>OY728153.1:0-10000000 GCA_963277665.1 Viscum album
TATTATATATACATATGAATATTAATATAGGGAGATGTTTTAGGATTATTTTTAAAATATAGATTTTATAGTGAATAGTAAAATACCATTCATATGTAATATGATAAATTTTTTATAAATTATGAAATTTATAATCTCCAATATTATTTTAATTTGATCTAATGCTAAAATGTGAATGATTTAGTTTCATTAATTAAATTAATTACATTTAAACCATATTTATATATGAATTTCATATATGTTTATTTTTAGGATTAAAGATTCAATTTTCATAAATTTTTTTTAAATGCATAGTGTTTCTCCATTTGAATTAATTAAAATATAAAATAATGATAAACTTTATAAATAATATTTTTATATTATATATCAATAAATATGAATTAAAATTCATATATTGACAATTAATACTTATAGAGTAAAATAAAAACCATATATTCATTAAAAATTGTTTTTCTAAAATAAACATCCTTTCGCTATGATTATGGTTATTATATTTAATAAATTTCATAAAATAATGTAAAATAAATTTTATAAATTTTATTCAATATTTAAAATCATGATATTTAATATTTGGTAATAATTTGAACATAATATTGGAATAATATGAATTTTATGTGAAGTGAATATCTATTAAAATGGTAAAAAGAAATTATTTAATTGAGGGTAATCATAATTTTAAAAATTCTATAAATAATGTAAACATAATAGTATGAATATTTATATTTAATTTTCATTGAAATTATTATTATATTAAATAATTATTATTTATACTTTTTAAATGATTAAGTAATCAGTTTGATAAAAAATATATTTTGTGTTCATAAACAATTTTTTTTAGAGTATTCTACAATTTCAATAAAGGCATAGATTTTTGTAATATAATGAATTTTGGAAATAAATTATATTTTAATTAAATATTCTTATTGTATTATTGTTATAAATTTAAATTATAATATATAATTTTATGATTTCAAATGTAATTTCAATAATGGTTTAAAAGCTCTTATTATTAAAAAAACAACATTTAACAACATATATCAATTATTATTTAAAATAAAAAATTCAAATATATATATAATTATCATTCTAGAATAATTATTATTCTTGGAATTTACACATAAAAATTATCATATCATTAATGTTTCCTAATATTCTTAGACAATCACATTTTTGGGTAGAGGATGAATAACATATACGTGTATAATTTTTATTATAGAATCAAAATGTCCTAAATGTGATGAAATAAATGATATAATGGGTATCAAGAAAAAATATAGGCTATAAATTTAAAATAATTTCATTTTATGGTTATTTTATTATATTTGTAAAGACTTTTTGTATCCTCTAAAACAAATATTATATTTTATGTTTTTAAAAACATTAATTTAAAAACACGACTCACTTGAAAATCATAAATGGAATTATTTTATTGATTTATAGCCCCTAATGTATAAAATAATGTAAAACCCCACGTTTTTTCATATGAAATGTGGAAAATAGTCAGATTGTTTGTGGTTTTGATTTTTTAAGGCATGGATTCTAAAACATCTGTTCACTGAATAATAACAATCTACCCACTTTCACCCAATATAAACCCACCCAATGTCTCATTTATCTTTAAAAAATACACATATAAAACTTATATATTTATATATAATCTCTCTATATTACTCCCAAGGTTCCCTCATGCTCTCAATAAGATCATCCAATGCTTTTGGAATAACCATATTTTGTTAAGAGATTTCTCTCATCCCATCTCCATTCAAGTTCCTTATTTGTAATTAGTCATTTGAATCTCAATTGGTTATATTGTTATATATTTATAATTATCCCCATAATTCTTATTTGATTCAATAATAATGGGATTCCATATATCCACTCTCATTATTGAATTTACCTATGTTATTATTATGATGAAACATTGTAAGGTATATCCCTCTCTCATTTGTATTTGAGAACATCTTTTTTGTTATGACTCGTACATTACATTTACTCTTTATCATAAATGGTACTAAATATCCCATTCACTATCTATTTTATTTCTAAAATTTGAGATATCCATTTAAATATCTTTATTACCTCACATGAACCTTTATGTGCACCAATTACCATGCATAATATTAGTAAAGGGTTTCCCTCTTATAATTTCAAATAAAGTACATTCTTTGTAAATTGAAATTTTAATCTCAATAAGTATTTATGTAAAATATTTATAATGATTCCTATTCTTTCCAATTGATCCAATATCAAATAGATTCAATTTATACCCTACCATTATAATATTTTCCAAAGCTGTTATGATTCATAAGTTAAGTAAGAGATCTCCCACCCTTTTTTTATTCAAGAACCTCTTATATATTATTCTTCTAATTTTAATTTTGTAATGTTGGGATTTTTTCTTCCATAAACAATTTAGATTTAATTTTGTTTAAAAATGACGAAATAACCATTTAAATCCCAATATTCAATCTAGTGAACACTTAGGTACTCTTGTTACCATGCTGAAATTTAGAAACATATATTATTATATTTTATTTATTCAAGAATCTCCATTTTTATACCTTTTATTTCCATTTCATAATTTTGGGATATATTAGAAAATATCACTATTAAAAACAATATTATTTTTAAATGATGATATAACGTTTAACTCTCAATAATCCCTCCCACGAACATTTATACACACCTGTTATACTATAATAACATTCACTATGATATTTCATGCCTTGAAATTGTGTAGTGAATACCCATACACATTTTCTATCATGGGTATACACATTTTGGGAAATAGAATTATTTTTTGGGGACATACATGTATTTATTCCACAATAATTGATCATGGTTTCAAATTAATAGATAAATGATTACATGATCTATTAATTTCTTGTGACACGTATGCATGTAAATGAAATAAAATGTAATGGTGTGCCAATAATTATGTAGTTCACAAATGTATTTGGAAATTATTTAGTCTCATGTGATGTAATTTAGGGGATAATGTGTGAAATTAATAAATGACAATATTGTTTCCATCATGATGTGCTGACTAATATCATTGACCTATATTTATGATTCTATGTTTAATGTTGCCGCCACATTTACACAAAAATAAAACTATAATGAAAATCACATTCATCAAATATCATAGATCATAATTTACATTCAAACACGCTGTATAATAAATAAGAAATTATTAAAAATGCACTCCACAACCATATTTATATATTTAATACCATTAATGATTTTTTTATAACTATAAATCAATGGTTTATAAAAAAATTTATCTATCTCACCGTTCTAGTTCATAACTGTTTCATTATCCAACCATGTCACTATTTGGAAGTCTCAAAATTAAAAAATTGTTCTTCATACCATTATATTCATAATTTTTTATCATGTTAAAAACATCATATATATTTCTTTTATCAATATTTATAATCATTCATAAAAATTTGGGACAATAAATTTTTTAGTATACGATCTTTTCAATGATTTGGAATATAAAAATGTAGACATTATATTTTTATAGGATAAGAATTATTATGTAATAAATATGATATAAAATCTTTTTTCAAATAATAGTTTCCATCCATTAATGATGGTTATGAAAAAATCATTCTATTGCTATGTTGATATGGTAGGACATACGTACGCATGAGCAATTTTATCCCATGTTCTTCAATGAGATGGTAGGCGTATAATAGAATTTTAATTATCACAATTATATTCCAGAATATTAAGGATAATTAAGTTATTATTATATAATAAATACCATATATTTATATTAAGTAATTTAAAGTTTAAATAGATAGTTATTGATATGTGAAATTACCACTTCTTCAAAATGAATCCATTAAATATCCTCTTAAAAGAACTAGGGTTTGTCATTTGAGAAAACCCAAACCATTATAATGTGGATAGTTAATATTATATGAGAATTTAAAGATTTATGGTATATTTATAAGGATATATTTGTGGTAAGTATGTGATGGAGGAGGATCAATTTTTTAATTGAGGTGACATACATATGTGGAATTTCTCGAATGATTGAACAATAATAATACTATTATAGATCAATGATCAATAAAATGGCTTATTAATGCATAGTGGATGAAATATTCTAACATATATTATCCCCCATACCAAATATATTGATTTTTATTATTTTTAAATAATTTAATAAAATATTATATCCTAAAAAATCATTGTTTTTTCATTCATTTTTGTATTCGTTACTGTGAATTTTTCAAAATAATGAAAAAATATTTAAACAATAATTTTTAATACAAACATAAAATTTAATATATGTCAATAAAATTTATATATACCTTTAATTATAATAAATAGTGTTTTTAACACTTTCAATATCAATTATTATATAATATCAACAAATGAATAATTACTGTATCAATGATTTGTAATAACTGATAGTACATATTTCATCATTTAAGAATAAAAATAAATAAAAATTATTAAGATATCTTTAAATTTTATAAATACAATTTATAGACTAAAAATATTCTAGATAACAACATATTATAAATATAAAGCTTATATAATAAACAATGTGATAAGTTAGACCTTTCTTAAAATAAAATAATATAATGGTCATAATCTCATCAATATTGATGTGAAAGGAAATATAATTGATTATTGGATGACTATGGTCAAGATATTGTCATATAATAATATTTATGTACGATATTTTGGTCATTTAATGGTTTTTATCAAATTAATATTTGCGTTTTTAAGATCATTTTATTTATAATTCTTCTTCTTGATGAAGCACTATGTCAGTGTTTCATTAAAAAATAACTTAATTATTTAATAAATAAAAAATTAAGATAATTAAATATCATAAAAATAAATAAATTTGGTTTATAATAATACGTTAAATTCGTTCATTATGTATATTTACTCAAATCTATGCCTGTAAAACTTATTGTATTTATTATTTTTACATTTCTAGCCTTATAAAAGAATTGCAAAATATTTTTGGTATGATACGTGTTGTATGACTAAAAAATTTGAAATTATTTTTAAAAATAAAAATATATATATTATATTTATTAATAAGGTAATTATAAAACACTATACATTTATATAATTATATATAAGGCATCAAAATTTAATTTTCTAGTACTTCCCAAGCACCATGTCAACACTAAAAGTAATATTCTTACTTTTTCATATGTTAAATATAATTTTAATTTTATGATTTTTTTATTATATTTATATTATAATATAATTATGTAGTCATTAAATTAGTATAATAAATTTTTATATCATAAATACGTGTTGCTGATATAAAAATAGATATTGTTTATTGTACGAAAATTATTTTTACTCTTGAAAATATTCATCTTTTTAAAAAAATTATGAATATTTCCCCAATAGAAAAATATTAATATGGTGATTTTAAAAATGATGTTCAAATTATTTTTTCTACAACATATATAAGATAATTATAATATTTAATCATTAGAAACAAGAAAACCGTTTTTGAATGATTTTTTTTGAAAAATAAAATTACTACAAAAAAATTATATTATTATATTATAATAAATTACTAATAAATTTTCATTGTGTAGAATACATTTACATATACATATACATATTTATATATTATAATTCATTTTTTTCTATTTATACCTTAATGTAAAACTAAAATATTAAAATGTTTACATAATAATACTTCATTGTTCGTTTAATATCGTTTGTTCATACTTTGTACGCTATCAAATATAAGCTTTTATGAAATTTAGGTATTACTACATCAACATATGATATATACATATATGTTATTATGAAAATTTATTAACCATGATATATTTTTTTAATTCATCATGTGGGAATTGAATCCATCATTCTTGTGTATGGGGGACTGCCGTCTCACAAACAAATGTTCTTTGTTTTCCATAGCCACCTTTCATGGCTGGTTATAATGAATTAATATATATATATATATGATATTGAGGAAATTTTTATGTATCATCAATTATATTGTCTAATATCATTTATTTATTTATATAAATTGAAAATGATAAGTTTATTCACTCATAAGTATGGATTACAACCGCCATAAAGGGATAATATTTGTTTCTCCAGAATTCTATTAATGTTTTCTAATAAATTTTTTTATAATGTATAAAAATTATTTTTATTTCATGATTATTATTCAACATGTGATGGATGAATTTCCAAATTGTCTATAACAACCCTATTGAATTCATTTTGGACATATGATATGAATATCATAAAAGTTTCTAACATGAACATAAATTATTAATGAATTGAATATAAATTAGTTAACTGGAAAAATTAAAAACAATTAAGTTTATTATACTGATAAATATTTGAAATAATATTATAATACATGAGTATAATTAACATATATGAAATTTTGGACTCATGATATGGTACACTTTAACATAAAAACTCATATTAAATATTGAAATATTAATTTTCAAAATCATTTTCTACCACATATATATACAAAATATTATAATTTGGAAATATTAATATTTGAATTAAATGATTTATAATTTTTAATATATTTAACTTTTTAATTTCATAAATATTATCTCAAAAGTATTTTTTTTCCCTTATTTTATAGCGAATATTTATACTCCATTTGTATATGAATGATTGAATGTTTGACTTCAATATATACCTATTCATTATATTTTCCAACAACTATAAATATTATTTTTGGTTTTACACCCAACATATTCATATATTATTTCTTCAAATAATATAAACTATTCCCTTTTTTGATTTATTTTTGTTTTGATATCTTGTTTATAAAATGAATGTGCATTTCGATAATTATATGTGCATATGGTTCAAAATAATTTTTACGGGATTTATGATAATGAGGAGAAAGTTACAAATGTATTATTCAAGATATAGTTCATAATCATAATGTTTAATAAATGGTGATATTTACTCATATTATATGAAATAATGTTCCAAATCTATCTTAAACAAATGGATTAGACTAACTTATATTAAATGAATGGGTGGGAACTGTAATGATTAAAACTATTATGTTTCCAATAAAATAATAAGTTATGTGATACTAATATAACACTACAACTCATTTTGTTGTGTTCCTTGTCATCAGTGGGAAAAAATGCAATTAACAAGGGTGTTTTCTACTATTTATTTGATAAGGATATTATTGTTTCTAACATAAGTGAACATGTTTTTGGAATATGATGCTATAACTTTCCTATATGTGTTTCTATTTTACTATAAGTGGTATATTTTTTTAAATAAGAATAAATTTTCATCTTCATGTAGTTATAATTTATTCTATATTTTCATCTAATAACATGGAAAAGTTAATAATAATATGGGTTTTCATGTCTTAATTTAAAAATATTCTTCTAACGAATATATCACATTTTGATGTTTTTTATTTTCTCATACAAACATTTATTATTATTTAATATATGGATTATGGTTGGTCAGAATAGTTAATAAATTAAATTTTCATGATATGTAATTTTACTTATATTATTAAATCATGTCTTTAAGATGAACATATTTATTTTGGAAAACCAATATTGTGTGTCCACTTTGAAAGTGAGTCCCATATTTTACTAAAACAATAAATCTAAAAAGTGCATGGGTATGTAAGTGATCTAAATTTTTATATATAAACATATATATATATATAATATTCTTTTTGGATAAAATTGGGCCAGATTTATTGGAATCAATGAATATTTTTGAATATTTTTTGTAGCACCTAATCAATGAATGTTAGTTCAGGGTAGTTATGTTGATCTTATCTATGATGAAAAAAATTGTCCTAACACCAGGACAATCAAAATTAAAAACCCAAAAATCCGAACATTTCACTCTCAAATTCCAAAAACATTTAATCCAAGCTATATTTATACATCTTATAAACATCTAATAGTGTTTGAAATCCCTCAATGATGTGAAATCTTCTTTTAGATGAAATTTTAACTTCCAAGACAAATATATATCCTAAAAAAGCATATAAATTTCATAAAAAATCAGAAATATTCAATGTATCATTTTGAAAAGTTTTTTATTGATTAAATAAAATCATCTAAATCGATTATAATCCATAAGAATAAAAAATAAATATGGATATTAAAATAATATATTGTATCAAACACCACTATTTGGGAGAAGGATCATAAATGGAATAATGCCACCAAATAAGAAAAAAAGTTAATAAGTATTTCAATTAAATTAAAACAATATCAATCATGACATTACCAAATTAATCCAATATTCAAATTTATGGGTATTCTATGAATTAACAATTTAATCATGACCCAACGTATAGTCCATTATATAAACATGTGGAAAAATATCTAAACCAAAATCTAAAATAGAACCACAAATCACATTATCTCGGAGACCAAGGATTTCAACTTATATTATCATGAAACATGCATTACCCATATATCTAACCCTCATTATTTGATTCCATGTGATTCATCATGATGATATTAATTAATCTATAACCCAAAAGGACATAAATGTTCTTGTCAATTTTCTAATGGATGGTCCAATAATATTCATCCTATATAACAGGATGCATCACCTTACTATGAATGATATACTTGTGAGAGATATTACTAATAAAAACAATCCAATTTTTAAAATGATGATTGTAAACAAATATCACATTTTCTCTAAACTAAAACACTATTGGACTCTACCTCTTATATTAATAGTATATCGAATGACATTGTTATGTCTAAATTGACTACTAATAACCAAAGATTCAACGGTGTTAGGGATTTAACAATGATAGTTAAAAGCAATGTTAAAGGCAAAGATTGTTAGAACTAATAAAATTTTGTTAAATGGTGTATTTAATAACACTTTTTTGCATTATTATTGAGATTATTTAACTGTTCTAAAAAGGTAACTGTTAAAGGGGTCCCTTTATTATCGCTTGTAAAACATGTCGATTAAGTACCCCCTTTATTAATGCTGGTAAAAAAGTGCTGGAAAATGTGGTCTTTATCAACACTTCTAAAAATCATTGATAAATGTTGACCATTATCTATACCACTTTTCTAGCATTGATAATGTGTTGATTTCACAAAAAAAATATACTTCAATAAAAATAATATATTTATGTTTAAAAAAAATTATATTTTTATTAATATAGAATATATTTCTTAAATATTTTATGGATGTGTCTAAATCAGAATTTAAGCTTGATATATAATATATTTAGTGAATAATTCATATAAAGAAATATAATAATATTTTTAATTATTAATTTGATAATTCTTATAGTTTAATAGTCATTTAATAACAATTAGATGATAATAAAAATAAAAAAATTTGTAAAATATTTAAATTATGTTGAGAACTTATGTCAAACATCAAATGATTAAAGATTTGGATCAGGTGTCCATTTGGGCTCTACCACATATAAAAAAGAATCATGCAATGAGATATATTCCATGTTGACTTGGGAGACAAAACAATATATTTTTTCTAGGAAAAAAATGCATACAAGGCCTATAAAATTGACTTTTTGGTCAAGGTGTCCTGATTTTATAACATTCGTTGTCTTTTAATCCTCATCTTAATACCTTCATTAAATGGGGGATACGTCTAGTCATATTTCATACATTCTTATAGATATTATGGTATTAAAATTTTATAAAATTTTATAGATTTTTTAATTTATGATTAAATATATGAATATTTTTATTATATTTACATATAATTAATTACTTGGAAAAACAAAAATATAACAATTTTTACTTAAAACATTGTAATTTGAAATTTAAATTATAAATATTTATATTTAATTTATTTTATAGTAAAAAACAATGTAGTTTATTTAAAATATAAATATTAATAAATATGTCGATATGATATATAAATATATTTGTGTGTATTAATAAACATTTATGTATATATTTATATTCATATATATATATGAATATTAATATAAAATATGTTTAAATGAATACAATATCATGCAAATATACCAAAAATTTAACAATATATAAAAAAAAATTCATTAAATATAAAACAAAACATTCATGTCATAGTGGTAAATAGATTTCAATCACATTATGGAGGACCTGAATCAAATCTAGGAATGCGCCAGTATTAGTTGTATCCTATATGTGTGTAGGAATGTGGTATTGGTCTATTATAGAATATTGGGTAGTCAAAATAACTGAGAAAGGATATGTAAGCTCTGAGAAAGGTGGTGATAGCGGTGCATGAAAATTAATTAATATTTTTTCAGAATTTTAACAATTCTTTTGTTTTGGCAATAATAAAATACAACATTTAATAGTGCTAAAAATGTTCCACTAAAGGTGATATTTATCATTTGTAAATATATATTGTAAAGGGACTCTTTATCAATGATAGAAAAGGTATTGAAAATGGTCCTTTATTAGTTCATTTTCTACATTGTAAACTGGTTCCTATAACATCCCTTTTTAGCACTATTCACCCCCCTAAACTCATTTGTAATATATGTGCATTATAAGTTCTAATAAAAAGGTATAAATATCTTTTCTAATGACCCATTTTTTAGTATTTAAACACTATCATCATAGTTGATTCATTTATATTGTACCGAACAACACACACTGAGTAATGATTTCTAACAAAAAAACATCAATACAACCCTAAAAATATTGATATTGATGCCTATACCAAACCTAAATTATAAAAATTATAGTGGTTTAATGATAAATATTATTAAATTAAGCCTCTCATAATGAGAAATATCAAACCAAATATCCAATTAAATTCAATATATAGACCCATAATATGTCCTCCCACATCATAATAGTTTATTGCAAATACCCCTCCATAGGGGGAGGGATTACATTAGTGAGAGGATTTTAGGATCCAAAATAAAAATACATACATCAAAAAAATATTGAGGTGATACTAATGACTTTATATGATATTATGGGACTTGGAAACAGAGGATTAATAATATCATAATCTATATACATCCCTTACTAATATTCAACTACTCCAGAATCTCGGATCACTAAGAACTGAGTGAATTTCATCAACTAATTTATGATCACAAAAATATTGTCACAATGTCATTATGTTCATGAAAAACATTTGAAATAATTCATTGATATTTCCTATTAATTCAACTCAAGGTTTTAAAATGGAATATATAAAATATAATGAACATTATTAACTTCCTTCCCTTTATGTAGATCTACCCTAAATAAATGAAGTATGAAATAAATCACATTATCATATACATTAAAAAAATATCATTAAAATAGTGTAATTTCTATGAAATTGTTGTATTGATGAACATAGTTCACCTATATAAACCGTGGAGGTCATTATCTTATATTAATAGGATAACAAAAACCCTTCCCTAAAGCATCACCTCATATCAGTTGGCATCTAAGAAGATATTTTGTGGGTAACCATAGATGAAATGGACTAACATCACCTTCATGATGTTCCTGATCACAGCTAAAGCTCATGGGTGGATGTGCCCAGTTTACTTTTTTCATTACCAATGATCAATCCAAGATGAATACGACGATAAATGGCGGACATCATAGATCGAATCACAGAAATATACAAAGAAGAAGAATACTCTTGAAACCAAAAAGGTGGATCATCACAAGATGATTAAAATTAATTTAATTAATTGAAAAAAGTAACTTTTTTGGCATTTTTTCTTCATTGATATTTCTCATCACCTTATGATTTGATTCGTCACTACGTCGTAGAAGCCAAGTGTAGACTTCCTCTAGTAGTGATCGACAAGTGCACCACATATCACTAGACGATGCCAAAGGAATCTTCAGGTGCTAGGGTGGAGAATACTTTCCTTGCGTTGTCCGCCTTAGGTCGCATTGATCTTATGACAGAAGATCTCTCTCGGTCTTGAGAGAGTTCTTGGAGGAATGAGTTCTTTCATCCTTGAGAGAATTCTACAGAATTGTTGATCACAACGATTAGGGAAAATTGTTGGGGTTGTGAGGATATTTATAAACATGGTTGAGGTTATAGAGTTACGACATTAAGTAAACGTGTTATGTGTTTTGTTTATTTCATTAAATTTTATTAAAAACCGCCATGTCGAATCATTAATTCCTTGAGATGTTCCCACTCTGATTATAATACATATAATTTAATAAAATGATATTATTTCCTCAAAATCCTGTCTGGAAGAACTACACGACTTGAAATCATTAAAAAATGGCATGTACTTGTTTTTTAATTCCTTTCTAAAATGAAAACAACACGACATGGACACTCAACGTACACGGTGAGTATATCTTGTTTTCATTTTTTTCTTCCTTTATCATTAAAATGATTTAGGCTTCCTTGAATAATTAATAAACCACATACGGGAATAATCTTTATTCTAATTTTGATACTTGGATACACATAGTGTGTGACCCTCTATGACTTTTTCTCGTTTGAATTAGGCGGGCTTGCCTAATGTACAAGATTAATGTCTACCAATGGGTCAAGGAACCCAGGAGAAAGAAGTTGACACTGCATTGACACGTATCCTCATACGAACGCTTACTGTGTAATTATATCCCGTTGTTTCAATATCTCATACAACATGTTTCATGGAAGTGTCATAATCCTATATGATTGATCTATCATTTTTTACTTCCAGAAATAAACTCATCCTGACCGCATGGCCATGGATTTTGGGCGACAATTCTATTTTAATAAAAGGTCTGGAGATATCTACTTCCATAAATATGTATGGTACAAATCCTTCCTCTACTTATCCATTAAAAACCTGTCAATCATGACGCACCCAATGCACCCTACTTCGTGAAAATTGTCTTCATGATAGTTTACATTAGCCAGTCTAACTGCGCGAGTAATGACATGAGTTATTGATAATCTACTAGTATAAGGACCATTACACATGATCGTAGATAGCAATGTTTGAGGACACCAAGATATGAAGAATTACTAATAGCAGGTCTATTCTCATTATCTACCATCTTGGAAATTACCAAGTGAAAATTCAATGAGAGAGAGTCACATATAATTACAAGTACTCGCACATGATGGTATCTATACTATGTGTCATATCATAGTTTTTCATCTAATTGTAGAACTTTATTTAAGAATATTTTTATAGTATTTCAAGGTTATCATCATAACATGGATCTTCTATGAACTTATTACTGCAAAAAATAATCCTAGACATTATTATATTATAGTAATATAAAACAATGAAAAATATATAAGAAGTGAACATTAATGTAATCAAATTATAAATAGTTGGTTCTTTGGAAACAATATCTAAATAACTCCGTCTTAGACTAGAGAAAACTACCTACAAATTTTATTCCTCTAGACCTCACATGATGATAATGTTTCTGCTATGTCAAAGATTTAGAAAAGGCGTCCACCACGTTGCCTTCTGTGGAAATAATGATCACTACAACTTCACCTCTCTGAGAAAAATCCTTCAAGAGATGATACTTCTGAAGTATATTCTTTTTCTTCTGATGTGACCTTGGCTATTTTTCAAGTGCCACCACTGGAGAATTCTCACAATATAGTGTGATAGGATCTTTACAACTAGGTACTACATAAAACTCATGGATGAAGCTTTGCTTCTATATAAATTATTTATTTGGCTAAGAAGCTGTGATATACTCTGACTTTGTGGAAGAATCTACGACTACACCTCGTGTTGAGCTCCTCCAGCTTACTGCGCCTCCATTCAAACTGAATTTGTATCCAGTATGCGACTTCATGTCATCTTGATCAGTCTAGAAAATAGAAACTACCTGTCCTCTGATGACTAGTTCCTCATCTACTCCATAAAAAAGGAATATATCTTTAGTACACATCAGATACTTAAGGATAGTCTTGACTGCCATCGAATGGTGGTCTCCTGGATCAGCTTGATATATGCCTACCACAGCTAATGCGTAAGAAACATCTTGCCTTGTACATAGTATATCATATATTACTGACCCAATCGCGGATGTGTAAGGTACCCTTGCCATTTACATTCTTTAATCATGTGTGTGAGGACACATTTTCTTGGAAAGAAGAATGCCATGTGACATTTGAAATAATCCCCTCTTGGACTGATCTATAATGAATCTCTTCAGTATATTGTCAATGTATGTACACTGACTCATGCCCACCATTCTATTGGCTATATCAAGATGTATCTTGATCCCAATAATATATGCTGCCTCGGTCAAGTCATTCATAGAGAATAATTTATCCAACCATGCCCTAACCGACTATAATACAGGTAATTCCTTTCCAATTAGTAATATGTCATCATCATATACTATTAGGAAAATGTCTATACATCCTCTAAACCTTTTTTAGATATCAATATCACATTCATTATTAAAAAATTCTGAATTATATAACGGATTCATCTAAATGAATGTTCCATGACCTTGATGCTTGCTTTAATCCATAAATGGATTTCTGCAACTTGCATACCATGTTGGCTTCCTTTGGAGTCAGAAATCCTTCATGTTGTGTCATTTAGACATCTTCTTGGTGGTTCCCATTATGAAATTCTATTTTGACATCCAATTTCCAAATTTCATAGTCAGGGTAAGCAATAATGCACAATAAGATTCTGATGGATTTTAGCATCGCAACCAGTGAATATTTTTTATCATAGTCAATTAACTAACGTTGTCTAAAATCTTTTGCAACCAGTCGTGTCTTATAGGTTCTGAATTGTCCCTCCATGTCTAGTTTATTCTTGAATACCCATTTATTACCAACATTATTTACATAAACTAGAGGATCTACACAAATCTAGACTTGGTTTTGGTACATGGAATCCTTTAGAAAATTCACGGTTTCTTTCTACTTGGAATCATATTTGCCTTAGACTACATCCTTGTAGGTAATAAGATCATCATTTCCAACCAATAATGAGTCACCATCTTTGGTGAAATAAAAACCATATCGTTTTGGTTCTCTCCCATCTCTGATTATCCAATGCAATTCTTGTGTCTCTGGAATAGATTGTTCTCCCATGAGGCATTGCGGAATCTGTTCTTATACCAAATCATGTGTTTCATGGGCATCTACTTAATCGAAATCTATCTAACTCCAACTATCTCTTTGGGAGATGTGATCCCTATAAAGGAATATAGCGTGTCTTTCCACTGTAACCTTTTTATATGAGGGATATTATAGGTAATATCCCCTTTTCTCATTAGCATATCTTATAAATGTACACATTGTGGCCCAGGGTGGATTTTTCTTACATAAAGATGCCCTAACAAATGATTCACTACCCCACACATGTAAATTTGATAAAATGGATTTTAATCCACTCCATAACTCATATGGAATACCATTTATTGATATAATTGGTACATTGTATAGTATGTGAGCTACTGTTTATAATTCATATCCCCAAAAGGATAAAATAATATTCTCATGACTCATTATTGATCTCACCATGTCCAATAGGGTGCAGTTCCTCCTTTAACATACACCATTCCAATGGGGTGTGTAAGGAAGAGTGATTTGAGATAGAATCCCAAACATTCCCAAGGAATCAATGAAATCCTAATTAAGATATTCTCCTCCTCTATCTGAGAAGATTTCCTTAATGTTTTTACCATGTTGGTTCTCATATTAATTATTGCATTCTTTGTACCGATCAAAATAATATGACTTATACCTGATTATGTAAATATATACATAAATACTAAAATTATTAGTGAATGTTATGAAGTAAAAAAACCCACCCCTTGCTTCAACTGAAAAGGGTCCACACACATTTGTGTGAACTAATTATAGAAGTTATTTATCCCTTTCACCTTTCCCACTAAATAGGGCTTTGGTTATTTTTCCTTATAGAAACGCATGACATACACCAAGTGGTTTTAGTTCAAACGAATCTAAATACCCATCTTGATGTAATTTTGTCAAATATTTCTCATTGAAATGACCTAGATGCTGATTCTAATGTTGGGTGTGATATGAGTCATGTGAATTAACATTGTCATCAATTTTTATTACTTGGTTTGTGTAGTATAACACATAAAAGACATTATATAAATATTCCATAACAAAACAAATGATATCTTTATAAAAGTATCATCATTCCTTTCCAAACTTGAAGATGAATCAATAATTATCTAATTTGGTTACTGAAATAATTTTTTTGGTTATAGAGTGTACATAATATCATAGTATTAATACCAAGACTATCCCAGTAGGCAATGTGAGGTGGTAGTCTCTGACAGCAACAAAAGAAAGTCTGGCTCCGTTGGCTGCTCGCTGATCCATCTCACCTTGGTCAATTTTTCTGAATATACATGGTTCCTGTATTTGGATACAGCTGTGAGCACTACAAGAAGTATCTAATACCCATATTGTAGAAATAGATAGATGGAATTCAATAATAAATGAACCTGAAGCTTCCCCTTTCATCCTTGGATGGGTGTAGTTTTTCTTCAAGTGGTCCTTCTCACCACATGATAAACAAACAACCTCTTATTCTCTTGCCTCCCCTTTGATGTTTCTTTTCAGGGAAGGCCTTGAAGTAGCTTTGTGATTAAATCTCTTCTCCTTCTATTTCATTTTATTCACCATAAGGATAAAAGGATCTTCGTGATTCATATCATTTTCCACATGGAGAATGAGGATTAGAAAATCAGATAGAGACTTCTCAATGTTGATCATGATGAAACATTCAACAATGTTAGAGAAGCTCCGGGGGAGGGATGTGAGAATGATATCAGTACCTCGTTCTTTGGGGAGTTTAAACCCTAGAACCTCTAATCCCTCAATGTAGCTAATGAGATTGACTAAATGAGACCCAGCTAGGGAAGACACTCTATGCTCTCTCTGAAATAGAGATTTGGAGATCTCAATCCTTTCCTGTCTTGCTCTATCCTGATATAGACCACAGAGGTGCTTGAGCATGCGATAGGAATCTTTGTCTTCATGAGCTCACTACACATTGCATAAAACATCAATCATTGAAAATCGATGGAATAATTATATTTTTGATCATAGGACAAGAAATCATTATCACTCGCCCCATTGGGAAGGTGAATCAGGAAGTGAGGACTCCAGCATTTAAAACATTCATTCATGGTGTAGGATATCCCGAAGGCGCCTAAACCATTTCTGAATGTTTCTTCAGGTGAGGAAATTGTCTTTATCTAGAATTGATTTCATAGAAAATGTGGTTGACAGGTTTTTCATATTGTTTCTATAAATTAAAAGAACAGATTTATCTATTCCTTTTGAATACATGTTATGAAAAAATAAAGTAATTTATTAATTCTCCAACTATTTTATTATGTCCCAATGGACCCCACCATTGAACTTGGAATACCTAGTTGCTATGAAATTCTAGTGCCCAGGATCCATATTCCCCTTCACATAACCCCAACAAGGGTTGGTCATTCTATTTAAAGGTATTTAGGTAGGCAGGTCCCTGCCAACTGTGAGCTTGCAGTTCCATGATCTGTTGAGTGGAATCCCTAATCCTAAAATCATAAAATGGATTTTCACAACACTTGCCTCTATTTTATAACAAGTCTAGCAAGGTATAATCCTCTTGATGTAAAATTTTTAGGTCAACATGAAAATTTCATAAGATTATCATTTATAAAAGTATGTTTCCCAATAAGGGTTGGTCAAACACATAGTTTTATTGAGTCTTTCCCTTAATCAAGTAACAGAAGGATTGGTCTAACATAATATGGTATTTTAAAGATTTGAATCCTTTATTCATAGTTTCACATTATGACATTCTTGTTAATTTAAATGATTCTTATTTATGTGATTAACCTTGTTATGATAATGTTTACGCATAATCCAGTTTTTATTCTATTCTATATTTGAATGCTTGTTTATTTCACTAATTATGTGATCATGATTACACATACATAATAAATAGACCATTAAATCATATAGAAATAAAATAATATGGAATGATCATGAGATTCTATTGGTTATCTTATCTAGCGGTTTTGATAAGCTGACCCTGACCAAAGGGAAAACACACTAAACAACATGGTTCATGTTTTGCAGCTCCCACCTGTCCACCTTTGTATCTTCTTGGGTTTGTCTTGCATCAGCTTCAGATTTTGAACTCTCTCCTCTAGCATGGAAGATCCTCCATTACATGGTGTTTACATTAAAGAAACCATGGGTACGCATGCCCGATATTTTATTGGAAGAAGGTGCATAGGCCAAGAAAATTAAATTAAATAAATTTAAATGAAACCATACACACACAAAGGGTCTCTGGTCTAGCTCATGATAATATATAGCATGCGACGACATTTACGCATATTTATTTATCATATTCTTTTAATCATTATTTTATATCAGATATTTCATGCATGAATTAAATTAATTTTGATCTCTTAATTAATCAGTGGTTTATCTCAAATTCCTTTTTGAATTTCCTTCGCATTTTTCTCATCCATATTTGTTTTATGGTTCTTTGTACATTTAAAGAAACCTGGTGAAAATCCATTTCTAGAAAGTACACGACGTGTAGGCTATATTACACGGCCTGTATCTGTTTTCACCCTTTACCAAATGTACACTCTGGGGGATTTGTTAGGTCTTTTTGTACTTTAGAGATTTTGGAGTACACGACAAGTAGATTAATCTATCACAGCTTGTACTTCCTTGTTACATGGTTAATGGCCTCTCAATCCCATGTATGCGATTACATGACATCTATTTTTACATAGTTTCACTTGGTTTGTATCGGACTACACAGTGTGTTGAGTCATCATACATGTTGTGAATTCCAGTTTCAACAAGCTGTTCTTTTCTGGTCTACATGGTGTATTAAAAAACTTAGGTATGCTCAATTCACACGGTGTGGTTTTGCGTACCAGTACCATCTCATTGAACCTAAGTACATTGCGTGTTTATTACACTACACACTTTGTATTCCTTTGTCATACAGACAGAATGAGCGGCTCCTCTGGATGAGTTCCTCATTTTTATTTTAATCAAAATTAAAATTAAATACTTGTTTCTGGGATGTGAACCGAGAATCAAAAGTAGAAGAACATATCATGTTCATTCAGTTTTATAGAATGATTTATATCAAATTAAATCAAATATAAATGTTTAAATAATCAACGAAAATTAAATAACAATAATCAATGTTGTAACCTCCACTAATACCACTTATAGGTCCCTGGCGCAGCAAATGCTCGTGGGTGGATGTGCCTATCTGTCTTTTTGTCATTAACAATGATCAATCCGGGATCAATACGATGATAAATGCCAGACTCCACGGGTCGAATCATAGAAATAGACAAAAAAGATGAATAGTCTCGGAACCACAATGGAGGATAATCACAGGTTGATTATAATTAATTTAATTAATTGATAAGAAGTACCTTTTATGTCATTCTTTCTTCATTGATATTTCTGACCACATTATGATGTGATTCACCATTTTTTTGTAGAAGCCAAGTGTAGAGTTCCTCTAGTAGTGATCTACACATGCACCAAATATCTTTAGACATCACCAATGGAATCACCAGGTTATAGCGTGGAGAAGCCTTTTCTGGAGTTGCCTGCCTTAGATCACCTTGATTTGATGGAGGAGGATATCTCTCGGTATGGAGAGAGTTCATGGAGGAAGGAGTTCTTTCGGCCTTGAGGGAATTCACCAGAATTGTTTTTCACAACCATTAAGGAAAAGTGTTGGGGTTTTGATGATATTTATAATCAAGTTTGAGGCTATAGAGTTTTGACAAAAAATAAACGCATTACACGTTTTATTTATTTCATTTACAATTATGGAAAACCCCCATATAGAATCATTATTTCCTTGACATGCGCCCACACATATGATAATAAATATAATTTAATAAAACATAATTATTTCCTCAATGTCCTAAATGGAAAAAATACACAATGTGAAATCATTAATACACGGTGTGTACTTGATATTCATTTCCTTTCCAAAATTAAAACTACACGACGTGTACGTTCAATGTACACAACCTGTATATATTGTTTTCATTTTGTTATTCCTCCAACATTAAAATAATTTAGGCTTCCAGGAATAATTATTATACCACATACTGTAATAATATTTATTTGACTTGAGATACTTGGATACAATTATTGTGTGACCCTCTAAGAATCTTTCTTGTTGGCATTAGGCAGGCTACCATAATGTCCATGATTATTATCTAGCAACTAGTCAAGTCACCCAAGAGAAAGAAGTTGATGCCTCATTGAAGTGTCAAGTCATTTGAACACCTATGATGTAATTTAATCTTTTGTTTCAATATCGCATCTAGCATGTTTCATGGCAGTTTCATAAACCTATATGCTTGATCCTCCATTTTTTGACTTCCAGAAAAAAACTTGTTGTGACACCATTGCCATGGAATTTGGGTGACAGTTCTATTTCAATTAAAGGGCCCATGATATCTTCTTCCATAAATATAGAAGGGACAATTCCTTATGAAACATATGCAGTAACAACATGTCATTTGGGATGCACCCAACGTACCCTACTTCGCGGAATCTGTCTTCGTGATAGTTTTCGTCATCAAATAAAAGTGCACGAGTCATGACATGAGTTAATGATAATCTTCTAGTATAAGGACCATTACACACGCTCCTAGATAGCAATGTCTAATGACACCAATACATGCATAATTACTAATAGAGAGACTATTATCATATTTTCTAATCTTGGATATTACCATGTGTGAACTCGATGAGAGAGAGTCTCGTCTTCTTATGAGAACTCGCACATGAATGTATGTATACTATGTGTCCTATCATAGTATGTCATCCAACCGTAGAACATTATTTAAGAATATCATGATTGAATTTCAAGGTTCTCGTTATAACTGGGATATTCCATGACCTTATTAATGCAAAAAATATTCCAAGACATTATTATATTATAGTCAAACAGAACAATGAACAATATATAATAAATGTACAGTCATGTAATCAATGAATAAACAGTTGGTTCTAATGACACCAACACTAACAATTCAAATAGTTTTTTTACAAACCAATAATAGTCAACCTATTTGCTAAATGGGATTGATATATCATATAATGTATTAATGTTCTACCAAAAATATTCACCACATTGAGATATACCACACTATGTTATTCTAATCCCCTCAATATATCTTATGACTCACAGAACAGATAACCCCATTATATACTTCTCAACATATCAATAACTACATTGTACTTCATTTAGGAGTATGGGATCTAATGAACATAATCATATAAAAACAATATACACTATCTCTATTGTATATTTAGATTGTATTAATAGAAAATATACATATGTATCTTATGATTTACGAATTTTACCAAGGTCTCACTAATTCTTTACAAATTTTATATAATTAGTGGAAATATATCGAACACTTAATAAAAAACATGGGTGTTGTGATTTTTATTGTTGGGAAATTTATGCTTATACCCTTATAAATAGAGTTTTATTTATTTCATACAGAGCCAACCCTAACCTAGATAACTGTAAGAACTAAATCTTCCAACATCAATTATCCCTCTAGTAACAGCAGGGAATGAAAAATGGGCAACTAAACCGTCACATAGAAAATTTTTCCTAAAGATAATAATCCAAAATAAAATCGTATACCTGCATTGATAGGGAAATTAATTGCACTACATATTGAATAAAGTAGAATAAATGTATTCAATAATATGACGAATGACCAAGGAAAATACTAACCTCTTCTATATTTATCGAAACTCACAATGAAAAAAAATTTCAGAGTTCATCAATAGATATTCTACCAATTCATGATGATACGTAACATATATACATAAATGAGTCATTCATATACAAAAAATACTCTTAAACGAATTCCAATAGATATTTTGGTTTTACTGAACATATAAAATAACCAATAGATACTTGATATATTCCTTTACTAACCTCAAATATAGAATTAGTCCATCTATGAACACTTCCATGAACTAATGTAGGTACTCAAAACACACTATGATTCAGAGTTTGATTAAAATAAATGGGGAATCCCTAACATTGAAATACGTAAATACATACTCCATGTTCCCATAGATTTATATTCATGTATTATTTGGAATGTCCACCCACCACACCCTTGAGTAAGGATATACTTATAGTTAGTCAATCATCATAAACTAGTTATCTATATTAAATGGGATAGAAATATCATCAATCTCAAAAAGAGTTAATCAAAATTGATTCTCACCTAATACAGCCTCTAATTCCCAATATATAAAATTAAATTCCTTCTACATTCATGGTGAATATATTATGAGAACATTGTGAAGGTAAATTGAGTCACAAAAAACCATATAAATCACTTCATCATCCATTATACTCAAGTAATATAACATATATGTTTCCATATTATAGGTATCCCCTAATATTTGGGATACATGTTTCTATTTTTTTATATTGGACTAGATTTTGATGTCCGGTGGGGTAGGGTTAAATTAAAATTAAGGATGAAAACGAGAAACTAATATAGAACAATAGGATATTCCATGACAAGTACCTCTACAAAATAAATATATATTTTTTATATTTTTATAATATAATTTCCCTAAACATCTATGACCATATGACGATCTCACCCATGAATGAGTATCACACTCTTTTAGTGTTAGGAATAAATCCTAACATTTCACTGAAATAAATCAATAATAACATTCATATTATAAATATATGATCATCCATGGATAAAATCATATGATAATATTTCAAAACAATGAAATCCTTATATAGAATACTTTTAAGAATAATTAACAAAAAACCTTATGACACATCTAGAAGATTCTTATGATATTATGCTAGTGTCATCCCCAATAGGGGAACAAGAAAACTCCCTAGATTGAGTCACATGGATTAGAGTAATGTGGGGGTAACACTGGAGAATCATTCTCAAGAATCAATCTAGTTATAGACCACCATAAATAATAAATAAGATGGTTCCTTAGATGATATCTTGTCCCTATTGTACATCCATCACCATAACAAGAAGATATCGATGTATATATATTTTTCATTTCAACTGAAATCCTCCTCCCCATTCAAACATTTCCCTCTATGATTGTGGACAAGGAATAACATGGTGTTATCCTCCACCAACTCCATCTCTTTTGGATGAAATATTTGATTATTATTTATATATCTGATACATCCTCTTATGAAAATTATTTTTTGACTAATTAAAAATATTACTTATGATGTGTTTGTTATTGAGATAAATTATGTTTTCCCTATAATGATATAAAAATACCTTTTTACATATTTTTGTAGATTCTTCCAAACTACTATACTAGGGAAAAAGATGTGATTTAATAGGCTTAACTCCCTAATTGAAAAAAAATCAGGATTTTATATAGACCATAGATCCACTAAAAAATATCATATCATTCAGTAATATTGATATCTCACATCTTTAGATGAACTTGGATAAATGTGTTTCCTCCCAATTACATGAACATTGAAATATGCCAATAATTTCAATTTATTTATAAATATGGTGTACATGTATAAAATAATTAGGAACATAACCTCGTTAAAATTCCAGGATATGAAATATAGTTCAACAATTAGATTAGGGGAAAACAAACAAGGTTATAAATGGAATACCAGGATAATACACACTAACACACAAAATATTATGGTAGACTACATCCACATTGTATTTTTCCCCACACTATAAAATATAATAACAACACTCAAAATGTACACTAGATATCATTAATGGAAACTCCTATGGATTTATTCTCCGAGATATACATGATACTGCACTTCTTTGTGACTCCATGCATCAAAATAACAACTACTAAAAACAAACACCAAAAAAGGAATGATTAACAAACATAAGTTGATCTAAATCTCTTATATCCAGTTACCTATCTCATTATTAGTTCCTTAATAACCATTCTTATCTGCCCCCTAAATGTCAAACTTGTTGGGTCACATCCTCCAAGGATAATCATCCTCATCCTCATCAAGCCACTGGTCGTTAACCTGATCATATTTCCAAAACTCAAAAATTTGAGCTGTATTTGGATGATTAATAATTGTAGCACATATAATCATAGAATAAAATCTAATCATAGAAATAAATAAATACTCAAGAATAATTTAATTACATTAATTTAAATTCTTTAAAATCTCAAATATTTTGATAATGAAGAAAACATGCATTATGAACATACATATCCGAGGTCTATACAAATAAAGAATTGTCACTTAAAATTAGTTTTTAGTAGCTCTTGATATTTTCATCATATCACCAAGGATACAAAATGATTTTTTCAATAGAGTGTCCCTTTTATACAGCATATATTATGTGTATTTTATATTTTTTTGATAACCCATGAAATCCCCAATGTTACATAACTATAGTCTCCCAAAACCCATAAAAATATCAATAAACAATATATCAATAACAACCTCCATTGGGAACCACATTAGAGTGTAAAAAGATGTGTGGAGTAATCTATGAGTCCCACTGCCAATATGAACTTGTTTGTAAATGAGATCCTTCCATAAAACCCACTAATAAATTAAACATTCTATTCAATAATACAGTGACTATAATATATATAACTTTTCAAAAAAATTTATAAATATAATGAATATACAATGATGATTGATATTTTACATATAAAGTATTTCCCAAAAAAAAATACCTAAATAAATCCTAAGGCTACAACTCTAATTGATGTTAAGACCATCATGTTAGTGATGTTGGAAATCATCTCAAAGTCCATCCGAGAAATATAAAATTTTATTTATAAAAATAAGGTTTTTTAAAAATTTAAATTTTATGCGATCCACCTAAAAATCTCATAAGAAAATGTGGTATAACAATTCTATATCATTAGTGAATAATCAATGGAAACATAATGAACCTAAAAGAAAACATTTCTCCTTGCCTCACTCATGATCACTCACCAAAAATTATATCAATTCCTACAAGCATAATACTATGACAATATACATAAATGTTAACCCAATAAAAACATTCCATCCATATCATTTCAAGACAAAATAGAAAAATAATTGAATATTTCATCTATCCTATATCCTAAGAAGCATATGTGCACCACATGTCACATATGATTTTAATTGAAATCCAACATTAACAGTTCCAATAATTTCAATGGTCCAACATCTCAAATTGTTGTTTTTAGAATTCCCATGTTACTTTTTTATGGATCCAACAACAGAAATTGTGACCAATAATTTTCAAAAAAAAATATTACATAATTGTAGATGAATATTCATTAAATTTAACAATAATAAAACACTATTATAGTAGAGGTATAGGGTTTTTAGAAATATTGGTAAATTACTAAATAGTACATAAAATATATAAACAATTTTTTATTTTGGTCATCATAACAATCAACCTTCATAAACATATCATACATAAAATTATTCTTTGTAACACGGGGAAGGGAAACATTAGATATGGTAAGGTGATAAGAAATGCAATGGTAGAAATATTTGATTAACATGAGTATATTATAAGAATAATGGTATGAAAATATAAACTAATAATTATTAATAAAAACCATCAATTCATATTTAATAATATTGAGACATGGCATAACAATTCATCAATCAACAAAATAAAAGTCATGAGTGTGTGGAATCATCAATAAACAATTATGAGCTTTGAAAAAAATTCCATCATCCAAGGTTATATGTTTTTTAAATTAACATAGAATATAAACTAATATCCAAATTCATAGATCACTAATAAAACAATCATATTATATATTTTTTTCACTCCCCATTTCGTCATTTTTATAGTCCATGTTAACTCACAAGTCTATAATTTTTGTCAATTTCATTTACTAAACTATACTTATTCCCCATTATAATAAATTAAATCTCATGATATATACTTCTTTACCCATTTTATTGTATTTATTTAATGGGACTTCCCATCCATAGTTTACAATGTAACATCTCATTACTAGTTTTTAAAGGAACCATCCACCGCATAATGAAAACAATATATATCTATCAATTATTATCAATAAACTAAAATCATATACATATTTTATCATCTGTTGAAATGATATGGGTTTCAAAATAATGTCATAATTGTAATCATAAACCATTAAAGTAAAAATTAATATTTAAAAATTATATCATTTACTAATAAATTATATGAATCATAAAATGTTGGTATAGATAAAAGAACAATAAAATATTAGTAGAACTTTTTTTGTGCTTGATAAATATATTATTTCAAATGACTAATGTAGAGTCCAAAAATTGCCAAACGTTTTGTTATAAATATTAATGGAAAATAAAAAATGAAATATATACAATATTATTTAAATAAAATATTATTTTGGATTGTTTGTTAAAAAGAATATGGTTTCACATTTTTAGAAAATACTCATTAGTAACCACTTTAAAAAATGATATTTATTGTCAATTAAATAATTTTTATAGAAACTAAAACAGGGATAAAAATATTTAAAATAATATATATATATATATATTAATAGAAATACTCTTAAAAACATTTTAAATAATATATTGGCATGGATGGAAGGTTTCCTGAATGAATAAGGCATGGAAGGACGAATACTATAAAAAATGATCATCCTGAAATTTTAGAACCGTAAGAGTTATTAATGAATGGAAATAATTTAACCAAAATATTATATAATAATAGAATAAACTGAATAATATTTGTTATAAATATATGATATATTTTCATCATTGGTAATTCCACATAAAAATCCATGGGAAAAATTTTATTGTATCATAAAACCATCACTGGTGTGGTAGCAATAGAATCATAACCTCATTAAATAAATAAAATAAAATAAATATTTTAATAAAATTAAAATAATAAAATTAATAAATAACCATATTAATGGGGATTATCATTCACATAATAAAATAATTTTTGTGTATAAAATCTAACATGTCTCAATTAAACAAAAATAAAACCACAAACTTGTATGCCTTATAGAATATTGAAAAGATATTAATTATAAACATGAAATTTTATAGTTATATAAATTATATAAATTAAATAATATATAATTATAAATTACATTCATGGGTAGTATATGAACTATTTAAATATTTAATTGAATAATTTCAATAAGACATGTTACAAGGAAGAGGAATTGAGATAAAACATTTTCCTCAATTATGTTGTTTTATATGAAATCAAAACTCATATATAACAAATTTTAAATTATTATTAATCTACTACATAATTTTATTCTAACATACAATAAAATATATATTTTTTAATTATTAAATCTCATCAATGATTATTTATCAAATTTTCATTATCACAATCAATTTAAGTGTTAACAACTGCATTTTTCATTAATGGTTTGGATCATTTAATATGATCCATTCATGTATATCATGGTTCATTGATATCCAAAAAGATAATCATGATAAAAATATCTTATATTTCCATTATATACATATATATAACTATTCATATAATGTGTTGATGAATAATAAATCCCATTACAACATGAGGATATTATTCCATGCGTACACATGAGTGATGTTTCTATTTTTCAATCGATAGAATGAAGTAATGGTAAATACTAATTATTCGTTCTAGAAACATAATTATAAAATAATAATAATTTAATATTTCAACTAATGTAAAAATAGATGATTATGGTGGAAAATAAGTCTAAACGTGACATATCGGCAATAATCCACACATAAAAATGATGTATATTATAATATCCCATAGGATATTGAATATGTGGTAAATGTTTGTTCAGATAGAAAAAAAATGTTCTTAAAATAAAAATAACTTGAAAAAATATTATTTCATTGATATATCATATTGCACACAATATTGAGTTTAAATAAATGACAATGTACAATTAAAATATTATTATATAAACGTGACCCTTGAAAATACTGTTAGGCATAAGAATAACCATATTTTGAATAATATATCTATTTTTTAAAAAATCTAAATTTATTGATTAATTCCTAATAGATGTGTACTAATATTTTTTATAATGTCAATTTTTTATTCAATAATATGTTTAAATAATTAATATTATTATTTGTTTTTTGAGTTGATAATATATTTAATTTATAATTATTTTATTAAAGGTATTTTATAATATTAATATTAATAATGGAAGATGAAAATCAAAAGATTTTTAGGGTCAAAATATCAAATTTTTATGATTTTGTTTATATTAAATAGAAAAACAAATAAAATTTTTAATTTCTCTCATATCTATTAATTAAATCATGATATTTAAATTTAGATTATATATTGGATTTTATATTAATGTAGAATAAAATTAATTTTATTTAAAATATTCTATTTAATTTCCTCTTATTTGTCAATATTCCTGATTTTGGAATATATTTAATTTTATGCTTGAAAAAATTCCATAAAACTATATCAAAGTGCATAATGTTTTTCATTATTAATTAAATAAAATAGGCACTTATTATGAAGTAATTGAAATAAATAAGGTATTTATATATATTTATGTGTTAATTTAAATCTATATAATGAATTCCACTATTTATAGAGTTAATAATATATCATTTTTTCATGAAATGATGAGTTTTTCTAAAAAAACGCAATTCGAAATACTTTATAATTAAATTATTCCAATACAATAAATTGAATCCTTAAAAAACCATTCCACATTTTTAATCAATATGTAACTATTTCAAAAATAGTTCACTTTTATTGTTGTTCACTATAAATAGTAATCATATATAAAATATCATTATAATTGTAATGACATATTTAGTAATGAAATATTCAAATAATATTATAGTGACTAAATATTGACACTAATACAAGAATTTAACATACGTTATGAGTTTATTTCTTGCATTTTAATAATATAATAATATATTTGGCTATATGGTGCCACTTTTCATAAACGTTTACCATTATAATATCTATATTTGAAAAAAAAGATCGAAATTTCACTTATCGGCTTTAATGACAATATAATTTTTCTATATGAATAAAATAAATTTTTCTGGAAATATAAATTCAATTGAAGGGTAAATGAATTTATTTTCTTGGTAATTTTTTAAATTTATGTTTTTTTAATAATCACTGTAACTAGTTATGAGATTCTCACGAAGTATTAATTTATTTAATATAAAATTAAAATAATTGATTTCTTAAATCTTAAATGTAATGTAAATGTTATGAATAATCACATTATATTTAATTTATAGTTAAATATAAAATTTTAATTCGGTTTTAAATTATTTTATTATAATTAAATTTTTATTCTTGTTGTTTAAATTTCAAATGAAATAAATATTTTGACAATTGAAATTGTTGATATTTAATTATAAATAATATTTTATAAAAGGATTAAATTTTTTTAAAAACAATATCCTAGGAATATGGGTTATGATATAATTTTTTTTCTATTTATCATACAATTATACTTTTATTATAAATATTATGGCCCCTAATGAGTAAAAAAATTATTATCACAACAATTGTCTAAATGTGTAAACAATGGTTAGAATAAACTGATTAGGGTAAAAATGTAATATAAATGTGTCCACAATTTATATAAAGTTATCATTTCAAACAATAATCATAAAATATATTAAGTTTATATGTTTTGAGCATATATTCTATGAAAACTAATTTATATAAATTTATTATTATTATAATTTTTTAAAATACCCATACTGTTATTTATATAAGCTATATACATATTCCCTTTAATAAAAATAAAATGAAATCGATATTCAAAAAAATACAACACATATTGAAACTTTAATTTCCACCTGATGTTCCAGATTTCATAGTTTGACAAGAAAACCATCCTATGAAGGATTTCTATTTAAACCAAAAGAGGGTTATGGAATAAGTGGTATCGTTCTTGATCAAGAATTTTTATTTTATTTATTCCTTCACCTCTATAAAATATTAGTAGACCTTAATGATATAAATAACATGAGTAAATAAAAAAGAGTTATTGTATATTATTTTAATTTAGCATAGTATATAAATCTCTATATTCATCAAATAGGAAAAATACAACATTTATGTGTATGATGGAGTGCTACCCCATGAATATTTTTTTTTGTTTTCCATCACCACCTCTCTTGGTTTATTTTCATAATGAATATTTATTATATATAATAATTAAATATAAATAATTATATAGGGATAATATTTCATATAACTTCATTCCATTGTAGTGACATAAAAATTGTATCATCGTTGATGAAAATATTGTGATTACCACCTCCACAAATAAGTGTAATTAATTTTTTCATATCCATTAAACTTGAGTTCTATTTACATGTGTATTTTAGGAAATAATATAATAATCATTCTAAATATAACTCTATTTAGAATTAATAATACTAATTTTATTTCTACAGTGATAATTGAAAAATGGAAGTTTTACTCATGAATATATACAAATTACTATTTCAATGAGTGTAACATAGTTGATGTTTCGTATCGATTTTTCAATTTTGTATTAATTAAAATAAATAGTATAAAAAATATAATTATTTCTGGATTATTATTTTAGATATTACTAAACAATTATGACTTTTATCACAGTAAAACTACTATCTTCATTATGAATATATGAACTGAATATCATCAAAACTTCCTGCATAATCTTAATTGATTATGTTAATAAATATAACATCGGGTTAAAGAAAATAATAGGAATAAAAAAATGAAAATATTTCTTATGAGTGTAAGTAATTATCAAATTTTTATTCTTAATGATCATATATAAGATATGTGATTATTCATAACTATATTAAGGGATTTTAAAATTTAATTTCTTTTAATTAGGTAATATTACTTATTTATTTTTTTTGAAATTTAAATATTATGTGTGTAATCAAAAGATTATTTTATGTCAAATTCAACTTGTTTTAGGTGGAATTAGATTTATTAAAATAAGTTAATTGATTTATTCTAAAATCAATTGTATTGTCTTTGGAAGGTAATTTCATATCAAATTTCTTTAAATTTTTTCATATTTGGTATTTTCCTCATACATATATTAATTTAGTTCATAAATTAACCGTTAGTCATTTTTAACGTGAATTAAAATTTATTATTAATGATATATGTTTTACTTTGTGTTTAATATTTCACATGGTATCAATTTTGATGTTACAAGTGTGGAAAAGTATTATTTTACAATATCATTTATTTCAAGAGTGAAATAATTTCCACTAAAGTAATTATATAATAAATCCTTCATAAAATCATTCTATATTATTATTATTTGTATGATTAATTAGTTTTGGTTATTTTTCTCAGACGTTTCCTCTCTTTTTCATATGAATCAATAAATTGAATTTTTAAAGGAAAGAAAAAACCTTTTCATTCACTTTTTAATCAGATATATTTTCATTCGTTGTCAATTTTTTAGAAATTATTTTACAAAGTCCATTCTTGAAAGTCAATGATTTATTAAGGACAGTTAATGTTATCATTATATTTATAAGTTATTTAATGAAATATATATAATTTTTTTAAAATGAATGTTTTTTATTTTATTTTAAAAAATTAAAAAGGATTATTTTTAATGTATAGGTTATTATTGAAAATCCATTAAATTGTAAACATTTTATGAAACATAACTTCATCCAAATGGTTTCAATGTCTTCCATCCTCATCTTATTTTCCCTTTTACAATAAAATATAATAACTACGCTAAAAATGTTCATTGGAAATCATTAATAAAAACACAAATGAATTTTTTCTTTGAGATATATATGATCCTCCACAAATAAGTCTTTTCTTTAAATATGCATAAGATGCTTAATGGGAACTTGTTTCCAAAAAATGGATTTCTAACCATAAAACATGGTTTTCAGCCATTAATTTCCTTTTAAAATAATATAATTAATTATAATATGTCATATTGAATATATAATAATTATATTTCATTATAAAAATAATTAAATTTATATTTATATAACTTATTAAGATAATAACCCATTTTATGTATAAATAGAGTTTTATAAAAAAACAGTTTTTAAGCCAAAAAGTTCAATAAAACCAAAATCAAGATTAAGTATTATTCATGTTTAAATAATTTTATAGTTTATAATTTTAGGATAATTAAGTAAATTTTAGAAATAATTCATGATAAAATTGGAAATTTATTTGTATGAAAGTGACGTGTTTTCTAACATTTTTAATTTTCACCTACTATATTAAAATTTATTATTTATTAGAAAATCCCTAAAATTTTAACCTATTATATTATATAAATTATTATAATAAAAAGTATATTAATTTAATAAAATATAACGTCATATAATTATACAACATAATTTGAATTTTTATAAGAAATGATTCAACTAAACCAATTTTTTATGAAAACATATTATTGAAGCATAAATTGGGATTACAAAAACGTGAATGTGTGTATATTGTGTAGTGATAAATATACTCGAATTAATATAAACCATTATATATATATTTATTATAATGTGATTATTACTATTCATATGTTATAATTAATTCTATAAGATATAATTTTCTATTTCGTAGCTTTACATATAGTGATAATGATATCATTAAGGAAATCTATCTAATACTTTATTTGATATTTCAATGAAAATATATAAGAAATCATGGGGTGTTACATTATAACCCACCTAAAATTAACTTTATTATACTTATTCTATTACTCTTTTATAAAAAATGGCAATATCTTTTTGTCATCACATTTATTGGTTCCCATATAGCTTTCACAATTTTTAGATTCCATTGAAAAAAATTGACCATGATATTAGACTTTATCCATATATATTTATCCTGATAATAAAATTATTAGGCCAATTTTTTTTCATAATAAATATCATTGTACTTATATGGAACCTCAATGTACATTACTTGTGATTTATTAGGTATCAACATTCTTATAATATATACATGGGATACAGTGTAAACCTGTGACGGGTTTGGTTGGAGTGGAAAGATATAAACAAAAATCCTAACATGATCATGAATCTTAATGGGAAAATACACTATAGTCATAGATTTATTTGATTTATTAATTTCATATATTTTCTCAAGAACTAAATTAATAGTAAAAAATATCACATATATCAAATTATAGTTATCATTTATGATTGTTAGTATATATATATAGATTACTCCAAGGTAACATAATGCATTATAAAATAGATATTACATTGTATAACATCTCATATATTCATGGTTGTCACAAAAACATTCATTCTCCAACATCATCCGTGTATTTCATATTTCCACGCATACATCCATAGATAAATTAAAAAGGACAAATTTGAATTATAGAGTGAAATATGTTATTATATGGGAACTCATTAGGATGAGGGTGTTGATCCCAACCACCATTTAAATCCAATGAATATGATCTCAAGATATGCTCCAAGGTATGAATGGTTATTTGTTACTGATAACGACTGATATGATGATATATTTTACTGAATCACATCTATTTCTAACGAACTTGTAGAAGTTATATCAAGAAATGGTGTTTAATGACCTTATATGGATATGATATAATATATTATAGTACCCCATGTAAAATTAGAACATCAATATTGTGTATATCAGAATTTTGATCTACGGAAAAATCCCATTTCCATGTAATGAAGTGGGTTAACATTGTAATTAGATCAACTACAACTCAATTTAAACTATTACATTTAGATATTTTGGGGATTCTAAATTTAAAATAAATAGCAATTTTTTTCCCATATACTTTCCTATATAAGTAATGGTTATGACATCCATTAAGTCTTCAATTTGGATTCCTTATGTTTTTATATTATCTAGAACTAAGATATATAATCTGGAATATCTCTTAGTATATTTTCCTTCCACAAAGACTATTTTAGATCTCTATATGTCATTATAATTCAAGGATGAATAATTAATGGTGATATATAAAATTATTGTAAAATTTTATTATCCATGATTTATATTGATTAGAAGTACTCTCATTTAGTATACATAATCATTCTACTATAATGAAGGATGTTCATAGAATTACATCTCACTTTATTTTGAATATCTTCATTCTCATTTTTTCCCTTGTTAAATTCTCATTGATAGGTGTTTGAAGACTCATTTAAGAAGGAAATTATTTCTCCATATTTATCAAATATTCATTGTATATCCTCTTTTAATATGTAAATGTTAAATCTTTTCTGATCCTTCTCATTGATAATATAAAATCATCCAATAAAATCATAGCCCTTCCCCCATATTCACATTCCAAATGTGGTAATGTTTTAAGTAGTATTTGAATTTAAAAAACTCCCACCATCTTACCTAGTTCATAATCATATATTATTGTGTTTACATGTAAATTAAAATTTTCTAATTAGTATATAAGTCTCAAATTTATCTAAAAAGATAATTCCCCTATATCATGAGTGGAATTTCTACTAATGTTAACCCAAAATGATGAGTTGGGTTATTTTTCTCAAGAAGCATTAGTTCGATGATTTTTTCATAACATTGATTTTTATGGAGGAACATTTCCCCCTTTTAAGTAAACATGATGTATATATTATAATTACATGATAAGAACTAAAAACAAATGATAATATCCTATATTTTCAAGAAAACTATATATTTCTCTCGTAGTTGATTATTTAGACCAATGTTCAATAAATTCATTATTTTAGGGATAAAAAAATATTCCTTTTTTATTATATGACAAGTTAATGATTCTGTATATAGAAAAGGATCACACATGGAAAATTTTACAAAAAAACGCATTCAATAGGGTTTTCATTACAATACAAAACCAGCATTGAATATATTCCTTGATCTGTCATTTTAGATTAAAATCAACAATACTGTCTTCCACAAACTAATTTATATAGTCCCTAAACAAACTATTAAATAAATCTATGATCAATGTAGGGTAATACATAATACTAGATAGAATGATTTTATCTTCATATCACGAAAATGCAATTTGAGACCTTTCATGGGTATTTCTGCACCTTTGACCAAAAAGGTGAGCATGAACATCAAATATCAATCTGGTAAAAATATATAGATCCTTATAATTGATAAAAATATTCATCAACATGTTGCTCATGAAACTTATTCCTTATCATTATCTATTTAATTTCTTAACAACATATTAAGAGGTTCATTGATCTATAATTTTAAAAACATATTTAATGTCATAATTAACAACTCTGATGTCTTATAAATATTCATTAATAATATATTCTGAAGTTATATTAATTATAAAATGAAATTTATATTTTAATCCAAAAAAATAAAATGTTTTTTAACTCATTACAAACATTAATTTATTTAAAAATATAATTATTAAAATATATAATTTTAGATCAAAAAAAAGAGAATAATTATTTCATTAATCATGAAAAATTTCCTTATGATGTTTTTTGATAAATTTCATGAAATATTTATTTTTAACTAATATAAAAAAGTCGTTTATAAATGAAAACTATTTATAATATATTTATCAAGTAAAATTATAATTTTTATTATTTTAATAGAATTATTCTAGAGAATTATCTAATTATTGTTTTTAAAATTAATTTTATACATGATTTAAGTATATATACAAGTTATATTCAAAATAGTCATATTTTTTAGAAACAATTTTCAATCATGTTTTTTCGGTTTAATTTTAAAATAAATTATACAACATATGTGTTATGAATTTCAAATATTGAATAAATATATTGAATTAGTGGGTCAAATTTTTTAATATAGAACTTATTTAATATTTATTAATGTGAAAAATATCATTATTCAATAATATTAAATTTTTAAAATGTTATATATAATAAATAATATCAATAAAAAAATTTTAAATATTATAAATTGGACATTAAACTTGAATTCTTTTAGACGTGTCAATTTTATGCAGAGTCGTCCAACACTGATTTATATATAATTTCATCCCATATGGATGAGATTATCAAATTAGTAATATTTTATACCAAAAAAATATAAAAATGACCTACATTTTTTTTAATTATCTATATTATTTTTAACATTGACATTACCATTGGAAATGATTAGTTATAAATGTTATTTTGAAGTATATAAGATTTATTATCATAATTATAATTTATTTATAATTTTTAGGGAACAACAATTTACTATAATTTCTTATAGATTGATGAAAATTAATTACTCAATTAATCAATAATTAAAAAAAATTATATTAAAATATTAAAAATAATCTACATTTAGATAAAACATTTTTTCAAAAAACATTAAATATTACCACGTGATGTTATGAATGTATTAATGTTTTTTGAACAAATGTTATTTTTTTCATGTATCTAATGTAAATGTAATGAATATGTCATGAAATTTACATTAATTATGTTTTATAAATATTTAATTTGGTTAAATGATATAAAATTCATAGAATCCATATATTTATCCTTGCGAATTATATATTGTTTTTAATATAAATAATGGTCCATTTACGGATAGTTTGTAAATTTATATTAATGAATATAACCCTCAATGAGTATAAATATTGGTTGACAAGGTAGGTGTAAAAGGAGTTAATTAGTGGTTAATACAAAATGATAAGGTGATTAATGTTACATAAACATGTAAAAAATTCATTTTATGGTTGTATATCTAGCTAACATTATCTTCTATTTTAAATTAAATATTTTTCAACCAGTTTGAATTAAAATATTTTCATATTAATTTATATTTTGTAATATTCCATGGGTGCATGTCCCATATCTTATAAAATAGAATATATTCATTAATTTAATATCAAATAAATACCAATTTGATTCAAAAAATAAATAAAAAATACATCAAAATAATACCTCACTTATGTCCATTAGGCTTTGTTTAGTTATAAAATGACCTCATAGGGCTTATTGTTTTAAACAATGGAGACATTCAAAAAATGAGGTATAGTTTTAATCACGTGTTATAGATTGATTTATTTTTACATCAACTTAACTATTCCAAAAAATATGATTATATAATAAGTATAGTATCTAATAGTTAATTCATATTTTTATTACAATGGTATAACATTTATCCATATCATATTCCATTAAAGTTGAAAATAATCAATCATTTGATTATAAGATGGACTATCGACTCACTAACTTATATAATTTTTTTGTATCACCATATATAATTTATTCAATATAATTATTTAATTAATTATTATTTTGATATTAATGATGTATTAATCATTCTAAAATTATATAATATCATTTACTTTCTTACCAATCAATTCTATTAAAAATAATAATAATGTTAGTTCATATCTATGGACAACCACCTCTGTGAAGCGATGTGATTCATTTTTCATCAACATATCTCATGGATGATATATATAAGTATATATAAATAATTTATATTTTATTAATGATATTTTTAAAATTTTGTAAAAGTAAAATTATATTTCCTTTCTTTCGATAATTAATTTTCAAAAAAGGAATCATTTCCCATTATTACGTACAACATACCATATCTATGATTACACTTTATATTTTTTTCCTAAGCATTTTTAATTGTTGGAATTAATTTTTTTAATTAAATTATAACAATGATTATTATTTCATGATTATTATTATGTATATGATGGAACAATGATCGCTTTGATCATATTCTACCTAAAAAATTTGTTTATAACGTAAGACTTGAATACCATTAAAATTACCAATGTGAATTTAATTTATAATGTACATGTTTATAATAAGTTAACTAGTGGAAATAAAATAATAATTTTCATCATAAAGGTTATCAAACATGTAAAAAATTATAATATGTTTATTATTTAGGAAGATAAAAAACATATGTTATTTTCAAACACCAGAGAATTGACTCTTAAAAAAATTATCCTCTAAAGTTCCCATTCCAAAATGATTTAAAGGGGATAAAATGAATGGTTTTATAATATATGACATGAATGTAATATCACAATATGATAAAGAATCCTTGAATTTTTAATTTATTTTTATATATACGACTATCATGTCATATAGTTTTTTTAGTATGCACAATTTTTTTAGATTTAATCAAATGAATTTTAAAATATAAAGTGATTTTTTACACATTTAACACATATAAAAGAATTCAATAAATGATTATATTTTTTGTAATAATTTAATTTAACAACATAAATACTTAATTCATTTTTATTTTAACATAAAATATGATAACAACTATTCTTGTTGTTGTATATTTTAATTATTTTTTTAATTTTTTAAAATGTTAATGTTTTTTTCAATGAAAAAAAATCCTTCACTTTTTAGGTAATTTAAGTATTAAATGTGGGTTTTTAATGTCAAAAATATATGTAAATAGATTATTGTGTTTTATAATGGTTTTAAATAGGTTTTCAAATGTTTTATTCCATATATTGTCTTTGGTTATTGTGTAGAAATGGTTGATCCATAAAATAGTTCATAAGTGAGCCAAATATATCGTTTATGATGGGTGAACTCATATAGCACTCGCTAAGCCTATTATATATTATATGATGGGTGAGCCTATATTTTATTCCAATTAATTGGTTAACGATTATGTGGTTCAAAAAATATCATTGGAATCCAGTTATATGGTTATTCCAATTTTAATTGTTTTTAAATGTTAAATAATGTTGATGTCGCAAGAACCCAACATGAATCACTTATTATTGTTAATAAGTCATAATTTTATTCATTAAATTTAAAAGGTAATATAAAAATATTTTTTAATGGAAATGATTGTTCTATTTTACGATGAAAATGTATATTTTTAATAATATGATTTAATTGATTTCCTGATTTCTAGTGGAGTGATAAATATCTTTTCGTGTGACACTTATTGTGATTTTTATAATCATCCCAGGGGTGATGATGTTTCTATAATATTATTAATAATTTTTAATAGCACTAAGTATGTCAAGATTAAATTTTTTAATAATTTTAATATAAATAAATGATGTTTTATTATAGTAGTAAAAAAATGTGAAAAAAAGTATACATAATAGAGGTTTTCATTTTTTAATATATGATAATATTATGGTAAGAACCAGGTTTTCCAAAATGGTATGGAACCTATATTTTTTTAGTATACATCCCTATTATGTAACTAAAATGGATTCTTAATGAGTTTTAAAAGTCGTAGGGGTGGCTGGGGAGTATTTGGATCCTAAAACCTGTATTTTTAGGAGAATAAGTAATGAATCACTATTTGAATAATCCATGTGGGGAAGGATAGATGATTAGTTTTAACCATGTGGGCATAGAAAATGAACAGTATGAGGATGCACGATTTCCAAAAACTATGCATATTAGGCTGCATGGTTGTGTAATAAGTAATTTTTTTTACAGAGGTGTTTCAAAATGTTGGTGTATGTATTCCTTAACCATGTGTCATAATCATTTAGAAAACCACTTCATTCAGCAAACTAGGCACTATTGGAGAATGATTTGTAAATCATGTGGCCAAACAATGTGAATGCCAAATTTGGGATATTTTATGGGTTTTCCATTAAATTATTTTTTCAATCAAACACTTCCATTCTTATTTTCCCCCCATGTAAAAATGATACATATTTCCTTCTTTTGATCCATAATCGTACATAATATAGGATTTTAGATCAAGCATCCATATGGAACCCGATTCAATATCTATTTATCTTGTTGGATCTAATCATGTATGTTATCAGTTCTGTTTTAATGTTTTGTCATTATTTTTTCTATTAACATATATATTTAGATGCTGGATCATATGCCACATTTTCAGATAAATGATATATTGTAATGATATATTTCAATCCAGGCTGAACTAGAGGAATATACTAGATGAGGATACTCTTAGAAGTATGATTTTTGTGTTATATAACTCATTCCTCAGGTTTCATCAATTATAAATTTTCATGTGGGCACTCCAATTAAATAGGAATCACCTATTAAATATATAGTCCTTCATTACAGTCATTAGATTCATATTCTAGGAATCTTATTTAATATAAAAATCACTATTCTTGGATACTTCCACAACATCGACCACCCCAATATGGGTTATTCTATATTTATTATTTTAGTCCCTAGTTATTACATAATGCCTTCTTATGACCTTTTATATCCACCTTTCAGGTTTTTAAAATGTCCCTTTATAATGGTATGAACATAAAATAAATGATTTTGGAATTGTTAAATGGATTGTACCGTGTTTCTTTCCACTTAACCCACCTAATTTATGTTCTTAAACATAATAAATAAATGTTAATTAGTTAATTGACTTATATATTATATATATAAATGACTTAACCTAGTATATATTGAAATAATTTAATTTTTTTTCTTATCCTTATAATAGACTTGTCATGTTAAGAAAGGGAAAAGTGATAGCTATGTAATTTAAATTTGAAATGAATAAATGTTTGTACTCCCCATAGCCTTTTCAGACTACTGAAAGGAATGGATTGAATTAAAATAACTAAATAAATGGAAGTTCCTTTACCTATCTTATATATATAATTAATAATTTTTAAGGTGCCTAAATATATATGGATATTAAAATAATTATAGGAATGTAATGTCATGACCTAGCTTTTGGATTCACGAGCGAATTCCTTGATAACTAGTGGATGCCATTCTAATTCAATGATAGTGATTTCCATGCTAATGATCATCATTGGATCCTGGTGCCTATCTATTACTAGATTTGTAGTATGACATTGTAGAATCAATCATTAAATATTATAGGATCCCATCTATACAATTATTAGACTCCACATAGTTTCCTAGTACAATTGGTTCCTATGTTATATCGGGGTGACTACCCATAGATTATCCCATTTTACCTTTTATGTATTCATTGGACACTATTAGATCATATTATTGTTGAATGTATTGGATGATGCTCCTTATATTACACTGTTAACCCTTATCCATGATATTGTTTCTACTAAAATGGTGACCCTAGAGGTCAAGGAACCTTAGATACTACCTTGTAACCTTTTTATTATTAATATAATTTCAGAAACCTACCTCACTTTATCTCTTTTATTATTATCATTTCAGTGTTGGTGTTACCTCATTTGATCTAAATATATAAAATGAAAATTAATTAATTAATGAATTGGAATCATGTTTAGAAACCAATCATGGGATGCAGATTATATATTTATTTTTAGTATAATGTATAATGTTAATTTTATATATGAAATCTTCAAAATTATTTCATTTTAGATTATGAGGACTGAATTTCATATATGCCATTGATGTTGGACAACTGATATTTATCTGACACTATATCCAAGACCCCATTAGAACCTAGAAATATTACATGTACGATAGTTTTGAAAAAATGATGAAACGAGAGGCTATCAAAACATGAGTTATAGTTTCGTAGTATGGAGCTGGTTGTACATAACCAATCTAGAGATCATGATTCATGGAATAATTTATGTTTTAATTTTTGAAACTTGTGTATGACATGTATTGACCAAATATTTGTAAAAAAGTTTCTCTATTTCTAGATAAATGAAATATTATATAATCATCATTGGTAAATTACACAAGTTGTTCAAATTTTTGATTATTTAGAATTTTTTTATTATTGAATTTTTTATTTTGTCTTATATGACTTGCCTATTTTTAATACTCATCCATTGTGATACACTCTTTTAATGAGGGAAAAGACTCTAAAAGGACACACTGTAGGAACTCGCTGCTAGTTGGTATCCTTTGACATCTGAGGAGAGGGGCTTGAGTGCATTTGGCTAACAAGGATCAGTGCACCTATTATGTGTCATCTAGGTTTGGGATGTCACACTGTGGTATTGCATATTTTCCTTTATTTATTTAATATTTATTGAAAATATCTAGGATTGTATGAACTCTATATAATTTTGTCATATGTCATATTGTTCTGTTATGGAACAATTTTTGTGGTAGATGTCAAATTTCCTTAATTATGATTTTTGTTCTCCATAGGCCTATTATTTGTGAAATCATATTAATTTTGGATGATGAACATGATGTTTTTTTCTAATTATTATTATTCTTAATGACAATTTCATTCATCCTTGGCTCTATCATTTGAGGGAAATGATCATTCTTACACGAATCATTACAGTCTCCTAGGGATCACATTCTATGCATATATATATATATATATATGTCATATAGGATCATTCCACTTCATTAATTGCATGATATTCTAGTGATTTTTTATTCTACCTTGTATATAAGTGCTTGTGCAAATTTTTGGTTGGGATTTAGAGATTTATGTTTTCAATTCATGAAATTTATTGTCCCACATCGGTTGGAATGTGTAATTTACTTAGTCAATCCATTAGAGTGATATTAAGTTGGTTTACATTTTAATGATAAGGTATGTGGGCCCTGATTATATAGGAATGTAAATAGATTCTATTTAAACCATGAGAAACATTAAATGAAAATGAATAATTGAAATGTGAATCATGAAATAGAAAATTATATGTATTAATGTAAAAGAAGATTCAATGTGTAGTTGAATATTTATTTATTGAAACCCATGTATGTCATACATGAGAATATAACAATATCTGGACTTATAAGCATGTATTTGGGGTATTATACCATGGTTAGTAATCTATTTCTTACATTAAACATATTCTATTGTTTCTATATATCTTATTCCGGGTTATTTATCAGGTGTGTATATGGCATTTCTAGACTGATGCCACCACCACCTCATCTTCTCATGCACTAGGAAGGTGATGATGAATATTCTATATATATGGTGGGCACTGATAATCTAGTATTACCATGGGGAGTTCAAATTATGGAATCACCTACTATACCTATTCTGGGAATTGAAGCTCATGTCCTTTATTATTTCTTATATCTGATGCAATCCATGCATAGTGTTCCACTACATGCACAAATAATGGATGATCATAATTGTGTTCTCCAGTAGAAGAATTATTATACAATCCCAAGAGATGGATAGTCCAACGCTGCTGAGTCTTTGTTGGAGGCTTGACAATCAATCCTTGTTCATCTGGAGATGCTTCCAGTGTGTACGGTCAAGAATTATACTTAAATAAAGCATGAATCATCCAAGAAATGGTGGGGTCTAGTTACCCAAGATGGTCACCATTAGGGAATGGTATGGGTTGATTTTTAGACTAAGTTACATGATCCCTTATTTTCTCACATGTTGTAAAATGAATGATTTACCAAGTTCATGCATCTTGAGTAGGGTTAAATTTCATTTATGGTGTATTTAGTGTGTTTTAATGAGTTATAGTGGTATGAAACTCTTATAACTGGTAATGATATATTCCTTGCAAGTCACTTCGAGGTTGGGATCATGTTTGAAATCTACACTTATGTTAATGGATTAGATAAACCTATCTTCTCTGAAGTATTATTCTTGGCTCTTATCACTAACCATGACATGAGGTATTTTTATTATACTATTCATAGAGGACAAACACCATGGAGGGCCAGTAGTTCTTCTTGTATAATAATGAAATCCTTCAAGTATTCATTGCAATTATGTTAATACTATAGAACAGATGAAGGTATCTCAATGGGTTTCCCTCAATGTAGACTACATGGGAATATAAATCCTTAGTGTGATAGAGATCCTCTTCAGAGTAGGGATTGAAGCCATACGGGGAATCATAAGATATTCAATTTTAAGTTTACATCTTCTTCCAGTGGAAGCGATTCCACACAAAATTCACCTTTGTGAAAATGTTATTTTATGTCATGTTTTGTACGGATTTGAACAGAAGTGGTATGACATGCTGAGTAGGATGTTGTGGTCATTGTAGCTAGACTCTTAATCTCTAACAGTACTCGCCGAGTAGTCTGATCTTGTTAGTCCAATTGTTGCACATGGTGTAGCAATGTGTCTGTTGCTTGTAAAACTGATGATACCTGAGGAATATGCTTTATGATCCTCTAGAGTATGAGGTACTATTCTATATTCTTGTACTATATTATCTTATTAATTTGATGCAGGCACTTCACACTCTATCATATATTTGTTTATCATATATTGTATCTAATTTTTAATACTGTATTACTAAAGTGTAATGAACTTGGATATAGTATTTTGATTATGATCCGAGAATTTATTCCATTGTATGGACTCTCCCCTTGAGGTTGGTATTTAATATTTTTTATGGAACCATTTTTTGTGGAAACAAGTATAAATTTAATTCTATGGTTGGATTTTTTTGTTTTAGTGACATGTCGTTATAGACTACTATAAACAAAGGGTATATTTTAAATCACTAGAGAGTAAAAATAATTTACCAATGGTTTGTTTGATTTAATTTCTAATGAATCTATAATAATGCATCATGGATTTTGTAGAGTGAAGACCCATATTTCGAATCTCCTCAAATGCGATCAGGGTTTAAACTATTATAGATTCCCTCTAATAGTAGAAAATATTAAGGATATCTTCAGGATGAGTTTTACATACAACCTTATAAGAAGGTGATATATTTTATGATTGAGTATATTCCCAGAGCAGATCCAGTGTCAATTCCTTAATACTGTATTGAACCTTCTTAGCTCTATGATCTCAAAGGTAATTTATATGAAATAGAGTATAAGGGAAATATATGGACCAATACTTCCTCTGGGGGTTATCCTATATTTTTATCCATGAAGGAAGATGAGATAATTCATTTATTCATGGATTAAATATAGTTGATCGATATTACGGTTAAAAACCTATATCCACTACTTTAAATATATGATCCTTTTGAACGTCTATGAGGAGATACAGTCTTTCTAAAATCATTATATGATATGGATATCATAACATATAAGTAATGAAGTCATCTATAACTCATACTCATTTATATATAAGTTTTGTTCAATATGTGTTCCATATTTTTTTGTTTGGTCTCATGAATTCACAAACCATTTTCATGGACTTGATGAATAGTATTATTTATACCTATTTATGTTCTTTTTTCATTTCCTTTTGGACGACATCATGGTTTAATCTCACACTCATATAGACCATGAAAATAATATTGAAATAATTTTGAGTACAATGAGAGGTAAAAATAATTATGCCAATATTTCCATGTTCCACATATGGATTGAAACATTTCACGAGTTGGGTCATATTATCTCAAAATCAAGAGTCTATGCTTGCCTAGAGAAGGTGATTGTTGTTGTTATCTATGATAATTACATGAATGTGTTTGATAAATGGATTTTATTGGGATTTGTTGTTTGTATACAAATTTCATATAGGAATTATCATTCCGGGACTGAACTCTAATTGGTCATAAAAATAACAATTTTATGTTCTTGTTGTTAGAAGACTTTGAGAAATCCTTTATGATCTTAAAGTGGGGATTTACTCAATAACTATTCTGACACTACGAGACCATTTAAGAGGACTCATAGTGTTCAGTGATGCATTTGTAATTATAATTGGATTCATACTATTATATGAGTATATAAATTATTCATACAGTTAAGAGATGTTGAGGACTCATGAGAGAAACTCCCTACACATAACCTTGAGCTAGTAAATGTTTTCCATTCCTTATGTTGCTACATAAACAATCTATTTTGTGAGTTATTTGACATGTATATAGGAAAAAAAGCATAAAATATATCATTACACAATGTGAAATGAATATCATATTGTGAATCTGAGTTGAATATTATCAATCCTTTGATTTTGAGCTCCCCTATATTACAAGAAAATTCAATGTAGTATTAGATGCATTGAGTCAACAAACTCAGGAAGAAGTTGTATGGGATTCCATTAATGAATAAAAATTAATATCCCTATGTTCTGATTAGAATCTAGGGTATATAAAAATTATGATATGTACTATCTCATATCCTTGATAGTTACCTCTTCCCACAATGAGAAGGTGATGATGAAAAAAATGATCATAAGGGCTTGGTTCTCAATGTTAGTATTGCAGGAGATGAACCAACATGGGATTTCACTCTAGAAAAAGAGGACATATATCATATAAATGTATGTTCTTTGGATCCTATATATATTAAATAACAGTTAATGTGTGAATCATGTGTTTCTCAATAATAATTTAATCAAATCATCTCCCGAATTATATGATATATGTGACCACAATATTGGTGGTTTTGGAGGAAACATCAAATAGTAGTATATATTACTAGGTGTTCAACATGTCAGTAGTTGACGGAGGAGAACTAGAGACAAGAAACCCTAATATATATTCTTTTAGCACTGGAATGGAAATGAATCGATATTTCCATGTACATTTTAGTTAGATTTACTCGTTATCCTGGAGGTAGAAACATCATATGGGTTTCCATTTACATACTGAAGAATGTATCCCACTTCCTTCTTATTCAAGACACATTCTAATTTGTTGAGCTAGTAACACTATATATCTATGAGATAAGAAAACAACAAGGGGTTCCATGTAAAAATTTTTATGATAGGGATTATCATTTAACATCAAAGTTATGGAAGGGGATGTAGAAGGAAATAGGTGAAATATTTTATCTCGGAATAGACTATAACCCTAAGGATAATGGATAATAGTAAGGGATGATACATGTTCTAGAATAAATGTTCTGATCAGGAATCCATGATTTTATCTATTCTTGGGAGATGCATATTCCTCTTATGGTGTCCTCCTATAATAATATCATTTAGAAAATGGTTTAGATGTTTTATTTTGAGCCCTTTTATTTTATATTTTTTTCACCGTTGTGTGGGATAGTAGCATAATAGGAATCCCTAAATGGTTCTTGTCTTAATAATGAGACTTTAGAGTATGATCAATTGATCAGTAAGAAAATGTATAGTACTCAATCCTGATAGAAATATAATGTCGACTATCATCAATGTCCTCTAGAGTTCAAGGACGGGGATATTGTTTTCTTACAAGTATCTCCCAGTCTAAGTAATTGATAGATACAAAGTAAAGGGAATTAATTTCTTCATTATGTAGGTACCTTTTTGATTTGGGAGAGAGGTGAGCAATTATTTTATCAGTTGTTACTACTTCTGAGGTACCAATCCGTGCACCGTTTCTTCTATGTTTAAGAACTTTACCGGTATCATGTCAACTTATTTCTTACATTTGACCGCAAGGATATTAACCAAGATTACAATTCATCCCATAGAGGTTATCCTATATACATCAATGACCAGAGCCTGGTGCCCTCTAGGGCCTGTATGTCCCACTAGTATGGGTGTTATAGTAGATCTTCCATGAACAAGAAGAGACTTGGGATAAAGAGGATGATGTACATGCAATGTGTCCATATTTTTTCTCAGATAGTGTCTCACCACACTTAGAAGGTGAACTTAGGGATGTGTTCCTTTATCTAGGGAAGAATTTAGGAATCTGATTATCACTCAGGCACGGATCCTTTAACATGTTGTCTGATTCTGTTTTATAGGATTAAAAGGGATCCTAATGAGTTCACAATGGTCTCAGGGGTTTTGGGGGTTTATTCAGATCATGTAACAAATTTTTTTACTATAAAATGGAATTTCAGTTGATCCAAATAAACTGTGAGAGGTAGGATGTATGGTTAGTTTTAACCACTTTTGAATGGTCATAGAGTAGAAAAAGGGTGCATAGTTTTCCAAAAAAAGGCATATTAGGCCATAATGCCATGTGGTAAGCCTACAATTTCTAGAAAAGCTGTCTCACATAGTAGGAACATATTTTTCCTAATTGTGGAACCTGACAATGTGGAGTGCCCCAATTTTTATCCATCTTTTCATTGTTGGATCATTTTTTGTAAATTATAAACCGAAAAAATGTGAATGCCCTATTTTTATGACTTTACAATTTTCCACTTATATTATGTTGTTTGTCAAACCTTCCATTTTTTGCTATTTCGAAGAAACCCCTAAATATTTCATTCTATAGAGTACATTTATATCATAATCAAGGATATTACATCCAAAATTCATCTGAATCTCGATTCAATCATTTTTTATCTCATTGGTTCTACATCGGTTTGTTCTCGAATCATTTTATATTATTCATTTTTCATCATTCTATCGATGATGTTATTTAGAAAAAATATCGTATTATTAATTTTTAGGGAATTGATATTTTATTTAGAAAACATCCATCCCATGATGAACTAGATGCTCATGCTTGATAATGAGTGTCATACAAATATGAGGTATGTAGACTGAAACTCATCCCTCAGGTTTACTCATTTTATTAATTGATGTGTGGGAGCACCAATTCCATTGGGTGTTACGTATTTAATTTATAATAATTTTTGATAGTCTTTAAAACCATATTATAGACGCTAATAAATATTATAATCATATTTTTTGGTTATGTACTAAACATTGACTGCCCTAAGTATTGTTATTATAGATTTATTTATTTTTTGGTTTGTTATACCTTAATGGCCTTATATTGAAATTTATCTATATTTTTTGGGTGTGTGTCCTGACCTTGATAATTTTAAGACATTAAATGAAATTAATTGTGAATTGTTTAATTTATATTACCATATTTCTTCCTAATTTAACCACTTAAGTTTAGAGGTACAATTTCATAAATCAACATTAAATGGTAAATTGGAATATGTATTTAATATATATTACTTGGTCAAGTTTATATTGAATTAACTAAAATTATTTTATCATACTTATCTTATACATGTCACATTATGAAGGGTAGCGGATAGAATGAAGAGTATTAAATACTAAATAACTTATTGGATTCATGTACTTTGTCATTATCAGACAAATTAAATAGAATCCATTAACATAATGAACATAATTAATAAAATTTCCATTAAATTTATTAATTTTTAAATGAATCTACTATAAGGGTCCTAATTACATATGTAACATGCCATGATTATAAGTGTTGTCAAACATGAGCTAGATTTATGATTTTAGAGTGAATAACATGAAAACTCATGGATTCCATTCCAATTCATTAATGTCTGTTTCCATCGATGAGACCCACCATGGAACCAGATCCTTGTCTACGAGTGGATTCTAGGTATGACATTGTAGGATAGGTCATTTACTACTGTAGAATTCCATAGATAAACTATTGGTAACCAGTATTGTTTCCATGAGTATGAGGTGACATTGTTACAACATTGGGCATATATATAGATTATCCCATTTTACAGTGGATTTATTCCATGGACACAGTTAGATCAAATTATTATAGAATTTCTTGGATGATCCTCCACACACCACAGTCTTACCCCTTATCCTAGCAATAGTCACTACTGATTTCGAAACACGTGATGTCATGGTGGACATGGTTACTACCTTGAAACCTCCTAATTATTAATATCTTCATGGATTCCATGTCCACCCTGGGAGGATTATTATTATTATTCTATTTTTTAATACCTCATTAAAAATATTTATAAATACCTGAAATTAAATTATTAATAAACTGGTTACCTGTTTAGGCACCAACCAAGGAATAGAGTAGGTATGTGGTTATTTACTTTATTGTACTTCATTACATTTATATATATTCATTTTATAACATAGTTTTAGTCTATAGTACATAGACTAGATGTTAAAGATGTCATCGATGGTGGCCAACTGGGATTTATCTCACTATGTATCTAGAATCCCATTAGATCCCAAGAAGATTACATTTATGGAGTTGTCTATAGAGGGAAGCTTCTAGATTCAGACACATGAGTGCTTTATTTCATATAATGGATCTTATTGTAGATGATCAATATGGATCTTCAGATGATTGGGATTGTTTTTGGATTAATTTCTTAAACATCAGATTAACATGAATTATATATTTAATTATTCCCATGTTCTCTAGCTTTCTAGAGACGTGACATATTATATCATCAAATTTTGAATATTATACATTTTATCTAATTTTTATTATCCAGACTTCTTCTGGTGTGGTTGTTTACAAATTTTTTCGTTATCTATTTAACGTCATTTGATATAGATCTTCAAAAATATACTATTAAATTTTGGGAATAGTTTCCTCATAGACACACATTGGACCTCACTTTTAGATATAAGCCTATAGAATTTGGAGAGATTCCCATGAGGCCTTATTGCCAACCTGGATTAGATCACCTATTATGTGACATCTGGGTCTATGATGTGACAATCATGTAAAAGTTATGACCCAACACTCTAAAACTATAAACCTATGTGATCATTATGAAGGAAATAAGGTGAATTATATTTCAAATTCACTATAATATGAAATGTTTAAGGTTATTTCATTAAATGATGTATTAGAGAAAATAATTAAATAACATTAGGGTTTAAGAATATTTTAATGTAATAACATTAAAAGACTTTACATAATGTAAAATTTTAAGTAAAAAACTGATGTTTTTTATTAACATTTCGTTCCAACTAAAACATGATTGTATGAAATTGTATTCCCTAGAGGTAATAAGGAGGATATAGTAGGAAATAACCAAGAGAACAATATCCTTACAAATCGGTAACTCGAAATTGTCAGAATCAGAACATAAAAGTTTCTTTATAGAAATGTTGTTAGATGATATAATGATTTTTGAATCCATTTTATATTAAATCTATATGTATTATAGGGTAACGTAATTATTTTTGAGTATTTTCTAAGATAATATCATCCATAATTTATTGGATATTCTTACCCAATGGTAGCCAATCGATCGATCAATTCCTGAGAGATAATATTTAGTGTCATGGGCTATTCAATAATCAAATGGAATCCTTTTCGATTTATGTTAATGAATATGATTTTGATGAATTATGGAATATTGTTAATAATAATTAAATGAGAGATGGGATTGATTTTATTAAATGCGAATACATTTAGGAACATCTTCCCTGATAAATAATTATAAATGATTTTTTTGACCTAGTATGGAGAAAAAATTCATTGAATTAACGTATGGGGATGAAGATTCTATAGTTTTGTAAAATAAAATTTTTAAAATATTATTCATGTATGTAGTTTAATTTATTTGAAATATTATATTAAGATTAATTAGTTTTTATCTATTTGATACCATGATATTAAATGAAAATAGCTCCTCATGAAATCAATATTCATGAGAAACATATTTGGTGTGCTGATATGTTATAAATAGAGTTTTCTAAGGATCATGTTTTCAATGATTAAAATATGAAAAATGTTTTTATGGTAATAAATTGTGAAATTTTTTTCAATGAAATTGGGAGGTGTTCTTATATTGTTATACATGTGGTAAATTTAATCTGGGGGAATGTATAGTGATTTTTAGAAAAGTGTTACCAATATAGAAATATTTATATAAGGATCACTACTATAATCACAAAAAATATTGAATATTAAAATAATGGGGTAAGTGACATCCAACAATTTATTATATGTTTTAGTTGCAAAGATTCATTTAATTATCCTATAATTTGTTTGAAGATTGTTACTCTTAATGGAAATCATCATGATCGAATGAAGAATGGTGTAAAAAATATTTTATTTCTATTACAGTTGGTTCAGGGAAATCCAATAATGGTTTGATAGATGTGGTAGTTATTTATTTATGTTAATAAATTACAATTTTTAACTATGGAACATGAAATAAATTAATTTATGATAAATTATAAAATGTAATGGGTATATCACTTTATCAATGTATGATATAAATTTTGGTGAGATCCATGAGAGTAAATATTTGAAAACATGGCTTATTAAAATCCACCTATTATTATAAGGTGAAAATCCATTCCAGGAAATCATATTGAAAGTGCCATTGTAGTGTTTGATATTTTTGTGAATGTATAAGAATTATTTTTATCATTATATTATTAATTTTATATCTAATTAATATTTTTTTCAATGATATCATACATTTGGTAACCTTCCAAAACATGAGAAATTGAATTGAAATAAAATTTAATGTTACCTAACACATGTTGGTGAATGAATGAATCTATATAGATTATTGATATACCATTAATGAATGAATATATTCATATTCCCCCTTATTATTTACCAAATTTTATTCTTTATTTGGAGTTTATGTTTTATTACTCTATGTAATTAACCATTGGTTCATACTACCATTTTTATTAATAATTGAAACCATTACATAACACTTTGAATATTTTATAGATCTTTGAATAAAATAACCATTAAGAAAAAGATTCATTTTTCATATATTGATGTCATTTTTTATAAAATCATGGGTGTATATTAATATTAAATTGCTTATCTCAGTTAAATGAACCATTAGTTGATGGTGACATATGACTATATTTTGATCAATTTATTTTAGTCTAGATATGGTAGTTTGTAATCCAAAATAATATTTATCACAGACATGCATGTTTGAAAAAATAATTATCATGGTTTATTGTATAGATAATGAATAAAAAACCACCATATATGGATTTTATAGAATTATAGTCTCTAAATTGGTCTCATGTATTATTTAGATTAGTTTGTCACCTTAAAATATAATTTAGGTACACATATATTTCTATTTACTTTATTCTTTATCAAATGTGATGCACATCAGAGGGAGACTCTCAGGGGTGAGTTAAGATCATTATCCCCAAGTTGATATATTATAGTCTATTAGAGGATATTTCAATATGGTTATTAATCAATTAGAAAAGGAATGAGGGGATATTTTCTTCATATGGTTGTACATGACTTCTCTACAATTATAAAACTTATAAGTCTTTCAGAATTGTGTTATATTTAGGACTAGATCACTTGGAGAAACAATCAACATGGTAGAGGGAATGTCTGGAGTCTCCTTGAGATATTTCTATCTATTTCTCATACAATCTCCTACTTCCCAAAAATAATGTTTACCCTTATTTTTTGTCATTTCACTGATCATTCTCCTCTACATGTTAATCTATCTAACCTACATCGGTGATAATACCTTTTACATTTTTCTTAATATTGGGAAAAAAATTTCTGGATACCACATCACAGTTTTGGAGTAAAAGAATAATACATATAATGGAAGCTTATGGAATGAGAATCATAATAATCCAATGCACCTAGTGGGGTGCCTCTAATCATAGATTAGTATCCAAAAACCTAGTTTAGATTACATAGATAATATCTCAGATTATATAATCTTCATGGAACATTTCCTCGAGAAAAATTTGGATAAAAAAATATTTTGTGAGCTTTCTTTGAAGATGAGAATGTTGGATGATATGGTTCTGAGTCAAGAGCACATGGTATGTGGTCAAACCCATAAAAAATGCATTAAATGGATTGTAATGTTTCATACTTGCATGATTTCATCAAATAAATGTGGTGAGTTATCTATGATTACAAATTTATAGGGGACTTTACTTTCTCTAGTGATTGTGTGGTGGTAGGGTGTACAACTTTTTGTACATTACAACTCTTCTTATATGTCCAACACCTCGCATTCCTGAAGGTTACCAAAGATTCGATAATGTGTTTTTCAGGGCTATCCATAGAGTAGTCTCAGATGAGTATAATGTAATTATTTAATCTGTCACTAATGAGGAGGGTCCTCTTGAATCATTTTTGGTGATTAATCCCAAAACTAATGTCAGAACGGATGTATTTCATGGGTATATATTCATTATCTATTGGTACCTTTTAAGGAATAACTTTTTATGGACATCCATGTTATCTTTTGGGTGGAATCCTTCCACATGTGGTTGTTTCTATTACTTTTTTTCTTCATGAAATGATTAACAATCCATCCACATTGCAACATTACATACCATAATAGTGTAAAATTTTCCATATAAGGTCTTAGCTAGTGTGATTAACAGAAGTCCATATAAGTTTATTCGTCAATAGTTCTATCTAGGACTATAGTTATCATTTCATGGAATATAGATGCAATGCACTGTGGGCCTTTACCAATAGATGGTGTGTGATATCCACCAAAATTTTATGGGGTCCAACTTGTTAGTAATACTAGATATGGATAAATAATATGATAGGTTCGAGTGGGGTTATATTATGAAAGACATTGACTTCATGGTATTCTATTCTAGGTACTCTGACCTCATGTCCAAATGTTTCATCACGTCTTGGATTTCAATTTACATACTAGGGAAGAACTGTTGTTTATTTTAATCATTTCATTATAGAAGGCTTGGTGACCCTATTTATCCCTGATTTTTTATTACTTTCAAAAACATCATTAGTCATTTAATTAATAAGGAAATTTGTGATAGGGGAAATCTGAACAAACTGAGGATGAAATCGTTTCTTTGGTATATTTCATTTATTGTTCACTGATAAATCTAAAAAAAATTAATGATAATAATAGAACTGTTTGTGTAATTAATAATGTTTTAGAAGTGCATAATATGTTTTTTTATATCTTGTGAATCGTGGTATGATTTTTATTTTTTACTTCTAGTCGTTTATCAAAAAAACTGGTTTCTTTATCATAAATCATGTTGGGTATTCGCAAAAGCATCATACCCCTTGAATACATTAGTACTAATCATTCCTCTAACTACCACCACATTCAACATTATATTAGAGTGGATACCAGAATCAGAGGTGATAGAATTAACTATAAGAACCAACACATTTTATTATGGGAAAATGTAATCATAAATTTATTTCTTATCTGCAACCATATTGATCATCAACCAACTCATATGGGGTCAAAGGGTGTTATCATAAGAATAAATAATATCTTCAAATCCTTCATCTGGGAATAACAATTATAATGAAAATACCACTAAGATTCATTGGATCAGATGGAGAAGCCTACTAGAGAAGGAGGCGTTGATCATAGGAGCGTGTAAAGATCAATGTACAATATGAATGAAAATATATTAAGTGAATTTACATAATGGAAAACTATATGTTTGTAGTTCATGGTAGGAATATATGGAATGTGATAGGGTGTTTTAAGTGGGAATGTTTCATTACGATGAAACTCATTATACCCTTAAATACATGAACTAAAATCCTCTCATTGGGGATTGTTGGTCATGGAGATATTAGTTTCTATAACCAAAACTGGATCAGTTTCAACATGGGATTTCAAAGATTACCTATACCAGAAATTACATTACATTAATTTTGTATGAATCCTCATTTTATCCTTGAAATGCTTGATAATAAATGAAGAAATTTTTTTGAGTATTTTAATCTTAACGATTAGGTATATAATTATGTTTTCTAGGTTCTTCATATTAAAACTTCTTGACTATATAATTACAAAGTGAGATACTAAACTTAACTCAACTCAATGAGTGGAGGGAGATCCTATGAAATAAAGGGATTGATGTGCATCTTAATTTTCTCTTGTGGAATATGTTGAACCTTGTTCTTCCAACCAATGAGAATGTGAAACAGAAGGGTGTTGATAGATTGGTCTTATCATACGTGGTTGATACACGGATAGGAATTGTGAAGAACCCGAATGATTCTTTGCAATTTTTAAATGATACATGATTTGGTAATTGGGATCCACCCCTGAAACAAGATCATGGAATTCACACAATGATACTGTTATGAAACCATGAAAACATTGGACTTATTGAAATTGAAATAGAATCCTCAATAGTTTGTAAAGAGTTTCCTGGATGTGGTTCCATACCATGGTATATAATTTATCTTATGCGAATATGTATGGATCTTATATCGAGCCAAATGGATGTTCTTGATATGTGGTTTGAGGGGAATAAATTTATTGATTTTATTTCCTCCATTTTCAATTTAACAAATGATGACATGTTTAATTTTTCCAACATGGATTCCTTTCTTCTAGAGTGTATGATTTTAGTTAAATGGGATGCCCTCAGTCTCCACTATTCATATTATCTTTGTGGTTTTGACCCTTTATTATCAATCATTCTTTTTGGAAAATTTGGTTTAAAATTAATTTCATAAATGAAATCATTATATTATTGCCATATCATTTATGAAATGAAATTACACAGAAAATTTATTATGATTTATATTTAGTTACAAAATATTTCTTCCCTTGGATATGATTTTTCAAAATATGAATTAAATTTTGACCATACAAAAATTGTTATTGTTGATGAGTTGACAAGACCTAACAATCTTTTGAGATTCATAGTATTCATGATTTAGAGGTTTATAACTAGTTAGAGTTCATCAAATGTTCCTTCTACACCACTCTTTTATAATCTTGTTACTAGGGTATGATACATGTTCATCTTAATAAGGGGTCTAAAATACATTTTTTTAGATCATGAATATTGGATTGTTTCATGGATCTAAACATCCAATGTTTTTTATAGAGTTTCCCACTACAGGTTTTGGGTTATGTGATCTCATGATCTACGGTAGGTGGTTCTCTATTCATTTTCCCATTACTTTTACAATGAATAACCTAATTTTATAATTACATTCTGTTTTAGTGTGAATAACCAAGTTGAATCAAATTGGGATTTTAATTGAAATGGTATGGATTTGTGGGAAAATATAAAATTATAATTAATTAGGTGGTAATATGGATTTGATAAAAATTAATGGATGTTTTTAAATTGATTTCAATAATTTATTTTTAGAAAATAGATTAATGTTTTTTCGATAAGACCTCATTGGTTTTAATCATGAAAAAGTGAATGAATAGATTAGAACCCCATATTTTGGAATTTAAAGAGAAATATGCATTCATAACTGGGAAATTGAGAAATTTTATTTGAGTAGTTATGAAATAATATTCCCATTATTGATTATTGTTTCATTACATGCAATCATGGTAAGTTACTAAGATTTTTGTGACAAACACGCTATGTTATAATTTATATATATTCATATTAATACTTTACTATTATAAAATAAAATTATTGGAATATATTAAAAATTGTGGGATATTGGTTAGTACCCTTTGGCCAGTGTTTGAGAGACATGTGTTCACATATCCATTATCACCATTTGAGGGTCTAAGGATCCCATAACATGGATATATTAGACCTATTAGAATATGACAATGTTATTATTTTTTAATTATTCTTATATATGTATGTTCAATTTTCTTTAAACCTAATTAAGTTATTCCTTGTAAATTTTTTATCTTTATTTATATGAAAATATTACTCAGAAATTATGTAAAATGTTTACTTCAATTAACATGAATAATGTGTTATGATTTAAATATGAAATTGTACATCAATTACATTTTTATTTTAAATTGAAATCATTAAATGATTAATTTTATTAGAATTGTATTATAGAAACCATGTTGGGAATCAACTAGGCTTTAAGATCACATGCTACCACTGATATTTGGGGTTAATAGATTTTCATCTGCCGTGTTAAAGCAAATGTAAATCACCACATGTAGGAAGTCATTACTTATCATTTGTTCCTAGAATACCCTTTTAAATATGACTTAGGTTATTTTTTCTATCATTTTTCTATTGGATAATATACTTCTTCAGTTTGTTAGGCCTATTTAGTTTCTCATATATTCTAATTTAGGATATTCCATTTAAATAGGGGACTTGATCCTTTATCATTTTCTATTTTTGTAAAAAAAATGATTCCCACATTTATCCTTTATGATTCTAGGTTGTATTATCAAACCAATTAAGATTGATAATAAATTTCGGTCTATCATAGAATCATAATCTTTATTGGGGTACAAGGTAATCCCTACCATTTTGTGAAATTATCATGAAAATACAATTTTTTTTTGAAATAACAAATCATTGAATTTATTAATTTCCCAAATGTTAATTAATAAATTTTATATGAAAGTAATCATTGAAACTTAATAAGATTAATAAATAAATTATTATCCCTGGTAGGTAGAATAGTCATTCATGTGATGTATGATAACATATAAATTCCTTTCATATTTTTATTAAAATGATGAAATGAACTCATATAGGATACAACAATATTATTCAATATTATATATTTTATAGAAATTAGAATTTTTTATGATTGGTATTAATTAATATTTTAATAGTATTTTGAAACGGTCCCTTAAAAATTGTATTGAAAATATAAACATGTAAATAAAACTTTTCTCTCCTAATAATGTAATTAATTTGTTTTCATATGAAAACATTCATTTATTCTATTGAGAGATTCAGTTGAATAAAATTAATGAAAAATAAATAATCTAGAGAAATAAGAATAGGATAATAAAATAAATAATTAAACTAAAATATATATATATATATCATATTATTTCATCATTGTAATTTTAAGAATAAAATATCCATTAAAATTTTATATTATATCTAACAATCCTTACAAATTAGATAATTATTGACTAATAATATTCACAAAAGAAATTATTTAAAAGTAAAAATTAAATACCATGAATATAAATATATTCATGATATTACTTATCATATGGGTGGCAAATGATCCTCATCAAATTAGGTAGCATTATAAAATAACAGATTCCACAAAGAAGACACATTAAGGTGATAAACCCTTATAACAGTGGTAACATTCGAAACAATACCCCTTAAATGAAACAATTTGAATGAAAATTTTATATTCCATGAAATAAGTATATTTCATGATATTATATATGTAATTATATATTAATGGTCTTCATAAACATAAATATTTTCTAAACAAAAAACATGTTCTATTAAATAATAATTTTTATGATGAAAAATTCCATTATATTCGACATGAATCATATGAACTATAAAAATAATTTACTAAAATTTATGAATTATTACTAATATATAAATGAAAAATATTAACAATCATGATATCCTATATTATCTTGTTATATAATTTTAACACTTTTTTATTTGAAATTATTTATTAAAATTAGTATTTCTTGGAGATAAATGATTTATTTTGAAGGATGTATAGGAATATGTTGAACACATTGATAATCTCAAGAGGGGGGTGAGTTGAGTACCCAATAAAAATATTTGTATATACATGGTCGAATAGATATCCCACATTATGTCTAAATAGGTTAGTTAATCAAATTTTTATATTGATATAAGTTCTGATCATTTTAGTTATTTCATAATGAGTGATTAATTCTCAGTTAAAAAAATATATTAAAATTTCTTCAATATTTGAAATCGCTGTATATAAACAAAACATTATATAAACACTATTTAACACTAACTATAAATGTAGTGTGTCTATTTAAGTATTAAAAATTTATTTTAAATATTTTAATAGAAACAAAAAAACATAATGTGGAATACATACAAGGGGTAGAAACTCTTGTCGATCATTAATCCCCTACACTAGGAAGGCATCTACTACTGAGAATATTTAATAATATAATATTGATCCATAACCTAGATCTGTTATATACAAAAAGAATGTTCTTCTCATACCACTCAAGTCCTCTTCAACCACAATATCATGATTAAAAATGAAACATGCATCCTAGGGACCTCTTCCCCAAATTGTGGTTATCCATGTGTAAAGGAAGAATATATGGTATCAAGTGTCTTTTAGTGAATGTACAAAAGATAATGTGCATAATTAATATATAGAGTAAATCAAGATTTGTTCAAAATCTAAAGACAACATATTAAGAGATAATATAAATGTGTTGAAGTGGTATAGTTTATCTTTCTGATGTTCTCTAAATCATGAGACTCTTTAATTTTATATTCAATATGATTTTTATTTCTGTTTCAGAAATTAGCTGAAAAAAACAACATTAGAGACTCTCATTTTTATGAGTGTGTTAAAGGATCAATATGATCATTATGTTCCACTATCTCATAGTCATGTGTAGGAATGATCTAGTGTGTAATATCTCAGGGAGTGGAACTCTTCATGTTCTCAAAAATGGTTTCTTCTCACATCAATTGCTTGTGTATATCTCTTTGTATGTCTCTTTTTTTATTTTAATCTGTATAAAGATGTATGCTACTCAATATAAGAGTAGTATTTAATAAGTATCATCTGGATCCTCAACTACTCATACTAGATGACTTAACCAAACATTAATTCGTCATTAAAATAGTTTATATGAAGCATTAAATTAATTACCTATTTTAAATTCTACAATATAGCCATTAGAATTAATTATTTCAATGAAATAGAAATAGTGATGATGAATCTCTTGAATAATGAGACAATAGTATTGTGGAATGAGGATGGCAGAGTTTCATGATAATTTTTAATTAGGTACGGAGATATGAATTTTTAATATATATCCAAATAACCATTCTGATATTGAGACATTTCTGATGATAGGCAGGATCAATAATGAGTCTTCTCTGGCAGCATACCATCTCATCACAATTCCATATTTGGAAGTGATTATGTTCTTATGGTGTTATTTTCAAAAAAACACAAATTTTTTTTCGGATAGTGGATCTATCCCAATCTTCATAATATTTCCTAGTTCAATCGAAATTCACTTATGATTTTGTGCCATTCCCATAAATTTTCAAATTCTCATCAAGATGGTGCAACTTCCAAAGTGTTGACTTATATTCAGTGGTGAGTAATGTGTAAACGTGGATCTTCTCAATACTCTTCCATGATTTCAGTAATCTGAATTATATTATAAAATACTATCATAACACATAATACTCATCAATATAATAATAAAAATAATTTCGTTTTAATTAAAAGAATGGTTCAATTAATCACTTTCTTTTTGATGATATTAATTCATTTAATATTATAAACCATGTATTTAATAAACTCTTGAGTTAAAATAGAAAAATTTATCACTTTAAAAATTTATAGAGAATGTTTTATAATTATGTCTATTTTAATGAAGTAAATAGTAACATACACATATATATATATAAGTAATTTAGTAATAGGAATATTGAAAATAAAAATATATAAGATAAAATGTAGTTAAAAATTATTGGTATCAAAGGAAGAGAATTAATCAATGAATTAGTGAATAATTAAAATCCATTGAGTCGTTATCTTCATATTCATATTATGAAAATGTAATGAATATAATGAAATAAGACATAATAAAATGTAATAAAAGTCATAAAATATGTATGGAAATTGAATTATATCCATAATGGTATAACAAAAAATAATTAAAAAACATCCCCATAAAAGGATAAATGTCTAATGTCATTGATATTTGGGATTGGTAGGATGAAAAAGTCGTTCTTTTCAATTCCCATTATCAAATGTAGAAGATTCAACCTCAAAATATGTGATTGCTATATTGGAGTCTATTAAAACAACCTGTAAGTAATATGTATTTATGATAATGATCAGCTTGATATGTTAGATAACTTGTCTATGATTCATAATAACGAGACAGAAAGGAGCAGTTAAGGGTTTATTTGGATCTCTGATAACAACATGTATATAATCTTCTTGATCAAAAGCTAGAGGGGTGAGATGAGAAGTGACTGGAATGGATTCTTGATTCACTAATATTTTTTCAAAAACATGAGTAATTAGTTTCATCAAATTTAGGATGTCCATAATAATATTTATATCTCTTTATATAGAACTAAATAATCTCGTTTTATCTTCCATAAAAATCCTAATCACAAGTATTATTACATTCAACTAAGTTTCTTTTATATTAAAATATTGAGTCACTATATGTATCCTCTGGTTCTCTGTGTGGAATTTCAAATGATATTTCAGATCATAATTTATATAAATGCATGATAGATAACACATTATAGCCTTTTTAATTATCTCTCTATCATATTTTATATCATTCATATATTAATTAAAAATAATATGAACTTGATCAGTATTATGCAAAAAAAATTCCCAACTCTTTTAGGAGATGTCAAGTATGTTAACTAAAAAAACATGAAACTCTTGTTTGACCATAAACCATTTCATCTCAACATCATGAGGAGGAGTAGAATAACAATATATAGAATCCATTGCAGAAATTATCTACATCAATTCTAGAATGTATTTAATATAATCTAAAATAGAAATATTTAATCCTAACCTCTTTAGATATCAATGGATCCAACACAATTCCTATCCTACCATATTTCATCTCTACATCATGAATGTGAAACATCATTTAGGGATGGATGTGCGGTATCAAAAACTCTAAAATATGTCTGGATTCTTTCTCAATAATATTATTGACCATCTGATGTTGATCATTCAATAACAAACCAAAATCATAGATAAGACCATCTCAGAATGAATCTCTGAAATCCTTTGAGACGACATCTACTATTACAAATACAATTACATATGTTGGTATGAAACAAGAAACTCTCTTAATAATATGTTCCTATGTAGGCTTAGTTGTGAAAGGGGCGTTAAGAAAAAACAATGGAATCTTGCCTCTAGAATCTATCTGATCTACTAATAATCCCTTATGTTCAATTACATCTCAAATAGTACGTCACGACCCGCCTTCTCCAAATGGAGGGAGGGGTCAGCAGATTTCCAGGACCATCCTTCTTTAAGTTGAAGGAGAGATAATGTCCACCGAAACCCGCCTTCAATAGGTCCCAGAGTGGCAAATATCACAAAGGGTCTAGAAATTTCACACAAATGGAAGGCATTGCCCCTTTTTGTTTTAAAAGATCGAGAGATGAGATGATAAAACTCAAAAACACCAAGGTAAAATAAAATTAAAACCAAAAATAAATAAACTATTCCCACATGCATGTTCTAAAAGTAAAGCCACAAAGTACAAAAGGCGACTACAAACGTATGTACCAAAGAAGAAAAAAAAAACAGAAACTACAACTACCCCAAAGGTCCGAGCTAGTACGGTCTTGAGCGATCCCCGAAGTCCTCCTGGAAACCTTAATGCAGTTTTATATACGTAGGGTGAGCATACAAGTACACTCAGTAGGGAAAACCAATGACTCTCGTGCAGAAGTGGGGGAACGTACTAATGTCCCATTAGAAAAGGAGTAAAATAAACACCTATCAATGTAAACTATCCACCCCAGGCCTCACCAAGGCACACTTCCCAAATAATGTGTAACACCCCGACCCTAGTTACCCAGAGTCGGTGCATTATTACATAACATTGGCATGATCATGAGAATGATCAAGTCTCGAAAGACCGATTAGTTTAGTAGCCTTGGAATAACTAGATACATCCATAAATTTTTACATTACATCATAAAAAAAACATCTTGTCTTCATATCCCCTCATACTATCCCTGCAGGTCATTCATAAATTAATTCTTCATAATCCTGAAAAAAAAAATAAAACATTGAAAGGGGTGAGATCGGATGCTCAGTAAGGATAACATTATAGCAGAAACTTTCATAAATAAGCATAAACACTTAAGGAAATTTATAACTAAAACAAAAGTCTTTGAAACTTGAACTTCAGCATAAAATGGAAAAGGTAAAATGAAATAATGCCATTTACTTACTCACATGGATATTCTACTAGTCGAATGATCACATGCAATATCAATAACCACTTTCATAATGATGGAATGCATAATGCCAGACTATCATAACCACATAGACAAGGCCTCGTGCCAAGACTACAAATAAGATTTTGCCAAGGCCTTGTGCCAAGACACTAGTTTGTCTCATGAGACCTACTGATGCATCGAAGAGCTATAGCGGGCTCCACCCGTCACTTATTAAGTCCAATGCATTCCTCATATGAATAGTTTTAAGCATAAAATAAACATTCGTATTAAAACTAGCATACGAAATGTCAATACTTTAACCACAAACCATGAATGGTATAAAAATAGAACATCCGCAGTCAAATATAACTCATTTGATACAATATGGAAGATTGTATTGTATCACATTAACCTCAATCATGAATAATGAAGGGTGTTGACATAGATGATAATAATCATCAAAACTATTTGAGAGAAATATCCCCCTTTTCTTGAAAACATTTAAAAGTCACACTATTTGTCAAGAAGCCATTTAAAAATAGATTTTTGAATCAAAGTGTCCCATACCACTTTGAAACTTTTTAAAAGGAGTTTTGATTTCTAAACTTTAAGGTCCATATAAATAAATCCTTAAAACCATTTTTAAAACATGGACATTAATGAGAAAGTTTTAGATGAATAAGTCTTTAAAACATTTAAAAATGGTATTTTAGTTATAGATTCTAACCAAAAGAGACACTTGAATACAAATAATTGAGGTAATCAAAACTTTTTAATATCATGAGAATAAAGGGAATCATGATATACTATGTCAAAGTACATTATATACACCACATAAAAGTGATTTGGTGTATATAATAAAAGAAGTCTCAATGGAATGTAAATTGAGATGAAATCTCTCATAAAGGTTGTATCCTTAGGTTAAGGATAAATCAATGACATAATTATGTGTGACAAATATAAATACACTAAATATGATTGGATATTCAGTGCAAAACAATCAAAGGACATTCACACATATTCTTGTAAAAACAATACCAACGAATTGGATGTTTAACTCAACAAATGGAGAATGAGTTAAAATTACTATTATCAAATTCATATCAATGACTTGAGAATTATCAATTTAGTGATTATGTGTATCAAACTTATATCCACAAGAAGTGGAGTGGAAATTATGACATAATAAAATGAATAGTGATTCCACAAATAATCTTGGGGCAATATAATCAATGAAATATGCGTAAAGCCAAATGAGTGGAAATTGAAATTTCAAATTCCCCTATCGATTAGGCAACTTACGAAACATAAACCCATGAAAGAAGTATCATACCCTGATGATGTAAATACCCATAAATTAAAGTATATTACACAATGAATTCAATCATGGGCAGTACACATACCCCACATGCAATAATTAAGTGGTGATCAATGGAATTCTCACGGAATTAAAAGTGAGACAAGAAACCCCTTACCACGTTAATCAACTGAGTCGCATGGCCAAAAGTTAATAACCACCAAATGATTTACAGAATAACATGAATATAAAGTGAATCATGATAATATATATCAAATGGAAGTACACAATACACCACTTTCAATAACTTAGTAGCGAACATTGGAAATCTCACGGAATTGAAAGTGAGATAAGAGAATCCCTTACATTGTACTTTTTCCTTGGTCGATGGTAGGTTTACCTCCTGTATAATGGTGAAATAATTGTTATTGAATAATACAAGAATCAGTTACTTTAATATGATATCATATATGATCTTTTAACATTGATTTGTTAATAATATCTTAGAATTATCGTCATTTCAGGTGTTAACGGGTTCATTTTACTTTATATTCTTTGTTATGTGAGCCATATTCGTTATTAATGGGATGTATATTATTCATATCCAGAATGGTATCAAGTCCTTAAACATCATTTTTAAATCATCAAATGATAATTATACTTGAATGGATACGATGGAGAATGAATCTCATCGCGTTCGTGGAGACGGTAGTCCGTACGTACGCACGAATGCTACTTCCATTTAATTTTTATTTTAAAAGAATCGAATCCAAATGATACATAGGTATATTACTATTCCAGTAAAATATAATATTTTATATATGTTACTTATTTTCATTAACACCATCCTTTATACGTTCCATGTGTTGTATGAACAAGTCATATCATTTTAAGGGGGCGGTAGTCCGCACTTCCTCAAATGAAATTATCGTATGTATATACAACATGAAACGAATAATTGTATGAAATAAAATGGAATTACAGAAGCTTATATATAAAATATATATCATTAATATCATATTTAATTACAGTTCCATCCTAATGGCCACCATGAGAGGCGGTAAGATGTATTTGAACAATCATCGTTTTGTGAGGCGTTAGTTTTCCATCCACAGAAACATTATGTTCATCATCCATTAGATGGAGTTGTGTGAATGTGTAGTTTGAATCCTTCTTATAACAACATCCTAGTATATTTTGGATACTGGTGTTGTTACAAAAGAAAGGAAATAAAAAGAGTTTGGGGGTTGGAGAAGCAAAATAATTGAAAATAATTTAAGAGAAAATGTTACCTTTAATTTAGGTAACTCACTTTGGTTGGAACCAAAGGACTTCTTGAAATGCTTTTTGCCTAAGGGGAAGCTTCAAGGAGGAGGAGGGGGATGTGGGGAGCTTAGTTTGGCAGAGTTTGGAAGAGCCAAGTGGCTTGAGAGGTGTGGGGAATGAGTAGAAGTGATCTCCTTTTATAAGGGAGAGGAGGGGCTCTTTAGGAAAGAGTGAAAGTATTACTTTATAATATAATTATGTTCGGTTTATAATGGTCCAAAAATCATTGAGGTCGAAGATAAGATGACTCATATTCTAGAAAACATCAACCAATAAGAATTGGACAGGTTTTAGATAATATTTTAATCATTATAATCTTATTTATTTAAATGATTTATTAATGAGGTAAACATTGCATCATTATTGTGTCATTAATAATTTAAATTATTTGATGTCTAAAAATTATAAATAAAATATCATTATGTAGGAAATGATTTTATCTTTCTAATGAATATTTATAATCGAAAATCCAACATGTATAACCCTATGTAAAAATTGTTCTTTTAAAAGATGTAAGCTTATGCCATTTTTGTATTCATTTTAACTTAATTAAAATAAAGTGTCATTATCACTTACAAGTGGATCAATGGGGTCCCAAAATTGACCCAAAGATGCCCATGGTCGACCATGTATCAACCAATAGGGTTATGACACGTTTTATGGTAATTTAGTATTATTATAATATTATTTTTTAACCCTTATTTACCGGATTTACCCTTAACCATGGTAAATAAAATATTTTCCGCAGTAATTATTCAAAATGTCCAAAAATAAAAGTTACCTATTTACACAATTTGAACATCCTGATTCCAAATATGGAATCCATTTTTCTAAATTCAAAACACAGAAGTGGCAGAAACTAATTTAAAATTAATTCCCGCTGTCAAAACAAAAAGCGTGTTTTTAAGAGATAATAACTATCAAAAGATTGACATTTGTTTATGTTCGGTTTAATTGTAAAATTATGTCCAATGACCAAAATTATATTAAATGGTAAAAATATATTCTAAATATACTTTAAAACCAATCAAATTCATAATTTATCACTATTAATTATTTTGATTAAAAAAGTTTTTTTTAATTAAAATTTAGTAATTGTTTACTATTCATCAAAATATGAATGTTATCCGAAAAGTACCAAAATTTCTCCTTAGGCTAAATTTGATATTCCGAATCCAAAAATGAAGTCCATTTTGAAATATAAAATATATATAATTTCAAAAAATTAAGTATTACTATTCATAATGGCTAGTTTGATCTGTTGTGGTGTGTGTTAAAACTCGATGTTGCGTACAACACACGCTACTGTTTTATTCAAAGGAAAGCGTACCGTGGAAGCTTGGGATGTTTTATTTTAAATTTTTTGATGTCCCCATTTAGTCAAAAAGTTTAAAATATTATTTTTAAAAAGGGTTCACTATTAAAAGTTGGTAAAACTACAATACTGAAGATGAATTTGTTCTTTACATTATGTCTAAGAAACTCATAATATGGATTCTAAAATTATAAGGATTATATAAAGTTTAAAATTTAGTTAATAATATTCATAACCTTTTTTGAACGGCTTGTTTGGTAAGTCATGGTGCGCTTGAACTCGGTGTTGCGTGTAGTGCAAGTTATTTAATTATTTTGAAGAAATAACACACTATGAAATCTTGGGGTGTTACATTCTCCCCTCCTTCAATAAATTGCGTCCTCGCAATTTGAAATTGTTCTTCGAAAATAAAAGGTTGAAAATAGAAAATATATTTGTGGGAAAACCCACATCGGAAATTGGTTTACTAAAATTTTGTCTTAATATGAGAAAAAGTGAAATGAAAGGGTCACCACCAAATTATGATCTCGATTAGGAGAACATTTGTGGCAATTAGAGACATATAATTGGAGGAAAAACGTAAATATTTATAGGTAGTGGTTGAGGTCATCAATCACAAACAAGTATAAAATTGAGGTCCTTAAACTCATCGATCTATGATGATTTGAAGTACCATCGGTTCAACAAAATATAGGGTATTGGGATCACACATTTTTGACATTTCAAAATATCGTAGTTGAAATCCCACATCGAAAAATGAATTAATGAGGCCTCTATTTAAAATAAAGAGTGGAAAGTATGAAGATTACCGAAAATAACACATACTAGGGTTCCATGTAGGAAAATATGGATATGGAGGAGAAATCTAACCATCAATTATCTGATGGAGAGTGGTAGAGAACATGGCTATGAAAAGGCCAACAATCCCAAAGCCATAAATTAGTGATGATTTAAGGTACCATCTAGGACAACATTTTTTTTTAAAGTTACATTACATAAGGAAGAGGAATTCATTTTTGATATTGAATAAGAACATTATAAGATATACTTAAATTTTAAGTAGATTTTCATTCTTTAATAAATTTCCACCACTAACTCATTTTTTTTAAACGATGAGTATTCAAGAAGACTTGGTCACACTGGAAGAGCTAGAATAAACTTCTATAGAATCACATGATCCATGCAGGATAAACCATATATTTACATTGTCTTTGAAGATTAATCAAAACCAAAATGGTTAGCGAATGATCTAATGATCCCCCAAAAGGATATTCATTGAGATAAATATGCACTAATCTTAATTTCTAAAATTAAACCAACAATACCCCAAAGATAAATAGATATCATTCAATAACCAATTGTCCTTAATATCCTTTAATATAATCCAAACTAATATTGAAACCCAAAACAGAGAAGAATTTGATTATGTAGTCTCCCATGTTACATTGTATCTCCAAATGACATCAAATACTTTTAAAGGCATATACTTAAAAGTAATTAACATCATCACATATTCTCTGTTATAAGTTAATCATTTCCATAAATAACCCAAATCACTATAAATCAACAATAAAAATGTAGAAAAAAATCCACCATTACTCTACAAATGAAACCTCATTGTATTCTATTTTCCTTGGGCATATAGTGTTCCTAACAAAACGAACATCTTCCAAAATAACACTTATCACTTAATCACCAAATCATTTTCCTATACCAAGGGTATTCATTTGATAAGACATAAGAACCCAAATCATCTTATTATTGATCAATAAAATCATTTAACAAAAAAAAATAGTCATACTAACCAGGGACTTCACGTAGTCCAGTGGTAGGCGATAAATCCCAATCGCACTTTGGTTGTGGGTTCAATTCCCACAGCTTTGTTTGACGCGACGGGTTGTCAGACGGTCTACGTGTTGTCCTTTTTCAAAAACTATATTCTATAATATTACCAAAATGAGATAAATTTTTCAAAATAACATAATTTAACCACAAATGTTATATCATACTTTTCATTTTCATCCCAAATTATAATAACTTATCATTTTCTCAAGCCCCAATGATCATATAAAACCAAATGGTTATTTATACCTATATCCACAAGAGAAGAGACAATTATTCCTCAAATATCATTCTCACATGGCAAACTGAGGGGTTACAAATACAAGAGAAAATTATTCCAAAGTAAACCCATCAACAAGGAGTGCTAATACTTTTTAAATTTTTCTCAAACCATTTATTTCTGCATAGCTTCTTCTTTGAGCAAGAAAATATCCTATAAAATAGGACATTCACTCGGGTAATGGCCAGGTCCCCTACATTTACGGCAAATGACTGTAAATGGACTCTTGGGACCATTTTTTATCTTCTTCCATAGTACTCTTCATTTTTCTTTGGCAATTCTTCACTTTATGTCCTTCCTTCCCGCACGTAAAACATTTCGTTGTCCCATTGAGACACTTTCCTGGGTGTCTCTTTCCACAATTCCTGCATGATGAAAATTGAGGTTTCTTTTCTCCATGGTCCCCATTGCTGGAGATCTTATCATTTATCACCTTTCTCTTCCTTGTTGAGTCTGGGAGTTGGTTAATATATATGTTGTTGATCATATTTTTGGAAAACTGATTTGGCATAAAGACGATATCTTTTACTTCTATCAAAATTCCATTTTGTTACTCATTTCCACCACCGTTCCCACCTTGTACATCATTCTCAAAGTCACTATGACTTCCTTGGAATCCAGCCATTGACTAAAACCAGAAAGCATTGTGTGAGTAATAGTAGTCGTAAAATCATTTAGAGATTAAAATGTCACCATATTCTCAATTTGAAACATATTAGGATTAACCAAGGTCATTTACTCTCATCTTATGTATATATTACTTAAATCGGTTTGTAATGAAAATGTAAATTATCCTAAGCATATCCCCCGGGAGTGTCGTAACCAAGAGTGCAGCAAGGCCCGTTGTCGTGCACCAGTTCCCGTTCGAGTCTAGCTCAAAGCGGTGTTTTCGGGTTTTACCCATAGGTATATCTGTGCCAGATCCGCCTCTACCTGCTCGTATCCAGACATGGATGTATTGCTCGGAAAACTCACAAAATCTCTACAATACCAAAATTCTAGGAAGTTCTTTTATACTAATCCTCAACGTTCATCTTAGGTCTACGTGCTCTAATCAGAGTTTATCTAAATCTAGCTACCAAGGTTTGTACTAAAATTCCTCTGATACCAACTGTAACGCCCCGACCCTAGTTACCCAGAGTCGGTGCATTATTACATAACATTGGCATGATCATGATAAAGATCAAGTCTCGAAAGACCGATTAGTTTAGTAGCCTTGGAATAACTAGATACATCCATTTATTTTTACATTACATCATAAAAAAACATCTTGTCTTCATATCCCCTCATATAATCCCTGTAGGTCATTCATAAATTACTTCTTCATAATCCTGGAAAAAAAATAAAACATTGAAAGGGGTGAGCTCGGATGCTCAGTAAGGATAACATTATATCAGAAGCTTTCATAAATAATCATAAACACTTAAGGCAATTTATAACTAAAACAAAAGCCTTTGAAACTTGAACTTCAGCATAAAATGGCAAAGGTAAAATGACATAATGCCATTTTCTTACTCACATGGATATTCTACTAGTCGAATGATCACATGAAATATCAATAACCACTTTCATAATGATGGAATGCATAATGCCAGACTATCATAACCACATAGCCAAGGCCTCGTGCCAAGACTACAAATAAGATTTTGCCAAGGACTTGTGCCAAGACACTAGTTTGTCTCATGAGACCTACCGATGCATCGAGGAGCTATAGCGGGCTCCACCCGTAACTTATTAAGTCCAATGAATTCCTCATATGAATAGGTTTAAGCATAAAATAAACATTCGTATTAAAACTAGCATACGAAATGTCAATACTTTAACGACAAACCATGAATGGTATAAAAATAGAACATCCACAGTCAAATATAACTCATTTGATACAATATGGAAGATTTTATTGTATCACATTAAACTCAATCATGAATAATGAAGGGTGTTGACATAGATGAAAATAATCATCAAAACTATTTGAGAGAAATATCCCCCTTTTCTTGAAAACATTTAAAAGTCACACTATTTGTCAAGAAGCCATTTAAAAATAGATTTCTGAATCAAAGTGTCCCATACCACTTTGAAACATTTTAAAAGGAGTTTTGATTTCTAAACTTTAATGTCCATATAAATAAATCCTTAAAACCATTTTTAAAACATGGACATTAATGAGAAAGGTTTAAATGAATAAGTCTTTAAAACATTTAAAAATGGTATTTTAGTTAGAGATTCTAACCAAAAGAGACACTTGAATACAAATAATTGAGGTAATCAAAACTTTGTAATATCATGAGAATAAAGGGAATAATGATATACTATGTCAAAGTACATTATATACACCACATAAAAGTGGTTTGGTGTATATAATAAAAGAAGTCTCAATGGAATGTAAATTGAGATGAAATCTCTCATAAAGGTTGTATCCATAGGTTAAGGATAAATAAATGACATAATTATGTGTGACAAATATAAATACACTAAATATGATTGGATATTCAGTGCAAAACAATCAAAGGACATTCACACATATTCTTGTAAAAACAATACCAACGAATTGGATGTTTAACTCAACAAATGGAGAATGAGTTAAAATTACTCTCATCAAATTCATATCAATGACTTGAGAATTATCAATGGAGTGATTATGTGTATCAAACTTATATCCACAGGAAGGGGAGTGGAAATTATGACATAATAAAATGAATAGTGATTCCACACATAATCTTGGGGTAATATAATCAATGAAATATGCGTAAAGCCAAATGAGTGGAAATTGAAATTTCAAATTCCCTTATCGATTAGGTAACTTACGAAACATACACCCATGAAAGAAGTATCATACCCTGATGATGTAAATACCCATAAATTAAAGTATATTACACAATGAATTCAATCATGGGCAGTACACATACCCCACATGCAATAATTAAGTGGTGATCAATGGAATTCTCACGGAATTAAAAGTGAGACAAGAAACCCCTTACCACGTTAATCAACTGAGTCGCATGGCCAAAAGTTAATAACCACCAAATGATTTACAGAATACCATGAATATAAAGTGAATCATGATAATATATATCAAATGGAATTACACAATACACCACTTTCAATAATTTAGTAGCGCACAATGGAAATCTCACGGAATTGAAAGTGAGATAAGAGAATCCCTTACTTTGTACTTTTTCCTTGGTCGATGGTAGGTTTACCTCCTGTATAATGGTTAAATAATTGTTATTGAATAATACAAGAATCAGTTACTTTAATATGATATCATATATGATCTTTTAACATCGATTTGTTAATAATATCTTAGAATTATCGTCATTTCAGGTGTTAACGGGTTCATTTTACTTTATATTCTTTGTTATGTGAGCCATATTCGTTATTAATGGGATGTATATTATTCATATCCAGAATGGTATCAAGTCCTTAAACATCATTTTTAAACCATCAAATGATAATTATACTTGAATGGATACGATGGAGAATGAATCTCATCGCGTTCGTGGAGACGGTAGTCCGTACGTACGCCCGAATGCTACTTCCATTTAATTTTTATTTTAAAAGAATCGAATCCAAATGATACATAGGTATATTAATATTCCAGTAAAATATAATATTTTATATATGTTACTTAAGTTCATTAACACCATCCTTTATACGTTCCATGTGTGGTATGAACGAGTCATATCATTTTAAGGGGGCGGTAGTCCGCACTTCCTCAAATGAAATTATCGTATGTATATACAACATGAAACGAATAATTGTATGAAATAAAATGGAATTACAGAAGCTTATATATATAAAATATATATCATTAATATCATATTTAATTACATTGCCATCCTAATGGCCACCATGAGAGGCGGTAAGATGTATTTGAACAATCATCGTTTCGTGAGGCGTTAGTTTTCCATCCACAGAAACATTATGTTCATCATCCATTAGATGGAGTTGTGTGAATTTGTAGTTTGAATCCTTCTTATATCAACATACTAGTATATTGTGGATACTGGTGTTGTTACAAAAGAAAGGAAATAAAAAGAGTTTGGGGGTTGGAGAAGCAAAATAAATGAAAATAATTTAAGAGAAAATGTTACCTTTAATTTAGGTAACTCACTTTGGTTGGAACCAAAGGACTTCTTGAAATGCTTTCTGCCTAAGGGGAAGCTTCAAGGAGTAGGAGAGGGATGAGGGGAGCTTAGTTGGATAGAGTTTGGACGAGCCAAGTGGCTTGAGAGCTATGAGGAATGAGTAGAAGTGGTCTCCTTTTATAAGGGAGAGGAGGGGCTCTTTAGGAAAGAGTGAAAGTATTACTTTATAATATAATTATGTTCGGTTTATAATGGTCCAAAAATCATTGAGGTCGAAGAAAAGATGACTCTTATTCTAAATAACATCAACCAATAAGAATTGGACAGGTTTTATATAATATTTTAATCATTATAATCTTATTTATTTAAATGATTTATTAATGAGGTAAACATTGCATCATTATTGTGTCATTAATAATTTAAATTATTTGATGTCTAAAAATTATAAATAAAATATCATTATGTAGGAAATCCTTTTAGCTTTCTAATGAATATTTATAATCGAAAATCCAACATGTATAACCCTATGTAAAAATTGTTCTTTTAAAAGATGTAAGCTTATGCCATTTTTGTATTCATTTTAACTTAATTAAAATAAAGTGTCATTATCACTTACAAGTGGATCAATGGGGTCCCAAAATTGACCCAAAGATGACCATGGTCGACCATGTATCAACCAATAGGGTTAAGACACGTTTTAGGGTAATTTTGTATTATTATAATATTATTTTTTAAGCCTTATTTACCGGATTTACCCTTAACCATGGTAAATAAAATATTTACCGCAGTAATTATTCAAAATGTCTAAAAATAAAAGTTACCTATTTACACAATTTGAACATCCTGATTACAAATATGGAATCCATTTTTCTAAATTCAAAACACAGAAGTGGCAGAAATTAATTTAAAATTAATTCCCGCTGTCAAAACAAAAAGCGTGTTTTTAAGAGATAATAACTATCAAAAGATTGACATTTGTTTATGTTCGGTTTAATTGTAAAATTATGTCCAATGACCAAAATTATATTAAATGGTAAAAATATATTCTAAATATACTTTAAAACCAATCAAATTCATAATTTATCAGTATTAATTATTTTGATTAAAAAAGTTGTTTTTAATTAAAATGTAGTAATTTTTTACTATTCATCAAAATATGAAAGTTATCCGAAAAGTACCAAAATTTCACCTTAGGCTAAATTTGATATTCCGAATCCAAAAATGAAGTCCATTTTGAAATATAAAATATATATAATTTCAAAAAATTAAGTATTACTATTCATAACGGCTAGTTTGATCGGTTGTGGTGTGTGTTAAAACTCGAAGTTACGTACAACACACGCTACTGTTTTATTCAAAGGAAAGCGTACCGTGGAAGCTTGGGATGTTTTATTTTAAATTTTTTTATGTCCCCATTTAGTCAAAAAGTTTAAATTTTTTTTTTAAAAAAACGGTTCACTATTAAAAGTTGGTAAAACTACGATACTGAAGATGAATTTGTTCTTTACATTATGTCTAAGAAACTCATAATATGGATTCTAAAATTATAAGGATTATATAAAGTTTAAAATATAGTTAATAATATTCATAACCTTTTTTGAACGGCTTGTTTGGTAAGTCATGGTGCGCTTGAACTCGGTGTTGCGTGTAGTGCAAGTTATTGAATTATTTTGAAGAAATAACACACTATGAAATCTTGGGGTGTTACATAATGCAAGTCAAGTAATATATATATTAAGAGCACATCGATGTTTGGGTACCCCGCGCCACTTTCCCACTGGTTATTGAGACATCCTACGCATCGGACCAATCCTGTCATTCTCACCGCAGTCCCACTTCCACAACCGCCCGCACACACCTGGGCCACAACCACACGTAGTACCACTGCCGAAATCCCTCCCGCACAAACCTGGGCCACAAATGTCACACTTAACCATTCCTTCAAACACCTAGGCCATAACCACCACCACCACACCCGAAGACACCTAGGCCAGAAGATCCACTTCCACGCCCGAAGACACCTAGGCCTCATCCCGAAGACGCTGGGGAAACCACCTACCGCACACACCTGGACAACTATCACACTACCCCGCCCGACGGTTCTTGGGCTAATAATGGACCTCAGGCCTTCATAGCCCACCCGAAGATACATGGGATATCCGGGAAAGGGAGCAGAAAAGGATCTAATAACCAGCCACTATGAATAGTGTTGGGAAAGACACCCTCCCCCATGAAATGGGGGTGTTCGGCACTAATTGCTCAACATGGGTGGGGCACGAATAAGAAACACAAAGCTACAAGTATAGATATAGGTAACAAGCACTCACCCAATGTTCAGGTCTTTCTAACCTTCCTACAGAACACAACACCACTACGTCCAAGTCACAAGTCACGACTCTCGCCAACAAAACCCATCTGTCCCATTCTTGTTTGAAGTTCAATGAAAATGTTTAATTTAATTTAAGCAATACTGGGCAACTAGTCAGTATAGACACAAGTCCAGGAAAGTAAACAATCAAGAAACAACCATAACGCCCATACCCGGTTCTCAACAACAGATGACCCCACCCCAATAAGTGATATAAAAAAGTACCCACCCGGTCTTAAAACTCACAACCACAGAATCCAATCCAATAGGGGATCCCATCCCCCAAATTCACACAACCACCGAGAGTATAAAAACAAGGGATCCAATCCCCTCCCACATCTCCTGCAATCGGCCCGAAAAATAAAACAACCAACTACCACCACCAACACAAGTCAGCTCCATGTGGGTATTTTCAGATTTCAACGACTTAACACACTCCAAGATTTCAATTTTAGTGTGTTTTAACTGAGGTTATCACAGAAGGATTGATCCTGGTGCCTCACTTTATCTGGCTGGATATACGTGGTTAACCAATTTACTTTTCACAGTAGGAGTTTACAACCACAAACAGGCCATTTAAAACATCATCATGGGTTCATTAGTGCCCAAACAACGACCACCAATGACCTCGATTTTCAGAAGGCATAAGCCAGCACAACTCAACAAGATGATCATAATATAAACAACATCAACGATCACAACCCCCCTCATTATTTATAGAAACTAGTTCATTATCTTCATTTAGGTCTGGTTTATCCAATTCTACAGGACAGAAACACGCCCACCCCGCATGATACACAAAATAGAGAGGAGAAGGAGAAATTCCATACTTGTTGATAGATGATCGATGTTTAGGCTGGGCGTTGAAATTTACAGATAACGATACGACACACCCGATGTACCAGAAGAAGTTTGTGAAACTCCACGATAAAGGAATGGAGAAACCACGGCTAACCCTTATTTTATAAGAGCCGCGAACGGTTGATATGAGAACGTGAAAACGCCTAAGGTGTGGGGGTCGTGGGATGATCATACTGCTCCAAATGTCATTAAAGGGGGTCGGGTGGTTTAAACTGACTCGTTAATTGATTAAGTATTTAATTAAAACTATTATACACGTTACGGGTCTTTAAGACATGCTCAAACAGGTCAGAATAGGGTACAAAACCCTATTTGCGCAAAAGGTAGTGCTACTGGAAATAACCCGCGGGGTAGGCCAGAGCCACCGGTAGCTGAGAGCTACCGGTGGGTGACAGCCATCGGTAGGTGAGCTACCGGTGGGCTGCAGCGACAGGTAGCCCGAGCTACTGGTCGGCTGCAGCCACCGGTAGGCCGAGCGACCGGTAGGCTGCAGCTACCGATAGGCCGAGCCACCGGTAGACAGAGCCACCGGGAGACAGAGCTACCGGTAGCTGCAACCACCGGTATACCGAGATACCGATAGATAGATCTACCGGTAGGCTACAGCCACCAGTAGAGCGAGCAACTGGTAGGCCTACTACTGGTAGGATAAGGGTACCGGTAGGCCTACACCACCATGATTCCCAGACCTGAAAACCCAAAATGTGATTTTCACAAAGTAATGGACCCCAAAAACTCGGGACATTACATCAGATACCTCTTAAACGATTCTCGTCCTCGAGAATCCAATCAAAACCAGAAGGGAAGGGAGGGTCCGAAAAACCGCCTTGAAAGATACATCTTAGGAGTGAACCCATGCTAACTAAAACATTTCCCCGCCATGAACCAAACAACATACCATGACAAACTGCGCGGGAATGTAGGTTGGGGAGTCTCCTTCCCCATGTCAAGATATTATCCGTTTTGGACGGCATTGACTCGCCCATACTAGTTTAATCACATCCACCTTAATGCATCTTGATTAGGGGTCGGGTTCTCTCCTCCCCCCATAGCCAGGGCTTTTCAGACACAAACAGAGGAAATAAAACTAGTACATTTCATAGCCAAAAAGGACAAAACGTTCAACCACAACAGGTACAATAAGGAACAAAACTCAAAACAACTCTGGGTACTGGGTATGAATCTACGATTCCCTCTCCCATGTACTCTCCTCAAGCCCACCATGTCTCCACCACACACGAACCAAGGTGATGGTTCTCCCACGAAGCACCTACTCCATGTGATCCTCGATCATCACTGGTCTCTCCACAAAGGTCACGTCGTCCTCGATGTCCAGGTCACCCCAATCAAGGACATGTGAATCATCATGTAGATACCGACGGATCTGGGACACATGGAATACACCATGTATCCTTAGTAGATGCGGTGGCATTGCTAGCTGGTAAGCCACCTCTCCGACCCGCCGCAATACTTCGAAGGGTCCGATGAACCTGGGGGGAAAGCTTACTCCCCTTGCCGAACCTCTGCTGCCCACGCTGAGGAGAGAAAATCAAGAACACGTGGTCCCCAACCTCAAACTCCATGGGCCTCCTCCTGGTATCAGCATACGACTTATGTCCATCTTGGTCCGCCTTCATCCTTTCCCGTATGAGCTGAACCTTCTCTATTGTGTTCTGCACCACCTCCGGGCAAAGGATGCCTGACTCTCCTACTTCGGCCCTACACATAGGTGAACGACATGTCCTCCCATACAAGGCTTCAAACGGGGCCATACCAATGGTAGAGTGATAGCTATTTTTGTAAGCGAACTCTACCAGGGACAAGTGTCGCACCAATGATACTCCTGAGTCCAGAACACATGCTCGTAGCATATCCTCCAAGGTCAGGATGGTGCGCTATGTTTGTCCATCTGTCTTGGGATGGAAAGCAGTGCTAAGGTATAATTGGGTGCCAAATGCATGATGAAATCCTCTCCATACTCACGAGGTAAACCGTGCATCCCTATCCGAGACTATATACCTAAGAACTCCATGCAACCGCACCACCTCATCCACGTACTTTCGTACAAAAGAGTCCACAGTATTCGACTCCCTGATCTCCATAAAGTGAACAAATTTATTCAACCTGTCCACTACCACCCAGATGATGTCGTATCCCCCTTGGGCCTTGGGTAGTCTTGTGAAAAAATCCATCGAGATGTCATCCCACTTCCACTCAGGGACATCTAGGGGTTGTAGTAGGCCGCCCGGAACTCGGTGTCAATCCTTCACTTGCTGACACACTAATCACATAGCCACAAACTCGGCCACCGCTCGCTTAACTCCCGGCCACCAGAACTGCCTCTTCAGTCCCTGGTACATCTTAGAAACTCCTGGTGTACCTCCAGGGGTGAGTTGTGGAACTCACTGAGAACCTTGCCGCGCATCACACCTAGAACAAACAACCTTTTCTGGAAAAGCATCTAGTTCTGACCATCATCTTTCCATCCTTCCAGAGCATTGCCCTAGTCAACTCGGTCACACATCACTTCGCACTTCAGGTCTCCCCACTGAGACTCCTCCACTAGTCGAAACAGATATGATTGCACTATCATCTGATATAGGCATCCTCTGCCACTATCCATTTTCGCATCCTGGTGTAAGGAAGCCAACTCCTCCATTTCCATCCAGGCATCCACCGACTCTTGTACCGCATCCCTCTGCATCTTCCTACTCAAGGCATCAGCCACTACATTGCCCTTTCCCTCAGTATAAGAGATCTGATACTCTTAATCTTGGAGGAACTCCACCCATCTCCGTTGTCGCAAGTTTAAGTCCCGCTGGGAGAAGATATACCTCAAGCTTTTGTGATCTGTAAATACCACAAAGCATTCCCTGATGAGGTAGTGACTCCATAACATTAGTGGAAAAACGACCGTTGCAAGCTCCAGGTCGTGGGGGGGCGTAATTACTCTCATGGGGGTGTAGCATCCTAGACCCATAAGATATCACCCCTTGTCGCTGCATCAACACGCATCCCTAGCCCTTGTACTGAAGCATCACAGAACTCCTCATAGGTCACTCCTTCTTCTGGTAATCTTAGCATTGGGGCACTAACCAACTTCTCTTTCAGATAGATGAAGGATGACTTGAACTGTTCACTCCACATGAAAACCAGGTCTTTCTTGTTTAGGGATGTTAAAGGGGACGCAACTCGGGAGGAGTTTGGTACGAACCTCCGAAAGTAACCTGTCAGCCCAAGGAAACTACGAACCTCTGCCACATTCTTGGGTGCTGCCCATGAAACAACCACCTCAACCTTTGACGGGTCCACTGCTACCCCCTGATCGGACACCACGTGCCTGAGGAAGTGCACATCCCGTGTCCATAACATGCATTTCGACAACTTCCCATAGCGCTGGTGTTGTCGGAGGACCCCCAAAACCTTCCTCAGGTGCTCTGCATGGTCCTCTTCTGTCCTCAAATAGATCAGGATATCGTCGATGAAGACAACCACGAACCGATCCAAGTACTCCCAAAAGATGGAGTTCATAAGCCCCATGAACACAGCCGGGGATTTTGTAACACCGAAGGGCATGAATACGAACTTGAAGTGTCCATACCTGCACCTAAAGGCCGTCTTCTGGATATCAATCTCCTTCACTCTCAACTGGTGGTACCCAGACCGCAAGTCGATCTTTGAGAATCATCCTACCCCTTTCATCTAGTCAAAAAGATTTTCTATCCTTGGAAGAGGGTAAAAATTCTTGATCGTCACCTGATTCAGCCTCTTGTAGTCTATGCACAACCAGAGACCACCATCTTACTTCTTTGTGAACAAGACTGGAGTACCCCATGGTGACGCACTCAGGAGAACATAACCCCTCTTCATTAGATCTTCAATCTAGATCTTCAACTCCCGTAGCTCTGAAGGCACCATTTGGTAAGGATCCATTGAGATTAGTCGAGTGCCGAGCTGTAGGTCTATCCCAAACTCGATATCACACCGAGGGGGTAGAGTCGTCACATCATCAGGGATGATGTCTATAAACTCACGGTCAATCTCTGGCACTTCCACCATTTTAGAATCTACTGATTCTGAAATCATCTCGGCCAATAAGGAGGGGAGAGGTTCCTCTCGCCTGTTTCCCTTCGGACTACTCCGCTCGCCGGTGAAGGTAACATGACGGCCGTCCAATTACGAGAACACCACCCTTCTTCGGAAACAGTCGATGACAGTACATACAGAGAATATCCATTCGATGCCTAGGATGACATCGTATGGATGAATCTGTAGCAGAAGAAGATCCCTAACCGACTGATGTGGCCTTCTCATCAGTCTACATCCCCGACAAACAAACAACAAGTTGTTCTCACCTCCGACTTGTGTGCTCAATACCAGCGGCACTGGATGCCTCTCTACATCTAAACCCAAGGAACGGGCTAGACTGGGTGAAATAAATGAGTGTGAAGCTCCGGTATCGAACAAGGCATGACCAAGAGTGCTAAATATACTGATCATACCTCGAACAACCTCTGGCCCTGCCGGAACTGCTGCCACTGCGGTGTGCAACTGTCCACGCCCACCTCCACTGCCCCTCGGCTGCCGGCCACCTCCCCGACCATGCCCCAGTCGAGGTCCCTAAGGAGTGCCCTAAGGTTGACCTCCTCCTCATATGTCTGTTCCCGGAGGAGCCAGAGCTTGTTGTCCCTGCTGCTACTATTGGAAAGGTCTGGCTGGAAGCTGCTGCTGGGGTAGGTGGTGGGGATGTCCACCACCACCGTACTGCACCTGGTCTGGGCATTGACTCTGGAGATGTCATGGGCTCCCATAGATGAAGCACCGTGGTCCTGGGCCTGAAGGAAAAGGGCGATGGCCGGGGGATCGAAACTGAAACTGTGGTCTGCTCCCTACTGGTCAGAACCTGGAGGGTCCTGACGCAGGAGGCCTCGTGCTGATGGCCAATCCCTTCGATGGTCCCAGATGGATCCCCTCTCGTGACACTCCCCCTAGATCATGCATACTCTCCACCACTTCGGCCTTCCTCTGGACCTCCAAGTACGTTGGCAGGGCGAAGGGGGTAACAACATACTGAAGGGAGGGTCGGAGCGCCTCCTCTAAACGCCATTCTCGAGACTCCTCATCCGGAAAGAGGTCCTGAGAAAAACGTATGAGGTCCTTGAACTTGATACCTAGCTCCCTCACGGACATACTCCCCTACTGGAGGGAGAGTATCTCTTGCCTCTTCTCTACCTTCATCGTCGAGGAGAGGAATTCCGCCAGGAACTCCCTCTCGAAATCTGACCAATCCACCTCAGACTCTCTCTTATTCCCCAGGTAAACCGTTTCCCACTGACCCGATGCTCCCCGCATCTGGCTGACGGCCAGTGGAACCCAGTACTCGGCCGGGGCCCGAATCAGGCCAAAATCTATAACTATATCCTCTAGCCAGCCTTCCGTCTTCATGTCGAAGGTGCTGCCCTAATACTTCTCAGGGGCCTGTCGCTGGAAGGCCCAAAGAGTCTTCATCCACAATTCGTCCTCTTCCTCTCGATCAGCTCCCTTCCAATTGGCCAATGTAGTCTCGGGGGCCTCCATCGCCCGTACCACACGTGGTCGCCTTCCAGGTGCCATAACTGCAAGGTAAACAAGGAATTATTAAGCCCAAGTAGTGCAGAACAATGTTCTTAAAACTTCTTAAAATTTTATTTTATTCTTAATTCCCAAGACATCCTAGAAACACAAGAACACAAGTAATTATGATTCATGTACCTTTCCTAGGGTCTCTACCATGCAATCAGTGTGGCCACACTAGGTCGTTTGGTAGGTCTAGAGTCCTTGCACCGGATCACGGGGGGGCCCTAAAATCCCGTGTCCTAGATGGTCTTCCATGGCCTAATTCACGCGCAAAGGTCACCCAACACTGTTGCCTTACCATCCCATGCAATCCTCACTGTGCCTAACTCCAGACTATATCCTATCTCTAAACCATCACCTCTAATACCATTATGTCACGACTCGCCTTCACCAAAAGGAGGGAGGGGTCCACAGATTTCTAGGACCTTCCTTCCTTATGTTGTAGGATAGATAATGACCCCCAAAACCCGCCTTCAATAGGTCCCGGAGTGGTGACTAGCACCAAGGGTATAGAAATTTCTCACAAATGGAAGGCATTACCCCTTTTGTTTTATAAGATCGAGAGATGAGATGATGAAACTTAACAACACCAAGGTAAAAGAAAAGTAAAACCAAAAAGAAATAAACCATTCCTACACGAACATTCTAAAAGTAATGCCACAAAGTACAAAAGGTGACTACAAAGGTAAGTACCAAAGAAGAAAAAAACAGCAACTGCAACTGCCCCAAAGGTTCAAGCTAGTACAGTCCTGCGCGATCCCCGATGTCCTCTTAGAAACCTGAATGAATTTTTATATACGTAGGTTGAGCATACAAGTACACTCAGAAGGGAAAACCAAAGACTCTCATGCACAAGTGGGGGAACGTACTAAAGTCCCGTGAGAAAAGGAGTAAACTAAACACCTATCAAGGTAAACTATCCACCCCAGGCCTCACCAAGGAACACTCCCGAAATAATGCATGTCAAGTAATATATATATATTAAGAGCACATCGATGTTTGGGTACCCCGTGCCACTTTCCCACTGGTTATTGAGACATCCTACGCATTGGACCAATCCCACCATTCTCACCACAGTCCCACTACCACACCCGCCCGCACACACCTGGGCCACCACAACACGCAGTCCCACTGCCGAAATCCCACCCACACACACCTGGGCTACAACTATCACACGTAACCATGCCTGGAAACACCTAGGCCATAACCACCACCACCACGTCGGAAGACACCTGGGCAAGAAGATCCACTGCCACGCCTGAAGACACCTAGACCTCATCCCAAAGACGCTGGGGAAACCACCTGTCCCACACATTTGGCCAACTGTCACACTACCTCGCCCGAATGTTCTTGGGCTAATAATGGACCTCAGGCCATCACAGCCTGCCCGAAGATACTTGGGATATCCGGGAAATGGAGCATAGAAGGAGATAATAACAAGCCACTATGAATAGTGTTGGGAAAAATACCCTCCCCATGAAATGGGGGTGTTCGACACGATGTGCTCAACTTGGGTGGGGCGCGAATAAGAAACACAAAGCTAAAAGTATAGATATAGGTAACAAGCACTCACCCAAAGCTCATGTCTTTCTAACCAGCCTACAGAACACAACACCACTACGTCCAAGTCACAAGTCACGACTCTTGCCAATAAAACCCATCTGTCCCATTCTTGTTTCATGTTCAATGAAATTTTTTAATTACGTTTAAGCACTACTAGGAAAATAGTCAGCATAGACACAAGTAATGAAAAGTTAACAATAAAGAAAAAACCATAATGCCCAAAACTGGTTCTCAACAACAGAGGATCCCACCCCAATTCGTGATATAAACAAGTACCCACCTGATCTTAAAACTCACATCCACTGAATCCACCAACAGGGGATCCCATCCCCCAAATTCACACAACCACCAAGAGTATAAAGAAAATGGATCTCATCCCCTCCCACATCACCAGCAATCGGCCTGAAAAAGAAAACAACCAACTACCACCACCAACACAAGTCAGGGCCATGTGGGTATTTTCAGATTTAAACGACTTAACACACTCCATGATTTCAATTTTAGTGTGTTTTAACCAAGGTTATCATAGAAGGATTGATCCTGGTGCCTCACTTTATTTGGCCAAATATATGTTGTTAACTAATTTACTTTTCACAAGAGGAGTTTACAACCATAAACATTCCATTTAAAACATCAGCAGGGGTTCATTAGTGCACAAACAGTGACCACCAACAACCTCGATTTTCAGAAGGCATAAGCTAGCACAACTCAACAAGATAGTCATAATATAAACAACATCAACGATCAAAACCCCCCCTCTTTATTTATAGAAACCAGTTCATTATCTTCATTTTGGTCTGGATTATCTAATTCTACAGGACAGAAACACTCCCACCTTGCATGATACACAAAAAAGAGAGGCGAAGGAGAAATTCCTTACTTGTTGATAGATGGTCGATGTTTAGGTCGGGCGCGGAACATTACGGATAATGATGCGGCCCGCCCAATGCACCAGAACCTGTTTTTGAAAAGCCGGGATCGAGGAAAGGAGAAACCATGTCTAACCCTTATTTTATAAGGGCCGCGGATGATTGAGATGAGAACGCGAAACCACGTAAGGCGTGGGTTGATCACGCGGCACCACTCGTCATTAAAGGGGGTCGGGTGGTTTAAACAGACTCATTAATTGATTAAGTATTTAATTAAATCTTTTATGTGCATTACGGGTCTTTAAAATACACTCAAACAGGTAAAAATATGGTTTAAAACCCTATTTGCGAAAAAGGGAGCGCTATTGTAAATAACATGCGGGGTAGGCCAGAGCCACCAGTAGTTGAGAGCTTCTGGTGGGTGACAGCGAGCGGTAGCTGCGCTTCCGGTAGGTAGCAGCAACCGATAGGCCGAGCTACTAGTAGGATACAGCTACCGGTAGGCCGAGCTACCGGTAGGCTACAGCTACAGGTAGATAGAGATACCGGTAGGCTGTGGCCACCGGCAGACCGAGCTACCAGTAGGCCTGCTATCGGTAGGCTAAGGCTACCGGTGTGCCTACACCACCGTGATTCCAAGACCCTAAAACCCAAAACGAGATTTTCACAAAGTAATGGACCCCAGAAACCCAGGTCATTAGATAGTAGGACTCTCAACACCGAATTTATAATAGTCAAGAAAAACTCTATTATTTTCTGGAAATGTATCCCATACCTCAAGAGTTGTGTCCCTAAAAATGATTGAATAAACACAATGAACCATTACAAATAAAGAGTTAGAAACTGTAGGTTCACCAAAAATAGGCACAAAATCCATTTTTTCATTAATAGACTGATCATCAACTATGTTTTTAGGAACCACCTACACATCATATATAGTCACACTATGCTAACTAATAAATGGGTGATTTTCAATGATTATGTATTCTTACCCTTATATATATATATGCTTCTTTATCATATCAAGATATCTTACCACTATCCACATAATGGTTTGGACTATATTAAGATTTATAGACAACATATATACCTCGCTATGTAATAAGTAACTAAGCCATCTTAACCATCTCTACACAAATGCGGCCACTAGATCCATCATGTTTAGAACCAGCAACACAATCATCTCCATCTACAACTAAATTATCCTCAACTCTTTGTCCTTATTCGTATTCCTCATCATCGTCATCACCATTCCAATAAAATTCATTTTCTTTAGAGGATTTTCATGTGAAATTAAAATTTTCTTCAATAGAATATTTTTTTCTTCCTCAATTCATTCATTTAAGAGTGTTTATCAAACATGAAAATACCTAGATGGTCTAGGATCATCCTATGAAATTGATAGTGAAATATTATTAATGTCTAGTAGAATACCATCATCCATATGAAAACCTTGATCCTCAATAGTAGAGATGACATCCTCATATTTTTCATCTCAATACTCAACCAATGCATCTAGCTCCAATCCATGATTTAAATGATTCTTCAGTCTAAATGGGGGATCAGTTAAATTAGAATATTCATAGAGCAGATCATTATTATCATTCCACTGTCTCTTTTTGAGGATCCAACGTCTCTTCATTCATGATAAAATCAATATTTTAATTAAGAACCTAAAAATTGTAAAATGGTTTATCTTCCTCCATTAAGAAATCTATTTGCATATATCATGGCCGAAATAAACTTATGAAAGATTTTGTATTTCTATCTCGAAGGTGGATTGCACATCACTATCATGTGAACCAATAGTTATCTGAACATATAGATATTTCTTCATATATTCATAATGAATAAAGGATACAAATATTTATACCACATTTTGATGAAATCACCCTTATTCAATAATAACATATGTTGGATAAACTTGAATAGAATTGGACCATAACCCCAAATCACTATTTAAAAAGGTCTTCATAATATCAGTTCTCTGGTCAAATCAGCCAAGTATTTCTTATAAAAATGTATCACTTTAAATGGTAATTGATCCAAGATAGTCATTTGAATAACATTATTTAGGAACCATCAGACATTTAACTGATTATTTTCAATAGAAAACTACATCACACCGGTTTATTTTTATTATTGTGTAGTAATAATATTCCTTGAAACTAAAAGTGAGGTACTAATAGAATTGTTTCATATTACTATGATATAAATGGCTATTTCTATAATAATTCCATTATACCCATCATGGTTCTCACAAGAAATTTTAGAAACAACTAATTTTCAAACATAAACCATTTTGTGTGAACTTCTTTTTTGGGTGCCACATTACGCATAACAGTATCCATGTTCACTAGATTAAAATAAACAAGATGAATTGACTCTCATGTATACTTATTTTATGGAAGATACACATATGGAGAAGAAAAAATATATATCCTTACTCTATCTATGGTTTTTTACTCGATTGGTTTGGCTGAAGGTATGGGATGAACGATTGTTGGTAGAGAAAAGGTTGTGACAAAGCATGAGAGTGAGGCCCTAGGGATTGATTGATGAAATTAGATAAATATATTATTTTAATAATCTATTAACATCTGTATTTATAATATGAAAATATGAATATCATTATAGTTGAATTAAAAAATTATAAAAAATAACATCTAAAAATAAATTGGCAACAATGGCTCAAAATCTAGCAATGGGTAAACACAATGACCGATAATCAATATAGTGTCTAAACACAACATTTATTAAACACCAATGTTGGGTAAACACAACTGCTGGGTAAAAAACAATGGTTTGTAACAATAATATGGTAGGTAAAACACCAATGGTGGTTAAACATCAACTTTGGGTAAAACTCAAACAGTGGTTAAAAATACAATTATGCGTAAAGACAAATTGTGGGTAAAAATCAAAAGATTAATCCTAGAAATACATGATACAAAAAAATAATCATACCTAATTCATGTTTTATGTAGTTCATTTTCCAAAAAATCAATGTTATATTAGAAAATGTCATCAAAATGATGTTTATTCCCAATATATTCAAGGGTTATATCACCCTTTTTACAATGAAAACTCAGAAAGGGATGACTTACATAAATGTTTTATATTTAGTGAAAAAAATCTATATGATGATTTTCATTTTGCTGCAAATATCAATAGAAAAAACAATATCTATTTCTGACTACACCAATATAGTAGAGTCAATATAATAAGGTGAAATATTCTATAAGTTATTTTTCTATCTATATTATATCCACAATAACAACTATTAAATAACTATGTAAAAGGATTTTCATCTCATATAGAACAATCCATAATTGGTTTTATACATGAGGTTCTTATAAATTCTTTTTATATGATTTATGTGTAAATCTTGAGTTTTTTCATAAAAATGTCCTCACAAACACACACTGATCATATAATTATTTAGGTTTTCATTAAATTAGAAAATACATTCAATCATTCATATGTTACTAGTTTGATCCACTTATTGTACAGGTTTATCAAGATTTAATTTATAGGATGTACTCACATGTGTGTCACTAAACATAATTCTATCCAAACTAAAATGTTTTAAAAGTTATTTCTTATTTTATATTTTATCTAATATAATTCCATTCACTTTTTAAAAATCTGAAAACTAAGAAAGATTTTTAATTCACCCATTTAACTTATTTTAAATTTATATTCCATTAATTTTTGATGGTATGTAGATTAATAATTTTTGAATATTAAAAATTAATATAATCTATATTTATTTGAGGAAATAAAAAATTGTTTTTTATTAATTAATTAGGATAAAATATACCTTTTGAAAATCTTTTTGAATAAGAAAAGATATCACTATATTATTCCAAGATCTACAAGGCTGTGTTATGCCATATAAATAATATCTTTACTTGAAAACATGATTTGGAAAATATAGATTTTGAAATCCAGTAGGGTATTACAAAAACAATATTCTAAATATTATTCCTATTCTTGAATGAATTATTGACATCCATTTGGTATAGTTCGAATTCTATATGTGTTTCATTTTGAAGTAGTATTCTAATATATAAAAGTAATGATATATGTGTGAAGGTTTACTTATAGTCTATACCCTATTCATGACTATAACCTTGTGAAATTGTTCTTTACATATTTCGTAATATTGTTGTATATTCGTCATCCGTTTTCTAAACAATCATTTAGTGAATCTAGTTATAGACTCTTTGGGACAATAAATTTTTTATCAAACATCATTTCATTCAAATTTATTACATTATTCTTCCAATTGTATTATCTAGAAGTCCTCATTATTTAGAACATGTTTTTTCATAGGTATATGAAGTAACAACAATACGTGAAGTTCAACCTCATTTCAGATAGATTCTATATTTTTTTATACCTATATCTATATTTCAAGAAGTAAAAAATAAATGATTGTATTTAGGATTATAAATGGATATTGAAAAATATGTGTTTCTCACCACATGGTCCTCTATATGTTCATGGTCACGCTCTTGATATTCATCAGAACTAGATAATTTTTTCTTATTTTTTGAGTACAGAATCAGAATGTATTGAATTTATTATTATAAAGGATAAATGATACTAAGTTTTTTATGAAGGTGTTTTAGGTTCATGTATATCTATCTCATAAAACATGACTGGGAAAAACACTTTTATTTTCTAGGTTATTTTGTTAAAAACTGTATAAGATTCAATTGTAGATTAACAGCTAATGAGAATTCATTCAACACTTTTTATGGAAAAATTGTCAAGATTATCATTAGTTTTATTTATAAATACATTGTAACAAAAAACACTATATTTATTAGAATTATTATTACTATTATTGATATTATGATAAGTTTTTTTCTTCAATATATGTCAAATTAAAACTCTATTAATTTTATTGTACGTGGTTTTTATGGCCTCTTCACAAAAATACATAAGTAAATATTATTAATTAAACATTTCTTAGTATAGATACAGATTTAATCAATTTATTCTATATAAAAATCAATTATAATGCGGGGTCTTTGGAGAATATAATTTATGATTATTGTCAATATGGGAGAAAACATATTCAAATTAGTGATATTGAAAATCAATACCTTGGTAACTTCTTGTCACGAACCGCCTTCACCAAAAGGAGGGAAGGGTCAGCAGGTTGCCAGGCCCATCCTTCTTTAAGTTGAAGGAGAGATAATGACCCCCGAAACCCGCCTTCAATAGGTCCCGGAGTGGCGACTAGCACCAAGGGTATAGGAAATTCTCGCAAATGGAAGGCATTACCCTTTATTTTATGGGATCGAAAGATCAAGAGGAGGAAACCCAACAACACCAAGGTATAAAGGAAAGTAAATCCAAAAGTAAACCATTCCCACATGCATGTTTTAAAAGTGAAAGCCACAAAGTGCAAAAGGTGACTACAAGGTAAGTACCAAAAGAAAATAGAAACAACTGCAACTACTCCAAAAGTCTGAGCTAGTAAGGACCTGCGTGATCCCCGAAGTCCTCCTGGAAACCTGAAAGCAGTTTTATATACGTAGGGTGAGCATACAATACACTCAGTAGGGAAAACCAAGACTCTCGTGCACAAGTGGGGGAACGTACTAAGTCACGTGAGAAAAGAGTAAACCAAACACCTATCAAGGAAAACTATCCATCCCAGGCCTCACCAAGGCTCGCTCCCCAAATAAAGCAAGTCAAGTAATATATATATAAGAGGACATCGATGTTTGGGTACCCCGCGCCACTTTCCCACTGGTTATTGAGACATCCTATGCATCGGACCAATCCCGCCATTCTCACCGCAGTCCCACTGCCACACCCGCCCGCACACACCTGGGCCACAACCACACGCAGTCCCACTGCCATATCCCGCCAGCACACACCTGGGCCACAACTATCACATGTAACCATGACTGCAAACACCTAGTACAGAACAACCACCGCTACGCCCGAAGACACCTGGGCTAAAGGATCCACGGCCACGCCTGAAGACACCTGGGCCTCATCCCGAAGACACTTGCGAAACCACCTGCCGCACACACCTGGCCAACCACCACAACACCCTGCCCGATGGTTCTTGGGCTAATAATGGACTTCAGGCCATCACAGCCTGCCCGAAGGTACTTGGGATATCCGGGAAAGGGAGCAGAAAAGGAGCTAATAACCAGCCACTAAGTATAGTGTTGGGAAAAACACCCTTCCCCCATAAATGGGGGTGTTCGGCACTAAGTGATCAACTTGGGTGGGGCGCGAATAAGAAACACAAAGCTACAAGTATAGATATAGGTAACAAACACTCACCCAAAACTTAGGTTTTCCTAGCCAACCTACAGAACACAACACCACTGCGTCCGAGTCACAATTCACGACCCTTGCCCACAAAACCATTTGTCCCATTCTTGTTTCACGTTCAGTCAAAATGTTCAATTAATTATATACACTACTGGGAAACTACCATAAGCATAACCAAGGAAAGCGTCAAAAGCATAGATCAACCAAAACACTCACACCCGGTTCCGCCAACAGAGAATCTCTCCCCAATTTGTGATAAAAACTCACAACCACTGAAACCATACCAACAGGAGATCCCATCCCCCAAATTCACACAACCACCGAGAGTATAAAAATAACAGGGGATCCCATCCCCTCCCACATTTCCATCAAACGGCCCGAAGGGAAAACAACCAACTACCACTACCAACACAAGTCAGGGATTTTCAGATTTAAAAGATTTAACACACTCCATGATTTCAAATTTCCGTGTGTTCTAACCGGGAGTTATCACAGAAGGGTTGATCCGGGTGCTTTCAACTTATTCAGCCGGATATACGTGATTAACCAATTTCACAGCAGGAGTTCACAATTTCAGCAACCCATTTAAAACATCACGAGGGGATTCAAGTGCACACACACGACCACCAACGACCTCAATTTTCAGAAAACATAAACCAGTACAACAAAAGGGATGATCACAAGATAAAGCATAAACAACGATCAGAACCCCTTTCCCATTCTTTCTTTAGAACTTCGTTTATTATCTTCATTAGGGTTCGGTTCAACAAATTCCATAAGAACAAAAATAACTCCCACCCCGCATGATACACAAAAGTGAGAGACGAAAGAAATTCCCTACTTGTTGATAGATGATCGACGTTTAGGTCAGGGGCGCGGAACTTTACGGATAATGACGTGGCGGTCCCGATGCACCAGAAGAGCCAGGATCGAAGAAGGGGGGAAACCACGGCCTAACCCTTAATTTATAAAATCCGGGAACGGTTGAGATAAAAACGTCGAACCGCGTAAGACGTGGAAGTCGTGGGTTGACCACGCGGCTTGACTCATCATTAAAGGTGCTGAGTGGTTTAAACCAACTCATGAGCCGATTCCGTATTTAATTAAACTTTTGTGCGTGTTACTGGAACAACTTTTCAATGCCGGGTGACGTAGGCCGGTGCCGCCGATCCGTCGCACCGATCGGTCTCACCGATGGGTCTCACCGATGGGTCTCACCGATCGGTCCCACCGATCGGACGCACCGATCGGTCGCACCGATCGGTCCCACCGATCGGTCGCCCCGATCGGTCTCACCGATCGGTCGCACCGATCGGTCGCCCCGATCGGTCTCACCGATCGGTCGCACCGATAGGTCGCACCGATCGGTCGCACCGATCGGTCTCACCGATCCCTCTCACTGATCGGTCTCACCGATCGGTCTCACCGATCCCTCTCACCGATCGGTCGCACCAATTGGTCTCACCGAACGGTCGCACCGATTGGTCTCACCGATCGGTCTCACCGATCCGTACCCCTTAAGGATCCGGATTTTGGCAAAGGGACCAAGGGGGGTCTGGGTCATCACATCAGATACCTCTTAAACGATTCTCGTCCTCGAGAGTCACAACAAACCCGAAGGAAAGAGAGGGTCCGAACAACCATCTTCGAAAGATACCTCTTTGGAGTGAAGCTCTGCTAACTAAAAACACTCTCCTGTCAAGAACTAAGCAACATACCACGCCAAACAGCCCGGTCATGCGGGTTTGGGTAGTTTCCCCTCCCCCATGTCAAGATATTATCCGCTTTGGGCGGCACTGACTCGCCTGCACGGGTTCAATCTCATCCACCTTAATGCGTCTTGATTAGGGGCCGGGTTCCCTCTTCCCCTTAGCCGGGGCTTTTCACACACAACAAAGGAAAGTAACTAGTACATTTCATAGCCAAAAAGGTCAAACATTCTACCACAGCAGGTAAAAATGGAACAAAGCTCAAAACAACTCGGGGTATTGGGAACACATCTGTGCTTCCCTTTCCCACGTACTCTCCTCGAGCCCGCCATGTCTCCACAACACACGAACCAAGGGAATAGCTCTCCCACGAAGCACCTTCTCCTTGCGATCCTCGATCATCACTGGTTTTTCCACAAAGGTTGCGTCGTCCTTGATGTCCAGTTCACCCCAATCAAGGACGTGTGAATCATCGTGCAGATAACGAAGGAGCTGGGATACATGAAAGACATCATGTATCCTTAGCAGCGGCGGAGGTAACGCTAGCTGATAAGCCACTTCGCCGACCCGCCGTAACACTTCGAAGGGTCCGACGAATCTGGGGGAAAGCTTACCCCCCTTGCCGAACCTATGTTGCCCACGCCGCGGGGAGACCTTCAAGAACACGTGGTCTCCAACCTCAAACTCCCAGGGCCTTCTCCAGGCATTGTCATACGACTTCTGTCGATCCTGGGCCGCCTTCATCCTTTCCCGTATGAGCTGAATCTTCTCTGTAGTGTTTTGAACTACCTCCGGGCCAAGGATGCCTGCCTCTCCTACTTTGGTCCAACACACAGGTGAATGGCATGGCCTCCCGTACAGAGCCTCAAACGGAGCCATACCGATGGTAGAGTAGTAGCTATTATTGTAGGAAAACTCTACTAGAGGCATGTACCGCACCCACGACTCTCCTGAGTCCAGAACACATGCCCGTAGCATATCCTCCAAGGTCTGGATGGTTCGCTCCGTTTGTCCATCTGTCTGGGGATGGAAAGCAGTGCTAAGGCGTAACTGGGTGCCAAACGCATGCTGCAATACTCTCCAGATTCGTGAGGTAAACCGTGCATCCCTATCCGAGACTATGGACCTCGGAACTCCATGCAACCGCACCATCTCATTCACGTACTTCCGTGCCAAAGCATCCACAGTACTTGACTCCCTGATTTCCAGAAAGTGAGCTGATTTCGTCAACCTGTCCACCACCACCCAAATGGCGTCGCACCCTCCGTGGACCTTGGGTAGTCCTGTGACGAAATCCATTGAGATGTCATACCACTTTCACTCGGGAACAGCTAAAGGCTGCAGTAGGCCGCCTGGAACCCGGTGTTCAGCCTTCACTTGCTGACATACTAAGCATTTGGCCACGAATTCTGCCACCGCTCGCTTAACTCCGGGCCACCAGAACTGCCTTTTTAGCCCCTGGTACATCTTGGTAACTCCTGGGTGCACTGCCAGGGGTGAGTTGTGGAACTCACTGAGAACTTTGCCACACATCACTATTGGAACAAACAACCTTTTCTGGAAAAGCATTCGGTGTTGACCATCCTCTGTCCATTCTCTCGGAGCATCGCCCTGGTCAACCCGATCACGCATCACTTCGCACTCAGGGTCTCCCCACTGAGACTCCTCCACTTGTCGAAACAGAGACGACTGCACTATCATCTGATATAGGCAGCCTCTGCCACTATCCATCTTTGCATCCAGGTGTAAGGAAGCCAACTCCTCCATTGCCTTCCCGGCATTTGCCGACTCTCGGACCGCATCCTTCTGCGTCCTCCTGCTCAAGGAATCAGCCACCACATTTCCCTTGCCCTCAGTATAATAGATTTCAATGTCGTAGTCCTGGAGGAACTCCACCCGTCTCCGTTGTCGCAAGTTCAAGTCCCACTGGGAGAAGATGTGCTTTAAGCTTTTGTGATCTGTGAAGACCACAAAGCATTCCCCGATGAGGTAGTGCCGCCATAACTTTAGCGCAAAAACGACCGCTGCAAGATCCATGTCATGGGTGGCATAGTTATGCTCATGGGGGCATAGCTGCCTGGACCCGTAAGAGATCACCCCTTGTTGCTGCATCAACACGCATCCCAGGCCCTATCCTGAAGCATCACAAAATACCTCATAGGCCATCCCTTCTTCTGGTAATCTCAACACTGGGGCACTAACCAGCTTTTCTTTTAGGTAGCTGAAGGAAGACTCGCATTGCTCGCTGCACATGAAAACCTGGTCCTTCTTGGTCAAAGCCGTTAAAGGGGATGCTACTCGGGAGAAGTTGGGTACAAATCTCCGGTAGTAACCTGCCAGTCCGAGGAATCTCCGAACTTCCGCCACATTCTTGGGTGTTGCCCAAGAAACAACTACTTCAACCATTGATGGGTCGACTGCTACCCCCCGCTCAGACACTGCATGCCCGAGGAAGTGCACTTCTCGTGTCCAGAACTTTCACTTTGACAACTTCCCGTAGAGCTGGTGCTGTCGGAGGACTTCCAAAACTGTCCTCAGGTGCTCTGCATGGTCCTTTTCTGACCTTGAATAGATCAGGATATCGTCGATGAATACCACCACAAATCGATCCAGATACTCCCGAAAGATGGAGTTCATAAGCCCCATGAACACGGCCGGGGCGTTCGTAACACCAAAGGGCATGACCACGAACTCGAAGTGCCCATACCTGCACCTGAATGTCGTCTTAGGGACGTCGCTATCCTTTACCCTCAGCTGGTGGTATCCAGATCGCAGGTCGATCTTCGAGAACCATCCTTCCCCCTTCAGCTGGTCAAAAAGATCATCTATCCTCGGAAGAGGGTAGCGATTCTTGATCGTTACCTGATTCAGCCTCCTGTAATCGATGCACAACCTGAGGCCACCATCTTCCTTCTTTGCAAACAAGACTGGAGCACCCCATGGTGACGCACTTGGACGAACATAACCCCACTTCATCAGATCGTCAATCTGTATCCGCAACTCCCGTAGCTCCGAAGGTGCCATCCGGTAAGGAGCCATCGATATTGGTCGAGAGCCGGGCTGCAGGTCTATCCCGAACATGATATCACGTCGAGGGGGAAGAGTCATAACCTCCTCAGGAAAGACGTCCATAAATTCACGAACGATCTCTGGTACTTCCACCATTTCCGCATCTACTGATTCTATCGTCAGTTCGGTCAACAAGGAGAGGAGAGGTTCCTCCCTCCTATTTCCCTTCGGACAGCTCCGCTCGCCAGTGAAAGTAACACGCTGGCCGTCCAAACCGGAAAACACCACCCTTATTTGGAAACAGTCGATGACGGCGCACACAGAATATAGCCAGTCGATGCCAAGGATGACATCGTACGGCTGAATCTGTAGCAGAAGGAGATCCCTAACCGACTGATGTGGCCCTAACATCAGTCTACATCCCCGAAAAACGAACAGCAAGTCGGTCTGACCTCCAACTGGTGTGCTTAACACCAGGGGCACTGGAAGTCTCTCGGCATCTAGACCCATGGTGCGGGCTAGACTGGGTGCAACAAAGGAGTGCGAAGCTCCGGTATCGAACAAAGCATAAGCAAGAGTGCTAATCACACTGATCGTACCTCGAACAACCTTTGGCCCTACTGGAAATGTTGCTTCTGCGGCGTGTAACTTTCCTGGCCCAACTCCCCTACCCCTCGACTGTTGGCCACCTCCCCGACCACACCCTGGTCGAGGTCCCTGGGGAGCGCCCTGAGGTCGGCCTCCCCCTCCTATGTCTACCTGCGGAGGAGCGGGAGCTCGCTGTCCCTGCTGCTGCTGCCGGAAGGGTCTGGCTGGAAACTGCTGCTGCAGCGGATGCTGGGGATGACTGCCACTACTGTACTGCACCCGATCGGGGCACTGACTCCGGAGATGTCCAGGGCTCCCGCAGATGAAGCACCGTGGTCCCGAGCCTGAAGGAAAAGAATGTGGGCCAGGGGATTGAAACTGAAACTGATGCGGCCTGCTCCCTGTGGGTCAGAACATGGAGGGTCCCGATGCTGGAGGCCTGGCGCTGACGGCCTTCCCCTTCGATGGTCCCAGCTGGATCCCTTCTCGTGACACTCCGCCCAGAGCATGCATCCTTTCCACCACTTCGGCCTTCTTCTGAACCTCTATGTATGTCGGAAGGTTAAAGGGGGTAACAGCATATTGGAGGGAGGGTCGGAGCGCCTCCTCCAAACTTCTTGCCCGAGACTCCTCATCGGGAAAGAGGTTCGGAGCAAAACGCAGGAGGTCCTTGAACTTGATTCCAAGTTCCCTCACGGACATGCTCCCCTGCTGGAGGGAGAGTAGCTCCTGCCTCTTCTCCGCCTTCATTGTCGAGGAGAAAAACTCCGCCCGGAACTCCTTCTCGAAATCTGCCCAAGTAACCTCAGACTCTTTCCTATTCCCCAGGTGAAGCATCCACCACTGACGTGCCGCTCCTCGCATTTGGCTAACAGCCAGAGGAACCCAGTACTCGGTCGGGGCCCGAATCAGGCCGAAGGCTATGACTAGCTCCTCTATCCAGCCTCCCGTCTTCATATCGGAGGTTCTGCCCTCATACTTCTCGAGGGCCTGTCGCTGGAAGGCTCGAAGAGTCTTCTGCCACTGGTCGTCCTCTTCCTCTCGATCAGCTCTCTGCCGATTGGCCAAAGTAGTCTCAGGAGTCTCGATCGCCTGTACCACACGTGGTCGCCTTCCAGGTGCCATAGCTGCAAGGTAAACAAGGAATGCCTAAGCCCAGTAGTGCAAAGAAAATTGTTCTTAAAACATATTAAGATTTAATTTATTCTTAATTTCCCAAGACATCCCAGAAACACAAGAACACAAGTCATTTATGATGCATGTACCTTTCCTAGGGTCTCTACCCTGCAATCAGTATGGCCTCACTTGGTCGTTCGGTAGGTCCATAGCCCTTGCATCGGATCACGGGGGCCCTAAAATCCCGTGTCCTAGCCGGTCCTCCCTGGCCTAATTCACGCACCAAGGTCACCCAACACTGTTGCCTTACCGTCCCATGCAATCCTTACTGTGCCTAACTCCAGACTCCGTCCTATCTCTCAACCTGCCTCTGATACCATTCTGTCACGACCCGCCTTCACCAAAAGGAGGGAAGGGTCCGCAGGTTGCCAGGCCCTTCCTTCTTTATGTTGAAGGAGATATAATGACCCCCGAAACCCGCCTTCAATAGGTCCCGGAGTGGTGACTAGCACCAAGGGTATAGGAAATTCTCGCAAATGGAAGGCATTAAAATTTATTTTATAGGATAGAAAGATAAGGAGGAGGAAACCCAACAACACCAAGGTAGAAAGGAAAGTAAAGACAAAAGTAAACCATTCCCACATGCATGTTTCAAAAGTGAAAGCCACAAAGTGCAAAAGGTGACTACAAGGTAAGTACCAAAAGAAAAGAGAAACAACTGCAACTGCTCCAAAAGTCCGAGCTAGTAAGGTCCTGCGTGATCCCCGAAGTCCTCCTGGAAACCTGAAAGTAGTTTTATATACGTAGGGTGAGCTTACAAGTACACTCAGTAGGGAAAACCAAGACTCTCGTTCACAAGTGGGGAACGTACTACGTCCCGTGAGAAAAGAGTATACCAAACACCTAACAAGGCAAACTATCCATCCCAGGCCTCACCAAGGCTCGCTCCCCAAATAACGCAAGTCAAGTAATATATATATAAGAGCACATCGATGTTTGGGTACCCTGCGCCACTTTCCCACTGGTTATTGAGACATCCTACGCATCAGACCAATCCCGCCATTCTCACCGCAGTCCCACTGCCACACCCGCCCGCACACACCTGGGCCACAACCACACGCAGTCCCACTGCCATATCCCTCCCGCACAAACCTGGGCCACAACTATCACATGTAACCATGCCTGCAAATACCTAGGCCAGAACAACCACCGCTACGCCTGAAGACACCTGGGCTAAAGGATCCACTGCCACACCCGAAGACACCTGGGCCTCATCCCGAAGACACTTGGGAAACCACCTGCCGCACACACCTGGCCAACCACCACAACACCCTGCCCGATGGTTCTTGGGCTAATAATGGACTTCAGGCCATCACAACCTGCCCGAAGGAACTTGGGCTATCCGGGAAAGGGAGCAGAAAAGGAGCTAATAACCAGCCACTAAGTATAGTGTTGGGAAAAACACCCTTCCCCCATAAATGGGGGTGTTCGGAACTATGTGCTCAACTTGGGTGGGGCGCAAATAAGAAACACAAAGATACAAGTATAGATATAGGTAACAAACACTCACCCAAAACATAGGTTTTCCTAGCCAACCTACAGAACACAACACCACTGCGTCCGAGTAACAATTCACGACCCATGCCCACAAAACCATTTGTCCCATTCTTGTTTCACGTTCAGTCAAAATGTTCAATTAATTTTAAGCACTACTAGGCAACTACCATAAGCATAACCAAGGAAAGCGTCAAAAGCATAGATCAACCAAAACACTCACACCCGGTTCTTCCAACAGAGGATCTCTCCCCAATTTGTGATAAAAACTCACAACCACTGAAACCATACCAACAGGAGATCCCATCCCCCAAATTCACACAGCCACCGAGAGTATAAAAAGAACAGGGGATCCCATCCCCTCCCACATTTCCAGCAAACGGCCCGAAGGGAAAACAACCAACTACCACTACCAACACAAGGCAGGGATTTTCAGATTTAAAAGATTTAACACACTCCATGATTTCAAATTTCCGTGTGTTCTAACCGGGAGTTATCACAGAAGGGTTGATCCTGGTGCTTTCAACTTATTCAACCGGATATACGTGATTAACCAATTTCACAGCAGGAGTTCACAATTTCAGCAACCCATTTAAAACATCACGAGGGGATTCAAGTGCACACACACGACCACCAACGGCCTCAATTTTCAGAAAAAATAAACCAGTACAACAAAAGGGATGATCACAAGATAAAGCATAAAAAACGATCACAACCCCTTTCCCCTTCTTTCTTTAGAACTTCGTTAATTATCTTCATTAGGGTTCGGTTCAACCAATTCCATAAGAACAAAAATAACACCCACCCCGTATGATACACAAAAGTGAGAGACGAAAGAAATTCCCTAATTGTTGATAGATGATCGACGTTTAGGCCGGGGGCGCGGAACTTTACGGATAACGACGCGGTGGTCCCGATGCACCAGAAGAGCCACGATCGAAGAAGGGGGGAAACCACGGCCTAACCCTTAATTTATATGAGACGGGAACGGTTGAGATAAAAATGACGAACCGCGTAAGACGTGGAAGTTGTGGGTTGACCACGCGGCTTGACTCATCATTAATGGTGCTGAGTGGTTTAAACCGACTCATGAGCCGATTTAGTATTTAATTAAACTTTTTTGCACGTTACTGGAACAACTTGGCAAGGCCGGGTGACGTCGGCCGGTTCCGCCGATCCGTCACACCGATCGGTCGCACCGATCGGTCCCACCGATCGGTCCCACCGATCGGTCGCACCGATCGGTCTCACTGATCGGTCTCACCGATCGGTCTCACCGATCGGTCGCACCGATACCTCTCACTGATCGGTCGCACCGATCAGTCTCACCGATCGGTCTCACCGATCCCTCTCACCGATCGGTCGCACCGATCCCTCTCACCGATCGGTCGCACCGATTGGTCTCACCGATCGGTCTCACCAATCCGTACCCCTTATGGATCTGGAATTTGGAAAAGGAAGGGACCAAGGGGGGTCTGGGTCATCACACTTCTGATAGACTTAATTATAATTCCACATAGTTTTATAAAAAATTATTAAACATGGAAAAATTATATCATGATTTACAATGGTGAGTTAAACACATTTCCATATTATACATTGAATATTATTATACAAGTACAATGAAATAGTGCTTCCTATTTATACTAGAATCTATCTGTGTTCGGAACAAGCCTAGGTTTACCAAATTAACATTTAGATAATTTGAATCTCTTTTTGTTAAATTAAATTATATATTTGTTTTTTTCCATTTTGATTGGGGTAATAGACTTTTTCGTTTAGGTATTCATGTTTTGGTATATATTTGAGTAATTGTTTCTTATAAATATATACTAGTGAGTAGAAATTATCGTGGTCGAGTCTTCTATGGAAATGCCAATATTCACCATCAATGGTTGATATGGGTAAACCATTTTGTGATATTAAAGAATAAATATTAACTTAATAAACATTCTCACTTCTCAATATTGTAAATATTAATGAATATTTATAGTTACAAAAAATATAATTTTTTTTAAAATATTACTTAAAGATACCATTACACAACGTTGAGTTTCTAAGAAGATATAATTGTAAAAAATAACCAAAATTTACATTAGTAATTAAAACTAAATTAGTGTTACAGATTTCCGAAGTCCAGTGAAATTTCCTTTAGCATTATCAAAAAATGATAGATGGCCACCTTCAACATTTATTAGGCACATGAAGATATAGTAAAATCTTATCATATTCATATATCATATGTTTTCCAATATGATATATTCCAGTAGAATATTTTCAATATGATTTACTAAAAAAGAGTTTTTATATAAAAAATGATTTTAGTACCCATATTTCAATGGGACTAGATATGTTTGTAATGGGATAATTAGAATACTATACTTTAATAATTGTTTCCCTATAACTAGATTTATTTCGTTTTAAATAAAAACATAATTTGGTCCACTTGAATATAAAAATGTAGCCCAATTTCCATAATTTTACTTAGGATCAGAATTTATCTCAACAACTATTCTATTCCTAAGTTGGTAAGCTTTAACAGTAATATATTTTGGGGAAAATTTATTTCATTATATTTTGGTGATATTTTATGATTCATTTTTTAATCAATCTATGTCTCTTTTTAATTAATCATTTGAAAATTTCATTTTACTATTTTTTTAATAATTAATCATTCTTATAATTTTTAATATATAGATATATTCTATCACTTGTAGATAAAAAATGTTATTTAATTATAATTTTATATTTCCATTTGAGTTATTTAAAATTATCTTCTATAATGATTCAATAAAAAAAATTCTCTCATTTAACACATGTTACTAATTATTAATATTTTTTTATTAATAAAACTTGTGAATAATAGATACATTAGTTAACATATATATATTTTTCATGAGGCTCACATTTTCTATATTAGGAATCTACTCATTAGTTGAATCTGGATCTGTCCTTATATGCACTCCATATAGATTTTATAGAATTTCTATACTTATTATTTTTACCAACATTATTCTTGAAGAACATTGATATAGTACATTTAGACATATAATGTCCTTTTCTCTTATACTCATAATAGGTAATATTATTTTAATTATAATATTTTTTTAGTGTATTTTATAATTATATATATTATCATAAATTTTATTGTACCTAACTTTTTTTAAAATACATTTTTTTATTGAAATTATTTATCCTTTTATCCTGATGGGATACTTTCACATCATTGTCTCTTAGTGACTACTCATCATTTGAGATTTTAGCAGCATGATTTTCTATTCCATTCTACTTTTATTCAGTAGTCTTGAATGAAAGAGGCTTCTTTTTCGGTTCATTATATTCATCACACGTAACATTATTCTATTTATAAATTTTTATTATCTTACAAATAAATTCATTGATATTTTTATTACTAATGTGAAATTATTCTCTTAATGAAATTGATGTCCCACTCCATATATGAAGAAAAAATATCAATTGTTGTATAATTTAATCATTATATGAAACTGGATTCCTAAGGAGATCATTGTGTTCACTATCTCAATGAACCTGATATACATATCATATATCATTTCATTATGTTTCATCTTAAATATCTTATATTTTAGGGTATATGTGTTCAATATCATTTATTTGCATTAGTTGTTAATTCAGAAGAAATATCTATTGTATCCCAAATTTCTCAAGATGTTTTACTAAAAGAAATCCTCGAAAATAGTCATCTTATAAATAATTTTAATATATATTAATCTATTTTCAATTATTATGGAATTAATGTTTAGTATAATCATCTTATATATTTTTAGGAGTCTTATGTAATTCTTTTTTCCACATTAGCATACAAAATTTAAAAACCTGTTATTTCTATTTAAATTTTCAAAATTATTTTAAATTGACCATAGTTATTTCAATTATATAAAATATGTATGTTTCTATAATAATAATAATATTATTATATCCATTTAACGGAATATTTTTATAAATGAATAAAATATATGATCATAAAAAACTACTAAATTACTAGTTAAAAATACTTTAAATAACAATTAATACCAATTACTAGTCAGAGTTAGTATCACAAGTAGGGGGTGAGATGAGTTTCAAATTAGTATTTATATTAAAACAATTTCAAATTGAATCCCCAAATTTATGTAAAAATAAACAAGCTATTCAAAATAGAATATCGATAAATGTTCTGATCTTTTAATAGAGATTTCAAAGACTAATAAAGTCTCAATTTAATATATATATTGATATTTATTTGACATTTGAAATAAAACTACTTAATAAGAAAAATTTATAATAACTAGTTAATACTAACTGTCAATGTTGTGTGTTTCTTACAATTTATACCAAATTTAGTTCAAATATTTGAAAGAATAAAAATAAAACACACATCAGAATAAACAATAAATTTTCATCCTCAAGCCAAGAATAAATAATCTCAACTTGGAAATTATATACTGCTAATGAGATTGTATAAAATAATATTTATCCACAAAATGGATATGTTATATGTAGTATAAGACTAGTATTCTAGGACATGATGAACCTCTTTGACAAAAAATATGGAACAAAAATAGACATATGCCCCCAGGTATTTCTTACACAACACATTTGTAATCATTTGAAAATGACATATACAGTATATTTGTTATCTTCTTGTTAAATAAAATGATACATTTTGAATGTATAATATAGTTTATAAATAACACAATACAAAATATTTAAATAAAACCAATAGAGAGATAATAAAAATACATAGAAAATTTAGCGTTTTTCTGTTTGATGTCCTATGAAGCCTGATTCATTTTGAATATAGCTTCAATAAGATCTTGAAACATGTTTGAAAAAGTGGATGTAAAAAATCATCTAAATATCCCTTTGTTCTAACTGTAGAAATTGATCTGTATGATCACAATGCTCCAATTTCCAATAGGCATGTCAAGGAAAGATGCAATGTGTATTATCTCAGTAACTGAAACTCTTATGGTTTTTGAAATATACATTATTATAACCTCTTGTGTTTGTTTATATGTCTATGTATATCACCCTATTTATGTATAACCTCATGAAGAATTATGATTCATAGTCTATTAGTAACATATAAGAAGAACTATCTGGATCATATGATCCTTTCACTGGATGACTAACAAAAATTTAAATTAATCCATATAATAGTTTAATATAAATCATTAAAAAAATTTTTATTATTAAATTATATAATTTATTCAATTGAATCAATTAAATAAAATTATCTAAAATGGTGATGGTGACTCTTCTAAATTCATAGAAAACTATATTGTTGACTTAAGAATATGGTAAGTCATGCCAATGGTGAACTAGGGCGGGCGGTTAGTCATTTAGACACATAGAAAAAATAAATTCTATGTGATATTCAGTTATGATAGAGATTCATGCTCAAGGATGAGCCTTTTATTGAAATAGATATATCAATCCATTTCATTATTTAGAAGGGAATAATTTTTAATGTTCGGTGGTTCAAAAGAAAACCAAATTTTTATTATCATGTTTAATCCTTCACATTATTTTCCAAATTACATGGTTCAAAAAAATTCAAGTCTGACTGTAGTGCATTCCCATTCATTTCCAAATTCTCATCCTGAAAGTGTGTATTCTCGGGCGGTGAGTTAGCATCAACGGTGATTAGTCAAATTTTGGGTCTTCCCAAATCAAATCTAGAAATTACAAAATAATCATCATATTATATATTGTTATCATAACACATAATACTCTTTAATATCATAATTAACATTATTTTTTCACTAGTAAAAATGGGGAAAATATAAGAATAAAATAGAAATATCTTGGTTATGATTTATAACACTTCAATGAATGATATAAATTATCATTCATTTTAATTCATGGATAATATATCTATTGTGAATAAATATGGACCTCTGATTCATAGAAATAATATGTTATGATTTTTTATTTCTATTATCCTATGAATAAGGCTCTAATTTTTTGAATAGGGATGGACAAGAGGTTCCCTTTTATAAATCAATAAAGGGAGACACCTATAGGTTCATAAATGATTACAATAAATTAAGGTCACATTCATGTTAAGGTGGCTCAAAATTTCCTTGAATTGGTATGTAGGATGAGATAAGGATTAACTAAATTAATAAAATAACAATAAGAAATTTTTAGGCACATTTGTACAGTTAAAAATTATTTTAACCTTTAGTAATATGATTTTAAGCATAATGTGGTAATTTTTTGATTTTTTTTTCTATTCACTATGTACAAAAAACATAATATAGATATGAAATAATAATAATTATTGGGATGAATAATATTTAATATATTTTATTAAATTCAGTTTTTATAAGTGGTGTAATTTATTTTAAAACTAACACACTATAACATAAAAAGACAACCTCTTTAAAAATGATATTTTAACATGAAAATGAATTTAATTCCATTCAATTCCATGTAAAATCAATAAAATGAATTGTTATATAATTGAAAAATTATATATAATATGTATTTTTTAAAAACCATTAAAAAATATATTATAATAATTTACTAAAATAAATAATTCGATGTTTGTATCAAAATATATTTTTAGAAATGTTTCTTTAAACCAAATAATGATATGATAATAAAACAATGTAAAATATGTATTTACATTGAAATAAAACTTTTTTATATTTTTAAAAGATATATATTAAATGTTATGAAAAAATTGAAAAAATTATGATTATTTTGAAATTATATTTTTTATTAAAATATATAGACAGTTTTAGAAATAGCGTCGTTTTCACTATTCAATAAAAATTTTATTTAGAAAAGTAATTAAAATTCACTCTATGATTGTATAGAAATAATTATTTATTAAATATTAATCAATTTAAAAATTAAAATTTCTAAAAACTTTATAAATTATTCATAAGGAAAATTTTTAATAAACAATTAATATTTTTTTAAGACTACATATTTTGAATCATTTAATGAATTTGATGATATATTATTACATATTTGTTTTGAATATTTCTGTGAATTTTTTTAAAAAAATGCCAATTTTTAATGATAAAATGGTTTTTTAATTAATATATCTATTGAATATAGAAGCACTACATTTGACATTTTGGACCAATTATTTAATATAGACGATCAAATTTGAAACACTTTTAATTCATTACTTTTTGTAATATTGAAATTATGCATTGACCATTGTGATTTTTATATAATAATAACAAAGCTAATTTCAAATTTATATATATGTATGGATCAATGACTATAATGAGTCATGTTTTTTTCGTGATATGTTTCTTTGTAATATATATATATATAGACCATTTATAAGATTCTATGTTGTGTTTGGTATTCATGGTACCCAAGAATAAAAATATCTAGTATATTAATATATTGAAAAAAATATATATTTTTTTGAAATAAATGTTTTCCCTATTGATATAGACCTCATATGGGACATATATGACCATGATTGATTCTATGATATGGGTATAACCTATGAATGACATAAGGTTTGTTGGTGTCATACGTTTTCTAGAATATATCCATTAATGGTGCATTTAAAAAATATTTGTTTTATTTATTTTAAATGTCCTAAACAAATACTCCCATTGTAAATTCATTATTGTTATTTTTTGCGAGTGTTAGACTCAAAATTATGAGAAATTAATAGAGTATGTGGTTTTCTACATTCATTGTTAGTGGATTTGGATAGAAGTATAATAAATAAATAATCATTAGGAATTATGATACGGATTGTGAGCACACTGGATCTTCTTCCCCACCACTAGTGGATTACTTATTCATAAAATATTGAACTCTTAATTTCATAGGGCTTGTTATTTGTGGGTTTACCCCTCTAATAAATTTATAAGCATGTATTTTAACTGTCTACATCAATTTTCTTACATTAACTATTCGTCTATTTAGTATTCGTATAAAATATGTTTTTATACCATGTTGAAATTGTTTATTCATTGAATCAACCCAATTATCAACATTATATGATCATTGGTTGAGTCACATTGTCTAACAATGATTACCATTGTTATTATTTTTCTTTTTCCCTACCATTCAGTATGTTATTAATTACTGGATGATGGTGCATTTGGTTCACCATGTCAATGTCGGATTCAAGCATGATGTAACCCATCATTGAGATACATTATGGAACATGTCTTATAAAAGATATTCAACCAACTAAATTTTAGCATACAATAGCTAGGTACATGACCTCCATAATGATTATTTTGTTTACTTCGTATTCTTTTTGGAGTTGGATATAGAAAAATGGATCTATATTAAGTCACATAATTTTTAATTGGGTTTGGGTATAGATATCCTCTTTCTCTCGTCTTGCTTTCATTATTTATATATATATTGTCTCCATTTTCATTTCCCAATCTGTTGAGATTATTTATTTATTGTCATTATATTTATCTCATAATGTTTATTGGGAATCTTACAGGGTATGTATACACTCACAAGATGATGGGATTTACCCTCGCGTGTCATGAATAGAGAGTTGGAGTCATGTTATTTCTATATTTCCATTATTTTGTATGGTTGTTCTCATATTTTTATAATTTTATTATTTCTTAACCATTTTCATATAGATTGAAATGTGTGGGAATATTGGTTAGTTAGTCAATATCATCCAGGTTTTTTTTATTTGTTATAAATATTTTTCTGCAACCCCAAAATAAATAAAGGTGTGATTGATGTTTCAAACTCGGATAGATATTGTCTTGGTATGCCTCAGTGAGTTGGACTTGAAATAGTGGTATTTGAGTGTCTAATACATTAGTTGTTTTTTGGTTTTGGACCCATGATGAATGATTTGGTAACATTGGTACTTGATTTTAAGGTGTTTCTAGTGTCGGTTATGGGACATGGATCCTAGTCTTGGCGAGGTCGCTTCTATATCATTTCATTGGGACTTTGAATACCTTTTTCAATTAAAAATACCTTGGAAAGGGTTATAGGGAACCAATTTCTCATTAATCATATTTTTTTTTTGAAAATCATAATTGATTCTACTCCAATTATCTGTTATCATAAAAATGTTTTGAACCTTGATAATATTCTAAAAGCCTCTATGAGGAATGAAAAATAGGATGATGACATGACATTATAATGATGATATGTTTACAATTGAGTCCTAAATTTAGGGATAGTCTATTGAGGTGTTTCCTCTGCGTTAGTATAGAGGAATGAGTAAGCCTTTTGAGTGGAAGAAATTTCTATTAGGTCTTGATTACAATGATCATAGAATTATGAAATCGTGTGGCCTCTATTGATAGGGATAATTGACTATTCATTGAGAGACAAAAAATCAAGAAGAATAGGATTGGCTTCATTTAGTTATCTATGTATTTGGGATCATTTTAACCACAAATGAACTGTTGGTTTTCTGTGAATCTGGTTTTACTTATCCATGTGTGTCACCTTGGGCTTAACAATTTCATTTTTTGAATATGAAAAATTTTCCAATGTGACTTTGAATTAATTTTTGGCAGTTGAATTAGATCATAATAAATAACAAGTATCATCTCCCACATATTGATGAGTTGTTTGATTGACTAGGTAGAGGACATTACTTTTCAATATTGTGATTCATTCGTTATAAAAAAATTCGGGTTAAGAAAGAGGATATAAAAATAATGGCATTTCGTACAAGTTATAGAAACTATTAATATATAGTGATGCCTCTAGTACGAAATAATTTCCTGGATATCTTCCTAGATTTAATGAATATAGTCTTTAAAGATAACATCATCATATTTGTGGTTGTCTTTATAGATGATATTATTATCTATTTAAAGAGTAAGAAAGTACATTATGATCACTTAATAATATTAGTAAAGATCTCAAGGAAGGATAAGATATAAGAAAAAATTACGTTATGTGAATTTTGGCTAGAAAAGGTTTCATTTTCAGGGTCAGAATATTTCCTGAGTTTGTATTGTAGTAGATCCATCATAGATGGAGGTTATTGAATTTTTCCATAAACCAACCACATTTTTTGAGATTCGTAGAATTCTCTGTTTAGTTATATATTATCGACATGTTTTTTGAAGTGCCCAGATCAGTGTGAATCACTGAGAGGGGGAGGGGGTGAATCAGTGATCCCTTAAAACTTTTTAATAATTTATTCTTAATCAATTAAACCTCTAGGGCTGGTTAAAGCCTCGATCCACTCTTCTTGTATCTCTCAACCTTTCCCGGATAATGCAGTAATGAAATGGCACAGGACACAAGGATTTACAAGGTTCGGCACCAAAGGCCTACATCCTTGCCATGCTCTCCCAGCATGGATTCTTCATTATAACCTGTTAAAATTACAATGGTCGATACAGAGTCCCACTGTATCTCTCCTGAGTCCCACAGGAGGGTCTTTATACTGCGTCCCACAGTGTTACCAGAGTCCCACTGGCCTGTTCCAGAATCCCACTGAAGACTTCTTCTCCCTGAGTCCCACAGGGTCTTCTCCTGGCACCTCGAGTCACACGAGTAGCTCTTCTTCACTTTATGTTCTTCAAGTATCCTCAGCAGCCTGGGATAAAGGCTGCTGGCCTTGCTCTTCACTTCTGATCACTTGTGGTTGATCAAGGCTTCTCGAATACTGCAAACTCAGACAAACAATATCTTTCACTTTAGTCTGGCTCAGTCTCAGTTCACTTCAACATCATACACGGAGTGCATGGCAACTCTTCAAGATCTTCAAGTCTTGGACTCCTCAGATGCACACCACTGATTTAGCACTGTTCACGTGTGCACATGCATGCATGCATGCATGCACTTTCCCTTTCCTCTTCTTGGTGCAGTAAACCCACAAAGGGTTTAGTATCTTTAAGCACACACCAGCTCACTTGAACTTCACACTTTGTTCAATGTGTTTACACAATTAAATTGTGTTCTACTTTAGTGTGGGTCACTCCTTATTTCTTCTAAGTGTATACACACTTCTTAGTGCACACACCTAGGTTCAGCCACTTCATTAATTTGCACACAATTGTTTCACTTTAGCACACACATGAAACTTGGCCTTCACTTCTTCTTGCACATAAATGGCTACGGCCTCTTCACTTGTTGCACACACACAAGAGATGTGTCCTTCCCCACTTACAAACACACTGCCTGGTGTGGTCTTCTTGTTTGCACAGGGCTACGGCCTTTCTCTCCTTTTTGCACACACACTGCCCACGGTGGTTCTTCAATTTTGCACACACACAGGGGATACGACCACTTGTTGTATTTTTGCACACAAAGGCACAAAGGCCTCGGCCTTCCTTCTTCACCTCTCACATACACAAAGTGTGGTATACTTGACCTCAACTCTTTTGCACACACTCAACCCGTAGGTTCTTCACTTGGCACTTGTGCACACACTTCGGTTCTCCTTTATTTGCACACCTACTGCCCGTAGGGCCTTCACTTACTTGGCACACACACACTAGGGATGTGGTGGCCTTCCTCCTTATGCACACACACGGCCACGGGTCCTCTTCTGTTTTTGCACACACAAGCCGTAGAGTCTTCACTTTGCACACACAAGGCTATGCCTCGGCTTCTCCTCTCCACTTGGCACAGACACGAGGCAAGGCCTCGGGTTCTTCTTCTCCTCTTAGCACACACACAAGGCAAGGCCTCGGTCTTCACCTAGCCTTCGGGCGTGCAAGGTGCACGACACAGGGGTGCGCAAGACCTCCTACCCGCGGGGCGCGCAAGTGCAACACCCGCGTGGTCTTCCTCTTTCCGCGCAAGGGTGCGGGCAGAGAGGGAACAAGAGTCTCGAGCGCGCAAATATGCGGCTCGTCTCCTTCCTGTCACGCAAGAGGTGCGCACATGGATCTCTTTCGGGCCTCGGGTGGCACCGAGATCTTCAGCCGCGCAAGTACTTTGCACGGCGGCTTCTTCTTCGCGAGGCAGAGGGATGCGCTCACGGGACTTCAAAAATCAGCGCATCAGCAAGCTTCATCGAGGTCACGACCTCTCTTTATATAGGCGAGTAGAGCCTCAGTTCATCCGCGTGGGAAATCTTGAATCACCTAGATCTTAGGATCTTTAAAATCTTTCCAAGTTTTTTGCGTTTTTCTCTTCGGTGCACGCAGGTTCTTTTATTATTTTCTTCCTCCTCGTGCATGCGATTTATAACGCATGCACGGCTTCTGTTTAAACCCAATCCATGCAAAGGCACGAACCCAAGAAGCCTCGGCAACATCGTTTGCCTCGGCACTGCTTCGAATTATCCTCTCATCACATGCATGCCTACTTTTATGCATGGTCATGTTCGTATGGTCGAGACGAGCTCAATGGAGCCTTCGGTTTGTTCAGAGGTGGCCGGAATCTCAAAAACAGGTGCTCGGGAGGCCTCTGGTTCAGCGGCGTCGCGGGAGATGCCTCGGACGAGCTCGAGGTAGAGGATGATGCGGCAGCCGTCGGATCAGGTGATCGAAAGACATCGGACGGCTAGATCGATCGCGGCGCGCGGCAGATTAGATGAGCGGCGCCGATCGTCCGCGAGATCAGATGAGCGGCTGGGATTTGCTCCCGGTGGAATTTGCGCGTCCCACATCGAAACGCCGCGGGATTTTTCCGCGGTTTATTACCCTGCCGCTGCCCCCAACTCCTCAGTTGCATCTTCTCCCTCCACGGTGCCTCCCCGCACCGTGTTCTCCCTGCGGGCGCGCTCCTGTGCCCGCTATGCTCCCTGCGGGCGCGCTTCTAGCGCCCACCATGCTCCTCCAGTGTGTGGATTTCACCACCGCGTGCCCTCGGGGGCTTACACACGGCCCCCTATCGCGCTCCTACGGGCGTGCCCCAGCGCCTCTGTGGTGTCTGCGGGTGCGCCCCTGCCGCCCTGAGCTCGCCCCACGGGTTCCCCCTTGGGCGTGGCGCCTTAGGCCCATGCCTTGGGGTTGAACCCACAAGGTGCTCACGGGATGGCCATATTTTTTGGCTAAAGACTTTGTAAAAACAAAGTCCTCCATGAGTATAAGCCAAATGCCAAGCCACTCCAAGCCTTCTTCCTCTCTTCTTCTTCATTTGAAATTCCTCCATTATCTTCAACGTATATTCATTACTTAGGAATGGAATTCCAAACGGTTCATCATCAATTATCTTCTTCATCTCCTCTTCCATATGTGTTCAATAGTTAGGAGGGACTTCTTTAACTGAATCTCATGAATCACATATAATTCTTCAATGAATCTTCATTGATCTAATCAGAGATCAATTGGAACTTCTTCAGATTCACATGCACTAAGTGTTAGTGCATGGACTTCTTTCAATCTACTTCATCCACTTAGAGATTGTGGATGGATCTTCTTCTAACTCCTCATGCATTGTCACTACAATGCATGGTCTTATAATATTGTTGTGACTTTGTATCATCAGGATACAAGTTCTATGAACTTAAAGATCAGCTCAACAATAGTCAGATTTAATGATGCTCCATCATCATTCATTCTTCAAGTGGTGTAACTTAGTATCATATTGATACAAGTATTGAAACATTAAGATCAGTTCTACAATCGTCTGATATCATAGAGAATGTTTCAACCACAAGTTCCAATACCACTTAGTGAATCTCCTAAGTGACATGCATCTTAGTACCATGGCCATTCTCCTTCATCTCCATCACCATCACATCCTTTGACATTCACATCTTGACTCCTTGACATCCATTCATTCCAAGACAACTTTATGCCTCATTGACAACAAATGCAACACAATGCACTTCAATCTCCCCCTTTGTATTTGTTGTCAATACACCACTTCAGCACATATGAATGGGTCAATATGTGTGCCAATATTTTCTCCCCCTTATTGGCAATCAAATGCAAAGGTGTGGTGTGGTTCTCTTTCAAAAATATCTTCCTCCCTTTGAATAGTATCTTCTTAAAAAACACAAGGAGAGGGATGATGTCACATGTTCTCTTTAGCAAAGAACCTTTAGTAAATCATCTCTAAGTCTACTTGGGCTAACCCGGTGTAGAAAACAAGAGTGATGTAACCAAGGTACACAATGCTGTCCAACATTCACAATACATGGGAGATCATGCTTAGGGGTTGAATTTTTTAGATATATCATTGAATTGCTAAATCCTGCACATACTTCACAAAACTCATTAGAAAGTTCAGTGCAAAGATAAAGCTCCCCCTTTCATCCATTTGTCTTCAATCCATACTCCCCCTTAATTGACAAGATAAACTCAATTAAGAAACAAGGGATGAAAGTATGATTGGAATACCTTCTCTTTTCTCAAGATGGTATTAATCTCAGAATCCCATCTTCTTCAGATTGGCTCCCCCTCAAGGGGTGCACTCCATTCTGTCCAAACCATCCTCCAGATGAGAATGATCATCATCTTCAATTCCCTGCAATGTTAGCACATGTATATTCCAAGAGTATAAGGGAATAAGATGGAACCTCCTTGGTTCATCAATGTGAACAACAAGGTTGAGAATATTCTCTCAACCTAGATGTCCCATTTTCACCATTCTTCACACTTGCACATTTGATCTTCAATGATGTTGGTGTTGGTGTGGATCTCAAGACATCTTCATGTGAAATTTTCTTCTTCCCTTTTGCTTTAGCAAATGCCAGAGCTTCATCTTCAGCTCTTTGTAGTTCTCTGGCAAGTTGCAACTGATGTGGCCATATGACAAGTAAATCATTTGGAAGAGTGGCCTCAGTTTTGGAAATTCCACATGGTTCTTTGGATGCTGCTTAGCTACCTCTCTTAGGCAACTTATTTTCAATCAATCCCTTCTTCTTCTGGATTGATTGTCTTTTAGAGTTAAGTCTGCTTCTATTTAGTTTCATGGCTTCTTTACAAAGGTCCATGATGTGTCCTTTCTTTCCACAGTAGAAGCATGTTTTCTTGGTGGTCCTACTGGATGCATCACCCTTCTTGGACTCAGACTCCAAGGACTTCTCTCTATTTCTCAAGCACTTCTTGGGAGCATTTTCTACTTTCTTCTTGCTTCCCAAGGTATCTCTCTTAGCCAGGTTCTGTGATCTTTTCTTCTTTTGAGCTCTGGATACAGTTGGAGATTGACATGTATCTTTTTGACCACTTTTGCAAACATCCCAGATGTTGTCAAGTAATCCAACTCTGTTAGCAGTAAACAGATGTCTCTGGACCTGTGGATGCTGCTTCTTTTCTTCTGGCTTGCTTCCCCTAGGCATGGGCTTCCTCTGTGCTTTGGCATTCAGTGGATTGTACCAACAATCCTTTGCACAATGCCCATACTTGTTACAACACCAACACTGACCCACAAATCTAGACCTCTTCTGTCCTTCTGATTGCTGGGTACTTTTCTTGACAAGTTGTGTTGTTTCAGGAGAGCCTTGCTTATTAACTGTCTTCATCCATATTTATTTGGATTCATTCTTCCATCCTGCACTTTTAGTAGAAACACTTTTAGAAGCATGAGTACAAGATGGTATGGATGGTACCTTCTTTTTAGAAGTTGTTGCACTTTCACAAGAGGATGTCTTTCTTTTAGAATCATCCTTCTCAAAGCTCACTTGAGTGGAAACATTTCTTCTTCCAGCTGTCTGGGAGGCTTGGGCTTTGGGTGATTGCTGATTTTTCAATATCACCTCCAGTTCTAAGCATTTCATATTGAGGGAGTTCTTCTCATCCTCAATAGTTCTTAGCCTTCCTTCCCATTTCTCTTCCAGCTGCTTTATCTGGTCTTCATGCACCTTTTTCATTTCAAGCAATGAGTTGTCAAGCTCCTTCACCCTTTTGACTTTTTCTTCAAGTTGAGCATCTCTGACAACCATTGAAACTCTGTGTCTCTTTTCCAGTGCATGGAAAACATCTTTGATCATTATCAAAAATATTTCTTTCTCAGAAGAGCTCCTTTGCAATTCTTCACAGGTATCTTCATATCTTTCATTGCAAAGGGAAACAGTTTCATCCTTGGCATTCACCAGCTTTCTGAGAGTGTTGGTTATGCCAACCCTTTTAGCCAGCTGATCTTCCATAGCATTGGCTTCTTCTTCTAGCTGTGATTTTTCTTCTTGAAGATCAAGGATGCCTGTAGCTATACACATTTCCACTTCCTTGGGGACTGTCTTCTGAAGATATTTGATTGCATTTAGAAGGTCATTGTTTCTTCCATCTTCATCACATCTAGGACAGGCTTCATCAGAAGAATGATAAAAGGAATTGTCATCTGATGAGACTTTCACATTTCTTTCCATAGAAGGAGTTTCTCTGATTGCAGCAACCTTCTTCTTCATCTTCTTGGCCTTTTTCTTCTTTCTATTTTTCTGAGTCTTGGCAGATATCTCCATTTGAGGCTGTTCTTTCATTTCCTCAAATCTGCACTTCATAAAGACTCCCTTGGATCTTTTAGAGGTAACCTCCCTCTAATACCAATTGAAGTGCCCAGATCAGTGTGAATCACTGAGAGGGGGAGGGGGTGAATCAGTGATCCCTTAAAACTTTTTACTAATTGATTCTTAATCAATTAAACCACTATGGCTGGTTAAAGCCTCGATCCACTCTTCTTGTATCTCTCAACCTTTCCCGGATAATGCAGTAATGAAAAGGCACAGGACACAAGGATTTACAAGGTTCGGCACCAAAGGCCTACATCCTTGCCATGCTCTCCCAGCATGGATTCTTCATTATAACCTGTTAAAATTACAATGGTCGATACAGAGTCCCACTGTATCTCTCCTGAGTCCCACAGGAGGGTCATTATACTGCGTCCCACAGTGTTACCAGAGTCCCACTGGCCTGCTCCAGAATCCCACTGAAGACTTCTTCTCCCTGAGTCCCACAGGGTCTTCTCCTGGCTCCTCGAGTCACACGAGTAGCTCTTCCTCACTTTAAGTTCTTCAAGTATCCTCAGCAGCCTGGGATAAAGGCTGCTAGCCTTGCTCTTCACTTCTGATCACTTGTGGTTGATCAGGGCTTCTCGAATACTGCAAACTCAGACAAACAATATCTTTCACTTTAGTATGGCTCAGTCTCAGTTCACTTCAACATCATGCACTGAGTGCATGGAAACTCTTCAAGATCTTCAAGTCTTGGACTCCTCAGATGCACACCACTGATTTAGCACTGTTCACGTGTGCACGTGCATGCATGCATGCATGCACTTTCCCTTTCCTCTTCTTGGTGCAGTAAACCCACAAAGGGTTTAGTATCTTTAAGCACACACCAGCTCACTTGAACATCACACTTTGTTCAATGTGTTTACACACTTAAAGTGTGTTCTAATTTAGTGTGGGTCACTCCTTATTTCTTCTAAGTGTATACACACTTCTTAGTGCACACACCTAGGTTCGGCCACTTCTTTAATTTGCACACAATTGTTTCACTTTAGTACACACATGAAACTTGGCCTTCACTTCTTCTTGCACATAAATGGCTACGGCCTCTTCACTTGTTGCACACACACAAGAGATGTGTCCTTCCCCACTTACACACACACTGCCTGGTGTGGTCTTCTTGTTTGCACAAGGCTACGGCCTTTCTCTCCTTTTTGCACACACATTGCCCACGGTGGTTCTTCAATTTTGCACACACACACAAGGGCTACGACCACTTGTTGTCTTTTTTCACACAAAGGCACAAAGGCCTCGGCCTTCCTTCTTCACCTCTCACACACACAAAGTGTGGTATACTTGACCTCAACTCTTTTGCACACACTCAACCCGTAGGTTCTTCACTTGGCACTTGTGCACACACTTCGGTTCTCCTTTATTTGCACACCTACTTCCCGTAGGGCCTTCACTTACTTGGCACACACACACTAGGGATGTGGTGGCCTTCCTCCTTATGCACACACACGGCCACGGGTCCTCTTCTGTTTTTGCACACACAAGCCGTAGAGTCTTCGCTTTGCACACACAAGGCTATGCCTCAGCTTCTCCTCTCCACATGGCACACACACGAGGCAAGGCCTCGGGTTCTTCTTCTCCTCTTAGCACACACACGAGGCAAGGCCTCGGTCTTCACCTAGACTTCGGGCGCGCAAGGTGCACGGCACAGGGGCGCCCAAGACCTCCTACCCGCGGGGCGCGCAAGTGAAACACCCGCGTGGTCTTCCTCTTGCCGCGCAAGGGTGCGGGTAGAGAGGGAACAAGAGTCTCGAGCGCGCAAATATGTGGCTCGTCTCCTTCCTGTCACGCAAGAGGTGCGCACAGGGATCTCTTTCGGGCCTCGGGTGGCACCGAGATCTTCAGCCGCGCAAGTACTTTGCGTGGCGGCTTCTTCTTCGCGAGGCAGAGGGATGCGCTCATGGGACTTCAAAAATCAGCACATCAGCAAGCTTCATCGAGGTCACGACCTCTCTTTATATAGGCGAGGAGAGCCTCGGTTCATCCGCGTGGGAAATCTTGAATCACCGAGATCTTCGGATCTTTAAAATCTTTCCAAGTTTTTTGCGTTTTTCTCTTCGGTGCACGCAGGTTCTTTTATTATTTTCTTCCTCCTCGTGCATGCGATTTATAATGCATGCACGGCTTCTGTTTAAACCCAATCCATGCAAAGGCACGAACCCAAGAAGCCTCGGCAACTTCGTTTGCCTCGGCATTGCTTCGAATTATCCTCTCATCGCATGCATGCCTACTTTTATGCATGGTCCTGTTCGTATGGTCGAGATGAGCTCAATGGAGCCTTCGGTTTGTTCAGAGGTGGCCGGAATCTCAAAAACATGTGCTCGGGAGGCCTCTGGTTCAGCGGCGTCGCGGGAGATGCCTCGGCCGAGCTCGAGGTAGAGGATGATGCGGCAGCCGTCGGATCAGGTGATCGAAAGACATCGGACGGCTGGATCGATCACGGCGCGCGGCAGATTAGATGAGCGGCGCCGATCGTCCGCGAGATCAGATGAGCGGCTGGGATTCGCTCCCAGTGGAATTTGCGCGTCCCACATCAAAACGCCGCGGGATTTTTCCGCGGTTTATTACCCTGCCGCTGCCCGCAACTCCTCAGTTGCATCTTCTCCCTCCACGGTGCCGCCCCGCACCGTGTTCTCCCTGCGGGCGCGCTCCTGCGCCCACTATGCTCCCTGCGGGCGCGCTTCTAGCGCCCACCATGCTCCTCCGGTGCGCGGATTTCACCATCGCGTGCCCTCGGGGGCTTACACACGGCCCCCTATCGCGCTCCTCCGGGCGTGCCCCAGCGCCTCTGTGGTGTCTGCGGGTGCGCCCCTGCCGCCCTGAGCTCGCCCCACGGGTTCCCCCTTGGGCGTGGCGCCTTAGGCCCATGCCTTGGGGTTGAACCCACAAGGTGCTCACGGGCTGGCCATATTTTTTGGCTAAAGACTTTGTAAAAACAAAGTCCTCCATGAGTATAAGCCAAATGCCAAGCCACTCCAAGCCTTCTTCCTCTCTTCCTCTTCATTTGAAATTCCTCCATTATCTTCAACGTATATTCATTACTTTGGAATGGAATTCCAAACGGTTCATCATCAATTATCTTCTTCATCTCCCCTTCCATATGTGTTCAATACTTAGGAGGTACTTCTTTAACTGAATCACATGAATCACATATAATTCTTCAATGAATCTTCATTGATCTAATCAGAGATCAATTGGAACTTCTTCAGATTCACATGCACTAAGTGTTAGTGCATGGACTTCTTTCAATCTACTTCATCCACTTAGAGATTGTGGATGGATCTTCTTCTAACTCCTCATGCATTGTCACTACAATGCATGGTATTCTAATATTGTTGTGACTTTGTATCATCAGGATACAAGTTCTATGAACTTAAAGATCAGCTCAACAATCGTCAGATTTAATGATGCTCCATCATCATTCATTCTTCAAGTGGTGTAACCTAGTATCATATTGATACAAGTATTGAAACATTAAGATCAGTTCTACAATCGTCTCATATCATAGAGAATGTTTCATCCACAATTTCCAATACCACTTAGTTAATCTCCTAAGTGACATGCATCTTAGTACCATGGCCATTCTCCTTCATCTCCATCACCATCACATCCTTTGACATTCACATCTTGACTCCTTGACATCCATTCATTCCAAGACAACTTTATGCCTCATTGACAACAAATGCAACACAATGCACTTCATTTTTGATAATTTCTCATAACTATCTAATCATCTAACCAAGTTAGCCTTGAATGGTATCATGTTCCTTTAGACAGATGAATGAGAAGAAAATTTCAAGGATCGAAAGGGAATTTTGGTCATTTCACCTGTGCTTACAGTACTTTGTAGTTGAGAATGGTATTTAATCGATAGTGATGAATACAAGAATGGATATTTATGTGTTCTTGTTCATAATAACATGGTTATATACAATGCATCATGAAAGTGGCAGATTCCTATTCCTAATTACCCAACTGGTGATTTGGAGTAAATAGTAGTAATTTTTTAATTAATTTTATGGAGACATTATCCTATTATAGAGAAGTTTGATATATATACCAATCATAAAACTATGAAATATATATTCACACAGAAGGAGTTGAACATACACTAGAGAAGATGGTTATAGTTAAAAATTGATTATGACTGCAGAAAAAATTTACACCTAGAAATTTGAACAAGGTGGTTGATGCTTTGAGTTGGAAGGATCCGACTAGATTATACATGATTAGAATCATAAAGGATACAATATTTATGGATGTGAAAATGATAGATATAGACATACTAAATGTAGAGAAAAATAATATCATTCATAAATAAATTATCAACCCTCTATCCATGTAAATAAATATAGAGTTATCTAAGGAAGATGAAAAACTAAAACTAATTTGCAGAAATTTTCCTATGTATGACATGAAATGGATGAAATTTCAAGATTCATGAATCATGTATGGGTTCCTTCCAAAACTACACATTCTATATTAGTCATATGTGAATGAAAATTTATTAGGACTCGAATTAATACTTCTGGTGGGATAACACGAAGAGAGATACAATAGAGTTAGTATTTCAGTGTTTTATAGGCCAACAAGTTAAGGATGAAAGACAAAATTCAATGGGGATGTTGGGTATATAAAAATACCATAATAGAAATTGTATAAAATCAATATGTATATATTTATTGGACTACTCAAATACTCTAAAGGGTTTATAGCTATATGGGTGTTAGTCGATCTCTTTAATAAGACAACACACTTCATCGCGACGAGAGAATATTTCCTTATGGATCATCATTCCTGGGTAAAAATTAATTATGTTGAACGATTTCTTGGAGTACAATATTCCATTTCCTTAGATCGGGTTCCATTTTTACCTCATTGATTTGGGGACATCTTCGACAAGCACTTAATACAAAATCTTGCTTCAACACTACTTATCATCCTCAGATAGATGGTTAGTCAGAAATGACATGTCAATCACTAGAGGATATTTTGAGATATTATTCATTGGATTTCAAGGGTAGTTGGGATTTGAACCTTCCACTTATTCTTGTTTCATACAATAATAGTTTTTAATCATGTTTTCAGATGAAACCATATGATTACATTTATGGGATGAAGTGTAGATCTCCAACATGGTCAGATGATGTTGGAGAAAGAAAGCTATTACGACCTGAGATACCTAAAGAAATGGTTGACAAGGTTAGAGCCATTCCAATGCTTATCAATGCATATAAAATTCAGATGAAAAGTTACGCTAATAACCTTCTGTGTTATCAAGATTTTGATGTTGGTGAATTGGTTTTTATACTAATATCAGTCTAGAAGAACATTATGAGATTCCAAAAAAATGGAATGTGATCCCTAGGTATGTCGGTCTTTTTGAGATTATTTATCGTATCAAGGCAGTTGGGTATTTCATTGAACTTCCGCCTAATATCTATCATTTCCATGATGTGTTCCACCTATCTCTCTTGAGTAAGTACATACCAGAACCATTATAAGAACTAAACTCATAGGTCAGGCAACTTTAGTGGGATTGATCTTACGACGAAAAACCAATTGAAATGCTAGAACAATCAGAGAATGTACTACATGAAAAAACCACTCACTTAGTAGGATATATTTTGGAGAAATAAACCATTAGATGAAGCTATTTTAGGACATTAGGATACAATTATAGAGAAATACCCTCAATTTTAACCATAGTGATGAATTTCAAGGGTGAGTTTAATTTTAGGTGGCATAGAATGTATCACCCTGTGATTTTATGGAAATTATTTAGAATAAATTATTTTTTCACATTTGTCAAGATATTCATTAAGTACAAATTCATTTAAAGAAACACTATATTTTCATATATTACAAACAACACTAACTTGCGTTTTGATATGTGAAACACCAACTTCACATAAATCACACGCAACACTTAGTTACTGTAAAAAACATTTTATGTATATAAATATTTAAAAGTGATAACTATAACATATCCATTAAGAGTAATAATATGAACAATAATTTATAATTTTAAAATATTTTTTATTGTGGTTATATAAATGAAATCATATGTTTAATGAAAGGTATGTTTTTTTGGGAATGCCCTTTTATGTTTTGAAATACCGTTTTCTTGAAATAATCAGTGTTAATTATAGAATTTAATTAATAAACATTTAGAAATTGAATATGAGAAAATAAAAACAAATTTTTTATTCAAATCATTGATATTTTATTATTGCTGGTTTTTGGTATTTTTTTGAAAAACGTCTTTTTTTATTAATAGTGAAACACATTTAATTTTAGAAAAAAACTATTTTTTTTAATTAATTATTAATGTTGAAGGATTTTACTAATTAGTTTTATGGTAAAATTTGGCAATTATTAAATATTCTAATATAATATAACTCACTAGAATCATTTTCACGTTGAAATTGAATATAAAATCTCAATAAACATTCGATAAATTTTCTACTTTAAAAACCAGTTATTTAGTCCCATCAATGGGATTCAAATTAATCATAATTCTGATACTTCTATGATTTGAATTTAAAAAATAGACATAAACCATTATATTTAATATAAAACATAAATTTCATTAACAAGAATTTAATTCTTGACCAGTATTTTTTGTAAATGTGATTTCTATTAATCATAGTGACTAATGCCAAATTAAGATTAATTATGGACTAAACATTAAAAATAAGGGACTAAATGACATATTAATATTTTCAAACACACATTTTATATCCATATTTCATCAATAATCAATTATTTCTTTATTTAATTGGTCTTTTATCACTTATTTAATGTAATAAAATGTGCACACCAAAATCGTTTCTAAAAATTACAATTGAGTACTTTTCCTTCCCAATAAAATACCACCTCCACAACCACTTCCTCACACCTCTGAAAATATTATGATATGCCAAAACCTAACAAATAAAATTTAAAATATATCTATATTCCTACTACTATCTTTCCCTTGTCCTGAAATAAATCCAAGGAATCCTTTTGGAACAATCAAAAAGGAGTATCCAGATAGAGAGGTAGCAACTTCTCTCATGTCCTTTCGTTTATTTTTATCCTCCACCACGAAAAAATTATTATTTCAATTATTGTATTACAACACCAGTATCCCATATAAAATAGGACATTTAATTCTAAGTATTAAACCTTACCCTACCCAAACCTCCATCTAATAGATAATAAACATACTGTTTATTTTTACGAAGAACTACTGCCGCAATAAATTATGATTGTTATATTTTTATTATAGCCCCTCATGGTTGTCATTATGATATAAAAACTATTTAAATTCTTTTATATTATATTTATTATTCAATTAATCTTATATATTAATTTTTTCAACACATAGCTTTTACTCTATATTTGGTGTTAATACAATAATCTTCCTTGAGGAAGTGTTGATTGCGACCATTAAAAGCGATGCGATTTGTTTAGACACCACAAGGAATGTATTAAGGATGAGTTTAGTGAAAATATCCAAAATATATGATATAATTAGGCTTTTTGAATAATTATATATATATAAATAACATTTTTATTCATATTCTTTAATTAAATATTATAATAAAAATTGAAAGGACATTCATGTGTATGTACAACTTACTATCTCCATGAACATTGTATTCCATTAGATATATATATATTATATAGAACATTAAAATATAAATATAATGAATATTTAATATATTTTTATCATTTATAACATTATGGAATCATGATATATGAATAGGGACCATTAGTATTACTAATTAATTCATATGCGAAGAACAAAGCAAATAACAACTGATGTGAAACCTTAACATTGGATCTTTAACAACATGGTAATATAACGCCGTAATCAGAGAATGTATTGAATTAGATAAAATTATATTTTTCTGTAATATATTAAATATAATTTTTTTATATAGGTGGTTTGAACGATTATGATGACAGTCAAGAATATAGGTAATGAGATTTCTTCTCACTTTTTATTTTATTTAGATACAGGCTATGTTTGGAAAAGTATCCTTTTGTGTGGTAAAATTCCTGGACATGATTGTATTATAATTATATATTACTAATATATATTGTTATTAATATATCAATTGTAGGACTTTCCTTCATTGGTTTTACTTTTAAAAAGTAACCAAATCAATAACAAAATGTTTTGTCTCAAATTTTAATCTATGAAACTCGTTTATTTTTTTTTGCACAAGAACTCTTTTTGATGTGTATATAATTACATGTTATAACATGAATATACTTATTTTTATTATATATTATGATTAATGTAATTTTTCTTTAATACATTATGATTATGGTCAATAGGAACAATGTTTTATGAGTTTACTGAAACAGTCTCATCAGTTTTTCGAGATTATTAATGACAATGCATCTTTGATGAAATATTATTATCCAACTCTTAAGAACACAAATGAGTTTAACTATAATATACTTATTATTAATATATCCTTATGTGTTAATACCAATTTTTTAGTCTTTTGTACTCAATATAATATTAATATGTAAATTTTGGTCATCTCTCTCTTTGTCCAGAAATCAGTTGTGTTTAAAAACCATGTTTCCAAAAAATGTATTCAAAAGATATTTGAAGATATATATCAAGAATAAAATATTTTAAAAATTCTTTCTTATTTTAATATATTATTTTATAAGTTTCCTATGGTTTTTTCAACTAAAACGTTTTTCAAATGGGAAGAGGTTATAAAAAAATTCTTTCAAATTAGAAGTGAATTTTTATTAAAGAAATGTTACTAAAAGATAATTAAACATTATTTCCAATCTATGATAAAATTTATTAGAGTTACTCATGTGATTATGGGGAATTTATTAAATATATACATTCATATTAATTATTTGAATCGATTATATTTTTATGGGCGGATGTTTATGGAACCCATTTCATATTCACGAGATAATTGCTTTTGAAACACACTTATTTTCACATATTGTGTTTATGATGAAACGATCATGAAAAGATTATAAAACTTTTCACATTCCAATGGACATGATATTATTTCATAATTATAATACCCATTTCATTTTATTGGTTATCATATGATTTTTTATGATATTTTGGAAGATCTATGAATGATTTCACTATAACAGGAGAGGATCCTATATCTCTCTTAAATTTTATAACAGAAACTATGATCATCTTAGGAATGAAAATTAACAACTTAGAGATCGACTATAGTGAATTAGTTTTACCATAATGGTATAAGGAGTGATATCATGCAACTAATATGGCAATGGTGGTGAATAATGACAACCAAAATGGTTAGGGGAGTTTACTTATACAACTAGGATGGTCTTGGATGAAATGTCGTAGATAATATGTAAATAATATTATATTATTATGTATCAACAAAATTCCACGTTTCATTTATATGTCCTATTTTAATGGGTCAGTATCTTTATTTCCTTATTATTCATGTATTATGGCCTTTCATGAATTATTCAATGATTCATGTATATGATCATTTCTATACTGGGTATGATATCGAATTTTCAAGATCACGTTCTAATACAATTATGCTAATTTTATGCTTACATTTCTCCCTTTTAACCCTTACTAATCATTTGAGATCACCCCTTGTAATATTTATATCCCCTGTTTTTGATGATATGTAATATGATTTATGTGTGTAAGAATGTTGTTACTCATGAAGAACTTAATTCGATATAATTTAGATCATTTATGTACCCGTGTTTATTTTTCCTTGTTTCTAACAACACTAGAATAGTATGGTCTTAAAGAGTTTGTTTATGTAATGTTTAATGTATTCTGAAATTGTTATGTAATGTTAATGTATGTCATCACATGGTTATTATAGTTATCCTCAAAAATTTACTACTTTTTATGATGAAATATGTTTCTAAAAAATCCAATTACATTCCCAATCGAATATATTTAATTATATTTAATATTTAACAATCATTTAACCCTTCAATGATTATTTATTCACATACGTTATGCTGTAGAAATTACCAAATGATTTTCTATGAAAAATATTGTCTGTTGAATAATCATCCCCAATTACATTAATGAGTTTTCACCTAAATAAAAAAACATATTTTATTGTGGTCTCACATGTATATAACACTGATTAAAAAATCAACAAATTAAAGGTGCTTTATAAAATTATTATGTTGTATGATATATGTAAAACACTTGTGTAAGTAGATTATATTAATGTGAAGGGTGGTACAACAATTATATATCCATCTAATTAATTGAAAAATTATTTATCTCATGTAACTGCCTATAAGGATCATCAGTAATTTTATTATTCACTCTATTTTATGTTGACACTACAATTATCTTTGAATTTTTCTTATGATGTTGTGTTTTATTTTGGTTAAAAATGAAAACATTGTCTTGTTGATATCATCTCATATATTTACTATTATCACTCTTTTATTTTCTCCATGATATTCACCCTGACAAAGATATATTACATTCATCATGTTTTTATTTTGTATATACAATGATGATTTTGAAGAAAAATGGAATCATAAGTTCATTTTAAGGAGTATTAATAATTTTATATGTATCCAAATTAAATTTTTTAATGTTATCTAACTAATTACTCCACAATTGTTGAAAATTTTTCTTTTTGGGATTGTTTTTTTCAATAAATCCATAAATTATGTGTATTGAAGTTACATGTTTTCATGTTCAGAATAACATTATGATATTTTTATTTTCAGGGATTGGCATTATAAATAATTATTGAATCACATAGGTATAAGAATAATCATAGGAAAAATATAAAAATTTCATTTATATATTTATTATATGGTTTCCAATATGTAAAATATACTTCTAGATATGACATGTATATGTGAATTTAACCCAATTATAACTAGGGGTAATTAAAATGATAATTGTTCAAATCCATGGAATAAATATTTTCTATACTCTAATTATATGTTTAAGATAAAGTCATTTTATTTTTATAATATAGAGGGAGATGAATATTAATGGTGTAAAATGATTAAAATAATTATCCATATGTGGATATCAATGTAATGGAGTTGACATTATTCAAATAAAAATTAATATATTTTCCACATATTTTTTACAAAAAACGGAGATGGTGTTTCTTAGACGTAATCAAAATATTTATGTATTTATTGTGTAATATGTGGTAACCACTAAAATTGAATCATGATATTATTACGACATTTTTATTGACTATAAATATATCACTAACCTACTATTTAGTGGGATAAATCTTACCCTATAGAGAGATTGAATGGATGTAGACATTTGAAACAATGTGTAAAATTCATGGTGTTCCCTAAAATATAAAAATTGTATCAACGAATTTCATGTGTCTAGAGTTATGACATGAAATATATATTTAATTTCAATCAGTTTGATGGAGAAATCTCAAGGACAAAGGAAATTCCTAAATATCAGTTGTAAATTGCATGGGAAGAAGAATCCCAGAATAATCCTAATGAGAACAATAAAATTCATTTATTATGGTACATAAGAGAAATAATCTATTCAATGTTAATGGGAGAAATCTGCTAATGTATTCAAATAAAATAATGGTCAATTATTTTCTTAGTATGGATTCAAATCATTTAAAAATAATGAATAAAGAAAAAATGAAAATCAATGCACTAAGACCAGGGTTTTGATGATAACTAAATACATCATCTTATATGTATTAGAGACAAAGGGGATCTTCTGCCATCACAACTATAGAGATGGTTCCTAAAAATTATGTGGTGATATGTACACCAGTTATTTGTACATGAATATATATTATAATATTTGATTCCGATCAAACAATTCTTTTATATCACGCATGTTTACTAGAATTATTCAAGCACCACCTCAAAAAATGGATTTGGTTTTAATGATGAAAATAAAAAAACTGGAAATTATTACATCCCAAGTATATTAATTATCCCATATCAATATTTGCTGTAAGAACATACTAGAAAACGTATAACAATCCCATAACCGGAATTCATTGATATAATAGGTATGGATTTCTCTTCATTATATACAGACAAAATAAATTCAATGGAAAATAAAATCACCCTTTATATTATGAATTTTATTTGATTTTATAGAATTTTAGGATTAAGATGAATCTTATTTGAAATTATCATATAATGTATGATGACTTTTCCCTATAATAATTTTAATTTCAATAAATTAGCTTATACTAGAGAAATTGTTATCCTATGTGATCTGAAAATTGTATTGTATAATGATTATGTGTTTATAGAAAAAATGTTTACTTTGTATCCAAGATGTGTGATTGGGTTATCAATTGAACTTATACCAATATATCTTCCAAAATCAATGCATCTATATTGAATATCCAATACTGATCATAAATAGATGATATAGAAACCATATGATAGTCTGGTTAAATTGATTATACACTGACATTATTCTCCATGTTATGCTCGGGTCCTCTTCATTAAGATGAATTATGGGATAATTGGAATATATACTAATTAACATAATTTAAAAAAGATTACAGTAATGAATAAGTATACATATAAAAGGAATCACTCCCTATTAGATCAGAAAAATGGAGACTATTTCTTCTCTATGGTTTATGTTAAATTGTGAAATTATCATCACAATAAAGTGAAGGAAATAATACATAAGTATGTTTTGGAGAAATGTTATTGTGAAAAAATCATTATTAGGAAGCCATTTCTACAAATTAATTCTTGAAATATTTTCATGTACTTAGTGAAAATATTCTACATGGTTTAACTTTTTTATTTTTCCATAGACTTTATATATGATATGCTAATTGACTACATAATACAATTGGTTAAAGATGTGTATTTTAATGATATACTAAATATCATAGAAATAGAAAATTTATATATAATGTATAGTAAATGTTATGTTTGGATGGAATATAGACATTCTTATGGAATTTAATTCCTATTAAAGTGATTTATATATATCCTAAAAATATTGTGGTTATTAAATGATGTACTAGAAAAACAATGACAATATAGATCCATAGTTTCCATAGAAAATATTGATACCATTTTCAATTTTAGAGAAACGTATCATGAATTCTAATTCCACAATACAAGATATAATATAATGGAGTGATATTTTTAGTTACTTTCCATAGTAACTCATATCTAGTGAATTCTTTACATTCATGTTATACGATACAAGGTGTCACCTCATGATGAAAAAATAGTTTTTTTGTCTTAAAAAATATATAAGTACCTGAAATCTATATAATATTTGAAAACAAAAAATAAATACATTATATTGTTTGAGAATGATATTACTCTAAATATTGTATTCCTATATATCATTAAAAAAACACTTCCAATCATACTAGGGAAATATTATAAGAAATGTGTAAACTCAAATTCATATCAAGATTATGCATAAAATGGATGATATGAATGAATATGGTGTAAGTAATTTCAAAAGGTAGACAATTGAAATGAATTTAATTTAATAATTAAAGTGATAACAACATAGATGTTATTATTGAACGTCAAATGATGTCATTTAAGTAATCACTTGATATTTAATCAATCACAATGTATATTCTATGTAATTGAAAAGTCATATTTTATATCAACTCAAGAATTCATAATGATGGAATTCATAATAAATGGAATATAAAAAAATCCAATGAAGGCCTTATTCCATGAAAAATAATCAAATTTCTAGGGCCTCAGCAATAACCAAATTTGTTTTCTCTCATGATATCCACTGATGCATAAGGGAGTAATTTAAATATGGGCCCCACAAATCCCAAAATATTTCAAATTCAATCCTCATATTAAAGGGGTGAAACATAATCAACATAAAAAAATTTTATTGAAAAAATAACAGAATAAATTGTAATACATACAAATATGAATGAACATAATACTAAACCGACTGGAGAAATAGGGTAAATAGTAATAAAAATGTAAATTTATATCCAAACTAGTAATATATATATTTAGAAATAATATTTATTCTCTCAATATAAAAATTTCCCCATATATAATAATTAAAAAAAAGTGTTGATGTCATTATTTAATTAAAATACATTAGAAAGATCAATAATATTATTATTGATGAAATGATCATTTTTACATTGAATTTAGTTTTATTTATAAAATTATAAAAAAATATTTTTAATATAGTTATCAATAAAAATAACATTTTAAAACATGTATAATATTATCTAAAAAACATGGTCGAGTAGGTGAAATATTTTAATCATTCTATACATGTTAAAAGAATATTCCATTCATTTTATGTTAACTAAAAAATGGTCATTGTTTGGAATGAGAAATAAAAATTAAACTAAATATATGTAGTCAATAGTAAAAAAGAGTAAAAATTTAATTAATAATTAAATTTTAAGAGTATTAAAAAACATTAAATCGTTTTTCAAAGATATTTATTTTGATGAAAACATATTTTTGACCAAAAAGTATTACAATGTCATATTATGTTGAAAACATCTTCCAAATCATTTCAATTATAAAATATTATAAAAATGAAAACAAATTATACAAAAAACCATGAATAACTATAGGTTATAAAATTATAAGTACTTTAATATATAGAAATCAAAAAACTCCCCCAAGGGATACATAAATAATGATGATATTATGAAATAATCTCTTCTCACTTTATTAACATTTATATTGTAAATCCTCTGAATGAAATAACATAAAATTAAGCAAAAAATGAGGAAAAAAATATTCATTACATAAAATAGAAAAATCGGTAGTATATAAAAAAATCAAAGGAGTAAGTGGTAAATATGGCGCATAACACATGGAGGAAAAAGTGAGATGATACAACCATGCCATTTAATAAAATTCCTTATTATATATCCAAACACCATATATAATATATATAAGGTCATTAATAATCCTTTATAAATTTATAAATAAATATATTTCAATCAAATATGGTTTAATTATGTATTTTTATCACTCTTATATAAAAAATTATTTGTTAAAATCATTGTTTTAGGTTATAACTACTACTTTTTTAATGTACATTTTTTGGTAATTTACATACATTTAATTAGATAATAGATTAAAAAATTATATAATATGAAAAATTATTTAAATTACATGTATATTAAATATATTTCAAATTAATCAATAAATATGGAAGTAAATGAAAGAACAAATATAATTAACCTTTATATAATAATCATTATTATATTGATATATTAAATTAATAAAATATAACCATATAGTAATACATGTAGTTATAAAATGTGAAATGCACTGTGTTGCATTTGTTGTCAATAAGGTATGTTGTTGTCAAGGAATGAATGGATGGATGTCAAGGAGTTTCAATATGTGAATGACAAAGGATGTGATGGTGTTGGTGAGGAGGGGAGAATGGCCATGGTACTAAGATGCATGTCACTTAGGAGATTCACTAAGTGACATAGGATGTTGTGGTAGAAACATTCTCTATGCATATCAGACGATTTTAGAACTGTTCTTAATGTTTCAATACTTGTATCAAGATGATATTAAGTTACACCACTTGAAGAATGAATGATGACGAAGCATCATTACATCAGACGATTGTTGAACTGATCTTTAAGTTCCAAGAACATGTATCAACTGGATACAATGTCACAACAAGCTCTAGAAGGCCATGCATTGTTAAGACAATGCATGAGGAAGTGAATGGGATCCATCCACAACTTCTAAGTGGATGAAGTGGATTAATTAAGTCCATGCACTAACACTTAGTGCATGTGAATGTGAAGAAGATCCAATTGATCTCTAATTAGATCAATGAAGCTCATTGGAGATTTTATGTGATTCAGGAGCTCAGTTGATGAAGAACCATCAAGAATTTCCATTCCTAAGTGATAAATAACTGTTGAGGATGAATGGAGGAATTCTTAAGAAGAAGAAGAAAAATGTAGAAGAAGAATGGCTTAGAGGCTTGAAGGGCTTGGCATTTGGCTTATACTCATAGGAGAACTTTGTATTTGACAAAGTCCTTATTCATGCCTTTGCCAAAAAATATGGCCACCCAAGGAACCTTGAGGGTTCAAACCCCAAGGCATGGGCGCTAGGGCAGCACGACCATGGGGGAACCCCGTGGGGCAAGCCAGGGCGGCAGGACACACCCAAGACACCGCATGGGCGCCTAGAGCACGCCCGAAGGAGCGCGGCAGGGGCGTAGGAGCGTGCCCCCAAGAGTTTCAGTGTGCATAGAGGGCGCATAGCGCGCACCCGAGTGGCAGGGGTGGGCGCAAGAGCGCGCCCTCAAGAAGACCTCGGTGCGGGGCGACACCGAGAGGGTTGGAAGTTCAATCGAGGGGTTGCGGCAGGAGCTGGGTGATAAACCGCGGAAAAACCGCGCTCCGTTTCGATGTGGGACGCGGAAAAATCTCCAGGAGCGGTTTCTGGACGCACGATTGATCGCGCGCCCGATCTCGTCCGCACATCTCATCGCGCCGCTCCCGTTCAGATCCAGGCCGTTAATGATCTTTTCAACGCCGCATCCGACGGATCCGAGGCATCTCCTTCCTCGAGCTTGAGCTAAGGACACCCCGTTCCACCCGCGTGCCGCCGTCGAACCAGAGGCCACCCGAGCACCGAATTCGAGCTCAGGGCCACCATTTCCGAATCCGAAGGCTCCATTGAGGAAAGAAAGAGGAACATAAATCTGCATGAAACAGCGAAGGAAAACAAGATTTGGAGAAAATCATGGGGATCCGAAATCTTCGGTGATTTGAGATTTATCACATGGATGGACAGAGGCATCCCACTGCCTATATAAGGAGAGCTCGAGGCTCTCATTGATCTTTTTGATCTATTGAAAACTCGATGTCCCGTGAGTGCCGTATGTGCCTCACAATGTTTTGAAGCCATCGTGCAAATACCACTTGCGTGGCTGAGTCCCTTTCGCGCACCCCTTTGTGCGAAAGAAGAAAGGGGAAACCCATGTGCGCCTCACTTGCGCGACAGGAAGTCCCTGGGGCCGCAACATCTTGCGCGCCCACGGTTGAAGCCCGCGGTTGGTTGTACTGGCACGCCCCGCAGGAGTAGCACCTGATAGCCTTTGTGAACCAAGGCACTTGCGCACACCTCGGTTGGAGGAGTCTTGCGTGGCAGTAGGCCCTTGCGCGCTGCTTGTGCTCTTGCACCTTGAGCGGCTATCCTTGCACCCTTGACACCTTGCGCGACAGTGGAGTAGAGAAGTGGATGCGGTTCAAACACACCTTGCGCGCCATCTCTTTGAAGGAGGAGTTCGGGTTGTGTGTTCAATACAATAGGAAGAACCCGAGACCTTGTCTTGGGTATGTGCAAGTGGGTGAAGTGAAGAGCACACCATTGTGTGTGTGTGTGCAACAAGGAAGACACCCTTTGGCACTTGTATGTGCAAATTGAAGAAGAGACTGTAGCCCTTGGGGGTGTGCAAGAAGGAGAGGCCAAGTCTCTTGTGTTTGCAAATTGAACAAAGAATATGTGTGTGCAAACAAAACAAGAAGGCCGAAGCCTAGTGTGTGCACTAAAAGTGTATACACATTATAAGAAGAAGAAGATCCACACTAAAGTAAAACACACTTCTAAGTGTGTGAACAATTTGAATATAGTGTGTGATGATTGTGGAGAAGGTGTGTGATTAAAAGTGACTACACCCTTAGTGGGTTTATTACACCAAGAGAATGGGAGTGCATGCTTGAATGCATGCACATGCACACGTGAACAAAGATAAATCAGGTTGTGTGCAACTGAGTTGACCAAGACCGGATGTTCTTGAAGAGAATTAAGAGTCCATGCAGTCAGTGCATGAGGATGCAGAGATGCCATGCACTCAGTGCATGAAGTTGATGTGAAGTGAGAATGGACAAGACTGAAGTTAAAGACATCAGTTGTCTGAGTATTCAGTAGCTGGAGAGAAGCCGGGTCATCCTTAGAAGAAGGTGATAAAGCTCGAGCAAGACGAGAAGACCTGTTCATCACAAGTGAGCAGAGGTACAGAGCAAGGCCAGCAGTCTTTATCCCAGACTGATGAAGATACTTGAAGAATCTTAAAGTGAAGAAGAGCTACTCGTGTGACTCGAGGAGCCAGGAGAAGCCCCCTGTGAGACTCAGGGCGGAAGAAGTCTTCAGTGGGATTCTGGAGCAGGCCAGTGGGACTCTGGTAACACTGTGAGATGCAGTATAATGACCATCCTGTGGGACTCAGGAGAGATACAGTTGGACTCTGTATCGACCATTTTAATACTAACCGATTATAATGTAGAAACCATGTTGGGGTGTATAACCAACATGGAAAGGACGTAGTCCTTTGGTGCCGAACCTTGAAAATCCTTGTGTCCTGTGCCTTTACATTTACTACATCACTCGAGGAAAGGCTGAGAGATACAAGAAGAGTGGATCTAGGCCATAATAATCCATAGAGGTTTAATTGATAAATAATCAATTAGTAAAAAGTTTTAAGAGATCACTAATTCACCCCCTCCCCCTCTCAGTGATTCACACTGATCTGGGCACTTCAATTAGTATCCGAGCAGAGGTTACCTCTAAAAGTTCCAAGAGAGTCTTTATGAAGTGTAGATTTGAGGAAATGAGTGACCAGCCTCAAATGGAGATATCTGCCAAGACTCAGAAAAATAGAAAGAAGAAACAGGCCAAGAAGATGAAGAAATCCTGTCCTAGCTGTGATGAAGTTGGAACAACGAAAGATCTTCAAAGTGCAATCGAATATCTTCAGAAGACAGTCCCCAAGGAAGTTTCAATGTGTATAGCTACAGGCATCCTTGATCTTCAAGAAGAAAAATCACACCTAGAAGAAGAATCCAATACAATGGAAGATCAGTTGACTAAAAGGGTTGTCATAACCAACACTCTCAGAAAGCTGGTGAAGGCTAAAGATGAAACCGTTTCTCTTTCCAATGAAAGATATGAAGACACTGCTGAAGAATTGCAAAGAAGCCTTTCTGAGAAAGAATTCTTTATGATAATGGTCAAAGAAGTTTTCCATGCACTGGAAAAATTGCACAGAGTGTCAATGAATGTCAGAGATTCTCAACTAGAAGACAAAGTCAAATTGGTGAAGGAGCTTGTCAATTAATTGCTAGAATTGAAGAAGGTGCATGAAGACCAGTTAGAAAAGCTGAAAGAAAATTGGGAAGGAATGCTAAGAACTATTGAGGATGAGAAGAACTCCCTCAATATGAAATGCTTAGAACTGGAGGTGATATTGAACAATCAGCAATCACCCAAAGCCAAAGCCTCCAAGTCAGCTGAAAGGAGAAATGTTGCTACTCAAGTATGCATTGAGCAGGATGATTCTAAAAGAAAGACATCCTCTAATAAAAGGGAAACATCTTCTAAAAGGAAGTTACCATCCATCCCATCTTGTACTAATGCTTCTAAAAGTGTTTCTACTAAAAGTGCAGGATGGAAGATTGAATCCAAACAAGTATGGATGAAGATAGTGAAGAAAGAATGCTCTCCTGAAACAACACAGCAAGTCAAGAAAAGTACCCAACAATCAGAAGGACTAAAGAGGTCAAGATTTGTGGGTCAGTGTTGGTGTTGTAACAAGTATGGGCATTGTTCAAATGATTTTTGGTACAATCCTCTCAATGTGAAAGCACAAGGGAAGCCCATGCCAAGGGGGAGCAAGCCAGAGGAAAAGAAGCAACATCCACAGGTCCAGAGACATCTGTTTACTGCTAATGGATTTGGATTGCTTCATAACATCTGGGATGTGTGCAAAAGTGGTCAAATAGATACATGTCAATCTCCAACTGTATCCAGAGCTCAAAAGAAGAAAAGATCACAGAACCTGGCTCAGAAATAATCCTTGGGAAGCAATAAGAAAAGGGAAGATGCTCCCAAGAAGATTATGAAAAAGGAAGAGAAGACCTTGGAGTCTAAATCCAAGAAGGGTGATGCATCCAGAAGTACCACCAAGAAGAAATGCTTCTACTGTGGAACGAAAGGACATATCATGGATATTTGTAAAGAAGCCATGAAATTCAATAGAGACAGACTGGACTCAAACAGACGATCAATCTAAAATAAGCAGAAGGGATTGATTGAAAACCAGTTGCCTAAGAAAGGTAGCTTGAAAGCATTGAAGGAACCATGTGGAATATCCAGAACTGAGGCCACACTTCCAAGTGACTTACTAGCCATATGTCCAAATCAGTTGCAACTTGCCAAAGTTCTGCAAAGAGCTGAAGATGAAGTTCTGGCAATTGCTAAGGAAAAAGGAAAGAAAAATATTTCACATGAAGATCATGTTCTGTGTGTGAGGTGCAATCAATCTGGACATACTTGTGATAAATGAATGATATTCATTCCATCTCAGAAGGGATTCTTCAAAAGAATTAAGATTTCACCAGGAGACTCTAGTGCTCAGAAGGCACCTAGAAATACAGAAGTCACACACAAAGAAGTTAAAGAGGTGTTGAGATCCACACCAGCACAAACATCATTGAATATCAAATGTGCAAGTGTGAAGAATGGTGAAAATGGGACATCTCGGTTGAGAGAATCTTCTCAACCTTGTAGTTCACATTGATGAACTAAGGAGGTTCCATCTTATTCCCTAATCACTTGTATTTACATGTGCTAACATTACAGAGAATTGAAGATGATGATCATTCTCTACTGGAGGATGGTTTGGACAGAATGGAGTGCACCCCTTGAGGGGGAGCCAATCTGAAGAAGATGGGATTCTTAGATTAATACCATCTTGAGAAAAGTGAAGGTATTCCAATCATACTTTCATCCCTTGTTTCTTAATTGAGTTTATCTTGTCAATTAAGTGGGAGTATAGATTGAAGAAAAATGGATGAAAGGGGGAGCTTTATCTTTGCACCTGAACTTTCTAATGAGTTTTGTGAAGTTGTGCAGGATTTAGCAAATTCATTGTTATATCTGAAAAATTTCAAACCCCTAAGCATGATCTCACATGTGTAGAGAATTATGGACAGCTTCGAATTCCTTGGTCATATCACTCTTGTTTTCTACACCGGGTTTGCCCAAGTAGACTTAGAGCTGATTTAGTAAAGGTTCATTGCTCAAGTGAACATGTGACATCATCCCTCTCTTGTGATTTCCAATACAATGCTTTTCAAAGGGAGGAAGTGATTTTTTCTAGAACCACACCACATCTTTGCATTTGATTGCCAATAAGGGGGAGAAAATATTGGCACACATATTGACCCATTCATATGTGTTGAAGAAATGTATTGACAACAAATACAAAGGGGGAGATTGAAATGCACTGTGTTGCATTTTTTGTCAATAAGGTATGTTTTTGTCAAGGAATGAATGGATGGATGTCAAGGAGTTTAAATATGTGAATGACAAAGGATGTTATGGTGTTGGTGAGTAGAGGAGAATGGCCATGGTACTAAGATTCATGTCCCTTAGGAGATTCACTAAGTTACATAGGATGTTGTGGTTGAAACATTCTCTATGCATATCAGAAGATTGTAGAACTGTTCTTAATGATTCAATACTTGTATCAAGATGATACTAAGTTACACCACTTGAAGAATGAATGATGATGGAACATCATTACATCAGACGATTGTTGAACTGATCGTTATGTTCCAAGAACTTGTATCAACTAGATACAATGTCACAACAAGCTCTATAAGGCCATGCATTGTTAAGACAATGCATGAGGGAGTGAATGGGATCCATCCACAACTTCTAAGTGGATGAAGTGGATTAATGAATTCCATGCACTAACACTTAGTTCATGTGATTGTGAAGAATATCCAATTGATCTATGAATAGATCAATGAAGCTCATTGGAGATTTTCTGTGATTCAGGAGCTCAGTTGATGAAGAACCTTCAAGAATTTCCATTCCTAAGTGATAAATAACTGTTGAGGATGAATGGAGGAATTCTTAAGAAGAAGAAGAAAAATGTAGAAGAAGAATGGCTTAGAGGCTTGAAGGGCTTGGCATTTGGCTTATACTCATAGGAGAACTTCGTATTTGACAAAGTCCTTATTCATGCCTTTGCCAAAAAATATGGCCAGCCAAGGCACCTTGAGGGTTCAAACCCCAAGGCATGGGCGCTAGGGAACCACGCCCATGGGGGAACCCCGTGGGGCAAGCCAGGACGGCAAGGCGCACCCAAGACACCGCATGGGCGCCTGGGGCACGCCCGAAGGAGCGCGGCAGGGGCGTAGGAGCGTGCCCCCAGGAGTGTCAGTGTGCATAGAGGGTGCATAGCACGCGCCCTAGTGGCAGGGGTGGGCACAAGAGCGCGCCCGCAAGAAGAACTCGGTGCGGAGCAGCACCGAGAGGGTTGGATGTTCAATCGAGGGGTTGCGGCAGGAGATGGGTGATAAACCGCGGAAAAACCGCTCTCCGTTTCGATGTGGGACGCGGAAAAATCTCCAGGAGAGGATCCTGGCCGCACGATTGATCGCGCGCCCGATCTCGGCAGCACATCTCATCGTGCCGCTCCCGTTCAGATCCAGGCCGTTGATGATCTTTTCAACGCCGCATCTGACGGCTCCGAGGCATCTCCTTCCTCGAGCTTGAGCCGAGGACAGCCCGTGCCACCTGCGTGCCGTCGTCGAACCAGAGGCCACCCGAGCACTGATTTTGAGCTCCGGGCCACCATTTCCGAAGCCGAAGGCTCCATTGAGCTCGTCTGGACCTTCTGAACCCATCCATGCACGAAAATGAGTTTCCATGCAACGAGAGGAATATTTCGGTCGAAGCCGAAGCAAACCGAAGGTGCGAGGCGTTGAAGAATTCGTGTTTTGCATGGGATGGCCAAAACAGAGGCCGTGCATGCGTTCTAAATTGCATGCACGAGGAGGAAAGAAAGAGGAAGATAAAGCCGCATGAAACAGCGAAGGAAAACAAGATTTGGAGGAAATCTTGAAGATCCGAAATCTTCGGTGATTTGAGATTTATCACGCGGATGGACAGAGGCATCCCTCTGCCTATATAAGGAGAGCTTGAGGCTCTCATTGAGCTTGCTGATCTGTTGAAAACTCGAAGTCCTGTGAGTGCCGTATGTGCCTCGCGAAGTTTTTAAGCCACCGCGCAAATACCAATTGCGTGGCTGAGTCCCTTTCGCGCACCCCTTTGTGAGAAAGAAGAAAGGGGAAGACCCATGTGCGCCTCACTTGCGCGACAGGAAGTCCCCGGGGCCGCAACATCTTGTGCGCCCACGGTTGAAGCCCGCGGTTGGTTTCACTTGTGTGCCCCGTAGGAGTAGCACCAGATATCCTTTGTGCACCAAGGCACTTGCGCACCCCTCGGTTGGAGGAGTCTTGCGTGGCAGTAGGCCCTTGCACGCTGCTTGTGCTCTTTCACCTTGAGCGGCTGTCCTTGCACCCTTGACACCTTGCGCGACAGTGGAGTAGAGAAGTGGTTGCGGTTCAAACACACCTTGCGCGCCATCTCTTTGAAAGAGGAGTTCGGGTTGTGTGTTCAAGACAATAGGAAGAACCCGAGACGTTGGCTTGGGTATGTGAAAGTGGGTGAAGTGAAGAGCACACCATTGTGTGTGTGTGTGAAACAAGGAAGACACCCTTTGGCACTTGTATGTGCAAATTGAAGAACAGGCCGTAGCCCTTGGGGGTGTACAGGAAGGAGAGGCCATGTCTCTTGTGTTTTCAAATTGAACAAAGAAAATGTGTGTGCAAACAAAACAAGAAGGCCGAAGCCTTGTGTGTGCACTAAAAGTGTATACACATTAGAAGAAGAAGAAGAAGTTCCACACTACAGTAAGACACACTTCTAAGTGTGTGACCAATTTGAATATAGTGTGTGATGATTGTGGAGAAGGTGTGTGATTAAAATTGACTATACCCTTAGTGGGTTTATTGCCCCAAGAGAAGGGGAGTGCATGCTTGCATTCATGCACATGCAGACGTGAACAAAGATAAATAATGTTGTGTGCAACTGAGTTGACCAAGACCAGAAGTTCTTGAAGAGAATTAAGAGGCCATGCAGTCAGTGCATGAGGATGCAGAGATGACATGCACTCAGTGCATGATGTTGATGTGAAGTGAGACTGGACCAGACTGAAGTTAAAGACATCAGTTGTCTGTGTATTCAGTAGCTAGAGAGAAGCCGGGTCATCCTTAGAAGAAGGTGATAAAGCCCGAGCAAGATGAGAAGACCTGTTCATCACAAGTGAGCAGAGGTACAGAGCAAGGCCAACAGTCTTTATCCCAGACTGCTGAATATACTTGAAGAACCTTAATGTGAAGAAGAGCTACTCGTGTGACTCGAGGAGCCCGGAGAAGCCCCCTGTGAGATTCAGGGCGGAAGAAGTCTTTAGTGGGATTCTGGAGCAGGCCAGTGGGACTCTGGTAAAACTATGAGACACAGTATAAATACCCTCCTGTGGGACTCATGAGAGATACAGTGGGACTCTATATTGACCATTGTAATACTAACCGATTATAATGGAGAAACCATGTTGGGGTGTATAACCAACATGGCAAGGATGTAGGCCTTTGGTGTCGAACCTTGTAAATCCTTGTGTCCTGTGACTTTACATTTACTACATCACTCGAGGAAAGGCTGAGAGATACAAGAAGAGTGGATCGAGGCCTTAACAAGCCATAGAGGTTTAATTGATAAAGAATCAATTAGTAAAAAGTTTTAAGGGATCACTGATTCACCCCCTCCCCCTCTCAGTGATTCACACTGATCTGGGAACTTCAAAATGAAATTCATTTCCTATGGATACCTGGTGGTGGTCGTCCACACGTACGCATGAGTGGCATAATTTTTTTCCAATTGACTGTAAGGTATGAATTTTAATGTTATATTATATTCAGATATATATTTTAGATCATTAATATAATATATATTCATGCAATTTTTTTCTGACAATCATCAATGTAAGTATAAGAATTAAATTATCAACATCGGTTTGCAAAGAGATCGTTTATTGTACACTTGAGAATCGTTATCATATCCCTCATGGAGAGGTAATTATTACTATATTTATGAATTGATAATTATAGAATCATAATTATATCATAAATCTAATATTAATTGATAAATACCTCATTACATGTATCCATGAAAGGTGGTCATATAAAATGAACTATATCAGTTCATGAGGTCATATTACAGCATAAAAAAATCGATGATTTCTTTTCCCATTTGGTAAGGGGAGAACAATAAATACTATTCTCTCAATGTAGTAACATATATATATATATATATATTACATTATTGAGTTATATTTTATGAGTTAATAAATAATTTATTTTTCAAAAAGAATAATGAAAATGAAATAGATTTATTAGATAATAATATTCTTTATGAGAACCCTCCTTTGGATGTCCACTTAAGGACCATATAGATTGTATTTTGGGAGAACCCAGAGCATTAGAAAATTTACATTGATTAGTGGGAGTGAAATATTCAGGGGGGGTTTCTTAGAAATGAGATTGAGGGGAATTAATAAATAAGGCTAGGGAGAGACCATTATAAGATCTGAATATGAAAACTAGTTGAAATTACATAGAAATTTCCAATAATAGTACAAAATGATAAATTCATTGACCTTGAAAAATATTCCAAAATAGAATTTTAAATGATTTAAGATATTGTATTATTGAAAATAGAAATATTATATCTTATTTCACATGTGGGTAGGACATGTTAACACTTACCATCATGTTTATCCATATATTACACAACATTATACCATAACTGTAGTAATTAGTAATTATTATTTTAATACTTATTATATAAAAATATAATTTTAACCTATAATATAATATCTATTATAATTATTCATAATTTTTATCGATTTTGAAAAATTCAATTAAAATAACGACATTACTACATTTAATATTATGCCCCCACACATGAAGTGAAGTTGTGTTTTGAAAGAGAAAATTATCATACAAATAAAAGGTTTTAATAACAAAATTCAATATTAAATTGACCATAATGGAAAATAGTAATTCCTATTTAAATTTAATTAAAAAAATTCATTTAAAAATATAATATTTAATGTAGTTTTTAAAATAATAATAAAGAAAAGCTATTTTTTGGTAAAAATTATTGTTTTCATATATTTTTAAAAAATGAACATTTTTATAAGAATAAAAAATTTTGACCCTTGGATAATTTTCATATTATCAGGTCAAAATTATGTCTATTTTCGTATTATCAATTTTTATAATTGGTAAAATTTAATTATTAAAAATGTGTACAAAGAGAGATTAAACAGCTTTCAAAAAAATTACAATTTTAAACAACTTTTCTATTACATTAAAATGAATCTTTTTTCTTAAAATTAAGTATAAAAACAATGTATTTGTTTTATACAAATATAAATAATAAAATACTTTTTATTAATCATACCCTCAATCATAATGGAATTTTAATAATGTTCATTTTTATGAAATGATATTTTTATAGAGTCTGCAGATTTAATTAAACTCAAATTTTTGGGCATCGAATGCTATCAAATAGATGGAATTTCATTATAAGGAAACATATCATATAGAATTAAGGTCTTATATTTTATACCAATATTGGTTTTTAATGTCATAAATTACATCGTACACGATGTTTCTATTTTAAATTCATGGGGTGTTAGACTCTACCACCCATAAATAAAACTAATCCTTATAATGTTATATTGATCTCAATAGTTTTTAACTATTAATTTTATAATTCCTAAATTTAAATCCTACATCATGAGAACAGTCAATAAAACACCCTCTTTGTAAGAGAGCTTTGAAACTACTAATTTCATCTATAAAAATCCCAACATTTTGTTTTTTATGTATGAGATCAATGGTGGGAAGGGAAGATAAATACATAGAAGGAAAACATGATTCTCAGAAAATAATGGTGGGTGATAGAAGTCAGTGATCACAAAAATATAATGATCATGTTAATTTTAAATTCCAATAAACAATAAACATCTGATGAGTTTAGGGGCTATATGATTAATCAGAAATGATGGAATTAAAAAAACACTTTTTTTCAAGATCATTTTTTTGAGTTGAGGAATTACATTACTATCTAAACGTTGAACATATTAAAATTTTCATAGCTTATAAATCTATATTTTGTAGGAAAACAATTATCATTAAATTGTTCTACAATTAGTTCTCACATCTTTTACACACAAGGAAATTTATATAAAAAATTATTTTTTATGACCAAAACACATTTAATAGATATATATAATTCCATGGCATTCCACTAATGTCTTCATTTTAAAAAAAAATTAATAACATGATATCCAATAACGGAAAAAGATCAAATTAATATAGTGTATATACATTTTACCATATGAATCACCAAAATTTATATCATTAAATTACAATTAATTTATTTAATGGAGGTCACTGAATCAATATTCAATTCCAAAAATAATTTAATTCAACTCTAGTAATAACTCAGACCTTCTTTTCATGTATGGGTTCTATTTTATAGTGTTTTTGAATAGTGGAGAATCTGGAAATTTAAGGAGTACTCACCGTGTATTGAGAAGTACACGCCTTGTACCTAGGTGTCGTAGGTAACCATGTGTTTATCGTGTAACGACCAAGTACATGGTCATGTTGGGTGACATTGTGACCACCTAAAGTGGGGACTAGTAATGGTATATACGTGACATGTAATATTAATACCCATGTGGTGTATTTTTATTTTAAATTGTTAAATCGGAATGGGGTCTCGTCAAATTTACAGAAGCGTCTTCATCAGAACTCGTCTAATCATGGAGTGATGGTGGGGCATGAATCTTCTCTGAGCCCCCCGATCGACCATCTGTTCTATGAATCAACTGTCATCGATTGCATTGGATTTTTCACTTTTAGTTCTTTCATCTTCTAGAGTCTCATCTCATGATTCCTCCTCTTTTATGAGATATTCTTGGTTGAGAATTTTATACATTTTTCATGATCAATGATTTTATAGGTCGAAAAAAATCTGTAATTCAAAAATATCTAGTATAAAATGTTGAGGTGGTTTGTTTATTCTTTTACATATATTTTCATTGAATATTATGTGAAAAATCTCACAATACCCAAGATTTGGGTACTGCGTGTTTAGGGATTTTAACCCTATTAATGAATGTTTTGATTATTTTCTTGACTTAGGGATCTTGTTTGTAAATAGTGTTATTTTTCTATTCTGTGGATGTGTTTCCAACATTTTATTTGATATTGTACTTTGGGTCTAGAATTTATAGATAGGCATCTTGCTTTCCATTCCTAGTGTTGTTAGGAGGTAGTGTTTTACCTGATGCTTTGATATGCTATTTAGCTATTTATCCAAGTAGTTCATGAAGATTATTTTGGATGAGTAACATCATTTGTGCATGTTTGACTTACACATGGCCCTGGGAAACTGGTGTAGTTAGACCATAGGGGAAATATATGATAAGGGATTTCCCAGAGTGCCAGTTATACTTTCACGTTGCGAGTCTATAGGGGGGATGGACGTGAGTTCTCCCAAATATGGATTGTTATTCCACGTTGAGAGACTGTATAGGATATTGGACATTGAGTTCTTCCTCGAGAGTTTGTAGTTACCATTACAAGACCATGAGTTTAATTGAGGGTGAGTTCTTTCTTAGAGATTCTTTTTCTATACCGAACTAGAGGGGTTAGAATTTGAGTAAATCTAGAGGGTTTCTTGTTTATGAGTGTTTGAAAATTTTGATGAATGTAAATGATTTAATTGAAAAATTAGGACTATTTACTTTTGAATACTTCCTTGTTGATTTCTTCATTTTGTTTATTTCCTTCCATATATATTCAATGACTTTTAGGAAAATAACATTGGGTGGTTGCCTACTAGGATTCATCTCCCACCCTATTTGGGTCATGATTTTGAGCCCAAACAAACTATATTTCTGTAGGTATAGGTAAGGGAAAGTGCCCTTCTACTTCGGGTACTTGATTGTGGTGGAGCTGGAGAGCCTGAGACCAAGATGAGGCTTGCGATGCTACTGGAGTTATTTACATATTTTCATTGTACATTCGTTTAGTATTGTATTCTAGTATTGTGACATGTTTGGATGCTTTCCAAGATACTTGTGACCTACATCATTATTGATATATATATATACATGATGCAGTTATTTATTTACATCCATTCCTCCGCGGTTTACTATTTTATGGTATTATTATTTCATTCTCAATAGTTATCTGTTTATTTCTACTCCATTACTTTCCAATGAAAGCATTGTTTCTCCACTATCCCACCCAAGGCCCTCATTGCTAGTCAATAGCCTCTGGCATTTGTGGAAATGTGCTTGAGGCTATGTGACCAACAGGGTATGGGGACCTCTGTACATAACCTGGAACAATGAAATTACAAAGTGGTATCAGAGCGATTCATTTTTTCTATAATTACTTTTTGGAGCCTATAATTTGGTATTTGATAGAAAATGTAGTTGGTATTAAATTTTTCCTAGGTGTAGCAAACCAATGTATATGGAAAATACAATTTACCCCCTATATTTAAAATTTTCTCCTTTTTCAATTATTAATGCTGATTTTATGTCACCATTGGGTGATTCAAATGTCTTTTGATATTAATGTAGAAAATATTGTAGTCATGTTTCTATTGAAACCAGAAGAGTTGTGGGTGTGCCATCTCATGAATCATATTGGCAGTTCCTAGAGATCACATATTTGCATTCATTCCAAGAAATTTAGAGTGAATTACTGATTAGATGTTTCTATGATAAATGGTGTTCTATATATGCTTGTTGACATGATAGATGCCTTGATTTAATACCTCCTATTTGATAGGGTATTGGATTTTGTAGGATTTCATTTGAATTAATGCCAACCCATGATTCTTTGGGTGTTATGGGCCATCATGGATTGAAATTTTTTGGCCCATAAAACTATAATTCTTGTATATAACATTTATAAGATGCTGAACATTGAGACGTTGTGAGTATGAGCCATAACATATCAAAATTTGGCACATTAACGATTGATTCAGTTTTTTCTTGGGTTTTTGGAGTATGTATTGATGTATATTGTTCGAAAAACCCAATACACATGGTTTCTTAATATGAATACACAACATGTCTCCTTCTGTTCGAGAAGGAATAACTTTTCTGAAGAACTAGCTATGTACATTGGGTACAAAACATTTAGTATTTTACTATGTCACTGGTTTTGTAGGTAGAGACACGAGGTTAATAAATCATTAGTGTCCACGTCGTGTACTGGACGTACACTCTATGATGTATCGAATATGTGTCCACCCGTGTGACAGAAGACGTAGAGTGATGACACTAAGTTTATACCCTCCATGTCAATTTTGAACATGTTGTGTAGTGTAACCCATGTATCCGGCCATGTGACTAACAAAACGAGTCAGTGAAATAATTCTAGTACACCCCGTGTATGTAAAAAACAATCCTTATAGTCTTTTTCTAGAAGAACAATTTGGGTTAGTTATATAGAATAACATTGGTAGTGGAAAATGATTCACGTATATGCCATGTATTGGGAGAACACACCATGTGTATAGGTTGTTACGCGACCAGGGTAGGCAGGGGTACACGCCCATGTGATGGCTTAAAGGAACATAGGTCATACACACTGTGTAACCCTGTTTTGAAAAAACAAGAATTCTTTCCTTCTTATATTCCATTATAGAAATTCTAAGATTTAGTCCATGATAATCTGGAACTAAGGTGTGCACTTGACCTTATAGAGTCATTCCACCACGACGTCATCTGGTAGTATTCTTGATTCATGGTATTGACCAGACATTAGACATGGTAGATCAGGGATTACCATCAGATCCCCCAAGCCTACCTGTCTTGGAACCAACATTCATTCCAGTCATAGGTCATAAGACACATTTCAATGAAGGCTTTTTGAGGTTTATGCAGACCTTCAGGGGAGCACCTCCTCCTACCTCGTCTATGGAAGAATTAATGTGGGTCATTTAACAGAAGATTCTGCCTACATTCTCTAGGGATGGAGGACCTTAGGATTTAGAGACATGGTTAGTAGCCATGCCTTCAATCATTGAGAATTTGGAGATGCCTCCAATGTGGATGGTGAAACTCGCTACCTACATGCTTCAGAATTCCTCCAAGAGATGGTGGGATTTGATATCACAGGCAGGACACCTGCAGGTTATGCCTTGGGATTAGTTCCAGTGTGCCTTCAATGATTTCAACTAACCAAATTCATTGAGGGCTGGTCAAACCTAAGAGTTCCTATGTCGGGAACAAGATAATCACTCAGTCATGGATTATTCTTCTCGCTTCATAGGTCCGTGGTACCGGCCATAATTTTTCAGTGGAGAAGACCCAGAAGGAGTAGGAACCTAGACCCTCTACAATTCTAGGTACAATCCTAGATGCCTCAGTTTTATCTTATGCGCTTATCGATACGTATACTTCAAATTTTTACATATATTTTTCTGTTGTGGAGAGTCTGAAGCTCTGTATATTCACATCTGGGGATGTTATGATGATAGAAACTCTATTGGGGACTAGAATGGCTAGTGTTCATCAGTTGAAGGAGTAACCTCTTGAGTATGGTGGGTTTCAATTCTTATGGACCCTCTATTTCCAAGATATGGCAGGCTATGATGTAATTCTAGGAATGGACTGGTTGGTTCTATTCCCTACGATTGTTGACTGCTATCGTAGTAGGGTGTGTTTTACATCACTAGAGGGTTGTTTGTTCCCACAAAAGGGACACCGGGATGTTCAAGCGAGCAGAGCAGGGCCAAATCATCATGGGTTGGGGGGAGTTATAGATTATAGCTATAGTCTATATTTTATGACTAGGGGTCTTAATAGTTGACATTCCGTGAGTTATAGATCGTTTAAGGGATGTCTTTCTTGAGTACTTTTCAGGTATTCGTCCAGAGTGAGAGGTGGAATTTTCTTTTGATCATATTATAGGAGAATCACTATTTTCCATTCCTCCTTGAAAGAATATTATATCATAGATACAAGAGATCCTGATGAATTTAGACGAGTTATAGGCGAAGGGTTTCATCTGACCTAAAATTTCTCCGTGGGTTCGCATGTCCTATTTGCGAAGAAGGAATATGGTATACACAGAATTTGTATAGATTATTGGAAGCTAGGCCAGTTTGCAGTCATGAATAGATATCCCTTTTCGAGTATATATTATCTCTTTGATCGTATTTTTGGATCCCTGGTGTCCTCGAAGATTGTAGAGGGATATAGTTACCATCAATTGCGTTTTAGACCATCTGATATACCTATTACATCCTTTTTGAGAAGGTATGGTCTATACAAGTATATGGTTATTCCATGTAGTCTCACGAATGATCTTGTAGTTTTCATGGCATGGATGAAATGAATATTCCAAACATCTTTGTATTCATTCATGGTATCCTTCGTTGAAGATATCTTCGTGTACTCTCACACTCAACCTGACTATTCCACACATATTGAGATCCTTTTGAGTAAATTGAGAGAGAATCTATTATATACTAAGCTCTCAAAATTCCACATTTGGATGGACCATGTTCACTTCTTGGGTCATGTTATCTAATATATAGGAGTATCAGTAGATCTAGAGAAGGTGATAGTAGTAGTTTCCTAGGAGCATATGATGAACGTCTTTAAGGTACGAATTTTTCAAGAGCTAGAAGGATACTACTCTCGTTTCCTATCATATTTTTCAGGCTTTGTAGTGCCATTGATTGGCCTGACTGAAATGGGTGTGATGTACATATGGTCAGAATCTTTTGAGTCATCCTTTCTAGAGCTGAAATGGTGGTTGACTTCGGCAACAATCCATATTTTTCCAGAGCCGGGAAAGATTTATACTGTGTACTGCGATGCATCTGGTATTAGGATGGTAGTTGTGGTTATGTATGGTGAAGGAGTCCATGTGTACGGGTCTCGGTAATTGAGGCCACATGAGAGGAATTACCTGACGCACGATCTCGAGCTGCCTATAGTTCTTCATGGTTTGAGGTGTTGGAGACATTATCTTCTCTGAGAGAATTTTTTGGAATTCACTAACCAAAAAAGTCTCATGTATATCTTTACTCAGTGCAATATGAGTTTGAGACGATGATGGTGGATTCAATACCTTCAGTCCTTTGATTTAGAGATTTTTTATACACGTTGGAATGGAAAAGTAGTGGATGGTGCGTTAAACAACAGGACTTAGATACATGTAGTTCCTGAGTCTAGCAATGAGTGGAGTCTTATGGATCTATTGTATGAGATGAATTTGGAGGTGCATGATAGACATGGGAAAGCATTTCTTTATTCTATAGTTGTGACTTATACTCATGTTGATCTAGTTATAATTAGGCATCTATCATATTATGAAGGCATAGTATTATGGGGGAGTATGTCAGGAAGGACCCCATTCCAGAATGGATCATAGGCAAGGATGAGATCTTACATTTTCTTGGGCGCATATGGTTGTCAGCAGACATACACGAGGAGATGATGGGGGACATTCAATCCTCATTTTTGGTAGTTCATCATCTTGTTTCCAAGATGTATTGAGATCTTCAATGTTAGTATGGGTTTCCAGGTATTAAGAGGGATATTGTTGGGTCTTTCATGAGGTATTCCACATGTCAGTAGGTGAGGGCAGAGCATTAGTGACTAGCAGGGCTTTTGCAACAGTTACTCTTTCCCATGAGGAAGTGGTATGATGTCATGATGGAAATCATGATTGGTTTACCATGGTATCCTTGAGGTAATTATGTAGTTTGGTTTTTTATGGATAGACTCATGAATATTTCTCACTTCATATCAATTAGGCTTACCTTTAGGGTTTATGCGCTTGTAGGGGTGTACATCTGTGAGATTGTATGGTTGTATGGGGGTACGCACTCCGTTGTTTCAGACAGGGATGTACTTTTTACTTTTCGAGGATGGCTGTGATTATATAGGAAATTGGCTAAACAAGTACTTCTGAGTACATCTAACCATCCCAATACATACGTGCAGTCTCAGCATATAGTATCAGTATTAAAGAAACTACTCTTACCAAACAGTAGGAAGATTTGTATGGTAGGTCATGCCGATCACCATTATGTTGGCTGGAAGAAGGTAAGACATCTTTTATATGACCTCGTTTAGTCTAGGAGACCACGATGTAGATAGAGTTGATTAGAAAAAGGATTCTACTACACAGTCATGACCAAAGACATATGATGATCGACAGATATGAGCACTATAGTTTGAGGTCAGACATCAGTTATTTTCTTCATGTCACACCAGGATATGCATGTAGTCTCCCACATTTCTCAACTACAATGTTCTCATACCAGTATCATGTTTTTCAACCCAAGGTGGTTGAACTAGAGGTGAATTCATCATTCAAGGAGCATCATATCCTGATTATTGATAGAAATGAAAAGGTTTTCTATGGACAGTCTGTTCCTCTAGTACGAGTGCCATGGAAACACAGGTAGGTAAATGACCAGATTTGGGAGAGGGAGGCCTATGTAAGACCGTAGTTCCTGAAGATGTTCGTGGATTCTTCTTCTACGCCGCGATCCTAGAGGAATTCAGGGATGGATTTCATTAAGGGTGGTTTTTCTAGTAACCTAGACAATCTATATAGGTTTAGGTTTTCTTTTCAGGTGTTTTGAGAAAAATAGTAGAATCTGGAAATTTAATGAGTACATGCTACATACATGGACACCTTGGTTCACCATGTATTGGTTGTGTAACGGATGAGTACATGCCCAAGTTGGGAGATTGGGATGCCACCTAAAGTGGGTCCCAATAAAGGAATATACATCACGTGAGCATTTAAAAGACACATTGTTTACATTATATTTTTATGTTTAAATTAGGCTAGGTTGCGTCTAATTGGAAGAAAAATCTTATTCTCGACTCGTCTCCTCCAGGAGTGACCATTGGGCACGATTAATATCTGAACCCCCAATCATCCATACTTCCTCTGAATCAACCACCTTAGATTGTGTTGGAATTTCCACGGTGACTTCTTCTTTCTTCTAGAGTCTTATCTCTTGATTCCTCCTTTTTCAGGATACATTAGTGCTTGAGAATTTAGATGTTTTAGTAGATCTACATCATTTTAGGTAGAATCGAATGATGGGATCAAAATATATCAATCATAGAACATTGAGGTAGGCGGTTTGTGCCATTCTATAGTTATTTTTTTAATATTATTTCCAATAGATCCCAATACACTAGATTATGGTATTGCATGTTTTGGTATTTTAACAATGTTGTTGTCTGCTATGATTCTTTTCTTGAGATAGGGATATTGTTTGTAAATAGTGTTATTTTTCCGTGCTATGAAGGTGTTTTACCATGTATGATTTTATGATGGCTATTGGGTATTAAATTTTATAACAGGTAGCTTTCTTTTTATGCCTAGTGTTGTTAAGATGGCGTGTTTTATCTGATGCTGTGATATGCTTTGTAGCAATTTTTCCATTTTGTTCATGAGGTTTACTTTGGATGGTGAACATCATTTGTGCACATTTGACTAACAAATGATTTTGGGTACATGGTGTAGTTAGACCATAGGGAAATGTGCACTAAGGGGTTTTCCATAGTGTCTGTTATACAGTCACATTATGAGACCATAGGGGGTTGGGTGTGAGTGCTCCCTCAGAGTGTCTGTAGTTCCACATTGGGATACCACATTGGGACTTGTATGTTGAGTGCTTCCTCATAGAGTCTATAGTTACTGTTACTTGACCTCATGGGGAATTGACAGTGAGTGCTTCCTCAGAGAGTCTTTGTCTAAGACGAACTATAGGGGTTGGAAATTAATTTATTCCTGGTGGATTTCTTGTGTTTGATTGGTTTATTATTTTGATGAATGTAAATTATGTAATTGAAACTACAAGACTATTTGATTTTGAGTACTTCCTTGTTTATAGATTCCTTATATTATTACCTATCATATATTTTCACTGACTATTTTGCACAAAAATTTGTTGGATGCATACTGGGATTCTTCTCACACCCTGTTTGTGTCATGATTTTTTGTCCAAACAGACTATAATGCTAAAATTGTAGATAAGGGAATGCATCCTTCAACATTAGGTACATGATTGTTTTGGATCTAGGGAGAATATTACTAAACAGAGATCTGTGACACTCTTGGAGTTATTTTTTTGTTTTCATTATTCTCTGGTTTAGTACTATATACTAGAATTTTTACTTCTCTGTATGCTTTCCTCGATACTTGTGATTGGTATCATTATTGATATATATATATATATATGTTACAATTGTTTTTTATCTTCTATTTTTTCGATGTTCACATTTGTATGATATTATTATTTCTTTGGGTAGTGTTATCTATTAATTTTTGCTGCATTACTCTGCCAATGGGGGAATAGATTCTCCACTATCACACATTAGGACCTCACTGCTAGTCGGTAGCCTCTGGTAATTGGGGAAATCCGCTTCGGGCCATGAGAAATACTTGGTGCAGGGCAACACTAGGCGGCACCCAGAACTTGGATGTTACAACTCTAATATTCAAAATTCTAAATATTTGAATTGTTTAATAAACCTACAATTATAATAAAAACATGTATTTTCTAAAATTAAAATATCCATTTGTTGACTATATACCATATATCCAAACATTTAGGAAACCATATAAATTACAAAATAAACAAAGAAATCTATACCCAATTTCATGGTAACAAATAAAATCTCATAAAAATATCATTAAATTTATCATCTCAACATAATGAACATATTAACTGTTATCTATAATTAATAATGTTCCCCTATTTTATAATTATTCGCCATAAAAATAATTCCTGGTACCATTCTAAACATTCATTAAAATACAAAAATAAAAACTAATGTTGTACAATAATTATTTGTTTCATTATTCTTATAAAAAATGATCATCAATAAAATACATTCACAACATATTTAATGGATCCAAATACACATGAATAATAAACATTCTATATTAGCAATATAAATATAATTAACATAACCATCACCCTTTAGCTTTATCTAAGTTACATTCTGTTGTTTTTTTGGGAATTGTTTTCAAATTTCCCCATGTATTTAAAAATAAAGAAATATAATTTAAGAGTTCCTAATTTACCAGTATATTAAAATCTATAATGTGTTTTTCTCTATTGTTTAAGAAAACTTCATTTTTCTTTTAATGCATGTACCATAGTGTTTCAATCACAAGTATCACATTTGGTAAAATAAGTATCTAACATATACACATTATATTTTATAGTTCCATAATCTTCTTCAAATGTTTACATTTAAGTCTAATTTACTTGTAGAATTCCTTTTCTTTGTTTATAGAACATGATACTATTTTTTTCATATTTTGAGAATGTATGGGAGTGTATTCCCGTTTGAAAGAATAAAATAATCCCACTAAATCATCAAAAAATCTTACTCTATGTATTACATATAAAATACACAACATGAAGTGTAATACTTTTATTGTAGGCTACATACATATAAAAATTTTCCTCTTCTTTATTTCATAGGCTTAATATATATATTTCTATAACCACTCATTTATAATATGTATATTAAATTTCAAAGGTGTTTATTTTAAAATAATTCAATTCCATATTTTTATTACAAAATCATTCTCATTGTTTTAAATTAATAACCACTATTGATCCAAAACTCTTGAGAGATGATACAATTACATGAAAATATTTTATATTTCTGAACATCATAGGGAATGAAATATCATTTTAAAGAACATATACATTATTTAGTAAAAAAGAGTTTATTATCCTATTAAATTATTTTAGTTTTAGATATGTGAAATGGTTTACCTTTATTCCATAATGTTTTGGTTCATCGTAATGCACCATGAAAATTTTTTTATTATGTATAACCTTTTTCTACTTCCCTAATATGGTAATTGGTTGTTTACAACTAGTTATGATTGTAGCTCCGTATTAATTATCATTCTGTGAAGGGAAATCCTAATGTATCTTTGTTGATACAGTTCCAATTCCTTCTATTATGTGACATTAATTAATAATAGAATACCCAAGATCATGAAATTACATTACAAAACAAGATTTATATCCCCAATACTAGGGAAGAACATTATATAAATTAAATTAAATTATGTATAGATAATCTCATAATCATAATCATAGTTTCATTTGTGATATCATTATATTCCAATAGGTTATAATGGTTTATAAAGAAAATTTATATTATCAGAAGAATATCCTTGTATAGTGTCAAACTTGGGGCATAAAAAGGCTTGTTTTAATGTAACGACTGAAAATAAGTTCCATAAAAATACACCCCTCTAGAGATATTACCTCTTGGTACCTATGTGATATAACCACATTCATATGTAACATCCTAAGAGTGGTGTATTTTCAAGAAAAATCATATAATCTCTTCCAAAAAAACCAAATATTTTTCTTTTATACATATTTTAATAATATATCATAGTGTAAGGTTCCCCTATATATGTTTTCTTAAACATAGCTCCCATATAATATACTAAACTTCTTTTGACCCCAACTATATGAACCACGACCCTAGTAACTGGTTTCCATTGTCTATGTTATTAAATTAGCATATGATAGAATGATTCAAAAAATAAAACATAATAAGGGTTAGTATTATTAGTAAACTAGATACGTACTTAAATTTACTTTTACCATAAAAAATCTAAAGTACAGAAAATATTTTTTTAAGAAAAACATTATTCTTCACATTACATCTATTGATATAAATCTCAAAAAACATCATGGTATCATTGTGATGAAAAAAAAATAAAGAAAGGGTGTTATTATTTTCTAAAAAATGTTAAGAGTGCAGAAAAATCTATGAATGAATAAGTCATAATCATAAAATAAAGGTAAATAACTAAATAAATCCATGTAATGACTAACATGGGGATAATATAGCATAAATAAATGATTATTATATAATTTAAGATAAATAATAACATTATCATGGAATATTTACATCATATATTCTTGTTAAATAATTACATTGAATATGAATAAATGAATTCATAATTATGTAATGAATAATATTGAAATTAAAAATCATATTTTCCAGGCCTTATGACATGACATCTAAATTAATGGGTAACGACTCATTGAAACCCCAATATAGTTTTTGTAATGAGACATACTGATGAATTTAGGGGATATATAATTCTTCCACCCCTCCATTACAAAATATCTCCCACAAATTCTTAATAGGAAAAGGGGGGAACATAATACACATTAAAATTATTATTTATGAACTAAAATATTAATATTAATAAATACCCAAATAAATAAACATAACAATAAATCATCCAGATTAAGATGATCAATAATAATAAAATTGTAAATCCCTAATAATGTTTTTCAGAAACCATCTTGAAAATTATATGTATGTTATCAATAAAACTCATTTTTATTGGACCATAAGTATAATAAATGTTTTATATCATTGAGGAATAGAAACACGAAAAATATTTTGTTAAAAAATTGTTATAGAAAACAACATTTTCACATTGAAAATGATTTTAAAACAAAAAGATCTAATTTTTTTAAACAACATTTTTTGAAAGCCACATTAAAAATATTGTTAAATAATATAAAATATTTTCCTATTTCTGGTTGTATAAATTTCTATTTATTATATACATATAAAATCATAGATTAACTACATAGATAAGATAATAAAATGTTCCTTGTTTTGAAAATAACATTAATATTTCTTACAATTAATTTTTAAATAGTCAAAAAATGTTAAAAAAAAATTCAATAAATCAATTGTAAATTATAAAAAAAATCAAAACATTATTAAAAAACATGAATTTATATGAAAATATATTTTTTTCCAAAGAGATTCAAAATTTTTTGTTTTCTTAAAAATTTATTTCATAATCATTTTATGTAAAAATATATTTGAAAAATTGTAAAATTACACGAAGATGATCATAAATAACTATATGAGGAGAAAATAAATTAGTTTTTTATATTGAAATATCATATTACTGCCCCAATAGAGACTAAATCACAAATATTCATTAATAATGATGAGATTTTGAAATAATTACTTCTTACATTGGTTATATTTGAATCAATATTCCAATGAAAGAAAAAACATGAGAATAATCATTATATAACATATTGAGAAATATATTATTGAAATAAAATAAGAAAATTGAATTTATAAGAACATCAAAAGGGATTGAGTGTTGAATATGTAATATGTATCATAAATGTACAAGTGAGATGAGAATACCTTACCACCTGCTTGTACTTAATCTTTATGCATCCAAAAAATAGTATAATAAATACTGGATTATTGAAAAACCATTAAATAACAATATTATTATATATAATAAATTATATTATTAACACATAGTATTTTATCAATCGTTTATTAGAATTTTTTTTTAAAATAATTATTTTGACTGATAGTTTCTTTATTTCCAGTCTATTTTAGTTTTGTTATTTTTTTCCATTAAAATTTATCATGGTAGAATTATCCCTAGATAATTGAAGAATATTATAAAATCATACATATTGATTTAATATTTATGTATAGTAATATATAAACTATATTTAATTTTATTTTATTATTCTATACAAAGAGACTATTGGATGAATGCATTAGTGAACGCAGTATTCATTTTTATAGGTGGATAGAATAATAAAAAATTAAATATTATTAAAATAATGTTGATAATTATATATATATATATATAATTTATTTTTAAAAATATTTTCCTTATTAAAATTCATGTAATGATAAAATAAATAATCTTTTCACATTATAATGTGGTGGTGGTAGTCCCCACATACAAATGAGCGGCTTTATTGTTTTACAATGAATTGGAATAAAAAAAATTAAATTATTATATATATAAATATATATATATATATATTTATATATCCAATTATGGATAGATCATAAGTTTCACCTTTTTTAATTAACTATTAAACTTACAACTCTCTATGTAATTTTATAGAAAAACAAATGGATCGCATTGCTTTGCAAGGTGGTAGTATGTTGTACACACGAGAGACAATGTTATATCGCTTATGGAATTAAAACATATGATGTTATATGTGATATGATATTTAAATATTTTCAATATTATAATAAATATGATATACATATGTTAAATTTACCAGGAACTTCCTCCTTGAAATGTGGTAACAGAAAATAAATCACATCAGTTACTAATATGATAGTCTTCCACATAGCAGATCATGGATTTTGTTTCACATTTGATGGTAGTGTATATAGATATATGTTATTCCATAAAAATAATAAAATCTCAACATATGTGAGACACATTAATTATAAATCATTTTAGTTTATGATATAATTTATTGAGTAAAATAAGAATGATAATGAAAGAGCATTGTTATGAGAATTACCTTATCTAAGAGAAACCTCTTTTTGAAAAACTCATAATGAACCTGGGGATGGTCTTTCGGGAGAACTAAAAATATGTGAATATGTTTAAGGAAGTTGGGAAGTTATTATTGAGGTTTATGGTTGAGCCTATAGGTTTCAGGCGTGTTAATTAGAAAAAGGGATACTGTTTCCTTTTATAAGAGGAGAATGAAAACCCTCTTAGAAATTAATAGGTTATTTTCAAAGAGAATACAAAATAAAATATTCAATCACATTCCAATAGAATCCATGTAAACGTAGGATTGAATAAATAATTGTATATGTTAATAACATGATAATAAAATAATATTTTTATGTTATGGTAGGTCATTATAACCGTTATCATCATAGTTTTACCCAACAATTAAACCATCTATTCATTTATCATTTTAAATAAAATTGAATTTATCCAATATTCATTTTTTAGAAAAATTAAATTGAAAATATTAAATAATAAAAGATATTCTATAAAAAATATGGAATCCAATTTTCCAAATAAAATCAAATTATGTGGAACAATTACATTTAAAACTATACCAAACAATGCATTGATAAATCATTTTTAAAAGTTGAAATTATCATAAGTATATAATGTCATTAATATAAAATTCAAAAATTTTATTCCAATGAAATTAATTATTAAATATGTAATATAATTTTAATATTTTTACATTAAAACCATTTTAAATTATTATTTTTCTTTTTAAGTAGTCTAAATTGAAAATAATATTTTCGTACAAAGAATATTTGTCTATATTCATAAAAACTAATAATTTTCGAAAAAATATTCATAAAATACTAATAAAATTTTGATATTGTGACAATTATAATGAAGATAATTTATTGAAAATAATATTATAGATGTTTTTAAAATGAATTATAAATTATATTTTCAAAGCGTGACTAAAATGCATTATGGGAAATTAAAATTTCTAAAAAATAATTTTTTTACTTCTAAATGATTATAATGTTATTTATAATCAAATTTAAATAATTTAATTAATTTAATAAATCTATAAATCATAATATTACCATTATTTATTCATAATTATTCTTACCCTCCGACAATATAGCTATGATATAATGGTATTATTAAATAAATTTATTTTTTTAAGTATCATGTTTCGTTTAAACATTGTGTTATGTGGTTCATTAGATATTTAAGAGATATAATTTATTAAAAAATAATTATATCATAATGTCAATGGAAGCTATATTTTCTTTGATGCATACTGTTTTGTGTCGAATATGATATCTAAGGTGATGCTCCTTTTTTTAAATACTAGACTATTAAAATTTCAGACTAGTGAATTTGGTGATATATTTAAAGTGTTAATGAAGAGGATAATAAGAACACTTATACTAAAATTAAACACGTGTGTGGAAGTTTTTTTATTCTATTGAAACGAAAAAAATTGCATCCATTGTGTACTCTTGCATTATTATACTTTGATATCATATCCCCCCTCTTATTAATGTCCCATGAGTATAGATAAAGAGTACATGATCATTAAATCGATGACGTGATATTAAAATTGTTGGTTTGGATAAATTAATAGTACATGGAGATGTCTAATATATATAAGGACCATTAAAAATATTTATAATTTCAATATAAAGTGATTACTATGTGGGTAAAAGGGTTTTTAAATAAGATTTAGGACTACTGATTTTTAATATATTTTCATCCTATGAATGATATCAAATTTGTAGATACTTTTAGTTGAAGGGATCCTGAAATCCTACCCATGATGAGAATTGAAAGGGTTGTATTATTCTTGTACATGAAAAGGTTGGAAATGTGAATAATTAATGGATTTCAATCCTACCTTTATAAAATTAAAAATCAACCAGACATTGTTGAAATGATCAAGGAGTCCCAAATATGATGGGGTGGATCTAAAGATAATGATGTGAATTTAATAAAGTTCAAATTTCATATTATTTACATAAAATATTTTGAACTTGTTTGTGTATCCCATTAAATTAAGAAATGTAAAGTGGAATTTGAGATGATTTTCATGTATTATCCTGATATATTAACATATGAAGAAATTATATTTATAATGATATAAAGAATATCTATTGGGATAACATGAAGTGATATATCAAAGAATTGGTATCTCAATAATTGGTATATTAATATGAAATTTATAAATATTAAAATTCTACATGTTTAAAGAAACCATCTCATATACCAGTATGTTAATGATAAAATATGACTATGTATTTCATTACCCAAATCCCATGGAAATTTAAAAGATATAATTTCTTCTAGTTGGTAGTATATCAACCTTAAAATGTGAGTGGATTTTATTAATATCGAAGAAGATTTAGCACATAACTGAATCAAAATGATATACATAATGGAATTAGTGATCTTCTTATTGAACCCATATTCATTATATACAATATGGAAATTTTGATAACATATATATTCAAGGGGATAATTCAACATGATCATGATACAGTGCTATGTTTCTTTACTTTTAATCAACCTGAGTCATATTATTAATCAGAGAGATCCATCCAACCACTAGAGGATATACTATGATCATGTAAAATATATTTCCAAAGATGTTTGGACAAGAACATATTCCCGGTGGAGTTATCCGATAAAAAATTACATAATAGTTTTCATATTTCACCTTTTGATTCATTATATGTGAACATGTGTCCACCACTAATATGTTGTAATGATGTTGAATTGTGTGTGATAATGGAACATAGTCTTATTAATGAGATAATATATAAGGTTAAATCCCTTCAGGGTTATATTAAATCTATAATAATATGATATAAAATCTATGTATTGAATAATTTGTTACAAATTTAGCTTAATGTTATATATATATATTTCTACTTTAGATATCCCCATGGTTTAAATTCATGAGGTTGAGAAAGAAGGGAATTCTTGGTATAATAAATATCAACCCCTTTGAAATCCTTTAGTAGATCAAATCAGTGAACTATCAACTAACACTCCAACATATGTAATATAGAGTATATGATGTCTTCCAAGTATCCATCTCAATGAAGTACAAGAGATACCCCTAAAATGTATTTAATCTAGTGGTGGAACCAATGAAGGATAATATTTTATATTTGTTTGTGATGAAATTCATATATTATAGAGAATATGTTCTATGAAATGTGGCAACTCACATAGTAAAAATATTTTTTTCGGCTGAAAAATATTAAGGATGAATCTTGGGAACCAGAAGAGGTGATGAAAGAGATGACCAATAATCTATTTTTGATTATGAAATGAAATTTCATGGGTGTAATTTCTAAACGGACTATTAATTTAATAAGATAAATAATAATAAATTAAATTTTCATTTTAATGAAAAATACACTTATTAGAAATATATTAATATAAACGATACAATAGTATGGTAATTTTGGACCACTTATAAATCATATAATTTCTTATTTAAAAGATAACATATAAGTATAATTTTTATAAATTAATCCACTATACATTACCCATTAGAATTAATATATAAAAAGGGTTGTGATAAAGCCTAATTGACATATACAAAAGAATCGATATCATTGAATAGTAATATTATACCATTTGAATACAATTTATCAGTGTTCTCGAGGGAGATAATGTCATTATAATTTTTCTCAAACCAAATACCGATATGAAATTCAAAATATATTATTCAACATAAGTAATTTATACCCAAAAAAATATTTATAAAACCACCCCAATAGTGTACAAACACAACACATGTTAACCATAGTTTGTATAACACTGTAATAAGGGGTCATATATCTAGATTATTGTAATGTATATTTTTATTTATTAATTTTAATTATATAGTTATTATACTTTTCAATTTTATAATATATTATAAATGAATATATAATGACTATAATAAATATTATCCTTATGTAAAGAAAAATATTATTTTTTGGGGAATTTATATTCTCAATTAAGACACTATTCTGATTATCTATTAATTTTTTAAATATATTACTATATTTTTTTTCCTTATATAATATTTATTTTAATTTAAATGATAATAAAATTTAATGAATCCTAATGTAATTTTTATAACGTCCTAAAGACATTATTTTGGTTAAGAATCATATTTCTCTAGTAAATAATGATTTTTATTTTTCATTGACAATCTAATATATATCAAATAAAATATATTTTTAAAATAAAAAAGTGATAAATATCATATATTGAATTATTTATAAGATTCAATGAATGGGAAATTCAATTGTAAAAACTAGTATTTTCATTCCATTAATGAACCGTCTAAGAAATATATTATATATATATATATATTATAAAATTAATCCATTACATTCATGAAACACTTCCACATTACAATTTTTTTATTTTAATATTCTATAATTTTATACTTATAACATAATTAAAACAAATCCACTTTTTTAGAATCATTTTGATAAAACAATGGGATAGTACGTGTTTAAGATTATTTTATCCAAAAGAGTCCCAAACTAATGATCAGAAAAAAATAAATAAATTCCTCACTCAAGTAATATATGTTCCCAAAAAACAACCCACCCAACATCACTCAAAACCCATTGATAATTATGTAACCATAAATCTCCCTCTATATATACATATCATGGTGTTCATAATCTAGTATAAATCTATTCTAATGATTTTATATGTACCCACTAAAATTAAATAGATTCTTTCATCCTATTTTTCTATGAACATTAATTATGTTATTTAATTTTATTTCCAATCATATATCTTTTAATTTGTTTTTACATAAACCTATTAGTAATTTTATTATTTCAATATTACTAGAGACTACCATTCACTATCATTAAACTCATTATTGAACCGATATATACACTCGTTATGTTGCTGGAATTATCTTTTAATTGTCTAGGAAAATCATTTTGGTAGTTATTAATTAGCACAATTTCCAATCATTGGTATTATTGTGACACCTTGTTATTTTATAAAATAATATATTTTAAAATAAATTTAATTTCATTGATTTCTAGTGTAATAATAAATGATTCTTTCTAATGAAAAATTATGAACTATAAAAATATTTTAATTTTATATGACATTTATGGAATAACCATTAAATTGGTTAGTATTAATTTGAATAAGAAAATTTTGATAACTAATGGTTATGGTTTTAGATAATGAAAATATATTTCTGAAAATTTAATTTATTTTTTTTAATTTCATTATCAAATTTGAAAATAATTTCGAATCAAAAAATGACATTTATTTACTTCTATAAAAAACAAATAAAAGTTTTATTTTCCCAATTTTAGATAATATAATTTAAAAAATTTAAATAATTTTGTTAATTAATATTTTATAATTACTATAGATTTCATTTTGATGAAGATTATACATAGTGTTGTTTTTTGATAAATATCGAATATTACAGTTATCTTATTTAAAAATACTTTTTAATTTAATGAATTTTAACATCATAATTTTGTCATAGAAAGAATTAACATTTAAATTTGTTCAAAAATATTATTATTTTACTACAAGTATATTTTTTCACCTAATCTAGGTGTTATTTTCAAATTAAATTCTAATACATCTATGAATTTTTTTTAGTAATTTGGATTTTACTAAGCCCAAAAGGAAATTCCCAATATCCACTAGTAGGAAAATAGTTTATGGGTGTTAGTGAATTGACATGGGGAATTAATAATCCCTAAAAACACAGAAAATAAGATAGTGTTTCATTCATAAAAATAAATCTATGAATACTTGTACATTTTATTTCTGTGCATATCAGATAATTTTATATGATAAAAGATTAAAAAAATTCGTTAAAAAATGAATCATATCATTTTTATTAAAATTAATTGTAAAAAATAACAATATAAAGGATAAAAGATCATTTTTATGTGTTTATTATTATGTCATAAGACTAAAATAACAAAACACCAACCATAACACAAAACTATTGTTCTCTCACAATATCGATACCGAGTGTTGGAATCTGAAGTGGACGAATTCTAATAAGAAGATGAAATATGAGACCCATATGACACATGAGACTTCCATATACATATCCAAATACACAATTTATATATATGTGAACTGAAATTGCATAAATGGTAGGATATCACATGGGGTTCATTGTTATTGTATTTTTAATGTAGTTCTTTAATTTTAGTTTTTAATAGAATATAATATAATGTTTTCATTTTATAATAATTTGGAAAATGAAACATCATAACATTTATAATAAATATATGAAATAAATTAATTAAAAAAAACCAATTTGAAACAACATATAAAAAATGATTTTTTAGTTAAATGGAAATGAATCAAATAAAATAGTTTCCTCCTTAAATAAATTTTTAAAATACCATAATAAATCATTTTATTTTTTTTCTTCTTTAAAAAAAATAAAAATCAATTTATGATGACAAATAGAAAAAAATAAATCTACAAGGAAATTAGAGATACACAAACTAAATTGGAATCACTAAAATAAATTAGTAGCATAGATGAAGGACATGTGAATGTAAATGTTGATGAAAATGGAAAACCAAATTTTTGGGGACACAAAATTTTTGAAATGTTTATTCACTACATAAAACCACTAATAAAAGGATATTTTACATGGGAAACATCATATGTATAATTTTATCAATTTAATTAAAAAAATATCAGATGAAGAATTTTTTTGTACAACACCTCAACTAAAAGAAATTCACATGGAATCAGATTAACTAACACATACTGCACATGGGCCAGACCTGTAGCATTAATGAACCATAATGTTGTTTGAAACTAAATACTATGTGACCTAACTACTATATCATTAAATAATATGTCTCACTTAGTTTTCTGAGTTCCCATGAACAAAAAAAATACTTTTGAGAATAAAATTAAATCCTATAAAATATTAAAAAATGTTATCATTGTTAATATTATTTATTATAACATTTATAAAAATCCCATTAATAATTTTAATCGATTCAATGGATAAATAAACATTTAGGTTTAAAGAACCACATGAAATTGATAGTGAAAACATTATTCAAATAATTATATTCAAGAAACAATTAATAAATACCAAAAATATAAAATCAATGTATATAAAATAAATTAAAATTAATATTTATAATTTCAGAATCACAAAAATTGAAAAAAAGAATAATGACTTATATTCACATACCTAAAACAATAAGAAATTTCATTTTATAATTTCTATACATTTGAAGAACCCTTAAACTAACAAGTAATTACACTCTATTACCCTAAATTAAAAACACTATATATTTCGTTCAACTGAATTCAGAAATAAAAATTAATAGTGTTACAATTATAAGAGGATTGTGAGACTTATGAATAATGGAATAGGGGAGAGAGGAGAGGAGAACGTTGGAAAATATGGAAATATTTCTAATAGAACACACATTAAAATCAGGTGGAGGAGGCTCAAAATCATAGATAATGTTGATGGAGACCTCCCTTGGACTCCCCAAGAATCAATAGAACACTATTTTAGAGGAATGTAGGAGAAAAAAAATCTATAACAAATAATTTTAAATTTCCATCCAAATTTAATTTGGTAAGGCTAAATTTTTTTAATGCATAGTTTTTTAAACCATTCACCAAATATATAAGAGTTAGGGTAAAGGGAACAACACCCTACATTGCTCTTTCTAACTTTTCCCATAATCAATATTGATACCTTGTGTTTCACCCCCACAAACAATATGGTTCAAATTAATGCATTGTGAACTACACACTATTAAAAAAACCCTTCACTGGTTGTGGGGAACCACACTCTCAATATATTATTGAATATCAATGGTTATATATTCAATATTCATGATTTTACCAAACCATGTTTCATGAAATAATATGAAAAACATATTAAATTCTATTATAAATGACCAAATATTTAAAAAATATCCCAATTAAAATAAATTATGAAAAATATTTAAATGTTTCTATTATGATTATTTACCTCTTTGGGAGTTATGGTATTTTTAGTGGATCCCAAGAATTCATTCAATGTATCACAAAGACAAATGCATTAATTGATAGATATATAAATATTATATAATTAGAGTACACTTTAAAACATAATATTTCATCATTATGGATGTGAAGACGAATCACATGGATAATACAGTAGTGTAAATTTTTATGGAATAAAATTTTTTCTCTAGGAATATACATCTAGAGTTAATATACTATCATAGAATTTTATATACATTAATGAAAACGTATAATATTATATAATTTTTCTAAAATAAGGAATATATCATTGTTATAGAATTCACTACATTATTTTTTAAAAATTATATACTAATGATTGTTGATAAATCAATATTTATAAGGATAATTAATTTAAAATGTAAATCACATTGTTAAAAAAAATAATTCGAAATCCATATTTATTACAATAAATTCAATAATTTCGTAACCATGTTTTCAAAAAATTTATTTTATATGAATAATTATTTTCAATTAATTTTCCATATACATAAAACCTCTATAATTATATAATAAAAATATATATACTCAAATAAGTGTTATCCTATGAAGAACATTTTAGAAACATATATCAATTTTCTATGTGTCAGTGGATGCAACTGTCTAAATTTTTAATAGAACAAAGTCTTGTAAAAAGAGTATTTTTCCACGAATATAGGTGAATATTAAAAATAATAACTATGAACAACCATGAATACAAAATGGTATCAATAACTTCCCTTTACAATCCATAAATGTTTAAAAGAATTAAATTTGTTTAAAAAATTATTATTCATTTAATTTTATATATTTATTTATATTGATATATACTAGTATTACCAGATTTGAAATAATGATATGAAATTTAGATATTTTAGATTTATAAGTGAATGATATTGAAAAATAAATAACATTTTAATTATCCCACATTTACTAAGAATACATCATGGTGAAAGAAGAGTGGATGGAGATCTCAAGTAGTGTTATTCCATTAAAAATGTAGTGTAAATTAGATGGGGGTGGATTAATTGAAGGCTTAAATGGTTTATATTAAAATATGAGACATTTTACCATAAAAACCATCAATCATAATAAAATAGTAATTTGATTACACTAGATATCCATTGGATTTTAACATGAATAAATATTCTTAGTGTTTTGTATCATGTGTTTACAATAATTTGAATTCACATTTCCACTTATTTTGTTCACCACCTTACTTATCTAACTCCTTCCCCCAAAATTTAACAATTTTTCTACATTTTAGATGATTTAATTCAATGAATATGATGACAAATAAATTTGAAAATATAAACATAAAAAGATGAAGGTGAATATATAAACCTCATGTGAATTCTCTTCAACCACATGATGTATCAATGATCCTCCTCAAAAAATGTAATCCTCTACAAATTTCCCTTTTTGACCCACATTCCAATGTCAATTATTGATGTTTTCACATTTAAATTATATATATAAAAAAACAATACACTATAATTCCATATTACTCAAAATAATGATATATGTGTGTGTTGTCTTAGTTAGGAACTCTCCACTACATTCTCAATATCCTCAAATTTTATAATAAATTCATGTTTTTGAAAATATTTTGTCAAATTTATAATAAATAAGACTATTTTATATAGCTAAACCTATGTCATAAAACATATTATAGTATTTTTTATTAATACATTTAACACATTACCATATTTTATGAATTCTAATCATTACATTCAGTGTTTTTAGAATCTATTAATGACATAATAAATGTGATCCATTAAAATAACCTATTCAAAAAAACATATTGTTTGGTCGCAATATATAATTTTCATAATAAATTCATGTACATTGATTTGTTTTAGGATTTTTTTGAAGAAAATATCTTATTTTTATCTAATAGAATATAAAATGATACAATAATTATAATTTTCAATCATTTTACCATTATAGGGTAAGGTGATATTCTCTATTATAGAGTTCATTATAAGGATTCAACAATATAGATGACTGATAATTTTTATCATATTGATAATATTTATTTTGTCGCAACATCTTTTTTCTTGAATGGGTTTTGATCTGGTTCATTGGGAATCATGATACTTTTCATGGGTTTTTTGTGAGATGAATATTTATTTTTGAACTTTCATATATGTCTAATCATCAAACATTAGGTTCTACATAGCTTGATTGGGAGTTGTTGGTGAAAATAGTGGTTACTTCAAGATTTTCTCCAACTGTGATCCCATTTCCATATTTTAAAACCAAATTGATTCTTTTATAACTCCTTAAATTTTTATCATTTTTCACCCATTACACATCCCACATGACCACCACTTATCTATTCAAACAAACATATCCATTTAGACATCATAGGGTCTCATAATCATGCTCGATTTTGGGCATTTAATCAAGCATTGAGCCAACCTCTGATCTTATTTCATGATTTAAGGATATTCTTTTATTTATTTCACATCTCATTATTTTTTAACCATTTTAGGTAATTGAACATCTTAATAGATCCTAAAATTCCAAGGAACACCCCCTTGTTTCATTTTCCTTATTTCTATGTCTTATTCTTCATGAATTAGGGCGAATGTTTAATTATTTTTTAAATCATCTAGATTTAAAATGTTAATTTTATTTATTCACAAATCATTCTTTTTTTAATAATTTTAACCCAAATTATATACATTTGTTTCTTATAGACCTATTTATACCTTCCATTGAGTTTCCTGACATTACATATCCTCTATGTTTGTGGATTGATGGGAAGACGAAGAGTTCTCTAGTTTCCATGATGAGATTCCTTCCCAATTATCCTCTCTCTTATTCCTCCATAAATTATATCATTGTTGTTACATATCCCATTGTTATTAAATACCCGAGCTTATGTTTTGTAATTATTCTTTATTAGGGTTATGTTGGTTTAGTTCAGGTCGTCATAGGTTTGAAGGTTATAAACCTGCAATAGGTGATTTTGTCTGTGTGTTTCCATTTCGCCTTGTTTTTTAGGTAGGTTATCTCAAGAAAATGGATTTATTATTTATGTTTCATATTTTTCATGTTTTTATAAACTTTTATACATGATTATTATTTCCTTAAAACATTTTTATGTTTAATATGGTGTGAAAATGGTTATTTATGCCTTGTTTTGTTTAAAATGAAGTTATTTCATTGTAAAAGGGAAGACTGCATGATTGAATAAATATTAAGCAGGATTTCACATATGAATTTTAATGTTTATGACCTATTTAAACTAATCTAAAAAAATTTATTGATAATTTTTTTTTGGTTTTTACCCCTTTGGGTTTTAAATAGATGTTGTTTTGCTAAATGTTGCATGCCTAGATTTTGGAAATGTTCCTAGTATGATTTTGTTTCATAAATGTGATATAAAAAGATATTTTTGAATTTATTAAATAATTTGATGAATTTAAAGTGATATTTTTGGGACATTTTATAGCATTAAAATGGATTTTTGGTTTATAATGTTATGGGTATTTTATTTTTAGTTGTTTTTGAAAGTGTTTTTGGTAATTGGCATGTTCAGTATTTTTAAGAAAACTATTCAACATTAAATGTGTATCCTATGTATTTTAAAGAGATTTTTTAAATTTTGGTCTGATACCAATGGTTTTTGTATAACACTTTATGAAATGTTAATTTTGTTCCATTAATGAATGTTGTTTTAGTTAAATGATTAAAGTCATGTTTGGTATTTTCGTAAAAAGGGTTTCCATGTGTGATTAATGTTACACAAGGTGGGTCCATTTTTGGATCCATGAAATTTATTTATTAGATTTTTTAGGGATGATATATTTGTATTTATATGGTATATATGGTTTCATGTCCTTAATAGTTCATTTAAAAATGGTTTTTCTGTACAGATCCCTGTTATACATCTTCAACTTGTTTTATGAAAATATTTAGTGGGTTACTAATAAGTGAACGAACTGTGAGGAATGTGTGATGGATCTTTTGTGTTTATATGATCTATGAATTGATTTTCCATATGAAATGTATATTTTATAATATGTGGAACTTCATTTATCACTAAAGAGAAACCCAAGTATCATGGTGGGCAGACATGTACTAGTGTGCAAGTGATCTAGAGTGGTTTCTTTCCATTTTCTCATAGAAAGTTTGACAATGACAACAACTACTAAAAACTTTTGATTATGATGTTGGGGACCACTAGGATATAGATTATTCTTTTACTAGTGGCTAATTTTCATGAGAATTTTTATTTATTATTTTTACCTTCACCGAGATACAAGTTACATGTGGCTCACAACTAACAAGTTCCTCAGGGTGTTACTATTACTTGTACTCATTGGCTATTTTGTACCCACCATCAGAATATGGGATTTTTGGTTAGTAAATTATGCATATTTTTTGTTTTATTTAAAAATTTATATTCTTTAAATCACCCCTCTAGATAATTATATTCATGTTTATGTTTTACCTCTTTGAAAATTTTTATTAGCATTCTTATTTATAAAACTTAATTTTTTTTATCTAGTAAATTTTAAATCATGGAATCTCATTCAATTTTTTTTTATATCAATAATTTACAACATGAATTTCATTTTTAATTTATTTTAAAGGAATTTTACTATGAATAGAATATCATGCTAACCTATGGAGTTTTAATACTCATGCCTATAAACATCTTCAGTTTTTATCCCTTATGCTGGTTTCAGCTTGAGTAAGATCGCCTTGGGCGTCATGTGATCATTGTGTTAGAGAGTGACCAACATGGTCACACAATGATTTTTTGTTGCCATTTTTTCTCAGTTGAGGCATTGGTTTTGTATCACTTTTAATTTTGTGTACAATTAATATCCAGTTCATTTTTTATGTTAACGTATTTTGGGTCGTCCATTTCATTCTAATGTTTTTCTAATTGATTATATTCAGGATAAATCATTCCCTTTTGTAACCTACTGATTCCCTTGATGCTTGGAACCATCCTAGGAGGATTGTAAATTCCTATCGCGAATTGTCTTGGGATGGCCTAGGTGACCGATTAAGTGTCGGCTCAGGATGCATTGTGACAAAATTGGGTAAAAGGTGGTTTTCTCTTAGTGAAAAATTCTTTTTAGAGTTACCTTATTATTTGAGGGATATTAAGTTATAAGGAGTAGTATTATTGGGACATGATGTGTATTTGAGGGAAGATCATCGCAAACTCATGCTTGTTCTGATGCTCGGGTTTTCATCAGAAGTCTGGTATTATTATTGTCCTATATTCTTGTTGGTTTTTTGGTGATGGAATATAACAATGGGAATCTAACTAATAGCCTTTGTGAGCTCGTAGGGCTTCGAAATACTTTTGGATCTCGGTCATAGTCATTATAATTCTCTTTACATTGGTGTTTTTTTGATATATGGCCCCTGACCATATGGTCAAGTCACCCACTGACACGACATCCCTTTTATCTGTCTCTTGAAATTATCATGTATACAAATTTATTTTTTTGAAAATCATTGAGTGAGAATTGTGGAAATTAATATTCAAAGTAATTATTGAATTTTAAAAAGTGAAAAATGGGTTTTCAAATACTAAATATAATATTGGGTTTGTAAGGTTTTGTTTTTGCGAAAAATATTTCGATAGGAAGTATAAATAATTTAACGGGATTGGATTTTCCCTATTCTAAACACGTTGTTTGTTGAAATAAAATGTTTTGAAAGAATAATTAATTTAATGGTTATTCTGAATCATTATTTTAAATTGGGTGTTAACAGATGATTGAAAGTGTTTGAATCAAATGAATTGGTTATGGAAGTTGTTCAAGAGTGATTCGTGTTTTCCAGGGAAGGTTATTTGTCTCTATGGCCATCAGATTTTGAAAAGTTACCATGATGAAATTTAGAAAATTTTAATGGGTTGTTTAGAGTATCTTGTTTTTTTTGAAAATTGTAAAAAAATAAAATGGGTTATATTTTTAAGTAAATTATTCTTGATGATGTGAGTTTTTTTTGTGAAATATGAAAATGGGTATTGATTTGGTGGTTTGTGTTCCTTTGTAAGGAACAAGGTTTTGGGAATTATGTTGTTTTGTTTTAGCATTTTTACATGGGTTCTCACATGAATGGTTTTATTTGTATTTGGATGTATGGCCTATATAGAGTGGTGGTTGGGTGCCTAGGTGGCATGGAAATTTGAATGTGAGTGATACTTGATAAAAAACTATTTGTTAATGTGTTAATCCACAAAGTTAGTTTCCTTTTCAAAAGTGTTTGGATCTAAAATATTTTGACATATGTTTATATACTAATAGTTATATGGAATGTTTATTTCTATTCCTTAGTATAATTTTTTATTCAACATGATTCTTTGTGGACTAGAATTCATACTCACGTTGTGTCATGAGATGAGTTGTTGGTGGTGGATTAGTTTTGGTATAATTATCAATAGGTTTCTAATGATGTTTTGGATTTTGTGATGTGGCCATGGATTGTTCTCAGTTGGAAATATTTTTTGTTGAACACCCTAAATATTCATTTCAAATATTTAATCCACCTATTCAATTGATTCCTCAGTATGTTTTATGGAATAAAGATTTGTTTGGGATTGATTTATTATGATTCCCGGTCATAATAATTCTTTTTGATAAAGAAGTTGTGTTTGGTGATGTTGATGTGTTTTTTCGTATTCATTGTCAATTCTACTCCTTATATAGATTTAGAGAAAATTGGTCTATGTATCTATGAGTTTCTAATTATATGGAAGTTTTTTGTTGAGAATGTGATTTCTGTATGGTGTTTTGATATTTAACACCTCCCTACGGTGCATCATATGCTTCAAATATCCAGGCCCCATCCATAGGCCTCAATGTGAGGCTTTTCACAAAGTCATGAATTATCTAGAGTTGTGGGAAGTTCAACTAGGTTCCAACTTCTACAATTGTCTTATGTTAGTTTCTATTTACCTATTGTGTTTCCTCATCACTGTGAATTTTTTCTTGTCGCATAGAGCATGGTAGACTTACCCCTAACACAATGTCTATTATTATCTCATAATGGATGTGTATTTTCGATCAATGTTCCTGTGTGGATGGACTATGTAAATTGAGTGCGGTATTGGTTTTACCGATTCATAGGTGGTGATTTTATGTCATTGCGTTGTTTATTTATGGGTACCATTGGCTGAATGAATGTTACCCCTTCCTTACCCTCCATGAGTGGTGGATGTATGGATCTGTGAAAATATTATTGGCCAAGTTCTTGTCCCCACTATTCAAGAGTGGGAGGTTTATATATTCATGTTTTGTTCCATATAACATGGGTTTATAGATTTTCTAGGTATATTTTCTGTTGGAATGTTTGAGAATAACATGTTCCTACTTTATGTTGAATTTTCATTTTTCCATTGATTGTTGGTTCTTAATGGCGAGGAGAACCCCCATTGGTCTGGTAGGGTTTCCAGCTAATAATTTTTCGATTTTAAGTTGTTACTTAATAGTGGAGAGACCATTATATATTTACCTATGATATTTGGATTTTGTGAGTGTAATTTTTTTTGAGTTATCATTTTGTTCATTGGGAGAATTACCAACAATCTTGTTCTGGGTTTGGTTCTGGAGGTAGTGACATGATCTTTCAGTTGATTCCTGGGAAGTGGTCGGGTGTTTGTGTTTTCATTGAGAAAAAAGGCCTATGTTCTATTAATGGTGGATATGTGTCACTGGATTTAAGGGTTGAACCATATTGATAATTAATCCTTATTTTTTGATCAAAAAGATGGAATTTTTTGAGGATTTCGGGGGGAGGAATGCATTAATAGTGGGCAGAATTGTTACACCCATTCTTTTTCAAGTATTAGTTTTGAAATGGTTCATTGAAAATATTGATATTTTTATTTGGATTTCAGTGATATTAATGATTATTTTGGAACTACTATATATGTCTATTAAACTTTCCATGGGTTCCCTATAGGTTGTTTTGGAGTTTTTGGAAAAATGGTGGTTATTTCTTGATTTGGGCAATCTATGATCTCATTTCCAGATTTAAAATCCATTGTTTCTTATTTTATAACTCCATATATTTTAATCATTTTCACTCATTAAACTCTCCACATGGACTCCACTGACCTATTCAATCCACCATATCAATTTGGGCACATTAAAATCTCATAATCATGGTTGATTTTGGTGATTTATTATGGCATTGAGCAAACCCATAAGCCCATTTCGTGATATATGTAAATTATTTTATTTCTTTCATATCTCATTCATTTTTTATTATTTCTTTTTTAAATTAAACCTCTCATTAGATCTCAAAACCCTAAAAGAACCCCAATTTTCCATGTTCGCTCTTTGGATCTTTTCTTCATCGTGTATTATGATGAATTTCATCAAGATTTCTCAAATAGTCCAAATTTGTAAAAGTAATTGGTTTCAATTATAAATATTTAATTTTTAATATCTTTCACAAATATTTGTTTCCCTTAGTTCTTGTAGACATATGGATCCCTTAAATTGTGTTTCAACCCATTAACTCTCCTCAATGGGTGTGGATATAGGGAAACACGAAGTGTTCTATAGTTTCAATGGGGAGATTACTTCTACATTCTCCTCCCTTTTCCTCCTCCTTCCATGGTTTCATTTTTATTTATTCTCCCCAGATTATCAATGAAATGGATTTATTTTTGGTAATGAATTTTTATGGTGGTTCTGTTGTTTTAGGTCTGTTCTTAAGAGGTTAAGGGTTTATAAACCGGTAGTGGGTGATTTGGGTTGTGCATTTCTATTCCACCATGTTTTTTATGTAGGTTATCCCCAAAACACGCCTTTATTTCATATGTATCATATTTTTCATTCCTATATCACCTCTTATACTTGATTAGTATTATTGTAATGCATTTTTATTTTCTATTTGGAGTGAAAATTGGTTATTTATGCATTTTTTATATAATATAGGGTTGTTTTGTTTTAAAAGTGCACAATGACTGTTTAAATAAATGTTCCAATTGTTTTTTTTCATATGGATTGAGATTTTTATGAACTCTTTTGACTAATATAATAAATATTTTGCATGATTAATTGTGTTTTCACCCTTTTTAATGTTTAATATAATTAATTTTACTAAATGTTGCAAGCCATGTTTTCAAAATAGATCTAGGTATGATTTTGTGTTCTTAATATCATATAAAATGACTAGTATGAATTTATTAAAGCATGTTAAGTATGTAAACTGCTATTTTGGGGACCTTTTAGGGTTTTTCAAATGGGTTGGGGTTTTTTAAGAAGATGTTTATTGGTTTTGATATGTTTTGGAAACAATTTCTATTAAGTGGCTCGTTCAACAGTTTTTCGAAATGGTTGAACATTGAATGTGTGTCCTCAGTGTTTTAAAGGTATTGTGTAAATGTTTTATATTCTACTAATTTTTTTGGAAAAAAATCTTTATAAAATTTATAATTCTTACTTTTTATTTAAATTGGTTTGGAAAAATGAATAATGGCTAGTTTGTCATTTTTCTAAAAAGGGGTCTTTACGTGTGTTCAATGTTTCGCAGTGTGGGACCATTTTGTGATCCATGAAATTCATTTCTTTAATGGTCTTAGGAATAAAACCTTGGGGATTATATGGTATTCATGGTATTTTGTCCTCAAAAGATAATTATTAAATGGATTTTATGATTAGAGCCTCTTTATACATCATCAAATTGTTCAATGAAAATTTTACATGGTTTATTATTCTGTGAAATAACTATGATGCATGTGTGTGGGATCTTATGGGTGTCTATGATATAGGAATTGAGTGATATTTTGAAATATTTATTTTATAATATGTGGAAATTTATTGATCACTAAATGATATCTTAGGTATCTAGGTGGGAAGATATGTACTTGCATCTGAGAGATATTGAAGGGTTTCGTCCTCGTTTCATACGACATCATTGGTGTTGAAAAAAGTAACTAAAAATGATGATGATGTTTTTGGTGACCTATATGTTATGTATTATTCTGATACTAGTGGCATGTGTTCACATGAATGGATATTTATTATGGATACCTTCACTAATATATTATGTAACCACGGCTCAAAAATTACTAGTTCCTTGGGGAGTTCCCTTGACTTTTGATAATTGGATATTTTTGCTGACAATAAGAATAAGGTGTGTTTGGTAGGTAAATTTAGTATCATGTGTGTTATATATTAATTAAAACATTCTTTAATGAATCCCTCTTCAAAACTATTTTCATTTTGATGTTTCACCACTATGAATATTGTTACTAGTATTCTTATTTATAAAATTTGCATTTTTTTTTGAATGGTAAATTTTATAGCATGGAACCTCATTTGGAAAAAATACTTCTATATAATGTATTTAAAACATAAAAATTATTTTTATGCTATTTTAAATTGTGTGAATGGCAATAGAATATTGGGCAAACCTACTAGGTTTTATTACTCATGCCTGTAGTCTTCTTCTTTTTTTATCCCTTGAATAGGTTTCATCTTGAGTTCAATCACCCTAAGAAACATGGGATAATTGTATTATAGATTTACCATAAGGGTTACATGGAGAAAGTTGGTTGTCATATTCTGTCAGATGAGTTATTGGTTAAGCTGCACTTTCGGTTTCTTATACAAATAATGATTAGTTACTTTTTTATGTAAATGTATTTTGGGATGTCTATTTATATCTCCGTTTGACTGACTTTTTTGTATTTAGGAAAAATTTTTTTCTTTTAAACTCTATTCATGCCCTCGGTTCCTTTGTCTACCCTAGAAGGATCGAGAATGCCTCTCAGGACTTATTGCAGGCTGGCATGGGTGACCAGTTTAGGTTCGACTCGGGTTGGTTCGTGACATATTTGAAAAAAAAATGAGTTAATAAAATAATTAATATATGACTTGATCATGACATCAATAATATAAATTATTATATTATATTTGATATCAATATTATTTTTTAATCCTATACTCAAGAATACATAAGAACAAAGAGCTCTATAAAACCATTTTTATATCCTAGATATAAATATTGGTAGATTATTTCAAATAAAATATATTCCACTCAAGAAATATTAGAATATAAAAAATATAAAACATTCCATCTTAATCCATTGAATTGGAACAATTAATATAAATAAAATTATTCTTTATGGTTATGTCATTAATTTTCTCCCAAATCATATCAATGGATTATGGAAGTTATGGTATAAAAATTACAATGTTTGTTATTATTGTATCCCATTCCTATACTATTATATGATTTTTTCATAGTATTTTTTATGACCTATTTTTTATAATTAATATCACTTTTAATTTTAATAATTAATTAAAATATTGTAGTTAATTCATTAAATACATTTCCACTAAAATTAAAGATGGATATTAAGAAACATTTTTAAATTTCTTGGATATAGATGATATATCAATGATTTTTACTCTTTCATCACATTATCTATCTTACACATATGAACTAATAGTTTCAATGAGTATATATGAAATAGTTATAATATTGATACTAACTATTGATTATCTCATCTTGATTTGTGGATAATTAAATAATAGAATAAACAATGTAAAATGTATTACAGTCTTGTACTAAAACTATAAAAAATTATTCCATCCCAATAAAAAATAAATGCATCTTATCATTTCCATTACTAAAATTATTATGAGGTATATTAATTAATTACATCATGTTCCATCTTTTAAGATATAACGTATATGGAAAGAAATTTAGGATAATAGTTTCATTAGTTACTTTCAATATTCCAAATTCATATACGAGAAAGAAAATAATTTTTTTAATATACATAACCAACTGTTGTTTTTTCATTTTTAATATCAATAATATACAAATTCCCTTGAGACATTTTCAATTAATTATTGACACTAATAATATATCAAAGACATATTTCCTCTTGAATTTTATGCAATTTTAGAGAACATATAAATATTATTATTTTGTAGGTATGTGCATTCAAGAAATCAAATCTATAATGAACTATATTAAACAATATTAAAATCCTTGACAAGAACATTTGCATGTCGTATTATTTTTGAATTAAAATAATCGTTCATTACACCTCATAGATCAAGTAATAATATATATATATATATATATATATATATTATTTTCATAAATCATCAGATATTATGTGACCATAATAAAACCACAAATATTTGTATCCCCTTATTGAAAATATATTCAATGAGGATGTTTTTCTAGAAAATATCTAAATAATATGTTTGTAATATCCCATAATCCATAAAAATATGAATTTTGAATAATTGTCTCAGAACATTCCATGAAATAACCACTAATACCTACTCTAGAACAAATAATATTGGATTTTCATGATGATTTGAGATTTTACATTCTACCAATATGTCCATTAGTTTTGAAAATCACATCATATATGTAAAAATATATATTTTTTTAATAATATAATACTATTTAATATAATGTTTTCTGTTTAGAAAACTGATTCTACACAACACAAAAAACATATCTTAAAAAAACTAAAATAAACACCCCACAAAAGTATGATCCATAAAATTGAATGATGTCATGTCCATTGAATTGACATATTCCATGTTCAATGGATTGAACTAAGTCATACCCATCCGCATGATCTATTTCATGTCCATCATATTTACCCATGTCATGAACATCATATTTAATTATGTCATGCCAATAAAAATAGGTTATAAATAGTTTAATAGTATGCTCATATCAAATATAACTGTATGATTTTATTTATTCTATTGTGTGATGATATATAATGAATTGGTATGTTGATATTATTTGTATTGTTATGACCACTTTTAGTTTATTAGTGTTATTGGATTTCATACATCATAATAAATTTTTTTACCTCATAACATGAACTTTTAAATCATTGATAGTTTTATTTCTACAGGTCAAAATGCATTTTAATAACATTTAAATTGTACTATATATATGTTTTTGCATAAAAATTTATTTACTAAGTTTTCAAGTTATGATCGTCTTAGGTCATTACAGCCATCATGAAGAATCATTGAATAATCACCATTGGAGGAATAAAAATAAATATGATTGATTTTTTAGAGCCGGAAGATGATTCCATTCAAAAATAAATCTATCTGAATATTTATTTATTGTAATGGCTTTGTATGTCTGCTATGTAATATTTTATAGAGATTTATGTTATACTGACTTTTTTGGAGTAAATAAAATTTCCCTACTAATTATTTGTAAATTTTATTATGTTTCTAATAAAGTTTATGATATAGGGACATTGAGTTTATTAAGACGGGTTGATTCAGCCTGGATAATCGAGGGCTTTTGAAGATAGGTAGACATAGATGATTTAAATAATTATGGTTTTGATATTTCTACTAATGAAAAGTAGACATTACTATTTGGTTCAAACAATGGATACATTAGGTCATGGTTAGTTAATTCCTTATACTGACGTTTAAAGTATTTTATTCTGTTTATAAATTTTTTAATTAATTCAATAGTTAATTACAAATTTTTTTTTATTTTTCTACAAGGAATGTTTTCCAATATTCAATTTGATAAAAATTGATTATTCAGGTAATATTTTATTAAAATTAATTTTTCTGAAACACATTGATTCATTAATAAATTATTCAGATCATAATATTAATTTTAAACCTAATTATTTAAAAAAGTATTTTTTGTTTTAATTTTTTTGGTGTTTTAAATTACACTTATAAACCGCTCTTATAATAGTATATGTATTATGAGCCAAAAATTTGTATCAGAAAAGGTTTTCCTAATTTAACTGATAGATTAAATTTTCTTATATAAATAATCTTTTTAATATTTTTTTATATTTTTATAAAAAATTTGATTAAAATTTTAACATCACTATAGTTTAAGTTCAGTAATTAATTTTTTATAAGACTACATAAATTAACGTTGGTATTGTCAAAAATATGAATCATTTTAGACCATCAATTTTTGATGGTGTACACTATGTTTATTGGATAGAGAAAATGGTATTTTTAAATAACGGTGTTTATAATTTTCTTATCTTGACTAGTAATTACAATATTTCTATGGAGGAAATTTTAGTTTTTTCTAATCTTGAGAATCATTAGTATAACTTGAACTATAGTGTCTGTAATAATATATTACATTCTATGAAACTAAACATATTTATTGAGATATAATCTTTCAAATTCACTAATATTATTTTTAATAAATTAAACGAAACAAATTTTATTATATTAAATCTTATTGAAGTTAGATGACTAATTCATTGTGTAGATTAGCATGCAATAGATTTATCACCTGGTGAAATTATAACAAAGTACCACCAATGATTCAATAATATTATAAATATATTAAAATAACTTGGAGTGAAAGGTCTTACAGATTATATCATTGTATAAAATATCCCAGAGATAAAAAATGGAGAACAAGATTCAATGATAACTTATTTAGATGATTCTAAAATATTTAAAGTCAATATATTAATGACTAAATTTGAACTCTTATACAACAACATGTAATATTAAAAATATTTTTATGAAAATATGATGACTAGTAATGGTAGAGTTTCTTTCACCATGGATTGTAATATTTATAATAATGGTCATTCGGTATAAAATATTTCAATTAATTCAAAAAATATGAATGTGATAGTTGAATCATAAGATTTTTCATTGGGAAAATATCAATATAAATTATATAATCTTACAAACATAGAGAAAAAGACACTTGTAATGAAGGATTTAAATTATAAATATAAGAATAATAATAAGGAAGAGACTAATAATAAGGATAATTTAGTAGTTATTTTTTATGAATAAAGGATATTTGTATATATAAGACTATAGTGTCTAATGAAGAATAGGAAAGATAAACGAAAATAAATTCAGAAAATATTTCTCAAAAAGTTATAGAATAAAAAAATTAATAAAATTATGAAATCTTCTTATAGTCGTGGTTCTAATGTATGTACTAGTTTATCATAAATATCTAATAATAATTTATTTTAAGATAAAAACATTCTCAATATTTTTACTATGATTCTAAAGGTCAATAAATAATTCATTGAAATCGGTAACTCATAATTATTTTTTAAATATTACATTGATTACAAGCTAATTTAATTGTGATTATCATAATATATATAAATATTTTAATGAGTAATCATCTACATCAAAAGAAAATAACACATTATATAGTTTCGAGAAGGTATGCTAATTTTTTAAAATATTTGAATGTTAGAATTATAAAATTTATGTAAAACAAGACATTTCTCCGGGAAAACATGTTAACGGAATATCATGGATTTATACTAATACTACTACTTTGATTATACACCCCATAAATGTGTGTTCTGAAATAGTAATTTTTCTAATTTAGGATGATAAAAAAATTACATAAATAATATAGTACACGGATAGTGGTTCCCATAGAAATATTAATAGAAACAATTATTTCATAAAAAATATAATAAAAATGAAAGGTAGAAATGTTGTCTTTGGTAAAAATTTTAAAGGAGTTATCATTTAAATATGTAATTTTTCTATTTTCTGAAAAGAATAATATTAAATTATTCAAATTATTGTAGCTATGATGCAAAATGTTATTAGCATAATTCAGTTATATTATGTGGGATATACTATAAAATTAATGAATAGAAAATGCATTGTTTATTGTTAAAATGGTGAATTTATTATTTCATTTAATTTTTTAGAAAATGTTTACACATATTACATTGCGGACCTTATAATTTGAGATCTACTTTGACTTGGGGATATGGAAGATCATTATTGGTTATGGAAAACAAATATTTTGGCACACTAATGAAATATCATTAGCTAACATATCAATATATAGAATAATTAATTATCCTTGGGATATTAAGATAGATACATCAAATGTTTGTTATCCATGTCAAAGAAAAAAAAAAGAAAAAAAAAAGTTATAAATCTATAAGTCAAGTATCAACATATATTTATTTATAGTGTGTTCATATGCATATGTTCGGTTCTAGAAAAATGAATAGTATCAATGTAAAATATTATTTTTTTGATTAATTGATGACTATTATAGATATAAGAAAAAATATTTTGTAGAAAAGATATTTGGAGAATTTAATTATTTTAAAAAAATTATCCCATGTAAAAAATGAGAAAAAACTCTCCATGTTAAAGGCTCATAATCATCATGGCACGTAAATTATTAATTTTTATTTTGAATCTTTTTGTTTTAATAATTGTATGGAGAATAATATTTTAGTACCTAGGACTCTATAAATAATGTTTTAGTCAAAAGGATAAATAAAATTTCCCAAGAGGGTAGTATTATAAGGCCCTAGTCTTGAAACATTAAATAATCTAGATATATTTAAATAATTTGACTTTAATTCACATCGAGTATCGTTTTATGTTTAGAATTTTATAGAATTAGGGAATTATTAATATATATCATCCCATAATAATAAAAGAGGATACTATAAAAAATAGTATCCATTTTTTTCCACCAATAAAAACCCTTTAAAAATGTTTTTCTTTTCATGATAATAAAATTCTAGACTTCATCATTTATCTTAGTCATCCTTATTCCCTGTGAATTGTTTTTTTAAAAACATGGTATTATCATAAAAACTCAATAAAAGAAAAAATAAGGAAAGAAAACATTAGTCCATGAATATTTTTAAACCCATGAATTCTTAAAAATCATGAAAACATTATATAATAAGTCATAATGGTAACTTGCAACATTAATATCATCATTAATTTGAATATTTCACCTCCCCATAGGGAGTAACCATCCTAGTAACGTTTGAAATTCTCACCACCTTATATTCACTAAATATATTAGAAGAAACAATAATGTTTACCTCCATCATGTTACTCATTGAGTTTGTGAGCTATCACAGACTCATCCACCATCATATTATCATGGTACCACACATATTCATAAGAAATCCCACGAACTATAATGTAATCATACCACATGAACCCAAATAATTGAAATAATATCATTTCCACATTATAATAATAAGATATAATTTCAAGATATTGATATAATTTATCTCTTCTCAAAAAAAATTTCAATATCAAAATTCCAAATATGGATTATAATATTTATATTTTCTTTTAAAATCATTATGGATTTTAGAGGATTCCTAATATCAAAAAATGCTTGTAGAGATGGAAAGTCATTGTCGATGCGCACATTAAAAAGACACATTCCATTTTTTATCTCATAAAATGCTTCATAAAAAATGTTTCCATTTGAATAAAATAAAATTAAATAAAAATTTAATGTGTTTTATTATACATCGTATAAAATAATGTCATATATAAATCAAAATATGCTTTAATTAAAGGAGATTGAGAAAAATTCCTTTACGTTGAGTCTGACTCATCACATACAATCATTATGGTCCAAAATAATAAAAACATTTTAATTTATACTTTCACGATAACCTATGTCAGGTTTATTATTCTTTTTATATATCTTATTAGTACATTATAAAAATTACATAATTATTTATGTTCATATTGGTCGATTTGTTGATATTCAGTACATGAGCCAAAAATGAACTTGTTTCGATGTAAATTTTCTATGTGGACAGAATTCCATTATATATATAAAATTATTCATGATTTAAATATCATATTTATTTAATATATATGTCATTAATATTCTATATTATTTGATGTTAAGAAATGAAATTCACCATTTATCGAGACAGTAGGTAATACATATGCATGAATGTTACATTCATTTATTTGTCATATTAACGTAATTAAGAGTAAATGTAACATAGGTATTTTATAATTCTAGTATAAATTATATAAAATATAGTATAGATATGTTCATTAGTGAAATCCTTTGTACATTCCATTTATAGCATGAACTAGTCATATGACTTTAAGAGGGCAGTATACCACATGTCCTCAAATGAAATTCTCATATTTTCAAAATATAGAATGAATAAATGTATACAATAAATAAAATTTATAGATTCATATATAAAATATATATATATATTATATCATATTTAAACATAGTTTCATCATAATGTACACCCTGATAGGTGGTATGATAAATTTGAACAATCATTGCTTCGTGTGGTTGTGGTTCACTATACAGAGAAATATTATTTTCTCTTTCTATTAGATGGAGGTGTGTGTATTTTTAAGTTGAAACGATTTCAAAGAAAATATGAGTACATTGATTATACTACTATTTTTATAAAATAATTGATTAAAGAGTGGTTGCAGGGTTGGAGAAAGAAAATAAAAAAAGGATTTGGAGTGAAGAAGGTACCTCTAAATCGGGTAAATTTGATTGATTTTATCCAAACAGTTTTCTAGAATTATCATCATCCCATGGTAAGGATTCTGGGAGATAGGGAGGGGTGTTGGAAGCTGATTTTATTAGAAGGTAAAGGATCCAAGGGGCTTGAGAGGTGTGAGTAAGTTGGTATCAATGGTGGCGTTTTATAAGAGGGAGGAGGAGCACTTTATGAATGTCTTGATTCAATATTATATTATAAATTAATTTTAAAATTTTAATTGTTAAAATGTGATAAATATAGAGGTTATGGTGAGGATAGGTCAAAATCCTTGAAAAAATTAGTGTTTAGACATGTTTATGCCACAAATTTAACCGTATCATTTGTCTTTGACACTTAGTTAAATAAATTAACTCCAACCATGTCTTCCTGTATTTTCAATGTATATGGTTTATATAATTACTATAAAATGGCAAGAAAATATCATGTAGATCATTATTGAAAATTTTAACATTTTCTATGTCATTTGGCCAAATATAATATTTTTATGACTATTATATCATTGAATAATATAGTATACGTAAATAAACTCATTTATGTAAATTTTGACACTATTTTGTAATTGATTTTTGAAAAAGTCATATAAACTTGATTAATCAAAAAAAACAACATTAACTCAAATATGAAATGTAATAATAATAGAAAAAATTCATGGAAGGTATCAAAAATTTCAAATTTCATTTTTTTAATATTTATAATATCATTTATTTTATGCATTCATTAAAAATCTAACCAATAAGTCCTCATTGTGTCATAAATAAATAAATTTATTTAATAAATATATATTACAAATAATATACCATGATTTATTAAATATTTATATATTTCAAATTAATATATATTGTGAAAGAGATCAATTATATAACCCCCCTATATTTGTTTTATTAAAAAATATGTTATTATTTTATATTTCCCTTTACTATTAATTTATTATTACAAATGTCATTATCACACCTAGGTGGCTCCATTTTGGTCCAAAAATCAACCCAACGAAGCTAATGGTAGTCTATATCTCGTAACATTAGATTATTTAATGTGTTATGAATTTTTTATATTATAAACATATTTATGTTTTACCCTTATTTACCAAATTTACCCTTTAACAATGGTCAATAGAAATAATTACTGAATTTACTATTCATAATATGCATACCTATTTAAAAAATTTGACTTTATGATTTAAAAAAATAATAAATAATTATTTATTCAAAACCCAGAATTTTTGTAAATTATTTTCTAATTAATTCATGTTGTTAAAACCAGAATGCAGGTTTTATGAAGTAAAAACTATTAAAAATAGACATGGGTTTATGTCCAATTTAAATTTGAATTTACCTATATTGTCCAACATTGGATTAAATGATAAAAAAATAATCAAAATGCACTTTAAAAGTTATTTAATGGATAACATAACTATATAAATAAATTAACCAAAAAGGAAATTTGGTATTAAAATGTAGTATTTATCAATATTCATTAAAATATGAATTCCTTCAATAAAAATGTCACAATTTCCACCATGGGGAATTTTTATGTCCCACTTATAAATAATAAGTTTATATTATCAAATAGAACATATAAATGTGACCACTATTTAAAATAATTGTTCCCTATCAAAAGGCAGTCAAATGACATTTAAAAAATATTAGAGTATTTTATGCTTAAAATTGGATTTGTTATGATTTTATGATATAAAATTAATTATAAAGATGTAAAAAATTTTAAAAAATATTTAAATTCATATTAATGTTAATTATGTTCATTCCCTCTAAAAAATGGCAAGGAATTAACTATAATTTAATATAATAATATCATTGGTGTATTTTTTTCCGTATAACTGAATGTTGTGTGCCACAAAATATTTTATAAAAAACAATTGTTTCATAGTGGGTATAGTATTGTACATACTATGCATATTAAACTGATAATAAAATTTGTTTCAAAAATATAACATTTGTCAGAATTTAATATTCTATAAATATCTAGGATGATACATCCTTCCCCCTTTTAGAAATTTCATTATTTCAATTTTATTCCATTGTCAAATAAGTGGGGTATTTAACCCTCATAGTATTTTCAGATTCCCATATTGCCTCATCAACCATTAGTGTTTTCCATAAAACCATTTCCTGATGAATCACCATATTCCACAACACATGCTCTCTACAGTCAATAATTTATTCTCGTTGTTCCTCATAAGAATGATTATCTTCCAACTAAAATACCTTAATATTCAAGACAAGAGATGGATCCATAATATACATTCATAACATTAAAAAATGAAAAATATTGAGTGCCTAGGATTGAAATAGAGGTAATTCCACTATATATGCAGTTGATCTTGCTTTTTCCAGGATTTCATAGGGTCTGATTAAATGAAGACGCAACATCCACATATTAAAAAATCACATCACACATTTCCATGGAGAAACATTGAGAAACAAATGATCACCTAAATAGAAAGAAAAACCCTTTCTCTAGTTATCTACATTTCATTTTTCCCTTCTCAATGTTTTCCGCATGTGATTATGAATCAACTGAACTATTTCTACAATCTATTATACCAATTTGGGTCCCATTAACACCCTTTCACCTTCATCATCCCAAAAAATTAGAGTTGGACACTGAATTCCATATAATTCTTGAAATGGTGACATCTATATACTTTAAAGGAAATTTTTAATTATATTATAACTCAAAGAATGGAATATTTTGATCCTAAATTCCATATTAATCAATTGAAAAGGCATGTATCATATCTATTGAAGTCATAAATGATCATTTTGACATCCCAAGTGATTGAGGATCAAAAGTTGTACTGAAATATAATTCAGTTCCCAATGACATATGAAGGAATTAAAAATATTTTTAACTAAACATGGGAACACAATAAAAAACAATGTCGAGGGGACCCCTATCTAACCTGAAAATATATTTAATATAAAATTGAGAAAGATGATCTAGAGTAAATGTTTCATTAATTATAAGAAAATGTGAATATATAGTGAATCGAGGAACAATAACCTAGATTACAGTTTATCCTCGAGAAGTCTTTGGTAATCCCACTAAGAAATACATATACCAATTTTCCCATTCCCACTCTGGAACAATATGTGGATGAATCATACCTCTTGGTAATTTCTACTATACATTTACTATTTGAAAAATCAATCATCCTAGGGAGAAGTTATTAATATCTCTTATCATTAAATCGCTGGATTAATACAGCTGAAGATATTTGTATATATTAGTTTTTTTAGGACGAACTAAAAATGGAGAACTATGATATTCCAATAAAAAATAGATTATCAACTGTTTATCACAAAACATAAATAATATAGTTCTAAACATCAAAATATAGTCTTAATCATTGATAAATTCAGGCAACTTTTCCTTCTGAACCAATTATACCTTTTTTCATGTCACTATCTTCCATATGAACTTGATTTATTAAATATAAAATAGATGAATTCAATCAAACCTGAAACAAAACAGAGTAATTTCCTACACTAAAAAATTCCTTGCCAATTTTCATAAAATCATTAAACAAAGGCTAATGTTTCAAATGTAACATGGTTATTTTACAATTATATTTCTGACTCAATGCATCTGCCACTTTGTTCTCCTTTCCATTCTAGTATTGAATCGTGCAATCATAATCCGTGACTAATTCCATCCATATTCTCTATCAATTATCCAATATTTTATAATTAAATATATTTTTCAATCTTTTATAGTCAGTATATATATCAAATTTTACACCATACTGATATTGTATTAAATGTTATAAATTAAAAACAACAGCAGCTAATTCAAAAGCTTCTGTAGGTTAATTTAACTAATGAGTTTTCTATTAACGTGAAGCATAAGAAATTACCTGATAACCCTGCATTAAGACAAAACCAAGTTCATTCAATGAATCATAACAATTTATGAAAACATTTACCATTTCTCAAAGGTAGACCCAGAAGTAGAGCATTCACTAATATTTTTTACAATTCCTGATGTCATTCATCACATTGTTTTTTCTATCTGATTATAACACATTTTCGAATCAACATGCTTATTGGGATGGATAACAATGATAAAATTTTACTTAACCTCTATAAATAACCTTTTAAACCTATAAAAATACTGATAACTAGAATATTTGTGAGTCGTGGGAATTCTTCAATTACATCTATTTTAGAAGGATCTATAGTTGTGACAACTTTAAAAATAGTGTGACAAAGGAATGAATTTTTATGTAACTAAAAATCACACATTCTGAATTTCCCATACAGATTATATTTTTTTATGGTTTTCAATAAAACACTTAAATACCATTCATGCTCCACATTAATTTTAAAAAATATGAAATTATCATCAATAAACACAACCACTAACTTATCCAAGATTTCAAAAAAAAAATTCATAAGATCTATTAATAAAAAAAGTTCATTAGATGAACCAAAATGAAATAAATAAAAATTTATAATTTCTATATCTGTTAATTTATGTGGTCTTCATAATGTATTCTTCCTTTGCATTCATCTAATTTAACCCCAACCTCACGTCAATATTTGAAAAATACAGGGCTACCTGGTGATGATAAAATATATCATCGATATGAGGATAAGGTAACTTGTTCATAACAATGATGTTATTCAATGCTCTAAAATCAATGCACAAGTCTCATTGAACCACATTTCTTTTTAACAAGAAAGATGAAATAACCCCTTGGTGGTGTTATAGGATGAATGAATCCTTTATTGAATAACTCATATAATTTCTTTGTTAAATCGAAATGTTTAATATGCGCCATTCAATAAGGTGGTTTTGAAATTGGATGAGCATCCAGAACCAAGTCAACAGTAAATTAAACTTCCCAAACTAATTTTATACTAATAAACAAATCAAGAAAAAATCATGATACTCATTTAACTATGGCACATCATTAATATAAATAGTTCTATTGTTTCCGACAATATGTGTAAGGTAAAATTTATATTGATCTTTTACTTGTTTCTTTGCATCATGATATGTTTTCAATGGTAAGAGTTCATTCTTGTATGCAAACCAAAATTATTTCTGAATAGAAACATATTTTTCTCTATATTAAATCATTTCACAATAAACATAAAGCCAATAAATTCTCAAAAATATCATCAAACTCTACTAGAGGAAGAACATTATGTTTTCTATGTTGATTATTTCCACAAAATAAGGAACTTTAACTTCCTATAATTTATTTTTTTCTAATCTTTTCCCCCAGGTGATTTTACCACTAATTCTGGATTCATTTCATGAGATGGAATTCCCAATTTACTATAACATTTCACAGAAGTGAAAGAATGTATAGACTGAGAATCAAACAACACATTGGCATAATTTGAATAAAATAAATGTACAAGATACATCTTAATTAGATGTCCCAAAATCTACTTAAGTAGTTTGAATGGATTTTATGACCCTTTTTTTCTTTTTGTTTGGATACTTTACATCATTTGAGTTCTTATTCAGACACACATTTGTAAGATGACAAATTTCTTTTATCTAAAAATATTTTACAGACTGAAAATCATATTTTGTCTTACCACTACCCTGATCTTTTTCTATGCAATTATTAGCCTTATGTTCCATTTTGTAATATTAGAATAAATTACCAGAATAAAAATTTCATTCCCAAATGTTCTTTTTACCACAATTATTACTAACTATAATATAATTTTTCTTACCATCAAACCTTTTTGAATAGTTCTTCCCATTTATTTACCACCTCGGCATCTTATTCTATTGTATTTGAAAGAACACGTGATTATCAAAAAAATTAATTTCCACATTCTTTGCAGATTGAAAATTATTTTTATAAATTTTAATGTCAAGAAAATATAATTCACTTCTATATATTGGACATAATCTTGAGTAAAAATTATTGATTTTTCTATGAATATCCCATATGAAAATTAGAGATTATATAACAAGTTGAGTAAATATTTATTCATAATCATCCACTAAGTTCTCCTCCTTCCTTAATTAAATGAATATATTTTCATCAAATGTCAAACTCCCATAGGAAAATATTTCACATGAATCATACATAAGAGTTTCTTCTAGTCAACAGCATCAATATCCTCACTATCCATGATATTTTTACGAATCGACAACCAATGATCAGCCTCACCTTAAAAATTCTAAATATAAAGACTATCCATATTATGTTACAAACACTCTATGACATTGGAAAACAGTTATAGGGAATTAATCCACTAATTATCTGTCACAGGGTCTGATGGTCTTCTAAACGATAGAGGGTATTTCCTCCTAAAATTATCTACTACTAACATGTTCCTATGTGTATGATATGGATGATCTCATGAAAGGATAATACCTCTATTTATAGCCTCAATCATATATTCCATAAGTTAAAAAATAGTTTCAACTTCTAATTATCTCAGAATTCTGATTTCGATGGTTCTTTTCCCCTGTATGTCATCACAACACAACTTCCCCATTTGCTCAGTGGAAAACCATTCTGAACTGACATATCTTAGATGCAGAATGATGTTAATACTCAAATGCTATTTAAATTTTTCCATAAGTTAAAAATAATATATATTTATTCTATTAAATATATCATAACCCTTTATTTTTTATAAACCGACCTCTGATAAAATCTATAAGGCCCCAACCTTTAATCATTACATAATCTTGAGATAAGTCAATTATTTGACTTTAATTCACATAAATTATTTATTAAGGTTAAGAGTTTTAAATAATAGGCCATTATTGAAACATATAATTCAATAATCATATAATAAGATAATATAAAAACAATATCCCATTTTTTCACCAAAGAAAAACCTTTATGTAAAAAATATTTCATTTCGTTAAAAAAATAATCTTGACTTATTCGTTTATCTTAATCATCCTTATACCCTATGATAAAATTTATCAAAAAGTTAGGATGGGCACAAAATCTCATTAATGTATAAAATAAGGAATGGAAACATTAGTTCATGAATATTTATAATCCCATCAAATCATAAGAATCATTAATAATTTTAGCAATCATAAATAATAAAGATAACCTATGGAATCCATATCATACATACTTTGTATCTTTCCTGACCACATAGAGAGTAACATTCATGGATTCTTTTAGAATACCCATTTCATTATATTAGCTAATTATCATCAGAGAAAAATTAACATTTTCAACTATCACATTACTCAATGCTTTATAGAGATACCATTGGATCACATTCCCTTGTTTTATTATGAAAACACCCGTATAAACATGAATTAAAAAACCATAACATAATCATAACAAATGAATAATCTTAACGAAAAAATATCATTTACCAATTGCAATCATTAGACATAATTTTGAGAAATTGATATAATCAATTCATTTTTAAAACAATTTTCAATGCCAAAATACCAAAAAAATAAATATGGTATTTACTTCTATTTTTAAAACCATTATAACTTGTAATGAAATCCAAATACAAAATTATTCTCATGGTAGCGGAAAGCTCATTGTCATCGTGTAGGTTAAAAAGAAACACACCTTTTTCATTCACTAAAATGACTCTTAAAAAAATATTCCTTTTAAATATATTTTAATTAAATTAAAAGTCAAAGAGGTTTATTGTACACTATATAAAATAATGTTGTATATAAATAAAAATATGACTCATTGAAAGGATATTAAGATAATGTCCCTTACCATGAGTTTGAATCAACAAGTACAATTGTTATATTCCTAAATAACAACCATATGTTAATTAATAATTTCAGTATAAACCTTTTTAATATTATTATTCCATTAATATCCCTTATTACCATGTTATAAATATTACATAATTATTTAATTTCATATTACATGTTTTTTGATATTCGATAATTGAATAAAAAATGAACATGGTTTGTTGTAAAATGTCCATGCGGTCAATAATCCATAATATCTAAAATATTATTCATGATTTAAATATAATATATATATAGTATATATGACTTTAAAATAGTCTATAACATTTGGATATATGAATTGAAATGCACTATTCATATAGAAGGTCGGCTGCACGTACTCATGAAGGCTACTTTATTTTCTGGGTCATATTAAAGGAATGAAAAATAAATTAACCATCGGTATAATATAATTAAATTATAATATCTATGATAAATTTGATACATAAATTCATTAACTATATCCATTATACATTCCATGAATATCATGAATGAGTCATATCACTTTGAGGGGGCGGTATTCCACACTTTCTCAAATGAAATTGTTGTATTTACATATTATGGATTGAATAAATGTACAATATAAATTAAAATTAATTATTCATGTAGAAATAATAAATATAATATATATAAAATAATTATCGTTTCATTATAATGGCAACCAGGATTGGTGGTAGGAGAAAATTTATCAATCATTGTTTCGTGATGCAGTAGTTCACCGTATAGAGAAACAACAAGTTCTATATCAATTGGATGGTGGTGTGTGTAAGAGTAGGATGGACCTAAAGCATAAAAAATACAATTACAGTGTGGATATTTTTTATATTATAAAATAATGGCGTACAAAGTGTTTAGTGTATTGGATAATGAAAATAAAATAAATGAGTTTTAGAGAAGACATTACCTCTAAATCAGGAAACTCAATTTTATTGGAGCCAAAAGGCTCTCTTCAATTGAATTATGCCTAAGGTAAAGATAATATAAAGATTTTCAAGGTTTTTGGAGCTAATGTTAACATATTTTGGGTTATCCAAGGGGAATTAGAGGTGTGTATAACTTCGTGTAGGTGGTTTTATTTTATACGAAATATGATGGGAACTTTAGGAATGTCTTAAAATATTATATTATTTTAAATTGATTTTCAAATTATAAAATTTAAAATGTAATAAAAGTTTAGTATAAAATGATCATGGGTCTAAATCCTTTCATCCAATTGGTTTTATAGAAGTTTAGGTAACAAATTTACCCTTATCATTTTTTGTTAAACCTTAGTTAAGTGAATTAACTCTTACCATGTATTCTTGTATTTCCACTCTATATAGTTAATATGGTTACTATAAAATGCCATGAGAACATCAAGTGGATCCTTATTGAAATTTTTTCAATTATATATGTCATTTGACCGAATCTATTTTTAATGAATATTATATTATTTAATAAAATAGTTTTTTAACTCATTTCTATAAATTATGGGAATATTTTGTAACTTATTTTTGGCAAAGTTGTAACAAATTCATTCATTAAATAAAAATACATTAAATAAAATATAACATCACATAATCATCCATGAAATCTATGGATGGTATCAAAATGTACTAATTACATTTAATTTTATTATTTATGATATCATCAATTTGAATCATTGATTAGTAAGGTAATCATTGAATCATCATTATGTTATAAATAAATTAATATATTTAATATCTAAAAGTATCAAATAAAATACTATGATGTATATATAATTTATATTTTGAATGATTTTTTATTTTCAGAGAGATCAATTATATTACACTATATAAATATTTTTTTAGTTAAAAGCTACATGTTTATGTTATATTTCCCTTTACATTGCATAAAAAATTGTAACATGTCATTATCAGGCCTAGGATGACACATGTGGTCCTAAAATATAACCATGTATTCTAATAGTGATCCATATATCATAAAATAGGATTATAAAATGTGTTAGGGTTGTTTTATATTGTTATATTATGAATTTTTACCCTAATTTACTAGAGTTACCATTTAATCATGTAAATACAAATAATAATTGAAGTTACTATTCATAATATCAAAAAATAAAATAAATGTGATTTAAAAATTTGGACTATATGAATCCAAATATTCAATCTAATTTTCCATATTTTTTAAACATAATTGGAATTAATTAATTAAAAAATAATTATTGTTTTCATAATGAGAAATAAGGTTTTTAAGAAATTAAAACTATCAAAATATTGAAATGTGTTTATGTACATTTTAAATGTGAAATTACTTCAGGGACCAAATATAGAATAAATGATAAAAAATCCAATTACACTTTAAAACCTAATAAAAGGATAACATAACTATAAAAATAAATTAGAAAAAATGGATTTATTGAATTATAATGCAATTTTATAATTTTTCATTAAAATATGAATTTCATAGAAAATTTACCAAAATTTAAAACAATAAAAATAAGGTTGTACCACTTATAAATAAAATGTTTAGTTCATATTTTATTATCAAATTAAATATTTAAATGTTAAAAAATCGATTATTTAAGGGTGTTCCATCAAAAGCCTTTAAAACATTCTTTTAAAAATAATAGAGTATTTTTTCTAAAAATTGAATTCATTCTCATTTTTACTCTATAAAATTAATTTAATAAATTTAAAAAGATTTAAAAAATATGTAAATTCAAAATAAAGTTAATTCTATTCATTCATTCCAATACAACAACATGGAATTAACTACCATTTTAAATAATAAAATTACTTTAGTATTATTTGTTGTATAACTCATTGTTGTGTGCAACACATGATTTCAGAGAAAGCTATTGTTATGTGTTGGGTATGATATCATACATAGTTACCCCTTTAAACTATAATTAATATTCAATTTTAAAAAATATTAATTGATATGAAAATGTATTGCTCTATAAATACTTGGGATGTTATATCTAGAACCATGATGATTGAATTTTTAGTAGAAAAAATATATTTGGAATGACGAATTTAGTACCCCATGTTATACAATTAATCAAGTTTTTATAATACAGTTGGTTAATAAAACTCCTTAAGAGTCGTGGAATGAAATAAAATAAAAATATTCTTACTTCATGGGTTTTGTATGCAATTTATTCCATCATAATACAGAAGATAATTTATATAATCATTCTATAAAATATAATAAAAGAATATATTTTGGTAATATTTTAACTATTTTGGCATATTGGGTTTTTATAATTTAATAAATACTTATGAGGAAACCATACATGTATATATTTGTGAAACTGATCCATTAGATTTCAAAATATCCCAATCCACATCATTAGATGATTTTTAAAAAAATTATTATTCATCAAATATTAGAAAGTTCATTAAATAAGAGAACAACATAAGAATACGAGTCCAATTTAATACCTCAAGAATAGTTTCAACATTTTATAAATGAAAATATTTTTCTAAACTGATGATATTATTTTTTTTATTGGGCATCATCCTAGTGAATATATCACTGGTGAAGTAGATCAATCAGTTAGAATTTTAAATTTTCTAAGAAATGATGTTGAACATTGTTCAATATTATCTTAATTATAACCTAAAATAACAACAATATATTCTAGTTATTATGTTTGGATAAAAGAAAAAAATTATTAACTAAATGAATTTGAGGGGAATCATGATTTTTATTTAGTTGAAAAACCAATGGATATATTTATTGTTGGGGAAAAATAAATTTTGTAGAAAAATTTTGTTTGAAATAGAAATATAATTATAATTAATGATAGATTTTTTTAAAAGATATAATCATAAACAAATATTATATAATTAATTTTCTTATTATTTTTTGAAATAAATTATGTTATTTATATTCCTCTGCCATATTTAGCATTGAAAAATTGAAAATATTATAAAATGGATGTGTAGTTTGCATTTTTTAACATATATATTTATGTGGAATTTTATGTAGAATGAACCCTTGTTTGGAAAATAATTAACATCCATAAAATTATTTTAAACATAATAATTAACATTAAATACTTACAGAATCAACTAGTTATGGTTTTGAGAGGTAAAAAATAATTTTTTTATTTCAAAACAATATTTTTATTGGATCTGCGGTTCGAACACTTTTTATAAAATAAGTTTCTAAAAACCTCATCATTGTTAAAATATATTACGATGGAAATATATTTGGTTAAACTCATAAATACTTAAAATATTCATTTGTATATAATATGAAATATTATTTTTAAATGAGAAATATGGGATAACATAAATAATATTTATAATTTCAAAATTATAAAAAATGAGAAATATAATTTATATATAATGAAAAATAAAAGAAATAACATCTTAAGATATATATATATAAAGTATTAATAATATTAGTACTCCTATATGATCCTCAAACACTATAGTTATTGATGAATCAAGTAAAATATATCATAAAATTATCTTTATAAAAATGATATGATCATAATAATACTTAATAATTAATAATCCATTTTTATGTTTGTGGTATGATTGTTTTAGATATATCAGGAATTTCCAAAAAAATCATAACATAAATATGTTAAAATAATTATTCATTACTAAAATTGAACAATCTATTTAAGCCTGTATTACTCCTTTGGAAATGATTATGAATGAAATTTTTTTCATATTCTTACTTTGGTTGTTTGAAAATGGATAGAGAGTGTACGTTCCAAACATCACATTTATTATAATAAGAAATAGTGTTATGGTCATGAATGAAAATCCCCCTAATAACCCTTTCTACTATTAATTAAACATATGTTGTAACTATAAGTTTTTATGCTCAGGTGTTCTTGATAGAACATACACTCATTGATTATGTAATTAGTTTTTGTAAAACTAAAATATTTTTTTGATAACACAAATGGACATTCATTATGTTAAATCCCATAACATCTATCAAGAGAAAATAACATAGATATAAGACATCACATCCTTCCCGATCATAAACAACAAGGATATATTAATTTACATTTGAATGGAATGAAAGTATAAAATAATGATATTATTAATTAACACTTTTGTCCTAAATGATTTTATTCTATAAAATAGAATCATGGAATGATCAATAATAAATATTCATTTATATCTAATTATTTCATAAAAATATAGTTAAATTTAGGAAATTAATTTCTAATTGTTAGTAAATATTAGCATGCCCAATAAAAACATCATTTTTTTTAAATATTGTTTTCCATAATTTTTCAGATTAACTGAATTATCAGTTTTTCTATATGATCATATTCAAAAAATTATTAAAAAAATGAATTACTAAAACTTTTATTTTAATTTTTTTATAATAAAACATTAGTTCTATAAAATATATATATTCCTATAAAATTCTTATCTTTTCTAAAAAAACAAAAAATACTATATATAAATGAACTTATGACCAAAATTAATATAATCAATCATAATGTTAATATATAAATATCAATATTTAAAATTTATCTTTTATCAATTCTGTTTTTATAAATATTTGATTTTTAATATTTAAAAATAGAAAATTTTCTCTACCAATAATAGTTTAGAAAATATAATTAAAAATTCATGTGTATTATTCTTGATCACCAGATCCTACGTTGAATTAAATATATGATGCAAGTATTAAGGAAGTTGAACAATTTCCCAATGCCTCTAACTAAAATAGTGGGTAACTAAATCCCAAATCTCTTTTTAGTATAGTTGATGAATCATTGTCATGAAATTTATGGATAGTCCATAGAATTAGCATATTCCAAATTCAATTCCACTTCATGTGATTACATCACCCTTGTAAAATAATGTTTTCAGGTTGAATGATTTGAATGATATTGTTAATATATTATTTTTCAATGAATGTATGATATATATTAAGTGGTATGAAAATAAAAATCCCTTTTTAAAAGAGATAATCTGACATCACGTATGGTAGAAGGTATATGTATAAAAAATTAAATTGACTGTTATTACCCTACAATGATTAATGAATTTCGTTTTTTTAATTCAAACTAGTTGATAATATTTGGTTTTGAAAAATTAAAAATTTTAAAGGTAATTATAAGACATGTTTCGATCAAGTGGAATATTTTGTTGACATCTTATTTGATGGTGAAGATTATCTTGTTGCGCATAAGACATATGAGATGTTGGGAGGCTGTGAAAATGTAAAGGATGAGTCATCAATTTTTCTATCATTTTAGAAAATTTTAAATGTGTTACATTCAAAACCAGATTCCTGGAAAGTTTTTTTATTGATTAAAATGTTACAATATGTCGAGGATTAATGATATAGATTCAATGAATGTTTATGAGATATTAATTTTGGACATCCTTATTTTTATGATGTAGATAAAATTGGTAAAATATTATTTTTAGTAGTAGCGATAAATATTAATCAAATTAAGTTCAGGAATCATTAATTCCTTTGAATTGTCTATAATATAATGATAAAATTCATCACTTCGATGAACATTAAGTGCCCTGATGTTTATATTTTTGAAAATTTTACAATTATCAATGAAGAAATTATTTTGAGGAAGGTTTTTTTGTACAATATCTCTTTATTTTCAATGGTGAATCATAAAAATATTCCTTTTAAATTATTGAAGAACAGTTAAATGAAATTTTAAAACAAAATTCAATGTTATTTATCTCCCCATATACCACATAAAATTTAAAATTGATAAATTATGTGGCTCAAAATGAAATAATGAAAATAGAATATGAAAACATGATAAGTGATCTAGGGTTTACATTAAATGAAGCCGAGTCTTTATAAAAAAATAGAAAATTCATTGAAATATGAAAGAAAAATAAAAATAATAGAGGTAACGAACTTATTGTACTGCAATGTTTTAATAATGGTATATAACAATATTATGTGGATTATTATTCAAAAATAGATGATAATAAATAAATAAATTATAAAAATTATCCATTATCAATATTAAAAACTATTCTACCCTAGGAATCTATTAATTCAATGTCCACTACAGTATTAGTAGTTGTTGGAACATGTCACATTCCTATTATTGTTTAAAATGGTAAAGAAAAAGTAGTTTCAAAAAAAATATTGATGCTATGAATGTTTGTAACAAATGTGGAAAACCTATATTGATAATTAATGAAAACTGATTTAGATATGTTGTTTAATAATTAGTAGATGTATCTAATGAAAATTCATCTGCTGAAAAATCAAAACCAGATGAAAAGTATGATAAAATCACTTAATAGACATCCTATTTTACCAATGAGTTTTAAATTATGTATATTTAGAAGTTCTTAAGAATGAGGAATGTATATTATAATATGATGAAAATTAATATTCATCCAAAATTGTTTTAGCTATTGATTTGTCAAAAAAATATAGATGTAATAGATGTATGAATTGTTGAAAATGATAATGTGAAAGATAAAGATAGAGTAGATGTATGGCCCTTAAAGAGGCATGATTCTGAGGCCTTTTCAAAATCTATATATTATCAATCAACATGTTAAGATCTTCTCATTGAATCTAGAGTTATTTATTTTAGGGATTCATTGATTAATTATATATATTCATTTCAATTCATTATCTAGTTGAATCCTTTTGTAATCATGATATGAATAGGTTATATATTTTCAAGATATAGAAATATATAACTCTATTGGATGCGAAAATTGTCCTCAAGGAATTACAGTTAATGGATTTTAAAGATGAATTCAAATATAAATTAATAAGATTTAATAAAATTAATCAATTAAAATAATGATACATAGAAATATTCTTTTGTTCATGGTGAATAAATTTATAAGGGTTATATGTCTTTACTTGTAATTAATAACATTTTTATAATTCGTATTCTAATGTATATGCGATGTTTTAAAATTTTCACCAGTTCATGTCACTTTTAAAATCTCCATAATAATTTTTTGACAAGTATATTAGATGAATATGTCCTATAATAAAGAAATATAGAAGATTTAAGATGATAATATTGTGAACTAGTTTCTAAAATATATTTTTATGAATTTGAGTTAAAAAAATTAATAGAAAAAGTTACATGAAAAAGAAAATGAATCCCTAGACTAAGAAGATCTATGATTTCATGATATGGTGGAATGAAATGATTATTACGAGGAAAATGATATTGATAAATATAATAATCAACATGTATTTAGAATATTTAAATACACCATCATAAGTCTAAAAAATAAGGTCTAAATTAAAATTTTAACTATTATTGCTTTGTAATATTCATACAATATTTTGAATGACTGAAATCTCAAATGTTATTCCATTTTTATATTTGATTGATTGTTTTATATATTATCCCTTGAATTATATTACAATGTTATGTTTTGAATGAATTTATATATATTATAATTTATTTAATTGATTTTTAATTAATATCAATTAATGTTTTCCTATCGCCATATTTATTGTTTTATAATAAGAAAGTGGGAGATGTTTTTGGAGAAATGAAAAGGTGGAAACATATTAAACAATTAATTTTAGGGAGAATATCATACTAGTGAGGATTTTGTATTTTAAGAATATATTTTATCTATTTCTTCTAGAAAAAAAATGCTAAATAAAAGAATTCATAATAATTGGGTGATAAGAAATGTGAAGGTTTATTTACCCCAAATTTATTAACTCTCATGTATGTTCTCCAATGCTAGTATATTTTATATATAATTTTTGTGTTATTTCTTTTTCAAAAAAGATGGATATCTTTTATTCAAATGTTTTCTTTAATACTATTTTATCTTCAGTTACTAAAATTGCCACACAGTTTTAAAAATATTTTTCCAAAATTACATTTCTTAATGATTTTGAATTATTTTAATGAAACATTCTTATTATACTAAATATGGAAATATTTATTCAATAAAATAAAAAAAACATTCCATTAATGATTTATCCATAGGATTTTCCAATGTCATAACCTTCAGATTGAAATACTTCATTTACATCAAATTAACATAAATCATTTATATTAGATTGATCTATGTTATTTCCATTGGATTGAATGATGTCATGACCGTATGATTAAAATAAGTCATGTTGATCAAATTATTCTATGATTATTCTTTTGGTATGAGGATATTAAATAAATATATGTGTAGATATTAATACTACTATGTCATGATATTTTTTAAAATGGTATGAATATAATTTTCCTTTCGGTAAAATACAATTTATTCTATTGGGGTGATATGCATTCATCCATCAGACTAATATATTTTATTCTATCAAAATAATATCTCTATAATTAGTGATAATTTTATTTCTACAGGTCAAAATACATTTTACCAGCACTGTAATAGTTCATCCAGAATGATAAGGGATGATGATATATTTACTAAGATGTCAACTGAAGATTATTAAGTTTATTACAACTTGCCTTGAGAATAATTTAAATTTAATAGTTAGAGGATTAATATAAGTTTTAATTTATATAAGTAGTAATAAGACGATTCTTTTTCATTCTTAATTGATCTAAATATTTCATTACTATACCGACCCTTTATGATTTGAATTGTATTATTTTTATATAGTTTTATATTCTATGGATTCCATGTGAGTTATTTTAATTCCACTAGAATAAATCATCCAATTTTTTTATTTATGTCTTGATCAATATATTCCATGAATAGGAAAATAAGATATTCTAATCAAAATGATAATGTTCATATGGGGATATTAAGGAAAATATTATTTCAATATTTTTTATCAATATAATTATGAGAAAAAACGAAAGATCTAAAAGATTATTTTTATAAAATATAGACACCTTATGTTGAGTTTATTGAATCTTATTCAATGAATATTTTATTTTATTCAGTTTTTTATAATTATTATCTTTTAAATTCTATTAATATGAGAGTTTATTCATCATTTTTGTAATTATTTTTTCATCATTTCATTTTCAACCTCATTCTGGAATGGAATTTCTCTATAGGTAGATGTAAATTCTTTGGTTTTTTTCTTGGAAGTGTTCAATCAGAAGAATATTTACCTTATTGCACAAGAAATGGACTCTCAGGTTCTCTTCAAGTCCCTCAAAGGGTAGACGTCTACCCCATGGTTAATAATCTACCACGTGAGAAAGAGGAGTAATCTGATTCATGATGACATGGATATAACTTGTATTTGGAGTGAAGTAAATAGGGCATCAAACTGCCTCGCTTCCTAAGATGCTATTACTAAGGGTGTGTCCTACATGGAAACAATTAGGATCATTCCTTAGGATGCTGTAAGAATTGTTATTGGGTCTACTCTTGGTCGCAACATTTATGGTCCCTCATGGTCCTACTATTCTTGTACCCCATTTTTTCACGTGATCCCACATTCATTTAAAAAAATTATTTGGGGGTGTTTTTAATTATGTGTTTTAATATTTTCTCATGTTATATTGCCTTTATTAGTATGGTTTAGATTTTTTATTCTAGTAAACATTTATAAAATATTATTTAACAAACACCCTCTATGTTTGTTACATTTTATTATTGTAATATGATGAATTCACAGTACGATAATTAAAATAATCATGTTGGGTTTTAATTAGTATTATTTTTTAAAATACAGTTCGCCTGCCTCTTATGGTTATTATTACTCTTATGATCGTACAATTCAAAGGATATATAACAATGAAAATTTACTTATCAGAAATATAATTTAAATGTAAATTTTGTTATATAAAATGATACTCGAGAATGGTTTGTCATATAATCTATAGATGTTGATGAGACATATAAATGGATAAAAAATGTAATAAAATGCTCATAATAACCCTATCTTCTTTAATTTTATGTATTAATAATGTCTTTGAGCCTCACATTATTTTTATGGATCATAAAGAATATGTATAAATTTAAAAATATGTCATCCGACATTCGGACGATGAAATATATTTTGAATACAAGGAAAATTATTACATTTCTTAATTATTACATAATAAAACAATTATATGTTTACCCATATATAAATTTCTTCCATAAATTTTCTTATATTATATGAAAGGATTTCCTAATGATGATAATGGATTCGAGAAAACCATTTACCTAATGATTATCAAAATTTATCAAGTTGTTACTTATATTTATTTAGTACTATATGGAATGGTTGAATAAAAATAAATTTCTTAATTATTAATAACACTATATACAAATATACTACACATTTCAGGGGTATCCTTAAAAAATTAATTCAGGGAAAAAATATGGATAAAAATAACCACCGTAGATAAAACTGTTTCTTCAAAATTAAAAAATTACAATTTTCATAGTATATATATATATAGTAATATCCCCATTAAATTTTCTAATTTTTCCATTTTTTCCTTCATTAATTTTTTTATTCCCTAATAAAGTTATAATAATAACCAGTTTTAATAATAAAATTAGATAGTTTCATTATAAAAATCAATTTATGGTAAAATATTTTTTATCAAATTGAATTCAATTTTAATTATAAAATATAACATACAAATATCAATGAAATCCAAAAAAATATATATTTTGTGTCTTAACACAATAACCCAATTTAATTTTCTCCAACTCCCTATATCATGATCTCATATTAGAGTTTCCTTAATGACTCATTTCAAAGATGAATTCAATTTCATTATTGTAAGTGAATGTTATTTTTTATATATGAAATTATTGATGAATAAAATATTAAATAAAAAATAAATTTAAATAACACCCGAAAGGTCAATATTAAATTAGTGGACCCTATATAGATATACTATTATCCAACCCCATATAATATACAATATAAATTCAAATTAAATTTACGTAGTAATACTATATTGGGAGTGGATAATTTCATACAATGAAAGACTTATCTTTCTCACTCCCCTTATTCATTTATTATTGGTAATCCCTTATATTTAGACAATTCACTCTAATAATCATTGTAAATATGGGGTTTGAGTTTAAAATTTAACTCCCTCCTGTGAATCTCTTCAAAAATACCATTGTAGGTTCCCATATAGATAACGAAATATGAAATCTATTTCTATCATAAGAAAACTCTTATTTTTGTACATTAAATACCAATAATAAAAACATAAAAAATATGGTGTTCAATGACATGGGGGATATAAACTACAATCATTATTAATGTCTAAAAATTCACTTCTTCTCAAGCCCTCAAAGTTCATATTTCATTAAAAATTAGATTCTACCTAACTTATTTTTTAACTAGGGATAGGATGCAAGAAATCATTAATTTGATTAAAAAAATTAGTTGAAAATGTAAATTTTCTTCAATACACAAAATTGTGATTGGAATTAAATAATTTAACATGTTTTAAGATGTTTATTTTGTTTTATTTTTTATTATAAATTATAATATTCCATTACATTACTCAGATAGGGAATGAATCATATATGGTTATAAAAATAATATTTGAATATTATAACATCATCATTGATACCCACCTATGATGAAAAATATCACATGATTTCTATCACTGAATTGTGTTAAAATATAAAAAATCAATAAAAAATTCTTGAAGTTGTGTCTATATATTATTTAAATAATTTGTAGATCATTATGTTGTTTTAGAAATATTTCAATCTTTATAGTATAAATGTATCTAGGTTGATAATCTATGAGTTTTTTTCTATAAAATATCTTATATATGTGGATCACACATTCATATTATTCTTATCGATATTCATAACCACTGATGATCATAGTGTGACTGGATTAGACATTTAATGTAACCACAAACACATTAGAATCTTTATGAGGAATCTAAAAAACAAATTATTAATGTTATTTACTGAGTTTCTCTAACACTATGTGTTCAATAGTAGGTCTAGATTGAGATTATTGTTGAAATCACATTTCCTATTAAGCTAATAAATGATTGTATGGTAACAATATCCATATTGATGGAATGTTTCATATAATTTATTAATCACAAAATCTAATATATTTTTATATTTGAACAAAAATTATTCAATTAATTTAATCATGTACCATTTTTCACACTCAATTATTACCTTTGAAAAATATTTCATGCCATTTATGGTGCACCATAAAATTTCTGGGTATAATTAATTACATAAATGCATTTTACAATATAATTAACCACATGAAATAATGAAATAGAATTTTCCACAACATATTTACTATTCTCAAACCCTTATAATAAAAATACATTCAGAAAATAATATGAAACTAATAAACAAAAATTTCATACATTTAGATTCTATATAATTAATAAGACTAAAATATAAAGGGATTTTCTGTTCCTAAATGACTACAAAAAATTATAATATGTTTAAAATAGATAATATTAAAAATATTATGTTGATAATTTTTAAAATTTCAATATATTAAAAAAATATTATATTTGTTATGTTATTAAACCATTTATATATTTTTTATTTTCTACGGTAATATTTTAAAATAAAAATTTGATATTGTATTTATTTTAATAACTAATCTATTGGTAACATAATGTTTTGGATTGATTAAAAAAACTAAATTTTTTATTATTAAAAAATTTATATCATTATAATAAATGAAAATGATAATTTTATCCCACATTTAAAATTTATGATTACAAAATACTCATTTTCGAAAAATGAGTTTTTAAATATTACAAGATCTAAAATATAATTAATGATTCTTATAGATAAAAAATAATATAGTACTGCGAATTTCATATTTGAAATTAGTATATACAAATTTCTTAATGAGGTCCATTTTATTATTATAAATTAAAATTAATTACATTCGTACGAATTATTACCGTAGTGAAATCAAAAATTTCAAGATTAATAAATAATTGTGTAAAATAAATTAATCATGTTTAAATTGTTTAAAATAGAATATTAATTATATTTTTAACCATATCACATCTTAAAACCTATTATTATACATTATAGATAGTATTGACATGTTAAATATGACCCCCCTTTATATTAGGTTGATATATTTAAAAAATCATGATTATCACCACTGTTAAATCGGGCCTCCCACCACATCCTCACATCTTGTAAATGAATTTGTATTCTATAGAAAACTCATAAAAATGAATTTCAAATATATCCGTATTAACTTTTCTTGACCCTTATGTCATATAATATTTTTTGGAAACCTCTATTTCCAATAAGTCATCCAAGGGAAATCTTAATTCCTCAACATGAGTACTTGTTTTCATAAACATCATCTCATTTCATAAACACCATAGATATGGAATATACAAAATCTCATGTAAAGAAATCAATATTTTTTAAAATTAATTTAATTATTTCATTTTAGTGAATATTATCCTTTATTACCCATTTCTAATAGGAAAAAAATATAATTATTTAATTGTTAATCAGACTACTACTAGCATGGAGTGAAAACATTTGATTTTTTCACCACTAACACTATTTTGTAGATTATAAAAGTGAAATTGGGGAATTAATTACAAAAATATAATAGAAATATGATTATGATAATAAAAATCATAATCCAAATTCATTTCTTACAATAATTTGACAACATAATGATAATATTGAGTAGTTTGGACAACCCACTCTATGATGTAATATAGCCCATTATATGTCTAGTTTCATTATAATTTATTAAATATCAAAAATATATCACTATAATAAAAAAATTTCATAATATATTGATTATTCTCTAAAAATATCGTACTTCCCATAGAAACCACATTCATAATCATAATAATCACGTTACTATGGTATATTATTGTTTTGGACTATATAAATACCCACATGAAAAACTCTATAAAATAATATCATGAATGAAAATGAGAACATCATTATTCATGATATATGATATAAATAACTAAATAAAAATTGTTTTTTATTCAATTATTTTGATATTAATATTAAACTCACTAACAAATACATTGACAATCTTTTGTTATGGATAACCGAAGGATGCTTCCTTCAAATTTTTTATTCAATGACATTGAACAAAACTGAAATTCATTTATATGTATATATTTATGTATATAACCTCGAAATATAAAACACACACACAGAAACAGATATATATATATACATATATATATACTATCTATAAAATACAACAGAATAGATACAATTACTAATTATTAAATTAGACGTGATTTTGACGTAAACTCAAATCATATAAATTTTATATTTTGTTTTTAACCCCCAATAAATTTTATGATTAGAGGTTCTTGTGAATAACCCCCACTAGGTTTATAGATAATCATTTTATCGGGGATTTCACCTAACCCCTCTAAACAAATTTCACCAATCATCTGTTTATTATACTGAACTACATGTGTATTGATTCATATCATCACATGATTTGAAGTGACACCCATTTCTACAATTTTGGGTCCATATAAAAAAATAAGTTTGAATAGTTTCACCCTCTAAACGTGGGTCAATTCTATTTATAGAACATCATTTTCAAGAATTTCATGTTGCCTGATTCATGCCCTAAAAAAATACATAAGGATGCACATAAATATTATTCATGGGTCCATCCATGATTTAAAAAAGTTTCCATGCATACCTTTACACAAGTTAGATATACACAATTAACATGCGTACAATAAAAATTTATAGAATTGTTCCTGAAATCATATAATTTATAGAGACACTAGATCACCATTCATGGGTTTAGCAGCCACATATGAAATGATGTAAATTTAAACTTATATACTTATGGGTCAGACCTATGATGTTAATTTTCATGACTCATGAGATTAAAATTCCTGAGTGAATGAATCATATATGAATTTTCATGTGGGGTATGTTCAATAAAATATATTTTTCATAGGCACAAGTCTGATCTATGTATGGATGTCTTGCATGAATGATTTATATTCACAAGAAGGGATCTAGAATACAACTACCCACCAATATGTCTATCAATGGATAAAAGAACACCCTTGTATCTAAATTCACCAAATTGTTCATTATGTTACCAATGATATATTTCACAATCTTTCTTGTAGGATCCCACATCCCCACCAAATGATGTTATATTGAAAAGAAGGGAATGCATCCTTACCACATGATGTTAAAATATATATAAAATGACCTTTTGGAAAGAAATTAAAATTTTACGAAAAATGTGTTCATACTACATGACCTTAAATTGTGATAAACATCACCCATCATTATCACTTACCAAAGGAGCACATGTGTGTCACCCATGTTAACTAGCTAATGGGGTTCTTTTTTCAATAATTAATCTCACATGTCAATAAATAATAATTCATGTCATGAGTGACGTAGGTAACCAAAAAACATTCTTGGCCCCTATAATGGAAAATATATCTTTTTTTTATTTTATATATATTTATAATTGCTAATTCATAATAATTAGCCTCATATAGAGGGAACTAGAAACCATAGGAGGCTGAAATCACCACAGAAGGACTCATTAACTAATGTTGGTTATGACCATTCCAAAAAATATTCTCCCATGGCATCCCGCATGTCATGAGAACATCAATCTATGCGTTACAACATTTTCACCCACACTAAGAAGTATGTAGGAATATACTTGACAATTAGTATTGTAATATGGTTCATGTTTAACATTCCCCTTATATTTGGTCCATATTATTCATGACCTTAAACATCATGGACATTAGTCAGACCCGTATGAATATATAATTCAATTCATTAATGATAAAAATTGAAAGACCATAATATAATACAGAAATACATATAAAACATGTCAGGTTTAGAACCTAGAAAGCGTGTGTTAAGAAAATGTAATGTCTTCTCTTACTAAACCCATTATATCCAGAGTTCAGATAGAAGTTAGATATAAAATAATTTTGAAATAAAGCGAATGTAACCCAAAATTTGTCCCTAGAAAAATATGACCCAATATTGACCAAGCCCTAAGTATTGGTAAATGATAAATTAATGGTTTTTCAAATATATGCAGCATGATATCTTGTTCACTACTTGGAAATGCTACTTTTATGGTTCTCGAAACGTTCTATAATTTTTTGTTTTCCCTACATGAAAGATCATGATTTTAGCATCTCGGGTTTTAGAAAACCTTTCATCGACCATGGAAGGGAAATGAGATATCTATGGTTGACTTTCAAATAGATTCATATGGGATCATACCTACCAAACATAGAAATATTGGAACAATATAAATGTCTTTCTAGTCCTTTTTAGCATGATGTCGCTGTAGAAAAAATCCACACCTGATAATGTTCTGGACCATTCCTGGCAATATTTCCCATACCATCTTAATTACCCATTACATTGGACTGTGATTACAATACATATAACCATTCTATTTAATTTGATACGATATCCATGATGTTACATCTTATTGAACAACATACTTTCTCAAATAAGGGATGAAACACTAGAATCCTACACCTTTTTATTACCACACTTTATTTCTAGAAACCTCATTGAATATAGACTGATCATCCCAACCGAACGATAAAATGATCAAGGGTAACCTAACCCTTCCTGACGAGTTATTTTGATAGTGATACCTATAATTAGGAAGATGTTTGATTGCTCACAAATTGTACATGGACCTTATAATAGAGTGGAGATGAAATCTACATGACCATGAATGTAATACCAATGGAATCATGCCTATGGGATTTGAAAATCCAATTTTATTCCTATCATTTTTATAAGAATGGAACTCCAATACTCACAATCCCCATTGAACATACATGTAATCGATATGGATTCATGACTAAGGGATTTGAAACTCTAATTTGATGTATCTCCTCCATATAGAAATGGGAATCCAATAATCATTATCCCCATTAACACCATGATATAACTCATAACCATATAATTCCTTGGTTCATATCGGTTACATACTCCTCATTCCATGATTCATAAATTCAAGATTCTGGGGACATTATTTATAAAAATGAAATTTCAACTATCTAGGTGGACTATAGTTTCCATATATTTTTTTCTAGCCACTCACACCACCACCCAAATCTTCCATTTCCATAGAGAAAGAGTAAGGACACCATTTTTTTACATTTCTAATAATGAAAAAGGGATTTTATAAAATAGCTAGAGGTGTCAACTCATTGTAAGAAAGGTACTCTTATCCTAGTGAGTCGTGGCTAAACCATAGAGAAACGTTTAACCCTTGTTGCCTTGGGTCATCCCGAGAATGTGTGTCCCATGTTCCATATTAATTAATCATGTACTTGTAAAAAATATATCAACTTATTTGGAATTTCAGAGGTCCATAAAAGATGACTATAAAATACTCTGTTATAATATCAGAGAAAAATGAAATTAAATACCTCAATAAAAGGTCTCATCCAAATGACACAAAATTACATAAACATAAAAATTGAGTTAACAGACCCTAAACAATATCAATTGATGTTATTAACTATAAGACTCTAACTAATATCAACAGAAGATCTAAGACAAAAGACTACAAACTAAAAAATTGATGTTCGAATCTAGAAGACCCTAAAGTACAATAGTAGAAGTTCCGATCCAAAAGACCATAAAGTGCAGTATTATATGATCTTGTATTAAAGACCATAAACTACCACAATAGAATTTATTATCTAAAAGAAAATTATATAGAGTAATAAAAAGAAAGATAAATAAGACAATAGACTACATCAATAGATGGTCTGAAATAGGAGACCATAATTTAAACCAAAATAAGGTCAATGATAGAAGAACATAAAATAAAACATAATGATTTCATAGCTTGAATAAATGGAGAAGGACACAAAACCTACTATGTTGATAATTTGATAATGGAATCATAGGAATAATCAATGTCAATTCCCACTAAGTTTTATCATTTATAAAGATAAAAAAAATTTAAGAAATAGAAGTAAAAAATAAACTATATTTTTAGGGCCATTTATATGTAATTAGATCAACAAAAATATGGTCTCTAAGTATACTCATTTATATGAAAGAGAGTTCATTCTACATCTGGTACATATATTCTAAACAAATAATCCATTTGTGAAACAGGATAAAAAAGATAGATTATGATGATACGTCAACACAGAAGCTAATATCAGTTGAAATTAATGAACATTTTTTCGAGGAAGGTCAATTATGGTTTAAACATTTAAATCCAGTCACTCTTAATTAATTTGATATTAATCAATGGTTGGGATCCATTGAAAATCCTTTCAAAAATAGGTCAATGTAATTTTATAGGCATCATGAATGAAATAATAATGGAAAAAATCTAATAATGATCTGATAATATATTCATTGATACAATGAAAAAAATATGAATTCCCAAATTTTGCATCATTTCTATGGGTAACATCAAAACAATAAAAATAGGTCAAATATTGAACTATAAAATGATATGACCGTCAGAGCTAGACATGTGGGGAAGAGTCTGATGAGAATTATCAATTGACCACCATAGTTCTTCTCATCCCATATAATCTAATTTTTTCCATTGATGAATGTAATATTAAGTGTACAGATATCCCAAACACATTATTAAGTTGTTTCTAATGAGGATGATGATTTCTAATGATCTGGAATTAACTGAGCTATGATATTTTTAAATGTCATTATCTCTGCACTCAATACATCCATAAAAGTGTTCATGTTAGATATAAAAAGATGCCTATTATCCAACGCCATAGAAGATTCCATTATCAATGCAGCCATGGGATTCCTATTATTTGGATTAAAATATACCAACTCACTTGAACATAACAATTTATATGTTTGGATGATTTGTGGGCTGAATTTATATCATGGTTTTTATTTAGATACACCCACACCATTATAATGAATATATTGGTTGAGGTGTTTCTCTTGATCATGGATTTTTTCTAAGAGTGTTTCATTGATTCAGATAGGAATATACAAAAAAATCTGCCAATATCTTGTCTAGTCTGATATAATTACAAGATTATGTACGTAATAATGGGGATAAACATACTGAGATGAAGAAGAATTTGAAAGAGTAAACCCTATATAATATCCACTAAAATGATGCATCATCTAAAATAGTATATTCCTTAAGAAATTATCTCCCACTAATGGTATGCTCTTTTCAAGGATTGCTATACTTCCTTGAAGACTCACTAAAATCTACAATTAACACAATTATTACTATGTCTAAATGATTTCATAACGAACAATGTCATTTAACAAGGAAAAGTAGTCAATTTTTCACAAAAAATGGATAGTCTTCAAATAAATCCTAGCGATAATAATAATTTGGGAAGATTGGGGTACCAAAAAATTTTATAGGCTTAACATAAAAATAAATCCAATTTTATGAATACAAATAATTATATTTCTAAATTTATTTCTTCTCATTTTAATGGAATACATATTTAAAGTGTATATTATTATTTTTTAACATTTTAAATAGTTAATTTGTAATTAAATAAATCAAATTAATGTCATTGTAATATATTTCACATTGAAAATGGATATAAATTCATTAAATTATTTTGATATATTCACATTAACAAACAACTTTTTTTCTATATATATTAAAACAAATTTAAATAGAATTTTACAAAAACATTTAGTTGAATATGATAAAATTTATTCCATATTTTGGAACCAGAATTTCTAAATAGGTTATAATGTAATTTTAAATTTTTGGTATAAAAAATATACCATTTTAAAAAATTATTTACCTAATTATAAGTATAATAGGAACAATGGTTAAAGAAAAATGTTATAAGATGGACATACATAAAAATTACAAAATTTAATTCATGATTGTGGAGTGGATATATTATAACCATCCTATAAAAAATTATTTTCCATCCAATTTCATGAAAATTAATTCCACTTCAATTTGTTAAGCATTAATGGAAAAATAATTTTTTTAATCACTTAAACCCACCTCTCCAAAATATTAATACAACCCTCACCACAACATTTCCACTCACAAGACATTTATCTCATAATTATATACCAAACACTCTCACCCACACTATCCCCATGTCAAATATCTACTGGTCTCACATAATTTCCAAATCCAAGGTCTTCAAGAATATCTCAATGTGGTGATATTCAAGATGTAATTTTATCAAAACACCTCACATATTTAATTTTCATCTCTTAATTTCTCATAATATATTTTGTCCATAATGAAAATGTTAGTATTTAATCATTTTAATACTATAATATCATTTCTAAAATGGAATATCTTATATTCATCCATTTTATTACACCTTCTAATTCAAAAAAGCCTAACTACGGTCCAAATTATACAGGTTTAAAACATCCAAAAATAGTTTTTTTGTTCATTTTGCATTACCTACTTCAATGATTGTAATATAACTATTATTATTATAAAATATTTCAGTAATATATATATTATAACCTATTTCAATTATAGTAACTGATGTATTTTCATAGTATTAGATAATAATATACTAGTTCATGATGTATGGAAAAAACAAAAAAAAATAATTTTTCATTATTGTTTTCTATGTTGAATAGTCATCATGTAAGAAATAAAAATAATATATGGATCTATTAATATTTATGAATGTTCATTAATAAAACAAAATTCCAATTAATTATTATAATCCACATTTACAAAAACATCCATAATTTTATACAAATGAATCGATAATGAAACAATGTAACCAAAACTCTTGAAAGCCTGAAAATAATAAAATATTATTAATTAATTTATAAAAATATGTCAAAAGTTAATCACATCAGGTATTATAAATATGATAATAGTTCTTGAATAAGGTAATAAAAGAGTTTAAATCATCATGCATGATCTCAAATCATGTTATGTTAATAGAAAGCATGATGTAAGGGGATTCTCATCAAAATTTTACTTCTCTAATATGTATAATTTATTCACCCCTTGTTCTTTGTGTGAATTATATATATACTACTCTTTGATATATAATATAATTAATATAATTTTAATCATATTATTATATGATTCATTTCATAATTCTTAATTTGTTGGCGAGTAAGATATATATGATTACATGTGGTATGGGATTTTTTAACTCAATTTTCATTCCTTGGGATAAAATTATATTAATTGATAATTTCATTATTAGGTTATGTGTCAAATTAATTTAAATTATCTCATATATTATTGGTAGTAGTTTTTATTGATTTATATCAAATACACATAATTTATTCATTTCTAAGGGAATCTATCTCGATCTCCTTTCATTGAGGCATATTTAGATGTTATCCACCCACTATCTATTATGAGGTGTATATATATCAACTTTTATAAATCATATAATGATTCAAATGATTCAATATGTTATGGGAAACATTTATTTCAAATTATAATATTAAAAAACTTATTTGATATATGTAGAATGATTTGGACATGTATTTATGGGTGGGTCTCAACATTATATATCCCCACAATTCCACGACATATCTCATGGGACAAAACATTTGGACAAATTGAAACGTTTTTTAACAATATATTTAACTATATTGTGAAAGTTATTGATGATAGAGTTTCATTTTCAAGATATATGATGTTTAATAATTAATCATACATTTCATTCATTATTCATTTATCACTATCCTATGAATATTTATTATTGAAAAATATATGGGTTATTTTTATTCTTAGTTTACTCATTACATGGTGTGTGAGGTCAATGTTTTAAATTTTCATATATGTTATACTATATTATTAATTTTTTCATCCATTTTATTGAACCCTTCAAAATATATTATCTCACAATTTTTTTGATGTTTTAATTCCAATGAATCAATGAATATTATTATGATTTCCTTGTAGGGTAATGCTAATAGTGATAAAGTTGTTTGAAAATAAGATAAAATATTGGTATTTTATGTTTAAAATTTAAAATTGGTTTCATGAAAATATATAGTTGACTATGACCAGTACATTATTCAGTCACATGGGATGCCATTTAATATATATTATTACAATTTAATAATTTAAGGCACTGGCTATCAGATATTTGGGTCTAGGTCATTATATTTTGAATGAGAGAGTGAGTAATAGAAATCAAGGGAAATAAATATAGTAAAACATTGAATAGTGAATATATCCCATTAATTACTTTTTAGGAAATCTATTTGAATAATATATGATTATAATTATTTTCTATTGAAAATTATAACATAGGATAAACCTAAATACTCATTTTTGCAAAGAACATGTCATTATTTAAAAATAAAATGAATAATACATTCTCACTCTGATTAGTGTATTCTAATGATTATAATTCCGTTTTGGTTTTTATAGGTGGTTGGAACCAAAATGAACTAGGTTAAAATATAATTTCATAGATGTTTTAGTGTTAAAAAACCAAAGAAAAAAATTACTAGAAATATAAATATCGTGATTATTCGTTAATATTAAATTAGAAATAAGATTACAAATATTAAGAATCACTTACTCATGTAATCACCAATGATGGGAAAGATATTTGTTTTCAGAGATATATTGTGGTTGAGATCATGGATAAAAATATATTTAGTATCCTATAATATTAGATTCTTAACAAGAATATGTTATTTTCATTGAAGGAATGATACATAGAAAGTGATTTATAATGGAAAAAAGATATTTTTTTAATAAAACTCTCCCTAATATATTATAGATTGTAGAATGCTTTAATATTATAAGTTGGAGAATTATTCAAAAATATTTCATAGGGTTAGACACATAAAATGAATCATAATATTTTAAAATTAATTGTTATACTATTAATGATGAAGATACTACAAATGGAAAATAAATTAAATGACCATTTATGGAATATGATGATGAATTGTAATTTTTTTAAGAATGAAGAGGAATTATTAATTTTCATTTGTATTTGGATTTAATAATTATTTCATCAATAATGATTTGTTTATTAAAATCATGATATATAGAAGTGTTTTACTACAATACATTTTCATTATGGATTTGAGAGAACATGTCGAATGGTACTAATAACTAGTAATATAATTCACTAAAATGTTGATCATTTGGAAAGACCCTGATTAAATAACGATAAAACATAATATAGTATTTATTTTTTGATAATGATGAAAATTATATATTAATGGGATAATAATAGAAAAAATGTTAGTGGATATTGATTTGATGGTTTATATTATATTTGGTGGGATTACAACGTGATGGGATTTAAGTAATATAATCAACAAACTAATAGATTTTGTTGGATGTATTCTATATTTAATTTAAAATTAAAGGTGATCAATGTATTCATATATATAGTATGTTACAATATGATATATATGATTTTCCAAATATAACACTTCTAAATATTTAGTGAACTTCTATATAATTCTTTGGGTAATTTGTTTTGGACATATTTATCTTGAGTGGGAATTAATTGTGACTAATAATGGAATGGATTATGTTGAAAAATGAATATAATTTTTATAGGTTACATTATGATTATTATATTTGATATCATGTTAGATAAATTATTGTTTCATTATAAATGTAAGGACTGAAGGAATTAATTTTGGATAATTATATTCGATAATTTGTGTCCAACAAAGAAACATTTATCAAAGAAATTCATATCCAAATGTAAGGGATGCACATAAATAAGATTGACGTACAACCAATCAATGAGATTATTCTTATAACCTGGAATTAAATCATGAAAGATAATTTTTTTAAGAACATATCAAGATAGTAATTGAATATACCATGAAAATTCATGTAACATTTTTAATTATATGTAATTATTACGAGACTGTGAAAATTGACGGCATATGATTCCAAGGTCCGAATAGCTCGAAAAAGTATTTTGATCTGTTTTTAAGGTATGTTCTCTTAAATGTTTGAATGATTATTTCTATCTTTTGAACTGGTTCTAGGAATTGAAATATGAGGGCACCGTTGGACTCAATTCTTTGGAATTCTCTTAGACGAAGCATAACATTGTTCGGGAAAAGTCGGTCTGAAATGTTATTTTTAGAAATTTCAGAAAAAATTAATAAAATAACTAATGTAATTATTTTAATCATTTTAAAACAGTAGAGTGATGGTGGAGGGACCACAATGTAATGGTATGATTTGATTGAGATCCATTTATTGACATGATCCTTGGGTTTTGTAACCATGATTCTCATAGGATTAACTGAACAATAATTGTTGTTCATTAATAAACTAAAGTAATGAAAGCAACTAAGTGGTTAATTTTATTTTATTTAATCAATACATTGTCTTGGTTTTTGGGAGTTCTATGAGAGGAATCTATTACAAAAAGTCGACTACTTCTTCATGCAATGAAGAACGACGATTCAACAAAACTATTAAGGATTCAAACTGGACATCGATAGGTGACGACGAATGCCGAGTAACATCATGGAATGAAGAATTATCCTCCTACACAATTAGAAGAACCCAACATATTCATGGTAGATTAATTATTCATTCTATGTTATTAATGATTCATTATACCTCATTCATTAATACTTTGATAATGGTGTATCAACTGACTAACAGGTTGTTCAACGATTCACTTGAATTTGCGAGAGGTAGATGAGAGGTTTCCATTATCGGGTTTTAAATATTATTATACTTCTTCCCATGATACAATTCTAAGGAATAGCAGGCGTTCCAATCAGAACAAGGCCCAAACCATCGTCTGCTCTCAGTTTTGATGTGTTCTTCATGGAAGAATGTTCAATTAGGCAGAAATATGGAACTGAACGCCACGTAGTAAAGGAGGTTTCTTGGGAGGGCCACAAGCGAAGACTGAAATAAAATTGGACCCCTGGAACGTCACCAGTGGCCCAAGGAAGTGTCGTCGGCATGACACCACAGGCGTTTCCGTGATATCCATTGGCGACCATGACCAGCTCTCACCATCCATGAGTAGGTGGTGGAGCCCACATGCATCATGACGTAGAAGGAGGTGGTCAGACGTTGTAAGGGATGGTAGTGCGTGGTGGCGATGACATAAAACGGGCTACAGCAAAGTACGCATCGTGACTCCAATTCACGATGTTTGGCTGACCCTCCCTCGAGAGTCCCACCTTTTTTTATCCATGCGGACCGGTCATCAAGTTCTGTTGATTGATGAAACCGAGCTGACATAGTCTATTTGGGGAAGCTGGACTACACCCAGCCACCTGACCGCGCCCCGCCATGTGGGTCGGCCCAAGCCTGTGAACGCACATGCCGAATCAGAACCCACCAAAACAGGACTGGTCGGGTCAGTCTGACTAGGTTAGGACAGAGCCAGACCCTTCTCGGCTTCAGTTTCGATTAAATAGACATATATCATAAACCGTATGTTGGTTTGATGAAACCGTCTGTATCACAAGAACCCATAGGTTGATGTGGTACTTTTGAGATACTTTACTTGGGTTTTGGAGAATGTAGGAGTATGACCAAGTTGGATCGATCTCGAACCAACCAGGCCCTCAGAACTATAATGACTATAACAAATTGAAATTATTTCAGATTTACGTGCCTTCTATTGCATTGGAACCATTATAACATGGTGGTCCTTTGGGATACATCTTTGTGGGATTTTTGGTAGATGAAATATGACTAGTGGATTAAGGAGTAAAATCTAAGGAACTCATTCTCACTAAGTGCGGCTATCTTGTGGCTGACTATGATGTGGAGAAAAAATCATTGTGTATTGGAATCAGTGACTTATGACCCTGTGTGGATCAGAGACATACAAATCAATGAGGATCAGTGGTAGCAAGACTCGATGAGGACCAGCCATTGAGCGGTCCATCATGGATCATCGACCAATGACCCTATGTGGATCGATGACTTACAACCCTGTGTCAATCAGCAGTACTGTGACCTGATAATGACCACCCATATTGTGGATATTCATGGATCAATGACTTATAAGCCGGTGTGGATTGAGAAATTACGACCCTATGTGAATCAGCATTAGCGCGACCTAAGGAGGACCAGCCCTAGAGTTTGCAATCAATGATCAACAACTTACGACCTACTGTGGATTGACTACATACGACCATGTGTGGATTGGTAACTTAATACCCTGTGTGGATCATCATTGTAATTACTTATTCATGGTATATTAGTGGAACTACTCAATGGAATAATATTATTTAACTTCTGGACTAATCATCTTTATTAATATTCTTTATGTTATACCTGTTGTGAGATGTCTTTTACATGAGTTTTGTGATTGAGTTCATGCTTTGTGGTTCTTCTTTTTTTGAATTATATTAGACCATCATGGGTCTCACGGTCCCTATTGGGTATTGCTATACTATCCCATACATGGTATTCTCTCGCACCGTGTTGTGTCTTTTGCAAATGACATACCACATTCACTAAGGATTGGTAGTAAGGACTAGATAGTTCACAACGATTACCGGTTGACGTGGAGAGCTATAATGACAAGTAGAGTCTACCCTTTAGGTAAGACCCTTAATTTATGACTATTTGAGCTATTTTCCTCCTTTTTGGTATTTCTTAGTTGTAATTGTTTATTAGCCCATTCTTCTTCAGTTCACCATTGTACTTTTAGTAGTTATCCTACGTGGATTGCTCTTATTGTGTACCTAGACTGTATATTCATTGATGTAAAGGTAATGCCTTCCAATTGTAGGGATGTGCCTTTCCAGTGCTAGTCGCCAACTCATATCATATATAAGGCGTTCTTGGGGTAGTCACTGCACGAGCCCCGGGGGATGGGTTGTGAAATAGTTGTATCAGAGGATTTTGTTGTACCATAGAACCAATACTCTGATATTTTAAAAGGGGAAATAGTGTCAAGTGTTCTGGGTACTATTTTTCATTTGGGGAGTCCATTTTTGGTGTTTTGGATGACATATCCACACACCTTCACCTAGAATTATGATTTCCAACTCGATACACGAAAATAATGATTTCGTGTTTTTTTTAAATGTTTTTCTTTGATCTATTTTGAGTCATGTCACCATGTATAATTTATCAACCATGGTTCACCTGTTTATTTTTTAGGATGTTTCCGCGTAGATAGCCAGCCATGATTCTATATATTGTTTACAATGATGGACCACCCAATGATGAGTCTTCGGTGCATGGCCCTCTTTTTTGCGATGGTACCTTCAAGCAGTGTACCAGCAGCACCACTTCCCAGAGGGAAGCATTTGCCCCAATCCCCACTTGTATATAGTGATAGTCAACTTAGTTTTCTTCCTAAGTTCCAATGGAAGAGGCCTTCAAGGTTTTGAAGACATATCAATCCACATACAACTGAGGACTAGCTAGAGGTTGTGACTAGAGTTTTCAGCCTTGTAGGGACACTACCAGATCAGATGGTGATACTAGCTACTAGAATCTTTGTGGGAACAATAGGAGGATGGTCAATCCTAAAGCTCGAGTTCCATGATGAGGAAACTGTCACCTAGATGGACTTTGAGAGACTATTTTGGTTGGAGTTCATTCTGGCGACTTTATAATATGTGTGTATTCATGAGATCCTTCACCTATAGTAGGGGAGACTGATAGTAGCCCAATACTCAGCAAGATTCACTGATCTATCTTTTTACTCCATCAACATAGTAAATGACCCTTTCTTCAGGCCCAAACCTTTGAGAAGGATTTATGACAGGAGATTAGAGTGTCGATAATATCACTCAACATACTGACACATGTTGTAGTGCTCAAGCGATCATTTATGGGGGAGATATTCCTATCTGAGCAGAAACTGAAAAAGATAGCCACCAACAGTCAACACGTAGTATATTAATCTATAGAATATTGTAATTATATGACATAGAGGTCCAAGAGGGCCATACCATATGTCGGATGACCTCAGGATGTAGGGTGAGATGTGCGGAGCTCACAAGAAAGAGGAGGTCAACAGAGGATAATATTGTTATACTCATGCAGAGGGCAGGGTCCAATGGTTCATGAATTCCAAAACTTCTGCATTGACAAATGGCTGATGGTCATTGGAACATTGAGGCAAAACCAACATTTTGAGTGAGGAGTTCCACTGGGCGGCGAACATGGGAGGGGAGCTGGACAACCATCAGGTGGTCAGCGATGGTTTGTGGTTTTATTTCCACCACCTCCAAGTGGTCCACCCTGTCCTCAAGAAGTAGGTGGAAATGGTCAAGTTCAGATTTATGCAGCTGAGCCCTATAACCACAATGCTACAAAGATGATTCAAGGTACAATATGTGTCTACTCTACCCTAGCTTTAGTTCATATAGACATAGGTTCCAGTAACTATTGTTTTTCACGACTCTTATTCGGAACTCAGAGATTCTGATCTAGATATTCTCGCAATCCATATATTTAGAAACTAAAAAATGTGATTATTAAATTATAATACACTGGTATAGGTAGTGTGATCATAATGTAGGTGGAAAGAGATTTGGCGAGGATCTCCTATTAGTAGGGTCGAGGTCATACAACGTTATTTTTGGTATGGACTGGTTATTCATGTTCCATGATTAGATATGATGTTTTATGAAAAAAAGTGTGGTGTTTCAATGAAAAAGACACTAGATTTTACTACAGTGGGGTGAAGGGAACCTTTGTATCTCACAATGGACTATCTCAAAGTAGGTTTCATCCAATTCCTCATCAATTGGTAGCATTATGCACAGATCTGTTCATGAGTGGAGTCTGAGATATCATGTACTGGTGGACTACTATGAATATGTCTTTCATGAGGATATTCAGAGAGTACCTCTTCGCTGAGAGTTAGACTTCTACATTGACCATTACCTTGAGTCGACATCGATATCTATACTAGAATATCTGATGGCTCTCAGTGAGCATTGTGAGCTGATGGCATAACTGGAGGACTTGAAGGGGAAGTGGTTCATATGGCCCAGTGTTTCTCTAGGGGAAACATAGATTTTGTTCAGCAAGATAGAATACAATATTTTTAGGCTTTGTGTGGACTTTTAGTTATTGAACATGGTTACTATGAAGATAATGTCTCTACTCTCTATGATTGATGATCTCCTTGATCAACTTAAGGGAGATCAGTAGTTTTTGATGATATACCTTAGATCTGGCTATCATATACTCAGGTTACGAGATGAGGATGTACCAAAGAGGCCCTTCAGATGATGGAATGACCACTATGAGTTCCTGGTGATGCCATTCTATATGACCAACTCCCCAACAATGTGCATGGTACTCATGAATAGGATCTTTGAGCCTCACCCAGATTTCATCATGGTGGTCTCCATTAAAAACATCTAAGTGTACTCAGCATTCGACGAGGATCATTCCACTCATCTACAGATAGTTCTAGATACACTCAAAGAGCACAAACATTATGGTAGGCTCTCTAAGATCCATATCTAGATATGTGAGGTCCACATTCTAGGACACATTATCTTGGAGGCTAGAGTTGTTGTGGATCCGGTGAAGGTAATGGTAGTTCTTATTTTGGTTCCACCCAAGTGTGTAATAGAGGTGATGCGTTTCTTCAGGTTGGCTGGGTAGTACCAAAAAAATTTACCTGATTTTTCTAGAGTAGAATGTCCCTGGTTATCTTTGAAAAAGAAGGTACATCCTTTCTTATGGATAGAGAGATGACAAAAGAATTTCCAGGAGAAGAGGTAGAGGGTGTAAAGTTCCCCCATATTGGGGATACCAAAAGATGGCATTGGGTATGTAGTCTACTAGGACACATTAGGGACACAACTAGGATGTGTACTAATGCAGGAGAGAGCAGTGATTGCATACAGTTCATGATAGTTGATACAACATTAGATGAACTATGTTACCCATGACCAGTAGTTAGTAGGTCTTTTATTTTACTTGAGGATGTTATGTCACTACTTAATGGGTGAATAATTTTCTATCTACATTGATCACAAGAGCCTTAGTTATATATTCTCATAGAAGGAAATGGACACGAGAAATCAAAAATGGCTAGAGTTCTTCTATGACTTTGACTTTTTGATGGTCTACACTATTGAGAAGGAGATGTTGGTGGTAGACGCACTCAACAGGAGGTTTTGTTAGCAGTTGATGAATAAGATGATCGAGCAGCTTTCCACATTGAATATATCATTCATGGATAGTGATGGAGCATGTTAAATCTTTTCTATTATAGTCCCTGCCCCACACCATTATCTATTCTAGGAGGAATAGCTTTGGGATGTTGATTGTGAGACCCAACATGCTCAGATATCCATAGAACAGACTTCTTAAAGATTGTTGGAAGGTGGGGATCATGTAATTCTTTTTAGTGGATGCACCATGGTATGAGTGACATGATGATATGAGGTATCGAGGGAGTTCCAAACATCGCATATGGAAGTTCTTCCTAGCATGGGAAGATGTTCTATGACCTCTTTCGCGAGTATTTGTGGTCAGGGATGAATAAAGTAGTGGGAGAGATCATTTTAAAATTCCACACATGTCAGAGAGTGAAGACTGAGCACCAGGTTATAGAAGGCATGACTCAGCCACTATAGGAACCAGAGTGTAAATTGGATGGTATCTCAATGGACATTAGGAAGTGGTTACCACATATTTCCAAGGGCTACAATTTGATCTGGGTGTTCGTTGACCGACTCACCAAGTTGGCCCATTTCCTACTCATTTGAGAGTAGTGATCTGTAGAGGTCCTTGGACACCTCAACATACAAGATATAGTGTGGCTTCACAGGGTTCCATTGCTTTAGATCTAAATTATCTTTTTTACATACAGGTTGTAGAGGGTATTACAAGAGGTGTTTGGGACTCAGCTACGCTTGATCACCACCTTTCACCCTCAAATAGATGGTCACACAGAGCATACCATATAGATGCTTGGGGACATGCTCCTTTCATGCATCCTTGACTTTGGCGAAAATTCAGAGGATCACATGCTTTTGGTGCTGTTCATGTACAGAAAGAACTGTCAATCCACCATCGACATGGCACAATTTGAGGCCTTGTACACGAGACCATGTATATCACCTCTATTATAGAGAGACATAGGGTAGTCGGCACTCATGGTTATACAGTTGGTATGAGCTACAACTGAGAAAGTACAGGTCATCCAAGAGTGGATAAGGACTACAGATAGTAGAAAAATGTCTTAAATTGACAAGAGAAGGAGTCCCTTGGAGTTTTTGTAGGGTGGTCAGGTTTTCTTTTAGGTCTCACCTCAAGGAGGATTTTAGTGATTTGGCCGGGGATGCAAGCTATATATGAGTTAAATCAGACATTTTTCAAATTTAAGTAGTGTTTGGCATGGTTGCATACTTCCTATATCTTCCCCCATAGATGCACCAGGTATATAATGTTTTCCACATGACATAGTTGGGGAGATAACTTCTTCATTCGTCACATGTCATCAACTAGGGAGAGTAGGATATTAATGATGGGGTGATGTTTTCATAGTTCAAAGTGGATATAAAGGATAAAAAAGACTAGGTACTATGAGGATGGTTGATTCCTTTAGTGCGTATTCAGTTGTTGCATGGGAACTGTTAGTAGAGCACATACGAGCGGTACACTGAGATTTGTTCTTTTACCCCAATTTGTTTTCATAGTCTTAGTTGTGGCTTTTGGGGACATAAATCCCTATGGTAGAGAGAATGTATACACTCGGAAATTATATGTTATTTATTTATTTATATGGAATTATTATGAGACTGCAAAAATTGACGACATGTGATTTTGAGTCCCAGTGATCCTGTAACGGATTTTTGAACTTTTTAATGATCATTTAGTAAATGTGTGAGTTGTTTTTTCTATCATTTCAACCATTTAATAAATTGAATTCCAAGGTCACCGTAGGAAAAGAAACACATGAATTTTCTTATGTAAAGTTTATCTTTTTTCATAAAACATTGAATGGAAAATTTATTTTTCGGAAATTCGGAAAAAAATAATAAAATAAATAAAGAATTAATGTTATTGTTTTTGAAGCCATTGAGCGATGGTGGCAAGACCGTAGTGTAACCTCAGGCTTTGATTAGGAGTCATCTATTGACTTGATACTTCTGTTGCATTACCACGATGCTCATATGATTAATGGAACATCAATTGTAGTTTATTAATGAACCGCATTAATAAATGCACTTTTAGTGGTTCCTTATCTTTAATTTAATCAAACTGTTTGAATTTGTTTTGGTAGAGCTACAAGCGGAATCTCGGATGAAAATCCGATGACATATTCTTCCAATGAACAATGAACATTTGACGATGCCATTGAGGATTCTAAATGGACATTGATATCGTACAATGAACGCTGAAGAACATCTTTGACCAAAGGATTCCCAACATTCATCATCTGCAGAATCCAACGTATTCAATTTTTGGGAATTAATATTTCTAATTGTTTAAAGATTCATTATACCTCATTCATAAATAATGTGATGAATGATGGTCAACTGATTACTGGGTTGATGAAAGATTCACTTGAAACATGGGAGGATGATGAGGGGATTCCATTTTGGGATTTTAAGGATTATAATAATTCATTTCGTGATACAACGCTATCGCGGAGGGCATGAGCCAAACCGAAAAAGTTCAATACCATCCCTTGTTTTACGATTTGATAATTTCTTCATGGGAGAATGTTAAAATTGAAGGAAACCTAAAACTGGGGGCCACACAATGATGGAGGGGTCCCCAGAGGCCCGCAAGCCCAGAAGGAATGATGGTTGGACCACTTCAGTTTCACTAGTATCCTTCAAAAATGCCACTAGCTTAGTAAACCTATGCGACAACACCAGTGACCGACTCTCATAGGCCGCGAGGAGGTGGAAGCAACCACAGGCACCACGACAGACAACGAGATGGCCAGCTGATACCTACATAACTGATGGTGGGTGGTATGCTGAAGAGGAGGCTACAGAAACCAAGCTCCTATCGTGGAGGAGATTTCATGGATCTGAGCTACAGTGGTGGGCAGTCCTGCAACTGTGGGTCCCTCCAGTGGCTAGTCTACGTAGTCCGATCCGTTGGAGTGAAGCCAATCCGGTGCCTCTGATTGAATAAAACGAACAAATTTAGTATATTCAGGGATGCTAGACCGTGCCTAGCTGGTAGGCCACTCCCCGCCAGTGGGTGGAACTGGTTATGTGGCCCTACGGGCTGTGCCAAACTAGGTGGGTCGAGCCGTGCCGAACCAGGTGGGCTGGGCCATGCCCAAATGGGTGGGCTGGGCCATGCCCAACCGGGTGGGCTAGGCTGAGCTTGTGGGCGAGCAGGCTGGACCTTACCCATCCAAAGCAGGTTGGGCCCATCCTGTTCAAGTCGGGCCCATCGGGCTATGTCCTGTCGGTCGGACTGGGTTGGGAGGTACCATGAACCATTTCAACCTCAGTTTCGGTTAAAGGGTGATATATCCAAAATCATACGTTCCATTGATGAACCTTCTGCAATGATGGACCTCTGAGAATGAGGTGTTATTTTTGAGATACTACACATGAGTTTTGGAGACAATTGGAATATGACCGGTTTGGATCAAATTCCAATCCATCCGGGCCCTTGGAACTAAAATTCTTATAATGTACATAGAGGGCACCAGATTGACACACCATCTACTTTGTTGTAACCCTTATGACAAGGCGTTCCTTTAAAATATTTCTTTGTGGGAATTCGTGGTAGTTAAAATACGACCATTGGCTTAAGGATATGAATCTATAGGACTGAAAAGCACCATGTGAGAGATTCCTATCGAAGACTATCAAATGGAGAATGACCCTTTTCGGATAGACATCATCGACGTAAAACATTGTGCAGATCAGCGACATATGACCCTCTGTGGATCGGCTGCAACATGGCCGGACGAGGTCCTTCCTTAGAGCCGCCTGTCATGGATCAATGACTTGTGAACCGATGTGGATCAACAAATTATGACCTAGTGTGGACTTGTAGTAGCGCAACCCGACATAGACTTTCCCTAGAGTGGCCCATCGTGGATTAGTGACTTACGCCCCTATGTGGATTGATGAATTACGACCCTATGTGGATCAACATTTGTACGGCTAAACGAGGACAAGTATTAGAGTGTCCCATCATGGATCAGCAACTTACAACCCTGTGTAGATCAACGACTTATGACCCGATGTGGATCGGTGACTTACGACCCCATTTGGATTATCTTCAGAATGAATTATTTATAGTACAAAAGTGGAACTTCTCAAGGGTATAAGATAATTTATATTCATGAAAACTTATTATTATTCATGTTCTTTAATTTATAATTAGTTTGAGTTGACTTTTACTTGAGATTTGTGACTGAGATCATGCTTTATGGTTATTCCTTTGTGGATTTCCGCAATACCTTCTGAGGCATTGGGGTCCCTACTTGATATTGTTATACTCATCCCTGCACAGGCTTCACCGGACCATGTTATGTCTTGTTTAGACGATGGACATCTTTGATCGAGGTTTGGGAGCCATTAATAGACTGTGCATAGAGGTGACCTGTTGATGTGTATAGTCGCAGTGACGAGTTGTACCAACACTTCAGGTAGGATCCTTGTTAGAGAACCTTATGTGCTATTTTTTAACTTTTTTATGTACTCTCTCTTAATTGGATTTGTATACTGGCCCATTCTACTTCAGTTCACACATTTACAATCAGCAGTTATACTATGTGGTTTTCTCTTGTTGTGTTCCTGGTATGTTTGTTTGTAGGATTAATGAAAATATCTTCCCATTTTAGGGAATTCCTTTTTGGTGCTAGTCACTAACCCTCGGGCCTATGGATAGTGGGCTTGGGGTAGTAATGACAAGGGCCCCAAGGGATGGTTCATGACAGTAAAAGAATCCATCAACCATTAGAAATGCATTTTGGAAAAACATTATCTATTTACATTTCCTAATATGCAACCAATTTTATGTTAACCGATTACAAGATTTATGTTATTCTGTTGGTTAACTTACAGATGACCATATCATATATCATTATCTTCCAAAATATTATTGTTATATTTGACTTCAATTTCTAGATTAACACATCCCACTAATGTTATCATATTCTAATGCCTAATTTTGTGGGGAACTTCACACATCCCTTTCCCTATTAAAAAGTGGATTTTTATTATCCCAAATCATGAAGTGGGTTTCCTAGAAAATAAATTTTTAGAAGCAAACATTGACTTTTAAAGAGAAATTTAAAATTTAGAAGAAAAAACTTGATGAAGTGGGTTATAATATAACACCTAATATTTTATTCTATGTTTATTCTTAAATAAATTAAATTTTCCTAATTCCATATTTTACAATGAACCCTGAGCTTAAACAAATTTCTAAATAATATTATTTTAATGGGATAATAATCATATTTCCATTGGAATAGTTGGAATAAATAAAATTAACTTAATTATTGAAATATAGTGTACAATTTTTTATAAATATAATTCATTCTCTCTCAATTAATTAGAAATTAAAATGAAAACCAGTTGAACATATTTGTTTTTATAAAAAAACATTTTTATGACAACAATGATGTTTTTTAATAATAATTAAAATAAATCACTATTATAGAAATGAATATATAAATTCTATATGATATATATTGAATAAAATATTTTTAAATTCGGGAAACTAGTTCGATAGGCTAATGGAAAGAGTAAATCTAATTTTAAGCATATATATATATATATATTAATAGAGGAGGTTTTCCATCATTTGATGGTCCGCATATTTTAAATATAAATTTTCAAATATTTTAAATTTTTATTTGATACAATAAATTTCATCCATGATATAATGACAATAATATTAGATTAGGGATTATTTATATTATTTTTTGGTGATGTTTAAATTTTTGATGAAGTGAAAAAAATAAAGAATTTTAATAGAAAAGTATTATTTTCTCTATATCTTAGTACTATAGTTGAATTACATAATATAATTTTTTAATTAATAATTAGTTAAATTAAAAATAAAAAAATAATTTCTGATATTTGAATCCATTTTACATTAAATTTGGATATAAAAATGTTTAGTTCATTTTAAATCATCACATTGAAAACCAACATTATCATTATGTCTACCTGACTAATTTTACTTATAATTATGACAATTTTGTTTAATTAATTTTGTAAAATGGATTAAGTATTTAGAATTAAAAATTTTAATTAGAATTTATATTCTATTATGCATTTAGTTATAAAAAATTTATCGTGCTAAAAATTTATTTACTATAGTATATGTAAAATAATTAAAAGTGTTAAATTTAAAAGGTAAATTATTGACATAACTAAATATTCCAATATTAAATGGTTTATTTAGGAGGGTATCAACCCTAAACATAATCTAAAATATTAACTTCATTACAATTTCCTTGAAATTACATTCACCTCAATGTGTATGGATTTGAATATAAAATAATCATTATATTAGTCATTTTAATACATCAGTCATAAAATATAAATACAACCAATCAATGTCCCATTTCAAATCACCGGTATTTTATAATATAAAATATCTTCCAAAAACTCTAATCCTAACTCTACCCGCATCCATGTAATATGGGAATCATAAAAAATCCAAATCTAAATCCCTCAGTGTTCTTTTAATCATGCCATATTCAAGATTTAATTTTCTCAAAACTTCTCTCTTATTTTTGTTTCTTCTCTTAATTTATACATATATCATCCATAAATGAAGGAATAATAATAATCAAATCATGAATATATTTGAATTTTCTTAGAAAAAAATATCTTATATCTATCACTTTTCTTACCTCCTCGAATTAATTGAAATTAAACTATTTTTAAAATTATGTAAGTTAATCACTGACGTGAGTATTATTTTTGTTTTTCATTCATTAATATCATCTTGGATGGTCGAAAAAATATTTTCCTGGTAAGATTATATTTTAAGAAGTATATAATAAAATATTTCAATGATATAAAACTAATATATACTGATAATATTAAATATTATGAAACTAGTTCACGATTATCAAAAAACTATAAAAATTAAAAATTTATTATTAACACTTTATAAAGTAAATTATAACCATATCTAAAATAAATTTGTCATATGATACCATTAAAACTTATTTTTTTTTATTTTAGCTATTATACTCCCCAACTATAAATATAATCTCAATTTATAATAACATACAAAAAATTACACAAATGATCTGGTCATGAAACCATGAATGAACAAACCCGGAATAATGAAAATAATGAAATATTATTAATTAATGGGTCGAAATATGTTCTAAAATCATCTCATAATTTAAAATAAATTTTAATTTAGTTCTTTAAGGAGTATATAACATTTTTATTCCATCATATAGGAGGTTAAAGTACACTATACTAATGGGAACCCTGGGGTGTGGGGTTTCTAATCTTACTATTACCTCGGGGATATATTTGACATACTCAAAACTTATTACTTTTTATGTTTACATGTATACATAATTTAAATATATCTTACAATGAACATCATTTAAATTTTTTTTTCAATGTATCGTTTGATAATTATTACTTTTATGGGGCATATAATTATACTGAATACATGTGATATGAGATTTATCATTATAATTTTCATTAATTGGGATATACTACTATTTCAATCATTATTTAAGGATATAGTTTTGTGTGAACTAAATTTTTATAATCTTAATTTATATATCAAAATTTTTTCCAAGGATTTGCAAAAAACCCAAATAATCTATTCATTTATATGTGACTTTTTTAAAATCTCGTTTTATTAAATAATATTTTTTTATTATACCCTGACCATTATTAATAATGTTTGTATATGTCCCCTTGGATATATCATATCATTATTTATGTTTTTTCAAGATGAATCATTCAATTTGATTTAAAAATATATTTTAAAATCATTTATTTTATATATGAATAATGTATTGGACTTACAGTGACTGTTGAAATCCAATAATATATTTCCCCTTGATGCATCTAAAGGTTTCAAGAGAAAAATAGTTGGAACCATTAGACAAATTTTTACCTATTGGTTAACCATATTGTAAAAGAAATCGTTTATAGTGGTTCATGTTCTAGATAAATTGTGTCTAATAATTTAGACATCCCTTCATCCAGTTTTTAGTTTTCATCGTCTAGTAGATTATCACTATTATAAAATCTAAGGATGAATTTAATTAATAACTTATTAATTAAATAATATGTGTTTTTAGTTATTTACAATTACATGATAACTATTCCCATTAATTCATTATTTATTCCACTCTTTGTTACGATTTTTGAAAAATCAATCTCACCCTTATTGTGTTTTTTCTCATGATGTGAAGAATATGAAATTGAATGAGTATTCATGGATTTTGTTTTCTTTTATTATTTATGTTCTATGTTTTATTACTAATAAAATAAGCGGACCATGAAAGTGACTAGTTTTTCAAAAATAATATACTTATTATTTCATTAGGGGTGTGATTTCATGTAACTTATTTTGAGGTAATAAATTATGCCATCAGATTCTAGCTATTGGGGTCAGATATGTTACGTATATGAAAACACCTCAGACAATTCTATGACTAATTGATCCATAATAGAAACTACCATCTAAATAAAATATAATGAATTTGACTCCACAACCAATTATTTTTGTATTCTACAGAAGGCTTGGATATTTCGTCTAGTTAGACGAACACATATAGTGGGGGAAAATATGATAAAGTATAGCCTATAATTTCATACAAGAAAATAAAATTCAAAACCTCATTTTCGAGGTATACATGATTTTGATGATCTTCATTATTGATTCCCACATCTATTGTTTACTTTATATCCATAGGGAAAGATTAACTAGATCTAGAATCCATATAATAAAAAACAATAAGTGTAAGTCTAATGAGATAGAAACCCCATAAACATATATTCATAACATTGACAAAATCATGCGAATAATATGACCCATAATGTGATTGTTGGTTTCATAACATAATACAGGTCTCATAGAATACATGACACCTGATGATATCACATAACATCGTACCCATAGGACAAATTTCTACTACATGACTAGTCACACCAATGATGATCATAAGACCCAGACATAGTAATGTGATCATTATAATAGTTGAGTGATAATGTGAAAAAAATATCAAATCCTACAAAACCTACAATGAAAATGATAAATATAATGAAATAGGTTATGGGAAATTGATCAGGATTATATATATTTACATTGTAGGTTATTTAAAAGATTGACAAAGCATGTTAGGTCTGAAGGACATTTATCAAGTGAATAGTTCACATGATGAAGATGTGGAATGTAGATATTGAGATTGGTTTATGCCGATAGGTATGAAGATTAGTTTTTGAGGATTTTCTTGTGATAGAAGTATAATAATAAATCTATAATGTTTTGTAATAATTATTGAATGATCTTCCCCTACTATATTAATAATGAACTTTATAGAATACAAATATTATATCTGACGACCATACATATCCGAAGACACTGATTGTGTACATCCTGAAAAATGGAGGGGGCAATTCACTATCTTCATAACTGGTCCCTTTTCATGAAAGACATCACTACATAGGGGGGCGGTGTTGATGTTATAATAATGAACATAAAAAAATATATATGGAAATAAATTCAAATACTGTTGGTATTATTTTCTCTAATATAAAATGGATTGAAAAGGGCCAAATCACATGTATCACGTGAGATCCCAAAGTAAATGTGATCACCTGACATTAAAATGGTCATGTGAACCATTAACACATATTGAATGATCTACTATAGATAATGTATAATCCCTATTAAAACCCCCATCGTTCAAGTGTATGTGTCGAAGAGAGTAGTTGACAATTTAGATGATACCAGTTGGATTACTATGATTCACATGACTAGTCAACCAACATACTCATAAAAATCACCAAAATCCTTTTAATATAAATTTAAAAATATATTCAATCCATATACCATATTAGATTCATTATATTCAAGAATCAAACCCATATAGATATCAAGACACCCTAAATCTAGGTAAACATAATGAGAATACTTCAGAATAACCCGATGACATATAACCTTCATCACATGAATGGTCCCAAAAATGTGAATTTTAGTATGTGCCACACCACAATCTTCATAATGAAATCATATGATCCATCCATTTCATTCCTCACACATGGGTGAAATATTCTATATTGATCTTGTGATGATCCATGGGAATGTAGAGTGATTATCTAGGACCAGGTGTGGACACCATTGCAAGATCCATTATTGATCATGTGACAGCCTCAAAAAACAAATGGGACAAGGTCAACAACCCAATACAATAAGTAATAAAATATGAAAAAATCAAAATCCTGGTGTAGTCATCAATTTTCATGTCACACAATCACGAAGTTATCAAAACACCCTGATACCATTGGTGACATATTTTCCTCATCATGATAAGGTATTTCAATTTCAAATTCATAGTGAGAATCGATTCAAACTCATCTGAGAGTATTATAATTTCCATTCAACATTGAAAGCATATTGTTATCTATGAAAATTCACGTGCATCACTAAAGGAATCATTATTGTTCACACATTGCATAAAATGATGTGAGATTTATTGTTTTATGAATAAATTCTCACAAATTCATGAGATCCCTATTCTTTGACAAAAAATAATGAAATATAATGGGGAAAATACAAATCATATTTTTATTTGAGAATATGATGTCCTTCATCAAAAAGGGGGATATATACCTCAAGTATAAAAAATTGATCAAATTAGGAGTACATCCACAAGCCAACATGATATATTAGTTTCCCTTTGATAACATGACATGATCTCATGATTGAAACATAGAATAAAACATTTTTCAAAATAAGTACCTCATAAATACCATATTTGATAAAAACATTCTGTTACATATTCATCCTTGTCTCATGAAGGATGTTATAATTATTATCATGACCCTATGGAAGATCCTTCACATGTCAACATAGTCAGTTATTGTCTATTTCATCGAACTAGATAAAATATAAAAGGCAAAAGAGGAACATTCTCATGGTTATTGATCATCACATGTCACATTGGATGATATATGACAGAACCATTAGAAATGCATGACACCAAATTCATAAATATAATCCATTAGAAATCTATGATATACACATCATTTAGGGGATTTTATAAATAAGGATTTGCAGTCTATGCATTCCCCCATGAACAAAATAAGTGATAGATACATTGATCAAACAAACACTTGAGCCTACTCCATAGAGCAGCTTGTCACGAGATTGAAAATGTCTTCAACCATATAAAAACTATAAAACAACTTATGGGATCACAAATAATGCATTTAAACATTCCATGATATGTTTTTTTTTCACACAAAGGACTTCTAGAATGTTTGTATACTATTGTGAAGGTGGTTATACATGTTTCCATGGTCAAAAAAACATAAAAATAATCTAATAATGCACAAACCTGAGGTGCATATTCCATAAAGTATGAAATAATGACCAAAATGTTGGGAGACAATTGTTAATAACTTATATAATGTTCCTCATTTAATTCACATGACCAACATAGGTCATGCACCTACATAGAAAGAGGTTTAACAAATCATAGTATGATCCCATATAATAATATATAGATCATTTAAGGACCCTTTAAATTTTTTTAGAATGTAGAATGATTCCCTTCTCCATACAACCCATGTATTTTAGTGACCCTAGGCATTTCTAGCCAAATCATGTGATGTCCTTCAGACATGTGATCAAAGATATACAATGACCCAATTATAAGTCAATTGGGTATCACATTGACAATAGGACCTATGATATTGGGTTATATGACGTCTTCCAGAAATACCATCTTGGATCAAGTGAGGTTGAAAGGCCCTAAGTAGTTATGAATTACTTGTTTGGAAGAAATTAAAATTCATTAATGTATTTAATTTCTCCCTACATCATGTTAATCGATATTTATAAACAATGCCCAATTTATATTTCATTATATAAAACAATTTGATCATGTTTTAGTACACATAACACTATGTTTATTTTATGTTACTCATAATGAAAAGTTTCTTACATATCTTGTGATACCTATAATACAAATTTTTATAGAACTAAAATTTAGTAAAAAATAATATTCAAAAATATTATTAAATTTATCATATATCCATTGGAATGAAATATATCAATAAGAATTTATAAATTATTAATCTAAATTTTACACACTTTTATAAAATGAATAATTTGGTTACTAATTATTTTTAAATTGAAAAAACCAATTTAATATATAAGACGTGTTATTATAAAAAAATTATACCCAAAAATTGATTTCATAAAAGCAAATTGAATTATTCATTATTTAAAATATATAGAAATTAAATTTATATGTTATATATTTGAGAAATTTATTTTTGAAATTAGTAATATTTTTTTCCTCTACATTAAATAATAATAAAACAAACATTATGCATAAAAATAAATATTTTTCTAAAATATATTATTGCGGGAATTTTAATACAATAATTTTATTAAAAATCGTATTTGAAAAATTTATAATTCTTATATTGTACAATAAAATTATTTATTAAATTGAAATGTCTATATTGAATTTGGATTAATTTTTTATATTTTTGTGAGAATATTCATTATTGGATGTAGAATGAAAAATATTTAATTTTAATTGAAAACTATTTTATCATTTACATTATTTATATAGATAAATTATATATTTATTATTTTTAAATTATATTTTTATAATTAATGAATATATCAATCTAATTTATGACATTGTATTCAATTTAACATTAAAATAGGATATACAAACATTTAAAACATTTTATCTTTTCCCTTTCGAATCATGCAGTCTCATAACATCTATGGTATTAATTTTAAATTATTTTCATTAAATGGTATGACTAGAATTATTCAAAATAGATAGCATATATTTAATTTTAATAATTAATAATTTGAATTTAGGTTAAAAAAATTAACCAAAAATATTTGATAAAGAATCTAAAATTAATTATAATGAATAATGTCAGAACAAGTTTAATTTATTTTAATTTAGTAATATAAGGGTGAAAAATCACAATCAAAATTGTAAAAACCACATTATATATATATATTTTAACCATATACCATATTTAATACAATTATTTTAATTATTGGAATCACTAAATTAATGTGAATCCTCCAAATAAGGATTTCCATTTATGTATTTATAAAAATACCACTCCTCCCCCACTGTAAAAGGGATCTCACCACCCTCACTACCTCAGGCATCTCAAGAATTTTAGATGATTAGTAACCTTAACATATAACCTCAAAACATAACTCACATAGTTCTATCATCCTCACATTGTTTCATAACGAAATACAAGAATGTTCGTTGGTGAAAATGAAAAGGTTTTACAAGATGAAGAGGTAACATTCTCCAATGAGCACATTTATTTTAATAATTTATTCACCAATAAATTTTTTATTATTACAATAATATATATTAACATCCATATCATAAATACAATGTGTTGATTTTATTTTATGGTTTTTACCTAATAATTTAAAATCTTCCTCCAATGGTATAAGAAATCATCATTCTTGTTTAATGTGGACTACCCCCTCACAAACTAGTGTCATTCGTTCTCTCGTTACCACCTATAAGGGTTGGGGATAATGTTGGAGTTATGGTTTTTATATGATATATATATAATTTTAATTTTTGTATTCTTATGGTATTATTATATAACACATATCTTTATTATGTCTATTTATTTATAATATGATAACATCATTTCTTGATGGGTGGACTACTACCTCCTCAAAAAGAACAGATTCCTTACCTCCTTAAATGAAATTAATTAATGTTATATTTAATAAATATTATCTAAATTAATGAAATACTAATTATACTAGTATTATAATATATATATGGAAAAATTAAACCTATTCACATTAAATATGACAAGGCAAAATAGGGAACATTTTTTCTTACACACTACCTTCTATCTACATAAATTTTGTATTTAATTTTCTATTTAAATATTTTATAGACCATTATAAATACATATATAATGAGTATATAAGATATTTTAATCCTGTTATGTATTCTGTAAATAATTAATTCAGGATCTAAGTAAGATGATCATGAATAACAAGTAAAACATATATACAAAACAATGAGGTAATTACCCAAATATAAGTTTAATTTGAAAATATTGATATAAAAGAAAAAAAAAAGTCATGAAAAAATATTATATTGTTTCATTTATATTAATATGGTTTTGTGATATAGGTATAATAAAATAATATTTCTAATATAAGATGATTTAATAAGTATAATGAAATTCATTACCTAATGTAATAGAATTTTATCGTTGTTTTTATAACTGTGAGATACATTCTATATTAAATGCTCACTTATTTTCAATGGTATATATACATCCGTATGGAATGTTGTGTCATTAATTTGAAAAATCCCATGAATCTAATTTTCATATTTTATGTTATTCATTCTCATATCGCATGATTCAAAAGTTAAAAAATATGTAAGGAGATTTATAGAATAACATTTTTTATGATAGACATTTTATATATTAATGACTCATTTTTTTGGTGTATATATTTCTAATGATTATATTAACTTATTATTATGCTAACATTTAAAGGTATTTATATACCAATTTTTGGAGTTTTCATCCATGGGTATAAGGGTTCAAAAGTTACCAAATCGGTAGGGCTATTTTCTATCAATTAGTATTACTTTGTGAAACATGTGTGGTTATGAACCTATATAATATTTCATGGTTTATATGCCTACCAAGAATGTATATAAAAATTATTAAACATAAATTTATGGGTATTTACTTATAAATTTTATGATATCTAATTAATGGATTTTACAGTTCATATGGTACCATGTTGATAAATAATTTTTTTCTGTATTTTGTTTCTTTGAGATATGTGTTATGTTTTGAACTAATATTTTTTTATGAGGTGAATATAATTTTCCACTGACATGATAAATCATGAATATGATTATTTTAATTTTATTTTAGGCTTCATTTAATGTAATTTTAATTGGGGTTATGATTCAATGTTACCAATGTTGTAAGATATTATTTCTATAATATCTAAGTTTATCAGGATTTTTTATGATTCTGATTCCATTTATGAAATTTTATGACCCATATAATGGGAAATATTATTTATTTTTTCATAATCATGTTATTCATGATACCTTCCGGCAATTTTACCTATTTCGACATATTTTTTCTTCATATGATTATGAAAATTATTTTTATAATATCTAATCTTTATTCTCACCTCATTCGATAATATTATTTTTTAAAACTTATGTTTTCTAAACATATATTGAAAAACAATTAGTGATTTTTAAAAGATAAATTTTCCATTTTTTATCCATTTTTATAATAAATGTTTTCTAAAAGAATATGCTTTTCATTTTATGATCAATGGAATATTCTAAACATTTTATGGTTTAAATGGAATGTTCGGCATGAATGGATTTACCCACCATGATGAACATAATTTCCTCAAGTCATGTTTTGATGGGTTGCCATGATATTTTTAAATATAACTTTTTCTAATCATCCTGATTTTTTTAATTTTAATGCAGTTTTCAATGAATAATGATTTAGAGAAACATATAATAATTATATTTAAGAGGAAAAGATGTTTTCCTAAAAAAATGTTTTGAATGATCATTCAACATTATTTAAAATTTAAGATGCAAACCATTTGTATAATTCATTAATTATTAGACATATTATTGATGAAAACCATTCTAATTATTTCTAATAAAGTATTATGTTTATGCTGATATGTTTTTTATGACACCTATTTCTCTTACAAGAGTTATACCTTGATAAAACACTTTTAAAGCATGCTTCATTTCTTGTGTTATTATATTGTGGTATGATAATAAAAACTTTACCATTTTTTATGTTATTAAATTGTGAGATTTCTATGATTTTCATTTCATTTCATAGATTATTATCTAATAATTAAGAAACCCATCACTTTTTATGGGTAATGATATGATGACGGTTTTAATATCCTTTGAAATATATATGTATGATTACATCAGATGGTGGTTGGACTTATGTCTCCCTCCAAAATAAATTTATTAATTATAGGTATCTCATGATTATATAAGTTATAATTTAATCGGATTACATTTTCACAATGTTATGAGGGAACCTTATTACACGTTCACACTATTATGTGTGCACCTGATTAAATGCTCAGAATAGTATTTGAGAATATGATTACATGTTCACAATGTTATTCCAAAATAATGGTATATGTTCATAGTGTTATTCATCGAATAATAATTCACATCCCTAATGATATATGTGGTCCTAGTTTCATGTCCATATGTTTATTAAAGGGACTATTTTTTTCTTTAACATAATGAGTGAATATAATTTTATTTATATATGACCATAATGTTATATGATAATGTGTATTCCATGTATACATGTCATATTACAATGTTATTATATATATAGTTACTTAATTTGATATCCATTGTATGTTCATTTAATATTATGCTTAAGTTTACAAAAACTTTTTCTCATTTTATCATACCCTTATGCTCTTGTTAGGCTTAAAAATCTCATTTTATTAACTTTATTGATAATCGATTATCACTCTTCATATTGTTTCATTTCCCCATGTTATGATGACAAATTATATATAGGATTGCTAAATAAGAATATCATTATGGTAGATGCCAAATATATTTCACTGTGTTAGAATAATATATTTCCTTGTTTCCAAATAAAACACACTATAATATTATTTAGTCTTGTAGTTCTTTGATTTTATATATTATCTTATTATATTATGTAATATCCATGTATGTTAAGAATAGGTCACTAAAGTTTGTATCAAAGGAACGGTTTAGTCACCCTTTGGAAACTACGATGAGAAAAATTTAATGGGATCAAATCGGGTATTTATATGGATATGAATCAGGATGTCTCTATTGATATGTGTAAGGATGATTCTATATTTATGAAAATATAAAGAAAATTTGGTAAAGGATAGAGATATTGTTTTCCTAGGCTTCTATTATTTTCTGATGAGATTCTAAATAATCAATAAGATTGAAATATCAGGAAAAAATTTAGCAAGATTTTATAAGTAATGGATATATTTCTAATGATGAAGTTACAATAGAATACATTTGAAAAGGAAGCGTTATTATGGAATAATATGAGGATGCCTATGTCATTTCTTAGAGATAAGGTAGAATAATTTAGGTGTTTATGATTTCCATAATTAAAATATATAAAAATATATTTTATTTTTTGTATAAGTTTACTTTATGTATTTTCAATAATATATTAAAACATTCTTTGGCCCTGAAAAAATGATTCAATCGAACAGTTATCTTAATGGAATTCAAAAATGAATATGATTTTATTGCTGTGAAAATGGTGTATATTTTGGATAAATTGATGTGGGATAAGAATAAGGTTTGGATTACCATGGAAATGGAAACAAATAATTATTGACAAAGTGGTTTATGTTATCATGGATTTAGGTTATGATGTTTTTGGATTTGATGAGTATATCAAATAATATTTGGAATTTTGAATCATGAATGTATTCCATAAGGAATTATGGTAACTCATGTATCTTTAATTTTGTACAAAAATACAATATTAACGATTTCACATTCTTGGTATGTGAGAAAAAGGAAAAAATTATGATATTGGGGGTATTAATGTAATGTTTCATCAGATAAATTTAGTCCCTTTATTTCTAATTTATTGTAGTTTAACCATTTGAAGGTGTTATATGTATAACGATTTATAAAATTATTTATATAGCTTTATTAATTTTTTTAGATATTACTGTTTTATTTGTTCATATGAAGATTTATTCTTATTTGATAACCAATTTTAATGATTATTTTATATATATAATGATGTCATGTCATTCAAACAATGGATCTAATGATCCGTTAGTGATTTAGGGATAAAAAATGAACATTCCTTTCATATAGTAATATATGATGAGGAAATTTACCAAGGAATAATCAAAGAGTGATATTGTTCACATAATATAAAATTACATCATGTACATATATATTCTAATAAAAAAATTCGTAATTATGAAAAAGACCATGGAAGAAAATGTTTTTTTGTAATCATTATTTTTTATGATATAAATGGCCACTTTTATTCATATTAGGGTTTTGGTTTTATAATTAATATCCTTATATAGATCACCTACATTCTAGTGATAAATATTATATTAACTATCTATACTTATTGATTCTATTCTTCTATTTTCTCATATTCACTTTCAAACTATATTATCATTTGTATAAGCCTAATGATGAGTAACTTGGGGTAACAATTATGTTTCCAAAATTCCATTTTCAGATGAAATTAAATTATTGATTTTTAGAATGTGGGTTTTATTAAAAGATATTTATATTATTAAATCCTTGATGACAAAGATGAATTTTAATTGTGATATTCAATTTAAATTGTGTTTGAATCCTACACACTAGATTTTTTATGAATTAATTTTTTTTCAAATAATTTAAATTTTTGACAGAAATCATTGGATACTAAATCATATTAATAAAACTTTATAAAAAAGCCCATTATTTTTTTGTTCTATGAATAACAATTATATTATCTTTTGGTTCACAAAAACCATTATCTTTATTGTGTTATATACAATACTCTGTTTCTTCAATTTCATAGGTTACATGCAACTCCATGTTCTACCGAGCTACAATATAATATTAATAATATTTTTAGTACTAGAAGATTTTAATCATATTAAATAATTTATTAATATATGGTTTAAAAATGATTTTGAAATGATTTTTTGTTATTAATTATGTATAATTGAAAAAAAAACACAAAAATATTAATGTTTAGTATTTATTAAAATAACCTTTTTAGTCACAAAAATGTGTTTTGTCATTATAAAATTAATTAATGACATATAGTGAGATATAATAAATAAATTTATATTTAAAATATTAAATATTCTTCAAAAATTACTCAAATTATTTTTATATGAATAAAATAAGAACATATCAAATTTTATGTATAAAATTCTATTTTATTATAAAATGAGGTTTTTTCAACTATTAATACCAGTCTTGTTTCAATATACATTTTTTTATACATGATAACATCTAATTGGAAAAATAATATTTTATTAAATATGATTATATAAACAGTCGTTGGATAATTTTTGTTGTATTTATCTGAGAACTTTATTTTGTTGGATTAGTAGGAATTTTTTTAGAATTTTAATTGAAAACATCTTTTTGATTAATTTATTTATATAGATACAAAATAATTTTACTTTATTTTAAAATAAAATTAATTCAATATTACATCATTTAATACTATATATATAATTATAACCAATCTCATAATGAAATAGTATACAAAACACATTTTTATCTTTTGAATTATTCCTTATAAAAACCCAGGGACACGTCCTGTTTCGAGGATTAATTTTAGATTAATTCCTACCAAAAATATTATTGTAATATGGAAGAAAGTATTATATATTTTTAATCATCATAATTTTTAATTAACATTTTAGAAAACATATTTTTTGTTTAATAATTTTATTGACATAAATTTAAATCAATTATAGCGATTATGGTAATAACTAGTTAACATAGTTGTTAAACATTAATTTAAAGGTTCAAAATGACCTTTAAACAACCCAAAAACCCAATATTTAGACATATTAAACAATAAATAATATTTTATCTAATATTATATCTATACGAGGGATATATGTATGGTAGATATCTAAATAGTGTTTACCTTTTTTATTTACATGAATGTCAATCCTCCTCTATATAAAAGGGAATCCACCACCTCACTTATTAACCCCAATTAAGACCATTGGATCATCCAAAAAAATATTTTCAATAATTCATAATATCATTCTACAATAAACCATTTATAAATAATGAAAACCATGTTTCCCTTTGATTCATACCAAAAGGACTTCCGGAAGAAGTGGTAATGTTCCTCAATGGGAACTATTATTTTATTTATTTCATCTTACATTCAATTATTCTAAAAACATTATCTAATAATATCCAAATTATCCTAAATATTATGATATATTTTATGTATGTGTATCACCCAAACATTCCCAAAAATCAATCGAATGGGATCTATAATAAATGTTCTTGTGTAGCACGAACTACCACCATGTGAAGGGATGCTGTTCATTATTCAATTTCTATAAAATTAATATTATTAAAAATAAATATATAATTTTTATTTGTGATATATATTTACATTTTTACATTTAGGGAAGAATTAATTAATGATCTATATAATATGGACATGTTTAACATGGCCAATCATATATGAAGACCATAATAGTTTTAAACCAATACGTAACATTCTCATTTAAATGTTAATAAATGGGTAATATAAATACATAATATCATAATATTGTTACTCTATATAGGAATATTATTTTTTGATATATTTATAATACTAATATTTTAATATACATATGGTTTTAACAAGACTGAAGAGAGTGATGACTTACGGAAATTGAATTTCATCTCAGTATTTTTATCTGTGAGATACATTCCATATTCACCACTAAATTATTCTCTATGGTATATATACGTGATATGACATGTTATATTATTAATTTAATTTATTTAAAGATATTCAATGTTTCAATTGATATTATTATTTCATGTATCTAAGGGTTCTAACGTTACTAAATTTCTAATGGGAATTCTATTATCACTTTTCTTTATGAGAGACATATTCTATACTCACAACATAGTTCTTTTGTGTTGTGTATATACTACACATGGTTATATAATATTATTATTATCAATAAATATAATTTTATTTAGATATATATTTAATTAACAATATATTATTTGTTTTATGGTTTAAATGATTCCAAAATCGTAAGTTATTTTTTCTCAATTATCCATCGTTGAGACACTTGTTATGTTATGCCCCAATATTATTTTACATGGTGTATATATATCCCATTAATGTATTACATGATTATTATATTTCAATTTATCTTATTTATATATAATTTTTATTTTCTATATATCATGGGATTTATGTTTCCATAGTTTCTATGTTAGTAAGATATTATTGTCTCAAATTTCATTCATTGACACACATACTATGTCATGTACATATATTCTTTTATAAGGATTATATACTACCTCTATAATTTGTTATATAATGAATATAATTCATTTAAGGATATTTTTTTATTTAATGTTATTATATCTTGGGGATTATGATTCAATGAAACCTATGATGTTCGACTTTATTGGTACAATCTCATCATTTATTGGGATTATTTATGATTGTGATTCCATTAATGAAATATTATGATACATATGTCAAGAAATATCATTTTATTTATTATATTATATTTATTAATGATATGTTAATGTAATTGTACCATTTTACTCTATTTTAAAGATAATATTATTAAGAAAAGTATTAAATAAAATAAATCCATATTTATTTCTCTTGTTTGAAATCGGTTTTTTCCCAAAACCATCTTTTCTAAAATTATTTTCAAAAATGTTTTAAAGTAACTTTTAAAATTAATTATTTCATATATTTTACATTTTTTTATAAAAAATATATTTGAAAATGAATATTCTTATCATTTTTCAATGAAGGTACTTTCCTTTACATTTTACGATGAAAATGGAATGTGTGACATGTATGGATATTCCACGTTTCTTGATAGTCAATTCCATGAAGAATAATTTGAACTTTTTAAAGGATGTTTGTCATGACAATTTTTATATCATTATTCAAATTAATTTTATTTAATGTATTTTTTAATGGAAATTTTTTTCAAAAAAATTGAATTGTTCTTTTAAAATCAAAATAGATATTTTCCTCATGAAATGTTTTAAAAGATTATTAAAAAATATTTTACATCTATGATGGCACCTGTATGATTAACTCATGCATAACTAATAATATATTCCATGGAATCCATTAATATTGTTTATTTATATGTTTTATTTTTAAGATGAAAACTTTTTAATTAAACCATTTTCTCATCCAAGGATTATATAATGATAAAACATTTATTTAACATTTTTCCTTCAATAGATTATTCAATTATTTAATGATTACTAATCCTGTATATTTTCCATAGTTTATGAAATGATGAAATTTCAATGATAACCTTTTCATTTAATGGGGTTTTATATGAGGTCTTTGAATCCCATCTATTTTTATATTTCATGATATTATAAAATTTATATTATTTTATAGAGAACAGATGTATGATTTCATCATGTGATGTGTGGGGACTATATTTTCATTTAATGCATCAGTTTATGATGGATAAATAATGAGTATATATTTTCTGTGTGAAACTACTTACATGTTCACAAGGTTATGTGTGAAACTTATTATGTGTCCAAGTTTTATTTATGGATCCAATTAAATGTTCGAAATTTTATTTGAGAAAAATGATTATATGTTCATAATATTATGTGTGAACTTCAGTTCGTGTTATTAATGTTTTTAGAGGACCTATATTTTATATCTGTAATGATATTTGTGGACCTGGTATCACGTCTATATGTTTATATAAGATAATGCATTCATTTCACTAATATAATAAATATACTGGTTTCTATTTATACTTGTTAAAAGTGTTATGTGATTATTCTTATACCACAACTCCATGTCTTATGAAAATTGAATTATGTCATGAATCATATTTTTTTATTGAATTGTGATCTATATCTTATGAAATTACTATATTCATTCCATGATTCATGTATTTTATCTTTGATATGAATGGTATGATCTTTAAACGTTTTCCTTGTGTTCTCATGCCCTTATGTTGATTTTATACTAACATGTCTCTTATGTTTACCCATACGGAGTAACTTACCTCAAAAAGTACTATATATTTGTTCCCAAAATTATGACGAATGGTTTTATGTGAGACTACTCTGGGATGACATATTTATAAGAGATAGTTAATATCATTCACCATTATAGAATATCGTGTTTCCATGATTTTAATGAAACAGAACTATTATGGTCCCCTGGCATGTAATTCTCTATTGTGACAACTATTGTTTTAATATAATTTAATATCATTGTATGTTAAGATTGGATCACTATAGATTCCCTCCAGAAAAGCCATCTAAATTATACGCTTCCCTCAGAAATGTGACATTAGGTCATGTGACATCCCACAAATGTGTTAGTATGGGCAATGTGATGTCCTCTAGATAGGCATGTTAGGACATGTAAAAACATCAGATAGGTCACCATGGATCATATGATGCATTGTGGATAAGTCACTAGGACATGTGACACTCTCCCAACATTTCAACACTGTCCACATGAATTCCTCATGAATTTCCATCTAGGAAATTTGAGGCCCTTCAGCAAATCCTCAATTATGTTTTGAAAATGATCAGAATATGTAAAATAGATAATCAGGACATGTAGAACAGGCATCACAATAAATGAAATTATTTTGGAGTGGATATATAATGGGTATCCTCAATGTGTTATCCTCAATCAGTGGAATAATGTGACCACCCCAATATTAGGGAATCCTCATCATTTAATCCTTCATCAAATTGATCTATGAGGACAATAATTTCTTCTAAAAGAATGATACATTTGAAGCCTTCATTTGGTCTAAGATAAAATATTAATCCAGTTTGGTGTAAGTTCACACATGACTATGACCATATAACCATAAATAACCAATAACTACCATGGTATTATCGTTTTTCTATATCGACCAATGGATTAATAATGAAATAGAACTATAGTAACTCAAACACCATCTATAGCAAGAATACTTTGGTTACATTATATAGGCATCATCTCCAAATTAAATATTCATTGAGCTATCCAAGTACATAATTCCTACGTCCATATTTCATGATATTGATTAATTTATATCCCTTTTTTCTCACATTATGCACGAATGATGTGGGCTTTGGGATTTCTCATCGACATGTCATTCAAATCATGAATATCTATAATCCATTCCAATGTTATTGTGTATGCTCCGATCAATGGGATGATATTACTTCCCCAATAAAAGGGAACACACATCAAGGTGAGAACCCAAGTGTGTTATTGAAAATTAAATACTATGATTCCCAAAAGAACCATAATATATAGGATTCATCCTTGTCTCTCAAAATCATTATGTAGTGGCTTAGTTCAATCTTATATGTCATTTTATCCTAAATTTAAACATTATGGATTAAATGATCATTGTGGGGTTTTATAATGGTTGTAAACAAAATACGTAGAATATATCACAGACACCCTATTCATTCTTAGAATTATTAATCTTCTTGTATGCCAGTTAATTGTTGAATTATTTGTTATATAGATTCAAAATATATTAATATTCAAATTAAGGGGATCCATATAAGGAACCATTAATACATACATATAAATTAATTAAGAAAATCCCCCTTTCACATGGAGGGATTCAATACTTGATCACTTAGTTAGGGTAAAATATCTATATTGGTATTATATAGGATTTCAATAACATATATTAAATCCATAAAAGAGTCTTGTAGTAGGAAAAACTCACCCCAATATGGTGTGATGAGATGGAACATCCATCATGTTGACTAATGTCCATTCCAATGCATTGTTGAGTCTTAAACCCTATTAGAACACCTACCTTTGGAAAGCAGGTTTGTACTCATATATGGATGTTGGAACAATTGGGAACTTATGTTTATTGAAATATATGGTTAACATGATATTGTAAATTTTACGGCCCATTAAACCCCCTCATAATCGATCATCTAGACAAATAAAAGATTCAAATTTTCCATGAAATAGATATATTTCATTTTTCATATACACCATCAATGGATGGCACTAAAATTATATTTAATATATAGAATTTAGGAAATATATTTAATTACTATTTTATAGAATATATAACCAATAAATCATTTCCTAATGTCATCCAAACAGGTTATTATTGAACAAAAAAACTAAATTTCCTCAAAACATTTAATGAAATGTTAATCCCTTTTGTAACTAAATAACATGTTGTAACAGAAGAAATAATGGGAACAATGATAATGTAATAGATAGGAAAACTTTTATTAAATAAATTAAAAACTAATTAAATTTCATTACCCATGAGTATAAGAATATGAGTGAACATAGTCGAGACACAAGGCACATTTTTTTTAAAATATTTATTTTAAATTTTTAAATCAAACTATTTTTATTCATTAATATGATAATTTAAAATTTTTTACATAATTATATTATTTATTACCCAAATGGAGATATAGTTTGTTTTGAATATTTTTTAATTTCAATAAAATGGAAAAGAATTATTATATCTAGTGTTTTATGAAAAAAATAATTTTTTATTTTCACTACCAGTTTATGAAAAGAATAATTATTTTAATATAAATTGAATGGATGGATTTTACCAATTTATACTTATATTTTTTGATGATTAATTTACATTTTTAGTGGTTATTTTCTTGAAAAATATTTCTTTTTACAATATATAAAATTTTAGTGCAATAATTGTTTAAGGGAGAAAGAAATTTCTTCTCATATTTATTAGATTACATAAATTTTTATTTTCAATGGGATTAAATAAAAATTGAAATGAGTATTGAAGTAGTAAATAATATTATAAATAATATTATATATATAAACTATATGTTTATAATTTTAAACTTTTTCCACTACATTTTTAAATGAATTCTAATAGGTTAGAAAACATGTCATAAAATATAGTCATAAAAATAACAACATCATATTCATTCGTAGTATAACATTATTAAAAATTAATATGATACTATGTATTACACCTCATGGATTTTTACATTCATTAAAACCACTAAACATAAAATGGAAATAAATTTTGATAATTAAAATATCATAATAACATTCAACTCCCCTTGACCAAGATTAACATTATGAAGAACTGGTTTTAGAAAAAAATAGATAATGTGAATGAATTCTATGAATAGAAATATAATGTTGTGAGATATAAAATGAAAAAAATTGATATTGGATGTGTGAATAGAATATGATTTGTTTTATATAAATATATAGCAATAAAATCTGTCCATTACAAATATGGTCATTCAATATATAGTAATTGAAAATATATTCATTATAAATTTTATTATTCTACATATTCTAAATAGATATATTTAATTATTCTATGGTTTATTAGTAAATTTTTAAATATATATTCACAATAAAGTAAAAATAATATTTTAAATATTATATATATATATATGTCTAACCTATAAATATTAATTTCTATATTAGAAAAATATAATATGCTGGATAATTATAATTCAATTAAATATTTTTTTTTAAATTTAGTAGAAAAGTTATAAATTTTAATAATATTATTTAAATTGAATGAAAATTTTTATTGATTATTTAATATTGAAAATATATTTAATTTTTTCACTAATAATGTTTTTTACAAATTTGGATTTTATCTCGATAGATTAAAAAGGAAAAATTATTTTATGTTAATATATTGTCGACAATATTAACATAATATAAATTTGAAATGGTAACGAAATACTAGTACAAAATAATTTACCTAATATGAAAAATATTAAAAATATCAGATTATCCTAATAGTTGGTATTTTAATTCTCAAGAAAAATATATTACATTTATAATTTTAATTAGAAAAAATTAACATCATTTTTTGATTTTTTATTGAAAAATATTCTTAGAGTGAATTTTTTTTCTCTTAAATATTTAATTATTATGTGAATTCTTAAATATATGATATTAATAAATACTATTATTTTATGTTTGAATAATAAAATACATGTTGAATTAAGTTTTTTTAAAATATTTTCATGATAAAATTAAATTTCGTAATCAGAATTATATATTTTTAAAAATTTTATATTTTTAACATACCTATGATTGATATTGTAGAACTCAAATAAAAAAATTCTCCAAATTTTTATAATTTCATAATAGATTTATTATCATAAAATTAATGTCTAAAACATATGAATATTAAAAGAAAAAAATATGGATTATATAGTTCTAAATTATCTAATATACATCGCATTATATTATTTAAATTTATTTATATTATTCATGTAACAACATTTTACTACTATAATTTCTAAAATCGAAAAATTATAATTTATGATGGTAAAGTTGTTGATGAATGTTTAATATATATTTTTTATATACAATTACGTTATAAAATCCATTGTTATTCCCCAAACCATTTTTTATCATCATTTAGTGCTATATTCCTTTATAGTTAAATCCCATTATTAAAAATTCATTAGTATTTATAAAAAATCCAAACCCATTCTCTTATAAATTGGCACACCTATCCTAACATTGAATCTCACACAAATCCCCAATGATCATCCTAAACAATTTATAAAACTTAGTTGAACAATCCAATGAACCATAATAATTTTTTGTTCTTATGTAAAAAACATACTTCAATTGGTTAAACCTCTTTCCAAACTATATACTCTATGAAATGAGGTAATAATTACAATCCTTACATTATATATTATTTTATTTTTATTAATGTATTTTTAATATGTTTTTAATTTCCCATAATGAAATAAATAACATTCTCATCAATATTATTTTGATATGTCATAATAATTATCGTATAGTAATTGAACATCATTCTATATTTCCTTTATGAAAAGTAGAAACAAAATTCTTGTGTGTTTGTGAGAACATCCTCCACCACAAATAATCCTATATATTTTTACATAACTGAAATATTTTGATGGTACTAGTTATGTATTCAATAAATAGATAAGGTATTTATACCATTTATTATATTATAAAATGATAACACATGTTAAACCATTCACTTATTCTACATAAAACACAATTATCTTCCATGTGTATGTGTGGACAACAAACTACTTGGAAGGATTAATTTAAATTTAAATTTTGGTATCCCCATTACATGGATGGTCATAAGAATAGTTTTAATGTATTAAATTATGTTTTTGATATTATTAAGGATATATAATTACAAATTATTGAGCCCATTAATCATATGAATAAAATGTTCTTCGTTAATTCAATAATATAAAACAAGTGTACTAAGAGGAGTGCATCTTATTGAAAGTGGTTAATATTTTCATGTCTATTATTTAATGTTATAAATACATTATTAATATGATATTACTCACTAAAAAGTAAAATATAATTTTTTTATATCAGTGTAGTGGTGTCATAATTAAATCTTGTCATAATATTCATCCATCATGATATGTCCATGTATCCATCAGTTTGACAACATACATTATAAAAACCATAAAATAATTAAATTGATTACTATAAACTCATACATAGATATATAATATTATATAAATATTTTTTCTGGAAATGATATGTTTATTTTAAACAAAGTAATTTGAAAAACAACTAAATTTAGTCATGAAAATCCCTAATGTCTGATTTTTATCGATATCATATTCAAGTAGTAAAACTACAACACTATTCTATGGGTATGTAAAAAAGATAATCCTCAAAATATGTTTCAAGAAAATAAAATGATGAAATATGAAATAAAAATTGGGACCAAAACAGTTCCCTAGATGTTGTTACAAAATATCCAAACTACAAACTCCAAATGTGAGAAATAGCTAAGAAACTAACAACTATAAATGTAGAAGATTATTGGAAATATATTTTTCTATTAATATGTTTTGTAATGTTGATAGAAATTATGGCTCATATTATTTTTATTTCTTTTTATTTTTATAGTGGATATGGGTCTGATTCTGTGATAAGAGAAGAGGGGGATTTGGATTTATTTGTTTTGATGATTTGTTTGGGATGTTCTTCTGGTTGCACTGCTCTTGAGTGATTCTCTTAAAGTTCACCATGTTATGAATTTTCCTTGTTGGTTCAGAATGTTATTATAAATCATTTTCCTTTGGTATTACCTTTTTCCCTCATTTCATTTTGATGGAGTAGCATTTTACAGCTATAGTTGGGTTGGCGACCTCGAATGAGGGATGGGTGCGATGACACCCGCCATCAGCCATGATCATCATTTGATGTATAGATTGTTTATTTTAAGTGACATTTTGTTATTGTTTTTTAGTGTCAGCATGCGTTACATCATGGTGAAATTACAGAGATACCTCTCCTACTTTGTCTGGTGGGTGGGTCGAAATAGAGAATGGTTTGCTGGAACCTTTCATCCAGCTCCCCTCATTATTTTTATATTAGTTAAAGAGATGCTCTAAAATGTTGTGCGGCCAACGTGGTGAAAATTTTTGATAGTGGGGAAGATTCATTTTTGTGTCTGATCTCACTAGTGCACTATCATGCGAGGGGGGAAATAAGATTTTCTAGTACCTACTTGATTTTTTGTTTCTTTTGGACATGTTGGATCAACTTGGCCTATGATTTAAGGTTTTTTTCGCTTCTTGTAATGGGTTTCTTCTGTACCAGTGCTAAAGGAAGTATATTTTTTCATGATCAATAAATGTGGCTTGACCCCCAACCATTTATAAGAAGTATTTTATTTAGAAATATATATTTTTATATTATAATGGAGGGTCAAAGGGTATTTGATTTCATGACTTAAATCATTTCTATGGATAACAATCACTCCTCATGGAATATAAATTTTCACTAATATAATATTTTAACCAGTAATAATGTTATGTTTAATTTAATAGTTATTTTATGTGAAATAATATTTAATAATGATTTATTATTCCATTATGAATCTATAATCTTTTGATAATGAAATTTTATGCAGAATAATTTTCATTTTTTGGTGATTTTTTCTTCTCTATCAATAATTTAAAATCCATTAGTGATTTACATTACCTTATGTAAACCAAAAATTGTTTTTATCTCTAATAATACTTTTATTTCTCATTAAACATTTTAAATAATTGTTATCAATATCCTTTTAATAATGCACATTTTAGATTATGGTGTTTCATTATATATTACAATCTTTTTTTTTCTGTGATCTTATATTAAACCCTATTAAATTTAATTTTTTATATAATTTATATTACATATCATGGAATAATTTTTGGAATATATTTTAAAAAAAATTCAATATGTGTTCTATTCACCTTTAAATAAGTTTTAATTGACTTAAAATTCATGAATTTATAATATGATATTAATTCACAATTTTGGAAGAAAATTCCTATTTTATTATTTATAATAAAATTAAAAAGATTCTTCTCCAATTTGTTAATGGATCCTATTTCTCCGAATATATTCATTTATAAGTACACATTTTTGGAAATTGTGTTTTGGAAAGATATGATAGTGATTTTTATGATATGATTTTGAACAGTTTTAAAACATTTTTCACACCATGTGTTATTAATGAAATGACGAATAGTTAATTTTTATCTATTAGTCATATATATGGATGATAATGGGTTGGGTACAATATCTCCCTATAATAAATTGTTTATAGTTTCATATATCATGAAAAATATAAAATTGGCCTGCATTCATTTATTTATAATGAAATCAGTGAATATATATTTATTTCCCAATAAAATAAATGTTCGAAAATCAAGGATATATTCAAAAAATTAATTTATGGAATGATGTGAACTCTATTTATGTATTTTCATATTTTTGTCTATTTAAATCCAATAAAATATATTTTATTTCCTTCATATTACAAATGTGTATGATAATCCATGTTATAAATATGTTTTACTTTTTTCATTCACTTCAAGTGTTCTAATATTTTTTTCAATGCCGTGTTTTGAAAATATTATACTATTAATCTTTTTCTATTTCATGGTAATTAGTACTTAATCATGTTTTGTTAATTTTACATATAATATAATGATATTATTATATGAAAAATCATCCATTCAAATGTTTTCAATTTTTATTATGAGATAAGACATTAAATAGTTTATAAGATTCCCATACTAGTTATTCGAGCTCACAACTTTATTATGTTTCCATTAACCATGTTATGAATATGGTTTATCCATATGAGATGTCTAAAAAAAGCTATGTAGGATAAAATCTATTAAAAAAGATCACATGTGTTGTAAAACAAAAATTTCATGTAGATAATCTCATGGATAGTAATTCTTTTACGACTACGGGTTCTATGAAAGTTTTCGATGTGAAATAATTAATCCATGGATTCAATATTTTTTTATTATAAATTTAATATTGGTAACTATAATTGGTATCATGGAATGGATATGTTGTCTTTTACGATTATTTTAGTTACCTTTTTTTCAATGTATGAAATATTAATGAGGATCATAGAGATGATTCAATCTATAGGCTAAATAAATAAATAACTATATGAATATTATAATGTTTATTTGGCTACGAAACACATGAAAATTCGTATAATTCTCATCAAAATGATAAATTTACTGTAATCCACACCATCAATATGATTCATGTTTAGTGTACATAAGGATACATATATAGACATATAATACATGAGGATATGTTTTGGTAGATCATTTGTCTATTAAAAACAACTATAATAAATTGACATCCTAGTTACATTGAGGGATTAGGTTGAAAAGTATATGGTAACTGGTCATAATGTATCCTAGGTCAAACATAGGTTAATATAGGTTGATATAAAAGTATTATAAGGTATAATGATGATTTAAAATAAAAATAATCTATAAAGGCTCATTGTTTTATGATTAGTAAAAATCCTACATATTGTTAAAGTGTTATCACTCATGTAAATGCATTTTCATTGAGTAAAGACTAGAATAAAATGTTCTTATGGGTGAAATTGTTAATGTAGAGATTTCCTCAAGGATTAATAAATTGTAATTAGATTTTTATTGAGAAACATTGTGATTATTTCATGCTATCTACCACGATACATGAATATCAATAATAATATACTCAAAGTCAAAAAAAAATAATAGATGCATAAAGTCTCATTAAATTTCAAGTGATGGTTATACTAAAAGAAATAATATTTCATTTCCAATATGTAATTTTTTTTAAAATAAGACTTGTACGATTTACCTCAAGGAGATATAAGATTTTCAAATAGGTTAACAGGTGGTCAATGAGAATATAAATATTTAGGAAAATTTTATGATTTTGGTTAAAAATTAAATAAAATAGGTTTCACACTTTTGATTAATAAAAAATGTGATGTCATATGTGTGGGGATCCAGGGAATTATATCAAAAAAATCCCTAATCTGCAGACTAAAAAAGATGATGAAAATTACTAATTTCTGAGACAAAGATGAAATGGAATGCTTATGAGATCACTCTCTAGAAGTGGCCACAAACATTAAATTTATGTGCACCCATTAATATAGAGTTGTATTTTTATTGTTTTAAATTTATTTACCTAATTACAGAATTTATATAATTTTTTATTATATCATTATGTTAACATAATTATTATTTTATTTTAGAATAGTAATTCTATTTGAATTACTATTGTATTATATATTGATGGTTATAGGAATCATCTAGGTTGAAATGTTATTAACATTAATTTAGAACAATTTTGTAAATTTTTAGTGATCGAATTTTACCTTCAACTAATTAGATAATTATCTTCAGAAAGGAAAATAGTGGTCATGTTTTTTACAATAAAAAATAAACCAATCCAAGATCATAAACAAACATTATAAAAAATATTTATTATCATTGTTTATTCTGAATCATGATAAACTATTAACCCATGTTATTGGAGAAAATGTAAATATTTTGGATATTCATATTTGAAGAAATGATATAGGTTTAAAATATTTGTAAGGTAGATTTTTTTTATATTTTATCCCATGTAATCATACAATTTTAGAATCCTATAACTATTTTCTTTTCAATGTGATTATGAAAATTTAAATAATATAATTTATTTTAGCAGGATCATCCCACCTCATATGTTTTTGAGGAAAATTAATTCATTCTACTACATGTTTTTAATTATAGTATTATATTTTATATTTATTCAAAGGAATTGAAAAATATTAAATAATAATTCATAGAAGGGTTACATTAAATTAATAATAATTATTTCATTAATTTTAATATGTTACGCGAAAGAAAATGTTCTTTTTAATTACACTTCATGGATTTTTATATACATTAAAAATGAAAAAAATGAAAAAGGTAATTAATTTGAATATACAATATAATTTAAAATGGAATCTCTCATAGGCAACCAATTCCATTATGAATGAAAAATTTATAAAAAAATATAGTGATAATGAATATTCTAGAGGGAAAAAAACCAATTGTTAGAACTGAACAACTAAATATTGAAGTGAGAAGTTTTAATGGTATATGTTTAAAATGGTTGTATATAAACCAACATAATCATGATCTTCAAAATATGTTCATTGAAAATATGTTTTTTAAAAATTATTTAATTTCCAATTTGAACATTGGAAATATATCTTGTAGGTAGTTTTATGTACTGTTTGGTTAAGTTGTAATTTAAAAATAAAAAAACTAATAATTAAATTAAAATAAATTATTACAATAATATATATCCTTATTCATATATATAATTTATGAATAAATATTTATAAATATATATATTAAAAATAGAATTTTTTTATATATATTTATTATGAAAATTTTAATATATATATTATATTAATATTATATTTTATAAAATAAATAATTAATGTTAATGATATTTTTTAAATCTTATTTCATATGAAAGTTATATTTCACATATTTAAACTACCATCTTATTAAGAACTGCACATTTTATCTTGATAGATTAAATTGTAAACATGGATAATATTTTTATATATTAACTGATAAATTAAAATCAATAAAATTATAAATTGATATGAAATAATATTATGATGACATAATTTTTAAAAAACGTGTTTCCATAAATAAAATTTATCTTTATATGTTTTATTTTAACTATTAAGATAAATATATTCATTTTTTGTATTTGAACATGTTTAAATTATTAGGATTTCTAAAATTTTAATTTCAATACTATCATAGGGTGATATTTATGAATTTTTATGAAAATGAAAAAATTTGAAGAATAATATAATATATATTTTATTCCAATTCTTTCAATTAAATGATATTAGTTGTATATTTTTATACCATTCGGATTTATTGAATATTTTTATCAAAAAATATATTATATAATTATTATTGTTATGGATTTAATAATAGGGAATATTTTCTAATAACACATGTTTGATATTTGTGAATTCATTTAATATATTTGTCATAGTATATTTTTTTAAATATCCATTAATTATATTTAAATTTCATAAAACATTAATTAATTCCAATAAAAAATGTTTTTAATCAATATAATAAGTATCAATAAATTATGTAATATTGTAAACATTATTTATATGCATAAATATTTTATTACCTTATGTAAAAATAATTTACTATAGTAAATGATAAAAAATAATAAATAATAATTCTAGTCGGAAAATATGTGAAACATGTTTAATACATGTGTGAAAATAATTTTAAAGGATATATATAACCTATTTTTTTGCCACATTTTTTTTATATTTTGGATATACATTCATTGGGAGTAACATCACTTTATTGATATGTTAATGGTAGTAAAAAAATTCCTCACTTTTCCAATATAAAATGGGTGTCCTGTCATTAATATTTATTATAGTAAACTACACTATGCTCAAAAAAATCTATCCAAACCTCATTAAATAACACTATGAACCCCCAAAAATACTTGTTCTTCTCAAAATAACATCACTCAAGTGCTTAACCATAATTGAAAATGAGACGATCCAAGAAGTGTAATTTAATTTTCTAACCTCACTTTCTTTTTTCTATTAAATTTGGTCATGTCATTAATCATAAATTACATTTAAAAATCATAAAAAAATACCATTAATATAACTATTATATTAATATTTGTATACATTAATTTTATAATAATTTACCAACCTTTTCATTTTACTTCATAAATGTGGAAGTGAAAAATATTTGTGTTTATGTGTAGAAAACCACCTCTACAAAGGGGAATGTATCATCTTCAATAAACACCAAAAATGGATGGTAATTGGGATAGATATAATAAATAGTAATTATAAAAATGTTAACTATATTAAATTTAAAAATGAAAAAAATTACACATTTTCAATTTTGAATTTGAAATGAAATAATCAAAAGTGTGTATGGGTATACTATTGCCTCCATTAAACGATTGACTTATGTCTTCCATATCATAAACAAATTATGTGGGTGGAAAAGAGAAATAATTTAATATTTATCTATAATTAAAATTATATCATTATGGATATTTTAACAACATTCGTAGAACATGTTAATTATATGATCAACATATGATAGTCATTAAATCATTTTTTTGAAAAAACAGATAAAAAACGAAAATCACCTTTTTGAATTAAATAATACCTTCATATACATAAATATTATTCAAATTAATTACTAAAAATGATATGTGACCATAGTAAATAGTAAAGGGCATTTTTATTCATCTCTTGTGAAAATATTTCTACTTAGTCACCTCATACTCATCAATAATCATGGTCTGTTCATGTTTGTGTCAATTTGAAATCTTATTTGAACAATGATATGAAATTTTATATTGAATGTTGATGGAATCATACAAAATTAATTATTATAAAATTTTATTTCAATAACTACTCTTTAAATTTTTGAATGATACATCATTTTTTAATAGAACAAATAAAAAAATTACATTATGTGGTAAAGAAAATCATTGATGCTAACTTTCATCAATTTCATATTCACGGGTAATGAGTGAAATATTAATAATAGAAAATATAAATATAAATATTCAATTGTAATACATATATTAATGTAAAATTAATAATCACGAAATTATTAAATATTGAATATAAACATATACCTACACAACTCATATGAAACTAATTCATGGTGTAAAAACTATAAAGAAAAAATGGTGGAAAAAAATAAATAGATAAGTAATATATTTGTAGATAAGGATTATAAATTGAGTTACAAATGAATATGGATTTAAAATAATATATAAACATAGTGACATATTTTTTAAGGATGTTATTATTCATTACACAAAGTGAGAATAAATGTGTGAGGTGTTCATTAATTGAATCTATTCCATGGATTATATTCACTTATCTATGATTATTATCATTAATGATTGAACAAATAAAACATATAATGATGTTATGTTGTATTTAAAAAATATTTTAAATGGAAATAATATGTCACCCACACTCTATTTATATTATAATGATATATTTTATCAAAATTAAATATTAGAAAGGATAATTCACATATATTATAATAAATTTCCTTCAATATAAATGTTTTTACTTCCCACCAATACTCTCCAATCCCTGGTGGAAATTAATTTTTTTTTTCAACGATTATAAAATTATTCCCATTTAATCATTTTAAAAATATATACTACTTATCCTTTTAGTAGTATATGTTTTTTATAATGACCACTAAAAAAATGAAATGGATTTTCATTTCCACTAACATATATTCTACTCCTCTCCAATACATATTTTACATATTTTTAATTTCCCATCATGGTATATTTATTGTAATTTGTTTTGAATTAATGTTTGATGATGTTTTATATTAATAAAAAAATTAATTCTATAAATTAATTTTAAAAAATAAATGCATTAAAATATATTATTAAACATTTATTATGAATTATTTATATAGGGGATATCATCCATTTGCAAAGGATTCTTCTTAAGTGGAGTAATATTCGATAAATTACCTTATATATTCTCTTCATAGATACTCAATATTCAATATCATGTTTCTTATATAAAGTAGTGAATATATTTTTTGTGATACTATTTGTGAAAGATATAAAACAAAATTTCTTATAATGGATTATTTATGAAAATATTAAATTTTTTATTTTATGTAGAACTCATATAAATAGATTATTATGCTGGGGTTTATTTATCACCCTCCAATGCATTATATATGGTTTTATGACTCTTTATATTCGTGGTAATCAATTGACATTTGGGTTATGAAAAACTAAAGGTGGACATAGATGGATTTGTTCACAAAATAAATAGAGGGAATACATGGATATTTCTACAATGTTTTACCATGATTATTTTTCTAACACTTCTCTAAAATGATCATACTATCCACGACACTCCTAAATTTTAGGAATTTACACATGATAATTATTTTCCATATTTATATTTTATTACTTCTTGTTTTCATTTATTTCTATTATGTTTTTATAATTAATGTTTTGATGATATTTCTTTGGATTTATGATTCAATTACAAGATTTACAATTATTAATTAGGTTTTATTAAATACATTTATGATCCCATGGAATTTTTGTATCATATTTTTATGATTCACATGTTTCTACACATTTTTATTATCATATACACTTTATAATTTATAATTTTCTCATTCTGGGAATTTTTTATCACCCCTTCTTGTATATACATTCCTCATGTTAGAATGATGTCTATAGAATAAGGTTTCTGAATGAATATCTATTAGAGAAAATATTTAAATTATTGTTCAAAATTATAAAAAAATAATTTATTTTTGTAGATTATCTATTTGAAAATAAATAATTATGTTCGTTGATTGTGATACTATTTGTGAGTTTTATTCATTAAACCGTGGAATATGTGTATTATTTATTAATTTTTAGCATGTCTCACCAAACGTATCTATGTCCACTATCTTGAAATATGTGATTACTTCAATATATGGATTTATATATTCTATTGGAATTAGTATTTTTCATGAGATATATCATATAACATGTGATCACAACATAGCTCCCCACTCTGCTGTGTAATATGATGGATTATAGTGGTGATAAATCACTCATGATAGATATATGAATTATTTAGTAATGTGATTCTATTATAAAGGACATTTTAAATATATTTTCATTCACTACCTATATAGGCTTTCAATTATTTATTTTAGGATTAAAGGATACCATTTCTTTTCAAATGTTATAAAAATAAACATTTAGTTGAAGTAGTTATTATATCCCTGTAACGGTGAAATCTCTTTTCATGCGTTCACATGTTATCCCTTGTAAATTTCGTAAATGTTATTTCCCCTTTATTATTTGTTTTAAATTTATTAAGAATATTCTATGAATATAATTTTATTTCATGAGTATGTAAGTCCTTTATTTCAGATGAAATGATTATTTAGTAAAAATGTAACATACCTTAGGGATTTACAATAATGTAAATTGGATTAATGGGAATAAATAATTTTAATATCACTTATTAGGATTTATAGTAACATCAAATGTAATGAACTCAACTGTTGTAAATAAAAATCCCCTTGAGGTTCAATTTAATGAATTATTATATATTCTGGATATAGAAAATAGGTTTAATTCCTTGGTTTTATTATATCATATCATATTTAAAGAACCATTATGTATTATTATAATTGATAACATATCCATTGAAAAGAGATTATATGAATAGAATAAATATAGGGTTTTAATAAATAAAATTGACACAAATAAAGGATTAGATGAAATCACCCCGTCAGTTCATATCCAATGATGTCCAGTTATCTGAGCATCCAAGGGATATAATATCACAGTGAATTTCCCTTGACCAATCTCATTATTATATCCCAGAACACATCCATTAATGAAAAATCCTATTTGAGAATTGCAATCCCATTGGCATCACGACAATGACCAGGTACGCCAAACTGACCCATGAAGGTCTCACCATCGTACATGTTTGCCATAGGGTTTTTCCTAGTGTATTAAATGGAAATGTTCAAGACAATAATAATATAAATATAAATTTTGTATTTTTAATAGAATATTACACAAATTTTCTTCTTATAATTTCGTTACAAATGAATTTTATTTTCATATATTAAAACACAAATTTTATTTTTAATTTGTATTAAATTTAAATTTAGAAGATCATATTGATTAATTAATGGATTTATGAAATTAAAATTATTTTAATGAAATATTACTTTTTAATAATATTTATTAAATTGAAAGAATAATATATATTTTTTGATTTAGAATGGGATTTTAATAAGTGTTCAAAAACTGTTATTGTCAAAAAAGCCAAATATTTCTTAATAAATGTTGATTTCATTTTAAATGAAAAAATTCACATATTTATATAATTATTTTCATGATATGAATATTTATTTTTGAATCATAATATTAAAATTATCGAATGTTAAATTTTTAATTACATTATGAGATAATCCAATTTTCTAAAAAAATTAAATACCGTCTAAATATATAGTGTGTCTTTTGAAATCATAATGACCCAAAAGTGATGTAATAAATACTATAAAAGGTATTAATGACCAAATATATGTTTTAACATTAAAAAATTTCATATTATTTTTGTTTGATTAATTTTATATATCCTTTATGAATCCTCCAAAATAATTAAAATATTGTATGGTTTTTAAATTATTTTTTTAATAGAATGACTCATTTCTACATCATAAGGGGTTTTATTTTAATTATTTGTCCCTTTAAATTATAATATAATGAAATAAAAACCACTTTGGATGAAAACATGAGACAAACCATGGTACGGTTTGTGGTTTTGGTAATTATACTTTATATAGTCCATAACATATCGTTTCCCAAAATAATAAATGTCATCCTTCTCTTTTCCTATGAAAACACGCCCATGATTCCATTTATCTACACTAAAAATACATTTTTGACGTCCATACTCTGAACTCCCCTATCATGATTCTTTCCATGGTTCCCTCAATCTACCAAAAGGGTCCTTCCATACATATGGTGTCACACTCTCAAGGAATATCATAATTTCTTTCTAAACACTATTATTTTTTTTACCTTATGTCTTCTATATAAAATTACATATATTGTGATATGTTTTTTTGTGTCCCTATTATTATATATTTGATTTAAATATGATGAATGTAAACATTCGATCTCATCAAAATATTTTATTAATTATTTTGTAACATTTTTATACTGTCATAATTTAACATCAATTTTCCATGCCAAAAAAATATCTTCTAAATTCCCATTCACAATTATTATCAAGGTTGTTCCCCATTTTTCACTAATATATATTTTATTGGGACATAAATATATTTATTTGACAATCAATAATTTTGATATAAAATGTTATGAAAAATTATTCCATTTTTTTGTTCTATGTGGCCCACTAAAGAATGGAAATTAAATGAAATTGGCATGTGGGGATGAAATTATATATCACTATAATACAATTAGTATTATTATAGTCTAATGATACATTATTTAAGGGATTATGGAGTGAAAATAATATGTTATAGAACTTTTTCCTTCATCATGACTTGGAATTGATACTTGATCTTGGATTGTGATGCAATGGTTTATGTTCTTTCCAAATTTCCCATTATGCCTTCATAATTATCATGTAATATAATGTGTCATTGTTCATAATAATGATTATAAATCATTTTACTTCCTCATTTATTGTAATTTTTTTAATATGAAATTTAATTTTATATTATGGAATTTTGGTTCCCATATTGTACATTATATCACACCTTTTTCTTGTGTATTTCCCCAGGTTAACCCATGTTGTTTTAAGTATGAAAATATATTATGAACATGTAAAAGGCGTTTTCAATAATGGTTATATATTGATTTTTTATGCTTTTATTTAATGTTACTAATTATAAATGACATTATACTTCTGGATCTATTGGATTGTATTTTGTGTAATCATATGTAAAAAAAATCCTAAAATACAGTTTAATAAAGGCCATGGTTGTAATATTTTTGTTATATTATTTTGTATTAATTATTTTTTAGTAGGATTAGAATTTTATAGAAAAATAAATTCATATAATTTTATTTATAGGAAAAAATTAAATTTTTATATGTATAGATTTAGTTTTATAGCAATAAAATACATTTATTTCATGTTAAAACATGTTGATGTTACTCTTGAAAAATTATACTTAATAGTAAAACCTGAAAACACTATGTTCAGCTAGATACGACATAGAACTGGTGGCAGAAAAAGAGCATGGATGCAGAACTAGTTTGAAACTCCCAAGGGATATGATTTTCTAAATTCATTTTATCATTATGAACAATTATTATGGGAAAAATATCCACATCAATATATGTTAGTAAATAGATCATTGATAACGTATATTGAATCCTAGAAATTATATTGTCATAATAATAAATATAACATATATGTTATCTCATTACTGTCATTTGAATTCCATTTAGGTAATTAATCGATTGAAAATATACATCACTGGTCTTTACATAATAATTTCTAGGGGAAATATATATAAGGAATTAGGGTTAAATCCAATGTTATAAGAAATTTAATGACAACTCCAACAAAATTTCTATCTCGTTATGTGTAAGAATTTAATATATTAGAAATAAACTCTCATGGTTGACTAATGATATGAATAGAAAACTAGATCAGGATAAGAACATGAATCCCCCTAATAAATATGAAGACAAAAAGAGGAATTATATAAGGAAAAGTCTTTAATCATTAAATGGAGAATCTTATCCATTAATAATAGGCCAATGGATCAACTCCAATAATAATATCATCTCCATCAATCGATTATATGATAAGGAGAAGGTTATGATAGATGTTTATCATATGGTGGGTGGAAAATATCAGCATTATACATTAGTCAATAATACAATACACGAGGAAGAGATAGAAGGAATGAGGTGGATAGAATTTAAAAATGTTTTTTGATAAATGTTTTCATCACACACATTGACATCAGATTGAAAGAGATTTAATTTACCTCATGAAAAAAGTTGATGAATCTATCATTGAGATTGAGATAAACATCGTAAGACATGGATGATATGGATCTAATTTTTTGATTACCCCTAAATGAAATGTTTACCACTTCCATTCTGGCATAAAACCATATACTCAAAAATCCATGGTGATATGAGACATTGTTAGCTATGATGAAATCTTCCAATGATCACTCAATGTAGAAATGGATATATGTGACTGAAAAGGTTATATCGGGGGTAAAAAAATAGAAAGTGGAGTTTATTTCTTGATATCCCATGTAAAATATAATCGTTCTTTTATTTTTTAACATTCTACTTGTTATTGGTGTGAAAATAATAGCCCTATAAATTTTAAAATGCAGATGTGGAAGTATTATATGTGTAGGAAGGTAAGAAAACTAGAAAGTGATTGATGATATAATAAACCCACTAATCATTTAGATGTGAAGAATGCATTAGTCAACCCGCATCTTATTGTTCATTAATTTAAAATCATGGAACCTAGGAAATTTTCTATCTAATGCACTTGGCTAAGGATTTTCATACACAACCAACAACATACAAGGATGTTAGAGTAATTTTATGCCATAATAGACGCTATGGTGATTCCAAAAAATAATTAGTGGCATGCGTTATATTTATTCATTCGAGGATAGAAAACATAATTTTTATTCTAGTTTTAATTATAGTATCATATCATGTATGTTTAGTATAAATATTCAAATTCCACCACAATTCAAGGAAGTAGATCTATAGGTGAAAAAAATGGGGAAATTATAGAATCCACTATACATGTCTCTGCCATCAAAAGTTTTGTGTTGAAGTTTCTATAAAACATTTTGAACTCCCTTTTCTATAATTTTATGAAATAATGGGAATGAATTATATTTCACAATATAGATCAAACAAAAATTTTCATGATATCTAAATAAATCTTATTATATTGAATCATCATTTGATTATATACAAGTAAATAATAGAGGATGAATTTCCATTGTCACCAAAATCTCTAGAATGTGTCTTATTTCCTAGTGATCAAGTGTATCTCACTCAAATTGATTATTCTAAGGAATAGATAATCCTTTAATTCAAGCCCATTGTGAGGTAATACACTGTATTGTTTCCCCAATAGATGAATAGTCTTCATCTTAGCTAAGAGATTGAATTCTCAATCAGTAATATAACTGGGTAATTTCTTTTAGGAAATACTCTCTATAAAAAATGTTTTTGGTACATGAGGAGATGAACAAAAAATATAGTAAAATTTCGATAAAGGGTTTATACACCCTAGTGCTTTATGTTGGGGCGTAACTATTATCTCCTATAATATCCATAACTTTTTAAACACTCTGCCAGTTCCCATAGCTAATTCATCTCACGACCTCAATCATGCATACTCATATGCCATTTGTTTTTGACTAGAGGTGAGGATCAAATAGGTCATGTGGGGAGATTATACCCTCATTAACAATGTAATCTATAACAGATAATAATGAAATAGAGGAAAATATATGTAATAGACAATAAAAATGAATAGAAAACCATTTACCAAATAGTGACAAGTTAGTAACCAAATATTTATAAATGTCATTTCATTTTATGATATGCCAATGTGAACAAAAAATCAATGTAATGGAAAAATTTTATCCCCATAAAAGGTCATTTATATTTGTATGGATACTCCAATATGCATGTCTAAAGCCCATATGATCTCCCTATATTGGGGGAATTAACCTTGTCTTGACCTAAAACTCTTACATATTCTCGGTTACCCAATGACAACCTGAAAAATGGGTGAGTACAACTCAGTGGTCCACCACCAATTGTGTCTATAAAATATCCAGTCTAATAAAATATTGATGGAATGTCCTAATTAATTTATCATTAATAATGAAAACATAGATTACATTATTCAAAAATCATTTCATTTAACCCTTTCAGTAATTTCTAATATTTTAATCATTTATTCAATTTTCATTACATAATAAATTTTCATCACATCTTCCATGTGTTCAGAATATAAATCATAAAATCATGTTTTTATGGTAATCAATCACTATGTGTAAGGGAATAAGTCATGTACCAATCCCACTAGGGATAAAGACATCACACCAATACAATATCCTCTCCCTGAACCCTCGGTATGGGTGGAATAGAACCATTTGGGGAATAGATCCTCCATCCCCTTCCCGAACATAAGTATTTTGAGGTGAATTTTAGAGCCTCAGTCTAACTCAACCCATGGGTACAAATCCCCAATGTAATATCCCACTCTTCCAAGCCATCTTTACATGTTTATTTATCCATTAACCACACACAAACCATATCACAACCACACTCAACCAATAAAAATAGAAACCACATTCCATAATAGGCAATATTATTACTAATACTAGTTGAGAAACTATTAACACATTTCCAGTCAAATTTTGTATACATTTAACCTAAATCTCATTCTCGTTCTATAACCCAGTTGGTAAATTCAACAATTTCCCTACATTACCCAATATTCTCCAATTACCATAAAATATCCCATATATCACATTTTATCATTTCATAAGTAAAATTATAATAAAACTTATGAAACCCATATTATTACATTAAAATGAATATGTATAACTCATAACTCCAATGTATTAACATAATCAACAATTTTATCAATTCCTTATGAAACCCCATTTACATGTTCTTTAATTCAAAATCTATTTTCACTTTAACATGCTCGTCAATTCATATATACTATTACTATTTATAATTCAAACATACTGAATTAGACATTAAACACTATATTACTTAACTTATTTCACTCATTTGTAAATCATAATGCATATACCATCAAACCATTGTCCTTTTTTCATTTAATAGTCTATATAACCTAATGGTATTCATCCCACAGACCGATAATTTTATTACTATGCCTCGGAAAAAATATCATTATTCCAATTCAACTCATCCCATAGTATTAACATGAAATTCATTGTATCCAAAGTATCACATATCCATTTTACACTTAACCTAAAATTTCTAAAGGTTGGGGACTGCCCGTGCACCCTATGGGTGTCCTCAAATTATTCTAATCATCTTAAATGCATCCCATTGGGAACATGAGGGGTATAAATGATTAATAAGAAAAACAATTTATGAAATACTATATAAGGTGACAAAAACACAATAAGAGGGAACCAATATTTCCACACACAAGAAAAAATATATATCAAAACTATGGTATATAAGATGTTGACCACTTATGTCGAACCTGACAATAAAAACACTCTTTATCATAGATTATTTTATATATCTAAACAATCATTGAAATCCCAATCTATATTTCATCAAAAAATGATGGTTTTTGGGATTCAGAATAATATGGGAGAAGCATCAAATCCTAATCAGCAAAACAGAATCAATATGATCATTAGTCATACCGGGGTCTCAATCTGAATAAATGACACTCCAAAATACCACTAACCAAGGGAGAACAATCGTTGGGTAACTGGGCTCAATTTGGTTTATACTTTTTATATTGAGGGTAATATATGATTGAGAAATAATGTGTGGATCATAATATAATATAACAAAAAATCTATAAATTCTCCTACTTTTATTTGGGTGAATGTTTTATCTACATGGTATTCCAAATATTGTAAAAATTGTTCATTGAATACTATCTATGGGGAAAAGGAGACACGATAACCAAGGAAGATCCAATTGGTTTAAATAAATCAACACCAACCGCTCATAATTCTAATATCCAAGGGTGTAAGGTTTTCCATTAAAGGATTCACATTTTACATAATCGTGCTTCAATCATGAACCTTGCATAGATTGGCTCAGTTCCCCTTAATTTCGTATCCCAAACCCTAGAAATCCTTATGAGGATCCCTTTACTCTAGGGAAACATCTCATTTACCAAAAATAATAGATTAAATCCAAAATTTAAATATTTAAATACCTTCATAATGACTGATATCATATTAGATCCCCCCCTTATAATTTCCCATCCTCTAGATGCATTTCTAAGACTCACTATGCATCTGTAATAAATAGATGACTCCACTAGGCCTACCTACACATTTCAATTTTCTGATATTCTCAACTAAAATAACAATGATTCCATTGAATTCAAAAAAATATAACTTTATTTGTCAACAAATTTTCCTCCCAAAAACTCACAACCTAAACAAGATACTCCTCAAATGACGCATCACCGTGAACTATACATCAATGACTAGAACATTATAAGGAAACATATATGAATTAATGCCTAATTAATAGCCCATGGAATCTTCACACCTAGTATTAAATCAAAAATTATTACCCCATAGACACACCTTAGTCAAATCCTATTCATAACTCATGATGCAAATCACCAAGCATTATTTTACTGTGCTTTTAATACTCTAATGGTAATGGATACCCGATATCACCCAATTTATACCACATGATTATTCAACAACATTTTATAATGATCATTGATCCACCACTCATGTAATGATTCTCCCATTCAATAACCATACATTAATGTCCATCCAAGAAACAAGGGAGACCAACAGATTAAACCCATGCCTATGGTCACTATCAGGGACAACTCGCATGAATGGTGTTCAATCGAGTCCCCAACCCAAAACTCCATCCCCATAATTAAACATAAAATTTCTTTCTATGGTTCTCTGTAAGATATTCCATTATTTTTTACCCCATTATCTATGAGATAACACCATAATCTCAACCCCAATTTCACATCGTACCTGATGTGTTCCCAACCCCCTACACCCAAACACCCATATGAACTTCTACATGCACTGGACTTCATCATTTCCATTGAAACAACCTAGATGGACATTAAAACTATAATATTTCGAGGTATAAGATCAAAATTTCGTCACTCAGGTAAGACTTAATTTTTTAATATAAATTTCTACTACAACATCAAACATTATGTGGTCCACTCTAACCACACCCATTCATGTATACCATTTTAGGTCAGATTGTCCTGGCTATATTATTCAAGAATATACATCTTCTACTGATGAATAAAATATATATTTTTCACTACAAAGGCTCTTTCAAACATTATTCTTATCATTATCAACCAATCAACCCATGTAGTTCATTCCCTAACATCCAGTAGAATTACGTTATAACTGCCCTCCATAAAACCATCAGGACACCAACCCCAATTGACATTCCCAACGAAAGAACCCCTAATATTCATTCACTCAATATACAATGTTATGTTAACACTGAAATAAACTCTAATATTGGATCACATTTCTCATCCAAAAAATCCACAAATATTAATTTACCAGTCTCCACATTGGTCCTTTTCGACGAGACAAGTCCAACATCCCCTGTCTAAATCATTATAGAACACTTAGCTTCACCATTAGCATACCAATATATCACATAATTAAAGTTACTTTAACCATAAATACATTAAAATACAATCCAGAAACAATTATCCACGTATACTTATAATTTTCATTGGAGGTATAAAACCCATAATCTTTTTCCAAAAACCATTGGTACATCTCACCATGTCCTTTGAAAACGATACTGGAGAATCTGAAATATCATTTGGAACTACACTAACACCAAATTAAAGGATTTAATAAAACAACCACCATAATCATGGACCACCTAGACTCTCAAAGAGACTTGATGCCCAGCTTGTAGAATCCTCATTGGAATTACAGTGTACTTATATCAACACAATGTTCTCCTCTCCAGACTGAGAACTAAATTTTCAATTCCCACATAAGGAGTGTAATTACCATCTCACTGTAAGAGGGACTCAAACCACTATATATTACACTAAATCATAATCAAGACCCCAAAAAATAGATATGGCTTCCCAGCACTAGAAAATGATCTTTTTCTATATCCCATTTCTAGATTCTATAAACCACACCCATGGTGTTTGATAGGTCTTGGTCCACCATAAAAAAATCACTCGAATAATGAAGATGGTGTATGTCCCACCATACAAAGCCACATATACCACCCCAATGTGAATAGAATCCCTGATTTTCCTCATCCAACCAAAACACATTCATGTTTAGGCATATAAACAAGTCTTTTCAACACACCTAGGATTATGTCAAGATATTGGTCCTGATCTTCACTAAATGTGGTGCATTAATATGTTTTTCAAGAACACCACTACCAAATTCTCCAATATTGATGTCATCACTGACTATTCACCACCATGACATCCTAGCATCTCGGGAATCCCTACCTCTAACATCTCATTAGCGACTAACCTCCACCACTCATTTATGATTGCAATCCATGACTCACCGCAGCTCCATGACCATCTGCTAAGATTCTATGAACAAAGGTTTGTTGTGGAAATACTTCTACCATTCCCATAATACCTTTTATTAAGAACCTAAAAATCAAACACCAAAACACAATTGTACACAACACTAATCGAACCAATAATATATCTCATAACCACACTTCCTGTATTGGATTTTTAGAGAATGATAGAAATTTATTCTGATTGAAATCATGTCATTCAAGTGTGTTCCCACATCTATACCTCATTATAGACCTCAAAATTTTACATGAAAATGTTACAACTGCTAAACCGAATTTAACTCCCTCAACCACACAATTACTAGAGAATATCCCAATGTCTTCTTTTTAACAACCATGCTTTTTTATTTCACAATTAATCATAATTTATTACATGATATTTCTCATAATACAACATAGAAGATTGAGAGGTCTTCTGTCATTGGGGATTAAGATAATTAAATAACAACATAAAACATGAAATAGAATATCTTTATTCAACACATCCTTTACATGATGACAACATTATTTCATACATAACATTTCATGGGATAACCTGAGGACATACATAAGAAATGGGTGAGCTATAATGCCCAGTACAGGAATAAACCTTGAATAACTTGAGGAATACAATACATGTTAGAAAATTTTTATATAAATGGAGAATAATTTGAATGTGAACATAATTTAATGATAAACCATGATAATAATAACATGGAGATATGGCAACAACATTTAACAGGATATTATCATGAGACATTGCTCATTGCACATGCAGCACGAGTAAACCCTCCGTGCACATGAAGCATGAGTAAAATATCATTGTAGTGGAATTTGCATGACTCCACACTCATTGATCATTAAATATCAAGATACTAACAATTAACCTATTCATTTGAGTGTTGTTACAACAAACCCTTCTTAAACATTTCATTTAATGCATAAGTGTTCCACAAGATCATAAAACATGGATTCATAAAACATCATAATTTATTCTACGATTAAGGAATTTTGAATTAATACATGAATATATTCCATCCATATGTAAATGTGAATAAATTTGAATACCCATGACAGAGAAATGGGAATGGAATTCGCAATACATTGAATTTGGATTGGAAAAGTGCACTGAAATTTTGACAGCATAATGGCGTGACATAAGTCATCATAAAATGGTTGAGGAGAGGGTAAGGGGTGTATCATCATTTGTACTTGAAATGGATAGTTAGGGGAGTCATATGGATAGATTTCCCAATATATGTAATGGAATTTAGATTCAGATTATTTAATAATTTCTTGAATGTAAATGAGGAGAGGTAAATTCCTTACGGAATTTCGGCATGGTAACAGGTATACATGGAAGGCACCGATGAGAGAGAAAGGGGTATCTCACTATTTAAACATAAAGAGGATAGTATAGGGGTGGTGAAAAATCATACCCCAACATTTATAATAAAAAATAAATGGTAATAACAATATTAAGAAACATGTATACTATGAGAAATGAAGGAATCCCTTAAATGGATGAATGATCCCATCGTCTTGGGAGGGGCTTGAGAGAGGCTTCTTGTTATCTTGGGGAACCATGGGAGGATTTTTAACACCCTGATATTTTATGAAATATATTCATTTAATTTAATTTATATCTTGTGTTGTACGCCACACCAAAATTAGCATGTGTTATATGCAACACTGTATTAGCTTGTATTATATGCCAACACTATTCTTGGCTTGTGTTGCACGAAAGAGAAATCTTCCTCTATAGCGTGTTTTGTATGAATTATTGAATTTCACTAAACAATGATATATTGTTATAATATTTTTATTAACTATACATTATGAATATTAGAAAATAAATTTTTAATTTTATGACATTATAATTCATCTTATACATTTTATGGAACATGTTATGAGAACAAAATAATATTTTCGGGTAAAATGAGTATTTAATACAAAATTCAGTTTTTCCGCAGTTTGATGGAGCACCCACATTAAATTATAGACAATGAAAATGATATAATTATAATTAAAACCAAAGAAAGCGACAACATGTCACTCTCTTATAGAAATTACCCTAACACCTACCAAAATTTAATTGGATGAATAAAATTCAACCCATATCACCTTAGGGTAAGAATAGATTCGTTTCATAACACATCAACAATGAATAGTCTCTAGAAAGCTAATAAAATTATATACATCACGTGATTTTATTTATAAATTTTAGGGATTACATAATTTTCTTTAATGATGACACAACAGTGATGTTGAAATTATTTTATTGATTGAAATATCAAATAAATGGTTTTAAAAATATTATAATAAATATTATATGAACTGTTTAATGTGATAAACGAATTTTATAGATGAATATGACATATTAGAAAGCTATTAAATATATTTTTTGAATATATCCACTGTGTAGATTTTTTTAAATTCAAATTAATGAATAGTTACAAAATTGACACTATTTTTATTTTATAAAAATAACATATTTTAAAATTGTTTAAAAATCAAACAAAATATTTAAAAATTATAAATTTAAATTTATATATTCTAAAATTTTAGGAATTAATAAATTATGGACAATTAACAACACATAAGTAATTATTTAAAACAATATAAAATTTAGAATATTATTACCACAAATAAAATTAAATAGATTAAATAAGGAAAAATCCATTTGATAAGGTTTAAAATAAATTTAGAACATTTCTAAATTATATTGGTTGATGATATTACAACCCTATATCATCTCATATTCTAATTAAGTCATTTTTGGAGTTTTTTATGTGGGGTTAGAATTTATTATAAATTAATATATCATATGTTTCCAAATGTGCCACTCTTCTCCCTTATAAAAGGACACCTCCTCCCTCTCCTCTTCAAAAAAATTTGAGCCTTCAAGATCGCCTAAACCTACCCATTTCACTTCTCAACTTCCATATAAACCTACTAGAGGTCTTGGTCTTCTTCAAAGTCCATCATTAGTACTCTAAGTTGAGGTTAAGAGGTGGCACGTCGAAGAAGAGGTAATCTCTTCTTCCAATTCATTCAAGTTTCTTTATTCTTATACTTCCTATTATTTAGTTGTTTCATTATATTGTAATACCTGAAGAATAACATACATGATGAAATGTTATTATAAATATGAAACAACCCCATTTCAGCTTCTATCTATCCTACGGAAAATGAAATCATCGCGCATGTGTATGTACAGAATATCGTCTCCACGTCATGGTGTAATCTGTTTTTCCACCACCGCCTTACTTGGATTGGTATAATTGTGTAAAAAATAACTATATATGGTTATTATAACAGAATACTTATTCTGAGATATTATATCATCCACTCCAATTACATTAAATAATAATTGGAACGATATCATTGCTAATGCGTACGTACAGATTACTGTCTCCACAACGTGATGATATTCATTCTTCATGTTAACAATTCATGAATGATTAGAAAGTATATATAATGAATAATGATGATGTGTATGACATAATAATGGTACTTTATTTATGTAACATCCCATGTAAGTAATGAATAATTTATATTCTTATCTATGTCACGGTGAGGTGACGCTTCTCTGGGAAGACATCGAGAGCATGTTTCGGCAGAGTTTGTTCCAACAACTCTTCGCGCAGTCAGTATATAGGAGCATCTTCATCTGTAGCAGGGCACATTGATTATAGCTCAGTACACAGTGAGGATCACTGACCTCTCACGCTACTCAATACATATGGTGGAGGACCAATTCTTCAGGGCCCATAACTTTGATAAAGCAATCAGGAAGGAGATTACGACTTCGATGATTTCTCATTGCATTCCGATATAGGAGGGGGTGTTAGAGAGAGCCCTATTAGTGGGGAATTTACTTGCTGATCAATCACCAGCAGAAAGACCCACCATCAGACATCACATAGTTGAGTCTTCCAGAGCTGGCTGTAGGAAGATGTCTTAGAAGTCTGAGAGGACCATACCTATAGGAGGACGACAACATGATTCAAATCCAGTTATGTGAGGATCAGGCTGTGTTACACATGCGGTGGCCAGGGTCACATGGCTCATGACTGTCTGACTCGCCGTACGGATGATCAACATATGGTTTAAAGACCACCCATGTAGAGTTAAAGGATCAATCTAGGAGGTCTACATGGAGAAAGAGGATGTGGAAGAGGAGCTGGTTGTACAACTAGCACTGGGTGAAGATTCGAGATGTTACAGCCACCACCACTAGGTGGTCCACCCAGACCACAGGGTGCAGGAGGACAGGGGTGAGCTCAAATCTAGGTAGCTGAGCCATATGACCATGGTGCTCCAGAGATGATTCATAGTACGATTTGGGTATATTCCCCCTTAGTTTTAGTACTTATAGACATAGGTTCCAGTCATTCTTTATTGCCACTGTCCTTGTTAGGAGCTCAAAGATTTCACCGGAACCATTAGCTCATTCCTTATATACAGTTCATGATCGGATTGACTATATTAGGTGCAAAGTGTTGTGTGTTTGTATGTATGGGACCAAGATTACCATCACTGGGGATAAGGGAGCCTTTTTGGCACATGATAGATTTACATAGTCGAGAGTGCAACTGATCACACATCAGTTTTATAGAATTACCGACAGAGCAGTTGATGTGGAGAGTCTGAGCTATCCAATAGTGGTGGACCAGTACGTGGATGTTTTCCCTTATGATGTTCTGGGTGTACCAACTCTCATAGAGGTGGAAATTTACATTTAATTATACCATTGGACAACACCGATTTCTACACCATCATATCGGATGTCTCTTGTGGTGTTTCATGAGCTGCGGGTAGAGCAAGAGGACTTGTAGAGGAAGGGACTCATTTGGCACATTGTTTCACTTGGGGAAGCCCCGATTTTGTTCACCAAGATGGAATATGGGATCTTGAGGATTTGTATTGACTATCGGCACAAGAACCAGGTGACCATGAAGAATAGGTAACCACTTCCATGGATTGGCGACCTCTTTGATCAGTTGAAAGGAGCATGGTGGTTCTCGAAGAAAGACCTCAGATCAGGCTATCACCATCTAAGAGTACAAGACGATGATGTGTAGAAGATGGCTTTGAGATGTCGGTACGACCATTAAGAGTTCTTAATTATTCCAGTTTTCATGACCATTGCTCCAGTAGTGTTCATGGGACTCTTGAACATGATCTTTCATCCATACCTTTATCGCTATGCAATAGTCTTCATCAATGACATTCTGATCTACTCGACTACTGAGGAGGAGCATGCATGCCATTTGCAGATAGTATTGGACACTCTCCGAGAGCACCATATTTATGGTAAGCTCTCAAAGTGCCAGTTCTAGATCAATTAGGTTCACATTCATAGACATGAATTCTCAGAGGCTAGATGTGTAGTGGATCCTGCGATGATTGAGGTGTTACTTGCTTGGGAGCCACCCAAGAGTGTGACGGAGGTACGAAGCTTCCTAAGAATGGATGGATTCTACCAGAGATTTGTGCCAATTTTCTCAAGAGTTTCAGAACCACTTTTTGTGTTGAAGAATACGGGGGAACCCATCGTGTGGTCGAAGAGATGATAGCAGAGTTTTCAGGATTTAAGGCAGAGGTTATGTAGTGCCACCATCTTGATGCTTCTTGATGAGGGCGTAGGGTATATATTCTACTGTGATGCATCAAGGACTGGGCTCAGATGTGTCCTGATGCATGACCAAGTAGTTATTGCATATTGTTTTCAACAGATGAGACAACATGAGCAGAACTACGCTACCCATGACCTGTAGTTAGAAGATGTGGTCTTCACCTTGAACATGTGTCGAAATTACTTGATGGGTGAGCGTTTTAAAGTCTACTCAGATCACAAGAGTGTCAGTTATATCTTCTCTCATAAACACCTAAACCAGAGACATATACCTTGGCATGAGTTCCTCAAGGAATATGACTTTGAGATAGTCTATACTCCTAGGAAGGGGAACATTGTAGCAGAGGAACTCAGCAAAATATCTAGTATACAACTACTAGGTGAGGCGATGAATTAGAAAACCACTCTGTTGATATCCTTTGGGGATTAGGATGTAGCAGTTTTACTTGAGTATCATAAAATCACTCCTGCACTTATTCAAGGAGTTAGTTAGGTGAAATGTAGGGACTTTGACAGCGAGACTTAATGTGCTCATATATCGATGAGACAAGAACATGATGGATTTTCTGAAGGTGGGGAGCACGTCATCCTCTTCAGAGGACGTAACATTGTACCCATTCCACTTTGAGAGGACGTGTTGTGCGAGTTACACACATCCCCTCTAGTGGTACAACTAAGAGTGGCTACGATTTACCATGATCTCTGAGGACAATGATTGCAGCTGGGAATGAAGAAAGAAGTAATAGAGTTTGTCTCTCGGTACCTCACATGTCAGCAAGTGAAGGTGGAGCATCAGGTACCGACATTCTTGGTTCAGCCTTTAGAGGTCCCAGATTTGATGTGGGATGTGATATCCATGGACTTCGTTATAGGACTTCCATGTACATAAAGGGTACATGACTCAATTTGAGTGATTGTTGACCGACCCACCATGCCGGTTCACTTCCTACCGATTAGAGAGCACGGTTCAGTAGATAGCATGGGATGACTCTATGTGATGGATATTGTGCAGTTATATGGAGTACCCTCGAATATTGTCTCTGATCATGAGGCATGTTTTACATCCCAGCTATGGATGGGGATGTAAGAGGCTTTCAGGATGCAACTTTGTTGGAGCACCGCTTTCCATCCTCAATTGGATGGCCAGACTGAGCGGACCATTCGGACCCTCAAGGACATGTTGCGTGCTTGCGTCCTTGAATTTGGTCGAAGCTGGGAGGATCACTTTCCTTTGGTGGATTTTTCAAAAAACAACATCTATCACTCCAACATTCGGATGTCACCTTTTAAGGTGTTGTATGTGAGACCATGCAGATCACCTTTGTGTTGGATTGACCTAGGGTGTCAGAAATCGATGGACCAGAGATGGTTGGGGCTACAACAGAGAATGAGTAGATCATCCTGTAGTAGATGAAGACTACCCAGAGCATGCAGAAGTCATATGCTGAGAAGAGATAGGGACATCTGGAATTCAAGGATGGCGACTACGTCTTTTTACTGGTCTCACCTTGATGAAGTTTTTTGAGATTTGGATGAGGCAGAATGTTATCTCTGAGATTCTTCAGATCTTTTTAGGTTATCAGCAGAGCTAGGGCGGTGGCATACTGCTTAGCTATTCCACCATAGTTTCACCAGGTGCACTATATCTTCCATGTATCTCAGCTGAGGATATAAGTGCACGAACCTTCTCACATCATCGACTATGGAGAAATATACGTTGATGATTGGGAGACTTTTATGGAGGTTCTAGTAGAGATTGAGGATTGAAAGGAGCAGGTAATTCGTGGGAGGTCGATACCTCTGGTTCACGTTTTCTGGTAGCACAAGATCCTCTAGGAGAGTATATGGGAACAAGAGGCTCTGATACGTGCTCAGCATCCTGAATTGTTTTCCTAGATTTGAGTTTTGGATTACGAGGATGTAATGCCCTGAGGTGGGGACAATTTAAATGATTGGAAATATCATGTAATTTTTAATATATGGGAATTTTACGAGTCCAAAAATATTGATTGCACGTGATTATGATGCTTGGTGTTCCCAGAAAGAATTTTTTAACTTTGTTTCAGGTACGTTCAACAAACATATGAGCGGGGTTTTTTTAAAATTTCAACCGGTGCTCAGAATTGAAATCTTATGGAACCGTTGAACTCACAATGCCGATATTCTATTAAGGGGACCATCACCTTGACCGTAGTTGGTCGAGGGTGAAAAATATAATTTTGTTTTTTCGTGGATATAGAATTAAGAAAAATAAACTTTTATTTTATTTTTATTTTTGTTGAATCCTCCCATATCGATGGCTTAAATGTGGGGACAACCGGATCTAAAACCTCCCACATGTGTGTAATGGAGATGGGGACCACTGATCTTAAAACCCCCATTTTTGAATTCCTAAATGTTGGGACAACCCTAACCCCTTTATAGAGAGAAATTCGTTCAACATCCCTACATTAATTTTTTCAAACCCAATTCATTAATTTGGAAAATTAATTTTTCCAACATGGTATAAGTAATTCCCCCATTAATTAATTTCTCCAACCATTTTAATTTGATAATCTTAAATTAATATGTTGGCACATTTCACATTTTGAAGGAATTGAGAGAGGAGAACATTTGGAGGATTATTCTCACTAATGTATAACACGTTCTCCAATGAAGAACGCTCTCCTCCAATGATGAACACTGACGCACAACTTCGACATCATCCTCGGGACATCCTCAAACGGTTGACATCTTCAACAACGAAGAACCACCTCCATTGAAGAGCTTTTGTCTGAAGAACACGCTCGGAACGAAGGCCTGTGGAGGGCATGACTAACGTAGAAAACATTGAATTCATTCATGATCCAACATAAATGAACCTTCTAGGCAAGGTGGTAGTTTGAGTTTCTTCCCCTTACTCGTTCTTGATAATTCATCATAAAATATGGAATAATTTATAGATGTGTGCTACCGCGCTAACACGGAGTGTGCAGACCAAACATACATTACTTGATCCCTCTGTCATTATTCTTTATTAGTGTGTTCTTTGTGATGGAAGATGGAAGCATTGTGAGTCGACGAAAAACAGAGAGAGGCCTTCCGAACTGGACGCCAGCAAAGGCACGTCATGGAACTGCACTGTGCAGAGAGGATAGTTGGCCATCTGGTCAGCCACGGAGGACCACTGCACCACGACCACCCCGTCGCACCATGGCCACCCCGCCAGTCCACGGCCTCCATGATGCCTTGTGCCACATCATGGACCTGAAGTCCCCACGACATCTCTTCTACCATCACAGCCTCGCGGCTTGCGCAACACCCTCGCAGCTCTGAGGCCTCTGTGCTACCCTCGCAGCCCCCACCACCTTTGTGGCCCCTCATGCCCTCACAGCCTCTGCGGACCCCACAGCCTCTGTGGAACTCATGGACCCATGACCTCTGTGCTTCCCTCACCCCCCCCAAAGCCTCGTGCTTCCCTCGTGGCCCCGAGGCCTTCATGCCACCCTTGAGGCCTCGTGGCATCCGCGCTGCCCTCTCGGCCAATGAGGCCTTGCGTCGCTCTCCCCATCGCGGGGTCCCTGCACCGCACTGCGTGTTTCCGCCCAGGCCGGGCCGCCCATTGTTGGTAGGACCGGACCCAGCAGGCAGGGTCGACCAGAACCGGGTGGGGTTGGCCCAGGCCAGGTCGGGCCTGGTTGGTCCGACCGGGTCGGAGCGAACCCCGACCCAATTTACCCATTTGTGCTATACAATTACCTATAAACCATAATTTTAATGAATTTTTTTTATTATTTGAATGATTTTTATATAACATTTATCCCATAGAACATGGAATATCGGGTATGATATGATTAAATAAATTAAGAAAATATTTTTTTATTCATTTATATAAAAGGAATTATATTTTTCTAATTAATTATAAATATAAATATGATCCCTTTAAAAATAATAGAAATCATATTCTAAAAATTTATTTTGATTCAATCGAACACATTTTACCTAAATATTTAAAAAATAACAATTTTTTTTAATTTTTTAGAAAGAGTTATATATATATATATATATTAAAAACAATATAAACTAGTTATGAGTTATATTATGTGTTTCATAGATAACATACATGAAAAAATCCAATTTAAATAATAAAAACAATAATTTTCTAAAAATATCATTTTATTTTTTGGGAAACAATTTAAAAAAAATTAAAATATTTTGAAATTTTCATTGAATATTAAATTCAAATTTAAAATTATAATATAAATATTACATTATGGTGAATATTTGTGAAATTTTTGAAATGATCAATTTTTTGATAAATAGTGAAATATATTGAATTTTTATTAAAGAAGTTATTTTAATTATGTTTTTTATATACAGTTATATAATATATATGATTATTTTTTATATAAAATTTGTTCAATTATGTATATATTTATCCCATTTGGTTCATCATAATCATTTTAAAAATAAATTGTTGTTTAAAATAATGTACACCTTTGAACATTTTCTCTTTGAAAACTTGTTATCTCTTCAAGTTTGCATGATTAATTTTTTACTATTTTTTATTATTTTTTTGAATTTAATTTTAAAAAATGTAGTCCATATATTTATTAATAATATTTTTTATATAATAATTTGAAAAATTGTTTAAAAAGAACAAATATTAAAATATTTATAAATTATTAATTGTAGTAAAGGTAAAATTGGGATTACCATGGTTTAAAAGAAATATAAGAGCTAATTTGTCCACAATATTTATAATATATATTCCATGACTATATATAGAAACTATAATGTATAATTCACAATAGGACTCCAATTTTCAGCCTTCTCCCCAGAGAAACAAGTGGGTAAACATTTTTATTATCAGAAAAGTACAATTCTACCATTCACATCACCTATAAAAGGCCACCCCTATCATTTATTTATCAGAACATAAATATGTATTTTTTTTAGAAAAAAAGTAATACAATAACTACCAGAAATTACTAAACTCAATAGATAATCCTTATTTCTGGCCAAAATGATACAGTTAATTGGTTTTGTGAAAACATATAAAGGATAACCAAAGAAGATTTAATGTTCTAAAAAAATTTACTTTATTTTATTTATTCCATAACCTCATTAAAATATTATTAATAAACTGTGAAATAATATCTGTTGTATATATAATATTTTGAAATGTTTTTATGTTAATGAAATGACATAAAAATTTTCCTTTTCCATCATTTAGGTTATAAAATCATTGTTCAAGTGTTTGATGTAAAATAACATCAGTAAGTAATGACATTCAATTTTCTATTACCAGGAATCTAGGTTAGGAATAGTGAAAGATATAAATGATATAAATTATAATTTGTAAAACTATTATACCATTGGATAAATAATATTACATATAAATTTTTTTTCATTCAATTTTTAGGGGAATAAATTATATTATTTTGGTGTACAACGGACTACTACCTCATGAAGAAATGTGATTCATTTCCACTATAGATTTTCATAAAAGTTAATAAGTGAAATGTTAATGAGTATTTTTGAAATAAATTAATAATTTAGTTATTAATGTGTTAATAATAATTATTTAGTGATTTTTTATCACTATACTTCTTATTTTTTCACTCACTCAATTAATATAACATTGTTCTTGTATGTGTGGACTAAAACCTCTCAAAATCTATGTGACTCTCTATTTTCATCACCATAATAGATAGATGATACATATAATTATAAAAAAATAATTAAAATGTCATTTATTTTATTATTATTACTACCGAATGAAAAAAATATTAACCAACCCCTTTTATAATGATATCTCAATAATGAAAACGTTACTCATGTGTACATATGACATAACGTATCTATGATCATAACATACATCATTTCCAAAAACCATAATTAAAGTATGGTTTTAAAATTATATTTTAAATAAAAATATTATTATTATTCCATGATATTAATTATCATAATTATTTATGTATTATCCCTGTAAGTGGAAATAAATTAACAAAAAAAATATACCAAAGGAAAAATGGTTATTACTTGAAATGTAATAATAACATGTAGTTGTTAATAAACCCGAAATAAAATTTAAAAGTAAATAATACATAATATGATTTGTAAATATATATATATATATGATTCAATGTTATATTTATTATAATATTATATTTATCATAAAATTGGTTCAGATGTGTTTGAGGGATGTTGAGATATAATGAAATAGATTTACATTATCTCTTTTATTTCTAAGAGATAATTAAAAACTCACCAATCGTTTATTTTGTGTCGTTCAAATAGTTCCCTTATAACATTTTATATTATATATCCAATTATTTTCAGGATATTTAGAGTTTAATATGGTTTATTTAATTATTTGGGATGATGGTGCAAAATATTATAAATGTGGTAAGGTATTTATATATCAGTTTTCATTCTATGAGTCATATGATATGTTCTATACTTATCTTCTTCTATGATGTGTATATATTGAAAAATTAACATTTATTGAATTTTATTCTTTCTCATGATATTTTATGCTTCATTTAAGGTTTTTAATTTATGGTGACAATGATTCAATTTTACTAATTTTGAATTATTGTTATTTTACAATCTCAACTTCAATCAATAATTTTTTATTATGATTTCAATATTAAATATATTAATATATATCTCAAGAAAATAATGTTGTTTAATGTGATGTTTTCATCACATATGAATACCTATTTTCCCATATGATTCATCTGTTTATATACTCAAGTGTTAAAAAGGTTGTTTTTATGAAAAGTCAACATTATTTTTCTCCTTGGTCTAAAACCAGTTTTCCTTTAAATCCATTTTTTTATGAAATTGTTACAAATTTTTTTTAATTATAAATATTATTTATTAAATAATTTTTTGATAATTTGATATCTAAAATATGTTTTCAAAGGATATTCATGAATTGTTTAGACAATTTTTCTTTGGATTTTACCAAAATTTTAAATGATTCACTATTTAAACTTGTTAGAAAAGAAATAAATTTCCTCCCTCATGAAAATTATTTTATTTGGATCTTACGTTAAATATTTTATTATTTATTTTAAAAGTAATATATTTTTATAAAATTTATGTTTAAATATATTTTTTGTTATATAATAGATCTATTTTATGAAAAATATTTTTAATGGTTCTTAATAGTTCTTTTATATGATTTTAATTTTATTTTTAATGAAAATAATTTCCATTTTTTTATGATTTTTCAGTTATAAAATATATTTTTTTTTAAAATCTTCTTTTTTATGTTATTTTCCAAGTGATATTTTTGAAACCATTTTATGTATAAGATTCTATGATTTGTTTTTTCTTATTCATTAATATTACATGATCCAAGATTACTAATGTTAATTTTTTTTCAAAATATGATATGTTTATGATGAAATGATATTTATGAAACCAATTTTTATCCCTTTATAATTCCATTATTTGATGAATATGAAACCTTCTTCACATTCCACATTTTATGCTTTGATAAAACACTCAAATGGTTATGAAAATTATTTTTTCACCAATATTTTTTTATGATGAAATATTTCAGAAACCCATTTGATTTAATGGGATTCTATATGAGGAATCATTAATGATCTAATAGAACCCATAATTTTTATGTTAAATTTTTTAATCTGGTTACATTATATTGTTGTATAGTGGTTACATTATAAAAAATGGTGGGTCAGACAAAAGTCTCTATATGATAAATTGGGTGAATATTTATTACTAATGAGAGAAAAATGCATGAAACATAGTGTGAACCACGTTTAGTAGGGGAATTTTTAAGATAGGATGGATATGGAAGTGAACCATGACTACTCTGATATGTGAGGGAGTGAAACCAACCCGTTATGAGGAATGTGCTAACCTGGGGGATTGTGTCTTTTCGTATGAAGGTGTTATAACTGCTTATGTAGTTCCCTAATGTGTTTTTTAAAATGAGAATAGACTATTAATGAAATTATTTTATATTCTTCTTTGTGTTATTTATTTTAAGTTATAACTTAATGTTATTATATCAGGTATCATGTTCTTTTATTTAATTATGATTCATGTCTTATGAAATGTCAATATTTTTACAGTTACTGAATATTAAAATATTTTATTTGAAGGGAAAATTTTTCAAATTTTATTATCATGTTCTCATACCATTATTACCGTGTTATTCTTATATATATCCTTTGTTTAATCATTCTGAGGTTTTGAGATCACGCTTTATTATTTTTTTCATTGTAATGAAGAATGGATTTATGTATACGAACTAATGGGTAAGATATTTATGGGTTTTATTTGAGATCATTCATCAATTAAGAAGACTATGTTTCTTGTTTTTGTGGGAAGTTAACTATTATAGTTCATTTCATTGTTCTCCTATAATTTTATGTTTATTAATAAATATATATTTAATATTCATTTTTGAGAAACCTGAGTTGATATAGTTGTTATTAGATAAATTTTTTAGTTGACAATTTAAAACTATGATGTAGAACCATTAGTTAGATCCTTGGGGATTGTTCTATGGATATTTCTTTGCACCAATATATGGATTATTCTATTAATGTACAAAATTGATTGATAGTTTCATGGATTTTTGTTAAAGGATTGAGAATGTAGTTTTCATGAAATTATATCCTTATCTATATAATACTTGTCGATGTATCTCAAGAATAGAGGTACGAAGGGGTAATAAATCTAAAAAGGATGCATTGAGATGGGCCCAATCATCACCTTGTGAAAGACAATGAGACCCACAACTGTTCAATTTTGAATCTCTGAGAGGATATTCTCTAGAAATTTACATACTATTTATTAATCATCGTGTAGAATTAAATATTTTGTAAAGTATGAATGATATAAGATGAAACAAAGAATTCATTGAATACATAGAATTTTTAATGATCTATAACTCCTATAAGTATTTTTAGGGTTACTTAGATTCCCTCTATGATTATCTTTTCTCACACTCTTAATTGTTTAGGTTAATAGAGGAAACCAAATGGATATAGATTGAAATTTAATGTCATGAGCAATATAGGGATTATAAAATAAATAAGATGATTCCTAGTGTAATATAAATTGTGATTCATACTAATTAGTTATCATGATATTTGATTAAAAAATTTTACCATATAAATTAATTAGAGCCACTATTGTATATATGGAAAAGGATCACTAAAAATATTTGTACAGTAATCCATATATGATAGAAGAGTCAATTTCCTAAAAATTTGAAATATTTATATAAGAACTTAAGGGAATGTCACAAAAGGTTGAGAAATTGTTTTTGATATGGAAAATGACACCGAATATGGAACTACAAATAATAAAATTTATCATTTGGTTAACATAATGGATGATAATAAAAGTCTCTATTAGGTATCATCAATTATTTTAATGTTTTAATAATATAATATATGTGAATTTTGAAAATAATCCATGGACATTATAAAAAAATTAATAGGTATGTATGTTAATCATAATAATTTTGGTAAATTATGGTTAGAAACATGATTAATGAAAATATATGACTATGTTATTTATATATTTTATATATGAATATAATGAAAAATATAGTAGTAATTAGGTGAACATTTTTATGTTGATTTTGATTAATTTAGTTTCCTTCATTTTGAATCTCAAGTAATATAAGGGTTATAAGGTTTACCATTTATGGAATGGTATAAGTTGATAAATGGTCATGTAATTTGAAATTAATGTATTACAACACCATTTAAATACATTTTTCTATTTTATAAAATTCACTAACATTTTCTTTTTGATGATAATTATTGATAGAAATAATGAATTATCATTCTATTGTGGATCCCATGGTCCCTTAATTCATATGGTATGAAAAAATCATATTCATTTCTCAAAGTTAGAGATCATGTGAAACATGTATTAATCCCAAAGAAAAGAAGAACATGTTTTAACAAAAAAGAATGATAAAACCCCAGTGTATCATTATATTTTATGTTATTGTTTTTATCATGATGGTAGCCTATCGATCGGTGCATCCAAAGAACCTATCTCATGCTCTTGATGTGTTACATATATCTCCCTGATAAAAGAAATTCATGATCCATCATATTTATTAAGATCCATGGTCCTTCCATTAGAGAATTATATTCCACATGAATAAAAATTGATAGATATTGTGTTTCAAATATAAAATATCCTATAAAAATACAACATATATATTCAATGTTATGGGGTGAAACCAAAATCTTGAGGAAGTTACCTATATAATGGGGAAGAAGTGTGATCAGTTACAAGAACAAATACGACAAATTTTAAGGGGTAAATTATGTTCTTAGTGGTATAATGTAACTACAATATATTTTTGAGACTAATTTTTTAAAATAAATTTTATCTATTAAATATTTATTATTATATGCAACCCCGATCATAGCTTATGCTACAAAAAAATTAGTGTTAAAACAAATGAATCATATATTTTAAATTTTTAATATATAGTAGTTGGGAAAATTACTTTATAATAGGGTTTATGAATAGGATTACCTTAATAATGAAAATATAACATTTACAAAATTATGTTAAATGAATTCACTTTTCACCAATTAATTATAAATGAAAATAAGAACCACATGAAAATAATGGATATCATTTTTTGAAAAACTATTTGTACGAAAACAAACCTATTTAACACGAATAATTTAAAAGAATATGAGGGAAAAATATTTTAATTAAATACATATATTACTTATTATATCATATACTTATCATCATTTTATGTGTTTTTTATACATTTTATATGAAAATTATCCATTTTTTACTTTTGAAATCTAATTTTTTTTTAAAATATGATTTTTTCCTTTTTTGTAGAGAATTATTAATTTCTTTGAACATTTATAAAATTAATTTTTATAATTAAATTTTTTTAAATTATACTATTAATATTATCAATGGTTATGTTTTTTTTCAAAAAATATTATTAATTTTTTGATAAATAATAATGATTATCAATTTTTAATTAAAAGTGACTTTTCCATTTACATTATTTATAAATTTAATTTATATTTTAAATCTGTTTTATATTAAATTATGATAAATTATATATCTCTTTACCCAATTTAGTTAATTATAATAATTTTTATTTTTATTATTGAATGAAAACCTTTAAAATATTATTCATTTTCTATTAGAAAATCCGTATTCTCATCGCATCAATGGGATTGATTTTAAATTCCTTTTCCACTAATGTTAATCCATGTTGGAAATTTTTCTTACTTATTTTTAATTTTAATAATTTATATTATAAAATATTTTCCACATTTTTTTAACCAAAAGGATAATTAAAAATATTAAAAAATAATTATTACTTTTACGGACAAAATTGTTCTACTTTAGAATAAAAATGTAAACTCATAAAATAAAAAAATAAATTATTAAATTAATAAATTATTTTTTGTCATTAATTTTACCATATATTGGATAATACTCAATAATACTATATTTTGGATCTATTTTATTTTATGAAAATGTCGTTACACTATATTATCTTCAAAATATTTTTGTTTTCCACTTACCTGGCCTATGAAAGGGAACCCCCTACACTCTTATTCACATCATAAAAACATATTTTTCATCTCCAAATAACTTCTTAGAAGACTTTAACACTTCAATATATTCATTATTTAATCCTTATTTGGAGGAAAGAATTAAAATTTCAATGATTTTGGTGCAAACATTAGGATGGTACTTGAAGAAGAGGTAGTGTTCTTCTACAAGCACATTTATTTTACTTCTTCATCCATGAAATTAGATTCATATTAAACAATTTTAGTATAATAAAATTTTACTATTAAATTAATTTATATTTTTTAGGTTATGTTAATTAGATAAAACGATAACCTTTTGCATCATCTGGGATACAAAATCATTATTCCTATAAATAACGGAGTACCACCTCGCTAACTGATGTCATTCATTTTTTCATTACCACCTCTGATGATTTGGTATGATTGTATATATAAATAATAAATATTATATTTTTAACCTCATTATTATTCTTGAGTTATTATATCAAATAATCATTTTTTACTTTCTATTACATATTGTACTCGATAACATTATTTGTGTGTGTGGAATACCCCCTAGAAAAGTGATTTGATTTGTTTTGAGTTAAAATTTAATTGAATTATAATAAAGATAATTATAATTAATATATTTTATATAAATTATGTAATCATTTATTATATATAATTATTAACAGGTGATATCTTATTTCATTTCTCACCATTTCACTCACAAAAGGATGGAAAACGTTTCTGCGTACATGATCAATACATCATTCACAAACCAATGTGACTCTCCATTTTCATCACCACACCATATGGATAATATGTATATGTATATAAATGTATATATTATTAAATTATATTTTATAGATGATATTATTTTCATAGTTAATGATAAAATATCTTAAAACTCCTTTTTATAATGATCACACAAAATTGAAACACTACTTACGAATACTTATGACCAACCATATCAAATATCATAACATATATAATCTATCAAAAACCAAATTCATCACTAGTAGTAAATTAATTTATTATGTAATTTTATTATAATAAACTCAATATTATTATTCTAGATATGATGTACCCATGATCAATATTAGAGGACCAGAAATAACAAATCAAAACATACACGAAAATAAAAGTGATTATTACCCAAAATATGACATTTACATGTAATTGTTATATAATAGTTAATAAAATTACCTAAATAATTCATTTAGGGTATGATATATAAAATTATAGTTCATTAATATATTTTTAATATAATTATATGTAGGATCCTGTGTATTTGAACCATATTATATTATGAATGTTTTTGAACTTTTTAAATTTCTATATTGGTAAGATTTAAATATGAGCATCAGAAAATAATTCCAATTGTCGAAAAAAATAAAAAAATTGTTTTTGGGATTGGGTAAATGTCGTTTAATTTCTAGAGTGGTTCAATGGGTTTCATGCACATCAGATATAGAAAGTTCATGTTTGAAGAAGCTACAAAGGGTGCATGGTTTGGCTGAAATATTGAGGCACATTGCAAGTAATTGTGTGACACCTTTGAATGTGGAACTGGATTTGCACACAAACATTGCAAGATTTTATAAACCTTTCACCTATACCATGTGGTTTGTGTCTTAGTGGGTGTAGACTCAGCACTGTTTGGGCATCGTTTTGAAAAATGTTCAGGATATACCGTACTGATGGGTATTTTTAAGGAATAAAATTTAATTAAAGTAAAATGTTACAAGAATAAAAATACAACAAATCCAAATATAATAATCAACATTATCCATTAGTCACATGACTCAAAATCCAAAGTGTCTCTCCCCTTCAACCCATGGGCCATCCCTCTACCTCCTCTCCTTTCTTCAATTCAGGCTAGTTTTTTTATATTTCATCGCATGATCCATGACAGCCATGTGAAAGGTCTCTTAGGACTGTTGGGCAATTTTTCTAGAATCCACTACAAAAGGTGAGGTAGTTCGTATGATTTTTGTTTGGTTAATGTGTTTTGGGGTATGATTTAGCATTTATTCCATGTTTATATTTTAGGATTTTAATGTTTATCAGTCCATGGTATGTTTAGTTTTGTGCATTGGTCCCTGATCATTGGTAATATGTCATTTCACTTCATTTTAATTTATATTCAACATTCAAGGAAAGGTTTTATTCCAATAAATGGTTTCAACCCCTCTAAATTATGGTATTTAGTAATTTTAAGGTCCCTATTAATTATTGTGTAGTGCACTTGTCTATTTTTTGGGTTTTGAGTTGCCATGTCAATGGAGGATTACCTTCGTATGAATAGGTAAATAAATATATGTATGTGGGATCCCCCATTACATGTGAAAATATCCATGGATGTGATGATAGATATATGGCGATAGTTTTTCCCATCTATATATTAACTAATTCATTTGTAGGTGAGTGGTTACAGGTACATTTATATATGAATATGTGTTAGGATCTCATTGGATGTTCTAAAGGCCATGTCGTTGGGTCAATATGGCCTATGAGTTCTTGGACATGTGTGTGGAAGTCTATATACTAAATGGGGAAGCATCATCTTTTAGTTAGAATGATCTTAGATCAGAATTGGATGGATTGGTTCCATGCTGATGTGGGGTCGCATTCTTAGTCATTAGTTTTGTAAATTCATAAATAAATATCATACTATAGATTTATTAAAAATTTAATCATTTTAGTGTAGTTTGTTTGTTTAATGCCTCTTAAATGTGAATTTAGTATGTTTATTTTTAAATTATAAATATAATAAATTATTTTTTTCTATAAGAAATATAATTTTTTTGTAATAAAACCCTTCAATCTATGTGTGATGAATTCAAGTTAAAAAGTAGTGGTTAGTCCTTTCATATTTGAATTGCCGTGTTTATAATTCTATTTTCCTTCATGTTATGTTGATATATGAAATATTTAGAACATGGCCCTAAAGGTTTTAAAAACACTAGGATTTCCTTTTTTAATAATAAAAGGACCACAACGTCGTCTAAGTGTTTGGTCTAGTTTTTATATTGGAATTACCCATGTAGGTAATTTACTAATTCCTTAAATACTTAGAGCCTTATAAATGCAATTTAAATGATTTGGTAAATGGAAATAGTTGAGTTTAATAAATTATTAATGATTAATTATTGAACCTCAAATAACTTACCAATTTTTTTAATCTATTTTGAATGATAATGACACCATGGTTGACATGTGGCTTCCCAAGAAAGAATTTCATGGATGGACTCAATGGGTTTCATACTCCTAACATGGGAGATAGATGGATTCCCATGTAGGAATTCCATGGATGAACCCGTGTTTAGGAGAGAATAATTGGTTCCACTTCCTTAAAGACCCATACCATGTTAAAGTTAGGTAGTAGTGTGAACCTTTACTTTTGAAACAACGTTAATGGATTTTTCTAAATGGTTTAAAAGGTAATTGAATGTTCCAGGCTAATTAAAGGGAAGGATTGAACATATAAATAAATGGTTGTAATGCTACTTGACCTTTCCACATTAATAGATGTCAAGGCCCAATCCAAAAGAGAATATTAGATGACATTATTATCAAATGGGAATGGAATGACTCCTGCTCACATAAGAATCTAGTATTGGAATTCCATGTGCACTCATGAACCCCAGTCTAATTCAAGGATAATGATTACTTATGTTGATAACCACCTATATCACAATAATTTATTGTTCATGTATTCTTGTTTGGATTCTGTAGGATCCCTGATGTATTTCTACATGATTCTAGGGATACACTCTTTGGATCCCGTTAATATCATTATTGGATTCCTTGGACACACTCCATTGATCCAAAATTTACACATAGGTCCCATGGTTAAATCCCATTGGCCCCAGTCATTGCTTGTCCTTGTTTTTCCTTTTTCGATCACCTTGGACATGGTAGAAACCTCATTGTGGAATTCCAAAGATGACACCACTTGTATTACAATAATACCCCATTCCATGCTACATTTATTATTTAGTTGGTGACCCATGAGGTATACATCTCATTGGTTATTGTCTTGGGAAATCACAAGTGAATTCCATTTACCATTATAGGTAGCCTTGTTACATCTTGGAACATTCACTATTTATACTCTCATGAGGTGATGTTAGTGATGGCTATGCACCAATTGACATGTTAATATAAAATGGTAAATTCATAATTAATGAACTGGTTAAATATTCAAACACCAACCAAGGGCTAAAGTAGGTACTTCTATTTTTAGTTACACTATACTAATTACTTTATTTATTCATGCATGTACGCTAATTAATATATAACACACTATCTGATTTTTTATAGACACTGGTGGTTACAACCTACTAATATTTATATATCACACAATACTCAGGAGGCCATCGCATTGGGGCACCCAGGTAGACATTATTGTTCATAGGGCCTTGTATAATTCTTGGTGTTATTTTCTTATACCTATAAGTTAGGAGAAATGAACTGACATGAATCTCAGGATGCTCATAGAGAACACCTTTAGGATTTTAGTTGTTTTCATTACTTGAGTAGTATATTGTTCTGTATTTAAAAGCTTGTTGTTTTGTTTACTATTTTTTTATTATGAATTAAGACCATTTCATGCATTCATCCATTGTATAAACTGAGAATATCCACATTCTTTTTGATATATGAAATTTTTCATCCACTAATTTTTCAATTACGTATTACTACCTTCATTATTTATTATTATTTACTTTTTTATACCATTTCAAAACTCTAATAAAATGGTATAGTCCCCACACTATCACCCAATAATTCCCTCACTACTTTTTAGTAGCATATGGAATACATGGAGGCACACTTGATGTGATGTGGCAACAACAATATTAGTGGTGAGACGGGTTGAGAAGTTAGAAACTGGTAGTATAGGTGGTTTTTCCTTTTTTCTTAATATTTTAGGTTTGTTGACAAGAGACAAAGAAAGTGTCAGTTCTTCGTTAGTAGCTGTGACTGGGAGAGATCACCCCATGTATGGGAAATGTCCATGTGTCCTGGGCAAGGAATATTGTTTATGATGTATAATGTTATAGATGATATGAAATCATCTTGGGAGACTAGGTTATGTTCTTATACTTAATGATTTTAAATTATAATGATTCATTCGTCTGATATGGTTAGGAATTCCATTACATGCATCATATTAGGCACCTAGGAATTCACATTCCATCCATAGGTTCCGTTCCATGTGGTAGCATTAGTAGGTTTCCTACAAATTGTGATTATATATCTTATTTATATGTTATTCATAGATTTATTACTAGTCATGTAATACATTTTCATTTATTTTGTGCTTATGTATTGTTATATCATACTTCATTGATTAATGTGCCATGCTTATGGGATTAGTTGGTTGCTATGTGTTTGCTTCTTATTGTGAACCACTAGATTTCATTGATATATGTAAATGGTCTCATGATCTAGGTTATTGGTTGTAGTTATGAAGGGAACCAGTTTATAGTTTAAAGTTGTATGGACGCCTTATAGTTGAGAGAAGTTAACCCGTGTAATTGAACCATTGTAAAAAAGAAGCTAAATTCATCACTGATGTAAGTTGGGTTTGACTTAATGGAGACAAATTCTATACTGTAATTATTATGGGTGCTTTTTATCTTGGTATATGTCCTTCCATATTATTTTTAACATTATATTTGATCAATTTAAATTCATAATAGACATTGGTATTGATTAATTGGAACCAATTTTCATTCCATAAAGGGAATGAGAACTTCATTAATTGGGAAATGATAACCATTATTAAAAGTGATGAAATGATGCCATCTAAAATTCATAAAAATTGAAAGAGGTTTGATTTTTATCTATATTGTAATGTTAATATTTAAAAAAATTCTTTTGGACCAATGAAGGAAAGATAATGATTTGTTTTACGAGATGACCAGTTGGGTGATTAAATATTAATAATTGGTGTGATTTCTATTTCAGAGATTTCTAGAGAACCTAGGTTTGTTAAAATGGGACCCTCATAGGTGGAATTATCTGATCAATATATTTAATTTTGATAATTTCCTATCATATGATTGATGTTAATAATTTTTAATTTGTTTTAGATATGTTTTACAAAACATTCTGGTTTTTCCCATGGGGTATTGGTAAAAAATCATCTACCTATTGATTTTTAAGAAAAGTAGTAATTTGTGTTGTGATTAAATATTTTGATGATTAATTAATAAATGTTATTAAATATAAAGGAATTCTAAATGTAACCTATAGTGGTTTCCACTGTTTAAAACTCTCACGTAGGGGTAGTTCGAACCTCTCATTGATTTTCCATGGCATGAAAGGGTGATTACTTTCCACATGTGTTATTTACCTACGAAATGATTTGTATGGTTTGATTTTATGCCTAGTGGGTTTTGTTATCATATCATCATGTTATGGGAAACATTTTTTCTTCATTAATGGGTAGCCCATTGTAGGTAGCACCCTCAGTGCATAAATTATATTATAGCTGTGAGATTTGTTGACTTTTACTGCAGTTCAAGTGCCATTGTCCCCTGTAGGACGTTCATTTTTAAAGTGACACCCTTGTTAGGATGGGTGGTCATGTTTTTATAGACCCTATTATGCGATTTAGAATCAGTTATTCCTCATTTTTTGATGTTTAGACAAACCTCAGTCATGGTTGGCAGCTTGTTAGTCAATTGACTAATACTTTTCACAACAATGAATGAGTAATTATGGCGTCTTCCAAGATGACTGTCGTATGAGGCAGTGTGACTCTGGAATAATTCTTCTTGTACTATTGTGTATATTATTGGGTCATCTCAATGTTTATTGACTTGAGTATTAATGGATTATTTTCATCTCAGTACAAAATATGGTTTTCTTAATGTCTTAAGTGATTTGATTTGCCGGTCTGGTTGTTATAATCTATTTTGTATATTAGTGGTTGGTTTTCCATCCATCTGTGGATATGACACTCCGATGGTGGGTAGTGTCGTTTTAAACCTAATAAATATTTCCATTCATTTATAAGAAGCAAATCCTAAAGGGACCAGTAAATATAGTCCAGTTATCTTGAATTCCATGAGGCTTGCAGGAGTTGTCTTATGCTGGTTTTTGGTAATTCCTTAGTGATTTATAGGATCCCAAGTAGGAATGTATTTTTCAAACTCACAGACTCTATTAGTTCCTCTTGAATTGAAGAGACCATCTATTCTAGTCCTCTTTGAGAAAATTCAGCCATATGGCTCGACTCATTCCCTCTATTTTTAGTTAAACGATTTTATTTGGTGATTAAACTGTATTAAAGACCACTTCTAGGTAGATGAAAAATGAGTTTAAAGGTCAGTATTCTCTTCTGATAAATCATGCTCAACTTTGTTTGGACGACTGGAATTCGACCAAGTATTTTTAATGAAATCATCTCAAGAGAGTCGTAACAACAATCAGATTTGTGCCTTGTATATCATTTCTGACTAAAGAGGTACCATGTCTTGGAATTTACCCTTCCTTAAGGTAAGAACTATTTTCGGAATAACCCCTGGTTGAGTATATATATAGAAATTTATTTGATCACATATCTAACTAAACATGATCAATTATTCACTATTTCTATGATTAGGATGAAATTTGAACAATTACTCAGGATGTAAAATCTCTAGTGTAGATTTATTATTAACTGCATATAGGTGCATCAGCTGTTGGTAATGCGATGAAACTGTTTGAAAGATACATCATGAACCTTATAGGTTGGGTAATGTTTTAATTGTTCCCAAATAAATCTCAGGGACAAGATGTTTTTATGGTTGGTAGAATGTAGAATCCCATTTTTTAACTAGACTAATGTATGAATGCTTTTGAAAATTTTCTTTCGTTCAATGTGTCAGATTTAAATCCGAGTATTGGAACAACATTTAGAGTTTTGGAAAATATACTTTTTTTTGGAATTCTAAATGTCTATTATGTTTCTTGGGTGGTTCAATGTGTTTTAGGAGAACAGGGCTTAGAATAATCATATTTTAAGAACCCATTGAGGGTGTATGGTTTGGCTGAAACTGTGCAAACCATTAAAAAAAATTATGCAACCCTTTTAATGGTTGTAGTAGATTTGGGCGTGGTATGCACACCATTTCCAAATCATTGTTTCTTGCCCGTATGGGATGTATCTTGGAGGCACCAAACTTCACACCATTTTCACAAAGTTTGGAAAACCATTTTCTCAAATCGTTTCGACTAGTGTTTTTAGAGAAAAAAATTAAATTAACATAAAATGATAACAAAATAATAATAATAAAAGTAATATAGTATTCTAACAAACCCCTTAGTTCATAGAAACACCATCCCATGTGGATCCCTTCTTCAAACAATGACACCTCCCTCAGCCTTATCTCCATGTTTTGATTATGCCCATTTTTCTCGCATTTCATTGCATGGTCCATAACGGTCATGCAGATGGTCTCTTGGGACCCTTGGGTTAGTGTTTGGGTAACCGCCACTAAAGACAAGGTGGTTAGAGTGATTTCGGTCCACTGAAAATCTTCTAGTAAATTTTATCATTAATTCCTAGTACATATTTGGGGATTTTGAGGTCTATGAGTTTCTAGTTTGATGGTTGTACTGCATTGGTCCCTCCTCATTGGTTTTGAGTTTTTTCTTTTCATCTTATTTTCAGAGACACCTGTGGTAAAGGGTTGTGCTACAGATTTTTTTTACACCACCTAAATTAGGTTCATTAGTTATTTTAATGTCCCAATTAATTATATTGTACTGTGTTGGAATGTTTGGTGGGTTTTGAATCTCCATGCTAGGGGAGACTCACCCACGTTTTCATAGGTAAGTAGATATATGTACGTGGGTTCCCCCGTTACATTTTTAAATATCCATGTAAGTGAGGGAACACATATGGGGCTAGGTGTCCCCATGTATATATATAAATTCATGTGTAGGTGAGTGGTGACTAGTATATGTATATAAAAATATTTGTATAGATTTCCTTGTGTATGCCCATTTCCACACAATTGTTTGCATATGGGGTATGTGTACATTAAAGTGTGTGTGTAATTGCATATACTATGTGGGGGAGCAACTGGTTTTTGTTAGAAAGCTCCAAGATACTATGTGTCAAGCTTGGTTCCACCCTATGTTAGTGTCCCTTTCCATGTCCTAAAATTTTTAAAAGCATTAATAGATTTCATACTTCACTTTTATTAGAAATTAAATCCATGTAGTGATATATTTTTATTTAATGCCTCTTAAATATGAATTTTACTGGTTTCGTTTTAATATTGAAATATAATAAATGATTCATGTGATAGGAAATACCATGTTTTCATAATAACACCCCTCAATCGAGGTGTGCAACATTCATGTTAAAATGTAGTGATTAGTCATTGATTTCATGACTTGTCATTTTCATGATTCTTAGGATTAGGTATTATGTTGAGATATGAAATGTTTATGAAATGGAACTAATGAAATTAGAGACACTGAGCTTCCATATTTAAATGATTGAATGACTAGGGAAACTTCTATGTGTTTGGTATTGTTTTTTTGATTTCAATCACCCATATAGGTAATTTCCCGTTTTCCTTGGATAAAAGGAGCCTCATAAATTAAATTGCCATGTTTGGGTAAATTGAATGACTTGTGTTAAATGAAATTTTAATTTATAATGATTAATCCTAAAATGAATTTAAGAATTTGTTTTAAAAAATTTTGAATGCTAGTAACACCTTTGGTAACATGTGTGTTCCCGTGTACGAATGTTAAGGATGAACTCAATGAGTTTTCAAACACATACCTTGAGAGATACATGGATTACCATGTAGGAATTACATGAAAAAACCCATGTTTATGAGAGAATAATTGGTTCTATGTAAATGGAAACCCTTACCATGTTATATGAAGGTTGCGGTGTGGTCTGTGAAATTTGAAAATTCCTTAATAAATTTTACTAAAATGTTGCAAGGCAACATGATGTTTCCACACTAAAGGAACGGAAGGTATTAACTAATATATAAATGTTTCCAATACTACATTTACATTAAACACTATATTATGGACGTGATATAACAAAAAGAAAATATTACATGACATCATTATCACATAGTAAAGTCCTGACTTGTGATCTCTTTGGATTACGATTGGGGAATTACATGAGCACTTGGGAACCACACTCTGATTCAAGGATACTACTTTCATAGGTTGAGATCCTCCTATATACCAATACTTGTTTATTCGTTGATGTCTGGTATGATTCCATATGATATTTCATGTTGTACTATAGGATTCTAGGGTTACAATCTGTGGATCCCATCAATATCATTATACGATGCCATTGACACACTTCATTGATTTGGAATTGACATGTAGGTTCCTTGGTTAGAGCCAATCATGCCCTATCATTTCATATACCCATTTTACCATGGTCGATCAAATAGGACAATGTAGGTTCCTTGTTGTTGAATTCTTTGTATTACACTCCTTGGATCACACTCTAACCACATGCCAAGATATAGATATTATTGACTTGGTGACCATTAATGTCTACTTCGCCTTCGTTATTTCCTTAGGACATCACTAGTAAATTTCAAAACCCATTAATGGTTTCCTTATTACATCTTGGAAACATCACTATTTATACTATCAATAGGTGATTTAAATGATGTCCATGACATACTTGATATATTACCAAAAAATGGTAATTTATTAATTAATGAACCGGTTACATGTTAAGACACCAATTGAGGGATAACGTCGGTACTTGGGTATTTAGTTACATTTTACTAATTACATTATTTATGAATGAATAGACACTGTTTAATATAAACCACACTATCAATATTGTTCTTAAAACTGGTGGTGATGTCTTATTGAGATTTGTATCTCACACCCTACTTGGGAAACCATTGAAGTGGGGAATGAGAGAATAATTTCATGTTCCTTGGGACATTGACCTTTCTTTTTGATGTTTTCCTATACATAAGACATAGTTGAAAAGAAATGATATATACCTCACAATGCTTGTGGAGATCATATTTGGGGTTTTATATATTTACATTACTTGAGTCCTACATTGTATTTTTTTTGGAAAATCATGTTTTATTTTTTATTGTTGTTTATCATGCATAAATACAATTACAAGAATTTATATATTGTTTAAACGGGTATTATCCACACTTGTTCAGTTATATAAAATATGTCATCTGATAGATTGTCAAACCTGTATTACTAATTTCCCTATTTATTTTTATTTATTCTATTATACCACTACACAATGTTGATTAGAGGGTATAGACTTCCCATTTTCATCTCCTAAAACCCTCACAGTTAGTTGGAAACCTCTAACGCATGGGGAGGCACTCTATAGTCAATGTGGAGATCTGCCCTGAAGTCATATTAACAATGATATGGGTAATGAATTAACTTTATATTTAATATATTTTAGGTTCAAACATATATAAATTAAATAAATACATAAAGTAAGACACTTCTGGTCTCGCCATAATATCTATGAGAAATATTCAAATTCAACACCAATTTAATATGTTTGTATTATAAATCAAAATTTAAAGATTATATCAATAATACCTTGTTTTATTTATTTTTAATGTATCATTTTATTTTATTCTTTGTGGGGAATTACTATTCAAAATATTACGAAAGTATTATGGGGTTTTATCTAAATTCTCCCTTGAGACATATGATATCTTATGAACCTATCTTTTTTTAGATGTATTTGAAAACCAATTAACATGTTATATCAGTAATGTATTTATTCTGATTATATTTTATGTTTCCATTAATGTTACTCTATCATGTGGATTACAATTCAATGTTTCCAACATTGTATTATTCCTATGTTACAATATCATTATTTATTAAATTATAAATGATTATGCTTCCAATAATTAAATATAATGAACTCTTTCAAAATAAACTAATTGAAAATCATATAATCTATTTATTTAATGATAATACATGTTTTCCTATCATTTTCCTCTCTTTTTCAACTAAAAAATTAAATTATTTTTTATAAAAATTTACCATTATAATTATCTAAATTAAAAAACAAATTTTTATTCTAATAAAATGTTTTATAAAAGTGTTCTCAAATAATTTTAAACATTATCTATATGATTTATTAATTACATTATTATTATTATTTTAATTTTAATTTTTTAAGGTATCTGTATCTAACATACTAAATCATTTCAGTTTTAATTTTTTTGAGAATATGAAACGAATTTTTATTTTAATGTTTATAGTTCAAATGGAATTTTCACTATCACTGCAGAAATTTATTTTAGGAATCATTTGTATGTTATCAATGTTATTTTAAATGTATTGGATTTTCAAAATGTAAAATTTAATAAAAAACCATGTTTTCCATAGTGTAAAGAATATATTACTAACGATATTTTTTTAATTTTTTTAAATATATATTTATATTTATTCATGGTCATTCTCAAAAAAATGATAACTAAAATATTTTATTAATTTAGACTTTTAGAATGTGATTTAAATGAATTTGTATTTTCCTCATGAATTCTTCCATGTGATTTTTTTAAAAAAATCTATATAAAAAGAAATAATTTGATTATACTTATAAATTACCTTGGATATTATCCAAAGATTATATTCTTATTATTTCTTTGAATGGTTTGAATTTATAATGAAATTATATTTAGAAATCCTATTTCTCCTACATGGGTCACACAATGATAAATTTATTTTGAATCCTACTTCTTTTTATTAATGTTATGATTTTTTAAAATGATTACATTATTATTAATCCTTATACATTTCAATAGGTTATTTTATGATGTAATTTTTATGAAAAACATTTCACATCATGAATTGTGATATGATGATTTTTTATAATCTAGTGGAACACGTATTTATGATTTTCATTATGGGATAATCGTTATGTTATAATGAATAAATGAGATTGAGTTATATAAAATGATACACGAGACATATACCTCCCACTAAATCATTGGAACATAATTTAGATCCACTATGATTCATAGGAATAAGATATATATTGAACCAAGTATAGTGAGGGATAATCTCTGCAATGATGGTATTGGGGATAATTAATTAAGAAAGGTACTAGAAGAAGGAATTTTATAGTTCTTCAAACATGCGTCATGAGATAGAACACCTTCTTTCTTCCTCGACCATTTCTTAGATGTCTGTTGGGACTCCTCTAGAAGGACATCCTAGATCTCAGGGGTTCGATGCTTGGGGGAGTTCTCTCGCTCATCTGTCTAGTAATCCCTTGATTATATCATTAAATTTTCATATATCTGGGGTGAAATTAGGTCTATCTTACAAGGATTCTCTTCTCCAGGACCCTTTTTCATCATTTAAAAGTTGTGGGTATATTCTAGTGGTATTCAATAATTCGACATCCTCCTCAAAAGGCAGCATCATGGTACATTCTATTCTAATGAAGGTGTTTAGATTGGCGATGGCCCACATGTAGTGGACTCGTTTGGAATGATTAGAGATAGAAATTACTCCAGTTTCAGTTTCATAGTAGTTCATCACCTCATGGGATTTAGTTTCACTATCCATGGTGTTAACCCTGAATCGCATGGTTTACTGTGTGGTTTTTGATTTATAGGGGGACTTTGTTATTACCTAGTATAAGATTCCATGATATGTGGGGTGTTTTTAGTTTATCCTTTTTCGATGGTTGATGGATGTTCACACCGGTAGAGTCCCACCACATACAACAGTCTGGGTATCCCTACCTAGGGTTCCTCTCCCCTTCATTAATGAGGGTCTCTTTTGTGGAATCAATGATTCGTTTGGATCGCTTCATTTCACCGATGAAAAATCAATTAATTTTGATGATGTAGTTGTGGTTAGTGAGTGCGTTGAGATGGAAATCTCTCTACCAATTCTAAAAAATCATCTTTTTTAGGTTGAAGTCATGACAGATTAATCATAGGAGTTGGATAACACTTTGCCTCCATGGTTCTTCATAGGATATCTCCTTCAAGGTCACTCGTTTCTTATTTTTCACAGACTCTTCAGCGGTGGACGATCATCGATCAAGTGATTTTATCCTCTTTTTGTTATGATTTGAAGTTGGAAACAGAGGTTTTCTCCTTAGTGTAATGCTCTTCCCCGTGAGATCTATTTCGGGGGAAGGCGGTGCTCCCCCCATTGCCGATCATGGTGGATCTGGCTCCATCCTTCCTAGATGAATGTCTCCCTTATGAGAGTGTCCATCAATGAAATTCTCTGGTTCTATTCATTCATGCGGTTCATTCGACATCTAAGTATTGCGTGAAAGGTTTGGTTTTGTTAGTTATGTATTCTTCATCTCTCTAGGGGTGGAAAAGTTTTTCATTTCATGCGGTTTGGGATCCCCCTCTGCTTATGGGTCATAGAATTATCTTTGGAGGAGTGAATTTCCAAATCCCAACTGATTGTCCCTCCTTCTTCTCCTATGATCAAGAATCCCTCTCAAAGTGTTGAATTATTCCATTTAGTGAATACGCACAAATTGTTACCGAATATTGAGTATGACTAGTCTCCTACTAGGAGTGATCAATGCCTTCAATGTGTCGTACGCACTTGGTCACAATCTAAATAAAAGAATTTTTTATTGTTTCAGGCTGCACAAAGCCATTGGTTTGGGGCCAAAGACATATGGATTTGTGTTCAATTATTAGAGTCCTTATTCAGATTTTCTACGGGATATGTGCCCTGGTTAAACCAGATTGTTTTACAGATGAATTGCATAATAAATTTAACTCACTATTTTTTGTTCTTGAACCAAAGAAACACTTCCAAAAAATTCATGAGTGCACATAGCGGTTTGGAGTTCAAGGATTCCTACATGGGAACCCTCTATACTCTCACATATTAATTTTCTTTAATTCTTCATTTTTTATCATATTTTGTCTTCGAACTACTGTTTTTTGATAAAATCTATCTGGGGTCTCTCAATAACATCCTCTATGTGGTCAATGCGATGTGCGATGGAAAGGAACATGAGGAATTGTGGTGGGAAATTAGTTACTTTGACATGGGTGACATTCCCAATATAATAGGAGAGGATTTAAATATCATTAATTCTATAGAAGAGAATAAGGGAACATAGAAAATCTTAGAAAATTGAGTCGTGATTTTTTTTCATTTATGGTCAGTTGTGGTCTTATGGATGTTGGGTTCATTGGGGACCCTTTCAGTTGGTTCAACAATTTGAGAGGTGATGGTCAAACGTGGTGTCCCATTTACAGGTCTTTGATGAATGGGGCGGTTTTCAATTGGTTTTCATATATAAATTTAACTCATCTATCATGGTGTTTTTTGGATCACTCTCCATTACATATAGTGATAGAGATAAGGAATGAAAGGGCTACTCAACTTCACTTTTCCAATTCTTGGAAATATGAACCCCAGTTTCACGACATTATTAGGGAGTCTTGGAACTCCAATCCTTGTGGTCATCCATGGAATGTTATTTATAATAATCTCATCTATCTTGGAGGTACACATTTATCAGGGTTCATGTCACTTCGCTCACACTACCATAATCTAGTGTTGATTATCTCAGACATTTTTGTGGCTCGAAGTAATCTTAGAGAATACATGGGACTAATTAATTTATGACGAGTTGAGAAGTAGGAGATCTTTATTAGCTGATGTGATTCTGGAAATAGAATGTCAAAATTGTGCCCATGTGAGGGTTTAGTGGATCTTGGATTGAGATTAAAACACTGGGTACTTTCATTCATGCATTTGTGCAAAAAGGAAATTGTGGAAACTCAACATCCGAACGAGGGATATTTTCTTATTGAATGATCGAGACTATGTGGGGGAACTACTGGTGGGTTTTTTAAATCCATTCATGTAGATCCAATTCCAATGGTTATATGTGATTTTCCTAGTGGGACAAATTATTTTATTCATTACATTCCTTATATAGTGTCATAAGAGGATAATGAGGTATTAAATTTTCTCTCAAATGCAGATGAGCTTCGTGAAGTGGTTTGGTATCTCAACCTAAAAAAGAACACCCTGAAAGGTTAGTTTACCTATATATTTTTACAAGATATCCTAGGAGGCGGTGAAGGGGGATTTTATCCATGTAGTGTAGGACTACTTCAATGGTGTATTTCTCCATTGTGATGCAGTTGCTATGAAGATATTGCTCTTGGATAAGGTGATGGACCCACAGACTCTAGATCAGTACCACCACATCACCATTTGTAATTCCACATAATAGGTGTAGGCATTCATTTTCAATATTAATATTGTTATTCTTCTCCCTAATAGTTTTATGGATGAAAAATATGGGTTAGTGAAAAGATGGATGATCCAAGTGTATTTGGGGTTAGCTTAAGAGATGATAGAGAGATTAACCAGAAGATGTTTTGGAGTAATGTAGTCATCAAATTGGATATGAAAATGGTCTACGATGGAGTTGACTATTGTTTGTTGATCATAAACATTTCCTACAAGGGGTTCTCTCAATAGGCAATTGAAATTTTCTTTTGGTGCTTCAACTCATCCTGGATGACAATTTCTTTCAAGGGTAGGAAGATTGGGTTTTTCAAGTTGGATTGTGGGATAAGATAGGGGGATCCCCTCTCTCCCTCCTTACACATTTTTCCTAGGATGTGATGAGCTATTATATCTATCATTCCTCTAGCTCAGGAATGAATCTTCATTAACACACAAGGCACTCAGATGGTGGAATTTTCTTCAAGATGATTGATAATGATACAATATAGTTTTCAATTGATGACTGAGATCAATTTAAGGGGTCAATGGGGTTTTGGATGCATACTATACATGGAGTGGGAATGTCATTAATAGGGATAAGAGTTCCTTCTTCTCACATAGAAGGTGTTATGATAGAAGGATCAGCTCCACGAAATTCATGTTGGGTATGCATTGGGGGACCATCTCATTGGATTATATGGGGACACATGTGTCTCTGAAAAAACCTCATATTCATCATTTTGATAACATTTTTTGTCCTATTATAGGTCAGATCCATAATTATTAGAACATGTTTCTATCATTTGGTGGGAGATTCACATTGATCAATAGTGTACATGCATCTATGACTTTACATGTACATTCTATGTGGAATGTACACAAGAAGGTGATTTCGAAAATTGATAGTATTATAGGAACCTTCCGTTGGGATAGTCATTTTGATGTTAAACACCTCTGACTATCATAGAAGAGGAAGGATAGACCCATCATGAATTATGGAATCAAACATAAAAGTGATTCTAGGACTATGGAGTTTATTCATGCATAATTATCATGGGAAATTATAAAGGGAATGTTTTGATGGGGAAAATATATGCATGGAAAGTATGGTAATGACATGAATATTTAGAGGGAATATCCTTATACCGTAAAAAAATAATATATCCTCATATATTCTTCATGCAGCAAAATTCATGATGGATCGCTCGTATAGGTCAAATAAAATATTATAAGTAGAATTGGGTGGGGTCGATTCTCAGTTTTCTAGGATGTCATAACCTGAACATTGCATTCAGGGAGGCTAATAGCTATGCTAGATTCATCTATGCCTCCCGGGATGTGCACCAGAAGAGATATTTTTATAGTATAATTATTAAGAATGACCTATGAAAATTAATATTCCCATGTTCCTATTCTGGGGTGTTCTTTGTGAGAGACTTTTTGAAGGCTGGTGGAGAAAACATGTACATTTGTGGGGAAATGCAAGGGTGAAAATATTTACTATTGGAATTCATCATTTTACTGTGGAGGATAAAGAATTGGGAACTTCCTAATAAGGTGGACATTCAACCGATGTGAATTGGCTTATCCTTTAGGTGAAAATGTTGTAGGTAGCTGGGAATTGAGTCCATCACACACCTCCTTTTTAGAGTGATTTGACATCATTGATCTAGGGTGAGTTATAGAGTTTCATAGGTTTGATGGGTAGGTTGTTTCTATCAATACCATTAATTTTTGGCGGTTTTTAGGTGGTGGGAATTTCGGGTTCTGAGAATATGGAAAGAGTCATTCTTTTTGCAGGTGAATGTTGATGTATATGGTCTTCTTGGAATGATGTGAGACATAAGGAATTTTCTCTATCAAACTCATATATCAAATTCAAATATAATAGCATCATTTTGAAATGACTCGTCTTTTTAACGGATGGTTGAATTCCTTATTCCATAGTTATTTTTAGGTTTCACTTACTATCCAGTGTTTGGACACTAATTTAGGATAGAGATGATGGGTTAATTGGTATTCACAAATTCTATGTCTCAAACTTAATAAAAATGGGTATGTTTTTGGGGATCATGCGTAGTAGAGGGTGATCAGGGACCGGTGGGGATCTGTCATTATGGGGTTTTCAGCTTATTTTTGTGGGGGAGACTCTCTCATAACAGATGCACATGCAATTCTCATGGGACTAAAGCTATGAGATCAAAATAATTTACCCCTTGTCAAAATTGATACTGACTCACTTACCGAACACAATGCGTTGCTTGGTATCCGATCCACCCCATGTGTCATGACCCACCTTCACCAAAAGGAGGGAAGGGTCAGCAGATTGCCAGGCCCTTCCTTCTTTATGTAGAATGAGAGATAACGACCCCTGAGACCCACCGTCAATAGGTCCCGGAGTGGCGACTAGCACCAAGGGTATAGAAATTTATCACAAATGTAAGGAATTACCCCTTTATGTTTTTTAAGATCGATAGATGAGATGATGAAACTCAACAACACCAGGGTAAAAAGGAATGTAAAGCAAAAAATAAACAATTTCCATATGCATGTTCCAAAGTTAAAGCCATAAGTACAAAAAGAGACTACAAGGTATGTACCAAAGAGGAAAAGAAAACCAACAACTACAACTGCTCCAAAGGTCCAAGCTAGTAAGGTCCTGCCTGATCCTCAAAGTCCTCCTGTAAACCTGAATACAATTTTATATACATAGGGTGAGCATAAAAGTACACTCTGTAGGGAAAACCAAAGACTCTCGTGCACAAGTGGGGGAACGTACTAAAGTCCCGTGAGAAAAAGAGTAAACCAAACACCTAACAAGGAAACTATCCACCCCAGGCCTCACCAAGGCACACTCCCTAAATAACTCAAGTCGAGTAATATATATAATAAGAGCACATCGATTTTTGGGTACCCCGAACCACTTTCCCACTTGTTATTGAGACATCCTACACATCGGGCCAATCCCGCCATTCTCACCATAGTCCCACTGTCACACCCTCCCACACACACCTGGGCCACAACCACACGCAGTCCCACTGCCGAAATCCCACCAGCACACACCTGGGCCTCAACCGCATGCATTCCCACTACTGAATCCCTCCCGCACACACCTGGGCCACAACGGTCACATGTAACCATGCCTGCAAACACCTAGGATAGAATAACCACTACCACGCCCGAAGACACCTCGACCTCATCCTGAAGACACTTGGGAAACAACCTGCCGCACACACCTAGCCAACCACCACACTACTCCGCCCGAAGGTTCATGGGATAATAATGGACCTCAGGCCATCACAGCCTGACTGAAGATACTTGGGCTATCCGGGAAAGGGAGCAGAAAAGGAGCTAATAACCAGCCACTATGAATAGTGTTGGAAAAAACACCCTACCCCATGAAATGGGGGTGTTCGGCACAAAGTTCTCAACTTGGGTGGGGTGAGAATAAGAAACAAAAATCTACAAGTATAGATATAGGTAACAACCACTCACCCAAAGCTCAGGTTTTTCTAACCAGCCTACAGAACAAAACACCACTGCGTTCAAGTCACAAGTCACGACTCTCACCAACAAGCCCATCTATCCCATTCTTGTGTTCAAGTTCAATAAAAATGTTTAATTATGTTCAAGCACTACTGGGAAGGTAGTAAGCATAGGCACAAGTCCAGGAAGGTAAAAAATCATGCAACAAACATAACACCCACACCCGGTTCTCAACAATAGGGGATTCGACCCTAATTCGTGATATAAACAAGTATCCACCCGGTCTTAAAACTCACAACCACTGAATCCATACCAATAGGAGATCCCATCCCCCAAATTCACTCAACCATCGCAAGTATAAAAGAACAGGGGATCTCATCCCCTCCAATATGTCCAGCAATCGGCCCGAAAGGAAAACAACCAACTACAACCACCACCACAAGCAGGGCCTTGCCGGTATTTTCAGATTTAAACAACATAACACACTCCATTATTAAAATTCAGTGTGTTCTAACCGGGAGTTATCAGAAATGGGTTGATCCTGGTGCATTCAATTTATTCATCTGGATATACGTGATTAACCAATTAACTTTTCAAAAAAGGAGTTTACAACCACAAACAAGCCATTTAAAACATCAGTAGGGTTCACTAGTGCACAAATGACAACCACCAACGACCTCGATTTTCAGGAGGCATAAGCTAGCACAACTCAACATGATGGTTATAGAAGAAACTTCATCAAAATATAAGACAACAACAATAATCATAGCCCCCCTATTTCTTTATAGAATTCGTTCATTATCTTCATTAATTTCGGTCCAACCAGTTCTAAAGAAACAAAATCACACCCACCCTGCATGATACACAAAAGAGAGAGGTGAAGAAAAAATTCCCATCTTTTTGATACATGATTGACGTTTAGGCCGGGAGCACGGAGCTTTACGGATAACAATGTGGCATGATCGATGCACCAGAAGCTATTTGGGAAAATCCACAATCGAGGAAAGGAGAAACCACGGCTAACCCTTAGTTTATAAGAGCCGCAGACAGTTGAGGTGAGAACGCGTAACTGCGTAAGGCGCGGGGGTCGTGGGTTGACCACGCGGCTCCACTCATCACAAAATGGGGTCGGGTTGTTTAAACCTACTCATGAATTGATTAAGTTTTTACTTAAAACTCTCTTGCGCATTACGAGTCATTAAAATACGCTCAAATAGGTCAAAATAGGGTTTAAACCCATAATTTCTCAAAAGGGAGCGCTACTGGAAACAACTTGACAAGGCCGGGTGACGCCAATCTGTCACGCCGATCGGTCTCACCGAGACGCCACTCCGTTAGGACCCGGATTCTGGAAAAGGGAAGAAACAAGAGAGTCTGGGTCATCACACCATGGTTCATAGAATAATCCATCAGAAGATGAAAGAGACAGGAGAATAATAATACAATCAATCTCTACACATGTCATGATGTTAATTTTATTTAGGACTTTATGGTTTCTAAGGAGACCATAAGAGGATCTCCATATTCTCCTGCCTTGGGTCTATTCCTTATGACAGGTTTCACTTCATTCCACATGAATCCCTCAGTGATCAGTAATATAGACCCTCATGAGACCCCTCCTCTGGAATTTTTATATTTTATTTTGATCCATTTAATATATATCAATGACTTATTGATCAGATGGTATTGGGATTAAATGTTTAATAAAATTATTGATTTACGATTGAATTCTCTAAAATACGAGGAATGGGCTTCCAAAAAGGATTATGGTTTGTCCTTCCTAATATCATATTCTTGGGGCCATTCTATAGCAATGATAAAAAAGTATGAACTGTTGAACCCCACTCCATATGGCTCTATGGTATATTAAATCATTATAAGCTGGAAACACTCCCTTTAAGTCGAATTTCAACCATCCAGGATTATAATACATCCCAAATTTACATTTCACCAAAATATGCACCATTTATTAATCAACAACTTCTCGATTACTCTCAAACACTTCCATCACCTAATTTCTAAAAAATTTAACTATCCGGAATTTCTGGAAAGTTATAATTCATTAATTTCAATCAAACTAATTCTAATGATGTATTCAATTTTTTATTTTTTTGTAAATACAAATAAGCATGTTTTTCTTGAATAAAAAAATAATTTATTAATAAAGAATCATATTTATAAAGGATATTTATATAAAATTTTTATTTTTCTAATTTGTTTTTGAATTATTGTACGAATCAATATAAAAATTATATAATACCAAATATATAATTTTAATGTTTAAAAATGGATTGCATAATTATAATTAGCATATTTTAATTATGTAATAAATCTTTTATTTTTCATAATTAATAGTATTTAGGATAAAAAAATGTCACCCCCTTAATAAATTAAATGGTATTATCATGGATTGAACTATGTGATATGATCTACAAAATAAATCCAAAACCTAAAATAATTTCATTAGAAGAGTTCATTTAAAATAACATCAAAAGATATTTAAAAATATGTAATTTTTTAGAATATTCCTTTGAATATATTCTATATTTTTTTAAGTTAAGATAAATTAAAAAGTCTCACCCTCTCTGGATTTTTATTTTTTCATTATATTTATATAAATAAATATAATATATGAAAGAATTTTGATGATAAATTTGAGTAAGACAATTTTTAATTAATTATGTTATTTCATTTTAATTTTTTATGATATTATAATTATCCTGAGAACATATACAATGTTGATATTTTGTAAAAGAAAACTGTAATAAAAATAGGCTTATATATTTTAAAAACATTAAAAGTAAGTAATTTTTTATAAGATTAATGTGTTAAAATAATTTATTTGGTTCGAATAATGTATAAGTGAGGTTGAACATGTTTATATTCGAATTCAATTTTTTCAATATGAACTTTTATGGAAATATTTGTGAATAATTTTTAATGTATATATAAATACTATTTAATGATTAAATTTTATTTATATATAATAAGAATAAAATAACATATTAAATAAAATATATGGGAATTTTTTTTAAAATACAAGATATTAAATTTCATTACGACTTATAATTTTTAATATTTCTATCTTTAGACTTAATGATCTGAAAGTTATTTCAAATGTTAAGGTTGATCGAGTTTTACAAATTCGTGTTTATAAAAAATAGAGTGTTTAAAAGGAAACCCAAAAAAATATATTTTTTGGAATTAATATACATTATCATCTTTATACCCAATTATATGGAAATTTGAATCAATTTTACATGATTTTGACTATAATTAAATATTAATATTTAATTTATTTATAATATTTCCAACCACTACACTTATAATAGAGAATATCATATCCCCTCCTCCACAACCTTATATTCTATTTATCATGATGAAGACATTCTAAACTAATATCACAAACTCCAATTCCATGTTTTGTAGGGTTTTTAGTAGAAAAATACCATCCTATAAAGACATAATCTTTATGCTATGGGAGGTTATCCAAGGATGATATATCATTCTAAACTATGTTATTTATATGAATTTATTATTATACCTTTATAATATATTATAATACCATGATGAATTATAATTTTTTATCTGTTATTTTATAAAATTTCTGTTTTATTGTTCTATAACCCAATTTTTTCTCATTTTCCATCAAATGGAAATGATATCATCACTCTTGCATACATGTGATGAATAACCTGGTCAAATAGATAAATTTTATTTTCCATCTCGACCTCACAAATATTGTTATAAATTTTAAATTAATTAATATATAAAAAACCTAATGAAATTATAATGATTATAAAATATAATATATTACATAACATCTATCACTTTTCCTCTATTGGAAAATTATAACACTGCTCGTGTATATTTGTGGAGTACATCATACATGAAAATGTGATTAATTTTTCATTTCTATAAAACATGTTTAGTCATATGGATGTATCTGATGATTAAATTTTACATCAATAAGTTATTTATATATCATAATTATCTTTCATCCTATAGTGAAATTTAATCATCAATCATACATACATGCATACTACCTTCTCCATGATAGAATATATTTCATTTTTTATATAAGCCCTCAATGGGTGATCATATAAAGTTATTAAATATTTAAAGATATTAGTATTTTCATGATTAATATTCTAGATATTATATATCCATGATCAATATGACCATATTCGTTGAAATAAATTCTTTTTGGATATAAAAATTGAATGTCCTAAGGAAGTATAATTTATTGTTATCCATTTTAGAAACTGAATAAATCATAGTAGGAAAAGGCATAAGTGGAATAATTATAACTAAATGAACATAGATATAATTCATAATCATGCATTAATTCAATTTAAATAATTATTTAGTACAATTGTAATAAAAAAGTAAATGATTTGTTACTCTTGGATGTTAGAGTAGTTTTTAATATTTTATCTAAGTTTTCCACACATCTCAATTAATTATTAATTGAGGTTATTTAGAATGTTTTCAAGAAATATATTATTTATTAATTTAATTTTGTATATTTTTTACAGTTGTAACTAATTTTGTTTGTAATTAAATAAAAAAATAATATTAACAACATTTAACTTATGAGTTGAATTTTATTTTCATTATTAATGTGGTGGGATAATCATTGTTTAATTGACTATAAAATGAATATATTTTACCTCACAAATGATTATTATTTAAAATTTTGATTAGTTTATGATTTTAGAATGATATTTTCATGGAAACCATTTTTATTGATATTCTTTAATTTTAAAACATTGCATTTATTCAAGGAAAAATGAAATTTCTTGAAATTTTTATGAGATTAATAAAAATGTTATTAAATTTGTAATTTAATGTGAATTTAAATTTATATTATTGTTAAAATTAATTATATTTGTTTTTATAGATTTTATAATTTTTAAATATTTTATATGAATTATGGGTGTACCTAAAATTGATCTGAGGATATGTGATCAAGATATAGCACTCCAATGATTTGGGTAACATTACACAGTTTACTATAGAAAAGTTACTCCTATGAAAATTTCAAAATTTTCAAGTTACGTTTATTTAATTTATGATATATTATATGTATAATTTCTCTAGATACCAAACTATGATTCAATTATATTATAGTGTTAAAATGAAATATTTTTTTTATGAAATACAAAAATAAACACACGATTTAATGAATGTTATCAATCGTCAATAGATTAATAATTTATTATCCTGAGTTCTAATATTTTCCTATATATATTATACCAATATGATTTTGGATTTATGCTTTGATATCAAATATTTTATATTTTTTTTAACTTTTTATCATTTTCAATAGTTTTTAAATTTTTATTGAAAGAAAAATTGATAATTTATGTTATAAATAAAATTTTCAATTAGGATTTCATGAATATAGAATATACTAATTAGTATCATATTTTTTTCCATTTATAGTGATTTTGGGGAACATCCAAGGTTACTAACCTATTTTTACTTGGATCAAGGATGTAGAATGATTTTAGGATGTTTAAGGGTGATAATTCATGAATGAATAAAATGTTTAATGAATGAAAAATGTGGGTTAGAAGGAGAAGATATATTTTGAGAAAATAAAAAATTAGTGGGGTGTTTATATTTTTATTTTTAAGGGTTTTATAAATAATATATTTTTCAAATATTCAATATCTCTAATAAAAATGCCTAAAAACTTATGAAATTTTAAACCATTTAATAAATAATATAATTGTGGGTTTTTTAATGCATGGGTTTTTATAGTTATTAATTGTTATTAAGATAGAATCTATTGAATGATGAAAATATTAAAATGTTATTATGATTATAAAATCTAGTTTCTTGAACGAAACATAAATAAATCATACCCAATAATATTTTCAAATTAATTCATGAGTCACTATTGAATCCATTTAGAATAAAATTATTAATTAGTAAAAGGAGTTCAGAATCATTATTCAGAAATCAGGAATGTTAAAAAAATTAGGGTAATGATTTTAACAACATAAATTTTTTAAAAGAAAATCTAACATTCCTGATCCTAGAAAATTATTTTAAAATCAATTTGCACTAAAAATAATATAATCCCATTGTAATCAGTGTCTCATAGAGTGTTGAGTTTACTTCATATTCCATTAATAATAAAGAATAATGATCCATATGGGATTTCTTCACCCTAAATATTCTTATATATCATTATATAATTTTTTAATGTTTATAAATGTCTATCGGGTATTTATAATAATATGGAACTCATTTCTAAATAGTATACCATATATAACTATGCTAAATCAAAATACAAAAATTTATAACTCTTTATTAGAATAATGAAACCATGAGATATTAAAAAATATAATAACAATATCAATAATAAAATATTTCAATAAAATTAAATTTTATTTTATTTTATCCATATAATGTATCCCTATTGATTAATAAACATCATTAATTGATTTTTAATTTGATTAAAACCATTTTCTAAGGGAAATAAAAAAATTATTTCAATATAAATTTAAATTTAAAATAATTATTTTTTAAAACTAAAAATGAAGAGGGATAAAATTATAAATTATTTTAATCATATAATATATTACCAAATGACTAGAAATTATGTGATGAAATTTGATAGCCTTTAAATAGATGATTACTAAGAAAACTAATGAAAATATTGCATTCAAATAATCATTAATAAAATAAAAATAATCGATTACACGATATAAAATTAAATATGAATATAATCATATAAATTGTAGTTATGAAATAATAGATGTCAGTAAAACCAATAAATACATGTGCACAATATTTACATTGAGAATAATGATTACCAAATTTAAATATATCAAAATTTTCATCTAAACATATTAGATCATCTGATTTTATTTTTATCAAAATCAATATAACTGTTAAATATTATATTTGAATCATATAAATAATCACAGAAGTTGAAAATATATATTGTTCCAGATATAATAGTTATTTAATTTCCCATAATACAAGTTTTGTAAGAAAAATTGATTTTCAGTTGTTATTAGAAAAAAAGATATACCTTTAATCCACGCATATGCAAAGGTGATTTAAAATCATATTTAGTAGTGATAATGATATTTATCTTTTACATAAGAATGTTATTAATTTTTATTATTTTTTATTTACAGATATAATGTGATTATATTTTTTTACTTTCATCATCAATCAATCGTTATTATTATTATTTAGTATTATTTTTATAATCGAAAAGTGAATAAGAATTCCTGGAATGTTTTTATCGTTACTAGATTTGTGAAAAATGTAGGAAAATTTTATATAAATGATTTTTTAACAATAATATTTATTTTATGGATATAGTGGATATTTTATGTGAAAAAGTAATCCCCATTGTGCTAGTTTTATGATATTTACTAATAATAACATGTTATCATACAATGATAATTCCTCATAGTTTCCCACTTCCAAAACTATAATCATTAATTAAATTAATAATATATATAATAAATTTATATATTTTATTTTTAATGTTTTTTCATGATTGAAATTAATATGTTGGTATAACATCAAATATGTATGTGGTTGAATATAACAAAACAGAGATATGTCATTATAATTAAATTAGTGGGAGTATAAAATCATATAATAGTAATATCATTTTGAGAAAAATGATGTCAATATATCAGAATTAGTTTGAAAATAAAATTTATAAAATGATTACTTGATAATTTTTTATAAATAAATATAAATTAAATTATATACTTACACTAATTATTTCATTCATTTTCAAGGTGAGTTCCTTCAAAATTATTGAATTTGGTGCAGTTACTAAAACAATAAACTACAAAATCTATAGTTACAATATAGGATAAAAAAATTGGATTCAAAATACTATATGAAATAAGGATTTTATTTTTTTGAGGCAGTGGACAGAGCCTTCTATATATTATTTTGGGTGGTTGTTTTTTAATTTATCATTACATAAGGGAAAATGAAGGTTATTTTAATATACGAAAACCCCAAATAGTAGAAACATCTACAAGGTCAGATATTAATTACCTTTAAAATTTTTTTTCATGATTATTATTTTTAAAGATCTTTTTAAATAAATTATAAATTATATTGTTTTTATAGGTTACATATATGACATAGTCATCATCTAAGTATGTTATTTTTTTTCTTAAAATAAAATTTATATTTCTACCAAATTTAAATATTTTGATTATAAATTAGAAATGCACTATATATGACCAATGTAGAATTTTTGGTCAATATCATGTGAATATATGTTTGGTAATCAGATGATATTATGTAATGATTCCTAGATAATTTTTAATTATTCATTTTAGTGGATGTCTCAATTGAAGAGCATCCCATATTTTAAAATATGGATTTTTTTTGAAGTGGTTGTAAATAATTAACACATGTTCTATGTATCATGCATATTGTTTGAAAGAGGTGAATTCCCAAGAAAAGTAATGGATTCATGAGGATGATGATAGTTTTCCTTGAAAATATATAAGTTCCTACGTTATTTATCATGAATATTAGTTTATTATAGGATAATAGATGATTCGCTATTATTTTAGGATGGATTTATAAATACACCAAAATATAAATTTATCATTGGTATTTATGATTTGTGGAATTTTTTAGAAAATGGAAAACATATGGGGACAACCTAAAAATTATCATGAAAACCCATATGGTGGACCCTAGAGGGTTGACCATGGTTGAGGAAACCAGATCGAGATTGTCTAATGGAATAAGAGAGGTTGGACGATCCATAAGCCCAACATCACCCGTGTATAAGGGGATACTCTCTAAATTTCTCTATGTGGAGAAGAATGGTTAAATGGGAATGCTATGGGGTGGTACTGTGAGGGAGAATTGATTTATAGTTAGATCCTAAAATTCATTATCTTAAAAGTAGGGGAGGAACTGTAAATATTCAATGTCAGATGTAGTTAATCTAATTACTATTACTCCATCTTAAACATGTTATACATAACTGGAATTACATGATCATTTGATCATGCTGGTATGTATGTTTTTTATGATCATATTTACTATATAACATCATAGGTAATTTTTATTTTTTCAGAGAAAATTGATCATCATTGTTTGAATAATCAACCATATTCTTTTATTTTATCAAATGATTGAGGATCATAAGATAATACTGAGATCATGAATATAATTTCACCTTCCATGCATGTGATAAATCAAATAAGATATGATATGGAAGTACTAAAAATTATTTTTGTATTAATCTACTATTAATTTATAGATCTTGATCATTCAAAATTCAGATTAATGCGATGATCAGATTTACAATAAGATCTAACTATTAAGAGAATAAAATACTCATTAATGAAAATGGAACAATTCTCTACGTACAATTATATATCTCATAATGCCATAAGTTTGATAAATATTCAATTATATGGAATATTATTCAAGATATCTACATGGAATGAAATTGTTATCTAAGGTATTTTTATGATGCAATAATAATATCCTATTAAAGGATAAGAACCCTCTAGTATGGGTGTTATAAAAATTTTATTAGCTATCATTTTTTAGAGAAACAAAGAATCATTAAATTATCTAGCTTTCAATAATCATAAGAATCTGATGATCACATTTATGATAGGATATAACTATTGTGATGAATCAGAATATCGTGGATGAAAATGCAACAATTTTTGGATACATTAATATATTCCTTATTGACTCAACTATGATAAATATTGATCTACATTGAATATTATCAAAGATATCTACATGGTATGAAATGTGGATCTAATGTATTATAATGATGAAATTATAAGAGTGTATTAAATCTTAAGAATCCTCGATGAAGGGAATTGTTCATATTTTGAGTGGCTCTAAGTTATGGAGATATAGAGAATCGTGATAACATAATTATGTGATGCAAAATACCTCCTCATTCAAAGAATTATTTAGGTTCTTAGTGGATCCCACATGCATTTTAGAAGAGAAAAACACTATTAATATTCTGTAAGAAGAATTTTGTTTATTGAATCTATAAGGGATAGTGTAGTAACGTGTCTGCATACATTTTGTATGATCTAAAGACATAAACATCATTGTTTTTGAGAATTTATTGAGAAAATAATGAGCCAATGTTATATACAATATGCAGTGCAACGAATAAGAGGATGCTTATATGTATTGATTAATGGTTTGTTAAGAGGAGTTGTCCCATGTTGTGGGAATATATTCCTGAAATGAATCGTTTTTACAGACATGTATAACACAAATTCAATTAATTGTATCTAAAGAAACATAAATTGTTTCATTGTGAACATGGTGTGAGTAAAGAATAAAAGTGTACCATGTGTGTGGAATTTCATTAAGATTATGGTGGATGAATAATTCCATGCATTCACTTGGATTAAGCCACAAGATAGACAATATTTATGAGAATACGATGTGTGTGTAAAAAACATAAGTTTGAATTTGTGTACACTTCTCTTTCATGATGTTCATCTAGGGTGCATTCTTTCTTTCTTGAGTATATACTACTTTTATGGAATAGATAATGAATAATCAAGAGGCACAAATGTAAATGAATATAACTGATCATGCTATATTATTTATTCCATTAAATTTTTTCATGATGTTTATTTTATTTGACATTGGTAACGTACAACTCAAATATAAGATATGGAAGATGATTGTGTGAAAAACATGGAAACATATAGTAAGGCATGGAATTATAGAGAACAAACAATTTGTCTGAGAATTATTTCACTATGGGAACTGATCAGTAACACAAGTCAAATCAATTGAGAAAGATGGACATACCATAGTATTGGTTTTTGGGGGTACCAAAATAGGTATATAGAAATCTCAGATCCTATATTACCATAGATGAATACTAGAGAATAATTTTATTGTTTATCAAGACATTATTTATTTCTAATGAATTTTGAAAGGTGTCAGGATTATTTTATGTCATCATGTTGGATCTAGGAGTAGAAGGATTATATAGACTATGGACGAAGAAATTTTATTTTTTTTGGATATTTAGAGAAAATATATCTATGTTAGAGAAAAATCATCATAATCACATTTTTTATATTAGATAATTCATTTTCGGTGAACAACTTCGAATAGAGTACATTTTTGTATCAAACATTGTAAATATTGTTTATTTATATCTCTAATACAATTATTCCAACTAAAATGAGTATGACAGATAATATATAGCCAACTATGATCCTAGAAATTTTTTTAGTGGTTTTATTTGATAGCAATTGGACTTATTAAAAGGAACCATGGATTCACCCCTATCGACTATATGGTCAATTCACCTTATGGATCTATAAGTGGTATCAATATTTTAGGGTACTTTTAAATATCCACGAAATATTTAGATGTATCGAGAATATTAATTCTATAAATAGTACTTTTGTTCTATCATTTTTTGGAATGAATTATCATTGGTGGAAGAATATTATGCCTCCATATCTCCAATCACTAGTTCCGGTTATCAATAATGTTGAAAAAAATGTGATTTTGAAAAAAGGATGAATATTTCTTTATGACACGATCTAATAAAATAATTATTCACGTGGATGTAATAGATAAAAATTCCATCTTGACGCCACTAATATAAATCACCTATATAATGTTTATGGATCTCTAGACATGTAATGTGATTGTGGATAATATGATAAGCAGATGCGGAGGGAATGATAGAGTCATGGATTACACATTATTGGTGTCGAGTTGTCTGTTTCAGAAAATTAAAATTAATGATGAGGAATGAATTGATTTTATTCCATACTAAATGATATATTCAGAAACAATAGAGGTTTTTGTGACAAGTTTGACTACTCTATCATTTTCAAAAAATTATAAGTAATTTTCAAGATCCTTTTCATGAAATGGAATCATCCCTAATATAATGGTATGATTTATCTCTTTATGAAATAAACAATTATCATATCTTATGAAATGATTATAATTTCATATTTTATGTTGATAAATAAAATTGAAAAGGACTTTGAATCCAAGAGCATGGGAAATTTTAGAGAAGAATAGGTAGATGATTCTTAATATTTATATATTGGTGAGGGTATTGAAAGACTGAAAATTATCTTTTTATTATAAAAAAATATTATGTAAAAGAGAGATTTCAAAAAGATAACCCAAAAAACAATAAAAGAAACCATATAATTGTTGAAATATATGTTGATCTTATTGGATTCATTATCCTTAAATAATTTATATTAGAGAGTGGTTAACTTTTCATCTGCATCATCATTTATAATGTATTCATATTTTTTTCCAACTTAACCTAGGTTTTATTTAATCATCTTGATTAATCATCCATTCATTGAAATCTCTTACGAGTAAAAGGACATACTTGACATATATTCACTCAACTCATTGTGAGTTTTCTCACATATCAGTATTTCTATCATCCTATATACATACTCCAATATAGAATGAATAATAAAAACTTCTTCCATTAATTCTTATCCCTGGTCCATTCAAAATTATAGAGATTTATCAGAATCTAAAACTATGTTTCTCTCATATTCTGTTGGAATGGACACATCATATGTGACATCATCCTAGAGCAGCACTTCTTAAGATTATTTTACAGCCTCCCAATGTTGTTCCCATTCCTTATGTTCTAAATCTTCTTGAGATACATTAATTAAATGAAAAATATCTTCCTTTTAATCCTCATTGTATTTTTATATAGTCCTATTCAATTTTTTTTATTGATTCTCATTTCATCCTACCATGTTTTGATTCTCCTGAACCATAGAGTTACCAAATGTTTTGGCTGACCATTTTACTATTGGTATAGGGTGGTATAAGTTTTCTTTATTCAAAATGTGATTCAATTTCTTATTTATAATTAGAATCTACATGTCCCTATTTTATTTATGTCAGTTTTTTCTCCTAGGGTAGTGCTGAAATATACTATATCCTCCTTTTTAATTTTTATCTGAGTATTGAATACACATCTCAGATATTCTATTAAGATAAATCTGGTGATTATCTCTACACATCCATAAAAACCTATTTAAATAAAATAGTTTTTCTGGATGGTACATGACATGGAATTTCCTGGGATAGATCCTAGTTTAACATCCAACAAACTAGTGGGTACTCACCTTTGTTCCTCCCTATCATTACTATGATTAGATTAGTACTCGCCATACAATTGTATTAATCCTTCAGAATTGATTCAAATACCAACTCACACATTAATTATATATTTGTAATAATTTCTTTTCAATGTTCTATAAACACTTACCCTACAATTTCCCATGGATTCCAGAGAAAATTGTTTTGTAGGATTGGGATCCTCTATTCCTTTATCATGTGATTTAAAATGTCCTCCACATTCAAGATTCCTCTATTCAACTATCATGTATTCTATATATACTAGTTAGATACTTAGAGACACCCCGGGTGGTTTTCTCCATCAATCATTCCCCATAACCGGTTAAAAAACAAATAACTGGCTCTATAGATTGCATTCATCTACATCCCACACCAAAAAAATATCATCACATGACCCAATTTCATGAACATAGATATGGAAAATAATTTATTGAATAAATAAATTTGTTTATTGAATAAATTTTCCCTAGATATAATAAAATAAAAATCAACTGGTTTTATAGAGTGTTCTATTCCCACCCAGATTCAAGGAGAGTTAGAATAATAAACTGACCTAGTCATACTTTCAAAAAACATATATCATCCAAATATATTTCCTATAATGTTAATTCTTAAAGGGTATTGAATTGGTAATGGATATTTAGGGATACTAACCAAAATTTACATTTTTAGGACATAATGAATTATGTGAATTTTTTAGGACCATATTTAAAAAAGAACTGAGAAATGTTGTGGGTGTGGGGATCATTGGACCCCACCTTCATAAATATTATATCCATTGAAGAATGAATCTTGATATTCTTATTTTCATGAATCCCGACTATTTCATGATGTTTTGAGTCTCATGATCAGAAATCATGCATATAAAAAACATTGACTAAGAGACATCACTTTTTTATCATTGAAACCAGGGTCAGATTCTAGTGAGACGAGGTTAATTAAATTCTAAAAATCTGAATGTGATATTAGGGCATCCTTAGAAAGGGTCCTAAACTATTGGACTAATCATGATCTAGGGAAATGATGGAAGGAGTTCAGGATTAGAGATTTGAGAAAAAGGGTGGTATTTTCCTCTAGGGAATAGCCAAGTTGCCTACCACTCTATAGGGGAGAGGAAAACTTGATTTTAATTCATGGATATATGGACCATGAGGAAGGAAAAATTGAATGTAATGAATAATAAAATATTTTAATGAATCATCATTTGGAGAAGGTGAAGTTATTCAAGAATATTCCAATGAATAATATTTAAGAATTAAAATTATAATTAGAATCAAATGATTCAAGATATCATAATTATATATGGGATAAGAAAAAAATAAAACACTATAGTGCTAGTAAGATAAGTCTTATGAGAAATGAAAATAACTGTTTTTGATTAATTTGTTCTTAAAATAATACAATTTGTTTTTTTCCCATGAAAATTTAAGATGTGATTCTAGAAAAATTATTTATGATGATGAGTAATGAAGATTCATTAAATATAATATGATATAATAACTATAATTTATTAGGGATCATATGTAATATCTCAGGAATGAAATATAGAATATTTTATAGGAAATCATGAAATTATTTACATAAATAGAAAAGTAATAAAGAGTGAATATTGATGAATAAAATAAGGATCTAATCAATAAAGACGTATCCATTTTCAAAGATCTCAATATACATAAAATAATAATTTATGTACAATTTAAAATGATATGACATCATGAAGTAAAAAATTATACCAAAAAATAAGTGTTGTTTGAGACACATGTCATATATGTCACACTTCACCATGAGTTGGATATGGATAGAGTATATTTCAATATATCTATTTATAACAAGCTAGAAGATAATAAAGGAATAAAAATAATGGTAACATTTCACTAAATCATTTGGATGGATATGTTAATTATAATAGTGCATTTATAAAACCAATATATCAGAATATTAGGGATATAGATAGTGAGAAGAAATATAAAAGAATGCCAAAAACCCTAAATAAAAGTCAATAAAACAATATATATTGATTATTTTGGGATAAATATGTAATAATAATGTTTCATGTATATTATTTTATTTCTCATAGGCATGGTCAAAATACTAATTTTTATGATTAATATTGTCATTAATAAGAATGAGGAAAAATCGAGGGGGAGTTTCGATGAAAATCTAAACTAAAAATATTAATGAAAATACCTTTGAACTATTGTTCCCCACAACAATCTAATAAAAAATTCATATTTTTGATGATGTATGTTGTAGTTGAATATTATATGTTCATAAAGATTAGCTACGTATGAAAATAAAGGAAATGTAAGTTCCCTATGCTTTAAAGGATAATAGGTTCTAAAAACCAAATAAAAAGTCCTGTAAATAATTTTATATGTCAAAAAAATGATTAAAAAGTATTCCTATGTGATTGGAAACATATTTTGAAACAAGATAAAAAAATGCAGGATGCTACGAAACATGATAATATAAATGAATGTATTTAATCTTATCTGAAAAACATGGTGTTGATGAAAAGTTGCCAATTAATAGAAACATTTAGATCTAGAAATATTAGGATGAAATATTAATTTAATTAAATGATATATAATAAGGTTATATGAAATATTATCAACTAATGGGACTCAAAAACCGTCCAATGAAATTCTCTATTGTTATTATTGGTTGAAAATAATGGTTCATATTGAGAAAAATCAATCATTATGTATGTTTCATTCTGAGAAACCAATTGTTCACTAATTAAATCTGATTATTTCATAACTATTTATCCAAAGTTCCAATAATTCATTGAATTTTTTAAGATGTCACTTATAGATTACATTGTGATATTTTATTTCATGTAATACACAGAAAATCGTAAAATGGATGAAAAATATTTCCCTATTTATGGGGATAATCGTTGAGAATGAAATGGAAAAACTGGTATACTTTAAAAATTAAATTCCATGGAATTCCAACCCCACATTCATACCATTTTCTTTTTTGTATTATCAAATTAATTAAGGGATATTTCAATTTTGATAAAAAAATGAAATTAAGGGGGGTTTTATGTTTGGTCTTGGACATTCATATATGTCTGTTGATGTGTAATATTTGGCATGTCATTCCTTGATATAATTATTTTTTTCCAATTATATGATAATTATGAGTTTCTAAGGGTTATTTCACATTCATGGTTATTAATGAACAACATTAAAAACCATGTTTATCTCTCCCTTGTTTTTTACACCATATTATCCCAATTAGACATAAAATTGATTAACTAATTGATTTATGTTAAAAGAACAGTGTGACATCATCCCTATCATATAGGCGTTGAAGATGAAATCATTAGAAGGATGAAAATATTTTTTTGATAAACATCCCAAATGATATATTCATTTTATTCCCAAAAACTAGAGAAAGGAAAGACCCTATAGATTCACTCCAAAAAGGTGTGTGAAGGAGGTACTGAAGAAAATGGGGGATGTTTTATCTAATTGATAACTATTTTGTCAAAAACATTTTAATATATGTTATGTAAGAGGATGATGAGAAATGGTGATTCCTAAAGAATTTTTATGGATTATTTGGGTTGGATACCATATTGGGAAATTCTATGTTGTTCTAAATCTAATGACTGATTGAAATGGTCATAAATGATTTTCATGGGTTCTAAAGGGCACCCACATTGTTTAAAATAAGTGAAGGAAATGAAAAAAAATTGCTTGAGGATTAGAAAAGGATCTCATGATAGAAAATTCTATTCATATGTTATTATTCTTAAATATTTTTTTGAAGACAACAAGATGTGGTTAGTTATTATTTGAGAATGTTTTTGTCATTATATTAGAAGAAATATTATTTAAAAGGGTTTCAAATTCTATAATTTAGGAAAAAAATTCCCACTTAATGAACCATCTTATTCTAACTCTAACCTAGCAATATATGGGACACTAGAGGGTCAACCACATCCTTGGAAACTAGATCATGATATCCCAAAGGTGGAAGAGAGTTTAGAATGTGGGTAATACTAGAATTGATTGTTTATTTGGCATATAAGGGGATGTAAAACCACTTGGGGAGGTAAGGGGGAAGGGTGGATGATATGAGGTACTACCATGAGGGAGACAAACATTATGACTACAACCCTGAAACTATAGATTATAATATAGTGGGAGTAACTAATCAGATTTAATATGGGGCACCGTTCATCTACATATATTCATATGGGTGAAATAACGAAAAATATAACTATTTCCACATGATCATTTGATATCGGTTGTCAGTTTATACAAGACGATCATATTAATCCTACATCATCCTCAAGAATCTTCATTATACAAGAGCATAGTTGAGCCACCACTAATCGATCAAACAATATACATCTATGGTGATGCATGTGGACTGGGTCTCATACGATCCTCCAATAACCATTCATTTAATTTCTTCAGGAATTTATGAGATTAAATAAAGAAAATGAGATACAGTAAACCAAAAAACATTAGTTTCCCGAGGACAGTTGTCCTTGAGAGAGGTTGAGCTTCAATATAGTAGAAGCATGTGATGATCACATGCACTATAATAAATTCACATAATGGAGAATCTCAAACTAATAAAATAAAATGCCACTATTTTTAGCATACATATATGTATCCAAGAATAAGTTAGGACTATTTTATGTAAATTTTGAGGGATATTCCCCATTAATATACCATCAAAAATATTCATATCAATTTTAAATTGGTAAATGTGTAAACCCATTATATGAATGATATAAAAAAAACTCCTAAAAAAAGAGACACATTACCCTTATATGGTCTACTATTCACAACATGAATAATATATCACAACATGTATGATGTACTGAATAATATTGGCTTTAATGGAATATTACTTTGGATATCTACATTATATGAATAGTGGATCTATGATATTTTTATATGGAAAATGTCATATTATATTAAAGGATATGAACCACAGGCTGAGTGTGTTTCTAATCTTTGGGTGGCTCTAGTTTCTAGAGAAATAGAGCATCAAAAAACAATGTATTCACAAAGTAAATTTCATCCTCAAGATAGTCATTATGAAAGTGAGTAGATGATCTATTTAGGAATCCAAAATTGAAAAGGACTCTTTAATTTCTCTATGAAAATATGGAGTTATGTAGAATAATATGGTTTAATGCATTAATGTATCTTCCTAGAGTTTACAATGATATGAGGTCAAAAATCATTTAATGTTAATGAATCATTCTTGAGGCAAGTGACATGAAATGTCATCTACATAGGGCTATGGGAAGAAGAAGAGTAACAGAACATTTCATGAGATAGGTGGATTGACTAGGTGTAGTTTATAGTTTCCTGAAGGTGTTTTGTAAATGAATAGTCTATATAAACATTCATAACCCCCATGATTTCATCCCAAGATAAAAAAACATAAATAGTTCATGGGTACACGTGAAGTGAATGAAGAATAAATGTGGAAATTTTTTAAACAATGGTTTTCAGAAGATGTTTTATGAAATATTCCATCCATACACATGGATAGATATAGAATTTGGATAGTGCGCATGTGCATACAATGTGTAGATAAAGAAAGACAGGATGAAAATTTCATATACATATATTGAATGAAGGAAATGTGTATTACATGGATTCTATCATAAATATTTGATATATTTTGGTCTAACAAAAACATAATTTGGAACCACAAAATGTTAAATCATATTAATGAATTATCTATATTTTGGATGACGTGCAATCTATGAATGAGGTGTATTTTATTATTTCTAATAAAATAATAATTCTTCTATAAGATAGTGGAAAATATAGTGTTCCCAACATGAAAACATAAATTGAGCATGATGCATCTAGAGAAGGAAGAATCAGTCCATGTTTTGATGAGTTGAGGAAACTAAATAGTTATAGGTGAACATATCAATTGTGGAAGGAAAAAATTTCCAAACAAGTTGTTGTTTAAGGTACATGAATATGAAAACGGGTATGTCAAATACTCCAATCTCAAGGGGTAATAAGATGGAATAATATTGTAGTGATTCAAGCCTTTCATTAGAGGTGATGAAATTTGGATTCTGTTAGGGGAAGTGGATGTTTTATATTGGGATTTAGGAGTAGAAGGAGAATCTAAGATGGAGCGAGATAAAATATCATTCAATTTGTGGAGTATGTAAATAGAGTCTCTGGGTTAGAGCTACAACATTGTAATAACTTGTTTGATATTGAATAGTGCAACCATGTAAAGGTGTATTACTTTTTATTGAACCTTGTAAATACTATTATATAATACCACTATTACCATTACTATAAATGAATTGATACTAAGAGATAAGTTTGAGTGGATAAAGAACCATAACAGGTTCGAGAGGATGAATATGAAAGAAAACTGATCCTTAAAATGAAATCAATGATTCACCCCTCCCCTATCTGTGGTGAATATTTTATTGGTTCTACACATTTATTATTTTTTAAACTGTAAATATGATAACTAGAAATATTCAAAGAACTAAAAAAATATAAAAAACAAATTTTTGAGAAATAAAATTTAAAGAAATTAAGTGATCATAATATTATTTTATATTATTTAGTAATTATAAGAATTTTTAATATTATTAAATTCATTATTTTATTAAAAAATATATAACTCTACAATAAAAAAAATTTAATTTAAGAGTAAATAATATTATATACATAGAAAGAAAATTGAAAAAATATATTTTTTACAAGTATATATATTCAATTAGAGTGAATTATAATTTTTTTCATCTATAAATTCATAATTATTAATAAATTAATATTAGAATCATTTTAAAAAATGTAAGCACATAAAATCTGTGAAAAATAATTTTATAAATAATATAAATTGAAAATAAGATATTATTTTATAATAAATCAATTTAATTTGTTATTATTACCTAATTCCATAATTAATTATTTTTTTTAATTATATTATAATGGTGTATATAATAATAATTTACTAATATACATGCTATATGATTTTATATTCAACCACCATATCTCAAAAAATCAAATCAATAATAACTAAAATATCTGTGACTATATTTCAATGGGAAATCTACATTGTTTTTTATATCATTACTATATACAGACTAACTATGATCTCTAAAATCACTCATCCTATCCATTTACATGACTTATAATATGTCTATATAGTTTTCGTATGATTCATTCCTTATTATGTTTCGTTAATTATTATATTTTAATCATTTTTATGGTCTATAATAAAAAAACATGATGATTAGGATTTTATCATTTCTACACTTTTACATAGTCTTTGTTTTATTTCACTATAATTTTTATTCATTATATATAATTTTTAATGGTGTTTCATATTGAAAAAAAATTATTCATATGTTTAATTGTATTAATTGTTTCTGGATATAAATTTCATTGTTCATTTTAGAATGAAAATCCATGAGAAATAATCCAATTAATAAATTTATAGATAATAAAATGTGGGTTGTATAATTCAACCACAATTAAAGAAAATTTCTCTTCGGATTTCGTGAATCAGACAAAAAAAATGAGGGTATATCTTCCCTGTTACAAATTTTTGTTCTAATGTTGCTTAATGAGTAATATAATTCCCCCAAATTTCATAAACCAGTTGGGTGCTCTTGTTTTATAATTAATTTTCTATATGATTCATAATTTGTGTATGTTTTACCATGCATAGGATATAATATTGCTATAATAATACATTACATTCTTGAAAATTTTATGGTACAAAACATTTTCCATGATACAGATAAATATAATACATCATTTTGTTATATGTGGTTCATTATAGGTAAAATATGGTATTAACCCAATCCCACATATACATTGATCCCAAAAAAATCTAATTTATTTAGAGACTAAAATTTCCTTCATCTAGAACCACATAACCCTCTTCTATGGTGACATTCAATGGGATATTTTTCTCTAAAAATAAAATTATGAATATCATGTATGATACGTATTGTATCTCTTATATCTATTGTTTTTACTTTTTATATTCCATTTAATGGTTTGAATAAAAATTAATAACACATTAGAATGATCCAATCCTAACAGCCTTCAATTTTTAATTTCATCCAATTATGTGGGTGATATACACCTACTCTTATATGATGTATAATTTTGTTTAATTTAAATACAAGAATGTAAATTGTTATTAAATGATAATTACAATAGGGTTTGTTGATGAACTCTACCTCTATTGAAATTAATTGAACAATATATTAGTATATCATTCAATTTTGAATGGTTCTATCATGTTAGTTATATATTTTTGATGATTGTATGTGTTAATATCCAACTACATATCATATTCTTATTGAAAAATTATATATAACCTTTTGGAAAACATGATATTTTTATCAGATGTAATTTAGTGTGGTAATACATAGATCCATAAAATGTTTATCAATTGCATGGAAGGATTATTTCAAAAGATATATTATTATATTAATATAAAATGTGAAAGAATTATAATGTTATTATCAACTACAAAATTAAAAATATATACATTTGATATCATATGGAGTCCTAAAATGAAATAATTTTTTTTAATAATATTTATACATTTCTGATAAATTAATTATTCATCCAAAAAGAGTTATATTAATTTTAATTTATTTATAAAAAAACATAAATATATACACTTTCAATATTCATGTAAAATTTTCCTCAAGATCGATAAATCATAATATCTATATACATCATAGAGATTCTGGGGTGGAGAATCAATTATGAGTTCTATAAATCATCAACATAATACATTTTTAAATTATATTATTGGTGGAGATTATAATTCATTCATAAATATTAAAATTAAATAATTTTAAATAGTTTACTCTAGAATATTTTATATCTTCTTCAATATATTCAAATACTTTTTAAGCCTCTAAAATAATTATGTGGATTTATTGTTCAGTGTTGTTTTTGTAATGATAAGATATATCCCCTTTAAATAAAATTTCATTGTTCATTGTATAAAAATCCATGAGTATCAGATCTACTTCAATTGCTGTAGTTGAAACAGTATCCTAATAATTCCTAATCCAACCATTATATAAAATATTTTCAATCAAAGAGTGGGAATGTAATGAGATATCATTATCCATGAAATTTTTTATCCATATAATTTGCTACATGTTAAACTAATGAGTGTAGATATGCACATCAAACTCGTATGATCATTATAAATTTAAAACATTTCACTACATGGATAATCCCTCAGGTGTATAAATGTAAATATATAACATAATATTTCTAAATTAGGAATATTATTATTATTCTCATAAATATTTAATTCATGTGTGGAAAAATAAAACACCTTACCATTTGGAATAATCATAAACCCCAAACAATATATTTTTTCATCATTGTGTTTCAGAAAAAAATTCTATTTAAATTTATGTAATGTAAAATTTTATTAATATAAAATTTCTTATGCTCCTTGCCATTTAATTCACAATAGTGAAGCCATTGGATCTTCTCCCCAATCCATGTTATAATGGTTAATGAATTTTAGTGGCATGGAAATTTTGACATAAATATATGTCAAATAAAATCAGTTCAAGAAAAAATAATATTTTTATTCAATTGGTTGGTCTAGGATATTCATAAAAAATAAATATTTATGTGGTAACCCCACATATAGTCAATATTCTTACTACATTACAAATTAATGATACTATTAAGTTAGTAATACATGGTAGTGGTAATATTTTATTTATCCCGACATTGTTTAGTTAACGATAATCATTGAAGAGATGTACTAACCACCCTTCATTCCCAATTTAGATTAATGGAACACCCCATTGTGAATCACATATGAGTATAAAACCTTTTTCTTGGATTTCATGCAGTTTCGTTTCTAATTCCTTCTATCCATTGGGATTTAGCAATACTGAGAGGGAATGGCTTTTCCATTGGTACAAGGCCTAACCTTGTGTTGGAAAGATAGCCGAGTGGTATGCATTACTAAAGGTTTTTTTGACATGTGGTAGGTGCTGGGGAGAGGCAGATCTAGTTTATTTGTTTTTGTCTTGTTTTGGCTTTTTTTTTGTATTGCTGGACATTACAGTTTCTCACATTTCCCTTAAATGATTTTTGATAATAAAAAAAAATTAATTTTCAGATATCTTTATCAATCCATGTGTTATATAACATGTTGTTGTAATTTCTATACAGTATAAAATTATATCATTATAGTTTTGTTTTTTCAATAGGCTGATATTTACAATCATTTTCATGTACCATCTAAATTAGTGTTCTTGAAGGAATTACATTCTAAAATTAAACAATTCATATTTCCATTGGATTCAAATATCCAATGATTGTAAAATATCATCAACATGTGATATTAATTTTGTACCATCATGGGTTAAATAATTTGAAATACCATGGAACACTATTTTCCATATAGGTTCCACAAATCTTGAAAAATAATTAGAGCCCCCATTTTTTTCTTCATTGTTAACAAATCCAAAAAATACTCCAAGATATATTTTTAAATATTAATTAATTCCTTTCAATTACATTTTCATTTAAATCGATCATAATTCTAAAACATTTATTAATAATAATGCTAAATTTAGAATCGGTAAGTTAATATCATCCTCTTGCCTCATGTTCTTGATTAGGTTCTATTAATGATCTGCCTCAAATGTTAAACGAAAAATTTATTAAAAAACATTTCTTATTATGAAACATTGAAATGAAATGTATTATTTTTTATATTGATATACTATTCTAAAAATACATGATCAAAAGATCCACTAAAAGAGGCTTCTTGTTTTTTCATGATGATATCAATGTTGATTAATTTTTTCCATGACATGTCTATTATCAAAAAAGGTTTATATTATTTTTCATAATTATAGAAAGATAATTAGATTTTTTATTATTATATCCCTATTACTTTTTTATTTCTCATTAGTACAAAAAATTAATGTTGATTTTATATAATTTTTTAATTTTTTCATCCTTACTCCATAAAGTAACTAAAAATATGAATTTTAATCTGTGTATTTTAAAATTATAATTATATTTCTAATTAAAATGATAACTGAAATCAATCATATAATATACATAATTAACACTCTATTGTTTAATTATTATTCATTTATGTTTCAATATATATAAATTTTTTTAAAAGTAGGTTGATTTATTAGTTCTCCCCACATTATGAATAACCCACTCCCAATTTTACCAAAACCAATCAGTGATATAACAAAAATATAACATTCATACATGTTACATATTTTTAAATTTATATTTATTATTTCTCAAAATAAATCAAAACCCATACACGAGATGTATTGAGTCTTTGGATATTTTCTACATAATCTTGTTATTTTTAATTATGTCATCATTATAGATGAAAAAAACTCTCTACATGTAATATATTGCTGGAAATATTAAAAAAATACATATTTTACTCTACATTGAAATATATAAATCTGGAATGGATGATCTAAGATTCTCTGTATGTGTAAACATAAAAAAAAATAAACAAAGAACATAAGTGTTTATATGATGAACATATTTGTTTGAGAATATAATCATAGTACTTGAATAAAAATATATAAAATCATAACAAAAAAATTGATAAGAAATCATTACAAATGGAATATTGATTTTCAAACAACATATTAAATTTTTAAAAATGACATGTAAATATAATTCATTAATACAGATATAATAATACATTATATTTTAAAATATCACATCATATAATATTGAATTGGAATATACACATGCATAAAAATATAATATAATATATCATGTCAAGGATCAGTAAATGATATTCATCATGTAGTGAAAAACTAACTATAGTGGAACAAGTTTACTACTCATTCAAAAGATTATATTGAGTTTTTTTCCATTGTGGAATGGGTTAACTCCCTATTTACTCACATGTCATCTAATGAGAAAACGTAATTAATCCAATTCACTGGAATTTGATGTTTTTATATGAAATTTTATATCTAATCATTTATTTCAATAATCTTCCATGGTTTATATATTTTAATGGAAAATTTTAAATTCATTTGAATTTTGAATAATTTTCAGAATCATATACAAATCATGATTTTTACATATAAAATAATAATAATTGATCGATGTTAGTGGAATTTATAAAAATCATTCATAAATATGTTTATACATAAAATGTAATTTACATGAATAATATGGATGATGAACATTGGTGAATTAGTATAAATATTTTCATCAAAAATGTGAATATACCTGATATATATATTTTTTAAAATAATTCTACATAATTCAATTACTTTATCAATTTTAAATTTTTTATATATGCATATAATGAAATATAATACATTATAAAATAATATTTAATAATAATTAGTAGTATATAGTGTTCATTAATATATTATTGATTTTATATAAATATATTAATAAAAAACTAATAATGAATAAAATTTTGTAATTTTAATCTATAATTAGTAATACATAATGATATGATTTTTTTCTTAACAAAAAATGCAACTAAATATCTATAAATAACTTTATTTAATAAATTCATTATTGATTTTATGCATACGGAAAGTGTCTTATGAAAATGTAAATAAAAATAGGAAATATGACAACTCAAACATAGATCTATAATTTATGTAATTTTATGTAATACAACAATACAATAAATAAGGTCAATAAATTATGTTATTAAAATAGATGAAAAATATATAATAGTTAATAATAAAAAAAATATAATAAAAATAATAGTTGTGAATGAATATGTAATGTCATGTTAATAATAATAATTAAAGATTCATAATTTTCAATTATTTTTTATATAAAAACATTTATTTGTATTTTTATTAAATGTTAATTAAACCCTTTTATTTTTTTTATATATGGTAAGGTACCATAATTATGCACATGAAAAACAAAAATAGGTTAATATAGCGACCTTAAAACCCTTAATGATGTTCTGGTTCATGGTTTAATGCGACATAAAATTTTTCAAGCTGAAAGATGATGATTTAATGTTATATATGATGACCTATGATGAACAGAAATGTGAATGACCATGTTCCAATCATGAAAATGGATCATGTGGTTGATTATGAGTGAAATATGATAGTAGTAAACTTTTCATCTCAAATAATTGATTCATGACATGTAATATGAAGCATTGAACATTGTGAAAAAAAATCCATGAAAGTATTAGTCCCACACATTACATGATGAGGATCCCATATTCATGATGTATAATATTTTAAAAATATGTTTTTCGTTGTTTCACATTATACATTTTTCGTATCACATACACGATGTAAACCTTATGGATGAACAAAAATATGTAAGTATTGATTGATATTTATGGTTCTACCTCCCAATTTAATTCATTATGTATATCATGCGACCACAAATAACTATTTATTGGAAACATTTTAGGAATTTGGGTGAATTTAGCCATATATTTGTGGTAAATAGTGAGGGGAAAATAATTATATCATTAGGATCCACAACTGTGTTGAGTTGTAGGGATGTGGTTTCATTAGCATTTCATTATTTTAAATTCTTAATTGTTTTTATTTCCCATGTAACACATTGTTTTAATATCTAATTCAAGTGATTCAATGTTGTTACACCTATATTTATTTCCAAACCTGAATCTTGTTCACCCTCTTTTCTATCCTTCCGCGGTGATCTATTTTCGTTTTGTAATGGATAGTGAATAACCAGAGGCTTAGTTGTAGGGGAGGATTTAGAGTGTTTATAATTATCATGCAAAAAAAATTTAAATTTTGTTATTTTTTTTCCACAGATGATGGGGAAATGTATTGTTATGTTAAATGTCCAAATGGACAGGAATCTCAATTTTATTTGAACATCCTATAGAGGTAGGAGAACATTTGGTTCACCGATGTGGTTTCCATGGAAATAAAACCACTCAAGTTTGATATTATCACTCAATATATGATATAATTGGATTGTCTTGTTGAGTTTATAAAATCATTAATAGTAAATAACCATTTGAATCCAACTATAAGACCAAGAAAATTATTCTAAAATTTCATTCTCTATGTATTTTCATCTTAATTTATAATAGTTTATTTCTAAATTATATTATTTGATTAAAAAATAATTATTTTTTTAATAAAAAATTTAAATATATAAAGTTCTTGATTATGTGGAATATATTTAGTGATTTAATATACTATGATGCCCCCCTATGAGATGACCATAAACAACCTCTTTGCTACATTAGAAATGTTTATATGTTCTTGTTCCATTCCAAATGATTTGGGTCCCTCAAATAATATTAATACGTGGTAATTATAATAAAAATTTATCATAAATAATTTATATACATACCATGAATAATATATAACACAATTAATATAAATTTCAATATATATATCATATATAATACAATGATTTTATGATCGGAATTTTCATATAATATAAATATAAAAGAAAAATATACGAATTTTTTTTAAAAAATAATTTTTTAATAACTTATATTAATGGAAAATATAAATATAGTTAAATTTTTATGAGTATTAGAGAATATAAAATTATTTAATGTTTTACTAAATTTATTTATAAATTTTTATTTAATGTTCTTTATGTTTCATGGATCTCTAATTTGAAAACATATACCATCTTTTTTCATTACTCAATTACATGCATCCCTTTTACTATCTCTTACAAAGTGATTGAATTCACTTATTTTAGAGTAAATAAAATTAGTAATATATTGTACACCAATGAAAAATCAAGTGAAAAAGTTCTATAGACATTATATTTTGCATTACCATAAAAAATATTATTTTCAATTTATAAGGTTTTAATGATTTTATTCAACATATATATGATATTAATTGGGTTTCATTTTTCTAATTTCCCCTTATGATTACCCTTTACAACCAAATATTATGACATAAAATGAATATATAAGATAATATTATACATCTCCCATATATTTTTATCCTTATAGTTTTATGTCAAGGAGTTATACAAGGAATAAAATAAAAAAAATTAAAAATCTATGATGTTTTCGTATTGAAAATTTTTAGTGATAATTTTATGATGTTGTTTGAGGAAAGGATGATTAATTACATTTATTTAGTGACACTCTTAATGTATCTATACTAATGGAATGTAATGCTTTGGTTGTCCCTATGTCATCCCATATTACGATGAAATTAATGTGAATATAGATATAATCAAATTATTGTTTATAAAAAATGGGGCGAGGTAATGGATGAAGGTTATGGAGAAGGGATACTACTCTAACACCACATGGATTTATACCCTTTATGAATTTGAACAAATATTGGAGAAACATGTTTTTTTATTGATGGAATGAGTCAACATGTCCAATAAATTATTAGGGAATAATATATACAATATACACATTTTTGAATTGAATAGGTAATAATGTATATATAATTATTTTCATATCAATCACATATAATCATGAGAAGAAAATAAGAAAATATATAAGTATTATATCTTTTAAAGTATAAATTATACAGAAATTCATATTTTCACATTGTTGTATCACCATTTATTATGATATTGATGTAATTTTAACATTTATTAAGTTTTTTACCATAAATATAACATGAAAAAAAACATATTAAAATATTATAATTTATACTAATCTATATACATATAGATTCAAAATATAATCATTTGATTCCCACCACATCCACTTCAGTTCTCCACTAAATCAATGCCCTTTTTAATTTTTGAAAATTATGTAACTAAGTACATTATGATTCATTATGTGAGAAGATTATTATTCATTATTTTACCATTCGATATGAAAATTCTAGATTCACATAAGACATTCCTCCAATATCCCATTAATTATTATTCCATTTTGAATATATTAATTTCATTTTTTGATTTGTGTCTTAATATTTTATATTACCTTTTATCTTTTGTCGATTAGAAAAGTCATTTAGCATTTAATTTTAACAACATTCAAATTAATTCCATCATTATAATATATAGTTCACATAATTATAAAATTACCATCAATCCACATTCTTTGTTATTTTAGTATAATTTAATTCATTGATGAATTTTAGAGTTATTATTTTTATAATGATGACAATTGGAATGAATTAAAAAATATAATCCTTTATTATAAATTGAAGATCAATTATATTTTTGTAATTTATCTGAGTAATCTTTCCTAACATTGTTTTTACATGGAATTGAAGTATATTTATAGGTTTTCAGCTTCTATTTGTTTAATGTTTTTTGTATATATTAAGCTAAAATGATGTCTTGTATTTTTTAGGGAAAAATATGTATTCCATATTATAAAAACTTGTTTTATTAATTATTTAAATAATATTTTTTTAATCACTACTAATATTATATTTAGTACTTGTAATTTATAATTATAACGCAATAGTAAAAATTCTAATTAACCATAATTGTGAACAATTATTAATTTCTAAATAATTATTTTAAATTATGATTAATTATTGATAATTTGTATTAGTTTTTACTAAAAACATATAATAATAATATTATATTAAAATCATTATAAGTTATTATTATAATGAAATCCATTATTTAGTAATATTATAAATTCATTATGTTTTATTAATATTTATGTAATATTAAAATGAGTTATCAAAAATATAAAAAATAATAACATAAAATATATAATAATATATATATATATATAATAATTATTTCATTGTTGTTAATTCATTCATTTTGGAATATAAAGTCACTTTTTTTAGTTTAAAAAAAAATTTAATTTATGTCCTAAGTTATTTTCAGCTAATGAAAATTAATTTGGGGAATAAACATATTAAAAACTATATTTGAATATATATTTTCACTTGAATCCATTATGATTTTTTACAAAAAATCCATATAATATATAATCCTTATTTTAAAACTATCCTATAATTATCATAACTTATAACTCATAGATTATTTCATAATATCATGATCTCTATATCAGAACCCTGTGGGATTTCATGAAAATCTAAAAGAAAAGTAACATAGTCCGCAACTTTTAATCACTTTGTATTTACTATTTCACTATTTTCTCCCTCTTCTCTTCATGATATCATATTATATTCATACCGAATATTGATGTGATACTTTACCATGCATTTAAATAAATATATTTTCATCTATTATCATTTCATTATGAAAATAATATAATGTCATGTTAATCATTAAAAAAATTTTATTTAAAATTCTTCAAAAATGGTGCAACAAATTGTTTTATCCATATTTGATAGATCATATATTTCATGGGATTATTATGTCATTTTTTTAATATTTCAATACATATTTAAATCATATAATGTCATAGTATAAATTGAAATACTAGGGATCAATTTAAAAACTCTTTTTCTGAGATGGTCTAAAAATCCTCATCATTAATTATTGTTTTGATGTTAACATATTGTCATTTTAATTCATATATTCCATTATCAAATAATTAATCCTGAATCAAAACCTAAAAATATAAAAATCCAAATATTTCATATTATGTAGAAATATGTTTATTTACAAAACATATTACTAATATTAATTTCTCAATAATATATTATTTGAATTATTAAATATACCTATATAATCTAACATTAAAATACTCACTTAAATTTTAATTTTTTACACAACCATTAAAATAAATAGAATCGCTCAAATAAAATTTATATATCACATTAATGATTATAGAGGATTAATATATTTAATAAAAACTATTAAAAAAACAAATTTATCTACATTAAAAAATTAAAAGACATGGATTAATAATTAAAAAAATTAATATCTGTTTGGGTTCAGTAGATTAGCTCAATATTCTACTAGTTATGAATAATTATGAAATCTAAATATCGTCCACAATTTTCAATCTAAATGAATATAATACAATATACAGTATACCATGCATTAATAATTTTATGTTGAATGCAAGATAGCGGATTCGAGTGTAGTGAAAGTGCATGTGGGTGAGGCTGAACATAGATTTCTTTCATAATCAATTAATAATAAATTACATTCATTTAATATGATCGTTTTTAAAATCATAATTGAATAAATTCTTAATATATATTTCAATTAAAGGACCAAATACATGATTATCACAATATGACCTCTAATAACTTTAATCAGTGATAGAATTATGTTACGATGACTATTTTTGGTGTTGATCAATAAAAAAATGCATCTGTATAGTACATAGATTGACTCAAAATAATCTTTTATATATTACCTTCATGATTGACCCACAATTTCTTCCAAAACACTCAAATTTATATTTATGAATCTTCATGTTCTAGTAGGTATGATCAAAAAATAGTAATCTTTAATATTTGATCACAGGGATAAATGATTTAAATAAGGATTATATATGATCTCTATAGAGTCGAGAGAGGTGGGGGAGGTGGGGTTCACTATATGATTGAGTGAAATCTTAGAATGCGGAACTGAAGAGATTGATATTATTATTCTTTTGTTATTGTGTTCTAAATAATCATGTGGAAACCCTAAAGACTGGAAATAACATAATTGGTTTTAAATAGTTATAAGTTTAGAAAATAATAACCACACATGTTCCATTATGATTTATATAATCTGCACATAATCAAATGAATATAATTATTATTAAAATAAGATATTATAATTATTTACCAACATGTAAATTCCATTTTTTTAAAACCATTTTTTGAATAATTTTTTCAAAATTAATAAAATTAATAATAATATATTAATTCTCACTAGACCATTAATATAATATAATCATTCGTTTAATATATATATCACACTTTAGGTAATAACTATTTGATTAATAAATAAAAATTAATACATTATTCACCAATTTATATAAAAATACTAGATTCTCTAAATTGAAATTATGTATTTATTAAATAAATTTAAATAAATAATTTCTAATAGTACTAATGAAAAAATATGTGATAAAAAATAATGAAAATTTATTAATGAACATAAAAGAAAAAATAATATTGAACATGAATAAAAATAAATAATATTATTTTTAAATTGAGATTCAAGATATAGTTATTTTGTGCTCCTCAAGGCCCCTTTCCTAGTGGCATTTAGTGGAGCCACCCAATGTTCATAGTTATCTTCTATCAACACACTATGGAAACCATATCAGATGAATTTAATTTCTTAATATAAATAAATATAATGATAATTATTAATCTATAGTGTAATTTATTTATAATGATAAATCCAATATAGTTGGTTGTATATTTATGTCATCAAACTATGTTTTTAATTTCTTGTTATCTGACTAAATTGAAATGAATCTATTAATATAAAACATTTTCCAGAGATTTATTAATTCCATTTCTATCCCATAAAATGTTATTAGATATCTCCAATTATTTAATAAAATGGAAATATATTTCTCAAATCATTCATTATTACTTAATACACAACTGATATATCATACCTCACCATTAAAAGAAGTCATCATTGTGTTTGTTAATAAAATAATGGGCATGGAAAATAATATTATTTAGTAATAATATTAACGTATAAGGACTACTAGAAAAGTTAACAAATAGGAACATATTATATAACATATAAATGTATATTAACTAATGGCGGATCATGTTTTCATAGTCTCGTACTCTTGAAACAATAATTACCTGACCATGTAAAGGTATTACAGAGAGAAGGAGGGTGGAACCAGTTATATTTTTTTTTAATTTTTCATTCCTTTTGAAACAAAATTCACCTATTATTTTGGATTTATCTCCTTTTAAAAGAACTAATACTCACACGCCCACAAGAATAAAATAATTTACATTTTCACTACTCCATAAGAGATACAATATATTTTTATGATTTTAAAACCATCAAATACCACAAAATAAAATCAAAGACAACCCTTTAATATATATACCACAATAAGGAAACAAATTTTAAAATTTGAAGATATGTGATCATGATGACAATTCATGGGATTAAAGATGAATTAAATGATTTAATGAAAATATGTGTATCATGTTACGGAAAATTAACTAGTTGCTTCATAACATGTTACATTGATTCATTGTAAATATTAAAAAAATTAAATCTTCAAAAAAAAATTTCAATTTCATACCCAACAATATATAAAAACTCAGTTATAAATCATAATGGTACTAAATCTGATACACCGTATGATATAAATTCTTATTGATCAGTTAGATTATGTCCTGAAAAATCCCTTGGAATACTCAATCAAAAAAATCCTTTTTCTCTTTATAAATATTTAGTACTCTTCATTTTCTCTAAGCCCATAAAGGTTTTTATTGTAATAAAGTACAATTTTCTTCATTATATTTATTGATTTTTGACATTTTGTTTATGTGGAATTATGAAAAACATTCCCACTCAAACAAAATTTCTGAAAAATAATTTTTTTTTTAAATTTCAGCTATGTATTTTACATTTTAAATGCTTCTCAACATTTTTTTCTTCTTAGGCCCTCTGGAATTTTCTCACAACATCATGTTTCTAACATATTTCTTTCATTCTTCTGTATGATTCTGATTTTATTTTAGATATTATAATTATGAAGAATGAATATATTCATAATAGAAATCATCATTATGTTTCTCTTGAACAATTGATAAATTAAAACAAATGAAAAACAAATGGCTTCCTATTATGATTATCAAAACCAACTGATAATATAATTAATTTAAAGAATTCTATCATAAATGTAGTTGAAAAATCAAAATTTTTTAGTTCATCTTTAGTAACACTTCAAAATAACCTTAAAATATCATTAACATACATTATCTATAACCTAATTAAACATTGTGATCCTCTAGATAGTAGTTTTTATTTTCTTAATGCAGTTATAAATTTATTATATTCCTCATACTGATGATCCATCCTATGATGTTTTTTATCAGTGTCATCTCAAGTCAAGTGAATGAGTCTCTTCTCCACACAAATAATTAGTTTTATGGGTATTCTGATAAGCCTTTACAAAAATGAAAAAATAACATTAATTCCCTATTTCATATTCCACCTCATAAAAATGGTCGACTACATTGTTGATTGATATTTGAATCCACTTTTCATCAGTCCTAACTAGCACTTCTTATACTTTAAAATATTAGTCCAATAATATACTAGGAACAAATACATTCTTCAATTTATTTTACTACCCCTAATTGTATTTCTAAACCAACACTACATCATATATTTTCTTTCAGTGTTAATACAATGATCAGTGTAACAACATGTTTCATGAATTAGTGTCAACAAAAACTGTTTTTATTAAAAAAATATTTTAATAAGGATATTTATCTCATGAATTTATATGCAAACTAAAAACTGGAACCTTCTACTTCTTATGTTACAATCATCCTTCCAATCCTTCAAAAACATTGTGTCTACTCATCTCATGTAGATGGATTGATATCGAACAAATCAAACTACGGAAAAATACTTCTTTTTCAAACATGAGATTGTATCATGACATCATAATGATTTTGAGTTTGTATAATATCAGAAATTCATCAGATGACATTAAATATGTTGTTTTTTAACATCCCATCATTCCATTAACTTATTTATCTCTTACCAAACCTCAATATGTTAGTAAAAACTATCAGTCGACCTTTACATAATAGTATTACATCTTCTATTTCCATCAAAAATTATGATATTTGAGAAATAAAAATCATCACAAATTCATTATATATTTATTAGATATATTTATACAACAATTAAATTCTAAATATGATCAAATTGTTCATATTCAACTTATTTTGTGTCTGATGAATCATTTATTCGATAAAAAACCATCTTAATCATATGTAATTTTATATTTATTTTTAGTGTGATTATCTGATAATGATAGTGAATTTTATATTTCACTTTTTAAAAAGTTAACTAATTTCCTTCCACGTTGACAAGAAAACTAAACCTTATAATACCATCATTGTGTAGCTTAAAACAATCAACATCCAGACATGTTCCAAAAAATCTCCCACATTGAATTTTATATAGACCATGGATAATAAATCATTAAACATTGAAATATCAATCAATTTATCCCATATCAACAATTATAATATTATGTTGGCTAACTCAATGTATGAAATAATAATAATTGATAGGATAACCATTCTATGGAAAAGTACAGAATCCTGAATAATCATCATATTCAAGAAACATATTTCATATCTTGTTCTACTTTCATATAAAAAATGTTTCATATAACAAAAACATTATTAAATTTTTTCACACACTAACATAATGATATCATATTTTACCCAAAACCCCTCATACATAAATTATTCCTTAAGTGGTTTATCACATAATAATGGATATATTTAGGATGTAATTCACTCCCCAGACAACACTATAGAAAGACAAGACGATTGAGGAGACAATAAAATTACACAAACATGATGAGAATGTGGTAGGAAACACATTTTAAACCTAACATTTAAATAAGCTTCCTTTGGTAAGGGTTTCCTCAAAATATCAACTACAAATTCCGATATTGGAACATAATCTATCCTCAATTTATTCATATCCATATAAATATTGATAAAATGAAATTTTATATCAACATATAGAGATCATGATGATTTTATAGGATTTGTAGCAAGGTTGTGAACATTGAATATAACAATCTATGAGAATGGGTAACATAACATAAAAAGGTAAGTATTCCAACTTTTCCTTTATCCACATAAGTTAGGTAATAGCTTGAATTGAATCATTATACTCATATTCAACCATGCAAAGAGAAACAGAGTTTTATTATGTTGTATTTCAACTGACACAAATTTCTCACAAGAATTAAGCTCTAGAATTTGTAAAAATTATGTCATCAAAATTTGATGATCAATTAGTATCTAATTACCCAAAAAAGTTAGTAATTTTTTAGTAATCGTACTTGATTCAGAAATTTTTTATTCCTTTAAAATATATTTGAATCGATTTTTCATATATTAGATTTTATTATATAGTGAAATTAAACATCTTGACCATACGTTAATAGAATATACAATCATGAGTATTGAGAAAGTAAACTATAAAAATATACAATCATCTATCAATATAATTTACGATCAAATTAATTTCTTTTTTCCTTCTCTAGAGAACTCGGTTCCTACTGAAATTGGTGTGGAAATTGGTTTGGAATTTTATATTCCAAACAACTTATGTAATTCCATAAAATATTTTTCATGATAAAGAAAATGACTTTCATCTACTGTTATATTTGTGTCCTAGGAAATTATTTCATTCAACCTAGCATTGAAATATCCAAAAACATTTTCAAAACATTGGAATATTTTTCACACATTCATTCATAAATCTCAACAATGATAATTTAGTCCACATAAAAAATTACAATGAGGGAAAATTCATGATTTTCATTGTTATATAAACTATTGTGACTAATTTTTTTCATAAAAATCAACTTTCGTAAGTATACATCAATTTGTAAATATTATTCTCTATAAGGTTTTTTCTAAAGAAAATTATTTACTATGACTCAACACATGGATTTTATCCTTTGTAACAAAAAATATTCATTTTTTCAATATTAACATCCTCATTAAGATATCCATTAAAATATTAAAATTTCATATCCATAAAAAAAATTTGAAACTATTTTGTTCTACAAAACCATGAATGATTTTTATTATTCCTAACATTTATCACAATTTAAAATTCTCATCAAAACTAGGAATTTTGATATGTGAGTTACTATTTCACAGTAATCATTCGTTGGGTCTTCATAATTCACCAACATCATTTTGGTAATTTTGGATAACAATCCATGTACAAATAACATTTTTTTCATTGGGTTTATGTACAATGTCCAAAGTATCATTGTTTTCAATCTGCTCTAACTTGTCATTAATAGCATGTACACATTATTGATTCCAAAAATCATCATTCTCATATTTATTCACATATTTTAAATAAAAATAATTATGGGTAATAACAATTAGTTTTGTTATTTTTTGATTTTTATGTTGACAACATGTAATTTTTGGGATTCTATGTGATTCATCGTCCATGTATGATATCTTTGATATCATTCAACACAAACTGAAATAGCCGAGTCTAATTATTATTCATGTGTTTGATATAAATTCTCTTTATCCTTTTATGAATACCCAAAATAATTTCTCCATCCTATTCATCATCCATATCTCTATTAATTAGTTTATATTTATAATTTTTTTCAATTACATTGCCATCAATAGAGATAATTAATCTTCCTAAAACATTTGAGAAACATCTGTATCCTCTTTATTTATTATAAAATCCATGAAAAATTATATCTTCCCCGGTCTGCTCAAAATATCCATATGTTCTATCATTCTTTTTTATGAGACATGGACTCCCAGTAGAACTTATTTTTTCTTTCAAAAATTGTGTTTTTTCCTAAAAAATTTCAAATGGACTCATTAATGATCCAAGAATGCATTAACATTGGTGTAGAAAATAAAAGACAAATATCAGGGATTTCCCCCAAATGTAATTAGAGAGAAAATGATTAATTAACAAGGCCTATCCCATTTCAACAAATGTTGTGTTTTTTCTTTCCACAACACAATTTTGTTCAACTGTGAATGGTGTACTGGACTCTTGCGGAATTCAATTTTTCTCAAGATTCATTTTCATATTCTTAATTTTTCAATTAAACACCATTACATATTCCTTTGATCATCATTGAATACAAAATTATGATATGATATTTCCTCATGAATAAATTTTTAAAAATAGATCATATACCTTCTATTTCATATATATAACACTAGTAATGTGAGAAAAGAAATTAATGAGAGTAATGAAGTACTTAATACCACGAGTTGATTGTTTTATCATTTTCTTATAGATATCATTATGAAGATGTTCTAAGAGTTGTTTTGATGAAATTAAAAATTTATTATGTACAAAATCAGTAATCATTCCATTCAAAAATATTCTATAAGAATAATATCTTCTTTTAAAATATCATTAATTTTATTGGCACTCTCTCTATTTGATAAATTTATAATCTATATATAAAACATATGTCCCAAAATTTAATTGCATAATTAATTCTATTCATCCATACCTCTATAATAGGGTTTTTGATCATCAACAACATGGAAAAAGTTTTCCCTTGTACATTGGTCTATTTTAACCGTCTTTCTATCTTACTCTATTTTCAATAAAAACACATAATTTATTAAAAAAACATTGTTTTGTTTATAAAAAATTTTTAAAACACAATGACAGTTTTGTATTCTCCCTTAAAAAAAATATATTTCTTGTATTTCAAAAATTCATCCCCAATAATGGATAATAAAACATCATTGACTCATAGTGATTAACATTATCCAAATTTCACTATTAATTCTTTGATGCATTTCACATTCTAAACTAATATTATTTCTCCTATCAAATGAAAAGAAATTCTACTATCCAAGATCCATGGTCATTTTCATTTTATATATTTGAGATAGGTTTTTTAATAAGGTATTTTTTATTCCCTTTATCCTTAATGACATCTGGATTCTATGAATGGTTACCATAAATTTTTTTTTCTAATAACAAAATAAGACATCATTTTGAAATATTTCTAGGTTGTTCACATATTTCAAAAATATTATCAATATGTTTGAATCTATTATAATATTTTATTCCATTATTTTATGGTTTAATAAATGAATCATTCTCAGAAATATTATTTTGAGAGTATTGACTACCCTTAAATATTTTCTTTTTATATTATTTGTAATAGCGGAAAAATTGTGGAGTAAATCAATACACATTTTCTGCATGGAAAAATCAACCCCAATACCCACAGTATCTATAAAATGAATATTTTACTCAGAAAAATCTATATTTTCTAATGTTATGTTGATGTTTCATAGAAATATTTATATATTTCATAAAATAACATAGTGGAGAGAAATTATATTATCAACAATAATCATTATTTCTATCATGGTTTTCTTTTATGCATTATCAGAAAAAAAATTATTATAATCATTTCCGAGGACATTATTTTTAGGAAATTTTGTCTTCTCTACTTGGTTGGTCTTGACCACATAAATATCATTCCCAACATTATTCATTCATAAAAAAATTTAACTCTATTCTCATCCATTGAAAGTGTCATTTGATCCATTATAGTTTTATACATTTTAGTTCTTTGACAAACATTATAGATGATATTATTGAATCCTATAACCCTCTATTCATATGTATTTTGGTTTGGATAGAATGGTTTCAAAACATAATCTTGTTCTTTTATCTTAACATCCATATGATCATTATAATTATTTTCATTCTCAAGAATTTTCTTCTAATCATTAATCTATTCTAGAAGCATAAGACGCTGATTAAAAAAATATTATTGATTTTGTAATGAAGAGTCTACATTTTTCATCTTCTTTATTTGTTTCTCAAGACTCCCAATCATTATTATCCCTAATTTCATATCATCATTAAAATTAAATTATAATAGGGTTTCCCCTTTTTTAAAAATTATTCTTCCTGAAATATCATTATTCAGTTTTCTCATAAATGTATTCTATCAAACCTTCTTAATATACTTTTCAGATTCAGTTTCATTTTCGTCATCACCATCATATTTATATTAGAATATTATTCTTCTGGATTTGGAAATTTTTTATATTTCCTTTTGGACTAAGATTTATCCTTTTTACATGGGTTCTATCAAGACCATCTTGACCTACTATCATTATAATCAAAATATTATTCATTGGTTATTAAAAAGAAATTAGACTTAAAGAATACAACATATATATATTCATATTATTTCAAGTGAATTTTACCTCTATATTTTCCTATACCTCTACTTCAATTTTTTGAAAGTAATGATAAAAATTCAATAATATATTTACATACCTCATTTACATAATCAGAATCCTTCTTATCTTGTTATTCCAAAATCATCTATTGATATTCATTCTCAGATTCTTAGAATTAAATTTTTCTATATAATTTTTCTATAATTAAAAATATTAATTCTTCTCATTTACAATGAAATTATAGTAATATTAAAATCTTCCAAATATAGTGTTTTTTAATCTATATATTCCAATGAAGAAACACTACCAAAAAACATGATGGGATGATTTATTGAGATTTTGTCAACAAATTTACAGTATCAAAATTTTTTATATGGATTCTAATAGAATTGAATATGTAATTTAACAAGGTAAAATGGTATACAACAAATTTATAATCACGCATATTTTGATATTTATACTTCATCTTCTAGATTTTGATCTTTTTATTCTTTAACTATATCATTTCTTTAAAAACGTTATTCATGTAAGCCTAGACATGCTAGGACGTGGATACACACTAAACTATTATAAAATCAAATTAATAAAGTTATAGAATAAAAAATTTCTTATGAATTCCATTATTATGATGATTATTCGTGTGAAAATATATAAGAGAAATTTTACTTCAACATAATGTGATCATTATATTGCAGCATCAATAACATCTTAACTCTGATACATATTATAATGAAACACTCTAATTTTATTAACATGATAATTATTACCATTAAATATAATAATCATTTAATTATTCCCCTAATTCGAATTCTTTATCATAAATTCTCTATCAAAACATCAGTGAAGTGTAAACAAAGGAAACCCTCACTCTGATACATGTTTTAATTTCCCGACCCAGATCAAATATCATAATGAGGGGAGGGGAGAATCATTGATATCATTTTATTCAATTTCTCTTCCTTTAGAATAAATTTTCCCCTTATATCATGTAGTATTTTATTTTATGAAATTTTAAAAAAATCAGTCACCCACAATAAAAAAATAATTTTCATGGTTCAATATTCATTAAGAGTATCTACATCATTGGTATGGTTGGGAAGAAAACCAATACCACATAATCCATTTGAAAAAAAACCTCTTATGAAGATACGAAAAGTAGGATATACCATTACACTTAGATATCACTATAATGAATACAATAGTGAATATGATTCTTTTAATATTTAATAATGAAATAAAAATTAGTTTACAATTTGGGAACCAATTAATAGTTTCTTTTGAACATGTAACTATGTTTTCAGGCCACACATTCGAAAATACAATAAAAAAAAGTTACTTATTTTTTTTCCCAACTACTATTAAGAACATGAATTGGATATCTATTGATACTCAATATGATACTCAGTATAATCCTTGATGGGACTTCTCATTCCGACAAAATTATATTGTCTGAATAATATTTATATAATTATAACCTTATTATGTTTCATTTAGGTAATCTATGTCTTGTTTTCCAATCCAATGACCTCGTATAGTCTAATAACCCACTGAATACAATCTTGACTCTTCTCCTACTATATAGAAAACATCCTCAGGAATGAACAATCCAAAAAATACATATTCTCTATAGAAAATTTTAATGCTCTATATTCTCTCTACAACCTTGAACAATAATTACTGTTAGAATATATAATGTACTTCCCTATATTTGTAGGCGTTCCCCATGTCATCTAGGTGATATTCTGAAAAACTATTCTGATCAACCAAATTTCATGAATCATAAGTTTTCTATACATTATCAAAATATATTTAACATATTCAACACTTCTAGAAGCTTCCTAATTATTCTTGAATAATCCATATTTTTCTTAAATATTTTGAAATCATATCATAACATCAGATCATTTCAATTTTTTTCACAATCAACCCCCCAATTTTAAGTATCATTATGATTTTCTAATTATAGTTAGTGTATATGTTCATCACCAAAATGTTCATTAAAATTCTGCACATTAATTTATAAAATAAAACATATGTAAAATTAAAGACATCCCATTATGATGATATGAACAAATTAATAAAACAAGAAATCCAATCCTTCATGACATAACCATAGTTAATCTTCTAAATATTTCAATGCTCTCTCAGTAAATCTTCATAAAAATAATCAATACCCTTCTAAATTTTATTTCATTAAACTCTTTAAACACTAAGATCCACTTGTCAATAAAATTTAAACTGCTTTATGTAGTTCTCATTTTCTTATATTCATCAAACTAATGATTTTGCATCCAATAATGTTATCGATGTTTTCTAATGTCTAATGAATCAATATTTACTAAATTCTGATAATAAATGTTAGCTATAGTTTGATAACTCGTGGCCCAAATTCAAAAAAAATATCGGAGTTCATATTTTATATTAAACAAGATGATAATTGTCAACTACATAATAGATTGATCTAGGGTTCGACAATGAATCAGTTCCAAGTAACTCCACTTCTATTATTTTACATTAGTCCAAACATCTCTCAATAAAAAAATATTTTTTTAATGATATTTATGGCCTCTAATTCCCTTTTTCAAATGACACTACATCAAATAATTATTGTTAGTATTAATACAGTGATCAGGGGCATACTGAGTCCAATGAACTCGGGTTAGGAGAAACATTTTTTATACAAAAATAAATCATACAAGGTATAGAAATCATTTCTTATTTTTATGATTGATAACCCACACATAGGTTTTCATACATTTAGATAAACCTCTTCAATATGTAAACAAAACTGTCCCAGGAGATCTCATATTGGTGGATTTTGATATGAAAACTCACAGATTATAAAATTCCTTCTTTCAAAACCCTGTTATTATATCATGAATTTATTACGATATGTGGAACATTTAAAATTTTCCTAGAGTCATTTTACCTCCATTGGTATTTATTTTAATATCCTATATATCCACCGACTACATTCACTCAAATCAAACATGAATACGATTGGTGCCACCACTTATCCTCGTTTCTTTCATAAGGCATTCTTAACAAATTTCGCCAAACACATATAATATTTTAGAAATAGAATATAGAAAATAATCATCATAATTTTATTAGATTCATTAAGGTACTAATTCACTTCCTATTATTATGAAACCATTCATAATTAACTGAAGGTGGGTTCGAGGAATCAATTCATTTAGAAAACATCTTCTCAATGTAATTATATTTCATAAAAATTATAATTTTTCTCATCTAATTTTGACGGTGACTCGAAATATCAATAATTTAAATTTCAATTTATTTCATTCATCATTGATAAAATAATAAAACTCTTAAATATTAAATCATTCATCATCTGAAAATATTCTCTACCATCATGGTCCCAAGAGAAAGTACCATGGGAGTACACCACGATAGTGAACCAAAATATCAAATGATTCTCAACCAAAGACAACATATATCATTTAGGAAAATAAAATAATATCATATATTAATATAACATATATATATATATATAAATCAATGGAGTATGGTAACTTCTTGGATATTATTATTGTGGATAATTATTATGACCTTCAGTGGGAGAGTTACTCCAATGATATTATCAAATACTATGTAACATTAAATAAAAATCATGATGTGACTAGGTGTTTATTCATATTAAAAAATTGAATATACTTATTCATAAAGTGTAATGAAATTAATTTTATGGAATATGTTCCAATAGGGTACTATTTTTAATATATCCAATTACAAAACACTGTAAATATGATGTGACTACCATGATACTCATACATATAATGAGATTCATATTCACATTAGTGGTAAAAAAAAATTTAAATGGAAATTTCATTCTCTTTTGCTTCACCTATATGATAAAAATAACTCATTAGGTGATATTTCAATACATTTCCCATTTTCATTTATTGTGAAATTTACAAATTCAAAAAATACATCACTATATAATAATCGCAATATAATGTTTAATGTATTTGATAATAGGAACCACATCATGGTATGTGATAATTTCGCTCATCCAAATATCTTCTTTGCCTAAATAATAACCCATTATATATTAAACATATATTATAGAACTAAATAAAACTATTCTACTTTGAACTCAACCATCAGAATACTCTTTCATTGAGATTGGGGATATATCATGAATGAAACTTCAGATCATTCATATCTATTTGATAAAATGGAAATTATTAAAACCCAAGACGACTAGCCCCCCAAATCCTCCATAATACAAGGACATAAAATTATTTATTCCCAAATACATATAGATATTCTTAATAGATTACCAATGATGTTCACCTCGATAAGCATGATATCATCCAATCATGCTCAAGGCATAAAAATTTATGAAAATATCATTACACACAATTAATAATTGATCCTATTGCAAAAGATTATGGTATCTTATTAATTATCCCATACCATTATAATGTATAAGTATGACATTTCATAAAATTATTTATACCATGTGACCCTAGATTCAATCCAATTCTATATTTCTCAATAATAAATCTACATAGTATCCATTCAATATAGGTACCATGGATTATTGGATGCATCCTATTAGATCAATATAAAATTATATAGATCTATAAAATCCAGAATGTGTCACTGATCTACATCATAAAAAATATCATGTTTTCCTATCCCACAACAAACTTTATGACTTGTATTTTCTTCTAATAATAAAAACATCATCAAAAAATAATATAAGGATAATGTTCCCACTAAATTTTTTTTATAAAAACATGGATCAAATTATTTCAGAAGGAATCCAAATTACATAATATCATTATATAATAGAACATTTTTTATCAAATATTTTTTTATTAAATGAATAGATATTTGAAACATGCATTTCATATTTTCATTTTTGTGATGATGAACAGAATTATGTTGTTCCAAAATATCTTGATTATTATATGTGTTTATGACTGAAAAAGTGCCCAATTTTTTAATCTGTATATCATAGGTGTTATAGGGTGTATTTTTTCAATGAGTTTTATGTTATGGTTGTGATAAGTCATTATCATAAGACGAATATCATTATCAATATATGGAAAAATATATTTATTCATATGATAATAAAGTATTTAAAATATTATCTATTTTCAATTGGAATAAAGAAATCTATATGTTGAATGTTATTCTTTCAATGTAAGACATTATCATACAAATTGAATAGAATAAATACAACATATTAGATACATCATTTAGATTTTAGCTCTGAATTGACATTATCTTATAAATATTTATTCGCAAATGATTATCTAGCGAGTTATGAAAGATGATCTAAATGATATATAAAATAATTTAGGGACATATTCATCTTTTGATGAAAATAGTTTTATATAAGTTCAATTAAATTTATCTTATTCACCAAATAAGAAAATGATATTGATTATCATATGAATATTTTTATGAATTTATTTTATAAAGAATAGTATTGTCCATTAAATAGCTAATAAAGAACAATTATTTTTACATAATGTAGTTATAACTTTCATTATCACTTGATATTTAAATACATGATTATAAGAACTTTATAATATAGATATATACTTAAATAAAGACTGATATTGTTATGATTTATTTACATGAATAAATGATCAAAATATGTATAATATATTTGGCATCTCTATTGTAGAAGCATAGTCTAAATTCTGAAGGAATAGACACTTTATTTTAAGAGCCTATCATATCAAATATTAAATGGATTATTAACTCAAAAATAATTATTATATATCATTCTTATGTAGGATGTTAAATGAGAATGTATAAAATGAAATGTTAGTAGAAAAATGAAAATACAGTGATATATATGCATTGACACACAAATACAATCGAACAATAAAACACATGCATATGAATACTCTAATTAAATTAATGAATAATGCTTCTACATATATAGTATATCTTAAAAAATTCAATTATTTTGTTCTTACAGTACTATCAGTTGAAATAGAATATCATTCATAGTTTTAAATTAATGATCATATTATTTTTAGTATCTATCTTTATCAACTATATATTTCAACCCCAAATGTGATTAGTATAATTTATCCAATTATCATTCATCTGTAATTTATATGCACTCATAGTATGCGAGTTTTTTTAGGGTATGGATAGATATTAGGATGGTAGATCCTATTTTATAGATCATTTTCATTTATAAAAAGTAACAATTACATTTACTCATTTGGGAGGCCTTGTAAATGTATTTTTCATTTTGTAAATTATATAAATTGTTGATTATATTTCTCGAGTGTGGATTATGTTATTGATGTTCTTCTAACCCCCATTAATATTATATTATCAATCTATTTTATATATGATTTTATATTTTCCATAAATATTTTTATTAATGGAATTATTTGAAATTATATATCAGAAATATTGAGGATTAAATTAATGAAAAAAACATGGATCTCAATTCAACTCCTCTTGAGTTTTTAGTTAACTATTGCATTGAAAAAAATTTGAATTCATTATCATTACCTAAGAGTCCACAGTTGTTGGAGGATGAAGTTCATTGTTATTCATTTAATTGTATTTTATTTCTGATAACAATGGATTTATTCAATATCTATATAACCAAACATTAACATAAAAAATTATAGTTCTTAGAAGGCGCATATTAAATTCTATTAGATTATGAAATGTTTATTACTATAGTGGTTTCATATTAAGATACTGAAAATGATATGGCCTTCAAAAATGAAATAACTAAACCTATGTACGATGTTTTCAAAATGGGAGAGTGGGAAATGTAGTTATTTGAATGTAATAATCACTAATATTGTGAATAAAGATTCAGATATAAGAACACAATTTACTCAGAATAATAATGAATTGAAATATACAATAGTTTTTCTATCTTTCTGAATTTAATTATTTTATTCTATGATACACTCTTCAATGGTAATTAATTTTAAAAGAAAAAAATTCAATGTAAATATTATAATATTTGAAGGAAAAATGGAATCAAACAAAGGAGAATATAAAACGGTTATGAAATAAATTTCTTCATTGGTGGTTTATATATCAAATAATAATAAGGATAAAATTGGTATATAGATCTCTAAAACATCATGGGCAAAATATTATACCATCAATTCTAGAACAAATGATGAAATTGTGTTGTTTTCCTATATGGTTGGAATGTTTTATAATATGAGAAAATTGTTTTGATGTATATTTATCATGTACATGAAGCATATGGGATGATCTAAATAACATATATGCTCTGAGTTCATGAAGTTAGGAAATATTAATCTAGATTATCTACATATAAATAAAAACAAAATATCTTACAAAATATTCCAAAAAAATATAAATTTAAGAAGAAATAAAATGTGGCTATGATGACAATGAGGATTGATTCTATTGAGTCTAGTGAATATAATATTTATAAAAATTTCGTTGAAACTCTTAATCAAAATTACAATATGTGATTTATGGAACAATAAAATAAGTTACCCTATTATTATTCTTCTGATCATGATCATGAATCCAAAATGGAATGTTTCTAAGGAGAAGAATTTATTGAATAACTTATGTAGTTAAAATAATAATATGAAATACTGAAAAAAAACAAAGCACTAAGGAATTACAATAATAAGATTGGTAATGAAGACTACATCTTAAGGTAATGAAATAGATTTGAAAGATCAATTGGAAATGTCTACAACATTATATACTAAACCTAATAACAAAATTCAGAATCTATATTTGTAGTTTTAAAAATTAATGTTTCTGCATGTTTTATCATTATAGGTGAGGACGACCAATAATTAAATTTTAAAACCAACTAAAAAAATCTTGAATCTCATATCTTGTTTAATTTTTTTTATTTTTTCCAATGTTCTAAAAACAAATACCTATTTTAGGTTACTTGGCTTCATTTTGTTTAAATATGAAAAAAAATATATTATATGTGTAATCTTTAATATATTCATTTCCATGTAATTAATAATTAATTGCATACAATATGTTTTTTCAAGTACATCTGCTGTTTTTCTTATAAATTGGAATCATATTTGGATCCCTAATTCTTCTTTATCAAACATTACTGGGACAAATAGTATTTGTTTTGCAAAGAATTTATGTTTTATATTTCATTTTAAGTAACGTTCCATAGGAATATAAATGAAATTTGGTTTATGGATAATATATGATCATGAAATTTGAGTTTTTATTTAAAAAAATCGCTAAATATCATTTTTTGATGGAGGTGAAGTTACATTTGTAATAAATGAAAAATGAAATAGTATGTAAATTGTATAATTTTAAAATAAAAAATATATCCTCATAAATGTTTTTCATTATGTTGAATGTTTAATGATTGAATAATTAAGTACATATCATCTTTTTTATGATGGTCTTTATGTTAATTTTTCTTACAATGAATATGAAATATTTAGATAATGATAGATCATGTTTAAGAAACCTATACTAGATATTTTCATTGAAATAGATCATAATTATTTATATAGAAAACAAAAATTTTTTCAATAATAAAAGAGATAAATCATGGATTTAGAATAGAATACCAATACATTACAATATGAACTCTTTGAAAAAGTCATAAAAATGATATTCTATTTCTAATGTCCATGAACCTAAATTGGATAAAAGGAAAAAATGTGGTCAATTTAAAATTTAAGAGAAACACAAGTCATATTGATAAAAATACATTTCAATAAATACTACACTTGATCATATCCACATGGATTTGATCAGACAACTAGAAAGAAAATACATTATATAAAAATTTATTTTTTGTTTAGGTTAGTGATTCCTCATGATTTACTTATTTGTAATTTTTTGAGAATAAATATTGAACCTTGTTATGTTTTTAGAAATGTATGTAAACCTTCAAAAAATGGAAAAGATTTCAATATTATGACATATATTATTGATAAGTGATGAGAATTTTAGAATTATTAGTTTAACTAATATTTTTCAAATATAAAGTATTAAATAATAATTTTCTTCCATCAAAATCCTATATTGAATGGTTTGTTTGAAACGAGTAATTGGGAATTACATGAAATTTATAGAAAAAATGATATGTGAATATTTAATACCCAGTCATTTATGCGATGATATTAATAAAAATAATTTTTTTCATTAATAGATTATTAATTATGTCTATAATAAGAAAGAACAATATGATTTATGAAATAAATTTAAAACAGGTCGGGTACATTAATTTATTTGGGAGAAAGTATTACGTCATAAACATCATGTAAATGTTAAAAATGTTTTAGCCAAAATATTATTTAGTTATCTTCAAAAGTTACTCAACTGCATTAAAATCATATATGAATTTCAATAAATGATCACATACTTTTAATGAATCATGTAATGTGATGTTTTTTTGAATGTTATATGTTTGATAACAAAATAATTAAAAAAATGTGAGTGATTTTGTTAAGGAGATGACACCTAAAACAAACATTAACAACAATATGGAAGGAAAATTGGAACATGATTATTTTGAATAAAATCATGTATGGGTTGTTAATAGTGATCAAAAAACATTTACTCTATAGACTCTATATAATGCATAATGACCACCCTCTAGAATGGTTTATAGGAAATCTATATCAAGGAGATATAACTAAAAGAAGTAAACAAAACAGATTAGAAATATATATATATATATTTAACTCATCCAGAACCTAAAACCGTAAATGAATCTTTATATTATGATTATTTGATTTTAGCTATTCACAATGACTTAAAGGGGATTAAGATGAAAATTAAAGGGAAATATTTGAATGTCCAATACACTATATAGTGATTGAATCAAAATTGGTATGCACAAAAAAGAAATATGATAATGATGTACTTTTTAAGAAGAGTTGGTGATTAGTATCAAAATGATACAATCAAAATTAAATAATAAAAAATGAAAAGACCTATTCCCTTTAACTAGATTATATGAAATTATAATACTTATAGAATATTAATATTTTTGAAAATTAAATAATATCATATGGGTGTCAAATAATTCTTTCTAAATGGGTTTCAAAAAATGTATTTCTATTTTTAGAACCTCTTGGAACTGAAGACCCTCACATTAAAAGTTATTTTTAAATTTATCAATGATTAGTATGGAAATAAACTAGAATCATATTAATGCTTTGATAGATAATCCTATTTTATTTACAAAATATATATTCCTTATGATACAAATTTCCAATATTTTATTATGAAAAAACCGTCCTTAGATATTTTTTGGTAAAAATATATGTTTTTGATTTTATTATATTGTTAAAAAATTAAATATTATGTAAATATTTTTCATGAATTAAGTACATTGAATTAAAAATTAATTATAGGGTACATACAAACAATTTTATTGGATTTCATATTTAACAAAAATATTATGGATGGTTCATAAAAAAAAGAAAATAAATTCTTGGTCTATATAAAAATTTGGGAATTAAAAAATATACAATTTATTTAACATCTATTATCTATAATATCAACTGTGATGTGGTTGATTTTAGTAAAATAGTTTAAAAGAGTATATAGGGAATTATAATTATATTTTTAGACTATTTTACTTCACATTGGTTAGAATTTATATTTTTAGAATCTCAAAGTCTTTGATTTCAATCCAATCAAAAATATTTTAATTTTAAGGAATACACAAGAATATAATGATTCTTAAAAAGATTATTATTTTGTTCGAATTTATTTTAAAAAAATTGATAATTTAAATTTATCATCATATTTGGATGCTGATTTGGGTTGTTATAGAATATATAGAAAAATATCTTCTAGAACAAATCGTTTTATATATAAATAACTTATATCATTTTCATGTATGAAAATAAAATCCCATGAATTATGAACTACTAATGGTGAATATGTTGCATTATAAATTTTCTGTTCATAAGTATTATGCATGAAACACACAATTATAGATTATTAAATTTTCATCTATTTTGTTATGATAAAATATGTTTACATTAGATCTATAAAAATTTTAATGAATCTAATCAATCATTCTTGAAAAAATCACATTGAATTTAGAAATCATTTTTTAATATATGATGCATAAAAATATGCTATATATCATGATTTTTATGACATAATAAATCAATCCAAATACACATTCACTGAACAATTTTTGAGTGATGTATTTGGATTCATCAAATCATAAATAGTTTTATTAAATATGGTTTAATTTCATTTATATTTACTTTACGCCATCCATTTGTAATTAAAAACAACTTTTTATTGAGATTTAGTGTCACTATTTTAGGTACTTATCCCTCAAAATAGGACACCCCACCTAGAAATTGTTACGATTACACTAATAATCACATGACATGACCGATCCACTAAAATTAAAAAATGAATGTAATTTTGTTCTAAATCTGAAAACATGGAAACCCCTCAACGTTTCACTATATTTTTTTGAACCAATATTGTCTGACAATTCTATATTATAATCCTCATTAGGAATGGTAAAAACCTAATGAAGTTATGATAATGAAAAATGAAGATAAAACATACATGGAAGTCATATTAATTTTTATGTAGAAGAGTGATAGATTTGGGATTGCTAGACAACACTGATATACTACTAAAATAGGTCATAAATCATCATGTCTAAAAATTATTTTTTTTGATAAAAAATTTTATCAATTTTTTTTATAAATATTTTCATGATATGTATCTGACAATGTTTTTTAATTTTTGTGATAATAAAAATGTGTTTTTTACTACAATAAATCTGATTTTTTTTTAATTAATTTTATCCCAATGGATGATTCCATTAAATGCCATAATCATGGTTATACAGACATCAATATAACTTCAGGAACATTTAATGAAGTGAGTCATATAAAACTGATGATTAATCTCTTCAAAACAATGGATATTGAGGAAAATATGGTTAATTATTTTGAAACAGATGGAATGATCATAAAAAGTTCATTTCGTCACACAATGCATTGTAAAACCTGGATTTTGAAAAAGGTTCATTTGAAAGATTGTACATGGCTACATTTTATAATGATCTAGTGTAATGTTAATAGGTGTTGTTATATTATTAGACATATCGAGCGTTTTTTATATAATTCTATGAACTTTTATCCTGTGGGATGTAATTTGATGCTTCTCTTTCAATGAAATACACATTAAAACGACACAATGCGATAGATTGCTGAACTCGAGTAAAATACTATTAATGTGAAAAGTATTTTATTTGAATTTAGCTATAAAAATGTTTTCCTATAATTTATGAAGAATAAATATATAGAGGTTGTTTTTTGAACTAGGGCGAGTTATCCCAAATCGAACTTTCTAGTGATGTTATTTTTCACACCCAAGAATTTTTACCTGTTTCCAAATTAAAATAATATAATGTATTTTTTTTTGTTTTTTATTGAAAATAAATTTATTTTTGAATGTAAAATAATATTAATGGTTTTTTATAGATAAGAAATGACTCTTCATGTCATTTCACCTCCAACATCGATAATAGTTTATTCTGATGTTATACTTGATTCCTTTGTAAGAGATGAATTAACCTCATCTAATTTTAGGTTGGATAATGATGTTCATGGAATTAAAATTTATAAACTGTCTCGTTCCATGCCCCTTTTTTAGTATCTCTCTAAATGGAGATGATTTCAAGAGTTATATGAAAATTAATGGTTTTTTTTAAAAAAATGCATCAGGTTTAGATGAAAAATTTGAAGAAGATGTAGATTTTCTTGTTTCAAATACAAGTCCTCAATTGGAATATGATGAACCAAACCACATAAGGGATAAACCTAATGTCAATTTAAATAAATATAATTATGACACAAAAAGTAAATAATTTTATAAATCAATGTTTTCTCCAATCTATTAACCATATATAAATCCATTAACTCCTACATATGAATTGGATACTTTTAACGAGATGGCATAAGAAAGACACACTCAATTAATGACTTGAATATAATCATTGAAATTTTATTAAATTGATCCAATAATTGAGATTATGAATTTATATGAATCTTTATTTTCTATATATGATTTTTACAGTGTAAAATCGTTGTTTCAATGAAGGTTTGAAATTTTTTCAACCGATGCTATTAAAGAAGACACTAATACGGAGGATATAATTTACTTATTTTTAAGAGTATATATGGATATAAACATAAATTCATGTACAATTTCTTCAATAGAATTTTAGATTCATTACAAATAAATTATTCAAGAGAATCAACGATATTTTTTTTCTGATGTATATGTGTCCCTTCATTTCCACAATGCTATATCATGTCTATTAAGAAATATTTCATGAAAAAAATCACATTACTAAAGAAAAATTTATCCAAAATTAATAATACATCCATAAAAGTAAAAAGGTATTCTAGTTTTTTTTTATCAAAACTCATAAATTATTTGATTTAATCATATAAAACAATATTGATTTTTTATAGAACAAGTCATAAACTTATCATCAATTTGTGTTACGAATTATTATGCCTTAATCCCCTACTAAATATAAATAACAAGAATAGGTATATGTTTTATTTGAACAATAGAACAATCAAAATCCTTAAATGGGAAATTATACATTCCATGTGGATATTTAAATGTACTTTCTGTGAATATTAATTTAATTCATTGATGGAGATAATTATTGGTAATCTCGGAAAAAGAGATGTGAAATATTTTATTTGAAATTTCTCTTAGATGGTTTGGAATGGATTCAGAAGTCACGTATATTACTGTTATAATGAAGTGGTAATGATACATAATGCATATGAGTCAAATTAGAAAGGAAAACCCTCCAAGACCTCCAATCATCACTCATCTGGAATCTATATATAAAAAAATCAAAGAGATATTTGGGGATACTGATATCTACACAATGAAAAATATCATTTCTTTTTAATATGTTTCAAAAAATTTATATTTACCATCATATATGAAATAATTTTAACCTATAGAAAAACTAGACATATTGAGAGCTCATAAAATATATGTTAATATTTTTTCCATGTATGTTTAAAATTATCTAGACGATAGATTTGGAGTTGGTGAATATTTACTAATGGTGGATGATATTGTTAGATAATGTGTTGATGATATTTTTCCAACTTCATTATTAATTTTTTTAAATTTAATATCCTATAAATGGACCCATAAAAAATTCATTACACATCCTATAATTGATAGGTATTATCACTTTTTTGTTTAGTTTGATGGTGGTTCAACCAAACAACTATATGGTTTTTTAAAATATTTCAATTATACCATGCTTATATCGCATCATTTTAATACATTTCATTCTTTATTAGTATTAATATTTCAATTGAACGTTCTTATGTATAGTTTTATTGTATTTATACTTTACATTATTATTTGTCATTATCTAATTGAATTAAATATTTAATGGTTTCTACTCTTCATTATTTTTGTTACTAAAAAATCATGCATAATTTTATTAGCATTCAATTATGTAATGTAATTTCATGTATTCCTGGGTGATATTAATTGTATTCATTTCAATTTGTCTATTTTTTTATATAAAAAATAGGGACAGTAAAAGGGATAATATAAAATTTAAAAGGGAATGTGAAAAGAGAGTATAAAATTTTAATTTTTTTAATTATCCTATATAAAAATTTTGGTTTTCAATTCTATGGTGTTTTTATCATAAAAGAGGGGATGATTATTATAGTGATTTATTTTGTTTTAACATATCACAATTCTATGGGTTTTGATGACTTTAATAATCTATATTTTTATATTAATGAGTTTACCATATGTGTTTTAAATTATATTTTATCAATTAAATTTGTTTTATTTATTCCACAATTAATTGTTTAATGCTGAGTAAAGTGTTCAATTTATGGTAATGTACAATTTATCTAATGAGAATATATATTTAAAAAGGTAATAATTTATCCAATTAAGAAAACTCTATGATGAATTTTTTTACATTATTAAATATGATTATATCATATGAAGAGAATAAATTATCTATAACCTACTCACAGTTAAACACTTCAGACATTGTATAACTATGAAAATTATTTATGTATTGAAAAAATAGAAAATATTTATCATATTACAGCCAAAATATGTTGTGATAGTTAACTATTAGACTTGAGTAAAATTTATATCTTATTAAGAAAATTATTAAATATAATTTGAATTATTTTATCTTGATCTCTAAAAAATACAATGATATTTATTATTAATAAAGAATTTTATGATTTTAATTAAAAATAAATAGATCAATTAGTTAGATATCGTATAAGGAATGTGTTGTTATATTAAATGTCTTGATTTTATTTATAAAATCGTGTTTTGTGGCTTAGTAGATTTTTTAAATTTATAATGTTAATTTTATATTAATGTATAGTTTGATATATATATAATATTATTTTTTCATGATTGAAAAATTTGAATAAGAAAAAAATATCTAACGTCAACAATTAAAAATAATATTACATATTTGAAAAAATAGACATATTCAATTAACAGCATGTGATGTCAAATTTTCAATAGATTGTTATCTTAACCGTTGTCATTATCTCACATTCATATGTTCTAAATGTAAAAAGGATATATAAAAAGAAGTTTTACCAACTCCAATGAAATTGAGATAGAAATATATTCATATAAACCAATATACAACTATTTAAGAACACATGTAAATATAAATAATATGAATATAGTAATCAATAATTTATATACATAGATATAATCCCACAGAAATGCTCTCATATTATTTTTACAGTTTGATTTTTTGAAAATTATGATCATCCAAAGATATGCAATCAATATATTTATCTTCTCTGCATGCATATTCATCCAATGAAAGTTTATTCATTCAACCATATACTAAAAAAATTTATTTAATGTTCACTCACCTATAATCATGTTACCGTAGTTGTAGTTGAGAGTATTAAGGCCTTGGAGTAGCATTATAAAGAGACATTTTGGTTAAAAGATAGTGTACCATTGTAATATGTAATAAATCAACACACTCAACGCGGAGCCCCTAAAATTTCATTCTAAGTTAAAATATTCAAACTCATGTACATGATTATTAGTGTAGTGTACTACATTATTTTTAATCCCCAAACAACAATTAATCTATTTTGTCTATTCTTGTTTCTATAAATATCTATATTTTTCAAGGAATTTCTTTTTATTGGAATAAAAATAATATACATACATCATAGTAGGAGGTTTAATGTAAAATAAATTCAAAAACACTTTTAACCCCACCCCCCTTGTGTTTTCTTAAACAATCTATTGAATAAAACAAGAGTATCAAACCCATCTGGGGTTTTTAAATATACATAATTCTCAGGATTCCCTTTAATAAAATTAATTTTAATATACACATATCAATTTTAATAATTAGGATATGGTTCCATATCTATTAGTATTATAATTTATATCAATTGATAAATAATATAAATGGTCATGTTATAGCTAAGTCCTTGAAACTATTTAAATAGTATTGAAATTATCATTTCCTTGTAGGTATTAAAAAACATTTGTGTCCAGTTTTCTCTGAACTACCCGTGTACACCAAAATAGAGTTTAAAACAAATAGAGGATTGACTATAACCCAATCTTAATCCTCATATATGGATTAAATTTATAAATTTTCGGATTTATTCCATGTTAGGGCATTAGATTTATTCACTACCTCTTCAATGAACCGAGAATCATCAATTTCAACAAAATATTATTCAAAACAATTACTTTAATGAAAACCATTTCTTTATAGTTCTCCAACCTCTTCATTTCCCGTACAAGGTTATTGTGTTTCATGATAATGTTATTTCATTGGGAAATAGGGATTTATTTTCTATAGATTTTTTTTTATAAAATTTTAATTATCATTATTGAAGACAACCTTATAACCTAAATTCATCTTGATGATTTTATCACACTCATTAATCTTGGCATCACATGAAATGGTCGCGTTCTATTATTAGTATTTATGAATGTAATTTTTTTATTTTTTCTAAATGATACCCTAGAATGATACCGATGATTCCCCAAGATTTTGTTTTTTATTTATATGTCCAAAAATTAATTGTGCCCATACCTATAAATGGGTGTATGAGAACACATATTTCATTATATACATTAACACATTTGGTATTCCATTTCAGCCTTATTTGGTACTCAATTAATAATTTATAATATGATGTGTAAATAATATTAAAAAATGATAATATATTATTTTTTTCATTAATAATCAATTAACATAGCATTTAAAGAAACATATAATAACACTTATCAATTAAAACAATCCCTAGTGGTTTTTATTATTTAGTAAGTCCAGATAAAATTCAAAAATCCCCAAGTAATTCTATAAACTCTTTGTTAAGATATTTACTAACATGTATGGGTTGAATATTTTTTAAATTTAGGCAGATTTAATTCTAAAATTTATTAGGGAAATAATTTCTTTTTTCCAATTCCATAGACTTATACAATACAATTTAGACATATCCATTTATACTCAAGTAATCATAAAAAATTATGAAGTATGTATATTCACATATATATTTTACTAGAAAATATATAATCAATATGATTTTACCAATTCAATAATCACTGGGGAACTTTCACCATGTCCGTAGAAAAGTTGTTTAGTCATTTATAATTGCAAACAAACAAGGATTTATTCAAATTATAATAGATCATTCATGTCAAAATAAATATATTTTTATAATATATTAATATTCTTCTCTTTTATATAACCAAAATAGAGATGTTATAATTTAATATTATATGTTCTTATTAAATGCGATCCATTATATATTTCTATTATATGGTTTTTATAATTTTATACATTATGAATCTTATTAAGTTGTGTTATACCATTAAAATGTTGTATTTGTATAGAAGGAATTAGTTATTTCCAAATATTAAACTAAATATATCAATTTCATGGAAATAATTTGTGAATATTATTTTAGTTATAGAAGGAAAAACAAAAATAATAATAATAAATCATTCTATTTAGAAACTAAATGTGTTATTATTCAATAGAAAATAGAATAATCATGTACCATTGTCTAATCAATGATAAACATTCTGTATGAAAACCTCCAAAATATTTATATTTCTTATATTTGGATTTATATTTTAGAACAGAATATATGTTGTATATAATGTATAGATATAGAAATATTAATATCAAAAATTAACACCCCATTACTATCCCCATGGTCATTGGTATAGTTATTCATCCAGTTTCCATTATTGTCCTATAAAAAAAGCATTAGTCACAATTTATATTTTATTAAAAAATTTATATTAGTCTATAATGTCAAATGTGGTGAATTCCTAGTGAACCACAACTAAATATATAGTTATAAATTTTTTTAATATATTCTATTTTACAAAAAAATAATGAGGCATTTAACAGGGTATATATTTCATTCTATATAATATATGGGGAAATTCCCCTCCATCAAAATTTGTGACATAACCATGTTGGAGCTTATAAGTGATCTACAAATATAAATATCATTCAAAATAGTTAATGGGACATTAGAATTTTTACTTATATCCCAAACCATAATCCTTGAATAAAACTCAACAATGGATATGTGTATGTTATACAACCGTGAAAGAGAGAGAACAATAATAAAGGATTTGACTCCCAATTCCATTGAATTACATTAACTATAGTAAGAACTAAAACCCAACAACATAGATCCACATTAATAACATACCATACCTCCCCCACTCTTGACACCACAGTGTAATAATCCATATAAATTCATTAGAAGATGGACAAAGTGAGGCCACAACATTAATAATCATCATTGAAGAGTTCATCCCCGACAATTAAAAATAGTCTCATCCATTGAAAGAAGCCCAGTACTATGAACCAAGCCTAATCCCCCATGGATATGGTCCCTTATCTCCTAAACCATAAATTTTTTTAATGATTGATGTACGGATGTGACAATAACATTAAATTTCTATATCTTTTGTGATATTTTAATATGATCCAACATGCTGAGGGATAAACAATATAATGATTCAAAACAACATGTATATTATGTTTATTCCCCCAACTCTTAGAGGACAAGATGTTGAAAAAATATCCACCCTAACCATTTTTCTCTATTTCAATATAGATAAATCCCTAGAAAAAGAATAAAACATTCCTTAAAAAATTAATGACAACTTCATTTTGATATTGGGTATCCCACAACACATTATTTAGAGTCCAACTAAACTCCTTTATTATTTATGGTATCAACATTTGGTATTTAAGAATTATTAATTATTCTAAATAATAATATAAAATTTCTCTTCAATAATATTACAATGTAGTTTTTTAGACCGATCATTAGTTTCTCTATCACCATGCGACAACAACCTACAATCTCAAGACAAAAGATATCCATGATAGAAAAAGTGTATGAAACATATGTGTTAATCAAAAACACAATTTTAAAATCAATCATGTGTTTTTTATCCTCTTGATGTGTTCCTAAAATAATTATATGATGAAAAATAGACATATGAAATGAAATATATAGCACTATATAGTTATGGTTGATGATTAAGTAGCACGACCAATTCACTTTCTTGTGGTGTATGTCTCATTTTCCAACCACTCAATTCACATAGTACTCTAAACACCCAAAAATAGTATCAATGAATCACCTGATGAAAGATAATCTTCCCAGATAGTCATCCCAAATTCTCTATTTCACATTATACATGACATTCATGAATCTATCCCATAAATATATCCATTATATTATTTACCTTGTCCTTGTTACATTCAATCCATGTATAGTTATATACATCATTTTTATTATAAAACCACCTTCACCTATGTTTCTTGTTAGTCATTTCCATGAGGCCTAGGGGAACCACCCATCCTATTTGATATCCCATAATTCATAATTTATAGTTTTCCACATAACAAAAATAGAATCATTTCATACACTGATAAAAAGAATAATATGTATAGCAATTGATGTAAGAATGTTGTCGACCACTACAATCCTAGACAGAAGAGAAAGAATCTCGTCTCTTATTCATAAATGCATCCTGAAACATACCAAACCAGGCCCCCCTACATCTCATTTTTAATATTTATATTGATAATAGGAGCACCAAGACAAACCATTAAAAATTTTATTATTTAAATTACTAGCTAGTATTATATAGTTCTACCATGATGAATTTAGTAGTATTTTTATATACAATTAATACCCTTTGATGATTTAAATTTTTACAACTACAATGACTGTTATATTTTATTATTCCAGGGATACATTCGATAAAAATTTTATTTTCATTTGGAAATAAAACTTTATTGTCAAAAAATTTGAGGTATGGTGTACATCATGTCCCAGATAACTTCTTGAAAAGGATAATATGCCTTCACGATATCAAATTATTGATCTCAAATATGGATCTTCCGAGATGAAATAAATATTCTTTATTAGAGTAGATCTTGTATAGTATGTTTATGAATGAATTTAAATAAGTCAATATTTCTCCCTAGAAGTGTGTTAGAGGGCCATGGCCAAGTATTACACATGAAAAATAGATCACATTCCGAATTCCGTAAAAAAACTACCAATTAAACTAAAAATAATTCTACAATACATAATATATTTGTCATTATACATACCAAAATCTATCATTACAACAGTTTTAATATATTTCTTTTACAGATCCCCCAACATAACATTTTAAATTGTTATCCCTCCTTGTATGTTGTCCCCCTGATAGAACACATTTTATTATTTTGAGATATTTTGTGGGAGAACCCTTCAATTATTTTTATTTAAGATAATAGTAAGAAATTTGTAATATAAGAGTCATAGAAAAATTATTATGTAATTATTATTTCTCATTATATCCTACACATTTATAATTAGAACCCATGTTGAGGCATTAAATAAACATGGTAGTTGAAACCCTATGAAAAAGTCTTGAACTACGTCCATCATCATGTGATGACTGATTTAGAAATAAATGAAATTAAATGACCCAGGAAATACTTCAATTCCTAGTGAAAATTGTAGATTTTGAGACAATACATCTCACGTTTTCTTATTTTCAACCTATATTACCTCCATATTATCATTATCACGATCCTCCACCAATTTTGTGATGGTAATCAAAAAAATCTCCCCAACAAACACCTTGAGATAGCTCAATCACTATATTTACATTCCCCCAAAAAATATTCTCAATGTTCTTTTCAGAAAATATTACAACGTCATCGACATCCTTAGTATAGATTATACTGTCCAACTAAAGATTTTCCTTTCATAAACCCACCATCTCCATAAATTAAGAATCAATGAATATTTATTTTTTCCCCTAACTAAAAAATAAGTCCGTTACATATCTGGTTTTATTTTTACAATTTCTATAATATTCCAGGAAAGGGTAGTTTAGTTCTCCATCATTATAGTACAAAGATCGTCATCCAAGTTATCTTGAATTTTATCATCCATCTCTTTAATTTTCTATTTCATATCATACAAAAGTGAATCATATGTTGTCTTAGTTAATAACCATTCTTACAAGTGGAATCTGATCCTTTCTTTCCAATTTATTTTATTTACCTAACCTATTCCATTCATTCTTTGGTTTAAGGAATTTTTAAAATCCTAATGGAAAAATCATCATCCAAAAATTCAAAATGAAGAAAATTATATTCAATAATGTTTATGAAACAGAACATAAGAAATACAATGGAATTTAACATCCCAATTGTTTTAAATATATTTAAAATTTTAAATAAATTTAATATATTATATACATTTAAATGAATTTAAATTTTATTTATCTCCCATAGAATTAAATATAGAATTTTTTGATAAATTGAGTTACACAGAAGACTAAGATTCACCAAAATACTATTAATATTATTATCTTAAATGAAAATTATTTCTTATATTTTAAATCTATGGTTACATGTATAATTATGTATCTTATTAAATATATTGTTGAATTCATAGGATACTAATTAGTTATTTATATAAAAAATAATCGAATATAAATGATTTATTTTCTAAAAAAACAATTTATTTCAACAAATTTAATATTTTTAAATAAATATAATTAATTAATATTAATTTATGAACAATTTTAAAATTATATATAATTTAGTTAGTATATTAAATTTAAATTCATCGATAAAATTTTACAAATATAGATACAATTTTATACATAAAATTAATTAGTTTTTCTAAAAGGATGTTGTTTCATCATTTAATTATGACATTGTTTAAAAAATAATATATTCATATTTTTTTAAATCTATTTAAAAATAATAATATTTCAACGAAAATTTTCAATTTTTTATGAGGGTGAATCTTTTTATTTTTTGAAATTTTTTATTTTTGTGAATTTTTAAAATAATAAATTTTAATTGAATACTAACAATTCATCTCTAATATTTATAATGTAAAATTATATTTTAACATATATTTATGTGTAAATTTGTAATATGATTTGTATATTAATAATATTTTATTCATTGGAATCGGGTTTGTAGTGAATACTAAAAAAAATATTTCAAACATTCGAACATTATCACTTTGAAAACCTGCATTAATGTCATGTTTATGTGATATGTTTTAAATTAAATTCATCATTTTCTTGTGAGTTGAATTTAGAAAAATGGATTCTATTTTTGTATTCAATGAAAATCAAAATTTATAATAATGTCTAAATAATTTTTTTTCCAATGCTATTAAAAAAATTAATTATTTCTAATCACAATGATTTATGTAAAAATATGTTTATTCGATGGTTAATATTAAAATATAATTTATGGAAATGAAAATTTTATTTCCAAAAAAAACCAATTTCATTGTAATATATCGAAAATATAACCACTTATATGTATAATATTTCATTATTGGAGTCACATTTGTTATGTGATACCACATTATAGTGTTTAGTTTTTTGTAATTACAGAAATGCCACTCCTCATTTACTATAAAAGCCACTCACTCAACTCACAAATAAAAAAATCTATACCCATTTTTATAATAAAACCCATATTATTTAACATAAAAATTTTAATCCTCTCATACTATAATACTTTCATTGGGTACAAATAAATCTATGTAAGGTATTCGGTAACATCCAAATTGAAATACCCGAAGAAGATGTAATGTTCTGCTACTAAAATTTTAATATTAGATCCTTTTCCACCTCATTAAATCATTTTTATATAATTATTATATGATATAATCATTATTTTATAAATAATTATATGATATTATTTTATTTTAATAACCCAAAATATCACACAATTCCATCAAATAAATTATGAAATAATAGTTATGGTATATGGTGGACTACTACCTCATGATCCTATGTAATTAATTTTTTAATTATTACATTGAGTGGTTGAAAAAAAGTGAAGGAAATACTATTTATATAAGATATATATTCTATTTAAAATTCAATTATTCTTATATAATTAATCTATTATAGAAAAATTCATGCATGCCATTTTTTGTTAATATGAAAACACTGTTCTGGTGTAGATCATACTACATTCTCGAATAGCTATGTTATTCAATCATAGTTTTCATAGAGACTTTTAAGGAATGTTTAAGTAAACACAAGTGATATATATGAAAAATAAATGACACTAAAATAATTATATAAATATATTTCATTTATATTTCATTATTTTATGTTTCAATAAAATTGAATCAATGTTCAGTCATTCATGTGGCCTACCATCTCTATAAATGGTTAAATTAATTTTAAATTACTAAATATTAAGGATTACACTAAATATATATTTAATAAATATATATTACATTAATATAATGGATTACATTCTTGAGATGATCTTATCATGATCAATATATCATGAAAAAAAATAAAAATGTAAAGCATACATTAAAAAAAATTATTACCCAAAATGATGAATATAGTGATGGATTACTAATTAAGGAGTAATAATTTGTTATAAAAGTAAACTAAATGATATAATGCTTATTAATATGGTTAATTAATAAGTAAAATACTTTTTATAAAAACCACTATACATGAGGAATATGGTATTATTATTCTATTAATTTCATTGATATAATGATAATATTACCCCATGAAATTTTATATCATGAATATTCAATTATTCATCATATTTTGGGTTTCATTTTGAAATATTTTATACAATGTGATGTTAATTATATGTTACAATATGGTAAAGAGTTTCTCAACTCCATTTTTGTATACAAGGTTAATAGTCCACATTATTGATAATAATGTCCTTTGATTATGTGTACAATAAATTTTTAATATCAATGATTGAACACAAGCATGTTTTATTTTGATTTAATATTAATTCAAAATGTTGATCCATTGATTAATTTTCACATCAAATTTATGATAATTTTAATGTATTATTTCATAACCACATTCTAATAGAGATTTATTTTTCGAAATAAAATATTGGATATTATATGATAATTTTTAAATATGTTTTTTAATATATTATAAACATGTAATTAATGATATTATTAAAACAATATTTCCATTTTAGACTATTTAATAAAATAATTTATTGGGAAAACATTTTAAAAATATTTGACATCATTTCTCTCTTTATATATAAATCTGTTTTCATACAAATCCATGTCATCTAAATATGTTTTCATAAATGTGTTATTCATAAATTATAAAATAAATAATGAAAATATATGTTTAACCCACATTCTATTTACAAAATTAATTCAATGTTGGCTTCTTTTTTCTTTCCAAATAAGGAACCTTTTTAACTATTTTACAATAAAAAAAGTATGATTTTTCCTTCTATGGAAGGTAAACAATTTCCTTCGATAATTTAATTAAAAATTACATTACAATATTATGAAGATATTTTAAAAGTAATTATTTTAAAAATTTATTTCCAATTCCAAATAAATCGATGAATATTCAAATTGATATTGATATTTTCATTAGGAATGATTTTGAAGATATCTTTTGTGTTCATCATGGAAAAAAACATTATTCATAGTTTAATGGGAATACATCATATTGAGTTAATAAATTTTTTCATATTGATGGAAGATGATTAGTTTTACCAATTATTTTATTAATATTTACTTCCGTGGATAATTTAGGTAGTCACAAAATTGACCTTTAGTTACTCACATTCCAATTCTCACTGAACCTTAAATTTCCAAAAATATATCCATTATTTATCCAGGATATGATTATTTACTCAAATTTATACCATATTTTCATATGGTGTATACTTTTATATTTATTTTATTATCTATGGAAATATTGATAAATCCTTTTTTGTTACTCAATATAGTTATTTGATGGGGATTTTTTATGAATTAAACTGATTTTTTATAAATGATGAGCGATATAGACACGTATGACAATTTTTGGGTGCCATTTAATTTAATCACATATATGAATTAGTAGCCTCATGAGATTAATAAATTGTACAAATTAGATGGGCATCCACCTGGTATTTTCTTACCCATCATATGAATGGTCATAATAGAAATGGTTTCATATACATGGGAAACATTTCATTTAATATATCATTATTTCATTCACATAGAATTATGTTATTACAATTATCGATGATATTTATTCTATGATATTATCAAATGATGATTTTAAAAATCATTTTTTATTATAATTTCAGGTGTTTCAAATATTTACCTTCCCATATTGATTATTCATTATTGACATATTTTTCTGGAATGTATTCTTATTTATTTACCATGCCATATTAATTATGCTTTATCTTGATATTTAAATTGCATGTGTGAATATATTTTTAACATTCTATATTTATTATTCTTAAGGATTTATTATTTATTCCACATTACATAACTCATAATAAGAATTAGATCTCACCTTTATATTGTTTTATCTCCTAAGTGCTCTATTAAATGTAATAGGAAATACATAAATTTATATTCTATATGGATTAATTTAATTCTAAATTTACAAAATAAATAATATTATGTTGTAATTTTTTTATTCATTAGTAATTCTAAAATAATGTATGTATATTTTTTACCATTTAAAATAAACAGGTTCGTATTTTAGAATGTATCTTTTATATATTCCGTTATTTTAGAAGTAGTAATTGGCTCCGAGCTATTGGGGTGGGGAATCTATAGCTGGTATGGTAGAATTTTTATTATAATCCTTCTAAACTAAACATAAGAGACATATATTATATAACGTGACCATAAGGTATACATTTAGGATATCCAAACAAGTATATCCTATTGTTTTAATATGCTATAGATTTTGTGGATTTTCTAACAAAAAATCAATTCCCATATACTATTACTATATTTTGTTTAATCATATATTTACTATGGGATAATTACTATAGAAATAAATGATAATGATTTGAGAGTATCTCGTAAATGGAAATGGGCCTAATTATGATACTCATTTTACACATCCAGGTGATATGCATATGATAATTTACATTTTACTTACAAAACATTATATTGGAATAAAATAGATAATGACAATGAATGACTTAGTTTAAACCCTAAATAGATAAATTACACATATTGAATTAAAAAGACAAAAGGATTTTTAAGGGAAAAAAAAATTATAGAATTATTTTTTCAGGTTTATTTTTGATAAGATTCATGAGGCATTTTCAAATTGAGAAAATTTTTAGATGAGATTAATAATCTAATAAAATAATCGTTAGGGATACCATCATAGGATAATGAGTTTAAAATTTATTTCTTAACTTAATATTATTGAACACATATATTTATTTTTTATATAATAATATTCTACCATGATTGATGACATTTTGGGATAAATTTAGTTAAATTATTCTTTTCAGTCAAAAGGTTATTTGAGGAATAATGAGTTGACATTTTATAGATATATGTTTAGTGATACATATTACATTTATTATGGATATTAATATTAAAAAAATTGTAATAATCATCAAATAAGAATAACATATTTTTTAAAAAAAATATCGTATTAACAAAATGATTAAAATGGTAATTTAATTACTATTTTCATTTAAAGGATGCTCATGTTTCTATTTTGGGGAAATTATCAAAATTATATCAATGGATTTTATAAAAAATATAACATTTCATTAGTTTGAAATTATGAATCATATAGTGTGGCGAGAGGTCTTGAACCTGTGACTGATAGATGCTAATAATTCCATGAATACCATTGGCGTACATGATATATATGTTAATAGGTCATTTTTTCCAGATTGAAAAATTTAGAAAATAAAAATTAATGATGAATTTTTAGTGATTATTTTGTTGTTGATAGACTAATTTATTAACCATATTTCAATAGGAAAATGGTTACTGAAAAATTTAATGTATTCTTTAATGTTTCATATGATTTGTTAAAAGTGGATTTTAATGACTTAAGAATTCAAAAAAAATCGTTTTTGGATATTTATTTCATGGAATAACCAATGAATTAGTAATCGATAGAAAAATATCAAATTGATAAAATTATTTTCTTGGTATAGAAAAATATCAAGATAAAAAAAATAATTACTCAACAATATGAAATGGCTCTTGAAACAATAATGTCATCATATTTCCATTATATCCTTTTAGTAATATTTCTATTTAGATCAATGAAAATTAGGACCTAAAAATTTCATAGATCATTAACATGTTTTATATCAATGACATTAGTCAATAAATAAGAATTTTTGTGATTTTTACTATGAAAATTTATTTACTTGATATGTCTGTTCACCAATGTAGAAATTTTGTTATATGTTTTTCCATGGGACCATTTTACTTCCAAATCTACCATGTTAAGGGGTTATTTTATTAACTCTTTGACGATGTGGATTTTTTATGAAATGGTATTCCAAATATGAAACCCTATATTATAGAGATCATGATTAAATTGCAAGGATTTCATTTATTTATAGTGGGAGGAATCTAAAACCCTAAAATTATAAAATATTATCATTTTATTCAACTCAATTAATGAAATGAAAAAAATTAGAACATAATATAGCATCCCAAGACATTAAAATATATTTAATATTTCTAATAAATTCAATATTATATAGAACTTGTAATAAACACAACACCGATATATTATTCATTATGGGATATAATTACATTATTTGAATTTCTATGATATAAGCAAGACCATGATTCACCAATTACATTAAATATAAATAACTGAAATGAAAATTAATTTTATAAATATAATTTAAATAAATTAAAAGGAAACACTCTATGTTGAAAATATATGGTTTAGTTATTTTCTATCAATATAATTGTTAATGTAAAAACTAATTAAATAAAAATGGTATGTTTATATGAAAACAGGTTTTATCGATCAAATGTGTTTTATATTTGTAAAAAAAATCAATTAATATTTAAGGATTATGATAATTAAATAAATATTTTATAAATTTATTAATATCTATTTAAAATAATCTAATTGTGTTTATTATAATAATATTAGAAATATTCATATTTCAAAGATGATTTTATGTATTTCTTCAAAACAGAATTTATACTACATTTTGTTGAAATTCATGTTTCAAAACTAAATTTTGACATATTATAAATATTATTTTTAAAATTAAACTTAATTTACTAAATTGGAATATAAATATTTTCTTATAGTTAATATCATCTATTTTTCAATGATGTTTCACTTTTTGATAAATAATGAACACTATTAACTTTTATTGGAAAATTACATTTCATAAAATTAAATTAAAATGATAAATTGTTTTTTTAATTTACTTTTAAAGGTAAATAAGATAAAATTTACATATATAAAAATAATTTATCAATTTCTATCAATTTCATAGTGATTATTGATATAAAAACAATTCAATCTTTCGAAGATTTTCTCTTTAAAATCCTTCAATGTCGTCACATTTGCGGTATAAATTTTATTTTCATTCCTACCCAAGTTTAAAGATGAGTAATATAAAATGAATTAAATATATTGAATTTTCCTAAATTATAATTTCTGATAAGTTTAAATATTATCTATTCTTATGTAATTATAAAAAATAGTAAATGTAAGTCACATTTATTATGGGAAAATGTGTTTACATAATGGTTAATCATGAAAATAATAAGTTTTTAAAATACCTAAAACAATAAAAAAACAATTTGATATAAATATTTAAATAATATCCCATATATTACATAACATTGTTCATTATTTAACTCGTATGAGGTAATGGATAATTTCTAGTTGTGTTTACCTCTTCGTTTTTACAAAAATGCTCTCTACCCCACTACTATATAAGGGCCTCACTGCCCTCCCTTATTCAATCCAACCAATACATTTGGTTCATCCAATAACATCCCATTTAAAATAATATATATTTTAAACATGAACTATAAACCACATATTGGGCATAAATCCAAGCAAGGGAGTCCAGTTTTTCCAACTAAATAGAGACACCCTTATAATACTTAATCATCTTCTAAATATATTATAATTTTTACCTTCCCCACATCACTCAATTTTTTTAATATTATGAATATAAAATTAAATAATTATATTAATTATACTTATAATCTTTTATGTAGTCTTTTTGGCCTAAAACAGTGATCACATCCTTTTAATAGGATACAAAATCATCATTTGTGTGTAGGAAATACAAAAACCTCAAAAACTGATGTCATTAGTTTTCCATTACCACCTATCATTTTTGTGAATAATGATGGAAATACTATTTATATATTGTATTTTTCAATTTTTTATTCCTTTAATTTAATGTATTTATTATATGACACATATCTTCATTGATTCCATTTTTTAAGAATACAACAACATCGTTCATGTAAAAGAGGAATACCACCTCATGAAGCGATGTGTTTCGTTCAAACATTTAACTAACAGTATTAAGTATATTTTTAATTAAAAGTTTAAATTTTATTATTTAAATAATATATTAAAATTTTAAAATACATATATATCATTCAATTTTCATTAATTATTTTGAAAATAAAATTGAAATTGAGTTCATTCTTGTGTATGACCTACCGTCTCCATGAATGATTCATTTTATTCCTAGTAACATTATTTAATGGAATAATTTAAATACCTATATATATATAATATGATATTTATATCATGGTTTACATATATTTAATTTTTAAATAATGATCGATGTCATGAGAATAAAAAAATAACAAGTCCCGAAATACTGGAAAAACAAATTGTGTTATTACATAACACGATTAATATAAAAAAATATTATCTACGATTAGGTAATAATATTTAATTAAAATATAATATATTATTGGATAAATATTAATAATGGGTTTATATATGTTAATAACATGTTTAAAACCAAAAATAACGAATGTTAAGGAATATACAACCAAAATGAAAGAGTGGTGTAATGGATTTCTTTACATTGAGTGATATTGTATTATTATAATCATAGTTTCATTAATATGGTGTATATACATCCCCATTAAATTGAGTATCATGAAAATTTAATTATTAAATTTATTTATCTTTCTATTTGAGTCATTTCATATAATATAAATTGAATTAAATTTTTTTGAGTGGTAAATAATTTCCTAAGTCAATTTCTGCTCATTAGGTCAAAATTACACAGAATTGATTATGATATTCTATGATTTTGAGTATAATTACATTTTTTATCAATTTTTTATTAGAAAAATTTATCATTTATTTATATTTTATACTCATAATTGATCCATTAATTATTTCTCACTTCACTATTGTGATCATTTTGAGGGGTTATATCCTAATATCATTCAATTTGATATTATTTATTATTGTATTTAAAAAAATGTAAATTTTATGAACATTATTTATTTATAATATTATTTTTATTCTCTTATGATTATTCATTATAATTTTCAATTTATAGTATCATTTATCACCAAATTGTAACATAATGTTATAAAAAAACTATTTTAAAAAAATCTAATAACATTTCTTCCTTGCGTCGGAATTCAATTTTCTTACTAATCCATGATATATAATATTGTTTTCTATAATTATATATTTATCCTTCAAATAATGAATAATGAAAACAAACTTTTACATAATTTTCTATTTTAAAAATTAAAATTCAAAGGAATATTCTTTTAACTTTCCAAAAATGTTCTTTTCATACATTTTTACAACTCCAAAGTTATATTATTTTACCTTTCATGGAATTTTAAAAATTACCTTATATAATATAGTTGAAACATTGATTAAAATTTTATGAATATATTGTTAACTAATTTTTTTAATGTGATTTCCAAATAATAATGTTTTAGTATTTTTTCCAAATAAACATTTATTTCCCTAAAAATGTTTTTTATGATATTTTCTAGTTCATTAATGAAAAAATCCATATTCATACTCAAACGGGTATACGTAATTTTTATACCATATTTATTCTTCATCTGTATGTATTATTATTATCTTTACAAATTATAGTATTGATATTAAATTTATTTTATCATTTTTGTAGACATTAACTTCCCCTTGAGTTATTCCATTCACAATGATCACTGAGCATTAAATTTTAAAAATATATTCAAATTATCCATTATGATGTGATTATTTAATAAATTTTATACCATGATAATTTTTTGTATCTACCATTAGATTTATTTTAATATATAGTAAAAAATTATATATCTATATTGTTTCGTGAATTTTTATATTTAAAAAAAACATGATTTTTAATAATTGAATAACTTTTTCTTATATAATGTTTTATTCATACTGGTATGATAGATTATGGGGACCACATAATGTAATCCCCGATATAAATCAGTAGTCTCATTAGATGCATCATTTTTACAAATCAATTTTATTTCTAACCAATGTATTTTAAAACAAGTTTCTAAGGTTCATGATGGTAAAGGTTCAGTGTATCAATTAATCATGGTTCCCAATATTTTAGCAATATCTTCATTGAGAAATTAGTTGTTTTTATTATACATTACATGTTTTCCATGACATTATATATGTATCCATTACATTATTATGTTATACATTAAATTGAATAAGTTTCAGTAATTTACAATGAAAAATCGATAGTTCATTATTTATTTCAATTATCTAAAATATATATATTTAACATACAATGAAATAATATAACATTCCACATGGATTAAAGTTATTATTGAAAAATAAATTAAATAAACTATGATGTAATTTATGAATAATTTTTAAATAAAAGACTCATGTGTATATCTTTTTTTTTCAATGAAAACTAAACTAATAGATCACTTTGTATCTTTATATTGTATATATGCTAATATAATGGTACTAGGTACCGGATCATGGTTGTTGGGGACTGGTTCAATAAAAAACTCTCGTCTTAAGAATAGCTATTTGGAATGAAAACATTTTTTATAAATCATTCCTCTAATTTAATTTGAACTGTATGATGAGTGTGGTCTATGAAATTATGTTATATATGAATTTCATCATCATGGGGGAATGATTCTACACCATTTTTATTCAATAAACATTTATCCAACCAATATCAATTTTATTATTTAATTATTTTGTTCACACAACTTATACAAGTGTCCCCAATGAAACATTTCCATGAGACCAATTGAATACGAAACATTGTTGAAATCTAATATAGATTTGTAAATGTACTCCCCAACACCCTTCTTATTTTTCCTTTCACTAATAGGGTTAAAATCATTGGAAAAAACATTAAATATTACCCACCAATATTGAAATGACATACTACAATAGATATTTATACTCCATTATATGACATTATTAAAAAATGGAATTATTTAGAGGATATTTTCATATAGAATATTTTTATTTATTTATTTGGAAGAGGATTCAGCTTTTTTATTATTTGGAATATCACTTAAAAATTCCATACGTGGGTGTATCATTGGAACCCAAGAATTTAGTTAACATATCCATTTTTCTTCTCAAAAATAGATATAGAATCCTCTATTTGATTCGATTCCTAAATATCCAATATGGCTACATGGTGATTCATATACTCATTCTCCATTAAGGTTCTTTTACCTATTCCACATAGAACTTATATATCCACATGATTATAAATAGAATTATGAAAAAGAAACACTAAAATTATGCCCCGTAGAATTAATACAAAGAGAAACTGATAAATATTTCATAAAAACAACTCTATTCAATGATTTAGAGAACCTACCTTTGATAATGAAAGGATAATAATCACCAAAAAATGAAAAATTTCTCCCCCACCATGGGAGATTCCACATCCTCTTCCTCACCAAAATCCTATAATACCTAAAGTTATTGGGGTGCACTAGATATGAATTCATGGACCTACCACTATAACACCTGAGATATCTGAATGGATTGGATAGTTATCCCTTGGGGGATCAAAAAAAATTATTATGTTATGAAAATATATATATATATATTCATAAGTAATTATATTGAATAATTCATAATATGTGTATTCATTCTGTATATCACATAAAATATTCTATAATACTCCTATATTGTGTTGAATCTCCAACCATTCATGTTAATATGTCATTACTATTCTCAAATTTCTCTTAATTTTTATTATCTTGGAATATATCATTAAGTTGAAACATCATGTCCTACACATCAGTAGAAATTTCTTTAAGAATCTAATTGGTCATGGTAGATTAAAAAAACATTCTATATCATTATCATCATGATAATATTTCTCATAGAAAAAAATTTATCATCACATGCCTCTTAGATAGAATCACCATGAATAGGGTTTTTGATCACATATAATTTTCTTTTCAAGGAATAGGATAATGAACAACACAAATTTTCTTTTTAGAAAATATTATTAGTGATAAGGTTATTATTTTCCTTTATGGATCACTATGATAAATTTGGAGAAAATATTTTTATTTTTTCAATTAATAAAGAAAAAATTTATAATAATTTATTATGTAAAAAAATATAATAAGTACTATAAAATTTATTTTACAGTTATTTTATCAATTCTAAATATCTATTTCAATTAGTTTATAAATATTATATTTGTTGGAATTTTTATATAAATGATACATATTCACCTTCTAATTACATATAAATATGGATTTAATGATGTTAAATCGTATTTAAGTATACATTATATGAAGAATAAATCCACTCACATTTCGTTTATTTTTTAAATGGACTCTGAAATCATGCAATCCATATTTTTTATTCTACTAATGATTTTACTACTAGTGGAAATGAGTATTATAGATGTGTTCAACTATTAATGTGAACTAGTTTATATATATATTAAAATCATAAAATAGAAATTAAATTGAAATTTAAATCACCGTAATAAATAATAGTCATGAACATTTAATGGTAGTTCCATTCCTAACTGAGTAAAGTAATTTTATACAGACATAATATATATATCTGAGTGATTTTATATATTATATATTAATAGAAAACGTTATTTTAATTATATTATGGTAAATATTACATTGATTTATATATGTGTGTAACTGTATATTATATAAAGTTTATGCATAATCCCATTTATATTAGTTCTATAGTACATGATAATAAAATTCATAAATTTAATGTGTAGTGATAGAACATCTAGAATTAAGTTAACAAAGAAACATTATAAAAATATTAAATAATATTTTTGTGATCATGTGTGTTTAATTATATTTAGTTTATCCAGAAGATGATAAAAAATCTATCAACTAGGGTGAGAAAATCATTCAATAATGACTTTGTTTGTGTATCAGGTATTATGTTATCTTCATATGTATCGCATGGATTTCTTTCACCTCTGGTCAATTGTTAGCCCCCTCCACTAACCTTAGAGTTCCATAAATTACTTAGACATTTACTCTCACACATATAAAGTAAAAAAGATGAATTGGTGAATGGGGTCAACATTAATTTAAATCATAGGAATTGTTGGATATACAATAATAAAAGAAATAAAAAATGTGGGGAATTATATTATTTAATAATAATGAAAATTGAATCAAATCACAAAAAAATTAGTATGGTATATTTATATGGTCATCAATATATGAGAAATGAATATAGAATTAAATAAAATAAGATTTAATATAATTTATTCGTATTTAATAAAATAAAACCACAATTAATTAATTATCAATTTTTTATTATTAAATTCTTAAATATTAATTCTCATCTAAAATTTCATGACATTTCTAAACATTAAAATTAAAAAATAGAAATAAATATATATTAAATTATATATAAAAAAACATATTCATTAGATGAAACATAATTCTAACCCATATAACTAAAAAATGATTATTATATTCATATAATTTTTACTCATTCAGCATGTAGCATTAATGTATATGATGTATATAAAATTTTTGTCCAATAAAATGAATTAAAAGAAACATATGTTATCTATGTACCATGTTATATATTTATGCACTATGAGTAATAAATTTGTAATAATATAATCATGATATTTAGTATAAAGTATCGTATATAAAATAATTTTGAAATTTCATATATAAAATAAAAATATCATGGTATAATAGAGTCACCATGAAAAATTATGAAACACAAGTTGATTAAATTTAAAATTTATAAAAGAATTTCAATTAAATGACAGTTAAATTGAAAAAATACATGTCATGTACTCGCCAACTATTTTTTGTGTTTATATGTTCACCATTTATCTATGGCGTATGACTAGGGACTTGGCGTATTGGCTTTCAATTAAAATTAATGCAGAAAATAGTTTGACATGGGTTCCACATCATGCAGTATCAAGTTCATATAGTTAATATACATGTAGTTCCTTTAAAAAAATACATTTTATATCATTGTTATAGTGGAATAAATCTAATTTAACAATGTTAAAACCTTTTAATTATTGATAAGAATGCACCATGATAGTCTGGTTAATATTTTGGTTATTAAATACTAAACTTTTAGGTTAATTTCTAAGACGTAAAACAAATTTCGAATTATCACATGAGTTTTTGTGGTGCATTAATCATGGATTTGCTACATGCACCCATATGAAAAATTTTATGTACTCTTGGGATATCTGTATAGAGTCATTGACTCTTCAATATGATATCTTCCATTTTTCTTAATTCTATATTATTGTATTTAATTATTAAAGTTTCATTAATTCACATAAATAAGACAATATCTCATGATATGAATTAATGAATCATTGTGTCTTAATTGAAAACTAATGATAACTTTTAAAATAAATAATAGGTATGTAAATAATTATAAATAACTTTGTAACTCCTCTAATATATCATGTTGATTCTAAGATCAAATGGAATTCCAGTGGGTGAATCTCTACATTTAGTTTTATCATATTCTATGATTAATCCAACAAGAACATTGACGTAGAATGTCATGGACAATGGAATGAATTATAATATTAATTTACATGAAAATGATGGAACCAAATAAAAATTATCACATTAATATTTATATTTAATATTAGTAGATAAATAATTCCCTTGGGGAAATATAATTATTCATTAATGAATCTATTGTATTCAATTCAAAAAATCCATTCATGACATGTATTAATAGTATATTACAATTATTGGTAATCAAAAAGTTCTGTACGAACCACTAAACTCCGCCATTGGAATATCAAAGTACTAGTGAAGATTATCCAAAAGCATTTGTAAATCAACATTGACATACATTAGAATAGTTTCAGAGATAATTTATAGAGAGTATCCCATTTCTTGAGGGAGGTGGTTTATTTGGATCTATATATAGTTTTTATAGTGTTCTTAGGAAGGGATATTTTGGGTATGACATTATTCTATAGAAATCATTGTGTCTAACAATTTGAAACCCTACCCTTGGTGTAAGAAAAAATATAATTGGTTTTAAATCGTTTATGGGGTTAAAATTCCAAATTTCACTGCACTCTTATTATTTCCATATTAAACATGTAACCCCATGTCAATAATATAATTAAATTATTTTTATTATTTCATGACATGTAAAAAAATCGTAAATTATTTTCATAATATTTCATGAATAAATTTGCTGAATCTATTGAAATAATATTGAATAAAATATTTCTAACAGAACTGTTTACCTTTTTCTTTATTTCCACAATATTATTAATCTAGACCTGAATAATTAATTTTCAAAAAAAAACATATCACTAGATAATTCAATAATAAATAATAAAATATTACATTTAATAAGTAGTAAATAAAATTTTACTAAATGGTTGGATCATATTATTTTTTAGCTTCTAAATAGTTATAAAATATATAAAATTATGAAAATAATGAATAATTATTTAAAAAATTACCTCAAAAATAATTATTCAAAATGTTAAATCATAAAATATTATTATATTTCTAATATTATAGAAAAAAATAATATGTGAACCTAGTTGACTATTTATCGATTAAATTTGGCATGCCAGTCTAAAACAAAATGATATAATCTTAAAATAATCAATGTCACCCATTGAGAGGAACATTATTTTTTCAGTGACATTACACCACTTAAATACACATAATGTATATTATAATGAATTAATCAGGTCATATCTAATCAATATGGATTCATTATAGTGTTATTAGAAATTGATAAATAAATATATTTCATTGTATTATTATTAGTATACGCAGTCATGTAATCAAATTGATAGATATTTAATTTGGATCACTCTTCCCATTTTTAGGAAAAAAATATGTGTATGTTAAATAATGCTTTGATTTTATATTTTATTAATATATCAATATATGTTTAAAGAAAAATATTAATAAATAACGTTTCTTATGATTATTTTACGGAATTGGATTAAGGAAGTTACATAAAAAAGATTCTATAACAATTAATTTGGAGTATATGAATATTTCTTCTTTAAATGTGATGATTATATGAGATTCATGAATATTCCTTACATATGTAGTTTTTCATGACAAAAAAATAGTTATAAATTCTAGTAAAAATGTGATATTTGGATCACCAGATGGCAATATACCAGAAATATATTCGTAAAAATGAATTTCATGAAATTAATATTCTTAATTTTATAACAATGTTATAAAAAAATTAAACATTCATCTCTATTAAAATAATATTAATCGGGGAATGAATCCAATAATGAGAAGTGAAATATTAAATTTTGTCTACGAAAATATAAAGGGGATGAATAATGATTCATGTAAATTTAATTTTATTGAGAAATTTCAATACATGAACCACATAGAGAAGATGAATGTGAATAACTTCTTTATATGTAGCTACAATGTTGTCAAATGTATACTGCAACTTATGTTTTATAGAAATATTTTTTTCTATTTTGTTTTGGAGTTTAAAAATTTATGATAAAACCTATCTAATTTTTTTATTAAGATTATATAGAATATGAATTGAGGGAAGGTAAATGGATCATACCCACCTAAGGATCATCCATTTTATCCGAAAACGTTAAGAAAATATTCAATATGTCACTATTAGAATTGTTAAATAATGTTTTTGGGAAAATTGAATTTATCGAGATGTTTTGATCGATCAATAAATCATAGATTTATTGAATATATATGGGATGAATAAATATTATTTTCCATATTTGGGGATTTTATTATGTAATGTAATTATAGTTGCGGTGGGATTACTTGTAACTAGTTTTAGGATAAAGAACTGGGGAGAACTAGTTTTTTTTATAATATCAAATATTATAACAGAAATTCCAAGGCAAAACATCATCAGGATAGTGTTTTATGAGATTTATAAATATTTTCAAAATATTATCAAATTAATGATGATGAAGTTATTTTCAACAACCGATGATATCTTTTTTATGCTTATGATGGTTTTAAGAATTCCATTACACACAATTCTATGTATGATTGATGAATGTGGGATATTTCTAGAATAATCTACTGTATTATAGAATATTTATGGGGAATTGAGATGCATTCCCTGAAATAATATTTATGAAATCATAATTTTTAATCTCACTAATGGTAAACTACATTTTAGTTTGAAAAAATAATCTTAAATTTAACCATACAAACAGATCTTTACACAAAAATAAATAATATTATACAAACATGAAAAGACTAACATGATGATGTTTTTGTGAATGATTGATATTATAACCTTTTTAAATTTTATTATGATGAATACATAGTAGGATAATGTCAACAAGATGGAGAAATATTTTGGCGAGATTCCCATAGAGTATCTACCCCGTTACGGAAGAGTGGTACAAATAGTGTTAAATAAATAAGAGATCCAATTTCTAGTGACCCAAATGACCAAGAACAATTGGATATTTGTATTCAAAATGGAGTCATCATATAGAGATGTTCAACATATCTCAACAAAAAAATTGTTAAAATAACATGATGTTTAATGATTGGATGAATCCATTAGATGTAAAAATATATGACAAAGTAAAACATAGGGGATATTCCTACTAAATATTTTATATCATAGTTTGGAAAATTTTAGATTAAGGATATCTAAATCAATTAATTATTATGGTGTATTTATAAGGGAATTATTCTCCTAGGAGGGTTATTTAAGATCTAGATGATTTCACATATTTTTAAGAGATCTAACATTCTTGGGTATGAGGATATGATCAATCTATATTTTAAGATAATAAATGAAAGAAAAGGATTATTTATTGGGGGAATAAATTTTATCTAAGAAGTGTAGTTAGATATGGGGTATAATTTTCATTACATTGTTGGATTAAATAAGAATTGTTGGGGTGTATAACCATATGATGAATAAGAAGTGATTTATGGGTGGAAGAATGAGAGGAGGCAAGAGTATATTTCTACATGAAAATAATTAGATACTATAGTTGAATTTTCATTCATCAAACAAGATTCCAATAGAATCCATCTTATTGAAAAACCCAACATACAAATTATATGGTCATTGTAATGATTCTTGTATTTATTTAATATGAATGGTAAGGTTGAGGATTATATTTTAGTGTATGATAACTACTATAAAAATTCATGAGATAATTTTTTTCTGAATTTTATTATAACTCATAATAAAGTTAAGGTAATCAATGATTCATCCCTCCTCCAATTGATCATATAATTGAACAAATAGTAATAATATATCAATATTCATTAAAAACACTATTTAAAAGTCATTTCTCACCTTTTTAATTAATGTGATATTTCTCAGTATGACACTAATTTATCCTACACACAATGAAAATATATTAGTATATATTTGATCAATACAATGATGTAGGTAAAAATATTATTCATTAATAATAATCATGGATTCTAAAGGCCAATACACAAATCCATCATTAATAACATTCAATGAAACATATAAATTTGGACATACTACTAGTGTTTCATTTTTTTAATGACTCCTAAATATGAAATGTATTTTGTTTAACACAATTATAAGGTTCCCCAATGTTCTATGAGTCTCCACCCTTGGAATCCTATGTTATTTATGTCCCATAGAATGAAATCATCTGTCTATAGGAGATATATTTTAAAATATTTTTTTAGAAGGTAATTGTTCTTATCAAAGTGTTGAACTACATTGACCATATATTTCTATTAGTAATTATCACATTCAGTATCATGTAATGATCTATCATAATGTTATATTGAGGCCATTTATATTGAAAAAATTGAATATAGTTGCTCATAATTAATATAAGTTTCTGTTCTGTGGCCCCATGATCAACATGTGAAATAAGGAAATGTGAAATAACAAAAAAAATATCCTCAATAATAAATAATAAGGTACAATATATGAAATCATATCGCATAAAGAACAATTTGATGATAAAAAAATTAGAATGAATAATTTTAAATGAAAGAAAAAATTCATATGTAACGAGTTATAATACATTTTAATTAAGGATTCATATTGTTGAAATGATATGTTAATGAATATTAAACATATAAAGATTTCTAATGTTAAATATTCACTATAATTATATTATAAATATTTGAATATATTATATGACATGAATAGTGACCTATTGTTTTTACATTATAAAAAATTATCTAAATATGATATATAAGTTTAATGTCCAAAAATAAAGACTCATAAATCAAAAAATGGTAGTATAATTTTATATGAAACAGTAAGGATATGAATGATATCATTCTGAAACATACATAGCATGACTTATAGATATTCCTATGTCAAATTTTCTTAGTATGATATATATTAGGATCCCATTGGAACCTTGGGTGATGAGTTGAGTGGATTCTCAATGATTATTGGATCTTTATTTTTATTATGATACAAATGGAATATGGATAAAGAACTTAGAAGACTTAGTGTGTTAAAGGAATAAGTGTATATGTTTACAATACACATTGATGAAATTTTTTATCACAACCTATACATACCCTTGTGTTGTATTGGACTTTAATTTTAGGATGATTATTGTTTTTTAATGAGATTATACAATCATGTTATTTTTTTAGATGAAATGTAACAAGTATTAGAGTTGTTTGGATTATATATGAGCAAAATTTCATCAAAAATTTGTAAATTGTCTATATTTAACTGTATAATTATTTAAATAGATTATTCTATAAAATAAAAATTGAATGAATATTCATATATACATATATATTATTTTCATGAATATTCATATTCAATTATAAAAATTATATAAAAATGGTAAATGGATATATATATATATATATATATATATAATTTTTAGTTTGTGTATTAGTAAAACTCTTAATGATATTACTATAAAATTTTTAATTCATATGATAACATATTGTATATTCAAATTGATATGTATGATATTCGGATGATGTATAATTTCTACTATAATGATGAATTATGGAAATAAAAAACTATATTAGTGGGTAAAAATGTATTTCAATTGATATGTAATATCTTCACGAAGGAATGTAATGAAATTTACTCTGAAGTAAAAAATTACCAGATATTAATAATGATATCTTAGATACATTAATGTATAGAAAATATATTTTCGGTTACTTGTATGATTTTTTAGCATTCCTGGTGATATACAATAATTGTAAAATATTATGTAATTTTTCATAAGTAATATATCACTAATAGATACATAAAATTATTATTTCTAAAATTAATGGTTCATACATTATATGAATTTATTTACCATCAATGATATGGTATATTTATAACATGTTTTTATTTCATATATGAGATCATGATTCGACACTAATAGTTACATCAAAATAATTAGGCCACATTGGTTGATAATTCTGTATATATCTATTACTTATTCGATAATATAAATATATATATATATATATATATAATTTTGAATTATAATATATTATCACTTTTAGAAGATCATATCATGACTAGTTAAATGTTGAAAAGTACCATGCTCTTATTTTATTTTAATATACTAGAGGATGTGTATATAGATCAGTGGAAGGAAATATTGATTAATAAATGAAGATTATATTTTATTAACATGGGACTGTGAAACAAATTTACAGGGTTGGGGATTAAGAATATTTACAGGATATCATAGTGATATTTGAGTAAATAAATATAAAATTTTATATGGAATTTATTATAATTTTCAACTGATCATGATACTATCATGCTTGACATTACATAATGACTTTTTTATTTCCATAATATAGATATTATTCGGTTTTAATTCAAAATTATGATGGTATAACCTAAGTTGTAGTAATCTTAATAAAATAATCTTATATAATATTAAAATATTAAAATACAATCCAAATGTTTTATGATGATGTAAATTTTTTGGAAGATTTACCATCTCCTTTAATTGGATCACATGATGGATTCTTAAGATACATCAAATATTATACTAATAGTTTCTAATGAATGATATAGATTAAAATATTTAAATATGCCATTTAGAGGATGAATTGTAATTATAAACATTTTACTATCGATAAAATCAGGTTTTTATAGATTTATTCAAGAAGAGTATAATAGCCGCATTACCACAGCCATGTAATAAAAATGGTGAAAAATATACCGATTTCAAGGTAGAATTAGCTTTTGATGGTGAATGATTTACATTTTAATTATTTTATGAATGACAAAATATTGGAAGTGACATTTATTAGTCCTTATCATCTTGCATTAGTGGATTGGTAAAGAAAAAATGATAGGACAAAAAAAGATCATCATATTTATAGTTATGATGCAATCAGTTTCAAATTATAATCAATGAAATACTTGTATAACATATACTAAATTTAACCTCACAAATGCAGCTTGTTTAGAATAATATGAGGAAGATTCCACTTAATCATTATTTCTTCTCTTCAATACCATCTAACGATTGTGTGCCTTATCATGTCGAAAGAGTGACCTATATAGTACATCCCCAAAAAAAGTTCATGATGATATAATTTTGTACAAAAGAACAACATCATGTGGATTCCCTATAGATTATATCATGGTAGTGAGATATGAAAATGCATTCTATTGATTTCACTTATATTTTATGATATTGTTTTATATTCATTTTGATTAAAATTGATACATTGATATATCATTCATATTGCTTCGAGTGAGGGGATAAGTTATGTATGGGTAAACTATAATTAGGAGTTATTTTTTGAAATAATATTCCCCTAGATCCACCCCATCATTGGTTTTATACTGTTATATTTGATCCATTGAGTTTTATGTTGTTATAAACATTCTATATTATTGGTCAATTTTTTTGTCTATTTTTGGATTTGTTCAACTAATACATTGAATAATTACTCCACCATTTTTCATTTTTACTTAAATTTATATACTGAATAAATGTGTACTATTTTTTCATGCTTTTAGTATAGACACAATTGAATATATCCACTTATGTATGAAAATTAAAAATAAATTTGAACATTTTCCTGGTTTAGAAAAATATAAATTTTTAATATGTTATATCTAATGATATATATTAAATGAAAATATTTTTTGGAAATTTTGAATTTTATAATCAGATGTTTTTTGATTAAATTTATATGGACATAGAAGGAAATTATATGGATGAAGAGCATTTCTAACAGGGTGGGGGATAAATCTCCAAGTATCGGGAATCTATAAATAAATAAATAGAACATTGACTAATGTCCAATGGAAAAAATAATGTTGAATGAAAAGTATAATCATGGTAAGGTTGACACTCATAAAAAGGAAAATAATTCAGAATATATTTTCAATTCAGTTTGTAGAATATCATTTATAATTTATGAAACTGTAGTAATATAGATTACCAAATAGTAGTTGGTTATAATGCTGGATTTTTTTATAGGATAGAATGATATGATTTCTTCCATATGGATAATACTATTTGAGTAAAAAATAAAATATCCAAATAGTACATGATATTTTGTATCAATGTAATATCATAATGGAATAAAATTATACATATATAAAAGATTAAGTCATGGAGAATAAAAGACCATGTCAAGTGTAAGTAGACTGCAATAAATGTATAATGATGACATGTGAACTATGATGGCTAAGAGTGGCATATGTGAGGAACATTCATAGTTAAAGGAAAAAACAATGATGTTACTAAAATACTGTTCTATCCCTCGCAATACAAAAAAATGATGAGAGGGTAAAATTTATTATAAATATATTATTATGGTTTTATATACTGGGTTCTCAACTAAATGAGCACAATGAGAATAATAAAGGAACATATAATAAATCATAAATAGTCAAATTTGAATAATAATTCTTTTTAAAATTGTATAATCATCATGGGGAATTAAAAAATAATCAAATAAGGTATCATAAAATATTTATAAGATTTAGAAAAAATGTATAAGTGAAGGCCCACAAATCAATGTTCTAATAATTTAATACTTATATGAAATGATGTGACACACACTGGATGTGTTTCCGGAAGCCTAAGGGGTTTCTACTAGTAATATTTCTTTGATATGAACCTTTAAAATAAGAAATGGATAGAGAATGTATGAATTGCATATGAAAATATTTAATTTTTAAAATTGAAAACATATTTCTCTAATTACAGAAAATGTGGAAAAATATTTTTCATAAGAAATTAATCCCTTCCAATAACTAAAGCTAAAAAATCTAATATCAAAAAATATTATTTAACTATGTAATAATGTAATCTCTTTAATGTAAAATAATTTTAGAGTTAATTTATTTCATAAACAGACAACAATAATGAATTTCAGAGAAAATAAATAATACCAAAAAATATATAAATTTTAAAGAATATTTTATTTTTGAGGGAAGGAATGATGAGACCATTAAGAATGATCTTGCATTGGTGAAAAATCATCATTAAATCTATTTATTAAAATGATTTTAAAAATGAATTATTACTATATTATCTCACAAATTAAACCACAATGGAAGAATACATGTTTGGAAAAAGATTCATCCTATTGTAAATAAATAGTTATAATTGATGTGGGGAGCTAGTATATATTGAAGGATGATGTACATGTAGGACATGATTCAAATAATAGATTAAACACAATATAATGTAGGTGAATAATGTTAAAGGACATATTTGAAATGATTATTTCATTTTTTATATTTTATAACTAAGAAAATCTAATTATTTTTAGTATCTCGTTAGTGGAAAATGGTTTATTCACAATAATAAACAACATACATCATATTGCGGTCGAAATTTATATATATATATATATAATATATGGTAATTTTTAATTTATCTTATATGTGATACACTTTTTATGGCGATACAATCGATACAGTGTAATTTTCCTTAAAGGAAATAGGTGATAAATGTTTGGTATGTTTTATTTCTAAATTACTAGGCATTAATTCAAAAATATTATTTTTAATTTTATAATTAAGTACTATGATATTATAATTTTTTTATGAAACATCATAGTAATTTTTTAATTAAAATAGAATGTGATATTGTATATAATAAACCAAGACTATATAAAAAGTATCATTTATAAAAAAATTATTTTCTTGGTTGGAATGATTTATACACCACACCACATTATGTTTATGATACACCCAATTTTTTTAGTTGGAACTAGAAGAAATAATTTTATTAGCTTTCACTAAAAAAACATTTAGGGTGGCTTGTAGTATATGCAAGACGTGTTTTTCTAATATATATTACACTATTAATATTATTTTTTATTATGATATTTATCATGTTGGTATTATAATGACATTTATGAAATGGATTATCTAAATCTAGAATGTATTATATATATATGTTTATAAAAGATTGTTGTGTTTTAAATGATTATAGAACCCAATTTGTTATAAAAAAATTGTTTTTATATGAAATATATTTTCTACGCCCAATAATGATTTTTATTAGAAAATTAAATTAATATATATTATGGAATGATAGAAATTACATATATATATTATATATTATATTATATTTTTTACACTAATACTATATATGTTATAGTCACAACAAAATAATAAACAATTTTATATGCATAAAACCTATATTTTTCTGAAGGTAATATTCCCTTCTTATAATTGGGAAAAAAATTAACATTATTTCTATCCATGTTAATAAATTTTATTTGAAAAAATTTCTACATTTATTAATGTACAATGTCAATATTATATTATGGTATTGTTTTTGTATTTTTCTGAGAAGATTCCTTTTTTTATGAATACTGAAAAAAGAATAATTTTATTTGAAAACTATTTTTGGTATAATATATTTATATTAATAAATTATATTTTGAATAGATTTTAAAGTCATATTAGTTCAATTATAAATAAAGTAATCAAATTAATTTTATTTCAATCGTTTTCACATTGATATTCGATATAAAAACAAATCAAAATTGTGATCATTTTTACCTTATAAACTAGCTTTCTAATATTGATTGATAGATTTTTTATATTATTGTTTTCCAATTATGTGATTAGAATATGGAAATATGTATTACATAATTACAATCATTCTAATTTAGATTACTATAAAAATGTTTTTAACCATAAATATATTTGAAAGTAACAAAAAATAATTACAATGATTAAGAGAATAAATAGCTTATCAAGGGGAAAACTATTAAAAATGATGGACAATATGACAAAACAAAATTTTAAAATCCCATTTTATGTCCATATATTGACCCTATACATCCATTATTTATATTTTTCAATTATTGGAAGGACATGGTGTATGTGAGTCCCCTTAGTGGTCTTTACGTTTTTATATTTAGTAGAATGTCACTCATCCACAATAAAAAGTCACTCCCCCATCCCAATTAATCATAACTCTAAACAATATTATATTAAAAACCCAAAAAAATTGTTTAAAAAACCCTCCCATCATCCTGGAATCATCACTTTGGGATGAAATCTATCAACATATGTCTTTTTTTATAAAATAATAGGAGTTACGTAAATAAGAGGTTTCTTTCATTTAATTCTACAACACATCAATCATTTTTTATAAAACATATATAAAAAATTTATTAACCTAAATATAATTATATTTTATTATTCAATTTGTTTAACTAACCTTTTCAAACCCATCTAAAAATGGGATTCGCAACAATCATTTGTTTTTTATGGAAGACATTTATCTCATTATTTGATGTTGTTTCTTCATCCATTATTAGCTTTCATGGTTGAAATAATTATGGATTTATATTTTATATATGATATATATTATATTTATCGTATCATTATTATTATGTAATTTTTATAGGACACTTACTATTATGCATTCCCTTTGTTTGTAATATTGTAACATCATTTTAGATGTGTGGACTACCTCCTCCTCAAAGCGACGTGATTCATTTATGTTATACATGGAATAAATTTATTTCTTGTTAGAATTAAAATATGTGACATATATGAAATATAAATGATACAATCATTATAATATGCACATATATAAATTGTACATTAATATTAATAGAAATAACAGGTTCAAATATAGTAAAAAACAATGCTATTTACACAAGAAATAGAGAAACAATAATGATTATAAAATAAGGGCACCCATGATATTATAAGAATTTCATATATGATATTTTAAATATGAATATTTTTCTATAATAAGTTTATAAAATTATAAAAACTATTATACATTAGGTTAATGTATGATCACTGAAATGGAACTACAAAAAATTGAATATCATCTTAATTTAGATTCCATTGAGAATTATTTGTTATTATGCACCAATTCACATTTATGTGGTGTATACACTCCCAATTTCCATTAAATATGACAACATAATCATAAATCATGTTATTTTAAGTTTCACTTTGAAATATCTCTTGAAATTGTTTTTGACTAAAAAATTAATAACTGTAAAACGTTATCATTGCAATATCATTTTATTTTATAATTTTAAAATTATCTTGAAACATTGACATCAATAAGAAAATATTTATATTACATTACAATTTTCATAAATATTTGAATTCAAATTCGATTTTATATTATTATTTATTAAACCATATAACATTTTTACATATCATGTTGACATGGACATTTTATTAATTAATAGATAGATTATGATAAATATGTATATTTTATTCAATAGAAAGATTTGATAAGCATTATTGTTTATGATTTATGATGATTATATGATTATAAAATAAATTATGTGGATATGACCTAAAAGGTTTTGGTACTGGTTAAGGTAAGACCTTCTATGTATCACTGAAAAAATTTGTTGGTCAAATAAGAGTAATTTTTATTTTCTTGAGAATAGATTCTGATGGTGGAGGTATAGTATTCCCAAGAAACATGGTGTCCAATAACTAAGAAAATCAATTACTAAGAATTTAGTAATTATTATTTTTTGTGTTATTTTTTATTTGATATTATCTATGGATGAATTTCTTTTTCTATTTTTTGTAAAAATGAATGGGGTTTTAGATATCTACTCTTTTTTATTTATTATGCCTTATCAATATATTTATATGGAATATGTGATCTATTATATATATTTCCATGATGATTGTTTTCATTGACTCATTAGTTACTCAATTTTACATACCCATTCTATGTATTTAAGTTTTCCAATATATTTTTTACATTCCCCATTATATGAAGAAGACATATTTCAAAGTGGATTCATGGATGAGGTTATTTTTCATTATATTATGTTAGATGTTTGATTCTATATTTACAAATCTAATATATGTAGCTTTTATGTAATTTGGTTATACAAAAAAAACTAAATGGACTTTTACATTATGTTTTCATTATTTATGTTGAAGCCAATGTTAATTAATCAATGCACCAACAACCATTTTCTAGGGATAGGATGTTATTGTTGGTATAAAAGGATGTTTAGTGGAAAACATTGAAATTATATTTATAAAAAATCAATTGGGGAATATAACCCTGAGATAGACATTGAAGATATGTATATAATAATGTCCTATAAGATTGTTTTTGGAATTGATTATGCGGGTATTCTAAGAAATACATACATGTTTGGATACTACAAGTGAAAGTGGTTCCAGAATACACATACCTAGAGGTAACAACTAAAAAAAAGTATCCTGAATGACTTGATCATAACCAGGTTTATAACCACAATACTTATTGTGAACCTATTTTTGAACAAATGGGGGATATACATATGATAATTCACAATTTCATTACAAACCATTCAGAATGATTTAAAATAATGATATCAATAAATAACACATTTCTATGATTATTATATTAGTTATGGAAAATTAATTTAATTTATCAAAAAAGTTTCACTAGTTTTGGGAAGACACATTATATTACACATTGTTATGATCTATTCTATAATTTTCAATCATTTAGAAATGGTTAAGGTCATGTAGAACCATATTAATACTCATGGAAAATGTAGAGGATTCCTAAATGAAAAATACGATATAGCTTGTACAAGAATCAATAATGTTTTGGATATATTATGTAAGATAAAACAGGTAATGGAACTTAAGCTTTATAAAATGGAGAAAACTATTCCATAATGAGATTCCCCAATTATTAATCACAGTGTGAGATAGAGCCTCTCGTAATTTCATGAAAATGATGGCCCAATGTTGGATGATAAATCGATTAAATATTCTAAAATAATATTCCTTGAATTGGAATATAGTAAAAACATTGTTTACAATTGATGTGTATTTTTTCAATAGTGATGTTGTTCAATGATGTTTGTGAATCCCGATTACCGCGGGGAGAAGATATAGAACTCGTTAATTGGAAATATTTTAAGGAAACATTTTTTGACAGATATTTCCCTTCTGATAAAACATTTTAGATGAATATAATTTAATTTAATTTAGTGAAAAGGTAAAAATAATGTGTTTAAATGTATTAATATACTGTTACAATGTTAGAAAAATATGATAAACATTTCAAATGGAACACAGATTTCATGTTTTATCACATCATTGAAGGGATTAATCCATCTCTATAAAGGGAGATGGTGTATGAAAACATTTATTCATATAATGATATAGTTATATATGATATAATTATATATAAAAAATTCCCCATATCTCATGGATTAAAAACTAAGTAATAGAATAATATGATGTAAAATAAAATATACTATAATGAGAAAAATAGAAAGAAGTATTTCCCCATATGTGATGATTGCGGATAGAATCACACTCGGTTATTTTTATAATGAATTATAATTTGTTATAAGTGTGCATTAAAGAGTCACCATGATAAATAATGATATGGTAATAAGGAAAATGATGATATTTAGTTTAATATGATCAATTATATGGGGTACTTTACAATCAAATTCCCCAAGCATCAAGGAAATACACCTCAAAGGATGTAATGGGATCAAGGTGAATCATATGTTATTGACACAACCAATGTCGACTAATTAATTTTATTATATATTTTGAAATTAGAAATATATTATAAAATTAATTTATAACTGATGTTCTTATCATCTGATTTATGAAAAATATAAGGATTATATTATAATACTATTTAATTAAGGATTTGAGATCACTTATTAAATGTTACGATGAAGAGTGGATAATTATAATGTATGATTTTTGCGAAGTTAAATGGCTGAGGAAACAATAATACTTAATATTTTCATGATGTTGAAATAATGATGTTGGGAATTGGGATAATATATATATGGATAATATTAATTGGATACATCGATTTATCTTGGAAATTATTCTACACAACTTGATCGTAGTTTTTGGGATAGTTTAACTATTTATAAAATGGTATAAGCTGATCTAACGATGTAGTTTTATTAATTGGTGTATAAATTCACCCTATGATAAAACATGTTATTTGTAATGAATTATAATTTGTTTGAAGACCAACTAATCAATATGATTTTTATGTTGAACCTTGTATTTATAAATATCATTTGAGAGTGAACAAATTTCTCAAATCTATAAAAAATGTTTTAAAAGAATGTTGTTCCCTATTGTCCTCATTTTTATGATATAAATGAAATTATTCATAATTATGGATTAATGATTTTTGGTCATCAACATTCATATTAACATGTTCTATGTCACTCTCTATCAAAACCAGATAGTTAGATTCTATAACGACCTGACCAAATTTGAGGCCTGAGCTGCATCTACCTCAAACATGCTTTTATAGGCCATGGGGTGGAGACAAGCACATGAGGAATAACTACCATGGGGATATGTTTTCATATGTACATGTACAAACTCACATATCCATGTTAGTAAAAAATTATTTAGTGTACAAATAAAACATGATAAAATATTGTAAATTAGCGAAACATGCATGGACCTCAAAATAGTACTAAGTATGAATGTGTATAAATAAAAGTAAAGGAAAAAATTATGCCCCATAACCAAAAATATTTCATAACCAGAGAAAACATAAAAAAGTAAATTTCTAAGAGAGACCATATCATATAACGTATCATATGACCATCGTATGAAGTCAAAGCACACATTAACTATATGCTACCCTATTTTCATGGTCAATATGTGTGTCTTCTTCCAAATACATGAAATTGGTTGGATGAATCCCATGGAAGCATGAGTATATAAATACCCAGTATAATGCACCAAAAAGGATGAAGGTGAGCAGTAATAGATACAAATTATGTGGAAATAAGTTGATATATCAATGTTTAAGGAAAGTGAAAATCTCATCCAAATAAGAGAGTGAGCGTCATCTTAACAAAACAAAATTATCTTTTCATGATTATAAACATAAATTTTGATCAATTATTTTCGGCCTATAATAGAATAGTGGACTCATATGAAAATTTTAAAAAATAAACAGAATGAACATGTCTGAAATCATGTATTATCTCCTCCCGTGGAAATAGATTATCCAAATCCCAATGAGAGCGTACCATATAATGATATATATGTATTCTTAGTAAAAGAAGTCCAAATAGAGAGTAAGGTTATTTCCGTCACAAAACTCAACCCATGATTAATAGTAGTGAATAGTTCAAATAGAAGGCCATAAATTATTCCCAATATCACATGTGTCTACAGTGAAAACAATATTTTAAGGGACTCAATCAACACTCCTCATAACTATCCAATTTGGGTGGCACTGACTCACCCAGATGGGTTTATGTCACGTCACAAGAATGTACCTCAATGGGGGATTGCATAATTATTTCACATGATTATAAATTTATGTCAAACAATGTCTCATATTTATGCCTCACAATTGTGGGGTTATAAATTTTAGTAAATGATCTAATGGCTCGGTATAACAGGAGGGTCCTACTCTAATTGTTATTATGGAACTCCACATTCCAGCACGGCTGGAGGGTTCCACTCGAGAATGTCCGTATGGAATTCAACTTACCAGTCCTACTAGAGGGTATTCACGATGATTCATCATGGAACTCCACCACTCCACCCTACATGAGGGTTACGTCTAAAATAATTCTTTGGGTAAGTCCACTTATCATCCCTGGTAGAGGGTATGCAAATTACTACAATCGGGGAACACTGTTTCCCAATATTAATAGATTTTATGCATGAAACATCGAAAAACTCCAATGATTATACCTACTATATGGTAACTCAGAGTGGAAATTCTAGAATGCCACAACATATCCCTTCTTAAGAGTTACATCAGTACAATCATTATGGAACTACAATAGCCATTCCTACTAGTGTGTTTTTCCTAGAATTGTGCTGATGAATCTATATGATTTCCGCCATCCTCTGGTGTCTCCTCCATGTGTGAAAATATTATAAAAATATTCACCATATATGAAAAGCATATTCTGAGGGATCCATCCCATTATACATGAAAAAAACTCATGATAGGAGTCTATCATTCCAATATCTAAGATAAGAAGTTGTTTTTTATACATTTAATCTTCACTCAAATGGCTCAATGAGTGCACAGTATATGGGGGGACCCACACACTGTGTGTCCCCTCATCATTACAATGTCATGTCTCTGGTCACTACACATGTCTCTTCCTTAAGTTGTTACAAGAATTATTGGTGTACTATGTGGAATTCCCACCTATCTGGGTTCTGGATGTGTCCTTGTAATAGACCCCATGTCTGTATACCAGACCATATTTCCATGTACCTAGACACTGTGTTAGTGTGGGTAGGAACCTGGGCATTCATTAAAGGGATGGGGCACACATCGTGTGGGGGTGGACTACATGATATGTAATCCTTATCTTATCCCAAACCCATGCAATTACATCGAATGAGGATGAACAACTTTTGTTGTTTATTATACATATTTTGTTTTTAGGGTTTTCTAGGTACTTCATAATTTCATATCTAAATTCTCACGATTGAATCTATCCGCACCACCATAGACCTCGCCATTAATATCACTAATTAATTTGGACATGGACATGGATATCAAATCTCATTCGTTGATCACCAGGAATCTACATTGATACCTGATAAGGGGTTTTTAGGTGTTTTAAATGCACCCGAGGCTTCAACATCTGATGAACTTTCTCAAAATCATCAGATTTAGCAAACATTATACATTCCATTTTTAGATCTACATCCCACCAACAATATCTTTATTGTTTTATCTACCCTCTATGAATCTGGGTTCAATATTGAGCTCAGGTCACCCAGCAACTATCTATCCGGGAACCAAATTTATTATATCGAGGAAGAAGGAGATGAATGTAGGAGAAGCAAAACTAAATAAGAGATTTGAAAGTCTATAGACTAGTTTCATGGACAATAATTTGAAATCGGGCATTGAGTTAAAATATATTGATAAAATAATAATGAAATCATGTACATGGTTTCATGTTAAATCAATATAGTTCCTATATCAAAGAAAGAAGAACAATGAAATAAAACATTTATCCAAAGCACTAAAAACGCCAAAGTCGAGTCTTACCTGTATTTTGGATCATTCACTTTTGAAGGGAGTGCTCTCCAATGATACTAGTTGGATTCACTGCATTTTTTGTGCTTTGATCTGCATAGATCTACAAACTCTTCATTCTTAGAAGAGATTCACCAAAGGGAGGATGGGAGGAGATCTTTTTTTGGTGAATGTGGATAATGATCCAACCATATATAAATTCTTTTGGTGAAATATTTAAAAAATAAATTAGCATAAAAATACAATTTATTAATTAATTTATCTAATTCAATTTACAACCCATGACATAGATGTCTGGACATTCTAGACCGACTCATTTTACATCACACAAAGGAAAACAACCATGTTTTGGACACAACCATGGTCTTTTATTCTTATTTATATCAAATATTTTATATTTATCTAATTTTAATAAATTAATAGTATACACAGAATATAAAAATATATTTAATATTTATATAAAATTAATTCTGAGCACAACGGGACAAGGAATCACACACTGTCTCTCTGCCTAAATATATTAATATGTAAAGAAATATTTTAATTTTTTTCAAGGTAAAACAAGGTCTCTACATCATTAATTATTCCATTTTTTCATAATAAAAAAGAAAAAATAGAAAAAATTATGTATAATGATCCCACTTATGGAACTTCAACTCCTAAGAAATCTCTTACATGTTTCCATGGTATCATAGAACATGAACCAAATGGAGGGTTTGTCAATGCCAGATCCTCTCCTTCCAAAACTCGATCGCTAGTAGGTGCTCTGCAAATGTGGCTACTACTACAATGTCTAGCCAACCCCAAAAAATACTATATGTTGGATCATTCATGTGTCTCTTTATCTATGATACATTGTGGACCTCATGCACCCAATCCAATTGTGGTGGTAGGGAGAGGAGGTAGGAAACCTCGCCAACCAACTTCATGATCTTTACTTGACCAATGAACATCAAGGATATATTTTCTCTAAAGACCACCATCCACATTCCTCATCATGTGGAGACTCAGAAGAAAACATTATCGACATGAATGAACTCCAAGATCTAATAAAGATGATCTATAGAGTATTTTTTTTACTCTGGGTTGTCCTTATCCACTCATTGATGACCTGTACTTTCTATGTTGTCTCATGTATAAATTTTGTGCCAATAATTGATGACTCTCAAATATTTTCCCAACACAAGGGTGACTAGTAAGGTCTCATGTTTGAGGAATCAAAACATTTAATACTAATTTTATATTGGAAACTGTTGTTTTATGAAAACTCATCCAAGGGAATGTGATCCTCCCACCACTAGATGAAGACCAATATAAAATACCTCAATGAATAAAATACCACATAGATAGTGTGCTCAGTCTTCCTATTATGGTTTAAAAGATGTATGAATACAAATCTGGGACCCAAATTACTCTTGTATTCCCCTCTAAAATCATGATGTAAACCACACATTGTGATCATATACAATCATCAAGGGTAACCTGTGAAGGCGAATGATTTCTTAAATGTAGAACATTCCAAATATCTAAACTGATCTTCACACATATATGGAATGAAAGTGGACGAACTTCACAATTCATTCAAAAATCACATAGAAGGTGTCATATAAATTAACTATGAATGGAATACAAGGTGTTATGTCTATGAATATTCCATCCCATTTCCACTTCTAAATCTAAAGAGGTTGTAACAAACTAACTGATTCATGGTTCCCATATTTCACTTACTCAGAAGTGAGGAACCATGAGATGAAATCCGATATCAACTATATACATACCACCAAAACATAAACATAACATCCATTGACTTATTCAACACAATGGGGTGTACAACTAGTGGGAAGTGTGGAACTCGGATATCAACTCCTACCCCAATGTGACTTGAACCACTTCTCACCCTAGGAACTAAATGTTGTGATTCTCTCATTCTTAATAATAATCTGGTTAATCACATTTGGATATCTAATATTCAAGGACCTCAATGTTGATGTCTCTTATTTGAGACTATCTGACAGGATTGATAAATAAATGAGTCTAGCCCATCGACTAGAGATATTTTTCCCCTCGTGCTTTCATAGGGTAATATGTAGGGAAGTTAGCTTCTCCATAGAATCCTACACTAGGTAAGACAAGCACATACATCAATTAATATCTTCCACAAAATTTCTATTCAATGGATTATACACTATCTCAACATCATAGAATTCTAGAAACTTCAGTTGGTGTCACTATATCATGTTCTTGTTTCTCTAGGTAAAGATGCACCTGAGACTCTGGTGGTCTATATAAAACAAAAATCACTCTCCCAAATGATTATTTATCCACTACCTATTAGATAAAACATCCAATTCTTGTGTTTTTTAGTGTTTTTTTAGTTATATTCATGGTTTCTCAACTTACATGACCCATATGCAATGACTTCCCAACATTAAATCAATACACAACCAAGAACATCCCATGAGGAATCACTGTATAATATAAACTCAATGCCTTCATCAAGTAATACCAACACTAGATCTATCTTTATCCTATACCAAAACTTTTCATGGTCTCTATAAAACTATTAGGTCTAGTTAAATAGCTACCATTTCCATATCGGGGGGATTACATGGGTTGTAATTCGAGAAAAGTCTTCAACTAACTTAAATTCATACTCTTCTATGACAAAAATGATCAAAACATCTGACACATTCTTGGTGGTTCCCAAGTAATAATAACCTTGATATATTCCAAATCCATTTATTTCCCATTATTTGAAATAAAATTCCTAAAAAGTGAACTTCTTGAATCCAAAACAGACACATCATTAGATTTATGTAAAATTTGTGATCTTGATGAAAATAAAGAACCATCCACAACAAGTCTTCACTATCCTCCACCAAAGAAGATTTATGAGTATAAATTAGAAGAATAAAATAATAAAATATTATATATGAGGTTTTAAAATATTATTATTCAAAGATATAAAAACGTTAAGGTCATTAATCTCACCAAAGATAATAACTATGAACTGATAGTGTCAGTAGTGACACTAGAATACAATATTTAGAATATCAGCCATGGGAACCCGCAACAGGCAATAGTCAGACGTGATACCAATCATAGAGTACCATATCACACTTCAATAATGGTGAAAGTGTTCACCAATCCTCAGAAAAGGGTACTTGTTATTTATTATGTTCTGGTTTATGAGACGTTAATCCAAGAAAAGTAGTCAGCTCCATTGTACCTTCTTTAGAAATGAAAATGTATATTCCAAGGGGGACACACTGTGTCTGATGAATCCCTTTCCACTAAAGACCTTATATTCGAACCATTGATCCTAGATTGTGGCAGGTTACTTATTATAGGTCATAGATTATATTTTGGGTAGCCATGGGTTTCATGTCTATGATAAACTACATATCTCAACTAAGAGATAGTCCAGAAACATCCTCTTGGAAGATGTCTATATAATCCTTCGCAATATAAGGAACCTAGATTCTTATAGAGACTACTAAAAAAATGTATAAATATTCCAAGATATGGTGATGGGTTGTGGGATCCTTCTCATAAAACCCACTTTCCATTCAATTAGGTTTCACTCTCAATTAAAAAAAGAATCTACTACCATAAGTATGTAAATAACTGATTAGTCTATGATGATATTGAATCATGGATCATTCTAGGGAATATCAATCCATTACCAACAACATATTATAGGGTTCCATCAAGATGTAATAATTTTCCCACATAAACCTATCTTCTCAAAGAAATATCTTTCACGACAAAAAATTTAATGGCATAGAATATGTTTTCCTTATTCAAAACAGCAGAAGAATCCATTGTGGTAACAAATATATTGTGATATTTAGTTATCACAACAGGATTTGAGAGATAAATGAGTGATTGGATCCAATTTCAACTAATACAATGATAATTGGATAATAATCATTGTTCATTCCTAGAATAGTCTCATGTCCAGTAGGGTCATAAATATCCAATGAATGTAGTTTTCCACAGCCTCAGCTTCCAACACCTTGTGTAAGACATTTCCCACCTTGTGGTGTTTATAAAAATATATCATGTCATCTTACTACACCTATATCTCCTCATGGACCTATTCTATCTCCTCCTCCCTAGGGATAACCCTTCCCAAACATGGGAGTTCCTTTATTATGGTGTTGTCTCTGTCGTGTGGGTCTATCAACTATATATCTGGGCTACTCAGCATGCATGGATGGGTAGTCTTGTTCCCTGTGATATCTCAAATGATAATTAATAAAACGTCAATATATAGGAAACATTGAATCTCTATACATCCTCGAACACATATGTCTACATGCCCGAGCCTTTACACAATATGGTATCCTCCTCCAAGATCTTGGGACATGTTGTTTCCTAGCTGTTGAAGAGGAAAAATCCATGTTGTGACCACTACCAGATACATATATCTAGTGTCTGTTTTTCAGAAATATTCTACTAAAGGTTTCTACTATAGTACCTCAACATAGGTTGCTATGCATAAGGTCACTACAACAACTCATATCTCCATGTAGATCCCCTTTATAAATATATTTTATAGGAAGTATTCGTCTTCAATCATGTCAAAAAAGAAACATGTATTTTTTTTAAACCTAACTGCATACTCAACCACTATCATCCCACCATATAGAATCTCCAAATGTTCCTGAATCTGGATTGAGCGTAAGCCGGTGAGATATTACTCGTCATGAAATATCTACTAGAATTCATCCCTTCATAGTGTAATCTCATTATTCATTTATGAAACCATTCTCCTAAAACACCCATCTACTCCAGGTAAAATACTAGCTTAAAAAAACTATTTTTGATATATTGGTGTACAAAAAAGCCTAATTATATGGAGCATTGAATCAATACAAACCTCTATAGACTATGTATTTGGCTCTTTGTGGAACCTCAACAATCTCTAATCGTAGAACTCAAGGAGTCCACTCAGCATGTGCATGTTTTCAACCAGCTTAGTTGGAACTAACTTATTGTTGATAGGTGGAGGTGTTTCTACCTATCCACTGGGAGATATAGACAATATGATGGACCAAAAAAAATGTGTCATCACCCATAGGGTTTTCATTATAAACCGTATATGGTATAATGGGTGGATGTAATCATTGAGGCATCATAAAAGTTATCATATAGTACTAGAGTCAGATGATTGTATTTATGTATATAAATAGTAATAGGGAGATGACTCAATAAATGAAATAAAAGGCACAATCATATATTATTCTTATACCATTGATCACAACATAAATTTTTGCAGCATGTCGCATCAACAAGAATGCAGTCAGGGTCTTGGTGAATGGATACGTTGGCTTCCCATGGCATCACTGGACTTCGTGGCATAGAAGACATTCTAAAGACACTTTGACATTGTTTCCACATACTGAAAAACGTTTTTCTAAGGAAAAAAGATCTAAAAATCCTACCAAGGAGTTATAACTTTATAATAAAAATATATCCCAACAAGAACTAATTTTGGGATTAAGACACAACAACCCTAATCACACATCAATTGTAAAGGGGGTGGTGTCACATGCCAATGGTATATCTAACTCAAGGAGGCCTTTACATATGTACCTGCACACATACACACAACCCACCCAATGAAAAAGTGCAGGGGGAATTAATAAAATGTGAAAAACATCTGTAAATAAACCAAACATTTGTGGACCTCTATAAAGTATGATGTATGGTACTATATACTAAAATGTAAAAGGTAAAATACATGACAAAAATATAAATATTTCCCTATATAACAAAACATGAAAAAAGTAAAGTGCTAAGAGAGTCCATCTCCTATATCCAAATCTATGGCTGTTGTATGCGGTCCAAGAACATTGTACCACTGTGTTCTACTAATATAAGGATAAAATTATGTTTCATCTGTGAAAGACATTAAATATGTAGTTAGAATCCCACAGTGGGGTGAGTATATATATTCCTATTAGAATGATTAAATAATCGGTGAAGGTGGAGGAGTAATAGATAAAACTAAAGGGGAAAACACTAGATAGAAAAAGGTACACTAAAAGAATACAACTCAAACCAACGATAGAGTGAAAATTAACTTGTCCAAACTGAAGGATTTCAACATGGTGAAAATATGAACTTCTCATTAATTAATTTCTACCTATAATAGGTGGGTGGAATCATCCAACCATGAAAAGATAAATTTAGAAACAACATGTCATACCCCTCACAACTAAACCTATCCTCGAAATAGAGTAACCAAAACCCATGGAGTGGGAAATGAAGATATATATATTTATGTATGATCTGTCAAAGAAGACCCAACGAGATAGTGAAGGGATCTATACCTCACAATGTATAAAAATAATTAGTGTACCTAATAGTTTCAAAAACTAAGACATCACTGATGCCAGGAATCTCATGCATCTTCTCCAAATAAACAAGTCTAGGAAAATCAATCACCATAACTTGATTCTAAATTCTTTCGACATAATTGACTTGCCTTCACGTTTTAATGTCACAATGCAGTAATGATTATCCATTTGGAAAGAATAATTATTTCACTTTAGTCTAATGGTAATTCATGAAAAATATCATCATTGTGTCACATATTTGATGGTTAACATTATTTAATAAAGGATCCAGTTACAAGGTATGACATGGGGGTACTCCTATGATAGTCATTGAGGAAATGTATTGCCCAAACCAGCAGGATGGTTACTCTCAAGAATGTCATTTGGGAATGCCACTGCCATATCCTACAAGAGGATAAGCCCAATGAGTCCTCAGGGAACTCCACTACCCATCCATGCAGGAGAGTTATTTCTAGGTGATGTATTTGGGGAACTCCAATACCTATCCCTACCAGTTGGTATGCCTAGATCATTAATTACGGATTTCCACAACCCACCCTATTATTGGGTAATCCCATAACATTGAGAAACTACACTACAAAGTCTAACTAGAGATTAAATTGGAAGTATTTAGAGAAATTCCACAACCAATTCATGCTAAAGGGTATATCGGTATATTCTTCAGGAAACTCCACTACCTAGCCTTACTGGAGGGTTACGCCTTGATCATCTAAAATGATTTTGTTTGATATTTTCCATCATCGGGGTTCAAATCAGCCCATGCCAAACCTGTGAGATTTCAAATAATATTTGAACGGTCCCTTATATGGGAACTGTTGTGTTTTTCATATAAAAAACACTCTAGAGATGAACCTCGTTGGCCTGAATCCAATTTCAAATTATAGAGACTTCAATGTTCCATGTTTGTTTAGAAGGCCTCAAGGAGTACACATTATGTGAGGGGACCCACATGGAATGGGGTCCCCCTCCAATACATATATGTGTATTTGGTCGGTAATTTGATCTATTACATATATGGGTATATGATGTGTAGTTTGAATACATGACATGTTCCAACTATCCAGGGATTAGGCCCTTTCCACTAGTAGTGTCTATGTACCGGACCCCATGTTGGTGTTCTTAGAGACCATGTATATTTATTTTCCCCCACTAGCTGGTCAAATATGGAAGGAGTACATGGTGTGTGATGAATTATTACTCGATATTCCATCCATATATTTTCCCAAGCCATATCATCACCGCAAATAGAGGATAAACTCCATTTTTTGTTCATTATACACCACATGCAGTTGGAAATCTTCCAGAAACCATTGAATTTTTAGATCAAATCTCTAATTGATTAATATTTTTTACCACCAAAAATTCTATTTGGATTCTCCCCAAAAACATAATCTGGCCAAGGATTCTAAAATTCAGTCATTCCAAACGTATTTTTACTCACCTATGAGGAGGTATTCTAGGAAAATTCTCAGGAAAAATATCCTCATACTCATCCACATCTACAGGAAATCTTGGACTCCTCTTACCCACTATACTAAGAGTGTTCTAGCCAACTGGTGAGTGATCGACTGAACCCTTCTATGAGAAAGTCTATCTTGTGCAGAATGGGTTTCCTTATAACCAGGGATGGATAACATAATCCCATATCCATAGACACACCACATTGTACTCCTGAAATAGTCAATTTATGAATGGACTATGGATAACCATTCCAAACCAAAAATGATGTTGTAATTCCTCAACACTGCTAATAATAGATACCAAACTAAACACTCACCTCTAAGAGGAAACTCACACAATCATCACTAGTTTTTAATTGGCGAACCCCCCTATGATTCTCTTTCCATATGGATCGTGCCAACATTTCCACTGGAATCTTTGAGCTCTAAAAGAGATTCATGTCAAGGAAAGAGTGACAAGAACCTATGTCTATAAGAACTATAACTATGGTGGAGAAGACATAGATTGTACCTCATATAATCTGTGGACAACCATTTTCATAATCCTCCACTACCTAAAGTTGTGCTCTCCCATGTCAGACTTCTCCCTGAGATTGGGGTGGACCACCTGGGGGTGGTGGTGGACCACCTGGGGGCAGGGGTGGTAACACCTCCAACTATCTCCCACCACCTACTTATCGTCTTACTCCCCTTCCACATCTGAAGCCTTGTATACCTCCTCAATCGAACCAATGACTCTACCTAGGCTACTCCTTGACTGTATGCCAGTAATATTTATGGTGGTTACGACATTCACATGCCATATATCCCTTCCAGCCACATGATAAAGAATTCAGTTTCCAACTGAATCACACTAGTCTGGGAGCCCAGCACTACTGAACCTATTTCCTAGGGTTTTCCATTGATATTTATGGCCCACATGGGCCCTCTTGTCTATTTTATGATGCATGTTGATGTCTCTGAAACTTGGGGTATGCTAGTGACTGTAGTTGTGGGTGCCTACTCTGCTAGGAAGCACTCAACCAAAAGGCGTCACTCCAACAACCTAGCCTATATAGGTATATTTATAGTCAACACGGATTCAATGATCTATAGCCTCAGTCCTTACCCAAAGGTTTGATCCATTAAGAAAGGGTCTCACACCATATCAACCGAGAAGAGAGATTTCTTGGTGAACCTCGCTGAGTACTCAGCATCTATCATGATACCCTCCTGTGGGTGAATCAGCTCCTGAATGCGAACAAAGATCAAAGTAGATGGGATAAAATCCTTTAAAAACCCCTCTCCATGTAAACCAAGTTGAGGGTCTCCTCGTCATTCATTTGTGTGGTAATTCTCCACCATCTACAAATCGATCCCTGAAGATGGCTCTTTTCTGAGATTTCCATCGGGTGAGGCGTGTTTTTCACTAATTATAGGACTTTCATCACTGCCTCCAACAAGTCCTCAGTGACCTGAGGATCTGTCTCTCCCATGAACCTATGAGCTCTCTGACACTAAAAATCATTCATGGGACTGAGTCCCTGGAAATCCCCTTCTAGTACCACTGGAAATTGATTCTAACCATTGGGTGGTGGTTGCAATGTTGCTCCACCCGGTGGGGATGTCTTTAGAACTGGTCCATGAATGAACGCCTCATCCCTAGAGGGTATATCCTCAAGTCCCTGTATTGGGATCTGAGATGGTCGTCGATGTGGTGGCATCCTGAAATTGATAAATAGGGACCATGATTAAAATTTTGTACCTTGTTAGATGTCATTTAATCAAAATAACATAAGCATACACTTATGAAACAAGTGTTTTAATGTCTAGATCCAAAAAGTAGAAAACTAGGTCCCGATGTATGGATACGTCATCCACCACACCAACATTGGACTACCTGAATCTGGAATTTGGACAAAAAACACTTTTCATTATTGCCCAAAAAATCCAAACTACATGCCTTTGTGGTAAGACCGACCTCCCTCTAATACCACATTGTCACGACCCATACACTGGGGCCCGTGCTGTGACTACCCCAAGCCTACCTCCCGAGGGCCAGTTGCTGGCGACTAGTGTTGAGGGTTTCATCCAACAAGTAGTAGGAATTTTCTTGAGTATCTATATTCACACATATTCCCAACCAAGTCCTACAAACTGAAAAAGAAACATGTCACTAAAATAGAGTTGACTACATGTACTACTAATAAAAGTGTTCCAGAATATAAACAAATAAAAGAACTCAAAATAGTAACATATAAAAAGTAAACGTCGATGTAAATCCGTGGAAAACCCCACATGATCATGATAGTAGTCTAGATACTAGAATCCAAAGCATAATTTCATGTTCAGTTGATCTTATAGGTCCCTGCCTAGATCTATGACACCAATTCCACTATCATAGAGTCTGTTGGACCTATCTCCCTAAGCACCTCTGGGTCCTGGTCCACCAATGTATCTGTGAAAGCTTGATCATCTTCAGCAGAAACAACACATTCTAGAAAATCCCATACATGGGTTAATAACAGAATAGTAATTCTTGGACACAAAACAAAAATGAATTTCCATGAAAGAAGCCTCAAAGTAAATCATGAAGAAAGAGATAGCTCACACCAGGTATATATTTGGGGTAGCAATAGAATAATCATCAGTCACATCAATGAATACAACAGATTCGGTAGATATCATCATCTATCAAGTATAGTGTGCATTCCAATTCACACATAATTGGTTCCACTTATCGTTAGAATTCATAGGTGCACATCCTCATCGCGTATTGTGGGCCTACATAGTCACACAAAAGGGCATCACAATAATGATGCGAAATGAAGTACTCCTCCTCATAGTGTATCGTGGTCCTGAAAAGTCAAAAAAAAAAGTGATTCCCACAATGGGCCTACAAATTCACAAATAAGTTCACCCAAATGAGAAATATTTAAGTCACATAGAGTCAAAATTCAGCGGTCTTCAAGTCTTAACCAACAATAGGGTTTCATATGCAGCATTCCTAGGAAAAATCCTCCTCAAGCCCTTAATCACCTATCAAAATTCCATGAATTCCTCATCATTGCATGCCAAATGATATTACACATTGACAGGGTCTGAACGCCATAAACTTCTCATCAATCAGATGCCTGGTTTGCATGTTATTAGAATTTTAGTTAACATGGGCCAATTGCATCTGGGTCCGGTTTGACCCGGTCGGTCCGACCTGACCAATCAGGACCAAGGTCACACATACCCTAGCTTAGTTCATACTAATTGGACATCAGCATATTCAGGTCGGGGTCTAGTATTTCTGGCATGGCCAATGGGCCTTACCCAAATTGATTCGCTAGGCCCGACCCGGTTTGGCCATGTGTCATGCCAGCTTGGTCGCCCAGCGACCAGATCTCTTCCAGCCCAGCCCAATGGTCGCTAGTCTTTCCTTCCAGCGCTGGTCAGACCCACTAGTCATGTGTCCCGCCCACTGGCAGGGTCCGGCCTGGCCTATTGGCTTGGGGCATGGGCTGCTGGCTAGGGGTGTGGCTCACGAGACCAATGTCCAACCGTACAGGCTTCTGGTTGTGCATGCCTAGAATGCGGCATCCAGCCTCTTCGCCTCTTGGTTGGCACCACAATACTAGGTCCTTACTCCTACCATGATACATCATTTGTGGATTCTAGCTCATCTGAATGGTTAATACGTGGGCCACCCCCCCCCCCCACCCCCCCATGCGACGCCTACCAGATTCCGTGTTACACTACTGCTGGCACGGCTAGCTGGTCGCGACCTCCTACTGCCACGACATTCCAACGATTGTTCCCCCAACCTCCGCCTATGTTCCCCACCGTGGGCCACCACTGACTTCCACTGCCAATGCCAGTTCACCCTTGGTTCCTTCTTCGGGACACCTCGAATTCTCTGTTGGTCCATTTTCCAGTATGTCTACTCTTACGGTCTCCAGGGAATGTTCCCTTTACTACGATGGTATCAAACCCATATTGGCATCAATTCAGATTTTTGGCCACAAATAAAACATACAGTAGAGGGGATTGATCCTTGTTCATGTTGGACCACATCCTAAATTGTTTAATTTTATAATTATGGGAGTTCCGGAGATTTCAGTCCAATAAAAAAATGAAAACTTCAACCTCATTTAAAGAAAATCCCGAAAAGTTACCCTCTTCAATAAACACACGATTAGAGGATCAACCAGTTAATGGTTTGATCAACGTTATTCATTTATAGATTATGAATGGAGAAGTACATAGAATAATTAAACCCCAACCTCAATGATGTATGTTTCCACAATGTTTTATCCTAATGTTTTCAAGATGTTTACATCATTCTTCGCTCCTGGCTCTATTATTTATTGTGTGTCGAAGATGTTTGACATCTATTGGAATTTTTCAATCTTATTGGGAGAGGACGTTCTTTGAAGGTTTAAAATAAAATCCACATAGTTTAATTTCTCCATACTGCAACATGTTCTTTTAATAAAAATAATCATGTCACAGTATTTTTGAAACAAAACGGTGTAACATCATTACACATGCACAACGATCCATTAATGGGATTCATTAATTACACCTCCCCTTTGCCTCATCACAGAACCATAGAATCTCCTTTTTCTTCTCAATGGTGTGAAAGAAAAATTAAATAACTTTTTATTATTATTAGGAAAAGTCCTAAAATTTTTCATTTCATTACAACCCTTGCCGGTCGATGTTAAGTCATTTCTATGAAAATCCCATCGTTCTGAATTGAACGATGTCTTATAATTTTCTATCTGAGCACCAGTTCAAATGATAGAAAACCCCACTCGAACATTTTCTTATGCAAACAATTTTTTTTAAATTCCATTCATGGATCAATGGGCCATAGAATAACGTTATTTCAAAGCTTGTTGTTTCAATAACATTCCATATAATTAAAAATATTGCCTGACATTTCTGATAAATTTTAGTTGAGAATTTATTTACTCTTATTTTTTATGGGATATTTTCCATTAAATTACATGTGAGTGATTTTCGTTCTAAATTTGTTTAATAAATAACATGTGTTTTAGTTATCCATTATTCTATATTGAGTACACATTATCCAAATATTTATATGGAATGTGTTCATAGTTATTTTCCTAGTCATGATGATTTTTATCATTAATTAGTTATTGCATCCATTATAAATACTCATAATATGAATTTGATATCCCCCATATTATTTCCATTCCATATGATATGATCATGAAATTTATAAATGATCATTATAGGATGCATTCCATTTCATTTTTTTATCATATTTAATTTTTGAATTCAAAATGTAATATATGTATCCTGTATGAAATCAAATTTTTTAAAAAATCTAAACTGATTATTCCTTAGGGATTTAATTCATTATAATCAAGATAATTTGTTAAACTATGTCACCAACTCTGTGATTCTAGGGTCAGGGCATTACATGGTTATGGGGATTAAGATATGATATTCTTATACATAATGAATTTATTTTGTTTCGAATCAATATTAAAAAAATGATCCAGGTAAAAAACATTTATGGATATATAATTATTATTAGTATATATCTCAGAGTTTATTATATTTCAAAAATATGTAGAATAATAATTAAGATATATACTTTAAAAAGACATGGAATTAATTCTTGTTTATTCTATTACTAAATTATTATAATTTCATAAATAAGATGGCATAAATTATTCATAAAAAATAATTTGTTTACATTTGATTAAAATTAAATCAATACATGTTATCATGAATTTTAATATTTTTGATGAGTTAATGGTTGAAAAACATAGATAATTTTCTATTATTTTGGATAATATAATACATTTGTAGATTGTTTGATGATGGATTTATAGTAATATTACATTTTCAAGCCAAACATGTTGTATTAGTGGGTCCAAAATGTTGTATAACGAAAAAACTCTGTAAATATTTTTTAATGGATTATTTTACCTATTTTTTTGGGATAATATAAATATTTATTAATTTCATTTGTTTCTCATGTTTCATGTATTTATAGATCTACATTATTGATAGAGATAACAATTCTATCATTGATATTGTAATTTGGTTCCTATGTCGATATCTTACACTATAGTCATAGTTACATTTCAATGAATCATTTTCAATGGATAAATTCACATGAAAAGAATATTAAACTAGAAACTACATAGTTATTATATATATTATAGACAATTAAAGCTATAAAATATGGAATTATTTCGTTAACTTGTGGTATCATGGATAATGTAAATATCTTGTAATTAAACCTGTGGTAAAAGAGACCAAGAATCAAAACACATGTTTCATGGAGAAAAAATAATGTTTTGATATGGGTAAATGAAGAGAAATGGTAAAAATACAACCATTTTCTCAGATGTTATGTTATATAAAATTTTCCTTGAAACAAATTGTGTTAAAATTTTAAAAATCTACCAAATGTATTTTATTATTGAAGGTGGGGTAGACCCGAGATGATATACCTTTTGAAATTTATTTATAATATCGGAGAGATTAAATTTATAAATACACATATTATAATAGTTTTATATTATTACCGATTTTGGTAATGATAATGAACCATAAATCAAAACAAGTTTTTAGGATAAATGGAGAAACATGATACAAAATATGTTATGATAAAAGTAAAAAACATCTAATGGGGTATAATGTTGCATCCAATGATTAGGGTTTTTAATTTTCATCAATAAACATTGGATTTATTATCAATTGAAATTATTGATTGAAGAAAGTGAAGGATTTGAGGATGAATTGTGATATTGGTAAAAACGTGAATATGGTTACTATACTCTTGGTAACTATATTAAGAGAATTAAGGATGTATAATGTATTTATATTTTATGGATTGGGGTTTAAATATATTTAATTATTATTAATTTTCTTATTTTATTTTTATCATCATTTAGAAGATTTGTCATATGGTATGGAGGTGTTAAAATTACGTATAAGGAAATTGTTCTAAAAAATTGGTCAATTGTTTTATTCTTACCATTAAATAATATTACGTAGGCTAGGTTAGTAAAACAATCCCTCAAGATCCCAAAATATGTAAGATATTCTTGAATTATCCAATGATATTATGAAAAATATATAAAAAAATAAATAGAAATGATTGATAATGAATTTATCGAACCAAAATATTCATCAAGGTTATCCATTGACACCTGAACACCATATATTTTTATTAATTATATTCCTTGCAATATATAAGATATTTTTTTAATTTATAGTATCGTCAAATATATTGGAATGTTTAAATATAATTCTAAAATCAAGGACATGTAATATGTTTTAGATGATAATTTATATTTTGGGATGGTATGTGAGATCTTAATGTGTAATTAATTTTATTGATGTACTGATTCTCAATGAAATGTAATATTTTTAAAAAGATATATAAGATTTTTTTGGGGATAAATATATAATTCAAGGGGATATATATTATATGATGATGATAAAGACATTAGATAAATAATTCTACATAGATATATATATTATAAAATTACTTGTGGTAGAATTATATCTGATCTCATATACATTATATATAATGGATATTCTAAAATGACATGATCATGCTATTAGTGAGAATGTAAAATTTTCTAAAGTCGAATTTTATTGTTTTAGGTGTTGTGTCAATAGTAAGACAGACTAAAGAGTAATTGCGATAATAATTTGATACTCATTAGAAATGGATTTACTGTTTTGAGGAATATGATTTTGTCTACAATATAATGAATCGATAAATTATATCATAGTTGTATGATCATTCCATGAATGATAATATTTGGAGATGGAGAATGTAATTAAATAATGTTTACAAAATATAGAATTTCTATATGTCAAAATGGTAGAATATATTTATGGAAAAACTAACCAGTTGTCTTCTCTATGAGCAAGTTAAAAACAATTGGATACTTTTTCATATAATTAATTGTTATAGGATAACACCAGGATATTCGTTGTATATAAAAATAAAATATTTTATTTTATTTTATTGAACATGATGATGGAAAGATAATCAAGAAATTTTGTGTTTATTTTTGAAATATTTTTAAAATTACATTAAAATTTAATATAATGAATATATTGAAAATATTTTATGATGTTTTTCTAAGTCAATTGGAATATTTGAAAACATTAAAACATGTGGTATTCTAAGAACAGTCATAATTTCTTAAAGAATGTTGGATTTACCCAACAATTGGATCATCTGTCAGATGAAAAAATTCATTTTGAAATGTTCCAATAATTGATTTGAAAAAATATAGTACAAAATATTTGTATATATTGTATTATGAAATAGTATGATATATTAAAATTAAAAAATCAATTATATACAGTTTTTGATAAATACGGATTGATGATTATATGTGTTACACCAATACATAAGGATGTTGGAGAATTAGTGAGTCAACATTCTTTTTGTAAGGATTTTCCTTCATCTTATTAATGAAGGGAGGATAATGTGTTCATATATAAGAAAACTAACAGTCACTCACACTATGTTTTCATTGTAAATTGGTATTAGAGGTGTCAAGGTGTACATAAATTTAACATCTTAATATCATTAAATCTTTATTTATGATGAAATCTGAGCTGAATACTTAACATGGACAATATTACATGTCAATAACATTTATTTTCATTCACCTATAGATTGAGAGTAAAATATGAATAGGTAGTGTCCAATTGACTGATAGTTACTCAATCCCAAAAGAGGGTGGTTTATTCAATGGAACACAGTTCCCATGACATAAAATCTACATCCACATAATAGTACATGAAAGTGGATTTTCGGACACTAAGACTACACTGTGAACATTGTTCTTGGATTATCCATTGCTTTCTAACTATGTAAAATTATTATTTTCATAATCATTATATACCTCAAAAAATTTAGGATATTTTATTTGATCAATAATGAAAAATTGGTATATATAGTGTCATTATTCTAATGAGGTAAGTATTTTTTTTATCGGTAATGGGGTGTTAGAATGAAATGTTTTTACTTAGTGATCACCTATATTCCCCACATCCCATATTGTATATGATCATATTGGTCTTAATAAAAAAACAATATTGAATATATATTCATTAAAACATTTCAATGTTATCATGAAATAACATCATTATTGTGACTATGACGTCTAAAAAAACTCAAATAATTAGTTACTAGTAATATGTACAATTGACCAATAATTAGAATGATTAATGTATCATGGTCCTATATTTTCACTACTAACAATGCGATATATATATAAATATATATTAGGAAAATGTAAATTCAAAATTATTATTATTATTTCTATTTAATTATAATCTTTCAAACTGCATAATACCATCTAGAAATTCTATTCTAATGTTAAATTTCCCTATATTTTTATTCAAATATTATATTTTGTCTTTAAACTAACTTTTCATTTTATAATTTGTTTCCCATTAATCAGAATACAATTAACTAGTTCTAAATGTTGTATTAATCATAAATTCATGTTAATTTAATAATATTCACATATAATATATCACAACTATGAATTTATCAATTTAAAATTCAATATTCTTAATGATATTATATTTTAGGTTTATATAATCATTTATTAAAATGTGATTATTATCAACTTCCATTTTTTGGTACTTATTTAGTTTCATTTAAAAATCAAAAATTTTGAGTGTATTATTTTTCTACCTATAAATCCTATCAACTATATTTGTTACATTAGTCATATCAAAATTATAATAATAATTAATTATCCCATTATCAAAAACCACAGTAAAACCATTTATAAAACCAAAATTTGTAGAAAAAATATTGGTTCCAAATTATTTTCTTCTATAAATATCAATTGAAAAACTAAATACCAAATAGAATTCTACTATATCAGTCTTCAAGAACATATTTTTAATCTTTTTTCATCTTAATAAACAAAAATTTGGTATCATATGTCTTCTTATATTCATAAAATATAAAATCAATAATATAATTTATTTTTAGGTCACCTCTCATTATATCAAAGACTAAAATTCTTCTATACCTTTTAGACTTACTATACACATTATTATCCTTATTATTCTATTAAATTTTTTATTGAAATAATTATTTGGATTTAATTATAACCCGTTGACAAAGGATTCAATAAAAATTGATTTAATTGATATTGATGTAATAGACATAGAATTTTCATTATCATTAAGGAAATTAATTTTCATCTTACGATCATATTTTCAATGAAATCTAGTTAGATAATCTATTCTAAAAAAAGTGACATTGTAATATATAAAAATCAGAGGCATAATGGAATTTCAATTCATGGGTAGTTCTTAATCTTCCATTCCAACCATAAAATAATTCTATATCTTATCTCCAATGGTAGTGACAATTTTCAAAGTCAGATTAAACATGTTAAAAAAATCATTAAAAAATTCACGTAGGAGTTTCCTTAATTATTGAATGATTCATTACATTTTTAAATATAATTTTTTAGAAATTATTTAGTTCAATTATTCCTGATATTTAATTCCCTCCTACTTCAAAAGGATTTATACATGTATTATTCTATTATAAAAACATTTTCAATTTAATATTCAGAATTATTAAAAAAAAAATTGAATATTTATTTAGAAGCATCATTTTATATGAATTAATCTGGCTCAAATTTAATATACTAATAATTTCCCAACATGGTAATCTTGTAGACAATTCATATGTTCTTTTGAAAAGTCTCTTTTAATTATTTCCAATTTCATTATGCATTTTTATGAAAATGTGGTGGTCCTATTGGATTTGGGATATCAATCATCTAATTTGGTTCCATAATATAAATAAATAATTACCTTAGTCTTTTTATGATCTTCAATTCAAATTATATCAAATATATAAGAAACACTTAAGGATGAGTAATTACAAATTAAAAAAATAAATAATATTTATAAAATAGAATTTTTTCTCAAAATATAATAATACATTATTCAACCTCCTTATCCATGGATTATATTTGAAAACAATATGAATGAATATATTATTATCGTTAATTTCTATGTTCATTATCATTTAATTATTAATGATCTCCTTACATAAATTTACATAAATATTCTTAATACACAATAAATTATGTAATTAATAAATATTAAAATTTGGACACAATTATTCAGACTTATTTTTTACTTCTCTTGTTAATGATGTACAAGATATCATTTTTCATATTGAAATAACATTTTAATCATTTCATAATACAAAATTAGTTTCAGAAATTCTACTCTCTCTATAAAAAACTATCATTATTTGGAAAAAAATTCTGAATTCATCCTAGTATAAATAAAGATAATGAATTTGGTAACAGGAAAAAATGGGGGAATAGGTAATGATTCATATTCATTTATGGATTTGATATTTTTGTAGTATTTTGATTGTATGTGATGAAACCCCAAATGAAGATCATGACATTTAGTAGCAATTTATTATGTTATTTTTTATAAGTGGAAGCTTTGTTTCATGTGGTTTTAATGTCAGATGATGTTGTAAATTATTTAAAAACGTGTATTTATATAATGAAATAGTTTTCCTTAGATTTAGAAAAATTATGATGAAATAACTAAAATAATTTGGAATTTCATAAAAGACACTTTTAAATTTTATCAAATGAAAATTGATGTGTTGTGATGTGTGTCAATTTTGTCTATATGTGATGTTTAGTTTATTTGTGGTTTGGTAATTTAGGGTTAATTAAAAAGATATGAATGCTTATTCAGGGTGGTGATTTGAGGTATTTTCTGTCATTCATATGGGTGGTAATGTTTTCATTTGATTGGTCATGTTTTTGGATTGATGATGTAGTTGTTATTTTTGAATCCTTTTGGGTAGTTCTAGTTATGGATTATTTTGACATACTTTTAGGTTGGTGAAATGATGGTTTGTTTAGACACGTTGTTGGGGTAATGAGGAGATGGATTGTTTTTACCTTATTATTTTGAGGTGTGGAAATGGTAATTTTGGGATGATACGATACATATTATGTATTGTTTTTTTGTGATAAAATCCTATGTAGTTATGGAATAATTAAATAATAATGATTGGATTGGTTATGTTTTAATCATGATAATGAGATGAAAATAAATAATGACCAAAATATATAATTGGATGTGTGGTTAATGGTGGTTGATGATTAATAATGAAACAAATTGGTGGGAGTGAAATAGAATATAAATGTTAAATTCAACTTATTCCATCTTGGGTGATTTGAATTTAGTGAAGGAAGTTAAATTTGGGAGGTATTGAGCTGGTTATCATTTTTTTAAACCATAATTTGGAATTGTTTGTGGTTATATATATAGTTTTATATATAAATTTTAAATTCGACATACACCCCGCCCACATCATGAACTATTTGATAACAGCCTTATTTCTATATGATGGATGTTTTACAGAGGTCCAAGTGATGAGGATTGATGGTTGGTTACCCACCGTCTTTACATCACGACTTCATGCATGTAGATATGAATAGGTTTTGATTGTCGTAGGATTGTTAGTTCACAAGGTGTTGACCATGGTTTAGTAATGAGATATTTTATATAAATGTGATTTTCTGTGATGTAATTGGTGTATTTAATCGAGATATGATTCAATCATAATATTTGGTGGGCTATGGTGGGTGTTGTTCATGGTAAGATCAAGAAACAAGTTTGATGTCTTTCATGTTCATGCTACCATAGTAATATTATAATGGTGTCGGTTGGGATGTGATGTTACCATTATATAGTATGTTGGGGTATGATTATGTGGGAGTGATATGATGTGATTGGTTTGTTGGATTATGGTATATGTTATATTAAAGGGATGAGAGCACCATAAAATATGATCTTGGTGATTGAGAATTGAAATTATGGTGAATCATGTGTAGTGTACCCTTTATCTATATGATTATTATTATTTTATTATACATGACCTATGTTATATGGTGAATCTGACAGGATGAGGATGAGAAGGACATTATAAATTTTTAGCTGTGGTGGGTATGAATTTTTATAACAGGTTCATTAGTACGATTTCTTAACATTTCCACAAGAAAAATTGGTTTTACTACTGAGTGTAATTGTGTGATCATAAAGTGTATATAAACCAATTTTATGTATCCAAAAAGATTAAATGGTTCATTTTAGATGATACTGTAATGGTACATGTTGGATATTTGATTTGAATTTATATTATATTTTCTCGTGGTTAATACATTTTGAAGATGATTTCATGTATCAATATTATTTTGGAATTCATCAATAATCTGTCTTGTGTTTTTTATGTTATTTCATAGAATTAATTTAGGAAAATTCATCTTATCTGTCAATAAAATATTATTTTAGAGTGAAATACCTCCAATTTACTAGTATTTTTGTACCATCTGTGCTTGTTTCAATCCTGGGGTCTACTGGAGGTGGGACGCAATAGGTAATTATATCAATCCACAGATTGTGGATTATTTGGTGGAGGGGATTCATTAAACCAATGAAAATTAACTAATAGGAGGACCATAGATTTTAATGGAGTAACTGAGAAATATTCTAATTGGATACTGAATTATTTTATTTACATTCCTCTATTTTATGTATAATTTTTTGACCAGCCAAATTAGGGGTGTCTGGTTACTATTATATGATCTCAAATATACATTCCATGAAATTTTTATACAATTATATATTTTTATATTCTGTAATTGTTATTATTTTGGACATCTATTAATAAAAATTATTTAATACACCGATGGATGGAATTCAAACCATTGTTTAGAGTTATAAAAATCTAGCATACAAGGAGTCATATATTAGGCTTTATATCCCTTCGCACTGAATCCAATAATTCAGTTTTGGGGAATTATAATGTCCATTATGAATGTATTCTTATATATATATGTTAAATCATGGATATGGTCAATGGAAAACACAACATCATAGTTATTTGGGTGTACATGTGTTTATTTCGAAAATATAATAGTATATTCATACACAATAGTTACATCCTCAGTTATAAGGACCCATTTCCATTAATAGTTTTTGCCTACATTTAATCTTTGAGAATTTCAATTTTATATCTACTATAGGCTGATTCTGACAAGATTCATATGATGAATTCAACTCTGTAAAGAAAAGTGATCCCTTATCTTCAAAAAAAATTTGAATATCCTTATCATAGCAATAATTTTTATATTGTAATATCAAATACAAAAATTGGTAAGGATTATATCAAATCTAGTCATAGGTTATGTAATAATTTTTTCATGTGGGGTAAGGATATGCACCATTATGGTGTGTATTAAATAAATCCTTATTATAGTAACATTTCCACTATAATTATTGATTTAAAATTCCATACATAAGGAGCTAGGTATATATATATATTTTCAAGTAAACATGAATGATATAAAAGAGTGAAGTAATGTGATATTAAAAAATAATGTATATTAATAAAAGGTTGTGGTCAATATAAATAATACAATATATTTAGAAACATAAAACACATCATTAATGTGAATAGAATATTGGATTTTCTCCCATTTTCTATTCAAAGTAAAATTCCATTGATGCATTGGATAATGCTTTAATCGTTCTCTATATCATTAATGTTGATATATATTAACATGAATGCCTCTTTATTTCACTCTCAATCTTTTTAATTATGTTATTTCACTCTATATTTATTGAAAACTCCAACACATAGAAAGAATGTTCCACAATTTATTCCATAATTATTAAAGTTTGGTTATTCCACCCTTCCATTATTCCATTCTATCGTATTACAATTTCTAGAGTTCTCATAAACATGTTTTTTTATATTATTCATTGGAAAATTGATTATTATAGAAATAATTTAATTTTAATGGTGGAACATGAAACTATATCCCTATATATTTGTATATATATAATTTATAAGGGTCAAATTCACTATGAAGAATATGCTTCTAACAATTTAATGAAAAGATCATCATTACTCCTTGGATTACATACATAATCCACTATATAGGGTCATAAACATATAATGTAACCATCATATTATATAACCTTTCCACCATTATATTTCATTATGCAATCTTATTTATTATCTATTTTATCTCACTACTTCTAAGTAATTTATTATTTTAAAAATATCATAAGGAAATTATATTAATCCATAGTATTTATTTCCAATAACTCTGTCATGCCCCATCCCCTAGGGCCCATGTCGTGACTACCCAAAGCCCACCTTCCATAGGTCATGCGATTGAGACTACCACCGGAATGCATATCTATTAATAGTAATGCATTTCCTTTAAACCAATACAACATAAAAATCCAATATCACAACAATAGGCAACCACAGAGTAAACTGTTGTAGTAAAAAGTGTGCTAAATGTAAAGGGTCGAAAATACAAGCCCAACTGGAAAGCACAAGTACAAGTAAAAAAGTGAAAAAAAACTCATGGATCATAAAATGAGGATCTTACCTAAAGGGTTGGTATAGTTCTTGAGTAGTAGTGTTGCGTCACGCCGCGTCAAATGGTCCACCACTCAGAACTATCTAGTCATAGCTCCCTCAACCACGATCAATGATGTCCATCATCTACACAAGAACCAATAATGTGCGGGCGAATCCCATGCGGGGGTGAGTGTATCAATACTCAGTAGGGACCCCAAGACCCTCGAAGGTCTCCTAGAGTTCCACAATGAAAACCCCACAAAGAAAGACTTCAAACACAAAGAATGAAATAGTCATCAAATAATCTTAGGTATATTACCATACATTTACATGTGTTATCAAGATATACTCATCTCATACATGAGGGAAGAATATAACAAAGGTAATACCATGAAGCTAACACGACGAAGGAAAAAGTGCCACACACGTAACACCATGATGATAACCCCATGAAGGTAAAATTAGATATGGGTATCACCGCGAATATATCACCATGACAGTAAAAGTACCACACTGGTGTCACCATGATGATATCATCATGAAGGTAAAATTACCACATAGGTATCACAACGAAGGTAAAAGACTCATCTCACACCAGGTATTAATGAAGTATACATGTACTGATGATAAGTCACGAAGCTAGATATTTTTTTCTTCCAATTGGAACTACTACATACCATACAGAGTCTGACCCAAACTAGATCAATTGGTACTAAACCCTATAATGATCAACATTTGATCCGACCCACCAAAATTTTATAGGTACTAACCCATGAAATGAGCCACACAGAATCTGACCTACATAGGATTAGTATGTGTTGACCCACACAAGATCTCTTAGTGCTGACCAACATAAGATTTTATCCACACAAGATTGGTATGCACTGACCCACAAAGGATCACTGAGCGTTGAACCCCACAGGATCTGACCCATATAGGATCGATGCTGACCCACATAGGATGACTCTGTACTAACTACCATATGATATGTTTACTACCTCCACCTCACTGCCATCCACATGATTCCCACTCATAGTACTCATGATTTTCGGAGAAAAAATTCTCAAGATAACTTTTTTACCAAAACATCGATGAAGATCCATGAAGAAGTATTCTAAAGGACATCCATGTCATGAGGGTTCCAATGTGATAGACAACGTGTCAGTCAGATGCTCTGTCTATGATTTATAAATGTTTAAGTTCTAAGGGATCGGTTGGATTCAGATTCGATATAACCTAGTCTTACTCAAATATTTAACCAAAAATCATGTCGTGTATGAAAAAAGAAACTACTTTCCAAAAGGGTTCACAATTCCACTGGCGGAATATCAAATGGACACTCCATTCTTCAGTTATGTGTGTTTCATTATTCCGGGACTAGTGGGGTCGGGACCTGGTCCACCTCGGTCACGCCGGCCCGATGCAATGGTTCTGAGGGTCTGCCTGACACCACTCTTGTCTGGCCCGATAATAGTTAGCTCAGTTCACTATATTCGGCCCATCATTGTTGGCCCAGTACAGTTCAAGGGCCCGAGACATGGCTGGCACGGCCCGTCGGGTGGGGCTCGACCCACCCATTTTGGCCCACTGGCAGTGGTTCTTGCTCGACCCACTATAAGGCAGACCGATCTTCCCTGTTGGCCCCATGAGTGCGGGGCTATTTGGTCCAACCAGGTGTGGTGTGAGGGCCATTACATTCTCCACATGTCGTTGCTTTATTTGTTGCATCCCCCAAAAGTGTGTGACCGCACACTGCACGACCTTCCTCCACAACCTATTGGTACCGTCCGCCACTGCCCGTCGTAGCTATATGTCATGACTCCCTTGTTTGGTGGTGCATGAGAGCATGTAAATGTCTTCTCCATGGATGGTTGTTTTCGTCCACCTCTATCACTCGTCATCCCGTGTTTCATCCATCCCAAACATTACATGAGAAGGACACGTCAACTTCCAACAGAAATAGCGGAGGGTCCAAGACTTGTTTTTTTGGCCCATGAATTCCATGTAAACATGATAGAAAGAGGGTGGTAAAATAATTTACAACTCTTGAAATTAAACAAGGAATAAACCCCACCATAATTTCATTGGATAATGATCATGATTGAGAAAATATCGGTATTCTTCTCCCCCTCATCATGCGCCAATGGTGCTGCTACATCATCATTATTCAGTTCGGGGTTTAGTGTCTCTCATCATCGCTCAACGAATGTGGACCCATTCACAATGTGCTGGGTGTCACGACACATTACCTGATCATAATAGCATTTTGAAGCCGTTCCAATACCTCCCCCCAAGCTCCACATAATAGGACACGTGGAGAGTAAGTAACGATTATGGAATTTGGGGGGTGGGGTTATTTAATAGGAACCTTCCCATATTTCAATGATGTTGTTACTTATGATTTGGAGGGTCACCCAATTTAACGGCTTGACATGTCACTTGTCCAACAATACAACATATCAATTAGAGGAAAAGAGTGAAATAAACAAAATAACAAATTTATTTTATTATTATTTTAAAAAGTAAAATAATCTATAATTTTCTACAAACATACTACAATCGAAGTAAAGACACCCTGAAGAGAATCCCAGTGCAATTTACTCAACGGTTCCATTGGATTTCCAATCTAAGCACCGATTCAAAATATAGAAAATGATCCCAACGCTTTAACTAAATGTACCTTAAAAATATTTTAGAAATTTATATCGGGCAGACCGGACCTCAGAATCACGCACCTTCAATTTTCCTAGACTCCTAATAATTCAATATATATGAAAATATTACATGAAAAATATGGTTCTTTACAATCTCCCCACCATATATATTTTTATCCTCAAAAGCCACAACATAGTCTAAGGAATGAAATGGGTGTACTGAGTATGAATCTGATCCCCTCGCTCCAATGTGCTCTCTTGGAGGTTCCCATGATACTAGTGAACATGCACTAGAGGTATAGAACGCCTACAAAGGACCCGCTAATGTCGATCCCCAATCTATACTGTAACGTCGATAATGGTCACCCCATCGTCGATGTCAAACTCTCCCAAGTTGATGACGTGGAATAGATATTTCATGTACCTCCTCAGCTATGACACATAAAAAAATTCAAGTAACTGCTACATCTGTGGGGTAAGATCCAGGCAATATGCCACCTCGCACGCTCATCTGAGATACTGAAAAGGTCCGATGAACATCAAATATAGCTTTCTGCCCCATCCAAATATCTGCAAACGTCATCGAGGTGAGACCCATAGTAAGACATGGTCTCCCTCCGCTAACTCCAAAGGTCCTCATTTCCTGTCAGCATAAGATTTATGCCAGCACTATATAGTCATCATATACTCCTCGAAGTTCTGAACCATCTCAGTGGTAACCCGTACCATCCCTGGACCCATAAGTATTGACTCACATGGGTATGTCCGGTATAGAGGTGATCTACAAGGTCGATCGTATATGGCCTCAAATAGTTCCATACCGATGGTGGAGTGATAACTTTTGTTGTATGGGAACACCAGCAAGGGAAAGTGATCCTCCCAACTACGGCCAAAATCTATGACACAAGCATGAATTATGTCTTCATGTGTCTGTATGGTCTTCTCTGTATGACCATACATCGAAGGATAAAAGGCAGTGCTCAAAAGTAGCTGAGCCCCGAATGCCTACTATAATATCATCCATAACCATATTTAAAACATGTGTCAATGGTCAGAGATGATCGTAGATGGTACCGCATGAGATTTTACAATCTCCTATATTTACACGCGTCCCTAGCCCACTAATGATCTTTCTATTGGATGAGTAGGAAGTGGGCCAACATGGTGAGTCAGTCAATGATCACCCAAATGGAATCATGTCCCCTGGAACTAGGTGGAATCCCTATCACAAAGTCCATAGAGATACCATCCCAAATCCACTATGACACCTCTAGTGTCTACGCAATGGCTGTTGGAACCTCGTGCTCGGCCTTCACATGCAGACAATTGAGGTATCGTGAAACAAACTATACAACTTCCTTCTTTATCCCTGGCCTCTAGTGCTGATGCTAGAAGTCCAGGTACATCTTCGCCACACCATGATGTACCACCAGAGGGGATCTATGGAAATCCATCTACAACTCCTCTTGTAGCGCCACTAGTACCATGGTGCGTCCTCTAAAGTGGATTTCATTCTCCCCACCTTCATAAAATCCATATGGTGCATGTCCTGATGATATTTGAGCATGTCGTGCCTCGATGTCAATGTCCACAAGTTGTGCATCTCAATATCACTAAATATGTGGTGGAGTGATAGTTATAGTCAAGAGTTAGGCTATCCCATCTCTATCAACAAAGCATATATGCAATGCGGCTAGCTGTATTGTCGCCTCACTCAGCAACTGCAGACCAGACCTCTTGCTGAGTGCATCTTCCACTATGTTCCCATTCCTAGGAAGAAATAAAATCACATGGTCATAGTATTGGAGGAACTCTAGCCCTTTTCATTGTCTGATGTTCCGGGTCATCTATTAGAAGATATACCTAAGACTCTTTTGATCAGAATAGACTATAAAATGTTCTCCCATCAAGTAATTACTCAACATTTTCTAGGCGAATACCACCACTGCTAAGTACAGGTCTTGGGTAGAATAATTCTTGTCACTTTGTCTTAGCTTCCAGGTGCCATACATGATCACTTATCACTCCTACATTTGGACACATCGATGTCTGGCCCCTGATGCTTCGTAGTAGACTACAAAACCAATGCCCTCTTTTGATTGCCTCAAGATGGGGGCCCTCGTCATTCTCTGCCTCTGCTCCTGAAAACACTGCTCTAATATCTCTATCCACACAATGGTATGTCCCTTCTACATCAATGCTGACAAGGGTTCTACAACTTTGGAAATTTTGGGTATGAATCTCTGGTAGTACACATCCAATCCATGGATACTCTACACCTCGGTCACACTCTTTGGTGGCTCCCAAACAAGTACAAACTCTATCTTTTCCAGATCCACCATAACTCTATCCTCTATGATAAAATACCCTAGGAAATGGACATAAAATATCCAAAAATGGCACATCGAGAGCCTATCATAAATCTGGTTCTCTCAGAGTGTATCTAGAACTATCAGAATATAATAAGCATGCACCTCCTCCATCGCTGAGTACACAAAGATGTCGTTGATGAACACCACCACAAAGTGATCAAGGTATGGTGAAAAGACCCTATTCATGAGATCCATGAACACATTAGTGGTGTTGGTCACATAGAAAGTCATAATCCAGAACACATCATGTCCATACTGACATCTAAAAGCCATCTTTTTCACATCCTCATCTCATACCTTGAGTTGATGATTACCTGATCAGAGGTATATATTTGAAAACCATTGAGCTCCCTTCTGAGGATAATAAAGATCATCAATCCTCATAAGAGGATACTTGCTCATCATGGTCACCTGGTTCTGGTGATGATTATCAACACAGAGATTGAAACTCCCATCTTCCTTCTTGGAAAACAAAATCGGGCGTACCCATAGTGCAACACAGGGACTTTTGAAACCCTTTCCCTATAAGTCCTCTAACTATACCAATAACTCAAAAAGATCCAAGAGATTCATATGATATGATGGTTTAGATATCGGTGTTTTCACATGGTACTAGTCTATGAAAAAGTCCACCTCTCTGGGAGAAGGTAGTCTTGGAACATCATCTGGGAAGACATCGACATACTGGACAACCGCCGCAGGATAGCTTGGACTCCAAACATCAAATTCTCCAAGGGTAGGTCTAGTAAACTAATGTTTGATTGGATGCACCATCATCTAAGTAATTACATCTTGTACTATAATGGTTCCCTTCTCACTGGTGAAGGAAATTATGGTCCCACCCTCGTGGACACACCAAACATTGTGCCTAATACAGTCAATCTAAGCATGGACTATGGATAACCATTCCATACCCATGATGATATCATAAGGCTTCGACCCCACTACTAGAACCTCCTAGCCAAATCTATCACCTCCTAGAGTATTCTCACAGTACCTATACTAGTGTGTAATCTTCAAATCATCCCTCAAAAAGTCTCTAGCCATAAGGACCGAGCCAATGCATCTGTCAAAATATCCGAGCTCCGAACGAGGGACATGGAAGTAAAAGATTGATGGGTACCTGTGTCTTTATGTACTGCAACTATGGTGTAATAGACACAAATAATACCTCTAATCATCTATAGTACACCATGGTTGTAGCCAACATCTTCCTGGTGCTGAGCTCCTCCCAGTCCTCCTTCTCCTTGTGGTTGGAGTAGACCACCTGGAGGTGGTGGTGGTCAATCCTCAAATCACCATCCACCGCCTGGCTCACACCAAGCTCCTCTACCACATCCACCTACATATGGTCCTCCTTACTCAAACTGTTACCTCTGCCTTGGTGGTCCCTCGACCATCTGCTGATCGTCAGTACAGTGGGTTGGGAAGTCACAAGCCATGTGACCATTCCCGCTGCACGAGTAGCACTACCTGATCCTCAACAATCATCCTCTGTCCAATGATCCCCCTAACCACCGACCATATATCCTATGGTCATCCACCAGATGGTCTGTCCCACATGGGCTCCTACCTCATCCGTCTACTTCCTATTACGGATGACTCCACTACCTGACGTCCGGTGGGGGCTCTCGCTGTCGGTGCCTGCTCATCTAGCAAGCTCTCCACACAAAGTGTTCGATATAGCACCCCAATCTGTGTTGGAATTCTAAGAGATACCATCGATGCTTTGATCTCTTGTGAAAGACACTGCCCAATGGTCTGGGACATAATGAAAGGGTCTCATACCATGTCGTTGGAGTAGTGGGAGGGATAAGTGAACCTCGCAATGTATTGGGCCACGGTCTTATTTCCATGTTGTAAGTTCAACAACTCTTATATATGCACTAAGAGATGATTCAATGGGACACACATTGACCTAAAAAGTCCCTCTAATATCAGCCATTTGAGGGTTGTCTCATTATGTAACTGGTGTCTCAGACTCTACAATCTTCCAGCTGCCCCCTGAAGAGACTGGCAGCTAGGATCAACATCAGATCATATGGTGTCCCATATAAGTGAAAAACTCTAGCCACAACCTCCTACCTATCCTCTGCCTCATGCAGATTCATCTATACTCAGATCCTTAAATCTCTCTTCCACTGAATCATGTGTAAAATTCATAGTTAGTGTGCATCATCTGCTGGTGGGGATGGTGGCAATGACTGCCCAACGGGTAGTGGTGCGTCTAGTACACCACCAGAAAGTGATAACACCATTAGAGTGTCATGTACCATGGCCTCAATGCTTGGTGGGTTGTCCATGAGTGCTCTCTTGGAAATCCTATCTGTCTTTCTACGTGGTAGCAACTTGAGAGAAAACGGGTGTGCCACAATCAATAATTTATAACTGGTGAGTTGTCTTAATGAACACATAAGAAATTTTTTTCAAAACTCATGCAATTTTTGTTTTCGTGCACTGATTCAGAAATTAGATTTCAGGGTCCTGGTTTATGGATATGTCGGCCATAGCACCAACATTGTGTTCCCCAAACTGAAAACCACAGTCATAACACTTAACACTATTGCCACCTAGAAAATATCAGAGTCCTAGTTCTTCAGTAGAACTGACTCCTTTGATACAAAATTATTAAGACCCATCCCCTTGGGACCGTAACATGACTACCTCAAGCCGACGTTCCATAGTCCAATGACTTGTGTCTAGAACCAGAATGGTGTATCTTGTAATAGGAAGACATTTCTTGTAAACATACACAACAAAAAAATAAAAGAGAAATATAAGACGGAATGACAAAGTAAACTTTTTTAGTAAAAAGTGTGCTGAAGGAAAAGGGGACCGAATACAAGCCCAATAGGAAAGTACAAGAATAACTGAAAAGGGTAAAATATCTCTAGGATCATCCATCGAGGATCTTACATGAAGGGTTGTAAAACTCACGATCAGTAGTCATGTGTCATTCCACAACAAATGGTCCGCCTTTCAGAACTGTACAGTTTTGGCTTCCTCATCCTCGATAAACTTTTTTTGTCATCTATGCGAGACATGACAAGGTGAAGGTGAGGCCTCTGCAGGGGTGAGTATAAAAATACTTCATAGGGACCCCAACACCCCGAAAGGTCTCCCAGAGATTCACAATGGAAATCCCACTATGCAAGAACTCAAATACAAAGTAAAGATGCAGTCATCAACTCTACTTTGGTATATGGTCATAAATATACCAAAGTAATCAAGATATAATAATCTCATACATGAGGGAAGAATATCAAAAAGGTAACCCATGAAGTTAACACAATTAAGGTAAAAGAACCACACAGGTAACACCACAATGATAAAACCACGAAGGTAAAAGTACCACAAAGGTATCACCACGAAGATATCACAACAATGTATAAAGTACCATACTAGTGTCACCCCAAATATATCACCACATTGGTAAATTTACCACATAGGTGTCACCGCGATGTTAAAAGACTCTTCTCACAGCAGGAATTAGTGAGTTATATAATTACATATGAGTAGTCAAGATTCTAGATCATATTATTCTGTCAAGAGGCACTTATGATGACCATACGGAGTATGACCCAAATAGGACCGATAAGTACTAACCCCTAAAATGATCCACATAGGATTTGACCTGCCCAGAGTCAAAAGGTACTAAACCCCGAAATTTCCCACATAGGATAGTTATGTGCTGACCCACACTGAATTGTTGAGCGCTGACCCACAGAGGATCTGACTCACACAAGATCGTTATGAGCAATCCCACATAGGATCACTGAGTGGTGACCCACACAGAATCGATCATGACCCACACAAGATTTCTTGGTATTGAACTCCTTATGATCTTTCTCTATCCTCTGCCCTTCTGCCAGCAACTGGATTTCCACTCATAGTATTCTTGATTCTAGGAGAACAACTCCTCAATCCATCAGTTGTACCACATCATCAACAAAGCCCCACGGATAAGTATTCTAAATGACTACCAAGTCTTAAGGGTTCCAATGCAATAGATGATGAGTCATTAGAAGCCCGATCTGTGATTTATAAGAGTTTTATTTCTGAGGGATAGGTTGGATTCAAATTCAATCCAACCCGGTTGTACGCCAATCATTATCCAAAAATCAACAGAAGTATACCAAAAGGAACTGCTTTCCAAAATGGATCCCAACACCACTAAAAGAGTGTCAACCAGACACTCGGTTCTTCAGTTACAGGAGTTTCATTATTGAAGGACTGGTTGTGTTTGGACCCGGTCTGACTCTGTCAGGTCGGCCCGACGCAATGGGTCTGAAGGTATACCTAACCCCACTCGGGTCCTGCCCACTAAGATTTGGCCTCGTTCACTAGGTTTATCCCATTGGGGTAGGTCCTATTCAGTTTGTGGGCCCAATTGATGGTTGGACCAGACCATCAGGTGGGCCCCGACCCACCCACATTGGCCCACTGGGCGGCGAGTCCGGCCAGGCAGGCTGGACCACTGGTCTGGCCCAACTTTCATGGAGGGTCTGGTTTGCTGGGTGGGTCCGGCCTTGTTAGCCAGAAGGAAGACCCTCCATCCTAGTTGGCCCTGCGAGTGCGAGGCCATTTCGGCCAGCCGATGGGGTGCTTCCCCACCATAATTACCCGTCAGCCGTTTCGATCGGGGGGGGGGGGGTCCTCTAACCTGACACGACATGAGGGCCACACCGTTCTCTACCTTCCACGGCCTCCTCTATCTATGTGCAATGGTGGGCCGCCACCTCATTCGTGGTTGGCCAAGCCGGCTACCATCTACACCCTCTGTAGTTAAGGTCGCGGCCTTCATCACTAGCGACACGCAATGACATCATGTTATCTCTTCTACGACCATTCGATTCTGACCGCCTACTTCACCCATCGTCTTTATTTTCATGTAGACCATACATTTCTTGTGAAGGACACATAAACTTCCAAAAAAATGGAAGGAGTGTTTGGGCCTTGTTCTTTTAGCCTGCGCCCTCTGCGTTAGCATAATAGAAAGAGGGTGGTAAAATATTTATCAACTCTTGAAATTAAATAAGAAATAATCTTGAGGTCATTTTCATTGGATAATTACTGTGATTGAAGAATTTTTAGTATTCTTCGCCCCTGTAATAAGCTTCAAACAATGCTGCTCAATCATCGTTCATCGATCCGGGCTCGGTGTCACTCTTCACTGCTTGATGAAATAGGTATCGTCCTCAAAGTGTTGGTCGTTGCAGCACTTTACCAGATCATTGTTGCTTGGTGAAGTGGTGCCAATACCTTCCCCCCATCTCTATATAAATATGAGAGGGGGAGGGTATGTAACAATCGTTGAATTTATGGGGGATCATTTAATAAGAACTTTTCCTCAATTCCAGCGACATTGTTACATAGGATTTGGAGGGTCAATCCATTTAATGGCATGACATGTCATAGGTCCCACACTACAGCTTGTCCATTGGAGGAAAATAATTAAATAAAAAAATGACATTGTTATTTTATATATTCTTTTAAAAAGTAAAAAAATCTATCTTTTTCATGTGAATTACTACAGTCGAAGTGAAGCCTCCCTTATGCGAATCTCGGCACTTGAGATTCAATGGTTCCCTATAATTTTTATTCCGAGAACCATTTTAAAAGATTGAAAATGAAACCTTCTCATTTACTGATATACCTTAATAAAGTTTAGATATTTATTCCGGGCACACTAGGCCAAGAAATCAAGCACTGTCAATTTTAACAGACTCGTAATAATAATATATTATTAAAAAAATTACATGGAAATTCGAGTCTATGCAAACTCATTAATATTGTTGATCAATGATAACAATTTATTAGAGTACTCGTAAAATAATAAACTTAAAAACTACATATAACTCATTTCTTGTAATCTAATGTGTGAATTATATACTAAAGTGACATGATTCACTACTCAACTATGAATGGATATGTATTCCCATTTATTGAGGGATTATTCTAATCAATGATTTTGTCAAATATTATTTCTCTATTTTAGGGTCTAGTCAGATTCTCCATATAGGAATGGTAATCCATCCAATCATGTGTCATCTACCTTACTATTTTTATATTTTTTCAATTTCAAACATTAGATATAAAAACAAATACTACATATTTATCATTTTAAGTAGGTCATTTATACAATGAATGATTTTAATAAACTATTTTCTCAAATGAATTAAATTTCCAGAGAAATATTTTATTTCACAATAAAAAGAATTTAAACGAGACATGATATGATATTAAAATATTATTGTTTATCTCATAGCCATTGTTATGGATGTTATTCATAAAATTATCTAAATTATGAAATTATATTGATAGAAAATATTTTTATTATGAATTATTTAGGGGAAATTTAATTATATATTAATATAATAAAAATTAAAATTAATGAATTTATTTTTGAAAAGCTATTTTTATGCTTACAAAAACGTTTTTGATCAATAAATTAATTAAAATAATATTACGTGAATGATTTTAATTAAATTTATATATTATATATTAAATTAAATCTATATCATTTTTATTATTTTTTTTGTAAAAAATTATATAGTAATAAATTCAATTTAATGATTTAAAACAATTTTTGTTTAAAAATATTTTTTTCTCTATTTTCACACATATAAGAAATTAATTTTTGTCAATTTCCAAAATATTATTTTTCCAAATGATCAAGATTAATGAAATAATCATTTGATAATTATCTTTGAGTGAGGTTTTTATAATTTTCTAATGAGATAATTTATTGATGAATTGTAGAAAATTCTTATTTTTATTAAGAAAAGTCATTTAATCTAAAAATTTAAAAATAATATAAATTATTTTAAGATGGTTTCAAAAGTAATATTTGTAAAATTATAATAATATTTATCAAATTTAGGTTATTTTAATAAATTTTATATTTTATTTTTATGCAATATTTTAATCTTTTTATAATTTTTTTATACATAAAATATTTTTTTTCGCATAAGCTAGATTATTATAAGGTTTCTGTTTTCCACATATATGATTAGATTTTAGAAAATTAAATTCAATATTTTGAGTTAAAATTATTTATACTGTCAAATAATTTCAACATAATTTTTGACCATTATGAATAATAAAAGTAATAAAAATTAATAACTATAAATAAGGTTAAATGAGTTTATAGGGGGTCAAACTAATAATATAAAGCGTGAAATAGACTAGAATCCTATCAATTTTCTTAAAATATTATCAACATTAATAGATAATGGCTATTAATGGAACATATTAGAGCCTTGTAGATGTTGGAAAATGTTGGAACACCTTCTTCATTTCAAATATTACTAGTGTGCCACTCGGCTAACATATAAAAGGACACCCCATATACTATCTATATAAAACCTACAAAACTGTTTGGTTATAAAATTAACTACCCAAATACATTCTTTAATTACATCATCCCATTATATAATTCATATTTTGATTATTTATCCACCCAATGAAGGCTTTTTTATATAATGATAAATGCTACATGATGAATATATATATTTCTTCAACAAGTGTTTTTATAATAGATATTACACCAATACAATAAAGTCTTATTAAACAATGATAATATATGAACCTCATCATCTCAACTTTATTTAAATTTTATTATTCTTTGGTTATGACCTACATATATATCCTTTTCCGTCAAATTTCATATGAAATCACCATTCATGTATATGTTGCAATAACTCATCACAAATGCATGTTATTAGTTTTCCATCACCACCTATCATAGATGGATATAATTATTTATTTAATATTTATATATTATAGTAATGATTATATTATACCTGTTTAATTATAATAAACCATCATTCATTATACCTACCAGCCATTTGGAGAAAATTAATGATGCTCTTGTGTTTGGAGGACTACTGCTTCAATGAATAATGTGAAGTATTTGTATTCTATTTAAAACAATGTTTATTATGATATGTTAATAAATGAAATTTTTAATGTATGTATACCTACTAAATAATAATATCACATATTCCCTATTAATTTCTATTGCATGGGAATATGATAACCTTAGTCATGTTTAAGGAAGAATATCATCGAGTGAAGCAATGTTATTCATTATTCACATACACTTTACGAGGTTGAAAATAATGATTTTATTAAATAAGAAAATTAAATATATTTGAAATAAAATTTATTATTGAATGGAAATATATTACATACCCTTATTTTATACTATCCTTCAGGGATATGGAAATAGTGTTTAGGCATACGTATAACTTACCGTCTCTATTAATGGTCTATAAAATTTCTAATCTATAATGTTTATAGATAATTTAATAATATATATAATGAATATATATGATATTTATATCATTTTACTAATTATGGAGAATTTGTTACCATGATAAATATAAGAGTACCAAAATAATAACTTATCTAAAGATACAAGATTCACAACGTAGTTGTTTAATGAAACGTAGTGTTAATATTTAATATGAATTAAATAGGTAATAAATGGTTATAAATAAATAATATATGGTATAGTATGTATTTTTTATAGAACATTCTTAATAAATTTAAATTTTTTATATATTTCATTTGTGTATGTAGTATTTTGAGGCATCCGGTGAGGAATTTTCATCTCACATTTTTCATGTATGAGACAAATTCTATATTGACCTCATATTTGTTTTATGAGTTATATATAATTCCATTGAATATATTTTATGATTACCCATGTGAATATAATTGTGATTTAAAGAAATGACGAACTTGATATTTTTGGCATTATGGTTAAAAAGTTAAAAAATTGGATTTTTGACTAAATGTTCCTACTTTAAGACCTATGTTGTGTTATACATCTATCATATATTTCGAGGTGAATATATAGCCCCATATACATTTAATATCATGGAATTATTTAATTCAGTATAAATTTTTTGTTTAATTTTATTTTATTCTTTCATAGGGTATACAATATAACGGTACGAATGTAGTAATATTTTTTATGCTACAATCTCATCATTATTAATAAGGTATAAGTTTATTCTTACCATGATATAAAATTAAGATCCATATATTTATAAAAACCTGAATTATCTTTTTTTTATTACCTAACAATACATGGTTTCCATTCAATTTACAATATATGTGATCTCATTATTTAAAAATAATGCTTTAAATGTTAATAAAATTTGTTTATCTCTTTGTTCAACAAAATAATCAGTTCTACAGCAATGTTTTCAAAAAAATTTTAATATTTTCTAAATTTTTTAATCATATTTTATTTTTTAAAATATTTTATTATTTTTAAAAAATTACTTTATACGGAGACCATTTTTTTCAACAAATTCGTATTTTAATTTCGCAAAAAATTTTAATAGATTCTTTATGTAAACATGTATATAATGATAGGTATTTTATTTAAAATTAGAAACTCATTTTATTAATTATTTTATTAGATGTTTCCTTTTTTATATTCTTATAAAATTATTTTTAATGATTTAAAAAAAATTAAAGTTTCAATCATATTTTCATCAAGAAATATTCTATGTGATTTCTCAATGTCAATTTGAATATAAGATTACATAAATTGAATGTATTTCTTCTTTACTTCTGAAAAATATTTATTGATATCATGCGTATTATTTATCTAAATGGTTGGAATTTTATTATGAAATGATTGTGAAGACATTTTATTATTCATGGTATAGGTAAATGTTGTTTAAAAGTATTTTTATGGAACTTGATTTACTTATAATGTTAATAATGTAATTATATTTTCAATGTTTTATGACATTGTGTCCGATATAATAATGTTTTCATTTAAAGATATGTGGGACCTATATCTCACTAATTTTAATTGGGTTGTTCTTAATATATCATCAAATAATTTTGGGAAATAAGTCAATTGGATTGATTCACTATACGAAACATGTTATTATAGATCAATGATTTGGAATAGGTGCATCCTAATCCAAACTAAAAAAAATGTGATAAGTCCTCATATACTATATTGATGATCCAAGTACTTAAACATTACATATGAATTGTTTTTTTATATTGTTTCACACTTTATGACATGGGATTATGGTTCAGGATTCATTTATAATGATTTCATAAACATTTGGGAATTGTTTCCTAAAATTATATCTTTTTATTCTGTTAATCATGGTTATGATTAATGAATGGTTCACTAAGAACAACGTATGATATTTTTATGATCACATACACTTATTATTAATATTATTAATTATACAATCAAACAAGTATATCTTCAATTTTTACCCATACATATAATATGATCTCATTATTTCTTATGTATCCTTAACTATGTTATAAATAAATGATTAGGTACGGAATTCCTATGTGGAGAACCACATGGTAATAAATTTGTGGGTGATGTTAAAGTTAATTATAGAAATTATAAGATTGTGTTTCTAGTCTGTAATAATGAAAATATATTATGGTCCTCAACCATGCATTTATAAAATATATGAATATTGTATAATAATATGTGATTTTAAAATATTATTAAATTGGATCCTTAATTTCAGTATCAATGTATGTGTTTGGTTAACCATGAAAAACATTTATAATATATCATTAGTGATATACCTAGGGATACTTCCATGGACTTGTATTGGGTTTTGTCTAATGATATGTCTAGGAATAATTGGCACATGATCCTTAGCCTATTTGGTGAGGTCTCATAAGTGAATCCAGGAATGCTGGGATCAAATCCAGGAAGAGGCACAATTTTCATGTACTCTAACAGTACTGTAGTAGGTACTATAGCATGAACTGTGTAGTATGGGAGATGGTAATGTAACTGTACTATAGCAGGCATTGTTTGGCATAATAGTAGCAAGGAATTTTCCCCCATTTGGGCCTTCGATCCATTGATTAGATCCTCAAGTCCTTCAAGGCCTTGGTCCACCCAATCCTCTAGGTAGTAAGGCCTTAGGGCCACCGTAAGGCATTTGATCCACTTTTAGTACAGATGAAAACGAGACAACCTTCAAGGAATAAACACTATATGGGGACGAGCAAAAAGCTTTCACCAAAGTAGAAGCTACATGGATTCTAGGAATTAGAGGGTATGACACCTACAATCCGGACAAGCATGTGCATGCTTGGGATATCCTAGCCAAATAGTCATGCGAATGTGGAGAGCTGATTTCTAGATTAAGACACTAGGAGGAGCAGTTCAAAGTAGTTAGTCTGGGTTTTATGTAATGTTTGAATCCAACAGGAAATGAATTCCTCTAAGGCATATTAGGCCATGTAATACCTATTCCTAAAGGCATTGTAAGGTTTCCACCTCACCCATTTAAAGGTGGATTATCAATAATCAATAAAAAATGAAGGCCTTTGGTCCATTGGATCGATGTCAAGGGATGATGGAGTGTAAAATATAATGTCACGGATTTATGTGAAGTTATAGAATGAGAGGACTCTAATAAATGACATCCCATTTTATATTCTATAATTTTATGTGGGTTTCGAACATATCTATCATGGGGTAATAACTCCAAAAAGGACACATTGAGCTGGACACGATTATCACCTAGGGTATGACAATTATAGAATGTTTTATTGAATTAAAATTTAATATTATAGAGATTAAATAAATGACTATTTCTGTTTTCATGCATGTTATTTATGATATATTGATTTTTTCATATCAATTTCATCGATATTGAACTATAAATTATTTGTGGATGTGATTGATATTTTTGGTTATAATGGTTCATTGTCCCTAAAATCGTATGTAACATGAATCCAAAATAATTTTATAACGTAAGAGATAGGGATAAATTATTTACAATACTATAATGAACTTGACGAATTTTGGATGTATTGATTTCTCGTTATTGGTATGTGATTATTATTGGTTTCTAATTATTGAAATATTATTTTTGTTAAATAATTTAAAACTAATTAATATCTAAAATCACAGTTTTTAATGACAATTGATTGTGGGATATCATGTACATTGGAGTCTATTAATGGCTGGAATGCCACATTATATGGAATTTTTTTTCACATTAAAATTATATATTGAATGTTAAAATATTTCATTTTGTGCATGATATATTATATTAAATAATTAGTATTATTTATTGATAGTGATACTAGAATGGTTAGGAATGTTGATTGAATTGGATAAGCTTCACAATGTTAGAGTGTTGTTTGATGTTGGTTATTGCATGATTAACTTTATTATGTTTAATTATGATGGGGATGATACAAGTGTGTTAGAATGAATTATTAGGAAGGATGTATTGTCAATATATGTATGTTTGATGTATTTAAGTGGATGGTTTTCAAGATATTAATCTTCTTAACCATCATCTACATGAAATTTTTTGACTATACACACGAGAAGGTCATATGGGTTGTTTTAGATTATGATGTGTCATAGTGTATCAACATAATTAGGATTAGATTAATTAATCAACATGTAACTGGGGAAATCTTTTGATGATCACAGAAAACTATGTCATGTGAAAAAAAACATATCATATCAAGTAATTAATTATCATATGTAATGTTTTAATAATAATATTTTTTATTTAATTGATGATTGAAAAATAATAGTGACCAAATTTTTTGAGTTCATGAGTGATATATTGTATGTAGTGGTGGGGATAAGGAATCATATGTGACAATATTTTTAGATTAATCCAATATTATAATGTCTTTTTATTGTTTTTATGTGTGATATAGCTTATATTTCATGATTTCATACACTTAACAACCTATGTCTGTAGATAAACTAACATCAACATGGGGGCGGTGTAATTACCTATTATTTAGAATAGAATGGAAAAATATTTATGAGTTGTCTATATCTATCTCCCTATTTCTCATACACTCCCTAAATCATTAGTATTATATTTTAACTCACTATAGATATAACTGAATTTTATTATTTTCAATTTATGTGTGGCATATAGTGGCAATCGTTTATAGCACATGCATTAACTGATAGTTGTGGAAATGAAATTCCAGTGGTGAATGTGATTGGCCTATAACTGATTGAGGTATTATTCTTTTATAATTCTAGTGGTGGTTTCTCGGAAATTAAATTTTTTCAGATGGAATGATTTTGATGAGGTGGTTATAGAATACACAACATAAAAAATAGTGGTGTTATTTATTCCCTTAGTGTATAAATATATAATGAAGGGATGAGAAACAGATTTGTTGCATTAGTGCGTTTTAATGAAAATAAAATGGTAATGTAGAAATTCAGTTCCTTAATTTACATATATTCTTTTGATATAAAATAGGTTAATTTTCATCATTAAATTGTGAGTAATATTTGTGATGGGTCCGGATTTTTTTAGCTTATTTAGGAGACGATTTATTTTAAATTTTTATTCAAAATGATTAAGTGTAATCTATTATTATTTTTCATGTAGTTTTATGGAGGATCCAACTAGTTATAATTATTATATTCACTCTATGTATATATTAATTAGTTTTCAGGCATGTAAATGCTTTTTGGTCATTTTTTTGGTTTCTTTATTGAAGAATTAATCATGTGTTGTTAGAGGTTCCGATTTTCTATTATTGATATGTTTCATTTAATTTACCTATTTTATTTGTATAGGAGTATACATGTATTTGGATTTCATCTGTATTTATGTATTGTGATTTTAGTGGATTCTTATTTTCTGCAGTTTTCCATAAATTTTATTTAGTTCTAATATTCTCTTACTTATGTTTTATTTGATGTGGGATTCAAGATTAATATTCTAACATTAATCATTAAAATCCTATTAGGGGTTCTATTGGAGGTAGGATTCATTATAATTTTATATCAAATATGATAGATGATATATTGGTTGGAGTTGGAGTTTAGAACACATAATGATGTATATGATTTTATGGAAATTTTATCAGTTGGGCTTGAGTAATTATTTATGTATGGGAGAAAATCAAGAACATGAGATTTCACGGCCCCATATAATCTAATATATGGATAATTATGTTTATTGATAATGATATGAAATTGACAATACATTTTTTTGTGTAGACATATGTAATGATTTTTTGACGTGATTGTTTGTTCCTAGGATTTTATATGTAATATTGTGGTATCTTATTAAAATTGGTTTTAGATCATCTAGAAAAAAAATTTAAATCCTATTTTTAGTAGTCCATACCATTTTTAATTTATAGGATGGGTTCCCAATTTACCTCCTAAATATGTTATTTCCTAATTTGTATTATAATATGTTCAATAGGATCACACAGATTAGAGAATAGTTTTTAAGACACATTGAGGAGAAAATAATATTAGTTTCAAAAACATTGTTTACAGATTTTTTATAGAATCCTTATAGATTAGGATATGATGGATTTCACTGAGTACAAGGATACAACGTTCAGTTACATTCATTAATAAAAGTAGAACTACATTTTTTTGGTTTTAATAATTCCTCAGTGGTCATCATGATAGTGGTGTATCTTGTTACATCATGATTGAGGGGAGTCATTTTTTTTGAGATGTTTGAAATGTAGTTTTTGGTTGAGATTATTTCATCGACTGGAATTGTGGAATTTCAAAAATATGTTAAAAACACTCATTAAGGAAAATAAAATTTGTGGGAGTTCAGTATCAGATATGGGATACTATTACATTATGTAGTATAACATCCTATTATTTAGATGGATAAGTAGAGCTATTTAATGGTGGATTTAAATATATCTATCAAACTCAAGATTTAGTTGTTTTTGTTGATTTCACATCCCATTGTGGAAGTAAAACATACATTGTTTTTGAAAAGGAAACAAAATTTTTAATATTGTAAGCGATACGCCACATCGAGATTAAATGAACAACTAAATATTCCAATTTAATAGGGTAGTTATCACATTGTGCATACAATGGTGGGAATGAACAATATTAACTAAATTCTGAAAATGTGATTTATAATTTTATATATATTGTAATTTTTATGGAGGAATTAATTATAAATTAAATGAATACAATTTTTAAAATAAAATGAAATTATTTTATAAACAATATTTAATTGTGGAATAGTGTTTTTTAATTAAATAAATAATAAAATTAATCTGTTGTATTATATTAATTGTATATATAAAGAATATTTAATATATTTTTTAACATTAATCTAATATGTTTTTTGGAAATTATATTTGAATAGATCTAAATTTTCTGATAAATGTGTTGTTTTTTTCAAAGAAGTTATATTTTACATCATTTGATGGAAGATTTATTTAAATCTAGTTTTTCACATAAATTAAAATTGTATTTTAAAAAATAAAATTATCATTTTAAATTTGTGTTTCAATATTATCATTTATTTTAATTATTCTTATTTTAACGATTATAATTATTTTTATGACTACTAAAAACATATTTTATATTTGTTCAAAGAAACTTTTTCATTAGAATAATTTATATTGATAGATTATATGTTGGAATATTTATAATAAATAAATAGATAAATAAATTATCAGTTCATCTATTGAGTGTAATTTTTTTAATTCCACATTAAATTTGGATATGAAAACATTTCAATATGTTGGATTTCATTACATTTATTTTTTGTTGATTTTGAAATGAGATTAATTTTTATTTAATTTATGAAAATTATACATTTCAAATTTTAAAAAATTGATAACATATTTATAATTATGAGCTATACTTTTAGATAATAAGCCCTTTTTGTTTTTGGAAAAAATATGAATACTAACTTTTGTTATTTTTATTACTGTGTTTTAGGGTACATGAGGTAATTTTGGATAACCATGATATTATGAATATTTATATATTTCACTAAAAATTGTTTTGATTTTATTAGATGAATTTTTTTCCATATTTATTAAATGTTAGGTAATGATACTATGTATAGATTTTGGATGAGAATTTAACCTTTAACATAATATATTTAGAATAATGTTAATTTTTGTCATACTTAGGTTTTTAAAAACATTAATATTTTTAATATATGGTAATATAAAGTATTTTTTCAATAAAAAATATCATTTATAATGATAAATTTTTTATCTTCATCATGTTAATATAATTATAATTTTTTGTCATAATATTATTATGTAAAATGGGAAAACATTTTTGATGTAGTATAATTTTTATTATTGGAATAATAAAATAAATGATATTAAAAATATTTAAATATATATAATTTGATATAAATATTATCGCCCATGAATTTTTGTGATAAAATTGACCTATTTATGATGATTAAAAAGAGCCGGTTCAACGATATCACGTTGTGATGATATTTTTAAATAGTCATGTTATAAATATTGTTAAATTTGACAGTAATGATAATTTAAAATAATTATCATTTTATTAAATGATAAAAAAATCATAAAAATAATCAATTTATATAAAATATTGGTATATTTCATTGAACTTCATGAATTTTTCATTTATTGGCACTTTGTAATTTAAATGTAAATATGTTAACCCTTAAATTTTAAATTAAATGATATCACATGTATAATTTAATATGATAAATGGGGATTAAAATTAAAATATATGGATAAAAATGATTGTCATAACAAAAAAAATTGGATGAGCACATTTAGACTAAAAATCATCATATATTATTCATTAATATCTTTTTAGAAATTTTGATTATACAGATAATTTATATTAATATTTTGAAGATTTTCAAGACTACCTATCCCCTCTCTTATAAACTAGAACATCTTCTTCCCTTCGTCTCAGATTTTAAAACCTACTAAGTGCATCTATTATCTATCCAAAACCCTTTCTAAAACCCCTCCCCACAACATAGAGGCATTAATTTATCCATTACAACCCCCTTATAGGTGGTAATATGTAAATCAAAAGAGACTGTCCAAGGAAAGTGCATCATTTTTAATTAAGTATTATAATTTTTTTTACTCCTTTTAAATTGTATTCAACCATGAAGAAATAAATAATTTATCATCCTCAATATACTGAGATATTTTTATCTTAGTATCATCACAAAAATCCATCACTGATTCCATTAAATGGATAATAAATTTATCATTTTTTGTACGAAGATCTACCGACATGAAAACCTATATAATTTGTTTCCCTTTACATTTTCTCAATACTAGTTATAATGATGTCAATAATGGTTATATATGATATTCCTGAAATATTCATTACTATTGAAATATAATATATCATTAAAATTTGATCATTTCTATCAACGGGAAAATGACAATGCAGTTCAAGCATACTTGTGAACTATCACCTCCACCAAAGCAGTATGATAAATTTTTCATCGCCACATCACATGGATGTTTTATATAAAAATATTTAAAATATTAATAGGATATTAATTATGTTATTATCATTATATACTGATAAAATAGTATTAACATTATCTTCATAAGGATCACTGAAAAAAGAAACGTTACTAATGCGTACGATGACTCCTCATCTCCATAATTGCAACATATATTATTTTTCATACCCCTTAGTAAAGGATGGATTTAAATGTTTAATACATGTTCAAAATTCATTCTTATGTAATGTATATTACTATTTCTATTATGAATAAATGTCCAATTTTATGATTAATATAATTCCAATGTATTTTTCAAACATGTACTCAATATCGCTATAATGTGTGAGGTGACCTTAAATAATTAATTAATTATTATAAATATGATAATAAGTGATATAAATGGAATAAAAACATCAAAAATGTTCCTAAATGAGTTAAATAATTAACCTATGTTTATTATTATGGAGTATTAATATTATATGCGGTGATTCAGACTCAAGGTGAGGGACATCATTTCAAAATCATTTCATTGAGGAAAGTATTTATATTATACACCCACATTCCATAAAGTGGTACATATACAACCCATCAACATATCATATCTGAAACATATTTTTTTGTCATGTTTTTTATTATTATTTTTTAATTTTATTCAACAATAGTTATAATTATTTAATTTTACAAATTATAATGAGGAACATTCAATTTTTAATGATTTAATTTAAAAAATATTTCTCCAGAGAAATATTACTGATAACTATTAAATTATATTGATATAAAAGAACTAAAATGTAAATATTATGGCTATTTTTTTATTTCAATGGATTCAAAAAATAATTTTTTTAAATTTATTATATGGAATGTTTTGTCCCATGAAAAAATGAACATTATATTCTCAACGTACATAATGATAAAGAATTTTCCACCACCATGACAATTATTTTAATTATTGAATTATATCTAGGATTTTAATGTTTTTAAATGAAAATACAGCTTTAACATTTGGTGTATTTTAGTGTTGATACTTTTTAATAGAAAATGGTGTTTTGGTATTAAAAATTAGTTTATTAAATAAATTGATATATTTATATGAACGAGAAATTAACATGTAATTAAATGAGTTATTACATGGGGTTTTAAAGTGAAATTTTTTTCTTAATGAAAGTGCACTTTATATCTATATCGATATAGTGTACCTAGTATAGCTTAATCAAGGTGTTGAGCACCATTATATGTCAGTGGTGAATCCGATATAGATTATATGTTGGGATGATCCCCATTATAGCTCATGAAAAATGTGTGAGCCTGATATAACCTATAAGATGGGTTCAGATCCATTATTGTTCAAGGGTGAGACTTGTGTAGCTTATATTATGGGTGATACCAATTATATATCTCCAATGATTTTGGAAAGAATAATATTGGATTTCATCCATATGGTTATTCAAATTAAAATTTTATAAAAGTGTTCATTTAATTTAATGCTATATAGAAAATAATGAGTTTTTTCTTTTTATTAGTTTTATTGGTTTTTTTAGAAAACATTTTATGTGTTGTTCATCTGAGATTTTTGTCTCATTTCGTTGAAAAAAAATTAATTATTTTTTCACATTATTTAGTAGACAAATGGTTTTATCCTTTTACTATCCCTAACCGAGAAAATTGTACATATTCTAGTCATTAGAAATTTTTACATGTTGTTAATGCATGTGTAGGGACATAGATGAAGATTAAATAAAAATTTTGATGATATATCATGAAAATAAAAAAAGTAATTTTATAATTATTTTTTGGTTAAAAATAAGATTGTGAGTCAAATATCATAATTTTAATGTGTGTTTTTACACTGTAATAGTTTGTCCCAATTATCTGAAACACTAATAAGAAAATATCTTCAAAAATGAATTATATATAAAGAATAGGAAAATGAAATGTTTATGTATAATTATTAATATTTGGTATAAAAAGATAATTTAGAAATCATTGGAAGTTAGGATATTTTTTATAGCATGACCATATATGATTCTACATTATGGTTGTGTTAAAATGATGGTGTAGTTTATGATTACATTATTGATTCATCTAAAATATGTTTGTTCATAATTGTTTTAAACTAAAGAAATAAGAATGATTTAGTGGTAAGTAATCATGTATAAAACTTCCTTACAAATACAAATATCTAGATTGGTGAAATTGTATAAAAAAATTGTGTTTCACTGATGGATTATTTGACATATGATATAAATGGTGGGGGTATCCGTGGTAATGACGAACAGGGTCTACTGTAAATGAAATGTATATATTGGATAATTTTATAAGGAAGATTATTTCATAATTTAGGGGAACATATGAACTATTTGTAGACAAACAAGCCATAAATTCCCTTGATAATATAATTGATGTCATGGGATGTTCAGAATGTAAAATGGTAACATTTTATATTTATAATTTTGATGCTGAATGTGGCCAATTATGGTCATTGATTAACCATAGTATAGATAAATATGATATTGATTTCATGGAATGAGAAACATTCAAGAATATATTCCATGAGAAATATTTTCCAATGGTTGTTTCATATATGATGGAACACCAATTCATGTAATTAAAGAAAATGGATGATGATTCAATTTCACTCTATAAATAAAACTTCACAAAATTTTCATGGCATGATTGATTTTTAATCTGAAAAAATAATAATATATTTTTCCTTGAACTGAAACTAACTCTATAAATCGAATTAATTTCAAAATAATTATTTATAAAGTCTAATATAGTTTGTTGTACTAAAAAATTTAGATGGGGTTCCTGATAATTATGTGTGACACAAAATTATAAAAGTATGAAATGGTAATGGTGGAATGCAATTGGGAAGCATCCTACTATGAAATATAAGAGTAAGCATAAAACACATTCCTAGTGTGGTAAAATAAAATTTCGGAATGTATGTAAGGATTTGGAAAGTGTTATCAATGATATATATTTAGTCACATGGTTCGTTACTATTAACTAATTCTCATGAACTATCATAAATTGAGATAAATAATCGACATTCAATAGTATTTTCTTTATCTTTAATGAGTTGGGGAATTATGTTAATATTTTTCCAATTCACTTAATCTATGTGGAAGTCATCATCATTAAAATTGAAATGTTGTGGGAAATTGTTTTTTCTACTACTAATGTTGATTTTGAGACATCTAGTGATGTGATGAAAACTCTAGGGAGATTGATTTTATTTAAGGATGACCCTATGTTAACAGTTTTTTGAATCATATTTAGAGGTTTTAGGTGACATTTTCATAAGTGATTAAGGACCTTTTTTTATATGTCTTGTTTGTTTTAATTTTGTTTATGTATTATTTTTAATGTACATAGACTATTAATTTTCTATATGATTTTTATTTTTTTGTTACCTTTTAATGTTTATATGATCTTAAGTTATAATGTTATTTTTTGGGTTGTACATAATAATTTTTCTAATGTTATGAGGATAAAATTATAGTAACCAAATATAAAGATATCAGGTATGTATATTTATTTAGGTTCATATAATGTAATGTAATTCATGAACACTAATAAAGGTATTTTTGAATAAAAATTTTATTCATTTACATGTCATAATTATAAATAAATTACATTAAAACACATCAATGATTTATGGTTCTATGATTATTATAATTCTCATGGAAATGTTCTCCACCACACTCCATGGAAACATGATATCTCGATTTCAGGTCCATGAATATGTTTTCCCACATGGAGCCCCAGAAAGTGTTATCTCATGTGACCTTCCAACATTATTTTATATCTGGTTATGTGGATGTTTTTTTGACCATTTTCTGATGTTGGATTTGAAAAATAATATTTTGAAAAGAAAAACTAATTGTTTTAGATCCCACATTCTAGTTATGTGGTATCAATTTTCAAATTTTGGGACAATTGAATAAAAAATGTATTTCAAAGGAAGCACTATGTTCAATACCGTACAAGATATTCCACATTGTGATTAAAAAAATAACTAAAAATTATTATTTAAAATGGTATTCTTCTAATACATATTAGAATTGTGGGAATAATTAGGTTTAACTAATGTACTAAAATATGGTTTATAGATGATTATATAATTAATTATTTGGTGACTAATTAAGTATAAATGAAAATAAAATGCTTTTTTAAAATAAAAAGTAAATGTTATTCTGAATAAATATTGAAATGTGATAAACATTGTTTTATATAAATACATAATAAAATTACACTTGTATGATTAAATTTATTATATAAAAATATTTATTATATATTTAATCAATCTTTTAAAATTCATATAATGTTTTTTTCTGGACATGATATATGAATAAATCCAATTTTACGGAAAAAATAATGAATTTTATAAAAAGGAATATTTTCCACCTATTAATTGAAAAATTGTTTAGAATATAGTTTTTGAACATTTTATAAATTTTATTTTTAAAATACTGTTCTTATTTTTAATTTAACTATAAAAATTTACTTTGGTTTTATTTTTGGTATTTATTTATAAGATTCAGTTCTTGATAAATATTGAAAAAATTCAGTATTTTAACAGAAAACATATTTGAGGATGACTAATTAATATTGAATAATATTATTTTATATTTTTATTAATGTTTAATTAGAATATAACATTTCATTTTATCCAATGATGGTAATTGTAATAAATTTCACATTTAATTCGAATATAAGAAATTTAAATCTATTAGACGCCATATATTTAATAAGCATGCTTCTCAATTTATCAATGAGATTAATTTTTAAATAATGTCCCTACCCATCCTACTGGGTTCCATGCCATGATCCCCCATGACCACCTCTGATTGGCCAGGGGCTGGTGACTAGCACCGAGTATAAATATGTCATTGTTTCGCAGCACCTTGAAATGTGTATTCCTGTTATAAGATTCACTGCTTCCAGGTGGTTTACATTGGATTTATTTTTGGAACCGGAAACATCTAACAATTCTTTATTTAAAAATAGTCCTACATTACAAAGGCATGCATTCTTTATGTTTAAAAATTACGACACTTAGGAATGTACATTGGTCAAGAGTATGGGAGGTTGGAATCATCACACCCTATTGGGGGTATTTATTGTCTACTACGACACTCCCTTTATAAATTTAAGATATTTTGATGTACCTTTATTAATTCACCATGTTTTACATAATTTTCCATTGGAATTTTCAATCACTTATTATCATGGGTATGATTTAGACTAATCATTATGTATTCACAGTTCTTCATCAATGGAGATATCTATATGTATTCATGGTTCTCCATCAATGGTATCTTCAAATATACTATTTCAAAATTATTTTAATCATCATTATGATGATATTGGTTTTTAAGACACTTAGTGGGACAATCTGGAATTATTTTCTTCTATGGAGATAGAGGTTTGGTTTGATTTTGGGATCGTGACCATAAAATGGGCTACCTACATATCCATGTAAATGGAATCAGAACCCTCGTAGTTCAGTTCCTCTGAATGGGACACATAATAAATTATTTGGACATGTGATAAGGACACAGCCATACAGTTTAATTTCATGTAGTATGGACATCTTAGTGGAAGGTACATTGTCAAAAAATAATGTGGGACTTATGATGAATCATCCAAAGTATCTTGGAAAGGATTGGGGTTTCCAAATATCATCAGAACCTATTGGTATTATGGCCCAAGGAGAATAGAGTTGATTTAAGGTACTGGGTTTTAACCTCAAGAAGGCTTCCTACGTATCCTATGTAGATGGTAATAAGATCCCATGTAGTTCAATTAGTATCATAAGAGAGTATATTTCTTTGAGAGAAATGTGTATGGGATTACTTCCTAGAAAGGAATCCATAATGAATTTAGGGGTTTACTTTGGGGATTATTCTTATGGATGATGCCCAGATAAAGGGAACTAATGTTGTATTTTGGAAGCGGATATCCAGTGAGCTCTGGCCCTAAGAGGACTTCCTACGTATCTCAATTATGGTGGGAATCAGAGTTCTTTTAGTTAACTCAGTCATGAGTGTTTGTGTACATGTTGTAATCATCATGAATCACTAAGCCCATGTGAGTTATTGTCAGTGTGAGAAACAAGAGGATGTTAAAGATTTAAATATTACACTTGCACTTTCATATCATTCTTCCTCTACTAGAGAAATAGGGTCAGTCTATAGTGGTAATGTTGGATGAGGGCAGGGCAACATGTGAAAAGGGCGAGGTGACAAGCCATCATTATATTTTCTTCACATAAGACAAGGGTCCATTATAAGGAATAATGTATGGAGGTTGGCGGAATATACCAGGATGGCTACCCTGAAATTGATCCTTGTAGGGGAAGAGGACTTCTCTATTGATTTCTTGGAAAAGCAAGTGTGGACTATACCTTCCTTACAAGTGACCTGATGTTTCTGGTTTTAGAGACGAAAAGGGGAGGATATAACCCAAACACTGATCCTCTTAACTAGGAACCTCCCAACATTGTTTCTGGGAGAAAGCTCCATGTGATTGTGGATATTCAAACTCATAAAAATACCATGTATCCTAGATCCATTATAAAACCAATGTGACAAACCTGTGACTATGGAAATTCAAACCCAAATGAGAGACATGATGATGTGACTTTCCGAAAGGATTGATAAGTGATGAAGATTTTTTGGTAGAGGCATCAACTAAGATCATTTCAGATTAGGGAACAAAAGAAAGAGATACCCTACCAATAGTTGATTTTAATGAGGGTACATGAGTTGGTATGTAAGATTTATACAATGCTCTGTCACATAGTACCTCGCACAAGTATGCCGTATTGGTACGCCGAGTTGATAAATTGTGCATGTATCATGCACATGTATGTCGTGTAGGTGTTGTGCGTAGGTATGAGTGATGACTGAACAATGCGATTCACATCAGAGAACCAAACCAATGTATTAAAATTTAAAGGATTTTAAAAAAATTATAATCCCACAAAATTATCTCTTCTCTCGAGTTTTAGAGAGCTACGTGAGACAATAAGAGGGATGTATGCAAGAGAGATACATAATGGGTGATTCATAGAGTAGTTATACTTTTCAATCCTTGAAATGGGGAGCCCATGGGCTCTATTTATAGGCATGGATGGGACCTGGTCGAAGGGATGTTTCCCATGCATATCCTCTACATAGGTCCCCCACGTAGGACTTCCATGTAGGGGTGTAGAAATTATATTTCTGTATAGGTCCTCTACTTTGGTGTACCACATAGGTCCTCCATGTAGGTCCCATTGTGAAATTTATCCTTCTTTCAAGATCCAAATATTTTTATCCGTACTTTTATTTGGGCTCTGTGACTATTCAAATCAATGGTCTTGAAGAGATCTAATCTTCTTGAGATTTTACATACACCATTTATTATCAAAAGAAACTCAAAAATTGAATTTAATGTGTCGATGCCTTTTCATCCTTAATCTCAGGAATCCACTGCCTACTCATTGATGGGGGAGTCATTACACTTATCCATCAGTGTGGAGAAGTATTTTGGCACATTGAAATAAATCATGCATCTTATTACTTTATGGTGAAATAGTATTTTCTCATACATGACATATGTTGCCTATTTGAGAATAATATATTCACTCTATAGAAAATTGCATGAAAACACATTTCATGGTATCCCAAAAATCCCTCCCTCGAATTTGATTCGTTCAGAATGAATTGAATCTTGTTCTAAGGTAAAATTAGGGCACCTTGATGCATTCCAAAATCATATGGACAGATTTGGAGGTACTTTATGTTTGGAATTATGCAAAAAAAATCATAATCCTTTGGTATTAGAAATCATAATTCGAATATTGATAGGGTTGTATGGAAAACCCTATAAACATTGGGTATTTAGACTTTTTATTGTTCAATATAACAATAATCATAAAAAACGTAAGTTTAGGGAGCTAGGACTCGATGTTTGTTTAGATTTCTCTTTGTGGGTTCTCAATAGTGTGTGTACTACGTCTTTTGTTTTTGGCAGTTTAGAGTCATTCATGCTTGACAATAATGTTCTAGTCTTCAAGGTCGAATAGATTTGAAAATAAATTTTGAAATTAGGTCCCAAAAAAGACTCGGTGGCTATGAATTACATTAATATTATTTAAATATAGCCATGGGAATTATTGAGGTATGATTTTTGTGGCCACTAAATTTAAAAAATGTATCATCATAAGGGGTGTCTCTTCTAAGAAGGTAGTTACCATTATTTGAAAAACCTACTATGGGGGTTGTGTTAAACATGGCCAAAATGGCATACGCAACATAGAAAAATAGTGGAATCATTTGGATGACAGGGCTATTATGTAGGAAACTTATGAAATGCCACCTAAGGGAACGTACTGCCTAGTTAAGAAAAAGATCTCTTAGGAATATAACATTTTACTACTGATAGAAAAGAAAAAAATATTATTTGGGCAATTCAAGACCACATTGGGATATTTTTCCAAGGAAAGGAATTTTAAGAATGAAAGGGATACAATATGAAGACATATTTCATGAATAAGAAAACCGTTTCTATAGAAATTTGGTGTATAAATAATAGTTAAAATTTATAATAATGGTAAATTTCTCATATCATATTGTGAATTTGTAAGTCATACATTGAAGACATTGGTACTGTGCAGTTTTATGCCTTGCGGTGAAAATATTGGTACAATGCAGTTTTAAGTCATGCAGTGAGCACGTTAGTACTCTGTAGTTTTAAATCATGCAGTGTGGACATTGGTACTGTGCAATTTTATGTCAAGCTGTGAGGACATTGCTACTGTGTAGTTTTAATCCATGTAGTGTCGACATTGGTACTGTGCAAGTCTAATTCATGCAGTGAGGAAATTGTGTAGCTTTAATCTAAGGTCTTTATGCTTGACCAAAGTTATGAGACTCTCCCAATTTAATTATAATTTGTTTAGAAATATACTACCATATCTAGGTATAGAATGGAAATTCGTAAACTATGATTTATGTATTCTTGAATCTAAATGATGATATGGGAAATGGGATAAAAGTATTAGAGGAAGTCTTTTCCGAGAACAAAGTTACCATTTTTTTAACAAACCTGTAATGAGGGTTGTGTTATACAGGGACTACTGGGGAATATGCTACATAGCCAAATAGTAGTATCGTTTAACTAAGAGTCTTATTATGTGGGAAACTTATGCAAGGACACCTAAGGGCATGTGCTATATAGTCAGGAAAAAGAGTGCTTTGAATTATTCCAGTCAATTAATAAATGCTATGGAAATATTATAAAATTCAAATTTTTCAAAAATTGAGTTTGTTTTATGGGTAAATGGTTTCAGAATATGAAGAGGGTATTTCAAGAAAATCTTTCCAAACAATAAGAGAAATAGGATTCCAATGTAGTTCTTACCCAAACAAAGGAGTTATGGTGTCTTGTAGTATTATGTCATAAAACTATGACAAGAAATGGAAACAACATATGATATGTGCCCAAGTGATTCCAAGGTTATTTCATATTTTTTTGAACACATTGCAAGGGAAATTTTTAAACTATTATATGTAAGACTTCAAGAATGGGAGAGAGGTAATGGAAAAGTATACATGAATAATTGTTTCTTGTATATTTTGAACAATGTTTGAAGGGGAAAAATATACTATAACCAAGAATGAAGTTACAATTTTTTGAAAAACCTGTTATGGGGGCTGTATTATGCCGGACCAACTGGGGAATATGCTGGGTAGACAAATAGTGTAATCTTATGACTGAATGTCCCATTATGTAGGCATCTTATGCAAGGCCACCTAAGGGAACATGCTTTATAGTCAGGAAAATGATTTCTATGGTATTAAAAACACTGTCACCAGAAACTATAAGAAATATTATGAAGATCTAGAATCATTCATGATTAAGAGTATGGAATATGAAAGGGGGTTATTACCAATGCTTATTAGAAATATTTGAACAAATATTTCCAATTATTTTGACGTCTTTTATATTGAACTTACTCATATATAAAATGGAGACTTCCTTTGATTCTTATGAATTAATATTATGACGTGTAGTTTTAATTCATGAAATTAGGACACTGTACTTTTCTATTTTAGATCATGCCGTGATGATAATTTTAATTCCTGAAAAAATTTAGACACCTTATTTATATAACGAATCCTTTTACACACTTCCTAAGTGAATGTGAGTTATGCTCTGTGTGAGAAACATGGAGCTGTAAGGGTTTCTTCTAAACACAATGGTGATAGAAGTGAATAATATCGGTGTTATATTTCCATGAAGTTTATCATCATTAAGTGAGTACAAGATGAACCAATATAAAAAATAATGACTTTTTATTGTTGGATAAAGGGATAAAACCAAAGTGTCGCTACGTGTCATTCTAAGGGGATGAATCAAGCCATATGTAGTTATTAAAAAATTACATATGTAGGTTTGATTCTTATCCAAAAAATAAAGGGTTTTTTATCATGGATGGGACCATGATTGGAGATCTAGTTGACTTGCGTATCTCAAATTTAGGAGACTCATGTTGTACATAGTTCTTAAAACAATTATTACTCAATCCAATCGAGTTTGACTTAAATTATTTAGGCCTTTTGCATGTTCTGAGAGAACGGTAAATCATAAGACCTAAAATTATATTAGGACCAAATCATATATCTTATGGAAATAATTTTTATAGAATTATTTCATATATTTGAGGATAAATGAAATTTTTTTGATTTTGATTATGGCTGGGCCCAATGTTGGCGATTCAGGGGACTCTACGTATCTAATTGAATATAGGAATCAAGCCAAATGTTGTTCTTGAAATAAGTTCTCTATGCATATCTGACATACAAATTGGAATGAAACGTACTCATGTTCCACTAAAATGTAGAGATGATGTAAATGATGTTTTCTTAAGGATGATTGTAACTCCAAATAGATAAAATGTTATTCGTACAGTATTATTTCATGACACGAGGACAAATAGTGTCATGAAGTTTAATGTCATCTGATAAGGACGAAGATACTACACACTTTAATGTTATGTATCATAGATGATTATGGTTGATATGTAGTATAATATCTTGAAACAAGGAAAAATGGTGACTTTTCATTTAATTTCATGCAAAAAGGACAAAGATTCCACACATTTTAATGTTATGCATCATGGATCATTATGGTTATTATGTAAGTAAATTTCTTTCAACAAGGACAAATGGTACCACTACACAAGGTATTTCCTTAAGAATCTCATATTGGTTGGAGTTGTAATAAGCTCTCAATCCACTAAGATTAAGGCATAAGCTCTATTTGAATAAACCTTATGTATGTAATAAGTTCCTTCCCACATTGGATCAAGTATTAGAGGTTTCATCCTTGTTCTCATTGGAGTCATAAGGACCAATACCAATTCTCCTTGAAGAAATGAATGGAGGTGAAATTTCTTGTCAATAGCTTCCACTATAATTTTCTAATAGACTTTTAAATGATGAAGAGTATGTAATATTTTCTCATCTAATCATTCCATCTCATTGAACCATTTCTGAGACCTCTCATTTGGAGAAAAAAGATCACAAATCACAACTATGTGTGAAGGCAATTGCATTTCATTTGGCAATATTTCTTCGGTTCCAAATACCAATGATTAAGGATTTGCTTGGGTGTAAGTACGATTAGTTGTCCGATAATCCCATATATCATTTAAAATATTATCATGCCATGACTTCTTATTTATATCGACCATTTTCTATAGTATATTTGATAGGGTCTTGCTGAAGGCCTCTATCTATCTATTGGCCTCTGGAAGATAGTGAGATGAGTGGTCGGATTATATATTATTTTCCTAATATAACTTCTTTACATCAATGAAAAAAAATGTGTACCATTTTCCATCGATATAGTGTGATGGACATCAAATCTGGTGATGATGTTAGTTTTAAAAAATGTAACATTTCTTGTGGCACTACTTTCTTTGAGAGGTATTGGCTTGTCCCATTTTGAAAAAAGTTAGTATCAGTAAGGATATATGTGAACTGCTCAGATGTAGCTAGAGGATAAGGTATTAGTACATCCATTCTACCTGTGGAAAATGGCCAGGAGTATTTAACTGTATATAGAAACTCTAGGGGTTGATTCATAAAGCTGGCATGCACATGGTAGGGATGACATTTCTTAGTGAAATCTATGAAATATTGCATCATTAATTGCCAAAAATATCTAAGCCTTTAGATCTGGTTAGAGTGTCTATGCCCAGACTGGTGGGCACCACAATATTTTGAATGTACCTCTTTCATGAAAGCTGTCATATCTTCTCCATAAATACATATGAATAGGATTCCATAAAATCTATGCTTGTATACGATCTTTTGGTGGTCTGGACTATCATAAAGATTAAAATTGGTTACTCATTGCTAGATCTGTTCTTTTTCGGTCATATTTGGTGGAAGTACTCCATTATGAAGATATTCCCTAATGGATGTTCTTCATACCATGGTTTGACCATATAGCTCAAAAATAGTTCTAATTTCATTAATTTCCTCCATTCATGTTTGAAAAAAAGTGGGACCCCATTATAATGGGATGTGTTAATGACTGTCTAATCATGATTAAAATCCTCCAAGGCTGTAACTGCAAATGGAAGTGCATCTGCTTGGGAGTTTTGTGATCACGAGACATAATACAATGTTGGATATTAGGGAAGCTAAGCCATTAACCCTATAGAATAATCACACAATGGTATTAACTCTTTTTTATAGAATATTACAAATTGATTTTCTTGATTAGGAATTCTGAATCACCTATTACTTTTAAAATATTCACTTGCACCGAAAGGACCAATTCAAAACCATAAATGAGAGATTAATACTACACCTCATTTTTTGTTAAGCCTTTAGATATTATGAATGAATAAGGAAATAATACCTTTTCTGGAGAGATAAAGAAAATTCCGACCCCCAAATTGTTGAGTTTATGGTTTTCCATTCTCTTCCTTGTTGGACATCTAGAAGCCCCATCAAAGTACATTTCCTGTGTTTGGGAATTATCTGGAATAGAAAATAATTTTTCATCCAGAAGTGTAGTTTTTAATGATGTATCTTCTGGAGATAGATTCTCAACAAGGAAGATGGCTAGAGCTTCGCCCTTTATTGACTTATGATTCACAAACTGGATTTCAAACTATTGAAAAATTGCTTCCCACCATGACATATGCCCTATAAGCATAAGACGATTGGGGATAAATTTTATTGTGTTATAGCGAGATACCAATTGGACCTCATGATGTTGCATGGTAGTTCCTAAATTTCTGAACTACAATGTTAAATGGTAGGTAGCACTTTTCAATGCATGAATATCGACTTTTTGAATCAATCATAGTTGAATTAAGATAATAAAAACTATTTTCATTCAATGTATCATTCTTTGGGATAGGATAGAACCCAATGATGATTCTAATGTTGTCACATAGGGGATAAGAAGTCTTCCTTCAATAGGTGGTATTAATACTGCTGGACTCAAGAGATATTTCTTGAGGGTATCAAAATTCTTCTTGGAATTATTCAGTCCATTAATAAGTGACTCACTTTTTCATTAATCTACTGAAGGGAAAACACATTCCTACAAAATTGGTAGTGAAGCGCTGAATATAGATAATGTGTCATTAGATTCCTCTTAATTCTTTCAAATTTTGAGGAGGTGATATACCAAGGACTGATCATGTTTTCTCAGTATCATCACCGATACCACGATGACATAAAACGAAGCCAAGGGACATTCCTGAGGTTACCCAACATCAAATTTCAAGGGGTTCATCTTCAAACTGTGTTGCTGAGGTTGATGGAATATGGTCTCCAAATCAACCATGTGATTGGAACAGTTTCTTGGATTTGACCACCAAATCATCCACATAACTTTCAACAAATTTCCCTATGAATGGTTTGACGATATGGTGCATGGAACATTATAATGTTGCGCCTACATTATTTAAACCAATTGGAATTATCCAATATAAAAAAAACACATTGAGGGGCTCTTAAGGCTATATAATCTTCATCATTTGGGGCCATATGGATTTGATTTTACCCAGAGTAGCCATCCATGATGGAAAGAGCCTCATAGACAAACATTACATCAATTAAATGATCTCTAATTAGAACTAGAAAATAATCTTTGGGAAAATGCCAGTTAAGATCTCTGAAATCCTTGAAAACATTACTTTTTCCATTCTTAGTTTTCATTGGGATAATGTTGGCAAGCCATTTGAGATAGTGAACCTATCTTACAATGTTATCCTTTATAATCTTATCTACTTCAGCTTCAATTTTAGAGGCATGTGTTGGGTGTGTTCATCTTGATGCTTTCTTGAATCCATGATGATCTACTAGAAAATCGACATTATGGGTGGCTACATCACGATTATGTCCTGTCATTTCTATACAATTCAAAGAAAATATATCTCCATGATTCTTTTTATATTATGTATACACCACATTCACTTCAAAGGGAATGTCCGCACTAATTAGTGTGGGTGTGGATCTTCTTCTATATCTAGATTTATTTCTCTGAGCTCATCCACAGTGGTAGAGACACCTTCCTCAGATGCTAGAGGAGCATCCCCAAGATCTTTCTCTTCTTCATCATTACATGTTACCTATTTTGATTCCACTTTCGTAGAATATAAAGAGGCTAATCTACCAACATTAGAAGGGGAGTCAATATTTTAATATTCGGAAGAAGAGACCACCATATTTGACACTACATAGGACGAAGGGTTTTCCTCTGGTAATAAAGAGAGAATGATGGATTGAGAATCAACATCATTGTCTTCCTCTATAATTTATACATTTCATTCTACTATAATTGATGATGTAGAGGCTTAAATCATTAAACAGATGAAATGAAAACATCTCCATTTAGGCTTCCATCATTGTTTGGTGGATCAACTGTTTCTCCCATGTTGTCGGTCACAATTGCCACAATTGACATTGTAGAAGTTATTTTATGAGTACTTGGATTTTGGGTTAACTTTTCAATTGGATAAATAAGTAACACATAATCTATATTCAAATTTATTAATGTATTTTCTTGGATCTTTTCTAGTCTATTTGGATTATTAACTCTAGTTATTTGTTTTGTTATGGAATTCATTCCTTTTGTGTGATAAAATGATGCCTCAATGTATTGAGATTCAAATGTTTTTAAAAGATCATTGTCACAATACAATATCCAGATTTGATCATTGAAATAGTACATAAGACATTTTTGGTATGATAAAGGTGTGGATATATATTGATTCAGCCAAGGCCTTCCATGGAGAATATTTAAGGTTATGTCCGATGAACAACTACGAAATCTAAATTAGACACAGGATATCCAAACTGAGTTCGAGTGTAATCGTGCTTAGAAGATCTTTATCCTTATTATCATAAGATTCCATCATTAATGTGGATGGAGATAAGTATGATTAATTCAGACCCAATGGATGAAGTGTACAAATAGGAATGAGGATGATTCCAGAGCCATTATCCGTGAAGGCCCACCAGATGTCTATGTCATTGACATTTCTAGATAAAAACAATGGTCTAATATGTCCATGTACAACTTCATCTTAATCCTCTTCTGTAAACGATATTACCTCATGACATTCTATAGGATAATTCTATATACTGTTAACCACAGCAGCAAAAAAATCAGTTTCAAAATATTTAGGACTTGAAAAATATTCAATAAGTGATTCTCAAAGAACATTTAACAGATTCAAATCATATATAATTTTTAACTTGGATGGAACATGGATCATGTGCAAGTATATCTACTGGAGCTTGTGCTAGTGGAACAACTGAAAAAACAACAGATGGTGGTGTTGATATATGCCTTGCATAACCCATAGAAACATGCCTATCAGGATGTATCAGATTTTTCCTTGATTGTGTACCTAGTGGAATGAATTCATTATCCTCATTGTTAGTTACTAAAAATACTCTTTTCTAAAGAGCTCCTACTAAATTTGGAAGTTGAGGACCATCTTGTGGAGCATGTCTAGTAGAAATACTGCCTCAATGTACTATGTATTTAGTCATTTCAACTCCTTAATTTCATCTTATTTATATTAAATCTCTATTCAATACAAATATATTGACCTTATATAGTGGAAATCTGAGACGCAATATGACTTCTTTTCCATTCCCTTGCTTAGATGCCTTTTATATGGGTGGGAGTTGATTATTTGATGGAATACAGAGATTCTAGGTAAGCCACAGATTTCGGGAGTGCACACCTTCTTCTTTGGCTCAGTGTTTACCATATAATGTGACAGAACATTATATTTTGATTCCCCTAAAGTGGACTCATTTTCTAGATGATCTTATTTAGTGTTGTAAATGACATTCACTAATTCATAATGCATCTATGGTATTATGTCGATATTTTTGATAGATTTCCCCCTTTGTATTTAACATTAGACCAAGTTCTCCAATATTATGAATTCCAAAAAACTATTTTGTGGACTGTAACCCAAATGGAACCCTTGGATATTTTAGTGTTTTTCATTACTTATGGATTCTTCCCTAATCAGGAGATAAATGAATTCTATTGATGAGGGGATTGCATAAGTAAAAAATAACCCAGCCCTATAGGATAGGGCTATGCATGTTCTTCTTCTTCATATCTCTAAACATTTTTAATGAATTTGATGGTTGAATTAAATGATCCCCCCATCCTTTCATGCTAGGGTTATTAATGAACAGATATGGCTTAAAGTCATGAAACTGGTCATTTGATTTTTCAAATTCTGGTTTGGACATTAGCAGGCTTCATTATCTTAAAACCACTAAAATCACCTGTTTTGGAAGATCCCTTTGTTATTTTAGACATTTTCATTCTCTGATGCCTAACATCCTCTATGTGGGATGCCTGCTCAAGATTCTCAGATTCATGATGTAAATGTTGCTCAACAACATTGTTCCTTCGGGCGAGACTCTGATAAGAGTCAGTTAAGGCTTATTCCTGAGCATAAATTAAATTACATAAAATATCTGTTGAATTTGGATGACTTCGAGCAACAACATTTCATGAGACAACTTTTGGCAGACTTTTGTCGATTATGGAGGGTTGTGAAACACAATTCCATATGTGCACCCCATCCCATGTTACGAACACTAGAAGGGCAATCAAATATTAATTGGTGTAGCCTCTTTAGAGCATAGATGCAGGCATGTTGAAGGATTATTTATTGTTTTTCAACCATTGGATGCTTGGAAATCAAGAGAGACACCAAGTCAATTTGGCATTGAAACCCTTATATTACCTTTACATAATTTTTATATTCATTGTATTGTAATACGTTGGTTTTAAAATGACCAAGAGTCTTCAAAAAAATGAGCCTAATATCATGAATAAAATCTTATATCATCAATTCTGGAATGTTATACATAGAATTTTCCAAAGCCCAGAACATGACAGGTACATATAACTTATCCAATATTTTCCTCATGTTTATCACATATTCATCGTCTATCACTAGAGATTTATCGACATGGTATGAACAATGTGGATGTTGTGTATATGAAGAAAAATGACCCAATGAAGGTTAAAAGAATGACTATTCTCTTAAAATGTATTCTGGTTCAGAAACTTTTTCACCTGTCAATGAAAAGGCATCAAACATGATTGGACTTGTGTCTGTGATTTCCTAGAGATAAGAGGGCCTTCTCATTGAAACATGGCCATTTATAGAATTTTCTTGAAAATGAAATATACTACAGGAGAGAGGTATTCTCAGAAAATTCTATTTTGTGGAGGATCATAATGGTGGATTGCAGAAAGGGGTAAATTTTCTTGCTCCTTGGACTTCTAGTCTCAAAGAGGAATTCCATGTCTCTCATCCAAAGATAGGTTCTCTAGATTGAATGAATTTTCCTGAATCAATCCTTCATGATGATGTGGCTGATGTGGATCATTATAATTACTACTACCACTCTCATAATTTGGTAATGATAGTTTTTGATCATGAACTGCAAAAATAAATGTCTGAGGGATTAAAAATCTCAAGCATTGTGAGGATACAAATCACTTGTTGACTCTTGATTTTCCAACAGTTCTTTGTGAGACTTCATCTTGGATTTTCTGTAAAACTTATTTGGGCCGTTTCCTGGAAAAATATTTTATCATGGTCTAGTGTATGTGCCTTCCTTGGAGTGGTTACTATAATGAACTAATTACCTCCAATTGGAAACGGTGTATATTCCTGATCATGTTGTCCGTATGATATGGGGGAGTATTCCCCATGACCCTCCTAGACTAGAATAGTGGTGTGTATCTATTTTAGGATGTCTTACAGATATGTCATAACATGTGTGGGGATAGATATATTTTTATGGTTCCGTAGTATTATTGAATTGGTTGTTATAATATCCTAGATTTCTTTTAGAATATAGACAGATATTTGTGTTTTCCCCTTCACCATTAATAAGGTCTGTATGGTGTCTTCAGCCTCTAGAATGGGAATATACATCCATTCTATATCAATAATTGGTGTATGTACCTACTCTTGTCCTCATTTATATATCAATGGGTATTTAAAGTATTCATGTATGGGGGAAAATAGTTGGGTCTAACAAAATTTTTCTATCAGAGCTTTCTGACTGATTTCTCCGGGTGCTACCAAACGAGAATATTGGCAGACGTGATGAAAATTGATTGGTGTATCTACCATCCGGTTTTTTCCCATCATGTATGTATGAAAAACATCCACCAATACTGGAAGATGAGAATACTAACATAATAGGTGATTGTAAATAGGTGTATGTTCCTGTTTACCAGTTACAACCACATTAGATTGGCTGGCCTCTTTAAATGTAGTCAGAAAAGCCTGATGACTAGATGATAACATGTAAGCGGATGTTTGTGAATGCTAATTCAACTCCACATGATTTATCTAGTGGGATTGGTTGGTTGATGCTAGATTAATCTACTGAGTAGAACAATTACAACTAACGGGTGTATGTGTCAGCTCGTTATTTTCCATCAAGTTATGTTGATGGGATTCTCTAGAAGGGTTAGAGGTAAGAACCTACTACCTACTGACTGAATGTTTCCTTTAGTGGTTGGTCTTGCATGCCTGAGTCTGAGAGACATGGGAGGAACATCTAGATGCAATTCCCTCATCATGTTGGGGGTTCACTACTGTGTGATTCTGCCGATGACTATTACTTGTGGGATTCCTTAAGAAGGACTCTTTCATTCTTGAATTGAGGCCTTGAGTGGACTATTTCTCTACCACCCTATAGTATGAGTGGGATGGATTGTAACATTCTAGGGATAATATCCTAAAACTTTTAAATAATGTGGTTTCCACCATCTGCTTCTTGATAATTAGTTGTAATTTTCTATATGATCGAGGATTTTTATTGACCTGGAGGGCCTGGCGAGCAGCCTCCAAAGTCAGGATTTTATTATACCAGTGATATTCCTTTACCAGCATAATAGTGACCCAGTATTGAAGACATTTGTTTGGTTATGATGTGCTTCCTATGGGTGGGGATCAATCTTGAGCAGCATTTGGGAAGTTCATAGATGTTTTCCTGAAGAAACACCTTTTGGTATGAAGGTAATTCAGAGAAAAAGGTGAAACAACAACAATCACCATTAATGAATATTCTCTTTAGATGGATTCATGCGTGATTTATTCCATTTTACGGCCTTCAATTATCATTTTATAGGGTCCTAAAATGTTGGTAACATTATTAACATGGTTAAGGTTTCACGTTGGGTTATCCATTTTTGTTTTGCAGTTCCTTTAAATGTGTTTTCTAGATTTTGGAATCACTCCAAACAGGCAGTTTCCCTTGGATTTATTTATGGAACCAGAGAGTTCCAACAGTTCTATATAGAAAAGGGGCCTACATTTTAACTGCATGCGTTCATTGAGTTTTTTTATTTTTGATACTTAGGAACGTACATTGGTTGAGAGTATGGGAGTTCAGACACATTACAACCTTTTGGGGGAATTATTGTTTACTATATGACTCTCTTTATAAATTTACGAAACTTTCATTAATCCTTATTAATTCACAAATTATTACATAAGTTTCCCTTGTAATTGTCAATAACATATTTTCTTGTATAAAATATAGAATCATTAATTTGTTTTCATGGATCTTCGTCAATGGAGATATATATATGTATTCGGGGTTATCCATCGATGGTTCCTCTAAAATACTATTTCAATATTCTATTATTTATCGTCAAGATGATGCTGGTTTTTAAACCACTTACTAGGGAACTCAATAATTTCTTATCATCTAGGGAGATAAAGTATTGGATTGGTCATGAAATCGTGCTCATAAAATTAGCTACCTACGTATCCTTGTGAATGGAATTTGAGCCTTCATTGATCGGTTCCACTGAATGAGAAACATCATACATTTTAAGGTCATGCGATCAGGACCTATCAATAGTGTTTATTGTCATGGGTTATGGACTACTAAGAAAAAGGTTCTTAGTCAAAACATAGTGTGGGAGTTATACAGAAGCATATTAAGGATCATGGAAAGGATATGGGTTTCCAATTATGACCAGACCCTGTTGGGAATATGTCCCAAGGATAACAGACTTGATTTAAGATATTGGGTTTGAACCTCAAGGAGGAATCCTACATATCCCATGTAGATGGGAATCAAATCCCGCGTAGTTTGATTAGTCTCATTGGTGAGTGTAATTCCTTGGTAGAAATGACTATAGGCTTACATCCTAAAAATTATTCCTTAATGATTTTGGGGGTTTAATTTGTCAATTATCTCTAATAATGATGCCTAGATTAATTGTACTAAGGTTGGATTCCTTTAGAAGATATCAGTGAGCTCAGGCCTAGAGAGGACTTCCTATTTATCCCAATTATGGTGGGAATCACAGTTCATGTAGTTAATTTAATCATGATTGTTTGTGTTCACGTTTTAATCATAAAAAATTTATAGTCCCTCATGAGTCATGCTCAGTTTGATAAGTAAGAAGATGTGAAAGATTCAAAAATGAAACTTGTAGTTTTATATTTTTCATCCTCTGCTGGTGGAAGAGGGTGATCCTATGGTAGCGATGGTGGATGAGGGCAAGGAGACCTGGGAAGTGGGAGAGTCAAAAAGCCTTCCCTCTATTCTCTACACATTGGAAAAGGGTCCAATGGATGGAAGAAGGGATGAAGGTTTGTGGATTATACTAGGATGGCTCCCCAAAAATTTATCCACGTAGGGGAAGGAGACTTCTCATTTTCTTGAATAGAAAATCAAGTGTGAACCGTACCGTCCCTACCTGTGACATAATGTTCCAAGTTTTATAGATGAAAAGGGGAGGACATAACCCAAACTCTAATCCTATAAACCGAGAACATCCCATCACTATTTCAATGTGAATGGTCCTTGTGACTGTTGATATACAAACCCACAATCATTCCATGTAACCAACCTCCCTTGCAAAACAAATGTGGGAAACCTCAGACTGTGGAAATACAATCCCAAATAGGAGACACGCAGAAGTGCATTTCCAAAGGTTTGATAAGTCAGGAGGTTTTGTTTGTATCACCCCGAGCTTCCACGATACGCTTCTCATTAAAAAATGCAATAGCTTGCATTGTACGCAACTTCGAGTTCTAAAACACCGCGACTAATCAAAGTAGCCGTTATGAATAGTAATTACCACTTTTTAAAATTATAGAAATTTTATATTTCAAAATGGACTTCATTTGTGGATTTGGAATATCGAGATTAGCCTATGTTGAATTTTTGGTATTTTTCTGAGAACTTCTAATTTTTTATGAATAGTGAAAAATACTTAAAGACAACTTTTTTAGTCAAAATAATTTATAGTGATAAATTATACTATTTAGTGGTTTTAAAATATAATTAGAATATATTTTTACCATTTTATCCAATGGTGTTCATTTGAATTAATTTCACTTTGAAATAGGACATAAAAAATTGTTAATCTTTTGATATATATTGTTTCTTAAAAACAAGCTATTTGTTGTGACGACGGGAATTAATTATAAAATTAATTAATGAAACTTATATGTTTGGAATTTTGTAAAATAGACATCATTTTTGAATTCTGAATATCAATTATAGCATAGGGTGAAATTTTGGCATTTGTTCTGAAAAACATCAATTTTTGATGAATAGTGAAACCACTAAGTGGTAGTTAAATAACTGATTTTTCATTTAAATGAAATATTACCACTTCTGTGTTTTGATTTTCTGAAATCCTACATACATGGTTGTCATTAAGAAGTAAAATGTGGTTCAATGAGATTAAAATAATTTTTGGTGAATAGTAACTTTTAAGTTCTTAATCGCGATTAGAGGTAATTAGTGTAGTTTAAGGTAAAAATAATGTTTTAATAATATGAGATGAGATTGAAACATGTCCTACCCTCATTTTATGTGCCATGGACGACCAAGACAATCCATGGGTCAACTTGGGGACCCCATGGAGCCACTTTAGTTGGAAAATGACATAAATACGTTTTATTTAATGTTAAAGTAAAAAATGACACAAACATGAAATGTTATACTAAAACAATTTTTACATGGGGTTATACAAGTCATATTTTTTACTATAAATATTCATTTTAATCCTATAAAGATTTCATACATCATAGTATTTTGTTTATAATTTTTAGATATTAAATAAATTAAATTATTTATGACATCATTATGATGCAGCGATGACCTCATTATTTAACAATTTTAATAAAATGAAAAGATAATGTACAATACAAGGCTTACACTAGTCCAAAGACTATTGGATGGGTAGATTTAGAACCCTTATCACCTTATCCTCAAATTATATAACTGTGGGACCTTTAGAATCCGAAAAGCATTGTATAATAAAGTAATATTTCATTACTTTCCAAGAGTGCCCCTCCTCTCCACTTATAAAAGGCCCCGACCTCTAACACCTTATTCACACTTTAAAGCAATTTGTCTCGGCCAACTTCTGCCCAAATACACTCCTAACTTCCCTCCATTACTCCTAGAAGCCTCACTTTGAGCATAATTCTTCCCAAGGAAGCCTTTGGATCAAATTAAAAAGAGTTACCCGATTTTTAGGTAATGTCTTCTCTAATGTTGTTTTGTTTTATTTAGCTTCTCCAACCCCTTAAAATATTTTTATTCATTTCTTTTGTAACAACAACAGTATCATAAATATACTAGTATATTGTTATTAGATTTATTCGCGCTACAATTACACACACCTACATCTAATGTTTAAAGAACATACTGTTTCTATGGATGGCGAATTTCTGCCTCACGAAACGATGATTGTTCAACACTCATATAACACCTTCAAAGGTGGCCATTAAGATGTAACTATATTTATATATGATATATAATATGTTTATGTTTTACTTATGCTTCTGTATTTCTCATTTATGGCATACTTTATGATTTCCATTATGGGTAAACGCGATAATTTCATTTTAGGAAGTGCGGACTACCGCCCCCTCAAAGTGATTTGAATCGTTAATGCCATATGTGGGATGTATAAAGGATGGAGTAAATGGTATTATACACTATATTATACTGGAATTATATTATAAATTTATATAATTATGATATCATTACATTAAATACGAAATATAAATGAATGTAGCGTTCATGCGTACGTACGGCTTACCGTCTCCATGAACGGTGCATTTCATTTCTTACCTCTAAATGTTACGTAATATTATAAATGAATGTATATACTGTATATATATGATATATATGATATCTACATCATGAATATAATTCTGGATATAATGGATATTTCACCACATGAACAACTTGTAATTATAAGAAGTTTATTTTTGACTCAAGTACCAAAGATCGACAAAACAACCGTTATTAACTTAAATAATTACATAATGTTCACAACATGGTAATAAGTGACATAAAAGGAATAATGAACATGAAAAAGGTTCTTAATTAAATATAAATTAACTCTAGTTTATTATTTAGGAGGATAAAGAACGGTCAAGTCAGGACAAGACGCAAGGTAAGGGAACTTCTTAACCCAATTTCCATTCTTTGGGTTAATCTCAAATTTTCAAATTATGATATGATATTATTATGTAATATATTGTATTTGTACTTTATTTATTTGTACTTATAGTAAATACACATAATAGATATATTTTTTTAAAAAATGATCTTTGTAAGGAACTTCTTAACCCAATTTCCATTCATTGGGTTAATATCCTACTTTCAAATTATGTCATGATATTATTATGTCCTATTTTGTATTTTTTTACGTTATTTATGTGTACCTATAGTGGATACACATAATAGATCTATTTTATTTTAAAAATTATCTTTTTATGGACTTCGTCTCAATCTCATTTCATTGAGGCATATTTGGTTTTATACACAATTTTCTTTTATACGGTGTATAAACCCCTTTGACTTTTGTGTTTATTCAAAAGGAATCTTTTTTATACGAAGAGTTTTACTAAACGAAAAAAAGGGAATGTTTTTCTTTTCGTACATATGCGGCGACAATGAATTCTCCGGCGTCGTGACCATTATTTGAGTTCCGGCTTCCTCTACAAGCCATAACTATTTTTAAATGATTTAAAAAAATAGATATATTTCTCTCAAATGTATGAAAATCCAGTGAAAATGTATACGTATTTAATGAAAGCTTAAAAATGTTGTTAGAAAACCTGACTCTCGAGTGTGGTAGACAGGAAGGGATTGGGTGTGGACCCACATGGCCTGCAATTAGTCGAGCAGTCTCAGAATTAGTTATTTTGTTTTCAGAAGCTTGCATAATGTTTTCAAAAAAACACTAGAGTATATTTGAGCAATTTTAAATGTAAGTATCTTCTAAAAAATTAAACTGGAATTTTGATACCACAATTAATTTCAAATGGTATTTTAAAAAAATGGTATTCCTAAATGTTTATATACGATTTTTCATATAAGTAATGCATTGGACTTAGTATGTGACAAGTGGAGCACGCTATAGCTCCTCGATGCATCGGCAGGTCTCATGAGACAAACTAGTGTCTTGGCATGAGGCCTTGACAAAATCTTATTTGTGGTCTTGGCACGAGTCCTTGGCTACGTGGTTATGATAGTCTGGAATTATGCATTCCATCATTATGAAAATGGTTATTGATATTGCATGTGATTATTCGACAGGTAGAATATCCATGTGAAGAAGTAAATGGCATTATCTCATTTTACTTTTGCCATATTATGTTGATGTTCAAGTTTAAAAGGATTTTGTTTTAGTTATACATTCCCTTAAATGTTTAGGTTTATTTATGAAAGATTCTGCAATATTGTTATCCTTACTGAGCATCTGAGCTCACCCCTTTCAATGTTTTAATATTTTCCAGGATGTGAAGAAGTATTTTATGAATGACTTGCAGGGATAGTCAGAGGGGGATATGAGTGTGGACTATGAAGACTTTGTTATTAGTATTTCACATTATTATATAATGTAACATTTATGAATGTATCTAGTGATTCCAAGGCTACTAAACTAATCGGTCTTTCTAGACTTGATCTTTTGTGATCATCCAATTTTACGAAGTAATGCACCGACTCTGGGTAGCAGGGGTCGGGGCGTTACAGTTTGTATCAGAGGAAGTTTAGTACTAGCCGTGGAAACTAGATTTAGATAAACTCTGATTAGAGCACATAGCCTGAAGATAGACTTTAAGGATTAGTATAGAATAACTTCCTAGAATTTTGGTATTATAGAGATTTTGTGATTTTTCCGAGCGCTACATCCCTGTCTGGATACGAGCAGGTAGAGGCGGCTCTGGCACAGATATACCTAGGGGTAAAACCCGAAAACACCGCTTTGAGCTAGACTCGAACAGGAACTGGTGCACAACAACGGGCCTTGCTGCACTCTTAGTTACGACAATCCCGGGGGATATGCTTAGGATAATTCTCATTTTCTTTACAAACCACTATGAAGGATTATTAGTATATACTTTATCAAAGAAAACATTTCGTTTTTTTGATTATGGTTATATCCGTAAATAGTTAAATTTATGTAAAGTGTTTTACAAATATGGAATTATGTATTTTAATTCATAAACTAATCTAGTTTATGCCATTGTTTAGAAATGGCGCCTAGTGGAAGGAATGGAAATTGTATCAATGCACGCACTCCGTGTAGGGATTTCCCTCCTGCTCAAGATAATTATTGTTGATCTCGAGATATAAATAGTGCTGATCAACTTATTACCATACTGGGACAACTCACTCAGGTTATGAATAATAACCTTACTCGTATGGAGCACCTTGATCCGCAACGTGGAGGATCAATGTTAGACCGCTTCATGAGGCAAAAACCACTAACATTTAATGGTGGTACAAATCCATTAGTAACTGAGCAATGGATAAACTCCTTAGAATATTCCACGCCTTGGGGAGTAGTGAAAGGGAAAAGGTTACCATGGCAGTTTACCACCTCACTGGAGATGCTGATCAATGGTGGTCATTGATTCAAAACACAAAGGAAGATGATGACATATCGAATATGGAATGGAGGGAGTTCAAAGATCTTTTCTTAGAAAAATACTTTCCTCATGACCATAGAGAAGATATGGAAAGGCAATTTCTGAGTCTGAAACAAAAGGAGGATGAGAATGTCGCAAAGTATGAGGCCAACTTTACCTGGTTAGCGAGGTATGCTGCAGATTATATATGTAACCCAAGAGGTAAGATTGATCGTTTCTTTTATGTGTTAAAACCATTTCTCCGTCGAGCTTTAGTATCACAATCATTCTCAACATACGAAGATATTGTCTCATGTGCTATCAAGACAGAAAAGGAATTCTCTAAGTCTTATGACAACAAAGTAAAGCAAGAGAATAAGAGAACAGTAGAACAAGAGATAGATAAAGGGAAAAGGGGAAAGAAGGATTTTCCATTATTTGATAATTGTGGGAAGAATCACCCTGGTACTTGCCGAAAAGGAATGGGAGTTTGTTATAAATGTGGAGAAAAAGGTCACCAGGTGCGTGATTATAAGGGAAAGAAAGAGGCTATCAATGTTGAATGCTACAATTGTAGGGAAATGGGGAATTATGTATATGAATGTCCTAAGCGTCAGGGAAACATACCTCAAAAAGGCCAAGGGATCAAGGAAAATCTTATGTTGTTACTACAGTTGAAGCAGAATAATTAATGTATTGGTGCTTTTGGACTCATGGATTATATTCTAGTTATTAGAATAATGTGATATATATATATATATAAGGATTGTATTGCAGTACTTGTTGATTTCAGTAAGGTTTTAATATGATGAAGGTAATCATATTTTTAGTATGTGACAAAAAGAGATACCTTAATTTGTTTGGGGAAACTGATAAATTGATTTTGGAATTAAGATATCTTTTAGAGAAAGTCTGGACAGAGGTATTTTGGATAACTATAAAGGTTGGAGTGGATTAAGTTGATCTTTGGATAGTATTGTTTAAGGTTAAAAAATTTATGAATATTATTTTTGGAATATTATAATACTATAGTTTTAGGAAAAGGACAACCTGCAGGGTGGGGCATAACCCGTCGCTTCGGAAAAAGCAGCAGGAATCGAACCCACAATCGTAGTGCGACATGTCTTTATTTCCTACCACTAGCCTACAGGATGTCCATGGTTATTATAAAATAATTTTACTAATCTAAATGGTATGTGTTAACATTTGGAACCATATACAATTAGGATAAATATAATATTTTTGAGTTCTATTATCTTTTTGAGTGAAAGATGAGTTGAAGGTTGAAACTCTAATTGTCAAGCATAAATATATATATACCTATCTCTTATTCAATGAATAAATTAATTCTTAAACTTTAGTAAAGGGATATTAAAACAAAAAATGTGTTATCCTAATACCTTATATCTTGTTGAACTGATGATATTTTAAATCAACATAGATTGAAGGCTTTGAGGCCCTCAATTTGACAGTTGATTGTAATTGATGACCTCAATCACTCCCTACAAATATTTACGTTTTTCCTCCAATTATATGTCTCTAATTTCCACCAATGTTCTCCTAATCGAGATCATAATTGGGTGGTGAATTTTTCATTTCCCTTTCCCTCTTATTAAGGCTAAATTTTATTAATCTTATTTCCGATGTGGGTTTTCCACAAAGGTATTTTCTCTTTTTAACCTTTTATTTTTAAAGAAAATTTTCAGATTTCGAGGAAGCAATTTATTGAAGGAGGGGAGAATGTAACACCTCGATCTTCCATGATACACTTCTCATTCAATAATGCATAGCTTGCATTGTACGCAACTTTGAGTTCTAAAACACCGCGACTAATCAAAGTAGCCGTTATGAATAGTAATAACCACTTTTTAAAATTATAGAAATTTTATATTTCAAAATGGACTTCATTTTTAGATTCGGAATATCAAAATTAGCTGATGTTGAATTTTTGGTATTTTTCTGAGAACTTCTAATTTTTTATGAATAGTGAAAAATACTTAAAAACAACATTTTTAATCAAAATAATTTATAGTGATAAATTATACTATTTTGTGGTTTTAAAGTATAATTATAATATATTTTTACCATTTTATCCAATGGTGTTCATTAGAATTAATTTCACTTTGAAGTTGGACATAAACAATTGTTAATCTTTTGATATATATTGTTTCTTAAAAACACGCTTTTTGTTGTGACGGCGGGAATTAATTGTAAAATTAATTAATGAAACTTTAATGTTTGTAATTTTTTAAAATAGACATCATTTTTGAATTCGGAATATCAATTATATCTTAGGGTGAAATTTTGGCATTGTTCTGAAAAACTTCAATTTTTGATGAATAGTGAAACCACTAAGTGGTAGTTAAATAACTGATTTTTCGTTTAAATGAAATATTACCACTTGTGTGTTTTGATTTTCAAAAATCCATCATACATGGTTGTCATTAAGAAGTAAAATGTGGTTCAATGAGATTAAAATAATTTTTGGTGAATAGTATCTTTTAAGTTCTTAATCGCGATTAGAGGTAATTAGTGTAGTTTAAGGTAAAAATAATGTTTTAATAATATGAGATGAGCTTGACACATGTCCTACCATCATTGGATGTGCCATTTCCGACCAAGACAATCCATGGGTCAACTTGGGGACCCCAGATAGCCACTTTAGTAGGAAAATGACATAAATACCTTTTATTTAATGTTAAAGTAAAAAATGACACAAACATGAAATGTTTTACTAAAAAACTTTTACATGGGGTTATAAAAGTCATATTTTTTACTATAAATAGTCATTTGAAAGCTAAAAATATTTCCTACATCATAGTATTTTTTCTATAATTTTTAGTCATTAAATATATTAAATTATTGATGACATCATTATGATGCAGCGATCACCTCATTATTTAACGATTTTAATAAAATGAAAAGATAATGTACAATCCAAGGCTTACACTTGTCCAAAGACTTTTGGATGGGTAGATTTTGAACCCTTATCACCTTATACTCGAATTTTTTAAGTTTGGGACCTTTAGAATCCGAAAAGCATTGTATAATAATGTAATATTTCATTACTTTCCAAGAGTGCCCCTCCTCTCCACTTATAGAAGGCCCCCACATCTAACACCTTATTCACACTTTAAAGCCATTTGGATCGGCCAACCTCTGCCCAAATTACCTCCAAACTTCCCTAACTTACTCATAGAATCCTCACATTGGGAAGAATTCTTCCCGAGGAAGCCTTTTTCTCAAATCAAAAAGAGTTACCCGATTTTTAGGTAATGTCTTCTCTAATGTTGTTATGTTTTATTTAGCTTCTCCAACCCCTTAAACTCTTTTTATTCATTTATTTTGTAACAACACCAGTATCCTAAATATACAAGGATGTTGTTATAAGAAGGATTCGTGCTACACGTACACACACCTACATTTAATGGTTAAAGAACATACTGTTTCTGTGGATGGCGAATTTCTGCCTCACGAAACGATGATTGTTCAACACTCATATAACACCATCAAAGGTGGACATTAAGATGTCACTATATTTATATATGATATATAATATGTTTATGTTTTACTTATACTTCTGTATTTCTCATTTATGGCATACTTTAGTATTTCCATTATGGGTAAACACGATAATTTCATTTTAGGATGTGCGGACTACCGCCCCCTCAAAGTGATTTGAATCGTTAATGCCATATGTGGGATGTATAAATGATAGAGTAAATGGTATTATACACTATATTATACTGGAATTATATTATGCATTTATATCATTATGATTTCATTCCATTAAATACGAAATAGAAATGAAAGTAGCATTCATGCGTACGTACGGCTTACCGTCTCCATGAACAGTGCATTTTATTTCTTACCTATAAATGTTTCGTAATATTATAAATGAATTTATATACTGTATATATATGATATATATGATATCTACATCTTGAATATAATTCTGGATATAATGAATATTTTACCACATGAACAACTTGTAATTATAATGTTCATAACATGGTAATAAGTGATATAAAAGGAATAATGAGCATGAAAAAGGTTCTTAAGTAAATAGAAATTGACTCTAGTTTATTATTCAAGAGGCTAAAGAACGGTCGAGCTAGGACAAGACGCAAGGTAAGGGAACTTCTTAACCCAATTTCCATTCCTTGGGTTAATCTCCTATTTTCAAATTATGTCATGATATTATTATGTACTATCTTGTATTTGTACTTTATTTATGTGTACTTATAGTAAATACACAAAATAGATATATTTTATTTAAAAATGATCTTTGTAAGGGAACTTCATAACCCAATTTCCATTCTTTAGTTTAATCTCCTACTTTCAAATTATGTCTTGATATTATTATGTCCTATTTTGTATTTTTTTTATGTTCTTTATGTGTACCTATAGTGGATACACATAATAGATCTATTTTATTTTAAAAATGATCTTTTTTGGACTTCGTCTCAATCTCCTTTCAATGAGGCATATTTGGTTTTATTCACAATTTTTTTTATATGGTGTATAAACCCCTTTGAATTTTACGTTTATTCAAAAAAAATCTTTTTTATACGAAGCATTTTACTAAAAGACGAAAAGTGAATGTTTTTCATTCCATACATATGCGGCGAAAATGAATTCTCCTCCGCCGTGAGCATTATTTGAGTTCCGGCTTCCTTTAAAAGCCATAACTGTTTTTAATTGATTTTAAAAAAGAGAGATATTTCTATCAAATGTATGAAAATCCAGTGAAAATGTATATGTATTTAACACAAGCTTAAAAATGTTGTTAGAAAACCTCACTCTCGAGCGTGGTAGATAGGAAGGGATTGGGCGTGGACCCATCATGGCCTGCAATTAGTCGAGTAGTCTCAGAATTAGTTATTTTTTTTCAGAAGCTTGCATAATGTTTTCAGAAAAACACTAGAGTATATTTGAGCAATTTTAAATGTCAGTATCTTCTAAATGAATAAAACTGGTATTTTGATACCACAATTAATTTCAAATGGTATTTAAAAAAAATGGTATTCCTAAATGATTATATACCATTTTTCATATAAGGAATGCATTGGACTTAGTAAGTGACAGGTGGAGCCCGCTATAGCTCCTCGATGCATCGTCAGGTCTCATGAGACAAACTAGTGTCTTGGCACGAGGCCTTGACAAAATCTTATTTGTGGTCTAGGCACGAGGCCTTGGCTACGTGGTTATGATAGTCTGGCATTATGCATTCCATCATTATGAAAATGGTTATTGATATTGCATGTGATTATTCGACCAGTAGAATATCCATGTGAATAAGTAAATTGCATTATCTCATTTTACTTTTGCCATATTATGTTGATGTTCAAGTTTAAAAGGCTTTTGTTTTAGTTATACTTTGCCTTAAATGTTTATGTTTATTTATGAATGCTTCTGCAATATTGTTTTCCTTACTGAGCATCTGAGCTCACCCCTTTCAATGTTTTAATATTTTCCATGATGTGAAGAAGTATTTTATGAATGTCTTGCAGGGACAGTCAGAAGAGGATATGAGTGTGGACTATGAAGACATTGTTATTAGTTTTTCACTTTATGATGTAATGTAACATTTATGAATGTATCTAGTGTTTCCAAGGCTACGAAACTAATCGGTCTTTCGAGACTTGATATTTTGTGATCATGCAAATGTTACGAAGTAATGCACCGACTATGGGTAGCTGGGGTCGGGGCGTTACATTGGTGGAGGATTCAACTTAGTATTTTTCCGATAAGATAACCAAGGAAGGAGATACCCTACCATGAATGAATTTTAAAGAGGGTACATGATTTAGTATGTATGCTTTATACTGTTCTCTGTCACATAGGTACCTCGCACAAGTATGTCACCTTGGTACCCCACGTTGATGTACCCTGAATGTATCTCACAAAGGTATGCCACACAGGTGTGGTGCACAAGTGTGGCGCACATGTTTGAATGCTTACTGATGAATGTGTTTCATATAATAGAACCAATCCAATGTAAAATATTGTAACAGATATGAAAAATATTATTATCCTGCTTAATTATCTCTTCTATCGTGTTTTAGAGAGCTACATAAGACAATATGAGGGGTCTAGGAAAAATAGCTAAACAATGGGAGCTTCAGAGAGACTTTCACCTTTTTAGTCCTTGAAATGGGGAGACCAAGGTCTCTATTTATAGGAATGGAGGGGACTTGGTCGAAGTGAAGTTGTCCTCGTAGCTCATCCACATATGTTATTTGTATAGGACTTCCTCATAGGGTTGTAGAAATTATATTTCCATGTAGGTCCTCCACATAGGTTCATGGTGTAGGTCTCCCGTGTAGGTCCTCTGTGTATTCACCATTGTGAAATTTATCAATCTTCTATGTTTTGTAACATTTGATATGTAATTTTGTTTGGGCACTGAGACCTTTCAAATCAAAGTACATGAAGACATCTAATCTTCGTGAGATGGTATATGGACCATGTATTCTCAGAAGATACTATGACATTGAATTTAAAGAGTTGATTCCATTTTTATCATTGATCTAGGGTATCCACTACCTACTCCTAGATGGGTGAATCATTCCACTTATCCATAGTATGGATTAGTATTTTTGGCACATTGAAATCAAGCCTATATCATCTCCCTTCATTGTGAAATAATATTAACTCATACATGACATTTTTTGTCTATTTGTGAATCATATATTCACTCCAATGAAAAGTTCAGGACAACACATTTCATAGTTCTCACTGTCACTAATTGGACGCCTTTACCCAAGTACATGTACACATAGTAACGCCTAAAATCCCACAATGTGGAACTACAGGAAATCACCAACCACTACAGATGAAAAAACAATTGGTACATGTAATTAAACTGGAGTGAAATGGAATATTGATATAGAATACTACAAACCAAGATAGAAAACAATCCCCAAAGGAAAGACAACTACAATACCTACCCACTAACATGGGTACTGATGCTCTTGTACAATGGTGACAGAAACACCTAAGTCCATATAATCCCAAATGGAACTGTTTTGTCTTAGTCATGGTCCAGCTCCACACAGGAACCCAATAATCATTGGTCTTATACACAGAACATGGCACTTTCGTGAAAATTCCATGCAATGGAGAGTAAAACAATACTAATTAGGTTACACCAAAACCATAACATAAAACCACAATGAAATGAACAGAAATTATAGTCAGCTCTTTCTAGGAATACTCTCATACATATACCAAGAATATATATAAATACTCAATTATAACTATAAGGATAATTGTCCATGTCACAGATAATCATCATCCATAGGCTTCCCGATCAAGGTATGCTCGTTTCGGTAGCACTAACTCCGCAAGCATCGATCTCATTGGGAACGCATACGAGAAGTCCTACTGATTGGGACCCACCCGAGTTAAAATCTATAGTAAAGGGTAATAATGTATATATATCAAATTCTTGGGAATACCACGAACCGAATCAGTATATCCCTTTGTTTTTGGGGATTCTAAGAGAATACCATGAACCCTACAATGCACCTCAAAATGTAGGGGATTCTGAAGAATCGAAACCTCAAGAGGATAACCAAGGTCAGACTTTTTACCTATATATATGTCCTTATTAACAACACAACAATCCATATCAAAAATTACCTCCTCATTATGAGGGTCCCAATGATGCAAATTGCACATCTATCGAGCCTATGGTTTGAGAGAAATGTTTTTTTAAGGCTAATGGGGTCTGGGTCTGAGCCTACCTGATCAGATTTACCCGAATCGACCCAGTCTGAGGGATCGAACCACTGGTTGGGGTCGGGCCAAGATGACTATGTGATTTATAATAATTATAAAAGGAAACAATATGGGCTTAAATTAACTACTATGTGCATAAATGGACTACTATGTGAATTTTATAAAGTATCCATTAAGCATTATTGTTTTGCTTATGTGTTTAGAATTTCAAGAATCAAACATTCACGGTTGTGATCAGTAAGTCATGTGTAGTCTGATAAAACAAACATAATTTTTGATGATTAGTAAAATACCTATATGAATAGTAACATACCATTATAAATAGAAATATGTACATTATGAATAGTAAATATATTATTATTATGGTTATATGTTATGAGATATTGATTGATTTTTCAAGGTTTTATAAAATGGGTTATAGTATTAAAATTGTTATTTTATAGAATAAATTATAATTTTAGTTAATAATTAAATTTCACATATGTAGAAAATTATTTTGATGAAATGGATTTCTTATCTGTACACTACACATCTAAAACAGTTTAGGTGGATTTTTTTGGGATTTTCCTGAAAAACCTGAATTTTAAATGAACAGTAAAATTCATTAATTTACCATATAAATACATTATATGATTAATGCACTATTCCTGACATCATGAGTATTGTAATAACCCAAATCAATAAATCACATTCACCTAATACTATTCATGGTCATGGAATCATCACTATTTCATGTCTTGTGGAGAAATAATAAATTAATCATTATAATATTGAAAAAACCCCTCTTCGCACCACTATAAATAACACCCCTCACACATTCGTTACTTCACACATCTCATGCTATATGCTCTATCCAAATTCATCCCTAATATATTCCATAGATCCTCCCCAATGTCTTTCAGACCTTTATATGATAAAATATCAAAACCTCATAAAAAAAGAGGCTCTCAAACAAGATATATTCAATAAGAAATATCCCTCTCTTTTCTTTCAATTTCCATTCAAATTTCATTTATTTTCATCTCTTATACTCAACATATATTATAAATATATCATTACAAAATAATTATGATTTATATAACTTAATGATATCATTTTAATGGAATAATATAAAATATAATCCCCTTTATCTATTTGTTTATAAATATGAAATCGTTTTCCATGATGTTTTAACTTACATACCTCATCGGTGATGGACTTCCATTTTTATTCAACACTTTCATGGCTATGAGTTAAAACATTAATTTGTTAAAAAATATTTTAATATGTATGTTTTAACCCCTAATATGTTCACATTACTACTATTATTGATTATACTAACTAATAAAATAAAAGATATTCATTGTGATCCAAAAATTGTTGAAATTAACCTAAAACAATCATCATTAAATTTTAACTAAGGATCCATCCACATGATATGTAAAATAATTCCTTAAAAGATAATTTTAATTCATGTAAAATCATTAGTAATAAGTAATATCATTTTTATGTACATCCATGTTCAACATGAACGTGCATTCATGTGTACAAGTGAACCATTGATGAAAACTGATAAACAGAACACACTCGAATATAATGTAATTACCCTGGCCATCAATATCAAGAAAGAACTTGGATACAAAGAATGCGGAAATTTCCAAACCCCTCTTTCTTTTTTTAGGATATCCCTCTTTCACTCCCTTTATTTTATGGTCACTACAAAAAAATAATTTTTTTCATTATGATACAATTTATATGACATAATTATTTCCCACTTGCTTTTATTCCAACCAAAATGTTTTCCAAAATAACTATTATTTCAAAAACACACCTTCTACTTATAAATTATGGTTGATTGTTCTTGTATCCAATATTATATTCCCTATTTATTTTGGGAACCCAATTTTATGAATGTATTTATATGATATGAAACTCATTCCTTTCCATGGGTTACATATGTTCATTATTGATATATGTTCTATGTGGAATGCAATATAATTTAAATGATATGAAGTGACAGGTGCATCCTGAATTAATTAGTTCAACACGAATATTTAAATGTTAAATGTGAACTCAAAATTTTAAAGTGCTCCAATTAATTAGGTAATGTGATTAAGCTCCTTAGTTAATATGAAATGTTTCATGAAAATAGTGGAATATGTATAAAAAACAATTCGTGGTATTTAACCACTATGACATGACGTTCCATTTTTATGCATTGCCACATTCCAAGTCATTTCATATTGTTTCACCTCTTGCTTATGATCATGTGCAAATGTGATGATGAAAATGATTACGATCACCCCATGTTACATTTTTTCATGTTCTCTTTTGTCATCTTATTGAGAATTTTATGCTCATCCTATTATTTGGAAATATTTTTCACATGATTCCATATAAGTTCAAAGGATAATTAAGTTGGTAGGGTAGATAAATCCCATTGGTTATATTGTAGAAACTAATTCAATGTATGTAAATTTTTGTCTAATTATCTATAACATAGACTATAAAAGGTCCTCAAATATATTATATAATAAGTATATTTCATTAATCAATTGATAAAAAATACACAGCAAGTTTAAGTACTGAATCGTGACATGTAGGTTGACGGCTTTAGAGTTAGTATCATAAAAACTAACATTAAAACATGGGAGATTAGATGATGGAATTTTTTTAGAAAAATATACATGATATTGTTTAAATTTATAATTATGTTTAATTAAGTACATATCTAAAAAATATTTAATTATAATTATTGATATGTAAATTCAGATTCATACGTACAGTGAAAAAATTATGAGGGAACAATTTATTTAAGGGGTATAATGTAACATCATATGATTTTAAAAGGAAACACTATGTGTTCAAATGAACCATAATCATACATTTATAGCGTAACAATCAAAATTAATTTTGTCACTTATGTGTTTTTAATTTGAAAAATTGGATAAACATGGTTGCGAATAGTAAGTCATATGGATTGTGATAAGACAAATAGAATTTTTGGTGAATAGTTACATAGCCTTATGAATAGTGACATACCCTTAGAAAAGTAATATTACCCTTACAAATAGTAAATCTATTATTATTATGGTTATAAGATATTGAGAACCTGAAAAAATTTTCAAGGTTTCTAAAATTTGTTATTCTTTTAAAATTTTTATTTTTTTGAATAAATTATGATTTTATTTAAAAATTAAATTTCACATATTTAAAAGATTATTTTGGTAAAATGGTGTTTATTTTTGAATTCAACACATTGATAAATGGTTGGAATGAATTTTTATGAATTTTCACGAATAAATTAATTTTTTGATGACTAGTAATAATAGTAATTTACCATATAAATACATTTTTATTTTAATGAACTAATCCTAAAATCTTGATTGATGTAAGAACCAAAATATCGAACTCACATTCACTAATTAATATTCTTGGTAATGGAATCATCTCTATTTCATGTGTTGTTGATAAATAGTATATTAATGAATATAGTATTTGTAAACCTCCCCCCTCCACTATAAATACAACCCATCACACCCTCATTAAATCACACCAATAAATCTACATGCCTTGTGAAAATTATGCCCAAATATCTTCACTAGACCCTCCCCCACATCTATCATCCCTTGGTTTTATTATTTTAAAAAACATCTTCGCTAATGAGGATGTCAATGAAGATATATTTAAGAGGTAATTCCTCTATATCTTTTCGTTTTATTTCTTTTAAAATGTCATTTCATTTAACCTCTTATCCTTGAAATATCATTTCATGATTTCATGATAACACTAGTTTGATTAACATATTAGAATGATATCATGCTAGTGTATGATTGTACAATTTTCTCATCTCTCTCTCTCTCTCTATTTTTATAATAATGAAATTGGTTCTAGTGGTGTGTTAATTCTCCTACGTCATGGGTGATGCACATCCATTTTACATAAAATACTTCAAGGCTGTCAAAGAAACCATTAAATAGTAGATTAAATATTGTAATATGTATTTTGAAACCTGTTTGATCTTCTGATAACAAATTTTATTCATAAAGCGAATTTTTAAAACCAAACAAGTACATTGTGATTCAAAAACTGCAATAATTAACCTAAAATGATATTCATTAAATTTTATCAAATGATTAAACCACATTTTATATAAAATTATTTATTAAAATATCATTTAAACTCTAGTAATATCATTAATAACATGTAATATCAGTTTTTTTTATAAATGTTCTTAAAAAACTACCATTCATGAGTACAGGTGAACCGTTCATGAAAACTAAGAAAAAGGACACTCCCAAACAATGAATTAAAATTCTATAACTCATCCAAAGGAAAATAAAAGAACTAAATAAAAGCATAATGAACCATATTCATGTATAAAAGGTTCATTAATTTCTTGATAATGAATATAATGGAATTATAAATGACATTTATTTGATGAAATCATTTATATATCTGACAAAGAGAAGTTGTCAAACCCAACATTATTTCTTCTGGATCACTATGTTTCACTATATTTTTTATGTGTTTCCTCCTTAAAATTCATTTTTAATAAATATCATACCATTTCATGGATATACACTTTTTCCACAACAGTTTATGTAAAACAATATGTTTTCCAAAAGAAATTTTCTTTCAAAAATAAACATTTCACTTATTACACAAGGTTGATGGTACTTTTATCAAATAAGTTATTCCAACGTTATTTTTGAAAAAAAATATTATGAATGTATGAATATGAGAAGAAAAAAATTCCATTCCTTGGGTTATTTTTCTTCATGATAGATATATGTTATATATGGAATGCAAGAAAATTTAAATGTTATGATGTGACAGGAGTGCCCATAATTATAATGTCCAATATGTGTGTTTGAATGTGATGGGTGTGCCCAAAATTACATAGTGATCCAAGGAATTCTGTAATGTGAGGAATCTCAAGAGTTAATGTTAAATTACTTTTGAACATGATTCTATATTTATTCACATATATGTGTGGTAGTTAAACATTATGACATGAATTTTCATTTTTATACATTGCACCATTCCTAGTCTTCTCGAAATGTCACCTGTCATTAATAAAATCCTATTACAATGTTATGATGATAAATACAATGATAAACCCAGGTTTCATTGTTTCATGTTCTTATCTATCATATTATAGGGATTTTTATGCTCATCTCAGGTTGTGAAAATTATTTTGAAAGGCTTCCTTCAAAGTTGAAATGATAAATAATGTGTTAATAGAGATAAACCCAATTAGTTATTTTGTAAAATATAATTCAATATATTTTTGTTTTTGACTTATTATCCTGAACATAGACTTGGTATGGGGCTGACCTACACACTCCATCCAAGCGTGCTCAGATGTTGGCCGGTTTTTCCAAAACGAATGTGGCGGCATCCATGTCCTCTATGTGCCATGTGTCCAGCTCTGACATCCACTTCTTTGCAAGCACATGAAGTCAACAAACCGCATGATTCCAGTTAGAGGTGGCACAACCATGTCACTGAAAAACTCTACCTCAGCTTACCTAATCCTCAGCCCACTACCGTGCTTGCGGTGCCCCTCAACCTTATGTCGCATCCAGCCCCATTATGGCCATTGAGCCAAGGCCCACTGTCCACCACTTGCATCTACATTCGTGGGTATCATTGATGCTGGCCATCGATCTGGTGGCGGTCTTCCCATGTTCTGGCCCTCCAAAAATCCTTACTCCACTGTCAACGCTCCTTCTGTGGCCTCTCATTCCTTCACTGCTAGTCAAAAATATCATATGGTTATAGATTTAGGATCCTTGGATCCAAATCTACAATACTTCTATTTTTACATTTGAATTTCCATTGATTCAAGTGTACAATCATGTATAGAACTACCTGTAAATCATCAATCCACAACCATAGGGGTTCAAGGGTGAATCTTGAAGAACAAGGAAAGAAAAACACCATGAATTCCCAATATGGAAGGATCATGGCCTCATTGTTGTCAACCTCGATCCATCTAGTTTAGATGAAATGCAATAGGGAAGAATATTAATATTCCTAAAATTCATTCACCCAATTATATCCCAACAAGCATATCCCGTCATAAAAACCACACATGATCATTGTATATATCGATTCATCAACCAATTCACATCCATCGTCGATGGAATAATGATGAATGTAAGAATAATATCCAATTAAACAAATCCCTACATCTAGGATAGATCTATAGTTGTTGAAGAATTGATTTATTGATGTTGTTCATTAATCTATTGAAAAATGTTCTCAATACTCAATCCTCGATTTGATATGGGATTGATCAGTCACCATTCACCAATTCCTTCTAAGTTGGGAGGGGTGTGGTGTCTCGTATTTTTTAAGAGAAATTCCATGGCTGTTTCGATAACCCTAGATTTCAGACAATGGTTTCATTGAAGTAAAAAAGAGATAATCTTCTCTGCATCAATAAAATATTTCTATTAGAAATATTTTTAATGATAGTTACATCCATAAATTACTTTTTTCTCTCGATCTTTTCTAGTAGAGGATTGACCTACCTAAGGAAAACACACCATCATGAGCTCAACAGAGGTCTAAGATTTCTAATATGATTATCCTTTTATGTGTTATTGGGATTTGAAAATAAAATAATTTCTATTTCATTATTTTATTTACGATTATGACCCGAAAACTAATTTCTACATATGACCATGGATAGATCATGTTAATTCAAACCTAGGGTATACTCACACCAATGAATGGAATAGTGCCCTCAAATTTTTGATATTGGAACCTATTCAGATTTTATTCCACTTTTTTATAGATACTGTGAACACGTGATAGTTTAAAAGCATAAAATGTTTCATGAAATTCTTCTGGGAACACTAGTCCTCTGAATCAAACTCCATCTCAGTGCGTGGTCTCTTAGCTTTCCCAAATTGTTCATCAAATATGAAATCCTTAATAATCTACGTTGTGATATTCTCTCCACCCTAGGTCTTTATGTCCTCGAAATACAAAACAATGATTATGTGAACAGATGAGGTAATTGATCTTATTCTTTAGCCACTTACTCCTATGGTCTTCTATAGAGATTCTTGGGTTCTAACTAGTCACAGAAAAAAGGAATACCTTTCCCACAACGGACCATTTCCTTTCAATCTATGGTCCCCATAAATAGAAGGAAAATGAGTATCAATATCGGAAGAAATATTTTTTGGAATTCCATGGGGTCGAACTATCGCATGCATGTAGGGTCCAAACAGAATCCCTTCTTAACTATGTTATTGACTATTTTTTTGGTATGCTAACTATAGGAGTATATTAGTTTTTACCCAGATAAAAGATTGTTTCATGGAAGCTCATGGTAAAAAAATCATGGATTCCATTAAGATTTTTACTCAGTCTATTCCATTGAACACAAAAAAACAATGGTTCAACCCATTCTAATAACACCTAGCTCAACAAATAAAGTTAACGGACAATGAACTAATTCAATCAAACACCCAAATTTCAATCAATAGGTAACCCCATATTCAACCAATTAATTCATCCTCATTGTCCTCCCTGACACTCACATGAATATCCCAATGCATCACGCCACTCTAGGCATCCACTATTACTCAAAATGATCATGCATAATTTCTAAACATATCACAAAAGTTCGACAATCTCGTCTATACCAAGCTCACACCACAGTAGAAGAAACGTGTAATAAACATCGGAACCATTCTATCAATCCAAGAGAAATTAACTTCACCATTCTGCACTATGAGCCCTCTCAATTCTAAAAGGACTACCTAGGGGAGATTGTTAAACTCCCATGGAACCTCATCTATAAAAATCACTTGTACAACAGTATGACCTCAGAAAATAACAATGTGATGCCTTTCTTTAGAATATTCCTTTTGGGAAAGAACTATATAAATAAGAGAGAATTTGGTCTCATAGTCGACATCTCCAAGTTGAGGTTCACTAACTATTTGTAAGTGTGAAGGGGTGACAAACCTTAACTGAATGTAGGATTCTTCCTCAAAATCAAAATAGGATATTTTCATCATTGATTATTGCTCTGATGATTCATTCTGAAACCAAAATCTAGATCTCCTAGTGAGATCATATACTACCTCATTCCCCTCCCTAGTAGTATAGAAAATATCGAAGCAATAAACATGGTGGAACTCTATCCACAACATATGTATCATGATCAAGTATTTCTAAGTGGAGATATACATGAGACATTTTTTGTTAGAATAGTTGGTAAACCCCTCTCCCACCATCTAATTCCACCACATCTTCAGAGGAAAGACCACTATTAGTGTCCATAGATCATGGGTCACATAATTCTTCTCACGGTATCTCAGTTGTCATAAACTATAGGATATAACCATTTGCGCCTACATGAGGACACATCTCAGTTTGTCCTGTAGTGCATTGTAGAATTCTACATACCCATCACCCCCCTATGGAAGTCTCATGATTGGGGGGGGGGGGGTAGGTGGTTCTTCAATATCTGTCTCCTCTCCTAGAAACTCTCCAGACACTTCTCCATCCACATGAAGTTTTGTCTTTTCGTTGTCAACACTGAAAAGGGTGTTGATACCCTATAAAAGTCGGTTACAAACATGTAATGTTTCACAGCCAAGCTATAGAAATTCCTCACCCCAGTCACACTCTTGGATGTCTCTTAAAAAATAACTTCCTCAACCATTGAGGTATCAGCAACAAGTCTATACTCCAAAATGATATGTTCTAGAATTTGGATATCCTGAATCCCAAACTGAAACTTTGAGAGCCTACCAACAATATGGTTCTATCAGATTTTGTCTAGGACAATATTCAGGGTATCTTGTGCACCACCCCAGTTTCCGAGTACACTAGAATGTCAACAATGGATACTATAATGAACTAGTATAGGTATGGTTTGTGGATGCCATTCATGAGTCCCACGAACACTGATGGGTAATTAGTACCATTGAATTACATCACCTAGTACTCATAGTGGCCATACCTACATTAAAATATTATCTTCAGTACATCCATATCCCATACATGAAGCTGACGATATCCATATCCATGGTCTATCAATCAGAACAACTTCGCTCCCATCAACTGAATAAAGGAGGTGTTCATTTATCAAATGTGGATACCTGTTCTTTTCAGTCACAAAATTCTAAAACAAATATTCCACACAAAATTTCATTCGTCCATTAGTATTCTTGGTAAACAAAACCGGGGCTTCCTAGGGTGAGACATTCGGCCTCACGAAGCCCTTTCCTTACTAATCTCGAATTGTACCCCTTACTCATGAAGCTCTATGGGACAACATGATATGAGAGTGAAGAAATTGATTCCCTCATAGGGAATATATTCAATGAAATTTTTACCCTAATTGTGAGTATTCCATTAAGGAACATATTTCAGAAATATTTCCTCATACATTACCACCACTATAGGAAACGGGTGACTCTCCTCTTCCACTACACTGAGTTTGAGGTTAGCCATAAAGGGAGGAATCGGTTGCACCATCCTATGGTTGTGTCCATTATATTCTTCCTATATTACCATTTGATTAATATATAGAACCTCATTCCACCAATGTGGATATACAACACTCTATGCCAAAAAATTATAATCTTAGCATGAAATGATTATAACTATTCCATGCCATGAAGGACATTGGAAGGCCTCTATTTCACTATAATGATATCACAATGACATATATCTCCTCTTAGATAAAGTTCACACCATTGGCATACGTGTGTGGACATTGAGTCTCCTCTAATATGGGTCCACCAACATGACGATTGATTCTATGGTCTAACTGGAATCTCTAATCCCCAATCATGTTTTGTGGAATGATGGGAATGATTATAACCTATGTCAGTAAATATGGAATCCAAGATAGAATATATGCACCTAACATCCTGCAAATCATTCATATAGTTCTTAGGGGATATTCCCTAACTGAATGAATCCATCACCTCCTATGTCTTGTTGCTCCTTGAGTATTGTATGAAATTCATGTGGAGGTGTTAGTGAGATGTCCACATGTCTACCACCTGTTGCAACTATCTATTGTCCTCTACCACATCTTCAACTCTGTGGATCTTTCTACTCCTAACTGACCATTTCAATGTAATCCATATTTTATCTATCAGCCAATGGATTATAAAACAAAATCGTTTTCTCAAAAAATCTAGAATCGTTAGTAATGAAATAAGGGATAACACTATATCAAAAAAACCCAAAGAAAATCTTGATTGAAGGTTCGAGTATGGAAGAAACAGTTGCGTTCCATCTCCATAGAGTACCTAGAGTAGTATGTCCATCTCAATGAATACTCAGATACTAAAATTTCATTTCGTCGAAGCTGACGATTCCTCTAAGAATGCATAACCCTCAGTTCATATAGTGGGAAATCATCTCTGAAATGTTATAAATCTCATTCCATGAAAGAGTTTCTATATTTTAATGACGGGTAACCATTCAACATAATGGATTTGTAGATCCACCTAGATGGATTGCTACCAGTACCACCATATGATTTACTAGTATCCGGACTAGATGAAAAACTCGATCACCACCTCAATTCAGTACTTATAGTCCTGTGTGTTGGGATCTCATTAGTACCTAAGTGGTTTCTAATACAGAAACTCATGCATCATGATATGTATGTGAATATCATCTACTAGAACTATGAGTACCATGTTCTTCTCTAAAGGTGTTGATATGGCTGGTACACCACCTGGAGGTGATCCATCTGGTACAAATCCATGTACAGATGTCTCGTAAACCAGCAGACCGTCCTTGTGATCATGTGGTGGAATCTGGGATGGCCATATTCGTGGATGAAACTTGAAGGAAAAAATATATACAACACTTGATTGAGTATATCTGGAGAGAAGACAGTATAATGATTTTCCTAACACAATCCATTCAAATATGATTCATGTACCATTCATTTCTATACCACCATTTGTTTTCTTGTACCGAGGTAGAAATCGGGTGTCCAGAGTTATGGTGTATGGATACATTGGATACTACAATAACACTATAATTCATTTCTAGAAAGTGGAACATGAATCAAATAAAACTATTTACCCAAAAACTCACAGATTCATGTTACCAATGTAGAATCAAACACCTAGTCTGACACAACTCTATCATGACTCCTACCTATGGGGCTCCTACCATGACAACTCCAAGACCGATTATGATAGGTTAGGGGGTGGAGACTATCATCAAGGTGGTATGTTTCACAAATTAGAAGCCTTTTCCCATGTACTGGTACACACACACACAACTACAAACCCACATTACTAAAAGAATGAATGAAACCAACAACCATTCATGAAATCCACTAGATTTACATGTAATACAACTAGAGTGTAACGGAGAAGTAATGCACAATAGTACAACTCGGGAAAGAATACATGACAGAAATAATAGAAAACAACATGTCTGATAGGAAAAAAGGGTACTAAAACTGTAGTAGAAATATGTTGGAAATCCCTCAACCCGTTTGATCCCACGTTGAACTGTTCAGTTCTCATCCTACACATCCCCCCTAGGACTCCGTCAAAGCACTGGTTGTCTTCACCAAAAAACAACCCATGTGGGAAAAGTTCTTACATGGGTGAGTAAAAAAATACATATTAGGACACCCAGAAACCAAAAAGTAAATCCACAAGGAAATTCACCAGAAGTATAGTTATCTCTTAATAGGAATACACTCATATATATATCATGAATATCCATATATACTCATTTCCATCAACAAGGTGGAGAGGACATGTCACAAATAATCATCAGCCAATGTCTTAACAATATAAGTTCACTCTTTATGAGAGAACTCAATCATAGAGACTTGATGTCATCGTGGAATCTTATCAGAGGTCCCCCTGATTTGGGCATCACCCAATGAGAAGAAACTAGTCAAAGATCATACTATACATAGATGGGATTTAAAAAAATACAATAGACCCAATCTGTATTACCCCACGTCATACGAGATTCTTAGAGAATATCACGATTTCTATGATGTAGCTCGTTATGTAGGGGATTACGAAGAATACTACGAGACCTAGTATATAAGCCACTAGATGGTGGATTAATAGCCCAAGCTCTAAGGTCATGTCAATACCCAATGAACTAGATCTGGGGTGATAGAGTATCATTCCAGTCAGAAGGAGGATTCCAAAATCTAGTGGGGACTGGTTTCCCTTGGAGACTTCCTTGCAATGTTTTACTGATCCCACAAGGGGAGAACCAATGGTAGACTATTCACCAATACTGATAATTACTAACAACCGAAAAAACCATCTCAAAATGAACACCTTTTCATGAGGGTACCAACATGAAAAGTTATCATAAATCAGACATATAGTTAGAATGATATGGACTCCTGGTAAAAACGGGTCGGTTTGGACTGAGTCTGATCCGACCAGGTTGGATTCACCCAAAACAACATGGTCCTAGGTCTGAAATGGTCTGCCAAGTCCTAACTGACTCTCCAGATCGTCATATCGGTCATGCCCAGCCCAGACATTCTAGGTCCGCCCCAGCCCGGTGCATTGGCCCGGTCCAATACCATTGGCACAACCTTGGGCTGAGCCGCATACTCTAGTTCGTCTAGCTCAGGCATGGGCCTTTTCTTCTGCCCCAGACACGCTGGCTACAATATCCACTAGATGACATGTGGCCAGCTTAGTAGTCCACTTTTCTGCACATGCATTCAGTCAATGGACCACAGGCCACCGGTCAGACACGGTGCAGCTACATCGCCAACCCGCTCCACCGTGAACCCCTAGTTGTAGCCTCTTGCGTTGCCTACTCGTATGATATAGGACCTTATAACCAATTTGGTGCACCGCCTCCCACATCATCACGGTCATCAAGCTGCGGCCCTTAGCTTTCCACCCATGGCTATTGGCATAGTTGTCTCTTTCAAAGGCCATCAAAATCATGGTCGTCCACCACTGTCGCAGGCCTCCTGGTTACGACCCTGTACACCGTTGCATGCCACCACCAATGAAGCCCCATTTCGGCACTCCTTCCACGGCCTCCCATTTCATTGCATTCGGTCAAAAAAATCCTTATGTTTATAGATCTCGGATCCTAAGATCATGATCTACTTAGCTCCGGTCTCGGTGATCGAATCGCCTTCGATATGGGGATCCGATCACACAAGGAGCCACTCAACAATTGTCGAGCCACTACAATTGGGGTTGAACGATGATGCACGATGAGTTGGGAAAGATGATGCACAATAAAAGCCCAATATGGATGGATCATTTCTGTGTTTGTGTTAGGCTTAATCCGTCCAATATACATGTAGAACAAAGGAGAATAATAATCAAATTTCAAAATTTCATTGACTCAATTCAATCCCCACATGTTTAAACCATCCCACAAAACATGAAAAATCATTAATTGATTTGTTCATAAATCAATTCATATTCATCGTTGGATGAATAATGAATAACGGAAAAACAAAACTATATAAAACAACCCCTACCTCTAGGATGGATCTTCTTCTGATGTAGAATTGATGTTTCATCATTGTGTGTCAACCCGTTGAAGAACAATCTTGATTCTCAATACTGGATTTGAGATGATGTTGATCTATCACTATTGGAAAATGCCTTCAAGTGGGTCTTTCATCATTAAATTAGAGAAATTCAAGGGTTATAGAAGTATCCCATGATTTCTAAAAATGGTTTGATTATGTTGAATGGTATAGAGTATTTGAGGAGTCAATAAAGTATTTATATCGAAATCATTATAACGAAAATTACGTCAAAAAATTATGTTTTTCACTTGACCCACATCGGTCAAGGATTGGCCCAACCTAATGAAAATACACCCTCACGAGCTCAATGGATTTCCCAGACTTCCAATCCGAGTTAAATTTTTTGAGTTATTTGGATATAAAAATAATATAATTTTAATTTATTAATTTATTTACAATTACGTCCCAACAACTACTTTACATAGCTGATCTGTACCGACCATTGGTAAGTCTCCCAAAGGGTAAACTCACTACTGTGAACACAATGTTTCCATCACATTTCTGATCCTGCCACCCATTTGGATGTTATCAAATATTTTTAGTGATATTGTACACATGCTCGATTTTAAAGGATTTTCATATTTTTAGAATTTTATGGGGCACACATGGCCTCAGAATCAATGGATTCCTCAACGCCTAGTCTTAGATTTTTTAAATTACTTCCTAAAATAATAAATCAGGAAAAATTAAGTCATTATAATTATTCATTGAAAATTCAATGTCCTTTGTTTGGAAAAATTTAATATATGTATCTAATTATTATGTCCTAATTTTTAAATTGGTTCCTTTTATTTTTGGAATAAATATTAATTGTTACATTTTTAATCTTTATTACAATGGTTAAGGGTAAATCAGGTAATTAAGGGTACAAATAATATTATAAAAAGTGTACAACAAACCTAGATCATATACTAATTTTTTTATAGATGAATATTTTTCATCTGAATAAATTAATGGATATGTTAATAAGACAATTTATGGCCATATGGATGAGAATATAACCATCATATAATTATACTAAAAGAAATTTCTATTTAATCATACTATTTTTTTAAAAAGAATAATAATTTCAAAATGGGATACATATGTTATTTGTTGGACAAAAAATATTATTTACAAAGATACAAATTCTATCTACATCATGCTACATTATTTAAAATAGTTAATGATAATATAATTACCTTAAATGGCGACACAAGCATTACAATGTAACTGTTTAATTAATGGAAGAATCAAATAAATGTTATTAAAAATATTAAAGTAAATATAATTTGTTATAATTAATGATATGCAAGATTTTTGTAAAACAAATTTATATTTAATTGATAAAGAAAAATTGTTTTATTAATATATTAATTTTTTATGATATTTTGTAATTGTTGATTGATTAATTATGTCAAAATTTAAATTGTTGTTATTTTTTATTAAATAAATAACTATTAAAATATTTAAAATTTTATAAAAATAATATAACCAATTTATATAATAAAAAATATCATTAATGACACATTTAATGGTTTTTTGTATCATTATGGTAATTATATTAACCCTCAATGTATAAATTACATGATATCACCAAATGAATAAAAAGGTAAAATAAGTGTTCATCCTAATTGATACAGATTAAAAAGTTTTCAAAAGCTATATTATATTTTGTAATAATGAAATATCAAGCCAACATAATCCTATATTATATATTAAAATTAATTGAAAAATTTAGATTATAAGATTAAATTATATTTATGTTTTTAATATTTCCAAGAGTGTCATCCAATCTCGTATAAAATAGATCATCTTCTTTGCAATTCACAAAAAATAGAAACCAATTTGATTGAAACAATATATACCAAAATATCTTAATAAAATCCATTCCCACATTATTTAAGACATATTTTAGGCATAAAACATTCCATATAAGTTTTTAGGTGTTAATCAATGGAGATTTTCTGAAGACAATATTTCATTTTAAATTATGTTTTTCTATATTATTTCTTCTTGAACTCCCATAAAATAATTGTCATCCATGATGAAATAATAAATCTAGTATAGTCGAAATTATAATATATTATTATGTCAATATCATCTCGTAAATCCATCCCCACATCTGTTAAATGGGAAATTAATTACAAATTGTTTTTATGGAGAACTACCACCTCACAAACTGATATAATACATTTTACATTACCATCTCTCAGGATTGGTTATAATGATGGAATAAAAGATTATATATGATTTTCATTGAATATTTATCTTTATTAAATGATACTATATCATTTATTTTATTACATTTTCATTAATGAAAAAATTATAATGTCATCAGTGGGTGTATGGGAACAATCACCTCCACGAAGGGATGAAATTTGTTTTTCATCACCACATCACATGGATGATATATAAGTATATTTAGAAGATTAATATTATATTAATGATACAATAATTGTTATGTAAAGAGTAAATAATACAATCCTTTTTTATATAATGATTATAAGAAAAAGGAAATGTTACTCATGTGTACGTACGACTCACCATCGCCATGATTCTAACATAATTAATTTTTCATATCAATATGTAGTGGATGGATTTTAAATTCTAATTTATATATAAAATTGATTAATACTTCATGAATACTATTCTATAGGTGAGAGAAAAATTACCACTATTACTATAGACATCATAACAAAGTCATTTTAGACTTAAGAACCAAATATCATCAAAATGTTTGATGTGATCATAAATAATTATGTAATTGTTATAAAAATTTTAATATGTTATCTAAATGGAATAATAAAAATGAAATTTTGCAAATTAAATTATATAACTAACCAATTATTATTATTCTAGGTGATAATGATTGTATGTGGTGAGTCATACTCAACGTAAGTGACTTCCTCTAAATATTATTACATTAACACATATATTGATGTTATGTGACCACCTCTAGTTATAAGGTGTATATATATTATATTGATATTTCATATCATGGATTTATTTATTATCTAGTTTTTTAAATATTTTAAATGTTAATTTTCATAGGAATTATGATTTAAATGTGCGAACAAGTATGAGAGAGATTGAATGCTTATAGAATTAATTTCAAAATCATTTAACCATGTCAATAATCATGATATTTAACTATTTAAGTAGATATAAAAGTAATGTAGTGGATAATTAGTGTATAAATTTGATTTTATTAAATGGTTTTCAAAAGGAATATTTTTTCATTGTTTATATAAAATGTTGGGGAAAATGATAAAACAAATGTTATTTTCTTAAAATTCATGTTGTAACGTCTCAGACCCAAACAACCACCTGAACAGTGCTAAACAGGTCGGGTGTTACTAACTTAGGCACACCTCCATGAATGCCAATGGCTGGCAACAAGCAGTGAGGGTCTTATATGTATATTGGGGAGGCTATACCCTCTCAGAGAATAACAAGGGTACTTGTCCGAGTATATTAATAATGATGCAACAGAATAAATGACTCATAAGACTCAAACCAGACCTACAGAGTGGTAGCACATTCAATATCAATAATTAGTGGATGAAATAAATATAACAAAAACAACAGAATGTAAACACAACAGCATGCTGATAACTAGTAACTACTACTGAACAAAAAACATGCATCCAAATCAAGTCATACATATCTATATGTAAAGGAACCAATAGCTAACCAATTGTAGCTACAAAACAAGTAAGCATGTAGATACTGAAAAGTAATCAAAACATAGTTACTCTAGGTAGGCTATACATCAAGGTCCATACCATCTTTATGCAATAGCTAATGCAACCCAACTCTTGAAGCTTCCCCATTTCCTACACGGAAATCCATAAAGTCTGCACAGGTCCCGAAGGGCCTATCTAGGGTGTCATATGAATCTCAGTAGGATACAACCAAATGGTGCGTACCTAATATATGTGTTTAAGAAGAAAAGCTTTTAAATGGAAAACAGTAACCAGTACAATGCACAAATAAACACAAACTCCACTTGTGCTCAGCATCCACCATGGAGTGTCACTTTCATCGGCCAATGCCAGAATCTCTTTCATGTATACCGGCACTATGGGCATCCTAAAACCATGCCTCTCAAGTACCAATCCCCTGAATGCATTCCCCAGAAATAGTAACCTGGATGAAAAACCAATGCCTATCTTCAAATAAGTTGCTAGGGGGATAGTGATGTCTGCCCTCATATAATGTAACCTAAGGGAAAACGATGTATGCCCTCAAAACAAAGTAATCAGAGGGAAAGTGATGTCTTCCCTCAAAACAAAGTATCTGATGGTACATTGAGGTATTCCCTCAAATCATAGGAAACCTTTTCCCCCAACCCTATATCTTCAACCCTGTCCCCTAACGGCTCCTCACCTTCTACGTGGCTTCCTACAACAAGCACCCCCAAACCAAAAGTACCAAAACCACAAATTTTTGGGGCCTCTATCCACACGAGTTTTCAAAACCACCACATCATAGAGTCTCTCTTAGTGGAAACTACTCATAGTTCCGGGAGAGTGGTAATTACCAAAATAGTACCCAAGCCACAACACCTCTAACACCTTGTGTCCCAACAACCATGCCAATCATGTCTGATGGTATCACCATCCTAGTAACCTAGTTCATTTCAGGATTAATAAACCGTACTTAACTGTTCAACTAATGAAAAAAAAATTAAACCATTTTTGCAGTCCCCGACTAAAATGCACTGGTGATAAACGACCACTCTCCCAACCTTGATGAAGGAAAAATGGTAAAAGGGAATACAAAAAGTCATCCCATAGGTTAATGAACAGTTGAACATGCAATAATAGGTAAATTTTTGTCTCGCTCAAAATACCCAAATACGCGCGTTATGTTGCGCCACCCAAAGGTATGAGAAAACTCAAAAAGATGTATGTACCACATACCTGAGACTAGTATGATGATACTCCACCAATAACAGCCTCCAATTTGGTCTAAAACATGATAGATCTATAAAATAATCAAATACTCTCAAACCCTAATAACCTTTTCCAGAACATTAATCAAGAAAAATGGATCAAGCGAAATTAAGGCCTTACCGATGGGGTTCCAACTAATTAAACAGTGTGTTAATCTGACCAAAGATGAAGAAATGGGAGGGATTTAAAGTCTAGTCTGGCTCTTCTAACTCCAACCCGTCAAGGGTACGAGGTTCTACCTCAATACAAGGATACTAACAGTTTTAGCATAAAAATAATTCACGACGTGTACTTTAATTACAAAAATTGTATCATTTTCCCGTTCAAATGATAGCTGAAATTACGTTGTAGACCTGCCGACTGACTACACAGTGTGTACCTAGGGGTAAACGGTGTGTAATTCTTCACCAGGACAACATCCCCAACACGTCATATATATCTTTATACACGGCCCATCAACATAGCGTGTATATATAGTACATGACATGTACTTTCTAAAAACATTCTACCCAGCCAACAGGCCTACACTCCATGTATGGCCTCCACAAGGGCAATGGTTCAGATTGTGTTTATAACTACACTCTGTGTAGTATGAAATTCATACATGGTATTTCCACGACATGTACTCAGTGACCACATGGATGTTACTCTCCCAACTCATACACAATGTGTGCTTTAGGATACACTGTGTGTATTATGAAAAATTCTAGAATATCTCAAAATTTCCCGGTTTTCTAAGGAAAAAGTCAAAAATTTAAATAGGGTTGGTATTTCCATACTAAAAACCCGGGTTCTAACAATCTCCCCACATTAATATAGCTCGTACGTGAGCTATCAATTGCATCCCAGTGATGGCACCAAACATGCCACCATGATCAAATTAACAAGGACTTCCCCCATCTCAATGGTTCTGGATAAATTCTTCAAGGGGATCCCCACCATAGGAATTTCCTAGCTCGGCCTCAACCCGAAACAACTCAAAACAATCAACTGTTCACTAACATGTTTTCTAGAAGCATGGCCCCATCGTGATGCATCATCACCCCTACGCCTCATTGGTGTTCCTGTGTCGTTCCCGGCACCCAACATATCCCTCACCACATCTTTGTCTGCCTCCATGAGGTCCTACATCCCATGGAAACTCAAAATAAAAACTGATTCCATGCACCTCAAGTAACCAGCATCCTCAATACACTGATTCCTATGGAACCTCATGTTACCCACATCCTCGATGCCCTGATTCCCCTGACACCTCTTGTAACCCGAATCCTCGATGCCCATGATGCTACGGATATCATACATATATAAATATATCATGCACTAAATATGGCACCACTCCCACTTACCCACATCTAGATAGTCCACATAGATTATGTGCATCAAATTCACTCAAAATGGACATACCTCTACAGGTCATGCCAAAAAGTAAACATGGAAATTACGACCATACCTGAGGTGTACCTCTAACTGTCGTCAGCTCACTAGCCTACTCAGCCTCTGGCATCTCCATGGCATGCACCTAGCATGATGTATGGATGCCTGATGACTAAACTCCATGTGTTGCTGCTCCATCCACTAGACATTGACCCCTCACCTGAATCCTGCTGCCTCGGTCACGTCCTCGGCTTGTAGATGTGCCTTAGCTATCGTCACCTAGTACCGAACCGGAACCAAATACACATACCATCATCTCTCTTGGTCCCTACCTACTAGATATCTGAGAAGGCTGTCTACAGAACCTCTCAAAATGACTGACCTATCCACATGCCCAAAATACATTGAAGATCTATCAAACTGATTCCAAACATGTTGTGGTTTTCCACACTGAAAGCAAATCACTGAAGAACTGCTATGTGGTTGTCTAGCTAATTATGTGGCCAGACTGACCTGCTGGAACTCATCCCATCCTCACTTTCTGATGTCTGGACCATCACTTGAATCTTTTCCCCAACCAACCTATAACTTATCCCTCATGTTTCCCTATACTATGAGTGCATGATTTACCAACATTGAGAAAGAACCCATCCTGATAATATTTACCTGGATCCGATGGGAATTTCATATTCCATCCTTGAAACACCTCACCCTTGTTGTGTCATTTCTTACTATACCTGGTGTAATGTGAGACAACTCAGTAAAAGTATTAGCATAGTCCATGATAGACATGTCTCCCTACTGAAGGCTGAAAAAATCCCATGCCCTCTCATCCCTCAGTGTCTCAAGGTAAAAGTTCTCAATGAACATGTTCTTGAAGACCTTCAATTCCAGTCCCTCATGTCTGCAATCCTGAACCTGAACATCCCACCAACGCTTTCCTAGTCCTCTCAACATGTACGTCTCCAGCTTTACCCTCCACCATGGAGGCGTCTTGAGCTACTCGAAGATAATCGACATACTCTCTATCTAGTTCTCAGCCGCTCGTGGACCACCCTCAACCTGAAAAAGTGGGGGGGTGATGCGACTAGAACTCATGTGTCAGATATTCCATATATGTCTTTGTACCCTACACACCTTTGTCGATCCCCTATAGGACACATACTAGGTTATCACGGAGCTACTCGTCAAGGCATAGTCTGAACGCATCCAAACCTAGTTGTTGTCCTTCATGCACTGGATCCTGAACTTGATCATGTCCATAAGACTATATATACGGCTCCTGATCTTCCTGTACTAGATGTGAAACCTGATCCAATGGCACTGTATCAGCTCCCGCCTGATGCTCCGTCATGATGTGCAAGAGGAACCAACTGAATACCAGGAATGGACAGACATCCCATATATATAACAATATATTTTATATGTAGATAAAGATTGTTGTAAAATGATGCACATAACCACAAACCTTACTCTCTCCCACCGCAACCTGTGACCCTCGTAATCCAGGCCTCGTATCCTCCTGACCCACAATTAAGAGATTCAAGAATCAAATATACCTTAGGCCACACCTGACTTGACAACTAACGTCACCTCAAACTGACGACCAAGTCACCCAATCTAGGTGATCAAAATCACCCCAACCATAGTACCTTCTTATCACATGCAATTGTTCTAAAATTTAATCGTGGCATAACATGTTGCAGTAAAAAGAAATTCTATCAGGAATTTCACCTGTGCACATATCTAGAAAATTCGAAGCATGGAAATGGACATTTTCTTTACATGGTATTATCACATCACAAATCATACGTTTTTGTTGTGAAATTGAAATACCCTAAAATGTACCTTTCAAAAGCCAAGCATATCAACCTTGCATACCAACCCAGGTCGAATTCTCCCTTCCCACACTGGTCCAGGGGTCACATATCACAATCAAAAACATCACTCACCATGTGAGACACTGAGGTGGAATTCATATAAACCGTAATCTGAGAAAATGTAAACATCAATTTCCACCCACGGAAACATTGCTCATCCCTTGTGCATGGGGCTGCAGGCACCGAAGCACAAGCTAGAAACTCAGTTCCAGTAACAACCTTTCTCCAGTCTATAATATCCCAAATATTAAAACCAGCTAAAATAAAATAGTATTACCAATTTCGTTAGTATCCATCAAAACAATACTACTAAATCCATGTCAATAACTCCTCTAATACCACTTTATAGCAACCTAGACTCGAACACCCACCCGAATAGTGCTAAACAGGTCAGGTGTTACTACCTTAGGTGCACCTACCCAAATGCCAAAGGCTACCGACTAGTAAAATGCACCGGAATAAAGGACTCAGCATACTTGAACCCGACACACAGAGCTAAAGCTCATTCAATATAAATAAATAGTGGATGCAATTAATATAATAACAATAGCAGAATGTAAACACAAAGCATGTGGGTCATGAGTAACTACAACTGAACAACAAACATGCATCCAAAGAAATTCATACATATCCATATGAAAAGTTTCCACTGGCTAACCAACTGTAGCTACAAAACAAGTAAGCATGTTGATACAAGAAAGTGAGAAAAACAATGTAACGCCAGCTATGCAAGACCACAAGGTCCATACCATCTCCATGAAATAGCTAATGCATCCCAGCTCCTAAAGATGGACACTTTCCTACCCATAAATCTATAAAGTTGGCATGGGTCCCATAGAGCTTGTGCGGGGTGTTAGATGAATCTTATCAGTATACCACTCAACAATGCCTACCTAATATAAGTGATTAAGTTGGAATTTATTTATACGGAAAATAGTAACCAGTATGATGAAAAAATAAACAAAAACTCCAATGGTGATCTACAGCCACCATGGAGTGTCACCGGCTTCAGCCAACACCGGAATATCTGTCATCTAACCCGGCAACATGTGCCCACTAAAATTGTTTTTCTCAAGTACCTATGTCCTGAAGGCACAGCCAAGAAATAGTAACATTGAAGAACAACAATGCCTGTCCTCAAATAAGTATAAGGAGGTAAAATGATATCTACCCTCAAATAAAGTAACTGGAGGGACATCAATGTCATCCCTAAATACAATGTTATCGGAGGGATAGCGATGTCTGCCCCCCAAAACAAAGTAACCGAAGGGACCACAAGGTCTTCTCTCAAATCACAGAAAGCCTCCGCCCCCAACCAGATATTATCACCAATATCCCTTGAAGGATCCTCACCTTCCATGTGGCTTCTTATGGAAATCATCCCATAATAAAAGTACCTTAACCGCAACTAACCGGGGCCTCTACCCACACGAGTTATCAAAACCACATAATCACGGAGTCTCTCTATGGGCACACTACTCATAGATCCCAGTGAGAGGTAATCACCAAAAAATTACCCATTCCAAAACACCTCTGACACCTCATGTCCCTACAAATATGCTGCTCACATCTAATGGCCTCGCAATCCCAGTTACATGGGCCATGCCCAACTTGATAGTCACCCTGCACTAAGACGACGCACATGATTCCCAATCTCGTGGTTAGAACCATCCAACGTAACTTGGTCCAAGACCAACTGATGATCAGCTTTACTCGAGAACATATGGGTCGTTCCCAACAACAACACAAAGGTTCTAGCACATGCAATTCAGCAATTACAGATATTCACATACTAACAGAACACATAAACAGGATGAACAATCTAAAAAGTTGAAAGGCACCAAGAAAGTGTTATCCTATACCATAACTGAGGTTTAAAAGTTCTCCAACAATTCATATCAGGATCAATAAACCATACTCAACAATTTAAACTATTATATTTTTTTAACCATTTTGTATGTCCCTGGCCAAAAAGCCACAGTGATCTACGACCACTCACCCGACTCAGCTCAAGTTAAATAGGTAACATGGCGTACCCAATGGAATCCCATAGGTCAATGAACTATTAAAAAGGAAATAGCCAAAAAATTAGGGTCTCACTCAAAATACCCAAATACGCGTGTTAAGCCGCACCACCCAAAGATTTGTGAAAACACAAAAAGAGGTATGAACCACTTACCTGGGACCTTTATGATGATACTCCCATGATTACATCCTCCAATTAGGTCTAAAATGCAGTAGATCCACAAAAGAATCAAAACCACTCAAACTCCAATAACATGTTCTAGAACAGAAATCATGAAAAACAGCTCAATAGGAATCAAGGCCATTCCGAGGGGGTTCCAATAGATTAAAAAGTGTTTGAATCCAGCCTAGAACAATGGAACATGAGGGATTTGAAGTTCTTGCTGGTTATCTACACTCAAACCCATCAAGGCATTGAGGTTCTACCTCAATATGAGGGTACTGCTCTTTTTTTAGAAAGAAGAAAATACACGACATGCACTTTAAGTACATGATGTGTTCCATTTTAATATCCATATGATGGATGAAATTATGTCGTAAGCTTGCTGAGTGACTACACGGCATGTACCTAGGGGTATACGAAATGAAATTCTTCACCTGGATTACATCCCCAAAACGCCAGGTATATCCTTATACACGACCCGTCTACACTGCGTGTACTTATAGTACATGGCGTGCACATTCTAAATACATTTACCTTGCAAACAAGCCTACACTTTATGTATGGCCTCCACATGGTCCATAATACATGACGTTTCTATAATTGCATGCTATGTATTAAGAATTTCCCACATGGTCTTCACACGACATGTACTCGTAAAGCACACAACAGGTACTCGCCCAACCCATACCTGGTGTGTACATTAGGGTACATGGTGTGTAGTGTGGAAAATTCCAGAATATCCCATAGTTTCCCTATTTTCTCGGAAACATGTCAAAAAATCAAATAGGGTCAGGATTTTGACCCATTCAAAAAACCCGGGATCTTACCCATGGTGAAAATGCCTTTTCTACTACCATTTTCATTTTTCAAATCTAGTGATTCAAATGAAGGATTTCAGGATTCTTTGAATGATAACCCATATTTATCCATTAGTGTATTTTGGTATTTATAATGTTTTTTCAAAGAAATGTGTTTTTTGGTGTTATGTTTTTTTAAAATAAAATTGTATCTTTATATGTAAGTGATTTTCATATATGTTTAAAAGAATTAATCCCAGAAGATTTATAATCAAATATTTTTATTCATGAAATAGTACATTAGAATTATATGAAATTATTGTGCCTTATTTAGCTTATTTGTGGGTTGATCCCCATTATTTTTCAATATAAATGGGTGATCGAGATATAGAATATAGAACGGTTTTATCCCCATTATTTTTCATAGGTGATCCAAGTATATCTTATACTAAGGTTGATACCAGTCATAGAGAACCATTGTAATGGGTAGTAATAATATTGGATGTCTTATGATAGGTTTTTCCAATTGAACTAGTTTTCAAATGGTTTATTAAATTTGATTATCTATATAACCTAAAAGAGTATTAATTTATTGATATTGGTTTTAATGATTTTATTTTATAAAAACATGATTTTTTTCATGTAATAATGACTTATTTAATTCGATCAAAGGACATTAATTGGATTTTCTTGTTTTAAAAAATTTTAATTTTTCGCATCATTTTTATGTCCCTTTCTATTCTTTTGGTTCTCAGACTATGTTTTAAAATGTTTTCCAATAGTTTAAAGGATGTGTTGATAATGAAAATTTTTATTTCATATATGATTGAGAAAATATTTTCAATTATATTTACATTGAATTAAAAAATTTTTAATCCAAAAAAGCGTTACTCTAAGGTGAATTGTTTCATTTTTAGGATCTTTGTGTTATTTTGAGCAGACCAATAAAAATGGCCCATTTCGTATTTTTAACTATTTATAATTATTTCTGTAGTTTGACAAAAACATATTCTACACTAAACCAAATTGAAAAATTATTTCTTCTCTAGATTTCACACATCTAGGTCTTTATTTAATCTCTTTGGACCAAAATCTGAATCGGTGATATGGAAGATCAAAATAAGGTCACTGTGTCAATCAAGAAAATTGTTTACAGTTCATCCGATTTTTGGTGTGGGGTCTATAAATCACTTTTAGTTGGACCAATTGTTGTAAAATTAATTGTATGGACGTGAAAGGAGTTGGGAAATATATTTCACGAAGGCAAGGATGCATTAATTATCCATTTAGGGTTCCAATAAAGCTTCCAAATCTGGGGGTTGTCGTTTTAGAGTGTCTGATTGGACCGAATTAATTGTCAGAGTAAAACAAGAAAATACTAGACCAAATACGCTGTGATTTTTAAGGAAACACCCAAGACAGTTATGACCATCATTCAAGAAGGGTGAAATGCATGAATATTTCATTAATGGGGCTATAACGTGTCAACATTAGGGGGACAAATTCTGGCTATAAAAGCAGGAGTGCTCCTACCTTACAATGCATCTATCAGTACATCCCATTCCATCTGGGACACTAAGGTGAAGAACTTTTCGGCATTCTCCATTATTTATTTTATTTTACATAGTTTATTAATGCCTTCTATTCCCCACTCATCTCAAATACTTTTACCATTGTTGGGTAATTATTTTGAGTGATTTGGTAAGGTATGGTTTTCTATTTTGTAATTCTTGAGTTCTCGGAAGTAATTGAATGACATTTATTTTTTCATAAATGTTGATTTCAATTTTATATACCTAATATTATTATCAAGTTCGATTGTTCATGAATGTTTATTCGATTGGTGATTTTTTCATTTGTAAAATAATCATTATCTCACTCAACAAATTTCTGGTTTATATACGATGGAATAGACTAGGAATTAGTGGTGATGTACTCGACGATCATCAGTACGTGTAAAAGGAGTAGTGAATGTTATTGATTTTTTGGGATAAAAAAGACTCAATCAGGTATTTCAGATGTCAACTAAGGATATTCAGTACAACTATATTACACATGGATTGAGAGTTTACCAAACCGGGATCTTGGTAAGGTTTTCTCTCACCATCATAATTTCACCAAGGAAGTGAGAGGGAATGATTCTAGAAACTCACATTAATCATCTAAGAAGAAGTGGATTGAATTAAATTGAACAGTGATAGCATTACCAATAGGAAACCAACCCCTACATAATAACCTTTTTAATATCATTATTTTCCAATCATTTCAATTTCAAATTTCCTTTCAAATGCACAACATTTTAACCCTCGTTTTAAAGTGACAAACTGTTTTGTGTGCACTCCTCTTCCAGATACACCATAGGTCAACCAAATTACTGCTTTTTAACATATGAAATAATATTATTGCCACACAGTATGATAGGCATGAATCAAACTTGGCATCGTTTCCGGGGAGGCAGTGCAAAAAAAATATGATTTCCAGAATTGAATGACCCGAAACACAAAAGAACCATTAATTGTATTTGATCCTAAAATTGAAATAACATTAAGCCAACCAATAAAAAGAATTAAACCTGAAATATTTAAAGAAATATATCTCTCATTTTCAAGGGAAACTCTCAAGGTTCACTCTGAACCTGAAATCATGGCTATAAATCCCAACCAAACCCTCGGTGATCTATGTGCACCACAATTTTCCATTCAAAATAACCAACTAATTTCTCCCACTGAACCAAATGATTTTGATTTATGTGTTAATATGATTCCTATGCTTCCAAAGATTCATGGTATTTTAGGAGAGGATCCAAATCAGCACATGTAAGAATTCAGATACACTTGATCATGCATCAGGCCTATAGGAGCACTCGATGACCAATTTCAGTTGAGGGAACTCCCCTTCTCACTCGAAGGTGCAGCTAAATAATGGTTGAATAATCTAATGATAGGGGATATCAATGATTATTAGGAACTTAAAAGGTGTTTAATTCAAATATTACTTCCCACATCTAGAATCACAACAATCAAGACGGTGATTTACATCATATGGAAATCAACCAGAGAAACCCTCTACGAGTACAAGGAGCGTTTCAAGACGCTATGATCCAGCTGCCCAATTCATGAAATGGAGGAACATGAATTCCATCAGTTCTTATACGACGGTCTTATGGACAATGATCGAAACCTTCTAGATGCCTCATCTAGGGGATCCATGATTGCAATGTTACCTGCATATATCGGAGTACTAGTTGGAAATATTTCCCCAAACTAACAACAATTGGGAATCTGAGGGTCAGGAAAAGGGGGAATCCATGAGGCGAGAACATCAGATTCAACATAATTAATTAGAAGCGATATGGGCGAAATCACATGGTTAGTATGACAGATGGCTATATAACAAGTAAATGAACCACAATAACCAAATCAGATATGTATTTTATGCTCTTATAATTATTATTCCACGGACCACTCTCCAGAAGTGTAGGGAACCAAATTTTGTGCTACTACCTATCAGAAAAGACAAATCTTGCCAAATCCACCACGACATCCCCAAAACCAACTAGGATATGGATTCCAACAGACCCAAGATAGACCTCCTTTTCAACACCAATACCAGAACCCCTCTCTATTCCAACAGTCCTATAAAAAAATCTTTCAACAAAAACATCCCTTTTAGCCACCACCATTCCATAAAAAGACATATAATCAACCATCCACCAGTGAAAAACCATCAAGTGATAACCAACAGCTCTAGTTAGATGTTGAGGGTCTTAAAGAAGATGTAAATGAAATATCCAGCCAGTTAAAAAATGTTTTGGAAATTCTGACAGAGAATCTATTGAATCTTCTTTCCCAAACAGTTCTAAATCCTAATGGGAATGCCAATGGAATCATAAAAGGATGTCGAAATTTATTCCCACATCCATCCAACATTGATCCTAAAACAATACCACCTATTTTGAGGGAGAATGAGTTTGAAAATTCATAAAATCTTGTGAAAATACACAAAGAGGAGAAAATTAAAGAAGGATGAGAAGGATATGCCATAGAATAAGAGACAAGAAACACAAATGAAAAGGATACAAAGGGAGAAGAAATACCTAACCACACCATTTCAAACAAGGATTCTCGAATAAAAGAAATTTCATGAGGAAACTATTCAAAAATAAATTCAAGACATTTTTCAGAATGTGGAAGTCAATATCACTTTACCTGAAGACTTCAAACAAATTCCATGGAACACAAAATTTGTGAATGATATTTGCACAAAAAAGAGAAGACTGCTTGGGAATGAATGAATCAACTTAGAGAGAAGTGTCTAATACCTTATCACACTACAGATTCCAACCAAATTTCAAGATCTAAGGATGTTTTAAATTTGATGAACAATTGGTTCATTAAATTTTTTAAATGATTTGTGTGATCTAAGTGCTTCAATTAAGGTATTACCACACTCTGTATATACTTCTTTGATGATGGGAGACTTAATTCCCACAATAGTGGTCGTCCATCTTGCAAATAAATCCATAGTTTTCCCAGTTGGCATTCTAGATGATGTCGTGGTGAAAGTCAAAGATCTCTTATTCCTAAAGGACATTTATGTGATAAACATGTAAGGAGATAGGAACTTGTGACACTCAACCATCATTTTGGGGATACCATTCTTGGAGATAGCCAAAACCATTATCAATGTCCATGAAGGTACACTCACCACACAATTTAGATATAGCATTGTCCACTTCAAAATTTTTGAATCCATGAGGTACCCATCATATGATCACTCCCTCTTTTAATTCTCCCATGAAGTTTATACTAAACTCATTGAAGAATCAGATATGTGCCATGAATTATTAGACATAAGAGATAATATTCCCATTAATGAACATGTGAATTCCCTAAACACTAGAGATTTGGATTTAATGTAGGATAAAGAGGTAATATCTGGTTTCATTGATGATTTGTTAATTGATGAGGAATATGATATTGTTTCTTGTGTGCAATAGGATAAACCTTTAGAAGTGGGTAATGTCAGTTTAATTTTATCCCATTAGAATCCCCCTAAACATGAATTAAAACCACTCCGCAATGTTTTAAAATATGTGTGCCCTTTGGAAGGAGAGAAATTGCCGGTAATAATTTATAATAATATTTCTAAAACCCATGAAAAATCTTTGATTATGCTTTTGAGATATAATTTCAAGGAAATATGGTGGAGTTTAGGTGATATCCAAGGAATAAACCTATAAATATGCTCACATAGAATTTTTCTTGAGGGAGATTCCAAACCTGTTTGACATCCCAAAAGGAGACTAAATACCACCTTCATTGAGGTTGTGAAAAAGGAGATCGTGATGCTCTTAGAATCTGGGATCATCTATCCCATATTATTTTCCTAGTGGGTCACCCCTATTCAAGTCGTTCATAAAAAAACTGGCCTGAAAACTGTGAGGAATGAAAAGAATGAGTTAATCCCTATGATATTTCAAAACATCTCGAGAGTATGCATTGATTTTATGAAACTGAACCGAGTCACTTGAAAAGATCATTGCACTATCCCCTTCATTGACAAGATGTTAGGGAGATTGTCTGGGAGAACTCATTATTGCTTTTATGGATGTATTCTCATTATAGTTCTAGGTACCCATTGCACCTGAGGATCAAGAGAAGACGATATTTACATGTTCTTTTGGTAATTTTTCATATAAAGGAATTCCATTTGGATTATGTAATTCCCCATGTAAATTTCAAAGGTGCATGGTGTGTATATATTCTGATCACACTAAAAAATGGTTGGAGTTTTTCTTAGATGCTTTCATAGTTTTTAGAGATTCATTTGATCATTTTTTGAAAAATCTGGAAAATGTATAAAAACCCTATATGAAATAAATCAAGAATTAAATTTTGAGAAGTGACGTTTCTCAGTTAAAAGTGGAATATTACTTGTTCACGTCATTTCCCAATATATAATTGAATTGGATAAATCAAAAATTTATGTGAAAAATTCATTTCCTTACCCTACATGTGTGAAACATGTTAGATCATTTTTAGGACATGCAGGATTCTATAAAAGGTATATCAAATATTTTAGTAAGGTTTATCTCCCTCTCTCTAGATTAATTTTGAATGACGATGATTTTGATTTCAATGGTGCATTCGGGAATACATTGATGAGTTGAAGAAGAGATTGATTTCACCACCTGTGATGCAGCCACCAAATTGGGAAGAACCATTTCATCTACTCTGTGATCCCTCTAACCAAGCAGTTGATGTTTTTCATTCTTAGGTTATTAAGGGTAGACCACAAGTCATTTCATATTCCCCAAGTACCTTCAATGTGCCCTAATTCAATTACACAACAACGAAAAAGATTTCTTAGCAGTTGTTTTTGATTTTGATTGATTTAAATCAAATCTTCTTGGAACTAAAATCATTGTGTTTTCTGATCATATCTCTTTGAGGTACTCGATGAAGAATTCTAATGTTAAAAAAAGGTTAGTGAGATGGATGATACTACTACAATAATTCAATATGGAAATAAATTATAAGAATGGATCTGATAACCATGTTGCATATCACTTATGTAAACTGACAAAAACCACTGAAATTGAAATTCTAGAAAGAGACCCACTGAATGATCATATTCCATGAGTGTAGTTGTACTTCATTAAAGGAGAAGGGCCATGGTATGGTGGCATGGTCAATTTTATGGTAACATCTATGGTCCAATATCATTTCAATTCTCTCCAAATTCAAAAACTGAAAGCTGAAACTAGGTATTACATTTGGGATGATCCATTCCTTTCTACGATTTGCAATGATCATGTAATAAGAGTATGTTTACTTGAATGGGAAGTTAAATCTGTCTTTGATTTTTTTTAACACATTATCTTGTGGAGGCCACTTTGGACCTCAAAGGACATCAAGGATGGTTTTAGAATCTGGAATTTATTTGCCCACCATTTTTAATGATGATCATGAATTAAGAAATATATGTGAAAAATGTCAGTTTTCAGGAAATATTTCAAAGAGACAAGAAATACCCCAAAAGCTATTCAAATTTGGTGACATTTCTCATGTTTAGGGGATTGATTTTACGGGACGTTTTCTGATGTCATTTGGAAATTCTTATATCATTCTTGTAGTTGATTATGTTTCCAAATGGGTTGAAGAAACAGCAACAAGGACTGATGATGCTAATGTTTTTTGTGATTTTTTTCAGTTCTAACCAATTTTGTACATTGGGAGTGCCCATAGAAGTCATCGGGGATCAGGGGACTCTCTTTTGAAATTGGATAATGGATACATTGCTAAATAAATTTGTGGTGAATCGTAAAACATCATCTCCCTATTATCCACAAAATAATGGGAAAGCTGATATTTCCAATTGGTAAATAAAATGAATTTTTTAAAAGACAGTTAATCCAATCATTAAGGATTAGAGCCAAAGGTTGGAAGATACCTTATAGTCTTATAGGATATCCTACAAATCCCTGATTGGAATGAGTCCATATATGTCAATTTATGGGAAAACCTTCCACCTACCAGTGGAATTGGAGCATAAGTTCTATTGGGATGTGAGGAAAATTAATTTGGACCTTGAATGTTTTGGGAAACAAAGAAGATTGAAAATGAAAGAGATGGAGGAAATAATAAGGGAAGCATTTGAATATTACATGATTTACAATGAATGAAAAATAGCGGCCCATGAAAATATGATCTGACCAAAAGACTTCTATCCTAGAGACAATGTTTTGTTATTCAACTCAAGACTCAAGCTGATGCCTGGTAAACGTCATTCTAGAAGGGAATTTCCATTTATAGTTACTCATGTATATCCTTTTGGTGCTGTGAATATTATAATGGATGGGGAGAAAAATCAATCCACTCTGAATGGGTTTAGGTTGATGAAATTCCTTGGGACCCTTCCATCAGAGCCATTGGAGGAGATCATGCTCCTCTAACCAATCTATCACTAAGATCCATCAAGTTGTACCTCTCTTTCACAAATTCTTGATGTTGTGATTAATTTTAGAAGCCGATTACTTGTTAAATTCACTTAAATTCATTCAGTACACTTCATCATTTAAGTGTGGGGGAGGGAACCTTTGTAGTTTAGTATTTTTATTTTGGGTTTTTATTTAAAAAAATGATCATTTTCAATTTTTTTGTTTATTTTTCAATTTTTGGTGTCTTTTTTAATATTTCGAGATGAAATAATTATCATTACCTTTTTTTAAACCCATCTCAATGAGTGAACCAAACTATTACATGAAACTGAGCTTAAAGGAATGATGAAATGACTTTGTTTTGAGTTTAAATATTTTGGAATTTTATGAAAAATACACTGATTTTTGAATCCCATGCCATATTTCACTATCTATATCATTGAAATCACATTCTTGTGAAACTTCTAAACCATTTTTGTCATATTCTATTCATTCACCTCAATTCAAGAGAGAATCATACCATGCTTTATTTAACAATAATTTGATTTATTCTGTTAAAAACATGAGGGTTTGGAATACATTTGTTTTAAATGACTGAGGAATTTATTTTTTTAAGCATCTTTTTAAAAATAATCCTTTTTAATTTGGACTACCTTAAATTAATCCTTATAGCCCCTATAATCCATGAACAACCTATTAGGTTAGCCACATTAGAATCCAATTTTCCATATCTAACCAGCTCTAGTAGTAAAATTTCATGATATTGTTGAAATTATGTGTGGGGGATGATTTATTCTAGTACTTTATGTTGTGAATAGTTGGGAGAAAATCAATAGTTTAAGAGATGTGTGTGATGCTAAAAATTTATTATGTTGAAAGCTGTGCCTTTTCTGGAGTATTCATGATAAGAGAAACTCTGCCTTTCTGGAGCTTCCTATGTAAAAGGAAAGTTGATCTTATCTGAAGCTTTCAAGAAAAAAATTAATGTACAATTATATTGAAATATTTTACGCTGAAATATTGAGCGGGATAAATGATGATGGATTCTATTTTCTACAAAGATGGAAGATAAGGAGACCATGTTTGAGTGAAAATTAGAATCCTTCAATTTTTCTTCAATAAGAGCCAATCCCTCCTTTTTCGGACTCAGATTTTTTAACATCTAAATCCTACCAACCGGAAGCCATAGAATAACCCTAAAAATTCCTCATGAGAAACACATCTCTTTGACTCATATTCGGTAGAGAAGTAGAAATTTATCAACCCTATGGTGACTCCTGTGTGATTTTGGATGAGAAACGCCTTGTTCAGCTTTTACATTTGTGAGATGAGAGAAAATTCATTTGAGGTAGGTGTTTTTTCTGCATGGGATGTGAAATGAAGTGGAAATATATTAAAAAATATAAAACAAAGAACATAAAATAATTATTTTTGATGAGTCGTGATATCATTTTGTTTCATAGTATGGATTTGGTAGATCTCATTGTTATGTGTTTTGGATTTGATTTAATTTGACATTTACTTGTCCAGGAGTCCAACTACTAAGTGTGGGGGAATTGATTGAGAAAATATTTTCAATTAAATTTACATTGAATTTAATTTTTCAAAAACCCCAAAAGTGTTACTCTATGAAGAATTGCTTCATTTTTATGATATTGGTGATATTTTGAGCTAAATAGTAAAAATGGCCCATTTCAGATTTTAAACTATTTTAAATTATTCCTGTAGTTTGGCCATAAAATCCTCTACAGTAATCCATATTGAATTTTTTTTTCAGATTTCATGCATCCAGTGCTTCCTGGAAACTTTATGGGCCAAATGCTAAATCGACCATATAGAAACTGAAAAAAAGATCATAATGTGTCTCAAGGAAACTGTATACAGTTCTTCTAATTTATGGTGTGGGGTCCATAACTCATTCTAGGTGGTCCCAATTGTTTTGGAATTTAGTGGACGGATGTGTATGGAATTTTGGAATAGCATTAATGAAGGAAAGGACGTGTTAATTGGCCGTTTAAGGGGCCATTAAAGCTTCCAAATCTGGGGTTTTCCATTTTTGAGAGTCTTACTGGACAGAATAAATGGTCAAAGTAAAATGAGCATAACTCCATGAATACATGTCCAAATCCATTGATATGTTTAGGGAAAACAACAAAAAAATTATGAAAAATATTCATGAAGGGTGAATTGCATGACGATGTCATTTATTTGGGCTACAATGCGTCAACATTCGGGGGGGAAATTCTGGCTATAAAAGTAGGAGAGCTCCTCCCTCTCAAAGCATCAGTCATTCAATCACATTCCTTATGGGACACCATGGAGGGGATCTTTTTGGATTTATCTTTTATTTCTTTTCTTGTACATAGTTTTTTAATACCTTATTCTTCCCCATTCATATTCATTACCCTTACCTTGGTTGGGTAAACATTTTAAGTGATTGGGGAAGGGTTGGTTTTCAATATTGTAATAATTGTGTTCGTGGATGTAATTGAATGAAATTCATTTTTTCTTCAATTTTTTTTCAATTTCATATATAGGATTTTATTATCAAGTGAAATTGTTCTGGAATCTTAATTCCGTTATTGATTTTTTCCTTTTTTAAATAATCATTTTATCCGTCCACTAATTTCTGGTTTATATACAATGGAATAGACCCAGAATTAGTAGTGAAGTACTCGACGATCGTTAGTACGTGTTATAGGGGTAGTGAATGTTCTTGATGTTTTGGGACAAAAAATACCTGATTAAGTAATTCCTATGTCAATTAATGATATTCAATATCACTATTTTACATATGGAAGGAGATTTGACCAAACCGAGATCATAGTATGGTTTTCTCTCACCATAATAATTTCACCTAGGAAGTGAGAGGAAACGATTGTGGAAGCTCACATTAATCAACTAAGAAGAAGAGGTTTGAATTAAATCGTACAAGGATAGCATTACATTTAGGAAATTGGCAACAACCTAATAACCCTTTTAATATCATAGTTATCTAATCATTTGAATTTTAAATTTCCTTTCAAATGTATAACATTTACGCTTGTTTTAAAGTGGAAAACTCTTTGGTGTGTAATCCTCTTCAGGAGACATCCTTGGTCAACCAAATTATTTCATTTTCACATAAGAAATAATTGTTTTGCCACAATCTAGGATAGGGATGCGTCAATATAATAGAATGATACCATGTTTTATATTATTGTGTTTTTTAGTGAAAATTTTTATAATGACTAATGGTGTCCACTCATAATGTACGTGTTTACTTGGTATTAGTTTTTCCTAATTCTATATAAATATAAATGGAAATGATCCATGAATATGAATTCAAGATAATACAAACTAGAATAAGTAATTTTTAAGGATATAGCCTTATTGAAATTGTGGTCTCAATTCCTTGTAATGAATTTATCAATTTTCACATCATCACATGGTGGAATTTATGATGGTTTTAAATAGAACAAAGCTGCTATTGATGGTTCCTAGTAACATAGTTTGAAAAAATTATTTAATTCAGCATGTGTTGTATCCATAATCATTTATTACATTTCAGTAGGTGTAGATATTCTTAAAACCCTATTAGGGATATGAAATTTCAATTTTTGGAAGGTCACAAACATCCAAAAGTAGGGTTTAATCCTTTATTAGATGTAAACATGTGACTGGGGTCCTGCATAGGGAATGCACATTGTAGTTGTATTTGAATATGTAGATGTAGTGTACATCAACTTCTGATTTGAAAAAAAGTGTTGAATTAATTCTAGATGTGACTTAGAATTACCCACAACATTAGAGAATTCCACATAAAAAACCATATAGGGTCTCTCTTTTATTGATTGAGAGGATGTGGAGTAGGCATTGGGTGTATGCATGCAATATCATTTCTAGAGTAGATAAATCCATACATCATGTGGAGAAACTATTGGTTATTTTCAATATTTGTGTATTCCTAGTTTTATTAATTAAATATGGTATTTATATTTCCTTAAATCTATTCCATTCCTTTGAACATGATTTTGAGACACTTAAAACTCACTTATAACTGACTAAATTTGTTCGAATTTGATCCTTCATTTATGATGTTTGTATAATATTTTTTTTGGGATGGGGTAGCACCATGCTGGGGAAAATGTCAATCTATTTTAATATATCTATACAACATTATTCATTGAAATGAGTGGTATTATTTTTTGTTTATATGATTTTTTATTTTTGAAGGTCCATTAGATTATATGATTACGATGGATCCTAAGTTATGTTTATTGGAAACTAATACACTAAAATTCTTTAGAAGTGTATTGATTCAAAGTTATCTATAATTGTTAGTACGATGGCATGTCAATTTTTGGATTAAATGGTGTAATTTCAAAGGAAGGATAAGTGTTCAATGATTTATTCTCTAAAGAGGTTTTGATTTTTCCATCATAATGAGATATTAATATTTGGATACATACCAAATCAATCAAACCCCTTATATTAGTGTCTACATATATATTTTCCCTTCTAATCTACTAGTGATATTGTGTCTAGTTGATGAAATGTGTTGAGATGATTTATTCACTATAATGTGTCACCATGGGGAGGTCCGTTTCATTTTTAGTAGATGTATTATGATAAACTATGACTCTGTTTAGAGTATAGTCATCTGAACATGATGATGGGGATGAACATCTATCCACACTAATGGATTTATTATTTATTATTTCAGTTAAGGGAGTTAGTTTGTACTAGAATATCAAATTTTAGTGTAGATTTATTTATATGTGATTGAATTAAGATAATATTTTAAAGAATGCATTTAGATATTGTCTTGGGAAATTCAAGATTATTGTGATGCCATTTAAAATTATGAATGCTCTAACAGGTTTTATTTGACTAATGACTGTTGTGTTTGGTACATTTTTTGTATCAGCTCATGTTAAAAATTCTTCTTAAATAATCCAAATATATTGGTAAACTGAGATTAATTTTGAGCACCTAAAATCTATATTAGATAGACATTGATATTAATAACTATTCAGGAAGCCATCAAAGTGTGGTTTCTCATCATGAGAGTTTCTTTTCAAAAGGAATGTTATATATTAGAATATAAAACCCATATATCTGTTGGTTATTGATGAGGTATCTTCATGACTATTCCCCAAACATATTATATATATAGATATATATATATATTCTTGTATCCTTTCACTATAACATGAGTTTGGTATAATAGTTCTCTCATTCTATGTCTAAAAAAACTAATTATACTTTTGATTATTTTTTGTTTCGTTAAATAAACACTTATATAACAATTTCAATTATTTAATGGAGTAACTAGTTCATTGTCTAGTTTTCACCTTTAATAAAAGGTAGGTGTGTTATTTTTTTAGTGTTATTAATCTAATTGTGGTATGTTTTTCACATTTATTTCATTAATGGATAAAATATATAATATCACTTCATATCTAAAACCACATATATAAAATTTTAGGAACCATGATCATGTTTTTTTTGTGGTCTAGTTTGACGTTTTTTCTCATTAAATAATCTATTTGGTGCGATATGTGTAGTCTATACAATTTATTGACTCTAAAATATTTAATTTCAAAGCATGGAATGAAGTTTTAGAAAATACAGTTTCTAGAATTATTAATGTATAAGGATTTTCAAATATCCATTATTTATCGTAAAAGGATTATCATATAATACATAACTATTTCCCCCCACATTGGAGTTATTATAGAGTTTTTATTTGTTGATTTTATTTCAAGATATTACATATAAGAGAAATTAAGGGTTCTTAGGGTACTAAAAATTTGTCTTTAATAAGGATCCATGTTTTAAATCAATTGTATGGTGTGTTTAAAAAAATAATTAAGTTCCCAATTTTGATTTATCATGTGTTTTCATTAAATGATAGATTGGTATATGGACTATACTATCTAATTAATAAATGACATATTGTGATAACACAGTCATTGGATTATATATTTTTTGAGAGGAACATACAATTTGTGGTGGTTACTTATAATAACTGATCCCACTATAATATTTATGTTACTTTATTTAAGAAACATTATAGATCCCATTATGATATCTATTGTTTTGGATTGAGGTGTGAGAGTTACAAATTTTAAGGATGATGTTTTTATAGAGAACAATATATAGTTGACCATTTATGATATCAATGTGTCACATTATCATATGATGTCTTAAACTGATTAAAAGAGTATACATATAGATTTAATAATTTAAGATAGTTTCTTTTTTAAGTATATTCTAATTTTTATGTGAATGCATTGGGGTGGTAGTAATATTTTGTCATTATCTATGGTTTCTTTCATGCTTTTGGAACATGTTAGAGTTGTTCCATATTAAAATGATAAACCCCAATAGCTTATTTGAATTCATGACATATTACTTATATTAGGACCTCATTGATTTATTTACATAATTTCGAACATCATTGACATTGATATGGTGGACATAGATGATGGTTTCACCATAAGGGAGTTATATTTCATGATTTTAGATAATTTAGAGAGGTTGTTTCATGGGTTTGTTATTACATTGTATCATCCCTTTTGGTGAAACATTGGGTTTGATGAGATCACTCGGTGGTGGTTGTTATAGAAGTTCTCTCAATATCTTGATTTTTTCCAAGCATGGCCATAAATTTTGAGATTCATTGTTTATACATTTCCAATTTTGATGATATTTTTGACCTAATAGTATCTTATTAAATAATTTATATTCATTTATGTGACTCATATTTATCTATTTTACCTTCATTTTGAGTTTTCCTCAATTATATTTTTTTCTTTGGTGAGTTCATTATTTTTAAGAGTTTTGTGATTTTCTCAACAAGTGGGATTATTATTATGATTATTATATTCTATCATTTAAATATATATTCAGTGTTTTTTTGGATATAATTTCACTTATTAATAGTTTTAATTTTTTAAAATTAAGGTTTGTAATTGTTTGACAACTCACTAAAATAATATATCAATTTTATTAAAACTGACATTAATGTTTTACTGAGGATTGAATTTGTATTGGGTAAATTGAGTAATTTTTTATCTTATAGTTTTTGTCAAGCTATTGATTAATTTTATTTTATGAATATTTTTGTCATGTATTAAATTATATAGTCCTCCTGATGGTCCATCATTTGTAAAGTAGATCTTCTGGTAATGCGGTTGATCCACAATTTGGTGGTATATCCTATTATTTTTTGTTCAATAAAAGGCCATGTATTCAATACATCAATCATGAAACTGGTCATTTTTAGTGTTACATGTTATTGTATAATAAATATATTTTATGATGTAAATCTATGTAGTCACATGTTTGTTTATGATATCGATTTATTTTTCATGTAGTTAATCAATGAATTTGATTAATGTGGTAGGTCCCTTTTTTCTTATGGGAACATATCTAAATTATGTGGTTGATCCATATGGTATTTTGAAAAAGCAAATCATTATGGTCGATCAACATCATTATATGGTTGATCTATTCAGTCAAACCATTAGTTCGGTCATTATGGTTTGTTTTCATTTTCTATAGAAAATTCCTAGAAATTGTGTTAAATTGTGTGATACTCAATTTTAATAAAATAGAATTAATTAAATGAAAATATAATTTATATTACTGTATTTGAATAGAAATATCATTGAGATATAATATACCTTTTACTTACTAAAAACTATTATTTTTAAAAGAGTATTGTGATTGGATTTAAATCTAAAAATGAGAAAAAAAAATCAATATTGGATCGTGTTTTTTTAAATTACGTATGGAATTATATATATATTAGTATAAATAAAGATTGTTTACCCATATTTTCATTCTTTCATTTTCATATTATCATGTAATCAAACCTTAACTCTTCAATTCCTTTCAAACCAATCTGAAATCATATAAACATGTTCAGGTTAGTTTTTATCCTACACATAACCGCTACTCTACAATATTTGTTTTGTAGTGTGATATGTATTTCATTCCATGCTAGTGATATGATTCTTCTATTTCAATTTTCTCTATATATGATTTAATCATTCAGTAGTTTCTTTGGATTCATTAATGTGATTAAAATAATGATATATATTATTCTATATGACCACATCACAAATCATTTAACTATAAATCTATAAATTTATATGATCATGAAGAAGATAAAATAATTTGTTTTGAAGAGGTAAATATTATATAAAAATAAAAAAACTCATGTAGTTGTTTATTTTTTCATATTGTATTAATTTAATGAAGATAATAAATTGTTTCTATAAAATTGTAAATTATTCTAATATGATAATATGAGAATTATAGATGTAATAAAAATATTCTTCAACTATTTAAATTAATATATTATATTTTAATATGGAAATAATAAAATTAATTAAGTAACTAATTACCTTTTATAGCAAATTAAAATTTTATTTAATGTATATTAAATAAATGGTTCTGATACTATGGATGTTTTTTTCTTGCATTATTGATTTGTTAACATTTTTTTCAAAGATAGTAGATTATCTACTTCATTTATAAATGATAATAATAATTGAGAAAATGTTTTAATTTCAATAAATGGATGAACAAAATAACGTTCAAATTATATTATATTAAAGTGGAATGAATAAATTGTTTACTAAAATTATTTTATGTTGATGAATTGGGGAACTATATTTCATCGATATTTATATCAGATTATCATGGGTTATATATTTCTGAAATCTTATTCATAATAAAATATTAATTCAAATAGGGGAATTGAATTGTTTATTTACACATGGTAATTTATTTTGGATGACTGTTCCATTCAATGTTTACTAATATATGGGATTCCACATTATTATGGTTCTAGTTTTCACGTGAAAATATAAGAACTATGTACCTTTATTTTCTTCTGTTTTTTAGTGGAATTAGACGAATAGTGTGACTTTGTGATTGTGAAAATTTAATGTTTGGGAATGTTGATGAATAATGAGAAGAATGTTTATGGAAATAATGATGGTAGATATTGGTGATGATGGGATGGATAATATTATAATCCATAGATATTGGTGATTTAATTGGGGTAATCAGGATGTGTTATGGACTTTGATTTTCCATAGATATTTTTTTAATTCATTAAAAGGCTAGTTGGATAAATAATATTCATTAAGGATTCAAACTATTGGACAAAATTTAAATCTATACGCTCCAATTGAAACCTTTTTGTGGTACACTATGGTGAGTCATGATGAAATAAAATAAATATTAAATGTTAGATAATTTGATAACCTAATATAGATGGATCTAGATGATTATAAATTTGGTTAGAATACATGATAATTACTTTGTATTTATGGTCACAATGGAACGTAACAAAAATTATTTATTTCATAACACATGGAATGAATATAAAGTATATATATATATATTTAATAATTAATTGTGGAAATTTTACTTTTAGGAGTTTTTAATCAACAATATTTTCTGGTTGTTTTTAGGTGTATTGTTTGATGATTAATATTTATCATTCTTTGACTATGTATAATCCCTTAGTGTGGTTTTGTGAGATATATAATATATTTTAAATTTTCATACACTTCACCACAATAATTGGTATATAAACCAATGCCAAATTTATTTTGTGGAGTGTTTTATCAAATATCCATGATGGTTGTTGAACAAATGGAAAACATATTATTCTTAAATAGTCTACCGTTGGCTATAATTTTTTTATGGATTCATATGAGTTGTCATTTCTATTCATTTGAATTTACATTAATGTTGGGGATATGATAGATTAATTTTAGTGAACACAATTATAACTCATTATAGTGGCTATGGATACCCATGGGTGTTTGTGTATAGGCTATGGTGGCTTGAATAAAATGAATCTAGATTAATTTTTTGGATTTCCTATATAATCGTGGGTATATGATAGATAATTATGAAGAGAATGTGTTGGTATACACTAGATGTAGAATGGGTTAAAAATTTACAAAATGAGTGTAGGATTCCATATGGTAGGGATAAACAAAAGTTGGATAGAGTGGGGTGTGAGAGAGAAAACCTATATGGATTTTGTAGTGGGGTTACATTATTTATGAATATGATTTTGTTATATAATGGATTAATTATATATTATTCTTGGTTTCTATGGAATTATGAATATATATACTTAGAATTTCTTTTTTTTATTGATTTTGTTTCACTTGTTTATTCATATAGACATACTATGCATCTAAAATCCTTTTCACAATTAATTTTTTTGAGGATAAAACTAAGTATAAATTATATATATAATAAATATATATAATATTTTCTAGGACTAGAGGAGAGGTTTTTTTATTTAGACATGAATTAGTAACATGGGTGGCTCTCCATGAAAATTATTGATTCCCAGTGGCTGTGAAGGATTTCATCATAGGAACTTTACAATTTATATCTATTATAACATTACATATATTTGAATTGATTATTTATTTATTCATGGAGTTGGTTGGTAGACTATCATCATATTAGTAATTCCTTTGAAATATTTTGAGGAAAATAATTCCAATGTGGGTGAGATACAAGGAAGGTCCGGGGAGGGGGTACAATGTAATGAAACCTTAAAATTAGAGGTTTGAAACTATGGTATCCTCAACAAACCACCATGATTATAGTGGGGTCATAACCACTTAACTACACCCCATGAATAATTGTGGATATTTTGTATACTCTTTGTTCTAGTCACATACATTTTTAATACTGAATAAATGATTCAACATCTACTACCTTTTTTTTCACTTCAACCACAATAGGGATTCCATTATATGGAGGGGTTTCTTAAAAACATATTCTTATATCATAGTTGAATTACAATATAAAACAATAATGTTTTAGAGTATGTTTATAAAAACACAGATTTTCATAAATTCAAAATTAAAAAAAATAAGTGTACATGGATACAATATATGGTTGAGAACATGGCACTAGTTTGATATAAATCAAGGGATTGAAGAATTTCATATTCCATTGTTTTTACCTATTCAAACAATGAATATGTAATAGATGTAGTTTGTTTGTTTTTATAAAAAATTAAAAATATGTACATGGATATGGTGACGTGGATACAAAAAATCACTATACTTCAATTAGTATATACTTTTTTATTTAAAAAATAATCCATTATAGATATCATGTTATTTTACATTATATTAGGTATTAACACTATTACAACCCTAGTCGTTTTGAACCCTTTTTGGATTAAATTTAAATTTTTTCATAGATTTCATTGAACAAAACACCATGTTATTATATATTTATATGCAACACAATGTTAATATTGCACTAAACACAACACCATCACTTCATGATTATATGTGACTCTAATTTTCTATAAAACAACCTTTTATTGCTATAATTATTTGTATAATATGGTTATAACCCATCAAATAAACATATAAATTCAATTGTTAATATATAATATTTCAATAATAATTATAATGGTTTTATAAAAATAATTTTTTTAACTATGTATATTATTTTTTAATGACAATATGTATTTAAAATTCTATTTTCTAAAATGAACATCTATTTTCTTCTTCTATAAATAATAATAAAAATAAGCATTGAATTTTTTGGAAATTTAATTGTATTAAATAGTATTAATATTTTTATTAATATTGTAATAATTAATTCGGCATAAGTTTTTGGAATTTTTCTGGAAGATATCATTTTGGGATGATTAGGGGAAATACATAAGTTTAATAAAAAAAATATTTTCATATAATTTATTAATATTGTAAACATTTATTTTAACATAGTTTTAAAATTAAATTAGTTCAACTATATATAAATCAATAAATTTTAAGTCATTCAATTCAATTTGACATTTAAATTGTATATAATAACATTTCAATCATTTGAGCATTTTCCATTTAAAATAACTTCTGTCTCATCCCATCCTTGCCACTAAATTATAAATTGATTTATTTCTTCAATATGATTAAAATTTCGAAAAATGGATTCTATGTTTATATTCATTATAATTTATAATATATAATTTCAAAAACATAATTTTTTTGAAAAATTAATAGTGAATATGGTTAAAATTAATTATAATGATTATTGTAAAAACCAGATTACACGGTGGTTAACAAAAAATTTAATGTGAAAAAACGACACTAATATAGTTCAAAATGCATTGGATGACTATATACTAACTAAGAATCTACTTTATAGTAAATGGATCATTATTGGAGGAAAATAATTTAATAGAGACATCATAATAGCATATTACTTTTGGTATATATAAGAATGTAACTCCATGAATACTATAAAAGGGAACTCAACACTTCACTTTTTCACAACACTCTAGACATTCAGAATATCAAACCCCTATCAATATATCATTACAACATCTATCCATTAATCCTATTAGAAATTATTTGGTATTATATATATCCAATGAAGTAAATTGTTACAATCCAAATGGAGATACCCTGAGAATAGGTTATGGTCATCACCAAATTTTTTTGAATAATTTCTTCCACAAAACCCTTCAATTAATTTTATATAATTATTATATAAATATATATGAATCATCTACAATGTAAGATGTTCTTATGTGATGGTTATGACTTATAAAATCAGACACATCGATACAGTTAGATAATAAATCATTGTTCATTTGTATAATAGACTACCACCTTGCAAATTGATGTCATTTGTTATTCCATTACCAATTTTTAAAGTTTGTAATTATGTGTTATTTATATATTTTATATTATATTTTTATGATATTCTTATAATTTTTTAATTTTATATCACACATACCTTTAGGCTTTCATCCTTTTGTGAATACATTAACTTCACTCATGAGTATGGAAAATGACTGCATTACAATGGGATGAGATTCATTTACAATTTACCTAGAATTAATTAAGGATCATTTTAATTATAATATTTGATATATAAAACATTAAAATTATTAACAAATTATAGTATATCATCTAATTTCAATTCTATAAATCCTATAATAAAATTAATACTTTGTTCATACGTATGTACAACCAACCTGTTCCAGGAACAATATATTTCAATTCCTATTTATATTTTCAATATATTATAAATAATTCATATATAATGATAATATATGATATTTACCTAATATATATCATTTTAAAGATAATAAAATAAGTAATAAATAAATTATACCGAATATAATATATATATGAAAACCAAAGACATTATAAACCTAAATGTGACTTTAACCTGAAATTGTGAATAAACATATCATAAAAAGGTCACAAGAATCATTACTAGTATGATATAAATGAATTATATTCTGTAATATAAGGAACAATTATTTATATTTATTATTTACTATTATTTAACAAGCACTATGACATTCAATAATTATGTTAAGGGGATTTATAATATTACATAAATTTCTTTGAGATTCTTCCATTTTCACAACACATTTCATTTTTATGGAGTATATAATTATACATGAAATTTTATATCATTAATTTATACAATACCATTTTATTAAAAAATTAAACATACTTTATTCATTCTCAGATCTTATAATTCCAATGTGACTCACGTATAAAGGGATTTCTAACTTACTTTCTTTCTATAAGGGAAAAGCTATGCTCACTACCTATTTCTTGTATGTGGTGTATATAATGAGTGTGGATTTATTTTCTATGAGGAAATAGATATAGTCAGATGTATGGTGTTGAGTATTTGGAAATCTATTCTTTAGTTGCAATGATGGCATCCGTCTGCTTATACATCTCTATGACAGCTCATCATTAGTGGACCAATCATCAACCAGATTTCAAGAATTCCATTCACCTTGGCATTCTTGAAGAAGATGTTTTCCTTCCAAAAACCCCAAGATTTCATGCCTCCAATGATAACTCTCATGTTTGTTGACATCACCGCTCTCTTTATGGAATTATGAATTCTCCTCCTTCATTAGTGGTCCACTTCAGTACTATCACCAAAAAATTTGGCTCTCATAGTGTATGATGGACTACTCTATCTTCTACCGCACAACATCCTATGAATATATCCTACTCGTGGTGTATGTAGTTGATATCATCATCACTGGCAGAGAATCTACAAGAATCACCCAAATCAATGGGCATCTTCACCCCTAAATTCACATCAAATAACTAGGTCCACTCACATTCATCCTTGGCATTGAGGTCTCCCATTCTAAATATTCCATCTTTATCTACCTGTGGAAATATGATTTTTAAATCTTGGGGGATGTGGGATTCACTCAGGAAATGAATTTTGACAGTCCTCTTGAGTCATGGGAAATGTCTCTCAATAACAACACAGAACAATTTTCTCACCCAGAGAACTACCATAATATTATGGGAAACCATAATTATCTCACAAAGTAACATCCTAAAATTACCTTAACTGTTGTAAATGTGAGACAATTAATGGAGCATCTAATCAAATATTATTGGTATTCTATCCTCCTCGTAGTCATGTGCATCATGAAAGACCTTGCCCATTGGCTGTAGTACTTATATGATAGTCATATAAATGTTGAAACCTTCTCTGATGCTGACTATGCTGGTTGTCTTGCCACCCAAAAGTATACTTTGGGTTTTTCCATATTCTTTTTATTAAATCTCATCTCTTGGCATAGTAAGAACCATATTGTCATTAAAATTTCTAGTGCATTGTCTGAATTTTGTGTGATGGTCACATAAAATAATGAGATACATTGACATCATTATCTAATTTATGAGCTTGGATTCTCACTGTAGATGTATGCTTATATTTAGTGTGACAATCAGACATCTACGAATATTACTTCTAATCCAATTATTTATGAATAACTGAAGCATATCGAGGTGGACTGTTGCATTCGTCTCAACTATCTCGAGCAGAACAATATCAGTTTTAGCCAATTTCCTATGAGGGAACAGCATGCTGGCATCTTCACCAAAGGCCTCCTTGGAGCTTGTCCGATGCTTATTGCAAGAATATCATCGTTTAATGATACAATTTATGATTACTCATCAATTGAAAAAATACTAACATCCATATTTTAATAATTATTTTTTTCACCTATGTTTAATCATGATATATTCAATTAATTGTTCAAAATTTTCACTCTGTATTATATAATATAAATTAGATTTTGTTTTATTAAAATTTGACATTATTTCTCTCTTCATTTGGGAATATATTTTAATTTCAAAACCTTTTTTTCTAAAAAATCATTCAAAAATATTTTTAAATGATCTGTTAATATAATATTGAAACATATTTATTTTAAAAACAGGTTATTTTTTAAAAACATTGAATAATATTTTAAAAAATTAAATTCCATGATTTCAATGATATTTTCAAAAAAAAGGTATTAAAAATGATTTATGATTTAAAAATATTTATTATAGTATAAAAGATGTTTTCCAAGAGTAATTTTTTTAGATCTTCCTAAATTATTTTCTGTCTTTGATGAAATCCATTAGTGTTAAATAATATTTATTAGGAATATGATCAAATGATATAATTTTTATTATTTTATTTAATTGATCATGTTTATGATGATACAATATTTCTGAAACATGTTTCACTTCCATGGGTTATACTGAGATAAAATGATTATGAAACTTGCATTATTTAATGTGTTGTTATATGATGAAGTGATTTTGAATCATTTCCTTTTTCCACATGTTATGATATGATGAAATGATTGTGTTACCCGCTTCATTTCATGGGTTATTTACTTTTTTATGGGTCTTCAAATAATTAATGTTTCATTAGTTTTTGGATCATGTATATATTGTTACATTATTTGATGGGTGAGAACTGTATCTCCATCCAATGAATTGGGTTCAAATATATCTCTCATAAGATATATGTTGCTACAATTGTGATGGAACAATGTTCATTAAAGGAATTTTCTAACTACGATGGTCATTCAGGTTATCCATGGATTCTAAAATGGTTTAGGGAGTTATCCCATAAACTAATATAGTAATGGATGTTAATGTAGAATACAATGAAAATCATCTTATATTTTTTTTGTCTTCCATAATTACGTGTTTTTTCCAATGTTAGGATTTAAGGTCCATTATCTTGAATCCCTTTTAATTCATGTTATATTAATTTCGTATATTTATTCCATTACTCATGTATAATATATTTAATATGTCATTAAGGATCATAAAATTGTTTTCATATGTCATTATACCCTATTGCGCATTTTATTCTTATATATCATCATTTTCCCCCCTATAATTAGAATCTAAGATCATCCTTTAATATGTTTCCATTTCACAATTAATGATTTTTTGTATAATTTTATTTATGTTTATAATAAGGGTGTTAATTATTAATAACATCATGTAAGATGATATGGCTCACTTGTGATAATGTGTTAATGATTCCATGATTGCAACATCAGTAAAATATGATTTCATTTGGTGGGTGTTTTTATAGTGTATTAAATATTCAGTAGAAGTGATGTTATGTATTTGTATGATAATACTTTGTTTCTATAGTATGTATCATAAAAACATTTTAGTTATCATATTGAAAATAGGATGAGAAAACCATTTCGAGATTACTTCGGAAATCTATCTGAAGATAATTCTATCGAAGAGTAAAATTATAGGAAAATTTCTTGGGGTTATTGTAAGGTGGAGGGATACAGTTTTCCTTGAAATAAATCCATATATAAATATTACAGGTAGATTTTTCTTTAGAAAATATTTACCAAGGTCAAATGGTGGACTTTTATAAAGATTATGAATCAATAATATGTGATTAGATAAAAGCACTAGGATTAGTTAAACAAAATATTGTTCCATAAATACTATACTCATTTTCATAATAAAATGATAGAGGGTGATTTAAATTATATAATTTAACTAGATGATGAATATTTTTGTTCCTATGAAGTTAATTTTACACGACATGTGAGGTATGCTTCTAGTATTATCATCAAACCTGGGATTAATGATGAAAAATTCTCTTGAGTCTTAGAACTAGAACTCTAAAAGGTGGTTTCCATTCTAGATTTCCATAGGTATTAAGGGATTGTGCCTTGTGGATTCTAGATGGAAGTTTATATTAGAGTTACATGTCAATCAATGGGTTTGGACAATAATCTTTAGATGGAGTTAAAAGGAGACTCTAAAAACAATGATGAAACGAATATTGGATTTTATTTATTACCTCAATATGGGAATAAGCATGGATAATATTTTCATAAGGGTTATAATAAATGTTTTACGTGAGGAAATAGAGGCCATTATACATTTGTTTTCAGAATTTGTGGGAATATGGAATCTAATTATACTAATAGATATAAAGCTACATAGAATTGACCAACACCACTTCAGTGCATCGTGTGTATGGATAATGGGAATTTTGCCAACCATTTTTCAAACCAATATGTTAATGATGATTGAAAATGTTGAAAACAAATGATGATAATGGTGATGGGAAATATCATGTGATCATTATTACTTATGAGGGGTGAGATAATGGTATATTGAAAGGTAAACTTACATCCACAATATAAATACTAATATCTAGTTTGATTCTATATCAACCCCATTTTCCCAATATAATGAAATTTCTTAACAGTATTATGATTATAGTGAAATAATTAGATATGGAATTAGTTTTGAAACCCCCTAATGATAAGATGATTTAATCTTATGTCTATAATTCCTCACAAGTTGAAATTTTTGGGAATGTTCTTTTATAAATAATTTATTTTTTTGATTGAATCAATTTGATATCAAAATAGGCATGGATTGGGTTCATCAATATAAACCCCACATAAATTGTCAAGGAACGGATGTTACATTTGATAATTCAAAGAAAAATATGATAGTCTATGAATTTGAAAATATCTATGATCTAAAAATAGAGATTACATCCACTGAATGGTTCATAATACTAATCCAAAAGGTTTCTAAAAAATAAATTATTGGAAATAAAAACAACATCAATGATATAACTATATTCAGGAATTTTCATGTTGTCATTCAGAAGGAATTTTTATGTATTCCACCAAAACATGAATTTATATTCTTAATATATCTCATACCAATATCCAAACCCATTTCAAAAACATTATATTCAATCGATCCAATTTATTTGTTTGAATTGAAAAATAAAATTCCTGAATACACAAAAAATTGAGTAATTTTGAAATGTTTTCCACCACATGGTACAAAAAATATTTCTTTTGAATAGAAATAACGATAAATTCCACTATTCAATGATTATTTGATGTTGTTCAAGATCATGATCTAGATAAATTCTTATCTTCCTGTATTGCTGTTTATTTTTAAAACTATGAGGACCTCAATACATTTCCTGGATTGGCCTTCATTCGGTATATAATCAGTTTAGGGTTATGAATGAAGTTATATCGAACACAACATTACATCCCTTGTATGGACACCATGAATATATATTTATTTTTTTAACCATTAAAGATTCCCCTATTTTGACGATGGATTTGATGAAAAGGGTCTTTATTGATTACAATTATCAGTTGGGGGTAGTTTGTATCGATGATAATCTTATCCACTCAATATGAAAATAAGAGCATGAACACCAGTACATAATTTAACTAAAGACAATACGAAAGGAGAAATTGTATATATCATTAAAATACTAATGTTTTCAATATAAAAGGGTAAATTTTTTATTCATATAATATCTACTGAGGGTATATTAATAGGTCCAAAAAATAATGAGGCTATAAATTTTTTTCCTTAAACAACCATAATTACTCAGATCCATAGTATTCTTGGTTTAGAAATTCATTATTGATAGTCTTTGAATAATTTTTGATGAATATGTAATCCTCTAAAAATGTTAACATATAAAGGAAAAATTTTCTTATAGAATGATGAATATGTTGAAATATTCATGGAACTGAAGATAATGGTAGTCATCTTAAATGTTCTTACATTAAACTATAGTGGAAAAGTATTTATAATTTATAATGGTGTATCCAAGAAGGCATTGGGGTGAGTTCTTTTACAGAGTAACATGCATACAGATTATTCCATGATGAAACCAATGTTTCATCATGGAAATTACCCATTTAATGTTTTTTAGTAATATGCAGTAATTTCTTCATTATAGATATATATGATTTATATTTATTGAAAAATATTTTTATACTAACTGATCAAAAAAATTTAATGAATATATTCACATAGAAGGAGCTGAAAATATTCCAGAGAAGATAATTTGGGATAATTAATGATTATGAGTGCCTAATATACTACAACCCTAAAAATGAAAACTATGTGGCTATTGATTTGATTGAATATGGCCAAACTAGAATAACTATAACAAGTACCATAAAATATAGAGTATTTTTCTAGTTGTATTGAATGAAGAGATATATAGTAGAGTTTAAAATTTGTTTCGTGTTATGTAAACAAGTTAATAATAAATGAAAAAATTCTTAGGGGTTGTTGCCTCCATTACCTAGAACGGAATGGAAATGGGAGGAAATTATTATATAATTTTTCATTAGAATCCCCAAATAATTATAAAGGTAAAATACTACAAGGTTGGTATTCTATATCTTACTAATCCATTCTGCTGAATGCGAGGCTTCAAGGAGTAAGAGAGGCAAGTGGAGAGACAAAATGGGCAGGGGTTTGCCGAGACAAAGGCTTTGGAAGTGTTGTTAAGGAGGTAGAGGTGGGGGCCTTTTATAAGAGGAGAGGAGGGGCACTCTTGGAAAGTAAAGAAATGTTACTTTATATTCAAATGATTTTCGGATTCAAAAGGTCCTAAATTGATATAATTAGAGGGTATGGTGATAAGGGTTATAAATTCACCAATCCAATAGGTTTTGGACATGTGTAGGTCATAGATTTTACATTAACATTTCATTTTATTTAAATCCTTTACTAATGAGGTAATCTCTGCATCATCATGATGTCATAAATAATTTAATTTATTTAAAGTATAAAAATTATAAAAAACTACTATGATGTAGGAAATACTTTTATCTTTCCAATGACTATTTATAATCAAAACTCTGACTTGTATAACCCCATTTAATTTTTTTTAGTAAAACATCTCATGTTTGTGTCATTTTTACCTTTACATTAAATAAAAAGGTATTTATGTTATTTCCCAACCAAAGTGGCTCCATGGGGTCCCCATGTTGACCCATGGATTTTCCTGGTCAGCCAGGACACATCCAATGAGGGTAGGACATTTTCCAAGCTCATCTCAAATTATTAAAACATTATTTTTACCTTAAACTACACTAATTACCTCTAATCGCGATTAAAAACATAAAAGTTACTATTCACCAAAAAATTATTTTAATCTCATTGAACCACATTTTACTTCTTAATGACAACCATGTATGTCGGATTTTTGAAATTCAGAACACAGAGGTGGTTAAATTATATTTAAACGAAAAATCAATTTTTTAAGTACCACTTAGTGGTTTCATTATTCATCAAAAATTGAAGTTTTTCAGAAAAATACCAAAACTTCACCCCAAGATATATTTGATGTTATGAATTCTTGAATGTTGTCTATTTTAAAAAATTCAAAACATATAAGTTGCATTAATTAATTTAATAATTAATTCCCGCTGTCAGAGCAAATAGCGTGTTTTTATGAAACAATATGTATCAAAAGATTGACACTAGTTTAAGTCCAATTTCAAAGTGAAATTAATTCCAATGTCCACTATTGGATTAAATTGTAAAAATATATTCTAATTTCACTTTAAAACCAATTAAAAAGATAATATAATCATATATATAAATTTTATTAAAAAGAAGATTGGATGTAAAATGCAGTATTTTTCACTATTCATTAAAAAAATGAACATTGTCAGAAAATACCAAATATTCACACAAAGTAAATTTTGATGTCCCAATCATAAAGAATATATTTATTTTGACAAAAATAGATTATAAAAGTGTCAATATATAGATTTAAAAATGGTTTTCCATCAAAAGGCAGTAAAACAATCTTTTAAAAATATTAGTGTATTCCATGGTTAAGATTGGATTTATTTTCATTTTAAGCCTCTAAAACACTATCTAATTCATTAATAGACATAGGTAAAAACATCTATTATTAATTACTTACATGGGATGTTACAAAAACCATTATAACATCCACAGAATTCCACAAAATAACATGACAACGACCGCAGTGTGAATTGTGAAATGGTCTAATAGACTGGATGTCAATCGGAGGAGTTGTTTGCCCGCGGTGACCGGAAATGCGTTTCTAGAGTCATAAAAAACCAAAATGGCATGTCATGGTCGAATCCAGAAAAAACGAGCTTAGAATGACCTGAAATCGCCCGATAATGATTGGAATATTATTCGTGAGATGTAGTAGAGGACGAAATGTCCATCGGAAGTGCGGTGCGCGCGGTACAACCGAATGTGTCGTTTTCAACAATTTGGCGCGCTCTTAAAGGGCACACTGGGTGGTCAAAACCACCCGAACGATCATGGAATGCCACAAAATCATACGACAACAACCACGGTGTGAATTGTAAAATGTCTGGACAGACGGCACATCAATCGGAGGTGCTGTTTTACCGCGGTGACCAGAAACGCTTCTCCAGAGTCATAAAACACCAAAACGACATGTCATGGTCGAATTTAGAGAAAACATGCTCCAAATGACCTAAAACCGCATGAGAACAATATGAATATTATTTGTGATGTGAATTAGTAGACGACACACCCATCAGATGTGCAGTGCGCACGGTACGAGTGAATTGTCTTTTTCAGGAGTTTGACGAGCTCTTAAAGGGCGCGCTGGGTGGTCAAAAACACCTGAATGACCTCAGAATGCCATGAAATGATATGACAACAGCCGAGGTGTAAATTGTGAAATGTTCAGATAGAAATCATGTCTATCAGAGGTTCAGTTTGTCCTATGTGACCAGAAACACATTTTCGGAGTCATAAAACACCAAAACAGCGTGTCACGATCGAATTTAGAGCAAACGTGCTCCGAATGACTAGAAACCACATGTGAACAATAGGAATATTATTCATGCCATGCAGGATGAGACGTTATGTACATCGTTACTGTGGTGCACGTGGAAGTCATTTATTTTAGGACAACAAAAAACACTTTCCTAAACTAAAGCAAAGACTCTAAAATAAGAAAAACAAATTATTAAATGATAGCATTTCTTAAATTGGTGGTTTTAAATTTTTATAGCTCCCATGAGATGTCAGTTTTAATTTTATTATATGTATATAATAACTAAATAAATATTTCAATTTAACGTTTGTTTTGATTAGTTATCTTTGTATCTTATTGTAGGTTTTTTAAGCAGATGGTTATGGATCTTTGAAGCACATCTATCATTTATTGTTTGTGATGATCATGATGTTTATAGTGTTTGGATTTGATTTTAATTTTTTATGATTTATATGCTATTTTTTTCTGTATCAATATTTTTTTATTTAAAAAAATTCTAGTGTAGCGACCGCCATTGGCGGTCGCTATAGGCTGAAGTCTCGGCCACCTTCACCCACTGCCATTGGCAGTCTCTTTAGGCCAGAATTCAGGTAGGCTTCAGTGACCGTTGTGGTCGTTGTAGGCCGAAGTCTCAGCCACCTTCTATATCAGGCCTAAAGTGACTGTCATTGGCTACCGTTGGGCAGTCTCTACATGCCAATAGCGACCCCCAATGGCGGTCTCTATTAGTGGAATTTTTATTAGTGGGCCTAGGTGTGTAAATGTAGGTTATATAGGTAATGAATGAAGATAAGGGAAAATAAAAAATTAGATAGATGAATGAAATCCTCCACATATTTTTTTAGATACTATGAAATTATTCAACTATAAATAATATGTAAACGTGGAAAAACAATGTACTAAGAAAATGTAAAATGATGAAAACTAATGAGAACAAGCTCTTTGGACAAGTGAGGAATGGTGATTTTATTCCCTTAAAATAATTTGGGTGTAACCTAACATCAAATACGTGATTGGTAAACTATTTATTCTTTTAATAATAGGGAACAACCAATTTTAATATGGTTCTATTCATTTATTTATATCATTATGTTTCATTAGTACAATTAATATCCCACCTCATGGTATGGTTGTTGGCCTACTAAAAAACCTAAAATAGGGAAATCATTTAATACCATGTACATTTTTTCCCCTATCAATATTTTTTGAAGAGAAATATCTGTGAGAATTATGATAAGCTACGTGGAATTTTTTGATGCAATTATATGTATATATTAGCTTAAATTTTATAGTTATGGTATGATTTTATAATATAATGAAATTACCATCCATATTGTAAATTGAGAACAGATTTTGTACAGGTTCTATATGGTGGATAAATAACCTTTTATATAATCATCTCATGTATTGATATTATTTCAAGATGAAAAATCATATCTTTTTTAAATTATTGACACTATATAAAATAAAATCATTGATGAAATTCTCATTTTACTGGAATATAAATATGTTTCCGCAAATAATAATACATCATCATTCTTCAAGAAATGAATTTTATTTATTGATTAATAATATACCCATGTGATTTCAAATTACAAATATTCAATATATAATGTCAAATATTGACCACGAATATAAGAGGAATAATAATTAGGAGAATACGGATAATGTGTTTGTATACCCATATGCTTCACATTATGGTGAATAAATACACATATTCATGAAGAAACTTTGGTGAATGCACATAAAAATTGATAATCATGAGAAAAAGACCAAGATAAATAAAAAGTATCATCTTCCAGGGATTTATGACTTTATTTATCATCTATTTAAAGCACAATTATTTCCAATAGTGGTTATTCTGTTCGGATATTATCATGATAATGTGATGAATGTGTATATCCCTGAGAATTATTTTCATATATTATACATTTCTACGACTTCAATGTTATTCCTATTGGACTCAATAGTGATCATGCTATCCTAATAGACATAATTAGTAGATTCTAGAGGTATTTTTTTGATAATATCTTTATTATTTATTATTGATAGTCTTATTTACTTTAAAATGATGACTGAAAAGAGGATCCATAAAATGTTGTTCAGATGATCCAGTGAATTGAAATTTTATAAAAAAAATAAATAAATATTAATTATCGATTGACCATATTGCTGATAAAGATATTCTTATCACAAAAAAATGATTTCTTTATATCCTTTAAAATAGACTTAATTAAATGATGGAACAACCCATCATCTGTGACAAAAAACAATAAAAACCTTGGATTTAATGTGTTCTATCATTGATTTTTAAATAATTATTAGTTATTTGATGTCCACAATCTATGATATAATTTAATATAGTGAAGATTATTTTATAATAATAAATTAATTTATATTTTTATTGATATAATAATTATAAAATCACTACACCTATTCTCAATATACACCCCAGTTATAAAGACCCGGAAATTTCAAGGAAATTTTTTTCTTAATTTTCTTTAGAATTTTACAAGAACGCAGTTTCTGACGGCGCCTGATTCTGAGGCCCGGTGTGCCCGAAATTAATTTTCGAAGTTTAGCTCGGGTACGTTCAGTGAACGAAGGAGCGGGAATTTCTAACTTTTGAACTGGTGCCCGGAATCGAATTCTGAGGGCACCGATGGAACTGCATCGCTAGTAATTTCTTAGGAACTCTTTTTCCATAGTTGCGTTTTATCGAGAGCAGAGGTTTGTTTTTTTGGGTTTTCTTTAAAAGTGTAATAATAAAATAACGTGCCATGTTGCACTTTATTTTATTTCAGACGCCATTGGGAGTGAGGTGGTTGAAACCTCCTCATGGAGGTTGGAGGTGGGGCCACCACACCTTAACCTCCGTTGAGAGGTTATGGTGGTGGGGCCCACCCAAACTAAACCTCCCATGGGTGGTTTATTGTGGTGGGGACCACACGGGGCTTAACCCCCCAATTAATGGGAGGAGAGGAAACCTCCCAACTATCCTTCATTAATGAGGGAGAGCCTCTTAATTCCTCAACTCCCCTTTAAATGGGGAGAAACTCCTTGGCACCCTCCCCTCTTAAGTGGTGCCAACGGACCTCTTTAATTGCGTCAACACAATTTATTTCACCCGACCCCCCTTTTTTTAAAAAACATTATGTAACCACGATGGTTACATACCTCTCCCTATCACCTATATATAGGGATCTTGGGAGAGGGTTTGGGGGACGGCTTCACCAAGAGACGGAATGCTGGTAATGTACCGCGACTCCAAACACTTGGGAGAATTAGATTTCTCCAACGAAGAATGCCTTTTTCCAAAGCAGAAAGACGACACTTCTTCTTCCTTTCCACGACCTCCTTCCGTGTTGAATGAATGGGCGTCGTCTGCAAGGAACATCGATGACTCTTCATCTTCGAACGTTTCCTGACGTCAACGAACCGGCACCGCTTAGATCCGTGACTTCGTCAATGACGATTACGGAGGCACGTTCCGTGAGGATGTCTTCCGCGACACCGATTTCCGCATCGGCGACGAATAAACATCGAATCCGAGGTAGGGGTTTTGTCGTTTTTTTTCAAATTACATGTTTCTTTCCCTCGAACATGAAAGAATAATCTGTTGGACGTTGTTCAAAATTTTATTAAAAATTGTGAAAAGTTCATCGTTGTGTTTTTACGATTGGTCGACTGTTATCGTTATAACGGGAGGTGACCGGACCGCACGAACACGGACGATTCTCCTCCCCCTTCTAATCCTTGGTGTTGATTTAGCGAAGACAGCGCGGTGTCGTCGCACCGCGCAGGAATAAAAGAAAACACATCTGGAGCGGACTGCGATGAAGGAACGCGGCGCCATCGTGTCGTGCCGTAGGTTTCAAACGAGGTCGCGGCCGGAGTCGGACCGCGGCGGAAGGACGCGGTGTCGTCACGCCGCGTCGAACGGATTCACGTTCATCTTGGAAGTGGCGGCCGGAAAAACCGGCCTCCGGAGAACTCGAAGGTGGCGGCTGGAAATCCAGCCGCCTCCGCCGGAAGGAGCGGGACCGCGGGGTCCCGCGGCGAGAACCCGGCCGGCCCCGCGCTGGCCGGCCATTACAAGGGGGGATCCTGGGGGTGTAACCCCCCGGCAATACACATTGCGTGGCCCCTTAAAGGGGCCGCCGTTTTAAAAAATAAAGGGGGGCAATGACCCTCCCTTTAGCGCGCCGCGCTGGCCGAGCCGCCGTGCGGTCGAGCTGCCGCGCCGCCGAGCCGCCGAGCCATCGCGCCACCGCGCCGCCGCACCGCTGGCCGGGCCGAGCCACCGGGTCGGGCCGCCACTCGGGCCGGGTCGACCCGGTTCGGGCCGGCCCAGGGGGTACTGGGCCGGGTCTGACCGGGCCCAGACCCCCCCCCCCCCACCCCCGTCTTCGGACATGATTGGTACAAATGCCCATAACTTGGGCTGCAGACATCTGATCGACGAACCGTCAGTTGCGTAGCGATCTTTGGATCGAGACGGTCGTTTTGGTATACTATACTCAAGGTGCACCTTCTTTTTCGGGAGCCTACATGGTTAAAACTCCATAGTTAAGAGTGCTTGGCCTAGAGTAGTGATCAGGATGGGTGACCTCCTGGGAAGTTTCCCAGGGTGAGTGTGAGACGAAAAAGCCAATAACTCACAGACCGGGCATCCGATTGACGCCACGTCTGTTGCGTTGAGACCCCTATGACGAGGCAGTCCTTTGAGATACTTCTTCGTGGGACTTTGAGATACTTGTAGTATCGACCTGTAGCTCGTGGAGGGGACCCTCCCAGTGACGAGCGTGCGGAGTACGGAGACCGTGTAGCTGGAAGAGACCCGACGACTGCTGATCGAATGACTCGGTGTGTTACAGAGGTGCGCTTGGTTGTAGCGGAACATGTGAGCGCTTGGTTGTAGAGGCAGACCCACGACAGAGGTGCGCTTGGTTGTAGCGGCACATGGGAGCGCTTGGTTGTAGTGGCTAACCCACGACAGAGGTGCCCTTGGTTGTAGCGGCACATGGGAGCGCTTGGTTGTAGCGGCAGACCCACGACAGAGGTGCGCTTGGTTGTAGCGGCACATGAGAGCGCTTGGTTGTAGCGGCAGACCCACGACAGAGGTGCGCTTGGTTGTAGTGGCACATGGGAGCGCTTGGTTGTAGCAGCTGACCCGCAGTACTCGATGGGTGGAGTTCTTCAGCTGTCCTGGGTTAGTGAGCAGTACCTCGGAGTCGTGACAGGACCACTGTACACTCCAGAGACTGAGCTCTTCAGCAGTTACGGTTTCGATAATGAAAATCCTAGTTTGAGCTGAGACTTTTGACCTTTGTTTTTACCTCATGATTGAGATGGGTAACTTGATAACTTAGTTATATGTATGGGCATATACCTGGGTAGTAGTTATCCCCTGATTTCACAATCCGTGTGTTTCCTCATGATTGAAATGGGTTACTTGATAACTTAGGTATATGTATGGGCATATACCTAAGTAGAGGTTATCTGTTGAGATCTTCTATGTGGTTATCCTTGTTGGTTTTAGTGAGACCTTGAGGGTCTCGGGGTCCCTACTGAGTATCGTTATACTCACCCCTGTACGGGCTATGCCCGCACCTCGTTGTGTTGGTTGCAGACGATGGGAAGTGCTGACAATGGCCGAGTGTTCGAGGACTGGACTGTACCTGGAGGTGGACTATACGACGAGATGGTACCCGGAGGAGGACCTCATGATGAGACGGTACCTAGAGGTGGACGTGACGACGAGGCGGTACCCGGAGGTTGACCACTGGGCGGGACATACTCGGAGCGGACGACGGGACCTGAGGAGCAGAGGAGCTATCTGTACCCACCCTTCAGGTGGGATTTCCAGTGGACAGCTCGGTGTAGCAGCTTTAATTTTCAGTTGTTTTTTTCCCTTTCGAGTTGTTCTTTATAGTTGGTCTTGTATTTCCGGCCCCTTTATACTTTCCACACTTACTGTTGTACTCAGTTTTTACTTAGTATTAACTTCTTCCGCTTGTACTCTGTGTGATTGTTTACTTTACAAAGGAAATGCCTTACCTTTTTACTGGGATTTATGCCTTGGTGCTAGTCGCCAGCCCCTGGCCTATGGAAGGCGGGCTTGGGGTAGTCACGGCACGGGCCCCAAGAACGGGTCGTGAAAAATTGGTATCAGAGGAGTTCAGTTCTACCGCAGAACTTATAACTCTGATGTTTCTTTCTGTGAAGAAATAGTGTTAAGATTACTGAGTGTGGTTTTCAGTTCAGGGAGTCCAGTGTTGGTGCGGGCGGCCGACGTATCCATACACCAGGACCCTGACAACTGATTTCTGACTTTGTTCACGAAAACACTGATTGCGTGTGTGTTTCCAAAAAGTTTTAAGTCATCTCAAACTAGGTCATCTCACCAGGTATAAGACGTCGACCATGTCGCATCGGTTCAAGATATCTCCACGCAGACAGTCAGTTGGAGTTTCGAGAGAGTACTCGATGACGGCTCACCGAGCGACGAGGCTTTGGTTTAGGGACCTTTTTACTATGTTGGCACCCTCGGGTTGTGTACCAGCAGCACCACCACCTGTTGGGAAGCGGATTCCAATAGTTGTACTAGTGGACGGTGCACGCTGGCAGAGCACGTTTCACGAGTTCCAGCAGTAGTAGCCTCCGAGGTTACGAGGCGAGGCAGTTTCCCAGACAGCAGAGCAGTGGCTGGAGGCGATTGCTAGAGTTTTCCGCCAAGCCGAGACATCAATAGAGTGGATGATGGACTTGGACACTAGTGTTTTCCAGTGAATGACCATGAGGATGGTCCACATAGTGATGAGGCTTCGATAGGTGGACCGATTCCTGAGATAGTACCTTTGGGTAGTTTGTCAGCTATACATCACTACCTGTTGGTCAGCAGATACAATCGGCGGTACCGGTAGGTGACACATGTAGGCTTACTACCTTATATGTGTTCTAACTTCAGATAACCTCATGTTCTGAGGCGAACCTGACTCATAGGCAGCTAAGGACTTGCTTGAGGAGGTGGCCGGGAGTTTTCTAGAGCTTTTACAGTTTCGACGGGACGACGTGTCGGTAGTTGAGAATTCATCGAGGCGTACTGAACATACCGGGTACTCTATGGATTCGTTTCAATCAGTGCAATAGAGTTCGGACCTCTGAGCAGGGTATGTTTAAGGGATTCTGATCCATCACCTTTTCTCTATGCATTCCTACTTAGGCTAGGGGGCTAGAAAGAACCTTTGTGGTTGATAATTCTTTGCAGATCGAATACAGCCAGAGAACGTTTGAAGTTTGGAAAGTAGGAAACTGACACCAGTCTCGGAGACTTGGGCGTGTAAAATGTTTCAAGAAGAGGAAAGGTTAAGGACAGATAAATCTGCAGAGCAGCAGACATGGAGGCAGAGCTAGGATAGCAGCTTGTGGTGGTATACATTTCAACATGTTACCATCACCCACCTTTGTAGTCCCCGCTAGACACACGGAGTTGGAGAGTAGGGAAAGAGAGTAGCTGCTTGCAGTCATGGAGTGCGACCAAAAAGGGCTCTAAGGATGTTTCGAAGTGCGGACTTTGTCTTTTACTAGCTGTCGTAGCCACAGACATCGATAAGAATCATCCCTTCCTTCCATGAATCTAGTACCAGACCTAGAGTTTCTGGTGAAGCCGTTGACTTGACCCTCACGTCTGGAGATACCTTTTTGAGGAGACTCGATAGTCACACTTACGCCGACGGTGTGATCTGACCCTTGAGGCGAGAGTCTCGGTTGGGACCTCTTGGTGGCAGCGTCAAGGCCTTACGATGTTAGTTTGAGTATGAATTTGGCAATCACTATTCATATTCAAATTGACGGTATTAGGCAAGCGTCGGGATGATTTTTCCTTGGTATGCGAAAAGGAAACCCTGGGAAGCACACGTTAAACTCATGCACAAGAGGGTGCGACTGATCACTCTTAAGTCGGCCAACCTTACCCTCGTGGAAGCAGTCGTTTAAGTTCCAGTTCTAATAGGAATTGGAAACCTCTGGAGTTCGAGGATGAAGATCACGTCCTTATACGGGTCTCACCTCGACGAGGTTTACGGAGATGTGGCCAAGGCGGCAAGTTATCTCCGAGGTTCAACAGACCTTTCTAGGTCCTCATCTGGGTAGGCGAGGTGGTTTAACACTTGACCCATACACATCAGTTGCACTAGGTGCACGACGTCTTCCACGTATCTCAACTAAGGAGATACTTTCTTGATCCTTCACACATCATCGTCCTCAGGGAGTTAGACGTCGATGACAGGGAATCATGCACGGAGGTTCCAGTGGGGCTTGAGGATCGATGGGAGAAGGTCCTACAAGGAAGGTCGATTCCTCGGGTGCTTTTTCTCTGGAAGTACGGGAACCTCCGGGTGAGCACATGGGAGCGGAAGACTCAAATGCGTGCTCTGTACCGCTTTTGTGACCCTAGTTTGTGTTGAAGCTTTACGGGGACGTAAATCCATGAGGTGGGAGTAATGTAAAGACCCGGAAATTTCAAGGAAATTTTTTTCATAATTTTCTTTTGAATTTTACAAGAACGCAGTTTCTGATGGCGCCTGATTCTGAGGCCCGGTGTGCCCGAAATTAATTTCTGAAGTTTAGCTCGGGTACGTTCAGTGAACGAACGAGCGGGAATTTATAACTTTTGAACTGGTTCCCGGAATCGAATTCTGAGGGCACCGATGGAACTGCAGCGCTAGTAATTTCTTAGGAACTCTTTTTCTGTAGTTGCGTTTTATCGAGAGCGGAGGTTTGTTTTTTTGGGTTTTCTTTAAAAGTGTAAAAATAAAATAATGTGCCATGTTGCACTTTATTTTATTTCAGCCGCCATAGGGAGTGAGGTGGTTGAAACCTCATCATGGAGGTTGGTGGTGGGGCCACCACACCTTAACCTCCCTTGAGAGGTTATGGTGGTGGGGCCCACCCAAACTAAACCTCCCATGGGTGTTTTATTGTGGTGGGGACCACACGGGGCTTAACCCCCCAATTAATGGGAGGAGAGGAAACCTCCCAACTCTCCCTCATTAATGAGGGAGAGTCTCTTAATTCCTCAACTCCCCTTTATGTGGGGAGAAACTCCTTGGAACCCTCCCCTCTTAAGTGGTGCCAACGAACCTCTTTAATTGCGTCAACACAATTTATTTCACCCGACCCCCCTTTTTAAAAAAAAATTATGTAACCACGATGGTTACATACCTCTCCCCAACAACTATATATAGGGATCTTGGGAGAGGGTTTGGGGGACGGCTTCACCAAGCGACGGAATGCTGGTAATGTACTGCAACGCCCAACACTTGGGTGAATTAGAGTTCTCCAACGAAGAATGCCTTTTTCCAAAGCAGAAAGACGACACTTCTTCTTCCTTTCCACGACCTCCTTCCATGTTGAATGAATGGGCGTTGTCTTCAAGGAACATCGATGACTCTTCATCTTCGAACATTTCCCGACGTCAACGAACCGGCACCACTTAGATCTGTGACTTCGTCAATGACGATTACGGAGGCACGTTCCGCGAGGATGTCTTCCACGACACCGATTTCCGCATCAGCTACGAATGAACATCGAATCCGAGGTAGGGGTTTTGTCGTTTTTTTTTCCAAATTACGTGTTTCTTTCCCTCGAACATGAAAGAATAATCTGTTGGACGTTGTTCAAAATTTTATTAAAAATTGTGAAAAGTTCATCGTTGTGTTTTTACGATTGGCCGACTGTTATTGTTATAACGGGAGGAGACCGGACCGCACGAACACGGCCGATTCTCCTCCCCCTTCTAATCCATGGTGTTGATTTAGCGAAGACAGCGCGGTGTCGTCGCACCGCGCAGGAACAAAAGAAAACACGGCCGGAGCGGACTGCGACGAAGGAACGCGGCGCCATCGTGTCACGTCGTAGGTTTCAAACGAGGTCACGGCCGGAGTCGGACCGCGGCGGAAGGACGCGGCGTCGTCACGCCGCGTCGAACGGATTCACGTTCATCTTGGAAGTGGCGGCCTGAAAACCCGGCCTCCGGAGAACTTGAAGGAGGCTGCTGGAAATTCAGTCGCCGCCGCCGGAAGGAGCGGGACCGCGGGGTCCCGCAGCGAGAACCGGTCGGCCCCGCGCTGGCCGGCCATTACAGGGGGGAGCCCGGGGGTGTAACCCCCCCCGGCAATACACATGGCGCGGCCCCTTAAAGGGGCCGCTGTTTTAAAAATTAAAGGGGGGCAATGACCCTCCCTTTAGCGCGCCGCCGCGCCGCTGGCCGGGACGAGCCACTGGCCGGGCCAAGCCGCCGGGTCGGGCCGCCACTTGGGCCGGGTCGACCCGGTTCGGGCCCGCCCAGGGGGCACTGGGCCGGGTCGGACCGGGCCCAGACCCCGCCCCCGTCTTCAGACATGATTGGTTCAAATGCCCATAACTTGGGCTGCAGACATCCAATCGACGAACCGTCAGTTGCGTAGCGATCTTTGGATCGAGACAGTCATTTTGGTATACTGTACTCAAGGTGCACCTTCCTTTTCGGCAGCCTACGTGGTTAAAACTCCATAGTTAAGTGTGCTTGGCCTAGAGTAGTGATCAGGATGTGTGACTTCCTGGAAAGTTTCTCAGGGTGGGTGTGAGATGAAAAAGCCAATAACTCACAGAACGGGCGTCCGATTGACGCGCCATCTGTTGCATTGAGACCCCTATGATGAGGCAGTCCTTTTAGATACTTCTTCGTGGGAATTTGAGATACTTGCAGTATCGACCTGTAGCTCGTGGAGGGGACCCTCCCAGTGACGAGCGTGCGGAGTACGGAGACCGTGTAGCTGGCAGAGACCCGACGACTGCTGATCAAATGACTCGGTGTGTTACAGAGGTGTGCTTGGTTGTAGCGGCACATGTGAGCGCTTGGTTGTAGAGGCAGACCCACGACAGAGGTGCGCTTGGTTGTAGCGGCACATGGGAGCACTTGGTTGTAGTGTCTGACTCACGACAGAGGTGCGCTTGGTTGTAGCGGCACATGGGAGCACTTGGTTGTAGCGGCAGACCCACGACAGAGGTGCGCTTGGTTGTAGAGGCACATGAGAGCGCTTGGTTGTAGCGGCAGACCCACGACAGAGGTGCGCTTGGTTGTAGCGGCACATGGGAGCGCATGGTTGTAGCAGGTGGCCCACAGTACTCGATGGGTGGAGTTCTTCAGCAGTCGTGGGTTAGTGTGCAGTACCTCGGAGTCGTGACAGGACCACTGTACACTCCAGAGACTGATCTCTTCAGCAGTTACGGTTTCGATAATGAAAATCATAGTTTGAGCTAAGACTTTTGACCTTTGTTTTTACCTCATGATTGAGATGGGTCACTTGATAACTTAGGTATATGTATGGGCATATACCTAGGTAGTAGTTATCCCTTGATTTCACAATCCTTGTGTTTCCTCATGATTGAGATGGGTTACTTGATAACTTAGGTATATGTATGGGCATATACCTAAGTAGTTATCTGTTGAGATCTTCTATGTGGTTATCCTTGTTGGTTTTAGTGAGACCTTGAGGGTCTCGGGGTCCCTACTGAGTATCGTTATACTCAACCCTGTACGGGCTATGCCCGCACCTCGTTGTATTGGTTGCAGACGACGGGCAGTGCTGACAGTGGCCGAGTGTTCGAGGACTGGACTGTACCTAGAGGTGGACTATACGACGAGATGGTACCCGGAGGAGGACCTCACGACGAGAAGGTACCCAGAGGTAGACGTGATGACGAGGCGGTACCCAGAGGTGGACCACTGGGCGGGACATACTCGGAGCGGACGACGGGACCTGAGGAGCAGAGGAACTATCTGTACCCACCCTTCAGGTGGGATTTCCAGTGGACAGCTCGGTGTAGCAGCTTTAATTTTCAGTTGTTTTTTCCCTTTTGAGTTGTACTTTTCAGTTGGGCTTGTATTTCCGGCCCCTTTATACTTTCTGCACTTACTATTGTAGTCAATTTTTACTTAGTATTCACTTCTTCCGCTTGTACTCTGTGTGATTGTTTACTTTACAAAGGCAATTCCTTCCCTTTTTACCGGGATTTACGCCTTGGTGCTAGTCGCCAGCCCCTGGCCTATGGAAGGCGGGCTTGGGGTAGTCAAGGCATGGGCCCCAAGGACGGGTCGTGAAACTAGTGGGGGTGGATTTTTCCTCAATAGAGATGAATCAAGTAAAGATTAGGATGTGTACTCATTCTTGTTGATAATGTGATTTTATATGTATCCAACATATAAAAAATATATTAGAATAAAAACAAAACTAATAAACAATAATTAGAAATAATGATATTTATAGTGACAGTTTGGAGTCATTTTCTATAAGAGGAGAAATATGACATATATACCAATCATAAAAGACTCATTTATAAATGAAAAAAAAAATTATAAGTATTTTCTAATAAAGGTGGTCATATATGATGATGGATTATGAATGTTCAATACGTTATCTTATCAAAAAAAGGGAGGAATGTTTTCTATTATCTATGTATAAATGATCTATAAACCCAATACTGGAGGAGTATATAAAGGGATCCAATAGCCTTGGAAATTTAAATGATGGACCTAGGAATAAAAAATTAATCATTATCATTCTATTGTTAAATAAGTTCTCAACCTTCCAATCAATATAGGTTCAATTAAGACTAATCTGATGATGAGGGGTTACCAAAAAATGTTGTTAATATATTAGAGTTAACCTTTTTTCAAAATTGAATTATATGGATTAGAAATGGGATATATGCCTTATTAATTCATTAATAGATCTGGGGACTTCTACAAAATGTGAATACCTCATTATTCTATATTGAATAATGAATAATTAATATGTATATATATATATATATGATGTTAAACTTATAATTGGTTGACATGAAGAGGGATTCTATTGAATATGTATCACGTTCCTTGGTATGCCAACATGTCCTGGATGAATTCTTGAAGTGTAAACCTATTTGGAATCTATTAACCCTACAAATGTAGATTTGTGAAATGATAGCCATATATTTCATTGTATGACTCTGTAATACAATTAATTGACATAAGACCATATAGAATGATGTTTGAGAGGGGATGCGTATGGTTTGTAGTCTTATCAATTAGATGGGTGATATAAGTCAAACCTTTCAATGTCATTTTAAATACAAAAAATGTTAAAAAACAGTATCTATATAAAATTGATGATTATACATATATTTTGAGTTCATGGATAATGAATCTACACCCACATTCAATAGATACCATAATTAGAAGAGGGTGAAGATATTCCTCGATGTCCTCCCTCTTGTAGGAACATGGTAACAATCTATTACTCGGAATATAAAAAATCTCTCAGTGGGGAATATATTACCCATTGTAAATGATATAATATTATGATGTTTGATAAACAACCACAAAAATTTAGGAATAAATATCAAGGTAACACGAAAACCTTCCAACAATTCATAGATATTGTAAAATAGATACGTATAAATTCCCATAAAAATATACCAAAAAGATAAATCTATGAAAGTCAATCAATAATAGCTCAACACCTTCTAGTAATTCTGATATTAATCTCTAATTTCCTTGAGGAGAAAATAGTTATATATATATATATGGTGATCATTACATGTAATATTAATAAATATATATTAAATTCCACAATTGAAAATTTGATAAGATCATATGAATTCATGGGTGAATAAAAATTAGAACAAAAAATAAAATATATATGTCATCTTACCAATCCCAGTATAAAATTGTCTCATCAAAAAATCACACATACAATTTAATAAAAATCATAAATGTTACAACATATAATGGTTCCATGATTCATTCATCCACATTAAAAATATTCTATCTCACCCCAATTTAGAATTCCATATTCTCCCATCACTTCCACACATACCACATGAAATCATATACTTCAGAAAGGAAAATTGACCACATGAAAATTCATATTACATCACATACATCCCTTGTAATATCCAAAACATTTAAATGTCTTAATTTTTAAGAGTTATATATACTAAATTTTTGATATGAGATTATACAGATATAGAATTAATTTGAGATATTATGTGATAAAGTATGCAATTCTGTGGCCTGGTAACCCACAATACATGTTTTAAATATAATAAATATATTAAATAGCACGGTTGAGTAGTTTTCAAGAAATATCCTAGTATCTTCTAAAAATGATCTCATATAAAAATAATGAGGGAACTTCTATGTTTAGAGTAGTTAATTTACCCTAGACAAGGCCCAAAAACACTTGGCACGGGTTGACTATGGATGTTACATTTTGGTCATTTTTATGAATAATGGAATTGAAGATTTATTTTATATTAATATTATGTAGTGACATAGTGACACATTTTATGTCTTTAATTAAGAATCTCATAAAGGGATCTTGGGTTAGTATTCACAAACCTAGGGAAATCTGAATAAGATCGAGAGATAACCAAAAGAATTATCCCGAAGTAAATTGATGATGTATCATGGATTAGAGATTGACGGGCATTTTTCTTGAATAATCTTATAATAATGATGAATTGGTGATCAACATTCTTTGACAATAAATCCAAAACACAATGTATGGATTGTTATTTCAATTCCTACAGTACCCATTTTTTGAATTGATGAAGAATGTGGATCAACCCACAAAAAGGTTGACCCACAGTTCGATCATTCTTTTTAGAGGGAATGATTGAGGGAATATGGGAAGGATTATACTATTTTTGATATCTGGAATTTTCATACAAGATTTTTGAGGTATGGAATTAAAAACATCAATGGATCATTAAATTTATTGTTTGATATGGTTTTTCTCCCCGGAAATTCTTCTCACTTTTTGTGTGTTTTGAGTTCTTCATGGTTCCCAAAAAAACGGTCATTGCACCTATGTTCTACAACACTTTGATCCAAAATTGAATATCTGTAATTTTTATGACTCATCTAAGGTGAAACAATGGTTGTCGAAGCAGATCAAATGATGGTGTGTGGAGACTTCTTATTCTTCATCAGAAATGGTGAATGATGTTTGTCATGTTTTCCTAGTTGATTCATGGCATGTATCAGAGCGAATCATTGATGGTAGGAAATGAAGACCCTAGATATCACGTTTCAAGACCATTCATGGCCATAAATTATGAGAATAGTAGTAGAGGATATGATGGATTCCGAACCAGGTTTTCATTAATGTACTTCAGAACACAACAGTTAGTCTAATCTACATGTCATGTGGCCCCCACTAAGCGGCAGATAAGGTTTCAGGAGTATGTAAAGTGTAACATGGAATGTGGCCCATGTCACACTACATGTGGGCATTTCCTCTATGATTGATTTGTATCTTTGGAGTAACAGAGAAATGGGGTGGAGTACATGGCTTTCCTACACGTCATTTACCATACCACACGAACATATATAGACTGTATACACGGGTTACCCAGTGTACTGGTACACTCTCATGTGAACATGGAATAAAACCTTTTATAGGAAAATGGCTTGAGTTAATGATTCAAACATGCATAGTAGGTCACAATGTGTAATAATTTCTACAATCCTTGTATACCTCTTATACATGACATGTTCCCTTGACATGGATTGTTGAAAATGAGAAGTACCCTGGGTCAAGGTACATAGAATGTGACCCTACTACACTCTATGTACCCCTTAGTAAATGGATTTAATCTCTCATCCACTGAATCATGTCTTGCTTCCATAGGTTTGGTTCCCTTGATATATCCATTGAATGATATTTTTTATAATTTCCAATTTATAAGATTATTATCCACGTAGTTTGATTTTATAGGATATAGTTAGGAATCCCCTATGACAGGCCTCGAGCATGATCCTATATCTATTCTTGTGACCTATGTAGTGTCTTGGTATCATCATGTCCAATCCTACAATACTTCGATCCTCTATATATTTGGTGAATCTAGATGAGTCCTGGTATCACCCCATGGCCCTAGTTGTGATATTAATCTCTGTATCATGATATTCCCCACTCATGGAGCGAGTACTCCCAATGAATGTGTGTTGTATATCTCTTCATATAGATTAGTGTATCTATTTCATGATGGTTTAAAAAAATAGTGCTTATCTAGTGTATGTCATTGATGCTATCAGACTCAGGATCATGTGCCCATAGAATAGTTGGATTGTGGAATCTTCAGACTGAATCTTGATTGTAGGTATCAAGTATTTGTGACATACCATTAGACTAAGGTTCATGGTTTGAGTATATCTAGGTATGTTCTTGTTATATGTAATGTATACATAAAATATTTAGTGATGACTTCAACTTTACATTCTATGTTGTTTTTTGGTTTCAGGGTTTTTTACTGAGTATTGTTATACTCACCCCTAAATGGTATTTCTGACACATATATCATCTTGTCTAGATGCGAGACCTTTTGATAGAGTCCAGGGGGCCTAGCACTATATAATTATTTTTGAGTTTTGACAAGCTAAGATGTTCCTAAAACTTTAAGGGGCAGTACCAGAACTTTTTGTTTACTTTTTTGATTTTTTTTTTCAAAATATTTATTATAGAGGGATTGTATTCTGGCCCAGTTTACATTACTTCACATTACATTACATTTCTAATCTATTATTTGGGTTTATTGGGTTTTTAATTTATAGAATTTTTGGTTCTATGTGTGTGTGTAGGTATATATGAAATGACTCCCACTGTTAGTGATATTTCTACTTAGAGCTAGTCACTATCCACTAGAATATTTAAGGAAGGTTTGAGGAGTCACGATACAGACCCTACTATGACGGGACGTGATATAGTTGAATCAGAGGTGTTACATTCTAAGTAGTAGGACAAGGAGTTTGTTAGATTGGTTTTGGGAAATTCTGTTCAGTGTTTTAAGTTCTACATTTAGGCTAGGGACTCCATTTTTTGTATGGGCAGTTAAGGTATCAATAAACTAGGACAATGATAACATTTATTTAAACTCCTTAGATATGAAAAATTGTTTCAAGGAATATAATGGTACAACCATCATATTGGAACGTGTTGTTCTTCTATGTCCTTCATGAGTCATCTTTATTGATATAATCCATGACTATGGAACATCTTTACTTTTTATAGGATTCCTTGGAGATGCATATAAGCTAAGTATTTAGTAGCTCGATTAAGAGGATGAAACCCTTTGTGATTAGTATTTAGAACATCGATCAATTTCCTAGATAATGCCTCTATGTGGTTAAACTATTATACCTCAACCAGTGGAGAAGAATGCAAAAACTAGATTACTAGAAAATGAGGAGTTCGTCAAGAATGCACTATATTAGTTATAGAAACAGAGACCCATCTAGATCTGATGTGATGCCAAACCATTAGTAGACTAAGGATTATCTTGAGTCAGTGACCATAGTATTTCGTCTAGTGAGGTCACCAGCGAACCACATGGTGTTCCTGGTGGTGATCACTCTTCAGTGTTCAGTAGGGAGATGATGGAGTGTTACCACAAATACTCAACATTTGGAGAATCTTTCAAGGGAAGATATTCAGCATCTCTTTATAGATGAGTCCTCTTTAGTTGCTCTAAGAGGATTGCACAGACTGGTGCTTCTTCAACTCTTGTGGGGTAGCTTAATGGAAGCTGAGTATTCATTGAGGTTCACCTACCTATCTAAGTACATGTCATATTTTATCATGGATTAGTACATTAGGGAACTAACCATTGAGAGGGGTCTGCACTAGGACATTCGAGACAATGTTATACCTCTATACATTTTGACTTATGCTGGAGTGATCGAGAAATATATGGGGGTTGAGTCCTTCTTGGATGATCATATACAGTAGGAGAATGTCAACATCAGGTAGATAGGTGCAGAGACTAGTAATGTTAGGAACCAACACTAAACAAAGGGATCCAGACATGAAAGAAATTTTAGGATGTCATGGGACTGGGGATTTGCAGTTTAGGTCTCCCAAGATGGATCCATCTAGCCTAGGGAGAGGTGATGAAACACTTGAAACAGTAAGGGAAATAACTTAATATATTTCACAACCTATGAAGCTACTAACATGAGGATGACAGATTTACAAACATAGCATAGGCAACGAGTGGAGTAGGCAGATACGCTATAAAGATGTTGTGAATGGGGAGTGAGGATAGTTGAACGAGGTTGTAGCCGTTTAAACATACTATAACCACCACCCCTAGGAGCTCCACACTAGGCTCAGGGAGCAGGAGGAATGGGGTGGTGGTAGATACATGTGGTCAAGGAAAACAAACAAGGGACCCTAGTGATGATTCAAGTTATGATATATATATATTTATGTTATTTTCAATATTTATAGATATAGGTTGTAGTCATTCATTTCTCACCAGATACCTTGTATGAGCCCTGGAAATTCTTGTAGAACTATTGACATGACCCAGACACAGAGAGACATCAACGGTAGGAGAATTGATGAACAAACACTTGTGGAAATAGTGATATCTGACCTTTTTTGTGAGTGTTTTGGATGGAACATAATGGTCAAAACATCAAGGACTTACGATGTCATTCTCATTATAGATTGAATATCTTTGGTACATTCCGATAATAATTATTTTAGGTGAATGGTGTTGTGTGTCCATAGAGATGGGATGATGTTTTCCTTTATTGGTGATAGGGAAACCCAGGAAAGATATGATTATCTCATTCATTGGAGGGTGTATCTAATGATTCTTGAGTTTGATAGCCTTACCCTCAGAGCATGAGATGTTATGATCGTTCATTTTGTAGAATTAGTGGTGGTGTGTGAGGATGTAAGTCTAGAAGATGTTTAATGGTAACACCCCCTAGTAGGTATATCAAATTTTTCATTGAAATACACCCTAAAAATAAACGAATATCCTAACTAGAATATTGGATGTCTATAGTAGAGTTTGTGAGCTATGGATGAACATGGAGGACTTGTAAAGGAAGGGATTCGCGAGGCCCAATTTTTCACACTGGGAGGTCCTAGTTTTGTGGTTGAGAAGAAAGATGAGTGCATGATTTTTTTAGATTACATGTTCTTGATCTAGGTGAACATGATGAATAAGTATCCACTACAAAGATTCGATGACATCTTCGATCAGTTGATCGAGGCACTATGGTTCTCAAATGTTGACCATTGATCAGCGTATCACTAGATAAGAGTATGAGATGATGGTTTTATAGTCGAGGTTTTATGATTTTTTGTAGCACCCCGACCCCAGTTACCCAGAGTACGTGCATTATTACATAACATTGATTATACATGTAATCATGCATTGAACGACCGATCAGTTTAGTATCCTTAGAAACACTACATACATTCATATGTTTTACATTACATCATGACATAAAATCATCAACAACATTTTGTCCCCTTTTGAACACACTTATATCTATAGCATATCCCTGTAGGTCAACCATAAAATACATCATCACATCTTTGGAAAAATAAAACATAGAAAGGGGTGAGCTCATATGCTTAGTAAGGAAAACAATATAACTCAAACATTTATAAATAAGCATAAACATTTAAATAAATGTATAAGACTAATATAAAAGCCTTTTGAATTTAATCATCAACATAATATGGAAAAGATAAAATAAAATAATTTGATTTAGTTATTCAAATGGATATTCAACTAGTTGAATAATCACATGCAATATCAATTACAACTTTCATAATGATGGAATTCATAATTCCAGACTTCAAAACCACAAAATCAAGGTCTTGTGCCAAGACTACAATTATATTTTTGTCATGTCCTTACGCAAAGACACTAGTTTGTCTCATGAGACCTACTGATGCATCAAGGAGCAATAGTGATCTCCACCCATCACTATCTAAGTACAATTCATTCCTCATATGATAAGGTTTAAGAATAACATAGACATTTTTTATTGAAACATGAATACAAAATGTCCATATTTTATCCATAAACCATGAATGGTGTAAAAAAACACATCCATAGTAAAAATATCACAAAAAATTAAATACAATATGGATGATTTGTTATATAATAAATCAACTTCAAACAAGTCTAAAATCTATCAAAATGATGTTAAAATAGATTAAATGAAAAAAAAATTCAGATAAATATCTCTTTCTATTTGGATATAATTTAAAATTCAGATAATTATAAATGAAAAAAATTTATTTTGAAAATATTCTTATATGCATGTTTGTGAACCATCGATGATGATATAATGGAAAAAATAGTTACACCCACCCCATAAGTGGCAAAACATTCTAACCTTAATTTTTTTCGAAAATGTCATAAAGAACCTTGTTTGGAAAATGACAGAAAGATTCCTTTCCAAACATATAAGGAAAAATAAGGGTATAAATGACTTTAACCCATTGACTGTTAAATAGTAATTTTTTGATAGACAATTTTTACAAAACACAGATGTGGATGATACAGTGGTCCCAGTAGATACTTACGTAAAAACAATCATCGATAATAAATATATTGTGAAATTAATCCTTACCTTATACTTTTCCTTGGTCGAGGTCACATTAACTTCTTGTAAAATAGTTAAATCAATTTAATTAAATTATAAAAGATCTATGTACATAAATATAATAACATATATGACCATCTATTATTTCATTGTCAATAATATTTCATTAGTATCATCAGTCTGGGTGTTAACTGGTTCGTTTTCCATTATATTCTTCGTTGCATAAGCCTTGATTGTTATGGATAGGATGTACTTGATTCATATAAAGAATGATATTATGTTCATAAACTTTATTTTTAATCATAAAATTAAAATTATTCTTGAATTACTATGATGGATAATGAATATGATAACGTTAGTGGAGACGGTAATCCGTTCATACGCATGAGCGACAATATCATTATATTGATAGTGAAATTATATGTAATTGGAGGTTATATCATATATAAATAATAATTAACATGTTATATTTATTATTTACATATTTTATATTCATTATTATACCAATCCAAAATAGTGATGTGTTTGAATAACAAACTACACCACGACATGGAGACGGTAAGCCGTAAGTATGCATATATGGTGATTTTGTCATTTATAGGATGGATAGATTAATGAATGTGTGGGTACCATGTTCATAATAAATTCATAGTATATTGATGATACTTGAGTTATTATTTTCGAATAGAAATGACAAAGAAATAAGCAGTGGAATAATAAAATATCATGAAAGTGGGGATGAAATATTTACCTCTTCTTCAGATTCTTCCTCTTGATTAGATCAGAAGGGCTCATTAGGATAGATTTATGACCAAATGAAGTCCTCTAATATGAATATAGTAATGTTTTGACGATATTTTTTAAGGGTTTGGTAGATCCAAATGTCATTGGAGGTGTGATTTTAACAGAAGAGGATGTGCCCTTTTATAAGAGGGGTGAGTGGAACTTTAGTAAATGCATAAAATATTAATTTATAATAAAATCATTTTATATTTTTAATGGATCAAAATTTAATTATTTAGTGTCCGAGGTTGGGATGGTTTGAAAACCTCTCAACCTATAGGGTTTAGACAGGTTTAGATCATCATATTAACTTTATCATTTAATTTTAACTCATAGTAAAATAATTTGACATTTACCATGTCTCTTTGTATTTTTATATTATATGGTTAATATCCTTACTATAACAAGACAACAGAACCCCATGTGGTTAATTAATAATATGTATACCATTATATAAGTCCTTTTTCAGATCCTTATATTTTTTTGGATTAATATATCAATTAATAATATAGTATTTGTTTTAAAAACTCAATTATTTCAATTTATACAGTATTTTGTATTTTATTTTTATAAAATCCATAAATACCTTATCACTTCAAATAAAATATCTTAAACCAACCATAACCTATCATATTTACCTATAAAATTATTTTAATTCATCATAAGACTCAATTTAAATTTATTTAGATATTTATAGAATCATTTATTTTAATATTTATTTAATAAGGTAATTACTGCTACATCATTGTGTCATAAATAAATTGAATTATTTAATGTATAAATATAATGAATAATATAAAAATATTTATTAAATATTTTTGGAATTCTAATGAATATTTTAGATGAATTTATCTTATGTATAACCTGATATTAAAAATCATTTAGTTATTAAACATTGAATTTAACGCTTTTAACCCTTCTTTAAATAAAATAATAATAAATGTCAAAATCTATATCCAGTGGACCAAAAAGGATAATATTTTATTTCTAAGGTTTATTTTGGTCTAATTACACTTATGCAATAGAATTAGGACATTTTTTTGGGTAAATATATTATCATTTTACCCTTAATTACCCTATTTACTTTTAATCGTGGTAATTAAAAGTCATAAATTAATATTCACCAAAAATCATATTCATTTTATTGAAACAAATTTTACATAATGATATCAACCGTGTCTCTCAGTGTTTTTAAATTTAACTCACAGAAGTGGTAAAATTATGCTTTATACAAATTTGCAATTCCTCCTAGGAGGTGGGTAAAAGATGTTAAAAAGTTCAATAAAATATTTAAATATCTAAACTTTTTTAAAAAAGTATCAAATGAATTACATTGAAATTTTATAATTATTGTGTATTTATTTTTTCCTAAAATAAATTTTAATAAATTAAAGAATTATTTTAATAAAAATTTCATTTTTAACCAAAAACGCAGTGTTTTTCACTATTTATAAAAAATTGTATGTTTCCAGAAAAATACCAAAATTCACTGTAAGATACTTTTTAAATTCCAAATTCAAAAAATAAATCCACTTTGAAAAATAAAATGCATAAAATTTCAAAATGAGGGTATTACTATACACAACATCGAGTTTGATTGGTCGCGGTGTGTTAGAATCTCAACGTTTCGTGCTATTCGGGATATTACATTATTTAATGGAAAACATATTGTGGAAGCTTGGGCAGATACATTCTCCAATCCTTAAAATAATTTAGTTCTCAAAATTTCTAGAATATTAGAGCATAAAATGATTTAGGTGGTTCTTCATCATATCTTCCTCGGCTTCCATGTTGCATGTTCCATCTTATGATTTCTCCAATGAACTTTTACCAGACTTGTAGTCTGGTTCCTCAACACTTGTTATCTGGTACCAAGAATTTTGACAGGATCTTCACAATATGATAGACAAGGTTCCACTTGTTATCTGGTACCTAGGACATAGCCTACCCTTCATAACAAAATGTATAACTCCCTTCCATGGAGATACCATCACGAAAACCTGATCTCCTACCTGAAATTTCTAATCTTTCCTTCAGTTATCGACATCGCTCTTTTTCCTACATTAGGATGCTTTGATTTGGGTTTGGATAACCTTTACCTTTTCCATCGTTTCATCAATAAGTTCTAGGCCTATGATTATTCATTCACCAACATCATCCCAAAAAGTTGTTGTGTGACATCCATTTCCATATAATGCTTGATATGGTGCGATATGAATACTTGACTAGAAGCTATTATATTAGGAAAATTCTACCCGACGTAAATAGTGATCCCACATATCGTGAATGTCATGTGGTAAATATCTCAACATGACTTCTACGGTTTGAACAGTTAGTTCTGATGTTCAGTATCTAGGGCTTTCTAAATACTTTTCCAAAATCTAGATGTAAAACTGGGATCACAATCTGAAAGAATCATTAAGGATACTCAATAAAGTCTTAAAACATCATTAATATATACTCCTGGTAGGCGTTCAATTGGTAAATCTTCTCTTATAGCAAAATAATGTGCTTACATTGTAAGAAGATCATCAATGACCCATATTACATCATTATTTCTAGGAGTCTTTGGTAGACCCATGACAATGTCTATCGTAATATCATCCCATTTACAATCAACTATGGGAAGAGGTTTCATGACTACCCCAGGTTGTTGCCCTCCAGGTTTCACATTTTGACAAACCATACATCTTGACACAAAATCAGCCATCTCCATCTTCATGTTGTCCCACCAAAAATGTTCCTTCAAATATCTATACATATTTTTGATCCCGGGGTGTATAGAGAAATTGGATCTATGAGCATCATCTAACTATTCCCTTTTTAGATATGGTATGTTAGGAAGACAAAGTATCTTCCAAAATTTGAAAATTCTATCTTCATATTTGATGTCACTCAATCTCCCATCATTCACAGCTTTAATATACTATTGAAACTCTTCATCATCCGTCCGAGAACTCATTATCATTTACAGTAGAGATGGTTTAGAAACCATTTGAAAAATTATTGATGTTTCAAATTCCATGGATATTCCCAAATCTATATTTACTAGATCCCTGAAAATAAGATTCATTTCATCTCTCATCATGTTCAAAACTACACGATCCTTTCTTGTCAAAGCATCTCTCACCTAATTCTCCTTACCTTTGTGGTAGTGTTTAGTGAAATCATAATCCTTGGGTAGTTCAAGCCACCGCCTTTGCATTATTTTGTGTTCTTTTTTTTGTGAATATATACCTCAAAATCGTGTGATCAGTATAAATATCACAATTTTCACAATAGAGATAGTGTCTCTATATTATCAGAGAAAAGATTATAGCTTCTAACTCAAGATCCAGAGTGTTATTGTTTTGTTCATGAATCATTAGCTCATGTGATTCATAGGCAATAACACTATATTCTTCATAAGGACACAAACAAGTCCTTTCAATGAAGCATCACTATAATTAACTAACTCATGATTCCCAAAGTTATTGTCGTTATTTGAGAATTAACTAATCTTCTATTCAGTTATTCAAAAAAATCTTCACATTATTTTGTAAAAACAAATTAAAACCATTTTCGAGTGATCTTGGTTAATTGGTTATCCAAATGGAAAACATGTTGTATGAAACGTTGATAATAACCTGCTAAACCAATAGAACTACATATCTCAGTTATACATGTCGGTGCTGGCCATTAATGGATTGCCTTTGTCATAGATGGATCAACAGATATTCCATACTTAGAGATAATATGGCCATGAAAAGAAATTTCCTAAATCCATAATTCTCAGTTGCTATTTTTCCAATATAATTGATTTCTTCTAAGTGTCATCAGGAGAATGCACCTGTGATTTTCATGATCTTCGTAGTTTTTTATTATACCAAAATATCATCAAAAAATAAAACTAAAAATTCATCAAGATATTACATGAAAAAACTATTCATTAGATCTATGAAGACAGAAGGTGCATTAGTCAATCCAAAAGGCATTACAGTAAACTCGTAATGCCCGTACCTTTTTCGAAATGTTGTTTTCTGAATGTCATCTTTCTTCACACACAACTGATGAAATAAAAATCCAAGGTCAATAATTGAAAAATATTGAGCTCCCTAAATTTTGTCAATTAAATCATCAATGAGAGGTAAGGGATACTTATTCTTTATTGTTATAGCATTGATCTCCCTTTTGTCAATGCATAACCTTATAGATACGTCTCTCATATTAACAAAAATGAAAGGGGCTCTCCATGGAGAAACACATGGGTGAATAAATCCCTAGCTACTCAATTCCTCTAATTGTTTCATCATTTACAGTAAATCCAGAGTGTCCATTCTATAAGGGGTCGTCGATATGGTCCTTGAACAAGGAATTAAATTAATGGAAAACTCAATTTCTATTTCTGGAGGTTGTCCTGGTAAATCCACTATAAATACATCAACACATTGATGCACAATAGATATGTCCTCTATTCAAACATTATATTCCTCACCTATAGCTATTTAATTATCTTATTCCAAAATAATTGAAATTATTAGAGCTATTGGGGACGGATCTAGGTAAGAATCAGGTGGTGGTGTTTCTTCTCTAGTGATAAGTCACACTTTATTATCATCAAAAATTGTAACCTCCTTCTTCTTACAATAAATTTTTTCATCATAGTTCAAAATACAATAAAACATTGAGTATTATATCAAATTCAATCATGGGTATGATGATGACATAAGTTTTCAACAAACATTTATATTCTCTAATGGGAAAATTCACAAGACATTGTTGTGATGATAATTCCCTTATGAGTTATGACTGATAACTCCCTTGTTATTTCAAATTTAAAATATCTATTTTTCCATGAAAACTAGGATGATATGAAATAATGTGATGATCCAGAATAAAATAAATCATTGGATAAAATTGAGGAAACTATTAAATTACCTTCCACCACATATTTCGGAGCTTCAACCTCATAAGTAGTGATTGCATAAGCATGTCCTTTATCCCTTGGCCTTTTTTGAGGTATCTTCCTTTGGCTCTTAAGATATTCATTTGCATAATTCCCCTTTTCTCTACAATTATAGAATTCAACATTGAAAGCCTCTTTTTCCCCTTGTAATTATGATCGTGGTGGAATTTTTCACCACACATGTAATAGATTCACATTCCCTTCAAGAAAGTACTGAGGTTTTTCTTCACACATTTACCGTATGATGGATATTCAACTCTTTTCCTTCTTAAAATTATTTCCATTTCAAGAGTGTTCCTCAAATTTATTATTCTCTTGCTTTTCTTTAAAGTCATATGACATTGGGGATTCATTGTTTGTCTTAATAGTGCATGAGACTATATATTTGTTTGACGGGAAGGATAGGGAGACTAATGCTCAATGGAGAAATTGTTTTAACCCATAAATTAATCGATCAATATTACTCTTTGGTTTACACATATAATCTTCTGCACGCCTTTCTAGCCTTGTAAATATAGCTTCATTATTGGAAACATTCTCATCCTCCTATTGACTCAGACTCATAAATTGCATTTCCATATCCACTCGAAGGTCACGAGGATGGTATTTTTCGATGAAATGCTTTTTAAAATACCGACATTCTATACATGATACTTCTTCATCCCCCTTTTTTTCAATTAATGACCTCCATTGATCTGTATCTCCCCTGAGGTGATAAACATCCATGACAAATTTTTCCTTTTCACTACTCTCCAGTGCATGAATTATTTTCTCGATGAGATTTATCCATTTCTCAACTACTAATGGATTTTTACTACAATTGAATTTTGGGGGTTGTTGCCTCATGAAGATGTCTAACATTGACCTCTACATTGTGGATCAGGGTGCTCCAGACTGGTAAGGCTATTATTCATAACCGGAGTGATTTGTCCTAGTATGGTGATAAGATGACCAACCCCATTTTATTCACCAGCTCCACTATAATTATCAGGAATAGATGCGCAATACAAACATGGATTATGTGTGTTGATACGGTTTAAATTTCATCCACTAGGTTCCATTTATAAACAATGGCATACACTAGATTAGTTTATGAATCACAATTCATAATTCCCAACATGTAAAACACTTAATATAAATTGAACAATTTATTGACATAATCCATAATCATAAAAATGTTTTCTTTGAGGAATTATATACTCATAAACACTTCCTATTTTTTTTAATGGAAATATAAATTATCCTAATCACATCCCCTTGATGTGTCATAACAAAGAGTGCATCAAGGACTATTATCGTGCACCCGTTCCCATTCGAGTCTAGCTCAAAGCGGTGTTTTTAGGTTTTACCCCTAGGAAAATCTATGTTGGATACACCTCTACCCACTCATATCCAGACATGGTTCTATTTCTTGGAATACTCACAAAATCTCTACAGTACCAAAATATTTGGATGTTCTTCAATACTAATCCTCAAATTCTATAAAAAGGTAATGTTCTCTAGTTCGAGGTTTTCTAAATCTAATTTCCAAGGATTGTACTAAACTTCCATTGATACCAACTATAACACCCTGACCCCGGTTACCTAGAGTCAGTGCATTATGACATAATATTGGAATGATACAAGGAATCATATCCTGAAAGACCGATGATTTTAGTAGCTTTGGAAGTACTACATACATTCATAAGTTTTACATTAGATCAGGAAATTAAAACATCAACAACATTTTGTCCCCTTTTGAACACAGTTATATCCTTAGCCTATCCCTACAAGTAAACTATTACATTCTTCTTCTCCTCCGGGGAAAAATTAAAATTAGAAAGTGGTGAGCTCAAAGGCTCAGTATGTATAACAATATAACAGAATCATTATTAAATAATCATAAACATTTAAGGAAAAGTATTATACTATAACAAAAGCCTTTTAAACATAATCATCAACATAATATGAAAATGAAAAAATCATGTAATTCCATTTACTTATTCACATGGATATTCTACTAGTTGAATAATCAAATGAAATATGAATATCCACTTTAATAATGATGGAATGCATAATGCCATACATAATAACCACATATTCGAGGTCTTCTTCCAAGACTACAAATAATTTTTTTAAATTACTTATTCCAAGATACACATTTGTCTCATGAGTCCTACCGATGCATCATGGAGTTATAATATGCTCCACCCATCAGTTACTCAGTCTATTCCAATCCTCATATTAAAATGTTTAAACATAACATAATCATTTGTATTGAAACTAGAATGCGAAATGTTAAACCATTTCCCATAAAAAATTAATGGGGTAAAAGAACATCCACATTCAAACATATCACAAATCATTCAATACAATATTGATGATTTTTATCATAATATATCAACTTCACACTAGATTAAAATTCATCAAAAAGATGTTGACATAGATGAAATCAAAAAAAATCTAGAAATACATCTTTCTATTTTGAAATCATTTAAAAGTCATATAATTATAAAAGAAAAATTTTTTTTTGAAAATATTCTGATAACCTTTTATGTGATTCTCTGAAGATGTTATAATGGTGGAAAATAGGAGCACCCACCGTATATGTAAAAAACATTCTTAAAATAATTTGGTCGAAATGATAATAATGTACCATGTTTGAAAAAATACCGAAAGATTCCTTTAAAAATATATATGGTCAACTAAGGGTATAAATGACTTCAACACATTGTCTAGTAAATAGTAAAAATGTTATGAAATAAATTTTTAGGAAAACACGGGTGTGGATTTTAAAGAGGTCCTAGTAGATAACTATGTAAAAACAACCTCAGATAATAAAGAGATTGTGAAATTCACCCTTACATTGAACTTTTATTTGTTGAACGGTACGTTAAACTCTTTTATAATATAAAAATAATTGTTATTATACTATAAAATTACTATATACATAAATATCATATCATATATGACCCTCTTATATTGCTTTCACAGTAATATATCAGTTGTATCATCATTTTGGGTGTGAACTGATTCGTTTTCCTTTATATGATTGTTCACATAAGCCATATTTGTTATGAATAAGTTGTATATGATTAATATACAGAATGATATTATGTTCAATAACAATATTTTAAATCATAAAATGATAATTATTCTTGAATGATTACAATGGGGATTGAATCTCATCGCGTTCGTGGAGATGGTAATCCGTATGTACGCATGAGTGACTATATCATTATATTGATGGTGAAATTGTATGTAATAGAATGGTATATCATATATACAGAATAATTAACATTTTATATTTATTACATAAATCCATTATATTCATTATTATACCCATCCAAAATAATTAATTGTTTTAATGACAAACTACACCATGATGTGGAGACGGTAAGCCGTTTATACGGACGTATGGTGACTTTTTCATTATGAGATGGATAGAATAATGAATATAGTTATACCATTTTTATAATAACATCACATTATATAAAATACAAATGATTTATTATTTTAAAATGGAAACAACAAAGAATGAGGATTGAGATGTATAAAATAACTTGAATGAGGTGATGAAATATTTACCTCTTCTTCGGGTTCATCCTTTTCATTTGATCAAAAGGGCACCATTGGTTGGATTTATGACAAAAATAAGCCCTCTAGGACGTATGGAGGAAGGTAGGGAGGATATTTGGGTAGGGTTTGGCTGATCCAAATGGATTAGGAGGTGTGATTTTGAGAGAAGGGGAAGTTCCCTTTTATAAGAGGTGTGAGGGGCACTTTAGAAAAAACATGAAATATTATTTTATTATGAACTAATTTACGTTTTCAAAAAGCTATGAGAAGAATTTTTAAAAGTCAAAGGTGGTGGTTTTTGGAAAATTCTCAACCAATAGGTTTTAGGTAGGTTTAGGTCAACATATTAACCTTATCTTTAATATTTAACTCTTAGTTAAACAGTTTGACATTTACCATGTCTCTTCGTATTTTTATATTATATGGTTTATAAACATACTATAACAAGACAATATAATTCCAAGTGGTTCATTATTAATATATATTACCTTTTATAAGTATTTGGGATGAACCATAGTTGTTTAGAAATATTATATCAATTAATAATTTAGTATTTGTTTTAATAACTTAATTATTTGAATTTTGACACTATTTAGTAATTGATTTTTTTGAAAGCCATAAAAACATTATCACTTGGAATAAAATTTAGTTAACCAACCCTAAAATGTCATATTAACCTATGAAATTACTGTAATTCATCATAATTCTCAATTTATATTCATTTGGTAATTTACAATATCATTTTTTTAATATTTCATTAGTAAGGTAATTACTGCATCATCATTGTGTTATAAATAAATTAAGCTATATATTGTCTTAAAATTATAAAAAAAGAAAATTATGTAGGAAATATTTTTATATTTCTAATTAATATTAATATTCGAATTTATCTTATTTATATCGCTATAAAAAATGATTTAGTTATTAAACATTGAATTTAACTCTTCTAACACTTCTTCAAATAAAATAATAATAAATGTTCTAATCTGATCCAAGTGGACCAAAAAATATTATATTTTATTCCTAAGGTTGTTTTAGTTCTAATTACACTTATCCAATAAAATTATTACATGTGTTAGGGTAATTATGATATCATTTTTACCCATAATTAACTTATTTACTTTGAACTGTGGTAATTAAATGTCAAAAATTTCGATTCACTGAAAACTATTTTCATCTTATTGAACCATATATTACTTACTAATATCAACTGTGTGTCTCGGATTTTTGAAATTAAAGTCACATAAGCATTAAAATTATGTTTTATTCAAATATATAAATTCTCCTATGAGGTGGGTAAAGGACGGTAAAATGTTCAATAAAATTTTTATATATCTAAACATATTTTAAAAGGAATCCAATTAATTACATTGAACATATATAGTTATTATGTATCTATTTTGACCTAAAATAAATATAAATATATGATATAATTATTTAAATAAAAATTTCTGTTTTTACCAACAACATAGTGTTTTTCACAATTCATCAAGAATTTAATGTTTTCAGAAAAATACCAAAATTCACCCTATGATAATTTCGATATTAAAAATTAAAAAATGAAGTCCATTTTTAAAATTAAAATTTATTAAATTTTAAAAGGTGGGTATTACTATTCATAATGGCTAGTTTGATTGGTCGTTGTGTGTTAGAATCTCAATGTTGCATATAATGCAAGCTACTACATTATTCAAAGGGAAACGTATCGTGGATGCTTGGGGTGATACACTGATATAGTCACTATGAGTACGTGGTGATTCCCTTATCCATGAATAACTCCCAAGTAAAGTTCATTGGACTCAAAAACATGATATTTTAGGCTTACATAGACTACTTCGTCGTAGTCTTCATCGTCAAAATCCGTGTGTACTCAACGTCTTATATTGAGCATAAGAGACACCTAGAGATGGTTCTGGATGTACTTTGAGTGAACTAACTTTTTTAGAATCTCTATAAGATCTAGTTATGGATTTAGTAGGTCCACGTGTTTGGACATGTTTTCATAGAGGATAGAGTGGTAGTGGACCTAGCTATGGTTAAGGTAGTATTATCAAGGGATCCACCTAGGATTGTAATGGAGGTATAGAGATTCCTTGTCCAGATAGGATACTACAGGATATTCATACCTGATTTCACAAGGATATCAGTACATGTGAAAAGTTTGAGCTAAAAAGAAAATCCCTTCTTATGGATAGAGATATTCCATTAATATTTTCTGCAGTTGATTCCGAGAATGATGATCACTCAGATCTTGAGATTTCAAAAGGATGTTGTTCAGTGTATAATATTTTTGATGTATTAGAGATCATAGTAGGTTGTGTCTTGATGTAGAGGAACATTGTTATTAACAATGGTTAATGCTTTTTTGGACCTCATAAAGAAGAACTACAACACCCATGATCTTGAGTTAGCAGTAGACGACATTGTGATGAGGATGTAGAGACACTACCTGATGGGTAAGAACATTATCATATACTCTAACCACATGAGCCTCAAGTAAATATTTTCCAAGAAAGTTTTGACCATGATTTATTTTAGATAGATATAATTCCTCTAGGACTATGAATTTTAGATTTTCTATACTCTTGGGAAGGCGAACATGGTGGAAGATTCTCTGTATATGATATCTAGTTCGCAGTTGTTGAATGAGGTGTCAGTGAAGTTTTCCCCCTTAAAATTATATTTCATTTATGGTGATAGTGATTCATACCTATAGTATATGGGGTTATCCCCTCCACTCTTATAGAAGGTTCAGGATGAATAGATTAAGAATACAGACTATGAGACCTGACATGTTCAAACGTCTATAGGGCATGCCCTTTATTGATATTCACAGGTTGGGGACCACATTTTCCTTTTCACTGGGTGCATAGTTGTAGTAGTTAAATTACGATAGGTTATTTTAATTGAGTTTAATAATCCACATTTTTCGGTACCCCATGGTATGTAGAAGATATACCAGGACCTTCGATGTATGATTTGTGGGAAAGAGATGTAGAAGGAATTGGTATAGTTTTTCTCTAGGTGAATTTCATACCATCAGGTGATGGTTGAACACCAGGATCCAATGAGTTCAACTCAACTACATGATGTGCTAGAATGTATGTGGGATTTGATATAAATTGACTTCTTGAAAGTTTCACCAGTTACGTCCAGGGGACATGATAGCATCTTGGTGACCATTGAATAACTCAACTATTCTTCGTAATTTTTACATATCTGGTAGAGGAGTTTAATAATGATCATGGGATGCCTCTATGTTCAGGATATAGTTCAACTCAAATGAGTCCCATTGATGATAGTATTTTATCATGATGCTCATTTCATATCCAATTTCTATAAGGGATTATAGTATGTTTTGGGAAATAAGTTACGCTTGAGCAAAGAATTTCATCCCAAAATTGATGCCCAGCTGGTGGGGACAATTCATGTTTCACAGGACATGTTGTAGTATTTAATATTGGCTTCAGTCATTGTTGGGAGGACCACCTACCACTAGTGGAGTTTTCATACCACAACAACAAACACTCGACCATTGGAATAAAAATTTTGAGGTTCTATACAGGCAACTATGTAGGTTTCCACTCTATTGGACTGACCCATGAGAGTCAACACTCATGGACTTTTAATTAGTGTAACATTCTACCAATAATTTCCAGATCATCCAGTGGATGATAACAATACATATCCTGTAGAAATTATACACTGATTGAAGGATGATATTTAAGATTTTATGGAAGGGAACCATGTCTTCCTTCAGATCTCACCTCAATGAGGGTTACATATATTTGTCCAGGGTGGCCTATTAACTTTAAGTTTTATATTTTCTTCTAAAATACTATGCACAGTTGGAGAGGTGGAATATTACATAGCACTATCCTTATAGTTGGAGAGAATACATGATGTCTTCCACATGTCGTATTAGAGGAGGTATGTTCATGAACCATCGCACGTCATCGACTGGGGAGAATTGGACATTGATGATATATATTAACTTTTTGAGTACCTGGTGATGATTGAGGTTCACTAGGATAGGATCCTTCATGGGTGAATGATTATATTAGTTCATGTATTGTGGCCGCATATGAATATCTAGGAGAGCACATGGGAGTGGGATTCTCAGATTCATTGTCAGTACCAACATCTTTGGTATATCTGTTTTTTTTTTGGAATTTCATGGATGTATATCCCCATTATTAGTAGAATTTAATTTAAAAGATATATCCATGTGTTATTTTATAAATAATATATGGTATTGATTATATATTATGAACTAATACTGAGCGATTCTGAGTGTCGGTGTGCCCAAAATAAATTATGGAATACATTAAATATATTAAATAATGCATGCGAGTAGTTTTCTAGATATAGTGATATAACATCTAAATGGTTTCCTGGATCAGAAAAATGGTGGAACCGTCACTTTCCAAGCAGTCACTACTACAATAGATTTTTCTTCCAAAACATATATACCAATGGTTTTCTTAAACCATTGGTATATATGAGTTTTACCAAGGCTTTTCTTAAACTGTTGGAAAACCTGGTGCAGGACACCCTTTACCAATGGTTCACTAGAACCGTTGGTTAAGGGGTCAAAATTTCCAACCATTACCAAAGGTTCTTGAAAACCATTGGAAAAGTGTTTCCCCAATAACCCTGCACGCCCCTTCTACTCTACCCCATTCTGATAGAACCATAATTTGAAAAAACCTCTCCCCTACGATTAGATAACCTCTCACCCATTCAGACATCACCCCTCCCCCGTGATCAGAGCACCTATCCCCCATTTGGACAACACCTCTCTCGGGTTCATCTCGGTTCCTCCATCCGAACGGTTGGAATCTCGGCATTCCCCATCCAAGATGCTGAATCTTCATCCAAACCATCCCAAATTAGGTATTTTCTTATGTGGTACATTATTTTTATTGTTATCTGTCTAATATTTTAGTTTTATTTCTTGACATTGATGTGTATCTATTTTTTTTGTTTAACCTAGAAAACCCTTTTATATTTTTTATCCAGAACCATAGAAAACCCATCTAGATATGTTAGTTCTCACTTTAATTTATCATATCATTTTATTAAAATGATATATAAATAGACTGAATAGTTATAGGTCACTCAGTGTTCACCTACATGAATTGTATCTCACACATTATTCGATATGGCATTGAGTACCCAGATAATCTACATGATTATATGTATAGATAAAGGGGAAATCACCATTTTAAAGATTCATGACTACTCACATGATATAAGATGGTGCATGAAGCAGATTATTGGGTTGTAGCATAAGAAGCTAGGTCGAATTTTTGTATTTAATGAGCCTCTTGCATAGTACTACTTTTTACTATTTGGAATAATGTTTTTCTTCTTGATACGTGACATACATTACCATCATTCGGATTATGATTCTATTGTTATTCAGTATTACTGATTTGGTTATTTTCATCCATTTCCAATATTTTTCCATTGTTATCTTTCTTCTACTTTTTAACTAATAATAATTAAATTTTTCAACTTATGTAATGAGGGAATAGTCTCTCCCAGACACACCAAAGGCTCTCACTATTGGTCAATAACATTTGGAATTTTTTTAGATGTGCCAGAGGCCATATGGAAATCTATGTTCGGGTCAATAATGAGTGGAATCCTGGTATGGGACGTCCCAATTCATGGATATCCTTTTTATATGTGTTTCTAATCAAATCTGAACCTATAACTATTGATGGTCCCTCTCTAAAATCAAGTTGATCTGATTCAATGAGTACACCCTACCAACCTATGATATATGACCCCACACCTAGGATCCTTTAATCCACGGTTAAGTTGCAACATGATGAGGCCATAACAGCTTTTGATGTGATCCTCATCCTACTCCTCATCCTAATATCCAGAAGATGTTAATGTATAAAACTCATGTAATATCAACAAGACCTTTAACGATAATGTATTCCTTGAACCACTTCAAATATCTTACTAGGAAATCCTAGAATATAGGAATTAGGAATTCTATATCTTATTTTCTTATATAAACGTTATTTTGTTGTGTTTCTTAACATGATTATCATATAGAGTAATGTGTCAGTTATGATTTTATATAAAGTAAACTCTTTCCATTTACCTAAATATTTTCTTAATTGGACATAAATATAATATAATTCCATTGAATGTTTTTTACAGAATGGATAGAAGTTGGATGTATGAAACTGATCAGATTTGAACTGATTTTCAAAATAATTTGAACAACTTTTTAGATTTTTCATTTGACAAGGCATCAGATAGAGGCCGCATACACTGACCATGTTCAAATTATGTTGGAAGACCTTGGATGAGTCGTTAAGAAGTTAGCTAAAATATAACCAAATATGGTTTCCAAAAAAACTATTACGTGTGGTATCACAATGGAGAAGTAATGGAATCTCAAAATGTTGATAATCCAGCTGATGGGACTGAATTGGAGAGTTTGATATATGATCAGTTTACATTAATTCAGAATCATGAGAAGGAAATGATGTCTAGTTAACCAAATTTTGATAGAAGCCCACATGATGCATCCAATAAAAATGATGATGTTGATAGGGTGAAAAAATTGAATGATTCTACAACCACTTCAGTATATCAGAAGTTTGGTAAAATGGAAAATATGGAACTTTTAATATGATTGTTTCATAGGAAAACTATGTGTGGGATTTCAAATACTAAAAATGATTACATTCTTACCTCCTTGAAGGACATACTTCCAGATGATACTGATATTCCCTCAAACCACTATATGTAACAAATGTTAGATGATGAACATGGATTCTCAAAAAAACATTTATGATTGCTCGAATGATTTCAGCTTATTTTGGGAGGAAAATGATGAAAAATTATTGTATCAGTTGTAGAACCTCCTGATGGATGCCAAATGATGATGGAACAACATCTCGTGTGCCAAAAAAAGTAATGTGGCACATTCCATTGATCCCTAGATTACATAACCTTTTAATGTATGATGAAATATTAGTAAAAATACGATGGCATGACACAGAGAGAAAAAATAATAATGAAGAGTCGGTTCACCCTGAAGATGAATTTTCATGGTAGAAATTTGATGCTAGAGGTGCGTAATGTTATACTGGGTCTTTCATGTGACTGTTTTAATCCATTTGGGAAGATGCTTACTTCAGAAAGCACATGACCGGTTTTCATACATATTTATATCCTTCTCCCATGGTTGTGTATGAAAAATCCTTACACATTCTTGAGTATTCTGATATATGTACCTTCTTATCCTGGAAATGATATTGATGTATACGTGAAACCTTTAATAAAAGATTTTAACCTTCTTTGGGATGTTGGTGTTCCCACATACGATGCATGTTCGAAAGACATATTTCAGATGTATGATGTCTTTATGTGGACGAGTGATGATTTTCCTGCTTATGAAATGATATGTGGATGGAGCACAATAGAAAAATTGTCATGTCCTATTTTTATGAAGAACACTCGATCGATAATACTTAAATATCTTCATAGTTTTATTTTTATGGGACATCGATGATTATTACCAATGAACCATCCATATGGAAACAATCGTCAATGATTTGACAATACCATGGAGACTGATGATCCACCTCAGTGTATGTCTAGAACTGATGTGCTTAATGAATTGAAAGAATTCAGTTTTTCATTTCGGAAAGGTGTAATGAAATCTAGAAAAAGGAAAAATGTTTCCAATTATACTCATTACAATTGGAAGAGGAAGAGTATATTCTTGTAGTTTTCGTTTTGGTCAACCATCTTGTTACTTCATTCCATTGACGTAATGTACATTGAAAAGAATATATGTGAAATGTTTCTTTCAATTCTTCTAAATGTCAAGGGGAAGACAAAATATGATTTACAATCTCGGCATGACTAGATAGATTGGGGGATCAGACCAGAATTGCATCTTATCTGTATCAATGAAAATAATTGACAAGTTCCATGTGCTTCATAGGTGATGGAACCTACTGAAAAAAATCAATTTCTAGAAGTGCTAGAGACTATTAATGCTCCGGATGGATATTCATGAAATATATCAAAACGGGTCAATAAAAAAGAGTTGAAGTTGAAATCTTTGAATACACATGATTATCAAGTCCTTTTGCATGATTTGATTCCAATAGAAATCAATCATATTTTGTCCAATAATGTAAGAGTCTCATTTATTTGGTTGTGCTATTTGTTTAGAGATCTTGGTGCTACGATGTTGTCCAAATACATCTAGAAAAAAATATTGGAAGAGATAGTATTAATTTTGTGTGAGTAATAGAAAATATTCCCTCCATCATTTTTTAAATGCATGTATCATCTGACTGTCCATCTTCTGAGCAAAATAATTCTTGGAGGACCCATTGCTTTCAGTTGTATGTTTCCAACTGAAAGAAATATGTACACATTGAAATCATATGTTCGGAATAAGAATTATCCAGAAGGATCTATTATGAACGGTTACATTTCTCCAGAATGTATGGATTTCTGATCAATGTATTTGTCTTATATTACTATGAGAATAAACATACCAATGAGAAATGAAGATGAATAGTATGGGCAAATTGAAACCAGTTTTTCATCACTTCCTAAGATAGGAGGAATTCGAAGATCTTATTCATTGATGATATTAATCCATAATGAGCGAGAGAAGGCACTACGCACAGGGTTGTTCAATTGTGATTTGTTCGATAAGTATATCATGTAAATTGTACATGTATATCTTATCTTATCTCTTTTAATTTGAAATATTTTTAAACTATTATTATTTTTATATACAGGGAACATATAAAATTGACATATAGACATCATCATTCTTTATCGTTGGGAAGGAATGATATTGTTCATAGAAAAGGGTTTTCTGCTTCGTTGAAATTAAGGGTAAAAATATTTCTGTAATAATTAAATAAAAATAATATTTAATTAAGTTTACTGATTTTTTATATTTAAGGTATTGAGTTCTCCTACAGACTCTGTTTCTAAAAAAATAAGTGCTTTGGATTTTGGTCATAATACCATGGTTCATGCTTGTAAGTCACTTATGTTCAGTGGATAGAAATTTATTATCACTAAACAAGCAAGAAAAAAAGTGAACATAGCATGAGGGTGTTATACTAACTGCCACAATAGACTGTTATGTCAGTTCATCGGATAATAGACCTCACTCTGAATGTGTATCTTATTATGGGTTCATGGAGAAAATAATAATTTTTTATTATTACTTGCATGGTCGAGTCACGATGATGAAATTTCAACGGTTTGATTCAATGACGAGGCAAGGAACCTTTATTAATGATAGTAGATTTCAAGTTATTTTCATGACTCGCACTCTTGCCACAGGTGAGCCATATGTATTGGCATCAATGGTGAAACAAGTTTTTTATGTCAAATATTATCGTCATCCATAATTCAGTTTAATTATTGAAGTAATCCTAGACATTTTTTTGATGATGGTGATGATGAAGTTTACATTATCCCTGCTAAAATTGAAATCAATCCGTTTATTACTTATGATGTCTCCAATTGCTCAATTGTCAAATTTTATTGTGAACATAATGTTGGGGTGGGAAATACATAGAATCATAAAGTCATGTTCTCACCTGCATGTTTCACCTACATCATTCAAAGTGTGTATCCTAGTACTTAAATTCAATCCACCATAAATATTTTGTTTCTTTATTTTTTTAATCAGAATGGTTTTTCTATATTTTATTTTTTCGGTTACACATTAGGTATATGATTCTAATTAATTCCACATTAGTTTTCATTGTGGGAAATGACACCCATTGAAGAGATGCGGCAGAAAACAAAGACAGAAAATAATCATCGCATAACACAGATGGGTGTTCATCCACTCATCCCTATTGTGAGTATTTTATTTTAAATATATATATTTCAATAACTTATAATATCATGTGTTTACTTTTGTGTTATTTTTTTTGGGATCCCCCCCTAGATGAGAGATATCCAATGAAGAGCCTGATATTTATCCCAGTACATAGGCTGGTGGTAGGAGGGGGGTGGTGTCAGAGTTATATGATAATTCGGTGGTACTGGTACTGATGTCAGTGGTACGAGGGCTCGTGTTGTGAGAGTTAGAGGATCAACTGGTCATACCCAATTGGACTATTCCCCTACCAAAAACATATCTTCTACACCCTATTTTGATCCTGGTGTGTTGTTACAGACACACTGGATATTTAGGCCTCCGATGATTACACTAACAGTTGGACAGAGTTTTGTGTCATCATCTTTTTCTTCTGGTTCACTATCTCTGAGAATCTCCATTTCACCTTTTGCAACCCCTGCTCTGACATAGTATGTGGCTGAGGAGCATACACTGAGGGACATTCCACATATACAGGATATTCCTTCAGATTCTACATATCCAGTGACACCCATTCATTCGACTACCATAGGTATATTTATATAACACTAACAATTTTTTATACCAAAATTTATTTTTATTATAAATTGTATATATATATTTTTTATTAATAATGTATTCTTCTAATTCTAGGAGGCACAGGTGGGAGATAACTCGCTTGGGTGTGGTGTGGAACTGCCAGACACAGTTGGTGGTTGAATACAATGTTGATGGATAGTTTCTTGATAAACCTGGGCAGGAATGTCACGGGTTTTTGGCAACGCTAGCCAAATACACCGACATCTTTCCGTTCAGCCCTCTCTCTTTGAGACATCTTCCACACAATGTCAAGGATAATTCATGGGGACAAATATGGGTAAAAAATCTATTGTATTTAATATAGTATTTTATTGTATTTATATGAATTAATATATTGGGTTTCAGCTTTGGTGTAACTTCCCTGATAGCAAAGGTGCACGACCATCACGTTTAAAAGAGCTAGGAGAGAATTGGAGATCTTATAAGCATGAGTTGTATGTTGGATACTGTGATAGAGTGGGAACATAGTTTGAGAAAGTACCTATCATGGATGACTTCCTGATAGATCAATATCTCCAAATGATGACCCATTGGGTGACTGGAAAATTTAAGATATTATTACCATTTGAGGTAATTAAATGAAAATTTTCATATTTTTAATTAAAATTATATTATTTATTATTAAACATTATTTAAGAATCATTTGATAAAAAACAAAGATCATTTATATCAGGTTGTGGGAGATGAGTACTCTGGATGATTAAACTGCCAACCTGGTAAGAATATTGTCCCGACGAGGTATTGGTCCTCTTCGAGTAACCATTCTAGTACCACCGAGTTGGAATTGGTCAAGGAACATGCAAGATAGTATGATAAAAGGGTCACAGAGATGGAATAATAGGTTCAAACGATGGAGAAATAATATATGAAACTGATCAAAGATGGAACTGTGGTTAATGAACCGACAGAAGAAAATATTTTAAGATTTAATTTGTTTATTTTAAAGTTTAATATCTATTTGGAAATTTAAAAATCTATTAATATTTTTAACAGGCTTCTTTAGAGGCCCTTGATACCCAGGAGCCTGAAAATTTAGGGTCACATGATCATTTATATTAGGTTGTGGGAGATGAGTACTCTGGATGAGTACACTGCCAACCTGGTAAGAATATAGTCCAGATGAGGTATTGGTCTTCTTAGAGTATCCATTATAGTACAACAGAGTTGGAATTGGTCAAGGATCATGCAATATAGTATGATAAAATGGTCACAGAGATGGAAGAATAGGTTCAAACGATGGAGAAATAATATATGAAACTTATCAAAGCATTATCTTAATCACATCCACCAGAGGAAATTGCGGCCTTTTAGACATATATGTCATCTATGGGTGAATTATCCAATGCACCAGGTGGAATATCCAGTGGAGGTCGAGATGGTTATGTTCATATTGATGAAAAGGATGATGAAGAGGATGATGGAGAGGATGAGGATGAAGACGAGGGAGAGGATGGGGCCAAAGGCGAGGATGGTTCCGAGGATGAGCATGGGGACAATGATGAGGGAGATGACGGGGACAGAGATGGAAGTGAGGATGAGGCTGATGATGACAATGGTGATGGTGATGGTGATCAAGGGAAGATTTATACATTACATTTTTTAATTCAGTATAACTATTTATTTTTGAACATGGTTTTTCACTCTAGTATGGATATTTTGAATTTAGTATAACTCATTATTTTTGACCAAATATGGAAGCCAAATGATGTTATAATGGTTTATGGGGCTTCTGCACTCGTTCGGAGCACGAACCCCAGTCAGCGTAGAAAAACACTATGCCTCACAGTTAGTAAAAAAATTATGTCCATCCCACAATGTATCTACCAACCATATAGGGAAATATATTAGAAGTAATGTTCCTGATTTCCTCTAACCATGCACCATGGGAGGCACATCATGCACAATGTCTATAGTTTTAGTATAAGATTTTATCCCCTTTGTTGCACGATTAGCCTAACTGGGAAATGGAAAAATGAACAAACAAATTCTAATTGTGTTGATAATTTAGGAAAATGATACATGAGTCATATGTGATGTGTACGAGTCATCATCGGCTCAATCCGTGAAATGGTGTGGCCGATATCACTCAATGTGTCTCTCTTTTGTTGAAAATGGACACTCTTTTATGTAAAAACAACTAGCATACTGAAAACTGACCAAAATTATTTGGATTGTGTTGGTACATTTGGAATAATAACCATGGGTCATATGTGATGTGTACGACTCAACCCCGCCTCAATCCATGGAATAGTGTGGCTGGTACCACTCATAGTGTCTCACTTTTATTTGAAATGGACAACATTTTAAGTGAAAACAAAAACTGACATATGTAAAATAGACCAAACATATTCATATTTTGTTGAAACGTTTGCACAACTATCCATGGGACATTTTTGACATGTAGGAGTCAACCCTGCATCAATCTGAGGCATAATGCGGCCGGTAACACTCAAAGTGTCACAAATTTATTTGAAATGAACAACATTTTAAGTGAAAACATCAACTGGCATACAGAAACCCAAAAAAACACATTATGATTGTGTTAATACATTAAGAAAATGATCCATGGGAAATTTTTGACATGTAAGAGTAAACCTCACATCAATCCGAGGCACGGTGAGGCCGGTACACCTCTATGATTCTCTCTTTTGTTTAAAATGGACAATGTTTTACGTAAAAACAAGTGGAATACAGAAAACTAATCACAAGTATTCGAATTGACTTGATACATTTGGAAAATGATCCATGGGACATTTTTGACATGTAAGAGTCAAACTTGAATCAATTTGAGGTGTGGTGTGGCCGGTACCACTCTAAATTACTCTCTTTTGTTTAAAACAGATATCATTTTAAGTGAAAAAACAACCGGCATATGGAAAACCAACCCAATGCAATTGAATTATGTTGATACCTTAGTAAAATGATCCATGGGACATTTGGGATGTGTAAGAGTCAACCTCGCATCATTCCGAGGCATGGTGTCCCTAGTACCACTCTAAATGTCTCTCTTTTGTTTATAATGGACATCATTTTATGTGAAAAAAACTACTGGCATACAGAAAAATGACCAAACTCATTTCAATTGTGCTAATAATTTAGGAAAATTATCCATGAGTCATATTTAAAGTGTATGAGTCAAACTCACCTCAATCCAAGGCACAGTGTGGCCGGTATCACTCAAAGTGTCTCTCTTTTTTGTAAAATGGACACTGTTTTATGTAAAAACAACTAACATATGGAAACCAAGCGTATTCAGATTGTGTTGATACATTAGTAATACAATCCATTGGTCATATTTCATGTTTAGAAATGAACCACTACATCAATCCTAGGTGCAGTGTGGCCGGTACCACTCAAAGTGTCTAACTTTTATTCGAAATGGAAAACATTTCATGTGAAAACAACAACATGAATACGAAAAACCAACAAAACGCATTTAGATTGTGTTGATACATTAAGAAAACGATCCATGGGACATTTTTGACAAATACGAGTCATACTTGCATCAATCCGAGGAATTGTGTGTCCAGTACCACTCTAAATGTCTCTCTTTTGTTTAAAATGGACATCATTTTAACTGAAAACTACAACTGGCATACGGAAAACCAACCAAATGTATTCGAATTCTGTTGATTCATTAGTAAAATGATCAATGAGTCATTTTGGATGTGTATGAGTTAACCCCGCCTCAATCCGAGGAGCGGTGTGGATGTGACCACTCAAAGTGTCTCACCTTTATTTGAAATGGTCATCATTTTAAATGAAAACAACAACTGGCATACAGAAAACTGACCAACAACATTCATATTGCGTTGATACATTAGGACAATGATCCATTGGTCATGTGTGATGTGCATGAGTCAACCCCACTTCAATCCGAGGCACGGGGTGGCCGATATCACTCTATGTGTCTCTCTTTTGTTTAAAATGGACACTATTTTAAGTAAAGACAACTAACATATGGAAAACCGACCAAAGATGTGTGGATTTTGTTGATAATTTAGTAAAAAAAGACATGGGTTATTTATTGCACTTACGTGTCAACTGAGCTTCAATACGAGGCCCAGTGTGGCTGGTACCACTTGAAGTGTCTCACTTTTTTTTGAAATGGACAACATTTTAAGTGAAAACAACAACTAACATACAGAAAACCATCCAAATGCTTTCAGATTGTATTGATTCTTTAGGAAAACGATCCATGTGACATATGTGATGTGAAGGAGTCAACCCCGCCCCAATCCAAGGCATGGTATGGCCGGTATCACTCTATCTATCTATCATTTGTTTTAAACGAACATCATTTCAAGTAAAAACAACTGGCATATGGAATAGTGACCAAACATATTCGGATCGAGTTGATACTTTAGTACAATGATCCATGGTCCTGCCTCACACAATCCACTTTTAATGTGACGAACTCCTATCCCTTTTCTAAAACACATGACATTTAATATGCCAAGGACAACTATATACCTTAAGTCACACTAGCTCCTTGATACACACCCATTATCATCAGCACTACATTCAAAGACACCCCCCAAACCATGAAATTATATTTGTGTTTGGATGAATTCATTTATTCATTTCCTTATTTTGGGATATTAGCTTATAATTTCTGAATTCAATCATGTATGTGTTATAAAAAATGAATTTTTTTATGTATTCTTAATTCTTTATCACATATAATTACGAATTCAGTTTTTAATGTATTGTAGTCATAATTGATTATTAAATTATGTATCCTTCTAAATATCAGTTTTTAACTATGTATCCTTATTATGTAATTCATTGTATGAATTCTGTACAATTCACACAACATCACACAAAGCGGGCTGTTGTGTGAATTGTACAACAAATCCTATACCGATGGTTTTAAACTGTTGGTATAGGTTCTGTAAGTAATTTCTTACCAACGGTTTTGAACCGTTGGTACAAAAACATTACCAACAGTTTAAACCGTTGGAATAGGGGTGAATAGAAAACTAGATAATATATTCCAATGGTTTTGAATCCATTGGAATATGTGTTGTATAATAACGCTATGCCAACAGTTTTATAAAACTGTTGGTATATTGTAGATTTCATCACATATACCAACGTTTTATCTCAAACCATTGGTATATGTCTATTATCATGGATTACTGGGATACGGTTTCTAAAACCATTGATATAATGTATACCAATGGTTCTCGTCCCTATACCAATGGTTTAAAAAACCACTGGTATAACATAAATTTATAGTAGTGAGTGACCTTACGCTAGGTGAGGCATAACACCAGTCGGGGTTGATTTGATGAAAATGTTTGTTTTGCATGTTTAACTGAATAAAATAAATTAAAGATTTATTTTATTTTAATTTAAAGTAGTGATTCAACAATAAATTTTACTTTCTTAAATAAGTTTCACAGTAAAGGGCCTTGTGATAGAATTTTAAACCCTAGAAAAATCCTTGAGGCTTTGGATAGAACCTAGAGAATTACTTCAATGGAAAACACTGAAATATCATATAATGGAGATCAACAAGAATAGCTCTTGATGAATATCACCACTTTGATGAAGCGATAATCAAATTTCTTCAGCAAGAAAGACACACCATGTGGTAGGTTGTTTAATTTCAAATAAATTGTTCCATATTATTAGACTTGATAATGAACATGGATAACCCCACCAACAGGCTGACCCACCATTTAATCGTTCTTTCTATAGGGTTTTATAGCAGGAATTTTGGGATAATTATACTATATTTGTTATATTGATAATTATAACATAATGGATCGATCTCAGAAGGAACAAAAACTGAGGATTGTTCCTTGGATTGTTCTATGATACTTTTCTCCATCACAATTACTCTATTCTTAATGTTCATTGTAATATATGTGGTTTCAAAACAAACAATAATTGTACCTTCATTCCATGGTGGAATGATCCAAAATTTAATATCGTGTATGTGTATGACTTGATGGAGGTTAATAGTGGGTTGTGGAATTGGATCAGAATAAGGTGGGTGTTGATTTCATGATCTTCATTAGAATCTAAAAATGATGAGTTTTTTCTGAGTTGAATTAAGGATGGAATCTTACTGATTCTACGATGTAAGGAATATATGACCCCATATTTCAAGATTTATGACCAACTGTGATCGTAAATTATTATTTGAGAAAAAGAGTAGTTGACATAGTGAGAACTAGGTTTTAAAAAAATATGCTTCAGAACGCGATGTGTAGTTCGGATGACATGACATGTGTCCTCCAATCAATGACGACCATAATTTAGGGGGGTAGTTGTGTGTCACATGGTGTGTGTCACTACTACAAACCATATACCCATTCTAACATGGATTTAATATCTTTTAGACTATATATTTAACTTGATTATTTAGGTTTGGTTCCCTTTCTTCTTCCTCTGAAAGTTATTTGGCCTCTTTTTATATTAATAGGATTACGGTACCTTCTGCAGGATTTTACTGGACGTAGTTTGGAATCTTGTTCGAGAGTCCTGGATTAGGATCCAATATCAATTATTGTTCACTAAGAATGTTTTTCGTAATGTCGTAGCCAATCCTACCATAATTTGATCTTCTAATTAGTAGGTGAATCTAGATGAGTCGTGGTATGACACCATTTCCATTGAAGTGATCGTCTTCTGTGTATTGTGATCTTCACCAATATTGGAGTGATTACTCCTAGTGTGAGTGTTTCGTATCACTTTTAATATAAATTAGTTTATATATCTAATGATGGTTCCTAATGAACAATAACTCTTGGATGGAAGTCATAGGGGATATCATAATGAGGAGTGTGTTCTCTCAGATGAGTTACATTGTGAATTCTTTAGATTGAATCTCTAGTGTTGATATTCAGTAGTCTGGACTTACATTAATTATATGGTTCTGCATTTGAGTACATCTGGGTGTGTTTTTTTTCTTTGTACTATAGACATCTAGTTTATAGAGATTATTGTACCTTAACTTTGTGTATTTATTTTTTGTTTCATGGTGTCCTACTAAGTATTTTTAGACTCACCCATGCACGGGCATTCCTAGTACGATTTGTGTCTGTTGAAGATGAGTGACCTTTTGATAGAGTCAATGGTAGACTTAGACCACTCATATCTTTGTGAGTTCATACATTTCTATGTGTTTTTAGGGAGTTAACTATTAGTCTCAATACATTTTTATTATAGGTTGTACGTTGTAGTTTTCATACTCATTCTTTTCGTGGGTTTAAATTTTGGTCCTGTTTACATCACTGCAATTTACATTCCTGTCGTACTGTATTGGTTGGTTTTATTGGTATGAATGCAGTTTGTTCATTATTGGTTTTTATAAATTTTAGAATTTTTTTCCTTAAAGATGTGTGTTTCCATATATGTACTTAGTTAATGATTCCAATGTTATTAATATGCCTACTCGGTGTTAGTCACAAGCCCATGGCCTATTGGAGGTGGGTGTGGGAGTCACATCAAGATCCCAACATGGAAGGGTCATGACATCCAAAATAATCATGGGAAACTTATCATATAAAAAACATCACATCCAGGGTGATAACACATTGGCTACACCTCAAAACCCATGACAATAAGTCCCACCCTAAGACAACTTGGCTAGAAATCACATCAAATCACATCACATCCCACTAAAAGACACCTAAGACACAAAAAAAAGTATATCACATCAACTGCCCCTAATATATTCATGGGATTTGAATCACCATATGGTAATACCCAATAACAAATTGTATTAATACGTCTGAAGGAATAATGTAGAGAGGGTGTAGATAGCAATCTGTATCACAAACATCTATAATTTTGGGTAAAAGATGATGATATTAGTACCTTTGAGAAATGAAAATGTTGTAAAACTCATATTGGTAATGTATAAAATAATATAAAAATATATTATACAATTATAACACAAAAATAAAACCCTATCTATTTACATAAACTATAAGATAACACACTACAATGTCACTAATGTATTACAGAAAAACCAAAAAAAAAAACATCCAGCACTCTATAAATCAAAACAAAATCACCGCAAAAATGACACAATAAATCCTACAAATTATTATAGGTTACATCACCATTATTTTTTATCCATATAATTCAAAATAACAATATTCATTAATTAATTCACTTAATTTATTGAATTTAAACAGATTTTTTTTACTCCATCTCTTTTATTTATAAGTATAATTTGTTTTTTATCACAATAGTTCAACCAATAGATAGCAGGGACACTATCTCCACCATTTTTCACTTAAACCAATCCAAGTAACACAATCACTACCACAACATCTCTTATCCACCATCTTAGTCGCTTCAAATCTCTCAATTCATCACACTAAATATCCTTACATAACACAATAATCCTAGATCTCACAAAACAATATCCATAAGACTATAAAACTAAATGTCAAAACTATAAATAGTGTTCCAAAACCACATCCAACATCACATATATAAGAGTTCACCATGAAATCTCTATCACACATTATATGAATCATAAATGGCCACTAAAATCACCTCACAATATCCCAAACCATGTATAGAATCAAAAAACCACAAGTATACAAAAATAATTTTAAAAATCAATAATTATTCTTGGGATTTATCAAATTCAGTATTAATTTGAATGATTACATTCACTCATAACATAATCTAGATGAAACTAGTTTTCAAGCTAAATAATATTTTAATGCATTTTTATTTTGGGTGAGATGACACAATATCACATCATGGTTAATCATAGCACAACAAAAATAATAGAAACCACCATCCCAACATCTTCCCATTTCCAAAAAAAATAACAATATGGAATAAACTCATCATCCAACTTTAATGAATAACAACAACCTACGAAACATACCCATTCCATAAAAACGTTTTGACATTCAAAAAACTTATCTTATTATATAGACCATTAATAAAACACAATTTTAAATAAAAATAAATCAATATAACAAAAATATATGATATGTTGGTGAGATAGAGGATCCCCTGCCATATAGAGGCTTTTTTATCTCACATCACATCGTAGAGAGATATAGAAACAACCTAAAAACACAACTGCACCAAGTGATCATGGATCAACCTACACCACAAAAATGTGTTTTAAAAACACATAATATATTTTTTCAGAACAAAACAAATTCCACCACATTTTAAACCCAAATGAAATATGAGGACAAACCATGGAGTAAGGATAATAACTTATAACAAATCACCAAAACTAATTCACCAGATCCTGTGGATCATAAAGAGGGAATGAGGGCTGGAAGTTCATCAAAACACATCAATGGATCTAAAAAATAAGAGCAGAAGGAATGGAATCTGAATGAAAATAATTTTAGTAAAAAATTATTTAAAATTCTAGATACCTCCTATTCATGTCATTTAACCCTTTCCTGATGTGTAATTTATGGGTTTTACTAAATTCCCACATCCACCAAAATTCAAATCGCTTCATCATGATTTAATTAAATGTTATTAATTAAACATTCATTATGTGAATCCATTTTTTGGTCCCCCAAATTCATACATACAATCCATGATATATAATTTATATACAATACAAGAAACACCAATTCATGATTTGAATATGTTTCACATCATGAACCACCACCTATAGTACTTATATTGCTCCAGTTCAATTGATACCTATTGAGATCCCCTGAATGCATCAAATTTATAAATTTGAAATAAAACTATCCCAGAGGACACAAATCATTACATTATATTCCTATCAAATTTTTCTATTCCATAAGATTAAAAAATCAATTGAAAATAAAGAGTTCAAAACTACCATCCAAATATCGAACATTCTAGGATCCCATCACACCTAAAACGCTACCACCACAAGAAAAACACCTCACTATAAGACCTTGGAATCTCCTAATTCATCAAAATCATAAAATAACCACATAAATCAACACACGAACCAAAAAAAATTACTTCCACAATAAAAAACACTTTATTAAATTGATAATAACAATTAGAGAATTTTATCCTCCAATGTACAATATTAACTTCATTGGGAAACACTAACTTGTGCACACTGCTTTAATCCAATTTTAGTATAATGCATCATGATTAGTAATACATTATTCCACTACATATTTTTCAAAGTATTTGTCAGAAATTATCCATTAAATAAAAAAACAAATCTAATAACATATAAAATACAAAACATCACATCATCCAAAAAACATGGAATCTCTAAAAACTCATTGTACTGGGAACAAATATGGGTATCTCACTCAGTTGTACTATCCTATCGGCCTCCAGGACATCACAAAATGTATATCAATTTTTCTTTTTACCCATTAAACACCTTCTACCTTTGATTATCGATCCCTTTTAGCCTCTTTATGAAAATCACATAATACATGATATCCTACTCCCCCTAGTAAATAATGTGGGAACTATCATGATTATACAAATGAATCTAAGACATAATGATGACATTATTGATCCACTTCAACATTGGTGGTGATTCCAATATATTTGATTCTCCCCCAATATTTCCCAACACATCATTGTTCTTAACTAACATGAGAGAATTCATACTATACTAGCCAAACCACTACTACTCGTGCCGACGTAGATTCTATAAAACACATGGAATTAATACATAAACTCAAAGGTACACTTCCTACAATCACCCTAATATTCCCACTAAAAAAAGATCTCCCATTTCATTATATACACCACATCATGTCTATAAAATTCCTACTCCAAACATTTATCCATCTCAATAGAGATCAATACAATCACCCATGTAGTTCCTAAAATGTATCCACAACAATAGATGAGTAATATATATTATTGACTATAATGTTTACTATTGTCAGGTGTTGTACACACAATCTATAAAATTAGAATATACATTTCCACAAAAACTCATCCAACACATGGATTTTCCACTATGTCTATCCATCTTTACAAGTGTGGAATACAGTGCTATGTTGCTATAGGGAGAAAACAACATGTTTTAATCCCTTCAAGAATCATGAAGTAAAAAAATTAAGACAATAAGAGATGATGGACATTAGTACCATGTGATTTAAATCCACATAATATATGTATTTAATTTCCATATCATCTATGAAACTCAACTCAGGGATCACCATGATGGGAGCTAATTTCATCATTTAGTCCACTATCACCAAAACAAAAACACATACTACCGATACTCATGGTAAACCTGATAATATACCCATCAACATATCATACAATTTCAAATCCGGTACATACATGAACTATAAATATCATCCTGAAACATATTTTTGTACTTCCACCTATTAAAAAAGTAGACATTTTCTACAAACTCGACCACATATCTTTTCATCCTAGACCACCAAATCTCTATCCCAAATACATGATTGAAATTTTTCACTCAAATATATTCCACAAGCAGTGACCTATGAATCTCAATCAAAACTACCCCATTCATCACCTGTGAGAAAAACACCCCCTAGAAAATAACTTCATTCTGATCATCCCAGGAATATCACTCAGTAGAGTCACCATGGAAAACAAGATAACAAATGAACAAATCATATAAGTCTCCCCACTGACACTCCTCCACCTATAGAGTCAATGATAAATTCTCTATCATAATATGAAGTACAAGTCCACTATTACTCTCCAAAAAATAATGATTTTTCATTCTAAACATATTCATTCAATGCCAAACATCCAAATACTCTACATCTACATTCTATTGAGATATCTGAATAAAAAAATAGATGCAAAATTATCCATCCATGTGGAATAAGATATCTTGAAATCAGATTCCAGATAAATCTTTATCCAACTGTACTTCCATAGATTCTGATCTTATTGATAAAATTCATATTTTAGGATTTTATGCCCATGAAAACAGAAAATACACCTAGATTTAGAATTGTAACCAAACAATTATTTGTAACAGTAATGATACTAACTCCGTATCATGGGTGGTATAGTTTTACTCATGGAATGTATATTCCATGACAGAAAAGAGATCACTACTATCGACTAAATCAACACACATCCCAATCCTATAAATGACATGAAAAAAACACCCTAAGCCACACACATACTTCTTGAAACAAAATCACTTTAGAACTGACCATCCCCTCGATCATATAACAATAATATTCTTAAAAAACATAATTTCTAATGAAAAAACGTGTGCCTTATTGGTTAATATGGTTATCATGGCTATTACTAAATATAAATACAAAACAAATCCATCGATAATATCTGGGGACACCATTGAATATTTGAACCTCTTACAAATTACTATATATATTCAAATAATATACAGAATTTTCTATCTAAAAGTACACATCCACAACCATCTAAGACAACACATTTGAACAAGGAAAAACACAACTTGCATCCATAACACACACATAGAGAAAAGCTCATAAATATGGTGGGGTAGAACGGCTTGTAAAACATTGGTCAGATGCTCAAAATGATCCTCTTATATATTTGACTATACTAATATATAACTGGTGAATATGGAAATGTTATAATCCATGAATATATGAAATATATCTTTCATAATCCCAAAGAACACGGCTGGTTCTTTCATAACAATGTATGACACTTCTATTAACCTTATGTTATAGTACCCGCATATGAAGGTAGTTTTCTAAAAATCCCCATGTATTACACTCAACTAGTGGTATCCAAGAAATATACTAATTTAATATAACTATTTAACTACTATCAACTAGTTTAAAATATCATCGATCCTCAGAAGTGGGTAAATGTTTTTGACAATTACCTAATTGAACCTATTCTAGTCAATAAAAAACATCATAAAACCATCCAACCTCTTGGTGAACAATAATGGATCTCCCCATGAAAATATAATATGTCAAATGGAACCCATACACATAAGATCATCAACCTAAAACTAAAATAAAGTATGTTGGTGGGTTCTATAAATATTTATATATTTTATTCAAAATATTTATTAAAATAAATCTTGGTGGGTTCCATCTGTTATAGATTTTGTGAAATTGGTCATGTACCAAAAATGAACGATATCCCAATCTCAGTGTCAGGACACTGAGGTAGTTTCATAACCTCCTCTAGAAAAACATATAGGAACTCAACTGAAACCCTATGAACACCCACATCCTATGTTTCTATCTACACTGCCACCAATTACAATAAAATAAGATCCATATTCTTACCACACAAACAATAACCTTGATATAGAATGAAGTCCACTCACTCTCCATCCACATTAGAAAGTAATCTATATATAAAGAATTCAGGCAATTTATGAATGGAATATAACCACTCCATACAAATGATAATATCATTTATCTATATCAAAATTAAGAAGAACTTCCTAATGATTAGATCATTCCCATCACCCATATATATCGTTAACACACATCTATAATAGTTGTATGAACTCCACATACGGGCCCAATATTCTCATACATGGATATTAAATATTTTTAGTTGAACATTGAAATCACTGTAAAAGTACATATGTGTGAACTGTAATAGTTTAGTATCATTGGAATCCTAAAACACAATATTCTAACATGTTGAACGATCATCATAGTTTCCCAGAAATAACATCTCATTTGGTACTCCATGATAAAACCTTTTTTTCATAACCAAGGGAATGGAAACATAAGGCAGGGTGATCTCAGATTCTATGGAATGAAAAATAAAGGATATATTTATCAATAACATGAGCATATGGGTATGATAACAAGATCATAAACTTTTGACATCATACCCTCCATTCACGGATCATACAAAAAATGTGTGGCATAGTTTTTTGAATATTATATGATATTAATCATAATTTAATTAATAAAATAAGCCTAAATATAATAACATAGTAATATGAAATCAAATGGAGTTATACATATAAAGACATGAATTTATTTCCATATTATAAAAGGATCACTTCAAATGTTATCTTTGTGGAATGGGTTCACTCCAAAAACCATCTTATGAGTCATGTATCACTGCTAAAAATATCATATTATTCAGGGTTCACTCATAAGACCATATTAGTAATCATAGTTCACTCCCAAGACTATAGTTGTAGAAATATTACTATTTTGAACTGGGTTCACACACCATTACAATAGTGTTTGTACAATTATATAAAAATCATTTCTATATGGATTTGAAAACGATATAGGTCCCAAATTTCATACATTGAAATCATAAATATTTCATCCACAATATCATAATCATTCATCCTATAATAACCCATGAAATGAAATGGACATCACAAACATTTCATCATATAATAACCTTGAGATAAGTGATAGTTTTAATAATCATTCCATTATAGTATATAACATGGAATAATATATGTTTTATAAGTAATTAATCATGGTATAACAGATGAAAGAGAATCATGTTTCAAAAAAAAGTGACATATTAATAATTTATCATTTAAAGGAAGAATAAGAATGATGTCATTATATCATATCCCTAGTAATATTTACAATTTACGAATGATTTAATATTAGATGTAAAATAATATGGAAAAATCATGTTAAACATTTCGAATAGAAAATATACATTCAAATTTGAAAAATAATTTTTAATATATAAATTTGTTTAGAAAACCTTTTTTTAAAATAATCATGAAATCATTTAAATTAATAATTGAATTTTATTTAAAATTCATTATAAACATAAATAAAAAATAAATATGTTTTTTCATTGAACATATACTTTAAGTCCTATAAATAATGATTTGAAATTCATTGAAAACACCTATTAAATATTAAACATCATTGACAACATTTTCGTTGAAATTAACATTTTAAGACATATAATTGAATCATTGAAAATATTTTAAAACATTTTTCTAAAAAAAATATCATTTATGATATCCTTTTATGGATTCATTTCATCTATTTGATTTAGAGTTTTGGGGTTTATTAGAATTCACAATTGTTGGGCTTATAGATTGAAGGCATGACATAATTCTGTTTTGATGAATGGGATATCAAGTTACTACACGGTACAATTCTACTCAATGACTTAGTGATTCCTTCTTATACCTTCTTTGGTTGATTTTTTAATTTCATATGGAATTGGATATTCCAATTTTGGCTATATGGGTACTATTCATTTCTCTCCCATTACCCTACAAAATCCTCTTTGTTTTTCATATACATGGGAATTTGGTTGGTTGTTACCTCTTCTACAATAGTATAACAAATATAGTGTGTCATGCTACCTAGCCTCATCTTTAGGTGGAGGATGAATTCTCCAAGGTGAAACTGAATTGAGTGTCTGTAAATTAAGTCATGTAATTCTAGTGGATACAAGAAGTGAATTTTAATGTGTGGTCTGATTAATGTTTATCATGCAACCGGTTGGGACATGTTTCTTAGGTTTTTCAAAGTGGTCCTCCAAGCATGAAGCTGTAAGAGATAAGGAAGGAATTCCCTGGAAAATGTGATAGTTCAGCGGTAGATTATTTGAAGAATAGGGTTTTTGATGGCTTCAAACAAGGACCATGTAAATAAGTGTGTCAGGAAATCATTGTTGATGTTTCAATGCTGAAACAAAAAGAAGGATATTCTCACTGATCGAATGGATAAGAAAATCATTGATAGGATAACTCAGGATTTTTAGGTGGTGATCCCTATAAGGGAAGGTGCTAGTCAAGGTAATGTTGTGGTTGTATGTGACTCTCAAAGAATGTATGGTTTTGTTGATGACCCTCAAATTCATGAGGATCACTAGACTATTAGTGGACTCAATATTTAATTAGATCCTCCAATGGTAACAAGTCCGAGAGGAGAAGTGGAAACCATTGTGCTGGGAAATCATTTTGATACATTGACTAAGGATAATCTGGTGTAGGAGTCTGAGGCTGATGGGTATAAGTATAAGGAGGCACAATTGGATCCAATCATTGAAGCTACATTTGAGGAGGAAGAAATTTATGGAAATTCCAATGTTGATGAAACACAATTTATAGTCTTTGATGAATCAAACACACAACTCAAATTCATGTGTTATGGTTTTTTCAACCATCTAGATTCAATATTCTTGCATAAGACACTAGTTGATAGAAAACCAGAATTCTTTCATTGAGAAAAAATAGGTTGGGTCTAGAAATCCAGAATATATTGAACCATGTTACAATGATGTGGATTCTCAGATAATAATTGACAAAGAGTAAGATGTTATAGTTGGTACTAGATCAGGAAAATGGAAACAATAGAACAACATGACAAGGAATTTTCTGGTTTTCTAGGGGTTAAAAAAATCATGGCCTCTTAAAGACTACAAAAACACCCCTAATAAATTAGTATCCTAATCTTCATGTAATGAAATGTGTAAGGATACCAAATTTTTTCTAAGCCAATATCATTTGTTTAAAAGTGTGAAATCAACCTCCGACATGACGTGGGAGTATATTTCATCAGAGGTTTGAAAACCCCATGAGGTCATAGATGGGGTGAAGGATAATATAGCATTGGATAAAGGATTTTATAGGGAGATAGGAAAATTGGGTGAATAGTGGAGGAAAATATTGGAACTGGTAAAAAATTCCAAGGAGGGAATGTTAGGGATGGTAGGAAAGACGGATGATTTAGGTATAGCTTCTAGGGTTGTATTTTTGCAACCATAATAGGAAACACATGTAGTGGACTCTAATAAATCTTGTCGCCTTCTTATGCACTCAAATGAAGAGTTGCTAGAATGGGTCTATATTATATGTGCTTCTTAGGAGGATGCAGAAACGATAAATGGGAATTCAATTCCTGTGGACACAAATATGATGCAGGAAGACATGATTGTCAAGAATCATCTAATTCTTATCAAATGCTTCAATGATATGACGATAAAAGTGTTGGTGTTCATAAAATTGTGGGAAAAAATGGATTTCAATTTGATGTTATTATAGAAGACAATTAGAACAATTAAGTAATAGATCTATCCTAGAAATTATATAAGGATGTTTCATCAAATGGGTTTTTGTGGGTATTTAATAATTATATTGATCTACAGTTGTACTTGATCACATCGGATGAACTAGAAGGTTTCACACATTTTCTATGAAATACATTTAAATAAATATTTAGATTTATGGTATGGTAATGATGGGTGGTAATTTTTTTCAAGATGTATATGTAAAATAAAAGATTTCATTCAGGTTTGTGGAAGTATTCAAAAGATAATTGATCCGAAAATTTCAATTAGATTAATTTTGAATCCATTTTATAAAAGGAAAATCGTGTTTAAAATATGTATTAAGAATCCTATGATATTAGTAGAAAAATTTTAAGAATTTTTTCCAAATATTTATTTTAAAAAATTATATATTTCTAAAAGAAGAAAAAAATTGTTATGGATATCCTAAAAATATATTCATAATTATTTTAGGTAACACAAAGTGGATAAAAGGTAACATTACATGTATATATCATGAATAAACAAAAGGTAATAAAGTTTATTATAATTATTGTGAGATGAATCATAATATTTCATCAATGGAATTATAATAATAAAAAATCTATATAAATGAAGAGTTTTTAATGATAAAATATTATCACAATGTAGAAATTGAATCATAAAACCCCTGAAATATTAAAAAAACATATGTATTGAAATATAATTAAAATTAATTAGATTGATGAATTAACATGTGATTCAGAATTATATAAAACACATAAAAGAATATAGCTCCATATAGTAACATATATCCCACAAATTGAATTTGATTAAACTCTAATTAACTCATTTGGTAACTTTTGAATTGTAAACCCCATTAATGATTATAGACATATATTATATTACATCAATGAGAAGGTGTCAAAGAGATATTATATAGAAGAAATAAGAAAAAATACATGTATAATTTCAATTTTTTCACACTGTAAAGTTTATAATTTTCCCAATTGATCAAAGTAACCATCAAAACATAGACACTTACACACCACAATGTTATTGTGAATCCCACTTCTGTGAACAAATGGATTCCCCATGGATCACCTATTTTTCAATAAATAGATAATTAAGTTATTTATTTAGATGGATGAATTTCCTTCCATCCCAATTGTTGCTCTGATCTCCCTTGTGCATCGAACATGTCTTCAAAAACCGTCATTGTAGTTATTAAACAAATATGGTAGGTGAAATATAGGAGGATCATATGACTTATGTCCCCTCATTTTTTGAAATCTACAATAATTTTGCGCCTAAAGCTACCAACCACCCTAAATCAAAAACACAGGTGTGACACAAATTTAGGTCAAAGGAACATGAGTACCCATGTTTTGGGAGTACAAGAGAATACTCTTGAAGGATTGATTTAAGTCTCACCGATGTTTTAACATACAGGTTTTTCATCACGTATATAAACATTAGGTTGCCTAATCCTAACTGCAAACCCATACCTGTGCACTAGAAACCTAATTGGGCTCCCTTCTTTGATTTACCATATCCCTTTATCCAATAAAATCCTTTCATAAATACTTATTCAAAGTCATTCATGGAATGGATTCATCTCCATTGGATCCCTTTTTAGAAATGGATTATGTTGAATCCTCTGCCAAAACATCATGACATGCCTGTTTCGGTGCGGATGTGCGTCGGGTTACGCTGTTCCGCCAGGACGCATTCGCGCGTGCACCCGTCAACCCGAGGGGATGGGCGCGCGGCTTGTGGTCCCGCAGTCCCGCTTTCCAAAGGCGGGCGACATCCGTCCCTTATTCAGGGGCGTCTGCTCCTTGATCGAAACCGGGATGATGGGATGTCGGCTCCTCCTTCCTTGGACGTCTCCTCGGAACTCGTCGCCTAATCCGGGTCTCCCTCATAGATTTAAGACATGCTCGTGAATCTCGTTCCCGGCGCCATATCTTCATGGATACCGGTTAATTACGCTGCTTCCGCCCGGACGCTCCAAGGAGTCTGGTCGGGGCAGCAACCTGCGGTGAGGAGGCCGGGTGGCTCTGGGTGCTGGGGGCGTGTCGTAACACTATGGCTCTGCACGTCTGTCTTCCGTCCCTAATAGGGCTTCTCGAAGGCATGATGGCCTGAGGCATCCCGCACTGGGTGCGGGGAACTGTGTCCCCTGAGGTTTTCCTCAGCTTCCCATGTTTAACACGGGGTATGCCGCGAGTTTAACGTCCAGCGGGGACGGCATCGGACCGATCAACACGAAGAGTGGATCAGATGACAGAACCCCTTGCGGGGAACCTCCGACGCTGGGGCCAACGCATGGGTGGCTTCCCAAGTGATATGGAGTGGAGTGAAGTGGCATGACCCCACCAGGATGTGGCGGCCCGGGTAAGGATCAGGATGGATGATGGAGTGAAGAGCTTGGACCCCGTAGAGGCTTCCTACGTACCGCGCGTTAGCACGGATCAAAGTCAACGTATTTCGGGTATACAGTTTAACGTCATGCTGGACGTCGGCAAGCCGACTCATGAAGAGGTCGAGGCCGCTGGGCGGAGGATTGAACCGAACCACCTCGCGCAGAGGGGGATGGAACGGCCGGGTGGATCACAGTTTCACGTCATGCTGGACGATAAAAGGAGAAATGGAAAAAGGGGCTGTGGGGAGGCACAGTGGAGATACACACGGGCAGTCTCCCACAGGGGCGGATTCATAGGTGAATCGACGCAAGCGTGAACCCTGGAGGGGTCCACTGATGGACGAACCGACGTGAATACGACCGGGACGACCAGGTGGTGGGCTTGAACCTCAGGGAGGCTTCCTACGTACCCTGTTTAGAAGACAGGGATCAAAGTCCACGTAGTTCATTCTGTCAGGACATACGCACTTGAGGCAGCCCGAATGCGGCAAAACTCAGTTGGAAGGGACTTGGACCGAAAGTAGGAGACACCTCGATCCCAGTCACACCCTCTACTGGCTTCGGCAGTGGGGGAGCGCAATGGAGATACACATGTGCAGCCCCCCACAAGAAACTAGGGGTTTGTAATACCTTACCCCCGTAGGGAAAAGCCGCTCCCATTAAATCGTCCCTAAAGAGGGGCAATCCCGACATCCCTGCAGAGACGAGCGGGTGGGGGCCACATCCAAACCGGGGGGGACCCTGCGTGCGAGGTACGGGATCGGGTGATGCGGACGGTTTAGCGTCTTTCCGGACGAAGTACAGTTTAACGTCGTGTGTTGAGGACGAAGCGGACGGTTTAACGTCTTGCCGGACGAAGTACAGTTTAACGTCGTGTGTTGAGGACGAAGGTGCTTGGCAGTTTAACGTCTTACAGCGCGGATGTGGTACAGTTTAACGTCATGCTGGACAAAACACTTGGCAGTTTATCGTCTTGCAGTGCGGACGTAGTACAGTTTAACGTCATGTTGGACGGATGCAGTTTAGCGTCATGCGGGACGAATGTTCAGTTTAACGTCATGCTGGACAAATGTGCAGTTTACCGTCATGCTGGACGTATGTGCAGTTTAACGTCATGCTGGACATATGTGCAGTTTAACGTCATGCTGGACATTGGTTGCCGCCGATGGGTCCGTGTCACTTCGCGCGAGCCTGGAGGGCCGCACGGGAAGACAACGCACAGTGCGGGCACCCAGGATGAAGATCATCGGGCGCCACGCAGGCGGGTACCCTCAGGGGGTCAAGGGGGGCGAACCGGGGGGATTGCGCGCAAAAGCGGAGCTTTGCGCGCAAAACAGAAGGTCGGCGCACAAAATGGCGGGCTGGCGCACAATTGGGCCAGCCCTTTGCGCGCGGAAGATTGAGATTGCGCGCACCGGGCTTCGGACAGCTCGCGGGGGCAACAGCTCATTCTCTAACAAACGGCCACTTTGAAGAGGGGGTGCGCGCAATCGGGCTGGATTGCGCGCACCCGGGGGCAATTGCGCGCAAGAGGCTTCTTTTGCGCGCAAAGGCCTTCGGGTAAAGGATTATTCAAAGGAAAGGAGCCAAGGGGATTGCGCGCGAAGGCGAACCCCAAGGCTCTATTGCGCGAAAGAAAGGAGGTTACCTGAAGATCGGAATTGCGCGCGGAAGGGGTCGGATTGCGCGAACGAGCGACGCTTCGGATTCTGGCAACCTTCAAAACGTCGGGGGTCGCCTTATATTTATAGGCAACCCCGGGCGCGGAATCCTGTCTCGGGCGCGGAATTCTCTTCGCGGGCGCGGAATCAGGACCCAGCGCGCAAGGGAGCCGCGCAGGCCATGGGCGCGCAAAATAGCACGCCGGCCCAGCGCATTGCGCGCATCCCGGGAGGATTGCGCGCCGCGACTCAACTTTGCGCGCGGGCCTCTGAAATTTCGCGCAAGTCCTCCGGGCCCTCCGGAACGTGCCTCTGACTCCAAATATCACTTTTCTTTCCGCATCCGGAGCTTCGTTTGGGAACAACGGACTTTTCCGGCGTCTAAAAAAGCCCCCCCTCGGAATCTGATCGGCGAGAGGTCGCAACGATCGGGTTCCGAGGGAGACGCCGGAATGCCGATGTCCTGGGCTGCGCGGGACTTAGGCGCGCAAAAAGGGGCGTCGGGCGCGCAATTCGCCGCCGCGGTCACGCAATCGAGTGTTCCGCGCGGCGCGGAATCCCAGCCTCGTCTATAAATAGGGGTCCAGGGTTCCGCGTTCCGTACACAGGCCTTCCGCGCGATAAGCTTTGACGCTCTCATGCGCGAAATTACCTTTTCCGGTCGCGAAATTCGCCCGATCGGCGCGCAAAACCATCCGGAATTCACCTGTCTTTGCGCGAAAACCCGGAACTTTGCGCGGCATTCTTCCCAATTGCGCGCCGTCCACTTGGATTGCGCGCCAACCTTCAAACTTCTCTACCAGCCGCGTCCGATCCCGCACGCTTCATCCCTTAACCCGCACGACTCCCAAAACTTCTGAGATGGCGGCGAACGAGGAGGTTTACGGAGCCAAGGATATTGTTTCCAACAATCAATCCCTGTTCGACTTGCTGACGCCAGCCCAGAAGACATATCCACTGTCGGACAACCTGCCGCTCTGGAACTTCGGCATCATAGATGAGGTTCCGGTGCCAGGGTTCGAGGTTGATGCGCCACGGACCTGGGTGACTTGGGAGGACGAGCTTCCCCGCTATAACATCACCAACAACGGGCATCCTGCCAGGGAGACCAGGCACTTGGACGTCTATGTCCTGAACCCAAGGATGCGAACCATTGACGGGGGTGAGCCTACTGCGGAGAATTCTCCAGCCCTCTACTCGAGCACATATCGCCAGAGTGTCACTGAAGACACCAAGGGCTGGCTGAAGGACTGGGACTTGCGGTCTGGGGGAAATTTCACCAGCGAGTGGGCCTGGGCGTTCTGGGTACGCCACACTTGCGATCACTTCGCAGAGGAGCTGCGGTACATCGGCCTATTTGAGGCGGTGTGGACGTCGCAGTTCCACTTCTACCAGCAGTCCGAGCTCGGGCCGGAGCTGTTCACCCGCTGGTCTCCAGATACCAACACCTTCCATCTTCACCATGGGGAGGTCGGCATCGGTCTCTGGGACATCCACTGCATCGGAGGTATCCCGCCGGAGGGCTACCAATACGATGAGTTCCTGCCCCCGAAGAACACCTGGGAAGATAGGTCACGGACTCCCATTCTGACATGGCATCTTCTTGACCTGGCTACGCAGCGGCTCGGGATCAAGGACTTCCAGAAGTACATAGCCTACAAGGAGTGTTTCAGCCAGTTCTTGGAGCATGACCCAGTGGTCAAGATGCCAGGCAGGGGGAAGCGGTGCCCGACCGCAGCTCAGAGGAGCCGGAACGGGTCGTACTGGCGGGTCCTGGAGACGGGCGACTACCGCTCATGGGGGTACCGCGTCATCGAGGCCCGGGACCCAAATGTCCGGTACGCGGCGTTCCTGGCCGCCTTTCTGAGTGGGTGGCTCCTGCCAGTGCGGGACGCGAGAATGGGCGTTCGCCCGACGACACTGGCGGTGGCGGGCGCTATGGCCGCCAACAAAAGATACAACCTCGGGGTCCCAGTGCTGGAGAGGCTGTATGCCATCCTGGGACGCATCTCACGAGGGGGGTCGCCACGAAGGATCTGTGGGCCCTTTCAGTTCTTCCACGGCTGGGTGGTTGCTCACCTCGGTGGGTACACGTTTCCGAATGCCATCATTCCTCCGGGCAACGGCCTGCGACCCTCCCTGCTGAACATCGCGGGGGTCGCTCCGATGACCCTAAGTGAGGAGGGCGTGAGGATTCGGATTGGAAATCATGCCAATTTCAACTTCAGTCCGTTCCCCACTCCCGTTGGCCAAATGATCGACAACGGGCAGGGTCCGCTGGAGCAGCATGAGTACTTCCTGAACATGCGGGGCGGGGTGCTCGTGGCTCGGATCGAGGGGAAGGTGATCTGCGAGCCTCACGTGCCAACCCGGTTCGCCAGGCAGTTTGGGTTCCTTCAGCGGATGCCGAAGAGGGTATTCACTACTGTCCGGGAGGAGACGAACCCTTGCGTTCTTCGCCAGATGTGGCTGATGTTTGCCGCTTTCGGCTTTGGCAACGTCATCACTCTCCCTCATACCGGGGTTGACGCAGGCTTGGCAACCGAGTACGCCGAACACTGGGCCATCGCGTACCCCGAGGGGCTTCTACGGAAGCCAGTTCGGCGGCTCGAGGTTACCCGTGCGGAGACCGGGCATCAAGGAAGGAGGCGAGGCGCCGCCACACGGGGGAGAACGGAGGCGCGCCAAGCAGCGGAGCCGGCGCGAGCAGGGACTTTGGCGGCGGGCACATCGCAGGCTGCCGCTACGACCTCGACGCCCAGAGAGGGGGCACGCGCGGTGGTCGAAGAGCGGCCCGGGAAGCAGGTGAGACGTCTGCTCGAACCCTCCCACGATGCAGTCTTCCCGGCGCTGTGGTCGGCCTGGATGACCCTGCGGCAGTCGCTGGGGACCGACGCCATCTGGCGAAAGATTCTCAGAGAAGGAATCCATCTGCCAGAGGTCAGGCGCCTCCATATTTCCGACAGGGTGGACTTCAACCGGCAATATGCGTATCTGACGGCCATGGACGATTACGCGCGCCAACGTGGTCAGCGTGCGGAGCCATCCCTTCTGGTGAAGGTGATGCTCGGTCTAGAGCCCGCTCCAGAACAGATGCCGCCGGAAGAAGATGACAGTAGCAACGACTCCGAGGAAGAGGAGGAAATGGGGGAGGATGAAGGCTCCGAGGGAAGATCCCATCAGGGGAGCCCACGGGAGAGCGGCGAGGTGGCCGGCTCTGGCAACGTTGATGTCACTGAGCTCCTCGAGGTCCGCTTCTATCCCTACTCAATCTGCTTCATCCATTCTCTTATGCAGCTTCTAACCCATTTCTCCATATTTCTCAGGAGCGCACGGATGTTGGTCAGGCGTCCTCAGCGGGAGTAGGAGGGGCGCCAGCAGGACAAGGCGGGGGCCAGGCACCCATTATCGAATTGACAGGCACGGAAGGGCCCCTGCTGCAACTGTTCCTGCGGCGGCCGGGATAGCGGAAGATGACGCTCTGACCTCCCGTAAGTCCCCTTGCTTCTCCTTGCTTTACTGCTGGTGCTTTCCATTGACGATCCGTGACTAACCATGGCATGCCCTGCGCAGTGATCTCAGGACTGGAGGCTCGTCGGGTTGCCGAACCCGGGCCATCTACGAGTGGACCAGTGGTGGACATGCCGCCTGCTCCGGAACAGACTTCCCAAACCGAGCCGGCCCCACCAACTGCTGATCAGGGGGCTACGGACGCCGGCGGTGCTGACATCGGAGAGAGGTCAGGGGCTGACGAGGGTGTCAGCGCCGCTGGGGAGAGAGAAGAAGGTCGCCCAGATGTTGGGGAACCTATCCCTCATGAGGACCTCCCAGGGGCGGACCCTGCAGCAGACCTGCTGGCTGCCTTCCCTGCCTACCGGCCTGCCGACCCCGAGGAGATGGATGACTCAGACGCGGAGGCGGTCGAGGAGAGCCGGATAACGCGCCGCAGGGGGTGGAAGTGCATCCAGCGCTTCCTCAAGCGAGACCCATCGGAGTGGCTGGGGCGCATGGGATCACTTCAAACCTGGCTGCGCTTCCTGTGTGCCGGGGGAGCTGATGCTCAACGCCTCCATCTGACGGTCCGTGATTTCATGGCCGAAAAGATGCGCGAGAGCTGCCGGCGTGCCGACGTCACACAAAGTCAGGACATGTCGGAGAGCACGCGGGAGCTCCTCGCGGCAGAGCAGGAAGTCCGGCGTCTCGAAGGGCAGGCGGCAGAGAAGGAGGCCTTCGTCGCAACGTGTACCGAGCTTGTGGAGCAACTAGCAGCCCAGCTGGTTGACGCCCAGGTACAGCTGACGGAGGAGGGCCAACAGATGGTCACAATTCAGGTCGAGCGGGAGCGTGCACAGGCCAGAATCGACGAACTGCGTGATGCGACCGCCGACGAGGAGAGGGCACGCAGAGAGCGAGAAGCAGCCCTGGAGGCCGCCAGCCAAAGGGTAGCGGCGTTAGAGAGACTCATTCAGCACGCTAATCCCTAGGGGCTCTGTTTTTTCACTCCCAGAACATTTTGCTTCTTCTTCCTTGATCCATTTGTATGAACCAATATATTTATCTGCATCTTTTGGCTTAACATGCTCAACCACAATTCACTGTCTTGCGGGAGCGTTAACCAAGCATCAGGCATCCATAGTTGGGCCTGGATTGCTGGAGAAAAGAGGGAGGTCATTCCTAGGGAAGGAGACCTCAAGCCTAATCAGTGTATTATCCCCCCAACTTGTTCCAACACTCGAGCGGGACAATGCTAGGGGCGTTGAGATTTTATCCGAACATAGGGAAATGAGAAAGGGTGAATCGCGTGTCCCGAATCCAGACATCCACAACGGTCGTCCTTCCAGGAAATGCCCAAGACGGTAGGCGGACAGTGGATCGACCATAACAACTGCAATAGACGGACCGAAGGTCATCATTCATATTGCAGGAGGCGGACCACACGTCATCATGAATACCGCTTTGGGGGTTCCTTCAGACACAAGGGTGGAAATCCAGATCAACAGGGCATGCGAAGCGTGGGGAGAAGTGACGATTGTTCGGACAGAATCCAACGCTCTCAGAATTGCGCCACCGTGGGGAAAGCGTATTAGGCGGATGCACTAATCTGGCCGTGAATCACCCCAATTCTCAGACAGCACCTCTTTGACGAGGAAACCGTCACTTCCCATCATTGCAATGGGGCATCCCGAGCTGAATCGGGGAGAATATCACAACTGCACCACTCTACCAGAAGCCAGGCCAGACGGCCGGCGACGAGGAGGGGCAGGACTTAACGATCCCTGAGGCTGGACCCGCGTTGAGATGCCCGGGCGTTCCTACGTACTCCATCAGGCTGGAGATCAAGCCACACGTAGTTCTGAAAGTGCAGTTTAACGTCATGCAGGACATAGAATCCCGTTTAGGGGAGATCTTAGTTTAGGGTCGTAGAGCTCGGACCATAAGGAGAGATCTTAGTTTAAGGTCTTAGAGCTCGGACCATAAGGGCTAGATCATAGTTTAAGGTCTTAGAGCTCGGACCATAAGGGCTAGATCTTAGTTTAAGGTCTTAGAGCTCGGACCATAAAGGCTAGATCTTAGTTTAAGGTCTTAGAGCTCGGACCATAAAGGGAGATCTTAGTTTAAGGTCTTAGAGCTCGGACCATAAAGGGAGATCTTAGTTTAAGGTCTTAGAGCTCGGACCATAAAGGGAGATCTTAGTTTAAGGTCTTAGAGCTCGGACCATAAGGACCTCAAAGTACGCCGCATTGTGGTCCTATCCCCTGGATATGCGAAGATGCACTGAGGGATAGTGTCAAGAGTGTCAAGGTTTCGCCTGGTGAGGATGGGAGGTGGAAAATGTGAATCATGCGGCCATTCACTCAAGGACTGGGGGCACCGGAGTAACGATATGGGAGTACTGCCGACCGTGGCGGAAAAGCAGCATCAATATCGCACTAACTGTTGGTGGAATGAGGCAGCAAACGAGCATTGACCGCTCAATCGCAGGATTCATATCGATTTGCTGCCCGAGGCCATTAGGGGTACCGGCCCGAGCCGGTGGGAGAGCACTGAGGCATTGTGTCCGAACCGTTCACGGGGGCTCCACCCAGGGCGTAGACGATGGGTCCGAATGAAAGGGAGCACGAAGCCTGAAAAGTGGAGGAAACCTGACCAAGCGGATCCTGACCCTCCTGGCAATAAACCAGAGTACTCTTGATACCGGTGGACCACTGCAAGGGGTCGGGGAACACGCCTTGAGGGTGACCTGAAGGCGGCGGATTCCCCAGAGAAGGGGGAATCTCTAAGAGGTGGGGGGCTGGACCCGAAGATTCAAACATCCGGGAGTTCCTACGTATCACATAAGGATGGGAATCAAGCCACACGTAGTTCTTGAAGCGCGGCGCAACACAATCGGGCACCAGCGCGGGGAAGAGTGCGGGTCTGACCCTCGCACACAGAAGGAGTGGCATTTGATATTTCTTGTTTGTCCTTAAAGATGAATGGTTTTTCTTTGTGCGGCGACATGCCTGTGATTGAGAAATCTCTAGCATCGCCACAATAATCAAGCCATGGAAGGCATTGATGAATGGCTTGGTTATTAACCAGCGCCCAACATGAGTGCCCCCTGAGGGGAACATCACGATGTAGTGCCGTTTCTCGTCGGGCGGCCAAGACGATCACAGTTTACGGTCGTGTGGTAGGACCAGACAACATAGTTTAAGGTCGTGTGGTTCGGACCATGGAGGAATCCGCTTATCGCGGTACGGCGGACACGGCGGGGGTGGGAACATACCCAGCCCTGCGGTCACGCACGATTCCAGGAGAAGAGTCTTGGGATAGGGGTCTGCGTATGTCCATCACCCGAGGGGAAGAGATGCTAGCCTCCAGATATACTGGGCCCAGAACGCGATTGTTCGGGAGACTCCTTCCTCCTTATGGGGACGAGGGTCCAGCTACGCATGGCCCCTAGGGAGGATATCCGCATATATCCTTGGTGCTCAGATCATGGGAGCCTCGAACAACATCATTACCCTGGTTGGTCTGCCTAACGTGTAGAGGTGTACTGAAGGTGAGTATGAAGAGAGTGTCGAGATTCCACTACAACGCACAGAGGCGGAGTGTGATGAGGACTGCGCAACCAATGTTCAGAGCCTGAAAGAGCCGACATGGCGATCAAGGACGTTGCTGACCATATTCGCAACACAACATCCGATCGCGTCAGCCTAAGACGGGGCAAGCAAACGAGCATCGACCGCTCAATCGCAGGATTCATATCGATTTGCGGCCCAAGACCCGCTGGTAAATCGACCCGGAGCGGTAGGAGAGCTCTGAGGCATCATACCCAAACCGCTAACGAGGATCCCTTTGAGTGAAGGCTCGAACAAGAGGAAGCGCGAGGCCTGACAAGCAACACAGGACTTGTCGGGATTGAATCTGACACTACGAGTCATAGACCGAAGTACCCAAAACATGTTAACAGATCACCGAAAAGGGTCGGAGGACTCACCCTGAGAGCAACCAAAAGAGGGCAGATCCCCGTGATCAACCAAGAGACGGGGCTGGACCTGAATCACGAGCGTTCAGGCGGTCCTACGTATCCCATAAGGATGGGAATCAAGCCGCACACAGTTCTTGAGAGGCAGTTTAACGTCATGCAGGACGATGAGAGGTGTGTGGTGGTCCCACACACGGGGGAGGCGTACGGCGCGGCCAGTAGACCAACGCGAATGAGGACATAATCCCCCGCTCGCGTGATACGCCTCGCACAAAAAGGAGGGGAACTTGGGCCAGAGGCCCGACGCGGGATAGAGATTCCCGGGAAATGGGGCTGGGCCTGAAACATGAATGTCCAGGCGGTCCTACGTATCCCATAAGGATGAGAATCAAGCCGCACGTAGTTCTTGAAGTGCAGTTTAACGTCATGCAGGACGAGAAAAAGAAGGGAGGAGCAGAAGGCATCCCCAAACGTGGGGGGCGTACAGCGTGGCGAGCAAACCGACGTGAATGAGGGCATAGCCCCGCGTTCACACCATACGCCGCACACCTGGAGGCAACTGGGCCAAGGGCCCGAGATGGGATGGAAATTCCCAAAGGATGGGGCTGGGCCTGAAACATGAATGTTCAGGCGGTCCTATGTATCCCATAAGGATGGGAATCAAGCCGCACGTAGTTCTTGAGAGGCAGTTTAACGTCATGCAGGACGAATGCTGAACAGTTTAACGTCTTGTAGCTCGGACGTAGTACAGTTTAACGTCGTGTTGGACGAAACACTTGGCAGTTTAACGTCTTGCAGCGCGGATGATATGCTAGGCAGTTTAACGTCGTGCAGCTTGGACGTATGCAGTTTAACGTCGTGCAGGACGTTGGCACACTCAGACAAAGTACTGCTTGAGGAACCTAGCGTTGGTGGGAGGAGTGACACGCTCACAATCCATAGTCGCTAGGGAGTACGCGCCATTGGGATAGACCTTGTGGACAACAAAAGGTCCCTCCCACTTGGGCTCCAACTTGGGCGGCTTCCTGCCAGGGATCATCGGTGCTCTTAGGGCTAGCACTAGATCACCCTGCAGGAAGGAGCGGAGGCGAACCTTCTTATTGAAAGCTCGAGCCATTCTGCTTTGATGCCTCTCCAAGTTGTGCAAAGCGCGAAGTCTACTCTCATCCAGTGCTTCCAACTCGACTAGACGGGCTTCAGCAACTCTGTCCGGCGCTTGCTGGTCGTAGACCGCAGTGCGCAAGGACGGTAACTGGATCTCGATGGGTAGGACGGGCTCAGCTCCATACACCAGGGAATAAGGGGTCATCTGGGTGGAATTGCGAGTCATCGTCCGATAAGCCCAGAGGGCGTTGGGGAGCTTGTCCGGCCAACTCTTCTTGTTCTGACCAACCATCTTTTGAAGAATGTTAGAGAGGGTTTTGTTAAACGCCTCGATCTGTCCATTCGCCTGCGCATGATAGCGAGATGTATGGTTCGAGCGAATGTTATACTTGGCGTACAACTTCTTCAACTCGGCTGCTCGGAAATTGGACCGTTATCCGTGAGGATAGCGTGAGGCACTCCAAATCGATAGATGATGTTGGAGGTCACGAAGTCTGCGATCGAACAGGATTTGACCTCTCTGAGCGGAATCGCCTCTGCCCATTTGGAGAAGAAGTCTGTGGCGGTCAGAATGAACCGGCACTGGCGAGCTGTCGCCGGTGGGTAAGTTCCCACAACGTCCAGACCCCAGACTGCAAAGGGCCAGGAATACCTAGTGGTATGGAGAGGCTCCGGCGGCCGATTCAAAAAGTTCGCATGAACCTGGCACGCATGGCACCTCCTGGCATACTCGATGCAGTCATGGATCATGGAGGGCCAGAAGTATCCTAACCTCCGAATCTGGTGGGACAGCTTCGGTCCAGTCTGGTGGGTGCCACATGAACCAGCATGAACCTCTTGCATGACTCGTGGGATCTCAACTCCCTGAAGGCAACGGAGGAGAACACCATCGAATCCGCGTCTCTAGAGGATATGCTCCAGGCAGGGACTGCTCTGGAGGACAAACTGCGATGCGCGGCGTCGAACTCGCTCGCGCTCGGCCCGATCCGATGGAAGAGTGCCATGTTGGAGGTACTCAACCAAAGGCGTCCTCCAATCAGGGGTGGATCCGACTGTCATATCTGGGGTACTCGGGGCTCCGGGCATAGGGGCAACCGTGGTGAGATTACTTACCAACGGGCCGCGATCTTCCTCCGGGATAACGAGAGCGATGAGCCTGCGGCGCGTCACGCAGACGATCAGGCTGTCCTGTTCAGGCTCCGCAAGTGACGCAGCAAGGCTGGCCAAGGCATCTGCTCGACCGTTCTGCGACCGGGCAATATGGACAATTTCTGGCCGAGAAGGGAACCGGGCCATCAGAAGGAGGGTGAACTCCAACAATGGCACAAGTTCCGGCTTCCTGACAACATAGTCACCATTGATCTGCTTAACGACCAGCTCGGAGTCCCCTTTCACGCACAGACGGGGCACGTCGATCTCGAGAGCCAACTCGAGGACGGTGATGAGGGCATGGTATTCCGCCTCATTGTTGGTACAGCCCTCTGACAATAGGAAAGAGTATGGCAGCACGGATCGCTCCGGGGTAATGAAGACGATGCCCAAGCCCACTCTGTTGAGCTTAGGATTATCGAGTCTTCTACCGGTGGGGCTCCGGGAGGCACCGTCAAAGTGCATCTGCCAGCATGGATCGACATGATCGACCGAGAGAATGGTCTCATCAGGAAAGCCTAGATCCAGCGGCTGATCCGCGGAGGTCGGGTGAGCTGCCAGAAAGTCTGCCAATGCTTGCCCTTTGATGGCCTTCTGAGACACATACCTGATGTCGAACTGCTGGAGAATCACAGCCCACCGCGCTAGACGGCCAGTCAACATAGGTCGGCTCAGGATATATTTCAACGGGTCTACCCGAGAAACCAACTGTACCTCATGGTGCTGCAAGTAGTGCCGTAATTTCTGTACGGCAAATACGAGCGCCAGGCAGCTCTTCTCGATGGGGGAATACCTAACTTCTGCATCGAGGAGCATGCGACTGAGGTAATAGAGGCTATTCTCCGTTGGCTCGTTGTTCTTCTGGGCGAGAAGGGCACCCAGGGACCGTTCTAGGGCGGTCACATAAAGGACCAGCGGCTTTCCGGATACAGGTGGCATCAGAACCAGAGGTTGAAGCAGGTACTGCTTGATTTCCTCGAAAGCGGTCTGACACTCTTTATCCCATACATAGGTGGCACCTTTCTTCATGAGCCGAGAAAAGGGCTTACACTTGCCGGCCAGATTCGCGATGAATCGGCGTATATAGGCTAAGTGGCCTTGGAACCCTTGCAGTTCCCGGATGGTACCTGGGGGAGGCATCTGGCTAATCGCCCTGATTTTCTATGGGTCGATCTCAATACCCCGGTATCTTACCACAAATCCAAGTAACATTCCGGAGGTGACCCCAAAGGCACACTTCAACGGGTTCATCTTCAGGCAGCGAGACCGGAGGAAGCCGAACACTTTCTCAAGATCTTTGAGATGGTCCCGACGCTGGCGCGATTTGACCACCAAGTCGTCGACGTAGCATTCCACCAGTGTGCCGAGGATCGGCTTGAATATGCGGTGCATCGCCCGTTGATAGGTGGCACCTGCATTCTTCAGGCCGAAAGGCATGACCCGGTAGCAAAAGGTACCTTGGGGGGCCCTGAAGGCAGTGAACTCCTCATCCTCAGGGGCCATCCGAATTTGGTTATATCCGGAGTATCCATCCATGAAGGAGAGGGCTTGGAACCCTACCGTGTCGTCAATCAACAGCTCTGTCACTGGAAGGGGAAAATCATCCTTCGGACAGTGGCGGTTGAGATCGCGGAAGTCGATGCAGACTCTGATCTGCCTGTTCTTCTTCCGGACCGGCACAATGTTGGCCAGCCATTTGGGGTACTGAACTTCCCTCACGAAGTTGGATTTGATAAGCTTGTCAACTTCGGCCTCAACCATGGCACCGTGGGATGGGTGCATCTTCCTGGGAGGCTTCTTGAACCCGCGATGGTTCGCCGGGAGACCAAGGCGGTGGACGGATACCTGAGGATCTAGCCCCTGCATCTCGTCATATCCCCAAGCGAACACATCACGGTGCTGCCTGAGAAAGTCCACGTACTGCTGCCGCTCCTCAGAGGGCATGGCGGCACTGACCAATGTGGGTCTTGGATCGGCCTCGCTTCCAAGGTTCACCTGTATTAACTCATCGACCGTGGCGGGGACGCCCTCCTCAAATGCTGGGGGTGCGTCTTCCATATCCTCTCCACTCGGGGAGGGATCGTCCACGGGAGAGACTGCGTTGGATACTGCATTGGGGCTACCAGATCCTACTGGGCCACTGGTGCTGGCGCGGGCGGTCGCGGTCATCTCATCAGGAGACTCGCGGGCCGTCGAGACCATGGTGACGTCCAACCGGTAAATCGGGAGGACGTAAGCGTCATCCACACTTGCCCAGGGATCACTTGCAACAGCGACAGGCTCAACCTCACCTGCCAGGATCTGCTTATCCTTGCTCTTGTAATAGTCCGCGTCCAGATAGCGGGCTTCACATGAGGCAAAAGGAGAGGCATCTCCTTGAAGCACGCCAACTCGACCATTAAGGGAGTATTTGAGGCATTGGTGGTATGACGAGGGAACCGCCGCGTGAAGGTGGAGCCATGGCCTGCCCATCAATGCGTTGTACGCAGTGTCCTGAGAGACTACCATGAATTCGGTGTTGGCAACCAAGTCACCGAACTGGGTCTTCAAACGTATCTTGCCGACCGGGGTTTGCTCGGTGCGGTCGTACCCCTGGATCCTGAGGTCGGATGGAATCAAGTCATCCTCAGACAACCCCAATCTCCGGAGCGTCCGAGTTGGAATCAGGTTAATCCCGGACCCCGTGTCGACAAGACAGCACCGGACTTCAAGGCCATTGAACTGGCCAGTGACATACAGCGGACGAATGTGTCCCTGTATAGGAGGGTCTTCATCCTTACCAGAGAACGAGATAACTGCCTGACATTCGGCGTCCTCGATCGTTTCGGCGTGAAAGGCCTCTGCGGCCGCAACCTCTGTCTCAAACTGAAGGGGGCTTTTCAGGGCTTCAGCGAGTGCCTCGCGCATCTCAGATGACATGCGCAGAGCCTCAAGGATGGAGAGCCTTGCTGGGATGTCAGCCAAGTGCTTCAGGACATCATACTTTTTGGCCAAGCGCGAGCCCCTGGTTGCAGGAGGTTGCTCTGCGGTTGGCGGCATGACGGGCCTTGCCCGTTGGATCGGCGGCCGACTTGTACTTGGCGCATCTCGCTGTTCACTGGCTGCAGTCCGGGAAATGGTCACCGTACTGGGGTCAGGAGGCCGGGATGGACCCATGGTAGGGCGGAGCTGGTCGTGACGCGGATGAGGCGGTTCTTCCTGGTCCCATACCACAAACAGCGGCGGAGGCGAATCCGTCATCCCCGAATGGGGGGGCGGCGCACGTTGTGCTCGGTTTTGAGCCTGCTGCCTAGTCTCAGTGGCGTGCACGGCCTGGCTGGAGGTACCAATGGCTGTGCCCCGGCGACTCCTGCTGCTGCGGTTCTTCCGACGGTGGCGACGACCGGGGACACTAGGGAGGTCCACCTGGTGTTCTTCAACGTCGGGAACCGAAAAGGGATTTACCAGCTCGACGGTGTTAACCGAAGCGTACCCAATACCGTCATCGGACGAATCATCCATCACCGGGCGGATCCGAGGGGGGACCCCCATCTTCGGGGGCATGAAATCGCCGAGAGTGCGGGATAGTGGCGGAACCGGCGGGGCACGCTCTTCCTTCCTGCGCTGCCGCCGTTTGCTCCTCTTGGAAGAGGCAGGCTGGGACGACGATGCCGAAGCAGCACCCGCAAATTCTGGGGGCTCAGGCTGATTCAAGCGCGCACGGATGACTCCATGGGCGCGAATGGTCTTCTTGCGGGCCATCCAGTTATTATACTTCTGGGATCCGCTGTTGGAGACCAGCTGCCATTCGTCCTCGTTGCCACTATCGTCATCTGATCCCACAAACACGCCCGCCACTTGTGCTGGAGCTGGGCCCAACCTGATTACATTGTTGTTAATCTGGTCTTGGATCCAATCCTTAAACACATAGCACCGCTGGATGGTGTGCCCCAGGGCCCGATGGTAGGGGCAGTAGCGGGGGTTATTCGTAAGATGTGCCTCCTCTGGCCTCCAACACTCAGGCAGTCGCACAATTCTCTGTTCCAGGGCGCTCCGGAAATAACCGGGGTCCTGATCCTCGTGGAATGAGTAAGTCAGGTGTCGCGGGCCCCTAGGAGCGTGGTCTTGACGAGGGGCTGGAGGGGCCGGCCGAGGAGGTGGACCCTGATTATCTCGCCTGGGTTGCGGCGGTACATTACGCGGAGGGGTCGGCCGGTTCTGAGGCTGCCGCTGCTGGGCCGGGAACTGAGCCCGTGGAGGCGGGTTCCTGTGAGGCTGTGGAGCTGGCCTTGCCGGCAGCAGCTCCAACGGCCTGGGGGCCTCTATCTGGGCAACAGCAGCGGGCTCAGCCCTGCCGACTCTCCTTGCAGGAATCATAGGAGGCAGCGGGTGTGCCTGGCTGGCCTGTTGCAGGGCTTCCTCAAGACGTTGAGCTTTGTCTGAGAAGTCCCTGAACCCTCCGGGGTAATTCTGAGTGATCAGGGAAGGGACCAGCTCGGTCTTGACGTTCCCGACGCACATTGTCAGCAACTTCTCCTGAGTCAATGGCATGTCAAGGGAATACGTGAGACCCTTCCATCGGGCGACGAAGTCCGCGACTCGCTCATCAGGCCTCTCCTTGCACTTGAATAGGTCTGCGATACTTGTCTTCCGGGTCGTGGAACTGAACTGGTAGAGGAACTGTCTACGGAGGTCCTCCCAGCTGGTTACCGACCCGACGGGGAGCTGGCTGTACCAGACAAATGCTGGCCCTTCCAGTGTCTGAACAAAGCAGCGAAGCTTAGCGGCCTCTTGCTGCGCCGGAGTTCCCAACATAGGCCCGCACCTCGAGTTGAAGTGGGCTAAATGCTGTGGCGGATCTCCAGTCCCGTTGAAGGGGGCAAAAGTGGGATTCCCGAATCCCGGAGGCGCCGTCATGTCATCCACCCATGCTGGGTAGGGCTTGCCGTCCGGTGGGATCGCCACCGGCCGAGTCTCCAAGGCCTCCAAGCGGGCAATGATTGCCGCCATCGGATCATCCGGACATGGGTTCCAGTCCTGGCGAGGATCTCTAACCATGATCGCATTGCATGGCCCTTCAACCGGGTCGTCGACCGGGTCGTCGAACTCGGCAGCTCGTGGGATGGCGGGCGGAGCGGCCCTTGGGGCAGCGGGAGGAATCCGAGCGGGGTCTCTCAAGTAGTCACGCCGCTCGGGAGGGTGTGGCGAAACATACCGCGCCCTCTTTCCGTAGGCAATGGCCTCTCTCCTGTCGGCGAACACGGCGTAATCACGGTTGCCCGAGAGAGTCTCGTCGAGGAGCGGTTGTTCCGGTCCCTGCTGTCCTGGCCTAGGATCACCGTAGTCAGGCCGCCGTTCTGCAGCGCGCTCGGCGAGGAGCTGGTCAACCAGCTTCTTCTGTTCGGCGAGCTGCTGACGTAGCGTAGCCTTCTCGGGATCCTCCTCTGCCCTCTGCATGGAGGCAGATGGGTCGGAGGGCTTTATAGCCTCGCTGTGCTCTTTCCCTTTACTGACGTTTCGGCTCAACGTCAGTGCTTCAGTGGGTGCGGGGAGCCCCAGGAGGTTCCTCTGATGACGAGTAACTCTCACCGATGGCTCTGACGACGGCTTGTCTTCGGGGGGGAAGCCCCCGTCGAGAAGTTCCAAGTCGTTCCCCTCTCCCGACAGGTCAGCCATATTGACCGTCTCTGTCCCTGGGGATGTACCCTCAGGGCCACCCAGTGAATCGGGCTGTCGGCGAATCACACTGAAGCGTAGGGCAGCGTACTGCCCCCATCCACAGATATACATGTGGGGAGTGGCTTCCTCGATAACTTTGCGGAGTACTTGAAAACACTCAACGCATCATTGTTGGAGGGCCTCGTGGTGCTCAAATGACCTGGGGTGCCGAACCGCGGGGAGCATGGCCAGGTCAATTTGACGGCACTGCTCACCAATATCCTCCAGGTGCGCTTGACTCCCGGGGTATGGCATTTGTAGGCGGTGAAGATAGGAGCGAGTCTCCCGGAGAGTTTGGCGGAAGCATTCGAACTCATCCGGGGTGAGCGATTCGGGTGCATCAAAGCCCGGTCCTGCGACTGCCCAAAACTTCTCAGGGAAGTGGCCCTCTGAAAGGACGGTCCAGAAGCTCCACGATTCAAACTCGGGACCCAGATCTCCTCGGTCCTCTTCAATGGCTGGGAACGGACGGGGAACCGGCAGTGGTGCCGAGGCGGGCCGCCGGGCTGACGGGCTGGCCGGCGGTGAATACGGCGAACAGGCCGATTGGCCTCCATATCCCGGGCCGCCCTCTGAGGGTGGCGGTGCCCTGGCTACCACATCACGATAGGACGGTCCGGCGAGCGAACATCCTGCCATAGCATCGGTGCTCGCCGAGGGTGCACTAAATCGTGGTTCGACCGTCAGTCCCCAGAAAAAGTCTCCGGCTTCTCCGACCGAGACGGAAGGCACTTCCAGAGGGGCCGGTACCAACCGCAAGCTTGATCCTTGGGGGTCTACCAGGCCCTCGTTACTCCGGATATACCTTCGGAGAGAAGCGGGGATCACATTGATCTCGCTCTCGGGGAGCACGAGGCTGACGTGCCGCATTCCTACCCCTTCCCTTGACTGGCGGGATTGGGGAAAGGGCTCTGTCGCCGAATCGTACTCCGCCTCTGAATCAGAGAAGCGAACCGGTCGGATCTCTGTCCGGAATTCCGTAACATTCATCCCTCGGCGTCGACGCCTTGCCTTCCTACCCCTGGGTGGTTCTTCGGGGCAGGGCTGATCTCTGTCCTGGCGTCCTCCGGCCGCACTGGTGCTGGGGCCAAGAGGACTGCAAACCAAGGTGCGAGGGGCACCGGGACAGATATCAAAGGGGACGCGGGGAGAGATGATTCCGGGCAGGACTCCGGGCCGGGATCGGAAGGTGGGATGACCCATGCCTCCTAGATCGGCCACACGGAGTAGATCCCGCTGGTGAATAGCGCTACCGCGAGGTGGTCCGCGGTGGTTATTGCCCGTACCAGCAACCGGGAGAGTCGACCCAACCTGCCTTTGGGGAGGTCGGGGCCTCGATCCAGGTCGGGCATAGAAGTTCCCCTGCTCAGGATGCGCAGGGGCCTGGCGACTGGAGCCAACAGTGGCTTGGGCCAATGCGGCCGCTGTTGCTAGGGCCCCAAGGTGGGCATCCTCCTCCGCTCGTGCCCGACGTTGGCGTCGGGACAAACGAGTCGGGATGAGCGGCGCGGGCAGGTGGAGAGTCCGCTCTTCGACTTGAGAGGCCTGGCGGCGGTGTCGCCGTGGCCTGGCGGGAGCCCTTACCGTAGATCCCTGGAGCGAATCCCGGATAGGGTGATCCCGGACATCTTCCACCTCATCCGCATAGGGAAGGGAACTTTCAGAGCGCTCCAGGGATAAGCTCCCGAAGCGGTTGGACGTTGAGGTGGGCAGCGGTGCCTCCCTGCGCGGCCCTCGGGGGCGGCGGTGGTGGCGAGGTGCAGCCTCCTCAAGGTCCAGGCGAGCCATGTCCCTAGTGGGGATGAATCCCTCTTCCTCATATCTCCGCACCACTGTGTTGATCACCCTTCTCTGGATGACCTCCGAGGGGGAGAGAGGGCGTGGTCGTCCCGCAATTGCGGCTGCTGGGACGGCCGTGGAACGGGCGGGACCGCGCGGAGTAGCCGCGTCGGTGTTTCCCCTACCTCTGCGCCAGTGGGAGGGTGGCGATCGGGAACTGGATCGGGCGACCTGATTTCTGAAAGCAGGGAGAAGGACCCATTAACACTGACAGGAAAAATGAATCAACAACCCACCATTAGCGCCACGACGCCTTCCGTGGGGGGAACCCAGGCCCTCGACGTTGCGAGACGGAGTGCCCGATGTCCCTTCCCCAGCCCCTGGCGGGTAAGACTGAATGCTTGGCCGGGCAACATGCCGGTCTTCCAACACCTCTGAAAGCCATCGGTCCTCGTACCGAGGAGAAGAGATTCACGTCGGGTTCACCATTTTTCTGTTTCGGTGCGGATGTGCGTCGGGTTACACTGTTCCGCCAGGACGCGTTCGCGCGTGCACCCGTCAACCCGAGGGGATGGGCGCGTGGCTTGTGGTCCCGCAGTCCCACTTTCCAAAGGTGGGCGGCATCCGTCCCTTATTCAGGGGCGTCTGCTCCTTGATCGAAACCGGTATGATGGGATGTCGGCTCCTCCTTCCTTGGACGTCTCCTCGGAACTCGTCGCCTAATCCGGGTCTCCCTCATAGATTTAAGACATGCTCGTGAATCTCGTTCCCGGCACCATATCTTCATGGACACTGGTTAATTACGCTGCTTCCGCCCGGACGCTCCAAGGAGTCTGGTCGGGGCAGCAACCTGCGGTGAGGAGGCCGGGTGGCTCTGGGTGCTGGGGGCGTGTCGTAACACTGTGGCTCTGCACGTCTGTCTTCCGTCCCTAATAGGGCTTCTCGAAGGCATGATGGCCTGAGGCATCCCGCACTGGGTGCGGGGAACTGTGTCCCCTGAGGTTTTCCTCAGCTTCCCATGTTTAACACGAGGTATGTCGCGAGTTTAACGTCCAGCGGGGACGGCATCGGACCGATCAACACGAAGAGTGGATCAGATGACAGAACCCCTTGCGGGGAACCTCCGACGCTGGGGCCAACGCATGGGTGGCTTCCCAAGTGATATGGAGTGGAGTGAAGTGGCACGACCCCACCGGGATGTGGCGGCCCGGGTAAGGATCAGGATGTATGATGGAGTGAAGAGCTTGGACCCCGTAGAGGCTTCCTACGTACCGCGCGTTAGCACGGATCAAAGTCAACGTAGTTCGGGTATACAGTTTAACGTCATGTTGGACGTCGGCAAGCCGAATCACGAAGAGGTCGAGGCCGCCGGGCAGAGGATTGAACCGAACCACCTCGCGCAGAGGGGGATGGAACGGCCGGGTGGATCACAGTTTCACACCATGCTGGACGATAAAAGGAGAAATGGAAAAAGGGGCTGTGGGGAGGCACAGTGGACATACACACGGGCAGTCTCCCACAGGGGCGGATTCATAGGTGAATCGACGCAAGCGTGAACCCTGGAGGGGTCCACTGATGGACGAACCGACGTGAATACGACCGGGACGACCAGGTGGTGGGCTTGAACCTCAGGGAGGCTTCCTACGTACACTATTTAGAAGACATGGATCAAAGTCCACGTAGTTCATTCTGTCAGGACTTATGCACTTGAGGCAGCCCGGATGCGGCAAAACTCAGTTGGAAGGGACTTGGACCGAAAGTAGGAGACACCTCGATCCCAGTCACACCCTCTACTGGCTTTGGCGGTGGGGGAGCGCAATGGAGATACACATGTGCAGCCCCCCACAAGAAACTAGGGGTTTGTAATACCCTACCCCCGTAGGGAAAAGCCGCTCCCATTAAATCGTCCCTAAAGAGGGGCAATCCCGACATCCCTGCAGAGACGAGCGGGTGGGGGCCACATCCAAACCGGGGGGGACCCTGCGTGCGAGGCACGGGATCGGGTGATGCTGACGGTTTAGCGGCTTGCTGGACGAAGTACAGTTTAACGTCGTGTGTTGAGGATGAAGCGGACGGTTTAACGTCTTGCCGGACGAAGTACAGTTTAACGTCGTGTGTTGAGGACGAAGGTGATTGGCAGTTTAACGTCTTACAGCGCGGACGTGGTACAGTTTAACGTCATGCTGGACAAAACACTTGGCAGTTTATCATCTTGCAGTGCGGACGTAGTACAGTTTAACGTCATGTTGGACGGATGCAGTTTAGCGTCATGCGGGACGAATGTGCAGTTTAACGTCATGCTGGACAAATGTGCAGTTTAACGTCATGCTGGACGTATGTGCAGTTTAACGTCATGCTGGACATATGTGTAGTTTAACGTCATGCTGGACATTGGTGGCCGCCGATGGATCCGTGTCACTTCGCGCGAGCCTGGAGGGCCGCACGGGAAGACAACGCACGGTGCGGGCATCCAGGATGAAGATCATCGGGTGCCACGCAGGCGGGTACCCTCAGGGGGTCAAGGGGGGCGACCCTGGGGGATTGCGCGCAAAAGCGGAGCTTTGCGCGCAAAACAGCAGGTCGGCGCGCAAAATGGCGGGCTGGCGCACAATTGGGCCAGCCCTTTGCGCGCGGAAGATTGAGATTGCGCGCACCGGGCTTCGGACAGCTCGCGGGGGCAACGGCTCATTGTCTAACGAACGACCACTTTGAAGAGGGGGGTGCGCGCAATCGGGCTGGATTGCGCGCACCCGGGGGCAATTGCGCGCAAGAGGCTTCTTTTGCGCGCAAAGGCCTTCGGGTTAAGGATTATTCAAAGGAAAGGATCCAAGGGGATTGCGCGCGAAGGCGAACCCCAAGGCTCTATTGCGCGAAAGAAAGGAGGTTACCTGAAGACCGGCATTGCGCGCGGAAGGGGTCGGATTGCGCGAACGAGCGACGCTTCAGATTCTGGCAACCTTCAAAATGTCGGGGGTCGCCTTATATTTATAGGCAACCCCGGGCGCGGAATCCGGTCTCGGGCGCGGAATTCTCTTCGCGGGCGCGGAATCAGGACCCGGCGCGCAAGGGAGCCGCGCAGGCCATGGGCGCGCAAAATAGCGCGCCAGCCCAGCGCATTGCGCGCATCCCGTGAGGATTGCGCGCCGCGACTCAACTTTGCGCGCGGGCCTCTGAAATTTCGCGCAAGTCCTCCGGGCCCTCCGGAACGTGCCTATGACTCCAAATATCACTTCGCTTTCCGTATCTGGAGCTTCGTTTGGGAACAACGGACTTTTCCGGCGTCTACAATGCCAAACCCATGGGATGGTAACATCATCGTGTCTCCAATTTGGGATTGAATATCATCATCTAGAGGTTTCCCAAATTTATTATATAATGTGGTCCGGATTCATAGAGTGTCTCTGGGTTTCCATATCCGCATTAACATGGACCTTTCACTAAAGAACAATGTTGGAGTGTTCCTTGTCTGAAAGATTGGGTTTTGGGTCATGATAATCCCATATAACCTCTAAAACATGGATCCTATAGTCTCTAGTATGAATGGTACATATCACACTTGCATTTCCTTTTGATCAAATTAAATGAATCCCTTCATTAATTGGACAAATTATTGGGAAGAAATCCATTTATAAGACCCTATACATTTGGGATAGATCTAAAAGCCTTCAATCTCTTTTCTCAGTGAAAGGATCATTGCCCTGCACCCTCATCCATTGTCACCACCATATCCAAGACCGAATATACCAACAGAGGAGGAAATTTTTTTGTGCCTCTGTTAGATAATTGGCATCCTTTTGTTTCTCAGATCAAGCATGTATCACATGGTCATAGAGATTTGTGATTATGACACCAGTTCTCAGAAATACCTCATTGAATGAACTATAATAACTCTAATTCACATTAAACAAATGTACACATGAATCCATCCTATTTCCTAAGCTCCATATAATCACATCCCTAAATGGGCACCCCCCTTAGGTGTACGACCCATATTAAACCCGAAAATCACAAGGTCATCCTTTTATGTAAGTAATTCCAATCCCATTTCTCTCAAATGACAACACTCCCCAATGAGACTTTCTTGACTTTCTGAACTATGTGGGCTTTTATTTTCATCAAAATTAGAAACATAAGAAGCATCTGTGAGGTTAAAACCCATCAATTGAAATCATCTCTATTATTTATGTGCCACATTTTTCGAAGGGTCTAAATCAACTTGGATATTCATATCCCTTCTAGGATACATGGGATTATTTTGTATAAGTCCCAAACCATAGTTTGATTAGGAATATTATGCCTATTTTTTCATTCTAGATGAAATTAAACTATATGGATTGGTCCTTATCACATGAACATAAATCATATGATGTGTCTAGTAATGTGGAATAGATCTTTGTGTGTTCTGATTCCATTCACAAGGATACATAGGTGTCCGGTCGAGGGGTATGATCCCAACATTAAAAAAACTCATGTATCTCTAGATGATGATAAATTCTAGCGTGCCTCAATGAATGAATTTAAAAATAGCATAGTCATAATATTGACCAATGAATCTCTATGTAGTATAAAAATAAATATCATTAATGTAGAACCTCAAATACATACAAATTATTATGAAATTCAATAAATGTTAATCAGTGATTTTCAAATGAAAAGATAAAATCATTGCATACTTTGTGAATTAATAAGGATTAATGTACATATCTTAAATCTATATGAGAGTCTCTAAGTTGGCAATTTTCTCCCCAAAATTGTTAAATGAGAGTGACATCAAATCCTCTCGACCAATGTATGTCCTTTTGTATCTTAGATCAAAACCTGACAAATGTATTCCTTTAGAAAGCCAGTCCCTTTGTATAAAGAACCATTGGATATTTTTGGGTAAATAAATAATTATAATGGAAATAGCCTGAAAGTATTGATTCCTAACCAGAACAAACATTTCAAGGTAGATGAAACAAAAATAGTGAACCTGGCGAGAATCATTAACCATGTGGAAATTATTACCCATCTATCAGGCCCCTGTTAATTGATAAATGATAGAAAAAAGAATCAATCATGAATGTGTCAATATAAAAGATAATTATTTAAGGAAATTAATTTGTTTTTATTTTCATAATTCTATCATTACTTCCTTCTCTCCAAATGGAATGCCTTGTGTTTTCACCTATAAGTGGCATGACTATTGCTCAAGATGGACCACCTTCCATTAGGAGGGCATAATTACCAACATAGCATCTTCAAGTATAGGTCTAAAATGTATTGGTTCAAGAATAACATCAACATGGTACTACCCCAACCCTATAAGATTTCCAACATTCTCTCCAAGTTTACAACAATCCTCGATCGTCCGGTCAGTGATGACTAGAGGTCAAAAAGATGACGGTGCCATCCACCATCATCAAATATTTATGGTCCTTATCACTAGAAAAAAATAAGCAGTCCAATATATACTATATAAAGGTGGATTCAGAAGTAATTCATGGCTTCAACTTGAAGACACATTGGTCCTTATAGAGGTATCCCTCCAAAAATCACCGCCAACAGAATTGTGTGGTAGTGAGCCCCCAATGTGATGGGAGTGTTACCTGACGTTGTTTGACCCAGGTCACCCAGACTCATGAATGCAATATGAAACCTCAGGGAAAACATTCTGCCAACTGGGAGAAGGTTCTTACCTTTTTCCCCTTTGGATAATTCCATCAACTGAAAATTTTGGTAAACAATCTTACGAGTACATACACCCATCGTCCATAATTTCTATAGTCATCAGAATTTTCTGGTGGGGTCCAACTAATCCCTCCATTTAAATTCAGTGGAGTACTGTGAGAATCCACATACATTTTATTTCAAACTATCATAAAGTCATTTGAATCATAAATCTACTTCAATGAATCCTGGAAATAAAATATGGTTTCAACTTGGAAGTAGGGACATGAACCTAGCTACACACACCAATCATTCCAGCAGTCTCGTTTTTCAGCATTAAAAAAATTCTATCGACCCATCATCAAGAAAAATGTCCATCATGCACATAATCATACCAAAATTCATCAAGTCTACAAATTTTTTTCATTTGGTATCACATGGAGATGTTAGTAAAAAAGAAATCATGAAAAACCTGGGGTAGACTCATCTCTCTATCCCCACACGTGAGTTTTTTAAATATCCACTGACAGGAAAGGGAGCATGTGAGCAAGTGAATCCTCCTATTAAAAAAATTGCCATATATTCTCAATTTGGCTTCTGATGGCACCAAAAAAATATAACAATGGCGAATGTGTGGACCTAAATTCCTACCCATATTCCGAAATCTTTCTAGGTTATCAGAATGACAACATCAACAGTACTATAGGGATATACACATAATTATTTCAATACCCATAGGATGTCTCATCTGCATACCATCACGAAGTATATACTCAAATCTATTTTATTCTAGGATTGTTATGGGTAATACTAACCATATCCTTCATACAACCAGATCCGGATCATACACCCCATCCAATTGGAGATAATTGGTATTTTCTGATGATCACTCCATATAAGGAAAATACACCTCCATATGATAACCAATTTTCCTAGTATGTGGCTCCAAATAATGGTAAAAGAGAATCAAAGAAGATATTTCACAACATAGTGTTTGAAAATCTAGAGTTAATATATGATATGACTTTCCTTAATATTTTTTTTCCTGAAGACATCATACATTTATTTGTTCAACCTAAATATCCTACACTCCCATTTATAATTTATGGGAGTAATAGAAGTAATTATGGAGTTCCTCATTGAGTACTTCATCAGGAAATATTTATTCAAGAAAATTCAATAAATTTAGTGAACCAATCTCTGTATCAGAGCCCGGACAACCCCTTGTGTGGCTACAAGACCATGGAGTAAGAGAATTTATCTCGTGATATAATCCACCATGTTGGTCCTCCCTTTTATGGAATTCGTTGTGAATGTTCTCACCATAATAGTGTTTTTTATTATCATGATAATTGTCCAATTGACAATATAGTGATGAAATGCCCCTCTTATCTCAAGTCACTTTCTAACATAATGCAAGTCTTGTCTGATTTTTTATTACTAAAATGTTAAATAATTTCTCAACCCAAAGGAATCCCATGGAAATAGTCATACCCTAATCCACCCTTGGGTCATTTGTCTTCAAATAAAGTAGATGAAAAACAATTGGTCCTTTTTTGTGATAAAACAATTGAGATACATCCACTCTAGAAATTCCAAGTTGAGAAAACAATAGAAAATGTTGATCAGGCTATTTGGAATATGAGAAAAAAACATGAAAATGGTGATGTACCAGTCATTTTATAGCCTTTGTCAAGAACTCAATAAAATATTCCATAATTTATATTAGAATATTACTTTCATGATATTTGACTCACAATATAGAAAACTCATAATCATTTTAAAGATAAATCCTTACCATATAAAAATATAAATGCCATTTAGAGGTAATAGGAAAGTTGAGTAGAAAATTTGTCCTATAATCTCTCTCAATTTCTTGACATCCAAAGGTTGAGAAACATTATAGAGCCCTTCAGCGTGCATGCCCTGATGTACTAAAGAGGCTACGATAGTTAATGACTAATAACCCATATGGTGTTCATATTAGAGGATGGGGTGTTGATGGATCATTTCATTTTAGTGCAATGTCTATTCTAAAAAAGCCATCCAAAAGTTTTCTCGTGCAATATTATTGCCAATGGATGGCTTCAATCAATAGATGCTTTTTGTAATCAATGATATGATCATGAATAGGTCACGAATAGCTATCATCAAAGTCTATCCCAATGATAAAAGGATAGAGAGATAATTTTTCATCAATCATTTAGGAACATTAATTGTCCTCCCACTTATGAGAAGTCCACCCATTATATTGCAAAACTATCTTAAATTGCACAATAGTCTTCTGAAACTGGAAATTTTTTTGGTTGTAGGATAATGCATACAAAAAAATTTATGACCATAATTTGTTAAATCAAATGTGCGGATGTGCTAATATCATCTATAACAGTTCAGGAACTACCAAATCTTGTAGGGATTATGGTTTTTAAACCGAACCATTTAATTCAACAATTAATGTTTGCAGTTTTACAGAAGACGAACAAGAACAGACATAGCTCGTATGGATAGGGGGTTTTCACATCCCCGATCGCCTCCCTAATAGATGTTAGTTTACTCTCGATTACTGATGAATCCACCAAGTGAATGCATAACTGAACAATCCAAGGATTCCGTTCAGGTTACAATCCATCAAAAAGTTCCCTGGAAATCATCATATAGGAGAACATAGTCTCATGGAGGGCACTATGGATATGATCTTAAAAGATATTTACAGAATCATATTAATGAATTTTTCATCAGTGGACATAATTAATACCATTATAGAATACCGTCTATAATAAGAGTCTAGTTTATGGGATTCAGAGCATGATGTTAATATTCATAGTAGTTTACACACTAGATCAAATGAAGATAGTCTACACACCTGAAATCAAAGGCTAACCCAAAATCGTGATAAACTATCATGTAACCAAGTCCCACATATTTTAATGGAAAATTATGTAGGGGAAAGGAAAATTTCATGTCATGTCTCACATTTAAAGTGGAGAAGTTAAATCTTTTTCCCTTGAAGAAATACTTTCCTAGTAAAGGGAGGAGATGAAAGAGTTGAAAAGACTTAATGAAGAGTTACTTTAAAACAACATTACTTCCAATGATGCTCCACAAGTAGATCCTTAGCTTTCACATCCTTTAGGAACTCATGAGGAAAGACTGTTTGTTATAACTATATAAGTGAATAATTAATTCCCTCAATTGGGTATACATCCATCATGTAATCAATCACATCTTTATAGGCTTGTCCCCATGGGTTATCCATGACAAATACCTGAATCACCATAACCATTGTTATTTCTAGTGGTCACGCCTATTGATACTCTTGATATTTTATATGATTGGGTCCCATATCCTCTAGATATTCCTCAAATGTCTAGGAATAAAATTAAGGCATTAAGAACTCGATTAGAAGATATAGAAGAACAATGTTCACTAGTACAAAAAGTATAATGCTTATCCAAAATGGGTAGATCTAATACCTCCCCAAACAACTTTTATCAATAGGAAATTTCCAATATTTAATGATTCTGATGATCCGGAGCATCACATAACACATTTTCTTCCTCACTGTTATCTAGGATTGCGACCCCTCGACATCAAGAATCAAAAAGGCTCAGATGCTCAGTGAAAACATTACAGAGGCCAGCCATCTTCTAGTATACAAGTTTTCAGTCTCAATCAATTAATGGATGTGAAGACCTCCTTATGAAATTCATTTTCCAATTTATCTCAACTTTGTCGAAGACAATAATATTTTTATCATATAGATTAAAAACAAAGGGATAATGGATTTGTTTAATATTTTAATTCTTGATGGAATGTATTATCATATTCCTTAACTCTACCCCTCTCTCCAGAAGAGTTTCTTCCAAATTGGTGTGACAAATCTGTTTGATCAGTTATGCATGCCACCAAATCCATATGAAATGCACAGGAGGGTTTTAAGGCATTGCATCAATCACCCGATAGGGGGATGACTCCCTTGTGGAAGCCAAAGAAAAATCTCATATAATTACATCAACTCTAAGATGGTAAATAGGGAATGAAGAGGATGCTATAGGCACACTCAATCAAGAACCTGTACCTTATTATATTTCAAAACCATTATTTTACCGATAGGATCCAACTCCTGAGTATCGGTATAAATAACTATGTCTTCAATATGAACAGAATGATAAATTAAATATACAGTTTGTGGAAATAAAGATCAAATTATATTTTTTCAATAATGAATAAGATCAATGTTACTTCATTTTAGTATTTGAAAATAATTTAGTTCCATTTCCAAGTCCCCAGAATCCAAAAAAAATAAGGGGGAAAAGATATCCCAAATAATTTAACATTTCATCAAATGTTGGGCCATCCCATTCAGGAGTGTTTTGTTTTCAAAGACCTCATGAAAAAAAATAGTAGATTCTGGACATCTGAAACTAAAATATTAATCAGCCCATGTATCATGGGTTACTACTACCAATACAGAGGAATACGGTGGATGGTAGGAAGTAAAAAAATTTTCATATATCTAAGATTATTGGATGGTCAGGAAAATGATCAACTGAAATTAGTCTATTCTACAAATAGATTTGAAACAACCAATTTTCCCTACAACCACTTATACTAGAAAAAAGATATCTTCATAAAAATATCATTCCTCCAAAGGTCAATCCTTAGATAAGTGACATTATTAGAGAGATAAAGAGAATATAGAAGAAGATGACCTCATAGAAAGGTCAAAGATGTCCTTGAATTTTGCCGATTTCATGATAACTGTCCCAAAAACACTTGCACTACCCCACCAAATGGAACAACAAGAACAAAATTTTCATGTAGAATATTCATCAGATGAGAAATGGATCTTCAGTTCTGTGAACAATATCCACTTAACAGATCCCTATCCAAATCATGATTCTGTTTATGAACCTGAATTCCATGCACCTGATTGGGAAACTAGGTGAATAAGTAATTGTCAATGATATAGGGGAATATGTTTATATTATAGATTCCACTATAATATCTATACCCTGATCGAGATAATTATATTGAAAGAAATAATGGGAGATCCCTTGAGAGGGCTCAACAAGATCAAGGTAACTCTCCCCCACATAAAATGACCATCCATGACATAATCATCATGGATGATCAGTTACAGGTTATACCATCGCTCTCTCAGTAGGAAGATAATCTTAGATAGTATAGTCTACCATGATCAGTTGTATTTGTAGCTTCTAAACCAAAATATTATACATCCACATCTGGAGAGTCATATTCCAAGGCACCTGCAATAATGTATTTCCATGCTAGATAATGCAAGACTTTAGACAAAATGTATGATCTTTTGAAACAACTATTCCAATTACTGGCCATGATTTCAATCCAAGAAGCTTTGAATCTTCCATAATATCTTCGAGTAGATTTTATTGAGGCTTTTTCATGTCCACAAGAGTTTTAATTTGATGTTGTTGTTGCTGTTAATTATTGTGTAGAAAATGAACTTGGAGAATTTCGTGAAGTTATTTCATTCATGGATCAAGATGAAGATGATGATGTAGATGTACATAGCACGCCCCTGTATCTATATGTAAGGGTTAATGATATAGAAATCCAATGATCATTCATTGATAATTTCTCATGAGTCAACCTCATTCCCATCTGCACACTTCATTGATTGTGACTCACAAAATCTAACTTATCTTCTTCCACTCTAATGATGCAACGATATGAAAAGAATGAACAAGAACATATAGGCATGATTACACTCAGAGCATCGTTTGGGGATATTTTATCTAATTAATATTTAATGGTTTTCTAACATGACAAAACATTCAACATTATTCATGGAATGTCATTTCTACATCATCATATTTCCATTCATTTTTCATATCCCAAGTGTCTCACTTATTTCTTAATTGGTAAAATTGGGACATTTTACAGTGACAATCCCCCTTTTAAAAATTGTGAATTTTTGTATATTGATGCATAACTTTATCAGATAATGGGAATAAGTATCATGGAAAAATATTTTAAATGAATAAATCGCCCAAATGGTCTTGAAAAGATCATGGATAACTCATTCAAACATTAGAGTAAAGATTTAATGTTTTTTATCAATCACATTGAAAGGATGAAACCAAATCCAAGAACTCATGTAGTAATTCCCATAATATTAGTTGTTTAAATTGAGCCTAACTACCTGGGATAAATAGTTGATTGTGAAAGCTTAAAAGGGGATTTCATCATCTCATCCACCAAACATCAACAATTCCTTGCTTCATTTGTAATGATAGAAGATGTTGTTGTATTATTAAAAGGACATAATAATGTTGATTCCCAACACATAAATTTCACTTCAATACTCTGAGAATATCCATCATCAAAAATAGGGACATTAATGGTTGCTGCTTCTTATGGGTGTCCAAATAATGAATCCATCCCTAGAAATGAATGGTTTTCTTCATCACCAACCATTCCAGAAGAAACAGAAGAAGTGAAACGTGATGAATATGAAGAGTAAAGAAGATCATAAGTGCCGCGACCCCCTCCCCACAATGTGTACCCCTCATAGGATGGCAATGTGAAGAGAGAGATAATGACCCCTGAGTCCCGCCTCCAGTAGGCCCCAGGTTGGCGACTTGCACGGAGGGTATAATAAACACACAAATGGGTTGGATTACCCTCTAAGAGAACACATGCAGAAAGGAGATATAATATAGACACCAATCAACTCCAACTCAGACTGCCATATCGACGAATCCAATTTCACATATGAAATGCCATGCAAATGTGCTACAATTGAAAGGAAAAAACTGAAAGTATAAAAGAGAACATAAAAAGAGAAGCAACTACAAGCCCGAGAAGCTCCTGCAACCCCAATATTGTAGAAACCAGCATAATCTCCATCCTACTCCAAGTGACATGAAAATTGGTTTATATAAACATAGGGTGAGTATAACAGTATACTCAATAGGATCCTCTTGGAATCCTCTGGTGAAAAGGTAATGAAATCATGCTAAAGCACAGTAAAGAACAAGTGAAACTACTTCTTAATCTAAACAGGTATACTAAGTTCCCAACCTCACCACGGATACTCTTACCAAGTAATGCATACAAAAATATATCATAAAATAAAGAAAATCAAGGGTACGCCATTATTTTTCTACTTTTCCCCAACATCGCACATCGTAAGCATCTCTCTCCAAAAGCCTTTCCAGCAGACACCTGGGTGAAGTACCACAATATGCACCTCATGCAACAAAACCACCACGTCCACACACCAAAGTAACCAGGTAGTTTCTGGGAGCCTCCATAGCTCGCATAACATGTATCATATGGTGGATATTATTCCTCAAGCCATTACAGCCCATACACTGAGTATGGATTCTCAAGCCATCATATCCTATACATGTTACACCTATAATAGTACCTAGAAAACTATATTCGGAATATGTGTGTGAGTAACCACAATCCATTACAGCCTTCTACACACATATATGGGGAAAACTAACCCATGTGTCTGCCAGCACCAGTAACTACCAAGATAAGAGAGCGGGGCCAAAGTGGGTAGTCATCCATCCATCCTCCCACCGGAATGTTGGGGAAAACACCCTCAGGGCTCCGAACACCGAGGTGTTAGTTTCCCCTACTGATAGGGTGGATTAGCGTATACAAACACGAAAAGTACAAAATATATTATATCTCACAACCACACTATAAGAATCACCTTGTCTTAGACACAACCACAGCTAACGCCTCTCAGACTCCGGGATGCTACTACATAGACTAGGTTTCCAAGAAGCACACAAAATTAAAATATCTTTAGTAGATTACTTCATTCCCTTTATATCTTTTCGACTGTATTTTAATTAATTCCATAAAAATTAATTAACCAGGAATAATTCCAAATTAAATTTCATTAGTATCACATCCAAAGTCAATTGTTCCTTCAAACAATGGAAAACTCATCATTAGGTTCCAGCATCTCCATCCATATTGGTTAACACCATTTATTCAATTATTTATTAATGAATTATATTCCTTCATTCCCAGGAATTCTATAAAAACATTCTATGCTACAAAACACAAGGGTGCTCAACATGTTAAGTAGATGTACTACCTATCTAGTCTTTGCCCCTTATAGAAATAGCATATAGCCATCCTTCCTGAAGAAGCTAACCACGGAAAGCATGTGGCATACCCCATGTGTCTTCACCTCTTTCTGAAGAAGGGTAAGCAAGACCAGCTGCCTTGAGCAATGGGGAAATGTAAAGCAGATAAACAACAAATCAAAATCACCATGCATCCAACAATAACATCCATCCCATTCCATCATCCCTAGTGTCCTCCCCAACACCCACATGCATAAACCGGTGCATCTCTCCATTCTAGAAGTTATCTGCTGCCACAACCAAAAGCCTCAATGCACCCCCCAAATATCACCACAACCATCCAGGATCACATCATAGCAAAAGTAGTAGGAATAAAACATCACATCAATAGGGATCTTGGCCATTTAACAATCAAGAGGGTAACTCAGAACCCTTTAAGTAATTAACAAACAATCAGTTCATTAATCCATATTGAATTAATAGATTTGTTACTCATAGGTTCCAAATTTTGTAAACCTAATCTGTTAGCTATCACAATAAATAAACATGCTTTCTACACCAATTTGATCGACATCAAATATACAACAAGAACCAGATTTGTTTACATGCCTCATTTTCATTATTTAACAATTATCAAATAATCCCAATTTACGTTCTTTACTAATTTCCTTCAAGAATGAACAAAAAATAAATTAAATCATAGATATCACAATATATATCAAAACATGAGGCAATAACATACTATGGATATCAATTTATTTATCAGGTTAAAATATTTATTATGTCAATTAAATTTTCATCTAGTGGGATTAAACAAACTAACAAAATAATTACATGTAAAAGAAAGAGAATCAACAAATCCCCTACCTCAAACAGGTTCTTAATGTTCTTTATATGAGAACGATCCACTCAACAGATCACGATCGCCTCCTCTCATGAAAACCGAATCCACCTGAGGATTCCACGGTATGAACACACCAAACAAAACCCAAGAAAAGTCTATTAAGTACATTGAGAAAAAATTCCCTAAAAAGAAAAGGAGGAATAGAATATGATGAACCAAAAAGAATAAAAAAATATCATACCTTATATCAAAGATTGATCGATACTGCTTGGGTGCACCAAAAACAGAGCGGAACCGATCATATGAGTAATGTTTGATTGTGCAACTCCTATGGTTCGGATTGAAATGATTTAGTGTCTCATTGATAAAACCAAAGAGAAAGAAAATGGGAGGATGATAACTTGTCCCTTTTGATGATTAAATGGGGCGACAGTTTATGATACGCATAATTCCCAATTGAAAGTGGATTTCATTAGCCCACGCAGTTTGACCAAGTAAAAACATCCCGAACCATAGGATTAATTAATATAGGATTTACGGTCTTTGAATTGGACATAGATCAGTTAAAATAAGTCTCTAAATGTGTTTTACATCAAAGGAAACGTCAAAGGGGTGAAACTGTAGGATGCTGGAAACATTGTTCACATTCTCAAGATTTGGAAAAGGAAATAAAGTAGAAGGATAGAGGTGAAGGATGGAAGATCAGTAGTCTGGAAACACTGTTCATGGAAGTGGTTAAGCATAAAGGTGAAGGATAGAGGTGAAGGATGGAGGTGAAGGATGGAGGTCAAGGAAAGAAGCTCACTAGTCTGGAAACACTATTCTTGCAAGAGGTGAAGGATATAGGTGAAGGATAAAGGTAAAGGATGGAAGCTCATTGACCTGGAAACACTATTAATGAAAGAGGTGATGGATATAGGTGAAGGATGGAGGTGAACAATGGAAGCTTACTGGTCTGGAGACACTATTCATGCAAGAGGTGAATGATGGAGGTGAAGGGTGGAAGCTCACTAGTCTGGAAACACTGTTCAAGCAAGAGGTGAAGGATTGAGGTGAAGGAGGGAAGCTCACTGATTGGGAAACGTTATTCATGTAAGAGGTGTAGGATATAGGTGAAGGATGGAGGTGAAAGATGGAAGCTCACTGGTCTGGAAACACTATTCATGCAAGAGGTGAATGATATAGGTGAAGGATGGAGGTGAAGGATAGAATCTCACTGTCCTGGAAACACTATTCACCAAACTGAATAATTTGCAATGTGTTGGGAAAAGGACACCCTATCATCCTGGAACACCTCAAAAACCATAATTCAACAAAGGATTGGACCAAAGAGGTTCATGCAATTACACCAAAAACCTCTCAAAAAATTCTCAACCTCGAGAATTCAAAACCAACCAAAAAAGGAAACTAAAAGGGGTCTGAGCAACCACTCCCCAAGATACCTCTCAAAAGAGAGCCATCCATAAGATGCAACAACAGAGAAACATCTTATAATCACGAAATGTCTAAAACCAGAAAGGGAACATCGTTACATGAAAGGAGTTAAACATCAAATAAATTTGGGTACTGAGCATTTATCTGTGACTCATGTTCCTAGGTACTCTCATCCACGCCACCATGTCTCGATAAGACATAAACTAAGGGGATAGAATGCTTGTGTAATACCTTCTCTTTGTGGTATTGGATATCCACTGGTTGTTCCTCGAAGGTTGCATCATCATCAACATCGATCTCTCCCAAATAGATGATGTGAGAATAATCATGAAGATAACGTCAGAGCTATGATTCATGGAAAACATCATATATCAGAATCATCTGTGGGGGAAGTTCTACTCGATACACCCCAAATCCAACATGATCTAACACCTCGAAAGGCCCCACATACTAGGGCAGAAGCTAACTTCCATGACCAAACATTCACTGCCCACAATGGGGAGTCACCTTATGAAACACACGATCCCCAAAATTAAACTATAATGGCATCCTTCATTGATTAGAATATGATTTCTAATGATCTTGCGTTGTCTTCATCCTCTCAAGAATCACCATGACCATCTCTATTGTATTCTGTACTAGTTCCAGTCCGAGAATTGCTGACTCTTCGGCCTCAGTCCAGCACAATAGAGAACGAAAAGGCTGGCCATACAATGATTGAAACGGTTCCATACTGATGGTGGAGTGAAAACTATTATTGTATGTGAACTCAACCAAGGGTAATTTCCTCATCCATGGGCCTCCAAAATCAAGAACACAAGAGCATAAGATGCCTTCAAGAGTATGGATGATTCACTCTGTCTGGCCATCCATTTGAGGATGAAATGTAGTGTTAAGGCATAGTTGAAAACCAAAATAATGTTGGAGACCTTTCCAAATCCTTGAGGTAAAACTAGGATCTCGATCAGAAATGATCTTCCTTGGGATACCATGAAGTATCACCACCTCCTCTAGATAAATCCTCTACAAAACATCCTCTGATCTCGACTCCTTGATTTCTATGAAGTGGGCCGATTTTGATAAATGATCAACTACCACCAAAATAGAATAATGTCCTCCCGGAATTCAAGGAAACCCTGTAACAAAGTCCATTGAGATATCCTCCCGCTTCCACTGAGCAATCTATTATGGCTGGAGAAGACCACATAAACGCGTTGTTCGGCCTTCACTTTTGGGAAGACAAACCATCGAGACACAGACTCCACAGTAGCTTTCTTCAACCCAGGCCACCAAAACCGACTCCTCAAGGCTCAATACAACACTGTCACACTAGGATGTACTGCTACAGGAAAACTAACGAACTCTCGGAGAAAAGTCTCACATATTTCCAATGTAACATAAATCCCTCCATGATACAACACTCGGTGTTGTTCATTCTCAGTCCAACCTTTAGGGACCTCTCCAAAAACAACTTGGTCTCTCCAGACCTCCACCTCAAGATCCTCTAACTGGGACTCTTCAACCTTCTCCATCAGGGATGAATGTACCATCATCTAAAAAATATAGCCTCTACCCCCTACTTCTCCCATATCATGATGTAATGATGACAATTCATCCATTACTCTCGAGGAATAACCGTATTCATGAATAGCATAACTACTTGACATTCGACTCGGTGATTTAGCTTAAACATTCCCCTTTCCAAGATTATTCAATATTTCGAAGTAGTATTCCTGCAAGAACGTCATCCACCGATGATTTCATATGTTCATGTCAGGCTGGGAGAAAACATACCTCAACCTCTTATGATCAGTGAAAACGAAATAGCATTCACCAATGAGGTAATGTCTCCACAACATCAGAGAAAACACCACGGCTTCCAACTCATGATCATGGGTGGCATAGTTGCATTCATGGCGATGTAACTGCCAAGACCCATAAGAAACAACTGAACTCTGGTACAAGTGAAGACAACCAAACCCCAGATCTGAAGCATCGTAGAAAACATCAAACTGAACTCCCTCATGTAGAAGACAAAGGACTAGAGGACCTACTAACTTCCCTTCTAGATACTCACATGCTGCCTAAAATTGATCAGTCTATAGAAAAGCCTGATCCATCCTTGTCAAAGATGTTAGAGGAGTCGCAACTCAGGAGAAATAGGCTACGAACCTCCTATAATACCATGTGAGACCAAGCAAACTTTGCACCTCTGAAACTGACTTTGGGGCTGTCCAAGACCCAACTTCTTATATCTTCGATGGATCCATAGATGCACCCTGTTGGGACACAACATGCCCCATGAAACAAACTTCTCGTGCAAAAAACTCACATTTCGACAATTTACAAAACAGGTGGTGTCGATTAAGAACTCCGAAAACATCTTGTAGATGCTCAGCATGCTCTTCTTCTGATGTGAAGTACTCAAAGATTTCATCAATTAAAACTACCATGAACTTGTCAAGGAACTCAAAGAACACAACATTCATCAATCCCATGAAAATTGCAGGAGCATTCATCACGCCAAACGGCTTTACAACGAACTCATAGTTCCCATGACGACAAAGTAATGAAGTCTTCGGGATATCCTCATCCTTCACACGCATTGGATGATATCCTGAACGCAAGTCGATCATTGAGAACCATCTTTCACCCTTTAGTTGATCGAATAAATCATAAATTCTTTGAAGATGAATGAAATTCATTATTGTCACATTGTTTAAACGACGATAATCGACACACAACCGAAAACTGTCATCGACCTACTTCACAATCAAAATAGGTGCACCCCATGGTTACAGACTTGGATGAACAAAACCGCACTGCAACAGACCATAAAGCTGTATACATAGCTCTCATAACTCAGAAGGGGCCATCCTATATGGATACATAGTGATAGTAGACATTCCTAGCTATAGCTCGATCTGAAACGTGATCTCTCATCAAGGGGTAATGCTACAACCTCTTCTAGAAAGACATCGGGGTAATACTCTACAAACCTAGGAAACACCAACTGCTGAACCTCTAAATATTTCACAATCAGCTCAGCCATCATGGATGATATGGATGGAACGCGCCTATGACCCATCCAAGGGTCTCACTCACCAACAAACACCACTGTTTCTTCGTCCTCACCATTGAAAATGACCTTCTTCATAAATCAATCCATGATATCCTGCAATGAAAACAATAAATTCATACCGAGGATGACATAATTTGGTTGTATTTGTAAACATAGGAAATCTCCCCAAGAGAGGTGTTTCCCAAACACTAGACCACAGTCTCAACATACATCAAACAAGTCAGGTCGACCTCCAACTGGCGTAGTCAATGCCAGGGGCACTTGAATCCTCTCTAACTCATGTTCCAAAGTATGGAAAAGGGATGGTGATATAAAAGAGTGTGTCTCTACTGAATTAAACTAGGAATACACCAAGATTGAAAACAAGCAATGGGTACCTCGAACGATATCTGTCTCGCCTGGAGCTGGCAATGCTAGAGAATGAAGCTTACCATGACTTCCTCTATGACCTCTCTAACCCTGATGAAGACCACCACCATGTTCAGACTCTTCTCTCTAAGGATGGGTAGAGTCATGGGGTTATTCTCTTCCTGCCCCATCTTCCCACTGCTGATATAAAGCTGGTGCAATTGGGTTCTGCTGCCTCGGTTGGAGCTACCTTAGTGGATGAACCTGGAGCGTAGGGCCCAGTGCACGATGACTGCTCTGAAAGGTCGGGCACTCCTGCTACTGATGACCACGACCACCATAAGAAAAAAACCACCTAATCCCTTGGCATGTGCCTGATATTTTTTGCCTCCAGATAAATGAGATGTGAAGGGCTGGGGCCTACCCCCGGATGAAAGATAACTTTTTTTTCCTAAAAATCGGGAACCCCGGACCATGGATCTGCTTCATGGGGAATCATGATGATTCTCCTCTCATGATTATATTGTCCTGGACAATGTCCTCTCGACAACATATTCCATTTCTAGCACCTCATGATATGTCTTAATCCTAAATGGGGTGACCAGGCATTGGATCTCTGGACGCAAGGCCTCCTCGAAATACCTCGCCTTGGCCTCCTCATCTGGAATTAGGTCCGAAGCATATCGTAAAAGGTTCCTGAAATTAATTCCAAAATCATGAATAGTAGAGATCCCCTATCAAATGGTAAGAAGATACTAATGACTAGATGCCTTCACAGTCAAGGAAAGGAACTGTTCTCTAAACTTGTATCGGAACTCCTCTGATTAGATTGTTGACTCCTCACGATCCCCAAGGAATAAGAACCACCACTGCCTTGCTGCTCCATGTAGCATCGTCACAACCAAGGACACCCAATTCTTCTTCTGAGTACGAATCGAATTGAATCCTATCTCGACCTCCTCTAACCAGTCTTCTGTGACTGCATATGAATCAGAGCCCTCATACTTCAGCAGACTCTGGCACTGAAACTCTCAGACTATCTGCCTCCAAGTGCGTTATTGTCAACCTTTACCCTGTGGTGACCTTCTGGAACATCCTGATGGACATTTTCTGCACAATCCTCATAAGGACGCCGACCTGGAGGCATACCTATAAAGTAACAAACCATTAGAGCTCCTAAACATAGAATATGGAAGACACAACATTAATTAATTAATTGTTTTCTTTAATTCATTTTAGGTTAACCTATCCCATGGTGTACCAATTCAAACAATGTAATAAAGAAGAATGATGTGTGATCCATTCCTAGGTCTCTACCCTGTAACTAATATCACATTGTTTAGTATCCATTTTAAACATAAAGGTTCGTACATCAGATTATAGGGGGCCCTAAACGCCTATCTCTCAGTCTGTCTCTAGTGTTTACCTCACTTGATAAACATGAATGACATTGCGGCCCTTAAAACCCATGCAACCTCACTTGTACCCATCGTGGGTTGGAAATGTGAAAATAGAGATAATGACCCCCTGAGTCTCACCTCCAGTTGGCCCCAAGTTGGCCGCTAGCACTGATTGTATAATAAACACACAAATGGGAGGCATTACCCTCAAAGAGAAGACATGTAGAATAGTGAGATATGATAGAGACCATTCAACTCCATATCGGACTGCAATATGAATGAAATCAAGTACACATATGAAATTCCTTGAAAAAGTAATACATTGTAAAGGAAAAAATCGCATTTAACAAAAAGAAAGTAAAAACAGTAGCAACCACAAGCCTGAATAGCTCCTGCAACCCCATGCTATTAGAAACCAGCTTGATCGCCAACCTGCTCCAAGTGACCTGAAAAATAGTTTATATATACATAGCATGAGTATAACAGTATACTCGGTAGGATACTTCCTGAAGCCTCTCATGCAAATGTAATGATAGAATGCTAAAGCACAGTAAAGAAAATGTGAAACTAACTCATCATCTAAACATGTATACTAAGTTCCCAACCATACCATGGAGACTCTCAAAAAGTAACGCATACAAAAATATAACATAAAATAAAGAATATCAAGGGTACCCCACTACTACTTCCCCACTGGTTTGCTACTTTTTCCCAACATCGCACGTCGTGAGCATCTCTCTCCAAAAAGGATTTCCCACAGACACCTGGGGGAAGAACCACAATATGCACCTCATGCAACAGAACCACCATGTCCACACACCAAAGTAACTAGGTAGTTTTTGGGAGCCACCACATCTCGCATAACGTGTATCATATGGTGGGTATTATACCTAAGCCATTACAGCCCATACACCGAGTATGGATCTCAAGCCATCACATCCTATACATGTTACACCTATAATAGTACCTAGAAAACTATATCTGGAATATGCGTGTGAGTAACCACAATCCATTACATACTTCTACACACATATATTGGGAAAAATAACCCATGTTCCTGCCAACAACAGTAACTACCATGAGAAGAGAGTGGGGCCAAAGGGGATAGTCATCCATCCATCCTCCCACCGGAATGTTGGGGAAAACACCCCAAGGGCTCAGAACACTGAGGTGTTAGTTTCCATTACTGACAGGGTGGAGTAGCGTATAAAAACACGAAAAGTACAAAATATATTATATCTCATAACCACACTATAAGAATTACCTTCTCTTAGACAAAACCACAGCTAACGCCTCTCAGACTCCGGGCTGCTACTACATATACTAGGTTTCCTAGAAGCACAAAAAATTAAAATATATTTAATAGATTACTTCATTCCCTTTATATATTTTCGACTGTATGTTAATTAATTCTTTAAACAATAATTAACCAGGAATAATTCCAAATCAAATTTCATTAGTATCACACCCAAAGTCAACTGTTCCTTCAAAAAAGGGAAAAGTCATCATTAGGTTCCAGCATCTCCATCCATATCGGTTAACACCATTTATTCAATTATTTATTAATGAATTAAATTCCTACATTCCAATGAATTCTAGAAAAACATTCTATGCTACAAAACACAAGGGGGATTAACATGTTGAGTAGATGTACTACCTGTCGAGTCATTCCCTCTTATAGAAATAACATATAGCCATCCTTCCTGAAGAAGATAACAATGGAAAGCTTGTTGCATACCCCACATGTCTTCGCCTCATTCAGAAGAAGGGTAATCAAGACCAGATGCCTGGAGAAGTGGGGAAAAGTAAAGAAGATAAACAACAAAACAGAATCACCAAGCATCCAACAATAACATCCATCCCATTTCATCATCCCTGGTGTCCTCCCCAACACACACATGCATAAACTGATGCATCTCTCCCCTCTATGCATCATCTACTACCACAACCAAAATCCTCCATTCCCCCCCCCACATATCACCACAACCATCCAAGATCACATAACAACATAAGCAGTAGGAATAAAACATCACTTCAATAGGGATCTTGTCCCTTTATCAATCAAGAAGGTAACTAAGAACCCTTTATGTAATTATCAAACAATAATTTCATTAATCTATACTGAATGAACATATTTTTTACTCATAGGTTCAAAATTTTGGAAACCTCATCAGTTAGCTATCACAATAAAAAAACATGCTTTCTACACCAATTTAATCGACATCAAATATACAACAAGAAACAATATTTTTTATATGCCTCTTTATCTTTATTCAATAATTATCAAATAATCCCAATTTACTTTCATTATTATTTAGATCAAGAACGAAAAAAAAATCAAATCAAACATAGATATCACAATATCTAGAAAAAAATGAGGCAATAACATACGATGGATAACAATTTATTTATCCAGTTAAAATATTTATTATGGCAATTACATTGTCATCTAGTGGGATTAAAAAATCTAACAAAATAGTTACACATAAAATAAAAATAATCAACGAATCCCCTACCTCAAACAAGTTCTTAATGTTCTTTATATGAGAACGAACCACTCAACAGATCACGATCGCCTCCTCTCACGAAAACCGCATCCACCTGAGGATTCCACAGTATGAAGAAAGCAAAAAAATCCCAAGAAAAGTCCATTAGGAACATTGAGATATAATTACATATAACAAAAATGAGGAACATAATATGATGAACCCAAAAGAATAACAAAATATCATACCTTATATCAAATATTGATCGATACTACTTGGGTGCACCAAAAACAGAGCGGAACCGATCGGAGGAGTAAAGTTTTATTGTGAAACTCATATGGGACGGATTGAAATGTATTATCGTATCATAGATGAGAACAAAGAGGAGGAAAAAGGGAGGTTGATAACTTTTCCCTTTTGAAGATTAAATGGGGCAATAGTTTATGATACGCATAATTCCCTATTGAAATTGTATTGGATTAACCCACGCGGTTTGGCCAAGTAAAAACATCCCGAGCCATGGGATTAATTAATATAGGATTTAAGGTCTTTGAATTGGACTTAGATCCATTAAAATAAGTCAATAAATGTATTTTTCATAAAAGGAAACGTCAAAGGAGTGAAACTGTAGGAAGCTAGAAACACTTTTCATGTAATAAAAAATTGGCAAAGGAAATAAAGGTGAAAGATAGAGGTGAAGGATGGAAGATCACTAGTCTATAAACACTATTCATGGAAGAGGATAAGCATATAGGTGAAGGATGGAGGTGAAGGACGGAGGTGAAGGATGGAAGCTCACTGGTCTGGAATCACTGTTCATGCAAGAGGTGAAGGATATAGGTGAAGGATAAAGGTGAAGGATGGAAGCTCATTGGTCTAGAAACACTATTCTCGAAAGTGGTGAAGGATATAGGTGAAGGATGGAGGTGAAGAATGGAAACATACTGGTCTGGAAACACTGTTCATGCAATATGTGAATGATATAGGTGAAGGATGGAGGTGAAGGATGGAGGTGAAGGGTGGAATCTCACTGGTCTAGAAACACTGTTCAACAAAGAGGTGAAGGATTGAGGTGAAGGATGGAAGCTCACTGATCTAGAAACATTTTTCATGTAAGAGGTGAAGGATATAGGTGAAGGTTGGAGGTGAAAGATGGAAGCTCACTAGTCTAGAAACACTATTCATTCAAGAGGTGATTGATATAGGTGAAGGATGGAAGCTCACTATTCTGGAAACACTATTCACAGAATTGAATAATTTGCAATGTGTTGGGAAAAAGCCACCCAAACATCCCAGAACTCCTCAAAAACCATAATTCAACAAATTATTGGACCATAGAGGTTTAGGCCATTACATCAGAAACCTCTCGAATAATTATCATCCTCGAGAATTAAAAACCAATGAAAAAAAGAAAATAAAAGGGGTCCAAGAAACCACTCCCTATGATACCTCTCAAAAGAGAACAATCCATTAGATTCAACAACAGAGAAACATCTTATAAACATGAAATGTCTAAAACCACAAAGCAAACATCGTTACATGAAAAGAGTTAAATATCAAACAACTCTGGGTACATAGCATGTATCTGTGACACACATTCCAAGGTACTCTCCTCCATGTCACCACGTCTCCATAAGACACGAACTAAGGGGTTAGAACACCTATGTAACAACATATCTTTGAAGTCATTGATATCCACTGGTTGTTCCTCGAAGGTTGCGTCATCATCAACATCGATCTCTCCCCAATTGATGATTTGAGAATCATCATGAAGATAACATCAGAGCTATGATACATGGAAAACATCATGTATCAGAATCATCTCTGCGGGATGTTCTACTTGATACACCACAACTCCAACATGAGCTAACACCTCGAAAGGCCCCACAAACTGGGGAGAAATCTTACTTCCATGACAAAACATTCACTACCCACGATGGGCAGTCACCTTCAGAAACACATGATCCCCAAAATTAAAATATAATGGCCTCCTTATTTTATTAGGATATGATTTATGATGATCTTGCGTTGTCATCATCCTCTCATGAATCACCTTGAGCATCTCTATTGAATTTTGCACTAGTTCCAGTCCGAGAATTTCTGACTCTCTGACCCCAGTCCAGTACAACGGAGAACGGAAAGGCCAGCCATACAATGATTCAAACGGAGCCATACCGATGGTGGAGTGAAAACTATTATTGTAAGGGAACTACACCAATGGTATGTTCAGCATCCATGAGCCTCCAAAATCAAGAACACAAGAGAATAAGATGACTTAATGAGTAAGGATTATTCTCCCTGTCTGGACATCCGTTTGAGGATGAAATGTAGTGTTAAGGAATAGGGGAGAACCAAAAGCATGTTGGAGACCTCTCCACACCCTTGAGGTAAAACTAGGATCATGATCAGAAATGATCATCCTTGGGACGCCATGAAGTCTCACAACCTGCTCTAGATACTTCCTCGATAAAAGATCCTCTGATCTTGAATCCTTGATTTCTATGAAGTGGGCTGATTTTGTTAAACGATCATCTACCACCCTAATAGCATAATTTTCTCTCAGAATTCAAGGTAATCCTATAACAAAGTCCATTGAGATGTCCTCCCGCTTCCACCAATAAGTCTCTTACGGATGGAGAAGACCACAGAAACTAGGTGTTCGACCGTCACTTCCGGGAAGACCAAACATCGATACACAGACTCCATAGATAAATGCTTCAAACCAGGCCACCAAAACTGACTCCTCAAGGCTCATTACATCACATTCACGCCAGTATGTACTGCTAAGGGAAAACTAAAGAACTCTCATAGAAACTTCACTCACATTTCCAATGGAACAAAAAGCCCTCCATGATACAACACTCAGTGTTGTTCATCCTCAGTCCATCCTTTTAGGGCCTCGCCACAAACAACACGGTCTCTCCAGACCTCCACCTCATGATCCCCTAATTGTGACTCTTCCACCTTCTGCATCATGGATGACTGTACCATCATCTGAAAAAGATAGCGTCTACCCCCAACTTCTCCCATTTCAAGATGTAATGAAGACAGTTCATCCATTACTCTCCAGGAATAACCAGATTCATGCATAGCATATCTACGTGACTTTAGACTCAGCACATCAGCTTCAACATTCCCCTTTCCAGTAGTATACAATATTTCGAAGTTGTATTTCTACAAGAACTTCATCCACCGATGATGTCGTATAATCATGTCATGCTGGGAGAAAACATACATCAATCTCTTATGATCAGTGAAAACCAAAAAGCATTCACCAATGAGGTAATGTCTCCACAACATCAGAGAATACACCACGGCATATAAATCATGATCAAGGGTGGAATAGTTGCGTTCATGGGGACGGAACTGCCGAGACCCATAAGAAACAACTAAACTCTGGTACATGAGAACAAACCAAACCCCAGATGAGAATCATCCCAGAAAACATCAAACTGAACTCCCTCATCTGGAAGAAAAAGGACTGGAGCACCTAATAACTTCTCTTCTAGATAATCACATGTTTCCTGAAACTGATCAGTCTATATAAAATCCTGACCCTTCCTGGTCAAAGCTGTCAGGGGAGTTTCAACTCAGGAGAAATTGTCTACGAACCTCTTACAGTAGCCTACAAGACCAAGGAAACTTTTCACCTCTGAAACTGTCTTTGGGGATGTCCAACACCCAACTGCTTATATCTTTAATGGATCCATAGCTGCACCCTATTGGGACACAACCTTTCCCATGAAACAAACTTCTCGTGCCCAAAACTCACATTTCGACAATATACTAAATAGCTGGTGTCGACAAAGAACTCCCAAAACATCTTGTCGATTCTCTGCAGGATCCTCTTATGATGTGGAGTACACAAGGATTTCATAGATAAAAAATACTATGAACTTGTCAAGGAACTCACAGAACACAACATTCATCAATCCCGTGAATATTGCTGGAGTATTCATCACGCCAAAGGACATTACAACGAACTCATAATTCCCATGATGACAATGTAACGAAGTCTTCAGGATATCCTCATCCTTCACACGCATTGGATGATATCACGAACGCAAGTCAATCTTTGAGAAACATCTTCCACCCTTCAGTTGATTGAACAAATCATCAATTCTCGGAAGAGGAAATCAATTATTTATTGTCACATTGTTTAAGCGATGATAATCGACACACTACCACAAACTGTCATAGGCCTTCTTCACCAACAAAACTAGTGCACCCCATGGTTACAGACTTGGCTGAACCAAACCAAACTTCAACAGACCATCCAACTATATACATTTCTACCATAACTCATAAGGCGCCATCCTATATGGAGACATAGATATAAGAGACGTTCCTGACAATAGCTCGATCCCAAACTCGATCTCTCATCGAGGGGGTAATGCTACAACCTCTTCTGGAAAGACAACAGGGTAATCCTCTACGAACCTAGGAAACACCAACAATTGAACCTCTGATGATTTCAGAATCATCTCAGCCATCATGGATGATATGGATGGAATGCACCTATGACCCATATGAGGGTCTCTCTCACCAACAAACACCGCTATTTCTCCGTCTTCACCATTGAAATTGACCTTCTTCCTAAAGAAATCCACAATAGCCTGCACTGAATACAATCAATTCATACTGAGGATGACATCATATGGTTATATTCGTAAATATAGGAAATCTCCCTAAGATAGGTGTTTCCCCAAAACTAGCCCACAATCTCTACATACATCAAACAAGTCAGCTTCACCTTTAACTGGTGTAGTCAATGCCAGGGGCACTTGAATCCTCTCTAACTCAAGTCCCAAAGCATGGACAAGGGTTGGTGATATGAAGGAGTGTGTCGGTCCTGAATTAAACTAGGCATACACCAAGATAGAAAATAAGAAAAAGGTACCTCGAATGATATTTGCCTTGCCTAGAGCTGGCAACGCTAGAGCATGAAGCTTACCACGACCTCCTCCATGACCTCTCTAACCCTGATGAAGACCACCTCCATGGTCACACTCTTCTCTCTAAGGATGGGGAGCATCCTGGGGTTATCCTCAGCATGCCCCATCTACCCTCTATTGATCTTAAAGCCGGTTCAACTGGGTTCTGCTTCCTCGGTTGGAGCTGCCTCAATGGATGAACCTGGAGCGTAGCGACCAGTGCACGATGACCGCTCTGAACGGTCGGGCACTCCCGCTGCTGATGTCCACGACTACCATAGGAAAAATAAGCACCTAATCACATTCCATAGCCCTAATATTTTCTACCTCTAGATAAATGAGATGTGATGGGCTGGGGCCTACCCCTGGATGAACAAAAACTTTTTTGTCCTAAAAATCGGGAACCCCAGACCACAGCTCTGATTCATGGGGAATCAAGATGATTCCCCTATCATGATGATCTGGTCTTGTAAAATGTCCTGTCGACAACCTCTTCCCTTTCCAGCACATCATGATATTTCTTAAGCATAAATGGGGAGACCAGGTGTTGGATCTCTAGACGCAAGGCCTCCTCGAAATGCCTCGCCATAGCCTCCTCATCTGGTATTAGGCCCGAAGAATATCGTAAAAGGTTTCTAAAATTAATTCCAAAATCATGAACAGTAGATCTCCCCTATCAAATGGCTAGAATATCTTAATGAAAAGACGCCTTCACAGTCAAAGAAAGGAACTAGACTCTAAACATGTCTCGGAACACCTCTGATTAAATCGCTTACTCCTCATGATCCCCAAGGAATAAGAACCAACATTGCCTCGCTTCTCCACGTAGCATCGTCACAACGAAGGACACCCAATGCTTCTTCTGAGCATGAATCAAATTGAAGCCTATCATGACCTCCTCTAACCAGGCTTATGTGACTTTATTTAAAACGAATCCCTCATACTTCTGTAGACTCTAGTGCTGAAACTCTCAGAGTGTCATCCTCCAAGTGCATTCTTGTCATCCTTTACCCTGCGGTGACCTGCTAGAACATCCTGACAGACATTTTCTGCACAATCCTGACAAGGACGTCGACCTGGAGGCATACCTATAAGGTAAAAAACCATTAAATCTCCTAAAAATAGAATATGGAAGACACAACATTAATTAATTAATTGTTTTCTTTTATTCATTTTAGGTTAACATATCCCATGGTCTACCCATTCAAACATAGGAATATTGAAAAATGATGCGTGATCCATTCCTAGGTCTCTACCCTACAACTAATATCACATTGTTTAGTATCCATTGTAAACATAAAGGTTTCTACATTAGATCATAGGGGGCCCTAAACACCTATCTCTCAGTCGGTCTCCAGTGTTTACCTCACTTGCTAAACATGAATGACATTGTGGCCCTTAAAACCCATGAAAACTCACTTGTACCCCTACTGGGTTAGAAATGTGAAAATGGAGATAATGACCCCTGAGTCCCGCCTCCAGTAGGCCCTAGGTAGGTGACTTGCACCGAGGGTATAATAAACACACAAATGGGAGGCATTACCCTCTAAGAGAACACATGCATAATTGTGAGATAAGATAGACACCAATAAACTACATATCAGACTTTAATATGAATGAAATCGAGTACATATATGAAATTCCATGAAAAAGTACTACAATAGAAAGGAAAACAATCGCATGTACCAAAAAGAATGTAAAAACAGCAACAACCACAAGCCCGAACAGCTCCTGCAACCCCATGCTATTAGAAACCAGCATGATCACCAACCTACTCCATTTGACCTGAATAACAGTTTATATATACATAGGGTGAGTATAACAGTATACTTAGTAGGATACTTCCTGAAGCCTCTCATGCAAATGTAATGAAAGACTGATAATGAACAGTAAACAACATGTGAAACTAACTCATCATCTAAACATGTATACTATGTTACAAACATCACCATGGATACTCTCATCAAGTAACACATACAAAAATATAAAATAAAATAAAGAATATCAAGGGTACCCCACTACAACTACCCCCACTGGTTTTCTTCTTTTCCCCAACATCGCACGTCGTGATCATCTTTCTCTAAAAAGGATTGCCCGCAGACACTTGGGGGAAGCACCACAATATGCACCTCATGCAACCAAACCACCAAGTCCACACACCAAAGTAACCAGGTAGTTTTTGGGAGCCACCACAGCTCACATAATGTGTATCATACGGTGGGTATTTTACCTCAAGCCATTACAGCCCATACACCGAGTATGGATCCTCACTCTATCACAACCTATACATGTTACACCTATAATAGTACCTAGAAAACTATATCCAGAATATGTGTGTCAGAAACCACAATCCATTACAGCCTTCTACACACATATATGTGGAAAACTAACCCATGTTCTTGCCAGCACCAGTAACTACCATGAGAAGAGACCGGGGCCAAAGGGGGTAGTCATCCATGCATCCTCCAACCGGAATGTTGGGGAAAACACACCCAGGGCCTAGAACCCCGATGTGTTAGATTCCCTTAATTACAGGATGGAGTAGTGTATAGAAACACGAAAATTATTGAATATATTATATCTCACAACCGCACTATTGGAATTACCTAGTCTTAGACTCAGTTGTAGCTAATGCCTCTCAGACTCCAGGCTTCTACTACTAATACTAGGTATCATATTAGCACACAACTATTTAAAGAGATTTAATAGATTACTTCATTCCTTTTTTATAATTTCCATTTTATGTTAATTTATTATTTATAAATTAATTAACCATGAACAATTGAACATTAAATTTAATTAGTATCACACCCAATGTCAATTGTTCCTTAAAAAAATTACAACCTCATCATTAAGTTACAACATCTCCATCCCCATTGGTTAACACCATTTATTCAATTATTCATTAATGAATTACTTTCCCACATTCACATTCATTCTAGAAAAACAGTCTATGCTACTAAACACAAGGGGGCTCAACACAGTGTGTTGATGTACTACCCACAGAGTCTTTTCTGTTTATAGAAATACCATATACCCATCCTTCCTAGAGAAACTAAACACAGAAAGCATGTTTCATACCCTGCGTGTCATCGCCTCTTTCCGAAGAAGGGTAAGAAAGTCCAACTGCCCTGTGTAGTGGGGAAACATAAAACAGATAAACAACAAAACAAAATAATCAAATATCAAAAAATCACATCCATACAATTCCATAATCTTTGGTGACCTCCCCGACACCCACGTGCATAAACTGATGCATCTCTCTAGTCTAGGCATAATCTCTTTACACAACCATAAGCCTCCATGCCCACCCACATAAAAATAAAACCATCCAGGATCACATCACATCATAAGCAGCTGGAATACAACATCACATCAATAGGGCTCTTGGACCTTTAACAATCAAGAGGGTAACTCAGAACCCTTTAAGGAATTATCAAACAATCAGTTGTTTAATATATATTGTATTAAAATATTTCTTACTCATCTGTTCCAAATTTGGGAAACCTAATTAGTAAGCTATCAAAATAAATAAACATTCTTACTGCACCAATTTTATCGACATCAAAATTAAAACAAGAACTAGATTCATTTACAAGTCTCTTTATCTTTAGTGAATAGTTATCAACTAATCCCAATTTATGTTCTTTACCGATTTCCACTAAGAACGAACAGCTAATCAAATAAATCATAGATATCACAATATCTAGCAAAACATGAGGCAATAACATACGATCGATATCAATTTATTTATCCAGTTAAAATATTTATTATGTTAATTCCATTTTCATCCAGTGGGATTAAACATGCTAAGAATACACTTGCATGTAAATGAAACAGTAGAAATGAATACCCTACCTCAAAGAGGTTCTTAATGATATTTATATGAGAACAACCCACTCAACGTATGACGATCACCTCTTATCACGACAACTGCATCCACCTGAGAATGCCACGGTATGGCCGCACCAACCCAAACCCAAGAAAAGTACATTAGGAACATGGAGATAGAAATCAATAAAAAGTAAAGGAGTAATAGAAGAAGATTAACCCAAAAGAATGACAAAAGATCATACCTTATATCAATAATTTATCGATACTTCTTGAGTGCACAAAAAATAGAGCGGAACCAATCAGAGGAGTAAAGTTTGATTGTGCAACTCATATGGGAAGGATTGAAAGGTTCTAGCATCTAATTGCCGAGAATAAAGAGGAAGAAAAAGGGAGGATGATATCTTGTCTCTTATAAAGATTAAATATAGCGACCGTTTAAGATACGCTTAATTCCCCATTAAAAGTGGACCACATTAACCCATGTGGTTTGACCATGTAAAAACATCCCGAGCCATAGGAATAATTTATATAGGATTTTATGTCTTTGAATCGGCCATAGAGACCTTAAAATAAGGCTTTAAATGTATTTTAATTAAAAGGAAACGTCAAAGGGGTGACACTGTAGGAAGCTGGAAACACTGTTCACATACTCAAAATTTGGTAAAGAAAAAAAAGGTGGCGGATAGAGGTGAAGGATGGAACCTCACTGGTCTGGAAACACTATTCATGCAAGAGGTTAAGGATATACAAGAAGGATTGAGGTGTGGGATGGAAGAGCATAGGTCTGGAAACAGTGTTCATGCATGTGTTAAAGGATATAGGTGAAGGATGGTGGTGAAGGATGGATGTCCACTAGTTTGGAAACATTGTTCATGCCAGAGGTGAAGGATATAGGTGAAGGATGGAGGTGAAGGATGGAAGCACACTGGTCTAGAAACACTGTTCATACTAGAGGTGAAAGATATAGGTGATGGATGGAGGTGATGTATGGAAGATCACATGTTTGGAATCTCTGTTCATATAATAGGTGAAGGATATAGGTGATGGATAGAGGTGAAGGATGGAAGCTCACTGGTCTAGAAACATTGTTCATGTAAGAGGTGAAGGATATAGGTGAAGGATGGATCTGAAAGATGGAAGCTCACTGGTCTAGAAGCACAGTTCATGCATGAGGTGAAGGATATTGTTGAAGGATGGAGGTGAAGGACAGAACCTCACTATTATGGAAACACTGTTCACAGAACTCAATAATTTGCAAAGTATTGGGAAAAAGACACCCTAACATCCCAGAACTCCTCAAAACCCATAATTCAAAAATGGAATGGACCAGAGAGGTTCAAGCCATTACAATAAGGACTCCACTCTAACATCATTGGAAGGCACCTCCACCACTATGGATGAGCTTAGAGAAATAAATTTGGTTACATAAGAAGATTCATACCATACTATAATGATTGCATCCATGAATTCTGAAGAGCAAGGGATGTTTACATCATTTCTGAAGAAACATCAAGATGTATTTTTCTGGAAATAAAAATAAATTTAATTCTTTTACCCCATCATATATACCAATCATTTGGGTATTCTAGAAGAGAATCATGGATTTGGGCAGGTTGCTAAATGAACACACCATACTCACGCCTCTAAAATTGATCCTCAAGTCGAAAATTTTATCAAATATATCATTGACAGGGAGGTGAAATATCAAAAATGGTTGGACAAAATTTTCCATGTGAAAAATAATAATGGAAAAATCATAATTTTAATTTATTTTATATATCTTAATTGGCATTATCCTAAGGATTACATTCCAGTTCTTTTCACAAAACCATAGATTGATGAAACAGCTGGCTACAAATCTTTCTTCTTCAAGGATGGATAATCATTGTATAACCAAATTTGAATGGATATTGAATATTAGTAATTTATATGTTTTAGAGTCACTCAATGAAAATTTCTCTAATATGTAGTTCCATTTTTATTAAAGCCATCAAGTGTAATGTATCAACGTGCCATGCACCATATCTTAAAACCCATCTAAGGAAAATTTGTTGAATGTTTTGTTGATGACATAGAGGTTAAATCCAAAAGACATTATGATCACCTAATTGATCTGGAAATCATATTCAGTAATATTTCGATACTTAATTTGATGATGAATCCCTTGAAATGTGCATTCAGGGAAACATTGAATAATATTATCTATATTGTTATATTTTATTGTGTAATTGATGTTGATATGGAGAAGGAAAATAAAATATTTGGAATTAAACCTCTTCTAAATTTGATGAAATTAATATGAACTCAAGGAAAAGTTTCATACTTTTGGTGATTTATCATAAATTTGGTAGGAAAGTGTTTGTCGTTCACTAGTTTAATGAATTATAGAGGTAATTATCAATGTACCGATGACTTCCATGAGGAATTTGATTCCATCATGAAATAACTATTATTTCAACTGGTAATAATACCATGTATTTATGGAAAATTTCTTAATCATTATGTGATATCTTTAGAGCAGTCCCTAGGTGCCTTCCTTGCACAAAAAAAATATGTTGGGAATGAAAATTTCATTTACTTATTCATATAAACCATTATTGACATGGAAAATCTTTATTAAAGAATCATGAAGTGATTCAGGGAAATAATCCATGCTGTTCAGAGTCTTTGGAACTATTTACAGCATAATGAGGTTCAATTCGTATCACACAATAACCCACTCCAATTTATCCACAGTCGACCTATGCTTACCAGACATTTTGCACTGTGGGTAGTTAATTTGAAAGAGTTATATAATGAACTGGGTATCTATGTAATAATATTTTTTTCATTTTTATTAATAAATTTGACTAATATATTGATTAAAGGGGTTGTTTTTTTCTGATATAATACTGGACACACAACAACGAGTTTCTTTGAAATCGTACGTTGCAAAAAACATTGAATTATACTAAAAAATACTATATTAATGTTATTATTATTTTAATTGGTATGTAACATCAGGACATTTTAATAGTGGGAAATCAATACAATAAATTTAATATGGAAATATATTTTTACATGATTTTAAATAGTTATTCATTGGTTACCTTGTTTATTAAAAATGGAAAAAGAAATTAATTAAATATAATGGATGTGTTTTTTTGAAAAACTATTTATAAGAGAATAGTAATGTAAATAAAATTCTATAACTCCTTAAGGATTTTTATTTAATGAAAAATATATGTTAAATATTCAATGTAATGTTTTAAATTAATTTTATATTTTTTCACCATAAGAAACATGAACATATTCTATTTTTTCGTTTAAAAGAAGTATTTGTAAAAAATGCAGTTTTACCACCTTTTGATTGGGAACCCTTTTAAAATATAATTTTTTCTAGTTTAATATGTTATATTTGAGAAAATAAAATTTATTTTTAGATGTGGGAAAACAAAGTTTACTTTCGATGATTTTTTGATATTTTTCTGATATCAATCATACTTTGATTAATAGTAAAAAATACACTAAATTTTATTTGAAAACTAATTTTTCCCTTTGAGATGATTTATAGGGTTAAATCATATTTATTAATGGTTTTAAAGTATTAATGGAATGTATTTTTACCATTTATGAATATTTTGGTCATTTTATGTAATTTCGCATTGAAATTGTTCAGAAACACTAGACAATCATTTGATAGTTATTACATGTTAAAAAAATATTTTTTTGCATGACAATGAGAATTAATTTTAAATTTATTACTGAAAATTTTTTGTATTGAATTTTGAAAAATGGATTCCATATTTTGAATTATAATGTTCAAATTTTTTAAATTGGTTCATTTTATTTTTGTAAATTATTAATAATAACATCAATTATTATTTTATTTACCATTGTTAAAGTGTAAATCTAGTAAATAAGGGTAAAAATAATATTATAATTGTACTAAAGTACCATAAAACATGTTACAATCCTATTTTATTAGATATTTATGACCATGCTCATAGTTTTGTCGATTTTGGTGACCCCTTGGTGCCACACGGTTGTTAAAATTACATTTTATAAGAAGTAATTTAATGTAAAAATAAATATGAAAAAAACATGTATCTATTAATAAAAAAATTTATATTCGGTTATATGAGTGATCAATTCAACTTTAAAGACTCATTATAAATAAATAATGTTTTCCAATATCATGGTATTTTATTTATAATATTTATACATCAAATAAATAAATATATTTATGACACAATGATGATGTCATGATCACCTTATTAATGAATGATTTAAATAAACAATAATATAAATATTAAAATAAATATATTTTCAAACATTTGATGTCATACATGACTTTTTATGAATATTATAAATTCTTTTATTATAATTAATGATGATTTCTAGAAATTATCAAGTTATTATGGATTTTTAAAAAATTCATCATATGAATTGTATACAAATTGACAAATATGAATTTTTAAAACAAAACTACTTTAATAAAGGATATATTACTCCTAAAAATATAATAGAATGAAAACATGAAATATATAATTTTTAAAATATAATTAATTAAAGAGTTGTGGTTCTCTTGGTATTTTATTGTATATATAGTATCCATAAATTTTGAAAATTCAAGAAGACATGGTAGGTGTTACAGTTTTTTACTTAGGGTAAAAGAAATAAGACATGGTTAAATATTTGTCTGATAATTGTTTAAATAAAATTGGTTGAGAGTTTATTGACCCAAAGAACATATTATATTTGAAATAAATTATTATGGTACCATTTAAAAACAAAAATAATTTTATAATAGAAAAATATTTCAATACCTTTCTAATGTACCCATCCTCCCACTTATAAATGGCCATAACATCTATGCATTTACTCACACATCTGAACCCCCTTGTCTTGTCAAACTTTTTCTAAAATAATATTCTAATATCCCTCCCTTACTCATAGAATCCTTACATTGGAAGGAAGGCATTTCATGAAATTTTATGGTCTCAAATCAAAAAGAAGATACTCGATTTATAGGTAATGTCTTCTCTCAAGTTCCAATACATTATTTTCCTTATCAACTCCCTATTATATTTATATTCATTGATTACATGTCATAATAAGTATCCTAAATATAATAGTATGATTTTATGAGATGTATTCTAACTACACTTACACACACCTCTATATAACGAATATGTACATAGTATTTCGGTGCAAGGAAAATTACTACCTCACGAAATATTGATTGTTCAATTTTACCTACCACCTCTCATGGAGGACATTATGAAGGATCATTATTTATTTTTGTATCTATTTTTTTTTTTTTATTATATATTATTTTTATTTATATAATACCGTTATACTATCGATATGGTCTATATACAATAATTTCGTTTGAGGAAGTGCAAACTATCGCCCGCTCAAAGTTGTGTGACATGTTCATACCATACATGGAATGTATAAGGGTTTGAATTAATTAACTTATTTAACATATATAACATATATATTATTCTAGAATAATAATATACCTAGGTATCATCTATTTTTCATTTATTTAAATATGACAAAGAAATTAAAGTATCGTTTTAACGTATGTACGACTTACCGTCTCCGGAAATGGTGCATTTCATTTCATATCACCAAATTTTATGGACAATTATTAATAAATATATATTTTATCTAGATAAATATATATTGGATATATATGATACTTAAATCATTAATATTATTCTAGAGATAATGGACTTCTGATAAGATGGAAATTATTTAAATATAACAGGTTCATTTTTGACTGTAGTACCGAACATCGACAAAATGACTGATATGAAAATGAATAATTATATGATTGTTATAGAAAAATATTATGTTATATAAAAGTAATAATAAACTTGAAAAGGTTCTGATTTATTTTGAAATTACGCTAATTTTATTATTCATGAGTTTAAAAAATGAACGATACAAGTTGGACTCAAGGTATGGTAACCCGTTCACCCTTAGTCGATCACTTATTTTATGTTATGTATTTTAATTTAAATATTATTATTTTGAGATATTTTATTGTATATCCCTATAGTTTTATATTTTATTTTCATGTGATTAGATACCCTTTTCTCTCTCAGAAACTCATAATCTGAATCTAATGTGACTCCTTCAGGCTGTACAATTTTCATAAGATAACTTGATAACCAAATTTACATTATTTGGGTCAATATTATAATTCTTGATTTTGTTGTTCTATGAATATTTGTGAATGAACTCAGATTATTTTACACTTAATATCCACTAATATTGGTTGTATTTTTATTTAGAACACAAAATTATGTCATTTGTTTTTCCTAATTCTAATCATATAATAATTGTAAGGGACTTCATATAAATCTTCTATCACTGAGGAATATTTCGATAATATACCCCTCCTTCTTTTATAAGCTGTATAATAAAACCTTTTGACTTTAAATTTAATTAAATTGAAATATTTTTCAACAAAATTTTATACTAAACGATAAAATGAATGTTTTAAATTTCTATGGTGATGACGACCACTCTATTGCGATAGCCGTTATTTGATATTTTGCTTCCACTATATGGAATAATGTTGTTGAATGGAAAATAAATCCCCTATTCCATTTTTAGGTGTTTTCGTATTGAAAATGTTTTATTAAAATAAAAATTCTTTTGAAATGTTTCAATGTTGTATGGGATATTTTTATTAAAAAATATTATTCTTAAATGTTTTAAATGTGTTTTTCATAAAATGTATTATAAATATAAATATCATGAAATGATTTCATTCGAATGAAAACAAAATGATATTAGTGAAATGATGTTATTTGTATAATTTTATGCATTTTTTTTATATAATGGTACTTGTACATTCAACCAGTGGTTACATGATAAAACAATGATTGGTGGTTACGTTATAAACCAAATGACTAGTGGTTCCATGATAATCGAAGTATGAGTGGTTAAATTATAACCTCCAATGCATTGGGTATGGGTGTCATCCATATGGATATTACATTTAGTGGTATTTGTGGAAGTCAACCAAATGATTATTCCATTTATGTATGTTTGTGCACAATGTTACCTTTAAATGCTACATGTTACTTTTAATCAGATTTATGTTAATATTTTATGTTACAAAATGGGTACGAAATTAGCTTTTACTTGGTGAACATTTTTTTCTACATCTTAAAGGTGAAATGTATTATATTAAGATAATTATTAATGGATTTCGTGTTATCCCATGACTGACAGTTTTCTTTCATTATGTATTCTTTACTTCATTTTTTTTGCTCATCCTATATTTTGAAATTATTTTAACATGACATAATGAAGAGTAGAGTCAAGAATAGGGTCAAGGAAAATTTATAATATTAAAACCTAAAACTATGTCAAATTTCATTCTAAATATATTTTTTATGAATCAAATAGATAGTGAGTTGAAGTATCTACTAGTAATATTTAAAAGTTTATGTATAAGTTAGGACCAAATTATCTAATGCACTAAACCTGAAAAGATACTTGATGTGAATTAAAGTCAAATTATTGACATATATCAAGATTAAGTAATGATTTAGAATGGGGACTTATAATTGGAATCATAGAAAAAATTAAGACAACTTTTGGGATTATGATTTTTTTAAACACATGTATATCATGTACGTCTATTATTTCTGTTAAATCTTTTTTTATAACTTTTTCTGATCATGGATAGATAGATAAAAATGAAAGGAGGATAATCTAAAATAACATTCATATATATTCTTGAAGACATGATTGAAATTATAATTGGAAGGTTATGTTTGGATGATTGTGATAATTTTTCTAGCATAAAACTCACTTGAAATCAGTTGTTTGAAATATAAAACACCTCCACAATACGTTTTTACCATCGTGGATCAAAGATTGTATATAATAAAATATCATTTTCTGAATATTGTCATATTTTCTTGAAAATAAATTATTATAATGGAATTATAATATATTTTACCGTATTAAATTTTTTTTGAAACATACTATGATTATGAAAAAGGTGCTGATGAAGGAGATTCGTGATCAACCTATTTATATTTTATTTTAAAATACACTATCTCAGCACATAATTTTTATATTTTAAAATTACCATTGTTTGAATGTTTCAACTCAAACTCAGTCTGATTGTTTTTAAAAAATAAAGATTTATCATATGTGTGGAAATTATATTTCATTCTTTATTATTTTATGAAATAATTTTTTTTGTGAAGACCCATATGAACGATGGTGTACAACCATTTTTTGGATGAAGGAAGAAAATGATTTTGAAGGATCTCTAAATTATTATTTCCATGCCCGTAACTTCTACCTATGTTAAGGAGATGAAGATAAAACCATGTGGACACCATGATCAAGGTATTATGTTCTTTCTATTAGGAATTGTATAATTTTATCATATGTTGGTGAAATAAAAAATTGCCAATATAAATAATACGTCATGAATTAATATATTGAAGTCCTAATGAGTTGGGATGAAAAGTATAGGTATAAGAAAACCTTTTAGTTTAAAACATGTTTGGGTTCTTTTTTAGTTTTATAATTAGGATAACACATAAGATGGGTGAAAAATAATCACATCTATCATGGATGTAGGAATCAAACCCACAACTGAAGGGCGACACGGGTGCATCACCAACCACTGACCTATGTGAAGTCCCTGGTTAGTAACACTTATTATTTTTAGTTAAATGATTTTATGGATCCAGAATATATTAATTTTGGGAACATTTGTTTTATAAAATAGATTTCTTTAGCACATGATGTTTATTTGGTGAATAATTTATAATGGTTATTTCAGAAGATGTCTTCCCTTTTGCGAAACTATATGCCAATGGTAAATAGAATATTGTTGGATTTTATTTATGGAGAAATGGTTGGTTTTTATTTTGTAGAATCTATGTCTTTATTGTGGAAATATTTAAATATGAGTTATTTATTTAAATGATAAAAATATCATGGAGAATATTTTTTTAAGTTAATTAATTTTATGTATGATACATTAATAGTAGTCTATATTACCTGGAGATAAATGCTAACATTAATAATGGAGTAATATGTGATCAGAATCGTCTATGTTTTTGGTTACATTAATAGTTTGGATTATATTGAATATTTTTAAGGAAAATTTTGTATTAAATGGACTTTTTTGTACTTTGGGTACAATTTTTTGAATTTTAATGATTAAGAGTAGTATTTCTCTATATATAGTATTATCATTTTTTAGGATTATCTGATCTTGTACTAATAGTTTTGGTTTTGGTTAATGTCTAAGGATAAGGGAAATATATTTTTTTATCTTAATTAGATTATTTTATTCTATATAAATTGAATCTAGCAATTCATATGTGACCATGCCATCTATAATACTCATTTTCTGGAGAAAAAATGAATTTGTTGTAGAATGTTATTAAAGGATTAAAATATACTATAAAGGTAGGTATATTTAATTTTTTTCTTTTTCACAAACATTAATAAATTCCTCAACATTATAAAAAAGGCTATTAAAACAAAAATGTTTATCATTTACATGTCCTACTATGAAATCCAAGACCTTTTGAACCATCAAAAGTTTGTGGTTTTAGGTAGTTAGATTTCTCCTAGTCTTGTTTTCAATCACCCTCCATCATAACTAGATGGTTAGTTTTGCAAAACATAACCATGTTTTTTTTGGAATCTTAGTATGTGTTATATTAGGTGACCATTATACTTCTCTTTATTTCCTTTAAATTAAATGTTTGGATGACTCTTTTTCTGATGTGAGACTTTAAATGATGTTTCTGAGACCAATTTTAAAATTTCAAAAACATAATTTCCAAAAGGGGTAATGTTTAAACAAACATGGTATTTATAGAATAATACATTTCTGTTCCTATTAATAATAATTAATAAGATATTAATTACAGTGGATAATTTTTTCGGAAAGTGTTCTCGACACACAACAATAGGTTTCTCTGAAATCATACCTTGCACTCAATTAAAGTTACAATTAATGATGTTATTTTGAAAGAATGTTGTTGTTATGTATTTATAAAAATGTTATGATATAAATAATATTGAAATTAAAATAAATGATTTTTTAAAACAAATACTATTTTAATACATGATATTATAGTCTTAAAAATATAAGATTCATAAAAATGACTTATATAATATTTAAAATGTAATTAAGGAACCACTTTTTGTTCTTTTGACATTTCATTGTCACTATAGTAACCCTAAATTATTAAAATTATAGAAGACCTGGTAAGGTTTAATGTTTTTAACTAAGGGATAAAGAAAATAAGGTTACATTTGTGTCTTAAAATTGTCTAAAACCAATTGGTTCAGAGGTTTTTGAAAAACAATAATTGTATATTTGAAAAAAATGACGTTGGTAACATTTGATACCCAATATAATTTTATAATAAAATAATATTTCGATATCATCTTAAAGATCCACTCCTCCCTCTTATAAAAGTCCATCAACTCTACCAATTTACTCACCCCCATCAAGAACCATGTCTCACCAAATTTCTCCTCAAATAAACTACCAATATCCCTCACGTACTCCAATATTCCATGCCTTGGGAATAATGAAATTCAATAAATACATTAGGCTCAAATCAAAAGATAATACCTGATTTAGAGGTAATGTATTCTCTCAAGTTCATTTCCTTTATTTTCCTCCTCCACTAACAATGATATTCCTATTCATACATTAAATAACAAAAATAGTATCCTCAATTTAATTGGATAGTATTTTATATGTACTCTGAAGACACCTACGCAAACCACTACTTAATTTTTATATACAAAATATTTCTATGAATGACAAACTACTGCCTCATGAAACGACGATAGTTCAATTTTACCCTACCACAATCATGGTGGAAATTATGATGGAAATGAATATACATATGATATAGATTTTATTTATGTTTACTCTATTCTTATTTAATCCAATTTAAAATATATCATTATGATTTCCACAATGTGTAAATATGATAATTTAATTTGTGGAGGTGCGGACTACCGCCCACTCAAAGTGATATGACTCATTTATGAAATAGATAGAACATTTAAGTGATGGAATTAATTATCTTATGTAACATATATAACATAGATATTATAATATTAATATAATATACCTAATTATCATTTACTTTATATTCTTTTAAATATGAAAATTTAATTAATGTAGAGTTAATGCGTACGTATGGATTACAATTTCCATGAATGGTGAATTTATTTTCTTATATAAGTATTTGATAGACTATTATAAAGACATATAAACTAGAATTAAATATATATATATATATATTATGTAAATAAATGATATTTAAATCACTAATATTATTTTTGAGATAATGGACTTCTCACCACATGGTCAATTTGTAATTATAACATGTTCATTTTTTACTCAAGTATCGAACATACACAAAACGGCTGATAAGAACATGAATAATTATATGATTTTTATAGAAAGGTAATAATTTATATAAAAGGAATCATAAAAATTACAATGGCTCTAAATAATGTTGAAATTAACCAATGTTTATAATTAAGGAATATTAAGAATGAACGAGAAAAGTCAGACTCAAGGCAATGGAACATTTTATTCTCCTCTTTATGTCAAAAAATTCTATAATATTATGTATTTTAAATTAAATTTTCATATTTTGGGATTTGTTATTATATATCCATAATTATTTAAATTTAATTTCCATGTGATGACAGACTCTTTTTTCTTTCATCAACTCATTTTCTAAATTTCTATATTACATCATTAGGCTGGTGATTTCTCGTAAGGATACTTCTTAACCGAATTTCCATTATTTGGGATAATATTCTTCTTATTTATTATGTCGTGCTATAAATAGAAAGGAATAACCTTTTTTTAAACTTAATATCCACTCGTATTGGGGGTATATAAATATTTCACACATAATTATGTCATTGATTTTCCTTAATCAAATGATATGATCTTTGTAATGGGATTTGTCTCAATATCCTTTAATTTTAGAATATTTATATAACATACACAACCTTATTTTATATAGTTTATAATAAAACACTTTGAATTGTAATCACATTCAAAGGTAATTTTTTCAATGATGTGTTTTTATTGGACAAAAGTAATATTTCTAACGTATACTGAAACAATGATCTCTCTTGTGCTGTAATAGTTATTGGATATTAGGATTACACTTTAATACATAGTGTTTTTAAATATAAAAGAAATCACTTATTTCATTTTTCAGTTTTTTGTTATTGAAACTTGTTTTTAAAATGTTAATTCCTTTGAAATATTTCATTGTTTTATGAGACCCTTTGATTCAAAAATAATTTCATTAAACAATTAAAATTTGTTTTTTAAATGGAATGAATATTTCAATATCATGAAATGATATATTTTTATTGAAAATTAAATTTTATTTGTGAAATGTTGATATTTAAAATATTTAATTTGTTCTGGTTATATAATTTTACATTCAAATTATTTGGGTGGTATGGTGATAAACTAACGATGGGTGGTTACATGATAAACTAAATGATTGGTGGTTCCATAAAAAACAATGTATGTGTTGTAACATTATAACCTCCAATTCATTGAGTATGGAAGTCAACAATATGTCTAATCCATTTAGTGATGTGTGTGGGAGTCGACCATATGGTTATTCTATTTAAGTTTATTTATGTCCAAAGTTACCTTTATATGCTATATGTTTCTTTCTATTCGATTTAAGCTAATAATTTAGGTTACAAAAGGGTATGAAATTATATTATAACTGGTTAAGTGTTTTTCACTACTTATAAATGGTGAAATGTATTGATTTATGATAATGTTCTCATGGTTATCATGTTTTCTGAAGAATAACAGTTTCATTACTTATGTATCCCTTTCAAATTTGTTTATTCCCATCACAAGTTTTGAAATGTTTTTAACCATACATAATAAAGAATTGAGTCAAGGATCAAATCAACAAAAATTTATGTTATAAAAATATGAAAGGATGTTATATTTTTTTAATGAGATTATGTTTTATGAAAAAATTTATATTGAGTAGAAGTGTCTACTTGTAATATTCAAGATGTTATGTATAAGTCAAAACAAATTTTCTAAAGCTCTAAACCTGAAAAAATCCTCAATGTGAATTAATGTTCAAATATCGACTTATCTCAACAGTAAGAAATGTTTGTGGCAGGGGCCTTATATGTAATATATCCAGTTTTTGCCTCAGAATATAGTAAAAGTCCAATACATGGAAGACTTATTGTTTAACTCCAATCTAATGAAGATACTTATTTCAATATTGAACTTCCTTATGATGAAAAATTCTCTATTTACGATAATCCAAAGGCTTGGGAAATGTACATTGATGGTGCTTCCAAAAGTCAAATAGGGAAGATAATGGAAAACCTTAAAAACATAAATTTTTATTTAGGAATTGGACTTATCTCCATAGAAAACATAGTATTTTCATATTTATTTATGTTATTAGAAGGTGCTAACGACAATGTGGTAGAATATAAACCTCGTATTGCAGTCCTCGAATTGACTCTCCAAGAACAAGTGATCCACTTGAAGGTGAAAGGTGAATCATAATTATTAATAAAACATATCAATGTGGATTATAGTATCAGAAAAGAATAATTTATCCCTTTTTACGATTATATATGAGGGTTCATGACTAAATATTCCATCAGATTAAACATTATGTTATTTTCCACAATCAAAAAAATTCTAAAGATAATTCATTGGCTAATGCAGCCACAACCATAAATGATCTAAATAGGGATGAAAAAATCATTAGTATTTCCATGAATTATATGGTTTTTCCATTTTTACACGAGAATGGTGGAAATTAAAGAAATTAGTACTATTTGTGAGCCATATGATCATATTACGGGATGGATAACACCTATCATGGAATAAATTCAAAATAGAGTACTTTTACAAGATAGAGATGAAAAATAACAGGTCTGGTAATGAGTGACCAACAGTACTATTTATGGTACCCCAAATCCCATGAATATCCTCTATAGACGTGGCACTAATGGAGTACTTTTTTGGTGTTTTGATGGAAAAGAAACTATTACTTTCATGAAATAAGTACATGTAAGAGATTTTAGTTCTCACCAATATGGTAATAGAATTTCTGATCAAATATAAAGGCTTTTATTCTTCTAGCCATCAAAGACATAGGATTGAACAGATTTTGTCATGAAGTGTCACCCATTCCATGTCCATGCAGACATCATTCATCAACCCTCAATGTTTCCACACACAGATAAATAATCCTAGGATTTTCCTATATGGGGAATGGATATAGTAGAACCTTATCGTTTAGAAATGGATAAGAAGTATAATTATATTCATACTGCTAATTTTTTCTTTATCAAATGGCATGAGGAAATACCTCTCAAAGAAGTCAGATCCAAAGGCATTGTTAGAAATTTCAAAGCTAAAATCATTACAATATTTGGTGTTCCATATACCATATTAATGGACAACAAAACCAATTTCTATTCTATTGAGGTAAATAAGTGATATTAGAAGAAAAATATAGAATCCCACCTTTCATCTCACTATCATGTAGGGGTTAGTGGACAAATAGAGGCCTTTAATAAGATCATGTAAAATATAATCCAGGAAATGTTGGATAAAGATAGGAGTTATTGTCCTACTAATATTTTGTTGGTTTTATGGGTTTATTATACTACTACTCATAATAACACTCGAGCAACTACTTACTCGTTGGTGTACAGAACCAAAGGAATTTTGACAATTGAAATTCATTATCCTTCACTCTGAATTTTCATATGTGATCAGTTATCTATAGATGTAAATTATCAGAAATGATTTAATGAGATATAATGATTAGATTAAATGAGATTGCATAAACTAAATCATTTGGGTGTCTATTAAAATAGAATATCATGATTAGTCAACAAGAAAGTTATCCTCTTCTCATTTCATTAAAGAGAATTGGTATTAGTCCTCGGGACTCCAAAGATACCATGAAAGAAGCCTCCAATGCTTCAGAAAACATAGGATTGACCATATGTCATACAGAAGGTCTACACTAAAGATACTTATTTCCTAAACTCAATAGATAGAGAACATATTACAACTCCAAACAAAAAACTTGTCTTGAAGAAGTACTTTTTATTATCATAATGAATAATGACCTTTCTACATGATTTGAAACATCATAGCATGATGTCCTAGTTTTATGAAATTAAACTACATAACAACCATATTTGTCCATTCTTCATGATGTGAAAATGTGTATCATCTTTTTCATTGTCTAACGACGTTAAAATTCATGACATCATTCTACCTCGCTACATGACATTAAACTATATGATTAACATTGAAATCATATGACATTAATAAATTACATAGGATACCAAAATATGGTATTTTTTGTTGTTATTTTTAAACAATATGAGTTGCTTTCAGGAAAAAGAATTACTCAAATCAGTACTACTCCTTAGTGGAACAATAGTTCCATTTATCTCTATGTTATACATTGATCTATATAGATACCTCATTACATGTACTACATGTGGCTTGATTCTTCTTTTAATGGAGTATATAGCGATGTCGAGATCTCCAATCATGGGCCCAACCGCAACCGTAAATAAATTTATTTACCTTTTTATTCCTATATATGATTAATATATATAGAGAGTACTCATATATGATATATGTTTTTATATTCATACTATCTTCTGTCATACATTTAACCATTATTCCATAATGTTATAAAATCCCCCATCTATCACATCAAAATAAATTTTTTTGGGGTATAATTTTGCCAAGAACTACATTTGTCTTCATTCTCATTTCAATGGGATATGTAGAGATGACTAGATCTCAAATCATATACCTATACACAAAAAATCCATCTTTCCCATGTCAAAACATGATTAATATCGAGAACAACCTCAAAAACTATGTTTGTCTTGATTCTAACATCATCAAGATATGCTGTAACACCTAAGTTCAATTCACTAGTCCAGCAGCAATATTCTTTTTTCATGTTTGAATCACTTCATGCCCTCACATTATGACTATAAACTACACAACATATGTCATTTCTATGTGAAATTAAACTCAAAATAACCCATTGAACTATGCATGCATTGATTTTCAACCCATTAAGATACATAGTAAAAAATAAGCATTATTTCTTAGTCCCAACCCTAGGATAAGTTTTCTCATCTCGTCCACATATAATTAATAATCTATACATGAGACATAATTTTGGGTCATATCCAAAGATATCCCACCATGAAAACAAAATTCATTCCAATTTTTAATATTAGTCATATCTATGTAAGTGACATCAAACTCAAGGCCAATATTAATTTAAATATTTCCCAATTCATGGAGCATGACCCCTTTCATATTTTATTATATTAATCATAAATACTATCATATCATTGTAATCATTATTCAGTTTAATAGTTTGGCTTTTCTAATACCTAAGAACTCTTTTCCTGACTATAGTAAAAGTGCTCATGGGTGTCTTGCATTAGTCACCGATATAATAGTCCTTTCCATCAAAATATGCCACAGTTTGGCTATGCAACTTATTCCCCACTTGTCCCTACATAATAGAGCCCCCATAATGGATTTTATCAAATAATGGTATCTTCATTCGTTGTAAAATAATCTTTATTATTTTGAAAAAATCTATTAATATATACATGAATTCATGTCATAAAATGTTAATCAGGGTATATTTGTCCCATTGCCTTTCCCTTCATCTGAAAGCCTCCATCACCATAGTTTACACATTTTCCTTAGCATGTGATCAATACATATCAAATAAACAGGGATCACATGACCACATATCATCCAGTGATTCCATAATAAGTTTTTCCAAGTCTTGTGACTTAAAATTATAAGCACCACTTCCTACGTTTGTTCTATACGTTAATAGAAAACCAATTCAAATTTTTATTTTGAAATCATGATTACAATTACTATTTTTTTAATTTCGGTGCCATTTTCCAAAATCCAAACTATGATATTAAGGAAATATTAATATCCATAAAATAGTTTTGGATTTTTCAATATAATGTTTCATACCCAATAGGTCTTTTGATTGACTATGTTGTACATGCCTCTAGGTGTCCTTGTATATGTTGCCTACATAATAGGCATATTAGTCAATAGATTGCACAATTTTTCCTTATAGAACATTCCCCATTTGGACCTGAATAATATAGTCCCCATAATAGGTTCCTCAAATAATGGTATCTTCATTCATGGAAATAGTTTCCTCTATTTCCATTCTCTTTTTTTCTGATGTTATTATTCAGATTCAGAAATTTCCAAATCACAGTTTACATTTATCCCTTTGCATACCTGAATATTGTATCATGTTTCTAGAAAAACTATCTTAAATTTATAAGGTCATAAATAATTGGTTAGAGCAAATTATCTTAAATTAAATCTCCCCAATATCTTTATAACATGCCTTGAAAATGTATAGTATAATTTTCTTGTTGCATGAATTTATAACTGTATAGCATGATATCAAAAATCCTCCTTTATGAATTTTTTAACCATTCTTCTCACACTAAATTTGTGTAAGAGTGGGTTCCCCATTCATGGCCCATATCGGTACATATGGCCCTTTATTCTTAAATCATTTTCTTGAAAAATCCATCCAATATCGTCTTGAGTCACCAAAATCTTAATATCCTTTCCTATAAATAATAAAATGTAATATTTCATGGATCTCTTTTTTTGACTATCCAATGCGAGCCCTTAGGTGTCCTCGAGTAAAATTCACCTACTTAATCGTACTATAAATCAATGGAAAACACTTTTTGGATATGCATCCCATGACCCTATTTTCCATGTATAATAAATCACCCATAATGGCGTTTTCAAGAAAATGTTACATCATTCTAGTATAAGACCATTTCTGTGTTTATTATCTATGTTTTTGATTTGGTGAACATAAAAATCATTTCTCAAAATTGCCCTTGGAAGTATCTATAGAATATTGTAGCAATTCCTAGAACCTAATCCTTATCTTGGATCTAGTTTCTATATTTATAGTCAAATCTATTTGACCATAGACAGTATCCTTATTTTTCCAATATGCCTAACTCTAAACAGACCTTAAAAACGTAACCTGACACTCACCAGATTGAAAATCCTCAAAGGTCTCACTAGACAAAGGTCAATGTCTCAAATCACTAATCCTACATTTTTTAAGGTTTTGGAAATATTGAGGCATAAAATGTAAGAAGATACAATGATTTGGGGATTGTTTGAATATCCCTAATCAAAATCACAATACGCTCACTAGGCCCATTAGATTATGTAAATAAGAAATAGCACATTTTATCCCTATCATTCTAATTATGGTTATCCAGTATTAATGTATAATTTTACAGAAGTCAACTTTAACATTATAATTAATAGGAAGAAACGATTAATACATTGATGATTAGAGATAAATTTATATTAATTTGTGAGTAAATCATCCACTAATGAACATCCAAAAAGTGTTGTCTCTATGTCATTTATCATTAGTGGTTTTATACATAAATTCTATTTTTTTAATGGCATCATGAACTCCATAAGCTACCTATTGATTTTCAGCTATGCAATTAGTCTCATTCTATTCATCATGAAGAAGTGATTCCATGGAATCCATAATGGTTTTTTCACCATCTATTTGGATCGCATCTGTTGAATCCTGAAGTTTGTCCAGCTCCCCTGTAACAATATCCAACTATTGTTGAAGGAAAAACTATTGACCAATTTTTTCTTTAATGTTATTCTTGAGTCATGTCATCTTTTCTATATGAATGAATTCAGAATTGGATAATGCTACATTTAATTCATCATTATTGACCAATAATTTATATATTTTTTATATATTGTCAATGTTTCTTCTCTTTCTCTATTTTTGTATGATTTATATTACTAATATATGGATTTCAGTTTATTCAAAACCACCACTTCAAAACATATATAACATAGAGAAAATACATGTTATTCCCAATGCTATTTCATTAAGGTGGATTTCAGATTTAATTTTTTCATATGTTCATCCCTACCTTGTGATGTGAAAGTCTAAGAGCATTCGGTAGCTTCAAATTTGATTAAAATCACTATCGTAAAGGGGAAATGTATTTAGGGATTAATTTACATAAATAAGACCCATATTCACCTCTTTCTATGAAAGTTGTCTTTTTTACATCATAATGTTGTTTTAGATGATGTATAAGCTTCACCTCCAGACCGATCAATTGAAGATGTTAATCCTGTATGGTGGATTAAAATTATAGTTAGTTCCAATATAATAGCAGGAGTGAGCAAAATCACAATATTCGTAACACATACCTAAAAATAGGTCATCATCTTGAGATAACTCCTCCCCTATATTTCCAACTTCTATAGTTTTGGATGATGTCTTTTGTTGAGTAATGCCTTCTTTAATATACTCTAGATTCTCCAATTGAATCTCATAACGATTTCTTGTTTCAATGTTCAGCTATGAGAATGACTCTACAATAGTGGGATTGAAATTGGTATTGATGTTTCCTTCAGGGATTTTCACTGTAGCAGCTTCCATAGATAGAATAGAAATTTTCAACTGTACATGTTTAAAAAAAATAATTAAAATATTGATAGGATAAACAATAAAAACTCATCCCCATTTGATTCTATACAAGGAACTTCAATCTCTTCTATTGTATTTGGTATATGAATATGTAGTAATGCTGATTCAAAATGCATGACATGATTCATCATAACACCCATAGATATCCCAAATCCATAGTTAATGTATACCGTGGGAGCATAAGGAAGAGTTGTTTCACAACACACCTCTTACATTTTTTGATCCCAAATAGACTTCTCAGTAACAGTTGTGGGGGCAACATCAGTTGTCATAAGAATTTCTATGGAAATCGATAGACCTGATGTATCACAGTGGGTATGTTAGTTTTTTAATACACATAGTTTTTCATGATGTACTTCTACTTTACTAGGGGTCTTTTCTATTCATGTAGTAGGAATAGGAGAAAAGCCAGTAACACATGTTGACTCCTCTATCATAAATTACCCTTCATTCAATGGATCACCTTTTTTGGTGGAAATTTGTGCTTTTTTGGTAGCACCATTTATAGTTCTTCAATGATCATCAGAAATTTCTATATGATAATAATAATAATATGTTATTTTCGTTCTTATAAATTTAAAGGCATTCTATAAATAATGCTAAAATTCGTGTTGTTTGGAATGCTTACCTCTTCTGAGAAACTTTATAACCATAGTTTTATTTATACAATTTTTTTCCATTTCATTATTAGGAGTACATTTATCATCTTCGTAAATAGGTATTGAAGACCATGATATCCCTACCATCTCATCCTCCATGGCATGTTGGTCTAGAGATATCTCTCCTGACTCACTGGGAGATCCAAGAGCTCCATGTCCAGTACCACCAGTTCAATACTGTGTTGATGGAACGTTAGTCTATTTTTCCATAGTCAACTGGAAGTAAAAATAATTTTTACAAATAACAATAATGATTTTACAAATTTAAAATATAAAAATAAAATCAATTGTGAGAAAAAAAAATTTACATCTTCACGATCAACAGAATCACACCATTATTCATCAAACGAATGGTTAATACCTTTAGCAGAACTATGATCTATCATATATTTCACTAGTTTTGTGGTGGGAATCGATTCATAATTTGTGTATATGAGAACCACCATTTTTTTGTTATAATTTCTATCTTATTCAGGGATAAAAAAATGAATATTACAATAAGCTCATAGATCTCATATTTCCAAAATACGCCACCCATCGCATTAATTTATCCTTGTGGATTCAGAATCACAATTAATTATTTTCCATGTTTGACCATACACTGGTAATATATATTTATAGTACATTCTAATAGTTTTTAATTATGATTTTGCAGTTTTAGATTTGAGTTTTTCACAATTCCTGCCCTCACAGATTATGAATGAGAAAATGGGAAAATCTGCTCTTCTGAATGATGTATAATAGAATGCCTTAGTACAGATTTATATGAAATTGATGGTGAATCTCTCATGTCCCTGACATATGGATTTTATCATGCACGACATCGCATTGGTAATCTTGGAGCCTCTTCAACCCCTCCCTCTGAATCCAATGAATTAGCCTCTATTGATGAGTAATTACATTCAAAATGAGAGGGTTCCTTTCTACCACCTCACTTTACACCAGCCCAATGGATATAGTGGTTTAGCACTCCATTAGGGTATCATTCAACCTATATCTCATCTTATGGGATAGTCGATCTACTTTTTTCATCGGCGGTAGGTATGTTGAATATTTCCCCAGTTTTCTCTACAGTTGTTAGCTACAATAATTTTTGGACCACCATCAGATGTTTCTCTAATATTAAATACACTGAATAAGATATGGTATTTTTTTGTAGCCATTTTAATTGAAATATGAATTTGTAAGGAGAAAAGTTCTCATATATGATTTCACTATCAATCATGGTAGCCAATACACCATCCATGCAAGATAACTTATACACCCTTAGCTCTAAGATGGTCCTCCCATATTCAAAAAATCACCTCGTAGGAGGATTCCCATAAGGGAAAAGATGAAATTACTTATACATATATATTCTAGATATATTTTTTAAGAATTCAATGAAATAGGTGAAATAACAGAAAAATCAGGTACATAAATTTGGAATGAACTTCCAATAATCTAAACCCCACTCTCCACAACATATGTTATAAAAGTATGGAAATCCTCCCCCATAAAACATGGAATGGTCCAACTATTCTTAAAGGATACTTACCACTACAGATATGTAACTAGTTATTATGTATTTTTTCTAGAATAGGGGTATCCATCCCTACTATTTACTTATCTGCCAGCAGGATCTCTATAACAAAATTTATCCCCCTTATGCAGCCCTTTGAATTTGGATGGGAAAAAGATGTACACTGAGTCAAATGTCCTAGAAACCTTTAACACATGTCATCAGATGAATTTTGGAATTGCATTCATACACACACATTGCAAAATATCCCTTGTCTAATGTTTTCCATAAAGTGTCAAGTGTACCTATCTTTTCTACCTTTGAACAACATTGTGGATGACTGAAAGTGGGACCATTCTCCTTCTTCTTCATCAGTTATATTTCCATCCACTCCTCTAGGTGAATACCCCTTCTTTTCTGGGACATTTTTGTGTTTGTATTCTTCAATTTATAAAATATCTTTATTGACTCACAAACCTTGTCTGATGTCTTTTTTATTTCATTCCATGTCACATTTGAAAGAACAAATTCATCATACACATCTCCTAGGATTGGAGCTACAATGATCTTGTAGATATCCCACAAACTGATGCCAACATATCCGTGTGTCAAATGGAAGGAATTAGCCTCTATTAAAAAATGTATCAACAAATATCGAACGAAATAATCATTCTTATTTAAATATTTTTTCCCAACCCATACAACCTCATAAATTCTAACTCCTTTTATGTCATCCATAAACTCTACACATGTCTTGCACTACCAATACACCCACATCCATACGAGTTTAACAACCCATCCTATGAAAATATCCTATTATTTATTCATTATCATTGATTGATCTATCTATGTATCATTTAAAAATTGAATAATATTAGTGAGACTGTATCTCAAGTTTATATGCTTTCAAATCTGGAGCACATGGGACGTGACGTATGAATTGGGACTTAGATACCATCTGATCAAATCTATGTGGGCACACATGATGGTGGATATATGCCATCTGCATATAAATGGGGTATTGAGGTGAAAATCGCTGATTGGGGGTTCTATTAATGTTGGTGTCAAAGCGCTAATAAATATGTTGGTCATAGAAGTTTCATAAAAAACAATTATATCCCATTAAAATCAAATATCATCACTAAATCAATCCTGGGGAATTTAACCATGCTCAGGTAGTTAGTGTTTTCTAGCACTGATAAATACATATTCTAGCCTAGTTAAAGGTCTCATTTCATGTACTATAAATGTTTCCATTCTTTATTTACCTTAATAATATTTTTTTTCTGATCCCATCTTTTAATATTATTTTTACAGAGATTAAAGAAATTTAAAATCATTGACGATATCAACGGTAATATTTTGAATAGGTTTCAGGAAAAGAAACCATTTGATATTTATAAAAGTTCGTTGTTGGGGGGAAAATATATATTATGTATATGTTTCATGTTTTAATGTATGGGTTTAATATGTATGATTTTTTATATAATATTCTAAATCCTTGAACATAAATACTAATTATAAATTAATTAAATATAATTATATATCAATATTATGAGTATATTGCATGATTAATGTCGGATTATTATAGTTGGTATTAATGTTGGTTTTGGACAGCTTTTGAGAAGAAGATGTTAATTTTTATGTTTTTCTAAAGAGTAGTAGATATCATCATTAGTATGAAGATTTAATGATTCTAATATATTCAATGTCTTAGAAACTACACTAATTATCTACAATTATGTATTTATAAGAAGTCAATGGTGTTTTGCGTATTGGAATATGAAAGGTAATTGATTAGGAATAAAGGATTTGTGGGATAAATATTATAATGTTTTTATGGGTATCATCTTTAATAGAATCATTTTCATCTAAATACATGATAAACATTTTCATGTTTTGATGGAGTTATTTTCTACCCATTAACTATCAATTGTAAATATAAAAGGAAATTTATCTTTCATATCCTCTTTTCCATTCAAGATTATTTGACAATCACCATTATTGAATACATTTGTTCATATGATTTTTACTAAATTTCAAGGATTCAAATCAAATGCATGAAATGATTTTACTTATATACCAAATATTATATTCTCTAACAATTTTAGGTGTCTTGATATATTTTTTTAATCATAAATTTATCATATCTCATAGAAAAAAGGAAATTTCACAAAATCCAAGACCATTTTCTTTTTGAATTTTATTCATCATGTCATAAGATGAAGGGGATATCAAAGAGATCATTATGTATTATGTTATTAAGTGTTTTTATTGTTTAATGTATTCATAAATTTAGTTTTGATATTGATGAATCATAAGTATCTATATCCCATAATTGGTTATTATAATTATTTATTACAGAATATAATAATGAGGAAGGTTTAATGGATTAATAATGAAGAAAAATTATGGATGTGTTTATGTATTAATTTTTAAATTTTATATATAATGGTATTTTATAAATATTACAAGAATCCTGGGGTGCCTATAGATTATTAAATAGTATGTTTGTTTCATATTTTTATAAATATATGTTAGGTTGAATTGATAAAATTGATAAGTATTAAATATGTGATATTTTTTGGTATATGTAACCCATGATTTTATGATATGAAAACATTTATTTGTCTAAAAATTACTTCACTTTATATATACTTATGATTAAAGGTACTACTTGAATTTGGGGTTCATATGAACTCTTAATTTCAATAAACTATGTGTTCTTACTCTACCTGGATGAAGGATTAGTGGTATGCGATAACCATTGAGGTTAAATATAATTTTCTTCTTTTTAAGATGTCTTTTTAAATCACTACTTTTTTTATGTATTATATTCATATAGTTTTACAATAGGACATCCCATAGCTCAGGTGAAAAACTGTTATTTCTGGAAAGGCCATAGGGATCCAACCCACAATTGAACGGTGAAAAATGTGAATCATATACCACTAGATTTTGTTAAGTAGTAGTTAGTATTATGTTTATCCTTTCAAGTTTAATAGTTTATTTAATGTAAAACTAAGTCAATTTTGGGAACAAATGATTCGTGTTATAGAAAACTATTGGATTCTGAAAATTATATTATGATTATGTGGTTAATTTCATTCTAGAAGAAATCCATTATATTAGGAAACACGTATAAATAATGTTGATAACATAATATGGGATTTGTTTGAGGAATATAGGATGATTTATCTTTTAGAAAGAAAAATATGATTTATGTTTATTTTGAATATTTATGGTATGATTAGGTGGCTATTTAAATGAAATTTTCATATGGTATAATAAGAGTGGTTGATATAATTATATGATTAAGATTATATAGTTTTTTAATATGAAATGATACAATCCTTATGATTTATGTATATCAAATTTTATTCTATATTATTTATATGATTTTTTAGAATATTTATTTTTTTAATAATCTCTGTAGAACATTTGGTAATAATTTTTTTGTGATTAGTGTATTTTATTGACATATGATTTTTTATTATTTTAGAAAGACAATATCTTTTTCTATAAAATTTAATTTTTTTTGGTGACTAAATACAGAATGAATAGATACTTATACTACTTTTTTATTTTTTCGATCGATAGATTTTGATTCGGATGCCTCATATTGGATAATTCATCTTCAATACTCGTCATTTTGATGGAATTTGAAATTGTTATAGGAAATAATTAATGGATGAAATTCATGATTCAATCTATGTATATTTCAATAGTTTAAAATTTTAGTATGTATAAGAATTCCTCAATTCTAATAAAATTATTTTTGAACAAAAATGTTATTGATCTATATTTCATGACAGTAAAATCAATTGGATTTTAAACCCATCATCTTTTTACAGTTTTCTAAGCGTTGTATTTGTTATTACCAAGTTTTATAAATCTAAATATACATCCTTGAGAACTATCTAAAATAATCAAAGTCTAGGTTTCCATATCTATAAGCCTTTTATGAGGTATTCCAGAATAAATTTGTACATTTTTATTCTCAATCTTCCAGTGGCTGTTATGTTGATCCTTTTTATGATGTGGAATTTTAAAAAATGTATTTTGAAAATTTAAACAACTATTTTCATATACCAAGTCAGAATTTAAGGACCAAATTTTCTAAATGGGGGATAATATAATATTCTTATATTTTAATAATGATTGACAGTGTTTGATTGTATATAAGATACAGATCCTCCAGCAAAAATTAAAAAATCAATCTTATTATTTATTTGTGAAAATTAAAACCTAATCATAAATTTGGTTTGAATAAACATTATTAAATAAATTATAAAATATATAATTTTTATAATCATTTTTAATGTATTAATTAAAAATTTTTAAGAAGTAATATTTTTTCATAAATTTCATTTCATTCATTAAAGATATATTTTCATCATGAAATTATTTCTAATAATTTAGAATGTAAACATAATATACGTAATTCCTAAAATATATTTAAAATCTAATTAATTAAAAAGAAATTAAATCATAAAATTGTAATTAACTGATAATAAACTATTTATAATTTCCAATAACAAATTATTTTCTAGGGAATAGTTAAAAATTATGTTATCTTCTGAAAATGTCATTTTAATTTATTAAATTACTCAAATTAATATAACCATTATGTTTCTAATTTTGATATAGTTAACATGAGTATTATTTAGTTATAATTTTTACATTTAAATTATTCTAAATCTACATGATATTTTTTTTTCAGAATTAGTTTATTTGTGTGTAAAAAATGAATTTTATGAAAACCTTTTTAATGAAAATTATTTTTAATCTTCTTATTTAATTAAAATAATAAATAATTGGGAATTTTTTAAGATAAATATACATATTTATACTTTTATAATTAAATTAATATTAATATGATGATAATTATTGCACATAATGTTAAAATTAAATTATATCTAGCTTGGAAAATACACATATTTAAATCCCTCCATTTTCATCATTTATGTAGGTTTTATTTAAAATTTCATTTTTCTAATTTATGAGTTTATGTAATGTCCTATACCTCCTTGATCCATTACATTTTCATAATTTACTTTTTCAGGTGGCTTGGGAGTCACATTGACTCATTTCATGAGTTTTCCAAAAAAACAATTTTTCCAATGGTAGGTAACATCAGTAGGTAGAATCATTAGGTGTTGTTGGTAGGTGGCATTATTATGTGTTATTGGTGGCTCACATATGTAAATTTCTATATGTGAGTCATATAAGTGACTCATTGCCGGTAAGTCATGTCAGCAACTCATTATCGGTAGGTCACGTCGGAGTGCCCTATTAGGGACTCACTATCAGTATGTTGCATTAATGGGTCATGTTGGTAACTTGTTATTGGTGATTGGAATCAATGAATGTCATATGTGATTGTCCTTAGTGATTGGTGTCGGTAGGTTTCGGTGGTCAATGTAATCAAGTGGTGGCATCATTGGATGGCGTTAGTGGGTGGTGTCTGGGATTCATGATAGGGACTTGTGTCGATGACTCACACAACAATGAATTATTTCCATCTTTTTCTAGTTTTACTTGTTTCCCCTCTGTCATGGTTTTTAAAATAAATCCATTTTAATCATTTTTTTGACCATGTATAAAGTTTTTTCAAAGGATATTTATTATATGTTACATATACTAACATCCAGAGACATTGAAATGGCCAAGCCCCATAATATTGGCCACAAAACTTATTTTAAGTACATTAAAATAATCTCCCTTTTGTTCATATAGGATATGTGTTTTTCTAAAGATGATATACTCTCTTCCTTTAACCATCATATTTTCTCTTGGTGTGCAAAAAGCCTTTCATTCCCTTGGAATCATGTGTAGTGATGTGGGCTTCGAATCTAGGTTTCCCAGGGAGTATTTCATGCTTCCTGCACACACCCTATTTTTGTAGCATAAGGAAGATTTATTTGTTTTCTATTGTTCTATGTATGATTTCCTTTGTCTATATTTTAAATTTCTATCATGCAGTGTGGGAATACATTTGTCTAATTATGAATACAGTTGGATCAATTTTAAACGAAGTAAATATTAATGGGATAAACAAGAGGATAAAAAAGATAATTCGACATGATAAGTTTGAATGAAATGAGTGGTGTGGAAGATACTTATGATGTTAGATTTGTTTTATCTGTTATCCTTGATTCGTGTTGTGGATTTTTTTAGTAATATTCCTTCTAAAATCCATGGATGTTGGTGGTCTATTTGCTCATATTTGTCTTGGGAACACTTCATGTTTAATAGATGTCAACATGAAAAAATTATTATTCACGTATATCCTGATAAATAAATGGATATTCTAGGATCTATAGTGTTTTCTGCTAATAATTTAATTATCAGAATGGAATTAAAAAAATGAGTGTTTTAAATTTGAAAACACTTTTCTTTACATGATGTTGTTTGGTGTTGTGTTTGGATATTATCAATATAGTACTTTGTACGGGATGTGTGGTGCTACTCTTGAGAGATCACTGGTGTGTGAGGATGGTTTGAGGATGTAATTGATCCTCATGTTGAGAGATTTTTTGATAATGGAATAGGTAGTAAATGTAGTTCAATTGGACTACAATCTGGTTGGGTTTTGATTGTTTTGTTGGGAATGGTGTGGATATGGAGCGGGACTGCCGAATATGGTTGTGACATGATAAGTTGTACTATGAGTTATTAAGTTGCGAGGTTTTCCTCATGTTGTATTGAATTAATCAAATTAATGATAATTGTACTGGTTTTTTGGGTGATATGTGTGGAGGAAGTGTGAATTGGGGTGTTTTATCATTGTCTCCTTCATCTGTTTGGATTGGTTGAGAGGCTAGATGTCTTCTATATTTTTTAGTTTCCCTGGAATGTTTAAAATAACTGGAAAGTGATTAATAATGTCAAAATGATTTGGTGTTGAGATGGTTTGTTTTTTAAACATCAGAAGTGACCATCAATCATCCTTTTAAATGCATTTAGTGGTATTGAAAAAGGTGAAAATGTTATGGGGTGTTTTTTTCTTGAGAATCCATATGTTGGGATGACTGTTTGGAATCAATATAAATGTACTTTTACCTTATTTTGATTATACATGAGCCCCTCCCAAGTTGAGAAAAGCGTATTGGACACACCTATTTCATGGGGTAGGGTTTCTTCACTAAGCATCTGAGTGGGATGATGGATAGATAGTCACCCACTCTTACATGTACCCTCTTCAAGGTGGTGATATCCCAAGACACTTCATGTTGGTAGTAGTGTTTGTGGACTAGGTGTGTACAGTAAATTTGTGTTTTCATAGGTGTCTTCGAGATGAGATGCATTGTGCATTCATCGGTATTTTCGAGATGTGAGGTGGTTTGTGGACTAGGTTTCTATGGGCGTGACAAGATTTAGTTTAGAGGACTAGGTGTGTGCTGGCATGATGTGATGTGGTATGAGTCCTAGGTCTGTTTGGGCGAGATGTGAAATTGTTGTTTTAGATGGTTTGGGAGAACCAGAATGTTTTCTGTTAGGGTGTGCAATAGGGTAATCAGGAGGAAAGTGGTATGGGGTAACCTAATGTCGATTTTTGTACCAATTAATTTACTTGAATTTCATTTTTTGTGAGTGTGACTTTGGTGAAATTGGAGAGGTTAGTATACCTAGATATGTTTACATGGTTTATGTTGTTTCTCATAGGGAATTAGTTTGATTCTCCACTTGTGCATGAGAGACTTTTGTTTTCACTACTTAGTATAGTTTTATACTCTACCTATGTATATAACACCATATTCATGTTTTTATATGGACTATGGGGACTGCGTTGGACATTACTAGCTTAGACATTTAGACAAATGTAAGGTCGCTATTTAGATTTGTTCTTTTTGTATCAACATTGTAGGTTTTCATTGTATTTAATATAGTTTTACTTTTAACATGCATGCGGGATGGATTTTGGATTCTTTTATACATATGTATTGAATTGTTTTTGTGTATACATATTATATCCTGATCATCCTAACTATATTAAGGGTAATGTGTCACATTTTTTTAGATTTGATTACCCTGGGTGTTGGTCGACACCCGAGGGACAACTAAAGGATTGGATCAGGGGTCATTATCTATCTTTCCCCATTTCCAACTCAGTTGGGGAATAATTGGAGTGTGGGGGTCATGAAAGAATGTTATCATATGGAGGTTTATAGATATGATAGATTTTTGAGTTATTAATACTGAGGATTCCAGGGGTTTGTGGGAAACAATGCAAGGTGACTTGATACATGACCTAGGATAGGGAAGACTGCCCAGGAAATAGGATTTTACCCCCAGTGATATGATGGATGGACATTGAGCATAAAAAACAACCATGTCTTGCTATACTATTTACAGTGTTGATACCCTTGGAATGGTAAATGCATCATGACGACTTCTGTTCTAGTTTGAATTGAAAATATTGGTAAATTTAAATAAATAATTATTTAAAATGAATATAATAAATTATACTACTCAGTCAGAGGAGTTCATTATTTAACTTCCATCTATGGAACCAGGTAGTCCTCTAGGAGTGGTTTAGGTTGTGGAGTCTCCGTAGGATTATATGGATGATCATTAGAGGGTTGATCCTGAAGAGGAGGAAAACTTGTGGCAGGGAACTTTATGTGCATTCCAAAAGAATGCTCTGGGAATGACTAAGGTAAGTGTATTCGACATGGATATAGGGAGATGGATCGATGATATTAAGATAAACTATAGTTAATTAATTCTCTAACGAAACCCAAGGTTCCATTGGTGGTTAGTCATTTGTGGGGATGTGTGTTTCAGTGGAAGTTGATGTACCTGGGAGAGAGACGAGATGTTGGTGTTCTGTCAGTATATTTCGGAGATAGAGTTCTAGGAATAATTTCATTCATCGACTGTGACAGTTGAGAAGTGGCAACATCTACTCTTCCTCCAGTAGAGGAGAATTTTGGTATGAGAGTTGGGGATTAAGTTAAATTATCTCTTTTTGTTTACTCCAGATCTATTTTTAGATGTGGAGTCTTGTTCAAGACACTTAGTGGAGGCACTTCGTCCTTCTCTCTAGTATGTGGTTACTCCCATAACCTTAATGGCATAACAGGACCTCTAGGAAGTGGAAAAGGTAGTTGAGACAATGCAGTCAATATGAGGTATACCATGAGAGGGGTACATTATGATTATTATACAAGAAAAGAAACCAGTGGTAGTTCTCAGGTTCCAAAGCCATTGAGGTTTCAGCCGTTAGGGATACGACCTCAGAAGGTTCAGTATCGACCATCCGATCCTCATGCATATCCTACAGGTCTGGGGTCTAGTATTTTTATATCTTTATATACAGAGGGATACTTTATTATTAGTTCCATATGGACTCTCGGGATCAGTATGGAGGAGGTTTCCATGTTCACCGCCTAACTCAACAGCAGGTGCTGGCAATAATGTTTAAGTAGAAGGGTTAGGAGGCTTCTACTCCTCCAAGGGGAGACAGAGTAGGTGGAGGCCGACACCAGTGTGTTCCTCAGGGAACACAACCATGGTGTATTAAAGTATGAGGACGTTGATAGAGGGGAATATGAGCTGGGTGTATTCAGATACACACTGTAGAGGTAACAATTATTGAAGGTCCATAGATCATTCATGGTATGATTAGCTTCTTTATTATTCTTGCATGTGATTTTTTCAATTCGTGATATTCTCTCACCATCATAGAAGAGACCTTATAACATTCTTTGTGACATTAAATAGATAGGCTTCTTGTGCCCTTTTTCTTGAGTACACCAGTAGAAAAGCTCAGACCAGCTTGTTTGACGTATGTTGAGGATACAGACTAATGATGGAGACACATCTATTTTTGGTAATATTTTCTAATTATAGATGAAACCGTAATATTTCCTCTCTGAAATCAACTTGTTGTAATATAGTCATGATATTACTGAAATCGTCTAGAGGGGATTTATTTTTTAAAAAATGGATGGAAATTGAGTAGATTTCATTGGCGAACTGGGTTCTTATATGGGATGTGGGCATATGGGGACCCTTATTTCCATGATGGTTAAGTTGTTGGTGGAATATGTGTATGTTGATATGGATGAGGTTACCAAAATTGTTGGGGAGTTCATTGATGTTTTCCAAGATGAGGTTTTAATGTTATCCATCCAAAATGACATTGAGTTTGGGATAGACATACAACACAATGCTTGTTAGATTTCGATGGCTCCCTATCTACTTCCACCTTCTGAGTTTGTGGAATTGTGGATTCATATTGACATCTTGATGAAGAAGGGAACTGTCATGCCTAGTTTTTCATCATGGGCTGCCCTTGTATGGTATTCAATGAAGTAATATGGTCTTTTGAGGATTCTCATAGACTACTTGATGATGAATCAAGCAATGGTGAGGAAATGTTTCCCTCTACTTAGAATAGATGTTATTTTTGACCAGCTGAGGAGAGGAAGTTGGTTATTAGTATCAATCATTGGTCTGGGAATCACAATCTTAAATTTAAGGAATTTTTTATCCTAATTATTGCTATTAGGTGAATTTTTGGCCGCTTTGAGTTCATGGTTATGTCATTTAGTGTTACAAATGCACTGGCCATGTTCATGGGATGTATGAACTCCACCTTTTGTGATTTCCTAGCATGGTTTTCCATTTTATTAGATGATTATATTCTGATCTAATTGAAGTTAGAGGAGGATCATACCAATAATCTAAATATTATCTTTGAGTTTCTTCAATGCCAACACGTATATGGTATTTTTTCCTTTTCCATGTTCTGCACGAGAGAGGTTAACGTGCCTGGGAATGTGGTGTCTTAGTAGGGCCAAACAACTGATCCACTTATTGATTATGTGGTTATGTCTTAGGAAGCACCAAATAATGTGGCATATGTTTTCAATTTCTTTGGTATAACATGTAATAATCGATATTTGTACTTGATTTCTCTCATGTCATAGCTCCATTGACTTCCCTAAGAATAAAATACAAGGAATTTTCATGGAGTAGGAAATGCAAGTTATCATTCAGTTATCTAAAGGGTAAGTAGCTCACTACTCAAATTGCTAGTGGAAGGGGTGATGTTTGATGTGTTTTTTGATGCTTCTAGTCTGGGTTTGGGATGTGTGTTTTGTAATAATGGGGGTGACCTATTATGGGTTTAGTGAAATACATCTCTACACATGTAATTATGACACCCATGATCTAGAGCCACCGGCGATCATGTTATCACTAAATTTGAGGCATCATTACCTCGTTTGGGAGCACTTTTAAGTCATCGATGATCATAAAAGATTGAGGAAAGTCTTTTCCCAATGATTTTTGAACATGTGACAATGAAGGTGGATAGATTTTCTCCAGGAATACAACATCAATCTTCCTTACAACACAAGGAATAGAAGTTTTGTGGCTTATTCTACAAGAATCTTGTTATAGAAGAAATTATTTAAAGAATCAATGTAAACATGGAAGGTGATTGGGGAGATGGGTGGCATTCCCTTATATGAAAAAAATGGATGTAAATTGATGTTTTCTTGTTTAGTTTATGGTTTAGTCTATTTTATGTACATGGTGGAGGAATCTCATTATGGAATTTCAGAGGTAGAGTTGGTGCGCGATCACCATGACCAAGGGGATGATCCATAAGGATGCTCATAAGATGGTTGAATTCAAATTTTGTTTCTTGGGAACCAATTTTTTCTAGTTTAAATGGACGAGAGAGTTTTTGATGAGTATCATTGCTCACGTTTAGAGGAGAACCTATGATTTTCCAAGATGTAATCTGGATTGTGGTGGTATTTTTTGTGGCTAGGAATGAAGCTCTCAATGAAAGAGTTTTGGGGAATGTGCTTAGTGTATTAGTAGTTGAATGATGAGAAAAATGTGATTGGTGGTTTTTTGAATCCATTAGTTCCTCCCACATGTAAGTGGGATTATATGATGGTGGATTTTTTCTTAGGATTTATCAGGCCACGTAGAGGATGTTATGAAATCTAGATAATGGTGAATCAGCTGATGAAATTTGTTCACTTCATGGGAATCAATGATTCAGATGTAGTAGATGCCTTTCCCAAGTGGGATATAGTTATGGTGGTATGTCTGTATGTATTTCTATGTTCCATGGTGTTAGACTAGGATACACACCTTACCTCATTGATTTTTGAGGGGATTGTAGCATGCTTTTTCCACTCAGTTATGCCTTAGCACTACCTTCCACCCTCAGATAGATGGACAAACAGAGTAGACCATCCATAAATTTGAGGAAATACTATGAGCATGCATTTTGGACATTAGTGGGACTTAGTGCAAACCATTCTCATTATTGTATTCATGTAAAATAATATCTACCACTATTCCATTGGCATTGCTCTGTTTGAAAGTTTTATTGGAAGGTTGTTTTATTCCCCTTTGTGCTGGACAGAGGTTATGGAGACTTCTATTCTTAGTCATGAGGTTGTACATACCATGATAGAGAAGTTTCATATTGTTCATGAGTGTATGAAGGCATCCCATGTTCCGTGGAAGTCATATGTTGATTGTTGGAGGAGGACCATAGAGTTTTTTGTTAGGGACCAAGTGTTCTTGAATGTTTCCCCTCAATGAGGGACAAAGAGGTTTGGTAGAGGGAGAAAGATTTCTCCCAGATTCATCAAACCCATTGACATAATGGGGATGTTTGGTAAGGTGGTATACCATTTCTCACTTATACTGTGATTGGAGAGGATCCATGACATCTTTCATATCTCCCAAATTCATGTGTTACATCATGAAGACATTCATGTCATTGACTTCAGAGAGATGGATATTGAGGACAACACAACATTCATGGTGTAGTAAGTGGAGATCTAGGATAATTGGAAGAAGTTTCTGAATGGAAGGAAAAACTACTTTTCCTCGTTTGTAGTAGAGGAATTGTGTCCTAGAGGAGAGTAATTGGGAGTGAAAATCACATCTGCATGGACATTAACCAGATATTATTTGAGTTTTTCTTACGTGTTTTGATTTGTGATTTAATTATAGAACCCATGTTTCCATAAGATGATTTGTTTCCTTATTCTTTGAAGTGTGATGAATTCTTCACATGTGTAAAGTGAAGGACCCAATTCTTAATCAAGAAGCATTAATTGATATGTGATTTAACATTTTTAGGGAGGTCAGTTCTTCCTAGAGCATATTGGCTCTAGACATGGAGGAATTAATTTTTTGATTTGGGTGTCTGGGCAGTGTGGGTTTGATGCTCATATGGTGTGTCTTGTGGTCCAATGGGGAAGTATATTTCAGTGTAGGTGTTCATGGATGTTGAGTTTCACACCAAATTTCAAACAAAATTGGGTTGTTTATAATTGAACATTTATGAAAGCAGTGTTGTTTCTAATGCAAGAATATCCATGAGAGGTATCTCATGAGGTTATTCTTCTGAATGTTCTTTCATAAGAATTTTTTTAAAATCTCAAGGATGATAATAGTTTTAGAGGTATCTAATGTAATGTATCGGACCTCCTAGTTCCATTACATTGATGATAATTGAGTTTTTGAGGTGTTATGAGGAGTCATGGTGACTCATTTTAATAATCTTCAAAAAGTATAGTTTTCAAATGGATGGTGGTGTTGGTTTGTGGCACTAGTTGGTGGGCTCATAAGGAGGTTTCAGTGAGTGGAATCAATGAATTTCCATATGTGACTCATGTCGGTGACTCAATATTATTAGGTCACATCAGTGGGCTGCATCAGTGACTCAATTTTGGTTGGTCTCATTTGTGACTAGAAGTTAGTAGGCCGCATCAGTGGGTCACATCAGTTACTCAAAATAGTTTGATTAGTGTCAGTGAGTGGCATCGATTGGTGGAATTGATGAGTGGTTTTAGTAGGTGGAATCATTGAGTTGAATTAGTATGTGGTATTGGTTAGTGGAATCAATGAGATGTAATGTTGAGTCATGTTGGTGACTCACCCAATGGTGACACATTTCAAACTTTCCCTGTTTTTTCCATTTTCATCCTTCTTACATTTTTTTGATGTAAATAAATTTTAAAACCACATTTGACCATTTCAATATATTTATCAAAGGTTATTAATTATATCTATGTCATCCCGTCACCTTGAGACTTTAAAAAGGCTACACCACATGGTTTTTGCTAAAACCAGTCATTTAAGTAAATTGAAATTCTCTCCCTTCTATTGAAATAGGATCTGGCCTTTTTTATAAATGAAATAATCTATTCATTGAAACATTTTTCTATCTCATGGTTCACCTTGAGGATTCATCCCCATGGATTCATGTGTTGTGATGTGTCCTTTATATCTAGTTTTCTGTTTAACCCTTTCCTAATACTCACGCATCCCCCTATTTTAGTTCAATGATGTGTTTCAAATAAATTGTTTTTCTACGTATAGACACTTACATCTCTTTTTTAATATTATATCATTCGAGGTTGGTATACTAATAGTATATTGTGAATACTATTGAATAAATTTTAATTTAATTAAAAAATATGACGAGGAATATAATGATAACAAAGATACATTACTAATAAATGATTGGTGTGGATGATATTGATGATGTTTTTTTATTTTATCAATTATCATTTACCCATTCATTGATTTATTTCGGTTTTATGACTTTTTAAATTAAAGTTCATTGGTGGTATATCTTTGTGCATTTTTTCTTATGAAAACTTATTGCTAAACGACCGTGAATTGGTAAAAATAATTAATCATGTCTATCTGTTTATATATATTGATTCCACTAAATCAATATTGTTATGTGATATCATATGAATTATAAAAATGGAATTAAAGAATAATTTTGTTAAATAGGAATACTCTTTTCCTTGATTGGTGTACCTATGTGATGTGTGTGGATCATTTCTATCTTTTTTTGTACGGGTTTGGTGGTGCTACTCTTAAGAGAATGATGGTGTGTTTGGATTTTTCGAGGGTGTAACAAAATCATAGGTTGATATGTTTTTTGATTGTCGAATTTGTGAGTTATGCTATGCACTATACTACAATCGGGATATGTTTTTTTGTTGGGCATGTTGTGGATATGTGGTGGGGATAATGAATATGGTTGTGACATGATATATTGGAGGGTGTTGTCGTGGGTTGGGGGGTTTTAATTATGTAGTGATGCATTAAATTTATGAATGACAATGGGAGCCATTTATTTGGGTGATAAGTGGATATGAAGTGTGAAGTGGGGTGTTTTATCAGAGACTCCTTCCACTATTTTTGTAACACCCCGATATTTTATGAAAAATATTCTTTTTAATTTTATTGATGTCTTTTGTTGTATGCTACACCAAAAGGAGCTTGCACTACATGCGTCCCTGACTTTTCTTGCATTACATGCAATCACGACCTTCCATTATAGTGTGTGTTGTACGCAATACCGAGTTTCACTAAACAACGATATGGTTTATAAACTAACCGTTATGAATAGTAATACACACTTTTTAAAATTTTATAAATTTTATCTTTTGAAATGTACTTCATTTTTTGGATTTGGAATATCGAAATTAGCCTCGGGTGAATTTTTGGTTTATTTTCTGAAAATATTCAATTTTTTATGAATAGTGAAAACCCTATGTTTTAATTTAAAAACTGAATTTTTATTTAAAGAATTATATAGTTTTTTTAAATTTATTTTAGGTCAACATTGATACATAATACCTATTTATGTTCAATGAAATTCATTGGAGTCATTTTATAATAATTTTTTATATATATAAATTTTATTGAATTTTTCACCTTCTTTTTCCCACCTCCTAGGAGAATTTGTAAATTCACATAAAACATAATTTTACCACTTATGTGAGTGGAATTTCAATAGCCTAATACACACTGTTAATATCAAGGACTAAAATGTGGTTCAATGAGATGAAAATAATTTTTGGTGAATAGTAAGTTTTTACTTTTTTTACCGCGGTTAAAAGTAAGTAGTTTAATTAAGGGTAAAAATGATATAATTATTACCCTAACACATGTCATAATTCTATTGGATAAGTTTAATTCGTCCAAAAACAATCTTAGGAATAAAATATGACCATTTAGGCCCACTTGGATTAGATTAGGACATTTAATATTGTTTTATTTAAAGAATAGTTTAAATAGTTAAAATCAATGTTTAATATCTATTTTTTTAATATAAATACGACTATAAATATTTTTTAGAAAGCTAAGAATATTTCCTACATAATGGTATATTATTTTCAATTTTTATACATTAAATAATTTAATTTATAAATGACAGAATGATGATGTACTAATTATCTTATTAATGAAATATTGACATTATTGATGTTATAAATACCCAAATATATGTAATTTTATACTTTTTATGAATTCCAATAATTTTCTAGGTTAATATGACATGTTAGTATTGATTTATTTAACTTTTTTCGAACTAATCATTCTGTTATGATTTTAACAAAAATCAATTTCCAAATAGTGTCAAAAGTTTCATAAAATAGTTTTTAAAATAAATATTATATTTTTAATTGTTATTTTCTTTCTAAAAATCTAAGGCTCGACCAAATGACCTAGATAATGTATTATATTTTAATAAGGAACTACTTGGGGTTTTTTTGGCTTTTATAGTATGTTTATTAACCGTATAGTGTAAGAAAACAAGAAGACATGGTAAAAGTAAAATTATTTAACTTATTGTTAAATCTAATTGATAAGGTTGAAATAGTAACCTAAACCTGTCCAAATTATATTGGATGAGAGGATTTAGACCCAACCCTAACTTATCTTCAAAATAAATAAATTTGGAGAAATTAAAAATCGAATATGACTTTATAATAAAATAATATTTTTTGTTTTTCCAAATGTGCCCCTCTCCTACCTTATAAAAGGGAACCTCCTCCCTCTCTTACTCACACCACTGTGTGCCTTCAAGCTCGAAGAACCCCAGACAATTTCTCCTCTCATCATCCCTAGAAACATCTTAGAGGTTCTGTACTTCTTCAAAGACCATATTTAGTGCCCAAAGGGGAAGTTATGAAGAGACACTTCAAGGAAGAGGTAATGTCTGTTACAGATTCATTCAAGTTTATTTCATCTTCTACTTATTCTTCTTTAGTTGTTTCATTATGAGGTAATAACATCAGTATCACTAATATACTGATATGTTTTTATAAGTTTTAAAAAACCCTATTTCACCATCTATTCATCCTACGGAAAACGAAATCACCGCGCGTGCGTACGTACGGAATACCTTCTCCACGCCGTGGTGTAATCTATTTTCCACCACCACCTTACTTGGATGGGTATAATGGTGTAAATAATAACTATATATGATTATTTTAATGTTATATTGATTATTAAATTGTATACACACACTCCAATACAAATCCCCAATCATGGGAATGGTATCATCGCTCGTGCGTACGTACGGACTACCGTCTCCACGACTAGATGAGATTCATTCTCCATGATAAACATCAATGAATGATTATAAAGTATATATAATGAATAATAATGAAATATAGGACATAATAATGATACTGGATTTTTGTATATATATATGTATTTCATCTACTTAATTCCATTCAATTCGATAAGGAAACGAAAACAGCGTTCATGCGTACATACTGCCTACCATCTCCATGAACAATGTATTTCATTCCTTTTATCGATCTATCATATATATATATGTATATTCTGAATATATATATTATATATAAATCGTGTTTTAAATTCTGTAACTATTTAAATCAGTATATAAGTAATAATATCAAGAACAACAAGTCGAAACACGTACAATAAATGAAATGATTTTACCAAAATCACTGCTTTTACATCGAATTTACAAAAGAACGGGGAATATAAAGTCATAAATAAACTATATATGATATCATAACAATTAATATGATTATTTAATAATTCAATAACATTATTTAAATCATTATATAGGTGGTTGGGATACATACGAGGCATATCGAGCATAAGGTAAGAGATAATTTTACAAATCTCATTTTTATCCGAGATTACTTATACGTATGTATTTACTGGGGTTATTGTTATCCTTCATGAACATATTTTCTAAAAGTTTTTTTATGTATTTATAATGTCCTTTTTACCCATTTTGTCTTTTCCTACATGGTATGTAAGGAATATTTATTTTGTTTACGTTACGAGGTACTTTTTGACTTTTTCGACAAATGTACGAGGAAATGTTTTTTTACTTATACGGCATGAAATGATTTTTACAGTTTTCTAAGGCCCTATTTTCCTGAATATTCCTCAAAAATATTTCATGACTATTTTCAACAAAATCGTTTTCTTTTAAAATTGCATGAAATTTTGTGAAAAGAAAATTATTTTTAAGAAGAAACGATATTTTCCTCAAAAATTCATTTTAAGTGTTTTATCAAAACCATTTTCCATCTAAGATGAAATTATTTCATATGTGTATGTTTCAAGTATAATGTCTCTATGATTTTCATGGTTTCAATTTTCTTATTATGATATGATATCCATTTATTTTATATGGATTATGTGATGATGGGATGATGTTTATTTAACCCATTTTATTCGTTGGGTTACGATGAATGTTTTAAGTTTATTTTGTGGAAAAAGTAAGAATGTTTTCATTATGAGATGTGTGGGACCTATATCTCCCTCTAATTCATTGGGTAATGATTTATATGTCATGATATTGACATGGCGGGAATGGTATGGTAATCTGGTTCAGTGTTACAGGACTGGAATGAGGAGTGAACTCGATTCAGAATGGGACTTCGTCCACTAAGATGGTCATGGCCGTAATGCCTTGGCTACTATGGAAATAATAACATGTGTTTAATGGACGACACAATTACATGTTTTATTACCATTCTAGTTTATCATGACTAATGTTCCTTTATGATCTATGCCTTGTATACTTCCATGATTTATGTCGTTGCTCATGATTTTGATGTTTAAATTTTATGTTCATGTTTTTGCATTTAGAAGATTATGGATTATTTTATGTTCTCTATACTTACCCTTACTGAGCATTTGACCTCACCCTTTATATGTTTTCTTTTCCACAAGAATTAAAGAAAGGTTTTAAGTAAGATAACAAAAGGGGAATATCATTATGGGAGATGTTGAAAACATTTCATCACGATTAGAATATTATTTTCCAAGTTTCCAAAGACAATAAACTATTACGGTCCTTCTGTGTATATTTTCTTTTTGTATTAAGTATTAATTAAAATTAATGTAATATCCATGTAATCCAAGCTTTGCGTCTCTACAGTTTGTATTATAGGAATGGTTTAGTCAACCTTTGGAAACTAAGATGTGATAACTTTAGTGATATCCCTAGAGATATTTCTAAGGTATGTATAGGGATGTCCCTAAGGATAAGTATAAGTATAGGTTATAGTACTAGAATTATAGTAACGATATTAGAATTAAACCTAGGATGTTTGATATGGACGGTACTCCCCCTTTATTATGTTGTTTTCCCTATCATGATGTTTGCCTCACGCTATTCCTTTTGGGTTTTAGACGATGGATGGAACCCGAAGGAATCGTGTTGATCAATTTAATGGAATATGCAATGATTGTCCTCCTAAACAAACCAATGTTATGGGAGATGGAGTGAACAATATTATTTCTATACATACACAAGATATGAATCATTCTGGACTTCCAAATGATAAGAGAAAGGGGCAAAATTATGTTGAATCCTTTATGATGCGGCATCCACCTTCATTCAGTGGGTCTTCTGATCCATTAGTGGATGAACAATGGATCAGTACCACTAAAAATATATTTTCAGTTCATCAATGTTCTGAACATGATAAAGTCATCTTAACAGTATATCGTTTGGAAGGTGAAGCTGATCAATGGTGTAATCTTGTCAAGTATACGAGGCCAAAAGATGAAATTGAGTCCATGGAATGGGAAGAGTTCAAGAACATATTTTTCAATAAGTACTTCCCTCATTTTTTCAAACAAATATAGAAAAGGAGTTTCTTGAGCTTGAGCAGAAGGATGATCAATCTGTTCATATATACGAAGTGAATTTTGAAAGACTTCCAGGTATACATCTGGCATTATCATCCAACCTGATCGTAAAGTTGATCGATTTTTTAGTGGTTTAAAACCAAGTGTTTGAAGGGAATTAGCTCTAAGAGACTTCAATAGCTATGAAGAAATTGTGCATTGTGCTATCATGGTAAAACTGGAAGTTGGTGTAACATATCCATCTCATGGTTTTGACAAGAAATGAAAGATGGAGTTTAAGGAGAAATCCCAGAATAATGGTGAAAAGAAGATGAATGTTTCTTTATGCTCAATGTGTGGAAAGAAGCATGGTGGCGATTGCCTTAAAGAGACCAGAAAATGTTTTTTATGTGTGGAAAAGAAGTTCATCAATAAGCTGAGTGTCGATTTAATAGAAAAAGGGTTGTTAATGATGTGAATAAAGAAAAGACTGCAGAGAACGCACCACCAACAATTCAATGATTCAAGTGCAAGGAAATAGGGAATTAGGCTAATCAATGCCCTAATCCAAGGGTTAATGAATATCAATATGAGAAACCTCTTACGGAAAATGATAAAGGGAAGTCACATGCAATCACTATTTGTGATTTTGAGTATGAAAATGATATTGTGTAATGATTAAGTGTTTATGTAATGGGATTTTAAAATAGTATCATGGAATCTCATTTATAGTATCGTGGAATTTTGAAATATCTGTGTATTGGTCCATTGTAGTTTTCTATAAGAATATGGTAACAGTAACCATGAAAAGTGATTCAAATATTTTGGAAAGTAGATGATATTCGAATAATGAATGGATAAGGAGAAAAAAAATTGTTTGATAGTATTCATGAGCTCATGATTGTTATAAGGACTACATGATATCATGGTTTGAGTATACAGAATTTTGTGATTTTGGTATGTGGAATGAGTTAACTTTTGGCAGCACTCATGTTTTCACTAAGGTTCAATGGGTATTCATTTTTCATGAGAATACATGACTAAGGTATTTGAATGTTTGGAATGTGACCAAAAATACATATCTTATGATATATAGGGATCAATGATGGTATTAACATGCTTGTTATATGAACTCTCTGGTAATCGTTTTCACTATAATATGAGAATAGACAGCAGTATTTTGGATAATCGTAAAGATTGGAATGGATTATGATTTATATAAGTTAGTTTAAGGCTAGAACGTTTTTGATATTATTGATGGAAAATTATAATAATGTAGTTTTAGAAAAAGGACAACCTGCAGGACAAGCGACAACCCGTCGCGTCGGACAAGGCTGTGGGAATCGAACCCACAACTGAAGTGTGACAGGCCTTTATTGCCTACCACTGTCCTACAAGAAGTCCATTTTTAATAGAAACCAGTTTTATTATATTAATCCGTATGATATAAAAAGTATAACTCCATTTTAGGAACCATATATGATTAATCTCACTATAGATGGAATTATGTATTTTTGATAACTTTTTCCTACCTTTTGTTTGAGATAGATGGAATGACCCATCATTCATTCACATGATATTCTAACACTTCACAAATGACAAATTCAACTTCATTTGTTTTAGAGATGATGTGGAAATTTTCCATTGAACGACCAACGGTGAGACAATAGAAAAATCAAGAATGTATTTCTTCTAAATCCAATTTCATCAACTTTAGGGAGAAGATCTTGAAAACCGAAAATGTTGTCCTAGTGCCCTTATATCCGTTGAATTAGATGGTACTTTAGATCATCACAAATCTATTGCTTTGTGATTGTTGGCTTTTTCAAAGCCATGTTCTCTACCACTCACCATCAGAACATGATCGTTAGATTTCTCTTCCATATCCATATTTTCAACTATATGGAAACCCGATGGTTAGTTAATTTGGATAATTGTTACGTTTCATACAATAGTTTTAATGATTGGTTTTAGTATTCCTTTTTACGATGTGGGTTTCTATTCGAGTAGTAAACTATTTATAACCCTTCTGAATTTCAAGGGAGAAATTCATTTTAAGGCGGGTTGAATGTAACACCCCGATATTTTATGAAAAATATTCTTTTTAATTTTATTGATGTATTGTGTTGTACACTACACCAAAAGGACTTTTCAATATACACATACCTGACTTGGCTTGCATTACAAACAATCGTGACCTTCCATGATAATGTGTGTTGTACGCAATGCCTAGTTTCACTAAACAACGATATGTTATATAAACTAGCCGTTATGAATAGTAATACCCACTTTATAAATTTTTGTAAAATTTATCTTTTGAAATGGACATCATTTTTGGATTTGGAATATCTAAATTATCCTAGGGTGAATTTTTGGTATTTTTTCTGAAAACATTCAATTTTCGATGAATAGTGAAAACACTGGGTTACTATTTAAAAACCGACTTTTTATTTAAATAATTATTTATTTTATTTAAATTTATTTTATGTCAAAATTGATACATAATAACTATTTACGTTCAAGGAAATTAATTGAATTCATTTATAATAATTATATATATATATATTTTATTGAACTTTTCATCTACTTTTACCCACCTCCTAAGAGAATTTGTAAATTCACATAAAACGTAAATTTTACCGCTTCTTTGAGTTGAATATAGAAAATCTAAGAGACACAGTTAATATCAAGGACTAAAATGTGGTTCAATGAAATGAAAATAATTTTTGGTGAATAGTAACTTTTTACTTTTTTAACCACGGTTAAAAATAAAAAAGGTAATTAAGGGTAAAAATGATATTATTATTACCCTAAAACATGTCATAATTCTATTGGATAATATAATTCGACCAATAACATCCTTATAAATAAAATATGACCATTTAGGACCACTTGTATTAGATTTGGACATTTAATATTATTTTATTTAAAGAATAGTTAAATTAGTTAAAATCAATGTTTAATAACTAAAACATTTTTAATATAGGGTTATACATAAGATAAATTAGACTATAAATATTCATGAGAAATAAAATATGATTTCCTACATAATGGTATTTTATTTATAATTTTTAGATATTAAATAATTTATTTTATTTATGATACTATGATGATGCAATAATTATCTTATTAATGAAATATTGACATAATTGATGTTATAAATACCCAAATAAAAGTAATTTGAGAGTTGATATGAATTACACTAATTTTGTAGGTTAATATGACATGTTATTAATGATTTAATTAATATATTTTGAACTAATAATTCTGTTATTATTTTCACAAAAATCAATTACCAAATAGTGTCAAAATTGACATCAAATAGTTTTTAAAACAAATATTATATTATTAATTGTTATTTTATTCATAAAAATCTAAGGTTCGGCAAAATGACTTATATAGGGTTATATATATTAATAATGAACCCGTTGGGGTTTGTTTGGATTTTTATAGAATGTTTATTAACATTATAGTGTAAGAAAACAAGAAGACACGGTAAAAGTAAAATTATTTAACTTAATGTTAAATCTAAATGATAAGGTTTAAATAGTAACCTAAACTTGCCCATATTCTATTTGATGAGATAATTTAGACCCAAACCTACCTTATCTTCTAGATAAATCAATTTTGTGCTTTTAAAAACCGAATATGACTATATAATAAAATAATATTTTTAGTTTTTTCAAAGGTGCCCCTCTCCTCCCTTATAAAAGGGAACCTCCTCCCTCTCTTCCTCACACCACTTTGAGCCTTCATGCTCAGCCAAATCCTTCCATTTTCTCCTCTCCTATTCCCTTGAAACATCTTAGAGGATTTGGACTTCTTCAAGGACCATATTTAGTGCCCAATGGTGAACTTAAGAAGTGGCGCTTCAAAGAAGAGTTAATGTCTGTTACCGATTCTTTCAACTTTATTAAATCTTATACATCTTCTTATTTAGTTGTATCATTATGAGGTAATAACATCAGTATCAGTAATATACATATATTTTATTATAGGTATTAATCAACCCTATTTCACCATCAATCCATCCTACGGAAAACGAAATCACCGCGCGTGTGTACGTGCGGAATACCATCTCTACGCCGTGGTGTAATCTGTTTTCTACCACCACCTTACTTGGATGGGTATAATGGTGTAAATAATAACTGTAAAAGATTATTTTAAATTGTTATTGATTCCTAAATAGTATACATACATTCCAATACAATTCCACGATCATGAGAATGGTATCATCGCTCATGCGTACGTACGGACTACCGTCTCCACGACGCGATAAGATTCATTCTCCATGTTAGGAATTAATGAATGTTTATAAAGTATATATAATGAATAATAATAAAATATATTAAATAATAATGATATTGGATTTATGTATATATATATTTATTTCATATACTTAATTCCATTCAATTCGATAAGGAGACAAAAATATCGTTCACGCGTATGTATGGCCTACCGTCTCCATGAACGGTGTATTTCATTCCATTTATCGATCTATCATATATATATGTATATTCTGAATAAATATATTATATATAAATCATGTTTTACATTCTAGAATTATGTAAATCAGGATATAAGTAATAATATCAAGAACAACAAATCAAACACGTACAATAAATGAAACGATTTTACCCAAATCGCTGCTTTGACGTCGAATTTACAAAAGAATGGGTAATATAAAGTCATACGTAAACTATATATGATATCATAACAATGAATATGATTATTTAATAAGTCAATAACATTATTTATATCATTATATATGAGGTTTGGATACAGATGAGGCATATCAGACATAAGGTAAGGGATAATTTCTCAAATCTCATTTTCATCTGAGATTGCTTATACGTAAGTATTTATTGGGGATATTGTTATCTTCCATTTACATGTTTTCTAAAAGTGTTTTTATGCATGTTTAATTTCCTTTTTACCCATTTTGAATTTTACTACATGGTTTGTAAGGAATATTTCTTTTGTTTACGTTACGAAGTACATTTTGACTTTTCCGAAAAAAAGTACGAGGAAAATTATTATTTTTAACTTATATGGAATGAAAAGATTTATACAGTTTTATAAAGCCTTATTTTCATAAAGCTTCCTCCAAAATATTTCATGACTTTTTTCAACAAAATCCTTTACTTTTAAAATTAAATGACAATTTTTGAAAAGAAAACGATTTCTAAGAAGAAAGGATATTTTCCTCAAAATTTCATTTTAAGTGTTTTATCAAAACCATTTTCCATATAAGATGAAATTATTTCATATGTGTATGTTTCAAGTATAATATCTCTATGATTTACATGGTTTCACTTTTCTTATTATGAAATGATATCCATTTATTTTATATTGATTATGTGATGATGGGATGATGTTCATGAAACCCATTTTATTCTTTGGGTTATGATGAATGATTTATGTTTATTTTGTGGCACAATTAAGAATGATTTCATTATGAGATGGGTGGGACCTATATCTCTCTCCATTTCATTGGGTAAAGATTTATATCTCATAAGATATACATGGTTGGAATGGTAAGTTAATATGGTTCAGTGTTACAGGACTGGAACGAGGAGTGAACTCGATTCAGAATGGGACTTTGTCCACTAAGATGGTGTTGGCAGTAATGCCTTGGATACTATGGAAATCATAACATGTGCTTACTGGATGCCACAATTACATGTTTTATTACCATTCTAGTTTATAATTAAAAATTTTCCTTTATGATCTATGCCTTGTGTAATTCCATGATTTATGTCGTTGCTCATGATTTTGATGTTTAGATTTTATGTTCATGTTTTTGCATTAAAAAGTTTATGGATTATTTTATGTTCTCTATGCTTACCCTTACTGAGAATTTTAGCTCACCGTTTATATGTTTTATTTTTCTCAGGATTTAAATAATGTGTTTAGGTAAGAAAACAATAGGGGAATACCTTTATGGGAGATGTTGAAGATCATTCACCATGATTAGAAGATTATTTTCCGAGTTTCCAAAGGCACTAAACTATTACGGTCCTTGTGTGTCTGTTTTCGTTGTGTATCAAGTATTCTGAAAAAGTAATGTAATATCAATGTACATCAAGATTTGGGTCTCTACAATTGTACCTGGGTGTGAGGCTAGTTTTGTGATATGGTTGTATGCTTCCTTGGTAGGGATAGAATTAATGGTAAATGATTATTAACATCAAAATGATTTGGTGTTGAACTACTTTCTTTTTTTTCAAATTTTCTTGTGACAGACATTCATCCTCATACATGAATTTAGATATTAAAATGAAGGAAACTGTGTTATGGGGTGGTTTTTTCTTATGAACCCATAGGTTGGGATGAGTGTTCAGTTCCTACATATATATACTTGAACATTACTTTGATTCTATATGTACTCTATACTAGTTGAGAACTATGTTCTGAACACCCCCCATTATCATCATTGATTGTGTATTTCTCAAATATCCTTGGTGGAGGATGGATGGATGGCCACCATTGCTTCCTTGGTCACTCTTCTAGGCTGTTATAGACCAAGAGTCTTTTGGAATGTAGTGGTTTGTGAGGCCCAATTGTGTGGGGGTGAGGTTTTTTTTTGTGGTTTCTCAATGAGGATATGTGTTGGGCTTTCCCAAGTGTTTTTGAGTTGTGGTGTGGGTTGTGGACCAGGCCTCTGTGGGTGGGATAAGATATTGTTGTGAGGACTATAGGTGTAAGGGCGAGATGTGATGAGTGATGTGTCCTAGGTCTGTGCAGTTGTGACATTATATAGTTCGTTGAAAATAGGCTGGAGCGCCAATGCGTTTTTAGTTAGGGTGTGAGAGTTGATAATCAGTGAGAAATTAATGCAGGGAACCCTATCATCGATGTGCTTACTATTTTACATTACGTGAAATTTTTTTGTGGTAGTTCCCTTGGTAGAGTTGGGGTAGCTAGTATACCTTGTTATGTGATTTTGGTTTTATTGTTTCTCATGGGGAAATTATTATTCTTTTCCACTTGTGCACACGCGTCTTTGGATTTCCATACTAAGTATAGTTTTACGCTCACACTATGTATATAATTCTATTTATAGGTTTTATAGAGGGTTATGGAGATAGTTCTGGTCATTATTAGCTTGGGAATTAATACAATTGTCTTTTCAGTTGTTAGCATCATTTTTTTGGTATTCAAAAGGAATATTTTTATTTAATTTCTAATAGATTTAATTTAAACATGCATGTGGTGTGGATTTTGGGTTCTTCAATATATATGTATTGGAGTTGTTTTGAGGATGACACATTTTATCTCTAGAAATTGTTCACTAAAAAAAGATAATTCTTCCCATATTGTGAGATTTTTACACCATTGGTTTTGACCACCATTCTAGGGAATATAGGTGGAATGAATCATCGGTCATTATCGTTGTTTCTCCATTGCCTACTCTGGAGGAGAATCTTTTTGATGTGGGGCTCTTGATAGATTAATTTTTTAAAATAGATTCAATATTTTTAATCAAAATGTATAAATCAGTTTGTATGATAATTTTCATTATTATTTTTTAAAATTTTACCATTGTAAAAAAATCTTTACCTCAGTATAGGTAAAATAATGAAGTAGGGAAAAGTTAAAATTTAATTATTTAAAATACATAACAAAATAAGATAGAAAAAATGATGTGGATTTTTTTATAGATTATAACCTAACATTAGAAAATGAATAATAAATATATTAATTTTTAATAAATTCCACCTAAATGAAGTTGATTTAAATATAAAACAATCATTATTTATTCACATAAAACCAGTCTTCCTCATGTATAAATACCACTCATCACCACCCCATTTATTTTCAAAAGTATTGAAACTTTTAAAATATCCCTCAATACCTATACCCTAAGTAATAACATAATCTATGTTCTTGTGGAATCACCAAAATACTAATTATATGATCCTTAAGGTGTCCTTCTAGGAGGTTATATTCATAATGTAATATTCTCATACCACCTCTCTTTAATTTGGTTCTTCTTCAACCTTCTCCACAAATAATTCATCCATTAAGAAACAGAAATATTTTTTTTGTTTATATACAATGATATTATATTTATAATAGAATACATCATACCAATACTTTTTATTATCTTCTATTATTCAATTAAATGAAACATTTGTTGAAAATATAAAGGTTAACCATCCTCGTGGATAATGGGATTTTATTTAAAATTTTTTCTTTCGAGGATAGTCAAAAAACTATTATTCTGAGTAAATATTATTTTAATATGTATATTTTAACATTTCTAAGATCTGTAACTAATATATATAGATAATATTAAATAAATCATATTTAGTTTATGATGGTTGGAAAAACCTCCACAATAATATGTCAATTTGTCATTACAATTATAAACAAATTAATTATCATCGTACAAAAAAGAGAATTGATATTTGGGACCATTAATACATTAGAAATTAAATTGTACCAATTTAATTCCACTTTAGTATTTTTATTCATATTTTGTAATAACATCAATAATTATACTCATGTTAACTGATAATGAATCCTTGAAATGACTGCACCCAGAATAATGAAATTGATCTTTATAACCTATCAAAATGGCCATAAATGAAAATAATAAAATGTTTCTCAATAATATATATATTTAAAATTTTATTGATTACGTATTTTACAGTTATAATTTTATTATCTAATTCATAAATAGAAATTGAATATACCATTTATGCCCGGTAAGGGATTCTTAAATTAAAAACATCATCTAAAATGTCAAAAATCTTTTTTACTAAATATTTCTTTTTAATATAAGTGTTTTTAAAATTAATGTTAGTAATATAATTATATGCAAATAAATGTTTTAAATAGGAAATATTATAAAATCAATAAAATGGTTTCAAAAATTCATCGTTTTATTTTTTACAGAAAGGACTTTATTTTTTAAAAAATATGATTTTAATTTTATATTTTACAATATCCAATATGAAAGATATTCTTTATATATATATATATATATCATTAACATAATTCCATTACATAATTTTTCCATTAAATTTATAATCATAATTTCAAATTATATATGGATACATTCAATTAATTTTTTTTAGATTCTACTTCTTCTATTTTTCAAAATTAATGATTTCTAGTAGAAAATTTTATTTTCTTCAGTGAATGATTTTTTGATACAAGATTTTAGAACTTATATATATGTTATGGTTATTGGCAATTTTTCATCATGATCGTTGCAAAATTATAATATTAATAATCACCAAAAATGATTTTATTATTCTACGATACAAATTATATTGAAACTACCCTTATAGACATATTATTATATGATTTTTAGAGAAATAACCATAAAAATATCCTAAATATCATCACTTGTAATGGCAATGGAATACATGGTTCATAATACACCCAGAAGATACTAAAACAAAAAATAGGTATTTTATTCTATATAATGAGCTCCCAAATTCAATTTTATTAATATCATAAAAAATATGGAATGATATGTTCATGGATACATAAGAATGTTGGAGCAACATAAAACATGACAAATGCATCTGGATAAGATAATTTCTTTGACATCATTTCATGGATGAATGAGTCCTATCATGGATTAAGTTTACTCTCGAATACCATACATACTATATCATCAAACAAAATCTTTACACAATTCTTTTGAGTGACATCTATTAACACCAATAATAACAAATATATTTTTATATCTTACAGAAAAGGAAAAATACCATAATGCATATTCATAATAATTACCCATATAGAGGAATGATTTTCTTAGTCATTCCACATATCATAATCAAATGATATATCACATAGATTTCATAGAGAATAATTGGGGGGGATATGTCTTATGATTATATTTATATATAGAATAATAGCTCTTAAATATGGTGTTCGGTTTACAGAAACATCATCATAAAGGGTAGATAATTGAATATGGAAAAGAACATTCAAAATAGTGCTTTAAGAGATTATCTATAAAATAATGGATAATTAAGAAATATATAATATTATTTTAATAGTATAGATAAAACAATATATTTTTACCAAAATTCATCCTTTATTTAATGAAATCATGAAATTGAATAATTACTTTAAATGATAGTCCTAGAAAAGGAATAAGGAATAATAAATATCTTATAAATTTTCATTTATATTAAATAATGAATTATGTAATTAAACATAATGAAGGTGCTAACCCACCAAATGAAGGTATAATAAGATAGTAAAATATATAAAGGTCAAATATATAGAATTTCATATTATTATATAACATAAAAGTGAGTGAGGAATTGTGTTATATAGAGAATTGACAAAACCCATCTCAAATGTGTGTTCTAGATAGATATCATAACATAGGTTATTGAGACATTCTTCACATTAACATAAAATTCGTGAATATAAATTTAGATTCATAATTTTTTAAATTAAAAAATCCATCTATATTTTTTACTATAATTATATTATGATTTTTACAACCATTTTATTTAGTAATGATGTTTAATTTCAATTTTCTGAAGACATTTTTTAGGGTTCCATAGTATGAAAACTAATTTATAAATATAGATGTTATTTTCAAATGGGAATATATATCATAAATTTTAATAAAAACATTTATTTAAAAATTGAATGTAAAATGTTACTAAATATTCATATCTGTTATGATGTTAAGGATTCTTATATTATAAAAAATGTTATTTTACAGTTAGTTTATTTATATCATTTTATCGATCATCATAAAAATGTTTTATTTTATTTAAATGTTTTATTATATAAAATATATATGACATGAAATAATTTGTTGTAGAAATATTATAATCATATTTATCCATAATATAGATTCTATATCTATTCTGGAATGTGGTGGAAAAAAATGAGTAGTGTTGTTCATTGAGAATTTGAATCAATAATATTAATAAAGAAATATTAATTATATAAATTATTTACAGGATGTTAAAATATAGATATTAAACCATTATTATAATCAAATGAGTCGGGTCCGGTTAAACTGTCCCCCAAAATTATAAATGAAAATTTAAATTTACACAGTCTGAAAGAGAAAGGGGTTTTACAATGCCCGGAATGGGAGACTCCCCTCATATCAGCCTCATCCAAAGATGCACAAAAATCTAGGGCTTGGAAGGACCGCATGGTATTCATCTCAATGACTTCCCTCTTGGACAAGCCATCAGCCACTTGATTAGCCATTCGATATGAATGAGTGATTACCATGTTGAGATGTTCCACCTGATTAAGACATCAGAACCATTGAGGTAGAAGTCTCCATGGAACATCATGAGTCCACATTTTTAGAGCATGCACCACAAGTTCGGAGTCAGATTCAATCCATAATGTGTTCCAATTAAGAAAGTCAACATGCTTCACAACATAAATAATGGCCTATAATTCTGCATCATAAGCAACTCTTGTCCCAAAAAAATTATGAAAGCATCCCTTGACGAAACCATGATGTGTGCGGTAGACACCCCCATTGCCCAATCTGACTGGAACCCCAGTTATGTCTCCATGAACTTTAACCTTAACACATGGATAAATTGGTGGTATCCCGTGAATATACTTTACCATCAATGGATTCTTCATTTTACTTAAAATTCCAAGCATCCGTAGTGTAGTTAAATCTATGCAGGTATTGTCCATGCATCCATTTTGTATCGCATTAGCAACATGTGTATCCAAATGAATCAGCATTGCGCTTGCATTAAAGTATGTAGCTGTGTTTTCAAAAAAGAGGTTATTCTAGCCTGTCCATATGGCATGTCAAATACCCGTTGCAGCAACAAGTAGCATGTTATGAATTTGCGCACTCCTTCCAAACATGGAGATGGACACCATCAAGTCTTCTAGTAGCCTGTATAAGTATAGGTCCATGTTGAAGATATCTCCAATGTATTTCCAGATCTTCTGAGAAAAGTGATAGTAGATAGAAAGGTTTTGTGCAGTTTCAGGTTCATTCAGACACAAATAACAAGCAGACATAATACATTGGCAATCATTCCTTAATTTACCGTGCATTGGGAACTAGTTTCTCCATAGTTTATAGATAAGAAGAAGTCGTGAGGGCTGGATGAAAGTCACTTTAAATGTAAGAATCCAAGGGGGTTCTTGTGTGGAGCAAACAAGCTTCATGTTGTAGAATTCCTTTAGATGAAATTGATTATTCTTATTGGGCCTCCAGACCAGAGTGTCAATGTCCATGAAAGAGTAGGTCTGGATTTCTTACATGTCCTGAGAAGTGATCATGTTTTCAAGGGCATGATAATGATCAAAAAAATCTACAATATATGTGTCCATTGGATGGGGGTAATATCACCAATATATATGGGGTTGTCCAGCCAGGGATTATTACAGCATTTAAAATCATATTGTCTGTAGACTAGCTATTTAGAGTTCTCAATCACATCATTGAAGGGGTATTGCAGGGAAGTCCATACTGATGACGACATATAATGATGGTAGCCGTTAATAAGCTTCATTTTTTATCTGCATGAAATAAAATCTAAGGATGTGTCATTGGGGGATAAGAGATTCCATGTGAACTTATTAATAAGTCCCTCATTAAACCGCTGAAGGTCCTTGAATCCAAGACCACCCAACTCAATGGGTTTGATGCAGTCCTTCCAAGCAACGGTGATCAACTTCCTTTCGTTAATAGAGCCAGTCCGGATAAAATTCCTCATCATTCTTTGGAGTTCTTTGAGCATATCTTTTGATCATTTATTAATGGAAAATGAGTATACAAACATTGATGTAATCAGCGAATTAATGAGGCACACCCTTCTAGCATGGGATAGGGATTTACCCTTCCATTTATCCATCTGATTCATGACACCAGAGGAAATTATAGTAAGGTAGTGCCTATATATCCTGCCATAAAAGAATTGATCTCCAAGATAAATAAATGGCATGGATCCTTTTTTGACTCCGAGAAATCTGGTGACCCAGTTTTGTTTTCCAATAGTGATCCCTACACAAAAAATAATGAAGGATTTTTTTCAATTTATATGTTGTCCACTGACAGTCTCATAGTGTGAGATTAAGGCTTTGATTGCAGATATGGACTTTATTGCGGCTTCCCCATATATAAGAATATCATCAGCATATAATAAATGAGATGGGACAAGGTTGTCCCTCCTAGCCCCTATCTGTCTAAAAATGCCAATTTTTAATAGCTCATTTAGACATCTACTCATATATTTTTCAGCAATGGAAAAAATCAGCCCAAAAATGGGATCACCTTGTCCCACTCCTCATGTGCAGTGAAAATAACCCTTCTGAGATCCATTAATTAAGATGGAATTCCTTGCAGATGTAAGGAAACTTCTGACAAGGTGGATGAAACCATTCGAGAAACCCAATCTCCTGAGAATATCAAAGAGAAATCTTCACATAAGGTTATAAAAGGCCTTGGAGATGTCAATCTTTAGGGAAATGTTGACATGCATTGTTTTCTTTTTCGTTAGATTGATGCTCTCTTATGCAGTGAAAAGACAGTTCAGAATTTTTGTGCCAAGTATGATGCCATACTGATTAGGAGAGATGTTCTCCTGGATTAAGCCCCCCAATCTATTGATCAATATTTTACTAATGATTTTTGGTGTGGTGTTTCCAATCGCAACTGGTCCGAAATCTTTCACATCAATTTCATTCTCCTTCTTAGGAATCAGGGAAATGAAATTAGTGTTGAAACCATAAGGCATATAACTCTGAACCAAAAATTCCTCTGTTGCACTAACCAGATCATCTTGTACAATGTCCCAATAGATCATAATGAACTTGTTGGTGAAGCCATCTGGTCCAGCTCTACTGTCCATGTTATGTGAAAAAAGGGCCTCCTTTATTTCTTCCTTTGCGGGAACCCTTGTGAGATCAAGGTTTTGTGGTTCCTCGATACAATGGGTAATGTTATCAATCATATCCTTAGGGTTTTCCACACCATTATCAGAGTACAGCTCAGAGAAATTTTTCACAATTTCATTTGAAATCACGCTTTTAGAGGTGTAGAGGCAACCCTCAACTTTAATGGCCATTAGACCTACCCTGATTTTTATTTCTTTTTGCATCTGATGAAAAAATTTAGAATTCATGTCAACATCATTAAGCCACCTGATATTCAAGAGATTACACTCCATCTTTTCTTTGACAATCCAAATATCATCAAGCCTTTCATGTGAATGAATTTACTCATGTGAGGGAATTTCATGGTGGTGATTTCTAATTTGGTGGCAAGCCAATTGATTTTCAGAAGCCATGATCTCACTATAAAGCTTAGAAAAATAGTCCTTGATCCATTTCCTTAAGAGTGCCTTAACATTCTTATATTTAGCAGCAAGAGTATACATCGGGCTTCTATGACAATTAATCATCCAAGCCTTAATAACGACTTACCTGCATCTAGGAGTCCCAAGCCATCCATTATTAAAACAATAGGGAAGAGGTCTTGTCCTGACATAACGTAAAGACATATCAATCACAATGGGGTCATGATCGGAGTGATGCTTTGGAAAAATTTATCCAGAAATTCCAGAATCATCACCCTTATCACCAATCTGAACAAAAAATCTCTCAAGTTTACTTGATTGTCTTCCATGCATAGTATACTGACTCCTGGTGAAATCAGCACCTGCAATTGAAATTTCAGAAAGATGATATTGTTCAATAAAGGATGAGATGTCCAAGGAGGCCACCCTATTGAAATCCCGCCCAGTTTTCTATTATGGTCACAAAATAGTGTTGAAGTCTCCCATTATCACCCATTTATTGAAAGTATGTCTAGAAAAGGATTAAAGCTCACTCCAAAGATCCATTCTTTGTGTATAGGATGGGGAGAATTTGTAACATCCCAAGTAAGTAAATAACTATGGATTATCATATCTATGTCTATTTATGAATTAGATATTGTTTTAAAGACATAAAATGAGAATAAATCAAATCTTAAGCATAGAATTATCTAATATTTTTAAAAGATTGTTTTACAGCTTTTTGATGGGGAACCATTTTTAAATCTATCTTTTGACAATTTTATATTCTCAATTTGTCAAAATAATCTTATTATTCAGGATTTGGACATTGAAATTTACTTTGGATAAATTTTTGGTATTTTTCATACAATGTTCATTTTTTTTATGAATAGTGAAAAATACGGCATTGTACATCAAAATTGCTTTTCATCTAACTTAATTATATGGATATATTATATTTTTAATTGGGTTTAAAGTGTAATTAGAATATATTTTTATTATTTAATCCAATGTTGGTCATTAGAATTAATTTCACTTTGGAATTCAGATTAAACAAGTGTCAAACTTTTCATAGATATTGTTTCAAAAAATCCCGCTATTTGTTTTGACAACGGGAATTATTTTTAAATTAATTAATACAATTTATATGTTTGGAATTTGGAAAAATTGATTCAATATTTGGAATCAGAAGGTCCAGATTATGTTATTAAGATTCTTTTGTTTTTTGACATTATGAATAGTAATGACGGTAATTATCATTAATTATCTTGATTATTTAGTAATCGGGTAGTTAAGGATAATAAAATAATATCATAATAATAAAAAATGACCCCAGAATGAGTCCTAATGATACTGGTTGTGTTATGTCAGACAATGGGATGCCTTGTACCAATCGTAGGGACCCGATGGAATCACATTTGGGTGAAGGTGACCCTTTATCATTTTATTTTTACAGAATGGAGAATATCACTAAAGAATGTATCACCCAAGTAAAACATTTTTTGTTTTGTCTATGTAAATGAAAACTAATACTATAAATATTCATTGGAAATATAAAAAAAATTCCTACATCATAGTGTTTTTTTATAATATTTAGACATTAAATAAGTTAATTTATTTATGACATCATGATGATGTAGCGATTATCTCATTAATGAACTATTTAAATAAAATGAAAAGATAATGTAAAATATAAGACTTACACTTGTCAAAAACCTATTGTATGAGTATATTTCGACCACCAATCACCTTATCCAAGAGATATATCAATTTGGGTCTTTTTAATTCCGAAACTCATTTTAAAATAAAGTAACATTTCTTGACTTTCCAAGAGTACCCCTCCTCCCTCTTATAAAAGGCCGCCACCTCTACCTCATTACCCACACTTCTCAAGCCATTTTCTTATCCAAGAACATATCATTTTATCTCTCCACATCCCTCTCATCATCATTGATGTCATACCGTAGTCAGAAATCTCTTCAAGAAACTTATTTCGTACAAACCAAGAGGAGTTACCCGATTTAAAGGTAAAGTCTTCTCTAATGTTATTTTGATTTATTTTGCTTTTCCAACCCCCTAAACTCTTTTTATTAATTTATATTGTAACAAAACCAGTATCTTAAATATACTAGGATGTTTTTATAAGTTGTATTCAAGATACACTTACACAGACCCACATCTAACTGTTAAAGAGCATATTGTATCCGTGGATGGAGAATTTATGCCTCACAAAATGATGATTGTTCCATATTATTTTAACACCTTCAAAGGTGGACATTAAGATGTCAATATATTTATATATGATATATAATCTGTTTATTGTTTACTTAAGATTCTGTATTTTTCATTTATGGCAGATATTTATGGTTTCCATTATGGGTAAATGCGGTATCTTCATTTAAGGAAGTGCGGACTACCGCCCCCTTAAAGTGATTGGATTAGTTAATGCTATATGTGGGACATATAAAGGATGGAGTTAATGATATTATATCTGATATTATACTGGAATCAAAAAATTCTTTTATATCATTATGATTCCATTCCATAAAATACAAAATAGAAATGAAACTAGAATTTATGCGTACATACGACTTACCGTCTCCATGAACGGTGCGTTTCATTTATTACCTCTAAATGTTATGTAATATTATAAATGCATGTTTATATTGGATATATATGATATATATTATATCTAAATCATGAATATAGTTCCAGATATAATGGATATTTTATCCCATGAACAACATGTAATTATAATAAGTCCATTTTTTACTAAAGTTCCAATGACCGACAAAACGACTGTTATTAACTTAAATAATTACATAGTGTTCATAACATGGTAATAAGTGATATAAAAGGTATAATGAACTTGAAAACAGTTCTTAATCAAGTATAAATTAAATCATGTTTATTATTCATGAAATTAAATAACGATTGAGTCAAGTCGGATCCGAGTCAAGGGACTTCGTCTCTAACTCCTTTCATTGAGGCATATTTTGATTTATAGAAAAAATTCTTTTATACAATGTATAAACCCATTTAAATTTTATTTTTATTAAAAAGGAATCTTTTTTATAGGAATGATTTTACTAAATTACAAAATGAATGTTTTTTTTTTCATACGTATGTGGTGACAACAACTTCTCCGCCACTGTGGACATTTTTTGAGTTTCGGCTTCCTCTACAAGCCATAACTTTTTTTAAATGAAAAATAAATACCATAATATAATTTTCATTTTTTTGTATTGAAATTGGTTTTCATAATGATTTTATTATATCAATATGTTGTATTGATATCTTGTTATTGAAATGTATAAATGTTATGTTTCCTTTATTCATGTTTTATGTGATACGATTATGTTATGGTTCTTGGGCATTGTTATGAAGACGGGTGGTTCCGTGATAAACTATAGGCAGGTGATCCCGACATAGCTCTCCAATGTATTGGGTAACGTGAAGGTGTTAAACGTTAAGGTTTCTCCAAAGATATTTTGGGAATATACTGTGATGGGTATTCCAAACATAACCATGAGGGTTACTCCATACGTAAGAATGTTAGGAATGCCTCAAGTCACCTTTATGTATTATGATTTCTATTAGTTATTCACAAATCTTATGATTTCACAAGGTATGTTAACGTACTTATGCTATATGAGTAAAGTATTATTTCATTGATTCTTACGTATACAGGTACTAATGTTTCCTTTCCGTATTTTTATATCCCTTACAATGATTTTTATGCTCATCCAAGGTTTTTGAAATTTTTTTCATAGGTCAAGGGAAAGGTACATGATGTGATAATAGTGTCAAAGAAGTGCCATGAATGAATCCATGTTTTGTTTTAAATAGGTTTCCGTTGATGGGAAAAAATGAATACTATCTTTTATCTAACCACTTTGTTTAAATATGGAATGTAATGCATGATTTATTATGTAATTCTCTAAAACTCTAAACCTGAAAATATCCTCAACGTGTATTTTTTAAATAACTCAATATTAAGTAATGTTTAAGGTTGGGGCCTATTAGTTGGTATCAGAGGTCAGTTTAGATAACTTTAGGAGTTATAATTAATTTAAATGATTATCCCAAAATATTTTTTTGTGGTCAAATTGAAATGATACAGCATTTGAAGATTACCATGATGCTTCATCTAAGACATGCTTTTTTCAGAATGGTTTTCCACAGAGGAAACTGGGAAGCAGTGCTAGGAAGGAATACAGAAGGAAATGGCCTTCCAAATCAGCATCCTGAGATGGTCGGAATTGGAACCGAACTGTTTTTTGTAGTAATGGTGCAGTTGACTCAAGCAATAAATGGTGGTGGAATCCATGCACGAGATTAGCCAGATCAACCGTAGAGGAACATGTCAGTGGTAGAACATTTCATGAGGCAACATCCCCCATCATTCAGTGGATCATCTGACCCTATGCTACCTAAAGGGTGGACTAAAGCACTATAGAATATTTTAGATGTCATGGGGTGTTCAGACAATCAAAATTTTAGTCTTGTAATTTAGCGTTTTTAGGGTGAAGCATATCAGTGGTGGTCGATTGTTAAAAATATCAGGGATGCTGATGAGATTGATGCCCTCGACTAGGCTGAATTCAAAGGTATATTTCATGAGAAGTATTTTCCTATGGCTGTTCGACTTAGGATGGAAAAACAATTCTTGTAATTGAGGCAAGATGATGACATAGTGGCTGCTTATGAAGAGAGGTTCACTCGGTTGGAAATGTATGCTCCAAAATTTATCTGAGACCTGGATAGTAAAATCAATCGTTTTTACTCAAGATTAATGCCAAAATATCGAAGGGCTTTGGCTTCTTGTGAGTTCAAAAGTTATGAAAAGCTTGTTTTGTGCTGAGAAGGTGGAAATTGAGTTTTCCGATGATCAAGTGTCCTATAACAACCAACAGAAGAAGTGGCTAAGGTGGTAGGAGAAAGGGAATAATTCTTCAAAAAGGTATGATGGTAAGAAAACTTTGTTTCCAGTTTGTGATAAATGTGGTAAAATGCATGCTAGGGAATGTCTTCAGAATTCTTGGAAGGGATACCAATGTGGAAAGATGGGACATAAGGATCGTGAGTGCACTAAAAAACATCAGGGTGATGGTAAGACCAAATTTTATTAACATTTAGTGAAATGTTTTATGTTTAATGTGATGGGTCAATATGTAAACGAGTGCCCGTCGAAGAGCTCGAGTGATGGGAAGCAGTTAGTCTATAAGCAGAAAGGGGTGGTGAAATCATTTTCAACTACTTCAGTAGATGTCGGGCCATAAAATGAAGTGGTATCAGGTACATTGTATGTTTTTTCAAATTATGCCAGTGTTTTGTTTGATTCAGGCTCTACACATGGTTTCATCTCTGAAAATATTTCTAGAAAAATGGGAATACCATCTCAAGAAATGACTCCTGAACTTTTGGTAAAAAACCTGGGGGAAATGATGAGGAAAAAAGAATTTATATGAATCTTATTATCCTTATCCATGGAATGATCCTCCTTGAAAGCCTTAATGTTTTACCTCTAGAAGAGTTTGATGTTATCCATGGAATGGCTTGGCTCTCTGTTTACCATGCTAAGATTGAATGTAGAGCTAAACAATTTTCTTTTCAGAATGACTTTCTGTTTGTGTACAAGAATTAACCATTTCTGTTGATAACATATCAAGAGGCTTAGAAACATGTAAAAGATGGAAATGAATGTTACCTTGCACATATTGTTGAAAACAATAAAACTGTTCAGATTAATGATGTTCCAGTGTTAAATGAGTATCCTGATGTTTTTCCTGATGAGTTTCCAGGAATAATACCAGATCAGGAAGTTGAATTTACTGTTGACTTAGTTCCTGATGGTAATCCAATTTCAAAACCCCCTTATAGAATGGATCAAATTGAACATTTAGAGTTGAAGGAGGAATTACAAGATTTATTAGAGAATGGTTTCATTCGACCTAGAACATTACCATGGGGTGATCTTGTTTTATTTGTTAAAAATATTGATGGGTCTATGAGACATTTCATTGATTATAGAGCCTTGAATAACATCATTGTTAAGAACAAATATCCTTTGCCTCATATTTATTATTTTTTTGATTAGCTCAAGGGAGCTCAAAATTTTTCAAATATTGACCTGAGATCGGGGTACCATTAGTTGAATGTAAAGGAAGAATATATTCTGAAGACCACGTTTCATACAATATATGGACATTATGAATTTGTAGTTATGACTTTTTGGCTATCCAATGCACCTACTGTATTCATGGACCTTATGAATAGAATTTTCCATGAGTTCTTTGATACAATTGTATTTGTTTTCATTGATGATATTTTGGTGTTTTCTAATAGTAAAGAGTGGAATGAAAGACATTTAATGGTTATTTTGAAAACATCAAATGAAAAGAAATAGTATTGGTAATTCAGTAAGTGTGAGTTTTAGTTTCAACAAATTTCTTTCCTTGGACATATTGTTTTTAAATATGGAATAACTGTGGATCCTGCAAAAACAACTGTTGTTGAAGAATGTCCAAGACCAACAAATGAAACTAATATTCGTAGCATCCTTAGTTTTGCAGGCTATTACTGAAGGTTTGGAAGAAATTTTTCTCGGTTATCTAGTCCAATGACTAAGCTAACTCAGAAGGGTGTTAAGTTTATATGGACAAAATAATGTGATGATTGTTTTCAGGAATTGAAATAATGATTGGTGTATCCTCCCGTTTTGGCACTACCTTCCAGGAATTGTGAATTTGTTATATACATTAATTCTTCATTGAAAGGACTTGGTTGAATCCTAATGCATAATGATTAGGTAATTGCTTATTCTTCACGTTAGTTGAAAACTCATGAGGTAAATTACCCTACACATGATTTGAAATTTCCGGCTATTGTTTTCACATTAAAAATTTGGAGGCATCATTTGTATGGTGTAAAGTGTGAAATATATACTGATAACAAATATTTAAAGTATATATTCACTCAGAAAGAATTGAACATGAGACAGAGGAGATGGCTAAAATTCATCTAGGATTATTATTTTACAATTCATTACCATCCGGGAAAAGAAAATAAAGTGGCTGATACTTTGAGTCGAAAAAGTAATGATTCATTAACAATGTTGCATTTGGAACATGATCCTTTGGTTATGTATTTGATGAACATTGGCATAGAACTTGTTGGTGCAGGATGTCCTTCTATTTTGTTTCAGGTATCAGTGAAATCCTCTCTATCACAGAGAATTAAGAAAGCACAGAAGGAAGACAATGAGTTGCAGAAAAAGGTAGAGCTGGTTCAGAAGGGTATGTTGCCTGAATTACACATTGATAATGATTGTGTTTTGAGATTTGGGAAGAGATTTTGTGTGCCTTATGATTTACAGTTGAAGAGAGAGTTGTTATGTCAAGCTCATTGTTCTCCTTTTTCAGTTCATCCAGTGAGTACTAAGATATATATAGATCTTCAAGAGTATTACTGGTGGGACAGAAAGAAAAGAGATATTTATGATTTTACTATGAAGTGTTTGGCTTGTCAACAGGTTAAAGCAGAGCGGAAGTTACTGAATGGGATGCTTCAGCATTTACCAGTGCCATAGTGGAAATGGGAGAACATATCCATTGACTTCGTTGTGGGATTGCCGAAGAAACCTCGAGGTAATAATTTAATATGGGTTATAGTTGATCGCTTGACCAAATCTGCTCATTTCATTGCTATACGAGATACTTTTCCATAGATCAACATTCTCGTTTGTATCTTAAAGAGATTGTCAGGTTAAATGGAGTTCCCCTCTCCATTGTATCTGACTGTGATCCCAGGTTTACTTCTAACTTTTGAAAAGGCCTTTAGAAGTCATTGGGTACTGAATTAAATTTTTGTACGGAATTTCATCCTCAATCAGATGGGTAGCCATAATGAACAATTCAGACATTGGAGGATATGATACGTGCTTGTTCTATGGATTATCAGGAAATTTGGGACAAACAACTTTCTTTGGTTGAGTTTTCTTATAGTAATAGTTTTCATTTCAGTATACAGATAGAATCATTTGAGGCATTATATAGGAAGCAGTGTCGAACTCAAGCATTCTGGGATGAAGTGGGTGAAAGGAAGTTGATGGGACCGGAATTGGAAGAAGAGTTGGCAGAAAAATTTCAGCTGATACAGAGACACATCAGAATAGCTTAGAGTAGGCAGAAAGGTTATGCGGACAATTGGAGGAAGGATCTCTCTTTTGAGGTAGGTGATCACGTCTTTCTCAATGTTTCACCATGAAAAAGTGTGATGCAATTTGGTAAGAAAAGAATGTTGAGTCCAAGGTTCATTAGACCATATTAAATTCTTGAGAGAGTTGGATCAGTTTCATATCGACTGTCTTTACCTCTGAGTTTATATCAAGTACACAATGTTTTTAATGTTTCAATGTAAAGGAATTACATGCCATATCCATCTCACATTTTGAGTCCAGAGGTAGTTGAGCTGGAGGATAATCTATCTTATGAAGAAATACCAGTCCAGATTCTTGACCACATGGAGAAAGTGTTACAGAAAAAGGTGATTAATCAAGTAATGTTTTTGTGGAAAAACCACATGATTGAAGAGGCAACATGGGAATCTGAAAATGCAATGAGAGATAAATACCCCCACTTATTCGATAAGTAAATAAATTATTGGGTTTCAATTTTCTAAAGGGGGAAGTATGTAACATCCCAAGAATGTAAAGAATTATATATTTTTATATCTATGTCTATTTATGAATTATATAGTGTTTTAAGTAGTTAAAATGAGAATAAATCTAATCTTAAGCATATAATTCTCAGAAAAAATTAAAAGATTGTTGTACCACCTTTTGATGGCGAACCATTTTTAAATATATCTTTTGAAAAATTTATAAGCTCTATATTTTAAAATAAGCATATTATTTAGTATTGGGACATTGAAATTTACTTTGGATAAATTTTTGGTATTTTTCTAACAATGTTAATTTTTTTTATGAATAGTGAAAAATACTGCATTTTACATCAAAACATCATTTTCATCTAATTTTATTATATGGATAGATTATCTTATTTATTGGTTTTAAAGTGTAATTAGAATATATTTTTACCATTTAATCCAATGGTGGTCATTAGAATTAATTTTACTGTGGAATTGGGCATAAACAAGTGCCAATCATTTCATAGATATTGTTTAAAAAAACCCGTTATTTGTTTTGACAACTGGAATTATTTTAAAATTAATTATTTCAATTCCTATGTTTGGAATTTGGTAAAATGTATTCCATTTTTGTAATTCTAAGGTCCGAATTATGTTATTAAGACTCTTTTGTTTTTGGACATTATGAATAGTAACGACGGTAATTATGATTAATTATCTTGATTAATTAGTAATCGGGTTGTTAAGGACAATAAAATAATATCATAATAATAACAAAATGAACCCAACATGGGTCCTAATGCTACTGTTTGTGTCATAGCCGGCCATGGGATTCCTTGTGGCAAACTTAGGGACCCCATGGAATCTCTTTTGGGTGAAGGTGACACTTTATCATTTTATTTTTAAAGAAAGGAGAATATCACTAAAGAATGTATCACATGAGTAAAACATTTTTATTTTTTTCTGTGTAAATGATCTCTTAGACTATAAATATTCATTGGAAATCTATAAAAATTTCCTACATCATAGTAGTTTTTTTATAAATATTAGAAATTAAATAAATTAATTTATTTATGATATCATGATGATGCAGCGATTATCCATTAATGAATGATTTAAATAAAAATAAAAGATATTTTAAATCAAAGAATTACACTTGTAAAAAACCTATTTGATGATTATATTTCTAACCCTTATCACCTTATCCTAGAAATATATCAACGTGGGACCTTTTAAATCCGAAACTCATTTTAAAATAAAGTAACATTTCTTGACATTCCAAGAGTACGCCTTCTCCCTCTTATAAAAGGCCCCCACCTATACCTCTTTACCAAAACTTCTCAAGCCATTGGATTGACCAATATTTTCTCCTTTTATCTCTCCAGATCAATCTCTTTATCATAGAATCCTTACCTTAGGCAGAGAGCTCTTCAAGAAACCCTTTTCTTACAAAAAAAGAGGAGTTACCCAATTTAGCGGTAAAGTCTTCTCTAATGTTATTTTGTTTTATTTTGCTCCTCCAACCCCCTAAACTCTTTTTATTCATTTATTTTGTAACAACACCAGTATCATAAATATATTAGGTTGTTGGTATAAGAATTAATCTAGCTACACTTACACACACCTATATCTAATGGTTAAAGAGAATACTGTTTCCGTGGATTGAAAATTTCTACCTCACGAAACGATGATTGTTCAATATTCATTAACACCTTCAAAAGTGGTCATTAATATGCCACTATATTTATATATGATATATAATATGTTTATGTTTTACTTATGCTTCTGTATTTTTCATTTAGGGCATACCATTATGGTTTCCATTAAGGGTAAACGTGATATCTTCATTATAGGAAGTGCAGACTACCGCCCCCTTAAAGTGATTTGATTCTTTAATTCCATATGTGGGACGTATAAAGGATGGAGTTAATGATATTATATATTATATTATACTATAATCATAATATGCCTTTATATAATTATGATTCCATTCCATAATATATGAAATAGAAATGAAATTAGCGTTCATACATACGTACGGCTTACCGTCTCCATGAACGGTGTGTTTCATTTCTTACCTCTAAATGTTATGTAATATTATAAATGAATGTATATACTGGATATATATGATATATATGATATCTACATCATGAATATATTTTATGATATAATGGATATATTACCCCATGAACAACATTTAATTATAAGAAGTCCATTTTTTATTCAAGTACAAATGATCAAAAAAACGTATGTTATTAACTTAAATAATTACATAGTGTTCATAAAATGGTAATAAATGATATTAAAGTAATAATGAACATGAAGAAGGTTCTTAAGAAATTATAAATTTACTCAAGTTTAATATTCAGGAGATTAAATAATGATCGAGTCAAGTTAGACCCGAGGTAAGGGACTTTGTCTCAATCTCCTTTCATTGAGACATATTTTGGATTATACACAACATTCTTTTATACTCTGTATAAACCCCTTTGAATTTTACTTTTATTCAAAAGGTATATTTTCTATACGATGTTTTTTACTAAATGATAAACAGAATGTTTTTTTGTTGTACGTATGCGGCGACAACGACTTCTCTGCTGCCACGACCATTATTTGAGTTTCAGCTTCCTCTACAAGCCATAACATTTTTTAAATGAAAAATAAATACCATGCTTTACTTTTCTTTTATTTTGGTATTGAAAATTTTTTTCATAATTTTTTTATTATATCAATGTATTTTACTGATATCTTGTGATTGAAATGTGGAAATGTTATGTTTTTTTATGCGTGTTTTATATGATATAATTATGTTATAGTTTTTGGGAATTGTTATGAAGATGGTTTGTTTCGTGATAAACTATGGGCGGCTGAGCCTGATATAGCTCTCTAATGCATTGGGTATCGCGAAGGGGTTAAACATTATGGTTTCTCCGAAGAGATTTCGGGAATATACTGTGATGTGTATTTCAAACATAACCATGAGGGTTACTCCGTACGTAGGAATGTTTTGAATGCCTCAAGTTACCTTTATGTCTTATGATTTATATGAGTTATTCATAAATCTTATGATTTCATGAGGTATGCTAACATGCTTATATTTTATGAGTAAAGTATGATTTCATTGATTCTTATGTATACATGTACTAATGATTCCTTTCCGTATTTTTATATCCCTTAATGAGCTTTTTATGCTCATCCCCACTTTTGGAAATGTTTTTCATAGGTCAAGGGAAAGGTAAATTATGTGAAGATAGTGTCAACTAAGTGTGATGAAAGAATCCATGTTTTGTTTTAAATATGTTTCTGTTGATGGGAAAAAAAGAATACTATCTTTTATGTAACCACTTTGGTTTAATGTTGAATGTAATGCATGTTTTATGATCTAATTATCTAAAAATCTAAACCTGAAAAGATCCTCAATGTGTGTTCTTGAAATAACTCAAGATTAAGTAATGTTTAAGGTTGGGGACTTATTGGCATAAACAAAGGTAGCTTCAAAACTATGACCTTGACAGGTGCATGAGACCGAGACCCATTGTGTGTTCTAAAAAAGGAGGATAACTGTAAGCTCTCATACATAAAAACCGAGAGGTGGTCCTTATTGATATCATGAAAATTATGAGAAATAAATTTATATCCAAGAGAGTTTAATTTGAAAGCCTTCTACATGTCAAAATGAATTTTAGGCTCTGCAATTCCAATCAGAATAGGCTTATAGGCCACAATGTAATGTCTAAGGGCTCTAGCCGTTGGGGTATTCCCAAGACCTTGACAATTCCAGAAAATAATCTTCCTGGAAGAATGGTTTGGCTCCTTGGTAGGGGCCTCATTTCATTGATGACAGTCCCTGGGCCACTTCCCTTTTTTCCAGTATCCTTTTTCTCTTTATCATCATAAATTAGATTGACTCCAACATCACTCTTGGAGCCAACATGCTCACCTACATCTGGCTCTGCACAAGGTAAAGACATGCCACCCAAGATGGGGATATCTTGCACATCCTAGAGTCCATCAGCCTCAATGGAGATGCCATCCAAAGGAGAAAATTTGTTGCATTATAGAAGGTAACAAGGGTCACTACTCATATGGGGTGCCCTTTTTGAAACCTTATTTGGATTGTCCTGTTTGAAGGGACTCCCAATTTCGCATCCAGTAGATTTAGAGTCTTCTTCCACACTATATACTGCTTGCTCCTCATTCCCAAGAGCTATTTTATGCTGCTGTAGCGCTTGTGCATGAGCCCCTTCCAGGAATCCAGGTCTCTCCAGTCCAGATACATGATTCATCACCAGAGGAAGTCCATCCCCATGTGGTCCTGCATCCATGAAGGTCATTGCCAGAGCAGTGGGAAAGGTCCCCTCAAGAGGGGGAAACATTAGAAAAGACCCAGATATGGGGTTCTACATGTCAAGTGAGGCTGCACCATCATCTGGGTGGGTAATGCCCTCCAATTTATGCAGAGATTGTGTAGAGGAATCGTCCCTCACAATGCCAGACTGCCCCTCATCAGTAGAGTCATTCACATTCATACCAGAAAGGATAGCTACATGCCTCACATCAATAGATGGGAGGCCATAAGAGGAAAAAAGAGAGGAAGAACCACCTCCATAATTCTTCTCCTGGATGTTAACACGGCTTGCCCCAGCTTGAGGGGCATCAGAAAATGGAGGGTCAGCAGAATCCTGCATATGTACTGGGGGTGTAGGGTTCGAGCCAATTCTAGCAGGGGGAGACTCACTTGAGGGTACAACAATAAATTCAAAAGAAATAACCTTATCATTTCCTTTCCATCTTCTACACAAGGCATCATCATGTCCTTTAACATTACATAGAGTACACTCCTTATCTATGTTGCACTCAAAGGAGAGGTGAACAAAGAGTCCGCATGCCATACATAACATTGGATTTATCTCATACTGTATTTCATGTTTCATTCTTTCATCCCTTGTGGTGAGAACTACTTCTTCCACTAAGGTGCTAGACATATCCACATCATCCAAAACCCTTGAAAAGTGACCAAATTGTGGGTTGTCTGTTTGTTTATCCAGCTGAATAGGAGTTCCAACTGAAGAGGCATTATCTCATAGAATCTGTGGATGCCAGTACAACCAATTTAATTAACAGATTCGAATCCCTAGCTGCACATGATAATTCCTTACATTATTAGGATCAATACTCCTATCCCATTCCTAAATACATAAAAACCATGGATCCAGTGAGAGTGGTCCAAATCTTCAACACTTGCTCTTCCACTCAACAAAGGGGAAGATTACATGATAATATACACTTCCCATTGTTGTCATTCACCAATCGTCAATGCCCCAAATCCCCGAGATCTTCTTGGTATGCTCATTAAACTTCCACAATTTCTCACTCTTAGAAATAAGAACCCACACAATTATGGAGTATCTGCATAGTCTCGCCCGCTCTTCAACGGCCTCTTGACTGGGTGAAACCTGTACAACCCTTCATTTTTTGATTATTCACCCAGTCGTAGGTGTGCCAAAATACGAGAAGGAAGAATCAGATTTCACCACCTCTGCAATGTTTTTATTTTACAATGATTTGGTGAATGGACGTCATATGGGGTAGGTAAATGAAGAAAAAAATTGAAACAGATTATTTTAGATTATAAACTCTTCCATTGGTAATATTTGTTAAGGATACCCAATAAGAATACATGAAATTCTATTTTAATGATATTAATGACTCTTAGATACTCTAATATGATATTTAAATTTAGTAGATATTTTTAAATATTGAATGCTTATAGCTTTCGAGGAGAAGGGGTGGTACTTATATTCGGAGGAGGTGTTTGTTTTTTATAATTATTTTAATTATGTTGTTATGTTCTCTCAATAATATAATCATTATGGATTATTATGAATGTATATATTAAATAAGAAATTATAGTTATAACTATTTCATTCATGTATATTCTATGACTCAATAATCATAATTTTTATCATAGAAAGATAAATATTTTAATTAATTTTTGTTAATTAACTTTTAAAAATAACCCCTAATATAATATTAAAAAAATTCACCTATGAAATATTCAAATGTTTATATATATTACGAAAATAATTTTCATTTTTTTAAATTTTTTTATATATAATAATTATTTATTTCATAAATAGTGATTTTATTTTTACGATCAATATATGAACCCAGTAAAATTTTTATTAAGGTCTCATAAAAATATATTATCATTACTTAAAAAATAATATTTATTTATAAACCAATTCTATGAAATTATAATATATTTAAAATTATTATAGTTATAAAGAAAAAAAATGTAACCTATATGTTTTCAAATATTATTAAGCATTATTTTATCAATTATTATTAATTTATTTACCCACATCATTCTACAAGTAGATAATTTTTTTCATTTTTTATGTTAACTATACACAGTTATAGACATAATTAGGTGAGGTTACTGTTATAATAATCATGTTACTATTCTTAATAACTATATTAATAGTACATCAATCTGATTATTATTACAACATGAATATTTTTAATTATTAAATGGGATCTATACATTCTATAAATAAGTCATTTATCATTCATTGTACATTAAAATACATTTTATAAAAAATATATTAACATATTATCACTTCAGAAATATATATTTTGTTTCAAAAAAAACTAGTTCATTTTGATTTTTTTTTATGTGTGCGATTATTCTATGGAATGAAGAATATCAAATTTTTCATATTATATTTTACTAATTTTCTATTTAATATTATAGGGTAATTATATCATTTTATATAGTGAATTTTCATTAATAAATGAATATTAATATAATATAATAGTGTTTCATCATTTGTTGCACCTCATTTACACTACATTACTGAATATGAAAAAATTAAATGATGGTATGTTCAAAAAAAATTAACTAACCTTATACTATAATTGAAGTGTTAATATGAAAAAAATAATAAAATAGGGTTTTTAATTTTGTGGATGTGTTTTTTCTCAAACATAAAAAATATCTACTATATTCTTGATTGTTACATAAATTGTGAATATTGTGCTATAATTATATTATGTATTAAAAATTTTAAGAAATTTTGTTATCTTTAGTTATAAAAGGTGCCTCCAACTACCACTTATATACTACTCTAAATTTATATTTTTTTCCTAAAATAACACCATATTTCATTACCTATAACCTGTTTCACATCCATTATATTTTATCTAGAATAAATTAACCAAACAACTATATTCATATGTCTTACAATAAAGTAATAATAATGTTGTTAGTCTGAGTAATAGTCATTCCTTAATTTCAGTAATTTCCATGAATAATTTTAAATACCTATTATTTTCAAAATATATAAATGAAATATGTATATATTTTATACTTATACTTTTTATTCATTGTTAAAACTATATAACACCATTATAATTTTCAAGAAATTAAAATAAATATATCATTCATGTGTATGTGAAGACATCCAACTTCACGAAGTAACATTTCCCAATTTTCATCATGTTTCATCGAAATTTTCTATATAATCTTCAAATAATTTTAAAAACATTAAAATAAATGATTGAATTATTCATTTATTTATATTATACTACTCCAACTAATACAACATTCACAACAAAAAACATAAATCTAGTAATTAAATGTTATTTTATTGGATAATATTATGACATAAATGATGAATGCAATAAATAGTTTCAATATGTCACTATATAGACATAACTTATTTTCAAATTAGAAAAAATTAGTATATAATTAATTATCTACGGTTCAATAAATGTATTTTTTTCATTTAATATATGTAATAAAATACCACCATTTTTACATAAATAGACAAAACTTGTTCATCACCATATTTATTATAACGATCTGTATACATGTCTTCCTTTGAATTAGAAATAGTTTCAAACAATTAATCATTCAAAATGATTCCCACTAAAAAATAATCATAAAATAATGAACTATTAATAATTTAATGTGTATGATTATTGACATTATAAAACCTACACAAAATAATAAAATTTCTATCACTCATTAGAAAAAGTTAGTCATAATTGATTATAAAATTCCTAGTGAATTTTTATAAATAATGTATATAAATTATATAATATTATAATAATGGTCTGAAATATGTGATTATGATTTTTTATAGTGGTTAACATGGGATGAAATATTTGATAATTCAATGTAATGTATTCATTGACTCTTTTTCCTATTCATTGTGTCAAAGTCCATCTTACAAGAATAATCTCTACATAGATTCCATCAATCAACCATTCCCATATTAATTTCATATTCTTATTCAATTTTCAGGTAACTTGTGTCTCTTCATCTAAATCATCATTTTTAAACATATTACCCAACCAATAAAAATTGGGATATTGGTATGAATTAATAATAATCATTATAATTGATCTCTATCCATCACGTACTGGATATTATATTTGAAATTATTTTATTAAATAAAATCAAAATATATATTTCCTTTTGTATTCCTCTAATTTCCCTTTTCTACATTTTAATAAATTAAAATCATTCAACCATTCTCTTATGTGAGATTCTTTTATTGTAATCCATATAGATTTAGAATATATTTTATTTCCTTATTCCATACACTATATTCCAATATAAATGTTTTAGTATGAACTTTGTTTCATTACTAGGATACAATATTTTTATCACCTATAATATTATTCTAAAATTTATTTTCTTTTCCACCTCAAAATGGTTTATAATGACACTTTATTTATTATAAAATTAATTCTAACGGTTATTTTGTAAGGACCCGGCCATAGTTTCCCCGAGACGGTGGCTTATTTAATTATGTTGGCATACATACAAGGAATATAAATCCTAATGGACCATGATGTTTAGTATTATTGGAATCAAGATACATACATATGTTCAACTTTACATATGGAAATGAAAAACAACACAAAATTATTCCATTGGAAACGTCATGTCTCCTAGATTATGCTTTCATGTCACTCATAATTTACTTCTTCATGTCCTGAGAAAATTGAAACATAAGAATGTGTGAGCTAAACATCTCAGAAAAAGTAAGAAATACAGCGGAAGATAGCATAAACATCAAACATGGTGAACAATTGAAAACACATGCCGTTATTAATAAACATGAAACACATTATGGCATAAATATGAGATACGTAAATAATGCCACAATGAAACATAATCATGCGTATTCTACTAGTAAAATAACAACATGAACATTCATTTAATATCTTCTTAATGAGTGCGGTGCATATTCCGGACATCATAACCATACCGTCCGAGCCTCGTTCTAAGACCATAAAATAATCATTTTGTCAAGGCCTCCTACTAAGACCATAGTTTGTCTCAAGAGACCTACTGATGCATCGATGGGCTATAGGGGGCCCCACCAATCACATAAGTCCAATTAATTCCTCATATGATAGATGATCAACATAAACAACATATTCATTCCTATTTAATCTATCTTATGAAATGTAACTAATTTTCTCTAAGCACTAAACATAAAACACTATCCATTCCGAGTAATATATTGAATGGTTTTAGGATAGATCATCCACAATATATTTAGCAATAAACCATTAAATAAAATATTATTTATGATTTAATAAATGATTAATCCCAATAATACCATTTAATCAACCAGTACATTGAATCAAACGAAAATACTCTTATAAAACCATTAAGAAATTTTCATATAAATACTCTTTTATTATGAAAAGAAGTGTTCTTTCGGAAAATATTTTTATAAAACCAGAAGAGAAGTAATATATTATTTTAAAAATAAAATTATTATTTTTATAAAGATAATGGTTTATAAAAACAAATTATCGAGTGCCCTTGTAAATATATATGAATTGGAGAAATTCCCTTGAATCAGGCTTCTGTTTTGGAATCAATTTTGAATGTTCCTGTTAAAATGTGTAACTATCAATAAAATAAGGAAGTTTTCTAGTTTTTAAAAATATATATAATACCCACATAGAATATATGAGGAGTAAATAACAATACATAATAATTTAGTTTTGGTAATCAGACACTGAAACTTACCCGAATGAAAAAGGATGTTCGAGTGGAAATACCCTTACATATACTCCAAAAGTGTTCCACACTTGAAATAAAGAACCTGTAATATGAAAATATAATTATTAATAAACTATTTAAGAACCTATTAGACATGTATTTAGTTTTTCTTAATTTTTTTAGTTCATTTATACTCTTATTTCTATGTTATTATATGAATTTCATTGTTCCAGGGTGTTTGTTTTCTTTATTTTTACAATCAGTTCACCTGTTTTTAAGTAATGGAGTTCATGTGGGAAGGTTATAAATCTCTAGGACTAGAATTATATATTATATATGAACATATATAATTCTTAATGGTTATTTCAATCATTTGGTTACATGAAATGAGGTAGTATCATTATATGACAACCACTTATATTATTCGGCAGTATCTGGATTATTTTGAACTAGTTTTGTCATATAAATTAATTATATATAAATATTGTGGATCCTGAATATTAATTATATTATAATACATATGTTATTTTATGGATCAACCACATATATATTTTTATGAACAGTAATGAAGAGAAAAATGAAAAAAAGAATCTTTGTCATACACAAAGGCTATAAATTGGAACCTCATGGACATTGATTCGGTTATAAAAAATGGAGGGAGTAAGAATATTTATGATGGTTATTCCATTAACATGATATAATTATATTATATAGATGATATTGGAGTTATCATGATCATTTTGATATGGGATATGAGGATAGGATAGAAAAGGTAGATAAATTGAATTGAAACCAAATGAAAACGTAGGGTGCTTTACCTCTTGAAATAACCTCCTTCAAGAATTCTTTAAGGGAAGGGATTTTGTTATTTTGGGAAGTCCAGAAGCTTTTAGGGAGTGGGTAGATACTTGGGAAGGGTAATTTGAAATAACATTTAGGAACTTCAAGGCTTAGATGTGTGAAGAGAAGTGGGAGTGGTGAGAGGTTTTTATATTGGAGGAGAGGAGTAAATTTTGAATATTTAATTCATTAATTATTTTATATCCTTCAAGACAACCAATATTGCTGTTTCATGTGAAAAATTATAGTAATAGGTGCAAGTGAGTTCGAAAAGGTGGCCTTGAATCACTTGTGATGTCATAAATAGTGTATTGAGCTGATAATTTGTATATACGGTATTTTATCGTATTTCACTATTCATAAAAAATTCAACAATTTCAGAAAAATCTCAAAAATTCACCCCTACCATTTTTCGACATTTAGAATCAAAAAGTGAAATACAATATTAATAATAATTTTTTAAATATTATTAATTTATTTTTTAAATAAGGTAATAGTTAATTCGAAAAATAACAATCATGAAGTGAAATTAGTTTAATGTGACATTGAAAAATTAATTATGATCCCATTATCATATTGCCTAAATAAAATAAAACAATATTGTTTTTACTATTAATAAGGTTCATATTACAATTCATATTACTAATCATATGAATATTCATAAGGGTATGCTACAATTCACCAAAAAATAAGTTTGTTCTATCAGAGTACAAATGACTTACTGAACACAAACCTAGATGAACATTTTTCAAAATTCAAAACATAGAAGAGGGAAAATTGTGTCAAATAGATAGATTATAAAATTTAATTCTATATTTATTTTCAAAACCATGGGGTGTTACATTCTCCCCTCCTTACAAAAATTTCATCCACGAAATTAACAGAATATTACCTAAAAATAATCGTGTATGTCTTTAACATAAGTTCCTCAGGATCCCATTTTCTTCCTCCATCTTATGGTTCCTCCATAGAACAATTACCAGTCAAGTCATCCGATTTCTCAATAATTGTTCTCTAGTATCAAGAATATTGATAGGCTCATCACAAAAGGATAGATTGGGCTCATGTTCTACAAATTCATAAGTGATTACATGTGTTGGGTATGGCATGTAATTTCTTAACATTGACACGTGGAAGACATTGTGATCCTTGGAGAGGCTCGGTGGAATTGCCAAACAGTAAGCTATAGCTCCAATTCGGTCTAGAATTTCAAAAGGTCTGATGTACCTGGTACTTAATTTTCCTTTCTTACCGAATCATATAATACCACTGCATGGTGATACCTTTAAGAAAACATGATCACCTTCTTAAAATTCCAAATCCTTCATTCTGTTATCAACATAGCTCTATTGCCTACTTGGAGCTATTTTGATATGGTTCTAGAAAATCTTCACCTTATCCATTGTTTCTTCAACATCTTCTGTGCCCACAAGAATTCTTTTACTAACATCATCCCAGCAAGTAGGTGTACGACACATCCTCCCACATAATGCTTCATAGGGTGTCATCTGAATACTTGAATGAAAGCTATTGTTGTAGGAAAATTCTAAGATATGTATATACTGATCCCACATGCCTTGAAAATCATGTGAACAAGATCTCAACATGTCTTCCATTGATCTATTAGTTCGTTCTGATAGTCTATCAGTTTCTGTGTGGTAGGCAGTGCTCAAATGATGATTCGTATCTAGGTCCTTCTGAAGACTTTTCGAGAATCTTGATGTAAAACGTGGAACACGATCAGAAACAATCAATAGGGGTACATCATTAGGTCTCTCAACTTCATTAATATATAGTCTTTCTAGAAGATCAAGCGGTAGATCTTCTATTATAGCAAGAAAATGTATTGACTGGGTAAGAAGATCAACAATGACCCTTATTGCATCGTTCCATCAAGGAGTCTTTTGTAGTCCCAAGAAAAAGTCCATCGTGATATTATCCCATTTCCACTCAAGTATGGGAAGAGGATGTAATACTCCTCCAGGATATTGCCTTCCAGCTTTCACTTGTTGAAAAACTATATATCTTGACACAAATCTGCAATCTCTCTCTTCATGTTGTCCCTAAAAAGATGTTACTTCAAATCTCTGATCATCTTAGTGCTACTAGAGTGTATAGAGAAATTGTAACTATGAGCATCATCCAACAATTCCCTTTTTAGATCAGGTATATCGGGACCACAAATTCTCTTCCCAAATTTCAAAATTCTATCTTCATATACGAAGTCACTCAATCTCCCATCATTCATAGCTCTAATCATCTTTTGAAACTTCTCATCATAAGCCTGAGAACTTTTTATCTTTTATTGTAATGATGATTTAGCAACCATTTGAAAAAGCATCGATGTTTCAACTTCCATAGTAATTCCCATATCCATCTTTACTAGATCCATGAAAATAGGATCCCTTTATACTCTCATCTTGTTCAAAACTACATGATCCTTTATGCTCAAGGCATGTGCCACCTTATTTTCCTTCCTCGGGTTGTAATGTATCGTGAAATCATAATCCATGAGTAGTTCTAGCCATCTCCTTTGCCTCACATTGAGTTATTTTTATGAGAAAATATACTTTACACTCTTGTGATCAGTATAAAACTCACATTTTCACCATAGAGATAATGTCTCCATATCTTCAAAGAAAATATTAAAGTATATTACTCAATATAATGAGTATGATAGTTTTTCTCATGAATTTTTAGCTGTGGTGATGCATAAGAAATAACCCTATCATTTTTCATAAGGACACAACCAACTTCTTCCTTTGAAGCATCACTATAAATAACAAACCCATCATTCCAAGATGGTATAATCAATATAAGGTCATTGGATAATCTTCTAATTTTTTCATCGAAACATTCTTCACAATCTTTTGTCAAAAAAATTTAACCCTTTTATGTGTGAGCTTCGTTAGCGAGTTAGCCAGTTTGGCAAAATTATGCATGAAACACTGATAATAACCTACATAGCCAATAAAACTGCATACCTCAGTTATGTTTGTTGGTGTGGGGTAATCATGGATTTCCTTTGTCTTCATAGGATCAACTAGGATTCCTTCCATAGAGACAATATAGACAAGAAAAGAAATCTCCTAATGCCAGAATTCACACTTGCTAAACTTCCCATATAATACAAGTCTTCTAAGAGTCTTTTGGATAATTCGCAAGTGATTTTAATGATCTACGTAGCTCTTGGAGTATACCAAGATATAATAAATAAATACCACTAAAAAATCATTGAAATATTCCTTGAAAAATCAGTTCATTTGATCCATGAAGATAGAGGGTGGATTAGTCAAATCAAAAGGCATTAATGTAAACTTGTAATGCCCGTACCTGGTTTGAAATGCTATTTTTAGAATGTCTTCCTTCTTCACACACAACTAATGATATCCAGATTGAATTTGAATATTTGAGAATTAATTATCTCCATGAAGTTGGTCCAATAAATCATCAATGCAAGGTAGGGGATACTTGTTCATTATTTTTATTGATTTGATCTCCCTGTAGTCGACACATAACCTCAAAGATCCATATTTCTTTTTAACAAAAAGGACATGGTATCCCCAAGGAGAAATACTAGGGAGAATAAATCCCATATTACTCAATTCCTCTAGTTGTTTCTTTAGTTCCACTAATTCCAGTGTCTATTCTACTAGGGGTCTTCGATATTGGCCTTGAACCTGGAATTAAATAATTAGAAAACTCAATTTCGCATTCTGGAGGAAGTAAAAGTAAATATTCTTGATGCACATCAACATATTCTCTCACAATAGGTATATATTCTATTTGAACATTCCTTTACTCACCCACAATTAATTTATTCTCTTCCTCCCAAACAATTGAATCTAGATGAGCTAATGGGGGTAGATCTAGATAAGAATCAAGTGAAGATGATTCTACTCTAATGATTATGTGATTTTTATCATTGTCATCAAAAATCATAACCACCATCTTCCAATAAATTTTTTCATCATGGTTTCAAAGCCAAAACATATCAAGGATTATATAAAATTCAGTCATGGGTATGATGATTAGATCAAAAAATAATAAAATTTTACATGCCCTATTGGGATCTAATTCACTGAAAATTGTAGTAGTGATACTTCCCTTAAGAGTTATTATTGACTACTCCCTTGTTAAATCATATTGGAAATATATAATTTTCATAGAAAACTGAGAAGATATGAAACAATGTGATGATCTAGATTCAAATTAAGCATGATCAAAACATGAGGAAACAATTAAAGTTCCTTCCACCATGACATTAGGAACTTCAACCTCTGCAATTGTGATTTCATACGCTTGTCCCTGATCCCTTGTCCTTTTTAGTTTCATATTTCCTTGACGTTTTGGACAATCATTACCATAGTGTCCCATCTCACAACAAAAATAGCATTGAACATCATGGGCTTCCTTCTTCCCTTTGAAATAACCAATAAGATGGCCTTTCTAGCCCCATTTGTAGCCTACTCCCTTTTCATTTAAGCAAGAACCATGGTGTTTATTTCCAAAATTCCCACATGATATAAATTCAACTCTTCCCTTCTTCCATGTTTCCTTATTTCCTTTACTAGTGTTTTCAATAGCCCTCTTCTTTTCTTTCTTTCCTTCAAAGTCAAATGAAGTATTGAAATCTATTTATGTCTTCATGGAACATAAAACTATATCCTCATATGATGAAAACATTGGGAGACGTTTGGCTTCCAGAGGAATGGCTGTAGGCCATCAATTAATCGTTCAATTTTCCTCCTTGTATTTTGTATGTAGTCTACATCATGTCTTTCTAATCTTGTGAAGTTAGCTTCATACCGTGCAACATTATCATCTTACTTCTGCATCAGATTCAAGAATTATCTCTTCACATCTGCTCGATGCTCATGAGGAAAATATTTTTCTAAGAATATTTCATTAAAATCCTTCCATTCCATATCTTCTATCTCTTCCTCCTCCTTTGTGTTTTGGATTAATGACAACCACTGATCTGCATCTTCTAATAGACGATATACTTCCATAACAACCTTCTATCTTTCATTATATCCCAAAGAGAGAAATATCTTCTCAAGGGAACATATCCATTTCTCTGCAATAAATGGGTTTGTAGTCCCGTTGAATGGTGGTGGTTGTTGTCGCATAAATCGATCTAGCATGACTCCTACACGTGGTGGATCCAGATGCTCCATACGGGTAAGGCTATTATTCATAACCTGAGTTAGTTGTCCCATTATTGTTATGAGTTTCTCAGCACTAGTCACATCACCAGAGCCAACATCATTATCTTGCGTCAGAGGAAAATCCAGACAGGGGATATGTGCATTCGTGCGATTTAAATTCCATCCACTAGGCTCCATTTCTATATAATGGAATGCACAAGATTAGGTTATGAATAATAATGTATAATATGAACTTAAAAATACTCAGAAAAATTGAGATCCTACGCATAGATAATCCCATATTCAAAAAATATGGTTTATTTAGGGAATATTATACATTTCAATGATTCATAATGGATTGTAATGAAAATGTGAATTATCCTAAGCATATCCACTAGGAGTGTCGTAAATAAGAGTGTAGCAAGGCTCTTTGTCGTGCATCATTTCCCGTTGGAGTCTAGCTCAAAGTGGTGTATTCCGGTTTTACCCCTAGATACATCTGTGCCAGAGCTGCCTCTACCTGCTCATATTTCCATAGGGATGTATTATTTGAAACATCTACATAATCTATTCCATACCAAAATACAAGGACTTTATTTTATATATATCCTTAAAGACTCACATATGGACTCCCCCAAAATTCTACATTTCTAAATATAGTTCGCATGTATTGTACTAAACTTCCTCTAATACCAACTGTAAGGACCCGATCCCAGTTTCCTAGAGTCGGTGTCTTATTTGATTACATTGGAATACATAAAAGGAATAAAAATACCGAAGGACCATGTAGTTTTGTATTATGTTAAATAAGACACATACATATGTTCAACATTACATATAGAAATGAAAAACGACACTAAATTATTCCACTAGAAACATCATGTCTGTTAGATTTTTCTTGCCTGTCATTAATAATTAACTTTATCTTGACCTGAGAAAAATGAAACATAAGAATAGGTGAGCTCAAAATCTCAATAAGAGTAAGATATATAGCGAAAGATATCATAAACATTAGACATGGGGAATAATTGAAAACACATGCCTTTATTAATAAACATGAAACACATTATGGCCAAAATATGAGATGAGTAAATAATGACATAATTAAACATAATCATGGGTATTCTATTAGTCTAATGAACACATGAACTTTCAATTACTAGCTTCATAATGTGGGAGGTGAATATTCTATACATCATAACTATACTGTCAAAGCGTCCTGCTAGGACCATAAAATAATCATTTTGTCAAGGCGTCATGCCAAGATCATAGTTTGCCTCATGATACCCACCGATGCATTGAGGGGATATAGAGGGCCCCACACATCACATAGTAAGTCCAATGAATTCCTCATATGAGGAGGGATCAACATAAAAAACATATACATTTATATTGAAACTATCACATGAAATGTAACTAACTTTCCCCATTCATTAAACGTAAAACACTAACCATTCTGAGTAATATGGTTAATGGTTTCATGATAGATAATCCACAATAAGGGTATTAATAAACCATTAAAAATATATTATATATGACTTAATAATGATTAAACCCAATAATTCCATGGAATCAACAAGAGAACTGAATCAAATGAAAATAGTCTTATAAAATCATTAAGCAATTTTGAGCTAAATTCTCTTTTGTTTTTAACAGAAGTGTTCTTTTGGAAAATCTTTTTATAAAACCTAAAGTTAAGTAAGATAGTATTATCATAATATAATGAGTATTTTTAGAAATATAGTAGTTTCCAAAAATTTATTATATAGTGCCTATGTAAATAGATATGAATTGGAGAAATTCTCTTGAATCAGGCATGCATATCAGAAACCATTTTGAATGTTCCTTTTAAAACGTGTAAATATCAATAAAATAAGTAACGGTTCTAGTTTTTAAACATATATATAATACTCACACAGAATATATGAGGAGTAAATAACAATACATAATAATTTCATTAAGGTAATCAGAAAAGGAATGTAACTCGAATGAAAATGGATGTTCGGGTGGAAAAACCATTACCTTAACTCCAAACGTGTTCCTGTCTTGAAATTAAGATCCTGTAATATTAAATTATACATATTAGTAAATTATTTAGGATCATATAGGAAATTTATTTAGTTTATCATAATTTTTTTAGTTTATTTATACCCTTATTTCTAATTTATTATATTGAATTTCATTGTTCCAAGTTGTTAGTTTTCTTTATTTTTATAATAGGTTCACTTGTTTTTATGTAATGGAGTTCATGTGGAAATGTTATAAATCACCATGATTGGTATGATATATTATTTATTAACATAAATAATTGTTAATGGTCATTTATATCATTTTTCTACCTGGAATGAGGATGAATCATTAGATGACAACCACTTCGATTATTCGGCGGTATTTGGATTATTATGAACTAGTTTTGTCCTATAACATAATAATATGTACGTATTCTGGAACCTTGAATATTAATTATGTTGTAATACATATTTTATAGTCTGGTTCAAACATAAATATGGTTACATTACCAGGAATGAAGAATATATTCAAGAACGAAACTTTGTCTCCCACGAAGGATATAAATTGGAACCTCATGGACGTTGATTTCATTTATAAAAAATAAAAGGGAGGGAGTAAGAATATTAATGATGGTTCATGAATTAAAATGATATAATTATAGTATATATAGATGATAATGAAGATATGATGACCATTTGGATAGATGAGGGGAGGAGAGGATACTAAAAGTAGATAAATTGAAATGAAACCAAATGAAAAAGATGGGTGATTTACCTCTTCAAATAACCTCATTGAGAAACTCTTTAAGGGAATGTGTCTTGGTCTTTTAGAAATACCAAAGCTTATTGGGCATGGGGAGAGAGTAGGTAAGGGTAATTGGGCAGAACATTGAAGAGATTCAAGACTTAGAGTAGTGAAGAGAAGAGGGAGTGGTGAGTGGTTTTTATAGTGGAGTAGAGGAGTAAATTTTGAATATTTAATTCATTATTTTATTATTTCCCTCAAGAAAAACAATAGTGTTTTTTCATGTGACCCATAATAGTAATACGTTCATGTGAGTTTAAAGCAAGTGTCATTGCGTCACTTGTGATGTCATAAATAGTGTATTTAACTGATAATTTTTATATACGGTATTTTATCGTATTTCACTTTTCATCAAAAATTCAAGAATTTCAAGAAAATCGAAAAAATTCACCCCTACAATTTTTGGATGTGTAGAATTAAAAAGTGAAATCCATTTTTCAAAAATAGATTTCTATATATTATTAATTTAATTTTTAAATAAGGTCATAGTTAATTCGAAAAATAGCAATCTTGTAGTGTAATTTGTTTTATGTGACATTGAAAAATTAATTAAGATCCCATTATCATATTTCCATAAGAAAATAAAATAATATTATTTTTTATTATTCATTAGTGTAATATCACTATTCATATAACTATTCATAAGGGTATGTTACTATACACCAAAAATCATGTTTGTTCTATCAGACTCCAAATGACTTACTGAATACAACTCTAGGTGACCATTTTTAGAAATTCCAAACATAGAAGAGTTAAAATTGTGTTTAATCCATAGCTTATAAAATTTCATTCTATATTTTTTTTAAACCCTGGGGTCTTAAATAATTTTTTTTGGAGCCTTTACCTACTAGAAAAATTGGATTCAACTAAGTCCACTCCCTAGTAAATTATTGTTTTAATCAAACACTATTTTTAATACAATATTATTCATTTTGAAAATGATAGATTCTATTTCATATGATTTTTTAAGATCATGTTATGTTATTATTTTATGTAAAATTATTTAATAATGTTAGTTATTTTTAATATTATTATTATTGATTTACGTTGAACATATATTAATTGATGATAATGAGTGGGTTCATATTTTTCCCTATAATTTATTGGTTAAAACTAATTTCCGAAGTTATAATAAAGCATTGATACAACGAGTATGTTACAAACCATGGGAATAATTGTTTTTATAAACAATTAATATGATTAAAATTATGCCACATTTCACTGTTGATTTACATGTCACTATATATTACATGAAATGATTATGAAAACAGACTATAAAATTATTTAATTTTATGTTATGATACCATGAATTGATGTTATTATTTTATTGTTCACATAAATTATTACTATTGTTGTGCATCGTTGATGACATTATTATTGTGTTATAGTCCACATATATTTCAATCGAAAATTCACATATACATGTTTATCACATGTTTTTGAGTTTGAAAGTATGAGGAGTTGATATAATCTCCTCAATTAGTTATATTATCACCCATTTTTTCCATTACCTATGTTGTAGGAAAAATTATATTCTATTAGATTTCCAAAAGATGTTCATGATTTGGGAGATTATAGAGAATGTTCACAAGTATTGTAATATATGATTTTTATTTTTCTAATCTTTAATACACTAAATCATTATAAAATTGTATAATATGACTCTTTATGATACATATTATCTAAATTCATCGTTTAATGTATAATTAATGGTTTTTTTGTTGTATCATAGTATTTATTTCTGATAATGTAATGGGATGTTCATAAAAGTATATTCATAAAATAATTTTTTCATAGGTTCAGAGGTTAAATTACCTTATACAGAATCTAATTTTTAATTATAAAAAAAGAATAATTAAATTATGTATTACTTTATTCAAATATTATATTTTTATACAATGTTAGATCATTAAAGGGTTGATGGTTTTCAAAATGTAACTGACATATTGTTGATGAATATAGTCCCAAAAATTCAATAGTTATGTTTCTTCATTATGTATATTTTAGTACCAGGTTCATGATATTAGACCATGGTTCGATAGTGCTATTATAGAAATAAATAATATAAGGATGAGATCAAAATGACCTGGTGAATCTGGGAATATAATATTCATGTTGGGGTTTATAATTCATTACATTGTTGTTTATGATTTCACAGTATGTATCTGAATCCCCTAAAATGTTAAATTAGATGATGATATAAATATTAACAAAATTGAGGAATGATGTAATCAAAAAATTCATTCATGTAATTGGAAACAAAACCAATTTTATGGACTGTGAGAAGTCATTATAGAATCATTTTAGAAGAAAATAGTGATCACCAGGTGCTATATATTGAACTGTTATAAATTTAAACACTGTTTCATTACATAATCGACTGATGTTTTAAGAAAAACATTAGATACCCATAGATGAAGTGGTATTATATTGAATATTATGTTAATAGTAATATAGGATTAACATTTCTTATAGTGAATTGTTTTCAGACATAATCTTTTTTTGTGTGGTGTCTTATATTTTATGTTTATTGTAACATATAGTTTTTTGATAAAAATACATATTCTATAATTTTTCCTCACTTTCATTTAGTGTAAATCATGTATCATGCACTCATCTATATTATTTTTTTAATTTTTCTATTTTTTATTTTTGTTAATGTACATTAATAATTTTTTTAATAATTTGTAGGAAATTCTATTTGTAAATTATAAAGGTATGTTTGTGTCTTTAGTTGCTGACATAATTTTATTATTCTAGATGATACGAAAATTTCATTCATAATTTTTTTTATGATAGATTTTTTATAAATTTTTTTTGAGTAAATAAGGTTTCCTTATTAAATTCCCATTTCTCTATGTTTTGATAATCACAAACACTTTATCTTAAGGAAAATTATCATTCCCTAAGGATTGTTATCTAAAGAAAAATTTACCTCCTCTAATGAAATTTTTGTCCTTAACATTCTTATCAGGGCCTCTTTTTATAATATATCAAAGCCAAATTAAATATATTAAAAATTCTAAAATTTGGTTCCTTATTAAAAAAACATTGAATCTTATAGTTCATTAGATATAGATTCTTCTGTTATTAGACTATGAATTATCTGAAATTCATAATCTAAATTCTCTGTAATTAATACTGAGAATTCACAGAAATTAAGACTATGAATACTTTGAAAATAATACACTGAATTCAATAAAATTCTTACAAAAAATTCTCTATAATTCATACTCCGAATTCTATGAAATTCATAATCCGAATAATTTGAAATTCTTAATATAAATTCATTGAAACTCAGCCTCCAAATTCTTTGAAATTCAGACTCTGGATTCTCTAAAATTCATTCTCTGAATTCTCTGAAATTTGAACTCTGAATTCCCTAAAATTCAGACTATGAATTACCTAAAATTCATAGTCAATTTTCAGAAATTCTGACTCTAATTTTTATGAAATTCAGACTCTTGGTTACTAAAAATGAGAATCATAATTCCTTATAAAATATACTTTGAATACCTCAGATTTTCGAATCCAAATTCATTATAATTTAGAGTCCAAATTATTTAAAAAATGGACTCCTAATTAATTGTAATTCATACTTTGGAATCTATAGAATTATAATTCACAAATCATTGTAAAACTGAATTATAATATCCTGGTTTTATATGAATCATATTGTTTATATGGTTAGACATGGAATTCTGTTAATATTAGGACTCCAGATATTCCAAATTGGTTAATTTATTTCATATTTTCCTTAAACATGATTTTTTATTATAAAACATTGTCATACATTTGTTTTCTAACTAACCGTTGGTTGAGTGACTCAAGTATAGTTCTCTCTGATGCTCAAGGAAACATATGACCGTTGGAGGAGGGGGCTGACCGTAGAAGTTTTGCCAATAAATAAAAGCTCATTTTAACAAGATCACGATCAATGGATTGACCTAGAGATTACATGATGTGATGATGTGAATGGATTTATAGAGAGAGAAATACTCTCATGATTTGTGCATTTTCACGAACATATTGTTCAACTGGGAACATTTTGTTCATATAGATTCGTGTGACTCTGATTTATGCTAAGCACAATTGAGGGCTTTCAGGGATTGGATAATAGAGGTGCCAACTACCTTAAATTTTTAGAGATTTATATGATAGTAAGAAAGACTATGATATTTCTATCTACAGATTACCCTAGTGTAAGTAAGAAATACATTCTTGAATGTATAAATCAAGGGACCTTTATCCAAGGTTATTGGATACCCTGGTCTTTGGCCGAAAAAAAAATTCCTATTTTTTATGTGTTTTGGTTTTTATTTTTTATTTCCTATGTATAATTATATTGGAAAAAAGTATAACATTATTACTTGTTCTTTTACATTACTTACTATGATAAATAAGATTTTATACGCATTATGGTAGATTCTTCCGTTAGGAAAATTGTTCCTCTATTTTATTCTAGGAATCATATTTCTAGTACATAAGAATGTTATCTTCGTATAAGTAAAAGAGGCTTTGTGAATTTATCTTGTTTAACTTTGTTGAACTTAGTTTTCCATAAGAATAAAAATTAATATCTATAAACATAAAATTCACCACCTGTAATCGAGCATCTACATGTACTTTTGATCTTATAATATGTATCATATTAATTTTCTAAAATACAAATACTCACATATATGTTTTCATGATCAAGTTTTATTTTTGTTCTGAACGTTTCATATTCTATTTTAAATAAATGATTTTATAATTATTAATAAACTTTTTCCACTAATATGTTTTTTTTGGAAAATAAATTTTCTTATATATTGAAAGGTATATATGTTGGTTCTATTGTAAATATTAATCCTACTAGACCATCAATTTTAATGGTAATTATTATGAGTATTGGAGAGATAGATTGAAGACCTTTTTCATTAACACTGTAGTAGAAAATTTTTTATTCTTACTTGTGATTGTAGAATTCTAGACAAGGAAGTCATAACCTTCACCAACCAAGATAAATCATTATATAATCTAAAGTACAAGGTACACAATACTTTTTTGTGTTCAATGAATAGGAACATATAGATTAAAATATCTTCATGTTAAGCTGTCAAATGCATTTGGAAGAAACTTGATGTTATACATATTGGGACATCTAAAGTGATAGAAACCATAAGTGCTATATTGAGAGCTGAATATCATCGATTCATAATTCCCTGTAGAGAACTAGTTTTCCATGTTAAATAAATATTTACAACCATTGTAAGCATTCTTCAATATATGGATGAAAAATGATTAGATTATGATGTTCTTGTAGAAAAGATTATAAATATTATTCCCAATGAGAGAGAATCCAAAAGAAGAGCCATTGATGAAAACAAGAAAGCATACAATATTAATCTTCATTAAAATTTTGGAACTCTTCTTCAACATGAGACAAGAATGAAAAAAAAAATCTGATGATATGAATAAGAAGAAGAATAAAAATATAAGGGTATACATTACCACTAATAAATTAAAGACTCAAGAAAGGGTTACAATATCTAAGTCTAAGATAGTCACTGTTCTATTAGAGTATGGTGATAGTGAAAACTCTAAAAATGAGTTAGCTAATATTTCTCATATTATGAAAATGATAGTTGTAAGGAAAGGCTTATAGTTTAAATACAAGAAGAAAGAATGAAAAGAAAATAAAGACATAGAAGTCACTTGCTATGAATGAAAAAGATCCAGAATCATCAGGTAAGATTGTCCCATGTTGAAAATAAAAGATAAGAAAATAAAAGAACTCATAGAAGAGTAGAAATATGTATAACCAGTATAAAGCTATGAAATTTGTGAAGGAAAATCATAAATGGAGTTTATGTGGTGGTGACTCATCTAATGAATCTTCATAGTATGTTACTTTTTGTTAGAAGAATATTGTTTTACGAGCCAAACTACCCATTGGAAATCATTTTATAACATTCATGGTACACAATGCCCAATATATCACCAATGTATCATTGAATGAAAGTTATACAGATGATAAAAATTATAAGTCATGAAATGAAGAATATTTTTCTAATAAAGATATTTCATTAACTTCCTACGAAGAAGTGTCTTGGTTTTTGAATATAATTGAAAATAAAAAATGTCAAATAATGAATAAGTTAAATAATGAAAATTTTTGAATTTTTGTTTTAACTAAAGAAGTATTATATCTTTCGAGGGATATTGATCATATAATTTTATTATTTTGAAAATGTTTCTAAAAACCATAAGGAATTTAATTTCAAGTATGATTAACTGTCTAAGGATCTTGAAAATGTTATTTCTATGAAAAATATTTTAGAGGATAATAGTAGTTCTAGTTTTAATAACATTGAGCATATTAAGTTAGTCATTAAAATAAAATAAAAAAATAATTAATGAAATTTCAATCAAATTTTAATGTAGAAAGGAAATAATTTTCTAAAATTTATTTCCAAATTCACCCTCTATGGAACAGTTAAAGAATAGGTTATACTCACTTCGAACCTATTTTCTGTAATAATTATTTTATTCCCCAATGTGATAATTTTTGTAATAATTGTATCTGTGGTGAACATTTGGAGAAAAGGTTTTATTTAAATAAAAACCAATCATTAAGTTCCCATAAATCTTGCTTTTCCAAGAAAATGTGGGTATATAAAATATTAATTTCTGAATTTTCCAGATCCAAGAATGATAGGATTCTAACAGTCCAACTCTTTTATTTTCTAGATTATAAATAAGGTACCAAAACAAATTCATGGTACATGGATATTTGATATTAATAGATTATGAATTGTAAGAGAAACTTCCTTGAAAATATTATTATTGTGAATGGAGGAAAAGTATCTTTCGGAGATAATGCTCTTGGAGAAATTGTTGGTATAGGTAACATTATTCTTCTTGAAAAAAACATTAATTTTAAATGTTTTATTTGTTAAGGGTATTAAGAAAAAACTCATTAGAATATGAATCTTATGTGTTGAATGTTACCTTGAGAATTTTAGTAATGATAATTTCTTAGTTGATAATTCAAGAGAAGGGTTTATTTTTTCTACCCATAGACAAGAAAATATATACACACTAAATATAAAAGACCATAAGACTGAATACCAACCATACCTAATTGTAATAGAAGATCAATCATTGTCATGACATTGATGTTTAGGACACTGTAACCTTAGGAATCTAGGAAAAATATCAAAAAAATCGGGTTAAGGATCTACCAGAGCTTAGATTTGATTCTTCAAAAGATTGTGATCCATGTTAATGTGGAATGAAATATATATCATGTTTTAAGTCAATTGGTGAACTCTCATATTCTGATGCATTTCTATTAGGGTATATAGATATTTTTTTCCAAAACAAATTAAAATTATTGGATGATAATACTATTTTTTTTAGTTGATTATTACACTATATTTACATGGGTCAATTTTCAATAAATGAAATATAAAGCTTTTTATTATTTAAAAACATTTAGAGACCACATTAGAAATTATTGAAAAATTCCATTGATAACTATTCATGGTGATCATGTAGGAGTATTGAAATTTTTTTTATTTTTTATCTTTTTTTAGTAATAAATAAATTACTCAAAACTTCTCAGCTCTATGAGCTCCTCAACAGAATGATTCTTTGAATGTAGAAATCAGATTCTTTAAGAGATTTGTATTACCACGTTGAGTGAATATTATATTTCCAAACACTTTTAGGATGATGCTTTTAGTATTTCTTGTTATACTAAAAATCATGTTTTAATCAGACCTTTTCTTAACTGAAATCATTATAAATTGTGGAATGGTTGAAAAACTAATCATTCTTACTTCTAAATATTTGGTTTGAATGTATTCATCAAGAATAATATTGATAACATTCATAAATTTTCACACCAATATGATTAATGAAATTCCCTAGGTTATTCGGCTACATCTAAGAAATATAGAGATTTTAATAAAATTAGTTGTATTATTAAAGAACAAATTCATGTCAAATTTGAAGAATCCACTCCTTTTGTTTTTAACCAAGCTGAACTACATCAATGGATGTGTTTTACAAAAACACAGAATCACCCCTGATAGAAGATACTTTTAACAAGGAAAAGGTTCACGGAAATATTTCTGAAGTCTTTACCCTAGAAGGATTTCTTCCATATGTTGATGAACATGTTTTAAAAAAACAAATAAGTTGTTTCTTATGAAGTATCCTAATGATAGTATCATTGGTGAACTAAATAAAATATTAATGAAAAAAAAATCTTTAAGAACTGAAGTATAACATCTAGAATTTATTTCCAAATTAGATCCAAAACACACCGATGATGTTTTATGATATGATAACTGGATTAAAGTCATGCAAGATAAGCTAAATGAGTTTGAAAGGAACATCATCTGGACCTATGATTAAAGTCCTAAGGAATATTATATAATTGGAGTAAAATGGGTCTTCATAAATAATTTTGATTAAAATTGATTCATATTACGAAATAAATATAGGTTAGTTGCTAAAGGATATAACAAACAAGAATGAATAGACAATGACGAATCATATTCTCCAATAGGTAGGCATAAATCTATTAATGGTTTACATTCCTTTGACACATTCATTAATTTCAAACATCTTCAAATGAATGTAAAGTGATATTTCATTAAAGGATATGTTCATGAAAAAGTTTATGATTATCAACGTCGTTGTTTTCATGATTCAAAACTCCCTAAACATGTTTTCAAACATACCAATGTGTTATATGGACTTGAAAAAGCCTCTAGAGAATTGTATGATAGATTTTCATCATATTTGTTACAAATCAATAAGGTTAATGGAACTATTGATCCATCTTTTATTATAAATAAATATAATTTTTTTTAATTGTTCATATTTATGTTGATGACATTATATTTTCTTCAAATCAAAAAACATTAAACGATTCATTTTTGAATCGAATGATATTGGAGTTTGAAATGACTGTGACAAGTGAATTAATATTATTCATAGGTTTTTAAATTACTCAAAAACCAAATGTAACTTATATATCTCAAAATAATTATATTATATATATTTTTATTAATTATGGATATGAAAAGTCAAAAAGTATAATCACTATAATTGGTAAAACAAATTCTCTTTATCTTCATGAAGCTGGGAATCTAGTAGATCAATTATCATTTAGAGGTATGATTAGAATATTACTATATTTGGAATCTAGTTGACCAATATTGAAGTTTATATTATTCTTATATGAAATATATCAATCTAATCCAATGAAATTTCATTTAAAAGAATTGAAAATAATTTTTCTCTATTTAAACAGAACCATGGATTTTTGATCATTCTAATCGTTTTGAAATAATTTTGTTTTAAATAGATATTAAAATGCTAATTTTGAAGGATGCAGAATGGATGGAAAAAGTACATAGTGAAATTTTCATTTAACAGTAAATATATTAGTTTCTTGTTCATGTATGAAGAAATACTTGGTAGCACTTTCCACAACTGAAGTTGAATATGTAGCAGCTAGAAGTTGGTATTCCCATGTGTTGTGGATGCAACACACACTCATAGACTATGGATCAAGTTTTACAGAAACACATATATTGTTTCATAATAGTATTTAAATTTTCCTATGTAAAAACCATGCACATCACTCTCATAAAAAACACATTGAAATTAGGCATCCCTTTTTTAGGGATCACAAACTTAAACGAGATATCATTTTTCAATTTATATATATGAAAGATCAACTTGATGATATTTTTACCAAATCTTTAACCTCTAATATAATATATTTATTTAAAAAGGGTTAGTAATGATAACATTAATTTAATCTTCCATATTTACTTTTTTTGATATCTATCTCATTACATTAAGAGAACAAATTTCATTGGGGGAGTAAATTTGCTTGTTTCAATTTTTTTATAATCAAATTTTTTCCATTAATTAATTTTTTTGTAATCAAATATTTTTTATTATCAATATTTTCTTAATCAAAAAATTTCCCCCTTAATCAATTTTTTTTTCATAAACCAAATATTTCAGACCAAAAAAATTCCAGAACCAAAATTTTATTTCCTTAAGAAAGGTTTCCTAAACTAAAATTCTACATGAATAATTTTTTTATTACTGGAATTTTTTTTAGCAATCTAGATGGTCTATTTCATTATATAAATTTTCATATTTTAATTATTTAAATGTTGGTATATAAGAACATATTTATTGGAGACAATTTTCCTATAATTCAAAATTTTCCTTAATACCTAAAAAGATTAGAACCTACCAAATCCTTCTTCAACTCTTACAACAAACTTCAGATCAGTTTGAGCTCTTTTTTTCTACTAGATCAAATCAAGAATTCAAACCATCATCTCGAAACAAATATAAATTCCCCCATATTCCTCATCATACATTGGTTTTCAATGAATTCTGTGCTAAAGCTCTATCTCTCTTAAAAATCATTCATTGCTTTTCCATAATGGCTTAGCCTTTGGATATCATTGGAAGCCTCCCCAAATAAATTTAACTCATCAAATAAAGAAGCAAGTGAATGGAGAATATACATGTAAAGGTTAGTCGATCCAAAATTATCCACAATGAATAATTCTTTAATTACACAAAACAATAAGATGAATGGAGGGGATATCTTTTTCATAGAGAATCTGAAATATCAGGATCCTTTTTTCCAAGAGTTTCTTATAGATTTTTATGATACAGTAGATTTTTTAGGGAAATTGGAAGAGATAAAATTTCCTTTATATGTTATTGGTAAACCTATTTTTTATATATTAATATGGAAGAAAATAACAATGGTGTTCCATACATAGGTGAAGCAATTTTTTGTATCCACATGTTCCCAGATCTGTTAATATGTTTTGAGAATGAGAAGTAAATTGATTTCCATAAACTCAAAGGCTTAAATACACCGAAGATCAAATATATCTCAACTAATTGATGGATTCTAGAATTATGGATACATGGATTCCTCATTTTGAGAAAAGGAGAAAAAGTCTCCCTAAATAAAAGTGACATATTTGTCTTGTATTATTTGGTTATCATGATGAATATTGTACCTAGTGAACTATAATCGTCTGACAATCACAAACTTCAAGAATGGAACACTCAAGTCCTAAATCATCATCGATCCAGTAATATTGTCTAAGATCATTGTTCTTTCTTAGAATCGTTCAAAATTCCCTACAACTCCAAACCAAGATGTTAAAAACTCATTCAACTAAGTAATGACAACTTTAGGATAATGAATGATTGTTTCAATACCATGTTTGTATAATTTTATGATCTTTTAGAAAGTGAGAATGAATAATTATAAATGAAAGTGAATGTAGGAGAGACTTCCATGAAATATCAAAAGAAGGGAAAGAAAAAAATAACCAGAAATCAAAGGGAATCCTATAGTTTTAGAAAAGAAGTCAGCTCCACCAAAACCAAAAATGGAAAAACATTCCCTCGTAATGTAGTTGAAAAGTGGAGGGAACATAAGAAGTATATGAAAGATATATATTATTGTTTTTTTCTAGACCCTACTGAAGAAAAGGTCATAATGATTAAAATTTATGGAGAGCGAGAGATGCAAAAAAAACCGAAGAAACAAAAAAAGAAAATTTCTATAGGTGATATTGTTCAGGAACTTCTAAAGTCTATTGAGAAAGCCTCTAAAATGATTCTATTACTAGAATCCTTCCTCAAAGAACCAGTACCTATAGATACTACATTAATAAAAGTCGTAATTCTGATACCTAAACTATAATAATAAACAGTTCAGGAAGAATAAGTACAAGTAGAAGAAGAATAAGAGAGTAATGATGTCATAAAAAAAGTTGATAAAAATTATGAGAAGTAAATTCCTTCTAATATTATTTCAATTAGGACTTCCCAAACTGAATCAACTAAAATTATTTCTCAGTGAAAAGAGGATGAGGGTCAATAAGTGGTAAACAAAACATCTGACAATGAAATTAGCAATTATGACTTCATCCAACCTAGTGATATTAAGGAAGATGATGAGAAAGAAGAGGTTGAGGAAGATTAAATTTTCCAGCATTCAGATAGTGATCATGAATCTATGAAGGCTATATATACTATTTCCAAAGTTGAAAAATAAAATAGGTGATTTTTAATACACATGACAAGTTTTTTTATGGATAATAATGAAGATGCTGGATTATCTGAGGGGAAGGATGTATAGCTAGAAAAAGAATCATCACCTACAAGGCAATCAGATTTTGATTCATATTCCATGGGACATGATTTCATGGTAAAATCACTAAATATTTAAGTTGACACATTACCCTTTATTCTGAGTATTTATTTGAGATACCATCTGCTTCAACACTCCTTTTATCAAATTTCAATGTCTATAAGCATGCTCATGGACATATTCATCAAGGATGAGGAAAACATCAAGACCATTTAAATCAGTTATCTTGCTCACATGAGATGTTGTAAGGAAATTAAAAAGTGGTCCAAAAGAAAAATTGAGGACTTTATAATCATTTATGACTTCCATCACATAGTGAATGATTCCATTTATGTGTCAGAATATAGGAAAAAAATCATGAAATATGTTTTACAAAATAGGTGACCCTTGAACATGTATCCCATAAGAAAGAAGATAAAACTATATTTAATGTTAAATCAATCTGCTCAAAATTTGATTAGAGAAAATGAAACTCATGGATGATTTGGGAGAGAAGTTCAATGAGAAATAAGAGATACTAAAGTCTCAGGAAAAAACTCTTATGTTTCTGGAAGAAAAATCAAGGCTTTGGAAAATAAAAATCATGATTATGAATAGTTACCCAAGAGGTTTGAGGACGATCATAATGATATCATTTATTTTAAGCCTATTATGAGGAAGATCTGGCCGAAGGAAAATAAGGAAGAATGATTTTTCCTCTCTATTATGATATTTTTTGTATTTCCCTACATCATTTTTTTCAATCTTAATGAAATTTTTTGTCCCCAATTTGATGTGTATTGTATAATTCGAATCATTTAGTTATTTTTTTTCTATTACCTTTATTCTATTTTGAATATAAAAAAGGGGGAGAAAATCATAATCAAAAGAATACTAAGTATAAATGAAGATAATTCCCTAATAAAGGGGGACATTATATAAAGGGGATTTTACTTAAATGATATTTCTATAAAAGAAGTCGACAATAAGATCCATATAAATTTTAAAACCTAATGGGGAATTATTAATATTCATTATAGATCATAAGTAAAGGGAGATATGTTTTCAATTTATGTTCATATATGAAATTCTTATTCTATATATGCTTGTTCGAAAGGTTGTTTCTGATTTCCAAAAAGGCGATGATCGTTGAGTCAATAATGCTTCATTGTTATATTTTGATTCAAATATGATTTCAAAATCACAATCACTTTATCATAAGGAAAATTATATTTCACTAAGGATTATTTTAATAATGAAAATTTCCCTTCTCTATGAAAATTTCTATCCTTAACATTGTTTTCATTGCCTCATTTTATATTCTCTCAAAACCAAATTAATTCTATTAATATGTCGAATATTAGGATCCTAATTATAAACTCTAAATTCTTATCATTACTTGGATATAAAAACTTTTATTTTTAAACACTAAATTCTATGATATTCATACTACGAAATCATTGAAATTCAAACTCTGAATTCCCTAAAATTCAGACTCTGAATTCTATAAAATTCATACTCTAAAATCTTATAAATTCAGACTACAAATTCTCTAAAACACATAATCTGAATTCTCTGAATTTTAGAATCCTAATTCATTGATATTCAGGCTCTCAATTTTATGAAATTTAGAATCTGAATTCACTAAAATTCAGACTCTAAATTCTATAAATTTCGAGACTCTGAAATCATTACGAAGCCCACTCTAGCTTGAGACAGAGGTAGTAGCTATAGAAGCCTTCCATGCTGAGGCAGTTGAGCATGTTTAATTTTAGGACATCATCTCAGTAATTGAAAAAGATAAAGGATCTCCCACAAAGGGGCACATTCACCCATTGTACATCACTGTCTAGTTCTATGGCATTGAGGTTCGTCGCTACCTAGTCAACACAATCTCTGTAATGAACCTAATACTAACTGGGACATTGCGAATGTTGGGATTGTCTGATGACGATCGGAGTACCTCAAACCTTAGAATCAATGGTTATGATAGGATGGAATAGAAATCAGTTGGCAATATCCATTTGGAGACCCAGTTCGGTGGTCTAGTTCCCAGCACCGAGTTTATGGTGGTCTCCCTAGACACCTCTTACAATGCGTTGATGGGTATTCCATGGCTCCACCTACATGAGGCGTTTTTCTAATCATATCACTAGTACCTCAAGTACCCCCTTAAAGGTAGAGTGGGTGTGCTCCAAGGTGACATGTCTCCATTTACCTCTTTTGAAGCCTTCTATCTGGATGATGACTATTACAAGATAATTGTCAAGCAGATTTAGGCTAATGAGGCTGACCATGCCACGACTGTGATCATCCCATGGACTGATCTAGATGACGCCAACATCATTCCAATCCATCGATAAGAGGATACTACTCTGTACATGTGACAATGCGTCATTTTTTCTAGAACTATGGGGGACATATTACCATAACTATGAAATTCCATATGATCACATTATACTCGTACACAAACCAGGATCAGATGATCACGTAGACTCCGACTCATATAAGGTACAAGGATGTCCACCCCATGGAAACCAATATACATCATACATGATTATTTCATTGGGCTTGAATTTACCGGATCAAGCCAACACAACATTATTGATTCAATATCATCAAGTATGGACCCTTGTTCCGAAGAACAGATGGGATCAGATCAACAACCGTCATCAATATGGGTGCACCAGCACAGGAGTTCCCTGATATAGTGTCCATTTCCACTCAAGCGGGTACTAGCCTCCCATCAAGAGCCATTGAATCAGAAGAAAATCTTCCTGATAATGATCCTTCCACCATAAGTGAATATTAAGATTTATATGATTATCTTATTTCCATTAAAGATGATGTCACCGCCACAATCGATTTAATGGTACAGGTGAACCTCGGAAGGGAGGCATACCTAAAACCCATACAGATCAATGTTATTTTGCCCCTTGAGGATCAACACCAATACATAGACTTCCTTAAAAAACATTGTTATGTATTCTCCTGAATATATGATGTGATTCCATGACTATATCTTTATGTATAAACCCACCATCTCGATCTCTCGAAAAATCATCGCGGGTTCAAGCAACCCCACATAAAGATGCACCCTTCTCATGATGCCAGGGTTGAGGAAGAAGATTATAAGATCATCAGAGCCAATTTTGTTAAGGAGGTCCAATACCCCAAGTGGTTAGCCAACATTATTCAAGTCCGGAAGAATAACAGATATATCAGAGCTTGCATCGACTTTCAGGATCTCAATTGTCACTGTCTGAAGGATGATTTTCCCCTTCTAATGATGAAATTGTTGATCGATGCTATATTTTGGTTTCAAGAACTATTTTTTCAAGGATGGGTACTCCGTGTATAATCCGATATTAATGGACCCTGATGATGAAGAGTCAACATAATTTTGGGCACCACATGGTACTTTCTGTTACCAAGTCATTCCCTTTGGTTTAAAGAATGTGGGTGCCACCGATCAATGGTCTATGAATTGAATATTTATGTTGATCATTGAAACCATAGTGAAATGATACATGGAAGATCTATTGGTCAAATCTCTCCAGTGTCAGGACCATCTTTAAGACCTTTAGAAAGTGTTCAGCTTCCTCTGTTCCCATCACCTGAAGATAAACCCAGTGGTTTTTCCCTTCGAGGTCACCTATAGAATGATTCTCGGCTACTTTGTTAAATACAAGAGTATTGAGATTGACCCATCGAAGATAAAGGCCATTATCCAGATGTCTCCACTAAGAGACGTTCAAGAGATTCATGGTATCCAAGGCCACTTAGTCTACATACGCTGATTAATCGTGAATTTTCCCAGCATGTGTAAGCACTTTTCTCGGCTCATGAAGAAAGCCATCATATATGAGTGGGAAGAAGAGTGTCATACTTATTTAGATGAAATAAAGCAATATATTCTCCATCCACTATTCAAAATTCCACCCTTCTCTAGAAATACATTGGTCCTTTATGGGACCACATTGGAGCAATCTCTCGGCGCCCTTCTCTCCTAGAAGAAAAATGGGAGAATAAATAATAGCCTCTGCTACCTCAGCTGCATTATCCTCAATATGTAGACCAAATACTCTCCTATTTATAAGATATGACATTCACTTGTCTTCATAATATAGAAATTGAGACATTACATGCTGAACCACGTGGTACAGCTGGTGTTCTGTGTAGATTAATGAAGTACATCCTGAATCGCCTCATGTTGACGGGCCATCCGGCTCTATGGACAGTGATTCACCTACAGTTTGACATCATGTTTGTCCCCCCAAATGTCTATCAAAAAAAGAATTGGAAGACTTATTTACAACTCATCTGGACCCGTGGACTAGTCATCAGAACTTGATTTACCTGATGACAAAATCCTATCGGTATACCAAGCCATCCCATGTTGGCAAATGCACTTCGATGGAGCTTCCCGAAGCCCAACTAGGAGAAGGCTCAATGGACCCAGACTCAATAGAGTAGGTATGGTTATTGTATTAATTACCCAAGAACATTGCATTCTACTATATTCATTCATATTTTCAGATTGTATCACCAATAAAGAGGTAGAGTATCAGGCTCTCATTACTGGCCTTGAGTTGGCCCTTGAGATTAACATGGAACATTTTCATTTAAAAGGGGACTATGAACTAGTCATCAAGAATATCAATGGTGACTATGTTGTTAGAAAGCCAGAGCTCATACCCTTTTTGGAGCACACTCTCTAGCTAATGGCCCAGTTCCTATCTCATCTAGAACTCACTCATGTCCCTCGATCTTAGAACTGTCAATCTAATGCCTTATCCAACCTAGCTGCATCACTTGCAAAGCCCAAACAGAATGATCTAATTATCCATATGGAACACCAGAGATTCAATTATCCTATTACTCCAAGTGATAAGGACAACACGCAGGTGAGCCACATTACCACCGACTCCTACACATTTGGACCCCATGTCCCATGGATGCAGTGATTGAAGTGACTTGTTACTGGAGATCCTATTTTTTCGAGTACCTCCAAAATGGAAATATCTTGATACATTAGGCTAAGTGAGAGTGAATATGAAAAGATGCATTATAGTTAACCCTCTAGGACTATCTTGGTCATTATTAGATCCTCTAAAACCACGGGTTTTATGGGGTTCTCCTCCATTAAATTCATGGAGAAGAGATTTCACAAGTCATGTAGGAGGTTCATGTCGGCTCCCATGGGGCTTATCAGACCGGGCATAATCTATCCCACCAAATCCATAGACTTTTGTAGTTTTGGCCCAATATGATCCATGACTACATCGAGTTTTAGAAAAGGATTCATGCATTCCAAATTCATGATAACATTATGCATCAGACGCCAGAGCCTCTCCACTCCACCAATTAATCATGGCTGTTTGTGTTGTGGGGACATGATGTTGTGGGACCATATCCACCGACAACAATTTGCTACGGTAGTTTCCTCCAAAATGCTATAGATTTTTTCCCCATGTTGGAAGAGTTAATTCAACTCAATTAGGTCAAGTCCCATTCCATCATTGACTTTGTGAGCTCCAACACCATATATAGATTTGGAGTCCCTCACTCCATCCTGGCCGATAATGACATGAACTTCCAGGCTGCTGAGCTGAAGAAATTGTACACTATGTACGACAACCGTTCTAACCATACATCCTGTTATCATGCAAAAGAAAATGGACAGATCGAGGCATTCAAAAAAAAAATTTCTAACATTCTATAAGAAACGGTTGGTCAGAACCATAGGAGTCGGCTGGACATGATCCCCAATGACCTCTGTGCTTATCGAAAGAAGACCCATAATTCCACCCAGGTGACCCCATATTCACTGGTGTATGGAATAGACACCGTCCTAGCCATGAATATTCACTTTCCCTCATTTTTCACAACTTTCTATGATCAGAAAGAATCAGATAAAGTAGTTGAAATATTTTTGGAAGAGTTGGAAGTGCTCGACAAGAATAGGCTACATGCCCTGCAAAATCTGGAAAGGCATCAAAACAAGATAGGGTGAGCTTTTAAGTAGAATGTTCACCTCTACTCCATTCTACATGGAATCTTGGTATTGTCCCTGTGAACATCAATGGTACCTGGCAGAAAAACACCCAAGTTGGAGCCCAAATGGGAAGAGCCTTATATCATTCACATGGTTTACTCCAATAGCACATACTCACCGGTTACCATGGATAGTGAGTGTATAAATCCACCCACCAATTCCAAGTTCCCCAATCAATACTTGCCCTAAGTCACATAGTCCCACATGAACTTAAACTATACGGGCCTTCGTTACCCCAAACTAGATTGTGGTCTCAAATTAGATTAAACTATATGGTCATGCGTGACCGCAAACATCAATTTGGTGTTTCATGACCATATACAGTACGGTCCTACACAACCCCAAACTGCATTGTGTTCCTGCACGACCTCAAACTATATGGTCATGCAAGACCCCAAGCTGCATTTTTTTCTTACATGACCTCAAAGTGTTGGGTCCTACATGACGTTAAAATGTCCGGTCAGACATGACCTCAACCTATAAAAAGACACACATGTAATTAAACTGCACGTTAACCCGCATGATGTTAAACAGTATGTCATCCTGCATGACGTTAAACTGTATGTCGGCCAAGACGACGTTAAACTATGTGTAATACCTTTTAACATTAAACTGTGTGTCAGTCATATAAGACATTAAACTATATGTCATCCCACATGATGCTAAAGAGTTTCTCATCCCACATGTCCCATCATCTTGGGATAGGTACGGACGGTCAGACACCTCTTCTGGAGTCCATCACCAGTGTCCCATTTGACTATCACCCCTGCGTATATATCTCTTTGGGGATCCTAAAAAGTTTGTTATAGCCTTATTTTTACCCACTCATGTTAGTATTATGATTATTTCACCATTTTCACTCGCTCATTCTTCTCTCCTCCCACGTCCTCACCACATGAAATTAAATTACATGGCCTTCAAAACTACGTTTGGCTTGATTACTATCCTCATGGGATATGTAGGACTGCTTGGACATTTCTTCCATAGGCCCATCCCAAAACATTAGTACCTCCAATTAGGTTAAATCACAAGTTTTGGTACAAGATTTCTCCCTCATCCATGTCGAGTTGATCATGATTGTACCATGTATACCTCCTCCTTGATGATACCCACCTCTTCTATTGTCCAGCTTGACTTCATGTCTCATGGGCACATTTATGCTCCACAAACACTATCATTTAGGTTTTCATTATCATTCATATCCGAAGGGACCACCAAATGGCTTGTATTCTCGGCCTAAGGTCTCTCCAATCATTACTGGACATCATCCGTGAGGGTTTCAAACAACAACTTGAGAAACGTCTTACATTGAGAATATGGTCAGCGGTCTATTCTCATTAGTTTTTCCCATTTCATGTTAACATGGTGTGGATGTAGTGTTTATAATTTCATCACCAGCTACCGTTTAACATTGTTATCACCCCCATATGTCCCAAAAGTGGAGTGTAGTGGCTCATTTAGCACCGCTGTCTCTACAAGCTTCAGCCTGCCCGGGGAATGAGTGTAATTCCAGCTGTCGGACCCTTATTTGATTAGAAAATCCTATTACTAATTTTTTTGCCCACATAAAGCTTTGATAATATTGGTTTATGAGTTCTAGTAAGACAATACCCACATTAGAGGTCATTTGTATAATGTTGGTCGGGATTCCTAGCCTCAGGTCCAAGACCATTTCGGCCCCATAGAACGAGTTCTCATTTAGGAGTGTGCAGTGTGGTATGAACTCACGTCGTTATTCACGTATGGTTATTTTTTCATGCCACACATCCCCCGACTGATATATCCCTCCATTTATTACCATTTCTGGAAGCATAAGACCTTCCAAGAATTAAGAGCCCCTTCATTTAGGTTTCCACTATCTTTTATATCCAAAAGGAACCCCGAATGGAATAGATGATTGGCCAAAGGGATCTTTTACAATTACAGGCTAACACCCTTGAAGATTGTGAGTGAAAAATTAATACAGGTCTCATGTTGTGAATATGGTCATCGATCGATGCTCTACTACATTCTCACAAACTCCAGTCACACAAGGACTGCTACTGGGTTGTGGACCTTTTCAATAGTTTTCCTCTATCATCATTGTAACTTTTTTGGACTTCCATTAGGATGATGATTCACCATCTTCACTCAATTATCTCATGGATATGACATTAAACTTGGTGTCTACGCTCTGAGATCTATGACCTTATAATAAGATCACCATCTTCCTCTCAGTAAGACCATATACTATGAGCTGGCTATGACATTCATTCCATGGCCCAACCTCACACCCATCAGCCTTTTCGGGCCCCTTTCCCACATTCTAACTTAGGATTGTATGTTTTGGAATGTTATTATGACCTCATTCGCATCGGGTTACTCACCGTGTTGTACACATCCCTCATTGGGGTATCTTGCCTTTATTTTCTTCCATTATGTATGATAATAAACTACATATCATCCTAATTAGAATTATTTATGGCTTGAATCCCATCCTTATGTGATACATAAGACCGCTCAAACATCTAGTCTTTTGGTGTAGCCCCATCTCATAGAATCCTCCCTATCTTCGGGTCCCCTTGGCATGTGTTCCTCCAGGAGAGGGGTATACAGTGTGGTAAGGACTCATGTCCTTAATCACATCAGGTTTATAACAACCACGCCACAAAACTATCTTTCATGAGCTCCCTTCACTCCCTTTCCATAAATTCATCTTGTAATGTAAGTTTCTCTTATATTGAGTCCCTCTACCTTCTTTAGTGATTTGTAAATGTGCCTAGATGTACTCTGGTTCAGATCTGAGAGTGTCTGATTCTACTTGGACATGCATTCAACCATTTTACAGGCTTGTTGTTTACCTTAATTTGGGATTCCATTAACATTCACATCGGAAGGGACCCCCAAATGGCTTGGATTCTCATCCCATGGGCTCTCCTACCATTATAGGGCAACATCCTTGATGATTTCGAGTAACAAATTGATACAAGTCCTATGTTGAAAATATGCTTAGTGGTGGATTCTCATTTGATCTTCCCAATTCAGGTCACATGATGTAGATGATGTGTTACAAACACGGTCAACAATCATCCTCCATCATCACTCCAAAACCCATCATGCCTAAAATTTCAGTTACATGATTAACATAATAATCCACCCCACAATGACCAAGTGAAACATTGGAACTCTTGGTACAATACCTCGTTGCACATTTTCTCATTAGGGGGACAAATCTGCGGTGAGGCGTCATTCGTGGATCCATACCAACATCACCTTTATGTGCATCCCATGTGTTGCAAAGACTCCTTCCTCCCCTGTTTCCCCCACCAAGATTGACTCACGTGGGCATAGGGATTGTATTAAGGTATGTCCCTACGTGGAAGAGTTCCACATATCCATGGTATGAGATCTAAGACCTTAATCTAAGATCTATTTATACATCCCCACTTTAGTACTATGTATGGCTTGATTTACATCTTTATGGGATATATAGGAATTCGAAGACATATCGTCTTTGGGTCCAACTCAAGTTCCACTAATTTATCTCTCCAGTTCTTTCTTTTAATCCCCAACTCTTATTGGTCTATGTTGTGGGGAGTATATGGCCTTATGTCTTCGTTCAAGTTAGGTTTGTAATAGCTTCACTGTGTACTCCCCATCATGGAGCTAGTCCCTCCTACCTCATGTCTCGAATGAAATTTTACATTATGATGTCATGCATAACATTAAACTATATGTTGTCCTGCATGACATTAAACTGCACCGTCTAGAACTATTTATTACACGATTTCCATCTTTATAGGATATGTAGGAATGCATGGACATCTTGTCATTGGGTCCAGCTCAACTAAGAGCTCGTCTCTCCTACCCCATTTTCCATAACCTTCTCTAGCCCCTTGGAATGAATAGTTTTCTTTGAATCATGCACAATGTGATGTGGGCCTCAACATCATTCATGTTCGGTATGCTTTATGGCACTATGAACATTCCCTATTGAACCTCATATATATAGTATAGGTTTGACCCATATGAATCTAAGGTATAGATCCTATCCTCATATGACTTTAGACTATTACCTCTATGCTGCATGATTTTTAAGTTCATGGTTGGTCTCATCACATGAACCTAAACTATGAAATTATCGTCCTGGCTGCACGATGAAGAATGACATGCATCGTGGAGTCCTCACATAGGGGGGACATCATGTTCTTTATCGGTCAAGCACCATACAATTTTTTAACGCCAGTATATGAATGGATTCTTGTGGAAATTCTTGGAAATTCTATCCAAGGTTCGCCGCTTCACAAAAAAAAACACATTCATCCTAAAGGACAAACATGATCTACAAAACGCCACTTCTTTTGGTGCAAGGTCTAGACCCTCATGTCCATATTATCTCTGGAACTATTATCATATAATTCCTTCCATAGAAATATTTATGGATATATTCCCATCCTCATGGGATACATAGGAATATTTTCACCGAGTCCAGCCCCAAGAATCTAAAATCTTGTCCCCTCTCTTTCAGACCCTAGGCCTGAACCCTTTTTGGAATCTGTGGTGTGGAGAGTACCTCATGGGTTCTCGTTCACACAGCACACAATCCATTAAATCACAAGTCATGTTTAGACACTTCGCCACCTGGTGCACAATACATTAAATCAAGCCCCACTTAATGTCCCATCCTACGACCTTTAAAATGAATGTGTAAAACCTGAGGACTATTGTATTTGAAAAGGGACCAAACTGCCCTTATCTGATTTGTCTTTATTTTCGTACTCAGATTCATTGTGAAAAAAAAAATTTGAAGTGTGGAATTTTTATGGGGACATTCCTTCATTCCATGTCCAAGAATTGTGAGACCATTATTTGGATCCTTATCCTCATACAAATCTAAAAGATCCCCCTTTAGAACATGGTCTCATGCCACATTGGCATACCTACCATATTAGGCCAATGTCCCTAAAGACCCCGAATGACATTTACGATAGATCCCGTGTTTCGAACATGACCAGCGGTCGACCCTCATTTGTCTTCCCCAATTCCTAACTAGAGTGAAATAGATTCTATGTTTCGAAAACGGTCATCAGTTATCCCCTATCTTCATACCACCATCATTGTGTTCCAGATCTTGAGCGCCATGATTCAAATATCTTCACTTTCTTATGTTCAAGTGGAATTCCAACATACTCATCTTTACCCCTTTCTTGCATCTAGGTGCATCATGTAGGTGGGTTGGTATTATTAGACATCATCCACCTCGCATCCCATTCCTCCAAACATGTTCCTTCCTAGGCTAGGAATGTCCCATCGCTACTCCTTTTTTCCCACATCGACGAGGAATCATGTGGGCTTAGTAGTTTTTGTAGGACATTCACTGGCGTGGCCAGGCCACATAAACATTTCTTCATCCGGTGTGACATTAAACTGTGCTCTGAAGAACTATGTTTGGATTGATACTCATCCTCATGGGATATGTAGTGATGCCAAACAATTTCTCCTTGGGCCCAGCCCTAAGGACATTAACCCTTCTAGACCCCGGATCCAATTCTTGTCTAGACAGTATGGCCTTTAAAACATGTTCATCATCCTCACCGTATGGAGTTTAATCTACGTAACTATCATACACATTTGTAAGATGTGAAACTACATAGCATTCCAGGTCCTTAACGGAGAGGTCCTACTCGAATGTATGTTTGATCCCAGATCAGACAGATATGCCCACCTAGTGTGTTCCCACCATGGTGGCATGATTTAAAGAGAGTTGGACTCCATTCGAATAACCAATCACTCTATGCTCCACACATTGGATTCCCTTTATTCAGACCCTCATCCTCTTTCACGTCTATATGATACCCCTAACAGTATGGATGCTCAGCCTATGGCTTGCCTACTGTCCTGGGCTGACATTCTTGAAGACTAACGGATGACATTTTGATTCAGGTCCCATGTTTCAAATATGGTCTACTGTCATCCCTTGTTTGTTATCTCCATTTCAGGCTAATGAAATAAGGATACTGAGTTTGGAATGCGGTCTTTGGTTATCCTTCATTTCCATGCCACACCCACATTGTTCCGAATCTGGGGTATCAGGATTCACACTCTCCACTCCCCTTTATTAGAGTTGACTTCATACTCCCTAGGAGTTACCCTACTCATGCACTAGAGCGCATTGGGAGGACAAAACATTGATTGTTTTGAGACCATTTTCCTATAGTCGGTCCTCTCCCTTGTTTCCATGAAATCCAGATTTGTTGCTTAAAACCCGGATGCCTGAAGCTTGGTTTTCTCTCTTATATTTGGATGGAATGACAAGGTGTTCATCCCATGATCCTATCACTGGTCCCAACCCATGTGAGCTTAGGGATTAGTCTCTGGATGTTCCATTAATATTACATAAGTAAAGTAGACCGATAATTAATAATATAACTCATTCACGAATCCATCATGAATAGTCAAAAACATGAATGTGAGTTCAAAATTTAGATGCATCATAATACCCAAGGATCAACCCCTCCCATGGATAGTTTGACCGCGTTAAAAGTGAATAGCAGCTCCGCCACCCACTGGCTTGTGGAATCTAGGATTCACTGCCACATGTTCAGTTCCCACACTTCCTTAGCTGTGATTGGGCGCAGTTCGTTAGCTGCGATCCAGTCCCGCTATTCATTTGCTCGGATAATGGAAATCTCCTCCAAGGTTTGCCTCATGCACTCTTCGTCCTCCTCCAAGTGGGCCTTCATCTACGATATAATCTTCGGCTACATGATGAGTGAAGCAGAATGTTCATCTACCCAGATGTGATGCTTTTGAATCTCGTTTTCATCCTCCTAAAGCCTCTTGACTTTCAATGCATTTATCAACATCCATCCCACACCAAGGCTATATTCATACTACTAGATTGTCTCTGTAATGAGATCTTAGATGAGCATGTGGGGACGCTGGGTATCCACTCCCCTAGCACAAAGTTCGCGCCATCGTGAATGATGTATCCCCATATGGTCTACCCATTTTTATTAATGGGTTTCATCGATAAAGTGCTTGATCATATTCCATGACCGGTGGCGGACTATCCCTCTTTACTCTTTATAAGTGGTCGTCTCATACCAGTATATGGTGTTGGTGGGATTATACGCAGGTAATTCTCCCAAGAACTCATTTACAATGACAACTTCTGGTGTCATATTGGAAATGGTAGGACCCATGCTATCTGATCGATCTTCATTATCAGATCCCACCTCAATATTCTCATGATCATCCCCACTAATAATCCAACCATTTATTGGGAGCACTGCAGCTTGGTCGGTCTGAATATCATCTTCCACGACCACTGGCATTACCCTGGGAAATGCACCTCCAGGTGTACCAACTATCCTCTCCAAGGTAGCCCACACTATTTGAAGAAATTTTCATACCAAGAAGTGAACATATGACATTTAACCTGATAGATGGTTGGACTTCATGAATTTTTATATGCGACTTATAGAGGTTGAATTCTCAGTCTCGTTCCTAAGTTGTTGTCATTGAGACACAGAGGTGTGGTCCTCCGTATATTTTCAGAAGGTCTGAAACTCTTGGGGAGACACTTTGGGTGTCCTAGAACCACTAGATGATATAATCATCGTCGCCGAAGATGTGAATCTTGAGGGCCCCAAATCTACATCCAATGAGGGATGAGAACATGTTCTGTGTGTGAGTCCCTCCTATATAGTTTAGATATTAGTGAGGGGTCCAATGTTTCCTGGAATCTGATCTCGTGGAAGGTACTCAAGGTCTTACCTCGAGAGACTCTGCAAACTTTTCAGGATCGAGGATAGAGTCACCCAATTATCCTTCCTCGAATGGGCTCCCAATACTGACCTCCTCCCCTCGGAGGTATAGTATGATTCATCTGACAAATGGATTTGTTCCCTCATTTTAGTAGCCGAAAACTATAGAGGGGTCGTACGATCCAAAAAAACCTTTACCCAATCTGTCATCGAACGCGGGGGACCCTAGGAGTGCACAAAGTCCTCCAACGCTGCCGGGTATTTCTACGAATCCATTTGGGGTACTAAAAAGCTGGCCCTGACAGGGCCTATCCCCAGAAATCCATCCCGAAATATTTGAAGGGATGCCACATCTTGAACGGGCTGAGGAATTTCCTGCGGACATCCAAGATGTACCAGGCCTCCAGGAAGACAACATTCTCTTTCATTCCTTTATGGCATAGCTGCTTCCCCATAGCCATGGTGGATATTCTTCTAAATCCTATTAGTGTCCTCCCCTTAGTATAAATCTTAACTTCTTGGACTGCTGGGTCTACTGCCGCTACTGGAACTGATGCCGCTTCCTCCCCCTCAAATGGTATGTTCCTTGCCTCCATGATAGCCCCTCCACCATGGGATGTACTTGATGCCATATGGCCCCGGCCTCGAGGTTGGGGAGCACACCATCACCGGCCCGAATGGTTGGCTTCTTCAATATCTTCCTAGGGTAGGCTACCTCCCAGCATTTGGTGTACTCCTTCACCTACTCAAAGGAGGCTGTGGGCAGAGGCAGATCATTCTGCATCTTCCCATCTTCCCATGAGAACATGATCCGCATCTACTTCATCATGCATGGGTGCTTTTATAGCACACCCCCAAGTAGACCTATAGGGTCAACTGTTGCATACACCAGAATTGCCTTGCATATCGGTGTGGGGTTTGCGGTTCACAGAGGGACTTGCCGTCCTCACACACCACTAATACTCCACCCCGAAAGGCTAGAATATTGGATTGATGCTCCACTTTTCCTTCTCCATCATCAATGAAAACACTGGTTTCCAATGAGAACGGGTTTAAATTTAACACCTATACCTTTAATAACCAATTTAGTACCGCCTACACATTCATCTTAGCCAAAAATATTCCAACAGCATTCGGAGTAGCTAGATGAAAATTCTCTTCTAGAGGAGAGATCAGGTTCAGATACACATAGGTGCCTTTGACAGGTGCCTCTATCCCCCCATATAGGAGGTGGAATGGCCAAAATATTCTCATTGGCTACTTCCTTCGCAGATGTGACACAATATCTTGTAAAGTGTAGTGAGCATCAGGATCTTGAGGTTGACCTGCCCTCTGATCACCAGCATGGACTCCATGATAAATGTTCTTGGTTACACTACCATGTTTGTATCTAACACTAGTAGGATCCCACCGTAGATGAGTGCTACAATGAATGCAACCAACCTGACTACCAGTTGACGCTTGGTGATGACGTTGAATCCCTAGGTTTTCTACATGATTTCCTCCAAGAACTACTAGTAAGAGCACTCATTTCCACATTGGTCCCCTTTCGGCATGTTCAAGGCTACACCTTACTGCCTATCTTCCAAAAAGTTCAGGAACTTATTGAACCACCGTTTGAAGTGGACATCCCTTACTAACTAATTATCCTATCTCAATAATAGGTTCATTAACACCATCTCTAGGGGTGGAATTTGCTCTGGATCCTCCCACACACCATAACAGGGAGAAATCCATCATACATCACCCCCAATATCGGGACCCCTGAGATCCGATACACATCCCACAAACTTATGTCACCCTATGTATGGTGAAAATGGAAGGTATTAGTCTTCTACCACTATCTTCTCATCCACTCCAGCATCAGGTGCTTAGGCTGATAGATGTGTAATTTGGGGGGGGAGCTACCTCATACATTCACACTCTTCTCAGATTGGCCATGAATTCCTCGCATGAGGCTTCAACCAAGTAGGCCATGGCCCAGTCGTATGTGAAGTTGCCACCCATGCACAAATCCCACTCATCAGACCACCCTTTTCCTGGGTTCCTCATGGTTTCCTTCAAGATGTTGTGGTACATGGGGGGTTGTCTCCGACTTTAGTTCCATCCCATAAATGTTATCCAGTTGATTGTATAGATAGTTAGCATTGATAAGTGTGAATTCCTCCTAGGCATGGTCTTCAGCCACCTTGAACAACTGGTGTTGCACCACATGCTCTTGAACCAGTAAGCTGGTCCATCCCTACGTGATTCATGGATGAAGACGTCATCCGTTAATCAAAATCCATACAGAGGGATCCTTCTACAGGGTGGATAGTCCATTTGGAATTCTGACAGTAGTGCCTCTGGTAGGTTATGGTCATAATGGCTCCGCAGAAACTCACCTATAGCAGAGATATCTGCTATCTCCTCCCTCCAAGTAGCATCTCCAAGGACCACCCTGATAGCCTTTTGGTGATCCATTCAATTTTGAGTTTGAGCATTTATTGGTATTAGTTCACAATGATCTTTTGCAGAGGAAATTCAAGAACTATTCATGGAGCCCTACCCCATCATTTAGACACAGGACGCAGAGCACACCGTCTCGAAGTCAAAGACTCGCAGTGTGCCCGAAGCAGAAGTCCTGATTCATAGAGTGCCATCGTGAAGTACGCAAAGATTCGCAAATTGGGAGTGCTAAAATCAAAAGTCACAGAGGTGAGAAATGACAAAATGGAGGTCATCCTCCCCTATTTATAGGAAATGACCCTTGGTGCTTCTGGCGTGCCCAACCAACGAAATCTTCATAGCATGCTCAGCCTGTACATCACTCCTTCATATCATGAGCCTCCTTCGTGAGTCAGGAACCCAATTAGCTAAGGCATTTTTGAGATTTACACTCATACTCAGACCATCACTTTCTTATCAGCTCCCAGTCAGAGGGAGGGGAATTTGTTGGTACCAAAATTTAGGAAGAACAAGAAAAAATGGAATGACATTAGGGCTACCTCGTGAAAATTATTCATGGATCCCATGAAGCCCTATGGCTACTGCAATGCATCCCCTCCATGAAGGAGCCATGGAGCAAGGAGGAAGGAGGCTCCGAGAGCCCTATTGACGTTTTCTAACATTCCGCGGAGCAAGGAGGTGGGTTTCTCCGTGATCCCCTTTGGCGTTTGCGAACACACATTGGAGTAAAGTGGTGGGAGGCTCTGCGATCCCATTTGATGTTTGCCAACCCACTATGCAGCATCGATCTGAGAGGATCTGCGAGCCCATTTAATGTTTTCTAACCTGCCACAGAGTAAGGGGGCAGGAGGCTCTATGATCCCATTTGATTTTTTCAATCCTTCCTCAATGCAAGGAGGTGGGAGGCATCGTGATGATGACTAAATGCCGCGTGGTTTTATCCGCAGTGAGCTCTACTTCATGGCTCCTCTTACCTATAAATAATAATCTCCCCTTGATCCCAAAGGATGGATCCTCTGACCTATCACTTTCGTTGCTCTCAAATCGTGAAGCAATTTCTACTCTACAAACCAAGAGTTCTTTTAGGCACTTTACATTATCAAGGTGCCACTCTCAGGGTTTGAATTCAAACCCTCTTCAAAGAGGGATTCCCTTTGCAGAGCTCATGGGCCTCCGTAATGGAAGGGGACTCAGGTCTTTGCGGATCACTTATGCTTCACAGAGTACCGTCAATGCACATGTGATCCACATGCAAAGGTAGGGTCACAGTGCTTCGTGAAGCACACCGTGTCGCAATGCTCTGCTTCGAAAGGCACCATTTCTTCGTGAAGCACTACACCACGAGTGCCTTCCCACATTGAGAACAACCTTCCATGTGAACCAACACCCTATGTCTACACTAGTCCACTTCACCTCGTGAAGCATTCCCCTTTGCAAAGCACATCCACGGCCTGGAGCACCTGAGCTTCACGAGGCTTCATCCCATGAAACACTTCACTCCACAACTCTTTTTCGTGTTTGACCCTCTAGGTTTGCACGAAGTAATTTCAACTTCATTTGGGTGGTAATTCATGTTGTGTTGCTTCACCTGATGTTTATTTTCATTGGCATGATAACGGTTATTTCCTCTTTTCATAGCCTCGCTAATGTGGACGCCACAATGGATCACTCCATAACACCCCCTTTACATGTAATTTCTAATGACTTCCCTTCCCCATGGGTAGGTGATTATCAGTTATTTATGTCCAAGGGGTGTGGAGTGAACCTGGCTCGTCCAAGCCAGAGGACGTTAAACTTCCAAGAACCATCTTCCATAGCACATGATGTTAAAATATGGCCTCACCCCTTTAATTATACATAGGGTTCCCCATCTCAAGCATTCTCTATGCCCAGTGGTCTCCACAGGAGTGATATCATTCCACTCATGGAATGAGATTGTATTTATCGGAGCGGCGTATGCCCGTGGGGAAAGGGTAACCTCCATTGTGTAAGCCCCTAGACTTTCTTGTAGGATGCAGAATCCCTTATCCTCTTATCATCTCCCTGGCCGAAGACCCTAGAGGGGGGATGGGCACCAGATCCATCCTTTCTTCAGTGCAAAATCCCTCTCCCTTTGGGATTTTTCGCCACCGAGTCTCCACCCTGTAGTAAGTTTCAATAATTATCTTCTTGCAGTGAGGAGCACGCGTAATCCCTTGTTTCAATTTTGAGCCTCTCACTATGTGTAAGACCCACTCCAATTTCCATGGACTCACCTTTATCAACATAATATTTAGGTCTTTTCTACCTCTTGTTTCTTAAATTGAGCATGAATCAAATGGTCTTAGAGCAAGAATCAACCAAGGAATCCCCTGGGCAGCCAAGATTATATGCCCCAAACACCCCGTCTGATCTACATGGTCTTTGATCCTTGCCAAAGGATGGTACATAAGAAGCCCACCTGAGGTTCAAGACCAACACCCATTGGTCCTAACCACCTTCCAGTCGGTTCACCAAACCCTTTCTGAACTACATAGACTTTTATCCATGTCATGGTAAGGTATGTTGGATGCCTCAATGAGGATCAATCCCAACACCCTTTTTTCACGACCATATTCATGACATCTCAAGAAACACTTTCTGAACTAAGTGGACGTTGATCTGTGCCACGTTAAGGTACGTATCAAACCTCCCTAATGTTCAAGACCAACACCCATTTTTCCTAACCATCTTCACGTCGGCTCACCAAACACTTTTTGAACTATATGGACAATGATCCTTGACTAGGGAAGGTACATATGAAGACTTCCTGACATTCAATCCCAACAATCTTTTGTCCCGACCACCTTCACATCGATTCACCAAACCCATTTTGAACTATGTGGACTTTGATATGTGCCAAGGTAAGGTATGTAGGAATCCTCACTGAGGTTCAGGAAAAACACCCATTGGTCCGGACCACCTTCACATCGGTTCACCAAACCCATTCTGAACTATGTGGACATTGATCCTTGCTAAGCCAAGGTATGTAGGAATCCTCCCTTATGTTCAATCCTGACATCCATTGGTCCATACCACCTTCTCATCGGTCAACAACCCCATTATAAACTATGTGGTCTTTGATACATGACAAGGCATGGTATGAAGGAAGACACCCTGAGGTTCAAACCCATCATAAATTGGTCCCAACCACCATCACGTCAGTTCACCAACCCAATTCTAAACTATGTGGTCTTTGATCATTTCCATGATAAGGAATATAGGAATCAACCCAGAGCGTGAAGCCCCCCCATCCATTGGTCCCAACATAATTCACGTCATTTCAACTACCCCATAATAAACTACACAGACATTGAACCATTCCATGTTAATGTACGTAGGAAACCTCCCTAAGGTTCATGCCAAAAAACCACTTGTTTCGCCCCCCATCATGTCAGACCGCATTTGTCTTACATTAAGTTAATCTGCAACCGCATTTTTTTCTTGCAGGATATTAAAATGCATCCACCATCCTGAAAAAAATGGTCATTGACCCTTTTCTCCAAGACAAGGTATGTTGGAAGCCTCCTTGAGGTTCATCAAAATCCACAGTAATCCAGTGTTACCACATATAGCGGTAAGCCGTTGTGACCCCATCCAGCAGTATGCTTTTGTGACCCCATCTAGTGGTAAGCCATTTTGACCCCATCAAGCAGTAAGTCATTGTGACTGTATCCAGTGGTATGTCATTGTGACCACATCCAGCGGAATGAAATTATGACCCTATCCAGTGGTATTCCATTGAAAATTCCTTCCAGTGGTAAGCTGTTGTGCCTCCATCCAGTGGTAATCCATTCGACATCTATCCTGTGGTAAGCCATTACAAATCCAATTCAGTGGAAAACCATTGTCAACCCAAAAACAGTGGTAAGACACTGTTGTCCCTTCTGTTGGGACCCATATCCCTGGTATTTCCCAATAGATTTAGACCTACCACGGGCTTCTAACCGCGAATATTCCTATATATATCATCATGTCATTGTCCTCTACACACACCCTGATTATATAACCCAATCCTATACTACATGGACATAGATTCCCAACCACATAGATATGTAGGAGGTCTCTTCGAGGCTCAAGCCCAACCTCACCATCACCCTCGAGTCGACTCCTTCTCATTCTACATCTACTTCAGTTAACCATCCATAATACATCTTGAGTTTTTCCCTGGTAACCACATCCCGGTGGGATCATCCCACCACATTTCCCATTCCCTTTTGGGACAATATGGTATCTAACCACGGGTTAGCCCCAATATCAGTGTGTCCTATAGGGGTCACACCAATTTGATCCACTATTGTTAGTGTTCCGATCAGTCAGCTCCATCTCCTCTAGACATTAACACTGTGGAATAGCTTACATTTAACATGGGAAGCTGAAAAAAATCTCAGAGACATGCCTGTGACAAATAATTCCCCACATTCGAATTAGGATTCCTCCGTATTTCGCACCCTCGAAAAGCCCTATAATAAGGGTAATAAACCCATATTCACTAGTGTTCCAGCATCCAAACATGCCAGTTATGTCAAATGTGACTACTCCCCAGACTGAAGGTTGATTCCCAGATCGGACTGCTTGGAATGTCCCGACAGAAGCAGTGTAATTAGCCGGTGTCTATAATGACATGGCACTAGGAAGAGATTCACTAACAATGTCTTAGTCTATAAGGGAGACAAGGACTATGTGACGAGTTCTGTGGAAGAATCCACCAATGGTAGAATCGACATCCCATTATCTTGTTTTGATCAAGAACAAAACATCTCTGAATAAGCGATGGATGTCACATGCCTTTGGAAAGATGGAATGTGGGGAAACAGCCAGCACCTCCTATTCTTCATCAAATATAAAGATGCGTGCACACCTTTGAAAACATCAGAAACAATATCATAAATAATACCTTTATTCATAACATGCCGAAAGGAAAACAGAATGACAGATGAGCATAGACAATTAGTATGGGAAATAATGGATATATCAGTATAACAAGATAATATCTGTATGATGCAATGAGAATATCATTTGAAACCCCATACACTACTTATATTAAATCAAATATGTGAATCATGGAATAAATCTTGAAATTTCATAAAACATTAATCATAATGGAATCAAAGAACATGATACATGAGATCACAACATGTGAATTAGATATTGATCTGTGGCATACACATAATCATAGAAAATCTTATTTCATGTCCATCCTCCATGATAATCATAAACTGTTAGGTTTTGGATAACCACAAATGTACCTACTTCATTCATGGGATTATCTCCCATGTACCCTCTTTCCATATTAGGATAACCTCCAATGTACCCTCTTTTGAGATTAGGATAACTTCCTATGAACTATATGAGCTGATATAAATTAATAATTACCCAATTAATTGGATGGAGATATATGCCCTACCCATCACATAAATATCACATTTGAGTTCAATAGGATCATAAAACATCCATCATATCATATCCCAATAAATCATCTATAATTTATAAAAAATATTAATACCATAACACATGGGAAATAAATGAGATTTAGAAATATTTTATAATTTCATTATAGAATAGCCCATTGTAAAGGAAAATGTTTCATAAAAATCATGTCACCATGAAAATAAATCAAATACATATTGAATATTTCATTTATATTTAGATTGTATATTTATGAAAGCATAATTATCATCAAAGGACGCCATATTGGATAGAAGATTATTTCAAATGATAACCTGAAACATTTGATGTGGAATTTAACAATAAAATGTTTAAATTATTTATTTGAAATCTAAAAAGATCAATTTTTAAAGAAAAATAATTTCATTGAAAATAACATTAGAAAAAAATAACTTATTATTAAAAATAATGATTTATCGTGATGATTTAAAATTTCATTCATGACACACACATCAAAGATGATAATCGTTTCCTAATTTTTGTAATAGAGAAATATCTCATTATATGATAATGAAAATGGCATTCATGTTAATTATTTTAAAGATAAAAAATGGTAAATATAAAAATAAGTAATTATAGGGGAATGATAAATAATATTCAAATACATTTTTCACATGATATTTATATAATGGAAAAGGGGTTTACCCCATATTGTGAAATAATGTCGGTTTTCGTTAAAACATATATGGGAATAGACAATACAAAAGATTGTTAAATGAAAGGAAATATATATTGTAAATAAATAACTAGAGTAGTATAAAGTTTATGATATTCCTTAGATATGGATCATAAAATTTCATCAATAGAATAATAAACATGAAACATTATGACAAAAGATTAGATTGTATAATAAAACCCCCCACAATTTGATAACAATGTATTGTAAGACACATGAAATAATTACATCAAATGAAACATTAAGTGTCATGAAAATAAATAGATTCATTATATTAAATGGAAATTTGTGTGTATATATATATATACATCATCCTTATAAAATATGATGTGTGTATAACAGAACGTTTCTCCCAAAAAGGGTTAATTGAGACAATCATAATATATCTATATTCATCAATTGCATTATAAATTATATAAAATGTAATATAAAAAATATTGGATTATTATAAATATATTAATTAATGATAATCAAATGTATCATATTATATATTATTACTCAGGACATTTTGTTTCACATTTATTAACAATTCTTTTTAAAATTACATTTTATGTTAAAATTGTTTTCCTATCAATTTATGTTTTAGTTTATTATCTATGTTTATTCAATTTTTGACATTCTCCATCATCAATGAAATGTTAAAATTTATATATATATCATATTTTTCATATATTTTTTATATTAATTCATTAATGGTTGATATAAAAAAATAATTACACCTTTTATGATGTGGATAAACCATTTGTATCCAATAAACCTAATTATATTTTTCGAAAAATGATAACAAAATTATGGAAAATAAATTTTGACATTTAAAAATTAATTTCAATTCCATATATTAGAAATATATTAATTCAATTTACCATTATTTCCTTCTTATAAAATCAGTACACAAACTACATTATCGTGTCCCGAAATGAATGGAATGATATAAGGTATATGTGATACCATATTTATTGAATTATATTTCTATTATTAATATATTACATATTCATTTAATATATCATTATTACAATCCATTTATAAAATAAAGTAAATCACATAACATAATTTCATGATGCGATATACCTGTAAACACACTTCAGATGATATTATTTTCTAATGGTTTGGGAGGTGAGAATGTATATGTGGTGTTATAATAGTAAAGGTACAATAAAATCATAATTATCATATATAATTTGTAATGCCCCGAACATAGTTACCCAGAGTCGGTGCATTATTACGTATCATTGGTATAATCTCAAAAGATCATGTCTTGAAAGACTGATAAGTTTAGTATCATTGGAAGTACTAGTAACATTAATAATGGTTACATTACATCATAAAATGGAAAACTAAAACAATATTTTTTCTATAGAAAACACTGATATCTCAAAGAATATCGCTGCAGGTTATTCAAAATATACATCTTCGCATCCTGGAAATAATATAACATAGAAAAGGGTGAGCTCAGATGCTCATTAAGGATAAAAATATAGCGGAATCTTTCATAAATAAGCATAAACATTTAAGTAAATTTATAAAACTAAAACAAAAGCCTTTTAAGCATAAACATAATCATAATATGGATAATATAAATCAAAATAATTTCATTTACTTAGTCACATGGATATTCAACTAGTCAAATAATCACATGAAATATAAATAGCCACATTTATAATGATGGAATGCATAATGCCAAACTTTCATAACCACATAGTCATGGCCTTGTGCCTAGATTATAAATAATATTTTTTCAAGGCCTTGTGCGAAGACACTAGTTTGTTTCATGAAACCTACCGATGCATCGAGGAGCTATATCAAGCTGCACCCGTCACATACTAAGACTAATGCATTCCTTATATGAAAAGGTTTAAACATAACGTAAACATTCATATTAATACTTGCATATGAAATGTCAATACTTTATCTATAAATCATGAATGGTCTAAAAATAACACATCCATGGAAATATATATCTCAAAACCTTCAATAAAATATGGATCTTTTGTATAATAAATAAACTTCATATAATCTTAAAATCCATAAAAGGATGTTGACATAGATGAAATGAAAACCATTTTTGGAGAAGTATATCTTTCTATTTTGAAATAATTTATGTAATCATTTATTTTGAAAATATTCTTATAATAATGTATGGTATGCTTCGATGATGTTATAAGGGTTGAAAATAGAGACACCCGCTGTATAAGATAAAAATCATTCTTACCATAATTTTGTCGAAACAGTCATAAAGTACACTGTTTGGAAAATGATGGAAAGATTCATTTCAAAAAAAATTATAAAAATTATAACAACCTTATAAATTAAATTAACCCATATTCTATTAAATAATAATAATGTTTTGGAATACATTTTTAAGAAACATGGATGTTGATGATAAAGAGGACTTGGTAGATAATTACGTATAAACAACCTTGGATGATGAAGTGATTATAGAATTTAACCTTACCTTGTAATTTTCCTTGGACGAGGGAAGGTTAAACTCTTTTATAATGGTGAGATAATTGTTATTAAATTATAAAAGAATTTTATACATTAATATGATATCATATATGATCATTTAACATTGCTTTGTTAATAATATCTTAGTATTATCATCATTTCGGGTGTTAACGGCTTCGTTTTACTTTATATTATTTGTTATGTGAGTCATATACATTATGGATGGGATGTATATTATTCATATCCAAAATGATATCATGTCCTTAGACATTATTTTTAATCATCAAATGATAATTAGTCTTGAGTGGATACGATGGGAAATAAATCTCATCGCGTTCGTGGATACGGTAATCCGTACGTAATCACGAGCGACAATATCAATATTTTGATATTAAAATAATATATAATTGGATTTTATATCATATATACCGAATAATTATGAAGATAAATTAAAATTTTAAATTCATTAACTATCATTATTTTACCCATCCAAAATAATAACGCATTGAATAAAAATTTCACCACGACGTGGAGTCGGTAAGTTGTGCATACACACATATGGTGACATGATATTAAAAGGATGGATAGAATAATGAATATGGTTGTATCATATTTATAATAACATCAAAGTATATAGAATATACTGGAGTTATTATTTTATTATGGAAACAACAAAGAAATATGATGTGGAAAAAGAATGGAACTTAAAAGATGTGATGAAATATTTACCTCTTCTTTGGATTCTTCATTTTGATTTTATCAAAAGGGATCCTCAGGATTGATTTATGACTAAATTAAGCCCTCTAGGATGAAGGGATAAGAGTTTAGAGTATATTTCGGGAGGTTTCAGCCGAGCGAAATGGCATTGAAGGTGTTAATAGACAAAAGGGGGTGTTCCCTTTTATAAGAGTGGTGAGGGGCACCATAGGAAAAGCCTGAAATATTATTTTATAATAAAATCATTTTCGGTTTCTAATGGCTCAAAAATATATTATTTAATGTCTACAGTGGGTATGGTCATAAAACACTCAATAAAATGGTTTATTACATGTTTGGATCAATATATTAACTATATCGTTTAGATTTAACTCTTAGTTAAATAGTTTGAAATTTACCACGTCTCTTTGTATTTTAATATTATATGGTTAATGAACATACTATACACTTTCAAGAGAACCCAAGTGGTTCAATAATGATACAACTATCATTATATATGTATTTTGGCTGAACCCTTTATTTTTAGGAATAGAATATCAATTAATAATATAATATTTGTTCTAAAATCTTTTTTATGTCAATTTTGACACTATTTGCTATTTAGTTATTTATATATTCATAACAGCATTATTACTTCAAAACAAATTCATATAACTAACCCTAATATGTAATATTAACCTAAAAAATAAGTGGAATTCATAAATGTTCTCAAATTACATTTATTTCGATATTTATAATATCAATTATTTTAATATTTCATTAATTAGATAATTAATGCATCAACATTGTGTAAAAAATAAAATAAATTATATAATGTCTTAAAAATATTAATATAATACCATTATGTAGGAAATATTGTTATATTTATAATGAATTTTTATATTTAAATTTATCTAATGTTTAACCCTATATTAAAAATGTTTTAGTTATTAAACATTGATTTTAACTCTTTTAACTCTTCTTTGAATTAAATAATAATAAATGTCCTAATCTAATCCAAGTGGACCTAAAGGATCATATTTTATTCCTAATTTTTTTTTGGTCTCATTACACATATCTAATAGAATTATGAAATGTGTTTGGATAATAAAAATATCATTTTTACCCTTATTTACCCAATTTAATTTTTTCCTTGTTAAATAAAAGTAAAATGTTACTATTCACCAAAAAAAATTTAACCTTATTGAACCGCACTTTAAATACTCATATCAACCTTGTCTCTTGGAATTTTGAAATTCAACTCACAGAAGAAGTTGAGTTTCGTTTTATGTGAATTTTCAAATTCTCCTGGGAGGTGGGTAAAACACATTAAAATGTTCAATAAATTTTTTAAAATCTAAAATTATTATAAACCGACTCCAATGAATGACATTGAACATATATAGGTATTATTTATCTATTATGACTTAAAATAAATTTATATAAAATAAATAATTTTTTAAACAAAATTGGTTTTAAACTATAACTGAGTGTTTTTCACTATTCATCATAAAATGAATGTTTTCTGAAAAATACCAAAAAATCACCCTATGCTAATTTTGATATTCTAAATCCAAAAATGAAGTCCATTTAGTAAGATAAAATTTATTAAATTTAAAAAAGTTGGTATTACTATTCATAATGGCAAGTTTGAATGGTTGTGGTTTATTAGAACTCGAACTTGCGTACAACACACGGTACTGTATTATTCAAAGAGAAGCGTACCATGGAAGCATGGTGTGTTAAATAAAGAAAAAATTAAAAATTTCATCTAGAAATGAGATTTTGTGAAGAGAAATGAATATCATTGGTTAATGAGAATGCAATTTTCTGATAAAAAGTTAAATGGTATTGTTTTCCATTTAATGCAAGAATAGTTGTATATAGGTTATTTAATTAAAATTATATAGTAAAATTATATATTAAATAATATTTGATTATATATTCATATTTGACGCATATTTTAGTGACGTGGAGGTATTTATAGAACAAAACACATGGATAAGAATTTTACTACTACTTTCGAGAACCTCTAAAGGTTTATACTTAAAGACATCACATGAGGGATTATTGGCAAATAAAGGCATCTATGTTGACTAATGATATGTAGGAATGGTATTTTTTTATTTTAAGGATAAATTAATGTGATATTTATGTGTGAATATGAGAAAGAGGGGTTGCAAATTTATTAGTTGGGGATGGTCCACACATGAAATTTCTGAAAGGAATTAATTGTTTCAATGTTTTTCACATAAAAAATGATAAAAAAATAAGATATTGTATAACCAATGCTGCTATAATGTTAAACTATGTCTATATAATGTAGATTTATTGGTTTTTAGGTCACATAACACCTTCCATTTTAATTTTAACACCCAGTAGACATGTATTAACATTAACTACAATAATTAAATTTTATTGTTTTTTATATTCATTTGGACCTTAATTTATAATGAACATATTATATAATATCAATAATTATAATTACCAATAGGTAACCAATATTTATAATTTCAATTCATAGATGTGTAAAAGATTTATTTATAATTATGCAAACAGATGCCTTTAAAAAGCAGTTTTTGAAAAAGAAAATTATCAACTATTTCAAATGTTTTCGTATATAAATTTGATATGAAATTGAATAAAATTACATATATTTATCTAATAATATTATATTATATTTAATTTTATTTTTTAATCCATTTATTTTAATTAACAGTGTATATTATCTTAAATATAATACAATTTTAAATAAAAACATGTATGTTTCAATAATTTTCAAAATATATTATTTTTCAGAAAAAACCAAAAAGTTACCTAATACTAATCATTAAAAGGTTATTCTGAAATTGATGTTCTTTTTCCAAAATAATTTTTACATATTTTTAAATAATTATTTTCTATTAAATTTATTTATTTAGATAAATAAAATTAGTATTTGAGAAAAAAAATTATGACGGATATAAATAAAGTAATAAAAATTATTTAATTTTTAACAATATTATTTTTATATAAAAAATACATAATTTCTATATGTTTAATTTAATATTCATTATACAATGACTAATTTCTTGTTTATAAGGGTTATGTAAATTTAATAATGTTAATAATTTTTTTAATTTCATAAAATCGATGATGTGTATATAGAAAACATTCATAAAAAATTATCCTCAAACATATTTCTCAAATCATCATGGGGTTTCCTTCTACCCCATTAAAATTAATTTTACCCACCCCCAAATTCCATCTCATTTGTACAACAAATTTTAGTATACTTCTTCCAAATTACTTATGCGGTTTCCCACAAAGCTTCATCCAAGAGGTGGTTTCACCAAAAAAAAGATCAGGGTAGTGGTTATATTTCAAATATCATTATCTCAATGATACATAATATATAAATCTTTCCCATAATAATATTTATCATGCCCATGTTGGTTGAAAACTGAGTTCCTTACATATGATAGATTTGGTATGTACTTATTTTGGACAGATACCTGGAAGACATAGTGAACCTATGAGAGATATTTTCCAAGTAAAGAAAAACAACAATAATTTTTTTTGAAAAGATAATAAATCTCAATATGGATGATATACCTAGGGAACATTTTCCACTTCATTACCAATATCATAACTTTCTTCTATATATTAATTTTTAAAGACAACATATTAAAAATGTGATATTCTTGATAACACGAATTCCACTAATGAGTTTCCGAATGTCTCCAACTAACTCTATTTTTTTTCTACTATCTAAATTCCCAATATATCCCTCATTCCAAATATAACCCAGTATTTATGTGTTCAAAACTTCATCACATGTGGTATCCATAAGGATGTGTCTAAATGATCAATTGGATGATTAGTTTTCTATAAAAAAACTACATTAGGAAGCTATTTATACATACCAAAATTGAAATACATAGAACAATATCACATATAATATTCTAGGTTTAGAATTATTCTCTATGTATGGCCATATGTCTGTGGATAATTTGAAGTTCATAAAATAAATTCTATATAAAGATCAGGATGATTAATTGTTCAAAACATTAAGGTAAAACTCATATCCCAGTCATATAACATTTATTGTACTAATCAATGTAATCTTGTAAAATAATTTGTGTATTTCATATAAATATGATCCACAGAGAAATATTGTATAATATTGTTCTAGTGTAAAGAATATTTATTGTGATAAATTACAACTTGTATAGTATTTTTCCAATTAGTTTTTATGGGAGTCTAAAAATAACATCAATGGTAATGTTTTACCATAACCATTATGTTATGGGTTTTGTTTATTACATCCCCATATAATATTTTCTGTCATCTAATACATTATGAAATTCCAATCACCATAATACAAAATCTGTTATATATCCCATAATTCAATTTCACAAAAAATACTCATACAAATCTATATAAATTTTTTTACTTCCATTATCAATAGAAATTTTTTAATTATGAGCCTACAATAATAGATCCTTAAAATGGGTATTTATGAATCACTTACACAGTTTCTAAAAAGAAGAATTATGTTTTTCCAGTAAGGGATTCCAAATGATGAAATTTATTATTATTGTGAAAAAAATATAACTCATGTATCCTTTAGTTTTATCATAAATTTTATTTGGGTGTATGAAATAAAACGTTAATATATGAAAAATACTAACACTTTTTTGTAAATTAATATATTAAAACATATTGAATTAATATAAAAAAACATTTTTTGGTACATATATTGTTACTTTACTAAAATAAATATAGAAAATATCAATTGGAATTACCATATTAGAAAATTTAAAATAAATTTATCTTGTGAAAATAATCATTACCTAATGGGTTTTAGTGACATAATGGGGATAAACATTTATTTTATCTGTATTAGGCTCACCATATTGTTATGAGCTATAATGGGGCTCAACCCTTTGTATAAGCCATATCAACCTCACCCTTGAGCAGTAATGTCACCAAATCGACCTTTTAAAATGTATCTGGATCTAAAATATATCATATTATACTAATCTACCTTATAATAAAGAAAATATATTTTAATAGTAAATTTAGATCATAAAATCATATTAAAAATTAATTTTAATAAAACCACCTTTTGATATCAAAATAACCTTTACTTTAAAAAGTACTTTTTTTGAAATAAAAAGCCCAGAAAACCATAAAGAAATCATTTTCTCTAAAAATAAACAGCAAAAATATTAATGAATATTCATATAAATAGAGTTTCAAAAAATAATTAAATAAATTTCATTACATATATGTTAATAAATCATGTCATCGTTATTTTGTCGAAAAAGCCACAAAGGAAAACATTTACAAATTGACAACATGATTACTTTTGGACTGTTAAAAAAATACAATATTGATAATGAAATTATATTTTTTAAAAAATATTAATAAAATTTTTGTGAATATTTTTATAAAACATGTATAATTATGAAAAACTGGGTTTTACAAGAATCATTTTAAAATAAATTTCCCAATAAAGTACCATACCTTCAGTCAAAATCACTATGTATGTTATTTATCAATCTAAATAGACAACACAGGATAATAATTAAAATTATAATAAAAATTTACCTATTTTATTATTCCTTTTATATTACTTATTAACATGTTATAGGCAATTACTTATTCAGATAAGATCACCAAGGTCTTTTTGGAAATATTCAGTACTCATATGTGAAATGGCATCGGTATGTCCATAATGGTAAAAGTGGTTATTAATATAATAAATCTAAACAAATAATAATTGAAATTATTATTATTTTTATACATATATAACACTTTTTAATCCAACAATAAAATTTGGTTATGAAAAATTAACTATATTACAATCATGGAGACAATCGGTTGTATATACACCTTAGTATCATTACCATTTTACAATGATCATTATGAAAACTAAAATGTGACATTTTATATTTCCAAAATGATAAAAATATATTATATGTCATTTTAATTCTCAAAATATGATTATATATATCATTCGTGTTATATGGATATGAAAATCAAATCACATTCCATTATGGAGGTGGTGGTCGACACGTACACACGAACACCATTATCATTTTTCAATCTGTGGAATGGTAATAATTTAAACAACATATTTTCTTTTATGAATGATATTTGTACACAATATAATATATAAACATTAATAAAATCACTACAATTGGTCATTATAAATTGTTATATAATAAATATTACATCAGTTCATAAGGTGGTAGTTCGATGTACATAAAAACAATGATTTTTATTCCAATTTAATACACTAGGATATTGATATAGGTCATCACAGTGACCTAATATAATTTTATTATATGTATTATTATGCATTTATAATTTCAGCATGGTTTAAATTTTTTTAGGGATTTTGAAGAAAAAAAATAAAATGCATATAAAATTATACATCCTTTATAGAAATCCACATTTTAATAACCCCTTAATGAATATAATATTAATATTAATCCCAAAATTAGAAACAAAATATTATTTCAGGGGTTATATTATTGAATATGGATAGTGATTAAATTTTATCAATTTATATTTATTTTTTAAGAAAAGTGAAGAAGTGGTTTCCTTTTATAATAATCGGTATGATACAAGCGAAATTTATATAAATAATAAATTAATAAATGATGCTTTAAAAAAATGGATACAATGTGATTTATTTATATTATTTGATTATGATGGGTTTCAACTCCATAATAAAATAATAATTATAAATTTGTTTCTATATTTTTACTCGTATATTTTGGTTCTAACCTTTATTTGACACCTTTAACTCCAACCATGACAATAATATTTTTTTCTATTGATGGTCTTTGTATTTAGTATATAATAATATAGTATCCATAAATGTATCATTTATTATGATTCAGAACATATCATATTCACTTGGATAAATTTAAATTTTTTAGTAATTTTATTTCATTAAATAAAATATTAGCTACTATTATAAATTGTAAATGTCCAGTTGATGAACTATTCATTACATAGACATTAGTTATTTGAATATAACACATATAACAAAATAATTTTATATTTTCCCATAGGAAAAATTTTTAGGACCTTATGAAAATACATTTATTACATTAAATATATAAAATTATATTTTTCTATTCTGTTTAATGTCATTTATATGTGTTTCCCTTTAATAGAAAAATAAATATGACAATGCTGAGAACGAAATTGAGGTAATTATGTTTTCACTAAAAATTAAAAATAATTTACTATGATAAATATCACTCTATTATAATTTAAATTTATTTTTATTGTGATACATAACATCTAGATAATATAAAAAAATTGCACTTGTTAAAAAAATAGTGTGAAATAGTTGTGATTTCATTAAATACAATATTATAATAGTCATAATATTATCCATGTGGCCTAAAAGATCATAAATTAAACCATTGAATGAATAGGGTCAACTTATACTGATAAAATAATTTTTTGGTTCATTTTATGGTTCTAATAATTAAATTTTTAACTCAAATTATATTATCTACCCTTTACCATTGTAAATCAATTAATAAAGTTGATATTCAAATTGTAAAAATTAATTGGGAAGTAATTACTAAAATTGTTATGGCCTATATCCATGTAGATCAATCATTTATTCATTTTGGAAGAATGGTGTACTCAGAGGAAGCTCAAAGAATGTCTGGAGAAGTTCATCATTTATGATCGATTAGTACAGATGTGTTAGGTCATGTAATGTTACATGATATGAAAGTGGATTTCATGATTTGTAATAAATCTTGGTTCTAAAAATAAAAAGGTAGGATGTTTTATAGTAGAAACAAAAACATAGGTATTACAAGATGTGAAAGGGGATAACACTTCATGTAAATACCCATTATTGTGTGATTTATATAATTTCATCCAAAAATGTTTTTCATGCCCTGTGGCTGAAGTGGATCTATCTCTCATTCATGGGGACCTGACAACCCCATCTTATATGATTTGGGGACTTGTATTTCAAGGATTCTTGTCTATCATCCCCCATTTGACCCATCATCGATCTAGGGTATACTCTACCTCCCTTATTTAGTATTCTTCAATAAGATTCTGTCTCGTTCAACTTTTCCATGCAATTGAGCATGATATCCATGTTTTTAATAGAGTACTTTTGGGTTTTAATGGAACAGTTGTGGAGAATCGTCTTTGGGTGGATGTAGTTATTTAATGATGTGTGACCAAGATCAATATGTTTTGGTTCATTATCATGAAAATAATGTTGAAAAAATATTTTGTATGGGGATTTTTTTCTTATCTATTTATTTACTTGAAATAAGAGATCTATCATGTTTTATCCCCTAAGATTGCAATGAAATTTACCTATTATTTACATGAAACAAATTAATGAATTGGTATCAATCACATGGGAATGTTTTTATTTTTGATAATATTGATGGGTTACCTCTTGATTTACTACATATGGTTGTATCTATTATGTGCTTGTTATGTTTTTTAAGAATGTGGAAAGTGTTAAATAATGTAAACCTAAAATTAATTGTTGAATAATTGGATAACAAAATAAGGATACCATTTTAATGAATGTTTAATTCATTTTTTAGTGGTCCCACTTACTAGGTTTGTTTCTTGTTTATTTCCAATTATATATGATATGATCATGGATTGAGAGATGTTACATTATCATGAGATAGATGATCACAGAGGATTGTTGTTATATTTTGGGTGGGGAGGCCCAATTTTTGTTTTTTTAGAAGAAATTTGTCATGGTGGGATGAATTATGATATACGTATGGGTTTTGGGGAGGAAACCATTGAATAAATACCTAGATGAAGATGATCTTAAAAATTTATATTAAGGTTATATGATTGTTTGGAATTGTTTTTTATGACATACAGGTTGATTGTTTATCTACATGAAATTTCTCGTTGTTTGAGGAAGATGAATGTTCATGGGTGTTTGGATTGTTTTGTAGCATATGGTGTCTTACTATTATAATAAGTAATATGGAAATAAATATTTTTGAAAAATAATTTTTTTAATCCATGTGGTTGGAGATTTCTATGATTCAATGTTGATGTCTTAAATCTAAGGACCCATGGACATGAATTTCAAATTACTGAAGGGGGTGGAACATTGTTAAAACGATAATGAATTGTAATGTGGAAAAAAATTAATAGTTAATTAATATTTAAATAATTATTTAACATAAATAGGATATTATTAGAAGGAATAAAATAATTTAATATAGAAATTTAAATGGTCATGTACATATAAGATATTTGGTTATATTGGTGAAAATTGGGTGTTTTAGAGACTTTGTTTGCCGTTGAGTCTAAGACTAATTTATTCCCATATTATGATTGTGAGATTTATTATATCATGTACATTTTATGATTTCATATTCTGATAATCCTCTTTTGATAGGGTAATTGAATCCCTGGGGATTCTAAATCCTGGGGGTATTTTTCCCAACATCCAGATGAGGGGATGGATGGAAAACTACCCCTCTTTTCCCCACATTATTATCTTTGTAGTTACATTTTCTAGTATGCGTGAAGGTTATTTTTTACCATATATACTTGTAGATGGATATAAGGACTTGTGGTAATTTCACACACCTGTATTAAGGATAATGTTTTGTAAAGAATGCAATAGGCTTAATGAGTATAGGTTGTGATGGAACGAGGATTCATACATGGTGTATGGGATATGATGGCTTATAGTATAATACCTATTGCATGATACACATTATAAATGATTTGGTACCTCATATAAAATAACTGGTTACTTTTAGTGATTTTTTTAGGTGGTGTGATCCACGATGTGCATGTGGTGGTGCAAAACCGATGTGTGTGTGAGCTATCCTTTTTAGAGAGATATGCATAGGATGTTCAATGTTCTGGTGGAGCATGAAACCATTGGGGAAGAAGTAGCAAGGTACACATTATATTTATTATTATATTATAATATCGTTTATGTGATAAACGGTGAGTGTAGTCATTGTGATGTTGGGAACATAGTATATCTGTATAGGCGTTTAGTTAGTTCCACATGTACTTCACTATTCTTTACCAATAAGTCATCACCTTTTACATGAAAGGATCCAGGAGGATCTTACTGATTATACCATTATACTCACCCTACATGTATATAACCTGTGTTTCATGTCTATTGGAGAATGTTAATGATATAGTTGGTTATTACTAGCCTGTCATTTATAGGTGAGGTTTTCTATTTATGGTCATAGTCATCTTTTCTTATCTTTTTTCACATATAGTATTTCCATCTATTTTAGTAGCTCTTAGAAGTCATTACATAAGTAACCTTGTGTTTCCATTTATAATATAGTATGAGTAATATTTCATTTTTTGTATATATTGTATCAATATTTCACATTTTATCTAATTGACGGTCATGCATTTCATCTATGTGTTTAATACATCATCTGTGGAGGATTCCAACCCGGTGCCCACTATAAGAGAGACTCGATTGTCATTATCTCTGTTATCCCATTTCCCTACAAGGAGGGTACACTTTGCTAGGTGGGTGTCATGATAGTGTGGTATTAAATTTATAGTTGATGGATAGGATGGAGTTTGGGGATATGCACAATTGGTAATCATTGTACATGTTGGGAAATAGTGTTAGGTATGATTTTAAAGTGTTGTATACATCAGAGACTAGCTTAGACATGGGTATTTATTGACCAACATGATATTATGTGTGAACCATTAATCATACATTGGTAACAAAATGAGGTGATACCAGATAATGTTTAGAGCCAAAGGAAACATTCATGCATCATTCTTCATTGCGCCTAAGTTTGAATGGATATGTTTTGGAATTGGTTATCCTAAAATGTATAAAATAAAATAGATAATTTTTGTAAAGGGATTCTATAATACATGTTAGGAACTCTAACTGTTCGATTCATTATTTGAATAGATCCTGGTCATTTTCCACATCATGTATACATATAATACACTTTAATGTTTTGTCTAGTAGATCACTATTTGATTGTTGTTGAAAACAAAGAAACGTGGAAGAGGTCACTCTATGAGTTTATACGTCATAATCTGTAAAGGAACGAGGGATTCATTTCAGATGTAATCATGGAAGAATGGTTTATGTAAGTTAAGTTATCATTTAGTATGATCCATTCTCAAATGGAGTAATGGGGATCATTAGATTTGATGGTGTTGTGTGGGGAAATAATTTAGTGGTTGTTCTTATTCCTAAGAGATAACGAGGAATTGGTAATCTTTTGGGAGGAGTTATGAGAACTGTTCAGATCCAAGATTCATAACATGACCATGAATGTGAAATGTTTCTGGAAGATAATTACCCTTATGTAGGGAATCTCTATTGTGTGAGTGTTCAAGATACATTATAGGAACCTTCAAAAATATGCTCCAAACTTGTTTCTAGATGATGAAGCATTGTCACACCATTTAGGGGAGGATTTGTGTCCAAATATATTGTTATTGGTCACCCTATTTTGATGTTGACATATATTGAGTTGTTAGAGAGAGTAGAGGTCATCGAGAAGAATGCATCCTTAACTGGAGCATCATGAGAGGAGAGTCGTTGAGATTCCTCATGGATTAGATTAGTGTATTGAAGTTCCTAGTTGTCGGGATAAAATATTTGACAATCAACAGAGGGTTTTCCCATCACTCAATGTATCATTTCTCCATGGTATGTGGATTTCATGCCTATTCAATGTGATCTGACACATGTTTTTGTTATGGAGGACTTGGTCCTTAGGGGCAAGAGTTCCTGACATCTCTAAGCAGTCAGCATAAACCAGTTGTTCTGCTTTTGGATCCTTCACTAAGGAAACATAATTAGGTAGATATATATTTTGATCAATAAAAAGAATATGAGGTAGGAAAAGGACTTCCCCAGGATTTGACCCGACCTCAGAGATTAGAGTATGACTATGAAGGTGTTCATCAACATTGTCAAAGATTCCCTGGATAATTTCATGGTTAGCTTCATTCATTAGAATTTCATGTTCTATGTGAGAAATATGTCATTCAAGGTTCCCTTTACATGGTTTCTACATGGGTGAATGCATTTTTTGATATGGGATGAACTGACAACTTCATATCAACTACCATTGTTCATTTGTTGGGACATGAGGCAGATACACTTCTAGTGACCTAGGCATTGACTACAACATTTGAATGACAATTAGAATTAATTGAAATATGTAGATAAAGAGACCTAGTGATTTGGTAGAACTAATATTTGTGAGATTTTGAATTTTTATAGATTCAACCATATTCAATCATAGACATCAGGGATTGGTTGTATTCAGTGAAAAATATCATGGACATCTGTAGGATGAATGTTGTGCTCATGGATGATGATAGAGATCCATCCTTGTTTTTTGGTGAGTGATACTCTCGTATGGGTAAGAGGCAAGTTCCATAAATTTTATCATTCAGAGATAAGATTATACTGAGTTTTTTGGAGATTCAGTAATGGATGTTTCCAAGGGTCGTAGAAGAGCACATAGATGTATTTCAATAAGAGGTTTTAGCAATACCCCCTCGACAAGTGATCACGTTCAATATCAAACATTAGATAGTTTTTTCTCCTATATCAATGTATACATATAGGATTATGGCCTATATGTTGTGAGATATCTTTATATAGTTTGATGAATTATTTTAGTGTGTTTTTTTTGTCCATGACTTGCACCACTGGATGCACATGTTTTTTTCAAGAAGAGTGATGATAAAAGTATGTAGTTGTGTATCTATTATAATCAAATGAACCAAGTTACATTGAAGAACCTATATACTCTTCCAAGGATTGATTATTTATTCTATAAACTGATGGATGGAAGTTTGTTCTTGAATATAAATTTATTGACAGGAATTCATCAGATGTGTGTAAAAAATGATGATTTCATTCTATTTTCATCAACATTATTATGATTCGGTTGTGATGTCATTCGACATGAATAATTATCTAGATATGTTCATGGTGATAATGAACAATGCCTTCCTTGAGTTCCTTGATGATTTCATGGGGTTTTATTTTATGACATCATTTTGTAATCTATGTCTGGTTAGGATCATGCTAAACATCTATATTATATTTTGGAGTTCTTTATATTGAATGGTTTTATGGGATGTTGTTGAACTATTAGTTTTGGTCTCTTGAAGTATGTTTATTAGAGAATGTTGTATCCCATTTTATAGTAGATATTAATTTATCTATATTTCAAGATATTGTGTCTTCGGAATACCCCCAAAATAGTGGTAGAAGTGTGATGTTTCCATGTTCTTGCATGATATTACAATATGTTTGTATCTTATATATATCATCATATGACTCCTATGACATCATTCACCAGAAAGGATCATGAATTTATGTTGAAATTTCAGTTTCCAAAAGAAATTTATTAATTGGAAGTGAATTTGGATAGTGGTTTAATTCATTGACGTCCAATTGGAGGATCTCAGTTATAGGTTATCTATGATGATTCTCATAATTGTTTGGGTTGTGTTCTAATGTAGAAGAGATTGGACATTTCTTATGGGTCGTAGATGTTATGTCTCCATGAGTGTAATAGTGACACATAAAATCTCAAGTTTGTGGCGGTAGAATTTTATATGATGTAGTGGAGACATTGCCTCATAGGTGAGCAATTTTTGGTCCAACTGATCATAACAGATTGAGGTATATTTTATAAAAATGTGACTTAAACTTGTGTTAGTTTTTTTGGATGAAATTCATACTTTATTATGAATTGATAATTTCATGTACACATATAATGGGGAATTTTATGGTTGATTTACTAAGCATGAAGTATCATAATGATGTAGATTGTGAATCAGTTGATTCCTCAAGTGTGATGGATGATCATTTGACATTTCACAGAGATATGTGAGGAGTATATGGGAAATGGTTTTCATTGAAAGTTGAAGTTTTTTTTCATCTCTATGGAAATTTGTTGATGAGTCCCAATTTGAGGATCAAGAGGTGGGGGTCTGGATAAACCATGTTTTTAGGGAAAAGGTACCAGATGGTTAGTCTAAAGATGATCAAAACTATGTTTTTTATATTAAAATTCTCATGTTTCATTGGCATTGTGTGGAATGGTTATTAGAGAGTTTCATATTTATCATTTCTTAGTAAAACCTCACATATAGAATATTTACCAATAATTGAGAGGACATATTTGGTGTCTTAGGTTGATGCATGCAGTTGCAATTTTATTATTATGATATTGGGTCATTAAGATGGAAAATGTTGAGTGTCATGTTCTCGGTGGTTTTCCACAAACGATTGATGTCCATCAGTGGAAGTGTGAAGACACCCCAATAGTCTTTATTATTGGTTTACCTTGATATCTGGAATTAAATGACGTTATATAGGTGGTTAGGGATCATTTGAAAAAATTATCCCACATTATAGTAATCAATGAGTAGAGATAAGTGGATATTTTTTGAGTTAGTATATGGCGGAGGTGGTGAGACTCCATATGGTCTCATGTATGATCATTTACAATTGAGATCCTTGTTTGTCAACAAGGGTGCGTAGAGGTCTATATCATGATTTTGAATCTCATCTCTTACATATCAACACTATTCATCGACAGATGGATAGTCAAATAGAGCAGACCATCATGACTCATGAATACTAGTTTCACTTTTATTTCCTCAATTGTTAATGTTTTTGGATAATGAACCCACACTTCGTGGAGTTATCATTAAACAATAGTTTAACCTCAATACAAATATGAATCCATTTGATGAATTTTATGGAAAACCTTTCTATTCTACATTGGGATAGAGCAGGGTCTGATAGTAATTAATTCTCACACCGAAACTGTTATATAATAAAATAGATGTGGTTCAGGTGATTTTCGAGATGATGAAACTAGCATATGATCATCTTATGTTCTAATATGATTATACGAGGATACATATAGTGATCAACATTTGGGATAAAGTGTTCTAGAAGGTTTCTCCCTATCATGGGGAGTAGATGTTTTGTCATGGGTGTATAAATTCTCCATGGTATGTTGGGATGTTCATGGTATTATCTCATGTTGGAGCCATGGAATATCAAATTGAATATCCCCTGTAGATTAGCTAGAGACACAATTTTTCTCATGTGTAATAGTTATTTCATTATCTTCTTGGTTAATCTCACATCATCAATTTGGGTGATACTGATATTGATGATGATATGACCCTTGAAAAGTGACCTATATGTAACCAAGAAAATAATTAGAACTTGATTGGAGGGGTTCTTATAATATTGGTTCATGTCTTGTGGTGGTAGGGTGGTGTAGAGTATAGTACTTAGTAATTTCAGTCACATATGTTCAATAAATACACCGAGATGTTTGATATTTAGATTTTCACTTGTAATATTGTTCGTTTTTTAGTTGTATGCCTTTTTAGAATTTTGTAATGACTCACTGTTGTTTATTTTTATGGATTAATATTTTTAGAGGTATCTCCCTATGGATAGGGTTTAGGACATCGTTGTTCTTATTTTTTGGTTTCATGATGTTCCCTAGGTGAGGTGTTTCACTTCCTATGGTGGCACATGTCTTGAGATGTATCTCATGGGGTGGATGTTCTGAAGACAATTTTATATTTCAACATTAGTTTGGTTTTGGATTCTATAGGATCATAAGGATTTTAGATGTATTTAATGTATGGGTACGTATCCACATGGATCGAACCTATTCATGTTTATGTAGACTAAGGTTCTCATAGTTGGCTTGGAGGATGTTTGGAGGAGTTCAGATGATATGATTTGGATGTAGGGAGATTTCATGCCATGTAATGTTACACAATTTTAATGGGGGATTCACGATGTATAAGGAATCATGGATTTATGAATAAAAAAAGGTGACTTGGTTTATTTTAGAAACCAAATCTTGGGAATTATACGATGTGAAAGGGGATTAAATGTTGTTTAAATCCCTAATGTAGTTTGTTTTGAAAATTTTCAGCCACTCGGGTTTTCCAAATCCTATGGTTGTAGTTGCTCAACATCCCATTCTAAGTAGCCTAGAATCCCCCTCTTCGATTTTTCAAATACTACTATCATGGATCGTTCCCTAGCTTACCTCCTTTGATCCTTCTTGGATTCAAGGTATGTTCTGCCTCATGTTTTGTGGTTTATATAATCCGTTTCCTTCTGTAACATATTTCCTTGGGATGTCTCTTGATCTCAATTACATTAAGTGCGATTTGGTGGATGTCAGTTTATACGTTTTTGATGTGCTTTCTTTGGGTGTATGTAGTTCTTGCACGAGAGTTGACCAGGATCTACAACATTGGTATGGTTTCATGTATTGATCATCAACTACCTTTTGGGTTAGATGATCCATTTCATCACTATTAATTTATGTGAAATCATTGAGATAACATTATTTATCCCCATGAATCATAATTAAATTTACCTAACAATTACCTGAACAAGATTAATGAAATGTTATCATTCGCCGGGAGGTGTTGAGGTTTTGTATTGTGAAATAGGTTTCCTCTAGATTCGCTATATATTGTTGTGTCTATGCTATTCTTGTTATGATTGGTTTAGTATGTCTAAATTTGTAATAAATATAACATCACAATTAATTGTTAATTAATTGGATAATATATCAACGAGGAATGTTAAATTTATCTAGTGTGTAATATTTTTAATATTAAGATAATGTTTAAATGATTGGTTCTTCCATGTTATAATGGAATTGAATAAAGACTAGAAAAATGTATATGATTGTTGATAAAATGAATAAAGACATGTAAAATTGATTATTTAATTAATTTCTGATAGCTTTTTTATAATGAGAAATATGTTACATGTTGTTAGAACCTATGAATAATGAGTTTTTCGAATTCAACATAGAATAAAAACTGCTAGTTTGATAAAACATAATGCGTTATAGGTCTGGATGTTCACTCATGATTGTATAGGCCATGTTTCTGGTGATTTGGATCCATGAGATATTTTTTATTGAGAAGGATAAATTCCTAATTTTTATGTACGTGATTTCTGGTTTATTGCTTGTTTGTATCCATATCGATGTAACATGAGCCTATGATGGATGGTCATGAGAGATACTATGATATACTGTGCAGAAAGGTCCATATTTTAAATGATCCTAGGATGTATGATCTTGGAGGGATATTGGGATTTATGGGTTGGGAGGCCCAATTTTTGTGTTTTATTACAACAATATTGATAAATTGATGCATCGAGATATACATGAAAGTGTCAGGGAACACATGAGGAATCAAAAATTGGTTGAAACATGGTGAACCAATTGATATGTATTTTTTATTCTTATTTTAATATTTTGTTTTGATGAATGTTAGGTTTTTTGTTTATATTATTTATTTTCCAAAATTCATGAGTCATATGAGTGTGCAAGTTTGTTTACCTTCTATGAAATCATAGGATGTTTTCTATAGTACCTACTAATATTGAATGAATTATTTTTTATAAATGAATGAATTTCTAACCCATGGTTTTTGAGATTTCTAGGATGTAAGTCTAAGGTTATATTTTTAAGAAGCTTTGGTATCGAATATATTATTCCTAGAGGGAATGGAACATTTATTAATTGTAATGAACCATAATTTGGAAGCTAATAATGGTTAATTATTTGTAAAATAATTGAATAATGTAAATTGAAACTAATAACTATTGATAAAATATTTTAATGTAGCTATTTAAATGTTTCTGTTCTTATAGGATATATGGTCTTAGTAGTGGTTTTCTGGAGATCGAGAGATGTTATCTACAATTGATTCTACGACAAGGGTATTCCTATTGTGTGGATGTGGGCTATATTATATCTTGTACATTTAGGGTTTTCATAATATAGTCAACAATATTTATTAGGGAATATAACACCATGGGGATTTGGAGCCATCGAGGTTTTTTTTCCCAATATCTTAATGGGAGGATGGATGGCTCATTACCCCATGGGGCCCTATTTTTTTCCCTTGGTAGTTACTTGTTCTAGTATGCACAATAGTTAATCATCCCCAAATACGCGTGTAGAGGTCTATAATGGATTTTGGTTATTTCATACACATTTATATTGTATATTGATTCTTAACTAATACTATAAGTATAACATGAATATGTGTAATGGCTTGAGAATCCATTCTCATTGTATGGGTTGTTATGGCATGAGGTGTAACAACTGATGTATGATACTTGTAATATTGTCTATAATGGATCCTATAAAATTCCCGGTTACTTTTTGTTACATGATCATGGTGTTTTCAGGCCAGTGTTTCTTATTTTGGTGATTCCCCACGATGAATGTGGGTTAACCATTTTGGAGATTAATGTCCAGGACGTGCAATGTTGGGGAAGAGATACAAACTACTTTGGAAGAAGTAGCGAGGTACCCATTATATTATTTAATTTATTATATTATCATTTATGCGATACATGGTGAGGATATACTTTGTGAGGATAGAAACATAGTATACATGTTTATATGATGGGCTAGTTTCAATTTTTCTTCACTATAATTTAGGATGCATTCATTACCTATTGAATTAGAGGCTCTGCGGAGGATCCAAATGAGTATACTATTATACTCCCACTATATATATAATATTTTCTTCATGTATGCTAGTGTAGGTTGGATGTCATCATGGTCACTACCCAATGGGGTTTAGCATTATTTTAATGGAAATTATGGTTGTTGTAATCTTTACATAACTTTTGGTACTTGATGTTTTCCCTTAAATTTTAGTTGTTCTTGTATTTTATTACATATGCGCACATGGGTATTCCTTTTATATATTATTCTAAGAATGATTGGTTTGGTTTTTTTCAAACGTCTATGTTTCTGATGAGTTTTTTTAAATGGTAGTGCCTCACATATTTGTTTTTGAAACACCCTAGATTCTAGTCTCAAACATGATGCCCAGATGGGGTAGCACTCGAGGGTCACTATATCCCTTCTCTAATTTCCATTGTAGGAAGGGAAAACATTTTGGGGAGGGGGCATGACCAAAAAATTTATCCCATGATTCTAAATATGGAAATAGTTTTTCATAATATATATAACAAAAGTTGAATTATTTAGTATAATATTAAATTAGGAAAAAGTAATAAAAAAATTACGATTAAATTCACTTATATAATTAAAGATATTTGATAATAAATTCATGTATAATTTCAATGAGAATTTTAATAATGGGATAAAATTAAATAATAATAAATTAATGTATATTTAAAACAAATATAAAAATAATTTTACACTATAAATACATTAAAATAACACACTATGTTTAATAAAAATCAATAATTTTTATCATTCACTGAAAAATATTTACTTACCTAATATTCTCTATAAGTTATCCCACAATAGCTTTAGAAATTTGAAATAAAAATTGAAATAAATTTTGTAAAATTAAAATAAATTATTATAAAATTTAATCATTAAAATAAAAATTCATTAGAATAAAATTAAATAAAATCATTCCCTTTTTTATTTAATGAATATCATGATATATTTATAATGAATACGACTTCAAAAATCAAGTATACTAAAAAATATTGAAATGTGTAAATATATCATTAATTTCATTATTACAGTCTCTCACTCCATTTTATAAATTTATTCCAGTAAATTTTGACCTCGTCCTTAGAAACTGTTGTATGAGTTTTCTAAACTACCTTTACTAAAATACCACATTATGAACAGAACAAAAAAAATTCAGCATCATAAAGGTTAAAATGGAAGTTCAAAAGTCATATAGAATTAAAATAATAAGTTTAAAAGAATGAGAAGATATATGGTAAGTGAAAACATGTATATGGATAAAAAACAACCCCCAATATATGACAGATAGTTCTAGAGAACATGGTAATAAGCATGTAAACCAGCAAAAAATCATTAATATGTGATAGGTTAAAAGTTGATTGAATTTTTAGTTTGATAATTAAATGAAATATGATTTTTTAATATCCTTTTACAATGGTTGGAGAGTAATTTCACTACCAGAAATAATTATATTTGAAAATATACATTCATGAAAAGTATAGTTTCATCCTTAAATAAATTCCCCTCACAAACTCATCGGTTTCTCTAAATTATGGGTGTTTACGATAACATTTTCTTCATAAAGAGTTCGAATCAAGATATACGGATAGTAAATATAAAAGAAAGATAATAATATTTTCCTCCTCCCATTATAATTTAAATTTTTTTTTTGAAAGATAAGATAATTTCCCAAGAAAAATAAAACATAATATAAGAAAAACTAGTTTAATATATAACATTCAATACTAATAACAATTATTTAACATACATAATTAAATTAAAAAATGTCCATAACGTTCTTTTAAAATATTCTAGAATATCAATAAATCAAAAAAATTATAAGGATTTGATCATAGAGTCTTCCATGAATAATGTTAAAAATTTTCTTTCAATATCATCATTTACTTTTGAAGTCATATACCAAAAATGTAATGGTCTATATCCCATAATCATCATGATATTAAAAATATTTTCATAAATAACATGAATCACTATTAATAAAAAATAGAATCACCCATTATTCTAATAAGTAATTGAACAATTATTTCTTAAATAAAATCCCATATTATTTTGTTTACCTATGTCATATAGGGTTTCCGAAATTTTTAATGTCTTTTGAAATAAAAATAATCACTAAGCCACGAATTAAATTTTCCAATCTGGTGTTTATCTTTAAGAGAATATAATGTTTCCATTATCCTACTATTAATCATACATTATGATTTTTAAATAGAAAAGTAAATTTCAGTATAACTAGGACTTCATGTAGGCCATTAGTAAGCGATGTATCCATTTTTTCCTTCAATAGTCAGTTGAAACCTCATGCCCTTTCCAACTAAGATGTTGTTCACCCAACTAGTATGTTATCCTATTTATAAAATTATATTAATATAATTTTTATAATTTTATTTGAAAGTTCATTATAACATTAATCTAATCAATATATATTCAACATCCATGAAACATTTTGACATCAAATTTTATTTCATGAAATTCATTTTGAATCTTAAAATGAAACAACCCATAATTACCTCAATAAATAACATTACAAAAAATTATGTCCACTCACCTTAAAATATCATATCATAAAGCCATAAATGTTTGTACTAATATATTATTCATATGATCAAACTTAATATTATAAACCCATGAAGATATCTATAACTCTTAATATAAAATAACGTGAAAAAAACCTAACATATAATGATGTCTAATATTGGATCTAATGAAAACAATATGGACCAATCCTAATACATTGCATATTATAGTTTATTTGAGAAAAAATTCAATATCATTTATTACTAATGATGTTTTGTCAAGATATATAATAATTTGGGAGGAAATATTATATAACGAACACATACCTTACAATTCGATACTTATAATCATAATCCATATATCACATGAATATATAATTAAAAAATGACTTCATTTTTCAGGAAATGCCTTAATAATTTCAATATCTAAATAATGCATATCTTTTATCATTCATAAAGGATTTAGAAAACATTTTGAAAAGTTTTGGATGTAAAAAAAAGATAAAAAATTACATAAAAAGCAGACATCTGATAGTCTAGTAATCAATCGTAAACCTCATGTATGTTTTAACATTTTCATCAAGGATCATTGAGAATATGAATTAAAATAATTACACATGGAAAACACAGAATCTTTTTTCTCACGTGAATCCTTTAAAAATCATTGAATTAATTTAATAACATATTTGTAAAACTATAGAATCAAAATTGTAAAAGTATTTCCAAAACCATATAAATGTAATAAAAAAATGGATAACTTCCAAAAAACATTATCTCAAGAACATAATAATCAACCAATGAATTGGAAATATATAATTTGTCTCACCATTTATATAATATATTTTGGGCACACCCATTTTTCATGAGTTATAATGGGCCTCAACCTTTCATATAATCAATTCTGGGAACACTAGTGAGAAATAAGTGTGCTCATCTAGACATATACGAAATATTTATATCACACATTTTTCATACATATATAAAGATCCATGTCATAAAAAAATAAATCATGATCGTTTTTATCATAAAAACCATTTACTATGAAATTTTTTATGAAAATACATTTAGATATCAATAATCCATTTTCAATTAAAAAAATAATTTAAAATTTAAATACAATGAACATCGTAATGAAAAAAATTTCTATAAAAGGAACCATAGAAACATTTAAATGAAACATCAAATAATTAATTAATTATGGTGGAATTAATATCTAGTAATGTCGTACATGTTATGAAAACATTCCTTCAATATTTTTATCAAAAAAAAAAATAAACTACATTGTTTGAATGAATAAATAATTAATCCATTAAAAAATTAAAATAATAAAAATAGTAAAAATTTCATTAAATAGTTAAAGGATAATATTTAAAACTTTTTTGAATTCTTTTTTAGAACACATAGACATGGAAAAATGGATTTTCAAGGCAAACATTTAAAAATAATTTTTAAAATAATTTTCCTTCAGTTCAATTCAACACATCACATATACTATTTTTCATCCTAAATAATAAATTTATAAATGTTTTTAAACTACTTATTTACCTTTTACATGTTTATCATAACATTAAAAGACATTATTTTATGCTATATATAATTACTTATTCATACATGTCCAAACCAATCATTTTGAAGATATTAAGTAATTATGTAAAAATTCAATTCGATATATTGAATATATTCAAATAGTCCATTAATCTAGGAAATATACAATACAAGTTATAACATAATTATCATTATTATGAAATATTTTAAATGTTTTCCGATCATTGAATATTATCATGAAAAATGACCTTCCTTACAATTATGAACGTTTAGGTCGAACATACATATGAGTAACATTTTTATTTTTCAATGATATTTATGGAAAGAAGGTAAGTATCATTTTATATTTCATAAATGATAAAAATATAATATTTATAATATTTATATATTAAATATAACTATATATATCATTTATGTGAAGTGATGATGGAAAATAAATGGCTTCTGTTGGTGGAGGTGGTAGTCCACACACACGAACACTTGGAAAATCCTTTTTTGAACATAGAAAGGTATGATCATAAATGATGTTTATAATTTTATGAATTATAAATATGTTATTAATTTTATATGAAAAAATTAATTCCATTATTATAACCATTATTGAGTGATGGTGATGGAAAATGTATTCTATTAGTTGACGTGGTTGATGTCCTCTGTAAACATGAATTATTATGTTTTTCCCAAATTATAGATGATTAGAGGGATATATGTCATGAATGTAACATAAAATAAATTAAAATTATATAAATTATTCTAATGTTATTATTTTATAATTTCTGAATAATTTTTTATAGATGTGAAATTAGAAAAAAAAAATAAAAAAAGATAAAACTATTCATATTTTTAGGAAAACCTCTATTTCTTAACACCTTAAAAAATATATTATTTCTGTTTTTACTAAAATAATATATAAATATTGACATTATGGATTATATTAGTGGATTTTCTAATTTATGTTATAAAAAATGTTTTATGTTTGATTAAATAAGAAGAAGAGACACTATTTGTTAAGACAGGGGAGGGGACCTTTTTCATTTCACAGACCATTAAATAAATATAAATTAAATTTCAATTGCAAATTGATTAATATTAATATATTTAATATTTAATGGGATTATGGTTTAAAATAAAAACAAAATATAATAAATAAATGTTTTTTTAAAAAAAATTTATCCTTATATTTTTGATTGAAACCCTATTTTATGCCATTAAATCATAAAATGACAACATTGGTTTTCTATCATTGATTGTTTATATTATTAATATAAAATTATAAAAGGCTCTATAATGGATCATGAATGATATTCAAAACCATATCATAATCTATTGGGTGAAATATAATATTTTAATAAATTTTATATCATTTTAAAAAAATTATTTACTATAATATAATTTTTTTTTAATAAAAATTCGTTTCATTGAAAATATTAATTTATATATATAACATATAAATCAAAAAAAATTAATTAGAACATCCCAAATTGGTAATTATAGTTTAACTAATTTATTAATGTAATTACATGAACTTTTGTACATTTTATTATATAAAATATCATTTTATAGTTGTATTCATTAATTGAAACATTACTACATAAGTGGTGAATGATTAGGTAACGTAACTATTTCATCACATAAAATTAAAACTAATATATTTTGATGAATAAAAATCATTACTTTTAAAAATAATAAAAATATTGGAATATTCAATTTCACAAACCGTCCCTCGGGGCCTGTGTCATGACTAACCCAAGCCCGCGTTCCATAGGCCACGAGTTGGAGAATATCACCAAAGGCGTAATTCCCTAAAACTGGGAAGGCATTGCCTTTATAAAGTGTAAACACACATAACATAGAAAAAAATTGGATACAAAACACTAAGAAGACTGTATAACCAAAAGAGTGTTCTGAAAGTTAAGGGGCTAGAATACAAGCCCAACAAGAAAGTACAAGTACAACTGGAAAACTAGCACAACAGAAGAAAGGTAAAATAGCTGATGGTTCATCTTCCAGGATTCCTACATGAAGGGTAGGAATAGATATCCTCCTCAGTACTCCACGTCTGTCTGTCTCCTCTGTGTACCGAGTCGTCTTAAGGTCCACCTCAGAGTATCATCCAATCTTGCTAGACTCAGCCTCAGCCAGCACTGTCCATTGTCTACATCCAACACAATGAGGTGTGGGCATAGCCTGTGTAGGGATGAGTATAACGATACTCAGTAGGGACCCCGACACCCTCAATGTCTCACAAATTTCTACAAGGATAAACTAAAATGTATGAATCCAAATAATCAGCTCAAATAGGTATATGCCCATACATAAACCTAAGTTACCAAGTAATTCGTCTCAAGCATAGGGTAAACCCCAAATTTAATGACTCACCTCCAACCAAGATTTTAATCTAGGAGTAGTATCAAATTACATCCCCAGTCAAATTGTCAAATCCTCGACTACTAGAGAACTCCTCCTCTATCAGGTACAGTGGGGCTACTGTACATCCAACGGTCCCGATCCGGTAATCATGGAGAAATGTCACTCACTAGCCTCATAGAAAGGGCTATGTATGAATGAAATAGTCAGGTAACCCACTGCACATCCCAGCTGTAGGGTAAACCCTAAGAGGTAATCAGGTAACCCACTACCAAGCCTAGATGGAGGGTAAACCCGAAACTGGTATGATAACTCCACACTATTCTTGCTCGTCTCCTGGAGGATCCGCTCCATGAGTTATAGGTAGATACTCCAACTGTCACAAAGTCCTACATAGAAGTATCTCAAAGGTCTGCCTCATCATAGGTGTCTCAATGCAACAGACATCGTGTCAATCGGATACCCGGTCTGTGTGTTAGAATCCATTTATCCCAAGGGGCCTGGTTGGATTCGTGTACAATCTAGCCTGACCGAATCACAATATTACCTGATGAACACTTAGGGTTTATCCAACATAGTTATATGTATGGGAATATGACTAAGTAAGGTTATATGTGGAATTCATACTTTTTCGTTCATCCTTTTTCGATTTTGAGAGACCTAGAGGGTCTCGGGGTCCCAAATGAGTATAGTTATACTCAACACTGCATGGGCTATGCCCGTATCTCATTGTCATGGATGCAGAAAACAGACAAGACAAACTAAGGCTGAGTCTAGCAGGACTGGACGGTACCCGGAGGTGGACCTGACGACGAGTCGGTACACGGAGGAGACTGATGGACATGGAGTATGGAGGAGGCTATCTATACCTACCCTTCAGGTAGGAATCCCAGAAGACAACCCAACAGTTGTTTTAACATTCTTTTGTTGTACTTGTTTTCCATTTGTACATTTATATTCTTGTTGCTCTTGTATTCCAACCCCTTTACTTTCAACACTCACTTTTGGTTATACAGTTTTCTTAGTGTTTCGTGTCCATTTGGGTGCTATATTGTGTGTTTCTAAACATTCTAAAGGAAATGACTTCCCTGTTTTAGGGAATCATGACTTTGGTGCTAATCGCCCACCCCTAGTCTATGGAAGGTGGGTTTGGAGTAGTCACGACACGGGTCCTGAGGGACGGGTCGTGACAGATTGGTGTCAGATGAGTCGGTTCTACCACAAAACATAGGTCTCTGATCTTTTTTATGAAGTAATACTGTTATGTTTAGTGTTTGTATTTTTCAGTTCATGGATTCCAGTGTTGGTGTGGAGGCGGATGTATCCATACTCCACGACCCTGACTTTTGATTTCTGACTCAGTGCATGAAAAGACGGATTTCGTGTGTGTTTAATTTTTGATTTCTTTTGTCAGATCACTTGGTATAATATTTTGACTGTGTAACATCTATTTATTTTAGGATTCCTCAACACAGACAACCAGTTTTTGTTTTGATTGTTGTACGCATTGATAGCCAATTCAGCGATGAGACTTCGGTGTGGGGCCCTCTTACTATATTGGCACCTTCGGGTGGTGTACCCGAACCACCACCACCCATTGGGAAGTAGATACCACTAGCCACATTGGCATATGGTGCACACCAACTGAGAGCATTACGTGAGTTCCAGTAGCAGAGGCCTCTAAGGTTTCTAGGCGAGACAGATTCCCATGGAGCTGTGGGCTAGCGGGAGGTGATTTCTAGAGTTTCCCTTCTAGTTGAGACACCAGTAGAGCAGACGGTGATCTTAGCTACTAGTCTTTTTCAATGAGTGGCCATTAGTATGTTATGCATAGTGATGAGGATTCGGTATGTGGACCGTTTCCTGAGATAGTACCATTGGTTAGTGTGTCATCTATATCACTACCTGTTGGTCAGTAGTTACAACTGGTGGTACTGGTAGAGGACACATGTAGGATTAGTGACATACACGTGTTTCAGCATCTGATGCCCTCCAGGTTCCGAAGTGATCTCGACTCACAGGTGGATTAGGACTAGCTCAAGGAGGTGGCTGAGAGTTCTCTAGAAATTATACAGCTTTGGCTGGATGACATTTCAGTAGATGAGTATTCAAATAGGCGTTCTGATCTTTCCTGGTACTCGATGAATATGATACGATCTGCACCTATGGTCTCGAACATCCGAGTGATGGGTGTTTAAAGGACATACGAGCAATCACTATTCCTCTATTCATTCATACATATGCTAGGGTGGTAGAGATATCCATTTTGGTTGAATGTTCTTTGGCTAAGCGGATACAACCAGTGAATGTTAGAAGTGTGAAAGCAGGGAATTGGCGCCGGTCTCAGAGGAATGGGCGTGTAAGATGTTTCAGGAAGAGTCTATGTTCGGGATAGAAGAATCTGCAGGGTAGAAGATGTGGTAGCAGATCTAGGGGAGTAGCATGAGGTGGTGTACATTTCTACATGTTACAACCACCCCCAATTGTGGTCCCCACCAGGCTCTGGGAGCTAGATGACGGGGGGAAGAGAGTAGTTGCATTCAATCTAGGAGTGTTACCCTTAGTCTATAAGAATTAATCGAGGCACGGTCTGTGTCTTCAACAAGCTGCCGTATAAATTGACAGAGGTACCAATCATTCCTTCCTTCCACGAATCTCGTCAAGGACCTAGCCTTTCTGATTAAAACTGTTTACTTGACACTCGCCTATGGAGATACCCTTGTGATGAGACTCTAGAATCACACTTATGTCGACGGTGTGATCTGACCGTTGGGATGAGAGTTTTGGTTGGAACCTGTTGGTGTTAGCGAGGCATTACATCGTTTTTTTGGGTTTGGACTTGACATCCAGAGGTCACACTTAGATTGGCTGTATTAGGAAAAAAGAGGTTGTGGTTTATCTACAAAATTGGGATGGGGTTTTCCATGGTCGGAGAAAATTGAATCCATGGAAGAAGAGGATAAACTCATGCATAGGAGGATGCATCCAATCATTCTTGAGATGCCTACATCACCCTCGTGGATGAAGAAGTTGACCTTGAGATAGTCTATACTCTTGGGAAAGAGATCTTGGTAGCAGACACACTCAACAGGAGGTCAGGCCTGCATCTGCTGAGTGAGGTGACAGAGAAACTGGCTTCTTTATAGATTTCCATAGTGGATAAAGATGAAGCAGCCTTCCTTAATTCTCATACAGTCACTCCCCCACATCTTCAACTATTTAGGGAGATATAGCATGGGGATTCTGACTGCAAGACATGATGTGCTCAGATATCCACAGGGTGGGCACCTGTGGATTTTCTGAAGGTGGGGAGCATGTCATTCTCTTGAGAGTATGTACAATGGTACCAGTTCCACTTCATGAGGAAGTTTTGAGAGAGTTCCACTCATCTCTAGAGGAACATATAGGAGTGGCGAAGATGTAGCAGGGTCTTTGGTGAAGAAATTGGTGTCCAGGTATGAATAAAGTAGTTGTAGTGTTTTTCTATTGATGCCCCACTTATCAGCTAGTGAAGGAGGAGCACTAGGTACCAGCATGCATGGTTCATCCTTTAAAGGTTCCAGAGTAGAAGTGGGATGTAATATCCATGGAATTCATGATGGGTCTTCAACGTACATCCAGGGGTCACTACTCAATTTGGGTGTTCGTCGACCAACTCACCATGTCACCCCACCTCCTACCGATCAGAGATCAAAGTTCAGAATAGATATTTGGATGCCTCCATGTGCAGGAGATTGTGCGGAAACATGGAGTACCATTATCTATTTTCTACGATCGTGAAACACGGTTTAATTCCTAGTTATGGAAGGGGTTGTAGGAGGCTTTTCGGACTCAACTTCATCTGAGCACCACCTTACATCGCCACAAAGATGGCCAGACTGAGCAGACCATTCATACCCTCGAGGACATGTGGTGTTCTTGTGTCCTCGACTTCGGTCACAGTCGGAAAGATCACTTACCTTTGGTGGAGTCTGGCATCAACAACAGCTATCACTCCACCATCGATATAGCACCTTTCGAGGCATTATACGGGCAACCTTACAGATCACCCTTGTGTTGGACTGATCTTGGGGATTCTGCACTAGTGAAACCAGAGTTGGTACGAGCTACCACAGAGAAGGTAAAGATTATCCCGGAGTGGATGAAGCATACACAGAGCTGGAAGAAGTCATATAATGATAGGATATTGAGGCCTATGATGTTTGAGGATGGAGACCATGTCTTTCTACGGGTCTCATCTCGACAATGACAACAGTGATTTGGTCGAGGCAGCAAGTTATCTCTGAGATTTATCGGAACTTTTTTGGTCCTCGGTAGAGTTGGCGAGGTGGCCTACAACTTAACTCTTCCACCTTAGTTGGTCCAAGTGCATGACATCTTCCATGTATCCCAGTTGAGGAGAAATGTGCATGACCCTTTTCACATCATCAAACATGGAGAGAAGGACGTTGACGATTGAGTGAGTTTTACCGAGTTTCCATTAGAGATTGAGGATCAATAATAGAGGTTCCTTCGTGGGTGGTCAATACCTCTGGTACACGTTCACTGGAAGCACGGAAACCTCCCGGAGAGCACATGGGAGCAGGAGACTCAAAGGTGTGCTCAGTACCTCCACTGGTTCCCTTAGATTGAGTTTTACCTTACTGCGACATAAATCCCTGAGGTGGGAAGAATGAAAAATCCACAATTTCTTAGAAATTTTTTGATCAATAAATTGGAATTTTATGAGTCCATTAAATTTGACGACGCGCGATTCTGAGGCCCGGAGTGACCAAAATGACCTGTTGATATTTTGTTATGCTTTTGTTAATGAAGTTAAGAAGTTTTCCTAAAAAAATTTAGTAACACTTAAACAGTTACTTGGATCAGAAATCTGAGGGAACTGTTGTGCTTAGGATGTATGTTTTACCCTATGCGTGACTTAAGATTAGTCAGCGCGGGCCTCCTGTGAGAAAACCCAAAAATGGAATAATCGTAAATAAAATAATAAAATAAATTATTTTATTTTTCAAATGCTTATAACTCACAAACGGTAACTCAGATTAAAAATATGAGACCACCGATGAACATATTAGGGTACACCTCCTTAAATTAGATAATACCATCGGTAGGTGCAGGCCACCAGAGAAAGATAGTTTTTGGTCGCAAATAAAATAATTAAGTGAGAATTATTTTATTGTAAAATTTATAACTTCTAAACGGTAACTCAGATTGAAAATCCAAGAGTACAGTTGTGTTCGTCGGTGTTTTTTTTTCCATAGTAAGAGCATTACCTAGACCGGAACGGGTCGATGGTGATATATAATAATTTTCCAAACTTTTTTTTGAGTACGTCTATTAAACGTGCGAGCAACATTTTATAAATTTTGAACCAGTGCTTGGAATTGAAATATGAGGGCACCATTGAACTCGTATCACCGATACTCTCTTCATAAGACTTACACATCGATTCCAGATGGTCAGAAAAAAAAAAGACAGTTTTTGTGATTCTAATTAATGAATTAAAAAAAAATAATGTTGTATCTTTATTTTTATTTTGGTTGGTTGAAGCCTCCATATGTAAGTTGGAGGTGGTGACCACCACACCTTAACCTCCCATTGGAGGTTATGGTGGTGGGGCCCACCCGAAACTAACATCCTCTTCATGTATAATATGGTGGGGATCAACCGATGTTAAAACCTCTAGATCACCCAATTAAGTGGGAAGAAACCTCTTGATCTTCCCACTTATTGGTGCCACCACCCCTCCACCTTAATGGAGTAGTCTGTCATACATTATATCCGTGTTGTCATTTTTTAATTGATGGTAGGGTAAAAAATTTCATGATTTATAATTATTAAAAAATTATTAATTTATCATTAGTATGAAATATAATATATAAATCCATCATTATGAACATCCATGGGAGGTGATTATTGAAAATGAATTACATTATTTTCCAAGGCAGTAGTCCTCCACGCTCCGGAATGATGATATTATTTATTATTTGATGAAAGGGAATATAAGTGAATATTATTACAAAAAATATTAAAATATAGGTAGAGAAGAGATAATAGTGTTTTTTTACTAAACTGGTTGTATGAAAAATAATCTTATATGATTGGGGGTTAATAATGTTATTTGGGTATTTAATATTCAATGTAATGGGTTCTGAAATAGTTGCATGGAGGGTAGTGTGTATAACTTTCATAAAGAAAGAGTAGTGTCATTTTTTGTTCATACCCAAAACTATTCAATAATGTTAATCCTATCTCAAGATATGTACCTAAAAAATTTATTGATATTAGAGTGGAGAAGATTCTTGGTCGATCCAAATATATAAAAATAAAAATATTTTTTTTTCAAACATGCCATCCTCTTTAAATTTAATTTAACACACTTTCACCCTTTTGATTTATTTAACAGAGTAACAATATTTTTACTATTTTTATAATTCTTTATGTAAGAAAGATTAATAGAAAAAAAATATGAGAAAATTTGTTATTATTCAGAATATGGAATTAATTTTATCAAATTAAATTCATTTATGTTCTATATTACAATATAAAATTTAATCCAAAGACATGTTAAAAACTGTTTTTATTAGGAAATATTTTTTTCAAGCCTATGTGAATCCCCATTAACATTTTATTATCCTCTAAAAAATTATCCATGTATTATAAATTCCAAATATTTTTACCTAATAGTTTTTTTGAAATGAAGAAAACTTTTGTTTTAAAAACTATAAAATCAAATATCTAAATATCATGAACAATGAGAAATTATTAATACATCAATCTTCTTTACACTAATAATTTTATTTAATAAAACACATTAACTAGACCTAATAAATAATATTGAACATATAGAAATCCTAAAAAATAAATAAATTACTAAAAGATTTGACAGTTATGTAACAAATTTTTTCCTTGACAATGATCACAAAATAAAATTAGTGGAATAGAATTGGATGAGATAAATGTTAAAATGAAATTGGAAATTATATTTAACCACAATCCTTGAAGAATTAAAATAAATAATAAATGGGGAGAGTGGAAAACCTGGGGTAGATATGATAATGTGAATTATGACTAATAAGAAAATTATAGAGTGGTATTTGGGATAAAAATGATCATGTATAGAACTAAAAAACAATATTTTAATGGAATTGACATTGTTCTTGGTTTAGTCCCATGGTTGGAAAAACTGTTCACCATAAATGTGCCTTATATTGTGCATCTAGAGTAACACACATTGGTAGGCTATATTTATTTCTCAATAATGCTGATTAAAATAACTTAGAGGAATTTAATCATGTTGGCTTGTTGTATTGGAATCACTAACTATATTCCTTTCAGTTTGACATTCAAAACATTTGAAAATTGCTAAATTTCAAGGAAACCACATAGGATGAAAGGAGATAATTTATTTATTTAACAATAAATGAAATATTATATTAAAACTGTTCTTGTTTTTCTAATTGATACCATGATAAAAAATATTATCCATAGAATATTTCAAAAGGATCGATGGTTCCAGATAAAGACCAAGAGATTATTCCCCCCCTCAATGGCCAGGAAAAGGTACAAAAAATAAATATCAATATATATATCCTTTATGAACTAGATAAAATATGAAAAAATATCTATGTATACCTAACACACTCAATTAATCAATACATTTTTCATCCCAAAAATAGAAATAATTAACTTATTAAACATTCACAATTAAATAGGTAATTATTTATACAGAAAAATGTTATATATTGATTGTGAGATCTCAATAAAGAGTAATTTTGACACAATAATGAATATATCTATATATCATTCAAAGGAATTACTCAATATTTTAGATTATCTATAACTTGTCTGATTCTTATCCGAACAGATAAAAACATGTTCATTTAAGGTTTGTAAATGTTATTAAGCAATCAACTACATGCAATTAGAAAAAAAATGTAAAATAAGAAAGAGGATAATCATGTATTAATTCAATGTTTTCCACCATTATATTATGATTTATTATTAGACCATATACATTAATACTAAAATAAGTTCTTATAAATATATCAAACCATGGAACAATAATAAAATAAAAACAATATCTAAAATACAAAATACAATAATGTAAAATTATAGAAATGATTGATGAAATATAGTTAAACCTAGTAACCTAAGGTAAAATTTAAATGTGTCACAAGAAAATATAAACTATAAAACAATATAATTTTTTTTAAATAACCATTATTTAAATTCATAATAAATGGGATACATTTTCTTTAAGAATACATTCCTTTAAATTAAAAAAATTAACAATAAATTTTTAATAAAATAAAATAAAATTTTAAATATAAATAAAAACATTCCCAAAATGATGTCTAACATTTACAAAGAAAATAATACAATAAAAAAATGGGATAAAATAAGGATGGATCCTAAAAAAAATTTGTATATATATTCAAACCAATAATTAATCCAATGGATTTTATGATGAAGTAGAGTTGGCTTCACCTTTTTTATAGATACTCCTTCAAATAAAATTTATATATGACCGTCACGATTATATGTGTGATATGATTTTGGAGTTTAATGATATGAATACATAGTTTTTCAAGAATTCCCATACATAGAGTTGGGAAAGAGCTTATTCCTTGAGAAAATTGATGTGAAGATACACTTGAATTCTTGATTCCATTACAAATATATTAAAATGTTATTCTACAAACATTCCTCATATTGTAAAATCTTATTACATTATCTAGTTGAAATGATGCAATTAATTTCTCTATAATACTTAAAATAATAGCTTCAATTTATATATATATATATATATATATCTGTATGTATGTATGTTTGTATGTATGTATGCATATATGTATTCTAAAGACATTTATAAGTGATATAGATATGTTATGGCACTATAATAAAATTAATTGTTCAAATAAAACTAAAAATATTACAATATTTAAGGGATTAATCCTTATCTGGAATATGAAAGTATGACAATGTGGTATTGAATTGATGAAAATACACCAATAAATATCTATCGTTTTCCTATATGAATATTAGTTCCATTAAAATTGTTATCATCATGGATTTAGAGATATATAATCGAATGATATAGGAATTAAAAACTTAACCAGAGTGCTCCTTCTTTTTTTAGTCAGAATCATGTATGCACACCACATCTAACATGGACCCTCTATCCAAAAAAATTGAAAGGTAGATTTTATGTTACATGGTATTCTCACATTGGGAGATGATCTCATAAATTCTCCACAATCATTTGTATTAATTCTTATAAACTATTAAGCCATCAAAATATTGGGGATTAAATTTCAGAACTAGAAAATGCAATCATACTACTGAGAAAGAAGATGAAGACCATTGGGCTCCAATACTAGAGTAGGTTGTACAATTGATCAGCTTTATATTCTAGGTAGAGTATATAAACATATTTTAAAATACATTTCTAAAATAAATAATAGTTTTAAACTAAAAAAAATTATTATTTCCATTACCATATCCATTAAAAAATATATAGATTCCTTCTTTAGATATTATGGGAAGAAAATCATAATAAATGGTTTTATAATATTCTTATCAAGGTAATGAATAAAAATGAAACTGTCGTGTATAAAAAAATAATATAAAATATTTCATAATAAAAAATCAATAACTTTTTTATAGAAAAAAACTAGATCATGAATTATATCCAAGTAAGAGAACTTTGAAATCCTATAGAAAATGACGACAGGTAACATTATGAAGGATTGTCTGATGTTATACATTTGGATAATACCATCTAGGCCTCCAAAAAAAATATTAAATATTATATTATCCCCTTAATAATGATATGTTACATACTTTCATCGCCTAAATTTAAAATCCCCAAAACCTTGTTTGAAACAATTATAAATATGATAGATTTATTAAGCTTCACCAAAAACCATTCGGAAAAATGTGATGTAATTACTCTATAATTTATCATATATTTCAAAATTAAATTAATATTATATTCTAAATAATTTTATACAAATACCATTAATATAAAATTAACTATGATATTTTTGATAAGAAAAAATATAATAATGAATGGTACACATAAGATCTTTATGAGGATAAAATATGTAATGACTTTATGAAATGTTAATGTTGTAAAAATAAATATATAAATATATATGTATATATATAATTAGCATATACTGTGTATCCATAAGGTTTTATTTGACTACTTTTACCTCATATAAAACTATAAATTCAATTATATTAAAAAAGATTAAAATATATATAAATACATAATAGTATTTTAGTGACTTTTTTGGGAAAGTTGTATTGAAATATATATGAATATAATCTGATTGTTAAATAAAAAATAAATAATTTTCTATATATATATATATATTCAAATTACATATTTTAACATTATCTATAATAAGAAAATTTTTATACACTTTTATTAAACCATAATAAAAATAATGATCAATAAAAAAGTCATATATTTATTAAAATATATGATGTTATTTAAGACACCTAAATTTTTTAAAAGAACATTTTTATATAGATTAATTTGTTCTATATATTTTATTCAAAATAAAATATACTAATTCTATGAACAAAATTTAATAAAATTAATCAATCTTTGGTTCCACTATATAAAAACGATCTAGTGGATACATTTTAATATTTTTTAGAAACAATATTTTTTGTGAGAATTGTGGAAAATACTGATTTTATATAGAAATACAACATTTATTTCATTAAAATGATAAAATAATATAATCAATGTTCCCAAAAAAAAATTATAGATATTTTTTCTTTAGATCTATAAAACATTTAAATTTATAATTTTGACCAAAGAAATATATGGTAATTTTTTTTGAAATATAAATAATTATTTTGAAAAAATAAAAACAATTATTAGTTATTTTCTCTTAATAATGTATATAAATATATCTATTATGTTTTTAATTATATTAAAGTTTAGTGAATCATAATTAAATTTTACGTAATCCAATTAATTCTGCATGAACCAAAATTATAATTATTCTTTGATAAGGTAAATTTTATTTTTAAAACTATATTTTTTCAAAATACTTATTTTTGATCCCTATTATGAAATTCGTTTATGGAACCATCTAATTCATATAATGAATGAATTTGATAAAAAAATTATAAATATTCTTAATAATCATTATTATATTTTTTAATAAAGTAAATAAAATTCTTGGTCATTATGAATAGTATCGTTGGTAAACAAGTCAGTTAAATGGTAAGAGTAAAATCAGAGTAATAGGGTTAAAAGTACAATTATTAGCATTAAAATGACCAAATATATTTTCTAAATTAATTTTTATGGTTATATTTAGACCCTATATCATCTTTATATATATGATCAGTCATTTTTTGTTTCATATGGGTTCAGTAAGGCACTAATATATTTTCATCTTTTGAAATATTCCAGTTGTGTCTTATCTATCCTTTACAAAACAACTCAATAACTCTTTTCTTCCCTATACATAATGAGTCATATATTTCAGGAAATATATTCCCAAATCCATTCACATCATCCCTCCCCATTCAATTTATTCTCAATTTTTATCCAAATATCATAATGATCATTCTTAATGTGAATGTGAAAGGAGGTTTACAATGAAGGGATATTCATATAAACCTAATGTCTTCCTTTTATTCCTTATTATACCTCATCCAATTAATTTCTATCCAAGATGATTTAATTACATCAGAACCATTCAAATACTAAGATGTTATTATATATATCATGTAACCATTATTTATATCCTTCTTTATCAAATAGGAAACATAAACACCTTTCATCCATAGGTGCAGACTACCGATTGACAATGTTATAAATTTATTTTGTCATCACCAATATTAAATGATGTTTACCTATATAGATATAATAATTATATAAGTTATTTTTTGAGAAAATTATTTTTATTTAAATATAATATATTATTTAAAATTTCAAAATCCACTAGATAAAATAAAATGATATCATCCCTCATGAATAGATGCAGACTACCACCTCTAGAAAACAATGTGATTAATTTTTATAATCATCAATTAATTGATGTTTTTAAATATAGATATGAATTATAAGAATTATATTAATATCATTAATAATACTAAGGAGAGGACATAATAATTAGAACATTCTATTTAATGAAACTACCTAGCTGAATCTTATATTGAAATATAAGAGCTAGCACATGGAAATTATGATTTATAATATGAATTTTTAATAAAGCGAAGTTGAAATACTATAATTAAATAATATATGATATTATAATTTTTTAGTATTTTTGTTTTTTTTATTAATAAAATTATAGGCTATTTATCTTATAATGACAGTATAATTGATTATAAACCTTTTATATCATGGGTTTTCATTTATTATATCACTTTTACCCACATTATAACTCAAAAATAGAACATTAATGTTTTAAATGAAAAATGACATTAACAATTCAACAAGAACATATATATTTCCATTCAATTTATATGTATTATTTTAATTATATTCAATATTTTTTAAATTTAAATATAAATATTAATTTCATTATTACCATTGTTTAACATTATATTAGTATATATTAACTAAATTATATTATCATTACCAAAATAAAAATATTTTATCAAATATTTATAATAAATAATTATTTTAATGTTTACCTTATGAATAATTTATCAATTCTAAGTACTATTTTTTTAAATTTTATCTTCTTTTATATGATTAAATATTTTTTGAAATAATATTTTGTTCCATATGATTGTGATATTTTTATATTTTAATATTGGTGATAGAAAAATGAAATTTCTTCCCTATATAAACCATCAAATGATTTTTGGAAATTTTTTTCATCCATATCAACATCCGTTTATAAATCAAAATCATTAATCAGGATACACTGCATCGATAAAATTCTTTATATTAATCTAGATTTCTTATATTCATGTTTTATTTATTTAATATTGAAAATGTTATGATTTTATATGATAGCTTATCAATAGTTATGCTTATGTTGATTTTGTACCGAATTTTCAATCACCCCATACATATAATTAATTTATTGGACATAGTAAGAGGATGTTAGGACTTTTTATAGACACTCAAGTAATTATAAGACTCATGAGAAACAAATTCCTGGAAATGATGTATCTGCCTGCCCAATTATTTAGGTTGTCCTGGAATCAAGATTTACAATATGATTATAATATATTATAGGAAGTACATGAAGGTATGATTATGATGTATGACATTTCTAATTATATAATTATGAAATATTTTAATTCTATCCATGTTAATATTTATGTTAGTATGAAATACCAGTATAAATTATCATTTTAATGACATACGTTATATATATATATATGAAGCCACATAGTCCCCACTTATGGGATTACAAGAACATCACCAACCAAATCACAAGGCCCCCCATGTCGACTACTAATACTAATTAAAACCCCCCAAAAATCCAAAATTAAGCCACATTTTTTTCATTATTTAATTAATAAAAATCTATTTTCTAGATTATTTTTTAACACCAATTCCACTAAAATATGTATAGTATTATTTTAGTTAAATCCCATCATCAATTCATCCATTATACATTATTTTTAACTCTTTATCATGTAATAATTATAGTTCCTAATTACTATTAATTTTCTCATCCATACCTACTAGAAAACAAGCACATCAAAAAACATAATGAGAAACCCACTGAAATATCCTAATAATCACATACAGCACCACCCTTCATCACAACCCCACGAATCAACCATAACAAACCCACATTCCCCCACACCCATAACATCATATCCAAAGCACAACATACGTTTGGATTTATCATGGGATATATTGTTTAATTTCACTTTGTTAATTAATGGTTTTATCATAGTAACTGTACAATCCTGGGGAATTTTAGTAATCATTAGAATATACATTCCAAGGTTGTTTTTTATTATCCCAATTAAATAATCACAGAAATAGTTTTATCATGTGGAATTTTCTATAACATTATCGTGCCACTAATAGACATGTTTTTTATCAATTTATTACACACATATAATCATAAAAATAATGTAAAGTGATATCTACAAAACAAAAAATTTAGTCATCATAAATCTTATTAACCTTCCCCTCTTTATTTAATTTTAACCAATTTGTTATTGTTATTAATTTAAATGATACAATGTTTATAATATTATCATTTATATACCCATGATACCTGATGTATATAAAATATAAATGAATAAAATCTTACTTGGAATATATTTTCTAGACCCAAACTTATTGCACCAAAAAAGGAACATGCGTACATAAGGGGACTCTATTAGGGGGTGCCTCAAACCAGTGGAAGCACTTGGTTACAGGACTCTCTGGAAGAAGGGTTTTGAGATCTCAAATGTCAGGAGAATAAAGAAGGAATGAATGAATGATAGATATATTCTTTATAAGGAATAGATCCAGAAATATGGTATTGGAATGGATTAGTTGACCCTTAAAGGAATACCTTATTAAAAATGGCATGTTTTGACCATTTAAAATCCTATAGTCTTTGGAGATATTTTAGATGTTGAAGATAGCCTTAGAATCAGTCTCAAAGCCTCTTATGTATTGAGTTAAACCCATTTATTACCATAATAGATGTAAAATTGAGAAAAATAGAAAAATAATAAAATTCCAGAAGTTTGGAAAACTGTTGAAATGAGTAAGAAATAGGAGGAGTCATCTCTAATGAGTCACAACTAGCGATTTTGGGCCAGATGAGTCACTGACAGTGTGTCCCACTAACAAATCACCTCAATCGTATCACCTCCAGAAGAGTCACCACTAGGATGAGGTACTCCCAAATGTGTCACCACCTAGAGGAGCTACTCCCATATAAGTCATCAACAGGATGAGATACTAGAATGATGTCATATATTCAAGATAGGTCACCACCATCCACTCACCACCGGCGAGTCACCTCTAAATTAGTCACCAAGATGATGAACAACTTCTAGATGATTCATCGCTGATGTGTCACCACTAGGATGAGGTATGAGAAGATGATTCAATTCCAGGATGAGCTAGCACTAGAGGAGTCTGTGTAAGGATGATCTACAAGTAGGATCATTCATTGCCGAATGAGCTACTTCCATGATGATTCATAGCCAGGGAGTCACCAACAATGAGTCCCCACCATATGTTTCACTTCCAGATAGTCTATGTAAGTGAGTCTCATCTCGAAATTCACTATGAGACAATTCACCATATGTTTGAGATACCTTCATAATATTCACCTCCAATATGGTTCACTTTTTGAAAACATTAAATTTGGAAAATTTTGGAATGACCCACCATTTTAATGACTCATATGTCCCAAAAACACCATGAACGGACCCTAGACTCCCAAATCATAATAAATTTGTAAAATTATATGGATGTAAGGTATAGAATGTTACATCAGATACCTATAAATTTATTCTCACCCTAATGAATTCAAATAAAACCATAAACCAAAGATAGGAAGGGTCTAAACAACCATCCCACAAGACACATCATAAGGATATTATTACACATGAAACACCACCATGATCCAAACCCTCTAATACAAACAATCATAAAAATAATTAACCATACTATACCATACACAAGAATCATGTAATTATATCATCTATGTGAATATATTGTCTACTCTAGGAATCACTAACTCACACTTATGACTTTAAATGTATCGTAGTGAAATGTTTCCTGATTAAGAATCTATAATTCCCTTTTTCTCATGTCGGAACATTATTCCACATCACAAAACAAACATAAAATCAATGGAGGACAACATATCTCATTAAATATCATGGTTTTAACAACACATCACAATGAAAATAATGAGAAAGGAAAATGAAAAATAACTCTGGATAGTAGGCTCATATCTCTGTATCATTCTCTCAAGTACTCTTCTATAATATTTTAACCCTCTTTAGCATCTGAACTAGGAAAATATTTCATCTTCATAGAACCTTATCTTGACGGTATTCTGTCTCCCCTAAATTATACCCAAAATTTTCGCCATCCAAAATATATTACAACCTAATGTCAATAAAATGGGAGTTTTCATGATGATATCAACTGGGAAGAAATAATTTTAAAAAATTGTGGATCCTTCCGAGCTGTGGTGGAAACAACTACCGATATAGAACCTCCTCAACTGACCCAATTACCTAAAATGGTCCAAAAAAACAAGGTGAGAGATTATTATAATTCTTAAATATATACTACTGACATTTAGAGAAAACCTTCAAGAACACATGGTATTCAACCCAAAATTATATCCTCCCCCTACGATAAGCATAATATTTCTTCTGGTTTTTTTTCTACTCTCATATTTTATCAAACCAACTGATCTATCTCTACTATTTTATCAAACATATTAAGGCCAAGAACAGATGCATCCACAACTATAGTCTATCACAATTCAGAATGACATGGTTTTCTTTATAAAGACACAATTTGGGACATTCAAATGGTTGAGTGATTACAATTAGTATAGGAAAACTCAACCAAGGGAATGTGGTGTTCCCATTATACACCAAAGTCCGCGACACACTCCCATAACAATCCATCAAGAAGATGGATAGTCTATTCTATTTTACTATCTATCGGAGGTTGGAATAAAGTGGTCAAGAACAACTTGGTTCCTAATGTATTTAAGAATACCCTCCCGGATAATGAGGTAAAACAAAAAACTATATATGACACAGTTTACTAGTTTTTCATACATACATGAATAATATAAGAAGATGGAAAATAATTTTTCATTGTTCTATGATGATGAGAGTTTGAACGATGGACGCTCTCAATATGGGATGGTGATGAACATTGAGTCAGTCCCTCCTCCGATGGAGGGGGTACCATCGACATCCTTTGTGTGGGTGACGCCTATGATATTCTATCTATTCTCCAACCGTGAAATCCTTCACTCATTCCCTACAATATATTATTTCCCATAGGTAATATAACTGTTCAATGGAAAACCTAACCTCTCGATCTGTACTCCATAATTCTACAGAAATTCATAACTATTGAATCTTACACTAAACACTTGTTTCTAGAAGATACGTCCTTCGGTGGACTTGATCAATATAATTTTTTAGGCACTGAGATTTACAGAAGAGGGACACTATGGGTTTTCTCTCGAAAAAAAATCATATTATTATTCAGTTCTAATTGGAGTAATATTTGATCATGTCCTGGTCCAATGCACCCCACATCTATAATGGATCTCAATTTGTTTTATTTAGATGGATTTATGACATCTATATAAAGCATTAATCCTATATAATTGTGATATATGTAATTTTTTCTCATCTCCCTCATCCCCTTAATAAACAATCTAATTTATAAAAATTTAGGGAACCTAATCAGTAGATTTCTAATCATTGAAAATCAAACTAGTGGTCTCATTCACTAGGAATATCTGGAATATTGTATTGATGTAGATGCTTCTAGGAAGTCTTCTGATTCCATTTGCATTGTAGTTGGTGAAAATTTGAGTTGAAGACATCATGTGGTCTATGAATTCTACGTCCACATTTTTTTCAAGTATATGAAACTGGAACATTCAGAAGATACATATAGGCATGAAATAAAGAGTTCCATTAATCTGGAGGGTGTGTTCATAGAAAGTAGTGAATAAGGAATAGGGATATTTTTGGAGGGATTATCACCATAGATAAATATCCTAGGGGTTTCCTATATTCTCAATTTATTAAATTGTCATTGTGGTTTGTGGGAAGGTTACCTATCAGTGTCTGGGGTCATTAATCGATTGAGGACTGATTTGGGTTCCCCCATGTAGTCTGTACAACATACCTTGGATCAAGAAAATTCTGATGCAGTACTTGAGGGACGTCTGAGGCCATGTACAACTCCATTATATGTAGAGATAGATCATTTTGTGTATGAAATTACCTTTAAAGGATGGAATCATGGGAAAAAATAAATGATAGGAAGAACTATGGATTTTATTATTCATAATGTTTGTGATTTGATGCATAGTATTACTTAGAAACGTGCCAATGAGGTCATAGATTTGGGAATGCTCAATCTTGGTAAGGAGGTTTCATCTATTGATATTGGAATCCAAATTTGGATTTTGAAAAATGTTGATAGGGGTTAAATTTTTTCTGGGAATGTGATCCTTATGGACAAGAAGGGGGATTCCGATGAGCATTGTGATTAGTCATCTGGCTTCCTTTCTTTTGACTACCATGATTAATTTCATGGAAATATACAACCCATACCAAGGAGGAGAAATATTTGGAGATTCAATAAGAATGGTATCAAGGACTAATCATTCACACCACTCCCAATGGAATCAATATATTTAATGAAATCGAATGACCAGATAATCAAATATGTACATGATAATTACGAAAATTCTATTTGTGAGGAAGTAGGGGACAAGGGGGATACGTCATGAGTTTCTCTAACTAAGAAAAAAATGGGAAGAGATACCATATCATAAGTCGATCCCAAAACATCTTATTCATTCATACGAACAATATAAGGAATCAGTTTTTATGAATAATTCTTCTAAAGAAGATTCTGCAATGTTGATGGGAAGGTCAGATACTTTTTTTGAAAATTTTGGCATATGTTAATTGATTACTAAGAATGATATCATAGTGATCAGGGGATTCAATGATGGGAATGTGACCCAAGAAAAGTACAAACAGACATGGGACAAGTTTTCATCCCATTTTAAAGACCTTCTGATAGAGGATCCAAAAAACTCATGTAAGTTCCCTATTGTCGAAACTATTTTTGGAATATTAGTTGGTAGACAAATGTTTTTTTATTTACCTTGTCTTTTAATTTGGTGTCATATCTATTGGTTAGAAATTTCTCCTCCAAAGTTTATTATATAATAAAAAATGAAATTTTTTAAGATATGAGATAATGGACCATGAAACATCATGAAAAAAATCACATCATCCACGTACCTCTTAGCTAAAGCATCTATTACACCCGACTTCATGGATGATAAGAAGTGAACTGATTTCATCAATCTATCCATGATTACCCATATAGCGTCAAAAATTACCTGATCATTCAGATACTTAGTGACTAAATCCATTAATATTTCATTCCATTCCCACTCAATAAAATCCAAGTGTTTCAATAAACTACTAAAAACGTAATTTTCTGCCTTTAACAACTGATTATCCAATACCGTTCCGCAAACTCTACCACTTCCCACTTCATCCCAATCCATGAAAAATAGCGCCTCAAGATGTGATATAACATAGAAATTAGACAATGTACCACCAAATGTAATCTAAGTAAGTAAGAAATAAATATGATGAGTATTTCTAAATGAAAAAACATCCTTACTTGAAAAAACATCTGGTTCTAACTATCCTTCATCCATCCCTCCCGAGCATTACCATGTCCAACAGGAAAGCATCACCTCAACCTCTATGTATATCCACTGAGACTCCAAAACCTATTGCATCTGATAATAGTTAATATTCATATGAAAAAATAATCATATATCATCATCCAAATATGAATTTAAGTGCAATGCCCCCAATTCTGATACACCTCTCTGTGTATCTACAGTTCCCTAAAAACATCCATTCTCAATATTTTATTAATATATTAATCGACAACATTTACCATTCCAAATTTATTGGATACCTTTCAATCCTTGCAATATAATAACTCCATACATATTTTTTTTAATATATTATGTCATGTTGGGGAAAGATTTACCTCATACTCATGTGCTCAGTGAAGACAGCAAGGCACTCCCTAGATAGGTAATATCATCCAAAATTTAGAAAATACACAACTCCTGTAAGATCTAGATCATGGGTGGAATAACTTCCATTATGAGGGAGTACCTTCCTAGACCCATAAGAGATCACTATGTTTTATTTCATCAACATGAATCCCAATCCATGATGTGAAGCATCAAAAAATTCTTCTAACAATACCACTTCCTATAAAAATCAAGGAAATGTCGGAATGAACTAAATCCCTTTCAGTAAAATGAATTTTGAATTGTACTTATTGGTCCATATAAAATCTTTTTTGTTTCTTTTAAATTATTTCAACATTGATTTAAAGCAAGTGAAAACTAACACAAACCTCCCATAATAGTGTTTGAGACCATATAAGCAATGAACATATACCATTTTATTTGGTACATCCCATGAAACAATTGAATCAACCAATTTGGGGTCACCTTATACACCCTCCTGAGACACAAAATGTTTGAGGAAATGTACCTCCCATTTCCAAAACATTCACTTCGACAACATTCCATATAGAAACTAACAACTATGAACCTGGAAAATAGTTTTCATATGTTTGGAATGGACCTCCACTAACCTTGAGTATATTATAATTATACTGATGAATAAAATGTCAAACATGTATTGGAAATCACAACACATGGAGTTCAAAATTCCCATGAAATAGATATGTGGATTTGAAACAAATAAATTCATGACCACAGTATCAAAGTTATTATACATTCATCTGAATGATGTCATTGAGATATCGTATTAATTCACTACAAACTAGGGATATCTAGACCATAGATCGATGATAGAAGACCAACACACACCTCTCGACTAATAAAAAATATTTTCTATACATGGAAGCGGTAAGGTTTTTTAAATATTTCCTTATTAAAATTATAGTAATTTATACACAGCCTTTGAATATGATCTTCCTTCTTTGATAATAACACTAGAGAACCCCATTAGGACTCACTAGGCCAGATAAATCAATTCGACTTCATATCATCATTCTAAATCCTCAACATTCACAACTCAAAATGTTCCATCCTATATATATCCATCAAAATAGTTGAAGAAACATGCTTCATTTCTATCCCAAACTCAACATCACGTCGAGGAGGTAGTTTAAGAACCTCATGAGGGAAAAAATCTAGGATCCCCATTATGACCCTAAGAGTCTCCAAAATCCCATAATCAATATATTTCATTGATAACTTATCTATTAATTAAATAACAAGATCCACATGATTACTTTGGACCTAACAAATCCACTCTCCAATTAATATTATGCATTGTCAGTCTATATCCAGAAACAGAATTAACCTCCAAATGTAGTCGATAAAATAAAACATAGATTATAACCATTAAATACCAATGATGAAATTGAATGGCTTTATATGAAGAAATAAGTGATCCCCATGGGTGTAATGTGTCCCCTTCATCAATTTTCACCCACGAGACTCATCACACACGATGGAATATCATTTGACTAGCATAGTCAACACTAGTGGTACGTGAATACTCTCTACATCTACTCATAGATAATGGGATATATTGGGTTCCACAATGTATTAAGAATCTCCAAAATCAAATAATGCATTTACAAGAATATACAATAAAATTATAATACCTTTAATGATCTTTAACCCATCTTTTGATGCTACCATTTCTTCATGAAACTGAAAATAACTAGCTCCACTAGATCACTACTTAATTCCAACCCTACATCCATGAAAGGGTTGTAGTCCCTAATCTCAAGGAGCTTCCTGATGTCAGCCACTACCACCCCCATTTTCCCATGTTGGACTGTAATCAGGCAACTCCAACTATTGGAATGACCTTATGTTTTCGATGCTTTCACCGGGGCGCATGGGTCCGACTAATTTGGTGGGATGACATCACTATCTGTTTCCCTACATTCTTTCTTTCCAAAGGCAAGTGACATATTCTCCTTATTCATGGGCATTTTCTCCATGATCAAAACAGGATGATAGGGTATTGGTTCTTCCTTCCTTTAATACCTCAACGGAACTCGTCACCTAGTCCTTGTCTCCCTTATTGATTTAATATGTTGTTCGTGGAACTCTTCTTGGTGCCATATCTTCATGGACACCAGTTGATTAAACTGTTTCTATCAAGACATTACATGGGGTCTGGTCAGGGCATCAACCATTGGTTAGTGAGGTAGTCAGATTAGACATCCCTAGCATGTCTGGACTCCGGGACACTGGTGCGTCTAGGTTTTATTCCCTTATTATAGTGCTTATCGAGGGAACAGAAGACCGAGGCATCCCGTGTCATGTGCGATGGACTATATTACACATTCATGTCTCTGGGGTGTTCCTCATATTACCATGTTTAAAATAGGGTATGTCAAAAGTATAACATCCAATAGAGAGAGACCAGACTGATCGGAACACTGATTAAAGTGTATTATATGGGTGTAACCACTAGAGGGAACACTGATGTTGGGAAAAACATGTGGTTGACTTCCCCATTAATATTTACAAGGATAGGGAATGAGATAGCATGATTTCACCAGGATGTGGAGGCCCGTATAAGAATCACGATGGATGATGGAGCAGTTGAATGAAGTGTCTGGTGAATGGGATAGAACCTTCATTAGGATGATGATTGTTTTTGGCGTGCACCTTGAAGAGGATACCTACGTACCATGTGGTAGGTAATCAAAGTCCATGTAGATCATCTGATGAAGGATTACCACCGATTGGGGTTTTCAACGGCTTATCGCTATATGGGGTCACAAAGGCTTACTGCTAGATAAGAATGTCAACGGTTTACAACTAATTGAGGTCACAACATCTTACTGCTGGATGTGGTCTAACTGACTGGAAGGTAGCCAGAGCAAACGATTATTTTTCTTGATCCTCTTGTAGGCTTCCTACATACCTCGTCTTATCAAGGATCAAAGACCTCATAGTTCGGGTGATAGGGGAATTGGGGGTTACGCTTGGAGGCTAACCAAGGTGTTGGTGAAATGACGTGAAGATGGTCGGGACCAATTGGTGGTTAGATTAAACATTTTTGAGGATACCTACGTACCTTTCCTTTGCAATGATCAAAGACCACATAGTTTAGGTGGGTATGGGAACTGATGAGAAGGTGGTCAGAACCAATGGGGTGTTGGGATTGAACCTCAAGGAGGATTCCTATGTACCTATCCTTTGAAAGGATCAAAGACCACAAAGTTCATGTGGGAATGGGAACCGACATTAATGTGGTAAGAACCAATGGGGTGTGGGGCTTGAAAATCAGGGAGGCTTACTACGTACCTCACCTTGGAAAGCATCAAAGACAACGTAGTTCAGCTGGTGTGTGTTTTGTGTGCAACGACTTACCGCTGACTAGGGAAACAATGGCTTACTACTGATTGGGCTCCACAGTTTAGTGTCATGCATGACGGGGGTGAACTGATGTGAAGGTGGTTGGAGAGACTGATTGTTGGGCTTGAACCTTTTGGAGGATTCCTACTTACATCACCATAGTGATGATCAAATGCCTTATAGTTCAGGTATAGGTGTTTGTTGTGCAACTTCTTACCACTGATTGGGGAAACAATGGCCTACTGTTGATTGGGGTCCACAGTTTTGCATCATGCAGGATGTGGGTGAACCAACATTAAGGTGGATGGAGTGACCGATTGTTGGGTTTGATCCTCTTGGAAGCTTCCTATGTACCTCACCGTAGTGAGGATCAATGACCTCATAGATCAGGTGGTGTGGGGTATTCAATCTATGCTACCCAGAGAATATTTAATGGTTAGTGCATTCTCTAAGACAACCTAAGTCATTCTCGGTGTGAGAAAAAATAGGTAGTAGAGACCTGATGATCACGTCATGAAAGATTCGTATATGGGAGGTGATGTGGGGCTTACACATGATCCCAAAAAAAAGAGGAAACAGGGTCTTATGCGTGGTTAGTGGCCAGAAGAGGTTGGGACTTACTCTGGGATGGAGGATCGGGGCAACAAAGCCCAATGGTAGTGGTATTTGGAACTGAATAATGGAGGGGCAGGGATACTGCCTCCTGTAAGAAAAGCTAGGGGCATACACCAGGATGGTTTCACTTTACTAGTATAGGATTATTGGGGGGAAGACATAGTTTAACGTCATGTGATGAGTATAACGATGCTTGGAAGATTATCATTCTTGCATCTCGGACAAGGTGGGTTCACTCCACACCCCTAGGACATACATAACCGGTACCCTCTGAACCGTGGTGAAGGGAGGGGACATGAATCACCATGACTATGAGGTGTCATGGATATAACCATTTATGGGTCCTTGTTAGCGTGGCTATGCGAAGAATAAATAGTCATTAGCATGACTATGTGAAGAAGAATGAGGCAACGAAACACAACTAGCCATATTTTCTAAGAGACATTGAAATTATTCTGTGCAATCCTAAAGGGCCCCATAGTGAATGAGCATGTGACGTAGGGGTGTTGTGTGTCAGTCTGGTTTGAACATGGTGCCTTTAGGTGATGGCAACACATAGATAACGTCAGATAATGGACCGAGGTAATATAGGATGTCTGTGTGCAAGAGGAAGGGTTGGCGTGCAATAAGGACGGTTGGCACGAATTATGAGGAATTGGGTTATTTATGAAAATAATTGACCTATCATAAATATTATGTGATTAGATTAATTATTTTTTGGTATGATAAATTAAGATTGCTTTATGATATTAGTGGAAAAATGATATAATATATCTAGGAAGAATTTGTTATAAAATCCTTTTCAATTTTCAGTTTCAGTCAAAGTTGGGTTATTTTGTGAAATTTTATGGATAGTTTTCTTATGAATATTCATTGATTAAATATGGGTATCAATGTTGAATTCATGAGAATTGTATTATCATAACCATATTGGTTTTGGATAATGAATCAAGATATGAGAAATAGATATATAAATTTTTGGGGTTTATCCAATAATCTAGATGTTGATTCGAGTGTTTCATGAATGAAAAAAATTCATATTGAATACTCAAAGCCTAGAGAAAAATATGTTTTTGTTTTGGAATTTTAATAATGTTTGAAAGACTGATTTTGAATTTAGTGTATTTCCTTCTATTATTATTCAATGAAATTAATGAATTACACAACATTATGAAAATGATCATAAAATAGAGATGTTTTCGATTTACATTTCCCACTACAAAATAAATTATTGTTTAACCCATCACAAATTTATGGTTTTTGTGATTTTTAACATTCTTCAGAGAATGTTTTCTATCACTCTACATCTAACCCTTATGGTTAGTTTTCTCTTCCATATCCGTGTTTTTATACTTGATACCCAATTATTTTTTATCTTGAATTACCATTGTACTTCACATTCTATATTTTATAATGTTGGTATTTTGACTCATTTCCAATATGTGATTTCAAGAATGTAATTTTGAAAGTAATTTTTATATTTATTAATAATTTTAAATTAGATAAGAAATTTACTATAATAAACTCTTATGTCATATATCATACCCGACACACAACAATGGGTTTCTCTAAAATCTTTCATTCTACGCATGACCGGGTTATAATGAAAAAATATTACAATTTTATTATTTTATGTTTTCATTATTTTATAGACGTTAGAATGGTCGGATTGAACAATGTTAACTAATTTATTAAATTATTTTTACACATGTTTATATAATCACTCATTGGTTAGAAAATTAATTAGAAATGAAAATAAACAACAATTGAACATAAAACAAGTGTTTTATGAAAATATATATATGTGAGAATAATTGTGTTTATAATATAATAAAATCGATCTTTTTGGAATATATTAACTAAATATAAATTTATTTTGATGTTTAAAATTCATCTTATATGATTTCTGAACATGATATAAAAAGAAACCCAATTTTAAACATTAACTAAGTAGTTTTTAATAAAGTCAATTTTACAAAAATTCGATGGGGAACCCATATTAAACAAAATTGATTTATCTTTTATAAATTATATTTGATATAATACACTTCTTATTTGAGAGATAGATAAAAAAATTACTCTGGGTGCAATTTTGGTATTTTTTTTGATAAATTCCATATTATTATTAATGGTTAAAAATATTGTTGTTAAATTCTAATCATCTTTTTTAGTCTAATTTTGTTATATAGATACGTTAACAATTTAATTAGTTATGAATTTTACATTGATTATTTATTATCATTTAATTCAATTTAGGTCTTTGTAATGGATTTCAAATTGAAATTGATAAAAATAATTGTGAACTTTTGAATGTTTCTACATTAAAAAACGATTTTTTCTTTACATCAACAGTATTATTTTTTAAAATAAATTTTTTTAATTTATGTGAAAATAATATAAAAAATAGAAATACACGGTTGTAATAATTTTGAAATCACTGATTTAATAAGCTAAAAATAATATTTTATGAATAATAAAATTATTATTTTAATTTCTAAAGTTGAGGGTAAATCGAGTAATTTATTGGAAAAATATTATTATAATATTATAAAATTACATTAACACTTGTCATAAATTCGTTTTATTAGTGGGTTTTTGCCAAAATCATCATTACGCTGAAATTATAATCTTTTAATCCACTTGGTTAAGAAAATGGATGTTTTTATAGTTATTTTAAGGATTTGTTAACATTGACACTCTCATATTCTTAATAAATAAAAATAATAATATGGGGATATAAATGTGATATGTTCAACTATAAATATTAATTAGAAATATTAAAAGCTTCTATTGTATAATTATAACTTATTTATAATTTTGATACAATAAATGATAAAATATAATTATGGTATAATGGTGATGTGGTAAATCATTTATCAAAGGAACCATAAAATAAATGACAATGAGAATACTAAAAAAATATTAAATATTAGACACCATAAATGAAATTTATTGGATGGACTAGAAATATTATTCTGGATTTAAATTAGTTTCTCAGATTAATACTATTTTTTTAAATTTTTTAAAAATCCATTTAATGAATAGTGTTAAAATTTAGATAATTAATGTTTTAAAAAATAAAATATTTAAATAAATAAATTAGTTTTTTTAAACTAAAAGATTCAACTAACTAGTATTTTTATCTCTCCAATGTTCATTAATGAGTTAGTTATTTGTATTTATAGAGGTTATGGTAATTATTTTATCTCTCAAAGTGTAAATTACTTAATAATGTCGTTAGAGTTAAATGGGTTAATAAATAAATATAAGGATTAAAAAATATACAAAAAATGTATAATTTTTATAATATACGTGGATTTCCTCCAATAATAAATATATTTTCTAAATAAATCATCTTTGATCAGTTTTTAATATAAAAAGAATTTATAATAATTTAATATGATTAAAAATTAAACGATACCAACTCACATCAACTATAAACTGAAAATCATCTTATATATTTCATACAGTTAAGAAACAATTTTCGTTTTACAAAAATCCATCCAAAACAGTTTCTGTATTCCCAGCCCATATTAAAGAGGCCATATTTTGGGCATAAAGTCCTTTTTAATTTGTTATGATGTTAAAAAACATGATCATATGAAGGAAATGTAACATTTTTCTTTAATTTCTTCTATTTTTTTTTATTCTTATACAAAAATAAAATATCCACCAACCATGATGAGATAATAAATCTAGTATCCTAAATATACTAAGATATTATTTTGTTAATATCATCACCCAAACCAACATCCTCTTCCATCAAATGGAAAATAAATTAATTTTTTGTGCGTTTGTGCGAACTATCCCCTCCACACACTGATATAATTCATTTACCTTAACTGTCTCACATGAGTGGTTCTAATGATTTAATTAATGTTCATATGTTATATTCATGAAAAATTATTTATTATTTTATTATATTTAACAATTCATATTCTTTCATATGAGTAAAAAAATAATTACACATTTGGGGCATATGTGTGAACTATCACCTTCACAAAGCTATGTGATTTGATTTTATTCACAACACCACATGAATGCTATATACTTGTGTATATATAAATGATTAATTTCATATTAACAATGATATAAAAATTTTTGATGGGTAAAATAATTATTACATTATTTCCTTAATGATCAATGACTAATGAATACGTTACTAATGCTTACATACGACCTACCTTCTCCATGTTTATAACATTGTTCATTTTTCATTACCTGAAAAAATGGTTTAATTTAAAATTATAATTAATGAAATAAATTTTTCATTATTTTATGAATACTATACTGGAGATAAAATACATATGAACACATGGAATCATGACATCATACCATGTTCATTTTCAACTCATGTACCGAATAATGACCAAGCATATGACTTGAACTGAAATAGTTATGTAATTTTAATGAAATTTTAATAAGTGATATAAAAATAATAGTAAACCTCAAAAATCACCTTAATATATTATAAATTTAACTATGTTTATTATTCATGAATGTAGATATTGTACATGATGATTTGGACTCAAGCTAAGGGATCTCAACTCAATGTCCATTCATCGAGTCACATATTGATGTTGTGATAATTATTATCCTATAAGGTGTATGTACAGCTATCTTAACACCTCATACAATGAATTATTATATTCTCATTATATTTAATGATTTTTAAATGTTATTCTTTAGTGATTTTTATTCATTTCTTATTCTGCTGGTAAGGGGATCTAACTACTACATTATATTAAATATTTTATAGATATATTATTATAAATAATTCACAGTAATATCTGTGATTTGAAAAATATATTTAAGGATTTATGTATAAGGACATAACGTTTTTCAGAGGATAATTCTTTCAAAATATTTCAATTTTGTATTAGAAAAGTTTATTGATATATATTATTTTTAAAAACAGTCTATTTTTTTCTATGACTAGATTTATTATTTCAATAACATGGAGAGTTTTTTTACATATATATAAGAACCCAGTTCTTATTCATGTGGAATGGTTTTCTTCTTTTCTTTTTCCTTGGGTGTTTTTGAGAAGAAAAGGTAAATGTGGGGAAAATCTCAAATTTATGTGTACACGTAGTGTACTATTGTACACATGCCTTGTACTTTGGCCATGTGGGATGAGAATAAAAAGTGTGTAGGCTTGTCAGTGACTAAGGGTGTAAAAACTAACTACACTCCACGTACATAGTAATGCATATCATGTAATCAGTCGGTAGGTAGAGAGTAAGGTGGTGGAAGTAGATGCTAGAGGAATGATAGTACACACCGTGTACTTAGTAATAGATGCCATATAATCAAGTCGGTAGATGAATAGTGAGGATGTAGAATGTAGCTGCCATAAGAACAGTTCAGAAAGAAAGTACAAGCCGTTCACTTGAGAGTACCTGCTGTGTAGTTATTTGATTCGTAAAAACAGGCAGTGGCCACCTTATTCAGAAGAGGAGGCATAGAAATCACCTGGAGCAGCGAGAGAGGAGGCTGAGACTTAGAGGAGCTCCCAATCACTCACTGAGACTCCTATTCATCTATCATTGATCTCGTTTCAACCGCGTGGGTAAGGTCTTCCTTCTCCTTGAATGTATCCATTGATTTCTTTCCATAAGATATGTTATTTAGGTTTGAACAGGTAATCATTCATCATAGATCTACATAGTTCTTGGTCGTTTCAGGAGGTGCCTTTCACAATTATATATATCAGAATAGATCGAGGTAGGTGGTCTTGTGTTAATTCCAACTGTCATGATTATTTTGTGAACCACTTCGCCACGCACCCATGTTCGAGGTGTTGTATGGCTAAGGCCTTGACTATTGAGATACCCATGATTTCATATATAATATAATGAATACGTACAAACATTTGTTTGAGTTCATTGCTTTGATATAGGGCCACCCCATGGGTGTGTTTCCCTTTTTTAGCCATTTGGCCAGGATACCCATGGTTATGTCGTGATTATACCATGTTTTGAGTTTTCTTTAAAGGAATCATATATAAATTTCTTGCTTATGCGTTGGGCTTGGCCCAATTACTTGCATTTCCTATGGAATGCCTAAGGGCAGTGTTTGTTATATCCTGAGGGCATGGTTTTTTAGCCAGAGGGAAATGTTTCTTATGCCTCAGGGAAGTAGCTTCTGTGCCTTAGGCAGAAATCTATTATGCCTGAAGAAAATATTCGTTATGCCTGATGGAAGTCACATGAGGGCTTCATTTCAGGTTGCCTCTGCGTAAGAATATGCATGTTTGAGGGCAATGTTTACATTGAATATTCACTGTGGTGATTTCTTATATAGTACCTGCCAAGCTAAATCATAGGCATGGTATTATTATATTTTAATTGTATGATAGCCTCTTGTGATTTATCTTATGGCATAGTATATGATATTTTCAGTCGAGGATGAGTCTCAGAAAAAACCCAGAATTAAATTATATTGAATTGTTAAATAATAATTTGAATGAAAAGGTAAATGGTAGAAATGATTACTTTTATGTAATTCCTAATTACTGCATCTCATTATTGCACCCTATTACAGCACATTTTCACTGACAATTGGGCACGAGCCTTTGGTGGTTGCCTACTAGATTTTATTTTTCACGCCATGTTTGGGTCATGTTTTGGGACCAAACATATTATATTGTTGTAGGTATCTATAAGGGAAATTGTCCCTATATAGGTACGTGATTATTGCCGATGATTAGGGGGGCATGGGACCGAGCTTAGGATTGCGATGTTTCTGGGTTCCTATTGCACTTCATTTGCTTTTTTGGCCGTACTTTGTACCTTTTGAGGTATTTTATTAGATTCTAGTATATCCTATTTTGGTTTCTTTCTTTGAATTAGAGACATATTTCATCATCATATATATGACTGTTGGTTATCTTTTACATCAGTTTCGTTGTCCATTTCAAGCCTATATTTTTTACAGCTTCCTCTTTTGAAAGTTTTTATTTTTTCTGTTGAGTTACAGTTAGAGAAATGAGTTCATTGTTTCCCCACTATCATTCATAGGCTCTCGTTGCTAGTTTGTAGCCTATAGAATTTGGCGATATGCGCTTGAGGTCATGTGACCAACCGGGTTCATGGAACCAGCTGTGTGGAACCCGGATCCTGGACTTTAGAAAGTGGTATCAGAGGAGTTTCTTTTCTATAGGTTATTTTATTATTTGGTGAAAATATAAATAGATAGTTTTTTAAGGGATTTGGTAATAAAATGTGCCCAGAAGTATCTACGTTGTGTACATGTAATGGAAAGATTGCCTCAAATTAAATTGTGATTTTCTATTTATGATTATTACAATTGATTATATTTCACCACTATGTTACACACTTGTGGTGTGTTGTTTAATATTTCATACTTGGTTTTTACTTAGTTTCAACCTAATGAGACGAGGGTATGCCATCTCAAGCATCATTAAAGCACATGTTGAAACCACATGTCTTTAATTGTTCTCTGCCATGTAGGTGAATTGGAAATTGCTTGTTGTGGTGATAGGTGTTGACATAGAAAATTCATTAATTTGTGATAAATATCTTGATAGATACGCCAGCTATTAATAGGGTATTACTGCATGTTATGGTAGGGTATATGGATGCAAAACTATGGTTCCAGAGAAGTATGGGCTCTCTTGGACCAGAATTTAGTACATCATGATCCAGCCTTTCAGTGGGTTTTGTACTAAAATGTGAAGGGTCGGGTGCTAAACTTTGGTCTTCAGGGAGTATGGGCCCCCACGGGTCAGAATTTTTCAAACTGATGCTTGAAATTAATGAAAAAGGGGATCCAGAGTAGTTTATGAGATTTACTATTTGGAACCCCAGACAACTAAGCATGTTGTTCTATGACCACAGTCAATGTACTCTTCTATTCAAGAAGAAATTAAAATTTATAAGTACATTTCATGTATTATATGTAAATGTCGTGTATCCTCTAACCGTGTCATAGGTCGTGTAGGTAGAAACATGAGACATGAAACTCTTGTGGGAACATGTCGTGTACTAGTTCTACACACCATGTCATGTTGACCATGTGTCTGCCCGTGTGACTAACAACATGAACAATGAATCCTTAGGTGATACATACCGTGTCAGTAATAAACACGTCATGTAGTGTAATCCTGGGATCTGGCAGTGTAGTTAACAATACGTGTCGATGTTATGTTTTCAAGTACACGTTGTTTCCTTCTGGAACACACCATGTAGTGTGAGCAGTGTATCTGGCCATGTCATGAAGAACATGGGTCCGTGAAGCTTGTCTAGTACACGTCTAATCTAGAACAAACATGCCATGTAAAATTGTTCTAAGGGGATCCGTGTGGCTTAGCCTTGTTGGAGGACTCGTGCATGGGAAGAAAATTCTATTACACGTCATGCGTAAGGACAACACGCTGTGTGTTTGGGGTGTTACACGACCAATTCTGGCAGAAGTACATGTCCTTGTGAAAGACTTATAGGAACATGACATGTAGTTATTATACACACTGTGTAGTCTTATTCTAAAAAACATGATTATTTTATTTATCATATTCCCTTCTTACATTCCATTTATTATTCCTCGATGATCTTAATTTAAGTCATGTGTTTGACCTTGTAGAGTCATGTTGCCGAGAAGACAATGAGTTGTTCTCTAAGAGAGTGGCGACGATTATACTCTAGAGATGGTAGGACATGGACTATAGATGGATCCTCCAGCAGTTTCAGATGTGGCACCAGCCGTTATACATGATGTAGGCATGGGCGTGCAGTTCCGTGAAGGCTTCATGTGGGTCATGCTGACCATCCAAGGAGCACTGCCAGTTGCCTCATCTATGGCAGAGGTAACACATATATTCCTACAGCAGCAACTCCATACATTTTTAGGGGATGGAGGACCATAGGCTGCGGAGTCATTGATGGACTCTATGAATAAGATCTTCGTGAATCTGGAGATTCCACTTGGGAGGAGGGTCATGCTTGCTACATAAATGTTGCATGATTCTTCGAAGAGATGGTTGGATGTTACCACCCAGACTGAATATCACTGAGACATGGCATGGGAAGATTTTCAGGTATTCTTCATTGAATTTTTATTTCTGGAGATGCTATTGGAAGATCAAGATTGAGAGTACATGAATCTGCAGTAGGGAGCCATGTCTGTGATGGACTATTCTCCCCACTTCACTGAGCTACAACGTTTTTCACATGTTCTGGTTGGTGATGAGACTTTGAAGGCTAGACGCTTTGAGTATGGTCTCTGATATGTCATCTGAGCACTGGTGAATGTTTTTAGGTTGCCGGCAGTGCATGCTATTGTGAACCAGGTGTTGAATTCTGAGCAGAACTTGCTGGAAGCTAGTGGGGCAGACCAGGGCGGTTAGGCACCGGTCTCTGGTACTATTTCTACCGGCAAGAGGAAGATAAAGATAGATTTCTATCATGGTGGTAGTACTATCCAGAAGAATTTTTCAGGTGGCCATGTAATGTACTGCCAATCTGGTATAGAGGGGAAAAAAGAGACCTCAGTGTCCAGATGACCTAGTAGAGTGTCAATCCTGCGCCAATATCAGTCATCTTCAGCATTATTGCAGGGCGTTTCCTCCAGTGAATAGTGAGTGGGGATCTGTGTAGACTCATTGTGTAGGAGTAGGGCTACCATCTTCTTACCAGTTAGATAATTGGAGTACGTCAGGACATTCAGGCCAAGGTGGTTGTTGTGGTCATGGTAGCCAGACAACAGGATCTCAGAGATAGTATGGGGGTCAGCTCAGGGTAGCCAGGCTATGTCGTAGGGCTGTGACACTATGTTGACATATGCAGCGCAATAGTCCCAATGCGAGCATGATCCTGAACCTTCCACTGTCATAGGTACTATTCTAGTTTTTTATGTCTTATCTTCAGTACTTTTTGATACTAGTGTTACACACATATTTATATTTGTGTTTATTGTTGATAGAATTGACTCTATGTTTCATGTTATTCTTATATCATGACTCTAGACACTATGTTGAGAATTAGAATAGAAGGTGTGTGTTAGTGAAAGGAGTGCCCCTAGTGGATGGTGGGTGTCACTTCCTATTGGACCTCTATGTCTTAGAGATGACGGGCTATGATTTCATTCTCTAGATGGACTGGTTGGTACCCTTTCATGTCATTGTATATTTCTATCATTGCAGTGTGAGTTTCACATCACCAGATGTTGGATAGTTTCTATACAAGAGAGAATGAGATGTCCATGAAAGATGAGCTGGACCCAAGCATCATGGCTGAGGTGAGTGACAACCCAAATTTAGAGTTTATATTTGGATGACCAGGGAACATGTTAGAAGTATTTCCCTATAGTGGTAAATTTTTTTAGGGATGTCCTCCGAGGTGACTTTTTAGGTCTACATCCAAAGTGAGAGGTGGATTTCCCTATTGAGCTTCTTCCAAGAGTGGCACTTGTGGCCATTACTTTTTATAGGGTTGCTACACCAGAATTGCAGAATCTCAGGAGGAAGATAGAGGAGTTACAAGCCAAGGGTTTCATCTGACCCAGTACTTCTCCTTGGGATTCACCTATCCTCTTTGTGAAGAAGGTCGATGGTACCCTCAGACATTGTGTGGATTATCGAAAACTGAAAAATCTGACGGTTAATAACTAATAACCCTTATAGAGGATTGATGATATTTTTGATCAACTTCAAGGATCATGATTTTTCTTGACGATTGACATGAGATCCGAATATCATCAATTGCGCAGTAGACCATCAGACATACCGCTCATAGAATTTCAGAGCAGATATGGTCTATAAGAGTACATGGTCATGCTGTTCAGACTATCAACAATGCCAATAGTATTCATTTCTTTGATGAATCATATGTTCCTCCCACATATGGAATCTTTTGTGGTAGCCTTTGTGGATGATATCTTAGTGTACTATCACACTTGACTCGACCATGACACCCATCTTGAGATCATACTGGGCACACTTAGAGAGCATCTGTTATATTTTATGTTCTCAAAGTTCCACATTTGGATGGACCAAATTCACTTCCGGGGTCATATTATCTTAGAGGCAGGAGTTGTGGTAGACCCAGAGAAAGTGAGAGCAGTAGTTTCCGGGGAGCAGCCGAACAACCGGATTGAAATACGGAGTTTCTTGGGCCTTGATGGTTACTACAGGTGCTTTATATACGACTTCTCCCACATAGCAGCACCATTAACGGGTTTGACTAAGAAGGGTATGAAGTTAGTTTGGTCAAAAGATTGTGAGATAGCCTTTCAAGCGCTGAAGGGAAACTTGACATCAGCAAAAGTCCTGATACTTCTAGAGCAAGGAATGAGCTATACTGTTTAATGTGATGCATTTGGTATTATATTGGGAACTGTGTTGATGTATGGAAATCGAGTAGTTGCATATGGGTCTTAGTAGTTGAGGCCACATGAGAGGAATTACCTGATGTATGATCTCGAGTTGGTTGCAGTAGTTCATGCGTTACACTATTGGAATCATTAACTATTGGGAGAACATTTTCATGGTGTTTACGAACCACAAAAGTCATAAATAAATATTTATCTAGCATGATGTGGATTTGATATAGTGAAGGTGGGTTGAATATCAGGAGTTATATGACTTTGAACTTGCCTATACAGCTAGTAAGGGTAACGTAGTGGCTGATGCACTAAGTAGGAGGACTCAGATACAGGCAGTGTAGGAGGCCAGTGGTGGGTAGCAGCTTATGGCTTTGTTCTCAATGATTAATTTGGATATGAACGATAGTCAGGGGTGAAACTATTTTTCATCCTTATCTTTGACTTATACCCTCATGGATAGAGTAAGGATGAGACAACTATCAAATTCCGAAGTCCTAGTTCTTCCTGAGTCAGTGGCAATTGAGGACCCTCCTCCTGGTTGGACAGTAGGTGAAGGCGAGGTACTACATGTCCATGTAAGAGTGTAGGTTTCAGGGGATCTACGTGGGTAGTTGATGTGTTAATTTCATGATTCTTCTTGGGCATTTCATCCTGGAGTTAACAAAATGTACCATGACTTAAGACATTAGTATTGGTGGCCAGGTATGAAAAGAGAGGTAACTAGTTTTGTTACGAGATATTCCACCTGTCAGCAGGTGAAGGTGGAGAATCAGAGGCGAAACAGACTATTAGAATAGTTATTCATTCCGGAGTGGAAATTGGTTTATGTCACGATGGATTTTGTAACTGGGTTTCTAAGGTCACCTCAAGGCAGTGATTTTGTTATGATTATTGTGGACAGACGTACAAAGGTATCTCACCTTTTTTCGATCAAGGACACCTTCGATGATGATGAGAATGAGAAATTTTATGTCTGATAGGTAGTATGTCTTCATGGGGTACCTCATTCTATAGTATCAGATAAGGAGGCCCCTTTTACGTCTCGCTTTTGGCAGTGTTTTCTGAGGGCATTGGTTACCCCGGTGTTTCTAAGCACAGCATACCACCCTCAAACCGATGGCCAGTCAGATCGCAAAATACAGGTGCTAGAGGACATGTAGAATGCATGGGGCCTATACATTGGGGGCTCTTGGGATATCACATATCCCTGGTCATGTTTTCCTACAATAATAGTTTTTCAGAAACTATTGAGATGGAACCTTAAGATGCTTTATATGGTAGGCCATTTCGGTCACCCTTGTTCTAGTTAGAGGTAGGTGAGGCAGCATTTCTGGGACCACGCCTCATACCAGAGACATCAGGGTAGGTCCAGTTGATTCAAAACAGTGGGATACTACATTGTAACTTCATAATTATTATGCTGATCACTAATGAAAATTCATAGAGTTCATGGTCAGAGATTAGGTTTTCTTTCGTGTTTCACTGAGGTTGGTACACAGGCGGATCAGGAGACTTGTTAAAATTTCACCATGTTATGTAGGGCCGTTTGAGATTCTGGAGTGGTTCGGGTAAGTTTCCAATCAGTTTAATTTACCACAGAAGTACTGGGACATGTACAACAGCTTCCAAATATCTCAGATGTGCCATTATCACTCAGAACAACCTCACATTTTTCATCCTGACTATGTTGAACTTCATGTTGATGCATCCTTTGATGAGCATATGATTCGTATTTTTGAAAGGATCACAATCATTCTCCGAGGCTGGTCAGTTCCTCTCATACGGGTACAAGTTTAGCATAAAACCTGGGAGTGGGAGACCGACATATGTGCTCAGTAACCAGAATTGTTCTTATCTTTATCATTACCACCCTAGGAAGGGAAATTCTGGGATGGATTTCTTTAAGGGGTGAGTTTTTATGAACCTGGTTCTTATTCTTGAGGTACATGTTTCTTCTATTCATTTTACATATGTTTTTTATGAGAAAAAAATGGAAATGTGGGGAAAATCCCAAATTTATGGGTATATTCCATGTACTTTTGTACACACACCATGTACATTGTCTGTGAGGGATGAGAATACGTGGTGTGTATGCTTGTCGGTGATTAAGTGTGTAAAATATTACTACATGCCATGTACTTAGTAATACACATCGTGTAATCAGTCGGCATGTGATCATTAAGGTAGTGGAAGTAGCTTCCAGAGGAACGATAGTACACACTATATACCTAGTAATAAATTCCATGTAATCAAGTCCACATATGAACAGTTAGGCGGTGGTAAGTAGCCACTAGAAGAAAAAATTAAAATAAAAGTGCATGATGTGTACCTAAGAGTACATGACATATAGTTTTTTTTGTTAAAATAGGCAGTAGCCTCCTCATTCGGTAGATGAATTAGAGAACTCACCAAGAGCAGCAGTAGAGGAGGATGAGACATGGAGGAGCTCCTAATCGCTCACTGAGACTCTGATTCATCCGCTGTCGATCTCGTTTAAAATGTGTGGGTAAGGTCTTCCCTCTCCTTGAGTCCCTCCATTCGATTCTTTCCCTAATGGACGTTATATTGGTTTGAAAGGGAAATATTTCATCTTAGATCTACATTGTTCATGGTCGTTTTGGGTAACGCCTTTCACGTATATCAATCAGAAGAGATCGATGTATGTGTTTTTGTTTTTACATCCAACTATTGAGTTAATTTTGTGTATCGTTGTTCCAGGAACCCATGTTTAGGGTGTCATATGGCTGAGTCCATGACAGTTGAGATACCTAGGATTTCATAGGTAATCTGAGGAATAAGTATAAAATTCTGTTTTACATCATTTATTTGATCTAGGGCCACCCTATGGGTGTGTTTCCCTTGTTTAGCTATTTGGCCAGGATACCCATGGGTATGCCGTGATTATACCATGTTTTGAGTTTTCCTGAGAGAAAACATATATAAATTTCTTTCTTATGCATTGGGCTTAGCATGATTATGTGCATTTCCTATAGAATTATTGAGGGTAGTGTTTTTTATTAGCCTCAGGGAATAGTTTTGTTAATCCTAAGGGAAATGTTTCTAATGCTCGAGGGAATTAGCGTCTGTGACTGAGGGATATATCTCGTATGCCTGAGGGAAATATTCAATAGTCCTGAGGGCAGTCGCCTAAGGGTTTCATTTCTCTTTGCCTGAGGTAAAGGATTTGCATGTCTGGGGACAATGTTTACTTTGAATATTCACTGTGGTGATTTCTTATCTTGTACCTACCATGCTAAATCATGGGCTTGGTATCATTATCTTTTGCTTTTTAGATAGCCTGTTTTGGTTTCTACTGTGGCACTGTATATGATATTGTCGGTCAAGTTCGAGTCTTGGAAAAAACCCAGAATTCATTGATATTGAATTGTTAAATAATTATTTAAATGACATGGTAACATGTAGAAATGATTATATTTGAGTACTTTTTAGTTACTATATCTCATTATTGTACACTGCTGTTTAACATTTTCACTGATAGCTAGGCATGGTCCTATGGTGGGTTCTTACTGGGATTTATTTCTCACACCTTGTTTGGGTCATGTCTTGGGCCCAAAAAGATTATATTGCAACGAGTATTGATAAGGTTATGGGTTCCTACATAGGTACATTATTTATACAAAGGAGTAAAAGAGAAAGGGACTGAGCTTAGTCTTGTGATGCTATTGGGTTATTGTTGAAATACTTTGGTTTTGTTTTGCTAAACATTGTACCTTATACTGTATTGTATCAGATTGCATTGTACCCTGTTTTGGATTCTTTCTTAGAATTAGAGAGATATTTGATCATCATACATATGACTGTTGGTTATCTTTTACTTTAGTTCCATTGTCCATTTCAGGCCTATATGGTTTACTGCTTCCACTTTTGTGTGTTTATATTTTTGTTCTGTTACATTGAACTTTGAAAAATGAGGGTATAGTTTCCCCACAATCAGTCCTACACCCCCACTACTAGTTGGCAGCCTTTGGAGTTTGGGGAAATGTGATTGGGGTCTTGTGACCAACCGGGTTCGGGGCACCCATTGTGTGGCACTGGGATCCTGGACATTACAATATACATCATGAACAAAATTTCATACTTTTATGTTTATTTGATGTTTCAGAGTTTTCTTTATTGGTTTATTTTTTATTTACAAATAATGTTCTTTAATTTATGTGTTCATAAATTTTTTAAAATGAAAGTTTATTTCAAAGTGGAAATATTATTTTTTCCATTATTCATGTTTTTTGTGGTATGATTACGTTATAGTTCTTAGGTATTGTTTATGTGTATGGGTTGTTCAATGAAAAACTGGTGGTGGGTGAGCCCATGATAGCTCTCAAATACATTGGGTAATTATATGGGGTTAACAGGTTTGTTTTCTCTTAAGAGATATAGGGAATCTACTACGATGGGTCTTCCAAATGTAATAGTGAATGTTACTCCCCATATAGCTGTAAAAGCTAAAATATATTTTTGATATGAATTCCATAAGTTACATATATTATTTATGATTTCTATGATGTTTTTATAGAATCATATGATTTTATGATGTATTTTAAATAGATTATGTTTTATGGGTGAAAATTATGATTTAGTGCAATTTTATTCAAGATTTTAAAATATTCATTGACTAATCTTTTCATTACATATTGTATATCCCATACTGAACTTTTTTTTTCTCATTCCATGTATTTAAATTTTTCTTCAAGGTATAAGGATTTTAAAGACAATGGAATAAGTCATGATGAATTCTATGAATACTTTTATCATGGAGAAGAATTCAAATTTTACTTTACAAGGATTAACTTTTTGAAAAAATCTAAATTGAGTAGAATTATCTTAATTGTATTATGTGAGTTCTTATTAAATAGTTTTGGTTTAATTCAATAAAAATATAATCATGAAATGGTCCTCAACGTGAAAAAAATTATATTTTTCCCTGAAACTCAATATTATGTAATTTTTTATGCGGGGGCCTTATATTGTTAAACATACCTCAAGAATTTCAAATAATTAATATGTTAACAACCATCCATCAAAACGATTATTTTATACAATGTATCTAAAATTGGTCTCCACAAAATTTTATTGTAAATCTAAACTGTGTGATAAATAGAAACTACAATGTTAAAATTGATCCTCAGAAAGATAAATATGGTTTCTGTTTTCATTCAGATGAAGCCTCTGAGATCACTATCACTATGAAATGTATATTTTAAACTCTAATGATATAATAATCACCATGAAAGAGATTATGAATACTATAAAAGTATACCTCCAAAAATATTTATTAAAATGATCATCTAGTCCAAAAAACTCCCATTCAAAGTATTATATCCTACCCATTTCCCTTTACCAAGAAAAAGTTCGAATGAAAACTTTTTTCATCAACAAATAAAATGTCTTTATAATTAGGCCATGATACTGGATTCATGGTTACACTGTTTATGAGAACTAATCCTTATGGATATTTCATTCTGTATAACAAAATTGGTACCATTAAATAATTTCATATCCTATTAGATCACCAAACCAATACATATTTTCCGTGCACATTACCATTGATGAAAATGAATATAATATGATTCATGAAATAATTTCACATCCTGTTCCACAATTCTAGTCTGGGAAATAGTGAGAAAATTATGAGACAATGAAATGGGGAATGGAGAAACACAAGAAGTTAAGTACATTAAATTGAGAATACCAAAGATAAAATCAATGTTTATTCATAGACAAGGGTACTATGAAACTGTATAAACATAACTCATAATGTTAAAAACCCATTATATATGATGCACTAATGACTCCACTAATCCCAAATAAAACAATCAAGATTTAAAAAACATTTTCAAAATAAACTATGATAATGAACATATAGAGTTATATCATTGAGAGATAAAATAACAGTAAAAGAGAAAAAAAATTATACTTTATTAAATTATTAGAGAATTCGGAAAGTAAGAGGAAAAGTACACCTATCAAAGAAAGAATCTATCTTAGAATAATATCATATTTGAAATTCTTACTGATGCCGCATGAGATGATAACACCATCATATTATTTATGTCACCAAAAACCCTCTTCAAGATGTGGGAAGGAAAAATAACCTACTAGAACCTTCCTTCTTCAAGATGAAGGAACGAAAATGACCCCTGAGTCAAACCATCAATAGGCCCTGGAGTGGAGACTTCCACCAACAGTATTGAATCTCACATAGAAATGGAAGGCATTATCCTTTTTATGAAACAAGGCTGGGAGACTAGATAGTAAATCTTGAACAACCCGATGTTCTAAAATTATATGTCAAGACAAAATCCATCCCTACATCCATGTTTAAATATAAGACTGATATATTGTACAATGAAAACTCCAAAGTATCTTACCAAAAGAAAAGAGTCCAAGAAGCAACATCTACAAATCTTGATGCCCATGTTATTATGGTTCAACGCATTCTTTAATGTCCTCCTAGAATCATGAAAATGTTTATTATATGCAGTGTGAGCATACAAGTATACTTATTAGGGATACTAAAGATACTTTTTCATAATTGAGTGAACATACTGATGTCACTTAGAGAAAATAGTGAAACCTCAATGCACCTATCATGGAGTAATAACTAGCTCAGAATCACCAAGGGACACTCACCAGATTACCTAAGTCAAATATGGTAATTGTAAATTCACATCAATATTTGGGTACCCCGAACCACATTCCTATAAGTTGAATCATTTTACCAAACAACACACATCTTGATGCTATAACTCTTCCAATACATAGTCCCACCTCTACACCATCCCACAAACACATGGGCCTCAACCACCCACTAATCCCACCAGTAGACACCTAGTCCACCACAACCACACCTCTCAATAGAAGACACATTAGCCTCATCCCAAAGACACATGCGATAACAAACCTAGCCTGCAAAAACCTAGGCCTCCCATATATAAAAAACTACACTTGATGAATTCTAGACTATGGTAATCCAAAATCCATTACATCCTTCATAGATACGCTCGAGCAGTATGAATCCGGAAGAGGGTGAGAGAAAGAAAATCAGTAACCATCCATACATCATCCCTCTAGGATTTTATGAAACGCACCCTCCCCCATGAAATAAATGTGTTCAACACACAGTTCTCAATGAGTGTGGGGTGTATATAAAATCACAAAAATTTACAATATATATATATATAGGTACAAAATCAGTATGCCCAACCTATGGGTTTTCCAAAAAATAGTCAGTCTACACAAAACACCATTGTTTTGACCCCTCTATGCACAACCAAAAACAACAAAACAAAACCCTAACACCTTTTTATTTATCCTCTTTCCATTTAACAATTAAGGGATTATCCTTGGTCAATTATGGAACTATCGTGAATCTACCAACCAATACCATTTCAAAACAATAAGGAAAATAAAACATGTTGTCCCACTACACGACCCCAATCCTAATCTTCCTAGAAACATCTTCAGCCTTTTCCAACCATTATTATTCAAAATATTACCGCACAATCCTTCTATCACAACACATCCATCCATACCTTCTTCCCAAAAACATTGTTGATGCATTCCTACAACACAAAAACTTATAAACACAACACATTCCCACTGCCTAATGTCTCTTCACGACCAGAACAACAAAAGAAATATAGCTCATCTTCCTAAAAGTTCATGCATTCCACAATATATCAATCTCTCAGACTGAGATTCTATCATACATTCTATGTACCACCCCACGTGAAAATCCCACTGCATCTACCATTAACACACACCCCCATTGTATACTCATACCACTCCCTTCACATGGAAAAAACTCCTCTTTCCATCCTTATAACTACAACAGTGCTTCCAACAAAAACACCATACAAATCACCCAAGGTTACAAAACTCAATGTAACACAACACTTAGCCACACCTATCAACAGGTTGTGTATACATTCAGATTTAATCAGTGAAGGTTCTTTAGTTCCACTGGATTATAACTATACTGATCATAGAATGGGATTGATCCCGGGGAATTCATTTATTTAACCAAGTATTGGTGATTAAGATGATTCCATGTTATAGTCATAATTTTGGAATCTCAAAAAATTAGGACATCACTAGTGAAAAAACAACAGCCAATAACAGTGATGATTTTTAGAAGGTATATATCTATGAAAACCATAATAGAATCAAATATAACAAATAAAATTGGATATCAACATCAAAACACTCTATTCCCATTATATTATTTACACATTTGATCTTTTGATCTAATACAATTATTTTCTATTTATTCTTTTTAGGAATGTTCTCAGTTGTTTGTCACAAGGATTCATTTGCATACACACCATGAAGGATGCACAAAAAATGTGAAGATAAATAAATCCCTATTTAGTTGATTAATGTATCGAAGTTCCTCCTTGCTCTATGAATAGGGAAACATGCAAGTTGAAGGAATGGTCTCCAAGAAAAATATGCTGAAGAGTTCTTCCACAGGGCCATGAGTCGTTTGAATAGGATTTCTCTATACATGCGGTAATAAATGAAAAGTAATAGGAAAATAATATATATATGTTTTTGGAAGGGAGAGATCCTAAAAACCCAAAAGACGATTCCAATGTTCTTGAAAATAGGATCATGGTTGGACCAAGTAGCTTGGTAATTACAAGGATGGTATAACATTATGAGATATAGTGAATTTAATTATTCCCCTAGGAAATTGTAGAGATGTCCCATAGAACCATTGTGAGTTGATATGATACAATTTAACATAAATAAACACATAATAGTGGTGAAACTGGAAATAATTAAGAATGCGTGAAAACTAGATATGAGTCACCAATGCAGAGCCACCGATGGGTGAGCTACCAACATGACCAACTGACGGTGAGCTACTGATACAATAACCTATTTAAATATTAATATATAGATTCCATGACCTACTTATGCCATGAACTACTGACGTTGTGACCTACGAACATTGATGAAATTGTCTAACTGACATCGACACCCTCAATCTTCCGATATCGACCCTCGTTGACTCATCGATCCTAATTCCCATGACTCACTGAGGTCGACGCACTAAAATGAAAATGCGCTTCTATTCCAACACACTAGAAAGGTGATTCACTAACATTCCATCCGAAAAACTAGAAAAGTGGGAAACTCTTCAAATGTGCCAATGTTTCATCCCAAAATACCCTAAAAAATTGATTTTCTCGAAGAATGGTCATTGAGAAATTCGGGTTATTACATCAGATACCACTCAAACTATTCTCATTCATGAGAACATTAAAACTAACCCATATCTCAAAAGAGTTCTGTACAACCATCCCTTATGATGCCTCTTAGGAGTAAACAACCTTTTTCCATTCCAAAGATGGAGTTATAACATTGACCACCCAGAACAACCCCAAATTATTTATATCATGAAAATCTCTGAAATAGTAAGGCCCCATAGTGCCCCAAAAAAACAAATATACACCATGTTCTTGCAGTCCAAACATAGGGATTCTGGATCTACTTCATCCATTCCAAGATGTAATTCTCTATGGGAGAGACTAACTCACCCACACTAGTTTAATCGAATCCACATTAATGTGTCTGGATTAGGTATCATGTTCTCCCCTCCCCATAGTCTGGACCTTTCACAAAAAATCAGAGAACAAGGAAACACCATAACATATGGAAAGGGAGGTAAAATGTTAAATTATAAGTAAGGAACAATGAAAACACAAGATAAAAACTCAAAACAAATCTGGGGACTAGGCACAAATTTGTGCTTCTCCTTCCCAGGTACTCTTCTCAAGGCCGCCATGCCTCCACAACACACGAACCAGGGAAATGGTATATCCATATATCACCTTCTACTCATGATCCTAGACTCTTTCAAATCTCTCCATGAATGTTTCATCACCCCCAATATACAAATCTTTCCATTCAAGGATGTGGGAGTCTTCGTGTAGATATCAAATGAAATGAGAGACCTGAAAGGCGTTGTTGATCCTTTCCAACCACGGTGGCAATGCCAGCTGATATTCAACCTATCCAACACATCCCAACACATAAAAAGGTCCAATTATCATGGGATAATGCTTTCCCCTTCTAAAAATACGTTGATTTCCAAATCGAGGTGATACTATTAAGAAAATATTGTTCCCAACCTCGAACTCTTAGAGGCCTCCTCCTATGATTGGAATATGATTTATTCTAGTACTAAGACACCTTCATACTCTCAATAACATGATGAAAATTTTCTAGTATGCTATGCACTACATATGGTCCATGAAGTTTTGTTTCCCCTACCTCTATCTAGCACGTGGGTGAGCAACACAGTATTCTGCACAAGGCTTCTATTAGTTCCATGTCAATGGTAGATTGATATCTATTATTGATGGAAAAATCTACCATTGGAGTTTTGTGTACCCAAAATCTTCCAAAGTCCAATAAACATGCCTGCAACATGTCCTAAAATTTCTGGATGGTCCTCTCTGTCAGTGTGTCCATCTGAAAGTGGAAAGTGGGTCTAAGGCCTTACTGGGTTCCAAAAGCATGTTGTAATCCCATCCATAATATATATTATAAACTGTGTGTCTTGATATGAGATGATGGATCTCGGAACGCCATGGAGCCACACCACCTCATCCACATACATCATTTATAGGGCATCCACTCTGCTCGAATCCTTAATCACCAAGAAGTTAGAAGATTAAGTCAACTGGTCCACTACTACCCAATGAGCACCACATCATCCCTGAGATCTAGGTAAAATTATGATGAAATCAATCAATATGTCATCCCACATTCACTCGGGAAGTTCCACGAATTGAAAGAGAATATTAGGAACATGGTGCATGTCCCACACCTGCTGACACACTACTCATATTGACACAAACTCTACCACTACCTGCTTCTCCATGGACACATAAAATCTTACCTCAAGCCTCTGTACATTTTTCAAATTCTAGGATGCACTCCCCTGGGTTAGTTTTGGAACTCAAAGATAACTCCCATGCTTATTACCACTGAAAAAATAGCTTCCAACAGAACAATGTACTATTATGACTATCATTCAACCATCCCTCAAAATAATCACCCTAGAAAACAAGATAATGCATCATCTCAACCTCTATATCTCACAAATAAGACTCATCTACCATCAGCACTAAGAATGATTGTACTATCAGTAGAAATATATTGCCTCTACCACTGTCCATCCCAGTGTCCAGGTGATAAGAATCCAACTCTACCATTTCCATTATGGAATTAGTAGATTCCGGAACTACCACTTTTTGTGACTCCCTATGTAAGGAAATGAATCGTCCATGACGATACCCTTTCTTGGGGTGTATGTGATATTGAAGTAATAATAATAGAGGAAATTCATACATCTTTTCTACTTCTAGTCAATGTATCGTTGGTAAAATATAAACCTCATTCTCTTATGATCAATGAACACCTCGAAGAACTCCCCAATCAGGTAAGGCTTCCACTATTCTTCACAAACACAACTGCTACAATCTATAGATCATGGGTGGAATAATTGCATTCATGGGGAAATAATTACCTAGACCCATATTAGATGACTCCCCAATGCTACATCAACACATACCCATATGTCTATGCCATAAGCGTCATAGAACACCTAAAACATAACAACATTTACTAGTATCCTCAGCACTAGGGAACTCAATAGCTTCCACTTTAGATAGATGAAAGCTTCCTTGCACATCCCACTCTATATAAAGGCCTTTTATTTCCTTTTCAAAGATGTTAAATGAGATGCAACGTGAGAGACATCTACTACGAACCTCCGGTAATAGCCTTCCTTAGCCAACAAACTCTGAACCACTAATGAATTCTTGGTTGTTTCTCATGAAAATTACCACTTTGACATTTTATGGGTCCATGTATATCCCCTAGTGGGACACCACATGGTTGAAGAAGTACACTCTCGCATCCAGAATGTTCCCTTGGACAACATTCCATAGATCTGTTGGTGTTAAAGGTCCTCCAAGAACGTACTTGGATGCCTGTCATGCTCCTCCTCTATCAATGAGTAGATCAGGATGTCCTCGACAAAGATAATGATGAACCATTCTAGGTACTCATGGTAATCATAGTTCATTATCCCCATGAACATGTCTACTGCTTTTGTGACCCCAAAGAGCATGACCACAAACTCAAAGATCCCATATATTCACTTGAATGTAGTCTTTCGGATGTGACCATCCTTTACCATAAACTGGGGATATCTAGACCTTAGGTGTATCTTTGAGAACTGACCTTCCCCCATTAATTGGTCAAAATGGTCATCAATACATGTAAAGGGATAATGGTTCTTGAATATCAACTGATATAATCTCTGGTAGTATATGCAAAATAATTGGCCATTGTCCACCTTCTTCAGAAACAAGATTGGAGTGCCCCACGATGACATACTTTGATAGATAAAACCCTTATTCATTAGGTCTTCAACTAAAATCCGCAACTCCAACAACATATATTGTTACAATATATTGGGAGCCATCGTAATTCAATTGGAACCTGGTTGTAATTCTATCATTAATAGAACGTCATGTCGAGGGGTTAGAGTCAAAAACGCTTTGGGAAAGACATCCAAGAACTCATTGAAAACCCTCTAAAACATTCAACATATATGTATCTGATGATTCCACTAATAGATTAAATAATAGGAAATAAAGAGGCTCCACCCACTGGATTCCCTCTAGAAAACTCTTCTCTCTAATGAAAGCTATGTGTTAACCACACATATCAGAGAACACGACCCTTATCTAGAAATATTCAATAACAGTGTGCATATAAACCAATATTTTGATTCCTATTATGACATCATATGGATGATTATATAGTGGAAGAAGATCCTCACTAGATTATTGAGACCATAACATCAGTCTAAACATTTGAAAAACATAAAAAATGATATGACCTCCAACTAGGGTACTCAACACCATGGGAATGTGATGTATCTCTACATACAGTCTGATAGCCTGGGATAAACCATGTGCATCAAAGGAGTGAGGGGATCCTAAATTAAAAATACCACACAAAAGAGTACAAAACAGAATGATCGTACCTCGAACAAAATATGGACATGGTGGAACTGATAACTCTGCAGTGTGGAACCTCCCATGACCTACTCCCCTCACTCTCTATTGTGGCCCACTTGCAAGACCATGCCTTGGTCGATGTCCCAGAGGAGAACCCTAGGGTTGTCCTCCCCCTGCACTGTCTACCCTCAGTCATGTGGTATCTTGCTTCCCCTGTTGTTGGAAGGGCCCCACCGAAAATAGCTACTGCTGGGGTGGAAACTGAGCATTCCCACCCACAAAGTGTGGTGCTCTAACTCGGAAATAGTTGCAAATATTTCTATAGAATCCACAAATAATTATCCTCGGTCAGAGGCCCATGAGGATGGGGAGAGCACCAAGAGATCAGGAATGGAACAGCTGAGGCATATTTTCTGTTGGCCAAAACCAAGATGTCCCTGATGCTGATGAAATTATACTAATAGCATTCACCTTTGGCAAACTTAGAAGGATCCCCTCTCGCAGCACACCTCTGATAGATATCATGCCCACCAATACTTCGACATTATTTTGAACCTTTAGGTATGAAGGTAGAGTGAGTGGTGTATCAACATACTGAAGAGAAAGTTGAAGTTCCCCCTATAAGCGTCTCGCTCAGGACTCCCTTTCAGTGAAGATATCCAGTAAAAAGCGTAGGAGATACTAAATAATTATCCCCAGTTCCCTTACTAACATACTCCCCTACAAGATAGAGTGTATATCCTACCACTTCTAATCCTTCATCATGTAAAAATGAAATTCCACCTATAACTCCCTGTCAAATTCATCCCAAGAAACCTCATTTTCCTTCCTCCCCTAGAGGTAAAGCATCCACAATTGATTTGATGCTCCTCATTTCTAGCTCACTACCAAATGAACCCATTACGTTGACAATGTTTAGATAAATCTGAATGCGATCACCAGCTCTAAAAAAATCCATCCATTTCTATATCTAATATGTTGCCCTCATACATCCCCAAAGTCTCTTGTAAAAAGACGTGAAGCGTATTCTTCCAACTGTCATCATCTTCGTCTCGGTCGGTCCTCCATTGATCAACCAGGTAAACATGTTGGACTTCATCTTCTCTTAAAACATGGGGATGGCGTCCGTGTTCTATTAGGGAAAAATTGGGAAACAAAGAACTTCTAAGCCTGAGTAGTGTGGAAAATTTCATTAAAATATTGTTTAAAAATTTCATGTATATTGAATTCCCAAAACACCCAAGATCCCCAAGAACATAAGAAATTATGATACATTTACCTTTCATAGGGTCTCTACCTTGCAATCAGTGTAGCCTCACTAAGTCATTCAGTAGGCCAAGAGTCCTTGCATCAAATCCTAGGGGGGCCTAAAATCCCGTGTCCCAGCTGATCTTCTATGGCCTATCTCATGCAACAATATTTCCTAACAATGATTCCCTACCATCCTAGGAAATCCTCATTGTGCCAAACTCTGACCACATCCTATTTTGAAAACCCCCAAAATTCCCCCTTTGATACAATTTTTTCATGATCCACTTTCTCCAAGATTAGGGATGGTACAACAACCTACCGTACCCTTCAATCCACAAGATGAAAAAAAGATAATGAACCCCCTGAGTCCAACCTTCAATATTCCTAGGAGTGGTGACTAGCACCAAGGGTATAGAATCTCATATAGAAATGCAAGGTATTACTCTTTTTATGGATCATTATTGATAGATAAGATGGAAAATCCTAATCAAACCCATGTAATAAAGTGAATGTGAATCCATAATCCATCCCCACATTTAGGTTCAAAAGTAATAATGATAAAAGGTATAATTAAAACATAAAATTATAATACTATAAGAAAAGTATCTAATAACCATGCAAAACAAATCTTAGTGCCTGATCTACTAAGTTCCAGCACAGTCTTTAGTGTCCTCCATGAAACCTGAAAACAATTTTATATATGTAGGGTGGGAATATAGGTGTACTCAGTAGGAAAACAAAATGTACCCATGAACAAGTGAAGGAACATAATAATCCCCCAATGAGAAAATAGAGAAACCTCAAAGCACATATCAAGGATTATTAACTAGCCCATCCTCACAAAGGCACGCTCACCCAATAACAAATTTCAAGTAAGGTAACAATATATTCACATTGATATTTTGGTACCCCACACCACTTTCCTTCTAGATAATTATTTATCCATAATGGATAACGCCTTGATGTTACCACTCTTCCCATATGAATTCCCACTACCAAAACCCACACATACTCACCTCAGCCTGAACCACACATAATCCCACCTACAAACACCTAGGCCACAAAAACCAAACCTCTCGCCGGAAGAGACTTGGGCCTCATCCCAATGACACTCTTGAAAATAAATCGGGCCTGCAGACACTAAGGCCTCTCATCTTAATCAAACCCTCAACTGAAGGATCTTGGAAATTTGTAAGTCTCAATCCATTACAACCATCTCAGATACACTCGAGCGGCATGACCTCAGAAGAGGGAGCGAAGAAGAATGCCAGTAACCATATAGGGCTCCAGCATTAAAACATTACTTAAGCTTGAGTTAGATCAAGATTTCACACGGAGGATATTTTCAGGTTTAGAGTTTTATAGAATTAGAATATGAAAATTACATTACATATCAAATATTAAAATGTAGACACATATATTATAACAAAAAAAATTTCAGAATAATAAAACCCTTTAAATAAAAAAAATTCTTTTACTGATAGAGATATTCTTGAAATCTTCATTTCTCTGATGCTTTCTTATAACATGTGAAAAACATTTCAAAACAGTGGATTATCATTAAAATATCAACAAGGATTATAAAATAAGGAATGAAAACATTAGTCCATAAATTCATAAAGATCGATGACATTGTACTTTTCACTCATAAAACATAAATTCTTTAACATACCTCACAAAATCATAATATTAATGAATAACACATATAAATCATAAATCAAAAAGGTAACTTGTCACATCCATAACATACTTACATTATAGAATCCACAAATACATTGTGATTTTGGTTTGGATATCCCATAACAATATATTACCTAAATATATTTGGAGAAATGTTAATTTTTACCTCTGTCAGGTTAACCAATGCATTGGAGAGCTATCTCAGGCTCACCGTCCCTAGGTTTATCACGAACCCACCCATATGTTTTTTATCACGTAACCACCCATCAAATGTCCAGGTACAATTTTGTAATCAAAACCCATAACAGATTGAAATTATCAATATTTCACATATAAACCACAGTGAATCAATTCAATATATTTAAATATTAAATCCATTTCAAAAAGCATTTAAATCATGTAATAATGTTAGTTTTGAATCAATGTGTTCTTTAAAACATTGAAAACATTTAAAGGAATTTACATTTTAAAAAATGTATGTACATATAAATAAATCCTTAAATCTACTTTGAAAACATGTACATTAATAAGAAGTATTTATAAGATTAGATCATTAAAACAATTGAAACAATGTTTTAGTAAAATATTCCCTTTCTACTTGATAAAATACTTGAATAAAAATTATTAAATAATAACATTAAATAAATCCAATAATAACATGAGAATAAGTAGATTCATGATGTAATATTTAAAGTGGTAGTATAAACACCATATATGATAATAAAGGTTCACACTATCAATATATATCTAAAAGAAAGTATATTGATATGTAATCCCTTACGAAAATTCGGTAGCCTAACGATGTCACATTATAATTCAGAATTCAAGATAATGGGATTGAAAAGGGTCTCTAAATACTTGGAAAACAATATACAGAAATATGGATATTGAATAACATATAACAACATATGAAAATGTAAATTAAAAGACATAATAAAATATGTATTTTACTAAAAGAGGAGGGAGATTACGTTACCTTGAGTCTGAAATGCCTCATTCGTTCTTTATATTCCTAAATAATAATAATATTTTAATTTATACTTGTAAAAGATAAATATTTATGTTTATTATTTTGTTTTTATGACTTATTTCATTTCTATAAAAATTATATAATTATTCAAGTTCATATCTTTCATTTTGTTGATGTTAAGTAATTGAGTCAAAAATGATGTTGTTATAATTACAAATTGTCCATGTGGTCAAAAGTAAATTATCTCAAGAATTATATTAATGATTTAGATATCATATATATATATATAATATATTTCCATTATATATGTATTTATAATAGTCTATAACATTTGGATATATGAAATGAAATGCCCCATTCATGGATACAGTAATTCGAACATACGCATGAACGCTAGTTACATTTTTTAATCATATTTAAGGAAGGAAAACTAAATGAAAAGTTTGTATATTATAATTTCAGAATAATATATATGTTATATATGTTAAAAAATCACTAATTATATCCATTATATGTCTCATCTATAGCATTATGAGTCATATCACTTTGAGGGGGAGGTAATCCACACTTCCTCAAATGAAATTATCTTATTTATAAAACATGAAAAGCATAAATGTATATTCTAACTGAGAATTAAAGTAGAATAGAAGGAAAATAAATATCATTTATATAATATATAATTATAGTTACTTCACAATGGCCATAATGAGAGATGGTAGTGTAAAATCTAACAATCATCATTTAATGAGGTAGTGGTTCGCTGTTCACAGAAACAATGTGTTTGTATCCATTTGAGGGAGTTTTTGGTATGTTTTTTTAAGATAAATATCATTTAAACATCCTAGTATATTTAATAGACTTTTTTTATAAAATAATTTAATAAATAGAAATTATGGGGTTGGAGAGGGAAAAAATGAAAGAAGCATGAGAGAAGGCATTACCCCAAATCAGTTAATTTTTTTATTTAAGTAAATGGATTTCTTGAATTTATTTTTCCCAATGTGAGGATTATATGAGTAATATAGGTATTTTGGACCTTATTATTTTAGATATTGGATGATATATTTGTCATTAGAGATGTAATTAAGGGATATAAGTGATGCCCTCTTATAAGAGGGGGGAGGGGATCTTTAGGAATGTCTTGGAATATTATTTTATTATTAACTGATTTTCGAATTCAAATAACACAAAATTGATATATTTATATGATAAAATTAACATGGGTCCAAATACTATTATAAAATGGGTATAAAAAACTTAGGACAAAAAATTAACCTTATCTTTTAGCTTTAACCCTTAGTTAACTAATTTATCATTCATTATGTCTTCATGTGTATTGATACTACATGGTAAAATAGTTTACAATAAAATTCCAATTAAACCAAAAAGGGTTCCATAAGGAAAGTTTCAATATTATATAAGTAATTTTGTAGAATATTATATTTTTAGTAATAATAAATCATTTAATAAAATAGTAGTTTTTTTAAAACTAATTTATGTTAGTTATTATACTCTTCATATCATGGATTTTTGAAAAATCCAAAAAAACATTAATATTTGAAAAAACATCATTAATTAAAATATATAAATCCATATTCATCAATAAAATAAGAGTATTTCACAAAAAAATTTATAATAGATTTATTTTAATATTTAAAATCTCATTTATTTAAATCATTCATTAATAAGGCAATCACTACATCACGATTATGTCATAAATAAATTTACTTATTTGGTCTCTAAAAACTATAAATCAATTATCATGGTGAAGGAAATCATTTTATATTTCTAATTATTATTTATAATTGAAGATATAGCTTATAAAACCCCATACACAAAATGATTTAGAAAAAGATACATGTTTAGGTTATATTCTCATTAACATCAAATTAAAAGTAATTAAATTTCATTTTCACTAACAAGTGGATTTTTGCGGACCTAAAATAGACTCTAGGCTGCCCATGGACAGAAATATCCTATTGAATATGGTTAGGACACATGTTAGGGTAATTTAAATTTATTATAATATTATTTTTTATAATTATTAATGTGATTTATCCTTTAATGAATGTAAATAAAATATTTATTCAAGTCACTATTCATAATGTCTATAAATATAAGTCAATTATTTAAAAAATTTGGACATCTAGATTCCATATATGAATCAATTTTTTAAAATTCAAAACATATAAGTTTCATAAATTAATTTAAAAATAATTCTTGTTTCCAAACCAAAAAGTGTGTTTTTAAGAAATACAAAACTATCAAAAGATTAACTGTTGTTTATAACCAATTTAAAAGTGAATGTAATTACAATGGAAAAAATTGGATAATATGATAAAAAAATACTCTAATAACTTTTTAAAACCAAATATATTTACAATCTAATCAAATAATTAATTTTTATTTAATGATAGTTTTGACCTAAATTATAGTAATTTTCACTATTCATTAAAAATTATATTTATCATAAAAATAATAAATTTTCCTCAATAGTAAATTTTTGTATTAAAATTCGAAAGAATAATTTGATTTTGTCAAATAAAAAATATAAAAGTTACAAAAGCTATATTTAGAAAGGGTTCTCTATAAAAATACGGTAAAAGGACCATTAAAAAATTTTAGAGTATTTCATGCTTAAAATTGTATTCATTCTTATTTAAAAACCACTAATATTAATTTGATAAATATAAAATCATTTAATAAAATTGTAAAATCATAATATAGTTAATTTTTCCCATTCATACCAACACAACATCAAGGCGTTAACTAACATTTAAAATAATAATTATATTATATGATTTTTCAGTATATCTCCTTGTTCTATGAAGCATACGATTTAATAGAAACTCATTATTGCGTGTTGAGTACGCTATCAGACAATGCATCCCCTGTAATGTAAAAATAATTTCTTATTCACAAATAATTATCGAATTTAAAAGGTATAATTCTATAAATACCTAGGTCGTTACATCCTTCCCCCCTTCTGAAAATTGCGTCCTCCAAATTTTAATATTGGGCTTGAAACTTCATTGAAATCCCCACATTAGAAAAAGTGTAAGTAAAACAATAACCTTTAAAATAGAAATATATGTGTAAAGGTCACTAGTTATAACCCATAATTTGATTCCATGTAGGAAAACAAGGATACAGAAGTGAAACTAAGTGTTGTGTTCTGATGGAGAGTGATAGAATACATGATCAGGATAAAATTAACCTCCATAAAATCAAAAACTTGTGATAGGTTAAACAGTCTTTGAATCCCCATTATGAAATGTAAATGGAAAACATTTTTGTTTTAATATCCCTTTCATAATGTTGAGGAATTTATTTATGATCTTGACTAAGAATATAAGGAAACATAGTTCTATTTCATATAGACTTTCATAATTTACAAAATTTCTATCACATACTTATTTATTCTTGAAGTGATGGGTATTAAAGATTAATTGGTCACATAAAAATTACTAGAATAAACTTATATAGAAACAAATAATTAACAATAGATAAAATAAACATTTCTTCTTCCTTTAAACATTAACCAAAATCCAAATGGTTAGATCATGTTCCGACAATCCCCAAAAATTATAATCCTTTATAAAAAGAAATAATACACTTAATCTAAAAAAAGAAATATTCAATAGCCAAAGTTCAAAAAAACCATTAAATAAATAAATTTCCTTAAAATTCATCAACATTATCCAAATGAAGACTAAAACCCAATACACAGAATAATTTGATCACACGGTCCTCCACGATAGCTCTTAACATTTATCACAAAATAACATAGTCTACTATTAAAGTATCACATTGAAATGTGATTTACCTTATCACATATCCACCAATATTGGTTAATAATTTCCATTAATAACCTCAATCTCTATATGTCCACAATAAAAACATAGATACTTAAAAAATAAAATTCTACCATTACTCCTAAAATTAAATCCCATAGTATTTTATTTTCCTTAGTTATATGGTGTTCCCAAAAGAGACTACTTCTTAAAAAATAAAATTTATCACTTATTCACAAAAATAATTTTCTTATACTATGAATATCCCTTTCATAAAACATAAGTTTGAAAATAAACATTTTCTTGATCCATAAAATCATTTAACTAAAAATAATAAGTCGTACTAAAAAACCGATTCACGTAGGCTAGAGGTAAGTGATCCACCCTTGAATCCCTTTAGTTGTGGGTTCTATTCCTACAGCCTTGCTGGACATGATGGGTTTTCACCCAACATGCATGTTTTCTCTTTTTATAAAACTAAAAAATAACTGAAACATGATTTAACATGAATGGTTCTATTTTACCTTTCATTTTCATACCAACTCATTATGACCTCAATATCATAATTTGTGATGTCTTATATATATTTAATTTTTTTACCTACATAAAATATAACTCTTCCAAAAGAAATAACAACATACCTTTATCATGATGTCCACCTGATTGTATCATCATCTTGTTCACATAGATAGATGGTCGATGTATTGCAACAATGATTTTGAGAACCTTCTAAATAATTTTCATATTTTATCAAAATACACCTCCTACATCTTGGGTCATATGGGTGTTCATAGAAAAATAGTTTCCTAAAATAATCATTTATGAAATATAATTTCACACCATATTATAAAACATTATTTTTTTTAAACAGTAGAACAGTGTTTGAGTGGAAACTTTCAATCAATGGTCTTTTTACAATATCATAAGTATGTGCTGAAATACTATAATTTAAAATAAAATAATATTGGTTGCATAGGGGTCTCCTTCTTCAAATGATTTTTCAAAATCATTATATTCTTAAAAATAATGTGATGTGGTAAAATATTTGAAAATTCCTTGATAATATTTTCATTTCATGAAAATATGAGAATATTTAGAAAATATGATTTGATTAAATACAACCCAAGATCCATGATGGTATCATGGTATATCTGAGGTTTTTGAAATCTTAAAAAATTTCATGCAAGTGAGTGGTATATTAGAATTTTTTTTTCTAAATTGTCTCGATAAGACATTTCCATAATTATTGCAAGCATGTCATTAGAAAGAGATATGAATGTCATTTGAGATCCACCCCTTTCAATTTTGTAACAGTCATTCCATGATCAGAAAAATTAATAAGATAAGGATTTAACGTAAAGAGTAGACATAGAGACTAACCATGGGCCTAAAAACTCATAATCCCTTAAGTTTTATAGATTTAACTCTAATTCAAACTTCAAGGCCCCATCCTTAAAACATTACATAATCATGAGTTAAAAAATTCACATTAAGGATCATTTCAGTTTTATAGTTTTATAGAATATTTCCATTACTATTACATTATATCTCATATATTACAAAGTATACACTTCTACACTAACCAATTTTTTTGAAAACAATAAAACTACATAAATAAAATAATAATTCTTTTCTTGATAAAAATATTCTTGACATCTTCCTTTCTCTTACCCTTCCTTATAACCCGTGATACACATATCAACAACATGGGATTATCGTAAAAAGTTCTGTAAGGGTAATTAAATAAGGAAAGAAAAAATTATTCTATAAATAAATACAAATCAATGTGATCATACTTTTCACTCATAAAGCATAAACTCTATAAAATGTCTCATGAAATCATAAGATTTATGAATAATAAATAGAATCAAAAATAATATAGGTTTCTTGTGGAATACATAACATACATACATTTTTGATTTCATAGCTTCATAGGGACTTATGTTTGGAATACCCATCATAGTATATTCCATAAATCTCATAGAATAAATGTTAACATTTACATTCGTCACGTAACCCTATGCATTAGAGAGCTATCTTGGGCTCACCTGCTTTAGGTTTAACATGGAACCTCCCCTATTTTGTTTATAACATAACCACTCATCAAATTTCCATGTTCTAGTAAATAAAAATAAAACATAATAGATTGAAATTATAAACATTTTACCCATCAACCACAATGTATCAATTCATGATATCTAAATATTAAATATATTTCCAAAACCATTTATAATATTTATTAAGGTTATTTTTTAAATAAAGTGTCCCAAACCAAATTGAATATTTTTATATGAATAAATATTTTAAAACATTTTGTCCATTTAATAAATCCTTAAAAACATTTTGAAAACATGTACATTACTAATATATATTTACAAGCTAATATAACTAAAACATTTAGAACAATGTTTTAGTTAAAGAGTCCCTTTCCATTTGAGAAAATACATGAATAAAAATAATTAAATAATAAAATTACAAAAAACTTATAATATCATGAATATAATTAGATTCATGATATAATATGTCAAAGGGTATTATATAAGCCTTATAGGATAATAGGGTTTCACAATATCAAGATATACCTCACGGAAAGGAGATTGAGACATTGTCTCTTACCAAAATTCAACAGCCTAACGACATCAACATAAAATTCTGAAAATGAGTTGATGGGAGAGAAAATGGTCTCTCATAACATGGAAATAAAATTTATATAAATAAATATATATATGAAAATATCCCAACATAATAAAATATAAATTCAAAGTCATAACCAAAAAATAAGTCTTTGACTAAAAGAAGAGAGTGAAAGGTTCCCATACCTTGAGTCTGAATGATTTATATATCATATATACCAAATATATTCATTATATATGTATTTATATTAGTCCATAACATTCGGATATATGAAATGAAATGCACTGTTCATGGATACGGTAAGTCGTACATACACATGAACGCTACATTCATTTCTTTTTCATGTTTAACGAAATGAAAAGTAAACGATAAATAGGTATATTATAATTAAATTATAATATATATGTTATATATGTTATGTAAGTTCATTAATTCCATCCTTTATATATTCCATGTATAGCATAAATGATTCATATCATGTTGAGAGGGTGGTAGTCTACACTTCCTCAAAAGAAATTATCATATTTAAATGACATAAATATAATAAAATTATGTCATAAATGATATTTAATGAAGTATATAAACAAAATAAATATCATTTATATCATATATAATTATATTTCCATCGTAACGGCCACCATGAGAGGTGGTAGAAGAAAATTTAACAATCATCATTTCGTGAGACATCAATTCGTCGTACATAGGAACAATATGTTTTTATCCATTAGATGTGGGTGTGTGTAATTGTAGTTCGAATCCATATAATAAAAAAATATGATTATATTGATTATAGTAGTGTTTTAATAAAATAATGGAATAATGATTGTTTATGCGGTTGGAGAAATAAGATAAATGAAAGAAACTTTAGAGAACACAGTACCTCAAATCGGCTAACTCCTTTTGATATAAGCTAAAAAGTTTTTGTAATTTTTCATATTCCCATGTTGAGGATTCTAAGTGGTAGATTGGTATTTTTGGAGTTTACTTGGGAAGAGTTTGGTTGAGCCAACGGGCTTGAGAGGTGTGATTATGGGTTATAGTTGAATCCCTTTTTTAAGAGGGAGGCGGGGAACTTTTAGAATGTCTTAAAAGATTATATCATTATTAATTGATGATAAAATTATAATAACAAAAAAGTGATATATTTATAAGATCAGATGTGTATGGGTCGAAATCCTATCATCTACATGGTTTCAAAAAAAATTAGTTCCTAAAATTATCCTTACCTTATTAGAATTAACCATTTGTTAACTAATTTATCTTTTATCATGTCTTCTTTTGTATTGATACTATATAGTTAATATAGTGAAAATAAAATTCTAATCGAACCTCAAATGGTTCAATAATTACATTTTTAACATTATCTAAGTCATTTTTCAAAATCATAGATTTTTGGGACCATTATATCCTATAATAAAATCGTAATTTAAAAAAAACACATTTATGTCAATTTTTATACTATTCAAATCATGTCTCCTTTACAAATAAATTACAACATGATTGTTTCCAAAAAACATCATTAATTAAAATATTAAAACTAATATTCATCCTTAAAATTAGTGGAAGACATAGAATGTGTTCCTATATTTTTATTTTAATATTTATAATTTTATTTATTTAAATCAATCATTAATAGGTTAATCACCACATCGACATTATGTCATAAATAAATTTATTTATTTGAACTCTATAAATTATAAATAAAAAACCATGATGTATGAAATCTTTTTAGATTTCTATGTACTATTTATAGTCTAAAATATCAGATATATTACCCCATATAAAATTTATTTTAGTAAAATATAATGTTTATGTTATATTTTCTGTAACATTAAATTAAAAGTAATTAATTGTCATTTTCACACACAAGTGGCTCCATGGGGTCCTTTAATCGGCCCATGTATGCCCATAGACTGACATATCTCAGAAGATAGGGGTAATACAGATGATAGGGTAATTTAATATCATTATAATATTATTTTTTACCATTATTGACCACATTTTCCTTTTAACCATTGTAAATACAATATTTAGTAATGTTACTATTCATAATGTCTAAAAATAAAAAAAATATCTATTTACAGAATTTGAACCTCCTATTTCCAAATATGATATCCATTTTTCTAGATTCAAAACACTTATGTTTCAAAAATTAATTTAAAATTAATTCACTTTGTCAATAACAAAATGAGTGTTTTTATGAAGTAAAAACATTCAAAAGATTGACATTTGGTTATGTCTATCATTAAAGTGAAATTAAATTATGGAAATAACATTGGATTAAATGGAAAAAATATATTCTAATTACACATTAAAATTAATTAAAATTAAAATCTAATTATATAAATAAATTAGGTGAAAATTCAATTTTGACATAAAATGCAATATTTTTCATTATTCATTAAAAATGAACTTTATCAGAAAAATTCCAAAATTTATTCGAAAGTGATATTTTATGTTTTGATTCAAAAGAAAAAAATTATTTTGTCAAATTGAATATATTAAAATGAAAAAAACTAGATATCAAAAAGGTTTTCCATCAAAAGAATGTAAAACGACCATTTAAAATATATTATTTTATTTTATTCTTAAAATATGATTCATTCATATTTGAAGCCTCTAATATTAATTGGATAAATTTAATTTTTTAATAATTATGTAACAAAAATAATATACTTAAATTTTTTCATTCCTACTAATACAACGTCATGGCATTAAATAGTAATTAAATTCATAATATAATTCTATTATTTTTCATTATAACTATAAGTTGTGTGAATTGGGAGATTTCAATGAAACCTGGTGTTGCATGTTGAGTATGCTGTCTGAAATAGAATCCCCTCTAATTTAAAAATAATTTCTTATTCATAAATATTAATAAAAAAAATTATTCTATAAATACCAGGGACATTAAATCCTTCCCCCTTTTTTGAAATCAAGTCGTTGCAATTTTATAATTGGGCTTCGAAACATCATATAAATTACATCATTGTAAAATATTCAATAGAACTATCACTTCAAAAGAAAAAGAGAGATGTGTAAAGGTCACCTGAGATAACCCATACTAGGATTCCATGTATGAAAACATAGAGATGGAAGAGAAACTATGTTTCAATTTCAGAAGAATAATCATAGAAAAATTGATTAGGAGAAAATTAACCACAAGAAAAATCACAAACTTGTGATAATTTAAATGGAATTTGATTCCCCAATAGGGAAAGTAGAAAAAAAAATGTTTGTTTTAATATACTTTTCATAATGTTGAGGAATTTATTTATGATCTTGAATAATAATATAAGGAAACAAACTTACTTTCCATGTAGAAATTCATCCATTACTATGTTCCTAACACAAAATCATCTTTTCTCCAAATGATAAGTATTCAATATGACATAGTCACATCAAATGTTCTAGAATAAACTTCTAGATAATCCCATAATTAAAAAAATGAAATTTATATTTCCCCTATCATTAGACATTAACCAAAACCAAAATGGTTTGTTCATGTTCAGATAATCCCCTAAAAGATAATTCATTATAAAAAGAAATTCCACTATTAATCTCAAAAATTCAACAATCAATACCCAATGTTCAATAAATACTATTCAATAAAAAATGTCTTCAAAAATTATCAAAATAATCAAAACTAATATTGAAACCCAATACTCATAATAATTTGATCACAGAGTCTTCCATGATAGGTAATACAATTTATCTCAAAATAACATCAACTAATATTAAAGTCTCATAGTAAATATTAATAAACCTAATCAACTATTCTCAAAGATAAGATAATCATTTCCATTAAAAACCTGAATCACTATATTTCCAAAATAAAAACATAGATTATTAAAAAATAAATTTCTACATTTACTCTTCAAATTAAATTTAATATTATTCTAATTTTTTAGTTATATAGTGTTCCAAAAAGAGCGAAGGTATTCCAAAATAATATTTATCACTTGATCACAATAATAATTATTTTATACTATGTATATCAATTTGATAAAACAAATGATCCAAAATAAATTTATCATTGATCAATAAAATCATATAACTAAAATTAGTAAGTCATTCAAACCAGTGGATTCACGTAGACCAGTGGTAGGCGATGCACACTTGTCATCGTTTAGTTTTGGGTTCAATTCATGTGGCCTTTCCAGACGCGATAGGTTGAAACCCCTCATGCATCATGTCCCTTTTTATAAAATTCAAATATAACCCAATCATTATTTAAAATTAATGGTTTTATTATAAATCTAATTTTCATCCAAAATCTTAATCACCTCAATATCTTAATTCATGAAGTCTTATATATATTGAAATTTTTTTTACCTCCATAAAATAACATTGTTCCCTAATAAAGAACATTGTACCTTGATCATGGAGTCCATCTGGTTTCATGATTATCTTTTTTACATAGATAAATAGTCCAAACATTTCAATAATGATTTAGATATCCATCAAATAATTTTTTTCCATTATCCCAATACACCTAGTACATCTTGGTTAATATGGATTTTTATAGGGAAATAGTTTTGGAAAATAATCATGTATAACATATAAATTTATAACATCTGATAAAATATGCTTTTTATGAAATAATCAGATCGAGTTTTAGTTGAAACATTCAATCCATGGTTCTTTTAAAATACCATAAGTATGTGATGATAGACATTAATTTAAATGAAAATAAAAATAGGTTTCACAAGGGCTCACTACTTCTACACCGTTTTCAAAATCATACTATTCTTCAAAATCTTCTGATAGTGTTAAATATTTGAAAATGGATTTATAATATTTAATATTCTTGAAAATATGATTATATTGAGATAATATGATTTTATTAAATACAACCCAAGATCTATGATGGTATCTAGGAATACTGATGGTGTTTGAAATCTCAAAAAAATGCTTGCAAGTGATTTCTAGGTTATAAAATGTTTCATAATTTTCTGTACATGACTCTGCAATAATTATTGCAAGTAAGTCAAAAGTAAGAGATAGGATTGTCATTTTACATCCTCCTCCTACCCTTTATAACAAACATTACCTAATCTAAAAAAATTTTAAAATAAGGATTGAATATAAATAGTAGACATAGTGACTAACCATGTGTCTAACAAGAACTCCCAATCCATAAAGTTGTCTAAACCAACATATGATACAAACTATAAGGCCCATGACATAAAACATTACACAATCATGAGATAAATCAAGAATTAATATTTAGGATCTTTTATAGTTTATATTTTTAGGGAATTATTCCATAACTATTAAATTATATCTCAAATATTACAAAGTAGACACTTCTACTCCAACCAATTTTTTAAACAACTATAAAAATCCGTAAAAAATTAATTATTCTATCGATATGATTCTTCTCAAATTTTTCCTTTCTCTTACCCTTCCTTATAACCAATTAATAACATTTCTAAAACAAGGTATGTGCAAAAAAATCTCAGTAAGGGTTATTAAATAGGGATGGAAAACATCATTCCATCAATAAATACAAATCTATGAAAACGAACTTTTTACTCATAAAACGTAAACTCTTAAACATACCTTATGAAATAATAAGATTTATGAGGAACATATTTAAATCATAAATACTAAAGTTAAATTGTGGAATCCATAACATATTTACAATGTAAATTTCAGAGCTACATAGGGATTTACATTTGGAATACCCATAAAATAATATTACCTAATTATTTATGAAGATACGATAATGTATAAATCTGTCATGTTACCCAATTCATTGGAGAACTATCTCGGGCTCACCAGCCCTAATGTTATCACGGAACCACCCGTATTTGGTTTGTAACATAACCACCTATAAAATTTCCATGTACAATTACATAACCATAACTCATAAAACATTGAAATTATAAAAATTTCACTCATCAACCACAATTAATCAATTAATGATAGTGAAATATTCAATCCATTTAAAACACCATTAGAAAAATTTAATAATGATATTTTTTAATCAAAGTGTCTCATACCACTCTGAATTTTTTTAAAGGAATTAACATTTTATAAAATTATTTTTCATATAAATAAATCCTTAAAAACATTTTTAATAAATGTTCATTATTTATATGCATTTTGAAGATTACATCATTAAATAATTTCAAAAAATGATTTAGTTATAGAGTCCCTTTCAACATGAGAAAATACATGAATAAAAATAATTAATTAATAAAATTAAAAAACCTACAATATAATTAGTATAAATAACTTCCAGAAATATTATGTAAAATGGATGTATTTACACTTTATAGGATAATAATGGTGCACAATATAAGGATACGCCTCATTGAAAGAAGATTGAGATGTAGTCCCTTAAAAAAATTCTAAGGCCTAATGACATCACATTAAAATTCATAAAATGAGTTGATGGGAGAGATAGTTTCTCTCATAAATTGCATATAAAATTTATAGTAACAAGTATATAGGAGAACATATCCCAACATAAGAAAATAGTAATTAAAATTCATAACAAAAATTAAGTCTTAGACTAAATGAGGAGGGTGAAAGGTTTCCTTACCTTGAGTCAAACTTTTTTTCATTATATTCCAAAATTATAATCTTAAGTAAATTTATACTTTATTAATATCCATTTTCTATTATATTATTCCATTTCTATCACTTGTTACCATTTTATAACAATTATATAATTATTCATTATCACATTTGTCGTTTTGTCGATTTGGGATACATGTGTCATATTCATTCTTCTGTTGTCCATGCTCGGTGGAAATAAGTGGAGGGTCGTGTACCCATGTCATCGCCCAATGTTATTCCCTCCCACTATGGTTTCCACTGAGTCTTTGAAGAAAGGTTTGAAGGTTGTCTAGACTGTTTGAGAACACGGTTTTCAGTTGGTTAATAGTGACCATGCCCCAGAAAACCATGTGGATAGTAGGATCCCTACTGTTAGTGTATGGTTTTCCAAACCTTGAAAACAAACCATGTGGTTGCCCCTACTCTTTAAATTTTAGGGTCTTTCTTTACTGGCCAGTGCTGGTTGGTTAAGATGGTTGGTTTTTATGGTGGGGAGACCCACAATGAGTCTTATATATGTTCATTTATAAATTTAATATGGAAGTATATCCTTTGTACCGGTGAGTCCATTTAGGCCTCCACCTGTTAGTCTCCTGATTCTGTCTCAGGAAAAACAAATTATTGGTTGTCTTTTATGGTTGGGAGAGTATTTGTGTCTCCCCGTACCAGTAACATATATTTTTCCATGGTCATGGCTTGGGGTATATAGTCTCTTTCAGATCTATCTGGATACCTACATCTTCCTTTAGTAAACTTTGGGATTGGGGAGTAACCAATGGTCTAGTAAAAGAAAGGTAAGTATAACATTCTTCGATGTTGTTGTTCATTTGGGTGAATTGCTTGAGTCTTGTTCGGATAGTATTTAATGAGTTTTATTTTGGGATCAATTATGAATGTGAATGATCATTTCAGGAAAGTGGTGTAAGCTTTGTTTGTGAGAGTAATACTTCCTTAATTGATCTCTGGAGGTGTTTTGGCATTTGTGGTGAAACCTGAGAAGTGAGTACCACTTGGATTCTCAGTAGAGTTTGGTTGTTTCTTTGGCCTTGATATAACTTTCCGGGAAGGAAAGTTTTCATGGTGAGAAGAATTTTCAAATACATTACTTATTTTAAAGTTAAATTTATTTTAATTTCCATTTATCCATTGTTTTTGGGGTTTCTCAAGCTTTTATGATGGAATGGGTGAGTTTTCGTAAATTTGGCTATACCGTGAGCCCAATTCCAGATTTAAAAATAAATTTTGTTTCTTTTATAAAATTTTCATTTTTTAATATTTATCCCCCATTCCAATTGCTAAACTATCTACCCTCGCATATTAACAGCACCATTGTAGTTTGATTAAAAAAATTACATATTCATTTTTAAGATTTTTTCTGTCACTCTAAGACTCAAACACACCCCTTGAAACCAGGCATGCGTCCAAGATATCTCTCTTCTATTTGGAGGTCTTCTTCATCGCAATTGAGTGCTAAACTTATTAAGGTTACTAAAATCGGGTAGATTGAAGAGGTAAATTCATTCATTCATATCTCCTTCAATATTTACTCCTTTTCCCCCATTTTATCCTCCACAAGACCTCCTCCTCATCAGTCGAGCCTAACTACCTGGTTTTTCTGCTTTGAGTTTCAACATTTTTTTAACTCGGGGTAATTGCTTCAAGATTTTTCAAGGTGAGTGTTCATCCCTTCCACTTCTTCTATTTCCTTAGGGTTTCATCCCTCTTTCTTGATGTTCCAATGTGTCAGAACCTAGGGTTCGTACATAGGGTTTAACCATGGGTCTTTTTGGTGACTATTTGTGGTCTAGGGCTGGATTTATCATCCTTGTGGTGCTGGGGTGGTGCTGTTAATGTTTCGCAGCTTGTTTTGAGGGATTCGACAATTTCAGTAGGTGATTCTGTGGGTAACCACTTAATGATGAGTTAGTTAGCTTGATTAAATAATTTTTCATATTCCTTATATGTTGTGCATTATGAGAAAACCATTTATTTAGCAATAGTAAAGCATTTGGTATTAAAGTTACATTTTTTCTTGAAGTGTGTATTTTTCAAATGTATTTCATGTGTTATCTCTTGTGGTAGTTCTGTAAAATGTGGAAGTGATTTATTAGTTGTTGAAAAGGGGCTTCCAATTTTTGTTGTGTAATGATATAGTTCCATGTGGGCCTAAAAAGGGGGTGTCCTTGAATTTTTTTATGTGTATAACCGTGTTATAATCCTTGAAATTGTTTTATGGATTTGTGTGTTCTCATGGGTATCTTTTGTGATATTGTTCAAGGTGATTATGTAACATTTTAAAGTGGATTATTACATGATTTTTGGGATGAAAATTCTGTTTTGGTCGGGTCTTGGTGTTCTTTTGGCTTAAAAAGAGGTTTTTGAAATGGGTTTTATGTGCAATGTTTGGGTATACTCCTTATAATTATTTTATGAAAGTTTTGAATGGTTTATTGAGTTGTGTAGTAGGTGAAACTATATCAGCAAACTGTTTTGGTAGGATTGTATTTTTAAAAGGTCCATTTCATTTGTGAAAAGGCTATTATGTGATATGTATCATATTGGAAATATTTTATTAAATTATTTGAAGGAGATATTGAGGTGTGAATGTGATGTGATGTTGATGAGGGGTGTTTTGTGTGAGTGTGATGTGACAAATTGAATTTTTGATTTTGAAAGAAGTGTTATTTTCTATGTGTGTGGGATGTTATATGAGTTGAAATATCTTATAATTGTTTTATAAAATAGTTTAATGGTTTTGTGGAAGTGTTGAAGAAATGTGAAATGTGTTTTGGTTTATTTTTGTGTGAGTCGGACTTCAAAATCATTTCTAATGAAAAATGGATTATTGTGACTTGTGTGGTATACATATTGGTTGTTTGGTGAATTTGTGATGTGGAAATGATATTTTCATTTCAATGTATATTTCTTGACTTGTATAACTTGTTTGAGCACAAGGGGAAAACCTGGGTATCTAGGTGTGTGGATGTGTACTAGTATGCTAGTAAATCCGTGGAGTTTGGCTTCAGTTTCCCTTAGAAATATTGACACCTACAACTCTAACAAAACTATGATGAAGATTATTGGGGACCACTAGGTTACTGGTATGTTCCCTACTACTGGCTCGTGCACGAAAATGGTTATTTGTGATGGTTACTATCACCAACATACGAGGTACCTGGGACCCACAGCTAGCTAGTGCCTAGGGGTTATTTCCTATTGCTTGTGCTCATTAGTTACATTATACTTACCGCCGGCATACGGTACATTTGGCTGGAAAATATAGTAGCTTTGGTGTTTATTTTAAATGTTGTAACTCGTTAAAATATCCCACTTGAATACTGTTTTTAGTCAATGTAGTATCTTTTAGAAATAATAACAAGCTTTTTTATGTTGTTAAAAACTTGCATGCTTTTCGTCTTTAAATGTTTATCGCATGGAATCTATTAGTGTGGGTATCATACTGGGTATTGGCTCACACCCTACTTACACCATTGGGTGTAAGTATACTTGGATATTTTTTTTGTCGCAGGTTGGGTAATGTTTTTAGTACCATTGGTTTGGGTTTCTGGCAGGTCCTTGGTGGTGAAGTCTTGTGGGGATGGCTTGAGGGAGGTGCATCTTTCCTTGTGGAGGTTCTTGGGATATTTTATTTTGGTTTTGTACCTTTGGTATAGTCGTTTTGAGTTGTTTCAATCTATGTAATTCTGTTCTGAATTTTTGTCATAGATAGTTTGGTTTGAAAAATCCAGATTCGTTTTATTTGATTCTTTTGTTGTTTTAATATTATAAACTCAGGTAAATAATTCCCAATTCTCATTTTATGACACCTGGGAACTTGTGCCAGCCAGTGGGGATCAGGAACACCCTTCAGGTCTTTCCATGGACCGGGTCGGGTGCCGATTTTGAAGGCGACCAGATTCAGTTCGTGGCATTATATAAAAAAGAGAGATTGGTGACTAAACTATAAGGTGCCTCGTGTGTTAGTAGGTGAACCCTGAGTGACACCTTCTTAAAGGGGTATGATAACCACTACCCATACCAGCATAGAAGTGGGAGAATATGAACATGTAATTTTCACTTTTCTTTTAATAAAATCCAAGGGAAACAATGAAACATGGTTTATAGTGGACCATCTCACCAAGACTGTCAATGTTATATCTATTCGAGAATATTTCTATCTTGAACGACATTCAATGATTTACGTGATGAAAGTGGTAAGGGTTCATGAAGTTCCACATTCTATCGTCTCTGATTGTGATCCATGGGTCGAATTAAAATTATGGAGAATCCTTTATCATGATCTGAGTACCAAATTGAATTTCAGTATGAAGTATCACCCCCAAAATTAATTCCAATATTAATAGACTATTAAAACACTCAAGGAAATGTAGAGTACATGCTCTTTCAAATTTAATGGTAGATGGAATCAATATCTCCGATTATTTGAGTTTTATTAAAATAATATTTCCCACTAAAAAATTAAAATGGAACCCTATAAAGATATATATGGGAATCTATGTATAACTCTTAATTTTAGGGATGAAGTTGGTGAGAGAAAGCTTCTTGGGTCTGATCTTGTACAATAGATTACATAAAAGAATTATTCAATCCGACCATACATTAAGGCTTCTTAGAGTTAGAAAAATAGATATGTCAACAACCATCGATGGGACTCAAATATTGGTGTTGGTGACAATGTATTTCTTTGAATCCCACCATGGAATAGAGTCATGAGGTTTGGGAAGAAATGGAACCTTAGACCTGTGTACATTAGACCCTTTTAAACCTTGATCACATAGGAGATGTGGGCAATTATGTTGAACTTTTTGAAAATCTATCACAAGATCATGATTTCTTCAATATATCCCTCTTGAGGAAGGACATACATGACACTTCACATCTACTAAAACTAGAGGTGGTACAACTGGTACATGACATGTCTTACGACTAGTAATCAGAGAAGATATTTGATCATGGACACAAGGTTCTACACAACTAGACTTCTTGCCTTGTTAATGTGTTATAGAGAAACCAAAATTATGGAGAAGCCACATGGGAACCGAAGGAGTCTATGATGCAGAAGTAAAAACACATTTTCCCTTCATAGGGTATGATTTGATAATTTTAGGTACAAAATATCATAATCGGGGAAGAATGTAACGATCCTAAATTTTGAAAAATATTTTTTCCGTGAATTTTTATATTATATTATTTTGTTCTCAACAACAATTATTCATCTCATTAATGAATTTAGTGTCATTAAAATGAGAAAATTCGGTTTCGATTGTTATATGATTGTTGTTTAATATGATTATTGGTAGCTATACTGTTAACATTATGGTTAATGTTAATAAATACAAGTGATCATTGTTAATTAATAAAGAGAGAAGAGTCAATGGCCTCATCTAGTTTACTCAAGATATATAGAGACCCTCTATTGGATCTTGGGAAAGAGGTAGAATCATTGGGCTATACTCTAGACAAATCCCAAGCTGAGCATCAACATGTTAAGAATAAACGTAATCACCTTGAGAAGAAGTTAATGATGATAGAAATTATAAGGCCCCATCCATAAACCATAATTAATCTTGAGTTATTACAAGATTACACATTGAGGATCTTTTCAGGTTTAGAGTTTTAGAGAATTAGATCATGAAAATTGCATTACATTCCACATTTAAAAAAAAAGTGGTTACATAAAGAGACAGTATTAATTCTTCCCATCAACAGAAACATATTTAAAATAAAACATGGATTCTTTCTTGACACATCCTTGACACTATCATCACATCATGTACCTTTCCCTTGACCTGTGAAAAACATTTCAAAAACATGGGATGAGCATAAAAAGCTCAGTAAGGGTTATAAAAATATGGAAAGGAAACTTGAGTTCATATATACATAAGAATGAAATCATACTTTACCCATAAAACATAGGCACTTTAACATACCTCATCAAATAATGAATAAATCATAGAAATCATAAGACATAAAAGTTAACTTGAGGCATTCATAACATTCCTACGTAGGGAGTAACCCTCTTGGTTACGTTTGGAATACTCATCACAGTATGTTCCCTAAATCTCTTCTGAGAAACCTTAATGTTTCACCCCTTCGCGTTACCCAATGCATTGGAGAGCTATATCGGGCTCACCCTCCCTTAGTATCTCAAGGAACCACCCGTCTTCATAACAATTCCCATGAACCATAACATTATCTTATCATATAAAACATGCATAAAGGAAACATAACATTTCCACCATTCAATAACAAGATATCAATACAACACATTGATATAAATACATTATGAAAACCATTTCCAATACCAAAATAAAAGAAAAGTAAAACACAGTATTTATTTTTCTTTTAAAAAGAAGGTATGTCTTGTAGAGGAAGCCGAAACTCAAATAATGGTCACGACGGCGGAGAAGTTGTTGTCGCCGCATACGTACGACAAAAACATTCCCTTTCTTCGTTTAGTAAAACGCTTCGTATAAAAAATACTCATTTTGGATAAACATAAAATTCAAAGGGGTTTATACACCGTATAAAAGAAGGTTGTGTATAAAACAAAATATGCCTTAATTAAAGGAGATTGAGATGAAGTCCCATACAAAGATGATATCCTTGGATTAAGGATAAATCAATTACATAATTTTGTGTGAAAAACTAATACACCAAATATAAGTAGATATTGAGTGTAAAACAATCATAGGTTATTCACACATATTCATAGTAAGACATATTCAAGGAGTACAAGCTTATCCCAAAGAATCGAAATTGGGTTAAGAAGTTCCCTTGCAATAATTAGACAACCTAACGGCATCACTTCAAAATTCAGAAAAAGAGTTGATGAGAGATAAAAAGGGTATCTAATCACTTGGACATAAAATTTACATCAATAAGGGTATAGAATAACATATCCCAAAATAATATTATGTGAATTAAAAGACATAACAAAATAAGTCTTTTAAAAAGAGGAGGGTGAAAGGTTCCCTTACCGACATGGGTATCTTTCGAAACATACGCCCCGTGAATGAAGGACAATAAATCATTGATGTAAATACTCATAAATGAAAGAATATTACACAATGAGTGAAATAATGGTCAGTATATACACCAATCAAATGAAATTGTGGCAAATGTAGCATAAATCTCACGGGAATAAAAGTGAGATGAAAAATCACTTACGAAAACTCGGTAGCCTAACGGTGCCACTTAAAACTTACAAAAATGGATTGATGAGATAAAATAGGGTATCTCATAATATTTCAATAAAATGTAAAGCAAGAAGAATATGAATTAACATCCCCCATCATAACAAATATGAGCTTAAAAGAAGTGACATAAAGGGGAGTACTTAAAGAGAAATAGAGAGGTTAGATCTCTTACTAAAATTCGACAGCCTAACGGTGCCACTCGAAACTTCCAAAATGGATTAATGAGAGATAATAGGGTCACTCATCATATGAACATAAAAATTATAGTAATATTAATATAAAATAACATCCCAATAACAAGAAAGATGAGCTCAGAAAGAATGACATAAAAGAGTGTACGTAAAAAGAAAGAGAAGAGTAGGATCCCTTACCTCAAGTCCAACTTGTCTTGTTCGTTTCTTTAAATTCCTGAATAATAAACTTTGGTAAATTAATAATATGATAATTAACTCCTTTATAGATTATTATTCAGTTCATATCACATATTATAATTTTATAATAATCGTTTAATAATGTTAGTTCATATCATACGTTTTTACCGATGTTTGTACATGACTCAAAAATGAACTTGTTTGAAAAAAGATTGCCCACGTAGTTATAAGTAAATAATTTCCAGAATAGTATTAATGATTAAAATATCATATATATCCAGTAAATATTAATTTTATACTATTCCATATCATTTGTAGATAAAAAATGAAAAGCACCGTTCATGGAGACGGTAGGCCGTACGTACGCATGAACGCTACTTTCTTTTTTTTGTCATATTACTAGAATTAAAACAAAATGAGATATATATATATGTTATAATTCCAGAATGATATCCATAATTTATATGTAATATATTACATTTATATATATTATATATATGTACTTATAATAGTACATAACATTTTGATATAAGAAATGAGATGTACCGTTCATGGAGACAGTAAGTCGTACATACGCATGAACGCTACTTCCATTTCTATTTCATATTTTATGGAATTAAAACATAATGATATATAATAGTATTTTAATTCCAGTATGGTATTATATATAATATCATTAAATATATCATTTATGCATACCACATATGGTATTAACGAATCAAATCACTTTGAGGGGGTGGTAGTCCGCACTACCTTAAATAAAGATATCACGTATACCCATAATGGAAACCATAATGGTATGCCCAAAATGAAAAATACAGAAACTTAAGGAAAACATAAACTTATTATATATCATATATAAATATAGTTTAATCTTAATGGCCACCTTTGAAGGTGTTAAAAGAATTTTGAACAATCATCGTTTCGGGAGGCCGGAATTCGCCATCCACGGAAACAGTATGTTCTTTTACCATTAGATGTAGGTGTGTGAAAGTGTAGCTCAAATACTTCTTATAACAACATCGTAGTATATTGATGATACTTTATTTGTTACAAAAAAATTGAATAAAAAGATTTTAGGGGGTTTGAGAAGCAAAATAAAACTAAAGGACTCAAGTGAAGACATTACCTTAAAATCAGGTAACTCTCTTTGGTTTGAGCTCAATGACTTCCCTGGGAAGACTTCTGCCCAAAGTGAGGCTTCAAGGAGTAAAATATGGAAGTGTAGAGACAACATTTTCAGGGGTTGGCCGAGCCAAATGCTTTGGGAGTGTGGGTAAGGAGGTAGAGGTGGGGGCCTTTTATAAGAGGAGAGGAGGGGCACTCTTGGAAGGTAAAAAAAGGTCACTTTATTTTAAAATGGTATTCGGATTTAAGAGGTCCCGCATTGATGTGTTTCGAGGATATGGTGATAAGGGTTCAAAATACACTCATCCAATAGGTTTTGGACATGTGTAGGTCTTAGATATTACATTATATTTCCATTTTATTTAAATCCTTAAATAATGAGGTCATCGCTGCATCATCATGAAGTCATAAATAATTTAAATTATATAATGTCTAAAAATTAAAAAAAAACTATGATGTAGGAAAGCTTTTTAGCTTTCCAATTAATATATATAGTTAGAAATATGATTTATATAACCCCATGTAAAAATTGTTTTAGTAAAACATTTCATGTTTGTCTCATTTTTACTTTAACTTTAAATGAAAAGATATTAATGTCATTTTCCAACCAAAGTGGCTTCATGGGGTCCCCAAGATGACACATGGGTTGTCTTGGTCGGACATGACACGTCCAATGAGGTTAGGACTTGTGTCAAGTTCATTTAATTTTATAAAAATATTATTTTTACCTTAAACGACACTAATTACCTCTAATCGTGATTAAAAACTTAATAAGTTACTATTCACAAAAAATTATTTTTATCCCATTGAACCACATTTTACATGTTAATGACAACCATGTATTTCGTATTTTTGAAATTCAAAACACAAATATTGCAAAATTTCATTTAAACGGAAAAATCAGTTTTTATAAGTACCACTTAGTGGTTTCACTATTCATAATAAATTGACGTTTTCTAGAAAAATCCCAAAAATTCACCCTAAGATATATTTGATATTCCGAATTCAAAAATGAAGTCAATTTTACAAAATTCAAATCATATAAGTTACATTAATTAATTTAATATTTAATTCCAATTGTCAGAGAAAATAGCGTATTTTTATGAAACAATATGTATCAAAAGATTGACACTAGTTTAAGTCTGATTTCAAAGTGAAATTAATTCCAATGACCACTATTGGATTTAATTGTAAAAATATATTCTAATTTAACTTTAAAACCGATTCAAAAGATAATCTAATCATTTAAATAAATTATATTAAAAATAGGTTTTGAATTAAAATACAACATTTTACACTATTCATTAAAAAAGAACTTTATCAGAAAGATACCAAAAGTTTACACAAAGTAAATTTTGATGTCCCAATTCTTAAGAAGAGTTTTATTTCGTCCAAAAGTATGTATAAGGGTGAACAAAACTATATTTTTAATGACGCTTCTCCATCAAAAGGCGATAAGCGAACCTTTAGTGAAAACTAGGGCATATAAGCCTAAAATTGAATTATTTCCGTATTTTAAGCCTTTTTCTTTTAGTGGATAAATGTAAAAACATTTAGAAACATATATAATCATATTTTAGTTATTTATATCCATTCCCTCCAATACAACGGCTACATGTTAACTACCATTTAAAATAATATTATTTTATTATTGGAGTATAATGTAAGATTTCCAAGAAACTCGTTGTTGCGTGTTGGGTACGCCATCGAGCACAGCATCCCCTTTAAAGTCATATTAATATTTTATTCACAAATATGGATATATATAAAAATGTAATATTCTTTATATACCTATGGTGTTACATCCTTCCCCACTTTTGGGAATTGCATCCTCACAATTTTAAAATTGGTCTCGGAAACATCACTGAAAATCCCACATCGAAACAAGAGTCGGTAAAAAAATAACTTTAAAATAATGAAAGATAAGTACCGAGGTCACCCGAGTTAACCCATACTAGGATTCCATGTAGGTAAACTTGGACATAGAGGAGATAACATAGGGTCATGTTCTGAGGGAGAGTGATAGAAAACATGTTTAGGAGAAAGTTAACAATAAGAAAATCACAAACTTGTGATGGGTTAAACGGTGTTGGGTTCCCCAGTAGGAAAAGATAATAGACAACATTTTTGTTTTAAGTTATTTTTTATTAAGGAATTTATTTTTGAGCTTAACTAAAACATAAGGAAACATACTTACTTGTCATGATGACTTTCAACTTTTACAAGATTTCTTACACAGACTCATACTTTCTCCAAAAGACGAGTATTTAGGAAGACTTGTTCGCATTAAGAGTACTATAATCAACTTCAAGAGAATCACCTAATCTACCCAAAAACGAACTATATATTTCCCATGTCTTCAAACCTTAATCAAAACTAAAACCAAAAAGGTTACTACAAGATCAGATAATCTAGAAAAGGATAACCCTTTATAAAAAGAAAATATATTCTTAATCTCAAAATTTTTCCAACAAAACCCAATGTTCAACGAGGACCATCCGATAAACAATTTTTCCATAAACTTCTTCAAAGTAAACCAATCTATGATTTAAACCCAAATATTTGAAGGATTTAGTCACATAGTCTTCTAAGTTATATCGTAACATTTATCTCCAAACAACATCAGTTTCTCCTAAAGTCTCGTATTGAAAAGTAATTAACCAAATCACATATCCTCTATGATAGGTTAATCATTTTAATAAATAACCCAAAATCAACATACTCTTAATTCATAAAATCATCTAACTAAAAAGAATCAGTCAAACTAACCAGGGACTTCTTGTAGTCCAGTGGTAGGCGATAAATACCAGTCCCACTTTGGTTGTGGGTTCAATTCCTGTAGCTTTGTCCGACGCGACGGGTAGTCACACGGTCTGCGTGTTGTCCTTTTTCCAAAACTATATAATTCTCAAATCATTTCCCAAGAAGAGATAAAATCATCAAAAATAACCATAACATAATTTAACCTCAATTTTATCTCATGCCTTTCACTTCCATTATAACATATAGTAACCCATAATTACCACAAAAGTAAGGATCATATAAACTCTAATGGTTACCTTTATAATTATTACCTGAACTTCCACATTGATTGGTCATCTCATACATGATGAATTAAAGATCATACTATGTTTCAAGTGGTTGATCATGACTCCTTGATATTTGGTTTAGAATAACCACGAGTTTCCTCATTAAATCCCTCATTTTATCTAGTATCTTAATAATAGAACCACCATAGTTTCCTTCAAACCTGTTGTCTCTTTGGTGCATGCTAGATCCATCCATTCACTAAAAACAGAAATGTTAGTGTTAGTATATCAACAAAACCATCATGTACTAATGAGAAAGGTAAACACTAAGATACATTTACTCATTCACTTTATCTAAAACTAGGACTCTTTCTGAAATCCTAACCATTATGGTAATGCCACTTATGCTTAAAGAATACCCTAACCTCTAAAGTTATCTAAACCGACCATTGATACAAACTATAAGGCCCCAGCCTTAATCCTTACTTAATCTTGAGTTATTACAAGATTACACATTGAGGATCTTTTCAGGTTTAGAGTTTTAGAGAATTAGATCATGAAACTTGCATTAAATTCCACATTTAAAAAGTAGTGGTTACATAAAATACTGTATTAATTCTTCCCATCAACAAAAAAATACTTAAAATAAAACATGGATTCAATCTTGACACATCCTTGACACTATCATTACATCATGTACCATTCCCTTGACCTGTGAAAAACATTTCAAAAACATGGGATGATCATAAAAAGCTCAGTAAGGGTTATAAAAATATGGAAAGGAAACATGAGTTCATATATACATAAGAATGAAATCATACTTTATCTATAAAACATAGGCACTTTAACATACCTAATCAAGTCATGAATAAATCATAAGACATAAAAGGCAACTGGAGGCACTCATAACATTCTTACGTAGGGAGTAACCCTCTCGGTTACGTTTGGAATACCCATCACAGTATATTTCCAAAATCTCTTCGGAGAAACCTTAACGGTTCACTCTTTCGCGTTACCCAATGCATTAGAGAGCTATATCGGGCTCACTCTCCCTTAGTTTATCACGAAACCACCCATCTTCATAACAATGCCCAAGAACCATAACATAATCTTATCATATAAAACATGCGTAAAGGAAACATAACATTTCCACCTTTCAATAACAAGATATCAATAGAACACATTGATATAAATTCATTATGAAAACCATTTTAAATACCAATATAAAAGAAAAGTAAAACATGGTATTTGTTTTTCTTTTAAAAAGAAGGTATGGCTTGTAGAGGAAGCCGAAACTAAAATAGTGGTCACGATGGCAGAGAAGTCATTGTCGCCTCATACGTATGACAAAAACATTCCCTTTTGTCATTTAGTAAAACACTTCGTATAAAAAGATTCCTTTCGGATAAACGTAAAAGTCAAAGGGGTTTGTACACCGTATAAAATAAGGTTCTGTATAAAACAAAATATGCCTCAATGAAAGGAGATTGAGACGAAGTCCCATACAAAGATGGTATCCTTGGATTAAGGATAAATCAATTCTATAATTATGTGTGACAAACTAATACACCAAATATAAATGGATATTGAGTGTAAAAAAATCATAGGTTATTCACGCGTATTCATATAACGACATATTCAAGGAGTACAAGCTTATCCCAAAGAATCGAAATTGGGTTAAGAAGTTCCTTTGCAATAATTAGACAGCCTAACGGCATCACATCAAAATTCAGAAAAACAGTTGATGAGAGATAAAAAGGGTATCTCATCACATGGACAAACAATTTACATCAATAAGGATATAGAATAAAATATCCCAAAATAATATTATGTGAATTAAAAGACATAACAAAATAAGTCTTTTAAAAAGAGGAGGGTTAAAGGTTCCCTTACCGACATTGGTATCTTTCGAAACATACGCCCCGTGAAAGATGGACAATAAATCATTGATGTAAATACTAATAAATAAAATAATATTACACAATGAGTGAAATAATGGTCAGTACATACACCACTCAAAGGAATTGTGGCAAATGTAGCATAAATCTCACGGGAATATAACATATAAATCAAGAGGAATATGAAATAACATCCCCCATCATAACAAATAGGAGCTTAAAATAAGTGACATAAAGGGGAGTACTTAAAGAGAAAGAGAGAGGTTAGATCTCTTACGAAAATTCAGCAGTCTAACGGTGCCACTCGAAACTTCCAAAATGGATTGATGAGAGAGAATATGGTCTCTCATCATATGAACATAAAAATTACAGTAAGAGTAATATAAAACAACAACCCAATAACAAGAAAGATTAGCTCAGAAGGAATGACATAAAAGAGTGTACTTAAAAAAGAAAGAGAGGAGTAGGATCCCTTACCTCAAGTCCAACTTGTCTTGTTCATTTCTTTATATTCCTGAAGAATAAACATTGGTCAGTTAATAATTTCCTATGTACCTCCTTTATATATTATTATTCAGTTCATATAACATATAATAATGTTATAATAATTGTTTAAAAATGGTAGTTCATATCAGACGTTTTTGTTGATGTTTGTACATGAGTAAAAAATGAACTTGTTTGAAAAAATATTGCCCATGTAGTTATAAGTAAATAATATCCAGAATAGTATTAATGATTAAAATATCATATATATATATCCAGTAAATATTCATTTTATACTATTACATATCATTTGGAGTTAAAAAACGAAAAGCACCGTTCATGGAGACGGTAGGCCGTACGTACGCATGAACGCTACTTTCTTTTTTTGTCATATTAATGGAATTAAAACAAAATGAGATATATATATGTGTTATAATTCCAGAATGATATCCATAATTTATATGTAATATATTACATATATATCTATTATATATATGCACTTATAATAGTAAATAACATTTTGAGATAAGAAATGAAATGTACCGTTCATGGAGACTGTAAGATATATGTACGCATGAACACTACTTCCATTTCTATTTCATATTTTATGGAATTAAAACATAATTATATATAATAGTATTTTAATTCCAGTATGGTATCATATATAATATCATTAAATATATCCTTTATACGTACCACATATGGTATTAACGAATCAAATCACTTTTAAGGGGCAGTAATCAGCACTTCCTTAAATGAAGATATCGCGTATACCGATTATGGAAACCATAATGATATTCCAAAATAAAAAATACAAAAGCTTATGTAAAACATAAAAATATTATATATCATATATAAATATAGTGTCATCTTAATGTCCACCTTTGAAGGTGTTAAAAGAATGTTGAACAATCATCGTTTCGGAAGGCCGAAATTCGCCATCCACGGAAACAGTATGTTCTTTAACCATTAGATATAGGTGTGTTGAAGTGTAGCTAGAATAATTCTTATAAAAACATCCTAGTATATTGATGATACTGTATTTGTTACAAATGAATTTAATAAAGAGAGTTTAGGGGGTTGGAGAAGCAAAATAAAACAAAAGGACTCAAGTGAAGACATTACCTTAAAATCGGGTAACTCCTTTTGGTTTGAGCTCAAAGGCTTCCCTGGGAAGACTTATTCCCAATGTGAGACTTCAGGGAGTAAAATGAGGGAAGTGTACAGACAAAATTGGCTGGTTTTGGCCGAGACCAAGGCTTTGGGAGTGTGGGTAAGGAGGTAGAGGCGGGGGCCTTTTATAAGAGGAGAGGAGGGGCACTCTTGGAAGGTAAAGAAAGGTCACTTTATTTTAAAATGGTATTCGGATTTAAGAGGTCCCACATTGATGTGTTTCAAGGATAAGGTGATAAGGGTTCGAAATCAAATCATCCAATAGGTTTAGGACATGTGTAGGTCTTAGATATTACATTATCTTTCCATTTTATTTAAATCGTTAAATAATGAGGTAATCGCTGCATCATCATGACGTCATAATTAATTTAATTTATTTAATGTCTAAAAATTATAAAAAAATACTATGATGTAGGAAATATTTTTATATTTCCAATGAATATTTATAGTCAAAAATCTGATTTGTGTAACCCCGTGTAAAAATTGTTTTAGTAAAACATGTCATGTTTGTCTCATTTTTACTTTAACTTTAAATAAAAAGATATTAATAACATTTTCCATCCAAAGTGGCTTCATGGGGTCCCCAAGTAGACCCATGGGTTGTCTTGGTCGTCCATGACACATCCAATGATGTTAGGACATGTGTCATGTTCATTTCATATTATGAAAACATTATTTTTACCTTAAACTACACTAATTACCTCTAATCGCGATTAAAAACATAATAAGATTCTATTCACCAAAAAATTATTTTTATCCCATTGAACCACATTTTACATCATAATGACCACCATGTATGTCGGATTTTTGAAATTCAAAACACAAAGATGGAAAAATTTCATTTAACCAGAAATATCGGTTTTTATAAGTACCACTTAGTGGTTTAACTATTCATCAAAAATTGATGTTTTTCAAAAAAATCCCAAAAATTCACCCTAAGCTATATTTGATATTCCGAATTCAAAAATGAAGTATATTTTACAAAATTCAAATCATATAAGTCACATTAATAAATTTAATAATTAATTCTCGTTGTCAGAGCAAATAGAATGTTTTTATGAAACAATATGTATCAATAGATTGACACTAGTTTAAGTCTGATTTCAAAGTGAAATTAATTCCAAAGACCACTCTTGGATTTAATGGTAAAAATATATTCTAATTTCACTTTAAAAACGATTCAAAAGATAATATAATCATATAAATAAATTATATTAAACAGAGGTTTCAAATTAAAATACAACATTTTACACTATTCATTAAAAAAAGAACATTATCAGAAAGATACCAAAAATTTACACAAAGTAAATTTTGATGTCACAATTCTTTAGAAGAGTTTTATTTGGTCCAAAAGGGTGTATAAGAGTGAAAAAAACTATATTTTTAATGACGGTTCTCAATCAAAAGGTGATAAGTGAACCTTTAGTGAAAACTAGGGCATATACACCTAAAAATGAATTGTTTCCGTATTTTAAGTATTTATCTTTTATTGGACAAATGTAAAAACATTTAAAGACCTATATAATCATATTTTAGTTATTTCTATCCATTCCCGCCAATACAATGGATACATGTTAACTACCATTTAAAATAATATTATTTTATTATTAGAGTGCAACGTAAGATTCCCAAGAAACTCGTTGTTGCGTGTTGGGTATGCCATCGAGCACATCGTCCCATTTAAATTCATATTAATATTTTATTCACAAATATGGATAAATATAAAAATGTAATATTCTTTATTTACCTGGGGTGTTATAGAAATCACCACTTGTGCATTGTTTTCAGAGCCACCCCATGATTGAATCACCATTGCACACCTTACTCATAGGTCCTATACAGGTGTTATAAGGGGATATTTAACAATTTCGTAGTTACTTTGTGTAATCCTTTCGTATAAATAAATTTTTATTTCTTATTATGGTAAATTTTTTGAATTTAAAATGTATAAATAAATATAGGATGAATTCATATAAGTTATATATTATTGATGAATATTAGAAAAATGGGTATTTAATAATATTTTTATACTTTTAAAAATTAAAAATGAGGAAGAATTTTAATAAAAGGGTTTTCTACAGTTGTGATCAGTAGGAAATTTAGATTCTAATAACATCAACATAATTGTTTTATGAATAATAAATTATGAATAGTAATATTACCCTAAGGAATAGTAATCTGTCTAATGAAATAGTAACCTCACTTATGAATGTATAAATATAATTTAGGAATCTTGATTGGTAATTTGATATAATTGCATATTTAAATAACCTTTTCAAAACTTATTATTTATGTAATTGTCATTTTTTTGGGTAAATAGAATGGCTTCATAAAAATTCAATAAATCATAATTAGATAATTATTTTCAAAAAATGTAGCTCATTTTTTAATATAGATCTTTGATCTTAGGTTGGGATGAATTTATGATATTTTTATAGAAATTTATTTCGATGAATAGTAACAATACAGTATGAGATTTTTTGTACTTGATGACATCAATAATGATGTAATAATGATTTAATTATTCTGGTCTTCATGTGTACATTATGACATTTTTTTAGGTGTACAAATATATCCATTCCATAAGAAAATACCATGGGCAAGCCCATGGTTTTACAAATACCACTAATGGGGTGTCCCTTGGAAATTAATAAAATATTTCCACATTTTTGATATAAATACAATACACTTACAACATTACATTAATCCCATATTCCTCTTCAACGATGATCATGTATTTCTACCTCTCAATGTGTCCTCCCAAAGTTCCCTCAAGCCCTCACAAAGTACCAACCTTTGAGATTTCGAAGTTACTCATCAAGGTAAGGGAACCTTTCACCCACCTCTTTTTTCATCTTATTTTAGGTTATGTATTTGAATTTATAGTTTAATATATTGGGTTATGATATTATGCATATTCTTACATTTCTATTGATGTTCATATAATGAGATACCCTTTTTCTCTCATCAATTCATTTTCTATATTTTTATCTGACGTCGTTAGGGTGTGGATTGTTCGAAAAACAAAGAACATATTCTCTTTTCTCTCAAGTTCCTTTTCATGTTGTATGTCATTAAAATATCCATATCATTATATTATTTAAATTTTATTATGAACTCATTCTGTATTATGAGATATTTATGAGTTAGTGACCCTTTTCCATCTCTTTTTAATGTTTTTAATAACAATTTTATATAGGCATTAAGGTGCAGACATTTCGTCTCAAAATCTCTCTCTCTTAGTTTTTGTCAAGATTTTTTTTATTTATGATGATATCCAAAACTGTTTCATTGGTATGGGTATTCACAAATACATAAAAATTATTTTTTTGATTCTGGAATAAACATATATGAAACCCTCATTCATTTTCTGTTGTTTATAAATGACATAACGATCATATTTTTAAGCAGTATTAAAACATCATAATTTTGTTCTGAAACAAAATTCTTTTTTTTTATATTTTTGTTATTTAAGAAATGTTTGATTATGATTTATGTGGCTAAAATGAAAATAAATGAAAATTATGTTTGTTCCCTGATATCCCTCTAACTCATTGGGTATCGAAATTAATCTCTCTAAATGATATGTATTATGATGTCTTGGTGAATAACCTTGGTATGTTTTATGACACACTAGGGATGGACCCTGGTGATATGATTATTAATCTCTAAATTTAATTTTATAGCCATATTTTCAATTTATGTTTCATGTTATTATTAATATGATATGAATCTTTGTCATATATTTTTGATATTACCTTTTTTCTTATTTATATCACCCAAGTTCACATGTAAATAGTTTCTATTGTTATCATCACCAAGCCTTCTTCTCACCCTTTCCTTTGATGTATGTATCGAGGTTATGAGATGAAATAATTGTACACAGTATGAACTTTTTAGGAATATTTTCAAGGGGATTAATAGAATTTTAATGTTTTCATGTATCATCTACTTTTTTCTATGATTCATGACTTTAATGATAATCTATTTTTAAAATGAAATTGAAATGTTATGTAATAAAAAAAGGATTCCATAGCCTGACGTCTCTTGGTGGCTACCAAAACACAATAAATGAAGTTCATTTGCCAACAAGTTCATCTAGTACATATTAAATTACTATCTCAGAATGATATTATATCATACCTTCCCAATACCACCCCACACACAAATCCCACTATAACTACCATTAACAAATGTCCCCATTGTATAGTCATAACACAACCTTCTCGCAGAACTAACTCCCTTGTTCAACTTTTTACCTCAAGCCATGCTCCAAACATCAGCAACACACAACTCACACAAGGTTACAAAACTCAACAGAACACTACACTCAGCCACACCTATCAACAAAATGTGTATACATTCCTATTTAATCTGAGGATGTTCTTTAATTCCACTAGATTATAACTAGAGTAAACACAATATAGTCTTGATCTAGAGGAATTCATTAATTTATCCACGTTTACATGATTTAGAATATTCAATTTTTTAATCATTGTTCAAAAATCTCAACAATTCAGAACATCATTAGGGCGCAAAAAAACCCACCCATGTCTATGATTTTTTGAAGGCATATAGCCACGACAACCATAACAGATACAATATTAACAAATAAAATAGGCAATAACATCAAACTACTCTCTTCCCATTATATTATTTATCGGTGTCATATTCTAATAAAATCTAGTTCTTATATATTTATTATTTTTAATAAAGTTATTAGTCATTCCTTGCATGGATTATTTATCATACCCACCCTGCATGATGAAAAAATGAAGGGAAGAAAAAGAAATACCTACATGGATGATAAAATTATAGATGTTCCTCCATTAACAAACAATATGGGATCATGAGAGTCCTAAGAATTATCAATAAGAAAATTGAGTAAGAGATATCTGGAATAGGTATACAACTCATTTGAAGAGGATTAATATTCATTCACCATAGTAAAAAAGGAAGAATGAAAGAAGAGATCTTGGTTTTTTAAAGTGATAGATCCTAAAAATTAGGGAGATGATTCCAAAGGTATTTAAAACTATATTGTGGTATGGACATGTGGATAAGAGGTTATAAGGATAGTGGAATGTTATGAGATTCAAGTAATATAATTATTCCACCCAAAAATGGGGGAGAAACCATATCACAACCTCGTGAGTGGATATGTTACAATTTCATGGAGATAAACATGTAACAAGGGAGAAACTGTAAAAACTAGAGAAAACCAAATAACTAGAAATGATTCACTAATGGGTGAGTCACCAATGTTGAGATAGTGATTAGTGAGTTACTGATGCTATGAAACGGGAAAAATAACTTATTAACATACATTCATACCAAATCCATGACCATCTGATGCCACAACCTACCGATGCCATGACCATCCGACACCAACACATATGACACATCGAGACTGATTCCCTCAATCTACTGATGCCCTCAATCTATCGATGCTGGCCCCCTTTGACTTACATATTTTTATTCCCTTAACTCACCAATTTTGACTCACTTACAAGCTGACACACTGACTTACTGATGCACAGACAGGATGTCCCAAAAAATTGGGTATTTTGAAAACTCATTAAATCATCCAATGTTGTATCTCAGAACACCCTAAAAAATATATTTTCACAAAGGAAGGACAAGGGGAAACTTGAGTTATAACAATTTACTTTAAAGTAAATCTGAAAATCACTATGCATTATAATTGTTATGAAAATACAAACAATTTCACTAAAACACAAAACACATTCGTTGAGTTTCCCATCCAATCATATTTAATAAAAAACTCTTTAAAAAGTAATTCATTTTTAAAACATTGATTCGCCATTTAAGAACTATTTTTATAAAATAAAATATTTTAGGTGAAATCTTCTTTCATTATAATAGAATAAATTAGCAGAATAAAAATTTCAAAACAACCCAATTAAAACAAAAACATTATATCATTTAAGACAAGTCATTAAATAATATTTATTATGATAATGAGTTTCCTTGTTTGTGTTTAAAATTCATTAAAGGAATCCACTATTCAAATATAAAAAACATGTCATAAACCAATCATCTTATTAAAATATTTTTTTCTAAAAAATAAAATTCACTAATTGATTTATCATTTTCCATTAACAACCATTTTTTCCTCTAGATTACAAGATTAAAACAACTATTTGTTCATCTAAATAAAAAAAACCACCCCTATATTTCTTTATAGTAAAAACCCATTTTATTTAAAACATTTATTCCATATTAATGTAATTAATCAAATTTTTTAAATTCATACATGTAGTTCATTTGGCAGTATGGAAACATTATAATTTTTTGGTTATTTATTTTTTAAAAAAAAATTTTAAATTTTTTTTTAAAAATAAATAGGTTTGAATACAACATTATTTTATAACATATCATTAAATCATTACATTAGAATGTTAAATTTTTCTGGGATGTCCATTTTCACACATAATATGATAATAATATAATTTTATAAACAATATCATGTAAAAATATTCATTCAAACTAAATGAACATGTCTTCATATCCATGGAACAACCATGTTTATATTTTTAATTCAGTGAGTGTTACTCACTGAATCCATGAATCATGGGTTTTATGAAAACTAAAATATAGACCCCGAGTTATCCATGACTCTTCCAAATGGTTCTATGGATTTTTCAGGAGTGTAAGAAGCATATGAACACTTCAATAATAAAGAAATTGATGACTATATAATTTTAATTTTATCCTTGATAACAACAAAAAATGACACATCTTTCACTTTTCACCCCAATTCCTGAAAAACATTAATATTAAATTTTGAGTGCTAATGGAAACTCACATATCATTATAGAAGGTGGTGGTAAGGAATTTAATAATAATGTACCCATTAAAAATGATTAGTTCAACATCTAATATAAATGATCAGAAAAAATTCCCTACACCTCCCACAACACTTTTTATTGGGTTACCTTTAATTCAATTTGTAATAAAACCAACCTTGACCATAAATTAATGTCACCCAAGTCAGTCCTCTATAATTCTATAATCACTCCAAAGATCATAGAGGCCTAGTATAAATAACATACATATTAACGTATGATCCATGTCAATGGTTTTTCCCTAAATGGGAAATTTAATACACCTCATGTATACAAATAGAATAACAAACAACCAAAGTAAAATGTAGAAGAAATTTTACGCAATTATGAGACATAAAAAACCAATCCAAAAGGACCAACTGGGATTCAAAACTATCAAGGGATAAGATCATGTCTCCATTCTAGTATCCATAAATATCAACCAAAGAAATAGTAATTTTTATATTAAAAAAATCCATCATGCCACATGATATGCTTCTGTTTTACCTAGGTCCTATACATCTACAAATAAAAACATGTAAATGAAATATTATAATATGATAAAAAATTCTATGCATGAAACAAACAAGTTATATATAAAAAACTATCCACATTTTTTTAATAATTACTAATATGAAAATTTATAAAAAAATCTTGATGAAAAAAAATCTATTTAAAAACATTTCATCAAAAAAAAGATGGTTTTCTTTATAAAATGATTCCATATTAAATAAATCCAATGAATATGAAATGTAGTCCGTAAGAAATAATTAGTAGAAATAACCATGATTTTATTCATCCATAAATGAAGAGTAATTATTATGTTATATAAAAAATATTTAATTTATATATATATATATATAAGTGACGTAACCATTCCAATAAATGAGTGTAAACATCTAAAACTACCCTTCAACACTAGCTGATATAGTGATAAAGAATTTCACAGATCCATGGTCCCTTAATAATGATATTGAATGTTAAAATAGAATTAATTGAACCTTCCCTATTAAAAGTAAGAACCATTTGTGTGTGTTTGTTTTCGCTATACCACAAGGCTTCCTTAATGTTATAATATATTATAATCATGTTGAAAATTAATATCAGAATGAATTTAAAAGGAAATCCAATCCATTTTAAATCATGAATAAATAATTTAAAATTAAATTATTTATTGAGATGTTTCTCCTATCAAATCATATGGATTATATAGTTTATAAATAGAAAACCAATTTTACTAAAAAATTCATGGAAGTAAACTAAAATTTATTCCTATTAAGGTTTTTATATAATTTATTTGATAAATTAAAATTAAATGGAATCAGAAAAATTTCAATGAGAAAACCCATTGGATATTGAAACATATCACTCTAATAAAAGAAAATATTCAAGATTAATAATTATGAATGGAGTTCATAATATCTAATTCTAAATATCCTGAAAATATAATATATTTTGTTTATTATTTATTTAAACTATATATCTTGTCATCTAACCCAATATAGGTTTGGAAAACATATAGAAAATGAAATATATTATGTAGATCAATAGAGAAGTGATGGATAATACTATAAAAACACACAAACATCATAGAGATCAATCTGGATCGAAATAAATTCACACAACAAAAGAAGGGGAGAACCCCATAGAGAGTTAAATATATTCTATATTAGGATAAGGATTATTTTTTATGGGATTAGAAAATAAATGGAATAAGGGTATCGAGTAAATTTTGAATTTATTGATTTTCATATTAGTTTTCGTAGTCATGATTCATGGTTATACAAATAATTCACATACTCTTTGATAGCTACTAACCCTTGAAATCCATATCAGACGTTTTTATGGACTACATCACATGGTTAGACAAAATGTGATCATGTAAATCTATAGTCACTTTAAAAAACTCAAACACACACACAATATTTATGTTGAATCACATAGTTAACAAAACAATGATCAGACTACACTAAATTCAACCACAACCATCATTTATATTATGAATGGTTATCATCCAACAACTCTTATACATTCACAGACTATGCGTCTAACATGTTTTACTATATCTAAAATTTTCCAACCCCAGACCCCAACTCGCTCTAAATCCTCAAAACTGATAAACCAAGAATAAATTAAACACACCTATGACTTGAAGGTTATCAAAGTGATGCTATTATTTAGACAATATATTTTAATGAATTTCAATCACTAATAAATTATGCAGTTTCAATGTGAAACATCATTAAGAAATGTACATGTTCGCTAAATGAACATATATATAAAAGTACCAAAACTATAAAATCATTACCCTTATAATTATAGATTTGTAATATAACCACAACTACCACTATGGATGATAGGTAATTAATTAATAATATAATTGAAATGATCATTTATAATTAAATGAATAATATTTAGTATATCATGAAATACTGTATAAGGTAACATAATGGGACTATTATATATATGAACACTACCCATATAATTGTTTCTCATATATATCCATTAGATTGATATTTTTTATGGTTATTTTTTTCTGATTTTTAAATAATTTTGTTTGCGAAAGTTATAAATAGTTTAATTCACAATACTCCTAAAATTATTAATCTATATGTAATAAATATAAAGAACATAGTGTGTCAAATGGATAATTTTATATAAGAGTAGTTCAGATAATATGTTTTGAAAAAAAATATATTTTTAAAAATTTAGTGTCATAAAAATTATTTAATTTATTTTTCTTATCAAAAAATTTTTTTTTTTAGTTTTTATAATTTTTTTTAAATTTAATTTATTTTATGGTGAATATAGAAAACTACATATCTAACAAAATACTATAAATTTTGTGACAATATAACGATATAAAAATAACATGAATATTAAGAAATATTTTTATTAGATTAAATATTTATTAATGATGTATGTGATGTTTATAAAAATATAATTTTTAATATAGAAATATATACTGATCATTTTAAAAATGTGAATAATATTTTTAATAAAAATAAAATATTTTTCTATTATATTATCTTATTACTGAATAAAAAAGGATCTTTATTTATTTAGGTTATTAAAAAATATAAGACTTGTTTTATTTATATTAATACAATAAATTACATTGGATCCAATATAATTCATTATAATGTTGTAAAATCATTTTTATGGTCAAGAAAATCATTTTTCTAAAAAATAATTTTCATCATTCTTAAAATGTTTATTTAAAATAAATGTGTTCCCCTTATAGAAATTAAATTATATAAAACTAAATCCAAAATTGAAATCAAGATTTTTTGAAAATTTTAATTAGGAATCATTCATTTTTTGTTATTGTGAATATTATATTTGATTAGAAATGACGAGTACCAAAATAAACGTAAAAGTAGGATAACATGGTCAAAATGAGATGGTAAGAGTTAAAATGAACTAAAAAGATTTCTAAACCCAATATTATTGTCATATTTTCATTATATATCATCTTATATTTCAAAAATAGAAATTCTTGGTCAATATGTTCTTGATTAAAACAATAATATATTTCAATATTTTTATACATTTCATCCATGTATTCTCAATACCTTTTAAAATAACAGCACATATCCTCTATTAATCACACTTTATGAGACCTATAGCATATAAAATACCAACCCAAATCCTTTAATATCATCACCAACCAGTATAATGGTTCATTTTTTGGATGAATATTATATCCATTTATGGATTAATGTGTATTACAATGGAGTTTTTCAAAATAACTATCATTTCACTTAACTAATTTTTTTCAGTCCTTTTAACACCTCAACCAATTATATGAATAAAATGAATAGATAATGAAAAATATCTCGTATATATAGTTATTTTATTATTTATATGATGAGTAATTTATTCATCTCATTCTCCTTATAGTGGTAAAAGAAGGAATTGTTTTTTGTATGTTCGGGCTTCCACCTTTGGTGGGGATGTATTCATTTTTCATCGACACCACTCATGGATGTTTATTATGATTTAAATAATTATTGTGATTATTATGAAATAATTATGATTTTATAAATATAAAACAACATTTAAAATCTCAACCTTCACCCATTAAGATAAAATAATAATGGTACTCATGTAAATGTGTGGGAAAGCACATAAACAAGAAGTGTGATTCATTTTTCATTTCTGCATATCATGGATGAATCAATATATATATAATGTGAATTGAATTGGAATTTTAGTCACTTTCAAATGTTTTAATATGATTGAACTATGATGAACCCTTAAAACATTACCTTATTTATAATTATAAAAAAAATTTAAACATTACGTATCATAATAATCTAACATAACATGGGAAAGTTTTTTTTACCCTTGATGTAATATCGCATATGTAACATATTTTAAAACTATTATAATAAATAATATATAATTGAACTCATGAAGAGACGCTTAAATACTTCTCATGTTTTATGCATATCATTATAATATGGGGATGGGGTCTATAATAAAAGAGAGAGCTAAAACTACCATTACGTGAAGTCTTGTGAGGATTTAATCAATTTTCAAATTCAATGAATATGAAAAATTAAGATAGTAGAAATATTTAATATAAAAATAAACATGTAAAAAATATGATTTGATTATAAATACTCAAGGAAGGTCTTGTATTCTCAATAGAAAATTATTTACCCAGATATAAGACTGGGAGATAATCCTAAATACATTTTTCAAGGAATTGAGATCATAATTTCACGAAATCATAAACAATTTATAACATAATAAAATATGAAACCATAATCATATGCCAAGGGTTATCCCCAATAAAACACAATATAATATAACCACAATTAATATCAAATAATGATCCCCCTAACTTCTATCAGAAAATAATTATAATGGGCTATATGGTCCTGAACCAAAAAAATCTTATAATGTTTACAACCTATGTACCATAAATATTGTTTTAGTCTAACCTATAATCCCTCTAATTAATATTTTTTGTCAAACCTCATGTGCAATATACATAATGTACATTATTTAAAAACCATTGCCCCATAAATTTTTTCCTCATGATACAATAAAAATCATGAATGCATTAAAGGGATATAATAAATACTAAAGTCAATACATAGGCAAAATACCGTTATAATATAAAAAGATAGATGAATTTTATAAAGTAGAATTTAACCATACATAAATCCTTACCATGTTAAAATCTATGAGAATAATTATGGTTTTATAAAATATTATTATTGTATAATTGAAGTAAATATAATATAGATTCCCAATAGAAGAAATAATAAAATATATTTGACCATTATTAACAAAAAATTAACAAATATCTTTGGAATAGATTTCTTGTAATTAAAATGTATGAGAATAATCCATTATAAAACAAATAAAAGTGAACCATTTGTGATAAAAGTTATTTAATATGATGTTGATATTTTAAGGAAGGGAAGGGTATTCCAATTTCCAAAAACCATAATTGATACAAAATGCCTCATTGTAAAATATTTATTATTTTAGAAGGTTTTAATGGTCTATTAAAATTTTACGGTGAATATTCTTGATTGGAAATTATAATTATAATTTCTATTAAACCACATTTAATTAACAGTGTACATTTATAATGGGTATAAAAACTAATATAACATAACCAGTAAAATGCGTATTCAAATAAGAATATATATATGAGATACATTTAATAAATTTAACATGATCATGGAAAAAATATAGCCTAAATAGAGAAAAATATATGGAATGTATAACATTAAATCCCCAATTTTGAATAAGAAGTAACAAATTTATGTTTAAATAACTTTTTTGGAATTCAAAAAACTAATATAACATAATAATACATTATATTGAATATAATATAATGATTAAATAATTTTCATATCAAATCAAATATGACATGTCTCCAATTAAAATTAATAACATTATTACATAGAAAATTATTAACATAGAAGGAAAACCATGGTTTAAATGGATGGGAATTATTCATCACACATTTAGTTTTTAAAAAATAAATAAAAACCCCCAGTATGGAATAAATTAATCAATAAGTGATCCCCCAAGATAGAAATTTTAATTACAATATTAAAAAATATAAAAATTAAATGAAAACATTATAACTTATGAAATAAGAATATTTTTAGAAAAACCCATACAACATTATTTATTTATAAGTCAGCATCCTTTGGAAGATATAAAATTAAATGGTTCTATAAAAACTATTCATTAAATCCTATATTTTAATGAAAAAACATTCTAGAATATTATATAAACCATTGACATTATAAATCTTATCATTACATTAATACATATCTCATGGAATGTTAATTGCATCCAAAAACCCTTACGTCTTATAGAAAATTCCAGTAAAAACTCATTGAATGGAATAATTCTTAAATTATTTTGTTCAAATACAATGAATGTCAATAATAAATGATATTAGATAACAAATTTTAACTATATACACGATTTATAAGAAATTATATGAAAAAACTATTATTTATCTCAATGAAGGTTGTTTTGAGATGAAACCCTTACCTAATATTTGAAATCACTCTATAAATAAATTAAACTATGTTGGATTCTAGATAATTTAATGAAAGCCTCCATGGAATTTATCTGATAACGACAACATAAGGTTAATAGATGATTTAGAAAATATATGTAACATATAATATGTGATTTGTTATGAATATGTTCAATGAAATTTTGGATGGTAGGTTTAGGTTAGAAATGGAATAAGTCACCCTTGTAATTATAGAGGAAAATATATTTTTTGGAAGCATCATTTATATATTAATAATTCCAAGATACTTTTCAAAGATTAATGGACCTACAGTTTCAAAATAGTGGATATTGGGATTCCATTGTGTCTAGAAAGACTCAACCATGGATTTAAACACTTGTTTTAATCATGTTCTATGGTTTTTTACATTATTGAATAATATTTTACACATTTACTTTTATATAATGATATTTTACATGTCACTAGATGATTTTAATTTTTTTTCTAAAAATATATCATAAGACATATACCACATTTTTTTAATTATTTACCTATAATTTAAAATGATTTATTGAAAATAAAATTATGTGTATTAGAAAATTTTTCATATAAAAATATGGAATTTGTAGAATTTTTTTTTTGTTGAAAATACAATTTTTTCCATTATTGATTCTTTATATTATAAAATTTTATATTACTATTACATGAGATTTAATATATTTATTTATTTGTTTATACATTCTAATATATTCATTATTAATGTTAGTTTCTTTGGATTGAATATATAAAAATTTAAAAAATATTATTAAAACAATAATTTCAACATCATTGTTTCTCAATTAACATGGTGATTAGAATTAATCAAACCCTTAAACCTTAATAATGTAATTGGAAATAATAAATTAAATTGATATTATTATATTATATATAATAAATTTTTTTCCAAACTATATTCAATGTGATGTGATATTTATCTTAATGTCACCTCATGTATTCGGAAAACATCATTATTTAGAGAATGTTTTTTATATGTTCATTGTATATTACATAATTAAAAAAATATATTGATTTTAATGATATTAAGAATATTTCCATTTCTAAAATGTTATTTATAAGAAATCATAATAAATAAAAAACCCAATATCTCCAAACAATGATATAGTTAAAAATAGATTGAAAATAGTTTTCTTAAAATAATACTTCATTTTTTGATATTATAATTATGGGTTTAAGAATTTGGAATTTTTTAATAATTATAAAATATATTCTATAAATATATATATTTTATAAAAATTTATTGAAATAATTCTATTTCATACAAAATTGATAATTTTGAAAATCAATATTTTCACTAATCACCCTAATTTTGATTATTTTTTATGAATCATAATAACATCATCTAAAGATTATACTATAATCCATAATAATTAATTGATGGAAATTTTATCATATTTATAATTTAATATTTATAACATATTTTTTCATTAAAATTATTTATTATTTAGAAAACTAAATTCATCGAAAATAGATCACTTATATAATTAATTTCATTCATATTTATAAATTATATGAAAAACTAATAATGATATCATTTATCAATAAGTATTTTATTTGATTCATCCTCAAGTAGCTTAGTTACCATAGTAACTCGATAACTAAGATAGCCCTAACATTGCGTGATGATAATTCTCAATCCCCACTGGTTGACGACTAGCACCTAGCATCATACGATATTAATATGGGGACCAATTTTCTAGAAATAAAATCATAAAAAAGAAAAGAAAGTCAATATTCAAACTAAATAAACTCCCCTAGGTTTAATGTTTCACATGTCAATAAGAAATTTAAATACTAAAGTACTACAACCCATGTATCAAAATATAAGAATACAACTATAGTCCATGACGACATAACTCACCAAGTCCAAGGTTCAGCAACTAGATCACCTCCATGAGATATTTTCCCCATACTCGAACCTGCCCTTGCAATTTTGTGTCCTTAGGGAATTTTTCCATTTTTCACTATTTTGGAACATATGTTGTAGTACTTTCAGATTTAAATGACTTGTTTAATTCTCGTACATTACTCTCATTTAAGTTTCAATTGTATTCATATTGACTTTCTTATCTTCCTACCACTTTACATTGTGGGAAATTTCTTCCCATGAGCATGTTCTACGATGTCTGGTGTTAGTCGCCGACCCATGGTTATCAGTAATTCCCATTAGGTTGTGTCAGGGGAGACTAGACTGCCTTTTTACTAGTGTACCATGGATGATTGATTAAAAATTGGTAGAAAAGGGGGAAATTGAGCTTCATTTCTTGAATTCAATATGAATTGTGAAATATTTTCAAGGCATATGAGGTATTTGCAATCGAGTTCCTAGATATCTCTCATCACAATGAACCGTATGTATCATGGGATTGTTAATTAAATACATCATGAAGATTATTTCTAGTATTTTATCTATTTTTATTTGGATATAGTAAAATCCCAATAATATTTTTTCTAACGTTCGGAATTATGTTCCCCTCACTACTCTATTTGAGCGTTATCTAATGTATTAATTATTTTCTCTTAATGTTGTGTAGCATCCTGACTTTATGAGGACATGAAATTCATATCCAAGTGGAATTTTCAGGTAAACCACATTGAGCTAAATATCTAGGGGACCAAAATATATCTGTGGTGATTGTATGCATTGTTCAATCTCTAGAACAGGCACGACCTCCATTTCCCGTTTCAGTCGCAACAATAGAACCTCAGAGGGAAACTCTCAATGTTAGTTTTCAAGAATTCCTCTGCCAGAAGACACTGATTATCAAGGTCTCTATTGATAATATACATTCTTAGGAATCGTTGGGGATAATATAAAATCTTTTTGAGTTCTTATAGAAACCATATATGCTCAAGGGGAATTTATCCACCTTCATTCTAGAAGGACTGAGTATGATATAGTGGGAAATGATGGTGATGGCCATGAAACATGAGGTCATAGAGTGGAAATTTGTTAGGGTTATTTTCACCAACCAGTTCATTCTAGTTTAAATGGTGATGGAAAAGGCTATAGTGTTATTCAATATTGAGCAGGATGAAAGAACCATGTCTCAGTGTTCAAATTAAATTTTTTAACTCATATAGTTTGTTCATGAGATTTAATTTAATGAGATGTTGAAGGCACAATGAATTGATTAGGGGATTCAATTAGGTATCTATACTTGGGTTTTATTGTTGAAGCATCCCACTTACAATGAGGTTATGGATATGGGAAATGATGGCTAAGATGGACCTATCTAGAAATTCAAGGTTGATGGGACTTCCCTTTCCTCTAAGTGGATGTGTGAGTTCCATCAACATAATGTAGAAGATTGATTTTTCTCATTATAGTATTAGTGACAAGGCCAGTCAATACCTATGACAGTACAAGGAGGAAAACATTTGAATTGATATCAGTGTGGTATGACTAGAAATTATAATAGTTTTTTCACTAAGGAACCCATGAATTATGCCTCATGTAGACATTCAGGGAACATACAATGATTCTGACATATCTTTTCTAGTGACTGTGAGAGGTACCATTACTATTGATCTGAAATTATTGACTAATCTAGTTAATACGAGTGCATCTCATTCATTTATTTTAAATATATTTTTAATATTCTAAATCCTATCATGGAGACTTTATCATGAGAACTGAGTATTACTATACAACTTGAAATGAAGCCATAGAAGGGTCTCCATAGTCCTATATATTTATACTCTTAATCAGATGATGAGATAGGTAGAATTTTTTATATCTAGTACATGAAACCTATTGATATCATTTTTATAATGGACATGATCAGTAAATAAAATCATGGATTGATTGATATCTTCGATAGGACTACCATACAACAATACGTGGTGGGACTTATATTATTCAAGTAGAAAGGGAACCAAGGTCATGTAAGTAAATTCCTTCTTATACAAAGTTGGGGAATGTAAGATCAATTTTTTCTTTTTTATCTATTATAGGAGTATTTGATAAGTGATCTCTCTCCAGTTTTCAGTTAGTTTTTCTATGTTTTTTTAGGATTTATATTGTTTTACACATGTAAGAGAGGTAGATTAATCAATTGAATTAATTCCTTGTACACAACCAGTTTAAATTCTTTCTTATAGCCCTACCTACAATGATGTAATTGAAGTCGTAGTTGGATGATCTTCTTGTGAAAGTTTTTATAAGATCTAGTGTTTCACCTTGGTTGGTTCTCATTATCATTTATTAGGATGATGATCGTTCTCATCACATATGTGTTGGATATTAAAGGCTCAATCGATTTATGGTAATGAAAAAATATCCATTTACACATATTTATAATCTATCTGATTAGAGAAAAGTGGATCATTGGTTATCAAAGATAGACATTTGGTCTTGTTATCATTGCATAGTAGTAAAAGAATATGACATTAAAAAAACTACAATTTAGAGAACATATGACAACATTGAGAACATTTATATGTCCTTTGTTCTAATAAATGCTTTGGTAGATTTCATATCGTTCATAAAAAATAATTTATAAGGTTATCTAGATACCTTTGTGTTATTATTTTTTCATGATATCATTGTTTACACAATGTCTTCAGAGGACTATGTACATCATCTGAGAATGGTTTTGAGTCTACTAATAAATCACTGGGATTATTCCATGATTCTGAAGTGGGATTTCATGATTTAGTATGTGAAATTATTGTTACGTGTGGTGTCATAAAAAAGGAATAGCATTAAATCCTAATAATGTGAGGGGTTTTTTACTTGGTAGATACCATGTAATGTCATCATGATTCAGATAATCTTAGTATTATCCAAATATAATCATAGTTTTGGGAAGTACCTCTTGATAATGGAGTCTCTAAGAAGTATTGTAACTCAGATGAGAGTAATGTTTTCATGGGATTATATTTTTTAGAATTGTTTTTTTGGGATCAAATACCTTTATTCTACAACGCTGGTGTTAACTATTCCAGAGGCCATGAATAGCTTGGTGGTCATCTGTGATACCATGGGTTCAGGCATGGGATGTTATATTTGGAATGGTGATAACGTAGTTTCTTATGGCTCTCATCGACTTAGCCCACATGAGGATAATTATCCTACCCATGACCATGATATTGTTGTTGTAATTCACATGAGTAAATGTTTTAGGCAAAAAATTATACTGAAATGATTACAGAGTACATAGACTACAAGTTCATGAGTAATATCTTCTCTAAAAAAATATTTTTTTCTTTCTACGAAGTTATTGAGTATAGTTCCTACAATCATTTTACATTGAAATGTCCTACATCACGGGGAAAGGGAATGTCATAGAAGATTATTGGATTTGTAATCTTCAAACCCAGTTAGTGAATGAATCTTCATAAACGTGGAATCTTATGTCTCTCCTTTCATAATTTCATATTGGATTACCGGAATTGGGGTTATGGTTCCATTAGCTAGCATTCATCTATTATCTTCTCTTCTCAAGATGATTCCCCAGGATAAACAAATTGATTGTGAATTTGACATCATTAGTGACTCTCTATGGTTGAGATTTATTTTCCCAGTGGTCTTTCTCCAACGAGGGTGTTCTATTTTATCATATATTATTTTTTGTCTCATTAAAAGAAACAATAGTTGTGATGGGGGACTATCATAATTCCAAATGATTTGTGAACCCAAGAACCAATAACAGTTTCTATTAAATGTGTTGGTAGTTATATAATCTAGGTTTGAGATGAGATATTAATGAGTTTTTTTTTCACGACTCATTCCCAAATATGATGTTGTGACTACTCTATGCTCACCTTCCATAGGCTATGGGTGGGAATCTATCACTGTGTAGGAATATCCCAAAAAGGGAAGTCATTTTCCTTTAAACCTATACACACACACAAAACCCAATCATTGGAAAGTAAACACAATGTAAATAATAGTTTCCACTAAGAGAACTGCTGAATGTACATTAAAAAATGAATTCACAAATGATCTAGAATACAAGAGAAAAACCAAAAAGGAAATTAAAATTTTCATGGTCTGTCCGCTCGAGACCCCACCTAAAGGGTAGGTGAAGGGTAGCTGCCTATAGTCATCGAAGTATGCTCCATCATCCAATCTCACTAAGATCCCCCTTATCTTAGAACAAAAAAGTCTATATTGATGTGTTGATCACCTATAAGGGACACAAAATGTTTGGGTGAAGCCCGTGTAGGGGTGGGTAAGACTATAATCAATAGAGAACCAAAACCACAAAAGAAAAACCACAAGGCAGGACCACAAATTAAGATCACCCAGAAAAAACAAACCACCAAGAAAGCTCACACCAAGTATAACAAATTGTATAGAATATAGGATTATCATCAGTAGGGATTGATCATTTTGTACTTTTGAGGGACTCATCTATGATGATCCACAGAGGTTTTCTCACTCGGTTTTTAGACCAATGTGGTTCTCTCGTCTACTGGACCATTGATGTCCGCTCGTCTACGGAACCACTGAGAAATGCTCATCCTGTAAAACACTGATGTATGATCATCTATTTAACCTCAAATGTATGCTCGTATGTATAACCACTGAGTTAAACATGTCTACTGAACCACTAATTTCAGCATGTCAACTAAACCACTATTGTATGCCCATCTGCTGAACCACTGAGGTATGACCGTCTGCTGAAACATTGTGGTACACTCGTCTGCTGAACCACTATGCTATGCTCATCTACTGAACCACTCTGGTATGCTAGACTAATGAACCAATGACGTTGGATAATTTGATTATCCCCTATGTTATACTCATCTTTTGAACCACTATGGTACTCTCATCTACTGAAACACTTAGTTATGCTCATCTGTTGAACCACTACGATATGCTCTTCTACTAAACCACTCAGATACACTCGTCTGTGAAACCACTTATGTATGCTAATCTATAGAACCAATATGGTATTTCCATCTTCTAAACCAATTAGATATTCTCATCTTCAAAAAAACTATTTTACGCTCATCATATCCTTCCTATCACAACCAGTCATATTATTTCACTCTCCATTCTTCTTGGTTCCAGGATAATCTACCCCTCAAGCCAGCATTAATATCACAACTATCACAAAATCTCACAAATAGTATTTTGAAAGTATTCCATTTTTTAAAGGTTCCCAACTACACATATACAACGTCAATCAGATGTCTGGTCTAAATGATATTGGAGCTTTAGTGAACAAGGGTGAGTTGCATCCAGGCCCAGTCTGACATGGTCAGGCCGACTCGACAAAATTGGTCTCGGGGTATCGCATTGTGCGACAAAGTTCATATGAACCATCATGGGTGGGTCAAGAACAACCCACTCCATCATGGCCTAGTTGCGAGCCCCATTGGGGATTTTTTGACTTGGCCAAATTTGGTTGTCGGTTTATCCCACAAAGTCGCCCAGCAACCCAGTATGTGTTCTCAGGCCTGGTCAGACTCAACAAGACAGAAACAACCTCATCGAACCACCTAGTTTTCCAGTTTAGATTGAATTCATCACTGGCATTCTTGGCCTGGTTTTCTCCAATCCCAAACACTAGGGGGCATCCGTTTTGTGCAGCCACACAATGCTAGGGCGGTGAGGCATTTTTTTCCAACTTGTCTGCTCATGTGGATCGGTCCTCCTCCTTAACCATAGTGAGATGTTGATCCAACTACCTACTATGGTCCACAGACTATGGCTTGTGCCTCTGACACAGCCTAGTGGTTGTGTCCTCCTCTCGTAGCCCTCTGACCTCTGTGTCAGTTTCCCCTATAACTGTCATGATGCACTACAAGGGCACCACCTCCCACCATCATCCACAGCTGGGTGTTGTGGTCGTGGACTGCTATCGCAGCCTCCCATTCCACCCCACTTCCACCAAGTGCACCCATAGCTATTGTGCCGCCTACCGTTGCACCCCGAAAAATAGGCAATAGCAAGAAGAAAAAATGGGAAGGAGTCGCACATATAAACACCCAAATAATGATCCATGTCCTTTTTCATGTTAAAAAAATGAATTAATGTTATAATGGTCATGAAACACCAAATTAGGATGGAATTATAAATATGATAAATATCCCCTTTATCCCACATCATTAAAAATCCCACATGAATGATCGATCATTAGGATAATTTGTCCATTAGTTAACCGGCGATCATTGTTTAAATGATAGAATGGGGAAATGAAATTCACACAGAAAATAATGACTCACCTATATGGGATATGATTCTTGGTTGAGGAGGAATGTGATCACATGCCTATATTCATCATTCGTGATCCACATCCCACTATTGTTAGAGATTCATAAAAGGGTTTAAGAATGATTGTTCCTCATTTTTCGTTCGTCATCACCTCCCACCAAAGACTCAGTGAAATCCCAGGACCATCCTTACAATCCATCAATGTTTTTTATCATATTTTTTTTACAAAAATTGAATAATCCTTTATATTATGCCACATTTCAAAGTGATTACAAAAATTCATTAATGATTTTAATTAATTGGATTTAGTTTCTCCTTGTTGATGTAACACATCATTGATGAGTCTATGTCTAACAAAGAAGAAAATAAAATAAAATAACATTTAAACTTATATTATTTTTCCTCAGAAAAGTCCAAAACCAACATTTTCCCTCGACCATCACAGGTTTAGGTTAAGTACTTCTTACGGATAACATATCATTATGAACTCAATCGTAGTATCAGATTTTTTATCTGAGTTACTGTTTGTGTGTTATGAAAATTCAATAAAAAATAAATTTTATTTATATTATATTAGATTTGTTTATGTCCCAAAAACCAAAATTTAAATCCGGCCTATGATGGCCGATGATAGGATCCCTATAAGGAAAAAATACCCACATGAACCCAACGGTACTCTCATATTTTTAATACATTTTATCCTTTATGAGTTATAAAAATTTCAAAATAAAATAATATTTGTTAAATTATTTCATATATGGACAAAATTAAATTCTATTTTTGACCCACATGAGTCAATATTAGGCTCTTCCTAACGAAATAATGCCGTCATGAGCTAAACGGTGGTTTCATATTTTCAATCTGAGTCACCCTTCATTGGTTATATGGATTTGAAAAGGAAAATGATCTTATTTAATTTTATTACATTTTTAGGTGTTCTTATTAGAGGCCTGCACCGACTAATAATATGTCGCGGCTAGGGTAAACCCACCATCCTAAAAATAATGATTCCTTAAAAATTAATTTCTAGGAAACCATTTAAGAGTTAATCCTCTTTTTCAAGAACACCACCCATGCCCGCTCTTTAAAAAACAACATTTTTCAAATGATCATACCAAGCACCCCAAGCCACATAATCACACACTGTCTTAGTTCCTGGTCTCGAAATAATCCCATTTATTTATCATAAAAAATAATCATTGAACTTAGGGCTATTACATGACTCCCACTTTAGTTCATTATGTCATCATAATCCAAAAAGGCTAATAAAACAAATTTGTGTACTAAACATGGATCTAAGAATCTGTCTCCAACATGCTCTCCAATAGATTCATGTGCTTCCCATAAAAATACACAAGAAGAATCAATCTCCCACGTAGGGTCCACTCCTATCGATCCTATTTATCTATAAGAAATTCTGATAAATTCACATGACATAAAATATCTTGCATATAGAGGTATCATGGGCCTTCTACTAAACTTTTCTCCTTGATAGTTAAGAAGTGGGATGACTTGGTGATTTGTTAAAGGATCACATAGATGGAATCATTTATCATGGATGTTTATGGTAAACCTACAAAAACACAATCAATATCTGATCCCACTTCAAATTTGGTACCTCGAGGGGTTGTTTCAAACCAGCATGATCCCAGTGCTCAACCTTTAGTTGCCGATAAGTGAGGCATCGTGAGGAAAACACTACAATTTCTGTCGTCCTCCCCAGCCACAAATATGGGCATCGAAGGTCCTGCTATGTCATCACCACACCTGGATATACCACCAAAGGGGGTTTATTGAACTCACTCAAGTCCTCCTCCTACAACTCCACTACTACTACGATGCATCGTCTAAATAGGATAATGTTATCCCCACCTTTCGAATATCTATTTAGGGCATGCCCTATAGACATATGGAAACCTATATTCCCACAACTAGCATTTCCAACTTGCCCCTCCGTAAAAAATTTTAATAGTGGAAGGGAAACTACTGTAGAATCAATAAAATTTATCTCCTCGCTATCCCTGATGGATATATGATGTGAGGCTAACGACTTTATGGCCTCATTCAGTAGTTGTGAACTTGATATTCTGGTGAGAGTATATTCCTCCATCTTTCCCTTCCCATATGTATAGACTACCTCGAAGTCAAAGTCCTGTATAAACTCTAGAAAACGTCACTATCGTTGATTCAAATATTTCTAAGAAAATATTTACCCAATAATTTTGTGGTGAGAATAGATGATGGATAATTTTCCCATATTTTAGTGTCACCACAAATTTAGTTCGATGACTACCACATCAAACTCATGTTCAAGATTTTCATAGTTCTTCTCATGCAATATCAATTATCAAGATCAATAAGAAATCACCACTTTCCCTAGAATAAGGACATAACCATGCTCAATTTCTGATCTGTCATAGAACACCATATAGTTGGTTCCATCCTCTAGAATCCTCAAGATTTGAGCACTCTTCATGATCTGCCTCAGCAACTGAAAGACCTGTTGGCATCTTTACATCCATATGAAGAAGTTTCCCTTCTTTTTTAATGATATCATGTGTTATTCCACTCTAGAGATGTTAGATACCACCCTCAAATTGAATCCAACCAACCCAAGGAAACATCCCACCCTGGTAACGCTCTTTATTGGAACCCAAGAAAGAATCTCCTTGATCTTTGTTGGATCCACTTCAACTCCATCCTCTATGAGGACATTTCATATGAAGTAGAGATTTAGTATCTATAAATTACTCATCGATAGATTTCTATAAAGCTAGTGATCTCATGGTGTGTCAATAACCATATTCTACTGTATCATGTTCTCCTACTAAGACACTAAAGACACTAAAATATCATCAAGGAAGATCACTACTAACCAGTCTATGTGCAGAGGGAATATTCAATTCAGTGGTCCCATTAACATTGTTGGGGCATTCATCCCTCCAAACGGCATCACTATGTAATCTTAGTGGCTGTAGCGATATCTAAAAGCAATGTTTGAGATGTCCTCATCCTGTAATCCAAACAGGTGATAACATAATATAGTGTCTATCTTCGAGAACAATATCTCTACCTTCATCTAAATAAAAAGGTATTCATTCCCCTGTAGATGATACTTGTTATTTGAAATCACCTAATTCAGGCACTAGATGTCTAGGCATAATCTTAGTCTTCCTTCATTTTTCATGGAAAAGAACATTGGGGTTACCCATTGTGAAATGTTGGGCCTTACAAACCCTTATTCTCAAACATCCGATTTTACACTCAGTTCCTGAAACTGTGCAGTTACCATCAAGGATGCAGGTATTGATATCAATGAAGTATCGGGGTACAGATCCATTCATATGTCTACCTCTCTACGAGGAGGTAGTCCTATAACATCATTTGGAAAGTCGTCCACGTACATGTCTACCATAATAGGAAAAAAACTAAAATCATCCACTGATACATGGGTAAGGATTGACCCATGCAGCTACCCTGTTCCCCTAACCTCAAGCTCCATATGCCTAGTGTGGTCTAAATTGGGGTGGTGGCAGAACATGTCAAAATGTATACCACCTCATGATACTCCCCCAGCTCCTGCCACATATGCCACCCTTCTAGAGGATCACAACTAGAATTGTCATCTAGTCAAGTGGCTTACTCACTAAGAGGAATGCTCACATTACCGCCTTCATCCAATACTCGGCAACCTAAGGATCTCTCTCTCCCATGAACCTGGGAGTTATCTATCTCTGGAACTTATGTAAGGCACTGAACCTACATGCATCCCCTACCAGTTCCAACAATAGTACATGCTGACTGATGGGCGGTGGTATCGCAGGGACACAACCCAAAGGTACTGTCTTAGGAAATGGTCCCTCCATTGAAGCCTCATCTCTTAATGGAAAATTCTCATCATCCCGCTCTGAAATCATGTCTATATATCTATGTGGAGGGATATTGATGGGTATCAAGCTAAACCATGATTAATTTATTATACATAGTACGATAAATATGACTCGAAAATATCATGGGAATGTACTCAAAGATGCATGCAATGAGTGTTTTCATGTTTCAAGTTTATTTGAAGAATTATGTGTCCTAGTTTATGGATACGCTGGCCGCCACACCAACCCTTGTCTCCATGTCCTGGAAATAAATCCCAAAACACTTAACACCATTGCCCCATCAAAATTTATAAATTTGTAGTTCTTCTAGTTTTTCCGACATCTCTTTGATACAACTTTTTTATGACCCGTCCCCCATGTCCCAATCCATTACAACCCCAAACCCACCTTCCATAGACTAGGGTATGGCTAGTTGCATCAATTAGGCATATACGAACATGGGAAGTCATTTTCCTTTAAACATGTACACACGAACAAAGCTGAATCTATGTAAAGTAAACACAATGTAAACAAAAACTATCACTGAGACAACTACTAAGAGAACAATACAAACTGAACGTACAAAGGGGTAAGAATACATACCCAAAACCACACTAGAATGTATAAATTCTATCATCCTTATTCTCGAGACCCCATCAGAAGGGTAGGTGAAGTGTATCTACTTGTATCCATAGAAATACGCCCATCAGTCCCATCTCAACGGGTACCACCTGGTCCCGGACTAACAAGGTCTCTATCAAAACATTGATCACCTACACGGGACATAACATGTTTGGGTGAAGCCTGTGCAGGGTTGAGAAACACAATACTCATAAGGGACCCCATAACACGGAGGAAATCCAACATGGAAAGACCAGACAACATGATCACAAAACAAAAACACATAGCAATGTTATCTAACACTATGTAAAACGCAATTTATAGAAAGTATGATTATCAGTCATAAAGCTAATTATTCTTTTACTGTTGCCGGACTCATCCCTGATGAGCCATTTAGTTATGCTTTCTCAGCTTTTGGATGGCTAAGGTCCACTCATCTACTGGACCACTGAGGTTTTCTCATCTATTGAACCGCTAAGGTACCCTCATTTGTAGAACCAATAATATATTGTCATCTACTAAACCACTCAGTTACACTCATCTACTGAACCACTAAAGTAAGCTCATTTCCTGAACCACTATGTTACACTCATCTGTTGAACCACTCATGTATCCTCTTCTGATGAACCATTGAGCTATGCTCATCTTATGAATCACTAAGGTATGATCACCTTCTTATCAACTATGGTACAATCCTTTTCTGAACCAATAAGTTACACTCGTGTGATGAACCACCGAGGTACACTCGTCTGCTGAACCACTAGTAAGATTCTATCTTGAACCACTCAAGTACGCTCCTCAACTGAACTACAAAGTTATGCTCATCTGATATTCCATTGAGGTATGCTAGTCTTATAATCCTTTAAGTTATGATTGACATATACTTCATGTCACATCCTTCTGTATGATTCCTGATATCTAGTGAACGTGATTCTGGGAGAATCTACACCTCCGACCATCGTTCATTTATCAACTATCACAGGATATCACCTAGAGTATTCCCAAATGATTGTCTTATCACAAGGATACAAATTTAATAGACAACAAGTCAATTATACACACAAGATGAATGATATTGGGGTTTTAGTGAATAGGGGACAACTGTATCTTGACCCGATCCGACATGGTTGAAATGACCCTACCAAACCATCCTGGGGGTCCTGCATGGCCTAATATGTTTCAGCAGTCCTAAACAGATCTAGTTGGGTTTGGGTTGACCCATTCCAACCTTGCCTTATGGCAAGGCACCATGGGGCTTACTGGACCCAACCTAGTTCAACTGTGGGTCCAGCCTTCCTGGTTGCCCAACGACCTAGGGCGTGCTCTCTGGCCTGGTATGACTCGGCCAGATTGGTATTTCCTAGCTAGGCCTCTCGGTGGAACGACATTCCCTCCGTCCAGGCCTGCATCGGCAGGATGGTTTTCTCTTATTCCAGACACCATTCGGGATATGATCTGCTCACATGGACCGGTCCACATCTTGACCTATGGCGAGACGTGGGTCCATGTCAACTCCACGGTCCGTGGACAACAGTTGGTTCCAATAACATTCCCTAGTGGTCGCATTTTCCTTCCTCTATACCCTGACATATGTGTTGGTGGCCCCTATCGCTATCCCTGTGCATTTCCAGCACGCTGCCTCCCTCCTACCACCGTAGCTGGTTGATGTTGCATGGTGTGGCTGCCTCAATGGCCTGGTGTCGTGGCTGGGTGTTGTGGCCATGTACTGATGGCGTGGCTTACCTGGCTGCGACCCTTCCTCCTAGTGCTTCCACAGTTGATGCATCACTATAATTGTGCCACGTAGATAATGTAAATGTATGTTGGAAAATGGAATATGAGTCGAACATATTAACACCAAAATAATGATGTTGGTCTTTGTTTGTGTTGACCTATATGTGGTCTTATTAGCATGATCCCAAAGAACCAAAATAGGGTGGAATAAACACTAAGATAAATATCCCATTTATCTCACATCATTAACCATCCAAAATGAATGATCAATCCACGAGTTGACTTGTTCGTGAGTTAAATATCATTTGTCGTTAAAAAAGGGCACATGGAAACATAATTTACACAGAAAAGCATAAAAAACCTACGTAGGATTGGATTTTTTGTCAAGGATGAATGGGATCACTTGCCTCCATTCTATGTTTATGATCAGTAACCTACTATTTCTAACAATTATTCAATGGGTGGGAGAATGTTCATTCTTAATTCATCATTTTGTCGTTGGAACCCACTAAATCCTCAGAGTAATCACAGGATTTTTCCAACACTTCTCTATTGTTCGTAGGCTGTTAATTGATGAATCATGAATCAATACTAATATAATGCTGCAAAACAATGTTTTTTCACTGATTCATTAATGGGGTTCATTAATGGGATTCATCAACGCCTTATGGTTTCGCCGTATAACTAATAAGTCTCTCTGTAACCTAGAATTAACCCTAAAAAACTTTTTATGTTATTTTATTTTTCATCTAGAAATTTAGAAAACTGAATTTTTACCTCGACCCACACCTGTCAGTGTTATTTCCTTCTTAAGTGTAACATCTCATTATGAACTCAATGGTGGTCTCAGTTTTTTAATCTAAGTTTCTATTTAGGAGTAATGAGGAATTTGAAATAAAATAACATTTATTTATATTATTCTATTTATGGTTACATCCCCAAACAAACATTCACATGCACCCCATGGATGCTGATATTAGGCTCTGCCTAAGGTAATAATGCCCTCATGAACAAAACTGTACTCTTCGATTTCTAATTTGACTTAATATTTATAAGTTATAATGATTTGAAAATAAAATAATTCATATTAAATTATTTTATTTATATCCAATAACTGCATTCCACTATTGACCTACACCAGCCAATGTTAGGATCTACCTAATGAAATCATAACCTCACAAGCTCAACAGCGGTATCCAATTTTCAATATAAGTCCTTGTTCATGAGTTATAAGGATTTTTTAATTTAAATTATTTACAAGGTTATTCTATTTTTGGGTTTTCTCTGTGGAGGCTCATGCTTACAATACTTATTTCTCTCCTTGAGTAAACTTCCCATCTTAAATACAATGATACCATTATATTTTGGATCTGGGAAATCGTTTTAGAGTTATTCCACTTTTTCAACAAAATCACTCACTCCTACTATTTAAAACATATCATTATTTACGGATCATTCATGGCACTCCAGGACATGTCATCACATACTGTCTTAGCACCTAATCATGAAATAATCCCATTTACTTTTAAAAAAAACATATCATGGAATTCTATTGTATTACCTTTTTTCTCACTAATACATGTTCCTATAGGTTAAGGATTATACTAGAAACCATCTAGTTTACTTCAGCCTCTTTTAGCATCTGCATGGATGTGGTATGAAATCTCTATGGAATTTTTGGTTGGGTTTCCTCGTACCAATATTTAGAAGAGTAAGATATGGGTTTTGTTTGATAGGAAGACCAAGAATGGTCACTTTATAACCATTTGTAATAAAAAAATGTTGGTGATTTAGGAAATCATGAAGTGATTGGTATTGTTCATTATCATAGATTTCCATCAGTTATAGTGTCTGATATGAATCCTTTTTTTACTTATCACTAATGGAGTGGACTTTAATAGTCATCATGATTTTAGGTATATTGGATCACATCCTACCATCACCAGCCTGAGGGGTAGATGTAGAGATATATATTTATTCTTGATGATATACTTCGCGCTTGTGTTCCAGACTTCTGTGGGGATGTAATTGTTCATTTGATAATTTTTTTAGTTTTATTATAACAATATTTAATAGTCATTAATCAGAATGGTTCCTTTTGATTCATTGCATAGACTGCCTCATAAATCTCATTTTGACAGATATTTGTGAATGTTCCTTTGTTGAACCATATTTGTTGCATTTGATGATGTCAAAAATTTATTAATTCATCATATATTTTTTATGGCATAAATCCGAAGTTAGTCGTATACTGATCACAATTTTACACCATTGGAGTTCTCATTTGGTGATATAGGGTTCTTGAATAGTTCACCCTGTATGGTTCATCTATGGCTTGGGTGGAAAGGGAATATTTCTCATTATTTTTTTCGGACCTCTCGAGGTTGTTGAGAAAGTGGGTAAATTTTCATACCATCATTCATGTCCACTACATATGAAGTTAATACATAACATATTCCACATATGTCAGATGACAATATATTTTTTTCAGTCAAACGTTTTGAGAGGGGGTGATCTGGATATTGAACATGATTTAACATTTACGGAGTGGCCATCCAAAATTGTTGATAATGATACAAAGGTATATAATGGGAGGATGATTTATTTTTCTCATGTGATATAGCATCTTTTTTCTAATAATCATGAATGGTTGGAATGTTAGGAACTAGTTTGAGAGTAGTGGCCTCCTAATTTTTACATGGAAGCTTCTTCACAGTCTTTAAAGGGAACACATGATTTTATTATGGGGATGTTGAAACATCCCATTATCAACCAGGGAGGTACATAGTTGATATTTACATAGTTTTTCCATTTTACTGACTTGGTATGTTTGTGAATGAACATAGAGAATACCTATAATGGTGTTGTCGGAGATGTTTTGGAATGTCCACTTTAACCAGGAATTTATATAGGAGGCAGGAGGGATACATGTCATGTAACTATGTAGCATGACTAGTAATTGTCACTGGGTATATACCATGAAATGATCAAACATTGAAAGTAAAATGACCTGACGAGTCATTAATTGTTGTATGTTAATTAGATATTGGTTTTTTATTTAAAGGGTTGTGTTTTTTGTTGTAATAGAAACTAACTATTTCATGAGATTTAAAGGGGTTACCCATCTTGTAATACCCTGACTGGTGTTTTAAAATAGGAATCATAGTTGATCCCTCCCTATTGAATCCTCTCTATTTTATATAATCTTAACCCGATGCCTTTTACATGTGATATTGGAGCTCACCAACACTTCCATGACCTTCCATACAATGTTCTATCATTATTGTCTGTTTAGTTTGATTCCCATGTAATATTTATCCCATGTTCTTAATATTGATCTTGGCTTCTTCCTTTGGTGTTTCAATATATCATCTCTAAATTTATTAATTTTTCCTTCATGATATTGGATACAATTTCTAGGATGAGTTTTGAGGTCTTACAAAACTTTTTATTCATTGATGGGTTTCATTGGAGAAGCGAGTTTCAAGGAAAAGGATGGTTATTTTGCCTTGTCTAGACAATTTGATTAACCGTTAATTGGTGGATTTTTTTCTATTATGGATTTAAATTCATTTTCTCAAGCATGATTTCAATTGATTTAATAAAATCCAATTCCAGTGATGTTAAGGATTTGAAATGGTTTTGGCATGAAAATTGGGAAAATCCCAAATATCATTAGTGTGTCTTTTTGGAAATAATTTGATTTTTATTTTTTAATTTAAACTCTTGATTTGATGGAAACAATTCTGATTAAATTGATGACTTTAATTATTGAAATGAATTTTAAAATTGATGAATTTTTTTAAATGACTTCAAACTTATAAAAATAGATTTATAAATATTAATAGAAACCCAATTGTTTTTTTCCATTTGGAAGGTATGTTTTTTATTAAAAAATATTTTTCATTTAAATGGATATTTTTTATTTGTAATTGGGGAATATTATTTAATTTTATTTTATGAAATATTGATATAAATATTGCATCATTGATTATTTTAAGATAACAATATATTCTTAGGTAGATTGCTAGTTATGTGGACACACTCTATTATTATATGATGTGCTAAAATCTAAATGCATTATGTCACAACCCTGAAGGGATGAGGATGACTCAACATTGGATAGTGTCAGCAGAATTTTTGTATACACATATTATCATAAAAACTTAAATAGTGCAGAGACCTATAGGCTAGAACATTTACAACTATTTGGCAGATGATCGTGTTGCACATTATTATATTATTTGAGTTATAAATGCATTTCAATGTTGTTAAACAACACTACATGACTTAAGAATTTATAAAATTAGATTTTTATAAAGAAAAATTTTGACATTTTTTTAGAAATATTTTATCAAATGTAAGCCCTCTTAAAAAGTATTTTATATCATTTGTACTGTATTGCATGACTTGTCTAAATATGTTATAAATTTCCAATCATATTTATTTTATAATTTAAATCATTTTTTTCTTATATAATATTCGAATATATTATGAAATACATAGTTAGACCCAACTTGGGTTTTTTCCCACATCATAATTTCTCATTTGGGTGTTTTTATATTATGTCCTTTAATGTAAAAGAAAAGGGAAAAGATCCCATGTATTTGGATCGAACAATGATTCCATGGACATGGTCAGTTTTATCCCTAGGTACTTCAGTATTATTCATCTGTATTGGTACTTGGGATGAAGTAAATTGGGATTTAAATTATATGTTTACATATGGTACATTACTATTAGTATAGTTTCATATGTATCCATATTTAACTTCATATCTTTCGTCAGCTATGTTTTGTGGTAAATCCATTCCCACATAAAGATTGTATGATTCTAGGTGTTATTCGTCAACCTCTTGGGATCATGAATGTTCTTAAGGTATGTCTGAGATGACTCAGTTATTTGGTTACCTGGGAACCTGGGTTGGTTTGTTCCATTATTAAACTATTCTTTTAATAATAAAATACAAAACATTTTATAATAAACTGTACAACCTATTTAAAAAATATTATTTAATAAAATAATGAAATATGAATGATTATATAAAATAAAATATATATGATTATATATATTTATAAATTTTATATTTCAGTTATACATACTCTACCCTATTAACTCAATGTCCTACATTAGACAATTGAATCATATCATAGATTGTTTTTCATTTGATATTGAATATGGGGAAATCCATTTAATGTATCAGAAATAATTAGTAGAAAATATATATTAATATATGGGCTTTTTTACATTACCCAATAAATAATATATTTTTTCATTTAATTTTAATTATAATAGTATAATAATTTAAGATATGTGCCTATCATTGACAAATAAAACTTATCATATAATTTCTATAGATATATAAACAATAAAAAACATATATTAATATCATTATTTGAGACAATTTCCTAACACTAACATCTATTTTCTTCAACATTTGGGTCCAATAGTAAATCTTTTTTTTGTTTTGAGGCTCAAATTATTTTAAATTTTTATAGATGATGATGATTATTATCCATTAACAACAAAAACTAAGCTGATATGAATTGTTATCTTGTTGTTCTAAATAATTATTATAAGATGAGGACTGATCTAATACATTTCAAATAATATTATTATCCATTCTTAAGGGGGAATAATATGATTTTATGGAATAAAATTTTCACAAACAGTATAATGGGATACAATATTCAATAATGTAGAAGTTTTATATTTCCAAAAAATTTATTTGATTATGTAAAATTCATTGAATAATTTTAATTCCAACTTACAAAGCTAGAATATATTCCAATTCTCTTATATTAAATTTGGATGAATATTTATAATTTTGAAAACAACTTTTGTGACCTGTTATTAGTAGTAGAGTATTTCTAGTACATAAATTAGTTTCTAATGCCAAATAAATTTTGTTTTCTATGGTTAGGATATCAATTTTAGTAATTTTAAAACTCCTTCCATTTGAAATATTTATGAGTGGGAAGAGAATCTTCATGGACCGATGACACTTTTTTTATATAATCCTTACAATAGGTTTTAGAAAGTGTCATGGATTTCTCAACCACATTTAATACACTTCCCACACCCTCATAGTTAATTTTTTTTGTTTTTTCTCATATTTATTCCTTATATGTTTTAAATATTCCTTCTTATATCAATGTTATTTCTTGAATTTCCATGAGTTTATATCAATCAACACATTAGTGGGTTATGTTTTATAACTATTCTTATATAAGTAATCATATTTCTATATATATAGTTTGGATGAATAATAGGGTTTCCCAGTCAATCTTATATTCTTATATATGGTTCATTAAGGTAATGAATAAATTTTCGATCCCACCCATAGTTTATACATTTCATTCTTGTTCTAACAAATACTTAAACTAATAGTGATTAATATTGAGTGATAACTAGTTACTATTATAATAGAATCATCCTATTAAATTGAATCAATATTTATCATAAATATATATCATATTACAGTAACCTTATTCTAGCCTATAATTAAATTAATTCAAGACCTATTAAATTTTAATTAACATATATCATTAAAAAATTAAAATATATCATTATTAAATGAAATTATTTCAGTAATAGTTAAATATAGATCATTCATGACAAATCTTAGTTTACCTTAGCATGGTTTTTATTGTAATTATCTTCCAAGACTATCTATTTAACTATAAAATTAATAATTTATACCATTTCAAAATGATAATATGAATTAAAAAATAATATCCCATGGGAGTGTCACATAAAGATTGAATTTAGGCCTCTTGGTCGTAAACTAGTTGATATATGAATAAATATCCAACACTCCCATTTTGTTCTTTTATATTATGGTACCTAAATACAAGATCCTGTATTAACATTTAATATCTATAAATGAATTTATTTTTATGAAAACCACTAAGTTTATATATTAACAAAATTCTCTGATGTAATCAAACACATATAAATGTACAATTGAAATATCCCATGGGTTGTAAATAATGTTCTCTAACCATATTATACAAAATAGTAGCACTAATCCTCTAAAATAACTATACATTCCATTGATACCAACTATGATGATCCAAAATTAACTATAACATATTATAAATCATTATGTTATTTTAAACAGTAGAACTCACAATAATCAGTCATAAAATATAAAACCTAATGTTTTTTTAAAGACTAGTTATATAGAAAAATTATTTTATATATCTTGATATCATTTATTAATATTTTTAATATTCTATAACATATTTTAGAATTTTCAAATGTTGTAATTTATTTCAAAACATGGGGAGAAGAATCATAAGAATTGGGGAGTTTGATTTCTTAGTAAATTGAAGGTTATTAATATCCCATAAATGTATAGACCATATGATTGGAGTAAAAAATTGAAAGCATAAATATCTAATAACTATAGCCTGTAAGAAATGGTTTACTATAAAATTATAAATGGATATTTAATGACCAATGTATAAACATGTACAATGATATCAGAGCATGAGAGATGATTGATACGATTGAATAAGTAAAATATATCATAATATTATCAAATCATAATCATGTGGTAATTCCATAAAATAATAATTTATAAAAAAAAATTAATGGAAACCACCAATAATAATTATCATATATTAAGATTCATCATAATAATTGGAGTACGGGGATAATTGTAATTATAATTGAGTTATTAGAAGACCTTCCTAGGATCCAACCATAGTTTTGTTTGGATAACCTCTCATGAATAAAACATAATATTCTTTGGATAAAATACAATTCGAAATACATTATGTTCTTAGGAAAACCACCATTCCCCATAAATTATATCCTTATTCTAACCTCAAATGCACCATTTATTGTATTTTAGGAGATATTAACAATACATAATGCATTTGAGGGATATAATGGACCAATAGATCACAATGTGAGGTCCCCCCATTCCTTAAATTAAATTATAATATGTGCCTCAAAAAATGTGAAAGAAGCCATACATAAATTTTTTCCTATAAACCTCCATGAGAACATAACAGTTTTAACATTATTTTCATATGGAATAAAAAAAATAAATATCATATATGATTACCAATAAAATTATCTATTAACAAAAATTTACATTAATTATTCCAAAAATTAATATTGCATGTGTCAATTGAGATAAAATTTAAAAAATATAGGATTTAATATTTTGATGAGCTAATGAATGTGAAATAGGTTAAGAATCCCTAAGAATAAGTAAAAGAAATTTTTAATGTAATAAAGATTATATTAGTATCCCAAAATCTAGAATCTAACTGAGTTCTGTATAAATAAAATATTTATGGGTTTTTAAATGATATATTTTTTAAAACAATTTTATGGTGTTTATTCATTAATATAGATCATAAATTATGAAGTACCCATAAATTAGTTTTACTACGAAGAAAAAATTCTATGGGAAATAAATAAAATTATAATATCAAAATTGAATATTATTGTCAAATAGGTATATATTTGAGGAATATATATAAAAATAGAAAAGAAACATGAGAATAATTTTTATTAAATAGGTCAAAAATTAAAGGGAATGTATAATCATTAAGACCCAATGGAGGTACAAATAATCACTTATTTAATATTAAAACATCATTGTTAAAATCTCACATCCAAAATAGAGATAATTTTTTTAAAAATTGATTACAATGTAAATACAATGATAAACGTAATGATACCGTAAATATGTTTCTAATTAAAAATGATTTCATTGGTGGAAAGGTTAATTATTCACATGAAAAAATACTGTGATTTAAATGGATAATAATAATTCATATCATAGTTGGATTTTTGAAATGTATTTGAATTCCCAAGTAAATAATAGTTTAATAAAAAGTAATCACCATATAATGAAATAATTTATACGATATAAAAAAATTATAAATCAATAAATTTTTATAAGTAATGAAATGATTTTGAGTTAAGAATGACTTTTATTAAAATAAAATTTATAAAATAAAATGTTACACGAAACGATAAAATTGAAATATTATTTCAAACCCACAAAATAAATCCGGGAATATGAAAAAATATTCATAATTATTAAATAATTGATAAAAAAATTACATTGGGTGAAATTAATCCATTTTTTAAGGATGGATATTTTTGATGAAAAAATATAAGGTTTAAAAAACATTGCAATAAAAACATCTTAAAAGATGGGGTACTGGATGATGATATTGAATTAACTTGAATAAGAATAATAAATGATATTAAATATCCAATTTTTTATTCCTAAATAATTTTAAATAAATTATTTTCATAAAATAATATCATAAATAAAGTATTATGTGTTGATATGATACCCTTACTTGCTTTAAAAATGCGTTTTGATCTAACAACAATCTTTCTTAGAGGCACAATAATTCATTGGAATAATTTGTGGAATTGAATGTATTAGGAGTTAGTAGTGTGAAAAGGATATTAACCGTATATAATGTATTTTATGTAGAGAAAAGTTTCTAGAGACACAAGGAATTTTCAAATTAGATGTATACATATAAAATGGTTTAAGTGACTTACTTTTGTTGGAGAGGAAAAAGGATCTTTTGGAAGCCCGAGCCTAATTTTGGAAATGATAAGAAAACATTCTGAGGAAAATGAATTTATATATTTAAAATAATGTATTTTGGGGTATATTTGGAATGTCAAAGGATCATAAATGTATTTTCACACATATTTCATTTATTTTATAGGGATATCACATTTAATTTTTAAAATTTTACTCTATTACATTAATGTTAGGTAAATAATTTTAATGTAACTGATTTTATGATGTATGACAATTTTAAAAACCCATATAACTACACATGGGTGTGTTGGAATAAAATAATACCACAATATAATAAAATTAGATTTCAAAATAACATTTTTTCAATAATAAATTAAAACCAATAATGTATAAAATAGAAATATTACTTGAAAAAATACATGTTTACTTAGATGAATTCTTTATATTTTTTAGTATATATTACTAATTAAATGATAGTAAATATATTTTTATATGTTTTTACACATAATAAAAGATTTAATATTTAATAAATTTTATACTAATTTACTCCCTATAAATTGAATGATATTTAAAAAATAATTTCAAAATAAATGCATCGCTTTTTTCATGGTAATGAAAAATACTCAAATTTATCCAAACAAAAAATGAAATTTATCTAATTAAATAAAAATTACATTATTATAAAAAATATGAGATTAATATTTCAAAAATATAAATTTATATGTTGAGATAATAATCATTATGTTATCCCATTTATTGTGTATACCTCAATTTTTAATAAATGAGTATTTTAAAGCATAACATTTATCTATATAATAATATTATAAATAATATAAATAATAATTATAAAATTAATACATTCTTTTTTTAAAGATGAGTTATGTGAAAATAAAATAAATCCCAAAACCTATCATCTCCATGAAATATTTTAAATTAAATAGATAAAAATAGGTTTCTCAAATTATTACAAGGATGTATAAAATTATATTCCTGGGTTACATGCATTGATATAATTTTTAATTATTATTTTTATTTTACATTTAAATATTTTATATCAAAAAATGGTTCATAAAACTATTATTCCTTATAAAATTGACATAAATTTGAAATGATATTTTTAATATTCTCCAAAATACTAATTATATTTTAAAAGTACTGAATGTTATTCCTCATATAATATTTCCATTGAAAATAAATAAAAATCATAAATATTTTATTTAATAGATATAATATTTAAAAATTAAATTGTTAATAAAATTCCTGTATTATATTGAATGTTTTTTTTCAAAAAGTACTATATAGAATAATAATAGTTTTAATAATTAATTTAGATGAATCCCGAATAAATATAGAAGTAATTAATCATTATTATATTCTATTAAATTCATCATTTATCAATAATATTCTGAGTTTTATTTAATTAAAAAAGTTAATGAATAAAAATAAATATTCCTAAACTAAATGATTGAAAATGAATATTTTTTTTTAAAATATGATCTACATCAATGTATATATATTAATATATATAATAATTTATTTAACCTAGTTCATACGTATTTATTCAATGTATATGATTTAATTATCAAAACAAATAATAGTTCTTATTCTATGAACTATATTGGGGGATATTATGAATATATTTAATTTAATTATTAAAAACATATATTGAAATATGTGGTCATTATTATCAAAAAAATAAATATTCTATGGAAAATAGTAATGAACTAAAAAATATTTGGAAAATGAAACAATTTAAACTTAGAAAAGCTAATTTAATTAAATAATTATTAATTAAATGGTGTTACATTTTAGTAAGTGGATAATATATGTCATCATAAGCATGTATATTGTTATGTGATAAAATTAAAATAAATTTAAATTTATTATTAAAGAGTTAAATTTAAATCACAGATAATTTCATACAAGAGGTAGGGTTAAACACCTAAATTTTTATTCATCGCGAATTGTTACATGTTTTGAAAATAATTATTTTTATATGTTGTATATATTGATCATTTTAAATTATATACAATGCATCCAAATTAATTAATTTATATAATGAAATGTAAATTTTACATCTAAGGGGTTATGATTCGAATTTTTTCCTAGGTTTTCCATGTTAATTTAGCAATTTCATCCTTATTTAAGATTGTTTATTTTTTTGTTTATAATGGATATATTATATGAAATTTCTATCTAAGAGCCATAATATTTTGTTATCCTTTATTTATATATTCTGTTTTCATGTATTTTAACTATTCGTAACTTATTTGGAACTATAAAGTCCAAAAAAATGTATTACTTGAAAACTAACCTTGTATTTGAATTCAATATGGAGTCATATTCCTCCATGTATATATTTTAAACAAAATGATTTAATGGATACATTAAATTTTATATAAGGGTTTATAAATCCCATCATGCCCATTTTTAATTTCTTTGATATGGATTACATTTAGTCCTATTATTGATTTCTAAAAGTGGTTCTCATTATTAATAGTGTAAATATTATAATTTTTAACTTTTAACAAACAAATAGATGTTTCGTCCATTTATACAATCCAGTTTTGTGAGTATTCCTTTAGATAATTCCATGGTTAATTTTAATGACTTTTAACTGATTTTCTATAAATATATTTATTTTAATATAGGAAATTGAAAAATTAAAAGTCTAATTCCTCAAGAAATCATCTAACTATCATTTTAAATTACTATAATATTTTCCAATTCCATTTGATGGGTCTTTTGTTTTAATACAGATGTACTCTGTTGAATCCATTTTTCATATTACATTACCTAGATTATGAACAGATAATATTTATAGATTGTGGAAAATATTATCATTTCCTAATCTTGGATTTTAATATGAATGATTATACAAATTAATTTTTGTGTTATTATTCACCCCATTCGTAAGATTAATGCGATGAACATAAAATGCGATTTTCCAGGTTCATTATATATCCTTTATAAATTGTTAATCCTTATTATAAAAACAAGTATGGGTATTTTTTGTAATCCATCTCCATAATATATGATTTATTCACACATGGATTTTACAGTGTGTTTATATTGTCATCACACAAGGCCTTGATGGTAAATTATGATATTCATCCTTATTCATTCCATCATTATATATTAGGCTAGTGTTATCCATTTCATTGTTTCTAATATTATGTTATCCATATATTGATTCCCATTTTAGGATATTTACTATATAGAATAATTTTATATTATTTATAATTAACTAATTAATCATAAACTATTTATTTTATGATAGATTGTATTATCTTAATTAACATTTTATGTATATAAGAACTTTATTAATTTTTTGTTCCGTTATTATAATACTATAAATGGATCTATGAATTATTTTCATGGATATATTTCAATATATAATAATGATATTTGAAAAAAAAATTAACATTATAATTCCGCATTTAGAGTTTAATATGAAAATCATGAATGTCGATAGTTTCCTAAGACTAGAAAATGAATCCATAATGTATGAAAATATATGAAATATCATGTGAAAATTTTGTAGTATATCCATCACCATTGAGTTAATAGTGTCTAAAAATTACACATTCACTGAGAAAACATACTATTATAGGTTATTCGTTTTTCTAATAAACAAGCTACTTTTTATAATGTGATCATAGAATTTACAGAAGGGCTATAACGGGATGCACCCATAACCTTTATAAGGAATATACATTCATACAATATTTTAAATTAAATAAAAATAAATAAATATTACATAACAAAAAATTATGTTATTTAATGAATAATTTTATGTGGAATGTCAATACCTCTATAGTTAGTGGAATAAATTTTTATTAATCTTTATTTAGTCCAAATATTATATAATGATGACAATATAGTTATGTTAACATTGAGATAAAGAGGGATTGATATAAAATAGTCAAATAATTCTTTATAGTTCATCAATAAGAGGGTAAAATATCTTATTCATACCCATTATATGAGCAAATATAGTGGTTTATTTAGAGAAACTAGCTGCAGACAAAAAAAAGATATAGTTAATAACCACATCTTATTTATTGGGTTTATTACGACTATGTGCTCCAATGCTAGTGTCATGATCCACATATTTATATCCAAAAATGAATTTACATTCTATGAAACCACCAAAAATTATATAACCCATTTATTGGTTATTGAAATTGATAAGAATCATGATTATCAAGACAATTGGATCTCAAAACAGAAACAAATATTTTAAATCCTTGAAATATATGATAATAAAATTAGAACTCTTGTACTAGGATTTTCTTTTTAAAATTATCCATACATTAAATAAAATTTTATAAAAATAGATAATTTGTCATGGTTAAAAAACATGGTCCTACAATCAAAACAAATAACACACTAGTTATTACTCATGTAAAAAGTCAAATAAGGCTCCAAAGAATAAATTTAATAATAATATTATTTGTATTTGTAATGAAATAAAAATATAATTATGATTTTTATTAACCAATGATATAAAAATAAAAAAACATTAATTATTAAAATTATTTCATATTGATGACGAGGGAAAAATATCCCTAGTAGAAAATATTATGTATGTCATGTTTTTCATAAAAACATTCTTTTTCCATTTTTACAATCAATGAGGGGGTAATAGAGAGAAAATGGAAACATAAAAACAACAAGGGGAGAATAAAATATATTTTATTTAAAAATATATATATATATATTAATTATTCTCAATGGAGATTCAATCATAAACAATCATTATAATATTGAGATTGTTACATAAACACTTATACATTTCAATTTAATTGAACTATATTATTTGGAAAGGTAAGACATAAAATGTAATATTATATTATGTTTAAAAAATATAATAATTAAAATATAGTAAAAATAAGATGTACATATACCATAGAAAAAATAATTAGTTCATAACAGGAAAATTTTCCAAATACAGAAATATAAGAAAAATAACCCTTGCCTTATTTTCACATTTAGTTATATGCATTCCAAAGTAATATATATAAATTTATGATAATTATAAATATATAACATATCCATATTTATGTTCATATTAATGGATATCATTTTTAAAATAATTTCTTGAACACATATACTCATAATTTTCTATTAAAATAAATTATTTAGCATTGAAATTTATATTTCTCTTGCATGATGTAATTTGGTGATTCTATTGCACAAAATATGGTAATGGTTTCATCACATATAAAATTTTAATAATGTATTAAATATAATAAAAATTTATAAATTAAAAATTTATAAAAAACAATGTATGGTTGTTGTGAAAGAAGTATACATATTTCTTATTGGTGGTTGTTTGTATGTACGCATTAGTAATGTTTTAATTTTTCAATGTGTTAAATTAAAGGATCAAAAATAATGATTTGTCATCATACGGACATTATTATATCTAAAATATATTATTTATCTAATAACTAAATTTATGTATAAATTCATGTTTCAATGTTGATGATAAATTATGTTTGTCACATTATGGAGGCACTGGTCTGGATGTTCACACAAGTTGCATTTTGATTTTCTATTGGATAGAAACAAGGGATACATTAGTTTATCCTACAAAATTAACACAATTAATTGTATAAAATATAAGTGTTTCATTATTTTAAATTATCTATTGATTAATTGGAAGAGGTATTACATGAATTAAACCAAAAAAACATGGTAAGAACATTTGTATATTCCTAGTGAAATATTTTTTGAAACTAAAATTAAGGATTTGGGTGGGTATATTTAGGTGAAAAATAATATTTTCTATGGGTAAGGGTGTTTTGATGTTATTTATATAGATTTATTGTTAGATAAGTTTCCCATGGTGTGTGTGGATGTGATAATTGGATGTAGTATGGGGAGTGGAACTCTTGTAAATACCTAAAACATTAAATTAATATGGTGTTCTCATCATGGTTATGCGGTAAAAAATGGACTATGTTTTAAAAATAAAATAATATATGTTTTCTGTCCACTCAACCTATCAACAGTTTACATGTTTTAGTAATATGAGAGGTTATATATTGTAGTTTAACCCTCTCATCAACCACTAAAACCCTTATAATGGTGTCAGAATTTTTAATAGTAACAACTATTCATTATGAGTAAATATAAAATTTTCTTTATTAAATAATATAAGATGATAATCACATAAAATGAATATAATGTAATAGATTAGATATTCAATGTTTAATCAAATTTCATTTAATATAATAATGAAATACTCATTGAATAATATTTTCAATAAAACATTAGTCTAAAATAGTAAAATATATTTACAATAAAATAATGTAATGATTGATTTGAATGACATTAATTGAATTTTGGTTAAATAAATAACATATTTATGAGATTTTTGGTTTCCAAATTATTTAGGATCATTGTGAATACATACTGTTTGAATATGAATAAAATTATTTTTATTATAATAAATTAATCATAGGATGCAATAACTGAAGCATTTGATTCTGAAATCATGAAAAATAATAATAAAATGCATAGTTTAACTCAATAAAACCATAATTTTTTAATGAAATTGATTTTACTTATTTTTATGATATACAAAAAATATATTGATGTATGGAATTTTAATATATGTGAAGAATCATTATTTTTCCCTATTCACCTAAATATAAACCTTTTCAGAAAAATCCATTCCATTCACCTCTTACTAATTTTGAGATGATGAACTAAAAATAATGTATATTTTATCATATTAATTTGTAAATTTATTTAATTAACCGTTTACATAATATTAATAAATATAAGAAAAAATATATTTTTTATTAAAAATTACAATTATAGTAATCATGTATTCATGATCTTATTTAATATCAAATTATAATTAATAAATTGGGAAATACATATTTAATACATTAAATTATATTAAATCATACATATTTTGTAAATAAATAGCACCTAATAAATTGTTCTTCTAAAAATGCGTGGTTTTTAACATTTAATGATATTAATCAGATCTTACTACTAATGTATTTTATAATCATTATGTTTATTGTATAAAAAAATATTACATTGTGTGTGTAGTAAATTATTGTTATATTTATATTTAATAGTTGTTTGATCTTTATGTAATTTTAATACATAATGACTAATTTTACTTCTCTATTTTATGTGTTAAATGATATTTCATAAATTATATTTTCAATGGAAGCCACCAAAAAATATTCAGGTCATATATTTTCATTATGGTTGTTTCTTAAATCATTGTTTTTTTATTTTAATATTGAACTAGTTTTATTCATGAAATATTAAAAATATTACAAGAACATGATATAAATTAATGTAGCTATATTACTTTTATACTAATTCGTTTAATTCATATTTTTTATCTACTTATTTATTATATAAATATCACGAAAATGGATTAAATAATTAGATATTCTATGTACTAATGAAAATTATTATTATACTAAAAAAGTAATATATTATATTATATAATTTAAAATCATTTATAAATAGAAATAATTTATGAAAGGTTTTACATTAATGGAGGTGGCCAAATATTTTTAACTAAAAAATAATGACATATTTATTAAATAATGTTTTCATATAGTGTCTACTTTGGAAACCATTGGATTTTTACAATTAAATAAATTTTGGATAAATAAAAGAAATCATAACATTACTTAAAACTATAAAATGAATTTTTTAATATTAAAATTATTTATATAATATAAAAATGAAACTTAATTAATATCAATTTTTTATGGGAAAAGTTATATGGGGACACGATTAGTTTTTATTATATTTGAAATATTTTTAATTTGACCCTTGTGTTTTTAAGGATACTTCTTTTTATGGGATATTAAAGTGACATATTTTTTCACAATTATAGTGAGAATTAAGAAGATGATATAGTGATTTATATGTTAAAAATGATATAAAAATAATTTAAATATCGTATATGATATTATTAGGGTTGATGATATTCTTTTCATTTATTTTTTGGTATCCCATGTCATGGATATATAAATATTTACTTAAATTAAGATATAAAATTTATATTTTAAATAATAATAATGAAATTATATTAAAAATAACTTTTATGTTGGATAATGAAATTGTTGGTGTTTCAATAAATTCCATCCTAATTATGGTGGCCTCGTATGAGATGGGAAATTGTTATGTTTTTCTATCATTGATATACATGAAAACATGAAAAATCAGAGCATCATAAAACTTCAGGTCTTCCTCATATACTTCAAGTTCTTATGTATATTTGAGATCTTTATTGACATTGTGATTTGTTTGAATCATACCCCTAAAATGAAAAAAGTGACATGTGTTGTGAATAATAGACTAATGAAATCATTTTACAATATACTCATTCATGATACAACCAAATTTTAGGAGTTGGGTCATATCAATGTGAAAGATGTTGTACTATATCATCGAGTTATATCAGCTATAGATTTAGATAGAGATTCCATATTGAATTTTTTCTTTTGGAAAGACTCTAGGAGGTATTTGGATCTTAGGTTCATTTGATTATGGAATACTGTCCACAATCATATGGATAGATAGAAAGAACTATACAAATTCCGGAGGATATTCTATGAACATGTTCTCTTAACATTAGTGGGGATTCGAATGATCACATAGAGATTATTAAGTTTTTATATATGAACATTTACTAGTCACTGATCATAATATACCCTTTTAAGGCATTATATAGTCATTGTTTTAAATCTCAATTATATTGGATTTAGATTGGAGAACAATCCACAGTTAGATTGAACTTGGTTAAAAATATGATAGAAAGGATTTTTCTGAATTTTTAGAAGAAGTTGATAGAATGTGGAATGTATATTTCTAATTCTGGTCATCTTCATAGACCATTGGAGTTTTTTGTTAGAGTGTAGGTGTTCTTGAATTTTCCCCCAATTCAGGACATTGTTGACTCAGAAGGAAAGGGATAAATTCTCCATATTTTGTGGGACCATTCTAGGATTTTGAGTTAGTGGGGAATCTTACATACCCTTTAGTACATCCACATTTGGTAAATTCGATACATAACATGTTTTATGTATATCAACTATGAAAGTATCTATATGATCCATCTAATAGTCATAGCTTGCATGGGCTTGATGTTGAGCCTAACAGTTTCATGACTAATTGACCATTAGGTGTAATTGATTCTGAAACCAAGGTACATTATAATAGGATGAAACCATTGGTTTGATAAATATTCAATAATTTTATTCTATCTCATGAGATGTGGAAATGAGAGTCCCTTGTTAGAGAGCAGTGTCCTCATCTTTTTGGCATGGATTATTTTTTTAGTCATTTTGAGGACAATATGTTTTTATTTTTATGAAGTTATTACATTCAGTAAAATTTATAATAGGTATTTTATAATCCATGTTGTGGCTTTTCAAATTTTCATTGTTTGTGTAGGGTCAGAATGGTATTCATAGGATACCTATATTGTTGAATTCAAATAATTATCAGATTCACATCATTAAGAAATTATTTTAGTTGCTTTCAAATTAATTACATGCCATGTAATGTGGTTACATTCAGATTAAATCTAAAAATTTAAATAATTCATTTTTATCAAGAGGGAATTTTTTTTTCTAGTGGAAATAGATATTTACAAATTAAAAAAATGTAACTGGGTCACACAACGTGTGAAACACCCAACCTTGTTTTTAAATTGGAAGGCCTGTTTAAATTTAATTATTTCATCCTTCTAGATTCCACTTTCTTAACGTATAGTTTTCCCTAAGTGTATTTGGTAGCCTCCAACCACTCTAAACTTTTCCATTTAGTGATTGCTCATAATTCAATTCATTGGGTGACATATTAGGTTAGAATTCTCTTCATTTCAGAATCTATTCTCTTTTGTTGTTTGGTAGATCATATAGGGATAGATGTATATAATAAACATGAGGGGTATAATCTTGATTCTAGGCCGAGTTCCAATATCTTCTTCACCTTCTTTCTTATTGTTGGATCCCATTGTGGGCATGTGCGACACGATCCTTGATATAGGTGGTTCAGTGTGAAGCCTACATTTGATAAAATGTATATTTCTATTTTTATAATTTTATCTTTAAATAAATTTGTATGGAATTGGAATGTTTTTTTATGTGTGTTGGTAATGGATTTTGATGATAAATGGGGTTTCCTTGGTTTTTGATAAATATACACAAAATATGTATTTTTTTCAAAACATTGAGATTATAATGGAAATGAGCATTGGGGTTAACATCGGTACTATGTGAATGGTTTAGCATGACATCATTGTCCTTTGTGGGGGTTCACCATCAGGGTATTTCTATTTTACTATAGTGTAGATTAATAGATTTAAGTACATATACTATGTGTTGTTTTCACATTCTATTGGTGTCTCCCTAGTTCTATAGTGTAGATAATTGGCTTTAGGTACTGTGGTGAACTTATCATTGATTTTTGGATATGAGTAGTATGCTCCCTGACCTATTGTATTTCATAGTGTTGAGAAAACATTGCAACTAATATTGTTTTTAATGGCTTGTATTATTATGGTTTTATCCATGATATGCATACTAATTGTAACATCCAAAGTAAATAAAGAATAATGAATTGTAATATTTATTAATATTTACTAATTAAATTTTTATTTTACTTTAATGGGGTTTCTATGTTCGATAGCCTACCCGATACGCAATAAAGAGTTTCATTGAAATCTTACGTTGCACACTAGTAATAAAAAAATTATTATAAATTGTAGTTAACAAATAGCCATTGAATTGGCGGGAATTGATAGAAATAACAAAAATATGATTATTTATGTTTTTTAAATGTTTTTACATTTATCCAATAAATGATAAAGGCTTAAAATACGGAAAGAATTCAATTTTAGGCATATAACCCTAATTTTCACTAACGGTTCACATATCGCCTTTTAATGGAGTACCGTCATTTAATATAATTTTGGTCACTATTATACATTCTATAGGACAAAATAAAACTCTTCTTTAGAATCAGGACATCAAAATTTACTTTGTGTAAATTTTTGGTATTTTTCCGATAAAGTTCATTTTTATTGAATAGTGAAAAATGTTGTATCTTAATTCAAAAACCATTTTTAATATAATTTATTTATATTATTATATTATATTTTGAATTGGTTTTATTGTTGAATTAGAATATATATTACCCATTTAATCCAATAGTGGTTGTTGGAATTCATTTCAATTTAAAATTTTACTTAAACTAGTGTCAATCTTTTGATACATAGTGATGTTTCGGTATTTTTCTGAAAAACTTCAATTTTTGATGAATAGTGAAACCACTACGTGGTAATTAAAAAAACTGATTTTTTGTTTAAATTTTTTTTTACCAACTCTATGTTTTGAATTTAAAAAATCCGACATACATGGTTGTCCTTAAGAAGTATTATGTTGTTCAATGGGATTAAAATAAATTTTTGGTGAATAGTAACTTTTATTTATTTAATCGCGATTAGAGGTAATTAGTGTAATTTAAGGTAAGAATAATGTTTTGATAATATGAAATGAACATGACACATGTCCGGACCTTATTGGATGTGTCATGGATGACCAATATAATACATGGATCAACTTGGGGACCCCATGGAGCCACTTTGGAAGGAAAATTAAATTAATATCTTTTTATTTAATGTTAAAGTAAAAATGTCACAATCATGAGTTGTTTTACTAAAACAATTTTTACGAGGGGTTGTACGAGACATATTTTTGACTATAAATATTTATTAGAAAGATAAATATATTTCCTACCTGAAGATATTTTTTTTATAATTTTTACACAATAAATAAATTAAATTATTTATGACATCAAGGTGATGCAGCGATTACCTCATTATTTAATGATTTAAATAAAATGTAATGATAATGAAAAATCTAAGACCTACACATGTCAAAAACCAATTAGATGAGTATATTTCGAACTCCTATCACCTTATCCTCGAAATATATAATTTTTGTACCTTTTAAATCTGAAATGAATTTTATGATAAAGTAAGCTTTTATAACTTTCCAAGAGTGCCCCACCTCTCCTCTTATAAAAGGCCCCCACCTCTACCACCTTACCCACACTTCCAAAGCCTTTGGCTTGGCCAACCCTTGTCCATTCTGTCTCTCCACATCTCTCTCTAACTCCTAGAAGCCTCACTATCGACAGAAGTCTTTCCAAGGAATCCTTTGAGCTCAAATCAAAAAGAGTTACCTGATTTTAAGGTAGTGTTTTCTCTTGTGTTCTTTTATTTTATTTTTCTTCTCCAACCCAATAAACTATTTTTATTCAATTATTTTTTAACAACAAAATTATCCTCAATATACTAGTATGTTGTTATTAGAATTATTAGATCTACACGTACACACACCTTCATCTAATGGTTAAAGAACATACTATTTCTGTGGATTGCGGATTTCTGCCTCACGAAACGATGATTGTTCAACACTCATATAACACTTTCATAGGTGGCCATTAAGATGAAAATATATTTATATATGATATATAATATGTTTATGTTTTACTTAAGCTTCTTTATTTTTCATTTGTGTCATACCTTTATGGTTTCCATTGTGGCTAAAGACGATAATTTCATTTTTGGAAGTGCGGACTACAGCCCTCTCAAAGTGATTTGATTCGTTAATGCCATATGTGGGATGTATAAAGGATGGATTTAAAGTTATTATATATGATTTTATATTTTATTTATAATATACCTTTATATAATTATTATTTCTTTTCATTAAATTATGATATATAAATGAATGTAGCGTTCATGCGTACGTATGGCTTACCGTCTCCATGAACGGTGCATTTCATTTCTTATCCCCAAATGTAATGTACTATTATAAGTACATATATATTATGGATATATATTATGTATGTACATCTAAATGATGAATATAATTCTGGAATTAAAATATACATATCTCTCATTTAGTATTAATTCCATTAATATGACATAGAAATGAAAGTAGCGTTCATGCGTACGTACGACTTACCATCTCCATGAACAATGCATTTCATTTCTTACCTGTAAATGATTATGTAATATTGTAAATACATGTATATACTGGTTATATATGATATATATGATATCGAAATCATTGATGTCATTCTGGATATAAAGAACCTCTGACCACACGAACATCATGTAATTGTAAGAATTCCACTTTCAACTTAAGAACCAAATATCGACAAAACAAATATTATTAACACAATTGATTACATAATGTTTATAACATGGAAATAAGTGATATAATAGGAATAATGAACTTGAAAAAGGTTCTTAAGAAAGTATAAATTAACCCATGTTTATTATTCAGGACATTAAAGAACGATCGAGTCAAGTTAGACCCAAGGTAATGGACTTTGTCTCAATCTCCATTCATGAGGCATATTTTGTTTTATACGAAACATTATTTTATCCGGTGTATAAAACCCTTTGAATTTTAATTTTATTCAAAAAGAATCTTTTTATATGAATCATTTTACTAAATGACAAAAATGAATGTTTCTTTTAAGGTACGCGTTGACAATGACCTTTTCCGCCGCCACGAGTATTATTTGTTCTTTGGCATCCTGAACAAGCCGTAATGTTTTTTAAAATGAAATAAATACCATATTCTTTTTTATATATTTTGGTATTGAAAATTGTTTTTATTATAGATTTGTTATGTCAATATATTTAAGTGATATATTGTTATCAAAGTGTGGAATTGTTTTGTTTCCATTATATTTGTTTTATTTCATATGATTTTTATAATGGTACTTCGACATTTGACAGGTGCTTAAATGATAAACCATAAGACGGGTGGTGCCGTGAATACCAGGACGGGTGGTTACGTTATAACCTCCAATGCATTGGGTATGGAAGTCGGCCGTATGGCTATTCCGTTAAATGATATGTGTGGAAGTCGACCGTATGGTTATTCCCTATAAGTATGTTTATGTCCCAAGTTACCTTTTTATGTTATGTGATATTTATATAGGTTTTATTGTAATATTTTGGTTACAAAAGGTTAAGTAATGATCTTGTATTCAGTGATGAGTTTTTACTACATCATAAAGGTGAAAAGTATTACTTTGATAATGTACACATGGTTTACTTGTTTTTTTGATAAACTAACAGTTTTCTTTATTTGTGTATCCCTTACTAAGATTTTTATGCTCACGCCAAGTTTTTTTGAAATGTTTTTCAAAGGACTTAATGTGGAATAGGGTCAAAGATGGGATCAAGGGAAAGTCATGCTATATAAAACCCGGTACTAGACATGTTTCTTTTTATGTGTTTTTCTTCTATGGAAACTTAGTAGAATAGTCTACATTGTAATCTTTTGAGATGTAATAGTTATGTCCTAATTCTCTAAAACTATAAACCTAAAAAGATCCTCAATGTGTATTCTTGAAGTAACTCAAGATTAAGTAATGTTTATGGATGGGGCCTTATAGTTGGTATCAGAGGTCGGTTTAGACAACATTAGGAGGTAGAAAATTGTTAAATAATAAGTTAATTTGTGGTATTATTGAAATGATATAGCATTTAAATATTACCATGTTGCTTCTCCTAGGATATTTCTGGGTTAAGAATGGTTTTTCATAGAGGTAACAGAATATATATTCTGGGAAGGCATATAGAGGAAAATGAACATTCAAATAAGTATCCTGAGATGGTCAGAATCAGAAATAAACAGTTTTTCATTGTGATGGCTTAGTTGAATCAGGTGAAAAATGTTGGTTGTGTTTATTGATGATATTTTGGTGTTTTCTAAAAGTTAAGAGGAGCATTAAAGTCATTTAACTGTTATCTTTCAATCCTTAAAATAAAAGAAAATGTATGGAAAATTTAGCAAGTGTGAGTTTTGGTTACAACAAATTTATTTCCTTGGTCACATTATTTCAAATGATGGAATAACTATTGATCCTACTAAAAGAAACGTTGTTGAAGAATGGCCAATACCCACAAATGTAACCAAGATCTGTAGTTTTCTTGGTTTGGCAGGTTACTAACGAATTTTTCTTGAAATTTTTCCTGATTATCTAGTCTAATGACTAAGCTAACTCGGAAGGGTGTGAAGTTTATCTGGACAAATGAATGTGATTATTATTTTCATGAGTTGAAAAGAAGATTGGTGATTGCCCCAGTTTTGGAACTTTCTTTCAGGAATGGTGAGTTTTTTATATACAGTGATGATTCGTTGAAGGGACGTGGATGTTTCCATATGCAGAATGATCAGGTAATTGCTTATGCTTCATGTTAGTTAAAAAGTTGAAGGGACATGGATGTTTCCATATGCAGAATGATCAGGTAATTGCTTATGTTTCATGTTAGTTGAAAACTCATGAGGTAAATTACCCTACACATGATTTGGAATTAGCTGCTGTTTATTTTTTCTTTAAAAATTTGGAGGAATCATTTGTATGGATTAAAGTGTAAAATATATACTGATCACAAAAGTTTAATGTATATATTCTCTCAGAAATAATTGAAAATGAGACAAAGGAGATGGATAGAATTAATCAAGGATTATGATTGTACAATTCATTACCATCCGGGAAAAGAAAATAAAGTGGCTGATGCTTCAAGTCGAATAAGTAATGTTTTATTAAACCTACTACATTTGGAATGAGATACTTTGGTTTTTGATTTGATGAACTTTTTCATATAGGTTGTTGGTGAAGGTTTTACTTCTGTTTTGTTGCAGGTATCAGTGAAATCATCTATAATAGAAAGAATCAAGCAAGCATAGAAGACATACAGTGAATTACAGAAAAAGGTCGAGCTGGTTCAGAAGGGTATGTTGCCTAAATTCAACAGTGATAATGATTGTGTTTTGAGGTTTGGGACGAGATTTTGTGTTCCTTGTGATTCACTGTTTAAAGGTGAGTTGTTATGTGGGGCTCATAGTTCCCCATTTTTAGTTCATCCTGGCAGTACAAAGATTTACGGAGATCTGTGGGAGTATTACTGGTGGGATGGAATGAAAAGAGATATTGCTGATTTTACTGTAAAGTGTTTGACATGTCAGCAGGTTAAAGCAGAGCGACTGTTACCGAAAGGGATGCTTCAGCCTTTACCGGTGCCAGAGTGGAAATGGGAAAATGTATCCATGGACTTGGTTGTGGGATTACCGAGGTCATATCGAGGTAATAATGAAATCTGGGTTATTGTTTATCGCTTGACTAAATATTCTCATTTCCTTCCTATTCGAGATACATTCTCTCTAAATCAACTTTGTCGATTGTATCTTAAATAGATAGTCTGGTTTCATGTAGTTCCCCTATCCATTGTATCTAATCGTGATCCCAGGTTTACTTCAAACTTTTGGAAAGGCCTTTAGAAGTTTTTGGGTACTAAATTATATTTTAGTACATCATTTCATCCGCAATCAGATGGGCAGTCAGAACAAACAATTCAGACATTGGAGGATATGCTACGTGCTTGTTCGATGGGTTATCAGGTAAGTTGGTACCAACATCTTTCTTTGGTTGAGTTTTCATATAATAACAGTTTTCATTCTACTATACAGATGGCACCGTTTGAGGCATTATATGGGAAGCGGTGTCGAACTCCATCATTCTAGGATGAAGTGGGTGAAAGGAAGCTGATGGGACCAGAATTGCTAAACGAGATGGCAGAAAAAGTTCAGTTGATTCGGAAACACATGAGAACAACTCAGAGCAGGTGGAAGAGTTATGCAGATAACCAGAGGAAGGATCTATCTTTCGAGGTAGGTGATCATGTCTTTCTCAAAGTTTCTACATGGAAAAGTGTGATGCGATTTTGTAAGAAAGGAAAGCTGAGTCCAAGGTTCATTGGACCATATGAAATTCTAGATAAAGTTGGATCAGTTGCATACCGAGTGGATTTATCTCCGAGCTTATCTCTGGTAGACAATGTTTTTCATGTTTTGGTGTTGAGAAAGTACATGCCAGATCCATCTCATGTTTTGAGTCCATAGGTGGTTTATCTGGAAGAGAATCTATCTTATAAAGAACAACCAGTCCAGATTTTGACCGTAGAGAGAAAGTGTTGAGGAATAAGGTAATTCACTAGGTAACAGTTTTATGGAAAAACCATATGGTTGAAGAGGCAACGTGGAAATCTGAAAATGCTATGAGGGATAAATAACCCCACTTATTTTGATAAGTTAATAAAATTGAGAGGACACAATTCCCAAAAGGGGGAAGGATGTAACATCCCAGGTAAATAAAAAATAAATCATTTTCATATTTATTAATATTTACGAATTAAATATTAATTTTACTTTAAATGGGTTGCTATGTTCGATAGCATACCCGATACGCAACAAAGAGTTTCATTGAAATCTTGCGTTCCACACTAGTAATAAAATAATATTATTTTAAATGGTAGTTAACAAATAGCCATTGTATTGGCGGGAATTGATAGAAATAACAAAAATATAATTATTTATGTTTTTTAAATGTTTTTACATTTATCCAATAAATGATAAAGGCTTAAAATACGGAAAGAATTCAATTTTAGGCATATATACCCTAATTTTTACTAACGGTTCACATATCGCCTTTTAATGGAGTACCGTCATTAAATATAGTTTTGGTCACTATTATACATTCTATAGGACAAAATAAAACTCTTCTTTAGAACCGGGACATCAAAATTTAATTTGTGTAAATTTTTATAATGGTACATGGACATTTGATGGGTGGTTACGTGATAAACCATATGACGGGTGGTGTCGTGAATACTGGGATGGGTGATTAAGTTATAACCTCTAATTCATTGGGTATGGAAGTCGGCCGTATGGCTATTCCGTTAAGTGATATGTGTGTAAGTCGACCGTATGGTTATTCCATTTATGTATGTTTATGTCCCAAGTTATCTTTATATGTTATGTGATCATTATATGGGTTTTATGGTAATATTTTGGTTGTAAATGGGTATGTAATGATCTTTTATTCAGTGACGAGTTTTTTCTACTTCATAAAGGTGAAAAGTATTACTTTGATAAAGTATACATGGTTTATTTGTTGTTTTGATAAACTAACGGATTTCATTCTTTGTGTATCCCTTACTTAGCTTTTTATTCTCACGCCATGTTTTTTTGAAATGTTTTTCATAGGACTTAATGTGGAATAAAGTCAAGGATGTGATCAAGGGAAATTCATGCTATATAAAACATGCAACTAGACATGTTTCTTTTTTAAGTGTTTTTATTCTGTGGAAACGTTGTAGAAGTGTCTACTTTGTAATCTTTTGAGATGTAATAGTTATCTCTTAATTATCTAAAAGTATAAACTTGAAAAGATCCTCAAATTGTATTCTTTATGTAACTCATTATTAATTAATGTTTATGGATGGGGCCTTATACTGATTCTTGTGAAAGAATATAAGAAAAATGTTTTGAAATTAAAAAACCTTCTTTTGGTTTAGAACATTGGAAACGGGAACTATTTTAAATGTTCTCTATAAAACATTATTACTTATTATCATTCCATAATTTATTTTAAATGATAAAAATAGAATTTTTATATAGATAAATATTTCATATAACAATGGTGGGAAAAAATTGACCTTGTTAGCCCACATGATGTTCACCCTGTTCACGATGTTTAGATCGTTGTATGTCTTTCGATATAGGGAATGTCCAGGTGTCACAGTAAGGATGTGGGTTTTACTATCAACTGAGATGAGTATATAATAGTGATATGGTGTTAGGTTTCCCACTATATCACATGGTGTAGTCTATTGTTTTCATTTTACTTTGTATTTGGACTTATCTCTTTATGCTTTTAGCTACATTAGAAATTTTTTTATTTGTGTTGTCCTCTTACAGTTTTGGTGTATATATACATAATACTTGTTCTATTTTATTATTATTTTATTGTGTATATAATTCCATACTTATCATTCATAATGAAAAACAAATTCCATTCTGTTTTTCCTGCGGATCGGGTGCTTGTCATTATCCCGTGGGGATCAGGATCACCCACCATGAATGTAATAGATCTGGTTAGTTCTGAGGTTTAAGGGTAACCTAGGTTTTTTTGTTACACCTTTGATTTTGACATTATGTAACATCATAAGAACATTTCTTTGGGGGAGTTAGTATGAGTGTTTTTGCCAATATTTTATGAGCAACATGGATTTTTGGGTGGAATGGATTGTTGAGAGGATGAATATATACATGAGGAGTGGTGGGTTTAAATGACTAAAATAAATATTACTTTATATTTAAAGCCAAACACATTATTCTAGTATTAGATTACATAATTTTGGATAAAAATTTATAATATAGAGTAGGTTCTTGGTATTAAAACCCCATATACAACAATTAAATTTTTCATTTTGTTTATTTTGAGAAATTACCTTTTTAACTTTTACATGATTCATTTTTTAACTATACAACGATTAATAATTTTTTTACCAGTGAATCATCATTACATATAAAAATCAAATTTATAATAAAACATTATTTGGATAGTCTAATTTCAAATATGGAACCTATTTCTCCATGTTCACTTCATATAATTGGAAAAATTATTTTTAAAATCAATCCCACATATAAAATGAAAAAGAATGGATGTAAAGTGAACATTTCTGATGATTGAAAATTTTTAATATCCAATTTCATTTACAAATTGATTAAAATAAAAACAATTGGTTTTATTGATATATAATTTGAATAATTATTCATTAAAAATAAGAATATTAATTAATTATATAAATAAATTAGTTAAAAATAATTTTTTTATTATAAATGGTAAAATTTTGTTATTCATCAAAAAAATGAAACATCTCAGAAAAATACCTAATTGATACCCTATGTTAATTATAAGATTCTAATCAAAAATAAATAAATAATATTTTTTCATATAAAACTAAAAAAATTACAATATCACATTTAATATAGTTTCACAGTCAAAAAGTAGTAAAATTTCATTTTATAACAATATAGTTGTCTTGATCCCCTCCCCACAAAGAGTACCCCTATAGGGCTAGAAATGTGAGAAGGGAGATATTGACACCCGAGTCCTGCCTCCAGTAGGCCCCGGGTTGGAAACAAGCACTGAGGGTATAGTAAACACACCAATGGGTGGCATTACCCTCTAAAAGAACACATGTGAATGAGAGAGATAAGATAGACAACAACCAACTCCAACTTTGAACTGAAATATAAAAGAAAACCCAAGTGCAAAAATGCAATTTCATTAAAAAGTACTACAAATAGATGGGGAAAACTGAAATTACCCAAATGAAAGTAAAAAAATCTGCAACCACAAGCCTGAACAATCCTCCTCCAACCCCAAGCTAGTAGAAACCCGCATGATCTCCAACCTACTCGTGGTGTCCTAAAAACAGTTTATATATACATTGGGTGAGTATACGAGTATACTCAGTAAGATCCTCCATGAAGCCTCTCCTGTATAAGTGAAGAAAACATTCTAAAGCACCGTGAACAACCACTGAAACTAACTTGTCACCAAATCATGTATAATAACTTCCCGACCTCACCATGGATACTCACACTAAGTAACACATACAAGAATACATGATATAATTAAGAATATCAAGGGTACCCCTCTAGTAATTCCCCACTAGTTTTCCTCTTTGACCCAACGTCGCACATCCGGAGCATCTCCCTCTAAAAAGGATTCCCCACATACACCTGAATGTAGCACCACAACATGCACCTCGTGCTACAAAACCACCACATCCACGTAAGTAATGTAACCATGTAGTATCAAGGTGCCACCACAGCTCACATAATGTGTATCGTACGTCAGGTATTATAACTCAAGCCATTACAGCCCATACAATGAGTAAGGATCCTCAATCCATCATAGCCCATACATGTTACACCTATAGTAATCCATAGGTTACAATATCCAGAATATATGTCTGTGAATAACTACAAGCCATTATAGCCCTCTACAGACATATTTGGGGAAAAATAACTGTTGTGCCTACCAGCACATGTATCTACCAAGAGAAGAGAGTAAGGCTAATGGGGGTAGTAAGCCATTCATCTTCCCAGCGAAATGTTGGGGAAAACACCCTCCAGGGCTCAGAATCCCCAGGGTGTCAGTTTCCCTTATTGAAAGGGTAAAGTAGCATATAGAAACACAAAAATTACAGAATATACAATATCTCACTACCACACTATGAGCATAACCTAGCCTTAGACTCAACTACAACTAAATTACCTTGGACTGCAGGCTTCCACTTCTAATACTATGTATCATATAAACATACATCCATTTAAGGAGTTTTCATACATTATTTCCTTCTATATTTCCCAGTTTCACTTTACGTTAATTAATTATTTAACAATTAATTAACCATGAAAAATTCCACATTAAATTTAATTAGAATGACACCCAATTTTCACAGTCCCTTTAAAATTACAACCTCATCATTATGTTCCAGCAAACTCTTACCACATAGGTTAACACCATTTATTAAACTATTCATTATAAAATGACTTTCCCATATTCCCAGGAATTCTAGAAAAAAATTATATGCAACTAAACACAAGGGGGATAAACATGGTGAGTAGATGTACTGCCCGCCGAGTCTTTGCCGCCTATATCACGAGCATAAACACATCCTCCCTTGAGAATCTAAACACGGAATGCACGTGGCATACCCTGTACATCTTTTCATCATACGGAAGAAGGGTAAGTAAGAACAACTTCTCGGAAAAGTAGGGAAAAGTAAAATAGATAATAAACCAAAAAGGAATAGCAAGCATCCAACAAACACTTCCATCCCATTCAATCATCCATGGTGTCCTCCCAGACACCCAATAGCATAAACTACTGCATCTTTCCACCCTAGGCTTCATTTTCTGCCACAACCAAAAGTATCTATCCCCCAACATATCACAACAACCATCCAGGCTCACATCACAACACAAGAAGTATGAAAACAAACATCACATCAATTTGTCTCTTGGATCTTTAATAATCCAGAGGCTATCTCAGAACCCTTCATGGAATTATCAAACATTTAGTTCTTTAATCTTTATTGAATTAACAGATATTTTATTCATAGTTTCCAAAATTATGGAAACCTAATCAGTAACCTATCACATATTATTAAACATGCATAGTGCACCAATTTTATTAACATCAAATTAAAAAAAGAAGAACCAGATTCATTTGAATGCCTCTTTATTCTAATGCAACAGTTATTAATTAATTCCAGTTTAAATTCGTTACCAAATTTCATCAAGAACGAACAACAAAATGAAGCAAGAATGGATATCACACAATCTAGAAAACAAGGGGAAATGAAATATGACCGATTACAATTTCTTTCATCGGTTCAAATATTTACTATATCAATTTCAATATGGTCCAGTGTGATAAAACATTCTAACAATAAAATTGCTCGTAAATTAAAAGAGAAGCAACGAATCCCCTACCTCAAACAGTTCTTGACGTTCTTTATCCACCCAATGGGTCCTCTCGCGTCAACTGCATCCACCCGAGGATTCCATGGCACGACCGCACCAACTATAACCAAAGAAAAACCCATTAAAAGCATGGAGATTACATTCTATAATATATAAAGTAGAAACAAGAGATGATGAACCCTAAAAGAACAATGATAAAACATACCATATATCGAAGATTGACTAATACAGCTCAGTTGCATCAAATCAGAGTGGAACCAATCCGAGGAAGAAATCTGGATTGTGCAACTCCTATGGGAAGGATTCAAAGGATATAGTGTCTCACAGTAGAGAAGAATGATGAAGAATTATGGAGGAAGTAATCCCATTTATTTAGATGATTTAATGGAGTGACAATTTAAGATATGCTTGATTTCCCATTAAAAGAGGATCACATTAAACCACACAGTTTGACCAAGTAAAAAAACAACCTAAGCACTAGGAATAATTAATATATGAGTTATGACCTTTGAATCATCCTTGGAGTCCTTAAAATGAGTCTTTAAATGGGCTTTATGTCAACAAAAAATGCTAAACGGGCGAAACTATAGGAAGATGGAAACATTGTTCACGAAATCAATATTTGGAAAAGGAAAAACACTGTTCATGATTCTCACCATTAGAACCTCACCCATTGAACACTGTTCATGAACATCATTGATAGAACATTGTTTATGATCCTCACCGTTAGAACATTGTTTATGAACCTCACGATTAGAACCTCACCAATAGAACTTTGATCATGAACCTCAACATTAGCACACTGTCGATGGACCACACCGTTATATCCTCACCGATAGAACACTGTATACATACCATTCTAGAAACACTGTAAAAATACCATTAGAGGTTACTAATAGAATATTAACTGATAGAACTATTCATAGAATTGGAAATTTGTCTAAGGAAATATAGATTACCGTTAGAGGTTACCAATAGTACTGGTCACCGATATAACTGTTCATAGAATTGGTAATTTGGAAAAGGAAAGAGGATACCGTTAGAGGTTACCAATAGAACTATTCATAGAATTGGAAATTTGGCCAAGGAAATAGAGGTAACCATTAAAGGTTACCGATAGTACTGTTCACCAATAGAACTGTTCATAGAATTGAAAATTTAGGAAAGGAAATAGAGGTTACCATTAGATGTTATTGATAGAACTGTTCACTAATAGGAATGTTCTATGAATTGGAAATTTGGAAAAAGAAAATAAGGGTTAATGTTAGAGGTAACTGAAAGAACGGTTCACAGATAGAACATTCCATTGAATTAAAAATTTGGAAAAGGAATTAGAGGTTACCTTTAGATGATACTGATAGAACTGTTTACCGATTGAACTGTTCAGAGAATTCAAAATATGGAAAAGTAAAGAGAGGTTATCGTTAGAGGTTACTGTTTGGACTGTTCACTGATGGAACTATTCATAGAATTTTTAATTTAGATACAAAAAAAGAGGTTACCGTTAGAGGTTATCGATAGAACTCTTCACTAATGGGAATATTCAGAGAAGGTTACCAATGATAGTATTCACCAAGGGTCATCGATGACACTGTTCACAGAAGGTTACCATTTCCCTGTTCATAACTGTCTACCATTGGAACTGTTCACTAAACTGGGAAAATGGAAATGTGTTGGGTATAAGTCCCATTGACCTCCGGAATGACCTCAAACACCATATTTTCACAACAGAATGGGCTGGAGAGCTCTGGGGCATTACATCTGATACCACTAAAAAACATTTTCTTCCCCAACAATTCAAAACCCAACTAATGTACAAACGAAACAGGGTAAAAACAACCACCTATCGATATACCTCTCAAAAGAGAGCAAGCCAGAAATGAAACAGCAGGAATCCATCTCATAAATATAAAAGTATTATAACCTCAAAGGCTACATCGATACATGAAAGGAATCAAACATCAAACACATCTGGGTACTGAGCATGTATATGTGATTCATGTTCCCATGTTCTCTCCTAAATGCCACCTTGTCACCACAAGACATGAATCAAGGGGATAGAACACCCATGCAACACCTTCTCCTTGTGTCCTTGGATCTCCATTGGTCTGTCCTCAAATGTTGCATCATCATCAACATCGATCTCTCCCCAATCGATGATGTGAGAGTCATCCTGATGAAAATGATGAAGCTATGATACATGGAGAACATCATGTATCTGACTCATCTACGGGGGAAGTGCTACTCAATATGCCATAGCTCTAATACGAGCTAAAAACTCGAAAATACCAACAAACTGGGGAGAAATCTTACTCCCACGACCAATCCATTGCTACCCACAATGGGATGTCACCTTCAAAAACACATGATCCTCAAAATTAAACTCTATGTGTCTCCTCCTTTGATCATCATATGATTTTGGAAAATATTGAACTATCTTATACTTCTCACGAATCACCTGAACCATCTCTGTTGTATATTTCACTATTTCTAGTCTGAGAATTGCCGACACTCCAACCCCAGTCCAGAAAAATGGAGAATGGAATGTTTAGCCAAACAAGGCTTCAAAAGGTGCCACACTGTTGGTGGAGAGAAAAAATATTATTGTAATCAAACTCCACCAAGGGTAAGTGATTCAACAACGAACCTATAAAATCAAGAACACTAGAGTGTTACATGTATTCAAGAGTGTGGATGGTTCACTTTATCTAAAAATCCATTTGAGGATGAAAAGCAGTGCTATGGCATGGTTGAGAACTGAAAGAATGTTGAATACCACTCCCCACCCTGGAGGTAAAACGAGAATCTTGATCAGAAATTATTTTCCTTGGGACTCCATGAAGTCTCACCACCTCCACTAGATACTGCCTCGATTAAACATCCACTGAGCTCCACTCCTTGATTGCGATGAAGTGGGTTGCTTTTGATAAACAATCCCCTACCACCTAAACAGAATCATGTCCTCCCGGATCTTGAGGAAAACCAGTATCAATGTCCATTGAGATGTCCTCCCACTTCCACTGAGGAATATTTATTAGTTGGAGTAGACCACCAGGGACATGGTGTTTGTGACGACCCAAAGTTTTTCAATGGAAATAATCTTCTTATAATCATGTTATAAAATATCATGAAAACACAACATAATGAACTAAAAAGTGCTAGGTGACCTCTAAAGATAAGTTTGTCACTTATATGTTTGGAATTTTGAAAATCTGACATATATGGTTTTGTTCAAGATAATTTTTAGAGTCAAATAAAACCAAAATATTTTTTAGTGAATAGTACCCTACCCTTATGAATAGTAACATACCCTTCTGAATAGTAATATGGCTCTTATGAATAGAAAATCATCCAACATAAGAGTAACCCGACCCATGAATAATTAAATAAAAGATAGACATCTTAGAAAGTTACAATTTGACCTTAGTAAACGTTTCGGTATTTTGTAAGTCATAAATAATTAATTATAATTAATTTATTTATTTTAAAAAAATTATTTTTCTAAAATGCATTCATAAATTATCAAGTCAATTTCTTACTGTTTTTAGATAATTTTTATAGACCCTACGTAATTTTTGAAAGCACTATAAAATCAGTTTGAATTTTAGAAACTGGTTTTTTATTTATATTGTGATTTTAATTAAATATTATATTAATAATATTTATAAAATTATTTTTGAAAAATGGACATCATTTCTGGATTCTACACGTCAAAAACAGGTTGGGGTTATATTTTGGGATTTTTTTTGAAACGCTTGAATTTTTGGTGAATAGTAAAGTACATTAATTCACTGTATAAATACATTAAAATTAAAACCCACTATTCCTGATATCACAACTGATGTAAGAACACTAATATTGAACTCACATTCCATATTTACTATTCATTTTCATGGATGACTCAATATTCTTTGTCTTAATGGAAATTAATAAACTAATGAATTTTATATTACGGAAACCCCTATCCCCTCCACTATATAAAACCATCATTGACAAACTCATTTTCACACACCTCTCAAGCTCCAATACATCTCTAAACTCAGACCAAACCACTTATTTAGCCCCTATCCTACGTTCAAGAGCTACTGGTCTCCTCAAAAGACCAATCCTTGCTTCCTTAAGGAGGATCTCAAGGCGGATATTTAAGAGTTAATTTATCTCCCTCTTCTCCTTTAATTTCTTTTAAAGATCATGTTAATTTCTTGTCTTTACCCCACATATCATCATCTACATTGTATTGTAACTCTATTATTATACATATACTGTAATGTTATGATTCTAATGTTGTATTATATAATCCAACCCTTTTTCCCGCTTCCTTTTATTTTATTAAATATAACGTTGTTCGTGATGTGTTAATTTTTCACTTTCAAGAACGACATGCTTTATTCATCCATTTAAACCATCAGATATGGTCATGAAACCATTTTCATTGTAAAAAAAAACGTTTTATATGTATTATCTCATATTTAATGTTCTGTAAAGAACATATGACCATATTAATTGTGATAAAATAAAACAAGTTCATTATGATCAAAATATAGCTCAAATTAACCAAATCAATCATCATTTAATTATTATCTAATGATTCATCCACATGGATCTAATATAATTCATTAAAAGATCATAAAAACTCCTGTAATATCATTAATAAAATTTAATATCAGTTCTGGATGTTTACACATGTTCTACCCAAAAATCAATTTATGTATACAGGTGAACCGCTCAAGAAAACCATAAAAACAAACATTCCCAAATAATGTTATTAAACTTTATACCTCATCCAAATGCAGATAAAATCACTTAATGAATCCTTAATGAACCATATTAATGTACACAAGGTTCTGGATATCTAATTAATGAATATAATTTCATTATATAGGACATTAAAGAGAAGGAAGCATTCGGGTACAAGGTAATGGGAGATTCATGAACCCAACATTCATCTTTCTGGTTCTCCCTCTTTCAGTTAATTTTTGATATGGTTACTCCTTGAAGATCCTTTATTTCATCAATGTCTTAAAATTTATTGGATATACACACTTTTCACTTGTTTCTATGTCAAACAAAATATTTTCTAAAAGAACTCTTCTTTTAAGTACACGCCGTTTACTTCTCACACGAAGTGGACGGTTCATGTAACATGTATGTTATTCCCTCTTTCTTTTGGGAAACCAATGTTCATGAATGTGTTCTTAAGAGATGAAACCCATTAAATTCCATGGTTTAGTTATGTACATTTTCTATATGTGTTCTATGTGTCAAGAATGATAATGAAAATGTTATGATGTGACAGGTGCGCCAGGAATTATATAGTGCAATATGAATGTTTCAGAGAGACGGGTGTGCCTGGAATTATATAGCACTCCAATTCATTGGGTAAAGTGATGAATCTCAAGAGTAAATTTGAAATGATGTGTGAACAAGATTATATCTTGGTTCAAAAGTATTTGTGGTAGTTAACCAACAAGACATGATGTTTCATTTTATTGCGTTGCCACATTTCAAGTCTTATATTTATGATTCCTCTGATGTTCATGATATTTTTCCCATGTTATGATTATGCTCACCCCATTCAATATTGTTCTTATCTATCCTCTAACTGGACTTCTAGCTCACCCCTTTAGATGTATATCCTCAGGTGTCTACATGTATTAAGGAGAGGACTAGTGCCAATAAGAAGCTAGAGAAGAAGAAATTAAATAAATGTTTATGCTTGATGTTTTATTTGTTATGTCATGTACTAGTTTTCCCAAGACACTAAAACTTTGGATCATCTATGTGTAATAATATTATGTGTTTTATCTTTAAAATGATTTAATAGTAATGTAGAAAATGCTGGGTCACTATAGTTGGAATCAGAGGAATGGTTTAGTTAATTTTGGAATTAGGATTAGTGAACCCTAGAGAAAACCTTTAACATGAGACTAAGTAAAAAAATGAACGCAAGAATATTTACATAGGGATCCCATATGTTATTGTTTTAGTATAATTTTTTTAAATTAATAAGTTATTCAAGAAATATTTACATTGGTATTGTTCTAACCTTTTCTATTATAGAAAATGGTGGGAACCAGTAAGAATTAGTTCAATAACACGTGCGAGGGCCAATGAAATGATTGCCCGAACGACATCCCCAATGATTTGGGAGGTGGAGTTCAAAACTTCATGTTGATGCTTACCCAATTATCTCAGGTTCTAAACAATAACCCTAATAATGGGGAACATCCTCCTTCACCAAAGAGGGGGAAACTAGCTATCGAATGCTTTATACAACAACAACCACCAGCATTTTGTGGAACTTCAGATCCACTAGTTGTGGAATTGTGGGTTAACTCCATGGATAAGATCTTTTCTGTTCTTCACTATTCTGAGACATAGATGGTGGCCCTATCCATTTATCGTCTCTTTGGAGAAGTCGATCAATGGTGGGCTCGGATTAAGAATACCAAGCCAAAGAGGAAATTGAAGAGACGAAATGAGATGACTTTAATATAATATTCCTTATCAAGTATTTCACAAGAACTCTTCGCACAATGATGGAGAGAGAATTCATAGAGCTCCAAAAAAATAAGGAGAATCTATCACAACATGTGAAGTGAATTTTAGAAGTCTTGCACTGAACACTTCAGGTTTTGTTATCAATAATGATAGAAAAATTGATAGATTCTTTAGTGTATTATAACCACACCTTCGAAAGGCTCTTGCAATTTTAGACATTGGGAGTTATGAAGAAGTTGTTCCATGTGCTCTTAATGTGTATATGGAGCTTGGATAATGGTCCCATGGCTATAAGGATAAGAAACGAAATATAGAGTTTCAAGGTGGAGGATGTAATGAAAAAAGTTGGAAGAAAACCCAATGAGACACATGCCAAAAATGTGCGAGGTTTCCCCATGGGAACTGCCTCAATGGGATGAGGAAGTGATTCATGTGTTGTAAAGAAGATCATCATGCTCAAGAGTGTCAATAAGACACTAAAAGTAATGATAATGTAGCTGATGAAAGGAGAGAACCACTCATGGTTCAATGCTACAACTATAGGGAGCTAGGGCACTATGGAGACCAGGGCATTAAACCTCGTGCTCTTGAGAATAATTAGCATTAGCAGCCACAGAACCCAAAAGAACAAGGGAAGGATTATTCCATCACTACTGTGGAGGTGGATCAGGATAATGAAGTTGTACAAGGTACAATTCCTATTCACTCAACAATGGAAAAAGTCTTATTTGATTCTGGTTATACACATTCCTTAATATCCTGCAATTTTTCCAGAATAATAGAATCGAAGCCCTGAAACCATGAAATAGAGATATCAATAAAAACACCAAGTGGTGAAATCATTACAACCCAGCTGTTTGACTCCTCTCATGTTGGCGTATGTGGGAAGAATCTTCCATTAAATATTGTAATACTTCCTTTGGTGGAATTTTACAGAATAATGGGAATGGATTGGATCTTGTTATATAGAGCACATATCAACTGTCGGGAAAACGATATATGTTTTCATATTCTGAACCATCCCATTCTCCTCTAAAAATGAAACAAAGATCATGAATCTCCTTTGATAAATCATTAAATGGTGTGGGTGTTTATTCCCAATGAAGAATCATATCTTTCCCAATTGGATGAGTTGATGAAAAGTGCCAAACTTGAGGAAATTCCCATCGCAAGGGAATGCGGCGATTCATTTCCTGAAGAGTTACACTGAATTCCCCCAGATCGTGAGGATGAGTTCTCAATTGAAACCATACCCAGAGAAACTCCTATCTCGAAGTGTCCCAATAGAATGGCTCATATCGATTTGGATGAATTAATGAAGCAGTTGCAAGAGCATCTTGATAGAGAGTTCATACGCCCAAGTGCATCACCTTGGGGTGCACTAGTGATCTTTGTGAAGAAGAAGGATGGAAAAATGTGGTTGTGTATCAATTATCGGGAACTCAATAAGATCACCATAAGTAACAAGTATCCTCTCCATAGTATTGATGACTTGTTCGATCAGTTAAGAGGAGATAACTACTTCTCAAAGGTGGATCTTCATTATGGATATCATTAGGTAAAGGTCAAGAAAGAGGATATTCAGAAGACTGCCTTCCAAACAAGGTATGGGAACTATGAGTGTCTAGTGATGCCATTCAGACTTACTAATGCCCCTAAAATCATCATGGATTTGATGAATACAGTATTTATACATTAACTTGAAATGTTTTGGTAGTGTTTGTTGATGATATTCTCATCTACTCCAAGACCAAGGAGGAACATGAAGAACATCAAAGACTTGTGTTGGAGACACTTAGAAAGGAGAAGTTGTACGCCTTGTTCAGAATGTGTGACTTTTGAATGAAGCATGTCATGTTCTTGGAACATGTGATCACAAGTGAGGGATTTTCTGTGGATCCTTCAAAAACAAAGGCGATTGAAGAATGGCCCAGGCCCTCTAGTGTCACAGAAATCCATACTATTCTTAGAATAACTAGGTACTACTGATGTTTTTTGAGGAACTTATCATGATTGTCAACCCACTTACTACGTTAACAATGAAAAGGGTAAAGTATGTCTAGATGGAAGAATGTGAGGGATGCTTCATGGAGCTAAATAAAAAGGTTGATTGCTGCATCTATACTCACACTACCAAAAAGTGGAGAATGTTTTGTGATATATAGTGATGATTCAAAGAATGGCTTGGGTTGTGTACTCATACAAAATGTGATAGCCTTCTCCTCACGACATTTGATGATCCATGAGAAGAACTACCTTATTCATGATCTACAGCTGGAAGCCGTGATTTTTCCCTTGAAAACATAGTGCCACTATCTTTATTGTGAGAAGTGTTACATATACACTGACCACAAGATACTAAAGTATATATTCACACAATAGGAGTTCAACATGCATCAAATGAGAAGGATAGAGCTAATCATGGATTATGATTTCTCAATTCACTATCATCCTGGTAAGGCGAACAAGGTAGCTGATGTACTAAGTAGATAAGAACCTGCTACTCTATCCATGTTATGGATTAAGAAAGACCATATCTTCTTGGATATGAAAATAATGGATTTGGAAATCATAAGGGCAGAGGATACATCCTACTATTCCCAAATTATCGTGCAACCATCCATCTAAGAGAAGATTAAGGAAGCACAAAGCGATGATATGGAGATACAAAAGAGGGTGAATGCAGTAATGAAATGGATGATGCAAGAGTTTCATATCAATTATGACGGTGTGATTCAGTTTGGAACGCGACTTTGTGTACCTTCATCACCTAGGATAAATAAGGAGCTATTGGACAATGCACTTAGCTCAACATTCTCTATCCATACTGCGAGTACGAAGATGCATCATGATATTAGAGAACACTTTTGGTGGGATAACATAGAGAAAGAGGTTGTGGAATATATATCAAGGTTCTTGTTATGTCATCAAGTTAAAGCTGAGTGACAAAAGTCCAATGGTATGATGCAACCATTTCCCAAACCCATGTGGAAATTGGAAAATGTTACTATGTACTTTGACATGGGTCTCCCGAATAATTCAAAGGGAAATAATGTGATATGTGTTGTGGTTGACCGACACACCATGACTGCCCATTTTATTGTTATTTTGGAAGACCTCTCTTTTGAACAAATCAAAAATATATATGTGAAGGAAGTGGTGAGACTGCATGGCATTCCACTATCAATTGTCTCTGACCATATCCCAAGGTTCACATATAAATTCTAGAGGAGCCTTTAACATGCTTTGAATACGGAATTAAATTTCAGCACGACCTATCACTCCCAAACTGAGGGCCAATCTGACAGGACTATTCAAACGCTTGAAGATATGCTAAGAGATTAGTCTCTAGAATTCATTGGTGGATGGGATCAGCATCTCCCATTGGTTGATTTCTCATAAAACAATAGCTTCCACTTGAGTATTCATATGGCTCCATATGAATCTCTTTAGGGGAAGCGATGTAGAACTCTAACCAGTTGGGATGATGTTGGATAATGAAATCTACATGGACCTGATAATGTTCAAGAGATGATAGATAAGGTTCAAGTCATCCAGAAACACATCAAACCTACTCAAAGTCATCAAAGGGGCTATGATGATAGCCATAGAAGGGACATGTAGTTCAACATTGGTGATGAAGTCTTCCTTTGAATATCTTTATGGAAGAGATTCATCCTATTCAGGAAGAAAACGAAGCTAAGCCCAAGGTATATTGGCCCCTTTGAGATCCTTGACTGCATAGGATTGATGGAATATTGCCTTAAACTACCACCAAATACGGCTCAAGTTCATGATGTGTTTCATGTATCACTACTGAGGAAGTACGTACCCGACCCCGCACATGTAGTAAACTCAGAGATGGTGCAGCTGGAAGATGATCTCTCCTATGAGGAGCAGCCAGTAAATATTCTGGACCAGAGAGATAAGGTTCTACAAAATAAGAAAAAACATCTTGTCCAAGTGTTGTGGAGGAACCATAAGTTTGAGGAAGAATCTTGGGAACCAGAAGAGGCAAAGAAGGAGAATTACCCTCACCTATTACTGTAAAGTGAAATTTTGGAAGCAAAATTTCTTAAGGGGGGAAGAATGTAACGACCCAATGTTTTTAAATAGAAATTACCTTCTTATAATCATGTCATAAAATAACATGAAAACACATCATAATGAACTACTATGTGATATGTTTCCTATAATCTTATGTTTGTCACTTATATGTTTGGAATTTTGAAAATCTGACATACACGATTGTGGTCAAGATGATTTTTGGAGTCTAATAAAACAAAAATAATTCATGGTGAATAGTAACCTACCATTATGAATAGTAACATACCCTTATGAATAGTAATAAGGACCTTATGAAAAGTAAATCATCCAACATAAGAGTAACCTTACCCATGAATAATTAAATATAATCTAGACATCATAGAAAGTTATAATTTGACCTTAATAAACATTTTGGTATTTTATAAGTCATAAATAATTAATAATAATTTATTTATTTATTTAAAAGAAAATTTATTTTCTTAAAATGTATTCATAAATTTTCAAATCAATGAATTACTATTTTTAAATAATTTTATAAGACCCTGCGTAATTTTAGAAAGTTCAATAAAAATAATTTTAATTTTAGAAACTTTTTTTAATTAATTGTTTATTTTAATTAAATATTAAATTATTAATATATTGAAAATTATTTTTGAAAAATGGACTTCATTTTTTGATTATACACGTCGAAAAATTTGTTGGGGCGTCTTTTTGGGATTTTTCTGAGCTACTTGAATTTTTGGTGAGTAGTAAAATACATTAATTCACCGTATAAATATATTATGATTAGATCCCACTATTCCTAACATCACAAGTGATGTAAGAACACAAATATCGAAATCACATGCCTTATTTACAATTCTGAGTCATGGATGACTCACTATTGCTTTTCTTAATGGAAATTAATAAACTGATGAATTTTATATTAAGGAAACCCATCTCCCCTCCACTATTAAAACCACCCTTCACATCCTCATTTCCTCAATCCTCTCAAGCTCCAAGACTTTTCTACAATATGACCAAACCACTTCTCTAGTCCTTCTCCCACGTTCAATAGTTGATGGTCTAATCAAAAGGCCAAGCCATGCTTCCTTAGGGAGGATCTCAAGAAGAATATTTAAGAGGTAATTTCTCTCCCTCTTCTCCTTTAATTTCCTTTCAGGTTCAAGTTCATTTCTTTTTCTCTCACAACCTAACATCATCTAAATTGTTTTTTAACTCCGATGTTATACATATACTAGAATGTTATGATGCTATTGTGAAATTATTTCATCCAACCAAATTTCCATCTTCCTTTTATTTTATTAAAGATAATGTTGTTCGTGAGGTGTTAATTTTTCACTTTCAAGAAAGACATCCTATCTTCTTCCATTTCTACCTTCAGATATAATAATGAAACCATTTTTATGGTTTAAACCGAAAATTTTATTTGTATTATCTCCTATTTGATGTTTTGGAACTAACTTATTACCATATTAATAGTTATAAAATAAAACAAGTTAATTATGATCGAAAAATCGCTCAAATTAACCCAAACAATCATCATTTAATTCTTATCTAATGATACATCCACATGTATCTTATATAATTCATTAAAAGATCTTCAAAACACCTGAAATATCATTAATAACATGTAATATAAGTCTGGATTTTTTCCAATGTTCTACCCAAACATCAATATAATAATACAAGTGAAAGACTCAAGAAAACCATAAAAACAAGCATTCCCAAATAATGTTTTTAAACTCCATAACTCATCCAAAGGGACATTAAATCACATAATGAAGCCATAATGAACCGTATTAATGTGAAAAATTTTATGTATTTCTATCTAATGAATATAATGTCATTATATTTAACATTATGGAGATGGAGCATTCAAGAACAAGATAAGGGGAAATTCTTGAACCCAACTTTCATCCTTCGTGTTCGCCCTCTTTCACTCCATTTTTGATATGTTTACTCCTTAAATATCATTTTTTCATTATTGTATTTAAATTTCAGGGATATTCATGTTTGTCACTGGTTTTTATGTCAAACAAAATTTTTTCTAAAAAATTATTCTTTTAAAAACACGCCTTTTATTTCTCACTGAAAGTGGACGATTCTTGTAACATGTATGTTATTCCCCCTTTCTTTTGGGAACCCAATGTTTATCGATGTGTTCTTATGATATGAAACCCATTCCTTTACATGGGTTAGTTATGTACATTTTTTATTTGTGTTCTATGTCGCAAGCATGGTAATGATAATGTTATGATCTGAAGGGTGTGCCCGAAATTAAATAGCACAACATGAATGTTTCAATGAGACGGGTGCACCCAGAATTCTACAGTGCTCTAATGGAGTGGGTAAAGTGATGAATTTCATGAGTAAATGTAAAATCATGTGTGAAAAAGATTCTATCTTGGTTCACAAGTATGTGAGGTAGTAAACCACTATGACATGATGTTTCATTTTTAAGCATTGCCACATTCCAAGTCTTATATTTATGATTCCTCTCATGTTCATGAACTTTTTCCGCTGTTATGATTATGCTCACCCAATGCTATATTGTTTTTATCTATCCTCTTACAGGGATTCTAGCTCACCACTTTTTATGTATATCCATATGTGTCTACATGTATTATGGTGATGACAAGTTCCAATAATAATCTAGAGAAGAAGAAATTAAATAAATGTTTGTGCTCGATGTTGTATTTGTTATGTCAGGTCCTAGAATTCCAAATACACATAACATTTGGATCTTCTATGTGTAATACTATTATATTGTTTATTGTTAAAATGATTTAATAGTAATGTATGAAATTTCTGGGTCACTATAGTGTTCGGCCTTCAACTTCTTGCAGACCAGACATTGAGACACAAAATCTAAAACCGCATGCTTCAGCCCAGGCCACCATAACTCACACTTCAAGGATCGGTACATCTTTTTCACTCCCAGATGCACCAGTAAAGGAGAACTATGAAACTCTTTGAGAACCATCACACGCATTGTCATGGGAAAAAAAATCCTTCCACGATACAACACTTGGTGTTGTTTATCATCCAACCAACCAACATGGGCTTCACCACAGACAACTTGTCCTCTCCACACCTCCACCTCAAGATCGCCCTACTAGAAATCATCCACTTGATTCATGAGAGATGACTGCACCATCATCTAAAAAAGTAATCCTCTACCCCCAAATTCTCCCATATCAAGATGTAATGCGGACATCTCTTCCATTAATCTCCAGGAAACACTGGATCCCTGCACAGTAGCACTATGTGACTTTTGACTCAGTGCATCAGCTACAACATTCCCCTTTCTAGGTGTATACAATATTTCGAAGTCATATTCCTACAAGGAATCCATCCACCGACGCTATCATAAGTTCAAGTCATGCTGGGATAAAATATACCTCAAACTGTTATGATTGGTGAAAACCACAAAGCGCTCACTAATGAGGTAATGTCTCCAAAAAATCATAGAAAACACCACAAATGCAAAGTCAAGATCATGGGTTGAATTGTTACATTCAAGGGGACACAACTGTCGAGACCCATATGAAACAACTGACCTCTACTTCATGAGAACACAACCTAACCCAAGATACAAAGCATCAAAGAAAACATTAAACTGAACGCCTTCAACTGGAAGACAATGAACTAGAGCACTTACTGACCTCTCCTTTAGATACTTGAATGCTTCCTGACAATGATCATTACATATGAATGCATGATCCATCCAGGTCAATGATGTAAGTGGAGTCGCAACTCGTGAGAAATTGGTTATGAACCTCCTGTAGTAGCTGACATGACCAAGGAAACTTCTTACCTCTGACACTATCTTGGGGGATGCCAAGAACAAAACTATTTCTATTATCAATGGATCCATAGCTAGTCCCTATTGTCACACAACATGACCCACGAATCAGACTTATAAATCCCAAAACTCACACTCAAACAACTTTTCAAACATCTAATGTTGACAATGAAATTTCAAAACGACTTGTAGATGCTCTGCATGCTCCTCCACAGATGTGGAGTACACAAGGATTTCGTCAATGAAAAGTACCGTGGACTTGTCTATGAACTCACGAAACACTACATTCATCAATCCCATGAATAAAAATGGAGTATTCATCACACCAAATGGCATTAAAATGAACTCATAATGACCATAATGGAACTGAATGTAGTCTTCGGAATATCCTCATCCTTCACATGCATCTGATGATATCCTGACCACAAGTCGATATTTGAGAACCAACTTGAACTCTTCAGTGGATCGAATAGATGATCAATCCCTGGAAGATAACATTGATTATTTATTGTAACATTTTTTAAGCAATGATAATAGACACACAACCGCAAACATCCATAAGCCTTCTTCATGAACAAAACTAGTACACCCCACGATGACACACTTGGCGGAACAAAACTGCACTGTAACAGACCATCAAGATATATAAATATCCTTAGAAACTCATAAGGGGACATACTATATGGAGACATATAGATATGATATTCTCTATGTGTATCTCAATCCCTAACATGATCTCTTTTCGAGGGGGTAATGCCAAAACTTCTTACAAAAAAACATAATGGTACACTTCTACGACCCTAGGAAATTCCAAATGTTAGAACCACTGAAGAACTCAATATCATCTCAGCCATTATGGATGATAATAATGGAACATGACTATGACCCATCGGAGGATCTCGCATGCCAAAAAGCACCACCGGATCTCCATCCACACCAAAGAAAATGATATTCTTCCTGAAGCAGTCCACGATAGATTACACTAAATACAACCAATCCATGTCAAGGATGACATCATATGGTTGTATTTGTAAACATAGGAAATCTCCCCAAGAGCAGTGCTGCCCCAATAGTAGCTCACAATCTATACATACATCAAACAAGTAAGCTCGAACTCCAACTGGCGTAGTCGACGCCAAGGGCACTAGAAGCCTCTCTACCTCAAGTCCCAAAGCATGGAAAAAGGTATGTAATATAAAAGTGTGTGTCTCTCATGAAATAAAAAAGGCATACACCAATGTAAAAATCATGTAGTGGGTACCTCGAACAGCGTATGGCTAGCCTAGAGATGGAAACACTAGAGCAAGAAGCTGACCACATCCTCCTCGATGGCCTCTCAAACCCTAATGTTGACCACCACCACAGCTGTGCTCTGCTCTCTGAGGATGGGGAGTGTCATGGGGCTGTCATCGGCCTGCCCCATCTACCCTATGATGATCTAAATCTATTGCAACCTGCTGCAACTACCTCGGCTGAAACTACCTCAATGGAGGAACCTATAGTGTAGCACCAGGTGCACGTAGATTTCTCTGAAAGGTCAATCACTCTCGCTGCTGATGACCACAACCACCATAAGAAAAACAAGCGCCTGATCCATTGGCATTGTCGGGAGAGTTGGTGTATTTAAAGAAATGAGATGTGAAGGGCTGGGACCTACCCCCACCTGAACAAAAACTCTTCTGCCCTAAAAACCAGAAACCCCATACCACCACTCTACTATATGAGGAAGCATGATGATTTCCCTCTCATGATGATCTGGTCCTGGCCAAAGTCCTCTTGAAAACCTCTTCCCTCACCAACACCTCAAGATATGTTTTCATCATAAATGGGGTGACCTAGAGCTGGATCTCTGGATGCAAAGCCTTATCTAATAGCCTCACCATGGCCTCCTAATCTTGAATTAGGTCTGAAGAATATCATAAAAGGTTCTTGAAAAATATTCCAAATTTTGGAACACTGGTGCTCCCCTGTCGAAGGGTACGATGCTCTTGGAGACTAGACGTCTTCGTAGTCAAAGAAGGAAACTCGACTCTAAACATGTCTCGAATGTCCGCCCATGAAATCGCTAACTCTTCACGATACCCGAGGAACAAGAACCACCACTTCCTCGTTGCTCCATGCAACATTGTCACAACCAAGGAAACCTAGTGTTCCATTCGAGCACAGATTATGCTAAAGACTCTCTCGACCTCCTCCAACTTGTCTTACATGATTGTATCTTAAACAGAGCCCTCGTAGTTCTGCAGACATTATCGTAGAAACTCTCGGAGTGTCTGTCACTAAGTGCAATTATCGTAAACCTCTACCCTATGGTGATCTACTGAAACAGCCTACGAGACATTTTATGCACAACCTGATGAGGACGTCGTCCTAGAGACATACATGTAAAATAAAAAACTGTTATATATCCTAAACCTCGAATATGGAAGACTCAGGATTAATTAATTACTTTTTTTATTTCATTGATTTTAGGTTAACCTACCCCATGGTCTATCCATTCAAACAAAGGCACAAAGAATAATGATTCATGGTCCTTTCCAAGGACTCAACCATGCAACTAGTATCAACTTGTTTAGTAGCCATTGTAAACTTAAAGGTATGTACATCAGATTATACGGGGGCCTAAACTATTATGTCTCATCTGGTTTCTATTGTTTACATCACTTACTAAACACGAATGACATTGTTTCCCTACCAACCCATGAAACCTCACCTGTGCCAAACTCCAAACTCCATCCTATCCCGAACCTCACTCTAATACCACTCTGTCACAACACCCTCCCCACAATGTGTACCCCACCAAGGCAAAAAATGTGATAAGGGAGATAATGACCCCCGAGTCCCGCCTCCAGTAGGCCCCGATTTGGCGACTGTCACCGAGGGTATAGTAAACTCACAAATGGGAGGCATTAAACTATAAGAGAACACAAGTGGAATAGAGAGATACGATAGAAATCATCCAAATCCAACTCAGAACTGAAATATGAATGAAAACCCAAGTGCACATATGTTATTTCATGAAATAATACTACAACTGGAAGGGGAAAACCACAAGTACCCAATAGAAAGTGAAAAACAGTAGCAACCACATGCCCGGACAGCTCCGGCAACCCCAAGCTCATTGAAACCAGCTTGATCTCCAACCAACTCCAGGTGACCTAGAAACATTTTTTATATATATAGGGTGAGTATAACAGTATACTCAGTAAGATCCTTCATGAAGCCTCTCGTACAAATGTAAAGAAAGCATGCTAAAGGACACTGAACATCAAGTGAAACTAACTCATCACCTATGCAGGTATACTAAGTTCCCAACCTCAACATGGCTACTCTCACCATGTAACGCATACAAGAATATATCATATAATAATGAATATAATGGGTACCACGCCACTACATTCCCACCAGTTTGTTGCTTATCCCCAACATCACACGTCCTTAGCATCTCTCTCCAAAAATGATTGCCCACAGACACCTAGGAAAAGCACCACAACATGCACATTGTGCTTCAAAACCACAAAATTTATGTATGAAATGTAACCAGGTAGTTTCTAGTAGCCACCATAGCTTGCATAATGTGTATCATACATCAGGTATTAAACCTCATGCTATTACAGCTCATACACCATGTCAGGATCCTGAAGACATCACATCCCATACATGTTATACCTATAGTAATCCATAGGAAACTATATCCACAATATATGCGTGTGAATAAAAACAAGCCATTACATCCCTTTACACACATATACGGGGAAAACTAACTGAAGTGACTACAAGCACATGTATATACCAAGAGAATATAGCGAGGCCAAAGGGGGTAGTCATCCATTCATCCTCCCACCGGAATGTTTGGGAAAACACCCCCTCAGGACTCATAATCCCTGGGGTGTCAGTTTCCCTTACTGACAGAGCAGAGTAGCATATAGAAACACAAAAATTACAGAATATACCATATCTCACAACCACACTATGGGAATAATCATGTCTTAGACTCAACTATAGCTGATGTCTCTCAGACTCTGGTTTCCACTTCTATGTCTATGTATCCTATAAGCACAAAACCATTTTAAGAGCATCAATACATTATTTCATTCCCTTTTTACCAGTTTCACTTTACGTTAATTAATTCTTTAAACATTAATTAACCATAAACAGTTCCACATTAAATTTCATTAGCATCACACCCAAAGTCCATTGTCCCTTTAAAATTACAACCTCATCATTATGTTCCAACAAACTCAAACCCCATGGGTTAACACCATTTATTCAATTATTAATTATATAATTACATTCCAATATTCCCAGTCAGTCTAGAAAAATAATCTATGAAACTAATCACAAATGGGCTCAACACGGTGATTAGATGTTCTACCTATCGAGTCCTTGCCGCATATATCAAGAGCCTAAACCCACCCTCCCTTGAGAAGCTAAAAACGAAGAGCATTGGACATAACCCATGTGTCCTCACCTCTTTCAGAAGAAGGGTAAGATAGACCAGCTACCTCTAACAGTGGGGAAAAGTAAAGAAGATAATCAACCAAAAAGGAACAGCAAGCATCCAACAAACACTTCCATCCCATTCCATCATCCCTGGTGTCCTCCCTGATACCCACATGCATAAACTGATGCATCTCGCCACCCTAGGCATCATTTTCATCAACAACCAAAGTGCCCATGCCCCCACATATCACAATAGCCATCCAGGACCACATCACAGCACAAGCAGCAGGAAAAAAACACCACATCAGTTGGGCTCTTGGCCCTTTAACAATCAAGAGGGTAACTCAGAACCCTTCCAGGAATTATCAAACAAATAGTTTTTTAATCCATCTTGAATTAGTAGATTTCTTATTAATAGGATCGAAAATTTGGGAAACATAATCATTAAGCTATCACAAATAAGTAAACATGCTTACTGCACCAATTTGAATAACATCAAATTAAACCAAGAAAAAACATATTCATTTATATCCCTCTTTATCCATAGCCAAATGTTATCAATTAATTATTGTTTATGATATTTACCAATATTCATCAAGAATTAATAGTTAAACAAAGAAAGCATGATTATCACACTATCTAGAAAACAAGGGGCAATGACATAAAACCGATATCAATTTATTTATCCGGTTCAAATATTTATTATTTTAATTCCATTGTAGTTAAGTGGGATAAAACATACTAAAAATACAATTTCACATAAAAGAAAAGAGAAGTAATGAATCCCCTATATCAAAGTGTTCTTGATGTTCTTTATCCACCAAATGGGTCCTCTCGCGTCAACTACATCCACCCGAGGATGCTATGGTACTACCTCCCACCACCGCCCGAAACCTAAGAAAACCCCATTATAAGCATAATGATTACGTGCTATAATATTGGAAGTAGAAACATGAGTAGATGAACACCAAATGATTGACGATAAAACAAACCTTATTTCGAAGATTGATCGATACAGCTCAGTTGCATCAAATCAGAGCGAAACCAATCTGAGGAGGAATGCTTGATTGTGAAACTACTTTTAGAAGGATCAAAATTTTCTAGTGTCTCAAGCCCAAGAACAAAGAAGAAGAATTAGGGAGGAAGTTATCCCATCCCTTTAGAGTATTTATATGAGCAGCAGCATCAGATACTATTGATTTCCAAATAAAAGTGGATCGAATTAAACCACATGGTTTGGCCATGTAAAAAAATATCTAGAGCCTTAGGGATAATTAATATAGGATTTATGGCCTTTGAATAGTCATTAAGGTCCATAAGAAGAGGCTTTAAATTCACTTTAAATCAATGAAAAATGATAATGGGTTGAAACTGTAGGAAGCTGGAAACACTATTCACGAAGTCAAAATTTGGAAAAAGAAAAACACTGTTCACGAACCTCACTGTTAGAAACCTCACCGATAAAACACTATTCATGAACATCAACGATAGAACACTGTTCATGAACCTCACCATTAGAACAATGTTCATGAACCTCACCATTATAACCTCACCGATAGAACATTATTCATATACCTCATTGTTAGAACCCTGTTTATGAACCTCACCGTTAGAACCTCACCAATAGAACACTTTACACCTGCCATTCTGGAAACACTATACTCTTATCGTTAGAGGTTACCGATAGAGCTATTCCTTGATAGAACTGTTCATAGAATAGGAAAATTGGTAAAGGAAATAGAGGTTATAGTTAGAGGTTACCAATATACCTTTTTGCCGATAGAACTGTTCATAGAATTAGAAATTTTGTAAAGGAAATTGGTTATCGTTATAGGTTACCAATATAAATTTTAACTGATAGAACTGTTTATAGAATTGGAAGTTTAACAAAAGAAATAGAGTTTACTATTAGAGGTTACCAATAGAACTATTCACTGATAGAACTGTTCATAGAATTGAAAATTTGGAAAAAAAAATAGAGGTTACCAATAGAATTATTCACTCATAGGACGTTTCATAGAATTTGAAATTTGGAAAAAGAAATAGAGGATACTGTTAAAGGTTACAAATAGAACTGTTCACCGATAGAACTATTCATAGAACTCAAAATTTGGCCAAGGAAAGAGAGGATATCATTAGAGGTTACAGATAAAAAGGTCCACTGATAGAACTGTTCATTGAATTGGAAATTTGGAAATGAAAAGAGAGGTTACTGTTAGAGTGTACTGATAGAACAGTTCACTGATGGAACTATTCACTGATGGAACTGTTCATAGAAGGTTAACGATGACCCTATTCACTATGGGTCACTGATGACACCGTTCACAGAGGGTTATTGTTTCACTGTACATAACTGTCTACCATTGGAACTGTTCACTGAATTGGAAAATTGGAAATGTTTTGGGGATATGTCCCCTTGACCTCCTGAATCACATCAAACAACATATTTTCACTAAGGAATGGGTCAGAGAGGTCCGGGCTGTTACAATAGTCATTTTATACTTTAAATTTGTTTTAATCTTATCTTATGGAATTAAAACCTATTGACTAAATTTACAAATATGATACATAGTATATAACATATAAATTCAATAATATCATTCAATAAGAGTTATTTTATTTTTTTATTATTAAAAATTGTCATTTTATACATAAAAATATCTTTTTATAAAAAAATATCATTTCTGTTGAATAAGATTTTATTCTCATTTCTAATTACATGGTAATAAATTGATTGATTTCATAAAAATCATAAAATATGATTTTTTAAATCTCATCCATTCCTTCAATAACAGTAGTTAGATTATTACTATAAAAATTATATAATAATATATTAACAATTTTTAAGTTCGGTGTTCAGTTTAATATATTCTATTGAAAACATTGAATTTGAAAAGTGATTTTCCATAAAATCTAGAAGCATTACATTCTCCACACATTTAGTAAATATCATCATCATAATAAAAAATTACTCTATGATAATAAAATTATGATACATAATTATTTTTGAAACCCAAATGGTAAATATGTTTAACAATACATCCCCGTAATTATAGAGAAAATTAAATGTGAAGGTCACCAGAAAATGAATCTTCTTAATAGGATAACATTACTCTAAAAAAAATTGATATAAAATGGCGATCTAACTATGGATTTCGAATGGAGAATGATAGAGGAAAATATACACATAAGGTTAATGACTAAAAAACCATATACAAAATTGGTTTATAAAAGTTAATTGATATAAAAAAAATGTTGTTTATAAGAAATAATTTTATTTTAATATCAGTTTGGATGGTATGCATACCTGATAGAATCTCATAATAACAATCTTAATCTTATTTTGTGATTTGGTCAGTATCAACATCATTTCTCAAACTAATAGATTTATAATAAAGATGAATTTTAAGGCTTGTAAAATATTTTTCAAAGGTTAAATAAGTAAATCATTTAGCCTTTAAATATTTAACAAAATAAAACTGAACATCACATGTTATCAATTATAATAATTCAAAATTTAACTTCAAACAATAATATCTAATGTTAATGTTAATACATTCCATATATTTTCAATATTATGACTCATTTCAAATACAAAACTCCAAATTTTATTTCTAAATTGGTCATTAAAATTCACAAATAAACAGAAAATTTGATTACATAACCAAGATAATGTATCACTAATTTTTACATAACTAATATGAGAGTACCATGATTTCCATAACATCTTAATTAAATCGTTCCTTATTATAAATAAATCTTCTAATATTTTCAAATATATCCTTAAAATTTTATTATATATTAATGATAGTAAACATAAACAATCAAACCAAAAACTATTTTTATGGTAATAAAAAATATCCTATAAAAATATATTTTGCATTATTAACTCACAATTGGGAAAAAATTAATGTTATCATCACCAAATCATGTGCTTTTCAAAGTATCAACATGAATTAGAATAACATCTTTTGGATAGAAGTGATATTCAACATGTTGCCTCAAATCCATATTGATGATGTCCTATAGTAAAATCCTTATATATCTCATTATTCTTATAATGAAATCATCAGTGATAAAATAATTTTTCAATCCAAATATATAAGAACCATAATCATTATACATTATTTATAAAACATTTTCTACAATTCATTGACTTATTCCTTAATAACTCATTCCTTTCTGTTTCCATATGTAGTCTCTTTATTATATTAAATATATCCAATACATGTCAAGACATTCTAATTATCTTAATGTTTTATCCCAAGAAATTATTTTATCATAATTCTTATGCTTTTCAGATTTAGAAAACTGGATAGTCGATGATAACATTGTGATACAATTACTCCAAACATTTCATTTTTCCTCATAAATTACTTAATAAATATCCTTATTCACACTCAAAAGAATATTTATATTTATATAAGTCATTAACATAAGAAATTATTCACAAATTCTCATCATATATGAAATTGATTATTCTTTTCTCGATGATCTCCACCATAAGATCTCATAGGAAACTTCAATCCTTATTTTCATTTGTGTGTGTGAGAGTTGGTGATGATATATGTTCTTAATTATAATTTTTGATGACTTATTTGGTGTAAACATGAAATAATTTACTATAGTGACCATTATGTTTGTTATCTCAACAATATATTATCTATAAAATTTAATGTTAACCTTCAACCTTCCTGATCCCACCGTTGAATTTACAAAAGAAAATTATTTTTCATCATACTCTACTAATCAGAGTGAGGTATTGTTATGAAAATTATTTCTAAACAAATATATGGTCTTATACATACATATTTATTTAGGTTTAACATAGTTTATACATGGTGATTACCAAATAAATTGTATATTATCATATACATAGACTTATACTCAAATTCATCCATAGTTTTAGGTTCTCTTATTTATGTTTTCATAACTCTAGTTTAAAATGTTTAAACTTAAAATTATCTTATATAAAATGTAGAAACCCAACACTATAATCAAATATAGCTTAATAAAATTATAAAAATATCATAATATACATGAAATTGATTCCCAATGAACAAAATAGTTTCTTAGTACTGGTTGGATATATACGTTGTTGAAATCCATTTCATATTTTAAAAAAAATCTATTATCTTTAAGAGAAGAATTTCCTCCCCTTAGCCTAACCCCTTAATATAAATCATAATATAAATCATGTTAAACTAGAAAATAAATCAAAATAATGGTCTCATATAAAATTCTGGGTAAGGGTTAAGTTTAGGATAAGAAATAATATATATTTGAGCAAGATAAATTTGGAGAGGTAAATGGCTGAGCTCACATGAAATGTTATCTATAAAATGGGAATTAAATGAATCCATAAAGTTTTTTAGAGTGAAATTATTATGTATAATTAAATCAAAATACTAAAAGAATGAAAATCATAATTATTGTGAATCATGTATCTAGCACATGAGCCACTACAGGAAAGACCTTTTACTTGACCGTTTAATCTAAAGATAAAAACCAATTTATGGAAATCTTAATGGATTCATAACATGGTAATAAAAATGAATCACGGGTACTTCTATAACATGGAAAACCCCATGTCTTCTAGTCGAATACATTCATCATATATCGAATTATCAATTAAAAAATAAATTTATAATTAAATATTTCACATACTACTTTGATACATTTGAATTTAAAGCCCCATTAATGAATATAATTTAAAAAAAAGTAAATACTATGAGGAATGAATAAATCATGATAATTAATGTCAATGGGTCTTATAAGGACGACATGGAATTGAATTGGTGCATAAAAATAAATAAGACTCAATGTAATTCTAGATGGAATGGTTTATAACATTCTATTTAGTAGAATCGTAGGCCATGTAAAAGTAAAATTTTTAAAATGAAACTTTTAATTAAAAGACGATAATTATATTCATGATATAATATGTCAAATAGATGTATACATACACCACAGATAATAAATTACTAGTGATTAAGGAATATATCTCACAGATGTAAGTGTGGGAGGAGAAAACTATTTCCTCATGTTTCCCTTTGGTGTAGCATTCATTATCCTCTTGTATGAGGGTTTAATGAATTATTTTAACTCGTTATAGAAATATATTAAAATTTACAATACCTTATGTAATGATTTTATAACATATTTTGACCCATGAATTGATAATAGTTCATTATTTTTATGGTTTTTGGTGTGTTAGATTCATTGATTGATTAAATATATATTTGTGTAAGAATAAACATTATATTATAAAATGGGATTACAACACAATAAGTTGAGTTAAATTTCATTAATGCAAATAAATATGAATAAATGGTCTAATATATCATTTTATATTATAACATGGGGATAATTAGTTTTATAAAATGTTGACGATAAACGTCTCACATATTTTAGCGGATTTTTATGATAATTACAAACAAGTTTCATTTAGTTGACTATTATGAAAATATATATAATTTATAGAAAATTAAATATGTTATAATCTACCAATTGAAATATTATTAATCTAGAATAATAATTTTATAACTATCAATTATGTGTGTAATGAAAAAAACCAAAAACATTATTCATATAGATGGTTAATAGATATAATTTGGAGTATAATTTCGTTTCCTTTGAATATGACAAGTAATTAAAAGGAATGAATATAATATATTCCATTAGAAACATTACACCGTAGTTGTTTAATTTTTATGTAATTATTATTACTTTATTGAGGAATGATATGAGTATAAGGATAAAAAAACAAATTAATATAGGTTCTCTGATAAAATTACCTCTTGAATATCTTCTCCATTAGAGAACCTTGAAGACATTTGAGTTTGAAATTTTTTGAGAATTGAAATAGATGGAATTGGGAAGAGTGTGGTGGAGGGGTTGTTTCATATTTTTTATGACTATCATGGATATTGGTTTGATATAGGATATTGAGGGTTGGTATTTATACCTGAGGGGATGTGGGTTTTAGTGATTAAAATGCCGATTATATCATATTTAAAACCACCCACATTGAGATCGCATTAAATTATTGGCCATTATGTGGAAATTAATATTCAATTTTATGGTTATGTTTGATCCAAAAATCTACCAAAAATTAACTGTTATATTTTCCAGATAATTTTAATCCTTCACCCTTTTAACTATCATATTATTATTATTTTTAATGATACCATGTTAAATAATTTTTTTACAGAGGTAAAATTTTTAGAAATAAAAATGAAAATGACCTTGAAAAATATTTTAAACCCAACTTTTCAAAATATAGAATCCAAAATAGAATATTCAACTCAAATAATTGGTAAAACTATAATCAAAATTAATCCCACCGACTAATGAAAAATGTGGGTTTTGAACAAAAATGATCAAATGTTTGAAATGTTTTTATATCCAATAAAAACAAAAAATTGATTCCAATAAACTAATTTGGTTTGATTGATGTATAATTGAAATAATATTACCTCAAAAATATTTCAAAATATAATTAAACTATTTAAATTATATAGTGTAAATATAATTTTTTTGTTGAAATTTATATTTTCACAATTCATTAAGAAAATAATGGTACGTGAAAAATACCTAGAAATTAAATTAAGATAATTATGATATTATGATTTTGAAAATTTACATTATTTTTTAATATAAAACATATAAATGGCTCATAATTTATATTTAAATCATGTTCAACATCAAATGTTGGAAAATATTCTGTTACAATAGATTGATTTGTATGCTAAAAACATGATTTCTTATTATCTTAACACTATAATAAATACTAAATGAATTTAAAAAAAATATTCACTGAATATATAACATATTAATTTCACTAATATATAACAATTATATTAATTAATTCAATTTACTAATATGAAAAGATATTTTCGCAAAGAATTAGTTTTCAAAACACATCATATATGTTTAATTATAGTTTTTTTCTTTTTTAATTAAATTAATAAATTAATTCGTTTTATAAATGTGTGTAAATGATAATTTAGTTAATATCATTCATTCATTCAAATCCAATTGATAGTTGATCAATTTAATATTTAAATAATAATATTTTAATAGGTTTAGTATGATTATTGCTTCTGGAACAAATAATTTATCAGAAATATTGAATACAAAAAGAGTCATAACATAAAATTTAGGGGTGTAAAATAAAAAAAAATTAATTTATCTTAATTAAATATTTTATGAAATTCCGATGATAGCCTACACCAAAATTACAAAATGGAACTTCTATTATCACATCTATACATATCTTGTATCCCGATAGCATGAACAATATCTACCATTTACTCTAAAAAAAATCTGTATCCATATTATATAGTTTTTCCTCCATCAATAATATAAAACATAGATCCCATCTCAATAGATATAAAGGATTTCCATTAATGAAGAGGTAGTCATATTTCCCAACACATTCATGATTATTTTCTCATTTATATCCTATTCAGTGGTTGTTTCCAAAAAAGATAATAACTCCGGTATAAAATAAATATTTTCATCTTATTATGATTATGAGACTATAAAATTCCACCTTTTTTAATATCCCATGAATAAATAAATTTTTATGAATTCATATGTACGAAATATTTTCTCTATACAATAGTGTAATTTTTTCATCGCTACAATATACATATGGTCATAATAATGGAAATAATTCATATATTTTGTGTTAATGACATGATATTGAATATTTAAAATTATTATATCATCCAAATAATTAATATTTATTTCATTTACAAATTATATCATTGCTCTTGCATACATAGGGATTTCAGTCTCCATGAAGTGATGAAATAAATTTTTTATAGACAAAATTCTTGAATGACTCAAAAAATGTATATAATAAATAAATATGTTTTATATATCCTTAATATAATGTTATAGAAGATGTGAAATTAACTTATTTATAAGAAATATAACAGTCATGAAAAAACATTCAATGAAAAATGAACCAGTTTACATCTAAAATAATGGTAATATTGATATATTATATACAAACATGTGAAAAAATTATTTAATAGGATCATATATGATGTTATTAATATTAATACTGTTACATTAATAAATTAAAATTTATTTAAAACCATTATACCTGCGGATAAATCACGTTCTACCAGTGGTAACTGTGAGGTAAGAGATTTGGGCTCAGTTTCCACTAAACTGAGATATATTTTTGATTATGCACATGTTGATTTTTGATGGTATATATAGTTACCATGAAACTAATCAATATGAGTATTTATTTATTATATATTATTTATATTAATTTCATGTTAACTCCCTTATATATTTTCCTCATATAGCACTAAATACAAATTTATTTAAAACTTGACTCATGAAAAGATACATTTAAAAGAGAAATTGCTCTAATATATCTTTTGATTTGATATATTTCTCATATATAGCCATATTCTATATAAAAAATTCCTATTTAAATTATATTTAATATATTTTTATCAAAAAAATTATCCATGTTATAATTTTTAGAAAAAATAAAGGAATACCTTTTCATTTTAAATATGATATATATTTTTAATGTTATAGTAGTAGTACAGAAGTAAATGTTTTAACTTAAACAATATAGGTTTAGATTTCCACCATCATGGAATATTTTTTCATTAAATAATACTTTATATGATTATGTGAAAATTCAGTCAAATTTTTTATTTGTTTACTTCTTTTATTAAATGATTTAAAAAATGGGATATTCATTTTTCATTTGGTAAACATAGTTTTTATAGGGATGTTATTTGATTGACAGATGAAAATTTTGATATATATATATATATATATATATATATTTGATTCAATATGTATGGTTATTTATAAGAAATATAAATTATAAATTTAATTTATATGACAATATATCAGAATTATTTATGAACGTAATGACAGGTGGGGTTTGATTATAGATACCCTATCGATGATTCGATAGGTCTTAAGAGAAATTTTATTTTTCCAAATTAAATGGTTGCTTACTCATAGTTTTATATTATCTTGGGAATGGTTTTGATATTTTAGGTTTCATGATTCCTTAGATCATGACATCTAAAATTTGACATATTATTCCTAAAAAATTCAACTTTTTTTACTAACATTGACATATTCAAATTGATATTATTAATTTTTTCTAATCAATTATCTTGTAATTAAATATGTGTCATGTGTCTTCACCTATCCCTATTGATTAGGAATTATTTAATAAAATTTTTTTCTACTATACTTTACCATTACTGAGCATTTGAGCTCACCCTTGTTTTTTATTCACGAAGGTATGATGATGTAATTTTTAAATGAGTTTAAAAATTAAAATTTATTAAAATTGATATATTTTAGGTTTTGTTAAATAATTTATAATGGATCCACTTATGTACCTAGTTACTCAAGATAACTAAATTGAACAATATTATGTGATGTGATTATTTTCTCTATATTCCAATTACATAAAATATGTTCTCATTGATGGTTAATCAAGCAGGGGTTGTTAGAGTTGTATTAGAGGAATATTAATACATTTCATTGAAAATATATTTTATATAAACATAACTAACAAGAACATAATGATAACTCCTTGTATTATGAGAAGAAAGAATTTTATTTTATAGAATAATTTTCATATTGATTATAAAATAACTCATTATGTTCAACAATTTAGTTATGGTTTTTACTGGAATAAATGAAATAAATAAACATAGTGAATTTAAGGAATTTCTAACATAGCGTGACAATACAGTTGTTGTGGGAGATAAGAATACCATAACAATATTAGGGTAGAATACTCATATTATTGTGAATATCATTTCTATAATGGAACAATATAATTTTCCATTACATGATACACATGTCTTGGATCATTTAATGCATTATAAACAACCATCATTTAGTGGAAATAAAAATAATGTGGTAGTTGAGTTATCGATCAAGTCACTTGAATAGATATTTTAGGCATTAGGATGAAATTAAAGGGAAAATGTTTTATTAAAAAAATATGGTCTCATTGTATATACAATCCAATTTGGTTTTTTGATACAGAATACAATAGATGAAGATAAAAATGGGCACATAGAAGTGAGAATATTTAATGAAACAGTCATCGACAAATATTTCCCTAAAGTAGAATGAATGAAAATTATGACAAAACTATTTATCTTAAATAAAAATGAATATGATAGCGTTTTATAGTTTACAGATTCATTTACAACACTAACAAATTATTCTACATATTATATATATATATCAAAATGAATGATTGATTATTTCATTAAATGTATTAAAATCACTCATCTAATGGAATTGCCTTATGAAATATTTTCATCATAATATTAAATAGTTTTATGTTCCATCAAAATTGGAAATTAAATTATTATATAATATATTTTAAATGGAAATATAATGAATAAAATATAGGATGAATACCATTGTTAATTGAGCACATCATTAATATAGATGATAATTAAACAATTTCTATCATGTGAATCTTATGGTGGTAATATTTATATACATTAATCTAGGTCATAAAAGGTTGATAATTCTCTGAAAATAAAGGGTAATCAAGATAATGAGTTAATAGAGATACATGAAAAAACTGTTATATATTACATTATCTACAATGAAATGGGCAATTATTCAAAAAAATCCCAAACTAGATAGAGAATTTATAACAGATGTTGTATAGGGTATATAATAATGATTATGTGATCCCTACTGTTGATTTTGAACTTCCTTATGATATGGTGGAATGTATATTAACCATATAACAAATATAGATAATTATATATTGTATTATAGATATTTTTGTCTCTTATATATTCCTTGTTTTCCATGAAATATATATATTTCCCTAAAACCAAAAGTAGATATCTTTCAGACAATACTCACAGTGGAAATAATACTACAATAAGGAGGTGTTAGGAAGATTCCACCATGAAACGTAGAAATTATCTATTTTATGAATTAATTATCAAACATATGGTAGACTTTGATATAAATTTTACTATAGAATGTATCTCAAAATATGAACAAAAAAATTATTTTAAAGGGATTGAATTTATGATTCTTGGTGGATATGTGCAGTTCCATAAATTTTATGTGGAAAATTTTAAATTTCATCATTCCTTGACCCACAACAATTTATATAATATAAATTCCATTGACTAGGAATAATAGTATATATATATATACATGAAAAAGGTGATATAAAAATTAGTTGTGTACCTATTTTGTAGGAAAAAATTGAATTTTTTTAAGAATTGCATGGATATCAACAAGAATGGGATGTGTATTTTTTATTGATTTAATCCCTAAGGTGTAACGTATTTCAAAGAATTCATATGGAATTGAATTTGTGTCATTAGTTGTGTTTGATAAAATACAATAAGATATTTTGATATGGAATTCATACACCCATATATTTCACCATATGAACAACTATTCTTTTCATCAAAATTAATAAAGGAAATATTAGACTCTTCGTTGATTATGGGTACATAAATACTATTATGATAAATAAAAAGTATTTTCTCCACCCATCGATGTATTATTTGATCAACAACATGGTTATCAAGATTTTTTAATGATTGAATTCATTATGGTTATCATCAATTCTAATTGATGGACGAAAATGGGTCATTTTTCCATATCATGTATGAATGTTATGGGTTGACAGAAATACTATTATTTTTTTCTAATGCACCCTCTATTTTTATGGATATATTGAATTAGGTACACAGGAAATTTATTTTTTTTTTATTTTTATTGATGATATCTTTGAGTACCCTAAAATATTTCAGGCTCATGAAAATCACAATATGATTACACTTAATACCATTAGAGAAAATGTTGTATATAAATAATTAAGAATATATGAATTCTTTCCTTTAAATGTTTATTTTCATTGATATATTTTATAATGTTATTTAATCTCACTTGGTCCTGGAAAAAGGTCAATGATTGTAAAACCCTGTTAAAATAATTAATGTATGTAGTTTCAATTTTATTAAGTTTACTATTTGTGAATTTTCCAAAATTTTGTCTGATTATTTATCATTTTAACCATTATTACACAAAAATGGATTAATTTCATATGTAAAATTTATTGTGATTTTTTTTGAGGAATTGAATAACAGATTGTAAAATGCTCAAATTTGGACTCTATTATCAAGAAATAATGGATTTATGATATATATTGATGCATCAAAGAACAAACATGGTTAATTATTTATAAAAAATTATAATAATTTTTAATATGAATCTATGAAGATATGTATTCATAAAGAAATATATAAAACCCATGATCTTGTGTTTTTAGAAATAATATTTTCATGGATGATATAGAGATATTATCTATTAAGTTAAATATGTGAGATATACAATAATAAGAATATCCAGGATATAGCTTTTCAATGACACAAATTTGAGAAAATGGTTATGAATCTAAAAAACTCAAGGAATATTATTAATCAATTCACTACTACCCATGGTTGGAAAATAACATAGTGAATTCATTGAGTAAATTTGATAAGGAACTCTTGAGAAAATGTAGGACTCATAGATATCCTATATACATTGACAGAGAAAATATAGATATTAGAATTCGTAGGGGATTGTAATAATAAACCCATTTAAAATGTTTTCCATAACATATTTTTTAGATAATGTCAAAACTAATTAATCCTCAAATGATAATTTTAAAAAGAAAATTAAATCAATAAATAAAGGAACATTGGTATACATTATATACAATGATGGTGTTTTATAATTTGAAAGGAAACTATATGTTTCATTTATAAATGATCGGAATATGGAATTGTTGGATAATTATCATATATCGATTTTCCCTATACACCATATTATCTAGAACATATAAGGGGATATTAATAAACATATATGGTGGGATAAGAAGTAGTGGGAAAATATTGATTGTGTATAATGATTTTTTCATTCTGAGAAACTACAGGATGAGGGAAGCAACATTATTAGATATATGATACATTTTTATAATTCTCTGTAGAAGTGTGATACTAGTACAATGTATTTTGTTACTAGATTACTAAATACTCATATAAATAATTATTCAAGATGAGTTATTTTTTTATATCCACACAAAATATTAATATTTTCATTCTATAAAAGAAGATTTAAATGTTCTTTTCCATACACAAATAAATTTTAATTTTTATTTTAGACTTATTAGAGAACATATATAAATTATGTTTTTATCTTGAATGTTGATTTAAATTAAAAATTAAGGAACACTATTCTAATGGATTTTGATACTAAACATCATTTATGTACTACATAGAACATCAAACATATGTAATTTAAAAAAGGGTAATTCATACATTATAATAATATTGTATATTCTTCTCAGTTTACATTTATGTTATGTGGGATCTGTATTAACATTTTGTATAGTTTTCAAAAAAAAAATTCCATGAATTTATTGAAATGACAACATATGAAGAATCATATGAAAATAGGTGTCATACTCCAACGTTTTTGAAAGATGTTGGTGAACATAAGCTATTAGGTGTGGAACTATTTTATTAGATTATATTAATAGTAAATATTATTCACTCTTCGATTATAGTATCTCAGTGTCGGAAAATTATTTATGCCGATAACAATAAGAAATACAAGAAATTTGATGTGGGATATTATATTTTCTTGAATGTTCCTCCATTTAAGGGTTGTGTTGGTTTCTATAAAAATTGGTAATAGTTCATGAAGTACATGTGGCTCTTTTAAATATGAGAGAAAATTTTGTAGGTCACTTACAGTTTGGTAATGGTGATATGTATCTATAATGTACATAATGTGTTTCAAATATCATTATTTATGAGGTACATAAAATACCCAACACATGTTGTCACCACTAGTTAAATATACTTGGATAAATATTTGTCATGTTTTAAGGATCCAATCTACTTACATGAAACTATTTTGAAATTGTTGAGGAACTAGACAGCTCGATTGGTTATGGTAGTTTAGAGATATCATAAAATGTAGGAACCAACATGGGAACCATGATAAAGTTTTAAGAAGAACTACTATAATCTATTAACAACCGGATATTAATGAATCTATTTATGAATATATTTTTGTAGGATGTTATAATTTAAAATCATCTATTTTTGAAAACATTACTATGTTTAATAGCCTATTGGAAACACAACACCATTTTCAGAAAAACAATGAAATGTTATTGTTTAAATAAAACCATTATAACCAATACAAGTAATTGGTTTTATAAATATAAATAACCATTTTATAAAAAATATTTTAGTGTCATACATCATTTTTCTTTAGAAATAATAATTTTTTGTAAAATAAATTTATTATCAAAAAATATATTTTTATGAAAAACTAATTTTAATGATTTAGATTAGAAAAGATAGATAATTATTTTTATCAAACATTTAGAAAGTTTATTAAAAAATGTGAAAATAACATATGAAATTATCATTGAAAATAATATTAGCATTAATTTTTTATATTTTTTTAAAAAAATATTCATTTTCATGGGAATAATAAAACATAATGCTTTTTATTTAAATTTTTATTTTTATTTAAACTATTAGAAATGTTCATTTTTATTTTTAAATGGTTTTCACGTAATTTTTTTTATTATATTAATAAATATACTATTATTTTCATTGTACTCAATATAATAGTTTAATTTTATATAATACATTTTAAACCTAAAATGGAATTTTTATATTAAATTGTTTCCCATTATATTTTTCGTGACTGTATTAAAATTAATATCTGTTGTACATGTAATATGAATTTTGTAAAAGTGTTTCCATATTTGGGTTTTGGGGTTCAATTTTTTTTAAAAATAATTTCATTTTATTTTTGGTCCACATGATTTGTAACTTTACTAATTTATGTTACATTCGTAAAGGTTAAATTCGTTAAATAAGGGGAAGAAAAGAATTATATGATCTGGAATGTAACCCTAAAAACATGCATTCTATTATTGGATTATTCCATTTCTTCAATACTCACCAGAAATTTTGTTATACTTAATTTCATGTCCATCTAAATAATATCATTTCTTTAATTGTATTCTTTTCATGAAAAATGAAACATGTCACAATCTTGTTTTTAATAATTATAATATTTTTAATATGTGGTAATCAATATGAAATGATATATGATAATTTGTTTTTCAAAATATAAAAAAATTATATTCATCTTACAAATTTATATTTGCTTCCAATTTATGTTATACTTACCATATTTTTGTTCACAATGATAAAGAAGTTATTATTTAATTAATAGAAATATGATGTTAATAAAGTATTAAAAATTAAATGTAATATATTTTTTTTGTAAATTATGAAAAACATGAAGTTAATAGATTAACATTACATGGTAGGGATATAATAAAATATTTTTCTTCATATTATAGCTGTTGTTTAAAAATTATTTCAATCAATGTATTTAATAATTCAAAAAGGTGACAATATTTGTATTTTATTAAAAAATAATATTTATATAAATGATAAAAAAATTCAAAAAATAGAAAAAATAATCAAAATAAGGTGATATGGATAATTAAATATACCATGACCAATTTATGGGAAAATTTGAATTTTATTTCATCATTATTAACCCATAGATATTTGAAAGTTGAAATGTTATGGTAATTGTGAAAAAGGATAGTAAGATGTTAAAACAATAATGTATTGTTAGAAGATCACTTAAACATGAACAATTATTTCATTAAATGATTATTTCACAACATAGATATGTTAATTTATAAAAAAATTGTTTTCTTCAACGTTTGATTCAAAAAATAAAATAATATAAGATAATAATTTTTGAAATTCAAAATATGCTTCTTACCTCAATTACAAAAAGGAACCCCCTTCCTTACTTTTTTACATCATACCTAGATATATATCTTGAACATAACATAATAATTCCACATATAAATAGAAATGAAAATGTTCAAGAGGTAATAGTTCTATTAGTTTTCTGTCCCTACATCCCTTAATATGTTATGTGAAAGTGTCCACCGAATAATTGGTAATTGCAAATACCAACTATTTCTAGTGTATTTATTCTTATACATCCAGTTAATGTTTTGTTTCCATTAAAATTTAATAAATAAAATACTATATATATATATACATATACTAAGATGTTATTAGGATTATGATATTACCATATTCAATATTTTATCCATCCTATGAAAATCAAAATCATTGCTCATGCATATATAAGACATACAGCCTCCTAGTAGTGTTGTAAGATTTTTCATCACAAAAATAATTGGAAGGATATAATTTAGGAAATAATAGATATATATAGTACTTATAAATTGATATTTATTCTTGAAATTTAATATTCCAACAATTTCATTATCTTTTCGATCATTTAAAAATTAGAACATAACACATGTGGATGTCCAACATACCATCTCTAGGAAGAGATGCACCACATTTTCTATTTCTAATTTTCCAAAATTAATACCAAAAAATTATCTCATAAATATATATAATAATAATAATAGTAATAATATTTTGAATTTTATGGTAATTTATCCTATTGTCAAGAACTAGAATTTACATAACAAAACATGCATGGGAAAATGAAGCAGCAAACACCCAAAACAAGGATAATTATGAAATATTATTTACAAATGTGTGATAAAATGATATTAAAGGATAATATATGATATTATAAATATTAATATTAAAATAAATGTTTTTTAACATTTATAAAAATATTATATCTTATTTTGAATCACATTCAACTAAATGGAGTCTCAAGGAAAGAGATCTCATCCCCATTTACACTCCATTAAGACATGTTTAGCATTGTACAACTATTTCTATATAAATAAAATACCCTTTTATGTAATGACAATTAATGTATGTTTAATTATTTTTAATAATTTTAGTTTTATCCTTACTCTTAAAAAAATTAAAAAAATTTATCCTTACTCTCACAAATAGTCTGCATATTTGTGTTTTACTATTCCTATCACAGTAAAATGATTCAATCAAAGGACTGTATAAATGAAAAATGGATCCAATTAATCTTTTTATTGGTTATATTTATATTCTATAAACATGTTTTCTATAATAATAGTCCCAATAAAATTATACTTTAATAATGATTTTTTTTTTTAAATCCCCAGTTTTAATATTTAGAATTTTTGTGAAATTTATATTTTTATCATTTTTGAAATGTGATATTTTGTGACATTCAGGAAAAAGGTAATAGTAGACTGAATTTATTATTTATATGGAATGATCATATTTTCCCCCATTATGTATAATAATTTCAGTGATGATTAATTTTCATGTTAAAAAGTTTTATTCTGAGAATATGTTTTATTTTATATTTATGAATTTTTAAAAAAAAATATATTTCAAAAAATAGAAATTATATTTTCCTCAAGAATATTTACATGATATTTTAATCTAATATATATTATTAAATGAAATAATCATTTAAAGATCATATTCCTAAAATGTTATATTTAGTAATTACACAATCTTATGACACATTCATTTACATGTGATCATTTGATGATACATTTCTCTTAAATATACACATTATTTATATCATGGATGTGATTATTGCCTAAACCATAAAAAATTTGATATATATTGATATACTATAAAAATTATATATTTATCTTGGATAAATTTTGATAAAATAACATCCTTTTTTAAATATGGAATTTTTATAATTAATATAATTTAAAAATTGAATTTGTATTTCACGATATGTGGAATGGATTGGATGTGCATTTATAGTTGAGGCTAAGTTATGGATATCTCTTAAATGCATCGATAGGTCACAACAAAAATATCATTTGGACAAAATATATTATGATTTAACCATATTAGTAGAATTTTTTTATGAAACCTCTTGAATGTATAATTGTGACGATTCCTAAGATCATGACGTCTAATATTTAGGATTTAATTCATTGAGAATATATTCCATATTATTATCAGAAATATTTTTATATTGATATTAAAGATGGAATAATATCACACCCAAGTTATTAATTAAATGGAATGAGTTTCTAATTATGAAAATTTATGTATTTTTTTATTTCATATTTATTCATAATATTTTCCAAAATATATAAACCTTACTACATTTTGAGATCACCCATATTTTGTTTTCATTCCCCGTAATATAAAGATGAAATAACTGAATGATTTCATGGATGTAGATTAATTTCTATTGATATATTAATTGTTTTATTAAAAATGAATTAAAGGATTCATGTATGTATTGAATTTCAGAAAACTACTAAACATATTGATCCCTGGCGATTTAATGCCTTGTATCTTATTCTAATGATTTTAAATAACTATTTATTCTAGGATTCTGGAGTTTGTAATGTTACATGGATGATATATATAAGTATTTTTTTTAAATAATAGTTAATTTTTGATATAATGATTATTATATAAGGATTAATTAATACAAATCATCCTTTTATCTTGATCACTATAAAATGTAAATAATAACAAGGCATATATGAATCCTACATTCTCCATTATTATAATGTTTTTCATTATTCATAAAAGTCATTATTGAATGGTTTCAAAAGTAAAATTTATTAAAAAATTGATAATCATATAATTATTACTATTCATGATGTCATGAAATAATGACACCTTTTACCACAATCAACCAAAATAATTCAATTTTGGAAATATCAGCAAAATAATATCAAAAAAATAGAGGTGAACATGATTGGTTGTGAAATTTATAATAAAATGGAAATAATAATGATAAAAATTTAAAAAATAGTCAAGGAAAAAATATTTAAAACATTTCATGTTGTCATTAATATAATTAAATACATGATGAGTTAGACTCCATGTAAGGTTCATTTATTTAAAAATCTTATTTTAATTTTTACCATAAAACTCTATTCCCTCCACAATGATATTTTTTTAAAATTCTGTACTGGGTGTATATATATGAACATTAATTAATTATAATAGATATTAATGTCCCATTTCATTATCATTAAAAAAAATTCAAAACTAATGAATTTATGGATATTTTCACTCTATTAATAAAAGTCCAATGAAATGTTCTATTTTAACATATATAGACAATATGAATTTCCCCTCCTCATTAATTTTTTTTGGAACCATATAAAAATATTTATGGATTTTTTATTATAAAAATAATCATTCTATATATTTTTTGTATTTCAGTTTCAAAAAAATGTATTTCGACATAATTTTTATTTTAATATCAGGTACTATTTTTCATATGGGTTTAAAACAATTTTTATATAGTTATATGTCATAAAATTAAATGAATAATTTTTTTTATTCAGGATGTCATACAAGAGAATTATATTTGAGAAACTTGTGAGCCCAATATAGCTAATTTGTCTATTTATGTTCTATTATAGATCATAAATATGGGTTAACCTTATATTACTTATATGATGGGTGATCCCAGTTATAAATAACTAACAATTCCATCCAGAAGAAATGCTTCTGAATATTAATTAAATAATATAAAAGTTTACAGAGAAGACGAGTGTTGTCAATAAAAGGGGTTTTCCCTCATCCATCAAAACACAAGGTTACATATCATAATAAGATAAATCATTCCCATAATTAGAGTCGTTGGCAGTTTCCCAATCAGATTGGGACTTACCCTGATCAAGGATCTTAAGAATATTAGAATTAAACTTTCATGATAGCTTAGAAGATCGAATATAGATAGTTCTATGTGTATTATAATTTTCCTTCCTCTACCATTGCTTCGAGGGAGCAGGAATGTAGTCAACCCTACCTTTTCCAAACATGAGCGCATATTAGAATGAAATAGGGCCACAGCTACCCACTCCAAACCCTTCGGCCTCCGAGATTTCACCCCACTTCCCAGATATTCTAGAGTAGTTCAAGAGATTCTAGATCTCATTATGAAAATCATCCTCTAGAGGATCCCCAATGTTAGGTGTCATCTCAATAGTCTAATCACGTAGAAAACCTATACCAGGACTAACATTAATACATAGCTTTGTGGGGTCAGTACAGGCCGGAGACCCAATAATAGAGAAATTATGATTTTTTCCAGTCCGAAATAGTACATTGGGAGAAACCAAACAACCATCTGCAGAAGTAATATCCATGGAAAAATAATCCCGAGCATTGGAGGGAACACTGATTTGGGTTTCAGAATTTAACCAAGTGTTAGAAGGACTACTATTTTCTCTCAACGGTGATGAGTACACCACTAGACCATTCCCTTTTGATGGAAGCCCATGTTCATCAACTGAAGACATCATATTATCCTTATTAGAAGATGGAATGGTGTTATGATCAAGGGGTTTGGACAAAGAAACATCATTCCTCTCTCATTTCCTTCTACAAAGATTGGATGGGTGACCCTTCATCCCAGAATTCTCACAAGAGATCCTTCATCGACATAGCTCCAAAGAGTGCCCAACATCCATGCATTCAATACAAAAAAGTGGCTTTCTTTCATTCTCAAAATAAATTTGGATGTCATCTGTTGGAGTGGAAAGAGGTACCTTGTCAATCAGGATGGCTCTAAGATCAATATCCACTAACATCCTGGCAAAGTGTCCAAACTGAACATTCTCGATCTCCTTGTCAAGTCGTATTGGAGTCCCAATTGGCATGCCAATAACACGCAGGATTTTTGGATGCCAAAGGACCCAATTAAGACCATGAAGACAAAATCATACTTGAGAAAAAATCATTTCTTGCACGTGAAGAGTTGAAGTATAGAGATCATTCATAAAGGTGAATCCATCCGGTATTCAAGGAAATAGATCCAGTTCTCCGCAAATGAATTTTAAAAGCCTCTGAATGAAATATCCAATGAAATAAACCACGTATAATAAATACACAACTCAAATCAGAGAAACCGCAAAAAAATGAGATCTGTCGGACAAATTCATAAATCTTCCAGGATATCTGACCATTGGATAAAACAAGACGTGTAATCAGAGAGGTTTTCCCAATCACAATACATTCACCAAAGATATCTTGATTTTCCTCAACATGAGCTGATGACCCATTTAAAATAATTACTCCATAACACGAGTCAGTGTAAGATGAAACTGCAGGCTTCAACACATCATTTGGATTTATACACTGCGAAGCTGGAAAGAAAGAGTTAGCTGATTTGCTGAAGAAATGAAAAGTATCAGAAGACAAGATTTTCGTCAGTGGGAGCTGTGGAAAAAACATGGCATCCTGACCCCACGTGCCTCCAATGTATAATGAACCATGATGAGCATACATGGTTCGGGAATTCAAGTAAACGCCTTCATCCTTCCAGGTTGGATCGTGATCCCGCACACCATCTTCACCCAAACTGTCGTGGATAGTGCAATCCTGAGAGACTCCATACATTGTATGCGTGCAAACTCCGAGACTGAACTCACCATCATCCTGGGCAACAGACCGAAGAGAAGCATTCTTTGGGGCCTCAGACCGAGATGTCAGGATACCCACCGTAGGTACATGACACCCGAGCCACTGTAGACCTTCAATCCCAGCAGATCCGCCTCCGCCAGCCACATGCACCGATCTGAGATAATGGGGAACATACATCACAAACCCTAGAGGTTCCATCCGCCATGGTCGTGGAGCACCTGCACATCCCAACTCACCATCTTCTCTACCATTATAAATATTCAATGCATTTTGTAATATTCCATGTCTTAATATAAAATAAGTGGGTGTTAATATACATGGTTTCACACATAGATTTTGATGGTATCAAGTTATTTTTACCAATGATTAATACATTTTATGAATGTAATGAAATGTCTTCATTAAATTTGATACTATTGTCTAGTTTTGGTATTTGATGTTATCATGAGACAAAAGTGTGTTCTCCTGTTTGAAAATATTTTTTTTCATATTCTATAAAATGTAATACTGGTTTGTATTTTATTGATATTCATGTTTTTGAGTTATCTAAAAGATATCAATCATTCTATCCCGTTTTGATGAGTTATGATCATATCACATTTTTAATTTTGTTTCAATTGGTTTAGGGAATAGTAATAACAAATAATAAGTCATGATTAATGTCAAGATGTTTTCTCATGAAAATATAATGTGTTTTATTTTAAAATATGCATATTTTATAAATAATTTACACAATGTATAATATTACATTGTTATTGTTTGGTATTATTATGTAAGGGTTATAAAACAATTCCCTGAAACATTGTACATTAATGATCCATAGGAATATAAGAAAATTAACTATTAAGTAAAAAATATGGATCATTAATGGTCTCAGTCGGCTCCATCTATATGGTATCACCATAGTGTATATTAAAAATTATAGGTTATGATGTTTATATGTATTTTTGTAGTTAAAATTAGGGATACCATCATGTGTATCTGTTATTATTTTTTCATAATTTTCAATGAATATAGTCATTTTATTTAATTATTATGTGACTGTACCTTATTTATTTTAATAATATTTGTGGGACCATTTTTTTGTTGATGTATAAGAAATAATTTTTTTTAATTAAAAATCTTATTTTAGAATAATTCAATCTCATTTTTTTCAAATATAAAAAAATATTAGAAACCATTCCAGGATAAATAATTATTTAATGATAAATTTATTAATGTTATTTAGTGTTTTTTATGTAAATCTATTATATAATTTCTATGTGTATTATCTTTAGATGCAAATTATCATGTTAATAGGAAATAATAAATTTCTTATTTTAATGATGTTGTTTTCTAGAGATTACATGATCTTTATCCAGATGAATGGAAAAGGATATCATACAACCTTATAATCACATAGATATGATTTATTAATAACTATAATGGAAAAATAATCTTCTAAAGAATTTGAGTTTTTATAACATGAAAATAAACTCGAAATATCATTTGATCAATGCATCAACTTTATATTTATTTTAAATTTCTATTAATATGGTTCTTTATTTTATCAGATTTAAAATTTTGAATGCATATATCTCATTTAAAATTGGAAATATACCCATGTAATTATATATTATAATGTAGTAATATAGAATTATTTTGGGATGATAATGGTGTTATCAACAACATAACGAAATTAATTGATTTCTTAATCAAAAGTATAAACTATTTTAATGATTTATTTATGAACTATGATTGGGTTTATAATGAAGAATAATAAGAATTTTTTTCAAAGTGATGAATAAGATGGAAAATAATGGTTAAAGGGTTAAGAAAGATGTTGAATTAATGTTCTATTTATAAATTATAATATGATATAGTATAAATATTATGATAACCATAAAACATCGAACTGTAGATTTTTCCCAAAATTTATAAATATTTGACAGATGGAATCTATATCATTGAATATTGGGGACTAAAAATGGATATTTTTTTTGGATATAATGATTAAAGTTCATAAAATAAAGGGTTGAATTATATTTTGGTTTAATATGTTCTTATAGTTATGGAAATGATAGTAATTTTAGATAATTTTATGAGCAATAGATGATAAAAATGGATTTTATTGTCAATGTAATTTTTGGAAGTTCATTATTTAGTTGGACTGTTAAAAAATTATATTAATATATATTAAAAAATTTATAACATATCATAACCAGCATGGCTATGGTTCCTCATCCGCCAACTGAATGGAAAAAGGATGAATCACTTAACATTTGAAGATGAGATGTCTTGATAAGTATGAAATTTTGTTTTGTAAATAATTTCACAAATAAAAATTAAATTGAATATAGGAATATATATTGTATCATAGTGATTACCATGAGATTGAAATGTATTTACTGATTAATTTTATTTTTAGAGAAGATCACCACATTTTTGGGTACATTATAAAGTTATAGTAAATATATAATTATTTGATTATTTATGATCAATAAAGGTAGAATAATATTTTTGAGTAATATATAGTTGTAATGTGGTTAAATTTTAATTTAGGATAATTATTTAAATGAAAACAATATTTCTATGATTACATGGTTAGTGAATATTATTTTTATGATATATAAAATTATGAGTAACTATTGTTGGTTATATACAAATGTAATATTAATATTCAAAGAATTACTAGTCAAATTATTATGATTTTTTCATTTCTAGATCATTATGTAAAATTTTTATAAATTTAAAGGATATATATTTATGTAAGGATCTACGTTGATCCATTAATGAAAAGGCTCTATTTTAAAGATAAATGTGTTATTTCTTCATATTAATGTTTATTTATTTTTTATTTTAATTACCAGGTAATTTTCTTTCATTTTTGATTATTTATATTTGTTTGATTAATGAATTTTTTTTGGGTTTTTTATATTATTTTTTATATGAGAAGATTCATTTAGTTTTTCTATATTGAAAAATTAATCATGAATACATATTATTTGCATAAAATTAGAGATTGCGGTATGAATTGACTGTAAGATGGATTTATAAATGATATGTATGTGTATTATTAATTTTTATTAGTCTGTATGGTATGAATTTTATAACCTCAGATAATTTCCTCTTCTTGCAAAAATGGTGTCATATTAGATTCATTTTTTGATATTTATCTGGCCTTTTTCACGACCATTGTTTTTTTATTTTGTGGTCATTGTCTTTCTCATGATTATTCGATTTCTTGAGATCACTGATATATTTCAACATCAATAACTAATTTCTTAGTATTTATCTACTAAAAGTTATCATTATCAAATTTTCATAATGTTCTCCATTTTGGAAACCTATTTATGAGTTGTTTGAGACAACATTTGTATTTACTTTTCCCTCTTATAATTATGCGGTTTTGTTACCCATTTTAATGATTTGAGTTTTCAGAAACATTATTTTCAACTGTAAAACAATTTATTTGTAAAATCATGTTCAAATATTGTAGGAATTTGTTTTAACATGGAATAATTCAGTAACACATTATTTTTAAAAAAATATTTTACTATGATCGATAATATAAATGATACTAAACAATTATTCAAAATGAAAAAATATATTTTCTTATTAAAAATGACCATTCTATCCTAGTTTTCAAATTATCATGTTTGAATATGACTAAATTATTTATGAAATATATATATGAATATTTCAAAAAAAGATTGTATTTATATATTCTTAGTAAATAATGACTCAATTATTTGTAAAGTCATTTCATATTTGAAAAAGTATTTTTTTTAAAAATTATTCATTGATTTTCAGGTGTCTATAATGAAATTAATATATAAATCTTTGTGAGATATTATTTTGGAAAATTATATTTTTTTAAATCATCAGGGAAAAATTATCATAGAGAAAATTTATGGGAATTTCATGAAATGATACACTTTCCAATTAGTGCTGAAAAATAGATATTTATTGAAAATTGTATAATTTTTTCAAGATTTTAATATTAACAAGATTAAATATAAAAATTTACACCATAAAATAAGTTGAAATATATTTTAAATAATAAAATTCATTTCATTTGAATCATTTTTCAACATGAATTTCGTTAGAAAACATTTATTAACAAATAAAGTTATTTTTTTAAAAAATAATCATCCTAGAATTTTAGAAGTTCTTTTTTAAAAATTAAATTTTGCAACTTCGTTGATATTAATATTGAAAAATGGATTCAATAATTGAAATCATGAGTTTTAATTATTATAAAAAGTACATTTTTTATTTTTTATTTCAAGTATCAAATAATGAAATGGTTTTTTCCTTCTTAAATGTATGATGAATTAATTAAGGGTAAAAATATGATGACTAGAATTTACTCATAATAATTGAATTAATATACTTGGATTAGTATATCTCATCCATTAACACCAAAAACTAAAATATATATCATTTTTTCCATTTTTACGTTATTTTTAACATTGTATATTTTAATATAATGAAATTATAAAACTATTTTTTTCTTTTATCTATAGTTTTTTATTGTTGGATGGAAAAATATATTTTCATCTAAATGTATTCATAATAAATAATTTTTTTATTTTTCATCGTAATTTATATATTAAATTTTATGATTAAACACTTGTCAAATATTTTTATGAAACACTAACACGTTGAATATGATAGTATTATAAAATTAAATAAAAAATATTTAATCACATAAAAATAAAAATTATATTTGTGGTTTATTTTTTATAAAAATTTTAAGACAAAAATGAATATTATAATGGTTTTAGAGAAATAAATTATAATAAATTATTTTTATTATTGTTTTAAATGTAAAAATAAATTAATTGTTCTAAAATTAAAACTAAGGATATTTTAAAATAAGTATTAATGTATTAAATGATTTAAAATTGAGAAATTGTTTACTATAGTAACTAATATTTTTATAAGGTTGAAAATAAAAAATGTTGTACATTTATGATAATATTTCCCCTTTATGGTCACTTTCATGATCCCTAATCTGTAAATTTTATAATACCATGGTAATTTTCAAAATTATTAAGAGAGTGTTAAAAAAAGATAAGGGTAAAAATATAATATAAATATCTCCATATTTTATTTTACTAAAGGATATATTGTCATAAAAATCCTATATTTGAATGTTATCAAACTGTTTATATTGTAAAATATAAATTTATTTTTATTAATTTTTAATTATAAGACATTCTAATTATGTCCCACCCCATTATTATAAAATTAATCCTATTATTCTCGTTTACTAAAATATGATGAACCATTTGGATAAGTTATTTTATACATAGATACATTATTAAATTCCAAAATTCAATAATATAGGCCTTGTTTATAAAAGAAAAACTACAATGGAATGCTTTTTTTTAATCATAAGAGGTTTTCTAAGGAAGTGGTATAGTTATAAACAAAAATTTTCATATTTTTATTTTTCTAAAATCATCAAGTAGTCATTCAAATTAATTAGATAATAACACCAGAATGTAAAGAGTAAAGGAATTTTATTATTTTTTTGGTGTATCATTAATATATTAGCACATCCATCAAGTAAGAAATAAAACCATTAATCATGTTAAAAGAAGACAACCACCTCATGATCATATCTAATTCCATTTACATAACTTCCACTTATAGATTTTTTACTGATGTATTTAATGTATATATAATTTATATTAAATAAATTATAATTATTCATAATAGAATATATATATGGTTACTTTCTTACCATTCAACTCACTATAAAATGACAACATCATTCACGTGAACAAATATAATGTCACCTACACGAAGTAAAGAAATATTTTCATCATTATATCACAAGAAAGATATTAATATATATTTGTATTTTAAAAAGTATTAGGTTATTTATTAAATAATTTTTATTATGGAACAATAAAATTATACTTTCCAATAATTATTTGTATGCAGGACCTACTAAATTAAGGATTATAGTGTAGATAAAAAATCAAATCTATCATGACTTGTTGATTTAAAAATTATAAATTATGAAACAAATTATAATAATTTCATATTGAATACTCTAGTTATGATTCAATGATGATCGTTTTGATCATTATTTTTTTACCAAAGTCATTTTGGATATATGAGAAAGATAACTTCAAAACATATGTCATGAACATTATTAACAATTTAATTGACTAAAATATGGAAATAAAATTTATAAAAAAAATTTAAAATTTTTTATGAAGTAAATATTTTTCATATGTTTATTATCACGGATTATAAAAATGGTTTGGATTATTCTAACTAAGGGTAAGGGAACATATTTAAGAAATCTTCTTTTAATGTTTCCATTAAAACATTTCTTCTGCAATGTAAATAATTTTTTTTAAATTTATTATATCATTATATTTATATGTAATTAAATAAATTATAAATTTACTTTTTCACTCTTTTTTATATCATTCAATTGGTTTCAAAATTGTTATTTATTCCGATTTTTTTACTATCATTATAAAAGATAACCAGAATGATCAATTTTAACTTATATGGTGGTAGGAACATTCCCTTCAAATGTAAACGTTATATTTTTTTATTCCCTTACAAGAAAAAATGATTTTTTTATATGTCAAATATCCCATTTTCCTTCCTCTAGGTCTTTTTATTTTTAATAAGGGATTGGTAATGAATGATTATATCAATATTAAATAGTGTTTTTATCTAGGTTAAATTAGAGTCTCAAAATGATTTTATAACGGAAAGGTAAGTGTATGAAATTTTTTATCCAGGATTTGGAAATATTGAATTAAATCTGTGATATGGTTTAGCATGATATATCATATTTTAAGGGTCGATCAAAATTATGGAATTGAATATGGGTGAGCCTCATATACCTTATAAGACATGTAATCCATTTTATCTAATTTAATTTTTGAATGTTGGGGCCTATGACAGTTCTGTTGAAATCATAGTCCACTTTATATATGGTTAGAGGGAGACCAATTACATATCATGTAGTCCCCAGACTAAAAATAACATTAACATGGATCGAAGGCCTTATGGATTGAAAATCCTAATTCAATGCCTGAAAGACCATTTTAGATAGAAGGCCCATCAAGTGAATAGTACTTCTATTAAACTAATACTACTACATTCCATACTATCATACAAAAAAATGTTCTACCTATATTACAATATTACTTCATTAACTCTATGAATTATAGAAAACCTAATTTTATCAATGGCATTTTGGAAGCAGGATTATAGGGTTTTTCACTATGGAACCACAAAAAATGCATGGGTAATATCTGTTAAAACTTTTCATTGCATTCGTTAATGATTAATTTCAATAAATTCTAGAAGGAGTTAGTTCAATGTTTTGGTATATCTTATTTATTTAACTATTATCCTATTCTATTATTCATTATTTTAAAAATTTTAATTGAAATGTTTCTCTATGTTTTGTAAATTGGATTTTAATTTTAATTTTATGATATTATTTATTTTTTAGAAATGATGTTTTTATTTTTCATTTTTAAATTATTTACTTCTTATTACAAAATAATAATGTTAAAATTGTTTGTATTTTATTACTTTTAATCTTATACACTAAACATATATATTTGTATTTTTTTCATGCCTTGTTGGTCTTTTTGATTATATACAACCATTCTTAAATGTTTTTTTATTGGTTTATGGATGTGTAAGAATAATAAATATTTAATGTTTAAAACACTGAATATTTTTTATAAAAACAAAATATATTTGGATTTTTGTTTTTTATAATGTGTAAAAAGTGTATTCTGAGTATAATATTCCACATGTAATATATGGAACAAATGCCAAAATTCATTTTAAAATTCAATTTATAATTTTATATTGCTTATTAGAATCGTTATTAAAGGTGATGTTGTAAATAACTTTTTCATGTCATCTAAAATATTGGATGTTGTAAATGTATAATAGAACTTTCTTTTAAAGTCCTTTATTAAATAATTAATTTAAAAACACCATTACATATTAGTTATATAAAAAAGTTATTTGAAATGCTTTATAATGAAGGGTTTTTTACTTCATAAATTTTTATATCAACTTAAAAAAACCATATACGAGTTTGATTTATAAAAACCGATGTGATAATGCTTCATAGTGAAGGGTTTTTTATGTCGAATATTAAATTTCCAATTTAAAAAACATATACAACATTGGTTATATAAAAATTTACGTGGAAAATAATAAGAATTAATTTTTTATTTCATTTATAAAATAATGGAAGAACATAATTTTTTTAAAATATATTTCATTTCACCCTCCCTCTCTACTATAAAACAATGCTAAATAAACCCAAAAACATGTCGTAATAGAAAAAAGAATAAAAAAACATGAAAATATACATTCACATTTACTAAATTCGAAATTGAAATATTATGTATACAATCTAAATAAAAAAACATCATAAATACTCATTTAAAATTTTTACAATCAAAATTACATTATTAATTAAAAAAAATACAACCTAGCCTATAAAATGATTTTCCCAATTCACTTGTACGTTTTTTATCTATTATATAGAATATCGTAGAGAGTCATCAAATAAATATTAATTAAAAGATAACTATTAAACAAGTATAATTAATAAAACAAATAAAATATTAAAGAATAGTTTATAATGAAATATAACCTAGTTAAACTTTGTAACTATTCCAATTTTAATTATTGCATACATAAATCATAATACATAATATATATAATATTTAACGCCATATTTTTTACTAATTCTTTTTAATTAGTTTGAAAATGCAAAACGTTCTTTTTATGTAATAAAATTAAAATTTTCTAACTATAAATGGGAATTCACCATTACTTATACATATTTAACCTTGCAATTTATTTTATTTATGGTTGTTTAAAAAAATTTCATCCCCACTTATAAAATAATACTAATTAAATAAATATTAAATTCATTATAATATAAACATGTGTTACAAAATTAATACATAGTGTTCCAACATGTTCTTAACATTTCCTCACTCATCACTATGTAGAGCATATCTAGTAAAGTGTCTTTTTCCTAAGAAAAAAAACTTTAAATCCAATGGACACTTTAACAAAATAAACAATTATGATAGTGGTTATTATTTAAAAATAAACAAATAACACTTTATGATATATATGTTTCATTCCACTCTACATTTGGAAACATCCAAAAATATGTAATTATATTCCATTTATATATTTCAGCAGTAAAAACTATTCTTAGTTCTTCAATCATTTTTCATGCTTTCAGTGAACTTAAATATTGGTCCATCAATCCATATACATTTGTATTTTCATATTCCTCAAACATTTTATTAATATCTCAAATAAAAGACAGACATAAGTATAAATCTTCAATAAATTTAATGAATGAAAAATATTGATTAAGACTAATAACGAAAAAACATTATTCATAACATCCAAAGTAAGTAATGAGTAATACATATTTTATCTATGTCTATTAATGAATTGGAAAGTGTTTTAGAGGCATAAAATGAAAATAAATCCAATCATAAGCATGGAATACACTAATATTTTTAAAATATTGTTTTACTGCCTTTGAGGGCAAAACATTTTTGAATCTATCTTTTGAAAATTTTATTAACTATTTTTGTCAAAATAAACTTATACTTTATTATTGGGACATCAAAATTTACTTTGTGTGAATTTTTGGAATTTTTCTGACAATGTTCATTTTTTAATGAATAGTAAAAATTACTGCATTTTACATCAAAACAGCTTTTTAATCTAATTTGTTTATATTATTAGATTATATTTTGAAATGGTTTTGAAGTGAAATTAGAATATATTTTTATCATTTAATCCAATGTTGTTCATTGGAATCAATTTCACTTTGAAATTAGACTTAAACTGGTGTCAATCTTTTGATACTTATTGTTTCATAAAAACACGCTATTTGTCATAAAAGCGGGAATTAATTATTAAATTAATTAATGTGACTTATATGTTTTGAATTTTGTAAAATATACTTCATTTTTGCATTTGGAATATCAAATTTAGCTTAGGGTGAATTTTTGGTAATTTTCTGAAAAACGACAATTTTTTGATGAATAGTGAAACCACAAAGTGGTAGTTAAAGAAACTGATTTTTCATTTAAATGAAACTTTGACACTTTTGTGTTTTGAATTTCAAAAATCCGACATACATTGATGTCATTAAGAAGTAAAATGTGGTTCAATTAGATTAAAATAATTTTTTTGGTGAATAGTAACTTGTTAAGTTTTTAATCGCGATTAGTGGTAATTAGGGCAGTTTAAGGTAGAAATAATGCTTTAATAATATGAAATGACCTATACACATGTCCTAACCATATTGGATGTGTCATGGCCGACCAATAAAATTCATGGGTATACTTGGGGACCCCATGGAGCCACTTTGGTTGGGAAATGGCATAAATAACTTTTTATTTAATGTTAAAGTAAAAATGACACAAACATGAGTTATTTTACGAAAACAATTTTTATATGGGGTTATAAAAGTCAGATTTTTGACTATAAATATTCATTGGAAAGCTAAAAATATTTCCTACATCATATTAGTTTTTTTATAATTTGTTTGACATTAAATAAAAAAATGTATTTATGAAATCATGATGATGCAGCGATGACCTCATTATTTAACGATTTAAATAAAATGGAAAGATAATGTAATATCTAAGACCTAAACATGTCCAAAACCTATTGGATGAGTGTATTTAGAACCCTTATCACCTTATCCTAGAATTATATCAATGTTGGACCTTTTTAATCCGAATGTCATTTTAAAATAAAGTAACTTATATTTACTTTCCAAGAGTGCCCCTCCTCTCCTCTTATAAAAGGCCCCCACCTCTACCTCATTTCACACACTCCTCAAGCCTTTGGCTCAGCCATCTCCTGCCCCTTTACTCTCTCCACATCCCTATCCTCATCCTAGAGGATTCCCTTTGGGCATAATACTTTCAAAGGAAGCCTTTAGGATCAAATCAAAAAGAGTTACACATTTAATGATAATTCATTCTCTCATGTTCATTTGATTTATTTTTCTTTTCCAACCCCCTAAACTCTTTTTATTTACTTATTTTGTAACAACACCAGTATCTTCAATATACTTGGATGTTGTTATAATATTTATTCGAGCTACACTCTCACACAACTACATAAAATGGTTAATGAACATACGGTTTCCGTGGATGGCGAAATTCTGCCTCCCGAAACGATGATTGTTCAATACTCATTTAACACCTTCAAAGGTGGCCATTATGATGTCACTATTTTTATATATGATATATAATATTTTTATTCTTTCCTTAAGCTTCTGTATTTTTCTTTTATGTCATACCATTATTGTTTCCATTGTGGGTAAACACGATATCTTCATTTTAGGAAGTGCGGACTACCGCCCCCTGAAAGTGATTTGATTCGTTAAATACCATATGTGGGACGTATAAAGGATGGAACTATGATATTATATATTATATTATACTGGTATTAAAATATAACTTTATATCAGTATGATTCCATTGTATAAAATACGAAATAGAAATGAAAGTAGCGTTCATGCGTACGTACGGCTTACCATCTCTATGAACGGTGCATTTCATTTCTTACCTCTAAATGATTATGTAATATTATAAATGCATGAATTTACTTGATATATATGACATATATGATATCTACATCATGAATACCATTCTGGATTAATGGATACATGAACAACTTGTAATTATAAAGGGATTATTTTTTACTCAATTACCAATGATCGTTAAAACGACCGTTGTTAACTTAAATAATTAAATAGTGTTCATGACATGGCAATAAGTGATATAAAAGAAATAATGAACTTGAAAAAGGTTCTTAAACAAGTAGAAATTAACTCAAGTTTACCATTCTGGAGATTAAAGAACGACCGAGTCAAGTCGGACCCGAGGTATGGGACTTCGTCTCAATCTCCTTTCATTGAGGCATATTTTGTTTTATACACAACCTTCTTTTATATGGTGTATAAACCCCTTTGACTTTTACGCTTATCTAAAAGGAAACTTTTTTATACGAAGCGTTTACTGAACGACAAAAGGGAATGTTTTTGTTGTACATATACGGTGACAATGACTTCTCCACCTCCGTGACCATTATTTGAGTTTTGGCTTCCTCTACAAGCCATACCTTCTTTTAAAAAAAAATAAATACCATGTTCTAATTTTCTCTTATTTTGGTATTAAAAATGGTTTTCATAATGTTTTTATATCAATGTTTTGTATTGATATCTTGTGATTGAAAGGTGGAAATGTTATGTTTCCTTTATGCATGTTTTATGTTATACGACTATGTTGTGGTTCTTGGGCATTATTATGAAGACGGGTGGTTCTGTGATAAACTAAGGTCGGGTGAGCCCGATATAGCTCTCCAATGCATTGGGTAACACGAAGGAGTGAAACATTAAGGTTTCTCGGAAGAGATTTAGGGAATATACTGTGATGGGTATTCCAAACGTAACCAAGAGAGTTACTCCCTACGTAAGAATGTTATGAATGCCTCAAGTTACCTTTATGTCTTATGATTTCTATGATTTACTCATGATTTGATGAGGTATGTTAAAGTGCTTATGTTTTATAGGTAAAGTATGATTTCATTCTTATGTATATATGTACCCATGTTTCCTTTCCATGTTTTTATAACCCATAATTAGGTTTTTATGCTCATCCCATGTTTTTTTGAAATGATTTTCATAGGTCAAGGGAAAGGTACAAGATATGATGATAGTGTCATGGATGTGTTAAGAAAGAATCCATGTTTTATCTTATATATGATTCCATTGGTGGGAATGAAGGATACTATATTTATGTAATCACTTTGTTTATATGTGGAATGTAATGCATGTTTTATGATCTAATTCCCTAAAACTCTAAACCTAAAAAGATCCTCATTGTGTAATATTGTAATAACTCAAAATTAAGTAAGGTTTAAGGCTGGGGCCTTATACTTGGTATCAGAGGTCGGTTTAGATAACTTTAGGAGTTAGAATTCTATTAAATTATTATTCAATTTTTTTTTAAATGATATAGCATTTGAACATTACCATGTTGCTTCATCTAAGACATGTTTGTTCAGAATGGTTTTCCGCAGAGGAAACAGGGAAGCGGTGCTAGGAAGCCATACAGAAGGAAATAACCTTCCGAATCAGCATCCCGAGATGGTCGGAATTGGAACTGAACTGTTTGTTGTAGTGACGACAAAGTTGACTCAGGCTATAAATGGTGGTGGTATTCATGCACGAGATCAGCCAGATCAACCGCAGAGGAACATGTCAGTGGTGGAACATTTCATGAGGCAACATCCCCCATCATTCAGAGGATCATCTGACCCTGTGTTAGCTGAAGGGTGGATTAAAGCACTGGAGAAGATTTCTGATGTCATGGGGTGTTCATACAATCAAAAGGTTAGTCTTTCTATTTACCGTTTGGAGGGTGAGGCAGATCAGTGGTGGTCGATGGTTAAAAATATCAGGGACGCTGATGAGATTGATGCTCTCGACTGGGATGAATTCAAAGGTATGTTTATTGAGAAGTATTTTCCTAAGGATGTTCCAATTAGGATGGAAAATCAATTCTTGGAATTGAGGCAAGAGGAAGACTCAGTGGCTACCTATGAAGAATGGTTCACTCGATTGACAAGGTTTGCTCTAAATTTTATCCAAGACCTTGATAGTAAAATCTATCGTTTTTACTCAGGATTAAAGCCAAAATATCAAAGAGAATTAGCTTCTCATGAGTTTAAAAGTTATGAAAAGATTTTTCGATCTATTGAGATGGTTGAAATGGAGTTTTCCGATAACAAGTGCTCTATAACAACCCACAGAAGAAGAGACCGAGGTGGTAAGAGAAAGGTATGAATTCTTCAAAAAAGTCTGATGGTAAGAAAACTAAGTTTCCAGTTTGTGATAAATGTGTCAAAAGGCATGCTAGGGAATGTCTTCTAAATTCTGGGAAGTGCTACCGATGTGGTAAGATGGGACATAAGGCTCGTGATTGCACTGAAAAGGATCAAGGTGAAGGTAAGACCAAATTTGATATACAGTTAGTGCAATGTTATAAGTGCAATGAGATGGTTCACTATGTAAACGAGTGTCCGACAAAGAGCTTGAGTGATGGGAAGCAGTTTGACTACAAATAGACAGGGGTGGTGAAATCTTTTGCAACTACTTTGGCAGATGTCGGGCCATCAAATGATGTTGTATCAGGTACTTTGTTTGTTTTTTCAGATTATGCCAGCGTGTTGTTTGATTCGGGGTCTACACATTCTTTCATCTCTGAAAACTTTTCTATTAAAATCGGAATACCATCTCAAGAAGTGACTCCCAAATTTGTGGTAAAAACACCTAGGGGAAATGTTGAGGAAAAAAGAATTTATAAGAATCTTCCAATCCATATCTGTGGAAAGAACCTACTTGCAAACCTTATTGTTCTACCTCTAGTAGAGTCTGATGTTATCCTGGGTATGGATTGGATCTCTATTTTCCATGATAAGTCTGACTGTAGAGCTAAAGAAGTTTCTTTTCAGGAAGACTTTCAGTTTGTGTACAAGAATGAACCCTTACTGTTGATAACTTATCAAGAGGCCGAGAAACTTGTAAAAGATGGAAATGAATGTTACCTTGCACACATCATTGAAAATAAAGGAACTGTTCAGATTAATGATGTGCCAATGGTAAATGAGTATCCTGATGTTTTTCCTGATGAGTTGCCTGGAATAATACAAGATCGGGAAGTTGAGTTTACTTTTGACTTACTTCCTGATGCTAAGCCAATTTCAAAACCTCCTTATCGAATGGCTCAAATTGAACTTTTAGAGTTGAAGGAGAAATTGCAAGATTTATTAGAGAAAGGTTTCATTTGACCTAGCAAATCACCATGGGGTGCTCCTGTTTTATTTTCTAAAACTAAAGATGGTTCTATGAGACTTTGCATTGATTATAGATCCTTGAATAATATCACTGTTAATAACAAATATCCTTTGCCTCATATCGATTATTTGTTTGATTAGCTCCAGGGAGCTCAGTTTATTTCAGTGATTGACTTGAGATCGGGGTACCATCAGCTAATGGTAAAGGAGGCAGATATTCCAAAGACCGCGTTCCATACGAGATATGGCCATTATGAATTTGTAGTAATGCCTTTTGGGCTAACCAATGCACCTGCTGTATTCATGGACTTAATGAATAGAATTTTCCATGAGTTCTTGGATAAGTTTATGGTGGTTTTCATTGATGATATTTTGGTGTTTTCTAAAATTAATGAGGATCATGAAAGACATTTGAGGGTTATCTTGCAAATATTGAAAGAAAAGAAACTGTATGGAAAATTCAGCAAGTGTGAGTTTTGGTTGCAACAAATTTCATTCCTTGGTCATATTGTTTCTAAAGATGGAATAACTGTTGATCCTGCAAAAACAAAAGTTGTGGAAGAATGGCCAAGACCCACAAATGTAACCGAGATTCGTAGCTTCCTTGGTTTGGAAGGCTATTATCGAAGGTTTGTTAGAAATTTTTCATGATTATCTAGTCCAATGACTATGCTAACTCGGAAGGGTGTTATGTTTATCTGGACAAAAGAATGTGATGATTGTTTTCAGGAATTGAAAAGAAGATTGGTGAATGCTCCAGTTTTGGCACTACCTTCCAAGAATGGTGAGTTTGTTATATACAGTGATGATTCATTGAAAGGAAGTGGTTGCGTCCTAATGAAGAATGATCAGGTAATTTCTTATGCTTCAAGACAGTTGAAAACTCGTGAGGTAAATTACCCTACACATGATTTGGAATTAACAGCTATTGTTTTTTCTTTAAAATTTTGGAGGCATCCTTTTTATGGATTAAAGTGTGAAATATATACCGATCACAAAAGTTTAAAGTATATATTCACTCAAAAAGAGTTAAACATGAGACATAGGAGATGGATGGAATTAATCAAGGATTATTATTGTACAATTCATTACCATTCGGGAAAAGCAAATAAAGTGGCTGAATCATTGAGTTGAAAAAGTAATGCTTCATTAGCAATGTTGCGTTTGGAACGTGATCCTTTGGTTAAGGATTTGATGAACTTTGGCATAGATGTTGTTGGTTCAGGATGTTCTTTTGTTTTATTTCAGGTATCAGTAAGATCTTCTCTATCAGGAAGAATCAAGAAAGCACAAAAGCAAGACAGTGAGTTGCAGAAAAAGGTAGAGCTGGTTCAGAAAGGTAATTTTCCTGAATTCAACATTGATAATGATTGTGTTTTTGAGATTTGGGAAGAGATTGTGTGTGCCTTGTGATTCATAGTTGAAGAGTGATTTTTTATTTGAAGCTCATAGTTCTCCGTTTTCAGTTCATCCGGGCAGTACTAAGATGTATAGAGATCTGCGGGAGTATTACTGGTGGGATGGAATGAAAAGAGATATTACTGATTTTACTGTGAAGTGTTTGACATGTCAACAGGTTAAAGCAGGGTGGAAGTTACCGAAAGGGATGCTTCATCCTTTACCAGTGCCAGAGTGGAAATGGGAGAATATATCCATGGACTTTGTTGTGGGATTACCGAAGACATCTCGAGGTAATAATGCAATCTGGGTTATTGTTGATCGCTTGACCAAATCTGCTCATTTCCTTGCTATACGAGATACTTTCTCTCTTGAACAACTTTCCCGTTTGTATCTTAAAGTGATAGCCAGGTTACATGGAGTTCCTCTCTCCATTATATCTGACCGTGATCTCAGGTTCACTTATAACTTTTGGAAATGCCTTCAGAAGTCGTCGGGCACTGAATTAAATTTTACTATAGCTTTTAATTCTCAATCAGATGGGCAGTCAGAACGAACAATTCAGACCTTGGAGGATATGCTAAGAGCTTGTTCGATGGATTATTAGGGAAGTTGGGACCAACATATTTCATTGGTTGAATTTTTAAATAATAATAGTTTTCATTCCAGTATATAGATGGCACTATTTGAGGAATTATATGGGAAGAGGTGTCGAACTCCATATTTCTGGGATGAAGTGGGTGAAAGGAAGTTTATGGGACCAGAATTGGTAGAAGAGTTGGCAGAAAAAGTACAGCTGATTCAGAAGCACGTGAGAACAGCTCAGAGTAGGCAGAAGAGTTATGCAGACAATAGGAGGAAGGTTCTATCTTTTGAGGTAGATGATCATGTTTTTATCAAAGTATCACCATGGAAAAGTGTGATGCGATTTGGTAAGAAAGGAAAGCTGAGTCCAAGGTTTATTGGACCATATGAAATTCTGGAGCAAGTTGGATCAGTTGTTTACCTAGTGTCTTTACCTCCGAGTTTATCTCAGGTACATAATGTTTTTCACATTTCGATGTTGAGAAAGTACATGCCAGATCCATCTCATTTTTGAGTCCAGAAGTAGTTCAGCTGGAAGAGAACCTATCATATGAGGAACAACCGGTCCAGATTTTTGACCACAGGGAGCAAGTGTTACGGAATAAGGTGATTAATCAGGTAAAGGTTTTGTGGAAAAACCACATGATGGAAGAGGCAACATGGGAATCTGAAAATGCAATGAGGGATAAGTACCCCCATTTATTCGATAAGTAAATAAATTATGGGGATGCAATTTTCTAAAGGGGGAAGGATGTAACACCCCAAGTAAGTAATGAATAATAGATATTTTATCTATGTCTATTAATGAATTAGATAGTGTTTTAGAGGCTTAAAATGAAAATAAATCCAATCTTAAGCATGGAATACACTAATATTTTTAAAAGATTGTTTTACTGCCATTGATGGAAAAAAAATTTTGAATCTATCTTTTGACAATTTTATAAACTATGTTTGTCAAGATAAACTTATTCATTTTGATTGGGACATCAAAATATACTTTGTGTGAATTTTTGGTATTTTTCTTTCAATGTTCATTTTTTAATGAATAGTGAAAAATACTGCATTTTACATCAAAACTGATATTTAATCTAATTTGTTTATATGATTAGATTATCTTTTGAATTTGTTTTGAAGTGAAATTAGAATATATTTTTACCATTTAATCCAATGGTGTTCATTGGAATCAATTTCACTTTGAAATTAGACTTAAACTGGTGTCAATCTTTTGATACTTAATGTTTCATAAAAACACGCTATTTGTCATAACAGCAGGAATTAATTATTAAATTAATTAATGTGACTTATATGTTTCGAATTTTTTAAAATAGACTTCATTTTTTCATTTGGAATATCAAATATATCTTAGGGAGAATTTTTGGTAATTTTTTGAAAAACTTCAATTTTTGATGAATAGTAAAACCACTAAGTGGTAGTTAAAGAAACTGATTATTCGTTTAAATGAAACATTGCCACTTTTGTGTTTTGAATTTCAAAAATCCTACATACATGGTTGTCATTAAGAAGTAAAATGTGGTTCAATGAGATTAAAATAATTTTTTGGTGAATAGTAACCTATTAAGTTTTTAATCACGATTAGTGGTATTTAGGGTAGTTTAAGGTAAAAATAATGCTTTAATAATATGAAATGACCTAGACACATCTCCTAAACTTAATGGATGTGTCATGGACGACCAAGACAAGCCATGGGTCAACTTGGGGACCCCATGGAGCCACATTGGTTGGGAAATGACATAAATAACTTTTTATTTAATGTTAAAGTAAAAATGACACAAACATGAGTTATTTTACGAAAACAATTTTTATATGGGGTTATACAAGTCAGATTTTTGACTATAAATATTCATTGGAAATATATAACGATTTCCTACATCATAGTATTTTTTTATTAGTTTTTTGACATTAAATAAATATATGTATTTATGACATCATGATGATGCAGCGATGACCTCATTATTTAACGATTTAAATAAAATGGAAAGATAATGTAATATATAAGACCTACACATGTCCAAAACCTATTGGATGAGTGGATTTATAACCCTTATCACCTTATCCTCGAATTATATCAATGTGGGACCTTTTTAATTCGAAACTCATTTTAAAATAATGTAACTTATCTTTACTCTCCAAGAGTGCCCCTCCTCTCCTCTTATAAAAGGCCCCCATTTCTACCTCAATTCACAAACTCCTCAAGCCTTTGGATCGGCCATCCAATGCCCATTTACTCTCTCCACATTCCTCTCCTAATCCTAGAGTATTCCCTTTTGGAATAATCCTTTCAATGGAAGCCTTTAGGCTCAAATCAAAAGGAGTTACACATTTAAAGGTAATTCATTCTCTCATGTTCATTTGTTTTATTTTGCTTCTCCAACCCCCTAAACTCTTTTTATTTACTTCTTTTGTAACAGAACCAGTATCGTCAATATACTAGGATGTTGTTATAAGATTTATTCGAGCTAATCACTCACAAAACTACATCAAATCGTTAAAGAACATACGGTTTCTGTGGATGGCGAAATTCTGCCTCCCGAAACGATGATTATTCAATACTCATTTAACACTTCCAAAGGTGGCCATTATGATGTCAATATTTTTATATATGATATATAATATGTTTATTCTTTCCTTAAGCTTCTGTATTTCTCATTTATGGCATACCATTATTGTTTCCATTATGGGTAAACACGATATCTTCATTTTAGGAAGTGCGGACTACCGCCCCTGAAAGTGATTTGATTCGTTAAATACAATATGTGGGATGTATAAAGGATGGAACTATGATATTATATATGATATTATATTCGAATTATAATATACCTTTATATCATTATGATTCCATTCTATAAAATACGAAATAGAAATGAATGTAGCGTTCATGCGTACGTACGGCTTACCGTCTCCATGAACGGTGCATTTCATTTCTTACCTCTATATGATTATGTAATATTATAAATGCATGTATTTACTGGATATATATGACATATATGATATCTACATCATGAATAACATTCTGGATATAATGGATACATGAACAACTTGTAATTATAAAGGGATTGTTTTTTACTCAAGTACCAATGATCGTTAAAACGACTTTTATTAACTTAAATAATTACATAGTGTTCATGACATGGAAATAAGTGATATAAAAGGAATAATGAACTTGAAAAAGGTTCTTAAACAAGTATTAATTAACTCATGTTTATTATTCAGGAGATTAAACATCGACAGAGTCAAGTCAGACATGAGGTATGGGACTTCGTCTCAATCTCCTTTCATTGAGGCATATTTTGTTTTATACACAACCTTTTTTTATATGGTGTATAAACCCCTTTTACTTTTATGCTTATCCAAAATGAATCTTTTTTATACGAAGCGTTTACTAAACGACAAAAGGGAATGTTTTTGATGTACATATGTGGTGACAACGACTTCTCTGCCGCCGTGACCATTATTTGAGTTTTGGCTTCCTCTACAAGCCATACTTTCTTTTTAAAAGAAAAATAAATACCATGTTTTACTCTTCTTTTATTTTGGTATTGAAAATGGGTTTCATAATGTTTTTATATCAATGTTTTTAATTGATATCTTGTGATTTAAAGGTGGAAATGTTATGTTTCCTTTATGCATGTTTTATGTGATACGATTATGTTGAGGTTCTTGTGCATTATTATGAAGACAGGTGGTTCCGTGATAAACTAAGGGCGGGTGAGCCCGATATAGCCCTCCAATGAATTGGGTAATGAGAAGGAGTGAAACGTTAAGGTTTATCCGAAGCGATTTATGGAATATACTGTGATGGGTATTCCAAATGTAACCAAGAGGGTTACTCCCTACTTAATAATGTTATGAATGCCTCAAGTTACCTTTATGTATTATGATTTCTATGATTTACTCATTATTCGATGAGGTATGTTAATGTGCTTATGTTTTATGGGTAAAGTATGATTTCATTCTTATGTATATATGTACCCATGTTTCCTTTCCATGTTTTTATAACCCATACTGAGGTTTTTATGCTCATCCCATGTTTTTTTGAAATGATTTTCACAGGTCAAGGGAAAGGTACATGATATGATGATAGTGTCAAGGAAGTGTTAAGAAAGAATCCATGGTTTATCTTATATATGTTTCCATTGATGGGAATGAAGGACACTATATTTATGTAACCACTTTGTTTATATGTGGAATTCAATGAATGTTTTATGATCTAATTCCCTAAAACTCTAAACCTGAAAAGATCCTCAATGTGTAATCTTGTAATAACTCAAGATTAAGTAAGGTTTAAGGATGGGGCCTTATATTCTTCCTATTGATTCCCAACATATACCCATTTAACCGATACATGATATCTTTTTTCTATATCCATATAGTTATCGCACACCAAAATACCTTATCTTCCATTTTAATCATGTAAACACCCGCAAACAAATTTTCATATCTTAATAATCTATGAAGACTACAAGAATATGTATTTGGATGGGTAGTGCTTATTCTTTTTTATTAGAGATACAATATTTCTTGACCATTAATGTAATTTTGTAAATAAATTTATAAATTTGATAACATTCAAATTTGAAAAAATTATAATACTAAAATTAAACAAAAGATAAAATATACAAATACATCTATCATAATATGTCATAGAAGGCTAGATAGCCAAACAAAAAATTGGTTGATACTTTGTCTGAATATCATCCCCTAATATATAAGTAATGATTCTATAGATGATATATCTATAATATCATGTACATTGACCCTATTCTAATCTTTCTATAACTATTGATGATGAATGGTATGCCGAATATAATATAGCATCCCAAATGCAATAATAAGATATAGATCATCAACATATAAATCATAGTAAATATGAAGCTATGTAAGGTGGGGTGTAGGAGTAAGATAAAAAATGGGGTCGAAATGTGGATGTGGATGAGTATGTGTATAAGCATGATACCAATTGGGGTCTCCAAGAGGAGATGGAGGAGTGGGAGCTGCTGGTGGAGGTGGAGGATTAGGAACTGCACTATACAATTGCCTTTACATGTCTACAGACATGGACTTACTGATGCTCTAATATTATCCTCCATATTTGTATTATTATTATGAACTTCATCCACTAATAATTCTATGTTTTATAAATTCCATCCATTGAATATTTTTAAGAACGTGGTAAAACATTTTACACTGATACACTCATTGGGAATCGTCATACATGACATGGGTATTTGGGATATCCTAATGGTGCAGATAAAATATCATTCCTCCCCTCAGCTACAACTACTCTTACATTCAATGCTCTTCAAAAAATATTTAATGAATTATTTCAAATTTTTTAATCGATTAAAAATATATAATGAATATAATTAACAAAACTTAATAAAAAAATAATCATCTTAAATTCATCTCATCTACGACAATTGTTTCATCTATAATATTTTTCCCCTTTTTTCCGATTTGAGTTCTCAACCATTTTTCATGTCTAGATGGGAGGTAAAAGGGAATCATCTCTATAACATGAAGACTCAACTATTATTTTTTGAACAATTTTAGCCATCATTTATTGTTCCAATAATGTATACCCTCCACGAGATAATGTATTAGGGTATACATTTCTATATTGGATCTCTTGATATGATTATGAATAGGAAATCAATATTAGATCTTGAATAATATCATTTTAACATTATAATTCTTATTAAATTTTAAATTTCATATAAAAAAATTTATTATATTCTAATTAAATTTTTTTCCCATGTCTCATCACTTAAATATATTTATATATATATCACATGGATTCTGATATTTCCTATTACAAACAATGAAATCAACTACGATTGTTGACATTAAATCCCTCCATATCCAAGGAGACATTGATAAACATTTCCTCCTGACTCCTCCAAAGTAAGGTATACAAAATTTCATCTAATAAGTTGGGGGAAAAAATATATTACTGTAAACATTTAATTATTTATAAGAGATTAACAATATAGTTTACCCAAATGCTATACCAAAACTATGATATTTTATCTTTATCAAAGCTTCACCAATCATTAAATAAAATAGTGTCATTGATTTTACAGTAACCTGATACAAAACTCATTAATTTTTTATTGTAGGGCCTATTAGAATATCAATATCATAAAAGTCTTCCATGATCCTCTGGTCCAAGATACATGAAAATGATAATTCTGGTAATCAGGTGTAGCCATATTTACAAACCCCGAAACCCATCTTTTTCGCTTTGGGACTATATGAATAATGTAAAGAAGTTTGAGGATCATGAAGAAGAGAATGTGCATGTTCCTACCTAGTGGTATGAGAAGTATGCTCATCTCCATGATTATTTGTTTGATCAACTTATTGATATGTCATTATCCTTCAAATAAATGAAACAATCAATTATTTCACAAATATATAAATTCATCTATTACTATAATAATGTCAATAAAATATGAAAAATTACGAAACAGTAAAGTAAACTAAACATTAACGCACTACTAATCATATTTTTCAGAGTTAAATAAAATTCTTAAAACAGTAATGTTATATGAAATGTCATGTAAATGAATGAAAACAAATCCTGAATTGGTGTAGGAATTTAAAAAATGGTCTATCATAATAAATAAATATTTACACAAAGAGAATATTTTTACCAATATATTCTTATAATGAATTTATGTTTTTCTATAACTTATTAGATTTAAAATTGTTGTATATCAACAAAATCAAAATATATATAAGCTATTAATTGGTAAACATATAAAACTAAACAAAAATAAACTATTATTAACAAAAAATTATTTATTGGTTTTGATACGTGTTTAAATAATTAAAATTATAAACATATATAACATTTTATGAAATTAATAAAATTAAATGGGAAATGAACCTATGTTACCTATAATATTGGGAATGTAATAAAAGATTGTTTTCCAATATTCTTTAATCATTCCCTTTACATATGGGATAAACCATTTCTATGATGTGATCATCATTATTATCTATTAATAATTCAATGGAAGTAGTGATCTCATATAAATCAACTTCTATATCATATTGATCATCACAAAAATATGGTTTTTTGTTTAAAAAAAATAAAAGACTAAATATCGGATTGATCTAGAACATATAATTTTTTTTCAGTTGTTTCCATCATAAAAATATTTTTTTGTATTCCAATATATTATGAATAACTACTGTCATTACAAATTCATCATGTTTTAAACTATTTTTATTAATAAACTATATGCACTTAAACATTGGAACTTCATATTTAATGTTTTATTCCTCCTAGATGTCTTCAATGACTCCATAATATGCTATTTATTATTAAATTGTGTTTTTTCTTTAGAGCATGATAAAATAATTTCTTTTGGGAACACCAAGATACTAATATTTTGAACTTTAGTATTGTTTTCCTTGTCATTGTAATGAAATATATAGCCATTAATTTCATACCAGAACAAAGTTATTATATTTAATCATGAACCACCCACTAACAAAATTAATTATTTTGATTATTCTAACCCACCAAGACAGTTATTTTTGAACCATGGAAAAAATATATATGTTATTCTCATTCCAATTCAATTTTACTTTATTCTTTTGATGAAATTGTTTCAGCAAATTACCGTGGAATGTAATATATTGTTGAGCATCATCAATGTTATTTATGATTTATAAATTTAACATTTTATCTATTCAGCTGAAAATGATTTTACATTCATTACATGAATCCCCTTTCCCTCATAAATAACTCATTCATAGAAATATAGTGGTCATCTAATGTGCTTCGCTATAGAAAATTAACTCGTACAAACTCTAAAATCTCCTCAAAAATATAATTCTCAATAATGGAAGTTTTAGTTCTACATGGATTCATAACATAACACTTAAATATCTTCATTTACCTTTCTAATGGATACATCCAACATAGATATACTAGTCCGCAACTATTTATTTCTCGAACCAAATGAACCATTCAATGCAATATTATATCAAAAAATGATGGAGGAAATTAATTTTATAGTTGAAAAAGTATTGAAATTTATTTATTTTCAAAAAATTTCAAGTAATCTAGATAAATCAAATTATAAAAAATTTAATTTAAAAAACAACACATCTTCATTACAGTCTTTCTTACACTGATTGGTAATATTTCACGAGATGTAACAAGTAGAAGTTGTTTCACTAGGATGTGAAAATAATGAGATTTCACACCTATCAATATCAAATACCATGAAGATGAATTTTATTTTACATTTCATAAATAACCATACATAAGATTAATATCATGAAGACACTGAAAATATCTAATTTATTCCATTTTGGATATTGGATGACAAGATGTAGGACAGAATGTCCTAATTCCATCAAAAGTGGGAATTAACTCCAAATGAATATCCATTGAATGAATGTCTAATATTTCATTCAACCCATATTTATTCATTTCATTAATATCTAATAATTTTCTAATCAATGTGTCATTGATATTCTTCTCCATATGAAAAACACCAATTCTATGTTCACTTCATGAAATATCCAATATGATAGCTAAATTTTTTTTGACCATTTCATCTATATATATTAATCATTACTATATTTATGTGTCTGTCCAATTTCTATATCAAGGGATTTGAAGCTCTCAAAATATTGAATAGTGGATATAGGTTTTGGAGGTATATTACATTCTTTTGAGCCATTAACTGCCTTTTCTAATATTTTAAAAGAGTGATAAATAGAAAAAAACATTCAACGACCCATGTATACTACATTTCTCCCATCGTGGAATTGATAATATGAAGTCTATTGTTCAAAAATCAAAAATGGTTTATTCCCCTTAACATTATATCTAGAAAATTTTCTATATGCTTGGATATAAATTATATTTAACATAATTATTTCATGTATATGTAAATATTATATTTTAGAAGAATCATATACCATAATAACATCATTCTATAAATGATTCAAATCATCAAATAACGGTGACAAGAAAACATCAATATCATTTTTGGGTTGTTTTGGTCTGGATGTCATTTTACCCAACATCAAATATTTTCACTTCTTTGAGTATTTAAGAGATAGGTTGAAAATTAGAAATAAAACAATCCATGAAATATGTGTGCTTTTAAGTAATAAATATCAATTCTTATTATCCCTCCATAGTCCATGTATTAATTTTATAAAATAATTTAGAAATTTTGGAAACTAGTTATCAATTTTCTCCCACTATGGATAATCAGCTGGATGAAATATGTTTTCCATGACATATTCACCCATCATAATTTTATATTAATACATTTTGTATTGTTAGAATTAAAAAATAAATGTTTCAAATGGATATTTATAAGAAGATACCAAAATACCTTTCATATGTCTCTATATCCTCTAAACCAGCTTAAGATTTTTCATTCAAATTATATAGTGATGTTTCACATTTAGGACACAATAACATAAATTTATATTATTTTCTATATACCACATAGAAATTAAGGCATTCATATAATTTTTTTACACTAATCACATTGGTAATACTGTTTTATTCGTATTATAATGTAAATCAGGAATATCATTGTATTTAGAAATAATGTCATTCTAAAATTTTAGAAAATTAGTTAAAATATTGTATCTCCAACCATGTTTTTAATTATAGTTAATCAATCATTACATAGATGATAAAACCATAAAATCGATACTACTTGGATAAATTGGATTTTCATAATCACTATATATATGCATAATTTTCATTTGGTTCTCAATTTAATCTTCATCTATATAATGAATCATTTCTTCAATTTAGTAAGAGTTACCATCTGGCAATGCAGAAGCATAAGTAGATATGAAATTATTCCAGTTTTACCATGAAAAATACAAGGGTCATAACTCAGATTCAAATAATAAAATATTAAATTAGATTTTATATATCTAATTTTCATCATCTACATATTTAAATATTTCAGACATGGACAAAAAAACCTACATTTTTTGGGAGATTTCATTTACAAAGTTCTAAAAAACCATCAAATCCATCCTCATATTCATCACTCATTCGATGTTCCATAATCCAACATCGAATCAATGAAACCCATAAAAATGAAAAAATTAAATATCCTATAAATATAATACAATTTTATATTTATTTGATTAGTGTCATAATTTGAATGTAACAAAATTTTGAAATATAATATAAATATAGTCATATTTGAACAATATAATTATAAATTTTATATAATATTTAAAAAAAAAATTTAAATATAAATGATAAATATTATAAATATATTCATGTAGGTAATTTAAAAAATTAAATTTCATTAGGTAAGCATGTTTTATATTTATATGAAATATGTTATAATTTTAAAGTAATACTATTTTGAAATATCAAACAAATATATGCATATTTGAGAATAATAATTATATTTTTTTGATAAATAAGATACAAAACCACTATATTGAAATAAATAACCATCCACTAGTTTTATGTATTATGAACTAATAAAAAATTTATTATGTCAATGTAACTCTTGGAAAAACAAATACACAAGAATAAAACCCTTGATGTTATATAATAATCCACTCAAATTTAATGCCACGCTACAGTTTAACACATTTCTAAGAGATGTGGTATAAAAATAATGTCCAAGGTTCACCTCATTTTATGGTATGAATACTATTATGGGAAATAAATTCTCTTTATAGAATTCTCCTGCCCGTATAAAAAAATAACTCTAAATTTCGGTCAAACAAATATAATCATTAATCCTATGACCATTCTATAAAAAGAGATATTTCTATTCAGTTACTCAATCCCCATAATGTATTTCATTGAATTATTTTCAGAGTGATATAATATATGATATTTATTTATTATAGAACTAGATTATTTAATGATGATGATTGGAGGTTCATGTTATTCATTTTTTATTACTGCAACATTTATTCATCCTATGTTTCCTTTATCTCAACAATATTTTAAAAAACATCATTATCTAAACCAAAAATATGGAAAAAGTAAAAATAATTAGGATTTATTTTAATAAATTTAATATAAATAATATTTCAATATAATATCTAAATGATTTTGATGAATCTATTTGTCGTATAATACTATGACGTAGAATAAAGCTAATGAACATCCATTGTTAGAATGAAGACTATTTTATTTCTCTATAACCCATTTCATAGAAGTGGTATTTTGGGATTCATATATTAATTTATAATTACTTTTTTTCTTTGGATCAAATTATGCATTTATTGACAATTTTTCATTTCAAGTGAATTATTTATTTAAACTGGTAGTTGGTATATTAGGTTTTTTCACCATCATTTGACCATAAATACGGAATGAATGAGTGATGAATTCTTAATGAAACCAACTAGAGTTTTTATTTTATGGAATGAGGTCATTTATAAATGACTTATGCCTAAGAATTGCAGTCCTTGTATATATTTTTCATCCCCTAGATGAAAAAAACTAATTTCATATATTTTTGGGTAATTTTATATAGTTTCACAACATACACCTAAATTACTGGCCATATGACACAAGGTTCTAGGGGTTTCATGATGTGTAAAATGTTAACATTATTTTCAACCTCACACATGCTCTCCTTTCATGAAATAAATAATCAATTTTCTCCATGAATTTATAATTCATATAATAAAAACAATAAAATAAATTAAATTTATGAAACATGGAACTATAGTGAATACATAGTTTTAAATTGGAATACAAATCATAACCCACAAAAAATCTGACATGTATTTGAATCATACATCATTTCAAGATACATATGTAATGTGATTACATAGTTAAATTAAATAATATGTTATTGTGATTTGTTAGTAACCAAAATCACAAGGGGGACTTAGGGAATCCATGAATAGAAAAATCGAAATCAAGGAATTTGAGGCTTACTTGAGAGTTGGGAGTCAATCAGATAGATTATCTAATGAAAAAGATGCTAAATGAATTATAAAAAACTAGTTTGGAGGCCACAATATTGAAGAAACAATTATAGGGTTTCTGCGGGAGAGAGATTTGAGTCACTATTGCTCGATCAAAAAACACCACAATGAATCAGAATTGGGCTTCATAAAATTTATCAATGATTTATCTCGTTCGTTATTTAGTAATGGTTATTATAAATAATCTTTAATTTTATTTATCACATCGGTTATTATATAACTGACAACATAAATCAATGATATTTTCTTAATCACATTGGTTATTCTATAACTGACACAAAAATGTACATTATAACGTCAGTTATAGACTAACTAGCATGACAAAGTAATCTAGTTTATTTATCACAATGGTTATTATATAAGTGACATAATAAATTTAGAAATTACATTTTTCTTGTAATTTATAATATAAATAATGTGATAAATCATTATACATTGCATTTCGCATTGGTTATATGTAGCCAATTTTAAATGACCAACATGATAAATTCACTTGGTACATTATTGGGTTTATTATATATGAGTTATAATATATATATATCTAAATTATTTAAACATATAGATCCTCTATGAATAATATAATATTAATTATATTATAAAAACTCCTGATCATCTACTGTTTAAGGCCACGTCCATGTATTTATTGATTATCCACGGGGCATAGAGTTGCTATTTTTTGTGGTTCTTTTAATATTTGATTCATAATCCCATAGCAATTGGTGTTTTCCCTAGTATGTCTTGATGTATATATTTTGTTAAGTAGGATTATGTCTTTTTTTATAGTCTTACAATAGGGTAATTGGGTTTAAGGAAGATATATATCATTATTTTTACTGTGATCATGTTCCTTGGTCTGTTGGGGTATTGAAAAGTCGGTTTCACCATCGTAATTTGAAAAAACTAGGTGAAATAATGTGACATGTGATTTCAATAATTGGAATTTGTTAATATATCATTACTATAAATCAAGTTTATCTTTGGAATTTTACTCATTCAACATTAGTTATGTCACCACTTGCATGACTCTCATGAAAATATTGGAGATTAATCCACCTCTCTTCATAGAATTTTATCCTTATATTTTGGTGATAGAGTGTTGAAGAGACAAAGTGAACCTTCATCCTCTATTACATATTTCAATCATATTAATCATCCTGATAATTTTTTATTTGTGGGAAGTGATTATAATGTATAAGGGAGAAAAAAGGGTTTAATGACAGATGTTTTACAATATGTGATGTAATATTCCCATAGTGTGAACTAGATCATGAGATCATCTCAATAATAAATAGTATTTAAAATGTAGTCAATGAAGCTTGAATAAATTTAATAAAATGGAAAATACCTTCTATTAAGTGAAAATCATGGTGTTTATATGATTTTATCTATTCAATGTATAATTCTAATTTTCATGACATTTATAAGAAACTATACGCAATGGAAGTTGATGGTAAGGGTTTATTTCCATGAATCTCATAAATTTATGATATTACACTTACACATTATGTTGTTTTCTTCTATAACATAAAATAATTGACGTTGTTGATACTTCTATGTGGATCCCATTCTTCATCTACTATATTTAACTTCAATAAATGTACAATAATGTAATGATTGTAATAAATTGGTTTATTAAATTAATTGTATCGTTATCAATGAATGTTTTAATTTCGAATAGTATGGTAGTACATCATGATTATATTTTTAGTGTAAAATTTTAGAAAACATCCATTTTATATTTGTTTTATTTTTGTCGGATATTTTTAGGATTTGATTGGGGTGTGTTGATAAAATAAATTAGTCGCCTTGAGGTATATAATTGGTTTTCTAGATTGTCTATAGATTCCAATGCAATATTTTAGTGGATGGAAATAAAAAAATGATTGGATTTTTTGGGTGATTACATTGTGGTTTGACATGAAATTTCATTATTGTTTCTTGGCGAACATGAATAAATATGATAAAGATAAAATTGAATATGGGTTTTTTATTTTTTTATGACATCCCCTATACATGAATTTTTCCACCACGCTCATGATCATAATTGGTAATTTTTTTCTTTATGATGTTTTCATGGTTTTTTCCCGTTATTTCATTATTAATAGTTTGCTTCATGATAGTGTGGGCCTTTTTTGTTTATGTCTTATCTACACTGTTTCATTTAAATTTAATACCATTTTTCTGTTTTTCACACTAATCCCTCATGTCAATTCAATTCAACCCTTCATTATTAAGCTCCATTATCTTCCTTCCATATTCATAGTTTGGAAAACATCACATTTTCACCACAAATTCTTTTCAGATCTAATAGGGAAATGTATGGCTATAATATCAAGTCTATCTGTCCGTATTTCTAGCAAATTGAATAGATAGTCTTGTACCATTTATTTTTTATTTATTAAATTATTTATTATTATGATTTTTTGGTGGAAAAATTTTGGTTTTAGTTGTCGTGGAATTTTTTATTCATCTAGGGTTATCTTACTTTTATCTTTTTTGTTCTGTTATAAATGGTTGTTTGGTGTCTGTTTATGAGTTTTCATCTCAGACATTAGATTACAATATATTTTCATTGATGGCTGTGATAATTTAATCTTCCATGGATAATTTATATTATTATTATTTTTAGTTTCCTTCCATAAAGGTGGTGAACATCGCTTCAATGAATCCTCTCCACACATCATTGATTGGTCATCCAATATTGTTTTGTGTGTTTTTGTTCTAGGAATAAATGAAAATACCAGAATTATTATTCCAATATCAAATTAATATATCTCATGATTTATATGATGTTGAGGGTGGGATGATAGAGCTAAAATGTATATGGGTGCATTGAATAAGTCTTTTCATGTTCCTTTGCACAATGTAGTGATTGGTGTTTTTTATAAATTTTTAGTTTAATTGTGTTCATATTTAGATAAAATATCAAATATGATGTTTTATTTTTTGATATGTTCCAAAATTTTGTCTTCATCCATTTGTTATGTTCTCAGTACACAAAATATATGGTTTATTTAAAAATTCATTAATACAGTTTTCAATAAGGAAATAGTGTTTCCTAGAAGTTATTATCCCCAAGGGTAAAAACGAAACATTAACTATTGAAAATAATAATAATAATAGAATAAAAAAATGTGGTTGATTTCATTTTTTCATTAATTATTTCCTTAAATATATTAATTATCCTGAATTTATTAGTAAATTATATATCTAAAATCACATGATTATATGATTAACTGGTTATATTTGAATTCTTATGGAAGTTATTTTATATCAAAACTGGGAATGGTTAATGTTTTATTTCTAGAAGATCTGGTGCTATGAAGATATAGTAGTGTAGTTATGATTGTGGTTTGTGGTAGTGATTTTGTTGTTAAACCTTTTAGATAGACGTTCATTTTGTATATATATATATAAGATATATTTTCCATGCTACTTCTTTATACACCTGACCCATGTTTGATTCACCTGCCTACTACCAATATAATTGTATTTATATTTTTTTTACATTATAATTTGTATTATCAAGGTAATATATGGATGAATACTCTTTATCCCATGTACTATCTTCAAGTAATGTCATATCCTATAAATAGTAATGGATGTTATGATCATACAATTATTTTTAGTAATAATTTGAAGAAACTATAGGGAATTGATGTAACCATAGGAACACTATCAATTAACTAGCACTATGGTGTTTGCATGAGGAGGTAAATGCAAACTACTAGACTGTATAGCGTATTGAGAATGTGATATGGGATACATTCCCTAGAAGACATATTAGAGTATTGATTGAATATGAAGTTGGAATGTTTATGTGAGGAAATATTGTGGGGAACATACATTTTAATTAGAGGGTATATGGTTGATTTCCATAATATTCAAAATAACCATCTATACCAAAATAAATGATTTATGTATAATATCTGATATGTGGAAGTTGATATGGTGTGATGATGAATATATCATTTTGTATTGTGTTATAGTTATCATATGAGAAATTCTGTTATAGAGAACCACATCAGAAGGGATTGGGGGAACCAGATATTTGACATTACTGAATGAGAGTAACAAACTAGTGGGTAAGTGGTTGAGAAGTAAATTATTTTTATAATGATTTAAATTACCTTAATATACATTTGTTCAATTTTTTGTGAGGCATCCATGGGGATGCTTAGTTGTAGGCGACCTAATAATTTCTATTATTTTTTTAGTTAGGATTTTGTATATTCATTCCACATTTGAATGAGAGATCTTGAGTATGATAATAGTGAGTATAAATGTTATTCTCTCCCCAATATATAAAATGTTTTTAAATATCTATTTCAATTATGGTGTTTGAATATTAAACTACCAGTTTAGTTCATGGGATTGGCTATAGTGAAAAATCTTATATATTTTTTGTTCATTAAATCAAAACATTTATTTGGATGAATTTTTTGTGTATTATACGATTATTTGGGATTTTAGATGACTTATTTTATATATTTTATCATTTATGTGATTCCTTATTTCTCGATTAAGGACATGTGATTAATAAAAAATAAGTGAATACATTTAAATTTTTTTAATTAATTTCATTTCATGTTTATGGATTAAGAGTTTTCATGGTTGATGTCGACGAATTATAGTCTACCTCAATTTCAGGTTTAGTTTGGTGACGTTCAGCTAGCTCACTCGTTGAATGTAGGAGGGTTCACCAAGGTGAGGTGGAGGATCAATGGATGATGATGTTGAAAATTATTGAAAATCAGTGGATTCATATGTATGAAGGTATTGTATCTCATCTTGGTATGGAGAACTGTATGAAGGATATGGAGGTTTCATTTTTTTTAATCCATGTTGTATCTGATTATTTTGTTCATAGACCATTAGTCAGGTGTGGCTAGATGCAAAAATGTATCTAATATTTGGTCATGTGTTAGGGGAAAAGGTGGATATGTTATGTAGTTTTTTTCTTAGGATATATTATATTGAGTTAATATTTTCCAAAATAAGGGAGGAAAATAGGTTGGAGTAAATATCCTTTACATAAGGGATCCTTGGTGTGAAATTTTAACAGATATAGTTTATGGAACATCATTTTTAAACCTTATTTTTTTGAATATATGGAGTGTATGAATCATTTTTTAGAGGAGGTGATGTATCTCATTATTTGATATACAATCATAGCAATTATGTTTCCAATGTACATAGATGTTCTAAATAAGGATGAACTAATATGGAAAATGATTTCACATATGATATAATCCTTAGTATATATTTCTTAGGGTTCTTTGAAGAGTAGGATAGATGAGAATTTACCACAACTTATAGTTATTTTCGGATTTTTGACAATTTTGAGATTGATTTAGTAAATTGATGACACCCATTTCAATATTTAAATTAGATATCAGGAACCTACAAAATGATCCAATGATGTGTGAATTATTTTTTTTTGTTTATATGTTTTTCAGTTGTGTTTCTTAAGAAATTTTATGGGGATATGTGTTCCATGAGAGGACTATATTCATATCAACACAATAAGCATCAGTTTTCATTGATTCGATATAATAGTTTGTTCAAAATAAATGTTTACATATATGAATAAATATAGTCGGTAGTGAATATCCACATGAAATTACTTATCCGTAAGGATATAGATCAAGGGTTGGAATTATGAGTGGACAAAAAAAAATATAAGGGATCTAATAATGTGAATCTATATTCCCACGATGTGCCATCGTGAGTGCGTTTGTAGATCATCCCCGGATCCCTATTTATATTTTAATATAGGTTATGATTTATTTGAATTTATAGTGTCAAAATCCTTTTATCTGTTCTCCAAATTATGATCATTTTAATTCAATGTTGAGAGGATACTGGTATCCATGATGTGACTATTAAAGTAGGAGGATTCATGAATCCACTTGATGTGTATTATGGTTGAAATATTTTATGGCTCGGTCCAACAAATGATCTTGTTATTGGCCTCTTCGGTCCTAGTGCACGTAGTTTTTCTTTTACATAGGCTCTAGAACTCAGTCATCCCTAAAGAAAATGAATCATGATCAGAGTGATATATTCACCACCTTATAAAGGGGTTATTTATGACCCTTCTTATTCTATGTGGTATTTCTATAATTCTCCCTGCTTGGAGGGACTATCATCCAAACTTGCACAGTAAATGGTTTAATGATCTAAAACCATTTTTCATGGCCCAATCCTACAAATGATCATGATATTTTCATCTTTGGGCCTATCCAATAGTGATTTAAATTTACATAGTCTCTGGTCCTCGAGATGGGAAAGGTATCCACACCTCCATATAAAGGGTTTCTTCGTGCTCCTCCTCCTTCTATAGTGGTCGGACCAGTGGGTCACATGGCCAAAAGTGTGCCACTAAGATGGTGGTTGGACTGATGGGTCATATGGCCTCAATAATGTCTCTCTTTGTGTGACAGTCTACCGACTAGAAATGAGGTTCTATTGATGTAAAATGAGGAGACTATAGCCTCTATATTATAATTTCATAGTTCTTTATCAGAGAAAATATATAGAAAAATGATGAATTGCTAAAAAAAGATTGTTAAGAAGTCAAATATTAATATAATATATGAATAAAAATGGTCAAAACCAATTTACAACAATACATGTTTGACATATAATGATAAAAGTACATAGAATAAAAATTAAAAAATAAAATGCAAAATGGTAAACTACTCAAGAATCATGAGAATGATCCCAAACTTATTCTCCATGACTCCCATGTACAAAAAAACACAAGTAATGAATCCAATGACCTATGAGCATGAATATATACTAAGATTCCAAACAATGCTCGAGTAAGGTGTGAAATATGGATCTCATTAGAGAGGAACCCACTGGGTCTATCACAATATATTTCATGCATTTAATAATAGATGACAGCGTGATTCTCATTATAAATGAAATTTTATAAGAAATTAATTAATAGAAATATGGTATGAGATCCTAAATGAACACGCATCCCAAAAAACCTATGTCGGGAAAATCTAGATATATACATTTTGGGTATATACACTTTCAATAGTAAGGATAACATATGTTAGAATCATATTGACCATTACAAGATGAATCATTAAGAGTATGACATAGAGAGGCAGTCTCTATCCTCAGGAAAACTGAAATCTCACCTTCCAGCATGACTAGAATATCACCCATAGGTTCTCCAAAAATGTCCCTCTAGAATATTCAAAATATCACCCTTAGACTATAAAAATTATTCCTTTTGTAATAACAATAATCAAGCCCTTAGGCTATCAAAAATACTTCCATCATCCATCATTATAATATCACCCTCAGTCTATCTGAAATATTCTCTCAAGATAAACTAGAATCATTCCCTCATAAATCATGTAACTATGCATCTACCCTCAGGAATTCAACTTAAAAATATTATATTATCTTAGTAATTGAGTACTAGTTTGATAATCCCATGGGATGTTCGATAACATTCTCCAATCCCAATTCCGTCACATTAAACATGAGTCATATCTAGAAAAACTCACAATTCCAAATACTATCGAATCTATAGTTATCAATCATAATGATATAATATAAAATCAAAAACTATGAATGAAAATACTCAATTATAGTATAAAAACTAGATTTTAAGTATGAGGACATAATGGTCATTTTTTTTACAAAAATTACCACTGTTTAACCAGTTCAGTTCATTAATCCATTTATTTATTTATCATAACAATTATGTCAAGAATTTCTAATTAGTTTATTGAACCAATAGTCGTTAATATTAGTCAACAAGTTTAGCTAGGTGATTATATCAATAGAAATCAGATAATTTATATTTATACCATTTCCTAAAATAGACTAAGTCTGTAAAAGACCAAGTCATCATAATTTTCAAGGTAAGAACAACTGTGGGGTGGAAGAAAGGCTCGATCTCATTGCCTATGGACCAAAAGGAATCCATGGAATTTTTTGAAATGAACAGTTTTAATTTAATATTGAATATAATAATTATTTGGTTGTTTGTGGAAGCCCATAGCGATCAATTATATTTCATATAAATTAAATAATTAAATCAAACAAACATGATTTGGTTTACAAAACCCATTTAAATTCCTTTAAAATTAATTCAAAAAAACATAATAATAGTCATGGTTTAACAATCCTATATATATGTTAACCTTTTAAACAATTAACTTCTCATAAAATGTTTATATTTAAATAACTACATGTGTGGTTTTCCCACCATACCCAGATCAATTTCAATGTAACAATTTAATACATACCATTTAAAATTATCGATCATGAAAAATATATTTCATTTATTCAAAGGGGGAATTACTAAATGACACATAACAAGAAATAACAATAATGTATATGGGAAAATCAAACCATAACTAAACAGGATATAAAAAATTATGACTACTTTTAATTCTTGAATGTAGAGAACAATCAATAGAGGGGTTTTGTTATATAATCATGACTTTTTCTATCAAAAAAATCATTTATATTTTTTAATAATTACTTCAAATTCACCAAGGAAATAATTTTATAGAAACCACCATACAAATCAAAGAATTAATTTAAAGTATAAATAAAATGAATTTAATAAAATAATGTATTATCAAATTTAAATGGTGCAAGAAAGGGATCATACATCAGGGCGGAACCAAGTTAGACACTTAGTCTCTCTAAAAATATTTATCTACAACATGCCACTACCCCCAATGAAAATATACTCAATTGCATCGATATAAAGATACATGTCATGTAAGAACATATTTTAATGGAACATGAATGTGTACAAGTGGATACATACTTATATTATTATATTCATACACCTATCTCCACATAATTACATTTGAATTTTATATATATAAAGAGGCACACCTTGTAGCAGACATATATATTCACATTTAGGGGTGAATATACACATAATGTGGAACATAAATACATATATTCTTAGATATGAATATTATTACAAGTCAACTTAGAATATATTGTCTCTAAAGAACATGGTGGGTCTAATGAAATACAAAATAATTACTGGGAGCCTTATCACACCAAAAAGATATATCATTATAATAGAGAAACCAAGAAACATTTATAAAGCATTACCGCAGATGGAGGAAATGAACAGAATCAACCAGAATCCACACAAAATCATCCAATATAATTCTGATAAATTATTAGGGATCCAAAACCTAATAAATATCTGAATAAAAGAGATATGAAAGAAAATAGTGGAATAAACCCTCACTTATGAGCAATAAAGAGTTGACAAAACAAATGTTCCTCTTTGAATTCAGTGGTGGATGTTAGAATATGAAGGAACATGATTTTGGAGGCCATTCACATACCTTATGGATGGAAGAAACATAATAACCAATGATGCTAAAATCCTATTGTTTTTTCCAAATGATATAGGTAAATAGAAAGAAACAAATCAGCAGAAAATGAGGGAGAATAGGTAGTTCAGGTTCTAATTTCATGAATCGAATAGGATAGGTGAAAAAACATAGCAGATATGGAAATCAGAGAGGGAGCCATGGAGAGGGGGTCACACGCCTATGGGGTTTGGATAAATGGGAGGTCCCATAAGGTTGGGGATAGGGGTTGGATGTGTGTGACATTGGTAAAGAGTAAGGGAGACCCCCTTTGTGGTGTTAAAGACCTATGATTAAAATTATACATAATAATAATTTTATTTATAAGAATTATAATAAAAATAACAACAAAAATAATAATATTATCGATAATAATAATATTTTTTTTTATTATAATAAAAACAATGATTTAATAATATTTGTCTATATTAAACCATGAATAATTTAATTCCAAATTAATTTTTCATTATTTATTTTAATTTCCTTAAACATACTCATCACAGTATTCCATATCTATAAAAATATGTTATGGTTCCTGGTTTTCTAAACAGACATTCTAGTAAAGTAAAAATTCAAAATTATTTGGTTTTTCATTTGGTATTAAAACCACACCACCATCCAACATCTCCCCCTGATAGGCCTTTTGAAAAAACTATAACATCAATTGACCTACATGAGTAATGAAGTATCATTCAAATAGTCATTTTGGGTTTCCAACACCCAAAACACCTTTCACCACTTCTAACGCACATGAAACTTATGTTTTCATATCCTAATGAAGTGCTCATATTCCAATTGAGATAATGATATCACAATTACTCAAGCCTGATTTCCCAAACAAACGATCATGTCATCATCTGTAAAAATGTTTTTACAAAGGTGTTTCCCACCCCCTCAGTCTTTAACATTAAAGAGGGGTTAATTCAAAACCATGATACCTCCATTATTGGACTATCATACAAGACACTTACTAAAGTGTTATTTTGAATCTTATCGAATTACTTCCAAAAATATTCAAATGGTTGATTCCCCTATCTACCTTATTTGTCCAGGTTGATCCAGCCCCTCGTGAAAATCTGTTCTCGAAACAAACTACACTATTCTCACATGGGGACATGCGAGAAACATGCCTTCACATAACATTCCATCTATTATTCTAGAAAACAATTCGATCCTCTCTGACCGACAATTCAATAATACACTCCACTGATATTGTTGGTGTTTTAAGAACTGAATTATTATTCCCCCTTTTGAGGTACCACAAATTTACAATGGACTTGGTCACAAGAGTGTATCCAATTCTTTTAGAGATTTCCCTTAATTTAGTCGTCACTGTGCCTGAAAAAAATATTGATATAACCATGTATTAGAATGATAGAAGACTAATTAAGTAACCCAATGTATTCCATTGTCTAGTTTTACGAGTGAGAATTCAATAAAATGTCAATATTTCCACTTCAGAACATTGGCTGATCCCGGAGTGTAATTTGTCTGGATATCAAGTCAAAGATTATAGCTAGTGTCCAATACTCCATCAGAGGTGTTAATAACGTGTAATACAAATATCTCTTAGGACTAAGCAATACTAAAAAAGATCCATGAATCTAGCATGAAACACTAATAAAGAACTACCCAACAAGTCTAACATTATTTAGTGCGTCTGTGTGTCATAAGACTGATGGTGTCATAGTTCCTAAAGGGGGAATTCAATATAGGGTACATACTCATCTCTAATGGAATATTATACTAATAGGATTGTATTATTAACATGAAGATAATTCAAACCACTACTGGTCAACATCTATTATAAGAATCTCAATGTCATCTACAAATATACAACTATCAATCGATCACCAAGTCTCTACCACCAAAGGAATTTCTATGATCATTAATGTTTTATCACAAAATTCCTCCCATGACAAATCATATAGTAAAATTTTGCATATACCACAAATGACATCAATATCATGTTACCAATAAATCATATACATGAATTAGAGTTTTCTTACCTCAAGAAAATTTAAATATGACGGCATATTCTCCAATGTTCCTCTTAGGTTGTGTTCCATTAACTATGAATGGTGAGTATTTAAGAGAACGTACATGGCACTTCCCTACCTTTGATTGTCCTAATTGTCCAAAAAAGATATAGACTAGCCACTTAAAATAACACTATGTTAGAAGCTCATTAAATGAAAAAATTTGAACAAATAGCATGAAAACCAAAATCAAACTAATCAACATGTCAAAACACTAAATTCTATGAAATTTATCCTAATCATTGGGATGAACATGATTTATTTTTCCATAGGTAACTATACCTTAGAGATGTCACAATAATGTAGAGAATAGTTCATGGCTCAACATGAATACCAAACTAAACTGATTTGTAACATCATTAAACAATCGATAGGTACAACCTATCTTGATGCGTACTGCCCTGATATTTTATGAGAAAATAGACTAACATTTTTCCCATTAGTGAGGAAGAAGAAATAGTCAAGAAACTAATGAATTAGAAAACCATTCCAGGGGAATTTCTAACCTGTGGAATATGATCATTACAAAATATTGAAGCCCATCGAAAAATTCAAGGATACCATAACCACTGATCCAAATAACGATGCCATTGAAAAATGAAATTCCTACAATAAACAATGACACCTGAGGAGCACCAATAGGAAAAAAACAGATGACCATGGAATGTAATTTACATTCTAATATTGCTACCTACCAAAGGATAGCCCCTTATGAGAGCATACGTGTTGACACTACATCTTGGTCATGCCGAACTGAAAGTAACCAGGGTCATGAACCTAATATCTTTTCCATTTCTAAATAGGAAATGGACTATGGAAAATTCCCTTGTTTCCATACCATGGATACTCAAAATTAAAATATCAATATACCCTTTTAATAAGGTTTGATCAATGGAAACCACATATAAGTTCCATTTTAAGGGCATTACATTTACTCACATTTAGATATTTAAGAAACTAAAATATTTAATTTGAAGCATCATGCACCATTTTAAAGTAAAATAACTAGGTATAATATTTTTTCCAATTCTCTAAAGGAGAAAATAGGAATGATATATCAAACTTCATTTTTAACAATTCAACATGCATTGACATCTAGACGTAATTTTTAAATTTATTACATAAATTCATTTTTAAATGAAAAGGAGACCCTTGGGGGTCCCACTATGCTAACTTGGGTTATTTATGAAGGAACCCAATAAATGTTTCTTAATATATTAAAATTTTAAAAAACACAGATGTTTAATATCAAAAGATACATGTCTCAAATGACCAACTTTGGTCATGTTGAAGATCTTAGAAGTGAAACAATTTCATTTAGGATAGTTTAAAAAAATTTCATGTTAATAACAATTTAACAAAATAAACATTATCATGTGAAATAGTTTGATTATATGGATTGTATTTCCCCAACCTATAGTGTTCCCAAACACTTTCTAATCAATGTTTTATCACCCTATTTATTGACAACCCATATATATCCACCCACAAAACCAAATAATCATAAAAACATTCATGTTTTCATAAGTAGTAAGCACTATGAAACCTGTTATAATCCTTGAAGCATTATATATAAATATCAATGGCATGTTAAGTAGTCAGGAAATATGAAATATCAGTATATATTCATTTTAGACAATAAATCAATGCTTAAAACTCATGGAACACAAATCAAATTATAATGAAACATACATATGAAACTAAAGGGAATTGTGTGTTCATGTAATGTCAATTTCTATGTTCCAATTATAGTGCATGAAATGATCCATTATTTCTATTAAATTATATGCATAAAATACCAAAAATATAATAAATCGATAAGTAGTAGAAATTATACCATTCACTTAGGGTGAAATCATTTAAACTGTAATAGAAAAAAGAATGAGTGACAATCCAAGCCCTAACCACTTGGTAATTTCATGTATGTTGGTTGATAAGTCATAATCATATCTATTTAATAAGTTCCAACACATTCATAGTCTTTTTTCCACCTAACTGAAATAGTAGTACAAAAGGAAAATAAGCTATGAAACCCCATTGTAACATCCCGAATCGGCTCCCTACAAAGATGGAGTATACACCGTTGGGTCACATGGCCTCATGCGCACCTCCCTATATGACATAGGCTCCTGAATAGCCGTTAGGTTCTATTGATGCTACAATGGAGATACAATACTATCTATATCATACTAGAGACGTTATTTATCTGAAAATCAATAATAGAAAAACAATGTGTTTGTAATAAAATATAGTCAGCCAGTTAAAGAATAATATAATATATGAATAAAAATGGTAATCCACAATTTACAATAGTTCTTGTATGAAGGATGATGAAACATGTTTACGTAGTTAAAATTTATAAATGAAAAGAAAATACCAATGGTCAACTCCTAGAGAATCTTGTAAATGTGCCCAGTTCTATACTCCCAAGTTCCCATTTACACAACATAAACCATGAAATGAAACTGCAGACCTATGAGAAAAATGATCTACTTGGGTTCCAATTGTAACTTGAGCAGGGTGTGAGATATAAATATCAGTTACCCGACACCCACAATGTCTAGCACAGTTCTTTTCATGCAATTAATATTATATGAATAGGTTACATACATTATAAATGCAATGTGATGAAAAATTAAATAATAATAACATGTTCTGGGATCCTAAATGGACACCCATCCCATACCACTTGCTTCTACCTAGGGAAAGTATATATTTCAATGGGTGGATCCTCCTAAAATATGAAGGATATGCCAAATGGGTTGACGATTCCCCTACCATGAATGATTCATTCATACTATGTCATAAACATATAGTCTCTTCCATCAGGCTAACCAAAATCTCACCCTTAGTTATAACAATAATCTCACCCTTAGGCTGTACAAAATATATCCATCATACATATCCAAAATCTCTCCGTCAGGCTATCCAAAATCACTCCCTTAGATTGTATAGAATCTCCCCTAAATCTATCCAATTTATCACTCTCATGCATAAATAGAATCTACCATAGGATATCCAAGATCTCACCAACAATAATAACTAAAATATCACCCTCAGACATCATGTGACTGTGAATCATTCCCTAAGGCATCCGAAATAAACATATAATCCACCCTTAGTTAATCAGTAATAGTGCAACAAGACCTCAGGAAATGTTAAAACAAGCACCAAGCCCTTAGGACTCACATTAAATGTGGTTCATATCCAGACAATCTCACCATGCCAAATAGTATGAAACCCTCAGGTATCTATCACATCGATATCACATAAGATCAAAATCTATAGAAGAAATAATCTCAATTTTAGTGTCAATGATATTATATTTATCATATAAATCATAATGATCAATTGATAAAAAATTCCATCTGTCAACCTATTTAGGTCATTTATCTTAGTTCTTATTTATCATAATATTATAAAAAATATTTTTAATTAATATATCAAACCTTTAGTGGTTAATATTAATTTACCAGTTTATCCAAAGTGACATGTCATTATAAATTTCCTGATTTTTTTATTACATTTCAAAAATATAATCCTATAATATATTTTTTATCCAATTTATTATAGTGATTTATATTCAAGCATTAAATGTATTAAAACATTCCTAGGATGGTACACCAGTTGTTTGGATGTAGGTTACAATATCCTTACTTATGGATGAAAATCATTTGAAGGAAAAGAATGAAATGAACAATTAGAGAATAATATGCATTATTTGACTTATTTTTATGTGTGTGGCATTATTGTGTTATCAAATTTGTTGCATATACTTTATATAATTAAAACTAAAAAAGTGATTTGTTTTAGACCACCCACATAAATCCTATTTAAATTCATTCAATTTAACATAATAATATGTATGTTTTAACAAACATATATATATTTCAACCTATTAGACAATTGTTTTCCCATAATAAATGTTTATTAAATTACCCGGAGGTGTAGTCATTCAACCATATTCAATTCCATTTCAATATAACTATTTAATTAATTAAATTTATTCTAATTGAAAATGAATAATCAATTAACATTATTCAAATGGGTAAATTACTAACATTCCACATAAAATGAACTAGCATGAAGGAATATAGAAATTTAAAATATAAAGCCCCGACACCAGTTACCCATAGTCGGTGCATTATTTTAATATATCGGCATGATTACAAGGAATCATGTCCCGAAGGACCAATTAGTTTAGTAGCCTTGGAATCAATAGATACATTCATAAGTCTTACATTACATCATAAAGTGAAAAAGTTACAACAACAACATCTTGTCTTCATATCCCCTCATACAATACCTACAGGTCAATCATAAAATTCTTCTTCACATCCTGGGAAAAATAAAACATTGAAAGGGTGAGCTCAGATGCTCAGTAAGGATAACAATACATTGGAAACTTTTACAAATAGGCATAAAATTTTATATAAATTTATAACTAAAAAAGCATTTTAAACATGAACTTCAGCATAACATGGAAAAAATAAATTGAAATAATGTCATTTACTTACTCAAATGGATATTCTACTAGTCTTATAATCACAAGAATTATCAATAAACACATTCATAGTGATGGAATTCATAATGCCAAAATATCATAACCACAAATCCAAGGCCTCGTGCCAAGACTGCAAATAAGATTTTGTCATGGCCTTATGCCAAGAAACTAGTTTGTCTATTGAGACCTACCGATGCATCGAGGAGCTATGGCGGGCTCTACCCATCACTTATAAAGTCCATTTCATTCCTCATATGTACAGGTTTAAACATAACATAAATATTCATATTAAAACTATCAAACAAAATGTCAATAATTTCTCCACAAACCATGAATGGTATAAAAAACACATCCACCGTCAAACATATCAAAAAACCTTTAATAGAATATGTAAGTTTTGTATAATAATAAATCAACTTCAAATAAGCTTAAAATCCATCAAAGGACGTTGACATAGATGAAATCAAAACAATTTTAGAGAAATATCTCTTATTTAGAAATCATTTAAAAATCACATAAATATAAAATAAAACATTTACATTGAAAATTTTCATATAATCTTTTAAGGGATGCTTCAACGATTTTACAAAGGTGGAAAATAGAAACACCCGCCGTAAATTTAAAAAACCATTATTACCTTAATTCTGTCGAAAAAGATAAAAATGACCTAGTTTGGAAAATGACAGAAAGATTCCTTTATAAACTTCTTATAAAAAGTCAAAAAAATGTATAAATGGATTTAACCCATATTCTATAAAATATTTAGAATGCTTTGAAATTCATTTCTATGAAACATGGATGTGGATGATAAAGATGTCCCAGTAGATAATTACGTATAAACAACCTTGGATAATGAAAAGATTGTGAAATAAATGCTTACCTTGTAACTTTAATTGGTTGATGGTAGGTTATCCTCCTGTATAATGGTGAAATAATTTTTATTAAATTATACTAGATTAATACACATTAATATGATATCATATAGGATCTTTTAACATTGCTTTGTTAATAATATCTTAGTATTATAGTCATTTCGGGTGTTAAATTACTCATTTTATTTTATATGTTTTGTTACATAAGCCATGTTTGTTATGTATTGGTTGTATATTATTCATATACATAATGATATAAAGTCCTTAAACAATATTTTTAATCATCAAATGAGAATTAGACTTGAATGGATACGATGGGGAATGAATCTCATTGCGTTCGTGGAGACGGTAGTCCGTACATATGTACGAGCAACAATATCACTCCTTTGATATTAAATTAATATATAATTGGATTGTATATCAAATATATAGAATCATTGTCATGTTATATATATTATTTACATTAAATACACTTCATTATTATACCCATCCAAATAATAATGTTATGAATAACAATTAACCACGACGTGGAGATAGTAAGCCGTATGTACACACGAATGGTGACATGTCATTCAAAGGATGGATAGAATACTGAAAATGATTGTACCAAATTTATAATAACATAATATTATATATAATATACTGGAGTTAGTATTTTTTAATGGGATACAACCGAAAAAATAAGTTGAATAAGAAAGGAACTTGAAAGTGGGTGGTGAAAACATTACCTCTTCTTCGGGTTCTTCCTTTTGACATGATCAAAAGGGATATTTAGGTTGGCTTTATGATCAATCTAAGGCCTCTAGGTTGAAGTTAGGGATGATGGGAGAATAATTTGGTAGGGTTTGGCAGATCCAAAATGCTTTGAAGGTTGAATGAATTGGTTAGAAGGGGTGTCCTTTTATAAGGGGGAGGAGGGGCTCTTTTGAAAAAACTTAAAATAGTAATTTATAATAAATTCATATTAGGGTTCTAGTGGCTCAAAATTAGATTATACAAATTATAAGGTGGTTATGGGTCGCAAAACATTCCACCAATAGATTTTAGATAGGTTTGGGTCATTATATTAACCTTATCTTATAGTTTTAACTCTTAGTTATTTAGTTTGACATTTACCATGTCACCTTGTATTTTTATATTATATAGTTAATAAACATACAATATATATTCAAAAGACCCCCACTAGGACTTTTAATTATACACATGTCACGATATTAGTCCTTTGGATTACCCTTATATTTTTAGTAATTGAATATCAATTAATAATAAAATATTTTTTTTAAAGACTCTTTTATGTCAATTTTGACACTATTTGGTATTTGATTTTAGTAAAAATCATAACAGCATTATTACTTCTGAAAAAATTTATATAACCAATAATAATATTTCATAATAACTTAGAAAATTATTGGAATTCAAAAAAAAAATTATATTACATTTATTTTGAAATTTATAATATCAATTATTGTAATATTTCATTAATTACGTAATTAATGCATCACCATTGTGTCATTAATAAATTAAACTATTTATTGTCTAAAAATTATAAATAAAATACCATTATGTATGATATATGTTTATATTTCTAATGAATTTTTATTATTGAATTTATCTTATGTATAACCCAAAATTAAAAATGTTTTAGTAAATAAACATTAATTTTATCTCTTTTAACTCTTCCTTTAATTAAATAATAATAAATGTCCTAATCTACTCCTAGTGGACCTAAATGATAATACATTATTCATAAGGATTCTAATGGTCTGTATACACCTATCAAATAGAATTAGGACATGTGTTAGGGTAATGTTAATATCATTTTTACCTGTAATTACCCTATTTACTTTTAACCGTGGTAAATAAAAGAAAAAAGTTACTATTCACCAAAAATTATTTTTATCATATTGAACCAAATTTTACTCCTTTATATTAACCGTGCCTTTCGTAATTTCTAAATTCTACTCACAGATGTAGTAAATTATGTTTTATGTGAATTTGAAAATTTTCTTAGGAGATTGGTAAAAGACGGTGAAAAGTTCAATAAACTTTTTATATGTCTAGGGGTATTATTAACTGAATCTAATGAATTACATTGAAATTATACAGGTATTAAGAATATATTTTGACCTAAAATAAATTTAAATAAAATAAATAACTATTTAAATAAAAAGTCGGTTTTAACCAATAACTTAGTGTTTTCACTATTCTTCAAAAAATGAAACTTTTCAGAAAAATACCAAAATTTCACTCTAAGATAATTTTAATATTCCAAATTAAAAAATGAATTCTATTTTACCAAATTAAAAACATAAAAGTTTCTTTTATTAATTTAATATTAATTCCCACTGTGAAAACCAAAAGGCGTATTTTTAAGAAATAATAACTATCAAAAGTTTGACACATGTTTATGTCCAATTTCATAGTGAAATTTATTACAAGGACCATCAGTGGATTAAATGGTAAAAATATATTCTATATATACATCCAAACAATTAAAAAGTTTAATTTAACAATATAAATTATTTTTATTAAAAAAGTTGTTTTCAGTTAAAATATAGTGTTTGTCCCTATTCACTCAAATATGAAAGTTGTTAGAAAAACATCAAAACTTTATTGAAACTAAATTCTTATGTCCCAATACTAAAGAAGAAGTTTATTTTGTCAAATTGAATATATAATAGTTTCAAATATTGGATTTAAAACGGCTTCTCCATTAAAAGGGGGTAAAATTTCATTTTTTTTATTAATAGTTATTTTATATGAAAAAAATGAATTTGTTATTAAATTATGACTTAGAAACACATAATTTGGATTGTAAAATTATAAGGATAATATAAAATTTAAAATTCAATTAAAACTATTCATAACTGCTTTTGAATGGTGAGTTTGGTAAGTCGTGGTGCGCTTGAACTCAGTGTTGTGTACAACACACGCTATTGTATTATTCAAAGAGAAGTGTACCGTGGAAGCTTGGGGTGCTACATTCTCACCTACTTCAATCAATTACATCCTTGCAATTTGAAATTTTTCTTTGAAAATAATAGGTTGAAAATAGAAAATACCATTGGGAAACCCAACATCAGAAATTAGATTAATAAACATTAGTCTTGATAAGAGGAAAAGGGAAATGAATGGTTCACCTCCAAATTATGATCCTGATTAGGAGAAAATTGGTGGAAATTAGAGACATATAATTGTAGGAAAAACATAAATATTTATAGGTAGTGATTGAGGTCATCAATCAAAATCATGTTTAAAATTGGGGGCCTTAAATTCATCAATATAAAGTGATTTAATATAACATCAGTTCAACAAAACATATGGTATTAGGATAACACATTTTCTGTTTAATGATCCCTTCTCTAAAGTATAAGAATTAATTTCTTCACAGAATAAGAGAAGGAGAATAATATATACATGATATGTAGAGTTTCATCCTTCAACTAATTCCTACCACAAGTTAATCTTTTATTTTAAAAAATTCCTAAAATATTAAATTTATCCTAATCGTATAGGGTTCCAAAATAATGAATTTATAATTCATTTTTCCAACTATTAAATAAACTACATTATACAAACCAGAAAATCACATAGGCCATTGGTAGGTTATTCACCTTTGTCGCCCTTCTGTTGCCGGTTCAAGTCTCGCGGCGTTGCCAGACGCGACAGGTTGTCACCCGACCTCCAGGATATCGTTTTTATAACATTCCAAAAATAATCTTCCAAAATGATTTAACCTTATCAGTAGTATCAAATTTCAAATATAATCCATCCCAACCTTTAGACTTATCCAAATTACTTTTGTCCAAACTGACAGTCCAAACTAACAGTCCAAAATATATAAGGAAGGTAAATATAGTGAAGATATTTTTATTTACGTAATAACATGTGAATACCTTCATCAAGTATTCTTTTAAATTATGGTAACACCATGAATTACCATAAAAACTGATTTATTACATTCATTCTCCCTTATTCATTATGTAATACTAGATATATTCCTTATATCCAAAAACTTTGAATACTCCAACAATGATGACATAAACAATCCATTAATCAGTGCCAAGGCAATCAAGAATATCCAATATAATTTTTGCAAATCAACCATCTCTTATCCCAAAATTACTACCTCAGTATCAAGACAATATTAAGGTTTAATTTTCCATCACCTATGTATTTTCACAAAAAATAGTTTAACTTTCTGTTGAGTCTCTTTTCATAGTACCATATAATCTCAAATCCTCAATGAAATAGTACTGCAGCACAATCCTTATTTATATCCATAATTATTATAACCAGTACATTGTTGATACAACACTAAAATGAAATAATTATGTAATAAAAACATAAGAACTCAAATCATTCCTCCTCATATGTGGTAGTATCATAACTTGATTATTATCCAATAGCATCATTTGGGGCATTCTCTGATGATTTGGACATCGGTTCGCGTAGTGTTCGAACTCCTTGCAAATGAAGCATTGTAAATTTGAAACCCTTTTCTTACCCTCACAATCACGAACATGGTGTCTTTTTCTCCACACTTATAACATACTCCCATTCCCTTCAAGAATTTTCCATGGTGATTCTTTCCACAGTTATAACATATGGTAAAATCCTTTTTTACCTTCTTCCCTTTATCTATCCTTCTATCTAGCATCCTTTTATTCTCTGGTTTCCCTTCAAAGCCATAGGACTACGAGAATTTTTACAAATAATATCAACACATGATACTATTTCTTCATATGATGATAATACGTGGGAGACTATTTCCCTTCTAAAGTCTAGCTTAATACCATGAATGATATGATCCTTCTTACTCTTTGGATCATGCGTATTGCTGGAGTTCTCATTCCTTCTACTGGCCACCATTTCTATAAAATAGCATAAACTAGGTCAGTTTATGAATTGCGATGAATAATTCCAAACCTGTAAAATACCTAACATAAATTAATTAGTATATGGATATAATCCATAATCACAATGATGTTTTCATTAAGTGAGTATATACTCATAAACCCTTCAAAATGATTTGTAATGAAAATGAGAATTATCCTAAGCATATCCACTGGGAGTGTCGTAACCAAGAGTTCAGTAAGGCCTGTTGTCATGCACCAGTTCTCGTTCGAGGCTAGATTAAAGTGAAGTTTTTGGGTTTTACCCATAGGTACAATTGTGCCAGAGCCACCTCTTCCTTCTCGTATCCATACATGGATATATTACATAGAAAACTCACAAAATCTCTACACTACCAAAATTCTAGGAAGTTCTTCAATACTAATATTTAATGTCAATCTTGGGTCTATGTACTCTAATCAGAGTTTATCTAAATATACCGTCCACGGTTTGTACTAAATATTCCATGATACCAACTGTAATGCCCCGACCCCAGTTACCGAGAGTCGGTACATTATGGTAATACATTGGCATGATTACTAGGAATCATGTCCCGAATGAACGATTAGTTTAGTAGACTTGGAATCACTAGATACATTCATAAGTCTTATATTACATCATAAAGGGAAAAAGTTACAACAACAACATCCTTTCTTCATAATCCCTCGTACTATCCCTACAGAGCATTCATAAAATATTTCATCACATCCTGGGAAAAATAAAACATTGAAAGAGGTGAGGTCAGATTCTCAGTAAGGATAACAATACAACGGAAACATTCATAAATAGGCATAAACATTTAAGGAAATGTATAACTAAAAACTCATTTTAAACTTGTAATTCAGCATAATATGGAAAAAATAAAATGAAATAATTCCATTTTATTAATCACATGGATATTCTACTAGTCGAATAATCACAAGGAATATCAATGAAACCATTAATAATGATGGAATGCATAATGCCAGACTATCAAAAACACATAGTCAAGGCCTTGTGCCAAGAAAACAAATAAAATTTTGTCAAGGCCTTGTTCCAAAACACTAGATTGTCTCATGAGACCTACCGATGCATATAGGAGCTATGGTGGGCTCCACCTGTCACTTATTAAGTCCAATGAATTTCTCATATGAATAGGTTTAAACATAACATAAATATTCGTATTAAAACTAGAATATGAAATGTCAATATTTTCTCCATAAACCATGAATGGTATAAAAATAAAACATCCACAGTAAAACATATCACAAAATATTCAATACAATATAGATGTTTTGTATCATAATAAATCAACTTCAAATAAGCTTAAAATCCATCAAAGGATGTTGAAAAGGATGAAATCAAAACTAATTGAGAGAAATATCTCTTTTTTTTGAAATCATTTAAAAGTCACATAGTTATAAAATAAAAAATTTACTTTGAAAATTTTCTCATAAGCTTTTAAGGTAAGATTCAACAATTTTACAACGTTGGAAAATATCTGCACTCACCGTATAAGTTAAAAATACATTCTTACATTAATTATTTCAAAAAGGTTAAAAAAGTCCTTATTTGGAAAACGATAGAAAAATTACTTTATAAACATCTTATAAAAAGTCAAACAAGTGTATAAATGTCTTTAACCCATATTCTACAAAATAGTAAGAATGTTTTGAAATTCATTTTTAACAAACATGAATGGGAATGATAAAGAGGTCCTAGTAGATAATTACGTATAAACAACCTCGGATAATGAAGAGATTGTGAAATAAACCCTTACTTTTACTTTTCCTTAGTTGAGGGTAAGTTAACCTCCTGTATAACAGTGAAATAATTGTTATTAAATTATAAAAGAATCATATACATTAATATGATATCATATATAATCTTTTAATATTTCTTTCTTAATAATATCTTAGTATTATCATCGTTTCGGGTGTTAAATTAATCATTTTATTTTATATGTTTTGTTTTATAAGACTTGTTTTTTATGGATATGTTATATATTATTCACATATAAAATGATATGAAGTCCTTATAAATTATATTTAACCATAAAATGAGAATCATACTTTAATGGATACGATGAGGAATGAATCACATCGCGTTCGTGGAGACGGTAGTCCTTACGTACGCACAAGCAACAATATCACTCCATTGATATTAAAATAATATAAAATTGGATAGTATATCATATATAAAGAATAATTATAATGTTATATTTATTATTTAAATGAATTAAACTTCATTAATATACCATCCAAATTATAATGTTTTGAATAACAATTACACCACGACGTGGAGACGGTACGTTGTACGTACGCACGTATGGTGACATGTCATTCAATGGATGGATCAAATACTGAATATTATTATACCATATTTATAATAACATAGTATTATATAGAAGATACTGGAATTATTATTTTATATTGGGAATAACATAGAAAGAAGAAGTTGAAGACGAAAGGAACATGAAAGAGTGTGGTGAAAACATTACCTCTTCTTCAGGTTCTCCCTTTTGATTTGATCAAAGGGGCTCCATAGGTTGGATTTATGATAAAAATAAGGACTCTTGGATGAATTGAGGGAAGTTGAGAGGATAATTTGGCAGGGTTTTTCCAAACCAAATGTCTTTGAAGTTATGAATAATTGGTTAGAAGTGGTGTCCTTTTATAAGGGGGATGATGGGCTCTTTAGGAAAATTGTAAAGTATTAATTTATAATAAATTCATATTCCGTTTCTAATAGCTCCAAAGTGGATTATTCAAAGTATAATGTGGTTATGGGTAGAAATACTTCAATCAAAATATTTTAGACAGGTTTGGGTCATTAGATTAACCTTATCATTTAGTTTTAACTCTTTGTTAATAATTTTGACATTTACCATGTCACTTTGTATTTTTAAATTATATAGTAAATAAACATTTTGTATACATCCAAGAGAACGTCAAGTGGTCCATTAATGATACACCTATCATAATGTATGTCCTTTGTCCGAACCATATATTTTTAGGAATTTAATATCAATTAATAATATAATATTTGTTTTATAAACTCTTTTATGTCAATTTTGACACTATTTGGTATTTGATTTTTTTACAAATCATAACAGCATTATTACTTCAAATAAAAATTAATATAACCAATCCAAATATGTCATATTAACCTAAAAAATTTATGTAATTCATAAAAAGTTTAAATTTACATTTATTTGTAAATTTATAATACCAAATATTTTAATATTTCATTAATTAGGTAATTATTGCATCACCATTATGTCTTAATAAATTAAATTATTTAATTTCTGAAAATAATAAATAAAATACAATTATGTAAGAAATATTCATATAATTTTAATGAATATTTATAATTGAATTTATCTATTGTATAACCCTATTCTAAAAATGTTTTAGTTATTAAACTTTTATTTTAACTCTTTTAACTCTTCTTTGAATTAAATAATAATAAATGTCCTAATCTAATCCAAGTGGACCTAAATGATAATATTTTATTCCTAAGGTTGTTTTTGGTCGAGGAAAACTTTTACAATATTAATAGGACATGTGTTAGGATAATGATAATATCATTTTTACCAGTAATTATCCTATTTACTTTTTACCTTGGTAAATAAAAGTAAAAAGATACTATTCATAAAGAATTATTTTTATATTATTGAACCACATTTTACTCCTTGTTATTAACCGTGTCTCTTGGATTTTCTAAATTCTACTCATAGAAGTGGTAAAATTATGTTTTATGTGAATTTGCTAATTCTCCTAGGAGATGGGTAAAAGACGGTGAAAAGTTCAATAAAATATTTATATGTCAAAAATTATTATTAACCAACTCCAATGAATTACATTGAACTTATATAGGTATTAAATATCTATTTTGACCTAAAATAAATTTAAATAAAATAAATAATTATTTCAATTAAAAGTCGATTTTAACCAAAAACTCAGTGTTTTTCACTGTTCATCAAAAATTGAAGGTTTTATGAAAAATACCAAAATTTCACCGTAAGCTAATTTTGATATTCCGAATAAAAAAATGAATTATATTTTACCTAATTCAAAACATAAAAGTTTCATTTATTAATTTAATATTAATTCCCACTATCAAAACCAAAAGGCCTATTTTTAAGAAAAAATAACTATCAAAACATTGACACTTGTTTATGTCCAATTTCAAAGTAAAATTTCATACAATGACCATAAATGGATTAAATGGTAAAAATATAATCTATTTATACTTCCAAACCAATAAAATTTATAATTTAACAATATATATTATTTTTATTAAAAAACTTGTTTTCAATTAAAATATAGTATTTCTCTCTATCCACTCAAATATGAATGTTGTCAGAAAAAAATCAAAACATTAATGAAACTGAAATATTATGTCCCGATTCTAAAGAATATGTTTATTTTTCCAAATTTAATATATAAAAGTTTCAAATATAGGATTTAAAGAGGCTTCTCAATTAAAAGGCGGTAAAATTTCATTTTTTTTAAAATACTTCTTTTATCTAAAAAAATGAGTTTGTTCATAAATTATGTCTTAGAAACTCATAATATGGATTCTAAAATTATAAGAATAATATAAAATTTAAGATTCAGTTAATATTATTCATAGCCTCTTTTGAACGGCTAGTGTGGTAAGTCGTGGTGAGCATCATCTCAGTCGTGCGTAAAACACACACAATTGTATTATTAAAAGAGAAGTATACCATGAAAGTCTGTGGTGTTACAGAAAACATAACTAAGAATGATATAAACAATTATGAATATTTTTTATCATGAAGACAGTGCACCTGTGATGGATGGGTTTTATTAAAAAATCATGACATTGTTCATCATATAAATCATTTATCTTATTTATTCATTTGTTCAAATTCACCAAGGAAATCATTTTAGGAAACACATCATACACAGAATAGAAATAATTAAATTTTTGAAGAATGTGAAATTAATTAATTAATGCATTCACATATTTAAAAGAGGTAATAATGGGATCCATCTTCACGGAGGAACAAAGATGAAAACTCTGGTTGTTGACACTTTCTAAAGAGAAGCTCTTACTACCCGCATGAAGCACGTGAACCTTCTTATACATATATGGACACCTAGACCCTATGCAATGATTCACATGGCCCATAAATGTTTTTATGTTGATCTCTACATGTATATATATATATATATTATGAATAAATCCATGAATATTGTCACGACCTGCCTTCACCAAATGGAGGGAAGGGTCAGTAGATTTCCAGGCCCTTCCTTCTTCAAGTTGAAGGATAGTTAATGACCCCTGAAACCCACCTTCAAGAGGGCACAGAGTGGCGACCAACGCCAAGGGTATAGAATCACTCACTAAATTTAATGCATTTTTATTATTCTTTTAATAGTATTGGGAGATAATATGGAAAATCCCAACAAAACCAAAATCGGAATGTAAAAGTATGGCCCAGAACCATTCCCAATGAATTTAAAAATGTAAAATCCACAAAGTACAATGTGACTACAAGGGTAAGGTACCAAAGAAAGAAAAAAAAAACAACTGCAACTACCCCAAAGGTCCGAGCTAGTATGGTATTGCGGGATCCCCGAAGTCTTCCTAGAAACCTGAAAGTAGTTTTATATATGTAGGGTGAGCATTCAAGTACACTCAGTAGGGAAAACCAAAGACTCTAATGCACAAGTGGGGGAATGTACTAACGTCCCATTAGAAAAAGAGTAAACCAAACACCTAACAAGGTAAACTATCCACCCAAGCCTCACCAAGGCACACTCCCCAAATAACTCAAGTAATGTAATGTATAGTAATATCACATCGATGTTTGGGTACCCTGCGCCACTTTCCCACTGGTTATTGAAGACACCCTACACATCGGACCAATCCCGCCATTCTTACCATTGTCGCACTACCACACCCCTCCCGCACACACTTTGGCCATATCCTCATGCAGTCCCACTACCAAACCCTGACCGCAAACACATGTGCCACAACCATTATCCCGCCTATAGGCAACTAGGCCACAAATGTCATACGTAACCACACCTGCAAACACCTAGGCTAGAACAACCACCTCCACGCCCGAAGAAACCTGGCCCTCATCCTGATGGTACTTGGGAAACCACCTTCCCGCACACACCTGGGCTAACCACCACACAACCCTACTCGAAGATTCTTTGGCTAATAATGGACTTCATTCCATCACATCTTGCCTGAAGATACTTGGGATATCTGGGAAAGGGAGTAGAAAGGAGCTAATAACCAACCACTAATAGAAGTGTTGGAAGAAACAACCTCCCCCATGAAATGGGGGTGTTCGACACTTGGTGCTCAACTTGGGTGGGGCACGAATAAGAAACAAAAAACTACAAGTATATATATAGGTAACAAGCACTCTACCAATTTTAGGTTTTTCTTCAGCTAGCCTAAGGAAAACAAATAACAATCAAGTCTAAGTCACAACTCACACCCATCAATACCCATTTGTCCCATTTGTTTTCATGTTCAGTAATGATGTTTAACTAGTTCTTTCACCTACTTGGGCAACTAGTAAGCATAAGAATAAGTCCAACAAAGAAAAAAGGCAACCATTAACTACAATATCCACACCCGGTTCTCTCGTAAATCCACAAAAACCAAAAAAAACCCCAAGATACATCCCCATGTACAATATCCAGGAGCCAAAAGGTTTCTCAACAACAGGGGATCCTACCCCAATTAGTGATATAAACAAGTTAACCACCTGGTCTTAAAATTAACAACCACTGAATCCATATCAACATGGGATCCTATCCCCATCTACATCACCCAACAAACGGCCCTTGAAGAAAAAAAAACCAAACCACCACCACCAACACAAAGCAGGCCAATACCGATATTTTCAGATTTATAAGATTTAACACACTCCATGATTTCAATTTCTGTGTGCTTTTACCGGTGTTATAACAATAAATACTGATCCTAGTGCATCAATTTATTTATCCGGATATACATAATTAACCAAATTTATCTACACAGCAAGGGTTCACAAATACAATCCATTTAAACATCACCAGAGGTAAGGGTTCATTAGTGCATAGAGAAAATACCACCAACGACCATGATTTTCAGTATTCATAAGCCCGCACAATTCAGAATAGAAGATCATAAAACAAAGCATCATCATCGATCACAACCTCCCCTTTGTTCTTTATAGAACCTGTTAATTACATTTATTTAGGTTTGGTTCATCCAATTATACCAAATCAAAATCATGCCCACCCCGCATGATACTCAAAAAGGGAGAGGGGAAGGAGAAATTCCCTACCTGATTTATCAACGATCGAAGTTTATCATTAAGCTTGGGATGCGTGATTTGTAGTGGTTGGGACTTGGGAACTCAAGCACGAGAAGATGAAATGATTTTAGGGTGATCAAGAGAATGAACCCCAGGGAGAACCCTTTAGTTTATAAGGACCAACGAAGATTGAGATAAAAACGTGAAATCACGTAAGGATCGGGGTCGTGGGTCGACCAAGCAGCCCCACACATCATTAAAGGAGTCATATCCTTTAGGGGTGGTTTAAACTGACGCACCCAGGGATCTCTCTTAATCAAACACTATTAATTGGCGATAACGGGCCCTAAAACAGGCTTAAAGTGGTCAAAATATGGTTTAAAACCAAATTTGCACAAAAAGGAGCGCTATTGGAAAAACCCCATGGGGGTAGGTGAGATCCACCGGTAGCCGAGCTACCGATAAGCTGCAGCAACCGGTGGACTGAGCTACCAGTAGACAAAGCATTCGGTAGCTGCAGTTACAGGTTGACCGAGCTACCAGTAGGCTATTTCTACCAGTAGACCGAGCTATCGGCAGGCTTGCTACCAATAGGATAAGGCTACCTTAGGCCTACCTTTAGGTCAATCCTCAATGAGGATCCCAGACTACCCAGAACACCCAAAGAACCATATTTTCACAAAGTAATGGACCTCCAAGACCACGTCCCATTACATTAGATACCTATCAAACTATTCTCATCCTCGAGAATCCAAACAACCCATAAGGAAAGAGAGGGTCTGAAATACCACCTCGAAAGATACCCCTCTGGAGCGAACCCCATTGTTAACTAAAAAAATCATCCTCTTAAGAACCAAGAAACATACCATGTCAAATTGCCCAACCATGTGGGTTGGGGTGTCTCCTTGCCGACTTCAAGATACTATCCTCTTTGGGTGGCACTAACTCACCTACACGGGTTTTATCGCATCCACCGCAAAGAGTCTTGATTAGGGGTCAGGTCCTCCCATCCCCATAGCCAGGAATTTTCACACACATTCAGAGGAAAGAAAACCAGTAATTCATATCCAAAAAGATTAAACATTCTACCAATACAGGTATAACAGAACATCAATAAACTCAAAATAGAACATCACAAAACTCAAAACAACTCTAGGTACTGGGAATGCATATGTGCTTCCCTCTCCCACGTACTCTCCTCAAGCCCACCATGTCTCCATAACACACGATCCAAGGGGATGGTTTGCCAAGAAGCACCTTCTCCTTGTGATCCTCGATAATCACCGATCATTCCACAAAGATCACATCGTCCTCAATGTCTAGCTCTCCCCAGTGGAGGTTGTTTGAATCGTCGTGCCAATACCAACGGAGCTATGACACATAGAAAACATCATGTATCCTTACTAGCAGTGGTGGTAACTCTATCTGATAAGCAACTTCTCTGACTCGTCGCTACACTTCGAAGGGTCTGCTGAACTTGGGAGAAATCTTACTCCCTTTGTCAAACCACTACTGTCCACACCGAGGGGAGACCTTCAAGAACACATGGTATCCAACCTTAAACTACAAGGGCCTCCTCCTAGTATTAGCATTGGACTTCTGTCGGTTCTGGGTCACCTTCATCCTTTCCCATATAAGCTGAACCTTCCCTATCATGCTCTGCACCACCTCCGGTCCAAGGATTCTGGCCTCTCTGACATCGGTCCAAAACACAGGTGAGCGGCATGGACTCCCTTACAAGGCTCCTAATAGGGCCATACCAATGGTAGAGTGATAGATATTATTGTAGGCGAACTCTACCAGGGGAAAGAGTCGCACCCATGATTCTCCTGGGTCCAGAACACATGCCCGCAGCATATCCTCTGTGGTCTGGATGGTGCGCTCTATCTGCCCATCTGTCTAGGGATGGAAAGCAGTGCTAAGACGTAGGTGGGTACCAAAAGCATGCTAGAATCCTCTCCAGTCTCATGAGGTAAAACAAACTTCCCTATCTGAGACTATGGACCTCAGAACTCCAAGAAACCGCACCACCTCATCCACATACCTTCGTGCTAAAGCACCCACTGCACTCGACTCCTTAATTTCCAGAAAGTGAGCCGATTTCGTCAACCGGTCCACCACTACCCAGATAGCGTCGCACCCCCCATGAAACATTGGTAGTACCGTGACGAAATACATCGATTTGTCTTCCCACATCTACTTAGGGACATCTAGAGACAGCAGTAGGCCGCCTGGAACACGGTGTTTAGATTTTATTTGTTGACACACTAGGCACTTGGCCATAGACACTACCACTGCTCGCTTACTCTTGGCTGCCAAAACTATCTCCTCACACCCTGGTACATCTTGGAAACCACTGGGTGTATAGCTAGGAGTGAGTTGTCGAACTCAATGAGAACCTTGCCACGCATCACCTCTGGAACATATAGATTTCCCTAGAAAAGAATCTGGTTCTGACCATCCTCTGTCCATCATTCCAGAGCATTGATCTGGTCAACTAGTTCATGCATCACTTTTCATTATGGGTCCCCCCAAAAGAGACTCCTCCACTTTCTGAAACAAAGATGAATGCACTACCATATGTTATAGGAAACCTCTACTCCTATCTATTCTTGCATCCATGTGTAAGGTAGCCAACTCCTCCATTGCCTTCCAGGTGTCTGCGGACTCTCGGACCGCATCCTTCTGTGATCTCTTGATTAAGGCATCAGCCACTACATTCCCCTTACCTGAATTGTAGGAGATCTCATAGTTGTAATCCTGAAGGAACTCCATCTACCTTCGCTGCTGCAAGTTTAGGTCCCGGTGGGAGAAGATATCGCTCAAAAGTTTGTGATCTGTGAAGACCACAATGATTTCTCCTATGAGGTAATGCTGCCATATCTATAGCGCAAAAACGACCTCCGTATGCTCCAGGTCGTGGGTGGAATAATTACGATCATGAGGGCATAGATTTATAGACCCATAATAGATCACCCCTTGTCGCTGCATCAACACACATCTCAGTCCCTGTCCGGAAGCATCATAGAACACCTCATAGGCAGCCCGTTCTTCTGGTAAGCTCAACACTGGGGAACTAACAAACATATCCTTCAGATAGCTAAATTCTACCTCACACTGCTCACTCTAAACGAAAACCTGGTCCTTCTTGGTCAAGGCTATCATAGGGGCTTCAACTCGGGAGAAGTTGGGTATGAACCTCTGATAGTAACCTATCAGCCTGAGGAAACTACAGACCTATGCCAAATTCATGGGTTCTTCCCAAGAAACAACTGCCTCAACCTTTGATGGGTCCACCGCTACCCCTCTATTGGACTCCACGTGCCCGAGGAAGTGCACTTCTCATGTCCAGAACATGCATTTTAACAACTTACCATAGATATGGTGCAGTCGGAGGACCTCCGAAATCGTCCTCAGGTGCTCCGCATGGTCCTCCTATGATCTCTAATAGATCAGGATGTTGTCTATGAACACAACTATGAACTGATCCAGGTACACCCGGAAGATGTAGTTCTTAAGCCCCATGAACACAGCCGGGGCGTTCGTAACACCGAAGGGCATGACTATGAACTCGAAGTGTCCATATCTATACCTGAAGGCCATCTTCGTGATGTCACTCTCTTTTACCCTCAACTGGTGATACCCAGACCTCAGGTCGATCTTCGAGAACCACCGTGCCCCTTTTAGCTGGTCCAAAAGATCATCTATCATCGGAAGATTAGAGTGATTCTTGATCGTCACCTGATTTAGCCTCCTGTAGTCTATAAAGAACCGGAGTCCACCATATTCCTTCTTTGCGAAAAATACTGGAGTAGCCCATGGTGACATACTCGGTCGAACATAACCCCTCTTCATCAAATTCTCAATCTAAATCCGCAACTCCCGTAGCTCCGAAGGTGCAATCCGGTAAGGAGCCATCGAGATCGGCCGAGCACCAGGCTGCAAGTCTACCAAAAACTCGATATCCCGTCGAGGGGGTAGTGTCGTCACCTACTCAGTAAAGACGTCCATAAACTCACAGACGATCACTGGAACCACCACCATTTCGGCATCTATTGACTCTACTGACAGCTCAGCTAGCAAGAATGGGAGGGGATACTCTTGTCCGCTGCCCTTCTGGCCACCATGCTCGCCGGTGAATGTAACACATCGGCCTCCCAAGTATGAGAACAAAACCCTTCGTCGGTAGAATTCGATGATCGAAGACATAGAGAAAAGCTAGTCGATGCCTATAATGATATCGTATGGATGTATGTTTAGTAGAAGAAGATCCATGACCAACTGATGTGGCCCTATCATAATTATGAATCATCGACGATCATATAACAAGTCGGTCTGACCTCCGACTGGTGTACTCATCCCCAGGGTAACTGAAAGTCTTTCGGCATCTAGACCCAAGAGACGGGCTATACTGGGTGCAACAAAGAAGTGAGAAGCCTCAGTATCGAACAAGGCATAATCAAGGGTGATAAACAAACATATCTTACCTCGAACAACCTCCGGTCCTGCTGGAACTACTGCCTTTGTGGTGTGAAACTTCCCATGCCTAGCTCCTCTTCCCCTTGACTATTGTCCACCTCCCCGACCACGCCCCTGTCGAGGTCCTTGAGGACCGCCCTGAGGTTGGCCTGCTCCTGCGATGTCTGCCCTCAGAGGAGCGGGAGCTCGCTGTCCTTGCTTCTGCTGCTTGAAAGGCATGGCTGGAAGCTACTGCTAGGGCAGGTGTTGGGGCTGTCCGCCACCGCCATACAATACCTTGTCCAGGAACTAACTCTAGATATTTCCATAGATCCCACAGAGGAAGCACCGCGGTCCTGGGCTCGAAGGAAAAGGGTGAGGACCAGGGGATAAGAACTGAAATTGTTACAGCCTGCTCCCTACTGGTCAGAACCGGGAGGGTCCTCACGCTGGAGTCCTGGTGCTGATGGCCTTCCCCTTCGATGGTCCCAGCTGGATCCCCTATCGTGACACCCCTCGTAGAGCATGCATCCTCTCCACCACTTTGGCCTTCTTCTGGACCTCAACATATGTTGACAGGGTAATGGGGGTAACATCATACTGGAGGGAGGGTCAGAGCGCCTCATCTAAACGTCTTGCCCATGACTCCTAGTCGGGAAAAAGGTCCAGTGAAAAAAATAGGAGGTCCTTGAACTTGATTCCTAACTCCATTACTGACATACTCCCCTTCTGTAGGGAGAGTATCTCCTTCCTCTTTTCCACCTTCATTGTAGAATAGAGGAATTCGGCCCTGAACTCCCTCTCAAAGTCATCCAATGCCACCTCTGCCTCTCGCCTCTCCCCCAGGTAAAGTGTTCACCACGGACGCAGTAATCCCCACATCTGGATGATGTCCAGAGGAACACAGTACTCGGTCAGGGCCCTAATCAGGCCGAGGTCTGTCTCTAGCTCTTCTAGCTAGCCTACCGTCTTCATGTTGGAGGTGCTTCCCTCATACTTCTTGAAGGTATGCCGCTGGAAAGCCTGATGTGTCTTCTGCCACTGGTCATCCTCCTCCTCCCGATCAGCTCTCTGTCGGTCGGCCAAGGTAGTCTCTTTGGCCTCGATCGCCCATACCACATGTGGCCGCCTTCCAGGTGCCATAGCAACAAGGTAAACAAGGAATTCCTAAGCCCAAGTAGTGTATAATATCGTTCTTAAAATTTCCTAAATTTATTATTTAATTCAATTCACAAAACACACATTAAACAATAGAACACAAGTCATTATGATGAATGTACCTTTCCTAGGGTCTCTACCCTGCAATCAGTGTGCCCTCACTTGGTCATCCGGTGGGCTTAGAGTCCTTGCACCGGATCACGGGGGGGCCTAAAATCCCATGCCCTAGTCGGTCTTCCCTAGCCAAATTCATGAACCAAGGTCACCCAACCACTGTTTCCCAACCATCCCATGAAATCCTTACTATTCCTAACTCCATAATCCATCCTATCTCTCCACCATCACCTCTGATATCATTCTGTCTCAACCCGTCTTCACCAAAAGGAGGGAAGGGTCAGCAGATTTCCATGCCCTTCCTTTTCAAGTTGAAGGAGGGATAATGACCCCCGAAACCCACATTCAATAGGTCCTGGAGTGGCATCCAGCGCCAATGGTATAGAATCAATCACTAAATGGAAGGAATTTCCCTTATTCTTTTATTAGGATTGAGAGATAAGATGGTAAATCCCAACAACACCAATAGCGAGAAGTAAAAGTAAGGCCAAGAACCATTCCCAATGCATGTAACAAATGTAAAATGCACAATGTACAAAGTTACAACAAGGGTAAGATACCAAATAATGACAAACAACAACTGCAATTTCCCCAATGGTCTGAGCTAGTATGGTCCTGCGTGATCCCCAAAGTCCTCCTGGAAACCTGAAAGCAGTTTTATATATGTAGGGTGAGCATACAAGTACAATCAGTAGGGAAAACCAAAGACTCTCGTGCACAATTGGGGAAACGTACGAAAGTCCAATGACAAAAAGAGTAAACCAAACACCTAACAAGGTAACCTATCCACCAAATCCTCACTAAGGCACACTCCCAAAATAACGCAAGTCAAGTATTGTATAGTAATTGCACATCGATTATTGGGTACCCCGCACCAATTTCCCACTGGTTATTGAAGACATCATATGCATCTGACCAATCCCTCCATTCTCACCGTAGTTCCATTGCCACACCTCGCCCACACACACCTAGGCCATATCCTCACGCAGTCCCCCTTCCAGATCCTGCCCGTAAACACCTAGGCCACAACCATTATCCCTCCTGCAGACACCTGTGCCAGAACTGTCATACGTAACCACGACTGCAAACACCTAGTCCAGAACAACCACAATAATGCCCGAAGACACCATGGCCTCATCCCGAAGGTACTTGGGAAGCCACCTTACCGCACACACCTAGGCTAACCACCACACAACCCTACCCAAAGATTCTTCGGCTAATAATGGACTTCAGTCCATCACAGCCTACCCGAAGATACTTGGGCTATCCGAGAAATGGAGCAGAAAGGAGATAATAACCAGCCACGAATAGTAGTGTTGGAAACAACACCCTCCCCCATGAAATGGGGGTGTTCGGAACTATGTGCTCAACTTGGATGGGGAACGAATAAGAAACACAAAACTACAAGTATATATATAGGTAACAAGCACTCTCCCAAGTTTAGGTTTTTCTTCAACCAGCCTAAGGAACACAAACAACAATCAAGTCTGAGTCACAACTCACACCCAACAAAACCCATTTGTCCCATTTGTTTTCATATTCAGTAATGATGTTTAACTAGTTTCTACACCTTCTTGGGAAACTTGTAAGAAAAAGCATAAGTCCAGGAAAGCAATCATTAAGCATTAACTACAACATCCACACCAGGTTCTCTCGTAAATCCAGAAAAACCAAAGAAAACCCCAAGATATAGCCCCATGTCCAATATCCAGTAGCCAAAAGGTTTCTCAACAACAGAGGATCCCACACCAATTCATGATATAAACAAGGTAACCACCAGGTCTTAAAGTTCACAACCACTGAATCCATATCAACAGAAGATCCCATCCCCATATACATCACCCATAAAATGGTCCGTGAAGGAAAAACAACGAAACCACCAAAACCAACAAAAAGCAGGACCTTACCGGTATTTTCAGATTTATAAGATTTTACACACTCCATGATTTCAATTTCTATGTGCATTAACCGGGGTTATCACAAAAAAAGATTGATCAAGGTGCCTCAATTTATTTATCTAGATATATGAAATTAACTAAAATCCATTACACAGTAATGTTTCACAAATACAATCCATTTAAACATCACTATTGGTAAGGGTTCTTTAGTGCACAAAGAAAATACTACTAACGGCCATGATTTCTAGTAGGCGTAAGCCCACACAACATATAAAATAAGATCATAAAACAAAGAAGCATCATCGATCACACCCCCCCTTATTCTTTATAGAACCAGTTCATTATCTTTATTTAGGTTTTGTTCATCCAATTCTACATAATCAAAAGAATGCCCACCCCGCATGATAGGCAAAAAGGGAGAGAGGAAGGAGAAATTCCCTACCTAATTGATCAATGATATAAGTCTATCTTCATGATTGGAATGCGCGATTTGTAGGTGTGGGGCCTCAGGAACTCATGCACAAGAAGATGAAACGATGGGAGGGTGATTGAGAAAAAGAAACCCAGGGAGAACCCTTTAGTTTTTAAGGACCGAGGACAGTTGAGATAAAAACGTGAAACCGCGTAAGGAGCAGGGTCGTGGGTTGACAATGCGGCCCCACACGTCATTAAAGGGGTCCTCGCCTTTTGGGGCGGTTTAAACCGATGCACCCAATGATATCTCTTAATCAAATTCCATTAATTGGTGTTAATGGGCCTTAAAACATGATTAAAGGGGTCAAAATAAGGTTTAAAACCGAATTTGCACAAAAAATGAGCGCTACAGGAAAAACCGAGTTAGGGTAGGCAAGAGCCACCGGTAGCTGAGAGCTACAAATAAGTGGCAGCTACCAGTGGACTGAGCTACCGGTAGACAGAGTTACTGGTAGCTGCAGCTACCGGTAGATCGAGCTACTGGTAGAAAGAGCTACCAGTAGGCTGCGGCTACCGGTAGACCCAGCTACTGGTAGGCCTACTACTAGTAGGCTAAGGCTACTGGGAGGCCTACCATTAGGTCGAACCTCACCGAGGCTCCCAGACTACCCAGACACCCATATAACCAGATTTTCATAAAGTAATAGACCTCCAAGACCCCAGGACATTAAATATATACACTTATATATTCATTTTTCATATATACACTTAGGAACACCTTTCCCCATAATTATATATTCACTACCGTGGCTAAATACACACATAATGGGGGAATATACATATATATACATACCTACCTATGCATACATAGGAATGTCTCCTTAGACTTTGGTGACTCTAAACCACACATAATGGTCTATATCAGTAGAAAATAATTACATGATTACTTAATAAATCAAAAGTAAATAATATAATAAGATCAAAATCAAGAAGCGGGTATAAATATTTAACTTGAATGGTGTTGGAGAATCGAATCCACACAAATCCACAACTATTAGTCTAGCACACTATAGATAAATTATTATGGATTCAAAACACTTAAATTCCCTAATAATAGAGGATCCAATTAGTGTAGTGGAAGAAAAACTCACATTGATGCGATGGTAGTTTTCCAAAATGAACCGATCCTCTTTTCAATTGTTATCATATGTTATAATATGAATGATAAAATCCTGATAGGACATTCACACGCACTACAGAATGAAGAAAGACAAATATTTTTTAAACTCAAATATTATGGTTTCGGCCAAATGATATAGGGAAACATGAAGAAAAAAATCATCAAAAAATTTCAGTGTATATGGAGATGATATCCTACCATGAATAATTGAAGAGGAAAATGAAGAAAACTAGTGGAGATGATGATTAAATAGGGAGTCATGGAGAGGGGGTCACGTGCATATTGGATTTGGCCGAAGGGGGTGTCATGTGTGGTATAGGGAGAGGTATTGTGTGTGTGCACTGTGGGATGGGAGGCAGGGATACCGCCATTGGAATCTTAAAAAAACTAATGTTAGTAATAATAATAATAGTTAAAATATTTATAATAATAAGAATAATAATAGAAATCAATAATAATAACCATAATTTTATTGTTATTATTATAAAAAATTTATTATTATTAGTTTCTACTTTACACCATTTAATTTACATCCATTTTAATTTTAAATTAATTAATTTCAATTGATTAAAGATACTCATTTTATTGTTCTGAATGTAAGAAAACATAAATTATTGTGCTGGGTACTATAAACGGAACATCTTGTAATTGAAAAATACAAAAGTCATTGGTTTTTTGATAGGTTCAATAATGGAGAATTACAAAAGGTGATGATGGATATTATCATTATTATTAGGATATATTTATAGTTTAGATATATTTATAGGATGTAATTCATATAATAAAATAGTGGTAATATTTTTTGGGATGTTTTTTATTTCTTCTTATTGATTTCTATGTTTTAGGATAAAAAATACAGACTTTTGGTGTTTGTGGCTGAGAAGTGTAATATAAATGGGTTTTAAATGTTTGGAGATGTTGTTATCCCTATAATATTATTTTTCATTGGGTTTATTAAATACTCAAGAAGAATAACATTCATGATTTTTGGAATATTTATAATATTTTTTAACTTAAGTAATTTGTTTCATTACATCATTGAATTGAAATAATATCTTGGTTATAGTTTCACCCTATCTCATATCTAATTTTGATGTATCCATATAGGAAGTTACATTTTAATATATAATATTTGAGGATTATGGTATATGATCTACTATATCATGGATTTGTCCAATATAATGTGATTTTTTTGTTGAGTTATTTTGGTATTATGTCTTACATTTGATGAGGTTATGATTTTGTGAATAATCCTGAAGATGCTGAATCTTATGATAGTCATGAACTATTACCAACTTATGAGGATTGATGATATATTTCACCAATAAAAAATAGAAAACTATTTTTCAAATATTTATTTATAGCTCAAATATTACCACATGGGTCCCATGGAGGATAATATCCCAATGAATAATTTTTTTGTCAATATATTAATATTGGTGGTTTTTATCAGTAAATTAACCATACACTCATAACCAAAAATGATTATTAATTACCACAACAGGTCTATTTTACCTCTCCATTTCCACCATAAAATATAAGGAATCATTTCTATAAGGTACAATGTTTTTGAACAATTAAAATTTTAAAGTAATTTTAATTTTTCTTTTAAGGGATAGTTCAAATGATTTTCCATGACATGGAATATAAATTTGGGCAATTTAACACATATATGTTTTGTGTTTAGATGGTATTCGTCAAACGAGCATTTTCCAATGTGGTCATATGATTTTTAGTAGTGTCAATCTCAAAAAACATAGATTTAGGCGTATCCTACATGGTCGTGATATTATAAAATACTATATGGGGAAACCTTGTGGAATATTTTGTCAACGAATATGGATTGTTTAACCATGTTAGGTTTAGTAGATAATGGTGGGTCCCACATGAACAAAATTTAGGTGCTTCGTATAGTTGGAACATGATTTTCCTGTATATTGGCCTAAATGTGTGTGGTGTTGTAGCAATTTTATAGTAGTTACACTTGATCTAGACATGATTTTCAAAACTGTGAGACCTATAACAAATGGTTAGTGCCACATATGTAGTGGAACCTCATCTTTGACACATGGTTATCCAGAACATGTAACAAAACCATGTGGTTCATTAAAGGCATATATATATTTGTTTTTCCCATACATCCTTTTTTATTTTATCCATCTAATTCTCCCCTCATTTATACAATGGTCATTCCACCAAAATCCTCCATTTGTCTTGCCACTATGCTTCCATATATCCTTCCATATGATATTATATTCAATTTTCATCAGCTTCATTGGATTCATATCAGTACAAAATCAATTCATTTTTCTTCTTATTTAATGTTTCTTTAACAAAATGGAATTATAATTTCATGCAATATAATTCAAATATTTCATTGGGAATATAACTAATAACCTGATTTATCCCATTATGAATTGAATAAATTAACATTAAATGATAAATAATTTTTCCTACGTATGAGAAAGGTGGTATATTTTCCTTACCCTTAATGATTCACTATATGTGTGTTATTTTAAATATGATGAACATCATTCATTCAATACATTACTCATAAAACACAATATACCTTAAATTATATAATTACAGAACACCAATGATGTCCCATAAACAACATAACCTAGATGGATGATAGGAACTAAACTCAAATGACCACATATATTGAGTTTAATTATATTATACATTTTCATCTATATAAAATAGTGAATAAGAAAACCCGCATGTCTGTTCATGAATATTTCTAGAATATATAAACACGAATTAATGAATATAATGAATATGTTAGATCTTTTTAGTACTTGTTCACCAAAAAACTATTTGATATTTACATAGCAACGACAAAAAAGAATTCATTTAGTAGGTTTGAATGATATAAAACCCATAAGGACATTTCCTAATAAAACCTCATTTGAGGATTTCCATATCAATTAAGTAATTGAGTTACATTAAATAGTGTATCACTAATTTATTCATTTTGGGCTTCCCATGAATTTCATTCATGTTAATAAATGTATAAATTTATGAAAAATAGATAAAATTAATAGTGAATATAAAATATAATATCACTAATCCCATCATAGAACTTATGAATGAAATATTAGGAACTATCTCTTTGAATTATAAATGGTCATGCCATTACATACAATTCTTGGTCATGGTAGTTGTTACTATTAGTGGTCATTACATGCCATACAATTTATAGTCATGGTATCCCTAGTTATTATGGGAACAAAATCAATTCTTATTATAGTCATGGTGCACCTTATTATTACAATAATGTTACCCCATATTATAATGGGAAAGGCTCTTGTTATTATTCATGGTCATGGATTACCATATTATTATGGGCATGGTTTCTCTTCTTAACCACAAGATATGAATTTCATTTGATTTGTGACACTCCAAAATGGAATAACATATAAATTATGATACAAGGAAATGGAATCCCCTATAAATTATGTTACGTGAGCTCATTATCCTCTATAAATTATGATTTTTGATAATGTAATCTCATTTTACAAATATGGAAATTATCATATACAAGGATTCACATGTTATGAATCAGGTATATACTTGTAATATTTATCAATATATATGGTTGTATATTTTACTATATATACTGCATACACACATATATATATATATATATATATTTATATATAGTTTCACATCATCATAGGTAATCTATTTTTGGTCAATATGGCGTGGTTTTCAAGGTTTCCAATGAGTAACCTGAGACAAACATGATTATATTTATTTATTTATGTACACTTTTTCTATTATTATACATTCACACAAATTAATTTATATTCATGAGTGTGATTTCATTAGACACCATTGAGGATGACCTTGTGATAATATCCCTCACCCTATTTGAGGTGTAGGTTGGTACCCAAACAGACCATGTGGTTTCATATTCTGAATCAGGGATTATACTATGTTATGTATCTTGTGTACATAAATCTTATGGGCAAGTGAATGTGATTTTTATCATTATGGAAATAGATTTATTTCAATAGTAATTTATTATTTTTATTTTACATGTGTTTATTTTATATATACTACCACATTATCATGTAATATTTCTTTCTGTTGTAAATTATATCATGTTCATGCTTGAACTTTTATTCAATTATTATTTATTATAAATTATTATTATATTATTTTGCATATATATATATATAGAATCCACTATTGATTATATATTATAAATTTGTGATACACAGACCTTGGGGATATTGTATACCCACCATACCACTTATTGACACTCATTTCATGTCGATATCCTCTAATATACGAGGTGGTGCACTTTTGACCATGTGATTGAATGACTCAAGGACCTATTTTAATGGCTCCAAATGTGGGATGTTATAGAGAAGATTCAAAAATTTTGTTTTACATTTGGTATCAATATTTTAGGATAGTTCATAGGGTACTAGAATATGTTCATTTTTGGTAAATATATTTTGAATGGATCTCACCAAGACATGCATGAGATAAAATGTATTATCATTAAATATGAATACTACTGGATATTAAAGTTGATTATTATTTTACCTTGGTTGATTGAAGTACCTACATTAGTCATTGATTTATGAATATTTACCCTTGTATTTTTATAGAAATCAAGTATCGGTACATGAATAATTTTAGTCTCATAGATATTCACATAACATGCATATAGTGTGCTATCCAGACTACACTACTTGACATTATGTTTTTGTTCGATGTTATTTGTAAACCATGATTTGGAAATTATTTTCCCTAAATTATTGTATATCCTTATTTTTTGAATTATGAGTATTCTTTCTCACAGACCATGTGTGGGTGATTATTTCCTTGATTTTTGGAAATATGGCTATGATGCCATGAATTTTCACACATTATATAAAATAATTGGTTATTTATGTTTCTGAATAAACCTAAATTGGTTTTTCACATATATCTTGATAATATAATAATAATTTACCAAAAATGATGCTTTTGAGAAATGAAAAATTGGTTTTATGGGCTCAAACAGTACTAGATGAAATTCAATGATAGTAATATTTTTTATTTTTAAATTATATGAAGCATTAATATTGGGAGAACAGTGACCCTTATAAAAGAAGAATATTATATGGACCTGTTATATGTTAAACCTGAAATAATTAAGTTGGGTTTTCATTACATAATTACCAATTTTATTTATAAATAAAAATAATTTTATAGTTTGGAATGGTGATACATATATCTGGAGTATGATTTATATATGTTTAAATGATTATTTTCAATTTTTACTAAAAAATATTTTTTTTAAGTGATGGATAAATTGGTGTATACGATTCATGTACCTATATCACATGGTCTAGAAGAACAATATGATTGAATATAAAAATTAATAAATGGACACATGTGTGTCATATATATAATTTTTTTAGATAAACCCAACAAGGGTATAGAGAAATCATTAGAAATAGATAATATTGGTTTCATTCAAATGGGATGGAAATTGTTATTTATGGATCCTTATGAATGAATCACTAAAATTAAAATAGGATCTAAGTAGTTTAATGAGTGTATATTTCTTTTTAGATAAACCAATTATGGTTATAAATAAATCATTATATATAACTATTATGTGTTTTGTTAAAATGGTATACCATTTGTAATATATTTGGGGTTGACTCAATAAATAGGGAATGGATTCGAATATAATTGAACCTATAATAACCTGATGCTACCCTCATGGGTCACCATAATATATCTATACCATGCTTCAAAACCCCCTAGTGATATTACAATGTTAATGTTATAGTTATTTAAAATTTATGCAGCTTCTTCTATGGTGTTTCATAAAATCTATTGTGGGATATAATTTAACCAACACCATTTTAAATGATAAAATAACCCTTTTTCTTCATTAGCGCCTTGTTATTATTAGAAATCAGTTATATAATATGCCATGTTTAACTAAAATTTTATTTTATTATATTTCTATGAAATTAAATTATAAATAATTTATTCTTGTAGTAAGAAATTAATATATTAAAAATGATCGTTAAAATGAAATTATGAAATAAATATTCAAATACATTGCATTTTTTAAATAAATAGATTCATAAAATTGTCATTAAAAATTGTATTTGATGATTCTTATATGAATATTTTGCTTCAAATGTAGGGATAAATGACAATAGTATAAATTCTTTAAAATTAAACCATAATGTGATGTTTATAGTTTTAACCCTCATGTAGGGTTATTTTTCAAATTTTTTATCAATTTCATGAATTATCATTTGATGTAGACAAATATTTTTTATTTATATTAATTTAATATTATATATATTCTTAGGAATATTCAATTTTTTTTCACTCTAATGTATCAGATTCCAATATTGGTTCTTTATTGGGCCATTATGATAACTATATTCATGTATGTTTCGGTGGACGAAAAAAAAACTTATTGTTATTTCATTTATGATCGATTTACATGTATCATATAAATGAATTTTATATTATAAAGGGGTGTTATCTATCAATGAATTTCCAAATTCAATAAATAATGTGTATGTGGAGTCCTCGAATCGTATCATTTAATATGTAACATTTCCCTATTTATTTCTTTGAGAGTATTTGGGTCCATTTTATTTGAATTATAATTTTTTATAGTTATTGAATTTAAAATAACCTTGTACTAAAATATATTTATTTCATAATTGAGATTTACTTTATATTAAAATATATATGATTCCCTTTTCGATAAAAATTTTTCGTCAGTATATATTTAGTATATCCATTTAATCAGAGAGTTAAAATAAATTTTAAATTTAATATTGAATTATCAAAATTTGTAACACAAATTGGTATAATCAATCGCCAATGATTTGCTGAGACCCATGTTACTTTTCACCATCACCTATGGATTGTAAAATTCTTATTTATTTAATAATGGTAAATATTTTCATACATATCATGTAACATGGCTAGGAATGTTCTATTTATATTTTATATGTTCCATTTTTCAATATGATCTCCAAATATAGTTTTTTGTATTTATATAGTAGAACAAAATTATATATTCAAATTATTAATATATTCTTTATGAGCATATTACAACTCATCATAAAATTATTTTGATATCCTTTTAGTACCATGTACCAATCCAATAATACAATTATATTTGGAAAATACCATCTTGGTAAATATGTTATAGAGTTCTGATCTTCCTCCGTTGGGATCATAACTATTAAACTTTTCCCTGATAACATTATCATAAATCTTACCTAAATACAGTAAACTAATCTTAATTAGGTTGAGGATTCCAAAAAACACTTAAAATTTTTTCAATTTACTTTTTTTGAAAACTGTAATCATATTCTCTTACAACTAAATTTATACTAATTTATCAATGATTCATAATGAAGACTAAAATTAAAATATCATATAATGAAGAATAATTTTTTCCCAATTCCATTAATAATTCATCCAATTACTTAAAATAAATATATTATTTTCATTTTTAATGATTAAATTTTATTAATGTGAAAATGAAGTGTCATATAAATTTAACGAACACCAATTCATTCGATATTTTTCCAGAATTATATTTTGATTGTTTAATATATTGAAAAGATATAGAACTCAAAGAAGTGTAATTTTTTAACATTTAACATAATATCTATCTCAAAAAATTAATTTCATACATAACTACCCACACATGGTTTTTTATTAATTTTATGTGGCCATTATGTTCTTATTACCATAAATTATGTACCTTTTCACAATATCATCCCTAGGAAATACTACATAACTGTTAAATTATTTTATTTGTTAGAATTAATATTCTTTTATATAAAAACAAGAAATAAAAATTATCTCATGATGATTTACTATTTTTATCCACTCAATTTACGCAATAACCTATATTATTCTTCTAATAGTATGAATTTTCTTCATCTATGATTTCGTAGTGTTTTATTTCCAATTTTACTCCCCTAATATCATTTCAATAAGTCAATTTTAAAATTAGAAATATATTTTAATATGAATAAAATTACATTATATTGAGCAACAAATATATAAACGATATTTATTTCTTAACAAAATTTAATATAATATCCATAAAATTATATAATTTTCTCACTTTGAAAGTTAAATATATTGTTTCCTTGATTCAATCTGACATATTTCAAAAAATATTTTCAATTTAGGAATATTCATTTTTTATAAGTGTTAGAGTTAAATCCATATTTCATATTATTCGAATATATTTGACACCATTGTTAATTATATTCTCAAAATGATCTCATCGTTGAAAATCCTTTCCATGTACCTCAAAATTCCATTTCATATTCAAATAAATCAATTTGATTAAATTTATATACAAAAAATATTAGGATTTCACCCCTTCATTATTTTTGAAAGTATATATATAATTTGGATATACTATGTTAATAAGTGTTTAACTTATAAAAAAATTAATATGATATTATATTATACCATTAAATTTATAGTTTTTTATTACTAAAAACTCACGTAAATTATTTAATTTATTTTATGTATTCATCGATTAATATAATGATTGATTTTACCAAAATTATTTATATTTCCATTAAAAATATATTCTTCATTATGTTTCATATTTCAATCCTTCGACGTCAATAAAAAATTTCTTATAAAATCTTCATCAGCATGTGTTTATGAAATAATATGTATGGAACCATTCATTAGAATACAAATATGTAATTTGAGTTAACATTTATATTTAGTTTTTATCTAAATTATCTTTCCTTTACATCTATTTTATGGGATCCCCAAATTTGTTTTAAAGATATACATTCTTTATGAATTTGAAAATAATGACTAAAATATTGAATTTTAATAAATTTTTATCATATTTATAAAAATCATGTTTTAATTAATTTAGTTAATTTTAAATAACATCTATCTTTATAATAGATAGTGGACCTATTTTTTTTAATAAAAGGGAGTGTGTTTCTCTATTGATCATGTATCCTTTATAATAAAGGAAATTGTGTTTACCAGTATTATTCATGATTTATACATAATTATTAGGACTCATTTTAAATCATATATATCAATTTTCTTCCATAAATATATATTCGTCATTATTAGTATCGTGATTCTATTAATACACACCCTGATCTCGATTCTCAATTCACACCCCTTCATCATATATTTCAATTAATATTATTCAATAATATTTTATTCAACATTAGTTATTTTAATAGTATGGTTTCATTAATAGAAAAATTAATTATTAAATTCTTTTTCTAATATTTGTTCGTATGCATAATATTTCAATATATATTATAATTTAACATAATAATGTTAATATATTCACATTTTACATAAGGTAATGTGTTTACTATTCTAATTTTTTTCACTAGGATCAATACTAATATTTTTATTATTTTGAATTCATATTATTTTGGTTGGATAATACATTTCCATCTCATGATAGGTAAGAGACACCTGGAATAGAAATTGAAAAAATATTGAAATAATAGTTGAGTTTACATAAGAGACCATAATTGATATAATTGGTTGGATTATTTTTAGTGATGAATGCATAAGATTTTTTCATCTTAATATTTTTGCACTTCAACAAGCCAATATGATCATATTTTCTAGAATTAAATTTCATTCCTTAGGGGTGATTTCAAATGATTTTGGGGAGGATATAAATATGATTTTTTCTTATTTTATTTAAATTTTGGATATTTAAATTTTTTTTATTGTAAATATATCATATTTGGGATTCAGGCATGTTTTCAAATTGAATTTATAATAAAATTCAATTTTGTAAGTAATTATTTTATTTTATCCATTAATTTAAATATCTTTTAAAATGAATCATTATTATGTGTTTGATGATGTGTAGTGAATTGAGTCAATGAATACAATTAATAGATAAAAAATAAATGTAATATGGATAATTCGTGTCTTTTTCATCTCTTATAAAATTAGGATATCATTTAACATGACTGATAATGAATATATTGAAAAAAAATTCACAAGTATTTATAATAAAAAATTCTAAATATTTATATAAATTAATAAATAAAATTTGATGATTTATACATTTGTGATAGAAATAAGTCATCCAATCCACCATGATTTAAAAAAATTTCCATCATCCAAAATCAATACATGAGAATCATTTTGTTAAATAAAATTACATATCAATGTATTCCAGTAGTGGACCTTCATGTACTCATGTGAATCTTTCATATCAATTTCATTTTTTGATACATATCATAACTGATATCAACATCATTGGAATTATTTTGTGGAATGTACCATAATATTAACTTGATCAAGCTAAAAGAAAAATATCCAAGTGGATAAGAATAATATAACTGGAATATAAGAAAAAATCATGTGTATATTTGAATAGCATGAAATGTGTGTAATGGTCATCACCTTCAAATACATGTAATATTAATGGTCGTATATAAAAATTAAACATTGAAATGTAAATTTGGATTTTGGACACCACATTCATGTGATAATGAGTAATTCACACCTTATGATATCTCTATGGAAGTACAAGCTTATGATTGTTTGATTTTCAAGATAATGATTATTTTTATGAAAAAGAAAAAAATACTTGAAATAGTGTATCAATATAAATGGTTGATGTTGAAAATCATATCATAGTATAAAGTATGTAATCACTTGTTTAAAAGGATGTTTTTGGATTGTAAACTCATTATTTGTTGAAGTTAAATGAACAAATCGGATATATCTAAGATAATGGTAATGGGAATAATCTTTGACTGGATGAAGTCATGATGAATGAATTTATGGGTCCACATAAATATCATATACAATATAAATGATAAAAATATGATAAAAATATCTAAATATAATAATAGAAACATGTTCATCATTCATCTATATGATATGTTTCATCATACTACATGGTGGACTAATTCCATATCAGATGACTCTTAATCGGTATTTCAATCCACTAGATTGATCTATGTACAACGTGGATGAAATGTAAATAATTCTTAATAAAGATAATATCCCCATTAAAAAATGTTTTCAAATCATGAAATATGTATAATATTAACCAATTTTTATTACATTCACAAAATGTATAAATGGATATTGTTAGATGATCCATGGTTTTAGGGGAAAGATTCATAAGTCCTAGTGAACATGCATCAATTTAATGGAATATTCATGATGAATTTTATGTATATTTATTACTAAACTCAATGTATAGACCTTAAATAAATAATAAGAAGAGAGAACTACCTACATCCCCAATATATAATCTATTTAATTGAAACAATTTCATTCATCAACATGTTTCCCTTCTATGAGATTAATTTTATATTGTCTTTAGAGTTTTTAAATTTAATATTTATTTCGTCTTTTATTATCCTCTATCTTGTGGCTCGTTTATGATGTTATCTCTTATCTAATTTGAAGAAAATGATAAGGCGATTTATCATTGTGGAATTAATAAAATCTACCTTGTCCTATATTGTTTTTCTTATAATATGTTAATCATTTTCATAGTGGGTTAGCTCCCTTGATGGTTTGTGTAAGTGGATTTTCATTCTCATTTCCAACGGTAATGGATTTACACAACTATATAAATTCTATTATACCATACATAAATTTATATAATATATATTGTATGTAATTACATTTGTTTAGGGTTGAATAATATATTGTCATGTTAGTTTTTGGGAAGAAGAAATTCCCATAGCTCATGGTAGGGCATATTATGTGGGAGGGATCATATATTTTTGTTATCTCACACAACATAAATTTTTGGGATTAGTAAATGAATGGTGTTAATAATAATATTGAAATATATTTAAAATACTTATGTGAAAAATGAGGGAATCAATTTCCAACCCCATATTATTCACCTCATTCATAGGTGTTTAGCTTCTATCATTTTCATAAATAATTTTAATAAATTATAAATATATATACTATACCATCATGGTATTCATTATTTATTAAAAGACTAAAATAAAAATGTGAACAATTTACAATGAGAATGTGATTATTTCCAATGAGATGACCCAGAGGGTGAAATATTTGACCCACATTTAAAGTTTATAAAATTTATAAACATAGGGAATTTGAAAATTCTATTATCCATATCTATATAATTTTTGTTTTTAATTGAGTAAAATTTATAGTGCATTTTGGAGGAATTTATTTTTATTAGATAAACATAGGATCAATCATAGTGATATATTTAAAAATGTTTTAACTTAGAACTATAAACCAGGTGAAATTTAAGATAATATAGTATCTAGTGTAATGGTGGCTACATATTATTATTACATAGTATTGAGATAATGTTCATGACTATATATGATGATTTCATGTTTTTTCATTATTAATTTTTGACAACATTGACAATTTATTTTATCAACCCATGTGATATACAATTTTTTATCGTAATAATACCTTCAATGGTACATTCATGGGGATTCACATTATAGTGTTTTGATGTTCTGTTTTTTCATTACTTAAATATTTAATGCATATTTTTTTCCTTGTAGTTGTCAAATATTCAGGGTTTAGGAATATTTTAGAGTTCTCACTAAAAATGAACTATTATAAAATTTCTAAATATATTATTATTTGGTTATTGAATTATGATTTCATATATATTACAATTTAATTGAAGGGTATTTGACAATTTTATCAATTATTGTTGTGAAAAAAATACTAAATACATGGGTGAAAAAGAATGTTATTTCAAGGAAACAAAAGTTATATACATATATGCCACATCTTTTTGGATGAATAATTTATACATTTAATAAAAAGTGGTATGAGAACCATAATAGTTTATTGTGTGAAGAGATTAGAAACAAAATATTTTTATTTCATGAAATAAATTAAATATATCCCACAATGACATTCTCACGTAGTACTCCTCTAAGGAATAGTTTGTCTAAACCATTCCTATTTAACTTATGAATGAATCATATGAAAGGGTGATCTCTTATTTATAGTGGGGATAAAAACAACATTCAAATCCAGGATCATTTAAAAAAAATCATACAAGAAAATGAGTATATTATCATGAATATAAAATAAAATTTTCATACACAACCTTTTATATTCATATATTTGATTCATCAATCAAAACATTTTCATTTAGAATAAATGACACCTAAGAGTGATAAATTATTATAAATTAATCATGAACCATGAGATAAATTCATAATAGTGTAGAACCATAAAAAATATATTGAACCATTTTATTTTTCAAATATAACAACATGTACCATCATTAAAGTGGAATGGGTATTATCTCATGCTTCCCACAATGGATTTCGATGCATATGATTCCCATAAAAGATCAGGACTCACATGAATCTCATTGTGGATCAAACCCTTCAACATGATTCTCATTGTTATCTCATGTAATAAATTGTTTTACAAATATTATTTTACGGAGATATAGGTCTCATTCATCACATAATAAAAACCATTCTTATGTGTTCCATGATATCCTAAAACATTAATCATATCATAACATCACAACCCGAGCAATGAAAACATGATTAATTAAAATCTCATTAATTAACTATAAAACTAAGAAATAAATGTTATTCATAATAATTTCATCAACATAAAATATGTGTATATATATATAATGAATATTTATAGTATAGTTCTAACATTAAACATTAAATCGTTAATTACATCAATTTATTTTCATCTTGGATCGAAAATTATTTTTAAAGATGACATAAAACACATCTTGAGGAAAATAGACTTTCAAATTTTAAAAATCTATTCATAAAAGTGAATAATATCCAATTTTTTTTATTTTAAAAGAATCTTATAAACATAAAAATATATCTTCAACCCAATGAGTTATTCGTCATGATAAAAAATATCATTCCTGGGGTATATTTTCAAATAATGATTCCTTTGACAATTTTTTAAAAACAAAACGATCATTGTTTATATAACAATATTAATATATATTTATATCTTTTTATAATAATATGGTAAAATTCATAAAATTGAATATTATAAAATATGATAACAATTTAAAAAAAATAACTATTTTTGGAAATAATATATATAGAAAAAATAATTATTTTGGCAGGATAGAGAAATAATGTTTATTTTCCTTAAAAATTAACATTCAAATGTTCTCTAAATGAAACGAATAAAATGAATTAAAATAATTTTTCTCATATATTAAATAGAGGATAATAAATATATATTTTTCAATTAATTAGGGATACTAATATTTCAGTATCGAAAGAATAAATATAAATCATCTCAATAAATGACGAGGATGTATCATAATTCATTTACCATAATCATTAGTGAAAATAGTATTACCAAGGAATGAATTAAAATAAAATAAAAAATATATATCAACAAAATAAATGATTTAATGGAATTGGTGGTGGCTTTGGTTGTATATTCAACTCATAAATAAATGTTGTTTCATAAGACAAACTCTGTCTCAATGAACAAAAATTGAGACAAAAATAAATTACATTATGCCTCACCATATTATTTAAATGATCGTTCTAAAATAATAATGAATATATATTTTATTATAAATGTTTTATTAATAATAATAATATCTATCATATAAAATATTATTTGCTTATTACATTTCTTTACCCAATTATTTACAAATCCATATTAAGGTTAGGTTTCAGGAAATAAATAATTCAATTTTAAAGTCATTTTTAGTTTGGAATATTCATTAATTTAAATTGATTGTGGTTCTATAATTTAATGAATTATTAACATGATATAAATAAAATATAAATATATTGAAAATTTATTTATATAAATCCATAAATTTATTTTACAAATAATAAAACACCTCATCCATAGAGATGGTATGTTGTACACATTCATGAACATTATACTTATATTCTCGACATATGAACTGAAATAAAATACAACAATATATTAACATTCAAGAATAAATTTTATATAATAAATATAATATATATTTAATTAATTAACCATAATTACAATCCATGAAAAGTGTCAGTGACAAACTAATCACACTACTTTACAATGTGGTGGACATTCATATAAATGAACGATGTTGTCTTATTCTCTAAAAAATGGAACTTTTTAAGGTATATATGATACTATAATTTCATATTTATAAATATATCATAAATAAAATGTGTAAATGTTTTATAATTTATTACATCCACTAGAGTGGTGTGATGATACCAGAACAATTATGTCGTTTGGTGAACTAATAGATCATGGTACACAAGATAACCGAATTTGTTTACCATTTGTGGGGGAGGATATGGGTGTAGGACTTTTAATTAGAAAAAATATCATAATATGGAATATATAGATATTAATATTTAATAGTTTTTTAATAATAATTTAATGCGATAGTTGATGATATAATGTAAAATTTCACATTTAATATGGTTACCTCTTCATCATTTATCCCCATTGAGTTAGAACAAAAACCCATCCTTGGATATATTTTTGGCCAAACAATGATTATAGAGATTCTGTTGTAAATAATAAATTTATTATTGTAGGTATTGGACAAAAAAATTGGTTTTGTAAGCATGATGATTGATGTATATGTTGTGGTTACTTATAAGTGTAATAAATTTAACACTTATAATTTTTTAAAATAAAAAAATTTACCCTTTTTTCTCATGAATGGAGGCTCAAATAGTATATTATCAACCTTATAGTGATATATCCAAAATATATCATAAAATATTTTGTAGTGGTCTCTCACACAGTTTTCGATTATCTTTTTAATTTAACCCTTCATAATTGTATTTTAACATTAACCGAAATAATTAAATCTTAATGTATTTACTATTTATTTTGGTAAAAAATTAATTTAATGTAATTATGTATTATAAAAAATGATGATTCTAAATATAGGTTCAATTTTTCCAAATTCCATTCAATTAATATTTGAAATATCATTTAAAATTAATCAAATATTATAGAATATACCAATAATGTATTCTCAAAACTATTGAAATGGTTAGTATCAAAATTCAATATTTATTTGATTGAAATGACCAACATTTAATTATTTTTTATAAAAATTGAACATATTTTACATTTAGAATAATATTTAAACATCTAATAATTTTTTAAATTCTATAAATGGTAACAAATGTTCTAATAAAAAAATTATGTCTCACTATTCATTGAATGACAAATTATCTCATAAATTTCTCAAAACAAAGCTCTATTATAATTTTAAAATTTATAAAACGTAAATGAAATTTTTATTTTCAAATACACATTTTATATCTTTTTAAATGTAAATTTATTATATTTTCAATAAAGGAAATTGTAATATTTCTTTTGAAAATTTGAATCTTCGAAAAATAAAACGATTTTTATAAAAATTAAGTATTTTATTCAATGTGTTCCATTTATATAAAACCACTATATTTAAAATAAATAATGTATTTATTACTATTCATACTAATATGATTAATATATATGTTATAATGGTTATATATGAATAATAATATTAATAGTATTTCATGATTGTTAAATCTAGATTTCATGTGTAATGAATTCTTAACTCAGAGTATTTTGTAACACAACACATTAGAGAGAAAAAATTTATTCATAAATATAAATTTATTAAAAATCTAGATATTTCATTATAAATTAATTGAAATTATTTTCACCCTTCATATTTCCACTTTAATACACACAAATGAGGGTATATATGTTTCATTATTTCATCAGGTTCCCACATTACTTCATTAAATAAATGGGTTTGTCACATAATATTAACTAGGGATATGATCCTATTTTGAATAGAATTTTTTCAATAATCCGTAGTTCCATTGTTTTTTCATCATATTCAATATCTTAATATAGTGGTGTGACCTCTATTATCATTACATGTGATATACTAGGTATGAACATCCTCAAGAGAGATACAAGGGAAACCTCCTAAATATGAAATAGAGTTGGTGTCATGAATAACAATATTATAAAATTCAAGTATGATATGAAATATCATAACAGAATAATGTATCTAGTGATTAACATTCCATTCACTATAAACCCCATAATATTATTCAATGGATATTATATTAGGAATAAATTAACAGCAACATAAAATTCTAAATCATGCTAGTGATTGTCAGAATAAATTTTTATACTTAATTTGAACTGCCTTGATGTGTTATTGGAAGGATCTAACATTATATTCTATTACATTAGATTATTTAGTCTTCAATGTATTTCTTTCTCGATCATCAATCTAGCAATTTGGAGTTCAACCATTTCATCAGTGGATGGAATCAAAACGAGCTATCTGAATTCATGAATGAAAACTAATTTTAACAAAAATCCAATAAAGGATGCTTTTAATTAGAAACACCATTAAAATCTGTAGTATACAATCACCGAAAATACAATAGCGGATGAATATATATTTTAGGCTAACCAACTAACTGAGGATAATATATAGTTTTGAAAACAAAACTATGTATCCATATCTGATTGAATATATATCCAGAACATCATGTTATACCTCAAATACCAATAATATATACTATTATGTGGTTATCCATATAATATTACAACATATATATATATAGTATATTCTTGAAAGAGTATCAAATAAATAATTTATATTTATAGGTGATGAATTGTGATGGATTTTCATGGTGATTTACTATAATCCAAATAACATTATACCCATTAGATGATTTGGGGAGTTGGATAATGAAATCCACGATGATTATTTCACATTTATGCTATGTTATGAGTAATTATATTAACACCCCCTTAAATTTTTTTGACTTTTCTATATAATTTTGATATGAAAAATTTGAGATAAATTCATTAAAATATCTATCTACATTTTACCCAAATAGAATGAAGATTTTAAATAGCTATACATATATGGACTCCCATGATGAATAAATATTGAAGAACTCTTAGCATCTCCAAATTTTTTTTGTTCAATCAGATATTTAAGGAATACATACATCATTTGAGAAACATATGATTCTGTCACAATCATGGTTATCATCAAAATAATTTATCACATCCATCTACATATATTTACTATCATTATGTGGATCGTTAATATTAACATTGATAGATTTTTGAATAATAATTTTAAAATGCTAATGCTTCTCCCATTAATTTAGGATTTCTAGGTCTGTACATTTAAAATCTATAAATATTGTGTTCATTATCTTCATAATTGAAAATCCAATGTGATCTTTTCAACTCAAAACATTGTCCCCATTTCCAATTTCACATAGTGGTAATGTATTTAATGTTGATAATTTATAATCATTAATAACCATCTCATGTGTTATATGTTTATCTCCATCGGTGTGAATATGTTCCTCAATGTTTTTGATCAGTATATATCTCATACAATTTCATATAATGATGAAGCCTCCATATGTTTTATAAAACAAATTCTACAGCTAAATGTAAATTTTGTGTTGGGTAATTTGTCTCATGATCCTTCAATTGGTTTGTGGAATAAGGTATGAACATATCATTTTCCATGAGAAAAATCATAACCAATTTTTTGATTCATCTCTATAGACTACATAACCATCTCCACTATAGGGTTGTATTATGAAAGATGCACTCAAAAACCGTCTATTTAGCTCCATGAAATTTTCCTCACATTCATCTAGTGAAAGGAACATGACCCATGTCCATGTTAACTTTGGGTGTTGATAAAAAATATATGAAAAATTCTCTATAGGGAATTAATAATATTCCACCTAACCAGGAATGTTATAGATCTCAGTCACCATTGTTAGTCTATTCCAATATTCAATTAAAACATTTTTTGAATGATCTAACAAAATACCTTCAGATTATATTGTATGTTCCATAAATGAAACATTATGAATAAAAAATTCACACATGGTATTGTTCTCATATATTTTTAATTCATTATGGTGCTCAATAAAATCCTTGAGTGATCATAATGTAATTCCTTAAACATTGAGTACAAAATAATATCAACTATAATGACAACAACACACTGAACAAGGTAATCCATATTGTCTATATTCAAAAAATCTATGATCATAGGTTGGGAATTTAAAAATATTAACAGATGAAAACTATTAATTCATATTTTACATTCCTCATAATGATGTTGTAGTGCGTGTGCCATAACTTTTTATTGACAACTTGTAGTTCCCTGATAGATGGTAAATCAATTAGTTTAATAATATGTCAATTAATTTAATTAATTTATTACTAATTTCTTTCATATTTAGTATTGATAAAAATATATTGTAATCCTTTGAACATTTCTCCCTTGGAAGCCACATATTTCATTGCATGAGTAATATTCATTTTAAATTACACTTTTCAAATTATATGAATGGAATTTTGAAAAAATGATAAAATATTTTAATTAAGAATAATTAATAATATATAATAATTTCCAATACATGTTTTTCCAAAATAAATTTTTAAAATAGTAAAAAACATTATAATGATACAATAAAAATTAGATTATTGGAGGGTTAAACTAAAAAAATATGAGTAAAATTGAAAAAATAACTGTTGTAAAATATATGTTTTTGTAAATTTTTAACATTGTCAATTATAATTCAAATTAATACTAAATTTGGATCCTCTGTGTCATTTTATAAACAATGGTTTATTTATTTCCATTAAAAATTTACAAGTGTGCTTCTCGACTCACTTATTAAAGGAAATTACTTTAACATTTTCATGACATAATAGTTTCCTTTTCGATCATCCACGAACATCCAAAATCACTTCAAAACATCCCCCCTTCTCATTAAATATTTTTTTTTGCTAAAAAATTCAGAATAGGATGGATTTCATGATAACTTATGGAGGATACTCGATGATGAGGTAATGTTCTTCAATCTGCATTTTTTATTTTATTTATTCCTTCACTCCTTCAATTATTATTAAAAAATAATTATATAATAACATTATTATCTCAAAGAAACATAGATATTTTTTATTTTAACTTCATTACCTTCAACCATAACCATATCCTTCCAATGAATAAAATATCACCATTCTTTTCTATGTTGGAATATTTCCTCCTGAACTGATGTCATTAATTTTATTATTATCACATATGAGGTTCTTTATGAACATGTCTATAAAGTAAAAATATGAAATAAAAAATTAATTATTCCTTGGTAGTATTTATATCAAAATTAGATTTAACATTCTATTCTATTGCGGATATGATAATATCCCTCATTTGTAAGGCGAACGAAAACTTTATGAAGTGATGTGATTCATATTTCATTAACAGTTTACATAGACTTTGATAAGGATATAATTAATGAGTATTAGTGTTAAATATGAAATAATTCTTACTCATGAAATATTTAATATTTTTGAAATATAATATATTTATTCACATTTTTTAACACTTCACGCATTGAACTATGATATCATCAATGGTGTACGCGTGGACTAGGACCCTCATGGAATGTTGTGACTATATTTTTAACACTACAACACATGGATGATATATATAAGTATATTTAAAAATATAATATTTAATTTATGATATTATAATCAAGTAATAATGTGAATATATTAACTATTTCAATTCTGATATTATCATTTTAAACTAGAATATGAACCCATGTGAACATATGACCTACAGTCTCTATGATCATAACATAATCCATTTTTTCAAACCATCAATCAAGATTTATATTAATTGAATAATTGATGTATAAAGACAAAAAACATGCCTTTATTATTTTTAAGGGGAACATAGTACTATATTGTAATGTCTTAGAATTTTCGTGTAAATTGTTTTTATTTATATGGAATTATTTCAAAACTGTGAAATTTGACGAAACATGGTTTGGAGCCCCAAAGATCCTAGTACATGATTTTGGAAATTTTTAAAGGTATATTCAGTAAACGTGTGAATGCGATTTTCTATCTTTTGAAATGTTATTAATACTAAAAATATAATAGATTCGTTCAATTATGAATGCGAAGATTCACCTAAAAATAAAAAAACTTTTTTTTCTAGAAAGGGTTGGATGGAAAATTTATTTTTTTGGACTCTTCGAGAAAAATAGTAAAATAATTTATACGAATGTTTTTGCTTTCTTTCTCAGTTTTGTGTGAAAGATAGTGATTTTGTTGGGTAGTGATGAGGTAGAGATGATGAAAATTGATGAGGCTCGATAATGGTTCATTAACTCGTTTCATAACTATTCTTTAATGATGCATAACAGTGACCCTGCATCATAAATATAACAACATAAGGAAACTATGTCATAACATATTGGAAACACTGTGACGTGCTCCTTTTTATAATTCGACGTGCTGGGTAAATAAGGAATAAAAATTTAGTAGATCATCTAGTAAACCTTATACGGCCATCCACCCCAACAAATAACGATGAACGGTGGTTGAAATTCACCATCTTCTGCGCTTTTTATGATCTAAGTAGGGAAGCGACATCGACGTCTTAATCCCTCGAGCACGAATGTCATGACATCAAATATCATAAGAGGAAGGGGGTTTTAATTTTATGTTCTTTTATGTACTTTTCTAAAAATTACTAACATATATCGACCCAATAATAGGTTGATATGTGATTTATGCATTAAGTGGGAGGGTGATTTATTCTTGGGGTTATTTTATTCATGGTCCAAATCATGGCATGGAATTATTGAACAAAAACACCCTGAACCACCCACATCATTAAACCTCTAACACAGAGGCCCTGAACCGACACTAACTTGGCTGGATTGCCTCAAAATGTGAATTCTTGGTGGACATACCCTCAAAATTATGGTATGAAAATTTTGGGATCCTCATGGTGAAGAGGGTTCTCCTTGGAGTCCACAGACGCAGACGGATCGTTGAACATGAGACCAAAGCACATCAGGTGGTTCTCTAAGCTCTTAACTGGCATGTCAGCACTGGAACCAGCGCTGGTGGTAGCACCATCTGTAGCTAGTCTCATTTTCCACGTATAGATGGTGGCCCACAATAGTGGGATCCATTTACTAGGACGTAGTGGCTTGTCCACCGCAGCATCACACTAGAGGATGTGGTGCTAGTTGGGGCGTTGCATTGACGGATGGCCCATGTACGTGCCTTATGGATGGAAGAAAAAGCTATGGTCTATCAACCATCGCTTGTGGAAGGGCCCCTCGCCCGCATGGTAAGAGGGGTGCACTTGGCATCCTGGCTGCTCGCTGGCTAGTTGGAACCATTGGCCGCACCTCGCAACGGGTCCCTATCTAGTAGGTCTTGTCGGCTACATGTTGGGCTGGTCCCGCTGCCCGGTGGGCCGGACAGCGTCGACAATCTAGACCAGCGTGGAAGGGCCGGATCCGCATCAATGGGTAGGACCGACACCCAGTGTACTAGATAGAAACATGATGGTTGGGCCCACATCGACATACCAGATTCGTGCCCCTTTTGGGCCAGGCCAGACTGTACCGGGTCACTAGGTGACTCATCTTGATGGATCTTCGGCCAACCTGGTCAGGTCCTATGAGGCCTATTTGGCCGGGCCAACTAGCATGGCCAGACCGTACCAACCATAACCTGCACTAGTTTGGGTCGATCCCATATTAATGAACCAGGATATCTGGGACCCTCCAGGCTGGGTGGTGGTGTTAGTCTAACCGGGTCGAACCTAGCCTCACTGCAATCAGTACCCTAGATACTAAAACAGCAACATCATGAAAATTGTGTGTCCAATTGATGAGATGTTTGTGGTATTTGGACCCTCTCCACGAGGAGAAACTTATGAGACACTCAATTGCGTCTCTAATGGATGTTGATATTATAAGAAGGGATTGAGGATTAGTTCCCCCAAGAACACTACATAGAGAAACCTATGACTACATTAGACCTGATGACACCTGACTTTTGGCCTTGTGGGAAGCACTTATCTATGACTTTGCAGACCCATAGTGGGATTCAATTCTCTGTGAATTTGTAGGAATACAACACATGACTAGGAGGAGTACCTCAGTAGGCCAGGACTAGTAGGAATGAACTCTCAAATACAATTCAGGCCCACAGTACATGATGGAAAGATATACCTAAGCAGTCCAGCTTTAGTGGGAAGCACTTCATTGTGAATTGGTAGTCCCACTGTACTCATTTGAGAAGGAGTTCTCCAACAGTCGATGGGTTTGATGTTGTGAATGATGATGCTATTGTTACTACCCTACAATATACTAGGTGTGAGATGTATTCTGTTTCATTATTTACATTGAGGAATTTTTGTGTGGTCTTTTATTTTTTGGGGGGTCCCTATTGAGTAAAGCATTACTCACACCGGTACGGGATTCACCCACACATGTTGTGTCTAGTTCAGACAACTGACACTTCGAAAGAGGTACTCAAGAAGAGGACACTAGAAGATGCTACGATTGTGGAAATGGTGGCCTAGGACCTGGTGGGGCCCAGTAGGACCAGGATAACATGACATACTACATCGAATTCTAGTAGCTTCACTACTCTAACGATCCAATGGGGTTTTCTATGGATGGACATTAGGATTTCCCTTTGGTTATTGTTGTTTTCAGTTCATTGTTGGGTTTATATTCTCACCCAAATAATTTTCGTTGTACATGAACTCAACCTTCATTTAGTGGTATTTGTTTCCCCTATTAGTGTTTTGGTATGTGGATGGACGTGTGTCTGTATATGGGTACTCAGGAAAATTCCTCCCACTTTTAGGTTGATGTCATCAACCCCAGTCACCATCCCCTAGCCTTATGTGTGTGGGAATGAAGTAGTTATAACATGGGCCTTGGGGGACAGGTCATAAAAATGTGGTATCAAAGGGTGGTCGGTTCCACCTCAATGATCAGGAGTCTGTATTTTTTATGGGGAAACAGTTTTAAGAGTAGCAATTCTGGCTTTCAGATTTGGGGAGTCTAGTATTGGTGAAGCAGCTAACGCCTCCATACACCCAGACCATGAATTCAACTTTTTAAATAAATACATGAAAATATTGGATGCATAAGTGTATCCTTATGTTCTTATGAATAAAATTCATCTTAGTAGGTATATCCCTCTTACCATGGTACCTCTTGACCTCTCTCAGGATGCCTCCATATGGACGACCTGTCCGGATCCCGATACGAGGTCTTGTGGACATCTCACCCATTATCGAAGAATTCGTTCAGGTACCATTGCTTGAGATTACCCTACCAAGTGTTGCAACAGTGCTACCACCACTCGATGGTCAGCCTCTATTATTAGAAATTCTGGTAGACAACATTCATAGGCTTAATGCACTACATGGGTTTTAGAGACATATCCCTCCCAGGATCAGGGGATACATAGATCCTTAGGTCACTGAGGACTAGTTGGAGGCTGTGACAAGGGTCTTAAAAATATTAAGGACACCACATAACTAGACGGAGATATTGGTAGAGAATATTGTATAGGGATCAACATGAAGATGGTGGATTTTGACCATCTACACTCACATTGCGGCGACCCTCAGTTGGGTTGATTTCGAGAGCCTTTTCTGGGAAGTGATTTTTTCCTGCGACCTTGTTCTCTCTACACTTCAAGGAGCTGCATAATATATAGTAGAAAAAAATTACAGTGGCCTATTACATGACATGGTTCATGGATATTTCGTGCTACTCCACATATATGGTGTGAAACCATTTTTTATTGCTCAATCATTTGAGCCAGAAATTTGCAGGAGATCAGGGCTTCGGTTGGGAATCTCAGCATCACATCCTAAGACGAGGTGCTGGAGTGAGATTTTATGATGGATAGACTTTTGGCTGATTTGGAACTTACACCTAAAGCTTCCAACAGACACCAAAAGGTAGTGTCTTCGATAGGAGGCAGATAGTAGATTCATGGTCGAATGTTGGCCAGGTCTTTCAGAGGACAATCCTAGGACTCAGGGTCAGTAGTGTGAGTCTCCTGGACTAGAGGGAGTCAGTCGCGGGACATGCTCTTCTACTCATGTGGTGGGTAGGGAAACATGGAACATGGCTGCTCTAGCCTCCAAATAGATGACATGAAGACAGTTTCATGGCTACCACAGAAGAAGCAATGGTTCGAGCGAGGAAGTTTCCTGGGTGGCAGACATGGTAGGGGAGCTAGTTGAGCAGATGATGATGGGAGATGACTTGAGGTGTTACCGCCAGCACCCCTAGGTGGTCCACCCCGACCTTAGGGAGTAGGAAAAGCGGGTAAATATCATCACTAAGAATCAAGGGATGATGACCTCAATGCTCCAAATATGATCCGATTTACGATATGTGTCTTCTCCACCCTACTTACAATACTTGTTGACATAGGCTATAGTCAATCCTTCCTTTCCACGACTCTCATTTAGAGATCAAAGATTCATGTGGAGCTGATAGATCAATCCAAATAGCTAGAGACTCTAAATATAGGGTATTAGAAAATTACATATTGGTTCCAAAAGTGTGATATTACTCGAGTAGGTGAGAGCTTCGATTGAGATCTCCTAGTATCAGCTTCGAGGCCTTACGACATAATTTTGGTTATGGACTAGTTATCCATAATCCATGCCCATATCAATTGTTTTAGGAATACAGTGCAGTGTGTCAAAGGAGGTGGGACAAGATTTAAATTCACTGGTGAGAATGAAACTCTTATCGTGCAGGATAGACTCTCTCTAAGGAGGGAGAAGCCAATCACTCACAAGTTGGCTAGCTTCACCGAAGGTGTAGAGGAGGATAGAAGTCCAATATTCCATGTAGTGGTGGAAGAGTATAATGATGTTTTTTATGATGGTATTGGGCTACCTCATCATATAGAATTATGCTTATGTGTAAATCTATATCCTGGGATGGCACCAATATCCAAACTGTCATATCAAATTGTTCCCATGGTGCTTTGTGAACTGAGGGTACATCTAGAGGACTTGTAGGGGAAGGGGTTCATGAGGCCTAGTGTTTCACCATGGGCAGCCAGAGTACATTTTTCCAAGAGGGAAGATGGAAGTTTGTGGTTATGTAAGGACTTCCGATGCCTGAACCAAGTGACTGTGATGAACAAATACCCACTTCTAATAATTGATGACCTCTTTGACCAGATGAGGGGGGCTATGTGGTTCTCAATGATAGACCTTAGATCAGGCTATCACTTGCTTCGTGTACAATACTAAGATGTTCCAAAGATAGCCTTCAGGTTCCTGTATGGCCACTACGAGTTTCTGCTGATTCCGTTTGGTGTGACTAATGACCTAGTAGTGTACTTGGGCCTCATGAATAGGATCATCAAGTCCTACCTCGACCGGTTCATCTTTTTCTTCATCAATGAATTCTTGGTGTACTCAACATCAGAGGAGGATCACGTTGTGCACCTGCAAATAGTCCTAGATACACTCTGAGAGAACCAACATTATGGTAATCTAATGAAGTGTCTAATTTGGATTCGGGAGTTCCATTTACTAGGACACATCATATCATAGGCTAGAGTTTCTCTAGATCCATCATAGATAGAGGCGGTAATTTCATGAGATCCACTTAGAAGAATCACTGAGGTGCATAGATTCTTGGGGTTGGATGGTTATTTTCATAGGTTCGTGCCATAATTTTCCATGGAATTAGTATACTTATCATAATTAACACTGAAGGTAAAGCCCTTCGTGTGTACAACGAAATTCCAGCATAGTTTCTAAGAGCTGAGGTTGAGACTGACAAGTGCCCCCATCATGAGACTACCAACGGAGGGTGTTTGGTATGTAGTTTACTGCGATGCATCAGGGATCCGGCTTGGTTCTGTCCTGATGCAGGAGTGATCAGTGATCACCTATGGCTCATGATAGTTGAGGCAGCATGGGCAGAACAATGCAACCCCTGGCGTGGATTTAGTAGCAGTGGTCATTTCCTTGAAGATGTGTGGCACTACTTGATGGTTGATCAGTTCACCATTTACTCTGACAACAAGAGTTTCTTGTATATCATCTACCAGAAACATCTGAACCTAATAGAATGGCAATGAACAATGTTTCTTTTGTACTATGACATCAAGATAGTCTATACTCATGAGAAGGGGAACATGGTGGAAGATGCACTCAATAAGAGGACATGTTTGCAGCTAATGAGTGAGGCGACAAAGTAGTTATCCACGATGGAGATACCCTTTATGGAATATGGAGATTAATCTTATCTCCTTTTGATGATTATTACTCCCCCACTCATAGAGTGAGTCAGGGGTGCACAACTATTGGATGGTTACTGTGATGCACAACCTGCCAATTTTTCCTTGGGGGAGGATCTTGATTGATTATTGATAGGTGGGGAGAACACCATTATTTTTAGAGGGCTCACCTTAGTAAAATTGGTGTTGTGTGAGGAAGAGATATGGAAGATTCATAAATCTCACTTAGTGGTACATACTGGAGTGGAAAAGATATATGAGAACCTCAAACGTATATACTAGTGCCATGGATGAAGAAAGTAGTGGACGAGTTCATTTCATGATTCCTCACTTGTTATTATGTAAAGGCAGAGAACTAGGTTCCCATGGGATTAAGTCAATAACATGAGGTACCATAATGAAAATGGGACGATATATCAATGATCATTGGGATGGGGTTACCACATACATATAGAGGTCATGACTCAATCTGGGTGAACACTGACTAAATCCCAAAGGAGGATCAATTACTACCCATTTGTAAGCGGGGATCAGTAGAGGGCTTTGGATGCCTCTACATCCAAGAGATAGTACAGCTCCACAAAGTTCCTTCGATGATCATCTCAGATTGGTTTGCTCACATTAAATCTCGGTTGTGCAAGGGATTTCAAGAGGTGTGCGAGATATAACTACACATTAGAACAACTTTTCACCCATAGACTAATGGTTAGAAATAGATAAACATACATACCTTAGAGGAAACACTCCCTTCTTGCATCCTTTACTTTGGTTGTAGTTTGTATGACTACTTAATACTAGTAGAGTTTTCATACAAAAATAGCAATCACTATACTATTGGCATGACACCATTTGAGGAGTTGTACGGGCATCCTTGCATATCAACCATATAACGGATAGACCCAAGGGAGTAAGATCCCATTGGTATAGATTTGGTACGGGATACCACCATGAAGGTGTAGATCATCCAAGAGTTGATGAGGACTTCATAGAGAATTCATAAGTCTTATACCGGCAAGATACGATGACCGTTAGAGATCGAGGGTGGAGATCATGTGTTCCATCGGGTCTCACCCCGATGAGGATTATAGCAATTTTTCTGGGCCAGAAACCCTTCTTTAAGGATCATTGAACCTTTTTAGATCATGAGTAGTGTTGTAAAGGTGGAATACTTCCAAGATATTCCCCCACAGATGCACCAAGTTCATGATGAATTCCATGTTTTGCAGCTAAGGAGGTACGTTCATGATCTATCACATAACATCAACTAGGGTGAGATGAAAATTGATGATGGGGTGATGTTTTCGGAGTTCCATGTGGTGAAAGATGATTGATAGGAGTGATTCCTATGTGAGGGTGTCAATGACTCTAGTGTGCATCTCATGGAAAAATGAAAATCTATAAGAGAGAAATGGGTGTGTGAGGCTTTGATTTTTTCTTAGTACCCCCATCAATTTTTTTAATTCATGTATTGTATTTCATTGAAGTAAAGCCCAAAGGTGGGGAGAATGTAACATATCAGAATCTCAATGTAATTTTTTTATTTATATGTAAATATTTTAAGAATTTGAAATTTTTACAACACGTGGTTATTAGGGCCAAAGAGATCGGAATGGGTTTTTGAACTTTTTCTAGTGTACATTCTGTAAACAAAATATAGGGATATTATATTTTATAGACCAGTGATCGGATTAAAAATATGAGGTCACGGTTGAATTTAGAGAATTTTGATTTTCCTATAAATGATTTAACTTCATCCATAAAGGGTTTAATGGAAATGTTATTTTCTTGGACTCTTCAGAAAATAATAAAATAATTTAAAGAAAATGATTTTTTTCCTTCTCACTTTTGAGTGTATGAAAATGTTGATGCGGGGCAGTGACGAGGTGTCAATGTTGTTCATTTGTGAGGCTCATTAATGGATCGTTAAATTGCATCATAATGATGCTTTAGTGACACATATCAATGGCGTATTTAATAAAAAAACTGTGTAATGACACGACGTAACATCATAATGTAAATTTTGTGACATGTTCTTTTTTATAGTACAAAATTGTAGGGAAATAAGTTTTAAAAATTTGTAGGATTCTATGTGGAATATATGACAGAAATCCACCCCAGTGAAGAACGAATAATGGTGGAAAAACTTCATCATATTTGATGCCTTTCGATGATCGAAATCGTGAAGCGACATCGATGTCTTAATCCATCGAGGATGAATGTTGCGGCATCATATGTCATTAGAGGTATGGTTTTTTGATATGATGTTCTTCCCCGTACTTTCTAAAAACATTGAACATAGATCAACCCACGAATAGGTTGATCAATGATTTGTGTGTTATGTGGGAGGAATATTATTTGGGTTATTTTTTTGGGGGCCCAAATCTTTGTGTGGAATTATTGAATAGAAACTCCTCATATCTCCCTCTTCATTATACTTCTAACACCATGGGATTGTGCGAGCAAAAACAAGGCACGATTTCTTCTACTTGTGCGCTCTTTGTGTCCATACCCTCAGAATGATGGAAATGTAGGTTTGGGATCGTCGTGGTGAAGAGGGTACACCCAAGAGGCAACATATGCAGCTGGCTCAAAGAACAGACCATTGGACCATGTGCGGTTTCCAGATAAGCTCCATACCAGTTTGTCGAGAGTGTCAGTGGGTGTGAACGGCCTCTCCGGCCGTGTGAAGAAGGAGGCCCACACCAGAAAGATGTGTTAACCGAGAAGCTGCAGTGGCGCGCTAGAGGACATGGTTCCAGGTTGGGCGCCACATGGAGGGACAGCCTGCATTTGTCGATCATGAATGGTGGAAGGCCACCACACTCATGGGGCTATGGGGGCAGATACGGTAGCCAAGACGCGTCCCGGATGGTAAGCACCAATGACTGCATGGTGCAGTCGGTTCCCTTTCGGGAAGGGCTTGTCCTGCTACACAACGGACCAGACCCGAGCCAAGCAGGGTAAACCGCATCAGGTGGTCGTACCTACACATATGTTTCGGACCCGTTCCATAATCATGGAACACCACTCGGTGGGCTGGGCCCACATCACCTTTGAGTTGGGCAAGACTAGACCAATTCGTCGGGTGACTCGTTGGGCTGGACCCTCAGCCAACTAGGACGGGTCTAGTGAGGCCTATTGGGTATGTCCCTCTATCAAGGCTAGACAGGACTAAACCCAACCCGCACAAGGTTGGGTCGAGTCCATCATAATGAATAGGGGTATGTGGGATCCTCAGGTCTGGTTGGTCTGGTCAGTCTGACGAGGCCGGACCAGGCTCCATCCAAATAGGCCCCCTTGTTACTAAAATGTTTGTATCATGAAAACTACATGCCCTGTTGAAAACCCATTCGCGGCATTGGGACCCACTTAACAAGGTAGATGTTTTGGAACACTATATGGTGGCTATCATGGATGATGAGATGTGATGACTGTCTTGAGGAGAGGTTCTCCCAAGCATGCTATATACAGAACCCTGTGACTAGCTGAGACCTGAAAGCAACAAAATTTTTGCAAAGTGGGAAGCATTTCACTGTGACATTGTAGGCCCACTATGGGAAGTACATCTCTGTGACTTTGTAGTCCCACATTACTCAATGGGGAGGAGTACCCCATTAGGCCATGACTAGTGGGAAGCACCTCTCTGGGACTTTGCAGGTCCATGGTACGTGATGGGGAGGTGTAACCTAAGCAGTCTAAGGTTACTGAGAAGCACTTCTTCGTGAGTTTGTAGGACCATGGAACTCATTCGAGGAGGATTTATCTAGCTTCCATGGTGTTTTATGATGAGAATTATGATGCAACTATTAATAATCAATAATTTACCTAGTGTGAGATGTTCTGTGTTTCATGCATTACATTGAGGAATTGATGTGTGGTGTTTCCATTTTGTTTTGGGGTCCCTACTGAGTATTGTGTTACTCAACCCTGTATGGGTTTCCCATACACTTTTTTTCTGGTGAAGATGGTTGATTCTTTGACAGTGGCTCTCAGGGAGATACAACTAAGAGACACTTCAATGGTGGACTTGGTGGGCTTGGACTAGGCAGGGCCGATTAGTATAGATTGACATATCACTTCGACTTCAAATTTATTCACTACTCTCACGATCATGTGGGGTTTCAATGGATGTCCATCCAAGTATCCATTTTATACATACTGTTTTCAGTTCATTACTAGGTTTGTATTTAATCCCACTTATATTCAGTTTTACATGAACTCAACATTCTATTTGTGGTACTTGTTTCTTTTATTAGTGTGTTGTGATGTGGTTGGGTGTGTGTGTGTGTGTACACATACGTAGGAAAATTTCCCATATAGTAAGTTTGATGCCTTTGGCACTAGTATCTAGACCGTAGCCTTCGAGAGGTGGGAATGGGGTAATAAAAGCACGGGCCCTGGTGGAGAGGTCATGACATATATATTATGGGCATTTTTATGATATTTCATGACAAAAAAAGTATGAAAAAAAACAATTATATTAAAAGATGAAATCGTGAAAATAATGAAATATTAATAATGAATAGGTGAGAAGGTATATAAAAGGATGATATATAAATTTATAAATATTAAGAAAAATATATATGAAATTTGTGACATTTCTAAGACCATTATATAAAATATTATATCATCTCAAATGAAAATGAAGCTTGAGGATAGGCTCTTTGTCTCAATTTCCCATTATTGAGCCCATATAGTAAAGTTATAAACCTAATTACACTTATATGGGTATATAATTACTCATTCAAATGTAACAACCTGATTAATTCATAATTCATTTCAATTTATTTTCCAATTTGAATTATTTAATCCAAGGGGATTTGAATTAAAAATATAAAAACTGTAAATGTTATTTGTGATTATTATTATTATCTTTAAAAAATAACTTTATTATAATTATTTTATATTAGAAATTAAATTTTTCTTATTATAAATATATTATTTTATAATGAATATGATTATTTCATAAAATTTATTTTACTTTTACATAAAATATTTACATTGAACATTATTTGATTACTTGGGGATAAATAATAATTATATATCCATTACCCAATAGAGTTATGTTATTAGAAGGAATATTGAATCATTAATTAATTTTATCATAAAATATTTGAGTAAAGATTTCAAATTTTGTTGATAGATGTAGCTTATTGTTATGAATCCCATCATTACAAGGATAGGTCTCATTAGACAACTATGTTGGAAAAATTAAGCAGATTTATAACTACAATATTTAAACTATCCTATGAATGTTATTAATAGTTGGTGTGTCATTATTTCTTAGAACATGGAATGAATTAATTTTTAATTTACTTAATTAATAAATAAATAATTTTTATCCATGATATTTACATATTTATATTGTCTCATTATGAATGTCATTCTATCATTATTGAAAAAATGAAATGTCATTTTATTTATTAATCATTCTATTGTGATGATGAAATTACATATGATGATATTATTGTTATTTAATTGGAATTTGGGTTTTTATTTTTATATTTAAATTTTAATTATTCATATTTATTCTTGAATTATTCTACTATACATTACCCTTGTTGAAATTTTGTGTGCACCCTTATTTTTTATTCTCTATGATATGAGGATGAATTCTAGGAATGTGTTTTCAGGGATTTGGTATATTTTCTTTTTGTATATGTTGAGACTAATTTCATATTTTTACTCAAAATTTTTTTCATGTATGTATTTGTTTCTCCGAAACAACTAAATTGATTGACCCATTGTGATATGACCCTTTTAACAATGTCTATATAATAGTATAGAAACTGAATTCGGGTTACTCGAGTTAGGGTTTTTATAATTTTTATCATAATATCTTTAATATGAAACTGTAGAAATTAATTTAGGAGGACATAGATTTGTGAAAATAATTATATGATAGAATTTTTTGATAAGCATAGAAGAACACACTATTTTTTATGTAAGGGGTTATGTTTTCTTTCGTAGTAAGAAATCTTTTTCTAGATATTCAATGTGGAAATGGTTTTAGCACAAAGAAACATGTGAGTAATAAATACTAATATTTCATTTTGGGATTGAACTGATCAACACTTGGTTTTAGAAAATAGACCATATTATGCATCTGGTTTGACACTATTTTAATGAATTCTTAATATTATTCACATTCTCCTGAAAATTAATTATTATGGATTTGAAAATAAATATAATCCAAAATAAATCAAGATTATAACAATGTGATTCGAAACATATAAACTATTAAATTTATTCTAACTGTTACACAGTAATTATAATTATATATAATTATTTCCAATTCATAATTTTATAAGAAAATACATTATATTCCAATATTTTGATATATAACCTAGAATGAATAATTTTAACAATAATCATTTATAATTTTAAAATGTTTCTACAAAATAATCTTATTTAGATGGTATTGAAACAGATAAAATTATGGAAATATTAAGGAAGATTAATAATGTTATGATAAATATCCTTTCTCTGATGGAGAAGAATTTTCCATATTAAGATTCAAATATGTTGGATCGCTTTATTTGAATGAGGCCCCCAAAATTTTATGGGACTAATAAACCAATAGTTAAAAAACAAATGGGTGAAGTCACTGGATTATATATTAATGGCCTCGGGATATGTTGAAAATTAAAAGGATACACATTTTTTGTATTGATTCAATGGTAATGTTAATCCATTATGGTATTTGATTTATAATTTTAAGGATTAATTGGAAATAGAACTCATATTGTGGAAATATTTTATTGGTACATTATTCATTAAAATAGTCAATCTTGACAAACAAATTGAGAGAATGGTAATGATCATTGGCTTAATGAAAAAGGACTAAGGGAGTGTTTTTTAGTATAAAGAGATCATTAAAAGGTTATATAGATATGTAATAGATTATATATGAAACATGATGTAATCGATTAACCATTTAATTAATGTTCTAAGCCCATGTGTATGAAGGGTATTAGTTTATAAATATTATTCATCATATGATTAAATATTTTTATATAGTATCATGTTAGAAATGTAATTTTTTATGATATATAGCTTCAAAAGGAAAAAATTTGAAGAATATTATTGAATCCAAAAAATACTAAAGTGAATAAGGGAATAATGGATTTTCCAAAGTTTGATAATTTTAGAAATTTACACACTGGTATTTTATTGATGGGAATTGGTGTTTCTGACATGTTTGGAGTTAATGGAAACCAGTATTTTGAGTTCATGGTTAAAAGAAGAATTCAAAATTTGTAATGAATCTACTCTGAGTATTTTGGAATCTATGAAAATTAGTTGTAATAAAATCAATAAAATATACCTCATATGATGATAAGGTATCATGGATAGGCTTGTACTATTGATGTGAAAAAATGGAATGATTAATTTCAATATGTATATGGATCCCTGTAATATTTTATAAACTAATATATTTGATTATATTATCATTATTATAATGATGAATTGAAAATTTATTTTACTGTAGTGCTTTTTTATAAAGGATTTAAATGAATATGATGAGTTGTACTAAGAAATTAAATTCAATGTAATGTTGATCATTTTATAAGACACATAAATATAAGGATAATACCCTTAATATGTTATCTATAATGAGATAAAATTTTATAATAAAATTCTTATGTTATAGTAATGGTGACCATGAAATTTTTTAGTGAGATGATGGATTCTGTTTTCATTATTAGATTTTACGACATGATTGTACCAAACATGTATTTGGAATACCCTATTATTTTTTTGGATGAATTAATGTTTTAAATAATGTTTTTTTGTGATTAATATATACACAAAGTTGGAATGTTAGATTAATTGGATGATTATAATTCCTAGGTAATATAATGATTAGTTAATGACTATCATTAAAACTTTTTTCAGACATATTTTAGGGGATTCAAAAGAAGAATTATTTATAGCAGGTAGTAATTTAATTTTCAGTGTTTTGGATGATTTTTTTATTATTTCTGTTTTTATAATGATAAGAGGAATATAATGTTAATATTTTATGGATTTTATAATCCATTGAAATTTCATTTTGGTTCATTATACAGAAATTTTTTAAAGTTATTCATTTCATGGAAGTAAAGATGAATTTTAAATTTAATGAAGAACCAATTGATTAAATTATTCCAATAAAATAAAAAAAAAGTAAATATATTTAAATATATTCATCTTGTGGGAGTGAATTCCTCAACAATTGGAAAACAACCATTAATGAAAATGATGTCTTAGTATCATCATTTTTATGATAGTAATGTACTTTATCAAACAACTTGTTTGCGTATTTGTTGTGTTCAACTTCAAATTGACCTTGTTCTATATCACACACAATCAATATTTGGGTGTTAGTGTTCTATTGTATTTCTATGTATTCACTTCGCAAAAATGATTTCATTTTTTAAAACCAATTATATGTTATTCCATATGATCTTTGGACTTCCATTTCACTCAAATTAATATTATATTTTATTAAATATTTATATGTTGTGTAATTTTAAAAAACATTATTTCCAAATATCATAACAATGTTTCCTAATATTATTTTTAAATTTTATAGATTCATTTTTTTAATGTTTAGGTGAATGCAACACCCCAATACTCTAAAAGAAGACCATTGCATTTTATAGAATCTGGAACATGTAAACCCAAGTCTAAAATAATCATAATATAATATATCATCATAATATAGCTTATAAATTAGTTGTATGAATAAGAATAAGTCAAATATTAAAAATATTTAGATTCAATATATATATTTTAATAATTTATCAAATATAAAAAATTAAAAGTGTTTAGAAGAAAAAAAATATTTTTCTTCAAAAGAAGGTCCATTCATTCTATGAAAAAATAATTTATTAATAATTTATTATTTCTATTATAAAATTTATTTGATAAAATGAAATTATTTTATACATAAAAATATCAAATTTATATAAGGGGGAAAATTTTGTCTTCTTTGGAAGTATTTTTTTTGGATGAATATTGAAGAACACTACATGTTAATTGGAAAATTATTTTTCAATTGTATTATTTAAATTTTTTTAATAATTAGTTTTAAATTAAAATTATTTCATAAATATATCAATTAATTAAATTTAGTTCATTTGAATCATTTTCAAAATGAGTTACTATATAAAATCATTCTAATCATGTTAGCTTTTCCACGTTGATATCCTTTTTCTCATTGTTTTTTGAGGAGAAATTTTAATTTAAAATTTTCCCCTTTTGTGAATAGAATATAAAAAAATGGATTCATTAATTCTATTAATGATAATGTATATCACATAATAATGAAAAAATAATTTATAACCAAAATTAATTGATATTTTATAAAATTAATTTATTGCAATTAAGAGAAATAATTTTTTACCCAATGGTTACACTAACAATAAAAGGGTTATTATTACATTTAAATTTTCATAAATATATTTTATTTTCATATTCTGACCATAACATGTCAATTGGTATAGAATATATACTTTTAGACACTTTTTTGTGTAAAAATCCTGGCTACACCTTTTTCTTTTCAGAAATTAAAAGTATGCCATGCACCTAACTTATATAATGAAAAAAATTATCCCTTCTTCATATAGTAAAATACATTTGATTTATCCATGATAATCCAACAAAACTATACATTATTCCACCACCCGTCCTAGAAATCATAATTTTGGAATATGGAATCTTCTGATTTCTTTTGATCAAGCCTAATGAGGATACCCAAAGAGGATGTAATGTTCTTCAACTAGCATTTTTAATATATTTCACCCCAAAAAATTTTTATAATATAAAGCCATTAATATATTACAAATTTTGTATCTTCAATATAAAAATATATTTTTTTTGTTTTCGTAATTAAATATTTCCATATTTAATACCATCAAATAGGGTTATGAAATGATCATTGGCATGTATTACAGATTACCACCTCACAAACCGACATCATTTGTTTTCCCATTACAGATTTTGACACCTGGGTATGAATATGGATATAAATAATATATATATGATATTTTTAACATAATAATAACTATTTGTTCATTATATCATATATAATAATTTTACATTCAAATCTGTTGAATATATGATTATGTTTCTCATTTGTATGATGGTCTACCATATCGCAAAATCATGTTCTTTGTATTTCTCTATATCATTACATGTAAACTAATAAGGAAAGAGATAATTATTATATGTGATATAAATGATATAAAAATGATATCAATGAATTATTTATAATTTTTAAAAATAATATATATCATTTTATTTCATACATTATCACTCAGTGAAAAATGATAACGACGTTCGTATATGTTTGGACTACGACCTTCACAAAACAATGTTACTGTATTTTCATCCACAAATAAATGAATGAAATATATATGTATATTTATAGAATTAATTTTTTATTTGTGATATTATGATCATTCTAGAATGTTAAAATATTATATACCTCCTTCCAATAATTATCAATGAAAATATTAAATGTTACTCATGTGCACTTACATCCTACCCATATCCATGAGTGTAACATAAATAATTTCTCAAATAAATCATTTGTGATTTGTATAAAAATTATAATATATCAATATCTGTCATAATTTTATCAGGATCAATTTTTTTATATTATGAAACTATATAATTTTTGAATGAACTGGATCATTCATGACAAAGAGATGCATGAAAAAAACGAAATTTAAACACAAAAGAATGATAATAATTTAATATTATTAATAACTAAATTATAATTCATTATATAAAAATATTATTTGATATTATAAATGTTAATAAGGTCCTACTATATGTTAATAAAATGTCTAAAATCACAATATATGAGTTTAAATCATGTTCATCCAAAATGAACAATGAGGTAAGGGACTTCACCCACATTTCCCTTCATTGAGGAATAATATAATTCTACTAGCCTAATTTCATTTATTATATATATATAATTTTAATTTTAAAATCATAATTATTTAAAAAATCATGGTAATAATTTTACAATTTCAATCATTTTTTTTCTAGGGTATTTTTATTGAAAATTACAAAAATGTTAAAGTTATTATAAAATCTAAAATTTTTTGGTGACTATTATGTTCAAAGAGAAATAACAAAATTATTGTGATGATTAATCATTGAACATTAATTTTATCCTAAATAAAACCTTTAAAATCATAAATTTTAAATGATATTATAAACCCAATATTGTTAATAAAATAAAATTACTTTTCAGTGAAAACATAAATTTTCAATACATTTCTTTATTATGTCTTTATAAAAGTGTAAAATCCATGTATTACACATTGAAATTATTTGTGAAATATTTTCATATTCATGCACAAAGATATGGTAGGATTATAATTCACATATAGTCTCTACATTTAATGAATAAAAATATAAAATAAATGTTATCCAAACATGTTGATTTTTTCAGTAAAAATAGAATATCTCAAAATATGTGTCATATGATAAATACATGAATAGTATTTGGTAGGGGAAGAGGGTTTTAACTAATAAGAAATATTATATTTTTGTGTGGAATATATTTTATAACATCTTGTTCAATGATGAAATTTAATATCTTTATTTTATTTTATTCTTAAATTACTGGAATAAATCCTGAATAGTGTTTCAGATAGAAAATAGGGGACACTGATTAGCTCTGGAATGCTGAATCTTCAATAGTCCTGACATATGTTTTGTATTTCATGCATGTTTAGTCATATTTCATGCAAGGGTAATAATAATTTTTTGTATCATTATTTTTTAGTAGCTAGAAATAATAAAAATAATTTTATTATAATTAGTAGTTTTTATTCCATATTAAAAAATGAAAATATACTTCAGTAAATAATAATGTTGTTGTCGTTTAAATTATAGGTATCCAAATTCATTAATATGATATTATTTTTTTTCTAAATAATTGAAAATGTGTATTTAATATTTTTTTTTAAAATTATTGGTATTTAATAGAGAATTTTTAATGACATCTTTATGGTTGTAATAATGAATGATATTTATTAATTATATTACAATATTTTGGTTATTTTTATCATCATTAAAATGTGAAAATATTATTGGTGAATATATAAATATATTTTGTATATATATAAGAAATATATATATATATATAGATGAGATAAATTACATTTATATAATCATTAAATGTGTTTTAAATTGTGTTTAAAGAATGAATAATTTGTTATGGGTGTGGCACATTTAGATAGGTAACAAATAATTATAATATAATTATATAATAAATGAATTATTTATTTGATTTTGGTGGGATAATAAAATTATTGATAATTGGTCTATATTGGGAGCTCCATATGGAGCATTAGAGGGGGTGTGTTTTTTGGTTTATGTGTAAACCTTAGTCGAAGAGGATAATGAATTACTGATTTAAAAAACATTATGAGTTAAATAAAATTAATTATAAATTTCTTTTAAAAAATAGTGATAAATATATAGAAATTGGGGAGGAACCTTCTGTAAATTATCCCCCCTCATGTTTTCCTTTATATCCCTTATCTCTCACACTCTCTTCTATCATCCCTCAATTAATTTCATTTTTATTTTAAATTTTTATTCCAAACTTATATCTTCTATAAAATATCTGATAGTGATCGTATTGACCCACTATCATAGTACTTGAGATTTTCTCGAAAATAATAAATTTAATAATAAATTTTTTTCTGAATCAAATGATGTTTCAGTGGTGTAGTTAAACTCATACTTCAACCATTGTTGTCAAACATTGTTTCATGTAAGTTAAAATGTCCCTAACATATGTGCATGTTTTATAATGGTCATTGTAATTATTTTTATTAGTGTGTGTAACAATAATAGGATATTGAAATTTAAAAAAAATTATATATTGGTTATTGGATTGATTGTTGGTGGGTGTTTTCAGCCCATGATACTTATGTATGATGTTTGATCACATGACCTATGTTTGTATTTGTGTGCATAACCTTTGACCTTTTCATGTGTTGATTTCATATGGATTATGAAGAGTATTATGATTCTATTTGAATTTATTTTATTCATCGTCTTTTATGTTCATTTTGTATCATATATACTATATTTATGTCTACTATAGTTCAACATATAAGGTTTTCATATTGTTATCCATTTGATTTATGAAACATTTATTATGGAAACAGAGGACAAATGATATCTGGATAGGTCATGGAACTATCCTCTGATTGGAATACACTAAAAATTTATTTATGATGTATATTTGTGATTTTCCAGCTCGTGTTATGTGTCAAATAGATCTTCAATATCGACTAAGAAGGATGTGTTTGACATTAGTCATCATGTGAAATTTGACACATGATTTGAGACTATGCATCGAGAGGTATATGCATTACACTGCTCAGTACATAGTTGATCTATCCCATCTTGTGGTAATGTATTGTACATGCTTTGGAAAATTCCATAGAGACAATGTGTCCGGATGGTTATTGATGTTCCATTCAGCATTGTTCCGACACAGGTATGCTTCTACCAATACAGTGCCAAAGAATATCATGATAGAAACAAAGGGCCTCACATGTGTTTCTTTATTTTCTAATATATTATTTTTTTATATTTACCATGTTTAAATTCATGAAGTTAGATTTTATATTTTCTTAAATAATTGTATGGGTTTTTGATGGTCCTACTATTTCTTATACTAACACCCAATTTGATCATTTTTTGTGCTTTTATAATTAATGATTAGGAACCTGGTGAAGGGAAAAGGGCCTATAATGCACTATTTATTTTGAGAAGAAATAGGATGAGGTATTTTATAGATATATTTGGGATGGGTTATCTATGGCTAATATTATTTATTATATTTTTGTAAAAATAATATCCTTGTTTTTTTGAGTTAGTGTATCCAATATGCCACCATTTAGTTTCTACATTTATTATTATTATTATTTTATATAATTATTTTATTATTTTTTGGTCCCATGACATGATATAGTCAGTATATTCTTCCCATGGTTCAAATTAAGACCCTTGTTGCATTTCAAAAAAATATATTGTATGGGGAGGCATGCATTAGTTTATGTGGAACTTTGAATCAAACCTGTCGGTTGGGTTTAAGATGTTATAAAATAGTATCAAAAGATCCAACATTGAATAACATGTATTTATATTTGTCATGATTTGTGATAGGATAGATAGGACTAATGATGGTTAGGACTTGGTCATGGGAATTAGGTTATGGATTGAGCACCACTGTGTAGTGGACCTACTAAAATATATATAATGGAGCAATAATTTTTTTTGTTATCATTTATTTAATTCACCATGGGTGATGATCTTTATATTGATATGTTATTTATGGGTTTTGGTTTGTTATCACGCATGATGATAAGAGTATATGTTCACATGTCAAATATATTTATTTTTTAAAAAAATGGAGCCCAAATAATTAAATGTGTATTCAAATTATTATATGTTCCGTAATGAATGTTTTCTAGAATTAAAATATTTATTGGATTTTATATTATGTTTTTGATTGAATATATGTTTCTGTGAATAATGTGAAGGAGTAGGTAATATGTACTCAACTTTTGATTATGTGGTATGTTTTTTGTGAGTTTAATTTAATGAGCTCGAAGGGGATTAATAAGGGTTGATTGTAAATAGCTATGAAGGAATTAAAAATGTTTTAATTTAGAAAAAAAATATTAAAAATGTATTAATATTGAAACTATTATAGTGAAGTAGTTCTATGATCTAAAATTTATCTCAAGGAATAGAATAATTATGGTGGGTATAATTGTAACATCTTTAATTTAAAATGTTATAATAAAAAATATATTGATATTAAATTAAACGTATTATGCGGTGAAAAATTAATTTTTTAGTACTTGGGTCTATTGTGGATTTGCAAAAGGGTGAATTCCATGTTTAATACTTTGGATGATTATATAAACTTAGTTTTAATGTTAAGTGGTAAGTCAATGGGGGATTTCAAGGCCCTTAGATTCTCAAAACTAACACAATAAAATTATAAAATATATTATATTCACGGTCATATTTTTTAATAAAAAAAATATATCTATAAAATTGCGTGTTATATGAGAAATATGATAACACTATTAAATCTAGGATAAGGTGTTTATACTAGTCTCTATATAAGATGTCTATATATTGGGTGTTTGTTAACATTACCTATGAGGATAAATTTTAACACTTCTGTGATAGTTTTTTCTGATAATATATAAGTATATCCTTAAAAGTGATCCCAAAAGTAATTCAAAGTCATACATTAGGTCCAAAATGGGGGATTAACCATAGTTAAAAAATATTTTTTTTGATAAACATTGGCTGTTGAGATACATTATAGAGAAGGGTAATAATAATTTATCATATAACTATTTTGTTGGGAAGCTATAGAATATTAATAATTTTAATTATTTTTTTTATTACAAAAAAAATTAAATTAAGTTCCATTATTAATAGTGGTGTTATGGTAGAAATAATAAATTCCCATTTTAATTAACATGATATTATTTATTGTGATAATTAAATAAAAATTCATAATTATTATTAACTAATTAACTATTATAAGTATAGTGTATATTTTTCTTAACATTTTTACAGTTGTAATAGTGGCATAGATTTAGTAATGATTAAAATAAAAATATTATTAATAATAATAATATTATTATTATTATTTGTAAATAATATTGATATATATATAATTTCTTTATATGTATATGATATATATATAGATAAATTAAAAAAACTAAATAATTAATTTTTGTGTTATATAATGGGTTAAAATTATTAAATGGTTATGGGTGTGGCTCATGTACCTAAGTAATATAAAAGAATAAAATATTCCCATAAATAAAGAAATCATTTATTTTATTTTAGAGGAATAATAAATTTCATTATAATAGTGACATATGGGGAACATCACATAAAGGAAATTGGGATTTGTTTTTTAGATCATGTCTAACCCATGGGGGAAGTGTAAAACAAATTAATGATTTAATAAACAAGTAATAAAATTAAATTAAGGAATGGTTTTAAAAAAATGTCATAAATAGGTGAACATGGGGAGGCACCTCCTCTATATTTCACCCGTCACATTTCCCCATTACTATATCTTATCTCCCTCTCTCTTCAATTCTCTCTCCACTTATTCATTTCATTCAATATTAATTAATTTTTCCAAACATCAATCTTCTGTTACATATTAAATTGTGATCGTATTGAAAAGATGTTAGTGTCTTTTGGTTTTCCATAATAAAAATTATTGTAAAACTATTTTTTTAATAATTTACTATGGTTTTTGTGATGCAGTTAATCTCAGAATGAATCTCTCACTTTCTGTCATTGTTTCACCTCAGGTATGAATTCCATCCAATTAGTACAAGTTTTATATACTTAATTGTTGTGATTGTTTTCATGCATGTGTGGATCATGAGATAAATTTTTTATATTGCATCACATGACATGTATGTGTGTAATTTGTGACCTATTCTTGCGTTGTTTACATTTGGAGGTGATGAATTTTATTATGATTCTGTTTTAATTTATGTGTTGTTTGATATATTATATTCGTTTTGTATCATGTATAATGCATTTGTTTCAACTTAAATAATTCTTGTAGGATTATCATTTTAATCACCATGTGATATACGACTCATGTTTGGTCACCATGGACTACATGTAAGATATTCACAAAGAACGACCATATCATTATAGAGGAATACACAAGACTTGTGGTCAACATGTACATTTGGGATAATTATACTGGGTTAATGTGGTTCATAATTATAGGCTATCCTAAATGAGGTATTTTTCAAACATTGGAAAGCATGTGTCATTTGATGCATGCTACTCGACTATCAATTAATATGGATATGCTTGATATTGGTCGGTATGTACTCAAGTTATCCCAATTGAATAGAAATTTTTACACATGCTTTTAGACTATTCTACATAGTGGAAGTGTCTGGTTAGTTACTGATGATCTATCTAACATTGATCTAATGTACATATTTTTCTCCCTCCATGGTGCCACAGCTGGTTGATCTAATCACCGAGGACACGAAAAGCCTTTTTTACTTGTGTATTATATTTTTAATGTTTGTAACTTGTTTTTTTGTCGAAAGAACTTTTGTATTTTATGAAATGATTTTAAGGGATATTGGTGGTGTTCTACAATTTATTCTAATCACACCCTACTCAAGAATATTGGTGTGTTTGTAAATATCATGACTATAGAACAAGTGAATAGAAATGGAATTATGGTTGATAGTTATGATGGTGAATCAGGTTGATGTCGTCATTTTTGGATGATTTTCAGATTGCATGTCTACTACTTCCTATATTTAAAAGATTCTGATGTATCTATGATCATTTTATTGGTTTGGTTGTTATATTATTTCTATCATATTTCAGTTTCTTCATGAACTAATTTTTTTAGTCATTTAATTTATATAATGATTTTATTATTTTCGGTCAAAATATATTATACAAAGGGTTTATTCTCCCCATGTTTCAACATGATACCCTTAATACTAGTTGGAATCCTATTTTTATGAGGAGGTACTCTTTACGTCTTATGGAATTTCTGTACAGTCTTGGTGGTTGGGTTCAAGATGTAACATCCATTTCCTTTATGATGGATATGATTATTTGCCAAAACTGTACAACATTTTTACACATGTTTTTTACTTTAATGGTTACATTATTAAATATTTAAAAAAATTTAATTCTATATCCATTATACAATAAGGATATTTGATGGTAAATATTATTTATTAAATAATTAAATCTATCATTTTATATCATGGGAATTCTTTGGACTTATAGTAATGATAGTTTCGTGGAATTAAATATCCAATTAATGCATCAGTTGGTTTCATGAGAGAAATAACATTCACTTGTTAAATGGATTCCAACCTATATTATAGGAAATATTTTTTGAATGTACTTGTATGTAGAGGAATCAGGATTCATGGTATCATAGAATCCAATAATTAATCATTTAATTATTTATGAATATAATTACTTTTATACATGATATTTTCATAATGATATTGTCTAAAGATTCATATCATTATCATTATATTTATTAAATGGGTTGTGTTTTTAGTCAGTAATCTTTCCATGTTGATTCAACATTTTTTTATAATGATTTGAATGTTATTTAAATCCCATGCGTGTTCATTTTTTTACCTTGAAATTTTTATTATGATAATAGATTCATGATTTATTTAAATTGGCAAAAACCCTTAGTCTTTATTTGAGCTCCCCCTTATGTTTTTTTCTTTCCCTTGTATATGAAAAATAATTCATTGAAGAAGTATTCAAAAATTAATTTCATTTGATTTATATATATATAATGTTTTATTTTCTATTTACAATATATAATGGGTATCAAGTATGAATTTGGTTCTCCGAAATAGATAAAATGATGGGTCTTGAAGATATGCCTATTTGTATGAATTACAATATAATAAAGAATACCCTGTTATCATGTTACATGAGATGGGGTTGTTATATACATTTGATGATAATTTAGAAGGTATTAATTCATAATAGGAAATTTGACATTATTTTATACTAAATTAATATGGGATTGTAACAAATAATTACATTCAATTAATTTAATCACAAGATATTCAACTAACGGAATAATTGTAATATTTTTTGGAAGACAATTCTCATAAACATCATTCATAGAGGATCTATAGACTTGTTTTTAGGCCATCATACCATTTTGAGTTTTGAAATATTACTCAATTTCTAATATATGATCTTGTGTTTCAATACCCTTTTCAAATTCCTTAGATAAAAAATATTTCCTAGAGAAAAAATATAACATATTAGATAATATATCATGTATTAAAAAAGTACATTTGACCATATCATTCTCATAATTCAAATTATATTTCATGATCACCGTACATTTCCCATTGAATGTGTTTGTAAGAGATTCTAGATGTTGATTATAAAATAACTTCAAATTCATGAACTAGTTTACACATTACCTATACTCCATGAATTTGAATCATTTAAGAATTTGTTACGACATTAGTTGGAATCCCTTTATCCTCTATTGCATTAACTAGAGAATTAATAACATTTTAATATTCATGGGAATTATAACCCTCGTTTACATAATTAAAGTACATCCTAGCTCCATTTAAGCAGTTATCATGATTCTATTTCACCCATTTCTAGCATTTATTTTGGCTAGGATTTCATTGCCCCGTGTGATTTATTTGTGTTTGTGGGAGAATCAGTCATCCTTTTCATATCAAAACAATATGAATTGTGGGAATTTACCATTTCCATTTTTTCATTGAGTGAAAAATGAACAATTTGTTTCTATATTATATAGTCTCTTAGATCCAATTCTGTATAGATAATTTTTTAGGATAAAAAATAGTTAATAAAATGTTCATTCAAGACTATTGATTAAACAAGTAGCATTTTTTTAAACATTCTAATATTAACTTCCCATGAACAAATATATTCATAATCATCATATATAATGTCATGGAATTACATCTCTAGCATTTTAAAAATAATATGATGGATTTAAATATTGAAAAATGTCTTTGTAAAATACATCTCATTCTATGGTGTTAAATTTTCCCTCTTGACTCGTATTCATAAAAAAAATTCCAATTTTTATCCACATCTGAATAATAAATAAAAAATTAAAACATTTCACAATCCAAGAATGATTAAAATATAAAATATATGTTCAATGGTATTGATCTATCTCTTAGCTACTAATAGATCTGAATTACCAATAAAATAAAATTGATGTTTTTAATGAAGGATTCAATATATAATTTTTACCTATCATGATTGTTTAGATTCTCATCATAGGCCACAACTTTATAATTTCTTTTATGAAAAGAAATATGGTACTACATTCAATCTCCCATAGATTTTGGTTTCTCAGGTTTGAATTCATTGAATATTCTATCACATTCAAAATTTACATGATTTTCTCAAGTTACAATAATTTATTAAATCCAAAAAGAATAATGTGAGAAACAATGACTATAGATTGAAACTTCACAATCATGTGCAATCACTTATATGATATTCCAATCATGAAACCTTCATTTTAATCAATGATATCGTAATTTTATCCTCCTTAATTCATAGTCACCATATATTTAATTCTAGGGTAATGGTTGATAATGATAATATGGATTGAATAATGAAAATCACATGGCAGTGTCGTACCATGTGTGAAAAATGTACCATATATAAGAATAGGGTGTTGATTAAGTCGATATTAATAACCCTTTTTTAGATATATTACCCCAATTTACTATTTTTATAGTTCCACATACACTAGTATTATTATAATAGTGATTTTTTTAATTAAAATCATTAACACTCTTTCATACAAAAACATTTGGATGGTTTACTATATGTAAACATATCCCTAGAATTATCATATAAAATATTGTTAGACATATTGTTAGATATATACGTAGGGATCACTAAACCATTATCATCCTTGTTTCCAAAGGATAATTAAACATATCCTCTAATACCATTTATAATGTTCTATAACAATTTCATGTGGACTATAATTAACACCATTCGTGGAACTCCATCAATGTCAATATATCTTATGGGGGACACCCAAATATCCCTAGTGTCAGACCTTCATGAAACACCTAGGTATAGATCTATGTTTCATCTTTCAATCACAAATTTTATTTCCTATGGATAATATTACTTCCCTTCCCTATGATACAAACAATAAAGACCCATGCTTTCAATATATAAATATCACATATTTTATATGTTTATTAAACAAATTCCATAATCAAAATCATTTTCACCATAATATTTTGGGGACTCTTGAAATGTGAAAAACAAAAGAATAATTTCGTGAATGATAATTAACTACTCCCATAATGATCTTGTCACATAATTCTCCTCATAAAAATACTATAGCTAAATCATTCCTCATTACCTATTGAAGTAATCATTTGAATGAGAGATTTTAGATTTTCATTAATGATAAACATTGTAGATAACAACCTTTGATCATATGAGATCATATGATAATAATAAGGTTATAGGTTCATGAACATCACTTCAAATGTTCAATCTAAAACATGTATCTATCATAAATATTATTTATATCACTAAATATGTTAATTTTAGAAAACATTTCCCAATTTGGGATAAATCATCTTTAATCAATAATAAACTATTATCCCATTTTATATACATGTGGAACCATCTTAAATATAGAATACCATTTCATATGTCATATATATCTACCATGATAATCAATATTACAGATACAGACTTATCAATTGTTCCCTATTATGTATTAGGATTCCCCTGTCAAGACAATCAATACGATTCTCATTATTATCACATGAGATAATTAGATGTACAAATTATTTTGTGAGGGATACATGTTACAAACAAATAATAATTAAGCCCATATTTATATATTCTCCAATATCATAAAACATTCATCATATCATATCATTATTAACCATGTGATCGAAATAGGTTTATAAATATTTTGATCAATTCACAATAAGAGAACCCATTTATATTAATTGTGTTTAATAAACATTTAATCAATAAATATATTAAAAATAAAAATAAATAATATGGTTACTTTAATTCGGTCATTTAACTTGAAGAAAATATGTATTATTAATGTCTATAATCATATATGGAATATGATTTTGAATGATCATATGGAATATTTTTTAAGAAAAAGAGATTTGTCACTTTTAGAAACAAATTTTAAATCATAAAATTTATCAAATTCAATTTCATTGAAATAATCATGAAATATATATATTACAATATTAGAAACAATGAGTTTTTTAGTTATAGTGGTAAATAATATTCATGGCCTAAAAATTAATGTAAGATACCATACATATTATTGGTTAGAGAAAAAAACCTTGATTAGGAAAATTATAGAATTATTTTGATATAAAACATTTTATAAAATCAGGAAATGGGAGAAAATTTATTACTAAATCCATTTGACACTGTTAAAAAATTTTTAGTTTTAAAAAACATGATATAGAAGGGATAGTGGGTTTCGACCGATGATGGAAACAAATTTGGTTAATATTTAAACTTATGTTAATTAATGGACGAAACTAAATAGAAAACATATAATCTCAAGTAATAACCATATTTGAAGGAAATTCATATTATTATTGAGATATTTGTCGAAATATTTCATTATCATAGGCATGAATATAAACAATATAAATAATTATTTAGATTTTATCATGAAACACATACTATATTTGAATCATTATATTGGAAAATCCTCAAAGTATAATTTTAAATGATACATAATGTATTATAATAATAAATAATTTCTTGATATGATGCGTGAATGGAGTTTTATAAATAAATCATAAATTAATATAGTTGAAGAAAACATTATATGTCTCAATGAAATAAATTTATGTCAAAAATCTCCTAACATAAGACACGATATCCTTCGAAAAGTTTGAAGCTCATGTATAATAATTATAAGTTTATTATAAAAATAATATATAAAAAACATATTTTTCATACAATATATGATTTACATATGAGTTTTAATTTAATTTTCATTAATAATTGTTTTTTAAGATTACATTTCAGGAAATAACTACTTCATTATTCACGTCTATTTTGGTTTAGTTTTGCTATACTTTTATGTTGGACATAGATCATTAATTTATATAACATTAAATATTATATTAATATAATATATAAATTCATTATAAATATATTTGTAGTATTTCATTAATTAAATAGATATAATATGAAATACACATTTCATGGAAATGATTGGTCATACATACACATGAATGTTCTTTCAATTTTTTGTCGAATGAGTTGAATAAAATTTAATTAATATATTATAGTTAAAGAATAATTTTTAGGTCATATTTAGAAAATATATTCAATAACACTACAATAATTACATTATATGTGAATTATTAGGGAAATATATTCATATCACTTCACGTGGTGGTAATCCAACATATGCATGAATGATGTTATAACATTGCATAAAAATGAAAAATTTGTTGATATATATATATATGATACAGTATTTATAAAAATATCATTATATAATTAATTAAATATAAAAATATATATTCTCCCATATACACAACTATGACTAACGGCGATGGAAAATAAATTATGTGAATTTGTGAGGTGATTGTAAATCATACACATAATCATTACTTTTGTTTCCCTTTTCATTGGGTAGAAGATGGTTTTTGGAAATTCACACAAAGAATATCAATATATTTATTTTAATTAAGATATTATATAATCATGGTTCAATATTAATATATTTTAGAGTATGAAAATTGAAATAAAATCATTTTTTCAATAATGCTTTCTCTTCTTCCAGTAACCAATTCGATTTTCACTAAAAATAATTTATAGGGTTTATTTTATACCAAAAAGTATTTTAGTATAAGGTGAAGGGAATTATTAATTATATGTGGTTTGGTATTGAATAATCAATTTCATATTGTTTTTATTAAGAATTCAGGATATGGGGTGACCTCTTTTAAGTGATGTGAGCAGCACACTTTTAATTTTTTATCTGATATTTCCATGAAAATATTCTGTAATTGAAAAAGTGATCTCCAATGTAGAATTCTAGAACCATAGAGGATATATTGTAAAAATATTTATATCCAATGGGTTTTTTTTATTTATTTCAATTTTATTTTGCAAAAAATATTTTATGAATAACCCTTAGTATACTCATTTTAATATTAACTACTGTAATTTTTTTACTACTAATTCGCTTTATTATGGTCAAAAAATATGTTAACCTTGTTATATAATATATATTATATTTATTCCACATATGTAATAAATTTATCCAAATTCTATTCATATAAATAGATAGTTTAAAAATATTACTAATCATGTGAATATGCCATGAATGTGGTATTCCAAATAGAACATTCTACTGAATATAAAAATATTTAATATCCCAATTAATTATGGAATTCATTCCAATGAAATTAAACATATATATATATATATATATATATATAAATTTAATTTAATTAATTATAATTTTAAATCTATATTATGACAATATTTATCTTTTTAAAAGAAGTTAATGAAATGAAATTTCTTAATATAAATTTTTATTTTAAATAATTCAATAAATATTTCATCTTTTTAGAAATTTATAAGAGATTAAATAGAAGATAATTTGTAAAAATATATTTCCAAATGAATTTTTTATTGATAGAAAAAATTTAATAATTTTGTAAAATTTAATTTTATATGTTTTCAAAATATTAATGAAAAAACGTTTTTTTTTGAAAATTGTACTTTTGAAACATGAAATGAATTTTCTAAAAAATATGTACTTTATAACAATTGTATTTACTCATATAAAACAATTATACATAATTTTGTAATATTAGTTATTTATATTCATAATGATATGTTTAGAAGTTAGTTTATTACATTCAAGAATATAGAATATCATTAATAATATAACATGGTGTATTAAAACTCAGAGTCTAGTGCAACAAAATCTAAACTTGATGTTTGATTTATAAAAAACAATCAAAGAATTATAATTTATTAAAAATTTAAAAATATCAATGTTTTATAGTTAGGATGCCATTTATCATTGTTTGAAATTTTATATTGTTCCTAAATAGTAAAACCTACCAAATGAGGGGACTCGAGGATTATGTTTTTCAATAGTAATACATTTAAAAATAAGTTGATAGAAAAATAAATATCACTACTACTAATCTTCATCTATATATATGGATTGAATACTAATTATTTTTAGAAATTTTAGGGATTATTATTATGGTTAATAAAGAATTGAATGTCTGCAATTTATAATGAAATTGAATTGTATCTAGTGTTTAAAATACTAGAATACTATCCTAGTTAGAATGGGTAGAATTTAGTTAGTTTTCATAATTGAATTTCAGAAATATATATTATGGTATTGTAGTTACCATAATCCCAATACAATAATTTTCCAAATATTGGGATGAGCTAAATATTCTTAACCCATTATTAAGAAAACCCTAACATCAAATCATGGGAATTATTTCATAGAATTTATTGTGTATTTATGGAATCCATGGTTATTAATTTATATTGATTCATGCATTATTCGTCCTCTCATGATGAATAAAAACACTATCGTGGTTGTTTTGGGTATTATTTCGGGGTTTTAGTCAATTTGGGTCTCCAAAATTGTGATCCTATAACTTCTATTATTATTCTAAATGATGAAATATGTGATTTTTTGTTTGAATATGAATGATCTATTTATCTTTGTAACTTCATAAATTTTTTAGGTCATGATATGTCCCAATGTATGATTTTTTAAAAGAACTAGCTCAAGATGTAGTCACACTGAAATAAAATTTGTAGTGTTGTTTAAATACTAATTGTATGGAAGGGGTGTTTTATAAATTATCAACCCAATGAGAACATAGAAAAGTATTTGATGAAATATTATGGAAAAATTGAAAATTTATAAAATATTGACAATGATATGATATTAAAATAATATATATATATATATGGAATTAGGATATTAAATATGATCAATATATCTTAGTTTTATATATATAAATTTAGAAGAATATCTATGTTATAGAGGTGGTTGAATTATGTTCTATATTTAAAAAAAAGTTATCTTACAACAAGGGATGATTCCTGGGAATAAATGTTTTGCGATGTGTTAAAAGATGATAAGGGGCCTCATGATCTCACCTTAACATTATAGTCTGAGACCATTTTCAAAGACAAATGTCTTCTGAATGCTAATATGAACACTTGAAATGATCGATGTTTGGGGAAATTTAAGAATTATTATAAAAAAATATGAGTTGAATCCCCACTAAATTGGAAAATTTCATATGGTTTTTTGTTTTGACTATTAGGCCCATGTGAGTTATAGTTGGATATTTTATCAATAAATCAATATGAATTTGAATAGATGATTCGTAATATGTTCTATAATTATGTTTATTAATTTTATTAGTTATGGAAATTTCTAGAAAATTAATTATATTTTAAAAGGATATTTTTTAAGAAAACAATAAGATGCGAATCTATTCATGAATGATAAAAAACATTATAAATATGTCATGATCAAATAAATGATTATAAAAAATTGTATAATGTGCGAAATATCTATGATATAGTATATATCAATGGTTTTAATTTCATGAAAAACGCCAAAAAAAATTCACCAGGTGAAATTTCCTTTTGGGGATTTATGTAAGATGATTATTCAAAGCCCTTAAAAATACTAGTGCTGATGAAACTGGAAAAATATCTCTGAGGAAAAGGTTGAATAATGATAAAACAATTGCTTGATTTTAAAAATAGTGAGAAATGGTTTTAAGAATAATATTCAGCCTTGGAAATCAGGTATTATAATCATAAAAATCAACATTATGTGAAACATATATTTAATTCTACCAATTAAACCAGATTTATAGGAATTGAAAATCAAAATTTGAAAAGAATATTATATGTCATATTTATTTTTGAGTGTGTCAGTATTCAAATATTTAAAAATTCATAATAATTTTTCAAATTTTATAATTTCTAATTGATCAAATGTTGAAGCCCACGTTTTTAGACAAAAATGATTCATGGAACTAAAATATTTTGATATTACAATAATTTATTCATCTATCATCAATGACACCTGAGGATTATAGAAAAATCATTTTCATGTTTTTTGTATATATAAGGTTAAGGGGGAAAATAATAAATAATTTTATAATATTGTGTCCATCAATTGAAAATCCATTTGAGGAAATCCATAAAATGAATATCTACTAGAAGAATATTTACATGGAGTTGAAGTGATTATTGACATATTAAGAACACCTATGAATTATTCAACAGAAAAAAAATTCCAATGAAATATAATGGTGAAATATATTGGAACTCTGAATAGTATTGGGAATGAAATTCATGGGATGATACAGAATTATTTAATCGATGATTGATAATTTCCCAACTGATAGACCATTAGAGAGACATCAGATGCAGGAATAATATTTCGTCATAAAAAATATTCGATATGAGGATTTTTATACCCATTACAAACACCATAAAAAATCATCATAATATGTTAATACTGAAGTTGTTCATTCCAACTTTTCATATTTTTTATATTTAGGGTTGTATAGAAAATTTTATTAAACCAATGTTTTAATATGTTTGAAGAAATACAAGAATTTAAGAAACTATAATGGTATTAAATAATGTTCTAGATAAGCTAAGAATAATTCTTGTAAATCCAATTCACAATGATAACTGAATATTTAATTTTATAGTGTAACTAAACATGGAATACCAAAAATTCTATTTTAGAACACATATATTAATGTGTGAATGCTGGATTTTATATAACACAATTCACATATATATAAATTTACACTCAAATTTTTTTTTCTAAAAGGAAGTGATTATATTAAAATTTATAAACTATTGAAGTTGAACTACAATATGAACATCTATTTGATGGAGAATAATTTTGAGTGTGATCCTTTTAGTTTTTACATACATAAAAAAGGGTATTCATAAGGAAAATCATTTTATATATGACAATGAACTATTGGATTATGTGTTCGAACAAAGTGATTATAAATGTAACAAGTTGGAATGAAGAGTAGTGAGTATAATTATATTGATAGCCATTAAAATAACCAATTAAATAGATTGTCACTGAATTTTGGATGAATGGAAAAAAATTTGTAATGAATTATCCCTAAGAATGATTTTTTGATATCTAAATAATCATATTCACATATATCAAATATCATGATGTATTTTAGGTTCAAAAGAATTTTAGAGAAGTTATTGATAATAATGATTTTTAAACATATGGCTAAGTGGTTCCAAAATTAATTGAAGGTAGAGATAATCATTTCACATGGATAATGAAAGAACAATATAAATGTTTATAGAATGGGGGTATAATATTTTTAAATAAAATATTGATTGTAGGGGTCTATAAAAATCTAATAATGACTTGGATATGATAATGGATATTGGTGGTGTAAAAATATATTGAAGATCTTATTTCTATGTTTGTAGAATGTGGGATTTATGGTGGAATGTTAAGTAGTGTGTAGAAATTGTTTTCATGTGCCTCTATATTCTAAATAGAGCTTTATTATAGAATCCTTGTTATCAGGGAAACCCAAAAAATAAAATAATGTTCTTTTTTATAATCCTTTTAAATGTTTTTTTGTAATCCAACATTAATTTTTTTTAAATTGAGAAGATTATTTGATATTTATTGTTTAATCTAACATGAATCTTACTTTTTTATAGTGGTTAGTAAGGATTCATTAAGTATTTAAGAAAACATATTATATCATAAAAATTGGTAACTTATTCACCCATTAAACATCAAATTTATCTCATAAATTGATCCAAAGAAACTAAAATTGTTATTCAATATAGTGTCCACCTATATAATAAAATATTAGAATGTTGAATTTCAATTCTATGAATAACATTGGGTACCTTTTTTTCCATGAAAAAACAATCAAATTTAAAATAATAATATAAAACCCTATAATCAATCTCTTATCCTAAATGTTAGGGATTCTGTAACATTGGTATTTCCCCTCATTAGTTTTGTTTCTTTAATATATTTTAATTAGGGAAATTTTGGTTGTTGATTTTAAAGCTTTAAATTCGATGTTGATGAATAAAAAATAAAAGGATTATAAATATTTTATTCGGTAATTAATTAATAAATATTTATTGTACATGTTGAGATATATTAATGAGTCAAATGATAATTTCAATCAAGATAAGATAATATTACATAGAATAATTTTTAAATATATTAAGATGTATAATTTACAACATATTGAATATTACACCACAATATTAAAAGATATCCACATCAATATATGAGGTTTTTGTGAGAGACTTGAATATTATATATTCATTATCAAATTTATGAGAAACAATCTAGATATAATTTCCTCCAAAGTAACAGAATTATAATAAAATTTATATTTTTATCAAGAAGAAATCTAGAATATTCCTATAGAATATGAAGTTAATAAATCTATAGTATTTATCAATTAGAATGTAGGAAATAAACTTTTTCGATTTTATAAAGGGGAATATCATAGATAAATAATAGGAAAACAATCATGTGATATAGTAGTAGTGAAAAATATAGAGTTCATTTACAAAATATTTTATTTTCTCTCTAAGAAATATGAAAATTAAAATTTGAAATGAAAAAGTAAAAATTATCCCAAATGTTTAAATTATTTTGAAAATTGTAGTTTTTTTATAAAAAATTACTAATAAATGGTTTAATTATTATATATTAGAAAAATATGAAAACAATTTCTGGAAATTTTTTTAAAATAAATAGAGGAAAATGATTCCCTATAAGAAGTGATGTTTTTGAGAAAAAGACAGAAAAAATAATTTTCATCTAGAATGTAATCTGATAAACATATTTACATCATTTCTCATAATAATATTAATAAAACGATTCTTTATGAATTGTTGATAATGGTGAAGAGGTTATATAAATTGATTGATTATAAATAAAAATTTAGATGCAAAACATGAGGAAAATACAGAACTAAAAATGAAAATGATGAAAATAAAAAAATTAAGTAAATGAAATTTGATAATGGTTGGAAAATGAAAACGGATAAGTCAATATTCAATATGATTAAAGCACAAAAAATGTGAATTACTGAGCATTAGTTAAAACTAAACATATTTAAATAAAGGTTATACTGATAAGAAAATCACAACATGAAATAAAAAATAACTATAGATGAATATACATAGAAATTTTTTATATTAGAAAAAATGAAGATTATAGTAAATTTATGGAAATATTTTTTCGATGAGAAATAAGTAGATTTTTTAGAAATAAAAACAATGATCCTTATAATATGAATTAACATATAAAATAATTGAGTTTAATACACTAATGAATTTGAGGATAAATTAAAATATTTATAATTTGGTACAAATAAAGGCTCACATAACTTGGTTGTTTCTATTCCCACAGTATAAAAATGAACTTATTAATCTAAAAGAACTATAGTTACAAATGTATTGATTTTTCAGAAATAAGCTTCCACTATAAACAAATATAATTCTTCATCCTTTTTTTTCAATGAAAAATGTTGTCTATTTTTAAATATATAAAAAAATCTTCTTTAACGGTCATTATCAGTAGTAAGTACCAAGATTCCCATTTCATTTATGATGTTTTGTATTTTTTGAGCTAAAAACATACTCATGTTTTTATGACATGCCCTTAATAATAAATAAGAATATATAAAAAATGGGATATAATATGTAGAGTATTCTTTTTCGTTGAAATAAAGATGATGCTGAAATTTACCTTTAAAAAGTGAATAATTTTAATGCTTCAAAAGATATTAAGGAAAAACATAAAAATGATCGTGGATAAAAAATTATGAAGGATGAGTGAATAAAAAATGTTGGTAAGGGATAGAGAGAGTGTCATTGTATATTTTTAGAGTAAATTACAAAGAATAGAATTTTGGAAAAAGAACAAAAAATTTGAATATAAAAGGGAGAAATTTTTTTAAAATACTAGAAAAAATATGACAAAAAATTATCAAGATATTTAATTTTATATACTCAAGTGATATGAAAGAGGTTTATGAAATATGGAAATGTTAAAAAATGTTTATGACTATTCTACTAGACTAGAATTAATGCATGATTATGATATTTTCAAATTAATTTTAATAATATATCTTAAGATAAAGATAATTGAAAAAATTCATTTATAGTCATTATAAAGGATAATAATTGTTTTCAAAATATGAGTAGACAAAACCAATGTAAGAAAACACATAAAATAAAATGATTGAGATGTTGAAGAATAAGTGAAGTATGATAGAATATTCTCAGTCCAAATGTTTCTTGTAATTCAAATAGTGGATCCGTCTAATTCCTAATATATATTTTTATCGATACTGACATATATGTTTTTGAATGTGAATAAGTATAAAATAATGTTTACTATTATAGATCATTTATAGAATTCCTGACATAACCATCATGAAAACGTATTTCTAGTACGGTATAGAATTAATTTCTTATATTGTGTGGAAGAAAATATCAATATTATCTATTAGGACTACCTATTCCACTAAGATAATATTTGGATGATATGAAAGATAAGATTTTGGTAAAAAATATGTTTATTAATTTTTCATATTGTGAAATGTTTATTAATATTGTTGTATTAATTATCATAAATGAATTCGTAGATTTATTTAGATACAAATTTATTATAATGATCATAAGAAATATATTACATGAAATAAATTTTATGGGAAAATTTTCAATCCATTTTTAGAGAATATTTTTTTTTGATTCGGTTCATCGATGTAGAATTACTGTTTTTTAGTTAAATAATTTCTTTTAAGATCTTGTAATATAATTTTCACCTCAACAATGTTTTCATTATTTATATATAAAGAATTATATGATGATATATATCATTTTAATATTATCATTAATGAGGGGGATAAGAAAATTATTGGGTAATAATATGTAAATGCGATATGGGTAGAAGGTGTTGAGTACACATTCAGATGATTGTGTAGTTTTAATTATCCTGCAGGCATTGAAAAATAGGTAGTGTAAAAGTGTTTTGGAAAAGTGACATATGGATTCATTTTTTCAACATATCAATAAGTGTTTTCATATAATGTTCATAAGGAAAATTTTTGTTTATTTATTATTATGGATGTTTGATAAACAAGATATAGGATGATTCCTTGTGGATAATTAGGATGTTTCAAAATAAAATTAATGAATCAACTATATTAATCATATTTTAACATAAAAATAAAGAACTCATTATTTATGTTTGGTTTGAACAGTTTTTTATATAGTAATAAAATCACTTGTAAGAGTGAACAAAATAATTGTAGTTTCCCGATAAACACCCCAATACTATGATATCTAAGTGAATATATGTTATGATGATTTCTTGAATATGATTGTAGAATGTAAATATAATTTCCAAGGCTGACTAAAATTGATTAACATTTTTTAGAATCATATATAATGAAGAAAAAATAATTTTTTAGTTTGAAAAAAGTAGAGAATGTTGGTCGATAATGAATTATTAATCTACATGAAATTGAACAAAATATTCATACAACGTTACATATTTTGAATCATAAAAAAATTATTCTGATGGACCAGTTATAGATTATTGTAAAAACAATGTTGCAAAACCATAATTAGATGTATAGTTTTAAATGATTTTAATTAGTCTAATATAATGATAAAGGAATAAAATGTTGATAACTATGTAAAAATTGGAGGAGAAATATTTTGATTCAAATGTTTTGAGATGATGAATTTACATTTTACTAAATTCATTAGAAGAATCAAAAATATAATCCTCCATCTTATATAATGTTATTGATTCAATAAAAATAATTTTTATGAGGTTCATTGATGATATGTTTTGTAGTGAGCTGGTGATGGATATTTTTGAGAATGGGAATATAAGACAAAAAACCATTAGATGAACATCCCTCAACTGATAATTCTCCCTCTATATAATTATATAGAGGTAAAAAAAGTTATGTTTGATTGAAAAAGCACTCAAATGATCTAATGAGTATATATTTTTTACATATATATAATATATAAATGATGGGTGTGTCAATGTAGTAAATGAAATATGATGTTTAAGATAATATTTTCTGGTAAAATTATAAACAATATTGTTCCAACCAACAAATTTTGGATATTCATTTGATGTAGGAATACCAATTCAAAATGGAAAACTTTTTAGATAATGTTTTTTACTATAATTAAAAACACATTATAATATAATCCAAATATATCAATTCTGATGTAGTGCATTCAATTTTTTCTATCTTGTTGATGTTTAAAATGGTTAAATTCATTCCTTAAAACATTTTTTGATGATGTTAAAACAATTCTTATACATTCACGACTTTTTTTGGAATTTAAGAATGTTCTAGTAATTTTTTGAATCGTTTTACTGAAATCCAATTGAGTAGGATAATTGATTTTAAATTTTTTATGTGTGAATATGAAATTATTTTCCCAAAATTTAATGATTTGGAAAAAATATATAAAAGTTTGAAAATACAATTTACTTAAACCTATTAATGAATACAAAAATAAAACTAAATAATTTTTATAATTATATGTAATTCAAAAAATGATTAATTTCATGTTGAATTTGAGCTACTTGATGAACATATATTACATGGAGAATATGTTTTTTGTTATAATTATTGTGGTTCTACTAATTTTAAATAAGAAATAAATCAAATATATAATTCTTTATCAGAAGATGATACAGAAAATATTTATATAGTTTTTCTTTGAATTTTTCATCGTGGTTTAAAGCATAGTAAGGGTTATCATATACACACCCATCTAATGAACCAATCGTAAATTGGGATACCTGATATATGATGAGTAGAATATCATTTTCCAATGCAGTTTTCCAAAAAAATATTTTCAAAAGTTTTATATTCATCAAATCCAGGTCTACAAATTATCAAGATAAAGTTTTGAGTCATAAAAAAGCATAATATCGTCATTGATGACTGTAAGGATTATATATTGGAGAGGGAGAGCCAATATTTAATTTGGGGCATAATATCGTCATTGATGACTGTAAGGATTATATATTAGAGTACTACTCTATTAAATGATGCCTTGAATTAATGACACATGGAACTGTGAACATATCTATTATAATATTTGTTGTTAGAAATAATGGATAACTATCACGAGGGGTAAAAATGTGATATAATTTCCTTTATTGGACACCTCTTCATCAAATAAGACTTTATAAAATAATTTATGATTGAATGTACAAGATGATTACAACAATTATACCATTGGTGAGAAGAAAAATCTAAATTATCGAATATAATCATTTTCCTATATTAGAATCGTCATATGTCATATGATCTGGTCACGACTTGAACTGTTATGATTTTTTTCAATTGTTCAACCCTTGATGATAATAATTGATTAACTCATTAATCATTTGATCACATTGAAACTCCATAAAAATAATTTATCCATGTTTCATTATTTTATGATTTAATTATCATCCTATTTTTCTGAAAAATGTTTAGGTTCTTCTATCATTGAATTATATTATTTTCAAGGTAGGTCATAGAAATCAGTATATTAAAACAATAATTATTTTATTATGAGAAGAAAAAAAAGTAATAATTACATTTCTCTATTAAAAATTACTTGGAATAGGTGCACTATATGATGAAATTTGAAATGTGAAACAAGTTATTTCAGGGACATGGGTACTCTCAGGAGAGTTCAAAAATATTATATGGTCTCATTATTGAAGTGAAAACCATAATAAATTAACTTCCATAATATAATTTAATAATTATTTGTTGAAAATAACCTAATGAAGGATACTATAAACATATATATACACCTGATATATAAATCTAGTGAATAATATTATGCCAAACATACTAGATTAGTTGTTTTTCAATATCAGTGCATTAGACTATTCAAAAATGAAATATACCCTTATCCTTTTATTAAATCATGATTTTCAGTGATCCCTCCACTCATTCTAGAATATTTAATTTTAAAATTGTTTATAAAAAATTCTTAATATGTTCCTAGAATCATGTGTATGTATTAATATTAACAATCTTATTTCTTGATACCAATTTTATTATGATCAATTAACTGGGATAAAAGACGTTCTTGGGGATTTTACTAAATGTATTAACATTCATAGAATCTCCAGTTGAAAGGGTATTATTTATATCCTTTTGGCTATTAGTATGACATTTTATTCTATCATATAATATTTTTCACAGATTTCATTCACATGATTTGTTTCAAATATTTTCCAAATAAATTCTTCTTCCTTCTCTCGCGTTGGATAGAAATTTTTTCACAACATAATGGAATTTCATTATAAATATAACACATAATCACATGTTATTAGATAGAGTGACCCTTTATCTAGTAATCTATTTACTAATAAATAATATTATTAAAAATGTTCCATTTTATACATGCGTGAAAAAGAAATTCTCAAGCCTATACAATATTAGAGTTGCTTAAAAATCCCACTCTTTATAATTTTCTTATATATGTTATAACTTTTCACAATATAGTGTTCATTGAATATTTAGTATATTATTTATATCCTTGATCGTTATGGTTACATCTCAAATCTATATATATATTTTATTTTCTCCCATATTTTCATTATCATAAACATCAATAATCTTGTATGGTTTACCATCGAAATAACTAAAGACATTAAAAATTGAACTCTATACTTCATATATCTAGACACAACCCTTTTCTAAAGATGGATTAAGGCTGATCACTTCAGGGAAATTAATAGTTTAATCAAATTAATGTCCATCATAATGACTGAAAAAACATTATTCTTATAGAGATGAAGTTCAATCAAAAAAGGAATTTCAAATCACAATCTATTATATTAAATTTATGAAAAAAACATATGCATCATTGATTAAAATATTGAATTAAATATTCAAAATCATCATATAGAGTCGAAATACTTATGAAAGAAATGTACTCATGGTAAAATGAAATACTTGATATAAATTTTCTATTAAGGAGGAATGATCATTAAGAATCACACATTTATAATTGATGTTTTTAATGGTATGTTATTTTTCATTTTCCACATAATAAACTTAAATAACATGATTTTTTTAATTCTTTATTTCTTAGGATGAATACTATTTAACTATTAATGATAATATCTAATCTATATTTCATTTCATTGAAATTCTATACACAAATGTGATTAAGTATTATATATTGATGGCCAACGTCTACTTATGCAACAAATTTCAGAAATATGAATACCTGATTTCTCCAATTAGTGAATGCTCTCATTGGATGATTATATATTCAAACTGGATAATAGTTAATAAAATTTAATCCTTCCCTTACAAATTACATATAATTATAATGGTTTTTATTTTGTGTCCTCTCCTATGAATTAAGGATATAACAATATAGGAGTTATAGATGAGTTGAAATATAACACGTCACTTATATTATAATATATAAAATTTATCTACAACTAAATATGTTACAACCCAAAACCAGTATCTAAGATCTGATGATTATATTATTCCCTTAGTATAATAATATTAGAAGGAAATCTAATAGGATATATTAGTTTAGAATTATTAAATCAATACATAAATATATGATTAACCTATTACATTTATTTATATAAACATATCATAATAATGATTATGATTCTAGAATAATTCAGTAACATTATTTTAATCATTGAATAGGAGGATCAGATACATAATAAGATGATCATACCTAAGGTAAATGAAAAATTTCCAAATCTATTTTTAATCTAAGATTGATTATTCATATTTATTTACTAAGGTATATTTAAAATCCACATCCATTTTTCCTAAATATGTATTTCAGAATATTTTGTGTAACATTCTTTAATTTTTAAAAGTCATTTTACTGAGTGGTATATATATACAAAATGGTATGAATGATAGCTTTTTTTGTTTTTTGTCTGAGGTAGTTTTTTACATTTCTTTCGAAAGTACGAGAAGTGTGTTTTTTTAACTTGTTCAGCATGAACGTATTTTGAAACATTCAAAATACCTTATTTAAGTGAAGCCTACCCTAAAATATTACAAGGTTATCTTCCAATAAATTTATTTCTTCTAAAATTGTCTGTAATTTTGAGGATGGATAACATTTTTGAATAAGAAAAGATATTTTTCTCAGAAATTAATTTAAATTTTTTTCTAAAAATTATTTTCCATCTAAGATGACACTTTTTAAATTCGTTTATATTTATAGGCCAATTTTTACAATGATTTTATTGTTATTATTATGAATTGTTATTTAGGAAATCCAGTTGTTATTATCAATTTTAATGGAATCATTTTTAAGAAACCCATTTTATTTTTAATGGGTTATGTTATGGTAAATTTTTTATGTTTTTGTGGAACACGTAAGAATGGTTTCATTATGAGATGGGTGGGACCTACATCTCCCTATAAATAAGTGGTTAATGATTAACATCTCATTATATAGACACGACTATAACGAAAAGTAAATACAGTTCAGTAATAAAGGGATTGAATGAGTAGTGAACTCGATTCAGTAATATACTATATTTTCTTTGATAGTCTTTTCAGTGAGACTTGACTACTATGAATCCTTTTTCTATGAATATGTGTGTATGACATGAAGTCTCATATATTATTTTATAATTTTTGGTATTACATTTCATTTTTTTTATTTATACCATGACATGATATTGTTATGTTTTATAAGAAGGTTATGATTTTCAAATATTATATTCTTATGACTATGATATGAATGATATTTTCCTTGTATACCATTACTGAGCATTTTATCTCACCCTTTCTTATGATTATTTTCCCTTGTTCATGATGATATTTATTATGTAAGTTATTTGATGAGGTATTCCAGTTACAAAGAAATAATCCAGAGATAATGTGGATGTTTTATGAACCAGTTGATTAAGATTCCCTATTTCTATATACACTATACCTATATGGTCCTAGTGTATAATTGTTATGCTATGTAAAATGTATATCATAGTTTTGAATTTATGTATATATGGTAAGAATGGGTCGTTATACTCTCCTACCTGAAATTATATATCATTCATTCAGTTATCCATATTTATATATATATATATATCATTTTTTAAATTACTTGACATGATGTCCAATAATTATAACTTTTTTCATTATATACTAATCAATTTCTGTTCGAAATATTTTATAGTCATCAACTTCATTTTATTAATTTTGTATACCATAGGGCCCATATTCTGTATGAAATTTTTTGTCATTGGATAATATTTGTTGTAAATGTTTTTCGATGAAATAAAAAATATTCAATGATGTATTTATTTTGAAGATTATAAAAATAATTTTTTTATTGTATCGTTAATGTGATGAATATTAGAAACAATGTTGATGTATATTGAATTTTAAAATTAAGAAGAAATTAATTTCACAAGTGTTGTTATTTCAAAAAATGTGGATGTACATTTTAATATTTTGAGTGTACTTATGATAGTTCTTGATATTTTATTACTATGTAAAAATATAAGTGATACATATAGAAGAATATTTGATTGGATGTAGTACATCCTATTAGGTAGACAATGTGAAGATGATCAAATTGATTTAATTGTATTAACAATTATATATAGAAACATTGGATGGATTTTATATTAGAAGAAGCATTCTAACATCATATAATAATGTCCATGGGTCAGACCATGATTTAATGTTTTAATGGATAGATTTCTTTTGACATCATCTATGGAATGTTCTCACTGACAGTGGGCTGATTATAATGAACTAATTCAATAAAACTATATATGTCCATAACTTTTAGATCTATTACATTCCATTATAAAATAGATATATATTGTAAGAAAAAAAAAATAGACATTTATAGGTGACATTTTCATCACTGATTAAACATCAATATTCTTTGTGTAGATTATTCAATATTATTTTTTAAACATTGATAAAAAAAATATAAAAGATAGATTAATTATCTGGGACCAAAGGGGATATTGCTTAATTTTTATAATGAACAATACATAATGATATTAGTGTGAAAATATGGTTTTAGAAAATTTTGGCATGTTGATTTACATATTTTGAAGAGTTGTTTGGAGTCAATCAGATTGAATTTAAAAAACATCAATATATAAAGAGGTTATGTTGTGAAGAAACAAACAATATTTTTCAGATGGACGTGTTTTTCCTTTATCATGCATACCTTGTGAAACATTATATAGACACTATAAGATTATATATTCTTTATAGATATTCGAATGATAGATATCAATGTAATTATGCATAGGGTATATTTGATAATCATTGAATTTAGTTATTGTATAATGGTCAAAGATGAGTTCTCCTAATCATATGATAAAGACTATGATTCTAAATAAATTCATCATACATGAGAACAATTTAAAAGCTAAAGAATATTTGTTTCTAAATAATTGAACATAAATTTCAAAAACTAGTAGCGGAATGAAGTTTAGATCATCATTTAGAGGTTAACATGGATTCTGAATATTTTTATAGGACATTAGGAATCACATTATGTCATTATAAATATTTTTTAGTATGAAATTGTTCAGAATTAAATTCCAATGTAGTGACATTAAAATGGATAATATTATAATGTTTAATGGTTGTGTGAGAACTAAAATAATGATTAAAGTATCATCATAAAAGTACTATCGAATGATTTTTATTGATTTGATGTTTAAATCTAAGGAAATTGATGCAGGTTTTCAAAGCCTAAAATTTCTTAAATTATGAGTCCTCTGAATGATTTATTTATGTTATTATAATATGATGATTGAAATGATGAAATTCATCACTGGAGGGAAGAAAATTTATGATGTTGAATTATTCTACATGTTTCATGGTGATGAAGAAGTTTTATATAGTTTAGATTTATAAAAATATTGAGGTGGAATGTCAATGTTTCAATATTCAGAAATGGAGTATCAATATTTTTGTTGATATTTCATGATAGTAGAAGATATATTTTAGGGGTGGGATATATGGATGATTCCACTAATAATTGGTTGAATTTAATATTTTAGGAATCTTGAAGGTTTATAAATGAATGGATTCTCATGTAGGAGATTCAAATTTGGATGATGTATTAATTTTTTTCTTATGATTTTAATAGGTTTATATATAAGAAATAAATATATAATGGGGTTTTTCATAAAAAATCATTTAGAAATTAATGAAAATTTGGTAATCACTGTATAGTAGAATTGATGATCACATGTTCAATTATATTAAATCTATGCATTATGGAAAAAAATGAAGCACTATAAAGTAGAGTTGACTGTGAATTTAGAGAGATATTCTCATCATATTAAGAATATCGATCAATGAGGAAGAATCTAGGGTGGTGAATATCAAATGGAGCTAATGAATTAGTTTGAGAAATATTATATAATATAAATAAGTGATGATGTAATCAGGTGCACATGATTTTAACTAACTTTAAGGTATAAAGAAGAAAATAATAAATAAAATAATATGTAATATATGATAAAGAAAAAAAATGTATCAATATTTAAAATTTAAGTATTTCCCATTAATTAGATACCAGAACAACTAGGTATAGAACAAGGGATGATGTAAACATTTACTAGGTGCACTATCAAAAAACAAAAATAATTAGTTAGATATGATCAAATGAATAGAATTAAGCATTAGATCAGGAAAACCAGTTATGAATTATGGATGATGGTGAAGGAATAATTATTTCCCACTATTGTATAGGTAATAAGTAAATAACAATGAAGTGAATAAAAACACCAAACTATATCGTCTATAATATGTATCAATAGGGGTATTTAATTATTTGTGTTACATTTTAACTCGATAATGTTTGATACTATATACACTTTAATTATAATGATTAATCATGTCAATATATGTTGGATGAGGACATAAAGAGTTAGTTGAAGTGGGATTTGTTTCATACCCCACCCCCATAAAGTCTATAAGGACCCCCACATAGACTATATATTGTTTTCAAGACAATAAAATGTATCAATTATCTCATTGAATTCTAGAAAGTGTTTACCATTCATCATCAAACATGGAAGTTACTTTCTATAATGATTGAATTGTGAATGATGTCAAAATAATTTTTTTCTTCTTTTATTTCAATTAATATTGATTTATGTGATATTAAATAGAGGACAAGATAATCCATGTCTTACAAGGTCTAATAGGTAAGTGGATGAAATTTTCTAATTCGATAAAAAAACCATAACACTAATTCCCTGCATATATATCCTTATTCATAAAAATATTTTCTTTAACAATTATGATCATAGTGTCCTTTCATCACTGTTAGATTCTGTAAATTGAAGATTTCATATTTTAAATATTTAAGTTTCGTTTCTATATTAACAATGAAGTTTAGTTTCTTTATGATTAGGTTATATTTTAGTAGAATTATATTACTACATGAAACATGCTGAACATGATGAAGGAAGGGGAAAATAAAGAGATGACATCCCTATTACACAAAGAAATTGTATTACTAGTATCTTTGTTCTATTACAACAATGAAGTAAATATATATTGGAATGTTAAGAGAAGTTCAATCACATTTCCACCAATAAAAATGACATAATTCCAACATCATGTTAACCATGAATAATATGTGGTCATTAGGTATGTGAAATTTTAAAATAAAAAATATCCCCAAGAATAAGATCATCACGTTAGTGGTGATGATGATCTTTCATCATCATCTAATGATATATTTATGAGTATATTTCATGTTATTCTATATTTCATTCCAAATGTAGAATTGTATAATATTTGAACTATTTCCTGGAATTCTAGTAGCAATCACCAACCATAGAGAAGAAGAAAATAATATGGAAAGGTGTTTTCAAGGAAATGTCTTATATTTTTTAAATTTCTGCATATAGGATGGATCTATTAATACAAAATTGGAGGTTCATGATAAAAAATCATCAATGAAAAAATAAAACTACATAATTAATTCCTATTTAAATATGGTGTCACGAATTTTCTGGATGAAAATATCCATTAAAATGAGGATAAGTAAAAGAAAATTGTGATGATATGTATTAATATTTTTATATAAAATATAAGATGTCATTAAACATTACACTTTCATAAAAGACACGGTAAAACTATGTGATATTATATTGATATAATGTTGTTTCATTATTAGGATAAGTGGATTATTATTTTTGTTTGGAGAAACAAGAAGAATATGATATTTTTAAAAATTGATGAATTATATTATTATTGGAAAATAAAATATTGAGACTTCACAAAATAATAGGAATATTATTTAATAATCATATTCCATCTTTTTTAACTTTTTTTGATGATTGTTATTTTTATTTAATTTTATTAGTAGAAAAATAATATAAGAGATGTTTCTAAAAATAAAGAAAGACGGTATACAATGAATATCCAAATAATATAAAAAGAATATCAACAAAATCATGGATACATATATGAAGATCATGGTTTTTGGGTCAATTCTAGTATAATAATAAAATACAGAAATATATAATAAATTTTTAGTTCATCTAAAAATATATTGTATTATAATAAAAAACCATATTTATGGGGATCATAGAAGAGACAAATAGGAAAAAACAAATTATAATAAAAATATAAAAATATACAATGGGTTCCTAAAGTGTTAAAATAAATGGTATTTTGGCAATGAGGTGGGAACATATTAAACATGACTTTTATAAACATATAATATTGAAGATGAATCATCCATATGATCTAAGAAAACTTGTTTTTTACAAAAAAATGATCCAAAAATATTTCGAGATATATTGGTGACATGTCCATGGATAAAAAATACACGAAGTCCACGAAAAGTGAACCATCAAAATGAATTATTATAAATGATGGAACTCAAATGAATCCATGGGGATGATCAAAAATATCTACATGATTTCAGGATTACATGATATTTATACCAAATAAATATATGAAGATAATGAGTGAAAATCAAAAAGAACAAAAAAATGTTTTTTCGAAATAAGAATAAATAATTACACAATATTCTAAAAATTTTATCTCTATGTGGTGAATCATGGATACACACACTGCAAAATAATTTAAAAACATTATATATAAGAATTGTTACTAACTAAAATTAATGTTAAAAAAGGAGGATTAATGTGTCCTTCTGGCACTATATAATAGAAATTTCTCTCGAAAAGTAATCTAAAAATATATATGATTCATACATTAAAATAAAAATTTCTGTTTACATGTGATTTTGTGTGGAATGGAGGAAATATAATAACTAGATTGAAAGGATTAATTCGATATTCATATTCAAATTCATGATGCATATAAGAGAAAACATATTCCCCCTACATCATTTTGATTCCCACTATAAATAATGGGAGTTGAAGATGAACCATAATCTCTATTGGAGATCCTGAGAAGGTGGAATGGTTACTAACATTTGTATTGTACTGTATTTCCCATGTATAATTTTTTAAAATATTATATAGATTTTATTAAATTCCATGCACTGAGAAAACATGCGATTTGGATGTCTGGTGTGCCCAGAATAAATTTCTGAACAATACAAAAATATGAATTTTCATGCATGCATAGTAATCCTGAAAAGTGGTATAAAATATAAAACTATCCAGGATTATAAATCCAAGTTCATGGTTTCATTTAGAGAATCGACATTACCATATTTATGGCCAAATATTGTACAATGTGGGTCGGTTGTGAAAATTAGTTTTCAAATTTTCTAATGAATAAAATAGATTTTCAGATTTATTTTATTTTAACATTATGGTGATGCAGTGATGCAGTGATGTTGTTTCTTTTAAATAAGTAGTTTGGGATGGAATCAGTGTTAGACTTATAACCCTCAATGTTTCTTAGAGGATTTGGATATAATAATTCAATAAATCTCTCAACGGACGATGATGAGACCGGTATTAGATATCATTATTTTCCAATCGCCAATAACAATCATTCTTCAATAGTAAATTATCCAAATCCTAGGTAGGTCATGTTGTTTTGATTTATATTTTACCATTATTTGATTTAATGAAACACATGGTTTATCCAACAAACAAGTTGATCTAACGATCGATCATTCTTCTGGGATATGTGTAATTGAGAGATATATGGGGTTGATTTTGGTTTTTATTTTTTTATCATTCTGATTTGAATAGATCGAGTCTGAAATGAACCAATGATTAGGTTCATTCTTTGATATTGTTCCTTATACGTATTCTTATCCCCCTTGTTCTATGTATTCTTAGTTCTTCAATGGGTTATGAACGATTGATCATTACACATTCATTTCACGGTGAAACGATTTGAGATTGTAGATCTGGCATCGGGGGGACCTTCCAGAGTTTCAATAGTGATGGAAGTGGATGAATAAAAGTGATTCAATGATACTTGTTCATGGATAGAGTTATATGTTGATGAATTAAATAATATTTCTGTGTATATTTATGGTCCTAGCCACCTTGATTCGGTGTTGGAATTATGAGGTGACTCTCGATCTTGAGTTTTATGATGAACAGATCACTTATACAGGATCTGTGAGATTAACCTAGTTGTGCGTAGGATGAACGAACGATTCTAAAAAATCACAATGAACACAGAATGTAACTTGGGGATACATAGAGTGTTTCCCCCACTGATTAATAGCAATGGTTTCTAGGGTTAGTTAAATTCTAAATAGCATGAAAACTATTCACCCAGCATGTAGGCCCTTCCCAATGACTCGACGTGTATCTCATGATTTATATGGACATGGGGAGGTTTTCAAAGGTTTCCATCACATCATGTACCCCACCAAATGACTTGGCATGGACCATGTATAAAGACTACACCATGGACTCGCACATGGTCCGATACACATGGGTTTAAAAAATGTACTGGAACATTAATAGAGTACATGGGTGGTCCCCATAGGGAAGGACATGATGTGTGACTTCTTCTACATGCCATGTACCCCTCTTCCATAATACATAGTTGTAATGACACAGGCCGTTGTAAAGGGGAATCACTTGAAGCCATGTAAAACAACATATGACCCTACTAGATGACTTGTATACCTTTCTTCATGGCTAAAATATCTTCTCCATTGTACCATGTACAAGTGTCTTTAGGGTTTTTCCCTTTATCACTTCCCTTATGGTTAGTGGGTATCATTTCCTACTAATAGGGTAATGATCACATAATCTGGATTTCGTAGATATAGTTTTTGAAATACCCTAAGAGGCAAGGTGTGGGATCCTCTTTACATTCTACATGCCCTAGGAAGAGTATTTGGTATTGACATGACCAACGTCACCGAGTGTCTATCCTCTACAGAGCATAATAATACAGAAGGAGTTTTTGGTATCACACCATTGAACTAGTTGTGATACTCATCTATGGTATTTTCTCTCTCTATTCATATATATCATCATATCTCTCTCATGGAAACACTTGGCAAATAGTAATTCTATGATTAGCATCATGAGTTCTATCGATCTCAGGAGTGCGTTCTGATGAATGATTTCTTCAATGAATCATTTATCTGAATCCCTATAATTGGTATGTTGTATTTGTGACTTACCTATAGACTATTTGTTTTGGTATTACTATATTGGGATATAATTTAATTTTTTGAAGACATATACTATTATATATAGGAATATATCATTCCTCGGTGTATTTATCTATGGTTTCGGGGTTTCCTACTGAGTATTTCTATAATCACCCCTACATTTTATTATTCCATACTTGACATGTCTTTTGAAGATTATAGAACTTTGGATGGAGTCCTAGGAAGACCTGGTATTGATAATAGTTTTAGAGATCAGGTTGTTGATTTGTTCCTATGACTATAGATAGTAGTCCCAGTTCTATTTGATTATGAGATGGACATTCTGGTTTATAGAAAATTTTGGTGGAGATTGTATTCTAACCTAGTTTACATTTCTTAACATAACTTTCGAATTGTACCTTGGTTGGAATGTAGTGGAATTTATACCATTTGTTTTTTTTTTGGTCTTATCAATTCATAATTTTGTGGGCCTTTAGATCTATGTGTTCATACAAGTACATAAGAAATTCCTCCCATGTAATTGGTATGACAACTAAGAGCTAGTCACTATCCCCTTTCCAATTGGAGGTGGCTTAGGTATTCAAGTATTGCGCCCCACAAGGATGGGTCTTTATTGAGTGGTATCAATGGTGGTCGGTTCTGCTATTGTCCCAGGATTTTGCGATATTTGTTTAAGGAAAATATGTTCATAATTTTGAGATCATCATTTAGTCTAGGGTCTCTAATGTTGGTGCTGGCAGCCAACATATCCATACACCATGACTTTGAGGATATTTTTCAACTTCTTAAATGAGAACACCAATATTGGGGAAAGATGGTACATGAATTATATAATAATCCATTTGGGTTTCTATGTCCTTATTGAGTCATATCTATAAATATAATCATTGACTATGGTACATATTATTTTTTTATAGTATTCCATCGAGATGTATACCAGCTATGATTCAGTAGCACAGTCATGGGGATAACCCCTACATTGATGAGTCTTGGATACACGAACCAGTTCCCCATGTGTCACTTCCATGAGTTGAACAATCTCTACCACCACTTATGGAGTAGTGTGTAGTACCCATTGTACAAAATAAAGAGGGGTGTAGTCAAAGCACACATTATTATATTTACATATATATATCCATCTAGTTCTAAGATGAGACTGAACCACAAGTGGCTTAGGACTAGCTTACGGTGGTGACCCTAGTTTTTGGTGTAGTTAGAACACTAGCGGATCATATGGTGGTCCTGGTAGCGAGCCTTCTACACTGATCGACAAGACGATGGTAGAGTTTTCTTATCCATAGTCATGATGAGTTGACTCTTTGAGGGATAGATTTCGATCACCTCTTCAGACATGAGTTATCACCAACTAAATTGAGATTTTTTTATATAGTTGATTCTCCAGCTCCAGTATGGTAGAATGATAGTGGATTATTATTCATAGAGGTTTCCCAACCTTTCTAGGTACACGATGGTTATGGTTAGAGATCATTACATTTGGGGTTTTACCTTTAAGTGATGTCTGTATAGAGGCATCCAAGAGAGAGTTGTTCATCATTTCATTTGGAAATATGTTGGGGTTATTGAGCAGGCATTGGGGGTTGAATCCTTCTTGGATGAGAAAATAAAACCAGCTATACTCAAAAGTGCATAACCAGGTTAAATCACATCAGTAGTTTGGAGGTGATGTCAGTACCATGGTTTGGGGTGTGGGAGACATTTCAAGAGGATGACCCATGGCACATGATCTATTTTCAAGGCTCACATGGTGGGCCTAATCATCCTAGGGAAAGGTATTGTTATTCATATGAAGACAAGGTACATGTCACTTGAGATTGTCTAACCTGATGTGATACTAACAGGGAAATAGTGGATGGAAGACAAAGATAGAGATAACAATATAAACAACAAAATCCGTAGGGTGGGGGGAAAGAAATATGATTTGGGAGTGCATTTATAGTTGGTCAAAATTTTGACATGATTGCACCACTACCCCAGGAGGCCCATGCCAGGCTTAGGGAGCTAGAGGACATGGCCGGGGATAACTACATGTGGTCAGGGAATATGGCCCAAGGGCATCGGGAATGATTATAGTTAAGATATGTGAATTTTATTCTTTAGTTGTAGTAAAGATATCTATACATTCAATTCATTCATTTTTAAAACATATCTTGGTCGAGACCTACATATTCGGGTTGAACTATGAATCGAGCCTTAATCTTGGTGAAACCTACAGTAAATGGATCAGTGATCACACATTTCTGCCGATAGTGTGACTAGACACATGGAGGTGAAATTTTTGGTTGTAACCACTTTGGGGAATAATTTTGGCCTAATGATGTCATTCGTGGGATGGATTGGTAATCTATATTTCATTCCTTGATTGAAAATTTTAGGCTAAGGGTGTGGTGTCTCCATAGTGATGGAATGTTGTTTTCCTTTTTGGTGAAATTGAGACCCATGAAACATATTATGCACTCATTCACAAGAGGTTATATAAGATTACTCGTCAATTTGAGATACTTACCCACGATGTAGTAGATATTATGAGCTTCTGGTATCCAACAGTGGTGGTGTAGTATGAGGATGTCTTTATTAATGTTATTACAGGATTACCTCCATAACAAGAGATAAACATCTATAATTACATATACATTAGGATGACACTGATATCTTTTCAAAAATATTAGATAGCTCTCATAGTGATTCATATTATTAGGCTGTAGTTCGAAGAATTTTAGAAGAATAAATTTTCGAAACCCATTGTTTCACCCAGGGCGGCCCTATTTTTTTATTCAAATGGATGACATGAGCATGAGTTTGTGTGTGGACTACCAATGCCTGAACGAGGTGACCATGAAGAAAATGTCTCTACTACCAATAATCAATTAACACTTTGATCAGTTGAGTGGGGATTAATGGATCTCATAGGTTGTAGATCAATCAGGTTATCCCAATATGTTATTACAGGAAGAGTATATACCAAATATGGATTTTATATGTCTTTTCTATTGTTGTGAGTATATGGTGATACCCTTGGGCATGATGAGTGCTACAATAGTGTTCATGGGGCTCATGAACTGAATCATCAATTATTATTTAGACAAGTTATGGGTAGTCTTCATTAACTATATACTTTTCTTATATGTGTCTTGGGAGGAGCACATGAGTCACATAATGATGGTTATGGACATACTCGGAGATCACTTTCATTGGGGGAAACTAATGAAGTTCTAGTTCTTTGTTCTAGTTTTCCTTCTTTTGGGACATGTTTTCTCAGTAGATGGAGGGGTTGTCGACCTATCCAAAATCAAGGTTATGATATAATGAGGGAAACAAAGGACCTAAAAGCGGTGTGAAGATTCCTTTGGATAGAAGCCTATTATCAGTGATTCGTATGTTATTTATTTAGGATATCATCCCCGATGATACCTTTGACTCTAAAGGGTTGTCCTTTCAGGTTGGCATAGATGTTTTAGTTTGCTTGTTAGTAGTTGAGTTAGAGTTCGATGAGAACAACGATATTTAAATTGATGAAGGAGGGTGTTGAGTATGTAGTGTTTTGTGATGAATCAGGTACTAGTCATGGTTGTGTCCAAATGTAGAGGGAAATAGTGATTTCTTGTGGTTTTTAGCAGTTAAGGAAATTTGATTAGAACTATGTGACCCATGATCTTGAGTTAGTTTCCTTAGTATATTCATTGAAGATGTGATGACACTACATGATGGGATCGAAGATTTTCATATACTCTGATAACAAGAGTCTAATGTATATCTTCTATCAGAAGGCTCTTAACATGATACAATGGTGATGTCTAGAGTTCATTTTGGATTCTTACTCTGATATTTTCTATACTCCTAGGAAGAGAAAAATAGTGGAAGGTCCACTCAATAGGTGATCTAGTTCACAGTTGTTGAATGAGGTACCTGAGTAGTTGTCTTCGTTATAGTTATCCATTGTGGATGGAAATTGAGAATCATAAATCCATTTGGTTGTTTTTAACCTTATACTCTTAAAGCAAGTAATAGAGTCACATATTTGGGATACAAACTATGACACTATATTCTCTCATATATCCAAATTTCATTCTTCTTTTGGATATTCAAATGGTTAGTTTCATGTAATCATTTTTAAAGGGCGTATAATAGTGCTAGTGGCATTGCAGGAGGATGATCAGAGGAAATTTTAGATATCTTCTTTGGAGATATATATATATATATGTAGTGAAAATGTACCAAGACCTGCGATTTCAGTTTTGGTGGTTAGGAATTATAAAAGGACTGGAAGAGTTCTTTTCTAGATCCCTTACTTGTTAGAAAGTGTACATTGAGAACCATGTGCCAATGGGATTAGCTCAACCGCTAGTGGTTTTAGAATGGAAGTGGGATGAGATATCGATGGACTTCGTGATGGGTATACAACATATGTACAAAATAAACTATTACATATAGGTGATCATTGAATGACTCACCCTATTGGCATACTTCCTTGATATCGAAGAGAAGAGTTTAGTAATGATCATGGAATGACATTATGTTCATGATATAGTTTGACTCCATAGAGTTCCATCAATGATTGTTACAGATTGTGATGTGACTTTTTACATCCCAGGCATGGAATGGATTATTAGAGGCATTTGGACCCTAATTATGCTTCAAAAAAATATTTTACCCATATATAGATGACTAAATGTAGGTTACCATTCATGTTTTTGAGGAAAAATTATAGGCTTTCAGTTTGGACGTCAGTCATTGTTGGGAGGATCTTATAACACTATATTAGTTTGCATACAACAAAAACTACCATTCCACCATTGGTATGTCACTATTCAAGGATTTTTTATAGGATAACCTATAGGTCAACATTGTGCTAGAATGTCCTAGTAGAGTCAACAGTCATGGGCCCCGAGTTGGTTTGATCTACTACAGAGAAGGTTCATATCATCTAGGAGTGCATGAAGACTTCACAGATCCAACATATGTCTTATGGTTGTAGGCGGGGGAGGTTGTTGGAGTCTGAGGATGGAGACCTTGTTTTCCTACTAGTCTCACCACAATGGGGTTTAGGGAGAGTTGGATGAGATGAAATGTAATCTCTCAGGTTTATCAGAACATTCCTAATACATTGTAGAGTTGGCGAGGTGGTGTTCTGCTTATCTCTACCCCATAGTTAATACCAGTACACACTGTCCTCCATGTGTTGTGACCGAGGAGGTACATGCATGACCCATCGCACATCATCAAATGGGGAGATCTGGTCATTAATGATGGTGTGACTTTTCTATGAACTCAATTGAGATCAATAAAATCCAAGAGAGGATCCTTCATAGGAAGATATTTCTTTTGTGTGTGTCTGGTGGTAGCATGGGAATCTCCAACAGATCATATGGAAGTAGGGGTCTGAGATGCATGCTTAGTACCCTCATCATTTTGAGTGGCCTTTATTTTGGATTTTTTCAGCACATAAGGAACCATGGTTTGGAGAATGTAATACCCCATATTTCTTATGTATAATTTTTTAAAATTTTATATGGATTTATTTCATTACTAGGTTGAATGACATTGTACGATTTCGAGGCCTAATGATCCCAGAATAAATGTTGGAGTAATATTAAAATATTAATGAGAATGCATGCACAATTTTCTTCAAAAACATATAAAATTTAAATATGTTTCAGGACAAAAAATCTGAGGGTAACGTTACATTTTTAGTAGATGATTTACTATATGCGAGGTCTAACATCATTAGATGTGGGTCTGCCCTGAGAAGTAATTTTCAAACATTGTAATGAATAAAATAATTTCTGAATCGATTTTATTTGAATGTTAAATTAATCCAGTGACACAACGACACTGTTATATTAAATAAACATGTAGTTATGAACCTAGGGTTACACTCATAACCCAAAAAGTTCCCTAGAAGCTCTGGAGATAATCGTAGGATAGTTATCCTGATGGACGAGGATGAGACCATGATCGGAGATTGTTCTTGATGGATCACCAATAAAAATAATTTTTCAACATTGAAGGATTTAATTCCCAAGTAGAGAGTTTTTTATGATTTCTATTTCTCCGTTCTTGCATTCAATGATGATCATCTATAAAATAATGAATATGTTTATCTATGGTTTGATCATTCTAGCAGGATGTGTTTAATTTTAGTATTTAAGGGGTTGAATTTGGCTGTGATTTTTTTATATTTTTTATGGGAATGGATAGAGGACATAATTAAAATTGGTCAAGATTCATTTTTTAGGTTTATTCATTGTGAATATTATTCATTGATATTTTATTTGAATTATTTGTTCATTGATGTGTTATGAATGACTGATAGTTGCACATTTGTTGTGGAAAAAAAATCCAAGATTGAAAATCTGATATTGGGGAGACCCCTAGAGGTGTGACAATGATGATGGTAGATTAATAAAAGATATTTGAATATACCCTTTCTTAACGAGATCAATGTGAGTTTGAAAAAATTGGATTTTTGAGCTGATTGATGACTCTAAACACCTTGATTCAGTGTTAGGATTATTAAGAGACTCCCGGTATGGGGTATCGGGATGAACAGGTCCCCAAAATGGGGTTTAGGATATTAACCAAGACACACAGAGGAATGATGAATGAATATGGAAAATCCATATGAACACGACATGTAACCTAGGATTACATGGAATGTGGAACCCAATGAGAGACAGCTAGGGAATCAAGAGTTAGTTAAATGCCACACAACATGTGACCCTATCAAACAATTTCTAGGTACTTATTAGTGTCTTAGTGTGTATATTTTGAGATACATGGACACTGGGTGGAGTAAAATGGTTGGATACACTATGTATACACCACCACATGACATGGAATAGACCAATTACATGGACTACCACTTGTACATGAACAAAGGAAGATATAAAAAGTTTGACACCATATAATGGCACACGATAAGAGTAAATGGGTGGACCCTAGGTGAAATGACTCGACATGTGACTTAATTTACACACAGTGTACCCATCTTATACACAAAATAGTGGGAATGACACATGAAATTGTAAATTGATATTTCCAGGGATTAAAGAACATGACATGTGACCTGATTAAACAACGTGTATACCTTTCATCATGGATATAATCTCTTGTCCACCATAACTTGTAAATTATTTGTTAGGGTTTTTTCCCTTTATCACTTCCATGAAGGTTGGTGGGTATCATTTAATACTCATATATGTATGATCCCTTCGACTATACTTCATGGATAGTGTGGTTGGAATCTCATTATAGGCCTGGTGTAGGATCCATTATTCATTCTTCATGCCCTGGGATAATACCTTGGTATTGATGTAATCGTCTCCATCATGCATTGAGCCACTAATTAGCGGGTTAATCTAGATGGACTAGCTGGTATCACCCCATTTCCCACGAAGTGATCCTCATATGTTATTTCATATGTCTCTCTTCAAATATATCCATGTATCTCTAACTTTATATTTACCATCATATCTATCTCATTAAGTTCCCTGATGAGCAGTACATCTCGGACAGACATCAATTCTCTTATTGAACTCAGGTGTGTGTTCTCTTGGATGAGTTCTTCTTGGAATCATTAAGCCTAATTCCTAGTGTTGGTATGTCGTATTTGTGACTTATCTCTAGACTAGGTGTCTTGGTTTGAGTATAGCTAAATATTATTATATGTGATATAGGAATATACTTGTTTAGAGATGAATGTTTCATTATTTGGTTATTTATTTGTGGTTTTGGGGTGTCCTATTTGTTATTGTTATACTAACCCTTGAATGGGCTTTGACCACATGTGTCATGCCTTTTTCTAACAAGGGTCCTTTTGATGGAGACCATGGAAGACAATTAATAGAGAGAGCCTTGTGGGATCAGGTAGCCTGAGGTGTTCTTATGGCACCAGATATAATTCCCTGTACCAATTGCCTATAGATTGGACATTTTGGTTTACAGTCTCTTTTTTTGGGCTTCTATTCTGGACTAGTATAATGTAATTAACATTACTTTCCTATCATAATCTGGTTTAGATATACTTTTATGTATGAATTTGGTTCTTAATGGTTTTTAAAATTCCTCATTTTGTGGGATTTAAGATGTCTGCGTGAGTACATGTTCATATAAAATGCCTCCCATGTAAGTGATATGCATACATACTGATAGTCACCAACATCGGGCCTATTAGAGGTAGGACTGGGTTTTCATGGAATGCTCCCCTTGAGGACGGATTGTGACAGCTTTGGATTGCCATCCTATTAAATTTATAACATATAGTGTTTCCTATAATTGATCACATATGATTTTAATCTATTATAATCATTTGAGAAGATGTGGAAATGATCATTTCTAGTTGTCCACATAAGAAATTATCCACATAATTTCATTCTTGAAATAGAGATCTTAATTAATATCTATTGGATATAATAATCAATATGAAGATAATGGGATAATTTTTTCAAAACTGACAAATCCCTTAAGAAATCATACATGGTAATAAAAATGAAAAAAATTTAAATAATGGAAGTGATATTTAATTATTAAATGATATAAGAAATCTATAATAATGGATTATCACAAAGGATTATTATACTATTAGTTTCAATGTAAGGATTTTAATATTGTTTTTATGTTATTATATGAGTTTTATGTTCATATATCATAAATCACTTTTAAATATCAACTAGTATGTTCTACCTCAAATATTTTTTGATAACAATTGAAGGAAAGATTAGGATTTATCATTTCATGAGGTATCATGGTTAGTTGTTAATGGAACACATTTTTTTCTAAATAATTTCCTCTTATTTCCTACACTGACCATAAATAGATTAGATATAATGTTTTATTTTTTATGTAACATTTCATAATAATGAACTGATAAACCATTATAATTAAATTTTTATTTTAATTACATAAGATGATGTTGGTGTGAAATTAAGCGATGTTTGGAAAATAAAAGAGAAGAGAATGGTTTAAATGAAATCGTAAGAAATATTAATATGGAGATGTGTTATTTTTTATTGTACTCTGAAGGAATGTATAAAAAATTTAAAGAGGAACATTTAAGGGAACACAATTTTTTGAGTTTTATTTTTTTCAAAATTCTTTTGATTGATTTTCAATGGATATCAATGAAATATAAATATTTCATTTATGTCATTATGTTGATGATGTAATAAATTATAATGCATTTTATTTTTCTCTTAATGTATCTATAAATAGAAAAATTGATGATATAGCATGGATTAATGATGAAAGGATAATGGAATCACTCACGATTTTTTATCTCATGAATATAAAATTTTATTTTGATGAAAATGAGTTTACTAATATAGATTGATGACATATTCTAAATGTCTCAAAAATGTTCTTGATACATAGAGAATAATGTTTTTATCAATAATACGAAGTTTTCGTAAGATGTTTACATATGATTTTCTCAATTATATATATAATGTGAAGATGATTATAGAGAGCCTAAAAACCCATGTTGATCAGAAAAATTTGATCATAAAAAGGGGATTATATGAAGCCAGTGAAATTGAAGTAATCAAATGATGTTTTATGTGTAACATTATCAAATGTCGTCTCTACCAGATGTAACATTCAATTTTAATATTAAATTACCCATGTGATGTGAAAATATGTTATTTCAAAATAGAATAAAATGATATTTTGGGAGTCCTCTAGAGGAATTTTGGCATATATTGTGGATAAATCTTATCATATAATGTCTGTCATAAAATTACTAGAAAGTTTTTTCGTATTAAAGTCAAGATTACTTTCAAAAAATAATGATCAGAAAACAAATATCAACATTTTGACGGTGATGTGATCTGTATTTTTCAATCATCAAAATTCCTACTTGTCTTAATCCAATATAATGATCAGATTAATAGAAAATAATTTTATTATTATTTAATTTATTAAATTAAAGTGGGGATTTTGGGGAACAATGATAAACATTTCATGTCATAGAGATATTATAGTGGAATTAGGCTTGTTGAACATTTTCATGTGATTAAAGTAGATGTTATGAAGATTTTTATAGATTATATTAGATGTAATTTTGTAAATATACTAATAAGAATTGATGAAGTTGTGATGAAGTGGACAAAGAAAGTGATTTATACATTTTATATTACCAATACAAGTATATTGTATTTTATATTTACATGGTGAACCTCCATATAGATCCTATCATAAGTAGTATTCATGTTTATCGAATGGAATTTATCAAATAAATATCATTAAATAATAGAAATATTTTGTAAATATTGAATGAAATGATTTCAGAATGAATATAGATGTCTTTTTTGAATCATTGGACATAAAATAATTATCTAATGTAGGTCATTTAGGTGAATACTTATTGGGATGATTACTAATAAAGGTTCTATTTATGTTCAAATTGATTTTTGAAAATAATATATATTGAAATGATATATAGATCATAATTTTGTGGTTGAAAAGGTATTCGATAAGTTGGATCAGACAGAATCCTCCACATAAATTCATATAAAGCATTATTTCATGTTATTTTCATCAAAATGGTGTTTTCTATCATTTAAAATAAATCTATCATTTCTAATGATGAATGTGGTTTTGAATCCACCATATAAATGACTGGTGGATCATCCCACTAATAGATTTGAATCCAGTTGACCAGTTAATGATGGAAAGGATAAGTAAAATGACAATAGTTTTCCGACAATGTTATCTTCTATATGAAGTATCTTTTTATAGATTATGATATCTTCATAAATGTGATTCACAATCACCGAATGAAGATTAATATGATAAATTATGTGTTATGAATTTATAGTTGACTATTGATTCAAAGGAATTCATGATGTTCTTTTAAGGTTGTGAATTTGGTAGATTCTAAGGCGGGTGGCCAATTAATCAATAATAAAAAAATGGATTATGTTGATTTTATCTAATATATCCGGAGAGATAAAGAATTATGACTTTGTTTAAATCAATGAACATTACTATCCATGATGGTTTTAATGAAATATTTTATGATGTTGGATGGATATCAATTTGAAGAATAATCATTTCAAATATCTAAATTAGGAAGACATATTTTAAAATTTTCGTGTTTCCATTTAAATTTTTTTGAAGAGGAGTGTTTTATATATAAATAGGATTAGTGTGTCAATATTAGGTGTGAAAATATATATATTTAGGTAGAAAATTATAATATTTATGAGCAGATATGATGAATAATTTGAATTATGAATGTACATTATGCTAATTAATTAAAGCACCTCAAATAAGAGAAACCCGTGAAACATGAGTGCTTTTATTTATTTGGTTTAATGTATTGATCATGTGGGTACCATATGGATTAAGGGATACTAGAATGAAAAGGAGAAACAAATGAAGTAACAATGCACTCAATATAGAATGTATGAAGTGAACTATTTTTCAATATCTACATCAATAAGAAGGCATTTGATGGAGCATAATAACTAGATGAACATTAACTGTAAAATCTAAAAAAGAAGATGAAAAAGGGATCTTCTAGGTAAAAAATATATATTTAACTTCAATATGGGATTAGATGAGAATTTAGAGTAATAAGGGACCATAAATATTATCACTAGACACACAATCCCAACTCAAAAATCATTGGACATATAGATTCAGACTGATAGTATCAGATGAACCATCAGATGAGATGGTTTTAAAAAAACAATGGAATGTTATATACCTATAGTTTTAAATTTTACATGTAATAATGAATGTATATATATATAATATAGAATTGGGACATCCATAACAATCATAAAATTGTATATGAAATTTATAGTTTTATAATGTGACCAATAGATGTTGGAGACTATCTACACAAGAATTATAATGATCTTTCATAGATATCCATGTTGGATGAGGATATCAAAATCCCTAGGAAGAAGGATTATTTACTTATCTATTTACTAAATTTATGGATCCACACATTTGGTAAGGATTGTTATCCAGAAAAAATATAGTAATTAGTGTTGTAATATGGTCATGAATCTACCAAATAATTTTCATCCTATGACAAAATATCAAACCAATATTTTTGAGACATTAACCGTGTAAAAATAGAATGTTACAACATTAAATTGAGTTAATATATATTTAATGGTACTTTAAAAGATAATATTATAATCAAGATCATAACAAGTAGAAGTGATAATTGGATAAAAATTTTTAGTTCAATAAAATGTACCTATCAATGATTCATCCACAATGTGTATTGATTACATCACGACTTGCTGCAATCATATACATTATCATTTCCCATAGAATGATTCATAAAACTCCACTTTAATTATTTTGTTGAAGATATTAATATATTTAAATCTCCTTGAAGTCAATGTCATATCCCACATACCTTGAAATTATTATTACCACGACTTCAATCATTCTTCAAATGTCTGAATATTCCTTTTAGAATGTACATCATTTTAATGTTCATAATTTTTTCTTAAATATAACATTCATTTGAAATACTTCTTAATTAACTTATAGAATGTTTTTGAATTTTTTCCCATTTTTTACAATAAAATGTAGTAAATCAACTTGTTTCAAATCTGTATTAATATAGTTGTGTGTGAGTCTCTCAATATTTAAATCATCCTATGTAGTGTTTCAATGTGTAAATTTATTATTGTGATAAAAAATAACCCATATAAAAAATTAATTTCATGGAGTCTTTAGAAAATTCAATATCTATGTACATATTATTATCCTACCGTTTTGACACATTAATTACTAAAGGATTCAATATCTCTCTTGGATGTCGTATATTAGTAGTTACCTATTAAAAAAAATTCATGATTTATGTTCTGTAATTTTATATATAATATTATCCCACCAAAAATTTTCTTCATATCTTGATATATTTTAGTTCTACTACTGTTTATATTGTAATTTGTGAAATGAAAAAAATATAAAAATTCTATTTTTTTAGATCATGAATGAATAAAAAATATATCCCCTATCAAAATTTTTGTATACAATATTCATATATAAGATCTAGCATATTCTCAAAATCCTCATCATTTATTTTATTTTCAATATTTTAATCAACAATTTGGGAAATTAATATTTTCTCAAATCTTGATTGTTTGTTAATCATTTGTTATAGTTGAGTTAATTCCACTTTTATAATAATTTTTATATTAATCATTAAAATATCCATGATATATGATCTTTTTTTGGGCATATTTTAGTAAAAAATCATTTATCATTCCTTTTCAATGTATCAACAACCATATTATTATTTTTATTATCTTAATGTATTAATTAATAATAATCCTTGAGTAATTTTAACAATCTCAATTACCTCATGATATGAACATTCTATGAAAATATATATTTTAATCATTTGTGATCTGTGTATATATATATCTCTCTTTCATAATAAATAACATGTATTCATATATTAAATTTAAATTATATGGAATAAAATCAATATCATGGTTTATATATTTTATCTTAAACAATTAATAACATAATCAATTCCTAGACAAGAAATATATGATTCTGAATAATAAACAATTCATATAACATATTTAATTTTCTAGTGCATGAAAAAAATAATTCCCTTATAGGTGTTGAATTAAATATTTGTGTGTTGAATGATCTCACATTTAACTATTTAACTTTTTAGTTTTCTTTCTTATAACATATTTAACATATCCTCTTTTATTTTCACCTTAGTTAATGGGTTAGATAATAAGGAAAAAAATTAACAATCCATCTACATTAATCCCAATGTCCATGGGAACTACATAAATTGGTTTTAATAATTTGTAATGGACATTCAATAATTTCCTTTATCTTGAATGGATCCCATGATATTCTCTCCTTAGATAAAATATTTAAGGTAATAGGATCTTACTGAACCAATTATTAACATATTATAAATATTAGAAAATATATTTCTTTTAATTGTTAATAATAATTTTAAATTTTCTATAATTATAAAAATATACTATACAATTATATTAATTAATTATCAAAAAAATACCAAAATTAAATAATATATATAATCCATAAATTTCCTATTCATTAAATATATTTAAATAAAGTGTTCATTAGAAAACAAAAAGTCAATTAAAATGAATTTATAATTTCCATACCACATTGGAAATGAAGATTTTGGAATATCATCATTCCATACATATAGTTAATGAAACACATAATCAAGATGAATCATGTGAAAATATTAAGCTCCTTGTTGATGATAACAATAATTTTTAATTCATGTCAAATTTCTATTTTGTTATGATAATTGAATTTATTTCAATGTAATTGACTAAAAACTCATATAAACATCATTATTGTCAAAAATTAATATGATATACCCATAGTAATCAATAGTGAATATAAATACATTATCAAATAACTCATGTACTTGATTTAACATTTCTAATAAAATTATTTTTGTTCATCATATATAGTGTCTTATATATGGGATTATATTTATGGATGAGATCAATGTAGAATTATACCTCAAACTTATGTGGATATCTTGGTAGTTCATCAGAAAAACATCAATAAATTCATGAATAATATGCACATCCTCTAGTTTTTAGAAAATGATTCCATTCATAGGTTGTCGTAATATTCATCACCTTGAGTTTTATTATGTATTTCTACTACAGGTGGATCGAGACATGATTAAGGTAACATTTCATTACCATCTTTTTGTTACTTTACATTACCCTTCTTGTTTTTCTTTTTAATAGAGTGCATCATGGGACCCCCACAGATGAAAACATTTATTTTGGAAAAAATGAACACAAATTTAGAATTGATTGTTTATTTTTGAATTAATGGAGTCCAGGTATAAATGTTTAATTTATTTTTAGGGATTTCACCAAGATTGGGGAAAACACAAAGTGGTTTAGGATTTCGTGTAAGAATATACTATTTTTTCGGGTGATTATAAGTCTTGTAACATTTTTACACACTGTGTATCTAATCATGAGGCTCATTTTGTGAGCTCATTACACATCATGAATGAGTAAAACCAATGTATAGATTACCCACCATTTAATTTTACTAATTAGGTTTTCAAAAAAATGGAGATGCCTTTTTCTGTATATAAATACCCTAGGGTTTACATGACTTGTAGTGGTATTACACTCCATGTAATCATCATGAGTATTTGATTTTTGGAAATTCAATTTTATTTCCTTTTTCATTCTTCTACACCCCATATCCCTCTCTACCCTGAGCACTTACCTATAGATTTTGGAAACCTCTATTCAATCAAGATCGATTCATTCAGTATTTGATCACCAAGTAAGATGTGTTGAGTCTCTACATATAGGAAATTCTTTTTGTTTCTTTATTATATTTTACCTTGGTTATAGTGTTTTATTGTGCTATTTTATATTTTTTATCCATAGTGGTGATTCTTATAGTTCCATTTTGTATTTTTTTTACGATGTTATTACATGGGTCAATCTTATGTTGGTTATGGTGTGGAGGTTATGCATTATAGATATATGATATCATCATTATTTTTTTACAGTATTCTTATTAGTTTGAAACTTTTTAATGATGTGAAAAATTAATCTCGTGCCTTCGTTTTTATTAATGTGTTCTCTTTGTTTGTGGAACTCATCACAGGTGTGTGCGACCTATGTTTTGAGGTAGGTAGTTTTGTATTTAGCTGATTTTAGTAAAAATCATTCAATTGTTTTTTTATAATTATTTAATTAAATTAATTTGAATGCTTGAATGATGAGTTTTTTTATAAATGAATTTTAATAAAAGATGGCCTTCCCCATGTTTTGGTAAATAAAAAGGGGTTTTCAAATCCATTTGGAATGGGTTTTAATGTATGGTTTCGAAGAAATGTTTTTCTGAAATAGTGTTTAAAAATAGAAAACATGGGAATCCATGGGTTCATAGGTTTATGGTATAGTAATATTCCTCACCCATAGATACTATTAGGAGGTTTTCTAGTAGGTATATCTCCTCCTCCCTAGTCCTATTGTGATATGGACTTCAAAGAAACTATTGGTAGGATTCACATTCTATGGTGTTCCTTAACTACTTATGCATGATTTATGTGTCTATATTCATGATGGATAGACAATATTTCATGTTGGGGATATGAGTTTCAAAAATAAACTAACATATTTGTTATCAATTGTTTGATGTTACATAATTTTTGTATCATTTGGGTTGTTTGGATTGTACAATTTCAGTGCATAACTATGTATTTGATATTATATGTGATAAATTATATTATTTGATTTGATATATATTATTTTATATATGGATATTGAATCATCTTAATGTAATTTACCTTTTGGTTTTGGAAATGAGGGAAAATGGGGAATTAAATTGTTTTTAACTCTTTTGATATATAATTGATAAAATATTTATCATTCCATGATTTCGTTAATGAGGACCATGGTTAGATTATTGTACAGAGAATGGTTTTGAAACACCTAGGTGGGATCCTACAATACTTATTATCTCAGTCCCTATACACCGTCTCAGTGGTTCGAAGTCCTTGTTATATCTTTTGATATAGGTAAATTCAAGGATATGTAGCCTGGTGTTGTGGTTTTATGTATATTGGGTTTTGATTTCCAGTGGTGAGATTGGTAGAGCTTTTCTATTCTATCACATATAGAATAATGGATTATCTATTTTGGTTATGTCATCCTTTTCATTTAGTTATGTCACATTGAAATTTTCTTGTTACCATTTCAGTTTTGTCTCTCCCATTGTTTCCTTTTGTTATGAAATATAAATATTCATTTTTTCTAATAATTTTTACTTATATATATATATATATTTTAATTTATCATTTCTGCATGGTGGTTGGAATCATTCCCTCGATTTTTTATGCATAGGTCCTGGATGCTAGTCTATGGGGATCGGGAATTCACTTCGAGTATGTGGAAATTCTGGTTTGGAATAAATTTGAGATGGTATTGAGGTCAGGTTCATCAAATTTTTTTTATCAATAGAATGTATTATCTAATGATTACTTGACATATTTCATTTTTTTATATGAGATATAAAATTTCGGGAACTTGAAAGGTATGATATTATGAGTTCATAAACATTTATTGCCATAAAAAGACTCAAGATACTATAAAAATGTGGGACTTTTGTATCCTATTTAGTGTTCCTAATCAAAATATCTGTTTTTCTTATTGGTTTTTGTGTTTGAAATTAATTTCTTCTATGTATAAATGTTTCTTTTTTCAGTGTTCAGCTATATGCCTACAATACATCCTCCATGGGATTCTCAAGAATCATAAACTAATATTCCTTAAGGGAATCCAACCTGTGAAAAAAATATTGAGGAAAACATGTAGTAAGTTCATGATATTGACAAGAATTAAGCAAAATTTGAGAACACAAAAAATTTAGGTACCTCTTTGTGATGTTAGATAAATGGATCAATTAATATATTTATTAACTAATAAGATATAATCCTTCAATTTTTTTAATGGACATTAATAGGAAGAGTAATATCAATAAAATATTGATTAAGTAATTTACTTCCTCTATAAACAAAAGAGTGTTAGGGTGAAGTGTGAAATGCTCCAACATTATGGTCCTAGAATGTGTTGGATGGATTCTATATACAGGATGATAGGTAGGTGGAATTGGATTGGAAGTGATTTAAGTATCCTTCCCCTATAATATTTCTAGAGTCACTGATGATGGAAACGAATATGGTGTTACTCTCTATAAAGTTGGGAGATAATTATGTTTTTATATACACCAATTGGTTCAATAATATGGTTCATTTTGACATTAAATTAGAAAATAATAACCACTTGAAATCTAATATTTTGATATAGTATTTGGGAATGGATATCAAATCACAGAAAGTCATTATTTTTATTTTTACTTATTTTGTGGTAGTTGAAATGCTCATTACAGCATAGATGAATATAAAAGTCTTTTTTTATTTTATTACTATATTCTTTACCCTAGTGGATTATTTAGGGGAATGACAATGAAAAATAGAATGTTGTTAGATCATCACTTGTGTGGTCGAAGAGGTTCTCTATGACAGGAATCCTCCTATCGTTCTGTCAATTCTATTATTCATTATATTATACACTATCCTTTTTGTATGGTCAGAATCAAGCATTTTTCATTTTCATCAACTAAAAATTTGGGAAACAATCGAGGATGGTATGATCGTCATTAGCATTTCAATCATGTTATTTCTAGGAAAATTTCTGTTTATGATAATCACCACAAAATGCTTTTTAGGGTAATTAAATACATTATAACTAGAGGGACCAACAAACCTGCATCAGAAATGAAGAACCGTCACTATAAGATTATTTCCCAAATGAGGTATTCATGGGGATAATAATATTAGGAGGTATTAAGTTTGTATAATCTTCAATTTATATTTATTTTTTTTGTATGAGTGATTTCGATTTCCAAAACTATCTATTTATTTTTATTATGAATCATCTTTAGAGTTTTCATCCTTTGTTATGGAGTTACTGAAACCTCTTGGTGTGAGGAAATGAATTGGTTTTAGTGAAATGGGAGATATTGATAGTTGATGCGGTGTTAGTGTTGGATTTGTTTTCTCAATATTGGACTTTTTGATATCATCATCGCGATAGATTAATTTATTTTTAATCATGAATAGACTGATTATTATTGGATTCATGTATGGTTTCTTGCTGATGATGGGAGATATCAGGTGATTTAGGGATATTGGAATCTGAGTTATGGTCTTTTTAGAACATATTACCCAAATATAAAGAGGTTTTTTCTTCTTTAGTAGATGAGACTGATGATTTTTCTTTTTTTGTTGGTCACCTTGCTGTTTTTTAGGAAATTTAATATGATTTCCAAGATGATTATTTAGGGATTAATCCAAATATAAGGGTAGAGATTATGATTTACCACAATCTAGGTATATTTTTGATTTTGGTATCATCCTATCATAATAAACCAGTGGTGTTAAAATAGCTCGATATTTAGTTGGTTGATTTAGTGGAAAAGTGATTTTTATCCCATGTTTTCAACTTGTTAACCATCTGCAAATTGTTATAAGAATGATAACAGTTTACTAATTTTTTTGTGTAATATTATATTTTGAACTGGGTAACGGATATGAAAAAGTTTCCTTTTATTTTTTATGATTATTTTATTGATCAGTTAGTAATGGAATTGGAAATTCCAAAGAATGATCATTAGTTAAGGTGTCATCATTTTTTAGCTCTGAAGTGTGATATATCTATGATAAATTTCAGAAGAAGCTAATGACATTGAGAAATATTTATGATTTTTTTATGAATTATTCTCTTAATGATTTTATTTCCTTAATGAATCAAATTATCCATTAGTATCTCAACACTATAAGAGTAGTTTTTATAGGTAATATTATGTTTTATTCATGATCTAGGTGTGATCATGATCAAAATTATATCCTAGATCTAAAAATCCTAACGAATCATAGTTTTTATGTAATGGATAAAAAAATGTGTTTTCAATATGCAATATTTATTTTTCTTATAGATACTGAAATATTATCTTGGAATATTAGTTGATATTTAGAAGGTGAAGGTTATTTTTCCATTGGATAAACTGAAAAATTCCACTGATATTCAAGTATTACTTAGTATTTAAAGATATTATTGATTGTGAATCAATGATTTCTTGATGTTGGTTCCACCATTGGAAACTATTACCAATAAATAGATTTAATTCCAAAATAATGTAAATTTTAATTCATCATTCAATGACTTGACTAAACGTCTTACGTCAACTTATATTTATATTTTACTTGACATCGGTAATTGTTGGGTCAATTAAAGAAATTGTTCAATTTCAGGTTTGGTTTTCATGTTTATATATGTTGATCAAGTGGTATCTTATAACTCTCTTCAACTTAGAACACATGAGTAGAATTTCCCCACTGAATATTTAATTCTTACAATAAATATTCTTATACTTAACTGTTGGTGGATCTAAATTAATGGGGGGTAACATTAATTTATAACATCAAGTTGTTGAGGTATATCAATTCACATAAATACATGATTCTAAGTAAGATATGATTGGTGTAATACCTTCATACATTGGAATTTAACATCGCCCACACATCAAGGATGTAGAATTTCATTGGAGTACCTCACTTTAGGAAAGTACCATCACAATTTTTTTTGGAATATAATAATAAGTGTATCTTTATGGGGATTTTTACTCTGTTTCATTTGGATGATTCAAAGGATGTTTCAGGAATGGTCCTAGCTTGTGTTTAGATATCATAATAACATTTTATGTCTATTATTTAGAGTCCTGTTTATGATAAAGAGTTCAAATTAATTTGAGATACTCTTTATTGTGGGAAGACCATTTTTGTGCTGTTTCTCCTAGATTGTATGATCAGTTTCGTGGAATATCACATCATCCAATAATGTTTTAGGGTCATTATTTTGCTTTATTTTAATAGTGAAAAAGGTTCCATTAATTTAGTAACTGAAAATATGTTTTAGAAAATGATCTGGCATTCATGGTTGACATGAATAAAGCATGAAATTGATGATTAATTTTCCAAGAGTTACACCTCCAAATGAATAAATATATGGAATTTGAATTCTTATGGTTTCATGCTACTTATTTAGAGGTATTTTTGAAATTATATTAAGTATCCATGTATATTTATTATTAACATAGACTCACTATGTGATGAATACGACCTAGGTGGTGATTTATAAGTTGAAAAATGTATATCGCTTCTTTCTTATTAGGGGAACCACTAAAGCGGATGATCATTGTAGGATTTATTTTCCTGATATTGTGGGGGTACATTTGATTCATTGATTCATTGTTTCAAGTAGGGATAATTGGTTTACATATGGGTTTTAGATCATTCGAAAAAAGGAAATGAGGACTTAGGTTAGGTGGATAACTTCTTATAATTCATAGAATTATTGTCAAATGATGTGTGATATTCAAGATAATGGAGCATATCCACTATTCCTGTGTGAAATTCACAATGATTTAGTAAATTAAATTTTTAAATAATTTAATCATTTTTTTATTTCAAAAAATATATAATATAGATTGTGTTATATGAATGTACAATGGTTGGATTGTGTTTCACAAATCTACAAGTTATGATTGCACTACATGAAACACTTAGATTAACATTTGGTACAAAAAACACTTTTTCTGGCTTGTATTATACACAATTCTGAGTTCTTTTGATATATTGTGTAAGACGTAATTATGAGTTTTACCAAACTAAAATATGAAATTAAAATTTTATTACACTATTATAATAGTTAACACCTTGTCATTGGAATGATATTTATGAATAAGATAAGTTAAATTATTAATACATGGTTTAAAAAATTATATAAGTTGATTATTTGGTGATAAATTAACTACAAATTAATGTATAACCCTATTGACAATATATGATATCTTTTTCTAGAAAAATATATTTACACGATAAGATATATTTTATGTCAATAAATTCTTTAAGACACTTTTTATTAGTGAATATATATATATATATTATATTCAATCAAAAATTTAATTTTCAACTTATTAGTTTTTAAGTCAAGAGATAAGAATAAATAAAATCTAATGAATAAATATATGGATTTTTATAATAAGTAGTTTTAACACCTTTTAATAGAGAAAATATTTTAAATATAACTTTTTACCATTTTAAAATTTCTATTTGAAAAAATAAAATACATTTTTTAAATTGGAATAACAATGTGTTCTTTGGAAAAATATTGATGTTTTTTGAGAAGTTTTATTTTTTTTATAAATAATGAAAGACACATAATTTTAATTCAATATTAATTTTTAAAATAATTTATTTAGATTGATAAATATGAATATTAAATTATATTTCATGTTAAATGAGAAAATATTTGAATAAATTAATATCAATTAGGTTATAGGAACCAATTTCACATTGAAATTGGATATATAGACAATTCATTCATTTAAAGAATTGTGCTAAAATCACCTGATGTCATGACACGCATGTGGGATTAATTTTATATTAATTTATTCCACTTCTATGAATATAATTTTTTAAAATTTATTAAATATTTTTAATAACCAAAATATATAATTTCTAATAATTTTATTTTTCTAACCAAATAATTTGTGACTGTAATTAAAATTAATTAAAGTGATTACGGTAAAATTTTATTACATAATGGTTAAACTATAATATTAAAGTTGAAATGAACTAAAACATTTCCAAAATACATTTTATTAACATATTTTGACGAAATAACCTATTCTTTAAAAAAAATATTAATGGATACAAATTATATAAGGGATATCCCTTTTGAAAATCTATTCTTTTCTTAATTAGATTTCCTCTTGATCTAATTAAATATCTTATTATGTAAAATGGTTATATAAAACCTATTCACTTCCTTGTTTTTATGTTTTTGGATTATTAAAATACTGTTATGAATTTTTACCATTTCAAATATCGTGGTTGAACAATGATCAAATGATTAGTATTAATATAGTGCTTTAACAAATCCAATTTACTTAGACAAAGGAAGCGATGGACTCATCCAATAGAATTTCTCCCTATGAAGCCCATTTTTAGAGCTTATAATGTAGGTAGTGTCCCATGGATTTGTTGTAGACCATGTTCAAACTGAGATTCAACACGTTAATCTGGAATGAGACCGCATGCAGGAGAAGTGGATGATAATAGAGATTTCCACACAACTATGTCATCTGAACCACCTAAAGTGTTTTTCACAATCTCTCACCTTACAATTTGGCTTTAGGTGGACGTTATATGGGGTTATGTAACTAGACCCAAGAATTATGATTATTTGCGTTATTTTTTTATAATGAATATTTATTCATTTTATTATCGTTACATTGAAAATGGTTTTTAAAGAACAAAAAGTATTTTAGTTAATATTTAATAAAGAAATTTATTTTGATGAATTAATTGATTTTATGAATTAAAGAATATTTTAATAAAATATTATTACTATATAATTTTTTTTAAATATTATTGATCGTATAATCTGTTATAAATACAATGGTATTTTTTATAATGGTTTGAATGTTTTTTTTCAAAACCCATTAATTTGTTTATAAATGTAAAATTTTTTAAAGTAAAAAAATCACATATTTTGGAAATTATTTAGATAAAATTAATATATTTTTTGGATTTTGCACGTCAAAATTATCTAGAAATGAATTTTTCATAATTTTATGAGATTGTAGAGTTTTTGGGTAACAATTGAAGACCGCATAAATATATAATGTGTTTTATGACATCCTAATGACTAAATAGTTATGTAATAAAAAACTATAAAATTAATATTTAGACAATATATGTTTCACCATTAAAATAATGTGAATTTGAAATTTTTTTTGATTATTTTTATGGTGCCCTAGTGGACACTCCAAGGATTATAAAACATTTCAACTTTTTAATAATTATTTCCTTAAGAGTGAGACACACCTCCACATCAGCAGGCCTAATATTTTAATATGTTCGGTCATTGGCCATATAAAATAATGGTTCCCCTCCACATTGGTAAAAACCATGGGAAAACCAAGGGATGGTTTTTTGTTTAGATTAGTTTAATGTGTACTATCCAAAACTTAAATAATAATGAATTCCCTCTCTTTTCCTATACAAACCCACGCAATCTCCCATTCCTCTTCAATAAAACCATCTGGAGGTCGACCAACTACTTATCTTTTCTCTATATATTCCTCCAAAAGTTCCCCAAGCAGTCAAGAAGCCTCTCTCAGGCCTATATGAAGCCATTGAGATAACACTTCCATGTAAGGGATCCTCACTTTCCATCAGTCCTTACTTATGTCCAGGTTTCCTTATATTTTAATTCCCTTTTATTTTTAATTAAAAATGATGCAGCATGATTTCAAACACCCACAATACTTCCATACTTCTGTTTTAATGATGATATATATCTTTCTGTCTCATTAATGCCTCACATCTACACCTGTTACAACATCGAAATTGTGTAAGGGATTTCTCTCTCCTCATCTACATTCAATAAATTATTTTATATTATGCATCTAAATTACAATACTTATGGTGGTATATTGTGTTACATTACCGCCTTATAGTTTGTTTCATGTATAAATGATTATAGTCCCATTTGTATCTCTTCAACCCATTTTATGATTTCTATTTGACGTCGTTATCCTACTGAAGATACACCAAAATTTCTGAGGGCAAAATCATTGTGTGAGTTAATACCATACTGATTTATCTATAAAGGGTATTAACCTTTATGCACATGTACTAGTTGATTGAGGAATTACATTTCTGTATTCCAAAACTCTTATTCATGGAATAAATTGTGATGTTTAATGAATCAATGTTGTATGATCTATGTGTCACACATATGCATGAAATTAAATGATAAAAAGGTGTTCCCTGATAGTGCTTCAATGCATTTGGTAAAGATTAGTTTCATGATACATCATGCGCAATGGGGGTTTAAAAATTAAAATTCATGATCAATTAGGGTTTAATTATGCCAATTCATGTGTAATGATGGTTTACTCATGCTCTATGCACTATGAGCATTATCTCATGCTAATATCATGTTAAATGTTGGGGACACATTTCCATGTTTTGATAATCATTCTATATCATGCCTTTATGTTCATGTTTATCTTATGCTCCACTATTATACCTATTTCATAACATGTATTGTATTATTCATGTTATTCCTTTTTTATTCCCTTACTGGGCTTTATATCTCTTCCTTTTAATATGTATGTCCTCAAGTTATCCCATTCAATGCAAAGTACGATGAAATATTTTTCTCATGTTAAAGAAGTTTTCAATAAATATGTTTTATTTTTATGACTTAATCATTCATGTAATGTTCATAATTTCCCTAGACACAATAGATCTTGACCTCAAAGTTTACATAAGTAAAATAATATATAATAAATCATGTTTTAGTGTGCAGTAATTAGCAGGGTTTTTTTAGTTGGAATCAAAGGAAAAGTTTAGTAATTTTTTGGAATAGGATTAGAAAACCCTAGTGAAATCCTTATGGATAATAATATGTATAAAAAATATATCCCTAATTTTTTTGAGTATATAGTAAGTGGTTTATCAAAAAAACATCTCTATTTGGATACGAACAAGTAGTGGTTGCTCTGGAACTTATGTATCTAGGTGTAAAACCTAAAAATGCCGCTTTGATCTAGACTCGAATGGGAACAAATTCACAACAATGGACCATGCTTCCCTATTTGTTTGACACTCTTAGGGATTTTGATTCAATAAATTCAATTTCTTATTATGAACCATAATTAAGCGATAAATAATCCCATGAGAATATACGGTCGGAGAAAGAACATGGATAACATAAATTGAAGCCTATGAATTTATTAGTTTAGTAGATAAATGTAATTTATAAGTTATCTATTTAATGACATTTTATTCCCCTTAATGAGTTAATATTTTTAGGACAATCATCCATATTTTCCTTTTATTTTAGCCAATATCCTTTAATATGAGGACTATGGCTAACAACCGATGTGAAGGATATCATGATGAATATCCAACTGAGATTCTCAATCAATTGAGAGGTCAAGTAGGACATATCATGATTATGAAAAACTAGGTCTCAAAAATCACGATTAACAATTATCACTTTTTTGAATGCCTATTGAAACAAAGGAAGATGACGATGTCATCTCATGCATTTCCATCTACTAATGTTTATAAGGGTAAGAAAACCCAATATTCATCCAGAAATGATTGGGGAAAAAGGAACCAAAAGAAATTTGACAAAGGTACAAGTAGATGTTTTTAGTGCAAAAAGAAAGGGAACATAGTATAAAATTTCAATAATATAATAGATAATGTGATGGATGGAATAAAGGATCCATCAACATAATCTTACACAGTTCTATTCTAAAAATGTGGAGATGTTAGGAATTACCGAAGACAATGATCTATTACAATGGATGAGAAGAATGATGAGCAACAATAATCTACATGATCAAGGGATCACGTGACGTTATATGCTCAGATGGGTAATGATTAATTAATTTCATGTAACCACTACATCAATGTAGTGTATGTTATAATGTATATAAATACATGTCTTATTATTTTATCACTTATGTATTCTATGAAAATTTAGTCTCCAATAGAAATGATAGTAAATCCTTATTTAAAAACATATATAAGGGGTGCATCACATGTTGATGTTTGGGGGAATGTTCTTCATTAAAATTTTATAAGTATCCCTTTTATGGAATTTGAGGTAAAAAGGAAAATTAATTTTCAATGCATTAAGGCAGTTCAGAATTCTAGAAAAAACTATCCCACAAATGATCTGGAATTTGCAGTAGTGATCTTTGTGTTAAAACCCCAAAAGCCTTATCTTTCTGGGGAGAAGAGTGAAATATATTCAGAAAAAAAAATTCAAATATATATTGACACATAATGAGTTGAACATGTTCCAAAAAATATGGTTAGAGTTTATCAATGACTAAAACATCTCAATACATTAATACCCTGGGAAAGAAAACAAGGACGCAGATGCTCTAAGTATAAACGACCCAACTGCTTTTTCATTGATGTGAATTTAAAAGGATCAAATGTTCTTAGATTTGATGTATATGGAAATGGTAATAATAAAACATGGAACATCATCAATCCTTTCACAAATGATTGCTCAGCTGTCTATTTTGGAAAGGTTAAAGGATTCTCAAAAAGATGATGTGGGAATTCAGATTAATGTAGAAACTATCAGAAATGGTAAATCGGTGGAGTTTAATGTTAATGAAAAAGGAATTTTTATATTTGGATCAATAATATATGGTCCATAAAATCTGGAGTTAATGAAAGAACTTTTGGATGATGCACATAGTCTGAATTTCTCCATTCACCTAGGAAACACAACGTTATATCGAGATCTCTGAGAGAATTATTGGTGGGATAACATGCAGAAGGATATCACTGACTATACATCGAAGTTACTAGTATGTCATGAATTTAATTCTGAGAGGAAAAAGTCTATAGGGATGAGGCAAACATTACTCATACCCATATGGAAATCTGAGAACATAACCAAAGAATTTTTCACTGGACTTCTGAAGAAATCTAATGTTAAAAATTCTATCTAGGTTATTTTGGATCATCTTATAATGACTTCACACTTAATTATAAGTTGGAAGGATTTCTCATTGGATTAACTCATATTGATATAAATCATATAATTGGTAAGGCTTCAGGGAGTACCATTATTGATTGTATCTGATTGTTATCCATGATTCACTTCATTATTCTAGAAAAGACTCCACCATGCTCTAAATACTAATCTAAACATCAGTACGACTTATCATCCTCAAACTGATGTCCAATATGAGCAGATTATCCAGCCACTTGAGGAAATGTTGACAAAATTTTCAATGGACTTAATGGGAGGGTGGGATCAATATCTTCTTCTAGTTGAGTTATCTTATAATAATAGTTTCCACTCAAGCATCCAAATTTATCCTTACAAATCCCATTATGGGAAGAGGTGTAGAACAGTGGTATGATGGGATGATTTTGGGGAGAAAACTACTTTTAGGACTAGAAATGGTCGAAAAAATGGTGGATAATGTTAAACCCATTAAACAACACATCATTGCTGCTCAGAGACAACAAAATATCTATGCTGACAATCACTGATGTGAACTATAGTATGATGCAGGAGACATGGTATTGTTATGAATATCTCCATGTAATAGAGTAATGATATTTTGGAAGAAGATAATGTTGAGCCCAATGTATATCGTCTATTTTTAGATCCCTGGTTGCATTGGAGTAGTGGAATAACGACCAGAACTCCCACCGAGCCTACATAAAGTATGTTTTGTATTATATGTATCACTCTTAAAAAAGTACATACCTGACCCATCACATGTAATAAATCTGGAGGTGGTACCATTGGTGAATTACCTCTCCTATGAATATAATTCATTGAAGATGTTAGATTTTATTGAAGAAGTTCTATGAAATAAGATAATTCCCCCTATCCTGGAATTGTTGTGAAACCACATGTTTGAATAGGCGACGTGGAAATCAGAGGAAGTGATTAAGAAAAGTTAACCTCATCTATTATAGTGTGGGAAAAGGGAATTTTGAGGGAAACATTTATTATGGGGGAGGATTGTAATGACCAAAACATTTATTAATGAAAATTCCTCTTGATCTAATTAAGTGTCTAATGATGTTAAATGTCTATAAAACATATTCACTACCTTGGTTTATGTTTTTGGATTTTATAAAATCATTAATAATTGTTAACATTGCTAATATAGATATTGAATAGTGATCACATGATTATTATTATTATTATATATATATATATTGCTTTAATAAATCCAATTTACTCAAAAAAGGAAGAGATTGCCTAATCCAGTAGAATTTTCCATACGAAGCCCATTTTTTGGGGCATTAAAAGGTGGTATCATCATTTTGATTCACTCTTGACCATACAAAATATGAGCTTCGACATTTAAATCTTCAACAGAACCTCCTATAAGGTATGTGTAATTAAATAGAGATTACCACTCAAGCATTGTAATCTGAGATTCACCAAGAGTCTGTCACAATCGCCCATGTAACCCCTAGGTCCTATGTGGGTGTTATAAGGGTTATGATACAATACCCTATCAATATTCTTATGTTCATTATTTTGGTACAAATAATACACATTCATTTTATTATCTTTAAATTGTAAATAGTTTTTAAATCATAAATAGTATTTTTAGTTAATATTCAATAAAGAAATCAGTTTTAATTATTTAATGGATTCATGAATTAAATATTATGTTAATAAAATATTATTAAAAAATTATTTTTTAATAAATATAAATTATAGTATAATTTTTTATGACTACAAATGTAATTTTTTATTGTTTGAAAGTATTTTTTGTCAAAACCCATGAAATTTCATGAAATGGTGGTTTTTTATTTTAAAAGTATAAATTAATGTATTTAGATAATTATTTACATAAAATTAATATCATATTTAGATTTATTATATCAATGTTTTATAATAGGGAAGGTTTCATAATTTTATGAGACAATCGAATTTTAAGTGAAAATTAGATACTGTTGAAATATATAATGTGTTTTATGACATAACAATGACCCAATAGTTATTTAATAAAATAATATAAATATGTATTAAGAATATATATGTTTTAAATTTAATATAATTTGATTCTTTATTTTTTTATTTTGATCAATTTTATGGTGCCTTAGTGGACCCTACAAGACTTATAATATATTTTAACTTTTTAAAATTATTTCCTTGAGAGTGTGAATCACCTCCACATAAACAAGCATAATATTTTAATTATTTCTTCCATTGGTCTTATAATATACTGTTTTTCACAAAAAAAAATCATATCCCATTGGAAAAAACAATTTGATTTTTTTTGTTTTGATTAGTTTAATGTGTATTGTCCAAAACCTAAATAATAAAGAATTCCCTCTCCTTACCTATATAAACCCACTCAATATACCATTCCTCTACACTCAAACCATTTTTAACTCGACCAACCTCTATCCTCCTATCTATATAACGAAACTAAGGTGCCCCAAGATGCTAAGATAACTATCTCAAGCCTCTCCCAAACATTTGGGATCACACATTCTTGTATGAGATCCTCTCTTTCCTTCCATCATTATTTATGTTCTGGTATCCTTATATTGTTATGCCCTTTAATTTTCAGTTAAAAATGTTGGGGTTTGATTTCACACATCCCATAAAATTACGTACTTATTTTTGAATTATTATTGACCCCTATCACTCTAATTGTTGTGTCCAAGGTTCACATGTTACCATGTTGAAATTCTGTAAGGAATTTCTCTCACCTCATTTACATTCAAGAAATTCATTTATAATACACATCTAAATTGTGTTACATATGTTGGGATATTATGTTACATGACCACATTACTCTCGGTTTCATGTATAAATTATGAGATACCACTATCTCTCTCATCAACCCATTTTGTGATTTCAATTTGACTTCATTATATAGCTGAAGTTACACCAAAATTATCCATTCCAAAATCATTTTGTAAGTAAATACCACACCCATTTCTCTATCAGGGGTATTTAGTAGTATATACATTTACATATTTATTTAGTACATAAATTTATTTATTCCACAACTCATTTTCATGTAATAAATTATGATGTTTAATGAATCCATGTTTTATGATCTATGTGAAACAATTACTCATGAAATGAAATCATTAAGAAATGTGTGCCCTAATAGCGCTTCAATGCATTGGGTAAAGATTAGTACCATGATATGTCATGTGAAATGATGGTTTTATCATGATAATTAATGTGAAGTGAGGGTTTAATCATGAAAATTCATGTTCAACGAGGGTTTACTCATGCTCCATGCACAATGATCCTTGGCACATGCTAATATCATGTTATTGTTTCAACATTTCCATGTTCTGATAATCTTGGTATATCATTCCATTATGTTTATGTTTTTCTTATGCTGCATTGATATGCCTATTTCCTAACATGTATTGTTTTTTTCATGTTATTAATTGATTATTCCCTTACTAGGATTTATAAATCATGTTTTTCCAATTTATGACCTCAGGTTATCCCATGAAATGCTATATATTAAGAAATTTTGTGGTTATGGAAAAGAATTTTTCATTAAAGATGTTTTATTTTTATATTGTAAGTTTTCATGATATGTTCCAAATTTACTAAGAAACTAGATATATTGCTCCAAATAGTTTTCTTAAGTGAATTTTTAGGAAATAATTCATGTTTGAGTTTGTAGTAATGATCAGGGCTGTTATACCTCTCAAAAGTGTTCAACTATTTATAATTACAAGGATGAATCTCCTCCTACATTATAAGGGGAAGTCACCTGCCCCCTCACTTTCACACAACTCTAATTAACTTTATATAAGACACAAAATACACAAATATCCTCCTAAATTACAACCCATAATATTAGAGGCCACCCATTGGAAAAAAATAAATCCAAGTAATCGCTTTGTATCAAACCAAGAAGAGTTACCCAATAAATAAGAAACATGCTTCGATGACCTTGTTTGTTTTATTTTCAGTCACCATAACCTTTAATCTCATTATTTAAAGGTTATATAATAGAAAAAATATAAAATTTTTAATTTTATTTTTTATGTTATCAGTTTGATCTATTCTCACACATATGTTTATCAAATGGGATATGCAGTCATCATTTGTGTGTATAGAGAAATGTCGCCTCACGAACTGGTGTCATTCATTCTTCCATTTCTACCGTTCATTGGTAGGAAAAACAATTGGATTTATATTTTTATATTATATATACCGAATTTATGAAGTATTTTTTATTTAGTAATTTTTTTGTAACTTTTAACATTATGCTACACATTTTTTGGAAATACGATATCTTCATTTGTGGACGTGTGAACTACCGTCTCCTCAAAGAGATCTGATTCATTCACACATATCATGGATTGTATTAACGATGATTTTAGTACAATTATATGATAAATATGATATAATAATGATAATGAATTTATATTATTCACATACATGTTTTTCATTTCCTTACTTTCATTCAAATTAGTAATAAAATGGAAATAATTTTCATGCGTATGTACATCCTATCATCTCCATGAATGGTGTATTTTATTTTCAGTTTACATATTTTATATATTTGTATAAATTCATATATAATGAATATATATGATATTTATACCATGTCTTACAATATTTAAATTACTAAATCATGATCAATGTAATGTGATCATGAATAACAAGTCAAAACATGTACAAAAAATAAAAAGGATATTACGTGAATCATATCATTAACTTGGATTTAACAACAAACTGGTTATATAAATAATTAATAAAAATACATGTTCTATTAGATAGAAAAATATGGTAATGTGGTAGTTTAATAATGAAATTATATTTATTATAGATGAATACAAAAAAAATTAAATACAAAAGGTAAGGTGTTTATCGACTGAATTATATTTGTATGAGACTTATGATATTTTCAAAACTGTTTTCATTGTGTGGTGCATATAATTCCCATTAATATATTCTAAAATTATTATACAAAAATTTATTGTTATTTTAAAATCTAATTCATTATCTTCCAATATTGTGTTTGTGTTTCAATAGTTATCAAATCAATAAAGTAATTTTTGTCTCCATTTTCCTTCTTAGAGATACATCATAGGTTATATATCTATATTATTCCCTATGGTCTTTATACTTCCGTTTTACATGTTATATCCTAAGTACACTAAATTTCATGATAATTTACACTTCATTTAATGTTAATTTATATTGAGGATTTTTATTCAATGTTATAAATGTGGTAATAGTTCATTTTGAAAATTACATCATATAGTGGCCATATCCTTTTAAACATATCATTAAATTATTTTAATAATAATGAAACATAAAATTATAATACATGAATTAAAAATTATAGTGTATTGTAATATTGTGTACATAATTAAACATCATAAAATAATTTTTCATTCAATCTCCATAATGAAATCCTAACTAAAATTGTGCTCATACATATCCATAGGATAACCAAGGGATAACATGAATGAAGTAATGATCTAAAAATATATGTAAGGGAATAAAAATAAAATAAATCTTATCAAATGGATTAAAATGAATAACATAACGTTATAAAATGGAATAGAATATAAGGAATAATGACAAGAGATAATATAATCAGGGATTCATAGTAATTTTAAATCAAATAAAACATGAATTTAGAAAGAGTCACATTTTGTTGAACATAGAGGAGCATGATTCAAATATCAATGCACATTGAAGAACCTGAGCCAAATCTTATTGAACATAAAGGATCAAGATTCAAGGCTACACCAAGACCATTTCACATAACATATCATGAGACTAAACATTAACCATTTAATTGGAGTGATATCTAGGTGTACCCATCACAACAGGTTCATGGATATTCTTTCCACATAAAGAATCATACAGATGTAATTAAACATAAACATATGGGTTTTCATGGAAAGAATTGGGTATGGTAAAAATGTTAATAGATAAGTTTATTAGTGTCTCATAAGATTCTCCATGAATGGATGGAGTTAATTCATACATGTACATTAAAATATTAATATAGTGATATCTCATGATAGGTGATGTAAAACTGATGTGAGAAGCATGTTTAAGAAGCATTAGAAATAAAAATTTTTGTAATGTTTAAGGGGAACCTTCTTGGATTTGTTAAAAAGGAACATTCATAATTGTTTCTATGAATAATAATTTAACTAATGATGTTTTTCATAATAAAATAAGTTATTTTAGAAAAATAACGGTGTCCGGAAACATATTATGGGTCACACATAAATATGAGTTAGAAATCTCGAATTTCCCTTATATAGGGCTTTCTTTTTTGGAAGAATTGAGTATAAATCCTTTTAAAAACATTTATATACCTAAATATAATGACGAACAAATATTATTAAATGAGTTTTGAACATATGAAAAGCATTTGGATTATACACATAAAATTAAAAGAGACTTTCAGTTGGGAAAAAATAGATGGTGAGTAACCTAAAAGAATAAGGTATGTTCTGGTAGAATCTCTTACCATATGTCTGAATGTGTCCTTCACATGATCATCATGTTTTGGATAACCAAATTAGATTCATTAATTATTTATTATTAAACAATTTATATATGTATTTTATTTTGTTAAATTTTATAATGTTTTTTATGTTCCTTTTAATGTGATATGAAATTCAATTTCATCGCTTAGAAGAGTGAGTTTCCAAGGGTTTTATGATTATTTTAATTGTATATATTTATTAAAATTAATGTAGAATGAAGATAGTCTTCAAAAATAATTTATATGTTATTAATGAAAATATGTAATATTAACATACCATTTTTAAACATAACTGGGGATGATTCATTACATAAATAATTACTTATTATCGTTTAGATTAATTTTGTACTTTTCCTTTTGAAGGAACCCCATTTTTTTATAAATTAATATAATGGATAAAAATTTATTCCAGAACATTACATAAGATATTATAGATATATTATAATATGTTTATTCCAGTAAATATTCTTTCATCTCCCGAATCTCTTTGTATAACGTTATGAAACCTTGGAAGACTTCTGAATTAGTTCCTCTCATAGCTTCCATATGGGGTTTTATCGATTTTAAATGCATCTCTTTGGGGAAATTCTTCTTTCATATGCTCTTTCCCTCAACTGAATATAAATATAGGGGGTGGAGTTTTGGTTCTGTCAATCTAAAACCATGTACACTTAGGGTATATGAGTGGAATCCAAGCATTAGTTTATCTAATTTTAAGGACTCATTTTCTCATGTTTGGATCAAGATTTATTGTTTCAGTTGGGTATTATGGAATTCTGAAATTATCTATGATATTGCATCTGCGATTGGTATACCAATTAGGATGGACTAGCCAACTAAGGAAACCTCATTGGGTCACATTTCTCAAGTCCTTGTTGAGGTATATTTAGGATCGGTACTGATTGACAATGTGATTCTCTCCACTCCACAAGATGATATAAATTTGAGGATTGTTTATGAAAGGCTACCATTATATTGTGATGGATGTGGCACCATTAGACATTCTAAGGCTAATTTTTGTGCTCATATCATCTGCCCAAAATGTAATATAAGGGGACATGAGGAAGAGAATTTTAGAAGGAAGGAAAGCCAAAAAAATTCCAATATTCTGTTATAGTGACTTAGAAACAGAATGAAAAAAAAGTAAGAAATGAAGAGGGTCAGATTAAGTCTCCCCCTACCACTGCTCATGAATAATTAAAAGGGAAACAAATCCCAAAAGTTTTTCAACAAAATTCAATGTTTCAAAATTGCTGGGAAAATCTGGTAGATGAAGAAGAAGGTGTTGATGTTCAGCCCTCTTTCAAATATGCCCTGATTAGGTCCCTGGAGGATCAATATAACCAATATGATCCTGAAGACCGTGAAATGGAAAAGGAATGCCTTGCTCATGTTGAAGATGATAATGAATTCATTGAAGATCACCATGCAATAAGATGCAGAAAGGGGAAGCCACTCCTAGAAACTGTTATTTGAGTGAAAATGAATCGAATAAATTGTCAGGGAGCTAAAAGGGTGACCACTACTATGATCCCTGTTAAGGTTGACCTAAATCATAAATACCACTTGAGCTGGAAAGTAGTAAGCATTCTGCTTCGGCTACCACAATACCTCCATGTTCATAGATCTCGAAGAATGACAACAGGATAATTCCTAGACACTTTCCAACATTAGAGAAGGTGAATTCAAAAAAATTCTACAGAATTTTACTAACACATTAGAACATTATAAGCAGTCTACATTTCCAAAACAATATCCTAGTGAATTTCAAGTAACATCTCAATATAAATATTCCAGCCAATATGGGAAGTTGATAAATCTAGATTTGGAAAGGTCCATCTTTCATTTCTTCACACATCCCCAGGGGACCTTACTCCCTCAAAGAAGCTGCTTTATAGCTAAATGAAATCTAGTTCAAACCACCCAACATGTATGTCACCCCAAACTGAGAAATAGAGGGCTAATAATCTGAACACTTTGAATTATTTTTCATTGTTGGAATCCTGTGATGATGAAATCCATAGTGACAATAAGCATCAAGCTGGCGCGATACATGAAATTGATGCTGAGGGAGTTACAGATGATGGTGGAGGTCCATGGAAACAAGCTACTTCTGGGAGGAGAGGTCATTATTCTCACGGCATGTTAGGGAGCTCATCCTGCCATAGCATGCACATGCGATAACGAGGTAACTAAGGTTTTATTAACATTAAATCCTTTTTTAATTATGTACATGGTATCCTCCCTTTTAAATTTGTTTCACTTTTTAATAATAAAAGGCCTAGAGCCTTCACCTTTTAAAAAAAACTATTGATTATTGTTGATGTATTCAATGATCTCAAATAGTGTTACATAGTTTGGAGAATTTTTTCCCTATCACCCCAACTGGAATTGTCTTAACTAAATAGAAACGTTCAAAATAATCCTATCACCAACCTTAAAATCAAGTTGAAAAAATAAATGGTCATGAAAGAATTTATAATCACACTTTGTAATATACAGTGAAATCTAATTCAATATAAACTAATCTGACACCACCAAAATGGTTCTCAGACCTGATAAGTAGTGCTCATCAAATTCTATCCAATAAATACATGATTGGCATGGTCACCCAAAAATATAATTATATGGAAAAATATTAATTAATCAACATAACTAACATTAAAATTTATCAAATTCCAGATTTACTTTTCTCTTTTAAACTGTCAATTTCAGGAATGAATTCTTGATGTATATCCCCAATGATCTGAATAGTCCAATATGTCTAATATCCATCTATGATTAATAGTATATGATAAAATTCTCTTGAGAACCCATTTAATCAATAATACTCATAAAAATGAGTGTTTTAATTGAGTATCTCAATATGAATATATGGTTGAATGAATTCCTTAACATATTATGATCTCATAAACAATTTTATTTGATATAATACATTGTCCTTGAGTTTTTTGAAATACTAAAAAAGATACCATTTAGTAAACTAATAAATAGATACCAATATTAAATAACAATACAATCATGATGTCTATAAAATTATAATACAATTTTAATGTTTGAATTGGAAGGTACAACAAATATTGGTCTTTTCAATGCTCAACATTAACATTCTGACATCGAAAGCGCTAAGAAAATGGTTTACAAATGATTGTAACATTCTTGTCCACAAATGTCAACTCAAATAACATATTAGTAGTAGAATGGTAATGGCCCAACATGACTACATCCCATCATATATGAAACCCTGTATCATGGCCGAAAGAATGAGATTACTCTTTCCAAATTGTCCATCACTATCATGAATGTAAGACAAATCAAATGAGATATTTCCATTTATATTGGTGTAATGCATATCAATGTCAAAACAAACCCCTGTGGGACCCTTTATCCTCTAATTCATTAAATAAATCATTCAATAGATTTAATGTCACGGTGTTGGTTTCCATATTTCCATTTATATTGGTGTAATGCATATCAATGTCAAAAAAATATGGATGTACTTATCAAAAATTCTATACCTATTTTACAGATCCCCTTGCCTTAAAATAAACATTACACATTTACAATTCCAATACACTTAAAAAACTCATAAAATAATGTGGAACCAAAACGTCATTGAATATATCACTAATTTTCACATGAGGTAAATAGTGTGGTACACCTACTACTTTTTTAATATGTATGGAGTGTCATATACCCCCACACAATCATAATAAATGAAAATACACTGTATACATGAACATATCAACTCACAAGAGAAGACACAAAACCAGAATCAACTCTGAATGGATCATATCTTTAGTGAATTTCTATAATGACATGGATTTTCATTGTTTTATTTTTAGAAAATTTATTTGAAAATTCTAAGACTACCCATTGAGAAGACGTGGAACACTGAGCCTTAGTGTTCCCGTAATGGTCCATCAAAAAATGATAGTTTTTGAAATAGGATGTGTGAGTGGTTTTCCTAAAAAAGTGTAGTAACATTTAACTAGTTGTCCTGATCATGAACCTAAGGGAACCGTGGTGTTTAGGACAGTGAGTTTACCCTAAGGGTGACATTATATTAGTTGGTGTGGGCCTCTAGTGAGAAAACTCAAAAATGGCATAACTATAAATAAAATAATAAAATAATGTTTTTTTTTCTTTCAATACAATAACTCATAAATAGTAACTCATAATAGAAATCAGATAGTATAGATGAGATTATGAGGGTGTGCCATCCTTAGGTGGGGCCTAACCCTAACCGGCACGGAACGAGGGTACTGGTTAATTTTAGTGCGTTTTAATGAAAAAGTAAAATAGGCTTAAGAAATTTTATATTATTCAAAAAAAAATTTGTAACATGATGTAAAACCATTTATTTCAATTTATAAATGAACCAGCATGTCATGACCCCCTCCCCACTAAGTGTACCCATCCTGGGTCGGCAATGTGAGAAGGGAGATAATGACCCCTGATTCCCACCTCCAGTTGGCCCCGGGTTGGCACCTAGCACTGAGGGTATATTAATCACACAAATGGGAGGCATTACCCTATAAGAGAAAACATGCTGAAGAGAGAGATAAGATAGACACCAACCAACTCCAACTATGAACTGAAATATAAAAGAAAACCCAAGTGCATATATGTAATGTCATGAATAATTAATATAACTAGAAGGGGAAAACCGCAAGTACCCAGAAGAAATTGAAAACCATAGAAACCACAAACCCAAACATCTCCTACAACCCCAGGCTAGTAAAAACCTTCTTGATCACCAAACTGCTCCAAGTGTCATGAAAAGTAGTTTATATATACATATGGTGAGTATAATAGTAGACTCAGTAGGATCCTCCATGAAGCCTCACATGAAAAAGTACAGAAAGCATGCTAAATGACAGTAAACAACAAGTGAAACTAATTCATCCCCTAAACAGGTATACTAATTTACTAACCTCACCATGGATACTCTCACCAAGTAATGAATACATTAATATATCAAATAAAAAAGAATATCAAGGGTACCATGTTACTTCTTCCCCACTAGTTTTCTACATTGCCCCAATGTCGCACATCCTAAGAATCTATCTCCAAAAAATCTTTCCCACAGACACCTGGGTGAAGCACCACAATATGGACCTTGTTCAATAAAACCACCACGTCCATGAAATAAAGTAACCATGTAGTTTCTAGGAGCCACCACTGGTCATATAACGTGTATCATATGTCGAGTATTATACCTCAATCCATTACATCCCATACACTAAGTAAGGATCCTCAAGCCATCACAGCCTACACACGTTACACATATAGTAATCTATATGATACTATATCCAAAATATATGTGTGTGAATAACCACAAGACATTACAGCCCTTTACACACATATATGTAGAAAACTAATTGTTGGATCTACTAGGACAAGTGTCTACCAAGAGAAGAGATCATAGCCAAATGGGGTAGTCATCCATTCATCCTCCCACCAGAATGTAGGGTAAAACACCCCTCCATGGATTAGAATCCTTGGGGTGTCAGTTTCCCTTACAGACACGGTGGACTATCATATAGAAACACAAAATTTAGAGAATATATTAAATCTCACAAGCACACTATGGGCATAAACTAGTCTTAGAATCAACTGTAGCTAATGTCTCTCGAACTTTGGGCTGCCACTTCAAAGACTAGGAATCTTATAAGCACACAATCATTTCGAGAGCTTTAAAAAAGATATTTCATTACATTTTTACCAGTTTCACTTAACGTTAATTAATTCGTTAAAAATTAATTAACGATGAACAATTCCACATTAAATTTCATTAGTATCACTCCCAAAATCCACTATCCATTTTAAATTTTACAACGTCATCATTATGTTCTAGGAAAATCCAACCTCATGGTTAACACCATTTATTAAATTATTCATTATAGAATTACTTTCCCACAATCCCAAGGATTCTAAAATAACATTCTATGCTACTAAACATATGGGGGTCATCACCGTGAGTAGATGAACAACCCATTGAGTCTTTTTCGCCTATAGAAAGAGCGTAGACCCATCCTCCCTTGAGAATATAAACATGTAAAGCATGTGGTATATCATTCACATCTTCACCTCATTCTGATGAATGGTAAGAAAGACCCGCAACCTTGAGCTGTGGGGAAAAGTAAAGTAGATATTCAACCAATAAGGATTAGAAAGCATACAATAATAGCATCCATCCCATTCCATCCTCCTTGGTGTACTCCCTGACACCCACATGCATAAACTGATGCATCTCACCACTCTAGGCATCATCTGTTGTCACATCCCAAAGTCTCCATGCCCCTACATATCGCAATAACCATCTAGGCTCAGGTCATAGCATAAGCAGTAGCAAAACAAACATCACATCAATTGGACTATTGGCCCTTGGAAAATTAAGAGGGTAACTAAGAACCCTTCAAGGAATTATCAAACAATCAGTTCATTAATCCATCTTGAATTCAACGATTTATTATTCATAGGTTCCAAAATTCAAGAAACCAAATCAGTAAGCTATGAAAAATAATTAAACATGCTTACTAAACAAATTTTATTAACATAAAATTATATCAAGAAGAACCAAATTCATTTACATGCCTCTTTATCGATAGCCAACAGTTATCAATTAATAATGGTTTACGTTCTTTACCAATTTTAATCAAGAATGAATAGCAAAACGAAGAAATCATGGATATCACACTATCTAGAAAACAAGGGGAAAAATATGACTGATATCAATTTATTTATTTGGTTAAAATATTTATTATTTCAATTCCATTGTTTTCCAGTGGGATAGAACATGCTAAAAATATAGTAGCACATATAGTAATAGGGAAGCAATGAATCCACTACATCAAATAGTTCTTGACATTCTTTATCCACCAAACGGGTCAAGATTCTCCTCTTGCGTCAACTGAATCCACCAAAGGATTCCATGGTATGACCGCACCAACTGAAACCCAAGAAAACACCATTAAAACATGTTGATTACATGCTATAATATGGAATGTATGAACAGGAGAAGTTGAACCCAAAAAGAATGAGGATAAAATATACCTTATATAGAAGATTGATTGATACATCTTGGTTGCATAAAAATAGAGTAGAACCAATCTGAGCAGGAAATTTTGATTATGGAACTCTTATAGAATAGAATGAAATTTTTTATCATCTCATATCAGTGATGAAAGAGTAAGAATTATAGAGGATGATTTCCCTTCCCTTTAGATGATTTAACGAAGCGACGGTTTAAGATACCCTTAATTTCCCATTAAAATCGGATCGCATTAAACCACACGGTTTGACCAACTAAAAACATCTCATGCCTTATGAATAATTAATATAGGATTTATGGCCTTTGAATCGGCCTTAAGAGTCCTTAAAATGATGATTTAAAAGCATTTGACGTTAATGGAAAGGTAAAAGGGGAAATATTGTAGGAAGATGGAAACACTGTTCACCAAACTCAAAATTTGGAAAAGGAAATTGAGGCTTCTATTAGAATATCACTGATCTGGAAACATTGTTCATGCACTCGAAATTTGGTAAAGGAAATAGAGGTTGTTGTTAGAACCTCACTGATCTGGAAACACTATTCATGAACTCGAAATTTGTCAAAGGAAATAGAGGCTGCTGTTAGAAACTCACTATTCTGGAAACACTATTCATGAATCGATGTTTGGAAAAAGAAATAGAGGCTGGTGTTTGAACATCACTGTTCTAGAAACACTGTTCAGGAACTTAGAATTTGGAAAAGGAAATAGAGGATATTGTTAGGACCTCACTGTTCAAGAAACACTATTCATGAACTCGAAATTTGGAAAAGGAAATATAGGTTGCTGTTAGAACCTCACTATTCTATAAACACTGTTCATGAACTTGAAATTTGGAAATGGAAATAGAGGCTGCTGTTAGAACCTCACTGTTCTGGAAACACTATTCATGGACATGATGTTTCACAAAGAAAATAGAGTTTGCTGTTAGAACCACACTGTTCTGGAAACACTGTTCACGGAACTCAAAATTTTGCAAAGGAAAGAGAGCTTACCATTAGATATTACTGATAGAACTATTCACCGATGGAACTATTCACACAATTGAGAATTTTTCAAAGGAAAGCGAGGTTACCATTTGAGGTTACCAATAGAAATCTTCACTGATGGAACTATTCACAGAATTGGAAAATTAGCAAAGTATTGGGGATAATTCACCTTGACCTTCGAGAAAACATCAGATACCATATTTTCAAAATGGAATGGACCGAAGAGGTTCGAGCCATTACACAACATAATAAAAATAAAAATCAAGCCTAATAGAAATGTTGTTTCCTTTAAAAATGAATCAGTGTAATAATGTAGCAACCCACCATAAGAAAAAAACTTAACCACATTTCCTCTATTTAATTCTATAATAGAGATATGGGATAACTGAGACAATCCTAATGTTTCTATGGGTCTTTGTATAAGATGAGTTTTTGAGAGGATAATGATGAACAATGAAGAATCATCACACAAAAAAAATAGATTCAAGATTGGGGAACAACAAAAGACAATGGTGTAACCATGATCATCGCTATCAATCGATCTAGCCTAGAGGAAGGGGTTAATTTTTATATTATTATTTTTTGCCTATTCATTATTTAAAAACTATTAACTCATATCAACCCCTGAACATGTTGATCTACGGTCTATTCATTTATGAGAAATAAGTAGTCTACTGAGGGGTTTGAAGGTTTCAAAACTTAGTGGTTATCCAATTATTTCGTTCCTGGTTTTTCTAATATGATGAATGAAGGTCAAACGAACAAGCCCGACGTCTGTCCCTAAGGTGTTTTTGGTTCCTTGCATTCATCCTCATCTTTCATTTTTTCCATATTATTACCCTTGGTCACATATAGCATTTCTAAGAGGTTATGAATGAGGTAGGACCCTCGAATTGACAACCAATCACTTTATAGCATGTGATTGTGACTGAAACAGCCCAAGGATCTGGAAGGTTCACACGGTTTTGAAAACGAACCACCAGAGTGAGTTTGGTGGCCCACAGAAGAACCTGCAGGTGAACCAGTGCTGACCAATGGAAAACACTTGTGGGAGGAGGCACACATGGGTGGTGGGCCAAGGCGGTAAAGGTTGTGGCACGACGAGCCTTAAAAGTGCAAAAGAGAAATTCCAGAGGGCTGCATTGTCCGATTGGAAGCCTAGTTGTTGAGCCACGAGTTTGAAGTGGAACATAGTCCATGCGACTATGTGCATGGGAGGGTGCCAACAATATACTAGTGGTGTGATATGGAGATGATGCATCACCTACCGTGTCTAGGTTGGACCGAACCGGCCTACCAGATCGGGTTGTGCTAGATGGGGAACTGGGCCACAGGGCGTCGTTGCGGGATTGGTACAACATGAAAAATGGGTTGGAATAGTGGGAATGGCTGGATTGGGTCTAGTCAGGTTGGTCAAACAGGGTCGAGCCATGTCAGTACGACCTAGTCAAGTCATTCTGACCAGGTCAGAATGGGCTCAGACCCCACCAGCCTATTTTCACTAAACTGCCATAACATCCAAACTGTACATCTGATTAATGAGATGTTTGTGGTGTTGAAACCCTTCCGATGAGATTCTTCTTCTAGAAGAACCCATATGAGTTTTAGTAGATTTTGGGATACAACCAATGGCCTGAGTAGTTGAGTCTCCTAAAATCAATCATGCTTCGAGCGGGAATCCTACAGCTTACTATGAAGAGAAGGAAGTGATGAAGAGATCTCAGTGGACTGGAAGACATCAATGATAATAAGACCTTAGTTTCCCAAAAGATTTGTATATTTCAGTGGACTAGTAGACCTCAATGATGAATGGACCTTATTGGGACAGAAGAACTCAGTGATGAGAAGATCTTAGTGGCCTAGAAGACAAGAGGACCTCAGTGGCCCATCATTCCTCGGTGATGATTGGAACTAGGTGGTCCTACATACCATAGCGATGAGTGGACCTTATTGGCATATAAGATGATCTAACCTTTGTGGACCAATAGATGAGTGGACCTCAGTGGACCAATAGACATCAGTGAGAAGTGGACCTCAGTGGACCAGTAGGCCACAACGACTCATTGGGGATGAGTACATTAGCAGTACAAGATGTTTATCATTATGAATGATAGTCATGCTTTATATAATTTAGGTTATAACTATGTGATTTTTCCAGTAATTTGATTGTACATTTCATTGTGGTATTTTATTTATAGTCTAGGTTCCCTATTGAGTATTTTGTTACTCACCCCTGCATAGTCTCAACCCACTTGTATCATGACTTATGAAATCGACTGATGTTTTGAAATAGAACATGGTGGTCCAAGACTAGGTGATGCCCAGTGAGGAAAGACAAACAAGGTGTACTCCTAAATCTTCATGCACCTACTCTTAACAAAATTTTTTGGTATGGTTTTCTATAGACAGGGTTTTCGAGACTTTTTTACCCCCTTGTTTACAACTGTTCTTTTTTTGGGTTTGTATTTTTGCCCCTATTACTTATATATTTGGGATGGTAACTCGCAGTGGTTTTATTAACAGCATGAATTTTTTCTCTTTTCCTCATTATGGACTGGGATTGTGAGTGTGAATGTTTAATGGTACTGGGAAAATGCCTCCCACATGCATGATATATTCTTCAGCACTAGTCCCCGGCCATTGTCCTTTGGGAGGCAGTCTTAGTGTTGTCACGAATCGATCCCCATGGGATGGGTCATGAAAAATTAAACTTATCATTTAAATACTTAAAATACCCCAATCGCATCCAATTCCAAATGAACATTACCCTCTTTCATGTCAAAACTATCATGGGAATATCAAACTGAGCTATTTTTGCAATGAATCACATGGTCATGGTATACCATGAAGAAATTACAAATTGAATATTCCTAGGAACTATCAGACCAACAAAATATTATATAATAATATAAAATAACATGATATTCAAAATTATATGCTAATATTTATGTAACATAACAAAAATGTGGTTATACTTCTATTTTCATAGGATAATAATTATATGGTCCTGCTATTACTCACTTTTAATGGACTACAATATGAAATTTCCCACAAACTACAATATAATGTACTCACGATATTGTTAAAAAATATATTAAATTAGTTCCATGAAATCACCAAGAAATTTTCAAATTAAAAACTAATTTAGTAGATATTCATAGATCTCATACCTTCAATAAGGACATATTCATAACCATTACAAAACCCAGCTTTTACCACTAGATTTCACTTCTTTAAAATCACAATGAACTTTTCAGTTTATTGTTTTACAAATTTAGAACAAAAATCATACATATCAACCCATAACCAAATATAGTGTGAAACATTAAAATAGTATAAATTTCTTCCAAAACATAAAATTTCATAAAAACAACCTGATTTCATTGAGAAAACATTATAAATTTTTACATGAATTCCTTATTTCTATTACACATCCTTATAAATTGTGAAAAACATATAAAAACATAGGATGATCCTAAATATATTAGTAAGGGATATAAAAAAATGAATGAATCCATTAGTCCATGAAAACATATAAGCTTATGAAATCATTTTCATAATGACATACATATCACTCTTGTATACTTACATTATGAAACATGATATTTTTTGTAAAGCATTAGAGAACATACATAAAATCATAAAGTTATATTTATAATTACTTACATATATTGTAAACCTCATGGATGCATTTTGATTTGTAACCCTAATTGATACCTTATAATGTATCCCTCACAGCTACCTTTTGTTGTAACCATCAAAGTTACACTAAGAGTAGCAATATGGGCGACCTCAAACATACACATACCCATTGAATTTTAGAAATAAATAATTCCCCAAAATCATCAAAAAAATACCAAGAACTAGAACATAATCTTAAAACATCAGTAATTGCAATAAATATTACTTCTGAATTGTGTAAAATAGATTTTTAAAAGAATTTTTTTTAAAGAAAACTCTCTTGAAAATAACATATAACTAATGTTGGAATTAATAGAATGAACTGAATATGTGTATACATGATAAATACACATGATATAACATAATATTAATTTAATTCATTTCACAGATTATCTTAGTACCACATAATCAATGAAATAAAAGGTTAACCGAAAGAATGGAAACCAGGCTACTAATTCCATTACCTTGGGTTATTCTTTCTTAAATATGTTTAAAAATCTTATATAATAGTTAAATGTGATTTATTAATATTTAATAATGATATATTCAGGTTTATAATAGCATATATTATAATTTTATAACATCATTCAATTAATTTATTAGTAAACTTTTGTTGTTTATATTTTTCTGTGTGTTGCTTCACATGGTTTCCATGGATAGTTCATGAAGTATTTTCTTATATATTTCATTCCTCTTGATTTATGGTAGTATTAGAGATTACAAGAAGAGAAAATAATTGAAATAAAAACACAATAAAATGAAATAGGATTTTTACCTCTTGATCACTTCTACTTGAGATCCACATAAATGCCATTGAGTTTGGCATTTTGATGTGATCATTAGATCTTGGACGTGGGGAAGGGACTTGGGAATGATATTGGGTATAATTTAGATTATTCCCAAATCCTAAGAGGTTTGAGTGGAAGGGGATGTGAGGTTGGTATTTATAGTGGAGGGGATGAGGGGATTATAATTATTTTAGTCATTAGTTTAATATTTTTTCTTAAGACTATGAATAATATTGATTAATGTTAACCAAAATAGTAATTAGACAATGTGATTTCAAACCAACAGTGATTACATTATCCAATATTCTAGGAATTCTGTATTTAACTAATAATTTATATATATGGTATATTTATGTATTTTATAATTCATCAAATATTCAAAAAATCATGGAAAATAAAAAAAAATGCCCATATCCATTTATCGATGTGTAAAATTATAAAATGATACCTTTTCTTAAAATAATTTTCTAAATATGATTAATTCATTTTTTTTAATCATAATTTATTCTATAAATAACATTTTTAAAACTATAACACATTTTATATCTCATTGAAAAATGAATCAGTATCTCATTATCTTATAACCATAATAAAAAAAAATAATAATTTTTTTTACTATTCATAAGGGTCATAATACTATTCGTATTAATATTAATAATTTTATGTTATTATTCACCAAAAAAACTTGGTTATATACAACTCTAATTAACTTACTAATCACATCAATAAATGTTTGTTATTTGAAATTCAAATCATAGAATAATAAAAATTTTGTTTAAAGGATAGTTTATAACCACCTTCATTAAAAAATGATTAATTATTTAGAGATTAAATGTTTCGTTCAATGCCATTTTTTTTAAAAAACCATGAGGTATTACATTCTCCCCTCCTTCTAGAAAATCCATCCTCGTAATTTTATTTCCATCTTAAAAAATTGAGCATACCATTCCATCATAGCATTTTTCTGATTCCCAAGTTTTTTATTTAAATTTGTAGATGCTCTACAAAACCTATAAATAGTGGATTACCATATTTTTCAATACTTATTCTATTCGATCAAGAATATTAACATGTTTATTTTCTAAAGAAAGGTTCACATCCAACTGAACTAGTTCTATGCTCAAAAAATGAGATGAATCTAGAACATACGATTTCAACATTGAAACATGAAAAAAATTGTGTACCTGAGATAAAAAGAAAGGAAATGATATTCAGTAGGAATCTGATCGAAATTTCTCTAGTATTTTATATGTTCTAAAGAACTGTCGAATTAGGTTACTATTTTTACCAGAACACATAACACATTTCTGTGGTGATTTTGCATGAAAAACTTGATCCCCTACCTTGAATGAATATTATTTCATTCTATTACTTGCGTAACATTTCTTCCTCCTCTATGTTATCATTATGTGCAGCTGGATCATCATCACATTCTCAGCCACTTCCTCTACTAATTTTTGTTCCATCAACATCATTTCCCTGACTTCATCCCAAAATGTTAGAGTTCAAATCTGCTTCTAATATAATTCTTTCAATGGTGACATATGTATAATCGAATTAATACTGTAATTATTAGAAAATTCAACTAATGAAATATTATGATCCAAGAATCCCTGTTATTCCAGTGATTAAGCTCAATTAATATCCTCAAATATCTGAATCTTAGGTTTTTACGAACAATGTGATTGAGGTTGAAAAGTATTACTAAAATTTAATTATATTACCAATGTCTTATGATGTCCTCTACAAAAGTTAAAAGTCAACCTGGGATCACTGTCAGATACAATGGAAAGAGGAATTGCATTTAACCTGAAAATCAGGTTAAGGTACATTCAAGATAGCAGATCCAAGGACAAAATATCTCAAATAGAAAGGAAATTAAACTATTCAGTTAGTCGATCAACAATAACCTAGATTATATAATAACCTTGAGAAGTCTTTGGTAAACCCATCATGAAAACCATGGACATACTTTCTCATTTCCACTCCAACACTGGTAAAGGCTGAAGCAATACCTTCCATAATTTTTACTTTTCTTTAACCTATTGAATTTTCAAACCATTGATAATAAAATCTGAAATATATATTTTCATTATATCCCACCAATAATACTTTTAAATATATATATATATACAAATTTTTTCTCCCAATATGAACTGAAAAAAGAGAACTAGGTGATTTGAATAAAAATTCATTATTCAGTAGGGAAACACATGGGCAAACAATCTTATTCCAAATCTAAAAAAAATCATTATCAATATTAAATTCTATTAAAATAACCATTTTATCTAATTATTCCAATTTATGTAACTACCTTTATATCATCTATGGTTTCTTAATTCGGTCTGAAAAATATGACTACACTCAAACATGGAAAAAATTATAGGAATTTATTACACCAAAAAATTCCAAGCCCAAATTCATCAAATCATTAATTAAATGCTCATGTTCAACAGTAAAATAGTTAATGATTAAGGATGTTTTCGAATAATGGAATCTGCAACTTTGTTTTTCTTTTCCTGGATAGTAAGTGATCATGAAATAAAAATATTTTATCAATTAAATCCATATTCACTACTTCATGTTTAATTTCTTTTGAGATAAAATATAGTTTAGACATGTATAATCTGTATATATTTCACATTTTCATCCGTATAAATGATTCCTCCAAATTTTCAAATTGAAAATAATAGTTGTGAATTCCAAATCATGTGTGTGATATGTTTACTCATGAAGTTTCTGTTGCCTTGATGAATAAGAAATTACGTAATCATTCTATGTCAGAACACAACCATGTCCCTTTAATGATGCATCACTATAGATGAAAAAATCTCCATATCTGGAACATAGGGCCAGAACTGAATTATTCACCAATATTCATTTAAATTACTGAAAATATTCATTACTTTTCTTTCTATATATTAATTTCACTCTTTTTTGAGTTAACATATTCAGTGCACTATATAACAATGAAAATGTTTCAACAATCCTTCTGTAATATCCTTCAAACCCACGAAAACTAATAATCTAGGTTATATGTGTGGTTCTTGGACATTCTTCAACAACTTTAGTTTTGGATGAATCTATAATAATTCAATCATTAGAAACAATGTGACCAAGGAATGAAATTTGTTGTAACCAATGTTCACACTTTCTAAACATTCCATAAAGTGATTTTCATTTATAGTTTTCAAAACAACAATTAGTTGTTATTTATGATGTTATTTACTTTTAGAATATAAAATAATATTATCAATAAACATAACCACAATGTTATCCCAGAACTCAAGAAATATTCTACTCATAAGATCCATGAATACAGAAGTTTCATTAGTTAACCAAAATGGCCATAAAATTAATTCATAATAACCATATCTAGTTTTAAAAGCTATTTTTGGAATGTTATACTAATTCCCTATTAGCTATTAGTACCAGAATCTCATGTCAATCCTAGAAAAATAAGGAGCTCCCTAGAGCTGATCAAACTAGTCATCGATGTGAGGAAAATGATACAAATTCTTAACAGTAATGTAATTCATTTTTCAATTATAAATTAAAGTCTAATAAAACCATCATTATTTTTAATGATAAAATAGGATATCCCAAAGGTGAATTTCTAGGATGAATGAATCATTTATCATGAAATTCATGTAACTCATTTTTCAATTCAAGAAGTTCAATTTTATCCATTCATTAAGGGTGATTTAAAATTGCCTTGTCATCAAGAACAGATTTTATCTTGAATTCAAATTCATGAACATTTTCAACATAGGGAAACTCATCAGGAAAAACATCAAGGTATTAATTTACCACTGTCTTATCATTTATAAACAATTCCATTATTTTCAACAATATGAGAAAGATAAATTTAATTTCTATCTTCCAACAATTTCTTATCTGGTTGATATCGTATCAATTGTATGACTTCGTTCGTGTATAAAATCTAAAATATTTAATAAAAAAATGTTATTAACATTACAATAAATCATACAATGATAAATAGAAAGTCAATTCATATTAATAGTGGAAACAAAATCTACTAAGGGAAAAACAATAATGTATGGAAGTAGTGAATTTTCATAGATATTATTTGGAAGGCTCTTAAAATGACATTTTTATAACATTTCCCTATGGTGTTTTTTCCATATGTTCTAGTACCATTTGATGAGGCGTTATTTCTAATTTACTATCAAATGTCTTAGAAATAATGAAACATGTATACCCCATATCAAACAAGGCGTTAGAAAAATCTGAGTAAACGAACAAAGTGCATGAAACCACTTAATTAGATGGCCTGAAATATACTGAAGTAGCCGCATAGGATTTCACAAAACTTTTCAAATTACCGTATGATTGCTTCCTATCACTCATATCTTTCATTGGGAATGAATTTTCATAATGACCCATCACGACTTCAAAAATCCCTTTAATCAGTGCTAAAAATGGCATTTAACAGCACTAGAAAATTACTATTAAAGTCGTCGTAGATAAAGGGGGGTCCACTTTATCAGCGCTAAAATGAAGTGATGATAAAATTGTCCTTTATCAGCGCTTTATTTTTAGGGGTGATAGAAGACAACTCTTATCAGTGTTTTTTTAGCGTTGATAAAAGTAAAAATAAAAATAAAAAATTCCTGGCAATCACATGGGTCTTTTTACAGCACTTGAGCCCCCCACCCATTATCAGTGCATTCCCAAACCTCAAGCGCCCCCACGAACCCCCTCCACCCTTTATCATCACTCTCCCCCATCCATTATCAGTTCTCGCTCTCATATTCCTCCATGCACGTGCGTCCCTACCTCCACCTGGTTTTGAACTCGAGACCTCCCCCCCACCCTGCGCGCCTAAGCCCTTAACACTCCTCTATTTTGATTTGTTTTCCATTTCATTATATATCTATTTATATATATATATTTATATTTATATTTATATTTATTTGAATAGTAATATATATTTATATTAATATATATATAGTTATATTAAAATATATGTATATAGTTATATTAATATATATATTTATAGTGATATTAATATATATATTTATAGGTATATTAATATATTTATATGTAGTTATATTAATATATATATATATATAGTTAGACTAATATATAGGAATATAAATATTCATATATATTTTTTAAATAAAATGAATATTATTTATTATTTAGATAAAACTAATATATTTTATATGTAAATATATTTTTTATTTATATTTATAATTAAATTTTTATGTGTGAATATATAAAATATATGTATATATTGTAATATATTTGATTATAAATATCATATAATTATAATAAACAATTAAATTTCAAAGAAATAATATCAATATTAATGTAATACCTTGGAATAAATTCAGTCCCCACCAAAAAAATCCAATAATACCCCCTTATACAAGGCTGAAAATCCAATAAATGGTAAAAAATACGGTTATCCCGATTAAAGACTAAGTTTTGGAGGCCTTATGGGCCTATTTGTTCCTTGAAAAAACCTTCACCAGGGTCCCTTTGAGTTATAATAGAATAGAGCATGTCACTAGCTTCGATTTGATATATGGTAGAACTAAAACAGACACCCAGATCAAAAGTTATGGCCGTTTGATGTTCGAGATGTAATTTCAACATATCTTGGATATTTTTATAATTTTTTTTTAATTTTGTTAGTCTTAAAATTGTTTTAAAATGACTATTACTCCATAATAATTAGAAAATTATTAATTAAAAATATTGTTTAAATTTTTTTACAAGCCATTTTCACTAAATATCATATATATTATGTGTAACTATATATTTATACTTATCTATAATATATTTATATTTATTTTTAAGGAATATATATTATATTTATATCAATATAACTATATATAAATTTAATGATTAATATATTTATTTAATGAATTTTTTTGAATTACACCATTTATCACTACTTTTAAAAAAAACACTGATAAAGACACCCCTTTATCAGTGCTACAAAAAAATCGCTGATAAAGGGGTACTTTTATTAGCGCTTTTTTTATCCCTGATAATGTAACCCCCCTTTATCAGCACATTTTCGTCAGCGCTAATAAAGGGTGGTGTTGTCCTTGGCCCCTTTTGTGGTAGTGCATCTCACCACATTTGAAACTCTTTACGAATTTCTAATCAGGATTAACCTTTAGGTCATATTCAATATAATATCAGGCCATATGTCCAAACATTCCACATAAAAACCATTAGATGTTTTGGTAAGGCATCCCTGAGGGTGATTTTTCCCACACTTTTCACAAACTCAAAAATGAACAAACATACCATAAGATTACATTGATTGATTCTTACCCATCTCTTTCCATATGGACCTCTTCTTCTATCAATTCTCATAGTAAACATGATCATCATCGAACTATGTTTCTACCCTATCAACACATCATAGATGCTTCTCAAATAATTTTAATTTTCTTGGGTCCAATTCTCTGTGATATCATGGATTCAATCCCATGTTAAAACAGTTTATTTTTCTATCAACATACAGAATAATATTTGTCGCATACCATTCCATTCGGGTGAATTTTTTATCATAAAATACCATTGAATCTTTCATCATTTCATCAATTCAAGGAATTTATTCTCCATCCTAAGTGGAACCCACTAAGGTAAATATTTTTCATTGAAAGTAATTTAAAATTCACCCCACTCTAAGGCTATAATCTCCTTTCTATCTAGGATATTTTCTACCATTTAAAAACACTAATTATAATAACCTCGAAAATGATAAATTGAAAGACTAAACCTTTGAATATCTTAACATTCCAAAAAATTGAATAACTTTTCATGGACGTTAAAACATCATTCAACAACTACTAGGTTAGAAAACCCAGTGAAATTAGGAGGGTGTTTCCTCAAAAAATAATCCACTATCATCATGTTCCTTTGAGGTGACATTGATTTCTATCTTTTCTGGATACCAACGCCATTTATTTCCCACATCAGCTGATCCATTATTTTCAAAAGCTACCTTGTTATAATTCCCCCATTCTTATATGTGATGTTTGAAACATATCAGCATCTTGATTCCTTTCAAATTCATCTTCCCTATAAATTTTGTGGAAAACCATTCTTATCCGACATATCGTAGATGAAGAAACCAGGTAATCATTAAATTATATATCATTTCAACAAAAAACATATCATAAAAATCCATTATGTTATTCAATTTAAATCATCCTAACCCTAAAATTAATATAAACCATGATCTAATACCAAATATAAGGACTCATCCTTAAACATTACATAACCTAACTATTTCATCTATATTTTACATTTTTATAATCCTAAATATCTTTTTGGTTTAGTGTTTTAGAAATTTGGGACATAACTCAAACATATCAATCCACAAGCATACAATGAGGGTATCATTAAAATAGTATCCATTTCATCTATAATATAGTAATTTTACCACAAAACAACAACAGTAATTATTTGAAAAACATAATAACAATTAAATTTACTTCCTTCGTTCCCATACACATCCTTATGTCAAATGTAAAACATTAATAATAATGGGATGAGCATAAAAATATAATTAAGGGATATATAAAATAAGGAAATAAAACATTAGTCCAAGAAAACTAATAAGAATATGAAATCATTTTTACAAAGACATACTTCTCAGCCTCATTTATTTATATTGTGAAACATGATATTTTTATAAAAACATTTCCTCATAATTTTTTTAAATTGAATTTTAAAAGATATTTTTTATATAAAAGTCCCTTAAAATATCATATAAATGAAGTGAGAAGTGATAGAAAGAATGTAATATGTCTATACACTATAAATACACATAATTAAACATAATCTGATTATAGTAGATTACAAAAATAATCTTAGTACGATATAATTAATGAAAAGGAATGTTTTCCAAAAAATGGAAAATGGGTTAAAAATTTCTGTATCTAAGGTCATATTAATTCAAACATGTTAAAACCACTTAGATAATGGTTCAAAGAGTGTTGTTAAATTTTTACAAAAAAATATATTAATTTTTATAACACCTTGTATGATCATTTTATAGCATCATTAGACACATTTATTAATAATATTTTGTTATTTCAATTGGTTCATGTGCATGCTTCACATGATTTTAATGGTTGGTACATAATGAATATTCTTATCGAATTGAAGTAAAACTCCAGAAGTTGAATGAAATGGTGTTAATTTGTTTCTATAATAATAAATTACTCCACTAACTATTCTAGTTATATTATATATGGATAAATAATTTGATAAATCATTATAGATACTCATTTAGATCATTTTGGGGGTTCTTAGATTATCTTGAACTTTTTTCATTGTATACCTTAAATATTATGCATATTTGATAATTCTATAACATAATAGAGGACAGAATATACTCATTAAAAAATATTATAACCATTAAAATGGGTCTAAAACTAGCATTGAAGGAAATAAGTGAATTGAAAGACATATCATCCACAATGTTAGTAAATCAACACATCATAGATGGTTTTTTTATTTTTAGAATAATATGAATAAAAGATAAAGAATGATGCAGAATTTATTAATAAACCGGATAACAACACAGAATATATATACTACTGGAACTTTTATGTAACATCCCAGGTAAATAAATAGTAATAAATATTGATATATATTAATATTTGTGAATTAAATATTAATTTCACTTTAAAGAGGATTCTATGTTCAATGGTGTACCTGATCGCAACAATAAGTTTATTTGGAATTTTATGTTGCACATAATGTGGAGTTATACTGATAAATAATAATATAATATTATTATTTTAAATGGAATTTAATGCATAGTCATTGTATTGGCAAGAATGAATAGAACTAACTGCAATATGATTATACACATTGGTTAAATGACTTTACATTCATTCAATAATGGTTATAGGCTTAAAAAGTAAATGAATCCAATTTTAAACATAAATACTCCAATATTCTTCAAAAGGATTATTTTCCACCTTTTGAGGGTGAACCCTTTTTAAATATAATTTTAGACACTTATATATGTTTTATATGAAAAAATAAACTTCTTCCTTAGAAGTGGGACATCAAAATTTACTTTGGGTAACATTTTTGTATTTTTTTTATAATGTTCATTTTTTAATGAATAGTGAAACATATTGCATTTTAATTCAAAACATCATGTTAATATAATTTATTTATATGGTTATATTATCTATTTCATTGTTTTTAAAGCTTAATTATATTATACTGTTATAATTTAATTCAATGTGGGTCATTGGAAATAATTTCACATTGAAATTGGACAAACAAATGTCCATCTTTTGATAGTTTTTATTTCTTAAAAACAATCTTTCTGGTTTTGAGAAGGAGAATTAATATTATATTAATTAATTTAACTTCTATGTTTTTAATTTTAATGAATATATAACTTTTTTGTATTTGCGATATCAAATTTATCTTAGGGTGAATTCTTGGTTTTTTTTTGAAACCTATCAATTTTTTATGAATTATGAAAAATATTGTATATTAGTTACACACCGAAGATTTCATTTAAATGAATTTTTACTGATTTTTTGAGTTTAATTTCAAAAATAAAACATACATGGTTTTCATAATTATGAAAAAATTTCATCAATGGGATGAAAATAATATTTGAAGAATAGTAACTTTGGATTTTTATTTACCGCGGTTAAAGGTATATATAAGGTAATTCAAGGTAAAAATAATAACATAATAATATAAAATTACCTTAACACTTGTCCTACACTTATGTTATTTGTAATGTACAACCAATAAAATCATTGGGTTAAAATTTTGGCCTTTCAAATCCACTTTGTAAGATAATTACATTAATATCATTTTATTTAATGTAAAAATAAAAATATCATAAACATGTATTGTTTTTCTAAAAAAAATTTATTGTTGGGGTTATATAATTGATATATTGGACAATAAATATTAATTATATAGCTAAAATGATTTCCTACATCATGGTAGTTTATTTATAATATTTAGAAATTAAATACATTAATATATTTATGACACAATAAAGATGTAATGATTACCTCATTAGTGAATGTTTTAAATAAATGAGATTATAAATGTTAAAATAATTTTTTTTGAAACTTTTTATTCCATACACAAATTTTAGGGATAATTATTACTTGTTATATGTGAATTATTGTTGTTTTTTCGAAAGAATCAAGTTGTTATTTATTTTTTAAATGTCTTGATATGAATAGTATTTAAATTGACATAAATGACTTTCAAATTCAATAAAGATTTTATTAAATGATATAATATTATTAAAAATATTTGATTCGTCCAAATTAAATATTTAATGTTGATAATTTCATTAATGAAGCACTTTTGGTTCTATTTTAATTTTATGATAACTATATTAACCAAATAGGATGAATATATAAGATAACATGGTAAAAGTTAAATAAGTTAACCAGGGGTTAAATAAAAAGGATAAGGATTAAAATTTATCCAAAACAAGTCCAATTATTGTTGGATTATTTTATTTCGACTTATTTTCACCTTATATTAGAATTAAATATGTTTTGGACCTATTGAATCTAAAAATCAGTTTATAATAAAATAATATTTTCAAACATTCCTAAAGAGCCCCTCATCCCCTTTTTAAAAGGCCATCATCTTTAACAAATTACTCAAACCTATAAAGCCCCTTGTCTCTTCCAAACTCTACCCAATATGCTCCCATGATACCTCTCTTACACCTATAATCCTTACCTTAGTCAAAAGGCAATTCAATAAATCATTTTGGTTCAATCCAATGGGAGTTGCCCGATTTAAAGGTAATGTCTTCCCTCAAGTTCTCTTCTTTTTTTTAGTTCTTAACTGCCTATGCTATTTTTATTATTTAATTATATAAAAACACCAGTATCCTCGATATAATAGTTTTTTATGATAAGTATTATAACTTCACTTACACACACCTCCATCTAATAGGTATAGAACACAATGTTTCTGTTAATGGTGAACTACTGCCTCACAAATTGATGTTTGTTCAATCTTCTCCTACCACCTCTTATAGTGGCCATTCTGGTGGAATTATAATTATATATGATATTTATTTTTTTTATTTTATATCTATTCTTATTAAATTACCTTTTATAACATAACTTTTTTCTTTTCATGTTGTATGTATATGATAATTTTATTTGAGGATGTGCGGACTACCACCCCCTCAAAGTGATATGACTCGTTCATACCATACATGGAATGTATAAAGGATGGTGTTAAGGAAAAAATGTAATTCATATAAGATTTGATATTATACTGTAATAATAATATACCTACGTATTAATTATTTTTCATTCCTTTTAAAATGAAAAAAATGAAATGTAAGTAGCCTTCATGCGTACGTACGGTTTATCGCCTCCTTCAACGATGCCTTTCATTTTCATATATCCAAATGATATGGACTATACTAAATACATATATACTTGATATATATGATATATATGATATATATATCATAAATATCATTCTGGTGATAATATAATTTTGACCACATTGAAAATTTATAATTATATCAAGTTCCTTTTTTTACTCATGTTTCTAACATCAAAAAAATGTAAAATATGAACTCAAATAATTAACTACTTGTTATAAAAAGGTAATAAGTGATATTAAATGAATAGTAAACATGAAAAGGTTTTTAAAAAATTAGAAATTAACTTACATTTATTATTCATGAAATTAAAGAACGAATTGGTCATGTCGGACACGAGGGAAGGGAATTCATCTCAATCTCATTTCATTAAGGCATGTTTTTATAATATTTAACTCATTATATATGGTATATAATAAACCCCCTTGACATTTAATTTCATTAATAGGGAATAGTTTTTCTTGGAAATATTTTACTAAATGAAAAAAGAAATGTTTTTAGCCTTTGTGGTGATAATGACCACTTAGTCGTCGAAATAGTTGTTTGTCTTCCTCTATAAGCCTTAATATTTTTAAAAGGAAAAGTAATACATTATTCCTTTTTTGGTTGTTTTGGTATTTAAAATGGTTTTTGAAATATATTTTTTTTTCTAATATCGTGAAATGATTTCTTGTGATTGCAAATGAAATGTTATTAGTGAAATGTAGATTTTTGCAATATTTTATGTGTTATGATTATATAATGGTACTTGAACATTTGATGGGTGGTAACATGATAATCCAAATGAAGGGTGGTGTCATGATAAACCAAGGAAGTGTGGTTATGTTATAACATTCAATGCAGTGGGTATGGATGTTGGTTGTATGGCTATTCCATTTAGCGATATATGTGGAAGTCGATTTTATGGTTATTCCATTTCAGTATGGTCATGATCCAAGTTACATTTATATGTTATATGTTGGTTTATATGGGATTTACGAGAGTCTTTTGGTTACAAAAAGAGTATGAAATTAGACTATATTCAGTGAAATGTTGTTTCTACTTATTTAAGGTGAAAAGTAAACCTTTATGATAATGTATTCGCAGTTTAAATGTTGTTTTGAAAGCTAACAGATTTCCTTCTTTGTGTATCCATTGTTTCACCTTTTATATTCATCCCATGTTTTTGAAATGTTTTTCATAGGACATAATTTAGAATAGGGTCAACGATGGGATCACAAAAAACTCCTACTGTTTAAAACAACGAACTAATCATGTTTATTTTTTTAGAGTTTTTATTTTATAAATAAATAAAAACTGATTAGAAGTGTCCACTTTTATTATTCATGTTGATATGTATATGTTATGACATAATTATATGAATCTCTAAACCTAAATATATCCTCAATGTGAATTATTAACTTAATTCAGGATTATGTAATGTTTAAGGCTGGTTCCTTATAGTTGTAATCAATGGTCAGTTTATGAAACATTAGGAGTTAGGGTATTGTTAAATTAATATCTATAATTTAAGCTATGGTAAAATTGAAATGATATAGCATTTAAATATTACCATGTTGCATCTCCTAAGATGTTTCTATGATTGGAATGGTTTTCCATAGAGGAAACATGGCAGCTATGTTGGGTTGGTATATAGGGGAGAATAACCATCCAAATCAGCCTCTTGAGATGGTTGGAATCAGAACTGAATAGTTTGTTTTAGTGATGGCTCAGTTGACTCGGGTGATAAATAGTGGTTTTGTTTATTGATGATATTTTGGTTTATTCTAAAATTAAATAGGACCATGAATGTCCTTTGAGGGAAGTCTTTCAAACATTAAAAGAAAAGATACTGGGTGGGAAATTCATTAAGTGTATGTTTTCTTAAAACGCATTTATTTCCTTGGTCACAATGTTTCATGAAATGATATAACTATTGATCCTTCTACAACATAATTTTTTGAAGAAATTCCATGACCTACCAAATATCACAAGGATCATAGTAATCTCAGTTAGCAGGTTATTACCGACGTTTTCTTGAACATTTGTCATGGTTATCTAGCCCAATGACTAAGTTAACCAAAAAATGTGTTAATTTCATTTGGAAAAATAATGCAACGATTTTTTTTCAAGAATTGAAAAGTAGATTTTGTGAATGCATCAGTTTTGGAAATACCTTCTAGAAATAGTGAATTTGTTATCTACAATGATGCATTATTCAAAGGACATAGTTGTGTCCTAATCACGAATGATTAGGTAATTGATTATTCTTCACGTCAGTTGAAACCGAATGAGTTAAATTACCCTATAAATGATTTGGAATTACCTGCTACTTTGTTTTCTATGAAAACCATTTCTTTTATTCACTATGGGTTATTTATAAAAAAATTTATTATGATCTAAGTGTCTAAAATGAAATTTAATACATATTGAGGGTGCACCCTGATATCACTCCATTGCATTGGGTAAATAATTAATCTCTAGAGATGAAAAGTTTCATGATACCATGGTGAATAACCTTGGAGATTTTTCTGAATCCTTGGGGATGGACCTTGGTGATATGTTCATGAATGTACAAATGAAATTTTGTAGCCACATATCAAATTTATGTTTCAACTTATTTTAATTATGATATGCTTATACATCCATTTCTCTTGTCCTTATGTTTTTATTTATGTTCTTATTGATAACACAGGACAATTGATTCCCTTGTTCACACTTGTTGGGCCTTCTGCTCACCCTTTAAATTGATGTATGTATCCAGGATATCAGACATAGTAATTTTACATAGGATGACGATATTATTAATCCTTACAAGTTGATTAGAAGAAATTTCTATGTTGTTTTCATGTTTTATTTCCCTGATTTCCAAGACACTAGACATTAAAGATCCTCTGTTTGTAAAATGTAATGATAAGTTATGAATTAAAAAGAAGAGATGGCAAAGTTGGTATTAAAGGATAGTTTAGTTATTTATGTAAATTAGGATATGAAAACATTATGAGGAAACCTATATAAAATTTTAAATATAAGAAATCTTCCTGGTATTTTTTTGAGTACTGAGTACGTGGTTTTTCAAGAAAATACAACCCTGTCTGGATACGAGAAGGTGGAGGTAGGTTTGGCACAGATATACATAGGTGTAAAACCCAAAAACACTGCATTGATCTACACTCGAATGGGAACTATTGCACGATAATGGGCCTTTCCAAACTCTTGGTTATGACACTCTCGGGGGATATGTTTTGTTAATCACATTCTTTTTATGAATCATTATGAAAAAATTATAGGGAAATGTAATTGATTAAGAATGATGTTTTAAGACATTAAATTCTTTATAGTTAAGAGATTCGTAAATGAAATAAGTTTCTCACTAAGGATTTATTCTTATATAAAATGGCGGGCAATAGGAGGAACCTCTCATATAGTGACCGCAATAGAGAATGCGCCGAAAGCCCTCCGATGGATGTCAGAATGGAAACATTCATACGAATGATGAACCAACTGACCCATGTTTTGGGAAATAACTTGCGTCAAGCAGATAGGCATATCTCATCGAAAATAGAACAAAATTCTATTGAGCCTTTTATGCATCAAGGACCACGAACCTTCAGTGGATCAACTGACCCATTGATTGTTGAGGAGTGGATCTGCTCAATCAGGAATATGTTTTTTATGTTCTTCTATTCAGAGCAAGATAAGGTCACCCTGGTTGTCTATCACTTAGAAAGATAAATTGAACAGTGTCGGCGACTGATCAAAAAAAGGAGGAAAAGAGTGGAAGTTGATATTATAGAGTGGGAATAGTTCATAGGGATCTTTTTCAGTAATTATTTCTCTCATTTCATGAGAACAAGAATGGATAAGGAGTTTCTCATGCTGAAGAAGAAGGAGAATTAATATATGCGACGCTAAGATATGAGCATCACAAGGCTTTCACGTTACAAATATAGCTTTTTCATGGATCCAAATGGGAAGGTTGATAGATTCTTTGGTGGAAAGAGACCTCATTTACGGAAGAATCCAGCCAATCGAGACTATGATAGCTATGTGGAGATCGTACAAAGTGCGATGAAAGTTGAGCGGGAGTTTAGTGAGACATAGTGGTCTCATTAATCAAATAACAAGAAGAGATAAATGGATCCCATACTAGGGAGGACCATTTACCAGGGAAGAGGAGTCAATCAATTGCAATATCCCATGTGTAATAAATGTCGGAAGTAGCCTTTGGGGAACTTCTTGATCAGGAGAGGGAAATGATACAAGTGTGAATGTGATGTCCATATTGCGAGGAGTTTTAGTAGTGAGGTGAATCCTCAACATTCAAACACTAACAATATGGGGAAGATGGTGCAAGCCCTACCTGATGTCTAGCGCATTAAGTGTTGAAAACGTGGGCACTTTTCCAATCACTGTCCAAATATGAGGGCAGTGAAGTGGAACCACCATCAGCCTCAGACAAGGCCAAGGGATCAAGACTGTGCATTTATTATCACGACAGCTGAAGTTGAAGCTTCAAATGATGTGGTAGAAGGTAATCTTTTTGTTCTCTAAAAGCTAGAAAATACTTTGTTTGATTCTGGTTCTACACATTCCTTTATTTCCTCAATGTTTGCAATGAATTTAAATTCATCCCCTGATTTTCCAAAAGTATAGTTATCAGTCAAGACTCCAGGTGGGATTATCCAAACATCGTCAGTGTTTATAAACTCTAGTATCTACTTTAGTGAGGAGAATATTATCGTAAATCTAGTAGTCATTCCCATTATGGAATTAGAAATTAAACTAGGGATGGATAGGCTCTCAATTTATAATGCTAATATCCAATAAAAGAGCAAGGAAATCTCAGTAGTCATGAATAGAAAACATACGGTTATCTTCTAAGGAGATATATCTCAACATGATCCGTATCTAAAAGAACCCACTATATCCTTTTTTATGGAGTTGATCAGTGATGAATAAGAAGGAGATGGGAGTTTAAGGATAGAAAGTGTCCCCATCATCCATGAATATATGGATGTATTTTCTGAGGAGTTACCCAAACCTCTCCCATAAAGGGAGGTAGAGTTATCCACTGAACTCGTACATGGATATCATTTGATATCAAATAACGCTTATAGGATGGAAAATGTAGAGCTGTAGGAATTAAAGAATCAACTCTATGATCTTTTTGAGAAGGTGTTTATCTGACTGACTGTGTCTCCTTGGAGATCACCAGTTCTCGTTGTGAAAAAGAAAGATTGATCAATGTGGCTATGCATTGATTATAGAGAACTGAATGGGATCATAGTGAAGATCAAATACCCTCTTCCAATAATTGATGTCTTATTTGACCTACTTCGTGGGGCTCAATTTTTCTTTAAGATTGATCTTTGATTGGTTATCATCAATAAATGGTTAATAAAGAATATATTTCGTAAACTACCCTCCTATCAAGATATATGCATTTTGAGTTTTTCGTTATGCCCTTCAGACTGACTAATGCACCTACTATTTTTATGGATTTGATGAATAGAGTTTTTAAGGACTACCTTGATAACTTTGTGGTAGTTTTAATTGATGATATTCTGATATATTCCAAAAGTCACAAGGTGCATGAAGATCATCTAAGGGTTATTTTGAAAACTCTACGGAAGTATAGGCTTTTTGAAAAGTTGAGTAAATGTGAATTCTGGTTACAACAAGTTTCCTTCTTGGGGCACATTGTTACCAATGAAGGAATCACAGTTGACCCTGTAATGAAAAAAGTTGTAGAGGAGTGGCCTCAACCTACAAAAATAAATGAGATTCTAATATTCCGTGGATTAGTAGGATATTATAGGAGGTCTGTGAAAAACTATTCACGACTTTCTAATTCATTAACCATGTTAACAAGAAATGGGGTCAAGTTCCTCTAGACAAAGGAGTGTGATTAATTTTTCCAAGAGCTGAAGAAGAGATTGGTTACTACACTGATGTTAAATCTTCCCTCAAGTGGAGAAGGATTCATTATTTTTTTAGATTCATATCTAAAAGGGCTTGGGTGCGTCCTCATGCAAAAAAGAAAAGGTCATTGCTTATGCATCTCAGTAGTTGAAGACTCATGAGTAGAATTATCCTACACATAATCTGGAGCTGGCAACGATCATATTTTTTCTATAGATATTGAGGCACTATTTTTATGGGGATAAATATGATATATACACACACCATCAATGTTTGAACAATATTTTCAAAAAATAATTAATTAATCATGAGACAAATGATATGGTTGTAGAATCTTAAAGACTATGATTGTTCAATTCATTATTATCCTGGAAGAGAAAACAAATTTGCTGATGCGTTAAGCATAAATGACCCAGTTGTTCTTTCCATGAGGAGGATTCAAATATATCCATTTTTCAATGACCTAGTAAAGTTGGAAATGGGAATTATAAGGGAACAGACATCATCAACCCTAACCCAAATGATTTCTCAACTGTCATTACTAGAGAATATAAAGAAAGCTTATAATGAAGATCCTTTGTTACAGAAGAAGTTTGAAGTTGTAAAGGATTAGATGTTTTCTGAGATCAATATTGATCAAGATGGTGTACTGAAATTTCATACAAGACTTTGTGTTCCATCTATTCCAGAAATAAAGAAGGATCTGATGGATGAAACTCAGATCTCTTCTTTCTCTATATATCATGGAATCACAAAAATGTATAGGGACCTCTGTGATCATTATTGGTGGGATATAATGAAAAGAAATATAGCTTATTACACTTCAGGGTGCCTAGTATGTCAGCAAGTGAAGGCAACGTGACAACTTCCTAAAGGGGTATTGCAACCACTACCTATACCAACATGGAAGTGAGACAATATCACTATGTACATCATCACTGGTCTCCCGATAACATCCTAAAAAACAATACAATACGGGTTATTGTGGACCATCTCAACAAGACTGCACATTTTATCTGTATTCGGGATGATTTCTCTTTTGATCAACTTTCTAGGATTTACGTGAAGGAAGTGGCAAGGCTGCATGGAGTTCCACTTTATATTTTATATGATCGTGATACAAGGTTCAAATCAAAATTCTGGAGAAGTCTTCAACATGCTCTGAGCACTGAATTCAATTTCAGTACAGCCTATCACCACCAAACGGATTGTCAATCTAAAAGTACTATTCAAAAACAAGTGGACATTCTTAGAATATGCTCAATGGAATTTAAAGGTGGATGGGATCAACATCTCCCTTTAATTGAGTTCTCTTACAACAACAGCTTCCCCTCGAGCATTCAAATGGCACCCAATGAAGCTCTATATGGGAAGCGATGTAGAACTCATACTTGATGGGATGAAGATGGTGAGAAAAATCTTATTGGGCTTGATCTTGTGCAAGAGATGATAAAAAATGTCCATGCCATCCAACAACACATTAAGGATGCTCAGAGTCGGCAAAAGCGCTATGCCGAAAACCATAGAAGGGACTTGGAGATTGATGTTGGTGATAAGGTATTTCTTATAATTTCCCATTGGAAGAGAGTCATGAGGTTTTGGAAGAAAGAGAAGTTCATCCCTAGGTAAATTGGACCCTATGAAATCCTTGATCGCATGGGAGTAGTGGCTTATTAGCTTGCACATCCTCCAAATCTAGCACAAGTTCATGATGTCTTACACATATCCCTCTTGAGGAAATACATACTTAACCCTTCACATGTACTAACCCATAGGTGGTACAACTAGAACATGACCCCTCCTATGTGGAGAATCTAGTGGAGATCTTGGATCGTAGAGGCATGTTCCTAAGCAATAAGACTACCCACCTTGTTAAGGTGTTGTTGAGGAACCACAAATATGAATAATCCATGTGGTAACTAGAAGAGTCTATGGGGAAGAAGTACCCACACCTTTTCTTTTCTGAGGGTATGAGTTAAAAATTTTGAGGAAAAAATTTCTAAAGCGGGGAAGAATGTAATGACCTGAAATTTTTAATAAATTTTTGTTTCCTAATTTTGTGTGATATTTTATTTTATACTCAATGATAAAATTTCATTAAATAAAATGAGTATAATTAAAATGAGAACATTGAGATTCGACTGTTATATGAATGTTGGTCAATATGACTATTGGAAACCAAACTCTTAGTATTAAAATTATTGTTTATAAATACAAGTGATCTTGGTTAATTAATATAGAGAGAAGATTTGATGGCCTCCTTTAGTAGACTCGGGTCATTTGAAGCTCATCTGACGGAACTTGGGATGGAGGTAGCACCACTGGGCTTTGATCTAGACCAAACCCAAGCTGAACATCATCGTGTAAAGCTAGAAAGAAATTGCCTTCAGGAGAAGTTCAGGCTGATAAAAATCACCACTCAAGCAATGTTGGTTGAGCCACCCCAAGATTCTATCACAATAGCACACCTTACACTTAGGTCATATTCTCGTGTTATATGGGGTTATGTAACAAAACTTTAGCTTCTTTATGTAATCCTTTGATATAAATTAAAATTGTGATTTCTTCTTATGGTGATGTTTGTGAATTCTCAAATTTCCGGATAAATATATGATGTATATTATTGATTAATTTTGGAAAAAGGATATTTTAAAATATTTATGTAAACCTTAAATAATTAATAATGTGTAACGATTTTCAAAAAATGGTTTTCTACAATCATGTTCAGTATGAAATTTTGAATCCAATAAGATCAACTTAATTTTTTATGAATAGTAAATTATGAATAGTGATTTTACACTTATGATTAGTAATGTGACCAAATGGATTACTAACCTCACCTAAGAGAGTACTATTATAATTTACGCACCTTGATTAAGTAATGTGATTCAATAAAATAATTAAATAAATGTTTCAGAAATTATTATTCAAGTATTATTTTTCTTTCAGGTGAATATAGTTTTTATTTAAAAAATAAATTATAAATATTAAAAAAAAATTCATAAAATGGGGTTCATTTTGAAATTCAGAGCATCGATATTAGGTTACAGTGATTTTGGGAATTTTTATGAAAAAAATGAATTTTCAAGGAACAGTCTATTTATTTAAAATTAATTTAAAAATATATAGAAACTTATTTTCATAAAATAGAGTTAATTTTTGAATTCTGAGCATTTATATTAGGTTAAATTGATTTTTGGGGATTTTTCTGAAAAAGTTGATTTTTCAGTGAATAGTGAAAATACAGTTTTTAGTTTCGGGTGTTTAATGACATCATTAATGATGTAATAATTATGTTATCATTTTGGTAGACTTATGAATAGTGTGATAAGTTTTTAGGTGTCCCATGATTCGAATACCATGGACAAATATCTTGGGAAAGCCCATGGTTTTTCAATACCACCGATGAGGTGTCACTTGGGAATTAATGTTGTGTTCCCTCACTTCTCCTATAAATACCAAGCCATTAGCTCATTATTTTCATCTGAAAATCCTCCCCAATGATGTTATGGTCTTTTTACCTTCCAAGGAGTCCTCACAAGATGCCCTCAATCCTTTCAATGTCCCGACCATCATGATTTCAATGTTTCACCTCAAGGTAAGGGATCATTTCACTCTCCACTTTAAAGTCATGATTTCCTTTATGTTGTGTCTTATATTTTCCATATATTTATGTTGAGGGTATTTTCTTATATGTTCTAATCAATTTCCAATTCTTGTCTAATTGTTGAGAGACCCTTTTTTCTCTCATCATTTTTTTTTGAATTCTTGACTGACGTCGTTATGCAGCCGAATTTCTTATAAAAGAAATCACATCTTCTCTATCCTTTTAAGATTCATTTTCTTGTCGTATGTCATTAAAATATACATACCATGTTATTATATCTATTTTATTATGTATTTATATTGTAATATTAGTTATTTATGAGTGTTTAACCCTTGTACCCTTTTTTTTAAATTTGTGAATCAATTTTATATAACTGTTATGCTGCACAAATTTCCTCTCAATATTTCTCTCTCTTTCGCTCTAGAAGTTCTCTTTATTTATTTATGTGAATACCCAAACCTATTTAGTTTATATGGTTGTTCATAGTTTCCCAAAAAATGATATATTTGATTCTGTAATTATCAGACATGTAACCCTCACTCCATTTCCATGGGTTATAAAGGACATAATAATCTCACTTTTAATTACACTTTAAAACATCATTATTTTGAAATGAAACCCATTTAATTTATTCTCTATGGGTTATTTATGAAATTTTTTATTATGATATATGTAGCTCACAGGAAAGTAAATAAATATTAAGGGTTTTCCCTGATAGTGCTCCAATGCATTGGGTGACAAATTAATCTCTAGAGATTAAAATTTTCATGATACCATGGTGAATAACCTTGGTAATTTTAATGACACCTTGGGGATGGACCATGTTGATATGTTAATGAATGTCTAAATGAAATTTTGTAGCCACATATTCAAGTTACGTTTCAAGTTCTTTTCATTATGATATGCCTATACATCCACTTCTCATGTACATATGTTTTTATTTATATTCTTATTGATAACACAAACCAATAGATTTTTTTATTCACACTTACTGGGACTTATGGTCGCCCTTTACTTTGATGTATGTCTCCAAGATATTAGATAAAGTAATTGTACTTAAAATGAACATATGATGAATCCTTACAAGTGGATTAGAACAATTTTATATGTGGTTTTCATGTTTTATTTCCCTAATTTCCAAGACACTAGACTTTAGAGATCCTCTATTTGTAAAATGTAATGAAATGTTATGAATTAAAAAGGATGGATGCCATATAAGTCGGCTATATGGGTATTCCATTTCGTGATATGTGTGGAAGTGGGCCATATGGTTATTCCATTTCAGTATCTTTGTCATATGTTACGTTTATATGTTATATGTCCCTTTATATGGGATTTATGGTAATCTTTTCGATACAAAATGGGTATGCAATAAGCTTATATTCAGTGAGGTTTTTTTTCTACTTCATTAAGGTGAAAAGTATTACATTATGTTAATGTATTCATGGTTTACATGTTTTTTTGAAATATAATAGTTTTTCTTCTTTGGGTATCCCTTACTGGGCCTTTTATACTAATCTGATGTTTTCGAAATGTTTTTCATAGGAAATAAAGTGTAATAGGGTCAAGGATGGGATAAAGTACAAGTCATGCTATTTAAAACGTGTAACTAATCATGTTTCTTTATTTAGATTTTTTATTTTATGAAAAAAAGGAAACTGAGTAAGAGAGTCCACTTGTAATATTCAAGTTGATATGTATAAGTTATGACCTAACTCTCTAATTCTATAAACATGAAAAGATCCTCAAGGTGAATTATTAATTTAATTCAAGATTATGTAATATTTCATGTCGAGACCATATATTTAATGCCTCTTGGATGAGAGTAGGATCAGAGAATATAAGACAATAAATGAATTGAAAAAAAATACAAGAAAATGAAAGATGATATTTACCACTTGATCTCTTCGCTTTGAGATCATCGTTAAGGACTTTGATTTCATCCTATTAGTGAGACAAGTTGGTCTTGGATGTGGGGAAGGGACTTGGTAATGGTATTTAGTATAATTTACGAAATTAAAAATTCTTGATAGATGTAAGAGGAAGTGGGGGTTGAGTGTGGTATTTGTAGTGGAGGAGATGATTGGTTTTCCATTCTTTTAATCATTAGTTTAATATTTTTTGTCATGAATATGAATATTACTATTTCATGTGACCCAAAATAGTAATTACAGCATATTAGTTCAATCCAAGTGATCTTAGAATATCCAGGACACTAATAATAGTTTATTAAACTAATAATGTATATATATGGTATATTTACATATTTTACTATTCATATAAATTATAGAATTTAATATAAATGACAGAAAATCACACTAAACATCTTTAAATGTATAGAATTATAAAATGATTTCAATTTTTTGAAAATGAATTTCTATATATGATTAACATAATATTTAATTAAAATAATAATTTATTCAAAAAATAACAATTTTAAAACAATAACTCATTTTCTATCACCATGAAAAAGTATTCAATATCTCATTTTTTTGAAACATAAATAAAATAAATAAATAAAATGATTTACTATTCATAAGGTTTATATTGCTATTAATATTAATATTCATTATGGTATGTTTCTATTCATTAATAAACATGTTGTTTCTATCAGTCTCCAAAAAAGTTAATGATCACAGACATAGATGTCTGTTTTTTGAAATTCATATCATAGGAGTAGAAAAAAATGCTTAAAAGCTATTTTATTAATATATACATTAAAAAAAGTTTTATTATGTATATATTCTCTGTTTCATTCATTTAAATTTATTTTTTAAGCCTTGGGGTGTTACGACTTTTCTTTAATACAATCCCAGAAATATCATATTCCCAAAACCTGAAGTCATAGTATCATGATATCAAATAGATTTTGGAAAACCATCTGGGTCACTTGACCTAATAAATTATAATATAAATCCATAATATGAGTATTTATTCTATATGGTAACCAAATTAATATTTAAATAGTCAATGAAAAATTAAATCCATTGGTTCACCTTATTTTCATTATGAAACTGTGATTCCCATAGTATCATTTTAGGATGAATGAATCCTTTCACGAATATGATTCTGACCAAATATTCAAATAATTGACAGTAGAAACTGAAATGTGCCAAAATTACATTGAAATTTAGTGTATCCCAACGTGTTAATATATGTATTTATACACCTATTGTGGGGTGGAAACCCCAACAAAACCATATGGAAATTCCTTAGGAAACATGATTTAGGCCACTAGATTTAACCTAACTAAACATTTCCCAACAGCATGATAGATATAAATCGACCACTAAAATATAATAATTACAATATTCATAATATCAGGTCTACATATCCCAATAATTGAAACCATATGATAGAATACAAGGAAAATATCATACTGATATGATAACTATACTCTGTGGGAATAAAAATAGATCTCCTACTTAATTCAAGTTATATACATTGTTCCAATAATAATATTTTCAACATATAGGTTAAGGATATTGAAATCTGAAAAAACTATTGTCAAAAAAATAATCTACCAACAATCAATTGAATAGAATTCACGACCCTTTATCATCACAATTAGAGTGTAAAGGTATTTTGTAAATGACATCAAATCAAATATTCATACAAATATATTTTTTACATTTATGATATAAAATAGTGTGGTGAGAATGTATGAAAATTTGAAACTCTATTAATGAATAAATAAATATAGTACCACTAAGGGTTTCTTGAAAATATTATAGATAATTTGGAACATGAACTTTTTTACACAGACATCTGGAATCAGTCCCAGTGTATGAGTTATTAAGAAAGAGTGATCTTCAGTTTTTATAATGATATACTATAAAATTTTAATATTTATAAATCATGATTAAATATGGTTATTGAAAAAAAATAAATTATATAAAAACCTTTTTGGTATAAAATCACTAATGCTATCCAATAATAGCCCATATAAAAATAAATATCATCTCCCACATGGAAATCTAGTCTATTGTGAAATATATTTCCTCATTGGAAGGAATTTATCCATTATCACTTGGAATATTCCACAAGGATTGAATCATATGAATGATCAGTGACCACACCACCATGTTGATATAATTCCTCCCACTCCCTCTTTAATATTGAAGAATAATTCTTAAAACCTACTTGAAATGAGGGAGAAACAATTATCAAAATAAAACCTCTATAAAATTCTATTCCAAAATAACATTTTGAACTACCGTCTTATTGGTTTAAAAACATGGGAGAATAATCCATAATAAGATCTCAGGATCCATGTCCATTTCGATGTGTATATCCATCAAATAGTCATTCACATTGACAAATGGAGTGAACTAACATGTCAAAATTGTGACATACTGTATTTCTAGTTGAATACCGTTATCAATAGTCATGAATTAATATCCCCTTCATGAATAAAAAAGTGTTTTCTAGAAGAACTGTTGATTGGATATATTCTTCAATTGTTCTAGATGACACCAATATGAAATATAGCTTTCAATATGGTCTCTCACACCATATTGTTTGTTACATGCAATATATTAATGTAATAGTTCATATTAGAGGTCTATTATGTCATAGAAATAGATGATACACCCAACCACCTCCATCTATTCCCTAGTATATTGAGGCCATTTATCACCACATAAAAAATATGGATTTTTCATAGAAATTTGTTTTTAGGTTCCATTATTTACGTTTGAGAGAATCTTCCCTCCTAACAAAATTTAACGGCCTAGGTAAAAATTTAATGAATTATATATTAATATAGGGCTTGTACATATAAAAATCTCCATAGATGGCATTCCTATGTTTATTGTTGCATTTATATGGGGATTTATTATCAAAACACAATGTTTAGAACTAAATTATAAGGACTTATAAATAAAAAAATAATCAATTTAATAAAAAATCATTCATTTTTACATAAAAACGTGATAAAATATGTATAAAAAAATAATTATTATTTGTAAATGGTGTTTAAAAAATTACTTTTGATGTAATTTAACAAATTTGTTGTTCAATTTAAATTAATCCATGTTTTAATAATAGATTTTTAAAAGTAAATCATAATGTATACTATTTTAAACATTTAAATAATAGAAAAAAACAATAATGTTTTCCATAATAAGTGACAGATCAAATTTAATCAATTCATACATCAAGGTCATGGTCTTATAGGCCTATGTAAAAAATAACTCACAAATGAAATATGTGAATATATATAATAAATAACTTAAATTCATATTAGTCATATTTGACAAATAGAACCATATAATCCATCTCATTCAAGATATATAATTAATCATATTCTCTCACTTGGTCTATTAATACAAAAATCACTAATAAACATAAAATATAAAAGGGTATTGTCTTAATTAAAGTATCAACATAACCAATATATCCCATATGAATTCCAAAACTGTGCATAAGTAACAATATTATCCCCACTAAATAATCAATGGTCTATATTATAATTAAAGTAATATTTACATGGGGAAAAATATAAAATTTCTATTAAAGAACTTTTGATATCAAAAGATTTCATTTATTGAATTTTATTAAATACTATTCATCACAAATATTATTTAATAAAAGATACTCCCTTGATAATATGTTTTTTCATTAAAAAATAATCACAAAAAACCATTAATCAAAAACTATTAGAAAATATTATGATTCATAACAATCAAATTTAATCCAAAGAAACATAAACAACCAAATATGTTCTAATTGAATTAAATGTTATATAAAAATATATACCAAAAATATAATGAAACAATGTCACCATCATCTAAACCCACTATATATTTAATAAATTTATTATAATTCATATAACCGGCCATGGAATTTAATTAAACCTCCACCCAAAACTTAGGTTATATCCCCATGGGTAGTTAGGGTTCTAATACCCAATGATGATGGAGGAACTAAGGGATACTATATGTGAGCATAAATCTAAAGTAAAATAGATGTTACCAAAAGAATACTATAAGATCATATGAGATTCACTAAGGATGAATGAATATATAATATTTTTAATCTAATTAGTAATGAATTAGGATATTTTGAAGATAATGGCAGGATAATGAGTAAAAATATACAAGGGAAATGAGATAATTTATCATTTTATGTAACTATTTATGTTCATATAGTTGTGAATACGAGGCTAGATAAACAATTCACAACTATAATAGTTTCCCTAAATCCAAAAAACTAGCTTTAGGATTCAGGATTCTTGGGATCCTTTCACATATCAACAAAACCTTTTGGGTTATGGAAATGTGCACAAGTTTTATCCATCACATACCTACAATATGGTGCATGGTTAGTTCTTATCATGTGTTAATATTGATCTCAATAATTTCCTTCCAAAAAATAATATTTCCATTAAATAACACTATTAAACTCCATAATAATTGAAAAGAACAAATAACTGAAAATAAATTCATTCCAGTTACCTTTTGGGTGTAACATGTTTTTAATATCTATATATAATGGTATATTATTTGTTCACAATAGGACATGAAACTTATGGGAAGACATATGATGAAATATTTTGAAAAATATAGGTATGTATATAAAAATAGATAAATTAAGGACTACTTGGAGTTATTATCATGGATAATGTTTTTGAATAATAAATTTATTCTGTTTAAATTTTATAATTCATATTTAATTGTTATTTTTCATTTTTTCCAACATAAATAAAAAATTAATTTATTTTAAAAAATAGGAATAACAAAACATTCAGTAATGTTTTAGAAACTATTTTCGACTTACTTTGAATAACATGGATCCTTATGGAATATAATTCAAATCAGCAACAATACCACAACAGTGAAATAAATATTACAATTATACAAATTGTGTCGAGTATTATTTTACTCATGGTTAGGTGTTAATTTGATTATTTATATATTAACATAGTAATATTAATATGGAGGTGTTAATAATATTTTGTTGATGATGTTTTTACAATTTCCAATGTCTTGATTAAGGATATTATAACATTTAATATCAGTCTATAAATTGGATTCCATTTATGGAAAAGTTTGTGTTTAATATGGATATAATTAATGAATATATTATCTTAGGTATTGTCAAATATTTTTTAATCTTGACTGATAATATATCACTTATATTTGTACAAATTTTAGTTTTCAATCAAAAATAACTTTCATAGGATTCTATCAATAAGATTTGTAGGGATTTTGTTCCCATTGTTTATATGTAAATCTATCAATTTTTGTGTGTTCTCTCTATTCTTTATAGTTTCTATCCCATATACAATTAAATATTATCTGGGTCAGCAGTCAACACTACTTGTGATTTGTGATAAGTCTTAGTGGGAATTTTCAGGTATTATGTTTAATATTGGATAATATTCATAAATTATACATCAAAATTTTATAGGCTAAATATAATCTATTCTGATACATCAAATTAAAAAAAACCATAATATTAATCTGTTGATCAATATCATCATTAGAAAAGTGAAAATATTCAATGCAACAAAAAAATTTAATATGAATTTGACATTACCGATTGATCAAAAATATAATAAAACAATCTTATTAAATTTACCCTAAATGTTTCAAATTTTATTATATTACATGTATAAATATTATTTATTGAGGAAAAAAATTTAAAACATATAATTTTTTTTCTATAACTATGTATTTCATATTTATATCTTGTATATAATATTTTATTAGAATTAAAATATAGATTTAACCATATCATATATTAGATTAAAATGAAATACCTTATACACACATTAAATTTAGATATTATTATAAATTTGATGATATTAAATTAAATTTTCTAGACCATGGATGGAAAACATGTATGTTAGGATACATCATATATGATAAAATCTAAATAATAATAATTATCATTTACAAAAATATTAATAAAAATTACATTAGTTCTCTAAATTATGTTTTCTTGAAAATATTTCATTTTATAATATTCTCGATTATGATTCTAGGTGTTTTTATAGATCATACGTATGGATTAATTTTATCAAATTAATAAAAATTATAGAGATTTTAATTTATAAGATACATTATAATTCATGTGCAATTAAATATTACTTTATTCTATATGTGTGTGATATGTTAGAAATATATATTTTTATAGGAATATATTAATATGAAGAGAAATTTTTTTATTATTATTAATGATCGACAATTTTTTTTATTATTATATAATTTTCGAAATCAATAATTTTTAATAAAATATTTGGAAATATAATTAGAAATTAAATTTAAAATTTATTATTATTTTTTAAAATTATTTTTAATAGAATTCGAGGTATTGAGGATTGTTCCTAAATCCATATTTCACAATTATATTAACATTCAACTACCCTTGATATAATTAATCTAACAAATTTAGGGGGATGATATATTATTTAGATGTATATATAAGGCTACAATATATTCTATATATAAATGTATGGTTTTTCTTAATTAATTAAAAAATTATGCATGTATAATGAGTCTAAACTAATAAATCACCACATAGGGAGAAAAACAATAATATTTAAATGGTATAGGGTTTTCATTAAAATAAATAGGATGTCATGACATGTGAAGGGAAATATAAAAATATGGCACATTTAATGATGTAAACATCACACATGAAACAAATTTTTAGTGGTTTTTGGTATTTAACAAAATATGTGTTTCAATTTTAATTTTTTCAATGTTTTAATGTTATAATATGGATTCATATATATTATTAAACACCCTTAGATTTGATTAACATAATAAAATTATTTTCAATAATAAAAAAATATTTCTATTAATATAGAAACATGAAGGCTGAAATAATGTAGTGTTGGATGGTTTTTTTATTAGTATTTATATTTTTCTAATTATTATAGTATTTTACCACAAATTTGATGACTATCACATAAGCTGTATCATTGAAAAATAATAATGCAGTGTAATAAAAAATATGGTAAAATAATTTTGGATCCATGATTTCTTCAGAAATGAATGATAGAACCTAGGATATTTAACAATGGTGATTGTTCATTTGAGTTAATTTTCTTGTCATCATTATTAGTATAATGCATTAGAGTAAAAAATAAGAGTCTATATAATTTTGGTTGAATATTGTAGTAGGTTTTTTAGGATTACTAAAAGTTATATTGATGTTCATTTGAACCCTTAATAGTATGATGGCCTTTTATAAGTGTTTTTTGAAATTTAACGTTGAAAGAAGGACAATTGTATTTTTTCTATTGAAATTAGGTAATCCCACACATTTTTTATATTATAAAAACTTTTGATTGGGAACCACCATCACACTGGTGACCATTTTTCATAATCATGATTGGTATACTTACATTTCATCATAATAAGAGTAGACTATTATTGAAGACATAGTAGATGACAAACTAATGGGTTTATAATGGTCATTACATGATAGTAAATCGTGGTTCTCATATATTATTTTAAAATAGGTTATCTTATATAAGTTAATCATGGGAAAATATCATGGTTTAATTACTTATTTCATAAAATCTCTATTTAAAATATTTAGTAATAGTTTTTGAAACCAAATTGAATATATTTTAATAATTATGATTATATTTTCCATGTTATATCATATTTTATATGTATTATTTTTGTGATATTGGTGACTCAAAAATTAAGTACAAATTTGAAAAAAATTATTGTTGACTAAAAATGGTCTATGATTTTATTAATGTGTAAATGTCTATGATAAAACCCCATAGTTTAGATTAGTTAATTATGTTTTATTTATATTTTACAAAAATAGAAGTTATATTAAAAAAAATTACATATGGAATCATGTGATCTATTGATGGTGTTATTGATTCAAAAAATTTGTCTACTTTTGAAGGTAAATAATTGTCCTGCTAAAAAATACGTTGATCAATTGTTTTATAGAAACATCTTTAAATTTAATATATTATAAGATAATATGGGATATATATTATTAAAAAATATATATATAAAGATCTTTAAAATTTGAATATTTACTGTCATAAAATATTATAAAAGACCATATGATTACCATGATTGGAAAACCAATTTTTTTTCAACTTGATAGCTAAAGTGAACCAAATTATTAAATAAATGTAATAAATTTTTTATAAAAAGTAATTTTATGTGATTAAAATATATTATCCTTAGAAAATTATCTTTATTATGTGTGTGAATATATAGGTAGATGTACAAACCCTTTTAATTTTTTATTTTGAAGGTCAGAAATATTTTAATCACAATAGTGAGTCCGTGATTATCATGAATACATATATAAAAAATTAGTAATGGACCATAGAAATTGTAAATGTAATATTACTACCTGTTATCAACATAAAAAATTATTTTAGTTTACATTTTAGGATTCATTATATGTTTCATTTCAATTTATTGTCTTGTGTGTAATTTATAACTCGTAACAGGATATTATTGGTATGAAAAATAAATTACACTAATCCACCAACCTCTTAGTGTTACCGAGTCCTTGTGTTTTAAAATATTGAGATGTGTTGCATTCATATATATATAATAACATCCTATATTGTATTGATAGTGATTACATATAGGTGATTTATTTATAGACTATTATTATTATTTACTCAATTAACTGTAATGTATCCATATTTATTTATAGTATTGATATCATTCATATAAAATTGTTTTTACTGATGTATTGGATTAAATACTAATTAATTATTTATTTTTATGTGTTATGTGTGATGGAAAACTAATATTTTTTATTTTATATATATATATCATTCCATATATATTTGTTTCTTTAGAAAAAACATTTGTAGAGGCCTCTATTTCCATAAAAATAATAAATATTTCTTTAATATATTTTTCTATAGAAAAATAATTTATATAGTTATGAAAAATCTTCAGTGATTTGATTTTTTTGGTAATGTATTTGAATAAAAATAATATTGTTATTTATGTACATATCAATAATATGTTGTGGTGGATATTTAAAAAATGATTTATATTTGACATGAATTTTTTTACATTTGATATAAAATATTGTTTTATTTTTTTGAATCCTTATATGTCTAAGTATATGTGTGTGATTCAAAGAATATTTTAACATCACATAACCAATGGAAAAATCTTTAGTTATTTTTTATAATTATTCATACCATACCATCATGTAGTTTTTTTAACAATGTTTTTGAGAGATAATTTATTGATTAATTTATTAGATATTTGAATTTTTTGTTAAAAACATGTTAAAAACATGAATAAAATTTAATTTACCATGAATTAAATTATACTAAAAAATTTAATTATTTCAAAATCACTTTTGTCTAAAAATAAGTGTTTCCATATTTTTAAGCGTCAATATACGTTAATATAAATTATGATAATAAAAGGATTTATATTACAAGCAATCAAATTAAATTTTTTGAATTTGAATTCAATATGATGGTAATAATTTTTAAGCATATCACTCTTAACATCTAGATTATATTTAATCCATCTTGAATTTCATTATAAAGTGTATTGATGTGAAATTTGAATGTTTTCAATCTAGTGTGTTTATTTAGTTATACTAAACAACGAGTAGTGAATAATAATTAATTATAAATTGAAGGGAATTATATAAAATCATTATTATTTCTATAAATTCCTTTTAAAAAAATTTACAAACATGTGGGGAAATCTATAAACACAATTCATTATCATTTAATGGCCAATGGACACTTTTAACTTAGTTACAACCCATCACAAAATTAGTATACTTTTTTATGCGTGCTATATATGAGGAAATCCATATAGAATTCCATCCAAAATGTATATAATGACTTTTAAAAAGATAATACAAATGATAATTTATGTACTAATTTAGTCTCCCAAATCCTATTAATTTAGTCTTCACATTCAAGGGATCAAACTCACTCTTTAATCATGGTATATGATTTTAGTATATTATCTTACAAGTCTCTAATCTCAACAATACAATCTGTTTAATATCAATATATACAAAATCATGTCAATGTTATATATCATCAATTTTATTTCAAAATCCCCCATAACTTTTTCAATCGAATCCTTTATTTAAATATTAAATGGATAACATATTATTTTCCCTCATTTTATATATAACTACACAAAAGGTGTTGGTTATTATATTTCCTCACTTATTGGACATGATAATTTTTTGGTATTATTCATTATTCACATTTTAAATACCTAGAGTTTTAATTTATCCTGAGTTTTTCACATGAAATTACAACATGAAAGCATTCTACATGTGGTATTTAAATACATATAGAAATTGGTTCTCTTAAATATCCAACATTATTAATAAATACCAAGACTCATCTTCTATTAATTAATAATCAAAAAAATAACTTATATTTCATTTAAATAATTTGCAGGTTCATTAATTTAATGAATCTTATTTAATATGAATAAATTACTCAGGTGCCTTAATTTTAATATATCTCAGTTATTTGACCTAAATTTTATCATGTATTAACACATTGATAATACAATGTCTCAATTATATCCATGATGCATCGCTCATCACCTTGGGACAAAGTTCATCTTCCAGAGTGGAGAAGCCACTAAATCTTTTATATCGCAAACTACATATAGAGTAGAATTTTCCCTATGGAATTGAATCCAACCATATAAAATATTAATAAAAATAATCATAACTGGTATCATAATACATGAAATTTTTCTATGGGTAGTGTCTTTTTTTTAGAACCCAAAAATCATCAAATAAGTTTTTATTTTGTAGAACATATCGTTTTGGTGTGAATATATCCACTATCTATTTAATGTTTATGATAGAATGTAAAATGGAATGTTTTATTGTGCCAAAACATTGACTTATATCCCCTATGTGATTTGTGATCAACTAGTACACATGATTTATAAGTTAAGGGTTAAGATTACATATCCTCTAAGACTCTACATGAACCCTCAAATGAGTATCCATACCATTACACATCCATACATAATTACACTAGATTCCATAATATAGTATTGTTAATAGATAAAAATATCAACAAAATACCCTTACACTAGTCACCAAAATACGCCTTCAAATATTCACACCTTTATGATTTGTACCCTTATAAAGACTACTAATTATACCATTACTATTACAAAGGTTATGCAAATCATTATTGTACTTTATTTAACTATAAAAATGTACTATTACTATTATATAACCCATATGATACCTTAATGTAAGTACTGAAAGAATATAATAAGCTTTACATAAACACTATAACTCCCATATTAACATAATATAAATAATGAAAATCACAGTTTAACAGTTATGATTTTATCCAATTACATCAAAATAATCTGAGGGATTTCATAATTAGTCGAGGGAATTCAGTTTTACATAAAAAGAAATAAAAAATGACATTATATCCTAAAACACATGTATTTATCTTTGTAGAAGATCAACACATCAAACATCCCATTTACAAGGAGAATTGTTAAATCATGACCTCATGTGCAGCTAAGTTATACAATTAAAATTCACCAGGAATTGTTACATCAAGTCAAAGTCACCAAAAAATATTGAATCCTTCAAAAAATAGATATACATTCAACTATTAAAAATTATCTCCCATTATAGTAGTTTTAAAAATGTCATTATATTATAAATGTTCAAATTTGGTTTTATTTCATTTCTCACCCTTATTTAAAATCAAATGAAAAGGATATGTGAGGTCTTCTCATCTAACCAATTTAACCAAATAATTATATTCCCCTTTATATGTTTATTTCATGAACACATATGAGAGTGGAATACTATCACATGGTTCTCCATGAAAATAACATTTAGTGAGTCATCTATAAGTCAGTATAGAGAAACTCGATGATGAAAAAAGGCCGATATAACCCGAGATTTCTATATTCTCCATAAAATACTCAAATTTTATAGCATGATCGAAAATTTAAAATTATCATGATAATTTCATTATAGAACAATAATATATAAACCAATATAGACAGTAAGAAAAACATTACAATGTTGAAGTGAAAACTAATAACTTCCCTTTTCAAAATATTTCTTCGACCAATTGTCAACCAAATCATTTGGAATGATAGAATTGATTAAAGGGTATATAATGTGAATGGAAAACCTAAAATTCATTACTTATAAGATATTAATAAATTCTAGATTAATAGGAATAATGATTTTAAATCCTCACATATCAATACCTCTCACCTACAATAGATGCACTCATCTATTATATTTAATGGTAGTTAGATGACTCCATTCAAAATAGTCTCCTCATACATTAATACATTTTATATCTCAAAATTTTCCTCCAATTTGAAAAATATTTTCTCAAAAGACATAAAATAACTAATAATAAATAGAATCATTGGTAAGGTTCTATAATTTAGACATAGGTTGATAATTTCTTCCATCATTTCATATTCCCATTTAAACATATCATGGGTTCCAATTTCTATAATATCTACTGATACCATGGTATATTCATTATCGAATCATGGTAATAGTTCATAAAAAATTATACTAGTGTTGTAATAATAGTTATATATGTTTTTTTCATGCAATATTTCCTCTAATATTTCCCATTTCATTTTAATTTCAGGTCAAATATTCTCATTAAATCTCACTATTGACACTTTCTTCAATCCTAGAATTTACATTATATATAAATGAAAGTATTATTTTTTAGAATAAATTAATGAAAAAAATTAATAAACTCTAAAATTTTATCTTCTAGGGTGGTTCAAGGACTATCCATACTTGTATTTTTATCTTTTTGTTACAGATTTTGTGTTTTTTCTTAAGAAGTGATGGTGTTCTGGTCACATGTTTCACTTCCAAAAAAATTAATTGTCTCCCCATAATCTGAATGTCATTGTATATAAATACAATATTAAGGAAAAATAGTTTAATTTTAAAATTGAATAGTTTTACTTTTACCATAATTCTCTCCTGCTTGAGAATATTCTCTACTGAACTCACTATATTTATTCAAATATTCTCTAGCTATGATCAAATCAGTTTGTATTACAACATAGTTGAATTGTGTAAAATCAAACCCTTCATTATTAGTAGTAGAATTATTTTCAAGAAAACATATCATCTAATATTCTTCAATAATCATTATTTTTTTATTCTTGATCTAATTAACTTGAGTTATTTATATCACACCCTCACTTTTGAAATAACATTATTTTATTATTTTATCTGGATTTTAATATTTTTTCGAGGTGTGTGTTGAATCCTGGTTTCTCTTTGGTGTTTTTGCTAATAAATGAATATATATATATATATATATATAATATTGTTCGGGTGTTTCTTTTATTTATTTATTTAATTTTATATAAATAATTTATTTTTTATTTTTTTTCTTCCACTTCCTTTTAATTTTATTTTCTATATTGTTTTTCTCTCTTCCAACTTCCTCTCCCTCTCTCATCACACCCCCATATTCCAAGCCCAATTCATCCTCTCTCTCTGTTCGCAGCAGATTCCCCCCCCCCTTCCCCTGACCTTTTCGTGTACCACCGTCTCCCTAATTCTCCTCTGCAAGCCATGTCGTCGCCTTGCTCTTCCTCTCAGAGGACCGTCTCATTCTACCCTACTCTATTTGACAGACCACATCACACTAGCCAAACCCAGTGTTCCTCCCTCTCCTATCCATTGTCCTTTGGATGCACCCCCTTCTGGCATGACTCACCTCCTGCATGACCCCCAGGAAGACTCTTCTTCTCCTATCTAGGGTTTTGATTCTAGTTTCATTGGGGTTTGTGGTTTCTAGAAGTTAGGGTGTTAAATTATATTTTTAATATTGTATTTTTTTCATCATGTGTATTATGGTTTTTTTCGGCCCCTTATGGTGCAAATTGGGTGCAATTGAAGTTTCAAACAGAATTTTGGGGGTTTCGGCATCAAAGGTTAGTGTTTCCATGTATAATCGATGATTGGCTAATTAGTTTTCTTACATTGTTAATTTCAAGTGTTACATGGCTTATAGGTGGGGTGTGAATGTTTTTTAAAAAAAGGATTGATTTGATTTTAAATTTAAGTTATTATTTTTAGATAAAATTGAGTACTTTTCATGTGTAACTAATGTTGTGTTATTTGATGTATATTTAAAAATCGTGAAATTGGTTATTTTAATTATGTAACGCGTGTTAAGGATGTTTCAAATGGTTTTAACTGTTCATTTTATTTTAAAACGAATTGTAATTTGGGAGTGTTTTTATGTAAGGTCATGTAGTGCTTCTTTGGTCAATTTTTATAAATTTTCAAATGTTTTATTGCACGATATTAGGGGGTGAAAATCCTATTTTTATGCATCTGTTTTGGGTGGTTGGTTCTATAGTATATTATTAAATGAAACTTGGATTATTTTTAGAGAATATATCTGTCATTCCATTGGATAACAATGTAAAAACTACTCAAAGTATTTATTATATTATTTTTGTGGTGTGAAAACCATTTTTTATATCATTGATGAAGTGCTAGAATTTTAAAGTTGTAGTTTGACATGAAATTAGGTGTTTTTAGGTGCATATCTTGTTGAATCATTCATGGTTGTTTTATGACTTATATAATTAATTTATATAAGGTTTTTAAGGCTGTGAAATCTGGTTGCTTTGGGTATTTTTGAGAATTTTTTCTTAAAAAGTGAATTTTGAATGGTTTTTTTCGTTATTTTGAAATGTTTTTTAGATTGTTTAAATATTTAAATTGTTTTATTAAATTATTTGTGTTGTTCATTGGACCTTGATACGATGGTTTTGGGCCACGAGTGTCAAGGTATCCTACATGTACATGCATAGTGTTAGGCATATATATATATGCCATCTTTGTACATATTCCCTCATTGTACAGGGAATATGTGCAATGCAGCTAGGGGTGTATGTATATATAAATATATGTATAAATTCTTGTTCGTGTTTGCGCCATGTGTCGGTTCGAGTGGTCGTCGAAAAATGACAACATGATTGAGGTAGGACCCATATGCCTATGCCTTTAATTTGAATTTCATAATTATTTTCTTGTTTAAAATAATATGTTTTACATTTTTACAATATACAAATGGTATGAAATTTGGTTGTGGTTGCTTGTAATGATTATGACTTTATTTTGGACATTCAAATATATTTTTAACACCGTTCGTCTTAAGTGAATTTTCTTGAAAATTGATTCCCAAGTGGTTTTGAATTGGTAATGAGTTTTTCAAAGGTGTTTTTCCTTTTGGCCGGTTAATTGTAAAAAGTGTTCCCATTATGAAATTAAGCCCAATTGGCATCTTGAAAATGTTTTTTGAAAAAGTAAAACCACTTTTGAGGCAGGCCCCCTTGGTTTTAGAAATTTTTTTTATGTTGAAGTTGTTATTATTTCCCTAATTTGACACTTATTCATTCTATTTAGTGAAAGAGGGGGGATGTGCTTGAGGAGGGAGAGTGTTGGTGAGTGGTTCAATGAGATTTAGATAAAGAATTTGTTTTGTACATTTAAGTTGGATTGATAAAGAAAACTCACCACCACATGAAATAGAGCACAATGGGAAACCTTGGTATCTATGTGGGTGACTAGGACAAGTATGCTAGATGACACGATAGGGGTTTGTCTTGGTTCATCTAGCATGACTAATGCAACTACACTAACTAAACATATGAAATTCATAGATTCGTTGTTTTTAATCGACATTTTCTGAGGGTTGTGGCCTTCTATGCCCCGTTTTCTGAGGGTCATGGTTTTTAAGCCCTGTTTCACTGAGGTACGGGGTCTCTATAGTACCACTAGTGCTAGATACCAATAGAGATTAACCATGGTGCTCATTTGCGACATAATACTTGTGATAAAATTTTAATTTCAGTTGTTTCATTATTGATGCCTTATTTCCGAATACCATATTTTAATCTAAACTAGTTTTTATTCATTTTGAAATGTTAATGCATGCTTGGAACTTATTTTAAAAATATAGTGGGAAATAAATTCTTTATTTGAAAATGAAAACATGTGACTTGAACTTGAATAGAAGGGAAAAAATTATTTTATTATATCTTATTTTTTAAAATGTCATGATTGGATTTCTTACTAAATTCAGGGGCATATGACGTGGTTTAATTTTGGAATTCCTAATAAGAATCTTGGTGCTCACGCCTACCTTAGTTTTCAGTTGCATTTTAGGGTCTTGGATCACTTTTAGGAGTGAGCGTAGTTTATGTTCCGTGGTGACCCATGGGATCAACTAAGATATGGCACCTTGCTTCATTTATTCCTTTTTCCGCATCCAAGTTGTTTGGTTAATTTTACTTTATTTATCTACTTGTTCAGTTTATGACTATTTATCTTTATTATGAGACAAATCTTTCCCAACTAGCTTATTTTGATTCCCGGTACTAGTATCTAGTCCGTGGGGATCGGGAACACCCTTCAGGTCATGTCACAGATCGGCTCGGGTTACCTGTTTAAGGTCAACCCTAGTTGGATCATGAAAAAATGGTATCATAGGAGGTTCTTGTTATTTACGGTGTCATATAGCTTGGTGATTAGTTGTGTCGGGACTCTAGAGGTAGGTTCTAGAAAGAAGTCATGAACCCCTTTTCATCCTAAGACTCGAGTTGCCAGGGGTAGTTCAGGATTTGAATTTTTCTTTTTTGGCATGGTCTTTGTGGATGAGGGATGACCATGGAAGTCAACCAGTGTTACATGATGGACTTTCATGTAGTAGTGACCTACGTACAACATGAGCGTATGGTTCAAGATACATCTTATGGTGGATTCTTGCTTAGATCATTGTCTACTAAGCCATGTTACCAGGTTAGTATAACTTCTAGTCCTTTATTTTCGGATGTTTTGATTTGAGTTATGTTTGGGATTAGATTTCACTGACATGAGTGTATTTCAAAATGGAAAATGGTTCTTATGAATAGGTGTTTTCAAAATAGTAATGTTTTTTTGAAAAGGAAATTGTCTTCTTTAAAGGAATGTGTGGTTTCAACGTAAAAAAATGGGAGGTGTTTTGGAATTTGTTTTGGGATCTCAGAAACAATTTTTTGATTTTTAATTGGAAAATGTTTAGGAATTTGGAAATGTATTTCTTTAATGATAGGTGACATTTTCAAATTGGTTGGGAATTTGTGCTTTATGTTGAATGATCTGATTTGAAAATGATAAGTGTCTTGAATTGACCCATGGTATTTCTATGAGGGATCATATATATAGATGTGTGAATGTGTCATAGGGATAATTTGTGGTATGTGTTGATGGTTGCATGAGCTAGCATAATGGTATATGTATATGAGAGACTTTATTGGACACTAATGATAGATACTTTAGTTGTTTAGTATTCTAAAAAATAGTTTTTTGAAAGGTAATTTAAATGTTTTGAAAGGTAAGAAATTGTTTAGTGTTCTCTTTTCGTGTTTGGAATTATTTTTCATGGGATCTTGGATTTGACATATTTAATTTTGTTAGGAATAGTGATTTGAGTTTGAGATTTAGTTTTTGATTGAGGTGTGTAATTTTTATTTATGTTGAATTTTGATTTGGATTTGTGACTCTTTTTTTAGTATACTTCCCAAAAACGTCATAGAGGATCCTAATGAGTCTCTTATAGTTGTTGGTTTTTCCAAAACTCTTAGAGGAGTGGTGGAATTGAATTCCTTTCGGTTTTTTTCCATCTTCCATGGTGGTCGTGATCTATCAGAGATAGCGGACTTGATTGGTGAAATTTTTGGTGTTTTCAAGTTTTCGGAAAATCCCAAAGCAATGAGAGTTTCTTGTACTTTGAGAACATTTGAGGGTTCAACATTGAATCGATGGAAGAAGATGATCACAGCTTTGTTGCACGATGGGATAACATAGAAGGTGTTTAAGACCACTCTCGTCCGATGGTTTGTTACTAATAAATTGAAAGTGAGGAAAGTGGTAGAGCATGTGAGTGTCTGAAAATGCCAATGGATAGTGAAGCCTTACATCAGGCATTTCAAGGGTTTGGTTCCCTTCTCCCAAGAGTTAGCATCGTGGAATTAGTTAATGTTTATCTTGTGTGGGTTTTTCACCTAGGGTTCAAGGATATATTATTTTTCGGTGTTTGGAATGGTTCCCCATTCGGTGAGGGTGAAATAGAGGAACCTGTCTGAAACATGTTTTCGTGTCAACTACATCTTCTATTAGTTGGGTCACACTCTTTTTTTGTTCGAGTGTGGAAGGTTTGGGTACATTATGTCACCTTGCCATCATTTATCAAAGACTATTCATTAGTGTGGCCATTTGGGAATCTTAGAGAGATTCCGCTAGTGGCAACGACCAAAAGAGTCCCGACAAGATGATGTCATCTCTTGACTTCGGGGTAGCAAATGCTTCAAGACATCAGAGCTCCAACCATAGGTCTCAATGTTAAGCATTTCATGTATTCACGAATCTCTAGGCATGGGGTAAAACGGTATAACATTTGTCTTCAATGCTAAAATAGGGATGATTTAAGTCTCTCTATTTAGGCTCGCTCGTATTTGAAGGTTTCGTTTTGCTGTAAGAGGCATAAAGGTATCTTTTTCTCATTGTGTTCTTTGTTATTTTAATACCCCAATTTGGATGTAAGAAGGATTTGTGATCTCATTTTCTTATAATTCCAGTAGATGTGCCTCCTTAAATATGACATGTTTTTTATTTTGGTATGTGATCGTTTTAAAGATGCTCATCTGTTGTAGAAGTGATGAGTTATGGTTTAGTTCAAAATTTGGTTGAATTATATTGTCAGGTTTCTTGTGTGTCAATGGTTTCTAGTTTGGGTTGGAAGTTCTCATGTCGGTCTATGCTGGTTGGTTTAAGGTGATCAGTTCTTAGATGGTGGAGAGACCCACCATAGATCTTGGCATGCCTTCATCGAGAGTTGGTTTGGCTGGGAGATTCAATATGTGTGGATGGTTTCCTTCTTGGTTCAAGATACCAGTTATAGAGTTATCATGTGGTGAGAGTCTCAAAATTTGTTGTGCTAGTCCAGTTCTTGTGGTGGGGAGAACCCCCTCATTTCCTAAGGGCTCTTCTCTTTGCAGTTTCCCTTAATGTTGGTCATGAGTGACTGATTGAGTGAAAAGTCTCATCGAGTTTGTGATTTTGTACTCCTCGTTCAGTTTTGAACTCGAGTTTGCTTTGATGATTGGCTGGGTGACTTTATGGGGGCAGAAATTTTTTGTAGTGGGGAGAATTTTCACACCCTCTCTTTTGAAATAACATTATTTTATTATTTTATCTGGCTACTAATTTTTTTGTCGAGGTACGGGTCCAATCCCGGTTTTCCTTTGGAATTTTTGCTGATAAACGAATATATATATATATATTATCATTTTAGGGTGTTTCTTTTATTTTTTATTATTTTTTATTATTTTTTTCATTTTTATTTTATTTTAATTTTATTTCTCTACCTCTTCCTTTTATTTTTTTCCCTCTATTTTTTTCCTCTCTACCCATTTCCACTCCCTCTCATGTCATACATCCTATGTCGATCCATATTCTTCCCCTCTCCTCGGTCGTAGCAGATGCACCCCCTTCCCCTGACCATGGCGTGCGTCGCCGCCGCCCTGCTCCTCCTCTAACAAGCCATGTCACCACCTTTATCTTCCTCTCGGCAGACCGTCCCATCATGTCCTACTCTATTTGATAGAAAACATTTCACCTGCCAAACCGAGTGTGCCTCCCTCTCCTTGTCGTCATCCCTTGTCCACACACCCTTCTAACGCGACTCACCTCTTTCACGACACCGGGGTAGACTCTTATTTGCCTCGCTCGATTCTTGTTTCTTTATGGTTTGAGGATTCTAGCTATTAGGGAGTTAAATAAGTGTTCTAATAGTGGGTAACTTTGTTTGATCCTGTGTATTAGGGTTTTTTCGGTCCCTTATGGTGTGAATTGGTTGAAAATGATGTTTCACACCAAATTCCAGGGGTTTTGGCATCATGGCTTTGTGTTTCCATGTATAATCGATGTTTAGATAATTAGATTTCTTACTATATTAATTTAATGTGTTACCTAGTTTATAGGTGGGGTGTGAATTTTGTCTTTAAAAAAGGTTTGATAATCATTTAAATTTATGGTATCATTTTTAGATGAAATTGAGTACTTTTCATGTGTAACTCATGTTGTGTTATTTGATGTCAATTTATAAATCATGAAATGGGTTATTTAAATTATGTATGTGATGCGAATGATGTTTGGAAAGGTCTTTAGTGTGAATATGATTTTAAAAAGAAAAGGAATTAGGGTGTGTTTTGACGTAAGGCCATGTTGTTCTTCTTTGGTATATTTTTATAAATTTTCAAATGTTTTTTGAACGATATTGGGGGGTAAAAATAATATCTTTATGCATCCGTGTTGAGTGTTTGGTTATAAAGTATAATCTTAAATAAAACTGGGTTTATTTTTAGCGAAAAAATTTGTTGTGTCATTTTTTAATTCATTACAAACTACTCAAAGGATATATTATATTATTTTTGTGGTGTGAAAACTGTTTTTGATATCATTGATGAAGTGTCAGAATTTTAAAGATGATGTTTGACATGAAATTGGGTGTTTTCGAGGTGTGTCCCCTATTGCATCATTCATGGTTGTTTGATGACTTCTAGAATTAAATTATTTAAGGTCGTTAAGGCTGAAAAATCTGGTTTCTTGTGGTATTGTTGTCATTTTGTCTTAAAAATAAAATTTTGAATGGATTTTCTGTGCAAAACATTGATGCATTATTTTAAAATGTTTTTTATATTGTTTAAGTGTTTAAATTATTTTATTAAATTAATATTTTAGTGCATTGGACCTCGCTACGATGGTTTTGGCTCGTTGGTGTCGAGGTATCCTACATGTACATGCATAGGGTAAGGCATATATATATATATATATATGCATATATATGTCCTCTCTGTACATATTCCCTCATGGCGCGGGGAATATATGAAGTGCTGCTAGGGGTGTATATATATATGTATAAATGCATGTGTGTGTATGTACCATGTGTGGATTAGAGTGGTCGTTGAAAAATAGCAACATGTTCGAGGTAGGTCCCTAATGCATATGACTTTAATTTGAATTTCATAATTTCTTGATTTTTAAAAAAAATATTTTTAATTTATGCTATATACACATGCTATGAAATTTGGATGTGGTTTCTAGAAATGATTATGCCTTTGTTTTGGAAATTGAAATGTATTTCTAACACTGTTTGTCTTAAGTGACTTTTCTTGAAAGTTGATTCCCAAGGGGTTTTGAATTGGTAATGAGTATTTCCAATGGTTTTTGGCATTTTGGAAGGTTAATTGTAAAAAGTGTTCCCTTTTTTAAATTAAGCCCACTTGGCATCTTAAGAATGTTTTATGAAGATAAACCTCTCTTGATGCATGAGCCCTTGGTTAGAGATAATGATTTTTATGTTGAAGATATTATCATGTTCCTAATTTTATTATTTTTCATTGTGTGGAGTGAAAGAGAGGGAATTCACTTAAGGAAGGAGATCGGTGATGAGAGGTTGATGAGTTTTAGATAAAGAAAGTGTTATGTACATATATGTTTTCTTGATAAAGAAAACTCCCCACCACATGAAAATATAGCACAATGGGAAACCTGTGTATCTAGGTGGGTGACTAGGACTAGTTTGATAGATGACACGGCAGGGGTTTTTCCTAGATTGTCTAGCTGGATTGATACAACCACACTAACTAAACATATGAATTTTCGAGGGTCGTGGTTTCTATGCCACATTTTCTGAGCGTTCTGGCCTTCAAATCCACGTTTTTTGTGTGTTGGAATTTCTATGCCACATTTCACTTAGGTATGAGGTCTTTGGGGTCCCACTGGTGCTAGCTACCTATATGTATTACCCATGGTTCTCATTTGAGACATTCTGCTTTTGCGGACATTTTTATTTCAGTTGTTTCATACATGATGTCTTATTTGTGAAAACCATATTTTCATTCAAACTGGTTTCTTTTAATTTTGAAATGATAATGCATTCTTGGAACCTATTTTGAAAATTTAGTTAGAGAGAAATGCTTTACTAGAAAATAAAAACATGCAACTTGAACATGAAAAGAAGGAAAAATATTATTTTATTAAATCTTATTTTCCAAACTGGCATGATTGGATTTCTTACAGAAGGCTGGGGCATATGATGTGGTTATATTTTGGCATTCCTAGGAAGCATCTTGCAGCTCATTACTACTTTACTTTTCAATTGCAGGTTTCAGTCCTGGTTCGCTTTTGGGAGTGAGTGTAGTTTACCTTTTTTTGTTACCCACGGGGTCACCTGAGGCATGTCACATTGCTTCATTTATTATCTTTTCTGCGGCCATGTTGTTCAGTTTATTTTCCTTTTTTTATCTTCTTGTTCAGTTTTCTGATTCTTTATCTTTTTTATGGTCAAAATCATTCCCAATTGGTTTATTTTGATGCCCAGTACTAGTTTCCAACCCATGGGTATTGGGAACTCCCTTCTGGGCATGTTAGAAACATGCCTGGGTGACCAGTTCAGAGTCGACCCTGGTTGGTTCATGACAAAATAGTATCAGGGGAGGTTCATGTTATTTTGGGTTTCGGATAGCATGGTGATTAGGTGTGTCGTGACTTGGGAGGTAGGTGGGGAAAGGATGTCATGAACCCTTACCCATCCCGAGACTCGAGTTGTATGGGGTAGTTCAGTATTTTAATTTTCATCTTTGGCTTACACTATGTGGATGAGGGACAACCAAGGAAGTGATCCAGTGTTCTGTGGCGGACTTTCATGGAGTAGTGACCCATTTACACCACGAGCGCACGGTTCAATTACTTCCTGTGGTGGATTCTCACTTGGAGCACGGTCTATTAATCATTGTTACGGGGTTGGAATAGCCGATAGTCCTTTATATTTGGATTTTTTGATGTGATTTATGTTTGGGATTAGTTTTGACTGACATGAGTGGATATCAAAAAGGAAAATGGTTCATATGAAAAGGTTTTTTCAAAAGGGTAAAGTGGTTTTGAAAGGGAAATTTTCTTCTTTAATGGAATCTGTTGTTTCATTGTAACAAATGTGAGATGTTTTGGAAGTTTTTTTGGGATCATAGTTACACTTTTTGGAATGTGAATTGAATAAAATTTTTAGAATTTGGATATTTATTACTTTAATGATAAGTGAATTTTTTAATTTGGTTGGGAAGTTTTACTTTATGTTGAATGATCCGTTTTGAAAATGAGAAGTGTCTTGAATTGACCCTTGGTATTCCTATGAGGGATCAAATATATAGAGGTGCACATTTGTCACATGGATAATTGGTGGTATGTGTGAATGGGTTCATCCGCTAGAACATAGGTATTTGTATATGTGAGACTTTAAGGGATACCAATGGTGGGTACTTAAGTTGTTTTTTTTCTAAAAAATAGTTTTTAAAAAGTTAATTTAAATGTTTTGAAAGGTAAGAAATTGTTTAATGTTCTGTTTTCATGTTTGGAATTTTTTTCGTGGGATATTGGCTTTGACATATTGAATTGTGGTTGGAATAGTGATTTGAGTATGAGATTTAGTTTGTGATTGAGGTGTGTAATATTGATTTATGATGAATTTTGATTCAGATTTTTGACACTTGTTTTTTAGTATACTACACAGAAAACTCCCAGAGGATTCTAGTGAGTCTCTTCTAGTTTTTGGTTCTACCCTAACTCTTATAGGAGTGGTGGAATTGAATTATTTTCAGTTCTTTTCCATCATTCATGGTGATTGTGATCTATCAACGGTACCAGACTGGCTTGGTGAAATTTTTTGTGTTTTCAGTTTATTAGAAACTACCAAAGCTATGAGAGTTTGTGCTAGATTGAGTTCGTTTTGGGGCTTCAAATTTGGATTGATGGAAGAAGATTATCATTGCAACATTGAATGATGGGATGTCTTGGAAGGTGTTTATGACCACTCTAGTCTGATGGTTTGTAGCTGAGGAAGTGAAAGTGAGGAATGTGGTAGAGCTTGTGAGAGTCCAAAAAATCCAACAGATAGTAAAGCCTTACGTCGAGCATTTCAAGGGGTTGGTTCCCTTTTCTTTGGAGGTAGCATCGTGAAATTAGTTAATGTTTCTATTGTGTGGGGTCTTCACCTAGGTATCAAGGATTGATTCATTCATGGTGTTTTTGATGGTTCCCCATTTGGTGAGTGCGAACCAGAGGAACTTGTCTCAGACAATTTATTGTGTCAATTCCATCTTCTATTAGTCAGACCGCCCTCTTGTTTGGTTTGAGTGTGGCTGGTTTGGGTACATTATTCCACCGTGCCGTCGTCCCTCAACGAATTACCATTGGTGTGGTCGTTTGGAGACATTGAGAGATTCCACTAGAGACAATGACATGAAGAGTCTCGACTAGAGGATGTCATCTCATGACTATGTGGAAGAAGATGCTCCAAGACATTAGAGCTCCAGCCAAAGGCCTTAGAGTAAAGCATTTCATGCAGCCTGGAATCGTTCATTGTGTGGAACCTTGTTCTAACTCATGTCTTCAATGTTAAAATTGGGACAGTTTAAATCTCTCTGTTCAAGGTCCCACATCATTGAAGGTTCTATTCTTCTGTAATAGGAATAATGGTCTATTTTTCTCATTGTGTTATTTATTCTTTTAATACTCCCCTTTGGTTGTAAGAAAGCATTGATTTTCATGGCCTCATTCAGTTTCGAACTAGAGTTTTCTTCCTCGTTTGGTTGGGTGACTTTCTAGAGGTATAAAGTATTTGAGGTGGGGAGAATCGTCACAACCTCACTTTTAAAATAACTTTATTTTATTATTTTATCCGGATTCTATTTTTGTTGTCGAGGTGCTGGTCAAATCCCGGTATGGCTTTGGAGTTTTGGCTAATAAAAATATATATATATAATCTATCTTGTTAGGGTGTTTTTTTATTTATTTAATATTTATTTTTTTATTTTATTTTATTTATTTTTTTTCTTCCTCTTCCATTTATTTTTTTTCCATCTATTGTTTTCCTCTCTTCCCACTTCATCTCCCTCTCCCGTCGCACCCCCCTACGATGAGCCCTATTCTTCCCCTCTCCTTGGTCGCAGCGAATACTCCCCTTTCCCCTGACCTTGTCACGTACCGTCACCACCATGCTCTTCTTCCAGCGAGCCATGTCGCCACCTTGCTCTTCATCTCAGTAGACCATATCATCCTGTACTGCTCTATTTGATAGTCCACTTCGCATGACCCAAACCCAACACGCCTCCCTCTCATAGTCGTTGTCCCTTGGCTACACCCCCTTTCGGTGTGACTCACCTCTTTCACAACCCCTGGGTAAACTCTTCTTCCCCCGCTATAGTTTCGATTCTTGTTTCATTGGGGTTTGAGGTTTCTAGCAATAAGGGTTTTAAATTAGAGTTTTAAGATTGGGTTTTTTTTGTTTGTTCTTGTGGATTAGGGTTTTTTTGGTCCCTTATAGTGTGAATTGGGTGCAATTGATGTTGCACACTGAATTTCGGGGGTTTCGACATCAAAGGTTGGTGTTTCTGTGTATAATTGATGTTTGGATATTTAGTTTGCTTAAATTATAAATTTGATGTGTTTCCTGGTTTATAGGTGTTTTGTTAATTTTGTTGTTAATAAAGTCTAGATATGCGTTTAAATTTAAGGTATCCTATTTAGATGAAATTGAGTTTTTTTCATGTGTATCTCATGTTGTGTTATTTAATGTCAATTTATAAATTGTGAAATTGGTTATTTAAATTATGTTAGTGATGCGAATGATTTTTGGAAAGATTTTTAGTGTTCTTTTTATTTTAAAATGAAATGTTATTTCGGCGTGTTTTGATCTAAGGCCATGTAGTGCTTCTTTGGTGTTTTTTATATATTGTCAAATGTCCTATTGAATGATATTGGGGGTGAAAATAATATTTTTAAGCATGTGTGTAGGGTGGTTGGTTTTAAAGTATAATTTTAAATTAAACTTGATGTAATTTTAAGGAAAAAATTTGTCGAGTCACTTGTTAATTCATTAAAAACTACTCAAAGGATTTATTATATTATTTGTGTGGTGCGAAAACTGTTTTCGATAGCATTAATGAAGTTTTACAATTTTAAAGTTGTATATTAACATGAAATTGGGTGTTTTGAGGTGTGTCCCCTATTTCAACATTCATGGTTGTTTTATTAATTCTACAATTAATTTATTTAATGTCTTTAAGGTTGAAAAATCTGTTAATGTGTTGTATTATTGGGCATTTTTCCTTAAAAATTGGATTTTGAATGGTTTTTCTTGGTTCCAACCCCAGATGCATTATTTTGAAATGTATTTTAGATTTTCTAAGTGTTTAAATTGTTTTATCAAAGTATTTATGTTTTGTGTTGGACCTCACTATGATGGTTTTGGGTTGTGGGTGTCGAGGTATCCTAAATGTACATGCATAGGGTATGACATTTATATATATATATATATATATTCCATCTTTGTACATATTCCCTCGTGGCATGGGGAATATGTGCACTGCAACTAGGGGTGTATACATATATATGTGTGTGTGTGTGTGTATAAACGCAAGTGTCTGTATGCGTCAAGTGTCGGTTTGAGTGGTCATTGGCAAATAGTGACATCTTCGAGGTAGGTCCCCTATGCCTATGCCTTTAATTTGAATTTCAAATTTTCATTCATGTTTAAAAAAAATATGTTTTACATTTATGATACATACACATGCTATGAAATTTGGTTTCGGTTGCTTGAAATCATTATGTCATTGTTTTGTAAATTTTAATGTATTTCTAATTCTATTGGTCATATATTACTTTTGTAGCAAATAGATTCCCATGTGGTTTTGAATTGGAAATGAGTATTTCAAAAGGTGTTTGGACTTCTAGCCGGTTAATTGTAAAAAGTGTTCCCTTAATTCAATTAATCCCATTTGGCATCTTACGAATGTTTTATGAAAAATAATAACAATTGTTGAGGCATGCCCCCTTGGTTTTAGAAAATGATATTTATGTTGAAGGTGTTATTATGTGCATAATTTTATACTTATGCGTTGTCTGGAGTGAAAGAGGGGGAATGCAATTAAGGATGGAGAGTGGAGGTGAGATGTTGAATGAGTTTTAGATAAGTAAAGTATTATATACATATGTGATTGATTGATAATGAAAACCCACCACCACTTGAAATAGAGCAGAATGGGAAACCTGGGTATCTAGGTGGGTGACTAGGACTAGAACTCTAGATGACACGGTAGGGGGTCTCCCATGTTCTTCAAGAAGGATTGATAGAAAATCACTAACTAAACATATAAATTTCCAAGGGTCATGGTTTCTAAGCCATTTTTTCTGAGGTTAGTAGCCTTCTATGCCACATTGTTTATGGGCGTGTTTTCAAATCCACGTTTCACTAATGTACGAGGTGTCTACGGTCCCACTTGTGCTTGATACCTATAGGGATTTCCCATGGTGCTCATTTGGTACATGATTCTTGTGGTGAAATTTTCAATTCAGTTGTCTCATACTTGATGTCTTATTTGTGAAAACGATATTTTAATCCAAAATAGTTTCTTTTCATTTGGAAATTTTAATTCATTCATGGAACCTATTTTGAAAATGAAATGGGATTGAAATGCTTTACATGAAAATTCAAACATGCGACTTGAGCTTGAAAATAAGGAAAAACATTATTTTATTATATCTTATTTTCCAAACTAGAATGATTTGATTTCTTACTAATGGCAAGGGTATAGTATGTGGTTATATTTTGGAATTCCTACTAACCATCTCGGTGCTCAAGCCTACTTTACATTTCAGTTGTGGGTTTCATTCATTGATTGATTTTTATAGAGAGTGTATTTTATGTTTGGTGGTGACCCACAAGGTCACCGGATGTATGTCACATTGCTTTATTTAATCCTTTTTCTACTGCCAAGTTGTTCAGTTTATTTTTCATTTTTATCTACTTGTTTATTATATGACTAATTATCTTTGTTATGGGACAAATCATTCCCAACTGGCATATTTTGATGCCCGACACTAGTTTCCAGCTCATTGTGATCGGGAATTCCCTTCGTGCCATGTCAAAGACTGGCTCGGGTGACTAAATCAGGGTTAACCCGAGTTGGTTCGTGACAGTTTTCTACTTGATCTACACAGTCATTTCAATACCAAAAAATATTGTTTCATTTCTATTTGACTCATTATATTTAGAAGTGAATTTCTAATTTTCCATGATGATCTTATTCATTTCCTTCCCTAGATGTTCATATTATAAATAAATCAATCAAGCTTACATTTATATTAAAATTTAATATATATCATTTATTTTCTTCCATCATCACTAGTAGAAGATCAAAAAAAATACTCAAGATGAAATAATTAAGTGACTTCAGTTTTTCAAACTCTAGAAGAATCATCATTAAATTTATTACTCATAATTATTCCTCTATGAAGGTGGATAACATCTTTTTTTTATCCACTCCCTTCCTCGAGGTTCTCTCCAATTAATAGTTATACTATTCAAATCACTTCTTTGGTATGTTTTTTTATATTACCCATATTATCATAATTATAACATCTTAATTAGTTCAAAAAAATTACATTCCATTTTCCTTGCATGAATATTTTTATGATGAGACCCCTAATATTTTTCAGTCCCCATTTATCTTCCACAGTTTCTAAGTCACATCATTAAAAAATCATTACTCATACTTTGTATTTTTCTATTCTCTGATATAAAAGGCCATCACATATTTGGAATTATTATTAAGGTATGGGACCTTTAATATTTCAATGAAAGAAATATATTATATAGATAAAAAATAGTCAAATATTATCTATCTCAATGGTAATATTGTTTTGGAGTAAACAAAATGAAAAAAATTCCTCTATAAGTTTTTATTAATAATGGAATCATCAATTATCCCTCAAAAAATAGATATTTGGCTCATTTTTAGAAAATAAAATGATATAATCATCAATGTTCTTATATTACCCAATATTTATGTCTTTAATTCTAATTCAATGTATGTGTAGATTTTATTCATTGTAAATTATGTATCATTCACAATTGATCATCATTTTATATTATATTATTTAATAGGTTTAAGATCAATCTCCTTAATGAAATATGTTTCAATTAAATAAATAATAATAGACTTTTATGCCTATAAATCCATCTCCATGTTCCTATTATGTACGTGATACTAAATAAAATCCACAAAATCAAATATAAAACACAATTTAGCATCAACAGTATCTTTATTTAAATAGAATGTGAATAAAGAGTTATTATTCCACTAGATATGGTAATATATGTCCTAGAAGATATAACTTCCTTAGTTATTAAAAAAAATCTAATTATTGATCCTCAATTTCTTATTCAAATATTTAAGGTGAACCATTCTCTAGTTAACACATTTATTTTCATTAAATTCAGATATTAATAACCTTATTTTTTGTATTATTTTTTTCATTTTAATTACTTTATAAAATAGGGGTATTACATATGATGATCACAAGAAATACATGAATAATTTAGGTATTATTTATTTTTTCAAAAAATATTACAATATGAAAGTATTGTAGCCTTCATATTTTAAGACATTATGTAGCTGAGCATACCTCGTCCTCCACAATGATAAAAAAAGGCATGAACCATCATATGTGAATGTGTTATCCAACAACCTACATTTCTTCCATATTTAAATACATACATTATCATTAATAAATTATCATGAATCTTATTTAAAATGTAAGAATAACTCTAGATAATATTTTTATTATAAATAATGTATAAATTATGAAATATCATTATGTATTAACTCATGGTGACTACAGTGTGGTCAGTTTATCTATTGCACATCTAATAAATCCTTGAGAAAATTGTATCTTCTATTGACTAAAACAAACTATATCATCTGGGACACTCCAAATTATGAAGTATATTCATATCAAGGGATTAAACACCTATAAAATGTTATAACAATGAATATAAACTCTACATAACATTACATTGTATAATTTTTATATATTGTGTAGTTCCATATTATTTTGTAAAACCATACAAACATGAGACAAGTTATTGTGGAATAAAAAATACCCTTATGGTGTTAAGATATCCTATCGTAATTTTATAATCATGATGAAATGTGATGGGGAATGTTATTCTATGACATAACATCAAATTATTTCCATTATATGAGTTGAGTTAAACCATTACATATTCTTTTCAGCTCATGGGTTTCCCTTAAAAACCCTCCAAGATTCTACATGATCCCTTACACAAGATTGTATATCCTTACACAACCTCATCCATTTAAGTTGGGTTTCCAATAAATAAACATGGTTATTCTTATAAAGGACACCCAAATATAATTATTCACTTCCTCAAGATAACATCACATAGATTCTCTCCATTATCATAGGTACCCTTATGTTGAATCATGATTTCCACTCAAAAAATATATCTGTAATGTAAGTAATATATTAAATATATATTTTTTTAGAAAATTTATACTATATATAATAAATATCTGTGATAATTTTACATATGTAATGAAATGAAATTGTTACTATTAAATTGTCTTCACAACTTTCCCCTACTAATTTTAAATGTAACGTACGTAAACAATTATTATTACATAAGAACATAATTAATCATATAATCATCTCATACTTTTAAAAATCAAATCTAAAAACCTCCCTCATCCATCACATAGTACATTATTTTCCCCTAACTTCTCTATCACATGACTTTAGTTTTCCAAAACACGATCACATAAATCATGACATTTATAATGTGAATTGATCCAGAATGTCCCCCAATGAAACCAAATGATTCCATAAAAAATATTCATGAATAATAACAACCTCAAAAAGACGCCAAAAAATATTATCTAATTGAAAACAATCTCAGTACTCACATATATTCAATTTACATATTTCCTCACAATAACTACAATTTAATTTTTAACCATTATTATTATAAATAGTTATTGAATAATAGTATCATATATTCAAATTTCAATTATTTACTATAGTTGTTTTATTACATGGAATAAATCTAGTATCATGTTTTATTGTGTTTTAAAATATATTGGTTTTCGACACATTGATAGAGTTTTGAATTAATATAGTTATTAGGTTTTTTATGTATTGTGACAATTTAAAAATATATGTCTATTAGGACTAACATTTTATGTGATACTATTATTTAATTCTAAAATAAATAACCTTATTAGTCATTATATGTCACAATATTGTTGTTTTAGATTTTTTTATAAGTTTATTTATTAACTGAACTAAATAAAAAAAATAAAAAAGGAGAAATAATTTTTCGGGGATTTAGGTTTTTTCTAAATAATACAAATATATTGATTTTATAAAATTTATAATGATATTTTATTTTTTCATTTAATTAATTAATTAAAAAAATATGTTCTAATATAATATAGATTAATTTATTACGAACTATTACCATATAAAATACATAAAAATTTGGAAAAAAATTATCTAATTTTTTTTAATTATAGTAATTTTATTTAAATGGAATCATGATATACTATTATATTTAAAAATTTAATAATTTAAATTAGTACATCAAAATCCACCCACTCATGAGGAAGCAATGTGAATAATTATGTATTAGTGAATTATCAGCTCTTATCATTTCTGTATTGTATAGTAATATTTGAAACAGTTTAATTCCTTGAATAAAGGGATATGATAGTTTGGTATATATTTATTTTTCTAGAATTAATTACATGAAAATAATAGAAAATTATACATGAATTATAAGAAATATTACTAGAGGTTGATAAAAAATAAAATTCATTTCAAAAATAAGGAATTATGGAACTTTTATAATATTGATGTCTGGTTTGTATTATATATGATTTCTAGAAAATCATTTAGTGATTCCTTTAATGAAACATTAGATCAAATATCTAAATAGTTGGAGGGTATTATTTTTTATTTTCAGGAAGTTTAATTTAACATTTTATTTTCATATACTGCTGCTTTTGAGTATGGGATATATTTGATATTATTCGTGTGGAATTTAATGTGTGAATAAACTGATTTTAAGTAATTAATATACACATTAAGATAATTTTTGAAAAATAATTTTTAATCTATTAAATTTACTGTATAGTGTGAGGTATTATGTCAACAATGATATATCATGGACCTAAAATAACTCAAAATAAATTAATCAAAATGATATTGAATATTCTTTTATAAGAATGGAGGATAACATCTATTTCATAAAGAGAATAATAGTTTGAAAAAAAGTCTTATTCTGATGGTACGGATAGGATAGAAAATTGTGTATATGGATTATTATATTTTATAAATGAAGATCATAATGATCCCATGAAAGAATAAATTCATTTAAATATTATTTGAATGGAATCATTTTGGTTCATGGCTAGTCTATTAGTAGTGAGGATACAGATGAAATTTATAAGGAAATGAATCATCTAGATACATGTTATATAATATTGTAGAATATAATGATACATAAATAAATATTCCAATTTAAAATTATTTTATGAACAAATGGATATTTTTATAATGATTAAACCTTTAGTAAAATGATCATTTGTTGGTGGAAAAAGAATATAAATATGAATGCTAAAACTCTAAACACTTCTACAAGAAGAAGTATGATAATGTATATTATCCAATATATTATATGAAAATATATTCCTAGATTTATTTAGATTTCAACTCCAATGCATTATAAAAATTTAACACCAATTCATAAATGGTCAATGACATATGTTGTCTTCAGATAAATCCAATGAGATAACATTTGCCTATATATTTATAAAAAAATTAAACCATACTAATTAAATTTTCTATGTTTATAAACAATTATAATGTCATGTAATGATAAATAATACAATGAATTAGAATCATTCAAATTATTTATTTCCCAAATATAAAGATGTACTATTTAATTAAATGATAAATATTTTACAAGCCATATAATTTATAAAAATAGTTAGAACGTGGGGCGAAATTAATAAAAGATATAATTGAAAAAAATAAAATTTAAAGGGTCGGCTTTATTAAAGACTGAAATTTAATTAATATAACAATGACTTACTCATGAACTACTAAATCAGAATGTATTTAGGATCCTATTTATGTTAGATGGTTGCTCAAAACAACGTGCCCCACTATCCCTATAGAATTAAAAATATTCTTACTGTTACACTCCCGACCGCTCTCCCCCCTTCGGCGGTCGAGTTGGCTACTATCTTCGATCCAGGATCATGTCACAAAGGTGGTAGATCCCTTCCGACCTAGGGAACTCAGGAGTCCCCTTCAAGCCTCACTAGGCCTCTGATTTCTTATAAAGATTCATTTTGCGGCTCTATAGGCGGTTTAGTGTCCTATAAATATGAGTATTCCTCTGTGCAGGTGATTGTACGAGGATTGCCGCAGATCTTTCCGTCGCCTGGATGTGCATCAAAATTGATATTTATATTCCCATTCCATAGAAAATCTCCATGATGTGGTGAGGATCAAAATATATTTCACAGTATCGAATACCATGTGAAATAAAGCTCTCCTTACTGCAATTTTGGAACCTAAATAGGACCTGGCCAAGATAAGGGATTTCAACAACAAGAAAAAAATGATGGCATCCATATAGTTGGATCAAACAAACATGAATATCTAGATCTTTTGGAGAAGGTATATTTCTGTTGATCTAATACAGGTGGGGGACCATGCCATTATGATGAGGGTGACAAAGGGGTCTCTCACTTTCATCGCATCCTTCTTCTATGGGAGCTGTGATAATTGAATAAGAGGAACTATGTGTTAGTAGTTTAGCATGTTTGATCTATGATACGAACCATGGATTTTTGGTGGTGACGTTAACTGCATCAAAAAGTCATTAGAGAAAAGAGGGTGTGGGGTGTTCCCACGTTGCACGAGTACAAACATTGTATAGTTCATGGATAGAAAATATTAATGGACTGTGGGTACACTAAAGACCTCTATACATGGTTTAACAATCAAAGAGGGAATATGCGATGTTAGAGCTAGATAGTCTGATGCATTGACAACATGCATGCCATAACAATGTTTCCGGATACCAAGTTGAATCACCTTGTGCGGGGTATTTCCAACCACTCATCTTTGTTGGTCTCATTATACCCAAGAAACTATGACAATCGGAGTTTCAGGATCAATGATAATTTTACTCGGAAGTCAGATTTCCTTTATGTTGTGTGGACTTCATGGGGGGAACCAGTTCAAGGTCACTTATAGGTGGCTCTACATAATAAGTTACGGTGGCTAAAACTTGTTTTACAGGCTTGGGAGGGGGATATTTCTTCAATCACTACTACAAAAACAGCCTATATCAGTGCTAAAAAAGGGCTTCAACTGCACTAAAAAATCTCTATAAAGCTCAGCGCTAATATAGGGGGGTCCCTTTTATATGCGCTCCTAAAAGCGCTAATAAAGACCCCTTTTATCAGCGCTAAAAAAAGTGCTAATAAAAGATCCCTTTATCAGCGCTTTTTTTAGCACTGATAAAATGGTCCATTATCGGTGCTTTTTGTTAGCACTGATAAAGGTCAAAAGAAATAAAAAAATAACAAAAATTAGAAATAATGCAGGGAGTGCTTCTATAAACATTTTCACACCACCTTTATCAGTGCTAGGAGGTTTCTCACGAACTGCCCTTCGCACGCATCCTCATACGCGCGCACCCCATTCGCTTCCACCCGAACATGAACCCGGGACCTCCCCCCTTTCACGGCAACACGTTTACCACTAAGTCATTCTGTTTTGTTCTCTATTTAATAATATATCTATATATATATAGTTATATTTATTCATATATTGATATAGATTCTTATTAATATAAATATATTTATTCATATATTGGTGTATATATATATATAAATTCGTATATTAATATATTTATATATATATATTTAATTATAATTTTTTAAAAGTACATTTATTTGTATATTAATATATACATATAAGATTAGTTTTTAATACATTTATGAATAAATATGTTTTTTATGTGTGTTTATAAATAAATAAATACATACATACATAGATATATACAACACAAAGACACACATAGAGACACACACACAAACACACATATATTTACAAATAAATACATATATATATATGTGTGTGTATTTGGAAGCCATAGAATGTACTTATAAGATTAGTTTTAAATACATTTATGAAAAAATATGTTTTTGATGTGTTTTTATAATTAAATAAATAAACACATATATATATACATATATACAACACATTGACACACACATAGAGACTCACACAGATACTCACACACACACAGACACATATATATTTATGAATAAATACATATATTTGTGTATTTAAAAAGGCATAGAATGTTAACATGACCATAATTTATAATCTAGAATCCCATTTAAACTCCAAAACCATTGAAATCAAATAAAATTAAACAATATTTGATATTATATGTGGTACAGGCCTAACAGACATCCGGATTAGAAGTTATACTTGATTGAATGTAAACAAATCAGGGTATGCTGACTAAAAACTCAGTTTTGGAGGCCTTATAGGCCTTTTTTGGGATCGAAAAATGTGGCAGAGGCTTTGACTATGTTATTAGCGCATAGAGCTCATCACATGCTTCAATTTGATATACTGTAGAGCTCAAACGGACACCCATATTAAAAGTTATGGTTGTTTGATGTTTGAGTTGCGTTTTCCACATATTTTTTATCTTTTATTAATTGTTTTTATTAATTGTGTCCTCAAATTGTTATTAAATGGTTCTTAATCGATAATAATTAGAGAATTATTAATTACTAATATTTTTTTAATTTTTTTATATGCCATTTTCACTAAATTTCTTATATAATAAATGTAATAGTCTATTTATACATATCTATAACATATTTAAAAATATATATTGCATTTATATCAATATAAATATACTTATATAACAAAATATTATTTTTTATGAAAAAATATTGTTATTGATGATTAACATTTATCAGCGCTTGGGATAAGCGTTGATAAATCCCCCCTTTATCAGCACTAAAAAAAGCGCTGATATAGGGGATATGATCATGAGACAGGAGTTAGAGGCGTGAGAAAAATCAAGGATAAAGTGGTTGCATGCATGGGACAAAAATTTGGCATACTTCCACGCTTGCTTCAGGGAGAATAGACGACCCATCATACCTAATATCTAACTCAAAGGAAGAACATACACAGACGACAAGGTGGTTGTGGGTGGAATGAATTACTCTTTCTTTAAATTTCTTCTTGCATGTAAAAACACCAGGATGACAAGTGGGTACCCATGTGTGAGAAAAAAGCTTTGTGAAGCAATTCCATGTATGGTATCCCTTGAGGATAATGCGTGCATGGAAGGGGTCTCTGATAAGAGGGAGATATTCGAAGCAATGAGGAAGCTGATCCTGGAGAGTGCTTCGAGGCCCGACTATTTTCCGGTTTTGATCTACAGAGCCTCGTGGGAAGTGATCATAGGTGACATGGTTACAGCAATTAAAGAGTTTCTCTATGGTGGCTCCTTCACTCTGGTTACAAATGCCACAACTTTGGTTCTCATTCCAAAGGTGAAGGATCTATCCTCCACTATCAATTAATGACATGTTTGTTTCTGCAATTCACATAAATGATCTGAGAAGTCATCATAAACTCATGATTATAAATGAACTACCCTTGCTGGACCTCCAAGGAACTACACCATTTCGTGAGGGGTAACTCAATTCTAGGGGAAATTGCACATGCGCATGTAATGATGAGAGACTCGAACACCAAGGCACATGGATCCAACATGTCCATTAAAGAGGATATGAATAAACTGTATGCCAGAATGGAATGGGGAACTGTGAAGACGGTATTAGCATGCATGGGTCTTTCACCTAAATCCATAGATAAGCTCTTTTGATGTATTAACTCATCCTGGATTGTAGTGTATTTTATGGGGAAATCCCATGGCTTCTTCAATCAACTCGTGGCCTGCTACAAGATAACCTGATTTAGCCGACTCTATTTATCCTTATGTAAGACACAATAACCAGTCTTTTGAATATAGGAAAATCCAACTGAATAATTATCTCTTATCGAAGGAAAAGGAATATTCCTACCATATCTCACCTGTTGTTTGCAGATGACACAATCATCTATTCAAATTTAGGGAAGATATCCATGAGATCTACTAACTGGATTATGAAAGAATACTACTACTAGAGTGGTCAGTTTGATCAACCACTCCAAAATAAACATTTTTTTCTCAAAAAAATGCATGGAAAGACGGGCCAACAACATTTTCCCTAGAATGGAAATGGAGTCTGGAATCGTACTGATGGAGTACTTAGGTACAACTCTCTCGCTAAAAATAATGCGCATTCAAGAATTTTATCAAGTGGTTAGAAATATTACGGGCCATTTCTTCAACTTGAAGATTCCCTTCTTTTCTGTCAGAGGGAGAATAGAACTGGTTAACAGTGTGCTAGCCACAATTCTGGTGCATGATATAGCAGCTACTTCATGCCTAAGGGTGTGATAAAAGCTATTGACTAGGTCCTAGAATATTTTTTATGGGATGTGCTGGCGGAAGAAAAAAACACTGGGTTTCATGGGATAGGATGGATCATCTGATTCATGTTGGGGGGATCAATGTCAGTAGTTTTAGGGACACTCTCATGGGCATGCATGCCAAACATTCATGGGATATTGTGGAGGTTTATAATCTCTAGGGGTGAAAATGGGGCATTGTTTAGTCAACAGATCAGAGACTGAAAGCACACAAGGATCTTCTCTATGGAAATCGGTCGGTCCCCTCATTCTGAGCCACCAACATAACTCTTGGTGGATCGTGGGAGAAAGAAATATTTTATTCTGGAAACAGAATTGCGTCAGAACTATGCTTGACTTATCATATTTCCCGGTACCTTCGATTACCTTCAAGGACACAAGATTTCTCCTGGACTTCATCAAAGTGAGTTCTTGACGAGAGCCAGAATTAAATCTTCGACTCCATCCTCCACCACTCAGATCTGGATGATTGTGTCTTCACCCCCTCACCATCTAGGAAGTTTAACAAAAGGACTTACGAGGGATATCAACTACTCGGGTGCAACAGGAAAGCTGGAATGATCTTAATTTGTGCAAAAAAACTCCAGAAAAAATATAACATTCTTTTGTGGAAAATAAGGAACATTGGGATCCCATCAGATGAAGGTATTAAGAAAACAAGTATCGATCATACCTCTTGCTACCAGTATTGCACCAAAAAATGGGTAGAAAGCACTAACCATATCTTTATGGAAGGTGTATGTTCAAAAGAGGTATGGAATTTATTTGGTGACTTCATGGATATTTCATCTCTAGACCTGCGGAAGACGTCTTTTCTGGAGAGGTGGTTTTAGGGTACTATAGAAAATGTTCATGAGAGGGTGGACGGGTCCATTATTCTCAGTTTTGGGTGCTGGTGTCTCAAGAAGGATCACAATATTGCCAGATTTGAGGGGTATCTCTCCACCTGTCGGTCCATCATTATGAGAACCAGAATGTTTCTGATCGATATGATCACCCTTGTTAACAACTGTTGATACACCCTCCATGTGTATTCTCCTGGTCTGATCTCCCTTGTCAATTCCTCCATCGGACGGAGTGTGGGGTCGCTATATTAAGTGGTATCCTCCAACTGAAGGCCTAAAGATAAATATAGATGTTTCTGGCATCATGAGGGTTATGCGGGGAGGCAGAAAGGTCTGAAACCCACGAGGGAGTGTGTTCTTAAACTTCACTATACACTATGGTGATGGTGCACTTCAGGGGGAGACTAATGTAGTCCTCACTAGTTTCATGTTATGAAAACATAAAATCATTACTCGATCCCATGTGGAAACATAATCAAGGATTATTTATGATTCTCTATTGTTCAAAAACACCACTCCTTGGACATTTTCATACACTATCAGGAAGTGCGAACAACACCTTGTCAGCATGATTCGGATCACTCACACATGGAGAGAGGGGAATAAGGCTGTAGATTGTCTTCCCTCTATGGGTGTCCCAGGATCCTAAGAGACTTGTCTCCCCAATGGGGCCTCCTTCATGGATGATGGGATTAATCTGATTTGAGGTGATTCACTTGGGCTTCATTACTTTATACCCCCATAATTCTGGTATGCATTTCCTCCCCCCTTTGTTTTTTCATTTTTACTCTATGTATCTTCTTTTTTGAATAATAATATAAAGATGATGATGAGAAACTATATAGGTATATCAATGTTTGATACATAATTAATAGGCTTTAAATTATTTTATTCAAAATTATATATACATGTACATGAGAAGGTTATTTTTCAATAGATTTATTAACTAATATAAATGGATGGTTGAAGAAGTTAAGGAAATTGAATAATATGTCTCTAGGTATAATGAATAAAAATAGAATAAGGTAGAATAACCAAATTATTTTATTGTATTTATTTATTTATTAGTGTCCTAATGCCAATTGACCTCATCGAATTATGTATCAAATACCATGATAACAACACATATCACTTATGATGCTATTTACAAATTCAAGGGTTAAATGTTTTTCAGGAGGATGTTAAACCATTTATAATATAAACATAGTAAATAATATGTGATGTTATATAAAAATAGTCACTATAGGATAACATCATATTATAAGTGGCATTCCGTTATAAATATAAATAATAGTTAAAATATCACATTATATAACATTAAAAGATATTCCAATGTTATACAATGATTGCATATATAAACTAAATTTCAATTGGTTTATTCAAATATATAATTGTCTAAAAATTAAAATTGAATTGAGGTATCAGAAAATTTGAGTGGAACTCTCCCTCAATACAGTTTTATTACTATACCCATTACCCTCATCTCAACCTTCAATAGATGGATGTCCATTTCAGATAAATGGATTATAAATAATAAATTATTATCTATAAACATGGTCTTAATGATATGTGTGAGAATTTATATGTTTTCCATCAAAAAAAATTCGTTAAACAATTTTAAATATAAAAGGGCATGCATGAATTTATATTCCCGAATAATAAACGATAATAACATCCTTAAATATTTTCACAGCCTTGAGTTCCCAACTAGACACCCATAGTGAGTTTAAACCTTTACTGACCTATTCCATGATGTCATAATTTTTTAAGATAAATTTACATGGATTATATGGATTGTTGTTCTTATTCATATTTTGACATCATTTGTAGGGTGTCTCAACAACTATGTCAATGATTACAAATATAAGGGAATAAGATAAAAAATCCATATTTCTGTCTCAGTCCTCTAAATCTATACAAAAACTCATATTATTATATGTTCCAAGGGAGATTCAATGAAACATCAATATATCTATTTTTTCAAGAAAGAACCTCAATCCCAACATAGTGAGACAATGTAATGAGGGGGGGGGGATGGATGTCTATACTATCATTTAGATTCCCAACACACTGTATTAGGAAACATATATGAACCCAATCTAATTTTTATGAGTATTTTATCATGTCTATAATCATTTCAATACATGTTATAAGGATATCATTATAATGAATCAAAATTCTATCAATATAATTTTCATTATGATCATTATTTATATAGTTTATATCACATAACCATCACTCAAGGTGCACATTAAAAATAATATAAATTAAGAATGAATGAAATAATATTTATTTAAAGTTGTTATGGAACCCGAACCAATGGAATAGTAGCATGGCCTATGGAATAGTAACGTTACAATTAGGAATAATAAACTGACAAATAGAATAGTAGCCTCACCTATAGAGGTATAAATATAATTTTGGCATCTTATAAATGAAAATATGATATATTTATATCACTAAAGAAGAAAATAAATGTTTTTAAAATGATAAATTATGTATTTGTATTTTTGTTAAACATAAAAGATTATTTACAATTTTCTATTTAATAAAATTATTTTTTATAAAATTTCATTTCAAGAAATAGATTAAAAATTTAATTTTCTTTTTTTTGTTATAAGATAATTTTCGGAGACCATAAATAATTTTTCATTGTGTTATAAAAACAATAGTAATAATATTTTTTTTAATTTTTTTAATAAATGATTCTTTAAAAAAAATAAAATTTCTCTCATTTAGAAATTTATAATAATATTATAGACTCAATTTTTTAAATATACACATAAAAATAGTTCGTGTGAATTTTTTATATTTTTAAATATTATATTTTTTGTTGAATACTGAAATATGATAATTAATAGTACATAACATTATGAGTAATTAAATGATTTTTTGAGTCATGGTTGATTCACGAATGACAATATTAGCCATTATGTTGAAATAAAATTCTCTTTTTTCTTTATTTACTCACATTAATCATATGTATTCATATTACTAATACAAAATAATAACCAAATAAATACAATAATAAAAAATCACCCATATCCTCCACTATAAATACCACCACTCACCACCTCTTATCCTCACACATCAAAACCTTGGAAACATTCCATATTTTGAAAAAAGACCTATTATAATGTCTCTACAACATTTATAGGATCTTATTGTCTCAATAAAATATCAAAACTAAGTTCCTTAAGGAAATTCTCTTAGATAAGAATTAAATATCTGAAAAACACCTTCCTTTTATTTTATTTACATTTTAATTTTTTTAATTTTCTTTTCCACTTCGAACCTCCCCATTTCCAAGTGACATTAAAACTCCAGTATCATTTATACACTATAATTATATTATTTTAATGAAATAACCCAAAATAATTTTTCTTCCCAACTCAAATTATTTAAAAAATGAACATTTCATCCGTTAGGTGGTGATTTATCGCCTTCATGGATGACATGATTTCAATTTCAATTACCTACTTCATGGATTTTCATAAAAAAAACATTTTTATAGTAAAATAATCCATATATATATATAAATTTCATCCTATGTAATGTTATAGAACAATTATTTATACAAGATATTAATTAATAAAACAAAACAAGTTCGTGATGGTAAAAATCCCAAAATAATATAAATATATATCATTAAAATTTTATCTAATAAATAATCCTCACATATAGAAAAAAAATGATAAATAAGACCATTTAAATTTATTAAAGTTTATTAATAACATATAATTTAAATTTTATACAACAATTTTCTTTTCAAATGATATTCCATACATGTATAAAATAAAGTTGATAATGAAAACCATAGAAACAAACCCTCCTTGAATGATAAAATGGTAACATATAACTAATCAAAGAAGACATAAATGAACTTCATAATGTTACAATATATCAAATAAATTTCAAATAGATTTTGATTTAAATTATTAATTATTATATTTTCATTATCCAAGGCATTATGTTCAAGCACATAACAGTTTTAGACATAATTTAAGGGATTCCCTTTGAACCATCACTTTTTTACATTGGGTTACACATTCTGTCTCTACACAATAATGTAATTCTAACTAATTATTATTTACTCTTATTACATTATTTATGTTTGTTCGTAACATAATTTCTTTTCCCAATTATTTTTTCCATGATTGATATATACATTTTTTAATAAGTTTTCCACGAAAATTTCTCTTAATAATGTATCCCAATTAAAGGGAAACCCAAATTTTCTACCCTTTTTTATGTACCCCCATAATATATTTTATTACATGATTAATCACTTAAAATAAATTATTCGGTCATGAAAATATAATTTTATCTACTTTTATATAACAAATTAATCTTGTTCACAGTAAAAATTCATTAATATTTTCTGTAAAACATCTTTGAAATATATAATTTCTATTTTTTCCTGAAAAACACTTTTTTATAGGTTTTTACCTCCCTTTAACATAAATTATCACAATTAATGCATATTTCCCTTATAAATGTACATCTATTTTTTAAATACATTATTTCATGGAAACCAACTTATTATTTCATTATGTTATGCCTTTAGACATAATTATGATATATTATTCATTCCATGGGTAACCCTTATTTTTGAGTTTTATTATATATATAAGAATCATCACGTGGATGAATTATTCATTAACATGTTATGATAGATGTGCTATAATATTTCTCCAATTCTTTTGGTATTTTTTAGTATCATGAGAAGTCATGTGTTGTGGTCTTGGTGGTTATACATGACTCATGAAAATCCTGTGTAGTGATCTTTGTGGTTAGACAATACTCGTGCATCTCCATGTGAAAATTTTAGTGGTTTTCCTTGAATCGTGGTTAAGTCATATTTACATTTTTTCCACAGTTCTATGATTCAATAATTACCTTATCGCAAGTTCTATATGTTATTCTTCTATATTTTTATTTAAGTTTTATCACTTTTTATTTCATCATGTTATGCCTTAAAACCCATGTGTGTAGATTAATTGATTTGATTATTTCCCTTGGTATTTTTATGTCATCGGTTTTTTCAAGTATTCACAATGTTATCCTACACATATATAAGAGAAAAAATGAATTTACGAGATGTTTATGGAGATTTAATAAAAGATGTTTTGATTTCATTCTTTATAATTATTTATCCAATATTTCGATAAGAATAGAAATTACAATCTTTTCCTTGTAATTAACTCTTTATTATACATAAAATCATGTATTAATATATGTAAAAGTCTATGTCAATTATAGTTGGAATCATTGAATTATATAGTAATTTTTGGATATTATAACTATTGAACATTATTAGGAACCATATATATAATTATATCACCATGGATAATGTATATTGAAACATGTTGAGTCATATGTTATGATATACTTTGTAAATTAAATTTTACCACTAAATGTTCAATTATTCATTTGATTATGATTATTAGTTATTTATTGACTCCCCTAAATTTTAATTTCTTATTCTTGGATAACTTATTGAAATAGTATAGTATGTTCCAATAATCGATGTGATAGTAATGTGTCAATTTCCCAAATGAAATTCCAAATATGATGAAAAAAGGTTGTGAAAACATCAATTCAGTACTTTCTCAACTTGATCAATATATTAATAATAACGTTAATTGCATGGAATTACGTCCTTATACTAAGAGATAGAATTTTTTTGTGGAATCCTTCTTTCCTTAAAGGCTTAATATGATTAGGGGATCCTTTGATCCCCCAATCCCTAACAAATTAATTAACTCTTGTTAGAATATATTATATATCCTACTATTCTCATAAGAAGAGAATATTGGGTTAGTAGTCAATCAGTTTGATGTGTAATCTAATCATTGATGGAAACCAATCAAGAACACAAAGCCTAGAGAGAACATTCATTGATTGGAAATTGAATATTTCATGAAAATATTTTTCAATAAATATTTTCCCCAAACCCTATTTCTCAATTTTGAAAGGGAGTTACTTAGACTAATGAATAAGGAATACGATTCAATCCGGGAATACAAAGAAAAAATAACAAGGAATGAAAGATACACATATTAATGATTCATGAACACAAAAGAATACTTGACTATTTCATTAGTGTATTAATGGTGAGTCTATGAAAAATGATGGTGATTTGAGACTTTGAAAACTAAAAGGATGTTATATTTTGTTCCCTCATGGTGTAATATTGATCGGACACTCTAGTGGTATCATAGACCAATGGGAAAAATAGGACTATGGAGTTTAATATGGTAGGATAAATTTATTTATCCCTTGATTGAATGAAAACCCAACATCCCACATGTTAATGTTCTGGGAAAAAGTATATTGGGGACTTTATAAATAGAACTTTGAGATTCTTCTAGTGTGGATGAATGATGCATCTAAATAATAAATATAAAAGGGATTTGAAGAATCCCACTAACGTGGAATATGAAAGGAAGGTATAGATAAACATTCATCCTATAGTGAATTTTTTCAACTACAAAGAGCATGGGAAATATGATAACAGTTTCCCTAATCCAATGGTTATTGGAGAACTCAACAACAACAAACTACAAGGCTCTATGAAAGGGCATACACAATAATTATTACTGAGGTGGTTCCTAAAAATGTTGTTGTGACTGGTACACTAGTTATTTGTTCAATAATAGTGAATATAATATTTTATTCTACATGTATGAATTCATTCATATAATTCATGTTTAGTAAAACATTTTAAACACCACATCAAAATATAGAGGCTGAGTTATCTGTGGGAACAAAAAATGGTGAAATTGATACGTAAAAAGATTATATCTCCTACCCTGTTAATGTTTGTAGACTGAAACACCCATAGGATCTTATCTTATATCTTTTTATTAAGTGTGATGTTATATTAGGACTGGATTATATACCATTATACTAATCCAACATCAATTGTACAGAAATGTAGATCACCCTTCACATCCCGAGGCATCCCCAAATTCTATACTAGTATAAGAAGGATGATGTATCTATTTTAGAATAATAAACTCAAATGTGGATATTTTTACATTATGATAATGAATATCTTGCTCCAATCATTGATTCTATGGAGAGGATCTTTCCCGATGTCCTTCCCATTATAAGGGACTACATTAACATGTTCCATGTAAACATCATAGACTTCATCTTGGTCAATTGGTTGAGTTATCAATTTAACTTATTCTTCTATCTCTATATGTATAAAATAAACTTTATATAATCGACACTATCAAGTTGGAGGAACTGTTGAATTAGTTACATGAGAATCTGTAAAAAGGGTTTTATATGGACGAGTGCATCACTATGAGGTGAAATAGCCCCCTTTGTTATGAATAATTATGGATCAATACACTATTTTATTTAGTGTGATTATATAAAGAAAAAATTTACATTTATTTAGTACAACCTATTATAAATAGATGACAATTTTTATCAACTCCATATGAACAATTATTTTTCTAAGGTGGACCTCTGGTCAAGATATCACCAGTTAAAGGTGAAGATAGAAGATATTCCCAATACATCCTTTAAAATAAGGTATAGACAATATTATATCATAGTTAATGCCTTTATAATACAAAATTACCTAGAAATTTTAATGGATTTAATTAATTGAGTCTTTAGAGATTACCTCGACCAATTTTTGGAAGTCTTTTCTGATGATATTCTAATATACTCCATGTTCAAGGAGGAACATTAGGATCATTTCAATATAGTGCTAATGACCATAATATGGTAGAAAATAGATGAAATGGACAATAATTATGAGTTATAGAGGAAGGAAGTATCATTCATGGGAATTTTTTCACAAGAAAATAAATATATGTGGAACCTTCCGAGATGAAGGCAATCAAATAGTGATTGATGACAAAATCAATAATTGAGATCTGTAGTTTCCATGGTCTATATGTGTATTGACTTGATTTACGAATAAATTATATTCATTGTATAACTCACAAAAAAATTTTACTCGGAAGGGATTAATGTTTATCTAGACCAATGAATATGAGAAAATATTCAAAGAGATGAAATATAGTTTTATCACAACACCAGTACATACTCTTCGACAAGTTGGGCACTATATCTGTTATCAAATAATGGTTTGAAGAAGTTATTTTTTCTATTTTACAAATGAAAATGATACTGTGGTAGCCTATTCCTCAAGTTAATTGAATATTCATGAGGAACACTATCACAGAAATGATCTGGAGTTGGTGGTTTTGATCTTTGTGATTAAAATCTAGTGGAATTATCTCATGGGGAGAAGAGTGAAATATATATTAATCATAAGATCTGGATGTCTATATTAACATATAAGGACCATAATATGAGACATAGAAGATGATTAGGTCTCATCAATGACAAAGACTAATCAATCCACTACCATTCTGGTGAAGAAACTAAGCTAGTGTATTCTCTATGATGAAAGGCTCATGCATCATTATCAATGATGAGCATTGAGACAGATTAAATCCTTGTAGACCGACAAAGGATGACCATGGGAATCATTAAGGTATGAAAATTTTAAATCCTTTTGAAAATGTTTTCTCAACCATCTATCATGGTGAAAATTCATGATTCTCATGAAAATGATATAGAAATTTGAAAAAAGGAAAATGTTATAAAAAATTTTAAATCTAAAAAGTTCATAATGGATGTGGAAGGAGTCATGAGATTTGGGTCATGGATATTTTTTCTATATAATCTATAGATAATTAAAGAGATTATGAATGATTCACATATCTAATCCATCTGTATTTACATAGAGAACACAATGATGTATCACGATCTCCATGATCACTATTAGTTAGAAAATATAAATTAAGAGATCTATTAATGTAAATTAGTGTGTCTTATATGTAAGTAAGTGAAGGAAAAAATGAAAACATATAATGGGATGATGAAAGAATTACCTATATGAAAATTGAAGTGGGAAAACATCACAAAGGACATTTTCAAAGGACCTTGAAGGCCATCCAGAGGAACTAATTATATATGGGTTATTATGGACAGTACTACAAAATAGTTAACATTACCACAAACTGAGCGGACTTATCACTCTGTAAACATTCATTAATATGCATCATATAAGTGGTGACGATGCATGAATTACTAATATCAATTATATCTAACAAATATTAACGATTCACCCAAATATTATGGACAAGTCTACAATATGATCTAATAACTGAGATGAACATCAGTACGAATTATCATCTTCAAATTGATGACCAAAATCAGCATACTATTCAAACACGAGAAGTCAAGTTGGGTGAATGTTATATGGACTTCAAGAGATGATGGAACTAATATCTAAATTTGGTTGGGTTCACATAAAATAAAATTTTACACTAGAGAATCCAAATTGATCTATATGATGCCTTTTATGGGAAAAGATGAATAACACTGACATGTTGGGATGATTTTTCTTGAACATTGGTTGACCAGACAAAAAATGGTAAAAAAATGGCGGAAAAGGTGAAAAGAATTCAGAAGGATGTAAAGTAAGAACAAAGTATACCGAAGATCTCTGAGTATAATCTTTGAAGATACCTTAGGTTTAAGGTTGGATACGTCATATACTATAAGATATCGCCATTTAAGTAGATCATCTTATTTTAGAAGAAACAAATTCAATATCCCAGTTACGTCATCCTATTCACGATTCGTGATCATGTTCGATATGTAGTCTATCAACTAGCACATACACATAAAATATATCATGTTCATGATTTATTCCCCACATATCTCTTGAGGTAGTACATAATTTACCTCTAACATTTTATTAATACAAAGGTGGTATTGTTGTAAATTGATCTCTCTTACATGGAGCAGCCAATGAAGATCATTGATCATATAGATAATGTTCTACATAATAGGACCCATCACTTGGTAATAGTAATACAGAAACAATATATATGGAGTGGAGATATGGTAACCAGATGAATAAATTAAGGAGATGTAATATCACATTTTATCACCTTAGAATTTAAAATGAATTTTTTAGGGCGAAATTTCATAAGGGAGGGAGAATGTAACAACCAAAAATCATATCAATGAAATTTCCCTACCTAAAGGTTTTTTATAGAATAAATAACATAAGCATCACAGAGAGAACACAATAATAACATTATAAATGAAGAATGAATGAAATAATTTGTACTAATTGAAACTATGGAATCTAAACCCATTGAATCATAACATGACCAATGGTATAGTAATGTGACCATTTGGAATAGTAAATTGGAAAATAGAATAGTAACATCTCCTAGGGAAGTGTAAATAAAATTTATGCATCTTAAAAATGAAAATATGATATATTTATATCATCTAATGAGTAAAAATTTGTTTTCAAAATGATAAATAAGTTTTTAGTATTTATTTGAAACATAAAAGTTTATTAAACTTTTTATTTTTAATATAATTCATTAATAAATATTAGTTTTCATAAAATAGATTATTAAATTATTATTATTTTTAATTATTAATATAACAACATTTTATGAGAATTTAATTTATTTTTTAATGTGTTATTAAAGTAGTCACAATTTTATATATTGGTAATTTTCAAATAAAAGATGATTTTAATTAAAAAATAAATATCTCATATTTGAAAAATTAATTTCATAAAATTGATTCCATTTTCTAATTTTACATAACAATATATTGTTATGTGAATTTTTGGGATTATTATAAAATATTATATTTTTTTGTGAAGTGTGAAATATTGTAGATTATGCTATTTAACTTAATAAGAAAATAAATGAATTTTTAATCATGATTGAGTCATTAATGTTGTATGTATCCATAATATCAAACTATCAATCTCTATTAACTATATTTATTCAAAATAATCCTTATTATTTATATTCTTCTACCAAAATTATAAAAAAATGAATAAAATAATAAAAAAGAACCACTATCCTCCACTATAAATACCACTCACACTGCCTATTCTCCTCATAGCTAAAAATACATGATTATTTTCAACATTATGCAGAACAACTTCCCACATATCTTCCTATATTCCTAGATTCTATTGTATAATTAATATACAATATTAATGTTCCTAAAGGGTGATTTCATAGAGAATAAATCAAGAGGTAAAATCCTCTTTCTTTTCCTTTTATGTTTGTTTAAATTTATCTAATCTTCCATTCCTCCCCTCAAATACCCATTTCCAAGTAACATGTTGACTCTAGTATATTAATTATAGTGTAGTGTTATTGTTTTAATGTAATATCCCATCATCTTTTATTTCACATCTATTTTAATTCATAATTTGATAACACTATCTATGAGGTGTATATTTATTACCATTGAGGATGACATGTTTTAAATTTCCATTACCAAATTCATGTCTGGTCATGAACCCATTTTATGGTTAAACTAGATAATAATATTTGTATTAAATTAAATGTAATGTTATCAAACCATTATTTGTACATGATATTATTTAATTAAACAAACTAGTTTCTAATGATCAAAAAAAGGAAAAAATAATCTAAATGTCTATCATTAACATTTTAACTAATGAAACATCCACATATTTGCAAAAAAATGATTTATCAGTCAATTTAATATTTTGTATGTTCATTAAATACATTAAATTTCAATTATATATATCTATTATTATTTCAATTAATCTTACATACATGTATACAAGTCAATCGGTAATGAAAACCAAGGAAACAAACGCACACGAAATGATGACATTATATCTAATAACATGTAAAAAAATCAATAAATGAACGTAATAATATTGTAATATATCCAAAAATTGATAAATATGGTATGAATTAAATTATTAATTAATCAAATTTCATTATCATGCATGCTATGTTCATGTGGAGAAAATATTCAGACATAAGGTATGATATTCCCTTTTAACCCTCATTTTTTCATTTGGTTACTCTTTATCAAAATGTACCCCAATGTAATTTAAAAAAAAATTAAATACATCTCCTAAATTATATATATATTACTAGAATATTTTCATATCCTAATAAATCATTATTTTATTCATAAATACATGTTTTAATGAGGTTCCATTATCAATTCTTCATGATAAGAAAGCTTAATTAATGGAATATTTCAAAATTCATAACCATTTTCATGTACTATCAATAATCTATTTTAATCCCACATTATTCTTATAAAATAAATTATTTTATAATTAAAAAATATTTTGGTTCATTTTTTGTTTAATATAAAATATTATTTCATTTCGTATTTAAATAATATTAAATATTTTATATAAAACACGTTAAAATATTTTATTTCAAATATTTCAAAAAAATCTATTTACATGTTATTATTCAGTTTGACATAAATTATCATAATATATTACTATTTTCCCTAATTAATGTCTACTTATGTTTTACATCCCTTCTTTCATGAATACTAACATGTTATTCCCTTTTTTGTGACATTTTACTAAATATGATTCCCAATTCCTTCAATGGGTAAACCTTATAATTATGTTTTATTCCTTATGTATAATTCATCATGTGGCACACATATTCATAATAATGTAGTTATGGGCATTTCTAGATAGTTCCCTAATACATTGGGTATTGTTTATTCCCTTGATATTTTATATCCAATGGTCTTAGTAGAAACCCTTGACTCTTGCTAATAATATGAAATAGTATTGGTGGTTATCCTTGAATCATGACCCCCATGTGAAATGGTATTTGTGGTCATCCATGATGCATTCTTATGTAATGTTGTATATTTTTTCTACATTTCTATGAATCTATGATTATATAATCCAATGTTTAATATGTTATGATTCCACGTGTGTAATAATGTTCGAAGCATTTTTAAATAATCATGTTATTCCTTCTAGAGCATGTTAATTTATTTTTTTATATGTTTATTTTTCATACAGGTCTTTAAATATCACCCATATTGTCATTTATTCCCTATTCTATCTTATGAATATGTAACAAAAAAATAAATTTAGGATCTATTTATGGATATTAATTAAATGATCTTTTGTTTCAATCTTTTTAATTATGTATCTAGTCCTCCAAAGACAATAGAAATTATGATCCATGGATTCTAATTGATGGTTATTAAGGATTAAAATCAACTAATAATATTTTTAATAGTACATGTCCATTATAAATTAAAAATAATTATCCTCACAAAAGGGAAAATTCACCACTATCTATATTGTTTTCCTATTATTTGTTTCAACCCATTAAATTCAATATCATGATATAGGGGAAGAGAAGCTCCTCCATGATTGATTAAACCAATATTATTTGCACAGAATTTTTTTTTGTAAATACATGAATTTAAAACAAGCTATATTTAGAATAATGTAACATCCATCAATCATAAATATACTCACTCAAAAGTGTTAATGGATGATGGGGAAGTAAAAACCAACAAACAATGGAATTTAGTTATATAATAAATTAATCCATCCAATGATAGTCTGAAGATTTTAGGAATGACATATCACTTCTATATGACTATAAGAAAATATTTTTTTAATACCTATATTTCATCTTTAAAGAATTGAATATAATGAATTTTCATTTCGATTAATCATATAAGGATAAATCACTCATGTTTGGTTACATTATTTTAATTTAGACAAATATTTTATGATTAAAAAAAACAAATATGTATGTTTTAAATCATTAAATAACTACTTCTTTATTTTCTGATTTTTTTGCATAATTTTAAAATAACAAACAAGAATTTACATGTCATCTAAATATTCATTTTATTTATAATGAAACAACAAATTCATCTTAAATCCCCAAAACATGATAAAAATGAAATGAACCATAAAATAAAAAATAGAATTCATATAAGTAATAACATTAACTATAAATCAATAAATCATTAATAACCATTTGTCCCTCTAAGTTAAATACCCGGAGGGGGGTGAATAATTTTATGAATTATTAAAACTACTACCCCTTTGGAACATATTTCATAATTAAACAAAACAAACTTCTCCCATTACCACGTATGAATATATGAATTGAAATGAAATCATTAATAGACACATCAATTTTACTTAGTTCACCCTCACTGGGATACATCCCTAGAGCATACAATGATAATGTACCAATGTAACAAATAAAATAAATGTCACTAACAATTACAAGGTTCAGGCGAGATCACTTTTATTCCTTGGATTACCACTTTTACAAGGATTAGGGTCTTCCCACTACATTTCCAAGGGTCACCCCCTATACCTATTTAACTAGATCACAACTAGTGGAAAGGATCACCGTATTCTACGTCCATTAATCACTTCTCTTGGAAGGGATCCACAAAAAATTTATATACCTGTAGGTACCTTAGTTATCTAAAATTAATGCATCTTCCACTATATTTATATTCTTAGTCAATGTACCACTTTCAAACACCAATGAATTAGTCTTCACCACATATGTAGTGGGAACCATAAAACATTATTCACATTCTTATGGTGACATGTATTCATGTATATTTCTTGCGCACAACTTTTTCATATGACGTGGAAACCCCACTATTGTTCAACATATAATATGTGGATACTTTTTGTCTTACATGCAACTCACTTCTTAGCATCAACTCCCTTCTTGTGTGAAACTACATACTTGCGTGATAACTCCATATATGGATGAAAATGACTACTTGAATGATCCAAAGGATAGATTTTTTATAATTACTGATAATCCTCAAATGTGGTGGTAGCGTATTATTTATTAGTGTTTTGTGTAACCTCTATAAAGCACTCAAAACTTTACCTTGAGTGCTCTTGTCCTTTCGCACAAGTCTCTTTCACACAAAATCACCTTGTGTGAAAAATAAACCACTTTCTTGCCCTTCATTTATTTTCCACTTTTTGTTGTATTAATCCTGAAATATTGGGGGCGTGCAACATTCCAAACTACCTTAACACTTTCGCAAAACAGCCATTTCCAAAAACACATTTCTCTCTACCTTAATTGTTGGACCCAAAAATTTGGAAAAACTAGGAAATGATGCCACCTTGTATACAATTTTTTTGTACTGCATATAGATCATCCAATACATTTTAATGGATAATTTTCAACATAGTTTGTCAATAGTTTCTCTAGAGCTCCATAATAGACCATGTAATCCCACATTTTCGACAATCACTATCAAACCAAAAATATTAAAAAGATACCCTGAGTGATTTTTTTTCAATAAAAAACAATGAAGATTCATGGAAAATATGGAATTCACCTCACGCAGGTGCAAGATAAGTATATAACATGTAATCAATCTAATTTTTTGACATATTATCTCTCATATAAACCATATTTTATATAATAAATGAAAAAACTACACATCCATTATATCATATTAAAAAATATTAATTAGACTCATTGTACAATAACATAATTAGATCACCACATGACCTCAGACATTCCTCCTCATATACTATAGGTTATATTGTAGTGGTGAGAGACTACGATAATATTGCAGGAGGATTATTTAATCATGTAAAAGTATAAAAAATTGAATAATAACCAATTTAAAACCATCCAAAAAGATATATAATAAAATATTTTTGTAGATAACAATGGAAACAAAATAATTATATCTTATATAATCAAAAAATTGAAAACATAAAATTTCACATTAGATAAGAATTCCCTATCAATATCTCTAATGGATAGATCACATATGAACTATAATGAATGAAAATAAATCAAAACAATATATGGTAAAATCTCCAATCTCTATCCCATCTCCTAAATTTGTTTGATATATTTATAAAAACTACCATTCATTAATCTTACACACTACTTATTCTTATGAAAATCAGTTATACTTGGGTACCAAAGTGACATTGATTCAAAATCAATATGAAATTTTAAATAAGAATGGAACAACCCATGTTTAACCTAAATAACTTATCCAATGTAGTGAGCATACATATGTTCATTGATTAATAAAATAATTACATGTAAATAAAACACAGTGGTTCTTCTATTCCTATTGTGACACATAGGATAGACCATAATACCTTTCACTACCAATTAATGACTTTGTATATGATTCATAACCTAACTAGGAATAAATAAATGTATTTCATTAATACACATAATTTATAATAAAAATCAAGGGAGATGGGTTTACTAATACCAACCAAATATGACCATTATAGGTAATTATATCCTCTGTATTTTAACCTAGTTGTAAAATTATTATATTATATAATCAAGGGGGAGTAGAATATGATAATCCCCCTCTTTAAATATCCAAATTGATTACTGAAACATTAATTTAATAATTTATAGTGAACTCAATTAAATTATAATAATTGATTTAACATAGAATTTAGTGAGTTCAAGGATGAACCTATGAGATGGTGAAAGTAGATTCTTGAAAATTTTATAATGAATTATTAGTGATGTTTTATGAAAATGAGAAGGTAAAAATGTTTGATTTTTGAATGTAATTTGTGAAATCAGGATAGGATTTTAAGATTATGGGTTTTGATTCTACATATATCATGATGTTAAATTGATTTTCCAAGGTTTTTTGTTGAAGTAGATATTAGGATGATCCTTGGTCATCATATACCCTCCTTAATAGTAAAACATATATTTTTGTATGGTAATTTAATCATTTTGTTAAATGGATTATGTGTATCAATAAATTGATTCATTACGATTACCCTAAACAATTAAATTGTCATATAATGTTGTGGACCCAACTCCCTTATATGTAGCTAAAACTGGTTTCCCACATGGTATAAAACGTGCCTCCCCATATAGAAACGGTTTTTGACTATCAGTGAGGTATTTATGTGTTTTTTTGGGTATAATATGTAGTTATGTTAGACTATATAACATTATAGATATGATATGAGTAAACTGTGGAATTATAATAAAAAATTATATAGTGGAAGAAAATGTAAACATAGAAGAAAAAATTACCGAACTAAATAGGTACAAACTATATCATATAAAATTTTGTAATAAAAAGTCTATACATAAAAGACAAAAACATACATACATGGAATTATGAAGATAATATATTACATGATATAAAAAACAAGTAAAAATGGAAAAAACTCTATAAGCATCCTTAGCACTTCCCTGGTCGTCAACTACCATGATCCCATCCTAAAGAAAGAATGCCAAGTGTTCATAACATGATTCTTTTTTTCACATATACAATAATACAATTGGACCATATACTAGGAGTTTCCCACATAGTGTGTGAGAAAAATCCAAATAGTCCATAACCAAATACATCTATAAAAATCAAGTATGTGAATATAAACTGAATAGTGTGCAGGTATATGTAAAATTAAAGTCATGAATAAATAAATCACCCAAACCTTAATGTTCCTCTGATGAAATTATATCTTCACATGTGTTCATTTAATTAATCATTAAGGGGTTTTATTAAAATGAACATGTAATCAAATAGTAATAATGATAATTATGATTAGGGAGGATCCAGTGTATAATCAATGCCTCAATGACCTCAAAGGTCAATACATTTCATAGTATTAAATCTTATTGACTGGAAATAAGTTTCTAAGCATTATACAAGAGAAATCCCAAGGGAATATGCTATAAATGAATATAACTGATTCCATGGATCTTTTCCATTGTATTATTATGCTAAGAATGACTGGGCCCAATGGAGTGAAACCATGGAACCATGGGTCTGAAGACACAATATGATTCCATGGATTGTATGAAATGTATAAAAATATCTAGAAAAGTGTTAGGTGAATTATTAGTAAAACATAGTAGCATTCACATACTATCACATAGACCATATTATATGATGGGTATCTGCCTTGGAATTTAGCTCAATGAATCAGAATGGTTTTCTATGTGTGCTGAAGTCATTCTCTTGTTAAACAAATGACAGCACAAGTATCATCATTATTGTAACAATAAAAAGGTATAACATGCAATATGAAAATTATAAATTATATAAATTATGCTATTTCAGTCCATGTAATTCTCATGACAAATATATTTTCATTAGGTTCATTAAATTAACATTCATCATACATGATAATGTATACAAGTAAATGAAACCAATTTCCAAAACAATAATATACTATAAAGGAAAAGTGATATCTATAAATATTCATTCCCTATACTGAATTTTAGATTTATTTGTTATGAAGAATACATTTACTTTGTAGATGTTAATTAAAATTACCTCAAAAAATGTTGCAAATAATTCCAAAAACGGTTATCTTGGGAATAACAAAGAACACACTCGATATGAGGGTGAGTAACACTAATTTTTCAAACTTCAATGATGTCACATGAAGTTATTATATCGATGAAATTCTAATATAGAAAATGAATTAAAGAAGATACATTAATTGGGAAGCTCTTGGTGAAATTGATGTGGGCACAAAACAATAAATTTTTAAATGAAAATACTTTTAGTGGAAACTCATAGACCACCGACCTTTTTGTTTAAGTAGATGCCTCTTCCCATATGGTCCATTAGAATGGCCTAGATCGGATGAAAATATAGGAATAGATCAATGACATTAAAATATTTAACATGATCTCACCCCAAAACAATATCGTAGATAGAATGAAAAATTAGAAATGTAGTTTTAAGAGTTGAGATATTACCATTAGGAATATAAGGCTGGTGAGATGTGGTTTTATAATAACATTTTCCACCACAAAATATGTTGGCCACATAAAACCATGACACATCTTTTACATGGAGGTTCTACCATAGCACCACAACCAATGGTATATACCATCCTAAAATACCCTTCCTTCTATGGTAAATGATGTGAATAGGATACCCCTCAAAAGGAACATCTTGATCCAAATCATCATCTACAAGATCATATGTATGAGATGAGTAATCCTGGTAATATAGAATCATCAAAACATGAAAGAAATTATGGATGGTTTGGTACCAAACATATAACAATAAAATCAAGGATATAGGTTCAAATCTATCGTATATCATAAAAGTGGAAAAAATAAGCAAAAAAATATCTTTACTTTGTATTTAACTATTCCCAAGCCAGGGAAATACTCGCATGAAAACAAAATCTATGGCCAAAAAATATAGATTTCATCGATGAGGTTTTGAATAATATTTAACTCCATACATAGTTGTAGAAAAATCTTTCATAGTCATTTTCACCTATACTAATGTCTCCTACATGAGATGAGGACCTAGTAGTAATGCCTCCCATGCCTATAGCCAATACTAATATGGACAACATGGAATACCATACAAGTAATCAAAATGATCCATGCGAATTGTTCCCAATAATAATATATTATAGGAAAAATTACTAGATGGTTATTATTTATCTAGGAAACTCAGAAATTATAGATGCATGCTAGGATCTTGTCCCCAATACATGTATTCTTCATCATGACTATCTACAAGTCTATGAATGAAAATTTGTGCTTTGAATATCCTATGCACTCAAAGATTTCAACCGCCATTAAAAGAACCTTGATATGAAATGTGTTTCCCTATATGAAATAATAGTACCAGTGAACCCATGTAGGTATATAACCTCATAGAAATACATTCATCAAAGACCAAATAATGATAATTTCTACCTGATATGATGAAAGTGGTCAACATTCGTAAGTTGGTCCATGAAAATAAAAATCCAAACACTACCTCATATTGATCTAGATAATTTACTCACAAAATCTGTTTAAACAACATCCAATTTCCATTCAGGTATGTGTAATGATAGTATTAAACATGTAGACCACTTTTATACCACTATTACCTATATATGGGTCGAATAACTACTAACAAAACATTCAATCTAATGATTCATCCTAGGCCACCAATACTAGCGACAAATATCACGATACATATTAGAGATTCTTAGGTTAACTTATCACTAAGAAGTTTAGGAATCACACATCAGAAATATTATTATGTATATAGGAACCCATATAAACCCATTTGTAAGTAGGATTTTGTTTTCATCAATATACTAATCAAAAGGAAGTTCCTCACCCAAAATACTTTCCCATTAATCCAAACCATTTGGATATAAATATTGAAATCTCTTCACCCTATCAATGAGTAAAGGGGTCCCTATTAAGCTTCATGAAATTTTTTTTGATGACTCTTATAAAACACTATATTCAACTGTCATAACCCGTCCTCGGGGCCCATGCCGTAACTACTCCAAGCCCACCTTCCATAGGTCAGGGGCTGGCGACTAGCACCAAAGGCGTGAATCTCAAAAAAGGGGAAGGTATTTCTTTTTTATAAAGTAAACAAAAACACAACACAGTACGCAAGTGAAGTAAGCACTGAGTAAAACTAGGTACAAGGTAAGTGCTGAAAAGTAAATGGGCCAGTATACAAAACCAACTGAAAGTATAGTACAACTGAAAGGAAAGTAAAACAATAGTAATTAAGAAAGCAACACCAAGTCGTACTCTGGAAATCTCACCTGAAGGGTGGTATAGATATTCTCCTTAGCTCCTCGGGTCCGGCCGCTCGCTCCGTGTACGTCCTTCAAAGTGGTACACCAACGAATACCGTCCCGCTTCACAAGCCTCAACCACGATCAGTGCTTTCTGTCAGCTGCAACCAACACAACGTAGTGCGGGTATAGCCCGTGCAGGGGTGAGCATACGATACTCAGTAGGGACCCCGAGACCCCCGAAGGTCTTTCAAGACCCATGAAGGATAAACCAAAAAGGAAAGATACAATCAATAATTATCAATCGACTCTACTTAGATATATTCCCATACATATACCTATGTCATCAGTTACAGTTCGTCTCCGACTCTCGAGCCCAAGCACAACCCAGTCCACACAGGAAAGCAAGACAATCATAGCGATGATAATTATTGAAATCAAGACTCATCTCACAGAGGTATACACTTTGTAAGGTGATAAAAATGATCAGATGTAGCCACTGATTCATCTAAGCTGTCATACCCACATAGGATACAAGAACAACAAAGCTGTCGGACCCACACAGGATACAAGACCAGCTACTCTGTCAGACCCACACAGGATACAAGAACAGATGTCAATATTGTCGGACCCACATAGGATACAAGAACAGTAGTCATCTCCGTCGAACCCACGGAGGATTCCAGTATGGTAGTCATCATTGTCGAACCCATGGAGGCTTCCAGTACAGAAGTCGATGTAGTCGCAACCATTTCTAGGGTTCTCACACACAACATTCTCAATTCTGGGAGGGTCTGCTCCTCGAGCAAAAGAGTCGATACATCAACTATCACGAAGTTCAGAGTTGATGTATCCCAAAGTTCTGTCTCATCAAAAGAGACCCAAGGCGACAAACAGTGCGTCAATCGGACGCTCGGTCTGAGAGTTATTGGTTTTTCCGTCCTAGGGGCCCGGTTGGTTTTTAAGCTATAACCAACCTGAACGTACTCAAAATTCGTCCAAACCTCAAGTTTAGTAATCCAAAAGTACCGTCTCAACAAAATGATTTCAACTCAATTGATGGCGCATCAAACGGACGTCTGTCCTTTGAGATATAAGCGTTTCCGCTCCAAGGGACCGGTTGGTTTCGGGTTCGAACCAACCCGGCCGTACCCAAAAATTGCCAAAACCTCAAGTGTAATATACTGATATGACCATCAATGGATTCCTACTAAACTTATGGTGCATTGATTGGAGGTCCATATCTCATGTTATGGGAAAAAGACCGAAAATGGTCCGAAGTGGGGGTCTGGGCCCGGTCCGACCCAGCGCAACCCCCTGGGGCGGCCCGAACAGGGTCCGGGTCCAGCCCGGCTGGGCGCAGCGTGGCCCGGCTAGAGGGGTACGCTGGCTCGGCCAGCGGGCCGAGCGGGGGGGGGGGGGGGGGCTATATTTCGCGGATGGGGTGCTAGGCCTGTGCCGCGGTTCCCCGTGGATCTCGCGCGACCGCAGGATCCCGCCCTCTTCGTCGCCGCTTCTGCCGCGGCGGGCCTCTACCAGTGGTGCGTCAGGGTGCCACCGCCTTGGGCCGCCGGTACCACCGTGTCGGCGACCCGCACTTCCTGGGTCTTCTGCGGGCCACCCAAGTCATTCCGGTGGTCTGATTTTACTCCCGGTTGCGCCTGCGGTCGTCTCAGGACCCGTACATCACTGCAAGGGCCTCCAATATCCATTGCGGTCCCGCTTCTTTTTCTCTAAATAATCCACGCATCAAGAACAAAAAAAGGCGGTGGGTTCGGATTTGTTCGTTAGTCCTCACCCACCGGGTTTGTGGTTAAAAACATCACCCAACAATTACACGCCATGCCAAGGGTATGAATCACATAATAAAATATATACAAATTCCCCTACCTCAATAATTGAATACGAACATCGGTGTCACAGTAGACGACATCGTGGGGAAAGGGTTCGTAGGCGTCGTCCGAGTGAGTCGAGGAGGAAGCGACGTCTCCTCTCTTGTCACAAAGAAGGGGATTGGTGGCGCGTTATTTTTCTTCAAGGAACCGGCATTCTTTGTCGTTCTTCATTGGAGGCTGGCATTCTTCCAAAACCTCATGAGTCCTCTTGACCTTTCTCGCACAACGAATGCTCTCCCCCTTTATAAAATGATAGGCTCCTCCTATTCTTTTATTATACACACAATGTAACTCTCCCAGAATTAAATCACCACATTAAATAAAACATGTTGAAAATCAATTAAGGAAGGAGAGGGAATGTCCCCATTTATTAAATGCATTGGAAATTAAATAAAAGGGGGGAAAATAGGAAGGATCCTCATTAAATTATGTGTTGACATGAAATAATGGTTTGAGGTGGAGATATTTTCTTTTAAAAAGGGGGGTTTCCAATTTAATTAGGGGTTTTTTAATGAGTTTAGAGGAAATTAAATGGGGAGGCTCATTTGGGCCCCACCTCTCTAACATCCACACATGGTTAGTTTGGTGGCTATGGGCCCCACACTTAACTACCCATGGGAGGGAATAACATCCTTTTAAAATAAAAATTGATCCGAGAATTTTTATTTACTTCTTAAATATACCCCCAATAATTATCTTCTCCTCCATTACGAATGCAACTACAGTAAGGATCGCGTTAAGCAATTACCGACATTACGAGTTCATCGGTGCCCTCAGATTTTAATTATTAGCACTGGTTCAAGATATAGAAAAATGTGCTCATTCGTTCATTGAACGTACATGAGCTAAAGTTTGGAAATTGATTCTGGGCACACCGGGCCTCAGAATCAACTGTTTTCATAAGCCACAGACTCATAAAATTCCAAAGTATTATAAAAAAATTCCATGATATTTTCATGTCTTTACATTACTCCAACCTTAGTGATTTTCATCCCCGTAAATCTAAAACATAAACTAGGGGAACAAATGAGGGTACTGAGCTCGCATCAAAGTCTCCCGCTCCAATGTGCTCTCCTGAAGGTTCCTGTGCTCCCAACAAATGCACACAAGAGGAATCAACCGCCCATGTAGGACCTGCTCATGTCGATCCTCGATCTCCATAGGGACCTCTGCAAAAGCCACCCCATCATCGTTGTCCAGCTCCCCATGGTCGAGGATATGCATCAGGTCATGCACATATCTCCTCAGCTGAGATACGTAGAAGACGTCGTGCACCCAGTGCAGCTGAGGTTGAAGTTCCAGGCGCTAAGCCACCTCGCCTACTCTGCTAAGGACCTGAAAAGACCTGATGAAGCATAGAGATAACTTGTCTCCCCAGCCAAATATCTGCGACCCACACTGAGGTGAGACCCATAAAAAACGTGGTCACCATCCTCGAACTCCAGTGGTATCTGCCTCCTATTGGCATAGGACTTCTGTCTGCTCTGTGCAGTCCTCATTTGCTGCTGGATGATCTGAACCTTCACCGTCGTAGCCTAAACCATCTCTCGTCCTACAAATGCTGACTCCCTAGGGTCAGTCCATCACAGAATTGATCAGCAAGGTCAGTCGTACAGTGCCTCGTATGGTTCCATCCCGAGGGTAGAGTGGTAGCTGTTGTTGTATGAAAACTCCACCAAGGGTAGGTGATCCTCCCAGCCACGACCAAAGTCAAGTACAGATGAATGAAACATGTCCTCGAGTGTCTGAATGGTCCTCTCTGTCTGGCCTTCCGTCTGAGGGTGAAAGGTAGTTCTCAGGTGTAGCTGCGTCCCAAAATCCTCATACAACCCCTTCCAAAGCTGGGAAGTAATGTGATCATCTCAATCGGAGACGATAGATGATGGCACACCATGAAGTCATATGATCTCCTAATCGTAGAGGCATCCCAAGATCTCTACTGAGCCCTGCTCTCTGACCGATAAGAAGTGGGCCAACTTGGTGAGTCGGTCTACGATCACCCAGATGGTGTCGTGTCCTCTGGAAGTACGTGGGATCCCCATCATGAAATCCATGGATATCTCATCCCACTTCCACTCTGGAACCTCTAAGGGTTGTACCAAGCCTTCTGATACCTGATGCTCCGCCTTCAATTGCTGGAAATTGAGGCATCGTGAAACGAAATCTGATACATCCCTCTTCATACCCGGCCACCTGTACTGTCATCTATGGTCCTGGAATGTCATTGCTACTCTAGGATGTACCGCTAGTGCGTAAGTGTGAAACTCTCTCAGCACTTCCTCCTTCTGTGCAACTGGTACCATGGTACGTCCCCTGAAGAGGATGACGTTTTCTCACCCTTCAAAAAATCCATCAGGTGCTTGTCATGTGGAAACCTATGCACGTCGCGTCTCACAGTGAAAATCCCCACGTTGTGCCTCTCTAACCCGCTGAAGTATTAGAGGAATGACTTTGAGGGACTTTAGATATGCTACCACATCTCTATCCATGTTGGATATCTGCAAAGAGTCTAACTGCTCTATCGCCTTTCCAAGTAGTTGAATCCCCGATCTCCTGCTGAGAGCATCAGCCACAATGTTCCCCTTTTCAAGAGTATATACAGTCTCAAAGTCATAATCCTGGAGGAACTCAAGCCATCGCCGATGTCTCGTGTTCGAGTCCTTCTGCGAAAAAATGTAGCTGAGACTCTGGGGTTCAGAGTATACAGTAAAGTGCTCGCCCATCAAATTGTACCGCCACATCTTCAGTGCGAAGACCACTGCTACTAACTCTAGGTCATGGGTAGTGTAGTTATTCTCATGCTACCTCAACTACTGTGAATTGTAAGAGATCACTGCTCTCTCCTACATCAGTACACACCTACATCCATTCCCTGATGCATCGTTGTATTCTACGTACCCTACGCCCTACTCCGATAGCTTCAAGATGGGTGCACAAGTCAATCTCCGCCTCAGCTTCTAAAAGCTCTACTAAGAACTGTCTGACCACATGAAGGGTTTTCTCTTCTTCGTCAAAGCTGCAAGCGGTGCTGCAACTCTGGTGAAGTGTGGCACAAATCTCTGATAGTACCCAGACGGAACATGGAAACTCTGCACCTCCTTCACGCTCCTGAGTGGCTCCCAAGCATGTACCACCTCGACCTTCGCTGCATCCACTCCAACTCCCACATCTGAGATGACGTTCCCCAAGACGTGAACCTCTAGAAGCCATAATTGGCACTTTGAAAGATTATTATAAAGCTGGTTCTCCCGGAGTGTATCTAGTACAACCTGTAAGTGGTAGGGGTGCTCCTCCTCGGGGGTTGAGTAAATCAGTATGTCGTCAATGATGTCTACGACAAACCGATCGAGGTAGGGATAGAAGATCCAGTTCATGAGACTCATGAACACTGATGGATCATTGCTAACATCGAAGGTCTTGAACAAGAACTCATAGTGGCCATACCGACACCTGAAGTCCGTCTTCTGCACATCCTCATCCCGAACTCGGAGCTGATGAAATCCCGACCTGAGGTCTATCTTCGAGAACCAACATGCTTCCTTCAGGTGATCAAAGAGGTCGTTAATCTTCTGAAGGGGGTACTTGTTCCTCATGGTAACCTGGTTCAGGTGACGATAGTTGACACATAGTCACAAGCTCCCATCCTCCTTATTGGAAAATAAAATTGGAGAACCCCAAGGTGAAACACTGGGCCAGATGAAACTTTTCCACTGTAAGTCCTCCAGCTGTACCCGCATCTCAAGAAGCTCGGCGAGAGCCATCCGATATGCTGGAGAATATATCGGTGATGTCCTGAGGTACAAGTATATGTTTAATTATACCTTCCTGTGAGGAGGTAATACTATAACATCGTTAGGAAAAACGTCCTCATACTGATCCACCACGGTAGGAAAACTCGGACTCCGCTCGTCAACTTCTCTGAGGATGAGACTAGCCAACCGATGTGTGATCGGTTGCCCTCTCCTCAGAATGATTCCATCATATGCTGCGAAGGTTCACTTCTCACCAGTGAAGGTGTACATGGTCTCATCCGTGCAGACATACCGCACCTTGCGCCTAATACAGTGGATCTGAGCATAGACTATAGATAACCAATCCATACCCAAAATGACATTGTAAGGCCTCGATGTCACTTCAAAAAGATACTAGCCGAAGCTCTCGCCTCCTAGAGTATGTTCACACTGCCATAACAAGTGCGTAATTGTCTATTCTTCTCCCGTAGGAGTCTCTAGCTGTAAAGATTGAGCCAACAGCTCCCTCGGAATCTCCGAGCTCTGAACAGGGGTAGCGAAAATAAAAAATTGACTCACCCATGTGTTTATAAGAACTACAGTAAGGGTGGAGTAGACATAGATTGTACTTCGAATCATCTCAGGTACACCATGGTCGTAATCCTCTACTTCCTGGAGCTATGCCTGCCTCTTCCCGCCAGCTCACAGTGGTCGGGGTGGACCTTCTGGGGATGGTGGTGGTAGAGCCTCGAAGCGTCGTCCACGACCCGCTGCTCGGCCAACTCCTCTACCTCGCCCACCTGCTCCCTGAAGACGCCACGGTCGAACCAATGCCTCTTCCTGGGAGGTCCCTCCACTGTCTGATACTCGTCTGCCTGGCAGGTCGGGCAGTCACGAGCCATGTGGCCCTGCCCGCCACATGCATAGCATTATATGCCCCTTGTAATGCTGGCTCTGAGCCGTGTGACCCGCTATGCCGAACCTGTATCCTGAGGTTTCCAACCTGACGGCCTGGTCCTCTTGGACCCCTGCGACATCTGTCGACTACTGGCTGTAGAAGAATCTGCTTCGTGCCGTACTGCGGAAGGTCTCGCTGTTGATGGCTACTCGGTGAGAAATCTCTACACTAACAGGTCTCGCTCCAGCACCCCCACTTGCGTCGGGATGCTGAGGGGAGTCATTGAAGCTCTGATCTCATGCCTCAATCCCTACTCAAAGGTCCGGGCCCAGAAGAATGGGTCTCATACCATGTCTGTGGAGTAGTTCGAGAGGTCAGTAAATCTCACTAAGTACTGGGATACTGACATGTTGCACTGCCGCGGCTGTAGTAACTCTTAGATGCACACCACACGGAGGGTGGTTGGAACAAACTATGAGTGGAAGAGGATCTCGATGTCTGTCCAAAGTAGATATGCCTCATCGTGCACCTGGAGCATCAGGCTCCACCATCTACCTGCTTCTGCGTGCAGGAGACTCGCGAAAAGGATCACCATAATTATTGCTGGTGTATCTACCAGTCTGAAGACTCTGACGATAGCCTCCATCCAATCCCTTGTTTCATGGTGATCTGTCTCTCCATTGAACCTAGGTAGCCTCTATCTCCGAAACCCATGCAAAACGCTTAGGCATCATGCACTCTCCGCTGCTGGGGCTGTTAGGATCGGTGGCTCAGTGGGTAGATGTACCACTGGTGCCTCCTCTATAATGGGGCCCCTGAACCGAGGCCTCATCACTCAGTGTGCTACCATCCCACATGTAACAAGGAACCCTGGATGGCTTCCTTCATACGGCCATCTTGAAAAGAAACAGGTGTGCTACAGTCAAATAGTATACCTGGTGAGCTGACAAAAAGTAATCACAAAGAAATTTTTTGAAAGGAAACACACACGCAGTAAATGTCTTCATGCACTGAGTCGGAAATCAGAGGTTAGGGTCCTGTTGTATGTATACGTCGGCTGCCGCAAAAACACTGGACTCCCTGGACTGAAAACCTCACTCAATACTATTAACACTATTTCTTTACATAAATGATTGTTCAGAGTCCCGAGTTATGTGGTAGAACTGACTCCTTTGATACCAATTTGTCACGACCTGTCCTCGGGTCTCGTGTCGTGACTACCCCAAGCCCGCCTTTCATTGGCCAGGGGCTGGTGACTAGCACCAAAGTGGTAAATCCTGAAAAAGGGGAAGGCATTGCATTTTTATATACTAAAGAAAACACAATAGAGTACCCAAGTGAAGTAAGCACTAAGTAAAATTGAGTACAAGGTAAGTGCTGAAATGTAAATGGGCCAGTATACAAACCCAACTGAAAGTACAGTACAACTGAAAGGAAAGTACAACAGAAGTAATTAAAACAGAAACATCGAGTCATCCTCTAGAAATCCCACCTGAAGGGTGGGTACAGATAGTCTCCTCAGCTCCTTGGGTCCAGCCGTCCATTCCGTGTACGTACTGCCAAGTTCTCCACCTTGGAATACCGTCCCTCTCCACAAGCCTCAACCACGATCTGCGCTGTCCGTTGTCTACAACCAACACAACATAGTGTGGGCATAGCCCCTGCTGTGGTGAGTATACGATACTCAGTAGGGACCTGATACCCTCGAATGTCTCTAATAATCCACGAAGGATAAATCACAATGTAATGATACAATCACAAAGTATCAATCGACTATACTTAGGTATATGCCCATACATAGACCTAAGTCACCAGTTACAATTTGTCTCCATCTCTCGAGCCCAAGCACATCCCAGTCGACACAAGAAAACACAACCCATTCCACACAAGAACGCAAGACAATCACATCGATGATAATGATTGAAATCAAGACTCATCTCACATAGGTATACACATCGTAAGGCGATAGAGATGATCGGATGTATCCAATGATTCAACTAAGATTTCAGACCCACATAGGAGACAAGACCTGCTAAGCTGTCTGACCCACACAGGATACAAGAACAGCTACTCTGCCAGACCCACATAAGATACAAGTATAGAGGTCAATACTACCAGACCCACATAGGATACAAGAATAGTAGTCATCATTGTTAATCCCACATAGGATTTCAATATGGTAGTCATTGTTGTCGAACCCACAGTGGATTCCAATACATAAGTCGATGCAGTCGCAGCCATCTCTAGGGTTCCCGCACATAGCATGCCTGATTCCGGGAGGGGTCGCTTTTGAGAAAAAGAGTCGATACATCAACTATCACGAATTCCAGAGATGATGAATCCCAAAGTTCCTTCTCGTCAAAAGAAACCCATGGCGACAGATAGTGCATCAATCGGACGCCCGGTCTGAGAGTTATTGGCTTTTCCATCCCAGGTGCCCGGTTGGTTTTTAAGCTAAAACCAACCCTACCATACTCCAAATGCATCCAAACCTCAAGTGATGTAATCCAAATGTACCTTCTCAAAAAAAGGATTTCAACACAATTTACGGGCACATCAAACAGACATCAGGCCTTTGAGATATAAGTGTTTCTGCTCAAAGGGATCGGTTGGTTCTGGGTTCGAATCAACCCGACCATACAAAAACATTGTGAAAATTTCAAGTGTAATACACCTAAATGACCGTCTTGATCAAAGGATTCCTACGCAACTGAAGGTGCATTTATCCGAGGTTCGCATCTCATGTTATGGGCAAAAGACCGAAAATGGTCCAAAGTGGGGTTCTGGGCCAGGCCCAACCCCATGGGTCGTCCCGAAACGGGTCGACCCAACCCGGGTCAGAGTCTGGCCCGGAAGGGTGCGGTCGGCCTAGAGGGGCGCGGCCCAGTCTGCGTGATGCACCCGGCCTGGACAGGGGGTACGTTGGGTTGGACAATGGGCCTAGCAGGTGGGGGGGCTCTGTACTGCGGACACGGCGCCAGGCTGGCTCCGTGGTTCCACATGGATCGCGTGTGGCCGCAAGATCCAGTTCTCACAGCCGTGGCTTCAGCCGCTGCGGGCCACTGCCGGGGGCACACCGGGGTGCCTCCGTCTCCGCCGCCGGTGCTGCCGCGCCGGCGTCCCGCACCGCCTTCGGCTTCCTTGGGCCACCAAAGTCATTCCGGTGGTCTAATTTTACTCCCGTCTACGCCTGCGGTCATCTCTGGACACATACATCACAACGAATGCCTCCAATCACCATTGAAGTCCCGCTTCATTGTCGCCAAATAATCCGTGCAGCATGATAAAAAAAATAGTGATGGGTTTGAACTTTTTCTTTAGTCGGCACCCACCGCGTTAGTGGTTCAAAACATCACCAAAAACTTATATGTCATGGCGATGGTATGAATCACATAATGAAATATATAAAAATTCCCCTACCTAAACAATTGAAGAATAACGTCGACATCGTGGTAGACGGAGTCGCAGGAAAAGGGTTCATACGCATCGTCGGAGTGCGCCGAGGAGGAAGCGGTGTCTCTTCTCTTGTCACAGAGAAGAGAATTGGTGGCACACCGTTGTTATTCAAGGAACCAGTGTTCTTCATCATTCTTTGTCGAAGGCCCGCATTTTTCCAAAACCACAAGATTCCTCTCGATCTTTCTCTCACAACGAATGCTCTCCCCATTAATAAAATAATAGGATCCTCCTATTATTTTAATATACACGCAAAGCAACTCTCCCTGAAATAAATCACCACATTAAATAAAATGTGTTGACAATAAATTAAGGAAGGGAGAGGGAAGGTTCCCATTTATTAAATGCATTGTATATTGTTGGGCAAAAATCCCTCAAGGTAACATTGCAGCATTTTTGGGTTGATTGTGTTTGTTGACAAAGCAGGTTTTCATGGAGAATTGTCGAGTTCCCGAGAAGTTGTTGACATTACATGTTGACAAAGAACTATGACAAAGGAAAGGACAATCTGGAGGCGGTACAAAAGAGCAGTACAAGGTGGCGCCGTTTTCCAGTGTTTGCCAAATTTTTGGGGTCCAAAATTTGAAGTTTGGTGAGCATCGCGAAATGTGGATTTCCATGAAGAGCATTATTTCATATGGTAAAGGCATGAATTTCGCGAAGATAGGATGCATGGTTTGGAAATCGCGAAGACCAGAAGAATGGAGGCGGTGATGCTTCGCGATTACGTCAAGCTTCGCGAATGGAAGAGGCTGAAGCGCATCGCGGCGGAGAAGGGCTTTGCGAGGGAGTTTCGCGGCGAAGGCGCGAGCCGCGAAGGTAAGTTGACGGTGATTCATCGCGACTACGTCAAGCTCCGCGAACGGAAGATTGCGGTGGAGCTTCGCGATTTGGACAGAATTCTGACAGAAACTTTGGAGCATCGCGATTTGAGATGACGTGGCGTTGACTTCGTGCGGAAAGGATGAGGGTCGGTGGAATCGCCTATAAATAGAGGCCGACCCCTTCAGGCGAAGTAGAGAGAAAATTTTCAGAGAAAATACTTTGCTCTCGATTTGCGAAGGTGGTTCGCGGAGCCAGTGTGCTTCGCGAAAGAGGTGCTTCGCGGCGGCTATTGTAGCTCCGCGAAACCTGCGAGCTCCGCGTTGGCTTACTTAGCTTCGCGAGGGTTGTTGCTTTGCGACGGCTTGAGCATCGCGAGAGTGCTTCGCGAAGGAGCTTCGCGATTGAGCTTCGCGAAAAGGCAGGAGCTTCGCGAAGGCTTGTTTGAGCTTCGCGAAATTGGGAGCCTCGCATTGTAGGGTGCTTTGCGAAGGTCTTTCCAAAGGTAGGTTGCCCAGTGGATAGTGGCAAAGGGGTATTCATCTACGGGTGAAAGTTGAACTTCAACAGAGCATCTACATACAGAGGAAGATGCATTCTTTCATGAAAATGAAGAGACCTACAGGTCTATAAACTGTGATTAGATTCCCTTCCAAGAGCAGTGAGCTTAGGAAGAGGAAGAAGGTGATCCTCTCCACCGGCAGTGAGCCAGAGAGAGAGAAACAGGGAGTGACCCTTGGGAAAGCAGTGAGCTGACCCTAAACATTGTATAGGCAGTGAGCCTGGGCATAGAAGTGATCTAGCCCGAACATTGTAATCCACAGCTAGTGAAGTTTAGTGGACTTGGTACGACCGGCAACCTGTCGGCGTATGCTCCTTGGACGTAGACCTTAGCGGTGAACCAAGTAAAATTGTTGTGTCCTGTGCTTGCTTTACTTTTTGTTTATATTGTGCAGCAGGAAAGAGAGAGAAGAGTGTTTTGCTTAACAGCGAAACAAGATCAGAACGGGCTTTAATTTTTAATTAGTCATACCCTGATTCACCCCCCCCTCTCAGGGTATTCAGCCTAGTGGACCTAACATATATTAAATAAAAAGGGGGAAAAAGAGGAAGTATCCTCATTAAATTATGGGTTGACATGAAATAATAGAGTGAGGTGGAGATATTTTCATTTAAAAAGGGGGTTTCCAATATAATGAGGGGTTTTGATGATTTTATAGGAAATTAAATGGTGAGGCTCATGTGGGCCCCACCTCTCTAACATCCACACTTGGGTAGTTAGGTGGCGATGGGTCCCACCTTAACTACCCATGGGAGGGAATAACCTCCTTATGAAAGAAAATGTTTTCAGAAAATTTTTATTTACTTCTTAAATAAACCCCCATTAATTATCTTCTCCTCCACTGCGAACACATCTACGATAAGGATCGCGTTAAGAAATTACTGGAATTGCAAGTTCATCGGTTCCCTCAGATTTTATTTCCGAGTATCGGTTAAAAAGATAGAAAACCCCGCTCGTTCGTTAACTAAACATACCCGAGCGAAACTTCGGAAATTGATTCCAGGCACATCGGGCCTCAGATTCAAGTGGTCTCAGAAGCCACAGACTCCTAAAATTACAAAGTATTTAAAATAAATTTCTTTAAAATTTTTGGGTCTTTACATCATATTTTAATATGGGTCAAAATAATTCCACTAATCACTAACTTCTAGAAGCGCTTCTTCATGAGTTTTTTGAATCTTCGTATCAACTATTGCCTTTTTCCTTCCAAGCATATAAGAAAAAATAATTTTTAACGGATGATGTAATTCATCACAAATATTCTATATGATATTAATGTAACTATGAATAAACGTTTTTTTTATGATCCTATCGTCCATAGACTTGACAAATATCTCCTCAACATATAATTTCTCAAGCAACATTAGGCATGAATGAATGTTACAAGCCCGATGTCGTGTGTTGGTAATTGCATTGATGGGACCAAAAATAATGATAGATGTACACGATGAATTGATCCCCCCTAATCAATATTAAACCCTTCCTAATTACTAATACATTATAGAAAAATATATAACCTAGTACTAAATCCATTCAAATTAAATTCAGCAATGACGTAAAGATTCCTTTTTTTTATTTCTAAAAAGACCTCTCACACATTTCAGAAAAGTAGAACTCCACAACCTCTTTATTATGACTAATAAATGGATCTGAATGTCCTGATACATATTGTATTAAACTACAATAATATCCACTAATTGGTAAGAAAATCTATAAATAAATTCTCGTGCTTCTCCCTGGAAAAACAGCATTCAACTTCATTAGGCCAGTAGATACTACTAATTTCCAAATGATATGACCCAGGATGTAAACATTTTTAACAATGATTTAAAACCCCAGATATTTTTATATCATTAATAAATGAATTATAATTTATATAAATTATGTTATTAAATATATTTAATAAAATAAAGTATTTTTATTTAATCAAAAATATTTTTTATTTTGAAACCAATATTTCTGTTATTTTGCATGAGGCAACATTAAATTATTTAATAATGAATTTATGAAAAATATAGTAATCAAATATTATTTTATGATAAAAAAATTATTATGAGGTAATATTTTATTTTAATTTAATATTACAAATTACAAATGAATACAATTTTTATAATAATGATCTTATTTTTAATATTTTAAATACATATTATATTAAATGAAATAATTTTTTTTAATAAAATATTTTTTGGAATTTATTTTTAGGCAATTTTTATATGTTTTCATATAAATACTATAAATGTATTTTATTAAATTAGTATTTATGAAATAATATTATGTAATATAAAAAATGTTTTGTTAAATAAATGTTAACAATAATTAAAATAAAATTATAAAAGTTAAATATTATTAATTTTAGACATATATAATGTATTGAATTAGAAATTATGATATATGCTTTAAATGATTATTTTTATAAATTTATTATGATTGCCATTTTTTTTTGTAAAACTATGAATTCTGATTATATATAAACAATTATAAATATAATTAAATACTTTAATAAAATGATAAAATTATATATATATATATTAAAATTATGATAATATTATTATTAAAATTGTATTTCATTTTTGTAAATAAAATTAAATTAAGTAATAAAATAAAGACTGAAATAAAAAATGGAATAAAATGAAATCAAACTACGGGTTTTATATCACAAAAGTGGGAGGCTGTTGTGGATGGATTCTGAGATGATGACCCAAGAAAATGCATTCTATCTTGTGATGGATTTAAGATTAGATCCAAACAAGGACAATAAGTGATGTTTGAGCATCGACGATGTAGGTTGAACAGCTTCTGGTAGCTGATTACGGATGAACTGAAGCCACGAGAGATCAGTTTTGGCAGGGGAGTCTGAGCAAATTATAATGATAGTAGTTTCAAATGATGATAGATGTAATTTTACATAAGATATAAGGTAGGTGTTTATTTATATTATTTCTAGGTGAAAGATTCAGTTCATAGTCTAACACATTTTTTTCTTATACTTTTTGTTATTGAAAATCCTTACTTGTTATGGTCTGACATTTCTCAGTTCATTATAGATTGGGGTATATTTTTTGAATGTTGAATTTAATTTGGATTTCAAAAAATTGTTTTTTAATGGATACATGTAAATTAGGTGACATTATATTGTATATATATATATCTGTGTGTGTGTGTGTGTTTTGTTTGTTTGAATTTATTATCCATATTAGATTAAAAATCATGGGATGTTTTGCATCTACGTTGGATTGAACCACAAATATAATTTTTCTATTTTATAGTTTTCTTCACTATTATTTCAATAGATTCTTCATTACACTTCTACTAAGGTTTGAAATTCTATATAGATATTATATAATTTATAAATGGAGTTAATAGATAGAATTTCCATTAGTGTTAAAAATAGTGACTATCTATTTATCAATTTTGAGTTGTACATTCCCAATTACGCTCTATAACTGAGATTTAAACATCTTTCACACCATGTGTAGGTGTTGAACAACCATCATTAGGAAATTAAGAGATAAATAAATCATATTATGAGGTCGTTATTTTATGAAAAATTAGTCTTCTATAGTTAAAATTGTAGGTAATGGATTATACTTATTTTTATCAATATATTGTATATATATAAATTTATTCTAGTATACGAAAAAATTTTCAAAAAAACTATTATGTGTATTAAAAATTACATTTTTTATATATGTGATAATTATGAGAAACATCATGTCTATAGATAAATCTTTAATTTAAATTTACTTTTTATGTATATATATGTAATTTTAAGTTAATTTTTTTCATACATATTTAGGAATTATTTTTAATATTATATGATTATTTACATTAATATTATGAAATTAATTTATTATATAATTATAATTATGTACATGATATATTATTAAAATATACATGAAAATATTTTTCATTCAATGTTCTTGATCAATTGACTTATAGTTTTGTGTTTATAATTAAGTATATATGTATATTTATATAGGCCTTGATGTTTTTGTTATTCAAAACATATATTCATGAACTTTTAATTATGGTAGTACTTTTAAATTATACATATATAAGGTTTTTGATACTAATTATTCATGTGTATAAATATATATATATATATATATATTGTTATTATTATGTGATTTTAATGAATAAAAAATTCATTTCAAACCATAAATTTTACTCAATTTTATATTTTCATGTTGGTTAATGATGAAATGTTACATTTATAGTTTATTATATTATTTAAATTTTTATTCTTCTGTCTATTTTTCTATTGTTTTATTTTAATAGAAGACTATAACTACTATTCAGTTATGGGTTTATGAATTTAAAATAGTGTTTTTGAATAAAATTATGTTCTCAAATATAACCTTTTTTAAAAAGTAAATGGGTAAACACTATCTTTATTTGAGGATGTATATTTAAATGATAATGTTTAACAATATAGAAAATTTATCTTATGGAATTATGAGTAAATATGTAAATGGATGGATGTTAATTATTTATATTTATAGTCCATGCATATTCTAACTTACATGAAATTTGGGATATATCAAAACTCGCAAGTGATTTCCACTTAATGTTAATATTTATATATGTATGCATATATATATACATAAAAGTGTAAATGATTATTTAAAGCACTATAGTGTTTCTCAAAACTACAGTGATATATATATATATATATTTTAATCTCAATTTTTTTAAAGGGTAATTGGACATTGTAAACAAGATATTATGTGGGGAGTGAACATGAACATTGGGAATGTGGGTATGACCAAACAACAATCAATGTTTCACGTGTAACTATGGTTTTTTTCAAAATCATTATTAATGTTTTCAAAAACTCACTAGATTATTTTTAAACCATTTTAAATGTATAATTAACTTCAATTTGAAATATTTTTAATTTTTTTTAAATGTATTTTTTCACAAGCCTTTTATAGATATATTAGTTGTGAAATTATTGTCTCCCTTCTTTAAAAATGTATTTTTTACAAGTTTAGTACATTTTTCTAATGGAATTTGATTCTCAAATAGAGTTAACTCATGTGCAAAAAAATTTGATAATTGATTTTATTTCTGAGATATTTATTTAACTTGTATTTTATATGTAATATTCTTCAAAAACTATATCATAAAAGGTCTGTGACTGTAAAATTATCTATACATTTCTTGGCTTTCTTTCAAAAAAAATACACATCATTTTTTCTGTACTAAACTCGGAACAATGGGTTTAGGGATTCACACAATGTTGCAGAGAAATGTACTACAAAAATATGGAGATTAGATGTTTTTCCATGAAATTATATGTGGTAGAGTATCTATGTTTAGTATATCTAATTTTTCTTATCTCGAACGATTGAAATTGTGAATTTTTTTAGTTTGATGAACAAATTGTGAGAGTGGACTTCTTTTGATGGGGAGTAATGTTACTCCAAAAAAAATTATAAGTGATTAATCATTGATTTATAATTTAAATAAATTATATAAGGAAATATATTTTATAAAATAATGTGATTTTATTTAATACAAAAAAATTATTTTGACTTGAATATCACCTTTATTATACATTATAAAATATGAAATTATGAAATTATGAAATTATTTTTTAATTAAAAATATATTTTTCAAATATTTTGTTATTAATGAATAAATTATTAATAAATATGAATTTATTTTAATTTAATTTTCAATTGAATAAATGAATACAATTTTATAAACATGATCTGATTTTGAATATTTTAAATACATGTTATATTAAAATAAAAAAGTGTTTCAAATAATGTCATTTTTGGTAATGATTTTTAAGTAATATTTCTGTGTTAACATATAAATATTATAAAATTATATTTTATTGAATTATTATTTATTAATAAAAATTAATATATAAATTGTTTTATTAAATAAATATAAAAAAAACTAAATGGTAATATTAAATATTTTAACTATTATAAATTGAATATTTTAGAATTCAAAATAATTATGTTAGTATTATTATATAATTTTTATAAAATTATTACTACTATCAATTTTTTTATAAAAAATTGTTTTATGATTTGATGTAATTAATTATAACTATAAATAATTAGTTTAATAAAATGTCTAAAATATAAATATATTATAATTTTAATGGAATAGTTATTACATTTGTTTTTTTAGAAATTGAAATGAAGATAAAAGTAAAAAATGAATTACAATAAAAAAAACTGATAAATGTGAAATCAAACTGAGGGTATGATTTCACAATAGGGGAAGGCCATTGTGGATGGATTTATAAGAGACAAATCGGGCATAGGTGTTCACCTTCCAGATGGGTCAAAGATCGGCTCCGAAAAGTGACCTCGAGCGATGTTTGCGAGCGGTGAGGTAGGGAGAAGAAGTTTCGTCTATCAAGGAATGTTTGTACGAAGCCAAGGGAGATCAGTTTCAATAGGGGAGTCCAAGTGAAGTCTGATGATGGGAGATTTGAATGAGGCTATTTATTTGTAGTCTTAAAGTCTCTGGTAGGTTTTTCTATTTAATTTTCGGTTCTAGGATATGTTTATAATATACCACATTAATGGTTTTTTCATTCGTCTATGTCTATATATCATTTTATTTGTGGTTATTAATTCCTTTATTCATCGGTGATTATGGTCTCTTTATTGAAATCTAGTTTCCTTTTGTATTATTACTACATTTTGTTTGGTTTTGGCCAAAAGATATCAACATGACAAAATCATATAAATATATATATATATGTTTATATTATTTTGAAATTATTATCCAATTTTGATTAATCAATTGTTCCTCATTTTCATTTAGTGTGGACTGAATTTTAAATAGATACGTTATTTTATATTTGTTTATTGTTCTGTTTCAATGGATACTCAATTACTCTGCAATTGAGGTGTAAAATTATATACAAATATTATAAAAACATTAAAATTGAGTTTATAAATAGATCATCCATTAGTTTTACCACTACGTCTATATTTATACATTTTCATTTCTATACAGCCTATTGGACTCTATGGATGAGTGCTACATGTCTTATGCACATTCTGTCTGTATTTCACACTCTTCATGAGGAAATTAAGAGATAAAGAAATAATCTTCTATAGTCATTATTATAATTGATAATGGTCCACTGCACTTCAAATTGATGTTAAGGGATTATATATTTTTATCATAATTTTATTTTAATACGCATTTATTATGATGTAAGGGAGATTATGTGTATTAAAAAATCCATGTTTTATATATGTGATATTGATGAGAAAATTAATTTCCATATATATATATAAATTAAATATATGTTTGTAGTATATCTGTATATATATATATATATATTATTTTAAGTTTAGGTTTGTAGTATATATTTAAGTGTTATTTTTCATACTCTGATTATTTACTTCAAAAATATGAATGTATTTTACGGGAGTATTATACTTCTCTACAACATATATTATTTAAAAAAATTTATAAAAATATGATTTATTCAATGTTCCAGATCATTTGAATTCAAGTTTCATGTTTATAATTATGTATACATGTATATTGATATATTCCTTGAATTTTATGTTCTTCAAACATATATTCATGTACTTATAAATATGGTGGTAATTTTAATTTATATTATATAATGTTTTTAATTATAATGATTCATGTATATATATATATATATAAATTAATTTTTGGATATTATTGAATGATTTTAATGTATAGAAATTTCATTTTAATGATGAATATTTAAGTGATATTTTTTAACATTTCATGAAAGTTATATAATGGGGTTTTGAATTAACGTGTGAATTCAGGGAATAAAATTGTTTTTATTTATTGTCTATGTAAACTCTTATTGACATGGGTTTTTGGTTTTATAAAAATTAGCATGTGATTTACAATGAAATATCACACACACATATATATATATACATATATAATTATATATAAATAAAATTCTGTATGTGTATTTAATGTATGATTATGTTTATAAAATCTCAAGTGATATATGTATATATATATATATATGGAAACCTCAAAATCATTTTATAAAATTTGGGATGTGGTAATTGTAAACATGAAAGGGATTGGGGACATAAGCCTTCCACCAAGATAATGGATAAGTCCAAACAACATTCAATGTTGGAAGTGGCACTATGGTTTGGTTTTCAAAACCGTTATTAATGTTTTTCAAAAATAAATGGAATATTTTTAAACCAATTTAAAATTATAATTATTTACAATGTAAAATAATATTTTATATAGGTACTGTAGAAAAGGTTTTTTTTCACTATATTTTTATAAAACTCTATACTAGCTAATTATAATGTCCATTTTTTAATATTTTATTTTCTATAGGTTTTATAGAATTTTCTAAAGGTGTTTATTTCAATAACAGAGTTAGAACATGTGAATTAATTTTGATATTTTATTTTATTTTTTCTATATTTAATAATTTTTAATATATAATTCAACTTCTCTAATAAAATTATTAGAAAAGGTCAGGGAGTGTAAAATGATCTTTATATTTCATAGTTGTGTTTAAAAAAAGAGAGGATTTTTTTTCTGAACCCATAACCATGGGTTCATGGATTCACACCTACAGTGAAATATCTTGATCTTATCATATAAATGATTATATCATAGTGTATTTAAAATGATCTCATGATTTTCTTTCTTGTCTCTAATATTATAAAAATAAACCAAAATTTCATCCATAAAACCCCAATAAATGAATCCAAGAAGGGGTAAAAATCCATATTCATCTAGGACATGAATTTTTTTGGAGTGATCATAATACCTAATGGAATAAATAGTTACTTATATAAACAATAATGTTATCATAAATTAATATTTAATATAATTTGGAACCTAACTTGCACATCATGTTAGTCAGATCTCAATAGATCATGAATAACACTCTAGTTATTCAAAACATGTCAAAGAGAAAATATATTTAGGGAAATGGATATTTTTTCATAGACTTATGGTAGGTAAACCATCAATAATCCATGAATAGCTGAAGGATCTATCTTCCTTCTTGGTAAAAAGGGCATGTAATCCCCAATGTGATTTTTTTGATCGGATAAATATTTTAGATTCAAATCCTCCATCTTCATTATGAGATCCCACAACTCATTGGAATCAATCATATATAGTGGAATAGATTCTGGTGAAAATCATAGAATGATCACTATTTTCAAATCACTCTCTCTCTTAGGAGGAATTCAATAATTTCATTAAAGAAAACATCCCCAAAAAGATCCACCACTAGAGGAAAATCTATTAGACCCATCATCAGTTCATCCATGAAAAGACTACAAATCTATGAATCGCTCCTCCAAGTCCTTTATAATCTAGTCCATATATACTACAATAAACAACCCACTCATCTTTTTCATGGAATCTATCAACATATGGTGATATAAATGATACTCTATAGTGACATCCTTCCATAATGATGTGATTGAATATCAAATTTTCTATGTTGATAATGATAACAATTCTCATAATAAAAAGAAAGAATATTTCCAATAAAATTACAACTACATAGATAAAAGGGACCATTTTTATATTGGATCGTATCGTCTAATCATACACCCAATGGTGTATCAGGAGTCATCACACTATAAATTATAGAATTTCAAGCCCATCGCTTTTCATGGTCAATACTCAGATAATAGGGTATGAAGGACATTAACCAAATAATAAAGATAATGTAGTATAGGAAACAGTAATAGTTCCACATAATATACAATATTATTATAAATACTCTTTAGGTAACTATTATAATTCAACCAACTGGCCTGATCAGTGACGTAGAGATACAACTGGACTACCTTAAAAAGGAATATTCTACTTGAATTGTAAATAATAATTTTAGAAACCCCTATCATGACTTCCTTATTGGTCACCCTGTAATGTTCCACACTGTCTCCCTTAGTAACTTGACATCACTAATCCTTCTCCAAATAGTGGATCTAAAATGGGTCCCCATCCTCTATAAATACAGAGATCGGTTCAACATAACCAATAATGATATCTCTTATCACTGTAATAACACCACTCATGTTGGTCTCTACCACACAACGTCCTCATGTTCCCCTATCATCCAGAGTAATGGTAAAAATGGATCTCTCAGTGTGGATACCATGTACTCCACTGCTATGATGAGAATCAGCAGTGCTACGCTACCTTCTACTGGAGGAAATACGTCCCTATCACGACATTGGCACATTGTTCCTAGTACTATCACGTTTCATCATGGTTCAATCAGTTATAAGAGATTTTTTATGATCTAATAAATGTACATAAGAGAAATACATTAACCTTGGAGTGTTTTTCCTTCATAATCCAATCATCAAAACCTCTAAATTTTGATAACCCATCACCGGAATGAAGCTATGGAAGCAAAGGATTATCCGTAAAACATATTGAATGGTCCATGATTTTCATAAATACCATATATAGGTGCAATAAATCTTGTTCTCCATCTTATCTCAGTGTATGAGGATAAAATTAATCATATAATGTAGTCTAAAATAACACACAGACTATGCCATAATGATGATTAGAATGGGTAATCACATTCCAATATCACATCATAGAATTTTGTTTCATTTAGGTGGGAAGACTAAGAACCATTATAGTGGTGTACTAATATGATCAAAATAGATTAAATGGATTCCACCCATGACATTGTATCCCAAGGACCATTATCATCAGTGAATATGGGAGTATATTTTTAGAAGAACTCATGATTCAGATAATACATTGTGGGAGTTTTATTGGGGAAACATATATATAATAAAATAAACATAGGAAACCCTATTAAATATAAAAATAATCCCCTAGTAAGGGAATATAAGGTGGTACCATAGGTGGAACATGTGTAGTTAATATTGGTGACTCAGTTCCCAAAACCTCTAATGTTTTATTATCACCACTCTCCTAGTGCATGCATCAATGATTTCATGGAGTATTATCTCTTCAAACTCCATGATGAAACCTCATAAAAAGATTCCAAATATAATAGATCACTAATGGGAGTGAAACCAATGTAAAGGGTCTCACATCCGAACATACTACCCCAACTATACACATCAACGATAATGGTATTGGTAATTGTTAATATTTTTACATTAAGTTGTTCTGGTATATTAGTGAATTTTATAATTTTTGGAATACTGTACAAGAATTTCAATTTTCATCTCTATATACTGAAATCCATTTCATTTATCTATCATAATTAACATTTTAAATTCATTATTTCTTATATAAATTTTATAATAATATATTTAATTGATTTTCATTCCCTTTTTTTATGTCCCATAGAAATTATAAATTTAAAATGAACCTCATTGGACTATAACTAACCCCCTTAAATTCAGTGTCATAATCTAACAGTAAAAACTCAATGTCTTTAATTGGTAAAAAACCATTTCAATTTATTTGTGTTGATAAACCTTATAATCTAAAATATTTTGTCATGTAATCATAGTCAAATCCCATCTCATAAAACTAGGGATAAATATATTACATGGGTAAATATTAGTTATTTAAGGTGCCGCTATCAATTTATACGGGAATCATCATTTTTTATTTTTTATTGAAATTTAAAAAGTCAAATTTCATTCATTGTAGAACATGTTAGTTAAAAAGGTATATATCACTTCAATGGATAAAACTATAATCATAAGAATCATATGTTATTGAAGAAGTAATGTTAAACTATATGTAATTGCATATGCATGTAATTTTAATTCCACAATTCCTATTACTTTCATATATAAGAATTATAAAATTCATACCATGATGAAAAAAATTCCATAAACCATGTAAATCATTACAATTCATGTGAATCGCCCAATGGTGAAAATATATGTACTATAATAGGAAAAAAACACCAATTTCACATTAACCTACAACTTGGTGTTTACCCGCAACCATAGTAAGCTACTCCTAGGCTTGTTTTATTAACATGTTCCGATTTTTTCTTCATCTAATTAATGGGTTTCCAAAACTATAATACATTAATGGAAAATAGGATATGATACAAGGTTTTTATGTTGTTGGCCCAGATTACTATTGGCTATCCAAACATAATTGGCCACATGGCCTCAACTATCCCTCCCCATATACTAGAAGATTCTAAAAAGTAATGAGGTTTGAGGTGTGTCTATGTGGATATTATAACCTCATGATTGAGTGGAGAACATAAAGCATTAAATTTAAGTAAATAGTGTAAGAATAATAATATATAATGTACTGGAATAAAGTCTAAACATCCATGAAATAACAAACCAACTCAAGAGCTGTAAACTATATCATATAAAAATCAAGTAATATAATTTCTCCAAAAAATAAAAAATAAATACATAGAATTATGTATAAATTAATATACATGATATAAAAATGAAAAATAAAGGTAAAAACTATCCAACCATCATGAGGACTGGAATTATCATTTCATACCAAACTCACATCCTAAAGAATAGAAGTAATATTTCCTTAATGAGAGTTTCCATATATCCACACATGTTATTATATTATATTATTATGTAGTAGTAGTGAAATTAATTGGGGTGATTGAAATCATAGTATGTCACCCCAAATGATATCTATACAACTATAGTATTTTAATATAAACCAAATAGTTTTATGGTATACATAATAGTATGGAATGTTAAAAAAACCCCATACATGCTTCATCCTCTGATGAAATTATCTCTGAAAAAATGGTCATTTATCAATAATTATCTATATTTTAAATATATTACTTTGGTAATAATTTATTATTAATTATATTAATAACAAATGAGGATCCTATGTGAAATTAAGCAAATATGGACAACAATAGACAAACCAACTCATAATGGTAACTCATGTAGTCTATAAATAATGGTCTAAGTGTAATCCAAGGGATACTCACAATGTATTCCATTATTAATGACTCTAGTCCAGTATATAGAGTTCATCCATATTATTGTGTAGATAATAATGACTTGTCTTAAGGGAGTGAATCTCTGTGCCACTTGTTCCAATACCTCAAGATGAATCCAATGTGTATATCCAAGGGATTCTAATTTTTTAATGGGAGTCAATTGAATTTATATGAAAAAACGAGGAATTCATATTCAAATATATGGACTGGATTCCATGGTGGGTATCATTGATGAAAATCATCTCAATGAATCATAAGAGCATCTTTTAAGTTCTCAAGGAGTTCCCTCAGGAATCCAATGCTAGTTCAAGTCTAACCATACCAATAATTTTGGAAAAGGGTTTAAATGAAATCACATAATTATGGACATAATATCATAATATGTTTTATTACCTTTAATTCAATTTCCAAATATATTCACATTATGTTCATTCAATAACATTACATCATATGTGATATGGTTAAATAAGGACAAGAAGAAAATTTCCAATGCAATAATGAATTATTATAAAAATGTTATATCCATATATATAATTTCCATATAATTATTTGATGATTTATGTATTATGAAGAAAATTCTATACTTATCAAATGCCAAATCAAAGGCACTATAACTTTGTCACAATTAATCCCATCAGGGGTAATCATGAGAATAATAGAGAATGCACCCTACTCAGTGTGGTTTTCACTGAGGTATTGATATCTAATGATGTCATTTTTTTCTATTAGGTCCATATAACACATTATAGAAAAAAATAAATTGAATCATTTGAATTTAATGGGATAAACCTAGTTAAATTGTGATTGGAATAGTGATTTTTTTCCATACTATGATATTTTTTGTGATAAGACATAGAACACCTACCGTATGTCTATAGTAGATGCCTCATCTTATATCAATGCTTAGATTAGATGGATTAAAATAATTTGAAATAATATAAAAACTCCCAAAAAATATGGCATGTGATCTCATTAAAACATTAAAATCATCAATGGAAATAGAAATTTTAAAAGGATACTAATGAGTATATAACATACCACTAATAAACCAATGATATGAACAATGCATCAATTGAACACCATATGAGAGAGATCTCTATAAACCTGGGTTATAAGGCCTGAGGTTTCTTCAACAATATAGAGATATAGGGTTTTATCTGTAAGAGGATATAATGAAAATTTGTGTTATGGTTATATGCATGTTATTGAAGAAATGGTCAAATCAAAAAAAAAATTGTCTCATGGATTGGATGCGCTGTTGAAAAGGACTTGTAACGACCATGAATGTAATATTATCTATATAATGGGATCAAAAAGTTTATGTATATTGTTGGAGAATCCATGTGCAATGTGTGATATTTTTATTTTCAAAAAAACTACATCATTTTCATGTCATCGTGTAGCCTTCATTAAAATTTCATAGAAAACATTATGGATGTAGATAGAGAACTAAACCACACAACATTGTTTCATCAATCCAAGCAGTCTAGGATATATGGTTACTACTAACCATGCCTACCAATTACTTCCTTGAAATGATTGGTCTCTATGATCTGTATAGTCTTCAAACATCATTTTACCCATTACCTTATTAGGAATTCATATATAGTCAAATCCAATGAATTAAATAAAAAATAAACGAGTATGTACCTCCTTGAAAAAAAATTATCATATAGGACATGTTAATCTCAAGTTAACTAATTGTATAATTAATATAATACTTTCTAATTTCTATAAATGTGGTCATTATATTTTAAGATGAAAAAAATACCAAGTGAATGATGTCTTTGGTAACCCATACCTGAAAAAAATGAAGGAAAATATGATAAATCACACTCCACCTTAATCCCCATATCGTGACACAATTTTGGAGTCCACCCCTCATGCATTTCATTATGGAGTTAGAGGGTAAGAGAAGATAAACTAAAAATATGAATTGTAATGTTATGGTTGAACTGATGAATGTCATTATGGTAAATTTTATCTATTAACAAATATATAGTTATATATTCAAAAATAATATTTGATAAATATCCTGAAATACTAATTTATAATAATACATATCACATGGGTAAGACAAAATTCCCCCAAAAATTATATTGAAATTAATCATAGAAAATTCGTAGATTTTAATGTACATCTTTTAAAAAATTCCACATTGACATTAAAAAATTAGATCTAAAATTATATTGATGGGGATGAATTCATAATGTGAAATAATGTGACTAGTGTTCCTCTACATCTCAAATATATCCTTCTCAATTATTCATGTGGTGAATGATATTTCCTATAATTAATCATTATATCCACTTTATCTATCATGGTCACCACATGATGTGAATATATTCCAAATTTTGAATCACTTATATTCATGGAATATATCACTTGAATATTTATTCTCACATTCCTTAATGGTATGCATGATTTATGATGTACGTTATCCTAATGTTGGTAATGATTTTAATGGTATTTATGACATGAATAAGTTTATTTCTAGATTTATCTGTTTATTCCATCTTCAATAATTGTATTTCACACTGTGAGTTTAAGCATGTTTAATTCATCACTGCTATTCTTATTTTTCTAGATCATATTCCAATGTATCTTACCATTATATAATAAAATCGTTAAAAATGAGGGATTGAATTTTAAATTTTATTTTTTGAAAAAGTGTATTAATATCTAAAATAATATTCATGAAATATAACTATCATCTCCCAATAGGTATATCCATTTTATAATCACCACCACATAGGTGAAATAATTACATACCTAAAAATTGTTTCATTTATTTTCCCCCTCAATAGGGTAATAATTCCCCAGCTCAGAGCCATACCATGTTTTATCAACACTCTATGGTAATGGTTCAATACTATGAAACCATATTTTATACCATTACAACATAGAGTGAATTAGTCCCTACCTAAGGAAAATTTCATGTATCACCATCATATAGGGAATCATCCCGCCTTCATGAAACTATATAATGCTTCCACTATATAAAATGTGAAAAAAATTCCATAACTGGATCATCCCATTTCAATTAATATAAATGTGGGAATATTTCACTACCTTAGAATAATTTTCAACGTCATTGGGAAGTACATCACAAAACCCTTCATCACATTAGATGTTAAAATCTAGATACTGTAATTTTATATGATATATTGATAATATTACAACATTTATTTCCTCTAGGTTATTATTATTTTGTTTACATCATAATTACAATCAACCCACATCCTATGGATCCTTATTTGGTATGTATGTTAAACATAATATGTTGTCATTTCACATTGGAATCCTATTGGAATTGTTATCAAACATTCAAAAATTATTAATAAAATTCACAACTCACTTTTAAATAATTTTATTTCAATTTTATTTATATATAGACCAATTAAGTCCAAATAATTATGATTCCCCCCAGAAACAGAAATACAAAACATTAAATTTTCATCTTGGACTTCTTAGAATGAGGTTAGTATAACTAAACATCATACCCTCACAGAAATATTGATAGAAAATGAGGATAGTGTAGGATCCACATATTAGATTCATAATTCTTTGCATTATTCCTACCTAAACCATAATGACATATTTCTATACAATCCCAACTGACATGTTCTATTCACAAGAGGAAAAAACTCAATAAAATAAATACATAATTAAATTTTAAAAACATATATGGAACGAGGTGTGAACCATCAGTAATAATGACCAATATCTCAAACATTTTTAAGCCTAAAATAATCATTTAAAAGGATTCATTAATATCATCCAATTCTAGTGGATATTAATGATCATTTATATTGGTTCATACCATAATGAAATGATATGAAACCATTGGAATCAATTGTAATGATCACCATTAGACAAGAAACATGAAATCTAACTTAATATTGATACGATACAACCATGACATAGTGGGTTGATAACCAAACCATTTACTTGAAACATAAAAATTAGTATCTAGAAATATTGGAAATAAATATAAGAGTAATAATCTATTAATATATTTAATAGATACGAAAACCATGCATATTTATTATAGTTAATGGTTTTTAAAAGGGGAAGTGGGCTAGGATAAGGACTTCATTCTCTTTATACTAAATCATTAAAAAAATAATGAATCTCATACGAGTTTTAAAATTTAAAATTTCAAATTTATATACTAACAATTTATTCCAAAAAATTATAATTTCTAAAGATTTTGCGAATCATTCGGAATATGTAATTAAAAACAATTTGATTGGATCAATTCATCCATGATAGTGTTTTTAAAATTAAAAATTTATTTTTATTTCTTATTTTGTTATTTCTACTTTGGTGTAATTTGTTCATATTATATTTTTTTGTTTCATTTTTCTAATTATTATATTGAATCTAACAATTTTATATTGATGGAATTTCTATGTGCAATAAATATTATATATCCAATAGATAATGGAATTGTCTATCATGTTCTATTAATGATAAATAAAATAGAATGTATTGGGGTTTGAGATGTTATCTATGTAAATTTTCTTCATTATGAATTTTTGTTTTTAATGTTTTGATTTGTTTTATATATATATAAACAGATGAATAGAAAATGAAATTCTTAATATGATAAGTGTTTTTAAATGACCATATGTTTTTCATATTCTGCAAGATATAAAATAATACATATTATTTGATCATAATTTAAAAATATTACATATTTACACTTTGAGTTGTCTAGAAAACGTAAAATCAAATTTATATTAATTTTTTTCATATAATATATAAATAACAAGTTTATTATTTATATATTTTAATTTTTTTATGAAATATAATGTCACATTTGTTTTTTATGTTATATATATAATATCTATTTATAATATTTTAAATTTGGTTGTTTTTGTTAAATTTAGGACCCATGTTTTTTTATATTGTGTTTCATATTTACTCAAATTATATTCTATTATTTACTATTAAAAAATTAATATTGAAAATATTTATTATTAATTAAAATAAGTTTTGGATATTACATATAGTATATTCAAATATAATTGTACAAATGTTAGTGAATTTAATTATGTGATTTGGATGATCAGGAAATCATAAGTCTTGATTTATGAACATCAAAAGATAGGACATTATATTTTTTTTATGATATATTACTCATATTATATATTGTTTTATATATTTTCTTATATACACCTTTCATGGAATCAGTTTAAAATTTATATTTAAATTTAAATTTTTTAAATGAATTTCATTGTAGCCAAATTATAAAAACAATTTCTAATCACCCAATTATGTCATATATTAAACACTTGGAATGATATGATTATTAAAAAATAATTTGGAATCATTTTTGAACTATTTGTGGAGATTTTTTCTATAAATAATTATCATGGGAAGAAGATAAAAATGAATTTTTTGGAATTTTGATCATGGAAATAATATTACTGAAATATATCGGCATAAATCATCATGTTTTAACAATTTATTTAATGAGATCTAGAAATGAAATATATTCTATTATCAATTATTCTAAATTGTAATTTTTTTATTTTATTATAATATATTTATCAGTTTCCTCGTAATGCATCTATAACTTATTTATTCATTCCCATCATAAAATAATTATACTTTTTTATATCCACATAAATGGTATGAAGTATATTTGATGTTCCTCCACTATATAATGAACCTTCAGTATTTTTTGTGCATCAACAATAAAATATATTATACATGTTGTTTAGAATCCACATTTAAATGTTTGGTTAAAATATCTTTTGAATCGTTATAAAATTTTGATTCATCATGTGAATACAATATATTTCATGGTGTAGGGGTTTTGTAATGTAGACATATGTTCAATATTATCAGAACGTGTATAAATTTATTTAAATCTAAATAAATGTAATGTTTTCAATAAATTTGGAATTTTTTTAATTCACAAACATCTATAACACATTTTCCATAATCATATCATAATTAAATTCATATTATAGTGTTAAATTTCTAGGATTTATTAATTTAATAATTTTTATCCAAGGATTACCTATTAATGAGAATATTCAAATTACATATGGTAGTTCAAATCCGAATAACAGAACGATTTATCAAATTCCAACTCACTTTGATGGTAATTACTATAGATATTGGAGTCCATCTATGTAATCCTACATCAAGAACCTTATTATTTAACAATGATCTAAAATAATAACCTATTAAAACAACATTAGATAGATCCTATGTGTTTTATTAGAATTTATATAGCTATGTATATTTAAATTTACAATGTTATGAATATATGATATGTTTTTTATTAGTGTAAATTGTTTTATTTTAAAATAATAGAGTTTGATTCCTCATGGTATAAAGGGAAATTGGAATTATACCAACAGCGGTAAATGCAATTGGATGATAACCGATCTGGGCATCCTAAGAGTTGAATCTCTCGATATTAATTTAATTGAAGATGAATTTGATAAGAATATGTTCCATTGGTTTTGTAGTATGGAAAAAGGAATGAGTTACATTGTTCATTTCATAGATAACATTTTTATTATTCCAATTTTCCATATATATCTACCACTGATGTGGAATTTCAATATAGAACACATTAATGAAATGATAATTTTTTTGGGTATATAATTTATTAATGTGTTATATTATTTCTTAAATATTAACTATAGTTAAATAATATTCGTGATGAGGAAAATAGAAAAAAGGTGTGAAGTTTTTATATATTGGTATTATTATTATTTCAAACAACTTTAACACTTAGATTTATTGACATTTAATGGATGATGATACTCCATTAGTGAATGTATTGTATGAGTTATGAAAATAATTAAATTCCCCAAATAGTGATTAAAAAATATTACCAAAAATGTGATCACAATGAAACATTAATTTAAATTCTAAATCGTTATAAACCATTGGTTATAACCTATAATTATTAGTAAAAAGGTTGTATTAGTCTATAGTACCTCAGAGTGAATATTGACAGAATCTATAAAATGTAGTTAAAGATGGATAAAATGTCATTAGTAATCTTATGGAGTTCACTATAATAATATATTCTAGAGAAGAAATTTCATTTGAGAAGGTGTCTCTGAACATATGATTCATGGTTACAACTAATGAGTTTAGTGATTTTTGTTTTACTTATGACTATTCTTCTAATAATGTTTACAAAATTATGAAACTATATCTAAATTAACTCAATGGAATTATTAATAAATTGAATATTGATATCAAAATAATAAATAATATCGAAATGAATTCATATATAGGTTTTCTATAATTTATTTGATTAGAAAAGAAGATTCAATCCATCTGTGAATTAGGTTATGTTAATTATAGGGCACAATGAATTTCAAACAATTCATTTTTACATAGGGTGGTCCTATGAGATCAATCATGGGTAATCCATTATAAAATCCATGCTAGGAAGCATTTAATGTCATCACCATTGGTAGCCACCAAAATGTGAATCTGAAAAATGATTATTATTTTATTTTTCATGATTTCCCATTACCTAAATCCCAAAATTAGATTTATCAGTAATTTCATTTAATTATCAAAATTCCTTTTAATTATATTGATAATGATTTATCAAAATATGTAAATAGTTAAAATTCATTGTTATATAAAACCCACATATAGTATTTTCATTTATACAATTTTTTAATTTATAAGGGATCCTACAAATAATGAAACTTTATATTAAACATACTTATGAATATATTCCCAATATATTCGAGGATCTAAATTAATAGACAAAACCACACAGTGTAAATAACTTCCCAACGTGTTAGTGGATTATTTTAAACAAACATATCTCATACACCACAATCAATTATCAATTTAAAATGAACAATTTAACTTTCACTTATTCGTAAATTAGTAATTATGATTCTAATGGTAGCTCCATTTCACATAATACCTAGTGAATCTATCACATTCCATAATTTTTTTTTTGGAAATTAAATGAAATTTAATATTATTAAAAATCTGAAAAGAAACGTGCTTTTAACCTAATAATGTGTCTTCGAATGGTATGATAAAAAATTCAAGGATAAACAATTCCATGTAATCATAATGAAATTTTACTAAGGGTTGACTGTGAATAATGCCTCTATTGGTTAATTGTTCTTGATGACTCAGTTTACATTATTGATATTGTTTATGACATGATTCACAAGTGGTACACATCAAGGATAATAATCACTGCAAAGCATGACATTATTTAAGAGGACAATTTTAATAATTAATTATATGAGGAAAACCTCGAAATAGAAAATTTCCTTCAGAAAAAAACTTATAATGAGCGTGAGAACATTTTGGGAAAAAGTGGAATTAATAACTAGGAGTATCACAAAATAAACAATATCACTATGACTATTATATGATATATAAGATCATTTCTATGGTTATTATGACATAATCAAACAATAAAAAGTTGTAATATTTTGAGACCATCCACACAAATGACTATATATCAATATTGATTTTAGAATTTATGAATGATTGGAAAATACATATTGATTCATGTGAATATAATGGAACCAATCACGAGGATATATGTGTTAAAAACACGCCATTATTGGTCAATACACCTAGAAAATAAATTAAATACATGCATAAAATATATTAAAAATACCCTAGATATATCTCTTTTTCCATACCAACCCATTCATCCAACTTATTACATATTGAACCATCATGATATTACTTTCTTTGACCATTAGAAATCACAAATCGTTTTGATATATTGAGCTAATTTCCTAAGGATGTGTGAACTATATTAGAAATATATACGCCAAGATATCTCTTCTCTATTAAAATTCTTCAATATTAGTAATTGATTAGGTCGTCAAGGGAGAAATATAAATTAAATGTTATTTGAATTGTTCACACCACATTAAATTTTTCTAATTATAATTTCTCATCATCCAATGGTTTTTGAAAATAAATGAATTACATCATCCATTTTTTTTTGCACAATGTAGATCACAATAAAATACTTATGAGTAAAATATCAAAACATGTGATATTTTAAATATGTGAATGTAAAACATTATTATACTACAATATTCAAAATTATATATTTACTAATAATTGAATTGATCATTATGATTAATTATTCATTCAAATATTATTCATTTTTTTAATAGAATCAATTTAGAGGTTTATATGTAAATATAATAGGATTGTAAACTATTGAACATTTTAATCTTCTAACAGCTAGAGTTAACAAATTTCCTAAATATAGAAATCTTATGAATATGTTATTTGTATCATGTGTTTATATTTTATAATATGGGTAATATAATTTTTTAAACTATTTTACCATAGTGGTTTATTAATGTTATCATAAATTATCAATTATTTGGTGGATATAAAACATTAAAAATTGTACTGTCACGCATCGACCTTAGAAATTATTTTATTTTATTGTTTTATTGATCTCAGATCCTATGGTTGAAGTTTTTGTTGATCCCTGATTTAACTATTTGAATTTGTTTATATCTTGGGTGAAATCATTTCAATGTGCATGATTAGCGCATAGTTTGGGTAAACCGTGGGGCTTTTCCCTTGTAATTATGAAACTTGTTTTGGGGTCCAATGGTAAGGTGTATTTATTGAAAACGATTTTGGAAACCCTTATTAAGCCTTGCACAAGGTTATTATCAATTTTATATTGGTGAAATCACGATTTGAGAAGGGTTTTCAAAATATGTGGCCAAACCATGAGAGCTTCCCCAATTTTAAAAACCTCGAAATTCCAAGTTTTCATTTCCCTATTTTGTTCCCCATTCAGGATTTCCTCCCATTTGATCATTTTACCATTAATGGAGGCCCTTATCCATCTCTTATCAGTTATTCTGTATGTACGAATTCATGATTATGATTCAAATGTGAGTTTCTGAGGGTTTTGGACAATTTTTTTGACAATATCTTCTCCTTTCTTAATTTCAAGATATTTCAATGGTGAGTTATCTCTTTGGTTGAACCCTAAAATCTACAGTTGATGTGTTGGTTTTTTATTGTATCATTTGTGTGTATATTTTTCAGTGGGCCCAATTATTCCCACCCCTTATATTGCATCGTGTTTTCTCTCCATTGAGGTAGACGTTTCTATCTGTTTCCTTTCCAATGAACTCCATTTCAAACATGGGTATTATTAAATAATATATAAAAATTATTTTCATTCATGTGATGTGTTTGTTTTATTTTTTGTTGGGAATTCATGTTGGTGTAATTTCATAAAAATTATCTTCATAAATGATCTTTAAATGCTTATGAATAAATGCACCTGACACGTTTGATGAAATTTAAAATATATTTTTCCAAAAAAATTGGATATCATTAGCATTTGTTTGTCGTTTTTATTCTTTATTGTCATGGATTGATTGTGATATGTTCCCTATGTGTGTTTTTAGTGATTTTTATGATTTTGAACAGATGTAGGGATTTTGTGTTTGGGGAAGAGAATGCGTGGAATATATAAAAATGATTTTTAGTAATTTCATGGATACTTGGGGTGTTCCAATGGATGTGGTAACTTCTTTGTTTGCTGAGTGTATACACATGGATGGGAAAAAAATAAAAATTTCCTTTAATGAGCTTTGCCAACATAAAAAATGGATTTCAAAATACTTATCCTTCCCTCTTCTTCAAAAATTCAAACTCTTTATGCATTAACAATGGTATATTGATTTCCAAAATGACAAGAAAGTGGTTTCAAATTTTATATTAATGTAAGGAAATTTTTTATTTTGAAGTATGGTTGGTCTATAAATGGTATGAAATCTCAATTGGAATATTTTGATAACTGTGTGTTTTCATCTAGGTTTTGAAGTGTTATTGGATTTGGAGAGTAATGGCCTATTTGGATTTTCACATAAAAGTGGTATTTGATTATGTATTATAAATGGATAAGAAACATTATTATAATGTAATATAATTTTTATTTTTTAAGGTTTGGTTTGAACTTTATAGTGTTTATGGAAACAAATTGGGGTTTAGGAAGTATAAATGGTTTGTTATCATTATAGCATGTTTTGATAGGTTCATTATAATATCATGTTATGTGACCTCCTTGTTGGATCAAGGGAATTCCATTTGTGTGATGGGATCCCCTTTGAAAGATTTAACGAGAGATGGTTATCGTATATATGGTGTAAGTGTTTGAGGTAGGGAAGTGTGACAGTGTAATGTAAGGTGGGTGATGCATACAAGGGATTTCTCCTTTCACTATGTACCATTTACATGGGTTAACTGGGATTTTTTTGAGGGTAAAGTGCTGATTGCATATCAATACCAATTAAACGGGTTAGTACCTTATAGATTTCATAGACTCCATGTGGGATTATGCCACTAGATTGGTTGATATATTGGATGGTGAGTTATTAACAATGGAGATGCACCAGACGTTGTTAGATGACTCTAACCTAAGTATGTATTTGTATAACTCTATGGATGTTTCTTAAATTCCCATGATTACTATATGTATGTTATTTTTTATTTTTCATGTTGCACATGGTCTCTTGTTTGGTATCCCTTTAATTCATTTTTAGAATTTCATTGAATTTCTGTCTCTTGATTTTTGAATGGAATATGATATCATAAAAGGAAATAGGTTTTGAAAATTGGAATTCGGAATGTTTTTTTGCTAAAGGGAAATATGTGTTTTTTTATTATATTTTGAAAACCATATTTTTATATATTTATATTAATCAACTATTTGTGTTATATTTCGGGTATGTAAATGTATTGACTCTATATTTATTTTTAACTAAGCCGTAAAATAACACATCTTACATGTACCATTCTGTGTCAATAGACTTGTTCTATTTTTCATTTTTAGGTTTCTAAATCATCCATGTCTCATTGAAAGTCAGTTGGTGGATGGCGGTGACCATGAGGTCACATAGAGATCATGATATTAGTAGTTTTGTTCGGTTTTATTTTATATTCGTACTACATCAGATGTACTTGTATCTAGATTAGTGTCTGTATTTATTTATTATAACTTATACGTTATTGATGCATCCACAATTAATTTATTTTTTTATTTTCCGCTGATTAATTGATTGGAAATCATCCCCATAGTGTTTTTATGGATTCTTGACACTAGATACTAGTTAGTGGTATTGGGAATGCCTTTTGGGTAATGTACCTGACTAGATTAGATGTTATATTGGTTGTAAAAGTGGTCTAGTACATGAAAAAATAGTATCATATAAGGTTCTTTATTATTTTATATTTCGGGTAGTTTGGAAATTCTGAAGATCATGACTATATAGGTATGTACGGGAAGAGCAGCATGAACTCTTTCTCATTTTGATCCTCATGTTTCTAGGTGTATTCAAGGTTTTTGAGTCTTTATTTTTTTTGGTTTGTGGATTGTTTTGGGTGAGGAATTATAATGGAGGAGATACAAAGTTATGTTGTGATCTCCCATGGATTATTGAACCACGTGGAGTCAAAATAGAGGGTTAAATCTCCCCCTACTTTTTAATTATTACATGTGGTGGCCCACAGAACATGTCCCCATGTTAGGCATGGAAACTAGTTCATCCCTCTGGTGGTTTGGCATGATTTTTGTTTAGTTTCATTCACGGTTGGTGTGAGTGTTATTTTAAAATGAATGTGGTTTTTTAATGGATGTAATTTCTTTTAGGTGTTTTTCAAATTGGAAGAATGGGTTATGAAGTAATGTTTTTGGGAATTAAAATTTGGTAAATTCTTTCATTTTGATAATGAAATGGTATGTGTGACCATTGGTATTCCATGTGGATGTTCACATATGTGTGGTTATATATATAAATTTTATATTTGTGCGTATTCATGAATTAATTATAAATAGATAGAATAAAAGAATATCTGATGATCCATAGGATGCCATGTGTGAGTTTTTGAAATTAATGATCTGGGTTGGTTGTTTCATAACAATTTTTTATAGGGGAAACAAGTATCATAAATTGGTTTTTCGTCGATTATTTGATTTTGTTTTGTATAAAGTGGCCTTTGGAAATGAAAAGTGGCCTTTAGATAAGGTGTAGTTGAAATATAAAACGAAATGGTGGGTTTCTAAAAGATATTTTTCAATTGTGACTGTTTATTTTCGGCTTGTGAGACTATTATATTGGCTTGACATGTCCTTTTTTATATCTTTTGGGTTGAGGTTGATTGTGGTTTAACACCTCATTTGTTGATAAGAACATGGGACCCAGAAAGGTCTCTAAGGTTTCTAGTGGGTTCCATCATGTATCTAATTCTTCTTGATAGTTTCACATCATTCTAGGTGATCATTGTTCATTAGTGGAAGTATAATGTATTGAGAATATGGAGTAGGTCTTTATATCATTGTAAACTAATGATGTAGTTTTCATCCATTCTCAATTGGGTATATTTGAGGGTCCAATTTTGTACCCGAAGTAGTTGAATTTCCTATCGTCATTGCATGTAGGGATGACATGGGAGCCCATATAAACTCTTTTATCTAGAGGTTATTGACAAAAGAGGTTAATAAGTTGAAGGTGGTAGAGATTCGGGATGTTCAGTAGGGTTGGCGGTTTGTGAAAAGCTATGTGGACCAATTTAAAGAGTTGATTTCCTCCTCTCTTGAGGCAGCGTTAGAGGATCAATTGAAACCTCTTCTTTTCATTTGATGTATTTGTTCAAATATTGTTGAAATTTTCCTCTCACTTGATGAATTATATTTTGAGAAGTTGGTGGATTATGAATTTTTAGATGAGTCGCTTCTCATGGTGTAGTCAGTGGTGGTTGGATCTCGTGATGGTACCCCAACTGAAAAGGGGGGTGTGCCATAGGATCCTATTTTTGAAATGGCTATTTCATTGGTTTTGTCATCCATATTATTGGATAGTTTACTTATTTGTTTCTAGTATGGACTGTTTGGAATTTGAAGACATATTTTGACAGTCCTCCAATGGAAAGTATTTTTTGTGGTTTTTTGGTACACCTAGAGAGGTTTTATAGGATGTTTCACCCAATAGAGAAGTTTTTTTCAGTGGATGTCTACTTTTAACTGTGAGGTAGTAGATTCCCCAGTCATTAGGAGACCGACCACATGCCTCATAGTGAATCCCATGCACATTCAGGGAATCATCATTGGCACAGATGTCCTTTGTCTCATTTTTGTCCCCCCTATGTTTGGGTGGAGACGTTTGAAGATTCCTTGCTGTAGTTTTTTCTATTTTTGACTTCACATCCTTCTTTGGTAAAACCTTGATAAAACTATTTTATTAAAATACACGTGGTTATGTTTATCTAAATTTGGTACATAAATTGGTTATTGTTTCATGGGTAGTCTTGACTCTTATGTGGATTAGTCTTGGTTCTAGTTTATATTGTGCTAGTTTGAAAATATTTGTGATTGTGGAAACTGTTGATTTCAATTTGTGTTTGGGAACTTTTTTCTGTTTGGTTTAATTTTTTGGGATTTAACATTTCTTGCTGGTTTATCATATGTGAAGTATTTTTAGTTCTGTTAGTGGTTTTTTTAGATCATGCGATGAAGTTCGGGTTAGTTGTGTTGTGAGTACCCACATTGGGCCGATCCAAAGTCATGAAAAATGTCGTAGTTCAGTTCATGTGGTGGGGAGAACCCTATTTTATTCTCACTATATTCTTTGTGCAATTGTTTTTCCTTATATGTGTTTGTGTGTGATGTGATATAAAAAATATCTCCCTGAGGTTCGAGGATCTGGTTGGATTATAATATAATTGGGATTGAGTTTTGTTCCCCATTCTGTTGGGTGATATTCTTGAAGAAGAAATTGTTTTTGGTGGGAGAAATTGTCATACCCTAGCCTTTTAAATCCATTTATTTTATACTTTTTCGATTTTATATCTCTATCTTGAGATTTGTATTGATCCCCTGTTTAATTTTTTTAATTTTTGGAAGTCTCTATTAAGTTTTTTTGTCTTTATACAGTTAGTTCATGGTTTAGGTAAACTATGTAAATTTTCATAGATAAATGTGAGGCTTGTTTTGGGTCTATGGGTAAAGCACCTGTGTTGCGCACGATTGGGATACCATTTAGAAAACGTGCATGTTGTTTTGACCATTTGTATAGTGGGGACTGCATAGTTTTTACATGATGTGGAAAACTAGCCAGGAAACCCATGCGAGATGCCTATATTTAAAAAATCATGAAATTTTAAGTATTCCCTCCCCTCTTATTAGAGAATTTCGTGATTTCATCCCACGTATTCATTTTTTATGCATGATGGGATCCCCCATTACAACTCCCTTCATTTCTCCTCCCCTAATTGATGCATCTCCATGTTTCAAAGGTTAGTTTCTTAATTTTTTGGCTATTTTTATTCTATTTTTCTTCACCTCTCATGAGTTCCTAGTATCTATATATTTGAATATCTTTTCTCTAAACATTAAAATATAGGATTTAAGTCCATGGTTGTTTTTATATGGATTTAGGGTGTTCGTATTGTTTTTTGGAAACGGTCATTCCTTCTCTTGATGTTCCGACACATCTGCACTCTATTAAGGTAGGTGTTTCTAAAAAGATACATTTTTGAGGCATTCCATTTGATTCATGAATATTAATAAATAATTGAAAAAAATATTCATGTAGTTGAGGTTTTTGATTGGTTTTTTTGTACTTTTATGTTGGTGTTTCTTGGTAAAAATGGTTTTGAAAAAGGTTTTGTATATATGCTTATGTATAAATGCACTGAACGGGTTCGATAAAATTCCAAATATCATTTTTAAATGAATTTAGGTATCATTAGAATGTTATTGGATTGGTTATTTTTTATGTCCTTAATTTGATTCTGATTGGTCTCCTATGTCTGTTTTGTGGTGAATTTTATGGTTTGGAACAAATGTGTGGCTTGAGTGTTGCTGGTAGAGAATGTGTGGATTCCATAAAAATGTTTTTTTTTATTTTCAAGGATACATTTTGTGTCACATTAGATATTGTAAAATCCAAGTGTTATCGAGTATCACAAATGAATTGGTACAAAAATGGTAATATTATTGGATGTGCAAGATCATTTTAAAAAGATGGATTTTAGAACACTTATTCATCTCCCTTAATTGCTTATTCAAACCCATAATGCTTCACCAATGTTCTATTGGTTCCAAAAATTCCATGAATATCCATTCATATTATATTTGAATGTATGGTTATTTATTATTTTGAATGATGGTTGGTTTATAAATGTTATGAAATCTCATTTGGAATCATTTGGTAATGTTTTTGTTTTCATATTTTATTTGATGTGGTATTGGACCTGGAGAATAAATGAACATTTTGAATTTTGCAGATAAAGTGTTTTTTGGGGTTACTTTAATAATTGTTATGAATACTTTTTTAATGCATTGGAATTGATTATGTCGAAGGATTATTTGGATTTATAGTGTTCTGTAAAGAATTTTTGGGATTGGAAAAAAAAATTCCTATTTGGCATCTTATCATGTTAGAAAAAAAATTACAAGATCAAGTGATTTGATGGCCTGGTGGGCCCCTATTGATGACATTTTATGATATGGGAATCCATATGGAGGAAATCATCAGAGTGGGTTATTGAATTGGTGGTGTTAGTGTTTGGGGTAGGCAAGTGTTGTTGTATCATGTATGTTGAGTCATACATAAGAGGGCCTCCTCTATTCACCAGGAACTATTACCATGGGATTCATTTGTGTCTTTTAGAGGGTTGAGTGATGATGTATTATTGACTCTTCTAGATGGGTTGTTACCCCATGTATGTTTTATAGGCTTGATTGGATTGTTCCACTATATTAGTGGTTAAAATGGTATTGAGCTATTGATTATGGAGCACCACCATACACTGATAGGTGAGTCTAACCTATATACATCCAGGGATCACACTATGTATGTATTAGAAGATCCAATAGTTACTATCTATATGAGATTTATTAATTTTATAGTTAATTTCGGTTGTATGTTTGGTATTTTTTAATTTCATTTTCATTTTAGTCTTATATTACTTTCTCTAGATTAATTGGTGGAATGTGGTTTTCACAATGGAAACCTGTATTGAAAAAGGGAATGTGGTGTGTCTTTTTATGAAAAAGGTAATGTTGTGTTTTTTTTAAATGATAAAACAATGTTTTAATAAATGTAATTATTTCTTGTTTGTGTGGACTATTTAGAGAATGAATATTTATGGATTTTGTGGTTCTTTTTATACTGTGATGTTAATTCTCACACCATACTTGCACCATTCGGTGTTAGTAGGCCCAATCTATTTTGCAGGTTTAGTTTTTTGGCTTATTTATGTATCGTATTAGGTACATTTTTAGATATTGGTGACTATGATGTCATGTAGACCATGTTGGTATAAATTTTTATTTATTTTCCTATTCTAACCTTGTTTGATTGTATTTGTATCTGGATCTATTTTTGTATTTATGTATGGTTAGTTTTTTGTTATTGAAACAAGATCTGTTTGTTTTGTTTATTTATTTGATCTTGGTTAATTTAGAAATAATCATTATTATAGTGTTTTCATGGATTCCCGACACTAGTTTCCATCCCCTAGGGATCACGAACACCCTTCGTTCCATGTCACGGACTTGGTCAGATGTCATTTTGGATGGATTCTTAACCTGGTTCATGATAGTAAGACAACAAAATTTTCATTTATAAAGGGGAATGGGTAGGTTTATGTATCAACTATCACTATCATTTTAATAATGTTTTATTCATCATCCTCATATAAAATCATGTTTTACAAGGTACCACATCCATGAACTTGATAAAAAATTGAATTTTCTGATCCAAAAATTTAAATTATTCTTTATTTTGGAGTTGAAATTTTATTTTTGTACATGAATGGAAAAAATATGAGCTTGTATGACATATAAATATTATAAGGTATTATATTTTTTGCTAAAAAATCTTAACACGATTTCTAATGTCTATAAATATGAAGATTATATTAAAATAAATATGGTGAAATATTTTCCACACCAATGGATACCATGTTATATAATAAAATGCAACATTATATTCATGAATTTGATAAAATTAGTGTAATTATAATTATGATAACATTTATTAAATTTAAAGGATCCCATATAAATCTTTTTTGTAGACCATAATAAAGATAAATGTCAATGTAAATGGATGATAATCCTGAAACATAATATTAGTTATAATTAAAACACCATTAATTTATTCTTTTTGGGGCACTTGATCAATATAGAAATAATAAATAAATAAATTAAAACTGTAGATATGTAATAATCAATATTATAATCTATTTACGATTCCAAATATTCAAAAATATGAAACATATATTAAAAAAATTAATTTTAAAGAAGATTATATTTCCAATAATAACCCAACATACTCTAGAATCATTGTGGGTTAGTCACGATACTGTTATCTTGTAAGACACTATAAAAAATACCTCCATTGATGAAGATGATTGTTTTATTACATTAATATTATCTCACTTATAGTTAATTTTCAAGAGTATGATCATGAATATGTTACACACTTGTTTCAAAACAATAATTGAAGATTAATGTTTATAAGATTAAATATATTTATCTCAATCAGTTAAATATTTTTTTACCGTCAATATTTTATTTATTATGTCTGAAAATTGAAATTGGAATTATAATATCATTAATAGAGCCCATTTTATCAGTAAATCTCCATTGTAAAATCTAACATAATGGAACATATAGTCTGATTAAACCAATAGTTATCACCTAGTATAAATTATTTTAAAACAATAACATAGTATAATATCACATACATAGTTGGAAATTAGTTTTGAAAATTCCAAAGGGTATTTTATTCAAGGCCACCATGATCTTCAATACACGAATCATGTGAATAAACATATGTTATTGGAAACATAACCATTGATTAAAAATAAAACGTGTTAATATAACTCACCATAAATCCCAAGAGTATTAATCATGGATTATCTTAATTTTTATAGATTTATGATAATCCATCATTATTGTTTTCATAAATACATTATCATTTGAGGCTAAATATTCCAGTATGATGGAATATCATGTTAAATGTTGGTTCACTAAATTATTTAATGATATATAATTAAAAAAAATTAATGGATGTAAATTTTTTAAAATTGAATTTCATGAAATATTATATATTATCCAATAAAATGATTAATTAATGGATGTTAAATAAACATGAGTCATATAAAAAATTTGCATGATATTTTAAAAATAATTTCTAGAATTTGTAAGTCAAAAATTTGGAGTCATAGTGTCATTGGGAGATTATATATGTAAATCATTGACATAAAATATTCAATAATACAACTTTATTTTAATTTGGATAATGTTATCCTAAATCAAATTTAATATATTCTGTTTCATTACGTCCCTTAAAAAAATACATAATTAAATGTGGTTAATTATAATTTCCATTATCAGATGAATAATCAAAATGAAATAAAAAATACATTTTTAGTGGATAAGAACAATATCATAAAAGGTGAGGGTCATAGTAAAAAATGGAATAATTAAATGATGAATAAGTTATCATATAAAAATTACTAAATAATAATTTATAGAAAACATAAAACATTATATTATAAATATATATCAAGGATCCAAAATATGGAAACATAATAAGTTGTGATTAGATAATTTCATATCTGTATATATGGTATCACATGAGATAAAAACATTACCCAATGCATCAGGAAGTTATATAATTATATTACCACCCACTATATTAATATAGATACATAAATATATCTTCTACAATTAGCAAAATTAGATAAAATAAAAAATGAGAAAACACATTGGAGGGAAATGGGGTATATAATATTATCTTAATGGATAACCAAATGGATTATCATAATGATTAACCCAAAAATAATGAATTCGAATATTTTAGATTTTCATGTTCGATTACCAAAAAATAGGTTAAGAGTAATAAGTTAATGTGGATAAAATTAACAAGAAAATTTTTCATTATAGATTTGGGTAGATATAGAAATATAAATAAACCATATTAATTACATTTTATGATATTTACTGGGAACCATTGGAGGGATAAATGGGATAGTTTTATCTCTGATCAATAAATTAGTTTAGAATAAACTTCCATATTTTTATGTATTATTTAAATATAAAAAAATATACATATATTTAGATTATTTTAATATAAAATGAAATAATAAATGATAGTTTTCTTAATAATCATGATATAACTAAGTTAGTTATTATGATGGAATCACAACATCATTAAATATCCAATGAAAAGTATATTGGATCTAAACATTTCATATATTTTTGAATGAGTGTAAATAAATTTTATGAAGTAAATGGTAATTAGAGAGATAGACATTCATAGGTAAATAGGGATAAATAATGACCCAAATGAAAATATGGTGGGTTTGATTTCCCCTTAAACTGGTTCTAGACCGCTTCTTTTATGTGACTATCATCTAAAATAATATAATTATAATATAAAAATATTCAACCTATAACACTTTTCAGGTATATATGATAAGTAATATTTATATATGAGGTTTTAATAACTAATATATTAATTAAATATAATAATTTCAATCATCACAAGGATGTTGGCTTCACAACTCATAGATCACATCATCTTATTGGTTATTATGAATTTTATTGTTATATGGTTACATAACTTCATATAAGTGATCATATAGACTCCATGTCTTTAACAAGTTAGAATTTTTGTAAATTTAAAATAACCTACATGAATAATAATGGGTCAAATATTGTTAATAATATAATTTAAGATTTACATCATTTGTGTTGGTTTTACAACAATGGTATACTTAATCATATTCATTTAGTCATTATACATATTTACCCAATAAATAATTTTGAATAACATTTATCATAAATATTTTTACCATATTCATAATTAAAATTATTATTTTATAATAAATTATGGGGATTATTTCTAATTAATTTTTTCTTCATCTGTGCTGGTGAATTAGAAAAAATAATGGGTAAAGTCCTCAAAAAATTTGTGTACTATTTTTAAGGGTGTTTTTTTATTTAAAAAGTAACAACTTATTCCTAGATAATATTTTTTTAGGATTTGTGAATTTTATTGATGTTGTTAGAAAATTATGTTGTTGGTAGAAGTGGGGTATTATGGGTGTTATTTAAAGGGGGATAAAAATTATTTTCAAAAAAAAAATAATCCTTTAAATATGTTTTCTCAAGATTACCAAAATTAATGATTCTTTAAAAAAATATATTAATAATTTATTTGTATGACCTAATAATAGTTTAATCAAATATCCATGATTAAATGAATCATATTAAAAAAAATTATATATTATCTCAATTTTTTTTATCTTTTAGTACACAAATTTTTTTGACTATTTTTTTAAAATAAAAAATCAATCGTTAAGATAATTATGACAAGATTATCCAAAAAATGATATTTTAATTTATCAAATTAATTTTATCAATTGAATAAATATTTTCATTTCTATAATCCTGATTTTTTGGAAAATATTTTTTTGACAAATCAATTTTCTGACCGTAAAAATAATTTCCTCTTATAAAAAACTATTGAATTAATTTTATAAAACAATTTATTAAAAAATAGTAATGATGAGAAAAATATTTAAATTCATAAAATATATTTTTAATTAAATAAAACATATATATTATCCTATAATCTAATTATGGGTTCTTTGTATGAGCTAATTATTTTACCACATTTAAAAATATTATTCAATTTTCAACTCATATAGGTTTGTTAAATAATGATTCATAGGTTGTCTGATTTATTATTCATCAATTAAATTGGACAGGTTGTTGTTCTTATAACCTTGTTACTATTCCAATTTATTTGGATTCAATTTTTACAAGGACATTTTCATCAATAATAATGGTTTTATAATCTCAATTAATGTATCCAAAATTATTCAATTATCACTCACTTTATTTCCTCTCAAACTTCTATGTTTTTATTTATTAATATTTCAATGATATTTCTAACAATTTGATTAATTATTTTATAGTATCTCTAAAACGTTAGATTACTATAGGACCCAATTATTACCCAAATTTTCATATTCATATTATTTTGTTTATTGGAAAATTATAATATTTTCATCATTTTAGTTATTATCTTTACAGAATATTAATTCATTAAATTATAATATTTTTTGTTTTGTTTTTAATTATTTGGTTATTATGTTTAATATAATAACATATTAGTGAATATGAAACACATGTTTCTTCTTAATGAAAATCCATATATTATAGGCTCAGACATTGAAAATTCCCCATTTCAAAAGTTTTACACTCAAAATTTCAATTCATACACTTATAATATAATAGACTAGGGTACATATGATTCATTGATTCTTTTCGATACCATGTTGCCCTTCATTCCTAAACATTCATAATTTTACTTTGACAAAGTGAGATGTCTTGATGCATATATAATTGTCTCTATTTTCTAAATTATTAACTAGATATTCATCATAACAAATATCACGGTCCAAGAATATCACCTAAGGATTTAGTATATGTGGGTAAAATAGTATATAAATTCTCTATAAGGATATGTGGTACATGTATTCAATTTTGTTACCTTCGGTTGGATTGAGAGATAATATGAAACAACACCAATTTATTAATCATTCTTAATATGGACAAAATAAGTGGGACATATCTTTCACATTATTAAAATCCTTATGACCCGAATCTCTGGATATATGTTATGGAATAATTTATCAAAAACCTAAAACTTGATGTCTCATTGAAAATAATTTATATTGTCATGTTTAGACAATATTATATATCTATATATATGTATTTCTGGATGGATTTGACTATATCTAATATTCATATATCCTATTTAGGTTGAAATTTATATTTTTTCAACTTTAATAAAACATGTTATAGTAAAAAATGTATTACCAAATTGGGATTAAATAATATCTATATAAAATCATTAATACAAGTTATTATAGTATATGAAATCTACTTAATTAATATTATGATTTAATGTTCCCATGACATTCATAATAAAATCTCTCAACATTACCTCATTTTCTAGTATATATGATTAAAATTATCCATTTTACAATGGGTGGTAGTCCATGATGAATTTAGACTCTAAATTCAAATAATTTGGATGAAATTTCCAAAACAATAATTTGATCATATATTTTTTATTACATAAAATACATAGTGGAGTTCTATACGGCCTTACCTATACTATAATGTAAAATATTTTAATTTTATTGAGTGATAAATCATATCAAATAAATGTGATGTGAGTAATGTTTCTATGATGATCTAATACAATCCATATTTCATTATTTCCATAGTAATTTTTTACCAATAATGTCAAAATATATAGTGAGTACTTCCATTTAAATATATGTATATATAATAATTTCATCATTAAATATTTCTTTTTTTTCTATTATAAATTAACATATTGTAAAACTAAACAATTTGAGGAATATTAAACAATATCTTTCCATATGTTATAACACCATATTTTCTATCAGATATCTCATTATTTGTTTATTTTTTTTGTTGATAGAGACTATTGGGATATGAGCATCATTGAATAAATTCTTTATTATCTGAATCTCTTATGATATATATAATCACATACAAAATTTTAAATCTCCCCAATCCTAAATAATAAATTTTATGGCCTCCACCTTCCATATTTTCAATCCTCATACTGTTTTATCATAATGTCCTTTCAATGAGACTTATATATATTATAAGGATTGATTTTTATGGAAATAAATATATCAAGGCTAGATGTTGATCTTTTCATTAGGATTCTCAAGTAAATCCATTGTACATCTATGAATACTAGATCTTTATTAATAATATAATCCATATGGATTCTAGAAATTATCAACATATTACATGACCTATTTATATTTTCCTACATTTTATGGTAATGTATTTTGTTTTCCTTTTCCATGGTTACCTCAAACCATATTCATTGGGCCATGATTATATCCTGTAATGTGATTATTTACATGAATATAATCTAATCAATATGTATTTAAATTTCTCATCATATAGATAATATATCAAAATACTAATTTCATTGATAACTATAAAAACTCAAATTCATTGATATGATATGTTTCAAATTAATGTTTTATAATATTGAGGATTATACAATAAATTTATCATTTTATAATGGTTAGATCCATAATTTAATCCCAAAAAAATTATTGTATACATTGAATCCCTCCAGAGTTGTTAGTATTTTGATCATTAATATTGTGATTAGCCTCCCATTCCACTTCATGAATCTTACTTCACTTTCACCAATCCATAAAAAGATTAATATGTTAAACCCTGAGATTTTGTGAATTATTTTAATTTAATATTTTTGATATTTTTATTTCTAACTAATCTAAATATAGCTTCTGAATGAAATATTTTTGTCATGAATTTCAGAAAACACCATATAAATCTATCACTATACACAAAACAAATATTATCTTTCAGTTCACACAAAATATTGTTTTTATTTTGTTACAAGTAATTTTTATCTTTATCGATAACATATATTACATAAAAGACTATATTTTACAATTCTATAGAATAAAATTAATATTATTGGAAAAATAATATTACAATTTTCCCAAAGGAATTTGGATGGGTTTTATTAGAAAAATATTATTTAATCATGTAAATAAAACAAATCCTTCAACCTAAAAATTATTTTAAGATGTATTGTAAAATAAAGAAAATCATATTTTAGGAAAACTAATTATCTATGTATAAACACCATTTTATTTTAATAAATTAAAAAAATCATGATTTTTTTAAAGTAATATATATTAATTTAAATATTTTTACAGTAATAAAATATATTTTATTTACATTTTTTAAGAACAAATACAATTTTATTAATAAAAAGATGTATTTTTCAGAAAGGCAATTTTCTGGCCATTTAAAGGATATCCCATTAATAATATGTTTTTTGATATTATTATATTTTTCAGAAAATAAACTTCATTTTATAAAGATAAATACCAAAATTTACTTTGGGTAAATTGTTTTATATTTTTTACGATGTTCAATTTATTTATGAATTAAGAAGAACACTGAATTTTAATTCCCAAATATATTTTTATTAAATTTTTATTTAAAGATAAATTATATTTTTATTTGTTTATAATATTTAATTATATAAATTAAATGCCAGTTAATCTAATTTCGGTCATCATAATAAATATCAATTTGAATTTGAATAAAAAAACATAGAATACTTTCAAAATCTTTTACTCTAAAAACCCACATTGTCTTATTGTCTATGTGATTAAATTTAAATTAACTTACGCCACTTCTATGATTTGAATTTTACAAAGCGGATTAGATATTAAAAAAATAATATATTATAATATATAATTATTTAAACTTAATTTTTGACCAAAAATATTAGTGAATGTAATTAAAATTAAATACATCGACGAAGGATAAATTATGCTTATAATGGGATTGAACAGTATGAATATCGGCCAAAATTGCCTAGAAAATTTCCCACAATCCATTATATTGACATATATTTACCATATAATCCATTGGATCTAAATATCTCCATTTTTTCTAAGTTACATTGAAAAAAATTGCTAAAATACCATTTTAAAAAATTTACAGGAATGCCAATTCACCTTAATTATAAAAAGAACTCACCCCTCCCACCTATTCACACACATGAAGACATTTTAATCACCCAATATCTACTAAAAGGTGATAAAAATCGCCATTAATTCATCCAATAATCTACCCTTTTTGTGTAAATACATATAATGAAATTTTTTTGTGAAAACCAAGAGTAGTTCCCAATGAAGATTTAACATCCTTAATCAAGATTCAATGATATGTTTAAATTCTCAACCCCCTAAAATATTATTATTCAATAATTATATTATAACATTAGTATCCTAAAAATACTTATATTTTTTATAAGTTTTTTACTTACACTTACAATCTCATCCATCAAATGGTTTATGAACTTACTTTTTTTATGTACGGTGAACTACCTCCTCTCAAAACGACGTTGTTTATTTTCCATTACAACCACTGATGGTTGAAAATTATGATAGAAACTATTTTTATCTAATATATATGATATAAATTATTTATTTATTCTTATTTAATTGTAATATTAAAAATATAATCCTGCTTTCATTTTATTAATTATAACTTCGTTTGTGGAATTGTGGACTATCGCCTTCTCAAAGCAGTGTGATTCAATTAAAAATTACATAGAAATTATTGTGGATGAGTTTATAAAAAATATACTCTATATATTAAATAATAATCCTAAATTAATGATATTCTATATATTAACATATATGTCATTTTCTTTTTTTTTATGTTAATACTACAGTAAAACAGAGAGAATGTTCATCAGTATACACGACCTACTGTCTCCGTGAATTGTGTTTTTCATTTAATATTTTTATACTATATAGAATAATATATATAGTTATATAATAAATATATATTATATTAATATCATGTTTTAAATTTTATATATGATGATATAATAATGAAAAAAAATATAATTTTTTTTAATCATAGGACAAAATGAAACTGATTATTACCTGAAACATAACATTAACATTGAGTTGTTTATAAATGCGTAATAAAATCCATATTGAAGTAATATATGGTATTATATATAATATTATGGTTCTATATTAGATGTATAAAAACTTATATTTATTATATATATGTTTTTAATAATTTACAAGAGATTTTTGATTAAGTGAATTTCATCTCACTTTTAATTTCTATCAGGTACATACCGTATTCACCACTATTTTCGTTTGTGTTATGTATATAGTAACATATTAAATTTATATCATTTATTTAGTTCATTTAATGATATTAAATTATTTATTTCATGTTATTATTTCATGGGGATCACGATTCAAATGTTACTCAATTAGTAAGGGTTTTCTCATTTCACTGTTATTTTCCATGAGACACAAGAATGGTTCAAAAAATATTTCATACATGTCATGTGTTTACATTACATTAATTTATTATATGATTACTATACATAAATTTAGTTTTATTTATGTTATGTTTTCATGGGGTCTATGTTTCAAAATTCACAAAATCAGTAAAAAAATTTCTTATCAATTTTCCTTGGATGAGACACATACCATAAAATGCACTGATAATATTTTACATTGTTTATATTCATAAATTTTCGATATTATATAATAATAATAATTTTTTTAATTTATATTTAAATCTTCATATTAAATTATTTTCATACATTTGTAAAATTATCCAATGTTACCACGCGGTAAGAGTTTATTGAATGAATATCATCATTTATCGAGATTGTTTATGATTATACTTCCATTGATTAAATATTATTATCCATATCATATGAAATATAATATAATTTCATAACATATAACGATTCATGTTATTTATATGTAACTATACCATTATCAAATACATTATACTTAAGATAATTAAGAAAACGTTTTTATGAAAAAAAGAAATTATGTATCCTTTCGATCTAAAATCTACATTCTTTAACAACACTATTTTCTAAACATGTTTTCAATTTTTTTAATATTATCCTATTATTTTTAAATGAAATTTTAAGGAATGTTATAACTTTTTATAAAATGGTTTTAAAAGGAATACTCATATTATTTTACAATCATGTCACTTTTCTAAATTATTCATCGATAGAAGAAATTTTCGGCACATATGATATTTTTCTCCTTCATTAACATAATTTAAATGAATCATAATTTCAATGTTTAGAAATATAATTTCTAAAAGAATAATATTCCGTAATATTATAGAATTTTTTTTATGCAGTTTTCCAATAAAAAAGTTTTTCAAAATTTTTTATTTTTAAAAAGTTATTTAATGATTTTAAAATCATTCTATTTATGTTATAAAATGGTTATTTTCCAAGGAAATGATTTCAATGAATTCAATATTTCATTATAAGTTTTCAAATATATTTTATGGAAAAGGGGTTTCAAATTATTTTAAGCCTTATTTTTATTTTTTAAAATTATTTTAAATGAAAATGGATTTCAAAATGTTTTCATGATTTCATTATGAGTTTTGAAAGTATTTTGAAATAAAAATTTTTTCAAAATGTTTTTAATATTTCATTATGACTTATTTATAATATTTTCATAATTCCATTATATGTTTTAAAATATTTTTTTTACAATATTACGGTTATCAAAATTCATTATATTTTAAAGAGCTTCTTGCATCTTGAAAAATAAATTTCTCCTCAAGAAATGTTTTAAATAAAATTGTAATAATTTTTCCATAGGAAAAGGTTGTGAAATGGTTTTATAAAAAGGATTTAGAAAAAAGGATATCCACATTAATAAATGTTTTAGGAGTTCTCCCAAAATACATCTCCCTTGAAGATGACTTACATTGTTATACATGATGATTTACTATGTATATGATCCAATAATTCCATTCTTATTCTTTCATGGATGATTTATGTTTTGATTAAATGATTTTTATAACAATTTATTCTATTCCATTGGGTATATTTTCTTAAAACCTACTTATTTTTATACATTATGATTTGATTAAATAATTATGGGACCTATCCTTTTACCAGAGGTAATTATATGATGAAATTTTTATGATACTCATTTAATATCATGGGTTATGATATTATGTTTTTCAAACCCATCGTTTTTTGATATTCATTATATGATGAATATTTTATTATCTTCTAAAAAAGTATGTATGACTTCATTATGACATGGGTGGGACCAATATCTCCCTCTAATGTATTGTGTAATTATTTATATCACATTAGATAATGAATGGATTTAATTCGAAATACCCGATCCACCATAGATTATAGGGAAACTCGATCTACTATGGGAAGATGGGGAAACCCACCCCTCCATGGGATGATGGGGAAACATGATCCACTATGGGATGATGGGGAAACCTAGTCCACAATGGTACTATGAGGAGACTAGATTCCTTTCAATGAATGGACTGTGACTTAGGAGAGTGGTGTGTACATCCTAGCAAGGGTAGGCCCTATATTGTTCACTGGTAAGTACAAGAAAAGAATATTGACATATAGGGAATGATATTACATGTCTATGTGTATTCCATTTTTCCATTTCATACTCATATGTTATGATTAATTGGTTTATTCTCCGGATTTCCACATGATTCATTCTATATGAACTGCTAAAATTTCTACCATCATTCATGTTTATGATATGAATGTTATTATCTTATAATTTAGTGATAACATTATCATTCCCATAATTTAATGACCTGGAATTTCTGCGGATTTTTTTCTTAAATAAATGGGAATTTTTCAAGTTCGTGAAAATTGACGGCGCCTAATTCTGAGGCCCGGTGTGCCCGAAATCTATTTCAGATGTTTTTTTAGGGTAAATTCAGTAAACATACGAGCAGGTTTTTATAACATATGAACCAGTGCTTGTAATTGAAACATGAGGGCACTGTTGAAATCACGACACCAGTATTCACATAAGTAGACTTCCACCTCGACGATAGTGGGTCGAGAATAAAAGATATTTTTTGGGTTTTTAGTGAAAGAATTAAATTAAAATAAAGCTGTGTAGAATTAATTTTATTTTGTTGGTTAAAGCCTCCATGTTGAAGTTGGAGGTGGGGACCACCACACATTAACCTCCCATGAAAGGTTATGGCGGTGGGGCCCACCTGAACCTAACCTCCACATCATGTTTATTATGGTGGGGACCACCAAGGTTTTTAACCCCCTTGAAACTCCCCATTAATGGGGAGAAACCCTCAAACTTCAATTAAGTGTAGGGGTGCCGCTTCAACATCCCTAACACTTAATTATTCCAAATCCCCTTCATTAATTATTTGAGAAAATGGTTTCAATTAATTGTTTATCCCATTTTAATTTTGTTCCATCAATTAAATAATAGATAAACATAATCTATTATTTTGGACTGGCATATTCATCTTGGTGTAACTTTGGAGAGGACATAGCTTAGGTAGAAAAGCTCTCACCAACAATGAAAAAAGAACATGTCCGTCCAACGAATAACGTTGATGAGGAGCATTATTGAATTTCTTCAATAGAACCTCCTTTTACATAGGATGTCTTTGAATATGATGATTCGACACACAAATCGACAATTGAGGAAAAATGTCGATGTTTGTCGTTTTCCCTACGACTCTGTCGATGGATAATGATCAAGGTAAGTGTTTGAGTATTCTTAATTGTTTCTCATTCATCGTTTCCCTTTGAGGATTAAGATTCAAAGCCGAATTCTATCACTCTAACATGGAGGGTGTGTGACAAACAAACATGACCCGACCCCTCCGCCTTACATTGTGGATTTTGACGCTAATCGTGGCACAAGTCCGGGTTGAGCGATTTTTCGTCAACGATGGTTGAAGATCAAATGTGACGTCCCGAGTAGTGCGTGAAAACTTCTATAATGAGGATCAGGCCACCGAAATTCATCCTATTTCTTGTGGAAGGTTCTCCGACGGTTGGAATCAGAGAATGTCACTGAAGATGAACCAAAGTGTGGTTGGCCTTACGGTCGGCTGTATGGACGGCGGCAGTGCAACTGCGCTGCTAGAGGAGTAGGCTGCACCCGAAGGGCCGTGGCAGTGAAGCAACAGTTGGCGTAAGGTTGAGAGCAAAGAAAAATAGTGGCTCAGGCCATTGGGTTGCCAGAGAAGGCGCAGCATAGTTCACATCGAATGATGGATCGAAGGGGTCGTGGCCTTGACCGTGACGATGTAGGATGGGCGAAAGGCTCTGCCAGCCACTAGAGGAGGTGCAGCACAACCACGCCTCATGGGAGGCGGTTGGCCGCTTGACCAGCTAGGAAGAGTGGGACTTGCTGAGTGGGTCCCTTGTGACTTAGACTGGTTCCATGTGGCACGGGATCTGAACCAGTCGAATGACTAAGCCAATCAGGACCCCAGGGGGCATGACCTCCCCCTAGACGTGGATAGGGTGGACCCCACGGAGAATGCCAGCCGCGGGCTTCGCGTGGGCTGAGCCCTGCATGGGCCGGTCCCAGTGCGAACTGGAAACAATGCAGGTCGGGCCATCCCCAAAGTTTAGGTCAGACCTGTAGACCGGGTCAAACCCTAGTCTAGACCCGGGTTGGGCTAGGTCAGGCGCGGGTCGATCCGACTGGGCCGGATCGGACCGAGACCCACTTTGACATGTTTCCACTCTTTTTCCCATAACATAAGCTACGAGCATCCGATTGATGAACCATATATGGTGATTGAAACCTTTGAGGGAGATGGTTCTATTGGTATACCCCACATGAGGTTTGGACACAGTTGGTGTACAGTACGGTTGGATCAAACATAAATCCAACCGGGCCATCAGAATAGAAATGTCAATTACTCTCAGATCGGGCATCCGATTGACGCATTGTCTGTCGCGTTGGGTTTCTTATGGATAGACGGATATTTTGGATACATCCACATGGGACTTCGCGGTAGTTTATGTATAGAAACCTGGCTTGAGGAGTGGACCCTCTTGGAATCAAGCGTGCTTTGCGCGGAACCCTGTGGATGGCTACATTTTGATAAAGGGATCCTATGTGGGTTTGATAGGACTGACTGCTCTTCGACGATAGTGCATGGGTTCGATAGCCTTAACTACATTTCTAGGATCCTATGAGGGTTCGAATTCTCCGACTACTGTTCTAAGAAACTATATTTGTTCAACAGCTCTGATTACTGTTCTAGGATCCTGCATGGGTTCGACAGCTTTGATTACTATTCTAGGATCTCATGTAGGTTCGACAGAGTTGATGATTCAGTGGATACACCTAATCATCTCTATCTATCTACAAAAATTGAATACATGTGTGAGCTGAGCCTTGAATCTGTGTTGTTATCAAGAAGTTTTCTTTCATCCTTTGTTGAACAGGTTATTCTTGGGCTCAAGAGTTGGAGCCGGTTTTTTTATTTTTTGAGAATATATATGGGCATATACCTAAGTAGGGTTGGATGATACTTTGTGATTGTATTCCTACTACAGTGGTTTATCATTAATGGTTTCTGGGAGACCTTCAGGGGATCTTGGGGTCCCTAAAGAGTATCGTTATACTCACCCCTACATTGGCTTCTCCCGCACCTTGTTGTGTCCTGTGCAAGTGGTAGACATTAGTGATCGAGGATGAGAGAGACGGATTGGAGGCTGCTCAGAGCTAGACATAGATAGGACATACTTCAGGGATGAATTTCTCAAGATCTGTTCCAACCATTTAGGTAGGATTTCCCAGTGGATGATCAAGGAGCTTTTTTCCCATTTTCCTGTACTTATACTTCAGTTGGGTTTGTATACTGGCCCATTTAAATTCATAACTCTTAACATTAATAGAACTCTTTTGTTATCTCTAGTTTTGTACTGTCTATGAGAGTTTTAGGATTAAAGGCAATGCATTCCCTTTTCTCTAAGATATTCCATTTTAGTGTTATTCACCAGGACGTATCCCAAGGAAGGTGGGCATGGTGTAGTCACAGCACGAGCCCGTGGAGGGGTCATGAAAAATTGGTATCAGAGGAGTTGGTTCAACCATAGAACACTGGACTCTGATCCTTTAATGGAAATAATGTTAAGTGTTTTGGGTATGGTTATCAGTTTTGGAAAACCGGTGTTGGTGCAGCAGCTGACGTATCCATACACAAGGACTATGGCTTCTGATTTCCGACTCAGTACACGAATACACTGATTGCATGTGTGTTTCATATGAAAAGTTCTCTTTTTGATCTCTTTAAGACATCTCACCAGATATAACTTATTAACCATGGTGAACCTATTTTTTTGAATGGACCCACCGGATGCTCCAGGTGCATGATGAGGTGACACTTCTCTTGGCAGACATTGAGTGCCTGTTTCGGGCAGAGTTTGTCCCAGCCACCCTATGTGCATTGAAGATACATAAGCTACTTCATCTATTGTAGGGGAAAATGGTAGTGGAACAATACTTAGCAAGGTTCACCGACCTCTCGCACTACTCCACAGATATGGTGTGAGACCCTTTCTTTAGGGCCTGGACCATCGAGCAGGGGATTAGGCTAGAGATGAGGACTTCGATGATCTCTCACATCATCCCAACATAGGAGGAGGTGTTGGAGTGGGCCCTCTTAGTAGGGAGTTTCCTTGTTGTGTATTCACCAACAGTGAGACCCACCACTGGGCATCACGTAGCGGAGTCCTCTACAGCTGGCAGCAGACAGTTGTCAGAAAAATCCAAGAAGATCAGTGCATTCGGTGGACGACCTCAGGATACGGATTCAGTGGTGCGGGGCACATGAGACATAGCTAGTCATATGAGTAACAGGAAGTGTTGCGCATTCGATAAGCAGGGTCACATGGCTCGTCACTGTTCGACCCGCCATGCATATGATCAGCAGATGGTTGAAAGATAGCCTATAAAGAGACAAAGATTCAATCGAGGCATTCCATAGGGAACATGCTGACATGGCAGAGGAGATGGTTGAGCAGCTGGCGGTGGGCAACATTTTGAGGTGTTACCACCACCACCACCGGGAGGTCCACCCCGACCGAAGGGAGTAGGTGGAAATGGGAGAGATCAGCTCCATGCAGTTGAGTCTTATGATCATGGAACTTTGGAGATGATTCGATGTATGATCTATGTCTACTCCACCATGGTTAATGTTCTTATAGACACAGGTGCCAGCCACTCTTTCATTTCCACTACCCTTGTTCGGAGCGCGAAGATTCTGATGGAGCCATTGGCTCAATCATTATGGCTAGAGACTCCTACAAAAGCATAATCGATGATTACGCAATGGTTCTGATAGTGTGAGCTTATTCTAGGAGGAGACAGCTTTAGTTGGGATATCCTAGCAGCAATGTTGAGGATTTACAATTTCATCTTGGGTGTGGAATGGTTATCTACATTCCATGCTCAGATTGACGGTATTAGGCAGATATTGCAGTGTTTCCATGAGGATGAGACTAGGTTTACCTTCACCAACAATAAGGGAGACTTTTCTGTTCATGATGAACTTACCTAGAGGAGGGGGTATCCGATTACTCATCATTTGGATAGCCTTATCCTTGTAGCGGTTGATGTGCAGAGTCCGAGATATCCTGTTGTGGTGGATCAGTGCGCAGATGTTTTTCCTGATGAGGTTCCAGGACTACCTCCTCATAGAGAGGTAGAGTTTTACATCAACTTGTATCCTGGGATGACATCGATATCTATGCTAGCATATCAGATGGATATCGTGGACCTTCGTGAGCTGCGAGTACAACTAGAGGGATTTCAGGGAATGGGATTCGGCATACCTAGTGTTTCACCATGGGCATCCCCAATTTTTTTGTCAAGATGGAAGACGGGAGTTTGAGGCTCTGTGTGCATTACATACGCCTCAACCAGGTGACCGTGATGAACAAGTATCCACTTTCGACGATTGATGACCTCTTCGATCAGCTGATGGGAGCATGTTGTTTCTCTAAGATAGACCTTTGATCGGGATACCACCAGCTCAGATTATGGGATGAGGATGTGCATAAGACGACTTTCAGATGTCGGTATAGTCACTATGAGTTCCTAGTTATTCCATTCGGCATACCCAACTAACCATCTATGTTCATGGGACTCCTGAACAGGATCTTCCATCCTTTCCTTTATCGCTTTGTGGTAGTCTTCATCGATGACATTCTGATATACTCTACTATAGAGGAGGAGCATGCCCATCATTTTCAGATATTACATAACACACTCCGAGAGAACCTTCTTTATGGAAATATCTCGAAGTTCCAGTTATGAATATGAGATGTTCACTTTCTAGGACACGTTATCTCAGAGGCTGGAGTTTCTATAGATCCAGCGAAGATTTAGGCTGTGCTAGCTTGGGAGCCACCCAAGAGTGTATTGGAGGTACGAAGTTTCTTGGGTATGGCCAGTTATTACTGGTGATTTGTGCCAAACATATCCAGAGTTGAAGTACCCTTATCGTAATTGACGAAGAATGGTCAACCCTTCCTGTGGTCATAGAGATGCCAGCAGAGATCTCAAGAGCTGAGGCAGAGGCTGACTAGTGCGCCCATCTTGTGGCTACCAGAGGAGGGCATTGGTTATGTGGTATACTGCGATGCATCAGGGACCAGTCTAGGATGTGTCCTGGTGTAGGAGTGAGAATTGATAGCTTATGATTCTCATCAGCTGAGATTGCATGAGAAGAACTGTGCTACCCATGACTTAGAGTTAGCAGCAGTGGTCTTCGCCATGAAGATGTGGCGAAACTATCTGATGGGCGAGAATTTCACAGTCTACCCTAACCACCAGAGTCTCATGTATATCTTCTCGCAGAAGGACCTAAACTAGATACAATGACGTTGGCTTGGGTTCCTCCATGACTATGATTTCAAGATAGTCAATACTCCTGGGAATGGGAATGTTGTAGCAGATGCTCTCAGTAGGAGATCAGGCATTCATCTACTAGGGGGGGAGACTAAGCAGCTGGCCACATTGTAGATTTCTTATGTGGACAAAGATGTAGTAGCTTTCCAATAGTCTCTTATTATCACACTCCCACTCCTTTAGAGATTCTGGGAAGCACAATGTGGGGATGCTGATTGCGAGGCTCTACGTGCACATATATCCACAGGGATGGCACCTGATGGATTTTCTATAGGTTGGGACAATTTCATCCTCATCAGAGGATGTACCATGGTACAATCGTCACTTCGGGAGGTAGTTTTGAGGGAGTTCCACACATCACCTATAGCGATACATCCTGGTGTGTCGAATTTGTACCAGGAAATTCAATGACTGCACTGGTGGTCAGTTATGAAAAATGTAGTAGTAGAGTTTGTCTCCCGATGCCTCACTTGTCAGCAAGTGAAGGAGGAGAACCAGGTACAAGTATGATTGGTTCAAATTTTAGAGGTCCCAGAGTGTATGTAGGATGAGATATCCATAGGCTTCGTGATAGGACTTCCACGTACATCTAGGGGACATGACTCAATTTGGGTGATCGTTGACCGACTCACCATGTCAGCCCACTTCCTACTAATTAGAGAGAAGGGTTCATTAGAGAGCTTGGGAAACCTCTATATATTGAATATTGTGAAACTTCAAGGGTTACCATTGATGATTGTATCCAATCATGACACAAATTTAATATCCTGTATATAGAAGGAGTTATAGGAGGCTTTTGGGACATAACTTCATTTGAGCACCGCCTTCCATCCTCAGACGGTTGGCCAGACTGAGAGGACCATTCAAACTCTTGAGGGCATGCACCGTGGATGAGTCCTTCACTTTAGTCACATCTGGAGGACCAATTTCCCTTGGTGGAGTTTGCATACAATAATAGCTATCTCTTCACCATCGGGATGGAACCTTTCGAGGCATTTATGGTCTACCATTCAGATCACCACTGTGCTGGATACACCCAGGAGAGTCAGCACTAGTGGGACCTGAGATGGTACGAGCTACCACAGAGAAGTTGAAGATCATCTAGGATTAGATGAAGACTGCACAGAGTAGGAAGAAGTCGTATACTGACAGGAGACGGAGACCTCTGAAGTTCGAGGAGGGAAACCACATATTTCTACGGGTCACACCTCATCGAGGTTTATGGAGATTTTGCTGAGGTAAAAAGTTATCTCTAAGATTCATCAGACATTTTCAGGTCCTCAATTGAGTTAGCGAGGTGGCATACTGCTCAGCTCTTCCACGTTAGTAGCACCGGGTACATGACATCTTCCACGTATCTGAGCTGAGGAGATATGTGAATGACACCTTTCACATCAATGTACATGGAGAGACGGACATCGATAATGGGTAGACTTTTACATATGTTATAGTGGAGATTGAGAATTGAACGGAGCGGGTCCTACATGGATGGTTGATACCTCTGGTGCGTGTTCTCTGGCAGCACGAGAACCTCCAGGAAAGCACATGGGAGCGGGAGGCTCATATGCGTGCTCAGTACCCCCACTTGTTCTCTTAGTTCGTGCTTTAGTTTATGGGGACGTAATTCCATGAGTTGGGGAGAATGTAAAGAATAAAAATTTCCAAGGAATTTTTTTTCCTAAATAAATGAGAATTTCCGCATAAATTGAGGGCGCATGATTCGGAAGCCCGATGTGCCCGGAATCAATTTCTGAAGTTCTTTTTAGGTACGTTTAGTAAATATATTAGCGGGTTTTTATGACTATTGAACCGGTGCTCAGAATTGAAATCTGAAAGCACTGTTGAACTCGCAACACCGATGTTCACTTAAGGGGACTTTCACCTTGACGGCAGTGGGTCAATAATAAAAGATAGTTTTTGGGTTTTTAGTGAATGAATTTAATAAAAATAAAGTTGTGTAGCTTTATTATTATTTTTTTGGTAAAACACTCCATGTGGAAGTTAGAGGTGTGGACCACCACACCTTAACTTACCATGAGAGTTTATAGTGGTGGGACCCACCCAAACCTAACCTCCTCTTTATGTTTATTATGGTGGGGACCACCCGGGCTTTTAACCCCCTTGAAACTCCGCATTAGTGGGGCGAAACCCTCAAACATCCATAATTTGTATGGGAGCCTCTTCAACATCCATAACACTTAACTATTACAAATCCTCTTCATTAATTATTTGAGCCAACACTTTCAATTAATTTTTTAACCCATTTTAATTTTTTTCCAATAATTAAATAATAGATAAAATTAATCTGTTATTTTGGATTGGCATATTAATCTTGGTGGAACATTGTAGAGGAGAGAGCTTAGGGAGAAAAGATCATTCCAATGAAGAACGAAGAACACATCCTTCCAATGAAGAACACCGGGGAGGATCATTTTAGACTTTCTTCCTCAGAATTTCCTTCGACGTAGGATGTCTATGACTATGATGAGCTGACACACAAACTGACGATCAAGGAAAATCACCGACATCCATCTTTTTCTATCACGAACCGGGCACCGGGTCGCCCCAAAGCCTAACCTAGTCCGCGACATGGCCCGAGGGGCATTCCCGATCCCCACAGGCTGGAAACTAGTGTCAGACATCAAAATAAACAAGTTGGGAACGATTTGGCCTGTAAGAAACATAAATAATCAAAAACTGAACAAGCAGATAAATAAAGAAAAATAAACCAAACAACTTGGCAGCAGAAAAAGTAATTAACGAAGCGACGTGAAATACCTCAGGTGACCCCGTGGGTCAACACAGAACGTTAACCACACTCTCTCCCAAAAGCGACCTAAGGCCGAAACCTGCAACTAAAAAATAAAGTAGGCATGAGCACTGAGATGCTCAGTAGGAAGGCCAAAATATAACCACGTCCTAGGCCTCCGCCTTTAGTAAGAAATCCAATTATGCCATTTTGAAAATAAGGTATAATAAAATAATGTTTCTCCTTTTCAAATTTATTTAACAATTTTCCATTTTTAGGTAAATTATTTTACTCCCACTAAATTTTCAAAAATGGTTTCAATCATGCAATAACATTTCAAAGTTAAAGGAAACCCGTTTGGATTAAAATATGGATTTTACAAACAAGACATCAAGTATGAAAGAACTGAAAATAAAGTTACATCACTAGCAGCATGTTACAAATGAGAACCATGGGTAATCCCTATAGGTATCTAGAACAAGTGGGAAACTAGAGACCTCGTACCTTGGTGAAACATGTCTTATAAGACCACGATCCTCAGAAAAAGTGGCATAGAAGGACACAACCCTCATAAAACGTTTCTTAGAATACCATGGCACTCAGAAATTCATATGTTTAGTTAGTGTTGTTGTGTCAATCCTGCTAGACAAACCAAGACGAACCCCTGCCGTTTCATCTAGCATACAAGTCCTGTTCACCCACCTAGATACCCGGGTTTCCCATTGTGCTCTATTTCAAGACGTGGTGAGTTATTATTTATCATGCAAACATATATGAACCAAACATTTTCATTATCAAAAACTCATTCAACCTATCACCACTGTTCTCCCTCCTTTAGCGCATTCCCCCTCTTTGACGTCACATAATGCATAAACATCAACGTTAGGCACATCATAACACTTTCAACATACAAATTATTTTCTAAAATCAAGGGGAGTACCTCAAGAAAGGTTTTTCCTTTTCATAAAACAATATTATGCTTCCAAACGGGCTTTATTACATAAAGGGAACACATTTTACAATTAACCGGCCAAAAAGGCCAAAAACCTTTTGATATACACAATACCAATTCAAACCCACTTAGGAAATCAATTTTTCAAGAAAAGGCCACTTAAGACTGATAACATTAAAAATAAATTTCAATTTCCAAAGCAAAGGAAAAATCATTTCCAGAAACCATAACCTGATTTCATAGCATGTGTATATAACGTAAATGTAAAATGTAATTTTTTAAAATAAGCAAGAAATTATCAATCTAGAATTAAAGGCATATGTATAGAGGACCTACCATAAACTTTTCGCTATTTGTCGATGGCCAATCAAACCGACACTTGGTGCATACACGCACATGCATTTATACATATATATATATATACACACCCCAAGATGCATTGCACTTATTCCCAACGCAATGAGGGAAAATGTAAAAAGAGGGAATATATATATATATGCCTTACCATATGCATGTAAATGTAGTATGCCTCGATATGTACATCCCAAAACCAAAGAAGAAAGGCCCAACGCACTACACATATAATTTAATAAAACAATTATGCAATTTATTATACACATCAAAGTTAGCACTAAAAAAAGAATCACACAAAAAATACTCTATAACCCAAAACATACACTAAACCATTTGAAAATACATTTCACACTACTTGTATAATTCATAAAACTCTTTTAAAATAATAAAAGTAAAGCACATAATCAATTTATCCATTTAGAAAGGCCATTTCAAATCATCACATAAACTGCAACCAATTCCAAAAAAAATCATTCCATTGTTTAAGTGCCATTGAAAACAAGACTCACACCACTTGAAAAACTAGATAAACTATTTTTACAACTTATAAAACACCTAAAAGAGGTGAAAATTAATTTTACATGAAATGTACACCCAATTTCACATTAAAAAACCAATTCCAACACAAATTCATATCGGATTATTTCAAAAGCTAGTTTCGCATCACTTGCACCATGAAATTAGTCATTTGCATTATTTATAAAACATTACCAAGGCACATAATAACACCATACTGAATCACAATCTATAGATATTGCATGATCTAAAAAAGAAAATTCACACTAAAAACCTTTCCAAACATCATTCGCATCACATACATAATCCGAATAACCAATTTCATGATTTATAAATTGAAGTCAAACAACATGACAAGAGTTAAACCTAAAAAGTACGCAATTTCATTTCAAAATGCTACTTTAAATTCAAACGCATATGAAATATTTTTAAAAACACACTTGGCACCTCACCTATAAATCATGTAACACATTAAGTTAACCATGTAATAAAATTAATAAGCCAAATACGGATTATACTCGGAAAAACCATTCTTTGATGCCAAAACCCCCTGAATTTCGGTGAGAAACATCAATTGCACCAAATTCACACCAAAAGGTACCAAGGATGAACCCTAAAGACAAATTATCGAAGTAATCACACCAAAAAATGGACCAAATAAAATATGAAACCCAAATCGAAAATCTTCCAATTTGAAGAAGAAAACAATCGAGGAAAAAAACTTGCGGGAAAGGTGTAGATGACCAACCGAGCAAGAGAGTGGGCCACTAGAGGTGTGCCACACCAGAAATCCAAGCCGGAAAGTTTTAGAGGTGCAGTTCTGAGTGGTGCGAAGAAGTAAGGGGTGGTTCTGTGGTTTCGTGCGAAGTGGATAGAGGTGTGGCTTGGTGGTAGTAGATCGATGCCACCAGAGAGAAGAGTTGGAGGAGGCTCCGGTCATGGTGGAGGTGTAAGGAGAAAGAAGGCCGAAAGTTCAATGGTAGGGTTTGTGGAAGATGGTTCGGCCCGATGAGATTGAGGGGGGGTCTTTCGGCTGCTTCGGTTGGAGGGGGGAGAGGAGCAGATCGGGGGGGTCGCGACAGGCTGGAGGTTGGGAGGCACGCTGAAGGGCCCTCGCCGGTGGTGGGTGGGGGGGTAGCACGAGAAGGAGAGGATGGATGGGGGGGGTTGGTTATGTGAATAGAGTTTTATGTGGGGGGAGATGTGCCGCGTGAGTCCAAGAGAGAAGAGCAAGAGGGGGGAAGACAGGGGAGGAAAAAAATGAATAAAATTAAATAAAATTAAATAGATAAATCATTCATAAATAATTATAATCTTAATATTCATAAACTTAATAATAATTATAATAAACATGATAATAATAATATTATAAACCATAATAACAATAACAATAATCACCATTATTATAATTATAAAACTAACTCCTTAAAACTCACATTATTTATTTGTCTTGTACATGAGGCAGGTCACATGATGACCCGGGCAATGTCGTGCAGCTTTGAACACTCTCTTCCCATGCATTGAATGCCGTCAAGGGCAATGAATTCATTCATCAAAAAGTGAAAAAATTTCAAATGGGCTTGGCCCGCAACATGATATAATGTTTCAAAGTCTACTAAAATAATAAAATAATATTAGTTTAAAAGTTTTGGTGTGACAATTCTCCCCACCACAAAAACATTCTGCCCCCAGAAAGTCACCCAGCCAAACGAGGAAACAAAAATTAGTTCGAAACAGAATGAGGCCAAAAAAAATCACCACTCGGTGTGACTTTTCACTCCATCATTCACATGAGAACAACTTTAAGGGAACTACAAAGAGAAGAGTCACCAGGAAACAAGGAGGGTTCCCCCCCCCACAAGAACCCGACTAGCACAACCAACATTGAGACTCTCAGCATGGGCTAACTCTGGAACTGCTAACTTGATCCAAGAGGGAACCGACACACAAAGAAAACCTCGGAGAAGACCCGACAAGTTTCATTGTGGGTCTCCCCACAATTTAAGAACTGACCAGCTTAAACCAACCGGTATAGACCGACACCAGAACTTCCAACCCAAACCAGAATCCACTAACACATGAGAAAACCCAAAAAAGAGTTCTACCAAATAACAAACTTAACCATGACTCATCATTTCCACAAGAGATGAGAATCTCCAAAATGAACATGTAATAAAATAAAATGGGTCACATTTGAGGAGGCGCAACTACTGGAATTAACAAAAAGATGAGATCACCACGCCTTCTTACAACCATAGTGGGATATTCGAAGAACAAATCCCGCAACGAGAAAAAGAGAATTTTACGCCTCTTACAGCATAATAGAACCTTCAATGATGGGAGAGATACAACAGGGAAATTCACACCATCCCCATTTCATCATTGGAGACAAAAAATTAGACCAAGGTGCCCCACACCCAACGATTCCTGACTGTGTGAACAGATCACTCTGAGACCTATGGCTGGAGCTCTGATGTCTTGAACCATCTGTTGTCCCGCAATCAGGAGCTAATATCCTTCGATCAAGACTCCAGCTGATGATGCCACTAGTGGAACCCCTCCAATTGTCCCAAATGGCCACATTGACGTCAAGCCTTTGAAGGATGATGACAAGGCGACTTAAAGTACCCAAACTGAGCACACTAGAAGAAAACATGGGGGTGGAACAACTAATAAACGGTGGAATTCATAAGAAGACTTGTCTAAGACAGGTTCCTCCGATTCTTTGTCATCACCAGATGGGGTACCTTCCCGAACAACAGAAATAAATGGTCTTGAACCTGGGATGAAGACCCCACAGAAGAGAAACTTTAACTGATTCCATGACGCTACCTCTGGGGAAAATGGATTCAACCCCTTGGAATGCCCCACGTTGGACTTCACTGCTTCATTGGCCTTACTCGACACCCACTAGTTCTTCCACTTTCCTTACCTTCACTTCCTTGGGTATAAACCATCAGATGAGAGTGGTATTAAACACCTTCCAAGACATACCATCATGCAACGACGCATGGATTATCTCCTCCACCAATCCAAAGTTTCACCTTCAAATAGACCCGAACCAACAAGGACTCTCATAGTTTTGGGAGTATCTAATAACATGGAAACACCAACGATTTCACCATGCATGTCTGCTAACTTCGATAGATCACAATCACCACAGAAGCGGGACAATAACCGAAAAGAATTCAGTTCCTCCAAACCTCTATGAGTTTGGGTAGAACCAACAACTAGAAGAGGCTCACTAGAATCTTCTGGTACTTTTCTAGACAACATACTCAAAAACGAGAGGTAAAAATCCAAATCTAAACTCATCATAAATCAAAATTCCACACCTCAATCACAAATGAAATCTCAAACTCAAATCACTATTCCCACCACAATTTAGTATGTCCAAACCAATAACCGACGAAAATGAATACTAATCATGAAAAGAAAACACTAAACAATTACTCACCCATTTTTCAAAACATTTAAAATAGCCTTTTTTGAAAACCATTTTTTTTTTCAACAAACAAAACAACTTCATTATCCACCATTGGTATTCCATGAAGTCTCACACATACATATCTCTGTGATAACTCAAGCAGTCATCCTCTCACATCACCAATTTCTCCACTTTCCACATTTGCACCTCAATGTATGTGATCACTAATAAGAATACCAAGAGTCAATTTAAGACACTTCCCATTTTCAAAACAGATCATTCAGCATAAAGCACAAATTCCCAACCAATTTAGTGAATGTCACTTATCATTAAAGATTCACATTTCCAAATTCCAAAACGTTTTCCATTTCAAAAACCATTTTCCACTCCAATAAACACATTCTCTTTTGAAACCACCTTCACAAAAATCCATTTTCATTTTTGAGATCTACTCACACCAACCAAAATGAAGGTCAAACATAACTAATAACAAAATTTCCAAAAATAAGGCACTAGTGGCTATGCCAACCTCGGAACGTGATTTAGTTTACCATGTCCAAGTGAGCATTAACAACTGGTAGCGTCTTAAACAGTGCACTCGGTTTGTACATGGGATGCTACTCCATGAAAGTCTGTAGTGTAACACTGGCTCACATCCTTTGTCATCCCTCATCCACGGGTACCAATCCAACGATGAAAATTCAAATCATGGACTACCCCTAACAACTCGAGTCTTAGGTTGGGGAAGGGTTCCTGACGTCCTTCCCTCACCTACCTATCAAGTCCTGACCCACCTAATCACCAAGCTACAGGACACCCCAAATAACAAGGGCACATCTGATACCATTTTGTCACGAACCAGGCACCGGGTCACCCCGGCGCCAGCCCCGGTCCATGACATGGCCTGAGGGGTGTTCTCGATCCCCACAGGATGGAAACTAGTGCCAGGAATAAATAAATGTAATAAATTTTTATAAAAAATAATTTTATGTGATTAAAATATATTATCCTTAGAAAATTATCTTTATTATGTGTGTGAATATATAGGTAGATGTACAAACCCTTTTAATTTTTTATTTTGAAGGTCAGAAATATTTTAATCACAATAGTGAGTTTGTGATTTTCATGAATACATATATAAAAAATTAGTAATGGACCATGGACATTGTAAATGTAATATTACTACCTGTTATCAACGTAAAAAATTATTTTAGTTTACATTTTATGATTCATTATATGTTTCATTTCAATTTATTGTCTTGTGTGTAATTTATAACTCGTAACAGGATATTATTGGTATGAAAAATAAATTACACTAATCCACTAACCTCTTAGTGTTACCGAGTCCTTGTGTTTTAAAATATTGAGATGTGTTGCATTCATTTATATATAATAACATCCTATATTGTATGGATAGTGATTAAATATAGGTGATTTATTTATAGACTATTATAATTATTTACTCAATTAACTGTAATGTATCCCTATTTATTTATAGTAATGATATCATTCATATATAATTGTTTTTACTGATGTATTGGATTAAATATTAATTATTTATTTATGTTTATGTGTTATGTGTGATGGAAAACTCATATTAATTATTTTTTATATATATATCATTCCATATATATTTGTTTCTTTAGAAAAAACATTTGTAGAGGCCTCTATTTCCATAAAAATAATAAATATTTATTTAATATATTTTTCTATAGAAAAATAATTTATATAGTTATGAAAAATCTTCAGTGATTTGATTTTTTTGGTAATGTATTTGAATAAAAATAATATTGTTATTTATGTACATATCAATAATATCTTGTGGTGGATATTTAAAAAATAATTTATATTTGACATGAATTTTTTTACATTTGATATAAAATATTGTTTTATTTTTTTGAATCCTTATATGTCTAAGTATATGTGTGTTATTCAAAGAATATTTTAACATCACATAACCAATGGAAAACTCTTTAGTTAATTTTTATAATTATTCATACCATACCATCATGTAGTTTTTTTAACAATGTTGTTGAGAGATAATTTATTGATTAATTTATTAGATATTTGAATTTTTTGTTAAAAAACATGTTAAAAACATGAATAAAATTTACTTTACCATGAATCAAATTATACTAAAAAATTTAATTATTTCAAAATCACTTTTGTCTAAAAATAAGTGTTTCCATTTTTTTAAGCGTCAATATACGTTAATATAAATTATGATAATAAAAGGATTTATATTACAAGCAATCAAATTAAATTTTTTGAATTTGAATTCAATATGCTGGTAATAATTTTTAAGCTTATAACTCTTAACTTCTAGATTATATTTAATCCATCTTGAATTTCATTATAAAGTGTATTGATGTGAAATTTGAAAATTTTAAATCTTGTGTGTTTATTTAGTTATACTAAACAATGAGTAGTGAATAATAATTAAATATAAATTGAAGGGAATTATATAAAATCATTATTTTTTTTATAAATTCCTTTTAAAAAAATTTACAAACATGTGGGGAAATCTATAAACACAATGCATTATCATTTAATGGCCAATAGACACTTTTAACTTAGTTACAACCCATCACAAAATTGGTATAATTTTTTATGCGTGCTATATATGAGGAAATCCATATAGAATTGTATCCAAAATGTATATAATGAATTTTAAAAATATAATACGAATTATAATTTATGTACTAATTTAGTCGCCCCAATCCTATGAATTTAGTCTCCACAATCAAGGGATCAAAATCACCCTTTAATCATGGTATATGCTTTTATTATATTATCTTACAAGTCTCTAATCTCAACAATACAATCTGTTTAATGTCAATATATACAAAATCATTTCAAGGTTATATATCATCAATTTTATTTCAAAATCCACCACAACTTTTTCAATCGAATCCTTTATTTAAATATTAAATGGATAACATATTATTTTTCCCTCATTTTATATATAACTACACAAAAGGTGTTGGTTATTATATTTCCTCACTTATTGGACATGATAATTTTTTGGTATTATTCATTATTCACGTTTTAAATACCTAGAGTTTTAATTTATCCTGAGTTTTTCACATGAAATTACAACATGAAAGCATTCTACATGTGGTATTTAAATACATATAGAAATTGGTTCTCTTAAATATCTATCATTATTAATAAATACCAAGACTCATCTTCTATTAATTAATAATCAAAAAAATTACTTATATTTCATTTAAATAATTTGCAGGTTCATTAATTTAATGAATCTTATTTAATATGAATAAATAACTCAGGTGACTCAATTTTAATATATCTCATTTATTTGACCTAAATTTTATCATGTATTAACACATTGATAATACAATGTCTCAATTATATCCATGATGCATTGCTCATCACCTTGGGACAAAGTTCATCTTCCATAGTGGAGAAGCCACTAAATCTTTTATATCACAAACTACATATGGAGTAGAATTTTCCCTATGGAATTGAATCCAACCATATAAAATATTAATAAAAATAATCATAGCTGGTATTATAATACATGAAATTTTTCTATGGGTAGTGTATTATTATTTTTTAGAACCCAAGAATCATCAAATAAGTTTTTATTTTGTAGAACATATCGTTTTGGTGTGAATATATCCACTATCTATTTAATGTTAATGATAGAATGTAAAATGGAATGTTTTATTGTGCCAAAACATTGACTTCTATCCCCTATGCGATTTGTGATCAACTAGTACACATGATTTATATGTTAAGGGTTAAGATTACATATCCTCTAAGACTCTACATGAACCCTCAAATGAGTATCCATACCATTACACATCCATACATAATTACACTAGATTCCCTAATATAGTATTGTTAATAGTTGAAAATATCATCAAAATACCCTTACACTAGTCACCAAAATACGCCTCCAAATACTCACACCTTTATGATTTCTACCCTTATAAAGACTACTAATTATACCATTACTATTACAAAGGTTATGCAAATCATTATTGTACTTTATTTAACTAAAAAAATGTACTATTACTATTATATAACCCATATGATGCCTTAATGTAAGTACTGAAAGAATAGAATAAGCTTTACATAAACACTATAACTCTCATATTAACATAATATAAATAATGAAAATCACAGTTTAACAGTTATGATTTTATCCAATTACATCAAAATAATCTGAGGGATTTCATAATTAGTCGAGGGAATTCAGTTTTACATCAAAAGAAATATAAAATGACGTTATATCCTAAAACACATGTATTTATCTTTGTAGAAGATCAACACATCAAACATCCCATTTACAAGGAGAATTGTTAAATCATGACCTCATGTGCAGTTAAATTATACAATTAAAATTCACCAGGAATTTTTACATCAACTCAAAGTCACCAAAAAATATTGAATCCTTCAAAAAATAGATATACATTCAACTATTAAAAATTATCTCCCATTATAGTTGTTTTTAAAATGTCATTATATTATAAATGTTCACATTTGGTTTAATTTTATTTCTCACCCTTATTTAAATTCAAATGAAAAGGATATGTGAGGTTTTCTCATCTAACCAATTTAACCAAATAATTATATGCCCCTTTATATGTTTATTTCATGAACACATATGAGAGTGGAATACTATCACATGGTTCTCCATGAAAATAACATTTAGTGAGTCAACTATAAGTCAGTATAGTGAAACTCGATGATGAAAAAAGGCCGATATAACCCGAGATTTCTATATTCTCCATAAAATACTCAAATTTTATATCATGATAGAAAATTTAAAATTATCATGAAAATTTCATTTTAGAACAATAATATATAAACCAATATAGATAGTAAGAAAAACATTACAATGTTGAAGTAAAAACTAATAACTCCCCTTTTCCAAATATTTCTTCGACCAATTGTCAACCAAATCATTTGGAATGATAGAATTGATTAAAGGGTATATAATGTGAATGGAAAACCTAAAATTCATTACTTATAAGATATTAAGAAATTCTATATTAATAGGAATAATGATTTTAAATCCTCACATATCAATACTTCTCACCTACAATAGATGCACTCATCTATTATATTTAATGGTAGTTAGATGACTCCATTCAAAATAGTCTCCTCATACATTAATAAATTTTATATCTCAAAATTTTCCTCCAATTTGAAAAACATTTTCTCAAAAGACATAAAATAACTAATAATAAATAGAAACATTGGTAAGATTCTATAATTTAGACATAGGCTGAGAATTTCTCCCATCATTTCATTTTCCCATTTAAACATATCATGGGTTCCAATTTCTTTAATTTCCATTGTTACCATGGTATATTCATTATCGAATCATGGTAATAGTTCTTAAAAATTATACTAGTCTTGTAATAATAGTTATATATGTTTTTTTCATGAAATATTTCCTCAAATCTTTCCCATTTCATTTGAATTTCAGGTCAAATTTTCTCATTAAATCTAAATATTGACACTTTCTTCAATCCTAGAATTTACATTTTATATAAATGACAGTATTATTTTTTAGAATACCGTAATGAAAAAAATTAATAAACTATAAAATTTTATCTTCTAGGGTTGTTCAAGGACTATCCATACTTTTATTTTTATCTTTTTGTTACAGATTTTGTGTTTTTTCTTAAGAAGTGACGGTGTTCTGGTCACATGTTTCACTTCCAAAAAAAATAATTGTCTCCCCATAATCTGAATGTCATTGTATTTAAATACAATATTAAGGAAAAATAGTTTAATTTTAAAATTGAATAGTTTTAGTTTTACCATAATTCTCTCCTGCTTGAGAAGATTCTCTACTGAACTCACTATATTTATTCAAATATTCTCTAGCTATGATCTAATTAGTTCGTATTACAACATAGTTGAATTGTGTAAAAACCAACCCTTCATTATTAGTAGTAGAATTATTTTCAAGAAAACATATCATCTAATATTCTTCAATAATCATTATTTTTTTATTCTTGATCTAATTAAATTGAGTTATTTATGTCACACCCTCACTTTTGAAATAACATTATTTTATTATTTTATCTGGCTTCTAATTTTTTTTCTAGGTGTGTGTTGATTCCTTGTTTCTCTTTGGTGTTTTTTCTAATAAATGAATATATATATAAATATAATATTGATCGGGTGTTTCTTTTATTTATTTATTTAATTTTATATTATTTTTTTTATTTTTTTTCTTCCTCTTCCTTTTAATTTTATTCTCTATATTTTTTTCTCTCTTCCCACTTCCTCTCCCTCTCCCATCACACCCCCATATTCCAAGCCCAATTCATCCCCTCTCTCTGTTTGGAGCAGATTCCCCCCCCCCCTTCCCCTGACCTTTTCGTGTGCCACCGTCTCCCTACTTCTCCTCTGCAAGCCATGTCATCGCCTTGCTCTTCCTCTCAGAGGACCGTCTCATTCTACACTACTCTATTCGACAGACCACATCACGCTAGCCAAACCCAGAGTTCCTCCCTCTCATATCCATCGTCCTTTGGATGCACCCCCTTCTGGCATGACTCACATCCTGCATGACCCCCAGGAAGACTCTTCTTCTCCTATCTAGGGTTTTGATTCTAGTTTCATTGGGGTTTGAGGTTTCTAGAAGTGAGTGTGTTAAATTATATTTTTAATATTGTATTTTTTTCATCATGTGTATTATGGTTTTTTTCGGCCCCTTATGGTGCAAATTGGGTGCAATTGAAGTTTCACACTGAATTTTGGGGTTTTCGGCATCAAAGGTTGGTGTTTCCGTGTATAATCGATGATTAGCTAATTAGTTTTCTTACATTGTTAATTTCAAGTGTTACATGGCTTATAGGTGGGGTGTGAATGTTTTTTTAAAAAAGGATTGATTTGATTTTAAATTTAAGTTATTATTTTTAGATAAAATTGAGTACTTTTCATGTGTAACTCATGTTGTGTTATTTGATGTATATTTATAAATCTTGAAATTGGTTATTTTAATTATGTAACGCATGTGAATGATGTTTCAAAAGGTTTTAACTGTTAATTTTATTTTAAAACGAATTGGAATTTGGGTGTGTTTTGACGTAAGGTCATGTAGTGCTTCTTTGGTCAATTTTTATAAATTTTCAAATGTTTTATTGCACGATATTAGGGGGGTGAAAATCCTATTTTTATGCATCTGTGTTGGGTGGTTGGTTCTATAGTATATTATTAAATGAAACTGGGATTATTTTTAGAGAATATATTTGTCATGCCATTGGATAACAATTTAAAAAATACTCAAAGGATTTATTATATTATTTTTGTGGTGTGAAAACCATTTTTTATAGAATTGATGAAGTGGTAGAATTTTAAAATTGTAGTTTGACATGAAATTAGGTGTTTTTTAGGTGCGTCTCTTGTTGAATCATTCATGGTTGTTTTATGAATTCTATAATTAATTTATATAATGTTTTTAAGGCTGTGAAATCTGGTTGCTTTGGGTATTATTGGGAATTTTTTCTTAAAAAGGGGATTTTGAATGGTTTTTTTCGTTATTTTGAAATGTTTTTTAGATTGTTTAACTATTTAAATTGTTTTATTAAATTATTTGTGTTGTTCATTGGACCTTGCTACGATGGTTTTGGGCCACGAGTGTCAAGGTATCCTATATGTACATGCATAGGGTTAGATATATATATATATACCCTCTTTGTACATATTCCCTCATTATACAGGGAATATGTGCAATGCAGCTAGGGGTGTGTATATATATAAATATATGTATAAATGTCTGTTCGTGTTTGCGCCAAGTGTTGGTTCGAGTGGTCGTCGACAAATAACAACATGATTGAGGTAGGACCCGTATGCCTATGCCTTTAATTTGAATTTCATAATTATTTTCTTGTTTAAAATAATATGTTTTACATTTTTGCAATATACACATGGTATGAAATTTGGTTGTGGTTGCTTGTAATGATTATGACTTTATTTTGGATATTCAAATATATTTTTAACATCGTTTGTCTTAAGTGAATTTTCTTGAAAATTGATTCCCAAGTGGTTTTGAATTGGTAATGAGTATTTCCAAAGGTGTTTTGACTTTTGGCCAGTTAATTGTAAAAAGTGTTCCCATTTTGTAATTAAGCCCAATTGGCATCTTGAAAATGTTTTATGAAAAAGTAAAACCACTTTTGAGGCAGGCCCTCTTGGTTTTAGAAATTTTTTTATGTGGAAGTTGTTATTATTTGCCTAATTTGACACTTATTTATTCTATTTAGTGAAAGAGGGGGATGTGCTTGAGGAGGGAGAGTGTTGGTGAGTGGTTGAATGAGTTTTAGATAAAGAATTTTTTTTGTACATTTAAGTTGGATTGATAAAGAAAACTCACCACCACATGAAATAGAGCACAATGGGAAACCTTGGTATCTAGGTGGGTGACTAGGACTAGTATGATAGATGAAACGATAGGGGTTTGTCTTAGTTCGTCTAGCATGACTTATGCAACAACACTAACTAAATATATGAAATTCATAGGGTCGTTGTTTTTAATCAACATTTTCTGTGGGTCGTGGCCTTCTATGCCCCGTTTTCTGAGGGTCATGGTTTTTAAGCCCCGTTTCACTGAGGTACGAGGTCTCTATAGTCCCACTAGTGCTAGATACCAATAGAAATTAACCATGGTGCTCATTTGCGACATACTACTTGTGATAAAATTTTAATTTCAGTTGTTTCATTATTGATGTCTTATTTCTGAAAACCATATTTCAATATAAACTAGTTTTTTTTTCATTTTGAAATGTTAATGCATGCTTGGAACTTATTTTAAAAATATAGTGGGAAATAAATGCTTTATTTGAAAATGAAAACATGTGACTTGAACTTGAATAGAAGGGAAAAAATTATTTTATTATATCTTATTTTTTAAAATGTCATGATTGGATTTCTTACTAAATTCAGGGGCATAGGACGTGGTTTAATTTTGGCATTCCTAATAAGAATCTTGGTGCTCACGCCTACCTTAGTTTTCAGTTGCATGTTAGGGTCTTGGATCACATTTGGGAGTGAGTGTAGTTTATGTTACGTGGTGACCCATGGGGTCAACTATGATATGGCACCATACTTCATTTATTCCTTTTTCTGCTTCCAAGTTGTTTGATTAATTTTACTTTATTTATCTACTTGTTCAGTTTATGACTATTTATCTTTATTATGAGCCAAATCGTTCCCAACTGGCTTATTTTGATGCCCAGTACTAGTATCCAGTCCGTGGGGATCGGGAACGCCCTTCAGGTCATGTCGCAGATCGGCTCGGGTGACCTGTTTAGGGTCAACCCTAGTTGGATCATGAAAAAATGGTATCATAGGAGGTTCTTGTTATTTAGGGTGTCAGATAGCTTGGTGATTAGTTGTGTCCGGACTCTAGAGGTAGGTTCTAGAAGGAATTCATGAACCCTTTTTCGTCCCAAGACTCGAGTTTCCAGGGGTAGTTCAGGATTTGAATTTTTCTTTTTTGGCATGGTCTTTGTGGATGAGGGATGACCATGAAAGTCAACCAGTGTTACATGATGGACTTTCATGTAGTAGTGACCTACGTACAACATGAGCGTATGGTTCACGATACATCTTATGGTGGATTCTTGCTCAGAGCATTGTCTACTAAGCCATGTTATCGGGTTAGTATAAATTCTAGTCCATTATTTTCGGAAGTATTGATTTGAGTTATGTTTGGGATTTGTTTTTACTGACATGATTGTATTTCAAAATGGAAAATAGTTCTTATGAATAGGTGTTTTCAAAATAGTAATGTTTTTTTGAAAAGGAAATTGTCTTCTTTAAAGGAATGTGTGGTTTCAACGTAAAAAAATGGGAGGTGTTTTGGAATTTGTTTTGGGATCTCAGAAACAATTTTTTTTAATTGGAAAATGTTTAGGAATTTGGAAATGTATTTATTTAATGATAGGTGACATTTTCAAATTGGTTGGGAATTTGTGCTTTATGTTGAATGATCTGATTTGAAAATGATATGTTTCTTGAATTGACCCATGGTATTTCTATGAGGGATCACATATATAGATGTGTGAATGTGTCATAGGGATAATTGGTGGTATGTGTTGATGGTTGCATGAGCTAGCATAATGGTATATGTATATGCGAGACTTTATTGGACACTAATGATAGATACTTGAGTTGTTTAGTATTCTAAAAAATAGTTTTTTGAAAGGTAATTTAAATGTTTTGAAAGGTAAGAAATTGTTTAGTGTTCGCTTTTCGTGTTTGGCATTATTTTTCATGTGATCTTGTACCTGACATATTTAATTTTTTTAGGAATAGTTATTTGAGTTTGAGATTTAGTTTTTGATTGAGGTGTGTAATTTTTATTTATGATGAATTTTGATTTGGATTTGTGACTCATTTTTTAGTATACTTCCCTAAAACGTCATAGAGGATCCTAATGAGTCTCTTATAGTTGTTGGTTTTTCCAAAACTCTGAGAGGAGTGGTGGAATTGAATTCATTTCGGTTTTTTTCCATCTTCCATGGTGGTCGTGATCAATCAGAGATAGCGGACTGGCTTGGTGAAATTTTTGGTGTTTTCAAGTTTTCAGAAAATCCCAAAGCTATAAGAGTTTCTGGTACTTTGAGTTCATTTGAGGGTTCAACATTGAATCGATGGAAGAAGATGATCACAGCTTCGTTGCACGATGGGATAACATAGAAGGTGTTTAATACCACTCTCATCTGATGGTTTGTTACTAATAAAGTGAAAGTGAGGAAAGTGGTAGAGCATTTGAGTGTCTGAAAATTCCAACGGATAGTGAAGCCTTACATCAGGCATTTCAAGGGTTTGGTTCCCTTCTCCCTAGAGTTAGCATCGTGGAATTAGTTAATGTTTATCTTGTGTGGGTTTTTCACCTAGGGTTCAAGGATATATTCTTTATCGGTGATTGGAATGGTTCCCCATTCGGTGAGAGTGAAATAGAGGAACCTGTCTCAAACATGTTTTCTTGTCAACTACATCTTCTATTAATTGGGTCACACTCTTGTTTTGTTCGAGTGTGGAAGGTTTGGGTACATTAAGTCACCTTGCCATCATTTATCAAATACTATTCGTCAGTGTGGCCATTTGGGAATCTTAGAGAGATTCCGCTAGTGGCAACGACAGAAAGAGTCCCGACAAGATGAGGTCATCTCTTGATTGCGGGGTAGCAAATTATTCAAGACATCAGAGCTCCAACCATAGGTCTCAAAGTTAAGCATTTCATGTATTCACGAATCTCTAGGCATGGGGTAAAACTGTATATCATTTGTCTTTAATGCTAAAATAGGGACAATTTAAATCTGTCTATTCAGGCTCGCTCGTATTTGATGGTTTCGTTTTGGTGTAAGAGGCATAAAGGTATCTTTTTCTCATTGTGTTCTTTGTTCTTTTAATACCCCAATTTTGATGTAAGAAGGCTTTGTGATCTAATTTTCTTATAATTCCAGTAGATGTGCCTCCTTAAATTTGACATGTTTTTATATTTTGGTATGTGATCGTTTTGAAGATGCTCATCTGTTGTAGAAGTGATGAGTTATGGTTCAGTTCACAATTTGGTTGAATTATATTGTCAGGTTTCTTGTGTGTCAATGGTTTCTAGTTTGGGTTGGAAGTTCTCATGTCGGTTTATGCTGGTTGGTTTAAGGTGATCAGTTCTTAGATTGTGGAGAGACCCACTATAGATCTTGGCATGCCTTCATCGAGAGTTGGTTTGGCTGGGAGTTTCAATCTGTGTGGATGTTTTCCTTCTTGGTTCAATATACCAGTTATAGAGTTATCATGTGGTGAGAGTCTCAAAATTTGTTGTGCTAGTCCAGTTCTTGTGGTGGGGAGAACCCCCTCATTTCCTAAGGGCTCTTCTCTTTGCAGTTCCCTTAATGTTGGTCATGAGTGACTGATTGAGTGAAAAGTCTCATCGAGTTTGTGATTTTGTACTCCTCGTACAGTTTTGAACTCGAGTTTTCTTCGATGTTTGGCTGGGTGACATTATGGGGGCAGATATTTTTTGTAGTGGGGAGAATTTTCACAGCCTCTCTTTTGAAATAACATTATTTTATTATTTTATCTGGCTACTAATTTTTTTGTCGAGGTACGGGTAAAATCCCGGGTTTCCTTCGAAATTATTGCTGATAAACGAATATATATATATATATATATTATCTTTTTTAGGGTGTTTCTTTTTTTTTTTTTTCATTTTTATTTTATTTTAATTTTATTTCTCTACCTCTTCCTTTTATTTTTTTCCCTCTATTTTTTTCCTCTCTTCCCACTTCCACTCCCTCTCCTGTCGCACACCCTATGTCTATCCCTATTCTTCCCCTCTCCTCGGTCGCAGCAGATGCACCCCATTCCCCTGACCATGGCATGCATCGTCGCCGCCATGCTCCTCCTCTAACAAGCCATGACACCACCTTTCTCTTCCTCTCGGCAGACCGTCCCATCCTGTCCTACTCTATTTGATAGAAAACATTTCACCAGCCAAACCGAGCGTGCCTCCCTCTCCTTGTCGTCATCCCTTGTCTGCACCCCCTTCTAACGCGACTCACCTATTTCACGACACCCGGGTAGACTCTTCTTCACCTCGCTAGCATTTCGATTCTTGTTTCTTTAGGGTTTGAGGATTCTAGTAATTAGGGAGTTAAATAATTGTTCTAATAGTGGGTAACTTTGTTTGATCTTGTGTATTAGGGTTTTTTCGGTCCCTTATGGTGTGATTTGGTTGAAAATTATGTTTCACACCATATTCCAGGGGTTTCAGCATCAAGGCTTTGTGTTTCCATGTATAATCAATGTTTATCTAATTAGATTTCTTACTATATTAATTTAATGTGTTAGCTAGTTTATAGGTGGGGTGCGAATTTTGTCTTTAAAAAAGGTTTGATAATCATTTAAATTTATGGTATCATTTTAGATGAAATTGAGTACTTTTCTTGTGTAACTCGTGTTGTGTTATTTGATGTCAATTTATAAATCATGAAATGGATTATTTAAATTATGTAAGTGATGCAAATGATGTTTGGAAAGGTCTTTAGTGTGAATATGATTTTAAAAATAAAAGGAATTAGGGTGTGTTTTGACGTAAGGCCATGTTGTTCTTCTTTGGTCTATTTTTATAAATTTTCAAATGTTTTTTGGACGATATTGGGGGTACAAATAATATCTTTATGCATCCGTGTTGAGTGGTTGGTTATAAAGTATAATCTTAAATAAAACTGGGTTTATTTTTAGCAAAACAATTTGTTGTGTCATTTTTTAATTCTTTACAAACTACTCAAAGGATATATTATATTAATTTTGTGGTGCGAAAATTGTTTTTGATATCATTGATGAAGTGTCAGAATATTAAAGATATAGTTTGACATGAAATTGGGTGTTTTCGAGGTGTGTTCCATGTTGCATCATTCATGGTTGTTTGATGACTTCTAGAATTAAATTATTTAAGGTCGTGAAGGCTGAAAAATCTGGTTGCTTTTGGTATTGTTGTCTTTTTGTCTTAAAAATAAAATTTTGAATGGATTTTCTGTGAAAACCATTGATGCATTATTTTAAAATGTTTTTTAGATTGTTTAAGTGTTTAAATTATTTTATTAAATAAATTTTTTAGTGCATTGGACCTCGCTACGATGGTTTTGGCTCGTTGGTGTCGAGGTATCCTACATGTACATGCATAGGGTAAGGAATATATATATATATATATATATGTGTCTTCTCTGTACATATTCCCTCATGGCGCGGGGAATATGTGAAATGCTGCTAGGGGTGTATATATATATATGTATAAATGCATGTGTGTGTATGTGCCAAGTGTTGATTAGAGTGGTCGTTGACAAATAGCGACATGTTCGAGGTAGGTCCCCAATGCATATGACTTTAATTTGAATTTCATAATTGCTTGATTTTTTTAAAAAAATATATTTTGAATTTATGCTATATACACATGCTATGAAATTTGGATGTGGTTTCTAGAAATGATTATTCCTTTGTTTTGGAAATTGAAATGTATTTCTAACACTGTTTGTCTTAAGTGACTTTTCTTGAAAGTTGATTCCCAAGGGGTTTTGAATTGGTAATGAGTATTTCCAATGGTTTTTGGCATTTTGGAGGGTTAATTGTAAAAAGTGTTCCCTTTTTTAAATTAAGCCCACTAGGCATCTTAAGAATGTTTTATAAAGAAAAACTTCTCTTGAGGCATGAGCCCTTGGTTAGAGAAAATGATTTTTATGTTGAAGATATTATCATGTGCCTAATTTTATTATTTTTCATTGTGTGGAGTGAAAGAGAGGGAATTCACTTAAGGACAGAGATCGGTGATGAGAGGTTGAAGAGTTTTAGATAAAGAAAGTGTTATGTACATATATGTTTGCTTGATAAAGAAAACTCCCCACCACTTGAAAATATAGCACAATGGGAAACCTGTGTATCTAGGTGGGTGACTAGGACTAGTTTGATAGATGACACGACAGGGGTTTGTCCTAGATTTTCTAGCTGGATTGACACAACCACACTAACTAAACATATGAATTTTTGAGGGTCGTGGTTTCTAAGCCACATTTTCTGAGCGTTCTGGCCTTCAAAGCCACGTTTTTTGTGTGTTAAAATTTCTATGCCACATTTCACTTAGGGATGAGGTCTTTAGGGTCCCACTGGTGCTAGCTACCTATAGGTATTACCCATGGTTCTCATTTGAGACATGCTGCATTTGAGGACATTTTTATTTCAGTTGTTTCATACATGATGTCTTATTTGTGAAAACCATGTTTTCATTCAAACTGGTTTCTTTTAATTTTGAAATGATAATGCATTCTTGGAACCTATTTTGAAAATTTAGTTGGAGAGAAATGCTTTACTAGAAAATAAAAACATGCAACTTGAACATGAAAAGAAGGAAAAATATTATTTTATTAAATCTTATTTTCCAAACTGGCATGATTGGAGTTCTTACAGAAGGCAGGGGCATATGACATGGTTATATTTTGGCATTCTTAGGAAGCATCTTGCAGGTCATTACTACTTTACTTTTCAATTGCAGGATTCAGTCCTGGATTGCTTTTGGGAGTGAGTGTAGTTTACCTTTTTTTGTGACCCACGGGGTCACCTGAGGCAAGTCACATTGCTTCATTTATTCTTTTTTCTGTGGCCATGTCGTTCAGTTTATTTTCATTTTTTTATCTTCTTGTTCAGTTTTTTTATTCTTTATCTTTTTTATGGTCCAAATCATTCCCAATTGGTTTCTTTTGATGCCCAGTACTAGTTTCCAACCCATGGGTATTGGGAACTCCCTTCTGGGAATGTTAGAAACATGCATGGGTGACCAGTTCAGAGTCGACCCCGGTTGGTTCATTACAAAATTGTATCAGGGGAGGTTCTTGTTATTTGGGGTGTCAGATAGCATGGTGATTATGTGTGTCGTGACTTGGGAGGTAGGTTGGGAAAGGATGTCATGAACCCTTACCCATCCCGAGACTCGAGTTGTCTAGGGTAGTTCAGTATTTTAATTTCCATCTTTGGCTTAGACTGTGTGGATGAGGGATAACCAAGGAAGTGATCCAGTGTTCTGTGGCGGAAATTCATGGAGTAGTGACAGATTTACATCACGAGCGCACGGTTCAAGGTACTTCCTGTGGTGGATTCTCAATTGGAGCACAGTGTATTAATCATTGTTACCAGGTTGGAATAGCCACTAGTCCTTTATTTTTGGATTTTTTGATGTGATTTATGTTTGGGATTAGTTTTGACTGACATGAGTGGATATCAAAAAGGAAAATGGTTCATATGAAAAGGTGTTTTCAAAAGGGTAAAGTGGTTTTGAAAGGGAAATTTTCTTCTTTAATGGAATCTGTTGTTTCATAGTAACAAAATGTGAGATGTTTTGGAAGTTTTTTTGGGATATTAGTTACACTTTTTGGAATGTGAATTGAATAAAATTTTTAGAATTTGGAAATTTATTACTTTAATGATAAGTGACTTTTTCAATTTTGTTGGGATGTTGTAATTTATGTTGAATGATCCGTTTTGAAAATGAGAAGTGTCATGAATTGACCCTTGGTATTCCTATGAGGGATCAAATATATAGAGGTGCGCATTTGTCACATTGATAATTGGTGGTATGTGTGGATGGGTTCATGAGCTAGAACATAGGTATTTGTATATGCGAGTTTTTAAGGGATACCAATGGTGGGTACTTAAGTTGTTTTTTTTCTAAAAAATAGTTTTTAAAATGGTAATTTAAATGTTTTGAAAGGTAAGGAATTGTTTAATGTTCTGTTTTCATGTATGGAATTTTTTTCGTGGGATATTGGCTTTGACATATTGAATTGTGGTTGGAATAGTGATTTCAGTTTGAGATTTATTTTGTGATTGAGGTGTGTAATTTTGATTTATGATGAATTTTGATTCATATTTTTGACACTTGTTTTTTAGTATACTACACAGAAAACTCCCAGAGGTTTCTAGTGAGTCTCTTCTAGTTTTTGGTTCTACCCTAACTCTTAGAGGAGTGGTGGAATTGAATTCTTTTCAGTTCTTTTCCATCTTTCATGGTGATTGTGATCTATCAATGGTACCAGACTGGCTTGGTGAATTTTTTGGTGTTTTCAGTTTATTGGAAACTACCAAAGCTATGGGAGTTTGTGCTAGATTGAGTTCGTTTGGGGGATCAAATTTGGATTGATGGAAGAAGATTATCATTGCAACATTGAATGATGGGAGGTCTTGGAAGGTGATTATGAACACTCTAGTCTGATGGTTTGTAGCCGAGGAAGTGAAAGATAGGAATGTGGTAGAGCTTGTGAGTGTCCAACAAATCCAACAGATTGTAAAGCCTTACGTCGATAATTTCAAGGGGTTGGTTCCCTTTTCTTCGGAGGTAGCATCGTGAAATTAGTTAATGTTTCTATTGTGTGGGGTCTTCACCTAGGGATCATGGATCGATTCATTCATGTTTTTTTTGATGGTTCCCCATTTGGTTAGTGAGAACTAGAGGAACCTGTCTCAGACAATTTTTTGTGTCAATTCCATCTTCTATTAGTCAGGTCGCCCTCTTGTTTGGTTCGAGTGTGGATGGTTTGGGTACATTATGCCACCGTGCCGTCATCCCTCAACGAATTACCATTGGTGTGGTCGTTTGGAGACATTGAGAGATTCCACTAGAGACAATGACAGAAAGAGTCTCGACTGGAGGATGTCATCTCCTGACTATGTGGAAGAAGATGCTCCAAGACATCAGAGCTCCAGCCAAAGGTCTTAGAGTAATGCATTTCATGCAGCCAGGAATCGTTCTTTGTGTCTCACCTTATTCTAACTCATGTCCTCAATGTTAAAATTGGGACAGTTTAAATCTCTCTGTTCAAGGTCCCACATCATTGAAGGTTCTATTTTGTTGTAATAGGCATAAGGGTCTATTTTTCTCATTGTGTTCTTTATTCTTTAAATACTCCCCTTTGGTTGTAAGAAAGCATTGATTTTCATGGCCTCATTCAGTTTCGAACTAGAGTTTTCTTCCTCGTTTGGTTGGGTGACTTTCTAGAGGTATAAAGTATTTGAGGTGGGGAGAATCGTCACAACCTCACTTTTAAAATAACATTATTTTATTATTTTATCTGGATTCTATTTTTGTTGTCGAGGTGCTGGTCGAATCCCGGTTTGGCTTTGGAGTTTTGGCTAATAAAAAAAATATATATATAATCTATCTTGTTAGGGTGTTTCTTTTATTTATTTAATATTTATTTTTTTATTTTATTTATTTTATTTTATTTCTTCCTCTTCCATTTATTTTTTTCCATCTATTTTTTTCCTCTCTTCCCACTTCCTCTCCCTCTCCCGTCGCACCCCCTACGCCGAGCCCTATTCTTCCCCTCTCCTTGGTCGTAGCAGATACTCCCCTTTCCCCTGACCTTGTCATGTACCGTCACCACCATGCTCTTCTTCCAGCGAGCCATGCCACCACCTTTCGCTTCATCTCAGTAGACTATATCATCTTGTACTGCTCTATTTGACAGTCCACTTCGCACCAGCCAAACCCAACACGCCTCCCTCTCATAGCCGTTGTCCCTTGGCTACACCCCCTTTCGGTGTGACTCACCTCTTCTAAGACCCCTGGGTAAACTCTTCTTCCTCTCGCTATAGTTTCTATTCTTGTTTCATTGGGGTTTGAGGTTTCTAGCAATAAGGGTTTAAAATTAGAGTTTTAATGTTGGGTTTTTTTGTTTGTTCTTGTGGATTAGGGTTTTTTCGGTCCCTTATAGTGTCAATTGGGTGCAATTGATGTTGCGCACTAAATTTCGGGGGTTTCGACATCAAAGGTTGGTGTTTCTGTGTATAATCGATGTTTTTCTATTTAGTTTGCTTAAATTATAAATTTGTTGTGTTTCCTGGTTTATAGGAGTGGTGTTAATTTAGGTGTTAATAAAGTTTAGATATGTGTTTAAATTTATGGTAGCTTGTTTAGATGAAATTGAGTTCTTTTCATGTTTATCTCATGTTGTGTTATTTAATGTCAATTTATAAATTGTGAAATTGGTTATTTAAATTATGTTAGTTATGAGAATGATGTTTGGAAAGATTTTTAGTGTTCATTTTATTTTAAAATGAAATGTTATTTGGGAGTGTTTTGATCTAAGGCCATTTAGTGCTTCTTTGGTGTATTTTTATATATTGTCAAATGTCCTATTGAACAATATTGGGGGTGAAAATCATATTTTTAAGCATGTGTGTAGGGTGGTTGGTTTTAAAGTATAATTTTAAATTAAACTTGATCTATTTTTAAGGGAAAAATTTGTCGAGTCACTTGTTAATTCATTAAAAACTACTCAAAGGATTTATTATATTATTTGTGTGGTGCAAAAACTGTTTTTGAAAGCATTAATGAAGTTTTACAATTTTAAAGTTGTATATTGACATGAAATTGGGTGTTTTGAGGTGTGTCCCCTATTGCAACATTCATGGTTGTTTTATTAATTCTATAATTAATTTATTTAATGTCTTTAAGGTTGAAAAATCTGTTAATGTGTTGTATTATTGGGCATTTTTCCTTAAAAATTGGATTTTGAATGGTTTTTCTTGGTGCCAACCCCAGATGGATTATTTTGAAATGTATTTTAGACTTTCTATGTATTTAAATTATTTTATCAAAGTATTTATGTAGTGTGTTGGACCTCGCTATGATGGTTTTGGGCTGTGGGTGTCGAGGTATCCTAAATGTACATGCATAGGGTATGACATATATATATATATATATATATATATATATATATTCCGTCTTTGTACATATTCCCTCGTGGCATGGGGAATATGTACATTGTAAATAGGGGTGTATACATATATATGTGTGTGTGTATAAACTCAAGTGCGTGTATGCGTCAAGTGTCTGTTTGAGTGGTAATTGGCAAATAGCGACATCATCGAGGTAGGTCCACTATACCTATGCCTTTAATTTGAATTTCAAATTTTCATTATTGTTTAAAAAAATATGTTTTACATTTATGATACATACACATGCTATGAAATTTGGTTTCGGTTTCTTGAAATGATTATGCCATTGTTTTGTAAATTTAAATGTATTTCTAATTCCATTGGTCATATGTGACTTTTGTAGCAAATTGATTCCCATGTGGTTTTGAATTGGTAATGAGTATTTCCAAAGGTGTTTGGACTTCTAGCCGGTTAATTGTAAAAAGTGTTCCCTTAATGCAATTAATCCCATTTGGCATCTTAAGAATGTTTATGAAAAATAAAAACAATTGTTGAGGCATGCCCCCTTGGTTTTAGAAAATTATATTTATGTTGAAGGTGTTATTATGTGCATAATTTTATGCTTATGCGTTGTCTGGAGTGAAAGAGGGGGAATGAAATTAAGGAGGGAGAGTGGCGGTGAGATGTTGAATGAGTTTTAGATAAATAAAGTATTATATACATATGTGATTGATTGATAATGAAACCCCACCACCACATGAAATAGAGCACAATGGGAAACCTGGGTATCTAGGTGGGTGACTAGGACTAGAACTCTAGATGACACGGTAGGGGTTCTCCCATGTTCTTCTAGCAGGATTGACAGAAAATCACTAACTAAACATATAAATTTCCAAGGGTCATGGTTTCTAATCCATTTTTTCTGAGGTTAGAAGCCTTCAATGCCACACTGTTTATGGGCGTGGTTTCAAAGCCACGTTTCACTAATGTGGGAGGTGTCTATGGTCCCACTTGTGCTAGATACCTATAGGGATTTCCCATGGTTCTCATTTGGTACATGTTTCTTGTGATGAAATTATCAATTCAGTTGTTTCATACTTGATGTCTTATTTGTGAAAACGATATTTTAATCCAAACTAGTTTCTTTCCATTTGGAAATTTTAATTCATTCGTGGAACCTATTTTGAAAATGAAGTGGGATTGAAATGATTTACATGAAAATGAAAACATGCGACTTGAGCTTGAAAATAAGGAAAAACATTATTTTATTATATCTTATTTTCCAAACTAGAATGATTTGATTTCATACTAATGGGAAGGGTATAGTATGTGGTTATATTTTGGAATTCCTACTGTCCATCTCGGTGCTCAAGCCTACTTTACATTTCAGTTGTGGGTTTCATTCATGGATTGATTTTTAGAGAGAGTGTAGTTTACGTTCGGTGGTGACCCACGAGGTCTCCAGATGTATGTCACATTGTTTTATTTAATCCTTTTTCTACTGCCAAGTTGTTCAGATTATTTTTCTTTTTTATCTACTTGTTTATTATATGACTAATTATCTTTGTTATGGGACAAATCATTCCCAACTGGCATATTTTGATGCCCGACACAAGTTTCCAGCTCGTTGTGATCGGGAATTCCCTTCGGGCCATGTCAAAGACTGGCTCGGGTGGCTAATTCAGGGTCAACCCGAGTAGGTTCGTGACAGTTTTCTACTTGATCTACACATTCATTTCAATACCAAAAAATACTATTTCCTTTCTATTTGACTCATTATATTTAGAAGTGAATTTCTATTTTTCCATGATGATCTTATTCATTTCCTTCCCTAGATGTTCATATTATAAATAAATCAATCAAGCTTACATTTATATTAAAATTTAATATATATAATTTATTTTCTTCCATCATCACTAGTTGAAGATCAAAAAACATTCTCAAGATGAAATAATTAAGTGACTTTAGTTTTTCAAACTCTAGAAGAATCATAATTAAATTTATTACTCATAATTATTCCTCTTTGAAGGTGGATAACATCTTTTTTTATCCACTCCCTTCCTCGAGGTTCTCTCCAATTAATAGTTAGACTATTCAAACCGCTTATTTGGTATGTTTTTTGATATTACCGATATTATCATAATTCTAACATCTTAATTATTTCAAAAAAATTACATTCCATTTTCCATGAATGAATATTTTTATGATAAGACCCCTAATATTTTTCAGTCCCCATTTGTCTTCCACAGTTTCTAAGTCACATCATTAAAAAATTATTACTCATACATTGTATTTTTCTATTATCTGATATAAAAGGCCATCACATATTTGGAATTATTATTAAGGGATGGGACCTTTAACATTTAAATGAAAGAAATATATTATATAGATAAAAAATATTCAAATATTATATATCTCAATGGTAATATTGTTTTGGAGTAAACAAAATGAGAAAATTCCTCTATAAGTTTTTATTAATAATAGAATCATCAATTATCCATCAAAAAATAGATATTTGGCTCATTTTTAGAAAATGAAATGATATAATCATCAATGTTCTTATATTACCCAATATTTATGTCATTAATTCTAATTGAATGTATGTGTAGATTTTTTTCATTGTAAATTATGTCTCATTCACAATTGATCATCATTTTCTATTATATTATTTAATAGGTTTAAGATCAATCTCTTTAATGAAATATGTTTCAATTAAATACATAATAATAGACTTTTATGCCTATAAATCCATCTCCATGTTCCTATTATGTACGTCATACTAAATAAAATCCACAAAATCAAATTAAAAACACAATTTAGCATCAACAGTATCTTTATTTAAATAGAATGTGAATAAAGAGTTATTATTACACTAGCTATGGTAATATATGTCCTCGAAGATATAACCTCCTTAGTTATTAAAAAAAATCTAATTATTGATCCTCAATTTCTTATTCAAATATTTAATGGGAACCATTCTCGAGTTAACACGTTTATTTTCATTAAATTCAGATATTAATAACATTATTTTTTGTATTATTTTTTTGCATTTTAATTACTTTAAAAAATATGGGTATTACATATGATGATCACAAGAAATACATGAATAATTGAGGTATTATTTATTTTTTCAAAAAATATTACAAAATGAAAGTATTGTAGCCTTCATATTTTAATACATTATATAGTTGAGCGTACCTCGTCCTCCACAATGATAAAAAAGGCATGAACCATCATATGTGAATTTGTTATCCAACAACCTACATTTCTTCCATATTTAAATACATACATTATCATTAATAAATTATCAAGAATCTTATTTAAAATGTAAGAGTAACTCTACATAATATTTTTGTTATAAATAATGTATAAATTATGAAATATCATTATGTATTAACTCATGGTGACTACAGTGTGGTCAGTTTATCTATTGCACATCTAATAAATCCTTGAGAAAATTGTATCTTCTATTGAGTAAAACAAACTATATCATCTGGGACACCCCAAATTATGGAGTATATTCATATCAAGGGATTAAACACCTATAAAATGGTATAATAATGAATATAAACTCTACATAACATTACATTGTATAATTTTTATATATTGTGTAGTTCCATATTATTTTGTAAAACCATCCAAACACGAGACAAGTTATTGTGGAATAAAAAATACCCTTATGGTGTTATGATCTACTATCGTAATTTTATAATCATGATGAAATGTGATGGGGAATGTTATTCTATAACATAACATCAAATTATTTCCATTATATGAGTTGAGTTATACCATTACATATTCTTTTCAACTCATGGGTTTCCCTTAAAAACCCTCCCAGATTCTACATGTTCCATTACACAAGATTGTATATCCCTACACAACCTCATCCATTTAAGTTGGGTTTCAAATAAATAAACTTGGTTATTCTTATACAGGACACCCAAATATAATTATTCACTTCCTCAAGATAACATCACATAGATTCTCTCCATTATCTTAGGTACCCTTATGTTGAATCATGATTTCCACTCAAAAAATATATCTGTAATGAAGTAATATATTAAATATATATATTTTTAGAAAATTTATACTATATATAATAAATATTTGTGATAATTTTACATATGTAATGAAATGAAATTGTTACTATTAAGTTGTCTTCACTAATTTCCCCTACTAATTTTAAATGTAATGTATGTAAACAATTATTGTTACATAAGAACATAATTAATCATATAATCATCTAATACTTTTAAAAATCAAATCTAAAAACCTCCCTCATCCATCACATGTTACATTATTTTCCCCTAACTTCTCTATCACATGACTTTAGTTTTCCAAAACACGATCACATAAATCATGATATTTATAATGAGAATTGATCCAGAATGTCCCCCAATGAAACAAAATGATTCCATAAAAATTATTCAAAAATAATAACAACCTCAAAAAGACGCCAAAAAATATTATCTAATTGAAAACAATCTCAGTACTCACATATATTCAATTTACATATTTCCTCACAATAACTACAATTTAATTTTTAACCATTATTATTATAAATAGTTATTGAATAATAGTATCATATATTCAAATTTGAATTATTTACTATAGATGTTTTATTACATGGAATAAATCTAGTATCATGTTTCATTGTATTTTAAAATATATTGTTTTTTGACACATTGATAGAGTTTTGAATTAATATAGTTATTAGGGTTTTTATGTATTGTGACAATTTAAAAATATATGTCTATTAGGACTAACATTTTATGTGAGACTATTATTTAATTCTAAAATAAATAACCTTATTAGTCATTATATATCACAATATTGTTTTTTTAAATTTTTTTATAAGTTTATTTATTAACTCACATAAATAAAAAAAATAAAAAAGGAGAAATAATTTTTCGGGGATTTAGGTTTTTTCTAAATAATAAAAATATAATGATTTTCTAAAATTTATAATGATATTTTATTTTTTCTTTTATTTAATTAATTAAAAAAATTAGTTCTAATATAATATATATTAATTTATTACGAACTATTACCATATAAAATACATAAAAATTTGGAAAAAAATTTATCTAATTTTTTTAAATTATAGTAATTTTATTTAAATGGAATCATGATATACTATTATAATTAAAAATTTAATAATTTAAATTAGTACATCAAAATCCACCCACTCATGAGGAAACAATGTGAATAATTATGTATTAGTGAATTATCAGCTCTTACCATTTCTGTATTGTATAGTAATTTTTGAAACAGTTTAATTCCTTGAATAAAGGGATATGATAGTTTGGTATATATTTATTTTTCTAGAATTAATTACATGAAAATAATAGAAAATTATACATGAATTATAAGAAATATTACTAGATGTTGATAAAAAACAAAATTCATTTCAAAAATAAGGAATTATTGAACTTTTATAATACTGATGTCTGGTTTGTTTTATATATGATTTCTAGAAAATCATGAAGTGATTCCATTAATGAAACATTAGATCAAATATTTAAATAGTTGGAGGATATTATTTTTTATTTTTAGGAAGTTGAATTTAACATTGTATTTTCATATACTGCTGCTTTCGAGTATGGGATATATTTGATATTATTCGTGTGGAATTTAATGTGTGAATAAACTGATTTTAAGTAATTAATATACACATTAAGATACTTTTTGAAAAATAATTTTTAATCTATTAAATTTACTGTATAGTGTGAGGTATTATGTCAACAATGATATATCATGGACCTAAAATAACTCAAAATAAATTAATCAAAAGGATATTGAATATTCTTTTATAAGAATGGAGGATAACATCTATTTCATGAAGAGAATAATAGTTCGAAAAAAAGTCTTATTCTGATGGTACTAATTGGATAGAAAATTGTGTATATGGATTATTATATTTTATAAATGAAGATCATAATGATCCCATGAAGGAATAAATTCATTTAAATATTATTTGAATGGAATCATTTTGGTTCATGGCTAGTCTATTAGTAGTGAGGATATATATGAAATTTATAAGGAAATGAATCATCTAGATACATGCTATATAATATTGTAGAATGTAATGATACATAAATAAATATTACAATTTAAAATTATTTTATGAACAAATGGATATTTTTAGAATGATTAAACCTTTAGTAAAATGATCATTTGTGGGTGGAAAAAGAATATAAATATGAATGCTAAAACTCTAACCACTTCTACAAGAAGAAGTATGATAATGTATATTATCCAATATATTATATGAAAATATATTCCTAGATTTATTTAGATTTCAACTCCAATGCATTATAACAATTTCACACCGATGGATAAATGGTCAATGACATATGTTGTCTTCAGATAAATCCAATGAGATAACATTTGCCTATATATTTATAAAAAAATTAAACCATACTAATTAAATTTTCTATATTAATAAACAATTATAATGTCATGTAATGATAAATAATACAATGAATTAGAATCATTCAAATTATTTATTTCCCAAATATAAACATGTCCTATTTAATTAAATGATAAATATTTTACAAGTCATATAATTTATAAAAATAGTTAGAATGTGGGGAGAAATTAATAAAAGATATAATTGAAAAACATATAATTTAAAGGGTCGGCTTTATTAAAGACTGAAATTTAATTAATATAACGATCAGTTACTCATGAACTACTAAATCAGAATGTATATAGGATCCTATTTATGATAGATGGTCGCTCAAAACAAAGCGCCCCACTAGCCCTATAGAATTAAAAATATTCTTACTGTTACACTCCCGACCGCTCTCCCCCCTTCGGCGGTCGAGTTGGCTACTATCTTCGATCCAGGATCGCGTCACAAAGGTGGTAGATCCCCTCCGACCTAGGGAACTCAGGAGTCCCCTTCAAGCCTCACTAGGCCTCTGATTTCTTATAAAGATTCATTTTGCGGCTCTATAGGCGGTTTAGTGTCCTATAAATATGCGTATTCCTCTGTGCAGGTGATTGTACGAGGATTGGCACAGATCTGTCTGTCGCCTGGATGTGCATCAAAATTGATATTTATATTCCCATTACATAGAAAATCTCCATGATTTGGTGAGGATCAAAATAGATTTCACAGTATCGGATAACATGTGAAATAAAGCTCTCATTACTACAGTTTTGGAACCTAAATAGGACCCGGCCAAGATAAGGGATTTCAACAACAAGAAAAAAATGCATGAATCCATATAGTTGGATCAAACAAACATGAATATATGGATCATTTGGAGAAGGTATATTTCTGTTTATCTAATACAGGCGGGGGACCATGCCATTAAGATGAGGGTGACAAAGGGGTCTCTCACTTTCATCGCATCCTTCTTCTATGGGAGCTGTGATAATTGAATAAGAGGAACTCTGTGTTAGTAGTTTAGCATGTTTGATCCATGATACGAACCATGGATTTTTGGTGGTGACTTCAACAGCATCAAAAACCATTAGAGAAAAGAGGGTGCAGGGTGTTCCCATGTTGCACGAGTACAACCTTTGTATAGTTCATGGATAGAAAATATTAATGGACTGTGGGTACACTAAAGACCTCTATACATGGTTTAACAATCAAAGAGGGAATATGTGATGTTAGAGCTAGATAGTCTGATGCATTGACAACGTGCATGCCATAACAATGTTTCCGGATACCAAGTTGAATCACCTTGTGCGGGGTATTTCCAGCCACTCATCTTTGTTGGTCTCATTATCCCCAAGAAACTATGACAATCAGATTTTCAGGTTCAATGATCATTTTACTCGGAATTCAGATTTCCTTTATGTTGTGTGGACTTCATGGGGGGAACCAGTTCAAGGTCACTTATAGGTGGCTCTACATAATAACTTACGGTGGATAAAACTTGTTTTACAGGCTTGGGAGGGGGATATTTCTTCAATCACTACTACAAAAACAGCCTATATCAGCGCTAAAAAAGGGCTTCAACTGCACTAAAAAAGCGCTATAAAGCTCAGCGCTAATATAGGGGGGTCCCTTTTATCTGCGCTCCTAAAATCGCTGATAAAGAACCCTTTTATCAGCGCTAAAAAAAGTGCTAATAAAAGATCCCTTTATCAGAACGTTTTTTAGCACTGATAAAATGGTCCATTATCGGTGCTTTTTGTTATCACTGATAAAGGTCAAAAGAAATAAAAAAAACAAAAATTAGAAATAATGCAGGGAGTGCTTCTATCAGCATTTTCACACCACCTTTATCAGTGCTAGGAGGTTTCTCACACGCTGCCCTTTGCACACATCCTCATACGCGCGCACCCCATTCGCTTCCACCCGAACATGAACCCGGGACCTCCCCCCTTTCACGGCAGCACGTTTACCACTAAGTCATTCTGTTTTGTTCTGTATTTAATAATATATCTATATATATATATAGTTATATTTATTCATATATTGATAAATATTCTTATTGATATAAATATATTTTTTCATATATTGGTATATATATATAAATTCGTATATTAATATATTTATATATATATATTTAGTTATAATTTTTTATAAGTACATTTATTTGTATATTAATATATACATATAAGATTAGTTTTAAATACATTTATGAATAAATATGTTTATTATGTGTGTTTATAAATAAATAAATACATACATACATAGATATATACAACACACAGACACACATAGAGACACACACACAAACACACATATATTTACAAATAAATACATATATATATATATATGTATTTGGAAGCCATAGAATGTACTTATAAGATTAGTTTTAAATACATTTATGAAAAAATATGTTTTTGATGTGTTTTTATAAGTAAATAAATAAACACATATATATATACATATATACAACACATTGACACACACATAGACACTCACACAGATACTCACACACACACAGACACATATATATTTATGAATAAATACATATATTTGTGTATTTAAAAAGCCATAGAATGTTAACATGACCATAATTTATAATCTAGAATCCCATTTAAACTCCAAAACCATTCAAATCAAATAAAATTAAACAATATTTGATATGATATGTGGTACAGGCCTAGCAGACATCCGGATTAGAAGTTTTACTTGATTGAATGTAAACAAATCGGGGTATTATGACTAAAAACTCTGTTTTGGAGGCCTTATGGGCCTTTGTTGGGCTCGAAAAATGTGGCAGAGGCTTTGAATATGTTATTAGCGCATAGAGCTCATCACATGCTCCAATTTGATATACTATAGAGCTCAAACGGACACCCATATTAAAAGTTATGGTTGTTTGATGTTTGAGTTGCGTTTTCCACATATTTTTTATCTTTTATTAATTGTTTTTATTTTTTGTGTCCTCAAATTGTTATTAAATGGTTTTTAATCGATAATAATTAGAGAATTATTAATTAATAATATTTTTTTTAATTTGTTTATATGCCATTTCCACTAAATTTCTTATATAATAAATGTAATAGTCTATTTATACATATCTATAACATATTTAAAAATATATATTGCATTTATATCAATATAAATATACTTATATACCAAAATATTATTTTTTATGAAAAAATATTTTTATTGAAGCTTAACATTTATCAGTGCTTGGGATAAGCGCTGATAAATCCCCCCTTTATCATCACTAAAAAAAGCGCTGATATAGGGGATATGATCATGAGACAGGAGTTAGAGGCGTGAGAAAAATCAAGGATAAAGTGGTTGCATGCATGGGAGAAAAATTTGGCATACTTCCACGCTTGAATCAGGGAGAATAGACGACCCATCATACCTAATATCTAACTCAAAGGAAGAACATACACAGACGACAAGGTGGTTGTGGGTTGAATGAATTACTCTTTCTTTAAATTTCTTCTTGCATGTAAAAACACCAGGATGACAAGTGGGTACCCATGTGTGAGAAAAAAGATTTGTGAGGCAATTCCAAGTATGGTATCCCTTGAGGATAATGCGTGCATGGAAGGGGTCTCTAAGAAGAGGGAGATATTCGAAGCTATGAGGAAGCTGATCCTGGAGAGTGCTTCGAGGCCCGACTATTTTCCGGTTTTGATCTACAGAGCCTCGTGGGAAGTGATCATAGGTGACATGGTTACAACAATTAAAGAGTTTCTCTATGGTGGATCCCTCACTCTGGTTACAAATGCCACAACTTTGGTTCTCATTCTAAAGGTGAAGGATCTATCCTCCACTATCAACTAATGACATGTTTGTTTCTGCAATTCACAAAAATGATCTGAGAAGTCATCATAAAATCAAGATTATAAATGAACTACCCAATCTGGACCTCCAAGGAACTACACCATTTCGTGAGGGGTAACTCAATTCCCATGGAAATTGCACATGTGCATGTAATGATGAGAGACTTGAACACCAAGCCACATGGATCCAACGTGTCCATTAAAGAGGATATGAATAAGGCGTATGCCAGACTGGAATGGGGCACTGTGAAGACGGTATTATCATGCATGGGTCTTTCACCTAAATCCATAGATAAGCTCTTTTGATGTATTAACTCATCCTGGATTGTAGTGTATTTTATGGGGAAATCCCATGGCTTCTTCAATCAACTCGTGGCCTGCTACAAGATAACCTGATTTACCCGACACTATTTATCCTTATGTAGGACACAATAACCAGTCTGTTGAATATAGGAATATCCAACGGAAGAATTATCTCTTATCGAAGGAAAAGGAATATTCCTCCCATATCTCGCCTATTGTTTTCAGATGACACAATCATCTATTCAAATGTAGGGAAGATATCCATGAGATCCACTAAGTGGATTCTGAAAGAATACTACTACTAGAGTGGTCAGTCTGATCAACCACTCCAAAATAAACATTTTTTTATCAAAAAAATTCATTGAAAGATGAGCCAACAACATTTTCACTAGAATGGAAATGCAGCCTGGAATCGTACAGATGGAGTACTTCGGTACACCTCACTCGCTAAAAATATTGCGCATTTAGGAATTTGATCAAGTGGTTAGAAATATTGCGGGACATTTCTTCAACTTGAAGAGTCCCTTCTTATCTGTCGGAGGGAGAATAGAACTGGTTAATAGTGTGCTGGACACAATTTTGGTGCATGATATAGTAGCTACTTAATGCCTAAGGGTGTGATAAAAGCTGTTGACTAGGTCCTAGAATGTTTTTTATGGGATGTGCTGGCGGAAGGAAAAAACACTGGGTTTCGAGGGACAGGATGGGTCAGCCAATTCATGTGGGGGGGATCAATGTCAGTATTTTTAGGGACACTCTCAGGGGTATGCACGCCAAACATTCATGGGATATTGTGGAGGTTTATAATCTCTAGGGATGAAAATAGGGCATAGTTTAGTCAACAGATCAGAGACTGAAAGCACGCATGGATCTTCTCTATGGAAATTGGTCAGTCCCCTCATTCTGAGCCTCCAACATCACTCTTGGTGGATCATGGGAGAAGGAAATATTTTATTCTGGGAACAGAATTGGGTCAGAACTATGATTGACTTATCAGATTTCCCAGTACCATCGACTACCTTCAAGGACACAAGATTTATCCTGGACTTCATCAAAGTGAGTTCTTGACGAGATCCAGAATTAAATCTTCGACTCCATCCTCCACCACTCAGATCTGGATCATTGTGTCTTCACCCTCTCACCATCTATGAAGTTTAAAAAAAGGACTTACGAGGGATATCAACTCCTCGGGTGCAACAGGAAAGCTGGAATGATCTTAATTTGTGCAAAAAAAAACTCCAGAAAAAATATAACATTCTTCTGTGGAGAATAAGGAACATTGGGATCCCATCAGATGAAGGTATTAAGAAAACAAGTATCGATCAGACCTCTTGATACCAGTACTGCAACAAAAAATAGGTAGAAAGCACTAACCATATCTTCATGGAAGGTGCATGTGCAAAAGAGGTATGGAATTTATTTGGTGACTTCATGGATATTTCATCTCTGGACCTGCGGTAGACGTCTTTTCTGGAGAGTTGGTTTTAGGGTACTATATAAAATGTTCACGAGAGGGTGGACGAGTCCATTATTCTCAGTATCGGGTGCTGGTGTCTCAAGAAGGATCACAATAAGGCTAGATTTGAGGGGTATCTCTCCACCTATCGGTCTATCATTATGAGAACCAGAATGTTTCTGATCGATATGATCACCCTTGTTAACAACTATTGATACACCCTCCGTGTGTATTCTCTTGGTCTGATCTCCCTTGATAATTCCTCCATCGGACGGAGTGTGGGGTCGCTATATTATTTGGTATCCTCAAACTGAAGGCCTAAAGATAAATATAGATTTTTCTTGCATCATGAGGGTTATTCGGGGAGGCAGAAAGGTCTGAAACCCGCGAGGGAGTGTGTTCTTAAACATCAGTACACAATATGGTGATGGCGCACTTCAGGTGGAGACTAATGCAGTCCTCACTGGGTTCATGTTATGAAAACATAAAATCATTACTCGAGCCCATGTGGAAACATAATAAAAGATTATTTATGATTCTCCATTGGGAAAAAACTCCACTCCTTGGACATTTTCATACACTATCCGGAAGTGCGAACAACACCTTGTCAGTAAGATTCGGATCACCCACACATGGAGAAAGGGGAACAAGGCTGTAGATTATCTTCCCTCTATGGGTGTCCCAGGATCCTAAGAGACTTTTCTACCCAATGGGGCCTCCTTCCTTGATGATGGGATTAATCTGATTTGAGGTGATTCCCTTGGGCTTCATTACTTTATACCCCCATAATTCTGGTATGCTTTTCCTCCCCCCTTTGTTTTTTCTTTTTTACTCCATGATCCTTCTTTTTTGAATAATAATATAAAGATGATGATGAGAAACTATATAGGGATATCAATGTTTGATACATAATTAATAGGCTTAAAATTATTTAATTCAAAATTATATATACATGTACATGAGAAGGTTATTTTTCAATAGATTTATTAACTAATATAAATGGATGGTTGAAGAAATTAAGGAAATTGAATAATATTTCTCTAGGTATAATGAATAAAAATAGAATAAGGTAGAATAACCAAATTATTTTATTATATTTATTTATTTATTAGTGTCCCAATGCCAATTGACCACATCGAATTATGTTTCAAATACCATGATAACAACACATATCACTTATGATGCTATTTACAAATTCAAGGGGTAAATGTTTTTCATGATGATGTTAAACCATTTATAATATAAACATAACAAATAATATGTGATGTTATATAAAAATAGTCACTATAGGATAACATCATATTATAAGTGGCATTCCGTTATAAATATAAATAATAATTAAAATATCACATTATATAACATAAAAATATATTCCAATGTTATACAATGATTGCATATATAAACTAAATTTCAATTGGTTTATTCAAATATATAATTATCTAAAAAATAAAATTGAATTGAGGTATCAGAAAATTTGAGTGGAACACTCCCTCAATACAGTTTTATTACTATACCCATTACCCACATCTCAACCTTAAATAGATGGATGTCCATTTCTGATAAATGGATTATAAATAATAAATTATTATCTATAAACATGGTCTTAATGATATGTGTGAAAATTTATATGTTTTCCATCAAAAAAAATTCATTAAACAAATTTAAATATAAAAGGGCATGCATGAATTTATATTCCCGAATAATAAACGATAGTAACATCCTTAAATATTTTCACAGCCTTGAGTTCCCAACTAGACACTCATAGTGAGTTTAAACCTTTACTGACCTATTCCATGATTTTATAAATTTTTTAAGATAAATTTACATGGATTATATGGATTTTTGTTCTTATTCATATTTTTACATCATTTGTAGGGTGTCTCAACAACTATGTAAATGATTACAAATACAGGGGAATAAGATAAAAAATCCATATTTCTATCTCAGACCTCTAAATCTATACAAAAACTCATATTATTATAAGTTCCAAGGGAGATTCAATGAAACATCAATATATCTATTTTTTCAAAAAAGAACCTCAATCCCAACATAGTGAGACAATGTAATGAGGGGGGGATGGATGTTTATACTATCATTTAGATTCCCAACACTCCGTATTAGGAAACATATATGAACCCAATCTAATTTTTATGAGTATTTTATCATGTCTATAATCATTTCAATACATGTTATAAGGATATCATTATAATGAATCAAAATTCTATTAATAGAATTTTCATTATGATCATTATTTATATAGTTTATATCACATAACCATCACTCAAGGTGCACATTACAAATAATATAAATTAAGAATGAATGAAATAATATTTATTTAAAGTTGTTATGGAACCCGGACCAATGGAATAGTATCATGGCCTATGGAATAGTAATGTTACAATTAGGATTAATAAACTAACAAATAGAATAGTAGCCTCACCTATAGAGGTATAAATATAATTTTGGCATCTTATAAATGAAAATATGATATATTTATATCACTAAATATGTAAATAAATTTTTTAAAATGATAAATTATGTATTTTTATTTTTGTTAAACAAAAAATATTATTTACAATTTTCTATTTAATATAATTATTTTTTATAAAATGTCATTTCAAGAAATAGATTAAAAAATTATGTTTCTTTTTTTTTTGTTATAAGATAATTTTCAGAGACCATAAATAATTTTTCATTTTGTTATAAAAACAATAGTAATAATATATTTTTTTTATTTTTTTAATAAATGATGCTTTAAAAAAATTAAATTTCTCTAATGTAGAAATTTATAATAATATTATAGACTCAATTTTTTAAATATACACATAAAAAAATTTTCGTGTGAATTTTGAATTTTTTTAAATATTATATATTTTTTTGAATACTGAATTATTATAATTAATTGTACATAACATTATGAGTAATTATATGATTTTTTGAGTCATGGTTGATTCACGAATGACAATATTAGCAAATATATTGAAATAAAATTCCCTTTTTTCTTTATTTACTCATATTAATCATATGTATTCATATTACTAATATAAAATAATAACCAAATGAATAAAATAATCAAAAATCACCCATATCCTCCACTATAAATACCACCACTCACCACCTCTTATCCTCACACATCAAAAGCATGGAAGCATTCCATATTTTGAAAAAAGACCTATTATAAAGTCTCTACAACATTTATAGGATCTTTTTGTCTCAATAAAATATCAAAACTAAGTTCCTCAAGGAAATTCTCTTAGATAAGAATGAAATATCTGAAAACCTCCTTCTTTTTATTTTATTTACATTTTAATTTTTTTAATTTTCTTTTCCACTTCGAACCTCCCCATTTCCATGTGACATGAAAACTCCAGTATCATTTATACACTGTAATGATATTATTTTAATGAAATAACCCAAAATCATTTTTCATCACAACTCGTATTATTTAAAAAATGAACATTTCATCCGTTAGGTGGTGATTTATCGCCTTCATGGATGACATGATTTCAATTTCAATTACCTACTTCATGGATTTTCATAAAAAAAATTTATAGTTAAATAATCCCTATATAAATATATATATTTCATCCTATGTAATATTATAGAACAATTATTTATACAAGATATTAATTAATAAAAAAAACAAGTTCGTGATGGTAAAAATACCAAAATAATATAAATGGATATCATTAAAATTTTATCTAATAAATAATCCTCAAATATAGAAAAAAAATGATATATAAGACCATTTAATTTTATTAAAGTTTATTAATAACATATAATTTCAATTTTATACAACAATTCTCCTTTCAAATGATATTCCATACATGTATAAAAGAAAGTTGATAATGAAAACCACAGAAACAAACCCTCCATGAATGATAAAATGGTAACATATAACTAATCAAAGAAGACACAAATGAACTTCATAATGTTATAATATATCAAATAAATTTCAAATAGATTTTGAGTTAAATTATTAATTATTCTATTTTCATTATCCAAGGCATAATGTTCAAGCACATAACAGTTTTAGACATAATTTAAGGGAATCCCTTTGAACCCTAACTTTTTTACATTGGGTTACACATTCTGTCTCTACACCATAATGTAATTCTAACTAATTATTATTTACTCTTACTACATTATTTATGTTTGTTCGTAACATAATTTCTTTTCCCAATTATTTTTTCCATGATTTATATATACATTTTTTAATATGTTTTCCACGAAAATTTTTCTTAATAATGTATCCCAATTAAAGGGAAACCCAGATTTTCTACCCATTTTCATGTACCACCATAATATATTTTATTACTTGATTAATCACCTAAAATAAATTATTCGGTCTTGAAAATCTAATTTTATCCACTTTTATATAACAAAATAATCTTGTTCACAGTAAAAATTCATTAATATTTTCCGTAAAACATCATTGAAATATATAATTTCTATTTTTTCTGAAAAACACTTTTTTATAGGTTTTTACATTCTTTTGACATTAATTATCACAATTAATGCATATTTCCCTTATAAATGTACATCTATTTTTTAAATACATTATTTCATGGAAACCAACTTATTATTTCATTATGTTATGCCTTTTGACAAAATTATGATATATTATCCATTCCCTGGGTAACCCTTATTTTTGAGTTTTATTATATATATAAGAATCATCAGGTGGATGAATTATTCATTAACATGTTATGATAGATGTGCCATAATATTTCTCCACTTCATTTGGCATTTTTTAGTATCATGAGAAGTCATGTGTTGTGGTCTTGGTGGTTATACATGACTCATGAAAATCATGTGTAGTGATCTTTGTGGTTAGACAATAATCGTGCATCTCCATGTGAAAATTTTAGTGGTTTTCCTTGAATCGTGGTTAAGTCATATTTACATTTTTTCCACAGTTCTATGATTCAATAATTACCTTATCGCAAGTTCAATATGTTATTCTTCTATATTTTTATTTAAGTTTTATGACTTTTTATTTCATCATGTTATGCCTTAAAACCCATGTGTGTAGATTTATTGATTTGATTATTTACCTTGGTATTTTTATGTCATCCATTTTTTCAAGTATTCACAATGTTATCCTACACATATATAATAGAAAAAATGAATTTATGAGATCTTTTTGGAGATTTAATAAAAGATGTTTTGATTTCATTCTTTATAATTATTTGTCCAATATTTCGATAAGAATAGAAATTACAATCTTTTCCTTGTAATTAATTCTTTATTATACATAAAATCATGTATTAATATATGTAAAAGTCTATGTCAATTATAGTTAGAATCATTGAATTATATAGTAATTTTGGGATATTATAACTATTGAACATTATTAGGAACCATGTATATAATTAAATCACCATGGATAATGTATATTGAAACATGTTGACTCATATGTTATGATATACTTTTCAAATAAAATTTTACCACTAAATGTTCAATTATTCATTTGATTATGATAATTAGTTATGTATTGACTCCCCTAAATTTTAATTTCTTATTCTTGGATAACTTATTAAAATAGTATAGTATGTTCCAATAATCTATGTGATAGGAAATGTGTCAATTTCCCAAATGAAATTCCAAATATGATGAAAAAAGGTGGTGAAAACATCAATTTAGTACTTTCTCAACTTGATCAATATATTAATAATAACGTTAATTTCATGGAATTACCTCCTTATAATAAGAGATAGAATTTTGTTGTGGAATCCTTCTTTCATTAAAGGCTTAATATGATTAGGGGATCCTTTGATCCCCCACTCCCTAACAAATTAATTATCTCTTGTTAGAATATATTATATATCCTACTATTCTCATAAGAAGAGAATATTGGGTTAGTAGTCAATCATTTTGAAGTGGAAGCTAATCATTGGTGGACACCAATCAAGAACACAAAGCCTAGAGAGAAAATTCATTGATTGGAAATGGAATATTTCATGAAAATATTTTTCAATAAATATTTTCCCCAAACCCTATTTCTCAATTTTGAAATGGAGTTACTTTGACTAATGAATAAGGAATACGATTCTATCCGGGAATACAAAGAAAAAATAACAAGGCTTGCAATATACACATATGAATTTTTCATGAACACAAAATCATAGTTGACTATTTCATTAATGTATTAAAGGTGAGTCTATGAAAAATGATGGTGATTTGAGACTTTGAAAACTACAAGGATGTTTTATTTTGTTCCCTTATGGTGTAATATTGATCGGACACTCTAGTGGTATCATAGACCAATGGGGAAAATAGGACTATAGAGTTTAATATGGTAGGATAAATTTACTTATCCCTTGATTGAATGAAAACCCAACATCCCACATGTTAATGTTCTGCAAAAAAGTATACTGGGGACTTTCTAAATAGAACTTGGAGATGCTTCTAGTGTGGATGAATGATGCATCTATATAATAAATATAAAAGGGATTTGAAGAATCCCACTAACGTGGAATATGAAAGGAAGGTATAGATAAACATTCATACTATAGTGAATTGTTTCAACTACAAAGATCATGGGAAATATGATAACAGTTTCCCTAATCCAATGGTTATTGGAGAACTCAACAACAACAAACTACAAGGCTCTATGAAAGGGCATACACTATAATTATTACTGAGGTGGTTCCTAAAAATGTTTTTGTGACTGGTACACTAGTTATTTGATCAATAATAGAGAACATAATATTTTATTCTACATGTATGAATTCATTCATATCATTCATGTTTAGTAAAAAATTTTAAACACCACCTCAAAATATAGAGGCTGAGTTATCTGTGAGAACAAAAAATGGTGAAATTGTTACGTACAAATATTATATCTCCTACCCAGTTAATATTTGTAGACTGAACCACCCATAGGATCTTATCTTATATCTTTTTATTAAGTGTGAAGTTATATTAGGACTAGATTATATACCATAATACTAATCCAACATCAATTGTACAGAAATATAGATCACCCTTCACATCCCGAGGCATCCCCAAATTCTATACTAGTATAAGAAGGATGATGAATCTCTATTAGAATAATAATCTCAAATGTGGATATTATTACATTATGATAATGAATATCTTGCTCCAATCATTGATTCTATAGAGAGGATCTTTCCCGATCTCCTACTCATTATAAGGGACTACATTAACATATTCCATGTAAACATCATAGACTTCATCTTGGTCAATTGGTTGAGTTATCAATTTAACTTATTCTTGGATCTCTATATGTATAAAATAATCCTTATATAATGGACACTATCAAGTTGGAGGAACTGTTGAATTAGTTACATGAGAATCTGTAAAAAGGGTTTTATATGCACGAGTGCATCACTATGAGGTGAAATAGCCCCCTTTGTTATGAATAATGATGGATCAATGCACTAGTTTATTTAGTGTGATTATATTAATAAAAAAATTATATTTATTTAGTACCACCTATTACAAATAGATGACATTTTTTATCAACTCTATAGGAACAATTATTTTTCTAAGGTGGACCTATGGTCAGGATATCACCAATTAAAGGTGAAGAAGGAAGATATTACCAATACATCATTTAAAATAAGGTAGATTCAATATTATATCATAGTGATTCCCTTTATAATACAAAATTCCCAAGAAAATTTAATGGATTTAATTAATTGAGTCTTTAGAGATTACCTCGACCAATTTTTGTAAGTCTTTTCTGATGATATTCTAATATACCTCATGTTCAAGGAGGAACATTAGGATAATTTCAATAAAGTGATAATGACCATAATATGGTATAAAATAGATGAAATGGACAATAATTGTGAGTTATAGATGAAGGAATTATCATTCATGGGAATTTTTTCACAAGAAAATAAATATAGGTGGAGCCTTCCAAGATGAAGGCAATCAAATAGTGATTGATGAAAACATCAATAATTAAGATATGTAGTTTCCATGGTCTATATGTGTATTAAATTTATTTATGAATAAATAATATTCATTTTCTAACTCACAAAAAAATTTGACTCAGAAGGGATTAATGTTTATCTATACCAATGAATATGAGAAAATATTCAAAGGGCTGAAATATAGTTTTATCTCAACACCAGTACATACTCTTCGACAAGTTGGGCATTATATCTGTTATCAAATAATGGTTTGAAGAAGTTATTTTTTTATTTTACAAATGAAAATGATAATGTGGAAGCCTACTCCTCAAGTTAATTGAATATTCATGAGGAACACTATCACAGACATGATCTGGAGTTGGTGGTTTTGATCTTTGTGATTAAAATCTAGTGGAATTATCTCATACGGAGAAGAGTGAAATATATACTAATCATAAGATCTGGATGTTTATATTAACATATAAGGACCATAATATGATACATAGAAGTTGATTAGGTCTCATCAATGACTAAGACTAATCAATCCACTACCATTCTGGTGAAGAAACTAAGCTAGTGTATTCTCTATGATGAAAGGCTCATGCATCATTATCAATGATGATCATTGAGACATATTAAATCCTTGTTGACCCACAAAGGATGACCATGTGAATCATTAAGGTATGAAAATTTCCAATCCTTTTGAAAATGTTTTCTCAACCATCTATCATGGTGAAAATTAATGATGCTCATGAAAATGATATAGAAATTTGAAAAAAGGAAAATGTTATAAAAAAATTTAAATCTAAAAAGATCATAATGGATGAGGAAGGAGTCATGAGATTTGGGTCATGGATATTTTTACTATATAATCTATAGATAATTAAAGAGATTATGAATGATTCACATATCTAATCCATCTGTATTTACCTAGAGAACACAATGATGTATCACGATCTCCATGATCACTATTAGTTAGAAAATATAAATTAAGAGATCTATTAATGTAAATTAGTGTGTCTTGTATGTAAGTAAGTGAAGGAAAAAATGAAAACGTATAATGGGATGATGAAAGAATTACCTATATGAAAATTGAAGTGGGAAAACATCACAAAGGACATTGTCAAAGGACCTTGAAGGCCATCCATAGGAACTAATTATATATGGGTTATTATGGACAGTACTACAAAATAGTTAACTTTGCCACAAATTGAGCGGGCTTATCACTCTGTAAACATTCATTAATATACATCATATAAGTGGTGAAGATGCATGAATTACTAATATCAATTATATCTAACAAATATTAATTATTCACCCAAATATTATAGACAAGTATACAATATGATCTAATAACTGAGATGAACATCAGTACGAATTATCATCTTTAAATTGATGACCAAAATCAGCATACTATTCAAACACTGGAAGTCAAGTTGGGTGAATGTTAGATGTACTTCAAGAGATGATTGAACCAATATCTAAATTTTGTTGGGTTCACATAAAATAAAATTTTCCACTAGAGAATCCAAATTGATCCATATGATGCCCTTTATGGGAAAAGATGAATAACACTGACATGTTGGGATGATTTTTCTTGAACGTAGGTTGACCAGACAAAAAATGGTAAAAAATGGCGGAAAAGGTGAAAAGAATTCAGATGGATGTAAAGTATGAACATAGTATACCAATGATCTATGAGGATAATCTATGAAGATATCTTAGGTTTAAGGTTGGATACGTCATATACTATAAGATATCTCAATGTAAGTGGATCATTTTATTTTAGAAGAAACAAATTCAATATCCCAGTTACGTCGTCCAATTCATGATTCATGATCATGTTCGATATGTAGTCCATCAACTAGCACATACACATACAATATATAATGTTCATGATTTATTCCCCACATATCTCTTGAGTTAGTACATAATTTACCTCTGAAATTTTATTAATACAAAGGTGGTATTGTTGTAAATTGATCTCTCTTACATGGAGCATCCAATGAATATCATTGATCATATAGATAATGTTCTACATAATAGGACCCATCACTTGGTAATAGTACTACAGAAACAATATATATGGAGTGGAGATATGGGAACTAGAGGAATAAATTAAGGAGAAGTAATATCACATTTTATCACCTCAGAATTTAAAATGAATTTTTTAGGGTGAAATTTCATATGGGAGGGAGAATGTAACAACCCAAAATCATATCAATGAAATTTCCCTACCTAAAGTTTTTTTATAGAATAAATAACATAAGCATCACAAAGAGAATACAATAATAACATTATAAATGAAGAATGAATGAAATAATTTGTATTAATTGAAACTATGGAATCTAAACCCATTGAATCATAACATGACCAATGGTATAGTAATGTGATTATTTGGAATAGTAAATTGGAAAATAGTATAGTAACATCGCCTAGTAAAGTGTAAATAAAATTTATGCATCTTAAAAATGAAAATATGATATATTTATATCATGTAATGAGTAAAAAATTGTTTTCAAAATGATAAATAAGTTATTAGTATTTATTTGAAACATAAAAGTTTATTAAACTTTGTATTTTTTATATAATTCATTAAAAAATATTAGTTTTCATAAAATAGATTACTAAATTATTATTATTTTGACTTATTAATATAACAACATTTTATGAGAATTTAATTTATTTTTTAATGTGTTATTAAAGTAGTCACAATTTTATATATTGGTAATTTTCAAATAAAAGATGATTTTAATTAAAAAATAAATATCTGATATTTGAAAAATTAATTTCATAAAATTGATTCCATTTTCTAATTTTACATAACAAAATATTGTTATGTGAATTTTTGGGATTATTATAAAATAGTATATTTGTTTGTGAAGTGTGAAATACTGTAGATTATACTATTAAACTTAATAAGAAAATAAATGAATTTTTAATCATGATTGAGTCATTAATGTTGTAAGTATCCATAATATCAAACTATCATGCTCTATTAACTATATTTATTCAAAATAATCCTTATTATTTATAGTATTCTACCAAAATTATAATAAAAATGAATAAAATAATAAAAAAGAACCATTATCCTCCACTATAAATACCACCCACACTGCCTATTCTCCTCATAGCTAAAAAAACATGATTATTTTCAACATTATGCCGAACAACTTCCCACATATCTTCCTATATTCCAAGATTCTATGGTATAAATAATATACAATATTAATGTTCCTCAAGGGTGATTTCATGGAGAATAAATCAAGAGGTAAAATCCTCTTTCTTTTTCTTTTATGTTTGTTTAAATTTATTTTATCTTCCATTCCTCCCCTCAAATACCCATTTCCAAGTAACATGTTGACTCTAGTATATTAATTATAGTGTAGTATTATTGTTTTAATGTAATATCCCACCATCTTTTATTTCACATCTCTTTAAATTCTAAATATGATAACACTATCTATGAGGTGTAGATTTATTACCATTGAGGATGACATGTTTTCAATTTCTGTTACCAAATTCATGTCTGGTCAGGAACCCGTTTTATGGTTAAACTAGATTATTATATTTTTATTAAATTAAATGTATTGTTATCAAACCATTATTTGTACATGATATTATTTAATTAAACAAACTAGTTTCTAATGATCGAAAAAAGGAAAAAATAATCTAAATGTCTATCATTAACATTTTAACTAATGAAACATCCACATATTTGCATAAAAATGATTTATCAGTCAATTTAATATTTTGTATGTTCATTAAATACATTAAATTTCAATTATATACATCTATTATTATTTCACTTAATCTTATATACAAGTATACAAGTCAATCGGTAATGAAATCCAAGGAAACAAATGCACACGAAATGATGACATTATATCTTATAACATTTAAAAAAATCAATAAATGAACGTAATAATATTGTAATATATCCAAAAATTCATAAATATGTTATGAATTAAATTATTAATTAATCAAATTTCATTATCATGTATTCTATGTTCATGTGGAGAAAATATTCAGACATAAGGTATGATATTCCCTCTTAACCCTCATTTTTTCATTTGGTTACTCTTTATCAAAATGTACCCCAATGTAATTTTAAAAAAAATTTAAATACTTCTCCTAAATTATATATATATTACTAAAATATTTTCCTATCTTAATAATTCATTATTTTATTCATAAATACATGTTTTAATGAGGTTCCATTATCAATTCTTCATGATAAGAAAGCTTAATTAATGGAATATTTCAAAATTCATAACTATTTTCATGTACTATCAATAATATATTTTAATCCCACACTATTCTGATAAAATAAATTATTTTATAATTAAAAAATATTTTTGTTCATTTTTTGTTTAATATAAAATATTATTTCATTTCGTATTTAAATAATCATAAATATTTTATATAAAACACGTTAAAATATTTTATTTCAAATATTTCAAAAAAATATCTTTACATGTTATAATTCAGTTTGACATAAATTATCATAATATATTACTATTTTTCCTAATTAATGTCTATTTATGTTTTACATCCCTTCTTTCATGAAGACTAACATGTTATTCCCTTTTTTGTGACATTTTACTAAATATGATTCCCAATTCCTTCAATGGGTAAACCTTATAATTATGTTTTATTCCTTATGTATAATTCATCATGTGACACACATATTCATAAAAATGTAGTTATGGGAATTTCTAGATAGTTCTCCAATACATTGGGTATTGTTTATTCCCTTGATATTTTATATCCAATGGTCTTAGTAGAAACCCTTGACTCTTGCTAATAATATGAAATAGTATTGGTGGTTATCCTCGAATCATGACCCCCATGTGAAATGGTATTTGTGGTCATCCATGATGCATTCTTATGTAATGTTGTATATTTTTTCTACATTTCTATGAATCTATGATTATATGATCCAATGTTTAATATGTTATGATTCCACGTGTGTAATAATGTTCGAAGCATTTTTAAATAATCATGTTATTCCTTCTAGAGCATGTTCATTTATTTATTTATATGTTTATTTTTCATACATGTCTTTAAATATCACTCATATTGTCATGTATTCCATATTCTATCTTATGAATATGTAACAAAAAAATAAATTTAGGATCTATTTATGGATATTAATTAAATGATCTTTTGTTTCAATCTTTTTAATTATGTATCTAGTCCTCTAAAGACAATAGAAATTATGATCCATGGATTCTAATTGATGGTTAATTATGATTAAAATAAACTAATAATATTTTTAATAGTATATGTCCATTATAAATTAAAAATAATTATCCTCACAAAATGGAAAAGTCACCACTATCTATATTGTTTATCCTAATATGTGTTTCAACCCATTAAATTCAATATCATGATATAGGGGAAGAGAAGCTCCTCCATGATTAATTAAACCAATATTATTTGCACAGAAATTATTTTTTTGTAAATACATGAATTTAAAACAACCTATATTTACAATAATGTAACATCCATCAATCATCAATATCCTCACTCAAAAGTGTTAATGGATGATGGGGTAGTAAAAACCAACGAACAATGGAATTTAGTTATATAATAAATTAATCCATCCAATGATAGTCTGAAGATTGTAGGAATGACATATAACTTCTATAAGACTATAAGAAAATATGTTTTTTAATACCTATATTTCATCTTTAAATAATTGAATATAATGAAATTTCATTTTTATTAATCATATAAGGATAAATCACTCATGTTTGGTTACATTATTTTAATTAAGACAAATATTTTATTTTGAAAAAAAACAAATATGTATGTTTTAAAACATTAAATAACTACATCTTTATTTTCTGAATTTTTTACATTATTTTCAAAATAACACACAAGAATTTACATGTCATCTAAATATTCATTTTATTTATAATGAAACAAAAAATTCATCTTAAATCCCCAAAACATGATAAAAATGAAATGATCCATAAAATAAAAAATAGACTTCATATAAGTAATAACATTAACTATAAATCAATAAATCATTAATAACCATTTGTCCCTCTAAGTTAAATACCCGGAGGGGGGTGAATAATTTTATGAATGATTAAAACTACTACCCCTTTGGAACATATTTCATAATTAAACAAAACAAACTTCTCCCATTACCACGTATAAATATATGAATTGAAATGAAATCATTAATAGACACATCAATTTTACTTAGTTCACCCTCACTGGGATACATCCCTAGAGCATACAACGATAATGTACCGATGTAACAAATAAAATAAATGTCACTAATAATTACATGGTTCCGGTGAGATCACTTTTATTCCTTGGATTACCAATTTTACAAGGATTAGGGTCTTCCCACTACATTTCCAAGGGTCACCCCTACACTGATTTAACTATATCAAAACTAGTGGAAAGGATCACCGTATTCTACTTCCATTAATCACTTCTCTTGGAAGGGATCCACACAAAATTTATATACCTGTAGGTACCTTAGTTATCTAAAATTAATGCATCTTCCACTATATTTATATTCTTTGTCAATGTAGCACTTTCAAACACCAATGAATTAATCTTCACCACATATGTAGTGGGCACCATAAAACATTATTCACATTTTTATGGTGACATGTATTCATGTATATGTCTTGCGCACAACTTTTTCCTATGTCGTGGAAACCCCAATTTTGTTCAACATATAATATGTGGATACTTTTTGTCTTACATGCAACTCACTTCTTAGCATCAACTCCCTTATTGTGTGAAACTACATACTTGTGTGATAACTCCATATATGGCTGACAATCACTACTTGAATGATCCAGAGGATATATTTTTTATAATTACTGATAATCCTCAAATGTGGGGGTAGCGTCTTATTTATTAGTGTTTTGTGTACCCTCTATAAAGCACTCAAAACTTTTCCCTGAGTGCTCTTGTCCTTTCGCACAAGTCTCTTTCACACAAAATCAACTTGTGTGAAAAATAAACCACTTTCTTGCCCTTCATTTATTTGCCACTTTTTGTGGTACTAATCCTGAAATGTAGGGGGCGTGCAACATTCCAAACTACCTTAACACATTCACAAAACAACCATTTCCAAAAACACATTTCTCTCTTCCTTAATTGTTGGACCCAAAAATTTGAAAAAACTAGGAAATGACGCCACCATGTATACAATTTTTTTGTACTACATCTAGATCATCCAATACATTTTCATGGATCCTTTTCAACATAGTTTGTCAATAGTTTCTCTAGAGCTCCATAATAGACCATGGAATCCCCCATTTTCAACAATAACTATCAAACCAAATATATTAAAATGATACCTTGAGTGATTTTTTTCAATAAAAAACAATGAAGATTCATGGGAAATATGGAATTAACCTCACGAAGGTGCATGATAAGTATATAACATGTAATCAATATAAAATTTTAACATATTATCTCCCCTATAAACCATATTTTATATAATAAATGAAAAAATTACACATCCATTATATCATATTAAAAAATATTAATTAGACTCATTGTACAATAACATAATTAGAGCACCACATGACCTCAGACATTCCTCCTCAAATACTCTAGGTTATATTCTAGTGGTGAGAGACTAAGATAATATTACAGGAGGATTATTTAATCATGTAAAAGTATAAAAAATTGAATAATAACCCACTTAAAACCATCCAAAAAAGAGATATAATAAAATATTTTTGTAGATAACAATGGAAACAAAATAATTATATCTTATATAATCAAAAAATTGAAAACATAAAATTTCACATTAGATAAGAATTCTCTATCAATATCTCTAATGGATAGATCACATATGACCTATAATGAATGAAAATAAATGAAAACAATATCTGGTAAAATCTCCAATCTCTATCCCATCTCCTAAATTTGTTTGATATATTTATAAAAACTACCATTCATTAATCTTATACAATACTTATTCCTATGAAAATCAGTTATACGTGGGTACCAAAGTGACATTGATTCAAAATCAATATGAAATTGTAAATAAGAATGGAACAACCCATGTTGAACCTAAATAACTTATCCTATGTAGTGAGCATACATATATTCATTAATTATAATAATTGATTTAACATAGAATTCAGTGAGTTCAAGGATGAACCTATGAGTTGGTGAAAGTAGATTCTTGAAAATTTTATAATGAATTATTTGTGATGTTTTATGAAAATGAAAAGGTAAAAATGTTTGATTTTTGAATGTAATTTGTGAAATCAGGATAGGATTTTATTATTATGGGTTTTGATTCTACATATATCATGAAGTTAAATTGATTTTCCAAGGTTTTTTGTTGAAGTAGATATTAGGAAGATCCTTGGTCTTCATATACCCTCCTTAATAGTAAAACATATATTTTTTAATGGCCATTTAATCATTTTGTTAAATGGATTATGTGTATCAATAAATTGATTAATTATGATTACCCTAATCAATTAAATTGTCCTATAATGTTGTGGACCCAACTCCCTTATATGTAGCTGAAACTGGTTTCCCACATGGTCTAAAACGTGCCTCCCCATATGGAAATGGTTTTTTACTATCAGTGAGGGATTTATGTGTTTTTTTGGGTATAATATTTAGTTATGTTAGAGTATATAACATTAGAGATATGATATGAGTAAACTGTAGAATTACAACAAAAAATTATATAGTGGAAGAAAATGTAATCATAGAAGAAATAATTACCGAACTCAATAGGTACAAACTATATCATATAAAATTTTGTAATAACAAGTATATACATAAAAGACAAAAACATACATACATGGAATTATGAAGATAATATATTACATGATATAAAAAACAAGTAAAAATGGAATAAACTCTATAAGCATCCTTAGCACTTCCCTGGTAGTCAACTACCCGGATCCCATCCTAAAGAAAGAATGCCAAGTGTTCATAACATGATTCTTTTTTTCACATATAGAATAATACAATTGGACCATATACTAGGAGTGTCCCACATAGTGTGTGAGAAAAATCCAAATAGTCCATAACCAAATACATCTATAAAAATCAAGTATGTGAATATAAACTGAATAGTGTGCAGGTATATGTAAAATTAAAGTCATGAATAAGTAAATCACTGAAACCTTAATGTTCCTCTGATGAAATTATATCTGCACATGTGTTCATTTAATTAATCATTAAGGGGTTTTATTAAAATGAACATGTAATCAAATATTAATAATGATAATTATGATTAGGGAGGATCCAATGTATAATCAATGCCTCAATGACCTCAAAGGTCAATACATTTCATAGTATTAAATCTTATTGTCTGGAAATAAGGTTCTAAGCATTATACAAGAGAAATCCCAAGGGAATCTTCTATAAATGAATATAACTGATTCCATGGATCTTTTCCATTGTATTACTATGCTAAGAATGACTGGGCCCAATGGAGTGAAACCATGGAACCCTGGGTCTGAAGACACAATATGATTCCATGGATTATATGAAATGTATAAAAAATATCTAGAAAAGAGTTAGGTGAATTATTAGTAAAACATAGTAGCATTCACATACTATAACATGGACCATATTATATGATGGTTATCTGCCTTGGAATTTAGCTCAATTAATCAAAATGGTTTTCTATGTTTGCTGAAGTCATTCTCTTGTTAAACAAATGACAGCACAAGTATCATCATTATTGTAACAATGAAAATGTATAACATGCAATATGAAAATTATAAATTATATAAATTATGTTATTTCAGTCCACGTAATGCTCATGAAAAATATATTTTCATTAGGTTCATTAAATTAACATACATCATATATGACAATGTATACAAGTACATGAAACCAATTTCCAAAACAATAATATACTACAAAGGAAATGTGATATCTATAAATATTCATTCCCTATACTGCATTTTAGATTTATTTATTATGAAGAATACATTTACTTTGTAGAAGTTAAGTAAAATTCCCTCAAAAAATGTTGCAAATAATTCCAAAAAGTGTTATCTTGGGAATAACAAAGAACACAATCGATATGAGGGTGAGTAACACTAATTTTTCAAATTCCAATGATGTCAAATGAAGTTATTATATCGATGAAATTATAATATAGAAAATGAATTAATGATGATACATTAATTGGGAAGCTCTTGGTGAAATTGATGTGGGCACAAAACAATAAATTTTTTTATGAAAATACTTTTAGTGGAAACTCATAGACCACCAAACATTTTGTTTTAGTAGATGCCTCTTCCCATATGGGCCATTAGAATGGCCTAGATCGGATGAAAATATAGGAATAGATCAATTACATGAAAATATTTAACATGATCTCACCCCAAAACAATATCGTAGATAGAATGAAAAATTAGAAATGTAGTTTTACGAGTTGAGATATTACCATTAGGAATATAAGGCTGGTAAGATGTTGTTTTATAATAACCATTTCCACCAAATAATATGTTGGCCACATAATACCATGACACATCTTGTACATGGAAGTTCTACCATAGCACCAAAACCAATGGTATATACCATCCTAAAATACCCTTCCTTCTATGGTAAATGATGTGAATAGGATACCCCTCAAAAGGAACATCTTGATCCAAATCATCATCAACAAGATCATATGTATGTGATGAGTAATCCTGGTAATGTAGAATCATCGAAACATGAAAAAAATTATGGATGGTTTGGTACCAAACATATAATAATAAAATCAAGGATATAGGTCCAAATCTATCCTATATCATAAAAGGGGAAAAATATGAAAAAAAATCTTTTTACTTTGTATCTAACTATTCCCAAGCCAGGGAAATACTCGCATGAAAACACAATCTATGGCCAAAAAATATAGATTTCATCGATGAGGTTTTGAATAATATTTAACTCCAGACAAAGTTGTAGAAAAACATTCATAGTAATTTTCACCTATACTAATGTCTCCTACATGAGATGAGGACCTAGTAGTAATTCCTACCATGCCTATAGCCAATACTAAGATGGACAACATGGAATACCATAAAAGTAATCAAAATGATCCATGTAAATTGTTCCCAATAATATTATATTATAGGAAAAATTACTAGATGGTTATTATTTATCTAGGAAACTCAGAAATTATGGATGCATGCTAGGATCATGTCCACAATACATGTATTCTTCATCATGACTATCTACAAGTCTATGAATGAAAATTTGTGCTTTGAATATCCTATGTACTCAAAGATTTCAACCTCCATTAAAAGAACCTTGATATGAAATGTGTTTCCCTATATGAAATAATAGTACTAGTGAACCCATTTAGGTATATAACCTCATAGACATACATTCATCAAAGACCAGATAATGATAATTTCTACCTGATATGATGAAAGTGGTCTACATTCGTAAGTTGGTCCATGAAAACGAAAATCCAAACACTACCTCATGTTGATCTAGATAATTTACTCACAAAATTTGTTTAAACAACATCCCATTTCCATTCAGGTATGTGTAACGATAGTATTAAACATGTAGACCACTTTTATACCACCGTTACCTATAGATGGGTGGAACAACTACTAATAAAACATTCAATCTAATGCTTCATCCTAGGCCACCAATACTAGCGACAAATATCACGATACATATTAGAGATTCTTAGGATAACTTCTCACTAAGAAGTTTAGGATTCACACATCATAAATATTATTATTTATATAGGAACCCATATGAACCCATTTATAAGTAGGATTTTGTTTTCAACAATATACTAATCCAAAGCAAGTTCCTCACCCAAAATACTTTCCCATTAAGCCAAACCATTAGGATATAAATATTGAAATCTCTTCAACCTATCAATGAGTAAAGGGGTCCCTACTAAAGCTTCATGGATATTTTTTTGATGACTCTTATAAAACACTATATTCAGCTGTCATAACCCATCCTTGGGGCCCATGTCATGACTACTCCAAGCCCACCTTCCATCGGCCAAGGGCTGGCGACTAGCACCAAAGGTGTGAATCCAAAAAAAGGGGAAGGTATTTCCTTTTTATAAAGTAAACAAAAACACAATAGAGTACGCATGTGAAGTAAGCACTGAGTAAAACTAGGTACAAGGTAAGTGCTGAAAAGTAAATGGGCCAGTATACAAAACCAACTGAAAGTATAGTACAACTGAAAGGAAAGTACAACAATAGTAATTAAGAAATCAACACCAAGTCGTCCTCTGGAAATCTCACCTGAAGGGTGGGTATAGATAGTCTCCTCAGCTTTTCGGGTCCGGTCTCTTGCTCTGTGTACGTCCTTCAAAGTGGTACACCACCGAATACCATCCCGCTCCACAATCCTTAACCACGATCAGTGCTTTCTGTCGGCTGCAACCAACACATTGTAGTGCGGGTATAGCCCGTGCAGGGGTGAGTATACGATACTCAGTAGGGACCCCGAGACCGCCAAAGGTCTCTCAAGATCCATGAAGGATAAACCAAAAAGGAAAGATACAATCAATAAGTATCAATCCACTCTACATAGATATATGCCCATACATATACCTATGTCATCAGTTATAGTTCGTCTCCGACTCTCGAGCCCAAGAACAACCCAGTCCACACAGGACAGCAAGGCAATCATAGCGATGATAATTATTGAAATCAAGACTCATCTCACACAGGTATACACTTTGTAAGGCGATAAAAATGATCAGATGTAGCTACTGATTCATCTAAGCTATCAGACCCACATAGGATACAAGACCAGCTAAGCTGTCAGACCCACACAGGATACAGGACCATCTACTCTGTCGGACACACACATGATACAAGAACAGATGTCAATAATGTCTGACCCACATAGGATACTAGAACAGTAGTCATATCCGTCGAACCCACGGAGGATTCCAGTATGGTAGTCGTCACTGTCGAACCCACGGAGGCTTCCAGTACAGAAGTCGATGTAGTCGCAGCCATTTCTAGGGTTCTCGCACACAACATTCTCAATTCTGGGAGGGTCTGCTCCTCGAGGAAAATAGTCGATACATAAACTATCATGAAGTTCAGAGTTGATGTATCCCAAAGTTCTGTCTCATCAAAAGAGACCCAAGGCGACAAATGGTGCGTCAATCGGACGCTCGGTCTGAGAGTTATTGGCTTTTCCGTCCAAGCGGCCCAGTTGGTTTTTAAGCTATAACCAACCTGAACGTACTCCAAATTCGTCCAAACCTCATGTTTAGTAAGCCAAAAGTATCGTCTCAACAAAAGGATTTCTACGCAATTGATGGCACGTCAAACGGACGTCTGTCCTTTGAGATATAAGCGTTTCCGCTCCAAGGGACCGGTTGGTTTCGGGTTCGAACCAACCCAGCCGTACCAAAAAAATGCCAAAAACTCAAGTGTAATATACTGAAATGACCATCTCGATCAATGGATTCCTACGAAACTTATGGATCATTGATTGGAGGTCCATATCTCCTGTTATGGGCAAAAGTCCGAAAATGGTTTGAAGTGGGGGTCTGGGCCCGGTCCGACCCAGCGCAACCCCCTGGGTCAGCCCGAAAAGGGTCCAGGTCCGGCCCGGCTGGGCGCAACCCAGCCCGGCCAGAGGGGTACGCTGGCTCGGCCAGCGGGCCGAGCGGGGGGGGGGGGTATATTTCGCGGACGCGGCGCTAGGCCTGTGCCGCGGTTCCCCCTGGATCTCGCGCGACCGCAGGATCCCGCCCTCTTCGTCACCGCTTCTGCCGCGGCGGGCCTCTAACGGCGGTGTGTCGGGGTGCCACCTCCTTGGGCCGCCGCCGCCGCCGCGCCGGCGTCCCGCACTGCATGGGTCTTCCGCGGGCCACCCAAGTCATTCCGGTAGTCTGATTTTACTCCCGGCTGCGCCTGCGGTCGTCTCAGGACCCATACATCCCTGCAAAGGCCTCCAATATCCATTGTGGTCCCACTTCTTTTCCTCCAAATAATCCACGCATCAGGAACAAAAAAAGGCGGTGGGTTCGAACTTGTTCGTTAGTCCTCACCCACTGCGTTTGTGGTTCAAAACATCACCCAACAATTACACGCCCTGCCATGGGTATGAATCACATAATAAAATATATAAAAATTCCTCTACCTCAATAATTTAATATGAACATCGGTGTCGCGGTAGACGACATCGCGGGGAAAAGGTTCGTAGGCGTTGTCTGAGTGCATCGAGGAGGAAGTGGCGTCTCCTCTCTTGTCACGAAGAAGGGGATTGGTGGCGCGTCGTTTTTCTTCAAGGAACCGGCATTCTTCGTCCTTCTTCATCGGAGGTCGGCATTCTTCCAAAACCTCATGAGTCCACTTGACCTTTCTCGCACAACAAATGCTCTCCCCCATTATAAAATAATAGGATCCTCCTATTCATTTATTATACACACAATGTAACTCTCCCAGAATTAAATCACCACATTAAATAAAACATGTTGAAAATCAATTAAGGAAGGAGAGGGAAAGTCCCCATTTATTAAATGCATTGGAAATTAAATAAAAAGGGGGAAAAGAGGAAGGATCCTCATTAAATTATGGGTTGACATGAAATAATGGTGTGAGGTGGAGATATTGGCTTTTAAAAATGGGGGTTTCTAATTTAATGAGGGATTTTTAATGAGTTTAGAGGAAATTAAATGGGGAGGCTCATTTGTGCCCCACCTCTCTAACATCCACACATGGTTAGTTTGGTGGCTATGGGCCCCACACTTAACTACCCATGGGAGGGAATAACCTCCTTTTAAAATAAAAATTGATCCGAGAATTTTTATTTACTTCTTAAATATAACCCCAATAATTATCTTCTCCTCCATTGCGAACACAACTACAGTAAGGATCGCGTTAAGCAATTACCGACCTTACGAGTTCATCGGTGCCCTCAGATTTTAATTATTAGCACTGGTTCAAAATATAGAATACATGCTCATTCGTTCATTGAACGTACGTGAGCTAAACTTCGGAAATTGATTCTGGGCACACCGGGCCTCAGAATCAAGTTTTTTCATAAGCCACAGACTCAGAAAATTCCAAAGTATTTTAAAAAAAATTACTTGGAATTTTTATGTCTTTACATTACTCCCACCTTAGTGATTGTCATCCCCGTAAATCTAAAACATAAACTAGGGGAACAAATGAGGGTATCGAGCTCGCATCTGAGCCTCCCGCTCCAATGTGATCTCCTGAAGGTTCCTATACTGCCAACGAATGCACACAAGAGGAATCGACCGCCCATGTAGGACCCGCTCATGTCGATCCTCGATCTCCATAGGGACCTCAGCAAAAGTCACCCCATCATCGATGTACAGCTCCCCGTGGTCGAGGATATGCATTAGGTCGTGCACATATCTCCTCAGCTGAGATACATAGAAGATGTCGTGCACCCAGTGCAGCTGAGGTGGAAGTTCCAGGCGCTAAGCCACCTCGCCTACTCTGCTAAGGACCTGAAATGACCTGATGAAGCGCAGAGATAACTTGTCTCCCCAGCCAAATCTCTGCAACCCACACTGTGGTGAGACCCATAAAAAAAATGGTCACCATCCTCGAACTCCAGTGGTATCTTCCTCCTATTGGCATAGGACTTCTGTCTGCTCTGTGCAGTCCTCATTTGCTACTGGATGATCCGCACCTTCTCCATCGTAGCCTAAACCATCTCTGGTCCTACAAGTGCTAACACCCTAGGGTCCGTCCATCACAGAATTGATCAGAAAGTTCGGTCGTACAGTGCCTCGTATGGTTCCATCCCGATGGTAGAGTGGTAGCTATTGTTGTATGCAAACTCCACCAAGGGTAGGTGATCCTCCCATCCACGACCAAAGTCAAGGACACATGAACGAAACATGTCCTCGAGTGTCTGAATGGTCCTCTCTATCTGGACTTCCGTCTGAGGGTGAAAGGTAGTTCTCAGGTGTAGCTGCGTCCCAAAATCCTCATACAACCCCTTCCAATGCTGGGAAGTAATGTGATCATCTCAATCGGAGACGATAAATGATGGCACACCATGAAGTCATATGATCTCCTGAACGTAGAGGCATCCCAATATCTCTACAGAGCCCTGCTCTCTGACCAATAAAGAGTGGGCCAACTGGGTGAGTCGGTCTACGATCACCAAGATGGTGTTGTGTCCTCTAGAAGTACGTGGGAGCCCCGTCATGAAATCCATGGATATCTCATCCCACTTCCACTCTGGATCCTCTAAGGGATGTACCAATACTTCTTATACCTGATGCTCCGCCTTCAATTGCTGGAAATTGAGGCATCGTGAAATGAAATCTGATACATCCCTCTTCATACCCGGCCACCAGTACTATCATCTATGGTCTTGGAATATCTTTGCTGCTCTAGGATGTACCGCTAGTGTGTATGTGTGAAACTCTCTCAGCACTTCCTCCTTCTGTGCAAATGGTACCATGGTACGTCCCCTGAAGAGGATGACATGTTCTCACCCTTCAAAAAATCCATCAGGCGCTTGTCATGTGGAAACCTATGCACGTCGTGTCTCACAGTGAAAATCCCCACATTGTGCCTCTCTAACCCGCTGAAGTACTGGAGGAATGACTGTGAGGGACTGTAGACATGCTACCTCATCTCTATCCATGATGGATATCTGCAAAGACTCTAACTACTCTATCGCCTCTCCAAGTAGCTGAATGCCCAATCTCCTGGTGAGAGCATCAGCCAGAACATTCCCCTTTTCAAGATTATAGACAGTCTCAAAGTGATATTCCTAGAGGAACTCGAGCCATCGCCGATGACTCGGGTTCACGTTCTTCTATGAAAAAATGTAGCTGAGACTCTGGAGGACAGAGTAAACTGTAAGGTGCTCGCCCATCAAATTGTACCGCCACATCTTCAGTGCGATGACCACTTCTACTAACTCTTGGTCATGGGTAGTGTAGTTTTGCTCATGCTAACTCAACTGCTGTGAATTGTAAGAGATCACTGCTCTCTCCTACATCAAAACAAACCTACATCCATTCCCTGATGCATCGCTGTATTCTATGTACCCTACGCCCTCCTCCGACAGCCTCAAGATGGGCGCACTAGTCAATCTCCGCCTCAGCTTCTAAAAGCTCTACTAAGAACTGTCCGACCACACGAAGGGTTTTCTCTTCTTCGTCAAAGCTGCAAGCAGTGCTGCAACTCTAGAGAAGTGTGGCACAAATCTCCGATAGTACCAAGATAGAACATGGAAACTCTGCACCTCCTTCACGCTCCTGAGTGGCTCCCATGAAAGTACCACCTCGACCTTCGCTGGATCCACTCCAACTCCCACATCTGAGATGACGTGCCCCAAGACGTGAACCTCTCGAAGCCAAAATTGGCACTTTGAGAGATTAATATAAAGATGGTTCTCCCGGAGTGTATCTAGTACAACCTGTAAGTGGTAGGGGTGCTCCTCCTCGGGGGTCGAGTAAATCAGTATGTCGTCAATGAAATCTACGAAAAACTGATCGAGGTAGGGATAGATGATCCGGTTCATGAGACTCATGAACACTGCTGGAGCATTGTTAACATCGAAGGGAATGAACAAGAACTCATAGTGGCCATACCGACACCTGAAGGCCGTCTTCTGCACATCCTCATCCCGAACTAGGAGCTAATGATATCCCGACCTGAGGTTTATCTTCGAGAACCAACATGCTTCCTTCAGCTGATCAAAGAGGTCGTTAATCCTCTGAAGGGGGTACTTGTTCTTCATGGTAACCTGGTTCAGGTGAAGATAGTAGACACACAGTCACAAGATCCAAACCTCCTTCTTGGAAAATAAAATTGCAGAACCCCAAGGTGAAACACTGGGTCAGATGAAACTTTTCCACTGTAAGTCCTCCAACTGTACCCGCATCTCAAGAAGCTCGGCGGGAGCCATCCGATATGCTGGAGTAGATATCGGTGATGTCCCGAGGTACAGGTCTATGTTGAATTATAACTTCCTGTGGGGAGGTAATACTAGAACATCGTTAGGAAAAACGTCCTCATACTGATCCACCACAATAGGAAAACTCAGACTCCGCATGTCAACTTCTCCGAGGATGAGACTGGCCAACCGATGTGTGATCGGTTTCCCACTCCTCTGCATGATTCCATCATGTGCTGCGAAGGTTCACTTCTCACCAGTGAAGGTGTACCTGGTCTCATCCGTGTAGACACACCGCACCATGTGCCTAATACAGTCGATCTGAGCATGGACTGTAGATAACCAATCCATACCCAAAATGACGTTGTAAGGCCTCGATGTCGCTACAAAAAGATACTAGCCGAATCCCTCACCTCCTAGAGTATGTTCAAACTGCCATAACTAGTGCGTAATTGTCGATTTTTCTCCCGTATGAGTCTCTAGCTGTAAGAATCGAGCCAACAGCTCCCTCAGAATCTCCGAGCTCCGAACAAGGTTAGCGAAAATAAAAAATGACTCACACATGTGTCTATAAGAACTGCAGCAAGGGTGGAGTATACATAGATAGTACTTCGAATAATCTCAGGTGCACCATGGTCATAATCCTCTACAGCCTGGAGCTGAGCCTGCCTCTTCCCGCCAGCTCCCTGTGGTCGGGGTGGACCTTCTGGGGATGGTGGTGGTAGAGCCTCGAAGTGTCGTGCACCACCCGCTGCTCGGCCAGCTCCTCTACCTCGCCCACCTGCTCCCTACAGACTGCCACGGTCGAAACACTGCCTCTGCCTGGGAGGTCCCTCCACTGTCTGATAATCGTCTGCATGGCAGGTCGGGCAGTCACGAGCCATGTGGCCCTGCCCGCCGCATGCATAGCATTGTATGCCCCTTGTAATGTTGGCTCTGAGCCGTGTGCCCCGCTATGCTGAACCTGTATCCTGAGGTCGCCAACTTGACGGTCTGGTCCTCTTGGACCCCTGCGACATCTGTCGACTACCGGCTGTAGAAGACTCCGCTTCGTGCCGTACTGTGGAAGGTCTCACTGTTGATGGCTGCTCGGTGAGAAATCTCTCCACTAATAGGTCTCGCTCCAGCACCCCCACCTGCGTCGGGATGCTGGGGGGAGTCATCGACGCTCTGATATCATGCCTCAATCCCTGCTCAAAGGTCCAGACCCAGAAGAATGGGTCTCGTACCATGTCCGTGGAGTAGCGCGAGAGGTCAGTAAATCTCACTGAGTACTGGGATACTGACATGTTGCTCTGCCGCAGCTGTAGTAACTCCTAGATGCACACCACACGGAGGGTGGCTGAAACAAACTCTGAGTGAAAGAGGCTCTCTAAGTCTGTCCAATGTAGAGATGCCTCATCGTGCACCTGGAGCATCAGGATCCACCATCTACCTGCTTTTTCATGCATGAGACTCGAAAATAGGATCACCATAATTCTTGCTGGTGTCTCTACCAGTCTGAAGACTCTGACGATAGCCTCCAGCCAATCCCTTGTTGCATGGGGATCTGTCTCTTCGTGGAACCTAGGTAGCCTCTATCTCCGAAACCCCTGCAATACGCTCCGGCATCATCCACTCTCCACTGCTAGGGCTGTTAGGATCGGTGGCTCAGTGGGTAGAGGTACCGCTGGTGCCTCCTCTATAATGGGGCCCCTGAACCGAGGCCTCGTCACTCTGTGTGCTACCATCTCACACATAACAAGGAACCCTGGCTGGCTTCCTTCATGGGGCCATCCTGAAAAGAAACAGGTGTGCTACGGTCAAATAGTATACCTGGTGAGCTGACAAAAAGTAATCACAAAGAATTTTTTTGAAAGGAAACACACACGCAATCAGTTTCTTCGTGCACTGAGTCAGAAATAAGAGGTTAGGGTCCTGGTGTATGTATACGTCGGTTTCCGAACCAACACTGGACTCCCTGTACTGAAAACCACACTCAATACTATTAACACTATTTCTTTACATAACGGAAAGTTCAGAGTCCTGTGTTCTGTGGTAGAACTGACTCCTATGATACCAATTTGTCATGACCTATCTTCGGGGCCGGGGTCGTGACTACCCCAAGCCCGCCTTCCATTGGCCAGGGGCTAGCGACTAGCACCAAAGTGGTAAATCCTGAAAAAGGGGAAGGCATTGCCTTTTTATATACTAAAGAAAAACACAATAGAGTACGCAATTGAAGTATTCACTAAGTAAAATTGGGTACAAGGTAAGTGCTGAAATATAAATGGGCCAGTATAAAAACCCAACTCAATGTACAGTACAACTGAAAGAAAAGTACAATAGCAGTAATTAAAATAGCAACATCGAGTCATCCTCAAGAAATCCCTCCTAAAGGGTGGGTACAGATAGTCTTCTCATCTCCTTGGGTCCAGCCGTCCGTTCCATGTACATACTACCAAGTTCTCCACCTCGGAATACCGTCCCGCACCACAAGCCTCAACCACGATCTGCGTTGTCCGTTGTCTACAACTAACACAACATAGTGTGGGCATAGCCCCTGCTGGGGTGAGTATACGATACTCAGTAGGGACCTCGAGACCCCCGAAGGTCTCTAAGAATCCACGAAGGATAAACCACAAATGAATGATACAATCATGAAGTATCAATCGACTCTACTTAAGTATATGCCCATACATAGACCTAATTCACCAGTTACAGTTTGTCTCTATCTCTCGAGCCCAAGCACATCCCAGTCGACACAAGAAAACACAACCCATTCCACACAAGAATGCAAGACAATCACATCGATGATAATGATTGAAATCAAGACTCATCTCACATAGGTATACACATCGTAAGGCGATAGAGATGATCTGATGTAGCCAATGATTCAACTATGATTTCAGACCCACATAGGAGACATGACCAGCTAAGTTGTCTGACCCACATAGGATACAAGACCAGCTACTCTTCCAGACCCACATAAGATAAAAGTACAGAGGTCAATACTACCGGACCCACATAGGATACAAGAACAGTAGTCATCATTGGCAATCCCAGGGAGGATTCCAGTATGGTAGTCATTGCTGTCGAACCCACGGTGGATTCCAGTACATAAGTCGATGTAGTCGCATCGATCTCTAGGGTTCCCGCACATAGCATGCCTGATTCCGGGACGGTCCTCTTTTGAGAAAAAGAGTCGATTCATCAAATATCACGAATTCCAGAGATGATGAATCCCAAAGTTCCTTCTCGTCAAAAGAAACCCATGTTGACAGATGGTGCGTCAATCAGACGTCCGGTCTGAGAGTTATTGGCTTTTCCATCCCAGGTGCCCGGTTGGTTTTTAAGCTAAAACCAACCCGACCATACTCCAAATGCATCCAAACCTCATGTGAAGTAAGCCAAATGTACCTTCTCAAAAAAAGGATTTCAACACAATTGACGGGAACATCAAACAGACGTCTGGCCTTTGAGATATAAGTGTTTCTGCTCTAAGGGATCGGTTGGTTCTGGGTTTGAATCAACCCGACCATAGAAAATCAATGTGGAAATTTCAAGTGTAATACACCGAAATAACCATCCGGATCAAAGGATTCCTATGCAACTGAAGGTGCATTGATCGGAGGTTCGTATATCATGTTATGGGAAAAAGACCGAAAATGGTCCAAAGTGGGGTTCTGGGCCCGGCCCAACCCCCCTGGGTCGTCCCGAACCGGGTCGACCCGACCCAGGTCAGAGTCTGGCCCGGAAGGGTGCGGCCAGCCCGGACGGTCGCGGCCCGGTCTGCGTGATGCACCCGGCCTGGACAGGGGGTACGTTGGGTTGGACAATGGGCCTAGCGGGTGGGGGGCTCAGTACTGCGGACACAGCGCCAGGCTGACTCCGCGGTTCCACATGGATCGCGCGTGGCCGCAGGATCCAGTTCTCACCGTCGTGGCTTCATCCACTGCGGGCCACAACCAGGGGCACGCCGGGGTGCCGCCGTCTCCGCCGTCGGCACTGCCGCGCCGGCGTCCCGCACCGTCGGGGGCTTCCGTGGGCCACCAAAGTCATTCTGGTGGTCTGATTTTACTCCTGTTTACGCCTGCGGTCATCTGGGGACCCGTACATCACTACGAAGGCCTCCAATCACCATTTCAGTCCCGCTTCATTGTCGCCAAATAATCCGTGCAGCATGATCAAAAAAAAATAGTGATGGGTTTAAACTTTTTCTTTAGTCTGCACCCACCGGGTTAGTGGTTGAAAACATCACCAAACAATTACACGCCATGCCGAGGGTATGAATCACATAATGAAATATATAAAAATTCCCATACCTAAACAATTGAAGAAGAACGTCGACATCGCGGTAGACAGCGTCGCAGGAAAAGGGTTTGTATGCATTGTCAGAGTGCGCCGAGGAGGAAGCGGTGACTCTTCTCTTGTCACAAAGATGAGAATTGATGGCACACCGTTGTTATTCGAGGAACCAGTGTTCATCATTCTTCGTCGGAGGCCCACATTTTTTCAAAACCACAAGAGTCCTCTCGATCTTTCTCGCACAACGAATGCTCTCCCCCTTAATAAAATAATAGGATCCTCTTATTATTTTAATATACACGCAAAGAAACTATCCCTGAATTAAATCACCACATTAAATAAAATCTGTTGACAATAAATTAAGGAAGGGAGAGGGAAGGTTCCCATTTATTAAACTAATTGTAAATTAAATAAAAAGGGGGAAAAAGAGGAAGTATCCTCATTAAATTATGGGATGACATGAAATAATGGAGTGAGGTGGAGATATTTTCATTTAAAAATGGATTTTCCAATATAATGAGGGGTTTTTGATGAGTTTAGAGGAAATTAAATGGTGAGGCTCGTGTGGGCCCCACCTCTCTAACATCTACACTTAGGTAGTTAGGTGGCTATGGGGCCCACCCTTAACTACCCATGGGAGGGAATAACCTCCTTATAAACGAAAATGTTTTCTGAAATTTTTTATTTACTTCTTAAATAAACCCCCATTAATTATCTTCTCCTCGACTGCGAATGCATTTACGGTAAGGATCGTGTTATGAAATTACTGGCATTGCGAGTTCATCGGTGCCCTAAGATTTTATTTCCGAGTATCGGTTAAAAAGATAGAAAAACCCGCTCGTTCGTTCACTGAACATACCCGAGCGAAACTTCGGAAATTGATTCCAGGCACACTCGGCCTCGGATTCAAGTGGTGTCAGAAGCCACAAACTCCTAAAATTACAAAGTATTTAAAATAAATTTCTTTAAAATTTTTGGGTATTTACATCAAATTTTAATATGGGTCAAAATAATTCCACTAATCACTAACTTCTAGAAGGGCTTCTTCATGAGTTTTTTGAATCTTCGTATCATCTATTGCCTTTTTCTTTCCAAGCATATAAGAAAAAATAATTTTTAACGGATGATGTAATTCATCACAAATATTCTATATGATATTAATGTAACTATGAATAAACGTTTTTTTTATGATCCTATCGTCCATAGACATGAAAAATATCTCCTCAACATATAATTTCTCAAGCAACATTAGGCATGAATGAATGTTGCAAGCCCGATGTTGTGTGTTGGTAATTGCATTGGTGAGACCAAAAATAATGATAAATGTACACGATGAATTGATCCCCCCTAATCAACATTAAACCCATCCTAATTACTAATACATTATAGAAATATATATAACCTAGTACTAAATCTAGTCAAATTAAATTCAGCAATGATGTAAAGATTCCTTTTTTTTATTTCTGAAAAGACCTCTCACACATTTCAGAAAAGTAGAACTTCACAACCTTCTTATTATGACTAATAAATGGATCTGAATGGCCTGATATATATTGTATTAAACTACTATAATATCCACTAATCGGTAAGAAAATCTATATATAAATTCTTGTGATTCTCCCCGGAAAAAACAACACTCAACTTCATTAGGCCAGTAGATACTACTAATTTCCAAATGATATGACCCAAGATGTAAACATTTTTAACAATGATTTAAAACCCCTGAAATTTTTATATCATTAATAAATGAATTATAGTTTATATAAATTATTTTATTAAATATATTTAATAAAATAAAGTAATTTTATTTGATCAAAAATATTTTTTATTTTGAAATCAATATTTCCGTTATTTTGCATGAGGAAACATTAAATTATTTAATAATGAATTTATGAAAAATATAATAATCAAATATTATTTTATTATAAAAAAATTATTATGAGGTAATATTTTATTTTAATTTAATATTACAAATTATAAATGAATACAATTTTTATAATAATGATCTTATTTTTAATATTTTAAATACAAATTATATGAAATGAAATAATTTTTTTTATAAAATATTTTTTGGAATTTATTTTTACTGAATTTTTATATGTTTTCATATAAATACTATAACTGTATGTTTTATTAAAGAAATATTTATAAAATAATATTATGTAATATAAAAATTGTTTTGTTAAATAAAAGTTAACAATAATTAAAATGAAATTATAAAAGTTAAATATTATGAATTTTAGACATATATAATGTATTGAATTAGAAATTATGATATATTATTTAAAAGACTATTTTTATAAATTTATTATGATTTCCATTTTTTTGTAAAATTATGAATTATGATTATATATAAACAATTATAAATATAATTAAATACTTTAATAAAATGATAAAATTATATATATATATATATATTATAATTATGATAATTTTATTATTAAAATTGTATTTTATTTATGTAAAGATAATTAAATTAAGTACTAAAATAAAGACTGAAATAAAAAATGGAATAAAATGAAATCAAACTACGGGTTTTATATCACAAAAGTGGGAGGCTGTTGTGGAAGGATTCTGAGAACATGACCCAAGAAAATGCCTTCTATCGTGGGATGGATTTAAGATTAGATCCAAACATGGACATTAAGTGATGTTTGAGCATCGACGATGTAGGATGAACAACTTTTGGTAGCTGATGACAAATGAAATGAAGCCACGAGAGATCAGTTTTGGTAGGGGAGTCCGAGAAAATTCTAATGATAGTAGTTTCAAATGATGATAGATGTCATTTTCCATAAGATCTAAGGTAGGTGTTTATTTATATTATTTCTAGGTGAAAGATTTAGTTCATAGTCTTACCCATTTTTTTCTTATACTTTTTGTTATTGAATATCCTTACTTGTTATGGTTTTACATTTCTAAGTTCATTATAGATTGGGGTCTATTTCATGAATGTTGAATTTAATTTGGATTTCAAAAAATTGTTTTTTAATGGATACATGTAAATTAGGTGACATTATAGTATATATATATATTTGTGTGTGTGTGTGTGTGTTTTCTTTGTTTGAATTTATTATCCATATTAGATTAAAAATTATGGGATGTTTTGCATCTACGTTGGATTGAACCACAAATATAATTTTTCTTTTTTATAGTTTTCTTCACTATTATTTCAATAGATTCTTAATTACACTTCTACTAAGGTGTGAAATTCTATATAGATATTATATAATTTATAAATGGAGTTAATAGATTCAATTTCCATTAGTGTTAAAAAATAGTGACTATCTATTTATCAATTTTGAGTTCTACATGCCCAGTTACGCTCTATAACTGAGTGATAAACATATTTCACACCATGTGTAGGTGTTGAACAACCATCATTAGGAAATTAAGAGAAAAATAAATCATATTATGAGGTCGTTATTTTATGAAAAAATAGTCTGCTATAGTTAAAATTGTAGGTAATGGATTATACTTATTTTTGTCAATATATTGTATATATATAAATTTATTCTAGTATAAGAAAAAAAATTTTAAAAAAACTATTATGTGTATTAAAAATTACATTTTTTATATATGTGATAATTATGATAAATATCATGTTTATAGATAAATATTTAATTTAAATTTACTTTTTACGTATATATATGTAATTTTAAGTTAATTTTTTTCTTACATATTTAAGAATTAATTTTAATATTATATGATTATTTACATTAATATTTTGAAATTAATTTATTATATAATTATAATTATGTATATGATATATTATTTAAATATACATAAAAATATTTTTCATTCAATGTTCTTGATCAATTGACTTATAGTTTTGTGTTTATAATTAAGTATATATGTATATTTATATAGGCCTTGATGTTTTTGTTATTCAAAACATATATGCATGAACTTTTAATTATGGTAGTACTTTAAAATTATACATATATAAGGTTTTTGATACTAATTATTCATGTGTATAAATATATATATATATATATATTGTTATTATTATGTGATTTTAATGAATAAAAAATTCATTTCAAATTAGAAATTTTACTCAATTTTATATTTTCATGTTGGTAAATGATGAAATGTTACATTTAAAGTTTTTTATATTATTAAAATTTTTATTCTTATGTCTATTTTTCTATTGTTTTATTTGAATAAAAGACTATAACTACTATTCAGTTATGGGTTTATGAATGTAAAATAGTGTTTTTAAATAAAATTATGTTCTCAAATATAACCTTTTTTAAAAAGTTAATGGGTATACACTATCTTTATTTGAGGATGTATATTTAAATGATAATGTTTAACAATATAGAAAATTTATCTTATGGAATTATGTGTAAATATGTAAATGGATGGATGTTAATTATTTATATTTATAGTCCATGCATATTCTAACTGACATGAAATTTGGGATATATCAAAACTCACAGGTGATTTCCACTGAATGTTAACATTTATATATGTATGCATATATATATACATAAAAGTGTAAATGGTTATTTAAAGCACTATTGTGTTTCTCAAAACTACAGTGATATTTATTTATATATATATTTTAATCTCAATTTTTTTAAATGGTAATTGGACATTGTAAACAAGATATTATGTGGGGAGTGAATATGATCATTGGGAATGTGGATAGGACCAAACAACAATCAATGTTTCAGGTGTAACTATAGTTTTTTTCAAAATCATTATTAACGTTTTCAAAAACTCACTAGATTATTTTTAAACCATTTTAAATGTATAATTAACATCAATTTGAAAAAAAATTTAATTTTATTTTAAAAATGTATTTTTCACTAGCCTTTTATAGATATATTAGTTGTGAAATTATTGTCTCCCTTTTTTAAAAATGTATTTTTTACATGTTTAGTACATTATTCTAATGGAATTTTATTCTAAAATAGAGTTAACTCATGTGCAAAAAATTTGATAATTGATTTTATTTTTGAGATGTTTATTTAATTTGTATTTTATATGTAATATTCTTCAAAAAGTATATCATAAAAGGTCCGTGACTGTAAAATTCTCTACACATTTATTGGTTTTCTTTCAAAAAAAAAATACACAACATTTTTTCTGTACTAAACTCGGAACAATGGGTTTAGGGATTCACACAATGTTGCAGAGAAATGGACTACAAAAATATGGAGATTAGATGTTGTTCCATGAAATTATATATGGTATAGTATCTATGTTTAGTATATCTAATTTTTATTATCTCAAAGGATTGAAATTGTGAATTTTTTTAGTTTGATGAACAAATTGTGAGAGTGCAATTCTTTTGATGGGGAGTATTGTTACTCCAAAAAAAATTATAAGTGATTAATCACTGATTTATAATTTAAATAATTTATATAAGGAAATATATTTTATAAAATAATGGGATTTTATTTAATATAAAAAAATTATTTTTACTTTAATATCACCTTTATTATACATTATAAAATTTGAAATTATGAAATTATGAAATTATTCATTAATTAAAAATATATTTTTCAAATATTTTGTTATTAATGAATAAATTATTAATAAATATGAATTTATTTTAATTTAATTTTCAAATGAATAAATGAATACAATTTTATAAACATGATCTTATTTTGAATATTTTAAATACTTGTTATATTAAAATAAAAAAGTGTTTCATATAAAGTTGTTTTTGGTAATGATATTTAAGTAATATTTCTATGTTAACATATAAATATTATAAAATTATATTTTATTGAATTATTATTTATTTATAAAAATTAATATATAAACTGTTTTATTAAATAAATATAATAAAAACTAAATGGTAATATTAAATATTGTAACTATTATAAATTGATTATTTTAGAATTCAAAATAATTATGTTAGTATAATTATATAATTTTTATAAAATTATTACTACTATCAATTTTTTTATAAAAAATTGTTTTAGAATTTGATGTAATTAATTATAACTATAAATAATTAGTTTAATAAAATGTCTACACTATAAATATATTATAATTTCAATGGAATAGTTATTAAATTTGTTTTTTTAGAAATTGAAATGAAGTAATAAAAAAATTGAATTACAATTAAAAAAACTGATAAATGTGAAATCAAACAGAGGGTATGATTTCACAATAGGGGAAGGCCATTGTGGATGGCTTTATAAGAGAAAAATCGGGCATAGGTGTTCACCTTCCGGATGGGTCAAAGACCGGCTCCGAAAAGTGACCTCGAGCAATGTTTGAGAGTAGTGAGGTAGGGAGATGAAGTTTCGTCTATCAAGGAAGGTTTGTACGAGGCCAAGGGAGATCAGTTTCAATAGGGGAGTCTAAGTGAAGTCTTATGATGGGAGTTTTGAATGAGGCTATTTTTTTGTAGTCTTAAAGTCTCTGGTAGGTTTTTCTATTTAATTTTCGGTTCTAGGCTAAGTTTATAATATACCACTTTAATGGTTTTTTCATTCATCTATGTCTATATATCATTTTATTTGTGGTTAATAATTCCTTTATTCATCGGTGATTATGGTCTATTTATTGAAATCTAGTTTCCTTTTGTATTATTACTACATTTTGTTTGGTTTTGGCCCAAAGATATCAACTTGAAAAAATCATATATATATATATATATATATTTATATATGTTTATATTATTTTGAAATTATTTTCCAATTTTTATTAATCAATTGTTCCAAATTTTCATTTAGTGTGGACTGAATTTAAAATAGATACGTTATTTTATATTTGTGTATTGTTCTGTTTCAATGGATTCTCAATTACTCTGCAATTGAGGTGTAAAATTATATACAAATATTATAAAAACATTAAAATTGAGTTTATGAATAGATCATCCATTAGTTTTACCACTACCTCTTTATTTATACATTTTCATTTCTATACAGCCTATTGGACTCTATGCATGAGTGTTACATGTCTTATGCCCATTCTGTCTGTATTTCACATTCTTCATGAGGCAATTAAGAGATAAATAAATCATCTTCTAGATTCATTATTATAATTGATAATGGTCCACTGCACTTCAAATTGATGTTAAGGGATTATAAATTTTTATCATAATTTTATATTAATACACATTTATTATGATATAAGGGAGATTATGTGTATTAAAAAATCCATGTTTTATATATGTGATATTGATGAGAAAATTAATTTCCATATATATATAAAAATTAAATATATATTTGTAGTCTATATATATATATATATTATTTTAAGTTTAGGTTTGTAGTATATATTTAAGTGTTATTTTTCATACTCTGATTATTTACTTCAAAAATATGAATGTATTTTACGGGAGTATTATACATCTCTACAACATATATTATTTAAAAAAAATATAAAAATATGATTTATTCAATGTCCCAGGTCATTTGAATTCATGTTTCATGTTTATAATTAAGTATACATGTATATTGATATATTCCTTGAATTTTATGTTCTTCAAACATATATTCGTGTACTTCTAAATATGGTTGTAATTTTAATTTATATTATATAATGTTTTTAATTATAATGATTCATGTATATATATATATATTTAAAAATTAATGTTTGGCTATTATTGAATGATTTTAATGTATAAAAATTTCATTTTAAATAATCAATGTTACTCAATTTTACATTTCAAAGTTGAGAAATAATCAAATCATAATTTTATAATTTTATAAATATCTTATAATTTCATTTTTCTGTAAATTTTTATCTATAATTTAATGATAATAGATATTTCGAATTTTTATTAGATGAAGTGATCATTTTTTTAAACTATTATTTATGTATAAAAATATTATTTAAATATCAATTTTTATTATGTAAATGGATACATAATATGTTTATATAATTATGAATATTTAAGTGAAATTTTTTAACATTTCATGAAAGATATATAATGGGGTTTTGAATTAACATGTGAATACAGGGAATATAATTATTTTTAATTATAGTCCATGTAAACTTTTATTGACATGGGTTTTTGGTTGTATGAAAATTAGCATGTGATTTACAATGAAATATCACACGCACACACACATATATATACATATATACTTATATATAAATAAAATTCTGTATGTGTATTTAATGTATGATTATGTTTATAAAATCTCAAGTGATATATGTATATATATATATATATGGAAACCTCAAAATCATTTTATAAAATTTGGGATCTGGTCATTGTAAACATGAAAGGGAGTGGGGACATAACCCTTCCACCAAGATAATGGATAAGTCCAAACAACATTCAATGTTGGAAGTGGCACTATGGTTTAGATTTCAAAACCGTTATTAATGTTTTTCAAAAATAAATGGAATATTTTTAAACCAATTTAAAATTATAATTATTTACAATGTAAAATAATATTTTATATAGGTACTATAGAAAAGGTTTTTTCACTATATTTTTATAAAACTCTATACTAGCTAATTATAATGTCCATTTTTTAAAATTTTATTTTCTATAGGTTTTATAGAATTTTCTAAAGGAGTTTATTTCACTAACGGAGTTAGAACATGTTAATTAATTTTGATATTTTATTTTATTTTTTATATATTTAATAATTTTTAATATATAATTCAACTTCTCTAATACCTTTATTAGAAAAGGTCAGGGAGTGTAAAATGATCTTCATATTTCATAGTTGTGTTTAAAAAAAGAGAGGATTTTTTTCTGAACCCATAACCATGGGTTCATGGATTCACACCTGCAGTGAAATATCTTGATCTTATCATATAAATGATTATATCATATTGTATTTAAAAGGATCTCAATATTTTTTTCTTGTCTCTAATACTATAAAAATAAACCAAAATTTCATCCATAAAACCCCAATAAATGAATCCAAGAAGGGGTAAAAATCCCTATACATCTAGGCCATGAATTTTTTTTGGAATGTTCATAATACCAAATGGAATAAATAGTTACTTATATAAACAATAATGTTATCATAAATTAATATTTTATAAAATTTGGAACCTAACTTGCACATCATGTTAGTCAGATCTCAATAGATCATGGATAACACTCTAGTTATTCAAAACATGTCAAAGAGATAATATATTTAGGGAAATGGATATTTTTTCATAGACTTATGGTAGGTGAACCATCAATAATCCATGAATAGCCAAAGGATCTATCTTCCTTCTTGGTAAAAAGGGCATGTAATCCCCAATGAGATTTTTTTGATTGGATAAATATTTTAGATTCAAATCCTCTATCTTCTTTATGAGATCCCACAACTCATTGGAATCAATCATATATAATGGAATAGATTTTTGTGAAAATCATAGAATTATCACTATTTTCAAATCACTCTCTCTCTTAGGAGGAATTCAATAATTTCATTAATGAAAACATCCCCAAAAAGATCCACCACTCGAGGAAAATCTATTAGACCCATCATCAGTTCATCCATGAAAAGACTACAAATCTACGAATCACTCCTCCAAGTCCTTTATAATCTAGTCCATATATACTACAATAAACAACCCACTCATCTTTTTCATGGAATCTATCACCATATGGTGATATAAATGATACTCTATAGTGACATCCTTCCATAATGATGTGATTGAATATCAAATTTTCTATGTTGATAATGATAACAATTCTCATAATAAAAAGGATGAATATTTCCAATAAAAATTACAACTACATAGATAAAAGGGACCATTTTTATATTGGATCGTATCCTCTAATCATACACCCAATGGTGTATCTAGAGTCATCACACTAGAAATTATAGAATTTCAAGCCCATGGCTTTTCATGGTCAATACTCAGATAATAGAGTATGAAGGACATGAACCAAATAATAAAGATAATGTAGTATAGGAAACAGTAATAGTTCCACATAATATACAATATTATTCTAAATACTCTTTTGGTAACTATTATAAATCAACCAACTGGCCTGATCAGTGACGTAGAGCTACAACTGGACTACCTTAAAAAGGCATATTCTACTTGAATTGTAAATAATAATTCTAGAATCCCCTATCATGACTTCCTCATTGGTCACCGTGGAATGTTCCAGTCTTTCACCCTTAGTAACTTGACATCACTAATCCTTCTCCAAATAGTGGATCTAAAATGGGTCCTCATCCTCTATAAATACTGAGATCGGTTCAACATAACCAATAATGATATCTCTTCTCACTGTAATAACACCACTCATGTTGGTCCCTACCACACAACGTCCTCACGTTCCCCTATCATCTAGAGTAATGGTATAAAATGGATCTCTCAGTGTGGATACCATGTACTCCACTGCTATGATGAGAATCATCAGTGCTACGCTACCTTCTACTGGAGGAAATACTTCCCTATCACGACATTGGCACATTGTTCCTCGTACTATCACGTTTCATCATGGTGCAATCAGTTATAAGAGATTTTTTGTGATCTAATAAATGTACATAAGAGAAATACATTAACCTTTGATTATTTTCCTTCATAATCCAATCATCAAAACCTCAAAATTTTGATAACCCATCACCGGAATGAAGCTATGGAAGCAAAGGATTATCAGTAAAACATATTTAATGGTCCATGATTTTCATAAATACCATCTCCAGGTGCAATAAATCTTGTTCTCCATCTTATCTCAGTGTATGAGGATAAAATTAATCATATAATGTAGTCTAAAATAACACACAGACTATGCCATCATGATGATTAGAATGGGTAATCACATTCCAATATCACTTCATAGAATCTTGTTTCATTTAGGTGGGAAGCCTAAGAACCATTATAGTGGTGTACTTATATGATCAAAATAGATTAAATGGATTCCACCCATGAAATTGTATCCCAATGACCATTATCATCAGTGAATATGGGAGTATATTTTTACAAGAACTCATGAGTCAGATAATACATTGTGGGAGTTTTATTGGGAGAAACGTATATATAATAAAATAAACATAGGAAACCCTATTAAATATAAAAATAATCCCTTTGTAAGGGAATATAAGGTGGTACCAAAGGTGGAACATGTGTAGTTAATACTGGTGACTCGGTTCCCAAAACCTCTAATGTTTGTTTATCACCACTCTCCTGGTGCATGTATCAATGATTTCATGGAGCATTATCTCTTCAAACTCCATGATGAAACCTCATAAAAAGATTCCAAATATAATCGATCACTAATGGGAGTGAAACCAATGTAAAGGGTCTCACATCCGAACATACTACCCCAACTATACACATCAACGATAATGGTATTGGTAATTGTTAATGTTTTTACATTAAGTTGTTCTGGTATATTAGTGACTTTTACAATTTTTGGAATATTGTACAAGAATTTCAATTTTCATCACTATATACTGAAATCCATTTCATTTATCTATCATAATTAACATTTTCTATTCATTATTTCTTATATAAATTTTATAATAATATATTTAATTGATTTACATTCACTTTTTATGTCCTATAAAAATTATAAATTTAAAATGAACCTCATTTGACTATAACTAACCCCCTTAAATTCAGTGTCATAATCTAACAGTAAAAACTCAATGTATTTAATTGGTAAAAAACCATTACAATTTATTTGTGTTGATAAACCTTATAATCTAAAATATTTTTTCATGTAATCATAGTCAAATCCCATCTCATAAAACTAGGGATAAATATATTACATGGGTAAATAATAGTTATTTAAGATGCCACTATTAATTTATATGGGAATCATCATTTTTGATTTTTTATTGAAATTTAAAAAGTCAAATTTCATTCATTGTAGAACATATTAGTTAAAAAGGTATATATCACTTCAATGGATAACACTATAATCATAAGAATCATATGTGATTGAATAAGTAAAGATTAACTATATGGAATTGCATATGCATGTAATTTTAATTCCACAATTCCTATTACTTTCATATATAAGAATTATAAAATTCATACCATGATGAAAAAAATTCCATAAACCATGTTAATCACTACAATTCATGTGAATCGCCCAATGGTGAAAATATTTGTACTATAATAGGAAAAAACACCAATTTCACATTAACCTACAACTTGGTGTTTACCCGCAACCATAGTAAGCTACTCATAGGCTTGTTTTATTAACATGTTCTGATTTTTTCTTCATCTCATTAATAGGTTTCCAAAACGATAATACATTAATGGAAAATAGGATATGATACAACGTTTTTATGTTGTTGGAACAGATTACTATTGGCTATCCAAACATAGTTGGCCACATGGCCTCAACTGTCCCTCCCCATATACTAGAATATTCTAAAAAGTAATGAGGTTTGAGGTGTGTCTACGTGGATATTATAACCTCATGATTGAGTGGAGAACATAAAGCATTAAATTTAAGTAAATAGTGTAAGAATAATAATATATAATGTAGTGGAAGAATGTGTAAACATCCATGAAATAACAAACCAACTCAGGAGCTGTAAACTATATCATATAAAAATCAAGTAATATAATTTCTCCAAAAAAATAAAAAATAGATACAAAGAATTATATAGAAATTAATATACATGATATAAAAATGAAAAATATAGGTAAAAACTATCCAACCATCATGAGGACTGGAATTATCATTTCATACCAAACTCACATCCTAAATAATGGAAGTAATATTTCCTTAATGAGAGTTTCCATATATGCACACATGTTATTATATAATATTATTAGGTAGTAGTAGTGAAATTAATTGGGAGTGATTGAAATAATAGTATGTCACCCCAAATGATATCTATACAAATATAGTATTTTAATATAAACCAAATAGTTTTATGGTATACATAATAGCATGGAATGTTAAAAAAACCCATACATGCTTCATCCTCTGATAAAATTACCTCTGAAAAAATGGTCATTTATCAATAATTCTCTATATTTTAAATATATTACTTTGGTAATAATTTATTATTAATTATATTAATAACAAATGAGGATCCTATGTGAAATTAAGCCAATATGGACAACAATACACAAACAAACTCATAGTGGTAACTCATGTAGTCTATAAAAAATGGTCTAAGTGTAATCCAAGGGATACTCACAATGTATTCCATTATTAATGATTCTAATCCAGTATATAGAGTTCATCCATATTAGTGTGTAGATAATAATGACTTGTCTTAAGGGAGTGAATCTCTATTCCACTTGTTCCAATACCTCAAGATGAATCCAATGTGTATATCCAAGGGATTCTAATTTTTGAATGGGAGTCAATTGAATTTATATGAAAAGGATGAGGAATTCACATTCAAATATATGGACTGGATTCCATGGTGGGTATCATTGATGAAAATCATCTCAATGAATCATAATAGCATCTTTTAAGTTCTAAATGAGTTCCCTCGGGAATCCAATGCTAGTTCAAGTCTAACCATACCAATAATTTTGGAAAAGGATTTAAATGAAATCACATAATTATGGATATAATATCATAATATGTTTTATTACCTTTAATTCAATTTCCAAATTTAATCACATTATGTTCATTCAATAACATTACATCATATGTGATATGGTTAAATAAGGACATGCAAAAAATTTCCAATGCAATAATGATTTATTATAAAAATGTTATATTCATATAGATAATTTCCATATAATTATTTTATGATTTATGTATTATGAAGAAAATACTATACTTATCAAATGTCAAATCAAAGGCACTATAACTTTGTCACAATTATTCCCATCAGGGGTAATCATGAGAATAATATAGAATGCACCCTACTCGGTGTGGTTATCACTGAGGTATTGATATCTAATGATGTTATTTTATTCTATTAGGTCCATATAACACATTATAGAAAAAAAATAAATTGAATCATGTGAATTTAATGGGATAAACCTAGTTAAATTGTGATGGGAATAATATTTTTTTTCCATACTATGATATTTTTTGTGACAAGACATAGAACAGCTACCGTATGTCTATAGTAGATGCCTCATCTTATATCAATGATTAGATTCGATGGATTAAAATAATTTGAAAGAATAGAAAAACTCCCAAAAAATATGGCATGTCATATCACTCAAACATTAAAATCATCAATGGAAATAGAAATTTTAAAAGGATACTAATGAGTATATAACATAACACTAATAATCCAATGATATGAACAATGCATCAATTGAACACCATATGAGAGAGATCTCTATAAACCTGGGTTATAAGGCCTGAGGATTCTTCAAAAATATAGAGATATAGGGTGTTGTCTGTAAGAGGATATAATGAAAATTTGTGTTATGGTTATAAGCATGTTATTGAAGAAATGGTAAAATCAAAAAAAATTAAATTGTCTCATGGATTGGATGCACTGTTGAGAAAGACTTGTAACGACCATGACTGTAATATTATCTATATAATGGGATCAAAAAGTTTAAGTATATTGTTGGAGAATGCATGTGCAATGTGTGATATTTTTATTTTCAAAAAAACTACATCCCTTTCATGTCATCGGGTAGCCTTCATTGAAATGTCATAGAAAACATTATGGATGTAGATAGAGAACTAAACCACACAACATTGTTTCATCAATCCAAGCAGTCTAGGCTATATGGTTACTACTAACCATGCCTACCAATTACTTCCTTGAAATGATGGGTCTCTATGATCTGTATAGTCTTCAAACTTCATTTTACCCATTACCTTATTAGGAATTCATATATAGTCAAATCCAATGAATTAAATAAAAAATAAATGAGTATGTACCTCCTTGAAAAAAAATTATCATATAAGACATGTTAATCTCAAGTTAACTAATTGTATAATTAATATAATACTTTCTAATTTCTATAAATTTGGTCATTATATTTTAAGATGAAAAAAATACCAAGTGAATGATGCCTTTGGTAACCCATACATGAAAAAAATGAAGGAAAATAGGATATATCACAATCCACCTTAATCCCCATATCTTGACACGATTTTGGAGTCCACCCCTCATGCATTTCATTATGGAGTTAGAGGGTAAGTGAAGATAAACTAAAAATATGAATTGTAATGTTATTGTTGAACTGATGAATGTCATTATGGTAAATTTTATCTATTAACAAATATATAGTTATATATTAAAAAACAATATTTGATAAATATCCTGAAATACTAATTTATAATAATACATAACACATGGGTAAGACAAAATTTCCCCAAAAATTATTTTGAAATTAATCATAGAAAATCCATAGAGTTTAATATACATCTTTTAAAAAATTTCCCAATGACATAAACAAATTAGATCTTTAATTATATTGATGGGGATGACTTCATAATGTGAAATAATGTGACTAGTGTTCCTCTACATCTTAAATAAATCCTTCTCAATTATTCATGTGGTGAATGATATTTCCTATAATTAATCATTATATCCACATTATCTATCATGGTCACCACATGATGTGAATATATTCCAAATTTTGAATCACTTATATTCATGAAATATATCACTTGTATCATTATTCTCACATTCCTTAATGGTATGCATGATTTATGATGTACGTTATCCTAATGTTGGTAATGATTTTAATGGTATTTATGACATGAATAAGTTTATTTCTAGATTTATCTGTTTATTCCATCTTCAGTCATTGTATTTCACACTATGAGTTTAAGCATGTTTAATTCATCACTGCTATTCTTATTTTTCTAGATCATATTCCAATGTATCTTACCATTATATAATAAAATCGTTAAAAATGAGGGATTGAATTTTAAATTTTAATTTTTGAAAAAATGTATTAATATCTCAAATAATATTCATGAAATATAACTATCATCTCCCACTAGGTATATCCATTTTATAATCATCACCACATATGTGAAATAATTACATACCTAAAAATTGTTTCATTTATTATCCCCCACAATAGGGTAATAATTCCCCATCTCAGAGCCATACCATGTCTTATCAACACTCTATGGTAATGGTTCAATACCATGAAACCATATTTTATCCCATTACAACATAGAGTGAATTAGCCCCTACCTAAGGACAATTTCATGTTTCACCATCATATAGGGAATCATCCCCCCTTTATGAAACTACATAACATTTCCACCATATAAAATGTGAAAAAAATTCCATAACGGCACCATCCCATTTCAATTAATATAAATGTGGGAATATTTTACTATCTTAGAATAATTTTCAATGTCATTGGGAAGTACATCACAAAACCCTTCCTCAAATTAGATGTTAAAATCTAGATACTGAAATTTTATATGATATATTGATAATATTACAACATTCAATTCCTCTAGGTTATTATTATTTTGTTTACATCATAATTACAATTAACCCACAACCTATGGATCCTTATTTGGTATGTATGTTAAACATAATATGTTGTCATTTCACATTGGAAACCTATTGGAATTGTTATCAAACATTCACACATTATTAATAAAATTCAAAACTCACTTATAAATTATTTTATTTCAATTTTATTTATATATAGTCCAATTAAGTCTAAATAACTGTGATTCCCCCCAGAATCAGAAATATAAAACATTAAATTTTCATCTTGGACTTCTATGAATGAGGTTATTATAACTACACATCATACCCTCACGGAAAAATTGATAGACAATGAGGATAGTGTAGGATCCACATATTAGATTCATAATTCATTGCATTATTCCTACCTAAACCATAATGACATATTTCTATACAATCCCAACTAACATGTTCTATTCATAAGAGGAAAAAACTCAATAAAATAAATACATAATTAAATTTAAAAAACATATAATGAACGAGCTGTGAACCATCAGTAATATTGACCAATATCTCAAACATTTTTAAGCCTCAAATAATCATTTAAAAGGATTCATTAATATCATCCAATTCTAGTGGATATTAATGATCATTTATATTGGTTCATACCATAATGAAACGATATGAAACCATTGGAATCAATTGTAATGATCACCTTTAGACAAGAAACATGAAATCCAACATAATATTGATATGATACAACCATGCCATAGTGGGATGATAACCAAACCATTTACTTGAAACATAAAAATTAGTCTCTAGAAATATTGGAAATAAATATAAGAGTAATAATATATTAATGTATTTAATAGATAAGAAAATTGTGCATCTTTATTATAGTTAAAGGTTTTTAAATGGGGAATTTGGATAGGATAAGGACTTCAATCTCTTTATACTAAATCATTTAATAAATAATGAATCTCATACGAGTTGTAAAATTTAAAATTTAAAATTTATATACTAACCATTAATTACAAAAAATTATAATTTCTGAATATTTTGCGAATCATTAGGAATATGTAATTAAAAACAATTTGACTGGATCAATTCATCCATGATAGGGTTTTTGAAATTATAAATTTATTTCGATTTGTTATTTTGTTATTTCTAATTTGGTGTTATTTGTTCATATTATAATTTTTTGTTTCATTTTTCTAATTATTATATTGAATCTAACAATTTTATATTGATGGAATTTCTATGTGAAATAAATATTATATATCTAATAGATAATGGAATTGTCTATCATGTTCTATTAATGATAAATAAAATAGAATGTATTGGGGTTTGAGATGTTATCTATGTAAATTTACTTCATTATGTATTTTTGTTTTTAATGTTTTGATTTGTTTTTTATATATATAAACAGATGAATAGAAAATGAAATTCTTATTATGATAAGTGTTTTTAAATGACCATATGTTTTACATATTCTTCATGATATAAAATAATACATATTATTTGATCATAATTTAAAAATATTACATATTTACAGTTTGAGTTGTCTAGAAAACGTAAAATCAAATTTATATTAATTTTTTTTACATATAATATATAAATAACTTGTTTATTATTTATATATTTTAATTTTTTATGAAATATAATGTCACATTTGTTTTTTATGTTATATATATAATATCTATTTATAATATTTTAAATTTGGTGGTTTTTGTTAAATTTAGTACCCATGTGTTTTTATATTGTGTTTCATATTTACTCAAATTATATTCTATTATTTACTATTAAAAAAATTAATATTGAAAATATTTATTATTAATTAAAATAAGTTTTGGATATTACATATAGGTTATTCAAATATAATTTTACAAATGATAGTGAATTTCATTATGTGATTTGGATGATCAGGAATTCATAAGTCTTGATTTATGAACATCAAAAGATAGGAAATTATATTTTTTATGATATATTACTCACATTATAGATTGTTTTATATATTTTCTTATATAAACCTTTCATGGAATCACTTTAAAATTTATATTTCAATTTCAATTTTTTAAATGAATTTCATTGTAGCCAAAATATGGAAACTATTTCTAATCACACAATGATGTCATATATTAAACACTTGGAATGATATGATTATTAAAAAATAATTTGGAATCATTTTTGATCTATTTGTGGAGATTTTTTCTATAAATAATTAACATGGGAAGAAGATAAAAATGTATTTTTTGGAATTTTGATCATCGAAATAATATTACTAAAATATATCGTCATACATCATCATGTTTTAACAATTTATTTAATGAGATCTAGAAATGAAATCTATTCTTTTATCAATTATTCTAAATTGTAATTTTTTTATTTTATTATAATATATTTATCAGTTTCCTCGTAATGCATCTATAACTTATTTATTCATTCCCATCTTAAAATAATTATATTTTGTATATCCACATAAATGGTATGAAGTATATTTGATGTTCCTCTACTATATAATGAACCTTCAGTATTTGTTGTGCATCAACAATAAAATATATTATACATGTTGTTTATCTTCCACATTTAAATGTTTGGTTAAAATAGCTTTTGAATCGTTATAAAATTTTGATTCATCAAGTGAATACAATATATTTCATGGTGTAGGGGTTTTGTAATGTAGACATATGTTCAATATTATCTGAACTAGTATAAATTTATTTAAATTTAAATAAATGTAATGATTTCAATAAATTTTGAATTTTTTTAATTCACCAACATCTATAACACATTTTTCATAATCATATCACAATTAAATTCATATTATAGTGTTGAATTTCTAGGATTTATTAATTTAATAATTTTTATCCAAGGATTACCTATTAATGATAATATTCAAATTACATATGGTAGTTCAAACCCGAATAACAGATTGATTTATCAAATTCCAACTCAATTTGATGGTAATTACTATAGATATTGGAGTCCATATATGGAATCCTACATCAAGAACCTTATTATTTAACAATGATATAAAATAATAACCTATTAAAACTACATTAGATAGATCCTATGTGTTTTATTAGAATTTATATAGCTATGTATTTTTAAATTTACAATTTTATGAATATATGATATGTTTTTTATTAGTGTAAATTGTTTTATTTTAAAATAATAGAGTTCGATTTTTCATGGTATAAAGGGAAATTGGAATGATACCAACAACGGTAAATGAAATTGGATGATAACCGATCTGGGCATCCTAAGAGTTACATCTCTCGATATTAATTTAATTAAAGATTAATTTGATAAGAATATGTTCCATTGGTTTTGTAGTATGGAAAAAGGAATGAGTTACATTGTTCATTCCATAGATAACATTTTTATTGTTCCAATTTTCCATATATATCTACCCCTGATGTGGAATTTCAATATAGAGGACATTAATGAATTGATAATTTTTTTGGGTATATAATTTATTAATGTGTTATATTATTTCTAAAATATTAACTATAATCAAATAATATTCGTGATGAGGAAAATAGAAAAAAGGTGTGATGTTTTTATATATTTGTATTATTATTAGTTCAACCAACTTTAACACTCAGATTTATTGACATTTAATTGATGATGATACTCCATTAGTGAATGTAATGTATGAGTTATGAAAATAACTAAATTCCCCAAATAGTGAATATTAAAAAAATGTGATCACAATGAAACATTAATTTAAATTATAAATCGTTATAAACCATTGGTAATAACCTATAATTATTAGTAAAAAGGTTGTATTACTCTATAGTACCTCAGAGTGAATAATGACAGAATCTATAAAATGTAGTTAAAGAAGGAGAAAATATCATTAGTAATCTTATGGAGTTTCACTATAATAATAGATTCTAGAGAAGAAATTTCATTTGAGAAGGTGTGTCTAAACATATGATTCATAGTTACAACTAATGAGTTTAGGGATTTTTGTTTTAGTTATTACTATTTTTCTAATAATGTTTACAAAATTTTGAAACTATATATAAATTAACCCAATGGAATTATTAAGAAATTGAAAATTGATATCAAAATAATAAATAATATCGAAATGAATTCATATATAGGTATTCTATAATTTATTTGATTATAAAAGAAGATTCAATCCATCCGTGAATTAGGGTTTGTTAATTATAGGGCACAATGAATTTCAACCAATTCATTTTTATATATGGTGGTCCTATGAGATCAATCATGGGTTATCCATTATAAAATCCATGTTAGGAAGCATTTAATGTCATCACCATTGGTAGCCACCAAAATGTGAATCTGAAAAACGGTTATTATTTTATTTTCATGATTTCCCATTACCTAAATCCCAAAATTAGATTTATTAGTAATTTTATTTAATTATCAAAATTCCTTTTAATTATATTGATAAATTTTTATCAAAATATGTAAATATTTAAAATTCATTATTATATAAAACCCACATATAGTATTTTCATTTATACAAATTTTTAATTTATCAGGGATCCTACAAATAATGAAACTTTATATTAAACATACATATGAATATATTCCCAATATATTCGAAGATCTAAATTAATAGACAAAACCACATAGGGTAAATAACTTCCCAATGTGTTAGTGGATTATTTTAACAAAACGTATCTCATACACCACAAACAATTATCAATTTAAACTGAACAATTTAACTTTCACATATATGTAAATTAGTAATTATGATTCAGATGGTAGCTCCATTTCTTATAATACCTACTGAATATATCACATTCGATATTTTTTTTGGAAATTAAATGAAATTTAAAATTATTAAAAATCTGAAAAGAAACTTGCTTTTAACCTAATAACGTGTCTTTGAATGGTATGATAAAAAATTCAAGGATAAACAATTCCATGTTATCATAATGAAATTTTACTAAGGGTTGACTGTGAATAATGCCTCTATTGGTTAATTGTTCTTGATGACTCACTTTACATTATTGATATTGTTTATGACATGATTCACAAGTGGTACTCATCAAGGATAATAATCACTACTAAGCATGACACGATTTAAGAGGATAATTTTAATAATTAATTATATGAAGAAAACCTCGAAATAGAAAATTTCCTTCAGAAAAAAACTTATAATGAGCGTGTGAACATTTTGGGAAAAAGTGGAATTAATAACTAGTAGTATCACAAAATAAACAATTTCACTATGACTATTATATGATATATAAGATCATTTCTATGGTTATTATGAAATAATCAAACAATAAAAAGTTGTAATATTTTGAGACCATCAAAACAAATGACTATATATCCATATTGATTTTAGAATTTATGAATGATGGGAAAATACATATTGATTCATGTGAAGAGAATGGAACCAATCATGATGATATATTTGTTAAAAACACGCCATTATTGGTCAATACACCTAGAAAATAAATTAAAGACATGCATAAAATATATTAAAAATACCCTAGATATATATCTTTTTCCATACCAACCCATTCATCCAACTTATTACATATTGAACCATCATGATATTCCTTTCTTTTACCATCATAAATCACAAATCGTTTTGATATATTGGGCTAATTTCCTAATGATGTGTGAACTATATTAGAAATAGATACGCCAAGATATCTCTTCTCTATTAAAATTCTTCAATATTAGTAATTGACTAGGTCGTCAAGGTAGAAATATAAATTAAATGTTATTTGATTTGTTCACACCACATTAAATATTTCTAATTATAATTTCTCATCATCCAATGGTTTTTGAAACTAAATGAATTACATCATCCATTTTTTTTCACAATGTGGATCACAATAAAATACTTACGATTAAAATATCAAAACATGTGATGTTTTAAATATGTGAATTTAAAACATTATTATAGTACAATATTCAAAATTATATATTTAATAATAATTGAATTGATCATTATGATTAATTATTCATTCAAATATTATTCATTTTTTTAATAGAATCAATTGAGAGGTTTATATCTAAATACAATAGGATTATAAACTATTGAACATTTTAATCATCTAACAGCTAGAGTTAACAAATTTCCTAAAGATAGAAATCTTATGAATATGTTATTTGAATCATGTGTATATATTTTATAATATGGGTAAGATAATTTTTTAAACTATTTTACCATAGTGGTTTATTAATGTTATCATAAATTATCAATTTTTTGGTGGATATACTACATTAAATATTGTACTGTCACACACCGACCTTAGAAATAATATTATTTTATTGTTTTATTGATCTCAGATCCTATGGTTGAGGTTTTCTTTGATCCATGATTTAAAATTTGAATTTGTTTATGTCTTGGGTGAAATCATTTCAATGTGCATGATTAGCGCATAGTTTGGGTAAACCGTGGGGCTTTTCCCATGTATTTATGAAACTTGTTTTGGGGTCCAATGGTAAAGTGTATTTATTGCCAACGGTTTTGGAAACCCTTATGAAGCCATGCACAAGGTTATTATCAATTTTATAGTGGTTAAATCCCGATTTGAGAAGGGTTTTCAAAATATCTGGCCAAACCATGAGTGCTTCTCCAATTTTAAAAACCTTGAAATTCCAAGTTTTCATTTCCCTATTTTTCCCCCATTCAGGATTTCCTCCCATTTGATCATTTTTCCATTAATGGAGGCCCTTATCCATCTCTTATCAGTTATTATGTATGTACAAATTCATGTTTATGATTCAAATGTGAGTTTCTGAAGGTTTTGGACAATTTTTTTGACATTATCTTCTCCTTTCTTAATTTTAAGATATTTCAATGGTGAGTTATCTCTTTGGATGAACCCTAAAATCTACAGTTGATGTGTTGGTTTTTTATTGTATCATTTGTGTGTATATTTTTCAGTGGGCCCAATTATTCCCTCCCCTTATATTTCATCATGTTTTCTCTCCATTGAGGTAGACGTTTCTATCTGTTTCCTTTCCAATGAATTCCATTTCAAACATGGTTATTATTAAATAATATATAAGAATTATTTTCATTCATGTGATGTGTTTGTTTGATTTTTTGTTGGGAATTCATGTTGGTGTAATTTTGTAAATATTATCTTCATAAATGATCTTTAAATGCTTATGAATAAATGCACTCGGCATGTTTGATGAAATTTAAAATATATTTTTCCAATAAAATTGGATATCATTAGCATTTGTTTGTCTTTTTTATTCTTTATTGTCATGAATTGATTTTGATATGTTCCCTATGTGTGTTTTTAGTGATTTTTATGATTTTGAACAGATGTAAGGATTTTGTGTTTGGGGAAGAGAATGTGTGGAATCTATAAAAATTATATTTAGTAATTTCATGGATACTTGTGGTGTTCCAATGGATGTGGGAACATCTTTGTTTGCTGAGGGTATACACATGGATGGGAAAAAAATTAAAATATCCTTTAATGAGCTTTCCCAACATAAAAAATGGATTTCAAAATAGTTATCCTTCCCTCTTCTTCAAAAATTCAAACTCTTTATGCATTAACAATGATATATTGATTTCCAAAATGACAAGAAAGTGGTTTCAAATTTTATATTAATGTAAGGAAATTTTTTATTTTGAAATATAGTTGGTTTATAAATGGTATGAAATCACAATTGGAATAGTTTGATAACTGTGTGTTTTCATCGACGTTTTGAAGTGGTATTGGATTTGGAGAGTAATGGCCTATTTCTATTTTCACATAAAAGTGGTATTTGATGATTTATTATAAATGGATAAATAACATTATTATAATGTATTATAATTTTGATTTTTGAAGGTTTGGTTTGAACTTTATAGTGTTTATGGAAACAAATTGGGGTTTTGGAAGTATAAATGGTATGTTATCATTATAGCATGTTTTGATAGGTTCATTATAATATCATGTTATGTGACCTCCTTGTTGGATCAAGGGAATGCCATTTGTTTGATGGGATCCCCTTTGAAAGATTTAATGAGAGATGGTTATCGTATATATGGAGTAAGTGTTTGAGGTAGGCAAGTGTGACGGTGTAATGTAAGGTGGGTGATGCATACAAGGGATTTCTCCTTTCACTATGTACAATTTACATGGGTTACCTGGGAATTTTTAGAGGGTGAAGTGCTGATTGAATATCAATACCAATTAAATGGGTTAGTACCTTATAGATTTCATAGACTCCATGTGGGATTATGCCACTAGATTGGTTGGTATAATGGATGGTGAGTTATTAACAATGGAGATGCACCGGATGTTGTTTGATGACTCTAACCTAAGTATGTATTTGTATAAATCTATGGACGTTTCTTAAATTCCCATGATTACTATATGTATGTTATTTTTTATTTTTCATGTTGCACATGGTCTCTTGTTTGGTATTCCTTTAATTCATTTTTAAAATTTCATTGAATTTCATTCTCTTGATTTTTGAATGGAATACGATATCATAAATGGAAATACGTTTTGAAAATTGGAATGTGGAATGTTTGTTTTGCTAAATGGAAATATGTGTTTTTTTATTATATTTAGAAAACCATATTTTTATATATTTATATTAATCAACTATTTGTGTTATATTTCGGGTATGTAAATGTATTGACTCTATAGTGATTTTTAACTATGCCGTAAAATAACAAATCCTACATGTACCATTCTGTGTCTTTAGGCTTGTTCTATTTTTCATTTTTAGGTTTCTAAATCATCCATGTCTCATTGAAAGTTGGTTGGTGGATGGCGGTGACCATGAGGTCACATAGAGATCATGATATTAGTAGTTTTGTTCGGTTTTATTTTATATTCATACTACTTCAGATGTACTTGTATCTAGATTAGTGTATGTATTTATTTATTATAACTTATATGTTATTGATGCATGCACAATTAATTTATTTTTTTATTTTCCCCTGATTAATTGATTGTAAATCATCCCCATAGTGTTTTTATGGATTCCTGACACTAGTTACTAGTTAGTGGGATTGGGAATGCCTTTTGGGTAATGTACCTGACTAGATTAGATGTTATGTTGGATGGAAAAGTAGTCTAGTACATGAAAAAATAGTATCATATAAGGTTCTTTGTTAGTTTATATTTCAGGTAGTTTGTAAATTCTGAAGATCATGACTATATACGTATGTATGGGAAGAGCATCATGAACTCTTTCTCATTTTGATCTTCATGTTTCTAGGTGTATTCATGGTTTTTGAGTAATTAATTTTTTTGGTTTTTGGATTGTTTTGGGTGAGGAATGATAATGGTGGAGATACAATGTTATGTTGTGATCTCCCATGGATTATTGAACCACGTGGAGTCAAAATACAGGGTTAAATCTCCCCCTACTTTTTAATTATTACATATGGTGGCCCACAGAACATGTCCCCATGTTAGGCATGGATACTAGTTCATCGCTCTAGTGGTTTGGCATGATTTGTGTTTAGTTTCATTCACGGTTGGTGTGAGTGTTATTTTAAAATGAATGTGGTTTTTTAATGGATGTAATTTCATTCAGGTGTTTTTCAAATTGGAAGAAATGGTTATGAAGTAATGTATTTGGGAATTAAAATTTGGTAAATTCATTCATTTTGATAATGAAATGGTATGTCTGACCATTGGTATTCCTTGTGGATGTTCACATATGTGTGGTTATATATATAAATTTTATATTTGTGTGTATTCATGAATTAATTATAAATAGATAGAATAAAAGAATATCTGATAATCGATAGGATGCCATGTGGGAGTTTTTGAAATTAATGATTTGGGTTGGTTGTTTCATAACAATTTTTGATAGGGGAAACAAGTATCATAAATTGGTTTTTCATCGATTATTTGATTTTGTTTTGTATAAAGTGGCCTTTGGAAATGAAAAGTGGCCTTTAGAGAAGGTGTAGTTGAAATATAAAACGAAATGGTGGGTTTCTAAAAGATATTTTTCAATTGTGATTGTTTATTTTCGGCTTTTGAGGCTATTATATTGGCTTGACATGTCCTTTTTTATATCTTTTGGGTTAAGGTTGATTGTGGTTTAACACTTCATTTGCTGATAAGAACATGGGACCCAGAAAGGTCTCTAAGGTTTCTAGTGGGTTCCATCATGTATCTAATTCTTCTTGATAGTTTCACATCATTCAAAGTGATCATTGTTCATTAGTGGAAGTATAATGTATTGAGAATATAGAGTTGGTCTTTATATCATTTTAAACTAATGAAGTAGTTTGCATCCATTCTCAATTGGGTATATCTGAGGGTCCAATTTTGTACCCTAAGAAGTTGAATTTCCTATCGTCATTGCATGTAGGGATGACATGGGAGCCCATAAGAACTCTTTTATCTAGAGGTTAATGACAAAAGAGGTTAATAAGTTGAAGGTGGTAGAGATCCGGGATGTTCAGTAGGGTTGGAGGTTTGTGAAAAGCTATGTGGACCAATTTAAAGAGTTGATTTCCTCCTCTCTTGAGGCAACATTAGAGGATCAATTGAAACCTCTTCTTTTCATTTGTTGTATTTGTTCAAATATTGTTGAAATTTTCCTCTCACTTGATGAATTATTTTGGAGAAGTTGGTGGATTATGAATTTTTAGATGAGTTGTTTCTCATGGTGTAGTCAGTGGTGGTTGGATCTCATGATGGTACCCCAACTAAAAAGAGGGGTGTGCCATAGGATCCTATTTTTGAAATGTCTATTTCATTGGTTTTTTCATCCATATTATTGGATAGTTCACTTATGTGTTTCCAGTATGGACTGTTTGGAATTCGAAGACATATTTTGACAGTCCTCCAATGGAATGTATTTTTTTTGTGGTTTTTTGGTACATCTAGATAGGTTTTATAGGATGTTTCACCCAATAGAGAAGTTTTTTTCAGTGGATGACTACTTTTAACTGTGAGGTAGTAGATTCCCCAGTCATTAGGAGACCGACCACATGTCTCATAGTGAATCCCATGCACATTCAGGGAATCATCATTGGAGCAGATGTCCTTTGTCTCATTTTCCCCCCCTATGTTTGGGTGGAGACGTTTGAAGATTCCTTGCTGTAGTTTTTACTATTTTTGATTTCTCATCCTTCTTTGGTAAAACCTTGATAAAACTATTTTATTAAAATACATGTGGTTATGTTTATCTAAATTTGGTACATAAATTGGTTATTGTTTCATGGGTATTCTTGACTCTTATGTGGATTAGTCTTGGTTCTAGTTTATATTGTGCTAGTTTGAAAATATTTGTGATTGTGGAAACTGTTGATTTCAATTTGTGTTTGGGAACTTTTTTCTGTTTGGTTTACGTTTTTGGGATTTAACATTTCTTGTTCGTTTATCATATGTGAAGTATTTTTAGTTCTGTTAGAGGTTTTTTTAGATCATGCGATGATGTTTGGGTTAGTTGTGTTGTGAGTACCCACATTGGGCCGATCCAAAGTCATGAAAAATGTCGTAGTTCAGTTCATGTGGTGGGGAGAACCCTATTTTATTCTCACTCTATTCATTGTGCAATTTTTTTCCTTATATGTGTTTGTGTGTGACTTGTGATGTTAAAAATCTCTCCCTGAGGTTCGAGGATCTTGTTGGATTATAATATAATTGGGATTGAGTTTTGTTCACCTTTCTGTTGGGTGACATTCTTGAAGAATAAATTGTTTTTTGTGGGAGAAATTGTCATACCCTAGCCTTTTAAATCCATTTATTCTATACTTTTTCAATTTTAGTTCTCTATCTTGAGATTTTTATTGATCCCCTATTTAATTTTTTTTAATTTTTGGATGTCTCTAGTAACTTTTTTTGTCTTTATACAGTTAGTTCATGGTTTAGGTAAACTATGTAAATTGTCTTAGATAAATGTGAGGCTTGTTTTGGGTCTATGGGTAAAGCACCTGTGTTGTGCACTATTGGGATTCCATTTAGAAAACGTGCATGATGTTTTGACCATTTTTATAGTGGTGACCGCATAGTTTTTACATGGTGTGGAAAACTAGGCAGGAAAACCATGCGAGATGCCTATATTTAAGAAATCATGAAATTATAAGTATTACCTCCCCTCTTATTAGAGAATTTCGTGATTTCATCCCACGTAGTCATTTTTGGGTCACGATGGGATCCCCCATTACAACTCCCTTCGTTTCTCCTCCCCTAATTGATGCATCTCCATGTTTCAAAGGTTAGTTTCTTAATGTTTTGGATGTTTTTATTCTATTTTTCTTCACCTCTCATGAGTTCCTAGTATCTCTTTATTTGAATATCTTTTCTCTGAACATTAAAATATAAGATTTATGTCCATGGTTGTTTTATATGGATTTAGGGTGTTCGTATAGTTTATTGGAAACAGTTATTCCTTCTCTTGATGTTCCGAAACATCTGCACTCTATTAAGGTAGTTGTTTCTAAAAAGTTACATTTTTGAGGCATTCCATTTGATTCATGAATATTAATAAATAATTTATAAATTTTTCTGCATGTAGTTGAGGTTTTTGATTGGGTTTTTTGTTCTTTTATGTTGGTGTTTCTTGGTAAAAATGGTTTTGAAAAAGGTTTTTTAAATATGCTTATGTATAAATGCACTAAAAGGTTTTGATAAAATTACAAATATCATTTTTAAATTAATTTAGTTATCTTTAGAATGTTATTGGATTGGTTATTTTTTATGCCCTTAATTTGATTCTGATTGGTCTCCTCTGTCTGTTTTGTGGTGAATTTTATGGTTTGGAACAAATGTGTGGCTTGAGTGTTGCTGGTAGAGAATGTGTGGATTCCATAAAATTGTATTTTTAAAATTTTCAAGGATACATTTTGTGTCACATTAGATATGGTAAAATCAACGTGTTATCGAGTATCACAAATTAATTGGTACAAAAATGGTAATATTATTGGATGTGCAAGATCATTTTAAAAAGATGGATTTTAGAACACTTATTCATCTCCCTTAATTCCTTCTTCAAACCCATAATGCTTCACCAATGTTCTATTGGATCCACAAATTCCATGAATATCCATTCATATTATATTTGAATATATGGTTATTTATTATTTTGAATTATGGTTGGTTTATAAATGTTATGAAATATCATTTGGAATCATTTGGTAATGTTTTTGTTTTCATATTTGATTTGATGTGGTATTAGACCTGGAGAATAAATGAACATTTTGAATTTTGCAGATAAAGTGTCTTTTGGGGTTACATTAAAAATTGTTATGAATACTTTTTAATGCATTGGAATTGATTGTGTTGAAGGATCATTTGGATTTATAGTGTTCTGTAAATAATTTGTGGGATTGGAAGTAAAAAATCATATTTGGCATCTTAGCATGTTAGAAAAAAAATTACAAGATCAGGTGATATGATGGCCTGGTGGGCCCCTATGGATGACATTTTATGATATGGGAATCCATATGGAGGATATCATCATAGTGGGTTATTGAATTGGTGGTGTCAGTGTTTGGGGTATGCAAGTGTTGTGGTGGCATGTAAGTTGAGTCATTCATAAGAGGGCCTCCTCTATTCACCAGGAACTATTACCATGGGTTTCATTTGTGTCTTTTAGAGGGTTGAGTGACGATTTATTATTGACTCTTATAGATGGGTTGTTACCCCATGTATGTTTTATAGGCTCGATTGGATTGTTCCACTATATTAGTGGTTAAAATGGTATTGAGATATTGATTATGGAGCACCACCATACACTGATAGGTGAGTCTAACCTATATACATCTAGGGATCAAACTATGTATGTATAAGAAGATTCAATAGTTACTATCTATATGTTATTTATTAATTTTATAGTCAATTTCGGTTGTATGTTTGGTATTTTTTAATTTCATTTTCATTTTATTCTTGTATTACTTTCTCTAGATTAATTGGTGGAATGTGGTTTTCACAATGGAAACATGTATTGAAAAAGGGAATGTGGTGTGTTTTTTAATGAAAAAGGTAATGTTGTGTTTTTTTAAATGGTAAAACCATGTTTTAATAAATTTAATTAATTCTTGTGTCTGTGGACTATTTAGAGAATGAATATTTATGGATTTTGTGGTTCTTTTTATACTGTGATGTTAATTCTCACACCATTCTTGCACCATTCGGTGTTAGTAGGCCCAATCTATTTTGCAGGTTTAGTTTTTTGGCTTCTTTATGTATCTTATTAGGTACATTTTTAGACAGTGGTTACTATAATGTCATGTAGACCATGTTGGTATAAATTTTAATTTATTTTCCTATTCTAACATTGTTTGATTGTATTTTTATCTGGATCTGTTTGTTTTGTTTATTTATTTGATCATGGTAAATTTAGAAAAAATCATTATTATAGTGTTTTCATGGATTCCCGACACTAGTTTTCATCCCCTGGGGATCACGAACACCCTTCGTTCCATTTCACGGACTTGGTCAGATGTCATTTTGGATGGATTTTTAACCTGGTTCATGATAGTAAGACAACAAAATTTTCATTTATAAAGGGGAATGGGTAGGTTTATGTATCAACTATAACTATCAATTTAATAATGTTTTATTCAACATCCTCATATAAAATCATGTTTTAAAAGGTACCATATCCATGACCTTGATAAAAAATTGAATTTTCTGATCCAAAAATTTTACTTATTCTTTATTTTGGAGTTGAAAATTTATTTTTGTACATGAATGGAAAAAATATGAGCTTCTATGACATATAAATATTATAAGGTATTATATTTATACCTAAAAAATATTAACACGATTTCAAATGTCTATAAATATGAAGATTATAGAAAAATAAATATGGTGAAATATTTTCCACACCAATGGATACCATGTTATATAATAAAATGCAACATTATATTCATGAATTTGATAGAATTAGTGTAATTATAATTATGATTACATTTATTAAATTTAAAGGATCCCATATAATTATTTTTTGTAGACCATAATAAAGATAAATGTCAATGGAAATGGATGATAATCCTGAAACATAATATTAGTTATAATTAAAACACCATTAATTTATTCTTTTTGGGGCACTTGATCAATATAGAAAGAATAAATAAATAAATTAAAACTGTAGATATGTAATAATCAATATTATAATCTATTTACGATTCCAAATATTCAAAAATATGAAACATATATTAAAAAAAATTAATTTTAAAGAAGATTATATTTCCAATAATAACCCAACATATTATAGAATCATTGTGGGTTAGTCACGATACTGTTATCTTGTAAGACACTATAAAAAATACCTCTATTGATGAAGATGATTGTTTTATTACATTAACATTGTCTCACTTATAGTTAATCTTCAATAGTAGGATCATCAATATGTTACACACTTGTTTCAAAACAATAATTGAATATTAATGTTTATAAGATTAAATATATTTATCTCAATCAGTTAAATATTATTTTACCATCAATATTTTATTTATTATGCCTGAAAATTGAAATTAGAATTATAATATCATTAATAGAGCCCATTTTATTAGTAAATCTCCATTGTAAAATCTAACATAATGGAACATATAGTCTAATTAATCCAATAGTTATCACCTAGTATAAATTATTTTAAAACAATAACACAGTATAATATCACATACATAGTTGAGAATTAGTTTTGAAAATTCCAAAGGGTATTTTATTCAAGGCCACCATGATCTTCAATACATGAATCATGTGAATAAACATATGTTATTGGAAATATAACCATTGATTAAAAATAAAACGTGTTAATATAACTCACCATAAATCCCTAGAGTATTAATCATGGATTATCTTAATTTTTATAGATTTATGATAATCCATCATTATTGTTTTCATAAATACATTATCATTTGAGGCTAAATATTCCAGTGTGATGGAATATCATGTTAAATGTTGGTTCACTAAATTATTTAATGATATATACTTAAAAAAAATTAATGGTTGTAAATTTTTTAAAATTTAATGTCATGACATATTATATATTATCCAATATAATGATTAATTAATGAATGTTAAATAAACATGAGTCATATAAAAAATTTGTATGCTATTTTAAAAGTAACTTCTAGAATTTGTAAGTCAAAAATTTGGATTCATAGTGTCATTGGGAGATTATAAATGTAAATCATTGACATAACATATTCAATAATACACCTTTATTTTAATTTGGATAATGTTATCCTAAATCCAATTTAATATATTCCGTTTCATTACATCCCTTAAGAAAATACATAATTTTATGTGGTTATTTATAATTTCCATTATCAGAAGAATAATTAAAATGAAATAAAAAATACATTTTTAGTGGATAAGAACGATATCATAAAAGGTGAGGATCATAGCTAAAAAATGGAATAATTAAATGATGAATAAGTTATCATATGAAAATTACTAAATAATAATTTATAGAAAACATAAAACATTATATTATAAGTATATGTTAAGGATCCAAAATATGGAAACATAATAAGTTGTGATTAGAAAATTTCATATTTGTATATATGGTATCACATGAGATAAAAACATTACCCAATGCATCACGAAGTTATATAATTATATTACCACTCACTATATTAATATAGATACATAAATATATGTTCTACAATTAGCAAAATTAGATAAAATAAAAAATGAGGAAACACATTGGAGGGAAATGGGATATGGAATATTATCTTAATGAATAACCAAATGGATTATCATAATGATTAACCCAAAAATAATGAATTCAAATATTTTAGATTTTCATGTTCAATTACCGTAAAATAGGTTAAGATTAATCAGTTAATGTGGATAAAATTAACAAGAAAATTTTTCAATATAGATTTGGGTAGATATAGAAATATAAATAAACCATTTAAATAACGTTTTAAGAAATTTACTGGGAACCATTGAAGGAATAAATTGCATAGTTTTATCTCTGATCATTAAATTAGTTTAGAATAAACTTCCATATTTTTATGTATTATTTAAATATAAAAAAATATTCATATATTTAGATGATTTTAATATAAAATGAAATAATAAATGATAGTTTTCTTAATAATAATGGTAGAACTAAGTTAATTATTATGATGGAATCACAACATCTGTAAATATCCAATGAAAAGTATATTGGATATAAACATTTCATATATTTTTGAATGAATGTAAATAAATTTTATGAAGTAAATGGTAATTAGAGAGATAGACATTCATAGGTAAATAGGGATAAATAATGACCCAAATGAAAATATGGTGGGTTTGATTTCCCCTTAAACTGGTTCTAGACCGCATCTTTTATGTGACTATCCTCTAAAATAATATAATTATAATATAAAAATATACAACCTATAACACTTTTCAGGTATATATGATAAGTAATATTTCTATATGAGGTTTTAATAACTAATATATTAATTAAATATAATAATTTCAATCATCACAATGATGTTGGCTTCACAACTCATAGGTCACATCATCTTATTGGTTATTAAGAATTTTATTGTTATATGGTTACATAACTTCATATAAGTGATCATATAGACTCCATGTATTTAAAAAGTAAGAATTTTTGTAAATTTAAAATAACCTACATGAATAATAATGGGAAAATATTGTTAATAATATAATTTAAGATTTACATCATTTGTGTTGGTTTTACAACAATGGTATACTTAATCATTTTCATTTAGTCATTATACATATTTACCCAATAAATAATTTCGAATAACAATTATCATAAATATTATTACCATATTCATAATTAAAATTATTATTTTAAAATACATTATGGGGATTATTTCTAATTAATTTTTTCTTCATCTGTGCTGGTGAATTAGAAAAAATAATTGTAAAAGTCCTCAAAAAATTTGTGTACTATTTTTATGGGTGTTATTTTTATGTAAAAAGTAACAACTTATTCTAAGATAATATTTTTTTTGGGATTTGGGAATTTTATTGATGTTGTTACAATATTATCTTTTTAGTAGAAGTGGGTATTATGGGTGTTATATAAAGGTGATAAAAAATATTTTCAAAAAAAAATAATACTTTAAATATGTTTTGTCAATATTACCAAAAATAATGATTCTTTAGAAAAAATATATTAATAATTTATTTTTATGACCTAATAATAGTTTAATCAAATATCCATGATTTAATGAATCATATTAAAAAAAAGATATATATTATATCAAATTTTTTTATCTTTTAGTACACAAATTTTTCTGGCTATTTTTTTAAAATAAAAAATCAATCGTTAAGATAATTATGACAATATTATCCAACAAAAATGATATTTTAATTTATCAAATTAATTTTATCAATTGAATAAATACTTTTATTTCTATAATCCTGATTTTTTGGAAATATTGTTTTTTGAAAAATCAATTTTATGACCATAAAAATAATTTCCTCTTATAAAAAACTATTGAATTAATTTTATAAAACAATTTATTAAAAAATAGTAATGAAGAGAAAAATATTTAAATTCATAAAATAGATTTTTAATAAAATAAAACATATATATTATCCTATAATCTATTTATGGGTTCTTTGTATGAGATAATTATTTTACCACATTTAAAAATATTATTCAATTTTCAACTCATATAGGTTTGTTAAATAATGATTTATAGGTTGTCTGATATATTATTCATCAATTAAATTGGCCAGGTTGTTGTTCTTATAACCTTGTTACTATTCCAATTTATTTGGATTCAATTTTTACAAGAATATTTTCATCAATAATAATGGTTTTATAATCTTAATTAATGTATCCAAAATTATTCAATTATCACTCACTTTATTTCCTCTCAAACTTCTATGTTTTTATTTATTAATATTTCAATGATATTTCTAACAATTTGATTAATTATTTTATAGTATCTCTAAAAAGTTAGATTACTATAGGACCCAATTATTACCCAAATTTTCATATTCATATTATTTTGTTTATTGGGAAATTATAATATTTTCATCATTTTAGTTATTATCTTTACAGAATATTAATTCATTAAATTATAATAATTTTTGTTTTGTTTTTAATTATTTGGTTATTATGTTTTATATAATAACATATTAATGAATATGAAACACATGTTTCTTATTAATGAAAATCCAAATATTATAGGCTGAGACATTGAAAATTCCCCATTTCAAAATTTTTACACTCAAAATTTCAATTCATACACTTATAATATAATAGACTAGGGTACATATGATTAATTGATTCTTTTCGATACCATGTTGCCTCTTCATTCCTAAACATTCATCATTTTACTTTGACAAGGTGAGTTGTCTTGATTCATATATAATTGTCTCTATTTTCTAAATTATTAACTAGATATTCATCATAACAAATATCACGGTCCTAGAATATCACCTAAGGATTTAGTATATGTGGGTAAAATATTATATAAATTCTCTATAATGATATGTGGTACATGTCTTGAATTTTGCTACCTTTGGTTGGATTGAGAGATAATATGAAACAACACCAATTTATTAATAATTCTTAATATGGACTAAATTAGTGGGACATATCTTTCACATTATTAAAAGCCTCATGACCCGAATCTCTGGATATATGTTAGGGAATAATTTATCATAAACCTAAAACATGATGTCTCATTGAAAATAATTTATATAGTCTTATTTCTACAATATTATATATTTATATATATGTATTGCTGGATGTATTTGACTATATCTAATATTTATATATCCTATTTAGGTTGAAATTTATATTTTTTCAACTTTAATAAAACATGTTATAGTAAAAAATTTATTACCAAATTGGGATTAAAGAATATCTATATAAAATCATTTATACAAGTTATAATATTATATGAAATCTACTTAATTAATATTATGATTTAATGTTCCCATGACATCTATAATGAAATCTCTCAACATTAACTCATTTTCTAGTATATATGATTAAAATTATCCATTTTACAATGGGTGGTAGTCTATGATGAATTTAAACTCTAAATTCAAATAATTTGGATGAAATTTCCAAAACATTAATTTGAACATATATTTTTTATTACATAAAATACATAGCGGAGTTCTATGCGGCCTTACCTATACTATAATGTAAAATACTTTAATTTTATTGAGTGATACATCAGTTAAAATAAATGTGATGTGAGTAATGTTTCTATGATGATCTACTATAATCCATATTTCATTATTTCCATAGTAATTTTTTTACCAATAATGTCAAAATATATAGTGAGTACTTACATTTAAATATATGTATATATAATAATTGAATCATTAAATTTTTCTTTTTTTTCTATTATAAATTAACTTATTGAAAAAGTAAACAATTTGAGGAATATTAAACAATATCTTTCCATATGTTATAACACCATATTTTCTATCAGATATCTCATTATTTTTTTATTTTTTTTGTTGATAGAGACTATTGGGATATGAGCATCATTGAATAAATTATTTATTATCTGAATCTCTTATGGTATATATAATCACATACAGAATTTTAAATCTCCCCAATCCTAAATAATAAATTCTATGGACTCCACCTTCCATATTTTCAATCGTCATACTGTTTTATCATAATGTCCTTTCAATGAGACTTATATATATTATAAGGATTTATTTTTATGGAAATAAATATATCAAGGCTAGATGTTGATCTTTTCATTAGGATTCTCACGTAAATCCATTGTACATGTATGAAAACTAGATCCTTATTAATAATATAATTCATATGGAATCTAGAAATTATCTACTTATTACATGACCTATTTATATTTTCCTACATTTTATGGTAATGTATTTTGTTTTCCTTTTCTATGCTTACCTCAAACCATATTCATTGGGCCATGATTATATCCTATAATGTGATTATTTACATGAATATCTTATAATCAATATGTATTTAAATTTCCCATCATATAGATAATATATCAAAATACTAATTTCAATGATAACTATAAAAAACTCAAATTCATTGATATGATATGTTTCAAATGAATGTTTTATAATATTGAGGATTATACAATAAATTTATCATTTTATAATGGTTAGATCCATAATTTAATCCCAAAAAATTATTGTATACATTGAATCCCTCCAGAGTTGTTAGTATTTTGATCACTACTATTGCGATTAGCCTCCCATTCCACTTCTTGAATCCTACTTCACATTCACCAATCCATTAAAATATTAATATGTAAAACCCTTAGATTTTGTGAATTATTTTAATTTAATATTTTTGATATTTTTATTTCTATCTACTCTAAATATAGCTTCTGAAAGAAATATTTTTTTCATTAATTTCAGAAAACACCATATAAATCTATCACTATACACAAAACATATATTATCTTTCAGTTCACACAAAATATTTTTTTTTATTTTGTTACAAGTAATGTTTATCTTTATCGATAACATATATTACACGAAACACAATATTTTACAATTCTATAGAATAAAATTTATTTTATTGGAAAAATAATATTACAATTTTCCCAAAGGAATTTGAATGGGTTTTATTAGAAAAATATTATTTAATCAGGTAAATAAAACAAATACTTCAACCTAAATATTATTTTAAGATGTATTGTAAAATAAAGAAAATCATATTTTAGGAAAACTAATTATCTATGTATAAACACAATTTTATTTTAATAAATTAATAAAAATCATGATTTTTTAAAAGTAATATATATTAATATAAATATGTTTACAGTCATAAAATATATTTTATTTACATTTTTTAAGAACAAATACAATTTTATAAATAAAAAGATGTATTTTTCAGAAAGGCAATTTTCCTGCCATTTAAAGAAGATCCCATTAATAATATTTTTTTTTTATATTATTATATTTTTCAGAAAATAAACTTTATTTTATAAATATAAATACCAAAATTTACTTTGGGTAAATTGTTTTATATTTTTTTGGATGTTCAATTTATTTATGAATTAAGAAGAACACTGAATTTTAATTCCCAAATATTTTTATATTAAATTTTTATTTAATGATAAATTATATTTTTATTTGTTTATAATATTTAATTATATAAATTATATGCCAGTTAATCTAATTTCGGTCATCATAATAAATATCAATTTGAATTTGAATAAAAAAATCATAGAAAACTTTCAAAATCTTTTACTCTAAAAACCAACATTGACTTATTGTCTATGTGATTAAATTTAAATTAACTTACGCCACTTCTATGATTTGAATTTTACAAAGAGGATTTGATATTAAAAAAATAATATTTTATAATATATAATTATTTAAACTTAATTTTGGACCAAAAATATTAGTGAATGTAATTAAAATTAAATACATCGACGAAGGATAAATTATGCTTATAATGGGATTGAACAGTATGAATATTGGCCAAAATTGCCTAGAAAATTTCCCACAATCCATTATATTGATATATATTTACCATATAATAGATTGGATCTAAATATTTCCATTTTTTCCAAGTTACATTGAAAAAAAATTGGTAAAATACCATTTTAAAAAATTTACAAGAATACCAATTCACCTTAATTATAAAAAGAACTCACCCCTCCCACCTATTCACACACATGAAGACATTTTGATCACCCAATATCTACTAAAAGGTGATAAAAATTTCCATTAACTCATTCAATAATCTACCCTTTTTGTGTAAATCCATCTAATGAATAATTTTTGTGATAACCAAGAGTAGTTCATAATGAAGATTTAACATCCTTAATCAAGATTCATTGATATATTTACATTCTCAACCCTCTAAAATGTTATTATTCATTAATTATATTATAACATTAGTATCCTAAAAATACTTATATTTTTTATAAGTTTTTTACTTACACTTACAATCTCATCCATCAAATGGTTTGTGAACTTACTTTTTTTTATGTACGGTGAACTACCGCCTCTCAAAACGACGTTGTTTATTTTCCATTACAACCACTAATGGTTGAAAATTATGATAGAAACTATTTTTGTCTAATATATATTATATAAATTATTTATTTATTCTTATTTAATTGTAATATTATAAATGAAATCATGCTTTCATGTTTTTTAATTATAACTTCATTTGTGGAATTGTGGACTATCGCCTCCACAAAGCGGTGTGATTCATTCAAAAATTACATAGAAATTATTGTGGATGAGTTTATTAAAAATATACTCTATATATTAAATAATAACCCTAAATTAATGATATTCTATAGATAAACATATATGTCATTTTCTTTTTTTAATGTTAATACTATAGTAAAACAGAGAGAATGTTCATCAGTATACACGCCCTACTGTCTCCGTGAATTGTGGTTTTCATTTAATATTTTTATACTATATAGACTAATATATATAGTTATATAATAAATATATATGATATTAATATCATGTTTTAAATTTTATATATGATGATATAAGAATGTAAAAAATATAAATTTTTTTAAACATAGGAAAAAATGAAACTGATTATTACCTGAAACATAACATTAACATTGAGTTGTTTATAAATGCATAATAAAATCCATATTGAAGTAATATATGGTATTATATATAATCTTATGGTTCTATATTAGATGTATAAAAACTTATATTTATTGTATATATGTTTTAAATGATTTACAAGAGATTTTTGATTAAATGAATTTCATCTCACTTTTAATTTCTATCAGGTACATACCGTATTCACCACTATTTTCATTTGTGTTATGTATATAGTAACATATTAAATTTATATCATTTATTTAGTTCATTTAATGATATTAAATTATTTAATTCATGTTATTATTTCATGGGTATCACGATTCAAATGTTACTCAATTAGTAAGGGATTTCTCATTTCACTGTAATTTTCCATGAGACACAAGAATGGTTCAAAAAATATTTCATACATGTCATGTGTTTAAATTCCATTAAGTTATTATATGATTATTATACATAAATTTAGGTTTATTTATGTTATATTTTCATGGGGTCTATGTTTCAAAATTCACGAAATCAGTAAAGAAATTTCTTATCAATTTTCCTTGGATGAGACACATACCATAAAATGCACTGATAATATTTTACATTGTTTATATTCATGCATTTTTGATATTATATAATAAGAATAATTTTTTTTAATTTATATTTTAATAATCATATTAAATTATTTTCATACATTCGTGAAATTATCCAATGTTACCACGCGGTAAGAGTTTATTGAATGAATCTCATCATTTATCGAGATTGTTTATGATTATACTTCCATTGATTAAATTGTATTATCCATATCATATGAAATCTAATATAATTTCATAACATATAACGATTCATGTTATTTACATATAACTATACCATTATCAAATACATAATACTTAAGATAATTAAGAAAAGATTTTTATGAAAATAAGACATTATGTATCCTTTCGATCTAAAATCTACATTCTTTAACAACATTGTTTTCTAAACAAGTTTTCAATTTTTTTAATATTATCCTATTATTTTTAAATTAAATTTTAAGGAATGTTATAAATTTTTATAAAATGGTTTTAAAAGGAATACTCATATTATTTTACAATCATGTCACTTTTCTAAATTATTCATCGATATAAGAAATTTTCGGCACATATGATATTTTTATCCTTCATTAACATAATTTCCATGAATCATAATTTCAATGTTTGGAAATATAATTTCTAGAAGAATAATATTCCGTAATATTAAAGTTTTTTATTTTTATTTTTATGCAGTTTTCAAATAAAAAAGTTTTTCAAAATTTTTAATTTTTAAAAAGTTATTTAATGTTTTTAAAATCATTATTTTTATGTTATAAAATGGTTATTTTCCAAGGAAATGATTTCAATGAATTCAATATTTCATTATAATTTTTCAAATATATTTTATTTAAAAGGGGTTTCAAATTATTTTAAGCCTTATTTTTATTTTTTAAAATTATTTTAAATGAAAATGGATTTCAAAATGTTTTCATGATTTCATTATGAGTTTTGAAAGTATTTTGAAATAAAAATGTTTTCAAAATCTTTTTAATATTTCATTATGATTTTTTATAATATTTTCATAATTCCATTATATGTTTTAAAATATTTTTTTACAATATTACGTTTTTCAAAATTCATTATATTTTAAAGAGCTTCTTGCATCTTGAAAATGAAATTTCTCCTCAAGAAATGTTTTAAATAAAATTGTAATAATTTCTCCATAAGAAAAGGTTTTGAAATGGTTTAATAAAAAGGATTTATAAAAAAGGATATCCACATTAATACATTTTTTAGGAGTTCTATCAAAATACATCTCCCTTGAAGATGACATACATTGTTATACTTGATGATTTACTATGTATATGATCCAATAATTCCATTCTTATTCTTTCATGGATGATTTATGTTTTGATTAAATAATTTTTATAATAATTTATTCTATTCCATTGGTTATATTTTCTTAAAACCTACTTATTTTCATACATTATGATTTGATTAAATAATTATGTGACCTATCCTTTTACCGGAGGTAATTATATGATGAAATTTTTATGATACTCATTTAATATCATGGGTTATGATATTATGTTTATCAAACCCATCATTTTTTGTTATTCATTATATGATGAATATTTTATTATCTTCTAAAAAAGTATGTATGACTTCATTATGACATGGGTGGGACCAATATCTCCCTCTAATGTATTGTGTAATTATTTATATCACATTAGATAATGATTGGATTTAATTCGAAATACATGATCCACCATGGATTATGGGGAAACTCGATCTACTATGGGAAGATGGGGAAACCCACCCCTACATGGGATGATGGGGAAACATGATACACTATGGGATGATGGAGAAACCTAGTCCACAATGGTAATATGAAGAGACTAGATTCCTTTCAATGAATGGACTGTGACATAGGATAGTGGTGTGTCCATCATAGCAAGTGTAGGCCCTATATTGTTCACTGTTATGTACAAGAAAAGCATATTGACATATAAGGAATGATATTACATGTCTATGTGTATTCCATTATTCCATTTCATACTCATATGTTATGATTAATTGGTTTATTCTCCTGATTTCCACATGATTAATTCTATATGAACTGCAAAAATTTCTACCATCATTCATGTTTATGATATGAATTTTATTATCTTATAATTGAGTGATCACATTATCATTCGCATAATTTAATGACATGGAATTTCTGTGGATTTTTTTCTTAAATAAATGGGAATTTTGCAAGTTTGTGAAAAATGACGGCGCCTGATTCCGAGGCCCGGTGTGCCCGAAATCTATTTCAGATGTTTTTATGGTAAATTCAGTAAACGTATGAGCAAGTTTTTATAACATATGAACCGGTGCTTGGAATTGAAACATGAGGGAACTGTTGAAATCACGGTACCGGTATTCACATAAGGAGACTTCCACCTCGACGGTAGTGGGTCGAGAATAAAAGATAGTTTTTGGGTTTTTAGTGAAAGAATTAAATAAAATTAAGCTGTGTAGAATTAATTTTAATTTGTTGGTTAAAGCCTCCATGTTGATTTTGGAGGTGGGGACCACCACACATTAACCTCCCATGAGAGGTTATGGCAGTGGGGCCCACCTGAACCTAACCTCCACATCATGTTTATTATGGTGGGGACCACCTAGGTTTTTAACCCCCTTGAAACTACCCATTAATGGGGAGAAACCCTCAAACTTCAATTATGTGCAGGGGTGCCGCTTCAACATCCCTAACACTTAATTATTCCAAATCCTATTCATTAATTTTTTGAGAAAATGGTTTCAATTAATTGTTTATCCCATTTTAATTTTTTTCCAACAATTGAATAATAGATAAACATAATCTATTATTTTGGATTGGCATATTCATCTTGGTGGATCTTTGGAGAGGACATAGATTAGGTAGAAAAGCTCTCACCAACAACGAAAAAAGAACATGTCCTTCCAACGAATAACGCCGATGAGGAGAATTATTGAATTTCTTCAATAGAACCTCCTCTGACATAGGATGTCTTTGAATATGACGATCCGACACACAAATCGACAATCGAGGAAAAATGTCGATGTCTGTCTTTTTCCCTACGACTCTGTCGGTGGATAATGGTCAAGGTAAGGGTTTGAGTTTTCTTAATTGTTTCTCGTTCATCGTTTCCCTTTTAGGATTAAGATTCAAAGCCGAATCCTATCACAATAACATGGAGGGTGTGTGCCAAACAAACATGACCCGACCCCTCCGCCTTACATTGTGGATTTTGACGCTAATCATGGCACATGTCTGGGTTGAGCGATTGTTCATCAACGATGGATGAAGATCAAATGTGACGTCCCGAGTAGTGCGTGACAACTTCTGTAATGAGGATCGGGCCACCGAAAATCATCCAGTGTCCTATGGAATGTTCTCCGACGGTTGGAATCAGAGAATGTCACTGAAGATGAACCAAAGGGCGGCTGGCCTTATGGTCGGCCGTATGGACGGCGGCAGTGCAACTGCGCTGCTAGAGGAGTAGGCTGCAGCCGATGGGCCGTGGCAGTGAAGCAACGGCTGGAGCAAGGCTGACCGCAAAGAAAACTAGTGGCTCAGGCCATCGGGTTGCCAGAGAAGGCACATCACAGTTCACATCGAATGATGGATCGAAGGGGTCGTGGTCTTGACCGTGACGATGTATGATGGGAGAAAGGCTCTCCCAGCCACTGGAGGAGGTGCGGCACAACCACGCCTCATGGGAGGTGGTTGGCCGCTCGACCAGCTGGGAAGAGTGGGACTTGCTGAGTGGGTCCCTTGTGACTTAGACTGGTTCCACGTGGCACGGGATCTGAACCAGTCGAATGACTAAGCCAATCAGGACTCCAGGGGGAAATACCACCCCCCTAGACGTGGATAGGGTGGACCCCACAGAGAATTCCAGCTGCGGGCTTCGCGTGGGCCGAGCCCAACATGGGACGGACCCAGCGTGAACTGGACACAACGCAGGCCGGGCCTTCCCCAATGTTTAGGTTAGACCTGTAGACCAGGTTAGAGCCTAGTCTGGACCTGGGATGGGCTAGGTCAGGCCGGGTCGATCCGACTGGGCCGGACCGGACCGAGACCCGCTTTGACATGTTTCCAATCTTTTTCCCATAACATAAGCTACGAGAATCTGATTGATGAACCATCTATGGTGATTGAAACCTTTCAGGGAGATGGTTCTATTGGTATACCCCACATGAGGTTTGGACATAGTTGGTGTACAGTACGGTTGGATCAAACATAAATCCAACCGGGCCATCAGGATAGAAATGCAAATAACTCTCAAACCGGGCATCTGATTGACGCGTTGTCTGTCGCGTTGGGTTTCTTATGGATAGATGGATCTTTTGGATACATCCACATGGTACTTGTGGTAGTTTATGTATAGAAACCTGGCTTGAGGAGTGGACCCTCTTAGAATCAAGCGTGATTTGCGCGGAACCCTGTGGATGGATGCATTTTGATAAAGGGATCCTACATGGGTTTAATAGTACTGACTGCTCTTCGATGATAGTACATGGGGTCGATAGACTTAAAAACATTTCTAGGATCCTATGTGGGTTATAATTCTCCAACTACTGTTCTATGATCCTATATTTGTTCAACAGCTCTGATTACTGTTCTAGGATCCTATGTGGGTTCGACAGCTTTGATTACTATTCTAGGATCTTATAAAGGTTCGACATAGTTGATGATTCAGTGGATACACCTAATCATCCCTATCTATCTACAAAAATTGTATACATGTGTGAGCTGAGCCTTGAATCAATGTTGTTATCAAGATGTTTTCTTTCATCCTTTGTTGAACAGGTTATGCTTGGGGTCAAGAGTTGGAGCCGGTTTTTATTTTATTGTTTGCGTATATGTATTGGAATATACCTAAGTAGGGTTGGATGATACTTTGTTATTGTATTCCTACTACAGTGTTTTATCATTAATGGTTTCTGGGAGACCATCAGGGGATCTTGGGGTCCCTAAAGAGTATCGTTATACTCACCCCTACATTGGCTTCTCCCGCACCTTGTTGTATCCTGTGCAAGTGGTAGACATCAGTGATCGAGGCTGAGAGAGATGGATGGGAGGCTGCTCAGAGATAGACTTATATAGGACATACTTCAGGGATGAATTTCTCAAGATCTGTTCCAACCATTCAGGTAGGATTTCCCAGTGGACGATCAAGGAGCTGTTTTCCCTTTTTCCTGTACTTATACTTCAGTTGGGTTTGTATACTGGCCCATTTAAATTAAGAACTATTAACATTAATAGTACTATTTTGTTATCTCTAGTTGTGTACAGTCTATGATAGTTTTAGGTTTAAAGGCAATGCATTCCCTTTTCTCTAAGATATTCCTTTTTAGTGTTATTCACCAGGCCCCATCCCAAGGAAGGCGGGCTTGGTGTAGTCACGACACGAGCCCGTGGAGGGGTCATGAAAATTGGTATCAGAGGAGTTGGTTCAACCATAGAACACTGGACTCTGATCCTTTAATGGAAATAATGTCAACTGTTTTGGGTATGGTTATCAGTTTTGGAAAACCGGTGTTGGTGCAGCAGCCGACGTATCCATACACAAGGACTATGACTTCTTATTTCTGACTCAGTACACGAATACACTGATTGAATGTGTTTTTCATAAGAAAAGTTCTATTTTTGATCTCTTTAAGTCTATTCAGCAGATATAACTTATTAACCATGGTGCACCTATTTTTTTTGAATGGACCCACCGGATGCTCCAGGTGCATGATGAGGTGACACTTCTCTTGGCATACATTGAGTGCCTGTTTCGGGAAGAGTTTGTCCCAGCCACCCTATGTGCATTGAAGATACATAAGCTAATTAATATACAGTAGGGGAAAATGGTAGTGGAACAATACTTAGCATGGTTCACCGACCTCTCACACTACTCCACAGATATGGTGTGAGACCCTTTCTTCAGGGCCTGGACCATCGAGCAGGGGATTAGGCTAGAGATGAGGAATTCAATGATCTCTCTCATCATCCCGACATAGGTGGAGGTGTTGGAGTGGGCCCTCTTAGTAGGGAGTTTCCTTGCTGAGTAGTCACCAACTGTGAGACCCACCACTGGGCATCACGTAGCAGAGTCTTCTACATCTGGCAGCAGACAGTTGTCAGAAAAATCCAAGAAGATCCGTGCATTCGGTGGACGACCTCAGGATACAGATTTAGTGGTGTGGGGCACATGGGACATAGCTAGTCATACGAGTAACAGGAAGTGATGCGCATGCGATAGGCAGGGTCACATGGCTTGTCATTTTCCGACCCGCCATGCAGATGATCAGCAGATGGTTGAAAGAGAGCCTAGAAAGAGACAAAGATTCAATCGAGGCATTCCATAGGGCACATGATGACATGGCAGAGGAGATGGTTGAGTAGCTAGCGGTGGGCCACATTTTGAGGTGTTACCGCCACCCCCACCGGGAAGTCCACCCCGACCGAAGGGAGTAGGTTGAAATGGCAGAGATCAGCTCCATGCAGTTGAGTCTTATGATCATGGCACTTTGGAGATGATTTGAGGTATGATCTATGTCTACTCCACCATGGCAGATGTACTTATAGACACAAGTGTCAGTCACTCTTTCATTTCCACTACCATTGTTCGGATCTCGAAGATTCTAATGGAGCCATTGGCTCATTCATTATGGCTAGAGACTACTATGGAAGCATAATCGATGATTACGCAATGGTTCTGATAGTGTGAGATTATTCTAGGAGGCGAGAGATTTAGTTGGGATATCCAAGTAGCAATGTCGAGGATTTACAATGTCATCTTGGGTGTGGACTGGTTATCTACATTCCATGCTCAAATTGACAGTATTAGGCAGAAATTGCAGTGTTTCCATGAGGATGAGACTAGGTTTACCTTCACCAGCAATAAGGGAGACTTTGCAGTGCATGATGAACTTACCCAGAGGAGGGGCATCTGATTACTCATCATTTGGATAGCCTTATCCTTGTAGCAGTTGATGTGAAGAATCTGAGATATCCTGTTGTGGTGGATCAGTGCGCAAATGTTTTTCCTGATGAGGTTCCAGGACTACCTCCTCATAGAGAGGTAGAGTTTTACATCAACTTGTTTCCTGGGATGACATCGATATCTATTCTAGCATATCAGATGGATAACGTGGAGCTTCATGAGCTGCGAGTACTACTAGAGGGATTTCAGGGAAAGGGATTCGTCAGGCCTAGTGTTTCCCCATGGGCATCCCCGATTTTGTTCATCAAGATGGAATACGGGAGTTTGAGGCTTTGTGTGCATTACCTACGCCTCAAGCAGGTGACCGTGATGAACAAGTATCCACTTTCGATGATTGGTGACCTCTTCGATTAGCTGAAGGGAGCATGTTGTTTCTCTAAGATAGACCTTTGATCGGGCTACCACCAGCTCAGATTATGGGATGAGGATGTGCATAAGACAACTTTCAGATGTCGGTATAGTCAGTATGAGTTCCTAGTTATTTTATTTGGCATACCCAACTAACAATCTATGTTCAAGGGACTCCTGAACAGGATCTTCCATCCTTTCCTTTATCGCTTTGTGGTAGTCTTCATCGATGACATTCTGATCTACTCTACTACAGAGGAGGAGCATGCCCATCATTTTCAGATATTACATAACACACTCCGAGAGAACCTGCTTTATGGAAAGATCTCGAAGTTCCAGTTATGGATATGAGATGTTCACTTTCTAGGACACGCCATCTCAGAGGCTGGAGTTTCTATAGATCCAGCGAAGATTGATGCGGTGCTAGCTTGGGAGCCACCCAAGAGTGTAATAGAGGTACGAAGTTTCTTGGGTATGGACAGTTATTACTGGTGATTTGTTCCAAACATCTCCAGAGTTGCAGCACCCTTATCGGAATTGATGAAGAAGGGTCAACCCTTCGTGTGGTCATAGAGATGCCAGTAGAGATCTCAAGAGCTGAGGCAGAGGCTGAATAGTGCGCACATCTTGTGGCTGCTAGAGGAGGGCATTGGTTATGTGGTCTACATTGATGCATCAGGGACCATGCTAGGATGCATCCTGATGTAGGAGTGAGAATTGATAGCTTATGGTTCTCATCAGCTGATATTGCATGAGAAGAACTGTGCTACCCATGACCTAGAGTTAGCAGCAGTGGTCTTCGCCATGAAGATGTGGCGAAACTATCTGATTGGTGAGAATTTCACAATCTACCCTAACCACCATAGTCTCATGTATATCTTGTCGCAGAAGGACCTAAACTAGAGACAATGACGTTGGCTTGGGTTCTACCATGACTATGATTTAGAGATAGTCTATACTTCTGGGAATGGGAATGTTGTAGCAGATGCTCTCAGTAGAAGATTAGTCATTCATCTACTAGGGGGGAGACTAAGCAGCTGGCCACTTTGTAGATTTATTATGTGGACATAGATGGAGTAGCTTTCCAATAGTCTCTTATTGTCATAGTCCCACTCCTTTAGAGATTCTGGGAAGCACAATGTTGGGATGCTGAATGCGAGGCTCTACGTGCACATATATCCACAGCGAAGGCACCTGATGGATTTTCTGTAGGTGGGGAGAATTTCATCCTCATCAGAGGACGTACCATGGTACAATCATCACTTCGGGAGGTAGTTTTGAGGGAGTTCCACACATCACCTATAGCGGTACATCCAGGTGTGTCGAATTTGTACCAGGATATTCGATGACTGCACTGGTGGTCAGTTATGAAAAATACAGTAGTAGAGTTTGTCTCCTGATGCCTCACTTGTCAGCAAGTGAAGGAGGAGAACCAGGTACAAGTAGGGTTGGTTCAAACATTAGAGTTCCCACAGTGGATGTGGGATGAGATATCCATAGACATCATGATAGGACTTCCACGTACATCTAGGGGACATGACTCAATTTGTGTGATCGTTGACCGACTCACCATGTCAGCCCACTTCCTACTAATTAGAGAGAAGGGTTCATTAGAGAGCTTGGGAAAGCTCTATATATAAAAGGTTGTGAAACTTCAAGGGTTACTGTTGATGATTTTCTCCAATACCGACACAAATTTTTTATCCTTGATATGGTAGGAGTTACAGGAGGCTTTCAGGACACAACTTCATTTGAGCACCGCCTTCCATCCTCAGATGGTTGGCCAGACAGAGAGGACCATTCAAACTATTGAGGGCATGCACCGTGGATGCGTCCTTCACTTTAGTCACATCTGGAGGACCAATTTCCCTTGGTGGAGTTTCCATACAATAATAGCTATCTCTTCACCATCGAGATGGCACCTTTCGAGGCATTTATGGTCGACCATGAAGATCACCACTGTGATGGATACACCCAGGAGAGTCAGCACTAGTGGGACCAGAGATGGTACGAGCAACCACCGAGAAGGTGAAGATAATCTAGGATTAGATGAAGACTTCACAGAGCAGGAAGAAGTCATATACTGATAGGAGACGGAGACCTATGAAGTTCGAGGATAGAAACCACATCTTTCTACGGGTCACACCTCATCGAGGTTTATGGAGATTTTGCTGCGGTAAAAAGTTATCTCTATGATTCATCAGGAATTTTCAGGTCCTTAATAGAGTTAGAGAGGTGGCATACTGCATAGCTCTTCCACGTTAGTAGCACCGGGTACAGGACATCTTCCATGTATCCTAGCTGAGGAGATACGTGAACGACCCCTTTCACATCAATGACCATGGAGAGATGGACGTCGATAATGGGGAGACTTTTACATATGTTATAGTGGAGATTGAGAATTGAACAGAGCGGGTCCTACATGGATGGTTGATACCTCTGGTACGTGTTCTCTGGCAGCAAGTGAACCTCCAGGAAAGCACATGGGAGCGGGAGGCTCATATGCGTGCTCAGTACCCCCACTTGTTCTCATTGTTTGAGTTTAGTTTATGGGGACGTAATTCCATGAGTTGGGGAGAATGTAAAGAATAAAATTTTCCAAGGTATTTTTTTCCTAAATAAATGCGAATTTTTTGACTCCGCATAAATTGACGACGCATGATTCGGAAGCCCGATGTGCCCGGAATCAATTTCTGATGTTTTTTTTAGGTACGTTTAGTAAATGTATGAGCGGTTTTTTATGTCTATTGAACTGGTGCTCGGAATTGAAATCTGAAAGCACTGTTGAACTTGCAACACCGATATTCACTTAAGGGGACATTCAACTTGACGGCAGTGGGTCAAGAATAAAAGATAGTTTTTGGGTTTTTAGTGAAAGAATTTAATAAAAATAAAGTTGTGTAGCTTTTTTTTAAAAAACTCCATGTGGAAGTTAGAGGTGTGGACCACCACACCTTAACTTACCATGAGAGTTTATAGTGGTGGGACCCACCCAAACCTAACCAATCATTATGTTTATTATGGTGGGGACCACCCGGGCTTTTAACCCCTTGAAACTCCGCATTAGTGGGGAGAAACCCTCAAACTGCCATAATTTGCATGGGAGCCTCTTCAACATCCCTAACACTTAACTATTACAAATCCTCTTCATTAATTATTTGATCCAACACTTTAAATTTATTTTTTAACCCATTTTAATTTTTTCCAATAATTAAATAATAGATAAAATTAATCAGTTATTTTGGAATGTCATATTAATCTTGGTCGAACTTTGTAGAGGAGAGAGCATAGGGAGAAAAGATCATTCCAATGAAGAACGAAGAACACATCCTTACAATGAAGAACACCGGGGGGGAACATTTTAGACTTTCTTCCTCAGAATTTCCTTCGACGTAGGATGTCTTTGACTATGATGAGCTGCCACACAAACTGATGATCAAGGAAAATCGCCGACATCCATCTTTTTCTATCACGAACCTGGCACCAGGTCGCCCCAACGCCTGACCTAGTCCACGACATGGCCCGAGGGGAATTCCCGATCCCCATAGGCTGGAAACTAGTGTCAGACATCAAAATAAACAAGTTGGGAACGATTTGGACCGTAAGAAACATAAATAATCAAAAACTGAACAAGCAGATAAATAAAGGGAAATAAACCAAACAACTTGGCAGCAGAAAAAGGAATTAACGAAGCGACGTGAAATACCTCAGGTGACCCCGTGGGTCAATATAGAACGTTAACCACACTCTCTCCCAAAAGCAACCCAAGGCCGAAACCTGCAACTGAAAAATAAAGTAGGCATGAGCACTGAGATGCTCAGTAGGAAGGCCAAAATATAACCACGTCCTATGCCTCCGCCGTTAGTAAGAATTCCAATTATGCATGTTTGAAAATAAGGTATAATAAAATAATGTTTCTCCTTTTCAAATTCATTTAACAATTTTTCATTTTCAGGTAAAGAATTTTACTCCCAATACATTTTCAAAAATGTTTTCAATCATGCAATAACATTTCAAAGTTAAAGGAAACCAGTTTGGATTAAAATATGGGTTTCACAAACAAGACATCAAGTATGAAAGAACTGAAAATAAAGTTACATCACTAGAAGCATGTTACAAATGAGAACCATGGGTAATCCCTATAGGTATCTAGAACATGTGGGAACCTAGAGACCTCATACCTCAGTGAATCATGTCTTATAAGACAACGATCATCAGAAAAAGTGGCATAGAAGGACACAACCCTCATAAAACGTTGCTTAGAAGAACATGGCCCTCAGAAATTCATATGTTTAGTTAGTTTTGTTGTGTCAATCCTACTAGACAAACCAGGACAAACCCCTGCCATTTCATCTAGCATACAAGTCCTGGTCACCCACCTAGATATCTGAGTTTCCCATTGTGCTCTATTTCAAGAGGTGGTGAGTTATTCTTTATCATGCAAACATATATGAACCTAACATTTTCATTATCAAAAACTCATTCAACCTCTCACCACCGTTCTCCCTCCTTTAGCGTATTCCCCATCTTTCACGTCACATAATGCATAAACATCAACGTTAGGAACATCATAACACTTTCAACATACAAATCATTTTATAAAATCAAGGGGAGTGCCTCAAGAAAGGTTTTTCCTTTTCATAAAACAATCTTATGCTTCCAAACGGGCTTTATTACATAAAGGGAACACATTTTACAATTAACCGGCCAAAAAGGCCAAAAACCTTTTGATATACACATCACCAATTCAAACCCACTTAGGAAATCAATTTTTCAAGAAAAGGCCACTTAAGACCGATAACATTAAAAATACATTTCAATTTCCAATGAAAAGGAAAAATCATTTCTAGAAACCATAACCTGATTTCATAGCATGAGTATATAACGTAAATGTAAAATGTTTTTTTTAAACAAGCAAGAAATTATGAATCTCGAATTAAAGGCATATGTATAAAGGACCTACAACAAACTTTTCGCTATTTTTTGATGGCCACTCGAACCGACACTTGGTGCATACATGCACATGCATTTATACATATATATATACACACCCCAAGCTACATTGAACTTTTTCCCAATGCAATGAGGGAAAATGTAAAAAGAGGGAATATATGTATATATGCCTTACCATATGCATGTACATGTAGGATGCCTCGATATGTACGGCCCAAAAAAAAGAAGCAAGGCCCAACGCACTACACATATAATTTAACAAAACAATTATGCAATTTATTATACACATCAAAGTTAGCACTAAAAAAAGAATCACACAAAAAACACTCTATAACCCAAAAAATACACTAAACCATTTGAAAATACATTTCACACTACTTGTATAATTCATAAAACTCTTTTAAAATAATAAAAGGAAAGAACATAATCAATTTAACCATTTACAAAGGCCATTTCAAATCATCACATAAACTGCAACCAATTCCAAAAAAATCATTCCATTGTTTAAGTTCCATTGAAAACATGACTCACACCACTTGAAAAACTAGATAAACTATTTGTACAACTTATAAATCACCTAAAAGAGGTGAAACACGATTTTACATGAAAAGTACACCCAATTTCACATTAAAAAACCAATTCTAACACAAATGTATATCAGATTATTTCAAAAGCTAGTTTTGCATCACTTGAACCATGAAATTAGTCATTTTCATAATTTATAAAACATTACCAAGGCACATAATAACACCATACTGAATCATAATCTATAGATATTGCATGATCTAAAAAAGAAAATTCACACTAAAAACCCTTCCAAACATCATTCGCATCACATACATAATCCGAATAACTAATTTCATGATTTATAAATTGAAGTCAAACAACATGACAAGAGATAACCCTAAAAAGTACGCAATTTCATTTCAAAATGCTACTTTAAATTCAAACGCATATGAAATATTTTTAAAAAAACACTTGCCACCTCACCTATAAATCATGTAACACATTAAATTAACCATGTAAGAAAAATAATAAGCCAAATACAGACTATACTCAGAAAAACCATCCTTTGGTGTCGAAACCCCCTGAATTTCAGTGAGAAACATCAATTGCACCATATTCACATCGAAAGGTAGCAAGGATGAACCCTAAAGACAAATTATCGAAGTAATCACACCAAAAAATGGAACAAATAAAATATGAAACCCAAATCGAAATTCTTCCAATTTGAAGAAGAAAACAATCGAAGAAAAAAACCTGCGGGAAAGGTGTAGAGGACCAACCGAGAAAGAGAGTGGACCACTAGAGGTGTGCCGCACCAGAAATCCAAGCTGGAAAGAAATAGAGGAGCAGTTCTGAGTGGTGCGAAGCAGTAAGGGGGGGTCATGTGGTTTAGTGCGAAGTGGTTAGAGGTGTGGCTTCGTGGTAGTAGATCGATGCCACCAGAGAGAAGAGTTGGAGGAGGCTCTGGTCCTGGTGGAGGTGTAAGGAGAATGAAGGATGACGGTTAAATGATAGGGTTTGTGGAAGATGGTTTGGCCCGACGAGATTGAGGGGGTGTGTGCTGGCTGCTTCTGTTGGAGGGGCAGGAGAGGAGCAGATGGGGGGGGGGGGGGGTCGCGACAGGCTGGAGGGTGGGAGGCGCGCCGAAGGGCCCTCGCCGGTGGGGGGTGGGGGGGGTTGCATGAGCAGGAGAGGATGGTGGGGGGGGGGGTTGGCTGTGCGAATAGGGTTTTAGGTGGGGGGAGATGTGCCGTGCGAGTCCAAGAGAGAAGAGAAAGAGGGGGGAGACAAGGGAGGAAAAAAAATGAATAAAAGAAAATGAAATTAAATAGATAAATCATTCATAAATAATGATAATATTAATATTCATAAACTTATTACTAATTATAATAAACATGATAATAATAATATTATAGACCAAAATAATAATAACAATAATCACCATTATTATAATTATAAAACAAACTCATTAAAACTCACATTATTTATTTGTCTTGTACATGAGGCAGGTCACACGATGACCCGTGCAAAGTCGTGCAGCTTTGAACACGCTCTGCCCATGCATCAAATGCCATCAAGGGCAATGAATTCATTCATCAAAAAGTGCAAAAATTTCAAATGGGATTGGCCCGCAACAAGATAGAATGTTTCAAAATCTACTAAAATAATAAAATAATTTTAATTTAAAAGTTTGGATGTGAAAATTATCCCAACCACAAAAACTTTCTGCCACCAGAAAGTCACCCAGCCAAACGAGGAATCAAACTTTAGTTTGAAACAGAATGAGGCCAAAAAAATTACAAATCGGTGTGACTTTTCACTCCATCATTCACACCCGAACAACTCTAATGGAACTACATCGAGAAGAGTCATCAGGAAACAAGGAGGGTTACCCCCACCACAAGAACCTGACTAGCATAACCAACATTGAGACTCTCAGCATGGGCTAACTCTGGAACTGCTAACTTGATCCAAGAGGGAACCGTCACACAAAGAAAACCTCGGAGAAGACACGACAAGTTTCATTGTGGGTCTCCCCACCATTTAAGAACCGACCAGCTTAAACCAACCAGTATAGACCGACACCAGAACTTCCAACCCAAACCAGAAACCACTAACACATGAGAAAACCCAAAAAAGAATTCTACCAAATAACAAACTTAACCATGACTCATCATTTCCACAAGAGATGAGAATCTCCAAAATGAACATTTAATAAAACAAAATGGGTCACATTTGAGGAGGTCCAACTACTGGAATTGACAAAAAGATGAGATCACCATGCCTTCTTACAACCACAGTGGGATATTGGAAGAACAAATCCCGCAACGAGAAAAAGAGAATTTTACGCCTCTTACAGCATAATAGAACCTTCAATGATGGGAGAGCTACAACAGGGAAATTCACACCATCCCCATTTCCGCATTGGAGACAAAAAAGTAGACCAAGGTGCCCCACACCCAACGATTCCTGACTGCGTGAAGAGATTCACTCCGAGACCTATGGCTGGTGCTCTGATGTCTTGAAACATCCGTTGTCCCGCAATCAGGAGCTGATATCCTTCGGTCGAGACTCCTACTGACGATGACACTATTGGAACCCCTCCAATTGTCCCAAATGGACACATTGACGTCAAGCCTACGAAGGATGATGACAAGGCAACTTAAAGTACCCAAACTGAGCACACTAGAAGAAATCATGGTGGTGGACCAACTAATCAAATATGGAATTGATAAAAAGACTTGTCTGAGACAGGTTCCTCCGATTCTCTCTCATCACCAGATGGGGAACCTTCCCGAACAACAGAAATAAATGGTCTTCGAACCCTAGATGAAGACCCCATAGAAGAGAAACTTTAACTGATTCCATGACGCTACCTCTGGAGAAAATGGATTTAACCCCTTGGAATGCCCCACGTTGGACTTCACTGCTTCATTGGCCTTACTCGACACCCACTAGTTCTTCCACATTCCTTACCTTCACTTCCTCGGGTATAAACCATCAGATGAGAGTGGTATTAAACCCCTTCCAAGACATACCATCATGCAACGACGCATGGATTATCTCCTCCACCAATCCAAAGTTTCACCTTCAAATAGACCTGAACCAACAAGGACTCTCATTGTTTTGGGAGTATCTAATAACATGGAAACACCAACGATTTCACCATGCCTGTCCGCTACCTTTGATAGATCACAATCACCACAGAAGTTGGACAATAACCGAAAAGAATTAAATTCCTCCACACCGCTATGAGTTTTGGTAGAACCAACAACTAGAAGAGGCTCACTAGAATCTTCTAGGACTTTTCTAGACAGCATACTCAAAAACGAGAGGTAATAATCCAAATCTATACTCATCATAAATCAAAATTCCACACCTCAATCACAAACGAAAGCTCCAACTCAAATCACTATTCCAACCACAATTCAGTATGTCAAAACAAATAACCGACGAAAATGAATACTAATCATGAAAATAGGACACTAAACATTTACTAACCCACTTTTCATGAAGTCTCACACATACATATCTCTGTGATAGCTCAATCACTCATCCACTCACATCACGAATTTCTCCACTTGCCACATTTACACCTCAATGTATGTGATCACTCATAGGAATACCAAGGGTCAATTTAAGACACTTCTCATTTTCAAAATAGATCATTCAGCATAAAGCACAAATTCCCAACCAATTTAGTGAATGTCACTTATCATTAAAGATTCACATTTCCAAATTCCAAAACGTTTTCCATTTTAAAAAACATTTTCCACTCCAATAACCACATTATCTTTTGAAAACACCTTCACAAAAATCTATTTTCATTTTTGAGATCTACTCACACCAACCAAAATGAAGGTCAAACATAACTAATAACAAAATTTCCAAAAATAAGGGACTAGTGGCTATGCCAACCTGGGAACGTGGTTTAGTATACCAAGTCCAAGTGAGCATTAACCACCAGAAGCGTCTTGAACAGTGCACTCGGTTTGTACATGGGATTCTACTCCATGAAAGTCTACTGCGTAACACTGGCTCACTTCCTTGGTCATCCGTCATCAACACATACCAATCCAACGAAGAAAATTCAAATCCTGGACTACCCCTAACAACTCGATTCTCAGGTTGGGGAAGGGTTCCTGACGTCCTTCCCACACCTACCTCTCAAGTCCTGACACACCTAATCACCAAGCTACATGACACCCCAAATAAAAAGGGCACCTCTGATACCATTTTGTCACGAACCAGGCACCGGGTCGCCCCGGCGCCCGCCCCGGTCCACGACATCGCCCGAGGGGCGTTCCCGATCCCCACAGGATGGAAGCTAGTGCCAGGAATAAAAATAAACCATTTGGGAATGATTTAGTCTGTAACAAACATTAATAATAAAAAACTGAACAAGAAGATAAATAAAGGGAAATAAACCAAACAACTTGGAAGAAGAAAAAGGAATTAAATAAGCTACATGACATACCTCAGGTGACCCCGTGGGTCAATGTAGAACATATGTCATGATCGCTCGCAAAAGCGACCCAAGGATGAAACCTGCAACTGAAAAGTTAAGTAGGAATTATAACCAAGATGCTCAGTAGGAATTCCAAAATATAACCACGTCCTATGCCTCTGCCTTTTGTAAGAAATCCAATTATGCTATTTTAAAAATAAGTTATAATAAAATAATGTTTCTCCTTTTCAAATTCATGTAACGAGTTTGCATTTTCAGGTAAAGAATTTTAATCCCACTACATTTTCAAAATACGTTTCAAGCATGCATTAACATTACAAAATTAATGGAATCCAGTTTGGAATAAAATATGGTTTTCACAAAGAAGACATCAAGTATGAAACAACTGAAAAGAATGTTACATCACTAGAAGCATGTCACAAATGAGCACCATGGGTAATCCCTATAGGTTGCTAGAACAACTGGGAACCTAGAGACCTTATACCTTGGTGAAACGTGGCTTAGAAGACCACGAGCCTCTGAAAACGTAGCTTAGAAGGCCCCGACCCACAGAAAACCTGTAATAGAATCCCACGACCCTCATAAATTCATATTTTTAGTTAGTGTTGTTGCATCAATCCTACTAGACAAACCGGGACGAACCCCTGTCGTGTCATCTAGCATACTAGTCCTAGTCACCCACCTAGATACCCGAGTTTCCCATTGTGCTCTATTTCAAGTGGTGATGAGTTTTTCTTTATCATGCAAACATATATGAACCTAAAATTTTCATTATCAAAAACTCATTCAACCTCTCACCCCCATTCTCCCTCCTTAAGTGCATTACCCCTATTTCATGTCACATAATTCATTAACTTCAATGTTAGGGACATCATAACACTTTAAACATACAAATAATTTTCCAAAATCAAGGGGCGTGCCTCAAGAGAGGTTTTTCTATTTCATAAAACATTATTAAGCTTCCAACCGGGTTTTATTACATAAAGGGAAAACTTTTTACAATTAACCGGCCAAAAAGGCCAATCACCTTTGGATATACACATTAACAATTCCAAACCACTTAGGAAATCAATTTTCAAGACAAGGTCACTTAAGACCGATAACATTAAAAATACATTTCAATTTAAAATGTAAAGGGAAAATCATTTCTAGAAACCATAACCCAATTTCATAGCATGTGTATATAGTGTTACTGTAAAACGTATTTTTTTAAAATAAGCCAGAAATTATGAATCTAGAATTAAAGGCATAGGCATAGATGACCTACCTCAAACTTGTCGCTATTTGTCGATGGCCACTCGAACTGGCACTTGGCGCATACACGCACATGCATTTATACATATCTATATACACACCCCTAGCTGCATTGCACATATTCCCCATGCCATGAGGGAATATGTACAAAGAGGGCATATATATATATATATATATATATATGCCTTTCCATATGCATGTACATGTCGGACTCCTCGACACGTGCGGCCCAAAACCAACGAAGTAAGGCCCAACAGAGTACACATATAATTTAATAAAACAATTAAGCAATTTATTAAACACTTCAATGTTAGTGCTAAAAAAAATCACACCAAAAAAACTCTGTAATCCCAAATGTATGCTAAGACATTTTAAAATATATTTCACACTACTTTTATAACTCATAAAACTCATTTAATATAATTAAAATAAAGCACACAATCAATTTAACCATTTCCAAAGGCCATTTCAAATCATCACATAAACTGTAACCAATTCCAAAACAAGCATTCTATTTTTTAAGTGCAATTGAAAACACGACTCCCAACATATGAATAACTAGATACACCATTTTTAAACTTATAAAACACCTAAAAGAGGATCAACAATATTTTACACAAAAAATATACCCAAATTCACATTAAAAAAACCAATTCCAACAGAAATGCATATTAGATTCTGTCAAAATCTAGTTTCACATCACTTTAACCACGAAATTAGTCATTTGAATAATTTATAAAACATTACCAAGGCACACAACAACACCATACTGAAACATAATCTAATGATATTTCATGATCTAATAAATAAAACACACACTAAAAGCCTTTAAAAACATCATCCGCTTCACGTACATAATCCGAATAACCAATTTCATGATTTATAAATTGTCGTCAAACAACATAACAAGAGTTAAACCTGAAAAGTACTCAATTTCATTTCAAAATGCTACTTTAAATTCAAATTCATATGAAATATTTTTAAAAACACACTTTTCACCTCACCTATTAATAATTTAACACATTAAATTAACCAAGTAAGAAAAATAATATGCCAAATACTGATTATACTCGGAAACACGAACCTTTGATGCCGAAACCCCCTGAATTTCGGTGCGAAACTTCAATTGCACCATATTCACACCATGAGGGACCAAGGATGAACCCTAAAAACAAAGTATCGAAGCAATCACACGAAAAATGGACCAAATAAAATATCAAAAACCTACCCAAAAATTTGTCAATTGGATGAAGAAAAAAATCAATGCAAAACAAACCTATGGGAAACGTGTAGATGACCAATCCAGCAAGAGAGTGGGCCACCAGAGGTGCGCCGCACCGAAAATTTCAGCCAGAAAGAAATGGAGGCAGATTTCCGAGTGGTGCGAAGCAGCAAAGGGGGGGGGGTGGGTGATGTGGTTCGGTGCAAAGCGGAAAGCGGTGCAGCTTGGTGGTAGCCAACCGATGCAGCCAGAGAGAAGAGCGGGAGGATGCTCCATTCATGGTGGAGGCGTAAGGAGGAAGAAGGTCGGCGATTCAACGGTAGGGTCTGTGGAAGATGGTGCGGCCTGAAGGAATTTAGGGGGTGTGTGCCAGATATTTCAGCTGGAGGTGGAGGAGAGGAGTAGATCGAGAGGGGGGGGTCGCGATGGGTTGGAGGGTTGGTGGCGCGCTGAAGGGACCTCGCCGGTGGGAAGGGGGGTAGCGCGAGCGGGATAGGATGGTTGGGGGGGGGTCAGCCGCGCGAATATGGTTTTAGGTGGGGAGAGATGTGCCAGATGAGTATAATAGAGAAGAGCAAGATGGGTGAAGACAAGGGAGGAAAAAAAGAAAGGAATAAAATAAAATGAAATAAACTAGATAAATAATCCTTAAATTATGATAATATTAACATTCATAAACTTAATAATAATTATAATAAAGGTGATAATAATAATATTATTAACCATAATAATAATAAAAATAATCACCATTATTATATTTATTAAACTAACTCATTAAAACTCACTTTCTTTATTTGTCTTCTACATGAGACATGCCGCACAGTGACTCGAGAAAAGTCACGCGACTTTGACCACACACTGCCAATGCATCAGATGCAGTCAAGGGAAAATCATTCATTCATCGAAAATGTGAAATAATTTCAAACGGCCTTGGCCCGCAACACGATAAAAACATTCAACGACTAATAAAATAATAAAATAATATTAATTTAAATGTTCAGGTGTGACATTTTCCTTGTGACTCCGTCAACAGACAATGATCAATGTTGATGTTCGAGCATTGTTAATTGTTTCTCATTCTTCAATTACCTTTGAGGATTATGATTCGGAGCTACATTCTATCACTCTAACATGGAGGGTGCAGGCCCAACAAACATGGCCTGACCCCTCAAACTTATTTTGTGGATTTTGAAGCTAATCACGGCACGAGTCTAAGTTGAGCGATTTTTCATCAAAAATTGTTGCATATTGATGGAGAAGTCCCTAGTAGTATGAGAAAACTTACAGAATGAGAATCAGGCCACCAGAACTCGTCTGGTGACCCGCGAAAGGTTCACTAGTTGTTGGAACTGGTGAATGTCACCGGCGACGAAGGGAAGGACCATCGGCACTCCGGGCGACCGTGTGGATGGTGGTAGCGAAACCACACCACTGGAAGAGTTGGCGATGACCGATGGGCTGTGGGTGTGTAGCAATGACCAACAGATGGCTGACCGCGAAGAAAACAGGTGGCTCGTGCCCCCGGGTCTCCAGGGATGGTGCGGTGCAGCGTGACCCGCGCGATGGATCGAATGGACCACGGCCATGGCCACAATGACGGAGGATGGGCAGCCTGCTTTTCCGGCTACAAGAGGTGGTGCGGCGCAACCATGCCATACAAGAGGTGGCTAGCCGCTCAGCCAGCTTGGAAGAGTGGGACCATTCGCGTGTGTCATGCGTGACACAGACTGGCGCCATGTGGTGCCAGATCTAAAAATCCTTAATGGCTATGCCTTTCGAGACTCTAGTGGGCATGGTCATCCCCCTAGACATGACTAGGGTGGTCCCCATGGGGATCGCCATCCGCATGCCTCATGCGGGCCGAGCCCAGCACGGGCCGGACCCAGCACAGGCCGGACCCAGCATGGTCCGGGCTGCCCCCGCGGGCCGGGCTGCCCCAGTGGGTCGGGTCTAACCCGCGGACCAAGTCAGACCTCAGTTCAGACCTGGGTCGGGCTGGGTCAGGCCGGGTCGGTCCGACTGGGTCGGACCAGGCGTTGACCCGCTTTACCCTGTTTCCACTCTTTTGCCCATAACGTGAGCAACAGATGTCCGATTGATGAACCGTCTTCAGCGACTGTAACCATGTAGGGAGAAAATTCATTTGGTATACCCCAATTGAGCTTTGGACGTAGTTGAGGTACAACTGGGTTGGATCGAACGTATATCGAAACGGGCCCTTGGAACTAAAATTCCAATAACTCTCAGACCAGGCGTCTGATTAACGAGTCATCTGTCATGTTGGATTTCTTAGGGAAAGATATTTCTTTTGGATACATGAACTTGGGACTTCGCAGTAGTTGATTTATAGAAACGTGGATTGATGAGCGGACCCTCCTGGAATCAGACGTGCTTTATGCGGAACCCTGTGGCTGGCTACATTGTGATAATGGGATCCTACATGGGTTCAACTGGACTAAATACTAATCTAGGATCCTACGTGGGTTCGACAACTATTATTACTATTCCAGGATCCTATGTGGGTTCGACAGCTCTGACTACAAATCCAGGATACAACGTGGGTTCGAAAACTCTGATTACTATTCCAGGATCCTATGTGGGTTCGACATCATTGATTAATATATACAGATCCAACTTGTGTTCGACAAAGTAGATGATTTAGTGGCTACATCTAATCATCTCTATCTTTCTACATAGTTTGTATACCTATGTGAGATGATCTTTGACTCAGTGTTGTTATCAAAGACTTATCGTTCTTCCTTTGTGGAACGGGTTATGCTTGGGCTCAAGAGTTGGAGCCGGTTTGTATTTTATTACATTGGTATATATATGGGAATAAACCTATGTAGGGTTGGATGATACCTTGTGATTGTATTCATACTAATTTGGTTTATCCATAGTGGGTTATGGGAGAACATCATGGGTCTCAGGGTCCCTACTGAGTATCGTTATACTCACCCCTGCACGGGATTCTCCTGCACATTTTTGTGTCCTGTGGAGATGACAGACGACGGTGATTGAGGCTGAGAGAGATGGACAAGAGGCTTCTCGGAGCTGGACTTATATGGAGCATACTTTAGGGATGACTTGATCAAGATCTATACCTACCATTCAGGTAGGATTTCCCGGAGGATGATCTAGGAGATGCTTTCCCTTCATCATGTACTTGAAATTTAGTAGGGTTTGTATACTGGCCGATTTACTTTCAGCACTCTTTACAGTATTAGTACTTTTTGGTTTTATCTGGTTGTGTACAGTCTGTTAGAGTTGTAGGTTTAAAGGAGATGCCTTTTCTTTTAATTGGGATATGCCTTTTTGGTGCTAGTCAGCAGCCCCTGGCCTAAGGAAGGAAGGTTTGGGGTAGTCACGGAACGGGCCCGTGGACGCTAAGGACACATAAGCTCATTTTTATTCTTACATATCTCCCTTCTCTACCCTTAATAATCATCTATGCTCACCCAAATTTATGATAAAATCCCCATGTTATGAAAAAATATTTTCTGTATGATATTTCAAAGAATGGATTAAGCCTAGGAGTACATAGTGGGGAAAAATGTAGCTCACTCTTGTACCAATGGTTACATATCTACATTTCCAAAGGCACTAACCTAATTTGTTCTCTAGGAATCTTTTTCATTATGATTGTAAGTATTTCAGAAAAATTATGTAATTTCTGTGTATGTTAAGATAGAATTTTTATATTTTGTATTAGATTGATATTTATGTAAACCCATAGAAACTATGATGACAAAACAATACTGATAACCCTATTTTTATTTTTAAGGATATATCGAGGGGTGTATATAATGGTATGTCTAAGGATGAGTTAATCATTAGTAAAATTTCCTGAAATTTCTATAAAGGATAGACTGATTATTTTCCTATTATTAAATCCCTAAATGGATAATAAATATGGCTATTAATCTAGGATAGATTTACCTAGTAGTAACCACTCTAAAATGGTGGCTCATGCCTAACTCGAGAATAACCTGTCACATGACAATCGACCATGCAACCCAAATAGTTTGAAATTCTTGTGGGATATTGTATTGAAATTCATAAAGTCTTACCAAATAATCATGAATGATATAAACATTAGTTTTCTATTAATAACCTATGATTAACATAATATATCATTTATTAATTAATGATTCCTAATTTAGACATCATATAAGTGGGTATTCAATATTATGTGGTACCTCACTATGAAAACTGTTTCTTACTACATGTATTTTGGTTTTGGTAAATGGAGGGATCAAAAAGGAACTGGGTTAAATATGAACATGATTGAAAACATACTAATGAGAAATTATATAGGATGATAACTAGGTTGAAATACATTTCAATCATGTCTAATTATTTTTTAGAAATCGGGATTAACAATATGTAGCATAGCCAACTCTTAGACTAAAAAAAAGATAGCGAAAGAGTTTATTGATAGTTCCGGCAATAATTGCCATGGATAAAAGAATATTTAGATTCCTAAATGTCGATAATGTGGTAAGAACAACCCAAGGTAGTATCATAAATGAACATAGAGATGATTTTACTCTAAAAATAAAGGAAAAAAGAATGTTACTACAATGGAAAAATGAAATGTCTAATAAACATAATGTATGAAAATATTGGAATTTATAAGATATCATCAATGGTAAAAATTTTATTTTTGGAAAGAATGAAAATTATAGTGATCGATGTCCCAAGTGGAATGATCCAAAAGATTATCAGAAAGGTGGTGCGAGAAACAGTAATATTTTTGTGTATGATGAGAGTATATGTGAAATGTTAAAAAAATAAAATTTATGTATTAGGATGATGTATCCATGTTAGTGGATTAGGTATAAATTGGAGTAACCTATTTTTTGTTGGATTAAATAATTATAATATTTGAAATATATATGGATTGTTCAATTTAGATTTTTCTATAAGGATTTAAAATAATATGTTGAATGGTTCTAATAGATTAGAATAGTCATTTAATAAAAAAGTGTTTTCATTAGAAAAAACTTATTGAAGGAAATATAACCCTTTTCTTCCCCTAATTTTATGATACTGATGTTTTTATAAAATAAATTTTTGATATAAATAAATCAATTTGATGGTATGTCATACCTTGGAACTGATAAAGGATTTGTTGACAACGAATTTTGTGTTATCATGGATAAAGTTTATATCATTTTTGGATTTAGTGAATATATCTAATCAACATTGGAGTAATGAATTATGATTTTTTTCAATAATGCTGTATTTTAATTTAGGTTATTTCCATGTTTCAAGATTGCACATGATAAACTTATTGACATTTTGGGAATGTGACAACCAAGAGGTACTCTATGACGTAAAGGATCAATATTAAGATTATTTAGTGGCCTTATTTATAATTTTTGTAATATTTTGAATGTGTTATACAGTTAAACATTTATGTAATGGATTAATTTAATCGTTGTATTAGGTTTTATAAAATAATGTATTACCTTTTCATATGTGCATTTATGCGTATTAGATAACTTGTGTTATCATTTTTGTTGTGATGGATGGAATGAACCATCCTTATATTTATGGATCTCATGATTTTCTAATAATTCCAGAATTTAATGCTCACAATCATTTCCAAATATTAGATATGAAGTTTAATTGATCAAACTAAAACAATGTGTGAGTTCTTCCTAAAATCATGCAAGAAAAACATTTCATGAAAATTACATAACATTCAGAATATGAGTTTGAAATAAAATTTTGTCTTAAAACCTGAATTTTTTTAATCAATGTCCTTTTAAATCATAATTTTTATTTTTGAATTTTTTAACTTATAAATTATATTAATTATTATATTTTCATTGATTGATGACCTCATTCACTCCCTTCAAATATTTACACTTTTCCTCGAAGTCCATATTTTTAATTTCCACCAGTGTTCTTCTCTATAGAAAAATAGTTGTGTGTTACACTACATAGCCATTATGATTCCCTAATTAATTTTAAAAAGATTAATTTAATATTAATTTTTATGATGTGGGATACTATGAATGAATATTTCAAGTATTAACCATTTATTAACCACAAAAGAAAATTTGAGGAAGAAATTTATTATTATGGTGGGTAGAATTAAACACCCATAGATTTTTTCAATTTTTAAATTTTTCAATTAATGAAACACTATATATATCTTGTGAATTAACTATGATTAGATTTCATTTCACTTTACCCAACATTTAGTTTTCACTACACACAACATTTATATTATCTCGTGGTACCCCTGACAGAATGTTTGGATTGTGTTACACACAATGATGATTCCTATCAATATCCAATGTGAACCCTAAGAACTAGGTTTACCAATCCACAACATAATATTAATAGGATTTTAAAAATATTATTGTTGTTGTTATCTATAAGTTATGATAGAATTTATGAATAAAATATTATTTAAACATGTAAATAAAATAATAATTTTAGCTGGAAATGATCTTGGAAACTATTTGGTAATAAATAAACTCATTTTTAAGAAAAATTAATTTTAATGTAAAATCACCAAATTATATCAATAAATTAAACAAACCACTATTGTTGTAAAAAACATGGTAAACCATTCTCCATTAATCTAATTACACTATCTCCTAAGCCTTTGCATCATATTTATATGTTAATGGTTGAGGGTCGGACAATTCTTATCATTTGGCCTATGATGATGGGATCCATAAGGAACAACATGATTACCCTAAATAAGAATGCAGCCGAATCCTAAACCTGATGCAACATTGAAGAAAACATAGCCTTTACTAGAGTCAGGGGGAGTCAACACCAGTGTAGTCATCAAAATATTCTTCAAATCAATGGAAGAATTTTGAAATTTCTCATCCCAGGAAAAATTTACTCCCATCATTGTTAGAGAAGTCATTGGAGAATCCAATATTGATAAATACTTAATAAATCGATGATAATATCTAGCTAAACCCAAGATTCTTAAATTTTAAAAAAATTACATTGTTGTTCCAATTTCATAATATCCTTGAACTTTACATGATCATCAAATAATCTATGTTTCTACACCATGTTTCCCAAGAAAAACACTTCCACAATACAAAAATCTCATTTATAATGCATGGAATAAATTTTTTGATTCCTAAGAATGCGCGAAACCATTCTCAGATGATGCAAAAGAACCTCCTTATACATATATTAAACAAGGATTTCATTTATATACAATTCCATGAAGGTATCAATATACTCATAAAAAATACAATCAATAATGCCACTAAAATTTTAGATGAATTTGTCAGGTCATTGAAAATGATAAGGTACTCATGATGACCATACCTACTCTGAATGGTGGTTTTATAAATTTAATATTCATTTATCCCCAACTGATGGTAATCAGAACAACGGTCGATCAATTAGAACTAGTTTCCTCCAATAAAATATTCAAATAGATCATGAATACATGGTATATATGTTTGTTAATTATCATAATACAATTTAACATTCGATAATTAGCACATAGATGAAGTGAAACATCAACATTCATTGAAAATAGAATAGGTTTTCCCATGGTTACCCACTCGGATGTATAAATCCTTCCTCAAGAAGATAATACAACTGCGACTTCAACTCCTTCATCTCTACCAGTTCCTTGTAGTAAGAGATTATATAAAATGGTTGAGTATGATTCAATAGAATAAAAAACCTCCCTTACCAGTTCTATACTAGAGAATTCAGATGGAAATACATCGGGAAAATCAATGAAAACTATAGGGAAATCACAACTCAAAGTTCCCTAATCCATTTCATAGGAAAACGCTAATATAACTTTTCCCAAATCATAATATAAAGGTTCAACTATGCTCAACCTTGGATCCCATTCTCATTAAAAGGCCTGAAAAACACTCTGGGGTGTAGTGATGGACAACCATCAAAGATGTCATTCAATTTGGGATTTAATAAAAATTACCTAATCCATCTTAAAAGTGATGCCAATATATTTCATGTGAGGAACCAAAAAAGTCGAAGAAATATCTACTTCTCATATCGGGAATAAACAAGCAAGAATATGGAGATATTATTGTCTCTTCATACAATGGGGATTATTAATATCCATTATACATGAAAAATGATCCATATGAAGATTATCCAGATGAATAAAAAAATGATCAAATAAATGAATGAGATTCACTTATATAAAATAGCAAAGTCACTAATTATAAATCTATAGTAAGGGCACCTCTCAGGGTCGGTGCACCTGTATTAACATCCATTTGAGACTCTTCCATAGTGTTACAAATTTTTATCCCAGATGTTAGTGGCTAGAAACTTGTTTCCCATGATTAATTTATTTCTTTTTATTTTTATGTGGAGAATAATGTTCCATATAACTTCTCAGAGTATAATATCCATGTTAGAATCACTGTATGAGCAATGAGAATCTGCAGGAGTGAATGTTATTGGGTGGATCTATGAAAACCCTCATGGAATTTCCTTAATTTCCACATGGGTAACAAATCAATGGTCCTCTTCTCAGCACTCTTGGAGGTATAAAATTACCATATTGTTGAGAGATACTATGAGAACCATCACATTTGATGTTTTATTTCATGGAATTTGTGCTACCTATGAGAGAGAAACAATCTCTAGATAACCTTGACTTACTAACCATGTCCATTTTGACCGTCTAGGATATATCTTATACATCAGGTTATGAAAGAAAATTCAGTAATTAAACATGACAAAAGATAACCTAATGAAGAGCCAACTATAAATTTCGAGTATTCATATTCTCATTTTATACAATATCATGTTTAAGTACAAAATCATAGAAAAACAGTTTTCATACACAGTAACAGCCATGTCAGCTTGTTCTAGCATGAAAATCTTAGTACAAATGCTTAATAATATCTATTCTCGATATAAATAGTTGTTGAAAATTACATTGTGGTCTTTCCACTATAACCCCTCATGTTTTGTCATTTTCATCATCCTTCCCACTATCTCCTACTCGTTCCTTCAAATACGATGGTGGAATGCTTACCTTTGACATAATCGATTGAGTACATGAACCCGAAAAAACACTCAGTAATTCTCAACCACTCCTCATCCTCTTCATGATCCTTTGGGCCTCTAAAAATTGTGGGTATCTAGAGGAGGATCTCTTTAGAACTATCCTTTTAAATTTTTCTCTGAGGACACATGGCTATATCATACATAGTAACTACATGTTGTGCTTGTCCCATAGATTGGATAGTGTGCACATTAATAGTAACATGATTTAGGTTCACTGGAGTATTTTTTAACTAAGGTTTAGAAGAAACATACTATTATTTAAAATTCAAACCTCTCCTGACGGGAATGATGTTATACTACATCAGTAACCTTCAAAATACACATCAGATTAACTCACCAAAATAGAATCATTTGAAATCAATCCCAATAGATATAAAAACAACTTTTTTATTTCCCTATATACATATATAAATAAGGTAAAATGATAGAAATAATCCAAAATATATCTTCTCATTAACAACCCTAGCAAATTAACGTTCATTTTGATGGTAGATGGAATTTAACTCAATCGAATCTACATCCTATGTCATGAAAAGATTTCACAAATACATACTAACTTCAAGACAAATTCTCTACCTAAATATCTGATACTGGTTTTTCATGAACCAACCTATGTAATATAGTAACCTGATAACTAATCCAGTCTTAACATAGTGCAAAGATAGTTTCTAATCTCCATGGGTCGACCAATAGCACCTGCCATCCTACAAAATGAATGTGAGACTGATTTTTCCTCTAACAATTTGAAATTAAAAGTGACTAGTCAGTAATGCATACAAAAGAAACTGAACATTGTGTAATGTACCAAATTTATAATAGGAAATAAATACCAAAGTAAAAAAACCCCATTCAAGAGAACCATAAACACTGGAAGATAGCTACCCATGTCCCAAAGGACACAACTCCCCAAGTATACAGGTCAAAAACTATAACCACCTCCAAGAGATGCCTTTCCCCTACATCAACTATGGAGGAGATAATCTACAAACAACCCAAGGCATAATTATGGTTTGAGTAAAATCCCAACAGGATTTCCACCAAGTATTACATAAAAATATTACAATTTAAAAATATCCAGGTAAATGATTTAAATTTTAAAAAATGGGTTTTTCTTTTCGATATCATAATTAAGTAAATCCTATATACATTTCAAATGAACGAATTATTTTAGGAAATCATGCTTCGTATTTTATAAGATGAAAATACATTGAAAATTATGGAATAAACATTAAATAGAAGATTCTATACTCAAATTGAATATTTAACAAATAGATTAATTAAATAAATTTATATAATATATTTTAAATAAATTCTCAAGGCATGTAAAATTGGTTAAAAAATTGAAATATATACAATCAAGAAAAAAAATTATCTTGAAACATAGTCATATTACAAATAGGTACTCTAGTTCCTTGATATAGGGACCCAACACTAGGAAATATAAAAGTATGTACAGACATACATTGAAATATGAAAAAATGACACATCACCATTTCCCAAGGGATGTGATGTGTAGATATGAGGTTTTAGATCAATGTACAATTGTAAATTGTTTTAAAAATAACCCACTAACAACCAAAGTCTTGTATGTTCTCAAGTACAAATCATCGATGGGAAATTTATTTGAATAATGCATAAAATAAAATTCAACCCATTCTCTATTTAAAATATTCCAAATTTATCTTTTAAATAGTTAATGAGTAGTTGATTAAAAAAATTCCTTTTAACAGATATAAAACCCTAAGGTCAACATCAAAATCATTTTATTCAAATTTTTATAAATAATAATTTGAAATTAATTTACCCTTAATTTTTCTAATTCAATTCCACAATTTAATTCAAAAAATTAATTTTCAAAAAAAGCCATCAATTTCATAACAAGCTGACAGGTAACAGAAAATGTGGAGTTTCACTATTTTCAATAAAAAAAATCCCAAAATTAAATTCCACCATATAATTGAAATTATATCCTCTAAATCAAAAATTAAATTAAAAAATTAATAATAAAAACATTTCTATAATCAAACACCAATTCATCTAATTTAGGGGATTCCCCAAAATCATGCCAACCCCAATTTAGAAAATCACAATTTAGTGGAATTTGGTTTTTAATCAAATAATTTAGTTAAATTTTATAAAAACATGAAATTTCACTGAAATCACCAATTGAAACTATAAAATCATTTTAGGGTTATTATAAGTTGGGTATCATAATGGAACCACCGATGTAGGGATAACTAGATATCAAATCACAGTTCTGTGAATGGGATACTCCAATGGAGAATAATTAAAATGAGGATATTTGAATCAAACAATTGTTTAGATTAAAAAATATGGGTATTAGATCCAAAAATCATCTTGAGAACTCATGTAAACCTAGAGAGAAGATGAGAGACCATGTGAGATTAAGAACGGGAGTAGGAAACAACCCATGGGAAGATCAGAATTCATATCTCTAGCTTAAAATTGCATTCGAGAGGGATCTATTATAAGTACCCAGTCTTAAACCTTACTTAATCATGAGTTATTACAATATTACACATTGAGGATCTTTTCAGGTTTAGAGTTTTGGAGAATTAGATCATAAAACATGCATTACATTCCAAATTTAAACGAAGTGGTTACATAAAAGGTAATATTCATTTTTACAATCAATGAAAACATATTTAAAATAAACACTTGGATTCTTTCTTGACACTTCCTTGAAACTGTCATCATATCATGTACCTTTCCCTTGACCTGTGAAAAACATTTCAAAAACATGGGATGAGCCTAAAAAGCTCAGTAAGGGATATAAAAATATGGAAAGGAAACATGAGTACTTATATACATAAGAATGAAATCATAAATTACCCATAAAACATAAGCACTTTAACATACCTCATCAATTCATGAATAAAACATAAAAATCGCAAGACATAAAGGTAAATTGATGCATTTATAACATTCTTACATAGGGAGTAACCCTCTTGGTTACGTTTGGAATACCCATCATAGTATATTCCATAAATCTCTTCGGAGAAAACTCAACGTTTATCCCCTTCATGTTACCCAATGAATTAGAGAATTATATCAGTCGCACCCACCCATTGTTTATCACGGAACCACCCGTCTTCATAATAATGCCCAATAACCACAACATAATCGTATCACATTAAACATGCATAAAGGAAACATAAGCTTTCCACCTTTCAATCACATGATATCAATACAACACATTCATATAAAAAAATTATGAAAACTATTTTCAATACCAAAATAAAAGAAAAGTAAAACATGGTATTTTTTTAAAAGGTATGGCTTGTAGAGGAAGCCGAAACTCAAATAATGGTCACGGCGACGGAGAAGTCGTTGTCACCGCATACGTACAACAAAAACATTCCCTTTTTTCTTTTAGTAAAACGCTTCATATAAAAAGATTCCTTTTGGATAAATGTAAATGTAAAAGGTTTTTATACACCATATAAAAGAATGTTGTGTATATAAAAAAATATTCCTCAATGAAAAGAGATTGAGACGAATTCCCATACCTCGGGTCCGACTTGACGCGATCGTTCATTAACCTCCTGAATAATAAACATTAGTTAATTTCTACTTTCTTAAGAACCTTTTTCAAGTTCATTATTACTTTTATATAATTTATTACCATGTAATGAACACTATATTATTATTTAAGTTAACAACATTAGTTTTAACGATCATTGGTACTTGAGTCAAAAAAGAACTTCTTATATTTACAAGTTGTTCACGTAGTCAAATATCCATTATATGAAGAATTATATTCATGATGTTGATTCCATATATATCATATATATCCAGTATATACATGCATTTATAATATTACATAATCATTTAGATGTATGAAATGAAATGCGCCATTCATGGAGACAGTAAGTCGTACGTACGCATGAACGCTACTTTCATTTCTATGTCATATTAATTGAATTAAAACAAAATGAGAGATATGTATATTTTAATTCCAGAATTATATTAATCATTTATATGTAACATAAATCATATATAATAACTTTAAATCCATACTTTATACATCCCAAATACGGCATTAATGAATGAAATCACATTGAGGGGTCGGTAGTCCGCACTTACTAAAATGAAGATATTGCGTATACCCATAATGGAAACCATAAAGGTATGACATAATTGATAAATACAGAAGATTAAGTAAAAACTAAACATATTATATATCATATATAAGTATAGTGACATTTTAATGGACACCTTTAAAGGTGTTATATGAGTGTTGAACAATCATCATTTCGTGAGGCAGAAATTCGCCATCCACAGAAATAGTATGTTATTTAACCATTAGATGTAGGGGTGTGTAAGTGTATCTAGAATAACTCTTATAAAAAAAATCCTATTATATTTAAGATACTTGTTTTTTTAAAAAATAAATGAATAAAAAGTGTTTATATGGTTGGAGAAGCAAAATAAAACATATGAACACAAGAGAAAACACTGCCTTTAAAACGGGTAACTCTTTTTGATTTGAGCTCAAAAGCTTCCTTGGGAAGACTTCTGCACAAATTGAGGCTTCTAGGAGTAATAGAGGGATGTGGAGAGACAAAATGGGCAGGGTTTGGCTGAGCCAAAGGCTTTGGAAGTGTGGGTAAGGTGGTAGAGATGGGAGCCTTTTATAGGAGGAGAGGAGGGGCACTCTTGGAAAGTAAAGAAATGTTACATTATTTTAAAATGTGTTACGAATTTAAAAGGTCCCAAATTGATATAATTCTAGGATTAGGTGATAAGGGTTCGAAATAAACCCATCTAATAGGTTTTTGACAAGTTTATGTAACAGTTTTAACATTATCTTTTCATTTTATTTAAATTCTTTATTAATGAGGTAATCGCTACATCATCATAGTGTCATAAATAATTTAATTTATATAAGGTCTAAAAATTATAAAAAAAATACTATGATGTATTAAATCTTTGTAGATTTAGAATGACTATTTATAGTCAAAAATCTGACTTGTATAACCCCATGTAAAAATTGTTTTAGTAAAATAACTCATGTTTGTGTCATTTTTACTTTAACATTAAATTAAAAGATATTAATGTCCTTTTCCTACCAAAGTGGCTCCATGGGGTCCCCAAGATGACCCATGGATTTTATTGGTCGTCCATGACACATACAATAAGATTAGTACATGTGTCTAGGTCATTTTATATTATTAAAACATTATTTTCACCTTAAACTACACTAATTACCTCTAATCGCGATTAAAAAATTAAAAGTTACTATTCACCAAAAAAATTATTTTAATCCCATTGAACCACATTTTACTTATTAATGGAAACCATGTCTGTCGGATTTTTGAAATTCAAAACACAGAGGTGGTAAATTTTCATTGAAACAGAAAATCAGTTTTTATAAGTACCACTTAGTGGTTTCACTATTCATCAAAAATTGAAGTTTTTCAGAAAAATAGCAAAACTTCACCCTAAGCTATATTTAATATTCTGAATTCAAAAATGATGTCTATTTCAAAAAATTAAAAATATATAAGTTACATTAAATAATTTAATAATTAATTCCCGCTGTCAGTACAAATAGTGTGTTTTTATGAAACAATAAGTATCAAAAGATTGACACTAGTTTAAGTCCAATTTCAAGGTGAAATTAATTCCGATGACCACTATTGGATTAAATGGTAAAAATATATTATAATTATACTTTAAAACCAATTCAAAAGATAATCTAATCATATAAATAAATTATATTAAAAGGAGGTTTTGAATTAAAATACAACATTTTTCACTATTTATTTAAAAAAAGAACTTTATCAGAAAAATACCAAAAATTTACCCAAAGTAAATTTCAATGTCCCAATCATAAAGAATAAGTTTATTTTGAAAAATAGATCATATAAACTTTTCAAAAGTTTGATTTAAAAAAGGTTTTCCACCAAAAGGCAGTAAAACAATCTTTTAAAAATAATTGTGTATTCCATGCTTAATATTGGATTTAATCTTGTTTTAGGCCTCAAAAACACTATCTAATTCCTAAATAGATAAATATAACTATATCTATTATTCATTACATACTTGGGATGTTACATATGTGGTTCCAATAATCACTCTTCGGAGCACCAAGGTTGATAGAAAACAATTTGGGACAAAAGTGTTCCATTGGGGAAATAAATGGGGGGTTCAAGAATTTTTAATAAAAATTATGATTAAGGAAAACACCATCAGCATGGTATCCTATGAAGAGGGGCAGTGTTTGAAAAATCTATGTGCCAATCATGCACCATTGATAAATGGGCCGAAAAGTACCCCATTAGTCGGTGCACATTTTTTCAAAACATGTAAATGACATGCAAATCCCGTTGTCCTTATTTACAAATTTTTTCTTGATAGGTTTCATGGATTAGAAAGTCGTTCGATAACTGTGCACTAGCCTATATATTTAAAAAACATTAACTCTTCACCCAAATAATCCCCAAATGAATCCCAACCATAGAAACATAAAAAATAAGTGTTTATAAATACATGATAATAGAAATAGGATATTTCAACATCCCCATAATTTAAAAATTATATCCCGTAAAAGCCAACAGAGAAGATTCCAATCCTAAAAGATGATTCCACTTATCTCTAATCAGATCCTCCCTCTCCCATGTCTCATGAGAAATAGAAAATTGCTTCTATAGAACTCTATCCAAAGTTATATTCCTCCCAGGAAGTTCCTTGGTCAAAATAAATGATCATGAATGACTGTTTAATCATAGATAAAAATGTTACAACATCCAGATCACTCCATCTCAAAATATGAGATGCATCTGATTGATACACAAAGTGTTGAAAAATTGGAAGCATGTTTTGTATCGATGTCAGCTATGGTTGTAGTGATGAATGTTATGAAAATCTCACCACCTAATCAATACCCTCAAAAGGTCCCAAAAATGATGATCAATCTTCCCATGCTTTCCAAGCCGTCAATGACATAGTCGGTGTGATACATTAAATAACATGATGATACTAACTAAGAATTACATTGAATTATGGTGACAATCAACATAAGACTTATATCGTCTCCATGTCATCAAATTTCTCAAGTTAATTTGTTCAATCATTATTATCATATATTGGACCAAGCATGGTCAAACCAAGGAAAATTCACCGATATCTAACCAATACAATGGAGATTTGAATGTATGGCAATAAAAGGCCTCAAAAGGAGACATTCAAATCTTAGACTATAATTATTGATATGAAAACACAACCAGTCCCATGTGACCATCCCAAGCCCTACCAAATTCTGGAACATGTGTGCAAAGAATATACATAAGAATATTTGTATCTATTTCTATCGTCTCATCCATATGTTGATGGTTTTACATTAGCAAATGGATGTGAGATTCTAGTTCCTCGGGAAGGATTCTCAAAAAACAAGAAGCGAACTGACGATCCTGATCAAAGACTATAAAAGAAGGGACTCCATAAAACCAAAACCATATCATTCACATAGATATTTACCTACTCCTCGTATTTTTATATACTGTGAATGGGTATAAAATGTCCTAATTTATTTTTATGATCAACAAAAAACCATATCACGTTATTAATTCTCTAAATAAGTGGAAACCCGACCATAAATTCTATAGAGATCTCATCTCACTTTTATGTAGGTACTTGTCGTGGTAGAAACAAATGAAAATGTTTATGGTGATCGACCTTAATATATTTCCATGTATATCAATGAGATATAAATATAGAAATTCTACATCCAATATATGGAAACCATAACATATAACCCATGTCATTGAACATCTTTGTGGTCCTTACATGAACTTTCTAATGAGAACTATTGAAACATCCCATAAGAGGTTTTTTTATTGAAAGCAGTACCATAAAAACATTCAAAAATAAATTAATTCTTTCATTGGAGAAAGATTAATCCTAAATGACCTCCCCACTATTAATAGTGTATCTTATTCAAAAAAACTCATCATCACGTTAATTATTCAACTGAAAAAATTTGACAAGCGATGTTGTCAATTGAACACTGAGCAATGATCCCTCATCCCAATATTCTTGAACTCCAATATGCAACTATCCAAATAGAACCATAAAATTATACGCCATGGTTGATTCTTTCATTGACTGGGTTGAATTTTTCATACATGATCCATCTACAATGACATTCCCTTTCCCTAGGGTATAGGCAATATCAAAATCAAATGACTATAGGGATTCCACCCAACACCTATGTAATATATTAAAATGTTTTTTAGAGAAGATATATGTAAATCCATTGTGGTCCTAAAACACATTAAAAATTTATCGGTAAGTTTAATTCCAGAAACCCTTAAGCATGTGAATCACAACTTCATGTTTAAGGTTGTCGGTAGGAAAATTTTTACGACGTGGTCTAACATGATGAGAATCATAAGAAATGTCCTGAATACCCTGCATAAGAATGAAGACCAAACCTAAAATAGATGCATCACAAAAAACCGCATAACCCTTCTCAGCCTAAGAAATACTCCACACTATTGTAGTAGTTAATATATGTTTCATCATGATGAATGAATTTGGAAAATTCTTATCTAGAGAAAAAATTAATTCCTTCTGAGTTAGAGTTGTCATCGGAGGAGAAATCATTGATAAGTCCTTAACGAACCCACAAAAATATCAAGACACATTCAAGAAGCATTGAATCTAAATAACATTTCATGGTTCGTTCCATGACATAACAACCTTCTATATCTCTGGATATACAGATAATACATGTTCTGAAATCACGTATCCCTATAACATCACATACTAAATCACATTTTGATTTAATGACATAATGCCTTTGATATCTCAACCTTCTTAGAACTATACTCAGATGATTCAATGATCCTCCATAGACATGAGGTAAACATGGATTTCATCCAAACATACTACCATAATTGTATCAAAATACTAATTGAAAATCTTATTCTTTAATGACCTGACAACTAAAAAAGAATTTTTTGGGACAAATGGAATGAAAATTTACACATAATGACTATATCAGCTCTAAAATTTAGTTTTCTGAATATGATATTCATTTACCCTCAACTAATGTTAACCAAATTGAATGGCGATCTTATAGAACCACTATTTTCAATTGAACTCAGCGAACATAGAATTAATCCCTAGAAATAGAGTTTTTTATCACAACACATTTGAGATTTTGATAATCAATGCATAGGATAGGTGAACCATCAACATCCCTATAAAAGAAAACCATAACTTTCCAACCAAGAAAACTATCGTCTATATATCATTTCTCAAGTAGATCATCTAACTGGGACTTCAACTATTTCATATTAGTTGGTTCCAAGTGGTTATAGGGATTTGAAGGTGGTTGAGTACCAACCACTATGTCAATTGAAAATTAATCCACCCTTAATCATTGTAGTCTATAATAGTCATATATAAATAAGTGAGGAACCTTGATGAAAACTGGATATAGATCACTGCTCAAATAATCCTTCTCTATATCATAAGAAAACACTACTAACACTTTCAACAACATTGTATAGGGCAGTTAGGAACTTTCCGATATTGGGTATCATTCTCCTTGAAATACATAATACACACCATGAGTTTTAGTGGAGAAGACCCATCAAAGATAATAATAAACCTATTATTAATTGAAAATTATTCAATATTTCCCAAATACGAATTAAATAGATTTAATATAGTGAACTGGAAATGTCCAAGTAATCATGACATCTAATAGAGAGAATACACAAGTTAGACTACATGGTACATGATCTATAATTTCACCAAGGGGTGTAGTAATATCAATTTCAGAAGATAAAATATCCATAAGAATATTATCAATATTAAAAAAACACAATTAAATAAATTAATGAGATGAATCCGTATCAAATAGATTAGTCACTAATGATGAAGCTATAGTAATTTTACCTTTCAGGGTTACTAGACATGTATCCACATAATCTGGATACTCTTCTATTTCATCAAGAATCATTATTCTATATTAATGTTTGTAGAACCATATTGTATGTCATGAATTTTATTTCATTGCAATTTTCAGTGGAGAATATGATAATATTCCACAAATTAGAGTGTAATAGACATGAAAAATCTCAATAAGTTCCTTGAGAATTGGCATGATCCATTATTCTTGGGGGCATCCATGCAAACCATCTTTAAATGTCTAGGATTTACATAGTGGTGAAAATCCAAATGTCATATTCCTAGGTCTACAAGAGTTATAAGATAACCATGCTGTTGATATATTCTATGAGAACCACCACACTTACATTTTCCGTTGTATAAACTCATACTACCTTTAAGAGAGATAAAATCTTTTAATAACCCTACATTATAGGACATTTTAATTTCGGCCATCAGCATTCTATCATATACATCATCATTAAGAAGGATTTATTAGTGAGAAAAAAGGGGGACAAATATAAAAAAAATACCAACTCAAACAATCGGGCCTTCATCATCTCATTTGATAAAATAATAGGTGAAAAGTTAATGAGCCCCGAAAAATAATTTTCATACTCAGTCAGGGTCCATTCATCCAGTTGAATCATGAAAAACTTAGAAGATTTTTTTAAATTATCGATTCTTTATAGATGTTATTGGTGAAAGGAACATTTTTGTCTTTCACTATATTCCCCAAGTTTCTATTCTATCATCACCATGTCCCACCATCACTTCTTAGACCTTCCACAATAAATGTGGAACACTGTAAATTTATTATGGTGGGTGTGTCCATGAACCCAAAAAAAATGATCCATTGGTCTCAAACACTCCACAGTTTTTTGATGATCATTTGGGATGTAAATGGTGATGAATTCTAGTGAAGTAATTTTTGAGAATTACAATTTAGGATGTCTCTCTAATTTAAAAAAAGAAAGATCATATACAGTAATTGGAGGCGACTCCTATATCAAAAATTCGATAGTACTATCAATCACCTAATATATATATGGTTCCACTAGATGATTTATTCATCTTGGTTCATCAACATATTTATCCTGGATCTGGGTCACATGTCTTATCGATTGAGTGATAATACACAACCCCATTAGACAAAAAATAACACATCAGATTAACACTCAAATAGAGAATCATAGGAAATTCATTTAAACTAGTATCCAAAGAAGATTTAGATTACACATTTTCCAAATATATAGAAGGTAAAATAGTAGAACTTATCCAAAAAATGTTTTTCCCTAACAACCCATAGTGACATATGGGACATTATAGTGAGATCTGGGGATACAATCAACTGAAACTACCTCCTAAGTGAAGACAAGATTTAACAAATTCATAATATCTTTAAGAGAAATTCTCAACATAGAGCTCTAATAACACTTTTTCACAAACAATATTAGGTACCCTAGTATCTTGATTACCAAGTCAGTCCTGACATAGCCGGAAGGGTTTTCTTGTTTCCTATGGGTCAACAAATATCACCTGTAATTATTGAAATAATGATGAGAACAATTTTTCGACTAAAAATGTCGAAGTAAATGACAAAAGTCAATAATCCCTATAAAATAAACACTACATAAATTAATGTACCATATTTAAAATTGGAAATAAAGACCAATGTACTAAAACTATGTACTAGAAAGAAATATAAATTGGAAGACAACTAACCAAGTCTCAAAGGACACCACTCACCATGTTCGTATCTCAATAGATCAAACCGCCTCCAACAGAAGACTTGATCCTGATCAAACCTGATATGAGATAATCTAGAACCACATGAAGTTACAAGTAGGGTTTGATCCAAATCCCAATATATTTTGGTCCAATGATTTAATAACAATATTCCAATATCAAATTAATCATGTTAATATATTCTATTTTTAAATTAAACCAGTTTGGGATTTAAAAATCACAATTAGAAAGATAATTCATAAATCTAAAAAGATGTAAATACATTAGAAAATAATGTTTCAAATTTATAATATTGGAAATACTTTTCAAATTGATGAATAACCTTTTAAAAGTGGTTCTTTATAGATATGGTCCTTTTTTCAAAAAGAATAATTAAATACTTGTATATAACACAGATTATAAAAATTCTCAATGCGTGTAAAAATGTTTACAATAATGTAAAAATTACAACTAAAATAAAAGAATGAGAAATATGTACATATGTGAAAGAGGAATTATAATTCCTTGATATAGGTACTCAACAATGTGAAACTGGAAAATATGTGCATAGGTCCCTTAAACTGAGGCCACGACGACTCATCACTATGTCCTAAGGGATGCTATGGGCTAATATTATGTTTTAGATCCTTATTGAATCCTAATGTGTTGTGTAAATATCTCACAAAATACCAAATTCTTCCATGTTCTAATGTTAAAATCAACAGTGGTCAATTTATTACAAGTGTGAATAATATAAAATTCATCCAACTCTCCATTTTTAAAATGAAAAATTTCTTATAATAAACCACAATATGTTTTAATAAAAACATGACTTTAACTGAGATAAAATCCTATATTTTCTATAAAAACAATTTTAATCCTTTTTTTCATAAATAGTGATTTAAAATAAATACATCAAGCAATTTCACAGTCCAATTCCATAATTAAATTCAACAATTAAATTTTCAAACCATTCCATCCATTTCCTCACAAACCGTAGTTAATTGGAATTTGGGGTTTATACATTTTTCTATCAAAATCATCCAATAATTAAATTCTATAATTTATTTGAAATTATTTCTATCAAATCTATAATTTTTGTTCAATAATTTTTATTCACTAAATTTCTATAATCACACACCAATTTAATTGAATTGGGGTTTTTTTTTCCAAAGTCAGGTCAATCTCAATTTACAAAAAATACAAATTGAATAGAATTGGGTTTTTAATTAAATCATTCATATAAATTTAATAAAAATACAGAAATTTCATATAAATAATCAGTTGAATATAAAATAGAAATTTAGGGTTATGATAATTTGGTCATCAAAACAGAACCACCTAGCTCCAGATCAACAAATATCGAATCATAATGTCATGAATGGAATCTCAAATAAAGAACAACGAAAATGAGGATCTATGAATCAAACCTAGGTATAGATTCAAAATAATTGGTATTAGATACAGAAAAAATAATGGATATTCATGGATCCCTAGAGAGAAGAACATAGACTATGAGATATTAATAATGGGAGGAAGAAATTTACCGCGATAATATGGGAGTGGATTCCTATAGATTTGAATTTTTTCAATACATGATCTTAGGGGCCAAGAACCCTTCTTGGGAGCTCCAAGGATGAGATCAAATGATTTTTGTCAAATATAGTATTTTAATCAACTAAATGGAGTGTAAATGAATTTTAATAAAAAATTAGATTAGGAAAAACCCCATAAATATAGTTTCATGGATAGAGAAAAATGATTTAGACAAACTGTGCACCAGTAACGAACCTTTGATAAATAGACCACATCATTATCCTTGAGAGGGTGCACACCTTTTCAAACCGTGCATAAGTCGTGCGATACCCACACTCCAAATATATAGTTTTTTTGATGGGCCACATGGTTACAAAGAACATACACCAACCATGAAGAAGAAATTAAATTTCTAAAAACATTAAATATTCACCTAATGAAACCCCAAATGAAACCTAACCAAAGAATGTTCAAAAAGTGGGGTTTAGGAATCATTGAATTCATCAAGATGATTTTATTGACACAATCCTAGTTCACCACATATTTTTTACATGTGGTGTGTTTACCCATTATGGATTCATTCAATGAATTTATAAATAAATTTATAGTTATTTAAATATCCATGTTATGTTCTTTAATTAATGGGTTTATGATTAAAAGGTTAAAAAATTGGTAAGGTGATTAGGTCTCATTTTTACTTCATTGAGACACATTCCATATTATGAACCTATAATCTATTATAGATTGTATATACATGAATTTGACATGAAACATCATGAATATCACTCATCTATATATATTTTATTCTATATTTATTTTGATTTTATTACATTGGGAGTATAATTCAAAGATACCTTGTTGTAATAGTTTACGGAAACTATATCATCATTTTTTTAAGATTGTTTATGATTTTGCTTCCATTGATGGAATCTTATGACAAATATATCAATAAATCTGATGAATTTTCACACCCTCTTATAATTCATGTTATATCCAATTAATGATAATTTTATTTACTCTTCTGTACATAAGAAAATTAATAAAATTTAATCATGAAAATACAACATTACTTCTCATTTGAGATGAAAATCTGTATTCTTTAAAAACATTATTTTCTAAAAATTATTTCAGAAATATTTTTATACCCTGAAATTATGATAAGTGGAATATATTTCCCATGTTATACCTTTTTAAAAAATGTTTTTTAAAAGTAAAATTCATATTGTGTTCTAATTAATGGGTTTTCATAACCTTTATGGTAAAAATGTATTTTCGGCTTGTGTGGACTTAGCCACCATCATGACCATGTTTTATATTATAATTACAATGTATTTATATATTGATATTTCTTTAATGAATTTATTTTCCTAGTAGTCTGGAAATTTGTTGATTTTTATGTGCTTTTCAATGAAAATTGATTTCAAACATTATTATTTAAAAAAATTGAATTATTTTTAAATATCCAATTATATGTTTATATAATGACATATTCCATGAAACAAATTCAATAAATTAAATATTTAATTATAATATATAATTATATTTTTCTAGAAAAGGGTTTTATAATGTTTCAGGCCTTGATTTTAGGTTTTTGAAGTATTTTAAAAGAAAATTAATAACCAAATATTTCATGATTTATATTTGAGTTCTCATTTTGTTTTAAATAAAAAGTTTTTGAAATTGATTTCATGATTTCATTATGATAAAAAATTTCATAATATTTTCATGCATCCTCTATAAGATATAAAATATGTTTTAAATAATTTTTTTCTTCAAAATTAATAATGTTTTATAAATAAATTTTTATTGTGGAAAATATATTTTCGTTAGGAAATGTTTAAAATAAGATTTTCAAAATTTAGGCAAAATAGAGGGATATAGAAATTATTTTATAAAAATTATTTTCAAAGATAGGTTATATTCTCTATAAAATGTTTCATGTGATATTTTAAAATTCTTCTCCCTCAATGATGGTTTATGTTTTTATATTTGATGATTTACTGGGGATATGATCTAAGAATAAGATTCCCTTTTTTTCTTAATTGGTTTATTATTTGATTTAATTATGTTTATGACACACATTTCTCTTCCATGGATTATATGATCTTGAAACCAGCTTATTTTCTTAGGTTACTATTTAACTGAATGATTATGTGGGTTATCTATATTACATTGGAATTGATATGATGAAAATTTTATGATACCCGTTTCATTTCATGGGATATGATATGATTTTTACAAAACCCATCTTTTTTATGGGTCATTATAGATGCATGTTTTTTTCCTGTGGCACAATTAGGTATGATTTCAAAATGAGAAGGATGGGGACACTATATCCCTCCAATCAATTTGTTAAATATTTATATCTCATGAGATAACCCTTGGATTTATGGCGATAGGCTTGATCCACTATGTAATATGGGTAAACCTGATCCGATATGGGAAAATAGGGAAATAAGATCCACTATGGTATAAAGGGGAAACCCAAAACACTATGGGAAAATGGGGAAACCATATCACTTATATTGAAAAATTCTATTACTAGGGATGGTGGTGTGTCCCACAAAGTTTGTGGAGTCCCAATGAAATGACTTCATAATTTATAGTAATGAGTATTAATATAAAGGGAATGATATTACATGTTTATGTGTATGAAACAATTCCATGTCATAGATCTATTTTATTACTTCATGGATTATTATCATGATTTATTTATGACTAATTCCTTAAGAGATACCAGCCTGTATTCCTGAATTTAGGTTTATGATATGAAGGGTATGATATTTAAATTCTATGATCCCATTCTAATACCATTGTTCTCTTGTTTATACATACATATCTCTCTTGCGTACACTTATTTAGCATATGATCTCTCCCATTTTTATATTTCCATTCCTAGGTGAAGAATACATATTTTAGGTATGATATGTTTAATATAGATTATAGTATTTGACAACCCAGTGGTATATAATGTTTCTCACTCACGTACCATTGTTTAGATTTCCATGATTCGAAAGGCACAAAACATACATGACCTTTTGGTGTCCATTTACGTTACAATTTAATATTCCCAAAAAAATTATGTATTTATATTCATGTTAATACTATGTTTTTATGTAATCCATTATAAATTAATTAATATAATGATTTCAAAAATCATGAAAAGTTCCAAGAAATTCATCGATATTACATAGCTAATTCGGTGAAACTATATGTCACCATTGTAGATATCAGTTTGTATCGTTACTGATAAATATATTCATTCTGAGTAAATATTTATATCACATATATTTTGGTAACATTCCCCAATACATATAAGTAATCCATATAAAATTAAAATTTACTATCATGTTTATATAACATCACATTTGTCAACATATTTTGATTAATACATATGTTTTCCTCAGGTTCCATGTTTTTTATAGATTATTGGAATTTCATTTATAAATACCAATATCCATTTTCCATGTTAGTATTCGATGAATATTTTAATAAATTTAATGGTAATTTATGTATCATTTGTAATTATAAGTGTAGTAATAATTAATTCATAGTTTCCAATACTTTTATGGATGATATTTTTCTAAATATCATCCTTCATTGATATAAATTGATGGTATCAGTACTTATAATCCAACTTATATAACTAATAAACCCCAATTAGGTGAAAATAAATCATAAATATATGGTATGGTATGAATTTACTTTATCATGATCCATTCATGTTCAAGATAATCAATGTAGAGATAGAAATCCGGATCCATGTTCATAATAATTTGGAAATTCAAACCCAATTATGATACACATGAGTGTTTGAAACCCTTTTCTAGATTCTCATGTTCATTCTTTTTCAGTTATATTTTTCAATGGAATCCTTTATAGGGAATATTGTAATTGGGTAGGGCTCTAGGTATAAGATCAATTGATTGTTAATCCTCTTAATCTTGAGGAAGTACATGTAACACATTGGGGAATGAATCTCTATATTAAAATATAATAGTAATGTATTGAATTGAAGTCCTCACATTTTTCTTTTTTATTTGAGCAAGAGATTCGTGATTATAAGTTAGCATGATACATGATTGGGAAATATTTTTCAAAGGGGTTTAATTTTTTTACTTAAAGAAATATAACTACTTGATTATTTTGATAAGGGGTTTGATTTCATTCTCGGTTAAGTATATTTTTTCTCGATATATATGTAGATAGTATGTGGCCAATATAGAAATGAATAATTGAAAAACTAGGCCTATAATTTTTTCAAGGAGATTCTTCCCAAAAAAGATAATTGTAGAAGATTTAGTTACATGATATGTAATAATTGAATCACATATAGTATTTATTGACAAATCGACCTCTATATCGTGGGAATGTGTATGAATATATCTACAGATCATAAATGATATAAATAAATAAGTAAATCTGTTATCAAATATTTTATGTGAATTTCATTAGTGGATGATAACAATCACATTGAATTTTATTCTAGAACAACTTATTTACTAAAATTGTAAAAAATATAGCAAAAAGAATACTCAAATTATTAAAATTATTTAATTTAAATGTATAAACATTAAAATGAATAACTAAAAAATGGAAAGAATGTTATAGATTATGAATTTATAGGATTTATTATTTATTATTAATGGAATATTTATAATAATTCTCTCTAACAAAATTCCAAAAAATCACTATAACATTTTATAATATGATGATTTTTTATGATTTTATTTTTTAAATAAATTTAATTCCTATGACATATTGCATTAAATGAAATATAATGTGTTAACTAAGGATAATAAATTATAAAAATTTTAATTTTGACATGAAATGTACTTCCAATTAATTAAAATCAGAGGCATGATTATGGATAAAAACATTTTAAATGTTATCTATAGTTTTTTATTGGGGAATTTTTTTTAAAATGTAATTAATTTATAATAACGTATTTAAATTTTTCCAACAAACTCTTTTATATAAAAAATATTTATTTTTGCTAATAGTGATAAAAATAATTTATGACAATTTTAGAAAATTATATTTATTAAAAAACACTTTTTTAAATCATAATGTCAATAATCCCTTTGGGTCAATTATTTAAATATTTACCAAAATTTTTAATTTTATTATTAATTGTTATAATATATTTTTTTATTAAGAATTTTCATGTCGTTTAAGTATATTTGGGACATCATACATTTTTAATAGTTATTTAAATTATCCATTACTTCAATTAAATATATATATATGAATCAAATTTATTTTATTAGAATAATTATTATACTTAGTTTTTATATTAATAAATTTTATGCTACTTAAAAATTCTATCTTCAAAATATTGTTTTCATATCACACCCATGTGATTATTTTTTAATTAAAATTTTCTAATTATATGAATGTATTTTTAGAAACATGACTACATTTATTGGAATGATAGTAAATAAAATTATCAAATATTGTATGATAAATGGATTTCCATGATGAACAATAAATTCATTATATATTAGTTTCCTATTTTACAGAAAAAATGTGTCTATCAGGGGTTAAACTAAGAAAATACGAGTTAATATGACAATAACTTGGGTTAAATTTCAATTTTGTGAATATTTTAGTCTTATCCTTCCTAATGTAGAATTTAATATCATTTTTATTCTTTTTTTTTTCTTAAGAATTTAATAATTATTTTGGATTCATTTAAAAAAAATTCCATGTAGTTTCCTATTGGGTTCATTTCCCCCACTTATAAAAGGACAGTATCACAATTTAGTTTTTATTAAAACTAAATTTATATAGTAAGATAAAACCCAATTAAAATGCATACTGATCATACTTATCCATATTCTATTACTGAAATGTCTTACAAAAGAACCACACCTGTGTCCTTAATATTATATTAATTAGAGGTGCTTTCAATTAAGGTGATTATCTTTAATAAACTCCATATTTTTTATTTTTTATTTTTCAACATTCAATTAAGTTTTGAAAAATAAAACATAATATAAAAAACACATATTTTCTACTCATGTGACATTATGTTAATGGAATATCATATATCCATCTTCAATTTAATTAAATGGAAAACGGAACTGCTGATCGTGTGTACGGTGCACTATTTCCTTGATAACTGATTTAGTTTTTTTCATTAATACATATCATAGATGAATATAATTATGGATATATAATTTTCAAATTATATTAATGACATTACAATGCTTTTGTAATTATAATTTCAATGATACTATCTTTTATTCTATTCTATGTGGGATACCATAACGTTGCTTGTGTGTATAGAGGACTACCTTCATGAGAAGTGATGTAATTCATTTTATCATATTCAATACATGGAATGTAATGAGGATATATTTATTTAATATAAAATCAATATATTATATAATAATTTGTTTTTAATGGAAATATATTATTTACCATTTTTTAATTAAATAAATAAAATGGAAACATTATTCATGTGTACGTACGACATACCATCTATATGAATGGATTATTTTATTTTCATTTTATAATTTTTATATATTAATATAATTAAATATATAATTACTAAATACTATATTTATATCATTTTCAAAATTAAAATATTATGGATCCTCGATCAAAGTAAGAGAACAATATATTAAAATTCAAAACATACATTAATAATAATAAAAGTTATTTTTCAAAATGTGACATTAATAAGGAATTGTTCATAAATGTGTAATAAAATGTCATAAAATATTACATATGGAATTATTTATATATATAATGTATTGTTAAATATGTATAATTAATTTCTATTAATTATATAATATGTTCGAACATATATGTCATATTTTGAGACATAATGCTAGTAATTTCCCCCCTTAATTTTCCTTCATTGCATATGATATCTTATACACTTATCTTATTTTATGAGATTTATATAATTAATATTTTACAATTAATACTGAATTTATTAAATCCCATGATAATTTACAATTTATTTTTTAATTCCATCACAAGGCATAAAAATAAAGAATACTAATTTTTTACAATTTTTTTGAAACAATTTAATCATTTCTAAGAATTGATTATGTTTTGGATTTTTGTGATTATATCATATGATCCATCTATAAAAAATCACATAAATTTAATTCTAATATGGTTATGTCCTGAGAAAAAGTTTTTTCCTTTTATTTTCATCTTTTTATGTAAAAAAGTGTTTAAAATATTGTTTTTATGAAAATGAGACTTTATCTTTCCCATCAATTAAACCCCATAATTATTAAAAAACATTTTTTCTAAAAAAAAGTTTCAGTATTTTTTTGATAAATATGAATATTTTTATTATAATTTTGTTCCAATTTTCAATTTTGAAAAACATACTCTGAATAGAATATTCATGTTATTTTTCAAACAATTTTTATTTTTATTTTTTGAAAATGTGGACTGAATAATCATTATCACATGTGTGGAATGAATTTAATATTAACGTTATAATTGAGCCTTTTCTTTAATGGAAATGATTTTTTATGATTATATATATGATAAAAATTAATTTATTATTCCAATGTTATGTTCTAAGGCTTTATTTTTTATTCCCTTAGGATTCATGTATTATGTAATAATAATATTTATTTCATGGATTAAAATTATGATCTTTTAAATGCAGGGTATGTTACTCAAATATTATCATCTTCATCCAATACCCTTATGTTCTTTCTATGCCTTTGTATCTCCCATATTTACCCTTAGAGATCATCTGTGTTTTCCAATTCTTGTATTTTATTTCCCCTACTTTCAATGAAATTTATTATTTATTATTTGTCAATGAAGGGTTATAATAGAGATTAACATAGTTGGAGATGATTTATTTCACCTATAATCTGATTGTATATGTTTCTAGGTTCCCAAAGGAACTATAACATTATGATCCATTGTCCTATTTTTTCATAATGAAACAAATATTCACATAAAAATATGTAATATCTATGTTCTAAAGTAATGGGTTTCTATAACATCAATGTTATAAAGTATAACAACCCATTCCACATACCCATATCAGTAGATGATGTTAAACATAATGATATAGAAAAAACAATGTATCTGGATTACTTTTTTCTTTGAGTGTTTTGACATTGAAAAATCAGTGTAAAATTAAAATATATCCTTTTTATACCAATATCAATAAATGAATCTTAAATATAGTTTAATAGCTATTACATATTAGGTCACTATAAGGTTGTGAAATTAATAAACACACAGAGCTATTTTTAAATTTAATGTAATATGTATGATTGTGATTTATACCATATGATTTTAGTGGAAAAAGTTGTTATCCTAATATGAGTGAATCATATTTAACCATCGATGATATTTTAATAAAAAATAAGTTTTCATAATTAAATTTAATCATAATAATATATGAAAAATATAAAAAATTGCATTATAAGATTCTTGAATATATCAAAACAAAGAAAACATTGAATTATGAGATTTACTGAACGCTCATGCACCCCACATGAAAAATCATATGGAGATAGAATTATATAATGCATTGGGATATTTAAAATTCTAGACCATTCGATGAAATCATTATTTGTGTAGTAATATTTATTCCACATAATTAAAATAAATCATACAAAAAGATTAAGCATTATCAATCCAATGAAATGGATATGGCCCCATTAATGCAATAACAATGAATAACCAAATATCATGTCATTTTGAAAACCATGAAAATTTTTGATTAAAATATTTTTGATAAAAATAATTTTTTAAGGAAATATATTTCATGAATATGGAGTTATTTTTTAATAAATTTAAAACAAATTCTCATACAATTATGCATTGATCCAGGAATCTTAGTTTTTTAAACTGTATATGAAATTTTATTGAAATAATTTATTAAAGATATAATTAGAACTATATATTGAATAATATGTATTTCTATAAATGTATGAATATTTTTTGAAATCAATAATTATTTTTATAAAATTATAATTGTGTAACATGAAATGGAATAAAAAATAATAATTTTTTCTTTCATTACGATAACTTTAATGAAAGTAATGTAAAAAATATAAAAAACATACATAGCCTCAGATATTGAAGGTAAAATAATCTTGGTATATATATATATATATTGTACCTTTATAGATAAAAAAGGATGTAAAATTTATTATGAGAGAGATATGGAGAGGAAAAAATAAATACTAAAAATAAAAAATATAGAGTTTTGTCAGTTACATTACGTCATGTTCATACTGGATTAGTTTTTCAATATAACATCCTAAATATTCAAATACAATTTATTAAATAACTAATACATAATATTTATCATTTATATTTTATTTAAAAAAATTTCATTTTTGTTAGTTAGTAATACTTATCTTATAAAGATTACATATTTTTTTATCCTGTGGTATTCTTTTTGTGGTGCCAAGCAAGAATTGGTTTTTTGTTTATTATGGAAACTATTTTCAAAAGTGTCCATAACTATAGATGTAAAATGTTGTACATTTAATGTGTTATGGATTTGAAAATTATTTTAATAATTATATAGCCTAATGGAATAATCATGGTTCATATTGTATAAGTATTATAGTTTAATTATTTCATGTTTTACCATGATTTTTTAAACAATTTATACATAATAATCTTTGTTTAATCATTATATATATTTCTCCATTACATAATATGTAATTAAATAACATATAAATTTTAGGATAATTTTTAGGATAATTTTTATTTATAATATTACTATTATTGGCATCCATGATTTTGGTGATAAATAAAGAAATTAATTATACATAAAGGTGGTGAAATCACTAAAATATATTCAATATTAGGTAATTTATAAAAAATGGAAAATATTATATAGTGGTAAATATATTTATTAAATAATCTTTCAATATATTTATGATACTAGTGTAAATATATTATGATGAATGTAATATTTTATGATTTAGATGAGGAAGAAAGAATTATAAAAAATGAAAATGTGAAATTATGAGTTCTTAACAAACACCTTTGTATGACTACATAAAATATTAGATTATGAATTTGAATGGTATAATTTTTTATACACTATAACCTCTAGTATGCGAATATGATATTTATATATATTTTTTATATTATTTGAAGCTTATTTTGTGAGGATAAATAAAATTCTGAAGAGTTCATTTTATATAATACAAAGAGGGGTATTTTTTATTAAGATATTAATGAGTGTATTATTTTTTATAAGAAATAATAATAGTCTATATTCACACGAATAATTATATTAATTCATATATTTTTATAATTAAAAAAAAATTATTATATCATTCATGATGCAATTAATAATAATTTATCATATAATGTAAAATACATTACATTTTCATATTTTACTAATCTCCAAAAATGAAAATATATTAGAAAATTTCCAATAAATATGAAATATATAATTTTATTATACATATAACAAACTTTCAATTAATATTAAAAAATTAATTTTGAAAATATCATAAAATTATGTTTTATATTATATCCCCACTCATTTTGAAAGGGGAAATATTTTCTTACCCAATCATTTTTTTACCAATACAAATATTAATTAACATAGTATTACATTATTTTATTATTTATAATGAAAAATAAATAATTATTATAAAACCAATTATTGAATGAATATATTTATTTAAAAACATAAAATGTATTTTATAAATAAATATATACATATCTCATTCAAAAATATATTTTTAGTTTCTTTTTAATTTTTTCCCTCAAACATGAATCAATTTTTATCCTGTATTAGGATATTATTTGATTATATTTTATATCATAATGGGATAAATAGAGTATTTACCTATTATATCTATCTATTTAATATTAAAATGGTCTAGTTATTATTCATAATGCTTTGGATCTCTTCTAATTAGTTATATTTCCTATGACTATATTGGTTTTATATTTTATATTAATATCTAATAATTAATTTAGTTCCTCTCAGGGTTATATATTATTATATTTTGATATTTTTATAATGTTATAAATTTTTTGTTACATTAATATAATGTTTTTTTTAAATTTTATTAATATGGGTTATGATGATTATATGAATTTTCATGTTCTAGTAAATTTTTATGTTTTTAACCCTCCATTATAAAATTATAATTTTTATAATTTTTATTCATTTTCCAAATGAAATATTATGAATTACAATAAATAATTTTTTGTATTTATTATGTGGTGTTTTCTTTTTATACTATAATATACTATAAAAATATAAACAAATATTTTTATAAGAGAAAAAAGTTCAATATAAATGTATGTGACATAATACATATAGTCCATGTGGATAATATATATCTATCTGGACTTTGTGGAAAATAATTTAAAAATGATTCTCATTTAATCCATAAATCTCTATAGACATTATCCTAAACAGGTGTACTATAGGGCCCCATCATTAAACATTACTTAATATTGAATTAAATGAATAATTCACATTGAGGATCTTTTCAGGTTTACAGTTTTAGAGAATTATAACATAACAATTATATCTCAAAAGATTACAAAGTAGACACTTCTACTAAGTTTCCATAGAATAAAAAAAACTCTTAAAAAGAAACATGTCTACTTCCATGTTTTATATAGCATGACTTTCCCTTGATCCCATCCTTGTCCCTATTCTACATTATGTCCTGTGAAACAAATTTCAAAAAAACTTGGGGTGAGCATAAAAAGCTCAGTAAGGGATACATAAAGAATGAAAACTGTTAGTTTATCAAAACAACAAGTAAACCATGTAGACTTTATCAAAGTATTACTTTTCACCTTTATGAAGTAGTAAAAACTCTTCACTGAATAAAAGATCATTACATACCCTTTTGTAACCAAAAGATTACCATAAAACCCATATAAAGAACACATGACATATAAAGGTAACTTGGGACATAAACATACTTATGTGGAATAACCATACGGTCAACTACCACACATATCACTTAATGGAATAGCCATACGACCAACTTCAATACATACTTAATTGAATAGCCATACGGCCGACTTACCCAATTCATTGGAGGTTATAACATAACCACCCGTCCTGGTATTCACGGAACCACCCGTCATATGGTTTATCACGTAACCACCCGACAAATGTCCAAGTACCATTATAAAAATCATAAGACATAAAACAAATATAATGGAAAGAAAACATTTCCACACATTGATCACAATATATCACTTAAATATATTGACATAACAAATACATTATAAAAACCATTTTCAATACCAAAATACAGAAAAGATTATATGGTATTTATTTCATTTAAAAAAACATTATGTCTTATTCAGGAAGCCAAAGACCAAATAATACTTGCGGCGGCGGAAATGGTCGTTGTCACCGCATACATTAAAAGAAACATTCCTTTTGGTCGTTTTGTAAAATGTTTCGTAGAAAAATATTCCTTTTGTATAAAAGTAATATTCAAAGGGGTTTATACACCATATAAAAGATAGTTGTGTATAAAATGAAATATGCCTCAATGAAAGGAGATTGAGACGAAGTCCCTTACCTCGGGTCCGACTTGACTCGATCGTTCTTTAATGTCCTGAAAAATAAACTTGAGTTAATTTCTATTTGATTAAGATCATTTCTCAAGTTCACTATTCCTTTTATATCACATATTGCCATGTTAGAAACATTATGTAATCATTTAAGTTAATAATGTTTTTTTGTCGATATTTGGTTCTTAAGTCGAAAGTGGACTTCTTACAATTACATGTTGTTCGTGCGGTCAAAGGTTCTTTATATCCAGAATTAAATTCCTGATTTGGATATCCTATATATCATATATATCTAGAATATACATGTATTTATAATATCACATAATCATTTAGAGGTAATAAATGAAATGCACCGTTCATGGAGACGGTAAGCCGTACGTACGCATGAACGCTACTTTCATTTCTATGTCATATTAATGGAATTAAAACTAAATGAGAGGTATGTATATTTTAATTCCAGAATTATATTAATCATTTATATGTAACATACATCATATATATATCTATTATATATATGTACTTATAATAGTACATTACATTTGGGGATAAGAAATGAAATGCATCATTCATGGAGACGTTAGGCTGTACGTACGCATGAATGCTACTTTAATTTTTATATCATACATTAATGGAAATAAATAATAATTATATAGATGTATATTATAATTCCAGTATAACATCATATATAATAACTTTAAATCCATCCTTTATACGTCCCACATATGGCATTAACGAATCACATCACTTTGAGGGGGCAGTAGTCCACACTTCCTAAAATGAAATTATCGTTTTTACCCACAATGGAAACCATGAAGGTATACCACAAATGAAAAATAAAGAAGAATAAGGAAAAAATAAAAATAATATATATCATATATAAACAGAGTGACATCTTAATGTCCAACATTAAAGGTGTTTAAAAGAAGATTGAACAATCATCGTTTCGTGAGGCCGAAATTCACCAACCACGAAAATAACCATTATATGTAGATGTTTGTAAGTTTAACTCGAAATATTCTTATAACAACATCCTAGTATATTGAAGATACTGGAGTTGTTACAAAAGAAATGAATAAAAAGAGTTTAGGGGGTTGGAGAAGCAAAATAAAACAAAAGAACACAAGTGAAGACATCACCTCAAAATCGGGTAACTCTCTTAGATTTGAGCTCAAAGGCTTCCTTGGGAAGGCTTCTGCCCAAAGTGAGGCTTCAAGGAGTAATATAGGTATGTGGAGAGGCAAAATGGGCATGTTTTTTTCCGAGCCAATGGCTTTGGAAGTTCGGGTAAGGTGGTAGAGGTGGGGGCCTTTTAGAAGAGGTGAGGAGGGGCACTCTTGGAATGTAAGGAAATTTTACATTATTTTAGAATGAGTTTCAGATTTTAATGGTCCCAAATTTAGGTGTTTCGAGGTTAAGGTGATAAGGGTTCTAAATCCACCCATAAAATAGGTTTTTGACATGTGTAGGTCTTAGATTTTACATTTTCTTTCCATTTTATTTAAATCGTTAAATGATGAGGTAATCGCTACATCACCATGATGTCATAAATAATTTAATTTATTTAATGTCTAAAAATTATAAAAAAATAATATGATGTAGGAAATCCTATTTATTTCTAATTAATATTTATAGTTAAAAATCTGATTTGTATAACCCCATGTAAATATTTTTTTTAGTAAATCAACTCATGTTTGTGACATTTTTATTTAAACATTAAATAAAAAGTTATTAATGTCATTTTCCAACCAATGTGGCTTCATGGGGTCCCCAAGTTGACCCATGGATTGTTTAGGTTGGCCATGACACATACAATGAGGTTAGGACATGTTTCAAGTTCATTTCATATTATTAAAACATTATTTTTACCTTAAATTACACTAATTTCCTCTAATCGCGATTAAAAACTTAATAAGTTACTATAAACCAAAAAATTATTTTAATCCCATTGAACCTCATTTTACTTATTAATTAAAACCATGTATTTCATATTTTTGAAATTCAAAACACAGAGGTGGTAAATTTTCATTTAAACGAAAAATCAGTTTTTTAAGTACCACTTAGTGGTTTCACTATTCATAAAAAATTGAAGTTTTTCAGAAAAATACAAAAACTTCATCCTAAGCTATATTTGATATTAAAAACTCAAAAATGAAGTCCATTTTAAAAAATTCAAAACATATAAGTTGCATTAATTAATTTAATAATTAATTCCGGCTGTCAGAGCAAATAGCGTGTTTTTATGAAACAATAAGTATCAAAAGATTGACACTAGTTTAAGTCTGATTTCAAAGTGAAATTATTTCCACCGACCACTATTATATTTAATGGTAAAAATATATTATAATTTCACTTTCAAACCAATTAAAAAGATAATATAATCATATAAATATATTATATTAAAAAGATGTTTTGAATTAAAATACAACTTTTTTACTATTCATTAAAAAATGAACTTTATCAGAAAAATACCAAAAATTTACACAACGTAAATTTTGATATCCCGATTCTAAAAAAGTGTTATATTTCTTCCAATAGAATGTATAATAGTGATCAAGACTATATTTAATGATGGTTCTCCATCAAAAGGTGATAAGTGAACCTTTAGTGAAAATTAGGGTAAAAATGCCTAAAATTGAATTCTTTCTGTATTTTATGCCTTTATCATTTTTTGGATAAATGTAAAAACAATTAAAAAACATATATAATCATATTTTAGTTATTTATATCCATTCCTGCCAATACAATGGCTACATGTTAACTACCATTTAAAATAATATTATTATATTACTAGTGTGCAATGTATGTTTTAAAAGAAACTAATCGTTGTGTATCGAGTACGCTATCGAACATAGCAACCCCTTTTAAGTAAAATTAAAATTTAATTCGAAAATATTAATAAATATGAAAATTTATTATTCTTTATTTACCTGGGATGTTACATCCTTCCCCCGTTTTGGGAATTACGTCCTCACAATTTTATTCACTTATCAAAATAAGTGGGGGTATTTATCCCTCATAGCATTTTCAGATTCCCACGTTGCCTCTTCAACCATATGGTTTTTCCAAAAAACCTTTACCTGGTGAATTACCTTATTTCGCAGCACTTGCTCTCTTTGGTCAAGAATCTAGACTGGTTGTTCTTCAAAAGATATGTTCTCTTCCAGCTGAACTACCTCTGGACTCAAAATATGAGATGGATCTGGCATATACTTCCTCAACATCGAAACATGAAAAACATTTTGTACCTGAGATAAACTCGGAGGTAAACCCATTTGGTAAGCAACTGATCTAACTTTCTCCAGAATTTCATATGTTACAATGAACCTTGGACTCAACTTTCCTTTATTACCAAATCTCATCACACTTTTCCATGGAGAAACCTTGAGAAAAACATGATCACCTACCTTGAAAGATAGATCCTTCTTCCAGTTATCTGCATAACTCTTCTACCTGCTCTGAGCTGTTCTCATGAGTTTCTTAATCAACTGAACTTTTTTTGCCATCTCTACTACTAATTCTGGCCCCATCAGCTTCCTTTTACCCACTTCATCCCAAAATGCTGGAGTTCGACACCTCTTCCCATATAATGCCTCAAATGTTGCCATCTGTATACTGGAATGAAAACTGTTATTGTAAGAAAACTCAACCAAAGAAAGATGTTGGTCCCAACTTCCTTGATAATCCATCGAACAAGATCGTAGCATATCCTCGAAGGTCTGAATTGTTTGTTCTGACTTCCAATCTAATTGCGGATGAAAAGTTGTACTAAAATTTAATTTAGAACCCAACGACTTCTAAAGTCCTTTCCAAAAGATAGAAGTAAACCTGGGATCATGATCGGACACAATGGAGAGAGGAACTCCATGTAACCCGACTATCTCATTAAGATAAAAACGTGAAAGTTGATCTAGGGAAAAAGTATCTCATATAGCAAGGAAATGAGCAGATTTAGTCAACCGATCAACAATAACCCAGATTGCTTTATTACCTCTAGATGTCTTCGGTAATCCCACGACAAAATCCATGGATATATTTTCCCATTTCCAATCTGGAACTAGTAAAGGGTGATGTATCCCTTTCGGTAACTGCCGCTCTACTTTAACTTGCTAACAACTCAAACACTTCATTGTAAAATCAGCAATATCCCTTTTCATTCCATCCCACTAGTAATACTCTCGCAGATCTCTGTACATCATAGTACTGCAATGATGAACTGAAAACGGGGAACTATGAGCCTCACATAACAACTCATTATTTAACTACGAATCACAAGGCACACATAATCTGTTCCCAAACCTCAAAACACAATCATTATCAATATTGAATTCAGGTAACTTACCCTTCTGAACCATCTCTACCTTTTTCTGCAACTCACTATTTTGCTTTTGTGCTTGCTTAATTCTGTCTGATAGGGAAGATGTCACTGATACCTGAAACAAAATAGAAGGACTTCCTACACAAACAACTTCCATTCCAAATTCATCGAATCAAAAACCAAAGGATCTCGTTCCAAAATCAACATTGTTAATGAAGCATTAATTTTTTGACTCAAAACATCAGCCACTTTATTTGCTTTTCCCGGATGGTAATGAATTGTACATTCATAATCCTTGATTAATTCCAGCCATCTCCTCTATCTCATGTTCAATTATTTCTGAGTGAATATATACATTTAACTTTTGTGATCAGTATATATTTCACACTTTACTCCATTCAAATGATGCCTCCAAATATTTAAAGAAAAAAAACAGTAGCTAATTCCAAATCATGTGTAGGTTAATTTATCTCATGAGTTTTCAACTGACTTGAATCATAAGAAATTACCTGATCATTCAGCATAACGACACATCCAAGTCCCTTCAACGAAGCATCACTGTATATAACAAACTCACCATTCCTGGAAGGTAGTGCCAAAACTGGAGCATTCACCAATCTTTTTTTCAACTCCTGAAAACAATCATCACATTATTTTGTCCAGATGAACATAACACCCTTACGAGATAGCTTAGTCATTGGACTAGATAACCGTGAAATATTTTCAAAAAACCTTCCGTAGTAACATGCCAAACCAAGAAAACTACGGATCTCGGTTACATTTGTGGGTCTTTCCCATTCTTCAACAACTTCTGTTTTAGCATGATCAACAACTATGCCATCTTTTGAAACAATGTGACCCAGGAAATAAATTTGTTGTAACCAAAACTCACACTTGCTGAATTTTCCATATAGTTTCTTTTCTTTTATGGTTTGCAAGATAACCCTTAAATGGCTTTCATTCTCCTCTTTACTTTTAGAAAACAACAAAATATCATCGATGAAAACAACCACAATCTTATACTAGAACTCATGGAAAATTCTATTAATAAGGTCCATTAATACAACAGGTGCATTGGATAACCCAAAAGTCATAACTAAAAATTCATAATGGTCATATCTAGTACGGAACGCAGTCTTCGGAATGTCTGCTTCTTTTACATTCAACTTATGGTACCCCGACCTGAAGTCAATCTTCGAAAAATACTTAGCTCCCTGGAGCTGATCAAACAAATCATCAATATGAGGAAAAGGATAATTTTTCTTAACAGTAATATTATTCAAGTCTCTATAATCAATGCAAAGTCTCATTAATCCATATTTTTTTTAACAAACAAGATAGGAGCACCCCATGGTGATTTGCTATGTCGAATGAAACCTTTATCTAATAACTCCTACAATTGTTTCTTTAACTCTAAAAGTTCAACTTGAGCCATTCGATAACGGGGTTTTAAAATTGTCTTAGAATCAAGAACTAAGTCAACATTAAATTCAACTTCCCGATCATGAATAATACCTGGAAACTCATCAGGAAAAACATCAAAATACTCATTTACCACTAGCACATCATTAATCTGAACAGTTCCTTTTTTTTCAACAATATGTTCAAGATAACATTCATTTCCATCTTTTACTAGTTTCTCAACTTCCTGATACGTTATCAAAAGAAAGGGTTCATTCTTTTACACAAACTGAAAATCTTTCTGAAAAGAAACCATTTTCGCTCTGCAGTCAATCTTAGCATGATAAAAAGAAATCCAATCCATGCCCAAAATAACATCAAACTCTACTAGAGTCAAAAAAAAGGTTTTCTGGTAGATTCATTCCACACACAAGGATAGGAAGGTTATTATAATTTATTTTTGTCTCAACGTTCCCTCCAGGTGTTTTTACCATAAGTTCAGGATTCATATCATGAGATGTAATTTCCAATTTACTAGAAAACTTTTCCGGAATGAAAGAGTGTGTAGACCCTGAATCAAACAACACATTGGCATAATCTCAACAAACAATGAGTATACCTAATACTTATAAGGCCCTATCCTTAAACCTTACTTAATATTGAATTAAATGAATAATTCACATTGAGGATCTTTTCAGGTTTAGAGTTTTAGAGAATTAGGTCATAACTATTACATATCAAAAGATTACAAAGTAGACACATCAACTAAGTTTCCATAAAATAGAAACTCTTTAAAAGAAACATTTCTAGTTCCATGATTTAGATAGCATTACTTCCCCTTGATCCCATCCTTTACCCTATTCTCCATTAATTCCTATGAATAACATTTCAAAAAAACATGGGGTGAGCATAAAAAGCTCATCAAGGGATACACAAAGAATTAAAACTGTTATTTTTTCTAAGAAATAGGTAAACCATGTATACTTTATCAAAGTAATACCTTTCACCTTTAGTAAGTAGTAAAAACTCTTCACTGAATAAAACATCATTACATACCCTTTTTTAAGCAAATGATTACCATAAAACCCATATAAATAAAACATAGCATATAAAGGTAACTTGGGACATAAACATGCTTAAATGGAACAAACATATGGTTGACTTCCACACATACTTAATGGAATAGCCATACGACCGACATCCATACCCAATGCATTGGAGGTTATAACGTAACCACCCGTCCTGGTATTCACGACACCACCTGTCATATGGATTATCATGTAAACACCCGTAAAATGTCCAAGTACCATCATTACACATAAAATATTGAAAATATAAACATTTCAATAACAACATTTCATCTGCAATCACAATAAATAATTCCAAGATATTGAATTAAGCAATCCATTTTCAAAAACCATTTAAAAGAGATTTTTGAATCAAAGTGTTCCATACCACTTTGAAGCTTTTAATGGAATTATAATTTTAAAACATTATTGTCCATATAAATAAATAATGAAAACCATTTTGAAAACATGGACATTAAAGATAAATATTTAGAATAATGAATCTTTTAATCATTTAAAACGATATTTTTGTTAAAGAGTTTTTATCAAAATGAGATACTCTTGAATAAAAATAATTGCGGAATAACATGTAATCCGAGATTCATAATATCATGAGAATAAAGGGATTCATGATATAATATGTCAAATCACAGTATACACACCATATAAGAGTGAATTGGTGCATAACAACAACGAAGTCTCAATGGAAATGTAAACTGAGATGAAATCCATTATAAAGATGGTATCCTTAAATTAAGGATAAATCTATCACATAATTATGTGTTAAAAATATAAATACACCCAATATAAGTGGATATTAATTGTGAAAAAATCCGATTTCATTCACACATAATCTTGTAAAAAAACCAATGACATAGATATTTAACTCAATGAAATGACATTGAGTTATGATTTTCCATACAAGTTCATAAGAATTTATCAATGAGATGATTCTGTGTAGAAATACCATATCCACAAAAAGGATTGTGGAAATTACAAAATAGATATTCCACACATGATATTGTCATATTAAAATCAAGAAGTATAGGTTTAACCCAAAGAATTGAAAATGGGTTAAGAAGTTCTCTTACAGAATTCTAACAGCCTAACGGCGTCACTTTAAAATTCAGAAAATGAGTTGATGAGAGAGAATATGGTATCTCATCATATGGACTTAAAATTTACATAAATAATGATATAGAAGAACATATCCCAACATAATAGTATGTGAATTAAAAGACATAACAAAATAAGTCTTTTAAAATGAGGAGGGTAAAAGGTCCCCTTACCAAGTTGGGTAACTTTCGAAAAGTACACCCCATGGAAGAAGGGTCATACAATGAAGATGTAGATACCCATAAATGAAATTATACTACACAAAGTGTATAATAATGGGAAGTACATACACCACTCAAAGTAATTCATGGAAAATGTAGCATAAATGTCACGGGAATAAAAGTGAGATGAAAAATCCCTTACGAAAACTCGGCAGCCTAACGGCGCCACTTAAAGCTTCCAAAAATGGATTTATGATATCAAATAGGCTATCTCATACTATTAACATAAAAATTAAAGTATGAGGAATATAAAATAACACCCCCCATCATAACAAAGAGGATCTTAAATGAAGTTACATAAAGGAGAGTACTTAAAAAAGGAGAGAAGTTAGATCTCTTACGAAAATTTGGCAGCCTAACGGCGCCACTCAAAAGTTCCAAAATGGATTGGTGAGAAAAAATATGGTCTCTCATCATATGAACATTAAAATTATAGTAGGAGTAATATAATATAACTTCCCAATCATAAGAAAGATGAGATTAAAAGTAATTACATAAAAGAGTGTACTTAAAAAGAAAGAGAGGGGTAGGATCCCTTACCTCGGGTCCGACTTGACTTGACCGTTCTTTAACGTCCTGAATAATAAATGTGAGTTAATTTATACATGCTTAAGAACCTTTTTTCAAGTTAATTGTTCATTTTATATCACTTATTTCCATGTTATAAACATTATGTAATCTTTTACGTTAATAATGTTTGTTTTGTCGATATTTGGTTCTTAAGTCGAAAGTGGACTTCTAACAATTACATGTTGTCCGTGTGGTCAAAGGTTCCTTATATCCAGAATGATATTAATGATTTGAATATTTTATATATCATATATATCCATAATATACAAGTATTTATAATACTACATAATCATCTAGAGGTATGAAATTAAATGCACCGTTCATGGAGACGGTAAGCTGTACGTATGCATGAACGCTACTTTCACTTCTATGTCGTATTAATGGAATTAAAACCAAATGAGAGGTATATATATTTTAATTACAGAATTATATTTATAATTTATATGTAACGTAAATAATATATAATAACTTTTAATCCATCCTTTATACATCCCACATATGGCATTAACGAATCAAATCACTTTGAGGGGGCGGTAGTCCGCACTTCCTAAAATGAAATTATCGTGTTTACCCACAATGGAAACCATAAATCTATGCCAGAAAAGAAAAATACATAAGGTTAAGTAAAACATAAACATATTATATATCATATATAAATATAGTGACATCTTAATGGCCACCTTTGAAGGTGTTATATGAGTGTTGAACAATCATCGTTTCGTGAGGTAGAAATTCGCCATCCACAGAAACAGTATGTTCTTTAACCATTAGATGTAGGTGTGTGTAAGTGTAGATCTAATTATTTTTATAACAACATCATAGTATAATGAAGATACTGGAGTTGTTACAAAATAATAGAATGAAAATAGTTTAGGGGGTTGGAGAAGCAAAATAAAACAAAAGAACACAAGAGAAGACAATACCTTTAAAATCGGGTAACTCTTTTTGATTTTAGCTCAAAGGCTTACTTGGGAAGACTTCTGACCAATGTGAGGCTTCTAGGATTAAGAGAGGGATGTTTAGAGACAAAATGGGCAGGGTTTTTCTGAGACAAAGGCTTGAGAGGTTTGGGTATGGAGGTAGAGGTGGGGGCCTTTTATTAGAGGAGAGGAGGGGCACTTTTGGAAAGTAAGGAAATGTTACTTTATTTTAGAATGAGTTTCTGATTTTAAAGGTCCCACATTGATTTATTTCGAGTATAAGGTGGTAAGGGTTCGAAATATACTCATTAATTAGGTTTTTAACATGTGTAGGTCATATATTTTACATTTTCTTTTCATTTAATTAAATCCTTTATTAATGAGGTAATCACTGCATCATTATGATATCATAAATAATTTTATTTATTTAATATATAAAAATTATAGAAAAAATAATGTTGTAGGAAATCTTTTTAGATTTCTAAAGACTATTTATATTCAAAAATATGACTTATATAACACCATGTAAAATTTTTTTTAGTAAAACAACTCATGTTTGTGTCATTTTTAATTTTACATTAAATAAAATGTTATTTATGTTGTTTCCCAACCAATGTGGCTCCATGGGGTCCCCAAGTTGACCCATGGATTTTAATGGTCGGAAATGACACATACAATAAGGTTAAGACACGTTTCAAGCTCACCTCATATTATCAAAACATTATTTTTACCTTAAACTACACTAATTACCTCTAATCGCGATTAAGAACATAAAAGTTACTATTCCCCAAAAAATTATTTTAATCCCATTGAAGCACATTTTACCTCCTAATGGAAACCATGTATGTTGGATTTTTGAAATTCAAAACACATATGTGGCAAAGTTTCATTTAAAAGAAAAATTATTTTATTTAACTACCACTTAGTGGTTTCACTATTTATAAAAAATTGATATTTTTCAAAAAAATACCAAAAATTCACCCTAAGCTATATTTGATATTACGAATTAAAAAATTAAGTCTATTAAACCAAATTCAAAACATATAAGTTTCATTAATTAATTTAAAAATTAATTCACACTGTCAAAACAGATAGCGTGTTTTTAAGATACAATAAGTATCAAAAGACTGACTCTAGTTTAAGTCCAATTTCAAGATGAAATTAATTCCAATGACCACTGTTGGATTAAATGGTAAAAATATATTATAATTAAACATTAAAACCAATTCATAAGATAATCTAATCATATAAATAAATTATATTAAAAAGACGTTTTGAATTAAAATACAACATTTTTCACTGTTCATTAAAAAATGAACTTTATCGGAAAAATACCAAAAATTTACACAATGTAAATTTTGATGTCCCGATTATAAAAAAGAATTTAATTTTTTCAAAGATAACACATTAAATTGTCAAAAAGTGGATTTAAAAGAGGTTTTCCATCAAAAGGTGGTTAATCGACCTTTTAAAGAATATTAGAATGTTTATGCTTAAAAATTGATTACATTCCCATTTTTAATCATCTACCATTTATTGTAAAGAGTAAAAATATTTTACAAACATACATAATCATTTTTTTAGTTAGTTCCGTTCTTTCCCACCATTACAATGGCTAGGCGTTAACTATCATTTAAATTAATATTATTTTATTATTAGAGTGCAACGTAAGATTTCAAAGGAAGTCGTTGTCGTGTATTGGGTATGCCATCGATCATAGCGTTCCATTTAAAGTAATATTAATATTTTCTCACAAATAGGGATAAATATAAAAATTTCAAATTGTTTATTTACCTGGGGTGTTACATCCTTTCCCCCTTTTGGGAATTGCATCCATGCAATTTCAAAATTGGGATTGAAAAATCCATTGTAAGTCCCACATCAGAAAAAGGATTAAATTAAACTATCACATTAAATGAAAGAAAGGGAAGTACAAAGGTCACCTGAGTTAACCCATACTAGGATTCCATGTAGGAAAATATGGACATGGAGGAAAATAACAAAGGGTCATGGTCTGATGGAGAGTGATTGTAAACTTGTCTAGGAGAAAGTTAACCATAAGAAAATCGCAAACTTGTGATGGGTTAAACGGTGTTGGATTCTACAGTAGGAAAAGATAATGGACAACGTTTTTTTGGTTACTTTTCATTGAGGAATTTATTTTTGATCTTAACAAAAACATAAGGAAACATACTTACTTGTCATGTTGAATTTCAAATTTTACTAGATTTCTTACACAAACTCATATTTTCTCCAAAAGATGAGTATTTAGGATGACTTGTTTACATTAAGAGAGCTATTATCTACTTCTATAGGATCACCTAACCCAAAAAAGAGAACTATATACTTCCCATGCCTTTAGAATTTAACCTAAACCAAAACCAAAAATGTTAGTACAAGATCAAATAATCCAGAAAAGGATAACCCTTTATAAAAAGAAAATCTATTCTTAATCGCCAAAATTTGTCCAACAAAACCCAAAGTTCAACGAGGACCATTCGATAAACAATTTTTCCATAAAAATTTTCAATGTAAACCAAACTAAGATTGAAACCCAAATATTTGAAGGATATAATGACATAGTCTTCCAAGGTAAAAATTAACTTTTATCTCCAAATAACATCAGTTGCTCTTAAATTCCCCTATTGAAAAGTAATTAACCTAATCAAATATCCTTGATGATAGGTTAATAATTTCCATAGATAACCCAAAATAAACATAGTCTTGATACCTAAAATCATCTACCTAAAAACAATTAGTCAAACTAACTATGGACTTCACGTATTCCAGTGGTAGGCGATAAATACTAGTCGCACTTTGGTTGTGGGTTCGATTCTCACAGCTTTGTCTAACGTGACAGGTTGTCACATGGTCTACGTGTTGTCATTTTTCGAAAACTATATAATTCTTAATACATTCCCCAAAATGAGATAAAATCTTCAAAAATAATCATAACATAATTTAACCTCAAGTTTATCTCATGCCTTTCACTTTCCACATCTATATCATATTTCTGACCCATTGAAACATTTTCCTATGTGTTTCTTTCCACATCTTTGACACATAGGTTTTTGAACACACTTACCTTTATGATTATTACATGTAGTTCCGTAGGGATTTTTTCTCGCATATATGATGCCTTATATAAACAACCAAGTTTTATGTGGTCAATCGTGACTCCAGATAGTTGGTTGAGGATAAACACAAGAGTTCTCATTGCAGCTCCCATATCATTTAGTTGCTTTTTCAGAAAACTATCACAGTTTCCTTCACATCCACTATTACTTTGGTTCCTTTTAGATCCAACCATTTACTAAAACCAAAAAGGTCAGAGTGAGTATATCAACAAAACCATCATGTACTAATGAGGAAGATAAACACTAAGATATACTTACTCATTCAGTTTATCTAAAACAATGACTCCTTTTGAAATCATAACCATTATGGTAATGTCACTTATGCTTAGAGGATACCCAAACCTCAATAGTTATCTAAACTGACTTTTGATACCAACTATAAGGACCCATACTTAAACGATACTTAATATTTAATTAAATGAATAATTCACATTGAGGATCTTTTCAGGTTTAGAGTTTTAGAGAATTAGGTCATAACTATTACATCTCAAAAGTTTACAAAGTAGACACTTTTACTAAGTTTCCATAAAATAGAAACACTTTAAAAGAAACACGTCTAGTTCCATGATTTAGATAGCATTAATTTCCCTTGATCCCATACTTTACCCTATTCCCCATTAAGTACTGTGAAAAACATTTCAAAAAAAACATGGGGTGAGCATAAAAATCTCAGCAAGGGATACATAAAAAATGAAAACTATTAGTTTTTTAAAGCAACAAGTAAACCATGTATACTTTATCAAAGTAATAATTTTCACCTTTAAGAATAAATAAAAACTCTTCACTGAATAAAATATCATTACCTACCCTTTTGTAACCAAAATATTACCATAAACCCATATAAAGAACACATAGCATATAAAGGTAACTTGGGATACAAACATACTTAAATGGAATAACCATACGGTCGACTTCTACACATACTTAATGGAGTAGCCATTCGGCCGACTTCCATACCCAATGCATTGGAGGTTATAACGTATCCACCCGTCTTGGTATTCACGGCACCACCCGTCATATGGTTTATCACGTAACCACCCGTAAAATGTCCAAGTACCATCATTACACATATAATATTGAAAATATAAACATTTCAATAACAACATTTCATCTTCAATCACAATAAGTAATTTGAAGATATTGAATTAAGCAATCCATTTTCAAAAACCATTTAAAATAGATTTTTGAATCAATGTATCCCATACCACTTGGAATCTTTTAATGGAATTATAATTTTAAAACAGTAATGTCCATATAAATAATTATTGAAAACCATTTTGAAAACATGCACATTAAATATAAATATTTAGAATAATGAATCTTTAAAACATTTAAAACGATATTTTTGTTAAAGTGTTTTTAACAAAATGAGAGACTCTTGAATAAAAATAATTGCGGAATAACATGAAATCCGAGCTTCATAATATCATGAGAATAAAGGGATTCATGATATAATATGTCAAATGACAGTATGCACACCATATAAGAGTGAATTTGTGCATAAAAACAATGAAGTCTCAATAGAAATATAAATTGAGATGAAATCCATTATAAAGATGGTATCCTTAAATTAAGGACAAATCTATCACATAATTATGTGTGAGAAATATAAATACACCCAATATATGTGGATATTAATTTTGAAACAATCAGAGTTCATTCACACATAATCTTGGAAAAATAAAACCAATTACATAGATATTTAACTCAATGAAATGAGATTGAGTTATGATTTCTCATACAAGTTCATACGAATTTATCAATGAGATGATTATGTGTACAAATACCATATCCACAAAAAGGATTGTGGGAATTACAAAATAGAGATTACACACAAAATCTTGGCATAATAAAATCAATAAGTAGAGGTCTGACCCAAATAATTGATAGTGGGTTAAGATGTTCCCTTACAGAAATCTGACATCCTAACGGCGTCACTTTAAAATTCAGAAAATGAGTTGATGAGAGAGAAAATGGTATCTCATAACTTGGACATAAAATTGACATAAATAAGGATATAGAAGAACTTATCCCAATATAATCGTTTGTGAATTAAAAGACATAACAAAAGCAGTATTTTAAAAAGAGGAGGGTGAAAGGTCCCCTTACCGAGTTGGGTAACTTTCGAAAAGTACACCCCATGGAAGAAGGGTCATACAATGAAGATGTAAATATCCATAAATGAATTTATACTACAAAAAGTGTATAATAATGGGCAGTACATACACCACTCAAAGGAAATATTGGAAAATGTAGAATAAATGTCACGAGAATAAAAGATAGATGAAAAATCCCTTACGAAAACTCGGCAGCCTAACGGCGCCACTTAAAGCTTCCAAAAATGGATTTATGAGATCAAATAGGGTCTCTCATAATATGAAAATAAAAAGTAAAGTATGAGTAATATAAAAGAACATCCCACATCATAACAAAGAGAAGCTTAAAATAAGCTACATAAAGGAGAGTACTTAAAAAGAAAGAGAGAGGATAGATCACTTACGAAACTTCGGCAACCTAACAGCGCCATTCAAAACTTCCAAAATGGATTAGTGAGAAAAAATAGGGTCTCTCATCATATGAACATAAACATTACAGTATTATTAATATAAGAAACATCCCAATTATAATAAATATGATCTTAAAAGGAATGACATTAAACAATGTACTTAAAAAGAAAGAGAGGGGTAGGATCCTTTACCTCGGGTCCGACTTGACTCGATCGTTCATTAACATCCTGAATAACAAAGATGAGTTAATTTCTAATTTCATAAGAACCTTTTTTCAATTTCATTATTCCTTTTATATCACTTATTTCCATGTTATAAACATTATGTAATCATTTAAGTTAATAATGTTTGTTTTGTCGATATTTGGTTTTTAAGTCGAAAGTGGACTTCTTAAAATTACATGTTGTTCATGTGGTCAAAGGTTCATTATATCCAGAATGATATTCATCATTTGGATATCATATATATCATATATATCCATAATATACAAGTATTTATAATATTACATAATCATTTAGAGTTAAGAAATGAAATGCACCATTCCTTGAGACGGTAAGTCGTATGTACGCATGAACGCTACTTTCATTTCTTTGTCGTATTAATTGAATTAAAACCAAATGAGAGGTATTTATATTTTAATTTCAGAATTATATTAATCATTTTTATGTAACCTAAATCATATATAATAACTTTAAATCCATCCTTTATACATCCCACATATGGCATTAACGAATCAAATCACTTTGAGGGGGCGGTAGCCTGCACTTCCTAAAATGAAATTATCGTGTTTACCCACAATGTAAACCATAAAGGTATGACAAAAAAGAAAAATACAGAATCTTAAGTAAAAAATAAACATATTATATATCATATATCAATATAGTGACATCTTAATGGCCACCATTGAAGGTTTTATATGAGTGTTGAACAATCATCTTTTCTTGAGGCAGAAATTCGACATCCACAGAAACAGTATGTTCTATAACCATTAGATGTAGCTGTGTGTAAGTGTAGCTTGAATTATTCTTATAAAAACATCCTATTATATTGAATATACTGTATTTGTTACAAAATAAAATAATAAAAATAGTTTAGGGGGTTGGAGAATCAATATAAAACAAAAGAACATAAGAGAAGATACTACCTTTAAATCGGGTAACTCTTTTTGATTTGAGCTCAAAGGATTCCTTGGGAATACATCTTCCCAAAGTGAGGATTCTATGAGTAAGAGAGGTACGTGGAGAGTCAAAATGGGTAGGGGTTGGCCGAGCCAAAGGCTTGAGAGGTGTGGGTAAGGAGGTAGAGTTTGGGGCCTTTTATAAGAGGAGAGGAGGGGCACTCTTAGAATGTAAGGAAATGTTACTTTATTTTAGAATGAGTTTCGTATTTTAAAGGTCCCACATTGATGTATTTCTAGGATACGGTGGTAAGGGTTCAAAATATACTCATCCAATAGGTTTTGGACATGTGTAGGTCATAGATTTTACATTATCTTTTCATTTTATTTAAATCCATTATTAATGAGGTAATCACTGCAACATTATGATGTCATAAATAATTTTATTTATATAATGTCTAAAAATTATAAAAAAAATCATGATATAGGAAATCTTTTTATCTTTACAATGAATTTTTAGTCAAAAATCTAACTTGTATAACCCCATGTAAAAATTGTTTTAGTAAAACAACACATGTTTGTGTAATTTTTAATTTTACATTAAATAAATAGTTATTTATGACATTTCCCAACCAAAGTGGTTCCATGGGGTCCCCAAGATGACCCATGGATTTTATTGGTCGGACATTAAACATCCAATAAGGGTATGACATGTGTCAATGGTTGCGCCCAAATTTACCCTACGGGTAAAAGCGATCGATGTAGTACATGTAGGGGTCGAGTACACAGGGACCGAAGAAGTAACCTTGAGACGCTATGATTTGGTGAAGGATGGGCTATGAAGTATCCAACTTTGGTTTTGATTTTGGATGGTCTTAAATAACACTAAGAAACCTACGTGAATTCAATTCAATGAAAATGGTTTGATCTAGGATTATGCTCGGGGTGGATTGAATGAATTTTACTTCTTTAAACAATTTTGGTTTTATTAATTCTTAATGAATCCATTCTTCAAAAATAACACTACCTTCATAATTTTCTAGTTTGGTGCTTACTAAACACAATTACTAATCCCCTATACACTTATAGAACCAAATTCATGATCTCTCCGAGGTATATGGTCATTTAGTAATTGAATTTATTTTGCTCAAACACAGTAAAGATGAAGAGTATAAATAACTGAAGAATGGATGTCTTAAATTAATTATCCAATTAACAACAATTCGTTCATAAAATAACATTCAATCCAGCCTTCACATCCTCCTAAGATCAACCCATTAAGGTTTTATCCCTACATTGATGATATACTCTCAATGGTGGGCGGAAGATGGCTAACAAGAATTGAATTGAAGAAATTAAAACCGCGGAAATAATGAGCACTCCTCCGTGTGTGTGAATGAAATTCACACCTATGTGTGATCTAATTCACAACAACACAGAGATAACACTATACTTTGTGATTATAAAGTTTTAATAAATGAAATGGAAAATATATAAGAGAAATAAGTTGATTAAGAACATAAAGATACAAAAAAGATACTTACATGGAAATGGAAAACGTTACAAAGGAAATTTGGAAGCAAAACATTACAATGAAACAAAGCATCCAAGATGATAATAAAAATTTTCACCCACATTCGCTTCACCTCTAGCTCCTTATATAGGAATATTAGGAGCCTTAGGTACATCCCCCAAAAATTAATTCACCCCCCAACAATTAATAGAGTCAAATGGATTGTGAATAATCAAAATGAAATTGATGTTTCGAATTTGACCCAGAAAACTGTCCAGATTGGTCCACCACATTGACGTGTGAATTCGAAATTGAAGAAGGCCGAATTAGGAGGGTATGTAGAAGAGAAATATCTTCATACATATGTCCTCTATGATCTGTAAACATTTCAGGAAATTTAGATCAGTCGTTTGGATGTTATAGTCGAAATGGTGGGACGGAGTTTTGAGCATTAATGTCATGTCCACCATTTAAATCTCAACTTCAGATCCCTTTATCATCATGATAACATCAGAATTAGCTCCGGCCACAGTTGAATAAAATGATCCTCATATTTTTATCCTTCTACTGTATAAAGTTGAGCTTCATTGGGCTTGGTTTCTGGGCCCCACATTTGTTTGATGGGCCTTAGGCCCATTATTCTTTTTCCAGCAAGTTTCTTCCTTCAGGCGCAAAAGTCTCCATCTTCCTTTGGGATTCATCCATCGGACCTAAAAGATAAAATGTTCCAAACAAAGGGATAAATAATATCCCAAAATTTCAAATTAAAATGATGAATATTGTAATTTCCACAAGCAAATTATTGAGTGGGCCCAAATTGACATTTTAAGCATGAATTGCACAATGATGGGAAATGAAGTTCAATTTCTGAATTGGATAAAAATTGATGTTTATGAACTTTTAAGCACATTAAAATTAAGAACATAACAATGAATATTAGCCACTTTAAGTGACTAATCACACCCCCGAACTTGAGTTTTGCTAGTCCCGAGCAAAATAAATTGCAAATATGAAATCCAAATCCCCTTTTCCAAAAACATTTAAATACACATTACTCACCCAAATATCTAATACCAAAAAAAATTATGAAAACCCATCAAAATAATTTAAAACAAACTAGGTCCATAAGCATATCCCATGCCCAAGCCCATTCCTTTGTTCAAATTCATCGCCACATTTCTTCCAATTCCAATTAAGCATGATAAAGTGTTGTGCATCATAAAAGATATGGGGCCCATTTTATTGTTCAAGTGGAAAAAATGGAAGCGCTAGGTGGGAATCACATTAAACCTTAAGATGAGTATCCATATTTATTTATTTATTTTTTGATTTTTTTTTTGATTTTTTTAGCCACAATAGATATGAAAAGACTAACTCTGGGAAAGACAACTATGGAGTCACGATCCCCAAGTGCCGGACGCCACGCATTTTGTCAATTTCATTCTCTACAATAGAGATATAAAGCCTAACTCTGGGCAAGACAACTATGGAGTCACAATCCCCAAGTTTCGGACGCCACGCATTTGGACAAAACATTGCTCTATGTGTTCATTATTATTTTTTTCAATTTTTTTTTTGTTTTTGTTTTGTTTTTTTTTTGGATACTCAAATTAAACTAAAAGTGACCCAAGAACCCTATGCTATAATGAAAGGGACCCAAGAACTCAAATTTACACCCACGATCCAGTAGACGTGTATTGTGGCATTTTTATTAAGAGGATGAAATTGTAAACATTGAAAATTCACATCGGACAACCGCACTTTCCAAAAACTATGCTCATGAACTTAAACTTGCACTAAAATCCGAATCAAGGCATGAAAAATTTATTTGATATTTAATTTTAGAGTTTTCAATGTATGTTTATCATTTTTATGGTTAATGGAATTTTTTTCATGCATGTTTTTATTCACAAAATAAAAAAATCATTTTTTATCTCCCCCCAACTTAGAATGACACTGTCCACGGTGTTTAAAGAAAAGTAATGTTAGAAGTGGGTAGGAGAGGAGTTCAAAGATGAAATTGAGAATGAAAAACATGGAACAAATTCACCTAGTTTTTAAAGTTGAGGTTCATGATGCTTCAAATTACTCCTTTGATCTCTTTGGGGATGCAGGCACCTCCTTGATTGAACATGTATCACCCAAAATAGTTCCTGAACCATATAAAGAAGGAAAAAGTAGACAAAACAAACAACACAATGATTTATTTAATTCCAAGTATCATCATTTTCATATTTTTTTTAAATCAAACTAATGATACATTGTCTTATTTTAAATTTCTGGGTAAGGTATTACTCAAGGATAACACCGCGTGACACGGATGAATACGGTGCTCCCCTTTCATACCCATCCATACTCATAAAAGAAGAACAGGTCAAGAGTCTAAATTATTAAAAAAAATTAATTTTTTTTAAAACCTACAAAAACATAAATAAAATAAACTGATGATACATTTTCTTCTTTAAATTTATGGGTAAGGTATTACTCAGGGATCACACTGTGTGACACGGATGAATACGGTGCTCCCTTTTCATACCCATCCTTACTCATAAAAGAAGAACAGGTCAACAGTCCATATAAAAAAAATAACAAAATTAAGCAGAAGGAAACAAAAGATGATTCGCAGTGATTGGAAACATGAAAACCACGGGTTGCCTCCCGTGCATCGCTTTTGTTTAACGTCGTTAGCCCGACTTGTACCCTCAATCTATCAATTTTTCTCTGGTTCATATGTTGGATCAGTTAAATCCTCCTTGGTTTCTTGTTTATTGAATGATTCAATGAATGGTTTTAACCTATGACCATTGACTTTGAAGACATGACCACTTGTGGGATCCTGAATCTCTATTTCCCCATGAGGGAACACATGATGCACTAGGTATGGACCAGACTATCTAGACCATAGCTTTCCTGGGTGTAGATGAAGTTTTGATCTATACAAGAGCACAAATTTTCCCAGATCAAAGTGATTGTCTTTGAGATTCCTAGATTGGTAGGCTTGAACATTAGATTTATTGATCCTTGAATTTTCATAAGCCTCCATCCTAAGTTCCTCGAGTTCATTAAGATCTAATTTCCTTTTTGTTTCAGCCAAAGAAATGTCAAAGTTCATTTTTTTTATTGCCCAAAAGGCCTTATGTTCAATTTCAACAGGTAAATGACATGCTTTTCCATAAACCAATCTATACGGTGACATGCCTAGGATAGTTTTGAAAGCAGTTCGATATGCCCAAAGGGCATCTAAGAGTTTCTCGGTCCAATCTTTCCTAGAGGGATTGACAGTTTTTTCAAGAAATTGTTTAATTTCTCTATTTGCCAACTCAGCTTGACCGTTGGTTTGAGGATGGTATGCAGTGGAAACTTTATGAGTAATACCATACTTAGAAATGAGTGAAGCGAATGGGCGGTTGCAGAAATGGGTTCCACAATCACTGATTACAGCCCTAGGAATTCCAAATCGAGAAAATATATGCTCTTTCAAAAATAGGTTCACAACATGGTGGTCATTGGACTTGGTGGGAATGGCTTCAACCCATTTTGAGACATAATCAATATCTATGAGGATGTAGAGGTATCCCTTAGAGTTTGGAAAGGGTCCCATGAAATCAATTCCCCAACAATCAAAGATTTCAACGACCAGAATGGGAGTGAGGGGCATTTGATTCCTTTTGGTAATGGATCCTAATTTCTGACACTGAGGACAACTTTTGCAGAATTGGAAGGAATCCTTAGTGAGTTTCGTCCAGTAGAAACCACTTTGGAGGACCTTTGCAGTGGTTTTCTTTGTAGAAAGTGGCCTCCACATGCCTCTCCATGACAAAATTTTAGAATAGACTCTTGTTCAGACTCGGGAATACATCTCCTGATGATTTGATCAGGACAGAACTTGAAGAGGTAAGGATCATCAAACACATAGTGTTTTACGTCAGAAAGGAACTTCCTCTTAGCTTGGGTCCCCATGAATTTTGGAATGTCACCCGTCACCAAATGGTTTTCTATGTCAGCATACCAAGGGCAATCACTCACTGAATAGAGGTGCTCATCGGGAAATGAATCAGACACAGAGAGGTGGTGTGAGTTGTCTTTGAATTCCATCCTAGAGAGGTGATCAACTACAATATTTTCAACACCCTTATTATCCTTAATGGGTAAATCGAACTCTTGAAGAAGAAGGACCCACCTAATCAATCTAGCCTTGGCATCTTGTTTTTGGAAAAGGTATTTTAGGGCTGAATGATCAGTGAAGACAATGATGGGTGATCCTAAGAGATAAGACCTGAATTTCTCTAAGGAAAAGTCAACAGTAAGGAACTCTTTCTCAGTGGCGGTGTAGTTTATTTGTGCATCATTTAAAGATTTGCTTGCATAAGAAATAACATGTGGAGTTTTCTCACACCGTTGTCCTAAGACTGCTCCTACAGCGAAATCACATGCATCACACATGAGCTCAAAAGGGAAGTTTCCAATTTGGAGATTTCATGATACGTGGAGATATAAGAGTTGACTTCAGTGTAGAGAATGATTCATCATAGCTTTCTGTCCATAAAAATGGAGCATCTTTTACCAATAGAGTACAAAGTGGTCTAGAAATAGAGCTGAAATTCCTAATGAACCTTCTATAAAAAATAGCATGTCCTAAGAAGGACCTAACTTCCTTAATAGTTTTAGGAGAGGGAAGGTGACGAATGATGTTGTCCTTAGCTTTATCAACTTCAATCCCTCTACCAGATACCAGATGACCTAGAACAAGTCCTTCCCTTACCATGAAATGGCATTTTTTCTAATTTAGTATGAGATTCTTATCCTCGCACCTTGAAAAAACCTTTTCAACATTTATAAGGCATCCCTAAAAAGTATCCCCAAAGATGGAGAAGTCATACATGAAGTCTTCTAAAAAATCCCCCACCATATCCGAGAATATTCCCATCATGCACCGCTTGAAGGTACCAGGGGAATTACATAACCCAAAGGGCATGCGTTTGAAGGCAAAAGTGCCGAATGGACAAGTGAAGGTTGTTTTTCCTTGATCCTCTAAGGAGACATCGATTTGATTATACCCTGAGATTCCATCTAGGAAGAAATAGAATTGATGTCCTGCCACTCGCTCGAGGACTTGATCAATAAAGGGTAAGGGGAAATGGTCTTTCTTGGTACAAGAGTTGAGCTTCCTATAGTCAATACAAACTCTCCATCCACTACTGACCCTTGTTGGAAGCATCTATCCATCCTTGTTGGTTATTACTGTGATTCTAGCCTTCATTGGAACCACATGGATTGGGCTAACCCACTCACTCTCAGCTATAGGATAGATGATATCGGCTTTTAACAATTTCAAAAGTCCTTTTCTCACTACTTCCATGAGATTAGGGTTGAGTCGCCTCTGAGGTTGACGACATGGCTTTGACTCAGATTCAAGAATAATTCTATGAGTCCCGATAAGTGGGCTAATCCCAGGGATATCAGAAAGGGTCCATCCAATGGCTTTCTTGTGTCTCCTTAGAACATCTAGAAGCATCCTCTCATGATCGGATTCAAGGGAGGAAGAAATGACAACATGAAAGGATTGATTGTCCCCTAAGTAAGCATACTTTAGTGATGAAGGTAAGACTTTAAATTCAACATCAGATTGGTCATGACTTTCAATGAATGGTTGAGACATTGTATTGAACTTAGTTTCTTTGTTCATATTTCTTGACAAAATTGGTTCCTTGTGAGCAGAATTTTCATCCACAAAATTTTCTAGAGTAGTGTCATGAATGGATATAGACTCAATGTTATTGATTTCAACCATGGTATCATTGATTGGTGATTCTAGAAATTCATCAATAGAGCTGTCTGAAAGGGATTCAATCCAAGGAGGAAAATTTCCCTCATGTGAATAAATAAAATCAATCACTTCTTGACTTAACAATCCTTCGGTAACTCCTTGATGTTCATTGAGTTCATTATCAACACTACCAATCCAATTAACCTCATGGATCTCTTCATCATCCCCAATTTGAGAGTTTTCATTGTAGATGTTGAAGACTAGAATCATGTTCCCAAAGGAGATGGTCATGTTCCCATTTCGGACTCGGATTACATAGTTGATTGTTGCAAGGAAGGGAAGACCAAGTATGATTGGGGTTTGCTCCCTAGGACCTAAGCTTGGGTGATTGTCCAGAACAATGAAGTCAGCTGGGTAAATGAAATTTTCAACTTTTACCAAAACATCTTTTATGATCCCCTTTGGAACTCGAACACTACGATCAGCAAGTTGAAGAGTGACAGATGTGGGTTGGAGTTCTTCGAGCCCTAACTGATAGTACATGGAATAAGGAATGAGGTTCACACTAGCACCTAGATCACACAAGGATTTGAAAACTTTGTTCTCTCCTAGTTCAACATTTATGTAAGGGAATCCTGGGTCTTTCATCTTAGGAGGAATAGTCCCTTGAATGGTGGTACTCACATTAGCAGCCAAAAGGACTTGGTTTTTAGGTGAAAATTTTCTTTTAAAAGTTCACAAGTACTTATGATATTTTGAGTATGAAGGTATGGTTTGGATGGAATTGAGAAGGGGAATGTTCAACTTGACTTGTGAGAAGATTTCCCTCAATGTTTCACTCAATTCAGGCTTGGTTTTCCCCCTCATGCGTTGAGGAAATGGTGCAGATTGTGGAGTCATTTGATGAAGTGTTGTTTCATTCACATTATTATCAGTTTCTTTAGTTTGATCTTGTATTTCATTTGAATTTTCATTATATTTTTAAGCTTCACATGTTTTTTGACTTATCTGTTCAGGTTTTTCAATTGATTTCCCACATATTAAAACTATCACATCCTTTAGTTGTTCGTGAGTTGTTTGAGTGAAACATGTCTCTCCCCTTGATGTTTGTTGTGGAATGGCATGTGTGGGCATGGGTGCCTTTCCAGTTTTTATGGTTTGAAGTTCTTGTTTAATGGATGAGAATTCTGAGTTCATTTTGTCCATTTGTTTGCACAGTTGTTCTAGTAGGCTTTGTGCAACATTTTGGGTTGGTGCTTGAGCTTGTGGGTTTATTCCAGGAGGATACATTGGTTGTTGGATAGGTTGTTGATATTGGACATGAGGATGTTGGAATTGGACCAGTTGTGGTTGGAACTGATTATGAGGTTGAATGTTTTGTTGAGGGTATGGGTTGATACATTGTTGTTGTGTTGGTTGTTGATTGTCCTTCCAACGAAAGCCCGGATGGTCATTATACCTTGGATTGAAGGTGTTCATGAATTGTGTATTTTGAAAGTTCATTACATTAACTTATTCTGGTGGTCCTCTTAAAAGAACATCCTTGATGGAAGGAATGGTTGGACAATTATCAGTCTTGTGGTCATTATGGTCACAAATTGTACAAACAAGCTCAACAGTTTGGGTTTTGTGGACCTTCCTAAGAACAATCTCCTCAACTTTCCTCGTGAGTGCAGCAAGTTTTGCTCTTAGGTTTTCTTCTTCTCCAAGATTGTACATTCCACCAGATTTGGGTGGCTTCTCATAGTATGGTGATGTTCCCCATGTTTGGTTTTGTTCAGCAATATTTTCTAGATACTCGTAAGCATCATTTGGGGCTTTGTTTTTGAAGGTTCCATTACACATCATATCAATGAATTGTTTGTTTCCGGGACCCAACCCTTCATAGAAAATTCTCACTTGTTCTGGGATTAAGAAACCATGGTGCGGTACCATGTTTAATGTGTCCTTGAACCTTTCCCATGTTTCATAGAATGTTTCTCCCTCTCTTTCAAAAAAGTTTTGTATGCTCTTTTTAAGTACAATTGTTTTGTGATGGGGGAAGTATTTTTTATAAAATTCTCGTTGAAGTTGGTCCCAAGAGTGAATGGATGCTGGTCTCAAATTTTTTAACCAATTATTTGCTCGGTCCTTAAGGGAAAAAAGGAATAGTCTCATTTTAGCAGATTCAATTTGATTTGGTGGGCACATGGTTTCGACAATGTCATTAAATTCTTTAACATGAAGGTAAGGCATCTCAGACTCCATCCCATGAAAGGTTGGAAGGTGGTTCAGGACATGGGGTTTGAAAACATATTGGGCATATCCTAGGTTATCATGCCTAATGCATGAGGGTGCATTAGTCCATGTTGGTGTGAGGTAGTCATTCATGGTCGGGTCTGCAACAATTCCCAAGTTAGGGTCCTGCCCGTTATTTTGGTTCCCTCCCCGGTTTATGATTTGGTTTTGTGGGAGATTCTCCACTGTATCGAACTCAACGTCTGAATTTGGAGTATTAGGAAGATTTGGATCTAAATTAAATAGAACTCTTTTAGTGCTTGACTCCCCAGCCCTAGGAGTATCCACCCTAACTAATCTGTTTGAGTTATCACGGGTGTAGGCAGAGATGTGCCAAAAGAAAAAAAAAGCGAGAAACGGAAAAGATAAGAGAATTGGGATGAGAATAGAATAATGGGGGTAAGAAAAGAAGGTTTTTGGTCTAAGGAACTTAATTGGTCCCCGGAAACGGTGCCAAAATTTGGTTTCTCCCAAATTTACCCTACGGGTAAAAGCGATCGATGTAGTACATGTAGGGGTCGAGTCCACAGGGACCGAAGAAGTAACCTTGAGACGCTATGATTTGGTGAAGGATGGGCTATGAAGGAGCCAACTTTGGTTTTGAATTTGGATGGTTTTAAATAACACTAAGAAACCTACTTGAATTCAATTCAATGAAAATGGGTTGATCTAGGATTATTCTTGGGGTGGATTGAATGAATTTTACTTCTTTAAACAATTTTGGTTTTATTAATTCTTGATGAATCCATTCTTCAAAAATAACACTACCTTCATCATTTTCTGGTATGGTGCTTACTAAACCCAATTACTAATCCCCTATACACTTAGAGAACCAAATTCATGATCTCTCCGAGGTATATGGTCATTTAGTAATTGAATTTATTTTTCTCAAACACAGTAAAGATGAAGAGTAGAAATAACTGAAGAATGGATGTCTTAAATTAATTATCCAATTAACAACAATTCGTTCATAAAATAACATTAAATCCAGCCTTCGCATCCTCCTAAGATCAACCCATTAAGGGTTTAGCCCTCCATTGATGATATACTCTCAATGGTGGGTGGAAGATGGCTAACAAGAATTTGATTGAAGAAATTAAAACCGCGGAAATAACGAGAACTCCTCCGTGTGTGTGAATGAAATTCACACCTATGTGTGAACTAATTCACAACAACACAGAGATATCACTGTGCTTTGTGATTATAAAGTTTTAATAAATAAAATGAAAAATATATAAGAGAAAGAACTTGATTAAGAACATAAAGATACAAAAAATAAACTTACATGGAAATGGAAAACATTACAAAGGAAATTTGGAAGCAAAACATTACAATGAAACAAAGCATCCAAGATGATAAGAAAAATTTTCACCCCAATTCACATCACCTCTATCTCCTTATATAGGCATATTAGGAGCCTTAGGTACATCCCCCAACAATTAATTCACCCCCCAACAATTAATAGAGTCATATGGAGGGTGAATAATCAAAAGGAAATTGATGTTTCGAATTTGACCTGGAAAACTGTCCAGATTCCTCCACCACATTGATGTGTGAATTAGAAATTGAAGAAGGCCTAATCCGGAGGGGTTGTAGAAGAGAAATATCTTCATCCGTCTGTCCTCTATGATATGTAACTATTTCAAGAAATTTAGATCAGCCGTTTGGATGTTATAGTCGAAATGGTGGAACAGATGTTTGAGCATTAATGTCATGTCCACCATTTAAATCTCAACTTCAGATCCCTTTATCATCATGATAACATCAGAATTAGCTCCGTCCACAGTTGAATAAAATGATCCTCATATTATTAACTTTCTACTGTATAAATCTGAGCTTCATTGGGCTTGGTTTCTGGGCCCCACATTTGTTTGATTGGCCTTAGGCCCATTATGCTTTTTCCAGCAAGTTTCTTCATTCAGGCGCAAAATTCGCCATCTTCCTTTGGGATTCATCCATCGGACCTAAAAGATAAAATGTTCCAAACAAAGTGGTAAATAATATCCCAAAATTTCAAATTAAAATGATGAATATTGTAATTACCACAAGCAAATTATTGAGTGGGCCCAAATTGGCATTTTAAGCATGAATTGCACAATGATGGGAAATGAAGTTCAATTTCTGAATTGGACTAAAATTGATGTTTATGAACTTTTAAACACATTAATATTAAGAACTTAACAATTAATATTATCCATTAAAGTGACTAATCAGTCAACCTCATCTCATATTATTAAAACATTATTTTTACCTTAAACTACACTAATTACCTCTAATCACGATTAAGAACATAAAAGATACTATTCACCAAAAAATAATTTTAATCCCATTGAGCCACATTTTAATTCCTAATGACAACCATGTATGTCGGATTTTTGAAATTCAAAACGCAGAGGTGGCAAATTTTCATTTATATGAAAAATCAGTTTTTTTAACTACCACTTAGTGGTTTCACTATTCATCAAAAATTGACGTTTTTCAGAAAAATACCAAAAATTCACCCTAAGCTATATTTGTTATTACGAATTCAAAAATGAAGTCTTTTTTAAAAAATTCAAATCATATAAGTTTCATTAATTAATTTAATAATTATTTCCCGCTGTCAAAACAAATAGCGTGTTTTTAAGAAACAATAAGTATCAAAAGATTGACTCTCGTTTATGTCCAATTTCAAGATGAAATTAATTCCAACGTACACTATTGGATTAAATGGTAAAAAAATATTCTAATTGAACATTAAATCCTATTAAAAAAATAATCTTATAAAATAAATAAATTAGATTAAAAAAAGGTTTTGAATTAAAATACAACATTTTTCACTATTCATTAAAAAATGAACTTTATCGGAAAAATACCAAAAATTTACACAACGTAAATTTTGATGTCCCGATTCTAAAGAAGAATATTATTTTGTCAAATATAACACATAAAATTGTCAAAAAGTGGATTTAAAAGAGGTTCAACATCAAAAGGCGGTTAATCGACCTTTTAAAGAATATTAGAATGTTTATGTTTAAAAATTGATTTCATTCTCATTTTCAATCCTCTAACATTTATTGTAAAGAGTAAAAATATTTTCAAACATACATATTCAATTTTTAGTTGGTTCTGTTCTTTCCCGCCATTACAATGGCTAGGTGTTAACTACCATTTAAAATAATATTATTTTATTATTAGAGTGCAACGTAAGATTTCAAATGAACTCGTTGTCGCGTATTGGGTACGCCATCGAGAATATCATTCCCTTTAAAGAAATATTAAATAAAAATTCACAATGAGGGATAAATATAAAAATGTCATATTGTTTTTTTACCTGGGGTGTTACAATACTACTTCATTCAATGGCCCAACATCTTCTAATGTTGTTGCAAAGGATTTCACTACCCCTTTCTGCTTGTAGTCTGGCTGCTTTCCCCCAGTTGAGTTCTTTGTTAGACACTCATTTGCATAATGACCCATTTCATTACACTTAGAACATCTTAACGATGGCTTTTCATTGCCTGCTTGATCATCTTCCTTACAGTTACGTGCAATTTGACCAGACTTACCACACCGAAAGCACTTACCAGACATGGATAAACATTAACCAGGATGCATTTTACCACACTTCTCACAGAATGGATATTTGGTTTTCTTACCTCCTTGCTTCTTTGATGAATTCTCCCCCTTTGCCTGCCAACTAGACCTCTTATTCTGTTGTTTGTCATAGAACACCTGATCATCGGCAAACTCCATTTCCACCTTCTCCACACATTGAACAAGTTTTTCATAACTTTAGAACTCACGAGAAGCTAAATCCCTTCGATACATTGGCTTTAACCCTGAGTAAAAATGGTTTATTTTACTATCAAGATCTCGTATGATTTTTTGGAGCATAACATCCCAATAGAGAGAAATTTTCTTCATAAGCAGCCACTGAATCATCCTCCTACCTCAATTCTAGGAAATTTTTTTCCATCCTAAGACGAAACACCTTAGGAAAATATTTTCCAAGAAACATACCTTGGAATTAATCCCAGTAAAGATCCTCATTCTCATCACTATCCCTGATATTTTTCACCATTGACCACCACTGATCAGCTTCACATTCAAAAAGGTAAACTACAAGACTAACCTTTTGATGTTCTGAACACCCCATGACATCAAAAATCTTCTCTAGTGATTTAATCCACCCTTCAGCTTTCACGGGGTCAGATGATCCTCTGAATGCTGGGGGATGTTGCCTCATGAAATGTTCCACCACTGACATGTTCCTCTGCGGTTGATCTGGCTGATCTCGTGCATGGATAACACCACCATTTTTAGCCTGAGTCAACTATGCCATCACTGCAACAAACTGTTCAGTTCTGATTCCGACCATCTCAGGTTGCTGATTTGGAAGGTTGTCTTCCTCCTGATGTCGTCCCAACATAGCTGCTTTGTTACCTCTGAGGAAAACCATTCTGAACACTAAAATATCTTATGAGAAGAAACATGTTAATATTTAAATGCTATATCATTTCAATCGTACCATAGATTAACTTATAATTTGACACTTTTCTAACTACTAAAGTTGTCTAAACCGACCATTGATACCAACTATAAGGCCCCAACCTTAAACATTACTTAATATTGAATTAATTGAATAATTCACATTGAGGATCTTTTCAGGTTTAGAGTTTTAGAGAATTAGATCATAACTATTACATCTCAAAAGATTACAAAGTAGACACTTCTACTAAGATTCCATAGAATAAAAAAACTCTTAAAAAGAAACATGTCTAGTTCCATGTTTTATATAGCATGACTTTCCCTTGATCCCATCCTTGACCCTATTCCACATTAAATCCTGTGAAAAACATTTCAAAAAAACTTGGGGTGAGCAAAAAAAGCTCAGTAAGGGATACATAAAGAATGAAAACGGTTAGATTATCAAAACAAAAAGTAAACCATGTATACTTTATCAAAATAATACATTTCCCCTTTATGAAGTAGAAAAAACTCTTCACTGAATAAAATATCATTACATACCCTTTTGTAACCAAAATATTACCATAAAACCCATATAAAGAACACATAACATATAAAGGTAACTTGGGACATAAATATACTTAAGTGGAATAACCATACGGTCGACATCAAGACATAACACTTAATAGAATAGCCATACGGCCAACATCCATACATAATTAATGGAATAAACATACGGACAACTTCCATACCCAATGAATTGGATGTTATAATGTAACCACCCATCCTGGTATTCACGACACCACCCGTCATATGGTTTATCACGTAACCACCCGTCAAATGTCGAAGTACCATTATAAAAATCATAAGACATAAAACAAATATAATGGAAAGGAAACATTTCCACACTTTGATCAAAATATATCACATATATATATTGACGTAACTAATCCATTGTAAAAACCATTTTCAATACCAAAATACATAAAAGTGTATATGGTATTTATTTCATTTAAAAAAAATATTACGACTTGTTTAGGAAGCCAAAGACCAAATAATACTCGCGGCGGCGGAAAAGGTCGTTGTCACCATGTATGTTAAAAGAAACATTCATTTTTGTCGTTTTGTAAAATGGTTCATAGAAAAAGATTCATTTTGTATATAATCAAAAGTCAAAGGGGTGTATACACCATTTAAAATAAATTTGTGTATAAAAAAAATATGCCTCAATGAAAGGAGATTGAGATGAAGTCCCTTACCTTGGGTCCGACTTGACTCGATCGTTCTTTAATGTCCTGAATAATAATCTTGAGTTAATTTATATTTGCTTAAGAACATTTTTAAATTTCATTAATCATTTTATATCACTTATTGCCATGTTATAATCATTATGTAATCATTTAAGTTAATAATGATTGTTTTGTCGATATTTGGTTCTTAAGTTGAAAGTGTAATTTTTACAATTACATGTTGTTCATGTGGTCAATGGTTCTTTATATCCAGAATGACATTCCTGATTTGGATATCATATATATAATATATATCTAGAATATACATTTATTTCTAATATCACATAATCAATTAGAGGTAAGAAATGAAATGCAGCATTCATGGAGACGGTAAGCCGTACGTATGCATGAACGCTACTTTCATTTCTATGTCATATTAATGGAATTAAAACTAAATGAGAGGTATGTATATTTTAATTACAGAATTATATTAATCATTTAGATTTAACATACATCATATATATCCATTATATATATGTACGTAGAATAGTACATTACATTTGAGGATAAGAAATGAAATGCATCATTCATGGAGACGGTAAGCCGTACGTATGCATGAACGCTACTTTCATTTCAATCTCAGACATTAATGGAAAATAATAATAATGATATATAGGTATATTATAATTTCAGTATAAAATCATATATAATAACTTTAAATCCATTTTTTATACATCCTACATATGGCATTAACGAATCACATCACTTTGAGGGGGCTGTAGTCTGCACTTCCTAAAATAAAATTATCGTGTTTACCCACAATGGAAACCATAAAGGTATACCAAAAATGAAAAATAAAGAAGCATAAGGAAAACATAAAAATAATATATATCATATATAAATAGTGTGACATCTTAATTTCCACCATTAAAGGTGTTTAAAATAAGATTAAACAATCATCGTTTCGTGAGACAGAAATTCGCCAACCACAGAAATAGTATGTTCTTTAACCATTAGATGTATATGTGTGTAAATGTAGATCGAAATATTCTTATAAAAACATCCTAGTATATTTAATATACTGGATTTGTTATAAAATAAATTAATAAAATGAGTATAGGGGGTTGGAGAAGCAAAATAAAACAAAAGAACACAAGTGATGACATCACCTTAAAATCGGGTATCTCTCTTAGATTTGAGATCAAAGGCTTCCTTGGGAAGCCTTCTACCCAAACTGAGGCTTCAAAGAGTATGAGAGGGATGTGGAGAGACAAAATGGGCTGGGGTTGGCAGAGCCAAAGGCTTTGGAAGTGTGGGTATGGTGGTAGAGGTGGGGGCCTTTTATAAGAGGAGAGGAGGGGCACTCTTGGAAAGTAAGGAAATGTTACTTTTTTTAGAATGAGTTTCGGATTTTAGTGGTCCCAAATTAATGTGTTTCGAGGATAAGGTGACAAGGTTTCTAACTACACCAATACAATATGTTTTTGACATGTTTAGGTCTTATATTTTACATTATCATTCAATTTTATTTAAATCGTTAAATAATGAGGTAATCACTACATCATCATGGTGTCATAAATTATTTAATTTATATAATGTCTAAAAATTCTAAAAAAATTCTATGATGTAGGAAATCATTTTACTTTTCCGATGAATATTTTTAGTCAAAAATATTATTTGTATAACTCCATGTAATAATTGTTTTAGTAAAACAACTCATGTTTGTGACATTTTTATTTTAACATTAAAAAAAGTTATTAATGTCATTTTCCAACCAATGTGGCTTCATGGGGTCCCCAAGTTGACCCATGGATTTTCTTGGTCGTCCATGACACATACAATGAGGTTAGGACATTTTTCAAGTTCATTTCATATTATTACAACAATATTTTTACCTTAAATTACATTAATTTCCTCTAATCGCGATTAAAAACTTAATAAGTTACTATTCACCAAAAAAATAATTTAATCCCATTGAACCAAATTTTACTTCTTAATGAAAACAATGTATGTAGGATTTTTCAAATTCAAAACACAGAGTTGGTAGAATTTCATTTAAACGAAAAATCAGTTTTTTAAGTACCACTTAGTGGTTTCACTATTCATCAAAAATTGAACTTTTTCAGAAAAATACCAAAACATCACCCTAAGCTATATTTGAAATTCCGAATTCAAAAATGAAGTCCATTTTAAAAAATTATAAACTTATAAGTTTCATTAATTAATTTAATAATTAATTCCCGCTGTCAGAGAAAATAGTATGTTTTTATGAAACAATAAGTATCAAAAGATTGACAGTAGTTTATGTCCGATTTCAAAGTGAAATTAATTCCACCGACCACTATTGGATTTAACGGTAAAAATATATTCAAATTTCACTTTAAAACCAATTAAAAAGATAATATAATCATATAAATAAATTAGATTAAAAAGATGTTTTGAATTAAAATACAACATTTTTCACTATTCATTAAAAATGAACTTTATCAGAAAAATACAAAAAATTTACACAACTTAAATTTTGATGACCCGATTCTAAAAAAGAGTTATATTTTATACAATATAATATATAAGAGTGATCAAAACTATATTTAATGACGGTTTGCCATCAAAAGGCGATAAGTGAACCTTTAGTGAAAATTATGGTATAAATGCCTAAAATTGAATTAATTCCGTATTTTAAGCCTTTATATTTTGTTGGATAAATGTAAAAACATTTAAAAAACATATATAATCATATTTTAGTTATTTATATCCATTCCCGCCAATACAACGGCTACATGTTAACTACCATTTTAAATAATTTTATTATATTACTAGTGTGCAATGTAAGTTTTCAAAGAAACTCATCGTTGCGTATCGATTACGCTATCGAACATAGCAACCATTTTTAAGTATAATTAATATTTAATTCGAAAATATTAATAAATATGAAAATTTATTATTCTTTATTTACCTGGTTTGTTACATGTACATTACTATATCAAATCAAATCAAATTGGTATATAAAAAATTGTTATTATAGGCCCATTGGAATAATAATGTTGAATAATCTAATCAAATCCCTTATTTACCATATATATTTCATGAATTTCATTATGGTGAATTTATTCAAACTTTATTTTAGGATCTAATTATGAATAAATATATAATTTTACCCTCATCAAATTATCAATTGATAATGAAATATATTTGTAGAAATATTAGTTTAATTTGGAAGGAATATCTCTTTTTATCCACAAACCCCTATATTTCATGATATGTATAACAAGAGTGAGGAGAAGAAACCCCAAATAATGATGGATTCATAGTTTTTTGAACTAAATAGACTATATTCTACCTCCTCTACCTCTCAGTTCACTCCAATGTATTTTCCACTACGTAAATATCATATTATGTAATTTAATTATGAATTGGCATGTTTCATCATCATTAAGGGTATTTGGATTGACCCTATTAAAAAAACTCTCATGTAATGTATATCAATATATTGATATATAATTGTACATATCCATAGGAAGAGAGAATAATTACATCAGAATCCATATTAACATTTGCCATGGAATGGTGTATACACTAACGAATGTGGGATTCTATAACATTATATATACATATCCAATGAATTTTGATATAAATAATTATTTAAAAAAATAGTACACATGGCCATATCAACTCGAGTAAGTCATTGAATTTATTTTTATGATCATAAATTTAGTGATTAAAATTAAAATTATTGGACACCATATGAAAATATAAAGTTATATAAATATAATTTATTGATATTTATGTGATTCAGATTGGGGTAGAGAGTCTTATCTTTGAATAAGTCATATGTATTTTCATCAGTTCTCCTTCAATTGAATTTCATCAACGATTACTATCCATAAGAAATGATAATGATATTGGATTCGAAATGGAGTAATTAAAATTAGTAAATTGTATTCATCATAGAACCTTGAAACTTCTTCTTGTGTAATTATACCTAAATATAACTAATGCTACTCTATGTGGTTATCTTTGTCAATGTATTACCATCCAATCACTAAATTCATAAAATGGTTGCTATGAAGCCTAATCATGGGCCCCCAAATAGTGCATATGTAGGGGTCTCGTGATGAACTCAGTGTTTCTTCCCCATTTGATAGAGGCTTCTAACTAGTTGGGAGGTCCTAATGAAGTCCTTGGCATGATATATAGTTGAAAACACCCTAGGGTTCGTGACAAAATCCTACGAGAAATTATGTTCGACCCATCTATATATCAATAATATAAAAAAATTTTATAGCCATAAAACATGAATCCCATATATATCCCCTTGATACAAATATAATAATAGAAAACATTCTTATGATGCATCAATAACAAAACAGTAGAATTATATATTAGAAATCAAATACATACAATTTTAAACACTCCTATACACATACCATACAATAACCGAAAATAATTATAGTTTCCTCTTTCCCAACTCACATTCATCCAACCATATCCATAACCAATATGCCTAGAATACATTTACAATGATTCCATATCTATGTGGTACCTATGTCTTGATTTAAAATTCTATGTTTACAAACAAACACCAGAACATATTCTATGTACACAGGTATGGGGTGAGACCAATAACCTACAATAAAAAATATTTATCTTTTTTCATTACATACATATATTTTAGTAAAAGCACACTTTCTGCTGGAAATATTTTTACCAACACATATCTACTTATAACTATGAATTTGGTAAAAACTGAGTTAGTAATTTTTTTGCACCAAATAAATACTTATGTGGCAATTATAACATTTCCAAGAGATAATATATATGTTGAATAATGTATTTATCAATAGATAATTATGGTTTTTTAGTAATAATATTTCAAACATATTTTATTTATTTATAAATTAATTGAAAAAAATTAAAAATTTATTTCTATTAAAATATAAAATTATATATGTCAATTTTCCATATATAATTATTATTATTTAATTATTAATAGGTATCAAATTTATATGAATGTTAACAAATATAAAAAAATTAGTTATATTACTAATGAAATTTAAAACAATGAAAAACAAGACTAATAATAAGATCCACATACGACAACCAAGAACCACCACCCAATGTACTATTAATGAGCCCTCTCAAGTTATACCACAACCTTAAGTTAACCAAAAACATTAAGTAGCAACCTTCACCTCCTTGATCACCATACAAAATGAGACGGATCTAGAAAAAAAAAGTGAGCTAGTTCCAATACAGGTAGGAAACATAAAATTGCTGTTATATCCTACACATTAGGTATAATATCTATACCACAAACAACCAAAAAACATACCCACAGATATATGAACAATATCAGCATGTATTGAAACCATAATAGAAATAAATGGGTGTATAAAAAAATTATTTTCATATTGTTCATTTTTCATCATCCCTATCAACATCTCAAGGATTTGATAAAGGAATATAACTTCCACAAATTAGTTATTAATAGTGAATTATATAGATACAATTCATGATAATCAATGAAACAAGAAACCAAAAAAGTGGAAGCTCATAAAAAATAATATAATATCATAAATTTTTTTCCCATAATTGAATGCATATAACGGAAAATGATCATCACATGGAAGCCTTTAATAATTCAATTTATGCCAAACTCTTTATCGATTTAGTGGATGTCGTCCGATGAAACATGAATCCAAATAAGTGGAATCTCTTAAAAAATAATGTTGAAACCAAAAAACACATTTTTTACATAGTATAATAAATATAGAACTAAAAATTTCCGTATCATGAAATTCGCCAACGACGGCTTTTAAGCACAACTCTAAAGTGGTGATGTTTATGCCCAAATATCTGTCTATCATTGAACTCATAGTGCATAGGATAAAAAGGTTCATTGTTCATGTATCATTGAATAGTGGTATGAATGATATTGAAAAAAATAATTCATATGATTAATATTTTCAATGAAGTTGTAATATTAGAATAAGTAATGATTTTTTTACTCCAATGTGCAAGTGGACTAAAGATTTTATATGATCTATTCATATAGAAGAATAAGAGAAATAAATTGTTATAACAATAACACAATAAAATAATTATCCTTGACACACACAATAACGATGAAGGAAGAAATTCATGGTGTTAAAAATTTGTTAACATAATCATAGCATACATAAGGTGAAGAGAAAAAACAAGAAATTTAATAAAATAAGAATTATAAACACCCAGAAGCAGTGTCCCTATTATGGAATTTTATTTTTGGAAAAAACTTTAGTATTTTTCATGCAAAGCATCCAGCTAGAGTGAAACTCACAATATAAAGAAGAGTAGAGGTATAAATTAGTCACCAGCAAGTTATATCATCCAACTTCTATATAATAATCCCCATATCATCTCTCTACTTGTTATGATACTATGTTTCCATGTTATAGTAGGTAGTTGGGATTCAAAAGATAGTGGGTTTCACTAGTGGGAAACTTGGTCAAGGAATAGATCTCTGTTTATGGGGTGATGGAGTTGGTTTATTTGGATTTGAAAAGTTGGGATAGATGTTAAAAATTAGTGAATAGTGGGATACAAATTTACTTGTGTTGTGGAATTTCTTGGATAAGATATTGGAAGAAATTATTTCATGTGGGATGGTGTGGTATTTAGAAATATAAGTTCATTGGGTCCTAGGGAAGTGGGACCTAATAGGAAGGAATTATATTCATAGGGATTAAAAGGTCAATGGGGAAATTTGATATTGGTGAGGTTGGGTGGATGGTGATGGATGGGTTGGTAAGCTAAGAGGTAATTTAATGTTCCATTGAAGAGGAGGAGTGGTACATGAGTTCATGTATACATAGGATAACATTGTAATGGTGGAAATATTGGGATTGAAATTTAAAATGGTGAGGGGGTGGGAAGGATGTATTTGCATGGTTCTAGGTAAGATTGTAGATTTAGGTTTAGTTGATAAGTTTAATGGAAAATGGTGGAAGGGAAGCTGATATTTGATATGAAATGAAAGTGACCAGACTTTTTTACAATGGCCAATTAAATACATCTCATTGATATAATTTTCAATGTAACTTATTGGATGATAATATATATTGAAGAAAACCAGTTCGGGCTGACCCAGGGGGTATTGGGTCGGGTCGGACTGGGCCCAAACCCCTATTTGCGGATAGATCCGTTTTAACTCCCGTATCATGGTCTACGGACCTGCGATCGATGCACCGTCAATTGCATTGGGATCCTTGGATTGGGATGGCCATTTCTGTATATTACACTCATAGTTTCGGATAACATTGGGAATTGAATGGTTGGTTCGAACATGAAATCAACCGGGCTCGCGGAGCGGAAACACTTATAACTTGAGCTCCGGATGTTCGATTGACGTGTTGTCGACTTCATTGAATTCCTCTTAGTGAGATGGTTATTTTGTCATACTACACTCAAGGTTTGGATGTAGCTGGAAAATAGTTGGGTTGGTTTTAACAAAAACCAGTCAGTCTCCTGAGAAGAAAAAGCCAATAACTCTCAGACCGGCCATCTGATTGATGCTCCATCTGTCACAAGTAGTTCCTATGGATGAGATGGAACTTTTTGATACATCAAATCTAGGCTTTGTGATTGTTGATGTATCGACCACTTGGCTCATGGAACGGACCCTCCCGGAATCGACAATGCTGTGTGCGGGAACCCTAGACCTGGCTGCGATTTTGACGACGATGATGACTACTCTTGGATACTACGTGGGTTTAGCAGTGAGGATGATTGTACTTGTATCCTACGTGGGTTCAGCAGCAACGGCTTCTGTACATGGATCCTATGTGGGTTCGGCAGGGGAGATGATTCAGAGGCTACATCTATCATCTACACCCCTCTTCATGATTAGTATACCTGTGAGAGCTGAGTCATTACTTTCAATCATTATCATCGATGTTATTTTCATACATTCCTATGTGGATTGGGTTGTTCTTTCCATTGAGTATTGGGTGAGTTTTCCTATCTGTTTTGGGTTATGCTTTCCTATGTGGTCTGGGTTGTACATGGGCTCGTGTGTTGGAGTCGATCTGGAAAATATGACTTAGGTATATGTATGGGCATATACCTAAGTAGAGTGGGTTGATACTTTGTGTTTGTACCCTTCTATTGTAGAATATCCTTTATGGATTCTGGGAGACCTTAGGGGGTCTCAGGGTCCCTACTGAGTATTGTATACTCACCCCTACATGGGTTATGCCCACACTACGTGGTGTTAGTTGCAGATGGCAGACAACGCTGATCGTGGCCGAGTCTTGTGGAGCGGGACGGTACCCGGAGGTGGACTATCAGGCGGGACGTACGCAGAGTGGACGGCCGGACCGAAGGAGCTGACGAGGCCATCAATACTCACCCTTAATGTGGGAGTTTCCGGAGGATGACATGGGGGTTGCTGCATTATCTTTCAACTGTTGTACTTTACTTTTTAGTTGTACTACACTTTCTGTTGGGTTTGTATACTGGCATGTTTTCTTTCCAGCACTTACTTTTGTACTCAGTTTACTTTGTTTTTACTTCAGATTTCATGCTATATGGGGTTTGTTTTCTTATATAATGTCAATGACTTCCCTTTTATTGGGATATATGCCTTTGGTGCTAGTCGCCAGCCCCTGGCCTATGGAAGGCGGGATTGGGGTAGTCACGACATGGGCCCCGAGGATGGGTCGTGACAAATTTGTATCATAGGAGTTCGGTTCTACCATAGAACTCAGGACTCTGATCATTATTCTATGTGATAAAATAGTGTTAAGGGTATTGAGTGTGGTTATCAGTTCAGGGAGTCCAGTGTTGGTGCAGCGGCCGACGTATCCATACACCAGGACCCCAACTTCTGATTTCTGACACAGTGCACAAAAACATTTATTGCATGTGTGTTTTAAAGTTTTCTTTGGGTTTATTTTGTGTTAGCTCACCAGGTATACTATATTGACCATGGAACAACTTTTTCTTTCCAGGATGGCCCCCTGATGGAAGCCAACTCGGGTTCCGAGATTTGTGCGAGACGATAGCCCCTCGAGTGACGAGGCCTCAGTGTAGGGCCCTATTACAGCGGAGGAACTGGAGGTAGCTCTACCTGCCGAGCCACCGATGCCACTAGCTCCAGTAGCTGAGAGTGCACGTCGCCTGAGTGCACTTCATGGGTTTTAGCGTCAGAGAACGCCTAGGTTCCGTGGGGAGATGAACCCCCATGCAGCTGAGGATTGGATGAGGGCTTTAGTTTGAGTCATCAGATTGGTAGGGACACCAGCAGATCTTATGGTGATCCTTGCGGCGAGTCTCCTGCATGCGGAAGTAGGTATATGGTGGCGCCTGATTCTCCAAGTGCACGACGAGGCATCTCTTCTTTGGTCAGACATTGAGAGCCTCTTCCGCTCAGAGTTCGTACCAGCGACCTTCCATGCGGTGCACATTCAGGAGTTGTTATAGCTACGACATGGCAGCATGATAGTAGCCCAGCACTCGGTGATGTTTACTGATCTCTTGCGCTACTCGACAGACATCGTACGAGACCCATTATTCAAGGCCCGAACCTTTGAGCAGGGACTGATGCATGAGATCATGGAATCGATGATCTCCCTCATCATTCTGACGCCGAAAAGAGTACTGGAGCGAGCCCTTCTTATAGAGATCTTTCTTGCAAAGCCTACACCAGCAGCAAGACCTACCACAGGGCGGCACGTAGTGATGTCTTCTGCAGCTTGCGGTCGACGGATGTCACAGGGGTCCAAGCGGACCATACCATCAGGTGGATGACCTTAGGATAATGTTTTGGAGGTGCGAGACACATGCAGTAGAGCCAGTCATTCGAGAGACAGATAGTGCCATGCATGCAGCGGGCTGGGCCACATGGCTCGTGACTGACCGACCCGCCATGCAGAGGAGCAGAAGACAGTTGATGGACCACCCAGGTAGAGGTATAGGTTTGACCATGGCAGCCTACATGGAGGAGGCGAATGAGACAGAGGAGCTGGCAGAGCGACAGGTGCTGGACGACGCTTTGAGGCACTACCACCACCACCACCAGGAGGTGCACCCCGAAAACAGGGAGCTGGTAGACAGAGGCAGGCTCAGCTTCAGGTAGCAGAGGCCTACGACCATGGTGCCCATGAGATTATTCAAGGTACTATCTATGTCTACTCCACCATTGCTGCAGTTCTTATAGACATAACATCGAGTAATTCTTTCATTGTCTCTACCCTTGTTCGGAGCTCGGATATTCCAATGGAGCTGGTGGCTCGATCCTTACGACTAGAGACTCCTAAGAGAGTAGAATCGATGATTATGTACTGTTTCCAGTAGAGTGATATTACTCTAGGAGGTGAGATCTTCAGCTGGGATCTTCTTGTAGAGGCGTCGAGGCCTTACGACGTCATTTTGGGCATGGATTGGTTATCTACAGTCCTGGTCTAGATCGACTGTATTAGGCACATGGTGCGATGTGTCTGCACCGATGGGCGAAAGTTCACCTTTACCTGTGAGAAGGGACCCATTGTAGCATAGGATGGACTCACGCAGAGGAGAGGAAAACAGGTCACCCATCAGTTGGCTAGTCTCATCCTAGGAGTAGTTGATGTGTGGAGTCCATGTTTTCCTGTTGTGGTGGATCAGTATGTGGATGTTTTTCCTCCCAACGTTCGGGGACTACCTCCTCGTAGAGAGTTAGAATTCTATTTTGACATGTACCCTGGGACAACCTCGACATAAACTCCAGCATATCGGATGGCTCCCGCTGAGATTCGAGATCTACGGGTACTACTAGAGGACTTGCAGGGCAAGGGATTCATCCGACCCAGTGTTTCACCCTAGGCTTCCCCAATGTTGTTCACCAAGAAGGCATACGGGAGCTTGAGAATGTGTGTCGATTACCGTCACCTGAACCAGGTGACCGTGAAGAACAATTATCCACTTCCGAGGATCGAAGACCTCTTCGATCAGCTCAAGGGATCATGATGATTCTCAAAGATAGACCTCAGGTCTGACTATCATCAGTTCAGAGTTCGAGATGAGGATGTGAAGAAGACAGCCTTTAGGTGTCGGTATGGCCACTATGAGTTCTTGGTTATACCATTCAGCATAACCAATGCTCCAGTAGTGTTCATGAGTGTCATCAACAGGATCTTATAGCCTTACCTCGATCGATTTTTCGTAGTCTTCATCGATGACATATTGATTTACTCGACTACTGAGGAGGAACACGTTTACCATTTGTAGGTTGTACTGGATACACTCTGAGAGCACCAGATTTTTAGTAAACTCTCAATATTTCAGTTCTGGATTCAAGAGGGCCACTTCATGGGGCACGTTATCTATGAGGCAGGAGTGGTGGCAGATCATGTGAAGATCGAGGAAGTGCTAGCTTGGGAGCCACCTAGGAGTGTGATGGAGGTGCAGAGTTTCCTAAGTCTTTCAGGATACTATCAGAGATTTGTTCCAGTCACCTCTAGAGTTGCAACACCCCTATTAGCTTTGAAGAAGAATGTGAAACTCTTCTTGTGGTCAGACAGATGTCAACAGATATTCCAAGAGCTAAGACAGAGATTGACTAGTGCACCCATCTTGAGGCCACCGGAGGAGGGAATAGGGTACGTAGTTTACAGTGATGCATCCGGGACCGGAATCAGATGTGTACTGATGTTGGAGCAGGTTTGTGATCACCTATGGATCATGACAATTGAGGCAGCACGAGAACAACAACACTACCCATGACTTGGAGTTAGCAACAGTGGTCTTATCCCTGATGATGTGGTGGAACTATCTGATAGACAAGCACTTTACAGTCTACTCTGACCACCAGAGTCTTAGGTACATCCTCTTGCAGAAGGACCTAATCTTGAGACTGCGGCGATGGATCATGTTCCTCCAGGACTATTACATTGAGATAGTCTATATTCCTAGGTAGGGGAATGTGGTAGTTGATGCTCTCAGCAGGAGGTCGGTAATTCAGCTACTTGGAGAGGTGATGGAGCAGCTAGCCGCATTGCAGATATCCTTTGTGGATTGGGATGGGGAAGCTTTTCTAAAGTCTCTCACAATCACTCACCACTTCTTCAGTGGGCTAGAGAGGCACAGTGTGGGGACATTGACTATGAGAGGCGACGTGAACAGATTTCCTCAGGACATGGACCTGCTGGATTCTCTATAGGAGGAGATCATGTCGTTATTTTCAGAGTACATACCACGGTACCAGCTGCATTGCAGGAGGAGGTGCTGAGGGAGTTTCATACACCCCCTTTGGTGGTACACACATGAGTAGCGAAGATATACCAGGATCTCAGACGACATCACTGATGGCCGAGAATGAATAAGGTTGTGGTAGAGTTCGTTTCTCGATGCCTCACCTGTCAGAAGGAGAAAGTCGTGCACGAGGTACCATCAGGCTTGGTACAGCCATTGGAGGTCCCATAGTGGAAGTGTGATGAGATATCTATGGATTTCTTGGCTGGGATTCCATGTACTTCTAGAGGACACGACTCCATTTGGGTGATTGTAGACCGACTCACCAAGTCATCCCACTTTCTACCAATTAGAGAGAATGTCTTAGTGGAGAGCTTGGGACGCCTCGATGTCCAGGATATTGTACGGCTTCATGGTGTGCCATCAACTATCATCTACAATCGAGATGCTCGCATAACTTCCTGGATTTGGAAGGGGTTGCAGGAGGCATGTGGGACACAGATATGTCTAAGCACATCCTTTCACCCTTAGACGGATGGTCAGACAGAGAGGACCATCCAGACTCTTGAGGACATGCTCTGTGCAAGTTTCCTCGACTTTGGTCGCAGTTGGGAGGATCACCTAAGCTTTGTGGAGTTTTCATACATAAAATAGCTACCACTCCACCATCGGGAAGGAACCATACGAGGCATTGTACGACCAACCATTCAAATCACCTCTGTGCTAGACTGGCCCTGGGGAGTCAGCACTCGTAGGACTAGAGATGGTCCAGGCCACGACGGAGATGTTATAGGTCATCCAGGATCGGAAGAGGATAACTCAGAGTGGACAAAAGTCCTATGCTAATAGGAGTAAGAGACCTCTAGAGTTAGAGGATGGAGACCACATTTTCTTACGAGTCTCACCTCAACGTGGATTACAGAGATTTGGCCAGGGTGGAAAGTTATATCCGCACTTCATCGGACCATTCCTGGTTCTCAGCAGGATACGAGAGGTGGCATATCACTTGGATCATCCACCTCAGTTGCACCGGGTGCACGAAGTCTTCCACGTATCTCGCCTGAGGAGATACGTGCATGACCCGACACATATCATCGACTATTGGGAGATGGACATTGATGATGGGGCGACTTTTGCGTAGGTTTCGGTGGAGATCGAGGATCGACAGGAGCAGGTCCTACTTTGATGGTCTATTTCTCTAGTTTGCATCATGTGGAAGCACGAGAACCTCCATGAGAGCACATGGGAGTGGGAGGCTCAGATGCGTGCACAATACCCTCATTTATTTCCTTATTTTGTGATTTATCTTTATGGGGATGTAATGCCCTGAGGTGGGAGTAATTTAATGTCCCTAAAATTTCAAGGGATTTTTTTTAAAAAAATTCGTTGGGATTTTATGAGTATACAGTTTCTGACGGCACCTGATTCCATGTCCTGGAGTGCCCAGAATAAATTTCCGAAGTATAGCTCGGGTACGTTCAGTGAACGAACGAGCTGGTTTTTCTAACTTTTGGACCGTTGCTCGGAATCAAAATCCAAAGGCACGGATGAAACCACGGCTTCAGTAATTTCTTATGAAGACCTTTACTGGAGTTGCGTTTTCTTAGGATAAGTTGTAAAAAAATGTGGTTTAAATGAAGAGTAAAAAAAATTGTGTTTCAATTTTATTTCTTTTCTAAGTTGTTAAAATCCTAGGTGTGGATGTTGGGGTGGGACCCGCTAGATACCAACCACCCTTGAGTGGTTAAAGTTGAGGTGGGGCCCACACGAGCCCAACCCCTCACATTCCCTAACTCCTCTAAACAACTCATAAGTTATGTTACTCTCCCACATTAATTCTTGCCAAATAAACACATAATTAATTAGACAACTTATGTTTAATTAATTAAGTGAGTTGTTTTTGAATTTTGTATTTTGAAATACATGCCATTCTTTAAAAAAATAAGGTTAGAATTATTTTATATGGGTTTGGCTTATTGTGTTGGGAATTGGAGGAGAATTATCTTCACTCTTCCCACGAAGAACGCTTCCACTTCTTTCTCTCATCGAATAATGCCAAGAATGTCGGTGCCAACCTCGGCATCTTTCTACTCGACGTTGACGAAGCGACGACCTCTTTCCGCGAAAACTTTAATGGAACATGGAAAACATATCCATCATTTTTCAAGCTATCATCCTTCATGAATTGAGGTAGGGGTTATGTTCAATTTTATTTAAGGTAAATTGCGCTTTGTTTGTCGTGGAGAATTCTCGTTCTTTGAGCCGCATGTTATCGACTTAATGGGAGGAGATCGGACCGCACAAACACGGCCAATCATTCTCCCCTTTTTTGTTGATCCCTTTTGAATTTTTGGCAAAGGTGGAATGGTGCTGATGCACCGTATTGGAATGGAAATGACCGCAGATGGAGCGGGCGACAATGGAGGTGCACGGCGCCGTCGCGCCGCGCCAGTGAGACTGAAAGGGGCCACAGCCAGGAACGGGCCACTATGGATGGGCGCAGCACCGTCGCGCCGCACCGGAGCACCATGGGGCCACGACGGAGGGGCGTGGCGCCATTACGCCGCACTGTTCAGGGATGAGACGCGGCCTTTGGCCGCGGTGGTTCTGCAGGAGGCGGCCGACTAAGCCGGCCGTCAATGCTCCGGGATGTGGGACCCCTCGCAGGACCTGCATGGCTCAACCGGCCGGCCATAATGGTCGGCCGTTACCCAGGAAAACTGGGGGTTGAAACCCCTGGCCATCAAGCAGGGTGGACCCCACTATGTCCGCCGTTCAGTTCCAAGGGGGAGGCTCCCCCTTCGCACCCCGCGGCCGGCTCCGAGCCGGGCCTCATGGCCGCGCCCAGCGGCGGGCCGACTGGCCACGCCACGCGGTGGTCTGGGCCGTTCCCATCTATGGGCTGGGCTGCACCCAACTAGGCCGGACCCATACCTGGGTCGGGTCGACCCGGTTCGGGCCGACCCAGTGGGTATTGGGCCGGGTCGGACAGGGCCAAAACCCCTAATTTTCGGACAGATCTGTTCTAAGACCCATATCTTGGTCTACAGACCTTTGATCAATGTACAACCAGTTTAATTGGGATCCTTGGATTGAGATGGTCGTTTTAGTATATTAAACTTATGGTTTCAGAGAACTTTGGGACGGCCAGGTTGGTTCGATAACGAAACCAACCATGCCCGCAGAGTAGAAACACTTATAACATGAGCTCCGTACGTCCAATTCACGTGCCATAGACTTCATTGGATTTTTCTTAGGGATATGGTTCTATTAGATTACACCACATAAGGTTTGGACATAGCTAGAGTATAGTTGGGTTTGTTTTAACATAAAAACCAACAGGGCCCCTGGAACGAAAAAGCCAATAACTCTCAGACCGGGCGTCCGATTGACGCGCCATCTGTCGCGTTGACTTCCTATTGACGAGACATAACATCTTGATACATCAAATATAGAATTCATGATAGTTGGTGTATCGACCGCTTGACTCATGGAGGGGACCCTCCCGGAATCGAGTATGTTGTGTGTAGGAACCCTAGAGCTTGTTGCGACTGCGACGACAATGATGACTGTACTTGGATCTTACGTGGGTTCGGCAGCAAGGACGACAGTACTTGCATCCTATGTGGGTTCGACAGTGAGGACGACTATACTTGGATCCTTTTTGGTTTTCGCAGCGATGATGACTCTACTTGGATCCTACGTGGGTTTGGCAGCGATGGTTACTGTACTTGGATCCTACGTGGGTTCATCAGTGATGAATTTTGTACTAGAATCCTACGTGGGTTCGGCTAGGGAGAGATTCAGAGGCTATATCTATCATCTCCACCCATCTTTGTGAGTATTATACCTGTGTGAGCTGATTCTTGACTTTCAATCGTTATTATCGATGTGATTGTCATGCTTTCCTGTGTAGATTGGGTTGTTCTTTCTTATGTGGATTGGGTTGTGTTTTCCTATGTGGATTGAGTTATGCATTCCTGTGTGTACTGGGTTGTACATGGGCTCGTGTGTTGGAGATGAGCTGGAAATGATGACTTAGGTATACGTATGGGAATATACCTAAGTAGAGTTGGTTGATACTTCGTGTTTGTATCATTCCTTTGTGGAATATCCTTTGTGGATTCTGGGAGACCCTCGGGGGTCTCGGGGTCCCTACTGAGTATCGTATAATCACCTCTGCATGGGTTATGCCTGCACTACATTGTGTTGGTTGCAGATGACGGATAACGCAGATCGAGGATGAGGCTTGTGGAGCGGGATGGCACCCGGAGGTGGACTATCAGTCGGGACGTACACGGAGAAGACGGCCAAACCCAAGGAGCTGACGAAAGCATCTGTACTCACCCTTCAGGAGGGAGTTTCCCGAGGATGACTTGGTGGTTGCTGCTTTATCTTTCAGCTATTGTACTTTACTTTTCAGTTGTACTGCACTTTCAGTTGGGTTTGTATACTGACCCATTTACTTTCCAGCACTTACTTTTGTACTCAGTTTACTTAGTGTTAACTTCAGCTTGTGTGCTCTGTGGTGTTTTTTTTCTTATATAAAGCCAACACCTTCCCTTTTATCGGGGCATACGCCTTTGGTGCTAGTCGCCAGCCCATGGCCTATGGAAAGCAGGCTTGGGGTAGTCACGGTACGAGCCTCGAGGACGATTCGTGACAGAATCATGAAAAATTTATTGCATATTTTTCATTTTCAATAAAAGAGTTTATCAATAACAACAATTTATTTTTTTCTCAATATTAAACGTTATAATTCAATAAATATAACTACCTCTATAAAAAGGTAAACAATGTTAATTATTTTCAAACTATGTGATAGGCCCAATGATATCATATTAATTCATACTAGATAATTTGATTGAAAACCATATATGCTTAGTCTAAAAAATGAGTTATTTATAGTACAATTATGCATGAATTTAACATTATATTATTTTAATCTTTTAAATTTCATGGTATATTCCTCCCCCCACATAGAAAAGGAACCCTATATTCTTTCAAATTTACACATATTTGAGCTACCTAGGTCGACTACACCCTAGAAAATTATCTTTTAAAAATCAAAATTCTTGATTTAGAGGATATGGTATTCATAAAATTACATTATTATGGACATTACGAAGGGGTCTGTAAGGGGACTAATAATGAATAGGTAATCATCTTATCCGACCACATTTAATTTCATTCATCTTATACCACATCTTAATCAATGGAATCAATTATAAAATAATTACTTCAATATATACAATATACATAATTAGTATTATTATGATAGAGAATACAATTTACAAATAAATTGTAGAAAATTTTAAATGAGAAGGATCACTTGTCAGTATGTGTGGAGTGTAGCCTCCCCTTGTGATATAACACATTCTCTATCACCATAATTAATCGATAGTCTTGATAATGGTTTTAATTTTTATATAATTTTTTTTTGATTTAATAATAGTTATTTAATTATAATATCTTATTTATCTTAATACTTTTATATCTATTAAAAAATAATAATGATATTCAATCATTTTTGGATAATATCTCATCCATGAAGTGATGATATCATTTTTTTCATTTCCACTTTACTACGGTGGAAGTTAGTATAGATTAAATGATTATATAAGATATATAAATAATTAATTTTAAAAATTAAATTATTATTTACCTTTATTTATTTCTATCCATTGAAAAGTGGAATGATTAGAGATGTGGATATACAATGTATAATTTCCATGACGTGATATATTTATTTTTTCAGTACTTCTTTTAAGGAATAATAAGTAATATCTATATGATAAATAAATATGATATATATTTTCTGATAAATATTTTTTATATGATGAATCCATAATCTACGATAATTTACGAGAACATTGTCACATAAAAATAGATGAAAAACAATGTAGTTGTAAACATGAATAATGATTTTAATAATGACTTGTCTATAAACTGGGTAAATGATATTATAAAAAAAATCGTATATGATATTATATGTGTTGATTTAGTTATAAATTATATGTATAATAAATATAAAATTGTTATATATTATATTTTAATGTTAATAAATCATAATGAGACTTGTGATAAGGGTTTTATGTTTCCATCCCATTTCAATCACGATTGATTAAAAATGGAATCTCTATTATAGCAATTGAATGATATTTATTTAAGAAAACAAAAAAAAATTTGTCTATTATTGTTAATTTAATAAAATATTTTTTTACAATTTATTTCTCATTTTTATTCAAATTATTTTATAAATATTTTAAATATACAATAATATTTATTTCTTGTATTTTAGTCTGAAAACAATTTTTTTCAAAATACTATTTTTATAAAATATTTTCATGATTTGTTTTCTATCATTTAATGATGTTTTAAAGTAAATATTAAACTAGATTTACATAAGTAATTAAAAAATAATACTCTTATTTTAATTTAAGATAATTATTAAAAAATATGTGAATGTAACAGTTTTTTTAATGAATACAACATGAATGAATGTTCCCACCTTCATAGGAGCTCAATATATTGAAGATTCAATTAGACATTTCTATTGTTTTTTTTGAAAAAAAATATTTTCCCAATTATTTTAGGGATATTTGTATATTTATTACGTTATTTATTAAAAATAAGTCTATTTTTAACAATATATAATATAAATTCCTATTAAAGAAAAATATTCATCTATTATAACTAAATTTTATGTTTGTATTTAATCAATAATAATTTGATACAATGATACAATATTGTTTATTTATTTTAATGGTTAATCACTTTGATGATGACATGGTAATAAAATATGATTATTTTCATATTTTTATTCTAATATACATTGATGAACTATTTATGAAATCCTATTTTCCTTCCATGAGTTGTAATATCATTATATGATGACTGTGTTAAGATATATTTTAAAATATATGTTTTTTATTATGTGATGGTTGCGAAAAAAATTATAAGATATCATTTAATTGGGTGAAAATGTATATATCATGCAATAATACACATTGTAATTGGGAGTGAACTCATTTTAGTATTGGACTCTATCCAAAATGATTTTATTTTGTGTGAAACATGACTATGTAAATGACCGAATTTTGAGTTTACCTGATCTATTAATATAACACCAGAAGTGAGGACTTATTAGTGAAATTGTTTAATATTCATGTGACTATGAAAAAAATGTATTTCTTATAATCATGATATGTTCTCATGGGGAATGATTGATTAATTATTATTCATCACACATCACTTATTTTTATTGTTATAAAATATAATTATTCCATTTTTTATGATTAATTAACATTAAAAAATTGTATATGATCAATCAATGTTATGATACCTATATTATAAGAATATGCTTATCTTATTAACACTTAGGATCATTGGTTGATATCCATTATGTTTACCCATTCTAATATTCTGATCTCACTCATACATAAGTTTCATTTCCACTGGTTATGAAGAAATGTTTTACAATGATTGAAAGTTATTGTTAGAATTACTTAATATCTTTCATTAAATATTCTTATTCAATATCTAGATTACAAAGTCACTAAAACTTTTCTTATTTTAATGGATCATAATGATGTTCAATTAACATTCATATGATAATATTTGATATTTATTATTTACTTTTTTTCACATTAGAGGGTATCAACGAAATATTTAATTATAATTTTAAACCATGTGGGGAAAATTTTAGTATAAAACAATTGATTATCCTAATCTAGGGAGATCATCCAATGTTGTTATAAAGAAATAAAAAATGGTTCCGTTGAAAATAAATAAATATTTGGATACTAATATGTGGATTAATTTATTGAAATTGTAAACAAAGGTGTATCAACTCTTATAGGGTTGGATTTCATTTTGATAAGATCATCACTAGATTATGATGAGTTTTTATAATAATGAAAACATAGATAAGGACTCTTAATTGATATCTTTGGGAAACGTTGAATCCTCTTTATAAACAATTATAATGTATTTGAATTGATGACGATCATGGATGTCCATTTCTCCATATATGGATTCTTATATCGAAGAGAGGGTATCATCACTGTTTAATACAATGAATGTGTTTTCAATTTTATATGATTGATCAAACTAATTAAAAACATTCTGGTCACAAAAATAATTATGTTTTTAGTAAGTTGTTTTTGATTTAATGATGAAGTTGAGATGGTAATATTTATGGTTATATATTTATGTACTATATTTGACTATTGTTAAATTATTTCACATATATGTAGAATAATCTCAAAGAATATTAATTATGATATTGAATAGTTAGATACAAATTTAGATGTGAAAACTCATAATGTTTGGGATGATAGTGTATCAATTTTTCATATCTAATATGATATTAGTCTGTGGTGATGTGCTACCTGAAAATCTTATGATTTCCCCTAGTTTAATTTTATTTGATTGGGTATACAAATTGTATCTCTATATTAACATCCAATATTAATATAAAATGAATAGAATTCATATATGATCTTCTGAATCATCATTATATAATTTTTCAATGATAGGATATTATGATTTTTGAATGGATGTTACAACTGTTATATGTATCATAATACCAATTAATGAGTGATATTTGTCTCAAATTTTTTGATTGAACATAAAGATAATGATATGTATATTATTCATGATTATGAAGATAATTTTTTTTAAAATACAATCCAAGTCACCCTCTAAATTAAAATGTTGTGTCTTTAGTAGAACACATAGTGATTTTATATATCCTTGAGAGAATCCATATATAATCAACCTCCTTGATTTTCATGAATTTATGATTAATATTTAGGATCATCTTGAATAATGACTTATATTAGAAATTGTGTCAATTCGTGGTTCCCTTATTAATATTGTTACGAATAATGATTGGTTAATTCATCCCCTTATTTATTATAATGAACATAAGAAGATATATATTATGAGAAAGTGCCATCTGTCCCATATCATAAATTTTCATGATAAATTACATAGATGTAAATATTTTTTAATCATTAATATTTGATCTTGATATATTCATATTTGATTTGTGTAGGAGGAGAGAAAAATAAAAACTAGTGAAATGAGCAATGATCATTATGAAATATAGTAATAAATTTTTTTCTTTTGAATTATTACCATATCATAATCTATTTAATGATAATATTTTCTAGACATTAGCAATATGTGTTTTTAGTTGTTTTATAGAAGATATTCTTATATATTCAATGAAAAAGAAAGATCGCGAATAACATTTTTTTATTTTGGTTAAAGACCAATGGAATTTTAAGAAATATGATAAATTTATCAAGTGTAATTTTTATATAGATATATGTATTGATGATTTATTTATTCTCTAGTGATGGTATTTTGGAGGATCCATTGAATATTTATGTTATTGAACATTATCCCACACATAATACGGTGGCAGAGATCCAATGAATTCTTGGTTTCAATTGATGCTACCAAATCATTATGAAATATGTATTAAGAAGTGTAATTTTATATTTATATATATATATATATATATGTATTTATGATTTATATAATCTATAGTGAAGGTATATCAGTGGATTCATTGAATATTTATGCTATTGAATATTATCCCACACCCAATATAGTGATAGAGATCCAATGAATTCTTGGTTTCAATTGACACTACCAAATCATTATGAAATATTCTATTGGTTATCTAATTAAATATACCAGAATAATAATACGGGATAAAAGTTCATTTTGATTTTTGGATGTGAAATAAATTTCAAGGAACTAAAGCAATGTTTTTTTAGTGAATCTGTGCATATAGTACCCTGTAATTGGGAAGGGTTTGTGATTTTAGTGATGCATAGAAAAAGTGAACGGGATGTGTCTTCATGAACAATGATATTTTGATATCTTATTAATTGTTATAATATAAAATACATTTGAAAATTTATCCAAATCATGATTTGGAGTCAACAATACTAATTTATTCATATACTATATGATGAACTTATTGTCATGCTAAAAGGTGTTTTTTATACACTCATTAAAAATATTATGTATATACGAGTGAAACATTAGTATTATATACTCCAAATGATATTGTTGTTTATGATTATTGATTAGTTCACTACAATACATTACCAGACTATGAAAGTGAACAAGGTGGATAATTATTTGAGTCTGGAATACCATGATTTGTTCTCTAGTATTATTACTGAATGAGATTGAAAATTTTGGGATTAGAAGATAATGGATAATCAAACCATGTGGAAAGGTAAAATATCATATCTTGGTTTTTTCAGTGATAAACCATCTAACCATATAATTATAAAATAGGAAAAAAATAAATTTGTGGGGACTTAAAAAAAGATAAAAAAATTTCTTCAATTAAAAATTGATTGTGTTGGAATGAAAATTTTCAAGTGAAGAGTATGAGTCCATATAATTGCAGATTTGATTAAGGATCCACTAGAAGATGTACATTTATCTTTATTTTCAATTCATCTTGGTAGTATGAATTTGTATAGATATTTGAAAGATTATTTTTAGTTGGAAAAAATGAAAAGGGATATTACAATTTCTGTAACATAGATCATGGTATGATCGTATTTTGATGATATGAGATTGAATATTAAAGTGTTTTTTTGTACAATTATTTATAACAATATATAAGTGAGAAAAATCACCATGTATATCATTTTATCAATCCCTAAATCATTTAACATTCATAATAATATTTAGATTTTATTTAATTAATTTTTTAAATTAGAAAACCTTCTTTATATTAGTGAAAAGTTCTATCATGATTATGTTTTAAAAATACACATTAATTATTTGTTAAGGCATCATGGAATACAAAATTCAGTACTATCAGATCGATATTTTGATTTAACATTGATACTCAAAATATTTATTAAATTTTTTTGGATGCAGTGTTATGTTTAAATTATATTTTATGTCCTCATAATGATAGTTATTATAAGAAAAAGATTCAATCCTTATAGGATATGATGACATCATGTTACCTAGATTTCAAAGTTGGTTGGGAACAATACCATACTCTTATAAATTTATCTTTCTACAAATATATTTCACTATAATGTATAAATGAAAATATATAAAGGCCTATTGGTTATGAAGAAAAATATTTATAGTTGTTGTGATTTTGTTTGATAAATAATGTTATTGCTGCTTGAGCTTGCTGAGGAAATTCCAAGAAAGATTAGAGAAATTTAGCATTACATCAGGTTAGATCATACTAGAAAGAAAATTTATGTTGACAATCATCAATGAGATATTGAGTTTAATGTGAGTGAAAGTGTATTCCAATGAATTTCTAAATTGATAATGTTTAGGATATTAGTAAATAAGGTGAACTTGATCTATACATATATAAGCCCTATCAAAATTATTGAACATTTCCCAATGATTTATTTTCATTTAGTGAATCCAATAATTATATATCATGTTATTCATGAGTTTCATGTATATCTCCTATGAAAGAACATACAAAATCCTACATGTTTACCAAACATTGTGGTCATTTCATTTGATCCTGATCCATCTTATGTGGAATAACTAGGGGAGTTTCTTGATCTAATGGACTAGGTACTGCAAAACAGGCCCACTCACAAGGTCAATGTTAAGTGATTCAAATATATATTTAATGATACTGCATGAGAATTAAATGATGTGATGAAATATAAGTATATTATGATTTTTGTATCAAACATAATCAGATTTATAAGGTAATTTTATATAATGTATTAAAATGAAACACCCTATGATATTATGATATGTTTCTCTAAAATTATATGTAATTTCTTAGATAGCTTATAATAAACACAACCCCAATTCGAAATAAACCATTATATAATATATAATTACTACCACTACATTAAAATTTTTGTTATGAATAGAGTTAATGAAATTAATAATAGAATATATAGATGATTTATATAATGAAAATATATTGATAAACATATACTCAATTTTAGTTAAACATATATTATTGAACAAAAACAAGTTATCCTCAAAATGATTTTTTTAATTTTTTGTGAACATTATGATTTTTTACATGAAATATTAAAAATGTTGTTTATAGAGAAATGAAATTAAATTATGAAATCAAAATGTCAATTCTCTATTTTATTGAATATTAAGGAACTTTTTTAGAAGTATATTACAGGTTGATTATTGAAAATTACGATTTTTTTATGAAAGGTGAATTTTATTTTATTGTGTTTGTAAGATGGATCTCGGGGTAGTGCTATTGCATTAGAATAATAGCCCTCAATGGTATTATGGTTTTGGTTATTACATGGAATTTAGAAGAGGCATTGAGATTTAGATGATGGTGGGGAAAACCTTTCTAGCCCTATCCCAATGCTGGAGCTATCACATGAGTGGTAGGTTTCCTAATCTCCATCCATAATGAATTCTATGAATATGGTCAATTGAAATCAAAGAAACGTTTTATCACATAAATAATGAAACTAACGTAACATGAACAAAAGTTTATCAACATCCCATATTCTTTCCAAACAAGAAAAAACCATTGAAAGACTGAAGCATTGTAAATATTTTAATATTACTTGAGTGGACTTGACTTCAATATTATGACTATGGTAGGTGGATGATCATCATCAATAATAGGTGAAATCATGGCGTCTGATGATTTGATATGAATTCCAATTGGGCATATATTTTTTCATCTAATCATTGAATTTGAGAAAAAAAAATAAGTCTAAGGGGGTATGGATCAATCTCTCTTAATCCATGTATTCATTTCGTCCAATATTAGGATTCAAATTTTAAGCTGCATTCTATTAGAACAAGAAGATCCTATGTTTGGATTCATTTATTAGGGATTAATTAGATCCTATAGAATCTAATAATTCTATTAGATATTGCCTCTACTATTTGAGTACCCAAAAAAATTATAGGGAAACTAATGTTTCTGGATTTAGATACTTTTCACAGATCCTTGTTGTAGCAAGTCATTACACTATACACATTGAGTGATTTTTTATTTTGACATTGAATGATGATATTTATATGAAAATAAAATATGATAAGTTATGTGATCTCTATGATGGATTCAAGGTGATTAGGAAGATAAAGGATAAGTATCGTAGTGAGATGATATTTTATTTATTCGCTATTAATGGTCATTATTCTCATTTTTATAGGTATTGAGGTAGGGGTAAGGGACCTAAAGAAATATATCTCAATAGAAATGGGGATAAATTTGTTCTTGTTTCTAATGGTGAGGGTAAATCAAGGGATTCTACAGTTGGGTAGGCCACTTTGGATGCTGGCATAGATATTCAGTAATCTTAATCAGGATAAATTGATGTCTATCAGGATGGTGAGGTGAATGAGGAACACCCATCTGAAAATGATTATTTTGAGACAAATTAGTGTGTAGTGTTGGAGGAAATTAATACATCCCATCTATTTATGTGGTAATGATTCATCATGATGGGCGAATCATAAATATTATGACATCTTACATGGGATGGAGATCTCAACAATGATATAAAAAATTAATTTTTTCCTGTGGATATATAGAATATTATTTTCAATTTGTGAATCACTGATAAGTGGGTGAATGTTTCTTGATGATAAATGGGTGACTAAAAGAACTCCAAATAAGGCTACAGGAAGTGACCACGCCATACTAAAGGAAGTAATTATACATGGAATTAAAACACTTATATAATATGAAGATAAATATGTGGAAGGAACACTCCACTGTTTCATGGACTGTGTCTACCTGATCATCCTCAAAGGTGCTATGTAAAACTAATGATCATATCTTTATGATCTATAATCAAGGTGACTCTCAATCTGAGTGGGAAATTTATTTTGATTATTATTATGGAAATGATCAATCAGGTTATGATGTTTGACTATATTGTTTTAGGGATGAGGGAAATCCTCTTTATTTTACCCCATCTTCATTCCCTGTCAATTTTTTTACATTATCGTTAATAATGGACTGAAGATGTTTCTTCTAGTTTTTTTGTTATATCATATAGTTCCTTAAAAAACATTTTTATTAGGATCTATTTTAATATTTTAATATTTTATTTTTATAAAATAATTTAAAATTATACATTTTGTTTGAACAGTAAAGATGATATTTGTATAAAACTACTTGTAGGTTTTATAAATACATTTCATTGAAAAATATTGACCATTGAATTTTTCATTTTGTGCCTACTTGTATGAGATATGTTGTTATGTCTGAACTTTACACCTCTTAGTGGGTGGGTAATATGGTTGTGTTATAAATATACATTGAGCTAATTCATCATTATTTGTGGTCAATAATGAAGAATGATATTTTAGGCTTCATGAAACGATTATTGTAACAACCAGTTACTATTTTTTGGAATTCCCAAACTGTTCGTTTTGATATTTATTTGGTTTTTTGTCATTTAGGAGTGTTTAGGTTGAAATTTTTCATCTTTTTTTGTTTATGGGATACATCATGGTTGGCATACTGTTTGCCCAAACTATGCACCATATCAATCCAGACCATGAAAACTCAGAAAATGGGGTCTGGAATAGTTCACACATGGATTTTCAGTCTATGAACCCTCTTAGGAAAAGCCATGATGCCCATTTAAAACATGGAAAAGGTTATTCCATAGGTTTTTTAACCCATAAGAAGATTCACAGGAATGTATTTGTACATGTTTTTAATTAATCTGAATATTGATTAATAATTCACGAACCCCATTTTAGTTCACCAATAGGTTAGAACAACCCATATTCAAATTATCCTTATTTTTGAGCTCCCATTAAGAGTTCATGGCACCTCAGATACCTCTCAGATGTGACTCAAATCATGGTAAATTCCCTTCAATATTCTCCTTATTAGTTTCCTCTTCTCGTTCTCATTATTTATTTCTCTCCCTTCTCCTCCCTATGGTTCCATGGATCACTATATCAATTTTTTAAATATAATACCAATTTTAATATAAACCTATTATTAATTCATCTATCCTTGTTTTTTTCATTATCAGTTATAGTTCTCTGTAAACGGAATTGTGATTCAAGAATCCCTAATCCCAATGTAGCTGGTTTTTTTATGATGTCTTATTTTTGTTAAACAAAAACTGATTAATTTAATTTTTATTATTTCAATGAAATGAAATTTATCAGTCATTCTAGCAATAATGTTTAAATGGATTCACTATATTAGCAGTGGAACTGTACCAGTGGTGGAATTATAGGATGATTTGTAGATATAATGTTACTACAGCAGGATCTTTAGCAGCACCTGTACTGTTGAAGTACCATTAACCTAAGGGACCTTTAGGCCAAAAAAATTTGGCTTCATGCCCTGTATTTAAGACACTTCTCATTGGTCCATCGAGCGATCTAATGGGTCACCCAGTACCTAAAAAAGAGGTATTTCCTTTAATAATAAATATTAGGTTTTAGACCAAACCATTTAAAAAATGAAATGAAATTTCAAGATTTTGATTAAATTTATTTCAATTTGACTTTTTGAAAAACCAAATTACATTTTATTTGTGTTTTAAAACTATTTTATGGTATAAAATTAGTAAACTCCCAATTCCATTGAATTGGTTTTTGATTATGGAATGTTTTGTAATTAAATTTTTTTAATTTATATTGTGGATTTGATGGAAACTATTTCAGTTAAATTTTGGAATTTAATTGTGGAAATAAAATTTATTGAAAATACCGAATAATCCCAATTCCATTGATTTGGGGGATTATTGTAAAACTAATTGAATCCTGTCAAAAATTAAATTCTTCAATATAATTTGTTAATGTGAATTTTGAAATTTCATTATTAATTTATTTTAATTTATTATATTGTAATAATTGATAAAAAAATGGTTTTTATAGGAAACTTTGGGTTCTATTTTGGAAAAGTCATGAATTTTATTAAAATCTTTTGTTATGGTTTTTAAATAGAAATTAGAATATTTGAAATAAATATTTAGATTAATTGTGGTTTATGGTTACATTAAATATATTTCCCAATATTTATTTGTTCAAGAGAACATCCATGCCTTATGTAGTTAGTGAGTAATTTTGACAACAAATTGTGATTTAAAATATTCTAAAACAATGAAATGCATCATATCCCATAGGATAAACTGATGAGTCCACTTTGGTTTGAGTTCAAAGGGTCATATGTACATATTGTCATGTCACCATGAGTGTGGATTCCTTATAACATGGAAATATACTACATTTTTAGAATATAACCATGTAGCTATCTTATTTTCATTTCCATGGAATATATTCCATTGTTGTAAACGATTTTTCCTGACTTATGATTTATATAATATTTTTAATATAAATTTTTTCTTTTAATGAATTTATGAAATATACCACAGTTTTAGAGGTATTCCATAAATTATAATGTAAATATATTTTATTATGTATTTCCATATTTTGATATATAAATAATGAATTTTTTAAATTATGCTTATGATATTCCAGACCTATTTGTTTTAAATCGAACGCACTCATTGGATAATTTAATATTTATATCTGTTATGTAATCCATGGTGATAACAAAAAAGTATTTTTATCTCACACCTTACCTATTCCATAGAGTGTTTGTAGATAATCTCCATCCATAATTGATCAAGGGAAAAGTCCCAATTGGGGTGGATCTTGTTGTTGATCCGTGTACTTGGTTATTTTTTTCCTTCAATACATTGGTAATATTTCCAATTTTCTAGTAATTGGTTATTGTACATTAGGTTTTTTTTCTATTTTAATTTATGTAAAACTCTCCTAGTGGATTTTCAATTTCATGTATTTATTAATTTTCAATTTAAATTATGCATTTATGGTGTAAAAATTGATCCCAAAATCATTTTTTATAATTTTAGGTACCAGTCATTGACCTATACAGATCATGAATTCTCTTCGAGCTATGTTAGGATAAGATCATTTATTGGGTTTGAATGGTACATGGGCCAGTTCATGATAAAGTGGTATCATAGAGAAGTTGAGCTTCTTGTCCTGAAGTTTGAAGTCATTATGAAATCTTTTGGGGAATTAGGACGTATTTGGAATTGTGTTCCTCTCTTGATCACCTGAAAATGGACCATAAGTCACCATGTGTGGATAGGTAATGTCTTCTTGATGATTTTTCAAGTATTATCCCTACACATGATTTTGGTAAACTGAAATCCAATCTTTTTTTTCATTATATTGAGTTTAATTTCAATATTTCTTTATTTGAGTGTAAATTTGATTTCTTCCTTATTGTATATTGATTTTATGCAGAATCCCGATACTAAGAAGATGTGTGAATTAGATCCAAGAATATTATTTTCTATAACATAGTGAAAGAATCCTTTGGTGGACCTAAATTTTGTTGCGGTGAAGATCTACAACATGCACAACATCTAGTTCATGTTTGTTCTCTAGATAAGTACATTCACAAGATTCTTTCAGAAGAATACCATCCCTAGAATCCATTGTTTTTCAAATGCTCAAATTACCCTGATGTGGAAGAGGATTTTTGAGTTGGATGGATAATTTTTTTTTGTTTTAGGGACACACCCAAATAAATTGAACCGAAGTGTGCCACCATTATGCTTGATGGAATGAATAGGAGATGGTGAGACATGATGTTGATTACAAAAAATTATGAGGTCTTAGATTGGAAAGAAATCAAGGATATTTTCACCAACTATATCTATATAAATAAAATGTTGTTGGATAATTCCACTATGTTTTTCAAACTCACCCAGGAGGACATGAAAATGTTAGATTATGAAAACCATTTTTCTATGATTGTATAAATTTCCCCACAGATTGTTTCAATTTAGGCGATGAAGGTTCATAGGGTAGATTTGGGAATTATATAGGATATTCATACTCATGTTTTCTTGTGGATTTTTCCTTCTTATGATAATGTTATGGATAGAGAGCTAACGGTCAATATGGACATAGATATAATGTCAGGTTTATCTGAAGTTTCTTTTTCAACTAGTGGCAGTGTTCATTCTTATAAGGGAGAGAGTATGTGTTAGGATTTCCATGGTGGTTATCAATATTAAGGAAATTCAAGGCCTCTTGAACTTCCTCAAATATCACCTATAAAATGATGGAACAGTTAGATTCTTCATATGAAAAAGGGTTCCATCCACAAGCATCTGAAACGAAGCTTCATTAGGTAGTAGAAGAGTATCTAGTGGAAGTGAATTGGGGTTTAGTGAATGTGAATGGTACCATCACTATAGATCAATCCTTAGTGATTATTTATTTTATAATGGTCCATTTCATTCATTTAATTCAAAAAATTAGGTTAATCTACTAATTCATCACATGGAGAATTTATCTTTTACAAATGATATTACTACACCCCATGGTATGCGGTGATAGTAGGGTCTCTCTAGTGCATCTTGTGTTTTATCTTGATCATTTGTTGAGATTTTTGGATTTTTATAATTTTTGAGCTGGAACATCTTGATTCTATTCTCAAAATTGATTAGATCATTACCAATAAATCTTGAATCCACTGTTATCTTCAACAGGTCTCCTTCACAACATAAGATGTTTTGGGCCATGTCAATCAAAGATAATGGAGCCCATGGTCAGGAAGTGATAATAGAGTTTTACTTTAATCTAGATCAAGAATAATTGAGTTGGGATTCCCATATATTTTTCTCAAGTCTCAAGATTATTTTTCTTTCTGAATTTTATTGTTTTCCTTCAGAATGGGAGGTTATGTTTCTTATTGAATTAATTAATGGAACTCAACCAGAATTTATTCCCTATTATCATATGGAAAAATCTAAAATGAATTTTTTTAAGAAATAATTGGGCGACATTCTTGAGTAATGATTCATATTCCTGACCTTGTCTCATTAGTAGAAACCCGTTCCCTTTGATAAGAAGGTTGATGGTTAATATCACATATGTATTGATTAATGAATGAACAATCGAGTTGTAGTAAATAAAATGTATTTGTTACCAATGATTGATGAGATGTTAGATCTGTAAATAGGGGATATGTGGTTCATGAAGATTGATCTTGGTTATGAATACCATCAGTTGGGGAGAAAATAATATGTCATCCATATGACCTCATTTTATCATAGGTATGACCACTATGAGTACATTGTGATTCCCCTTGGTCTTAAAAATTCTCCATCTATATTTATGCATTTGATGAACAATATTTTCCGTGACAAAATAGAAACATTCATTGTTTTATTTTTGAAAGAATTCTTTTTACACACTATGTATGGGGATGATCATATGAATAATCAATGATCATTATTGCGTTTGTTGAGAAATCACCCATTTCAAGACAAAACATTCTATGTGGGACATATATATTTGGGGTGTAACATTCTTGGGATATGTGGTGTGGGAATAGAGTATTTAAATTGATCTTAAAAAACTAAAATATGTTATGACATGGGAACAACCAAAAAATGTTTTTGAGATTCATTGATTCTTGGGTATAGTATGGTTTTTTCTCCAGTCATGGAGGACTTCTCAAAATTGGATTCTCTAATGACTAAACTAACTCATAATAGAGTTATGCCTTCTTGGAGTCTAAAATGTCATAATAATATTGTTTATCTGGAATAAATTTTGACTACTTAATTGGGGATGACCCATCCAGAGGCTAGACATGGTTATGTGGTCTTTTATGATGCGTCATGTTTATGGTTGAGCTACACCCTCATTCATGGAGGTCATGTTTTTGATGATATCTCTCATCATATTAGGCCACATGAGAAGAATTATCCAACCCCTGAAATTGAACTTAAACATGTGATGATAGTTTTTAAGAGTTAGTGAAATTATCTTTACATAGAATAGATTATTGTGTATCCAAACCACAAGATCACTAGTTATAAATTATACCAAAAAAACATAAATCTCTTCCAGAAGAATTGGGTTGAATAGAAGAATTATTTCCATTTCAACATTAAATATACCCCTGGGAATGGGAATGTAATTTTAGATGTTTTGACTTGGAAACATCGGATTCAGTAAGTGAAATAATCCTAGGAAGAGTGAGCCTATTTGGACCTCTTTTCATAGTTTGATACTGGAGTTGGGACTCTACAGCCAATGTTTTGTTAGGATGTGTTCATATTATATCCTCTCTCCTAAAATTGAATCTTCTATAAAAATATCATGATAATATATTTTGTAGCATGGGAGACTCTCTTAGTGATGGGGAGGATGTTCTTGATTAGTCATTCTCTAAAGAAGGAATTTTTTTATTTCAAGACCTATTGTGGTACCATCTTCAATAAAGAAAGTTGTAATGTGTGATTTCGGTAGTTCCTAGTGGGACATTCACCGAGGATCCACTATGATGTTCGATGAAATATGGCAGTATTTTTTGTTTCCATGCATGAGATTGTGCATTACTTTCTTTCTAACTGATATACATTCCAACAGGTTATGTAGGATAACTATAAAACATATAATTTGATTCAGCAACTTACATTACCTACATGGATGTGGGATATGAATTCTATGTAATTTTTGTTATGGATTTCATGTTACTAGGGAATGAATAATGTGATATGGGTTGTGACTGATAGGGTGACTAAATAAGTTCACATTTCACCCATTCAGGATAAAACCAACATTTTATTGTTCTAAAATTACTATTTGAATGTTATTTTTTGTTTTTAATTGATTTAAATCTTCTATAGAATTTAAGAGGGATAATGAGTTTGGTTTTCATTTTTTAATAGGCCTTCAATAGGCACAAGAGTCTCACACCCATTTATATATGACATAACATCCATAGTAGGATTTCCTGAAAAACTATAATATACATATGCATTAAGAGATTCTTCATGGTTGTGAGCATGAATTTGTAGGGGCTTGGGATGATAAATTAGTCTTCTGTAGTTATCTTATAATAATATTAACTAGTCCACAATCATAATGGCTCTTTTTAGGCCTCGTATGACTATCCTTGTAATTATTTATTTTTTTGGTCATGGATTGGTGAATGTTCGTTGTTTGGACTGACCTTATTCTAAGAGTTGAGAGAAAAGATCTTGTTGATTCTTCAGTAAACATTGACAACATTTGAATGATATAAGTCTTATGATGATCATTTTATGAGACCATTGGAACTATGAGTTGGTGATTATGGGTTCTTTAATGTTTCACCCCAATCAGGTCATTGAAGTATTGGCAGCAAGGGAAACATTATACTATTTTTGTGGGACCTTTTGAGGTTGTTGGGAAGGTGGGAAATGTTTCTTATCATTTATCACTTCTACAATATTTTATTTCAATATATATTAGGTTCAATGTATCTCATCTATAAATTTGTCTATCAGATCCATCCCATATAATTAACCGGTGTGATCTTAGGGTTGATAGTTATATAGTTGTTACAAAACGGCTAGTCATGAAATTTGATTCTGGAACAAGTGTTCTTAGTGGGAGGATGGTACTTTTAGTTTGTGTTTTATGGAATCATGGTTCTTATTATGTTGAGATGTGAGAGAGAGTTTCACTGATGATAGGGAAGTTGACTAAATGTTTTGGCAGGGAGGCCTCTCTGTATGCTTTCAAGGGAGATAATGTTTCTTTGGTGGGGAGGTTGTAACATCATGCTAATGTTTTCAGGTATTTCCATACCCATATTTTTAATGTTTTTTGGATGGTTTCATTTTATCATGTTTTGGTTGTAATTTTGAATGTTTTGAAATTTTACGTGCTATTGAACAGTTGGCACATGATTAGGAAAAACTATACCTTCCCCAAGAAAAACCATGCAAACCCAAATAGTGGGGTATGGCACTGTTTGAGCGCGATTTTTCAGACAATGTTCCTCCTTTGGAGAAGTTGTGAGCCCCATTTAAGATAGGTGCATGGTTAGTCCACAATATTTTTGAAACCATGTAACTCTACCCAGGAAACCATGTGTATAGGTTTTTAATAAAACCTAATTTTTATTAAAAAATCCCAAACACCCCTTTAAGGTCCCTGATGAATAGGACTGACCCATATGGTATTTCTCTATTCCTTGGAGATCCAATGTAGAATTCATGTCCCTCTCAGATCCCTCCCTGAATAACTTTTAATATGGTGTAATGCCCTTCGATCCTCTCCCAGTTAGTTTAATATTCCTGTTATCATTATCATGTGATCTCTCCTCTCCTGGATAGGTTCTTTTGAACCATTGTGTCGATTTTTGGATCCGATAACCACTATTTTTGATCTATACAATGTTTTGATTCACATATTATTGTTTTTATCATTCTCTATTATTTTTTTACATGTGAAAATTTATGATTCTAAATCCCATGATCTTGATGTAGGTTGTTTAGTTATGATGCCTGATTTATATTAACTATGAATTTCATTATTTAATTTAAATTATTCGATATAAAGGAAAAATTTATTTTGATTAAATGGATATTAATTTTTTGTGGAAAAAACCCAATTTCATTAAATTGGTATTTTAAAAATGGGGTTTTTATGAAATTGTAAAAATCTTATTCCTACTGATTTCAGATGTGTTTATCAAAACTTGTGAAATTTAATTTTTTTAATATTAATTCTTTATTTTTTAGAAATTGTTTCAAATGTTTTGTTGAATTTAACAGTAGAAATGGATTTGATCATTTTTTTAAAAAAACTACAAATCCTTTGAATTAAGTTATTATTGTGTTATTGTTGAAATGTTGTGAAAAACTAATTTGATGAATTTAATATGTTATGTTTAATTTTTTAGTTTTTTAAAATATTAATATTGTGAAATTGGGTAAACAATGTTTTTCATTGGAACTGTTGGGATCTATTTTGAAAAATGAAATTTTTTTTGAACCTATGTTATGGGTGTTTAGTGGAAATTAGAATATTTGAAATAGTGAATGGGATTAATATTATTGTTTGGTTTCATGAAATAAATTTATCAGCATTATTTTTTCTAGAGAACATGAAATTATTTGGTATTTAGTGAGTTATTTAGATGACACATTATGACTTACAATGTTCCAAAAAAAAAATAAAGCATGTCACATCCCTTAGAAATTGGGGATGTGTCTACCATTACTGTAATTTCCCGGATTTTTCCATTCATTATTTTAATATTATATAAAAATTAATTCAAGACAAGGCTCTGAGACGGCGTGCAGTTCTGAGGCCCAGTGAGCCCATAAGAAATGTTTGAATTTAATTTAATTATTAAATTACCTGCACATGCAGTTTTCCTGAAAAAGTGGAATAACTCCCGAACGGGTTCTCCGATCAAAACTCCAAGGGCACTATTGTGTTCCGAACAACGTTTTTACCTTAGGAGAGGCCTAACTTCGGCAGGTGTAGGTCGGTAGCGATTTCTGGTTTTTGGACGCAACCGTAATAAAATATTTTATTAAAATATTTTATTTAAATCCTTATTGAAATGAAATATTATATTATTTTAAATAGATATTTTGCAGGGAGGGTCAGGGTTACAGTCTACCTAACTTTGATTTCCTCTGGAGAGGTCTAGAGAAGACCTCCCGACGTGGCGATGACATTCATGATGATTTTCGCCGGCGACGATGATGCGGAAACCTGATCATCGCCAATGAATGCCGCGGAATCCAGGTAGGATGTTTGTTTGGGAATTTCTTCCCTGTTTTTGATTTCCACGTTGAAGGAGGACTAATCCATGAATAGATTATCCCGTAGATCGATTGTTCTTGCGGGACAGGATTTTGCGGGAATCGTGGGGATTTGATTCATGAAATTTATTTGGTTATCTTTCATCCTTCTAAAGGTGATGAACCAAGATTGACATGAACATCGATCGAGGTTTGTCCCTCTCGACTGTTGTGTTTTTCTATCCCGAATCCTATGCGTTCTTCGTGTGTGTTCTACGCATTGTTGGAGTAGATCGACCGTTGAACTCTAGTTTGTTGGCGCAACGATCTTGAATTAGTGATCCAACATCGAGGAGACCTAGTGGAGGTGCGACGACAATGACGGTGGAAAAATTGATGTGGTTCAGAAATTCCCATTCTTCGAGCATTTTCGTGCGGATCGATCAGGATGCATTATCAAGGCCAATCGGAAGCCCGAGACTGATATAATCGGTTTCATAGGGGCGGGACAACCCAAAATCCAGATTTTCGTAATGATCGAATGGTTTGATCATGATCCTAAGAATCGGCCGAGGCGCAAGGAGGAAGACAACATTTTTGGAATTTTCCTGACTACACGCCCTGTAGTATGGGTTACACGACGTGTGTTCATTATCGGGACTAACTATCATGTACTCTGGGAGTACACATACATGGGTATGGTACACGGCCAAGGACACAACGTGTGTACCCTTCCCCATCCATACCCAGCCAGATACACTGGCAGGCGACACAGACACGGACATAGGCCGTGTACGGGGACATGGCCAGCGTACATGGAGCAAGCCCCAGGTGCTCAGACACAATGTGTGATGAATCTACATGCCATGTAGTTACTTTCTATCAGACAATCCAAATGACACAAGCCATTCACAAGGGCAGTACCCGGAGTCAGGAACACGACGTGTACCTGTCTACACGCCGTGTAGTTGAGTTTTACACAGCTTGAATGGATGACACAAGCCATTTACACGGGCCGTACCTAGTGTCAAGGAACACGGAGTGTAACCATACTACACGCCATGTAATAAACTCTTCATGGCTTGAGAAAGTTGCCTTATGTGACTTGGACTAGTTTTCTTATGGTTCGTACCCTTGGTCTTTTCTCTTAAGGATCTGGTATCATTTTCTATATACATGAGTATGATACCTTCATCAGAACTTCCTGAATTGTATTGTTGGAATACCTTCTATGAGACATAGAGCTGGATCCTCTATTCATTCCTGGAACACTAGGTAGAGTTCCTGGTATCGACTTGACCAACTTTACCTAGGAACCGATCCTCTTCTTAGCGGATTAGCTCAGACTGAGTTGTCGGAATCACCCCATGACTTAGTTTTGATCCTCATCCAAGCATCATGATCTCAAGGTAGTTGTGGAGGGTGTTCTCCCGGAACGACTACTTCATATCTATCTCTCCTCATACCTAGGAGTGTGTTCTCCTTGTTACGTGCCTAGTAGAATCATTGAGCTAGATTTTTGTGGTGGTTTTCACGATAGTAGATCGTGCATGAGTATATCTAGATATTCTTGTTATATGTTCGGTAGACATATATTGTGTAGAGAAAAATGTATCTTTCCTTTGTGGTATTTTCCCTTGTGGTATTAACATTGTGGTTTTGGGGTGGCCTACTAGGTAATGTTATACTCACCCCTGCACAGGCTTTGCCTGCATGTGTCGTGTCTTGTGCAAACGAGTGAGCCTTTGACAGGATTCTAGGCGGACCAGGACCGGACGGTACTGAGTGTGATCAGACTGGCCGAGGTGTATTCCTACAGCTACATACTACAGTCCCAACACCTTTCTTACAGGTTATACTTTTTTACAGACTCTCTTTTTGGTGGGCTTGTACTTTTGGCCCAGGGATTTACTTTCTTGCACTTAACATTCCTGTTGTACTCTATGGTTGAGTTTTAGTGTTTGCATGCAACTTTTCCTTTTCAGTAGTTTTTACTTTTCATCTTTGTGGGATTGGAGATTGTGTGTGTGTGAATAGGATTATTGGAAATGCCTCCCATGTTAGTGGCAAACATAATCGGTGCTAGTCACCAGTGTAACACCCCGAGCTTTCACGATACGCTTCTCTTTCAATAATGCAATAGCTTGCATTGTACGCAAGTTCGAGATTCAAACACACCGCGACCAATCAAAGTAGTAGTAATGAATATTAATACCCACTTTTTGAAATTATATAAATTTTATATTTCAAAATGGAATTCATTTTTGTATTCAGAATATCGAAATTATCCTCAGTTGAATTTTTTGTAATTTTCTGAGAACTTCCAATTTTTTATGAATTGTGAAAAATACTAAAAAACAACATTTTTAGTCAAAATAATTTATAGTGATAAATTATAATATTGTGTGGTTTTAATGTTTAATTAGAATATATGTTTACCATTTTATCCAATGGTGGTCATTATAATTAATTTCACTTTGAAATTGGACATAAACAATTGTCAATCTTTTGATATATATTGTTTCTTAAAAACACGCTATTTGTTGCGACAACGGGAATTAATTTTAAAATTAATTAATGCAACTTATATTTTTGGAATTTTATAAAATAGATATAATTTTTGAATTCGGAATATCAATTATATCTTAGGGTGAAATTTTGGCATTGTTCTGAAAAACGTCAATTTTTTATGAATAGTGAAACCAATAAGTGGTAGTTAAAAAACTGATTTTTCATTTAAATGAAACATTACCACTTCTGTGATTTGATTTTAAAAAATACTAAATACATAGTTTTCATTAGGAATTAAAATTTTTTTCAATGGGATTAAAATAATTTTTGGTGAATAGTTACTTTTATGTTTAATTAATCGCGATTAAATGTAATTAGTGAAATTTAAGGTAAAAATGATATTATAAAAATATGAAAATACCTTTACACATTTCCTAAATCTATTGGATGAGTCATTTCCGACCAATATAATCCATGGGTAAACTTGGGGAACCCATGGAGCCTCTTTGGTAGGAAAATGACATAAAAAACGTTTATTTAATCTTAAAATAAAAATGACACAAACATGAGTTGTTTTACTAAAACATTTTTTAAATTGGGTTATACAAGTCATATTTTTTATTATAAATATTAATTAGAAATATAAAAATATTTCCTACATCATGATATTTTTTTAATAATTTTTAGACATTAAATAAATTAAATTTTTTATGACACCATGATGATGCAGCGATTACCTCATTATTTAACAATTTAAATAAAATGAAAAGAAAATGTAAATTATAAGAATTACACTTTTTAAAAACCTATTTTATGGGTATATTTCGAACCCTTATCACCATATACTAGAAATATATAATTGTGGGACCTCTAAAATCCGAAATGTATCTCATAATAATGTATCATTTCCTTACATTCCAAGAGTGCCCCTCCTCTCCTATTATAAAAGACCCCCACCTCTACAACCTTATTCACACATTTAAGCCATTTGTCTCGGCCAACCTCTGCCCAAATACTATCTCAACTTACCTATATTATTCCTAGAAGCCTCACCTTGGGCAGAAGTCTTCCCAATGAAGCCATTGAGCTGAAATCAAAAAGAGTTACCCGTTTTAATGGTAGTGTTTTCTCTTGTGTTCTAATATTTTATTTTGCATCTCCAACCACCTAAAATCTTTTTATTTATTTCTTTTGTAACAAAAACATTATCCTAAATATATTAGGATAGTGTTATAAGAATTATTAGAGATACATATACACACACCTACATCTAATGGTTAATGAACATACTGTTTCTGTGGATGGCGAATTTCTGCCTCACGAAACGATGATTGTTCAACACTCATATAACACCTTAAAAGGTTGCAACTAAGATGTAACTTTATTTATATATGATATATAATATGATTGGGTTTTACTTAAGCTTCTGTATTTTTCATTTATGGAAAACCATTATGGATTCCATTATTGGTAAACACGATAATTTCATTTTAGGAAGTGCGGACTACCGCCCCCTCAAAGTGATTTGAATCGTTAATTCCATATGTGGGACGTATAAAGTATTGAGTAAATGATAATATATATGATATTATACTGTAATTATAATATTCCTTTATATCATTGTTACTTCATTCCATTAAATACGAAATAGAAATGAAAGTAGCGTTCATGCGTACGTACGTCTTACCGTCTCCATGAACGGTGATTTTCATTTCTTACCTCTAAATGTTATGTGATATTATAAAGCAATGTATATACTGTATATATATTATGTATATGATATATACATCATGAATATAATTATGGATATAATGGATATTTTACCACATGAACAATGTGTAATTATAAGAAGTTTATTTTTGAATCATGTACCTAAGATCAACAAAACGACCCTTATTAACTTAAATAATTACATAATGTTCATGACATGGTAATAAGTGATATAAAAGGAGTAATTAACTTGAGAAAGGTTCATAAGAAGGTAGAGATTAACTCTAGTTTATTATTCAAGAGGTTAAAGAACAGTCGAGTCAAGTCGGACACGAGGTAAGGGAATTTCTTAACCCAATTTCCAATATTTGGGTTAATCACCTACTTTCAAATTATGTCATGATATTATTATGTACTATCTTGTATTTGTAATTTCTTTATGTGTACTTATAGTAAATACTCATGATATATCTATTTTATTTTAAAAATGATCTTTTTATGGACTTCGTATCAATCTCCATTCATTGAGGCATATTTGGTTTTATACACAACTTTCATTTATACGGTGTATAATCCCCTTTGACTTTTACTTTTATTCAAAAGGAATTTTTTATACGACGTGTTTTTACTAAACGAAAAAAGGAATGTTTTTTCTTATGTATGCGGTGACAATAACGTATCCGCCACCGTGACTATTATTTGAGTTTCGGCTTCCTCTATAAGCCATAACATTCGTTTTAAAAGAAAAATAAATACCATGTTTTAATTTTCTTTTATTTTGGTATAGAAAATGGTTTTGATGAATTTTTTATTATATCAATGTGTTGTATTGATATCTTGTGATGATTTGTGGAAATATTATGTGTCCTTTATGCATATTTTATGTGATACAATTATGTTATGGTTTATGATATGACCTGTTCATATGAGGAATGAATTGGACTTAATATGTGATGGGTGGAGCCCGTTATAGCTCCTCGATGCATCGGTAGGTCTCATGAGACAAACTAGTGTCTTAAAATGAGGCCTTGAAAAAATCTTATTTTTGGTTTTGGCACAAGGCCTTGGCTATGTGGTTATGATAGTCTGACATTATGCATTCCATCATTATGAAAATGGATATTGATATTTCATGTGATTATTCGACTAGTAGAATATCAATGTGAGTAAGTAAATGGCATTATTTTATTTTATTTTTGCCATATTATGCTGAAGTTCAAGTTAAAAAATGCTTTTGTTTTAGTTATACATTGCCTTAAATGTTAATGTTTATTTATGAAAGCTTCTGCAATGTTGTTATCCATACTGAGCATCTGAGCTCACCCCTTTCAATGTTTTAATTTTTTTCCATGACGTGAAGAAGTATTTTAGGATTGACCTGCAGGGATAGTCGAAAGGGGATATGACTATTGAAAATGGAGACTATGTTCTTGTAGTTTTTCACTTTATGATGTATTGTAACATTTATGAATGTAACTAGTGTTTCTAAGGCTACTAAACTAATCGGTCTTTCGAGACTTGATCTTTTGTGATCATGCCAATGTTACGCAATAATGCACCGACTCTGGGTACCCGGGGTCAGGGCATTACAGTTGGTATCAAATTCAGTTTAGTACTATCCTTGGAAGCTATATTTGGATAAACTCTGATTAGAGAACATTGCCCTAAGATAGACATTGATGATTAGTATAGAATAACTTCCTATAATTTTGGTATTATAGAGATTTTGTGAGTTTTCTGAGCAATACATCCTTGTCTGGATACAAGCAGTTAGAGGCAGCTCTAGCACAGATGTACCTAGGGGTAAAACTCGAAAACACCTATTTGAGCTAGACTCAAACAGGAACTGGTGCCCGACAACTGGCCTTATATCACTCTTGGTTACGACACTACCGGGGGATATGCTTAGGATAATTATAATTTTCTTTACAAACCATTATGAAGGGCTTATGAATATATACTTCCTCAAATAAAACATTTTTATGATTATAGATTATATCCATAAATAGTTCAATTTAAGTTAAGTGTTTTGAAAGTTTGTTATTATGTATTTCGATTCATAAACTAACATAGTTTATGCCATTGTATAGAAATGACGCCCAGTAGAAGGAATGTGAACTCAATTAATACGTATGATCCAAAGATTAATAAGGATCATATCTTTCATGGTATTAAGCCATGATTTAGAAGATAAATAGTCTCCCATGTGTTCTCAACATATGAAGAAATAGTATCATGTGTTAGTAAGATAAGTAGAGAATTCTCTGAGTCTTATGGATTTGAAGGGATTAAGGAGAATAAAAGGATGGAACAAAGAATGATGGATAAATGGACAATGGAAACGAAGAATTTTCCAATATGTGATAACTGTGAGAAGAAACACCTTGGAACATGCCTGAAGGGAATGGGAGTTTGTTATAAGTGTGTAGAAAAAGGACACCAAGTGTGTGACTGCAAGGGTAAGAAAAAGATTTCAAATGTACAATGCTTCATCTTCAAGGAGTGGGGACACTACACAAACCAATGCCCAAATCGTCAGAGTATTCCCCAAATGATGTTATTGGATAATAATCATGTTATGATACTACCACATATGAGGAGGAATTATTAGAGTTGTTATATTTTTATTAAATAATTTTGACATTTGAGTGTTGTATCAATGATGAACTGGTTATAATAATTATGGAGTATATAAGGATTGTATTGCAGTACTATTTCATCAAGGACTTGAGATTGTGTGGAACCAAGAAAAGTGACTCCATAGCAGGTTAAATTTTTGGAAAATATATGGTTGAGAGAAAGATAAACCATAATATGGTTCTGATACCGAGATAGTGATTTTGGAATAATAAATGATTGATTTGGATAAATTATATTGGATATTCTTAACTTCCATGAAACTGATTAATGATTTGTATACATTTTTGGATAGAAGGAGTATATCTATTATTCTATAAGGAATAAGGGATCATGAATGTAATAAATAAGGAATTATGGTAATTAAGTATGTTTCATTGTTTTAAAAGAATATATGATGAAGGTGTTCACATGTTTTTACGTGGAAAAAGGATCATCATTGTGTTTACATTCTTTATAAAATTTGGACTTTGAGTTGGAAAGAAGTATTTTGGATAACTATAAGGGTTGGAATGGAATAATTTGATCTTTGGATAGTATTGTTTGAGGTTAAAACATTTCTGAAGATTATTTTTGGAATATTATAATAATATATTTTTAGGAAAAGGACAACCTGCAGGGTGGGGCATAACCCATCGCGTCAGACAAAGCTGCAGGAATCGAACCCACAACCATAGTGTGACAGGACTTTACTACCTACCACTATCCTACAGGAAGTCCCTAGTTATTACAAAATAGTTTTCCTAATCTAAATGGTATGTGTTAATATTTTTAACCTTGTACGATTAAGATGAAAATAATATTTTTGAGTTCTATTATCTTTTTGAGTGAAAGATGAGTTTGTGGTAGAAATTAATTGAAGGATGAAACTCTACTTGTCAAGAATAAATATATATATACCTATCTCTTATTCTATGAATAAATTAATTCTTAAACTTTAGTAGATAGATATTAAAAAAAATGTGTTATCCTAATACCTTCTGTCTTGTTGAACTGATAATATTTTAAATCATTATAGATTGAAGGCTTTGAGGCCCTCGATTTTACACTTGTTTGGGATTTATGACCTCAATCACGCCCTACAAATATTTACGTTTTCCTCCAATTATATGTCTTTAATTTCCACCAATGTTCTCTTTATTAGGATCATAATTTTGTGGTGACTTTTTCATTTCCCTTTCCCTCTTATTAAGGCTAAATTTTATTTACCTTATTTTCGATGTGGGTTTTCTACAATGGTTTTTTCTATTTTCAACCATTTATTTTCAATGAAAAATTTCAAATTTCTAGGATGAAATTTATTGAAGGATGGGAGAATGTAACACCCCATGATTTCACGATACGCTTCTCTTTCAATAATTCAATAGCTTGCATTGTACGCAAGTTCGAGATTCTAACACACCGCGACCAATCAAAGTAGCAGTTATGAATATTAATACCCAATTTTTGAAATTATATAAATTTTATATTTTAAAATGGACTTCATTTTTGTATTCGGAATATCGAAATTATCATATGTTGAATTTTTTGTAATTTTCTAAGAACATCCAATTTTTTATGAATAGTGAAAAATACTAAAAAACATTTTTAATCAAAATAAATTATAGTGATAAATTATACTATTGAGTGGTTTTAAATTTTAATTAGAATATATCTTTACCATTATATCCAATGGTGGTCATTAGAATTAATTTCTCTTTGAAATTGGACAGAAACAATTGTCAATCTTTTGAAATATATTGTTTCTTAAAAACACGCTATTTGTTGCAATAGTGGGAATTGATTATAAATTAATTAATGCAATATATATGTTTGAAATTTTGTAAAATTGACATCGTTTTTGAATTTGGAATATAAATTATAGATTAGGGTGAAATTTTGGCATTGTTCTAAAAAACCTCAATTTTTGATGAATAGTGAAACCATTAAGTGGTAGTTAAAAAACTAATTTTTCATTTTAATGAAACATTACCACTTCAGTGATTTGATTTTCAAAAATCCAACATATATGGTTGTAATTAGGAAGTAAAATGTTGTTCAATGGGATAAAAATAATTTTTGGTGAATAGTAACTTTTAAGTTTAATTAATCACGATTAAATGTAATTAGTGAAATATAAGGTAAAAATTATATTATAAAAATATGAAAATACCTTTAAACTTGTCCTACCTCTATTGGATGAGTCATGGCCGACCACGAATATCTATGGGTCAACTTGGGGACCCCATGGAGCCACTTTGGTAGGAAAATGACATTAATAACTTTTTAATTAATGTTAAAATAAAAATGTCACAAACATGAGTTTTTTTTACTAAAACAATTTGTAAATGGGGTTATAAAAGTCATATTTTTTACTATAAATATTAATTAGAAAGATAAAAATATTTCCTACATCATGATATTTTTTTTATAATTTTTAGATTAAATAACTAAAATTATTTATGACACCATGATGATGCAGCGATTACCTCATTATTTAATGATTTAAAAAAAATAAAAGATAACATAAATTATAAACCTTACACTTGTCAAAAACCTATTGTATGGGTATATTTCGAACCTTTATCACCTTATCCTCTAAATATATAATTTTTGGACCTCTAAAATCTGAAAATTATCTCATAATAATGTAACATTTCCTTACATTCCAAGAGTGCCCCTCCTCTCCTCTTATCAAAGGCCCCCACCTCTAACTCCTTATTCACACCATCATGCCATTTTTATCGGCCAAACTCTGCCCAAATACTCTCTCAACTTCCCTCTCTTACTCCTAGAAGCCTCACTTTGGGCAGAAGTCTTCCCAAGTAAGCCATTGGGCTCAAATCAAAAAGAGTTAACCGTTTTATAAAGGTAGTGTTTTCTCTTGTGTTCAAATGTTTTATTTTGATTCCCCAGCCTCCTAAAATCTTATTATTCATTTCGTTTGTAACAACACTAGTATCCTCAATATACTAGGATGTTGTTATAGGAAGTATTCAAGCTACACTTACATACACCTACATCTAATGGTTAAAGAATATATTGTTTCTGTGGATGGCGAATTTCTGCCTCACAAAACGATGATTGTTCAACACTCATATAACACCTTAAAAGGTGGCCATTACGATGTCACTATATTTTTATATGATATATAATCTGTTTATGTTTTACTTATGATTCTGTATTTTTCATTTATGGAATACCTTTATGGTTTCCATTATTGGTAAACGCGATAATTTCATTTTAGGAAGTGCGGACTACCACCCCTTCAAAGTGATTTGAATCATTAATGCCATATGTGGGACGTATAAAGTATGGAGTAAATGATATTATATATGATATTATACTGAAATTATAATATAACTTTATATCATTGTGACTTAATTCCATTAAATACTAAATAGAAATGAAAGTAGCGTTCATGCGTACGTATGGCTTACCGTCTCCATAAACGGTGCATTCCATTTCTTACCTCTAAATATTATGCGATATTATATATGAATGTATATTATATATATATGATGTATATGATATCTACATCATGAATATAATTATGGATATAATGGATATTTTACCACATGAACAATGTGTAATTATAAGAAGTTTATTTTTGACTCAAGTACCTAAGATCGACACAACGACCATTATTAACTTAAATAATTTCATAATGTTAATGACATGGTAATAAGTGATATAAAAGGAGTAATTATGTTGAGAAATGTTCTTAATCAGGTAGAGATTAACTCTAGTTTATTATTCTGGAGGTTAAATAATGGTCGAGTCAAGTCGGACACGAGGTAAGGGAATTTCTTAACCCAATTTCCAATCATTGGGTTAATCTCCTACATTCAAATTATGTCATGATATTATTATGTCTTATCTTGTATTTGTACTTTCATTATGTGTACTTATAGTAAATACTCATGATATATCTATTTTATTTTAAAAATGATCTTTTTAAGGACTTCGTCTCAATCTCCTTTCATTGATGCATATTTGGTTTTATAAACAAATTTCATTTATACAGTGTATAAACCTATTTGACTTTTACTTTTATTCAAAAGGAATCTTTTTATACGAAGGATTTTTACTAATCGAAAAAATGAATGTTTTTTCTTATATATGTGGAGACAACGACTTCTCCACTGCCATGACTATTATTTTAGTTTCGGCTTCCTCTATAATCCATAACTTTCTTTTTAAAAGAAAAATAAATACCATGTTTTACTATTCGTTTATTTTAGTATTGAAAATGATTTTGATGAAGTATTTATTATATCAATGTGTTGTATTGATATCTTGTGATTGATGTGTGGAAATATTATGTTTCCTTTATGCATGTTTTATGTGATACAATTATGTTATGGTTTATGATATGTCATGTTCATATGAGGAATGAATTGGACATAATAAGTGACGGGTGGAGCCTACTATAGCTCCTCAATGCATCAATAGGTCTCATGAGACAAACTAGTGTCTTCGCATGAGGCCCTGACAAAATCTTATTTGTGGTCTTGGCACGAGGCTCTGTCTACGTGGTTATGAAAATAGTTATTATGAAAATAGTCTAGCATAATATTTATTATGATAATAGTTATTAACATAGTCTAGCATTATGAATTCCATAATTATGAAAATAATTATTGATATTGCATGCAATTATTCGAGTAGTAGAATATCCATGTGAGTAAGTAAATGGCATTATTTAATTTTATTTTTCCATATTATGCTGAAGTTCAAGTTTAAAAAGGATTTTGTTTTAGTTATACAATGCCTTAAATGTTAATGTTTATTTATGAAAGCTTTCGAAATGTTGTTATCCTTACTGAGCATCTGAGCTCACCCCTTTCAATGTTTTAATTTTTTTTCCAGGATGTGAGGAAGTTTTTTAGGATTGACCTGTAGGGATAGTCTGAAGGGGATATAACTGTTGAAAATGGAGCCTATGTTACTGTAGTTTGTCACATTATGATGTATAGTAACATTTATGAGTGTATATAGTGTTTCCGAGGCTACTAAACTAATCGGTCTTTCAAGACTTAATCTTTTGTGATCATGCCAATGTTACGCAATAATGCACCGACTCTGGGTAGTCGAGGTCGGGGTGTTACAACCAGCCCCTAGACTATAAGAGGCGGGCTTGGGGAGTTGATGATCGGGCCCCACTGGGATGGTTTGTGATAGAGTGGTATCAGAGGGGGTAGGTTCTACATTAGGACCGAGAGTCTGTGAGTTGGTTTGGGGAAGCAGTGTTGAGTGTTTCGAGTTTGGATTTCAGACTAGGGACCCCAGTGTTGGGGCGGGTGACCGAAATATCCATACACCAGGACTCTGATAACTTTCTTTTCGACTCGGAACATGAGAACACTAGTTACAGGGAAAAATAATGGTACATGCATCATATAGGAATGGGTTGTGGTTTCCATTGCATTTTTGAGTCATCTCTCAAGATATACTCACTGATTGAGATAAAACTTGTTTCTTTAACAGGATTCATCCACGACGCACACCCGTTAGGTTCCAGTATCTCGATCATGATGATGACCCCCTCAGTGATGAAGCTTCGATACAGGGACCAGATCCTTTAGTTTTACCATCAGGTGGTGTGCCAGTTATCCTGCCCATTGTGGAGCAGTGTTTAGTGCCTGCTGTACTAGTGGAGGAGGAGCGCAGGATGAGCACACACCACGAGTTTCAGAGACTTATACCCCTTAGGATTCGAGGTGAGCCTAACCCTCAGGTAGCAGAGGACTGGCTTGAGGCAGTGACCAGAGTCCTTCTTTTGGTCAAGACACCAGCAGACCAGATGGTGATCCTGGCAGCATGCCTTTTGCAGGGCTCGGCAGAATGATGATGGTGTTTGGTTATCTAGACTCATGATGAGGCGAAACATTCCATGTTATAGTTTGAGCGTATCTTCAGGGATGAGTTTTCATCGGTTACCCTGAGAGCAGTACACATACAGGAGCTTCTTCAGCTCCAGCAGGGAACCATGATGGTGGCTGATTATTCATTGAGGTTTACCGACCTCTCATGGTACTCGATGGATAAGGTCAGGGATAAGTACTTCAGATCTCGGAAATTTGAGTGTGTCTTGCGTAGATATAACTGAGCTATCTTCATCCCTATGAACATTCCTACTTATTTTGGGGTGCTCGAGAGGGCTTTGGTGGTTGAGAGCTTCTTGGCAGAGCAGAGACAGCCGTCCGTAGTCAGTAGTGGGCGATCTGGAGCATAGACTTCAGCAGCAGGGAGCCGACGTCAGGGACCTAGGCGTGGGAGATGTTTTCCGAGGATATCCTAGGATAGGGGGTCTTCTGTACAAGGTTCACAGGGTGCATCCAGCCAGCCTCGAGTGAGGCAATGCTACTCATGTGATGGCAGGGTACATGTCACTCCAGATTGTCTGAATCTCTTTTCTACTGACACGGGTGAAGTGGATTGACCACCGAGGAAGAGGAAACGTGTTTAGTAGATAGATCCGCAGGGCGGCGGACGTGGTAGATGAGCTTAGAGAGAAGATGGAGGTGGTCGGCATTTTGACGCTTTTCCACCACCACCCCCAAGAGGTCACCCCAGGTCCCAGGAGCTGGTGGATATAGGTAGTGACAACTACACGTGGAAATGATTATGACCCAGGTACACTCGAGATGATTAGTGGTACTATCTGTGACTTTTCTACTTTGGCTGTCGTACTGATAGACACAGGTGCTAGTCATTACATTCTGGCTTCTTATCTTGTTTCATACCTTGAGATTCCATTTGATCCATTGACTCGACCCTTACTCTTAGAAACACCAAAAGGAGAAGATTCAAAAATCACACACCTCTGTAGACAGTGTGACCTGACCATTGGAAGCGAGAGTTTCGGTTGGAACCTATTTGTGGTAGCATCGAGGCCTTACGATTTCTTTCTAGGTATGGATTGGCTATCCACAGTTCATGCCCAGATTGATTGTTTAAGGTGAAGGGTGCCGTGTGTCCGCAGTGATGGAATGATGTTCTCTTTTTTCGGTGATAGAGATACCCAGGCAACACTGGATGGACTCGTGCATAGGAGGGCACAAACGATTTCACATCAGTTGGCTAGCCTAGCCATTAGTGCAGCAGATGTTACGAGTTTCCCGTTTCCAGTAGTAGTGGCTGAGTATGAGGATGTCATTCCAGAGGATGTACCTGGGCTACCTCTCCTTTGGGAGATATATTTATGAACTGAGTTGCAACCCGAGACGACACCAATATCAACATTAGCATATCGGATTGCTCTTGTAGAGCTTTGTGAGATGAGGGTTCAGCTGGACGACTTGCAGAAGAAGGGCTTTGTGAGGCCCAACATTTCACCCTGGGCGGCCCCAGTGCTGTTTTCCATGAAGGCAGACAAGATCTTGAGGCCATGTGTGGAATACCGATGCTTGAATCAAGTGACCGTGAAGAACTGGTATCCACTACCAAGGATTGATCACCTCTTCGACAAGTTGAGAGGGGAACGATGTTCCACGAAGGTCGATCTGCAGTCATGGTGTCACCAGTTGCGATTATGGGGGGAGGATATACCGAAGACAGATTTCCAATGTCGCTATGGTCACTATGAATGCATTGTGATGTCCTTCGGTGTGACGAACGCCCCAACAGTGTTCATTGGACTCATGAACCGGATCTTTCATCCCTACCTAGACCAGTTTGTAGTGGTCTTAATCGAAGATATCCTTGTGTAATCTGCGTCCGAGGAGGAGCATGTGAGATACCTAAGGATGGTTCTGGACACACTCTGAGAGCACCAGTTGTATGGTAAACTCTCGAAGTTCCAATTTTGGATACAGGAGGTACACTTTCTAGGACACGTTATCTCAGCAGATGGTGTCACAGTGGACCCAAACAAAGTGGAGGCAGTACTAGCATGGGATCCACCCCAGAGCGTGACGGAGGTGCGGAGCTTCCTTGGGTTGGCAGGCTACTATCGGAGATTCATTCTTGATTTCTCCATTATTTTAGCACCCATGGCAACTTTGAACAAAAAGGGTCAGCCTTTCGTGTGGACCGAGAGATGCCAATAGGATTTCCAGCTGTTGGGACAAAGTTTGATGAGCACCCTGATCTTGAGATTACTAGAGGTGGGTGTCTAGTATGTAGTTTTAGGAAACTCATCAGGAACCGGGATTCATTTTGTCCTAATTAAGTGACAAGGGGGGATTGCCTATGGATCATGTCATTTGAGGCCACATGAGAAGAACTACGCGACCCATGATCTTGAGTTGGCAGCGGTAGTCTTCGCGTTGAAGGTGTGGCGACACTACCTAATGGGCGAGCGGTTTACCATCTAATCTGTTCACAAGAGTCTCAAATATATCTTTTCTCAGATGGATCTAAATTTGAGACAAGGACGATGGCTTGAGTTCCTCCAAGAATACGACTTTGAGATCGTTTATACTCCTGGGAAGGGGAACGTAGTGGTAGATGATCTCAGTAGGAAATCCAATTCGCAGTTGCTGGATGAGACGACGAGGCAGTTGGAAACTTTACAGTTATCCTTAGTGGATGTAGATGAGGGAGCTTACCTTCAGTCAATGGTTGTTACCCCTCCACTCTTATTGAAAGTCAGGGAAGCACAACGCGAGGATGCTAGCTGGGAGACACTGCATGCTCAGATATCCACAGGTGTTGCGGCAGATGAATATTCAGAATGTGGGGAGCACGTTGTTATTTTCATAGGGTGCACAATAGTACCAGTGATGTTTTAGGAGGGGGTTATAAGAGAGTTCCATACATCTCCTTTGGCAGTGTATCCAGGAATGGAAACGATGTATCGGGACATCTGACGTTAGTTCTGGTGGCCATGAATGAATAAGTGTGAGGCAGAGTTTGTTTCTCGGTGCCTTTCTTGTCAATAAGTAAAGGCTGAGCAACAGGTTCCAGCAGGTTTGACTAAATCCCTTGAGGTTCCAGAGTGGAGGTGGGACGGGATATCCATGGACTTCGTGATGGGTTTACCGTATATGTTAAGGGGACACGATTCCATCTGGGTGATCATTGATCGACTCACCAAGTCGGCCCACTTCCTTGCCATACGGGAGCAGAGATCAGTAGAGAGATTGGCACTCCTCTACATGCAAGATATAGTTTGAATTCATGGAGTACCATCCACGATCATTTCAGATCGTGATGCTTGTTTCACATCCCAGTTGTGGAAGGGATTGCAGGAAGCTTTTGGGACTCAGTTACGCTTGAGCACAATGTTTCATCCTAGACTGATGGTCAGGCGGAGCGGACCATCCTGGTTCTAGTGGATATGCTTTGAGCTTGCATACTTGAATTCGGTCGTAGCTGGTTGGAATTTTATTACAACAACAGTTTTCATTCCTCTATTGGTATGGCACCATTCTAGGCTCTGTACTGGCGACCTTGCATGTCACCACATTGCTGGACTGACCTGGGAGAGTCGTCACTCATGGTCCCAGAGATGGTGATAGCTACTACAGATAATGTGTAGGTCATCCAGGAGAGGATGAAGACTGCACAGAGTCGACAGAAATCATATACCGACAGGAGGTGGAGGCCCTTGGAGTTTGAGGAGGGAGACCATGTGTTCCTTCGGGTCTCACCTCGATGAGGATTGTGGAGATTTGGTCGGGCGGCAAGCTATCACCGAGGTTCGTTGGCCATTTTCATATTCTGAGTAGATTTGGCGAGGTGGCGTATCGATTGGCTCTACCTCCTCAGATGGAACGGGTACACAACCTATTCCATGTGTTGCATCTACGGAGGTACGTGCACAACACATCACACGTTATCGACTGGGGAAACCTGGACATCGATGATAGAGAGACCTTTGTAGAGTACCCAGTTGAGATCAAGGATCGGCAGAAGAAGATCCTTCTTGGGCGATCTATTACCTTGGTGCATGTCTGATGGCAGCACGGGAATCTCCATGAGAGCACGTGGGAGCGGGAGGCTCAGATTCGCGTGCGGTACCCACATATTTTTTGAGTAGCCCTTGTTTTGGATTTTTGGGGACGTAAAATCCCTAAAGTGGGTGTGATGTAATGTTCCGGATTTTCCCATGTATTATTTTAATATTATATAGGAATTAATTAGAGACCAGGATCTGAGAAGGTGTGCAGTTCTGAGGCCCGGTGATCCCGGAACAAATTTTTGAATTTAATTTAATTATTAAATTACACGGGCGTTGTTTTTTACTGAAAAAGTGGAATAACACCCGAACAGGTACTCAGATTAGAAATCAGAGGGCATAGTTGCATTCAGAACATCGTTTTTACCTTTGGTGAGGCCTAACATTGGTCGGCGCAGGTCGATAGTGAATTATGGTTTTTGGACGTAACTATAATAAAATATATAATTAAAATATTTTATTTAATTCCTTGTTGAAACGAAATATGATTTTAATTTAAATAGAGATCTCGCAGGGATGGTCAGGGAAATAATCTCCCTAACTCTTATTTCCTCTAGAGAGCTATGGAGACGACCTCCTGATGCAGTGACGACGTTCTTGATGATTTTCGCCGGAGACGATGACACGACAACCAGATCATCTCCAACGAACTCCGTGGAATCCAGGTAGGAAGTTTTTTTGTGAACTTCATCCCCATTTTTGATTTCCACGAAGAACGCGGATTAATCCACTAACAGATTATCCCGCGGATCGATCATTCTTGCAGGATGAGATTTTGCGAGAATGGTGGGGATTTGATTCTTGAAATTTATTAGGTTTTCCTTCAACCTTCTAATGGTGATGAAACAAGATCGACACAAACATCAATCGAGATACGTCCCTCACGATTCTTGTGTTTTTCTCCCCCGATTCCTATCAGTTCTTCATGTGTGTTCTATGAGTTCATGGAGGAGATTGATCATTACACACTCGTTTGTTGGTGCAAATATCTGAAATTAAATATCCCACGTCGAGGAGTCCTAGCGGAGGTGCGACGGTGACGGCGGTGGACAAATCGATGTGGTTCAGAAATTCCCACTCTTTGAGCGTTTTCGTGCAGACAGATCGGGAGGCGTTATAAAGGATGATCGGAAGCCCAAAACTGACGGAATCGGTTCCATAGGGGCGGGACGACCCCAAATACAGAGTTTCTTGATGATCGGACCATTGGCTCAAGATCTGGAATATCGGCCAAGGCACAAGTAGGAAGACGACGTTTCGGGAATTTTCCCGACTACACGTTGTGTAGTATGGGCTACACAGTGTGTGTTCATTGGAGGGAATACCTGGTGTGTACTCCGGGAGTACACGATCCCAGGTAGGGTAAAAGGCCAAGGACACGACGTGTGTACCCTTCCCCGGCCAGACCCGACCAGATACATGGGATACCCCGTGTACTGGTACACGAGCATGCGACATGGACACAGACATAGGCTGTGTATGGGCACAAGGCCAGCATACATGGAGTGAGCCCTAGGTGCTCGGATACGATGTGTGATGCTTCTAAACACTGTGTAGTTACATTCTATCCAACAATCCATACGAAACAAGCCATTTACATGGGCAGTACCCGGAGTCAGGAACACTGCGTGTACTTTTCTATATGTCGTGTAGTTGAGTTCTACACAGCATGAACGGATGACATGGGCCGTTTACACGGGCAGTACCCTGGGTTCAAGGAACATGGCGTGTAACCATACTAAATGCCATGTAACAAATTCTTCAAGGCATGAGCTAGTTTCCTTATGTGACTTGGACTAGTTTTCTTTGGGTTAGTACCCTAGGTCTTTTCTCTGATGGTTCTGGTATATTTTTTTTACACAAGAGTATGATAACTTCAGCAGAAATTTCTGAATAGAGTTGTTGGAATCCCCTATGTGAGACTTAGAGCTGGATACTCTATTCATTTCTCAAACACTAGGTAGAGTTCATGGTATCGACGTGACCACATTTACCTAGGCGTTGATCCCATACTTAGCGGATTAGCTCAGACTGAGTTGTCAGAATCACCCCATGACTTGGTTATGATCCTCATCTGAGCATCATGTTCTCAAGGTACTTGTGGATTTTGTTCTCCCAGAACGAGTACTTCATATCCCTCTCTCCTCAGACCTCGGAGTGTGTTCTCCGGGTTATGTGCTTAGTGGAATCTTCGAGATGAATCTTAGTGGTGGTTTTCACGATAGTCGATCGTGCATGATTATATCTGGATATTATTATTATATATTCAGAAGACATATACTGTGTAGAGATAACTGTATCTTTCCATTGTGGTATTTTCCCTTGTTTTATTTCCTTTTTGGTTTTGGGGTGTCCTACTGGGTATTGTTATACTCACGCCTACACGGGCTTTGCCCACATGTGTCGTGTCTTGTGCAGACGTGCGAGCCTTTGACATGAATTTTGGCAGACCAGGACCAGATGGTAGTTAGTGAGATCAGATAGGCCGAGGTGTGGTCCTATGGCTACAGACTACATTCCCAACACCTTTATTACAGTTTTGAATTTGTTACAGAACCTCTTTTTGGTGGGCTTGTACTTTTTTCCCAGGGTTTTACTTTCTTGCACATTACATTCCTCTCGTACTCTGTGGTTGGGTTTTAGTGTATGCATGCATATTTTACTTTTTAATAGTTTTTACTTTTCATCTTTGTGGGCTTGGAGATTGTGTGTGTGTGTAAAGGTTTACAGGAAATGTCGTCCATGTTAGTAGAATGCCTACTCGGTGCTAGTCACCAGCCCCTGGCCTATTGGAGGCGGGCATGGGGAGTTTTTACTCGGTCCTCACTGGGACGGTTTGTGACATTTACCAATGTTCAATGTTACATATGTACATATTGTCATGTCACCATGAGTGTGGAGTCCATATATCCTAGACATTTTATACCTTATTTGGTATATGATCATGTTTATCATTTTTTTTGTACTTTAAATGAATATATTTGGATCATATAATCTATTTTACATGCCTTATGATTTTTATAAATTATTTTATATATAATTTATTATTTAATAAATTTTTTAAAAGTGACATTGTTTTAAAAATATTCATTAAATTTAAAGGTAAAAAATTTTCATAAATAATTTCCCTCATTTTATATGTATTGGATTAATTAATTTAATTATGATTATGAAATTTAAAACATTTTTAAAATAAAAAATTCTATTTGGTTAGTTTAATATTTTCATCAGTTAAAGAATAGTTTTTTAGCACCAACATAGATTTTTAGATCAAAACATTCATGTACCTTTAGGTGTCGGTAGATTATCACATTCCAGGTTCGATAAGGGGTAAATCACCACTTGGGGGATGTTATATCTACTGATATATGGACATTATTAGTTTCGTTCTTATGGATATGAATAGTTTTTCATGTTTTTTGGTAGCTGGTAATTGTACTTTGGGATGTTCTTTCTATTTAACTAATGGTATACATTTCATAGTGGGGTTCAATTTTTATTAATTACTAACATGTATATTTTTCTTCTACAATTGTCTTTGAAAAATCATTTCAACATTAAATTTTTATGATACCAGGTGCTAGTTGCTAACCCATTGGAATTGAGAACAATCTTCTCGATATGTCATGACAAGCTCTGTTATTGGGTTATTACGGAACTTGAGATGGATTGAGGAAATGTTACTGCTATCACTAGGTTATAATTATTATATCCAATATTACAATTATTTGAAAAATAGGGTATAGTCTCCCCAATTTGTATATATTATAACCTCAATTTTAGGCAGAAGCATCTAGCATACAAGGAGGCATTCTGAAGGTCACATAACTGACAGTATCAAAGCACTAGTATGTGGCACCCGGGACGGGATATTATATATAAATTCCTCAAAATACCACATCACCAATGTTATATTCCTTATTTGAACAATGAAATTCAGTAAAACATTTCATCCAACATTAATATTCCCATTATATTTGTTTAAGGACACGGACATTCTCTTCCATTTCTACAACTATATTATCACGAATTATCTTCTTTTCACAATATTCATCTTATCATGATGAGGATCTAAATTTACTTCTTTTGAGGTATTCTTAGGGATCTATATATATATTTGATTCAAATATATTATTGTAAGATAAATAACTCAATGAAATGTGTTTATCCCAAAAATGTTTGAAAATATGTGAACAAAATATCAACATATTTTCTAAAATTTGAAAGTTTATTTTGGACACACTATATGTATGAAAGTGATAGATACTGAAAATTCATTAGTATATATACAATGCCTACTGATGATTTCTCTAGAATTTTGAGTTAATATATTTGATCTGGATCAGATACTATATAATGAGTTTCTTTATTATACCACTCAACTAATATTGTATATATCTTGGAAATCCTATATTAAGGTAAATACTCTCTAACTATAATTAAGTATGATAAAAAAATTATCAATCAACTAATAAAAAAACATAATTGCCCCCTTTTATATTTGGTGGATTATGATGGAAAAAACCATGGATATTTTCTTCGACCACCATTATAGTATGCCTAAATCTTATAACATCTATATTGAATTTTTTCTCTCATCATTATGTTACTGAAAATAATTGTGATAAATTTTCTTCAATATCCATTATAATGTTTTACCACAACACATTCTCTTTAATATATATATATATGCATCATCATACTTATAATATGAATAGTGAATAATGATCTTTGAGATTCTTCAAATATCTCATTCATAAAATCCAGATTAGATGTGACACATACATGGTTCCTGAAATTTATCATTCCGTTATAATAATAGGTGAACTTATTTACATTTCCAACATTATTTTTTAACTCTTAACCCTCCATGAGTGCATATTTAAATCCTACATGTATATATGTTTTGAATGTTATTTGTGATTTTAATATTTATCCCCTTCCTTAAAGATTTCAAGATCCATCCATTGAAAATGAAAAATCATTAGGTATTTTATTATCCTCATTATAGTTAATCATGTATTATAATTTCATTTCAAATCATAATCCACTTTATTCACTTTCATATGGATGTAATATATTGATTAGTCAGAGACTTTAATTATATCTAACCATCTTATGTACTGAAAAATCTTCTCTTTTTGTGTGAAAATATATTTCAAATTTTTTTATATGTATATATATATAATTATATAATAAAAATTCATCTATTTCATTATGAAAACAATTACAACTCCTATCTCCAAATCATGATTTGGGTAATTTTTATCATGTGTTTTAAATTATCTTAATTGATATACTATCAATATATCATTATACATTGGGAATACCTCATCCCCTTTTTTAGGCACAAAAAAAGATCACATACACATCTCTACTAAAGAAAGATTTTAGTATTTGCTCAATGAAAAACATTAATTTCATCTTTATGAAATTTTATTCCATTAATATATACAAGAGAACATAACCCTCTTCCGGGTTATCTTGGTGAGTGCAGTGGGTAATCATGATCAATATCTCACAAAGAATCATTATTATCCATCCAACCAATGAAATGTATGGATTTTGATTACCCTGGATGGTCTAACATATTTATCAATAAATTTATTCTTTGAATACACCACTCATATAATGTCAAATAATTTTATAAAACCCTATAAAGAAAATTTATGGATCCACATTCCCTGTTGGTCAATTGTGTACTTAGATTCTCTTTTCTCATGGTTTTCTATGGAATTATAAAATGATATTAATATTGTTCCTCGAACATTTAGTTAATAATAATATCATTTATAAATAATAATAAAAATTGTTTAAGGTATATATAATGAATCTATTCAGTAAATCTATGATTATAACTTTGAAATTAATAAGAAAAAATTGAATAACTATAAATATATAACTTCCATAACTCATAGAAAATATTTTCATGGGTTTAACCCCTTCTTAACCCATAGTGGAAGATATATAAATTGATGTTAAATCATATAAATGTATTTATCTCCACATTATTAATAAAAAATTCATAAATCTGGGGAAAAGTGTACTTCTTTTTGATATTTTACTTGTTATGTCCTAAATAATTATTGAAATAATGAAATGAAAATTGAAAATTCCTATAAAAGGGAGTAGGATCACCCCATGGTGAGGAAATGGGTCATTCAAATACCTTATCAACAATTTCCTATAGTTTCTTCATCAATTAATTACACTCGATTGTTTTATGTTTGTTAGGTCCACAAGGCTGAATACCCTGAGAGGGGTGGGGGTGATGAATCAGTGTATGCTGAGTTTATAATTAAAGCTCATTCGGATATTGTTTCACTATTAATACAAACACTCTTCTCTCCCTTTCCCATTGAATAATATATGCAGAAAGTAAAGCATGCATGTGAAACATCAATTTTTACTTGGTTCACCATCACTGGGCTACATCCAAGGAGGATACACCGACAATGTGCCGATGTACCAAATCCTCTAAAAGTGCACTGCTATTTATAAGGTTCGGGATAGATCACTTATATTCCTAGTCTCACTACATTTACAATGTTTTCGGTCAGCTCACTGCATTCCCAAGGGTCACTCCCTATTTCTCTCTCTTTGGCTCACTGCCGGTGGAGAGGATCACCATCTTCCTCTTCCTTTTTTCACTTCTCTAGAAAGGATCCACTCATAGTTTATAGACTTATAGGTCTCTTCATTATCACTAAATAATACATTCTCTATTGTATGTCGATGTTCTGTTGAAGTCCAACTTTCACTCATAGATGAATTTCACATTTCACTGAAGGTATCAGGCAATCTACAACTTCCATGCAGCCATGAATCAATGCTGGAAATCTACCTTACATGGAATCGTTCTCTATGAAGGTGCACAAGTATTAGCGTGGAAGTCAACACTAGAACACATTTACACCTCACTTACCTGTGTGACACAATCCTCTGCTCCTTCAACCTTGTGAGACACAACTCTTTTTACGCCCAAACCAATATTGGCGTGCAACTAACAACTGTCGCACAACTTATACTTGCGTGACGTACCACCACTTGCGCTACCACCAAACATGCACGATAGGAGGTCTGATTTTCTCTAAGTGTTGAACTAGAATGGAATGAGGAGGGTTCGACCTGTATTTATAGGCATTTTGACACCCTACGTGATTGAGCGCAAGTCCCCCCCTCGGCGTGCAGGTTTCGGCGCGCAGGTCCAACTGCCCAAGCCTCTGTCGCGCTACTCACTTCCGCGACCTCACCAATACTTGTGCGACCCTATTTCTTTTCTGTATTTTTAAGTTCTTATCATAAAAAATAAATAGGTGCACAAGATTCCAATCCACCTAGGCACCGATGCAGAAGTCCTTTCTCGGCGCGCAGGTCACTTACGCGACCAACCCAAAACATGCGCAACATTATCACATTGCCATTTTCCATGTTCTGATATAGAAAAACATTAGGCATTCCAGTTTGCAATTCATCAAGTACACGATGCACATGTCCCTTTTCAAAACCACATTTCTCCATTTGCTGATTTACAGGCCCATAAAATTGGCAAACACTGGAAAACAACGTCACCTTTTATCTGCTGTTTTCTTACCGCCTCCTCATCATCCATTCTTTTGCAGACGTTCATGAATCAAACAAGGATCTTTGACCATAGCTCTGGAACTCGACATTCCACCATGAAATCCCCTTTTTGAACAAAATTGTATGCCATGGTTTTCTTTGTCAACAATCATAACACAGATGTGCACTTGGTCAACAAACACAATCACCTCAAAAATACTTCAATGATACCTTGAGGGATTTTTCCCCAACAATCTCCCCTATGGGATTGTTGACAACTCTTCCATGAAAATATACATTGTTAATTCGTCATCCACCAATATTCCATTGTGATTCCTAATAGTGATCAAGGATTTACTCAACACATACTCTAAGACCACATGAGCAATTCTCAGTGTGAGAAACAAGGGTAAATGAAAAGTTAATAAATGAATCACTTTAACTTTGACACCCACTGTTGACTCCAAACTGATAATTGTTTTTGAAAATATTCATGCCACATCCCAAAACACTCTTCTGCTTTTATCATGATCCTCAGATGTCGTGATACTTATTCTTTGATCGATCACTTTTAGCATCGTCAGATTTAATACTCTCCCCATTTTTCATTGCTCCCCCTATCTCGCTGCTCCACCTGTCAGCTTCTCCCCATATCTATCACGATTTCTCAAATAGCCACACTGTCTCCCCCTTGATCAATCACTATTTTCTCCCCCTTTGTAAAAAAACCCAGATATCACTCCTTTGTAGTATGTAACAGAGTAGAGAACACATATTATCACACTAGGGAAAACCCATCATACCTCGGGGAGAGGGGGAGGTCCACATCCACACTCATTTAAGTGCGGGGAGTTGACTGAACTCGTAGTGCCCGTAGATGTCTCTCAAAATAATCCTTTGGTAAGGAATTTTTCAGAATGTCTGCAACCTGTAGTTCTGTAGGCACATACTCCAACATCACGATTACCTACTCAACCTTCTTCTTGATAAAATGATACTTTATCTCAATGTTCTTTTTCCTTGAATGATGGACGATATTTTTGCTAAGATTGATAGAACATAAGTTATCTCACTGGATTCAGATCAGAGACTTTACTTCAACTCCCATATCATCAAGCTGTTGCTTCATCCATAATAATTGTGAGCAATCTTGGGTGCCCGCAATATACTCATCTTCTGCAGTGCTTAATGAAATGAAATCTTTCTTCTTGGTAAGACAAGAAATACCCAATCCACTAAGATAGAATGAACCTCCTGACATTGATTTTCTGTCATCTGCAGATTCGGCCCAATCTTTATATATGTAACCCAATAACACTGATTTAGATTTTTCATTATACATATAACCGAAATCCATGGTGCATTTGATATACCGAAGTATCCTTTTTCACTACAAGCAAGTGGATTTTCTTGGGATTACTCTGATATCTTGCTTCTTGGCATGTGGAAAAAACAATATCAGGCTGTGTTGTAGTTAAGTACAACAGACTTCCAATAATTTTCATGTATTTTGTGATATTAACTTCCATGCTATCCTCATATTTTGATAATTTCATCTGGGTAGCAACCCGAATCTTCATCTCCTTGGAATTTTCCATTCCAAACCTTCTTAAAACCTCCTTGGCATAATTGGATTGAGAAATTAATATTCAATTCCTTTATTGTGTCACCTGTAGACCAAGGAAAAATGTTATCTCTCCAATCATTGACATTTCAAACTCATTTTTCATGAATTCAGAAAACTATCTGCACTGAGCATCATCTGATCCCCCAAATATTATGTCATCGACATAAACGAACACCATCATCCTTTGATTACTATCTTTTCTGAAATAGAGATTGTAATCAACTCCCCCACGCTGGAATCCATGATTTTTCAAGTACTGATCAATCCTTGAGTACCATGTTCTTGGTACTTGTTGCAGACCATATAATACCTTCTTCATCCTGAAAACTTTGTTCTCATACTCATGAATGAGAAAACCTTATAGCTACTCAATATATTCCTCCTCTTCCAAAAATCCATTCAAGAATGAACATTTTACATCCATCTGGAACACATTGAACTTTCATTACATTGGTATTTCCAAAAATAATCTGATTGTCTCCAGCCTAGAAACTGGTTAAAATGTCTCATCAATATCTATTCCCTCTATTTGGGAGTATCCCTTGCACAGTAGTTGTGCTTAGTTCTGAATCACTGGGCCATCTTCATTGATCTTGTTGTGATAGACCCATTTAGTCCCGATGAAATTCTTATCTGTTGGCCACGAAACAATCTCCCATGTCTGGTTTTTCTCAATCTGATCAAGCTCTTCATTCATAACATGAACCCAGTTTTCATCTTTAGCTGCATCGGAAGAACATTTCGGCTCCACCTGAGATAAAAACGATGTTTTCTATAATGATTTCATTCTTCGAGTCTGAACTGGATCTGTCTGATAACCAATGATATTTTGCCTATCAATTTCAGCTCGACTCTTTGGATTCCTTATAGACACAACCATAATTCTTTCATGTTCATCATTACTAACTTTTTCTCAGTCTGCCTCTACCACTTATACTCCCCCTGTGTTTATTACCTCCTCATCACTTTCATCCAGAAACTTATCACTGAGTCGTCGAGTATTCTATTCATTTTCAACTATAGTGACATCATTGATCTCAACAATTTTTCCTAGCCTTTTTTTGAAGCATTTATATTATTTTCTTTTCCCTGAGTAGCCAAGGAATATCCCCACATCTCTCCATGACTCAAACTTCCTTTGATTTTCTTTATTGAGAATTAAATAATTTCATCCAAATATTTGAAAGTATTTCAACATTGGATTCTTTCCGTAACACATTTAATATGGAGTCATCCCTTCCTTTGGACAGAACAAAGACCTGTTTGAAATATAGACCAATGTTAAATCTGCTTCCTTCCAAAACTTCTCTGGTAGGTTCTTTTCAATAAGCATCGTTCTAGCCATGTTGTTGATAATCCAATTTATCATTTCAACCACTCCATTATGTTGGGGAGTTCACACTGATGAGGATTGATGCCTTATCCCGTGTTTCTTGATATAGTTTTAAACATGACTGTTTGTGAAATATGTACCGTTATCAGTATGAAACTTCAGAATTTTCTGGCCAAGCCTCATTTCTTGATTCCCTCCTATACTTCTTTATGCAAATGAACACCTCTTTCTTACGGTTAATGAAAAATACCTAGTCCATTCTGCTAAAATCATCAATGAAAAGAACATAGTACCATTTCCTATTTAAATCTCATTGTGAGATAGGTCCACAAACATCATCATGCACCAATTCAAGCACTCTAGTTTATTTTTGGTCCTTTTTCATGTATGTATTTCTCATGATCTTCCCTTGTTGGAAATAATCACATGTATTAGTATGATCACGTGATAGTTTGGGAAGGTCTCTAGCGGCACCACACTTTACTAGATCTTCCATGAATGGTTGGCATAGATGACCAAGTCGCTTATGCCACAGCGGGTTTTCTTCCTTTCTGGATAAAAGGCTAGTATCTTATTCCCCACCTATAAGGTAAAGATTTCCCTTTGATCATTTTCCCTGTAAACCAACTGCTCCATCTTTTCCTTTCACAATACACATATTCTTGGTAAATCAGATAGAGTGCCTAGAGTCACATAGTTGACTGAAACTGAGCATGTCATGACCGATACCCTCTACTACCGAGACATCAACACGTCTCATTTCTTTTCCCCCCAAACTTGGCTTTTCATGAGCCAAAAATCATCAGTACTTCATCATTTATAGATTTTAAAACACATTATTTGTCATATTTTATTCCTGTAACAAGATCCTTATTACTTTTCATGTGAGATGGGCAACAACTATTAGGGATCCATACACCAGAGCGATCTGATTCCTTAAGTGCAATTTCTTCCACCACAACCTTCTCATTTTTCTTCTACTTGGTCCATACATTTTCCTTCACACTCGGCATGGATTGAGACTTCTATGATTTCCCAGAGTATGATGGACCAGCTTCATCTCGCAAAGCTGAAAATATATTCTACAGTTTTAACTCACATGTGGGTTTATTGATCTGCTCCTTGCGAACATTTTGTTTTTTATTTGGCACATTTCTATGTATGTTCGAAGTACAGTACCTAGCCATGTGCCCAAATCCTCCGCACCAAAAAATAGTGTCCTTCGAAATATGTTCTGGACAACCGTTCTCTGTTTGTCTTCCACCTCTGTTCTTATTCCCTTCGATATCTATTGGCTATAGAACACACATACATTGATTGTACCATATTTCCACAACAATAACACATGATATAAGGTGTATTCCTTCGTGTTACATCAGTACTATGAGTTTCCCCTTGGGAACTATGAATATTTTGATTTGTCATTGTGCCCAAATCAACCTTCAATCTTGGGAGGGGTGCTTATTGTCTGTCATCAATTTCCATATATTTTTTTCTTCTGATCAAGCCCGGAATCAGCCTTGACATCTGAGGTCAATTACTTCTTCTTTCCTACTGAAATACTAGGCTCCTCTTTCATCTTTTCAATCTTCAGAATGACCTTCTTTCCCAAGAATGTGTTGGGAATCAAGGGGTTTTCTTGGTCTTTATCTTTTCTCCACTGACTGACAACTTCTTCTTAAAGACCTTCGATACGCTTGATGTGATCTTTCACTTTTCTATTAAATCCATTAATCTCCCTTTCATGTTCTTCAATCTTGAGATTATACTCACTAACTGATTCTGAGTTCTCTGGTGATGATAACTTCACTTTCTCAATTTCTTCTAACAGCTCCGACTTTTCTTCATCCTGTTGTTGAATATAGAGTTCGGCATCACGAACCACTTTATAGGATTTCTTCATTTTGGATCTCTAAATGTCTATCTCTTTAAGAGTTGATTCCAATTTGGATTCCATATCAACTCTTCCTTCAACTTCTTCCTCTTCTTATCCAACGTCAGTTTCTTGTTTTTCTTGACAACAACTGATTACTGATACCATGGAATTTTCCCCAAGATCTTTGCAGTTTTCAATCACCTTATCCTCTTCATCGTCAGACTCATCTGAAATTTGAAATTCTTGAGAAAGAAGATTCTTCTTCTTGAGGTAATTTCACTTGAATTGTTTCTTCTCTTTGATAAACACAGAAGTCTTATTCTTGGGAATTTAGACTTCATCATCATAATTATTGTTGTCTTGAGACATTTTGGGTAACTTTATCAAAATATGACTAACCTTTCCACATCGAAAGCATTCTAGTGGAAGTTTCCATTTATACTTTCCTTTTGCTCTTTGCAGATTTGAAAAAATCGATGACATCACCTCATTTTTCTCTTCTTCCTCCATTGAATATTCAATGGTGAGAATCTTCATGGACTTAAATGCCACCTCTTTGGATTTCCCCTTTTCCACAATGTCGTTATCATCATTTCTCATTTCATATGAAACAATAGTGATGTGTTGGTTATCCAATGTCAGCTCTTTCTGGTCTTTATCTTCCAAAAAGAAACTCTTGGACTGAACCGAGGTGGATGTTTTCTCAAGATGCGCTTCACAATTTTTATGTCATTGATAATTTCACCAAGACCTCACATGTATTCTACCACAACATTTACCCAGTCAAATATTTCATCAATAGAATCATTCAGTTTCATTCTCAGATCTTCATACATGTTCCACAACACTTGCAGCTTTACCTCTCTGACCTTTGTATCTAATTCATATATATTCAAAATCATTTCCCACATGGAATGTAACATTTTTCATGATATCACCATTGTATAGATAGGATTGGATAGGGCTCCCCCTAAGTCATTAATTTCAATTGAATATGCATCCAACTTTCTATGTTTATCATCTGATAATGCACCACTCTAAATATCATCTATTATGCCATGAATTTCTGCTGTGAATACATCCATTCCCAAATATCGGAATTAGTGTTGCATCCGATTCTTCCATAGATGAAATTTCTTCCCGTCGAAGATCAGAATCCCTTTATGATTGATGACCATCATCCAGAGAAGAAAAAATATCAACCATTATCTATGATACCAACTGTTAGGTCCATAAGGCTGAATACCCTGAGGGGGGTGAATTAGTGTATGACTAATTTAAAATTAAATCCCATTCTGATCTTATTTCACTGTTAATCCAAACACTCTTCTCTCCCTTTCCTGTTGAACAATATAAGTTGAAAGTAAAGCATGCACCGGACACAATAATTTTTACTTGGTTCACCCTCACTGGGCTATGTCCAAGGAGCATACACCGGAAATGTGCCGATGTACCAAATCCACTAAAATCTCACTTCTATTTACATGGTTCGGGTTATATAACTTCTATTCCCAGGATCACTACCTTTACAATGTTTAGGGTCAGATCACTAATTTCCCATGGGACACTCCCTGTTTCTCTATCTCTAGATCACTGCCGGTCGAGAGGATCACCTTCTTCCTATTCCTTTACTCAATATTTTGGAATGGATCCAATCATAGCTTATAAACCTGTAGGTCTCTTCATTATCACTAATGAATAAATCCTTTTTGGTATGTGGATGCTCTTTTGAAGTCCAACTTTCACCCCAAGATGAATTTTACTTTGCACCGAAGGTTTTAGGAAATCTTCTAACTTTCACGCAGCCCTGAATCCCTGTTGGAATTCAACCTTACCTAGAGCCCTTCTCTAAGAGGGTGAGCAAGTCTATGCATGCAAGTCAACACTAGAACACAGGCCCCCCTCAATTACCTGTGTGACACAAGCCTCTGCTCCTCCAAACATCCGTGACACAAATCATTTTACTCGCAAACCAATATTGGCATGCAACTAACACCTGTCGCACAACTTAAACTTGCATGACGCACCACCACTTGCGTGACCACCACACCTATGTGATGGGAGATCTGATTATCTCTAATTGTTAAACTCTAATGGAATGTGGAGGGGTAAAACTATATTTATAGGTATTTTGACACCCGACGTGATGGCACACAAGTCTCCCCTCGGCACGCAATTTTCAGAATGTAGTTCTAACTGCCCAAGCCTTTGTCATGCTCCTCACTTATGCGACCACAACAAAAATTGCGCGAAACTCTTTAATTTTCCATATTTGGAAGTTTTGATATTAAAAAAACATTAGGCGCGCATGTTTCCAATCCTCCTAGGAACTGGTGCGCAAGTCCTTTCTCGGCACACAGGTCACTTGTGCGACTAACCCAAAACTTGCGAGACCCTTTTCCATTTTCACTTTTTCCATGTTCTGATCTTGAGAAACACTAGGCGCACAGGTTTCCAATCCTTCAAGTACACGGCACACAAGTCCCTTTTCCGAAACCACTTTTCTCCATTTGTTGATTTGCAGGCCCCAAAATTTGGCAAACACTGGAAAACAACATCACATTTTATCTTCTCTTTTCGCACCACCTCCTGATTATCCATTCCTTTGTCGACATTCTTGAATCAAACATGGATCATTGACCACAACTCTTGATCTCAAAATTCCACCATGAAATCCCCTTTTCCAACAAAATTGTATGTCATGATTTTATTTGTCAACAATCACAACACATATGTGCAATTTGTCAACAAATACAGTCACCACAAAAATGCTTCAACGATACCTTGAGGGATTTTTTCCCAAAAATTATTTTTGAGTCAATGAAAATGGAGTAGCATGTGTTATGAATTATATTAAAAACACAATATAATGATTCAGAGTTAGTCTAGTAAATATTTTAGTAATAAATAAAAAACAATTATAAAATTTCCATATTCTCACTAATCAATTTATTCCCCACAATCTGAGATAAATAATCTTCAATGATATAAATTATCAGCATCAAAAAATAAGTAATTTCTATTGGAAGTTCATATTAATCCCTGAACATATAGGTGTTCATAGGTTGATTCTGAATATACAATGTTACATCAATACCTAGGAAATTAATATTTGATATATATAAATAAATCAAACCCAATCAGAGAATAAAATCATTTTCAAAATATAAAAAATTATAATAGTTTCATGATGAAATTTCCTACACACATCAATGATATAGGTACTCTGGACCTGAGATGTGAGAAACATATAATTTTGGATTTTTAGAATTAATCAACATATAATCATTATTGTGGTATCATGATACCCATTGAAAATAATTTGAACATATAATATATTTTGTAGACATAATGAAATATATTTTAGTAATTCTAGAGTGGATAAAAAATGTATCTTTCAACACATCATTCTCATAACCCACTTCAGAAATCATGATCACTTGATAATTAACTTTTTATTTTGGATTACCAAGATTATGATTCCCATCATAATAAAATACAATCTTATTTATTCATTGGATTTATGAATTCCTCAAATTCATTCTTTTAAATCATTGGTGTGTGGGTGGTGAATTTTTTTTCATCTCGTTATCCTCAATTGTATGAATCATCCTATTTAGTTCCTTTCAACATTCACAGGCTTTATAACCCACCTATCCATATTTAAAGAATCTTATTATACAATTATAGTAATTTCTATTTTGTATCATAAAAAATTAATGGCAAGTAGATGGATATAATTTATTTCCATAATGAGGATTATTTATGTTTTCCAGAGACTCCATTTTTCTTCTCTTTTCAAAACCATGGGAATTTCCGGTTTATATTTTTACCCATATTGGACATCCAAATTTTTTTCCATAGCTAGTTTTTTATCTTATATATAACACACATTGGATATATTTTTTATGATTTTATTTTATCTATAAATTATTATTTAAATGAAAATTATTCAACCAAAATTATGCATTGAATGTCTGATAAAACATTTCACATAAGTACCAGCATATTCATTATCCTTTTTCTTAAGATAAAAGAATTCATTCACAATAATTTGACAAAGAATATGACACGAAAAATTACAAAAAATTACCTTCTAATACTCATACCATTAAATAGAGTAAATTTATTCTTATTTTCATGTATAGTTAATAAGATCAGACCGTTGATCTACTTCACCTTCCAATTAATAAATTTTTTTATAACCCATTTATGTTCCAATATCTGGAGTAAATAAAATATATTATAAGATGGAATAATCAATAAATCAATCATATATCACCCAAAACACCAACTAAAATATACATGATTTTCCCCATAGAATAATCAACAGCACACGGTTTCATCCTTTGAGTATTTGTATGATTACACTGATTCATGTCACGAGAATGTTTCATGAGCATAACACTAATATTTTTCATTAATGCTCCCATGAATATTTTTTATCATATAGAAAATCATTGAAAATGACCATCAAAGTTTTGGTTAGCATGATTTATTTAGCATCAAACCAGTGATTACAACAAGAAAAAGTATAAGCCTGAGGTAATAATAGTTAGATTTTGTTTTTAAAATAATCAAGAAATGTGATTAATTGGATGTCAAAATCATGAAATCATCTTTTTTAATCTATGAAATTTTGTTCTATACTAGGTTATTAGTGAACATTACCAAAAAATTAGGTAGTTATCCAGTACATAATCTTATCCCCATTATATTTTAAGAATTCATCTAATCAAATATCTAATGATAAAGAAAAACCATCTCTAATACTAACTGTAATGGAAAAAAAAATTATGTAGATATATGTAATCATATTATATTATTAATCCATATAAATCATTACAGTTGATTTTTTACATTTAATTTTTTTAGTTTCCTTTAATATAATATAGATAGAAATATTAGTTAGATACATTCATCATCTTCCCCACAAATATTCTTCCAAAACATTAACCTATTGGAAATACCCAATATTAACCATTATAAATAACCTATTTAAATGAAATAAAAGAATTGTTCATAACATATAAACATTAAGTGTATTAATTGGATATATCTACATATAAAAATAACACGAAATATGGTAATAATAAGAGTATAAATTCTTGAAATGAACATTATTATGTCATAAGAAATCTATAAAAGATTAGTAAAATGAGTCAAGTAATAAATCATTATAATTTTTATAATATGTGTATCAAAGTGATAATTATTTATAATTCAATAAAAAATCATATGTTTATGTCATCATATTATTTCACCATCATAGGTGTAGAATCTATTTCAAATCTCAATGATTACTATCAATCGAATAAAATCATAATTAATTGGAAATCATCACATGTTTCCCTTATTTGATAATGAACACCCACTTTTTCTTATCCCGGATTAAGAAAATCGAAATTATTCCCATAGTTTATCCTGGGCATTGATTTGTTTCCCATAATAATCGCATTAGTTATAAATAATTACCTAATTAATTGGAGGAATATATAATTCTAGTTCCACCCATAACATAATGAAATCAATACATATGTTTTCAACAATCCAATAAAATTTCATTATATCACCAAATAATAACCAATTTAATTAATCTTGACCCATGAAAATAAAATGGGTTTCATAAACATATCACAATCTCATTATAGCATAACCTTTTGAAATTAAAGTTGTTGTGTAATAATCAAATCATCTTTCTCCTAAACCATCAGGAAAAATTATAAGGTTATTATTATTAGATCATATGCCTATTATAGAATAATTAATATCGTATATTAAAATCTAATGTAAAATAATATCATTTACAATTTTATCATGGTGTAGAGATCAATGTTATTGATCTGAAGAAAATTTCAAATCAATATTTAGGTTTTTCATTAAATTGATTGGTTGAAATTAAAACTATGATTTGGAAAGATTTAATGGGAGTTAGGACCTTTATAAGTGATGTTTTTGGCCTTGGGTGAAAGATAGACGAGTTTCCAAGAGGTCTCGATGAATTTCAGCAGTGTTGGACCCAAAAAAGTATGGTATTGAATTGATTGATAGGTCTCACAATTTTTCTAAAAAGATGTGATTTATTGTAGTAAAACATGTGACCATGTTAAAATGGGGTAGTGGAAGTCAGCATGGGTTGTGCAAGGGTTTCCAAAATATGATCCTAGACTGCAAGATTTGTGGCATTGAAAATTAGCTAAGAACATTTCACTACAAGGATATTGAATTATTTCTAAACCATACAACCATCCCATGTGGTTTTCCCCTTGTGTCCAGAAGGGGGCCCATCGTTAGTGCATGACTTTTAAAACTATGCAACCAAAACCATGAAATTATACCTACATTAAAAAATGAAATAATTAAATTAAAATTAAAATTAAATAATATCCTAACCTTTCTCTTACTCCCTCATACGCAATGCAGTGCCCCCTGTGATTTCCCTTTGGCCAAGTGAATATTCCACCTATGGAACCCTTTTCATCCATTGAATATCATGATTTTTGTCGGGATGTTGGTTCAAATCTTTGAGGTATGTTCCCATATTCCTTATTCTCCACTTTTTTATGCTGATTTTTGCTTCCCTGTCGACCTATTTGATTTTACCTAAGACCCTAGGTTATAGTTTGATGATGATTTTTTGTGATCTTCTGATTTTAGGGCATGGAAATGCTTCATTGGGACACATGGGTTCATGTTCTTACATCCTCTCTCGAATGTGATGTGGATTGGTTCGTTTTCATTCATCCCAATAATTTTGGGTATGGTTAAAAACCGTGTGTCTTTTTTTGCACCACATTATTTCAGGGTCATAAAGAGTTCTTGAGTCCCTAATAATTATTGGGTCATATGTTTTCCCTTTTCATTAGATTTTGAGTCTTAGGAGTTTAAGCCGACCAGACTGTGTAGGCATAGATAATTATATATATATATATATAGGTTCCCCAAGTATGTTTATATTAATCTAGCCCATTGAATATATCTATTTAATGATAGGCTTTCCTATGTATATATATATATATATAAACTCATACAATGGTGACTGGAGATGAGTATAAGCATATATAAATAGATGTAAGGGTCCCCTTTCATATGTTCAAGTCCATGTAGATGTTTACATAGGGGCTATGAGTCTTTATATATATATATATATATATATATATATATGAGAAGATGCATATGCATGAAGGGGGTAGCAATAGATTTGAGTTACAAAACATCAAGATACGAAGTGTTCTTCTTGGTTCTACGATGAGGTAGGGTTCCTATCCCTGACCTTTTACTTAAGAATTTAATAGTTGCCTATTTAATGATTCTTTGAAAAAGTTAGTTGAAATTTTGTAGAAAATTTTTTATTTATGAAAATTGATTTTTATTGAGAAAAAATCATGATTTTATAAAAAAACACTTCAATGGAAGGGAACTGTATTGGAGATAAAAAATAGTGATTATACTTCTATGATTGCATAGATTGTTGGAATGATTACTATTCATGACATGATTTTATATTTGAAAAACGAAATGTTTAAGACCTGTCCCCTAATAGAATTTAGAAACAGGGAGTTCATTTTTATGAGATTAAATAAAAAATCACCAGCTATATATTTGACTTAGTTTTTATATTTGAATTACATGTGTAGGTTATTTCATTTTTCAATTAACACCCCCTAAGTGACCAATAATGACTTTTAAATACAACATGAATGTTTTTTGAAATTGAATGATTTAAATTCAATTGAATTATTAATTCAAGATGATAATCCACCAAATGATTTTATTAAATTAATTTGAATTTATTGAATGCTCTTAACACATAGGGTGTCACATGGATTACCAAGTAAGAATTATATAGATGTAATCAAATGATTATCATATTAACACTTTGGGTGATACGTAGCTTCCCAAGTATGAATTACAAGGACGTACTCAATGGTTTATTATATTAAAACCATTGGTGATAAATGGATTCCCAAGTAGTAATACCATAGAAGTACAAAATGGATTATCATATTAATCCCTTGGTGAATAATGGAATCCCATGTTTGAATTCCATGGATATAATCAATGGCTTTTAATATTAACACAATGGGTGATACATCGATTACTGAGTAGTAATTCCATGGAAGGACTCAATGGTTTATCATATTAACACCATGGGTGATATATGGATTCCTATGTAGGATGGACATGGACATACTCAACAGTTTAATATATTAATTACCTAGATTCTAGATGGATTACCATGTAGGAATTTCATGGGATGCCTTGATCCTTTCTACGTCAAGGTTGCTTCTTACTTGGACTCACATAGGACATATCAGTATACATGCTCCTATGGGTCCAACCAGTTATATTAACAAGTTTCCATTAAAATAATCATGGGAGATGATTAGTAATCCTTGGTATTCAAATCCTTGTATCCAACACTTCATTCTATAATAGTTACATTATACAATGATGTTGGGACTGTATTGTTACACAAATATTGTATGGGCAGTGATATTTATAAACCTCATCCCATGATTAGGGTGTTTCCTATTTCCCCACTCGCCACTCCATGCATTGTATCATGGTTTCATCTACTCTATGGGGTTTTAGAGAATATACACTATACCCTAGTTGTTACTATGTATAAATATATGGAGATTTATTATACTAATTATAGCTATAGTCGTAAGGTGTCCCATAGGATCAAGCGTGGTTTGTTCTTCAATTGTTTAGTTTATTTTTTCTTCTCTAAAATTGCACAATTCTTGGATTATGTTACACTATTTGGATTAAGAAACACACCATGGGATCCAGACTATTGAGACTTAAATTTCACACCATTATTAGGTACTGATGGTATTTGAGTACACCATATATTTTTAAGAACTATGATGATTTTTGTATTTCTTATACTAAGAAGTTAAGATAAGGGAACTAAGATAGAGCTCAAGAGGCTCATAAGGATTTGATCTAGGTGATTTACACTCTTTTATTTATTTTTGTATTATAATGTAAATTTTTATTTTTGTTTGATTTTTAATCTTATCTATTATCCATCATGAATCCATTGTATACATTGGCATTTTCCACTTTTGTTCACTTATATAAAATATGTCTTCCACTACCTTATCATTGCTTTATGAAAATTCCACTATTTTATGTTATTTATTATCTGATAACACAACTATAACATTAAACAATAGGGTATATTCTCCCCACTAATACCTCCTTCCACCCTTTATGCTAGTCGACACCCTTTGGTGTACGGAGAGATGTGGTTGAGAAAATGTGACCCACCAGTCTGACTACCAGTTTAGTGGTATGTATGGTTTTTTCATTACAATTTGGAATTAGAAAAAGTAAAAAAAATTTCCCATATAAGTAATTTGGGGTTTTAAACTGGAGAAAAATAATGTGTCGATGCTTGGTTAATATTCATGCTTGGGATATATCACTATACGTCTAGGGAAATGTCCAAGTTTCTAGGGCTGGGAATTGTTGTTCGTGATATTTACTATCACAAATGATGTAATTTCAATTTTATTTATTTGATAATTTTTTGTTGCTTAATTATTTGTATAATTTCTCGTATGGTTACCATTTTCTTGATATGGAAATGAATTTTCATTTCATGTATCATATTAGTAACAATGAATTTCAAATTCTATGAGGAGATAAATGAAATGTAGTTAAATTATAGTTTTCTTGCTGTATAAAATCGTTTTCCTCGATTTTATTCCATACCCTTTATTTATTACAATTATACTCTTGATATCAGTTTTTGGTTATATATTTAGAATTCTAGAGTGGTATGCAATTTTTTATGATGATGTCACTTTTTTGAAGGACAAGCTAGTTTGTTTTGTTAATAAGAAATTGGTTTCTTGGTATGAATTTATCAATTTTGATTACGAAGAGAGAAAATTTTTAGATATAAAGTATATGGGAACATTATAACTTGGATAATATATCTCATGTATTTGAACCATTGTAAAAGTATATGAAAATGAATATTCTAAAGTAAAAAAAATTTTACAAATGGGGACCAAATGAAAAATTTTAATGTGTATGGGCACTTTATAGTTTGGTAGGTGGACACCCATTTCACTGGACCACTGTTTTTTATCATATTAAATTATAAAATGTATTTTTATATAATTGGGATCCAAATTTATTTTAAGGGAGTGTATGGGCACTTCAGGAATTGGTAAATGGAAACCTGTATTAGTTATAATGACCCTGTTATGTTTAAAGAGGTTATAGATGTAAGCGCTCTTTATTTTTAATCTTAAATGGATTGGATAATTTCTAAATGAAACTCGATCGATGTTGGTTATTCAAGGAATGTTTGTATCAGATGACCCGATATGGGTGTTTGAAATTTTAATGGCTTGAAAATTTATATCGGGTTTCAATTTGATGAACCGAAGTTGGATAAAATGGGACCCTTTTTGGTCATCGTAACTATTAAAAAGTAATTTTTTTTTTATTTCTTCATAAATACATTTTTTATATGATTTCATATATTTGAAAAGAAAATATGTAATATGTTACTATTTTCCCATGGGAAATGGGTTAGAAATTATGTACCTTGAGTTTTTGTTTTATAAATTGGTACATGATATTTTGATGAAATGTTTTAATGGTCAGAGATCAAATGTGAATAAGTGAAAGGGATTTGAATGGTACCTATAGTGGTGTCCTCTATTTGAAACCCTAATTTAAGGGTAGTCTGAGAATCTGTTTGAGTTTCATTAGAACAGATGGGATAGTGGTTTCCATACCTGTTATTTTAATTTTAGAAATGGATTATATGGTTAGATTTTGAGCATGTTGAATTTTGATTAACATGAACTAGTGTTAAGTTCAACCCTCGTGATTTCTAAGGGGATAGAGCATGGTAGGTAGTGCCCCAATATTAATAAATTCCTTTGTAGTGTTGTGATATTTCAGACACTTGGTGTTGTTTGGGTGTTGTTTTCCTAAGTATGAATTTCAGTTTCCAAGGACATCAATTTTCTGATCGGTGATGATGGTTTTTTAGCCTTTTTATGTGTGTGAGCAGTGAGTGAGGCTTTTTTTCAATAGGTCAGACATGCCTGAGGCATGGTATGTTCCATCATAACTCATTTTACCCTCAATTCTTCTTTGTTTTGGATGACTGGCCATAGTGTCATCTAGGATAATCGTCAAATGAGGGAACATGACTCTAAAATAAATCTATTTTCTTATTGATTATGGATTCAAGTCATCTCCAATTATAGTGACATGAGTTGTAAGGAATCATGTTTATCCCAACTCTTGTGATGGAGTTTCTAAAAACATTGTTGTTTTGACATATTTTTTAGTTGCTTTGGATTTCTTGGTATTATTTTAAAAATGTTATCATGGATTAGAATGGAAAACACACGTATAATTAATGTGTTTCTTTAAAATTTAGTTTCCAAGTGTCTTTTTTATCTTATATTATTTTTATTACATGTACACTCCAAAAATTACTTGGTGTAGTTTGGGTATCTCAATGTAAGTGCTTTCTCAAAAACATGACCTTGATTTGGTTTCCAAAGTATAAATCCCTTAGAAAATAAGGATGGAAGTGGATGACATAGGTATTTACATCTTGAGATATCACAAAAGGCCTTGTGGATAAAATCATTTCATTAGTTGTATTGAATCATCTACATGTGATTCTATGTTTTTTTATGTGGTCAAACTATTTTGTTTTGATTGATCTCTATTCTAGTAGTTGGGTTTGTTTGAATGGAGGCTATGAATAACCTCTTACTATATTCTTATTTGTTACGAGCTTGTCACATATTTTGACATCTCCAAAGATGCACTATCAGTGCATCAGTACTATTCCACACTAATTATTTATGTTGATGATATTGTTGGGTGAGTTTTCTCGATGTTTCATGATGACGTGTGGTTCTTCTCAAGGTTTGGTAAGTCATGAGTGATTTTTGGGTACAAATTTATGAACTCAATGATTGAACTCACACACTACAACCATTTCGTTTTACTAGAACGCAATGTGGATTCCACCCTTGTCCTAGTTAATGTTCAACATTGGACATTGTGAGCACGTACCAATGTCTTCATGTAAAATAGAGTGTGAAATAACATGTAGAAGTTACTCAAACTCTAGTTAAAATGTTTGAGTGATGGTTTGAGGTATTAAGCATCACCGATAGTAAGGTATGGTCTTTGAAGAACTTTCTTTTTATAAATTCATGATTCCTTAGAGGAAGGAATTATGGTTTAGTTTGAAATTAAATGGCCATGTAATCCAATAATCTTCAAGATAATTAGGCCATGTGGCTCGAATCATTATCTATTCTTTTAGATCAATGTTTATGATCGTAAGTATTCTTATTTAAAATCATGTTGAAAGGTTATGTCATGTGTGGTTTTAAGGTCGACAATGTCTTTTGAGAAATATTTTATGACTAGTTTCTATTAGGTCAATTTTGATTCATGTTTTTTAATAATCATTTATCTTTTTTAGTAGCCTCATTTATGCATAGTTGTTGTGCTTCAGTTGAAAAATGAGGATCAGATCAAGTTGTGATGACTTATGTAATACTTAATAGTGCATTGGGAATATGAAATACAATGTGATAGTTTGAATGATACATCACAACCTTAATAGGTTAGTTGATGTTTTAGTGGATTTTAGAATTCATCATGGGGACAAAATGTTCTATAATGGGGAGATTATAGAGTATAGGGTTTTTGAAAGAGACATAAATCTAAGGGATTTTGAACTTCTTCATTTACAAGATGGATTTAAATTGAAACCGAGCTTTAGAATTATGTTTTTAGACTTGAGACATTTCAAATTTATGTTTCTTGGACTTCAGCGACGGTCTGAGGAGTATCTTGGAGGTCTTAGTGAGTTACGGGGGCCTCTAACCATAAAAATAATGGCTTCAAAATTTAGTACATGGCACAATGTTTTTTTAAAACCAAGTATCCCACTAATAAAAAACATGAAAAATAATTATAATGGGTTAGGATCAGTGCTCATAAATTTTCCAACCGTTCAACTAAAATTCATTCTTAGTGGCATTGGATAGTAGCTAGGTATTGTTCACCACATGGTTGGGGGACAAATTCTGAACCATGCAACCAGCTAGTGTGGGGTGCCCTAGGTGTCTATAAGTGGGAACATGGTTACATTACGGTTTTTCAAAACTTGTTTCCCAATCAATAAGTAGGGACATGCTTTGAAAAAATTGAATTAAATAAAATTTACTTAAAATAAAATTAAAAGAAAAACATAACCTCTCCCTTCCTCCCTCATACGCGATGCTGCACCCTCCTTGGGATTTCCATTGGCCACATGATGAAACCCTCTACAGTTCCATTTTCTCTATTTAATACTCATGGTTATTTATATATATTCTTCTATATCATTTATGTATGATCCCCTCCTCCTTCTCCATCCATTTTCTCAATAATTTTGGCTTCCCCAACACCCTTCAGGATCTAGGAGAACATCCTAGCATAGGGATTGATCCAAAATTTTAAATTCATCATGTTTTAGGTCATTTGAAGGCTTCCTCATACACTTGGGTTCCTGCTCCAGCATTCTACGCTAATGGTGAGGAATATCAATTTGTTTTGGGTCACTTCCATCATTTTTTATAGGACTCTAAACCCATTATCTTTTTTCATACCCATTTATTTTAGAGTCATATGGTGTTTATGAGTCCCTAGTTATTATTTTGTTCTGTTATGGCCCATTCATTGTGTTTTGGAGTCACTGACGTCTACGAAAACTAGCATGAATATGCATAGGTAAGTATATATATAGGTTCCCCTGTTATGTGTATATTCATTCATGGTAGTGAATATATATATGTATGTGGATATGTGTGCGTATATATATATATATAAATGCAATCGTAGGTGAGTGGAGACAAGTATATGAATATAACAATACATATAAGGATCCACTTGTATATGTTAATTGATATACAGATGTGTGTATACAGTTACAGTGTCCTTATATATGTGTGAAGTTGAATATGGTAAAATGGTGTATCAACATATTCGAGTTAGAAAGGGTCAAGAGATGATGCGTTCGGCTATGTGTCACCCATAGGTATGGTACCTGACCATAAAATTTTATTTAATAACACATTAGTTGTCATTTTAATGAGTCTTTAATAATTTTAATTGAAATTTTGCAATAACCTGCATAATTGTGATAATTTATTTGTTTGAGAATGAAATTCATTACATTATAATGAAAACCCTATAACAGAGGTTCACTATAGTGAAAATAAAAAGTATATATTATACTTGTATGCTTTCTTGGCCAATTTGAATGATAGATTTCTATTACATGATGTAACATTTAAAAAATGTCATGTTTTGGATATGGGCCCTAATGGAATTAGAATAACTGATTTTTTTTGTTTAAATTAAATAACCAAACCATCGTCTATGTAATTGGCCCAGTTTTTTTATTTGAATTACCAAGGTATGTGATTTCATTTTTTCCATTGACACATCTTATATGACTAAAAGAGAATTATAAATACACTTGACATGTTTTGGTAAATTCAATGAGTGAAATTAAGTGAAATTGTGAATGCATGATGATTAACCTTCAAATGAATTTATTATATTATTTCTAAATGTATTGAACGAAATTAACACCTTAGGTGACACATGGATTCCCATGTATTAATGCCATGAATTTACTCAATGGTTTATCATATTAACACCTTTAGTGATAAATCAATTCCCATGTTGAAATTCCATCAATGTACTCAATGGTTTATCTTATTAACACCTTGTATGATACATGGATTCCAAAGTAGAAATTCCATGGAAATACCCAATGTGTAACACCCCAAGCTTCTACGGTACGTTTCCCTTCGAATAATGCGATAGCGTGTGTTGTACGCAACCTCGAGTTCTAACACACACCACAACTAATTAAACTAGCCGTTGTGAATAGTAATACCTACTTTTTGAAATCATATATATTCTATATTTCAAAATGGACTTCATTTTTGGATTCGGAATATCAAAATTAGCCTAGGGTGAAATTTTGGTACATTTCGGATAACTTTCATATTTTGATGAATAGTGAAAATTTCTAAATTTTAATTAAAAACAACTTTTTTAATCAAAATAATTAATAGTGATAAATTATGAATTTGAGTGGTTTTAAAGTATATTTAGAATATAATTTTACCATTCAATTTAATGTTTATCATTGGACATAAGTTTACAATTAAACCGAACATAAACAAGTGTCAATCTTTTGATAGTTTTTATCTCTTAAAAACACGCTTTTTGTTTTGACAGCGGGAATTAATTTTAAATTAATTTCTGCCACTTCTGTATTTTGAATTTAGGAAAATGGATTCCATATTTTGAATCAGGATGTTCAAATTGTGTAAATAGGTAACTTTTATTTTTACACATTTTGAATAATTACTGCGGTAAATATTTTATTTACCATGGTTAAAGGGTAAATCCGGTAAATAAGGGTTAAAAAATAATATTATAATAATACTAAATTACCCTAAAACGTGTATTACCCCTATTGGTTGATACATGGTCGACCATGGGCATCTTAGTGTCAATTTTGGGACCCCATGGATCCACATGTAAGTGATAATGACACTTTATTTTAATTAAGTTAAAATGAATACAAAAATGACACAAGCATATATCTTTTAGAACAACAATTGTTACATAGGGTTATATATGTTGGATTTTAGATTATAAATATTCATTAGAAAGATAAAAATATTTCCTACATAATGATATTTTATTTATAATTTTTAGACATTAAATAATTTATTTTATATATGACACAATGATGATGCAGTAATTACTATAATAGTGAAAAATTAAAATAATTGATATTATAAATACCCAAATAAATATAATATGAATCTTTTAATGAATTAAACTAATTTTCTAGGATAATATGATATATTAGGATTGATATAATTGAATTTTTTTGAAGTAATCAATCTGTTATGAGTTTCAAAAAAATCAACTATTGAATAGTGTCAAAATTGACATAAAAGAGTTCTTAAAACAAATATTATATTATTAATTGATATTAAATTCCTAAAAATCTAAGGTTCGGCCAAGAGACTTATATCATGATAGGTTCATCATTAATGTACCACTTGGGGGTCGATTGGATGTATATAGTAAGTTTATTAACCATATTATATAAAAATACAAAGAGACATTGTAGAAGTGAAACTAATTAACTTAGAGTTAATACTTAAAGATAAGGTTAATATAAGTACCCAAACCTGTCTAAATTCTATTGGTTGAGTGGTTTTAGACTTATCCCCACCTTAACCTTTGAATAATAAGCTTTGGAGCCATTAGAAACCGAATATGAATTTATTATAAATTAATATTTCTAACTTTTCCAAAGGTGCCCCTCACCCCTCTTATAAAAGGGCACTCCTCCTTCTCATTTCTTCACACCTTCAAAGCCTTTTGGTTCGGCCAAACTCTGCCCAAATACTCTCCCAACATCCCTCACTACAACCTAGAGGCCTTAGTTTGATCAGAAAGCCAACCTAAGGAGCCCTTTTGATCAAATCAAAAGGAAGAACCCGAAGAAGAGGTAATGATTTCACCACCCTTTTCTAAGTTCATTTCTTCTTCCACTTCTTCTTCCTTTGTTCTTACCATTATGAAATAATAACTCCAGTATCTCACATATACTGTGATGTTATTATAAATATGGTACAATCATATTCAGTATTCTATCCACCCTTTGAATAACATGTCATCATACGTGCGTACGTACGGCTTACCGTCTCCACGTCGTGGTGTAATTGTTATTCAATATAATATTATTTGGATGGGTATAATAATGATGTGTAACTCATTTAAATAATAAATATAACATGTTAATGATTCTGTATATATGATATACCATCCATTTATATATTATTTTAATATCAAAAGAATGATATTGTCGCTCGTGCGTACGTACGGACTACCGTCTCCACGAACGTGATGAGATTCATTCTCCATCGTATCCATTCAAGTATAATTATCATTTGATGATTTAAAAATGATGTTTAAGGACTGTATATCATTCTGGATATGAATAAGATACAACAACCATGGCTTATGTAACAAAACATATAAAAGAAAATGAGTAAGTTAACTCCCGAAACGACGATAATTCTAAGATATTATTACAAATCAATGTTAAAAGATCATATATGATATCATATTAATATATATGATTCTTGTATAATTTAATAACAACTATTTCACCATTATACAGGAGGTTAACCTACCCCAACCAAGGAAAAGTACAAGGTAAGGGTTATTTCACAATCTCTTCATTATCCGAGGTTGTATTATACGTAATAATCTACTGGGATCTCTTTATCATCCACATCCATGTTTCTTTGAAATGTATTTCAAAACATTTTTACTATTTACAAGAATATGGGTTAAAGTCATTTATACCCTTGTTTGACTTTTTATAAGAGGTTTATAAAGGAATCTTTCCGTCGTTTTCAAAACAAGGTCCTTTTTAACCTTTTCGACAGAATTGAGGTAAGAATGTTTTTTTTAACTTATACGGCGGGTGCGGTTATTTTATGCCGTTATAAAATCTTCAAAGCTTTACTTAAAAGCTTATAAGAATATTTTCAAAGAAAATGTTTTATTTTATATGGATCTTAAATGATTTCAAAATAAAAGGAGATATTTCTTTAAAAAGAATTTTGATTTCATCTACGTCAACATCCTTTGATGGATTTTAAGATTATTTGAAGTTGATTTATTATGATACAAAACTTCTATATTGTATTGAAGGTTTTGTGATATGTTTGACTATGGATGTGCTATTTTTATACCATTCATAGTTTATGGTGAAATTATTGACATTTCGTATGCTAGTTTTAATACGAATGTTTATGTTATGTTTAAACCTTTTCATATGGGAATGCATTGGACTTAATAAGTGACGGGTGGAGCCCGCTATAGCTCCTCGATGCATCGGTAGGTCTCATGAGACAAACTAGTGTCTTGGCACAAGGCCTTGACAAAATCTTATTTGTAGTCTTGGCACGAGGCCTTGGCTATGTGGTTATGATAGTCTGGCATTATGCATTCCAACATTATGAAAGTGGTTATTGATATTGCATGTGATTATTCGATTAGTAGAATATCCATGTGAATAAGTAAATGGCATTATTTAATTTTTATTTTTGCCATACTATGTTGAAGTTCAATTTTAAAAGGCTTTTGTTTTAGTAATTCATTGCCTTAAATGTTTATGCTTATTATGAATGTTCTGCTATATTGTTATCCTTACTGGGCATTTGAGCTCACCCCTTTTCTATGTTTTACTTTTCCCAGGTAGTGAAGAAGTAAATTATGAATGACTTGCAGGGATATTATGATGGGTTAATAGTGTGGATATGAAGACTTTGTTGTTGTAGTAGTTTTTCACTTTGAAATGTAATGTAAAACTTTATGATTATATCTAGTGTTTCCAAGGCTACTAAACCAATCGGTCTTTCGAGATTTGATCTTTCTTGTGATCATGCCAATGTTATGTAATTAATGCACCGACTCTGGGAAACTGGGGTCGGGGCGTTACAGTTGGTATCAGAGGAAGTTTAGTACAAACCTTGGAAACTAGATTTAGATAAACTCTGATTAGAGCACGTAGACCTAACATGAACTTTGAGGATTAGTATAGAAGAACTTCCTAGAATTTTGGTATTGTAGAGATTTTGTGAGTTTTCCGAGCAATACATCCCTGTCTGGATATGAGAAGGTAGAGGCGGCTCTGGCACAGATGTACCTAGGGGTAAAACCCGAAAACACCGCTTTGAGCTAGACTCGAACGGGAACTGGTGCATGACAACGGGCCTTGCTGCACTCTTGGTTACGACACTCTCGGGGGATATGCTTAGGATAACTCTCATTATCTTTACAAATCATTATGAAGGGTTTATGAGTATATACTTCCTCAAAGAAAACATTTTTATGATTATGGATTATATCCATAAATAGTTCAATTTATGTTAAGTGTTTTATAAGTATGGGATTATGTATTTTGATTCATAAACTGATCTAGTTTATGCCATTATTTAGAAATGGCGCCTAGTGGAAGAAATGGAAACCGTATCAATGCACGCACTCCATGTAGGGATTGCCCTCCTGCTCAAGATAATTATAGTGGGGCTGGCGATGCAACTGGTGCTGATCAGCTAATCACCATACTGGGACAACTTACTCAGGTTATGAATAATAACCTTACCCGTATGGAGCACCCTGATCCGTAGCGTGGAGGATCAATGTTAGATCGATTCATGAGGCAACAACCACCAACGTTCAATGGGAATACAAATCCCTTAGTAGCTGAGCAATGGATATGTTCCCTAGAGAAAATATTTCAGGCTTTGGGGAGCAGTGAAAGGGAAAAAGTTATCATGGCAGTTTACCGCCTCACTGGAGATGCTGATCAATGGTGGTCATTGATTCAAAATACGAAGGAAGATGATGAAGTATCAAATATGGAATGGAGGGAATTCAAAGATCTGTTTTTAGAAAAATACTTCCCTCGCGACCATCGAGCGGATATGGAAAGGCAATTTCTGAGTCTGAGACAAAAGGAGGATAAGAATGTCACAAAGTATGAGGCTAACTTTACAAGGTTAGCGAGGTATGCTGGAGATTATATTCGCTACCCAAGAAGTAAGATTGATCGTTTCTTTTATGGGTTAAAACCATTTCTCTGTCGAGCATTAGTCTCACAATCCTTTTCATCGTACGAAGACATTGTCTCATGTGCTATAAAGACCGAAAAGGAATTCTCTAAGTCTTATGACTTTAAAGCAAAGAAAGAGAAGAAGAGAACTGCTGATAAATCTGGGAATGGAAATAAGGGGAAGAAGGGAAAGGTTGAATATCCATATTGTGGTAAATGTGGGAAGAAACATCCTGGTACTTGCTTGAAGGGAATGGGAGTCTGTTACAAGTGTGGTGAAAAAGGCCACCAAGCTCGTGATTGCAAGGGGAAGAAGAAAGCTACCAACGTTCAGTGCTACAATTGCAGGGAGATGGGGCATTATGCAAATGCATGTCCTAAGCGTCAGGAGAACTTACCTCAGAAAAGGCCAAGGGATCAAGGCCAAGCTTATGCTATCACTACTGCTGAGGTAGAAGCTCCGAAAGACGTGGTGGCAGGTAATTTAATGGTTTCCTCAAGTTTAGAAAATGCATTATTTGATTCTGGATCATCGCATTGTTTCATATCTTCCCAGTTTGCTAAGAAAATTAGATATTTCCAATTTGATTTAATAAGGGAGTTGTCAGTTAAAACTCCTAAGGGAAGTATCGTTGCAACAAAGTTTTGTGAATCAGTCCCCATTAGAGCACATAAATTTTCATTATCTGCTGATCTCATCGTCATACCTATGATCGAGTTTGATATAATCCTCGGTATGGACTGGCTTTCGGACTATGATGCGAAGATTTATTGTAAGAAGAAATAGGTTACGATTCTTGATGATAATGATAAGGAACACCTTATTTTTAGAGCAGAATCGTCACCACCTAATTCTTATTTAGATCCACCCTCAATAGCTCAACTAAAATCAATTATTGGGGAGGAAGAGAATGAAATAACTGCGGGTGAGGAAAGGAATGTTCAAATAGAGGATGTACCTGTTGTGAAAGAATTTGTAGATGTATTTCCAGAAGATTTACCTGGACATCCTCCAGAACGAGAAGTTGAGTTTTCTATTCATTTGATTCCTGGATCAAGGCCTATATCGAAGACCCCTTATAGAATGGCCACTGTAGAGTTAGTCGAACTAAAGAAACAACTAGAGGAATTGAGTAATAAGGGATTTATTCGCCCTAGTGTTTCTCCATGGGGAGCCCCTGTTCTTTTTGTTAAAAAGAAAGATGGATCTATGAGGTTATGTATCGACTACAGGGAGATCAATGCTATAACGATAAAGAACAAGTATCCCATACCTCATATTGATGATTTATTTGACCAACTGCATGGAGCTCAATACTTTTCAAAGATTGACCTTCGATATGGATACCATCAGTTGTGTGTGAAGAAGGAAGACATTCCGAAAACAGCATTTCGAACCAGGTACGGTCATTACGAGTTTACTGTAATGCCGTTTGGATTGACTAATGCACCCTCTGTATTCATGGATCTGATGAATAGAGTCTTCAAGGAGTATCTCGATGAATTTGTGGTGGTATTTATTGATGATATCTTGGTATACTCCAAAACCTACGAAGATCATGAAAATCACTTGCGCATTATCTTGAAGACTCTGAGGAGGCATGAATTATATGGGAAGTTTAGCAAGTGTGAATTCTGGGTTCAGGAGATTTCTTTTCTTGGCCATATTGTCTCTAAATATGGAATCTCTGTTGATCCTTCTAAGACCAAGGCAATCCAAGAATGGCCAGCACCTACGAGTTTAACTGAGGTACGTAGTTTTATTGGTTTGGAAGGTTATTATCGACGTTTCGTCCAGAATTTTTCCCGATTGGCTAACCCATTAACGAAGCTCACACGTAAAGGGGTTAAATTTGTTTGGACAAAAGAGTGTGAAGAATGTTTCGAAGAACTGAAGAGAAGATTAGTCAATGCTCCTATATTGACTCTACCATCGGGGAATGATGGGTTCGTTATTTATAGTGATGCATCGAAGAAAGGACTTGGCTGTGTCCTTATGCAGAATGATAGAGTTATTGCCTATGCATCACGACAGTTGAAAATTCATGAACAAAACTATCCTACTCATGATCTTGAGTTAGCAGCTGTGATCTTTGCTTTGAAGATATGGAGGCACTACCTCTATGGTGAAAAATGTGAGATTTATACTGATCACAAGAGTTTGAAATATATTTTCTCACAAAAAGAACTCAACATGAGGCAAAGTAGATGGCTTGAATTACTCAAGGATTATGATTGTACGATACACTACCACCCGGGGAAGGCAAACAAGGTGGCAGATGCTTTGAGTAGAAAAGACCATGGAGTTTTGAACAATATGAGAATTGAAAGGGATCCAATTTTCATGGATCTAGTGAAAATGGACATGGGAATAACCAGGGAAGGTGAAACATCAATGCTTTTTCAAATGGTTGCCAAACCATCTTTACTAGAAAGGATTAAGAGTTCTCAAACCGATGATGACGAATTCCAAAAGAAGATTAAAGCTATGAATGATGGGAGATTGAGAGACTTTGTGTATGAAGATGGAATTTTGAAATTCGGGAAGAGACTTTGTGTTCCCAATATACCTGATCTAAAAAGGGAATTGCTGGATGATGCTCATAGTTCCAATTTCTCTATACACCCTGGGAGCACCAAAATGTATAGAGATTTGAAGGAACATTTTTGGTGGGACAACATGAAGAGGGAGATTGCAGATTTTGTGTCAAGATGTATGGTTTGTCAACAAGTGAAAGCTGGAAGGCAACAGCCTGGAGGAGTCATGCAACCTATTCCCATACCGGAGTGGAAATGGGACAATGTTACGATGGACTTTGTCATGGGGCTACCAAAGACTCCTAGAAGGAACGATGCAATATGGGTTATTGTTGATCGTCTTACCAAGTCAGCACATTTTCTTGCTATAAGAGAAGATCTACCCCTGGAACGTCTACCAAGACTATACATTAATGAAGTTGTGAGACTTCATGGAGTACCCCTATCAATTGTTTCTGATCGTGATCCCCGTTTTACATCAAGATTCTGGAAAAGTCTTCAGAAATCCCTGGATACAGAACTACATTTGAGCACTGCTTACCACCCTCAGACAGACGGACAATCAGAACGGACTATTCAAACCTTAGAAGACATGTTGAGATCTTGCTCACTTGACTTTCAGGGTATGTGGGATCAATATTTACCACTGGTAGAATTTTCCTATAACAATAGCTTCCATTCGAGTATACAGATGGCACCATATGAAGCGTTATACGGAAAGAGATGTCGTACACCAACCTGTTGGGATGACGTTGGTTAAAGAAAACTTGTAGGCCCAGAGCTGGTGGAGGAAACGGTGGAAAAGGTAAAAGTAATCCAAAATCACATCAAAGCAGCTCAAAGTAGGCAGAAGAGCTATGCCGATAATCGAAGCAAGGATTTGGAATTTCAAGTCGGTGATCATGTTTTTTTGAAGGTATCTCCGTGGAAGGGAGTCATACGTTTTGGTAAGAAAGGTAAATTGAGTCCCAGGTACATCAGACCTTTCGAAATTCTAGAACGAATTGGGTTGTAGCTTACCGATTGGCACTGCCGCCAAGTCTCTCCAAAGTTCACGATGTGTTCCACGTATCTCTATTGAGGAAATACATGCCTGATCCGACGCATGTACTCACCTATGAGGAATTAGAACTGGAACCCGATCTGTCTTATTGCGAAGAGCCCGTCAGGATTCTTGATACAAGAGAACAAGTACTGAGAAACCGGACGACGCGTCTGGTAAATGTTTTGTGGAGAAATCATAAGATGGAAGAGGCAATGTGGGAACCCGAGGAACTTATGATGAAGAACCACCCGAGTCTTTTTATGCAGTAATACCCTAGAAATTGCGAGGACGCAATTATTTGAAGGAGGGGAGAATGTAACACCCCAAGCTTCTACGGTACGTTTCCCTTCGAATAATGCGATAGCGTGTGTTGTACGCAACCTCGAGTTCTAACACACACCACAACTAATTAAACTAGCCGTTGTGAATAGTAATACCTACTTTTTGAAATCATATATATTCTATATTTCAAAATGGACTTCATTTTTGGATTCGGAATATCAAAATTAGCCTAGGGTGAAATTTTGGTACATTTCGGATAACTTTCATATTTTGATGAATAGTGAAAATTTCTAAATTTTAATTAAAAACAACTTTTTTAATCAAAATAATTAATAGTGATAAATTATGAATTTGAGTGGTTTTAAAGTATATTTAGAATATATTTTTACCATTCAATTTAATGTTTATCATTGGACATAATTTTACAATTAAACCGAACATAAACAAGTGTCAATCTTTAGATAGTTATTATCTCTTAAAAACACGCTTTTTGTTTTGACAGCGGGAATTAATTTTAAATTAATTTCTGCCACTTCTGTGTTTTGAATTTAGGAAAATGGATTCCATATTTGGAATCAGGATGTTCAAATTGTGTAAATAGGTAACTTTTATTTTTACACATCTTGAATAATTACTGCGGTAAATATTTTATTTACCATGGTTAAAGGGTAAATCCGGTAAATAAGGGTTAAAAAATAATATTATAATAATACTAAATTACCCTAAAACGTGTCTTACCCCTATTGGTTGATACATGGTCGACCATGGGCATCTTTGTGTCAATTTTGGGACCCCATGGATCCACTTGTAAGTGATAATGACACTTTATTTTAATTAAGTTAAAATGAATACAAAAATGACACAAGCATATATCTTTTAGAACAACAATTGTTACATAGGGTTATATATATTGGATTTTAGATTATAAATATTCATTAGAAAGATAAAAATATTTCCTACATAATTATATTTTATTTATAATTTTTATACATTAAATAATATATTTTATATATGACACAATGATGATGAAGTAATTACTATAATAGTGACAAATTAAAATAATTGATATTATGAATACCCAAATAAATATAATATGAAACTTTTAATGAATTAAACTAATTTTCTAGGATAATATGATATATTAGTATTGATATAATTGACTTTGTTCGAAGTAATCAATCTGTTATGAGTTTCAAAAAAATCAACTATTGAATAGTGTCAAAATTGACATAAAAGAGTTCTTAAAACAAATATTATATTATTAATTGATATTAAATTCCTAAAAATCTAAGGATCGGCCAAGAGACTTATATCATGATAGGTTCATCATTAATGTACCACTTGGGGGTCTATTGGATGTATATAGTAAGTTTATTAACCATATTATATAAAAATACAAAGAGACATTGTAGAAGTGAAACTAATTAACTTAGAGTTAATACTTAAAGATAAGGTTAATATAAGTACCCAAACCTGTCTAAATTCTATTGGTTGAGTGGTTTTCGACTTATCCCCACCTTAACCTTTGAATAATAAGCTTTGGAGCCATTAGAAACCGAATATGAATTTATTATAAATTAATATTTCTAACTTTTCCAAAGATGCTCCTCACCCCTCTTATAAAAGGGCACTCCTCCTTCTCATTTCTTCACACCTTCAAAGCCTTTTGGTTCGGCCAAACTCTGCCCAAATACTCTCCCAACATCCCTCACTACAACCTAGAGGCCTTAGTTTGATCAGAAAGCCAACCTAAGGAGCCCTTTTGATCAAATCAAAAGGAAGAACCCGAAGAAGAGGTAATGATTTCACCACCCTTTTCTAAGTTCATTTCTTCTTCCACTTCTTCTTCCTTTGTTCTTACCATTCTGAAATAATAACTCCAGTATCTCACATATACTGTGATGTTATTATAAATATGGTACAATCATATTCAGTATTCTATCCACCCTTTGAATAACATGTCATCATACGTGCGTACGTACGGCTTACCGTCTCCACGTCGTGGTGTAATTGTTATTCAATATAATATTATTTGGATGGGTATAATAATGATGTGTAACTCATTTAAATAATAAATATAACATGTTAATGATTCTGTATATATGATATACCATCCATTTATATATTATTTTAATATCAAAAGAATGATATTGTTGCTCGTGCGTACGTACGGACTACCGTCTCCACGAACGTGATGAGATTCATTCTCCATCGTATCCATTCAAGTATAATTATCATTTGATGATTTAAAAATGATGTTTAAGGACTGTATATCATTCTGGATATGAATAAGATACAACAACCATGGCTTATGTAACAAAACATATAAAAGAAAATGAGTAAGTTAACTCCCGAAACGACGATAATTCTAAGATATTATTACAAATCAATGTTAAAAGATCATATATGATATCATATTAATATATATGATTCTTGTATAATTTAATAACAACTATTTCACCATTATACAGGAGGTTAACCTACCCCAACCAAGGAAAAGTACAAGGTAAGGGTTATTTCACAATCTCTTCATTATCCGAGGTTGTATTATACGTAATAATCTACTGGGATCTCTTTATCATCCACATCCATGTTTCTTTGAAATGTATTTCAAAACATTTTTACTATTTACAAGAATATGGGTTAAAGTCATTTATACCCTTGTTTGACTTTTTATAAGAGGTTTATAAAGGAATCTTTCCGTCGTTTTCAAAACAAGGTCCTTTTTAACCTTTTCGACAGAATTGAGGTAAGAATGTTTTTTTTAACTTATACGGCGGGTGCGGTTATTTTATGCCGTTATAAAATCTTCAAAGCTTTACTTAAAAGCTTATAAGAATATTTTCAAAGAAAATGTTTTATTTTATATGGATCTTAAATGATTTCAAAATAAAAGGAGATATTTCTTTAAAAAGAATTTTGATTTCATCTACGTCAACATCCTTTGATGGATTTTAAGATTATTTGAAGTTGATTTATTATGATACAAAACTTCTATATTGTATTGAAGGTTTTATGATATGTTTGACTATGGATGTGCTATTTTTATACCATTCATAGTTTATGGTGAAATTATTGACATTTCGTATGCTAGTTTTAATACGAATGTTTATGTTATGTTTAAACCTTTTCATATGGGAATGCATTGGACTTAATAAGTGACGGGTGGAGCCCGCTATAGCTCCTCGATGCATCGGTAGGTCTCATGAGACAAACTAGTGTCTTGGCACAAGGCCTTGACAAAATCTTATTTTTAGTCTTGGCACGAGGCCTTGGCTATGTGGTTATGATAGTCTGGCATTATGCATTCCAACATTATGAAAGTGGTTATTGATATTGCATGTGATTATTCGATTAGTAGAATATCCATGTGAATAAGTAAATGGCATTATTTCATTTTTATTTTTGCCATACTATGTTGAAGTTCAATTTTAAAAGGCTTTTGTTTTAGTAATTCATTGCCTTAAATGTTTATGCTTATTATGAATGTTCCGCTATATTGTTATCCTTACTGGGCATTTGAGCTCACCCCTTTTCTATGTTTTATTTTTCCCAGGTAGTGAAGAAGTAAATTATGAATGACTTGCAGGGATATTATGAGGGGTTAATAGTGTGGATATGAAGACTTTGTTGTTATAGTAGTTTTTCACTTTGAAATGTAATGTAAAACTTTATGATTATATCTAGTGTTTCCAAGGCTACTAAACCAATCGGTCTTTCGAGATTTGATCTTTCTTGTGATCATGCCAATGTTATGTAATTAATGCACCGACTCTGGGCAACTGGGGTCGGGGCGTTACACAATGGTTTATCATATTAACATGTTGCGTGATATATGTATTCCCAAGTAGGAATACCATATATGTACTCAAAATATTATCATATTAACACCTCGTGCGATACATTGATTTCAATATACGAATTCTATGGGCGGACTCAATGATTTTTCATATGAACACCATGGGTGATAAATGGATTCCCATTTAGAGATTCCCTGAATGGACTCAATGGTTTATTATATTAATACCATGTATGATATATGGATTACCACATAGTAATCCCATATAATTCCTAGAGCCTTGCTACACCATGGATTTGGCAATATTGGACACATGTATGACATGATTATATACATGCTCCTACGACTCAATCTAGTGCCTTTACATAGTATCCAATGAAATGATCAAGGTACTGGAAGTGTTTGCCTTTGTATTATAATCCTAGGATCCACCCCTTTGAGGAATTACATTTCCCTTAATATGAAAGGTTGTGATTGTAATATTATATAGTTAATTAATGGGTTTGGGAATTTATGTTCCACATTAATGGATTAGGGAGTTTCCTGGTGTCCCACTCACTATCTTGAGTGTTGTATTGTGGTGTCTCTCACTCAATAGGGATGCAAGGAATATAACATATCCACTAGTTATTAATATATATATATATATAAATGGTGATTTATCATACATATTTATACTATGAGCTGGACCAGTTAATAGTAGTCATGTGTCTCATAGGAACCTCGGTGGGTGGTTGTTCATTTTTTTTCCAGTTTTTTGTCTTCCATATACCTGCACACATCATAAATTATGTTATACTATCAACATTTGGATAACAACTATGGGTTATAGACAACTATGATTTATATCACACACCATTCTCAGGTACCCCCGGTTCCCGAGTCGATATTATATTTAGAGGATCTAGGTTTGTATTTTTATTTCTTGTACCATGGAGTTCTGATAAATTGACTAAGCTGTAGCTTGGGAGGCTTATTGAGATTAACCGTGTGGAATTTATGTATTTTCATAATTCTTATATTTTAATGTAATTATTTTGGATTTTTTATTAGATTATCTTATGTATTTTCCGTCATCCATCCATTATAAAAACTGGAATTGGCCACATTGTTCAGTTATTTTATATTTGACTTCTTCTTCCATTCCAATAATTTTTACTTCTTCCACTAATATATGGTGTTTACTAATTGATTATACTATAGTGAAACTCTAATATGAGGTTATAATCTCCATACTACACACTCTCTAGACCCTTGATGATTGTTGGTAGGCTCTAGTGTATGGGGAGACATGCCTAAGTCTAAGTGACCCACCATTCGGTCTACCAGTTTAGTGGTAATTCATGTTAGGTCGTAACACATTAGTAAAAATTCCTCTAATTTTTCACAAAATAATTTACCATAAAAAATACCATCATCATTTTGAAGTCACTTATTTTGAGGATAAAAATATTAATTAAATATTAAATAAGATATTTACATTAAAAATCTATTGAAATAATGTAAATGGAGATTCAATGAATTTACTGGTCATGACATTGAAAAATATTTTTCATGTCATATAAGTTAAAATAAAACATTAATTTTACTTTTTTTTAATTTCAAATGGAACATCATTCCGAAATTGAAAAGATGAGTCCTCCTATTTTTTTGAAAAAAATCAATCATGGGTAAATTGTTTTGATAAACATTCATAGTATCATATTTTAATTTATTTTTTGTAATTAGTTTCAATAAAATTTGGATATGGATGAAAATTATTTTTCAACCAAAGAGAATAGAAAATAGAATATTTATAATAAAAATGATCTTCCGCAACATAAGCACAAAAAGAGCTAAAAATAAATAGAGAAAATTTATTAATCCGTTATAATTTGAGGAGAAAAAATGCAATGTTTTTAACATATTATGATCATATAATTTCCCCAATAGACTTCCAAACATACAAAATATTGACTAAAATGCGATTGATACCTAAATTAATTACCTAAATCCATATCATTCATCATACAAGTTCAAAACACATATTATAAAATATAAATATATTATAAATGAATATAAGAACCATAATCATACATAAAATACAATTTATTGTTTACATAAGAAATTTTTCTTATGTTTACTGTCTATTTGTTATTAAAATCATTGTTCATGGGGATAACAACTTTATTTTAAGTACATATTGGTTTAGATGTATCAATAATTGAACAATGGTCATAGCTCCATAATATAAAAAACATTAATAACATTATAAGTATAATATATATTCATTATTAATATATTTATTGTCATCCATATAATGTATACATAGAAAAATTAATTACACCTTTCATGGATATGTTTGGTTGTACATACACATTAACATTGTTTTCATATTCCAACAGACACAACAAATGAAAGGTAAACAATAAAAATCATCTATTAACTATTATTATGTCATACATATATTATATATTCATTATATATATCCATATTTAAATCTACGTACTATATCATTGAATAGAAAATCATATCATTTCATGGGGGTGCTAGTCCACACATACCCAGGAGAGACAATATCATTTTCCAATGGATTGGAAGTAACGAATGAATATTTGAAATTATAATTCCAAAATTTTAAATTATTAATATAATAATATATAATCTCTAAACCAATAATAAAAAACATACATGATATATGATGATGTAAAATTAAGCATATCACTATGTGGAGAAGATAAGTTTTATGTGTGAACATGTGATACATTCACATCAAATTTGATGGGAAAGGCAGATGATAATGGTTATCCCAAAATTGTAAAAAAAATTAATCTAATTTTATGATGATTTTCTTATTTTATGATGAATACTATTAAAATATATAATGGAAAAGTAGATTTAAATAGAAAGTGATCAGTTAAAGAGAATATATTTTCATCAATAAAAGTCTTTTGGATCATCTATTATGGGCCCTTAGGTCGTCCTTCTAGAGAGATCATTACCTCTATAATAGTTATATGGATTCTTAGAATATAATTTTATTTGTTTTGGAATAGCTATGTAGCTCAATATTTTCTGCTGTAGTTAATGGTTGTGTGTCTTCTTATAAGAGAGGGAGAGAACTAATAAGAAATTTCCTAAAATGATTAAAATTTAAAATTTATTCAAAATCCAAATGCAAAAAATAACCATGATTTTGAAGTAAATTTGGATATGGTAGAAATAATATTCAGAAATAAACGTTTGGAACGTTTTTGAGAAATTAAAATCCTTATATTTTTTATTAACTCATTCATTTGTAATTATTGTTCTTTATTAATGAAAGAAAAATATCAATATTCATCGGTTAAAAATGTCAGAAAAAATGGAAAAAAGACTCATAAATAGAATAAATCATTTATGATAAAATATATTTTAGTTAAATTGTTGAATAATGTATTTAAATTAATTTCAAGTCATTTAATAAAATATTATAAAATTTGAAATATCAATAATTTAAATTTTAAAACAATTCATTTAATTTAACAGTAATGGCATCCTAAAAAAATTAAAAATATGATATATTTATTTTACGCATCCCCAAAAAACAAAATTTATTTAAAAAAATCATGGAACCATATAAATCAACAAAATTATATTAATTTTAGTATTTTAAAATTCATTCATTTTAGTTCCATATTAATTGAATAAATATTGTATCTACATTGCCTAATAATATAAGGTTATATTATATTTTTTAAAAAATTAGATATAAATTAACACTAGGAAAACAATACAATTATGATCAAAATAAACATTGACATATGTTCACTATTTCATTTTATGTCCATGTAAATAAATAATAGATATTTAAAGGGAAGAGAGTGAAATTTTGTATCTTTCTTTCCAAAAATTAATATAAAGGTCATTTTATCCTTAAAATGATATGGTAATGGTTTTATCCCAGGGTCATGGATACATGTTTCAAGATGCTTATTTTTTTTATTATTATCATTAAATGTTATTTTGATGGGATATAAATATTTGTCTCTATTAATTACACATAGACACTGAAGATAGATTGTGTGGGTGTTATAGTATAGTTGAAAAATATTAAACATTGGGACTATCATTTTCATATTTCATAGAATATCCCAACTGTTCCCAAATATATAAATTGGTACACACATAATTTCAATGGTTAAGTGGTCATTTTGGATTTCCAAATCAACAATTCATAATATGCCACATTAGTCAAGAGGATAGGAGTTCAGGTTCATTACACCTATTTTATTGTAATTATTTATAATTCGAAGACTCTACATTATGATATGTTATAAAATCACATCCTTATCTGAATACATGATTGGAAACCCTAATAAAATGACCAGGTGTTCAATCGTTCAATATGTAGAATAGGTTTTATTAATTAATCCATCAATATGTATCTTTGTTTCTATATCTATTTACTGTTATTTCATAAGAATGTGTATTTACATATATTTTGGAGCTATCTAAATTATCACTCAGGATTTTATTTCCATACAATGCAGCGGTTGGTGTTTTTATGATACAATTTCACCTTAATAAGGCATTCTATGTATTAGATATTTATCTATAATCAAAACCTTCATAGGGTTTTTCAAATGATGTTGTGCAGTCTAACATAATGTGGTAAAGAAATTTTTTAGTGGTGACAGGCTACACACATGGATCTTTATCTTAAGGAAGGAATCATATGTATCCATCATACAGTCATAATCAAATTCATTGTAGTTCTAACAATAGTCAACCTATTGATGGGGGATTAAAGATAATTAATTCTTGTGAGGGTTGAGTCTCCAAGGTTTAAAAATTTTACAGTCCCCTATAAGCTTCATTCATTATTGATTCCATTATAGGGGAAACTATGTCATGTCAATGAACAAGGTTATATCATTTAGGCATTCATAGATATGGATACATCATAATTCTGGTTATATTATCATTGACAATACCTATTCTCATGTAATTAATGATTTGTGTGATAGAAAAGGCATGAAATGTGAAAAGAATCACTCCATATGGATATAGGACTTACGCACTAGTGTGTCCCAAAAGGATTTTTTCATATAGAGCTCAGAACTTAAGAAGACATCTGAGATGTCATGCTTATAATAGGAATCAATTTTCAAATAGTTCAATTAGTCCAGAAATCCTCTTCTTTATTAGGAAGGATGATAGAACTATAAGAGATTTTGGGTCCCATGGGATATTGTGTGTGACACACAATGGGGTTATATAATGGTGGATGTATAATTAGATATCAGTGCTGTAGAATGCACCCTTTATATCCATTTTTTATAGGAATTAGTTTTACAATAGTTTAGTGTAGTGTATGTCCATTTGAATCTACTAGAAAAGGTTATCATGTATAGGGGTGTCTTCTTGAAGTGATTTTCATGTATTGGGGCCTATGGATGATATGTTTGACATGAAATATGTGTCTTACTAAAATGTACTTATGTATTCTTGACATGTATTAGGTGCATGTTTGAAAAGGCTGGAATGTCCTTGGGTGATTTTCATGATTGAGGTAGACATGTATGAGGATTACCGCATGATCTAGCTCACATATCCTCAAAATTTTCATTCGGATCAGAAAAAATATCTATCATTATTCTTGTAATCAATCTAAACATGTCTAAAGGTTCTGCATGAGTAGGGTTGATATTTTGGCATTTGTCTCATGATTTGGTGCACATGTCTGTTGGACATTACAAGAGATTGTAGATATGTCAAATGACCATTGCGTAATAATTGTAGAAACATCCACGAATTTCAATTTATCAATGGTTACATGGGATATGGATTTATCATTATTTATAAGGAATGTTTTTAGTACTTTTCATGACATTTATGATTTGATTGGGGGCCTTCACAATGTTAAGGCATTCATCTCCATGGGTGTCATGTGATCATGGATGATGTGTCAGAAAACCATTGAATGATTTTTCCACCTTATCTAGATGACACTTCATGAATTTTTCAATAGGATTGGTGCTCATAACATAACATTGGTAGCATATCCATTGGAATTAGCATGACTTATTCTGTAATTTCTATGGGTGTTTCCTGATTAGGAGTGAAACATTGGATGGGTTTCCCTTGATTTGGATTTTTTAAGTGATGTTCATGATCACAATGCATGGAAATCATTATATCCTCCATGTAATAATGATCCAATACATTTTATACCATGATTTATATAAGACTAATGTTTTTATGTAATTGTATTGTGGATATTTCACATGAACTAGTTGACACAAGGATTTTTCTTCTCAGAATATAGATCAAATACCATATGTCCTTCATTTGTTCAATAACGAAATCATGATAATTGTCTATAAAACAAGTATAATACCTTAATATGTTCCATGTGGTTTACCTTTTTTAATACCCTTAAAATTTCACGTTTTTATATTATGAGATGTTTTATCTCCCTTCTACTCTCCTGTATATCACCTATTCCTTTTGTGTGTCCTCATCTGTCTCATTTTTTTACAAAGGAGGTGAATTTTTATAACTCACCACCCCAATTCATTACCACCATTAATAGTATGTATATCACATATTTTTTATAATTATTTTGTGGGAGTATTCCCCATTTTATTCGCATGATCCTTCCATTTTTCATCTATATCATTGCATAATAAACATCAACTGTGAGAAAACTTTACATCTCTATATTTATTAATCTAAAATATTTTTAAGGGATTTTGTGTAATTTTTTATGTGTAAAAGATCCTTCCCATGATTAGTTGTTCATATATAGGAGTCATCATTTTACAAAGACACTTATTGTAAATGCATTATCATGATCCACGTATACTTGTATATGGTCCTATGCAGGATTGAATTGGATCATTCCAGGGTATTTTCAAGAAAAACAACATTACTCTCCTTCACATAAGGGGTTTTCATTTTACAAAATTTTATTCATTAAATTCCATGACCCATGCATTGGTTTTCCTTAATGGTTCCTCAATAAAAATAGTGGGATTTATGAAGGAATGTGAAAATTATCACAAGATGTATCCCTACTTGTTTATGGTGAATCGTGCGACAAATGTTGGATCCGATGGAAAATTTTCAACATTTTCCCTATTTATTTCCCCACTAGTCTATGGATCCATAGCGAAATCAAAATATTGAATGGAAATGTTAATGGTATTTTTCAAGATGATATTGAGATGATGGAGGAATACTTCATGATTTGAGAAACACTCTTAAATACCTTCATATGATCATTGTGTTTTTTTGGAGGAACATTCCATGAGAATCCTTAGATAACACGATGCACATGAATCATCTGTATGACCTTCCCAATGATATGAAATCAAATGACTTTTTTGGTTCTCACAAGATCAACATTACATAGCCCATATTTCATGTATCCATTACCCAATTTTCTTCCATGTGTAGTGAAAATAATATCCATGATTTAGGAATAACATTGAATAAAAAATAGTCCTTTCTCATTTTGAGGGCATCAAAAAATATCCCCCTCTATGTTGAGGTTCACATGGGAATGGTCATAGTTATGAAGAGTGTAAATAACCACCTAATTCCTTATTGATTCCTCTTATCAGTGTTCGGTATGGTGTTATTTCTTTTGGATGGCCTTTGGAATTATGTGGATGACCATATAAATATAAGAGTGAGGTATTCAATAATATTAATGGTGATTCAAACTAATAGATATCTCGATAATTCATCTATTTTGTATATAATTCAAAAGAGTTCTTCATATGACATCTTAAAAAGATATCTTTACATTAATGCATCGCTTGATCCTATCACATGATCATTAAGAATTATTTCCGCATGTGATTGCTTTGTATCTGTACTTTTTGACACATCAATTGAATAATTTCATATTATGTTTTTGAACTATAAATTTTGATCTCACCTAGATGGATATCCTATGAGCTTCACATGATCTTCTATCTCTATCTCATGAACTCTTGAACATTATGCTATTCATGTGACCATTTTATTCTCATGTAATCTAAATTTAAATAATATATCATAAAATCCTGAGATATATCATGGGATATGAAATTGATGAGATCTTATTAGGCCATGTGATCATAAACCCTTATATGATATATATGATTAACATGATGATGTAAACATTATTCAATTCTCTTAACTAATTCATATATTTTTATATTACACTCTATCATGGCTATTTTATACACTTCTACATGGGGAATCCTATTCACAGACATATCCCAATGAATTCTTTTGTAGGGTTATGGTTTAATGGAATAAAAAATTCGTCCATATTTCTTGTAATTTTTATGATAATGAAATATTGAATGGGATTACCCCACCTTAACATTAGATATTTAATCCAGTGCAACAACTATATTTTTATGGATTCAATAATGTTAATGATATCATATTTACATCATCCATTTATAATCTTTCATATCACTAGTTATCATCTTCTCTCGACTGAATTTATATTCATGTTACTAAAATATTCAAATAGTTTTATCAATTCTGTAGTGATTGTCTTATATTTTGGATAACAACTCTTGAGAACCATATGGTTTTAATCTCACCAATCATCAAAATTCTCAGAGTTAATTATGAATATATGTGTCCATATTGAATGATAAATGAATCATTTTTGGCTTAATGTGGGACTTGATACCTATTAGTATCTTCTCTAATGAGTGGGCATGGACATTCTATTTTATATTGAGATAATATTAATTATCCAATCAGTTACATGTTTTTCATCATATTGATGTCAAATAGACTTGCAATTATTGTATGTATCATCATTCAGAACTCCACAAAGTTCTGTTTAGCTACTAGTATCTAGAATAATATTATTTTTAATTATCTTATAGAGATATATGGATGTGCCATTGGGATATTTTATTATCTTGGTGAAATTCCACATATTAGTTATATGTGATGAATTAATTCCAACTCTAGATTTTTGAGATGACGCCTCACATTTTCCATCATGGGAATGCATCATTTTCACTATTGTAAAGGATATGTTAAAAAATTATACGAAACATTCTTAATTAATTTATTTTAAGGAGTACATCAAAATATGATTATAACATAGTGGTACATGGATATATTCTATAGGCCCTCATTGATGTCCTTCGTAATAAAATCGATATAAAATGGTCTCTTATTGAAACATTCATGAAGATGGAGAGTGTGACCCATGGGGATACATGGTGTAAATAAAGGTATCCCCAAGCCTTTGGTAATTAGTTTTTCTAGACATATTTTGTAATATATATATTTTTTACATCTTCGTATTCACACATTCAAATTCATGTAAGTATATTAGTGATGTTAAACTGATCAGGGGAGGGGCTGCCTTTTAATTGGGTCTCAATAACTCTTTCACATATTCATCTGATCTATGGTAATATTAAATAATGAAACATCACATATTATATTGGAGTACCTTTGTAATGATAATTTGGTTCGATAGAAGATCATTTATTATTTTATAAATATTATAAATCTATTTATATTCCCATTCGTCATTATAAATTAGGATGTTGAATGATTATGGAGAAAATAAAATTCTCTACAGTCACAAATTTTTGATTAATATGTTTATTTGTCATGAAAGTTCCTAATTCAGATCATATCTTTCACGAACCATGACAATTATTTATAACAACAATGTTTCACTAGATGAAATATTAGATAAAATATTTATTATGGATTATGTACTTCAACATCAAATTTTTGAGCTGATTATCTATGTAATATATACCCATTTCCCAATTTTCCCACGAGTTTTTCTCTATTATAATGGTTACACCTCCTCCATCAACTAGCATGCAAAGGTAATGACATATATGACTTATTATCATATTTTATATCTTTCTATTATGTGAAGACACAAATGATGAGATTGTTTTTCCACATGCATGTTCCCCTATATATCTATCTAATGATTATTCCTATGTTTTGGTGGAATCTATTAAAAGTGGTGTATTTAATTGGCCATCATGTTATGTGGAAAAGTCTTATGCCTACCTAAAACCTTTATCTAAGGTATTATTGATGTCGATTCATAAAATGGTGGATCCTCCAAGGAATAACTCTTTCAAAATTGGTGAACCTCAAAATAGTTGGATATACATTGTCGAGGAGGATGGACTTTCTATTCTACTAATAAGTGATGCATAGAGTGGAGATAACATGATACATATTCTCTTACTTATTCATCTGATCATCCAATCCAATATTCAATATATCTACTGTCTAAATACCCTCCATCAACCAATAAAACTTCTAAATTACCAACAAAAGTGACTATGGAAAACCATGTACAATTAAGGATAACCTGGAAAACAATCCACACCCAGTTCAGTGAGACTCTCATAATGGGTTTTCATGGCTGATAGGAATTCATTTTGTGGTTCTTTCATCAGATTGAGGGTCATTGGATTTGACTATCATCCAATATATGATATCATTATAATTATTTTCATGGAATAGAAACACTATTCTAATAGGGGTAAGGACATATGTATATTTGATTAATAGATTATTTTTCCCAAAAATAAGGGAATCTTAGAGTTTCTTGAGCATAATAATCACAAATAATTTAAACTAATTACGTTTATAGTTGTCATGAACTATGAAATAGATCAATATGTTATGTAACTAAATATAGTTAGATCCCATATTCAGACATAATCATCTTTATTAGTTATTAATCATAATGGAGATAATGACATATCCTCTTTAATTTGGTCTCAATGAACTTGTGTAGTATCATAATAAATTGATTCAGAATAACATCATTGTCCAACTAATGCCTATCCGCCAAATTTGGATGATGAGTAAAATGATTCTAATGTTATTTTATTGATATCATCCTATGTGTTTATATATTTTTATTTGATTCTTTTCTAATTAAATTAAGAGATAGTTTCGAATTTGGGGATTCCTAAGTGTCTTGTGTATTATGAATTCAAAAATCATCTAAACAGTATATTTTATTTTATTAATTTATTTTATTCAATATGTGCATAAAATTAAAATGATTTTAAACCATATGAATTATCATAGATAACCATAAATTTAATAATTCCACATGTACAAAAACACATATATTTGAATGATTAAATCAAAATAGATTTATCATTATAATAAATCATGATTTCATATCAACATGATATTCCCCACAGAGGTATCTGATATTATTGTCCTAAGATCACCTTGATTAAAATGATAGCTTTGGTACATAAATAATTAAGGATTAATCCTCATATATTTTCCTATGTTAGTATATATATAAAGTATGAATATATTTTTTCAGGAAAAAAATATTAACCTCTAAAAGGCTTGTATAATTTTTATATTTCCCTATATTTTTTTCAAAGATTCATATGGTGAAATACTAGTGGGATAAGAATTGAATTTTTATAGCCTATACTCTTATTAATAATCCTTTACTCTCTCACTTATATTATTAGTTATCAATATTGGATGGATCACAAAAATTACATGTCACTCAACCTGAGACTCGACTATTTACCATGGTTTCATTTTGGGATTTCAACATGATGAACATTTTTTATACATGAATTCATTTCCTAAAGACATGAAAACTAAACCATATTTGTGCTTTATTTTTGGGTCTTCATTATTTAACCATCTAATATTGTTGTTTACATAATTCTATCTTTGACCTCATATTATTTTAAGTTAATGTCTTAATTCCTGGACAATATTCTATTGTTGAAATGTATCTTTTATCTTGATTAATTTTCAACAATGCATTGATATCTTCTATATGAATCATTATACTACATTAGCTTATGTTCATCCAGCTTAGACCGTCTTCTATTGTAGTTTAGGGTCCTGTAGCATAGTTATACTATTACATTAATTTATGTTCTTCTACCTCAAACCATAAAATACTATTAGGTGAAGATGGATACACATGATGGTTTCAAGATCCATGAATCCCGAAGAATGAGTCTACACATAGGGTTTCAACAACCTAAACTAATAATTGATATTTCAATGACTCAATGTGCATGAACATTTTTGGAATCCATTTTTCTTGTAGAAAATATAATGTATCTATAATGCATAGAACTTCCATGACTTTTGATACATGAAATACTGACATGCCTTGTGCTACCCATAACACCAACTTGGAAAACATTACCCGCAACACCATGTTTCTATAATGCATCATTTTATAATAATTTTTATAATTTAGTTAAGTATAACCTATAAATTAAACATATTGATATGAGTATTTATAAATATTTTCAAGTTTTTTTAAAGTTTTTATACAAATAAAACATATTGATGACGAACGATATAATTTTTGGTAAAGTCCTTATATGCTTTAAAATATTAGGAACTATACCTCATGTCCTTCTTAAAAAATATTAATTTTAGAAACGTTTTTTAATTTAAATTAATAAAATAATATCAAATTTTTAATTTAGAATATTGAAATTAGGATAGGGTATATTTTTGGTGTACATTTGAGAAACTGCATTTTTTTATGAATAGTGAAAAAAACTGATTTTTAGTTACAAAGTTGAATTTAATTTAAATATTTGTATCTTTTTAAGGTCAAATTAGACAAATTAGATAAAAATTAATATACTTTATTTCATTATAATTAATTTCATTTTGATATTTAATATAAAACATAATAATCCTTTTAACTTTTTTCTATATTAAAAACCTGTAATTTCATCCTGTTTGCGAGATAATAATTAATATTAATTTTTGAGGAGTTTTTAAATTGAATTTAAAAAAACCTAAATAAACAATTTAAATTAGTGTAATATTTATAGCCTAATTATATCATAATTATTTTTTACCAACAAGATTAGTAAATGTTATTGAAATCAATTATAGCGATTAAGGCCAAATTAATCATATATAGGATATTAAACCTTAATATTAGAGGTCCGAATTACATTGAAGCCTTTGAAACCCCCATTTTATAGACATTTATCATAAATAATACTTCAATTACAGATTTATATTTGTTTTTATGACTTTTCTCATGTGATTACATGTGTACACCAATCTTATTTTTAAAAATTCCAAGTGAGATATTTTCCTTCTCTATAAAAGGGTACTACCGATCCCACTTCATAACACCTATATAACCAATTAATTTTGATAAACAACTACCAAATACAGTTCCCATAAATCATTAATTACTCCTAGATTCCATATATTGTTAATAACGGAATCCAAGGAATCATCTTAGCACAAATCAAAAGGAGTTAACGGATTGAGAGGTAACATCTTCTCTCAAACTCCTTTAATTTATGTTCTGTATCATCTCCATCCACTCTCTTTATTAAATTATTGTATAAAAAGCTAGTATATTGAGTGTAACTGTATTTATTTATTCCATGTTTTTAAACTCTACTCACACAAACCTCTCTTTAATGAGAAACAATCTTACTATTTATGTGTATAAAGAACTACCACCTCACTAAATGATGATTATTCATTTTTCTGTACTATCTCTCATGGTAGACATTATGATAGAAAATTTTATTTACATATGATATATAATTTATTTATTATTTATTTAAGTTTATTTTTTCTTTTTAAAGCACCTAAAATTTATATTCCATTTGGTGTTAATACGATAATTTCGATTGAGGAAGTGTAGACTACCTCCCCTGGAAGTCTTAGGATTCATTCATACACTAAATGGATTTTATTGAGGATGATTTTAGGGATTATATATTATATATATTATATTTTAAATCTAATTTAACAATGATATATATATATATATACTTATATTTATTTTAGTTTCTTCCATTCAACATGATAATTAAATGAAAATAGCGTAAATTTGTACGTATAGTCTATCGTCTGCATGAACAGTTTATTCTATTTCATTCTAATACGATCTATGGATTATTAAAGATATAAAACATTTTTATACTGGATATTTATATCATATTTTTAATTATTTAAATCATGATATAATGTATAAATAACAACGATATAAAAAATTTAGACAGATGCAATGAATAAAGAGATTATTACCGAAAGTGAAATCATAACATATAATTGCTAACAAGTGTTTAATATAATTTCTTAATCACAACATATATAGTATTATATATAATAAATTTTTTCATTAAAATATGTATAAAAATGTATATTTTTATATAGTTTCTTTGATTGAGTATTATTAGATTCAATACAAAAGTTAATGAGATTTCATCTCAATTTTTATTTCCATAACATACATGATCTAATCGACACTCTTTCATTTGGTGTAGTTTATTTAATCCCATGATTTTATCCTATTAATATTATACGTATTTTTATTGGTATTATCATATCCATTTTTTGATCTTTCTTTCATGGGGATTATGTTTAAAATTTTACCAAATCGGTGAAATAGTTTTTTCTCAATTAACCTTTTTTGAGACTCATGTTTTTCTATGAACTTAAATTCACATTAATGGTGTAAATAATTATATTTTAAATATTATATCAGGTATTTACTTATGTTAAGGATATTTTATGCTTTATTTAATTTCCCTTTATTATATGGTATGTATGATGCCTAGTTACCATGTTATAAGATTTCATTGAGACAATCTCACCGCTTTTCAAGATTGATTTTGTTTATTATAAATTAATTAAATATAAGGATCCATCCCTAAAAAGAAATCATGATTTTTTTCTACACTATTTGTTTATTATGTATTCAAATATTGTTACCATTTCATCCCCACATTATTAGATAATTTGGTTAATAAATGTTTTTATAAAATATTGACATTACCATTTTTTCACTCAGAAATCAATGTTGCATTGAAAATAAGATTTCTAAAAAGTATTTTTATAGAATATTATAATATTATACAATGGTAATTGAAAAAAATAATTTCCATTTTTATCTCTTATAGTTTTTTCAAAGGAATCAACTTGTCACCTTCCAAATGAGGCATTTTTCAAACCTTTTTACCGTGAAAAAGGAATTTTCTTTTTACCTTGAACAAGTTGTATGTATATATCCCTTGTTAGTCTCTTCATGATTTATGTTCATGTTTAAGTGTTAATTTTTTAATAATTTTTTTTTAAAATATTTTTTCAACGAAATGGTTTATAAATGTTTTTTCGTGATTCTATTTTATGATTTCATGAAAAAGTGTTTAAAAATTGCTTTCATGCTTCTTTTATAAATTTTCATGGAAAAATATTTACTAAATGATTTCAAGACTAATTTTTAAGTTTTTAATTTATTTTCAAATGAATTTTTTTTAAATTTATCAATCACCTTATTATATTATTTCATTAAAATGTTTTTAATGTTTATTACATATTTCGTTATACATTTTCAAAATATTTTCAATGAAATTGTCTTAAAAACGTTTTTATGATTTATTTTAATGTTTTAATGTGTTATAAAAGAAAAAAAATTAAAATATCTTGATGCTTTTTCTATAAGTTTTCATGGAAAAACTTTTTCTAAATAATTTCAAATATTCCATATAAGTATTCAATTTATTTAATAATACTATGATTTTTAAATGGTTTTATGCATTTATTTGTTTTCATAGAATAATGGATATTTTCCTCAATATTTTTTGAAATATATTTCAAAATTAGTTCCCATATAAGATTCTATATATTGATTTTGCACATTACATTGTAGTAAATGACCTAATTGAACCATATTTTTTCTCCAAATCGTTAGGCTTAATGTCTTGAATTTTATAAATCATTTTTCTCGTTCATGGATAATTTGTTTTATAAAATACATTTCTCATTCACAGGTTATGTGTTTAATGAATAGATTATGTATCCTCTATATTTTTCCATAGGTTATGATATGATTTATTTTTATGATTTCCATTTCATTTTATTAGTTAATATATGCATTTTTTTGATTTTCTAGAACATGTATGTATGATTTCATTATGAAATGGGTGGGACATAGATGTTCCTCTACTGTATTGGGTACAGATTTATATATAATGAGATGGATATGGATGGAAAGGGAAATGAACTCATGTTAATATTATTGTTGTGTAATGAGTAATGAACTAAATATAGTAATATAGGGCTGAAACAGGGTGTGAACCCGGTTAGGTAAAGGTATTTGTCAACAAATATGGTATGATAGACTATTTCTTGGATACTGTGAAAATAATTATATATAATGATCTGTATGCTGTAATTCCATGTTATATTACTATATTATGATTTCAGGGACTATTTTCAATAAATCCTTATGTTCATGTCTTCTTAACATTCAATATTTATTATCATATCTAAAATGTTGATTATGATCATCATAAGAAATAATCAAGTTCCATATCCTTTTTTCATGACATCCTTACGAATTTCCATTGTTTGCCCTTTATGAGCATCAAATCTCACCCAATTATTATTATTCAATTTCCCGGGTAATGAAGAACAATTTTTGGTAGATGTAATAAAAGTAGAGATTTTTATCAAAGATGTTGAAGATCTTTCACCAGGATAAAATATTTTGGTTCCTTTTTTTCAAAGCACTAAAATATTTCTGTCCTTTGGCATGAATTTTTGTATTGTAGTGAATATTCATTTAAAATGATATAATATCCTTGAATTTCAAGATTTCTGCTATATATCTTGTATTAATGAAATGGATTAGTCAACATTTCAAAACTAGGATGAGAAAACATTTGTGAAATCCATAGGTATATTTCTAAGGATATGTCTAGGGATGAATCTAAGGATATGTGAAAGGATGAGTCGACGTTTAGGAAAATTTTCTATAATTTTGGTAAATGATAGTTTTAATGATTTCTTAGAATTATATCCCTGACTAGATAAAACAAGTGGATGTGGATCTGGCACAAACGTACCAAGGTGTAACAACACTAGCACGATGCTCTAGTCCTGACTCTCGTTAATCTGGTACACGAAAATAGGCCTTACTACACACATTGTTTGACATTCCTGGGGGATATAATATGGGAATTCACAAACTCTTCATGAAGCATCATGAATGGTTTAAATAAAAGTTAGCTATTAAAAACCTTAGATTAAGTAAGGGTCTCTTATATTTAGGGAGGTTTCATGATTAATCATCATATATGTAATTGTTTCCATTAATTTTTGGTTTTCTTCTATGATAGGTAAGGCTTACCCAATCGTTATGGTTTTAGTCAATGGTGGGAACAAAATATAATTAGATTAACATCACATTTGATGAATTATTTTCTAATGAGTTGTCAAGAGGGGTGACCACACGAGTGATAGATGTTGTATCATGCCCAATCAATTTTCATGGAACATTATAAACAATGTGCACCATTACCATTTCACAAACCAACCATCGAAGTGAAATAATGTATTCATTGAGAGATTGGGTAATGGAGATCATGGTGGATGGAATATTTTGTTTCCATTGTGTCAAGAATGTGGAAATAATAACCGGTGTAAATGAATCAGAGGAACAATAATTTGAATTTACTATGGAAAATAATGACACAAATCAAGTCAATACAAGTGAAAAATGAAAATTTCAGTTAAAAATGGATGATAAAATTAGAGTCCTTATGAATCCATCGATGATTATGAGTTTTTTGTGTGGAATAAATAGTCATTATGAAATTCAATGTCAAAATGGGAAATCTATTAAATATTATCAACTTGGTGATGTGAGTAATTGTTAAAATGTTTATAATGAATAGAATATGGATTAAATGTGAAAGTAAATTATTGTTGTACAATATGATGAGGTAACCTTAATAATGGAATAAGAGTGATGTTTAATAAAAAATTATTTTATGTATTTAGATACAAGATTTATGTTATAATAAAGAAGAAATATATATGAATGATTAGTTTATGTTTTTTACAATGGATTTACATGATCATATTAGTAGTTCCGATGGAATATAAAAGTGATATGATGGAAATGTGATGTCCTTGTAAAACATGTGATAAAGATAGGGATAAGACTTAATATGTTCATTATTCTATGATAAAACTATTTGTATAATGATATTAAGGATATTAATAAGTAAATTAGATGACCCTTATTAATTTGTAACTAAGTAAGGACATGGGGAAAAGTAGATTATGTTATCATGGATGATGTATAAACATCAAGAAACTATGTAATTTATCCAGTAATCTATTAAACAATGAAACATGAATGTATTCAAGATGTTTTTATTTTAATTCAGGTTGTTACTATATTCCAAGTGAATATACTTCATGTGTATACACATGTTTGGAATTTGACCACCAAGAGATAATTTTGGGATATATGGGGGATTAATGTTAATCTAATTTCATGGATCTCTTTGAAATGTTTTGGATTATCATCTTTCAGAAGGTTTATAAGGTTTATAATTCACAAGAAGTTAATGTTTAACATCATAAGAAGTATTTTTGAAAAGATTTTTAATGGAATCATTTGTTAAAAGAATACTAAGTGATTAACCTTATTTATAATATGTCAATATTATATATATATATATATATTATATTATAATGTTTTTAGAAAAGGACATCATGCATATCATGTGAAACCCAATCAAGTGTAGCAAGGGTTCGTGTCTTGAACCCATGACCGAAGGACGATAAGGATTTCATGCACAAAACTATCCTACGCAATGTCATGGATAATTTATAATTATTTATGGAGAATTATTATTAATGAACAAATTGTATTTTTAAATTTTACCGTCATAAATTAATGTGCATACCATAGTGATTTATAATAATATTTATGTATTAGTAGTTTTTTATTTCATTCATTAATGATCATTAAGATCAACTAAATTTGTATTGTTTCACTTTATGCATAAAAGTAAATATCTGGAAATCCATTATAAGATATAATGGGTGAATAAAAAATTGATTAATGAAATAATATAGAATGAAATATTTTTTTAGAATTATATCAATTTAATATTTTTCTATATATCATTTTTCAATAAAAGAATTACTCAACGTTAATATATTGGTCATAATAAAATATTTTTTCTTAATACATTAATTTTGTAGAACCCATTGCCATTTATATCATCATAGATATATGAATATGAGCCGCTTAACATTAATTTGATAATTAGCTTATTTTAGATTGATAACCTCAATCACTCCCTGTAAATATTTATGCATTTCTTCCATGGCCAATTTTAACTCCGAAACCATGATTTCATGGTGGAAACCTAGATATATATTTCTTTGGGTAACTATTATGGTTCATAATTATTTCTTTAAGTGATTTTTTAGTATTCATTTCTACAATATTTCTATCGATGAACTATGCATTCCACTATTAAATCATTGATAACCCATATGACTTTTTTGGGTGAAATTAATTGTAAGGGGTGTAGAATGTACCACCTTGATAATTTGTGAATTATTTCTTTTCAATTTAATTGATCATTTTGATATTATTAATTTCATATGAAACTGGAAAAAATTCGTCATATATGTATATATATATATATATTAAAACTCCAATTCAAACATTCTTTTCCCATGACATCGACTTCGCTTGTGCTACACATAATACTGAGTTTTCTTGCACTACCCATAACACTGACATTCCATACATTACACACAACACTGAGTTTCTATGAAGCATAATTCTATTATAATTTTCATATATTATATAATTATATCATAGTTGGTAAAAACAGTGATATAAATATTAATCACTACTTTTAAAAAAAATTATATGTTTTTTGGAAATAAAACATATTTATATATAATGATAAACAATTTGGAAGATACCTTATATTTTTTAAAATACAATGAACTAAACATGATGTACTTATATGGTAAACAACAAAATTAATTTTAGAATCATTTATAAAAATAATTTATAAATTTTTTTTTTTTAATTTAGTGTGGTGATATTATCTTACGGTGAATTGTTGAGATTTTTTTGAGAAATTTCATTCTTTGATAAATAGTGAAAATACAGTTTTAATTAAAAATAACATATTCATTTAAATAATTATCATTGTATTAATGTTACTTTAGATTAATTATATATATTTTAATAAAATTTATTTCATTTTATTATATTTCACTTTGATATTAAAAAAACAAACTTAATAAAATATTAACCTTCCTACTACATTAAAAACTTGTAATTTCTTCCCATCTACAATATTATAATTAATTATAATTTTGAAAATTATGTGAATTTAATTTTAAAATACCTACATACACCATTTTAATTTCTATTATATTTATATTATATTTATATAATGTAAAATTTTCACAATAAGGTTTAGTAAATGGGATTAAAAGTAATAATAGACATTAATGTCAAATTAAGATTAATTAGGGACTAAACTATATTATTAAGTGTCCAAATGACATAGATGGTTTTCCAAAACACATTGGATGGACATATATCATCTAAAATCCTTAAATTGTTAATTTATTTTAGTTTTTATTACCTTTTTAATGTCATAACATATGTACCACTAAAATGTATTCAAAAATTCTAATTGAGTCTTTTTCCTTCCATACAAAATGACACCACATATCCCACAACTTCAGACCATTTAAATCTATTAATTAAGGATCCTATCTACATCATCCACTTACCAATAATCCTATATTCCTAATTTAATCATTCTCTTGGGAATAAGGGAATATAGGTAATCCTTTTAGTATTAACCAAAAGGAACTACCAGATTAAGAGGTAATGTCTTCTCTCAAGATCCATTAATTTATTTTCTTTCTCCACCCCTCCAATATATTTATTACATAATTTGTATAAGAAACCAGTATTCTAAATATATTAGGATTTTTTTATTCAAAATATTCAACCTTCAATTACACACACCTCCATTTAATTGGTAACGAACATACTATTTATGTGTACTACGAACTATTGCCTCACTAAATAATTATTGTTCTACATTCTTTACCACATATCATGGTAATCATTTTGATGTCCATTATATTTATATGTGTTATATATTATATTTATTATTTCATTATTATTGTATTTTCCATTAACAACCCAAATTTTTTTACTTTCAACCTGGTGTTAATATGATAATTTAGTTTCTAAATGTGTGGACTACCACCCCCTCAAAGAGATACAATTTGTTTATACACTACATGGATTTTATTAAATATGTATTATAGAATATAATATATATATATATATATGATATAAAAAATCGTCTATAATAATTATATTTATAAAAAAATTATTTTACATTCTTTCTCTCTACATGAAAATTTAATGGAAATAATAATCATGTATATGTACTGCCTACCGTCTCCATGACTGGTGTATTCTGTTTATATTATATATTTGATAGATCAATATAATAATAATATAGTCGATATAAAACATATTTATTTCATTGTTTAAATTCTTGAAAACATTATATAAACTATAATTACCAATTATATAACAAACCAAGACACAAGCGAAGAATAAAGAAAATATTACCCAATGTGAAACGATAACATATGATTATTAACAAGAGGGTAATATAAAGTCATAATAAAAGTATATATGGAATTATATATAGTTATATTGTTTTTAAAAAGATTTATTACTAATTTATATTCATTATAAATGTGTTTTTAATGTGTATAATGGCAGTCAATACACAGGGTAATGGGATTTCATCTCACTATTTTATCATGTGTGATACATGCTTTGTTCGCCACTCTTCCCATTTGTGTGTTGTATGTAATTCCCATAATTGTATTCAGTGTATATTATACATAAACTTATGTTTTTTATAAAATCTATTTTATTATCTTTTTTAAGGGGATTATGTTTCAAAAGTTACCATATCAGTGAAATAGTTTTGTCTCAATATTCAATATTTGAGACTCATGTTTTTTATGAACCAAAATTATCTTTCAATGTATATATTTCAATTTTACAAGATATAACATGAATTAAATTAAATTATTTATATTTTAGGTTTCATTTAATTACTTTTACTTAAATGGAGAGTATGACCCCAAGATACAATGTTATAAATTTTCATTGAGGCAATTTCATCTTTTATTAAGATTATTTATGTTTATGATTCCTTTAATGGAATCACATGATCCATACCCAATGAGAACACATTAGTTTTTCAATACTATATTTATTAATTATTTATTGATATATTGGTACCATTTATTCCACTCTTTGATTCATATGATAGCTAATAAAGTGTTTTTACGAAATCCCATATTTACCCTCCCTTTGATCAGAAATTCAATTTCTTATAAAGTCATGTTTTCTAAGAATATTTATAAAGAATAAATAACTATTCTAATGTGATAATTATACATCATTTTTATCCTTTTTTTGTTTTTCAAATGTTTCTAAAGTATTCTTCTTGTTTCCTATCTAATGATTCTTTTATAAACTTTTTACCATGAAAAATGAATTCTCTTTTTACATCAAACAACATGTATGAATTTATCCTTCATCAATCCATTAAATATTCTCCATGTATAAAGGATAATTCATATGTTTTTTTGAAATTTTATCTTCAAATAAATGTGTTCTAATAGTTTTTTCACACTTCCATTATAAGTGTTCATAGAAAATTTTTCCCTTAATATTTTCAATTATTATTATATGTTTTCAAGGAGAATGGTTTTCAAAATGATTTCACGACTAATTTTCTTATTTTCAATGTTTTTTACATGTAAAGGATTTCAAAAAGTGTTAAAGAAAATTTTTATATGTTTTAATGTAAAATTGTTTTCAAAACATTTACAATATTTATTAATATATTTTCAAATTATTTTCAATGAAATGGTTTTCAATATATTTTCCAACATTCCTTAAACATTATCAATGTTTTTACAATGAAAAGTGGTTTTTTTTTAATTTTATTCTATATGTATTCATGGAAAAATGTTTCCAAAAAAATTTAAATTCATATTTATAGAATTTAAAGTTAGTTTATATGAAAATGATTTATAAAGGGTTTTATGGATTAAAAATATTTTTCAAAGAAGAAATTACATTTTCCAAAAGTATTTCTTTTTGAAATATATTTCAAAAGTATTTTCTATATATAGTGATATAGGATAATTTAAATTATGAATTTATAGTAAATGATCTAATGGTTTAATTCATATACTTTCTTTAGATTGTTATGATTATTGTCATCATATTTAGGAATCATGTTTCTCTTTCATGAGTTATGTGATCATAAAATCTATTTCTACTTCACAATTTATGATTTTGAGGAAATTATTATGAAACATGTATCTTTTTACAATTATTTTAATATGATTACATGTATATGATACCTATCCCATTTCATGGGTTTGCAGAAACTTATCTATAAATTTGAGTAACATTTATGTATGATTTCATTTTTAGATTTGTGAGACCTATATCTCCCTCCACGACATTGGATAATGATTTGTATCTCATGAGATATAAATGTAATGAATGAGAAATGATATCAGGTCATTATTATAAGGCTAGAAAATTAAATGAAGTCGGTCTAGTAATATATGGATGGAACATGGTCTTAACCTGGTTCAGTAAAGGAATTCATGCACTAAGATGGTCTTAGCATCTACACCTTGTCTACAATATAAATAATTATATATTATTAAGTGTATTCTAAAATTCCATGTTCTACATATAAGTTATGATTTAATGGATTATTTTGTTTATTTTATTTATGATTCATATCTCATTAAATTCTATTCATTATTATGATATCTAATTCGTAGGGTATTTTTAAAAAAAATTATGCTCAATTTTCATAGTCGTTTTTTCATGGTATGCTTTTCCATTTCTTTTATTTACCTTTAATGACAAATTGAGCTCACCAATTTCTTATTTTTCCCTTCTCCAGGTTATGAATAATGGTTCATGGTAGATGTACTAAATTTGGATATAATTATGGGAGATGTCAAAGATCATTCATGAGGATAAATGATTTTGTTTCTATGATTCCAAATCAACTAAACAATTATGATACTAAGGACTGTATTTTTGAAAAGTATTGAATATTTATATAATATTATTTATCATCCATGAAATTCAAGACATGTTCGTTATATAAATAATGTCTATGAATAATTTAAGGAATCATACTCGAGATCATCAGATAAAATGTTAAAGGAGAAATATTAACTGGGATCTTATTATAGATAGGTATTCTAGAAGAGGCATTCTATAGGGTAAACTGATGAGCAGGGTATGAAGAAGAGGCTTCTAACACATAATTTTCATATGGATTACCAACATAGATCTCCTAGAAGGGATTCCCTATGTCATCATATAAGAAAAGGCTTCCTACATGGGATCGATGGTAACTATAAGAAGATAAATGAATCTTACAAGGGATCCTCGTGAAAAAATAGTAAATATAGAAATCCTACAATGGATGTTTGGAAACAACAAGTCTTTCAACATTCTGCGCCGAAGGGAATATCTCTCAAGGGAGACATACTCAAGGGAAAAAGTAAATAAACATTAGTCATGAGTGATAAGTCAACATTAATCACAGATCAAGGTCTCAAACATTGTTGGTTTTACACCCAACTTATCATTTTCATTCAATTCACTACGAGTAGATGAAATAATTCAATTATCAATGGAATAACATATCAATTTAGATAAAATCATGAATCACCTCCCAGTAGTACAATAAAAACATAATGGGTTTTACCACTGTGGTCTACAAGGATTGTTACATAGATTGGTCAACTCTTGGATCAGTTTATGAATCATTGAAAAAAGAAAAGGGAACACCAAAATGGGGCCCAAAAGGAGGTCTGCATGGAATTTGTACGATGGAAAACATTGTGTACCCAAAAGGCCCCACATGGATGTGCACTCAAGTCGGACATGGAATGTTATATCCTATGTACATGACATATTGTTCCTATAAATGTTGTGTACCCTATATGGGGAACCTTACTATACACCTCACATGGTATTACCATTTGTTTTTCAGTTTTGTACATTTATAGGACATCTGATCCACCTGAGGTTGTGTTGTGTACTCCATATGGAATGCTCCCTTAACACGACCATTCTAGATGGGTACTCGACTACATGGATGAGTCCTAGTATATGTAATTTAATTACCAAACACATTGTTTACATTGAGATAGACATCTTTCACACATAAAAAAGTACAATTGGCATGTGTTCTCGAACCCACATGATATGTTGATTTTTATCCCAAATGTAAAACCGTAAAATCACCATGAAACACCCCTTTTCACTGAAAAAGTAGAAGATGAACCACAAGGGATTATATTAAAATATTATAGTGTATTAAAACTAAAAAAATTTCAATATATAGGGATTTATGACAAAAATATAATCATTCTTATTTTAGGTAGAATCCGCTAAATCATTTACATGTTTCACGCTCCATAGCTACCACACAATAATCCAATGTGTCATGATCTTCATGGGCATACCCTTCATCCCCCTCTATATATCTCAATATTTTCTCTTTATTAAGCGATGGAGGAACCAATATGGGAATTAAATGATAAGTCAATAAGGGGGATGAATGTAAATATATTAAAAATAATAATCAGAAAAGAAAAAACAAATGAAAAGAAAAAAGGGGCCCTGACTGCCCTAGGATCGCAACTTGATTTTATATCTATTATTGGAAAAAAAACTCCATTCTGGACTCAATTCCAGAAATGGATTCTCAATCTGACACACATTTCAAATAATATAGATGAATGAACCAACAAAATAAATTTAATGTTTTCTTTATTATAACTTATTTATTTATTATTAATCTCAAATTTGAATGGTTGGAAATTCTACAAAACAATTATACTAGGGTAAACATACTATTACATGAACAACCAAAATGTCAAAATTATTATTTGAGATCATCTTCTTGGGGAAGATATTATTTTACCTATAATAAGTGTTTGCATGAAGGAAATAAAATTTATTTTGAAACTTATTATGAAAAAAATTAGACCATAGAGATGGTGTTGAATTATTAAACACATACTATAGATATGTTTCTATTTTACCCAATACATGCTACCATATTACAATAGGAAAGAACCATGATTATGTGTTCCCATGGTTAGTGAGGATCTAATGGAATGATACCAAATCCACGAAATTGTACCACCATCTCATAATTCAACATCATGAATGGAGTTTACTGAAAATATAATACTAATGAAGGGTTCAAGAACAAGATGTTTTGTGTATTATCCTGGTTAACTTGATGTTGTGAAGAGATGATTTGAAAAATCATTACTCTAAATTTTTTCTTTTATCGGGGAGTCCTGTGATCATTGATCATATTCTATTAATGACACAATGTTGGATCTATGATATTTATGCCATGTTTATTTATTCTCTAAAATTCTCCTAAAATCTAAAGATGAAGATTTTAGCAATATGATTTTTTACTTTTCATCCTCCCTAAATTTTTAGGTTTTTACCCAAAAAAGATTAATGTCTCTTTAAATAGTCTTTTATGTTAATGCGATATGTATATTAAAACGGTAAAGATAAAAGTGGTAAAACTATTACAAATGTTCATGCAGTTTGAGGCCATGATACACAAATACATGTAATGTAACAGCCCATGATTCCACATTATGCTTCTCTTTCAATAATACAATAGCGTGTGCTGTACGCAATTTCATGTTCTAACACACCCCAAAACCAATCAAACTATCCATTAGGAATAGTAATACCCACTTTTTAAAATTTTATAAATGATATCATTCAACATGGACTTCATTTTTGGATTCGGAATATTTAAATTATCTTAGAGTGAATTTTTGGTATTTTTCTAAAAATATTCAATTTTTGATAAATGGTGAAAAAACACTGAGTTATAGTTTGAAACTGATTTTTTATTTAAATATTTATTTATTTTATTTAAATTTAATTATGGTAAAAATAGATAGATAATACCTATATATGTTCAATGTAATTCATTGGAGTTAGTTTTGAATAACTTTTGATATATAAAAATTATATCGAACTTTTCATCGTCTTTTACCCACCTCCTAGGTGAATTTGGAAATTCTCATAAAACATAATTTTACCACTTCTGTGAGTGGAATTTAGAAAATATGAGAGGCAACGTTAATATCAAGGAGTAAAATATGTTTCAATGTGATGAAAATAATTTTTTTGTGAATAGTAACTTTTTACTTTTATTTACCACGGTTAAAAGTAAATTGGGTAATTAAGATTAAAAATGATATTAATATTACCCTAACACATGTCCTAATTATATTGGACAAGAGTATCATGACCAGAAACAACCTTAGGAATAAAATATTATCATTTAAGTCCACTTGGATTAGATTAGGACATTTATTATTATTTAATTCAAAGAAGAGTTAAAAGAGATAAAATCAATGTTTAATAACTAAAACATTCTTAATATAGGGTTATACACAAGATAAATTTGATTATAAATATTTATTAGAAAGAATAAAATATTTATTACATAATGGTATTTTATTTAAAACTTTTATAAATTAAATAATTTAATTTATTTATGACACAATGGTGATGTAGTAATTACCTAATTAATGAAATATTAAAATAATTGATATTATAAATATCAAAATAAATGTAATTTGAGACTTTTTATGAATTACACTAATTTTATACGTGAATATGACATATTATTATTGTTTATATAATTTTGTTTCGAAGTAATAACAATGTTATGAAATTATAAAAAAACCCAATAGTGTTAGAATTGACATAAAAGAGTTTTTAAAACAAATACTATATTATTAATTGATATTCTATTCTTAAAAATATATTTCTCGGCCAATGGACTTATATAATGATAGTTGTATCATTAATGGACCACTTTGGGGGTCTTTTGGTGGTATATAGTAAGTTTATTATCTATATAATATAAAAATAAAAAGTGACATGGTAAATGTCAAACTATTTAACTAAGAGTTAAATATAAATGATAAGGAAAATTTATTAACCCAAACCTATCTAAAATATATTGTTTGAAGTGATTTCGACCCATCCCCACCTTAAACATTAAATAATCCACTTTGGATCCATTAGAAACCGAATATGAATTTATTATAAAATAATATTTATACCTTTTCCAAAGGATCCCCTCACCCCTCTTATAAAAGGGTACTCTCCCTTCTTACTAATTTACACCTTAAAATCCATTTGAATCAGCCAACCCTGGACCAAATATTTTCTCCACTTCCCTATATTAAACCTAGATTCCATATTTTGATCATAAATCTATCCTAAGGGGTCCTTTTTATCAAATTAGAAGGAAGAACCCGAAGAAGAGGTACTGTTTTCACAACCCCCTTTCAAGTTCCTTTCTTCTTCAACATTTTATTTATTTTTTATGTCCATTCTAAAATAATAAATCCAGTATTTTTTATATACGATGATGTTATTATATATATGGTAAAACCATATTCAGTATTCTATCCATCCTCTGAAAGACATGTCACCATACGTACGTACGTACGACCTTCCGTCTCCACGTCATGGTGTAATTGTTATTCAATACATTATTATTTGAATGGGTATAATAATGATGTTTCATTCATGTAAATAATATGTATAGCATGATAATGATTCTTTATATATGATATACCATCCAATTATATATTATTTTAATATAAAAATAATGATATTATCCCTCGTGCGTACGCATGGACTACTGTCTCCACGAACGCGATGAGATTCATTCCCCATCGCATCCATACAAGTCTAATTATCATTGTATGATTAAAAATAATTTTTAAGTAATTGAAATAATTCTGTATATTAATAATATACAACCTATCCATAACAAACATGACTTATGTAACTAAACAAATGAAAGAAAATGAGTAAGTTAACACTTGAAATGATGATAATACTAAGATATTATTAACAAAGAAATGTTAAAAGTTCATATATGATATCATATTAATGTGTATGATTATTTTATAATTCAATAAAAATTATTTCACCATAATACAAGAGGATAAACTATTCTCTACCAAGGATAATGTACAAAGTAAGGGGTTTCTTATCTCACTTTAAATTCTATGATATTTCCATTGTTGACCACTTATTTATTGCATGTGGTGTGTGTACTATCCATGTTTGTATTCATTGTGTAATATAATTTAATTTATGGATATTTACATCATCATTGTATGATCCTTATTTCATGTATGTATTTTTCGTAAGTTAACAAATCAATAAGTGAATTTGAAATTTCAATTTCCACTCATTTGGATTTACGCACACTTCCTTGATTATTTTACTCCATGATTATGTGTGGAATCACTATTCAATTGATTATGTCATAATTTCCAATCCCCTTTCTGTGGGTATACATTTAATACACATAATCAGTCCATTTATTAATTCTCAAGTCATAGGTATGAACTTGATAGGAGTAATTTTTACTCAATCTCCATTTTTTGATTTAAACATCCAATTCATTGGTGTCGTTTTTACAAGAATATGTGTGAATGTACTTTGATTGTTTTACACTGAATATCCAATCATATTGAGTGTATTTATATTTTTCACACATAATTATGTCGTTGATTTATCCTTAACCTAAGGATATTTTCTTTGTGAGAGATTTCATCCCAATTTAAATTCCACTGAGACTCCTTTTTTGTTATAGACCAAATCACTTTTATATGGTGTATATAATGTAATTTAAAATATTATATGATGAATCCCTTTATTCTCATGATATTACAATGTTTTTATTAACTCAATTATTTTTATTCAAGTGTCTCTCATTTGGTTAGGAACTCTAACTAAAATATCATTTTGAATTATTTTATAATTTTATTATTCTAAATATTCCGTATTAATGTACATGTTTTAAAATTGGTTTTAAGGATTTATTTATATGGACAATAAAGTTTTCAAATCAAAATTACTTTTAAAAGATTCCAATTGGTATGGGACACTTTGATTCAAAATTTTTTTAAATGGTTTCATGACAAATAGTGTGACTTTTAAATGTTTCCAAGAAGGGGGGGGGGGTATTTTTCTCTAATAGTTTTGATGAATATTTTCATCTTTTTCAATATAATTCATTATTCCAAATTGAGGTTAATATGTTATAATACAATATTTTATTATTGTATTTACTGAGTTGTCTTAGACTATGGATGTGCTATTTTTATACCATTCATGGTTTGTGGATAAAGTATTGACATTTCATATGCTAGTTTTAATACAAATGGTTATGTTATGTTTAAACATATTCATATGAGGAATGAATTGGACTTATTAAGTGATGGGTGGAGAACACTATTTCTCCTAGATGCATCAGTAGGTCTCATGAGACAAACTAGTGTCTTGGCACAAGGCCCTTGACAAAATCTTATTTGTAGTCTTGGCACGAGTCCTTGACTATGTGGTTATGATAGTCTGGAATTATGCATTCTATCATTATGAAAGTGGTTATTAATATTTCATGTGGTTATTTGACTAGTAGAATATCCATTTGAATAAGTTAATAGCATTATTTCATTTTATCTTTTCCATATTATACAAAATTTTTAGATTAAATGGATTTTGTTTTAGTTATACATTGCCTTAAATGTTTATGTTTAATTATGAAAGTTTCCACTATATTTTTATCCATACTGAGCATCTGATCTCACCCATTTCAATGTTTTATTTTTTCCAGGATGTGAAGAAGTAATTTATGAATGACCTATAGGGATAGTATGAGGGTAAATGAACACAAGATGTTGTTTTAGTTTTTTTATTTATTATGTAATGTTAGACTAATTAATATATCTAGTGTTTCCAAGATTACTAAACTAATCAATCTTTAGAGACTTGATCTTTTGTGATCTTGCCAATGTTTTTTAATAATTCACTGACTCTGGGTAACTAGGGTGATGGTGTTACAGTTTGTATTAGAGGAAGTTTAGTACAAACCTTGGAAACTAGATTTAGATAATCTCTAATTAGAGCACATAGTTCTAAGATAAACATTGAGGATTAGTATATAAGGACTTCCTAGAATTTTCTTATTGTATAGTTTTTTTAGTTTTCCAAGAAATACATCAATTTTTGGATACGAGTAGGTATAGGTGGATCTAGCACATATTTACCTAGGGGTAAAAACTGAAAACACCACTTTGAGCTAGACTCGAACGAGAACTGGTGCAGGACAATGGGCCTTGCTGCACTCTTGGTTACGAAACTCCTGTGGGATATGCTTAGGATAATTTACATTTTCTTTACAAACCTATTTGAAGTATTTTAATATAATGTGAGAATAAGTGACCATGGTTAATTCTAAGGTTCTTCAAATTGAGATAATAGTGTCATGATATTCTCTAAATGATTTCATTACTACTGTTACTCAGACAATGATTTCTGGTTTTAGTGAACGGATGGAGTCCAAGGAAGTCATAGTAACTTTTAGAATGATGTACAAGGTGGGAACAGTGGGGTAAATGAGAAAAAATTGAGTGTTGATATGCGTAAAAGATATCATGTTAATTCCAAATCAGTTTTCCAAAAATTTTATCAATAAAAAATATATTAACCAACTCCCGGACTCAACAAAGAGGAGAAAGGTGATGAATTATAAGAGCTCTAGCAGTGGAGACCATGGAGAATAGAATCCTAGATTTCCATCATATTGGTAATGTGGTAGGAAACACCCATGAAAGTGTCTCAACAGAACAAAGAAATGCTTTACATGTGAGAAAGAAGAAGACAAAGTGAAGAATTTCCGAGGAAAAATGAAGAGTACAATGGAAGAAAATAAAAATGGTCCCAAAAATCCATTTATAGTAATTTTCCATAAATTTAGGGGACCTGGGAATTACTCGATTGAATGCCCTATTCTATAGGATATTTCATTGGTCAAAGAAGAATCTATGTGGAAATAAATGGTTGGATATATCTTTAAAAGTATTAGTGCTTCTTGTTGATGGGTTTACCTTGGAATAATTATATCTTGTATTTGTAACCCTACAATTTTCCATGTGAGAATGATATTTGAGTAAGACTTTTTCCATTGTGGATATAGTTATAAATAACCATTTGTTCATATATGATCATTTGGTTGGAGGAAATTACAAGTTATAATATTTTCGGATGAAAATTCCAGGTATGAGATAACATTTCAGGTAAAAATTATGTTATGGTTATTTTGATTAATTAATCTCATTTTGGTAATTTTATAAAATATAGTTTTTGAAAAAGGACAACACACAAATGGTGTGACAACCTATCGCGTCAGACAAAGCTGTGTCAAATCGAACCCACAACCAATGTGTGATTGGGATTTATCACCTACCACTCGACTAAGTGAAGTCCCTGGTTAGTGTGACAATTTATTTTTAGTTAAATGATTTTATTGATCAATAATACGTTGATTTGGGATCTTATGTCTTATCAAATGAATAACCTTAGTATAGTTAAATGATTTGGTGATTAAGTGATAAATGTTATTTTGGAATATGTTTGCTTTGTTGGGAGCACTACATGACCAAGGAAACTAGAATACTATGGGTTTTCATTTGAGGAGTAATGGAGGATTTTTATCTACGTTTTTATTGTGGATTTATAGTGATTTGGGTTATTTATGGAAATGATTAACCTATAATAGAGAATACATGATTAGGTTAATTACTTTTAAGTATGTGACTCTAAGAGTAGTTGATGTCATTTGGAGATACAATTTAACATCGAAGACGACATAACCAAATTTGTCTATGTTTTGGGTTTCAATATTATTTTAGATTATATTGAAGGATTTTAAGGAGAATAATTTATTGAATGGAATTTATTTAATTTTGGGGTATTGTTGTTTTAATTTTAGAAATTAATATTACTGTTTCTTTCTCTATAGGAATATCCATTTTGGGGATCATCAGATCTTGTAATAACCATTTTGGTTTTTATTAATCTCTACTGACAAGGTAAATATATAGTTTATCCTTCATGGATAATGTGATTCTATAGAAGTTTATTCTAGCTCTTCTAGTGTGACCAAGTATTCTTGAATACTCATTGTTTAAAAAAATGAGTTAGTGGGGGAAATTTATTAAAGAATGAAACTGTACGTAAAAAGTATGTATATCTCATTATTTTCTTAGTCAATATCTTAAATGAATTCCTTATCTTTATGTAATGTAACTTAAAAAAAAATTCTGTATAATTTTCTTACTGGGAATCTAATGAAGGTTTATCCAATCACAAGTCTGTGAATTTCTTGTTGTCAACTTTATCCTAATCATGTTTTCTATCCCTCTCTATCATAACTTTACACGTAGTATATCTTCTATATCCATGTTTTCCTACATGGAATCCAAGAATGAGTTATCTTGGGTGACCTTTGTACTTGTCTTTCTTTCTTTTAAGGTGATAGTTTTACTGAAACTTTTTCCGATGTCGGACTTTCCAATATATTCCCAAGCCCAATTTAAAAAACTTTGTGGGAGAAATTATTTAAAGGAGGGGCGTATGTAACACCCCAAGCTTCCACATTACGTTTCTCTTTGAATAATATAGTAGCGTTTGTTGTATGAAACTTCAAGTTCTAACACACACCACAACCAATCAAACTAGCCATTATGAATAGTAATACCCACTTTTTGAACTTTTCTAAATTTTATCATTCAAAATGGACTTCATTTTTGGATTCGGAATATCGAAATTAGCTTAGGGTGATTTTTTGGTATTTTTTTAAAAACATTCAATTTTTGATGAATAGTGAACAAACACTGAGTTGTAGTTTAAAACTGAATATTTATTTAAATAATTTTTTATTTCATATAAATTTAATTAAGGTAAAAATAGATAAATAATACCTATATCAGTTCTATGTAATTCATTTGTTTTAGTTCATAATAATTTTTGATATATTAAAATTTTATTGAAATTTTAACCATCTTTTACCCACCTCCTAGGAGAATTTGGAAATTTACATAAAATGAAATTTTACCACTTTTGTGAGTGGAATTTTGAAAATCCAAGAGAAACACTTAATATCAAGGAGTATAATGTAGTTCAATGTGATGAAAATAATTTTGGGTGAGTAGTAACTTTTTACTTTTATTTACCATAGTTAAAAGTAAATAGAGTAATTAAGAGTAAAAATAATATTATTAATACCCTAACACATGTCCTAATTCTATTAGAAAAGTATATCTCGTCCAAAAACAACCATAGGAATAAAATATTATCATTTAGGTCCACTTGAATTAGATAAGGACATTTTATATTATTTAATTCAATGACGAGTTAAAAGAGATAAAATAAAAGTTTAATAACTAAAACAATTATAATATAGGGTTATACATAAGATAAATTGGATTATAAATATTAATTAGATAAATAAAGAAATTTAATACATAATGGAATTTTATTTCTAATTTTTAGACATTAAATAATTTAATTTATTTATGACACAATGGTGATGCAGTAGTTACCTAATTAAAGAAATATTAAAATAATTGATATTATAAATAACAAAATAAATTAAATTTGGGACCTTTTAGGAATTACACTAATTTTATAGGTTAATATGACATATTAGGATTTTTAATATAAAATTGTTTCTAAATAATAATGATGTTATTAAATTATCAAAAACAAAATACCAAATAGTGTCAAAATTGACATAAAAGAGTTTTTAAAATAAATATTATATTATTAATTGATATTCTATTCATAAAAATATAAAGATCGTCCAAAAGAATTATATAATGATATGTGTATCATTAATGGACCACTTGGGTGTCTCTTGGAGGTATATAGAATGTTTATTAACTATATAATATAAAAATCCAAAGAGACATGGTAAATGTCAAACTATTTAACTAAGAGTTAATTATAAATGATAAGGTTAATACAGTGACCCAAACCTTTCTAAAATCTATTGGTTGAAAGTATTTAGACCCCTACCCACCATAAAATTTAAATAATCTACTTTAGAGAAATTAGAAACCGAATACTAATTTATTATAAAATAATATTTCCAGTTTTTCCAAAGGTGCCCCTCACCCCTGTTATAAAAGGGTACTCCCCCGTATCTATAATTTAAAACAGAAAAGCCTTTTGGATTGGCCAACCCCTACCCAAATAATCCCTCAACTTCCCTAAATTCAACATATATGACTTATTTTGATCATAAAACCAACTTAATGAGCCCTTTTGATCAAATCAAAAAGAAGGACCCGAAGTAGAGGTAATGTTTTCACAACGCTCTTTCAAGTTCCTTTCTTCTTCAACTTCTTTTTTCGTTGTTATTTACATTCTAAAATAATAAATCCAGCATATTTTATATACTTTGATGTTATTATAAATATGTTACAACCATATTCATCATTATATCCATCCTTTGAATGACATGTCACCATACGTGCGTACATACGGCCTACCGTCTCCACATCGTGGTGTAATTGTTATTCAATAAATTATTAATTGAATGGGTATAATAATGATGTGTAATTAATTTAAATAATAAGTATAACATGATAATTATTATTTATATATGATATACTATCCAATTATATATGATTTTAATATTAAAAAATTTTTATTATCGCTCGTGCATACATACGGACTACCGTCTCCCCGAACGCGATTAGATTCATTCCCCATCATATCCATACAAGTATAATTATTCTTTTATGATTAAAAATAATGATTAAGGACTTGATATCATTATTTATCTGAATAAGATACAACCTATCTATAACAAACACGACTTCTGTAACGAAACATATAAAAGAAAACAAGTAAGTTAACACCCGAAAAAACGATAATACTAAGATATTATTAACAAAGAAATGTTAAAAGATCTTATATGATATCATATTAATGTATATGATTCTTCTATAATTAAATAAAAATTATTTCACCATTATACAGGAGGATAAACTACCCTAGAGCAAGGAAAAAAGTACAATGTAAGGGGTTTCTTATCTCACTTTTAATTCCGCGAGATGTCCATTGTTCACCACTTATTAATTTCATGTAGTTTGTGTACGGCCCATGTTTGTATTCATTGTGTAATATACATTAACTCGTGTTTATTTACATCATCATTGTATGATCCTTCTTTCATTGTTGTATGTTTTGTAAGTTACCATATAAATAAGGGAATTTGAAATTTCAATTTCCACTCATTCAGCTTTACACATACTTCATTGATTATTTTACTCCAAGATTATGTGTGGAATCAGTATTCATTTTCTTATGTCATAATTTCCACTCCCATTTATAGGGATATACTTTTGATTCACATAATCAATCCATATATAAATTCTCAAGTCATCGGTATGAACTTGATAAGAGTAATTTTTACTCAATCTCCATTTGTTGAGTTAAACATCCAATTCATTGGTGTTCTTTTTACAAGAATATGTGTTAATGTCCTTTTATTGGTGTTCATTGGTGTTATTTTTACATTAATATACGTTAATGTCCTTTGTTGAGTTAAATATCCAATTCATTGGTGTTTGTCCAATTCATTGTTGTTCTTTTCACATGATTATGATTTTTTTTATTGAGTGTATTTATATTTTTCACACAAAATTATGTCGTTGATTTATCCTTATACTAATGATACAGCCTTTATGAGAAATTTCATCTCAATTTACATTCTTTGAGACTCCATTGTTGTTATACAGAAAATCACTTTTATATGGTGTATATAATATACTTTGACAATGTATATCATGAATCCCTCTATTATCATGATATTACAATGTTTTTATTTCCTCAATTAATTGTATTCAGGTGACTCACTTTTGGTTAGGAACTCTAACTAAAATATCTTTTTATAATGTTTTAATGATTTATTATTCTAAATATTTCTCATTAATGTCCATGTTTTAAAAATGGTTTTAAGGATTTATTTATATGGACATTAAACTTTTCAAATCAAAATTATTTTTAAATGTTTCAAAATTTTATGGGACACGTTGATTCAAAAATCTATTTTAAACGGCTTCTTGATAAATAGTGTGACTTTTAAATGTTTTCAAGAAGTGGGGAGGTATTTTTCTCTCATAGTTTTGATGATTTTTTCATCTTTGTCAATATACTTCATTATTCTCGATTGAGGTTAATCTGTTACAATCCAATATTTCATTATTGTATTGAATGTGTTATGTTTGACTGTGGATGTGGTATTTTTATACCAATCATTGTTTCAGGATAATGTATTGACATTTCCTAAAATAGTTTTAATACAAATGATTATGTTATGTTTAAACCAGTTCATATGAGGAATGCATTGGACATAATAAGTGACATGTCGAGCACTCTATATTCTCTCGAAGCATCGGTAGGTCTCATGATACAAACAAGGGTCTTGGAACAAGGCCTTGACAAAATCTTATTTGTAGTCTTGGCATGAGGCCTTGCCTATGTGGTTACGATAGTGTGTAATTATGAATTCCATCATTATGAAAGTGGTTATTGATATTTCATGTAGTTATTTGAGTAGTAGAATATCAATGTGAATAATTAAATGGAATTATTTCATTTTTTTTATTTTCCATATTATAATGAAGTTCATGTTTAAAAGGATTTTGTTATATTTATATATTTCCTAAATTGTTTATGATTATTTATGAATGTTTCTTCTATATTTTTATCCTTTCTAAGAATCTGAGCTCACCCATTTCAATTTTTTATTTTTCTAAGGATGTGAAGAAGTAGCTTATGAATGACCTGTAGGGATAACATGAGGGGATATGAAGACAAGATGTTTTTGTAGTTTTTTTACTTTATGATGTAATGTAATACTTATGAATATATCTAGTGTTTCCAGGAATACTAAACTAATTGGTTTTTCAAGACTGGTCTTTTGTGATTATTCCAATGTTATGTAATAATGCACCGACTTTGGGTAGCTGGGGTCTGGGCATTAGATTAAATAAGGGAAGTGTTACACAATAGTTAAATTAGGATACCTATAGTTAATTATAATCCAAAATCCATTCATGTATGAGTTTAAAATGTTTTAAATCATGGATTATCATTCATGATTCATTAGTAATTATATTGTACAATAATGCTAAATGTGACAATGAATCACTCTATGGCATTGATACCTACTTCGATGATCTCAGTGATCACAAGGATGATAAGTCCCTTCTTATATAGTCATTTAGACAATTTTTGTTGGGTCTATGGCCATTATACAAATCCACCTCTATATTGGGAAAATGAGATATCATTTCACCCTTACAAGGTTAATGAAATGTTTGTGGTAACTCGATGTGCTCAGGACCTAATGTGGTATATATGGGTTGTGGTTAAGATAAGTTGAGGTTCCCATGACCTGATGTGATATTTAACCAAGGTAAGAAAACTTTTCCCTTTATTATGGAATTACAACTGCACATGTTATAACCATTTAAAAATCATACTGTAGGTATGTGCCTATCATATGTTTACTATCACAAAAAAAGATGTTTTTATTTTAATTTAATGTAATTATTTGATTATGTAGGAATTAGTGTTTAATTGTGAGGGATATTTTTATATAAACATTTCAATGGTATGTAGAAATTAGATTTTATAAATTCCTTTTATCTATGAACAATATTATTCATTAGTTTTCATATATTGGATACTATCATGAATAGATTTATCTCATGTGCAACAATGTTTTACATGGATTTGACTATATTATATGAATATAGAGTGTGTATTAATTTGTCATTTTTAAGGATAATTATTTTCATTTTTTGGATGTATTTTATTCTTGGGGTTTCAACATCTGTATTTTGAGGATACGAATAAATCCATAATTAGATACATTAAGGAGATAACAATACGTAGATCTGAATCATAAGTTAGGGACATGATTGGGAGTGATGGAAACCCATGTCTAGGCCTAAAATGTATGATCTATGTGTCACTACATATCATCTGATGGAAGGAATGAATCCTCATGCAGTCCTCGGGTAATTCCCTACATAGGCACATCCCAAATATAGGGGGTGTATTTTTATCAATATATAAATTATAGATAGAACCTGGACTGGTGATATTGGAGTAATTATGTGTCCTATAGTAATAGATATCGTGACACACATAGTCTATAATTTTAATACTCTCTACATTGATCATAAAAATATAAATATGGGTATTTTTTCATTGATGTTGGGAAATGAAAATGGATTGGAGATCTGGGTGTCACTACGTATCCAACTGTAATAGGAATTAAGCCACCCATAGTCCCTAATGATAAAAAATCCATGATGTTCTGACTAATACACATAGGGAGTATTTTTTCAGGTTGTGGAAGGACCCAATATTTGAGATACATGAATGAAAACACATCCATCAATAATATGTGTTATTCCACATGTCATTCATGAATAGAAACCACTCCACATAGTCTTGGCTCAAATTTAGAGGGGATTTTTTTTATATTGCTGAAATACATAAGATTATTGATATGGGATTAACTATGTATCTTGTTATTGAGGGAATCAAGAAACACATTCTTTTTGAATTACTTTGTGTTGGAAGACTCACATCAAGGTTAATGGACCTCTGGGGAAAAGATAATTACATTTTGTAAATTTACATAATGAAATAGATGTTAATCATGTAGTTAAATGTAATTTGGTAAATTCATTTGGTATGCCACTTCTTTTCTTGAATCTAGATCCATAATAAACATGACATGAACTAATAGATATATATCATGCTGAGAATCCCTAAACAATATTACCAATCACATTTATTTTTTCATTGTTTGAGAAAGTACTAATGGAAATGGTTTCATTCACCATACATTGGAATTAACCGTGTGTAAATTGAAATTTTTATCATGTGGTTGTTGGGAATATATATATTCCCTATTCATGGATACATATCTCATAGTGATTATAATAAAAATATGTGTAGTTTTTTAATGTAAAGTATTTACTTGTGTCTAATCCACATGTAGATAAGAATATTTTTTCCATGTATATCATGTTTGGACCAATGAATTGGGATTTTGGAATCATTACAAATATGATGATACTAGGAAGGAATACACCCAACATATTTAAGTGGTGAGACTCTATATATTTATTTGATTCACACATTTGGTTGGGGTTAATTATTTTTTATTTATCACTTAAATATTTCATGGGTAATGAGCTATCTTTGAAGTAATGATTTCTATATAGTTTAATGTCACACCAAATGGACATATTCGGTGTAGTTTAATATTATGTGGGGAAAATGAATTCCATTTTTTATCTTCTTGTGGTAAGGATGAAATATTCTATGTAGTGTAAAGAATGATTTATTGAATATGTGATGTTGTGCGGTTTAGATACTTTCTTGGATGAAATTTTCATTAAAGTTTAACATCGTGTTGTAATGAAAATTTCGATGAATTATATCAAAATTTGTTAAGTAAATATACCATTATTATTATTTTCATGAGTTAAGGATGATTTTTATCACGATCTTTAATGTTTTACTAGTAACACTGTGGAATTCCCTCTATTTAGTGACTTACTTCGAAGACATTTTCTGCGAAGTTTAATTTCATGTCAAAAAGATAATTTCCATTTATATTATCATCATGAGATAAGGTCATGTTCCATATAGATTAATTATAATTTATATGGATTATTTATCTTTGAATTTTATGTTATTTCAGTTAGGATTTGGGATGTTCTGTAGTTTAAAGTCTTACTGCAATGACATATTCTATGTAATTTAAAATCACCTGGTAAGGATGATTTTCATATTCTTTATAACCATGTGGTAAGGTCATATTCCAATTAGATTAATGTCTTGTTGATATGATGTTTTTTTTTCATTCAAGTTTAAATTATTTCTTCTATTACATGGGATATAATCCTGTTTAGAGTCTATCATCAATGAAATTTTGCTTACAGTTTAACATCTTGTTGTGAGGGGGATTTCCATGTAGTTTATCATCATACCATAAGGATTTATTATGTGTATTTTTTCATCATGTGAAAAAAAAATAGTTGAAATGAATTTAAAATTCATTCTTCAAGGTTATTTTATGTTCTTTAGTTTAGATTCATGGTTTTATGACATTTTTTCATGTTGTTTAACATTTTAAGTAAAGAATATTTCCAAGATGTTTATAGTCATTTTTTAGGATATATTCTTTATGGTTTACCATCAGGTGGTATAGAATATTGGTTCTATAGAATTTAATATATTTCATCTAGGACTTGAGATGATGTGCAGTGTATATTCATGATTCCGGGACTATTTCTGTGATTTTTAATGATGATGATTTACCCGATGTTTATCATCATGTGTTAAGGATAAATTCAGTTCATTTTAAATTCTTGTCTTAAAAAAAACTATTTTTTATTTAATGTATTTCCTCTAGGACTGTATGATATTAATTGATGCTATAAAAATGAATTTCAAAGAAAAGATGGATTTTTGGGTGTCGTAACACATTTCACATCCACTATGAAAAATAGGCAAGAAATATTATGATAGATCATATGTATGATGTAAGGAAAAATCTACATGGAAAACAACTTTTGTGGTTTCTTTCTAGGTATAATTTGGGTGATCATATCCATCACATATTCTCACTGAAGTAATGAGTATAGGTGAACCTTCTTATTGATGGCTTACATGATCTGATTCAAATGAACTTTAAGGATGTGTTGTGAATGAATATATTTTTCATCGAGTCATTCCAGCTCATCCATCCAATTATGTATCGTTACGTTTTCTATGATTTTTCCGAACATGGATATTATGATTAAGGAAAATTGGACTTATATGGGATACACTTCTTCATAATCGTGAACTAATGAGAATGGTTTCTATTTTTTTGTTATGTGGGGTGGTATGCTTGGACCATATACAATGATGTATCTTATTCTTTTGGGACTTCATATCTATTTAATATATCTTATATAGTATATTTTATAGAGTATTACAGAATCTCACAATATTACCATATTACACAACATGATTAAAAGATTTATGGGTTGATTCGATGTTATAATCATAGTACAATTTCAATTTTTTAATAGAATAAAAAATGGTCTCATTGTCTGTGTTTTTTTTGTGAGGCACACCAAACCTGTTAATGATATTAGATTTCATGAATGATGAATATAATATTCATCTTGGCTAACTTAAGGGGTATTACCTTAACCCATCTGATAAATAATTCCCTATCATTCATGATTTATTGAAACTACTTAGTTTTTGATGGGGGATATGGATCCATATTACCCATTCCAAATTTTGAAAACAACCCGGAATATTGAGTTATATAATGTAACTCTGGGTATTGATGGATGATGTTTTTGGGAATATGTACTGAATAAAATATCATATTTACCAATATACAGTCAGATAACATTCATTTTTTTAGTATCCAAGAATCCTAATTTAGTGTTATATTTTGGTCATTGACCGATGGCTGTGGTAGAAGCCTACATGGACTTCTTCCATGATGGTTGGAATATATCCTTTTGTTGTGAACATGAGTAGGATTCCATTGAATCCTTTATATTAGTGAGTTTTTGTTTATTTTTCACATCCTAATTGTCAATTTTCACTGCTCTAAATTTTTTCCCTTTTCCATTGTGTTTTTATATTTCATTGATCAAATTTTAATTAAAATCTAACATGGGATCCATCCATATAGGGGTGGAAATTTTTTGGTTAGACTATTGGGTAGTGTTGAACTTATTTATTTTCTCTACACTACAGGTGTTGAATTTAGGAATCAACATTATATAAATAACATGGAATACCACATCTTCTTTATCAGGTTCATCCATGACTGCAGCTGCATTATCCGAAACATCATAACAAACTTTTCATTAATAATGGATATGATGAAATATTGTTTCAAAATTAAATTCATAAATTAATCCTATGATGTAATTTATGTGAGAGGATAATATATCCTACATGATTTCATAATAATCATAAAAATTATTTAACACTAGCTATTTATACTTTTTGATGTTTAGGAAGTCCATCAGTAGCAGTTGGGTTAGTCTAATATAGTAATGAGATATTTCCAATATGCCTCATTTTTAGTGTTGACCTCATATAGTGGGAAGGAGTATGGATGAACTTACATATCTTTGGTAACAAAAAATAATATCAAGATCAAATTGGTGGTCCTTTGGGTTTTTCATCCTCCTTCCAATAAGGGTTGTGTAGGAACCATGAAAATATATCTCCACGGTTCAATGATTGTTATGGGTATAGAAAATCACTTCTTCTATATAGGGTGTCCAAGGATGTACTTGAGCATATCAATATGAGAGACCAACTAGACCTTGTGATTCTACATGTAATTTCTTCGAAAATACACTATAAATATTAGGATGAGGATATTATTATCACTAACAGAATAATATATATCAACACCTATCAACATTTGACTTAGGAATCCAATACATTTTTAATTCCACTAATCGTTTTTCTATTCCAGTAGAATAAAAAACAATTATTATGTGGTGTCCACATATAAGATATGTGACATACCAATTACCGGTGGCATCAAAACATGTTTTTGTAGTATGTATTAATATAGATTCCCCAATGTATCTTTTTTATCCTAATCCCATTAAAAAGAGAATATGTTTTTATGAACATGTTGAAGTGGATAGGTTTTGTATCTAATTTAACAATGAAATGTTGAATATATGTGAGGTGCACTTGAATCAACCTCAGCTTTTTTAATAATTAAAGGGGGTGATATTTCTTTTATTACTATTTTATATTTGAATAATAATTTATTCTATTGTGGAATACAAAAATGTAAAGTAATTTCAATGAAATTACCATCCAAGTGCACATTAGTAAATTCATATTCAAACTCAGATGCAAAATTTCTTAAATATTGTTCGATGATCCATGGGGAGATATCATCGCAATCAGGATTTGACATTAATTTCATCATAATAACATTCTTCTATTCATCTAGAAATGGGAAAAATATACGATTCATGGTTTATAGGATGGTAATGATAACATTATTTAATCTAAAGAGACTGACCTAATTGAAAAATATCTTCCATCGTGATCTAGAGGTTATAGTTTCCTCATCTTAAGGGGACATAATAAATTGATAATACCTTGAATAACCTTCCATGATTAATGGGATCAGAAGCTATTGGTATCATAAATATATATTCCAATGATCAGAAATAGGAAATAATCTTTTGTATAGTTGTTTTTTATGTCCTCAAAATCACTACAAACCATTATATTCCCGTTATTTTTCTAGATGGGAATGATCATTGTAATAATTTTTTTAATTCACTTCCCAAAAAAATTCATTGATATTTTTTTCAGTCTCCAATAGCAAATTAGTATCATGAGAGGGGTAAATCACTCTATCAACATTCAAAAAACCTCAATGGTTATTAGGTATACCCATGTGGTTCTTATCCTTGTCCATTTTATCCTTGTAATTTATATATAATTTCATGAAAACATGTATCAATTATTTGTTTGTAATGAAATATAAATCTCCCACACATAGAGTATCAGTGAGGACGAAATCAATATAGGATGCAGGTATCCTTCTATAACCAGAATCCCCTACCCGAGACCATCGATGCTGGGGGATAATCCTTCTTCAAATGTATGAGGGTCATTCCTGAGGTAATATTATTATTCTTCAATAACTATAACCATGGAGAATTTCCATACATGGTTGGAATAATAGGAAAAAATGTCCTTATAGAGTTAATATTTTCCATGGAAAGAGACATTATTATCTTATACTATAATATTTTTTTATTCAAATATGGGGGTTCTTTTTGTCTTTTATGTTTCCACTTGTTAAGGAGGAACCTAGGAATCCTGAGTTGTAGATAATGAATTAGGGATATAATAAATTTTCCCTTATCATGTGAGGGAATTATCAGTAAACTATAAAAAATTACCCAGATCCCTTTTTAATCAATCCCTTTCAGATGAAATCATTTCTAATAAATGAAGATTTTTCATTGATTTCTGGGATTCCCAATATCATAATATGATTAAATTATCCAACTAAAATATTTTTATGGGTAACAAATTATCACTATAGTGAATATTCCATGTGTTTTTCTGGGTTGTACCCAATTTTTTTGGTGTTTAACCTTCATATCATCATCCACCATTGGTTTTTTCATTACTTATTAAAGAAACAAGCATGAGATTATATGGATTTTCAAGAATCAATCAGGGAACTATCAATTTGTAGAATCCCAACAATCCCATTGAAGTGGTATTTCAAACAATGAATAAAATTTGAAGTTACCACTATGTATAAATAAAGACAAATAATTTCAAGAAGGAAATTATATGATTTATCTTGTTAGATAACCATGAAATCAGTATTACATGTGAGATCCAAAAAGTGATATTTGTGAATGATCTTCCCTATAGGCCTTTGGAAACTCTTATCAAACCCATGGATGTTTAAATTCATTGGTGATAAATCCCTCTAACTATATCTTATGTGTTGAATGGTATGAATCATGATGATTATGTTCCAATAAAAATTTCCAGCCAGGTCCCCTCAGATGTAGGCATTAGCAAGAATTCCTCAAAATATTCATATTTTTGATATGTCCTTAAATGGATTCTTCTTCATTATATTCATTGAGGAAGATGGAAACGTCACATTTCTCTCAAATATTCTATAGTAGGAAAACCTTAACAGCATGAACTTCTTTCTCAAACTCATGTTGTTAATGGATAAACACAATTTATGCCACTTCGTGGTAATTTGAATGATATAGAGACTCCATTATTGAACGTATGACTAGAACAAACAATAATTACATCAAAATGTCATACTTTGGTGCTAGCTTTTTTCATCCCACATGGAGGGGCCACTCCATAATATTTTGATCATGATTTCTAATGTCAGATGTAGGCTAGTATGGCGCTTGAAAAAAGGTTGATGGACTATCTTCTTCATGTTTTATGGGTCACGAATTTCATCCCCTTTATCTTTATTAATAATAAAATTTCACACCCACCACTCTTTCGTTAAAAATGATAGGTCTTAATAAACTATTTGTGGTATTTGAGAAATCTCCATAACTCAGTTGGTTTTACATGAGTGATTTCCCATGTGGTTCGACATCATATTTACATTTTATATTGATTTGACCAAAATATTATGTTTGAATATGGGAACATTGTCCCATGTATATTTGAATAATATTTCCTTGGGATCCATCTCTCTAGTCAAGTATGGGGAGCTCATGATTTGAAGAGTATTCATCATCAGAGAAGGAATATATTATGTAAAATTCATTGGTAGATGAAAAAATTAATTTTTCATCCAATGAAGGATTCATTTGGGGGGACAGTTCCCATTATCTATATGTTGATGGAAAGAAGCCTATAAGATTCAATGATTATACAATATCTATATTTAACTCTTTTTCAAGTGTATGTTCCTATTTATGAATATTAAATCATCATAGGATATTTGAATTCAATGACATCACTCTATATAACTATTTTTTTGGTTCTTTAACATGGTCTTGCAGGACGGCATGAGCTCCATCAACTATGATTCGAGTCATTTAGTTATCAAACATCTACACACAAATGGTCGGGACTTCATTTCAGTTACCCAATTCATTTGGTGGAGTGATGGTTACACTAGTTTCCTATGATGGTGAATTATCTAGTGTCTCCTATCCAAAATCAATGATGTTATAGATGTATTATTTGAAGACAAGTCCATCCAATATTTTCCTACCCTACCTCTTATTAAATGAGATGTGGGTATGATGATTAGTGAGGTTTAACTCATTGGGATTCAAATTCAATGATATCTTGACATAGATATATTCCATACAAATAAGGAAATAACCTGGGAGATGAAAATTTTATATGGAAAACGATTTATTGATTTGTTCTTCCAATAGAGGGTGATCTTGAAATCTTTTTACATGTGTCCATGGGTGATATTGATTTTATTGTTGGTTGAGGGATGGATCTATATGATTTGTGGTCTTCATAAGTATATGAATTGTAACTACTACTATATTAAGGGTAAGAATGGAAGTCTCTACCATTACTGTCTTTTTTCTTATGTCAAAGGCATGTGTTGAGATTTATCCCATTTTCATTGAATGGAATCTTCATGGTGTTATGACATAAATTCAAACTCAAATATTCATCCTGGATACATCATTAGGATTAATTTTGGTTATAGCTCATCCCATATAATTTTATAACATTTTTATAGTAATTTCTTTAATGCGATAGGGATAAAAATTAAATAGGTTAAACCTATCTATTAAGATTATTGGGGGATCACACAGAGGTCTCTCACACCTGGCAGGAGGGTAATATAGTGGATGATTTTTTGGCATCTATGGAAACTCCAGATAGTAGTATACTTTCATTCTTGGACATGGGTTCCTTTCTTAGCAAGGGGTTGAGATTTTTTTTCAATGATGCATTGGGCTTGGAGTACTTTAGACCACCATAATTTGGTTTTTTGTTTGTGGTTTGTGTTTTCATATCAATAAAAATGGTAATTTACAATCAGTGATGATGTTATAAACCCTACCATTTTCTCATTATATTTAGTTTTATGAGTTTAAAATTTTTTATTTTCAATAGTGTAGACCTTGTCTAATAAAGGAAGTGATAAAAAGGTCTTATCAACCCAGAATTGGTCTAGATAGATGGTATGTGTACCAAAAAATTGAAAACCATATCAAATATCATACAAAACATCTCATATTATTCTGTTCCTACTGATACCATTGTTCCTTCAATGGTCCACATCGATAAGAGAAGTACATGAGATGCTATTTTTGATCCCCCACACTGTTGAAGGTATCATTGAACATATTTCTGAAATTGGGTTATCAGAAAAGTTTTTTCCACCCATTCAGGATATGGATTCCTTTTATGTAGAAAGGATGGAAACCTACCTTCAATGTATTCCATTTGAGCATTGATGGATTCAATATAATTGAGTACATATTTAGATACCATTATGAAGATCACATCCCATTTATAAGGATTGTGAGATTCTTAATGGGGTGGAATTACATACAATTCCGCATCTTTCACATTCTGTTATAAGAATTATTGATCCCCTTGATGGGGGGGGGGATATTTTAGTAATAGATTAGATGATTATTATAATAAATATCCTAATTTTTATAGAGTAGTTTCATGGATACACAACCATCCTAATTCACAAATTCATATCTTGAAGGAGGATGAAATCTAACATTAATATTGGAGGAGGAAAATTGATTTTTTATTGAAGAATAATCCTAGTAGTATTATTTCACATATATAGTACAACATTGAGATGCCTAATAATCTATATCTTCGACTCATACATTGTTAAGTGTTCCTCCAAGGAGGTAATTTCAGTTTCTCTGGGTGGTATATTGTATGTATCCACACCTTTCCATTTATCCCTAGAATTATTCCACTATATAGATTCCAATTAGTGGTTTATACAATGTTTATGAAATTCATTGCTTTATAGTATACATGACCACATTTGGTTCATCCAGATCACAGAACACTTTATGAATGGTCTCTATTTTTATCATATCCATCAATATCTTAGTTTACATTATATATAATGTTTATGGTGATGATTATTGTTGAGGTATATTAGGAAATTGTAGTTATCCCATTACTCCCCATGCAATGAGGGGATTCTACTCAACATACCCATCCTTGGAGAGTTACATCAGGTTCATTCAACAATAACTCTATCCATATTAGACCATTTAGGTTCACTTACCTTATAAAGATTAACATCCCCCATCACATGATCCTCATATCTCATTATATAAATATTAATAATTAGGGATTTCTTGGTCGTGTTTGTCAAATGAGACACAAATAGTAAAAGTAGTTTTTTTGGTGGGAGGAATGCATGGGATGTGAGCCATTGATATTTAACTCAATAACTAGGAAGACTGATTCATTTTGGCCTACAGATTATAATGAAAATTCAACCATTACAATGGGATGGGGTTGATTCATTGGTGATATTGGTACATTTTGGTCATGTTTTAAGGATTTGATGATTCCAGTGAAGGAATTAATGGATCGTGATATAGAAAATGGGTTATATAATCCTTTGGCCTTCTATGATTGGTATTATCTAGAAGTACCACTTATTTATCAATTACCCACTTTGGGTGTGATGAAACTAGTGATGTAGATTGATATAAAAATTCTCCCAGCTCTATGAGATAGATTTATCATCAATAACTTCTGATATTTTATGTATTCTCTTACGTTATAATGAATTGAAAGGCTATAGGTGGTGGTAAAATTTCCACTTTCGATGTCGGTTACATTTTCCCTTGGATTACTATTATGGATGATTATGTTGGGATCCATTTGATTTAGTGTAATTTTTATCATGTATTATCTTGGTATAATGGATTCATGTGATTGTGTTCATCTCTTAATGGTATTCATTGAGTATTCAATAAAATCAAAATCCAGGTCCTATATATGTTCCCTTTTTTGTGGATCACATATTTGGAATCTATTGAAAGTTCTCTCCCTATATTCATGGTGACTTTTCACAATCGAAGCTACGGAAATTCACTGTATTGACAGAATATCATATGTATTAATAAAACTCTTCATTTCTTCTAGGGGTATGAAATTACATTCCATCATATCTTGGGATTGATTCTATTTTAGGGGTGCGATATAGTGAAATTCTTAGTACATTCCCCATCCCTGGACACATATATAAAATGGGGATTTGGGGTTCAATTTATGGAGTTTTGTGGTTCAATGAAGGTTAGAATTTTGTATATTTTCAATGTTAATTTATAATATTATTTATCGATCCATTGAAATATCATCCATTTACAATGGAAAATAATATATGTATAATGTATGAAGGTTTTCCCTTGAATACTATAGAGGAGATATTTATGGCCTTTAATATCTAATGATTTTTACACTTTTTCAGGTGTTGGTAAGGTATTCACTCATTCTATATCTCATATAGGGTCTCATAGTAAGAAGTGAAAATTTTATAGAACATATTTCAGTTGTTTTTAATGAAAAATAACACTCTATATCAATGTTGGCGTCTTCATGATCAGTTTCATATGACTCCAACTGGTTAGACTTCATAGGTTTCTTTTATGGTCACCTACTTTCCAATGGGAAGAGTTATTGATTTTTTCATTTGGAAATATATATGCTTAACACTAGTGATTTGAGAGCCTCTTTATATATATGTGTCTTGGTTTTGAGAGATTCTATATATAATGGTGTTTATAAAATGGTATAATTTCCTTATCCGTGGGAGATATTACCATGGAGAGGTTGACCACGGTGGTGGTTAGGAGTAGATTCCATATTATAAAAATTTCACTACATTAATGTGGACTATATATGAAGTTATCACCTTCTACATTGGAAAATGAGTCTACGATCTGTTGATTTTTTTTTGGTATGTTTCAAAGTTCCTCATAGACATTGGGGTTTAATGTTCGAGGATACATAACTTATTCAACACCATAGACAGAATATGCCAACTCAAAATTTATGTTTCAAAATGGATATAAACCTTCATTACCAAGGTTTTCAGAATATATAGATAACCATAAAGTGTGGAAGGTATATGACCCCATAACCAAGAATCATTTTTAGTATTCTGGCGAGTTTCTGTATTAATGGAAGTAATATGATCCTTCCTTCGAGGGGGAGGTAAGGTATGATAGTAAATCCCCTTCAATGTAAGTGTATGATCACAATTCAAATATTCATACCCTTAAATAATATTCTAACATACATATAGAGTTGGATAAGTAATATGATACTCCTTCTGTATAGCCACTGAATGATGATGGTGTAGTCATCCATCTACAAATATAGGGATATGAGCCTGGATTTCATGAGATGCTAGAATATGATGAATTTCATATTTGGTTTGAATTTTAGAATGATCTGAACTTATTTCTATATTATATTGACAAACATCATTTTATTTGGGTATATGTTCATGATCATGTTCCATTATAATAGGTCTCTAGTCTTTTTTGGTTGGAATATATTATTGTATAATGGCATATCCCGACTGAGTTGGGGAGCCCCTATTAGAATTGGGATATGTACTTGGCTCGGTGCTTTGGGTGAATTCCATTAGTCTTATCTGAAAGGAATATACAACACTGTCAAGGATGAGGTAATTTTTGTTGGGGGTCCCCAATTTAAATGAGGATATGATACATGTAACATTCCACTGTAGTTTGTCATCAATATTTTTCAATGGTACTATGAATCTCTCCTAGGAAAATAAAAAAATGATTTAGTGATCCCTAGTTGGAAAGGAAATGTGAGCATGTTCTAGTTCCTCATTCAATAAAGGAATATTCAAATAATACTCCTCGAAGAGATAAAAAATGTGTTCTCGATCTAGAGTAGCGATTTTATCATATTAATCACAATGATATGCTTCTCTGATTGTCCCTTTAGGAATATGTTTCTATCAAATTATCTTTAGTTGTGTTTAACTATGATGATGGAGAACTTGAAATTTTTCATGAAGGTTTTAGTACTTTATAAAAGTGTGTATAAGAATATAAGAATTCATTTTTTCAGTCACCAAGATATATTTTCATATGTATTTGATTTAAGTATGTATATAATACCAGCCATATACGATTTTTTTAGTTGGAATATTATGATGGGGTTCTTTCATGGGGGATTGGATTTGTTCCCTCCCAATTACTGATGTTGGAAAATATGTGAAGACATAATATAAGTGATTAGATATATGAACAATTCCATGTGATACTACAAGAATATAATGATAGGATTCATAAAAAAAGGGTTATATGAGACCACTTCTATTTATTCGATACTTTTCATGCCCAGTGAGACATCCATTGAATACATGCATTAGTGTCTTGGGAGGCATGTTTTTTGTTTCATCATTATGTGAATATGGGGAACTAGCATGATGACACATGTGATTGAGGTTTATAGGAAACCTCCTAGAAATCTAATAAAAATATGTTTTCATTAGGAAACTACTTGATTTACATTACAATTATCTAGATGGTTCAAATTTCCTGACATCACTATTATGCTTCTAAATTATGTGATTATGACAGGTTCCAATGGTTTCATTTTGTCATTCCTTTATTGAGATAATCTTTTTGGCATTAGCATATGGACATCTCCACAAGAATCATCATAGGTCAGAATAATACTATGTTATTGGATTCCCAAACCCTCATTTTTTAATCATATATGAAGTCATAGGGTGTGAGAGACTATTTCGTGACCTACAATGTATTCTATAATAGTTTAGGATCCACAAAATTCCCTTTAAGAATACATTATATTGGGTGATTTTATTTGTGAGGGATGTCTCCCCAATCACATAAACAATATGAAACATTGTCAGATGTCAGTTCATGAATTCATGTATAAAAAATTCTAAATCATCCAAACATAGTTAAAAAATTCCCCTTTAATATTCCTAAGTAACAAATTTTTATAGTGTATAATTCTCAACATTATATTATATCATATGAACCCTGGTTATGGAGTATTTCACATATTGTGTGATATTGTTTTCATTGAGGATGAAAAAAAACAGTCGAACACATGATCAACTAATAATTTTTAATAATTGATAGATTAATTTTGAGTTCAATTTTTTTTTCAAATAATAAAAATTGTTATGTTTTCATCCTTGATCTATGGAGATATGATATATGACGCCTTTAGTAATTCATTTATTCTTTTTAGTACATTGTTTTATTATTGGACTACCATTTTTCCCCTTCATAGATACATGGCCTAAAGCGATTGATTTCTGGGTGTTCAAATATAGTTCAAAATATTCCACTATTAGTTTACAATATTCGTCTTTCAATGAATCTATCCAAATATCCCACATTAATAACTAGGTATGAATCTTTTTTTATAATTATTAGTATGTTGGTGTTTAAAAAACAATAATGACTAGGACATCGCATTGGCAAAAAGAATGGGATTTAGGAAACATCACAACCCTTCTGGGAAGAATTAATTCTTAATCTGGAAAACTCTAATATATTAACATTTTGATTAGGAATCACTAAAAATTTCATTTGGGATTTTATACACTTGTATAATGATGAGGCGATGAATCATTAGATATGTAGAGGGGGTTATACACAGGAGACAATCTGTATGTATCAAATGATCTCTATTAGTATCCAATTATTTCTTTATTGTGGGATGTAATTAATATTTTTATGCCACATAACCATGAACAATACAGTTTAATACCACCCAAGGATGTTATTGCGATTTCAATGATAGGATTGAATCTCCATGAGACATATTATGTATCATATTTAGTATAGAAATTGAAACCCATGGAGTTTGATAATATCTAAGTTGTGTAGTTTAACTTCATGCATAAATGAAATATATGAGGGAATTTAGGAACTAGGTATTGAGACTAGTCCTTATGAAGTATTCCTACGAATCCATATTTTAGGAATAATTAGAGTCATTGTATTTATTTCAGTTCTCAACTGACTGATGGGTTGTGACTGGTAATTAATTCACATGACGGTTGATTCCCATGGTTTTTCCAATATTAAAATTCCTTTGGGATGTACATAGAGGGGGATTATCTTATATAAGGGAAATAATATCATGTCACTAATCTAGGCTTACAAATTGAGGTCACCATTGAGGGTGGAATTTAGGATTTTTTACATCTCGGACATAGATTCCAGTGAAGGTGACTAAGCCCAGATGGCTAAATGGCCTTAAGCATATCTCTCTAAATTGGAACAGATTCCATCTATAAGAATGGGACTTAAAAGTGTTGGTGGTAGAGAAAATTACCTAATTAAAAGTGTGTTGCATAAAAAATGAATATAATATAACAATACTTATGTAGTGGATGAAATATAAAAAATAAAAACCACGATAGAACCATCTATAACAAAAAATAACATATGCAATTGATATAATTATATAAAAGGTGAATGATGATGCTTTATGCATAAAATAAAATAAAAACATGAATATAAATCATTAATCCTAAAATATTTATAAGTGTAGAAAAATGAGAAAAAATTATTCAATGTATCCCAAACCCCAGATCAGTTATCTCTTACCATCTTTATCATACGCAAGAAAGCAAGTATGTGTCTGAAGACAAACACATCACTTTTCCAACACTTCCATACTTGTTTTCTACCCAGGTACAAATGGAAGTTGGATAATGTCTGAGATAATTCATTTTAGGCCACCACTAATAGGATCTATACCAACCAGTCTATGTTATATAATAGAACTGTGTGCCATAATGCATATAAAAAGGAAAAGAAGTATAGTAACATATATATCAATGTACCAGCTTCACCCCTTGGATGGTGTAAAAATATGTAACCATTTCATTTATTAATTAAGAAAAAGTTTTTGTAAATATGTTATTTGAGACATACCCATTACTGACATCACCACATGATAATAGTAATTGTGGTTATATGTTGTAATAAAGAAACCGTGATGAGTATCATATTGAAGAGAAAACCAAGACCTTATGGGTCTCCAAATCTGTAGTAATAATATCCAACATATAGGGGTAATAGCATAATCCAATTATCATCATCCAAGGAATTCCAAAATAGTATGATCTAATAGAGTCCAACGAATACATCCATGTTAAAAAGGAATAAGAAATTTATAATACCAAGGGTTTAACCAAGGAATCTCATGTATGTAGAAAACAAACTAGATCTGATGAGTGTATCCAAGGACTCCTATAATAGTAAATAATGGATCATACGGTTTCATTCCAGGAATACAATGATGTATAAGGATCAGGTTCCATGTTGAGTCTCAATAACATAAACTGTAATCCTTAAATTTGAAAGGAATCCGTGAGTTCTAAATGTATTCCACCTAATATATTGAATCTACCTTTAGTCTGACCACCACTATAATGATGTTATAGTTTAAATGTATATATATTATAAGTCACATTACAATTAATTAATTTATTTAATCAAACCATGTGATGGTCATTCCATTTAATAGGTTCATTATGTTCATGATTTTCCTTTCATTTGTTTGATAAGGATAAGGAAATGAAACCACTATTTAATTTAGATAATACATAGTTGTTTGATATGGTTCACAATGATAAATTACATAAAAAACATCAATGGTTTTATATGGACATTCATAAAATATATTATTTTACAATTCATTAGGCCATGTCATATATATAGAACAAACATTCCAATAACAATTGAATTATCAAATTATATTGAATAACATAACTTATACAGGTCAATTGAAATGTTTACATGGTACTAGCTATTAATATTTTCATGTAATTTATCTTGTGAGTCATACTATAAGGAGGGTCATGATAAGGCCAACCTGAATGGTGGAACAGACATACCAGTCAACAAAATAAAAATATCATTTATCGATAACACCATACATGGGGTGGTTGGCATGTTGAATGTAATGACAATTGATGAATGAAAAATACTTGGTGGTTCATAATAAAAGTTTTAAGAACTTCATGGATGGAACCACATTTAAGAAGATAACACCTGATGAAATCAGTGTCCCACATAAAAATTTATAATGCAACAAAACATCGGGGATGAGTTATATACCACATTTCTCATAATCGTATGACTCTGAATGACCTGTATTAGCCTCTAGTTTTTCTTATATTGGAGTAGATATAATGAAAAACAATTTTCCATTAAAATATTTAATATGATTCCCCATCTAAATAGAGATGATGATTGGAAGAATAATGATGAAATATTAAAAAGGAATAAAAAACATACCCGTGTGGATCCATCATAATAGATGACCGTACAATCAGAATTCAGATGAATTATTGGGATACAATTCATAATTAGATGTATTTTAAACATCAAAAGGGAGAAAAGAAAAGGTTTTATACACTATAAAGGAAATAAAAAGAAGGGGTTTTTAAACATATATTATAAGGCCCCAACCTTAAACCATACTTAATCTTGAGTTATTACAAGATTACACGTTGAGGATCTTTTCAGGTTTAGAGTTTTAGAGAATTAGATCATAAAACATGCATTACATTCCACATATAAACAAAGTGGTTACATAAAGATTGTATTCTTCATTCCCATCAATGGAAACACATTTAAAATAAAACATGGATTATTTCTTGACACATCCTTGACTCTATCATCTTATCATGTACCTTTCCCTTGACCTGTGAAAAATATTTCAAAAACTTGGGATGAGCATAAAAACTCAGTATGGGCTATAAAAAAAACATGGAAAGGAAACATGAGTTCATATATACATATGAATGAAATCATATTTTACCTATAAAACATAGTCACTTTAACATACCTCATAAAATCATGAATAAATCATAGAAATCATAAGACATAAAGGTAACTTGAGGCATTCATAACATTCATACGTAGGGAGTAACCCTCTTGGTTACGTTTGGAATACCCATCACAGTATATTCCCTAAAATCTCTTCGTAGAAACCTTAACGTTTCACTCCTTCGCGTTACCCAATGCATTGGAGAGCTATAACGGGCTCACCCGCCCTTAGTTTATCACTGAACCACCCGTCTTCATAATAATGCCCAAGAACCATAACATAATCACATCACATAAAACATGCATAAAGGAAACATAAAATTTCAACATTTCAATCACGAGATATCAATACAACACATTGATATAAAAACATTATGAAAACCATTTTCAATACCAAAATAACAGAAAAGTAAAACATGGTATTTATTTTTCTTTTAAAAAGAAGGTATGGCTTGTAGAGGAAGCCGAAACTCAAATAACGGTCTCGACGGCGGAGAAGTCGTTGTCGCCGCATACATACGACAAAAACATTCCCTTTTGTCGTTTAGTAAACAATTCGTATAAAAAAGATTCCTTTTGAACAAACGTAAAAGTCAAAGGGGTTTATACACCGTATAAAAGAAAGTTGTGTATAAAATAAAATATGCCTCAACGAAAGGAGATTGAGACGAAGTCCCATACCTTGTATCCGAATTGACCCGACCATTATTTAATCTCCTGAATAATAAACTTGAGTTAATCTCTACTTGCTTATGAATCTTTTTCAAGTTCATTATTCCTTTTATACCATGTTATGAACATCATGTAATCATTTAAGTTAATAATGTTCATTTTGTCGGTATTTGGTTCTTTAGTCAAAAATAGACTTCTTACACATACATGTTGTTAATTTGGTCAAAGGTTCATTATATCCAGAATGTTATTCATGATGTAGATATCATATATTTCATATATATCCAGTACATACATGCATTTATAATATTACATAATCATTTAGAGGTAAGAAATGAAATGCACCGTTCATGGAGACGGTAAGCCGTACGTACGCATGAACGCTACTTTCATTTCTATTTCGTATTTTATAGAATGAAATCATAATGATATAATGGTATATTATAATTCCAGTATAATATCATATATAATATCATATTTCAATACTTTATATGTCCCACATATGGTATTTTAACGAATCAAATCACTTTGAGGGGGCGGTAGTCCGCACTTCCTAAAATGAAGATATCGTGTTTACCCATAATGGAAACCATAAAGGTATGCCCAAAATGAAAAAAACAGAAGCTTAAGGAAAACATAAACATATTATATATCATATATAAAAATAGTGACATCATAATGGCCACCTTTGAAGGTGTTAAATGAGTGTTGAACAATCATCGTTTTGGGAGGCAGAATTTCGCCATCCACGGAAACTGTATGTTCTTTAACCATTTGACGTAGTTGTGTGAGAGTGTAGCTCAAATAAATATTATAACAACATCCTTGTATATTTAAGATTCTTTTGTTGTTAAAAAATAAGTAAATAAAAAGAGTTTAGGTTGTTGGAGAAGCAAAATAAAACAAATGAACATGAGAGAATGAATTACCTTTAAAAGTGTAACTCCTTTTGATTTGAGCCTAAAGGCTTCCTTTGAAAGGATTCTGCCCAAAGGGAATCCTCTAGGATGAGGAGAGGGATGTGGAGAGAGTAAATGGGCAGGGTTTGGCCGAGCCAAAGGCTTGAGGAGTGTGTGAAATGAGGTAGAGGTGGGGGCCTTTTATAAGAGGAGAGGAGGGGGACTTTTGGAAAGTAAAGAAATATTAATTTATTTGAAAATGTTTTTCGGTTTAAAAAGGTCCCATATTGATATAATTCGTGGATAAGGTGATAGGGATTCGACATCCACTCATCCAATAAGTTTTGGACATGTGTAGTTCATATATTTTACATTATCTTTCCATTTTATTTAAATCGTCAAATAATGATGTCATCACTGCATCATTATTATGTCATAAATAATTTAATTTATTTAATGTCTCAAAATCATAAAAAAATACTATGATGTAGGAAATATTTTTAGATTTCCAATTTATATTTATAATCAAAAATCTGATCTTTATAACCCCATGTAAAAATTGTTTTCGTAAAACATCTCTTGTTTGTGTCATTTTTACTTTAACATTTAATAAAAAGCTATTTATGTCATTTCCAAACCAAAGTGTCTCCATGGGGTCCCCAAGTTGACCCATGGCTTGTCTTGGTCAGCCATGACACAACCAATAAGGTTGGGACATGTGTCTAGATCATTTACTATTATTAAAGCATTATTTATACCTTAAACTACCCTAATTACCACTAATCGCGATTAAAAACTTAATAAGTTACTATTCACCAAAAATTATTATAATCTCATTGAACCACATTTTACTTCTTAATGACAACCATGTATGTCGGATTTTAAAAATTCAACACACATTAGTGGTAATCTTTCATTTAACTGAAAAATCAGTTTGCTTGATTACAACTTAGTGGTTTCACTATTCATCAAAAATTGATGTTTTTCAAAAAATTACCAAAAATTCACCCTAAGCTATATTTGATATTCCAAATTCAAAAATGAAGTCTATTTTAAAAAATTAAAATCATATAAGTCACATTAATTAATTTAATAATTAATTCCCGCTGCCAGAGCAAATAGCGTGTTTTTACAAAACAATAATTATCAAAAGATTGACACCAGTTTAAGTCTAATTTCAAAGTGAAATTTATTTCAATGACCACCATTGGATAAAATGGTAAAAATATATTCTAATTTCACTTCAAAACCAATTCAAAACATAATCTAATCATATAAATAAATTAGATTAAAAAGCAGTTTTGATGTAAAATGCAGTATTTTTCACTATTCATTAAAAAATGAACATTGTCAGAAAAATACCAAAAATTCACACAAGGTAAATTTTGATGTCCCAATCATAAAGAATAAGTTTATTTTGACAAAAATAGTTTATAAAATTGTAAAAATATAGATTCAAAAATGGTTTTCCATCAAAAGGCAGTAAAACAATCTTTTAAGAATATTAGTGTCTTCCATGCATAATATTGTATTTATTTTCATTTTAAGCCTCTATAGCACTATCTTAATCATTAATAGACATAGATAAAAATATCTATTATTCATTACTTGCTTGGGATGTTACATCCTTCCCCCCTTTAGAAAATTGCTTCCCCGCAATTTATTTACTTATCAAATAAATGGGGGTACTTATCCCTCATTACATTTTCAGATTCCCATGTTGCCTCTTCAATCATGTGGTTTTTCCAAAAAACCTTTACCTGCTTAATCACCTTATTCCATAACACTTGCTCCCTGTGGTCAAGAATCTAGACCGGTTGTTCCTCATAAGATATGTTCTCTTCCAGCTGAACTACCTCTGGACTCAAAACATGAGATGGATCTGGCATATACTTTCTCAACATCGAAATGTGAAAAACGTTGTGTACATGAGATAATCTCGGAGGTAAATCCACTCGGTATGCAACTGATCCAACTCTCTCCAGAATTTCGTATGGTCCAATGTACCTTGGACTCAACTTTCCTTTCTTACCAAATCTCATCATGCTTTTCCAAGGAGAAACCTTTAGAAAAACATGATCACCTACCTCGAAAGATAGATCCTTCCTCCGGTTATCCGCATAACTCTTCTACCTGCTCTGAGCTGTTCTTATGTGTTTCTGAATCTGCTGAACTTTTTCTTCCATCTCTTCTACCAATTCTGGTCCCATCAACTTCCTTTCACCCACTTCATCCCAGAAAGCTGGAGTTCGACACCGCTTCCCATATAATGCCTGAAATGGTGCCATCTGTATACTGGAATGAAAACTGTTATTATATGAAAACTCAACCAAAGAAAGATGTTGGTCCCAACTTCCCTGATAATCCATAGAACAAGCTCGTAGCATATCCTCCAATGTCTGAATTGTTCGTTTTGACTACCCATCTGATTGAGGATGAAAAGCTGTACTAAAATTTAATTCAGTACACAACGACTTCTGAAGGCCTTTCCAAAAGTTATAAGTAATCCTGGGATCACGATCCGATATAATGGAGAGAGGAACTCCATGTAACCTGACTATCTCTTTAAGATACAAACGGGAAAGTTGATCAAGAGAGAAAGTATCTCGTATAGCAAGGAAATGAGAAGATTTGGTCAAGCGATCAACAATAAACCAGATTGCATTATTACCTCGAGATGTCTTCGGTAATCCATCAACAAAGTCCATGGATATATTCTCCCATTTCCACTCTGGCACTGGTAAAGGCAGAAGCATCCCTTTCGGTAACTGCCGCTCTGCTTTAACCTGCTGACAAGTCAAACACTTCACAGTAAAATCAGCAATATCTCTTTTCATTCCATCCAACCAGTAATACTCCCGCATATCTCTATGCATCTTAGTACTACCTGGATGAACTGAAAACGGAGAACTATGAGCTTCACATAATATCTCTCTCTTCAACTGTGAATCACAAGGCACACATAGTCTCTTCCCAAATCTCAAAACGCAATCATTATCAATGTTGAATTCAGGCAACTTACCTTTCTGAACCAGCTCTACCTTTTTCTGCAACTCACTATCTTGCTTCTGTGCTTTCTTGATTCTATCTGATAAAGATGATCTCACTGATACCTGAAACAAAACAGAAGGACTTCCTACGCCAACAACTTCTATGCCAAAGTTCATCAAATCCTTAACCAAAGGATCACGTTCCAAACGCAACATTGTTAATGAAGCATTACTTTTTCGACTCAAATCATCAACCACTTTATTTGCTTTTCCCGGATGGTAATGAATTGTACAATCATAATCCTTGATTAATTCCAACCATCTCCTTTGTCTCATGTTTAACTCTTTCTGAGTGAATATATACTTTAAACATTTGTGATCGGTATATATTTCACACATTACTCCATACAAATGATGCCTCCAAATTTTTAAAGCAAAAACAACAGCAGCTAATTCCAAATCATGTGTAGGGTAATTTACCTCATGAGTTTTCAACTATCGTGAAGCATAAGCAATTACCTGATCATTCTGCATTAGGACGCAACCAAGTCCTTTCAATGAAGCATCACGGTAAATAACAAACTCACCATTCCTGGAAGGTAGTGCCAAAACTGGAGCATTCACCAATCTTTTTTTCAATTCCTGAAAACAATCATCACATTCTTTTGTCAGATAAACTTAACACCCTTCCGAGTTAGCTTAGTCATTGGACTAGATAACCGTGAAAAATTTCTAACAAACCTTCGGTAATAGCCTGCCAAACCAAGGAAGCTACGAATCTCGGTTACATTTGTGGGTCTTGGCCATTCTTCCACAACTTTTGTTTTTGCAGGATCAATAGTTATTCCATCTTTAGAAACAATGTGACCAAGGAAAGAAATTTGTTGCAACCAAAACTCACACTTTCTGAATTTCCCATACAGTTTATTTTCTTTTAAGGTTTGCAAGTTAACACTTAAATGTTTTTCATGCTCCTCTTTACTTTTAGAAAACACCAAAATATCATCAATGAAAACCACCACAAACTTATCCAAGAACTCATGGAAAATTCTATTCATTATGTCCATGAATACAGCAGGTGCATTGGTTATCCCAAAAGGCATTACTACAAATTCATAATGGCCATATCTCGTACAGAACGCGGTCTTCAGAATATCTGCTTCCTTTACCTTCAGCTAATGGTACCCCGATCTCAAGTCAATCTTTGAAAAAAACTGAGCTCCCGGGAGCTGATCAAACAAATCATCGATATGAGGCAAAGGATATTTGTTCTTAACAGTGATATTATTCAAGGCTCTATAATCAATGCAAAGTCTCATAGAACCATCCTTATTTTTAACAAATAAAACAGGATCACCCCATGGTGATGTGCTAGGTCTAATGAAACCTTTATCTAATAAATATTGCAATTTCTCCTTCAACTGTAAAAGTTCAATTTGTGCCATTCGATAAGGGGGTTTTGAAATTGGCTTAGCATCAGGAACTAAGTCAACAGTAAACTCAACTTCCCGATCTGGTATTATTCTAGGCAACCTATCAGGAAAAACATCAGGATACTCATTTACCACTGGCACATCATTAATCTGAATAGTTCCTTTATTTTCAACGACGTCTGCAAGGTAACATTCATTTCCATCTTTTACAAGTTTCTCGGCCTCTTGATATGTTATCAAAAGTAAGGGTTCATTCTTGTAAACAAACTGAAAGTCTTTCTGAAAAGAAACTTCTTTAGCTCTACAGTCAATCTTAGCATGGTAAATAGAGAGCCAATCCATACCCAGGATAACATCAAACTCTACTAGATGTAGAACAATAAGGTTTGCAAGTAGGTTCTTTCCACAGATAAGGATATGAAGATTCTTATAAATTCTTTTTGCCTCGACACTTCCCCCAGGTGTTTTTACCAAAAGTTCAGGAGTCATTTCTTGAGATGGTATTCCCATTTTACTAGAAAAGGTTTCAGAGATGAAAGAATGTGTAGACCCCGAATCAAACAACACACTGGCATAATCTGAAAAAACAAACAAAGTACCTGATACAACTTCTTTTGATGGCCCGACATCTGCTGAATGAGTTGCAAAGGATTTCACCACCCCTTTCTGCTTGTAGTCTAACTGCTTCCCATCACTCAAGCTCCTTGTCAGACACTCGTTTTCATAGAGACCCATCTCATTACACTTATAACATTTCACTAACTGTAAATGAAATTTGTTCTTACCTTCACCTTGATCCTTTTCAGTGCAATCACGAGCCTTATGTCCCATCTTACCACATCGGTAGCACTTCCCAGAATTCAGAAGACATTCCCCAGCATGACTTTTGACACATTTATCACAAACTGGAAACTTAGGTCTCTTACCATTAGACTTTTTTTGAAGAATTCTTACCTTTCTCCTGCCACCTCGGTCTCTTCGTCAGCTGGTTGTTATAGAAAACTTGGTCATCGGCAAACTCCATTTCCACCTTCTCAGCACATCGAACAAGCTTTTCATAACTTTTAAGCTCACGAGAAGCTAATTCCCTTTGATACTTTGGCTTTAATCCTGAGTAAAAACAATTGATTTTACAATCAAGGTCCCGGATAAAATTTGGAGCATACCTTGCCAATCGAGTGAACCGTTCTTCATAGGCAGCCACTGAGTCTTCCTCTTGCCTCAATTCCAAGAATTGCTTTTCCATCCTAAGTCGAACAGACTTAGGAAAATACTTCTCAAGAAACATACCTTTGAATTCATCCCAGTCAAGAGCATCAATCTCATCGGCGTCCCTGATATTTTTAACCATAGACCACCACTGATCTGCTTCACCCTCCAAACGGTAAATAGCAAGACTAACCTTTTGATTGTCTGAACACCCCATGACATCAAAATCTTCTGCAGTGCTTTAATCCACCCTTCAGCTAGCACAGGGTCAGATGATCCTCTGAATGATGGTGGATGTTGTCTCATGAAATGTTCCACCACTGACATGTTCCTCTGCGGTTGATCTGGCTGATCTCATGCATGGATACCACCGCCATTTATGGCTTGAGTCAACTGCGCCATTACTGCAACAAACTATTCAGTTCCAATTCCGACCATTTATGGATGCTGATTCGGAAGGTTATTTCCTTATGTATGCCTTCCTAGCACTGCTTCCCTGTTTCCTCTGCGGAAAACCATTCTGACCAAACATTTCTTAGATGAAGCAACATGGTAATCTTTAAATGCTATATCATTTCGAAAAAAAAATATTTTTGGATAATCATTTAATAGAATTCTAACTCCTAAAGTTATCTAAACCGACCTTTGATACCAACTATAAGGCACCAGCCTTAAACCATACTTAATCTTGAGTTATTACAAGATTACAAATTGAGGATCTTTTCAGGTTTAGAGTTTTAGAGAATTAGATCATAAAACTTGCATTACATTCCACATATAAACAAAGTGGTTACATAAAGATAGTATTCTTCATTCCCATAAATGGAAACACATTTAAAATAAAACATGGATTATTTCTTGACACATCCTTGACTCTATCATCTTATCATGTACCATTCCCTTGACCTGTGAAAAACATTTCAAAAACTTGGGATGAGCATAAAAACTCAGTATGGGCTATAAAAAAACATGGAAAGGAAACATGAGTTCATATATACATAAGAATGAAATCATACTTTACCCATAAAACATAGGCACTATAACATACCTCATAAAATCATGAATAAATCATATAAATCATAAGACATAAAGGTAACTTGAGGCATTCATAACATTCTTACGTAGGGAGTAACCCTCTTGGTTACGTTTGGAATACCCATCACAGTATATTCCTTAAAATCTCTTCGGAGAAACCATAACGTTTCACTCCTTCCCGTTACCCAATGCATTGGAGAGCTATAATGGGCTCGCATGCCCTTAGTTTATCACGGAACCACCCGTCTTCATAATAATGCCCAAGAACCATAACATAATCATATCACATAAAACATGCATAAAGGAAACATAAAATTTCCACATTTCAATCACGAGATATCAATACAACACATTGATATAAAAATATTATGAAAACCATTTTCAATACCAAAATAACATAAAAGTAAAACATGGTATGTATTTTTCTTTTAAAAAGAAGGTATGGCTTGTAGAGGAAGTCGAAACTCAAATAACGGTCACGACGGCAGAGAAGTCGTTATCGCCGCATACGTACGACAAAAACATTCCCTTTTGTCTTTTAGTAAACACTTAGTATAAAAAAGATTCCTTTTGAATAAACATAATATTCAAAGGGGTTTATACACCGTATAAAAGAAAGTTGTGTATAAAATAAAATATGCCTCAACGAAAGGAGATTGAGACGAATTCCCATACCTCGTATCCGACTTGACCCGACCGTTCTTTAATCTCCTGAATAATAAACTTGAGTTAATCTCTAATTGCTTATGAATCTTTTTCAAGTTCATTATTACTTTTATACCATGTTATGAACATCATGTAATCAATTAAGTTAATAATGTTCATTTTTTCGGTATTTGGTTCTTTAGTCAAAAATAGACTTCTTACACATACATGTTGTTAATTTGGTCAAAGGTTCATTATATCCAGAATGGTATTCATGATGTAGATATCATATATTTCATATATATCCAGTACATACATTCATTTATAATATTACATAATCATATAGAGGTAAGAAATGAAATGCACCGTTCATGGAGACGGTAAGCCGTACGTACGCATGAACACTACTTTCATTTCTATTTCGTATTTTATAGAATGAAATAATAATGATATAATGGTATATTATAATTCCAGTATAATATCATATATAATATCATAGTTCCATCCTTTATATGTCCCACATATGGTATTTTAACGAATCAAATCACTTTGAGGGGGCGGTAGTCCGCACTTCCTAAAATGAAGATATTGTGTTTACCCATAATGGAAACCATAAAGGTATGCCCAAAATGAAAAAAACAGAAGCTTAAGGAAAACATAAACATATTATATATCATATATAAAAATAGTGACATCATAATGGCCACCTTTGATGGTGTTAAATGAGTGTTGAACAATCATCGTTTTGGGAGGCAGAATTTCGCCATCCACGGAAACCGTATGTTCTTTAACCATTTTATGTAGTTTTGTGAGAGTGTAGCTCAAATAAATATTATAAAAACATATTTGTATATTGAAGATACTGGTGTTGTTACAAAATAAGTAAATAAAAAGAGTTTAGTGGGTTGGAGAAGCAAAATAAAACAAATGAACATGAGAGAATGAATTACCTTTAAAAGTGTTACTCCTTTTGATTTGAGCCTAAAGTCATCCTTTGAAAGGATTCTGCCCAAAGGGAATCCTCTAGGATGAGGAGAGGGATGTGGAGAGATTAAATGGGCAGGGTTTGGCCGAGCCAAAGGCTTGAAGAGTGTGTGAAATGAGGTAGAGGTTGGGGCCTTTTATAAGAGGAGAGGAGGGGCACTTTTGGAAAGTAAAGAAATATTACTTTATTTGAAAATGTTTTTCGGTTTCAAAAGGTCCCACATTGCTATAATTCGTGTATAAGGTGATAAGGCTTAGAAATCCACTCATCCAATAAGTTTTGGACATGTTTTGTTCATAGATTTTACATTATCTTTCCATTTTATTTAAATCGTCAAATAATGATGTCATCGATGCATCATTATTATTTCATAAATAATTTAATTTATTTAATGTCTAAAAATAATAAAAAAATACTATGATATAGGAAATCTTTTTATCTTTCCAATGAATATTTATAATCAAAAATCTGATCTTTATAACCCCATGTAAAAATTGTTTTCGTAAAACATCTCTTGTTTGTGTCATTTTTACTTTAACATTTAATAAAAAGCTATTTATGTCATTTCCAAACCAAAGTGTCTCCATGGGGTTCCCAAGTTTACCCATGGCATTTCTTGGTCGGCCATGACCCAACCAATAAGGTTGGGACATATTTCTAGGTCATTTCCTATTATTAAAGCATTATTTATACCATAAACTACCCTAATTACCACTAATCGCGATTAAAAACTTAATAAGTTACTATTAACCAAATATTATTACAATCTCATTGAACCATATTTTACTTCCTAATTACAACCATGTATGTCGGATTTTAAAAATACAATACACATTAGTGGTAAACTTTCATTTAACTGAAAAATCAGTTTGCTTGATTACCACTTAGTGGTTTCACTATTCATCAAAAATTGAATTTTTTCAAAAAATTACCAAAAAATTCACCCTAAGCTATATTTGATATTTCGAATTCAAAAATGAAGTCTATTTTACAAAATTCAAATCATATAATTCACATTAATTAATTTAATAATTAATTCCCGCTGCTAGAGCAAATAGCGTGTTTTTACAAAACAATAAGTATCAAAAGATTGACACCAGTTTAAGTCTAATTTCAAAGTGAAATTGATTTCAATGACCACCATTGGATAAAATGGTAAAAATATATTCTAATTTCACTTCAAAACCAATTCAAAACATAATCTAATCATATAAATAAATTATATTAAAAAGTAGTTTTGATTTCAAATGCAGTATTTTTCACTATTCATTATAAAATGAACATTGTCAGAAAAATACCAAAAATTCACACAAGGTAATTTTTGATGTCCCAATCATAAAGAATAAGTTTATTTTGACAAACATAGTTTATAAAATTGTCAAAATATAGATTCAAAAATGGTTTGCCATCAAAAGGCAGTAAAACAATCTTTTAAGAATATTAGTGTATTCCATGCATAAGATTGTATTTATTTTCATTTTAAGCCTCTATAACAATATCTTAATCATTAATAGAAATAGATAAAAATATCTATTATTCATTACTTGCTTGGTATGTTACATATATCATTTATGGGGAAATGGTAAAATCGCCAACAAAAATCATTGCATGGTTTAGCCGTTGGGTTTACAAACTGTGGGACAATCATGCAAGGCCTTCTAAAGAAAGTGAACTTCTACATGGCTAGGCCAAATGGTTAGGGAAACCAAGTGACATCCTTATGAGACACCACTAATAAATGTTCCTTATTTTTCACACTGTCATGTGGTCCAACTCGCACGGTTCGGTATAACCATGCCCCTCCTACTAATCACTCTCTAAACTCGTGTGGTTTATTCAAACTGTGTGACATGAATTTTTCTCTAAAAAGTTCAGGTTTTGAGATCAGAAATAGCCTCAGAAACCCCTTAGACATCCCTAAAGTCATACGAAAACCCATTTTATGTCTATTAGAAAATCAGAACAAATGTTTAAGGATCAATACCTATGTAAAAAATACCTATTATAGTCTCCCAGCCTTACAGGAACACATCCTCATGTTCACATATGGGAGGAATAACATTGTCCATGAAAAAAATTTATGCACAATGAATGTACGTCAGCTTCCTACACACATGTCTCATCATGTACATTTATATTCATTCACATCACCTATAATAGAGTGATTGATTGGCCTTGTAGATCCACCATGATCCATTCCATGATGCGTATTGGAAAATCGTCAATGGTAGTATCAATATCTAACTCAAAATCCCTGGGATCAAAATTATGATACAAGTAGACATGGTTCTAGTGAATCTCTAAAACTTGGGAGATTTCATGCATGGCATGGTACCTATGAGATAAAAAAATGATATGATATCATCCCAACACTCTCTATAATATAAAATTTCCCTACATAATAAGGATACAACAACACATTCATTCATTTTTGTCTATTCTCTATCCTGGGTTATTCACATAGGAAAAAACAATCCCTGGACGCAAAAAATAGAGGTTTTATGTGGAAATTTACATAAAATTGCTATCTAGATTGAGAAGTATACATACACTTCGGGATAAGATTAACTAGAAATGATGTCTCTTAAATGAGATGAGTACCTAGTATAGATTTGTATCCTAACTCTATCCATCATCTGGGTGAATAGCATGCCCTACGATACGTGGCCTGAAAATGACCTATCTACAATTTTTCCTATAATATATTTTTATAGGAGAACATGAAATGAGGGATATTCCTCTCCCAATTACTTAAAAAATCTATGATATATTCCCATATCATGTCCTATAATACCTATTTCATCTATTCCAATTGACAATTTTTATGATGGTGAAAGGATTCCGTAAATAACATTTGTACAATAGAATTCTACAACTCCTGCTAGAACCGTGATGTAAAATGGTGTACATATCAGAAATGATAGTACATGGGGCCTTTTTTAGTCTTATGATCTTATAGTCATATAGTCTTCCTAGATCATCAATTGACAATCTTCTGGATATGAATGAAGTGATACACTTTCTCCTATTGGTCAACAAATACCCACACAATATGGATATATCTTGGATAAATCAGTAATCTGACCAAAAAATCAATAGTAATGTATTCCAATTTCCATTTTTTAGGACTGGAAGTTGCTGTAAAAATATTGAATGTCTCTAGATCTCAACCTGCAACTACTGATTGGAGGAACACCTTGTTATAAATACTTTTATCTGATGTTTCATCCCAGTCCACCAATACTAGTGAAATATTTATTGTTACATTTGGGATATTCCTAGATGAACTTCCCACTATGATTATTGAGAATAACATGTCAAATACTCCATAATATGTTTTAAAAAACAAGAACATCCATTTATATGCATAATGACATCTCTTTCCACAGACTGATGTGGAGGAGGGTCATCTCTTGAAATACTCTCATGAATAATCAAGCCCACATGATCTAAAAATTACCTACTTCTATCCTTCTCAAAGATATAAGAGGTAACTATAAAGTCACAGAGATAAAAATACAAATGAATGTAAAAATATATCAATGAAACTCTTCAAATGGGGCCATTAATTTCCATTCATCACAGGCTTCCCATATGACATGTTCCTGAGTATTTTGACTCTATAAATCTACAACACTATTTCCTTTCCATAACGTATAGGCAAGATCCAAACTAAAGGACTGAATATATTCATTCCATATATACTGTATAAGATTCATGTCACACTGGGATACAATATTTATAAGAATCATATTCTCAATTGACACGAAATATTTCTCACCACTCTAGTTGTGTCTGTAACAATTTAAGTCATAAAAAACTACCACTATAATGAGAACAAATTTCGAGTAATTTCACTCAAGAGTAATCAATTTTTGAGATCTATACGAAACAATTATTTCTTTTTTTTTCATGATCATTGCTCCCATGATAATTCCAGACTTATTATTGAATACTATATGTCATCTTATTGGATTTAGTATAATCAGTACAAATTTTGTGACAAGCCTTTCTTTTAGCTCTGCAAATTCATTCTCACACTTTTCATTCCATTGGAACTTAACGCCCTTATTTATAATACCATTAAGAGGTGAATTAGTGTTACAAATAGCGTGTAATATCCATATAGGGCAACAAAACTCCTTATATCAGACACATTGTTGGGATTATCCCAGAAAACTATAACAATCACCATATCTAGGTCAACAAAAAAAATCCTAATTTTGAGATATTACAACCCTATATTTGAACTTCCTCAATCATGAAATGGAACATATAAACCCTGGAATAAATATAATTATATATTACTGTACATATAATTATTTGAAGGTTTATATAATGGTCAATTCAAGTGTGAGAATAAAACAAATTTATGTCTAAAAAATAACGGAAAAAAATCCATGTAAGGATGAAACAACCTATTGATGAGAGCTATGAAAATTTTCATCTCATTCATAAGACTATATAGTAGGAAGCTGAACTCATACTGACCATACATACTATAAAAATATATAGGACATATATATGGTGGAATGAATCATCCCATATGATATAATGTTCATAGTTTGATCAATGAAATCACCATATATCATCATAACTAGTTAAATAGGTCATTTATGTGAGGTAGTGGATACCGGTCTTGAACATATGCTGGTACAACCATTTTTAATCCATGTAAAGATAAAAATTCATATCCACCTTATTGGTGAAAATAATGGGTGAACCCCAAGAGGTGTGGATCGAATATATAATAATGTTGGCCATAATATCCTCTAAATGTCGCTTTATATCTTAGAGGTTAGTAGCTTCCAACCTCTATAGAGAAATAGACCTCGGTGATGCTCCTAGAATTATTTCAATTGTAAACTCTACCTCTCTCTCAGAAGGCATGCCAAAAATATCATAATGAATGATTTTTTTGAAATAATATATTTCCAGGGTAATTCGGCATGATATAATCCACCGTCCTCTATAAAAATGGTGGAAATAAGTATGGTCAATCAACCAATCCCACGATTCTATGTTCTAACTCTACTGACATAGACATAGAAATCAACCTTTTGGAGATAACTTCTACCCACTAGTGATGTAAACAACACCATTGGGAGATTGTATTCTACAAATCCATGAAATTGAACAATCTAATACATCTTAATAATGATATAAAATCCCTTTATCTCAAGAATAAATAGGTCCAATAGAAAATGTTAATTATCTTCCTCAATGGGATAGTTCCTACATTTTTATATTCCATATGACCTTACGACCATTATGGTATCTAGTGTTATTACAACACAGCAATATTGTATATCGAGAAATATAAATTAAATTATTGATAAAGAGGAGAGGGAGTGTGAAGAACCCGTATTAAATCATTCAGATACTATAGTGGAGGCTACTTGAATAGCACCTCACACTGTAGATGGTTTTGATGGCTTGTCCTGAGGTGTCTGATTTAAAGCATGAAACTAACCTGATCCTTGGCATTGTGAAACTATATTACTAAGATAATAAAATATACTATGGTAGAAATTTTGGTTATCTGGAGTCTATCTACTATAGACATAAACTCATTCTTGGATAGTTCATCCAGGGCTACCATAACACCATGCCTAATGTGGCATAATAGAACCTACCCCTGAAGGTGGAGCTACAACAAAATCTCTTCCACATGAATATAATGGAAATGAAGACATAGTATCGGAAAATTCCCCATGTAGACATAGTCCTTGAATATATGAGGTTCTATATCACACTAATTATTTACATTCCCCTATGTTCCAAACTAATAACACACCATAGAGCATCCATCACGGGTTCTCCAGATTCCACAACCATGATGAAAACCCACGAGGGAACAGTTGATTCTATCAGATGAACTACTAGCATGTCATGTCAAATATCCCTTGTTATTGGTACTATAACCATCCCTCAGGATTTTTGAAATGAAAATATCTTGATTAACCATTTCAATAAAGATATACTAGTGAATGATATTCACTTAAGTACATTTGGAATACAATATCACTTCCATAACATTTCTATCATGCCTATGCTTATCACATGCTAGAAGAAGTGCGAAGAGAGGTAACTCAGTGAAAATATGTTGAATACTCTATTACTATCATGGATCCTTGATCTTGATTCATGTACACTCTATCCCTATCGACTCTCAGCATTTGAGGGAAAAATGATCATATAAGGTTGTTTGTAAATCATCCCATACCATAACTTCATGATTAATAGGTAGGATAACTATATCCCTCAAGTGCTCGGCTGAATCACACATCATGTAATAAGTATGAATGAACCTCTCATCCAGAGGAATATCTAAATTCTCAATGATAGAAAATGATTCAAACACCCAAGAATAATTAAGATACATATTGACATCCCCGATGATGGTAGGAGCATACTACATTTTGAACCCATGAGTCAGATCAACCATAATAGGTGAAAGATTTTGAGCACCTTTAATTGACTGCATCAAATTTAGAAGATAATCAGATAGGTAAGAAACGGATAACATATCTTGTATAAAAGCTGATTCTTCATGTGGATGTCATGGTGGTAATACTTGTAGCTAGGGGCCCACAATGTCTAGAGCATGGTAGTTTCCAACCTCAAAGTGCATGATAGGAGGATGTTATGGTGGAATTGGTATATAAATTCCAAGAACATTCCTTATAAAAATATTATAATACGATAGATATCATCACATAGGAATGTAAGATGAAAATAAAAAATTCAACAACCAGATGTGTAATTCCCCATATAGACGCATTGAATTCCATGTATTGGTAAGTGCTCAAGTATTAACATATATTGTTATAGTACTTGAAGGGTCTAATATTACATGCCTCAACATTTATTGTAAGTAGTTTCATATTAAATGTCATGATTGAATTTTCAATTTTTATTCTTATTTCATACATATTTGTTCATATATAATTGATTTTCATTCCTTGTGAATTACGTCTCATACACCATAACACATAAAAAAGAAACCCCTTTAACTCAATTCTATTTGATTAAATCAGTACATTAACCAATACAACCCAAGAGGGACCAAAAAATTTATGAATTTAAACTAATATTCACTCAATCACATCCATAAATTTAGACAATTACATATAAAGAAGGATAAATTTATAATCATAGTCATATCTCGAAAATTAATGTGTTGAAATACATCTTTATGGACTTGAAAAATTCATGGAATGTTAATTATAGATTCCTATGATGATGTATGTAAACATTCCTATTACCCTCATATCATCTAGAAAATAATAAAATAAATCCCTCAATCAAAAAAATAATTATAATAATAAATAAACATGTGAATCTCCAAATGGTGAAATGATATCAATATTAAAAGTCAAAATTATAACAACATTTATAATTTTGAAAAATCATCATTTATCCTGAAAATGAGTTCAAAACACCAAATATCTACATATAAACATGTACCATGGAGTTCTTATTCGACTTGACATTATTTCCAAATATTAAATCAACAATGGAACAACTCTGATTCCACATTGTGACCATCCAAGAACCGTATGCCATTGAAGGTTCCCCAAGTGCAGTTTGAAACATAACTTCATGAACATCTCCATAAAGTCCATAGGCTATAGACTATAAGTGAGGTCATTAGGTATGTCCATAGGAAGATTTTGACCTCAATAATAGACTGTATAATAGTGGATAAATATAATATAATTGGAGAAAAGTAGTGGAAGAAATGTATTAAAAAATATCCATAGTAGAAGAAATCAGAATAATAAACAACACATGTAACTAATATAACTATTGGAAATATGAATGATGATATGTTAATTATTTAATAATATGTAAATCATGTATTGAAAGTAGTATGAATAAATTCTATAGAATATTATAACAAATTAACTGAAAACTATTACTATCATCCTGAGTTCCAGTTCATTCATCTTGAAACAACACCATCTAAAGAATGTATGAAATCAAGTGTCTGATGCCAGATGATTCCCTTTGTCGACACCTACACAAATGTATTAAACCTAGGTAACAATGGATCTTGGATAGGGAGAGATATAATTCTTAGTATTCCCCCAAAAATGGAATCTATAATTTCTAGTCCATATAAAATAATCTGAACATTGTGTAATCATGCATATATAAAATTAAAGTACGATAATCACATAAATACCCATGTACCCGCTTCATCCCTCAATTGGTGTATGAACATGTAACTAGTTCATTTATTAATTAAGGTCCAGATTAAATATTTTATTCATGTGAGGTATATCCAGCATGGAAATCACATTTTTATAAACATAATAGGTGTTCCAAGATGTTCCAAGGAATAAATTATGATTAAAATATTGAAGAGGAAACCAAGATCCCATGGGTCTCCATCTTAGTATTACCTACAACCAGACTATAGGGTTAAGAGTGTAATCCATTGAGAACAATCCATGTCTTTACACAAATAGTATGATCTAACATAGTCCAATGAATACATCCAAGGTAAATCATGATAAGCTTTGGATATGTCCAATGATATGACCATGTAACATTCATTTCTATTGAAACCACTCTGGATCCAAAGAGTTTATCCATGGAATCTTGTATTAGTAATGGAGGGATCCGATGGTTACATACCAATAATCAACATATTGATGATAATTGTATTATAAGGTTAGTATCATCAAAGGTAACTAACATCCTTGATTCAGAATGGCCTCTATGGTTTCTCAAGTGATTATCCCTGGAATCCAGAATCTCACTCGAGTGAGACCACGCCTATAATGATATCATGTCTTGTATATATATATATATATTTGAATATTAAATTATATTAATTTATTTAATCAATTCATGTGATAGTCCTACCATTTAATTGGTTCGTTAGTATCACACATTTCCTTTCATTTGTTTGACATGATCATGGGCATGAAACAATTCATTAATTCATATAAATCACTAACATGTTATGTGGTTCACTCTAATACCTACCATAAAAAATCAAAAGGGGTGGTACAAAAACTAAAAAAATACCTTGTATATAATTCACTAGGATTATTATTATATATTAAATATAATTTTAAATTACGATATAATTAATTAATTATATTAAAGGAATTAACATTGGTGGGTCAAATGTAAAAAATACATGGTACGAGGAATTACAATTTATAATTGTTCAATCCAATAATATTTACCTCTATGATGTTCAAGGTATGAACATTTTAATGGTGGCACATAAATACCATTTGAAGTACTAAAAACCTAATTTATACAGAACACACTACATTGGGTGGTCAATATTATGGATGTAACCACCAATGATGATTGAAAAATTTGGAATGGGTTATAGAAAATGGATCCAAAATATAATTGAAATTTATCTAAATTATGAATAAGTTCCCAATGAGATCTGAATTCTCACATGACAATTTATTAACAGACAAATCACTTGGGATGGGTTATACACCACCTACCTCATACTCATATGACTCTCCTCATCTAGTATTAGCAGAAAGTTTCTCCTTTATTGAATGCGATTTTAAAAATGGTTTGATTCCAAAAAATGGAATATTCTCTTGTATCTAAATAGGGACATCTATAAGATTAAAGGAATTGAGTAATTAAAATTGAATCATGAATGTACCAGTGTGGATCCAATGAGACTTGTGATGCTTTCACTAGACAACATATGGATGCATGGGATCAAATCCTAAATTAGATGGATTTATTTATACAATATGGACAACAGAAGGAATGATGTCCAATGTATGTGAAATGGGAAGAAGGTTTATTTTAATTAAATAATATATTTTAAAATGGTAAACTCACACCAAATTTTTCATTCGAACTTTTTACAAATCATGTTCTAGCGGTGAACATTATACAGAAGGAAGGGGTGTTGCACATATCTAGACCATAGGGTTAGAGAAAATATATGTCGACTATATGAAACACCTCTTCTAAATGATGTTGATTTTTTGAATAACCGTAAATCCCATCTTACACGATTTGGGAAAACCATGAATCCTCCCCGCCTAATTTGAACTAATCTTGTGTCCCTCCCCACATGATATATTCAACCAGTGTGACATGCATGTATCTAAAAAAATGATTGGGTTTTGGAATTTGAAGTTTTTAAAAACACCCTTAAGTCCATCAAAAACTTATTAAACAGTGGTTTAAGGTCTTTAATATTTAATTAATCGTAAATTTAGATGATCTATACCTAAATAAAAGTTCAGTTTCTGACTCGATTTTTGTGTATGATCATTGAAAACAACTAAATTCCCATGAGTTATGTCTGGTATGATGAAAAATGGAAAACATGTTTTATGACTCAATACATAGGGATGTGAGACCTCTTTTATGTGGTGTAAATAAATGAGTGCTTGATACAAATCTCAATCCTTATGAATTCATCAAACATATCATACTGACAGAACAAATTTCAGTCTTAACAGTTAAATTATCCTATTAATCCAATGTTGCATGAGGAAGGAAGATAAACCCATATTAGAGTTTCAGTCACATGTGATAGATTTTTGGAAGCATCGATTTGATTATTCAATGGTGGAATTCTAATAGGATCACATGCATTAGGTAGGTTTCATACATTTATTTTTAGGAGAAGAATCATATTTTCTATGGTTTAATGTGGTGTATAACACTATGTGTCTTTTATACAAGGTTAAAAAGTCCATATATATCCTTATAACAAACATTTCATATTGGGGGTTCAATTACATACATGTTTACCATGTCCTATGTCTCTTCATGACATGTTTTCAATGTATTCTTTAATTTTCATGGTTATCTTTCTCAAAATTATGGAATGTCCTAGGGTTCTTCAAATTATTTATGTAGACATGCCTATATTATTTCGTACAATCATATTGACATTTCTATCAGACAATCGTGTTACTCATATGAAACATTTTAGGGTACTCACATAATCAAAAAATACAATTTTATGTGAGTTAAGGGATCATGTATGACATTTTGGAAGTCCGTTGCCGGATATAGCTATAATTTTTGGATGACTTTGTATTACTTGGACAATATGTTCATTTCCCATCACATAATCAATTCATACACATATCAGGGTTTCATGGAATACATGATAACATTATAGAAAGATGTTACAAGATATTGCTAGCACGTTTGGAGGACATGAAATTACTTTTTAAATATGTAAAGTTTCCATAACGTAATCGATATAGAAATATTCAAGGGATTCACAAGATCAAGACTGACATATCATATATATGTCAGATGATATAATTGGAATATCTGTAGGATATCTCATTTCTAGGAAAATTTGTCTAGGGTACATTATGTGACATGGATAACGTTTCTATAGGGATTTAATTGATTGTTGAAGACAATTCCATGTTTTTGTTGCTATCATTAATGACACATCAGTGGTATTTCAATAGATCTTGATAGGCCATGTGAGGTACATAACACATTAAAATGAAAATAAACTCATCATACTTCATGTAAAGAATAAAAATTTTACAGCCTTTGGTTCATATAAACATGAATGTTTTATAATCATTGGACCATTAGGGTTTCATGTAAAAATGATGACATATAGAAGCTGCTACACATAATCTAGATGGTGTGTCAGTAGACCTTCATTTGTGCAATAGGGTAATCATGTGAAAATTATATAAATATCTTGCAATCCCATATGTAATTTACAAGGATTTACCTAGTTGAAGAACCTTGCAACTGTGTGTATTTCCACTTTCATAATTCCTCTCTGACTTCTTCTCTCCCATGTGACTAACCTCACCATCATGTGTCCCAAATTTTTAGTATAGGCAAGGATAAATTTATATACTTCACCACCCCCGTTATATGAATCCTATCATGCTTCATATATCATCGATATGGTTTCTATTTTATGGTTGGAGTATCCAACTATTCTCTTTGAAGGATATGTTCTTAAATATTCCATACCATCTCAAGATAAACAATGAACACAAGAATGATCTACCATCATCGTATTTTTTTGTCTCATGGCTTTTCATATGACATTAATATAATAATATTTACATATAAAGGTGACTTTTCAATATCAAGGTGACATATTCTTATATCTTCATGGGTCAAAACAAAAATTCAAATAATATTTCCCACGATCAAGGGTGAATTGTATGAATTTCTATACGATATCGGGTTAGTTCATTAGAGGTCATTCACACAATGAAATAGTAAAAAAAATTCTATAAGGGTTACACACTTTTCATCCTTTTATATGCTATTTTAAAAGACATACCATTTTTGTGACCATCATTGATGCTCATTAAATCTAATGGATCTCATAATGAAATGAAATAATTGTCTTGGATGGTCTCTCTGTGTATCTATTATCAATTGTTTGATCTATGATAGATCTTGAAATGGAACGTAACTAATGTCCACGAGTTTCAATAATCTTTTTTAGATCTATAGGGTTGTCAAATGTTTGAATGGATGTGTACACTGTATTTTTCAAGATGAATTTTACATGAATGAGGGCTTACATATGATCTGAAGAAGTCTCCTGGTATCTATTTCACAATCATGGGGGGAATGTAAGAGGGTAATTCTTTGATCATCCATATATCACCTGAATCACATGAATCATATACAGTACCCTCCTTTAATTGTGAGATCATTTGTATTTTTTTGGGGTTAAATGATCCTCATATCCCTTCCACATTGTCGACATGTATCAGTTCACCTTCTTCTATTCATTTCTATAGAAAATAACACTCATTATTTGGGTATTACATCAATTAAAAAATTGTATATTCTCATTTGGCCGGTGACAACATTCATATGAATGGGAATATGTTAGTAATTTACAATTTTTTTGATACATATATCGAAATGAATTAAATAAACTCACAAAATTGAAAAAAAAGAATGCGGTGTTTAAATTTTAAATCCACATCCTGATGTATTACCATATCATAACCTTGTTACCAGTATGAAGGGGAAAAAATTAACATATTTTCTATTTAAATATACTAAAAATAAAAGGGAAATTGTAACATCTTGATTCTGGAAGCCACCCAGAGGCACCCCATACCTGGTTGGTCACATGGCCTCATGTGCATTTCCCCAAATGACAGAGGCTACTGACTAGCAGCGAGGGCTGGGTGCGATAGTGGGGAAACCATGACCTCATTGTTAGATTAAACAACAGAAGTAACAACACATACAACCGTGGATGTAGTAAATATACAACAACAATAACAGCGGAAGACTGATTAATATACAACTTGAGAAGAAATATATGTAAATGATACATGATACATATATGTATAAGAAAATAGCCAAATAAGTCACAATGCTGAATAAAGTACTAAACCAAAAGACAAAAGAAAAATTGATGAGAAACTCTTCAGTATCGAAAGCATCAGCCTGGTCCCAAGCTCTCCAAATCCAGTGCAATTGGTAACATGAAGTAGAAGGTTGATTGACCTTATCTATACATGCATCAATATAATATGTTTGGTCCCAAAAGCATTACCCGAATAGGGTGTGAGACAATGGCCCAGTAGGAAACCTCCCAAAGATCTGTGCCTTACATTCATTTAATATATGGCAGGTAAAAGTACAGAAAGTAGTAAACAGGGAAGTACTAAAAAACAAACAATCCGCAGTTTCTAGAACATAATTATAAAAATGTAAACAATCACTCATGAAAGTATAACAAATAGGTAACCTCTGGGTACTTCTTACAGCCTAACCACTATAGTTCAACCTACAAGTAATAGAAACCCTTTGGGAGGCACACACAGTCTCACCCCTCTGGTTCAGCTAAAGAATAGACTCTCTGGGGAAGCACTCACCATCAATTCCCCCTATAGTATCGCATCATACTAAAAGCGCTCTGGGGAAGCACTCAACGTCTCATTCCCCCTATGGCTCGTGTCTAGGAACTAAAGACACTTTGAGGAAGCACTCAACGTCAATTCCCCCTATGGCCTCACATCGTAAATTAAAAACACTCTGACGAAGCCCTTACGTCCATTATCCCTTTGGTCGACGATACTAGGTTCTCACACCCCTGTGTAAAATCAGCAATTATCACATCACGTAATGGCCAAATTATCCTCAATAACTACTTGACCAGCATCAACAACATCTCAGCAAGGAAGAACAGTCACACCATCCTACAACTAGTCATGGAACTAGTAATAGCCTAACATGAAAAAGTAGACCAAACATTCATAAACTGGAAAAACATGCCTGGGAAAAGAATCCAAAGCCCAGTGAATTACCATATTCACAAGAAATATCCCCAAATAAAAAATAATAGAAAATCATGAAAACAACAAGGGAAATACCAGAAAACAAGCAATACCCCATTCACAGGTATTGGTGTAATTTGAACAAATATTCAAAGACATCCTTCGGAAAGGCACAAACCACCTACCACGACGTTAGTTGATCGATATAATTGAACCTCGAAGCTTGATTCTCCTTGGAATATTGTAGATCTATGAAGACATCCAAAATGATCAACCCACGATATCTTAAGGAAGATGAGTAATTGGAAAACAATGCTCTAGGAGAAGGAAGAGCATACCGATGCAGTTCCAACGCAATCAACGACGGTAGATTCGGAGAACATAAGGAGGCTTGGGGGATAGAAGGAGATTCGCGGCCATACGTGATGCCCTTGGCTGACGAAGATGGAGACGAAGACAGTTATGGGATTAGGGCATGACCCCGGTATATTTAATTAAAAGAAACGAAGTACACGTTGTGTACTTCTGAATTACACTGCGTGTACTCACTTTTTCTGTACTACGCTTTACGTGGCCTCCACCTCACCCCTACATGGCCATGTGCATGGTCATGGAATAGCCAATACACGACCACAAGCGGCATCAAAGTACACAGTGTGTACTCATAAAGTACACAACGTGTACTTAAAATTTTTTCAGAAAGTCATCTTTTCTAAAAAACTCTATAAAATGGAAAAACATACGTAAAAATAAGGGTCAGGTTCTTAAAAACATTCCCCTTAAATAAATTTGTCTCCGAATTTCCCTAATGAGGTGTAGATGAAGAAAACCCGAACAACACTAGCCCCTATGATCACACATCTACCTCCCTCTCCCATGTCTTATCTTGTACTCTCCCATGCTTCCATAGCACCTATACTAGAGCAATAGACAGGCCACAGACAAACATTGTACTGCCATCGAAAATCCGGATATGATGCTCCTTAAACAATGAATCTGCTTCGAGCTCAACCTCCTCAGGTTGAAAGTCCTGAGACGCATCTGAAAAGTATCATCAGCGCTAAGAAACATGGACGACGTCGTGCATAGCCAGGTACCTCTGAGTTAACTTCAACCGACAGGCAATCGTCCCAACTCTCTATAACACCTCAAACGGCCCGACATACCTCGGTGAAAGCAAACCCTATCTGTGAATCCTCCTGTGTACCAACCTCTGTGAGACACACTGGAAAACCTGATCCCCAACCTCGAACTCTAGAGGTCATCGCCACTGGTCAACGTAAGACTTTTGACGAGACTGTGGCATAGACATCCTCTTCTGAATCAACTCTATCTGATCTGAGGTCTCTTGAACAAGATGAGGTCATAGCAAACTGCCTCTCCGACCTCTAGCCTAGACAACGGTGATCATCGTGGCCTACCATACAATTCCTCATAAGGTTCCATCTGAATAGTTTCTTAGAATGTATTTTTATAGGAAAACTCTACAAGAGATATATGATTCTCCCAGGAACATACAAAGACCTGAATGCATTATCGGAGCATATCCTCATGCACTTGAATCGTATGCTCGGACTGTCCATCTGTCTGGGGATAGTATGTTGTACGCTAAAGTACCTGTATACCCAAAGCCTTCTGAAGCCCCAGCTAGACCCGAGAAGTAAAGCACACATCTTTTTCTGAAACAATGGAGTGTGGAAGTCCTTGTATTTATACAATCTATTGAATGTACAGCCATCCAAGATAATCAACAATTAAGGTCTCCTTGATCTTCATGAAGTGGGAAACCTTTGTGAGCATGTGGATGAAAACCCAAACAGAATCATTCCCTCGAGGTGATCACAGAAAATTAGTCATGAAGTCCATCTTTACGTCATTCCACTACCACTTGGTAATGGGTAACTGCTGTAAAATACCTTCTAGTAACTGATGTTCCTCCTTCACCTACTAAAATATGGAACACCTCAGAAAAACCCCTAAACATCACTCTTCATACATGACCACCAATACTGATGGTGTATATCAAGATAAATCTTGCTGAAGCCAGGATGAACTGCCCCAATCGAGGAATGAAAATCCCACATCATCTCCTCATGTATGTCTACTGGCACCCATACACGTCCCTAGAAACGCAAGAACTCATCCTCGCATACTGTTCATCCAGAAATAGGGTCCTCTCCTAACATGATTTCCTATACGAATAGACCTTCAGAATATGATAGCTACCTCATTCGTACCTGATCAAGAAGGGTAGTGGTAACAGCTACAGAAGAAAGAAATGATTGCCAATGTCTCTTCTGCACCTCCAAATGCATATCTAAGAATAGCACCATAAGCTGCCACTCACTACTGGACTCCAGAACTGCCTGTATTTGAGTCCTCCTACTTAACTCATCATCCACTATGTTTCCCTTCCAAGGTTTATAGGAATGCTCAATGTCAAAGGACTGAAGATACTCGACCCACCTGCGCTGTCTCAGATTTTTCTCACGGTGGGTGATGATGTACTTGAGACTCTTGTGGTCGGTGAAAACCAAAAACTTCTCTCACAGAAGATATGTCTCCAACAATATAAGGCATGAAAAAATGCCACCAACTCGAGATCATGCGTCAGGTAGTTCCTCTCATGTGGCCTCAAATGCTGAGACTCGTACGCGATTACTCCATCTCCCTACATAAGCATAGCTCCCAGCCATATACCTGAAGCTTTATAGTAAGTAGTGTAGATCTTTCCTAGCTCTGGAAATACTAGTATCTGTGTGGATGCCAAACTCCCCTTCAACTCTTGAAAGGCTGACTCACAAGAATCTTCCCACAAGAACTTCTCAGCATTCTTAGTCATACCTGTCAGTGGTGCTGATAAGCGTGAAAAGTCATCTATGAAGCTTCTACAGTATCCATGTAGCCCTGGAAAACTCTATACCTCAAATACGTTCTTCTGATTCTCCCAAGAGACTACTGCTTCCACTTTCTCTGGGACTACTGATACTCTTGTCTCTAAGATAACGTGACCCAAAAAGTGATTTTGATCCATCCAAAAGAGGAATTTCGAGAGCTTAGCATATAACTGATGCTTTCTCAGTGTACTCAAAATGATCTCATGATGGGTTTCATGGTCGTGTAGAGTGTGAGAGTACACCAAGATATCATACATGAAGACCACCATGAAAGGGTCCAAGTATGTATGGAACACTTGGATCAATAGTGCCATGAAAACTACAGGTGCGTTCGTCAGACCGAACGACATAACCATATATTCATATAGACCACCCCATCTCCTGATGGTTGTAAGAGGTATATCTGATGGTCTAACTCACAAATGATGATAAAAAGACCTCAAATCGATCATCATGAACACCTGGGATCCTCTATGCTGATCAAATATTTTATCAATCCTAGGAAAGGGATATCGGTTGTTGACCATCAACTAGTTCAATTTCTGATAGTCCACACAAAGCCTGAGGGTACCATCTTCCTTCATCGAAAACATGACAGGCGAACCCCAAGGAGAAGTATTGGGTCTAATGAAACCCTTTTCATGTAAATCCTCCAATAGTTTCTTGAGCTCTTGTAGATAAGGTGTTGCCATCCTAAATGGAGGAATGTACACTGGTGTCGGTCCTCGGACGATCTCAATAGAGAATTCTACCTCACGCTCCGGGGGAAGACCCGAAAATTCATCTGTAAAGACATCTGTCAACTGATCCAACCCTAGAGAAAAGTATAACTATGATGTACCCTGGTCATCCCAATATAGACTAGAAATATTAGTTGTAACTCCACCTAGCCCATGATTCTTGGGTCCTTCTCTACTCGCCTGGACATCCCACTCACACTTATGAAGAATGGACACACCCTATGGTGATACTAAACTCACTCTGTAGAGATAATAGTCTACGACTTCCTGGAAGGGAACTAGGCAGTCCATTCTAAGAATGAAAACATAGCTTGTCATCTCTAGGACATAGAGGTCCCATAAGAAGTGACACCCTGCAACCTCAAGTGGGATCTCAATGCACTGACGTACACTAACTGCTCTATTTCTAAAACGGTGTGTCTAGAGTCAATGTATATGTAGGGGAAAATATACAGAGACCAAGAATATCCACAATAGAAAAAATGATAAATCTATTGGAATCCTCTGTATCGAAATGAGTAGAAGATAAAACAGAGGTTACTAAGATCATACCTCGAACTGTAGTGGGTCCGAGATCATACTCTTGCTAGGTCTACTCCACTGAAAAATCCTGCCCTCCACCACGGCCCTGTGACCCTACCTGACCACTCTGAGCTAATCCACCCTACTGTAGTTGAATGAAGGGTGACTAGACACCACGACCATGACCTCTACCTCAGCCTGAACGGCCAGAAGAACACCAGTTCCAAGACTGGTGAGAAACTAGTGGCGCTACTCTTGAATGAGTAGTCATGGATGAACCCCTATCACCAGCTGCTGGTGAGAAAACCTAACAAAATCACTGAAGGTGACGCATATTGCAGCCAAGATCGTCACTCCACTAGGCCTCTCTGTCACAGTGGCCTCGTATGCCCGACCATTTCACACTAGTAGCATACCACCTCACTACTTGAAGATATTTCTCATTGTCTCAGATCACCGTGCGTAGACTCCCTACGACTCTTCCTTTTGTCATATGTTGGAGCACTAACTTTGGAAGCGGAACTGCCTTGGCTCCTAGCTCTAGAATCTCTCAGATTATGTTCTGAAATTAGTTCCTGGATTATGATATAAGCGATGGATGTATTCCTGAAGATATCCACCTATGAGCGGATCTCCCGCCTGAGACCATCCTCAAACCTCCTTTCCATGAACAATCCATATGCTCTCTGGAGGGGTGTGAAATTCTGAATCTTGGTGGAACGAGAGGAATAATCCATGACAGAAAGAGTACCCTACTTCAGGCTCATGAACTCTCGGGATCAGTCGGCCCTTTAGGTCTCCAGATAGAAGTAATCATAAAAGGTGCGCTGAAACTTCTATCACGCCATAACCTGCAGATGACCTGCCTATGAGATCACGTCCCACCACATCTTGGAAAATTATTGTAGCATGTAGGTAGCGAGCATGACCTTCCTTTTTGGTGGCGTCTCTAGATGCTCAAGGATCGTCATCAAGGATTCTAGCCATGACTCAACAGGTTGAGGACCTCATTCCCCTAAGAAGGTGGGAAGATGCTACTGCAAGAAAACCCTCGTATGTTCTTCCATAGTCGAGGAAAGAGGTAGAGATCCCTGGAAAGTCTATATCATCCTTATAAAAACATCCCTAATCTTCGCATCAGCACCTGAAACTGGTATAACTACTAGTGCCAAGGCTGGAACTACAAGAGGATCTAAAGGAGGTCCATGATCAGCCATATCTGGCGTCTGATCACTGCCCTGCTAATGGCGGACAACCGGAGGACGTCTCGATGACATAACTCTGAAATGTCAAAATCAAACCTTAGATTCAGGATTAACAAGGACTGAAAAACTGAAGGAACAAGATGGAACAGGTAAAAGAAGAAATTCAGTTTATGAAAAAGATGACTACTCGTCATGTCCCATTAATTCATTCACATGGGCATGTATTATACCAAAATAGGATTTGTAACACCCCAAATACATGGTGTGTTGTCCTAACACACAACATGTTATTGAATCCTCTTCCCTACTAGAGTCCTTCTACACAGTTAAGCCACAAGGCTCCTCTATGACACAACTACATGGCGTGTTCAAGGATGACACGGTTTGTACTAGACCTGCCTTACCTGGCATGTGCTGTTAGCGACAAGGCCTGACACATGGCTGACACTAAACGACATGTTCCAGATGGACATGGCGTGTACGAGAAAGGGTATCACTGACCCGTGTTGCTCATGACACAGCTGGGTACCTAGATCAGATTACAAAACCTTTATGATTCAGACACGACGTGTATGTTAAAAGATAACATGACCGTGTTGTTTGTGACACAGCCAGGGTACCTATTTCATTTTACACGACATGCTAAAATAGTAAACGGTGTGTTCCTATGATATTTTTCACAACCTCGTGTCCCAGCTCACATAGTAAGTGACATGGTTAAAAAATAGATGGCATGTATTCATAAACTACACGCCGTGTATTCTGGTTTTTTCCAGACAGTAGCCTCAGAAACTGCTCAGGAGCCCAGAAAACGCAGAAAACAATAGTTAAGGTTCAAAATTTCAATCCGAGAGGGCCCATACTCCCCGCGAATCGAATAATGGCATCTTATACAAGTTATCATAAGTATAACAAGCAATGATCCACCATAATCTGGTCCATGATGGCCCATAAAACCAAATGAACCAAAGTTTGCAGTCCACCTAAGAAAATCACTATACAAAAAAATTCATTATCAAACATTAGATATTTCATCGAAGTATCTATCACAACAGCATGCATAATCTAAATAACATCTATCACAACAACATGCAATCACTAATGCATCCTAGATGGCATGGAAAAAATGAATTACATGTGGTTTCTAACAAGTGCCTATATGATGCATGAGATGTCATACCCTCATCTCATTGGGTTGTGGTAGAAATAGAACCGCAAAAACAATAACAGTAACATCACAAAGCATGTGAATCACTCAACGGTGAAATCCAATCAACTGTCAAATTTTCAAACCAAATAAAATTGCAATAAAGTAGGTAATATGGATTTTTCCTATATATGAGTTAGTTACTCCTAGGCACAACTCATTACTAAGTACCTATTCAGTCCTATCTCTGGTTATAGGCTCCAAAAAGTAAGTCAAGAGAATATAAACCCTCTGATACCACTTTTTAATGTCCCGATTCCAGAAGCCACCCAGAGGAACCCTATACGCAGTTGGTCACATGGCCTAAAGTGCATTTCCTCAAACACCAGAGGATGCTGACTAGCAGCGAGGGCTGGGTGTGATAGTGGGGAAACAATTCCCTCTTTGAGAAATTACATATCAGAAGTAACAATACATACAACAGTGGAAGCAGAAAATATACAACAACAATAATAGCTGAAGAATGATAAATAAACTACTGGAGCAGAAATATATATAAATGATGCATGATACATATATGTATAATAAAACAGCCAAACAAGTAACAATTCTGAATACATTATTAAACCAACATACAAAAGAAAAATAGATGAGAAACTCCTCAGCATCACAAGCCTCAGCTTGGTCCCATGCTCTCCAGCTGTAGCGCAACCAAGAACCTGAAGTAGAAGGGAGCTGGCTGTTATTTATATATGCAACATTATAATCAGTTTGGGCCCAAAACCATGACCCAAATAGGGTGTGAGACAATTTCCCAGTAGGAAACCACCCAAATATTTCTGCCTAACAGTAAGTGAATATATGGAAGGTAAAATTACAGAAAGCAGTAAATTAGGAAGTACTAAATTGAAAACAATCCACAGGTTCCAGAAACTAATTACAAACAAGTAAACAATCAATCAAGCAAGTATAACAAACATGTAACCTCTGGGTATTTCTCATAGCCTTACCCCTATGGTTCAACATACAGGTAATAGAAACCCTCTGGGAGGCACACTCAGTATCACCCCTCTAGTTCAGTTAAAGTGTAGACTGTAAGGGGAATCAGTCACAGTCAATTCCCCCTATAGTCTCATATCAAACTAAAGGCACTATGATGAATCACTCAACATCTCATTCCACCTATGGCAAGCATCGAGGAACAACATACACTCTGAGGAAGCGCTCAACATAAATTCCCTCTATGGTCTCGCATCATAAATTAAAGACACTCTGGATAAGCCCTTATGTCCATTATACCTATGGTCTAATACACTCGGTTCTCACAACCCTATGTAAAATCTGCAAATATCACATCGTGTAATAGCCGAAGTATCCTCAAGACCTACTTGGATAGCATCTACAACATCTCAGCAAGGAATAACAGTCAAACCATCCTACAACTAGGCATGGAACTAGCAATAGCCTAACAAGAAAAACTAGAACAAATGGACATAAATAGGAAAACATGTTTGGGAAAAGAATAAAAATCACAATAAATTACCCTATTCAAAAACAATATCCCCTAATCAAGAATATACGAAAATTAGGAAAACCAAAATAGAAAAACATGAAAACACGCAATACCCTGTTCACGGGGATTGGAGGAATTTTCACAAATACTCAAATACTTCCTACGAAAAGGCACAAACCACCTACGATGACGTTAGGAGATCGATATAGTTGATCCTAGAAGCTTGATGATCCTTGAAACATCATAGATATCCGAAAACGTCCCAAATACACGACCCAGGATAAAATGCGAAAGAGGAGGAATTGGAAAACAACGCTCTAAGAGAAGGAATAACTTACCGTTGTGGTTCCAATGCAATCTATAATGGTCAATTCTGAGAATAGTTGGAGGCATGGGGGCTTGGAGGAGATTCACGGCCATATGGGATGGCCTCGGCCAATGAAGTTGGAGAAGAAGAAAGTTCTAGGGTTACCAAGCGACCGCGGTCTGTTTAATGAAAAAAAAAAGTACATGATGTGTACTGTCCTTTTCTGTACTCCGATTTTGGCGGCGTCCACATCACCCCTACATGGTTGTATTCATGGTTATGAAATGACCAATACACTACCTTGAGCGGAATAAAAGTACACGGCGTGTACTCATGAATTACATGGTGTGTACTTTAAAATTTTCTATGAACACCTCATTTCTAAAAAATGCTAGAAAATGGAAAAACATACATGAAAAGAAGGGTCGGGTTCTTACAGAAATAGTTACCTAAATTGATTCTCTTGATTCCAAATATGGAATCCATTTTTCATTATTCAATATCAATTATTTGTATAAATTCATTTTAAAATTATAGTTCTGAATGTGATGAAATTACTTTGTTTAGAAATGATATATTTTTATGCATAAAAATAAATTTTTTATTTTCTCGTGATTCAAAATAAATTACGTGAACACTAAAAAATTTGATTGAATATATAATATTTAATTAAAATAATTCACCAATAGTGATAAATTTATCTTTTAAGAAGGAAAACATTGCACATGAATTGTTTTCAAACAAAACAACTCTTTTATTTTTATATGATATTTAGTTTTTTTATTCTATTAATATCCAATTAATTTATTTTATTCATACATGTTTCCATTACATTGATAGAAATATTTGTACTCCAAAATTTAATAGTATGGTTATAATAGTATTCTTTTTACAGTTAATTTAGACATGGGTTTACATGTAACATATACAATGGAATAAATTAAATTTATTTGAAAGAAAATCATAAAACCAAGTGTAATTACAATGTATGGATATCCACCATTATAATAATCCTCATGATATATTATTATTTTCTCTATGAAACATTAATGATTAATATGATATTAACATATATTAATTTTTACATTATAAAAAATTTATGTTTGATTTAGGCATAATTTTCTCCCAATCTGAGTCATAAATGATTTAATCCTAAAATATAAATAAAATGTGTGTTCTGTTAATTGAATTTTATTTTCATTAAGCCTATTTAAATAAGTTATAAATTAATTTCAAATCTTCTATAATGGGGTTAACTAATCTTTTTTACCCCATTACCATATATATTGAAAAATTTTAATATTTGATTTCTTATCCATTGAAGTCATGTTTTCAATTCATAGAGTATTCTTTATCTAATATATCTATTTTCATTATCAAATTTCCCTCTCATTATCTACAATTGTATCTATAATATCATATATTCAATTCAATTTTAATATCTCACATTCATAATTGTGTTCCTTATACTCCATATATATTCATTATTACACTCATGGCCAACAATTATCTTATAAAATTTATGGAATGGTTCTTATTTATAAAAATAACTACACAATAATACATGTGTTTCCAAGGGTAGGTATTTCAGATCGATTATTTTTAACAAATACCTTAACAAAAGTTGAGTTCAAAATTATTACCTTTGCAACATCCCATTACTGTTCGGTTAGGTGTATATTTAACAACCTCATGATTTACTATTTATCATTTTCTATATAGATCCAAGATGGAATCACAAGGATAACTATAATAGGGATGTTATAGTTTTTTGGAATCTCATATTTTATTGGGATTTTTCTATAGGCTATAGGGGGTTTCATTCTGTGTAAGTAGGTTACATGATGTGTATGAGTTTCTTGATGCAATTCAAGAAAGGATTCATGATTTGAATTGTAACATAATTTGGGGAGATCTTACAGGTAATGGGTTAATAAAGGGTCAGAGTTTAATATAAGGTGATAGGTTTTTTAACATATCTAATCACTTGAATGATACCCATTGTGTAACTAGGTTACACATCATGTAATTCCATTTTTACAGTTTTTAAAATAATCATGAGACTAATTTACATTTGGTACTTTTCCAAACATCAATGCCCTCAGCCCAGGGATATTACCTTGTTATTTTGGAATACTGTTCTTATTATAGATTGATCAAATCAGAATTCGACCTTAGTTAATATTTTGGAGTGTACCTCTAGGTAATATACCATTCTGCTTCTTCTTTTCTATTGACCATGGTAGAACACATGGGTTGCATAATCAGATCAGTTGATCTAAATTTTTATCTCTTCTTATATTCTACAAAGATCCATTTTGTGATCTCATTATGAAGGTCATTCCTTTATTGTCCATGTAGTGGAAGGCATTATGATCTAAGGTATGTGGGATTCCTCAATTCCACCAACCCCCTTTTTTCTAAACTGGATCAATATTTAGATGGGGATTGGTTTTTATGGACTTCGTTGACATTGTTGGGTTTTTATTTATGGTAGATCATATTGTGGGAGTGTGGGATAGGAGTTTTGAGCTAGGTGGTTCCATCATTACAGTTTACTATATAAATTTTATTGTCCAATTTTTATGAAATTCTTTATAAATTAATTGTTATGAATGTGGCATCCACCATGGCCCGAAAGTCCCATCTCTTCACCTCAAGGCCCCACGATTCCCCTATACCTCCTAAAATTATCTGTGGCATCACCCCTTTTTGGAGATAGTCATAATCAGGATATTGGATATTTGACACCTCCTTCAACATTTCTCTTAGGAGGATGACCTCGAGGAGGCTTGGTCTAAGGGCCATCGATATTGTGAGGGATGTCACTTCTAGTTGTTCATATGTGGCTTTGATTTTTACTATAATTAGGATCATCCGACAATGGAGATTTGGGAATGATTTTCAAAATTACCCCTTCCTTTTTAGATCCCTTCCATCCTTCAAATGTTAAGCAATCTCATCGGACAGTTTCTAGCATTTTATAATTGCTCATGTTCCCTGTTCCACCCCATTTCCCCTCACATCTGCATAAAGATTGATTTTTCAAAGAAACATATGGATTCATTCTATATTTATGATGATGAAGAACTCAGAGCTCATCAGGAAGTGGTTTTCAAGTCTTGGTGAAACTACTACTCATCATGCCTTCGTTTGGGTCACTCACTGCATGATTGTTGTTCCAAGAAGGAGTTAGAACATCCTGACTCTGAGGCGAATAAGGCCCGAGGTGGTTATTATGATGATTATGGAAAGATCACGTATATGAACGATGTAAGGTCTATTAATGGTAGTGAAAAATATTATCAAGATCCTATTATGAATTTTGGTACTGTATGTTTAGGTGAAGTGGTACTGTGAAATCAATATAACTTATTACCTCCTTAGATGAGTGTAGTTGGGATTTTTAACAAGATGAAAATAATCCTGTCAAGTCCATTAGGCATCCTTATGATTGCAGGGTCTTCTCAGTTTAGTGAAATGGAAGAAGTTAATATGGATATTCTCAAGGAAAAATCACATGCTCTAGTGGATTCAGTTGAAGCTCAGGTATTAACTTCTAAGGGAGAGGTGTTCCCAAATTCATGGACCAAATCCATGGTCGTGTGAGCAGGAAGTAGTAACGACACTAAAAAGGTGATTCATCCATCATGCAACGGAAACTCAATTGATGGTCAGGAGTGGGGGTGCCTATGATTGGAGAAAGCAGATGGCTATGTCCCAAACAGGGATCCAATCTGAAGAAGACTTTGACATGTATCAATTAGAATAACCCCATTGAGTGTTTCCGTTCCTATGGGTGAGGAATGAAACTCCTTATGTCGACCAGAAGTTGAGTCTTATGGAGATGGAAAAACCTCAGATTAAAATGTTAGAGGAGAGATTAGGAAAGGATTGCAAATTCTTAGGAGGAATAAGGGTTTTAAAGAAAACATGGATCCATGAGGATACATTGTTTCCACGAAGCAGAAAAAAAAAGATAAAATGAATAGTCCCATCACCTTAGTCCAATGGAGACACTACATCTAAAAAAAGTGGTAATAACAAAGAACATGAGGTCTAGAAAGTGTAAGGTGAGGAGGAACAACATGTTGTAGAATCTATGTCTCTAGAACACGGTAGGGTGGTTTCAAAGACAATGGACAGTAGGGACGTTTTGAGAACCCTCTGGGGGATGCAGATGAGAGGTTGGAGATTTAGTTCGGGGAGATACCACTGCATTTAAAGGATGAGGTGCTTTTAAAGGAGGCTACATACCCTCTGAGAGAGTATTGTTAATGGAATATATGGGAAATTATTATTCATTATGAGTAAGAAATGTTGAGAAATTGATTCCATTCAATGCCTAAAAAATGATAGTGATAAGACGTCTGAAGGATCACTTTGTGCGGCCACTACATATGTGCAGATGGAGTGGATTGAAAAGAAAGATCGTATTTAGGCAAGGGGATTTAATTCAGGGAAGTTAAAAAGGGATAAATTCATACATATGTGGGACAAGTTTTCATTTTTGTTTGAGGACCATATCATAGAAGATCCAGATTTAGAGGTAAATGGACTTCTCTAGAAAAGTTCATGGAATAATGTGTCTAATAGGCTTAACCATGATTTCAATGGTTTTTCTATCTCGTTTGTTGTTTGATGCTCAATAATTTTTACGGACTTTGTTTCTCACTTCCCCTCAAAAGTGCTTGGAAGAAAATTAATTTTCAAGTCAGGTTACCTTTGGTACCATTTTCACTATTTAGATTGAGTCCATCATCCATTGTGGGGGTTCACTTTTTTGTGTTTTCTCCTATCCTGGTATTTATATTTTTGTATTTATGAATATATATGGTGTTTGGGTTTCAATTTTATGGGTGTATTCCATGTCTTGTAGTGTAGATAAGCGGATTCAGGTATCAATGTGCACTAGTCATATTTTATTCGGAATTAGTTGTCTCATGCTTGACCTCTGGTATTCCTTGGTGCGGTGATTCCTCTGGTACTACTATTTTTTTGAATTTTTAATTTTATCTTTTATATTCATGTTGATTCTTATGAAATATGATCTAGAAAATGTTATTTTAAATTGATATACAAACTGTTATTTTAGATATATGAAACAGAGTGAATGTTTATCATGTTTTCTATAAAACTGCATTGTTTCTAATCATTCCATGATTTAGTTAAAATTACCATACATGAATATTATATATAGACATGTTATGGAACACGTGGGTGGGATTCTATTGAGCCTCTATGGTTACACCATAAGTAATTCATTAGTCGGGTAAATACAAATGCATGACTTCTAATGTTGGGAATAGAATGTAGCCATAGTGAGGCTGTAAGGTTTTGTGTTAGCTGAGTTGGGTAGGTAGTGGTGAGATGATGGGAAATTTTCTCTTCCATCACATGGAGTTTCAATTTGGTTTTGGTCCTTTGTAGTTGAACTTTTATCATTGTGTTTTTTTGTATATCTAAAATCATCTATTTCTACTAGCTTCGATACAGATATGTCATATATTTATTGTCATTCAATTATTCTTTAATACATTGGGTATATCTATTCTTTTTGTTTATTCAATTTGTGTAAAATATTTCCCGATGGTATTTAATTCATTGCACTAGTTCGTTTCATTAGCCAATGGAAATCGTGAATTCCATTTGTGTATGTGATAGATCAGGATAGTTTCCATGTTTGAGTGATTTTGATTTCTGTTCATAAAAATTTTGTATCAAAGGAGGTGCTTCCTGTCATGAACCAAATCTGGTTGCCACCAGAACCAACACCCAACCAAACCCCTGGAAAGTCCCAAAGGGCGTTCCAGATCCCCATGGGATGGAACAAGTGCCTGCGTATCAAAAACTAAAAATTGGGAATGATTTACCCGATTTTTTATACTTATAACAACAAATGAATCCATGAAATCAAATCTGAATTTTTCATTCCAAAACATCTTTTACTAAAATTTAGAACTTAATTACACAGTTTTAAACAATGTTTTATGACCATTACAAAGTTACAAATCCAAGAAATTAAAGCCCAAGAACCTCCACATGGAAAGAGGGACCGCCCTCAAGCCATATCCACGACACTTCATCATGATCGACCACTAAAACCCCAAACCAATGGCATAAAACCTGTACCCAAACCTGTGACAAAAAATAAGAAAGTCTAATTACACCCAAAAGTATAAGTAGGGAGTGAGAAAAATCCTGGTAGGTTACCACCATGGGATCACTAGCATACTATTAAACGTCCACCCTCCTAGATACCCAAGATTCCCACTTGTGCTTAAAAAATATCGACAAGGGAAGAAATATAATTTTCACATGAAAATATCACTTCTGCATCACACATTCATTAAACATCTCACACATACATCACACAAGTCACAAAATCCACTTTTTCATTCAAATGCATTTTGAAATCATAATCACACCAAAGATGTCCACAACAATTTTCACATTTCTTGAACACTTCCCCAAATCCTTTAAACAATATTATAAAAATATTACAAGATATTCAAGTCACATAAAATCCCACACACATTCCACATAATAACCTTATCAGCTTAAAAAATTCATTTTATCAATAAACTAACAAGAAACATCCCACACCCATGTTTTGCACACAAAACACAATTCAGTAAAACATTTCATCAATTTATAAAACATTCAATAAAATGTTTGACATCTCAAATCACCACTTTACTATTCAGAAACCCACATTAGGTGAACACACTCAACCAAACAGTACATATATACCCCTTTCCAACATTGTATAAACAAATTAATCATTTTCAATTTTTATAAAACAAACCCAAGAGGTATAACCATTGTTTCCACTCTAAACCCATTTCAAAACCCTCATTCAAGATCAAAATCATACCATTACCAATAAAAAATAGAGTTTTCAGCCCGAAAAAAATTATTAAACCTCCCCCATGTGTTATAAAAATATACTGAATAATACCAAAAAGATACACATGAAAAACACAGGTTTTCACAAATCACCATCAAGAATTACAACATGGTTTTACACTGTAAACTCATTCAAAAACCTCCTTTCAATAACTAAATTACAATAAGAAATTAACAAAACATAATTTTAATCCCCTTTTATTTCTAATAAATCAATTTCATAGGTTATAAACTAAACCCAAACATTACCCCCAGAGGCACAGAAGAAAAGTACCCAATTTCAAGCTAAAATGAAACTACAAATTAAATGTTTAATGAAATCCATAAAAAACAGTTTTAACATCACACAAAACAGATTATATACATGCTAAATTAATATTCCAAGAATGATATCTCATCCTAAAATGGCTACACATGGAATCACATACCTTTTGAGTCGAAACCCTCAAAACTTCGTGTGAAACCTTAAGCGCACCACCGCCACACCCCAAGAAATATAAATCCAGCACTATACCACCAAGAATTGACCCAAAAGATACCAAATCAGACCTTAGGATCTAACCCCAACTTATGGATATGAGGAACTTCAATAAAGAGGAAATAAAACTAAAAGAGGTAGGAATGAACCAAGAAGGAATTCCCTTACTTGAAATATCTTGTTAAAGCTTCCCCAATCCACCAATATTATAATCTTGAAGTACCATAAACAGGTATATAGGATTTAATGATTTATAGTAGTTCAATTGGGGACTTAATTAGGGAATAAAGGTATAAAATTGATGGAGTTATGAAAGAATCATTTTACCTCATCAAATCTGGTCGATTTAAAAAAGATTGTGAATGATATCCCTAATCCATGGGGTCTATGAGCTCCAAAGTGGAAAAATCTATAATGGGGGTGATCCTCAGGTGTTTGGCTTCGTTTGGGAGGTTGACTCACTAGAAAAAAGTAAAAAATGAATGAGATATTGAAAACATAATAAACATAGTTAAAGCTGTAAATTGGCCTACGGGGAGGCCCATTACCTATATCAAAAACCCAAATCCATCATGATTTTGGATTTCTATGTGGTTAAAATGGATATGGGGATTTTAATATATTAGGTTATGACAATTTGAATATGGAAAGGGTATAAAATGGTAAAAACTAAAGGAGTTATAGAATAAACAAAATTAGTTTTTAAATTTGGAATTGGGCTCACGGTTTGGCCCAAATTTTCAAAACCCACCATTTTCACCAAAATGAGTGGTAATCCCCCAAAACAAATCAGGAATGGAAATTAAATGAAAAATGAATAGAAACAATTCACGGGTGTAACAATTCTCTCCACCATAAAACATTCCACCCTCGGAAATCCACATCATGGACAAAGAAAAAACCAAACCCAACCGAAAGGCAGAAACGAACTCCTTTGCTAAGCTACACCCCCAAAGGCCAAAACACCTCCCGTGATCAATTAAGTAAGTAATACTTCAAAACTGAAAAATACACCTCTTTACTTAAATGATCATCCACATTCGGATTTATCCTAAAAGAAAACTCCTCGAACACTATCTGAACAAGGCTATAAAAATTTACCCAAACAAACAAGAACATCAAACACGGTTACACTTACCTTGATATAACTAAACCATTGGTAACTCTCCAATCCCAAAATTAACCCAAGGAATATGTAGGTGGTCATATATCTCCAAACGAGACTACCTACTTCCAAGCCAAAACCAAGGACAAAAGTGAGTTACTGGTAGAAGGATACACAAATGGGATCCCCACCATAAGGACCAACCATCTTAACTGACCAATATGGGCTAGCATAGAAGGACCCCAAAACATAAAGAGTTGGGACGACCGCATGGTTAGCCCACAAAGTTTGGGAAACTATAAACTAACCATGTGGATCCTTATACCTACATGTTTTTCTAGGGAATGGTTACTACTAAATGTTCACTCAACATGTCTAGAAAAATCCAAAACCTTTTCCCCAAACCCAATGGAAACCAAATGGGAAAAGAATGTCATTAAGAGATATCACGGGGATGAGGCCCTCCAGTGCATTCCAATGAACAGGAAAAACAAAAGCAAGATGAAAAAACCTAATGTTTAAACTATTCCCATATCTCATACTTAGAACAGTTCCTTGTACACGGTTACGAACAAAACTAGGATTTCCCCCAACTATGTTCCAACTTCTCTCCGGGACCTATGGCTGGAGCTAAAATGATTAAAGCTTCTTCGGCCTCACAGATAGGATTTGGAAACCCCCGAATAAAATTTCCGCTTCTGATGCTATAAATAACTACATGCAATCCCAGATGGGTTCACCGAGACATAACAGAACCCAAAACTCACTTTACCCTAACATGGAATTTCACTGAAATGAGGGTTTAGAGGATGCACTATCATCACACCATGTTTATTTGGGTGAGAAAAAATAGAAATAAAGGACACATATAAACACCTTCCTCTTAAATACAGGATGTCATGATCTTCTAAAAGGAGAAACACTTATGAAAAAAAAGAATCACAAAATATTTTGCAATTTCACCATTACAATCAAATGATCACGCAACATCACAACGTGTCACCAAACATGAACAAAGTGACTAATAGAAAAAATACAAGGAGGGGGAATTATAAAACATTCCCAAGCATCACATCATTCCAAAAAGTGTCCATAACAGCCTATCATGGGATGATATCCCAAATGGGTGGTTTAACATATACCCCTTCTTCGAAGAGACTACGAAGGACTCAAAGGCCCTCTTAGACACTATCCATACTGACAACCCAAGCAAACTTCCACCTTCGACGAATCATGTAGCTTAAGAAACTAAGATCTCTTGAAACCATGCACGAGAAATCTTACGCGACAAGAGGATCTGAAAAAAATACCAAGAATGTAAATGGTGTAGACTCATTCTACAAAGCTCGTGAAATTATTCCTTACATTGATCAACTGGAGGATTTTCCATCAACGAAACAATCCGGGTTTCACTTCAGTTGTGCACTAACCCTAAATGGGGGCATAACATATCCAATGGGAGAAACCAAGGACCCAAACAAGCTGGTCTATTGGTTAAAAGATTCCACAAAACAGATCCAATCACATTAATAGAACCACCATAAATGTGTCCCAAAACATATCTCATAGGAGACTAGTAACTGTTCCTTCTACCCAGCTTACCGACCAAACACAAACGCAAAACACAGTTTGAATATGAGGGCTTCATGGACTCAAGACATCCCAAAAAATCAACATTTCTCGTAAAACACAAAATATACACCATCCCAAACAATTCATGAAGAAATCATGTTTTTATTTAAAAACATTTCTTTGAAAACCAATTGTTCATTGGTTAGTGTATCCACCAAGGGTACCCCATGGGTATCACACATTCATGTTTCTATGCCACACCGGGCACCCTCCTCATATTCATCACGGCACTAATCCAGTCATTCCATCAACCATCCATCATCCCATATAATCCCATGAATTTTTTTGCTCAAGGAAATAATAAAGGATAAAACAAAAATTCAATCCAATTTTCGAAAACAAAATGGTCAACCAACCCAACCTTTTTCTCAAAACTGCTATCAATGAGATCAAAATCCCAATTCACATATTACAAAAAATTTCATAAGGACATAACCATTTTGAAAATAACCCACTTTCATGTTATTCACATCAATTTAAAAACATCTCCTCCCATTAAAACACCCTTTAATTTTTTAGAAAACTATATTGGAAACACTTTTTAAAACCAACATCACTATGGTTTCGGATTTAAAAAATGGTGTAAGCATACTATTTTTAATTTCAAAACAATTCTGAAAATTCAATTCCACCATTTCATAATTCAAAACATTCCCATATTATTTGAAAATCAATTCACAAAAACATTACGCTTCTTAAAACCAAGTCACATTAAAACCAACGTTTCATGATTTCAAAACTACAACACAAAACAATGAGAGAGGAAACTAGTTTCAGTGGGTGACTTGTACATATGGGGGGCCACCATATTCTAATCACTTCACTATAACATAGAGTGTTCTAGGGAATATCCTCGTCTCTACATGGCTTGCTAGACCCTATGAGCTCACTGAGACCATTAACCCAACTCTCCTTTCATTTCCCCTAATCATCATCAGACCAAGAAAACCAAAATACATTGTTCAATCCTAACATCCCATGGCGACTTGAATCCAGTCATGAGGTTTAGGGATCAAGCACACTACCCATAACTGGAATTTCATGTCTCGACAATCTTAACTCCAGACTATCCCGACTATTTCCCAAATAACATGACTCAAATAGAGTGATCATCCTTTGATACCATTTTGTCACGAACCGAATGTGGTCATCGCAAAAACCGGCACCCGACCTAACCCATGGAAAGTTTTGATGGGAATTCCCAATCCCCATGGGCTGGCACAAGTTCCCAAGTATCAAAGACTAAAAATTGGGAATGATTTACCCAGTTTTTTATACTTAAAACAATAATGAATCCAGGAAATCAAATCTGAATTTTTCAAATGAAAACATCTTTTACTAAAACTCAGTACTGAATTACACAATTTTAATCAATGTTTGAAGACCATTACAAAGGTAAAAACCCATGAAATGACAGCTCATGAACCTCCACATGGAAAGAGGCACCTCCCCCAAGCCATCTCCACGACACTACATCACTATGGACCGCCAAACCCCAAACCAAAGGGATAAAACCCGTACCCAAACCTAAGACACAAAATAAGAAAGTCTACTTACACCAAAAGGTGTAAGTAGGGTGTGAGAGAAAGCCCAGTTGGATAACACCACTATGAGATTCCAAGTGATAAAAATTTCATGAAAAGAATCATTGCAAGTTTTGTAAATAATAAATTCTTGTTACAAGTTTCGAAAGGATACAATAGTAAATGAAAATAGTTTTCATGTGGGAAAATATTAATGGACCAACAATTTTAAAATAAATACAAATGATACTAAATTATCCTGCCAAAAATACTATATACTAACGGTAAGTAAAAAGGATCTAATGAGAATAATCAATGGGAAATAACCTCTAGGCACTAGCTCGTTGTGGGTACCAGGTACCTCGTATCTCAGTGAAAGTAACCATCACAAATATCCATTCTCGTGCACGATACACTAGTAGTGAACATAACAATAACCAAGTGGTCCTAAATAATAATCATCATCATAGTTTAGTTAGTGTTTTAAGTGTAAATCATGCTAAGTTAAACTAAGGCCGAACCCCAGAGGATCACTAGCATACTAGTACACGTCCACCCACCTAGATACCCATGATTCCCTCTTGTGCTCAAATAAGATCGACAAGGAATGAAATATAATTTTCACATGAAATTATCACTTCGACATCACACATTCATTAAACATCCCACATGTACATCACACAAGTCACAAAATCAACTTTTTTGTTCAAAAGCATTTTGAAATCATACTCACACCAAAATTACCCACAACAATTTTCACATTTCTTTAACACTTCAACAAATTCTATAAACAATTTCATAAAAAATTTACATGATATTCAACACACATAACATCCCGCACACATGTCACATAATACCCTTCTCACCGTAAAATTTCATTTTATCAATAAACTAACATGAAACATCCCAATCCCATGTTTCGCACACAAAACAAAATTTAGTAAAACATTTCAGAAATTTATAAAACAGTCAAAAATATGTTGGAGCTATCAAATAACAACTCTACCATTCAAAAATACCACATTAGGTGAACACAGTCTCCCAAAAAGTACATATACACGTTTTTTCAACTCTGTTTAACCAAATAAAACAGTTGCAATTTTTATAAAACAAACCCAAGAGGTATAACCATTGTTTCCACACTAAACCCATTTCAAACCCCTCATTCAAGACTATAATCATACCAATACCAATAAAAAATAGAATCTTCAGCCCTAAAAAAATTATTAGACCACCCCCAAGTGGTTTAAAATTACATCTAATAATACCACAATGATACAAATGAAAAAAACATGTTTTCACAAATCTCCTTCAAGAAGTACAGCACGATTTTACAACTTAAACTCATTCAAAAATATCCGTTCAAGGCCACATGAAAATAAGTAATTAACCAACCATAATTTATATCCCCTTTCAATACTAATAAATCACCTTCATATGTTATAAACTAATCCCAAACATTACCGCACGAGTTACACATGAAAAGTACCCAATTTCAAGCTAAAATGCAACTAAAATTAAATGTTTAATAAAATCCATTTAAAAAAGTTTTCACAGCACAAAAAACAAATTATAAACATGATAAATTAATAAAACAAGCAATCCAACTCATCATTAAATGGCTACTCATGGAATCACCTACCTTTTGAGTCGAAACCCTCAAAACTTGGTGGAAAACCTTAACTGCACCACCGTCGCACCACAATGAATATAAATCCAGACCCAGACCGCAAAATATTGACCCAAAAGATACCACATCAGACCTTAGGATCGAACCCCAACATCTAGAAATGAGGACCTTCAAGAAAGAATAAATAAAACTTAAGAGGATGGATGGAACCAAGAAGGAATTAGCTTACTTGAAATATCATGAAGAAATCAACCCCAATCCACCAATATTTGAATCTTGAAGTACCCTAAACTGGGATGAAGGATTGAAGGATTTATATTAGGTCATTTGGGGACCAAATTGTTTGGGAAAAATATAGAACATTGATGATGTTATGAGAGAATCATTTTACATCATCAAATCTGGTATATTTGAGAAAGATTGCAAATGATCTCTATAATCTATGGGGTATATGAGCTCCAAATAGGAACAATCTCTAAATGGGGTGATACTGAGGTTTTTGGTGTCGTAAGGGAGGTTTAATCACCGAAAAATGTAAACAATGAATGAGATATTGAAAAATTGAAAAAAATATTTAAAGTAGGAAATGGGCCTATGGGCTGGCCCATTACCTTAATAAAAACCCAAATCCATCATGATTTTGGATTTCTATGTTGTCAAAATGGATATGGTGATTTTAATATATCTGAGTATGCCAATTTGGATGTAGAATGGGTATAAAATGTTGAAAAATGAAGGAGTTATAGAAAAAAAGAAATTTGTTTTTAAATCTAGAATTAGGCTCACGGTTTGGCCCAAATTTTCAAAACCCACCATTTTCATCAAAATTACTGGTAAACCCCCCAAAAAATCAGGAATGGAAATTAAATGAAAAAGGAATAATATAAATTCATGGGTGTGACACATCCTCAAATGTCATTATCCTAGGATGTCTGTTAGATTGGAGATAGGAATGTCAGGACATGATAGGTATATTGCGATAAGTTTATCACCAGTACTTGTCATGATGAGACTTAAGATTACATGGGAATGGGTGATACCTGATTATTGTGTTGGGTTTTATTTTGAATCTTAGTTTATGCATATGGGTTTTCTAGCTCAAAATAACATGTTTTCTATTGCATTATCATTCTTATGCTTCAGTGGATAAAATATTGTCTCTGAAATATCATCCACATGTTTTTATGGAGGGTGAAACTAATGATCCTCTAGGTAATCCACCTATTGATCAAAATATCATTGAGAATGTAATATGGTTAGTGTGTGCTCTTGATGAATATATATGATGATTTCATAATTTATTTGGGGATGTATAATCAGGAGTTGGAGGAGAGGGAGATTGATAAAATGAATTCTTACAAGATAAGATGCTATCTATTAGTGGAAAGAATGGTCCTCCGGAGTTGGAGGACTGGCTTGATATGATTGACACAATCATTTACATCCTAGAAACATAATTAAATATTATGGGGAAATGTGTAGCATTTAGGATTAAGGGTTATTGTAAGGGATGTTGGGATTCTATGGTCCAGGTAAAGAGACACATGGAATTGGATTGGAAATCTTTCAAAAAACAATTCTTACATCAGTTATGTCTAGTGTCTCTAATGTTGGAAAAGTATTTGACGGTGTATTCATTATAACAATGAGTGTGTTCAGTGTCATCATACATCAGCTAGTTCACTGATCATGTTTGCTTTGCTCCAAACGTACTGAAGAATGATCAAATGGATGATCAAATGTACCGACATGGCTTGAGACTATATATCAATTAATAGGTATTTATGTTGAACCTTTATACATATGTAAAGATTGTGGAATGAGTTATGATGGAAGAGATGGATGATGAGGATATGTTTATTTTCCCACCCCCTTCCCATTCATCCAGTGGTAGTTTTAGAATCATAGATGGGATGAAGAAGAAGTGGAAGGTTCATCTCAGAAGTTGTGAAGGGTGTATCAATAGCGAGCCTTCTCTGCTCCATCTTCTATTTCTAGCAGTGTACCTTAGACATTATATTACAGTGGAATGTTCAGAAACACCAAATTTTTGTTTTCCTATGAAGATGTTCAATATTTTTGGATTTTTTGGTCATTTACAATGCTTATATCAGGATATGACTATGCATTATTGTGGTTAGGGTTCGTCGATTCTATTTTCTATATTATTGAAATTAAAAGTCTCATGGACTATAGGGATATAGCCACATGCCTTAGGTGTGGAGGACTTTCATGCAGTATATGGCAGTCAAGTGGAAGTAATTTTAGGCCCAAAAACTATAAGAGGTACTATACTTACAACACCTTCTGTATTAATTAATTTATTTGATATTGGTACCCCCACTTGTTTATATATAAAAGATTTATTGATATTTGTAAAATTTCAACGAAACATACATTCATTGTAATTGATCTAGTGACACCTCTCTATAAGAAGAATGGTTAGGGGTTTCATTGTCCTTATTTATTGTTAATGATAGCTGATATGGAATTGGTTTTAGATTTTCTTGTTCAAGATTTGGATCTATTTGAGATCATCATCTGTATGGATTGGCTTGTCGAACATTGATATTAGATTTATTTTTCTCATCAGAGTGTTTAGTTTCTATTCACTAATGTGATCTTTCTTGTGTTACAGGGGGAGTGGTACCTATGGTCAAGTCATGTAGGACCCTCCCTCCCAGGGCATTTGAGTTTGTTCTTAATTGTTGAGTTTGACCCAATGAATTCACTCATATTAGTGGGCTTCCCGTTTTTATTTGATAATTTTTTAAAATTTCCCAAAATGGATTCTCTGGTATTCCTCCAGAGAGGCATAGGTAGTGTTTATGATTGACCTGGTGCCAATTACATAGCTGATATAAATACCTTCTTACCATATGGATCCAGCGGAGCTGAAATATCTCAAGATTGAATTTGATTCCCTTTAAAAAAGTGTCTATTCCCCCTAGTGTTTTGACAATGGAATCCCTTATACTCATTTCTAATAAGGTAGATGGTTGACATCAATTGTAATTGGACTATCTGAAGTTGAACTAGGTAACAATAATGAAATATTTTCCTTTTCCTCATGTCGATGATTTTATTTATTAGTTAAATGGGGTTAAGTGTATTTCAATGAATGATCATTAGTGGGGTTATAATCAACTTAGTGTTTAGGAGTCTAATATACAGAATATAGCATTTCATAGAATGTATTTCCACTATATATATCTTGTAATTCCCTTTGGTCTGACTGAAAACCATACATTTTTATAGATTTTAATAGTATGATATTCCATAAATATATTGAAACATTATTGGTAGTTTTTGTTTATAATATTTAGGTTCATTCTAAATCTATGATTGAGCATGATCAATAGTTGAGTTTGGTTATGGACATTTTGAAAGTTATATATTTGCATGGACGGGTTTTGAAAAGTCGTTTTTCAATTTAAGAAGTGATTTAATTAAATAACCAAAATTTATGAACATGGCTTATCAGTTGATCCTAATATGGTGATGTCTATCTAGTCATGGAAGGAACCACATAATATCTTTGAGATACAAAGTCTCTTCATTTGGATGGATACTATGAATAGATTATTAAATATCTCTCTATGATGCTGTATACTTTGACTAATATTTCTAAGAAAGGGGTGAATTTACAAGATATTTGTGGTGTCATTCTTCATTCAATGATCTAAAACGACTTCTAACATCAACTCATATGTTGATTTTACCAATGTAAAATATGGGATACGTGGTGTTTTGTAAGTCTTCTGGTTCTGGATTTGGATGTTTTCTTTTGAAAGAAGACCATGTCGAAGCTTATGTTTCCATTCATAATTTAATCCTTGAAAATAATTACTCCAATCATGATTTAGATCTTTATATAGTTATACAAGTGCTTAAAGGTAGTCAGAACTGTCTATAATGGGTAATATTTACAGTCTTCTCTGATTATAAGAGTCTGAATAATATAGTTTCACATAAATACATGAATCTCATATAGATAAAATTTGTATAATGGTAGATAAAATGAAACCCACCAGTTTTATTCACCCTCATTTGGCGTCGGACTTGAAATAGGATAAGGTATAAATATATTTTTCATTGGATTATGACACACTCTCCATGGGAGGAATGCTATATGGGTTGTAGTTGATCATTAGATGATTTTTGTTCATTTTACTCCAATCACAGATACAACTATGTTTAATTATCAATATAATATGTATGTGATGATGATTGGGAGGGTGCATGGAAGTAATTATTCCGTTGTTTCCGAAATATATTATAAGATTACCTTGAGGTTCTGGAAGAGTCTTCAAGAGGAAATGGAACTCAGGTCATGTTGAGCATAACTAAAAATCCACTAATATATGGTCATACAATGTGAGTAATTCAGAGTCTGTAGGATATTACATGTACATGTGTCTTGGATTTCAATAGATCATTGGATGGCCATATGTGACTTGTTGAGTTAGTTTTCAACAACATTTATTATTAATCAATCAAAATGTATCCCTTTGTTGCATTTTATGGTCAACCGTGTAGCTCATCTCTTTGTTGGGATGAGGTGGGTGAATTAGATTTTGTTGGACCAAATTTGGTTTAAGAGATGTCGTCAAATACAATAGATGTACATAGACGACTTGCTATAGACCATAGTTGACTAAATTGTATGTGGATTGGTTACATCATTATTAATATTTTTCTTTTGGGGACTGGGTTTTCCTGAATGCTTATCCTTGGTTGGGTCACTGTTATCTTGGAAAATAAGGAAATATGGATCCAATATATATTGGACTTTTGGAGTCCACTGACTGACTCATATATGTTTCTTATCAGTTAACATTTATGGTTCATTTGATAGGTATTCAGGATGTTTTACACATGTATCAGCTCATGAAGTATCATCCAAATCTCTCCCACATTCTATGGTGGGATGAAATAATGTTAGAGTCAGATGTTTCTATTTTCTATGTACCAATTGATTTCGTTGAGATTCAAGTGAAATTCTATCATGGGATGTCGATTCTATTGGTCAAAGGGTTTTAGAATGATGAAGTATGTTATAATGAGACATGGGGTCACAATTCAATGTTGAGGGAGATGTGGCCTCATCTGTTTAAGGTATTACATCTTTCACATGATTTTCTATGGATAGAATGAATTTATTATGGGGAGTTTGTAACATTCCATTACTGAATTTTTAGATACATATTATCCTATTATTGATTTTCATATTACTTTTATCAATATACGAAAATCAAGGAATTGAGAGGATACCTCTAATGATGATGCCATAGATTTTTTGGACTATAATCTTTTAATTTCCTTCATTCTATATGATTTAGGGTAATTTCATGTTGTGTATGTAGGTGAAACGACATGCATGATTTTTTGGATACATGTTGTGAAAGGCTTCACACTGTGAAATTTTACACTACACGAATATCTCATAAACATCATGATCTAATAAAAGACCAAATTTTAATATTCTGTGATTGGTTTTTAGGCATATATGAGCCCTTGGAAGTTCTATGTTGTGTAACTGGTTTACATATCATGTAACTCCACGAGAATAGTTTTTAAAATAGACATATGTCTATTTTTAATTTGATTCTTTTTGAGACATCATTACTCTTGATCCCCGGTAATAATGAATTTTTTATGGAGACTTCAATCCTACATGACTAATCCGCATGGTGTTAGATTTTTGTGGTAGTTGTGGCATGCCGCTCTGGGTAAGTGACTTTATTACATTATCATTTCCATTAATAGTTATAGAACACTTAGGTTGTGTTATAGGATATGATTATCCAAATTGTAATATCTTCTTGTCATCTTCAAATATCTATTGGGTGATGTCATTGTGGAGTTTATTCCCTGGTTTCTTGTGGTATGATGTGTTTTCAATCTTGGTGTATGTGGGATTCCTTCTTTCAGTTGACAACATTGTTTTCTAAATTGGATCCATTATGAGATCTGGATTGGATTCTAGGGCCTCTGCTAACTTCATTGTGTTTTTTGTTGGTGTATCCCATTACGAACATGAGTGACACATGTTTTAGGTAGGTTGTTCAATTATAGAATATGATTGATAAACAATATTGTTTAATTTTTTAATGTTGGTTTATAAAAAAATTGTTATGAATGTGGCATGATTTAAAATGTGTGTGGGATTGAGATTTTAAATAAATGGGGTTTCCCTAAGTTTCATAAATGGAAAGAAAAATGGGTATTTTTAAAGTATTGAAAATTATTTGGTAAAAAGGTTAGGAAACTATTTTTGAAACATTGATATGATTGTAAAAATGAGAACATGAGTTACCTTGGATACAAGGTGGATGGTTTCGCTTAAGTCAATCATCCATTGTGGGTGTTGGCATTACAATTGACCTTCTTTTACTAGAGTGTATATTATTAGCTCTATGATTGTATATCACGTTGGGGATTCACGTTCAGGGGTGTCTCCCTGATCCTAGAGTGTATATAATTGACTGTAGGTTCTGCAGTGTAGTGTTCATTGAATTTTATGTACGTGTATGTTGCTTAATTACATGTTGCATTCCACGGTGATGTGATGCATGTACTGCTAATATAGTTTTTCACTGCATGTCTATGTTATTTTATCCTTGATATGAATGTTGATTTTTATTATATATTATATTGATAATGTGACTAGAAATCAATATAACTTCACTTATCTTATAAAAGTGATAAATTTGAAAAGTTTACCATGGTTTCATATAAAACCATTTTAGTTATTATCATGTCATGTTTTATCAAAAATGATAATTCAAGAATTATTACACATATACTTATTAAGAAACCCATGGGTGGGATTCTATTGATCAAGTTACCTCACACCATGCCCACCTCTTCAGTGGTGTAAAGACCTATGTATTTCTTCCAATGTAAGGAAATAAAGGGTTCTATAGTGAGGTAGTTCGATTCTATGATTGATGAGTTTGTTAGATAGTGGTGAGATGGTGGGAGTTTATCCATGCCTTCACAGGGAGTAGTTGTTTGGTTTTGGTAATTTGAAGTTGGGCTTGTCTCTTAGTGTCTTGGCTAATTTTATTGTAATATGTTTTTGTTGTATACCTTATTTTAATGGCATATATTAATTATATTTACCCTATTCTTTATTTCTTCACATATATATATATATATTCAATGTAATTTTCATGTTGGGAGAAATCATTCCCCTGGTTTTTTCGTTCGATGCTCGGGGGATTGTTGTCAGACCATGGGGATAAGGAATTCCCTTTTAGTTTGTGATGGATTAGTACAGTTGCTATGTTTGAGGCAATCTTGAGTGGATTTCTTACAAAATTCGTATGATGGTCCTAAATTACTCCATCTACATGTATTTGTAACAGGTCTAGGGTCCATTATTTCCTGTTATTTGAGATAGGTCTCCCAATTAAATATAATGTAAGTATAATATCGTCAGAATTAAATATCGGTATAGTCCCTTTGGAATATTATTCCTTATTCATTAAATTATGTTTTTATGCCCTTTTCCTTTTGAAAAATATTCCTTATTTTAAAAGCATTAATTCACTAAAATCTCGATATTAGTTTTAAGAACAGAAAATTAAGAGAACTATATTTTTTTGAGTTACATAACCGTATATTTCCAATAATAATTTTAGAAAAAATTATATTTCATTTAGGTATAACCAGATATTCAATCCCACCAGTATGACCTAATCCTATGAATAAATAAAATTAATGAATAAAATGATTTCAAAATGCATGGAACCTTTATCACATTAATGAATTTTAGAGGAGTTGGACATTAAAATAATGATATAAAAATAATCATAGAACAAAGAAATACCCATAAAAAATCTGGTATAATCTATCAATGTCTATATATATTAAAATAAAACAAATCAATCCCTACCATAGTAATTTTATTGTTATGTTTCATTATAATGGTTGTATTATATTAAAAACATTGAAAAAATCCATATACCAAAATTAAATTAGAGTACATAATTTTTTCTAAAACTAAATGAATTTCAAACATGTGAACAAAATTTTACCAAAAAATCCTGATATTACACGATAATAATCCTTAGTATCCTTATTTTACATACTTAAAATATAATATGATGAAAATATCCAAGATCCAATTAGGTTTTGATATTTATTTCTATTATATATTTCGTGATGTATAAATCACTAATTTTTAACCCATATAAAATTTGGCATTTCACCCCATTTCATCACATTTACATTTCTTTTAACCAAAAATAAGTTAAAACTAAATTTTTTTCTTATAATGGTTTAACCAAAATAATTAAATTTATGTATTTAATTTCTCTCTGTTAATTATACATCATTTTATCTAATCACCAAATTTGTATTTTTTACATTCATGTTTTATAAATTTATCTATAGAGTTATCATTTATTATTCTTCCATGGTAATTATTGTTTTTCCAATTCATCCAATATGCTTATCACTTTCGTCAATCAGTTTTATTATTAAAGAAAAATATAATTAATTATCCAAAATTCATTACATATATAATGACTTATTTTCTACAATATTTAAACAAGTTGAAATTCATTTAATTCCATAAGTTAACCAGATGTTTGGATAATTTTTATTTGATAAAATGATTTATTTGCTCATATAAAACTATGGAATATATAATTTTTCATTTGATCGATGATACATAACTTGTTCACCAACATTTATAATGTAATTTATATAAATATTTCTCAAAAATATAAAATCCATTTTATCCTCATCCACTTCATCACACATAGAACACATATTGACTATCTGAAATTATATAATCATTTCATAGAACTGATAGATAGAGAACATGGGAGCTCTCTTATTTGAATCTGGCGATGGAGAATCTAGGATTCTTCGACCTTGTTCTTGATTTCATCAATGGAATCGTTCAATCCTGAATGGGTATTGGCCTTCCAGAATTATTGTGGTGTATGGGACAATATGGACAAGATAATCGAATCAAATGACCCATTTTCTTTGATAAATAAGTGATATTATTTTGTGGATGTGTTATTTGGTGCTGCTGATTTAGCCAAAGATGTATCTATCAGTCCCTCCAATGTCTCAAGATATGAAAATGGGGGATTCTCTGTTGTGGAAGATCTGGATGCCCTTCAACAATGATTCAATAATTTTAAGTTCTCGATCCTTGGGTATGTTATAAACCTAAAAGCTGATAAGCCATGGCCTTATGATAATATCATGAACATGATTTACCATTGATGGGGGAATCATGATTAGAGGATAATACCAATCGCGTGTGGCATCTTCCACAATATTCTTTAATCAAAGGATGCCTTGAATGCTGTCTGGAACATGGGAAATATACAATTGAAACATGGTTTTCTTCGACTCTCTGAAAGGGGTGTCAATTTTAATCCTTTCACAATCAAGAAAACGAATGCACAGTTATAGGTAATGCTGCATGGGTTGAACTGGGTCTATTGGTATCCTATGATTCTAGATGATCTTTAATCTTTTATTATCTCACCAATCAGAATGGATCATAGGACAATGGAGGGTGAATTGGGATTTTTGCTCAGATTCTTGTTGATGTTAACCTGAAAATCAAGTGGCCTGAGAGCCTCCCTTTCATTTCCAATGGGAACAAATCATAAGTAATAGTGGAATATGATAATGTTCCACACTTCTATGATGTTTTCAAAATGGTGGGTCATTCGGTCTCCAACAGCAGGGTACTCCTAAAACAGGTTTCTGCACCCAAAGTCGTGGAATGGACAGAAGTCAAAAAAGGCAGGAGATCCAAAAATGCTATGCCTGAAAATATGGGTATCATAAGGGAGCAGGAAGGACCTTCCATAGTCCCTTCCATGATTCATCTGGATCCTAAACCAACCCAGACTATAAGGAATCAACCTGGTACTTAAACCTTTGAGAAACAATCCTTGGTAGAAATTGTTTAAGAGGAATAGGATCAGGGTGTTGTTTCTCCCAATTCCAATATGAATCATGATATAAAAACATCCCATGAATAGGTATGTAAGGTTAAGGAAGACCAGGGTTTATTAATTTCAAATGATAATTACAATATGGTCATTGATCTTCAGCATCAAATGGTGGATGAATCCATTTAAGTGGTGTTATTTAATGATATCACAGACTTGATCTGGTCAATGAGGGTTTGAAAATATTTAAATATGGATCCCCTAATATGTAAATAAAATATGGAAGATGTACCTATCAATGGCCGCCTCCTTTCCTCTAATTCTCAGTACCATACAATAACAGTTTCTGATTCTGCTATTATGATCCCATCAAGGATGAAGAACTCAGAAGTGTCTCCCATCACAATAATGACATAGGATCACACCAGTCTGTAATTTCCATCTGTGACTCAGGCAGATCAGCATGGGAAGATTGAGGAAGTTGAATGCCCTATTCTAATGGATCACAATGCAATAATTGTTTTGAATGAGATCAATTAAGAACAGGAGGGTCAGAAGGACAACTTCAATGCCTCATGTAACTTCTCAAAGCAAACAATCTTGATAGATCAGCCTATCTCGGATCTTTCTAAAGGGAATGATACTTTGAACAAAAATGCTGATAGAAGTGATCTCTTCATTCCTAAAAATAAGGCTGGAAGACAGCATAATAATTCTTGTGGCACAAATAGAAGGGGTGAAAACCCCTTCTTCATCTCTAAATGAAGATTATGATCTGGAATTTCCAGGGCCTAGGTAATTCTAAAATATGCAGATCTATAAGGTTATATTTTCTTGCAGCACAAGCCATGGATAAGAGGTCTATCACAACATAAAAAATTATTCCCCTCTAATATTTCTAACTTGGAGAATTTATGGTTCAATCTAGTTGATATCAATAGGTGTTCAACATATTTCAAGAGTCTTTGGGTGATGTCAGATAACTCCATAGGCAACGTCACTTCGGTTTTATCAAGTGACCATAATGTCACTTACTCCTTTAGTTACCTTGGTTCCCATATCACCTGTTCCTTTATTTATGCCCACAAAAAGTATTAGGATCGTGGAAATCTGTAAATGGATATAGTATCTCTCAAATCTACCATCTATAACCCTTGGTTAATTTTTGGGGACTTCAATGCAATCTTGACTCCAGATGTGAAAATGGTGGAAGTGAATAGCTCAATCTCTTCCAGGGAGTTCATATTATGTATTGATCAGAATGATCTGATTGAGATTATCTTGGTAGGTTCCAAATATACTTGGTATAGGAAGTATCAGAATAGCTTCATGGCTAGGAAAATTGTTAGATCCTTTGATAATGGGGCCTCTTTGGACAAATGGGGTACAATTTAATTATCAACCCTACCCAGAAATAATTCTGAACATCATCCAATCTTGGTGGATCATAGTGAGAAGGAATCCAAACCTCCTCTCCCTTCTAGGTTCAACAATTCTTGGGTCTTTCACCCAGAATGTGATGTCTTTGTCAATAGAAAATGGAATGCAGTGCATTGCAGGGAAGATGCTTTTTCCTACATAACTAAATTATAAATTCTAAATAGGAATCTAAGAATGTGGAGCAAAGATCGTTTTCGTTCCCTTGACTCTGATATTTCTATGGTGGAATTTTTTTCCATGTATTCAAGAGCATAACACCAATAGTAACATCTTTGAAAGAATTCCAAGGTTATCTAAGTTGTCCCTCAAATTGAATAAACTTAATGACAAGAAGGATGATCTACAATGGGAGTCCATTAGAACCAAGTGGTTAATGGATGGGTACAAATATTTAAAATTATTCAATTCTCTTCAAATTACTAGGAGGGTTTCTATGCTTCTTTCTATGATTAAAAACGGGGATAGACTCATTGATAATAGAGTGGATCTCTCAATAAATGTCAAATATTACTTTAGTTATATCATTAATGGTCCCCAAACCATCAATTATCATACAGATAGGGTGATACCGAGATTGGTGAATCATGAGGACAATTATAATATCAATGCTGTGACCCTCAATCCAGAGATAAAGGAAGCTGCCTTTTGCCTCAAGTCTAAGAGTTCACCTAGTCCTGATGGCTTTGGTAACCTCTTCATTCAATCTTTTTGGGATCTTATCATTGTTGATACATTCAGGTTAGTAATTATTTTTTTCAAAGATGAATCTCTTCCTAGAGGTTTGAATGCTCAATTTCTTACACCTATTCCAATGGAATAAAATGCTAATGATGTTTATCTCTTCAGACCAGTTGCTCTGGTAAAAATTATATATAAAGTTATTGGAAAAATTCATTCCCATAGGCTCTCTTCCGTTTCTTGAAAAATTGTCTCTATAAATCATTTTGGCTTCATCAATGGCAGATCAATACAAGATTGTCTTATCACTAACTCTGAGTGTGTTAATATTCTAAATAAACCCATCAGAGGTTGTAATATTGCTATTAAATTGTATGTAAATAATGCTTTTAATGCAATGGACTTGGGTTTTCTTTGCATTATCCTTGTCATTTATAGGTTTGATGAGGTCTTCATCAATTGTGTTAGAAACATTCTCAGTTATGCTCATATTTTAGTTCTCATAAATGGATCCCTTGAATGATATTTTGAATTCTCGAGAGGTGTAAGACAGATTGATCCCCTATCAGCCATCCTTTTTTCAATTTCTGAGGATTACCATAGCAGTATTCTTTCTATCATGGCAGATAATGGTATGTTGAAGACTATTCATGCTGGAAGGGTATTGTTACTCCCTCCCATATCTTATATACTGATGAAATTATCCTCATTACCCAAGGGGATAAGGGTAACATCAAAAAATATAAAGAGAGATCTCTTTAATTATGAATTGGTTTCTCGGTAGGTGGTTAGCTAGAGCAAATAATTTATTTGTTTTGTAAGGGGCTTTTCTACCCCCCAAAAAATGATATCATTAGAGAATTGGGCATTCGTGAGGTACATATTCCCTTAATTATTTGGGAGTTCCAATGTTTTTTGGGAGGCCAAACGTCTATCATTTTTCTAGTATTGTTAGAATGGTAAAAATACATCTCTCCAGATGGAAAGGAAAATCTTTATCAATGGCTGGTGGGGTTTTCTTGGTGAAATCAATTATCATCATAAAATTTTTATATTATTTTATGGTGTATAGATGACTGATTTCTTTAATAAAGAGTATTAATACTTATATAATTATTTTTATTTGGAGTGGAAACATATTGGAAAGGAGATTGGAAATGGTTCCATGGAATGCAGTCTACAAATATCATGATAAGGGTGGCGTGGGCATCAAAAAATTAGGGGGTTTCAATGACTCTTTATCGGAAAAGATTTTATGGTGAAATATAATCATTCAATCTATTGCTACCAATTTGTTTCAGGCCAGGTTCATTCACAGGCCTAAAAAAGGAAACTTTAAATATGTTAACTCTTATACGTATATTGATTTTAATAAAAAATTATCAAATATTTATGTGGACTATCGATGGCTTGTTTCCAAGTAATACTCTCTTCCTTTTTGGAAGTCTAATTGGAATTTGAATAAATTGATTGATTCGGTTTTGGAGGGGGTGTCAAATCTGGATTACGATCATTGAATTAAGTAATAGCTTAGGTGCAGGGATAATCTTCCAACTCATATTACTTAAATTGTGGATGATTATTGCTGGTCTCTTGTGGGTGATTTCTGGGCATGGGAACCTGCTATCAGTGGTATTATCACCTACAAAGGTTATTATAACCATTCCAATGGAAGCTAAAATGATGAAAAATGTTTTAGGAATCTTTATAGAAAGTTATAAAGTATTTCTATTTCAATTATTGAATGGAGGAAGGCTTAAAAGAATATCAATGGGTGATTTCTTTCAGACCTTTGGTATTTCAGTTTGCTTAATCTGTGCTTTATGCTTTCTCCTTAGGGAAGATGTGGATAACCTATTCCTCAACTGTACTATGGCATCAGTGATATGTAGGGTAGTTTATGGAATTTATGAGGTTCCGCTACACCACATCAACATAATAGAAGACCTCATTAAGAGCCTGCGCTCTTTGACTCAGTCACCACATCTCTGGTTAATTTTTTTGGTTGCTGATGCGGAGGCAATCCATTTAATTAGGTTACCAAGAAACAAGTTCAGACATGGACTACAACACTTTCATTTTGGTGCTCTATTTGAAGAGAATCTTGCAGTTGTCCTTGAGGTGGAAACTCTAAAAGGGGTGTTTTGTGAAAATTTAATTCATAACTTATCGGTTCTCAGTAGGATTGGGATAAAAGGTAATTTTCATCCCCCATATGAAAAAATGGATGTCATATGGTAGTTCCCCTTACATAAATGGATTAAAGTCAACTCTGATGGTACTTGATGGGGTAATATGGGGCCCTCAAGCTTTGGTGTGGTCTTTAGAGATCATCAGGGTAGTGTTTTTGGGTGCATTTGTGCGTAATGTGGTATTTCCTCTACTCTTGAAGCGGAAATTTTTGGTGTCATTTTAATAGCAGAGCAAGAAAAGAGCTGAGGTTGGAACATGATTTGGATTGGATGTGTTTCCATCGTTATTGTATGAACCATTCGCATTAGAGGTTTATATCTCTCCTAGAAGCTCACCAACCATTGGACTAAATGTCTGGTCTCTCTTTACTCAAAGTAACATTTCTCCACTCTTGTGTATTGAGAGGAAAATGTATTGACGGATGAGTTTTCTATCAATGGATTCAATTATAATGAATTTTAGTAGGAGAATAATGTTCTTGTTGATCTTCATCCCGTCTTTAGGATATATTTTTCTAAATCTTCTACCTTTCAACATGTGTAATTATTTATTTTTCTAATATACATATCTTGCTTTTCCGGGAAATATCTCAGTTTTCCATAAAAAACATTTCATAGATATTTTTAATTATTTAATTATATTTAAAATTGGATCCCTTATCGATAATCTTGTTTATTCCCATTTGTATATCAATTACCCATACAGTGGAATATATTTATCTCAATGAAAAAACACACCAAATCTTGACCGAATTAATAAAAATATATTGGAGACCATGTGATAATATAGGAAAAGTTAATAATAAATCAATTTCAAATATTATTAATATATATATTTATATTATTTGGATTAACATTGATTAACATAAATTTAATGAAATTATAAAATTGAAATGTAATAGTTTAATTACAAATGATGTGTTTGTATTATGTTAAATATATATTTTTATATCTATATAAAGTAAATTTTATAAATTTAATATTGTAAAATGGTATCATTTTTTATATCATACATTTCAAATATAAATTTTAGCGATTTTGTTTAGATTTTTAATATCTGATTGATTTTTTGTTAAATTGCGAAAAATGTTGATTTCTATAAAAATACAATTTCATTTAAATTAGTAAAAAAACCCCATTATATTTATATCCAGTATAATATAATATTAGTCCCTAATGATTAAATATTATCAAATTAATTATATAGGAATTAAAAATATTACTAACTATGGAATAAATTCATTTTTAGTATCATAATGGTTGTTTTTAGTAAAATCATTTATTTAACATTTTATTAATATATGATTAATGTAATTTCATTCAATTAAAAAATTTTAAATGAAAATAATTTTATATTTGTAATTATGGATTTTAATTTTCATAATGTTTTATATTTCATTAATGGTTTTATTGAATTGTAGACACTCTAGAAAAATTATCATGGTAAAGGGTACAATTAGTTAAATAACAATAAAACATTGTAATAATGACACAAATCACATAAAATAGTATCATATAAGAATATTTCAACCCATAAAAAATAATTAAAATTTCATTCGTTCAGTTTTACTTTCCAATGAATGAGGTTTTATATTATATTAAAAATAAAAAAAATTACATGGTTATCACTTCTTACGTATTTAGTGGGTCTCCCTTTCTCTTTTATTACACACTTACTTTTTTAGGAAATTATATCAACTGTGACCTAACCAAATAATTTCCCTACATTAATAATCATATGATTGAAGTACTGGATTTAAAAAACACCAATCATTGTTGGCTAAATGAATAATCCAAAGCGAGTTTTACAAAGAAGTGGTATAAATAATAACAGTGTGTTTTATTATTTTTAATTTTTGTTCTTTATTAAAATATTCTATAGACATGATGATTTGATAACATTATAATTATCCATATACATAAATGTTGATATGTTGATGGAAAAAATATTTATCTTTAAATCATCAAATAACTTTTTATTATAATTTATTGAATGAATATATATTTTATTCCTAAAATAATAATTATTTTTTAAGATATTTTAATAAATACCATCAAACTGCATAATTCATTAGACAATGATAGAGTCTCTTGTGAATATGTTCGGACTACAACATCAATAAAGTGATAATAATATTTTAATCATTTCTACATATATAGGACATATATAAATTAATATTTATTATATTTCAATCATAATTATTACATGATGAATATTATAAGGATTATGGAACCATTTCCCTTTGAGCAAGGTAAACATAATTTTTTTTATTATGAACCAAATTCCCTAAAAACTAACTTGAACTTAATCATTATTATAAGTATATTATTTATTGTAATAAAAGAAAAGAAATTGATAATGATAATGTTGTTATAATTTAAAATTATATTAATTAATTATATAATTATTATAATTTTATTATATTGGATTTCAAGAATGTAATTGCATTTTCAAAATCACAGTAATTGAAATTTTATTAAAATATTATTTAAAATGATTAATTTTTTATTTCCATCACATTTTCATCTATATGTTTGTTTATTAAAATGGATAAATTAATTTAGTATTATATTAAAATAGTTTTTAAATCCATTTAAAACTATATTTTCCTTTCCATATGGGGGATTATAAAATTACCATTATAATGATTCTCTATGAGTTAATTTTGAAAATTTCTCAAGGGAATAGTTTTAAATTTTATGTTGCATGAACATAATTTCCTATAGTTATGAATAATTTATAATATGAAAATTAAAAAATAATTTTTTATTTCTTATATGAAATTTAATTTCTAATAATTTTATGGGTTTTTATATTTTTTAAATGACTGATAATTTGCTTCATCTTTTTTACGTGAAATATTAATATGTTCATAGATTTGTGATAAAAATTGTTTTCTAAGATTAAATGTTTTAAATAAATTATCACTTTTTTATATATGTTATTATACTTGGAGAAATGTTATTATGTTTAATGAGAATCATATTGCTACACAATGCGTTATGTAATGATTTATTTATTAATTTTTTTTTGAATTTACTAAATAGGTTAGTATTTTTGTAATTGAGCCTATAAGGTTTTTATAAGAGTCTTATGTAGATTATTTACCATGTAAAGAATATTAATATTATTTGACTGAAAAAGTGTTTTTATTTAATTTTTTTATAATGTATGAAAAGATGACCTTTTTTAGAAACATTATATACATTTTTGGGTGAAAGGAATGATTTCAATAAAAAAATATTTTTCATATATTATCATGTACTATATAAAATCATCACGATTACTATTCTTCCTCCATTATTGATTTCAAAAAGATTTATTTAATTCATTTGAATATAAATATAATTTCATTAGAATATAAAAGAATATATGAGGATATATATAGTTGTGTGAAAGTGAAAAAAATCTTATGAATTTCATAGTTTTTTAGAATACAATAATGAGTTTCATTAAATTATATATTTAAGGATGATTCTTTTTTACTCATATTATACATTCATGTATAATTTATGAGGCCAATTGATGAGTAGTGACTGTAGAACGAATTAACATTTTTACTATCCTGGATTGATTCTAAATTAAGTAGAATATACTTGAGTAAAATGGATTAATATATTTTATAAAAATCTTTTGTGGAAAAAACTGATCTTCAGGGGAATTTTCAACATTATAATGTATGGTTTTTATATATAATATTATATCATTACTCTCAAACACAAGAATTGTAAAATTTAATCATAATAATTAAAGGTGAAATCTTTTCTATGATTCTAATAAATATATGTTTCCAAAGTCACAAGATGTTATGGTTGGTATCATATCCCCCATTGGATAACATTAAGGGCAATGATGTTATTGTGAAAATAATTTCAAGCGATGTGGGTGTATGTTTAATATAATCATGAGAAAACTAATATGGATTTCTTGTTTCTTAATCAAATATTAGTCTATTTACAAATAGTTTTACATATAGGTAATAGTGTAAAAGAAGTTGAACAACATATGGAAGAAATGCCTTTATAAATCAAAAAGTGAAATAGTTGGAGATATAATTGAGGTGTATGTAACCATGTTAACTCAATTAAAACAATATATTAATGTTGGTAACCATATTATATGGAAACCAAACACTCTACAATGAAACAGGTGTATAGTGGATCATTCCATGAAATAACACGTTCAGGCATACATTGTAATTTCACACCCCTTGGTACCTAAAATATTTTTTACCACTATAGAAAATATATTTTATGTTTTTGATTATTCTAATTATTAAAAGGAAAATCATTCAATTTTTCATTCTGAATGTGAACCTAGTCTGTGGTGGACATTTGTTAAAAATATATTGTAGAATGATGATATTTATACTGTGGAGTTATCAATATATAATGGTATTTCCATAGAAAATTATTTTCCAATGGTTGTTTAAATTATGAATTTAAGTACATTTTTCAAATTAATTAAAAAGATACGAGGACTCTATTGCGACCTAAGAAGCCAATGTTAATATGTTGGATAGGTATGGAGACATTTAATATGGGATTAGCATTATAAAAATAATAGGTTTCATTATGTATTTAATTCACATTTTATAGGATCATCGATCTATTGTAGATTAAAAACATGTGATTTTTTATGTTAAGGTTGTGATTGAGTTGGTTTACATTTATAAAAACAATAATAATAATTCTTGAAGTTGGTAAGAGATTTGGAAGAACCCTTCGAATAAATCTAATTATTGATGGCTTTGTTTCCTTTATGTGATAGGTTTGGTAATGATGTATACCAATTAGGGACTCTAGATACCAGGTATGTGTTTACAATATAGAAATTTAAATATATAATGTGTGATTGTAGTGGTAATGGTAATGGTAACGGTCAGTCCATTAATGATAATAAGGTAATAAAGTGTTATCATCGTTATGGGATGTGTTATAATTTAATATATGCTTCCTATTATAAGAATAATGTATTTATATACTCAATACCAGATCTAGAGGGGTGTGAGAAACTCATTTTAATGTTCCTTAATAAATGGAATCCATAGGATTTGGTGGTGAATGTTAGATAAAATTAATACATTGTTTAAATGATTTTTTAATCTTAGGATTTATGTATTCGTATGTTTTTGTAAAATTAAATAGGAAACACAATATTTTATCTCATAGAATAGAGAAAAAAGATTTTGTAAAAACATGGGTGTATGTGTTAATCTTAAATATATTTATAGTAATTATACAATAATTATATGTTTCATGGTTTTCCTAAAATATAATTTTTTCTCTTAAAAATGAGTTTTATGTTATCATAATTGTAGATTAGATTCATGTTTATCATGAAAAGATAGATTTGAGAACTATGGATGTTATATTAGATTTAGATTATGAGATTATATTTGTATATAATAGAGAATAAATACCATTGAAAACATATTGTGATGCTAGATAATGATAAATGATTGTAGTTAATGTGATACTAATCATATTTTTTATAGAAAACAAATTATATAGATTATTTATTTTATATAAGTAAATTAATATATGGAAATATTTGCAGATAAATTTCCTTGAATTATTTTGGGTCAATAGGTTTATTTAACAATTGACCTAGCTATTCTAATTTCATAACAAACATTATTTAATGCATCTAACGGTGTATTGTAATTACAAAAGAAGTAATATGATATTATTATTAATAGATTCATTCTACCTAGAATATCAGCTTTGGATGATCATATTTTTTAACATAGGATAATTATATGATGAATTAATTTGATTATAAATTACTATAGAATGCCCTCATTGGAAAAAGTATGTGATGGATTATTTTGATGACATTTTTGACCTGAATCTTAGAGTGATGTATTTTTTAATGATAAATATAATATCCAAAGATCAATGGATGAATATGAAGAAGAAATATACTATTATTATATCATATTAAACAAGGTATGAAATTGAGGAGATTTTGGTTATTACATTCCGGTTGGTGAAATCACTCGTCGAATTAAATAATTTTATTAATATTAATTTAAAAGAGTATTTGGATAAATTTTTAGTGGTTTTCATTAATGTAATTATGGTTTATTCAAAATGTTATTAGGATCATGATAATAATAAATTTAATGATCTATATATTTAAAAATAAAATAAATAAAATAAATAAAATAAAAAAAATAAAAAAAATATTCTTTTAATATAAAATATATTAATTTACATTTTTTTCTAATGATGGACTAATGATTGATCCTACCAAAAATAATATGGTGGATGAGAGGACAATGAAAAAAAATTTCACTATGATCAATGTTTCGTGTTTTTTAAAATAAGATTAGTTAATGCTATAGTCTTATCTTTTCTATTAATAAATTGTTAGTTTTTCAATTATTGAAATTATTTGTTAAAGGTATATGGTCATATATATATATATATATTATTATGAGATAATTTCATATGAGTCATGTTAATTGAATCTATTTAAAAATAATTACCCTACCACTGATCATGGGAAAGATGTGGTGGTTTTTAAAATAAATTTTAATTTCATATGTTTTATGTTGATGAATGTGATATATTTAATTATCATTAAATATATATATATATATATCCTAAACATGAACAATATGAGAAAAATAATCAACCCCCCTAATTTTTTTGAGGTTTACATCGAGTCATATTTTATAGTTTTATGTCAACATAATAAAATAATAGATTATTTTTTTTCATGAAATGATATAGTTTATTAATAATGGTCTGTTTTCTGAACATGTCATTATAAAAGAATAAGGATTAATATATGAAACAATGATGTTTATTTCTAGTTATCCATTAGTGAAGAATAAATTATTGGATGAATCACATTTCCCTCTCTTTTTTATTTATCTCAAAATATGTATGATATATGATGACAATTTTAAATTTTATTTTCGGGATGTAATGCAGTAGGATATTTCTAGTTTTATAATGAAATATTTGAATTTTTAATAGGTTAACGATAGTAGATAATTACCGATAATGATTCTATATTATATTACAGTGCACACACGTAAATGGGAGACTAAACATATGGATATCTTGTTAGGATTACGAAGGACATCTCGAGGTAATAATGTGATTCTTGTTATTAGTATTCTGATGACTTAATCGATCAATTTTAAACATATTTTAGAGAAAATGAATATGGATAAATTTAGAACATTATCATAAAGAGTTATAAATGTTACATAGAGTTCTTATCTCTATTTTATTCTAATATGATCCATGATTTATCTAATATTTATGGATTCAACATCAAAATATATTGGGTATTGAATTAAACAATTGTATAATCGTTCATCCGTAATGTGTTGAATAGTATGAATACAATATTAAGACATTTGGATGATATTCATGGAGCATAATTATTGGTTTATCAAAGTAGTATGGATATTCATATTAATTTCATTAAATTTTCATGTAATAGTAATTTTCAATCATGTATATAGAAAGATCCTTTTTTGGAACGTTGTTGAATGAAGTGCCAATATCCAACATATTGTAATATAGTTAGTGATAGGATGTTATTGGGAACATATCATGTAGAGGAATTCATTTAGAAGGAAAATATGGTTTACTAGAATGTGATAAAAGCTTACTATTGGAAGAATATTTAAAAATATAAATGGAGGAAGGTTCTTCTATTGGAGTTTGGTGATCATATCATTGATAAAATATCTCTATTTAATGGTTCTATGTGATTTAGTTAAAAATGAAAGTACGTTATTCCCATGTTTTATTTTAAAATATAAAATTATTATTGTGGTTTGGTAAGTTTATTAATTAGTGTATTCTTCTATGACATAATCCATTTTATGTTATGTATTTTATGTTTGCCTCTAATTGTAATATGTTTTGGGTTACTCTCAAATTTTTAACCTAAAGGTTGTAAAATTAGAAGAAAATATACCTTTTTAGAAAACATATTGGTAATTATATATCATAGAGGCATGTTTTTATAGAAAAATTTTACTACCCATAGAAAAATATATTACAAGAAATAAACTATTCCTTATAAATTTATTTCAGTACTTATTAATATTCTTGATTATATTTTATGTCTTCAAATCATTGTCGTAATATTATATTAATGCTCAAATAAAAAAGAAATAGTTTTATTATAATAGATTTTTTTCATGTATTATATTATATAATTAAATGCATAATTTATAAATAATAAAAATTTATTTTCATGAAATAGACTTCAATTTTTTATTTTATAATAAAATATTATGCATGATGAAAATGTTTTGAATTTTTGGAATGGACTATTTTTTAGTGGATAATAAATTTTTTGTTTGTATAAAAATATTCATTCTTTTTCAAATATTTAGAGACTATTAAAATGTTTCTGATGGAATATTTATCTGAAATAGTCCAATATGAAAAATAATACTACCGTTAATTCCATTGGAATTAGCATTACGCTTCATTTAGTTATAAATTTAATTCTTGCCTTAAAAATTCAATTTTAAAAAGAATCATTATTCATTTCATTTTACAATCACAGATTAAATAAATATTCTACAATATATAAATTGATTCTTGAAAAATAAATTTAATATTTTGATAAATAGGTCCAAATTTATATGTGAGTAGAATTTAATTTTTTTGGTTATAATGAATAGTGAACATAGTCACCAGTTGACATGATAGTAAATGATAGAAAGAGTTAGAATATTTCAAAACTAATTGATAATGTAAAAAAATTTCATTTCTACTAATATTGGATGCAATGATTTATACCTTTATAACATTATATTAGATATGATATTGATTTTTGTAACCTTACCAAATAAAGAATAATATATTTTATTTTAAAATATTGAAAACTACCAAGAGTATCACTCCCCTCATATATAAATGGGAACCAAGTCTCATACCTTTTTCAAGAAAATAACATCATTTACTGACAGATCATATCCTAGATACCATAAAACATTCCTAACCATATCTAATAGTTTATGGTTTCCCCATTAAACCATATTAAATGTATTCATATGTATAAAATATGAGGGGTTTCAAATAATTTTTATAACTTTTAACATTCTGTATTAATATATCTACATTCTAATAATTAATTTAAATTTTCTATAAACATGAATATACGATAATGATATATATTACATATAATTAAATATTATTATTTTTATGTAAATTAAATTTTAAATATCCTTTTCTAACTTGTTGGAAGTGTAAACCTCACTCATGTGTATATACAGACTACCATATCCCCGACAGAGTCTATTTTGTTTTTCATCACTATATCCCTTGACTAGTTATTATGATGAATTTAATGAATACAAGTAGAATTCATTAAAAATTATAATTTTATAATGATAATATATTACTTAATTTTTTTCCTTTCAATCCATTGGAGAATGAAAATACCTCATCTGTGTATGTGTGGTCAACCACTTCCATGAAATGGGGAATTGTTTCCTCGATTAATGGAATGTACTAAAACTATTTTAAATGTCTTAAATTTATTGTTATATAATTAATATTATGGTTTTATTTCCACTATGAACCAATTTACTTCAATCAAAATAAAAATATTGTTTTATGATTATGAAATAATAATCCTATAAACAATCAACTTGAACATAATTAATGTATAAATTTCATAAGAGATTGTATTAAAAGAAATAAAAGGGATCCTATAAAATTAATAATCAAAAATAATCTTTAAACGGACGTAAATAGTTATTATAATTTTAATCTATTATATTTAATGAATGTATGTTTTGAATTGAGATCGAGGTGGGGGATTTTTCATTAAAACCCTATTTTAGATTCATAAAAGTTTTATGTCTAAGGACATTTCCCAATATTAATGATTCATAAAATATTACCAATATTTTATTATTATTGTATTTAAAAAAACATCATTCTAACAATATCGTTGATTTTCCTAAAAAATATTATAATAGTATCTTTATAAGAACTTCTTTACGTGATATTGTATAAAATGTGGGAACTTAATCCTTTTTATATTGTATGAATCATTATGGAAATTTTCTATGAGCATGAATGATACTATTATAAAATTTTACAATATAATTAATCATTTATTTTCAAATGAAATATTTATTTTCATTCTTTTAATAACTTTTTTATGGTTTGTAATGAATTATTTATTCCCCATTTTTATATAAATCTTGATTTGTCTTCACTATATATATTATAAATTATTTTTTTATATTTTATAATGTGGAAAAATAATATAATTTATTTAATCATGTTTTTTTATTTAAAATTGTTTATGATGACTCATGAGATTTATATAGCATTATAATAAATTGGGTGATGATTTCTTATCTGGAAAATTATGTTCGATTAACTAAATAGCTTTTTCCATTTATAAGGGATTCTTGACAGTGTTTTATGAAGATAATGTGAAGAGGAATACACATGAAATTAATATTATTAGGAAAATTATGTAAAAAATTTAAATTCACATCATAAAAAAATAAGATAATTTTTTGAATAAGGTTTATAGCGCTATTAATAGATATTAGATTTAGTTTAATGAAAATTTGTAGTTACATGTTCCCCTATTTTCTAATAATCCATCATTTTATTGAATTTTATTTACACTCTTACATAAATTTTTTTATGAAAATGTTTTTTCAACAAATATGATTCAATATATTTTCATAAAATTAAATGAATATTTTAAAATGTGAGAGGAGAAATTAAATAAGAATTTTATAATCATTATAAATGAATGATTAAGTTAAATACCTAATTATATTTTTCAAATTGATATTTTTCAAATATGATATTTTGATTTTTTTTAAAGGGATTAAGGACAAATAGTAAATATAATAATTCCTATCATTCTTCTATAGTGTATATTATTATAATGATGTAAAAGAAACATGAATAACATTGGGTATTATATTTATGAATACTATTTTTGATGAAAAAAATATACTTTGAGTGTATGATCCAATAATCTATAATTATTAGTTTAGTATTAAATTTTTTTTCATAATTATAAGAAAAATATAAACCTCAATGTTCATGAAATTTTCACAGGGTGAAATTATTTCATTGAAACTTGTAAAGAAGGGTTATTACAATCACAATTCATTAGTTCTTTTACAATTCATATTTTAAGAATCATGATTTAACCACTCATTGAATTGTATATTTAAATATATGATTTAATTTCTATATATATTTTACTATTACATATTATATATACTATTTAAGTGAATTCTCTCCCATTTTTTTAGATTAGTTTTTCACCCTATATCATTTTATTGGGTTTCTATTTTCCAGGTATATATAATGAGAATGTTCAATATAACAATTATTTGAGTCCATTATCATTTTAAAGTGTTTAGGTTTGTTTTATATATGTTGAAAAAACATACAACTGGATAATACATTATATATAATGATAGAATTGTTGTCTAAAATATAGTCCATGCTTTATATTTATATTGTGTAAATTCATTTTAATTAACTAAAATAGTGATTTTTCAGACCAATATCATACCCTAATATTTATGGATTTGTGATATCCATATAAAAATTTATAGAAAAAATTAAACAATGTATACCCTCATTAAAAGTCATGAACATTTTTATCTGATACATGTCCCATCAATCACATAAGGTATGTTTTACCCATGATTTGTAAACCATATATAATAGTGATTATTGACCTCTTTATGGAGAAATAATCAATGTTGTTTGAAATTAAATTTTGTGATGAATACATATGAAATATATTCTTATAAAGCTATATTATTTCCCCTATAATATGATCATTAAATGTGTAAACTTTGTCAATGTTTATATAATTGAAAAATAAAATTTCGACATCTAAGAAAATGTTTTGTCAGTATAAACAAGGACAATTGTTTCATAGCGTATGCTAATGATAGGTAATACAAAAGTAGAAAAATTCATAAATATTATATGAATATTATTTAATACACATAAAAATATTTCAATTCTTCCTTTTAAAATTTATATTGGTAAAACATATAGTAAATATTCCATTGAGTTCATTTTAACAACTTCATTAAATTTGGATTTCCAGCTTGAACATAGAGTATAATTTAAATTCATATTGGGTAATATACATTTCCATTGATGTTAAATATTACTTAACCATAATAAATTAATTTCCAACAATATAAAATTTATAATGTGCTTAAATTTTTCTTACAATGAACTTATGTAACTCATAATATCCATGATCTATGACATTTATCTAAAATATATATTTATGACTAATCACATTAATTGTAAATTGGTGATAATCAATTTTGGGTATAATCTATATGAACATAAAATGTAGGAATCACATTTTCCTTTTTAAAGGATATAAATATTATGGAATTAAAAATATTTATTATAAGTAAAATTTTACAACCAATAAAATATTAAATGATTCCCCACAATACATGAAACATTATGATCTATGAAAGAGTTGTGTATAAAAAAATATATGAATCCTTTTTAGACTATCCCAAGGACCCTATAGTTGGAAATTTATTCTCAATATAAACTATAGTCCATGAAAAATATTTATAACACAAAAATTTATCTATAAAAAATATCTTATGTTTTGATAAAAAATTCCATTCTAAAAAAACTCCTCATTTTGAAAAAACCCTATCAATATTATGGTTCCTCATAAATCATGTGAATATGATAAAAAAAAATTAGGACACAAATTGTAATTTATCATTGTTCCATTTAGTTATTATTTGACATATATAAATCCACATATTCAATATTCTAATTTATATCAACAACGTGCAACTTATTTCTACCATTTTTCATATTGGGGGATTTTTTATACTTTATTATTTAATGTAACAAAGAATTCCTTATGATTGTTCATAATAAATACTATAATAATCATTATTATGTTCACACACTAATTAAATAATTCTTCATTACTGATGATTATATTAGGCAATTTAACTACCAGAGTTACAGAAATTTTCATTCACCAATCTTATACATGTTAACTCGTTTTGTAAAAATTAAATAATGTTATTATTATGGATGACTCATTTAATGTGAAATAGTATAAAATAATGCATCTATCTTTTTTATATTGATCCCTTTGAGTACAATAACAGAATAATGGTATAAGTGAAGTTACAACCCATCTACGTTTAAACAATTATTTCATTGAATATCAAATGTGCCCTAGTTAAACATTATAGGTTTAAGCTATTATCATAATAAAATTTATTTCAATTTCTCTTTATTTGGAGGAAATAACACAAAAATTCTAAATAATAATGAACTGATTTATAAAGAATATAATGTCTCAAATATCAATATAATATATATATATATATATTCTATTATGATAAACTATTATAATATCACATTTCTAACAAAAAAAATAAATTATTTTACTTATAATCCATTATATTAACTGTGTTATAATGAATTTCACAACTATCATTTCGATATTGGTATAATATATTTCAAATTCATTATACAAAGACACCAAATTTTAGTGAAAAAAACTTACTCCATAACAGTTTATTTTATACCAACTGAATTGGACAAAAAATAAACTTCTATAAATATAATATTAACAAAAAATTATGAGTAAAACCATTCCCAATATATTTTAGGTTTAGTTTTTTAAATTATTTTGGGAAAAAGTAATTTAAAAAGCCCATAAATTTAAAATTAATTTAGTATTTGATTAACTAAATATATGGCACCGGCCTTAAACCATACTTAATCTTGAGATATTTCAAGAATACACCTTAAGGATCTTTTCAGGTTTAGAGTTTTAGAGAATTAGGTCATAAAACATGTATTACATTCCACATTTAAGCAATGTGGTTACATAAAATATACTCTTCATTTTTCCCATCATTAGAAACATATTTAAAATAAAACATGGATTTTTTCTTGACACTTCCTTGACACTATCATCATATCATGTACCTTTCCCTTGTCCTGTGAATAACATTTCAAAAAAACATGGGATGAGCCTAAAAAGCTCAGTAAGGGTTATAAAAATATGGAAAGGAAACATGAGTTCATATATAAATAATAATCAAATCATACATTACCCATAAAACATAGGCACTTTAACATACCTCATCAAATCATGAATAAATCATAGAAATCAAAAGACATAAAGGTAACATGAGGCATTCATAACATTCTTACGTAGGGAGTAACCCTCTTAGTTATGTTTGGAATACCCATCACAGTATATTCCCTAAATCTCTTCAGAGAAACCTCAATGTTTAACCCCTTTGCGTTACCCAATGAATTGGAGAGCTATATCGGGCTCACCCTCCCTTAGTTTATCACGGAACCACTCGTCTTCATAATAATGCCCAAGAACCTCAACATAATCGTATCACATAGAACTTGTATAAAGGAAACATAACATTTCAACCTTTCAATCACAAGATATCAATACAACACATTGATATAAAAAAATTATGAAAAAAATTTTCAATACCAAAATAAAATAAAAGTAAAACATGGTATTTATTTTTCTTTTAAAAAAATGTATGGCTTGTAGAGGAAGCCGAAACTCAAATAATGGTCACGGCGGTGGAGAAGTCGTTGTCACCGCATACGTACGACAAAAACATTACCTTTTTTCGTTTAGTAAACTCTTCATATAAAAAATATAAATTTTTAATAAACGTAAAAGTCAAAGGTGTTTATACACCGTATAAAAGAAGGTTGGATATAAAACAAAATATGCCTCAATGAAAGGATATTGAGACGAAGTCTCATACCTCAGGTCCGACTTGACTCGGTCGTTCTTGAATCTCCTGAATAATAAACTTGAGTTAATTTTTACTTTTTTAAGAACCTTTTTCAAGTTCATTATTCCTTTTATATCACTTATTTCCATGTCATGAACACTATGTAATTATTTAAGTTAATAACGGTCATTTTAACGATCATTGGTACCTAGGTCAAAAAATAAACCCTTTATAATTACAATTTTTTCATGTATCAATTATATCCATTATGGTATTCATGATTTAGATATCATATATATCATATATATACAGTAAATTCATACATTTATATTATTATATAACATTTAGAGGTATGAAATGAAATGCACCGTTCATAGAGACGGTAAGTCGTACGTACGCATGAACGCTGCTTCCATTTCTATTTCGTATTTTATGAAATAGAATCATAATTATATAAAGGTATATTATAATTCCAGTTTAATATCATATATAATATCATAACTCCATCCTTTATATGTCCCACATATGGTATTAACGAATCAAATCACTTTGATGGGGCAAAAGTCTGCACTTCCTTAAATGAAGATATCGCGTTTACCCATAATGGAAACCATAAAGGTATGACCAAAATGAAAAATACAGAATCTTAAGGAAAAAATAAACATATTATATATCATATATAAATATAGTGTCATCTTAATGGCCACCTTTGAAAGTGTTAAAATAATTTTGAACAATCATCGTTTCAGGAGGCAGAAATTCGCCATCCACGGAAAGACTATGTTCTTTAACCATTAGATGTAGGTGTGTGTAAGTGTAGCTAGAATACTTATTGTAAAAACATCATAGTATATGGAAGATACTATTTTTGTTACAAATTAAATGAATAAAAAGATTTTATGGGGTTGGAGAAGCAAAATAAAACAAAAGAACTCTAGTGAAGACATTACCTTAAAATCGGGTAACTCCCTTTGGTTTGAGCTCAATGGATTCCTTGGGAAGACTTATGCCCAATGTGAGGCTTCAAGTAGTAATAGAGGGAAGTGGAGAGACAAAATGGGTAGGGTTTGGCCGAGCCAATGGCCTTGTAAGTGTGGGTAAAGAGGTAGAGGTGGGGGCCTTTTATAAGAGAAGAGGAGGGGAACTCTTGGAAATTAAAGAAATGTTACTTTATTTTAAAATGAGTTTCGGATTCAAAAGGTCCCACAATGATATAATTCTAGGGTAAGGTGATAAGGGTTCTATATACACCCATAAACTAGGTTTTTGACATGTTTAGGTCTTAGATTTTACATTATCTTTTCATTTTATTTAAATCTGTTATTAATGAGGTAATTGCTGCATCATTATGATGTCATAAATAATTTAATTTATTTAATGTCTAAAAATTATAAAAAAAATCATGATATAGGAAATATTTTTATCGTTCTAATGAATATTTATAGTCAAAAATATGACTTGTAAAACCCCATTTAACAATTGTTTTAGTAAAAAAAATCATGTTTGTGTCATTTTAATTTTAACATTAAATAAGAAGATATTAATGCCATTTTCCTACCAAGGTGGCTCCATGGGGTCCCCAAGATGAACCATGGCTTTCCTTGGTCGGCCATGACACATCAAATAAGTGTAGTACATGTTTCTAGGTATTTTTATTTTATTATAATATCATTTCTTCCTTAAATTGCGCTAATTAACTCTAATCGTGATTAAGAACATAAAAGTTACTATTCAACGAAAAATTATTTTAGTCTCATTGAACAACATTTTACTTCTTAATGACAACCATGTATGTCAGATTTTTGAAAATGAAATCACAAAAGTGGCAACGATTCATTTAAACGAAAAATTAGTTTCTTTAACTACCACTTAGTGGTTTCACTATTCATCCAAAATTGATGTTTTTCAGAAAAATACCAAAACATCACCCTAATCTATATTTGATATTTTGAATTCAAAAATTATGTCTATTTTAAAAAATTAAAATCATATAAGTTACATTAATTAATTTGATAATTACTTCCCGCTGTCATGACAAATAACATGTTTTTATGAAACAATAACTATCAAAAGATTGACACCAGTTTAAGTCCAATTTCAAAGTGAAATTGATTCCAATGACCACCATTGGATTAAATGGTAAAAATATATTCTAATTTCACTTTAAAACCAATTAAAAATATAATCTAATCATATAAATAAATTATATTAAAAAGATGTTTTGAATTAAAATACAACATTTTTCACTATTCATTAAAAAATGAACTTTACCGGAAAAATACCAAAAATTCAGAGAAATTTTTTTATGTCGCAATCAAAAAGAATAAGTTTATTTTGACAAACATAGCTTATAAAATTGTCAATAGATAGATTTAAAAATGGTTTTCCATTAAATGGCAGTAAAACAATATTTTAAAAATATTAGTGTATTCCGTGCTTAAGATTGAATTTTATTCTCATTTTAATCCTCTAAAACACTATCTAATTCACTAATAGACATAGATAAAAATATCTATTATTCATTATTTATTTGGTATGTTACATCCTTCCCCCCTTTAGAAAATTGTGTCCCCGCAATTTATTTACCTATCGAATAAATGGGGGTACTTATCCCTCATTGCATTTTCAGATTCCCATGAAGCCTCTTCCATCATGTGGTTTTTCCAGAAAACCATTACCTGAATAATGACCTTATTCCATAACACTTTCTCCCTATGGTCAAGAATCTGGACCAATTGTTCCACATAAGATAGGTTCTCTTCGGGCTGAACTACCTATGGACTCAAAACATGAGATGGATCTGGCTTGTACTTTCTCAGCATCGAAACATGAAAAACATTGTGTAACTGGGATAAAATCGGAGGTAAAGCCTCCTGGTATGCAACTGTTCCAACTCTATCCATAATTTCATATGTTCCAATGAACCTTGGACTCAAATTTCCTTTCTTACCAAATCGCATCACACTTTTCCATGGTGAGACTTTGAGAAAAACAAGATCACCTACCTCAAAAGATAGATCCTTCCTCCTGTTGTCCGCATAACTCTTCTGCCGGCTCTGTGTTGTTCTTATGTGTTTTTTTATCAGCTGAAATTTATCTGCCATCTCTTCTACCAATTCTGTTCCCAGCATCTTTCTTTCACCCACTTCATCCCAAAAAGCTGGAGTTCGACACCACATCCCATATAACACCTCAAATGGTTCCATCTGTATATTGGAATGAAAACTGTTATTATATGAAAATTCAACCAAAGAAAGTTGTTGGTCCCAACTTCCCTGATAATCCATATAGCAAGAACGTTGCATATCCTCTAATGTCTGGATTGTTAGTTCTGGCTGCCCATCTGATTGAGGATGAAAAGCTGTACTAAAATTTAATTTAGTACCCAACGACTTCTGAAGGCCTTTCCAAAAGTTTGATGTGATCCTGGGATCACGGTCATATAAAATGGAGATGGTAACTCCATGTAACCTGACTATCTCTTTAAGATACAAACAAGAAAGTTGATTTAGGGAAAAAGTATCTCGTATAGCAAGGAAATGAGCAGATTTAGTCAAGTGATCACCAATAACCCAGATTGAATTATTACCTCGAGGTGTCTTCAGCAATCCCACAATGAAGTCCATGGATATATTATCCCATTTCCACGCTGGAACTGGTAAAGGCTGAAGCATCCCTTTCGGTAACTTCCTTTTTCTTTAACCTGTTGACATGTCAAACACTTCACAGAAAAATCAGCAATATCTCTTTTCATTCCATCCCACCAGTAATAGTCCCGCAGATCTCTATACATCTTAGTACTTCCAGGATGAACTGAAAATGGAGATCTTTGAGCTTCACATAACAAATCTCCCTTCAACTGTGAATCACAAGGCACACACAATCTCTTCCCAAATCTCAAAACGCAATCATTATCAATGTTTAATTCATGCAACTTACCTTTCTGAATCAGCTCTACCTTTTTCTGCAACTCACTGTCTTGCTTTTGTTTTTTCTTGATTCTGTTTGATAGAGATGATTTCACTGATACCTAAAACAAAATAGAAGAACATCCTGCACCAATAACTTCTATGCCTAATATCATCAAATCCTTAACCAAAGGATTACGTTCCAATCACAACATTGCTAATGAAGCATTACTTTTTGGAATCAAAGCATCAGCCACTTTATTTTCTTTTCCTGGATGGTAATGAATTGTACAATAATAATCCTTGATTAATTGTAGCAATCTCCTCTGTCTCATGTTCAATTATTTCTGAGTGAATATATACTTTAATCTTTTGTGATCGGTATATATTTCACACATTACTCCAGACAAATGATGCCTCTAAATTTTTGAAGCGAAAACAACAACATCTAATTTCAAATCATGTGTAGGGTAATTTAACTCATGAGTTTTCAACTGTCATGAAGCATAAGCAATTACTTGATCATTCTGAATTAAGAAGCAACCAAGTCCTTTCAATGAAGAATCACTATAGTTAACAAAATCTCCATTCCTGGAAGGTAGTGCCAAAACTGGAGCATTCACTAATCTTTTTTTCAATTCCTGAAGACAATCATCACATTATTTTTTCCTGATAAAATTAACACCCTTCTGAGTTAGCTTAGTCATTGGACTAGATAACCGTGAGAAATTTCTAAAAAACCTTCGATAATAGCCTGGGAAACCAAGGAAACTACGTATATTTGTTACATTTGTGGGTCTTGGCAATTCATCAACAACCATTGTTTTTGTAGGATCAACGGTTATCCCATCTTTAGAAACAATGTGACCAAGGAAAGAAATTTGTTGCAACCAAAACTCACACTTGCTGAATTTTTCCATACAAATTCTTTTCTTTTATTGTTTGAAAAATAACCCTTAAATGGCTTTCATGCTCCTATTTACATTTAGAAAACACCAAAATATCATCAATGAAAACCACCAAAAACTTATCCAAGAACTCATGGAAAATTCTATTCATTAAGTCCATGAATACAGAAGGTGCATTGGTTAGCCCAAAAGTCATTTCAACAAATTCATAATGTCCATATCTTGTACGAAACGCAGTCTTCGGAACATATTCTTCCTTTACTATTAGCAGATGGTACCCCGATCTCAGGTCAATCTTTGAAATAAACTGATCTCCCTGGAGCTGATCAAACAAATCATCGATATGAAGCAAATGATATTTTATCTTAATAGTGATGTTATTCAAGTCTCTATAATCAATGAATAGTCTAATAGAACCATCTTTCTTTTCAAAAAATAAAACAGGAGCACCCCATGGTGATGTGCTAGGTCGAATGAATCCTTTCTCTAATAAATTTTTCAATTGATCCTTCAACACTAAAAGTTTAATTTGAGCCATTCGATAAGGGGGTTTTGAAATTGGCTTAGCATCAGGAACAAAGTCAACAGTAAATTCAACTTCCCAATCTGGTATTATTCTAGGAAACTCATCAGGAAAAACATCAGGATACTCATTTACCACTAGCACATCATTAATCTGAACAGTTCCCTTGTTTTCAACAATATGTGCAAGGTAACATTCATTTCCATCTTTTACAAGTTTCTCAGCCTCTGGATAAGTTATCAACCAGTAAGGGTTCATTCTTGTACAAAAATTGAAAGTCTTTCTGAAAAGAAACATCTTTAGCTCTACAGTCAATCTTAGCATGGTAAATAGAGAGCCAATCCATACCCAGGATAACATCAAACTCTACTAGAGGTAGAACAATAAGGTTCGCAAGTAGGTTCATTCCATATATAAGGATAGGAAGATTCTTATAAAAAAAAATTCCCTCAACATTTCCCTCAGGTGTTTTTACCACATGTTCAGGAGTCATTTCTTTAGAAGGTTTTCCCATTTTACTCGAAAAGGTTTCAGAGATGAAAGAATGTGTGGAACCCGAATCATACAACACACTGGAATAATCTGAAAAAACAAACAAAGTACCTGATACAACTTTATTTAATGTCCCGACATCTGCTGAAGTAGTTGCAAAGGATTTCACCACCCCTTTCTGCTTGTAGTATAACTGCTTCCAATCACGAAAGCTCTTTTTCGGACACTCGTTTGCATAGTGACCCATCTCATTGCACTTAAAACATTTCACTAACTGTAAATCAAATTTGGACTTACCATCACCTTGATCTTTTCCAGTGCAATCACGAGCCATATGTCCCATCTTCACACATTGGTAGCACTTTCTAGAATTCATAAGACATTCCCCAGCATTCCTTTTACCCCATTTATCACATAATGGAAACTTAGTTTTCTTACCATCAGACTTTTTTTGAATAATTCTTCCCTTTCTCCTGCCACCTCGGTCTCTTCTTATACTGGTTGTTATAGAACACTGGATCATCGGAAAACTCCATTTCCACCTTCTCAGCATATCGAACAAGAGTTTCATAACTTTTAAACTCACGAGAAGCTAATGCCCTTTGATATTTTGGTTTTAATCATGAGTAAAAATGATTGATTTTACTATCAAGGTCTCGGATAAAATCTGGAGAATACCTTGACAATCGAGTGATCCTCTCTTCATAGGCAGCCACTGAGTATTACTCTTGCCTCAATTCCAAGAATTTCTTTTCCATCCTAAGTCGAACAGCATTAGGATAATACTTCTCAAGAAACATACCATTGAATTCATCCCAGTCAAGAGCCTAAATCTAATTAGCGCCCCTGATACTTTTAACCATCGACCACCACTAATCTGCCTCACCCTTCAAATGGTAAATAGAAAGACTAAAATTTTGATTGTCTGAAAACCCCATGAAATTGAAAATCGTCTGTAGTTGTTTAATCCACCCTTCAGATAACATAGGGTCAGATGATCCCTTGAATGATGGGGGATGTTGCCTCATGAAATGTTCCACCACTGACATGTTCCTCTGTAGTTGATCTGGCTGATCTCGTGCATGGATACCAACACCATTTATTGCTTGAGTCAACTGCGCCATTACTACAACAAACTGTTCAGTTCCAATTCCTACCATCTCTGGATGCTGATTCGAAATGTTATTTCCTTCTGTATGCCTTCCTAGCACTGCTTCCCTATTTCCTCTACGGAAAACCATTCTGAACAAATAGTCTTAGATGAAGCAACATGGTAATCTTAAAATGCTATATCATTTAAAAAAAATATTTTTAGATAATCATTTAATAGAATTTTAACTCCTAAAGATATCTAAACCGACATCTGATACCAAATATAAGGCCCGGACCTTAACCCTTACTTAATCTTGAGATATTTCAAGAATACACCTTGATGATCTTTCCAGGTTTATAGTTTTAGAGAATAAGATCATAAAACATGTATTACATTCCACATTTAAGCAAATTGGTTACATAAAAGATAGTATTCATTTTTTCCATCAACTTAAACATATTTAAAATAAATCAGGGATTCATTCTTGACACTTCCTTGACACTATAATCATATCATGTACCTTTCCCTTGTTCTGTGAAAAACATTTCAAAAAAACATGGTATGAGCATAAAAAGCTCAGTAAGGGTTATAAAAATATGGAATGGAAACATGACTTCATATATACATAAGAATGAAATCATAAATTACCAATAAAACATAGGAACTTTAACATACCTCATCAAATCATGAATAGATCATAGAAATCATAATACATAAAGGTAACTTGATGCATTCATAACATTCTCACACAGGGACTAACCCTCTTGGTTACGTTTGGAATACCCCTCACAGTACATTCCCTAAATCTCTTCGAATAAACCTCAACGTTTAACCCCTTCGCGTTACCCAATGCATTGGAGAGCTATATTGGGCTCACCCGCACTTAGTTTATCCCGGAACCACCCGTCTTCATAATAATGCCCAAGAACCTCAACATAATCATATCACATAAAACATGCATAAAGGAAACATAACATTTGCACCTTTCAATCACAAGATATCAATACAAAACATAGATATAAAAACATTATGAAAACCATTTTAAATACCAAAATAAAAGAAAAGTAAAACATGACATTTATTTTTCTTTTAAAAAAAGGTATGGCTTGTAAAGGAAAACGAAACTCAAATAATGGTCACGACGGCGGAGAAGTCGTTGTCGCCGCATACGTACGACAAAAACATTCCATTTTTTGTTCAGTAAATCCTTCGTATAAAAATATTCCTTTTAAATAAATGTAAAAGTCATAGGGGTTTATACACCGTATAAAATATGGTTGTCTATAAAACAAAATATGCCTTAATGAAAGGAGATTTAGACAAAGTCTCATACCTCGGGTCCGACTTGACTAGGTCATTCTTTAATATCTTGAATAATAAACATGAGTTAATTCCTACTTGTTTAAGAACCCTTTTCAAGTTCATTATTCCTTTTATAACACTTATTTCCATGTCATGAACACTATGTAATTATTTAAGTTAATAACGGTTGTTTTAACGATCATTGGTACTTGAGTTAAAAATAAACCCTTTATAATTACAAGTTGTTCATGTATCCATTATATCCAGAATGGTATTTATGATTTATATATCATGTATATCATAAATATCACGTAAATGCATGCATTTATAATATTATATAACATTTAGAGGTAAGAAATGAAATGCACTGTTCATGGAGATGGTAAGCCGTACGTACTCATGAACGCTGCTTCCATTTCTATTTCATATTTTATGAAATGGAATCATAATGATATAAAGGTATATTATAATTCTAGTGTAATATCATATATAATATCATAAATTCATCCTTTATACGTCCCACATATGGTATTAACGAATCAAATCACTTTGAGGGGGCGGTAGTCCACACTTCCTTAAATGAAGATATCACGTTTACCCATAATGGAAACCATAAAGGTATGACCAAAATGAAAAATACAGAAGCATAAGGAAAACATAAACATATTATATACCATATATAAATATAGTGTCATCTTAATGGCCACCTTTGAAGGTGTTAAATGAATGTTGAACAATCATCGTTTCGGGAGGCAGAAATTTTCCATCCACGGAAACAGTATGTTCTTTATCCATTAGATGTAGGTGTGTGTAAGTGTAGCTTGAATAATTATTATAAAAACATCCTAGTATACATAAGATACTGGTGTTGTTACAAAATAAATAAATAAAAATAGTTTAGGGGGTTGGAGAAGCAAAATAACACAAGTGAAGACATTACCTAAAAATCGGGTAACTCCCTTTGGTTTGAGCTCAAAGGCTTCCTTGGGAAGACTTCTGCCCAAAGTGAGGATTCAAGGAATAAGATAGGGAAGTGGAGAGACAAAATGGGTAGGGGTTGGCGGAGCCAAAGGCTTTTTAAATTTGGGTAATGAGGTAGAGGTGGGGGCCTTTTATAAGAGGAGAGGAGGGGCACTCTTGGAATGTAAAGAAATGTTACTATATTTTAAAATGAGTTTCGGATTCAAATGGTCCCACATTGATATAATTAGAGGGTAAGGTGATAAGGGTTCGATATAAACCCATACAATAGGTTTTGGACATGTGTAGGTCATATATTTTACATTTTCATTTCATTTTATTTAAATCCATTAATAATGAGGTAATCGCTGCATCATCATGATGTCATAAATAATTTAATTTATTTAATGTCTAAAGATTATAAAAAAAATAACATGATGTAGTAAATCGTTGTTTCATTCTAATGAATATTTATAGTCAAAAATATGACTTGTATAACCCCATTTAATTTTTTAGTAAAACAACTCATGTTTGTGTCATTTTAATTTTAACATTAAATACAAAGATATTAATGTCATTTTCCTACCCAAGTGGCTCCATGGGGTCCCCAAGTTGACCCATGGCTTTTCGTGGTCGGCCTTGACACATAAAATTCGGGTAGAACATGTGTCTAGGTATTTTCATTTTATTATAATATCATTTTTGCCTTTAATTGCACTAATTATCTCTAATCGCGATTAAGAACATAAAAATTACTATTCACCAAAAAATTATTTTAATCTCATTGAACCACATTTTACTTCCTAATGAAAAACTTATATGACAGATTTTTGAAAATAAAATCACAGAAGTGTCAATGTTTCATTTAAACCATAAATCAGTTTCTTTAACTACCAATTAGTGGTTTCACTATTCATCAAAAATTGAAGTTTTTCAGAAATATACCAAAACTTCACCCTAAGCAATATTTGATATTCTGAAGTCAAAAATGATGTCTATTTTACAAAATTCAAATCATATAAGTTAAATTAATTAATTTAATAATTAATTTCTGCTATCATGACAAATAGCGTGTTTTTATGAAACAATAAGTATCAAAAGATTGACACATGTTTAAGTCCAATTTCAAAGTGAAATTGATTCCAATGACCACCATTGGATTAAATGGAAAAAATATATTCTAATTTTACTTTAAAACCAATTCAAAAGATAATATAATCATATCAATAAATTAGATTAAAAAGATGTTTTGAATTAAAATACAACATTTATTCACTATTCATTAAAAATGAACTTTACCGGAAAAATACCAAAAATTCACACAAAGTAAATTTTGATGTCCCAATAATAATGAATAAGTTTATTTTGACAAACATAGATTTTAAAATTTTCAACATATAGATTTAAAAATGGTTTGCCATTAAAAGGTAGTAAAACAAACTTTTAAAAATATTAGGGTATTCCATGATTATGATTGGATTTATTCTCATTTTAAGCCTCTAAAACAATATCTAATTCACTAATAGACATAGATAAAAATATCTATTATTCATTACTTACTTGGGATGTTACACTAAACATAGGATTTTAATTTTTACCATAGGTCTTCAGTACATCCCACACAATGATCCATATAATTATACATTTTAAGAAATAAATTAAATAATATCATTCGTAATAACAAGAAGAAATTGTGACATTATAATGATGAGATAACAACTAATATAAAGGTAACGATTGGCGTGAACAATAAAAAATCATATATGTGGGTTAGTTAGTCATCTGACACAACATAAGATATATATAACATAAAATAATCATTCCCAAGATTTGAATAACAATTTTTAGAGTCGAAATAACATAATATATCATTACCTAACATAATATAAAATTTTATCCATGATTCCAGGTATAAATAATTATCTTAACAAAATACTCGAGTCCTGAAAGTTAGTCAATAATGAACAAAAACATCATAATATTGGTAGAATATTATGTATGTGTTTGTTTAAATAAAAATATGAATTATAAATAACAGTATTATAGAAATATATATTCACATTGATATTCACTCAATTTTTTTAAAACATAGATAAATGACAGTCAATTCTTTGCTGAAGTTTGTGAAAAATACTGAACATTATTCCAATCAATTAATAAGGATTTCAATAAAAATAATCAGTAATTTTTCCACAAAAATATTTAACTCTTGAGAAAAAACACTAACTAGATTATTTTTATTATATATAATTTTTCACTAATTAAATAATGATAAAATTAAATACAGTTAATAAATAATTGAGAATACACCATTACTATATTACAAAATTGACATTTTAAAGAACAAATATGATGGAAATTTTAAAAAATCATCCCTATAAGATATTTGTAGAATGATGACAGACTCTATAATTAGAGAATTTCTCCCCCAAATGAAAAATAATAATAAATAATTATATTTAAATATCTTATAAATGAATTTAGAAATGAATTATAAATATGCTATGAAAAATAAGTAGTTATTTCATTTTATTATAGTAACATAAAAAATCATAGGATAATAATAAATATATTGTTATTTAATGAAAATTTATAATGAACATGAGCAATTATAATGAATAAAAATTCATACATTATGTATATATCTGTTCAAGCAGTAAATGTCTCGAATCATTCATTTCAATCCTTTATATATAATGTATAAAATTAATCTCACAAGAATCTTTTAAAAGATTTTTGTCATATATATTTTATCATTGCATAAAATTCATTGATTTATAAAAGATAAAATTAATATAACAATATAAATACGATGTATATGAAAGAAAAATAGTTGGTTATATGAAAACAGTTCAAAACATTCAAAAAACCAATTCAATATAAAACCACTTATGTCTAAAAAAATCAAAACCAACATGATGGAATGAATATAGGAAGGTATATAAAATACACTATGTATAAATTAATCAATGATTTAATATGTTGAAGAGGAATTATATAAATTATATTATTGAAAATATGTGCATCATGTGAAACTTTTAACAATGATTTGGAATTGAGATGAAATACACTATACATGTGTGTTACACGTGATGTAAGAATATATCAACGAAGATATAATGTGAAGTAAATATATATCTATATATAATTAATATTAAAAAAATGAAAATTTCTCAATTTGTTGATTATGTATTTGTAGATTAATAAAATCCATGAAGGAATGAAATAATTCATATTATATTAATGGAGTCAATAACTCCCTTACAATTTTGTTAATAAATCAAAATCACATAGAAACATAATATGAAATAATAGTTAAAATATCATTAAATAATGAATATTTATTATTAAATATTTTAATCTATATTAAATACATAATTTAAAATAAGAATATGTGCTCAATTATGATAATATCTCAAGAATTGTGAATTGAGACAATGGGAAGTCTCAATTTAAATAACATTATAAAAAAAAATTATGGAATGAAAATTATATTAAATTGTAAATCCCATTAATTTAATGAGAATATATTAAATTAAAATAATTGGGGAGTGAAGAAAGGGAATACCCAAATAGTATGTAACAATTGAAACATGACTCAAAAATTAAAATTAATACCATGAAACACTTACAACATATACTAAATTTGAATCATAACCTTGGGAAACAATGAAAATAAAATAGAACATATTATGCAATGATAAAAAATTAAATAATGATATAAGATCTCAAATATGCATCATAATCACTATATAGATGAAAAATATTTTATTACTAGAAATATGTTACAAAGACAGAAAATGGAGATAATAAAACCCATAACTTAGTTTATGGCTTGAATAGACACTCTCTATAATTCATTTTTAAAAAATATATGTTTATTATAAATATATATAAAAAAATTAGTTATATTTTATATTTCCTTATACCAATAATTTATTATATCTTATTGAAAAGTATTAAAGTTTTATTGTTAAAATTAATATTCTAGTGTTAACTGTTCCCTTTCACATACATGGTTCTGTTTAGTGGTTCCAATCCCTTAAAATTTTTAATTGTTTCATTTTCCATATAATTTAAATGAATTTTTTTTATATCTTTGTATACCTGTATTTATTTCATTGAAATTATGATAATTTTGTAAATTTAACAGTTTATAATTCCCTTCTTTTGAGATCATTTAGTTATCAAAACAGTTGAATTTATTTGTATTTTTAAAACAAAATTTACTCCAATATTATAAATATAAAATATACTCATAATTATTACATATTATTACTTATATTGAAATTTTATTAGTCACTAATGAATTATATATTATTAAAATATTTATATAGTAGTTAAAAATGACCAAGATCATGTAATAAAGATTGAATGATTACAACTAGAGTGACGAAACCACTCATACAAAATAATATTTTATTCAATGAATTTTCTCAATGTAATAATTGGTATTTGAGAATATATGAATGAATAATATACAATAGAGTATTCAATAAGAAGAGAATGCATTCATTGAGATCTTTAATTTTTTTTGTGAGGTACCTATAAGAAATAAATTATTTACAAATTTTTTATGTGATGCATTATTAAATAACATAAAAGAATATTGTAAGGGAAGTAATCACGATAAAGTATTAGGTATTCATTGACTTTATGGTGGATATTTGATGTGGTGGATTAGTGATCCACTTATTGGTGTAGAGAGTGAAATATTTGGGAATACATTTTCTATTATTCTAAAAAGGAAATCATTATTAAAGAATATGGATCAAAAATATATCGTGCCTCCCTCAATTAATTTATAAATTTTTTTATTTTATATAAATATGAATTTATTTATAACTATTAAAGTTTTTTTTAACTTTTCCCTGGTAATATAATTTTTCTATGAATATTTATTTGTATGACTAAAAAATAAATTGATATTTTTATTTAAATGGGACTCAATGATTCAAAACATCAAAATAAATTTAAATAATTAAATTAAAGATGTGATAATTATTAATTTTAAAAAATTTCATTATAACGTATAAAAAAGAATTTTGAGAAAAAATTTCTTTCATTATAATAAAAAATCAATTATATTAAAATAAATGATATTATTTATTCCTACGACATTAATTGGTTAATGAACACTCAATTAATAATTATTTTACATTAAATTAAAAAAAACCAAATAGATCATTTTGAATACATATTTAATGGAAATATAAAATTTATTTCGTATTCCGAAAATATTTAATTTATGGTCAAAAAGAAAAAAATAGTTAATAAGTTAAAATATTTATTTTAATATATGTTATTTAACTCTTTAAAAACATATTAGGTAAATAAAATAGTTTTAAATTTATTTAAGAATTCTTATATCAATATGTTAACATTAATGATAAAATATTTATAAATAATGGTATATTAACAATTAACCTAAAAATAATTTTTTTCATATTTTCCCTAAAAATAACTCTTATATAAACTATGACATGAAATATCTTGAAATAAATTTTATTTAATACAATTTAAATTATATAATTTAAAAATATTCATTTTAATGAAAATTATAAAATATATAAAAAAATTCTCATTAGATTGAAATGAAATTTCGAAAATTTTGTAATCTTAATATTATTTCATAACATTTATAAATAAAATTCATGGTAATTACTCTTTTTAAAGAGTTAAAATATAAATAGTTTCATAATAATTTTTTATAAAAATTAATTTATCTTGTTATGAAAAAATACATAACTATAAAATATAGATATCTGAAAAAAAAATCATTGAATGATTTTATTCAAATATCAATATTTATTTCATATAATCTATAGATTTATTTTATAATTTGTAATTCTAATAACCCAAATTAATCTTTGAAAACATATTACTATGTATGAAATTTTAATACATGTTTTTTAAAATAAATTAATTTAATTAATTATCAAAAATTTATTCACATAGAGTTTTACACTTCTTTTGATAGTTATATGATATTTCACATTACATTGAAATAATTATTTACTATTTAGAATACATTGATATATTTTTTATTAATTTTATATTTTACAGTTCATTTTAATTGAACATTGTGTATGATATAGGCTACTAAAACAATTTTATATCTTATAGAAAACTCATACTAAAATATGTTGGAGTAATATTATTCCCAATTATAAAAAAATCATCGATATTTAAAATATAACATGGAAATAAAATAAGCTACGAGATACATAATATTGGTAGGACAGAACATGAAATTTATATTAACATATCAATATAACCATCTTAGATAATAGGAAACTCTATCTGTTTTTCTACTCTTTGTCATTGTTCCCATGTAATTTATGATTATATAATTAGTGGAACTATTTTATTTGATATAAAGAATATGTTATCTTTATTAATAAGTTTCATGATATTCTTCATATGTTAATATACCAGTCGCAAAATTATTACTAATTATAGGAAAATTTTATTTGACAACATTACTATTGAGTTGCGAATTTAATTTCATAAAGGCTATTTTACATATCACTATCCACAAATATAATATTTTTATTTTTTCAGTTTGAGGATTCTAGTTTCCAAATATAAATTTCTAATAGATCTTGGATTTTTTATCAAGGAACTATCATAATTTTGAATTGAGTCAATGATACAATAATTTAAATTACCTGAATAATTAATGGTGTAATAATTGTTTACATGTAAATATATGGATGATCAGACATGATGAACTATAATCTATTTCATGACAATGAGAATAATATGACCATTCAAATAGAAAATTTAATAATTTGGTTGTAAAATTTATATGTTAAAATTTATTTAAATTGTACATATGGAAATAAAAAAATTGATTCCTGTAATCTTAGTAAAAATAATCCAAAAAATTAATTATATGAAACAGTACTTATTGGTGTTTGGAGACCACCCCGAGTCATTTCATGTGATAATTATATATATATTTCTTCACATTCATTGAAGATTTTTAGATAATGAAATGGGATTATTTCTTAAATAAAAAATCTAATGCATTTTTAAAATTATTAGTTGAATGAAATGGCAGAAAGAGAATAAAATATTGTTGAAATAAATATGTTCAGATAATGGGGGAGAGTACACATGAATGAGTTTCTAGAATAATTATATGCATAAGGGACTCATAATTGTGAGAAATTATTCAAGAAAACATAAATATTTTGGAAAAAATAGGATTACTATGACATTAATGATTAAAGAATTACAAATAAGGATTCACTCCAGAAATATTACATTGGATATTTTGGTAAAATTCAGGTATACAACTTCAGATCTAATTAATTGGAATCCCTCATAATAGGAAGATGAATATATATTGGAATAAAATTTTTCAACCAATATAATCATGATGTTATGCTTTTTCGAGTTTGAATCTTGGATATGAAAATTATTAAATTATTTTTATAATGTAATTTTAAAAAGAAGAATTTATTCAAATGAAACAATCTACAAAATGCGATGTTTCTATGGATGAATCATTTATAGTTTATATAGAATCCATGAAGGAATAATTAAAAAATTTAAAATTTTACCATTGTAGATGGTATGAAATAATTAAAATATCAAAAATTTAATGTGGTACGAGCATACCATAAATTTAGAAATAGAAGAGAAAAGATTATATAGTATCATGAAATGTTTGGATAATAAAATAACAGATAATATAACAGTGAGATCAGTGGATGGTTATTTATAAGGAAGATAATATTTAGATCAATTACAAGATGTATGAGTACTATAAGGAGATGAGATACACTTTTAATTTTTAATATATTTTAGGATTCTATTATTGTTTTTATAATATCATACCCTTTTCTAGCGATGGATTATGATCCTTTACATGTAATACTTCATACATGTTTTGTGATACCTTGTGTGGGTTTTTGGTATATTATAGGATAAATTTTGAAAATTTTGGATGAAGAGTGGAATGTCACAGTTAGGACACAGTATTTTTAAATCCTTTCTCCTAACCCCAAAAAGTTGTGCATCCACATAAATAGGGGGTATTTAATAGATAGAACCCATTTTTTCAAACAATTATCCCTTTTATGAGAAAATGGAGCCCCTATGTGGAGGGGCCCAGTTAAAGGGAACCATTTTTTAAAATTGCATTCCCTGTTTAAGAAACCATGCAAGATGGAAATTAAACCCCAAAAAAATACATCTAAAACCACTAATTTAAATCCCTAAAAATCTTATATAGACCCTAATCCAATTACTCAAATTTTTGAATACCCCGGGAGGATTCCCAGGCACACATAAAACAATTCATGATTAATTGAATGACAAATTGATTAATGTGATGCTTTTCTAATAATTGATATCTCCCTGATCGGTTTTCTATTTCTCTTATATCTCTTTTTTGATAAAGAAGAATGTTTTATACTCTAGTGATTATAGTTTATATATAGTTTTGTGGATTTTTGTCTAATTTGATCACGAATCTAGGTTTATGTTATAAATCCCATATAATGTTGTGAAATTGACTTTTCCACATGAATTTTTTGAATGATCATAAGGTCGGTATTATATTTATCCATTAAAATTATATTTATTGAAATTATGTAAAAAAATTATAAAATTATTATTTCAAAAATTTGAAAATGAATTCAAAAATGAATTTATTAATTGAATTCACATGTGTTACTAAAAAAGTGATAACAATGGTTGATTGAAATTGATTAAATATATTTCATGGGATTAGTGGATAATGTGATAACTATAATTAGGAATAATCGTAAAATTGAAGGGAGCAATTAAATAAATTTTAAAATTTATATCCATCCTTGGGGAGATTTATTATGGTTGAAAAAATGTTATGAAAAATTGTTCTTGGTTTAAAAATTGAAATTGTGAAATTGATCACCACAAAATTGGTGTGATGTTTTGATTAAAATGAATTTTGGGACATTTAATATTACTAAAAATAAAAATAGTGTTATATATTGTTAAACTATTAAACCAAATATATTTACTTTTAGGAATATGTGATGATTGAATTCTAGGATAGGGACACTGTCCAAAATACCCATAGGGTCCAAACTACTCCTCTAGGCGGCAATTATTTGACTGTGACCTAATAATAAAATGATAAATGAAAACCCATGATAATTTGTTGTATGATATCCTTTTCAGGATGGGTTGGACTCTATCATAGTGTATATTATTTATTTATTTGTATAGGTGTCATCGTGAATCTGGTGCATTATTGTTGTTATTTAATAAATATTTTAATATGTATACTGATTAATTTATAAAATTTAATATATTCCTTATATAAATAAATAAAATTTTATTGAATATATATATATATATATGTATATATAATTTTGGTAAACATTTATGGGTGTCTACTATGTTATACTCACACCCTACATGGTCATCTTGATCTACACATAATACAATAAATGTTTATAGTTTATTATACGGGAAGGATACCTATGATTGATGAATGAGTTGGGATGTTACATGGGTGAGGGAACCATAAATGATGACAAAACACTTTTTGGAGTTTCAGGTGTCATTATCTTGGGATTTCCATTGAAACTATTCACATATTTGGATTGAAATATCTACAAATTTAGTTTTAGATATTTATTCATGTTTTATGTTGTCATGGGATGTTTGTCTATATTCAACATGATATTACTCTATATATGGTTATATATTTGGGTAATTGTTTATTTATATCTGTTATTATTATACTTATATAAAGATGTTATAATTTCACTCTGTTATATACTGGACCCTCACTATTATTCGACAACCTCTAACATATGGGCAGGTAGGCCTGGGGTCATGTCTTAAATGGACATTGGGAATTAGTGGGTGAAACCCAAGTGGAGACATTTCAAGGTTGTATCACTACAGTTTTCATTTTATTTATATTTTTTAATATGTTATAACGGTAGATTAGAGTATATTATGTTTCTATTCTAGGTAATACGCTCATTCTTGGGATTATCTAATCCATGTACATGGGAAAATGAAAGGACCCAGGGTAGGGTGCTGGTCGTTCGTGATCGATGTTACAGTCTTATGTTATTTCTCAATGGGTTATAAACATGTATTGTGATGATATTATTTTATATGAATTTAATCTTTAAGTAGTATGAAATTTATAATAATCATACATTCATTATTTATTGAACTCATTAAATATCGTGAAATACATCATTTTAGGAATTCAAAAAAAAGTGGATTTGGGGGACATTAAATGAAAAATATTTTCATTACTTATAAAAATTCAATAACAAGGGTTCCTACTATGAAATTGAAAAAGATAAAATGATGCCACATTTTAATATTTATTTTTTAATTCATATTCTAAATAGATATTTTAAATGTGAATGTATTTCTACTATGTTATCCATGAATGTAAAGGGGGATTCTTTAGGGGAGTGATTATGTATTGGTTTTGAATGTGTGTTAGGGTATGGGGATTACATAATGTGGATTTATTTGAATCCATATAGTAAAATGTGATACTGGTGTGTAATTTTTTTAAAGATGTGTCTTTGTAATTTTAGAGATCTGCCTTTATAAAGGATGGTATTGATTGGACCATTGGATGACATGAGATGATATGATCCTCCAATAATGGATGTTGAGGAACATATAGTTTCAGGTAAAGGACCTAGAGTGTAGTTTAGTGAGAAATTTTCTTTCTTTATGATGTATAATTAATGGTACCCATGGTAGGTTGTTAAGTGTATGATTGATATGAACTGGTTGTTACACATACAACACCTCCCCGTGACTTTTATTGGAGCAGGTGGAACTGAGACCGAAGAGTTCTATAATGAATATATCCAGATAATCGATGACCAATTGGGGAAACCAAAAAATATGAGGGTCAAACAAGAATATTATATGTTATTTGGTAAATAAAATCATTGGTGGGACATAAAAACTCAGGATATAAAGGAGGAGAATTTGAAAAGAAAAAAAATTTATGGTATGTCATTAGATAACTTTTACTATGAGTTTCCTCGGAAGGGGTGGGGAATTGAGTTGTGGAGGCTAACCAAGGGGATTATTTCTAAAATGAAATACACTATTCATCTTAGAAATTGTTCATCCCTTGTTACAAAGATGGAAGGTATTGGAGCTATTGCCGAAATAGATTTTTTCAGATCATCATAAATGTGAATTAATTTCCCCAGTAAACATACACAAGGAGAAGATATTTTCTAATTTTTGGAATCAGGCTCTCAAGCATACATGGAACCCAAAGAAGGATTCCAATAATGGGAAAAATAATACTAGGAAAACATGAAGTACTTATGCCAATATTACGAAGTGTTTCATCGAAAATTTCAACCATGTTCATTTCAAGAAGAGTTTCTAGGGAGATGGATCAGTCCCTCAAAGTAGTAAATATATATACTTACACCAATATGGAAGGTCAGGACATAGTCATATCCTATCTCCCCAACCACCAGTGCAGTGTTGATGTTAAGGAATAATGTTTCAATTGAAAATTTATTTCAATAGATCAACATATGTGTCGTAATGTATGAAACTAGTAGAATCATTGTGCTAGAAGTGGTGATTATTACCCATATTATTCTAGAAGCTGGAGTTATACTAGCCATGGTGATGGAGAAAATGGACATGGTACCTCTAGATATGTAAACCCAAATAAAAATAATTGTTTATCCCATGTGACTCAGCCTACAACACCTAAAATAGGGGAAGGAAATTTAAATACATTTCTCTATAATCTTTTCAATAGAAAGGTTGGACCATCAATAGTTATATGTACTATTCTTCTAGATCATACACTTTCTACTATCTTATTTGAAACTAGTTCATCTCATTTCATTATATATTCCCAACCTATTAATTGTTTGTGTCCAATATGGTAGTTTTTAAGTGGGGTATTGAAGGACGATACACACCTCAGATTAATGTGGAGATACATCTCTTTATGAAATGGGTTCTCACTTAAGGTTGGGGAGTATGATTTAATTTATAAACTCTATTTCCTTAATATGTAAATCTATAAATTTATTTACGTAATGAAATGCTAGTGTAATACGAAGATAATATTTATTGTCACTATTATAGATTCCACTTTACGTCACCATTGAGTAAAAAAAATATACAACATGGATTGAAGGATATACATGTTTTCCATTCCAGGACACTTCATCAGAAACATGTGGATCTCACCACGTATATTGGAAGTCTTTTTATAGATTATGATATTGTGAATGATGAAACATTTGAACAAATAGTGGAATGGTTCCATGACATGTTCCGAGAGGACTTCTCTAGGCTACCACCTATGAGGGATTCGGTGTTTACCATTGAGATCTTTCCTTGAGATGAGTAGTTTTACATTTCATCTTATAAAATAGAACCAAAATATCTTTATGATATCGAGAATCATTTGAAGGAGTTAATGGATTATGTATTTATCAATCTGAGTACATCAGCTTGGGGTTCTATAGTCTGTTTGGCGGAGAAGGCTGATAAAACCATGCACTTAGGTATTGGTTACTGGAAGATAAACATGGTCTTACTAAAGAACTAGTAGCCTCAACCATGTATTGATAATCTATTTGAGTTGTTCATGGGATATTTTATTTTCTCTAACATCAACTTGATATAATGGTATCATCATTTTAATGTTCAAAATTCTGATATACCTCATAAAATTTCAGAAGAAGGTGTAGACTATATGAGTTTTTCATGACTTTGTTCGGGCAAATGAATGATCCATCAGTGTTTATGGACTTGATGAATATAATCATTCAACCTTAACCAGATCCATTTGTTGTTTTTTTGTGGATGAATTATTGTTGTACTCCAAGACACATGATGATATCGGCCAATATATAGATATTTTCCTAATTACACAATGATAAATTCCACTATAAACTAATAAATATAAGTTCAAATTTTTTATCGATTATGTGAATTTCATTAGTCATGTCATCTCATAGTAAGGTGTGTCTGTAAAACCATACAAGGTTCATGCATTTGATTCTTATGAGTTGGACATTAATGTTTCTGATATCTATACCATTGTAGAATAAGTGGGCCAGTAAAGGAGGTTCATCTAAAACTTTTACCCCTTAAAATTACAACTCTTAGGCTTCGTAAAGAAGGGAAATATGTTATAATTTTATGGATAATTTGAGAATCATATCACAGACTAATATAATAATTTTAAAAATGAACCAACTGAGATCTTACATAATCTTGGTGAGAAGTATACAGTGTTTTGAAATGCCTATGGGAAATGAATCGGTGTTGTGTATATATAGGGAGATCATGTTGCAACATATGGGACACTGTATTTTAGGGTATGTGAAATTAATTAACTTATGTTTTTCCTTCATTATGCTACAATGATTTATACGTTAGAGTGTTAGAGAAATTACTTTTTGGGAATTGTTTTGTGTATAATGATCAATAGGGTTTAAATTATGTATTTTATCAATGATAAATGAATATAAATTAGTATTGGTGGGTTGTGTATATGAAATAATTGTATTTTAAACTATATAGTATACCGGGTAATGAGATAGATGTTTCTAATTCCATGATAAAGAAAAATATTACTAACACAATTCAGGAGTCTGGTTATAAATAAAAGATTATTTATTCTCCATCAAAGATTCAAATTGTTCTTCAATATGTATAGGAATAGATGAAACTCATCTCATTATCAGTGGAGTCCACACGTTGGATTCAGATTATGGAAATGAATTATCCTGATCTGTACTGTTATACCTTAGTGGAAGGCCTTAAATGTGAGAATTCACCTTCTGATTGGACCATACATGAGGAGAATATCATCTATGGTAGGAATCTTGTTGTACCACCTTTGTGAATTCTAAAGGATCTTATTCTTGAATTTCATATCTCAAAGTTGGTGTAGCATCAAGGTTTTTGAAAAATCTACCATGAACAATGTTGACAGTATTGGTGGCCATGAATGAAAATGGAAATTGTATGGTTCGTGAGACAATGCTACACCTATAAACAATTTAAGGATGATCATCGTCAACTTAATAGTTTACAACATCCATTTACCATTCTATAATGGAAGCGGTATGATGTTAAAATCGATTCAATGGTGGGTCTCCCAAATGACTCCTTGAAATAATGATACTTTATTAGTAATTATTTATCGACTAATGATGGTAGAACAATTTTTAATACACATGAGAATTTTTTAGTGGATCAGTAAGGAGAGATGTAAATTATTGATATCTTCAATGATCAAGGGATTCTGTGTAGTATTTTTGAGGATGTGATTCATATTTCACCTCATTCTTCTAGAAAGGAATAGCGATAGAAATTTCATTAAAAAGTATTTCTTGGAATAGCTCTCCACCTGCAGACAGACGAGATATAATAACATACTATATAGGATTCATGGTATATGCTATGGGAGTGTGCACTAGAAATTGTTGTGTCGTTATAGAAAAACATAGAACATGTGGATTTACCATATAGAAATAGTTATCAGTTTTCTATTCATAGGGAGCCATATGACACTCTTTATATTATGCCCTGAATAAATCCTTTATAGTGCAAAGAGGAAGGTAATTCAGAGTTGTTGGCACCCAAGTTCATTTAGAAGACATTTGAAATAGTTCAGCTAATTTTTTAACCTATGTATACTAATAAATGTATGGATTAGTTTTATATTGACAGAACTTGATCATCCTTTTTTTTATATTGTGTGATCATGTGTTCCATCAGGAATTTCCTTTATTGGGTTACCATGGGATTTGAATTTTTTAAAAACTCATTCCCAGGTTGGTAGGACCATTTATAGTTGTGGATATAATTGATTTAATGCAATACTGATTTTAATTTCAATAGAGTTATATGGATATGAATGATGATTTTCTTGTGTCACATATTCAGTAGTATCACCCATACCATTATCAAGTGATCTATGTTTATGATGTTGATCATGATATTGATGAATCCTTTCAGGAGCATCTGATACAACTAATGGATCATAGTGTGCTTTTTTAATAAATAATGTTAAGAAAGGTCATATTTTGTTGTATAATCATTTTTTAGGAGGAGTAATTGGATGGTGAATTAAATATATAGGCTTGGTGGCCCAATATTTTTACTGTGGAATCTTAGAGATTTTTAGGATTATAGTCTGAGGATGAGCTATTATAAGGTGAGGATATTTTGAGATCCTGTCCAAATTTTTAGATATATTTTGGTCATTTAATGGTACTATTTTTCCATGGTTTTGGTATACCATTGATAGGTTTTTCTTTCAGGAGGTTTTTATTAAAAAATTGTGGATATTAGATGATGTGGTTTGGTGCATGGTTAGTTCATGGTTAGAAAAAACCGTGTTATTACCCCCAAGATAACTACACATTCCCAGATAGAGGGTTGACTTCATTTATGGAACATATTTTTTCAAACTATTCACCCTATTAGGAGTAAATTTTCACCACTAAGTTGAGGATTAAGATTATGGTTCACAGTTTTGCAAAACAGTGCACCGCATATAAGAAACCATTTGTGAGAAGAATTAAACCAATGATATTTTCTAAATAAAAGTCATAAACACCTAATTAATATTCCTAAACACCTCAACTAATCCCTAAACATATTCCATTAAATTTTTACATTCTCAGATGGATTCATATGATCTCGGAACACTTTTATTGATTAATTTTCATTTCGATTGGTGAACTATCACTTTTTATAATAGTGTATCATTATTGTAGCAGTGACTATTTGGTACAGTAGAAACCAGAACACATCACTCGATTTGGGTTTTCGGGCCACCTGTTTGGGCCTACAGGTCTCAAGGGCCATCATGTCATCAAAGGCCTTCAGACCACTAGTCCATCAAGCCACATAGACCATGGAGCAGCCCAGTTCACACTGAATAGGGCTTAGAAGAGGATTGGAGAAAAAAGAGTTACAACCACCATAAGCTGTTCTAACCAGATTGGAAGAATGAGATGGTATTGTAGCCGCCATCTGGACTAGGCACTGTACATCTTTGTAAGGGGAAAATATAGCTTATCAGCAATGTAAGGTGGGGATCTTGTTGATCAATGATGCAGAAGATGGAAAGGGGTAGTTCAAGTGGGCAAGACCTACGGGTCATGCACTCGGAATGGTATGCCTTTGGGCCTTCAGGTCATGTATTGCGGGTCAGTCGGGCCTTGTGCCTTGGGGTTACGAGTCAGGTTATGGTTCCCCTTAAAACCATTAAAGTTGGATTATCTATAATTAAATAATAAAACAAGGCCTTTGTCCATTGAAGAAATTGATCATTCCCCCTGATTTTTTGGAGTTTTAATTTTGTGAAATATCATTAAATATCTTGATATATTTGATTAATATATTATATAAAAAATTCTTAATTTAAATTTCATGTTCTAAATTGTGAAATTAAAATATCATGATTGGGAAAATGAAATCTAAATTTAAGGGATTAATTGAATTTCTATGTGGTAAGGAATTGGGTTGAACTTGGTGTAAATAATTTCATTGAAATGGTGTTATTTATTTATAATATAATGTAATTATTATATTGACTAATAATAGGTAATTTAAAGGTGTTGATTAATTTAATATTAAAATATCTCTCCGGTATTTGGATGTACTGATATGATAAAATTAATGATAGGAAAAAAAATTTCTTGATTGATAAATGGGAATTGTGAAATTACTATCCACCCATGGGGTGTGCAATTAGGATTGAAATGAGTTGTGTGACAGTGACTATAAATCCAAATATACACATGGTGATATAATTCGTCTCATTGGCCCCAGTATATTTATGTATAGGTATAAGTGATCATAGAGTTATGGGACATGGACTACTGCCCAAAATTTCTATAGTGTGTGAGACTGTCCCTATAGACCAACATTATTTTTATGTGGAAATGATATTAAACGATAACTGATATCCCCTAATAATGTAAAGTGTTATATCACTTATATTATTTTTTCGACATCATCACTGGCCGAAGTAGGTATTTTTATGATTTGTGTTTCATCATGATCATAGGGTGTTATTGTGGTTATGTATTGAATCGTTGAAATTGTAAACTCTTTACATTATCACATGAAATTTATTATTTATATTACAATAAAAATTGTTATAAACAATATTTTATTATAGACACCATTGAATATAGAATATCAATTTTTACTCATAACCTACTTAGGAATCTTAATCAGTACCCAAATAGACATTGTTGTTGTAGGGAATGATTAAGGGAAGATCCCTATTTTAGATTGATATGTTGGGGAGGATCCGGAATGAAAGAAAAATAAATGGTGTCATGACCCTATTGAAAGTTTAAAGTGACTTTATTTTGGGTTTCTATTGATATTTGACTCATATTTTGTAGGAAACATCTAATATGATTGTTCCAGATAATTTTTTTTAATTTGGGTTATCATGTGATATTTGGCAGTATTGGACAAGGTATTATTCTGGTATGGTTACGTCATTATGTTATTTTTTAGTTATCTAATCTATTGTTATTCTTTGGTAAATATTTTATAGTATCATCATGTTATATATTTGAACCTCATTATTAGTTGACAACCTCTCATATAAAGGGAGTCATGCTTTGATGTCACTTAGTGAACAATATCGGGCCCCAGTGTGTGTCACCTGGTTTGGGATGTAAGAATTAGATTGGAATGAGGTTGATCTAAACTTATTATTCATATAGATGTTTTAGAATCCAATAGTCCTAAAAAAGAACAAATTCTCATTGATTCCACTATGTAATAGTTTTCTAATAAGGGGGTGTTTGATTCTATAAATGTGGATGAAATATTGGACGTCGTTAAAAACATATGTAATGAAAAATATTGATATTCACTGGTTATACTAGATAAATGGAAAATATAAATAAATAATTAATTATGTGGAATGAATTCCCCTAAAATATTTCAAAATAAGTATGGAATTTATTCAATGGAAATATTTTCAATAATTGTTAAGTATACAATAATAAGAATTTTTCTATGTATGATTAGTGTAAAAAAATAAATCATTAACAAATGGATTATAGTGATGATATTTTTCTTGCATATAAAGACAAAAAAAATTATAGAATACAACCATATTTTTTTATAATATATAAATACATTGTATAGTGTATAAACTCAATAAGATACTCTATGTGTGGATGAAATTCCCAATAAATTAAACACAAATATGGATTATTTTATTAAAAAAATATATTCATGACATTTATTTATTATCATTATTGTAATAATAATTATTTTTATGGAATTTAAATTTAGACCAATAAACAATTATATCATTTATAATATTGAAATATGAACCTCATGAAAAGGAGACCTGAAATGTAACGATGATTAAATTTTGAAATAAGAAATAATATTTTACAGAAAATATATACCCCAAATGGTAAAAAATAAATGTGTAAATATAATTATATATCAATAACAAAAATCTATGGTAAAAATAATTAGAATAGAGTTCCACTTAGTATAACAGGTTCGAACATTACTATATAATAAATTTAGGATTATTATTAAAATGAATAATTAAATTAGTCAACTTTATTATAATTTATTCCATCAATTTATAATTATATATTAATGATATATTAATTAATTATGGATAAAACTGTCAATATTTTTTTTATCATTATGTTTCCCCTATATGTTTCAGTTGGGATATTCCAGTCCTCAATTCATCTTCCAGGATTCATCATTTATATACTATCAATTTTAAAATAATATGTTTCATTAGTATTTTTCTATAGTCCCTTATTTATTTTGTGGGCTTTATTTCTTCTCAAGAACTCATAAAATGTTCTATTTTTGTTGAAGATTAATTTATTTAAAAAACTAATTGAATTTTTATTATAATATAAAAGGTTGTTATTTAATACTATATAATTATGAAAAAAGTATTACACTCACCATTCATAAGTATTATCACCATTTTAAGTCTTATTAGTTATTTATTATACAAATATTACTGAATTATTAAAGAAAATTTCATATATGTTATAAAAAAACCCACCCCAGATAATTATATATTGATTGAATGAGTAAGAAAAAACCATTTTATTTTATATTAAATAATTATCATTGTTATAATAGTATTAAAAACCTTTTTTAATTTCATAAATATGATTAAATATGATATTCATAAATAATATATACACCAATGAAAAATAAGAAGATATATATTTTGTTTATAGTTTGAATCATTTATCGAAAGAACTCTTTTATATGAGCGGTTTAGGAATAATACATTACAATAAAAGTTCTAAAATATAAGAGAAAATTATCAGGGAATGAAATAATATATATTTTGGGAGATATATCCATTTTTTATTATATCATTATCTTGGTGGGGTATGAATAATATTGTAAGTGTGAAGAATTGAATTTTTGTATTACATTGAATATTTAAAATGATATGGAATTCAAAAGAAAGAATCCCTAAAACATATAATAATTAAAAAGAGATATTTTTTATATAATTAAAAAATTTTAAACTAATTTTTTTATTATTTTTATTTGAGGGATAAAAGAATGGATTTAAAACTATAAACATATTTAAGTCATTTCTACAGGGACTCACATTTATGAAGCTAGATTATTTTTTTATCTGAAAATGAAATGGAAGTTGTTACAAGATTTCACATTTTCATTAAGTGTACTAATGTATTGTAAATCATTTTATTGATGTTTGAGAAAGTAACCTTCCATTATCATTTTAATAGTTCAGGGTAGATCATTATCCAAAAATACAATCTTAAACTAATACCATGTTATAATGCCAATTTATAAAGCATTTTTTTTATTCTAAATAGGATTCCATTAATTATCATTATAAACATTGAAATTATAATCACCAAAAAAACATATCATGGAATGTGAAATTGATAAAAATAAATATCATTTATATAATAATATTATTTATTGTCACATAATATTTGGATCATTAGAACAAATGGAAAAAATTTCTATTTTTAATATAAATGTCTAATTTTTTATTTTCTTAATTCCTTTTTAAATTTGTATGTTCATCATGACTCATGATTACATTCATAGAATGTGATATTTTAGTGAGAAAATCAATCAGAGTTCACATCCTCACACTAATTTCATTTTTTGATCACAAGGATTGTATTTACATTTTACACTGCATTGGTTATTTGTAAGAATCCTCTTATTTACAAAAAGTAACTAAAACATATTTCCATAGTGAATGTATCAAGGACCAAATATTATTTCAAAAAATCTTATTAAAATGATTTTCATTCCTATGATATCCTAAAGTATAACACCATCTAATAAACCAATTATTATTTATTTTCATCTTATATAAATATAAATTCGTTATATGTTGTATCAATTTTTATCCACACATTATTATTATTCATAATGAATTATGACTTACTTTGATACTAGAATTTATGACCTAATCATACCTTCTATAAATATTAAATAATATTCAATAAATATGACATTTATACAATACCTAAAACCATAGTGGTATATTTATTATGATATCGTGACATATAAATAACATATTTCATAAATGATCATCATTCCCCCCCCCCCACAAATTTTTATCAAATTGAACACTTCTATAATTGACATAGCTAATACCCATCAATATAACCCATGGAATAAGAAACATAATAATTTGTATGATCTAATTTTCATAATGGATAAACATCAGATAAATCAATGCAAACATCATTAGTGAATATAATTTGTTCTTCAATGTATGAATTCACTATCAGTATATATAAAGGTCAATCCCAACAACAAAAATCTAAAATAATATACCAGGGAATAATTACTTTTTTCAATAAAAGACAAAAATCATAAGATTTTAAAATATAAAATTCATACTAAAATAATTTAGGCTATAGAATATTAAACTAGAATATTGAATAAATATAAAAATTGATAACATATTTCATGGACACACACCAACCCATTAAGAATTTCTTGTGAAAATTACAACCAAAAAAACATTAATCACATTGTAGGATTTGGATAACCACTATTGTATATTCCATGGTTTCAGATAAATAACTATATATTCGCATGGGTAGGGATAACAACATGAATCCCCATTTACCTTATTAGATAGATAACAATTCCTAGTGAATTTAAGGGATCTAATAGACCCATATAAACATAATTAAAGCAATTAATATATATATTACTATAACATTTAATCATTAACCATTTATTAAATTCTTTGTAGACATGTGGTATAAAATCAAGAATTATGATATGTTCCTTAAAACACCATAATTCTCACATTACACTGTTAAACATTCATGTTAACTGTGATTCCATAAAATTTATTAAACAAAATCATCATAATCTATCCATAGATAGTAATTGGATGGGATAATATGACTGTAAACCCTGTAAAACACAAAAGTTATATAATTTTGTTGACATATTATAAAATTATATTTATGCAACAATTTAAAAGATTTTTTCAAAATTTGTAGAAATAATTTTTTTATTTTTTAAAATAATTAAAATTCCATGACAAATACAATTTATATAACCTTTTTAGACCGACTAATACTTTTGAAGAAATCAGATGGATTAAGAAATAACATGACCAAGAGAAAATACTTCTCTATAATATTCTTCAAAACTTCCATTCTTTTCAATCATATAAAATTTAATTATCTAGAGATATATGATTTTATTGATGATTCTTTATAATAATTTTAAAAGAACCAATAATATAGTATAGATAATATTTATCAACAAATTTAGTTATGATAATTACTATTAGGGAAAAACATTACAAAATAAATAATTACATGTACTACCAATCATACCATTTGATATATGATCTGGAAACAACAAAAAAATATGTAAATAAATGGAGTAGAAAATATAAAATCATTAACATTTCCTCGCATTGAAAAGGTTTGCAAAGAGTAGGAAGTCACAAAACAATACCCCCCACACTAATTGGACTTCAAAAATATTTTAGAATAAAAATATAATGCAATGAATCCTTATGAAATAGGATTAATTTTAATAAATGCAATTGAAGATGAAATTTGCTAATTGTGATTAATGAACCATAGATAAGTCTTCTTATTTACATTAGATGAACTACTATGATTTTCATCCATTTCCATATGTAAAATTACTATATTATACTAAATAAATAATGAATAATATTCATTTAAAAATGATTAAAACTCTATAAAACATAGATTCACTATATCTTCGATGATAAATATATGATTTAACTATATAACATTTCGCATTGAACCCCAGAGAATTATATAGGATAATTTTTCACGTTTTTATAGTTACAACACAATCCAATATTTATCTAGAAGACTATATAGCTAATGTCACTATTTATCACCTATAACATGAATGGCCTGTCCTGATTTCCTCGGTGAACATTAAGAGTTTTCATTTGATACACTTCATTCTTGAAAGTTCACCATAACTATTTTAGATCACTGATATAATTGAAAATATAAAAACACATAATAAACCTTATACTAGTAGATATATGATCTACCGCTTAATTAACATAGTGTCTTGAAACCAACCACTAATAAAAATTACATTAAATGTATATCGAGTGGATTATCTACTAATGATGTGATAGAAAATATTCACATCTAAAAAATCAATGACATGATATCTTTTTAAAAAGACTAATTTAAAACATCATCATATAATATTCCAACATTATATTATAAGTGTTTCAACACCTTTCCATCTTCCAATCACCAAGCCCGATTGAGGCATTATGATGGCTCAATCATTATTTATTCAATGTATTGGTGAATTTTTATATCCAATTTCAACTACCAATGTTATAATAATCATCTATAAATTTTCCATCTAGCATGTTTCTAATGAAATAGAACTTCTGGTCATGTTTATTTTCACATGCATAGATTACCATATTAAATAATAAGAGACACAAAATTGGATATTATATAAAAGAATCCTTAATTCCTATATGATTCATAATTTTATAATAATGTCATTTAACCAATCCATCAATATTCTAGCATCTTTTATCCCTACATTCCAAGATTCCCATATACGCAGTACAACAATTATTTTTCCTGAAATCCAACTAATTTTTATTAATTTTAAAATAAGAACACAAAACTACACTTCTTAATTGAAAATTCTATATAAATATTACCATAAAAAATATTTATAACTGAACTTCATCCACCAAGAATAGTTTCTAGTATTCTAATACATTCAGATACTTTAGGATCCAGTTTATAACTTCACAATGTTCTTTTTTAGACATGGATAACAATCTACATAAAATTCATACTAAAATTGAAATATCTAGACAAATAAATATCAATAATCACATAATTCTTCCAATAGTTATATCATAAATAAATTTATCTACCAACTGATGCTCATCATCCACTAAAAGTGTTATGAATATCACAATTTAATGTTTCATATAAAATGATGTTTCAGTAGTTCATAATTTGGATTTATAACACATTAAATTAATTATATAATATACACCATAATATATAGATACAAGCCTGCACTTATATTACACCATTTTATCATTTTCCCTAATATTTTTTTCTCTACAAATATTTTTTATCACAAAAAATCAAGAAAATATATTCTCTAGTTTTTTGAATCATTTATCCATCTAATTCAAGGTGAAACATGTCATACAAAAACAGCTAAAATATAATAAATATTAAATATTCCAATTACTTTGAATAAAAAATGTGATCATAATTACATTTTTGATACATTTTTTCAACAAAAACACCTCAAATTTATAATTTCTACACTATACTATTGTTTGAAGTGATATAATTTTCTCTTTAATCTATATACAAAATTGTGGTTTCTAGAATCTAGAACCACTATTCGTTGTATAATGTTAATATCATAACAAAATTCATGATGAAATAATTTTTTCCTTTGCTCTATTTATAATATATATATATATATATATATTCTATTTTAACTAAACATGGAACTATTTGGATGGTAGATTATTTTACTACTTATGAGATGATTTTAGAGAAATCAACCCCTTTATTCTGTTGAAAACATATAAATACCAATGTTTTTGTATATTATTTCCACCAAATTTTATTTTCCTAAATTTATTAAACTCACATATATTTACGTGTTATTCTAACCTCTATATGTTTAGATATATAAAAGGTTTTGTTGAATGTTAATGAAGACATATCAACATAAATGTCTGACTCCAAAAACATAATGTCTCTAAAATAATCTTATTAAATTATATTTTATATCTATCTTACATATGTTATGAGATAAATTTCATATATTCCCCATACCACTGATATATTTTCTGGAATATCATTGGTCTCTTAAAAAATATGGTTTTACTAAACATCATTACTTTGATTGTGCTTGCAGTAGTTGACCATCTTTTTCTATAACATCTACATAATGTTCCCATGTTGAAACAACTAAATAATATTACTTCCTTGATTTTTTTGGTCAACTAAATGGTTTTACTTCTAGACATTTGATAAATTCAACACCTTAATCTATTACCACCAGTTACTAAAATTAAATCAACACTCTAATCAAACAACACTACTAAAGCTGATTTTCATTTAAAATGTTACTATCACATGTTAACTTCCACATATAGAACCTTACTATTGAATCTAATATTAATATATTAAATGATTTTATTCTTAATACCATCAATAAAAAATATTAAAAAAGAATATAAAATATAAAAGGTGAATAATTATCATGGATTTTGATTCATGTTTATCACTATCCATAAAATTAACATGTATTTATGGTAATAATTTAATATAATTATGATATTGATCTTATAGCTATTTTCTAGGCCATATATCCAAATATGTTTCTACCCAACAACTAATTCAGGACATCTGGTGGTGATATATTTCACTTTGACATTTTCATTTACCAATAAATTTCTATGAATTCTCAAGTGTAACATAATTATGTTGTACATCCATATTGATATATAATAAATATATTTGGAAACACCATTTTGATTTCATGTTCTAAAAACCATCATCTCATGACTTGTTATTTTCCCTGGGAAGTGTTTACAAATGTATCATTTGTTGAACTCATTATCATTTTTATAATAAAAATAATTTCTACATTAACTGATATCCAATTTCACTAAATATTCACACTTAACAAACCCTTGAAAGCATTTGATTTATGATTTAATATATAAATATAAAACATCACAATTTTTTCACAAACTAAATTGGGAATTTATATATAACCTGAAAATGAAATTATAAGGGTTGATAGAGAGTATTAAGGTTGTATAAAATTCAATATTCAATAGCCAGGGTTCTGACCATCAATATTGAAGGATACACTATTTTCATTCCCAACACAAATCATTCACACATTACAATTTCTTATTTTCTAATGACATAGTATTCCATTATCCTTTGTTACATTATGTTTTTCTAATTAAGGCCACCAGTCCTATACTTATATCTTATTATATCATCAAATAATATAATTTCTATAAATTGACCTCTATCATAATTTCATCTCTAGTTAAGGGTCCCATTATTTAATCCTTATAAAAATATAATTCATCATAATGCGACCTTCCATGTAATAACACAAATTATATTCCAATTGAAAAAATATTCATGTTTGTAGATAATAATTATATTTCAACATAATCTATGAAAGTGAATTACTTCAATTAAAATCATGAATCATGCATCCATTATTTTAATGTTGACTTCTACCTTTCCAAAAACCTCCATAGATTATCAATTTTATAGATGTCCATTCCAAATAATTACGAAATAATAATTACCATTTCATATTTTATCAACATTTTAATGATAGGGTTCTACATAAAAAATCACCCTGGGTTCTATATGAGAATTCGAACATAGAAGGTAACTATTCATGTATTTAATTGTGTAAATATAATCTGATCATCTAGAGGATGATAGTTTTCTAGTTTTTTCATTTTTATTCCCCGAATCCTTATTAATATATCAATTATTACCATAATTATACAGGGTGGGAATTGGTCTTGTTGATAGGAAATAACATATATCAAGGAATATTTCCTGAAAATGATTATTTCTATTTGCTTGATTTTAATGCAGTGAAATTAAACATACATAAATATTAATGGAACATTTGGTTTTCACAATAACATTCATTAATTAATTTTTATCCATGGGTAGCATATTCCCTACATCATCAAACAATAAATAATTTTACAACTGTAGTTACTATCTACAACAACCATTTATTCATAAATAATTAAAAGTGTTGATATGTGTATAAATTACCACCCATCGTTAGAAAATGTTACATTTCATACTTATATCTTCACAAAAATTAGATTGAAGTAATTTTACATGACTTTTATATTTTCTTAATTACATTAACATCAATTTTAAATACTATAAATAAATAAATTCTATAAGGCCACGACCTTAAACCTTACTTAATATTGAATTAAATGAATAATTCACATTGAGGATCTTTTAAGGTTTAGTGTTTTAGAGAATTAGGACATAACTATTATATCTCAAAAGATTACAAAGTAGACACTTCTACTATGTTTCCATAAATTAAAATCTCTTAAAAAGAAACCTGTCTAGTTCCATGTTTTAGATAGAATGACTATTCCTTGATCCCATCCATAACAGTATTCCACATTAAGTCCTGTGAAAAACATTTAAAAAACATTGGGTGAGCATAAAAAGCTCAGTACGGGATACACAATGAATGAAAACTTTTAGTTTTTCAAAACAACATGTAAACCATGTATACTATATCAAAGTAATAATTTTCACCTTTATGAATTAGTAAAAACACTTCAATGAATATAAGATCATTACTTACCCTTTTTGTTACTAAAATATTACCATAAAACCCATATAAAGAACACATAACATATAAAGGTAACTTGGGACATAAACATACTTAAGTGGAATCACCATCCGGTCGACTTCCACAGATATCTCTTAAGGGACTAGCCATACGGATGACATCCATACCCAATGAATTAGAGGTTATAACATAACCACCCGTCCTGCTATTCACGGCACCACCCTTCATAATGTTTATCACATAACCACCCGTCAAATGTCTAAGTACCATTATAAAATCATAAGACAAAAAAAATTAATAGAAAGAAAACATTTCCACATTTCTATCACAGTATATCATTGAAATATATCGACATAACAAGATCATCATAAAAACCCATTTTCAATAACAACATACATAAAATAATATATGGTATTTATTTCATTCTAAAAACATTACAACTTATTGAGGAAGTAAAAGACCAAATATTACTCGCGGCGGTGGAAAAGTTCGTTGTCACCACGTACGTTAAAATAAAAATTCCATTTTGGTCATTTAGTAAAATGATTCACAGAAGAAGATTCTCTTTGAATGAAAAGTCAAAGGTGTTTTATACGACGTATAAAAGAATGTCTTGTATTAGAACAAAACATGCCTCAATGAAAGGAGATTAAGATGAAGTCCCTTACCTCGGGTCCGACATGACTCGATCGCTCATTAATATCCTGAATAATAAACTTGAGTTAATTTCTACTTTCTTAAGAACCATTTTTCATGTTCATTATTCCTTTTATATCACTTATTACCATGTTATGAACACCATGTAATTATTTATGTTAATAATGGTCGTTTTTTCGATCATTGCTACTTGAGTCAATAATGAACTCTTTATAATTACAAGTTGTTCATGGGGTAAAATATCCATTATATCAAGAATTATATTCATGATGTAGATATAATATAAATCATATATATCCAGTATATACATTCATTTATAATATTACATAATAATTTAGAGGTATGAAATTAAATGCACCGTTCATGGAGACGGTTAGCCGTACATACACATGAACGCTACTTACATTTCTATGTCATATTAATGAAATTAAAACTAAATGAGATATATATATATATTAATTCCAGAATTATATTCATCATTTAGATGTAACATACATCATATATATCCATTATATATATTTACTTATAATAGTAAATTACATTTGGGGATAAGAAATGAAATGCACCGTTCATGGAGACGGTAAGCCGTACGTACGCATGAATGCTACTTTCATTTAAATCTCATACTTTAATGGAAATAAGTAATAATGATATAAAGGTATATTATAATTACAGTATAAAATCATATATAATAACATTAACTCCATCCTTTATACGTCCCACATATGGCATTAACGAATCAAATCACTTTGAGGGGGAGGTAGTCCGCACTTCCTAAAATAAAGATATCGCGTTTACCCATAATGGAAAACATAAAGGTATTCCATAAATGAAAAATAAAGAATCTTAAGTAAAACATAAACATATTATATATCATATATAAATATATTGACATCTTAATGGCCACCTCTAAAGGTGTTATATGAGTGTTGAACAATCATCATTTCGTGAGGCAGAAATTCGCCATCCACAGAAACAGTATGTTCATTAACCATTAGATGTAGGTGTTTGTAAGTGTAGCACGAATCCATATAATAACAACATCCTAGTATATTGAATATACTGGTGTTGTTACAAAATAACGGAATAAAAATAGTTTAGGGGGTTGGAGATGCAAAATAAAACCTAAGAACACAAGAGAAAACACTACATTTAAATCGGGTAACTCTTTTTGATTTGTGCTCAAAGTCTTCTTTGGAAAAACTTCTGCCCAAAGTGAGGCATCAAGGATTAGGAGAGAGATGTGGAGAGATAAAATGGGCAGGGGTTGGCCAAGCCAAGGGCTTGATAGGTATGGGAAAGGTGGTAGAGGTGGGAGCCTTTTATAAGAGGAGAGGAGGGGCACTCTTGGAAAGTTATAAAAGGTTACTTTATTATAAAATATTTTTCAGATTTAAAAGGCCCCAAAATTATATATTTCGAGGATAAGGTGATAATGGTTCTAAATACACCTATACAATCAGTTTTTGACATGTGTAGGTCTTATATTTTACATTATCTATTCATTTTATTTAAATCGTTCAATAATGAGGTAATCGCTGCATCATCATGGTGTCATAAATAATTCAATTTATTTAATGTCTAAAAATTAAAAAAAATCATGATGTTTGGAATATTTTTAGATTTCAAATGAATATCTATAGTCAAAAATATTACTTGTATATCTCTATTTAAAAATTGGTTTAGTAAAACAACTCTTGTTTGTGAAATTTTAATTTTATCTTTGAATAAAAAGTTTTTAATGTCATTTTCCTACCAAAGTGGCTCCATGGGGGCCCCATGTTGACCCATGGATTTTATAGGTCGGGCATGACACATCCAATGAGGACAGGACATGTGTAAAGGTCATTTCATATTATTAAAACATTAATTTTACCTTAAACTACTGTAATTACCTCTAATCGTGATTAATAAACTTAAAAGTTAAAATTTACAAAATTATTATTTTAATCCAATTGAACAACATTTAAATTCCTAATGAAAACCATGTATGTCGGATTTTTGAAATTCAAAACACAGAGGTGCTAAAAGTTCAGTTAAATGAAAAATCTGTTTTTTTAAGTACCACTTAGTGGTTTCACTATTAATAAAAAATTCAAGTTTTTTAGAAAAATACCAAAACATCACCGTATGATATATTTGATATTCCAAATTAAAAAATGATGTCTATTTTAAAAAATTATAAACATATAAATTAAATTAATTAATTTAATAATTAATTCCCGTTGTCGTAACAAATAGCGTGTTTTTATGAAACAATATATATCAAATGATTGACACTAGTTTAAGTCCAAATTCAAAGTGAAATTAATTCCAACGACCCCAATTTGATTAAACTGTAAAAATATATTATAATATCACATTAAATCCAATAAAAAATATAATATAATCATACAAATAAATTAGACTAAAAAGAGGTTTTGAATTATAGCACAAAAGTTTAATTATTCTTTAAAAAATGAACTTTATTGGAAAAATACCAAAAATTTACCCAAAGAAAATTTTGATGTCCCGATTCTATAGAAGAGTTTTATTTGGTCCAATAGAATGTATAAGAGTGAGAAAAAATATATTTAAAGAGGTTTCGCCATCAAAAGGAGATAGTTCGACCTTTTCGTGAATATTAGAGTATCTATGCCTAAAACTGAAATTTTTTTAAGCCATTATATTTTATTGGATAAATGTAAACACATTTAAAAAACATATATAATCATATTTTAGTTATTTCTATTCATTCCCACCAATACAACGGATTCGTGTTAACTACCATTTATAATAATATTATTTTATTACTAGTGTGCAACGCAAAGATTTCAAAGAAACTCATTGTTGCGTATCAGGTATGCTATCGAACATAGAAACCCCTTTAAAGTAAAATTAATATTTAATTAGCAAATATTAATAAATATCAAAATGATTTATTCTTTATTTACATGGGATGTTATATCCCTCCCCCTTTTGGAAATTGCGTCCTCACAATTATTATTCACTTATCAAAATAAGTGCGGGTATTTATCCCTCATATCATTTTCAGATTTCCACGTTGACTCTTCAACCATATGGTTTTCCCATAAAAATTTTACATGGTGAATTACAATATTTCGCAACACTTGCTCTCTTCAGTCAAGAATCTGGACTGGTTGTTCTTCATAAGAGGGATTCTTTCCAACTAAACTACCTCAAGGCTCAAAACATGAGATGGATATGGCATATAATTTCTCAACATCGAAACATGAAAAACATTGTGTACCTGAGATAAACTCGGAGGTAAAGTCATTCGGTAAGCATATGGTGAAACTCTCTCTATAGTTTTATATGGTCCAATGAACCATGGACTCACCTTTACATTCTTACCAAATCAAATCACACTTTTCCACAGGGAAATTTTGAGAAAAATATGATCACCTAACTCGAAAGAGAGATCCTTTCTCCTATTTTCTGCATAACTTTTATGTCCGATTTGAGATGTTCTCATGTGTTTCTGAATCAAATGAACTTTTTCTGCCATCTCTTCTACCAATTATGGTCCCATCAGCTTCCTTTCACCTACTTCATTCCAAAAAGCAAGTGTTCGACACTACTTCCCATATAATGCCTAAAATAGAGCCATATGTATACTGGAATGAAAACTGTTATTATATGAAAACTCAAGCAAAGAAAGATGTTTGTCCCAACATTCCTGATAATCCATCGAACAAGCACATATCATATCCTCTAATTTCTGAATTGTTCGTTCTGACTTCCCATCTGATTGAGGATGAGAAGATGTACTAAAATCTAATTCAGTACCCAATGACATATGAAGGCTTTTTCAAAAGTTAGAAGTAAACCTGGGATCAAGATCAGATACAATGGAGAGGGGAACTCAATAAAAACTGACTATCTCTTTATGATACAATCGATAAAGTTGATCTAGATAGAATGTATCTCGAACAGGAAGGAAATGAGCTAGTCAAGCGATCAATAATAACCCAGATTGCATTATTACCTTGAGATGTCCTCGGTAAATTCACAACAAATTCCACGAATATATTTTCCCATTTCCACTCTGGCACCGGTAATTACAGCAGCATCCCTTTCGGTAACATCCGCTCTACATTAACCTGATGAAAAGTCAAATACTTAACAATAAAATCAGCAATCTCTCTTTTCATTCCATCCCACCAGTAATACTCCTGCAGATCTCTGTACATATTAGTACCTCCAGGATGAATTGAAAACGGTGAACTATGAGCATCACATAACAAATCACCCTTCAACTGTGAATCACAATGACACATAGTCTCTTCCCAGACCTCATAACACAATCATTATCAATGTTAAACTCCGGAAACTTACCCTTCTGAACCATCTCTACCTTTTTCTGCAATCCACTGTCTTTCTTTTGCGCTTTCTTAATTATGTCTAATAGAGATTCTCTCACTAACACCAGAAACAAAATAGATGAACATCCTGCACTAACAACTTCTATGCTAATGTTCATCAAGTCAAAAACAAAAGGAACTCATTCCAAACATAGCATGGTTAATAAAGAATTATTTTTTTGACTCAAAGCATCAGCCACTTTATTTGCTTTTCCCAGATGGTAATGAATTGTAAAATGATAATCCTTGTTAATTCCAGCCATCTCCTCTGCCTCATGTTCAATTATTTCTGAGTGAATATATATTTTAAATTTTTTTGATCAGTATATATTTCACAATTTACTCCATACAAATGATGCCTCCAAAATTTTAAATCGAAAAAAACAATAGCTAATTCCAAATCACGTGTAGGGTAATTTACCTCATGAGTTTTCAACTGACGTGAAGCATATGAAATTACCTGATCATTCTGCATTAGGACACAACAAAGTCCCTTTAATGAAGCATCACTGTATATAAAAAACTCACCATTCCAGGAAGGATGTTCCACAACATGAGAATTCACCAATCTACTATTAAACTCCTGAAAACAATCATCAAATTCTTTTGTCCAGATAAACATAACACACTTCTAAGTTAGCCTAGTCATTGGACTAGATAACAGTGAAATATGTTCAACAAACCTTCGGTAGTAACCTACCAAGACAATGAAACTACGGATATCGGTTGCATTTGTTGGTCTTGGCCATACTTCAACAACTTTTTTTTAGCAGGATCAACAGTTATGCCATTTTTTTAAACAATATGACCAAGGAAAGAAATTTGTTATAACCAAAACTCACACTTGATGAATTTTCCATACAGTTTCTTTTCTTTTAAGGTTTGAAAGATAATCGTTAAATGAATTTAATTCTCATATTTACATTTATAAAACACCAAAATATCATCAATAAACAAAACCACCATTTATCACCTGATTCAACTGAGTCAGCAATGCAGTAAGCAGCTCAATTCTGATTCCGACCATCTCTGGTTGCTGATTCGGAATGTCATTCAACTCTGTATGCCTTCCCGGAAAATTTTCTCTTTTTCCTTTATGAAAAATAATTGTAAACATATATATATATTTTTCAAAGCAACATGGTAATCTGTAAATTCTATATCATTTCAATCATACCATAAACTAATTTGCAATTCTATCTATTTTCAAACTCCTAAAGTTATCTAAACCGACCTCTAATACCAACTATAAGGCCCCAGCCTAAAACCTTACATTATATTGAATTAAATGAATAATTCACATTGATGATCATTTTAGGTTTATATTTATAGAGAATTAGGAAATAACTATTACATCTCAAAAGATTACAATGTAGACACTTCTACTAGGCTTCCATAAAATAAAAACTCTTAAATAGAAACATGTCTAGTTCCATGTTTTAGATAGCATGAGTATTCCTTGATCCCATCCTTGACCCTATTCCACATTAAGTCATGTGAAAAACATTTCAAAAACCTGGGGTGATCATAAAAACCTCAGTAAGGGATACGCAAAGAATGAAAACTGTTAGTTTTCAAAACAACATGTAAACCAGGTATGCTTTATCAAAGTAATACGTTTCACCTTTATGAAGTAGTAAAAACACTTCACTGAATAAAATATCATTACATACCCTTTTTATAACAAAAATATTACCATAAAACCCATATAAAGAACACATAGCATATAAAGATAATTTGGGATATAAACATACTTAAGTGGAATAACCATCCGGTCGACTTCCACACATATCACTTAATGGAATAGGCATACGGCCGATTTCCATACCCAATGCATTGGAGGATATAACGTAACCATGTGTCCTGGTATTCACAGAACCACCTGTCATATAGTTTATCATGTAACCACCTATCAAATGGTCAAGTACCATTATAAAATCATAAGACATAAAAAAAAATAATGGAAAGAAAAAATTTCCACATTTTGATCACTATATATAACTTAAATATATTGACATAACAAGTTCATCATAAGAAAACATTTTCAATAACAAAATACATAAAAGTGTATATGGTATTTATTTCATTTTAAAAACATTACAGCTTGTTGAGGAAGCCAAAGACCAAATAATACTTGTGGTGGTAGAAAAAGGTCATTGTCACTGCATATGTTAAAATAAACATTCATTTTTTTTAATTTAGTAAAATGATTTGTAGAAAAAGATTCCCTATGAATGAAAAGTCAAAGGTGTTTTATACGGCATATAAAATAATGTTTTGTATTAGAACAAAACATGCCTTAATGAAAGGAGATTGAGACGAAGTCCCTAATATCGGGTCCGACTTCACTCGATCGCTCTTTAATCTCCTGAATAATAAACATGAGATAATTTCTACTTCCTTAAGAAAATTTTTTCAAGTTAATTATTCCTTTTATATAAGTTATTACCATGTTATGAACACTGTGTAATTATTTATGTTAATAATGGTCGTTTTGTCGATCATTGGTACATGAGTCAATAATATGCTCTTTATAATTACAAGTTTTTAATGGGGTAATATATCCATTATATACAGAATTATATTCATGATGTATATATCATATATATAATATATATCCAGTATAAAATTCATTTATAATAATACATAATCATTTAGAGGTAATAAATGAAATGCACCCTTCATGAGGATGGTAAGCCGTACGTACGCATGAACACTACATTCATTTCTATGTCATATTAATGAAATTAATACTAAATGAGAGATATGTATATTTTAATTGCAGAATTATAATCATAATTTAGATGTAACATAAATCATATATATCCATTATATATATGTACTTATAGTAGTACATTACATTTGGGGATAAGAAATTAAATGCACCGTTCATCGAGACGGTAAGCCGTACGTACGCATTAATGCTACTTACATTTCTATCTCATACTTTAATGGAATGAAATAATAATTATATAAAGGTATATTGTAATTCCATTATAAAATCATATATAATAACTTTAACTCCATCCTTTATACGTCCCACATATGGCCTTAACGAATCAAATCACTTTGAGGGGGCGGTAGTCCGCACTTCCTAAAATGAATATATCGTGTTTACCCATAATGGAAACCATAAAGGTATGCCATAAATGAAAAACACATAAGCTTAAGTAAAACATAAACATTTTATATATCATATATAAATATTGTGAAATCTTAATGGCCACCTTTGAAAGTGTTATATGAGCGTTGAACAATCATCGTTTCGTGAGGCAGAAATTCAACATCCACAGAAACAGTATGTTCTTTAACCATTAGATGTAGGTGTGTGTAATTGTAGCGTGAATAATTCTCATAACAACATACTAGTATATTGAAGTTACTGGTGTTATTACAAAATAAAGGAATAAAAAGATTATTGGGGGTTGGAGAAGCAAAATAAAACATAAGAACACAAGAGAAAACACTATCTTTAAAGCGGTTAACTCTTTTTGATTTGAGCTCAAAGGATTCCTTGGAAAGAATTATTCCAAAAGTGAGGCTTCAAGGATGAGGAGAGGGATGTGTAGAGATAAAATAGGCAGGGGTAGGCCAATTCAAAGGCTTGATAGGTGTGGGTAAGGTGGTAGAGGTGGGGGCCTTTTATAAGAGGAGAGGTGGGGCACTCTTGAAAAGTTATAAAAGGTTACTTTATTATAAAATGATTTTCTGATTTAAAAGGTCCCAAAATTATATATTTCGAGGATAATGTGATAAGGGTTCTAAATACACCCATCCAATTGGTTTTTTACATGTGTAGGTTGTAGATTTTACATTGTCAGTTCATTTTATTTAAATCGTTAAATAATGAGGTAATCGCTGCATCATCATGGTGTCATAAATAATTTAATTTATTTAATGTCTAAAAATTATAAAAAAATATCATGATGTAGGAAATATTTTTAGATTTCTAATTAATATTTGTAGTCAAAATTATGACTTGTATATCCCCATTTAAATTTTTTTAGTAAAACAACTCATGTTTGTGACATTTTAAATTTAACTTTAAATAAAAAGTTTTTAATGTCATTTTCCTCACAAAGTTGCACCGTGGGGTCCCCAAGTTGACCCATGGATTGTGTTAGTCAGAAATGACACATCCAATGAGGGTAGGACATGTGTCAAGGTAATTTAATGTTATTAAAACATTATTTTTACCTTCAACTACACTAATTACTTCTAATCACGATTAATAAACATAAAAGTTAATATTCACCAAAAAATTATTTTAATCCCGTTGAACCACATTTTACATCCGAATGAAAACCATGTATGATGGATTTTTGAAATTCAAAACATAGATGTTGTAAAATTTCATTCAAATGAAAAATCAGTTTTTTTAAGTACCACTAAGTGGTTTCACTATTCATCAAAAATTGATGTTTTTTAGAAAAATACCAAAATATCACCCTAAGATATATTTGATATTCTGAATTCAAAATTGATGTCTATTTTACAAAATTAAAAACATATATGTTACATTAATTAATTTAATAATTAATTCCCGCTGTCAGAACAAATAGCGTGTTTTTATGAAACAATATATATCAAAAGATTGACACTAGTTTAAGTCCAATTTCAAAGTGAAATTAATTTCAACGACCACAATTGGATTAAATGGTAAAAATATATTCTAATTTCACTTTAAAACCAATTCAAAAGATAAAATAATCATACAAATAAATTATATTAAAAAGTGGTTTTGAATTAAAACACAACATTTTTCATTATTCATTAAAAAATGATCTTTATCGGAAAAATACCAAAAATTTACACAAAGTAAATTTTGATATCCCAATTCTAAAGATTAGTTTTATTTTGTCCAATAGAATGTATAAGAGTGACCAAAACTATATTTAAGTTGGGTTCTCCATCAAAAGGCGATTGTTCGACCTTTTAGTTAATATTAAGTATCTATGCCTAAAATTGAATTGTTTTTCTTATTTTAAGCCATTATCTTTTATTAGATAAATGAAAAAATATTAAAAAAACATATATAATCATATTTTAGTTATTTCTATTCATTCCCGCCAATAAAACAGCTACGTGTTAACTACCATATAAAATAATATTATCTTATTAATAGTGTACAACGTAAGATTTCAAAGAAACTCATTGTTGTGTATCAGGTATGCTATAGAACATATCATCCCCTTTAATGTAAAATTAATGTTTAATTTTCAAATTTTAATAAATTTGAAAATGATTTATTCTTTATTTACCTGGGATGTTACAAATTATTTTAAAAAAATATTACTTTATTTTATATATATATCAATTCCATTATACCATTTTCTAATTTCTTATTCTATCAAATATTGAGAAAAACATTGATTACAAATGATTGATTTTTATGTGATACAGAATTTCATTATTTATGACCCTATTTCACATTCTAAATAATATATTAAAGAATGATAATAGAGCTCACTTGTCTTTGTGAATGATATGTTATTTATTCATAATTATTTCAATTCCAAAATTTGATAGATTGATTTTATAAATATATTTCACCCTTTTTAATGATTACATCACTATGTAGTAACTAGAGTACATATAAAAATAAAATCCTCCACTCTAATACTACTAATATAGGACAAAAAATAAATTAATACTAATCATATATACTGTAGATAAAACCACAAAAACATGATCATCGATCAACTACATGATCATTTATGAATTATTGAAGAAAAAAACATCCATAAAATTTCCCCATATTGAATTGTTTTACCCAACACTTAATCAAAAATTCACACACCTCAATATAGACATGAAAATAATTGGAATTTAATAAACCTCAAATATATAAAAAACCTTACATGAAATAGAAAATGAATTTTACTATATTGATATGTCGAAAATTTGACCTACATGAATGGGAAGAATCAATATGAAAATATTGTATTAATATAATTATAAAAATCACATGAATATTATAAACCTAACATTATTATTTGTTATAAAATGATTAAAAGTATACAATACATTGATTAAAAATATATTTGAATGGTATACAATGCATTCTTCATATTATGTTTTATAGTTATCCCCAATTCTATTTATTTTATACCTTATTAGTTTGTTACTATCAAATCAACATACAATGTTCATATATAGACTACTTTGTGGAATTCCTCTATTTATTATCTATAAAACTATTAAAAATCATTTATTTCTTTATAAAACCATTATATTTCTCATTAAAGAGGCTTATTCTAAAGATTTATCTATAATTATATTTCCCGATTTATGTCTTTAATTGATATAATCATTTAATGAAACTATTGATATTGAAGAGAAAAACTATAAATTCATTCACATCGAGTCTATCTTCCAAAAGCTATTAATTGTTCTGTTAAACATATTTCTAGGGGATGAAAATAATATCATCTATAAAAAACTATTAATATATAAACAATATAATTGACTGAATAATTTTGAACAAAATAGACATGGATGAAAATGATTCTTGGTCAAAATATTAGTATGGACAATTTTTTATATTAATATATCTTCATCCATTCAAAATACCAAAGAGAGAAAAAATAGTGTTCATATATAAAAACATCATAAATTTAAAATGTATATGAAAATATAAGGTTTTTAAAAGATAAGTATTATATAATTTAACGTATTACGAATTAATACATAAAACCATGAATAAAAATTATATAGTTACACAACCCATTTAATTAGATCCCATCATTCCTTATATGAGACTATAGTATCCTTTATAATTAAAAGATTTTAGTTATTTAGTCAACCAAATAAATTAATTCTTTACTTTTATATTTGAATGATGATTATTCATCGTATATATCATTTTAGACCACACAAGAATGATACGTTTTACTATTTCTATAAGAATGGATACATAAAAATTTAAATTATAAAAGAATGAATTATTCTCCCAAAATGTTTTTCGCACCTAGAAACCTTATCTATTACATATATAATATCATTATTCGTATCTGCAAGAAAAAAATGATAAGAAATGTGATCATAGATTCATATTAAGTTTGAATGTGGGTAATATAAATCAATGCGATTTTAACAATTATCTTGGGAATAATTATATGTGACAGTGAGCATATGATCATAAAATCGTATATAGTTATTTAGATATAATAATCCTGCATCATTTTATAACGGTGTGTAGTTAATAAGATGTTAAATTGAAAAGGAATCATAGAACATATTCCAAGAGAGAATAATAATAGTAAAAAATAATTTCTAAATAGAATGGTATAAGTTGTTGAATTAGAATAGCCATTAAAGTTTTATGTCAATGATTCTCACCATAAATTAAAAACATTTTAGTTTTGGGATATTCACCTATATTCCTGATTTTGGATTGGGATAACATCAAGTATACCTTTATTCGTTCTAGTCTAACCAATCTTGTACTCTATTTAGAACTTAGTGTAACCTAATATGTACCCATAACATTCATAAACTATTAATAATTCCCCAATAAAATAGAAATATAAAAAACCCTCATCTTATAATTATAAAACAATCATTTTTTCCTTAAGATCGTCAAATTATTCTTAATCTAATAAAAAATAATATATGGGATAGTAAATATGGTTTATCAATATTCCACTGTCATAATCATGATTAATCGAGAGAAATAATTAGGATATTTTTGGATAATATATTTACTAAACCATATATAACATACAATATTGTTATAATTTAATAATATTTCATTTAAGAATTTATTGAATTACTTATGAAAATAATATTTTAATTTTTAAAACAATTATTAATATTTTGAAGAAGTAAAAAATATTGTATAAAACTTTATTTAAAAAAACCATGGGAACATATTTGTAAATAATATTATTGAAAAGTAGTCTTGATTGAAGGAAAATACATTCATGCGATATCTGCTAAAAAAATATTTTATTCTAACCATTGGTAAAATATACCTTATTATAAAAACATTATTATAATTAAATTTAAAATAAATTTATAGATTGTAAAAAAAGAATTAAAATTATTTATTGAATATTAATGGAATATAAAAAAATTATCCAAAATATATTTATTATCATACTGACAAGGAAAACAAAGATTATTGAACGAAGAAAGTAATACAGACTGTATTCTCCTAAATTATTTTTTCAGAAATTTCTATTATCAGGGAGAGGAAAATTAAATGAATATTTGTGATTTATAAAAACAATACTATAATATAATAAATATTATTTATTATAAATTATATAACTGCATTATTTGGAATTTAAGAACAAACCTTCTCAATAAATATGATATATTAGAAAAATTACCATTACCGCATTTGTAACATCTCAAGAAAAAACCAATGAAATAAATAACATGAATTCAAAAATTAATTTGTATCAATTAAATAAAATCAATGATATAATATATTAATTTTGGGGTATATACACCTCATTAACCGAAATATGTGAATAATATCATACATTAATGAATAAAACAAAATAGAGACGATGAACACTTACCTCATGATTAACATGATTTTACGTGATGAAACATCCAATATTAAATATTTTTATTTATAAAAATTAAAAATTATAACCATATTAGTACTTATAAAACAACATATTATTTACATATAACACCAGTTATCCAATTATTTAATCATTATTTATAAGAGTTAGTATTTTTGTTGATAACTTCTTCTTTTAGGTATATTATATTTGGTATTTTATGGTACATATAATATGATCATGGATGCATCATCTAGAGAATTATAAAAATGATATAAATATAATATATAATATCTATATTCATTTTAGACCCATTTATAATATCTATATATAGAAAAATAAATCACAATATTCTTGGAGAAGGTAGTTTAAATGAAAGAAATGTTGATTCTTTATATTTATTACTGCAATAAGTGAAAAATATGAATTATATTTTATGATTAAAATTAATTTTAAAATCATAAAATTAAATAAATATTTATTAAAATTATTATTATATATATAATTTTTATTTGGTGATAGAAACATATCAGATCATTATATAGAGGCAGTACTCCAAATTTAGGCATGAGTGACATCTTTATTTTCCATTTGATAGAGATGATGTGGAAAATAGTTTTAACGTCATGATAATAACTTCTCAGTATATTTAAGTTATTTTTTTAAATTTTATTTAAGATGGAATATGTTTATTGTGATATAAGAAAAGTAAAATTTCAAATACCCTTTTAGTATTTATTCTCCTTATTTGAGAGTCATCCTATTGAGTAAGCCTTCATCGTTGAAAGGTTTATCTTAAGAGATGTACGTGGGATCATGGTTGAAATAATCAAATCTAGGAATGTTTTGGGGCTGAAAGTGGGCATTATATAAGGCTCTAATTGTGTGAATTATTGAGTACAATTGGTTTAATTATATGTGATGGGATTGACAGACATAGTGTTCCATAAATGATTTCAAAAATATATAGTCAATTAAATGATTAATTTGAATAAAAACATTAAATCAAAGAAATAATTTTTTTTATAAAAATATATATTAAAAATTAATATTTATAAATTTTCATGGCAAATTCATACCCTAATAAATTATTTAAAACCCAAGGAAACCCTATGTTAATCATAACAGTGGTAACAAAATTTGACTATTTTCACTACCCCTTATAACCAAAAATTATGTTAACTATAATAAATTATATAAATATTTACTTTTAAAAATTTACAATAAAATTTTCCAAATTCATTTACTTTAAGTGGGAAAATTTTATTTTGAATTAGTATCTAAAATGGAACTCAACCCATCTTTTAGAAAAAATCATTATATATATAAAATTAAACATTCTTTCATTCATTTTTGTATAATTACAATCAATCTATTGTCAAAATATCATATTTAATATATAACCTATAAATTTCATTAAAATAACTTATGAATTATTTAATATATTATTATAAGAATCACTTATCAAATATTGTTTTTTTTTTGAAAAAACACTATTATACCTTTTAGGGGTTTTTTCATCATTCAAAATCCTCAAATAATTAATTTATATATGAATGTTATTTTTTATAAATTATTAGTATATTTTATTAATTTAAATTTCTAATATTTATGAATATTCTTTAATTAGATTAAAAAACATAACATGTACAAAAATACATTTTATAAAACATTTTTCATTTAAACATTTAATAATTTCCCAAAAATGAAGTACTTATCACAACAAATTACTACCCATTACCATTAGACATGTATTTTAAAATGTGTTAAATCTTATTCACAACCCTAGTCCAAATAATATGTAATAATGGGTTAGCAAATAAAATTTTATTTATATTTTTGGTTTTATTAAAAACATTATATGAAATTACTCATATTTATTTCAATGAAAATTCACATAAAATAATGTTGTGTTACATTATTCATTACATAGAATAAATTTCTACAAATAAATTACATCAATATGATATAAAAATATTATATCTTTTCTTCATAACATCATTGGCTTCTAATTTATATTCCTTGAATTTTTTATTCATCTAACTAAAATTTCACTTTGGAGTAGTCCTGATCCACAAAAAATTATCACTATTATTTGAGAATTGTTCTTGTTCATCAGAAAGGGAATGATCATCCTAAAGATTTAAATCAAATGAGTTTTCTACAGCCGATGGAACATGTAATAACATCATTAAAATATATATATGGAAGACATCCTGATCAAGATATATTTTCAATGGATGTGTAAAGAGATAAAATAAAATACTTACTCAATAAAGATTCAAAACGAGTCCCATTTATTAGGGGATCAATATTACATTAATTATGAATACCATAACATTATATATTAGATTAATTAACAATAATAACCTCTAAAAATCATGGAATTTTATATATCAGTTCTAATTAATAAAATAGATGTTTTTTTTCAAATATGATGTTCCATGACACAATATTAATTGGATCTAATTTTATAAATGATTTACTCATCGTTCACAATTTTCAATATAATTATTTCACAAAATATATCCCAAAATTTTAGATTCAATATCTTATTAAATTTAGTTCTTTATAAGGATCCATCAAAATGACTTAGTGAAAGTTATTGTTGTAAGAATACATTACAAGAGGAATGTGTTGATCCTAAGAACATTCGAAATATGATGAATAGTATCTCAATATATTTAATTGACTTCATAGATTACCCATATTTTTATGGATGATAATTAGTACTGTAAAAAACCATGTATATAGTTCTATGTGAAGGCATTTAATGAATATTGAGGTAAACATCATATCTCGATCAAATACAATAGAATATAATACGTGGTGATACATCACAAAATCGTTATTGTATATTTTTGACATATGTTAATGTGTTAAACATTTACCGATAGAAATAAAATGTTATAAATTTTTATGATGACCTACTATTACCAAAATATAAATAATAACATTATCATTTCTAGGATGTTTAGAGGTAACTTTTATCTTGATGTATTCTTATTTAAATTTTGTTATGGTGGATTTCTATAATATCATCTTAGACTTATTTATCTCATTATTAGCATACTAAAATACTACGTACCTATGAAAATAATCCATAATATATATATTAAATTAATATAAATTCAAATGGTCATGTATATATTTAGATATCATGTTAATTCTTGGTTGAATATTTAATGATGATAGTTGTGAATCTTCCAAAATATCATTCCTCATATATATTATTTTTTGGAAACAAATCCACTTCATGAATATGATCATTCAATCATAATAAAATTTAAACTCTGTATCATATTTCACAGTATATTTATTTCCTACATCCTCCATTTTCACAACATTAACATCACAAGGATTAATGAATAATCATTGAAAAAAAGATAACATACTTACCATTTCATTATTATTTCAATGACCATCCATTGAAAATTCATAAATATTCAATCATTTGGGATCTACATCATATATTATATAGCATAATAATTTCAACTCAATGAATCAACCACCCTTTCCACTTTCCAAATGTGTTAATGTATTGAGAAGTAAAAAACATTAACGAACAGAAACAATCTAATATGAATCATATTAAAATATTTCTATGTTTAAGACAAAATTATAAAATTATAATTAGTAGATATATTACAACATTATAATTTTTTAGAATTCCATTGTATATTTAATATAATCATTCCCACTTCTAACAATATATCATGAGATAAGTAATTTTTTTTATGAACCATCAATTAGTTTGAGACCTAATTTATATCCATATCATTATACATAATTGAAAATAAAAAACCCTTATTATATGTGTCACTATAAATTATAAACCCTTCTCCATGACTAGGATGTGTGGTCACATGAACATTGTCTAACATTCTCTTTAGTTCTTTGATATTTTCATTATATTCATCAGTACAATTAAAAGTAAAACCCTTCGAACTAAACCAGTTTAGTGGATTAGATAAAATGATTTTTTTTAAGTGTTATGATAATAACTATGCGATCTAATAGAACAATGAATATCAGTCACCATGGTTATTCTGAGACAATGGTATATAACTTATCATTGATGGATCCATTGATATACCCAATGAAAATATTTTATAATCCAAATGTGAATCCTTTTATAGTAATAATTCAATGTAAAAAAATAACACTACATATCCCTCTATAGTGTCATCAAGATAACACATAAATGATCTTAAAGATATTCTATACTCATTGAATATAGATGAATATCATATATAAACATATCCAGAAACATATAAATTCATCCTCTAAATAATATAATATATAAATTTATTAATATAGTTGCATAATTAGTGAGACCAACTGGAATCCAAATAAATACATAGTTTCAATACATCAGATATAAGGTTTTGATTTCATTGCAGTCACTTTTAATCTTTAATTAATTGTATCGAGATCAAAGAAAAATCATGGAAAAAAATTATCATCCTAATTGGTCAAAAGAATCATCAATTTGTGTAGATGATACATATTTAATACCTAGATCCCATTATGTTTTATGTCATCTCTTAATTGTCCCCTTGATCCATCATTTTTATCAAAAAATGATCCTTGACCCCTTGTTTTGTGAACATGGTTGAATGAATACATTTTCAATATTAAACTAGAGTTGTTTCTTTAATTCATGCATACTAACTTGTGTTTATATTATATAGATTCAAAAAAATAGTTTGTTCAAAATGTATGAGTAATTTTTATAAATAAGCATAACTATTATGTAATCGGTTTTGAAAATCTTCCCAAAAGTCATCAATAAAATATTATAAAAAATTAATTTATTCAATATTTAGATTCCACCCAACTATATAGGAAAAATACACCATATTAAGGGTAATCAAAGAACGTTAAATACATGTAATTTACTATTGGATCACTTTGTAACAATCACACTAATAATGTTATTATAGGTTCAATAAGAATGTGAAATACAACATCCCTTCCTTGAAAATGTATATTTAATATGTTTGAAGTGATTAAATATTTTTCTAATGTCAAATAAAAGTATAATAAAATGATAGTATTCTATTTTGAGGAGGCATATTCCCACACTCATTAATCACAGAATAATCATATACATTTTATGTTAAAATAAACATATTTGGAGTTTTAATTGCTAATTCAATACCTATACATTAACTTGTTAGTGTGATACCCATAGAAAATTGTTCATATATAAAAGGGTTCGTAGAAAATGAAATCATATAATACATTAAAAATTAATCTGTGGATGGATTATTATCATTTAACCACTTTAGTATATTACACCACATTGAATATTCTGATCACATGTTTACCCCCTTCGTCTTTAGGATTAAAAGTGTACTAATTTCAATGTTACACATTAAAACTACTATTTTACAATCATTTAGAATAATTTCCAAACCCCATTCATTTGAAACATTATAATCAGGGAGGTAATTTATTTGGTGATTTATCGTTACTTTAATAAAACCTCATCCCATTAATTCACCATTAAATTTTCCATACATAAATAATGTAATTGTACCATTTAGTCAATTTAATCTATGTTTATTTTTGAAATTATAGTATAATGTATGAATCAAATTCTTCCACTTATGGTGTTTTTTAATATAATTTCACATTAATATAATTTTTATTTTATTAATAATATTTTGAAACTGATTGGGGACTAAAATCTCAATTTTAACCTTGATAGAAAATTAAAATATTTATTTATATCTGAGAATGTATCTTAAGGATAATTACATTCATGGCCATGTTTTTCAAAAACTATTAATTGATCAATATTTTTTTCAATTCAATTATAATAGATAAATCCAAGCACGAAAGACATAAAAAAATTCAATATATTTGCAAATAGAAACAACGTCCTTATGATTTATCTCAAGGAAATACATCACTATTTTAATATGATGAATACTGGGAATGTAATTATTGAAATATACCAACATTGCCTCATCCCACCCCATTGGTTAAATTTATTCCTTTTTGAATAATTTTTATAATAAATGTCCACCATAGATTTATTTCTCGTTCTAGATGATAGAAAACTAATGTATATATTTGTAATCCAAGCACCAATTAATGAAAAATACCTTAAAAATGGAACATAACAATTTTTCATTAATAATTGGATTACTATAACCACTCAATGAATGTTCTTTTCCACATAGAGGACAAAATAGTAAATTATTATATAATTTTATCCTTTGGAAGCTTGGTATGAATCATGTCTTGAGAGAGTTTCATAGACATAACACTATAAAATTTATGTTCTATCACCACATACTTTTTCAATGTTGTGGAAACATTTCATTTTAGGTTTCATTGTCCATTTAAATCTTTTTTTCAATTTTCCTTATAGTTCTATCCATTGATTATAACTATAAAGAATATTTTTACAAATATTATACCAATCATCATGCACCAAGGACCACTGAGTTAATACAAAATTCACCTCTATTTTTATTGTTACCCCGTGTTATATTTATTGCATAACAAAATTTAATTCATTGAATTAGTAAATTAATTAATTTTTTTAGAAAAATAAACTTCTTTATGTTGAATAACATATTATTTTCTCTTAATATTATTCTTATCATAATGGTTCTCATTAAAATTCTATTTTCCTAGTTTCCACAATTAACTAGTGATTTTTTCAATATAAATTGATGTGAAAAAACAATAAATATAAAAATATTACATTTTATTAGATGAGAATTATTTATAGATATTTTTTATCTATTAAGAAACCATAATGGCTTGGTTTCTTTAGATACTTGGATACATAGATAATTATTACATAAAATATCAAAATAATTCTAACAATGTTCTTCACACCCATATCCCCTTTTAATAACAAATTCGTTAAATAATATTACATTTCCTAAAGAATTGAAAACAAAAGGATAGGTATATAAGATGCCATTTAATTTTTCAAATCATATTTATCAATGAATTCTCGTTTTTTAAAATTAAATTACAATAAAGTCATTGTACCATGATCCCAAAAATTGAATTTCATACACATAAATTCATATATAATTAACATATATCAATGATAAAATAATGGATTTTTTTAGTATATGAATCATAATAAAATTAAAGAATATAGTCTATGAGAGCATGAAATTTGAAGTATATCATTACATAAAATAATAGAATTTCTTTCATAACCATAATCATATAAATAATATATCATAATTACCTATATATATATTTATCTTATATTTATCTTGGGATAAAATCCCATTTACCAGATTTTTCCATCATATTCCCTCTAGATTACCATTTATTCATGGGGAAAAACCCAAAAAAAAGCATGTTTCTCTTTAGATGACCTATAATGTACCCGTGCAGCTCATATAAAATTAATATTAACCTATTTAAATGAATTATTATACGTGAACCACCTATAAACTAATAATAACCCATTTATGAATACATATATCTAATAATATAATCGAAATGTGTAATATTTCATTAAAAATAACTTAAGTAAAAGAGAATGTATTGAAAAAATATTTTACAATCATAAACATACACTATATCATGAATCTATTAGGATATTTTCAAAGTATTATATGTTATTTAAATAATATGTAACATAAATTGATGTGATTATTGATGAAAACAATCTTTAAAAGAACATTTGAAAATTTGTAGTGGAAAATACTCTTTTCATTTTGAGATCACTTATATAAAAAATACAAATTTAAAAAATATTATTGAAATAAATTAATTAAAAAAGATCTATGGAATTTTATAATGTAATATTATATTGAATTATTTGTCTTGATTGTGGGAAAATTAATTCACGTGGTAACATTAAAATGGTAATTTTATTCACACCATTCGTAAAAAATTACCTCAATCTGAAGTAGAAAAAAATGAACTTACAAAATTTATTAAAATTTTTAAAATGTTTTGAAAATTTATACAATGTTTCATTCAAAAATAATACAAAACTATATAATTATTTGTAATGAGAAATGTTTCATAGAAGAAATATATTACCAACTGAAGACAAAACAATTCCATCATTTAGTGAAAAAATTCTCTATGACTTTTGCGATCTTTGATATAGGAGAAAATAAAAGAAAACATTTGATTTAATAAAAACTATATTATAAAAAATGAAATGTCATTTAATTTATATAGATCATATTTCATCAAAATAATAATCATCAAAACTAATATTCTTGCATAAAAAGAGATTATAATATAAATCCACTACTAATACGAAATCATCTAAATCATAATCCCGTGAAATAAATAATTTAAAAATTGAATAATACTAAATATATATAATAATTGATATAATATTCCATATACATGGTTTATACACGTTATATACAATAATATTAGAATAAAATAAATCATGCATCAATAAATCATAGATAGATGATGAACACCAACCTCATGATCACCATGAATCATAATCTGCCTGAAAACATATATAAAACAAATATTTAATAAAATTCCATTAAAAACCAAATTTAATTTTATAACTCCAATTATGTTTTAAATAAAAAATAATTCTAATGGTTAATTAAATATTATTCTTTAAAAACACTATCATAGATGATAACATCCTTTTTCATGTATTTTTTTAATTTGATTTTTTTGATATGTGACTCTTCATAATCATTGAATCATATAACTGAGGATTATAATTATATAATCATATAATATATTTATTATATAATGTTATATAAATATCCATAAAATGTAGATATAGAAAAAGGAATTATAAATTTCACGGAGATGGTATCTTGTAAGTATGCCTGAATGTTGTTTCCTTTTTTTATGTAAAGAATGAAAGATAGAAAAATGCCATTTTATCATTTCATAATATTAATTATGTCATAAATATTTTTTATATTTATCAAACCAATAATTAAATCATTTAATATAAATAAATTTAGTAAATTGATTCATTTCATTATATAGAGGTCGTAGTAAGGACCTTCGCATGAGTGGCATTTCAATTTCTCATTTCATTGAAAGGAAATTCAAAATTGTTTTTCCATAATTGTAATTGAATATAAATATATTTATGATATTTTAGTAATCATGATATGTTGTTTAATACCTTATTATAGTAATTGGGAGAATTGATAACATTCAAATTGGTTGGTTAATATTTATAACTATAATTTCACAGAACTTCATTATCATACACATTAACTTGAGGAATATTAGACTTATGGAAACAGTATGAAGCCATGGATGAAGGAAAATAATATGTTAATGTGTTTTGATATATAGAGGATGATCTATAAGCCTCCAATTGATTGAATAAGGTAGGTTATAGTATTATCATTTATATGTGTGGGGAGGAACACAAATTGAATTTCCTAAAACATTTCATTTATGTATGGTCATTGTAACATCCCAGTTAAATAAATAATAAAGAATTTTCATATTAATTAATATTTACGAATTAAATATTATTTTTAATTAAAAGCAGTTTCTACATTGGATAGCGTACTCGATACGCAACGATGAGTTTCATTGAAATCTTAAGTTGCACACTAGTAATATAATAATATTTTTTAAATGGTAGTTGACAGTAGCCGTTGTACTAGAGGGAATGGATAGAAATAACTAAAATATGATTATATATTTTTTTAAATGTTTTTATATTTACCCAATAAAAGATAAAGGCTTAAAATATGGAAAGAATTCAATTTTAGGCATTTATACCCTAATTTTCACTAAGGGTTCACTTATCACCTTTTGACGGTGAACCGTCATTAAATATAGTTTTGATCAATCTTATAAATTATATTGGACCAAATATTACTCTTCTTTAGAATCGGGACATCAAAATTTACTTAGTGTAAATTTTTGGTTTCTTTCCGATAAAGTTCATTTTTTAATGAATATTGTAAATGTTGTATTTTAATTAAAAACCTCTTCTTGATCTAATTAGATTATTATTGTAATTGGTTTTAAAGTGAAATTATAAAATATTTTTACCATTAAATCCAATAGTGGTCATTTGAATTAATTTCACTTTGAAATCAGACTTAAACTAGTGTCAATCTTTTGATACTTATTGTTTCATAAAAATACGCTATTTGTCATGACAGCGGGAATTAATTGTTAAATTAATTAGTTTGACTTATATGTTATGAATTTTGTAAAATGGACTTCATTTTTGAATTTGGAATATCAAATATATCTTAGGGTGAGTTTTTGGAATTTTTCTGAAAAACTTCAATTTTTGATGAATAGTGAAATCACTAAGTGGTACTTATAAAAACTGATTTTCCATTTAAATAAAATTTTTCCACCTTTTTGTATTTAATTTCAATAATCCGACATAAATGGTTGTCACTAAGAAGTAAAATTTGGTTCAATGAGATTAAAATAATTTTTTGGTGAGTAGTAACTTATTAAGTTTTTAATCGCGATTAGTGGTAATTTCTGTAGTTTAAGGTAAAAATAATGTTTTAATAATATGAGATGACCTAGAAACACATCCTACCCTCATTGGATGTGTCATGGACGACCAAGACAAGCCATGGTTCAACTTGGGGACCCCATGGAGCCACTTTGGTTGGAAAATGACATAAATACCTTTTATTTAATGTTAATGTAAAAAAATGGCACAAACATGATATGTTTTACAACAACAATTTTTAAATGGGGTTATACAAGTCAGAATTTTTATTATAAATAATAATTGGAATGATAAAAAGATTTACTAAATCATAGTAATTTTTTTATAATTTTTAGTAATTATATAAATTAAATTATTTATGACATAATAATGATGCAGCGATGACATCATTATTTGACGATTTAAATAAAATGGAATGATAATGTAATATCTAAGAACTACACATGTCCAAAACCTATTGGATGAGTGGATTTCGAACCCTTATCACCTTATCCACGAATTATATCAATGTGGGACATTATAAAACGGAAACACATTTTCAAATAAAGTAATATTTCTTTCATTTCCAAAAGTTCCCCTCCTCTCCTCTTATAAAAGGCCCCCACCTCTACCACCTTACCCACACTCCCAAAGCCTTTGTCTCGGCCAACCCCTGCCCATTTTGTCTCTCAACTTACGTCTCTTACTCCTTGAAGCCTCACTTTGGGCAGAAGTCTTCCCAAGGAAGCCTTTGAGCTCAAACCAAAGGGAGTTACCCGATTTTGAGGTAATGTCTTCACTTGAGTCCTTTTGTATTATTTTGCTACTCCAACCCCCTAAAATGTTTTTATTTATTTATTTTGTAAAAAATCCAGTATACTAAATATACTAGGATGTTGTTATAAGAAGGATTAGAGCTACACCTACACACACCTTCATCTAATGGTTAAAGAACATACTGTTTTCGTGGATGGTAAATTTATGCCTCCCGAAACGATTATTGTTCAACATTCCTTTAACACCTTCAAAGGTGGACATTAAGATGTCACTATATTTATATATGATATATAATATGTTTATGTTTTCTTTAAGCTTCATTATTTTTCATTTTGGGCATATCTTTATGGTTTCCATTATGGGTAAACATGATATCTTCATTTAAGGAAGTGCGGACTACCACCCCCTCAAAGTGATGTGATTCGTTAATGCCATATGTGGGACATGTAAAGGATGGATTTAAAGTTATTATATATGATTTAATACTGTAATTATAATATACATCTATATCATTATTATTTCTTTCCATTAAATTATGAGATAGAAATGAAAGTAGTGTTCATTCGTACGTACTGCTTACCGTCTCCATGAACGGTGTGTTTCATTTCTTATCCTCAAATGTAATGTACTATTAAAAGTACATGTATATAATGGATATATATAATGAATGGTATATCTAAATGATGAATATAATTCTTTAATTAAAATATACATACCTCTCATTTAGTTTTAATTCCATTAATATGACAAAGAAATGAAAGTAGAGTTCATGCGTACGTACGGCTTACCGTCTCCATGAACGGTGCATTTCATTTCATACCTCTAAATGATTATGTAATATTATAAATACATGTATATTATGGATATATATGATATATATGATATCCAAATCAGGAATGTCATTCTGGATAAAAATAACCTTTGACCACACGAACAACATGTAATTATAGGAAGTCCACTTTTGAATTAAGAACCAAATATCGACAAAGCAAACATTATTAACTTAAATGATTACATAATGTTTATAACAATGAAATAAGTGATATAAAAGGAATAATGAACTTCAAAAAGGTTCTTAATCAAGTATAAATTAACTCAGGTTTATTATTCAGGACGTTAAAGAACGATCGAGTCAAGTCGGACCCAAGGTAAGGGACTTCGTCTCAATCTCCTTTCATTGAGGCATATTTCGTTTTATACACAACATTCTTTTATACGGTGTATAAACCCCTTTGACATATACTTTTATACAAAAGGAAACTTTTCTACGAAGCGCTTTACTAAAAGACAAAATGGAATGTTTTTTTAACGTACGCGGTGACAACAACCTTTTCCACTGCCGCGAGTATTATTTTGTCTTTGGCTTCCTCAACAAGCCGTAATGTTTTTAAAATAAAATAAATACCATATACACTTTTATGTATTTTGGTATTGAAAATGGTTTTGATAAAGGATTATATTATGATATATTGTGATGTGTAAATTTTATCATTCCGTTATATTGGTTTTATGTTTTATGATTTTATATTGGTACTTGGACATTTTAATGGATGGTTACGTTATAAACCATATGACGGGTGGTGCCGGGAATACCAGGACGGGTGGTTACGTTATAACCTCCAATGCATTGCGTATGGAAGTCGGTCGTATGGCTATTCCATTAAGTATGTATGGAAATTGGCCGTATGGCTATTCCATTAAGTGATATGTGTGGAAGTCGATCGTATGGTTATTCCACTTAAGTATGTTTATGTCCCAAGATACCTTTATATATGCTATGTGTTCTTTATATGGGTTTTATGGTAATCCTTTGGTTACAAAAAGGTAAGTAATTATACATTATTCAGTGAAGAGTTTTTACTACTTCATGATGGTGAAGGTATTACTTTGTTAGAGTATACCTGGTTTACTTGATGTTTGAAAAAGTAACAGTTTTCATTCTTTGTGTATCCCTTACTGAGCTTTTTATGCTCACCCCAAGTGTTTTCGAAATGTTTTTCACAGGACTTAAAGTGGAATAAGGTCATGGATGGGATCAAGGGAATGTCATTCTATATAAGACATGGAAATAGACATGTTTCTTTTTAATAGTTTTTTCTATTATGGAAACTTAGTTGAAGTGTCTACTTTGTAATCTTTTGAGATGTAATAGTTATGTTCTAATTCTCTAAAAATCTAAACCTAAAAAGATCCTCAATGTGAATTATACATTTAATTCAATATTAAGTAAGGTTTAAGTCTGGGGCCTTATAGTCACATTCATAAGAAATTGTAAAAATTGTAAAATAATTTCAGTGTAAGATAATAAATTGAGGTAATATTTTCATCTACTAGTATGTATTTGTCCTAATATTTATTTAATATCATTATGTCTTATATTAAACCTCATAAGTCATTATCTAAACATAATTAAGGAAATATAAACTTTCTGTTATTATTGTTTTTTTTAAAACATTATGTTGAAATAAATAAAATATATTAATTATACATTTTTTAAATATTTTATATCAATTCCAAAAATCAATTTCTCTTTCTGAAAAATGTAATTTTATATAACCATCAAAAATATAATGATAACTTATTTTTAGAAAAATACCCAATTAGTATAATTTTAAATTTACTTCCCTTCCATGACTTTTAGAAACTATAAAATAAATTTAATTTTTTTAAAAAAATTAATTCTATAAATTTTCGTTAAAATAATTAATCAATATTGAATCCATCATTTTATAATGGTAATAACCCATCGACAGAAAAAATAAAATCTCAAAATAACACTTCTTTCTTTATAGATTTTAACATCTTTTTCTAAAAATTTTATATTTTATTCATGATCATTTATTTAATTAAATACATTTCAAATTTATTTTTATAAAAATATTTTTCAAATAGCGATAAATATAATTTCAATGTATTGAAATGGATAACATGTAGAAAAATAAATATCATGGAAAATATGTCTTTTAATCTATAAAATTTAGTACATATCAATAATATTTTACGATACAAAACCATTATACATATACTTAATAATGTATTCTATTCTATCAATATCTTTCAATCCAATTTCTAGGTTATAAATGCTAATTTTATCATAGTTTTTTTTAGTTTGGGGTTGCGTGCAAAGCATGATATCATATAAAAAAAGTTGATGTCAATTTGTTTACATATAGAATCTTGTTGTGTTATAGATATTAGTATATTATAGAACCATATTAATACATATCATTAAATAAATCATTCCCATATAATTTATAATTTCTTAATTTTAATATTTCTTCTATAAATTAACATTTTTAGTTTATACTATTCATCTTCCCAAGCATGTTTTAGTTCAAATGTACCTATAATTAAAACTTCATAATTGATTCTGAAAAACCAAATTATAAATCATAAAATAAAATTCATTTTATTTTATAAAATCATATAGAAATTTGTATTAATCGGTTGTGAAAATTTATTTATAACACTTTATGGGGAAAGTGGCATATACATATGCATTAGTGTGGTTTTAATTCTCTGACTAATGGAATGAAAGAAAGGTAAATAATAAATTATATTTCAAAAATCATTAAAATATCATAATTATTATATACGGTCATTAAATATATACTTATTAGCTTCATTTGTATTCATAATTTAATGATAAATCAAATCTATACATGGATATTGTAGTCAATATTAACACATAGTATGTTTTATCATTTTTAATTAATGAGAGGATAATAATGTATATTATATTGTTTCCTTCATTGAATAATTATTTTTATAACCCACATATATATTTTTATAATTTATTAATATAATCATATATGATAAATGTGGATGAAAAATAAATAAAATATTTTTTTTTGAAATGGTAGTCCTCAAATATAGATGAGTGAAGAATTCATTTGAAATATGATATAAATAATATTAATAATCATTATAAAATAAAAATATAAACATTTAAAATATTTTTTTAATTATTTAACCATTTTTTATGGTTATATAACATTTGGAGGAGGATGGGGAAGAAAGAAACCTGAAATAGGCCAGTTAAGAAAATTAAATATTCAACATGTCTCTTCATTTTTATGACACCTAAATACTTATTTAATAGATATTTTTGTGGGAACATATCATTTATGTCATGGGAAGTATTTTTGGAGATGTATTTGGGTATGAATTGGATGAACTAGGGTAAACAAGATGTGTTGAAAATTGAGAAGTGTTTGTTCCCTTTTATAAATTTGGTTTCTTGAACAAAATTTATATTCATCATAAATTTTTATATATTGATTTTATTAATCATGTAATGTGGAAAAAAATTGTAATTTTATAAAATATTAGAATAGTGAGGTATAAATATGAATATATAGTATTATTTTAGAAATGTTTGGTATAATTATTAACTTTTTCCCTTAGTTTAACACAACCATTAGACCCTATATGCCTTTATTGAGGTCACAATATTTTAACCACAGTAACCATTCATAATTTCAGGAAATAATTATACTCTGTTAAATAATAAATGTTATTATGATAAAAATAATGGGATCCACATTAAAAATTATAATTTATAGACATGGTTGAAATTAATTGAAACATTTGAATTCAAAAAATAAACAAACTAGTTTTAATGGATTTTATTTTTAAGCATAAAAATTATTTTATCTTCATTCCTTACCTAGTGAAAACTATTACAAGTATGCTAACATATTTTATTGGAAAACATTTCAAAAAATTAAATTAAACATTTATATATTAATTTTTCTTATTCTAATATTTTTTATAAAAAAATGTTCTGCATAATAAATTAATATTTCATAAAAATATATTTGTTTCAAATTTTAATAATTTATCTTCCTTTAAAACCAATTAAAAATTGATAAAAATATGATAATTAATTTTGTTAAATTAATTATTAAAATATTTCATCATTTTTCAGTTTTGATCAATATATTTTTATAAGATAAAAATAAATAACATGAATAATAAAATTTTTGTAAAATTTTTGTACTTACATAATTTTAATCATATCCTTAAAATTTGAGCAATTATTTCCTAATAATTAAAAAAACATTACCAAAACCGAAAAAATATAAACATGCTTTTTCATAATTTATTTATTCATATTAATACCTAAAACTATATCATAAATTTTATAATAGTCAAGTTTAATAATAAAAAATGTATTTGTTTGTATATGTTTGAACATCACATGAATATAGTAATGATAAATATAAATTTTCTTTTAGTGACATATATTCTTAAATTATGGGGTGTCTCACATATGGTATGATTTATTTCATTGTGCTTCCCCACTTATAAAGAATCTATTGTAACCAATTTATATTATGTCATGATTCCAAAAGAATTCATGATGATTTCGACATATCAATTACGGATTTTTAGTGATAAATAATACATATTTCATGTTTTTAGATCATTCTACATAAATTTTCATTGTATTCTAATATTATTTAATGTATGTATTTTATATTTCAAAAAATATATTAGATTTTTTTATCTATGTATTGTTTACTGATATGATAAAATTACCACAGACAAAATGTTACTGGTGATGGGGTGTTGCATGTTGTTTATATAAGTATACTTATATGGATGTGGATAACGTTCTTATGAAGTTACTATCATAATTTTTTTTATATTAATCATTCAAAAAACAATAAATAAATAATAGTTTTTTTATTTTTCATTTCTAGCAATATATGAGAAATAAACTATTTTTTTCGGTAACTTTGATGTGAAAGGGAATGGTTCTGTAATTGATTCTAAAAGATATGACACATACTTGTGTCTAGAATGTGTGTTTTTCACCAAGATTACGTATCCAATAAAATAAAATAGGGTCCACATTAATTCAAATTGTTTAGTTATTCTTGTTTGAATCCGTAGGGATTGGGACAAGTGTACCACATCTAGTTTTGTATGCATGGGAAGAATTAATGTCTATATTGTATTGGAATTTGGGAACAAATTTTTTGAAATGGACTCCAAAATGTTATGAGAGAATGAGATCTGTTATGGGATTATTAGGATTGGATTTATGTGATAATGATAATGATCTCATTGGAGAAATTAATTTGATGTTTAATTTTGATAATAGTATATTCTGTGAGTTTCTTATGAAAATAACAGATTATGGCATTTCTACCATGAAAGAATATTAATGGGTATTGATTGCATATCAGATGAGTATAATTAAACTCCTCCGAGTATTATAATGTTCATATTCCACATTTTAATATAGTGATTTGATGTGTAAATCAATTTTTATAGTTTTATGGAAGTATAGATAAGTGAGTATAAATATATATTCTGTTGGTAGTTAAACTATTTTTTAGTGATACGAATCATGTTCCATGATGGTAGGCTACATAAGTGTAAATCATTAAATAGATTTTTTATTTTCATAGTTCATTCAATATGTGGGTTGTTCATTATGTTTTAAATTTTACGACCTTATATATATAATAAGATCTATTTCAATGTAATATATAGGAAAATAATTATTCTAATAATTGTATGGGGATTTCATTCATATTTTATTTATGTGGATGTTGGGGATGTGACTTAGGTTCATATGTGGTGTATTTTATTAATGATGATTGTAAAACAAATTATATCAATAATACATTGTGAAAATTCATTTTTTATATTTATATCACTATTTCAATTTATCAAGAATGCAGCATGGAAAATGTTTTTATAATTTCATATGGAATGGATAATTAATCCCATATATATGATTCATTTATATATTTAACTTAAAGGGAATTTTAAAGCTAATTTTTATGTATAAATTATTAAAATAATTTTATTAGGATATGGGTTATGTATTCTATTTTTGATATTTTATGATCCAAAGTATTTTAATTTTCCTTTTTTTCATGGTGGTGTATCATTTTAAAAAATTTTAATCAGATTGGTACATAAGGATCAAACATAATTTTAATAAAATTTATTACTAAAGGGAATTAAATTTTATACATTTACCACTAGAGAAATAAATTATTCTTTTAAGAGTCCATCAATAACACTTATTGGGTTATATTGCGTTTTTTGGGCCTAGCCATGGTATTTCTTTGTTTCTAATATTATCTAATACGACCAAAAATAATGAATTACATTGTTTCCTGAAAAATTTATAAAAAAATTATATCATTATATCATTTTGGATCATAAGGATTTCTTAGAGAGGCCTTATCTTGGTCTATCATGGTTCCATGAATATCTTCAATGGGGTTATGTAATATAATGTTGGGGATCCATGGGATGTAACATCAATAATATATTATATTATTCATTAGTATTTTAATTGTTGGTGGGGTCAGGTTTCATATTGGCTTAGATATGACATTTAAACCTAAAAATATTAATTATAGTCATTCTATTATTTCATTATAAATATTCTAACACATACAAAATTTAACAATCTATTCTATATCAATCAATTAAATTTATGATTTTGGTAGTTTTTGGGGTTTGATACTTTATTGAGGATGATATAGTGGGTTTGGGGCTACACAATTATTATTGAAATTAGTTCTAATTGTGAATACATATTAAAGTCATAAACGGTTGATTCATGGATAAGAGGCTAGAAATTCATACAATTGTATTTGATTAGAAATTATTTTCTAGATTAACTATTAATATGAATGGATGATTCAAGATTGTAATTAAATCATGGATAAGGGTACATGAAAATTGGAATATTATCATCACTTTTTGAATTGGATTAACTCATGACATGAAAATGTTTTATGATTTGAATTGGAGATAATCCTGAAAATTCATATCATTGAAGTTCAGTTTTCAAACCATGAATATGATGAAGTAAATCCTATATATACATTCATTGGTCTTTACCCCATTCAACTATTATTCCACTTTGATTTCCCAAATAAAATATTCATTTTTTAAGAACTCATTGGGACACTATCTTCTTTCTATGTACCCTTAATTATTGAAGTTGATTGATTGAAATTAGAGGTGACTTCTTTCGCTTTTTTAGATATTTCCTTTTAATATTCTTAATGGAATTCATGGTGGTCATCATGTTTATAAAAGATTTTTGTCATATAATGTTTTTTATAACATGATGTGATTCCAGTTGATTCAAGGATATTTTAGGTTTTTTCATACTTCCTGTAATATATCATTTATCCTTCTTTATATGTAAAAGAAATATGAATTTTTGACATTGGGGTCATCATTCACTTTCTATTTCTGTCAATATATAGGAATTACATTCTTTTTCCATTAATTTTTTAGATATAAAGTTTAAAATTAATTAATATAACTTATTATCATGAACAAAAATGTATGGATACAGGGAGAAGTTTCATGTAAAAAATTTTTTTCTCATTTTTTATGATTTTGTGATGTTTTATTATAATTATGAAAAACACTAATGTTGGGATCATTTCTGGTTTTTTTGTTGATATGGTTTTGATTACTTTATTAAAAGATTTATTAACATCACCTTGAATAAAATGGATGATCACATAAATTTTGTTGTTGAATTGGTTCCCTATGTAAATATAAATATTGTCTAATAATATACCTATTATACAAGATATTAAATTTTATAATCTCATAATTGAATAAAAATTATTTGAATCTAGGATATTCCCCTATGTGTGATTATTCATGTACGGTTTTCAAGTATGATTATTGAATTTGTGTGGAGATGTTGGTGACCGGCTAGTTTGTGAAATTAGGTTGGAAGTGTATTGATGATAGATTTAAATGGGGCTCGATGTGGGTTGCTGAGAAAGGGTAGTGACGTGTGGTAGTTGTGGAATGTTCTAGTTGTGCCCTGTATTGGGGGTCATATGAGCTTTTTGTGAAATATAGTTGTTGAGACATGTAGTAATTGTGGTGAGATAATATGAATGATGTGGTGTTTTAGTGATGGTTGATATGTGATGGGTGAAATGTAGTGTGTGTGATTCATTTAGATGATCATTTATTCAGGTATAGATTTTACTAGTTAAATAAAATATCATGGTATGGAAAAATTAATATGAATGGGATGGTAATGGTTTTTGTTTTCAGTATCAATTTGTAAAATTCTAAATTATTAGGTTGTTAAAATGTGAATTAAAGGGATTTTTATTTATGAGCTATAGGAAAAATTTAAATCTTTAAAATTGTGGATCCTATTATTGAAAGGGTAATTTTGTGGCCCTGCATGGGGTTTGTGTAGAATGGTTCATTTAGTGGTGGTGAATGTTTTACTAGATGTCACATTATGAAATGAAGATGTTGCGATGTTCACCAAAGAAGGAAATGTGAACCCATATCATAGATATTATGTATTTTTTATATCATTTTTTTAAATTATTTCCATAAAATCCCCAATATATTTGGATTAAATTAACAATACACAATGTTTTTGGTTTCTGTTTACATCCAACATCTCTGATGTTGGTGATACATATGGATACCTAACCCCTCATCCGTGTTCTTCCCTTTTCACCAGTAATAACATGGGTCGGTTCTTTTGATTAACCAATGATAATATCGGTCATTTTTTGAGAGTAATAAATAGTTATAATTATGTGATATGTAGTGGGGTCATGAATGGTAGGGGAGGGCACAAGGTCAAATTCCATTAAGTTCATGATACCCTAATACATATGTTATGTGATGTGTTTTTTTTATATGATGATGTTGTGATATAAATTATAGTTATGATGTAACTAAATACAAGACCACCTAAGGGTGGGGTAGGTAGGGATGCATCCCAACCGACACCAGAGAGATATTAACATGTGATGTGGTATTTATGAAAGTTATAATAGAAAATGAATTTTATTTTAGGTAATAAGAGACAAAATAAGTTGGTGAAATGGATGGTGGGTGCCTTTGTTTCTATTTTTGTTTTTGTTTCTATATAAAAAAATTCATTTTTTGACCCAGGGAGAGAGAAATAGTGAGGTTATGATTGGTAAAATAAACAATATGCATGTTGGTTATGATATCCAGTTACTAGATAATTGGTATACTCTTTTGATATATTCTATATTGACCCACACTTTCCATATATTGAAATTAAATCTAAATAACTAAATATTTTTTGCATAACATGATGGTAAACTTGGTAATGGATTATTCTTAGTATCTTTGGAAATATAGAAACATTAACAACTTTTTCTGAATATATATATACCATCACCAAATTATTTCTAAAAAAATTGTTCCCTTCCAATATATAAAATATTTAATACATTACTTCATAACATATGGAAATTAAATAAAAAAAATGTGAGCTGAGATAGTCATTACGGGTTATCAAAGGATATATCAATGATCACATTAGAAATAAATGAGCATACAAGAATAATAAAATAGAAAAATAATTTTCAAACCATACAATGAATATAAAAAATTCTTTTATTATATCATGGAATAAATCATAACATTTCATTATACATGAACAATGAGAGAATCAAGGTTTGTGATCCTTGGAATATTAACATTAGAATATGATATTGATTTTGGGAATAAATTTAATAAACTGACATGAATACCCTATCAAACTAGTACCCGAACCGAATTTCCACATGTGAGGGGCGTTCCCAATCCCCAATGGCTAGAGAAGAGAAACCATTCATCAAAAAGGGGAAAATTTTATCCTAGACTAAAAAAATACACGAAACATGTATAACATGTAGAAATATAGGAAGATAAGTGTATTCCATAACTAAATGAGTAATATGGAAACTAAAAAACTTGATAGTAGAAAAAATATTAATGTACAAGTACAATTAAATAAGCCTTCTGAAATAATTAAATTAACTAATCCATGTTTTAGTATGGGATGACACCCACATCTCACCACAAACTACCCACCACTATTGATAAAAACCTCACAACCTCAGTGTGGTATCATTCCTTTTCATGCACTAATAGACATAACGAGGTCCATGAATCACCAAAGACATATATAGTGAGTGAGTTAATAGGATCATAAGGGTATCGCCCATGTGATTGATAACATGTTCCTAAAAAATCATCCAATCATGATCAACATTATAGAAAACACGGCTAGAGAACAATTTAACATTTTTTACAACAAAATCATGGAAAATAGTTTAATTTCCCATTTTTCCACATATAAAAATAGTGAAGGTAAATTCGATTCAAAGAGTTTTATATCTAAATATCTCACTTGAAATATCATTTTAAAACAATGAATGTATCACATATCATGAAAAAATACATGGAAGGTCAACAGAACATTACAAACCAAAATTATCTCACATTATCCATGAAGTTAATATAAAAACATGCCAAGTATCACACTAGGAAATGATATCTCAGGAACTTGTCCATAACATACACAATATTTTATGCAACCATCAACTATAAATATCCATTGGGTCTAGAGGGTAGATGAATAAACAATAATGTGAACCCATAGTAGGATTAACAAGCCCATAGAATAAAAAATCCTAGATAGCAGACATAAGCCCCATGTGAAAGTCCCCTGACAGTAGACGAGACCTATTAATATTCTTTTCACCTATGTTCCCAACACATCCATTGTGTTATATCATACAATATAATTTAAACCACATTAATCTTTTCTTACATTAAAAACCATTTTGTAAATCGATTATATTGTTTTTTGACCACCCTTTCCATTTACCCAAAATTATGCAAAACCCATTTATTTAAAAATCCATGTTACACACACAAAAAACAATCACTCATACCATTCCATTTCATTTATTTTGAAAATATATGAAAATAAGTTTAATTCAGTTTACCAATATATGCTAGAGATGGAACTACCTACCGCAAAAATCTATGTCACAAACACCCACAAAATATCTGCCAAAAATATGAATTAAACAATGACAATGGAGAAACTATAATTATTCTTAAAATCATAGAATTGAAAAAATATAATAAAATAGACGTGGGAGAATATGAAACAATAGATATATTAAAAATACACACATAACAGACGACAACCATCAATGGAATCACCCCTTGAACATGATTTCACAACTATTCTATAAGGCATCAATAAGAAACATCCCGACAGGTCAAAAAATTCTAAAAACACAATGATATGATTACACATCAATCAAGGTGACGAAGAAAATGAAATGAATGAATTCTTGGAGAGAAGAAATCAATCTACAATGGTGAAAAATAACCAAAAGAATCATTCCATGTAGAATAAACACTCTAAAAATCTCCGGAGAATCATTCTCGGTCAACAATGAAAAGGCATGCGTAATAGGGAAATATGAAATAATTTTTCAATTCCGTAAAATCATTTCTCATAAAAATTACTCAACATGTGATCTTTTTACATATCATGTAGGCTACAATGATAATAAATGAAAAAAAAACAATCATGATATTATTAAAAACTGTCCTTTTGTTATCACATTGCATGTAATCATTACATTATGTGTACTTACACCACGTTGTTCCCCAGATTTATGCTATCATCCATATGTAATACACATGAAATGTCCATTACATAGAATATATTTCACCTAAAAACAATAAAAACAACAAATTCATTTTCAAACACTATAAACCAACCCGATCATTCCCTAAACTTGGGGAAAATTCCCCATAACCATTAATTGTTTATACATGGATTCCAATAATCAAAACAATCATCTATATCTGAATAATAAGTCATTATTTCCAAAATATTCTCTTCATCTTCATGAGTCCCATGGTGAACCAAATTAATGCGGAAAATAGAAATGGAGAAGGAACAATACCTTAATAGGGGTAATGAGATGTTAAAAAATGCCAACCAATAGTTATTCCTTCCCATTCAAGTAATGTATATGAATGTATTATAGTAAATATGTTTTCCCATTGAACTATATCATATTATTCATGATCCCATGTATCATGAGAATCTCATTTCTTCCTATAGAGTGCTCTGACTAATAGAATATGATTTCCATTCATGAAATTAACGAGTGTCAATAATCTCAACTGGCTGCTCAACAACGGAAACATTTGGGTCTAACTCAATCACTTCCCAACTCGTAATGCGAGATTATCAATATAAAATTTCTTTATATTTTATATGTAGAAAAAGTTATGAATTACTATCAACTGACCTTTAAATTCCAACTAATATGAATCTTTCCCAAGATACACAATGATCTCAAATAGTCAAACATTTCTCAAAGCCAACTTTACCAATTTTCCAAGAAGAATATGACCCAACCAAGTATAAAAAAACAATAAAAATCATTCTCTTATAGATAAATATAATTAATGAAATCATTAATCATCATACAATATCTTCATATTCTGCATTGTAACAATATTTTGATGCCTATTCTGAATCAGTGATGATATCCACTAAACCGTACTCATTCCCCCCATGGTAGATTCTATCTCCACTTTCCATCAATGATGTTATCTATAAGAATGTCCGTTGAAATCCTCAAAAGAATCTATTCTGATTAGAAATTGAAAACTATTTTTATATGAAAACATAACCAGTGCCTTATGGCTTTCCCAAGATCAACCAACAACCAAGGAACTTGGATTAAGCATATCATTGTGAATTTGAATAACAAGTTCCATAAGACCAAAAATGTGTGCATTATATGTTTTAATGAACCTGACCTACGTCCCCATTATGTTTTGGATAAATTAGTATGTTCACAATGCAAACTTGGATCCCTATATAAAAAATTTATAGAAGGAACTCAATGTAACATACCAACTTCCTACACATACAACATACCAATATAATTTAAATTTATTTTTTATTTGACCAGAATAAAATGACCTGACCTTTTCATCCTATCAATCACCATTTAGATAGAATTCCACCATTGTGATTTCATTGTATCCCAAAAAAATATCCTTGGATACATCATCCCATACTAAAAGTGGGAGTAGAATAGGAAAGAAAAACTAGAAGGTTTTAAATTATCGACCTTTATCTTTTTGAGGGTAACAATTGGACACAAAATCATAAATTTTACAATTCATACCAAACCTATAAAATCAAAACCTCATATAATAATCAATATTTGCAGCTATTGGGTGAATTACTCACAAGAAACTATATAAATTACACCAAACATGACTCCACACAAAAACTTAGAGGAAAAAAATGCCCAAAATAGAGGATACAATCTAAATTGGAGACTAACCAGAAATGGGCTCCCCAAAATATAAGGTTTATAAAATTATTCTGTACTAATTATCCTACTCCTAGTTCTATATAATAGTGTCCAGATGAGATGATGGTAAATGGTCACTAGTCAAAACCATTCCAAAAACACATTCTTCTGCATCTAGATGAAAATTGTAAAAAATACCCACAAAGATCAACACTATCTTCAATTACAAAACAACTTATTATGTCACATTATTGATAAGGGATTCTTCAAATCCACTCCCATTTGGCGAGGTGTAGGATATATTTATGTCAAGCGTATAAAGGTATTCCCCCCACTACCTTTGTATAATATTGATCATTTCTACGAAATGTTGTATAATAGAATATTGCGGTGATATGAGAATGAAACCCATTCCCTAAAAAGATAATGCCACTAAGAATTTATAGAATGTATAACTATGTAAGGATCTAAATCATGAATGTGGTACTTTTACAGAAGGCATAAAAGATGAGGAGAATTATAATCTATATAATTTTAATCCTTTGTGAGTATATAACCCAATCAACTACCAAAAAAAAAAATCAAAATACCCCTTAATGGGATTTATTATGATCATAATATTAAGAGATGATAAATGTTTTTCTTTATCGAAACAGTACTAAAACTTTTCAACAAATATTATTTTTAACCCATTAATGGTAAGATATGTAAATGTGATGGCAACATATAAAAAATACATGATAAATAATTAGTAATATCATCTAATAACATGGATTATCTGAATTCCAACACCATTTTGTGACTCATCCCATGAAATTAAATCATTTACCTTCTCATGATAAACTAATAATACATTCCCATAAATCATGTTCCCTATGAATTACACTATATGAATGCATAATTTCGATTTTTAAACCATTTCATAAAAATATTTTCATCAATATTTGAAAAAAACACATATGGTTCTCATGGTCCAACTAGGATCATGAGTGAAACAAAATCTCATCTAGGAAAACAACTACACAATTCTTGATATACTGATGAAATATATTATTAATAAATTCCATGGAAACTATAAGAGATTTTGATAGAACAAAAAACATTGAAAAATATTCATAATGGACATAAAAACTCTAGAACATTATGTATAGTATATCACACTCCCATTCTTTTAGCATATGTTAAACTGAATGATGAAAAATAGTGAAAACCAAGGTATCCCTTTTAAATTAGAAAAAAAATCCCAATGAGGAAAAGGTTACATTTTCCTAATTGTTTTTTTGTTAAATGTATAATATTTTCCATATAATTATAGTAAACTATCCACCTTCTTGAAAAAGAGCATTAGGGTATCCCAAGGATAAACAAAAGGGAGAACAGAACCCTTTGACACTAGATTTCTGAACTGAATCTTGAGCTCATTCTACTCTAATAGTGCCATTCAACAATATGTTATTGATATCAGCTAAATACTTATATCTTTTTCAATTGTTAGCTATAAATATCTCTCTAGAATTATCATAAATAAATCATTTATGAAAATTCAATGAATATGAAAAACAATAGCATGAAGAAAAACTGTATAAGAAACTTTATTAGGATAAATTTACACAGAAGACATAAAATTCCTATGCTTGGGTAGGGAAGGTCATGCTAAGAGAGACCTCATAACCCACTCTGTCTAACATCACTAGGAGCTATCATAATCCACATGAAAATTATACTTATAAATTATAAAAATCAATATCAACTCAGTGAGAAACAAGATAATCCATTCATATGGTGACACAAAATAGATCTATTTCGGTAATATAAAAATACCATAGTAGCTATGTATTGTCTATAGATAAATAAAAATGAATCTAAAACCCAAGATCATTATTCTTTATAAGTGGTTCCACTAACTATATAACCATGTGTAGGAGTCCCATTATAATGTTATGCATATCAACAAAATGAACAAAGACAAATGATTGGGAAGAACATTTCTCATATAAATATATTTCTATAGAGAATGAAATAAATATGGTACCTCTCACTATCATTGCACCAACATCTACCTCAATTAGGAACTCTTTTATTTTGTGATGGTGCTTCACTCCTATTTCCTATGGATTGAGCACATATTATTTGTAGCATCTAACTATTTTGTATTATATTTTGGATCGGATGTTCCATTCCATATTGACGAGTAAAAATAGAATGATTGAATTAATGTTGATGTCTGTAAATCGTATATGTATTACAACTCTTAGTAGGCGAATGAAATCAAATTAATTTGTCTTTTAACATTACAACCTAATATATTGTTTATTTCATGACAATAGATGCAACTCGATGTGTTGTAGAGGCATGCTACAGAAAACCACTTCCACTAATCCAATGTTGATCATACCACCTAATAATTTCCAACAGTGAACTACAGAAGAGGGAACAAGGTAGAAGATTAGTGAAAAAATATCAAACATTTTCTATAATTTTTATCTCTACCATCACATACCTTTCTATTTTATCTTTATAGTTCAAATGATTTATCATTAATACCTTCAATCTAATATCTAGTTGAAAACACTAATGGTACATATGATCCTTCAACTTTTCATTCCTTAAAAACTCATGGGGGGGGGGTGTGTGGGTGGACCTTCTCTAGATACCAATGTTTATATTCTAACATTGAATGTTATCCCTTATATTAAGTGATAAACTATAGATAATTTTATATCATCGTCATCTTTATAGAAATATAACTGATGAAGAGATCCTTAAATTCCTTCCACATCAAGCCTACATGTTTATCCCATTATACAATGAAATCCCCCCTATTATCTCTAGGACTATCAAATGTGAACACATTAAATTTCACCTTTATACTATAATTTTTTATAGAATGAATAATATATGATATATATTGCCACGATATTCCCCCACCCTTTAAAGTTAATTCTTGACGTTAATGGATGGAGGTTTCTCATGCATGAAGACTCATTCCCGATCCCTTCTGCCTAATTTTTTTAGTTGTTCATAATCCATGATGTTATGAAAATGTTCCACATTTTGGTCAATACCATAAACATCTCACTAAATTACCTTGAAATTGTTCGGATCCATCATAGGATTCCCTTGAGAAGTATCAACTACAACCTCCTGAGGCACTCAAACAGTACATCTCAGAGGCATACCTCTGAAAACTGAAACTAATGAAATGATAAGATGATAGAATAAACTTGTTTCAAACTAGAATATTTAGATGGAAAACTAATATTTACATCAATAACTCAAAACTGGATATAGACATCCCAACAAACGATGGTAACTAGGGTCTAATGATGAAAAGAGCTAGACATTTCCTCACCGAATCATACCTCTCATGTCCTGAAATCATATCTCTAGGCTAATACACATCCAAAGTCACACACTCTTTTTGAAGACCCAAAACTATTGATACCAACCTATATTGATCTTAACAAAATACTCTCTCAAATATATACATGAAAAAATATTTCACCTACCTGAGAGGAATTCTCGATCCATATTGCTCTAGCACTTTATCCTAAGAATTAAACAAAACATAGAGGGCATAATATCTCACATAATTATGTGATGACTTGAAACATATACATAATTGAAAGAAAATAAAATATAGATAAATATATTTCATACATTAAATTAAATTTTGGAATAAAAAAACATGAGTGTAGTATCAATCTTTCAAGTAAAATGACAACCTTAAGGGAATACTAACATAAGAAAACCAACAATCCCATGGTGTTGTGTCTGAATACTCCCAACATCTAACCACACGATATGCATCCATGTGGATGAAAAAACTAGCCACCTCAATGCATTTTCATTCCTTTCACTACGTCAAAATACAGAACCAGTTATACGTACTGCTGAAGAGTTACGCTAGGTGTGAGATAATAGTCTCAGTAGGGTCTCAACCTAGTATTTATAACATGTCTATAAAAAATAATCCAATCATGATAAACATTAAATCCAATAAGGCATGATAATAGAATAATAGTTTTATATTAAAATAATTGAAAACCAGTTTAATTTCAACATTTTCAACATTTTCAAATATTTTATATAAATTAGTTTCAAATTATTTCACATCCAAATTAATTATTATATATACAATTTCAAATCATAAATAATATCTCATATCAAATTCCATGGAATAAAAAAAATGAGTACATACTAAAAGTAAAAAATATTCAGGAAACACAGATATCAACCATCCAAGGATCACACTCTATTAATAATGTTATGAAAATTATGCCTAGTAAATAAAAATATGTATAAATCGAGACACTATAAATATTTTTGGAGTCTATAGGGAATATTAATACACTAGGATGTAAACCCACCTCGCCCACCCCCACAACTGTTATTATAAGTCCCTATAACAGTAGACCTAGATTGTACAAATAATTCCCATGAGAAAATCTAATGACAGTGGATGAGATATATTATTATACCTTACACATAAGTACTAATGGATTACCATGGGCCATATTATCCAAAATAATTCATCAAAAAAATTATAATTCCTTTCATGAAAATCCATTTCATAAAACCATTTCAATATGTATTGGACAAAATTTCCATTCATGAAAAACAAGAGTGAACAATCCTTTTAAAGAAACACAGTTCCACACACACACAAATCTATCATATCATTCTATTTAATTTATATAATCATTTTGTAAAACCAGATATATACTGTTGACCTATATACACTAAAGGTGGAACCACCTACCACAAATCTAGGTGTCAAACACGACAACAAAATACACATGATCAAGAGGAAATAAAAAATTATTATGAAGGCCCTAGAATCCATTTACATATTGTAAAATTGATCCAATTTACGAAATTTCTAGGAAGAGAAGAGAAAATTACACATACCTTAAGATCACACACCCACTATACCATGACCAACTATAGAACATCCTTCAAAACAATATCAAATCGCGAATCAATAAGGAATCATGATGAAACATTAGAACTTATCAACATATTAAATAACACAACTAAATCATACCACCAATATCAAAGAAAGGACCAAGATGAAAGGCATAGTCTCTAATAGATATGAAATCCAACTTGAACTGTGATAAATCACTGCATGAATATTTATAAATTATATAGAAACTCTATAAATTGTTAGAGAGGACTTTTAAGTATAGTGGAAAAACGTTTCATGGTAGAATTAACAAAAAGGCCACTTTTATTGCTATATAAATGCATTGTTCACAATAATTAAACCATGTTTAATACCATTAAATGGAATTTAATCCATAACGATCACATACGCTGAAAAATCCACCACATTTTTAATTGGTACTGGTCTTTTAATATTGCATGGTTTGTAATGTTTACCCAGTGTTTACTCACATCACCCTATTCACGAGACTAATGACACCTGATCTAATGAATATACATGGTTTGTCTAACCTTCATAAAAATGCATTTCTCTTGAATACTGAAAAAATATAGATGCTTTCATGAATACAGAAAACCAAATAGGGTGTTCCACAAACGTCGGGAGAACCCAACGAATCCATTTTATGTTTATACAAATATTCCATTAATTAAAAAAATCATCTATATCTATACATTAAATTTGTTTTCCCAACCAATTATATAAATTCTTGTTTGCCCCAATGTGAACCCAATTAATGATGAAATCTGACTTGGTGATGTAATAATAACATAATGTGGGTAATGTGACGTTATAATAAAGCGAGAATAGAAAATGATTTCCATTATTTTCGAGTCTCCTTTCCATGGATTTCAAATTGGAAAATGTTCACTCCCCAAACTATCTTACTGTTAAAGTATCACTCCCATTGATGATATAGTGCCTTATTGAACTAGTTTCACTCCACATTCCATTCCCCTATTTCTCATGAGATATCAATCACTAATTATTTAATTGGTATGAAATATACTCCCCAACCATCTCATTAGTAAAATCCAAAATAATTGTTCTATAATACATAAAACTATAATCACATAATAACCAATGAAAATAAAGGTAATACATAATATTTTTCCAAATCATAACCCAAGGAAAGTTAATCAGTTTCATAAAGTGTTTATTTTTTTCTTTATAAAAATAATCATTTTATAGAATGAATAATCATCGTATCCTTAGATAAGATGTTAATAAAATATTATTTATCTTAAAACAATATCATCATATATGTAAAATGATTTTTAATGATCACATGAAATAATTCATTTGGGAAATAATGTTTCCATTTTAAAATATCTTTATTTTTATAATGTTGTGCAATTATAATGTAAACCAACTATTTGAAAAAAAAACTTTAAAAAATGTACTATAAAATTCAATGAAACATTATTCATTATGCAGGGAAAGTTTATTCACAACGTATATGGTAAAAAAATTCTACATTTTCACTATATAAGTCACAATATAAGTCATTATGAAAATAAAAAGAAGATTCTTTTCATACCATTTTTTAAAAATTATATAATTGTTAAAATTACATTAAAATAATATGTATAGTATTAGAAAACTTCTTTAAAACATTTTAAAAAATTATATTGACTATGGACAATCCCCCATCATACTTTTACATAAACATTCATGAATTTTTATGAGATTGTGAAATCAAAACCTTATGAAAATTTATACTTTCTTCGAATTCTCAATAAACTCTAATAAAATTAATTTTAATTAATTTAAAATTTATATTAATATATTGAATATACTTATAATAACATAAATGATAACATATAAAATTTCAACATCCCATTTTATCAATATTTCATAATCCAAATTTCAATTTCTAGGTGTTCGTTATATAATTTATTATGATTATATATATAATATAGATCTGATCATTTTTTATATATTTTGGGAATAATTTAATGAATATATTTAACTATAAAATATCGTATATTTAAAATTTATTCATATTTATAGAAATTTAAAATTTTAATAGATAGAAAAATGAATTACATTATTCATGGAAATGGTAGGTCATACGTACAGATGAATTTTGTAATCACTTTTCTATAGATGGAATGAGAGAAACGTAAATATTCATTCAAAATTATATGTTAATTATTATATAATATATATAATATATATTCATTAAATTTTTCCTCATTTAAATTTGTTTAAAATAACATTGTAAAACCAATAAAATTAATTCATGGAGGTGGTAGTATAAACGTAAGCATGAAAAATGTTGTCATTTACCAAAAAAATGGTTGGAAACTATGTAAATTTGACATTATAATTACATAATAAAAATAATTTCATAATTATAATATATAATTACTAAAAAAATATTAATACCACCCCATGAAAAAAGATTATTAAAAATGAATTGTATTTCTACATGGAGAAAATAATATGTATATAAGAATAAGAAATACATTCACCACTTTCTTGATTGTAATTAAAGTGTATAATGGTGTTCTCATAATTGTAATAAAATTTTAAAATATATAGGATACTAAATTTACTGTTTTATTTTAAATACCACATATTTAGAGGGGATAATGAAGAGAAGATATTAAGGTGACCCCTTAAGGCAATAGACGCTTCTATGAACCAAATAATTTAGTTCTTCTATAATGGGCTCTAGAGTTAGTATATTGGTAAGAATGAAATCTCAAGGTTGTTTGTATATAATTTGAGAATGGATGTTGGAATTTTTTGGGGATCTTGAAGGCTCAATGGGGAGTTATAAAGTGAGGGAGGAGTTAACCACATATAATTGATGTGAGGGGAAATTTTGGAATATGGTAAATGATTAAATTAGTGGAAACTAATTATCAATATAAATGGTGATAAATTGATACTTATTCAACAATATAGTATTATTGGGTCTTAATAACAAAATAAAATTGAATATAGATATGTTTTGCTGTCATTTTTTACATTATCATTTTGATAAACCAATAGTAAATCAGTTTAATTTTTTAACCCCGATAATTGTTTTTAACATTAATGGGTGGCAATATTTATGTATATAGAGAAAATTAGACCATAAATGGTCAATTTATGAATGATTCTACCATATATTTACCACCATTTCGTATTTAATTTTATGTCGGATTTATAAATTATTTGATAATATATTATTTTTATAAAATAACATTATTGTAAATTTTGAAACTATTAATTTAATTTTACAAAACTTATATGAAAACAATTTTCGGATATTATTGATATATTTTCTATTAAAAATTAAATGTAATATTTGACTATTAAATTCATGGAATTCTACAAGTAATTTAAACTATATAATTTTTATAAGTTTTAATATCATTTATTATATTTTATCATTAATTGAATAGATATTTTCATGATATTATGTAGGAATTTATGGTTACTATTCAATACCAAAAATTTTTAAATATTATTTTCATCCAGACTTAAATTTAAATATGTAAAAAATTTATGTTAAAAATCATTCATAACAAATTTGTCTCTGTATGTAAACATATAAAATATATTTATAAAATGAGTGAAATTTTGTACCTTTCACTGATTTTAATATAATATAAGCAATATTTTTGGAATAATATAGACTAAACAAGTCTATTCTAAAAAATATATATTTAAATTAAAATTAAATCCATATAATAAGAATTATTTTGAATAATTTGGGCCATATGACTCATTTTTTTCTAGACTATACAAACATACCCATTACCATTGTGATAAATTTTACTACGGATATAATTTTTAATGACAAAGAAAAAATTTCACTTATTTAACAGGTTTTATATTGAGGATTAAAATTATTTAAATATTTTTATATATTTTTGTAAATATAAATAGAAAATTATTAATATTAAATTTACATCCGCAATTTTGAAAAAATATAATATTTATAAAAAATCATTTTTATGCATAAAAAATGGTTTATTCTTATCATACATATATACATGATTTTTTGAATGTTTAGAAAACTATATAAATTTAATAATATACAAACTTAACTAAAATAAATCACCTAAATTTATTATTTTATTTTATTAATATAAACTACATTTAATATATTATCATTTTATAAGAAAAAATATCTTTTTTATTTTCAAATTTAGTTTTTATTTTTATTTTAATAATTTGATAATTGTTAATTCATTTCATAAATTGTTTTCAATATTTTTTCATGATTTAGTAATTAATATTTCTTCTTTTTAATAAAATTTCTAAGAAATAATGGAAAAATAATAATTTATTAATATCATAAAGTTTATTTAAGCTTGTTTTTTCATGTAACACGATGCTATCAAATATCATAGATTGTTCATTGGGAAAACATTTAAAAACTATTTAGGTATTCAATATGCACTAGATACCTTGGGTATGATCATTATCTTAAAAATTTTTATGTTTACCCTACGTATATATAAACTATATATTATGTCTCCAAGAAGACATTAGGGACCATGATATACATTAGTACCTTAGGTATTAAAGGAGGTGTTGAGATGCTGCCATAAAACTTGTATTTTTTTTATTTACATATATATATATATATATATTGACATTTTCCCATTGTTGTGGAATGATTTTGGAATAATTTTTTATTTTGTATTCTAGATACTATTTGGTTTATTATCATATATCCTGATCCAATATTATTATAGAGGGTAATTCCATTTATATGTGATATTTTAATACTCTCAGTGGTAGTCTCAAACATGAGGAATACTATAGGGGGATTATGGACTCATTTTCTCCTCCCATTTTTTTTCAAATATGATTACACATATAATGTTGGGTTCTTGGGAAAATTATATTGTACAAGACTTTGAGTAATCGGAAAATAAAAAACATAACCATCTTCTATATATAGATGATATGTATGAAAACATATTGGGGGATAGTTGGTTTTCAATGATCAATTCATGGTCCAGATGTCACTAGTAGAGAGTAAAGAAAAAGATATCTGGAATAATTCCATCAAATATTGGTATGTGAACTTCGAGTTCATGTTTATTCTATTAAATTTCTTGATTACACTAGTATTGTTCTTGAGAATCATAAAATGCATATTCAATATGTCCCTTTACCTGTTCATTCTCATCTACCTGAAAGAAAACATGATATACTCGATGTTAGAGGTGGAGCATTCTGATCATATAATAGTGTACATGAAGGTATTTTGATTCCAAAAACTCTATTAAAGTAGTCTAAGGGTGTGTTAAGACACAATTTTTCCATTGAGATAGACATCTGGTGTCATATAAGGTTGTGTATAGGTACTTGTAGAAGATCACTGTAGTCACTCCATTCGAAGAAACCATTAATGTGGTTGATGTTTGAAATTCCATTTGAATTTCCTGTTATTATTTGTGGTTTTGGTTGCATTTATCATTGATTTAATCCAATTAAAAACCATTGAATAATTTTTTATAGGTTATATTATAGACTAATATGCCCTATGATCTGTCTGGTTACCTAATGGGCATGTTGATCAGTGCTATAAGTCACTAGGATGCGATGGATGGAGTAATGTTTGGTTTTTTGGTGACGATTATCATCTTGGTTTGGCAATTGTCTTGATGAATCATAAAGTGATGATATATTATAATTACTTATAGCTACATCCCCATGAGGGTAACTAAGACACCCATTGTAGGGAGTTGTTGTATGTTTTTTTCCTAGTGAAGTTATGATTATATTTTACCTGGATTAGCATACCTATATATTACATCATATTTTATTAATATCCCCTAAATAAAATAAGAACATTCTATAGGAATGAAAAATATTAGTGTCTTTGTATTCTAAGAGACAAAAAAATAGGTACCTAGGTAAACTAAATCATATCCCACTATCATGAACATAACTAGAACCCATCTAAGACATATTATATTTGACACATTCTGTCATAACATGGACGATGAAAATATAATAAGGGGTGAGATCTTATCCCTATAACTAGTTAAAATGGTAGATATTATTCACAATTTGACAATAAGGATATGAAAACATGTTCATAACAATTGAAAACCATACCATTATAAACAAATATTGTATTATTGAATCATTTCATAAATATAGGAATTTAATAATACAAGAATCAGGAGGAAATTGAAGATCATGATCGATGAGATCCTAACGATGACATAAGACATAGATTTATTCCATACCCAAGATCATAGAAAATATATTCCATATTACATAATTCTAATGCAAAAGGTTATCATAATTGTATGGTTTCACTCTCCAAAACAATATAGTAGTCAAGGATCACTCCATATACAATATTATTGGAAAAATTCTCGTACTGAACTGGGCTAAGCCCCTTTCGAGTCTTTTCTATCTAATGAGATATAAATCGGTGCCCAATAATTTGGAAGGAAATATAGATAACATTATTAAAATAATGAAAATCATACATATCCATCACCTGAGATTAAAAAATAATCAAAATATCATATCCCATGAATGGAAATGGGGGTCATAAACATCTCACTATATCATAACCTGTGGAAGAAACAGTACTAGAAAATAGGGATTTTATTGGACAATTTCTCGTGTTTTATCATTGCTTCAAATGCATTGATATTGTGAGTACTGGTTAAAGGGAGTTTTTTAACATCACATAAAAGCACTATTAAAATATCCCTTTATCCTCAATTTAATATAAATGTTAAAAAGTGAATTCAATATATTTTTCATACACCATTAATGGGTGACATTAAAATATATTTTTATCACTATTAAAAAGGATTTTAATGGTAGTAAACAAAAATACTTTTAAAAATAAGAAATTTTTTATATTTATTTGATGCACCTCAACACCCATATTCTTAGTGATTACAAACCCTATCCATTGGAATTAACCTACTCTATCCAATGTATTTCACCACAATACCTTAAAAATCAATAGTTGGCTATATAAGATACCTACACATGCCTGGATTTGATCCCATGACCTCTTTATGCAACTGAATTAAATTTACCACTATCCCATGACTAATTTTTATAAATTTAATAAATATTATATTAATTTTTATATATTGTTAAATACATAAAAAAATATAAATAATTATATTTATTTAATTATATTATTAATTAATATTCAATTAAATATATATTAGATAATATATATGTGGGTTTATTAATACATAGACAATTTTATATATAGAAAAATTATATCTACAATGTATTATATTTTTATAATATATGTAAAATGGATATTTTTTTATTTTAAATAAAATAAATTATAAAAAATTTATTTTTTCAATTTAAAAATTAATTTTCAAATTAATTTTTCGATATATGTATTTATAAGTGTGATTTATTATATGTTTATATTAAAAAGTATGCATATATTTAATTATAAATAAAACAACGTTATGAGAAATGATTTAGTGTGAAAACCATAATATTAATATGAATTTAATAATTGAGAATAAATTAACCCCCAGTAAAATATGATAATAAGTCCCCCTTAGACATTCTTGAAAACATATCATATGTTAAAAAACGGGGTACCCCACCTAAAAACATTGTTTTCGAAGCCATATCATCTATTTTGACCTTCAAAAAACTAGGGTATGGACCCCCAATAAACATTGAATAAATATCATCTGTAGCTTCTATTTTATATTTGGTAGAACAATTAAAAATAGTCATATCTATAGTAATGGTTATTTAATGTTTGACTTATGTTTTCAACTTATTTTTTATCCTTTATTATTTTTTTTTATTTTTATCATCATTGATTTTTTAATGATAAAGAAGGTATAAATGTAATATTAATATAATAGGATATTAATAAAACATTTCTTAAAACATTTTTAGAAATCATTTTCTTGTATGAAAACATATTTCTGAATGATGATAAAAAATAGCTTATATAAATAATAAATATATCATTATTTACATTGTGGAGTTGTTTTAATGGAAGCACAAATGACATCATTTCACGAGGTGGTAGTGTGCCTTATAAAAAATGGAAATTTCATAACCTTTTGGAGGGAAGTTGAAATGGTTTTTAGGTAATTCAATAAAAACTTAACATATATATGTATATATATGTTAATTCGGTAATTTTATATTCATATTATATTTATAATTTGTTATGGTGGATGAAATAAAGAAATAATAATTTTTTATTAGTGTTACGTCTTCTTCAAGTATAATCCTATGATTTTAACAAACAGATTCCTCAGATAGATTTATAAAACAAAATACTCATGATATGATATTTGGGATTTTAGTAAATTATTTTTCCCGGCATTTTTTATCCAATAATTTAATATAGTTTTAATAATAGTGTTGAGTTGATGGTCTTTTATAATATAGGTGAGTGAACAACATGTAATTCGTTGAAAAGAATGAATTTCACGACAATTTTTCTCAAGTAACAGTGAAAATAATAGTTAAAATTATCAAAAAAATAAGATATATTTCAGATATATATCCACAAATTGGGTTTCAGAGATGTTTTTTTAAATGTTTAACCATTTTCATGTAATATTAAGATCCATGAAAACACCTTTTTATATTATCCACGATAAATAATTTTTCCAAATTTAATATTAATTTTTTTTTAAAATTATAGTGACCTAATTATATAATATATATTATTATTATAAAAAATAATTATTCCATATGATTTATTTTCATTAATATAAGTGTTAATATTTAATTTATCTTTAATCTTACTAACTCGAGGATAAAACATGTTTTTAACGAGAAAATGCGTAAAATTTAACAAGGATGTTTTTTCTAAATTCAAAACAAAATTATTTCCATTAACATAAAAATATTAGTTGATTTTTAATTCAATTAATTTTAATTTTAATCCAATTTTTAATATAAATTATCGTTATAAATACCTAATTTTAATATGTAGTTTTCAATTGAAATTCATTATTTTTCACTATTCATCAAGAAATGGAACTTTATTTGGAAAACTCATAAAAATAACAATATTCTAATTTTTACTTTATGATTTCGAAATTATTTTTTATTTTATCAACATAATTTTCATAATGTTTGAAAAAAATTATTTAATGATAAAAAAAATAAATATATAATTTTTTTAAAAATAATATTTTGAAACATATAGACTTTATAGAATATGAACTACATTTTATCTATAGGATTGCATTTTATGAAACATTTAAATTAATATTTAAAATATAATTATTCATATTAATATACATATTTATAATTATTATGTTAGGATGTTTGTGTTTAAAAACTATACTAACTATATATCATGGATTTGTAATAATTCACCATCATGTATAACGTAATCTAACCCTATGTTTCATATATCACATTATTAAAATAGTGATGAATTTAATGAAATTTATTATATAAAATCAACTTATTAAAACATAATTATATGTAAAACTAATTGTTCAATATTATACCCTAACTAAATTAATTTTACCCTCAAATTTTGGCACTCTAATGAAAACACATAAGGATATTTCTACCTCATCAAATCCACTTTTTCCTTTGTAGCTTCCTCAAAAAAGATGTTTTAAAAAAACATATACCACATCTGTGTTATTTTTTAACTAATATTCCTTGTATGATCAATATTGTCCACTAGTTTTTTATATGAACAAAATGTATCAATTGTTATGACCATTGTGTTTAGTACACATAGATTATCACATTTGAATTTCCTTATGAGAGATACATGGGACACATCGTGGACTTGAGAGAGGTATGGTAGTTGTGTAATGGTATAATAAACATTCCTGATTTCATAAAAAATTAAAAGGGACATATATACTTAGGGATTAGTTTCCCATTCATCGTGAATATTATAACATTCTTCTAAGAAGATAAATTTTGAAACACCATATAACCAACATCAAATTCATGCTCAAGAGGAAATTATCAGCCTTATTTTTCTACAATAATTATTCTTCCATAATGTGTTTCTAAATGTATTAACCTTCCATTCAATTCCTTATGTTGTCTCAGGTACAAATATATTTATTTATCTAAAAACATACCATGGCATTGAATTTATATATTACATTCATTACTGGCTTCATAATGTGTCATATAAATTCTTGAGTGAGTGATGTTATTATAAGAAAGCTCATCTAATGGGTGTTGTTGATTCCAAATACATTTGAATTCCTATTTAAAAATCTCAACATATTTTCATGGGTTTAAATTATTCACTAAAACTATAAAACTGTCTGATAATGACACACTAGTTTTGAAACTCAACTGTATATCATGATCATACCAATGAATTCAGAAGAACATTGAGGTCAAATTTAAATCCCAATAAGACACCCTAAAATGTTGTAATGCATTAATCCATATCACTTCCTTAATAATTAGATTGAAGTGATGACATAAATTTAATTATTTATTGGCATTTTTGATTTGTGCTAACATAGTAACGATATTGACTACAAAGCATATAACATTATTACTCTTAGATATTTCATGGAGTCCAACGACAAAATCTAGGGTGATGTTTTCCCATATCCATTCTAGTGTTGGTAAATTTATATAACATCCACTTAGAATTTTATCATTCATCATTAAATTACTGATATACCCATCACTAAGATAAATAATCTACCATATCTCTGTTTATTTCCCCAAACAAGAAATATTCATTCAAATATTTATTTGTCATTGTACTTCTGGAATTAATTTATAATGATGAAATATGTGATTAGTCTATTGAATGCTTCTTAAAATCAAGTTGGTATGAAATTCATTCATAAATCGTGGACATTACCATTACATAATGATCAATTTTATAATCATTAAAGCTTCTTATCTTATTTTCCTGTCAATATCTTCTTGATATACCTCTATAATATTCACTTAGTTTTATGTATGAAAATTCAACTAGGAAAGTTATAATTTTCCCCTTACTACAGTATTTTTCATATATATCCTTGTAAAATCATGAAATATTATATCATTTTAATCCTCATCATGGATTAGAAATCATGATCCTTTCAACATAAATAATTGCCCAACTTTTTGACTATCAAATAGTGGAAATGTATTAAATAGTTAAAATCTATAATCAGATTTAGCTATATTATTTGATCCATATTAAACTACTTTTGTTCCAATATATAATTTAATATTTTATTATTAGTATATATGTTGTAGTTTTCTCCATAAGGACAAAAAATCCCGAAAATTAATGAAAAAAATACTATAGTTAACATGAAATCATGATTTGGGTTTCTTTTCACATGAATCTCAACATATAATTAGTTCAAAGCTATAAACATGTAATTACACATAACGAAATATATCCTAATGCATTCATGAAAGAATCACTATATATTGTGATCCATTCTCTACTACATAGTAATGTAATAAAAGGTTCTTAGAAAAATCCTCTCTTTAGTTCCTTCAATTTTGTATCAAATTCATTGGTTTAGAAGAACATGGATACATTTTGTATTTCCTTTGAAAGTGGATTACAAAGTAATGGAAAAATATATAAAAATAATCAACACTATTTTTTCAAAACCATGAAAATATAGGTATCAGTCAACATGGTTTGTCTAGTAAAACATTTAACCATGTCATTGATTAATCTACCGATATAGCCACTCTTGGGAATATATGTCCCAAAAATGATAAATTTTACAACTAAAATTCACACATTATAAATTTTTCATATATTTTCTCTATCATTATGGTATCTAGTACATTTCCGAGTATGACATCATTCTCATCAATAAAAATTATATATGTAATAAAATCATCAGTAAAGACTTCTAGAAATTGATCAATGTAATCTCTAAAGATACAATTCATTAATTCTATGAGGATACTGTGAGAATGTTTAAGATATAAAGGAATGCCTATTAATTCATAGTGTTTATATATTTTATAGAATTATATCTTGTATATATCCATTATATTAACACAAATTTTATGATATCTAGAATGAACATAGGTCTTGGAAAAGTGTTGAGCTCTCCATATTTGATCAAACTAGTACTCAATATGGGAAGAGGATACATGTTTTTAATAGTTATCTTGGTATGCTTTAATTAGTCAGTACAAATTCTCATTGACCACTATTTAAAATTAAAAAAAAAATTGACACCCTAAGGTGACAAAATTATCTGAATGAATGCTTTTCAATGTTCTCTAATAGTTCCATATTAAATTCGTGTGACACATTAATGATATTTTTATAGGGAGGTATTGAAATTTTTGTTGTGTTTGGTATGAGTTCTATCAACTAATTAACATATTGTATTTTTTTAATGCTAGGAAACTCTTTCTAAAATACATATCATATTCCAAAATAATAGGCATATGAATGTGCTCATATTTTTTCCAAACCATTTTCGATAGAAACCCCTTTATGAATAAGAATTATGGTTAAAAAATTAATTTGATCCCCGTCGAATGTTCTTACATATCCTCACAATGATATGAAATCATAGGTTGGTTTAGAATATCATATGTAACTTCCCTTCAAAAACAATATATGACGGATTTATGTATTTAAATATATTCTATTTTCAAGATATCAACAACATCAAATATATTATGAATGGAAATATGTTCAAGAAGAAAAATCCATCCAACATCAAATATATAGAAATCATATACCAAAGATGTGATCATCATACCATTAAAGGGTTTTCACACTTAATTTTAAATATATTTATTTTTTTCAAATATCGACATGCATAGAAAATTAATAAAATATGAAATAATTGGTAGTTCGATAGTAAAATAAATAATTAATTGTTCCAGAGTAGATTGTAAGTGTAAATTTCAAAAAATTAATATCCTACACCATATCAAAAAATTTATTTCATGATACATACCTTCTTATTTAATAAGTAGGTTTCTAACATCGATCATGACCATTAACGATCTAAATTTTTCATTAGTTAGGATAATTCTCATAATCCTTTAATTAGAAATAATAGTGTGTGGGTGGTTAATTATGTATAGAATTCTCATTATTTTTTTTATTATCTGACCTTTTTAATCATTTTATCAATAAAATTATAGATAACCTTCCAAACCACACTAAAAACATTTTCTATTACCCTTAAGGAAATTACCTATAAGCTTCATGGCACTCTTTCATCATAATAGAAATGTCACCATCCCCTCCCCCATTTTCAACCAGATTTTATTTGTATTCAATTTTTATAATATGATGATAACCTTAAAATTGATATGTAACTATAACCACAGTTTATACATTAATATAAAATCAAATAATATGTTTATTACTACTGATGTATCTTATTGGTTACACCATTATACTACATGGTTTTAATAATACAATGATTCCATCATCCTTAAATTCATGTTGGATGATTTTATTAGAAATGTACACTGGTTTTATAGTAATAGTTTTCACATAGAGATAAATTGGTAAATCATCTATTTTTCATATCTTAGGGAAATCTTTTTACATATTCATATGAAGATTTAGTAGAAAATACTTTTTTTCAATATAATTTAATGAATTCATCCCAATCAATAGATTGAATTTCATCATGTTTCCTTACATTAGTGATTATATCCCACTTTTGACATAATTCACCATCCATGTAGTAGACTTTCAAAAGAAATTTTTCATGTTATGATCATTTGACAATCCAAAATAAATTTTCAGTGTTTTTGATACATTATTCTGAAACATCTGTATCATAAGAACCGTTGAATGAAGGAATACATTGCATCATGAAAGACTCTATATAATATTTTAACCTACTTTTTTTGGACACTCAGTATGATTTATAGAATGTGAATGTAGTGTGATCATAGAAATTATATTTTCCATTAAAAATATAATTACATTTTTCTGGTTAAGAGTTTTATCAAATCATTTTCCATCACACTCAACATTAACATTGTTCATTTACAATTCATCCACAAAATAAAACTGAAAATCATAGTTTAAGAAACAATAAACATAGTGTGAACTGACATAATCATAAAATTATCTTCTATTATATCTAAATCATGACATGGTATTTTATATATTCCATATTATATTTTTAAACGGCATTAATAGCAATAATATATTAAAAACATTTATGATATTTCATGTACTATTTGTGAATTTCTGAAGCATATACCTCGTGAGTGTCAAAAGAGGTGTAAAACAAGGACCATTTTCATGCATGAGGTGATGATCACGTAGGCTCCATGAACCCTTGATAGAGTTAATAAAACTATTGATATCTATTCTGGAGACACAACCATAGAAGTATCTAGAGAGGGATTCAATTTCAAATAATACAATCCCTCAATCCCTTACAAATATAATAGATAATATTACTATAATTTAAATTATACTTAGACTTATCCATAGACGCGTACCTAGGGTTCACGTAAAGGTTTTGTCGTTATATTTTCCCTATTTTTACAAAAATGTCCTCCTATATGAAATATATAAACATAGTATTATTATATATAGATATTACGTCATTTCAATCAATATTAATTGAATTACACAAAAACCTCTTAGGGGACCACATCAGATTAGTAACAATTGAATCATGGAAATATATGAACTAGTATATAGTAATACTATATCATCTCCCCGAATGATCTTCATAACCATAACCCTTCATATATATATCATTGAAGATTAAATTTATCATAAAATTGGTCAAATGAACCATAATAATGGGTGGGTATAGATTATCATTTTGGGTAACCACAAGAAATATATAAGCATAAAATGAATATAACTTTGTTATAACATGATAATAACATTTTGAAGCCGTACCATACCTATAAAATATAATATGCACGAATCATGGAATAAATACTGATAGGTAATAAGGATAAATCATAAGAATATCATGGAACATGTAATATGAGATTGTAACATTATAAATAAGTTATAGATTTTTGGAGTACACATCATTATAGAAAATGATATCTAAACTAGTAACAGGATAACTCCAAGGGTCTTATAACGGAATGTGTTTACTCTTAAAACCATCATAGTAGACATTGTTCATTACCAAGATCATCTTAGTAAAAAAAAAATATCATTAGACATGTTTTACTAATTGTTTTTCTGTAATCTATCACATTAGATATAAATCATTACCCAATTCCTTAGAGGGTGAAATTTTACAATTTCACATAATGAAAATCATACATAGGTGTTCGACAATATCATAAAACCATTATCAAATCCTAACCCATGAAATAAAATGGATTTCATAAATATATCATCATGAAATATTATTGGGAGAAATGATAGTTTTAATAATCAATTCATAAACTCATTATATAATAACTAGTGAAAAAATTAGAGGGTTTAAAAAAAATTTATAATTGTTTACCCCATGGAAGAGAAATTGGTTTTAAAAAATATTATTCCGTAATAAATATAATAAATTCATAGACATTATAAGAACAATATCCATGGAAAATATCCCCAATAATTAATTGTTAAAAATCGATTGATGTAATATTATACGGATAATGATTTTTAATGATAATTCAAGATATTACTTTAGGAATATGTTCTTTAATCTTTAAATGTTAATTTCGATATAAAAAAATTGTGAAATTATTTTTTGTTTGAAATAACCTCTTTAAAATATAATGTAACCTTCGATGAAAATAATTTTCATGATGCCATGAATTTTCAATTCATTATGGACATGTAAAAAACGATTCCATTCACATTTTCAGTAAAATACAAATTGGAATTGTTTGTAAAATAACATTAACATTCATTTCAAAATTTTAATGAAAAATTAATAAATGGTACAATTATATTTAAAAAATAATACTTTAATTATAAAAAAATTAAAACATTTTATGAATATATGCTTTTTGATAAAAATGGATTTTGTTACAAAGAGGGTAATATATTCAGATTTCATAAACAAATTATCATTTATTTTAAGTAATAAATAGTTTATAAATTGTAGTATTACTTTAATGTATCTTAGATAACGATAGTATAAAACAATGATGTTTTTTTGACATATGGATAAAAAAAAATTTTACAAATAAATATAATTATAAACTATCATGACAAATAAATATATTATACCATAAAATCCATACTACTTTGTCAACATTAAATCTTATTCCCCATGAATTAATTGCATAAATTGAGACCTAAAATATGATGAAAATAATTAGAATCATCAGGTTACATGTTAAATTGTTTTTATATAAAACTCATAATAGAATATAGGTGAAGAAGTCTAAAAAAAGATAAATTGGGAAAAATAAATCCCTAACCATAAGTCATCACTTTCACTACACAAATAAAAACCCTCTGTAAAATAAAAAAAAAATTATTATAAATCTATTATATATATATATATAATACCATATATTATTTTCTTATGCCCTTTTATATTTATTTTATTTATAATTCCATATTAAAGTTATGTTCTGTGTAATAATCCATTTTCAATTTGTATATGTTTTGATTTGATATATTTATCCCCATAACATGATCGTAATTTAATATTATCCAGAATTTTATATATGTTATAATTATAATATATATTGTGTAATTTTTTTTAGTAATCCATAAATTTCAGGGATAGAAAATGAAATACATCATTTGTGGAGATTGTAGGTCATATATTCACATGAAAAAAATTATCTTGTAAGATTAAATGAATGAAATGTAAATGATATATTATAATTAAATAAAAATTTCATATATTTCACATATATTGATTAAACCAATCATTGTTACATTCCATGAAATGTGTGGAGAAATCACGTCCATTCATGAGGTGGTAGTCCGTCAAACACACATACAACCTTATCATATTACCAAAAAATTTAAACTATGAAGGTTCTTGTGATATTATAATTCCATAAGTATAATAACACCAAAAATATAATATGTATATATTAACACCCTCATTATGTCTATCCCTGAGAGACAGTAATGGAAAAATGAATTACATTGTTTTGTGAGGCTATAGTTTGCCATACATAGTAACAATGATTTCATAATCCGTATGATGGAAGTGGTGGGGGGTAAAAGGCGATAAAATAATATAAAAACATCTAATTATATGGAATAAAAATATTTTTATATCTAAAAATGGAATAATAATAACTTCTTGAGGTGGATGATGTAGTAAAAAAATTCTCATCATTCGATGTTACCTCTTCATCAGGTTTACACCTTAGGATTGCAGAAAATCCTAATTAGGTTGGATTTATGTAAAAAACAAGGTTTATAATATGAGATGATTGATTTAATTATGTTATTTGGGATGGTACTGTATAAAAAATAATTGATTGAGTGTGTGAAGTTTATAGGGTAGGGGTTTCCTTTTATAAGTGATGTGAGTGGCAGACGTGTATGTTTTTGAACTGAAATATTTCCACCCACATTTTTTCTATTCGTAAGCGTCCAATAATGGTCAAATATAGATTATATATGGGATAAAATTGAAATATATACAGAAAATATGTTTTTAATCATGTTTTGTTTTATTTTTAACAATAATAATTTTTTTTAACACTCGATATATCCATATTTACTTTAAACACCGTAAATAATTATTTCCATTTTGACAATTCATTTTGTTTAAAAATTACATTAAAATTATTAGTTAATATATATTTCAATGATTCCAAAAATGGTATTAATTATTATTAATTCCAATCCCCTAACTGAAAAGTTAAATGTAAAATAAATCCTACAAGTTCAATTAGAAACCACATCATTAAAGTAAAAAATTTAAAAGTATACCACTATTTATATAAAAATTCAATATGAAACTTCTTACAATTCCATATATTTTATTTATTAGTTTTTTATTGAAATAATTTTAATTTATAAAATATTTTAAAATTTTATTTATATTTATATATATATATTAACTGAATTGGAATTTTACAATATAAATCAGTATTGTTTTATTATTATTCAAAAAAACTTTTTATAAAAATAAAATAAAGTCACCCTAAGTTTATTATGATAGTATTATTTAAAAAAAAATGAACATTTATAAAATTAAAATATTATTCTAAAATTTTGAAAAATTTTATTTTATTTATTTCAAAAAAAATATGTAATTTTTTTTGAGGAAATTGTATTTTCAAAACGTATAATGACGATTCCCAAAATTATGTACATTTTATCAATTTCTCTCTAAAATATAAAATCATTATAATATATACATAAATGTTAGTTATCATAATTTGAATAACATAGTATGACATCTTTGTTTACAAATATTTATTTAAATAACAGTATTAATAATATATCAATATATTTTCTTAAATTTAGTGTCTTTTATAACATAATGTAACCTAGAGATGCATATACAAAAAGATAATATTTTTGTATTGATTAATGGAAGATTTGAATGTAAATTAATTTATTTCATGAAAATATAACTTTAAAAATAATGGAATTATAGTTATTGGATTAACTTATACATGTAAAAATTATTGGTTTCATGGGTCATAATAGACGAAAATATGTCTTCCATCATTAGAGTTTTTTAACTTCCCTAGTAATAGTGGATGCAGATTCACTAGGAATGTGATATTGTAAACTACTACACCCACATAAAGGTGTTTCGTATACCCTGAGTCAGAGATCCCATTTTTATTTTATTCAAGAGTAAATAGATGATTGAAAATTTATAGAGGATTTTACAGTTGTCTATCATGTTGTGAAGAAATGCAGTGGTCGCTATTGTTATATAAGATAACAACATAGTTTTCCTTTGGGTAGTAGATGGATATTCATTGTAGTTATATTCTTAGCTATAGGTGATTCCTTATAATATTTTCCATTGTGCCACCCCATATCGACATTCGATCGATAGTCAAAACATGATGACGTTTTAGTGGTGGTTATTTGACCCATTGTAAATTCATGATGGCGATCTTGATGAGTATCATAGCTGACCCTATAATGTATAACATATTATGACTATATGGTATTGTTAGATGAGGATAGAAATGTAATGGACAAGGATCAAATGATTAGGGAATTATATTTTAGTAATGTGTCTAGTTTTTATGTCGGATAAACCACAACATCATATTCATCGATGTTTCTAGAAACCCTTGTTGTTCTTGGGTTTCAATAGGATGAAATTTATATATATTTTATCACTAATATACCCAATGATTTTGGATAATTTGATATAGTTTGGGTGATTTTGGTTCTACTATTTATGTTTTCCCATTTTCTAAAAATCCATAAAATGAGTACCATGGATGTTTTTGTGTGTTGTTATATAAATGATGTGGTTAATAATTAGGGGTAAATAGAACCGTCAACATTAAATTAAATCCACATTTTTCCTTATTTTTGTTGGGGTATTTTAATATAAATTTTCAATGAATAACTCATTAAAACAATATTCCACCCTCCAATAAATTTAATGATATAGTGAATCATCCCAATACAAGAGGAAATGTTAAAATATTGCATCTAGGTTTTTTTTAAGATTGTGGGAAATATCCTGCATTTTTTTAACTTACTTCCAAAAAACATTTCATTCAACTATTTTCATGGATCTATTTGAGTTTTTATTGGACATTTATTTGTTCACAATTTTTCACAATATATCTTAGTGTGTCCTTGGTTTATAGTTCTAATGTGGTGTATAAAACAATTGAAAATTTTTGGATGGTCTAAAAATGAAGGAGGGAAACATTGGATCATTAAATGTTAATTTTTTATTCTGGGTATAGGATAATAGAGTTCATGTTTGGAGATATAATGTCATTAATGGATTCTCTACAACATATGAAATTGATTTTTGGAAATTGTTAGAAGATCTCTCCCATGTTCATTGGGACTATAGAGATGTTGGATCATATTGTAGAGATGGAATAATTGTTTTCACTTTCAACACTAGTATATAGAATCAAAGAAGTAATCCTCATTTACTAGAATTTTATTTATCTTCATGATGACTCCAACATCATTTACTAGGTGATATATGGATATTCATGTTTTCCAGTCTTTAATATTTAGACTAGTAGAGATAAAAGATATTTAGGATAATATGATCAATTATGTTCAATCATTTTCTATGGATGCATGGCTTCCCAGAGGATTGTACTTGGGACTTTCAGACATAGATGGGTGGATAACACCCTGAGTTGTATTGTGTTTTTATTTTTCATATTTTTCTTTAATGATATGATGTCTTCCCCTTATAGATTTCATGAGATGAATCTATTTCCATTTCTGGTGATGTATGTTTTAATTTCAATTATTTATCAAGGGATTAAATACATCCTAATAAAGGCACATTGGGAGACATTATAAAACCTTCTATGTGAGTCAGTGATACTGAATGATGAATTTATAACATTATATAATGTATTTTCTAATATTCTTGTACTCATGGATTTTTGTGTGATGCTCAAAGAGGTAATTCTCCTGATTTCTAAAGAATTTGAAATGGTTTCAAGGATAGTTATAGGGATATTGGTGGATTTTGTTGGCGTGAGGTAGTGTGGTGTTTTAACTGGTGAAATAGTGATATGGTTGTGTGGGGTGTTTTGTGAATGATTCAGTTTTGGGTGTTCTATTTGTGCTTCTGTTTATGATATAATGATATTCATAAGAGTCATTATATAGGATGTTATTTGAACAATCCCCATTCTAATTCAAGATCATTTTTTTACACTTAATGATGATAATATTTTTATAGTTATCCAATGTAATGGAAGGTGACATCACAACCATTTAAATTTTCAGTTTATTAGTTAGAGGTATTTAGTGGAGGCTTTATGAGGGTTTACGTGAGTTTCAGTTTAAATGTAGCAGTAGCCGATACTTCTTAAATTGAATAAAAACTCATTTAAAAAGATTTTTATTCATTGATATGTAGTAGATGAATAATTTTTTATTATTTTAAAAGGAGTTATATAGTAAAATATATCAGCAAATGAATGGTGGATTGCTGAAATGAAATAAAATGTGGGTTTCTCAAAAAGAAAATAAGAATATATTCATCATGTTTAGAATTAAAATTATAAATGAAATTATTATGTTTTATATAGTAAATTTTATGTCATTATAAATATTTATGATGTTAATAGGGTAATCAAAACATAAAAGTTTCGGCATTGATATTGTTTATAAATTATGCGGGCCCTTATATTTACACTGTTTCTCTCTAATTCTTATAAACTTTAAAAAAGCTAAGGAATATTTTTGAGATCATCCATAAAATTTTTTCATTCATTGAAACTTTTATAGTAGATTTTTACCATTGGAAATATGAGATGTTTTTCCTTTTTTACCTTTTTTTCCTTTCACTATTATTTCAACGATTCACTGTGGTGATGATGTTTTTATTATAGTGAGTTTGGGCATATATTCTAAGTATCCATGTCTATATTCATGGTTGATTTGTTTTTTTTTTGAATTAGAATTATAGTTAATTCCCATCAACTCTATTAGGAATTATTGATAAAAAGGATTTTTTAGGTTAGGGGATCCAAATTCACAACCTATGTAAGTGAATGAGGGGTGATTGTATTATTTTATCATTCTAATCATTGTGTAACAAGGGTAGTTTAGGATTTTGTTATTTTTTTCTTTATTTTGGATTGAGGAATAAAAATAGAGGCAAGATAGTATAATGATGGGATCTCACATGGATTAGTGACCCATGTGGAGTCTATGTTCATGTTTCAAGGAATTATTAGTTTTTAATACCCTCATAAGGCATGCCCTACTAACCATGTCACTAAGTTTGGCATGGTCACTAGTTCCTATTTCCGGCTATTTGGGGTGAATTAGATTATATTTTGGTTTGGCTTGGTGTATGTGATAATTAGAAGTGATAATGGGTTTTAAAAAGGAAATGTTTTATTTCAGATTGATCAGATTGGGAAAATGGGTTTTAAATGAGAATGTTATTTTAATTACGAATTTGATAAATTCTTAGGTCTGATGATGAAGTAATATATGTGACCCACTTTATTGTATAGAAATGTTTTCATATTTTTGTATATGTGTGGAAATAGTGTGTTAGAATATGTGTATGATTGATATAATAGAATGTGATATGAACACATGGGTAAAGATTCATAGGATTCCATGGTTGAGTGTTTAAAATAAATTGTTTTATGTGATTTTTAGAAAATATATTTTGATTGGGAAATGATTTTTGGGGATAGTTTCTAATGAAAATGTGGTATTTGTTTTGGGAGAATCATATTCCAGTATTTGAATTGATTCATTGGACGGAGGTTATTTTGAAATTCATATTATTTTTTTAGAAAATATGATTTTTGGTTTTTTATATGTGTTTGTCTTGTCATACCAATTTCATCCTATCTTGATATAACGATTGGAGGTATTTAGGACCACATTCATCAAAATTTAATATGTGTGGAGATCAATATGAGGATGTTTTCAGACTTGTAGGATGTTCAGTTGGTCCAACAGTAACTCAAAGTTTTTTACCACATAAAAGAGTTGTTTTACATCTCTCTGGAGGAGGCACCAGAGGATCAGTTGAAAGATCCTATTTTCATTTGGGTTTCTCATCAACAGATCGCAAAAAAAATCCTCACATCAGGTGATTTTTGTTTCTAGAGGGTTTTTGATGAGGAATTTTTTTCAAATTTAGTTCATGGGATACAATCAATGGTGGCTGGCTCTTGTGATGGATCCCCATCTGAAAACATGCATGTACTAGAGGAAAAATTTCCAGAGGAGTCTCCATTGATGTTTATGGCTTCAGTTTCATTGGAACACTCACTTCTGTACTTTTAGTGTGGATGGTTTGGGCATTAAATGTATTATTTTCTCAGTCCGCTAAATACAGTTCATTATTGTGGCCATTTGGTTCATCTGGAAAAGTTGTATAGGGATATTTTACTAAAGAAGAATTCTTGATCATAGGATATTGAAGCCTGAATATGAGTAAGTGGATTATTCATTTGAATGAATTTAATTTAGACATTATTGGTGTTGTCCTACTGAGTTTTACTCACACCCTACTTAGGATTCCTTATCAGTTCTTAAGTAATTATATAGTTTTCGGACAAGATAAGTGAAAAGTCCCTAGGATGGATTGTTGATTTGGGGTGGAGATTGGATGAGGGGACCAGACATGGTTCGAAGCCTGCTTGGTGAGTCGTAGTGTCTTTAATTTCAGTTTCATTAGAGACCCTTCAAACTTATATTAGAATTTTATGTTTTACCTTTTTATTGGATATTGTAATTATTGTTTAAGTTATCTTATGACATTGGTACTATTTATGATTTATATATGATTCCACTATTTGTTATCCATTTCTGCTGGTGTATTACTCTGATAAAATAGGGTATAGTCTCCCATGATTGACTTATGAGACCCTCACTAGTTGTTGATAGACTCTAGTTCATAGGTAGGCACGCATGAGGTCATGTGACCGACTAGCTCAGGGCATTTTTTCATGGCACCCTCATAAGGAGGTTACATTTATTCATTATTAAATGTATCCTTGGTAAACAATTATCAACCCAGCAAGAGTAAAATGGGTAAAACATGGTAAAAACCTTAAGATAAGGATTCAATACATTCTATAACACATTAAATTATCCTATTTCATGTGTTCACTTTCACAGTTATAATCCAATTTTAGAATATTTTCCCTCTTGGTTCCATTTTTCATTGATATAGACCTTTATATTATTTTACGAAAAGAATAAGTACAAAATTCCACTCTCTTAACATTATTATCATTAATAATTTTTAATACAGAAAAAAAGATGATATATTTAGTTCTAATTATTAATTTTAAATATTATTATTTTATTTTATGATTTTATTTTAATTTAAATTTTTAGTGATTGAATGATTATCTAGAATACCTACGTAATATTGATAGAGTGTTTATTCATGTAATAGAAAAACAATATAAATGATTTTAAAAATAATAAAAGTAATATAGTATGGATAAATTATTCTACTTGATGAGTTTTTTAGATAAATATGAAATATTAATGTTTTTTTAAATGATTATATTTGTACTCAATATTTTTATTAATGTCTTTAAAGTCAAATGAAATGAATAGTGTAAAAATGGCATTACTGATATTAGTTGAAAATAATATTTTATTAAATTATTAAAAAGTAATAAAATTCCTATAATCATCTAAGTTAATTTTATATGGTTTCAAATATCAACCATGGTCAATTTATTGGTTACTTGTACTTTTATCTTAACATTATCAACTCATACTGAGTAAAACACGATGATATTTTGGTAATTGTCAAATGGTTTAATTGGTGTTAATACTATGATATCATGGATAAAACATCACATAAACATATATAAATATTATTTTATAAGATAGTTTCAAATTATATTCATTTTATAGTATACTAATATCATTTTTTAATTGATTATGGAAAATAATTTATATTAGTTTAACACTTTAATTATTTCCAAGAGTGTCCCTCCCATATCTTATAAAAGGGAACCTCTTCCCATCACTTCCATCAATATTTTGAGCCTTATATATAATTCAATACCTACCATAATAACTTTATAGGCTACTTTTCCATGTTTTATAGAATGATGTATTTACAAAATATATTTTTTATGGCATAAGGAGTAAATCAAAAGAGGCTTCTCATCAAATTGGTATAACTCGTAACCGAGTACATTCAAATTATTTATTCTTAAACCTTATCTAAATTTATGGTATTAATCATAAAATAATAAATTCAGTAACATAAATATAATTAAAATCATATTATGATTATTTAAATACCATTAGTCACCCTCATTTCCTTTAAATGATATGGGAAAGTATCACAGATGCCTATGTGTTGACTACAACCTGCACATAGGGATACAATTTATTTTCCTTCAATGTCATTCATGAATGGTTAAAATGATGGGTTTAATGTTTATATATGATATTTATGAAATAAGTATTCTTCTATAACTATAATATCATATCTACCTACTTACATTTTAATCCATTGGAAAGTGATAACATCACTCATGCGTACATGTGGACTACCACCTCCATGAATCAATGTGATTCATTTTTAGTTTCCATTTTACATGTGTGGTAATAATGATATATTAAATTTATATAAATTTTATTTATGAAATATTTATGTTTCTTATTTCTAGAATATTTTTTCACTTTATTTAATTCTTTTTGATAGATAAAAAATAACATTCATGAATATGTACAACATAATGTCTTCATGAATAGTGTAACTCATTTTTATATCATTACATTTTATAGAGATATATATATATATAATGAATATATATTATATTTATATCATCAAATTTGTTATCTATTATAGAACTATGATCAATGTATAATTACCTGGACTTGTGAACTGAAACACACACGAAAAGTGAAACAATTAACACTGTGAAACAATGATTTTAATAAAAAATTATTAATAAATCGGTGTTGAAATGTTATGAAATTATAATACATGATATTATAAGTTTTTAAAATATTTATATATAAATAAATGATAAATATAAATTAATTATATAGGAGTTAAAAAATAATTATGAAGCAAGTGATACATGTGGCAAGCTTTCTTCATGTCAGTATTGTTTTGTTGAGAGATGTTTGATATTATGAAGCTATTTATGTTTATGATTTGTATAAAATAATTATTTGACATGTTTTTTAATGGATCCATCACAATTTATGGTATATTAATTTATAAATAAAATTATTTCATCCTAGGGGTTTTATTCAAATAGTCCCAATGTGGTAAGGGTTTATTTCACAATGTCATTACTATTCGGGATTATTTTTGTATAAGCCTATATTGGGGGAATTATTTGATAATTTATATCTTAAATAAAATAAATTTTATTATCATATGGTTATTTATTAAAAATATATGGTTTCCTTTAATTTGACCCACATTAAGGATTTATGATACCCAATGAATGTGTTTCTGGAAAACAGTAATTATTTATCTCTTCGGGTGAAAACGTCTTTTATTCTTTATAAATATTTTCTAAAAAAATAAATAATGTTTAAAATATTATCATATTATATTTCAAAGTCTTTTTTACCCATTAATTAATTTTTACAAAAAAAATTTCTAGAAATCTTGTTTTCATTTTCCAATGAAGCTACTATTTGACTTTTTACATCAAATGTGAATGGAATAGTTATTTTAACATACTCGACATGAATGTAATTTCAATTATTCATGAATAATAAATTATTTTCAGTTTCTTTTAAAATTTTCATATGATATTTTTAATGAAAAATATTTTTTATAATACTGTATATTTTTTTTAAAAATTTGTTTTCAATATAAAATATGTATTTTCCCATAGAATGTCTTTAATGAAAATTTTATGATATTTACAATCATAAAATACAAAAAATTAATTTTTTTATATCATGATAAAATAGGGATATATTGTAATCATATCATTCTTATTATTTATCTATATGTTTTATGATCTATTTGAATTGGGATTTTATGGACATTATGTATGTTAGTTCTTCATATTTATATATATAGATTATTAAGGTATAATGATTATGTTGTAATGTTTATTCAGATGAAAAATGAATTAGTATTATTATGTGATAAGTGGGGCCCAATATTATATATTCCCTTCACACGCAGGTTTTTATCATGAGAATTTGTTTTGGGTATTTAGCTAAGGCCTTACCCATTTGTGTTATATTTCTTAGTATGACGCCATGAAATTTTGTTTTAGACATCTTATATTATGAATTACAACATTATAAAATCCTTTATTTATATCAATGTAATTATTTTAATAGTTATGATATATATTAATAATTTTTAAAATCACGCGATTGTTTATATATGATTATTTTATCCTCATTTATTCTTACCATATGATTATTTTTTCTCAGGTTTTTGATTAATTTGAATATGTTTATTGTTATTTACCATTACATATTAATTTTTCCTTGTTTACTAAAGATAATTTCCATTATATGTATTACATTACTAATCATATGATCTCACCCTTTTTTGTGATTAATATTCATGGATATTCTAGATAAAATAATGATATTCTCAAAAAATATATTATGTTGTTATTTATGTTTCAAATGTAATTTGGGATTGAATTATGTATCTATTTTACCAAGAATACTAAACTATTTATTGCTTTAGAATGCAATCACTTTTATCTAGTTCCAATGTGATAATATAACCACCAACATTGGTATTTTAGGGTCTGGGCCTTTATAGTTAGTATTGGTGGAAGTATTGTAGAAACCTGGGGAACAAGATTTAAGAAATCATTGATTATTAAACATAACCCAATGATTTTGTTTTTGAAAATATACCTAATTATAGGATAATATCTTAATTTTTTAATTGTAAATATTATGTGGTGTTCTGTGAAATTTAACCATATATGGATATTATATGCAGACATGGTTTTGGAAAAAAAACATATATAGGTAATAAACATGAAAAGTGATATTCAGGTATATTGTGACAATTATTCTAGTACATAGGGAATGCGACCTTACAGTGCACTAGGTTTGACAGCTTCTGGATATATTCATTGGTTAACTCACACATTCATTAAAAACCATTATGAAGGATTTAAATAGTTGATGATAATAGATTAACTATGTTAAAACTAACATGTTATAGATTGTAAAGATGAGGTCATAATTTAGACATCCTATGAATTGTTTTTCAAGATATCTCACTATGATTATTATTTTTTATAATATGATTTTTGGTTTCAATCGATGGTCTTATCTAGTAGGAATTGTTTTAACACTGAATATGATGGACAACTGAATCATTTTACACATTAGAAACTAAATGAAATGGGGTTGGAATGAAAAAAATTATGATTATTAAAAATTTGTTATCATGATATATGATTAAAAAAGACATACTTAACCAACACTCAGACTCAAGAAAAATTTGAATGATATGGTTACCCGAGATCTTGGGTGGTACATACATGAATAAATGATGGATCAATTTCGTACATGTCAGAAATGTAGGAATGGACACACTAGATAACGTCTCAAATGAATGGGAAAAAGACTTATGAGTTGACAATGTCATACATCAATGAATTTTCAAGGAATAATGAAGAGTGTGATGGAAGTAAATAAATTCCATCATATGGAGACATTTATATTTTAATCACTTATATGTTGGGAATATGGGAATTATTTGAGTCAACAAACTAATCCATTTTGATATATGATTATCATGTGGAAATGAAATGGGCTCCATGAAATTGCCTTTGAAACACGATTAACCCATGAAAGATAAATATTTTCCATGAAAATCGTTTTGAAACAATAATAATACATCCAAAGAAAGAATGTAACACCCCTAATATCAGGTATGTAACCATTTATTTATGATTTTGAAGTATGTAAAGTGTTTGGGTAGATTTTGGGTGGGCTTGGACGAATTTTGGAATGTTTTTGGACATTCATAAAGGTTCATGATTGGTACATGGTTTGCGGAAGCTGTGAAACTCTTACAGTAAGCCATGAAAGGTGAAACATGGGCATATGGGTAGGAGCACAATTTTTCCAAAATGTGTGGCCACCTAGGATAAACCATGAATAGTGGGGAAAATGGATTTTTCATAGTTAGAACGTGGTTTTTCATACTCTATAGGCCAACCATAAGAGGTTCTCCATGAAGAAAAGGCTAGTGAAGGCTTAATGCACATTTTGCCTAACCATGTGGCTAACTTTGCACGGTTTAAATGTGAAAACATAAAAAATAGGATCTCACTAATTTTTTCCTCTTGGCCTCTATTTATTCCTCCATTATTTCCCTATCTTGAGATTTATTCCTCCTAAATGCTGTTAAGTTGTTAACCATTGATTCAAAAGAGATCTGGAGTCTTTTTATGGTGGGCTGAATCTTGATTACCTTAGTATGTTTTCTTCTTTGTTAGTTTTTAATAGTTTTTCTTAGATATAATTTTCCCTCCTCTGAAAATCCAAAATAGAGTCAACTGTAAAAAACTTTGCAATTTATGTTACATTAATGACGATTTATTGATGTGTTCATGTTAAGGGAAGATATCTAAGGTAGGTTTTTTGAGATTCAACCCAGTTCTGTTGGATTTTTAGTGTTATTCATCTTTTTTTCTCTAATTCATGAGGTTGGAGGCTTCACACTCAAATCATATTATTAAAAAATGAAGGATCAGGTTCAATTTTTTTTTTCATGAAATTCATTGGGAAATTATTTCCCAATCTATTGAAGTAAATATTCTTTTGTGACAGTTTATTGTTTTGTGAAAATTGGTTATTTTGATAAAAATTCTATTTTGTAAATTTATTTTAAAATGATGATTTTAAAATGGTGGTCTAGTTTTGATGAATGGAAAATTATTATCAATAAAATATGGTTTTTATTGGCATTTTGGGGAAAATATGGTTTTCCATGTGGTTGGATTAAATATTTAAGCGTGATTTGATAGGGATGGATAATGGTTGTGCAGTACCATCATCAAAGGGATGGGTTATAGATGTGAACTTACACCATTAAAGGTAACAACAAGATAGAGTGGTTTTTTGATTAATTGTTTGTGGGATGTTATGTGAATTGGAATGGGTTATGAAAACATGAAATTTGAGAAACAGTTAAATTATTTGTTATTGATTTCTATAGAACATGATGTTTTTTTGAGAAAACAGCTTTACTGTAGAATTTATTTTTTATTCTGATATAAACTATTTTAGAATTTTTTTATATAAAATATTTCATATATATTTTGTAACTTGTTATATATGATTTGATTGAATAGGGAAGTCAATTGGGGAAAACCTACTGATTTCATTACTCACCCCTATTTTTTCACTTTTTTGATTTTGCATACATTGTTCATCATGACACTAGAAAAGGTAAAGTGTCACACATATTTAGTGGTGCATCCTGATACTTGGGATATATTTTGGAGTTCTAGTGTGGATCATGTTGGGATATAAGTGTTCAGGGCTAGGATTATTTGAGTTTTTTTGTTTTTTCTTCTATTGTATACTTATATGATTAGTTGTCTTCCTTTGGGGTACATTGTGATGTTTAGTTTGGATATCAATGGTAATTCATGGAGTTGTCTTAAATTTTTATCGGGCATAATGTAGGTTTTTTATGCAATGTTTGGATGGGATGGTTTATTTATCAATGGGAAAATCATCCCCAATAATATTAAAACCCTTAGTATTTATTGCTAGCCATCGACACCATGGGGATATCACTTGAGGAAAAGTATAACTTTTTCCTCAACTCAATCCAATGAAGAGGAGTGGTGTGTAATAATTGGTATCAGCTTTTTTAGTCCTTGACTTGAAAGTGGTATCCGTTTTTTCACTCCTTTGTGATCAGTCATGTTAGTATAGGAGTTCAGAATTATTTTTGGTTAATCCTTCAGTAGGGATGGTCGAGATGACTAGTATTGTTTGGATTGGAAATATAGACCATAAAAAGATGGAGAAAACCTTTGTATACAAAACATCAAGTTATCACGGAGTAGGGTGCATACGTGTTTTGGAAACACTTATAGTATTTGGAATCTAATATTCATGGGTATAGCCAATGTGATAAGAATGACATTCATTTTAGAAACGAATTACCTCTAGGATTACATATTTCATTTCGAGAAATGATTAATGATTGTCAAAAATTGAAATTGTTTATCCTTTGGTAGCTACAGAGTGAAAATAATAGATTTTGTAGTGATTATAGAAAATGGAACCTAGTAGGCATCATAGAAACCAACTAGATGTAGCTGGTGAGAATGAGGTTTCTCATTATCCATAGGTGATTCAAGAGCTAGTTTAGACTATAGTCTAAGATTTTCAGGTTCTGGATAGCCAGAATAGTGGGGAAAAACCAAGGTAGGAGGATCAATTTTTCTAGCTCCAGAAGTAGAATCCACAGATTATTCAAGGTTATTCGAATCTATAGTAGGAAATGGTGTGGCTTAATAGGATGAAGCAAATTTTTGATTTCCTTAAAACACTAGTAGAGTTGAAATCCAATTTATAGATGTCTATATTAGAGGATATTTCATGATAGTGGAGGGATTTAGGGGTTCTGACTAAATTATAAAAAGGACATTCAAGGGAGGATTTTGAAGAATTATTGAACAAAAAATTATATCCTCACACATTGTGGATTGTAAGAAAAATAATATTTTTTATCATGAAATAGGATATCCTCACGGTGATATAGTTTGTGGATAAATTTATGGATTTATTTATCTTTTCATCCAACATTTATGGTAGAGCATCCTTGAAGGCATGAATTTTTGAATCGTGTATGAGGTAAGAGATTCAATCAAAGATTGTGGTGCTCTGTATAATGGATTATATAGATATAGTCAATAGAGTGATTGTGTAAGAAAGTTATGTCTTAGGAAATATGGCTGGAGGGAACATGTCTACACCAAAGGGAAATTGAGGTAACTCTAATGTTGGGAGAAAGTGGAAGTGGGACACCTATTTACATGGTAGTGGAATGGCTCAGAATTAGAGGGATGGATATGTAAATCTTCCTACAAAACCCAAGAAAAAGTTAGGATGTTTCTGATGTGGATCATCAGAAAACATGAAGCATAATAATATGGAACCACCTATATCATGCCACAATTTAAACTATATGGGGTATCATTATTACAGTTGTCACAGTGCTCCAATGTTGGGTTTTATGGACACTTCTCATGTGTAACATACATATTATGATTCAACGGGACAAGGGTTGCAGAAAAACACTCTTTAGCAATATATAGCTAGCCATGGTGATTCTATGAATTCCAACACTCCCCAATAAGGGGAATCTCAATGGGGAAATAAGGAACAAATTACACTGAGTAAGCAGTTATATGATGCTGGGAAAGTTACTGTGGATGATTAGTCTAGACCATCAACGGTGAGAGGTATGATTATTTTGAATTATACCATTATATAATCTTTTTTTTATATTATTTCATCTCATATTATTATTTCATCAAGTGTCATTGATTTTATGGGTTTAAGTGTTTATAGGATTCCATCTGTATTGAAGCTAAAAACTCCACTTGGTCAAACAGAATATTGAGCCTTTATTTGTTGAGAATGTTCTATAATGGTTGATGGAGATTTGTTCATATGCTATTTCTCATTGATTGAGATGGATTTCTATGACATAAATTTGTGTATGGATTGGATAAAAAATTTTCAAGTCTCACACAGAATTTTTTAAACGATAGGTCAGTTTTATAGCAGATGATGGCATCAACCATCCCTTAAAAGGAGAAAGGAATGTAAAGGAAGGTGCAATAGGATTTTTGTCACCATTAGTGTGAATGATCTCATACTAGTTGGTAGTTTTGACTTTGGCATCAATGGAAGATATTGAAAAGAGTAGTTTTACAGTGATTGTGGATCATGTTTTAAGATGTTTTTCCCAAATATTTCTATGGGTATCCACCCACAGGAGAAGTAGAGTTTGTGATTGATCTCCTTATGGGGACCAGTCAGATTTCCCTTCTATATTATAGGATAGAAGTAATAGAATTAATATACCTCAATGTGTAACTAGAAGAGTTGGGAAGAAAATGGTTCATTCTTCTGAGCACATATATGTGGCTAACATCGGTCATGTTTGTCAAAAAGGAAAATGGAAATAATTAGATTTGAATTGATAATCATAAGATTATCAAAGTTATGATAAATAATTTTTATCAACTTTGATGAATTTATGATATGTTAAATCAATTTAGGGGGTCCCAGTGGTTCTCTAAAATTGACTTGTGATAAGGATATCACAAATTTCAAGTTTCCAAGGATGATATTGCAAAGACAACATTTTGGAGTAGATATATCCCTTATGATTATATGGTAATGACTTGAGAGATTATAAATGAATCTTTTGTTTTTATGGAATTGATTAATTGGATATTTTAGTGGTATATAGATTCTTTTATGCTGGGGTTTGTGAATTAAATATTGGTGTACTCATGGAAAAGGGTAGAGCATGAACAACTTTTGGGGACGATATTGGAAATCATGTAGGATCATCATCTATATGCCAATCTATTAAATTGTGATTTTTGGATATAATACTTTTGTTTCATAGGGTATTTAATCTCTAAAAATGAGTTTTTATGGATCTATAAATGATATAAGATATTATCTCTTAGAAACTTTGAATGAAGGGCTTTGAGATATGCATTTTCCTTGGATTAGTTTATTATTACCGACACCTTTTTCATGATTTTTCATGACTATCTTCACCAATGATAGAATTGATGAGGAATAATGTTCTATTCCAATGGAACAAGTAATGTGAGAAGTCTTTTCAATAGTTAAATATTCACCTTACATCATTTACAACATTTATTTTTCTAGAATTAGGATAAGGGTATGTGGTGTATTTTCATGTTTGGAGATCTTGGTTGGGGTGTGCTCTCATGTAGGAAGATCATGTGGTTTATTTTGGCTCAAATCAGTTATAATTTTATGAAAAAATGTAACCTGATATGTGATTTGGAGTTAGATTCCCTCGTCCATTCTTTGAATACATAACATCATTACATCTTTGGTAATAAATTTAAGATGATTATGGATCATAAGAGCTTGAAAGATATTTTCTCACAAAGATATTTGAAACTAAGATAGAGAATATATTTGGAGTTTCTCCAAATGTTTGACATTTAATTGATGCATATATCATGTAATGGTAATATGGTGGTAAATTCATTAAGAATAAAGTCATATATTGGTTTGGAAAAAGAGGCATCAGACCAATAGCAATTTGTTACAGTGATCGCAGACATGCACATGGAATGTGAAGACCGAGGCGAGGTTTTGGTTTTCATTCTTGTTTATTTTTTTCTTAATTTGGTTGAAATAGTTATAAATGAATTGGAATATAATTCATAATTTGGTGTGATAACCTCGAACATCAATGTTGGGAAGACCATTGAGGGCTAGAAGATAGATGAGAGTTCAGTGTTGTGGTTCTTAAATCGTATGGCAATACCTATGGATTTTTAGGAACAACATCTTCCTTCTTAACACCATTCAAGATGGGATGTTCATCCAGGAAAATTGATGATGTATAAGGAATTTCAATCATTGTTTTTTTTGGTTTGGTATGAAAATAAATTTGTCTATGTTTTTTTATAATGCTTAACTTGTTAGAATGATAAGGTAGAGAATCAACAACCAGCACATATGTTGGAGTATTTAACTATTATTGTATTGAAATTGGAATAGATAGCAATAAATTTTTTAAGAGGTCTCCCAAGAATGTATCAAAAACATGATTAAATATGGGTGGTAGTGTTTTGGATCACTAATTCATCCCATTTCATCCCTATTTTTAATTCTCATATAGTGGATAAATTGTCTGAAATCTATATCTGAGAAGTGGTATAGAGGCATGGAATAAACGTTTTGATAATATCAGACCAAGATTAGAGTTTTACAACACACATATATATAAATATTTATAGAAATAACATGGGAATTTTATTGACTATAAGTATGGAGTATCATCCACAGATGTATGGACAATCCAAATGGATGATACATATGTTGGAAGACATGTTATGGGATTATTTAATGGATTTATGTGGCTCATGGGAAGAGCATGTTCTGTTAGTGGAGTTCTCATATAAAAAATAGTTATCATCAATCGATTAATATGTCTTCCTTTGAATAATTTTATGGGAATACCTTTCATTCACCCCTTTTTTTGGAGGAAATGGGTGAGTCTTCACTTGTTGGACTAAGACGTGTTTAAGAAACAATATTGAAGATTCATTTGATCATGAAATGGATGGAGACAGATCAAAGTTTTTAAAAATCATTTGTTGATAATTGATGATGTTTTCCATCATTATAGGTGAGTGATCATGTGTTTTTGAGGATCTATCCAAGTATTGTACATCGTCTTTTTGGGAATCATGGAATGTTATCTCCCCAATAAATAGTCCCTATCGAGATACTTGAACATGTAGGTGAGGGGGATACCGGTTGGCATTTCCACTGTGGTTCAGTGTTCTTCAAAATATGTTTTGTGTATATCAGTTCAAAATGTATTAGCCTAATCATGAACATGTAATTTGATTGGATCACATTTTCCTAGTGTTAGATTATTAGTTGGATTATATCAAGGCACAAATTATTGATAGGAAATAGATATATGTGTGTAGTAAAAGCCTCGATCTCGTGCACGTTTTGTGGAAACATAGTCAGATTCAAGAAAAAACATAGGAAATTGAGAAGGAAATGATTGATAAATGGCACAAACACTTTTATGTCAATGATGATTTTGTACTTTTAGAGTATGTAAAGACCAATGTTGGGTAGAATTTATCACCCCTGGTTTCTAGTAAGTAACCCTTTATTTATTCATTTTAACTATGTAATGTGTTTGGTGATGTCTGGGAGGTTTTGGATGAATTTTAGAATTAATTGGTACTTTTTTAAAGGTTCATGGTTGGTGCATGGTTTTTGGAAACCATGAAACCCCTATAGGAAACCTTGTTAGTTGAAATAAGGGATTTTGTGTAAGTGGATGTCTAAGTGCATGGTTTTCTAAACCGTGTATCCCCCTAGGAGAAACCATGCAATGTGGGATAAATGGATTTTTCATGGTTAGAGTGTGGTTTGACTAACCATACATACCAACTATGAAAGATGCTCATTGAGTCTGTGGTAGGTGCACAATTAGCAACTAATTTTCCTAAATGTGTGACTAACTGTAAATAGTTTAAAAGTGAGATCCTAAAAAAGTGGATCCCAATATTTTTACCTCTATGCCTCTATTTTTTCCCCGGTTTTGTATCTAACTTGATATTTCTTCCTCTAAAAGGTTGTTGAGGATTTTCTTATTGATATGGAAGTGATTTAAATTCTTTTCTTGGTGTGATGAAGCCTGATTCCCTTCACAATTCATGATTTTTTTTATTTTTATGTACGTTTTCTAATATCTACTTTGTTTCCCTCTATGTAAATCCCATATCTAGTCAAATATGAATAAATATATTATCTGTATTCCAATAATGATGAGTTATGTCTATTTTGAGGATAGGGAAGATATATAAGATGGTTTATTGGAGATTCAACCTGGTTTTATTGGCGTTTTAGTGTCATTCTTCATTTTCTCCATAATTCATGTTGTAGTATGATTCAATATCAACTTCTATTATTTGAACATAAAGGGATAGTTTCAAATTGATTGTTTTTTCTTAAAAATTATTTTGAAATTTCTGTACATATGATTTATTGAAACCTTCTTTAGAGATAGTTTATGGAATCATGAAAATTGGGTGTTATTGTAAAAAGTGAATTTTTTAACTATTTCCGACGCTTTTTGTTGGGGTGCACATCTGTCTGTTGAGGATTCCCTAAATGTTTCCCTCAATTCCTGTTTTCAATAGGTGGATGAAATCCGTTACTTATTCAGGGATGTTTTCTTCTTGATCAAAACAGGATGATGGGATGTTATTTCCACCTTATGTGGATTCCTTATTAGAACTCATTACCTAGTCTGGGTATCCATTATTGATTAAGTTGTGGTTCGTGAATCTTAATCCCAGTGCCATATCATTGTGGGATCTTGTTAATTACACTACTTTCACCAGGACATTCCATGGGGTCTTGACATGGTAGCAACCTTCGGTTAGAGTAGATAAAAACATCAGGCATGTAGGGGTATATCTAGATGCATCGACATTGGGGAACATGTATTCTTCCCCATAATAGGGAATCACATGGGCACAGAACATGATGCATCCCACGACATTTGTGGGGTATCTTATGTCAGAGGCATGTCTCTAAGGTTTTCCTCCGCTTCCCATGTTTATCATGGGATATGTCGCGAGTGTAATGTCTAACAAAGATAGTTATGCCAAAGGTGTCTCTTCCAAGGTTTTCGTCACGCATCTCATGAATAACATGATCTAGGCTACGAGTTTAACATCTTGTGAAAATGGAATGTGGGTGATTAGAACATCCCATTGAAACAGATCAGATTGGCACTTCCCTATGAGGGAGTATCCGGAATATTGACCAGGTATATGGATCATAACACTCAATATGAGTAGACCCATGATGGTGTGTCCCATAAAAAGAAGATGTCACATCATGAAGGCTGGTCCAGACACCATTGAGGGTGGATCAGAAAGTGTGAACGCCAAAATAGGGGAATGACATGGTTTTCCATTAGCTGGGATTAAGCCTCATGGAGTTTTCCTGCATACCCTATTTAGTATATATGGATCATAACCCACATAGTTTGAAGGGGTGATTTATCGTGGTGTACACAAAGGACAAAAACCCGGATACATGTTGGTGCTTATGCATGGAATGTGGCCCATTTCAAGAGGTATAATCATGGGTGGATGGTTATGGATTGTGAGGGGATTACACATGGAAAGTGGATAGTCACAAGAGGGATAATAATGGGTGGATCGTTATGGATTTTAGGGGGGTTATGAATGGTTAGCCGCCCGAGTGAGCAAGGAGTGGAACTATGATTAATGATGGGATCACACTGGGATGTGGCGGCCCAGGTGAGAATCAAGATGGATGATGGAGAGTTAAATGGGATAGAACTATCGGGAAGGTGACAGTAGTGCTGGGATTGAGCCTCAAAGAGACTTCCAACATATCCCTGTGGTAGGGAATCAATGTCCTCATAGTTTAGTGAGAAAATGGGACACTTGAGGAGGTAGACTGTGAGAAAGGACGTGTAGATGATACCTAGAGGAAGTTGAACATTTGAGTTCGGATATGTTCTTTGCAGAACTCATGGGATCGATGGATAGATCAGGATGGGACATGATTGATGGTATTGATGCTTAGGGAGGATTCCTACATATCCCTATGGAATGGATTCGAAGCCATTGGAGTTCATCTGACGATGATTTACATTCAATTGGGGACTTTAATGGATTACTGTCGATTGAGGGACTTCAACGGATTACCACTGAATGGTGTTGACAACAGTTTACCACTGAATGGGGTTGACAATTACTTTCCACTAAATGGGTATGATCCTCAGGGAGACTACATACGTTCCCTTTCTAGGATACTGGGATCTAATCCCACATTGTTCGAATGGGTAGAGTTTAGCCTCTTACGGAATTGAAAGGGGGGGGTTACAGTAGAACGTCTTGAATGATGGGGGTGGATTAACGTGATGTGGTTGGGAATGATGGGTGTTGGTATCGAACCTTAGGGAGACTTCTTATGTACTTAGCCTTGGTAAGGATCAATGCCCACATATTTCAAGAGAGGTTTGGTGAACTGACATAAAGATGGTCGGGACCAATGAATTGTGGTCTTGAACTATAGGGTGGATTTTTACATAACTTTCCATAGCAAGGATCAATTTCCATGTAGTTACAATGGTGGGAAACAATTTCAAGGGGGGTTGGACTTAATGTTTGTTGGGCTTGAACCTCATGAAGGTTTCATACATACCTTTCCCTGGAAAGGATCAATGTCCACGTAGTTTAGGCTGGTGGGAATTGCTGTGAAAGGGGGTCGAAACCAATGGTTGGTGGGCTTGAACCTCATAGAGGCTTTCTATGTACCATTCCTTGTGAAGGATCATAGTCCACGTAGTTCAGGCTGGTGTGGGGCTTACACTCTTGGCTTCCCCGAGAGGATATCATAGTCGATGCTTACTCAAATCCCACATGAGTCCTTCCCATTGTGAGAAACAATAGGTGGGAGTGACCTAACTATCATGTTGGAAAGGTGCTTCCATGAAGGTTGTTGAATGGTGATTACACAAGGTAGTTTTTTAGGTGCTGCTATGGAGAGGCAATAATTAATGGGTCTTATACAAGGAAGATTCCAGGGTGCTGCTAAGGAGCAGCAATGGTGGATGGAGATTACTCAAGGAAGCTGCTCGGGTGCCCCGATGGAGTGGAAATTTTGGAAGGGGCTTACATAAGTAAGATGCTCGGGTGTCTTCACATTACTATTCATGAGGGAATCTCAACCCGTTGGTGTATCGAGGCACATAATTGAGGTCTACATTTATTTGCTAGTGCACAAGCGGGATAACACCAAGGGAATTGGAATTAGTCCAAACAAAGGGAGATGAAAAGTGTAAATCACATGACCAACCTTTGGAATACAATGAGGGTGGTGTGGCGATGGAGAATAACTACTAAACATATTCTAAAAACATCATATGTATCGAGTTAGCTTTAAATGGGAAAAAACAAATGAGGGTCGACTATTGATCGTGTTCAAAACATAAGACCTAACTCGAAGTGTTGTCCAAAGTCATCTAAGGCCTTGGCCTGAAATGGTAGGTGAGTTGATGTGGCATGGGACCAGGCCGTTAGGGGGTCGTTTCAGATATGGAATAGTATGGAGATCCAAATGAAGGACACTCCACGCATGTGGTGGAGTGATGGAATGTTCAAGTGGTTTCCAATGATCGTGAAATTACACCACTATAATCATGGCATGATGCATCTTTTGCTTAACACATAAGGAATCTCTTATTTAGAGTAAGAGGCATCCTGTATTTGTTATATAGGGTGTACTACTGTTCATAGACATGTAGAGAGGACAATTGTCATCTTAAGCTTAGCACATAAGGCCTCTATTGTTTAGGGAAAGAGGCATCTTATATTTGTCATATAAGGTGCACTATAGTTTATAGTCATGTAGAAAGGATTGTTGGTATCTTAGGATTAGCACATAAGGCATATCATATTTGGGGAAAGAGGAATCTCATATTTTTCATATAAGGTATACTACAGTTTATAGTCATGTCGAGAGAAATATTAGGAATCTTATGATTATACCATAAGGAATATCTTGTCTAGAGAAAGAGGTATCCTATGTTTTGAACATAGGGAGTACTACAGTTTATAGTCATATAGAGAAGACTATTAGGAATAAGGAACCAAGAAATGGTTGGTGATGGGACTTACGCTAGAGGGGCCCTTTCTGGTTGATCCTGACATAGGAGTCATCTAATAGGGTTCAAATGAGTTGCTTGCGTAATGGGCCGACTCAAGGTACGTAGGGAATTGATGATAAGAACCTCAACTCACGACATGGGAAATGAACCAAGAGAATTATGTCAACACAAGGTGGTTCATGGTGTGTGAAGGAGTATCTCAAATCATGGTATTCCCTAGGTTGATGATGGGTGTGCATAAGGGCACAATGTTAAATCCAGACCTCTCTGCCGAAAAGGTTTTCACTGCGACACTCCATTTTTCATGGGGTTCTATGGTGGAAAGGAAGGGACCAACCAAGAATTCCATCACCACAGACTAGCATTGACCCCAAGAGGGGGTTTAGGGGAACAACCCCCGCTTATGGACCGACGGGTACGAAGGTAGGAGCCCCTCGAAGGATAGGGCTTCATGAAGAAGCTTCGTGGAGGAAAGGTTCTCGCGGGACATTGGGTCTTGCATAGATGCTTCACGAAGAAAATATGCTCACAGAGCATGGACTGACGGAGCAAATGGGCTCACTGAGCAATGCGGCTCACTTCTCAAAGGGGTATCGCTGAGCAAAGAGTCTCATAGAGAATAGAGTATCACAGAGAAAATCTTCTCATAGAGCAAAGCGTCTCATGAAGCAAAGCATCTCACGGAGAAAATATCTCATGGAGCCCTTTGTGAAGGGAATCACTTTACGGATCTTGGGAGATCTATGAAATGGGATATAGGCCGCACTGAGTGACTATTCATATAAATGGGGGTGAGTCGGGTATTTATAGGTGATGGTGGTCAGCGGAGTTTGTCGCGAAGCAAAATGCACGCCGTGAAGCACAAGTGCATGCCATGAAGCAAATCGCACTCCGCACCGTGAGGGAATTCCCTCAAGTTTCTCATAACCACACAGTCGACCTTCATCTAGCTTCATAGAAATCATGGAGGATTCAGTCAAGTTCCTCTTCTCTGCGATCATGGGGGGAGCTTTAGGAATGGGCATTGGGAACCTGTTTTCCTTCCCAACTTCAAATGTTCATACCTCCAAATATGAAACATTATTCAGGCCCTACGAACTATCAAATTGAAGCCTGTGAAATGGGATACGATATTGGATAATGTATGTAACCATTAAGAATATTTTTTGGGTGTGTTTTCTAGTACCAACAGAAACATTATTTTAAAATGATTATTTTAAAATGGTTGTTTAGTTTTGATGCATGTAAAAGTATTTATAATAAAATTATGATTTTTATTGAAATTTTTAGGAAAATATTTGTTTTAAATATGGATTGATTAGAAGGTTAAGTATGAGTTTAATGGGATGTATAATGGTTTTGTATTACCACCATCCAAGGTATGGTTTATATATGTCAAGTTCCACCATCAATGGTAATAAAAATATTGGTTAGTTGTGTGATTATGTTTTTGCGGGTTATAATGAAAACTTTTATAGTCTATGACAACATGATATTTTAGAAAAGGTTAAATTATTTGATGATTCTTTAATTGGAACTTGTTGCTGCTTTGTGGAAAAGGTTTTAAAATGAAACATAACTTATATTCTAATATAAACACTTTTAGAATTGTTTTATATAATATATTTAATGTAAATGCTCTAACTTTTTATATTCAAATTGAATGAGTAGGGAAGTTATTTTTTAAAAACCTATTTAGTTTAATTACTCACCCCTTCTTTAGAACATTAGTATTTTTGTATACATTGTTCATTATAACACTCTAAAAGGTAAATTATCACACTTCTTCAGTGGATCATCATGATAATTGGTGTGTCCTATGGATTTTGATCATGGAGAATATTGGGATCTATGGAGTTATGTATTTAAGTCTTTTAGTTTTTTGGGTTTTCCTTCCACTGTTTACTTTGATGATTAGTATTCTTCTTTTGTGGTACTTTATGATGTTTGGTTTCAATATCAATAGTATTAATTTGATTTGTATTACATTTTTATCATAGATCATGTAGTGTTTTTTAATTATGGTATTTTAGTTTCTCAAAGAGAGTATTGTCCCCCATTTATATTGAAGCCCTTAGCATTTATTGACATGTTTTGGCACCTTGGGATGTCACATAAGGCCAATTAGCCCTTTTTCATTGACTTAATCTAATGATGAGGAGCTAGATGTCACAAAAAATGAGGGTGTTATATTTTCAATAAATATCAATTGATCAAAAGAAACATAAATGGTTTATTACATTGAAGAAGGGAAATACTATTAAACGGTCCTTAATACATTCATAGGAATATAACATTTTAATTTTGAAAATCACTTTTACAATACAAAAAAAAACAAAATATTGTGAAAATATATTAAATTTAAAATATCCCTTGATACATAAAAATTAATCATTAAAAAAATAACAATCATGATAATGATAAAATGCTTTCATGAAGTAAATTTTATAAATAAAAATTATTTTCAAACATTTTTTAAATCCATCAAAAAGTGACCAATTTGGAATACTTTGAGAACATTACTTTTATAAAAATTAAAAATAAGTTCAAAGACCATGTAAAATATCCTTATGAAGACATTTATTTTAAGAATGAATATTTTTGAAAAAAAATAAAAACATTTTTGAAAATATTTTAGATAACATGGATTTGGAAGAGAAAGATAGCAGAACTAAAAGAAAATACAAGATCAGTATCACTTACAAATGACTTTATTGATGTTTATTTAATCAATGATTGGGGAAACATAAATCAACAATGTCAATAACATTCATAACCAGTTTAGAAAAAATATATTGTGTTAAATAATATAATATCATATGATTTCCCTTAAAGAATGATTAAACATAAAAAATCATGAATGAAAGGATATTATAGCATAAAACCTACACATACAAAGACTACATAATTGAATATAGAATTAATCAATGAATATATTATGTGTAAAAAAAGTAAATACACAAAAAATAAATTGGTAAAAAATAAAAAAAATTACAGATTGATTCACATGTAATCATGTCATAAAAAAATCAATTAAAAAGATTTATAACCTAATTATATAAAATTATGGTATGATTCTTTTTACCACTTGGAAATTTTCGATTCAAATCCACTTGGATGAATTAATTCAAATTGAACATTAAAATACCATTTTGTATGAATGATTCCTGATATAACATGTAAAAGGGGAAATATATACACCCTATAAAATAAAGTAGGTGGAAAACATTTAAACATGGAAAAATGATGGAAAATTGAGATGATGTCCCTTAACTAACGTTTTATTTATCATTTTTCTTATTTATCTTCATAAATAATAAATTTATTTTTATTTTAGACTTTATTAATATCATTTTCATGTTTATTATTCCTTTTATTTCCCTTATTAGCATGTTATATACAATTACTTAATCAATAAATTTTACATCTTAAGTTTGATGATATTTGACCTATGTATCAAAAATTAATTTAGTAGGTTGAAAATTAGTCAAATTGTTAAATAGAACACTTTGTGTATGAGTTTTATTTTTTTTTTCAATGATTTTAATTGGTTTATAATAGTGACTAGTGAGATAGGAATATTTCATTTTTTCCGATATGATGAAGAAGTTCCAAATTTAATGGAGCTTGGATGAAGTCCAAAATTATTTTTTTTCCATAAAACTTATATTGAATGCTTTGAGTTTTATGGTTATTCCTAGAGAATTGTTATGGACTCATTATATAAAATAGTATTTCATGGTTGACTAATTCACCTAGAAAATTAGATTATTGTTGAACTTGTTCTAATTGAAAATAACTTGTATCAATTATGATACATTTCATACAAAAAAATAGATATTTATTTTGATAATTAAAAAGATATTTGGAATTATTATTGAAAAAATAATATAGGAATAAAATTTGAAGGTGTTCATGAAATATTTTTATATTCTATGAGAACCATGAATAATCATGGAGAACATTTGGATACTGATTTTCATGAAGGAAGTTAAGGATAATTATGTAGTATTATTATAATTAAGTAAAGGATTATTTAAATATTTATTGAAGATATTTTTGAGTGGTTTATGGATTTTATACTTAGTTATTCAAGTATAATGGTTGATATACATGTTATATTCCATTCTATACTTAGTATTTATTAATAATTTTTTTGTAGATTACCAAAATAATGGTCAACTGATGGCCAAAACCCTAGACAAGCCGAATTAAGGAACATGTGGGACCCAAAGGGATCATCCATGAAAAGGGAACCTCTCCTAGGCCTAACTATAGGTATAAAGAGGTGGTTAGAATCTACCATGCACCTGTGTATAAGGCACGAGAGAGGAGGGTCCACCATGTGGGGAGGTAAAGCGGTAGAGAGAACATTACGAGGTGGTACTGAGAGGGAGAGGGGATTCATAGCCTCTTAAGGTGGTGGATTTTGTTATACCATAGAAAAGACACATAAAAGTTTCACGGGGGTATGTAGTTTAGCCATGTAATGTCCCTCCTTCATTTAAATATACAGAGACAAAAAGGGATGTATGATCTGATCAATCATTTAATGTCAACTGTCCAATTCATCAGTGAGGAACATCATCTTCCTCGACCCTCGACAATGATCCAGATCACTAGAGGTCATCTTGAAACTAAGGCGGAACATCTAAAGATCAAACCAGTGTCACTATGGTTGTTCTGTTATTGAGATGATGATTCGATATGGCTTCGAATCCTCAAGCATGCATACGACACATTTCATGTATGAGAAAACTCAAAGATAGATGTAACTTCTGAGACTGTAAATGAAATTGTAGGATATTATAATAACAAAAGGATTTTGGGAAAATCAGTTCCACTCTCTTAATATCACATTCAAATGGAAATAACATCGAAAGGAGAAGCCTCATAATAAAACAATTCCATGTTTTCTGGTATCACGTAATCAATAGCTTAATGAAATAAAATTTGAGATATTTTTACCATCAATATATTGATTTAAATTACTTAAAAACTATTATCAAAATTGGTGACTGAATGAGTAATAGGTCAGTATCTTCTTCTAATAAATGTTGAGGCATTAAGGTGAGGTAAAAAGATTCCACTCACATAACATTCAATTGATGTTTTTTATCTATAAAATAGAGAATCTTTTCAGCATTGTTTTCAGGAGGAAGAAAGGATTACTAAACCCATTAAAGGACTCTCAAAGAAGAGGGGTCCTTATAACCTCTTTAGATTCATGAAAAATATTTTCATCAACTTTGTATGACAGTCACACACTCATGTTTTTTTCAAAGAGAATAGTATTATGCTTTATACAGAGAAGACACTATGAACACATTATTGGTGTATGGACATGTTCATTATGCCTCACCAAGAAGGTTGGTTCCATGAATATTTATTCATCACAAATATGAACATAGTTTTGAACCAATGGCTTAGTTGAAATCTATCAATCTGTTAAGTGAATCATGTTTTTGTGCATACAAAACCTTACAGGAATAATGTGTTCTACATGATATCCTTATGTATTTCATAATGTTTCATATAGGAATTAATAACACATTCATATGGGAGAACATCTCAAACCTATATTTATAAAAACACCATACATTCACAAAGAAAATTAGGATGACATCACATGCGATAGATAACACAAAAACACAATTTTCATATACTTGTGTTTGCAAAGGAAAATTGAATATCTCATGAAATACATGAATTGATATTTTAATACATATTCATATGAAGAATTGATCAAAATAGTGTGTTGATTTTTGAGGAAGGAAGGATTATAAGTGAAGAGATCAAACATGCTTTCATGCACACATAAAAAGTGAACCGTTTGAGATACCGAATATAGATTCAATTAAATGACATAAAATTACAAAAAAAATTTGATAAATGTATTAGTCCTTCGTATGACATGCACCATTCATTACATGAATGAAGTACATATGATCTAATTGGTTTTATAATTTAAGATTATAATAATATTCATTTGTGAATTATCATTCTACCTAAAATAAATACTAAATTTTTGGTGCAATCTAGTTGAATAAATACCTATATCACCAAGTAGAATTGGGAATAAACAATACAAAACAATTATTGATATTGTGTATCTAAAAAGAATGAACAATTGCGATAATTCTAAACTAAGTTGTTATGGAATATATTTAATAATAACAAAGTATGTTTTTCATTCTAGCCAGGGAGAAGAATACTATTTTAGTAAAGTCTATTTTTCATTGAAAAGGAAATAGATCAAGATTCTACTACTCTATTTTATATTATTGTTTGTTAAATATCATAGGTAGAAGACAAAAAGTGTTTGGACAATATCTATTCAGTATATTATTATTTGGCCCATAATAACTCTATTTTCATCAAATTACACCATTCATATTATTGTGACTGATAGAAGGAAAACATTGTAAAACTTTTTTTTCATCTAGTAATAGGTAAACAGAGTTTCTTGCATGTTGTTTCACATGTAACAATGTGAAGAAGAAGGTTGTAGAATACAAATGAGAATAGTGATATCCAAAATTTCTTAAAATTTGTAAGTGTTTCTTGGTGTTATAAACCATTATCAATAAAGAGTAGAAAATATTTTAGGTAGTTTAAAGATCTAGCCAAATGCTATAAAATAAGAACTATCAAATTGACTATAGTGAATTGTATGTAAAAGGGTATTTCCTATTTGTTGTAATGACATTCAATGGATTGGTTTATATTGGTTGTGTTATGGGGATTATTTGCATTCCATGACACGGACTACCTACACATATGGATTAGTAAACCTTGTAAAATTAATCATGTTCTATATTTTACTTTTTTATATATATTATCACACGACTATAAAAATATAATAAGAGAATCACGATCAAAATATGTCAAAGAGGTAAATGGATAAAAAAATTGATTGATTTAAAAATACCAAAAACTAATTTACAATTCATATCAATGTTATAAAAAATCCATATCTAGTAATTCCAAGTGTTATTAGATCCAAGGTTTACCACAGCTGTATTATCTATAGTGTACCTGTTCTATTTTAAATATTTTATATTATTTCTTAAGTCAACAATGAAGTGATTTTTTTTAATATTTAGTTATCTTTGAGAAGAATTCTATACCTACCAATACCATGATGAATAAGAAAAATAAAAGGAATAGAAAGCTTAATAAGAATCCCCTATCATCTAAAAAAGAGTAAGTATCTCTTTATTCATCCCTTATAGACAATGAAGACATATCACTATTAGAATGTAATTTTCATGTGGATAAATTTTCCACCAAGAAGATAAATAAAATTCCTACCTCTATTGATCAGGATGTATGTGTTAGTACATTTGGAAATTTTCATCAAGATGAAAATTCTAGGAAAAGTGGTGATGATGATCAATCTAAAACTTCTCATGATTTATCAGTTGATATATAAATTTTTTTTACATGGTATTCCCGAAGAAATATCCTCCCTTATTTGTCGATTATTTCAATATATACAGGAAGAGATCACCTAGAAAGAAGGTGAAGTTTATTTCTTGGATAAGTTATTGGAATAAAAATTGTAGATTATTTAATGATCTATAGAAATGTTTAAACCATTGAAGAAACAAAGAGGGAATGTGAAATACGTTCTTCAAAATTCCTCAAAAAATATGAAAATAAAGAGGGAGTCAAAAATACTCTCGATGAAAAAAATATGAAATTGCAGAGAAATTGAAAAAAAATGATTTTATGAATTTGAATTTAGGTTAAAAATAATATATTCTAAAGGAACATGACTCTCTGGTTCATAAAAAATCTAATTTTAATGGATATATTGTTAAAATATAAAATAAGCATTGTGAAGAGAATATTATTATGATTTAATATTAGAAAAACATTCACAATATCAAATTTATATATCTTTAAATTTTGTTGGCCAATCTTGAGAAGACCCATATTGAGACTAAACAAAATAAGATAATAGTTGCTGGTGATACTCAATTATCACAGGAGGATTCTGTAGTCATAAGACCTCTAACATGTGATAAGAATATCATGACATATTTTTATGATCTATCTCAAAAAACAGAGGAGAAATATGTACCATCTAAATAATCATGTAAAAATTTATCTAAATCTATTTCCATTAAAAATGATGTTTGTATTACAAATTACGAACAAGTATAGATGATGAAATGTGATAAGAAACATAAAACTATAACTAGATTAGAGAAGAAAGAAATTGTAAAATCTGGTTACCCATAGAGATAAAAACCAATCATCAATAAGACACAACTACCTTATATAGAAGATATCATGAAATCAAGATTTATGGTTCAATCTTGTTGCTGTAAAAGATTTATGCATTATGGTTTCAATTGTTGTTACAATACTCAAAATGAAAGAGCAGAAAAGAATTCCGTCTCAAGGGGGAGAAACCCATATATGAAGAAGAAACATATATAGTTCTAGAAGAATCTGTGTACTACAAAAAGATTTAGAAGGTTCGAAAACATTTTTGAGGTATGAAATGGTTGTGGTCACAAGGCTAGTACATGCTCATCTAACCATGTATCCAAAGATGATGAGAAAATAAGATCACGAACTCTTTCTAGGAATGAAAAATAACCCTTGAGATGAAATCAAAAGAATATTATGAACACAAAATATCCCAAGAAGATCTCAAGTAATGTAGTTGAGATGACTTTGGATTCTAAATCTAATATGCTGAAGAAAATTGAATCCAAAAGAATTGATAAAATGGATTTCACTCAGAAGAACCCATGTGGAATATCCAAACATTCTTCCATAGTTTCTAATGACATTTTAGATAATTTCCATGAATATTTGGAAAGGAATGCGGATATTTTAATATGCATAGGATACGGATGGTCTAAAAGTAAAAGAAAATAATTCACATGATGAAGGCAAATTGAATGATAGTTTGCAAAAAAATGAAACTAGTTTGTTAAGTAATTTCAATGTAATAGATGCAAGAAATATAGTCACAATGTACAAGGTTGTTTAACCTTACTAATATAATAAGAATAAGTCTTTAAATTGTAAGAATGTATCATCCATGAATGATTTTATGAATAAAAATTATCCACACACATTTGAAGAGGATATAAAGAAATCCTTGTGGCCTAAAAATAAATTAGAACATATTTTCATTTGTGAAATCATGAAGACATTAATTAATTGAGAAACTTGGGTGAGAATATCATCTCAACATTGTAGTTCATATTGATGAAGCAAGGAGGAGCCACCTTATTCCATTAAACAATTATGTATTTTTTATGCTAATAATTAAGGGAATTTATAGTGAAGCTTGTTATTAGAGGGATAACCTCAAAGTAGTGAGTGTTTTCAATTATTGACAGCAAAGGTAAATAATTCACCATCCTTGAATGATTCATTAATTGATACCCAAATAATAATATGATAGAGGATCATCTTTGATTATGTTTAGGAATGTGATACCCTATTATAGAAATCTAGGATAAAAAATATACCCTCTTTTCCTGATCTTATTAATGGAATCCAAAGAATAGGCGTTCAAGAAGATCATCCTTGGTGATTTTTTGAAAATTTTTCAATCTTGATAGCCATAAGTAGAAGATCCATTTAATGTATTCATCAATCTAGAATTTTTTGAAATTTATTTTTGATTATATCAAGTTTTATGAATATGATTATATGTGTTTTCATTTAGGGGGTGACTAATTATGAATATACAAGAATTATCATTTCAATTGGGGTCAAATTTAATCATTCAAGAAATTTCGTGAATACCATGTCATTGGAAAAGGTATGTCTCTCTTAATTTCTCTCCACGGTTATCAACTATATTAAAATTTTTATAAAGGGGGAGTAATTGAATTGATCAATGGAATAAGGGATGTGTAAGTTCCCCTTGGTCACTTATCGAGCATATTAAACTAAAATACATTCAATATACTTATTTAAATGAGTTCAAGAAAATCAGGTTGATAATTAATACAAAAATTTCATATCAGATTACTATTGTTAGCCTATAATTAAAGAAAATAGTCCTTCATGATAAGTATATAATATCCCATTTCATAAGGTATCATAATCCTTTGGAATGAGATAGCTTCGTTGTCTAAATCAAATCCTCTCGTTTTCTTGACCAAGCATAACTCAGGTATACATAGAGTGAAATGATGGATGGAACATTGCTTAACTATGGACTGATACCCATTTCCAATGAAATTTTTATATATTTCCAATAAGAGGGGGATAACGTGAAATTAAAGTTTGAAAAGTAAAATGGATAGAGAAGATAATGATCCCCATATTGAGACATTCATTTAGAAATAACATTGATGGTATTTCCAATAAATAAAAATGGGGTGATTAAAGATCCCAGTTTTTGTATAAGTTATCTTTGTTTTCAACTATTTTCAATGGCTGAAAATGGTGATCAATGAGATAAGAATATTTCATGGATATCAATATGATGAAGAATTCTCCATGTTAATGAAGCCTCGATGAAGTCCTCAAGACTTGATATTAAAAGAAAAATATATTAAAGAGTTTAAGTTTAATGGGGATTCCATAATAATTGTAATAGATTCCTCAGATTACATTCGATGTCATGACTGAATAATTCTCCTACGAAGTTAGATGATTTTCGAACTTTTTATAAGTTGAAAGAACTTGTATCAAATGTGATACATTATTTAAAACAAAGAATAATGTGGTTCTTATGATTAAGAATATATTTTGGAATTTCTATTCCAAAAATAATTGAGGAATATAATTTAAAGAAGTTCATGTAACTTTTATCCATTTTATGATAACCATGAAATATCTTTAAAAACATTCAGATTCAGATTTTCATGAAGGAAGTGAAGGACCATTATGAAATATTATTATTAAATTAAAGATTATATAATGAAATAGTGAATAAAATATTAATGGATCGAAAAAGTATGTACTTATTTATATTAGCATAAAGGTGGATATACATGTTGAATTCAATTCTATACTTAGTATTTTCCTAATTATTTTTTATGGGGTTTACTTCAAATATTTACAACCAGTGGGGCATCGTCAGTTAGGCTCAACCAAGGCCTATGTGGGATCTATAGGGGTCAACCACAATCAGGGATCATTTTGATGGCCTACCCACTTGTGACAAGAGGTTGGAAGAAGCCCTCATGTTCCTTTGTATAATATGCATGAGTGGAGGGGGAATCGTACAAGGAGGCAAAATGATAGAAAGAATGGAACATGTTGATACTAGGAGGGAGAGGAGAATTTTTTCCTCTTTCAAAGGTGGTTATTTGTATAACTTTTTTGTGCTGCATGTAATTTGTGATTTTGGACATGGTTTACTCACATAATATTCCTATGACATTTAAAAATATGGATACAAAATTGGATGTTTGATCTGATCAATCAGCTGATCTAATCCATCCAATTCATTAGTAAGGTACATCTTCTTCCTCGGCCACTGATGGTGATCCTATACACCAGAGTTCATGTCAGAACTAAGGTAAAACATATGATGATCAAAACTGGACTTCCATGGTTATTATGTGATCAATACGTCGAGTCGATAAGTCTTCCAATCATCATGCATGCATGTTATGCTTTGCACGTATGGTAAAACTCAAAGAAAGATGAAATTATCTTGACTAAAAAAAAGAGTTTCCTGCCATTAAAATAATAGAAGGAGTTAGAGAAAGTTAGGTCTAGAATCTCTTAATTCACAATTTCAAGAATTCAATGTTGATATATTAATCTATTCAATATGAAGATTTAAATTTAATAAAAATTGGTATTCAAGTCAGTGATTGAACAAGAAACAGGTGAGGATATTCTATCAATAAATATCTAGGCTCTGATGTGAGTTACAGTATTACTCCTCACATAACACTCAAGTGCACTCATTTTTCTTTTGTAAATAGAAAATATCTTAAGCATTGTTTTTCGTGAGGAGTAAAGGAGTCTCATGAGCCTTCAAGGAATCATGAAGAAAGGGTGTCCCATAAACTTTTCTTCACAAAGAATATTTGTGGCCACTTAATATGTGACTTACACACTCAATTGTTTGATGAAGAGAGAATTGCCATGCACTTCATGAAGAATACACTATTGAAAAGTGACTTGTGTAAGAACACCCTTGTCATGCTTCAGGAATAAGGTTGGTTCCATTATTCATTTAAATTACTGAATACAAACAATGCCACAAAAAATGGTTGAGTTCTACACTCTCATTATGATAATAAAATAATGTTTTTCAGCATACAAAACCCTATATAAATAATTTCTTCCATGTGAGAGCCTTCTGGATTAAGTGAAGGTTCATATAAGAAATCTAAGAACTTTAATGAGGGATACCATCCAGAAATAGTGTCCATAATAACACTATAATTACATAAAAAATTGGATGATTAGTTCATATGTGACATAAAAAACAAAAACATAGTGTACATATACTAATTTGTTCAACGAAAAAGTGGAAAACGCAATCATTACATGCATTGATATGTGAATTCGTATGCACATGGAGAATTTATCAAAATAGTGTGTGCACTTGTGAGGAAAGAAGGATTAAAAGTTAAGAGTCCACACATGCATGTATGAATATTTGAAAAGTGATCCATTTGAGAAACCTGAAATAGATTCGAAGATAAAATACAATATAAAAACCAAATTGATGAAAGTTCAAGTTCTTTATATGATATGCACCATGAATTCAATACATGACGTACATATGTTCTAATCAGGTTTGTAACTCAAGAATATAATAGTCTTCATTTGTGAAAGATCATTCCTTCAGGAAATAAATAATGAAATTGTTGTAAAATATAGTTGAAGAATTATTTTCATCACTAAGTAGAATATAAAAGAACTGATACAAAACAAGTGTGAATATAGTGTATCAAAGAGTGAATAACAATTTTTATTATGCTAATATGATCTATTCTTGCATTTATTTAATAATCACAAATGAGGATTATGATACTATGGAGGGAGAATAAGATTATTTTAGTGAACTCTATTTTTTCACTGAAAAAGGAAAAAAGATCAAGACACTACTACTCTATTGTATATTATTGTATGTTAAATATCAGAGTTAGAAGAAGAAGTGTGTAGAAAATATGTAGTTAGTCGATCAAGATTATTTGAGGAATAATTATATGTTCAGTATTCTACTAAATTTATATTATTGTAAATGATAGTTATATAATATTTTGCAGATTTTTGTTTTCTATTGGGAGGAGCTAAGAGGAGTTTCTCGCATTGTCTTGTGAAATTAAAATTGAATAATAATATTGTGGAAGAACAAATCGTCACATTGACATCCAATAGGTCTTAATAGGTGAAATACTTTCTTGGTGTTTTAAACCTTTATCAAAAAAAGAAGTGACTATCTTCAAATGAATTATATTGATCCATGAAAATATTGTTAAAAAAGAACATTCACATTGAATATAGTGAATTTCTAGGGGGAGGGTATTTCTTACTTGTTTTAACCACATTCAAAGGAATACATTCTATTGGTTGTGTTGTTTGGATTATTTCCAGACCATGCTGAGGAGTAGATAATCTTATTGTGTTGTGACATTTGTAAAAAGTAATATGCTATATAATTTACTTACATTCATATATTTTTATATGATAGTACAATTATAATAGGATAATTAAGATCCAAACAAATCAAATAGGTAAAGGGTTGAAATTTTTTATTGATTTCAAAAGTCCACAACATTGATTCATTCCCCCTCCCCCTTCTCAGTGTTAGGCCTATTCCAATATGGTCTTTTCTATATGTCATTATTTAAATATATTTGTAATAATTATACTGAAATATTTACCATATTTATACATAAATTATACTTTTAAAACCAATATTGAAATGTGGTTATGAAAAATGAACAATCTTATGATCATGGAGATGTGTGGTCATATGTTTACATGGGTAATGATTCCAGTTTTAAGCAATCATTATTGAAAGGAGGTAAGTAAAATTTTATCTTTATAGAGTGATAATAATATCTTAAATACCATAATATTTCTGTAAATATACGTATATATATCATCCTTTTCATGTGGTGGTGAAAAAAATCGCATCGCTTTGTGGAGGCGGTGGTCCACACAAACGTACAAACGATGTTATCATTATACAGTGAGTAGAAAAGTATGAAATAAAAGGATATATAATCCTCTAATAATAATAAATAAGTCATGATTAATTTAATAATGTCACATATATTCATTAAATTTATCACCATTACCTTCCATGAAAAGTGTTAGTGAAAATGAATCACATCGCTTTGTGAGGTGGTAGTCCGTCATACATACGAGCAATGTTATTGTATCTTCAACAAAATGGAATGTGAGAATATATATGTGATATCATAGTTATATTAGTATAATTATTTTACAAATATCATATATGGATACTTAAAATCCATTATTTTAACAATCCATGATGGGTGATGTTGAAAAAAACATACATCACTTCGCGAGGCGGTAGTACATCGTACACAAAAATGACAGTTTCATTTCCCATTTGATAGAAGAGGATAATGATTTAGGATTTTTGACTAAAATAATAAATTATAACTATATTGGATATATTTTAATTATTATATCATCAAAATTGAATATGATTTTAAGAATGAGGAATAAGAAATAAAATAACAATTCTCAGTTAAGAACAATTCCTATTCTCTGGACAACCTCCTAAGGATAGAACCAAAAGCCTTTATAGGATGACCTTATGATCATACAAAGGATTATAAGAAGTTGGGAGGTAATAAAGAAAGTTATTTGGGAAGGTATTGTCTGATACAAAAGGGGTGTAAGTTTTTAAGGTGATAGTATAATGCTGGCCTTTTATAAGTGAGGTGAGTGACACACTTCTAATTTTTTAAAATAAAAAATGATACCACCATTTTTCATATTAATGAAGTCTCCAAAATGGAAAATTATAAATAATAATAAAATATAAAGTCAAAATTTTTCCATAAAATATATTTTATATTGATTCTTAAGTTATTTTAACCCTTATATTTATTGTTTAACCCCCAAGAAAATCTATGTTTTCCTCAGCTGCGGTAAAAGATTTTAGTGTTTTCACTATTCATTAGGAAAAAAACAAGTTAACCATATTACATAACATAAATTATTCATATTCCAAATAATTAAATCCATTTTACCAAATTCAATTCAAGATGAAAAAGTGGGTTTCTAAGAAGTCTGTTTGTCAGCAGAATTATGGTTTTATATTAACACTATGACCAGTAATAGTGATTATATAAATTTTAATTAATATTAATTAAGATTTAATATATAATTTTAACTAAAATAATTCCTACTTTGTGTTTCTACAAATTAATTAAAATGGAGAAACAATATGAAATTTAATACAGTTTTCAGAAAAATCACATTTTTAAATGCAAAAATAAACCTAAACAAAAATCTAATAAAAAGTTAATGAAAATGTAATTAAATTGATTAAATATAATTAATAATACTTGTCTTACTATAAATAAAATTAAAAATAAAATTATTTTTTTAAATTACATAATTTATTGAAAATAGATTTATTTTTTACAAAAAAACTATATGTTTCCCTCTTTATTGAAAAATCAATATTTTCCCAAAATCCCAAAATTTCACCCCATGTTAATTTTAATATACTCATTTAAATATGAACATAATTTTATAAAACAAATTTTATTAAACTTATAAAATATAATTATAATATTCACACATAGAAATCAATGAAAATTATTTTTGATGGAAACATATTTTTATGAATTAAACAACTTTACTAAAAATTATTTTATTGATTAATAAGTATTTAAAAATAAATATGAGTTGGAAATTTAGATATATTTCCTAAATTATTTAATAATAGTCATACCCACCAATTTAATTTCTATTTTCAAAAGGTCATATTTAAAATAATATTATTTCATGTTTCGTTTAAGCACTATGTTGCATATATTTTACATTATCAAGCATAGATTCCTTTATTAAAAACATTAGAGTATTACACCCACTTACTTTAATAAATTGTTTCCTTGTAACTTTAAGCTTATATCAATAATAAAATTAAAAAATTCTAAAATACGCTTTTTTGGAAACCCACATCATAAAAAAGGAAAACAAGACATCCTCTTAATAAGAAGGAAAGGTAAGTACGAAGGTTATCTACAATGTCACACAACTCGGTTTACAAGTATGATTACATGGGGTGGGAAGGGAATATAATTACATGGAATAAAAACATAAATAATTATGGAGAGTGATGGATATCATTGATCAAAATAAATTGAACGATCAAGATAAAGTTAATAACAAAAAAAATTATATCTATAATAAATTAAAATATTATTGATTCATTAGATATAAAGGCAATATGATAAAAAAAATTATTTCATTATCCTTTTCTATAGTTATGGAATTCCTTTACCATATAGGAAAATAATATAAGGAAATATAAATACTTGATAAATTGAATTTCAACCTTTAATAAATTTACACCATAATCTCAACTTTTGTTCTAAATAATGAGTATTCAAGATGAATTTTTCATTCTTAAAGCACTAAAATAAACTTATAAGGGATCAGATAATCCAAAAAATGATAATAATATTTTCCTCTTTTCTTTAGACATTTACCATAAACCAAATGGTTATCACAATGTAAGATAATTCACTAAATTAATAAACCACTACACATCATTGATTTATAAACACCCAAAGATCAATAGTGATCATTTGATAAATAACTACCCTCAAAATTCTTTAAATATTCCCAAAAAATATTGAAACTCAAATATTATAATTATTTGACAACAAGTTTTTTCAATATTAATTTATGATTTGGCTGTAATCACATTAGCCACTCACAAAGTCATACAACCTAAACGTGTCTTCCTTATTCATCTAATCTCAAAAATTTCTTTAATAATTTCCATAAATATCTCATATCACAATAAATAAACATTAAAATCATATATGATTCTAAAATATAATTCGACCATTATTCTTAAAATAAAATCCCATAATTATTTTCAACCTTAATCATATAAGGTTCAAAAAATCATGAACTTTTTCCTAAATAACATTAAATACAAAATCTCTTTCATCCCATGGTTATCCATACAATAAAACATATGTTGCAGAAATTAATTTAATATTTTTATTTATAACTATTTAAGTAAAAAATTATGATTTCTTATTAATCAGGACACCACATTGGTCAGTGGTAGGCACTTCCCCCTTGTCACCTTTTGGTTTGGGTTCATGTCTTATGGCCATGTCAGATGCGATGGGTTTTCACCCGGCCTGTGGGTTTTCCTTTTTCTAAAAACATATAGTTTCTATAACATTCCTAGAAATATGGTGAGTATCCTTAAAAATAACATTAATTATTGAGGATAATATAAAACCAAAATTTTCTAAATACCATTATAGTTATGATCAGCCTCAAACTCATAAATTTGTGATAGTTTCTATAACAGAAACGATAACCTAAAATGAAAACATCATAATCCTCAATGTTATATAAACATTTTATCTTATACCCACTATATAATCCCTAAACCTGCACTCCAATATCTGTTTACAAAAACATTAAATTTTCATTTATGGATTCAATACTAATGAAGTTCACGCAATGTATTCCATAAAAACATTACAACATCAGAAGAAAATGTGGGATCAAATACATACATAAGGACTTCTTAGTTTTATATTTTTATATAAATAGTACAAAATCATACATAAACAATACTCATGATTTCACATGAGTATTTATTCCACTATACTCAACTTTCCTTATTCCATATTAGGTCATCATCATCATCCAAATTAAACCATTATAGACATAATTCATTTAACATCATTCTTCATAAACTGTGGAAAGGGTAACATGAGAAGTGTGAGATCAAATGATCAGTAAAGAAAAAAAAATAAAAAAAATTATTAATTCCATCATTAAGAAAAAGATGAGCATAACGGTATGATGACATTATCAAATTTTATGATCATAACATAAGATAAATCATACCCATCAATACCTATACTATCAATTATGAGACATGGAATAAATATTTAATAAAGTGAAGAGTCGTGAAAATCAATAATCATGAGCCATGTGATGTCAATATTGATCAAAAGAATCATTAAAAATCCATTACAGGCATAAAGAATTTTTTTTGTTATATTGGATCATTATCTTCATAGATCCCTTAAAAAACATTACAAAACCCTTTAAAATGAAATAACCATACAGTCTAATTTCATAACCAAAGTGTTGTGGAGAAATCTAGGAACACCCTTCAAATAATCTATAACAAGCTCACCCAGTTTTACCTAGAAGCACCCATTATATAAGAAATATCAGACACACCCGAGAGTTGTAACAGGGCTCAACCAATCGTATAAACAATGTACACGATCCACAACATGAATAAGTATAATGTGATTTTTTTCATTATAATACTCATAAAAAATTTATTATTCCATCAATAACATGATTAAGTCGTAGAAAATAAACAAATTCCACAAGAATATATTAGAAATATAATAACGTCGTGGAATGGAAATTGGTTCCATGAAAATATTTTTGAACAAATTATAATTTATCTACATAAATAATTTGGATGGTATCCTTTCAATTTATCATTGTAAATCATTTGAAACATCAATTTTTGTTGATGTTTATGAATGGAAATACCATTTAAAGTTCATTAAATGTATTGTTGATGAACATAAACTTTTAATTATTGAAATAAAGATTAAAAAACTGAAAAATCCTAAAATATTGTGAATAAAATTTCATTTAAAATAACCTATGAAGCATTAAAAGTAATATTTAAAACGAATAATGGTCATAATGATGTGAAAATCCATTCCTGATGTAAATGTTATGGATAAAAAATATTTTCAAATTTTTTTATGTAATCCAAAAGTGACCCATTTAGAAGACTTTATGAATTTTATTAAATATGTTAATATAAGGATAAATACCATATAAAATAGATTTAGGAAATAATTTAGTTTTACAAACAACCTTTTTTAAAAGTATTTAAAAAATATGTACATAGAAGATAAATATAACTGATCTAAAATAAAATACATGATTGGTGTCACATACAGATGATATTCTTGATGTTTCATTAATAAATAAGGGAGTAAATGGAAATCAAACATGTTACCCACATTCATAAATAGTTAATAATAAAGAAATGTGTTTCACGAAAGTAATAAAATATTATTTCCTCTAAAAGTTCCTTGTATATAAACAATCTCTAAAGAAATGAGGTTCAAACATAAAGCCTTTTCCACATTGGTAATTATTCAATCGTAAACCCTATGAAATAATAACAGAAAAAACATAAAATATCATGTTATTAAATTTCAAGTGGGAGTACATACACCTAATAAAATAATATAGGCATATATCAGAAACATATGTCCCAAGGGATGATAATTTGAGACGAATTACCCTTATGAAGATCACATTAATGAATTTAGAATTAATCAATGAATATATTATGTGTAACAAATGTATATCCATGAAAAGCAAGTGGAAATACAGAATAAGAAACATAGAGACAAATTCACAAAAATCATGTCATAACAAAGTTAATGAAAAAGAGTTATAACCCATTGAATGGAAATTGAGTTGTGATTCTTTTTACCAATTGGTAACTGCCAAGTCAATCCCCTTGGATAAATTAATTCAAATTAAAACTATAAATAAAATTATTTATTAATTATTCCTGATATTATATGTAAAATTCATAGTATATAAATCATATAAAAAATGTTATGTTGGTAACATTAAAATATGCCTTAATGAAGGAAAATTGAGATGGAGTCCCTTACCACAAGATCAATTCATCAAGTGTGTTATGTATATACTTTAATAATAAAATTAAGTTAATTATTTAATTTTTTAAGAACCATTTTTGATATTATTATTCTTTTTGTTTTACTTATTCTTATTTTATATACAATTACTTGATCAATTAGTTTTACGTCAGATGTTTCGATGATATTGGTATTATGTGCCAAAAATGACTTTTATAGGTTTAATATTTATCAAATGTCTCATTATTTAATTATCAAAATAATAATAATAATTACTTTTTATAACATGTATACATATATTATTATTTTAATCCAAATTAGGATGGTTGGTTATGAAGAATGAACTATGTTGTGATCATGGAGATGGTAGGTGATATGTTTGCATGATTAACATTTTCATTATTAAATTGTCATTATGGAAATGAGGTAAGTAATATTTTATCATTATATAGTGATTATAATATCATAAAGACAATATTATTTCTATAATATACTAATTTATCATATTCTTTATTTGGTGTTGAAAAAATAATCGTATCACTTCGTGGAGGCAGTAGTTCACACATACGCATTAACGATATTGTAAAATTTTAATGAGTTTAAAGTTAAGAATTAAAATGATATTTATATTTTCCTAATGATAAAAATTTAATTAATTTAAAAAAAATTCACAAAAATTAATTAAATTTATCCATATTACCTTCCCTAAAAAGCGTTTATGAAAATGAATCGAATCGCTTCATGAGGCGGTAATACTCCGTACACACGAGCGAGTTATCATATCCCCCACTACATGGAAGTTAAGAATATAAATGTGATATAGTAATTATAAGAGTATAATTATGATAAAAATATAATATATTTACATTTAATAAGCCATTATAAAAATACATGATAAGCAGTAATAAAAATTGAATTACATCAGTTTGCGAGGGAGTAGTCCTCCAGACACATGAATAAGGGTTTTGTTTCCCTTTTGATGGAACAAGAGATTAATTTATCTTATTACAATAATATAATAACATATAATTATATGGGATATAATTTTATTTATATATCATCATAATTGTAAATGATTTTAAGGAGATGGAATCAGAAATAAATTAAAAACACTCGGTTAAGAACGACACATATTCTTCAGAAAATATCCCTAGGTTAACACCAAGACCATTTATAAAATATATTTATGATTAAAAAAGGATTATAGAACGTGGGGAGGAAATTAATTAAGGTATTTGGGTAGGTATTTTATGAATAAAAATTATTTGATTGTGTGAAGAGGAGGAGAGAGGGTGTCCTTTTATAAGTGAGGAGAGTATCACACTTATAATTTTTGAAAAGAAAAAGTGATTCTGAAATTTTTTACATTCCAAATAGATTCAAAATGGTCCATTATCAATAATTAGACATGATAATGTCAAAATATGACCCAAAATAGATTTTGTACATGTTTTAAGGTCAATTTAACACTTATATTTTTAGTTTAACCAACTTGTAAATCTATTTTACCTTAACCAAAGTAAACAATTTTTTTTACTATTAATTATGAATAAAAACTTATGTGAAAAAAATTAGTTAATATAAATTATTCTGGATCCCAAATTGGAATATATTTTATCAAATTCAATTCACATAAGTGGAATAATTTAATTTAAAATTAACAATGTATATGCGGTGAAAAATATGGTTTCCAAAAAGTGTATTTTTCAAGAAAAATATTATTTTTTTATTAACTATGTGGCCAGTAATAATAATTATATGGGTTACACCACATTATTTAATGGTATTTTTCTTTTTTATAATAAATTCAATAGGTTGTGTTGTACGCAACAGTGAGTACGAGCACACTATTATCAATCAAACTAGTTGTTTAAAAAATGGGATATGAATAGTATTATCACATAATACAATTTATAATTTTTATTTTTCAAAACATACTTAATTTTTTAATTCATAATATCAAAATTATCTTAGGTTGAATTTTTTTATTTTTGTAAAAGGTTTCAATTTTTTGAATACTGAAAAATACTACATTATTGTTAAAAACCGACTTTTTATTTTAAATAATTATTTTACTTTAAATTTATTTTAACATAAAAATATATAAATAATACATTAATTATTTTAATTTATTTTTTGGAATTATTTTTATAATATAATTAGATATAAAATTTCGAAAGTCTCTTTTACTTGCCTTCTAGCCACATTCATGGGATTAGCCTTAAACGAAATTGTATCGCTTCTCCGAATGAAATTTAGAAAAATATACATGAAAGGATATAATTAGTATTAAATTTGAGGTTTAATATGAATAATGTAATTTTTTGGTTAATAGACACTTTATTAAATTTTTATTTATTTACCATGGTAAAGGGTAAATTGGGTAATTAAAGTCAGAAATAATATGATTATATTTAAACATTACAATAACATTTGTCCTAACATCGTTGGATAAGTTTGATTCAACAAAAATAATCATTTGTTTAATTTTTGGACCGTTTGTAGCCACATGGATGACTTTAATATATTTATAATATTATATTTTAAAAAAATATATTTTTTGTTATAATTTTGTTTTTAACAAGTAAAATATTTTTAATATGAGGTTATATAAGTGAAAAGTCGACTATTAATATTCATTATAAATATAAAATGTTTATAAACACTAGGGTAATTTATTTATAATTTTACAAATTATATAATTAAATTAAATGGTGACACAATGATGATGCAATAATTGATTTATTAAAGGATGAATCAAATAAATGATATTAATAATATTAAAATAAATATAATTTAAAATATTTTATGACATAATTTTTTTTGGATTACGTTGATAGCTTAGGGATGATTTAATATAGTTTTTTATTTGGAATCAAGTTCTAATGATATTATAAAAATTCAAATAATAAATAGTGTCAAAATTGACATAAATGAGATTTTAAAATAAATAATATTTTATTAAATGATATAAAATTCATAAAAAATTTATTTAGGGAAAATAAATAAGATAATGTCAAATATATTATAAATAATACAATTGGGATTCAATTTTCAATTTATAGTATCTATATTATTCTTATATTGTAAAAAAGACAAGTTGTCACAGTAAGAGTTAAATTGTTTAGATAAGGGATAAAACAAAAATATAATAATTAAAAATAAAAAAACATGTCCAGAAAAATTATCGAATTGATAATATTTAACCATTATCAAATTATGATTCATTTTTATTCATTTAGTAAACACTTTTCTGCCAAAATGACATAGATATTATAAAAATAAATGAATGTGTAAAAATGTCACACTATCATTTCTTATAAGTATAATAATATTACTATGGATATAACCATGAGATAACATCTAAATAAATATTATTTGGAAATATGATAGAATTTTATACATCATAGAAATCTATTTATCATTTTATAGATTAAATAAATACCATGAATATTGACACAATAGTGAAGAAGTAATTATTTTGTCAATAGAAATATCAGATAAATGATTTTAAAAATATTAAAAGAAACATAATTTGACATAATTGGGTTTCTTTGTGAATTTTATAGGTTACTATGACATGATTGGAGTTTATTAAAAGTTTTTTTTATAATTTATATTTCTGTTTGGATTTCATTTAAATTCAATGTAATTAATAATGTCAAAATTGACACTATTGATATTTTATAAAAATAACATTTTATTAAATTATTTAAAAAATAAGAATTGTTTAAAAACCAAAAAATCAATAATTAAATGGTCTGAAATATCATAAGGTTTTCATTTATTGACAATTGACACCATATAGTAAAATATATATAACCTTTTAATATTTAGAATATTATTACCCAAACTAAAACTTAATAGATTAATTATATATAAATCAAATTGATAAGATTAAAAATTAAATCGAAGAATTTGTAAATTTTATTGGTTAATATTATTTATACCTATATTAATTTTATACTTTAAATAACTCACATTTTATCTATCTTAAATCAAAAATCATTTTATAATAAATTAATAGTTTTGAAGATTCCCAAATTGCACCTCCCCTCTCTTGTAAAAGGGGACCTCTTCTTATCTGTTATTCACACCTCTAAATCCCTTTTTCTCACCCAAAACCTAACAATTTCTCTTAAAAATTCTTAAAAATTATCATAGATGGAATAATTTTGGAATATAACCAACATAATTAGTTTTTTTTGTTAAAATCAAAAAGAGACACTCAAAGAAGATGTAATTTTTTAACAATCTCTTTCAAAGTTCTCTTATTATTATACTTCTTTTTACATAATTATTTCAATACTAAAGTAATAACTAAAGAGTTTAATATATTATGATATGTTTTTATTATTATTTGACAACAATATTCCTCCTTTAATGTATAAGCTATTTAGATAATTAAATATTACTTAAAAATTACAAATAAATTACTATAAAAAAGAAAAACATTTTATCTTTCAAATGTGTATTTATAATCTAATTTATATTATGTATAACCTTATATTAAAAATACATTAATTTTTAAATTTTTAGTGAGACATATTTCACATTCTTTGAAAAAAAAAATTAATGGTCTTAATCACATCCAAGTAGGTTCCAATGGAATTAATATCTACCCAAATATGCCTTAGGACGAAATATAATCATAAAATTATATTATGACAAGTGTTAAGTAAATTTTATAATATTATATTTACCCTTATTTACCCGATTTATCATTTACTAATGTTAATAAAATTTACCGTAGTTACTATTCAAAAATCCCCTAAAATAAATAAGTATCCTATATAAATAATTCGGACCTACTGATTCCAAATATGGAATAAATTTTTCCAAATTAAAATCACAGAAGTGGTAGAAATTTAATTAAAATTAATCACAGAGTTAAGAAAACGAGTTTTAAAAAGTTAACACATTGCAAAAGATTGAAATGATTTTAACTATGAATTCAATGTAAATTAAATGTTGATGAAATAAATTATATTAAATGGTAAACATATATTCTATTTATACTTTAAAACCATTAAATATTATAATTTAACAATATATATTTTTATGATGAAAACAGTTTTTTTAAATTAAAATATAGCGTGTTTTTACTATTCATTAAAATATGAAAGTTATCAGAATAATATAAAAAATTTATCCAAAGTAAAATTTTATATTATCATTCCTAATAAGAAGTTTATTTCTTCAAATTGAACTTTTAAACATGTCAAAAACTATATTTAATGTGGGCGCGCCATCAAAAGGCAGAAAAGCTGCATTTATTGAAAAATACTTATTTTACCCGAAAAATTTATTTTGTTCTCATACCATGTTCTAGAAAATGTGTAAGATGAATAATAATGTTATAAAATTCAAAATTTAGTTAAAAATATTCATAATGGATAGTTCAAAATAATATTTCATTGTTTAGTGAATCCCGGTATTGCGTACTACACACGTTATCGAGGAAGTTCATGATTGCGTGTAATTCAAGCCAAGTCAAGGATGCATGTAGTAAAAGCTCCATTTGGTGTTGCGTATTACATAATCAAAACATATTTCATTTATATATTTGACAAAATCTATACTTAATATTGCGTATAATAATATCTAAAATCAAACTTGAAATTGTGTGTAACCCGAGCCAAGAATAGTGTTGTGTATACTGCAAGCTAATACGTTGTTGCGTATAGTACAAGCTAATCATGGTGTAGTGTAAAATTGAAGACATAAAATAAATTAAAAAAATATGTCTCATAAATTCTCATGTTGTTACATTCTACCCCCATTAAAATGATTTTTTCCCTCGAAATTCATCAGGGTTATAAATTGTTTACTACTTGAAAGATTGATTCATAGAAACCCACATCGTAAAAATGAATACAAAAAATTAATTTTAAAAAGTTATGTAAAAAACATAATGGTTACACAAATTAACTCATTAATGGGTTTCCACATAGGAGAACATTGGAGAAAAAATGGATATGGAAGAGAAATATAACCATCAACATCTGATGAAATGTGGTAGAGGACATGGCTATGAAAAATACAAAAATCACAAAGCTATAATTTTTTGATGATCTATGGTACCGTCTGATTCATCAGATATAAGGGAACTAGTTCATCATTTTTGAGTTTTGAGATCATTTCTCTAATGTTAATGAATTAAACGAAATACTTACTTGAATTTGGTACAATATTACTATTGTTTGCGCCTTGAACAATTTTCACTTCATCTATTAGGAAATTAAGTTGAATTTGTCTTCCATGAGGTGTTAGTAGATCATGAAATAGAATGATAAGTCATTCCATATGTCTCAAACATATGTTTAGAAAAATTTATACACATATGGCCATATTATGGTGAGATTATCCGTATATGATTCCAAAAATGGATTTATACTTCAACCATCGTACTACATAATAAAATAAAACTAATTTCTACTAACCAAGGACTTCTTATAGGCCCGTGGTAGGCGATAAAGGCCTGTCTCACATTGGTTGTGGGCTCGATTCCTGCAACCCTGACCGATGTGACGAGTTGTCGCCCGTCCTGAAGGTTTTACTTTTTCTAAAACTACACTATTATAACATTGTAGAAATTGTTGTACCTCTCGTACCCCTCAAGGTTTTATTTTCATGATCACAATCACTCTATTATTTATCTAATATTGTTTTAAGTGTTTTTGGTTGATAGGCATGATTTCAGGTGGCCAAGGTATTGGGCCAAGTAAGAAAGAAGGCAAACTGGACTGAAATCAGTCCACCGGCCAACCGGTGGCTTCACCACCGGCCAGCTGATGGACCCTGGGCAGAAGAGACACTCACTGCCTTCTCACCGGCCAACCGGTGGCCTCAGCACCGGCCAACCGGTGGTACCCAGCCCAAACAGTGTTTGCCACTGTCTTAGCACCGGCCAACCGGTGGCCTCAGCACCGACCAGCCGGTGGAGCCTGAGCCCGAGCCCTCCTCCATTTTGCACACACCGGCCAACCGGTGGCTATGTACCGGTCAGCCGGTGGAGCCAGTCAAACTAGCCGTTGGGCCTTTGACCAGGCTGGTCCACTTGCCTCCCAACGGCTCCGAAGCCCTTTCCAACGGCTCCGAAGACCTCCAAAGGCCATATGAGGGTTCCCCCTATATAAATAAATGACCTTGATCCCCCGTAAGCCTAAGGAACATATTCGGAACAATGGTGAAGCCAACGGACACATTTCTCATCATTTGGCAAACCTCCGGCGGACTTCCTCCAAGGAACCCCAATCGCTCCAACTCAATTCCACATCCAAGGAGCATCACCAAAGAAGCTTGGAAGTGCACGTCTTCAACTCCAATCATCCATTGGCACCCAAGGCTTCTCCAAATACGGTTTTTATTGTTTTATCATTTTGAGCTTAAATTTGGGTTTGTGCCTACAAACCCCATCTCTTTCTCTCATCTCCTCTTTTGGGTTCTCACAACACCTTCAAGGTGTGAAGAGGTTAGTCAAGACTTCCCTTTTAAAAGGCTTGAGACAAAGGTGAGCTAGCCTTCACCCGTAAAAAGGCTAGTGGGTTTCTTGCTCAAACCATTAAAAAGAAAGCTGTAATAGGTGAGATAGCCTTCACCTGTAAAAAGGCTAGTGGGTTTCTTGCTAAAACCAATGAAAATCAAGCGGTATAATCTCTCAACGGTTGAGTTGGGAGCGGAGACGTAGGCCGGGTTTTTGGCCGAACTCCATTATCAATTGCGTGTCTTGCCTCTTTTATTTCCGCTACACCTTTAACTTTGATTTTAATTTGTTTATCATTTTTTTTAAAGGCAATTCACCCCCCCTCTTGCCATCACTCCCTTTTTCTCCGCCCAACAATTGGTATCAGAGGCAAAATTTGAGTAATACCCTAACCGGTTTCAAATTTAAGATCCATTGTGATGGCATCAACCTCTTTCGCCCCCGAAAGCTATTCTTTGGGTCGTGCTCCATTTTTTGATGGAACCGACTATATTTATTGGAAAACCCGCATGACTACTTTTCTTAGAAGCATAGGATATCCCATTTATAAAATTTTCATGCAAGGTTACACTCTCTCTTCCCCCGAGGAATCCAAATGGACTCAAGCCGACATTAAAAATTTCGAGCTTGATGGCAAAGCCATGAACGCTCTACATTGCGGCCTTGATCGTAATGAGTTCAATCGAGTTTACACATGCACCTCATCACACGAAATCTGGAAACTTTTGGAGGTTACCAATGAGGGGACCAACAAAGTCAAGGATACTCGATTGGATATGTATCGCCAGGATTTTGAGTCATTTTCTATGCACCCACAGGAAAATATTTATGATATGTTTACACGGTTTACTGATGTTTGCAAAGGGAGAAAGTCCCTTGGTGATGATGTTTCTACAGAAACCATGGTCAAAAAGATCCTATGGATCCTACCAAGCTCATGGGCTCCGAAGGTCACGACAATCCAAGAAGCAAAGGACATAAAGAACATTCCGGTCGAAGAGCTCATCGGATCCCTCATGACCTACGAGATCACCATGAGAAGGCAAGCTGAAAAGGAAGGCAAACCGATCAAAGTTCCAGAGAACATCGCCTTCAAAGTTCAACAAGAAGAAAGCTCATCCTCCTCCTCATCTTCTTCCTCTTCAAGTGGCGATTCCGAAATGGAGAACCTTGCCCGCAATATGCACAAGTTCATGAAGAAGCACAAGAAGAAGAAATCCCGCAAGGCTCAACCCAATGAAAAATCCGAGCCCAAGGTAAAATGTTACGGGTGTGGCGAGAAAGGCCCTTACAAGCCCGATTGCCCACTCAACAAGAAAAAGGCCAAGAAAAAGGAGATGAAGAAGGCTTTCAAGGCCACATGGAGTGATAGCTCCACATCCTCCTCCTCCTCCTCGAGCGACAACGGTAATAAATGCCTAATGGCATGTCATGAGGTAACTTCTTCTGACTCCTCATCCTCTTGTTCTTCAAATTCAAATTCTTTCAATCACATGTCTTATGAGGATCTCCAACATGCGCGAGATCAATTGGAGGAAAGTTTTCACGAACTTTCTTCCAAATTTGTTGCATTAAAAAAGAATTTCAAAAAACTCTCTTCCGAAAAAGAACAACTTCTCAAAGAGAAGGAAGAGTTGACCCTTAAAATCCAAAATCTTCCCGATGTTGATTCCATGGAATCAACCATCAAAGATCTAAGGGAGACTCTAGCCAACTTCACCCAAGGGGAACAAAATTTGAACAATTTGCTTGGTTCCCAACGTGTAACTAGAACCACCCAAGGGCTTGGCTATTCCAAGAAAGCTTCTTCTTCCCATGCACCTTCTATTTTTGTAAGGGGGAGCTCCCAATTTAAATTTTGTAATTATTGCAAAAAACCCGGGCACTTAATTTATGAGTGCAATTGTAAAAATGCCCGGTATGGCCGTCCCAAAAGTATTTTCTTTAGCGATGAATTTTTTAGGAGAAGACCCGCCACTAGACAAGTATGGATTGAAAAATCCCTCTTAGCGAGTCTCACCAGACCGAAATTTGTCTCGGTTTCAAACACCTCTCCCCGGTGATTTGTTGTTTTTATTTAGGGGAGTTAGGATCGTTTAAACCCCTTTTAATTTCAATTTCAAAATTTTCGATTCAAACTTTCAATTTCAACACTTGGTTTCAAATTTTTTAATTTCAAACTGTTATTCAATTTTCTTTTCAAAACTTTCAATTCAAATTGTTATTCAATTTTTCGATTCGAAACTTTCAATTCAAACTGTTATTGAATTTTTGATTCAAAACTTTCAATTCAAATTTCAAAAATTTCATTTGGTTTAAAATCTCTATCTTGTTTTTCAAACCTATCCCTCAATCAAGTTTTATGCCCCGTGCTATTTTGATAATCACAAAGGGGGAGAAATTCTTGGTTGATTGGGGGAGAAATCTTTTAAAGAATGTTTTTCATTTCATTTTCTACATTGTTTGTTTTGGTGATTGTGATCATAAAAATAGGGGGAGATTGTTGTACCTCTCGTACCCCTCAAGGTTTTATTTTCATGATCACAATCACTCTATTATTTATCTAATATTGTTTTAAGTTTTTTTGGTTGATAGGCATGATTTCAGGTGGCCAAGGTATTGGGCCAAGTAAGAAAGAAGGAAAACTGGACTGAAATTAGTCCACCGGCCAACCGGTGGCTTCACCACCGGCCAGCCGATGGACCCTGGGTAGAAGAGACACTCACTGCCTTCTCACCGGCCAACCGGTGGCCTCAGCACCGGCCAGCCGGGGGCACCCAGCCCAAACAGTGTTTGCCACTGTCTTAGCACCGGCCAATCGGTGGCCTCAGCACCGGCCAGCCGGTGGAGCCTGAGCCCGAGCCCTCCTCCATTTTGCACACACCGGCCAACCGGTGGCTATGTACCGGTCAGCCGGTGGAGCCAGTCAAACTAGTCGTTGGGCCTTTGACCAGGCTGGTCCACTTGCCTCCCAACGGCTCCGAAGCCCTTTCCAACGGCTCCGAAGACCTCCAAAGGCCATATGAGGGTTCCCCCTCTATAAATAAAGGACCTTGATCCCCCGGAAGCCTAAGGAACATAGTCGGAACAATTGTGAATCCAACGGACACATTTCTCATCATTTGGAAAACCTCCGGCGGACTTCCTCCAAGGAACCCCAATCGCTCCAACTCAATTCCACATCCAAGGAGCATCACCAAAGAAGCTTGGGAGTGCAGGTCTTCAACTCCAATCATCCACTGGCGCCCAAGGCTTCTCCAAATACGGTTTTTATTGTTTTATCATTTTGAGCTTAATTTTGGGTTAGTGCCTACAAACCCCATCTCTTTCACTCATCTCCTCTTTTGGGTTCTCACACCACCTTCAAGGTGTGAAAAGGTTAGTCAAGACTTCCCTTTTAAAAGGCTTGAGACAAAGGTGAGCTAGCCTTCACCCGTAAAAAGGCTAGTGGGTTTCTTGCTCAAACCATTAAAAAGCAAGCTGTAATAGGTGAGCTAGCCTTCACCTGTAAAAAGGCTAGTGGGTTTCTTGCTAAAACCATTGAAAAGCAAGCGGTAGAATCTCTCAACGGTTGAGTTGGGAGCGGAGACGTAGGCCGGGTTTTTGGCCGAACTCCGTTATCAATTGCGTGTCTTGCTTCTTTTATTTCCGCTGCACCTTTAACTTTGATTTTAATTGGTTTATCATTTTTTTAAAAGGCAATTCACCCCCCCTCTTTCCATCACTCCCTTTTTCTCCGCCCAACAACTCATCTCCTCTTTTGGGTTCTCACACCACCTTCAATGTGTGAAGAGGTTAGTCAAGCCTTCCCTTTTAAAAGGCTTGAGACAAAGGTGAGCTAGCCTTCACCCGTAAAAAGGCTAGTGGGTTTCTTGCTCAAACCATTAAAAAGAAAGCTGTAATAGGTGAGCTAGCCTTCACCTGTAAAAAGGCTAGTGGGTTTCTTGCTAAAACCATTGAAAAGAAAGCGGTAGAATCTCTCAACGGTTGAGTTGGGAGGGGAGACGTAGGCCCGGTTTTTGGCCGAACTCCGTTATCAATTGCGTGTCTTGCCTCATTTATTTCCGCTGCACCTTTAACTTTGATTTTAATTTGTTTATCATTTTTTTAAAAGGCAATTCACCCCCTCTTTCCATCACTCCCTTTTTCTCCACCCAACAGAAATAATATAGAAAAAAGGTTCTATTGTTAAAAAATATTATCATATGTCCAAAATAATACATTTAAAATATTCAGACTTATCCAAATTACTTATATCCAAGCACATAGTATAAGGAAAACAATTACTTGAAATTTCATCAACCCAGCATGTGAATACCATCATTTATCCCCCGATATCATAAGATATATCATGTTGGTCACATTCCAATAATGTGAATACCTTAATCATGTATTTTATGGAAATATGAATTACCATAAAATCTTTGTGAAAACATAAATGTTGTCAAAAGTAAACTCTTTCCACATACCAAAATCCCAAACATTTTATATACTCAAAACATGATATCCCTTTGTCCTTATATCAGTCCTGAGATCATTAATACTATCAAACATTTAATTTTCTCCCAATCCCTTCATTATGTGCATATCATCTATCTTCCAAAAATATTTCAATCACTTTTCATGGTTACCGGTACCATTCACCATATACTTTCAAATACCCAAGGAAAGACAAAAGTTTAAAAATCCTTAGATATTACTTTATTCCTCAGTACCACACATTATTCTTGATAAAAATGCAATCATTCCACTAATATTTCAAACCATTGACTGAGCTTCATCATATTAGTCCTCAAGACTTCTTAAATCTCATTTATCATTTATAGTGTCTTCATTATCATCAACATAAATACTACCCATGCGACTGTGCTGATTACCTTCATGAGATTTTCCCTTAGGGAAATGTTTTTCATAATTCCCATACATTCCATATTTAATATATTTATCCATTTTTTAAGACTTAGTAATACCATTATCCTTGTACATTGTGTTAAAATAACCTTTTCTTTTGCAATTACCAGCTTTGTGTCCTTCTTTTCCACACCCAAAGCATCTTCGAGTTCCTTTGAAACATTCTCTTGATTTCTCTCCCCACATAATTTACATGAGGAAAACTGAACATTATTTCCTCTATTATCATCATGAAGCTCTATCTTTCTCTAATTAGCCATGTTAGAAAAATTACCAAATATGATATTATTGATCATATTTTGATATTGTTGATTAGGCATAATAATGACGTTTCACCATCCAAATCACATTTCATTTGGATGATCATGAAGAATATCATTCCATTGTCTATCATATTCTCTATTAACAAGAATATTCCTCCTTCCATCTATTTTCTAAAACCCCAATGGAATATTGTGAGAGGAAAAAATCAAGCTAGGAAAGAAACATAACAAATGGGAGTACTTTCAATCTCTATCATATTATGTTTAATTATATGATCTTTATCGTAATTCTAGGCCTATAACCTATACTTATAATTAACCTTAGGTACATCCCCTAGACATACCTTATTAATACCTCTATGGATCTATAGTTTTCGCACCCTTGTTTCAAAAGGACAACTAAACCTTCACTCTGATACCAACTGTAGAGACACAAGCTTGACGTACATAGACAATACATTACTTTTTCGGAATACATAATACATGACAAAAATAGATGCCCAAAGACTGTATTAGTTTATTGTCTTTGGAAACTCGACACATAATCTTTTAATCATGGTGAATGATATTCAACATCTCCCATAAACATCTCCCCATTTGTTTTTCTTACATAAAACCATTCATTATATCCTAGGGAAAATAAAACATAAAAAGGGTGAGCTCAAATGCACAGTAAGGGTAAACATGGAGAACTTAAAAAAAATCCATAAACATTTTAACATAAAAACATGAACATAAAACATCAAAATCATAAGAAATGACATAAATCATGGCAGTACATAATTCATAGATCATAATGGAACACTAATCATGATAAAATAAAACATGTAATTATTGCAAATCATTTAGTTCATGATATGATTTCCATAGTAGCCAAGACATTTCTGTCAAGACCATCATAGTGGACAAAGTCCCTTTCTGATTCGAGTTCACTCCTCATTCCAGTCCTGTATCACTGAACAGGATTAACTTGTCGTTCTAGCCATGTATATCCCATCAGATATAAATCGTGACACAATGCATTGGAGGGAGATATTTGTCCCACCCATCTCATAATGAATTCATTCTTTCATGTTCCACAATATAACTATAAATTATTCATCATAACCCAACAAATAATATGGGTTTCATAAATATCATCCCATCATAGAATAATCCATATAAAACAAATGGATATCATTTCATCACAAGAAAAATAAAACAATTTAAATAATAGATACATTTTACTTGAAACATAAATATACTAAATAATGACATATTAGATGGAAAATAGTTTTGATAAAAAACTTGAAATGAATTCCTGATAAAAATATCCTTTCTTCTTCAAAATCATTTTATTTTCACAAAATTCTAGGATATTTTAAAAGAAAAGTATTTTGTTGAAAATAATAATAAAATCTTGTAGAGTAATCTTCATGAAAATAAGGCATTATGAAATTGTAAAAATACATCAATGTTGTATAAGTTAAAAAACACTCTCCTAGTACTTTTAATGGAAGAGTCAAAAAAGTACAACGTATGGTAGACAAAAGATAGATTCCTCCCATAACAAAATGTAAAAGTCAAATAGGGTTAAACATGAAAACAAACAGACATGGATGAATATTAAACACTTTATGAAAAACATTTTATGGAAATGGGTGAAAAATATAACCCCAGTAAATACTTCTGAATAAACAATCTCAGAAAAGAACGAGATTTGAATAATTATCCATTACATTATGTCTAATTTCTTCCATATGTGTCTGAGACTCATATATAGTGGGTTTAAACATAGTAATAACTTGTAACATAAGCATAATAAAATTTATGATATCATACATGATTCACTTACAACTTTATATTACCCGTTCTTTTCTCAATTCCATGTTAATGCAGCGTTTTGGGTAAAATTATTTCATTTATCGTACATGTTTTGACTTGTAATTATTCATATGATTACATAGATCATGATTAAATAATTCCAGAGTCTAAAGAATGATTTATATATATTATATATTCATCATATAAATATATTATTGAACGATAAATGGAATGGAATACACCGTTCATGGAGAAAGTAGGTCGTACGTACGCAAGAACGTTGTTTTCGTTTCTTTAATAAATTGAATCGATGTAAGTAAATAACATATACATAAATCTAGTATCATTAATATGCCATATATTTCAATAATATTTAATATATATACTTTATAATCATTCTTGAGTGGTTAACTTGGATAATGAATTTCATTGCGTCGTGGAGACGGTAATCCGTACGTATGCACGAGCGAGGATATCGTTCAAATAATTATTGAATGGAATTATAGTGGATGAAATAATATCTCATAATTAGTATCATGTTATAATAACTATATATAGAAATTCTTTACACCATTATACCCATACTTGTATGGTGGTGGTGGAATAATAGATTACACAATGACGTGGAGACAATATTCCTTACGTAGGCACGTGCAGTGATCTCGTGTTCCGTAGGATGGATAGATGGTGAAATAGGGTTGGTTAATATTTATAACAACATATAATTATATTATTTAAACTGATGTTATTACTTTATTGTGAAACAACAAAAGAAGAGGAAATAGAAGAAGAAAAGAACTTGAAAGAATCTGTAAAGCACATTACCTCTTCTTCAACGCGCCTCTTCTAAACCTCCACTTAGGTCACTAAAGATGTACTTTGAGGAATACCATGACCCCTAATATGTTTCTAAGGATGTGGAGAGGTGAAATGGGCTGGGTTGGCCGAGATTTAAGGCTTAATGTGATGTGAGGAGTAGAGGTAGGAGGTCCCCTTTTATAAGGGAGGAGAGGGGCACCTTTGGAAACATAGGAAATATTAATGTATAATAAATTCAAACCCCACATAAAACAACCAAAATGATTCAAATTAGAATATTAGATGAGATAGGGTGGTAATATCATCAAACAATAAAATTTAGTCATGTTTGGAATTTATTTTAAACCTTATCAATTTGATTTATCCTTATTTAATCTATTTAAATTTATTTGTTATAATAAAATTCTAATTTTTAAATTTTTATAAAAACATACTTATGTGTTGTGAATATTCCATAATTATTACATTTTATAACATATAATTTTAAATTTGTATTTTTTAAATATATTTTGTTATTTTTAAATAATTTAATAATATGTTATTTTTATAAAATATCAATAGTGTCAATTTTGACACTATTCAATTATTTGAATTCAAATAAAATACACAGAGAAGATATATTTGATCCAAAATATTTAATATATTACAAACATGTCTTATTCATCTATAAAATAAGTGTATCACATCAAATAGTTCATATAATATTTATTTTATTATTTTTAAAACTATTTATATGATATTTCTATTAATAAAATAATTACTATAACATTTTTTATAATTATTTAATATACTTATTTGTTGCAGAAAATTATAAATAAAATCCTATGATGATTATAAATATATTAAAATTCATAATTCTACTTTCAATCGAATTAATCATTTTAAAATCACAATATTTAAATTGTTATATTTATTTACATATAAAGGTGACAACTTTGGCATTATTAAAAATAAAATAATATAAATTTCATAATCATTTCTATACACCTCCAAATGGTCCCACAGTAGTCCCTTGCATTCTTATGGTATATATATACTCTACCAATATATTTTTCTTCATGTTTTTTGGCCTTTTGATGGGTATTATTACATTAATAAAAACTATATTATTGGTTTTTCACTAAGTAAATAATTTCGGCATCATTAATGTATATGCTATTACAATAATTAAATATCTCTTCAATATTAAAAATTAATTACAATAAAAAATGAAAAAATATCTTTCAAATGAGTATTTATAATGAATTTACATTCTGTAGATCATTATTTTAAAAATACATTAATTATCAAAGTTTGAGTGAGACATATTTCACTTTCATTGAATTAATATAAATTAAAGGTCTTAATCACATCAAAGTGGGTTCCAATGGATTCCATTTAGAACAAAATATGCATAGGACAAAATATAATCATCCAATTATATTAAGACAAGTGATAGGGTACTTTTATAATATTATATTAATCCTTAATTACACGATTTACCTTTAACTATGGTAAATACAATTTACCTTAGTTACTATTCATAGTGCCCAAAAAAGTATCCTATTAACATAATTTGGACCTAATGATTCCAAACATGGAATAAATTTTTCCAAATTCAAATCACAGAATTTGCACATATTAATTTAATATTAATCCAATTGTTAATAAAACATGTTTTTAAAAGTTAAAGCATTGCAAAAGATTTAAATGATTTTACATATGAATTCAATGTTATATCAATGATGATGGCATAAATTATATTACATTGTAAAAATATATTCTATTTATACTTTAAAATCGTTCAATTTTATAATTTAACCATATAAATTATTATGATGAAAAAAGTTGTTTTTAATTAAAATATTGTGTGTTTTTACTATTCATTAAAATATTAAAGTTATTAGAATAATATAAAAATATTATCCAAAGTAAATTTTTATATTATTATTCCAAATAAGTTTTATTTTGTCAAATTGAACTTATAAACATGTCAAAACTAGATTTAAAGGGGGTGCACCATCAAAAGGCGGCAAAAATGTATTTTTTGAAAAATACATATTTTACCCGAAACATTTATTTTTTTCTCATACCATGTTCTAGAAAATGTGTAAGATGAATAATAATGTTAAAAAATTCAATGTGTAGTTAATAATATTCATAACGGCTAGTTCATAATAATATATCATCGTTTAGTGAAACCTGGTATTGCGTACTACACACGCTATCGAGGAAGGTCGTGATTGCATGTAATGCAAGCCAAGTCAGGGATGAGTGTAGTGAAAGCTCTCTTTGGTGTTGAATATAACATAATCAAAACATATTTTTATATATATATTAAACAAAATCTATACTTATGGTTGCGTAGAATACTTTCTACAAAACGAACATGAAATTGTGTGTAACACGAGCCTAGAATAGTGTTGTGTATACTGCATGCTAATACGGTGTTGCGTATAGTACAACCTAATCTTGGTGTAGTGTAAAATATAAGACACAAAAGAAATTAAAAATAATATATCTCATAAAATATCGGGGTGTTACAATTATCCTTTAATAAGAATGTTTTCCTCAGTTCATTCCTCCAAGGGTAATCAGAATTTATTCTCAAAACCCAAATGATACCAAAGAAGAAACCTACAATACATGAACCAAAGTAGGAAGGAACTTATTCCATACATAAGGTATATTAAAATAGAGAATATTACATGGTGAAAATTTATGGTGATCATGATATTCCTATCACAAACACAACATTTCTCAAGTAATACTTTGCATAAATTTACAACAGTAAGTCCGATATGCATGAATTTAGTGTTCTTAGCATGATTCAGAGAGGAAATTATTTAAATTGTATAGCACCAACATCATAGTCACATGACATAATTCTTAACATAATATTACATAACATATTATTTTAAAATTCATTGTTACCATACCTTCCACATGACATTTAATTGGGATGTGGAATTCTAATAAGAACAAATTTAAACATCTTAATTTAATTCCGAGAGATATGACTTAAAACTACATAGCACTAATGTCCTGGTATCATTATGTTAAACTACACAATAATTTCATTTCCATATTACACTAACAGTGAAGGTTACCATCCCTTCTGCATGACATTAAACTATGAGGTGGAAGTTTGGGATACAAAAATTTAAACTACCTAGTGTAACTATGGTAGTTAGACTTTAAAATACATAGCCCCAATGAAGTTGTCATATAATGTAAAACTACATGACCATATTTTTAACATGTGACATTAAAATTCATAGTCACCATCTCTATCACATGATATGCACCTATGTGGTGAAATTCCATCCCATGCAAATCTAAACTATGATATTTGTCTCATTCCATGTGACCTATTTCTCCCATATATGAGAGATCAACCAATGTATATGTCTTTAAAAAAAATCCATTTTTTGCATCAAATCATTAATTCATACTCCTTTACATGATCCACATCTGTAAAGGGTTCCCTCTATAAATGAACAATGTTTATCTTGATTCCTATGACTATTTGATTCATAGAGACACTCGGATCCCCTATCATGGGTCCACAAACAAACACATACACAAAATGCCTCTTTCCTTGCATATGATTCAGATCAGTGTAAGAATGTATTTATGAGATACACATTGATTTTAGACTCTATATCTTGATAATATCTCAATCACCCAGTCATCAAAATATCATGTATGAATGCCTCCATCATGATTTTTGAACATATTCTATTCATAAACCACACATTCTATCTTGAGTACCCTAGATCATCACAAACATACTTTGTTCATTAATGATAACAATATCTACCTCCAAGAGAAATTTTTGTTTTGACTATTTTTACCACACCACCAATATGGATCTGCATATTCTCCCTCCAACATAGCCTATCAACCATAGGTATATACATCCTGAGGAGAAGGTCCTCTAATCCCCATACACCCTATGATCATCATAATAAAACCCGATTTTTTAATGTGGCCCTTGATCATCCCTTTCATATAAATTTCATTCCACTACCCAAGATCTGAGATCCTAAATTTATAATTTACAAACATATTATTCTATGTTATAAATTTGTTGGGGAAATCTTGGCCTATAAGCCCTCATTCGAGTCATTATACCCATCTCATTGTTCTAACCTCCATGACCATAAAATGTGTGCAAGATTTATGGGTTTAGTCCAAAGAGATATATTCCCATATGTGTTATAAGAATAGTGATATAATTATTAAGGTGTCTAAATTATTTGTGATTGAACCCTTCTCCACCAACCTACATCATGACATAAGTGTTTAAATACCCAAAACCCTCTCATGGTTATCAGTTACAATAGTATTTTACTAAATGATACACGTTTTATTTTGATTGAAAATAAAATGCCCTTGATATGGCTCTACATATATGCCAGAAATATATTACATCAACCAGAGCCATCTGCATCCTTAGGAGAAGTTTCCCATATCGTTGTAAAACTTGACACCATTTTAGTGGAATCTATATTTTGAATATAGTTCACTATCATCCCTGGTATATGTATCCTGCTCAATCAATCATACTTTAAACGTTTTGAGTTGTGATTTACATAATCAATAATCTAACTATTCAAATGGAATCAACACTCTTGATGTAACACACTTGTGTATCATACCCATTTTTAAGACAAATATCTGATGTTCCATTACCCAGTTCAGAGCTGTAGAAGCTTAAACCCGTGACTATTTTGGTCCAACTTGTACAACCATAAAATGCCTAATGAATGATACATTATACATTCTATAATAAGAACCCACAATTGCCATTCAAGAAAAAATATGATCCTCCTCTCACTAAACATGCACTTCATGTGATCTAGGAAAAATTGATCATTTGAAATTAAAATAAAAGGTACAAAATTATTATGTCCTCAACCAAATGGTTAACCTATGAAAAAAATCATGTACAATCAACTAAAACTAAATTTTTAGAATATAATGATAAATTATGGTAAAAAATGAGAAAATATGCAAATCCTATTGGGCCCACCATATGCCCATAAAATAGTCAAGTTATGATTTCTAGGCCCATGACCTATGAAAATGATAGAGAACTCTTATTTTTGATTCATGTTAACAAATTTATTCCCTTTTAGTTAAATAATTCATCATTATTCCGAATCTTTTGTGTGTTAGTGATGGTGTTTTCATCTATACAAGATACATGACCCGATAGAATTTATTATAACTAAAATATTTTAATTCGAATTTTGGTTAGATCGATATTTTATAGAATAATATTTTTTGTGGTTTATAAAATAGTTCAATATGAAAACACCAAATTGGGTGTAGGAAACAATAATTCATATAATTGGAATGATTTTATTAATTTTTGGTTAAAAATAATTGAAAAATCCATAAAAAAGAGTATATATTCATTATAAGTGGTTTTTATCATATGACATGCTTTGAAAAGGTTTGAATCTCACAAAGGGTTTGTTGGGCTTCTATAATGATCTAATGTAACTCATCAAGCCTTGTGGGTTTAATGTCTATAACAAAGGAAAGTCGCTCCACCTCAATAGTACCATTTTCATTTTTTATTTTGGGTTCCCTCCATGATTCTTTGATATCCCACCAACATATCCCTAACATTTTCCATCTCCCATTGGAGTCAATATATTTTTGAAGTATCTTCATTATCAAGTTATTTTTGTTCTAGATATGTGGCTTCATAATGGGAAACTTGTAGAAGATTAGTATCCTAATGTTTGGTGGATTATTCCTTTGGTTTAACTTGGGGAATACATCCATCGATTGATCCCCCCCCACACTTTATATCTAATGACATCCATTATTATGGCATGGCCCATGACCCCATGCAAGGGTGGCCCTGCCAATGCCCCCTTTCTAGGGTGGCCCTACTAAGTTGATGGGATTCAAAACTCACCTCGTTGTAGATAAATTGTTAAAGAAATATAGGAAAATGGTATTGGGTGCTTAGGTTATGTAGGGACCACCTCTATTTGTAGTAAATTTTGTCACCTAAGTTAACCCTATTGATGTGGATCACTCAACATGGTAATAAAATCCCACTCATAGTTACATGTGTGGCTCACCACAAGCTCCTTAGTGATTAAGTTATGGATAACTTTGTACAATTTACATGCCATGTGAGGGTAACAATAGAATATAATTCCCATAATTCTTATTACATCTAATTCTACGGGGGTTTATTGGAATTAACTTTTTAATACAACAATTAAAGAAAGAGGATGATAAGAAACCCTTTGAGGCGGTCCCATTGCATCACCTAGGGTCCCCTCTAGTCATTTATTCTACCTCACCCAAGTCCCCTTCCTCACTCATGTCTCCTCTGATCACCTAGATTTTTTCATTCAAATAACATGCAATAACTACCTTACCCACTCAATCATGTTCTGACTAGGACCTTATTTTTTATATATTAAAATACCCCCGTTATAAATTGTATAGGAAATGATTTAAAAACTTTTTAAGAGAGTGAAAGCCTCCCTGAGAAGATTCTCTCAATCTTAAAACACTCCCCCTATGTAGCCTATGCCACCCTAATACATAGGAATTTTAACATAAGTAGTAATAAAGGTTTAATCAAATACTCCACTTGGGAAACCCAACACCTAGGGCCTCCACCAAGGAAACCCATTTCCTGGGTTCTCCCCTTGAGAAACCCATCACCCATGGCCTCAACATGGGTGACCCATCACCCGGTGCCTCCACCTAGAACTCTTATCACTTGGGGACTCTTCCTAAGTGACAAACCACCCATGGTTATACATATAAGTGAACATTAAACCACGTTTGATTTTTATTTGAAATCTCTTTATCATTTACCAAAGTCTCCAATTTTGATATGTTGTCAACAAGGCCTCTCCCAAAGCCACCACATTTTATTGATTAGGGTATAAAGAACCTATAATTATATATTTCAATCATATATTCCCCAATTAAAATTTTTACCTCTCTTTTACTCCATATCTTATTGGATCCTCAGGGTGTTTGTGATCATTTATCCCCTTGGTAATGAGGAACCCAATCCGGGATGTAGTAGTGGGATTCTTCCTAGCTCAAAAAATTGTACTTACTTAGTGTATGTTAAGTGAAACAAAAAGCTTATTTGGAAGTATATTTTTATAATATTTTCCGATAATGTATTTTTATGCCCAAATATGGGATTTATAAATATCTAGAAAGATATAAAGTGAATCCCACATAGAGTAAGGATCTTGTATTCTTTATTGGAAAACCCTCCATAGCCCCTCTATCATCCATTAATGGGTGGGGAGTAGATTCATAAATGGAATAACTCATATATTAATTCCCAAATATTGAATGTGGGACACCATATCCATCATTATCTCCATGTCACCTCCCTATTATTTAAGTTAATTAGGGGTAAATTTCTTTTCCAGGCTTCATGTCTGGGTGTAAATCCTCCCCAATTATGAATTTATACAATTTTACTGATCTTATAATATCTCTTTTCACTCATATAAATAATGAATCATGTGGTATTAGAGGTATTTTTGGATCATGACACTATTATGATGGAAATTAAACCCCTGGGAACACCTCTTTGGGTGTAACCTTTAGCATGATCCAAAAGGAATATTCAATACATAATCCCTAATGTTTTTCTATTGTCATAACTTTCATGATAATGATGTCCCTTCCAGGTGATGTTAAACAATGTGGTCAACATCAATTTCACATGATGTTCAACTATATAATAAAATCCTTACTATATTGTGTTAGACTTCATGGTATGGTCTTGTCACAAAACCTTAATATATTTCATTCATATTATGAGTTCTTTGATTCCTATTTCAAAGGGATACTTAGGATGCCTCCTTGAGATTCGAACCTGATATTACCAACCCATTTCAATCCTAATTTGGTTATATTACCAATAAAATCATGCCCTAATATAATTAGATATCCTATCATCTCATAATAATTAGGCCTCCTAATGGGATTCATCTTCATATGTCTATACTCCCTTCATGGTAAACCAAAAAGGGTATCTCATGCATCAGTCCCACAATAACCATTATTAGGCACCTTTTTTATTGTAGTATTTACTTACATACAGTAAACCTCAATGATAGATCCTTTTTACATGACCCAAGTAGGTGATACATGTCCTGATAAGTGGCGCCAAACTACGTGGTTTCAAATTCTTTCTATAGGGATATATAGGAATCATATTTAACAGGTCTGATCCAAACAACATAGACACCTAGAACTTCCATGGATGATGATAAATGCATGAGCGCCTAGTTATGCGTCTTTAGACCATAGTTCCTTTATATTAGGCACCACCAAGTAATAGTGAAACGATATGGAGAAACTCCAATATATACAGATATTTCCATTAATAGAGAACCTCTGATACATATAGATTTCCACATCAATGAGACACCTCAGACACATATTGATGTTCCCATCAACAAGTTATAATAACTAATATCTGTCATAGAGGTAACCAATCACATATTAGGATATAAGAAGGATTCAAAAACATGACTTAAATCTATAACAGAGACTCAATGTAGGAAATAACCCCCCAAATCGGGTGAGATGAGCCTGACCTCCCATACTCTCAACCAATCTGAGTTCCTAATCATCATTGGTAAAACACATCAGTGACCACCTACCATTGAAAAGTAGGTCTATATCTCATCATTAATATGGGACCATTTGATATATATGGATCAATGAATAAACCCCATTATAAACCATTTTAAATGTGAATAATTCCCTTCACTTCAAAAAATTCATCCTTTGGGTTGAAACAATCACGTTAACTTCCACAATCTAACTTCTGTTTATATAAAAGTAGTTCACAATATCTATCACTAACTATGCTTTTTATAACGTCTTGATAAATAAAATCCTCTCCCAAAACACTTTTTTAAGGCCATACTTTTTTTATAAATGTCTTTCAGAGATTCTATAAGTCTATTTTTGGTCTTCCTCTCCAGGTTGATGAAGGTAATGTTCCATACCAACCTCATCCTCACAAATCCGTGTTCTTTTGTCCAAAATTTCACATTCATATTTCTCCATATTTTTTGTTTCATCTCCACCCAATGTATGTTTTAGATACTTCTAAATGATATATTGTACTATCTAGATCTTCTATAAACCGTAGTAATTTTTTTAAACTATATGATCCAAAACTTCCTTCCTCTATTTTCATGTATCCTAATGGTAGTAAAACCAAATTAAATCAATATGAGTCTAATATATGTTATAAACATCCATGATATGTTGAGTGTTTCCATTATTACATTGATACCTATTATTGGAAATTATTTTAAAAACCAATAAAATATTTTCATTTGGATGAATATAAGTTCACCAAAAAATTATATCTCTTAATAGTTCAATACTATATAATTTATACTACTGTTTATAAACATTATGTATTAGTGAAAAATAATTAGGAATATTAATTTCCCTTAATCACAAATTTTTATACACACTTAACAAAAAAGACAAACCTACTTAAAAATGAATATCAGCAAGAAATAAATAGGCACAAAATATTGTTTTTTTGGACTTTCATTCTATGTCCATGGTAAAACACCGAAAACAATTTCTATTAATAAAATTACATGGATAGAAATAATTATATCTAACTACAAAGTGATTAATATTTAATAAAAAATCATAAAATACAATATTTATACCCAAAAACTGACCACACGAATATTTTATATAGATCACCAACTAGTAAACTGGTTAAACCATCAAAGGTATTGTCATTAGAACACTCAAAAAATGGGTAAATTTATTTTACTTAGGTGTAGGAGAGTGTCTAGACAAGGTCATTATATAAAGATGAAATATTTAAAACAAAATATCAATTCTATATATAAAATAAAAGAAACAATCTATTTAATATTATGGTAGTGAATTTTTATAAAACAAGAATAATTTTGTTGGAAGAAATTTTTTTTTGAAGTGACATTTTGAAAACACTGTAAAAAGATGTCTTTTTAGAAAATATTTTTAGAAGGTTTAATTAATCTAAATATACCTAATCATTTACTTAGTAATCATTATAATTTAAATTAAACTTCACTTAATTTTGATCCAATAATTTTTCAACCCTCAAACCCTACAGGAGTTAACTTTACCATAAAGATGAAATTAATAAAACCATATTCTAGCTTCGAAATATGAAATCATATAACCCTTATTTTATATTCCTTCTAAGGCTAGCTTATAGAAAAAGGTAAATTATGGAACATATAAATTTTTTAAATAAGTATTAATTGAGTTTTTTATTTTATTTGAACTCTAAAAATTGATCTCATGTTGTTTAGTTTTACCTATAAAGATTATGTTCTCATAATTCACACATTACTCGATCCAGTGAGTTTTGTATTAACTTTTAAATTTCTTGAATAGTTTATTTTTAGTTTTAAACCCAATTAATTGATGATATTATTTTAATTATATTGAATTTTTTATCTAAAACAAATATGTTAATAATGTGATAATTATATCAATTACTAAGAAAAACAAATCTTTCATGGGTGGTATAGTCATCATATAAATGTTTTGGTATGTGAAAAGGATTAGAAAGGGTATAAAACAGTCAAATTATACTCTTGATTTCCAGAACAAATATGATTAGTAGAGAATAATAAAATTTGTTAAAATATAATAAATATAATAGAAACTAAGACTCTTATAATGAAAAACATAAACATTACAATGTGAATAAGGAGAAGAAGAAAAAAAGGCTTCAATGAAGGGATCCTTGATTCAAGAACTCACCCTCTTGAAATTTATAGAGAAATAAAGTGGAACAAATTATATAATACTCTAAATATCCAAATTTATGGAAAACCCCATATAAAGGAGAAAAATAAATATTTATAGAGGGTAGGGGAAGTAAGGGTTACAGTAGGTTGCATGTGTGAATTGGGAAATACATCTAAATCTTTTAATCCAACTTGATCCACCATATTGAACACCAAAATTCATGAACCAACTATTCATAAAAAAGGAAGATTTATATGGAATTGGTTTCTATATATACTTTCCAAATTTGATCCCAATAAAATCCTAGATGAAGAATATATGTCGCACATAGTTAAGTGGTGTTCAATTTGGAGAGTCTTCTCCATCATTGATTTTATAAACCATTTAACCCAATAAAATTCATTATACATCATAGATGGTATGATTAAAATTTTTATCCAATTAAATGATTAATTTAGTTTCAAATTTTAAATTTTAAATAAGACATAAATATATTTATGGTCAAAATACTATAGTGCACATTAAAAAGAAGACTAGAATTTTCATCAAATTTTAAAATGAATGATCATAACCAAAATATTCAATAAATAAATATATGTAACACAATATTAGAAAATTATGTCATTTTTACCAATAATATATTCAAAAAATTATTAACTCCCCCAACATTTAAGCCTTTTCACTCCTAAGAAAAGTAACATGTCCTGTATTCTGGAAAATTGTGACAGGATATGCATGTTCATATTTCCCAATCCATAGAGTAAATATAGGAAATGTAATAATCTCATTAATATTAAATATCAATAAATTTAAAATTAATTATCTCATAGATTATATGAAAATAAAATCCATTTAGATTAATGACACAAATTTTTGTTAAAAAAGATATGAGTATACCATGCCATTAATTCGTCATGCACGAGTGTGTGTGTCAACCATTTCAAGATCATGTCCCCACCCATTATTCAGTATATTTTGACCAAGTAATACATCTCTTCATACCTAATTTAATTCCACTAAACCAAAACAATATTCATTTTCAATCAATTTTCAAGACCCACTCACTTAAGCATTCCCTAAAGTCAAACCTTATTCTATAAACCTAGATATACTAACATGTTTTATATTTAATCACTCCCTGATTTATCAAGATAATATTTTATTGGATTTTATTCAGTTAATACAACTATTGGATATCAGATACATATGAATATTTCTATTTGGCATAGTAATGGAACTGATCAGAAGTGAAATAAACATATGGATCAATCATTGATATAAAATGAAATTTTTACCCTGAAATGATTATATATTCAATTGAGTAGGAAAATTTTCACAATTCAGGGTTACGTGAAATTTTTTGTGGAGAAATCAAAAAAATAAATTACCATGAATAAATATCATAAATAATGGTCTAAAAATATAAAAAAAATATAATGAAAAAACCCATCATATCAACGATGTATTTTATTTTTATAAAAATCAACCCTTGATAATGAAATCATACTAATTCTTATCATTCTACCAATGAATTCCGAAAACATAAATTTTTCATATTCTCTAAATTTAAAAGAGTATGTAACATGGTGTATTTTTATTACTATATTTATTATTTTTAAATTTAAAACAAAATAGACACACACAAAAAACACAAATGAAAAATCTAAAGAAGCTACCCCAAAATGTTGTTCCATCCCGCACACTTAAAATATTTCATTGTACTCAATTTGAACCTATAAGATTATATATTGAGATAAAATGTATAATTTTAAATTTAAAATATAATATAAAATTAAAAGTTTTAGGGATAGATTGATATTCTCAATTGATGATGGGCTCATGGAATGTTATGGAATCAACAACATGTGTGGGGAATCCCTTAATATACTGCTTAAATCCTTACTCATTTACTATAAATCACATTCATGATTCTTCTTGTGTGATATCCTTATAATTATAAGGAATAACATTAGATAAAACATAAGTACCTAACCATATAGAATACAACTAACCAAGCGTCAACATTAGTCATAATCTCTAGAGAAGGACTCTGTCTCCTACGTATAACACCATTTTTGGAGCATTCTATCATGAACCAATTTTTATATTTCTTCAATGGTCCATGAGTTCCCATATGATGAAAATAAAATCTCATCAAGCCCATAAATTTATAACATTCTTTGAATTCCATCTTGAGCAAAATCCATGTTGTGTTTCTTTATAGCCCAACATTGTCGATGCTCGACCTCCATGGGAAGATGACATGATTTAAAAAAAAATCTCGTTGGGGGACATAGAAATGGGTGCTTTGAATTCTTCCCAGCAATCGCATAGTGCATCATTTATGAACATTCTTCAATCCTTCCTATTTTTTTGTACTTCATTCTCTAATATAATCTTCAACTCATTATTTGAAACTTTTTCCTGACCATTTTTTTGATGATGGTGTGGTATTGATGTTTTTTGGTGTAGCCACATGTTTCTTTAAATAGAAATTAACAACTTATATTATAAAAGTGTTTCCCTTGGTCACTAATGATATCCTTTGATACTCCAAACTTGAAGAAAATTTGGGTCTTGAAAGAATCTACTATAAAATGAGAATCATCAGTTTGAGTGGCATTGACCTCCACCCATTTACTAACAAAATCAATAGAAACAAGAATGTATAAGGAACTAATTAATCTTAGGAATGGACTACTAAAATCAATTCCCCATGTATAAAAAAGACCAAAAAATAATATGGTTTTTGGGTCATCAAATGTATCCTCAAAATGTTTCCAATATATTGGACATGATTTCATTACTTACAGAACACATGGGCATCTGAAATAAAGAAGGCCAACATAATCCAGAGTCCAAGACCATCCTAGATTTCCTTTGGGGTCTAAATTTCCCAAAAAAATAATGTGTATGATAAAAATTAAAAATTGACTCAAACTCATGATTTGGAAAACATCTCCTAAGGACATGGTTGCTAAAAATGTGCAAAAGCTAAGGATCATCCCACACATAAAACCTAGATCCACTCTTATATTTTTTAAATTACTATTTCTTTAAGGTTGTAGTAATTTAGAAGGAAACCACATAATTCACTAAATTTCCATACAATGGATATATACCAATGATACTATAGAGATTGTCATTGGGAATAGTGTCTTGATGATGTATCGGTATGGGGTATAAATCTCTGACATGTGAGTGATCTGCTCATGTGGACAGCTTCCAAGTTATCTGGCACATTTTTATCCCTTAGATAAATGTTATGCTTTTGAATAAGTATCATCGAATGAATAAGTTTTATCTTTGCATCTATCTTATTTTGAAGTTACCTCAAAGTTTCACGATCAAAGAAAACAACCTCATTAGATCCCAATAAATAAGATCCGAATTTGTCTAAAGAAAATATAACAGTAATAAACACTTTTTTTAGTATAGTGTAATTTTTTAGGATAAATATAATGTACTAAATTCATAATAAATCACTTGGGGCCTCCCTTACAGCCTCAATGATAAGACTACTCCAACTGTGATGTTCGAAGCATCACACAAAAATTATAATGGAACATCCAACCATAGGGATTGTATGATTAGTGGAGTGGTTATAAAATTATTTATATTATGAAATGATACCCTTCATGAATCATCAAAAAGTAAATAAATATATTTTTTATGTAATTTAGATAAGGTTAGAGTGATCATACTAAAATACTAGATTATGTTTACACAATAAAAAATCATTTCCTAGGAATGATTGAACATCACACCCACACGCAGGATTTGGAAATGATGAAATAATGTATACCTTATATCTATCAACCTGAATGATATGATGTGACACTGCATGAAATTGTAAAATTCTTTGGTCTGACACTAAATGACATATCTCAATGTTCTAAACCATATTTGTTTCAGTATAGCGATGTAACACATTACCAAGTCTCAAGAGACACTCATCAAATGAGGAACTATACATAGTAAAATCATTGATGAATACCTCCATTAACGTCTCAAGTAAATAAAAAAAATCTACTGACTATACATATATGGAAGGTACTCGGCTCATTAAAAATTCAAAATGGTATCCTTTTGTAAGAAAATGTACCTAATGGGCATGAGAATGTGGTAGTCTCTTGGTGCTCTGATGTATAGGGAACCAAAATATAGCAAGAAAACCTATCCATGAAGTAAAAGTGTGACTTTCCTATAAGTTCCTCAAGAATATGGCCAATTAATGGATGTGGTAAATGATCCTTACGAGTTGGTTTATTTGATTTCCAATAATAAATGCACACTCACCAACTATTTTGTACTCTCGTAAGAATGAACTCATCATTTTCATTTTTTATAAAATTATACTCGGTTTTCTTGGGTGTAACCTAGAAAAGGTTAAAACAATAAGAGTCAAAGAATTGGTAAACTATTCATACGTTAAGATTATTTTCTTGATATTTCTTCAATACCTAACATAGAATGGGTTTATGCCTCATTTGTGGTTTTGTAACCATTTTAGCTCCATCCTCTAAGAGGATCCAATGCATGAAAATAAAAGGGGCTAATACCAGGTATGTCTACTAAAGACCATCCAATTTACCAAATATTAACACATAAAATATTTAAAAGTTTTTTCTTATTATTCTATTATGATATTAATATAAATTATTATAGGAAATTTTTCATAATTCTAAATGTATGAATATTTTAATTTTTGTGGAAATGGACTGAGTTCGAGAGTGGGTGGGCTGTGTATTATTGGAAATGATGTGGTAAATCATATATGATCACAATAAATGTTAGTGTATAAATATACATCATCAAAATCAGTGAATAAAGTATTAAATACCTATGAAAAATAAACATCCATGTCATAATAAAAAATTATATTCTCAAAATTAGAATAATAAATACACATCAAAATCAGAAATGTGTATGGTTTGATCATGAGAAGTTGGTTTAATAGTGTTTTGTGGAATAAAATGAGAACTAATACTCAAGAAATTTATAGAGTGGAATGAACACCATATATAATAGTTTGAAAATCAATATGTATAGAGTCATTACAATATGGTTCATAATGGGAGATGGAGAAAGAAGAATATTCCTCTGAGGGGTGATTTATAGACTATAAAAAACAAAATCATACAATATCACTCCAAAATATTGGGAAAATGTACCCTCATTGAAAATATTGATTATATTTATAGTTTTGAGGAAGGTTATTCCATTAATGATGGTATCATGCAAACATACATGATTATAATACATTTTCAGCGTATAGAAATTCATAGGAATGATCATTTCCCTTACTCAAACATTAACATCATCGATGACTCCCATAAAGATTGTTGTGGCCCTATTTTCCAGTTGCACCACCACACATGGTGGATTCATCTTTCCAACCAACATGGAATTGAAAACATATTGAGTAGTAACATTAATAGAGGCACCCAAATCATATAAAGCATCATAGAAATGAATCTCCCCTATGGTGGATTCAATAGTGAATTTCCTTGGGTATTTACACACTATAGAAATCACCAAAATTATTCTGATGAGTGAATATAAATTCCTCCCATGTTTGATCCTATCATTTCTTTTCATACATCTTCAATTTTTACATATTTATTTCAAAACAATCATACCTTTTAATTATCATCATTGATTAAATTACATGGATTTTGATCTCAATACACTTGATTGTATCCAAAACCTATTTTTTCATCACCTCATCATCTATATTATTGGTTTATAGAACCTTATTTAGAAATTTGTGGGGTTTAGGAGGAACATCATCAATACTCTTCTTACTATTTTCTGTATCCTTAGGATTCCAATTAGTTGGTCTTGAATATGGATTCTCTGGGGTTGAGGTGAATCTCATTGGAATGATATGTGAAGATGTATTAGCCATTTTATTCCCACTTCTCAACATGATGGCACTGAAATTACCCTTGGTAATTGGAGTAGTTTGTGAAGGAATACTTCTAGAGTTCTTACTTGTTGGTTCATGAAGGGAAGTGGAAATCGAGCTCATTTCGGTCTTCAACTCCATAAACTCTGAACCATAAATCTTTATCTCATTCTATATATTAAGATCATCTTATTTCAAATTGTCTTCAATATTAGAATCTACATCCATTTGATAATTCCCCCTTTATTAGTGATTTTTTTATTCTAGGGCTTTGAATTTTCTTTTGGGGATGTTGAAAGCCCTTTTTCAAAGGTGGAGGATACAAGAAGTTTTATTTAGAAGGGGGGATTTTTTGTTGTCCAGAGCCATACCTCATGTCTAATTAAACTTTCCACCTTTAGTTTTTTGTTTGTTCAATGGAATCATACTTCTTTTAGGAATGCTGTTTTTGTTTCTTCAAATATGGTCTACCAATGAATATGGATGTGAAATCATTTATCTTTAGTAATTTGTGGAAATAATCAAATGGGTGGTCTATTTTAGTGCAAATTCCATAAGGCCTCACATGTGTGGTTTAGTATTCCTTTTGATCGAAATTAATTTGTCTCACCATAGTGGTCAATTCATCCAAATTGGTATCAATTAAATTATTTTCAATATATGATGTTATTACTTGATGTAATCCTCTAACTTGTGGTGTACCTTGATCACCAAATCATTAATAGATTTCTGACACATTTTCAATCAAATTTGTTGTATCAACTAATAATTTTTTGAATAATGTTTCTCTAGTCAAGGAATCCACCATTCACCTCTACATTGGTATGAGGCCTTCATAGAAGTATTGTATGGAGTGTTGCTCACTAATTTGGTGATGTGGGAAGCCAACACAAAACTTCTTAAATTTTTCCCAATATTCATACACTGACTCCCCATGAACTTGATTAATCCAAAATATCTCCTTTTGAATTAAATTGGTCCTCGATGATGGAAACAACCTCTAAAATAAAATATTTTTCAAATTGTTCCAATATTTTATGTCTTTATGTGGTAAATAATACATCCAATCCTATACAGTTTCATTAAGTGAAAATGAGAATGATCTTAGTTTTATTTGATCTTTAGAGAAATTTCATGGATTCATTATTAATCATACCACATTGAATTATTTTTTATTTTTGTTTGTTCCCTCACCCGATAAGCCATGAAATTTTAGAAGAAGGTGAATTTACCCAGATTTCAGTTCTTAGTTTGATTCGATAGTAAAATATCCAATGAATATTGGATGATAATTAATATCAGGTGTATCCAAATATTGAATGGTCCTATTGAGTTCATTATTATTATTTTTATCCTTCTTATATGGTTTTATATTTTTTAGATAAGATTCATGTTACAAATTTCCCAGAGTGGTATAATTCCCCATTTCGCAAAATCTTGACACTTCTCTTAGACTGAGATTTTATATTTTGAGCACTATGTTTTCATTAAATATTGGTGCCTAGATCAAGGATATCCTTAAAATGTGATCACATCACAAATCAAAAAAAAATTAAGAATATTATACCATAATGTCATGAGAATATATTTCAATTGATGGTCAAAAAGAGATGCAAAGTGAGAGAAAAAAATATAAAATTGAGAAAGGGGAAATAAGAAAGATGAATTAAGGGATAAAATAAAAGATAAAAATGCCTATAATTTGTTGGAGAAAATACTAGCTTCTCTAGAAATGGTAATAATTGGAATGTTTTTATTTTGGGTTCCCTCAAACATTTTATAAATTTAAAGTTCATAGGTTTTAGTAGAGTAGATAACCAAGGTTTTTATATAAGGAGGAAAAATATTAAAAAAAATATTAAAAGTATTTCTAAATACTTAAAAAACTATTTAAAAGAAATGGAAGGTTTTTTTGATTTTTATAAACTAAAAAGTGGTTTGATTAAAAAATACAATATTTTTTAAAAATGAAATTGATAAAATGCATTGACAATATGTTTTTTAGAAAATATTTTTTAAAGGAATAATCTATATAACACTTAATATTACCTTAACGTTTAATAATTATCATTTAAATTAAACTGCAGTTAATTATGATCCCATATATTATTAACTATCAAACCCAATAAGAGTTAACTTAACCACAAATATGAAATTAATTAAACCCTAGGCTAGCTTTTGAACATGCAATCGTAGTACCCTTATTTGATTTTAATTATAAAGATACCTTATGATTATTTGTAAATTTGGGAACATATCTATTTTTTAGATGATTATTAATTATGTTTTTGGATTTTATTTGAACTCAAAATATTCATCTCATGTCATTTTGTTTTAGCGATTAAGATCATTCCCCACAATTCACACATTAATCGACCTCATGAGTTTTATGTTAATTGTTCAATTGATTAATTGTTTTATTTTAAGATAAATACATGATTTATGGATCATATTATGTGAATTAAAATATCCCATTTATTCAAAATAAATATGTGAATAAGGTGATAATTATATCAATTATTAAAAAAAACTACTCTTCCATGGCTGGTGTGGTAATTGTAGAAATGTTTTTGAATATGAAAAGGTTTAAAAATGGTAAACCCAATCAATTTTTTATACAAAACATCCTAATGGCAACCATGTTGTGACTCCCCAAGCCTGCCTTCAATATGATTGGAACTGGTGACTAGCACTGAGTTGGAATATCACTAACATGGTCAGTATTCCATGTGTACATGTACGCACACACACATCTCCAATCCCAAAAAAGGTTGAAATTTAATAACCACTAAGAACAAAATGAATGAATACTACTATATCCCAACTAGAGTATGATAGTATAGTTAAGTGTATTAAGGTAAACTGGTCCAGAATACAATCCCACCAAAAAGAATATTTTAACCACAATTCCAACCTAGAATCAAAGGTACTAACACTATTTTCTGTACCTATAGAAACACACCATGGCCTGAATGATCTCACAAGGAATTTTCTGGTCTTTGACCTCTTAGGACTCCATCAAAATTTTCCTCATCTACAAAATACACTACACATGTGGTCAAATCCCATGGATGGTTGATTATAACAATACAAAGTAGGACAACCCGAAACCACAAACCAATACACAAAGTAAAGATACAATCAACTCTACATAGTATATTTATACAAAAAATACAAAAAGAATATCCAGATATACTCAATCCAAGACATAGAGTCCAAAGGTAAGATACAACCACTGTATACCAATGATATGGATTTAGTATAAAGATTCCATGAAGAACTCAAACAGGAGAACACACTCATAATCCAGATATCCCTAATTGTCAAGACCAGTCCTCGGGGCCCATGTCATGACTACCCCAAGCTCGCCCTAAATAGGCCAGGGGCTGATGACTAGCCCTAAAGGTGTAAATACCGATAAAAAGGGAAGGTATTGCCTTTATAAAAGAAAACAAACACCACAGAGTATTCAAACTGAAGTAAACACTAAGTAAACTGAAAACATAAGTGCTGAATGTAAGGGGCTGGAAAAACAAGCCCAACTGTAAAGTCCAAGTTAAAGGACAAAACAGCTGGAAGGTGACAAGCAGCTCCTGGATCGTCCACCACGGATCCTACCTAAATGGTATGTATAGATAGCACAGCTCCTAGATCGTCCACCATGGATCCTAACTGATGGGTAGGTACAGATAGCCTTCTTAGCCCCCTCGTCTGTTAACCTCCTCCGTGTAATGACTCATCATGAGGTTCACCTCCGGGAATCGACTCGTCGTGAGATCCACCTCTAGGTGTCGTCCAGTCCTCGTATACTCGGCCTCCGTCAGCGCCGTCCATCGTCTGCATCCAACACAACGAGGTGAGGGCATAGCCCGTGCAGGGGTGAGTATAAAGATACTCAGTAGGGACCCTGAGACCCCCAAAGGTCTCCTGAAATCCACAAAGGATAAAACATAGGAAATATACAAAACATGAAGTATAAACCATCTCTACATAGGTATATTCCCATACATATACCTAAGTCAACAATTCCAGTTATGCACCAACTCACAAGCCGAAGTGCAACCCAATCCACATATGAAAGAATAACCCAATCCATAGAGGAAAGTACAATCCAATCCACACAGGAAACTACAACCCAGTCCACACAAGAAAGAAAGTCAATCACATCAATGATAATGATTGAATGTCAAGACTCAGCTCACACAGGTATACATCATTTGTAAATAAAAAGAGATAATCATTGTAGTTACTGATTCATCTAGCTGGAACCCACATAGGATACTAGACCAGCTAAGCTGTCAGACACATGTAGGATACTAGTCCAGCTACTCTGTTGGTCCCATGTAGGATACTACAACAGAGGTCAATACTGTCAGACCCACATAGGATACAAGTACATTAGTCGTCACCGCCGAACCCATAGAGGATTCCTGAACGGGTGTCATTGTCATCAAACCCATGGAGGATTCCAGTATGAAAGTCTTCACCGTCGAACACACAGAGGATTCCAGTATCGTTGTCGTCATTGTTGAACCCAGAGAGGATTACATTATGAAGGTCTTCACTGTCGAACCCACGAAGGATTCCAGTACGAAAGTCATTGCTGTCGAAGCCAGCTCTAGGGTTCTCTCACACAGCATGCTCGATTCCGAGAGGGTCCTCTCCACATGCCAAGGGGGTCGGTAGATCAACTGACACGATTTCCAAATTTGATGTATCTCAAAGTTCCTTCATGTCAAAAGGAACTCATCGTGATAGACGGCTCATCAAACGGACGCCCGGTCTGAGAGTTATTGGTTTTTTCGTCAAAGTGGTCCTATTGGTTTTTTAAGTCAAAATCAAACCTACAGTACTAAAACTACGTCCAAACCTCAAGCGTAGTAATCCACATGATCCGTCTCACTAATAGGAATCCAACAAAGTCTACGACACGTCAATCGGACGTCCGAAACATAATCTATAAGCGTTTCCGCTTCGAGGGCCCGATTGGTTTCATGTTCGAACAAACCCGGCCATACAATAATTTCTGTGAAAACTTGAGTTTAATATACTGAAACGACCATCTCGACCCAAGGATCGCATGGAAACTGACGCTGTGTCAGTTGGAGGTCTGTAGCCCTAGTTACGAGCATTTGAACGAACCTGTCCGATTTGGGGGGGGGGGGGGGGGTTGTGCCCGGACCGACCCAGCCCATAACCCCATGGGTCGGCCCGAACCAGTTGGACCCAACACCGGTCCGAGTCCGGCCCACTGGGGGGAGTCCTGGCGCGGCACGGCCCGACGCGTGCGGCCAAGCCCGGTGCGGCCGGTTCGTCCTGGGCGGCTCGACGCTGGCCGAGCTGGGCGGCTCAGCTCTGGCCGAGCGGACACGGAAAGGGGGGAGCGTGCTGCCCCCCTCTTTTAGTAACAGCTGCCCCCATGTGGGGGCCCACCCCTAATGCCAGCTGCCCAGGGTTACAAACCCTCGACCCTTCCCGATTACGGAAGGTCGTAATGGCCGGCTGGTGAGCCGTCGCGGGACCCCCCACGGGTCCCGCCTTCCCTTGCACCGGCGGCCAGATTTCTGGCCGCCGTTCCCAGCAACGCTACGGCCTTTGACCGACCGGGTTGGCGTAATGGCGCTGCGCCCCTCCGCTGCGTCCCTCCCCGACCGCGATCTTCTATGGTTCTCCGGAATGGCGCGACGGCGCCACACCCCTCCACCGAGACCCGACTCCGGTCGTGGCTTCTTTTGGCCTCGACAGCACAGTGCGACGGCGACACGCTCCTTCGCAGCATTCCTCCTTGTTCCCGCGTGGTTCCATTGCACTGTGATGCCTTTGTTCGAGCCGCAACGAGTACAAAAACAAAGGGGGGTGGGAGGGTCGGCCGTTTTCGTGCGGTCCGGCCCCTTCTCGTTAATTTGATAACTAGAGGCTAACAAATTTAACGTTGGATTGAAAAAGAATATTCACGTACACAAAACCAAACCCCTACCTCGAATAAGGTGTTCGTCAGCGTCACGGTAGACGGTGTCACGGTAGACGGTGTCACGGTAGACGGCGTCACGGTAGACTGGTGTCTTTCCGTCAACGTCGGGAATGCTGAAGTCGAGGGTGGTGTCAGTGTTCTTCATTCTTCGTTGGAGGAGGATGAAAACTATCCAAGTGATGGGTGTCATGCTTCGCTGTTAGTGTTCCACCATTTGAAGAAGTCATCCAGAACTCCGCCCCTAGCCTCCTTTTAAATAGGAGTGGTGGGTTGGTCATTTCCACACAAGTCATAAATGGGGGATTTATGACATAGGCCCCCACCAAATTAATCCACTTCGGTGGAACATTAAAAACGTGAGGAAGGATCCTCATTAATTAAACACATTGGAATTTAATTAAAGAGAGGGAGGGAAGCTTCCTTATAAACTTGAGGGGTTGACATGTAATAAAGGAGGGAGTTTATGAGAGTTATGGAAAAGGAGAGGTTGGGGCTTGTGTTGTCCCCACCTCACAATTATTATCACATGGGTAGTTAAGAGATTTTGGGTCCCACCCCAACTCCCCCATGTAGGATATAACCACATTAGATATAAAATAAAATTGTTCCAAAATTTTATTCACCTCTTATTTAATCCACAATTTTTTAACTTCTCTTCCCGTGCCAACCAATCTATGGTAAAGGTCCACCTAATCAATTACCGTAATTGCGGTTTTATCGGTGCTCTCAGATTTCGATTCCAAGCACTGGTTTAAAAGTTTGGAAAACCCGCTCATTCGTTCACTAAAGGTACCTGAGCTAAACATCAAAAATTGATTCCGGGCACACCGGGCCTCTGAATCAGGTTCCGTTAGAAACTATGTACTCGTAAAATCCCAAAGAAATTATGAAAAAAATATTCGATGAAATTTAGGGGTCTTTACATTACTCCCACATCAGGGCTTTACGTCCCCGTAAAGATACATCACAAACTAGGGGAACACATGAGGGTACTGAGCACATATATGAGCCTCCCGCCCCCAAGTTCTCTCCTGGAGGTTCCTGTGCTGCAACCTAAAGCACAATAGAGGAACCGACCATCCACATAGGAACCGATTCTGTCGATCCTCGATCTCCTTTGGGACCTCCGCAAAAGTCACCCCATCTTCAACATCCAACTCCCCATGGTTGATGATATGTATCAGATCAGGCATGTGTCTCCTTAGCTGAGATACGTGGAAGTCTTCATGCACCTGGTGCAACTATGGAGGATGGGTCAAGTGGTAAAAAACCACGCCTACCCAGTTGAGGACCTAGAAGAGTCCGATGAAACGCATAGATAACTTTCCACCTCAGACAATTTCCGTAATCCACGTCGAGGTGAGACCCGTTAGAAAACATGGTCAACATCCTCGAACTCTAGTGGTCTCCGCCTCCTGTCAGCACTGAGATGTCCTCATCCGATCTTAGATTTCCTGAACCTTCTCTGGTTCTACAAGAGTTGCAATGTTTTTATATTTGTCGATAATGGAAATCTGGCCTCATCCCCTAGATGAACCACATTTTTTCCTAATATAGTCATCCTCACATGAATGATACTAATCCATGCCATAGACAACGTCGTAAGGCCTCGATGCTACTACCAAGAGATCCAACTGTTACTCTCGCTTCCAAGGGTCGAGTCACACTATCGGCATGAGTGTGTGGTCAATAGGTCTCCTCCAATAGGAATCATGAAAGTGAGGGTCCAGTAAATAGTTTTAAACTGGAACATCTTAGAATCAACTACATAAAAAGGAAAGGGAGTAAAATGTCACAAGAACAAGTGTCTTTTATTACTGCAACTCAAGGTATAGAGACAGAAAACATCCACAAGGCCAGAAGAAACATGAAAAAAAGTCTCCATGACTGGAGCTAGTCCCACTCCTGTCCATCAGCTACCGGAGATCCATGGTTGTAAGCCTCAGCTGCCTGATGATGAACTCTCCCCTATCCACCTGTTCCCTGAAGTCGGGGTGGTCTTCCTGGTGGTGGTGGTGGTAGGGCCTCAAAACATCGCCCACCACCCATTGCTCGACCAACACCTCTGCCTCATCCGCCTTCTCCCTACAGACCGCCATGGTCGAACCTCTGCTTAGGAGGTCCCTCTACTACCTGCTACTTATTTGAAGGATGATTCGGGAAGTCTCGAGCCCTGTGATCATGCTCGCCGCATTCCTAGCACTGCTTGCTCCTCTTATAGAGGGCTCTGTTCAGAGTGCCTCACACAACCGAACCTATTTCAGGAGATTTCTAATATGATTGTCTAGCCCGCATGGTCCTCTGCATCATCTGTCTACTGCCGGCTGTAGAAGACTCCACTGTAGGTTGTACTGTTGAGGGTCTTGCCGCTGGTGACTGCTCAACAAGAAAACATTCCACTAGAAGGGTTCTCTCCAGCACCACCGCCTCCGTTGGGATGTTGAGGGAGATCATCGATTCCCTGATCTCATGCCTCAGTCCCTGCTCGAAGGTTTGGGACCGGAAGAATGGGTCCCATACCATATCCGTGGAGTAGAGAGAGTGATACCAGTAAACCTCATCGAGTACTGGGCCACAGTCATTCTACCCTACCATAGCTGTAATAACTCGTGAATACGCACCACACAGAGGATGGCAGGGACAAACTCCGAGCGGAAGAGGCTCTCAAAGTCCGTCCAAAGAAGTGATACTTCGTCGTGCACCTGGAGCATCAGGCTCCACTATATGCTTGCTTCCATGTGCAGGAGACTCGCTACAAGGATCACCATGATGTCACCTGGTGTCCCCACTAACCTAAGAACTCTAATAACAGCCTCCAGCCAATCCTCGACTGCCTGAGGGTCCGTCTCCCCATGGAACGTGGGTGGTCTCTGAAGTTGAAACTCGTGCAGTGCACTATGGAGATGTGCACCCTATGCGGCTGGGGCTGGTGGCATTAGTGGCTCGGTGGGTAGAGATACTGCCGGTGCCCCCGCTGTAAAAGGGCCCTACACCGAGGCCTCGTCACACGGTGGGCTGTCGTCATGCACATAGCTCGAAACCCTAGCTGGCTACCATCGTGGGGCCATCCTGAAAATATATAGGCGCGCCACGGTCAATACAATATACCTGGTGAGCTGACACAAAGTAATCACAAAGAAAACATTTGAAACATACATGCAATCAATGTTTTCGTGCACTGAGTCGGAAATCCGAAGTTAGGGTCCTAGTGTATGGATACGTCGGCCGCCGCACCAACACTGTACTCCCTCTGGACTGATAAACACACTCAATACCTTTAACATTATTGTTTCACATAGAAGAAAGATCAGAGTCTTGAGTTCTGCGGTAGAACCGAACTCCTCTGAAAACAATTTTCCATGACCCGTCATCGGGGCTCGTGTCGTGACTACCCCAATCCTGCCCTCCATAGGCCAGGGGCCGACGACTAGCACCAAAGGCGTAAATCCCGATAAAAAGGGAAGGCATTGACTTTATAAAAGAAGAAAACACTAGATAGTATCCAAACTGAAGTAAACACTAAGTAAACTGAAAACAGAAGTGCTGAAAGTAAGGGGGCAGCAATACAAGCCCAACTGTAAAGTACAAGGTAAAAGAGAAAACAGATCGAAGGTGACAAGCAGCTCATGGATTTTCCACCACATATCCTACCTGAAGGGTAGGTACAGATAGCCTCATCATCGCCCTTGCTCGTCAGCCTCCTCCTGGTACCGACTCGTCGTGAGGTTCACCTCTGGGAACTGACTCGTCCTGAGGTCCACCTCGAGGTGCCGTCTAGTCCTTGTACACTCGGCCTCCATCAGTGTTGTCCGTCATCTGCATCCAGTACAACGTGGTGCGGGCATAGCCCATGCAGGGTGAGTATAACGATACTCAGTAGGGACCCCGAGTCCCCCGAAGGTATCCCGAAATCCACAAAGGATAAATCATAGGAAAGACACAAAACACGAAGTATCCACCATCTCCACTTAGGTATATGCCCATACATAAACCTAAGTCAACTATTCCAGTTCTACTCCAACTCACAATCCCATGTGCAACCCAGTCCACACAGGAAAGCATACCCCAATCCACACTGGAATGTACAACCCAATCCACATAGGAAAGTACAACCCAATACACAAAGGAAAGTACAACCCAGTCCACACAGGAATTCAAGTCAATCACATCAATGATAATGATTGAAAGTCAAGACTCATCTCACACAGGTATAAATCATCTTAAAAAAAAAGAGATAATCATTGCAGTTACTTATTCATCTAGTTGGGACACACGTAGGATACTTGACCATCTAAGCTGTTGGAACCACGTAGGATACTAGTCCAACTACTCTGTCGGACCCACGTAGTTTACTACAACAGAGGTCAATACTGTCAGACCCACGTAGGATAAAAGTACAGTAGTAATCACCACCGAACCCACGGAAGATTCTTGTACGGTTGTCGTCTTCGTTGATACCATAGAGGATTCCAGTATGAATGTATTCGCCGTCTAACCCTTGGAGTATTCCAGTATGATTGTCTTCGTCATCGAACCCACAGAGGATTCAAGTATGAAGGACTTCACCGTCGAACCCATGGAGGATTCCAGTACGGAAGTTGATGCAGTCACAGCTAGCTCTACGGTTCCCGCACACAGCATGCTCCATTCCTGGAGGGTCCGCTCCACGAGCCAAGGGGGTAGATACATAAAATGACATGAAGTAAGAGGTTGATGTATCCCAATGTTCTGTCTCGTCAAAATGAACTCATCATGACAGACGGCGCGTCAATCAGACGCCCAATCTGAGAGTTATTGGCTTTTTCATCCCAGGGGCCCGGTTAGTTTTTTTAAGTAAAACCCAACCCAACTATACTCCAACCGCGACCAAACCTCGAGCGGAGTAAGAAAAAAGATCTGTCTCACTAAGAGGAATCCAAAAATGTCGATAACACGTCAATTGGACATTCGTATCTTATGTTATAAGCGTTTCCCATCTGAGGGCCCGGTTGGTTTTGTGTTCGAACCATCCCCTCCATACACAAAGTTCTCCGAAACAATGAGTGTAATATATCTAAATGACCGTTCGGATCCAAGGATCACATCACAACTGACAGTGAATCAATCAGAGGTCCTTAGACCTAGTCACGAGCATTTGAACAAACCTGTTCGATTTAGGGGGGGTTTGGGCTCAGACCGACCCGGCCCAGAACCCCCTGGGTCGGCCCAGACTGGGTCGACACAAACCGGGTCCAGGTCCGGCCCAATAGGGAACGGCCCCACCCAGCGTGGGGGGCCCGGCCTGGTGCAGCCGGTCTGACCTGGGCAGCTCGGCGCTGGCCGAGCGGACGCGGAAAGGGGGGGGGGGGGGCTGTCCCCCTCGATTTGTAATGGCGGCCCCCACGTAGGGGCCCACCACTTATGCCTGCCATAGGGGGTTACGAACCACCACCCCTTCCCAATTCCATCCAACCGTGATGGGCGGCCGGTGAGCCTCCGCGAGACCCCCCGCGGGTCCCGCCTTCCCTTGCGCCGGCGTCCAGATTTCAAGCCGCCCTTCCCTGCACCGCAGCGGCCTTAGGCCAGGTCCTTTGTCCGACCGGGGTGGCATGATGGCGATGCACCCCTCCACCCCAGACCGCCCCTACCGCGTCCCTCCATGGTTCTCCGGCACGGCTCGACGGCGTCGCGCCCCTCCGCCGCGGCCTGACTCCAGCCACGGCTTCTTTCCAGCCTCAAAGGCGCGGTGCGACGGCGCCACGCTCTTTCGCTGTGTTCCTCCTCGTCTCCGCGTGGTGCTGTTGCACCGCACTGCCTTCATTCGAGCCGCAATGAGTACAACAACAAAGGGGGAGGAGGTTCAGTCATGTTCATGCGGTCCGGCCCCCTCCCGTTAATTCAATAACAAGTGGCTAAAGAATTTAACGTTGGATGGAAAAAAGAATATTCACAAACACAAAACCAAACTCCTACATCAAAGAAGGCATTCATTGGTGTCACGATATATGGATTCGTGGTAAAATGTGTCACAGTAGATGGCGTCACAGTAGACGATCATTGATCCATCAACGTTGGGAAGGATGAAGCCGAGGGTGGCGCCGACATTCTTCGTTCTTCGTTAGAGGAAGAGGAAAACACTACAAGTGCGAGGCGTCGTGCTTAACTGCTAGCATTCCACCGCATGAAGAAGTCGTCCAAAACTCCTCCCCCTAGACCCGTTTAAATAGGAGTGGTGGGTTGGTCTTTGGCACGGAAGTCATAAATTGGGGATTTATGACATAGGGCCCCGCCTAATTAATCCTCTACGGTGGAACATTAAAAAGGGGAGGAAGGATCCTCATTAATTAAAAACATTTGCATTTAATTAAAGAAATGGAGGGAAGGTTCATCATAAACTAGATGGGTTGACATGTGATAAAGGAGGGATTTTATGAGGGTTATGGAAAAGGAGAGGTTGGGGATCGTGTGGGCGCCACCTCAAAATTTTCCTCACATGGGTAGTATGGAGCTTGTTGGTCCCACCCGAACTCCCCCATGTAGGATATAAACAAATTAGATATAAAATAAAATTGTTCCACAATTTTATTCACCTCTTATTTAATACACATTTTTTTTAACTTCTTCTCGTGCCAACGCATCTACGGTAAAGCTCCACCTAAGCGATTACCGGCATTGCGGTTTCATCGGTGCCCTCAGATTTCGATTCCGAGCACTGGTTCAAATGTTAGGAAAACACGGTCGTTCGTTCACTGAACGTACCTAAGATAAACATCGGAAATTGATTCCGGGAACACCGGGCCTCGAAATCAGGTGCCGTTAGAAACTACATAATCATAAAATCCCAAAGAAATTATGAAAAAAATTCCCTTGAAATTTACTGGTCTTTACACAAATGATGTGTTTATAAGAAGTATGGTTCATCAAAACCATAATGAGAGAGATATATTGATAGATATGAAGATAATATGACACCACAAATGAGGATCATGCCTATGGCCATGGGGTGATACCAACAACTCCATCTGGATTAATCTTCTAAGTTTAGGATCAATGACTAGTGATGTTGGACATGTTAATACCTAAGACTCTACCTAAGGAATGAATAATGAATAAAGGATCCTACTCTGAGCCTCTTGAAATATTCCAAAGATTATATCCAATTAGTATTTTTAAAGGGATCATAGTCTTATGAGTAGGAAATGATTCATATTTACATTTAGAAAAATGATAAGGGAAAGAACCCTTTAGAAAAACTATCCAAGATATGGTGCACAAGTGAATCAATCCATGTATAAATGCATACATGGAATGTAGTAGGGTCATTAGTCATGACCCTTGACCCCCTAGTATTTCCCATGTAAAATATCCTGTGTCATTCTAATTATTTCATGGAGAAGATCTGTAAACATCATGTATAATAATTCAAACTCTGTGTCCATCCATCATGGTTTTACCTGTGTACTCTGGTCATGTTCCAGTACACAGTGTCATCTTTTGTATCTATGCCTATTTACAAGTATATGGGGTAGTCTGTGGACTTGATCTAGGAAAAGTCATGCAGAGTGGTCAACACCAGGGTAGGCAACCTGTGTACTCCACCCCATGTTTGTGAATCTCCCAAGATACACACTGAGTCTCTAAAAAAGGGCCTACACACCGTGTGATAGGTTCCTAAGCTATTTGATAGGTTCATAATTTGTGTGACATTTTACTATCTATCGAAACCCTAGACTCCACTCAAAGGGGGTCACACACTGTGTAACCCTGGGTAACATGTCGTGTTCCTCTGGATTTTCTAGAATCCTCCGTCGTTCCTCCACGCACCTCAATGAATGTTCTAATTCTAGTTCTGGTGATTTTTTCTCCTTGAATCTATATATCTTATCTCATTTCATCATCCTGACTTTGAATATAGGTGTTTCGGTCCTTCAATAGGCTCAAAAAACAACTTTAAATCCATCTGATGAAAACATCCCAAAGAAATATATCTCCTGAATAACTTTGATTAATCCATCTTCATAGTCCTTGCACCTCTTTTAGGTCATCTCGTTGTTGGATCTTTAATTTTGGATTGTTTTTTCAAGGAAATAAGGTGCAATGATTGTTCATTCATAACCCATCAAATAACAAAGAATGCTTAGAATATGGGGGAGATAAAACACAAGGAATAAATATGAGGAATGAACCTTGACCATTGCTTGATCTGGCCTCAATCCATTCCTGTAATAATGATCAACAAATCAAAATCAATTATCAAATAATAAACCATGATAATCTATCAATTGAAACCCATACAACAAGAACAATCAAATTACATATCAACATGTTCATTGGTGGATCAGTGTTCATAATTTATTCCTAGAATAGGGATGAAATCCAAAAATAATGCATCCTAAATTTGATTTTGATCAATATCTGATGAATATTGATCACTTAATCAACATATTTGGTGATATCTATCATGAACGGTGCTCTTCGATCTTCAATCTGCAATTAAGTCATCTTATACCGAGAGAAATATTCAAGGATTCTCTCTAGACTCTAGAGAATTTCCAAGGATATGAGCCTAACCCTGGATCCATACCTAGAGTATTAGTTATAAAAATAAGCTTCATTTTGTCACTTCATCGACGAAATGATAATATAAAATAAATATTCAATTTATTTTATTTATTAAAAATTCCTGAAAATACTTTTCACAGTGGACCCCCATTGGTCAACATTATTCTTCACCTAAGGTAATGTTGCTTCTTTGAGTGCAACGGTGACCTCGTATTTTTGATATGGGAATTAATTTAGAAGTTTTTTCTCTTTTTTAGTAAAAATATTTATGTGTGTTATTTAATATTTTAATATTATTCAAAAATTTCTTTAGGGAACACCGGGACTCGGAATCAACCTCTGTCTGAGCACCTGGTCTCGAAATTGATCCATATAATATTTAAAAATAATACACAAAAAAATCAAGTACGTTTCAGTCTCCCTATAATAGATCTTTACGTCCAAAAAAATCCAAAACAAAGGCAACTCAGAAAGATGTTGGTACTGAGCACACATTTGTGCCTCCTAATCTCAAGTTTTATCCTAGAGATTATCGAGCTTCCACCGGACATGCACTAAAGGAATCGTTCACCCATGGAGGATCCTCTCCTATCAATCCATGATATCCACTTGATCTTTGTTCCCCACTGGGTACGTAGTAAAAGTTGCTTCATCATTGATGTCCAGTTTTCTTATGTCGATGACATGGTATGGTTCATGCACATACATCCTCGGTTGTGACATGTGTTATACATCGTGTACCTGAACTAACTACAGAGGTGGATCTATGTTGTATTAAACCTCTACAACTCTATGTAGTATTTGGAAAGGGCCAATGAACTATAGTGATAACTTTCTTCCCTGGCCAAATCTCTATAATCCATATTGAGGTGAAACCTATATGAATATATGGTCTCTTTCATCAAACTCCAAAGGCATGCACCACCTATCAGCATAAGACTTATAATGGATCTATACTGACTTAATGTGATCTGGGATGATCATAACCTTCTCTACAGTACGTCGCACCAATTTCAGTCACATGAGTAGTGAATCTCCATGGTTAGTCCAACAAATTGGTGACCTACTGGTTTTCTTGTATAATTCCTCAAATTGTGACATACCAATGGTAGAATATTAACTATTGTTGTATGCGAACTCCATCAGTGTTAGGTGATACTCCCAATTATAGATAAAGTCCAACATGCAAGCCCGTATCATGACCTCTAGAGCCTAAATGGTCTGCTTGGTCTGGCTATCTATATGTGGGTGAAATTCAGTGATCAATCATAACTACTTCCCAAATACCTTCTGTAATCGCTTCCATAATTAGGATGTAAAATAGGCATCATAATCTGAAACAATCATTGATGGAACTCCATGAAGTCAAAATATCTCTTGAACATAGAGGCATCCCCTGTTCTCTTCTAAACTCTGATCAATGATAGCAAAGAAGTGTTCTAACTTTATGATTCAGTCAATGATCACCCAGATGGAATCATGTCCCCTATACGTACATGGTATACCCATCATGAAGTCCATCGATATTTCATCCCACTTCCATTCGAAGACTTCAAGGGGTTGAGCTAAACCCACTCGAACCTGGTGATCAGCCTTTACTTGATGACTAGTAAGACATCGAGAAACAAACTCTGCAACTTGCTTCTTCATACATAGCCACTAAAATGGATATCAGAGGTCCTAGTGCATCCTTTACACACTAGGATGTACTTCCAAATGGGATTTATGAAACTCTATCAGAACCTCCTCCCAAAATACCACTAGTACTACTGTGCATCCATTGAATAGAACTGTGTTCTCCCTACCTTTTGAATATCCATCATAAGAATGACTTGTGGATATCTAGTCACGTAGAGTCTCTCAGTTGATATCCCCAAATTTTGCCTCCATAACTCATTGTAATAGTGTAGGGGTAACAACAAATGACTATAGTTAAGATTCTACATCTTCATCCACAAAGGATAAGTGTAATGAGGACAACTACTCGGATGCCCCATTCAGCAACTACAAAATATATCTCTCTCTGAGAGGATCCTCCACCATGTACCCTTCCCAGGGGTATAAAAAATCTAAAAGTCATATTCTTGGTGGAAGTCTATCCATCACCTCTGTCTCATGTTCATATCCTTCTGAGAAAACATATGCTTGAGACACTTGTGATCTAATTAGATGATAAAACTCTCACCCCTCATGTATTGTCACCACATCTTCAAATAAAAAACTACTACTACTAACTCAAGATCCTAGGTCATATAGTTCTTCTCATGTGGTCTAAACTATCATGAACCATAGGCAATCACTTATTTAATCTGCATTCAGACACAACAAAGTCTGGTCCCTGATGCATCACATAACACTACGTACATGACACCCTCCTTCGATAATATCAATATCGGAGTGCTTATAAAACACTTCCTCAACTGTTGAAATGACTGCTGGAACTTGTCTATCCTCATGAAAGGCAACCCCTTTCGATTCAAAGTTTTCATCGGTGATGATACCATAGATAAATCAGGTATGAATATTAGATAAAAACTTACTAGCCCAAGGAATCTTTGCACCTCCACCACACTCCTTGTTGACTCACATGGTATCACTACCTCAACCTTGGTTGAGTCCACAACCAGTCCATCTATTGAGATAACATGTCCCTGAAAGTGGACCATCTGAATCCAAAACTATAACTTTGAGAGTTTCCCAAAAATATGGTGATCTCATAGTATGTCTAGAACCATCAACAAGTTTTTTGGGTTCTTCTCCTAAGACGATGAGTACACAAGGATATCATTAATGAAGACTTCCACGAACTGATCTAAGTAAGGTTAAAAGATCTTGTTCGTGAGTCCCATGAACACTACTAGTGTGTTAGTCCCACCAATGGGAATCAAAAATTACATATAATGACCTTAATTACCTCTAAAGATCATCTTCGCTATATCCTTATCCCATATTCGTAGCTAGTGATATCCTGATAAGAGGTCAACCTTCAATAACCATTGTGCCCCTCTTAACTGAACAAAGAGGTCATTGGTTCTTGGTAGTGGATACTTGTTCTTCACAGTCACATAGTTCAAGCACCCGTAGTCTACAAACAACCTCAATCTCCCATTTTCCTTTTTGGAAAACATTAATGGGTCTTCCCAGGGTTAAAAAATAGTCCTCATTATGACCTTCCTCTACATTCCCTCCAACTACACCCTCATCACGCGAAGCTCTATAAGATCCATCATATATTCTTGTGTAGATATCGGTGCCATCCCAGGGTGTAAATAAATAAAGAAGTCTATCTCCCGGTGAGGAGGTGATCTTAAAACATCTTTATGGATGACTTCATTATACTCCTCCATCAATGTAGGAAATTGGTAACTCATAATATCCACTGCACCAAGGGTCAGTTTAGCCGACTTATGAGTGGTTGCACCCTCCTATGCATGAGTACATACTTTGTTATAGGGGTTTCCTTTTTTACCAACAAAGGAAAACATCATTTAAACACTGTGGACACCCCACTCCCTTCACCTAAAATAATAAATCTTGGAATGGACTATGGATAACCAATCCATTCCAAGAATGATGTTATATGGTCTCAACACATCCACCAAGATGTTCCATCCTATACTCTCACCTCCAAGGGTCAGATCACATTGTTGGAATAGATGTGTGATCACTATTTCTTCTTTAGTATGTGTATTCAAGCGTAAGGGTTGAGTGAATGGTTCAACTGAAATCTCTAGGTCTCCAACATGAAATGTGGTGAGAAAGTAATGATATGAACCTATGTTTATCAGTACTATAGTTAAAGTATAAAATACACAGACCTTACCGTGAATCAAACCTGGATCCCCTAGGTTATATGCATTGACCACATGCAGTTGTCTCTACACCTATGATCTAGCTTCCTGATCCTAGCATGTACCACCTGGGGGTGGTACTGGTAACAAGTTAAAATGTTGACCACCTCATTCTGATCTCCATGGTCCTCTTCCACATCCACCACCTTGTGTATCTTCCTACATCTGTCATTGTCTCACCATGGTGGTCCATCAACTATCTACCTATCAGCTGGATTGTGGGTCGGACAATCTAGGGTGAAATTTTCCCTTCCGTCCCAGGAATAGCTCTGCATATCCCTAATATGGATGGAGCCACCCAGTGAGCCCTGAACATAGATGCTCAATCAATGGGCCTTCTCCTGAAACTTCTCTCATGTTCATATCCCTAATGTTGATGTCAGATCCATGATTCTAAGGTCTATTCTCATACTCATTCATTTCTGAGTATATCATACAAGAGGCTTCTGACCACCAAATCTCACTCAAGCATCCCAGCATATGTCAAAATGCATAGAGGGATGATTTTGGATCAGATATCTCCAGGAAAACCTCACTCAAATTTATGATCCCTGAAGTACATATCTTTATCCATATCCATCGAGTACCTAGAATGGTTGGTGAACCTCGATGGGTAATCATCCATTGTCATACTACCCTTATGGAGATGAAGAAGCTCTTATATACAAACATCTCTCAGCATAACTAGTTAGAAACCTTCTCTAAATAGATTCTTGAACTCTATCTATGAAATATTCACCATTCATGTTTCTAGATAGGCAAACTCCACCATCGCCCTGCTGAACCATGTAGAAGGGTTGTTGCTCGGACCACCATCTGATCTTCTTGTGTCATGACTAGACAGAAATCTCAATTCACTGCCTCGAACCAATACTTATCCACCTAAGGGTTGGGCATGCTACAGAACCTGAGGGTTCTATATCACTGAAACTCATCAAGCACGCTCATACTGCACTCCTAGTCTACTGGTATTGTGGGTAGCTTGTGTTTCACCATAGGTGGTTGTATGGATTGTGCACCACATGGAGGTAACATCTGAGGTACTGGTCTATGTATCCAAGCCTTTACATTAAGGGGGTGATCTTCATGATCGGGCCACTAAATCCTAGATGGTATGCATGTTAGTGGATTCTTTTAAGAAAACAATGTGTACCATGATCAATGATTATATCTGAAGAGTTGAATCATGAATTTCATGGAACCAAAACACATTTCTATATGATGTACGTACCATTATTTTCCCTACAACTAGTGTTCTCATGTAATGAGACGAAAATGGGTTATCAGATTCCGGGTGTATAGATATGTCAGCCACCTACAAAAAAACTGGAGTCCGTAGCCTGAAATCCAAACTCGAAACACATAACATAATTTCCTGAAAAAATATCATAGACTCATAGTACTAACGTAAAACTGACCAACTCTGATACCACTCTATCATGACCCATCCTAGTGGGGTCTGTTCCATGATTCCCTAATCCATCCTTCAATAGGCTAGGTGATGGTGACATGAACTGAGTAGACATATCACTAACATGGGAGGCATTTACAATGTACCTGTACGCATGCACACATATTCAAGCCCACAAATGGATGAAATTTAAAAACTACTAAGAACCAAATGCATAAATACCACTATATCCTAACCAGAGTAAAACATGAAGGTTAAGTGCAATAATGTAAACCGGGTGAGAATACAATATGACCAAAAAGTAGTATATAACATCAAGTAAAACTTATAAGGAACGGTATAGGGACTATTGTCTATAGTTTTAGGAACACACCTCATCATGTCATATCTCACAAGGAACTATCAGGTCTTTGTCTACATATGACACTATCAAAGGATTTCTTGTTTGTACAAGACACGAAAAGTGTAGGAACATCCCGTGTAGTTGTGAGTATAAAAATACATGTTAGGACACCCTGAAACCACAAATCAACACATAATGAAAAGATACAGTCGTATCTACATATTATACTTCTACAAGACATATAAAAAGAGTATTCAGATATAATAAATCCAAGACATTCAGTCTAGAGGTAATTTACAACCACTATATACCAACATTAGGGATTCAGTCTGAAGATTCAACGAAGCACTCATTTGGTAGAACAAAATACTGAGTCTAATAGAACTGATAACATTCATCTGAGATATACTATTCATCAGAAACCTTAATGATAGAGATACACTAATATATCTAAAGTGAATATGATACCATAGATGATGATAATATCTAGGGCCATGGGGTGATACCAATAACTCTATCTGGATTAACCTGCTAAGTAGGGGATCAATTCTCAGTGATGTTGGTCAGTCAATAATGAAGACACTACCAGAGGAATGAATAATGAAGAGAGGATCCTACTCCACACCACTTTGGGGGTTCGAAAAACTCTATCTAGGAAGTCTTGTTGAAGGGACCATAGTCCTATGACTAGTAAATGATTCATACCTACCTTCCACGAAACGATAAGGGAATGAACCCCTAAGAAAACATGTCGAAGAAATGATGGAAACGTGAATAAATCCATATTGAAATGTAGAAATGGTGTGTATTAAGGTCACATGATGAGTTCCTTAACCCCATGTACTACCCATGTGCAACGCCCCGTGTCATTCCAATTGTGTCGTATATAAGATGACAGTACGACGTGTAGAAGAAGTCACACGTTGTTTCCTTCCATCCAGGGTCTACCCATACACTCAAATCGTGTGCTAGTACAAAGTATCAATTCATGTATCTTGATCCAACTACCAGTATACTGGGTAGTCCATGTACTTGGTCCAGGACAAGTTGTGTGTTGGGGTATATGACATGTAGGTAGCTCGTGTACTCCACCTTGTGTCTGTGTATCTCCTGTGATACACACCGAGTCTATGGGAAGGGCCTATATGCCGTGTAACTCGGCCACATGACATGTGGAATTTAACTATATCTTAAAACCCTAGTCGTCGCTCGGTGGGGTCCACATTCCATGTAGCACTGGGTTACATATTGTGTTCATCGGGATTTTCCAAAATCTCATGTTCTTCCTCCACACGCCTCATCCAATGATCTGGGTCTCATTATGATGATCCATTTTTCTCAAAACTCTACATACTAGGTCGTTTCATTATCGTAACATTTAATCAAGGTGTCTTGTGCCATCAATCGGCAAGAAAACAATTTTAAACCAATCTGATTAAATCTTCCTGAAGAAAGATATCTATCGAATCACTTTGATTCATCCATTTTTTTCACCGTTTCACATCTTATAGGTTTTCTTAGTGTTGGATCATCAATTATAGATATTTTATTCAAGAAACAAAGGTGCAAAAATCATTAGTTCATTACTCATTGAAGAAAGCATAGAAAATGTTGGATAGAAAACACAAGTAACAAATCTGAGAAAAAACCTCAACATTTGTTCATTCCGACCTCAATCTGTTCCCATAATAAAGGTATGAAATTCGAAATAAGTTATCAAATAATAAACCCGGATAACTACCACAATTTAAAACCCATCCCGCAACAATGACTAAATCGAAGTTCAACATATTCAATGGTTATTCAGTTTTCATCATTGAATCTAAAAACGTGGGAATAAATTCCAAATAATGCATCCTACCTTTGATTGGATCACTTATTGATGAATATTAGTCACTTCATTACCTTTGTCGGAAATATCCATCGAGAATGGTGCTCGTACATCTTCGACCTGCAATTTGGTCATCGCCAGCTGAGAGAAATCTCTAGGGTTTCTCTACAGAGCCTCTAAGGAATTTCTAGGGTTATGAGACTAACCCTGGATACCATCCTAATGGATTACATAAAAAATCATTAATGCATCGTAACCTAGATTAAATGTTAAAATAAAATAAATATTAAATTTATTATATTCATTAAAAAAGGGAGGAAACTACTATTGACAACAGACCTATGCTGGTTGATGTTAGGTCGTGCCTATGGTAAATTCATTGCTCTAAAGGCAACGGTGCCCTCAGATTTCTGATTTAGGAATTCATTTATAAGTTATTACATGTTGTTAGGAAAATTTTGTGCTTGTGATATTTGATATATTAATATTATTCAAACATTTATTCAGGTCACACCAAGGCTCAGAATGGCACACCGTCTCAGCACTTTGTCTCGTAATTAATCCATATAATGTTTAAAATAAATATACAAAAAATGGGACATTACACATTTCTACTCTATTTTTCCCTCCCTAATATGATTATTATATAAAAATAAATGATAATAAAAAAAAATATAAGAGAAACTGTGATTCTAATATTGAAAATAAAAACATTACAATGTGAAGAAGATTAATAAGGCTTCGATGAGGAGATCCTTTCTTCCAGGGGTCTCCCTCATGAAATTCCATGATAAATGGAGTGAAACCAATTCCAATATTCCATAATTATTCAAATTCACGTTCAAACCCCTCAAAAGAATAGAATTAAATATTTATAGAGGATATGGCAGGCTTGGGTTACAAGAGGTGACATGTGTATGGTGGTAAATTCATCCAATTATTTTAATCCAAATTTAATTACCATTTTGACCTCAAAAACATTGGAAAAAGTTATCCTTCAAGGAGGTTGATTTCTATGTAATTGGTTTCTCTATATATTGTCCAAATATTTTCCCAATTAAATCCCAGATGAAGAAGATATGGCTTAAATGGTGAAGTGGTGTTCGATCTGATGGGTCCAGTCTAGCTTTGAATTTATAGACCATTTACTCTAATCAAATGAATGATCCAGCTCAGATGGTCTGAATGAAATTTTTATCCCATTAAGTGAGTAATTATTTTAAAAATATTAAATTTTAAATAAGTCACATCAAATAATTTATGTATAAAATTCTATAGTTCACATTATTGTGGTAGAAATGGAATTTTCATCAAATTTTCAAATGAATGATATAATCCCAAATATACAATAAATAAATATGTTTAACAAAATTTGAGGAGATTATGTAATTTATTATAAATAAAATATCAAATAAAAATGTGTTTTATCACACCGCCATTTGATAATCACTATAGCTATCACTGGTAAAATTGGTATAACTATTAGAATTTTCATTGCGCCCATCCAGAAAATATAGACTAGCCTTCTCACCCATCCAAAGTACAAGAAATTTAGGTAAACACACTTTTATTTTTATGTTTATTGTTTAAACTAATTTTACAAGGATGAAGAAAAATACTAGATCCTGAAATTATAGTTAGTTAAATACAATTACATAAAGAAGATTTATAATCCCATCATGCAAGCCCTCTAAAATTTCATGTAACAAGCTAATCTTAATAGATAGTTAAAACACAATTATTTAGATTCAAAAACCATCATAAATGATGGAATAGTATTATGTCATGATACCTACAAAAAAATTAAACAAAAATTCTTCAGATAACTATCATGTATTTACTAGTGTTTATTGTTGTGTGATTCTCATATATGTGTAAATACCCTTTTATCTTCTCATTTCTTAGACTCCAAAAGGTTTGTTAAAAATTATGCTAAAACAATATTGTATTGAAACATAATCTATTTTATACATGAATTATTCCATCCTATTTTTATCATAGAACCATCTCTATTTCCCAATGTAATGCATCAATGATAATATTGAAATAAAAATCCTTTAGAATCTTCATAATGCGTCACAGAGTCATTGCACCTCGGTTTTTACCAACATAAACCGTTACTGATTTTCCTAAAGTGAAAGATGATATTGGTCCTACGTTCTTCTCCAAAATCAATAAAATACTTCAAACTACATTATAATTCCATAAAAACAACTCAAACTCAACATCTAGTCTTAATCCCTATTTTTTATTCTCTTTCATTATTGTCCATGTGATATGAATTCAATTATTATAATGGTAGATCCCAGTCCATCGTGTGATGTCACTACACATTCTATAGGCAAGTATTGATCACAAGTCCACAAATACTCATTATTAAACCTTTATGATGAGATCATGGGGGCTCTAGGGGTAGTACCCTCTGACTAGGAGCCCAATGTCCAAAGTTCCCCTGCCTATATTTTGGAGTCATTGTAGTAGAGCTTACCTGCAACACTTAAAATATATATTATAACAGTGTAGGATTTATTAGTACATGTATTGTGACTATGTATGCATTATCTCTATGGGTGATATAACTCCAAGGAATACTATACTGATATGTATACTATAGAAATGCAGGTTACAGCAGTACCACATTACTTCATGGGATCATTTTTGAGATAGAGTTTGTGATGTAGTGTGTGTTCCCTATAATTTTTCTCTAAAAATAGTAAATTGATCCAGCCTCTCTATAGTTATAAGAATTATTCCCAAATCATGTAAATACATGTGTGCTCTTATTCTTCCTATTTATTGTTTTATCATTTTCTCAAATTTTCTAGAATTGTTTTTTATTGATTGTCCCTAAGGTTCCATGACTGTAATGTACCAAAATCAATATAAATCACAAATATTTATTCTCACGAGTATATGAAATTCCTAAATATATGATATATGTATATGAAATATATTTTTATGTCATGAACTTATAATTATAAGTTGAATTCAAATATAACTCCTTTTATATGTTAATGCCTCTACTCTATAGTTTTTTATTTTGTTTGTGATCGGCCGTTGTCCCTCAATAGGCTACAATTCTTATGGATAATGGAAAATCTCTTTTATATTTCTCCTCTTCCACGATTATCCTTTGAGATTCAACATGGTATATGATAATATATATCATCTCCATTATTTTCCATAGATAAACTAGAATCACCTTCTACAATCATATCATAGTTGATATTAGATCTCTGATAATCGTATTGTAAAGTGGCTCCTCAATTCATCACATCTTATGATGATCTTATTCAAGATTGATCTTCCTTAAAAAATTACAACACTCAATGTGTGGAACATAAATCTCCCTTGAACACATCAATATATTAAATTTATTCCAAATCCTATACAAGGATATATTCTCAACAAGTCTAATATAACTTTTATAGGTACATAACTTATCTAATCTCATTATAATAAATTCATATCTTCATGTATTTTTGAATAATAATTTTTATTACACCATAATATTTATAAATATATAAAATATAGTGCATGTGCTATGATTATTTAGCAAAACCATTCAATTAAAATGTTTGGATCCTTAACTAGTTGTGTCATGATTCCCAACACATTGCGGCATGATTTTGTTAATGTAATACTATTTATAAGTCCATCACCATTATGTAATGAATCATTTTTTCTTCATCAACATCACTCTTACTCGAGATCATCATCATAATCAGTATACCATCATTGTGTAATATATCCTTCATCTGGTATTCAAGTTATAATGTACCATAGAATCACAACATAGTAACTGTTCATTACTCCATAATTTTATCTAGGGAAATATATATTTTGTATCTAAAATAATCATAGTGTAATGTATATAGGTTGTCGAATTATTTATTCATTGAATCACTAAAAAATTCCAAACATCTCAAAATTTATCCTCAGGATCCATTATACTAAAAATCATTAAAAACATATAATTATGTAATAAGAATCATATTTGGAAAAAATATATGAATAAAAATACATGAAAAAAATAATATTATAAAATTTCAATGAAATAGTCTTTAATAATTAGATGAGTAAGTTTAATATAAATCTATAGGGAAAGATAAAATTTTAAAACTTATTTTTCTAAAGTAATTATCTTGTATTAGACAAATAAACACCTTTTTGTGATTTTTTGTTAAATATCACCATTTATGTGGGGGATTATTAAAGATAAATGCTAAAACCTTACAATGTGGGGGTGATATAGTGGTGACCAATAGTTTCTAATCCTTCTTCCCCTCATGTATATTGGGCCCATGGTGGTGGATAGTGGTTTAATAAATCACTTCTTCAATATTACATTTTTAAACATGTAATTTTTTTTAAATAAAATATATTATCACTTAAAATAATACCCCAATAACTATATTATAAATAATATGAAACCCCCTCAATAAAAACACATTTTTATTTTAATATTATGAATTTATTTTGGTTTTCCTTCTAGATGTATATAATTTAAATTTGGGTGTTTTTATGCCCATGTTGTATTAAAAGGATTTCATATATTTAATGTGTTTAAACCTAACAATGTTAAAATGGCCTATCACGAGATAAAAAATCATACCATTGGGAGTTATAGAGGATCAAATATTAATTTGGAAACTATGTAAATTCAATAGTCTTGGATGTATTTAGTCGTATACTCTTCTTATATTTTTGTATATTCCCTTAAAGACTACCAAACCCCATCTATAAATTGTTTTTAGAAAATTTAATTGAATTATAATTAATTTTATATATAGATTACTTAATTAAGACTACTAAGAAAGGACAAATAGTATTTCATAAATATATTAACCAATACTTATTATATAGTATTTATATATATTATGAATAATTAACGTACCATATTTCCCATATAGATTGGTCAAATCTTCTTCTATTATATTTTACAAACAAAAAATATACCATACTGAACTTTTTATATATATTAATCATTTAAAAATTAATTATATTCTATATACAAGGAAATTTTTGACCAATAATTTTAAGGAAGAAACTATGTTACCCAAAAATAATCCATAGTGTATGCTTTAACAATGTCATAAGATATATATTTTATCATGAAAGTGAGATCCACTTCATGATTCAATGACTTCAAGGGGCAATAGATTTTGAAAATTCCACCATTATCCAATTTCAAAGAGGATGGCTTAATAAAAAACATTGGCTCTGGAAAATTAACAATATTATTTTACATGAAATATATTCTTAGGTCTATAATTATGTTCAAACTAGAAAATCATCAATAGAGAGAGATGAATATTAAACCATTGAGATCAGATCATCGAGTTATTTGTTATGTGTGCCATAGTTTTTACCCACGATGAAAATCATGGCTATGATATTGAGTAGAATTTAACAGTAAAAAGTTATAGTTTGCATCGTTAATATCTTCAAAGGAATAGGGAGGCTGAAATAGGAATATTTATTACATCCTCTATAAATTTAAAACTTTTATTAATAGGATAACTTTTAAAATTGGTGTTTTGAAAATATATATTTCAATGGGTTTAGTGTTAAATATTTTATTGATATGGGTTTCCATTTGTGTGAAACAATTTCATGGGATCCTAATATATGATAAATATCTTTATGTGTTACATTTGTTGGTCCTATATAATGTGTGAAACCAATTCAGTCATTTCTTGTAGCACCCAAAAAAAAGGATAACTTAGAATGTGTGAAATGGTTTCACATATACTCTCAGACTCAAAAATGTAATTCATGAAATCATTTCATGAATTTCATATAATAATCTAATTGAATATGTAAAATTGAATGAAAAAAATACAGTCTTTCCATATAAAATGAAAGGTTAACCTCTCGTTTTATTCACATTATTTATGATGTTCTCTTAAAGGGAATTGAACGAGAGATGTTTTAGTGTTTTAATAGTTTCCCTAATCATTAACAGCAGAGGTATTTTATTTTTTTAGTAAAATATTTATTTTATGTTTATTTTTTTATAATTATTGAAAATATATTTGAGTATTTATAATTAAAAATATTTTTTTATACAATTATTGTTTTCATTTATAATTAAATAAATAAAAAATTATAATGATCACTAAAAATTTAAAATATTTTGAATATAATAATAGGTAAATAATATTTAAGATGTTAAATATTTTATAAATAAAATAATCATAGGATTGATTTTGATGGAAATTCTAGATAATAAGGAATCACTTTAGATCTCTCTCTCATCATTTAATAGGTACTTCCCTCACTATGGTCGATAATATTTCTAGTGTTAACTAAACCAAACATAATTTAATAACATATATTTCCCCACAATATTTATAAAATATTTCTCCTTAAATAATTTGTTTATTTGATCTCTTTTTTTGTACGTAACACCAAGTGAAATGTGAATAGAAATATACAATTAAAATATTTGTATTAAAAATAACAGTTATTGTCTTTCCATTGGATTGGATTGTATGAATATTAACAACTAAAATATGAAACATTTATGTTTATATAAGTGAAAAAATTTATTTTTTATCAATATTTTATAAATAAAAATAATCTGAATGAAAAATAAATATTTATCTGAAAATCAGTTTTTTCTGCTTGTAATGTATTTTTATCAAAATAAATTATAATAAACCCTATTATTGATTTATTTTAATTAAATTTTGATATTATTTACTTGATAAAATATTTTAAACAGTAAAAAATATTTTTCTAATCATAGGATAAGAATAAATTCATTTTTATGCTTATTTTTTTCTTCTAAAAATTTGGTTTTTGTCATATTTTCTGCACTTACCTTAAAATTAATTTATACCGTTTATAGGTATTGAATTAGATAAAATTAATTACATATTATTAATTTTTCATATTTAATTAACATCATATATCTATATGAAATATTATTGATGATTAAAATAATTTTATTCTAATTCCACATTCTTCTTGATGTGTTTAGAGTAATATTAAATTAATACTGTAAAAATTTATAATAAAGATATTTTATCCAAGTAATAATTTATTAATTTATTTAAAAATAATAAAATGATTCAAATAAGAAAATGTGGTTATTATATTGTCTATATATTCATAAATGTTCGATTTATTTTCAAATTTTTACCATATATGCAAAAACTATAGCTTTTATTATAAAAAATGTTATTAGTGTAGTTAAACATAAAATAGGTTAACTAAGGGTTAATAAAAATGATAATTTTAAAAATGACATCAAAACATATCTAAATTATATTGTTTTAGGGTATTAAAACCATATCCAATATTCTCTTATAATATATAGAAATATGGAAGTATTTTTAGAGTAAATGAATTTATTATAATTTAATCTTTGGATAAATTTCAAAAGTTCCCCTCAACTCAATTATAAAAGGGAACCACCTCCCTGACTTATTTACACAACTTTTAGCCTTATATCCTGAAAGAACATTGAATATATTCATTCTAAAATTCCTTATACCCATCCTAGAGTTTTTTTATTCCCAAATGATCAAATATGGATCCCTTTATAGGAGATCTAAAAGAGTCCTTCCAAAGAAGACGTAATCATCCTTATCGATCACTTGTTTTCTACTCTTCTTTACCTCAACTTAATCTATATTATATATCATAAAATAGTAAATTGAGTATCCTAAATATACTTAAGTGTTATTATTATTATTAAAATACCATTATCACACGCTTTCCCTTCAAACAATAAGTTAAATTATCACTCGTGCGTACGTACGACTTGTCGTCCTCACGTAGATATATAATTCATTTTTAATACCCATATTATAAGGCTGGATGTTATGATTAGTTTAATGTTTATATATTATATTTATGAAATAATTATACTTATTTAATTATAATATCACATCTACCCAGTTACCATCCAATCCATGGGGAAATGATAACATCATTCGTGCATATGTGTGGACTTCCACCTCTACAAAGCGATTTGATTACTTTTTTATATATATTTCAATAGGATAGCGATGAGTAATTATTGATTGAATATATATTAAATATATTATTTAATAATTCTCAGATAAATTTTAATTAATATTAACCTTTATTTCATTCTATCTATTGAAAAATGAAAATAGAGTTCATGTGTACGTACGACCTACTATCACCATGAACGGTGTAACTCATTATTTTATCTCCAATTTTATTATGAATCTAAATATGAATATAATTAATATATATTATATTTATATCATTATTTATATTATATAGTTCATAGAACCAAGATAAATGTACAAGGATCAGAACTATTGAACTGAAATACTCATGATAAACAAAAGAGTTAACAGAAGTAAAAGATGATTTAAATAAAGAATTATTACTAAAAGGATTAATATATGATATTATAAGTTTTAAAACACCTATTTTTTATAATTTTGATAATTTTAAATTTGTTATACTAGATGTTATAGTGATTTAGATGTAAGTTGAACTCATGTTAAGGGTTTTATTTCACAATCTCAATAATATTCTAGATTTTTTATGTTTATGTTTCTAATGGGGAATATTTCACTTCCATTTACATGCCTTATAAAAATTTTAAAAAATGGTTTTAACATTATCCTATGATTTTTTAAATTCATTTTTACCCTTTTTTGACTTTTTTCAAAATGGTTTGAATGGAATTTACATTTTGTTTTCCAAAATGGGTAGTTTTTGTCTTCATGAAAATAATATTGAAGGAATATTTTTCTAAATTATATAGCATGAAAATATTTTCTCACCATCATTAATGATTTCAATTTTAAGCTTCCATTATATGATTAAATGGTAATTTTAATATAAAATTTTTTTTCCTTTATAATTTCATATCTTTTTTATAAAAAAACTAATTTTAAAATAGAGAAGTTGTTTTCCTAAAAAATTATTCCAAGTGATATATAAGAATAATTTTCCAAACCATATGAAATAATTTTATGTTACTTAATCTTTACTAGGGATATTATCCAAAGACACCATACTTATTCTTTCCCTATTACTTTTATGTTTATGATGAAAATATTTTTATAAAACATATTTCATTTCCATAGGTTGTGCTATATTGAAATATTTATGAAACCCATTTATTTTAATGGGTTATACTATATTAAATTTATTTTTAATCATGTATAACACATATGTATTAATTTAATTATGTGATAGGTGGTACCTATAACACCCTCAAATTTATTTGATTAATATTGATATCTCGTGAGATAAAGAGGACAGAAATGGGGAGTGAACCTAGTTCAGTATGATAAATTTCCCACTATGATAGTCTTAAGAGTGTACCTTGACGTATATTATTGTTTATAGAGTGAACTCATTCTACTATTATAGTCATTTAAAAGACACTGGACTACTATTGAAATGAATATCTATGATTAATTTTATTCCACAATTCCATTTCTTATGCCAATGTTATGCACTTATGGCACATGTTCTTTAATTCTTCTATGATTCCAGTCATATGAACTACCATGATTTATTCAATGAATCAATATTGTGATATATGATATGAAAGGAAAGGTTTTACAATGATCATTTCATGTTTTCATACCCTTTTTCTCATTTAATTCTTATATAGTCTTAAATATCTGTAAAAAATAAGGTTTTTCATGTAAGACATTGGAATATTCCTAGAAATATTTCTAAAGTTAGGCATTAATTCAGTGAAGGGTTCTGGGCACCAAAGATCCTCAATGCAATGATATTAAAAATGATAAATATTTTATATAATATGTGCATATTTTTTTAATAAATGTTTTTAAACTCTTGAGCAGAGTTTCATATCTGAAATCTGATACTACAGCTGAGTTAGGAATATGTGTTTTATCACTGGTTCGAGATGAATTTTTTGTTGTCGTATGCCCCATTGGAGGTGACCATTGGTGGATGTAGTTACGATATATTATTTTATTTAATAAAATTAAATAATATATCCTATCCATAGATTTCACATGTAGAAGGAAAGGGGGATGCTCCTCCCTTGCATGATAGAAGACATGAGGATTAATAGAGGTAAGGAGGTATCATCGATCCCTATTTTTCATGTTGATCATCATCGGATCGATGTTCAATAGGTTTCAACTGTCTTTTTTTTACCCAAATATTCATCATTTCTCCACAAGGTTGTCATATTTATTATATTTTTATCTTAATAACTTTTTATTCATTATTTAAAGCTTTTAGAGCCCTATTAGGACTGATATATTTACATTGGGGCAAGATCTATGGGTTCCAAATAGAATCTGGGGGTTTTAGGTGGCTTGTAGGGATTTCCAATTAATAAATCAGGATGAAATGGAATGTATTGTATAATCACACACCATTTTTTCCTCCCATTCAGGGAAGATGAACTTTTGGGACTTCACACCAAGTATTGGGGGTACATGTTATATATTGTTCCCATGTAATGTGGTCATGGGACATGGCGCGGCTTGTCATGTCGAGGGACATGGTTTTGTGGCAGTACACAATAACATGACACGACCAGGAGATGTGTTAAATATTAATTGACAAGGACACAAGGTTGTGACCAACCAAGAGGAACACGTTTTGTACCAAGGGTACACATCGTGTATAGTGACTTGGCCAGCTAGGCCAGGTTAGGTTGAGGACATGCTCGAGTTCTCATAAAATATCTCATGCCATGTGATGTTGGGTACACACCATGTTTTCTCATTATACATGTTGAGTATAGAGATGGGACATATCCAGGGGATAGGTTTGAGAGACACACTATGTACTATTGGTACATGTTCTTTACTTTGCTTATTCACTTATTATAGTGACACATTCATTACATACATATATATTACATATCTTTTTCAGAATACTTAAAACAATAATAAAAAAAATTCTCAAAGACCGTATTAGTCCAGTTCCTTTGGAAACATGGAAAGGTAATCTTCGGTACATTAGTGAGATACACTATCTTCCACTATGTTCTTCTTGAATAACACCCTTTTTATACATTTCAAACATAATGAATATCTTCATAACATTGGGAAGGAAACATAAAAAGGGGTGATCTCAGATGCTCAGTATGGGTAAAAAAGGAGGTAGTAAGAATAATCATAAATATAATGGTGTGATAATATGATCAGTAAAATATAAGATCATACCATGCCTAACAATGATCATATACATGAATCATGGAATAAGTATTTTTATTTTTTAAGACATGAATCATAAAGAAATAAAGAACATAATCCATGAAATCATAACATAGGAATAAAACATAGAATTGTGGAGGACACGTAAGAGTATAGAATAATTTCTATAGTGTTCAAGGCATTGATGTCGAGGCCATATTAGTTGTATGGGTTCACTCCCCATACCATCTTATTAGTCATGGTTCACTTCCATGTCCATCTTAGTAGTGGTATTTCACTCCTAATACTATCTTGGTAGTCATGGTTCACTCAAATGGCCATCTTGTAACCTAATTTCAATCCTCATACCATCTTGGTAGTCATCGTTCACTCCCATGGCCATTTAAGTAGTCAAGGTTCACTCCCAATATCATCTTAGTCTATCTCTAGAGATATACATATTTATCCAATGCATTAGAGGGAGATATTGGTCCCATCGATATCATAATAAAATCATACTTACATGTTCCCCAAGATCATAAATAGTCATATCATAACCCATGAAATGAAATGGGTATCATTTACATTTAGTATTATCATAACATATAAAAAATAGATAGGTTTCATAATAATTTTATCAAAGCATAAAGTAGGAAAGGAAACAGGATTCATAAACAAATAAAAAATGAAACAGAAAGAGGTTTCATTAACACATAACCTGTGAAAGGGAAATAGTTTTCCTAAACATCACACCATCAAAAAATAATCCATTCAAAGAAATAATATGAAAGGAACCATTGTATTATTTCTTAGAAATGTATGAGTAACATCAATGGATTTCATCTTAGATGGAAAATAATTTTGAAATATATTTCAAAAACATTTTTTAGGAAAATATCCTTTATTCATTGAACATGGTATTTTGATAACATAAAACCTTAGGAAATCCATTTTCTTTGAAAGTACATTGAAAACATATAATTAAGGTTTGAAATCATTTTGAAAACTGTTTTACTTGAAAACATAAAAACTAATCTTGAAAACATTTTGAAAATTATTTTCCTTGAAAACATATATAATAGGCTTCAAAAAATTTTAAGAACATTTTTCATTGAAAATGATTTGAAAATTTATTAAAAAATATTGAAATTTTGTTAATACCCATTTATTTGAAGAAAATTCAAAAACTTATATATATATCTTGAAAATGTTTTGAAAACAATTTCATTGAGAATATATAGAAAACTTATAATTAAATCTTGAAAACCTTTTGAAAACAGTTTCCTTGAAAATAATTTGAAAACCTATAAATTATTCTTGGAATCATTTTTTAAAAACCTTTTTATAATTCATGGTCTTTAATGGACATAGATTTTTGACAGAAGAGAGTAGTAAAGTCAGGCATTCTTAAAAGCACTTTCATAATCATATTATGTACCAGTGAGAGGGAAAATGGTACCAATACATGAAGGTATAGTTATTATATATAGGATAATAAAATTAATGAGTTATCATTGGAGATTTATCATAATATTTTATTAATGGAATCATAATCATTTACAGTCCCGATAAACAATGAGATTGTTTCAATAAACTCTTACCCCTTGGTAACTTGGAATTATACTTCCCATGGAGGAAAATAAAATTACATGAGGCATAAAAAACATGAATATAAGGATATTCATTATTTAAAATTAAAAAGGGATCATATACACAATATAAAAGAACATAGGTACATAACAATACATGTGTCTCAATGAAAGCAAGTTGAGACAAATTTAATTTACCGATTTTGTAAAATTTGATCCATAAAAACCATGAAATAAAAAATAAAAAAATGGATATTTAAATATCCTTAAATTTGAAAATAATAAAAATATAATGCATCCATGGGAATTATATAAACTATGAAAAATTAAATAGTGGTGAACATGGAATGTATCTCACGAATATAAAAAGTCAGATGAAATTCCCATACCTTGGGTCTAGACTCTCATCATACAAATACAAACTTTATGTATAATAAATATAAGTTTCTATAAATATATCACAAAACCATATTATTATATCTAATACCACATATGATTTTATTATGACTTTATATTACCCTATTGTTAACAATTCTATTTTAAGGTTTCACTTCGGGAAATATCTGCTTTGTTCTTCGCATGTGACTTAATTTGTTATATATTTAGTCATTATACTTATATCATGATTTAAAGAATATAAAACATGATATAAATGTAATTTATATTAATTATACTTGTATTATAATAATCCATATAGTGTTCAAGTAAGAAATGGACTACACATTTCATAGAGACGGTTGGTCGTACGTACACATGAATGTTGTTTCTGTTTTATTGTCACGTTGAATGAAAGAAGTAAATGAAATATATATATACATATATATACCATTTTTTATTTATCATTATTATATCGTATATATCATAAGGTTTACTAATACATTTCATGTAGTGTGTGAACGAATAGCATCGCTTTGAGGGGGCGGTAGTCCACACTTCCATAAACGGAATTATCATATTTACAAAAAATGTCAATTATAAAGATATGTGTTATAAAAGAAGTATAGAAGATTAAAGATATAATAAATATCATATATATCATATATAAACGAGTTATTTATCATAATTTTCAAACATTTAATATGTTAATGAAAAAATTAAATATTTTCATTTCGTGATGCAGTAGTTTGTCGTACACATAAACACTACATTAGTTACCCATTAGATAGAATTGTGTGTATGTGTAGGTAAAAACCATAACATAAAAACATATTAGTCTATTTAGGATACCAGTTTTGTTTTATAATAATGGTATAAGGAGAGTTCAAGGGTGGATAATGAAAATAAGATGAAGGAGGTTGAGGAAGGATGTTACCTCTTCTATGGGTAACTCCATTTAGTTTTCACCAAAAGGGTTTACTCGTATTATATTATGTGCAAATGTAGAATTAAAAGATGAATTTAGGGATTTTTGGGGTTTTATTGGTCATATATGTTCCCAAAATATGTGTCTTGAGATGTGTGGGGAAGGGGGAGGTTGTGGCCTTTTATAGGGGAGGAAAAGGACTCACTTAGTATTTTTTAAAACAAGTTGTGTGTACCAACATTATTACCAAACAAAAGTCATCCAAAATCAAAAAATAACTAATTTTAGTTTCATTTCCTAATAATTTAAAACCATTGGGTGTTGTATAAGTGTATGGGTCATTTGGTATCTTAATTTTAAGGTTTATTTCTTTTTTAAGCTTAATTTTACTTTAGTCGCTGTAATTAATGTTAACTACATTCACAAATATTTTTGGTCAAAAACTAAGCTAAACTTATTTTAAATTATAAATTATGATTATTAGAAATATGGATTCCTTTTTTTATAAATTCCAATCACATAATAGGTATAAAATAATTTAATTTTAATCCCATAGATTGGATGACAATGCAGGAAATTAAAGTAAAAATGATCCAAAGGTTGATATGTTTTTACATCCAATTTCAATGTGAAATATCTTCCAATGACCAAAATTGGATTAATTGAGACAACTATGATGTATGTAAACATTTAAAACAATTTGAAATAATACTTAACCCATTAGAAGAATTATAAAAAAAAATTTATTAAAATTTAGTATTTTTCACTATTCAACAAAAAATAAAACATCCTAGAAAAATATAAAAAAATCACATTAAGATAATTTTTATGTTTAAATTTCAAATATGAAGTTTATTTTTACAAATAATATTTATTAATGATTCAAATTTTATATTTAAAATAGATTCATCATTAAAAAGAGGTAAAAGTTCTTTTATAAAAATATTGGTTTTGTGTGTAATATTGGGTTTGTTCTTATCCTTTGATTATCAAATATATTTTATTATTATAAAACATATTTTTTTTGAATATACAACATATAAATTTAAATAATATCATTAACTAGTAGTAATTAATTTAACTTATTAATATAAATCATATTTTTCACATAAAAATAGTCTTTTATAAAATCATTCCCTTTATATTCATTTGGTTTCTATATGAATTTATAACTAATTGGTAACCAATAAATTCAAATATATATTTAATAATTTATTTCATAATATATTATTATATTTAATTGTTATGTTATATCTTATTAAATAATAATATTTTAATAATATATTATTTTTCAGTAACACTATATCATGCATGTTACACAATCCATCAAGGAGACTCAGTATTCTATGTAATGTAAGCTAATATCGGTGTTCCATTTAGAGAATGCTAAAATTTATTTTGTGTGTAGTTCATGATTAAATTGGGGTTTCATATAACGCAATATATACCTAGTTCATTAATATAAAATAAACTATTTTTAGGGTAGCGTTAAATAAAAAATTTCAAAAAGATTAAATTAATTTGAAAGATAATAATTCATAAAATCTAGAGGTGTTACACGTCCCCCTAAATCCTCTCTAACTTCAGGACTTTTTTCGAGGCCTGTGAGTAGCCTCTTCTAGGTAGTTTTCCATATAAAACATGACGATGGCTACAATTTTGGTGTTAGAGGTGGGGCGTGATGTGATGATAGTGGTATGATTCTTTCAGTGTCATTTAGAAGAGTATTGGTTATGCAAGTTCCCTCAATCCATTCCTACGAGGGTTTATTGTGGAATTACAACCTCAATACAATATTTTTATCCTCTATATAGAATGAACATGGATAGATTTCATGTATCCCTCCAGATGGCTGGGGCACGATCATCTATCATATTATATTACTTAGGTGGAGTTCGTGGTATTGTCATGACCATATATAGGGGGGATCCCCTAACCTAGTAGGTTATCCCAGTAGTATATTCAATTTCATTATCTATATGACCCCATAATTAGAATGAAGATATTGTAGGTTTTTTTGGAATAATCATTTATATGATCCCCTACTTGGAAGATACATCAAGATTGGGTTTGCGGTATCCCCCAGCAGTCCTGGGTGTGATCCCCTACCACTGTATTGTGGTTCTAAAACACGGTATCATTTTCACTGTCCCCCAATAGACCTGGGTGTGAACCCTATTCTGATTTTTATGATCTATGGAGCTATATATTGGTTTATTGGTATCCCCTAGTGGTTTTGGGATAGATTACCTATCGGACTGATTAGATCCTCTATGTTTCTAGTAGGTTTAGTGGAGTCCCCATCAGGGTTGAGTGAGATCCACTATTTTATTATCGAGATATAATGAATTCTAGGTTAACATATACATGGTGAGACCCAATTATCATGTACACAATGAGTGATATCTTTAGGATGAGTACCATAAGGTATGGTAGGGTTTAGGGAGTGAGATCTCCCGGACGAGCAATATCTTTATGCCTCAAGTAAAATATTTTGGTTGGCAGTGGGGATCAGACATCTTGAGACTTTGAGACTACGATGATTATATTTAGTTTTTTATGGGAATCCATAAGAGTGATTTTAATTGACACAATATATAGAGATTAGATGAATATTCACATATGGATGAGTATCAATCAAAATTTAGTTTCTTATTCTCTCTCGCTTGGGATTTTTCCTCTGAATTTTGGTTAATCAAACTGTTGTCTTTTATTTTCTCCCTTTTAGTTTGGGTTTTTTGGGTGCCTAATGGGTATTTTTTACTCAGCCATGCATGGTATCTTCCCACATATGATGTGTTTTGTAAATATTATAGGCCATTTTATGGAGTCTTTGGAGGACCTAGATCAATAATACCTTATAAAGATAGACATACTGAGTTGTATACTAGTGGTTTCATTTGACAGTAGTCCCCTCATTCAAAGAAAGATGGATGATTTTTTTATATTTGTGGTATTTTATTTAGAAATTTTTCTAAATTTTATAACATTTTCTATATTCATTTTTTGAGATATATGTATGCAGGCATATATTTATTTCTGTTATATCATTATCTCTATAGTGTTAATTGGAGATTTATGGGTATGATTGAGTATAGGTTCCATAGGTTAATGCCTCCCAAGTGTATGATATGTTGTCTCAGTGTTAGTCACAGGCCCTTAACCAATTGGTGGAGGGATTGGGGTAGTGGTGGCTAGGTCGTCCATCATCCAGGAAGGCCTCAGTGCGTCGGTCCATTACATAGTTGTATTAGAGGAGGACCTTCCTTATTGTAGGAGTTTTTTAGCTTTGATCATGGTTTTTTTATAGTGAGAATATTGAAGTGTTTTCAGATCAACTTTCAGACCGAGGACCCCATTGTTGTTGTAGTGGATGACGTACCCATTCACTAGGACTCTAATAACCTTCTAGTTGACACGAAACATGTAGGCATTGGTCATATGTAAATTTTGGAATATTCAATATATAGGAGTGGGTTGTGGGTTCCATTTACATCTTTATTCAACATACCATATATACTATTAGACTGTTATGTGTCTTGATTCTATTTCGTGATTCAACGACAATGAAAACCATACATAGTCCCACTATAGGATTTTGATGACGATCCTTTCAATGATGAGCCATCAGTGTATGGGTCTACATAATAGCTAGTATCTCTGGGTGTTTTTTCAATCAATCCAACACCCATTAAGTAACAATTTTTGATCACTGTTCAATCAATGTATGTGTGAAAGATGATTGTGTTACATAAGTTTTATAGGTTGATACCACCCACATATTGGTTTTATCCAGACCCTCAAGTATCTTATGACTGGATTGAGGTAGAATCATATTTTTTTATATTTATGAGGAAAACTCCCATTTAGATGTTGGTCCAATAGGTGAGTCTTCAGTAGGTCTCAGTTAGCTAATGGTGGATTCTGGTATTTCATACCCATGATTATACAATTTTCACTTGGACGGAGTTTGATATGCTCTTAAAGGAATATTTTTATCTAGAAACGTCGTGATCGATGTGTATCCAGGAATATATAACGATTTGGAATGGTAGAATGATAATGGAAAAGTATTTTAAAATGTTTATAGACCATTCCTGATTCTCTATGGATATGTTTTAAGATCAATTTTTCAAATAATATACCATTGAGTAGGGATTACTTATAGATTTCAAGGGATCAGTGATATCATTGTGCATTTTCACCAGTATTGGAGTGTTAGAAATTGCCTAGGTAGTGGAGAGATATTTTGGCTATCAATAATCCAACTATTGGTGTAATCCACATGGTATTTGAGACCATTGAAGTGGGTATCCTACAATAGTATCAGGGATCTGAGTGTGTGAGATGATTTAGGAGACAATCTCATGATGGAGGGTATATAGATCAGGGCTCCCAAACTGGTTCTAGTCATATGTGATAGAGGTGGAGTTTATCTTGTGATGGATGGTGATATCTCATGTTAGATTTTATGACACACTATTTAATTAAAATGGTGATTATCAGTGGACCATTGTGGTAGAGACAACCACTGGAGAATGGATTTCTATATTTAGGTAGACGTTGTATAGAAGTGGTAAGATCACATGGAGGTGGAAGAAAGTTTTATTTGTTTTCACCTCCACCCTTGGTGGTCCACTCTAGGATTAGGGAGATAGAAGATATGGGATAATATCATTTTAGGACACAAAGACCTATGACCCTTTGGCTCTGAGGATGATTAGAGTTATTATATATATCCTGCTTAATTTTTTAGTAGTATTGATAGATATATTTGTGAGATACCCATTTGTTTAAACTTATTTCTTAAGCCTTATCATGGGTGGCATGGGGAATTAGTAGAGCCCTATCATGGTTATTTTTTAATGGATTTGAAATCAAAATAAAGAAGGATGATTCCCCCACCAAGGTGTATACTTTTGATGTGATATAAAACTATGTGGTTTAGTCAGAACTGCCAAAAGTTGATAGTGTCGAGGTGTTGTGAATGATTTCCTTTGACTTTTTTATTCGAGGTGAGCTGGTGTATAGTGGTATTGTAGAAGGCCCTAGTTGGGGTGAATAGGTGGGTAAGGGAAATGATGATATTCCACCATAAGGGGATTCAAGCCAGAATGCTTGACTGGGTTTGAGGTATGAAAAGTGTACTTACTCTTCCAGATGTAGTTATCATAAATGCATGAGCCACTTTTCCCTATGTGTATCCCCTATTCATGTACAAGTGGTACTAGTAGAGGGGTTTTTCTTGACCTAAATTCTTTGAGGCACTAGTATAGAGGATTTAAGGTCATGCACTTCTATCTGTAGTGAGGCCCAACTTTGGTGGAGGTAGATCCTTGTATAGAACCTTCTTGTAGCAGTAGAGAGAGGCCCAATGATGATTTCCATAGTATTTATAGGTTTCCTACAATCCATGCTCAAATGGTTTCTACCTATTAGTATGGAAGTGTTTCCATCTTGTGGGTGGAAAGTTAATCCTTTTTAAAGGAGTGATCCCAGGCCGAGTAGGATGATCTCATGTACGAGTAGATATAGTCAAATTTTATTAGATGGATTTATTTACCCTTGAAGATGTGGTGTGGTGATATTTTAGTTTCTTTCTATAGTAGTGGATTTAAGGACTACAGAGACTTGGTCAAGGTGGAAAACACTTACCGAGGTTTATTAGACCATTCCTGATACATTAGTGGATTGGAAACGTAGCGTAGCACATGGCACTGCAAACACAGTTGGAGAGGGGGCAAGTCGTATTCCACGTATCCCAGCTAAGAATATATGTGCATGACCCATCCCATGTCTTAGACTATAGAGAGCTAGAGATTGATGACGTTGCAACTTTTGCTGAGTACAAAGAGGAGATAGAGGATTGACGGTAGTGAATCATTCATCGGTGTTCGATACCTCTCATATGCATTCTATGGAAGCACGTAAATCACTTAGAGATAACATGGAAGCAAGAGGTTCATATGTGAGCCCAATACCCCTCTTTATTTGTGTAGCCTTTTTTGTATTTTGGGGATTTAAATCCCTAAGGTGGGGATAATTTAAGGACATGGAAAATTCCATATAATTTTTTTGGATTGTTACGAGATTTCTAAAATTAACGGCGCATGATTCTGAGACCTAGTGTGTCCAGAATTATTTTTTTAAATGTTTTAAGGTACATTCAGTAAACTTGTGGGTGGTGTTTTTTATCTTCTAGACTAGTGCTGGGATTAAAAATCATAGGGAACTATTGAATTCTCAGTACTTATATTCACTTAAGGGAAGCTTCACTTCAACCACAGTGGGTTGGGAAAAAAAGTTAATTTTTGGACTTTATAGAAAAATAATAAAATAACATAACAAGTTATTTTATTTCTTTTTCTCCGGCGGGTGAGCGGTAGTGGTGGGGACTGGTGACATGTTTAGACAATCAACGGATTGACTCATCAACTATATAACTTTGTCGTTGTAAATAACTATAGGATCATTAATTCATTTATTGAACCTCCTGAATTCCTCAAAATGTTACTCACCTTTCTGACTCCTATTTAAATAGAGCAGAGTGTAGGGTTTTGGAATGGATTCTTCCAGTGAGGAAACATTGGCAATGCCCTGTGGCAACATCCACCTGGAGTACAAGACCGGATTCTGCGAACGGTGATGAGAACCACCAAATCAGTAACTGATGACAGAGATGAAAGAGGTTCAATCGATCGTCATCCGCAAATGTCTCATTCAGGTAGGGGTTTTTTATATTATAAAATTCCCCCTTCTCCATTATTGATTTATATGAAGAACGTGGATCAGCTGACCAACAGGTTGACCTGTGGATCATTAATTAAACATGAGAGGTTGATGTGGGGTTACTAGTCAAGAGTTATTCCTAAATTCTCTATTTGTTGTTAACACCCCTTGTTAAAATGCTAACGTGGAGGGCATAGGAAACTCCGAACAAGGCTCAACCCTCTTCCAATTTTTTTGTTCATGTGTTTCTCATGCATGGTCGAGAAATGTGATGGAAAGGCATAGATAGGTTTCAAACAGTGGCGGTGGTGACCTGAGAGGCTCATAGGCACAGATGACACCAACAACGGACCACTAGAGCACGTCTGGTGGCCCGTGGAAAGAACCGTCAGTGCGTCATGACGGCAGCAGCCAGCGGTGTCCGGAGGAGGCCCTCATTAATCATCAGTGGGTGGTGGGAAGTTGATGCACCCTCGCGTGCCACTGTGGCCAAAGAAAGCCAGCCCGAGCAGAACTTGCGGGAGAAGGGCGGTGCCTGCAGGCGCCGCCGTCGGCAGGAGGGAGCGGCGCGACCCCACGTCATTCCTCGTTGGATGGATACTGGACGACCACCTAACCGACCCTTGCACGTTGTGGGGTAGCACCTCAATGTTTGAAATAAATGTCTTGGTGTCCGCAGGGAAAGCAGGAGGCGTGGTCCGCCTTTAGGCGGACTTCTCCGGACACAGGACGGACCTACGGTCCGACTGAACGATCCATTTGCAGTCTGTACCCACGAACCAGCTGGGCAAACCCCGACGAGATGGACCTAGTGAATTGGTATGTCCTTAATGATCTGGACCCGAGCAGGGTCAGGATGACCCTTGGACTAGTTGCATCGGGCCGACGAAACTGTGTCAAACTAGTCCCAGACACAACTATCCCCCGGATCAAGAAACACCTATAACTGATGAACCTAGTGTCTGTTTGACACATCTTCAGTGGCGTTGAGACCATTTTTCGGGAAGTATTCCCTTTGGCATATTATGGTGGGTCCAACTGAGCCAGTCCAGAACGAGGTGTGATCACCCCTTTTTCACAGAAAGGGGAGTAAAAAACAGACCATGCATCCAGTCTATGTGTCATATATTAAATAAGGACCCTTGTGACAAGAATGTCCTTGGAGATACACTATTTCAGTTTTGAGAAAGTTTGACATGCATCTTGGGTTGGATCGAACATGAATCCAACTAGGACTATTTTTGCGAAAGTGACCATATCTCATAGATCGAGCGTCTGATAAATGCATTTTATGTCACGTTGGGACCCGTATGATGGGTTGGTACCTTGGGTATGATTTTTGTGGGACTTCTTAATGGATTAAATATGATCGATGGCTTGAGTAGTAGAATATTTTAGAGATCTGGTGTGCAACGTGTAGGAATACAGAGGCTGGTTGTGATACAAAGAAGAAGAGAACCCAATACAAGTGAGCATCAAAAACTCTAGAGTGGGATGATCTAGCTGTATGACTAATCGTCCGTACCTCTATACCAGCGACCAAAATGTGTCAGCAACAACAACCAATATTGGTCTGCACCGGAGACCAATATGGGTCAACACCAGTGACCAATATGGGTCAGCAATAATCTCCAATATGTGTCAGCATCTAGCGACCAATATGGGCTAAAATTTAGTGAACTATATGGGTCATTAGTAGAGTTTCTATAGATATGATGATATGGATTTATGACTTGTCATAAAAATACAAATAACCTTGATGTTATACCAGTAGAGTGAGTTGTCTCTTTTTCTTTATGCTTCATGATTTAGATAATGCTTGTGATATTACCTGTGTGTTATTTCTTGTGATGTTTTTCTTTGGGGATTATAGAGAGACCTTAGGGGGTCTCGGGGTCCCCTACTAAATTTTTATACTCACCCAAGCATGGGAACCTCCAACACGTGTGTGTCTGTTGTAGATTACTGATGATCCAAGGTAGACATTGGAGGTTCAGTACTTGGTGTAGTTTGGTGTGACGGGGGTAGTCAAGATTGTAACGCCCCGACCCCAGCTACCCAGAGCCGGTGCATTACTTCGTAACATTGGCATGATCACAAAAGATCAAGTCTCGAAAGACCGATTAGTTTAGTAGCCTTGGAAACACTAGATAAATTCATAAGTCTTTCATTACATCAAAAAGTAAACAAACTACAATAACATGGTCTTCATAGTCCACAATCATATCCCTTTCTGACTACCCCTGCAGGTCATTCATAAAATACTTCTTCACATCCTGGAAAAATATTAAAACATTGAAAGGGGTGAGATCAGATGCTCAGTAAGGTTAACAATATAGCGGAAGATTTCTTAAATAAACATTAACATTTAAGGCAATGTATAACTAAAACAAAAGCCTTTTAAACTTGAACTTCAACATAATATGGCAAAAGTAAAATGAGATAATTCCATTTACTTCTTCACATGGATATTCTACTGGTCGAATAATCACATGCAATATCAATAACCACTTTCATAATGATGGAATGCATACTTCCAGACTATCATAACCACATAGTCAAGGCCTCTTTCCAAGACCACAAATAAGATTTTGTCAAGGCCTCGTGCCAAGACACTTGTTTGTCTCATGAGACCTGCCGATGCATCGAGGAGCTATAGCGGGTTCCACCCATCACTTATTAAGTCCAATGCATTCCTCATATGAATAGGTTTAAACAAATCATAAACCATAACATAATCATATCATATAAAACACACATAAAGGAAACATAACATTTCCACATTTCAATCACAATATATCAATACAACACATTGATATAATAAAGACGCTTTCAAAACCATTTTCAATACCAAAATAAAAGAATGTTAAAACTTTGTATTTATTTTTCATTAATAAAAAGTGATGGATTGTAGAGGAATCTGAAACTCAAATAATGGTCACGGCGGTGTAGAAGTCGTTGTCGCCGCATATGTACGGAAAGAAAAACATTCCCTTTTTGTCGTTTAGTAATACGCTTCATATAAAAATATTTCTTTTGAATAAGCGTAAACGTCAAAGGGGTTTATACACCGTATAAAAGAAAGTTGTGTATAAAACAAAATATGCCTCAATGAAAGGAGATTGAGACGAAGTTTTTAAAAAGATCATTTTTAAAATAAGATAGATCTATTATGTGTATTCACAATAGTTACCCAAAAAGAAAGTAAAAATACAAAATAGGACATAATAATATCATGACATAATTTGAAAGTAGGAGATTAACCCAATGAATGTAAGTTGGGTTAAGAAATTCCCTTACCTTGCGTCTTGTCCTGACTCGACCGTTCTTTAACCTCCTGAATAATAAACTAGAGTTAATTTATATTTACTTAAGAACCTTTCTCATGTTCATTATTCCTTTTATATCCCTTATTATCATGTTATGAACATTATTTAATTATTTAAGTTAATAACGGTCGTTTTGTCGATCATTGGTACTTGAGTCAAAAATAAACTTCTTATAATTACAAGTTGTTCATGTGGTGAAATATCCATTTTATCCAGAATTATATTCAGGATGTAGATATCATATATATCATATATACATTATATACATTCATTTATAATGACACGTAACATTTAGAGGTAAGAAATGAAATGCACCGTTCATGGAGACGGTAAGCCGTACGTACGCATGAACGCTACTTTCATTTCTATTTCGTAATTAATGGAATGAAATCATAATGATATAAATTTATTATATAATTACAGTATAATATAATGTATAATACCATTTAATCCATCCTTTATACATCCCACATATGGAATTAACAATTCAAATCACTTTGAGGGGGGCGGTAGTCCGCACTTCCTAAAATGAAATTATCACGTTTTACCCATAATGGAAATCATAAAGTATGCCATAAATGAGAAATACAGAAGCATAAGCAAAACATAAACACATTATATGTCATATATAAATATAGTGACATCTTAATGGCCACCTTTTAAGGTTTTATATGTGTGTTGAACAATCATCGTTTCGTGAGGCAGAAATTCGACATCCACAGAAACCGTATGTTCATTAACCATTAGATGTAGGTGTGTGTAAGTGTATCTCGAATCATTCTTATAACAACATCCTAGTATATTTATGATACTGGTGTTGTCACAAAATCAATTAATAAAAAGAGTTTAGGGGGTTGGAGAAGAAAAATAAAACAAAACAACATTAGAGAAGACATTAACTCAAAATCGGGTAACTCTTTTTGATTTGAGCCAAAGGCTTCCTTGAGAAGAGTTCTGCCCAAAGTGAGGCTTCTAGGAGTAATAGGGGGAAGTTGGGAGAGTATTTGGGTATAGGTTGGCCGATCCAAATGGCTTTAATGTGTGAATAAGGTGGGAGAGGTGGGGGCGTTTTATAATTGGAGATGAGGGGCTCTTTTGGAAAGATTGAAATGTTACATTATTACACAATGCTTTTCGTATTCTAAAGGTCCCACACATATATAATTCGTGGCTAAGGTGATAGGGTTCTAAAGCTACCCATAAAATAGTCTTTGGACAAGTTTACGCCTTGGAATTTACATTATCTTTTCATTTTATTAAAATCGTTAAATAATGAGGTCATCGCTGCATCATAATGATGTCATAAATAATTTAATTTATTTAATGTCTAGAAACTATAAAAAAAATACTATGATGTAGGAAATATTTTTAGCTTTCTAATGAATATTTATAGTCAAAATTTGGTCTTGGGTAACCCAACTTAAAAACTGTTTTAGTAAAATAACTCTTGTTTGTGTCAATTTAATTTTAACATTAAATAAATATATATTAATGTCATTTTCCAACTAATGTGGCTCCATGGGGTCCCCAAGTTGACCCATGGGTTGTCTTGGTCGGCCATGACACAGCCAATAGGAGTAGGACAAGTGTCATGCTCATCTCATATTATTAAAACATTATTTGTACCTTAAACTACACTAATTACCTCTAATCGCGATTAAGAACTTAAAAGTTACTATTCACCAAAAACATATTTTAATCTCATTGAACCACATTTTACTTCTTAATTACAACCATGTATGTCAGATTTTTGAAAATCAAATCACAGAAGTGGTAATATTTTATTTAAACGAAAAATCAGTTATATAACTACCACTTAGTGGTTTCACTATTCATCAAAAATTGAAGTTTTTCTGAACAAGGCCAAAATTTCACCCTAAGCTATAATTGATATTCCGAATTCAAAAATGATGTCTATTTTACAAAATTACAAACATATAAGTTGCATTAATTAATTTTATAATTAATTCCCGTTGTTATGACAAATAGCGTGTTTTAAAGAAACAATTTATATCAAAAGATTGGCAATTGTTTATGTCCAATTTCAATGTTAAATTAATTCTAATGACCACCATTGGATAAAATGGTAAAAATATATTCTAATTATACTTTAAAAAAACTAAATAGTATAATTTATCACAATATATTATTTTGATTAAAAAAGTTGTTTTAAGTATTTTTCACTATTCATAAAAAAATTGGAAGTTCTCAGAAAGTTACAATAAATTCAACTTAGGATAATTTCGATATTAAGAATTCAAAAATGAAGTCCATTTTGAAATATAAAATATCTATAATTTTAAAAAGAGGTTATTACTATTCATAATGGCTAATTTGATTAGTCGCGGTGTTTTAGAACTCGAAGTTGCGTACAATGCAAGCTATTGCATTATTGAATGAGAAGCGTATCGTGGAAGCTCGGGGTGTTACATTCTCCCCACCTTCAATAAATTGCATTCTCGCAATTTGAAATTTTTCTTTGAAAATAAAAGGTTGAAAATAGAAAATACCTTTGAGGAAAACCCAAATCGGAAATAAGGTTAATAAATATATAACATTAAAAGAAAACAAGATAAGTACAAAGGTCACCCGATATAGCCCATTCTAGGATTCTATGAAAATATGGATATGGAGGAGAAACAAACCATCAAGGTCTGATGGAGAGTTATAGAAAACAGGATTAGGAGAATGTTTAACCACAAGAAAATCACAAACTTGTGATTGGTTAAACGGTCATTGAATCCCCAGTTGGAAAAGTTAACCGACAACATTTTTGTTTTAAGTTACCTTTTATAATGTTGAGGAATTTATATAAGAGATTTACAAAGAACGTAAGGGAATATACATACTTGTTATGTATACTTTCATTCGTTAATAAATATTTACCAGAAACCTAACTTTTACTCCAAATGGTAACATAACTCAAAAATATTATATTTATCCTAATTGTATAAGGTTACAAATGTTAACACATACCATTTAGATTTGTAAAACTATTTTGTAATAACCAGGGACTTCCTGTAGGCTAGTGGTAGAAAATAAAGGCTTGTCGCACTATGGTTGTGGGTTCAATTTCTGCAGCTTTGTCTGACGCGACGGGTTATTCCCCACCCTGTAGGTTGTCCTTTTCCTAAAACTATAGTATCCTAATATTCCAAAAATAATCTTCATAAATTTTTTAACCTTAAAAAATACTATCCAAAGATAAACTTAATCCACTCCAACCTTTACAGTTATCCAAAATACCTCCGTCCAGAGATTCTCTAAAAGGTCTCTAAATTCCCAAATCAATCGTAACATCAGATTCCCCAAATAAAGAAAAGTTTCTCTTATTGTCACATACTAAAAATATGATTACCATAATCATATTAAAACCTAACTGAAATCAAAAAGTACTGCAGTACAATCATTATATATATCACATTATTCTTATAACCAGAATATAATCCTTGATTCCAAAATCACCAATACATTAATTATTCCGCTTCAACTGTAGTCATAGCATAAGATTGGCCTTGATCCCTCGGCCTTTTATGAGGTAAGTTTCCTTGACGCTTATGACATTCATTTGCATAATGCCTCATTTCCCTACAATTGTAGCATTCAACATTGATAGCCTCTTTCTTTCCTTTGCAATCACGAGCCTGGTGACCCTTTTCTCCACATTTATAACAAACTCCCATTCCTTTTAGGCAAGTACTTGGGTGATTCTTACCACAATTATCACATAATAGAAAATCCTTCTTTCCCTTTTTCCCTTTATCAGTCTCTTGTTCCACCGTTCTCTTCTTTTCTTACTTTACTGTGTTGTCATAAGACTTAGAGAATTTCTTTTCTGTCTTGATAGCACACGAGACAATATCTTCATATGATGAGAAGGATTGTGATACTAAATATTGACGGAGAAATGGTTTTAACCCATCAAAGAAACGATCAATCTTACTCCTTGGGTTATGTATATAATCGGCAGCATGCCTCGCTAACCTTGTAAATTTAGCCTCATACTTTTCGACATTCTAATCCTCCTTCTGCCTCAGACTCATAAATTGCATTTCCATATCTGCTCGATGGTCACGAGGAAAGTATTTTTCTAAGAAAAGCTCTTTGAACTCCCTCCATTCCATATTCGATACTTCATCATCTTCCATTGTGTTTTAAATCAGCGCCCACCACTGATCGGCATCTCCAGTGAGGCGGTAAACTACCATGACAACCTTCTCCCTTTCACTACTCCCCAAGGCATGGAATATTTTCTCTAAGGAATTTATCCATTGCTCAGCTACTATAGGATTTGTACTCCCATTTAAGGTTGGTGGTTGTTGCCTCATGAAGCGGTCTAACATTGATCCCCCACGTTGTGGACCAGGGTGCTCCATACGAGTAAGGTTATTATTCATAACCTGAGTGAGTTGTCCCAGTATGGTTATAAGTTGATCAGCACCAGTTGTATCTCCAGCTCCACAATAATTATCTTGAGCAGAAGGGAAATCCCTACACGGAGTGCGTGCATTGATACGGTTTCCATTCCTTCCACTAGGCGCCATTTTTAAACAATGGCATAAACTATATTAGTTTATAAATCAAAATACATAATTCCATACTTGTAAGCTAATTAACATAAATTTAACTATTTATGGATATAATCCATAAAAATGTTTTCTTTGAGGAAGTATATACTCATAACCCTTCATAGTGTTTTATAAAGAAAATGAGAATTATCCAAAGCATATCCCTCGGGAGTGTCGTAACCAAGAGTGCAGCAAGGCCCGTTGTCGCGCACCAGTTCCTGTTCGAGTCTAGCTCAAAACGGTGTTTTCGGGTTTTACCCCTAGGTACATCTGTGCCAGAGCCACCTCTACTTGCTCGTATCTAGACAGGGATGTATTGATCGGAAAACTCTCAAAATCTCTACAATAACAAAATTCTAGGAAGTTCTTATATACTAATCCTCAAAGTCTATCTTTGGGCTATGTGATCTAACCAGAGTTTATCTAAAACTAGCTTCCAAGGTTAGTACTAAACTGCCTCTGATACCAACTGTAACGCCCCGACCCCAGCTACCCAGATCCGGTGCATTACTTCGTAACATTGGCATGATCACAAAAGATCAAGTCTCGAAAGACCGATTAGTTTAGTATCCTTGGAAACACTAGATACATTCATAAGTCGTTCATTACATCAAAAAGTAAACAAACTACAATAACATGGTCTTCATAGTCCACAATCATATCCCTTTATGACTACCCCTACAGGTCATTCATAAAATACTTCTTCACATCCTGGAAAAATATTAAAACATTGAAAGGGGTGAGCTCAGATGCTCAGTAAGGTTAACAATATAGCGGAAGCTTTATTAAATAAACATTAACATTTAAGGAAATGTATAACTAAAACAAAATCTTTTTAAACAGTAACTTCAACATAATATGGAAAAAGTAAAATGAGATAATGCCATTTACTTCTTCACATGGATATTCTACTGGTCGAATAATCACATGCAATATCAATAACCACTTTTATAATGATGGAATGCATAATGCCAGACTATCATAACCACGTAGTCAAGGCCTCATGCCAAGACCACAAATAAGATTTTGTCAAGGCCTCGTGCCAAGACACTAGTTTGTCTCATGAGACCTGTCGATGCATCGAAAAGCTATAACGGGCTCCACCCATCACTTATTAAGTCCAATGCATTCCTCATATTAATAGGTTTAAACATATCATAAACCATAACATAACTGTATCACATAAAACATGCATAAAGGAAACATAAAATTTCCACATTTCAATCACAAGATATTAATACAACACATTGATTTAATAAAGATGCTTTCAAAACCATTTTCAATATCAAAATAAAAGAATGTTAAAACATTGTATTTATTTTTCATTAATAAAAAGTGATGGATTCTAGAGGAAGCCGAAACTCAAATAATGGTCACAGCGGCGGACAAGTCGTTGTTGCCGCATATGTACGGAAAGAAAAACATTCCCTTTTTGTCGTTTAGTAATACTCTTCATATAAAAAATATTCCTTTTGAATAAGAGTAAAATTCAAAGGGGTTTATACACCGTATAAAAGAAAGTTGTGTATAAAACCAAATATGCCTCAATGTAAGGAGATTGAGACGAAGTTCATAAAAAGATCATTTTCAAAATAAGATATATCTATTATGTGTATTCACTATAGGTACACATAAAGAAAGTAAAAATACAAAATAGGACATAATAATATCATGACATAATTTGAAAGTAGGATATTAACCCAAAGAATGTAAGTTGGGTTAAGAAATTCCCTTACCTTGTGTCTTGTCCTGAATCGACCGTTCTTTAACCTCCTGAATAATAAACTAGAGTTAATTTCTATTTACTTAAGAACCTTTTTCATGTTCATTATTCATTTTATATCCCTTATAACCATGTTATGAACATTATTTAATTATTTAAGTTAATAACGGTCGTTTTGTCGATCTTTGGTACTTGAGTCAAAAATAAACTTCATATAATTACATGTTGTTCATGTGGTGAAATATCCATTATATCCAGAATTATATTCATGATGTTGATATCATATATATCATATATATAGTATATATATTCATTCATAATGTCACGTAACATTTTGAGGTAAGAAATGAAATGCATCGTTCATGGAGACGGTAAGCCGTACGTACGCATGAAGGATACTTTCATTTCTATTTCGTATTTAATGTAATGAAATCATAATGATATAAATTTATAATATAATTACAGTATAATATAGTGTATAATACCATTAAATACATCCTTTATACATCCCACATATGGAATTAACGATTCAAATCACTTTGATGGGGCGGTAGTCCGCACTTCCTAAAATGAAATTATCGCGTTTTACCCATAATGGAAATCATAAAGTATGCCATAAATGAGAAATACAGAAGAATAAGTAAAACATAAACACATTATATATCATATATAAATATATTTACATCTTAATGGCCACCTTTGAAGGTTTTATATGAGTGTTGGACAATCATCGTTTCGTGAGGCAGAAATTCGCCATCCACAGAAACCGTATGTTCTTTAACCATTAGATGTAGGTGTGTGTAAGTGTAGCTAGAATAATTCTTATAACAACATCCTAGTATATTTATTATACTGGTGTTGTTACAAAAGAAATGAATAAAAAATGTTTAGGGGGTTGGAGAAGAAAAATAAAACAAAACAACATTAGAGAAGACATTACCTCAAAATCGGGTAACTCTTTTTGATTTGAGCCAAAGGCTTCCTTGAGAAGAGTTCTGCCCAAAGTGAGGCTTCTAGGAGTAAGAGGGGGAAGTTGGGAGAGTATTTTGGCAGAGTTTGGCAGAGCCAAATGGCTTGATGTTTTGAATAAGGTGGGAGAGGTGGGGGCCTTTTATAAGTGGAGAGTAGGGGCTATTTTGGAAAGATTGAAATGTTACATTATTACACAATGATTTTCGGATTCTAAAGGTCCCAAACTTATATAATTCGTGGATAAGGTGATAAGGGTTCTATATATACCCATCTAATAGTCTTTGGACAAGTGTAAGATTTGGATTTTACATTATCTTTTCATTTTATTAAAATCGTTAAATAATGAGGTCATCACTGCATCATAATGATGTCATAAATAATTTAATTTATTTAATGTCTAAAAATTATAAAAAAATACTATGATGTAGGAAATATTTTAATCTTTATAATGAATATTTATAGTCAAAATTTGGACTTGTTTAACCCCACTTAAAAATATTTTTAGTAGAATAACTCATGTTTGTGTCAATTTAATTTTAACATTAAATAAATATATATTAATGTCATTTTCCAACTAAAGTGGCTCCATGGGGTCCCCAAGTTGACCCATGGGTTGTCTTGGTCGGCCATGACTCATCCAATAGGAGGAGGACAAGTTTCATGCTCATCTCATATTATTAAAACATTATTTGTACCTTAAACTACACTAATTACCTCTAATCGCGATTAAGAACTTAAAAGTTACTATTCACCAAAAAATTATTTTAATCTCATTGAACCACATTTTAATTCTTAATGACAACCATGTATGTCGGATTTTTGAAAATCAAATCACAGAAGTGGTAATATTTTATTTAAACGAAAAATCAGTTATTTAACTACCACTTAGTGGTTTCACTATTCATAAAAAATTGAAGTTTTTCTGAACAAGGCCAAAATTTCACCCTAAGCTATAATTGATATTCCGAATTCAAAATTGATGTCTATTTTAAAAAATTCCAAAAATATAAGTTGCATTAATTAATTTTACAATTAATTCTCACTGTTACGACAAATAGCGTGATTTTAAGAAACAATTTATATCAAAATATTGGCAATTATTTATGTCCAATTTCAATGTTAAATTAATTCTAATGACCACCATTGGATAAAATGGTAAAAATATATTCTAATTATACTTTAAAACCACTAAATATTATAATTTATCACAATAAATTATTTTGATTTAAAAAGTTGTTTTAAGTATTTTTCACTATTCATAAAAAAAATTGGAAGTTCTCAGAAAGTTACAAAAAGTTCAACTTAGGATAATTTCGATATTAAGAATTCAAAAATGAAGTCCATTTTGAAATATAAAATTTCTATAATTTTAAAAAGTGGATATTACTATTCATAACGGCTACTTTGAGTAGTCGCGGTGTTTTAGAACTCGAAGTTGCATACAATGCAAGCTATTGCATTATTAAATGAGAAGCGTATCGTGGAAGCTCGGGGTGTTACAAAGATCCTCTACTTAGACTTCAAAATTAAAGATACTAACCTCTATGTAGAGCTCCTGGGCAGATGTGACTATTTTTTACTTTCATTTTAGTTTCTAGGGGTTGAATTCTAGCCCACTATTTTATGTTTATATTTATACTTGAGTTTGTACTTTACTCTCATGGGTACACGTTAATTATGTTGGTTTTTTTAATTTAGTTTCCCTTTTTGAGTTTCTGGAGATCTCTAAGACAATGCCTTCCCTGTTCAGTAAAAGCCTTCAGGTGCTAGTCACCTACCCCTGGCCTATGAAAGGCAGGCTTGGGGTAGCCACGTCTAGGCCCTATGGGACGGGTCGTGACAAGATTTCTCTCTTGATTAATCCATTATTCATTATGTGGTATGATTTCATGGTGTACCAAATATAAATTTTATTTTATTTGGATCCATGGTTTACCTCAATGTTTTGGACATGTCTATAGTAGGCTCTGGATATAGATTTATATTTTAGAATATCTTATCATCCTCAGATATATGGTATAAGGCCCCGACCATAAACATTACTTATTCATATTTTAAGTAAACAATTTGAGTTTAATTCACATAGACGATCGTTTCAGGTGTATAGCTTTAGATAATTAGGATATAACTCATACAGAACAACATAAATATTAAAAAGTAGATTATTTTTCTCACTATAAATTTTTTTTTCACAAAACAATAACTTTTAAAAAGAAACATGGTTTTGTTTCATGTTTATTCATCTAAAATTTTACTTGATCCCATCACCGAATATAATCTACTTTAAATCCTATGAAAAAAATTTCAAAACATCATATGAGAATAAAAAGATCAGAAAATAATACATGAAGAATGAAAACTAATTACCTTATGAAAACCTATAAACCATGAATAATGTATCATAATGTCATACTTTTCAACTCTATGAAGTAGTGAATACTCTTCACTGAATATAAGCTCATTCTTTACACTTTTTATACTCAAAATATTAGTATAAAACCCACAGATAGAATATTTAACATATAATGGTAACTTCAGACATAATTATACTATAATGGGAAAACCATACGGTCAACATCCATACATATCACTCTAACAAGTGGAATAGTCAAACGGTTGGCTTCTATATCCAATGCATTGGAGGTTATAACGTCAGAACTCATCCTTGGTTCATCATAAAACCAACCATATTTGGTTTATCATGTAACCACCCATCATTTTTTTAACATGTAACCACCCATCAAATTTCTAAGTACCATTGTATAATCATAGAACATAAAAAATTACAATTATCAACATTTATCTCCTAAAATTTCATTTTCAATCATAAGAAATAATTTCAAGATATTAAAATTTTCAATAAATTTTCAAAACCATTTTCAATTCCAAAATACCCAAAAAGGGAATAATATATTTTTTTTTCTTTAAAAAAATATAGCTTATATATGAAACCAAATATAAAATAATGGTTATAGCGATGGAGAATTCGATGTTCCGGCATATGTTAAAAAACATTCCTTCTTAAGTTTTGAAAAGAAAGTACAACGCTTCATATAAAAAGATCACTTTTGAAAAACATAGAATAAATTAAAAATCAAAGGGGTTTATTATACACATTATAAAATATGGTGGTGTATAAAACCAAAATATGCCTCAATTAAAGAAGATTGAGCCAATGTCCCTTACCTTGAGTCTAACTCATCATGTAGAATCATTATATTCCTCTTCTTTGGTTGATCACCTTTGAAGAACACCTGATCAACTCTAATAAGTGTGTTATGGATAAAATCAGGCCTCGATAACATGTATAGGGATTCTAGGAAGGGGTTTGGGATGATCATGGCTAAACCAAATGATTCCTTAAGTGAGAGAACAATAGAAGAGTATATACCTTTATATATTAGAGTGAATGGGCACACATGGGAACTCTTAATATAATTAATTAATATAAATTAATTTTTTAATCCAAATAAATACAAGTAGAGACATGTAGAAGATAAACATTGGTTGGTTAGAAATAAACTCATCCAAAAAAATTTATAGATGTATTGATTTCATTTTAAACCTTATATTTTCATCTTAACCTATGTATTTATCTTTTAATTTTAATTGTGGTAACAACATATTATATATTATGAGGCTATAAATTTGTACTTATATAGGGTAAATTCCTCATAATTGGAAATGTTATGAATTTTCTTACCTTTTTATATCCACTTTGTAATTTTAAAATATTTTTATTATTTTTATATTATTTAATAAATTATAATATTTATAAAATATAAATTATGCAAATTTTGAAACTATTCATTTAATTGAATTTAAATAAAATCCAAAAAGATATATAACATAAAAAAATACCATTAAATAGAATTATTACTTGTCATGGTCACCTAGAAAATTTATATATGGTAACAAATATTTCAAATTATTTTAATATTATTAGTATCATTTATTGATTCTTCATTAATAAATATATCATTTCAACGTCATTGTCTCATAATTAAATTTAAATATTTATTTTCTAAAAATTATAAATAAATTTCCATGATGTAGGTGATATTTTTATCTTTTTAATTATTATATATAGTCATAGAGTTCACTTATATAAGACCATATTAAAAAATTAGTAATAAGAGATGTTTAGGATATTTTTTATTTTTACAAGAAATAAAATGTTATTAATGTCATAATCAGACCCAAGTGGCTTGAAAAGGCCACAATTTCATCACTAGTATTGTTTTGTTCTTCCATAACTCATCCTTTAATATTATAAAATGTTCTATAGTTGTTATATATCAATATAATATTATTTTTACACTTATTTACCTGATTTAACCTTTAAAGATGGTGAATAAAATACTAAAGTTAATATTCACTAAAAAATATTTTGATCCTATTAGAAAACAAATTTCATATATATTACAACCATGTTTCTCCATTTTTCAAAATTAAATTCATAGAAGTTGTTAAATTAGGCTTAACATTAATTTTCTGGACAGTTTGAGAAAACATGTTTTAAAAAAGTAAAAACCATCAAAAGATTGACGTGTTTATATAATAATTCAATGTGAATTAACATATAATGACCAATATTGGATTAAATGATAAAAAAATAATCTAATTAAACCTTAAAACCAATTAAATAGTTAATATAACAATTTAAATAAATTAGATTGAAAATATGTTTGGAATTAAAATGCATTATTTTTCACTATTTATTAAAATATGAATTTTATAGGAAAAATACCAAAATTTCATCCAATGTAAATTTTAAAGACCTTTAACTAAATAATTGGTTTATTGTTTCATATAAAAATCATTAAAGTTTCAAAAACTAGAATTAAAATGGGTTTTCCATCAAAAGGCGGTAAAAATACCATTAAAAAATATTAGTATATTTTAGGCTTAAAATTGGATTTATTCTCATTTTAAAACTCTAAAATTTATTAGATGAAAGTAAAAACATTTTATAAACATGTTTAAATATATTATAGTTTTCTATGTTCATTACTTCTAATACAAAATCTAGGAATTAACACCCATTTAAAATAATAATATTAATAATGTATTAATTCTTGGTATAACTCGGCCTTATGTGAAACAGATGATTTTGGAGAAACCCATTGTTGAGTTTCAGGTAAGCTATCATTAAATGAATCCATATTAAAGTGAAATCACTATCTAATTCATAAATATTAATTTAAATGAAAATTTCTAATTCTATAACTACCTGGCATGTTATATCCTTCACCGATTTTGGAAATTGCGCCCCCATATTTTTTATTTACTTATCAAATAAGTGTGGGTATTTTCCATCCTAGAACATTTATATTACCATGTTTCCTATTTAACCATAAGGTTTCTTCACAAAACCATAACCAGATAAATCGCCTTAATCCGCAATAGTTTCCCCCTATGGTCAAGAGTCTGTACCGGCTGTTCCTTATATGAAATATTTTCCTCCAATTAAACTATTTCTAGATTCAAAACATGAGATGGATCTTGTATATACTTCCATAACATTGAAACATGAAAAAAATGTGTATCTGGGATAAAATCATAATTAATGTAACATTTTAAGAAGCTAATCCAACATTATTCAGGAATTTATAGGGTCCAATGAACTGTGGACTCAGTTTCCATTTCTTACCTAAATGTATCATAATTTTCCATGGTGAAACTTTGAGAAGAAAATGATTACCTAACTCATAAAAAATACCCTTCCTCTAGTTATCCACATAAATTTTCATCATACTCTATTATGTACTCATATGTATCTAAATCTACTGAACATTATCTTCCATTTCCTCTAACAATTGTTGTCCCATCAACTTCCTTTCACTAACTTCATCATAAAAAGTAGGAGTTTTATAGCACTTTATAAATAATGCCTCAAATCATGACAACATTATACTCTAATGAGACTGTTATTACAATAAAAATAAAATAATGGAATATTTTTATCTGAACATCCCTGTTAATCCATTGAACAAGCATGTAGCATATCATCCAAGGTCTTATTTGTTTGTTCTGACTGACCATCTGATTGGGGATGAAATGTTTTTCTGAAATTTAATTCGGTACCCAAAAAATTATGAAGGCATTTGCAAAAGATGAAATTGAAACATGGATAATAATTTCATACAATAGATATGGGAACTTCATGTAACCTAACTATCTCTTTAATATACAACATAGAAAGTTGATCTAGACATAGAGTATCTCAAATAGGTGGAAAATTTTAAGAATTAGTCAAATGATTAATAATAACTTAGATCACATTGTTACCTTGATAATTCTTGGGTAATACCACTATGAAATACATATATATATGTTCTCATTTCCACTCTAGAATTAGAAAATGAGGAATCGTCCCTTTCATTAATTGTCGATATGTTTTAACATATTGATAAATAAAGCATCCTAAGGTAAAGTCACCAATATCTCTTTTCATTCCATCCCATCAGTAATACTCCAATGGGTCTCTATATATCATAGTGTTTCTCGGATGAATTGAAAAAATATAACTATTATCCTCACATAACAAATATTTCTTTAACTGTTAATCACAAGGAACACATAATCTATTACAAAACCTCAAAAAACAATCATTATCAATGTTAAATTCAGAAAAACTACCCTTCTGAACCAATTCATCTTTTTTCTATAACTCATTGTCTTCCTTCTACACTTGATTAATTCTTTCTAATTGATATGATTTCACTGATACCTGAATGAAAACAAAGGAATTTCTGGTACCGACATGTTCCAATACAAAATTCATCCAAACATTAACCATAGGATCATGTTCCAAATGTACATGGTTAATGTAGCATTACTTTTTTGAATCAATGAATTCTCCACTTTTTTTCCTAGATGGTAATGAATCATGAAATCATAATCCTTGATTAATTCCAGCCATCTCCTATGTCTCATGTTTAATTCTTTCTGAGTGGATATATACATTAATCTTTTGTGATTAGTATATATTTCACATATTACACCATAGAAATGATGCCTCCAAATTTTTAATGCACAAACTTCAGTATCTAAATCCAAAACATGTTTACGGTAATTTAACTCATTAGGTTTCAACTGAAATGTATCATAGGAAATTACCTGATCATTCTACATTAAGACATAGCCAATTTCTTTTAACGAACCATCACTGTAGATAACAAATTGACCATTCGTGGAAGGGAGTGCCAAAACTAGAGAATTTACCAATATTCTTTTTAGTTCCTAAAAATAATCATCACATACTTTTTTCTATATGAATATAACTCCCTTACTTGTTGAATTAGTTAGTGGGATAGATAACTAAGAAACATTTTCAACAATCCTTCAGTAATAACCCACTAATCCAAGAAAACTAAAAATATCTATGATATTGGTTGGCCTTTCCCACTCATTAACAACTTTTTTTTAGGAGGGTCCAATGTTATTCCATCTTTAGAAACAAAATTACCATGAAATGATATTTTTTTTAAAAAAAAATCGTTTTTAATAAACATTCCATATATTTTCTTTTCATTTAAACTATGAAAAAAAAATCCGTAAATGAATTTCATATTCACTCTGGCCTTTAGAATATACCAAAATATAATCTATAAAACCACACACAAATTAATCCAAAAACTAATGAAAGAGTCAATTAATGAGATTCGTAAATAAAAAAGGTGAATTAGATTACCCAAAGTGCATAACTACAAACTTATAATGCCTATATCTCGTTTGGAATGTTTTTTATTGAGTGTCATCCTCTTTAACCATCAGTTGATAGTACCCGGACCTCAAATCAATCTTCTAAAAATATAGAGCTCCCTGGAACTGATAAAAAACCATTGATATGAGGAAAATTATACATGTTCTTAATAGTGATGTTGTTTTGGGCTCTATAATCAATACAATGATTTATAGAACCATATTTCATTTTCACAAATAAAATATTTGCACCTGTGGTGAAGTGCTTGGTCAAATGAATCCTTTATCAATAAATTCCTGAAGCTATTTGTCCAATTCCTGCAATTATAATCCAGTCATTCGATAAGGAAGTTTTGAAATATTCTTAGCATTAGGAACTAAATCAATAGCAAATTCAACCTCCCGATTAGGAACAATACCAGTAAATTCATCTGGAGAATTATCTATGAATTCATTCCCAATTTAAATTCCACTAATCAAATTTATTTATTTATTTTCAACAACATGAGCTAGATAACCATAGCTATCATATTTAATCAATATCACAGCTACTTTTTATGTTGTCAAAGTTATCAAATCATTGAATAAAAGTTTCTTGGCATTTCAATCTATTTTTGTAGGATAAACTAAAAGTAAATCCATGCCTAAAATGATATCCAATTTTACTATGGGATGTTCAATAATATTTTTAGGAAAGACCATCCCACTAATATTAATAGTAAGATTCCAATAAACCAATATTTATTTAATAGTTCCACATGTAGTTTTTACCAAAATTTCTATATCATATAAATGAGTTGATATTTCCAATTTACATGAAATGCTCTATGAAATTAAAGAATGGGAAGATTTAGAGTCAAACAGAGTATATAAATATTTTAAAAAAACTTGCAACATATGCGTCACAACTTCATTTGATGGTACCACATCAATCGTAGTGGTAAAAATTGTTTTTTACATGTTCTTCTTCTTTCGATCATACTAGTATTCCCCCTAGGTAATCAACTTTAGCCACACATTGGTATAATGACCTAACTTATTACAACTAAAACATCTTACCATTGACTTTTAATTACTTTTATGACCATCTCCTTTGTAGTCACGGGAAATATGAGTAGTATTACCACATTATATGATCTACTTATACTATTAGAGACATTATCCAGGATATTTTTTACCCTACTTCTCACAATATGTAAATTTATTTCTCTTACCTCTGAACATCTTTGATGAATTCATTCACATTTATTTCTAAATTGATCACTTGTTTTTCATTATCTCAAGTAACACATGATCATCAAAAAATTCTATTTCTACCTTCCCATCACACCAGACAAGTTTCTCATAGATTTTGAACACACTAGAAGATAGTGTATGTCGATATTTTGGCTTCAATCCTGCGTAAAACCTATTTATCTGACTGTAAATATCCCAAATAAAATTTGGTATTTACCTTGAAAAATCGGTGAAATATTCTTCATTTGTTACCACTGAATCATCCTCCTTCTATATTAATAATGTGAATTTATTTTCCATCCTAATTCAAACATCCTTAGGAACATATTTCTCAAGGAAGATATTCTTTAATTCTCCCCATTAATGGTATCAATCTCATCACTTTCTTTGATATTTTTAACCATTAACCACTACTGATCGAATGACCCTTAAAACAATACATAGAAAAACTAGTCTTTTGATTTTCTGAACACCCAATTATATCAAAACTCTTTTCTAGTGCTTTTTTCCACCCATCTGATTTCACAGGGTCAGATGATCCTCTAAATTATGGAGGATGATTCCTCATGAAATTCCCCAATACTAACATATTCCTCTACGGTTGATTTTGTTGATCTCGTTCTTGGAAACCACCACAATTTATCGCATGATTCAACTGATTCATCACTGCATCAAACTATTCAGTTCCGATTCCAACCATCTCAGAATATTTATTTGGAATATTTTTTTCCTCTATATGAATTCCCAGTATATTTTCCCTATTTCCTCTACATAAAACCATTCTGAACAGACATTAATTAGATGATGTAACATGGTAATATTCAAATTATATATCATTTTATAAAGTAAAAAGTAATTTATAAATATTATATTAACAATACTCAAACTCATAAAGTTATCTAAGCCAACCATTGATACCAAATATGAGGCCCCAACCGTAAAAATTACTTAATCTTGAGTTAAATCAACAATTTCCCTTTTATTCACATCATGTAATTTTTAGGTTTAGTGATTTAGATAATTAGGCTATAAATCATACATAATAACTTACATATTACAAATTATTCAATTTTACTCATTATCCATGTTTTTCACAAAACTAAAACTTTTAAAAAGTAACATGATTTAGTTTCATGTTTAAACATCATAAAATTTCCTTGATCCCATCCATGACTCTATTCTCCATTAAATCCTAGGAAAAACATTTCAAAACAGGGTATGAGCATAAAATTTTTAGTAAGGGATATAGAAATAAGGAAAATGGTTATCATTGAGAAAACATGTAAACCATGAATAATATATCATAAATTCATACTTTTCACCTTTATGAAGTAGTAAATACTCTTCACCGAATATAAGCTTATTTCATACCATTTTTTTCATAGAATATTATTATAAAAACCATAGATAGAACATATAAAATATAAGGGTATCTTAGGACATAATTATACTTAAATGGAATAACGATACGATCGACTTCCACATATATCACTCTTACAAATGGAATAGTCCTACGATCAACTTCCATACCTAATGTATTGGAGGTTATAACATACCGACCCATCCTTGGTTTATCACAGAACCAACCATATTTGGTTTATCATGTAACCATAAATCTTTTTTTTATTACATAGTGATTCATTAAGTGTATATTTACCATTATATAATAATAACACATAAAAGATTGTAATTATCAACATTTCACTCATAAAATTTTGTCGTGACTCAAAAAATAATCATTTGAAGATATTGGAATTGTCATTCCATTTTCAATACCAAAATACCTAAAAAGGGAATAATGGATTTCATTTCCAATTAAAACATTAATTCTTATAGATGAATCCAAATATAAAATAATTTTTATATTGGTGAAGAATTTTTTTTTCACCGCATACATTAAAAAAAATTCCTTTTCTATTTTGTAAATAAAGTATAACAATATGTATAAAAAGGTTCCTTTTCTAAACAATATAATGAATTAAAAGTCAAAGGGGTTTATTAAAGGCCTTATAAAGGAATTTGGTGTATAACATTAAAATATGCCTTAATGAAAGGAGATTGAGACAAAGTCCCTTAACATGATTCTGTCTCATCATGTACAATTGTTATATCCCTCTTCTTCTACTCATCACCATTGATGAAAACCTTAACACCTCTAAAAGGCTGTTATTCAAAAAATAAGGCCTCATGAATGTGAGGAGGGATTATTGGAAGGGTATTGGGAAGATCTTGGCAAATCTAAATTGTTCATTGTGTGTGAGTAATAGAGAAGAGTGGGAACCTTTTTACATGATAGGGGATGGGTATCCTTGGGAACTCTTAAAATATTAAATTAATATAAAATGTTTTTTAATCCAAATAACATCAAATTGAGATATACCTATGATAATATGATGATATATTGAAATCAACTCATCCAATAATTTTTAAAAATGTATTGATTTTATTTTAAACCTTATCTTTTTGGTTTACCCTTAATTTCACCCTTTAATTTTAATTGTGGTAACAAAATTTTAAATATTAAGAGACTATAATTTTTTACTTATATGGGGTAAATTATTTATTATTGAACACTTTATGAGATTTTATAACTTATTATAGAAACTTTGTAATTATAAAATATGTTTAGGATACTTAAATAATTTAAAAATTATTATTTTTATATATTATCCATAATGTCAATTTTGACACTATTCGTTTTATTGAGTTTAAATAAAATCTAAACATAGAGATAAAGTTTAAAAAACCCTATGAATAGACTTATTAAATTTCATAGTCTCTTAAAATATTCATGTATGGAATCAAATATTTCAAAATATTTTAATATAATTAGTATCATTTATTTGGTTGTTATTTTAATAAATCTATTATTGTGTCATCAATTTTTCATAATTAAATTTAATTAATTATTTTAAAAAAATTATGAATAATTTACCATGATGTAGGTAATATTTTTATCTTTCTAATGACTATTTACATTTGAATATATCACTTATATAACACTATATTAAAAAAATTAGTAATAATAGACATGTTTATGATATTTTTGTTTTTATTTTAAATAAAATGTTATTAATGTAATCATCAAACCCAAGTGACTTCGAAAGGCCATAATTTTTGCCCAATTATTTTATTGGTTCCCCATAACTCATTCAATAAGATTAGGATAAGTGTTAGGAGAGTTTTATGTCATTATAATATTATCTTTAACTTTATTTACCTGATTCCCCTTTAACTGTGGTAAATAAAATATTAAAGTTACTATTAATCAAAGATTATCTTGATCCTATTATACCAAATTATTCATACTAATTACAACCCTTTATGTCCATTTTTTAAAATTTAATTCACTGAAGATGTTATGTTTTGTATAACTCTAATCGTGTTGTTGAATCGAGAAAATGGGTTTTTCAAAAGTAAAAATCATCAAAAGATTAACATTTGTTTATATTAAATTTCAATGTGAGTTTACTTCAAATGACCATAATTGATTTAAATAAAAAAAAATTAATTTAATTGAACCTTAAATCCAATTAAAATTTTAATATAACAATTTAATTAAATTTTAGGTAAAAGTGGTTTTGAATTAAAATGTTGTATTTTACACTATTCCTTAAAATATGAATTTTACCAAAAAAACCAACATTTCAACTTAAGTAAATTTTGATGTACAGATTCCAAATAAGAGGATTAGTTTTTTCAAATAAAACTTCTAAAATACTAAAAAAATAGATTTTAAATGGGTTCTCTATCAAAAGTTAGTAAAACAACCTTTAGAAAATATTAGAGTATTTTACCCAAAAAATCGGATTTATTCTCATTTTATGCCTAGGAAATTTATTAGAATAACGTTAAAAAAATTTATAATCTTTTTTAAATATAATATAGTTTGTTCTATTCATTCCTGCCAATATAACTGATAGGTGTTAACTACCATTTAAAATAATAATATTAATTATGTATTATTTTTTGTATAAATTAATCCAGTGTGAAACCTACGATATCGAAGAAACCTATTATTTTGGGTCAAGTATGATATCAGATATAGAATCCCTATTAAGGTAAAATCACTATCTAATTCATAAATATAAATAAATATAAAAATGTATTACTCTATAATTACTTGTGATGATAAATATGGTCAGTCTTAGAGGAACATTAAAACTCTATAAGTCATTTTGAGGTCTTTATTTATAGATTTCAATGGTATTTGGGATCAATACCTTCCTTTAGTAGAATTTTCATAAAAAAATAGCATTCACATCTACATTTAGACGGATCTATATGAATCCCTATATGATAGGATGTGAATAAATCCAACAAGAAAGAATGTGGTTAGAGAAAGAAAGCTATTGGGACATAATCGAGCTATGGAAATTGAAAATATTGTTAGATCCATTCAACTGCATATAATTGTAGATTGTAGTTGTAAAAAATATACTGAAAATCAATGGAAATATATGAACTATAATGTTGGTGACAATATATTCTGATTAATATCTCCGAAGAATAGTGTGTCGATATTTAGAAATAAGTACAACATAATCCCTTGGTATATTGGTTCTTTTGGAATTCTTGATCATATTGAGATGGTATATTATCTATTGGTGCTTCTACTGAATCTCTCTCAAGATCATGATATGTTCCATGTATCTCTCCTAATGTAGTACATTTCTGATCCTTCACATGTACTGAACTCAAAGATCATACTATAGGTGAAAGATCATTCTTATGAAGAAAAAATAGGTAGAGATTATGGATTATATATATAAAGTTCTATGAAATAAGACTGCTTGCCGAGTCAATGTTTTGTAGAAAAACCTAAAATTTGAGTAATATATGTGGGAATATGACGATGTAATTATGAATAATTATCCTCACATGTTTATATCATAGTGATTAATTTGAAGGAAAATCATTTTAAGGAGGTAGAATGTAACACACAGATATTTTCTAAAATATTTATCTGTAAATAATTTTATTTTCTAGATATCTTTCGTTATACGTAACAACGAGATTAACTAAACCACAAAATTCTACTAAAATATTATTATTTCAAATATATGTGATTGTATAGATATTTTATTGGTATGTATGAACAAGAATAACTAAATTATGAAAAAAAATTATATATTTATAAATTATTTTTATTTTTTATAAATTGATTATAAATGAAAAATAAAAAAATCATTTGAAGGAAAATGACATATTTTTATGAAAAATAGTTTTTATGAACATAATTTATTTTTATCAAAATAAATTAAATTTTTCCTACTTGTTGATTGATTTTAATGAAATTTATATATTATTTTCTTGAAAAAATATTAAACATGAAACAATTAATTTTTTATGTAAAAGAAAAGAATGGATCCAGTTTTATGAAAAAAAAGTTTTTTCTAAAAAACTATATTTATCAAAAAATGTACACTTAATTTTAAAATAATTAATTTTATTAATAGTTATTTAATTAGATAAAATTATTTGAATTTTTCTAATCTAGAATTTAAAATTTGGTATATAGACCCCATTTATTTTTTGTCAATACAAGTAGTAACACTGGTAAAATATATCACCTCATCGAAGGGTAAATCAGGTTAATCTATATCTAAAATATGTGATAAGGCCAACATTATAAATATTAATTATTATTTTATGAAGGTAATTTGATTCTAGACAATTTAGGTTTTAAATTTAGCTTTTTAATGGAAACATAACCATGAAAATGGCTTATATATTATTTAAATCAAAGAAAGATAAAAAAATGTCACTCTACTTTCAAAATGTCTTACTTGTCCACAGATGGAAAAAAGTATGTTAAGAAATAATATAAGTATTTATTTTTATATTAATAAATTTATTTTTATGATAAAAGATTATTTTTAATTTTTATTAATTATATAATAACTTTAATTTCTTATGAAATAGTGATATATTAATCATCCATTTAATAAAAATATATAATAAATTATTTAAAAAATATTAAAAGTGATATAAGTTGAATTATTTAATGTGGGACAAGATTTTTATAGATCTATATGACATATTAGGGTGGTGTTAAATCATTATATTGAAAATCCCCCTTTTTCATGAGGTTTTAAATTTAAAATTAAATGAATAGTTTTAAAACTAATAATAATGATATTTTAAAAAAATAATATATTATTAAATTATTTAAAAAACATAAAAAATTAACATAATATAGGGTCATTATTATGTGGTAAAAAATTTAATAAATTGGCCATTTATGATCTAATTTTAGTCTTATAATATAAAGTTTCCACATTTATTATTTAAAATTTGTTATCATAGTTAAATTAAAATAGGTTTAATAATGGTTAATCAAAATTATAAGGTTTAAAATTTCACCAAAACTTATCTAAGTTATATTGGTTTATGTTTATAAAATACTATAATACCTTATATTCTTATCCATGTGAATTTGGAATCATTTTATTGATAATTAATGTATTATAATTTAGTATTTTCAGAAATTCTAATAGTGTCACTCACCAAAATTATAAAAGTGAGCCTCCTCCCTCACTTATTCGCACCACATTAAACCATATATATTGACAAAACTATAAATTTTACTTATAAACATGCATATCCACATCCTATAGGTTTTTTTCTTCACAAACTTCCAACCATTGATCCCTTTAAATGTAATCTAAAGGAGTCGTTCCAATGAAGAGGTAATAACCCTTATTGGTCAATTTTGTTATATTCTTTTTCGAATCCTATAAATATATAGTATTTCTTATAAAATAATAAATTGATTATTAAAAATATTATTAATTTTTATTAGGATTATTAAAACACCATTATACACCCACTTTCTCATCAAATGAGGAGTAAAACTATCACTCATGTATACGTACGACTTATCGTCTCCACATAGAGATACAATTTATTTCTAATCACCATTTTAATGGAAGGATATTATGATTCGTTTAATTTAATATATGATATTTACGAAATAATTATACTTTTTAAAATATAATTTCACATATTCCTACTTACCATAAAATCTATGGGGAAATAATAACTTTGTTCATTCGTACTTATAGACTACCACATCCACGAAGTGATGTAATTCATTTCTCATTAAAAAATTTATTATATGGTGACAAGTAAGGATTTAATGAATATATATAAACTATATTATATTATAATTATTCTATAATGTTGAATTAATATTTAACTTTATTTCATTTTATTTTCTGAAAAAATAAAACAATGATCATGCGTGCATACAACCTACCGCATCCATGAATTGTATAACACATTTTTCGATATATAAATTTTAATTATGAATATATATATATATATAATTAAAATATATTACATTTATACAATTATATATATTTTGGGGGTTATTTAAATAATATAAATGTACAAGGACTGGAACTACTAAACTAAAATACTCATGACAAATAAAACAGTTAATACACAGAAATGATTATTTTGGAAAGGAATTATTAATAAAAGGGGGTGTTGAAATGTTATAAATGTATAATATATGTGTTTATAAGTATTAAAATTAATTTTATATGGAATTATTATAAATATGAATTTATTATATAGGTGGTTAGAGTTCTTTCGAATTAAGATAATAGTGAGGTAAGGGTTTTATTTCATAGTGACATTAATATTTAGGATTTTTTATCTTTAATTGTCTACATTGGAATATTTATATTATAAATATATGATTTCTAAAAATGTTATTTATATTTTTAAAATTATCCTATGATTTTTTAAATTTATTTTTATCCATTTTTTACTTTTTAAAAAATTGTTTGAAAGGAATCTTCTTGCCATTTTCCAAAAAAGGTACATTGTAATTTTTCATGCAAAAATAATAACGGATTTTTTTAACTTAAAGAGAATGATATTATTTTCCTAATATAATGACTAATATTTTCATTAAATATTCCATTACAGGTTTACAAGGTAATTTTCAAATAAAATGTTTTCCTTTGTAAGCCCGTAGCTTTTTTAAAGAAAAAGAAGTGATTTGAAAAAGGAATGGTTATTTTCCCAAAATTTAATCCAACTAAAAATTTAACATAATATTACTTATAATATGATAGAGTTTCATGATACTTAATATTTAACTAATTATATTATCCAAGGATACAATTATTATCATTTCTCAAGATGTTTTATTTTTATGATGAAAATATGTTTATGAAACCCATTTATTGTTCATGTGTTATACTATGATGAAATGTTTATGAAACTCTTTTATTTTCATGGGTTTGGAAATGATGAATTGTTTATGATCAGGTGGAACAAATATGTATGATTTTAATTATTTTATTGTTGGGACCTATATATCCCTCCAATTCATTGGGTAAATATTGATATCACAGGAGATAAAAAGAACTGGAATGGGGAGTTAACCTAGTTCACTAAGGGACATTGTCCACTATAATAGTTTTGATATTAAACATAGACTAATAAGATGGTTTAGTGAGTGAATCCATTATACTATGATATTCTTGGAAAATATCCTTAAATACTAATGAAATTATTTTTTATGCTTATGTGTATTCCAAAATTCCATGTCTTATTCCAATATTATGCTCTCACGGATCATGTTATTTAATTCTGTTATGATTCATGTATTATGAAATTCCTTGATTTATTCCATTAATAATGATTATGATCTATCATATATAGAGTATATTTTTTAACTTTTAATTTCATGTTCTCATACTCTTAGTCTCATTTTATTCTTATATGGTCATTGATATCTTCTTTGTTTACCCTTACCGAGCATCATATCTCACCCTTTATTAGGTTTTCTTTCTCCAAATAATGAAGAAAGGTATTAAGAAATACATGGGAGATGATATAGTTATTTTATGAACTAGTTGTTTATCTTTCCAATTTTCCAAATATACTAGACCTATATGGTTTATTAGTGGATATAAATTTTATGTAATGAATATTCATTTATTAAAATTTATATGAATAATAAATGTCTAAGTAAAATATATTATTCATATGAAGAATGATAGTATATTACATGTTGTAAATTATTTCAAATTATTCATATGGTTGAAAATTATCATGAGTATAATATTATATTTAATTCTTATATATAATTATAATATAAACATATATTTATAACAATAGATAATTAATTGATGAATGATAATGAAGTTAGTTGTGGTATGCAATTTATATGATTTATTAATTTTAAATTTTATAATATAATAGAATATTTTCAAAGGAAAATTAATAGTCATTCAAACCATACAATTGATCCAGTTATATAGTTAATCAGTTATATACATCATTAATATAAATATAGTTTGGGGTATATAGTACATCATGTAGTTGATTATGATGACTTTCGACAAGAATTATCATTATTCATGTAGAAATATAAAAGTGGCATGATATATTTAAATGTTAATATGTGTGTGTGTGTGTTTGTGAGGGATATCAAATTATTATTATTTTTCATAATTATAATATTATAATTGAAGTCAATCAATAACAACAACATTATATATTGTTGTATCGTCAAAATATAAAAGCTACTAGATAATATGAATTCAGATGTTCTTATAGCTCTTTAGAATTGATTTCACACTATAGAATAAGTCTTCTAAGAACATTGACTTGAACATGAAAATGTTATATTTTATAGAATTCATTAATAATTTATGCATTTTATATATTCATGAAAATATTATTAAAAAATTATTTATATTGATGAAACCAATCTATATAGAATGTATAGTCATGTACTTTTTATTTTTTCTACAAGAGATGGGAATTGAGATCTAGTTTATATATAATTTTTATAATTAAGGATTAAATTTTTTTCATTTTAATCATGGTTCTTGTCTTTACTTCATCATTATTTTATGAATAGAAAATTAATTTTCTTTATTTATAAATTTCATGGATCAATCAAAGTGGTTTTTAATTTTTAGGGTTTTATACGGTAACCACCCGTTGCTTATCATTGTTAATACATTAGGTATATTTAATATATTTTTTGTAATAATTTTAAGGATGACACTATAAATAATTTAATCAATAATATGGGTATATATAGTTCTTTATAAAAAATTCATATTTTGAATACACATAAGGTTTAAATAAGACATATTGACTCCCATTTTATTATAGCATATAAACAACATCATAAAAAATGTAACGACATTTGGAAAGGATTAATTGTGGAAACTATGTTGTATATGATTATATAAATACAATTCCAAAATATATGTGATCATTAGAATATAATGGATAGAGGATACATTTATAAATTAAAATAAATATAATGGGACACATCAACAAGGTTTTCAAGGGATTCAATAATTTTTCGATTAATATATTAGTGTAATAAATTTTCCATCATTATGTGTAATAGTTTTTAAAATAAGTAGAAAGAACAGAGAGTGTATCTATAATGGTTTTAGATTTGGTAAACACTTCTAGAATAACAAGTATAAAATTATATAAGAATTAGCACCATTTTTTTGCAATCATCACTAGTGGAAAACCATATTTTAATTTTTTTTTCAATAAAAATAACATTGGTTTTTAAGCATCATTATTACCGAAAATGTGAAAAATAATAATTTTGACATTTAATATTTGAAAACTAATAATTAAACATAAAAAAATTAGAATTTAAGTAATGCTTCAATGTCCTTTTTTAAGAAAACTATACTGAAAAAAACATTCCTTGTCTGTTTTATGGATAACTAATGTGAAATCCAAAAAAATACTTATTCCCAAAGAAATTTCCATGTTTATTTTTCTATAAAATGGGGGAGTAAATTATCTTTCAATATCATTATTGGGTAAAAAATAATGTCGAAAGATCTATATTTATGATTCCATTTTAGTTTATAAAAACCCAACATAGAAAACACTAAAAAATTAGAAAAAGATTAAATTACTTGCGCCAAAAACATCTAAAAAGTTTTCCCAATACATAAAAATTGAGAAAAATGAACAAAAGGAATAAAATTATTATATAGATAATCAATTATTACAACCTTAATTAAAATGTTCATACATAAGAATTAAGAAATTTATATACATAAAAAATATATTTCAAGAAATCTTCAAAGATGGGTAAGGTTTTAGTTCATATATGGAACAACATCATTGAAAATATAAAATAACATTGAATGCTATAAGATAAATAAATAGAATATTTTGATATAAATCCATAAATAAATAATATAACTAACCTTATAAAATTCAGTCATCACCCTAGTTGTGATTATCTCAATCATCAATCGTAAAATATAATAACCACATCCATCGTTTCCTTTCTAATGTTGACATTGTGGTTATGAAACATTGTCTAGAAAATAAAAAAACAACATATATATATATATAAGAAAAAAATATAATCTAATATGAATATACTTATCATTAATTTCATTTATTTGATTTTATTTTGCTCTAATTTTGACAACTGAACCAGATTAATCTTTTTTGATGGCATGTATTTAGATATATCAACTACCAAAACAATTAAAAATAATAAATATTAAGAATAAGTAAAATATAAAAAATAATAAATCTAACTTATTAAATAATTTGATAGAAGTGTTATAAACTCATCCTAATAATCATAAAACTAATATAATGTGCATTCTTGTGGGATGGATTTTCTTAACATCCAATTACCACTAAAATATAAAATGATAAAAAAATGTCAATATAAAAAAATATTATATCATAATTATCTTAGTCTTCTTACCTATTGAGGAAAGTAAAAAATACCTCTCAATATCTCTATTTTATAATCTATCACATATATATGTCACTCCAACATTATCGTCTAGATATTTTATAGTCATTGAAATGTATTCTTCTCTATAACACCATAAACAATAATGGTCTCATTTTGAATGAAATTAATGTGAAGATATGTAATTAACTAATTTATAAAGTCAGTCACTTGAATTAATATTTTTTAATATATATAAAAATTGAAACCTAAATTTACTTGTATGAAAAATAAAATACAACACGGGAATGATGAGACCATCAAATATAATATTATACATGAAATATTTTTTTAATATTATCAATGTCTATTCTCTTCCACATATATTATATGTCATTGTAAACTCATAAATATTAATCAACAAAGAAGAAATCATAGTTAATATTTTCAGTCTATCAGAAATATCTAATGTAGAAGAATGTTTTGGTTCCTAAACCATTTATTTCTTTTTACTAATTATTTTTATTTTATATAATCCTATATAAATTATATATAATGTAAAATTGTATGTAACTTTAAATCGAATGTAAATAATATTTAAAATAAAATTCATACCTTCTAGGTTAGATAATTTATAAGCCTGGCCATATAGAGTGAAAAATGACCCAAACGATCTCTAACTCTGGCAACCTCCACTATAGGAAATTGAACTAGATCATATAGATCAATAATATCAAGTACTGATACTCTTTCCCGACCAAACTACATAGGATAGTGATGTATAGAATCCCCTCAAAAAATGTTTGAAATTATACACTACAATAAGTTCATGTGGTCCTCCTATATAAAACTCAAAGTAAAGGGAAGGTCTAAATAAGAAGGTAGAAGATATAAATAGGCAGGCTATGTAGTCTACGATTATCTCATCTTTTTTTCAATCATATCTTACACATATAATTTAATTTTATCACCCATGTACACTTTTATATCTTTAAAATTATATTTGAAGGAATCTATTTCTCTTTCCCTTTATTTTTTACTTATATGACCAAAAAAATATAATACTAACACATACCTCATATCCTTTTATGTGGCCAAGGTGTTCTATATTTCATAAATAAGTAGCTAGAATTTCTATATTATCCTTACGAATAAAAGTCTTATGAATTTCATGATCCTTATGTTCATTCTAAAATTAAAAATTAAAATGTTATATTAGTGTTATTATTTTAATAAAAACCAATATTCAAGAAAAATATAAAATAAATTCATAAAATTCTGTCAACTAGTTCTTTAGATTGATCTATAAGATACTTTTTTTTCTTCCTTCTCTACATTTTCCATTTTTCATGGAGAGTGGTAGGATATAGAGGACCAAACTGGACCTCTTCTAAACCACTACAAGAAATTTCTATTAATGCATCAAACTTTTCTATAATTATTTCCCATCTAAAAAATGATACACTCTGCATGATAAAGTATGAGGATATATATTTTGTAACTAGATTTATTAGGTCGATCTCATGTAGTCCTTTTACATAAAAAACTAATGAGTAACTAGGAAATATATAATAATTTTTACCATATAAAATAATTATCCTAACCTAAATGATTCAATATGAAGACTAAAGAAAAAATTATTCTATGTATATATATCTAAAAACCAATAATTTAGGAATGGGTTTTCATTTTGAAATTTCCCCAAAAATAATTTTTTTTTAAATTTTGTATTCAAATCTCTCCATCAAATCATTTCTAAGGATTGAAATATTTTATTAATTTCTTTTATTTCATGAATGTTAAATGTCCTCTCTATTTGAATATATTAAATATTAGTCATATAAAATGTAAAATATTAAAATAATGATATAAAAATTAATCAATTGAATGATTTTAGAATTATTAACTCCCACATCTTGTCTTCCATCATCTTGATGAATTAATTCCAATCAGGTTATAAAATTTTAATCATGTAATGGATTTTCATAGTGATATAACTCCTTAAATACATTGCATTTGGGCCATTTGGATTATTATTATAATCAAAATTTATATGTATCCTTCTGTCTCCATTGACACGTGAAAGTTTTTGTAAACTTGTAATCTCACATCTACTAAATCTAGGAATTGTTTTCCCTTGGGAAGATGAAGAAGACTCCACCATTGGTAGCACACCAACAGGCCTTCATATATTTTTTCAAATTAAAATTTTAATATAATTAAATATATTTATTACTAAATATTTAGTAACATATGATAATATACATATCACTAGGTAAATGTTCATTTTAATCTGTATATATAATATAAATAGATGAATGTAATGATATTCTATGTGCCTATATATTTTTTGAAAAATGAATATTTAAAAACCATTAATACATAAATATGTAAATGAAAAAATAGTGTCGTGTATGTTAATATTTCAAAAAAATAACGATGTCCTTATTTTTTGCAAAAAAATATGAAACATAAACTTTTAAATGTAAAAATTTATTATAAAATGATATAACTGATCAAAATTTATAAATTTATATATGATATTTACAAAAAAGTGTTTTTATATGTGTAAATTTAAGAAAAACATAATGATGTATGTTAGTTTTTTCAATAAAAAATTTAACCATAACTATTGAATAAAAAAATTAACACATACATCATATAAATAATCAATATAGATAATTAAATATCTAAATTTGAAAATATTGTTTTTACCCATATAAATTTTAAAAAAATAAATAAAATATAAATATTAACCTGAATAATTAGGATATTAATTTAGTGTTTTCCTATATCACTTTATTATGAAATTTTTTAGAATATGGACTATAGCTGCATTATATTCATTGTTATCATCTGAAAATCACGTAATAGATGAAGAAACCTCAAATAAATCCATAACATCATCATTGAAATGAATTATTTTCCATTGAATAATTATATACCACTAATAATTAAATGGTATAATATTTTAAAACATTTTATTTATAAGTGTTTCAATGATGAATGGTTCCTCTTTGTAACTAAAAATTTTCAAATAAATGTGTGTAAATCTATAATAATCATGTTTCACACCATTGTTACTATCAACCCAGTAACACATAAACTTTGTTTCTTTAAATTTATTATAATGAATTTCCTATATACCCTAAATAACTCAAAAATATTTCATTGATTTAGATATTGGGTTTTAATCTGTTACACTCAAAAAAAGAAGTTCTTCAGCAATGAAAATTACCCCACTATTTTGAACAGTACTCTTAAAATACTTATTTTTTGTGTAAAACTTGTAACCATTAATATGAAAACTAGACCATGTGATCACAATAGGAGATGGTCCCCCTACCAATCATTTCAATGTTTCAAACATAGACAAATTCGTGTTGACTTTCTCTTTAAACCATGGAACAATTTACTTTTTTTTGTTCAATCATCTACCACTTTTCATTTCATTTTGGGTAATATACCTCTAATCCAAAAATATATAATGATATATATTGTTTAGCCTCATATATGTTGTCAAAAATGTATTAATGTTGAATCATATTTCATCACATGGAATGATTTGTAACTTAATTCCATGAATTTATCTACCTTCACTATAAACTATAAAATATTGAGTTATCGATAGACTAATAAACTAAATTTCATAAAAATAATCAATATAGAACTCAATCACCTATCCTTATATATATTTTTAAATAATATATACCTCTTTTTGATGTGTATTTTTAACACATCCCTTCAAAATCTGCATATATCATTCAAAATGATACATCTAGTTTAAATAAACAGTCCCACAAATTCTTATCTCACACACCAAATGAATCAGTAGATGAACCATTGTATCAAAAACCATTAGTTTTAAACATATTTCTATTTGAAAAAGTATATGGGTAGATTTATTCTACAACACATATAATAAATTTGAAACAATGTATTTTCTATAAATTTATTTAAAAAATAACATAACCTGATGATGTTATTTTAGATAGGTGTTGATAATATACCATGCAGTTTTATTGGTAGTTTTTGTTGCATCAATACACAAATATCATGAGATTACATAACTATTAATTTAAAATCCTTCAATGGCACCAAATTATTTACAGTTGAAGAATATCCACTGGGTTATTTAATTCCATGCATAAATTGATTAAAAAATCATCATCTCACTCTTTCTTAATATATGAAATGTTGGAGGTAAATATGTTCTGTTTCCTTTAAATCTGGTATCTAACTCCAAATATATTTCTATGGACATCATGTCAAATATAGCATGTAACCTATCTTTTGTGTTTCCTTTTACGTCTTTAAAAATTATAGTCAAACTGTAATATATTTTTTTCTAAACATTCATAATGTCATTATTATTTTTTATCTCTTGAAATATCTAATATGGTAGTTAGAATAAGATTAATCGTTACTTACAAATATTTTTTTGATGACCAAAACATACTTTCTTTTTATATGTGCAATAAATATTTTTCACCTTGTCATAATATTCTTCATCTTTCAATGGTTGTGGGGGGATGTTATATTCCTATAAACCGTTAAATTGTTTTTTCAATATTTGAAATGTTTGATAAATTCAAAAAAATATTTTATGTTTCATATACATTATATTTTATCCCTTATTAAATTGATAAGATAAAGTCTCTTATTTACAAATTGGGCATGCTTTATATTCCTTAACACTTTATCCATATAAGTTTTAATATGAAAAAAAATCATTTATATTAAACATTATCAAAGCAAGCAAAATAAAATACTCTTTATTTTATACATAAAATATTGGAACACTTGTATCCCTTATAATATTCAAATCATCCCTCAATGGTAAAAGTTATCCATCAAAATTGTTTCCTATCTATTTTGGTCAAGAAAACATAAATCACATTACCACATATTTTTTATTCATATATATTTCTGGGGGAAAGTTGTAAACTACAAACAAAAATACTATAATCTATATTGGATATTGAGGATCTTATATGGATTCATTCCATCTATACACATTCTCATTCTAATAATCCTAACATTTACTACAAACTCAATAAATTTTTTATTAAATCTCTTCTTCTATGATGAATCAACGTGGTGATGTATGTTTCCATGAGAGATACACTCATCGGTATGTCATCTTAACCATTTTCATCACCTGAATGAGTAGTTAGATGATTCAAACAGGGAATTATTGGAAGGTATCAAATTTAGTTAGATAGAGTATTTATATTGGAACCTGAGAATGAATTGAATTGGAATTTCTGGTCCATATTATATCATGACCACCCACATTTAGTACATTTTGAAAAAAATTTATATTCCTCACCATAAAACACATAATCATTTGTGGAAAGCATGTATCTTTTTATACCTTTCTACAACTGGGACTAACATTTTCCTTTTAACATAATTATAATCTATATGCCTATTTCCTTTTGTAAGTAACTCTTATAAAAGATTAAACAAATTAAAGAATATTTTATCACTCCACTCATTTCATTCTTTATAGTTTAGCGAATATGAAAACATATGATAGAATTATAAATTTAGTGCAACCTGAGAATAAGGGTTTCTCATAATCTACATATAATTATTTAATAGTTACTTTTTTAGGGTTTCAATGCCTATATCATGAATTAATTATTCAATATGATCCTATGTCTCATGTTGAATATTTAAATCAATATAAGATATTGAATTTTCTTTTATTTCACTATGATCAATCCAACATGTATAATTATAGCTAAAACTATAGAAAATGAGATGATCCTTAATTTATCTGGAATCTAACATTATTATATTAAAACACTTCATTCATCAAATAAAAATCATATCTTTGTTATTAAGATTTTATTTAGAAAATTCCATGAAATCAGTAACTTATTTATCATATTCATCAGTTGTTCTTTGTAAATCTAACCAATTATGATCCATTAGTTACCCATGATCACAATATGAAAGTTGTATATATTAAAAATATAAAAAATTAATATATATATATATATATATATATATATTAAACATAAAAACATATGATCAAAATAATAAATTCTTGATAACTATTGGGTTATAACAAACAATTATACAAAAGGATAAAAATGATTAACTGAAAATTTCATAAAAATGATTAATCATATATAAAAGAAGAAAGAATAAACATATAGAAATTTAAATAATTTATCTCAAAAACAATTAAAAAATTAAATAATGTTTATGAAAAAAATTGAACAAAATTCATTATATTGAAAAAAAATCAAAGAAAATAAATAATGAAAAATACAATTTCAACTACAAAAAAATTATAAAGACAGCAAAATTATATATGAAAACAATTAATAAATATAAATAGTTCCTACAAAAAAATCATAGTAAAAACAATTTATAATCATAAAATATTTATAACATTAATCAATTTAGTAAAAAAATAAAATTTATAATAAAATGCATACAAACAAATGAATAGATAAACCAAATTTATACCTAAAAAATAATTGATATATCTTCAAAAATGAAAGAAAATAAATTTTAAACTTTGGAGGTTAATAATGAAAAATATATCATGAATTTTGAATAACTCTCTTGAATTCAGTGGAAAAGGGGTGATCACTGAAAGGTTAATGAAAATGAATTTAAAAAATGATGTTGAAAAAAGAACCAAAAAACCTTATACTATAATTATAGGTCGACCAGAATATGGTTTTCGAGAACTAAATAATATCGATTATAATGAATGAAATATAAATGGTGGAAGATTTGTGAGAAAAAATTTGAAAATATGATGAAAATTGACTAAAAGAGAAGATAAAAAATCATCCAGGTTCATTTGGTATGGTTGTGTGTCATTGGAGGTCGAAAGAAGAGGGTTTATAATGAAAACAAATTGGGTTTTTGGTTGGAAGTGTTTTTTATAAAACATTTTTAACATTAGTTTTATTGAAAACCAGTATTAAAAAATTTTCATTACTTTTGAAATTAGTTTATTATAAAACTGATGTTAAAAGTATTCCACCTCACTTTTAATTTTTGGTTTCTAAGAAACAAACTTTCAAACCACAACAATGAAAACACTATTTCTACTAGTAAATTTAATCTAAGAAGAATTAATTTTGAAATCATGGATTTTTATGAACCGATCATAGGTAACCATGGTTTTTCTAATGATTTTAATGGTTTTACATTATGGTATCCATGAAAACATCTAAGAACTAAATTACCTGTGTGTGAACGTTATTACAGTATGATCATATCTCGATTTATTTTGCTAATTTAAGGATCTAGGGAATAAATTGAAAATATTAGCAATAATTATCTTAATTTATGGATTCTTATTGGGTATTATCATATATTTTACATTATCATTGATTCGTATAAACTTTTTCCACACAAAAATAGGTTGTGGATAATAGGGAGTTCATAGTTCAGTTATATTTTGAATTAGATAGATTGGCCTCATGAATAAAACTTGAAGATTTGATGCATTATATGTAGTGGGGAATATCACAATTGAATGTATTTTTCTACCATATTAGTACATATTAAAAAACATCACATGTAAAATATAATACTCCAATTTTTCATTATGTAATTACATTTTAGGGGATTCATTTTATTAATTTTTGTAAGTTGTTCTGAATGAAATATTTTTATGTTATATTTTAATATTATAAAGTTATAAACTATATAAATTTATAGCCCATATGAAGCTTCTTTATGAATTATTAAACCCTAAACAATCAACTCCTAAACAATAAATTTGTAAACTATATAAAATTCTAATCTATCATAAACTGTAACTACTACACTAGTAAAAATAAACATACAAACTAAATTACAAACCATAATTGTAGAAATCATAAATACATACACTATGACCCACATTAACCATTAGATATATTATTTATGTTTAAGTAAATATCATACATATGAATGAATAATTATGCTATTCTTTATCCCCTATAGACACATGTATCATACAATCCACTAGAAGATAAAATTATTAGATATCTCATTATCAATAAATCATATCACTTTTATTAAATATCACCTACAACAATCATCATTCCTCGTCTACAATGTTCTATATTTTATCTTCTATCATTTTATGATAAAATTTATAGAAAACTATCATATTTTTTTCACTTTTTTAGAGATGTAGACTTGAGACACAAACCCATGATCATATTGAGGGGGTAAAAAGGTCACTATAAAGAATGTTTCATTCTTTTGGGTCTTACCTTTTCATGGAAAAATAGTTATTATAAAAATATTTGGAGATTAATCATATATTCTATAGAATTTTCTAGGAATATCTATTGTGGAAAATAATTTATTCACGCGACACCCATGTTTTGAGTATATTAAAAGATGTGGATTAGGGATTCAGTAAATTTATAGAATTTTGGTTGATATGGAAAAGTGAAAAAAATTTCACTATTTTAATTGTGAAGTACTGTTTATGATGTGTGGTCAATGGAGTGATATGATTTTGTGACCTAGATAATTAATTCATGGAAATTAATTTATATGAAATCATAGATTTTGTACAGGTTTTAGATAATAATTTTATAATAATTAATTTAGTGAAATTTCCATTGGAATTATATATATATTTTTTATGTATAAATGATTTTGACGTGATTTTTTTAATTAATTATAGACAAATTAAAATAATTAATGAATTTGGGGGAATTTAATAGGCTAATTATTTGAGCATAATGTAATTTTATTATGGTGGGAACAAGTTTTTCCCATAGTTTATGGTGGAGAGAGGGAAAATAATTAAATTTGATAATTATTATGATGGGATTTATTGGAGATTTGAAATAGAAAATTGGGGATTTAATGCATAAAATGTTGACATATTTAATAAGTTTATCATGGGGTATTTATGGAGTAGTTAGATAAAAGGAATATGAATAGAATGTATGAGGATTTCAATTTCTTTTTTTGACATACCTTTTTTATTCTTGTAGTAGGAGTTGTATTTAAAGTGGAAAGATAAGTGAATGGTGATTGGAGGTTGGGAGATTGGTCAAATAAATAAGATATGAAAATTATGTTATTCTATATATTTTACTTGAATTATTAAAAAATCTATGTATGTGCATATTTCATAAAAATTATATTTTGTATTTTCATACAAATTTGGTATTAAAAAATTATGAAATTTAGCACTCATCGTGCCAAATCGACATAAGACCCATGCCACTTATTGGAACTTTTTCCATCCAACTCTCCTCCTTCTTCCCTTCATAACCACATAGTTATAAAAGATCATAGAAAGCTATATATGGGGTTTTAAACACACTATAGTTAATGTAATATTTAATATATAGTTTCTTGGGGTTTTTCCAATATGGTGTGAGCCATGTCAAATAATCATGATATATTCTAAACATCTCTAAATAGAGTTTTATGACCTTTTTCATGAATTTATATTTATGAATAATTTTGATGATGGGGATTAGCAATTTACCTTAAAATGATCATCAGCTTTTCATTTTTTGTAAAATTCAAGAAAACTCATCAAGGAAAGTGTCTTCAATACTTTCTATTACATTTTCTAATTTATTTATTATTTATTGATATATTATGGACATGAAATAATTTGATTATATTAATTTTTAGATATAATAATTTTGTTTAATGATATGAATTATGATAAACTACCTTTGAGAAATAACCTTGGAGGCATTGGTTTTTTTAAATGTTTTTAATGAATTTTATGGGAAACATTATACTGTGATAATGTGTGCATGAAAATGGATTTCAATGATTCCTATTATAAAACCACTAAATATCTACCTTGATAAAGTGGAATGTAAAAGTGTGTGAATTAAGGTGAAAATTAGTTAGTTTATTGGGGATTAAAAGTAACAGCTCACCCTTTTTCATGGTAATGTAGAGGGTTTGGGGTTAAAGAGTGAATGGGTTTTGACTTTACAAAAATTTAATAAGGGAATAGTGATTAAAATCAATTCTTGTGAGTGATAACATGGGCCCAGGTTATTTGAACCTAACATTGGATTCTTTTTAATTGATCATTCTCAATTATGATTTATCCTAGGTGATTTTTATGAGATAAGTATTTTCCCATGATTTTTAAGAAACAAGTTTTATTGAGTGGTTTTTAGGAAATCAGGATTTTCTATTTGATTTTATGAAAATTGAGAGTTCCTCAAAATGATATTTTTATGTATAAAAATTGGTTAATAAATTTTCCATTGAAGATAAAATTGATTTAGTGTTTTATATAAAAGTTGGTTTTGATTTAAATGTATTTTTTATCTTATATTTCATATATTTCATTTGAAATATATTTTTAAATCAACATTTAGAAAAAAATAGTATTGATTTCTCATCATTGATTAAAATTTCATTCACTATATTTTTTAATGAATGAATATTTATTGGATTAGTTTTGGAAATATTTCTTTATTCATACTCACCCCTACATGTTCACTTTTCTTGATATAAAAATGACTTTTTATCATATAGAGAAAGGTTGAATTGTACTTTTTCAAGGGAGATTCATAGATACAGTATAAAACAATGGAAATCCATGTTGGTCAATTATGCATTAGTCACATTTATTTACTTGTGGTTAGCATGTGTTATTATATATTTTCATTGGTTTTTATAAAATTTATTTTTTCCCTAATGTGACTTTTAAAATATTTGGTAAAAAAATTTTATTTCACATGAATTATCAGTCATTTTAGTTTATATATTACGATAAATTATTCATAAATTATTTATTTTATCCATAAACATTAGTTTATATCCTCTTGAGATTAGATAAACATGCATTAGGCCATGTGGCACGTTGATTTGTGTATTGTGATTCATGTCTCTAGTTCAGGGTGTTATATAATAGTGTCAAATAATGATTTTAAGTGTATTATTAGGATGTTATATGGACATAAAGAATAATATGGTTGGTACTCAAAATATACTTGTAAAAATATATTATTATTTTTATAGAGAACCTCAATTTATTGATATGTTCTGGATAAATGGATTGTTAGTTTTGATTTTTTAGGATGTTGATATATATTACATGTTACCCATGATGGATTGTAACTTGTATAAGATCATGAATAATGATAGGTGTTTTTATTAGTATCATCACATGGACATGGTTTAAAAAGATAGGAATTTTCTTGCAGGAAAAATATATTTTCAAGGAATTCTTGATTTTCAATATTTAAAAAGCTCTTCTAAAAATAAATTTTTAAAGAACCTTCATGAAATATTTTTATATATCATTAGGGAATAGGATTATCCAAAATAAATAGATATTAATCCACCCAGATTTAATATGTAATAGAATTCTTAGGATAATTTTCGATTTAGGAATTGTGTGATTTTATTTGTTTATTAGATATGTTATAGAACTATTCAACATCAAAGAGTTATATTGGAAGAGGATGAGCGTGGTGGAATTTCATCATATAGATCATTCGATATTTATCACAATTGTGCAGTCTATTAGAGTATTGGGTGAAGAATATAACTATGATAGTGAGAGGGGGATGTATTCAGAATTAAGTTTTAATAAATATATTACAATATCATTTACTATTTGTTATGGAATTGATATGGTAGAATAATGGTTATATAATATCAACTAGATATCCTTATTTTTTATGGATTTCAAAAATGAAAAAAGTGGATTTTTAATTATATTTTTTATACATGCCATCTCAAAAATGGTGTGTAATGGTGGTAGAAGCTGAACATCATAAAGGTAATGATTCAAAGGGTTTATAAATGATATTTAATGAACAATATTTTCAAGAGGAGCTAAATCTATAAAAGTATTATGAGTTTTAAAGGTTGATCAAGGGAATATCTTAGTGATAGTGTAAAAATTAAAATATTTTTAATCTTATACAAAACACATCAGGTTTAATGATGAATTATAACATTAAGACTAAAATATTTGATATTTGGTTTGGACTAGAGATATGATAATGGATTATATTATAGAAGCTTCCAGTTTATCCGGTGGTGGATAGTATAGAATATTTAGTTGGAGAATACATAGAGGATATCTGGAAGACAAGATTTTTTCATCCTCATTCATGTTAGGGAAGATATTCCATCAATATACCAAAGAGGAAGAGGAATTGTTTTTGAAGAAATCACAAAGATCTGTCATCTCACTTATCTCAGGGGTAGAGTCAAACATAATATTTACAATGCATTGATGTGGGTTATTTGAAGGAAAAGCCCCTATACCAACCACATCTATGTTTATAATGTGTAAACTTGGGCCATTTAAAGAATTATTAGAAGATATTTTCAGGGGAAAAAGTGGTGGAGTATCAAACCAAGTGTAGAGATTTAGGATGTCGGTTGATAGATAGAAGTAAACTGATTCTAAAATCAATATAGAGTGGTAAGAACTCATTATAAAAAAATATCAATTTCGTAGATGATTTTGGAAATTCTATTTATAAATAATAAATCATCCTAACAGGTAGATAAAAATGTGGTACCCCCTATTCTGTGAATTACCATCCAATCTTATTTTATGATTAATTATTCCTTATTAGATACTAGAGAATCACACTTATTTATTACAATAGAATTGGTTAATTGATTTGGATTATGAGTGGAGTTGATATAGTATTTCACAAATACTGATACTCCACTAGGGGAAATATTATAGAAAGGTTTTAGGATTATATCCTTCTCACTAAAAGTAGAAAACATATAAATTTCATAGGAATGTTTAATACATCGAATGGAAATATATGGCATGATTTTTAAGATAGATTAACTTATTTTATTCCATGCCTAAATCCATTTTTATAGTTAATGATTTATTTTTAATTAACTAAATAGTACTCTCCACACATTCCGATGATATTAGGGTATTCATGATAGTGGCAGTGTCTAATAGGATGTGATGTTAGAGCATAGCTTATTAATTAACATATTTAGTGATTATATCAATGAAAGAAAATAAATAACCTTAACATCTAGAAATCGTATATCAGTATCTAAATATTTTCTTTGAGGACTTTTTGTTCGTTAGAGTAGTAGAAAATAGAGGGTGAATTTACCATGAAAATATTTCATGTAAATTTAAATGGTAAATTCAAAATAAATTTTTTTTGATAAGATAATGTGATTAATGAGATAATGAAATAGTTTAAAAAATTGATATGTATTATAAAGTTACTTTTATTATTTATTAATTGAGTATTAATGTCATAAAATAATTCTATCAAATTAATGTAATTATGCATAACTATGATGAATAACACAATGTGATAAAATAAAGCAATAGAAAACATAGTTTGATAAAGGAGTTTGAAAATAGCTTGGTGTGACCCCCAGTATCTCCTCTCCTCTGGTTGAGAGTTTTATGATATTAGTCCCCTAGTCATGGTGGTGATTTTGAAATTATTACCACATAATTATGGTTTCTGATCTTCCTCTTGATATTTTTTAGCAGCTAAATAACTCTTCTCTCACTTTTTAGGTTGTGAGAACCCAATGAAGAAGGTGATGAGAAGTTGAGTGTTTACATGGTGGAAACATATTACAATCCCAATCTCAAATATATCATTTAGATGATTAAAATTTATGATAAGATAATGATATTAAGGGTGATATCCTTTGATTGATTAATAAAATTTAATTGGCACTTTGAGAGATTTTTAATATTATTAGAGATTCAATAACATTTATATCAAATATCATTGTTGGTAATCAATTATTTCATCCAAAAAACTTCACTCTCCTTTTATAGGATCTAAATGGTCTAAGAAGAATCTAGAATTATTCAGGGCTATATAATTTAAATAATACCACATTAATTACATTGTTAACACTAAAAAATATATCCTTGTACTAGTTTTCCCTGTAACGCCCTGACCCCAGTTACCCAGAGTTGGTGAATTATTTTAATACATTGTCATGATTACAAGGAATCAGGTTCTGAAAGACCAATCATATTAGTAGTCTTGGAAAATTGATTACATAAATTAATGTTAAATTACACTTTATAATATACAACACCACATAAATAATCCTTTATAAAAACCATTATTCCCTTAGCTGGACCCTACATATCAATCACGATACACTTCATGGAATCTGGGGAAAAAAACATAGAATGGGGTGATTTCAAATGCTCAGTAAGGGTAAGAAATATAGTGGAAGATAAAATATATATAAATTATGGTGAATAATTTAAACCACATGACTTTACAAATAATAAACATGAATACTTTTATTGTAGGAATATGAGATTCATAAATAATTCCATAATAAAACATAATCATGGGTATTATACTAGTCAAATGACCACATGAACCATCAATATTATTTTCATAATGAGGTAATGTATAATACCATACATTAATTATGGTGCCAAGGCCTAGTTCCAGGACCTATGGTTTAACTGTAACCGGACCCAAACCTAGAGAGCCTTTGTAACCAGACTCCATCCTGGAGAGCCCTTGTAATCGGAATCTAACCCGGAGAGCCTCTATAACTAAACTCCATCTCGGAGAGCCCCTGTAACTGGACTCCATCCCAAATATTCTTTTGTAACTAGACCCCAAACCCGAGGGCTTACTTTTACAGGTACCCAACCCAGAACATACTAGTCTGATACATTCATCATAAGAAAAGGATGAAATATTACATAAAAATTCGTATTAAAACTATCATACAAAATGTCACAACATTTGCCATAAAACATGAATGGAATAAAAATAGAACATCCACATTCAAATTTATCTTAACTCATTCAATACAATATGGAATATTGTATTATAATAAATCAACTTCATATAAACTTAAAATCAATCTAAGGATGTTGACCTAGATAAAATCAAAACCCTTTTTTAGAGAAATATCTATTTCTATTTTGAAATTACTTTAAAGTCTCATAATTATAAAGAAAACATTTATTTTGAAAATAATATTATAATCTTGTAATGGATGCATCGACTATGTTATAACGGTGGAAAATAGCACCACCTGTTGTATAAGTTAAAAAAAATTATTACCTTAATTTTGTCGAAAAGCATAAAAGTACCTTGTTTGGAAAATGACAGAAAGATTCCATTAAAACCATTTTATAAAAATTCAAACAAATATATAAATGACTATAACCCATAGTCTAGTAAATAGTAAATTTTTTTGGAATATATATTTAAGAAATATGGATGTAGATGATAAAGAGTTCCCAGTAGAAAATTACGTATAAACAACCTTCGATACTGACGAGATTGTGAAATTAACCCTGACCTCGTTTTAATCAATCGAGTCGTATGAACAATAATCAATAACATCCAATTGAATAAAATAATATCATGAATATAAAAAATTCATGATAATATATTTATCAAATGGAAGTACACAATACACCACATTCAATAAATAAGTGGTGAACGCAGGAAATCTCAAAAAAATAAAAGTGAGATAAGAAACCCCTTACCTCATGTCCAACATGACCCGTTCATTCTTTAATATCCTCAATAATAAACTAAATTTAATTTCTACATTCTTAAGAAAAAATTTAATGATTATTATTCCTTTTATATCACTTATTAACATTTTATAAACATTATGAAATCATTTATGTTAATAACGTTCGTTTTGTCGATATTTGGCACTTGAGTCAAATATGAACACCTTATAGTTACAAGTTGTTCACATGGTCAAAATTTCATTATATAAAAAATTATTTTAATGATTTATATATCATATATATCATATATATCCAGTATATACATGTATTTCTAATAGTACATATCATTTTGGGGTAAGAAATGAAATGCATTGTACATGGAGACGGTAAGTCGTACGTCCGTATGAACGCTACTTTCATTTATATTTTTTATTTTAATTGAAATAAAAGATAATGATACATAGGTATATTATAATTACAATATAATATCATATATTATATCATTAACTCCATCCTTTATATGTCTCACATATGGTATTAACGAGACATATCACTTTCAGGGGGAGGTAGTCCACACTTCCTCAAATAAAATTATCACGTTAACCCATAATGGAATCCAATAAGGAATGATATAAAAGGAAAATACAGAACCATGAAGAGAAAATTAATTTAATATATATCTTATATAAATATAGTTCCATTATAATGGACACCATGAGAGGCGGTAGGGGGTAATTTAACAATCATTGTTCCGTGAGGCGTTAGTTTTCCATCAACAAAAACGTTATGTTCTTCACCCATTAGATGGAGGTGTGTGTATGAGTTGTTCGAATCCATATCGTAATAGAATCCTAGTATATTTAGTATATTGGTGTAGTTATAAAATAAACGAATAAAAAGAATTAAGCATTGGATAAGTAAAATAAATGAAAAAATGGTAAGAGAAATTATTACCTTTAATGTGGGTAACTTCATTTTCTTTGAACCAAAATTACTTCTTGAACTGCCTTTTGCCTATGGTAAGGCTTATTGGAGGAGGATAGGGATGTAGGGAGATTAATTGGTCAGATTTTGGACAAGCCTAAAGTCTTTAGAGGTGTGAGGAATTGGTTAGAAGTGGCCTCCTTTTATAAGTGGGTGGAGGGGCTCTTTATAAAAGTGTGAAAGTATTATTTTATTATATAATGATATTTGGTTTCTAAAGGTCCAAAAATCATTAGGGCCGAATATAAGATGACTCCCGGTCGAAATAAAATCATCCAATAAGAATTGGACATGTTTAGGATATTATTTTAATATATATGATCAAATTTATTTAAATCATTTATAAATGAGGTTAATACTGCATCATTAATATGTCATAAATAATTTAACTTATTCGATGTATAAAATGATAAAAATTATAAAATGAAGTTGGAAATCTTTTTAAATTTCAAATTAATATTTATATTAAAAAATACTACTTATATAACACTATATAATAATTAATTAATAAAGGATATTTGTTTATGTCAATTTATACTTAAATGAATTAATCTAAAGTGTCATTATCATTCATAAGTGGCTCCATGGGGTCCCAAAATCGACCCAAGGATGCCCATGGTCAGCCATTACTCATCAAATAATGTTAGGACATGTGTTAAGGTAATTGTAAATTATTACAATATTATTTTTACATCGAATTACTCTATTTACCTTTAACCGCGGTATATAAAATTCAAAAGTTACTTTTCACCAAAAATTATTTTTATCTTATTGAACCAAATTTTACTCCTTGATATTAATTGTGCCTCTCGGATTTATGAAAATCAACTCACAGAAGCGGTAAAATTATGTTTTATGTGAATTTGCAAATCCTCCTAGGAGGTTGGTAAAAGACAGTGAAAAATTAAATAAAATTTTTATATATCTAAGATTATATTAAACTGACTCCAATGAATTACATTGAACATATATAGGTATTTTTTATTTATTTTTACATAAATTAATTTAAATAAAATAAAGTATATTTAAATAAAAATTTGGTTTTAATCTATAACTCAGTGTTTTTCACTATTCATCAAAAATTGAATGTTATTAGAAAAATACTGAAAATTCACAATATGATAATTTTGATATTCAGAATTCAAAAAATGAAGTCTATTCTACAAAATTTAAAACATAGAAGTTGCATTTATAAATTTTAAATTAATTCCTATTGTCAAATCCAAAAGTCATATTTTTAAGAAATAATAACTATCAAAAGATTGACAATTGTTTATATCCAATTTCAATGTGAAATTACATACAATGACCAGAATTGGATTAAATGGTAAAAATATAATCTATATATACTTACAATCCATTAAAATGTATAATTTGACACTATATATTATTTTGATTAATAATGTTTTTCTTAATTAAAAATTAGTATTTTTTACTATTCACTAAATAATGAAAGTAATCAGAAGAATACCAAAAATTTATCAAAACTAAATTTTTATCTCTTGATTCTAAAGTAGAAGTATATTTTGTAAAAGTGAATATATAAAGTGTCAAATGTTGGATTTAAAAAGGGTTCACCCTCAAAAGGTTGCAAAATTGAATTTTCTGAAAAATACTTCCTTTATCCAAAAAATTGAATTTGCTCTTACATTATTTCTAAGAAACTCATAATATGGATTCTAAAATTATATAGATAATATAAAGGTCAAAATTCAATGAATACTATTCATAAACGTTTTTGAACGGCTAGTTTGGTAAGTCGTTGTGCGCATGAACTTGGTGTTGCGTGTAGTGCAAGTTATTGAATTACGTTGAAGAAATAATGTACTAAGAAACATTGCGGTGTTACATTCTTCCCTCCTTCAATAAATCGTGTCCATGCAATTTTAAATTATTCTTCAAAAATAAAAGGTTGAAAATTGAAAATACCTTTGTGGGAAAACCCACATCGGAAATGGGGCTTATAAAATTTTTTCTTAATAAGGGGAAATGGGTAATGATAAATTCAACACCAAATTATGATCTAAATTAGGATAAAATTGGTTGAAATTAGAGACAAATAATTGGAGGAAAAACGTAAATATTTATAAGGAGTGATTGAGGTCATCAATCAAAAACAATTGTAGAATTAAGGGCCTCAAAGCCATCAATCTCTGATGATTAATAATATCATCAGTTCAACAAAACATATGGTATTAGGATAACACATTTTTAGTTTTAAGATCCCTTACATAATGTTTAAGAATTAATTTCTTCATAGAATAAGAGAAGAAAAAATATATAGTTGACAAGTAGAGTTCCATCTTTTAACAAATTTCTACCACAAAATCATCTTTCACTCTAAAACATAATAGAAATTAAAAAACATATTATATTTATCTCATTCGTATAGGGTTCCAAAACAAATGAATTTATAATTCACCTATCAAATCCTTTTAAAAAAAGAAACTACATTATACAATCTATGGACTTCACGTAGTCTAGTGGTAGGTAATAAATCCCAATTTCACTATGGTTTTGGGATCGATTCTCACAGCTTTCTCTGACACGACGGGTTCTCACACGATCTGCATGTTGTCCTTTTTATAAAAATCCAAAAATATCCTTAACAGTAGTATCTTAATCCATTACAACCATTACACTTATCCAAAATAAATCAATCCAAACTCATAGTCCAAAATTTATAAGGAAGTAAAACACTATGAAGATTTTTTCCCACATAATAACATGTGAACACCTTCATCATGTATTAATTTAAAACATAGTAACACCCTAATTACTATAAAACTTTATTGATTTTATGCATGCTTCCTTATCCTTAATATAATACTGGATATATTCCTTATATTCAAAAATATTGAATATTCCACCAATGATGAACTAAACTAACTATTAATTAGTGCCAATGAAGTCAAGAATATCCAATATAATTTATCTAAATCAACCATCTCTTATTCCAAAATCACTACCTCAGTATCAAACCAATATTACGGTTTATCTTTCTCTCAACCATATATTTTCCAAAATTTTAACATATAATTGAGTCACTTTTCTTGGTTCCACACAATGTCAAGTCCTTAATGAAATAGTATTGCAGTACATTCCTTATATACTCTATAATTCTTATAACATGTACATCATTATTACAATACTTAAATGACACAATAATTTAATAACCACAAAAGAAATCTAATCATTCAACTTCAACATAGATTGTATCATAACTTTATTATTATCCAATAGCAGGATTTGGGGTATACTCAGGTGATTTGGAAATTGATTCACGTAGTTTTCCAACTATTTGAAGATGAAGCATTTCACATTGGAAACGTTTTTTATACCTTTAGAATCATGTAATTGGTGTCCATTTCCTCCACACTTAAGAAACTCCCATTACCTTCTATAATTTACCAAGGTGATTCATTCCACAATTATCACATAAGGAAAAATCAGTCTATTCCCTCTTCCCTTTATCCATCTTTCTCTTTTCCATTATTTTCTTATCTTTCTTCCCATCAAAGCCATAGAACTCAAGGAATTAATTACTTATCTTATTAACACATGTTATTATTTCTTCATATGTTAATAATAAATGGGAGATTATATCCCTTCTAAATGTTGGATAAATACCATGTAGGATATGATCTTTATTACTCTTTACATCATACGTATTGTTAGAGTTCTCATTTCATTTACTGGGTAACATTTCTATACAATGGAATAAACGAGATTAGTTTATGAATCGAAATACATAATTCCAAACATGACAAACACATAACATAAATTGAATAGTTTATGGATATAATCCATAATCATAAAAATGTTTTTTTTGAGAGAGTATATAATCATAAACCCTTCCTAATGATTTTTAAAGAAAATGATAATTATCCTAAGCATGTCCCATGGGAGTGTCAGAACCAAGAGTGCAGCAAGGCCCATTGTCATGCAGCAGTTCCCATTAGATTCTAGCTCAAAGAGGTGATTTTGGGTTTTACCCTGAGGTACATCTATGCCAGATCCGCCTTACCTTCTCGTATCCAGATAGGGATGTTTTTTCCTGGAAACCTCACAAAATCCCTACATTACCAAAATTCTTGGAAGTTATTCTATATTAATCCTCAAATTATATCTTAGGGCTAAGTATTCTAATCATATTTTATCTAAATCTATTTTCCAAGGATATTGCTAAACTTCCTCTGATACCAACTATAACGCCCCGACCCCAGTTACCCAGAGTCTGTGCATTATTTTAATACATTGGCATGATTACAAGGAATCATGTCCCGAAGGACCAATAAGTTTAGAAATCTTGGAAAATATATTACATAATTGAATTTTACATTAAACTTTATATCATACAACATAACATAAATAATCCTTTATAAACACCATTATTCCCTTAGCTGAACCCTGCATATCAATCACAATACACTTCTTGGAATCCTGGGAAAAATAAAACATAGAAAGAGGTGAGCTCAAACACTCAATAAGGGTAAGAAATACGGCGGAAGATAAAATAAATATTAATCATGGTGAATAATTTAAACCATATTCCTTTACCGATAATAAACATGAATACTTTTTTGGCAGGAATATGAGCTGAGTAAATAATTCCATAATAAAACATAATCATGGGTATTATTATAGTCGAATGACCACATGAACCATCAATATTATTTTCATAATAAGTGAATGTATAATTCCAGACATTAATTTCTGTCTTAAGGCCTGTTCCAGGACCTATGGGTTTACTGTAACTAGAACAAAACCTAAAGAGCCACTGTAACCGGACTCCATCCCAGAGAGCCTATGTATCCGGACTCCAACACGGAGATCCTCTATAACGGGACTCCATCCTAGAGAGCCTCTGTAACTGGAATCAATCCCGGAGGGTCATATATAACTAGACCCCAACCCAGAGGGCTTTCTTTTACCATTCCCCAACCTATAATATACAATTCCAATACATGCATCATAATAAAAGGTTGAAATATAACATAAACATTCATATTAAAACTAGAATACAAAATGTCAACACATTAACTATAAACCATAAATGGTATAAAAACAAACATCCATAGTCAAAAAAAATTTAACTCATCCAATACAATATTTAAGATTGTATTATAATAAATCAACTTCAAATAAACTTAAAATCGATCAAAGTATGTTGACATAGATGAAATAAAAACATTTTTTTAGAGAAATATCTCTTTCTATTTTGAAATCAATTTTGTGTCTCAAAATTATAAAGAATTTTTTTAAATATTATTATAAGATTTTAAGGGAATATTAGACGATGTTATAACATCGTAAAATAGCTGCAGTCACCGTATAAGTTAAAAAAATAATCTTAACTTAATTTTTTGGAAATGGTTAAAAGTACCTTGTTTGGAAAACGACGGAGAAATTCCTTTCAAGCCATTTAATACAAATTAAAACATGGATATAAATGAATTTAACACATAGTCTAGTAAATAGTTAAAATGTTTTGAAATATATTTTTATGAAACATGGATGTGGATGATAAAGAGGTCCCATTAGATAATTACGTATAAACAACCTCAGATAATGAAGATATTGTGAAATTAACCATTACCTCGTTGTAATCAATAGAGTCCTATGAAAAATAGTCAATAGAAACAAAATGAATCCCAGAATATCATTAATATAAAAATAATCATGAAAATATATATCAAATGGTAGAACACAATACACCACATGAAATAAATAAGTGCTGAACAATGGAAATCTCACAGGATGAAAAGTGAGATAATAAACCCCTTATATCGTGTCTGACATGACCCGTTCATTCTTTAATATCCTGAATAATAAACTAAAGTTAATTTATACTTGATTAAGAACCTTCTTCAAGTTTATTATTCCTTTTATATCACTTATTACCTTTTTATAATCATTATGAAATCATTTGTGTTAATAAAGTTCATTTCATCAATATTTGGCACTTGAGTAAAAAATGAACACCTTATAGTTACATGTTGTTCACATGGTCAAATTTACATTACATCCAGAATGATATTCATGATTTAGATATCAAATATATCATATATATCTACTATATACATTTATTTATAATAGTACATATCATTTTGGGGTAAGAAATGAAACGCACCGTTCATGGAGATGGTAAGCCAGACTTACGCATGAACACTACATTCATTTCTATTTATTTTTTTAATGGAATTAAAACATAATTATACAGAGTAATATTATAATTCTAGTATAATATAATATACAATATCGTTAACTCCAACCTTTATACGTCCCACATATGGTATTAATGAGTCATATCACTTTGAGGGGGCGGTAGTCTGCACTTCCTCAAATGAAATTATCACGTTTACCTATAATGGAAACCATTAAGATATGATATAAAAGAAAAATACAGAAGCATGAAGATAAAATAAACATAATATATATCATATATAAATATAGTTCCATCCAAATGGCCACCATGAGAGGAAGTAAGAGGTAATTGAACAATCATCGTTTCGTGAGGCGTTAGTTTTTCATCCACAGAAACATTATGTTCTTCACCCATTAGATGTAGTTGTGTATAAGTTTTGTTATAATACTTATAATAAAAAAATCCTAGTATATTGAGGATACTACTGTTTTTATAATAGATAGTAATAAAAAGAGTTTAGGGGTTGGCGAAGTAAACTAAAAGAAAAGAAGTTAAGAGACACGATTACCTTTATTTTGGGTAACTTCCTTTGGTTGAAACCAAAAGGACTTCATGAATTGCCTTATGCTTAAGTTAAGGCTTCTAAGAGGAGGAGAGGGATGTAGGGATATTAATTGGTCAGATTTTGGATGAGCCGAACGGCTTGAGAGTTGTGAGTAATTGGTTATAAGTGGTCTTTTTTTATAAGGGGGGAGGGGCTCTATAGGAAATTGTGAAAATATTATTTTATTATATAATGATATTCGATTTCTAAAGGTGAAAAAAATCATTAGGGTCGAATTTAAGATGAATCTTGGTTGAAATAATATCATACAATAACAATTGGACATGTTTTGGATATTATTTTAATATTTATAATCTAAATTATTTAAATCATTTATTAATTAGGTAAACACTAAATCATTATTGTGTCATTAATAATTTAATTTATTCTATATCTAAAAATTATAAACAAAACACAATGATGTTGTAAATCTTATTAGCTTCCCAATTAATATTTATAGTCAAAATGATTAATTATATAACACCATATAAAAATTAATTACTAAAAGACTTATGTTTAGGTCAATTTTGTCTTTACATTAAATTAATTATTCTAAAGTGTCATTATCATTCATAAGTGGCTCCATGGGGTCCCCAAATAGACCCAGGGATGCGCATGGTTGTCCATTACTCATAAAATAAGGTTAGGAAATGTGTTAAGGTAATTTTGAATTATTACATTATTCTTTTTTCCTTGAATTACTCTATTTATCTATAACCGCGGTAAATAAAAGTCAAAAGATACTATTCACCAAAAATTAATTTTATCTTATTGATCCACATTTTACTCCTTTATATTAACCATGTGTCTCTAATTTTTGAAATTCAACTCACAGAAGCAGTAAAATTATGTTTTTTGTGAATTTTCATATTCTCTTGTGAGGTGGGTAAAAGACGGTGAAAAATTCAATAAAATTTTTATATATATAAAATTATTACAAACTTTCTGCAATGAATGAAATTGAACATATATTTTTATTATTTATTTATTTTAACATAAATTAATTATAATAAAATAAATAAATATTTAAAAAAAATTGTGGTTAAACTATAACTCAGTGTTTTTCACTATTCATAAAAAATTGAAAGTTTTCAGAAAAATACCGAAAATTCACCCTAATCTAATCTCAATTTTCTGAATTCAAAAAATGAAGTCTATTTTACCAAATTCAAAACATTGATGTTTCATTTATTAATTTAAAATTAATTCCCGTTGTCAAAACCAAAAGGTGTACTTTTTTGAAATAATTACTATCCAAAGATTGACACTTGTTTATGTCTAATTTCAAAGTGAAATTACTTACAATGACCAGAATTGGATTAAATGGTAAAAATATAATCTATTTATAATTCCAAACCATTAAAATGTACAATTTAATAATATAAATTGTTTCTATTAAAAAAGTTGTTTTTAATTATTATTTTTTATTTTTCACAATTCACCAAAATAGAAAAGTTATCAGAAGAATACCAAAAATTTATCAAAACTAAATTTTTATCCCCTGATTCTAATGAAAAAGTTTATTTTTTCTAATTTTATATATAAAAGTATCAAATATTGGATTAAAAAAGGGTTCACCCTCAAAAGGTTGTAAAATTTCATTTTCTAATAAATACATCGTTTATCTAAAAATTTGATTTTGTTTTTACATTTTGTATATGAAACTCATAATATTGATTCTAAAATTATAAGGATTAAATAAAGTTCAAAATTCAGTTAATACTATTCATAACCGCTTTTGAATGGCTACTTTGGTAAGTCGTGGTGCGCTTAAACTTGGTTTTGCGGGTAGTGAAAGTTATTGGATTACATTTAAGAAATAACATACTATGAAACATTGGGGTGTTATGTTATTCCCTACCTCAATAAATTGTGTCCTCACAATTTGAAATTTTTATTCAAAAATAAAAGGTTGAAATTAGAAAATAACATTGTGGGAAAACCAAATCAAAAATTGGGTATATAAAATTTAGTCTCAATAAGAGGAAAGGGGGAGTGAAAATGTCACCACCAAATTAGGATCTCAATTAGGATAAAAGGTCTCATTTGAATTTGATTAAAAATTAATCATGAAGTATCCATGACCTAAACGCATAAATATTTTTAAAAATTACATTTATTTAAAATAGTTTTAGATATTTCTTGGATATTTCAATTTCACCTCTTTATTAACATATTTTGATAATGGTTTTGAGTAATAGAAAAAGAATTATTATTGAATTGAGAAAAACATAAATCATATAATTTGTTTTTTATTGAATTATTCACCAAGATCATTTGTAATTGAAATAATTTTAAAACCTTTTTCATTTTTAATTTTTTTTACTAAACTAGATGTAGGCTTTCTATGATTCACATTTATGAGATAATAAGTAGGTCAAGGTGAGTCTTGTAAAGTCATCACGAATTATAAATGTATAGGGTTTACCCCTCAGAAAATAAATTTGATAAGGTATGAATAAATCAAGATGAATTAATACAATATATTTTGAAGAAGAAATTAAATTTTATATTTAAAATAGGATTTTTGTTTCTTTTCATATAAGAATATTTTGAAAACCATGTAATTTTTTGAAATATAGTTTGGGTAGATCTTTTACTATATGATAACAGTTGATTTTGATAAGTTCTTGTGTTCTATAGTGACAACAGAGTCTATTCCAAATCCATGAATCACTAACTTTTTCACTCAAGAATTCTATATTTTAGTTGGTGAGATATTTAAAATAAATTGAATAAAATTTTGTAAATTGATACCTGATAAATAAATTTTATTATTTTGAGTCAAAAATATTAAAAAAATAATTTTGGAAAGAAATTTTAAAACCTCTATCACACAATTGGATATGTCTTATTCAATTTTTTTTAAGACTTTGAAAATTAAAACATTTTGAAAAATATTTGAGTTATAAAAACTAATGGTTCCTTCAATGATTATATTACCCTTGTATTTATCACTAAAGGTGACATAAACTCATTTTATTTTATCTATTTGATGGAATTTAGTGAGGTCACCACACATGTGTAATGAGAAACCACTATCCCGGTACCATAGTACTTCTTGAGTTTTTATCAGAACAATATTTTCCTATAAAATTAAATGAACAAATTATTTTGTACCAAAATGAACATAGGTTCATTGATGTTACCTAATAAATATTTGGGGATCCATATTTGTTCAAAATATGATTTTTTTAATTCATATAAAATATAGATTGATTTTTTTCTCATATCATGTATTTTTCATTCACATTCATGGATCAAGTATCCAATTCTTCTATAATAATTTCAATATATATTTTGTGGAAAACCTATAATAAAAAAAATTGATGGACTTTTCTAAGGGATTTAATGATTTCAGAAACCAAGACCATCTCTTTCCTTTAAATGAATTTAAGTACCCAAAATTTTATTTGGATTACTTTCTCCATAATTTACTATTTAAAGGGTAATTTTGAGGTCTTTAATGGTAGATTCAAGTTTAAAAACATCTGATTGATTCATAAATTTACTTGTAATGTACTTATTTTTCATTGAGGATAAAATCCCTTTCCTTTTGAAGTATTTCTTATTAATTAATCACTTTTTATTTCTTATCAATTTATTTATAAAAATAATATTGATTATAAAAAAATTGTTAATCACAATAATATATTTAGACAATATAATTAAGGTAACATTACGAGATAAATGAATAATATGACCAAGAAGAATTAGGAGAAGAATAAGAGGAGGAGTAAATTGGTAGAGGGGTATTACCCTTAATGTATACATGAACATGTTCCATAAGACACGTAGGGCTTGAGTCACTTGAAGAAGATGAGGATGTTGAGTCCATGAATTCATCACTTTTACTCCATGTTCTAACATTGAAATCCTTTCTACCATGTATTTTTTTTCATAAATAGTCTTCGTATAGATGAGGTATTCTGGGTTTATGTGATCTTATTTATTACATTCATTTCTTGTTCCTAGAAATTTCAAAAAAGCTTTGAAATTCATCTCCAGATGAGTCGTCATTAGTATTTTTTAAGGAGGTTGTTTTATTTATATCATTTGACTCATTAACCTCATTATCCTATTTCCAATTCATATTTATTTTGAATGTCATTAGAAATATGGTTATTTATTCAACATCCCTTTTATTTATGTCCTTATATTTTTAAATAGTAGTGATTTTGGGTTCCCAATTTCTTGGTAGGACCTAGAGTATCTGTTTCACTAGTTTTTCTATAAAAATTCATCACCAATATATATTCAACCATTTGAAATTTTAATAAACTGTGTAAACATTATATTGATGGATTCATTTTGATGTAGATAAAATCATTAAAAATTATTTCAATACATGTCTAATCTAGTATTTTTTCCTTGTTTTCACCTTTGTGTGTTACGTCAAGAAATTTTCATAATTCATGAGTGGTTTTTCAAGTATATATGTTTTTAAATTTATTTTTATCAATTACATAATGTAAATAATTTATATACTTTTTATTAAGTTAAATTTTATTAATATCATCAAGAGTCTAATTATCTTAAGGTTTTTTAAATGAAGTACATTCATGTATATATTTTATCAAAATAGGATAAAAAATGATATGGATAAAGTTTGAAATAATATTATTCTAATAAGAATAATTTGTGACATAAAATATAGTACCACAAGTATAAGAGGTAGATTCCATAATAAAATTTTACAATGAAATCAATTAAGATTAAAAACAGAATTCATGAAAACAATATCTAGAGAAAATTTTAAAAACACAAATACATCCTTTGATTCCAATTATTAATCAATGTAGATGGAAAGAGGGGTTTAATTTCCCTTATAAACATTTTAGGAAAACATAAAAGGTGATGTTAAAATTAAATATATTTTAAATAATAAAGTGATTAGTCGGGAAAATAGAAGGATTTATAAATTAGATAAATATTATAAATTTAATTTCAATATTGATTAGGTGAGTATGCATAGTGGAAAATGATTGAATTGAATTTATACAATTATGTGTATCTATAGTGAATTGTGTGATTCAATATAATTGTTTTTCACGGAATTCGGGGATCACCTCCTGGATGGGAGATTCAAAAGTTCCGATCGGTTTCTAGCGGGTTTGTTCGTAGAACCAGAAACATCCAATGATTAAAAATCCGTTTGGACCTACTTTCCAAAGGTAGGCGCTCATTATCTTGTGGACTGATGAGGCTTAGGAATTTTCATTGGTCGAGAGGATGGGAGGTCAGACTCATCACACCTTTTTGAGGGAAATTATTGTCTATTCTGGGACTCTCTTTATAGATTTAAGTTATGTTCGTGAATCCTTATTACATTACCATGTATAAAATGAGATTTCCTTCAGTTTAACAATCAATGATTAAATATGCAATAAATTTAGAGAATCTTTTATATTAATTCGAGGTTCTTCATCAATAGAGAATCATCTATATTTATTTGGAGATTCTTAGTCAATGGTATCCTTCAAAACATTTATATAAAAGTCTATTGGTCATTATGATGACTAGGCTGGTTTTAAAGACACTCAGTGGGGCACTTGAAGTTTATTGTCATTCAGAAGGACATGAATTATTTCAGAGTTGGGATCGAACCCATAAATGGGCTCCCTACGTATCCTTTGTTTTGGAAAAGGAATCAGAACCCATGTAGTTCGAGTAAGGGAGTATGATGTTTATGATTGATGGCTCAAAGAAGGATGCCATAATTACTTTTACACTCTATGCTCACGTGAGTCATGCTCAGTGTGAGAAACAAGAGGTATTGGTAAAAATTAGACAAGTGTGCCATGAAAGATGCAATCATAAGAAATGGTTTGGGGCTTATGTATGTATGACTTCCCAGATAGATGAAGGTTTAGGATTTAGATTTTGGGAGAAAATCCAGGAACATGGTCCATAAAGGTATATTTTCATCATGGAGATTTTAATACTCTAACTTGGGACTTATTCCTGAAAAGGAATCCCAAATTAATAGAGGATTGATAACTGGGTTTTACTCCAGAGAAGGAATCCCAGATCAAACGAAAATTAGGACTGGTTAAAGAGAAATTAAGGGACTTGGGGCTTAATTCTAAAGAGGATGCCCATATTTATGACTGGGACTTATTCTTGAAAAGGAGGCCCAGGTTAGGGGACTTGGGGCTTACTCCTGAAAAGAAAGCCCACGTTTGGAGGATTTATGACTGGGTTTTATTCCTAACAAGGAATCCCAGGTTAAAGGATTATGATTGGGACTTACTCCTAAAAAGGAGTCCCAAGTTAATGAATTAAGGTTTGGGTATTACTCCTGAGGATGATGCCCATGTTTGGGAACTTTAAGAATTTGGGGCTTACTTCCGAGGAAGATGCCCAGATTAAAGGACTGATAACTGGGGATTATTCCTGAAAAGGAGACCCAGGTTAAAGATTCTCTCATCTTAAAGGATGAGGTTGAATGAATGAACTCTCAATCATTGGTGACATAAAGATGTATAAATCACTATGTTTTGAGAGATATTCCACAGAATTCCTTTCAAATAAGGAAGTCATATCAAGAAATCAAGCCATAAATGGCTTTGAAGAGTATCTTGATGACTGAATCTTGAATAGGAAAGGTGAAATGGCTTAAGAGGGGTAAAATGGGCAAGATGGGCACCCAAAGAAGGTAGGGGAGTGCAAGTCTTTAAAGGCGCGCAAGTCTTACATGGGCGCGCAAGTATTGGTCACGTAGGTATACCTACGCGACATGTGGGGTACTTGCGCGATTTTCAACCAGCATTAAAACACTTGAGCGACCCTTTCTTAAAACCCTTTAGAATCCTCTTGAGGTTCTTCCAGAAATGGGACGCGCAAGTTCTATCGAAGGAATAACGTGGCACGCAAGTGTGACCACTTCCCTTAAGGGATGACCACTCAGGCGTGTATGTGTTGATGAGTTTCAACACTTAGGCCTTCCTCCTTCTCTTTAGATCTTCCGTTCTAGGTAAGAAATTACCTTAGAAGTGTTCTAGAAGCTTTGAGAAGCGACTTGGGCGTCGGGAGCTTCAATCCGATTTTCTGGAAAAAGATCCCCTCGAATGGGGGGCCCACAGGGTCTATTTATAGGCAGGAGAAGACCCCGGGCGGTTACTGGGCAGTTATCAACGAGGTCGCGCAAGTCACTTTCGCTCCAAGTTGTGTCACGCAAGTCCACTTGCGCGACCATGAAGGAACTTGCGCGTCCTATGGGAAATGTTTTCCTTGTTCATCCCTTTATCAATTTTTGATGTTTTCTTCCAAGGTTGAATCACATTGTGCTCATATATTCCCCTTTTCCGATCTTTAGATTCTGTGACGAATGGAGCATCCACAAAAGTCCCCCCTCAGAGTTGGATCCGGAGAGAAATGAGGATTTGACTCTGAGGAAATTGAATACATCCCAAGGAAAAGGGGACGCGCATGTCTTCAGGGCACAGAGGGCGGCGCGCAAGTTCTCTCTGCACTGGCCTTAAACGCACTGGATATGGGGCGTAGATAGGCCTCCTGGCCAATAAATACATGGCCTCACCTCCGTACAAGCATCCGGATTTCCGGAATTCATACCTTCGAGCTCTCGCTGCGTAGGTTATCTTAGCCGCACAAGTTGCTCTGTTTTTCAATGTTTTCCTTGTTGTCGCGTTATTGTAAAGGTATTTTTACTTACGCGGTTTATACTTGCGCATAAAAAACTAGCGCAGCACATGAATACTTGCGTGCCATTTTTTAGACTTACGCGCCTTAATGCCTTAGCCAATTTTTTTTGAAATTTCTTCACAAATTTTATGAAAAAAATAAACCCATTTAAGAGTTAGTTTATTCATCTTTTGTGCAGATTCAGTGGTTCCCAAGGGAATTGGAATGGCTGATGAACTGGCTAGCAAGTGGATTGATGACATGATGAACATCATTGGCCACGATTACTATGATATCTGCGACAACACTCTCCCAGATTTGGCTAAGTACTTGAAGAAATATTCTTAATTTCCCACAGAGCATCTACATGTCTCTATGTGGTCATGGTCACCTGCAAGGATTCAATATTCCAGATGCAAAGAACTATACACCTGAAATGCAGCTGTGCTGCTACTCCTTCATTTCGGTTATGTTGTGCATTAAGAGAAACAACAATGGTGTGAACTTTCAAATTCTTCCTCCATGTTATTTCCTTGCAGATATGAAAATGGAAATCCATGGGCTGAAATGTTTTCCACTACCGGTTGGTGGAGAAAAGACAAACATGGTATTAAAGAAATTTCTGAAAAGAGAACTCTCTCCAAATGGCTCTTTACTTTCAATGCTCAATTCTCAAATCCATGTATCCATCTTCCAAGTCTCTGGGATAGAAACAGAGTCACTGTTTGATTAGCAGAAAATTTTCTCAAACCGCACTCAAGAACATCCTTTTACAATTGTTCCAAGAAGAGCTTGTATCACTACATCTCTTATTGTATCCATTTGAATGAATGAATTCCAGGTGGTTGCTGATGAAGCTCGGGATGTCGTAAATCAAATGAAATTTTATGTTGAAAGCCTCTTATAATTCTTGAAAAAGTGAAGAGACTCCAGTCTGTGGATGTCCTTCTAACTCTTGTGTATCAATGAAAAACACTTTCATCTTCAATCATTTGTACCTGCATTCTTTCACTACCTGCTTCAATTTTACATAAGCCAATGGGCATAGTAAGCATATTTTTATTTTTACAAGGATAATTAAAAATAACCCTACAGACTTTGAATCTTTTATTTGCTCAATATTACCTAAATCATACAAAAAATGTATATTTAGTGAGCTGGAACTTGACTTTTATTCAGAGTTCCTTTGTCTTTTGTGGTCAGTTTAAAGGCATGCATGCCGGACATAAAGGGGCTAATGTTTAAGGTCGAAATAGATTTGACCAAAATGGATTAAAATTGATTCAATTCTTTAAAAATTTATCTGAAAACCTATTACCATACTCAATTATGAAGAAGAAAAAATGTAAACTATGGATTAATAATATTTGAATCTGAGAAATGATATAAAAAAGAGATAAAAGGTATCAGAAGAAGTAGTTTCCAAGAATGAAGTTACTATTATTTAACAAAACCCGTTAGGAGGTTGAATTATGCAGGGCCACCTAAGGGCATTTTCTGCATGGTCAAATAAATAGCATTTTTTTGACTGACAAGTCTGTTATGTAGACTGTTTATGCAAGGCCGCCTATGGGCACGTGCTGCATAGTCAGGCAAAAGAATTCTCAGAAATTTACTTTCCTAGTGCTAAAATCCAGTGAATGTTTATGGAGATTCAAATTTTCTAATGTATAGAGTTTGTTTTATGGAAGGAGATACTTGAATATGGAGAAGATATTTTCTGAATATATTATCAAAGAACTGGATGAATATCACTCCTACGAAGGTCTGACCCAAACGTAGGAAAGAAGAATAAACCATAGACTTGAATACATTCAGATCATGAAAAAAGGATATGGGACAAATATGTTAAGGATGGCTATTTTTTTTGCGGATCCCTACATACTGTCATTTAAGACAAATAAGGACAAAAGAGGCATTCTTCCCAAGAATGATGTTACCATCTTTTAACAAACCCGTTAGGGGGTTGAATTATGCAGGGCCACCTAAGGGCATTGGCTGCATAGTTAAATAAAATAGTATCTTTTGGCAAACAAGTCTGTTATGTGGACTGTTTATGCAAGGCCACCTATGGGCACATACTGCATAGTCAGACAAAATAATTCTCAGAAGTTTGAGATTTTTGGGACTAAAAGTCATGAAAAGGGTTATGAAGATCTGAAAATATTTAAGTTTAGGATTATAACACATAAAGATGGGTATTGTCCAATGTATATAGAGATGCATAGGTCAATGATAACCATAATCTTGTTGTGGCTGGGTCCTGAATTGAAATTTTGGACTTCAATACGTATCTCATAAGAATGAGAATCAAGCCATACGTAGTTCTTGAAATGCAGTTTAACGTCGTGCAGGACGAAAATATGAGATATCTTAGTTTAGGGTCATAGAGTTTGGACCATAATAATGAATACACAGTGTGTGTTTTCATGAGGACTTTTCATCCAAGGGACTGAAAGTGAAATTTGGGTTAGGCCCAAATGACTTAGGGCTTGATTCTAGGGATACTCGAACGTTCCTACGTATCCCATACAGATGGGAATCAAGCCCACATAGTTCTAGAACTACCCTTTGTACAAATTTGGTTCGTACATGTGAAGGGTAAAAGGGGACATTAGTACAATGATGGTTTAACCCAAGATAAAAAGTTTAGGCATTGCCATGTATGCACATAGTCTTTTGAAATAAAACATTATTGAAAAATCAATGTCAATAATAGTTATCTCTCAAATGAGGAAATCAAAAAGTATTGTAGTTTATTGTCGTACTAGACAAAAGTGTTGCATAGTTTAACGTTATATAACAAGGATGAAAGTGAATCAATGTAATGTTATTGATTCCAGGGGCGGTTTCACTAATCAACATCATATGAGATGGTGGGGAACCGATGTGAAGAGATTGTTTTTGGTCTTGAACCCTGGGAGGTTGCCTACATACCCAGCCTGGAGGGAAAGGATCAATGTCCGTCAAGTTCAATTAAAGAATGAATTAATGATCAAGTTGTTCTTGGGTACAACGATCTAATAAAAAATTTTGTTGGTACTTACACATGGTTAGAGGCACAAAGATAGTGTTATGGTTGAGGTTTTCTCTAAGCTCACGTGAGTCATACTCGGTGTGAGAAACAAGAGGTAACAACAACCTTAACGATGCACAGCTTAGTGTCATGTAGGACATATCAAGGGACTATGCAGTTTAAAGTCTTGCAGTTAGGACTGTTGGTGCTGCATAGTTTAGTGTCATGTAGCAGTGACAAAATATAGTTTAATGTCATGTAGGACATATCAAGGACTTTCTGTACAGTTTAGCGTCATGTAGTTAGGATGACAGGGGGACTACGCAGTTTAATGTCATTCAGTAAGGACAAAATAACACACCATTTACGTCATGTTGGATGCACTGGGGATTTTTTCTATAGTTTAGTGTCATGTTGGACAAAAGAGAGAATAGTTTAAGGTTATATAAATGGACCGTTGAAGATGCAGTTTAAGGTCATACTAGACCATTTCTGTATAGTTTAACGTCATATAGAAAGGACGAACTAGTGCCGCACAGTATAGTGTCATGTTGCAGGGACATAGATGCAGTTTAAGGTCATACTGGACCATTGTTGTATAGTTTAACGTCATATAGCAAGGACGAACTAGTGCCGCACAGTTTAGTGTCACGTTGCGGGGACATCTTCTTTTCTATAGTTTAACGTCATGTTGGACGAAAAAGGGGCTTTCCTACAGTTTAGAGTCATGTAGTTAGGACGTCACAGTTTAATGTCTTTCTAGATGTAAATGACTTTTAAATAGTTTAGGGTCATATGCATGGAGCATGGATGGTGCAATTTAATGTTATACAGGACCATGGTGTAGTTTAAAGTCATACATGACTTTTTAGGGAACATTGTCACGGTTTAATGTTGTGTGGGACAAAGTTGCAGTTTAAGGTCATCTTGGACCATTGCTGTATAGTTTAACGTCATATAGCAAGGATGAACTGGTGTCACACAGTTTAGTGTCATGTTGCGGGGACATAGATGCAGTTTAAGGTCATACTGGACGATTGCTGTATAGTTTAATGTCATATAGCAAGGACGAACTGGTGCCGCACAGTTCAGTGTCATGTTGCGGGGACATAGATGCAGTTTAAGGTCATACTGGACCGTTGCTGTATAGTTTAACGTCATATATCATGGACGAACTGGTGCCGCACAGTTTAGTGTCATTTTCGGGGACATCTTCTTTTCTACAGTTTAACGTCATGTTGGACGAAAAAGGGACTTTCCTATAGTTTATCATTATGTAGATAGGACGTCATAGTTTAACGTCTTGTTGGACGTAAGGGACTTTTAAATGGTTTAGGGTCATATGCATGGACAATGGATGGTGCAGTTTAATGTCATACAGGACCATGGTGTAGTTTAAAGTCATACAGGACTTTTTAGGGAACTTTTTCACGGTTTAATGTCGTGTGGGACAATGTTGCATTTTAAGGTCATATTGGACCATTGCTGTATAGTTTAACGTCATAAAGCAAGGACGAACCGGTGCCGCATAGTTTAGTGTCATGTTGCGGGGAAATAGATCCAGTTTAAGGTCATCCTGGACCATTGCTGTATAGTTTAACGTCATATAGCAAGGACGAACTGGTGCCGCACAGTTTAGTGTCATGTTGCGGGGACAGAGATGCAGTTTAAGGTCATACTGGACCATTACTGTATAGTTTAACGTCATATAGCAAGGAGGTACTGGTGCCGCAGAGTTCAGTGACATGTTGCGGGGACATAGATGCAGTTTAAGGTCATAGTGGACCATTTCTGTATAGTTTAACGTCATATAGCAAGGACGAACTGGTGCCGAACAATTTATTGTCATGTTGCGGGGACATCTTCTGAATAATTTGTATTTTATACAAAATATTTCTTCAAAAATATGGCATTAGTTGGAGTAGTAATGAGTTCTCCATCCATCTAGATTAATGAATAAGCTCCATTGGAGTAGACCCTTTGTATTGAATAAGGTCCTTCCCATTTTGGCTCAAGCTTGGGAGGTTTCTTTCCTGGTATCATTGGAGTTCTGAGAACTAATACCAATTCTCCCTGAATAAATGAACAAAACAAACTTTTTTGTTAAAATCTCGTGCTATTCGATTCTGATAGATTTCCAAGTGGTGCAAAGTGCACAATCTTTTCTCATCTAACTCTTTCAATTCATTCAATCGCTTTTGGGATTGCTCATCTATATATAACTGATCACAGATGGATACTTTGAGTGAGGGAAATTGAACTTCAATTGGCAAGACTGCTTCTGTTCCATATACAAACGAATATGGAGTTGACTGCGTTGCATTGCGGGTGGTAGTCTGATAAGCCCATAAAGCATGAAAGAGTTTATCAGGCCATGACCTCTTATCTTTATCCACCATCTTTTGCAGTATATTTGAAAGAGTCTTGTTAAAGGCTTCTATTTGGCCATTGGCTACCGCATGATACCAAGATGAATGGTTGGATTTAATGTTGTATTCTTGATACAATTTCGTCACCTCAGAAGAACAGAAGTTGGTGTCGTTGTCTGTCAAAATGGTATGAGGGACACCAAATCTAGAAATGATGTTAGACTTGATGAAGCAAACAATTCATTTAGAACTGACTTATTTGAGAGGTACTACCTCTGCCCATTTGGAAAAGAAATCAGTAGCAGTAAGAATGTACTTAAACTTCTTGGTCGTAGCTGAAGGGTAAGGTCCCACCACATCCATTCCCCATGTGGCAAATGGCCATGAGTATTTAGCTGTATGAAGCAACTCTGGAGGTTGATGAATGAAGTTGTAATGTACTTGACATGAATGAAACTTCTTTGTGAAATCATCACAATCTTGTATCATTGAAGGCCAAAAGTATCCAAGCCTTCGAATTTGGTCAGGCAATTTATGTCCAGACTGGTGGGCACCACAGACTCCTGCATGCACTTCTTTCATGAAAGTCGTTGTCTCTTCACCATCAATGCATCTGATGAGAAATCCATCAAAACCACGTTTGTAGAGATTTTTCTCTAGGTGGTTTGGGCCATCATAAAGAGTAAAATTGACCAAATGTCGCCGGATTTGTTCTTTCTCGGCTCTATCAGGTGGAAGTGTCTCATTTTGAAGGTATTCCCTAATAGGTGACATCCATCCTGTAGTATGACCAAATAGTTCAGGAATGGGACTAATTTAATTAATTTCCTCTGTTCTGGCTTGAACATAAGGTGAAATTGCGCGGCGGTGGGCAATACTAATGGTTGTCTCGTCCCGATTTGGATCTGCTAGAGCTATGTCTATATTAGCCAGTGCATTAGCTTGAGCATTTTGTGATCATGGGACGTAAGGAAATGTCAGTTCTGAAGGGAATTCCGCCATTAACTTTCTGACGTAATCTTAAAAAGGATTAATTCTTCTTTTATGATGGCATAATCCAAATTGACTTGTTTGATTACCAGGTCTGAATCACCTTTCACCTTTAAGTGATTCACTTGTGCTTGGAGCGCTAACTCCAAACCTGTAATAAGATCTTGGTATTCGTCTTCATTATTAGTACCACATTCCCACAATAAAAAGAAATAAGGTAACAATGCCTTATCTGGAGAAATGAGTACAATTCCTAAACCAACTTTGTTAAATTTAGGATTTTCCATTTTCTTCCCTGTTGGACTTCTCGAAGCACCATCAAAATACATTTCCCATGTTTGAGGATTATCTTGAATAAAGAAAACTTCCTCATCAGGGAGTTCAATATCTGAAGACGTGCCTTCCACTAAAGGATGTTCAGCCAGGAAATCAGCCAGAGCTTGTCCCTTTATGGCCTTTTGAGATACATACTGAATGTCGAACTGCTGCAAAATAACTTCCCACCTTACTAGACGTCCTTTAAGCATTGGACGACTAAGGATGAATTTGAGCGGATTATTGCGAGATACCAATTGGACCTCGTGATGTTGCAGGTAGTGTCTCAGTTTCTGAACTGCAAAGATTAATGCCAGGTATCACTTCTCAATACATGAATACCGGGTTTCTGCTTCAAGAATAGTTCTACTGAGGTAGTAGAGGCTATTTTTATTCCCAGCATCATTATTTTGAGCGAGAAAGGAACCCAATGATCGCTCTAGAGCTGTCACATAGAGGATAAGTGGTCTACCTTCAACATGTGGTATGTGTACTGGTGGACTCAAGAGGTATTTCTTGATAACATCAAATGCTTCTTGATATTCTTCAATCCACTGGTATGTGAATCCTTTCTTCAATAATTTGGTAAAGGGTAAACTTTTTCTTGCCAAATTGGCGATGAAACACCGAATATAGGATAAGTGTCCTTGAATTCCTCTTAATTATTTCAAATTCCGAGGAGGTGACATACCAAGGATTGATTTGGTCTTCCCAGGATCGACTTCAATACCACGATGGCGTACAACAAAGCCAAGGAATTTTCCTGAGGTTACCCCAAAAGCCCATTTTAAGGGGTTCATCTTCAAATTGTGTTGTCGAAGCCTGTGGAATATGACTTCCAAATCAGCCAAGTGATCAGAACGTTGTTTGGATTTAACCACCAAATCATCCACATAGCACTCAACAAACTTCCCTAAGAAAGGTTTGAAGATACTATGCATGGTGCGTTGATATGTTGCACCTGCATTATTTAATCCAAAGGGCATCACCCGGTAAAAAAACACACCTTGAGGGGATCTGAAGGCTGTAGATTCCTCATCATCTGGGGCCATTTGGATCTGATTATAACCGGAATATCCATCCATGAAGGAAAGTAATTCATAGCCAGTAGTTGCATCAATTAAGAGTTCTGTAATTGGAACTGGGAAATCATCTTTAGGACAATACCGATTAAGATCTCTGAAATCGATGCAAACCCTAATTTGTCTGTTCTTCTTCTTTACAGGGACAATATTAGCCAACCACTTGGGATACTGAACTTCTCTGACGAATTTAGCTTTGATCAGCTTATCCATTTCAACTTCAATTTTGGAAGCATAAGTTGGGTGTGTTCTTCTCGCGGCTTGCTTAAATCCTCGATGCTCTTTTGGTAAACCCAAATGATGAGTAGCAACATCTGGATCAAGCCCAGGAATTTCTGTATAGTTCCAAGTGAAAATATCTTTATTTTGCTTTAGAAAAGAAATATACATCTCGTTCTCTTCAAGGGTCATGGACGCACTAATTAATGTTGGGCGTGGATCTTTCTCTATACCCAGATTTACTTCTCTGAGTTCATCCACAGTGGTAGAGATACCCTCTTCAAATGCGGGAGGAGCATCTCTAAGATCTACCTCTTCCTCTTCATCACGCATTATTTCATTCGTTTCTACATGCATAGTAGATTAAAAAACGAAATTCTCATGATCATAAGAGATTTCAAAATTTTCACATTTTGAAGAAGAAAATTCCATTTCCGACCCTATTGATGATAAAGGGCCTTCTTTGGGAAATAAAGAGGAGATGATGAATTGAGAATCGACATCATTATTCACCTATGATGTTGTTATAGCTTCTTCTGGCCTAATTGGAGAAGTATAGACTTGTTGGACTTCAGCATATGAAATGAAAACGTCACCACTTATGCTTTCATCACTGTTTGGTAGGTTACCAATTTCTCCCATGTTGTCTGGCTCAATTGTCGTAATTGACATTATGGATCTTTCCATAAGAGTATTTTGATTTGGGCCTATTTTGTCAATTTGACTGATAGGTAACACATAATCTGTACTCACATGTGTAAATAGATTTATTGGAATCTTCTCCAAACCATATGGGGAATTAACTTTGGTGATTTCCTTTATTGTAGATTTCCTTCTTCCCTTCATGTGATAAAATTCCGCCTCAATGTATTGAGACTCACATGTCTTGAACGTGGCCTTATCACCATACAATATTCCAAATTGATCATTGAAATAGTATTTGAGACATTGATGGTATGATGAAGGGATAGCTGCATGCTGATGTAGCCAGGGTCTTCCAAGCAAGATATTGAAAGCTGAGTCTTGATCAACAATCATGAAATACGAATTGGATACAAGATCTCCAAACTGAGTTCAGTGTGTAACTTCTCCTAGTGGTTCTTGTTCATTTTTATCATATCCTTGTAACATCATGGTAGAAGGAGATAAATCAGATTCCGTGAGGCCCAATCGATGAAGTGTACGAATGGGCATGAGGTTGACTCCTGAACCATTGTCGATGAAAACTCTTCGGATATCTACACCATTGGATTTTCCAGATAAGTACAAAGGTTTTATGTGCCCATGCACAACATCATCTTCATCTTTATCAGTAAATGATATCACTGCATGACATTCTGCAAGATTATTCTCTATGTGATAGACTTCAACTGCCGCAATTCCAGGTTGAAACACCTGAGGACTTGACAAAGCTTTGATGAATGCTTCTTGAAGATCTTTTGACATATTCAAAGCATCCAAAATTGATAACATGGCTGGTAGTTGGGCCAAGTGTTTCAATATATCATACTTTTGATCTAGAGGTCTGCGTTTCCCAACAGGAATATGTGGTTTAACAGGTACCTTAGAAGTAGATGCTTTGGAAGATGATGCATCTTTTATTGTGATAGACGTTGGAAACATCCTTGGTTTTGGAAGATTATACTGATTAGATCCATTTAAATGCTGAGATAAAGAAGATGGAACCATTAATCGGTCTTCCAAAATAACTTTGCCAAAACTGAGTTGGCCATTGGCAGAAGAACCTGCTTGTTCTTTTTGAGCTCGCTGAAGGGCTCTACCACGAGTTTCTGCTGCATACACAGTGCTAGCAGGGGTAGAATTGGAGTAGTGGCTTCGGAAAGATCCACGTCTTCCCGTGTACCCTGAACCTCTAAAACTTCCTCGGATTCCCTTATTTGATTAAGGGAATTTAGGCATATCAATACTGGAATATGGATCTGTTAATTGAATCATATTAACAGAACCAAAGATTAACTCTTCGTCTGATAAAGACTATGCATGATTAGCCTATTTAGGCTGTTCCGTTTGATGGGGCGGTGCCCGTGGTTTTGAATTAGATGGCATAACGTTTTCTAGAGTCAAAGACAATTTAGGCATTGACACATACTCATCTTCTTCAGATTCTTTTTTCTTCTTTTAATCAAGCCGTTTCTTGGAGGATTTTTCCTTTGATGAAGAGGGGTTTACCGCAATATTCATGGTATAAGATATAATTGGTTTCTTTAATTGTGTTCGAAAAATGGCATGAGTCCAGTTGATTGTCTTTCTGACCATCCAATCATCATACTTCTATGCATTTCTACTTTTGACTTCTTTCCATTCACCTTCCTCCTCTGGAACTGTAGCATTAACACATGCTATCTGAGTCGAAGAACCTTTCAACTTGACTTGTCCCAAGTCGACCATCTTTTGTAGGAGGTCTTTAAAGACAAAACACTCCTGGATGGGATGCCCCAACATTTGATGAAAGGGACAATAATTGGGACGGCCTTCATCTCCTTCCTTGTTTGGACTCTTGGGTACTGGTAATTGAACCAAATTATTTTCCAGACCTGAAATGAAGTAACCATGAACTTGCTCACTTCGGAAAGAGTTTGTTTTACTCTTCAAATCCTCAGATTGTTTTCGTCATTGATCTCTATTTTCATTTGGACGAAACGGCCTTTGTTGTTGGTGTTCAGGAGGTGGAGCCCTTCGAGAAGATGAAGTTTTTGAAGTAGAAATAGGTACAGGTGCTTGTTTAAGCATAACTGTAGCAGTTTCTACTTTACCCATTCTCCATCCTGGAGCAGATGGAATTACACGAGATTTAACCTTAGCCTATATAAGGGAATATTCAATCTGCTGAGAAATTGATGTAAGGTCTCGAAACCCTCCTGTGTATTTCACAGGGATCAATTGCATGCGTAATTCGTCACACAAATTTTCCACACAGATTGGCAACAGATCTTCCTAAGGATGTGCTAAACTCAGGGAATATGTTAATCCCTTCCAGCGAGAAATGAAATCAGAGACTCTTTCATTCTCCATTTTCTTGCAGTTTGTAAGATCGAAAACTGTCGTTTTTGGAAAAGTTGAGCTGAACTGAAGAAGGAATTTTTGACGAAGATCCTCTCATCCGATAATTGACCGGGATTGCAATCTTATATACCAGAAAAAAGCTGGTCCTTGCAAGGTTTGCACGAAGCATCTGAGTTTCACTACTTCTTGCTGTTCTGGAGTTCCCATCATAGGATCACAACAAGACACGTAATGTGTCAAATGTTGTTATGGGTCTCCTGATCCATTGAAAGTAGGGAAAACAGGGTTTCCAATACTGGATAGAGGAGAAATTGAATCTACCCATTCAGGGTAAACTTTCTTTTCTGGTTGAACTTGCTCCCGTTTCTCTTCCATAGTTTCTAACCGAGCTGTTAATGACTCAATAGTAGTTATCAACTTTTGAGAAATATCCGGTTGAACTTAGTTTTGCGTAGGTGCAATGAATGGAGCTTGGACAGATGTGGTGGTTGGTGCTGCAACTAATGGTAGTGCTACCAACCGTTGTTGCACTTGACCCGTAGGATTAGACTTCTGAGGGTGTACTAATAAAAGAGTATATTCTCGATCCATCTCAGTAACTGCAACAAATTCCTTCGGCTGTCGGACTTCATCATTCATAAGAAGAAGACTACTCTGAAGTAGTTCTGGATTCAACCTTCAAAATTCATTCATTTCTTCCTCTTATTGTGCAAACCTTTGCTTTAATGAGAGTGATTGTCCTTATCTAGAGGAAGGATATGTAACCTGATTCTTTCCCCTCCCTTTGTTGGATACTTTTTGGAGAGAAGGAAGTGGATTACCTAGGTTCTGAGTAATCCTTTGACTTCGTGTACACACACCTTCTTCATTTGTATCGGTGCGTACATTTTCTTGAGCAGGACGTTCTTCATTTGAGTCCCCTGAGTGAACATCCTCTGATGGACTAGCAACAACGACATTGATGACATTGATTGATGTATAATGCATCACATCCCTTCTATCAAAATTTCTGTGATATTGTCTTCTTTCATGTCTTTGATTAGACATTTCCTTTTGTTGATTCAATCTTTTAGGAACTTCTTGATGAGCTATAACTTGGAGGGAATCTCTTGATAATTTGGCTCTTTGTTCCTCTTGTGGCTTCTTCCCCAATCGAGAAAAGACCGACATTCTCTGAGGAGGGGATTGATGATTTGAAAGAGTCCCCAGTCTTGTGAACTGGGGAGGTTCCTAATGTTTCCGCTCAACTCCTCGAATCCCATTTGTTGAATCTGAGGGTTGGGTTAAAGAAGTCCCCAGTCTGACAAGATGGGGTGTCTCTTGACATGCCATGTATGATATCATCTTAAAATCCCTCTTGATCTTGCGAACCTTAGTTTGGAAATTAGCTGGATGTATTAGCCTATATCCACTTTTATCACCTGGTTCAATAGACCATTGGAGGATTTCATAATCATCTGTCATTTGATGATGTGTTTGCTCCATACGAGAGGCTTGTGCAATATTCTCACCTGCTTGATGTAGGAGCAATTCAACAACTTGTTCTCTATATGCTTGATTTTGAGAGGAAATAGTTGAATCATGTTCTAGAGAAATATTTTGATTATGAACAAAGCCCGTTGACTGTGGCCGTCCATGGGCAATAACATTGCATGAGACCATTTTCGGCGGGCTATGCTGACTGGAAAGCCCTGTGAAATGTAGTGCTCCGTGAACACCCCATCGTCTGATATGAACACCAGATAGAGCATTGGCAATTAATTGACTCAATTTTCTTAGTGCGCCAAGGCATGCACGTTGAAGGGTTCTCTGCTGCTTTTCAACCTTCGGATACTGAGAGACTGATAGAGATGCCAAATCAATCTGACGTTGTAGACCTTCTATTATCTTAAGATGATTTTCATATTCATCATAAGATAATACATTATTCTTCAATTGTCAAAGAGTTTTCCATATGTTGAGATGAATATCATGGACTCCATCTTCCATCATCATCTTTGGAATGTCATACTGGGAGTCAGCCAATGTCCAAAACATGACTGGTACCTCACTTTTCGCCAGTTTTTTCGTCATGTTCAGAATTTCCTCTTTATCATTAAATAAAGATTCTTCTACCTGTTTTGACCAATGTTGGTGTTTCCTTGTTGCTTCATCGGATTCAAAAATATTGGTAGAGAGATCATTGTTCAAACTAGAAGATGCATGACTTAGGGGTGGTTCGGAGAATGACCTACACCATGGGCTATCTTCTGATTGAGAAAGTATTTCACTTTGTTAGCGATAAAGCATCAGACATGACTGGTTTCACATTTTCATGTGCCTCAAGATAAGAGGGCTTTCTCGGCACTACATTGTTCACTAGAGTCTTTTCCAGGCAATGTGAATCACTACTACAGAGAGGACTTTCGCAGCGAAGTTCATCATCATGGGGAGGACCACCATAATGTGTTACAGTAAAAGATGAGATCTCTTGATCCTTGGTCTTCTGACCACACAGAGGGTTCCTGTGGCTCTCATCTGAAGATAAAACTTCAAGATAGACCGAATTTTCACAAAGAAAGCCTTCATGAGAAAGTGTATGTTGAAGACATTTGGAATTAATGTTCCCATTATTGGGAACTGAGGGAGTAGAATCTTGAATTCCAACAGATAAATGTCTGAGGGCTTCAAGAACTCCAGCATCGAGCAAATCCTTATTGCAGATTGTCCTTTGATATCCTGACTGTGCTGGGCGGATCTTTTTCTTAGATTCCTTCTTACTCACTTAGAAAACCACTTGTTGACGAAAGTGGTTACTCTGAGTAGCTGTATGTGCCTGATCAGGAATGATGGTCTGGTTTGGCTGACGATCTCCACTCAAATCAGGTGTATGTGCCTGACATGGTTGTCCGTATGATATGGGGGAGTATTCCCCATTACCCTCTTGGACTGGAACAGATGTGTGTGTCTGTTCCGGAGTGAATCGTTGATGTGTCACTCCACTTCTAGGGATAGATTTATGTGTCTGTCCCTGAGATGATGCTAAAGCTGTTATGATATCCTGGGAAGCATCCAGAATATGAGCAGGAATTTGCTTCTACTCTTTCACCATTGACAAAATATGTTTGGTGACTTCAGCCGCTGGAACGGGGATATACATCCATTCCGGGATTGGAGTAGTTGTATGTGCATGCTCCTGTCCTCCTTTTTTTATCAGTGAATCTTGAAAGTACTCAAGTGTGGAGGCAGAGAGTTGAGTCTGCCTCATGTTTTTCATCAGAGATTTTTGACTGACTTCTCTGTGCGCTACCAAGGGAGACTGTTGGTAGGCTTGATTAGTACTATTAGGTGTATGTGCCTGCTGATTACACTTCGCCAAACGCGGTTGAAGAGATCCATCATATGTAGTCAGGCGAGCCTGTTGACTAACTGATGATGTATAAGCAGGTGTATGTTCCTGCCTATAGTACTCTGCCGGAATTGCCTGGCGGGATTGGCGTGATGCTTTTAGACGAGTCTGCTGGACAACAGAATTAAAACGGGCAGGTGTGTGTGCATGCTCGTTGTTCACCACCAAGTTAGGTTGGTGGACTTCTCCGGAGATGGCAGAGATGATAACCTACCCATTGTTAACCGGATTCCGCCTCTGGCAGTTCGTCTTGCCTGCTCGGGTTCGAAGAACCTGAGCCGAACGCCTGGAGTCGGTACCCTCATCATGTTGAGGGCACCCTGCCACACGAGTCTAGCGGCGATTGTTGATGGGAGCCCTCGGGAAGGACTCCTGTATTTTTGAATTAAGGCCCTGAGGGACCTTCTCATTCACTTCCTCAGAGTAAGGGAGCAAATGGAAATTGTGTTCCGGGGATAACGACCCAAAACGGTTGGAGACGGTAGTCAACCCCGCCTGCCTCTTAATCACTGGTCGTCGTTGTTTGGACGACCTGTGTGATTTGTTCACTTGGAGGGCCTGTCGGGCAGCCTCCAGAGTTGGGATGGTACCATGTTGATGGTACTCCTTAACCAGCGCATTTGATACCCAACGTTGAAGATGCTGAGTAGGTGATGTCATCCTCAGAGCGGATGACGATCTAGTAGGAATATCAGCAGTGGTATTTGCAGCAGCAGTATTCACAGATGTGAATTTGAGAGCAGCCATTATGAAAATAAAAAAGATCTTGGAAAAGAGTGCATGTTTGATATAACAGACGTAACCAAGATAAATTCAGCCACTTCACCCTTTGGATGAACACATATGTAAATGATTGTTTTTGTTAGCCCTTTTAATGACTATTAAATAGGGGATTTAACAAATAGGTAAAACACCACTTTTACTTGGTTAAAGATTCACGTCGGGTTCACCATTTTTTTGTTTCGCATGGAATTCGGGGATGACCTCTTGGATGGGAGATTCAAACGTTCCAATCGGTTTCTAGAGGGTTTTTTCGTAGAACCGGAAACATCCAATGATTCCACATCCGTTTGGACCTACTTTCCAAAGGTAGGCGCTCATTAGCTTGTGGACTGATGAGGCTTTGGAATTTGCATTGGTCGAGAGGATGGGAGGTCGAACTCATCACACCTTTTTGAGGGGAATTATTGTCTATTCCGGGACTCTCTTTATAGATTAAGTTATGTTCATTAATCCTTATTACATTACCAAATATAAAATGAGCTTTCCTTCAGTTTAACAATCAATGATTAAATATGTACGAAATTTAGAGAATCTTTTATATGTATTCGAGGTTCTTCATCAATAGATAATCATTTATATTTATTTAGAGATTCTTAGTCAATGGTATCCTTCAAAACATTTATATAAAAGTCTCTTGGTCATTATGATGACTAGGCTGGTTTTGAAGCCACTTAGTGGGGAACTTGAAGTTTATTGTCATTCAGAAGGACATGAATTATTTCAGAGTTGGGATCGAACTCATAAATGGGCTACCTGCGTATCCTTTGTTTTGGAAAAGGAATCAGAACCCATGTAGTTTGAGTAAGGGGGTATGAAGTTTATGATTGATGGCTCAAAGAAGGATGCCATAATTACTTTTACACTCTAAGATCACGTGAGTCATGCTCGGTGTGAGAAACAAGAGGTATTGGTAAAAATTAGACAATTGTTCCATGAAAGATGCAATCATAAGAAATGGTTTGGGGCTTATGTATGTATGAATGCCCAGATAGATGAAGGTTTAGGATTTGCTTTTAGGGAGGAAATCCAGGAACAAGGTCCATAAATGTATATGTGCTTCATGGAGATTTGAATACTCTAACTTGGGACTTATTCCTGAAAAGGAAATCCAAATTAGGAGAGGATTGATAACTAGGTTTTACTCCTGAGAAGGAATCCCAGATCAAATGAAAATTAGGACTAGTTAAAGGGAAATTAAGGGACTTGGGGCTTACTTACTAAGAGGATTCCCATAATAATGACTGGGACTTATTCCTGAAAAGGAGGCCCAAGTTAGGGGACTTGGGGCTTACTCCTGAAAAGGAAGCCCATGTTTGGAGGATTTATGACTGGGGTTTATTTCTAACAAGGAAGCCCAGGTTAAAGGATTATGACTGGGACTTACTCCTGAAAAGGAGGCCAATGTTAAGGAATTAAGGTTTGGGGCTTACTCCTGAGGAGGATGCCCAAGTTTGGGAACTTTAAGAATTTGGGTCTTACTCCTGAGGAAGATGCCCAGATTAAAGGACTTATAACTGGGGATTATTCCTAAAAAGGAGACCCAGGTTAAAGATTCTCTCTTCTTAAAGGATGAGGTTGAATGAATGAACTCTCAATCTTTGGTGACATAAAGATGTATAAATCACTATGTTTTGAGAGATATTCCACATAATTCCTTTCAAATAAGGAAGTCAAATCAAGAAATCATGCCATAAATGGCTTTGAAGAGTATCTTGAAGACTGAATCTTGAATAGGAAAGGTTAAATGGCTTAAGAGGGGTAAAATGGGCAAGATGGGCACCCAAAAATGGTAGGGGCACACAAGTCTTTAATTGTGCGCAAGACCTAAGTGGGCGCACAAGTATTGGTCGCGTAGGTATACCTGCGCGATATGTGGGGTACTTGCGCGATTTTCAACCAGCATTAAAACACATGAGAGACTCTTTCTTAAAACCCTTTAGAATATTCTTGAGGTTCTTCCAGAAAAGGGACGCGCAAGTTCTATTGAAGGAATAAGGCGGCGTGCAAGTGTGACCACTTCCCTTAAGGGCTGACCACTCAGGCGCGCAAGTGTTGATGAGTTTCAACACTTAGGCCTTCCTCATTCTCTTTAGATCTTCCGTTCTAGGTAAGAAATTACCTTAGAAGTGTTCTGGAAGATTTGAGAAGAGACTTGTGCGTCGGGAGCTTCAATCTGAGTTTATGGAAAAATATCCTTTCGAATGGGGGGCCCACAGGTTCTATTTATTGGAAGGAGAAGACCCCGGGCGGTTACCATGCGGTTATCAACGAGGTCGCGCAAGACACTTGCGCGCCAAGTTGCGTCGCGCAAGTCCACTTTCACGACCATGAAGGAACTTGCGCGGCCTATGGGCAAAGTTTTCCTTGTTCATGCCTTTGTCAATTTTTGATGTTTTCTTCAAAGGTTGAATCACTTTGTGCTCATATATTCCCCTTTTCCAATATTTAGATTATGTTATGGAAGGAGCGTCAACAATAATAAATATAGAGGAAATATAGTTTGATAAGGGAGTTTATCAATAACATGAAATGATCCCCTATTTAGCATCGCCATGTGTTAAGAGGTTTATTTTATTACTCCAATGATCTTGGAAGTGATTAGGAATTCCATCCCACAAAATTATGGTTCTTAATCACACTATTAAACTTCATTGGTAGCTAAGGAAATATTCCCACACTTTTTATTACTGTGAAATCATTGAAGAACGTAATGAGAATTAAAATGTTTTAATGGTAAAAACCCATTAAAATATCACTCCCAAATATCTCATATACATGATTACAAATTTTGATGAGATGATTATATAAAGGGTGAGATACTTTCAAAGATTAAGAAAATATAATTGTCTCTTAGAGGGGATTTCTATATTGGTATTGATTTAACCTAAATTTGATTGGAGATAATTGTTGTTAATCAAGTTGTCCTTCTAAGACAATTTAGGTCACTTTTTTAGAATCTAAAAGGATTGGGGAGATTTTTGAATTATCCAGGGGTATTAAAGGTGAATAATCTACATTAATGACATTTTCACCACCAATAAATATATCCATTGACTAGATATCTCGACACCACCAAATACCTAGCTGCCTCCACTAGGAAGAGAGTTGACTTGTTAGAGATAATATTGCTTTTGAAACTATCACCAATGAGATGATTTTCCTCCTCCATATAGTTGATGGACTTCTATTGGAAGAGGGGGCTTCCACCATCACCAATAGCTAGCTAGTGGCACTCCACTTATTAGACAATGGGTCTTCTACATAAGAGTGATGTTTTCCATATTAAACTAGTTGGATAGTAAAACCTTTATGAACTCTAGAACTTAATTGGCACCCCATATTCCTTATAATCATTTAATTAATTCTTGAAAATTCCTTGGAATATTATAACATATGAAATAATACTGGTCCTATCTATTAACAGGATCAACATGATTCCTTCTAATTGATATTAAATTATTCATTTATAACATCAATGACATGACATAGATTTTGAATGATATAACTATCAAATCACTGAATTGATTTTTTATGAACATAAATGTGCGTTTTTTTATCATGAAAATTCAATGATAGAGAGTGGTACAATAGTTTTCTTAATTACCACTAAGAATGGATGTGTAATTTTCCATTGAAATAATGTATGGAATAATCCCTAATTATTTACATTTTTATCATATGTAACTAGTTCAATAAATGTAACTGAAGGTGTAGTTGGATGATCATGAGTATTAGGGTTTCATTTAACCCATTGTATATATATATGGTGAAATTGTAATATTTTCCAAGAAAGATTAAGGAATTTTTCATTTATATATTAAAATTTGAAAGGTAAACCATTTGATAATAATGATTAAATATATCTATCCCTGAATTGAGGGTCTCATTGTACATCTAAAGGAATTTCATTGCTTTAATAAGATCAAAATTTGTTCTAGGTATTTTATGTTAAGGGTAAAGGAAGATTATATTTTTAAAACATGATTTTAATATTGAAAAGTCTATTATGAATTTTTATTCATAACTTTTAGAGTTACCAACGTACCAGTTGTGTTTATGGAATTGTTGAACTAGTAATTCTATAAATTTTTAAATATATTTTTGGTGATATTATAGGATTATATATAGATAAATTCAGAGATATTAGAGGATCATAAGATGAAAATAGGATTTTTATAAACTTTAGGTGATCATAATATTTATAAAATTTTCTTGAAATATCACTTTTGAATTCAAGAAGCAAAATATCTTGGTCATTGTTTTATAATAATGAAATTTTAGTTGATCAAGGGAAGAAATCAATAGTGATATCCTGGGAAATAACTATGATAAATTTTGAAATATATTAGATTTTGGGTTTGGAAGGGTATTAGATGATATACATTCATAAATTGTTTTGATTATCTTCTCCCTTGATTTCCTTGACATAAAAAGGAGTGAATTTTGATTACAATATGAGGCTTAAATAATTATATAAAAATTTGAATAAAATTAAAGCATTATATCCATTTATAATTGTTCCAAAATTAAGGGTAGAATGTAAGGTGTATTATACTATATCTAGTTTTGAATTAGGATATTCATTGATTTAAGGAAGAAAATTCATGGTATATAGGTCATGTAAAATGAGACCCCATGGAAGGAAATATCTTATGATTTATTTCAAATTCGATGTTTTTTTATTATTTCAAGACTTCATGATACCAATAAAATACTTTATAATATATACCAATCATAAGAGTTTGAAATATATTTTCTCACATCATGATCTCTAACAATGACAAAGTGTTCAAGTATCTTTACACTTTTTATTTAGAGAATATTAAAGGGAAATTAAATACGGTGGTGGATTCTTTGAGTAGGAAATATCCTAACCAAGTCGTGAAAGAACCTATAAAATATTGTCAGTTAACTGGGTTATTGGTAGACTTTCACATAGAAAAGGGGGAAATATTGAGTAGTGTGTTTCATTATATCCTTAATATGACAATCATTTTGAGAAACCAAGTAATGTTAAAATAATTAAAAAATAAGGAATTTAAAAGGATAAGGGATTCCATATATGGTTGGGATAACATTGATGAATATATTTGTAAAACCCCAACCCCTCTAGACCATAGCCAGTGCATTACTAAGTATGTTTTCTTGGTTAGAAGTAATGAAATCCCGAAGGAACTATCAGTTTAGTAGTCTTAAATAAACTAGTTTCATAGATGTAACTCAAATTATATTGAAATTGTAACAAAATAAAACAAATAAAAAAAAACTAAAAACGGCTTCCCTTGAATCTCAATAAGTGATATCCTATTCGTAACCTGTTTGAAGTAAATAAATTAAATGGGTGAGCTCAAATGCTCAGTAAGGGTTACAAATGGTGAAATCCCAAATCAATAATAACTTAATCAAAAACAACTTGGCACAGTCAATATGGCATGTTGAATAAATGAAAAACACACACCATTAATAAACAGAGAATGAATCTGCATCCATAGACATTGTCATAGTGAAAACCTCATAGATAGTAATAACTGATAACGAATAAATAGAATTATTATTAATTTGATATCATGTATCTATCCCATTATACCATAATACCGTTAAAATGGTTTAGTTCTGTGGGTATAAACTCATCTGATTTTTAAAAACAAACTCGAAGGGTTTGCCTCCAAACTAATTGTCTCGGGAGACCTGTCGATGTATCGAGGGGCTATAGAAGGCCCCACCCTCCACTACATGTCCGAAGAATTATTTATACATAGATTGAATACAAGTAAAATATGACTTCTTAATATCCATAGAGAGTATAGAATACAGATTCATCAATATTCGAATAGTTAAAACAACATTCCAAATAAACACCGTATAGGAAAGGTTATATGGCATAAGACAAAAATCATATCCATGAAACCAGAATATGGATATCTAATATAAATATTATTTAAAACGAAAATTTATCTCAAATTGGTAGTAGTTACACCACATAAGAATTATTAGGTGCACAATACAAAGTAAGTCGCAACAAAATAGAAATGAGACAATGTTCCTTACCACAGTGAAGGTAATAAAATCATATGACCAAAAGTTAATAACCATAAATTGAATCATTTTATGAAATGTATATAAATATTAAAATGATATTATAAACCAATATGATGTACACATATACCACATACAATAAATATGTGGTGAACAATGGAAACCTCACGGAATTGAAAGTGAGATGAGAAACCCCTTACAAACATTTCAGCATGGTAACAAGTGTTCTTATGAGGGATTAATGAGAGGTAAAGGGTTAAACCATCATTTATAAATCATAATGGAATTATTTGGGAGGTGTGAAAACATACCCCATCATTAGGAATTAATAATAGAAGAACACAACTTAGAATGAATTCTTGAATAAAAGTGAGAGAAATAATCCCTTACCTTATGCTCAAAGGTGTTATTTATTGTTCTTAATGACCTAAATAATAAAATTTCGCTTCATTGATAAATATTTAAAGAACCTCATAAACATATAATTTATATGTTGTAACCATATTAGGTTCATTAATGTACTTTTGATGGGTTTAATAGATACAATTTTATTATTTTGGAAGCATTTTCTTCCTTGGTTTTCATGATTCGTTTACTTGTATTCATGAAGGGAAGTTCATTTGAAATGTGGTTAAACATCCATAATTGTAAATATATATTATTAGTGGAATTAAATTGATATAAATTATCTTATAATGATTCATGGTTATATACCTGAGGATGTATCATTAGATAAAAGTTATTGATAAAAGCTTGGATTTACTTTTCCCATTTTGTCCATAATGAACTTGTTTTGTATTATTATGTTGTAGTATGACTATTTAATGTTTAAAAAACATTTTATAAGATAAAAAATATATATTATGATCTGGTTAAACCATTAAAATGGTTTCATGACCAGTCTTGAGGATATAAATGCAATTTGAATGCTCGTCTTCCTTGAGTGTGATAAATTTACACATCTCGGACGGTGTCTGCATTTACAGTATAAAAGGAGGGGAAAAGAGAGATGATGATGAAATATTACATTATAATAATAAAATTCCTGTACATGTAAGGTTATCGATGTATCGTGGCATTTGGATGAGGTGATGTGAGAAGAGACAACAAAATAATAAAACTTGTAAATGAATTTGAATGAAAAGAGAAGAGAGGTTCACCTCTTGAGTACTCTTCCTTGAAAAAAATCATTATGAAATTGGTTTTATTCCTTTTGGAGAGACCATAAATATTTGGATGTGGGGATAGGGATTGGGGAGAGTATTTGGATGAATTTAGTCAAGGCATGAAGCTTGAGTGGTGTGGGAGGAAGAGGGGTCAGTGGTGCATTATATAGTGGAGAGGATAGGGCATTTCTCAATATTATATTCATTAATTTATTATTTCTCTAAAATATAAGTAATATTGAGTCTTCTACGACCATGAATTGTAATTTTTTCATGTCAATATGAATCAATTGTACATACATCAGCAGAACATCAAACATGACTCTATAATTAATGTTTCTAGCTTATTTTGTAAATTATGGTATTTCACTATTCATAAAAAATTCACTTATTTCATAAAAATACAAAAAATCCACCCTAACTATTTTTGAATGTGTAGAATACAAAAATGAATTCAGTTTTGCAGAAATAATTTTATAAATATGATGATTAAATATTTAATTAAAATCATAATTTAATCGAAAAAATTAAACACTTAAAATATTCATCTTAATTTTTAAGGTACCTAAATTTATTTATACATTTATGGGTATGGATACCATTCATAAGATTAATATTAATATTCATTAGAGGTAATTTAAAATTCATAATGGTATGTTAATATCCATACGGGTAGGTTATTATTCACCAAAAATTAAGTTAATTCTCTCAGACTCTAAATATCATCCGGAACAAAACCGTGTATATCAGATTTTCATAATTCAAAAAACACAAGTGGAAAATTAATATTAAATGTCTAGGATATGACTATATCCTAAATAACAACGTTTTTTTTTCAAATAAACTCAGTGCATTATGAAATATAGGCTATAAGTAGAATGTTATTAATATAAACATTCCATAAAATGTTTGGGGTGTTACATTATCCCCTCCTTTATAAATTTCATCCATGGAATTTTTCATTTATAAATCTCTTCAAAATAATTTTGGTGGTAAATTATCATAACATCATCAGGTTCCCACATTGCTTCCTCCATATTAAGATTTATCCAAAAAACCTTTACTAGACGAGTTGTCTGATTTCTCAATACATGCATCCTTATGTCAAGAATCCCGATAAGCTCTTTAGAGTATGATAAATTAGGTTCTAGTTATATTTCTTCATAGCCGAGTACATGTGTTGGGTTTTGCATGTATTTCTTTAACAATGACAAGTGGAACACATCATGAACATTATAGATAATTCACATCATTTCTAAATGGTAAGCTACAGCTCTGATTCATTCCATAATATCAAATGGTTTGTTGTACCACGGTCTCAGTTTCCATTTATTAATGAACCTTAAGACACCCTTCCATGGAGATAATTTCATAAATACATGATATCCAACTTGGAATTACAAGTCTTGCCTCTAATTATAATCATAAAACTTCTTCCTAATTTGGGATGCTTTAATATGGGCTTGAATTTTCTTAACCTTTATCGTGGTCTCTTCAATAAGTTCTTGGCCTATAATTTTTCTTTCACTGACTTCGTCCCATCATCTTGGAGTTCGACATATTTTTCCATATAATGTTTCAAATGTATCCTTTTGAATACAAGAATGTTTACTATTGTTGTAGGAAAATTACACCAAATAAAAGTATTCATACCACATACATTGAAAGTTAAGAGAGCATGATCTCAGAATATCATCTAGAGTTTGAATAGTCCTTCTATATTGTCCATCAGTTTGGGGGTGGTAAGACTGCTCAAATAAATATCAGTATCCAAAGGATTATATAGACTTTTCTAGAATATTGATGTAAACTAGGGATATTGATCGGACATAATCGATATAGGTACATGATGAAGTCTTACAACTTAATTAATAAAAATTCTTGACAGGCACTCAAGTAGAAAATCCTCTTTTATAGCAAAGAAATGTGCAGATTTTGTTAGATGATAAAAAATTAACCATATTGCATCATTCCTTCTAGGTTTCCTCAGTATTCCCATGAAAAAATCAATTGTAATGTCATCCCACTTCTACATAGTAATAGGTAGAGGTTTCATCACCACTCTAGAATGTTGTCTCCCATCCTTCACATGCTGGAAAACTAGACACCCTGACACGTTGTCAACAATTTCTTGATTCATATTATCCCAGTAAAAATATACCTTTAGATACCTATACATATTTGTGCTACATGGGTGTATATATAAATTTGAGCTATGATCATCATCTAATAGTTCCCTTTTTATCTATGTTACTGATGGAATCCATAACCTCTTCCCAAACATCAGAATTCCTTCCTCATACATGAAACCTTCCAATATCCCATCCTTAATAGCAAAAACATTCTTGTGTAGATTTTCATTATCATAATGAGATCATTTTATCTTCTCTAGTAAAGATGGTTTAACAATCATTAGAAATAGGAATGATTTTTCCACATCCTTAACAATTCCTATATCCATATTTAGTAGATCCATTAATATTGGATCTCTCTCAATCCTCATTTGTGTCATAAGTCCATGATCTTTCCTACTTAATGCCTCTTCCACCTTATTTTCCTTTCCTGGGTGGTAGTGTATTGAATAATATTAATCTTTGAGTATCTCGAGCCATCTCCTTTGGCTCATATTGAGTTCTTTTTGTATGAAAATGTATTTCAGATTCTTGTGGTCCATATAAATCCCACATCATTCTCCGTAAAGATAATGTCTCCATATTTTCAGGGAAAAGATTATGGTTTCTAACTCATGATCATGAGTTGGATAATTTTTCTCTTTATTCTTCAACTATCTTGATGCATAAGTAATAAATTTATCATTTTTCATAAGAACTCAACCTAGTCCATTCTTTTATGCATCATTTTATATAACAAATCCTTCATTTCTAGATGGAAGAGTAAAAATTGGAGCATCAAATAGTCTTCGTTTCAATTATTTAAATAAATTTGTACATTCATTCATCCACAAAATCTTAACCCCTTTATGTGTGATCTTGGTTAGTGGGTTATCCAGTCGTGCGAAATTCTGAATGAAACACTGATAGTAACCAAATAATCCAATAAAACTGCGTACCTCAGTTATGTTTGTTGGTGTGCACCATTTTTGGATTTCCTTTGTATTCAAAAGATCAACTAATATTCCATCGTTAGAGGAACTATGTCCAAGAAAATAAATAGATTAAATCCAGAATTCAGACTTGCTAAACTTCTCATATAATTCATTTCTTCTAATAGTTTTCAGAATAATTCATAAGTGATTATCATGGTCTTCATAGATTTTTGAGTATACCAGGATATCATCGACGAATACCAAAACAAATTCATCAAGATATTCCTTGAAATATCTATTCATTAAATCCATTAAAATAAAGGGTGCATTATTCAGTCCAAAAGGCATCAATGTAAACTCATAATGCCCATACGTAGTTTAAAATGTTGTTTTAGGGATGTCTTCCTTCCTCACACGCAGCTGATCATATAATGTTTGAAGGTCATTCTTCGAAACGTAATTATCTCCATGAAGTTGATCAAATAAATAATCAATCCAAGGTTAAGGATATGTATTATTTATTGTAATAGCACTGATTTCCTTGTAATCAATGCTTAGCATCATGGATTTATCTTTCTTCTTGACAAAGAGGACAGCGGCTCCCCATAGAGAAATGCTAGGTTGAATAAATCCTTTTTCACTAAATTAGAATAGTTTTTTTATTAGCTCCACTGAATCCTTAGTGGACATTCTATAGGGAGTATTTGATAGAGGTCTTACACCAGGAATTAAATATATAGAGAACTCAACATCCCGCTCAGGAGGATGTCTTGGTAAATCCTATAGAAATACATCATTGTATTATTGCATTATATGCACATATTCCATTTGAAGATTTCATTCCTCACCCATAGATATTGGTTTATCATCCTCAAGAAGAATTCCATTCAGTAGATAAACTGTGGGTGGATCTAGATAAGAATCAGGCGGCACTGTTTCTTTACAAAAGATAAGGGATTATACACCAATTTTAATAATTTTTACTTCTCTCTTCTTACAATATATCTTCGCATCATAATTTGGTATCCAATTCTTGACGAGAATTATATCAAATTCAATCATTGGTATAATGATCATGTTAGAAACTGAATCACGTTTATGTGTCACGAGGGGGACTAGTTGACATGCCTTTATGAAATTATGCATCCCTTAGGAGTTTTGGCTTATAAATCCTTTGTTAAATAAAATTTGATATGATTAATTTTCTTGGAAAACTTGGATGATATAAATGAATGTGATGATCCAAAATCCAATAAAGTGTGGGCTATGTTTGAGGAATCAATTAAAGTAACTTCCACCACATCGTTAGGAACTTCAACCTATGGAGTTGTAATCACATAAACTCTCTATTGCTTCATGGATTTTTCTGAGGAATTTTTCCCTGGTGCTTAGGACACTAATTTAAATAATGTACTTACTCTATACAATTATAGCATTGAATTTCATTGATTTGTTTCATCCCCTTGAATTAATTAGATATATTCCATTTTTCTCCACACTTATAACATACTCCCATGCCTTTCTAGAATTTCCCGAGATGATTTTCCAAAGTTCTCACATTATGGGAATTGCTTTGTTCGTTTTCTCTTATTTAGAGCATCAACATTTCCGTGATTTTCAGAGTAAGGCTTCATATCTTATTTTACTTTGAATAAATTTGATCTATAAAATTCCATATCTATTTTGATTGCACTTGATACAATTTCATCATATGATGAAAATGTTTGAGAATCTAGTGCCCTTCAATTACTAGGATTAAGACCTTCAATGTAATGATCAATCTTTTCTTCCATGTCACGTACGTCATATATGGTGTACCTACCTAGCCTTTTAAAGGTAGCCTCATACTCTGCAACAATTTATACTTTCCTTTGCCATAAGCTAAGGAATTTCCTCTTCATTTATGTTATTTTCTCAGTGGAAATATTTTTCGAATAATATTTCCTTAATATCTTCCATTCCATATCTTCTATTTCTTATTCCTTTATTGTATTTTGGGTCAAAATAGCCATTGATATGTGTCACCCTTGAGACAATTTACTTCCATAACTACCTTTTCATTTTCATTTTATCTTAATTCCATGCATATCATTTCAAGGGACCTGATCCACTACTCAACCACCATAAAATTAGTAGTCCCACTAAATGATGGGGGCATCTATTATATGAAATTTTCCATCATCGGTGTATCATGTTTATTCGTCAAGACCTGAGTAAGTTGTCCCAATATGGTCATAATCTGGTCAGCTTCGACAATGAATGTGTTGAATTTCTCAGTGGGGAAATCCCTATATTTTCCAAGAGTATTGATTCTCCTTCTTCCATTAGGTTCCATTTCTAAATAATGGCATACACTAGATTATTTTACCAATATAAAATAGAAAATAACATAACATATATTTAAATTATAATAATAGGTAATCTCATAAACATGGTTTCTCTGAGGAAAAATTAACATTAAACTCCTTCATAATGGATTGTAATGAAAATTTCAATTATCCTAAGCATATCCCACAAGAGTGCCAATACCAAGAGTGCATAATGGTCGTTTTTCGTATACTAGGATTCCTCGAGTCAAGCCTGAAACTCCTTGTCCGAGCTTTCACTCCTAGGTACTTCTGTGCCAGAGCCACCTCAACCTATTTGTATCTAGACAAGGATTTATTTTCTAGATATATCCACAAAATCTATTACATACCAAAATACCAGGACATTCTTTTATATTTGTTCTCAATAAAATACATTAGGGCTTTATTCCCTAATCTACATTTTCTAATCTGGTTTCCAAGTTTGCTACTAAACTTCCTATGATACCAATTGTAACACCCCGACCCCTCCAGACCGGAGCCGGTGGATTAATAATTACATTGGCATATTTAGAAGTAATGAAATACTAATGGAATGATTTGTTTAGTATTCTTGAAGAAACTATATAGATAGATGTAACTCAAATTATATTGGAATGGTAACAAAATACAACACTTAATAAAAACTAAAAATTGCTTCCATAGAAACTCAATAAGTGTTTTCCTCTTCATAACATGTTGCAGGTAAGAAAATGAAAGGGGTGATATCAAATTCTTAGTAAGGGATAAAAATAGTGAAATAATTAATCAATAATAACTGAATCATAATCAACTAGGCACATTTAATGTGGCATGGTGAATAAATGAGAAACACATGCCATTAATAAACTGAGAAGGAAACTGCATCCATATTTTTTTTAAAAGTGAAAACCTCATGGATAATAATAAATAATAATGAATAAATAGAATGATTATTAATTTAATGTCATGTATCTGTAATATCATACCATAATATCATTAAAACGGTTTAGTAATATGGGTAGAAACCCGTCAGATTTTTGGAATCAAACTCGATGGGTATGTCACCAAACTGATTGTCTTAGGAGACCTGTAGATGCATAGAGGGGCTATAGTGAACCCTTCCCATAACACCAGGTCCAAATCATTATTTATACATAGATTGAATACAAGTGAAATATGCCTTCTTAATATCCATATAGAGTAGATAATATGGATTCATCAATAATTTAATAGTTAAAACAACATTCCAAATAAACACCGTATGTGAATTGGTATACTGCTTAAGACAATAATCATATCCATGAAACCAGAATATGGATATCTAATAGAAATGTAATTTAAAATTTAAATTTATCCCAAATGGGAAGTATTTACACCACATAATAATTATTAGGTGCACAATACAAAGTAATTCACAACGAAATGGAAATGAGACAATGTTCCTAACCACGTTGTAGTCAATCTAATCGAATGTACAAAAGTTAATAACCATAAATTGAATCATTAGATACCATGAATATAAATATAATCATGATATTATACATCAATAGTCAGTACACATACACCACATACAAGAAATATGCTGTGAACAACAGAAATATCATGGAATTGAATGTGAGATGAGAAACCGCATACTAACATTTCGACATGGTAACGAGTATTCATATGAGGGATTAATGATAGGTAAATGGGTATACCATAATTTATATATCACATGGGCAGTATGGTGGAGGTTTGGAAACATACCTCTTCACCAGGAATTAAAAATAGAAGAACACGACATAGGGAGAATTCTTGAATAAAAGTGAGAGAGAGGATCCCATACCATATGCTCGAAGGTGATCTTGATTGTTCTTAACAACATGAATAATCAAATTTAGCTTAATTAATTATTATTTCTAGAACTCCATAAACATTTAATTGATAGGTTATAACATTATTAGGTTCATTAATGGAATTTTTTATGGGTTTAAGAGATTAAATTTTATTTTTTTGGAAACATTTTCTTCCTTGGTTTTCATGATTCGTTTACCTATATTCATGAAGGGAAGTTTGTATGGAATGTGTTTAAACATCCTAAAATGTTAATGAATATTATTGTTGGCATTAAAGATATATAAATTATCTTATAATGATTCTAGGTAATATACATTAGTATGAATCATTAGTTAAAAGTTATTGATAAATGCTTGGATTAACTTTTCCCATTTTGTGCATAATGAACTTATTTTGTATTATTATTTTATATTATGAGTGTGTAAGGATTATAGAACATTTAATATGTTAATCTAAATATATTAAGATATGGTTCAACCATTAAATAGTTTTCATGGATAGTCTTGAGGATATTAATGCAAATTGAAAAGTCGTCTTCCTAGAGTGTGACTAATTAACACATCTCAGATGGTGTTTGCAATTTTAGTATAAAAGGAGAGGAAAAAGAGATATTATGATGAAATATTACATTAGCTTAATGAAAATATAGTACATTTAAGGTATTGGAATTATCATGGAATTTGGATGAGGTGAGGTGAGGAGAGAGAAACAAAATAATAAAACTTGTAAAAGAATTTGAAAGAAAAGAGAAGAGAGGTTCACCTCTTGAGTCCCCCTCCTTGAGAAACTAATTAAGACCATTGTTCTTGGCCTATTCGTGAGCCCATAAGACCTTGGACGTGGGGAGGGGTCCTAGGAAGATTATTTGGCTGAATTTAGGCAAGTTTGGAAGCTTGAGTGGTGTAGGGGGAAGAGGGGGTGAGGGGTGGTTTATATAGTGAATGGGGGAGGGGATTTCTCTATATTATATTCATTAATTTATTATTTCTCCAAAAGACACGAAATAGCGAGTCTTCTATGACCAGGAACAATAATGTTATCATGTGAATCCAAATCAATTAGGTTTACATTAGCAGAACATCATACATGACTCTATAATTAGTGTTTTAGCTTATTTTGTAAATTATGGTATTTCACTCTTCATCAAAAATTCAGGTATTTCAGAAAAATAACAAAAATTTACCTTAATAGTTCTTCAAAAAGTATAATCCAAAAATGAAGTCCATTTTTCAAAAATAATTTTCAAAATAAGATTAATTAAATATTTGAATAATATCATTATTTAATCAAAAAATATAAACACTTAAAATATTCATCTTCATTTTTAAGCTGCCTAAATTTATTTATACATTCATGGATATGGATACCATTCATAAGATTTATATTACAATTCATAAGGGTCAGTTACTATTCATAAGGGTTTTTTACTATTCATAAGAGTATGTTACTATTCAGTTAAAAATTAGGTTAATTCTATCAAACTCTTAATGTCATCATGAACACAAATTTGTATATCAGATTTTCAAAATTCAAAATAGACAAGTTGAAACTTTTTGTTCAATGTCTAGGCAATGACTCTCTCCTAATTAACAAAGTTTTTTCTCCAAATAAACTCGATGAATTATGAAATATAGGCTTTGAATAGAATGTAATTAATAGAAACATAACATAAAATGTTTGGGGTGCTACAACATTGTTTCACTTGTGAGATATTTTAGATGATTAAGGGTAGTTAATGTAAAACTGAAGAATAAAGTTTTGAAAACATTTCACCAATCATATTTCTCAACTCATACTATGACTATAAACAAGTATCAAGATTTAATATGCCAATTATGGAGGTTAGGGATGATTAATAACATTGTGGAATATATTTTCTAATGTTTTAATTATCAATGGGTAAAAGAATAGAATTGATGACTAATGAGGTTTTTTATCAATTAACCATTCTAAATTAGAAATGGGAATATTTATTCATGGATTTTGTGATTTGGTCATCGAGATAACCATAGAATCAAGATTTTTTATGGTTAATAGTGGATTAACTTATAAAATTGGTGCATTTATTTCTCATTCAAAAAACATTTGAAGTATATGACTTTCAAAAGCAATTGTGAAGGAATTTGTTAGACTTTATAGAACTTCAATGTCTGTTATCAAGGATAGGGATCAAATGATTATGTATTTTTTAAGGGTGTATAGAATTGGTTTTTTCATTGTAATACTTTAAAATATTTCTATATATATTTCAAGGGATAGGCGCTGAGACGATATGTGATTCTGAGGAACGGTGATCCAAGAACTAATTTTATAGAAATATAAATATTTTTCATATTTAACATGAGTGATACCTTAAATAAAACAAGATATCTCTTAAACAATATCATATATCAGAAATCTAAGACCACGGTTGAGTCGGGAAGACATTGTTTACCCTAGGCTCGACATATAATGGATCTTTGTGGGACGTTCAGACCCCTAACATGTTGGTGATCTGTTTAATGAGTTAATTAATTATTAAATTAATTAATTAGATGTTTTAAGTGAAATTGGAAACTCTATAAGATTATGACCATGAATATTTCTCCAAGGTTAGCTGCATAACCCTAGATGAAATCTAGATCTCTTCCCCCTCCTCCATTAGTAGATCATGTCAGACGACATTCAAACCCCATATTAGAGAAGATCAGGATGCATTAAACACAACGAATACTCTCAAAACATTTGACGGTGTATTTTTCATCTATGATCTATCCAAAATTGATGTAGGACTCATCATGTTGTTTTTTGTACCCTTTTAATAAATTTTTTACTAGATCGATATTCATTCTTTGATTTGCACCCTTTTATAGACATTGAATGTGACCAAGTACTGAAATTCATTTAATTTCATGGTTTCTAATCCCTAGATCATTATTCTTGTTCTATGGCCAAGAATGCTTGGCCAGTTATTATTTGAACCATTCTTATGGTTTTTTTATCTCCCATTTCTACGAATTCTTTCCTTATTGGACTATGTGGTCTCAGTTCGACCTTTTCAGGTGGTAGCGAGCCTAACTAGACCCCCGAAACAATAATGGATCAATGAAAAAAGAACATCCTGATGAACCGATCATAGATCAGGGATTGTAGTGAGGCATAGATTACTACTTTGTTGTTTTGATATCAAGAAATAGAACATAGAACCATTGGAATCATTCAGAATGAACAACGAAACCCCTGATGATGAACGAAGCCAATTTCCAGCAAATGATAGTTGAGTTCCATGATTTTTGTCTAGATCCAACAATTTCAGCTTGATAGTGGGATGAAATTGATGCTGGATCATGAATATTTGAGCATGAGAATTATATCTATAAATCATGTGAAAACCCTAACTACACATCATTTTCAAGGATAAATACACTTCTTGTAGCCCCCTCAGCGGCGCCAGCTAGGGTTTTAGAAAACTCAACAATGACATGGCGTGTAAGATCTATTATACACCATGTACCCCCTTTCTAGTCTGAGAACCCTGGTGATGGATCACATGGGAATTAAGTCATGTGGAAGTACACAAATAGGGGGTTTGGTACATGGACACGGTGAACAACACACACATCGATCCATGTGTAGCTTGAAAACACCATATAGTCTACCAATATGGAATGTACTCCTACATTGTTGAGATCCATGTTTTGTCCAAGGACAAGGCCATGTTATTAATTTGGAATACATGTCGTGAGGGTCCCCTCACATGCCATGTACCACTTTTCCCTTTTTAAGGAAACTCCAATCATCAATATCTCCTTCATTTAAACTTGAATTATGGCTAGGGAGTAGCTTATCCTGAGTGTTTTTTTCATAGAACATAGTGGTTCAGTAATTTTAGGATTTTGATATATGATGTGAAATGTTCCTTGAACAACACCTAACAAAGCCATGCTAGACGATGGTGGTGATTGTGCAGGATCACCAGACGCCTTCCGAGTTGTACACTCTAGTAGAGTTGGGTAGTGGATCCTCAATGTCTTCCACGTGGTAGTCTCTAGCAGAGCTGGGTAGTGGGTCCTCAATTACAATATAGTGGTACGTACTATTTTACTAGGGTTCAGGTCCTCAATTTCTGAGTGGAACCTTCAATTAGTGTTGGGAAGTGGGTCATTGACGTCTTCCAAGTGGTACCCTCTAGTACAGCTGGTTAATGGATGCTTGAAATCCTCAGATTGGTACAATCAATTTGAGCCTACCAGTGGGTCCTCGATGCCACCATAGTGCAACCCCATGATGTACTACTTCGTTAGTCCACTACATCAAGTTTGTATCCCATATATTTTGTTGCACAGTGATGAGGTGTGCATGGACTTGGGAGGTTACTTCTTAGAAGATGCGTGAGATGTTGAGAATTGTTGATAGACTTCTACAACTACTGGTTACACTATTTCTTGGGCTGATATGTGAGATGAAGATCCTCTTACTCCCTCGTTTGGGCTTCTTTGACTAAGAATATATATATATATATATATATCCTTAATAAGTATCCAAACCTTATGTTTTTTTTTCACTCCAACATAGAGAGGTAAAGAAGTTTGGGTTATTCCATGTTCTTTCTCTATTTAGCTTCTCGTGCCTGGATGAGTCTACTCTCCAACTATAGGCGGTGAATACATTATATGTAGTTTAACTATTCACCATATTTATACCCATTTTTTATATGATCATACTTTCACTCTTTTTTGGGTTTTGTTATACTTTTTTCACTATAACTTGTGTTATCTACCATATTTCTCTTCTTAAGGTATATCTAAATGTTCCCCTTAATCTTTCAAGGTGTCATAATGGGTATGTATATACTCATCCTCTCCCGGAAATTGTCTTTAACATGTCATGTCTTATGCAGATGATAGACAGGTTGAACTTGTCTATAGAGAAACATAGGGATACTGGGTGATTGGATCACATACAGTTGTTGTAGCATGGGATTTAGAAGCTGGGCTCTCTCAAATATTTACTCTATTCCAGGATTCTATTTTCTTGGGACATATTTCAGGTTTGGTGTGTATGTGTTCCCTTAAATTTTCATTTTACACTACTGTTCATTTCTATTGTTTTGGAGGTTCATGCATTATTAGTTTACTTTATAGTAGTGTTTTATCTTTTACTCTATCCCTATACAATTTTTCATCGAGATGGATGTGTGTGTGTGTGCATGTTTTTAAGAAAATTCCTCCTTTTTTTTGTTATTCCATTAGTGTTTTTTTCCAACCCTGGCCTATAGAGGCTGACATTTGTTGCGGCTAGAGCCCTAGCTTGGTTTGGGTGATTAAATATTGGTATCATAGAAAATTCATTCCTTATGAAGTTTTCAAGATTATCCCCCTTAAGTTAATTTAGATGGGTTTTGATAAATAGTTTCAAAGTTTCTCAAGTATGGCACTCCATCTAGGTAATCTCATGATGGTGTGGAGGCCGATGTATCCATTCACCAATACCGTGACTACCTGCTTGTGGACTCGGCATGCTAATACATTTTTTTTGCAGGTTTAAATGGTATGTGAATCATATATGACTACATTTTTTTCTTTCCTTGAGTCATCTTCCTATTATATTTGATATATATATATATACTCATATAAATATGGTACTCCTTGATATATTTTATTATTCCTCCACGATGACAGCCAACTAGGATACAAGGTCTAATTCATGACGATTACCCGATTAGTGATAAGGATTCAGTTCAAAATCACCTCCACCTATCAAGTAGAAGGCCATTACATTAGATTAGGCTGTGTATGCCTGCATTCTTTGCATGATCAACGAGTTTTAGCATCAGATACTGCTAAGGTTCCATGGCGAGCCAGATCCTCAGGTAGTAGAGGATTAGCAAGAGTTAGTGGTCAATATATTTTGGCTTGTTTAAACCTTGATAAATCATGTGCCTGCACTTGTAGCGAGCATATTCCATAGAGTAGCTAGGTGATGATGGAGCCTTGTTATATAGATGCACGATGAGTCGACACTCTCATGGCATAACTTACAACAGCTTTTCTAGGTGAATTAACAACCCTCCTTCTTACACTCAGTCCAGATCATAGATATTATAGAGATTCAATAGTGAGGGATGATGGTGGCTGAGTACATAGAGAGGATCACAGAGTTTATGTGGTACTCTATTGACATGATCCAGGATTTCTAAATATGAGAATGGATGTTTGAGTAGGGACTCAGTAGAGAGATTGGATCCAACATTGTACCTCTTTTACATGCTCAAATATGTTTGGGTTTCAAAGTGGAAGATTATGATAGAGATATTTATGTCATATGGGTTCCAGATAGATGCAGCTGATAATGGGTTCCATGGAGTTGAGTTTTCTGTAGCAGATAGCAGATAGAAGGTGCTAGGATATCAGTGTAGGATACCATTCCATGATCAGACATAGGATCATGGTCAGAGGCAGTGCAGAGTGCCAGGACATCCCAGAAGGGATGGTTCTTTACTTGTGATGGATGAGTTCACATGGCATGAAACTACCCAACATGACATGTAGAGTAGCCCACGAAGATAGCTGATGGACCGCCATGGTAGAGGCACCACCATGATCAGGTATCTCCCAGGTGAGGGTAGGGTCGTAATAATGGAGGTGGGGATGGAAGAGCAGTAGGAAGAACTATGTTTGGTGTATGTCATTATGAGATATTCCACCACCACCACCAAGCAGCCCACTTCAGGCTTAGGGAGCTAGTGGCAAGGGTAGAGGATAGATATAGGTGTTGGATGTCTATGATCTCACAACACATGAGATTATAGGAGGGATGATATATGTGTTTTTTATACATTCTTTAGTGTTAGTTGACACATGATCTACTTATTCTTTTATCTTTATACTCCCATTATTAGATTTAAAGATCCTAGTTGAGGCAATAGCCCATCAACTTCATCATGATATTCCTATAGAGAATGCTTCTTCTGTGTCTCTGATAATTAGAAAAAACGAGCTATTGCTTCATGGATAAGGGTTCATGTGGGACCTTTTACTCCATAATATGGGACCTTATGAAGTAATCTTAGGAATGGATTGATTTTCTTTTGTCTGGGTCCATATCAACTATCACCACAGATTGGTCAGATGTTTATGCGTTGATGGAATGATTTTATCCTTTTTTAAATAGATAGATCTCCTGGAAGGGAATTTTTGTTATTTTAGCAAGAGGATTCATCCCGTCACTCATAAGTTATTGATTGTATCCATTGGTATAGTAGTCTCTTCATTCATCATGGTTCCTTTAATTTTAGAGGATTACATAGATGTCTTTCCGAGAGATGTTTTGGGACTACCTCTAAGGCAAGAGGTGGAATTTTCATCAACATACACCCAAGGACCTCTATAATATCATCCATGTTATGTCATATGGATCCTACCATGATATAAGACCAAAGATTATAGTTAGAGGACCTTTGAGAAAAGTGTTTTATTAGAACCAGTGTATCACCCAGGGTGGCTCTTGTGGTGTTCGTGAAAAAGGAGGATGAGAGCGTTCTGATTTTTATAGATTATCATCACCTAAACTAATACATGATAAAGAAAAATTAACCCGTTCCAATTATTGATGGCCTCTTTGACCATTTGTGATGCGTGAGATGGTTCTAAAAGTTCTATATCATGTCTGACTACCACCTGTGGTGAGTTTTCAAGGATAATATTCCAATGTTTCCATTCCGATGTTGCTACCGACACTATGAGTTCCTAGTGACTCCCTCTAGTGTGAACAATTCCCCCACTGTGTTTATGGATTTGATGAACCAGGTCTCCCATCCATACTAGGAAATTTTTTTTGTTGTCATAAACAACAACATACTCCTCTACTCTACATCAGACTAAGAGCATTCAGAGCAATTGAGAATGGTTCTAGACTTTCTTTGAGATTACCAGATTTACAAAAATCTCTCAAAGATACAGTAATAGATTCTTATGGTTTACTTTTAGGGGAATTTAATTTCTAAACATGGTTTATCCATGGATCCCACAAAGATCGAAGAAGTTATTTCATGGGAGACATATAATAATGTGTAATAGGTGGATGGTTTTCTTGTCTTTGTAGGGTACTATATGGGGGTTTTGGAAGACTTCTATAGAATAATATCCCCTTTTACGACCTTGATTCATTATGGAGTGATATTTTTATGGTTTGAGCTGCGCTAGATGGCCTTTGACAAGTTTAGGGAAAGGGTGATGATTACTCTAATGTTGAGACACCCAAAGGGTAGTGTAGAGTTCATTGTGTATTTTGATGCATTGAGATCTGGGATTGGATGTGTGTTGATGCAGTAGTAGGTAGTTATCACTTACAGGTCATGGTAGTTGACACCCCATGAGCAGAACTCTTCAAATCATGACCTAGAGTTGGAAGTGTTAGTCTTTAGCCAATGGATGTGGATGCACTGCCTTCTGAGGGAGCTCAATGTGGTTTAATCAAACCACAATAGTCTCAAGTACATCATCACACAGAGAGACCAGATCCTGAGAGAGAGAGAGATGTTGGCTAGAGATCCAGTAAAACTATGACTTTGAGATAGTTTATACTCTAGTTAAAAAAAGGTTGTGGAAGATCCCCTATCAGGAATTCCCGAGCTCGCTCTGTGTAGGTGGTTTTAGATTAGTTATCTTATCTACAGCTGGACCTAGTGGGGCATTAGGGTACAACTATTCTGTAATTGGTGGTGTTTATTCCTTCACTCCTCAAGAATGTGGGAGAGTCCCAGCTAGGGGAGATCAACTTTGAGGTCTTACATGATCAGATATCCACAGGAAACTCAGCTGATGTATAATATGTAGGATGGAATCATGTTATCTTATTTTAGGGTTAGGCTATGGTTCCAGTCACCATTATAGAGGAGGTGATGTGGGAGTTACACACTTCTCCCCTAACTATACATCTCGATGTGGGGAATATGTATAGAGACCTTCAGTGGTAGTTTTAGTGCTTCATCATGTGATGAAGTGTAACTGAGGTCATCTATCAGTGCATCACCTGTTATCAGGTAAAGGCTAAGCACCAAGTTCCAGTAGTTTTTTAACATCCCCTTGAAATCTTGGATTCAAAGTGGGACGACATATCCATGGAGTTTATCACATGTTTTTTTCATAGTTAAGTCCAATGAGTCCATCAGGTTCATAGTTATCCGACTCACAAATTCTTCATACTTCCTTTCTATTTGGGAGTGGATTTCAGTGGAGAGTTTGGTGTAGTTGTATGTATGAGGTATTTTTCTCCTTAATGGGGTTATCTCAATCATTGAATTTGATTTTGATTCACAGTTTATGTTACAAATACAGAGAATCTTGCATGAGTCTTTCGAGACCCATATGAAGATGACTACAAACATTCACCCCTAAATCGATGGGCAGACCACTCTCACTATCTAGGTGTTGGAGGATATGTTGAGGTATTGCATGTTACACTTCTCCCAGATATGGGAGGATCATTTTCCCTTTGTAGAGATTGCGTACAAAAATAGATATCACTCTAACATTGGAATAAACCCTTTTGAGGCCCTATATGGGAGGCCTAGTAGGCCACCCATGTGCTGGACAGAGGATAGTGGGTCATCTCTTGTGGTTCCGTAGATAGTGTAGGTGACAATAAAGAAAGTCTAGGATATCTGTGTGGGGATGAAATGACCCAGAGTAGATAGAAATCTTATACAGATCGCCTTTACAGACTCTTGAATTTTTAACAGGGAGACTATGTATTCCCAAGAGCCTCCCTATAATGAGGATTGTGGAGGTTCGGTCATGGATGTAATCTGCCCTTGTGGTTCATAATGCTATTTGATATCATGTAGTGGGTTTGAGAAGTTTTTTACCACCTCGCCCTAGCCCCAAAGCTAGAGAAGGTTCAAGATATCTTCCACGTGTTTCATCTGAGGTGATATATTCATGACCACAAACACATTATCAACTAAGGTGAGATCGACATCAAGGATGGATAGAAATTTTTGGAGAACCCAGTGGTAATCGAGGATCATCATGTCATAACATAGTGTGGATGGACCATCCCCTTATTTTTTGTGTTGTTGTAGTATAGGAATGTGCAGGAGAGTTCCTAAGAGCGGGAGATCCAAGTAATATCTCATTATCATGAGATTTTTCTCTAGTTTTTTCTTTTAGAGGATGAAAATATTAAATTATTCAATAATGTAGATACCTATATTTTTTCATCTAAGGCTTTGAAATATTTCTATTTATATTTATAGGGCTAGGTGCTGAGTTAATGTTCAACTCTAAGTCTCGGTGTGCCCGAAACTAATTTTATAAAATTTTTAAATAAATTTTATATTTCACATTCATAATAACTCAAAGAAAAAGATTTAAATCTTAAATGGTAGCTTGTATCAGAAATCTGAGACCAAGGTTGAGTCAAAAAAACAGTTTTTATCTTAGGTGCAATATCAAATGTGTTATCGCGAGATGTTTGAACCCATTGATCATTCAAGGTTCATTTAATGAGTAAATTAATTATGAAATTAAATAATTAGTTTCTTTAAGAATAATAGATGACTCTATAAGAGTATCTCCACGAATATTTCTATAAGGTTAGTCTCATAATCCCTAGTATAAATCTAGAGCACCTCCTCCCTCTGTTGGTGGATCATGTTGAACGACGATAAAATTGTAGATCAGTGCAGATCAAGATGAAACAAATGAAATAACTCCAATAAAACCATTGATGGGCACAATATTCATCAAATATCAATCCATAATTTGGGTATTAATCTTAATTTAGTGTTTTTACATCCTTTTAATAAATAGATGAGTTGATTGATTTTCATTTTTCTATCTGCACCCTATTCGAAGCATTTGCATGTGCCTAAGTACTGAAATTCATTTAATTTCTTGGTTACTAATACCATGATCATAGTACTTGTTAATTAGAAAATAAATCATTGATAACTATTATTTAAAACATTATTATGGTGGTTTTATCCCCCATTGCTACACATTATTTGTTTATTAGATATCGTGGTCCTGATTCAACCTTTTCGAGTGGTACTAAGCTCGATCAGACCCCTAAAACAACAAGAGATTAGAGAATTACGCATGGATCAAAAAATCGAGTATATATTTAGGATCTTATAGAGGTTTGGATGATAGTTACAGTTTTTTATGCTCAATAAATTGAACGTATAATTGTTTCATGTTTTTCATCAATAACCACCAATTTCGGACTATGATATTTCCAAAATCAATGTTGGATTGAGAATAGTTTCACTCGGGAATGGGATTTTTAAATCTGGAAAAGAACCCAACTACACGCTATGTAAAAGGATGAACACACGGAATGTATCCCCCTTAGTGGTGGAGGTGGATAAGGTTTTAGAAATATTAATGATGACATGGCATGTATGATCTCTAACATTCAATGTACCCATTAGAATTGGGGAAACCCATGTGATGTTTCACATGGGTATGAATCCATGTCGAAGTACACATCGAGGTACCTGATCATATACTAGAGTACACAGACAAGGGGTCTAGTATATGGACACAACAACTAGAACATGGCACAATCCCCGACTATCTTGGACACACTGTGTAGTCCACCTACATGATGTGTACTCATAAATGGCTAGGATCTGTGTGCTAGATAGAGACATAGCCAAGCGGTAAAGTAGGACCACACACTATGTGGGTCCCCTCACATGTTGTGAACCCCTAGTTTTTTTATTTAAATATCAACCATCCATATGTCCTATATTTGAAAATGGACTTTGGCCTACGATGAGCCTATCCAGAGTTTTTTTTTCAAATAAATGTGATGGTACCATTAGTTGTAGTTTTGGTGAGGCAATGTGAAATTTTCTAAGCATGGAACCTAATAATGGAACATTCGACGAAAATGGTTTTCACAAAAACCATGTACCTTTTATTGGTACCCTAGACAAGATATGGGTATTGTGTCCTCGACATCTTTTGAGTGGTATCCTATAGAAAATTTAGGAAGTGGGTTCTCAATGCCATCTAAGTGGTACCCCCTGTTGTACCAGAGTGCGAGTCCTTGATTTCTGAGTGGTACCCTCCAGTAGAGTTGGTGGTGGGTACTCAATGTCCTCTAAGTGGTACACTCCAACAGAGCTGGTATGTGGGCCATCAACATCTTCTGATTAGTACCCTCTAGTTGAGTTGGGAAATGGGTCTTCGACACCACCAGAGTTGAACCACACTAGAGTACTAGGGCGTCAGTCCTCTATTTTGAGTTTTTACCCCATCTAATTTGTGTCTTATTGATGTGGCATGGATGGAATTATACGATTACTTCTATGAAGATGCATGAGATGTTGGGAATTGTGTATGGGCTTATAGATCTATTGGTTACTCATATTTTTAGGCTGAGAAATGAGATAGAGATCCCATTACTCTCTCATTTTCAATTCTTTTACTAACAATATATATATATCATTCTTCCATAACCAAACCATGGATTTGGTTTACCTATTTATAGAAGATGATAATACATGTGGGGTAATCCACATGATTTTTGTGTTTGGATTCTTGTGGTTGGATGTGTTTACTCTCCTACTATATGTGTAGAATACGTGACAGGAAGTTAATATACTCACCATTTTTATCCCCTTGTGTTTTAATGTACTTCCTTTCACACTTTTTTTGGGATGATATGTACTATTTTAATTAAACATTGAGTTATATCCTAACTTTATATTCTTATTGTATCTCTTATTTCTCCCCCTTCAGCTTTTGGGGTGTCTTAATGGATGTTTATATACTCACACCTGCATGGGTTTTTCCTGCATGTGTTGTGTATTTTACAGACAGTGGATAGGTTGACCAATAATATATATGAACTTAGGGACACGAGTTTCCTAGACTACATATGGTGGTCATAGCTGGGGATTCAAGAGCTTGTCTCTTTTAGGTATTTACTCTTTTCTAGTTTTCTTGTCTGGTTGGGATATATTAATTGTTGGGAAAGTATTTTCCCCCATTACTTTTCAGTTTACAATACTGTACTTTATTACTGTTTATAGTTTTGTGCAAGATCGGTTTACCTAATAGTTGTGTTACATCATTTACTCATTCCATATACAAATTTTCAACATGGTAATTATGTGTGTTCATAATGGTTTTTAGGAAATGGAATCCATAAGTTAGTTATGTATTTGGTGCTTGTCGCCACCCTATGGCTTATGGATGTGTCCTTGTGGTGGGTGCGACATGAGCCCCAGCTTGGTTTGGGTTATGAAAAATGGTCTCTGGAATTCTATTTAGATGCATATGAGGATGAGTACATATTAAAACAATTAAATTTATAGATAGATTAAATGATTTATTCTGAATCTAGAGTATAATCTTTGAGAATGTATTCTTGAATTGCGGAAATACTGGGAGGATCATTTATCACTGGTCGAGTTTATTTATAATAATAGTTATCAATCATTGGTCTGTATTTCACTTTTTTATGCATTATGTTGATGATTATGTTGTTCTCCATTATATTAGATCATAACTCTTTAAAATAATATTTTTGGGAATGTTTTGTGTAATAGATAATGAACTGGATTGAATTAATTTGGAAGAATATGATTTCAAATGAGTTTGTATATGTTTTAAATCAATATGATGAAGTCTGTTGAATATTTTCGTTGAGGACAGTTTACATTTAAATTTCTTATTAGCATGTCACACTGAAGGTTATAAAATAAAGGAATATTAATTCCATGGTATTTATGTCCGTTTGAGACAAAGGACTAGATTATTGAAGTGCATTATCGATTAAAATTACCATAAATTTGAAAAAAAATCATAATATTTTCTAAATTTATCAATTAAATAAATATTTTTCTAATGATTCACATGTCTTGAATTGGTATGTAGTTGAATTAAAACCCTTATGTATCCTTCTACAGGGACTCATCACCCTGACTTTATGCCATTTTCTAACCCCAATTTCCTTCATCCCTTCCAAAATATTATGCTTATCCATAAAGTTCCATTCTTATTTGATTTTCTTTCAAAACTCTCACACATGTCCATAAAATTTATAGATGTGTCTCTACTGTGAATCTAATATTGTTGTCTCACATCAAACAACATCTCCCTTCATTTGACTCGTTTGATAGGATTGTCTTTGTTTCATGGGGATTACTGGAACGAGAAACGGTGTGACTCCTCAACTAAAGATATATTGTGATTTGTTTTTCATCAGATAATTATTTTATACAAGCAAAATATATATCTCCTCATTTCTATGACGGATCCCACTTCTACAAATATAAGTGGTCTTTTGAGTTCCATATGAAATGGGATATTCTGACCAGGGAAAAATAGGTTATTTTTCTATAACTCCGGCTTCCTTTTCATAATTCTATAATTATTTGAATAATAGGGAATATGGTTGGTCACTATTTAAAATCTGATGGAAGAACAAGATATGTTTTGCATCCGGTCTCCCCATGATTTGTGTTAAATTCAATTTTTCAAGATCACTAGAAAAATAGTTTTGGATTGCGATTGGGGAAGAGTTACGTTGCAAGAAACTGTTTATTTTTTATCTATGTGTTGATTTCCATTCTTTATACAAGATAATGGTGATATTTTTTTAGTATTCTGGTGTGGGATCAAGATTAATATCCAAAAGATTAATACTATCTTAGGTCTCAAAACTAACCTTTGTGATAAGGTACTGATTCTTAATCCTAGTGTATTATAGAAGGATTGGGTTCAAATTGGTTCCTTTTTATGTCCATAGAGGTTTTAGGGGGTGTGTACATCGGGTTACTTATACTTCAACACTATCATCCCAAATCTATCATCTTATTTAGAAGCTATGTATATGGGAGTGGATTCTAAATAGGATTCTTAAATGAAGTCAGTAAGTGAGGAAGTTCCTTAATTAGCATGCTTCATGGAAGATCAATACACGATATCCTGGCTCCACATGAGGGTTGGTTGAATGCACTAAATAATTCAATTCTCCAAAGGACAACTTTGACTCTAAATCTAGGATATTGTTTTAATGTATAGATGTTTTGGATTAGGTTCATGATTAATGGGAATGGAATATGGTGGCATCAATGGATTAAATTCGGGTTGATTTTTCATCCAAGACCCTCCTCTAAAGGGGGTAAATAATGAAGGTCAAAGCCTATATGTGGAAGAATCCAAAGATGATAGCTTCAGTCAACTCTCAATGGACATTGTTGAGGGAATGCATAGTAGAGGTCATCATATCCCAAGGAAGAAAAGGGGACGAATGGAACCCATGAGAGAGGTATTTGTATAGTGATTAAGGGGAAGAAATATAAATTGTGTATGAACTATTATTAATTTCCTAAACCTATGGAAACATGGTCGAACAAAATTGTTGGGTAAAACAAGGAGCCTTGATGTAATGAAAATGTGTAGGACAGGTTTCATAAGAATTTATTTAAGCTTAAAGGTAAAAAAATGGAACAATGTGGTTGTCCTGGGGAACAAGTATAGGTTGGTGAGAAGATGGATGTTCCACCTTAGGAATCAGGCTATAATGATAAGATAATGGTAGGAAGGGCAGACACTTGAAAATGAAAATGGTTATAACTCAATCTGTACTCAAAGTAAGAATTACTACAAGGATATTTCTAGATCAATAATATGTAAAATGAGGTGAATATAATTTATGAGAGATTGATTTGATTTTATCTTAATGGAGACCAAATGGAGTGGATTGACAAAGAAGACCTCATTTTAGCTTGAGGACTCAACAAAATGAGCATTAACTTGGAGGAATATATCCAGACTCGAGATAATATGGCCAATCAATTTAAATATCTTTTCAAGGTTGATCTTGATAAAAAGATAACTTCACTTTAATTGGGGATATATAGGGTGATTTATTATACAAATCTTAGTCTCTCCATTATTTAATTTTTGACTTCCATTAGTGTTTAATAACCTTTTTCTTTGAAATTTTTAGCTTTCCCAATTTTTACAAAAAAAGTTATATTTTTAATACAAATTTAATTTTTAGTCATGAATTTATAAAATATGATAATTTTAAAATATAATCTAAAAAACATCAATATTTTCTAGATATTTTTTATGGTAAAGTCACCTAGTGACTATTCAAGAATGAAAAATAATATGTGTTTAGAATTGTGACACATGTGATTTTTAGTTAATTAAATGATATATATTTTTACTTTAATGAATTTATCAATGTGTGGTTAACATAGAAATGTGATCAAAATTTAATTATTTTAATTTTGAGGTGTTTTTAATGTCATGTGATTGTTGGTGTGCGATGTAAATGTGACATAGTAAAATATTACAAAATGATTAATTCACATGAAAACATAGATTTTATTACGGGTTTTAGAGAATTAATTTATGGGAATTAATTTGGGTAAATTTTATTTAATATATTATATTGATAATTTATAAATAAATGATTTAAACTTGATTTATTTGAATTTATAGTTGTTAATTTAAAGAAATTGGAGAATTTTGGATAATTTACTAGTTTTGATGATTTTTATGTCATAATATTTTATTATTGAATGAATGTATTTTTTAGGGGTTATGGTGGAGAGAGGGAATATAATCAATTCATATAATTGATATTATAGCATTTATGAGAGAAATAAAATGAAAAATTAAGGATTTTCTGGGATAAATTTTGAATATATATATATATTTCCTATAGAGAATCTATGGAATAGTTATATAAGATGGTATATAAATATGAGGGATTAGAATTTGATTCTATTATTTTGAGATAATTCGTTTGTGCTTTTACTAGAGGTGGAATTTTTGATAAATAGATAGATAGAAACTGATCAGATATCTGAATATTCAATGAGTAATGGTATTTAAAAGATGTTATTCAATCTATTTTTCATGAATTATTTAAAATATTAATATATTTCAATATTCCATAAAATCCTTAAATTTTATGTGTTCTTAAATTATGCTTTAAATGGAATCTTTAAGAAATTTATCTTGAGTTGTCCAAAATCAGCATGGGGGCATGTCACTTACTGAAACATTTTCCCTCTAATTCACCCTCTTCTACAGTTCATAACCAATGAGTTTCATGGGATTATTATAAGTTTCATTGGTTCTTTGTAACTCATATAAGGTCATGCACCTTTGGACAAAGAGTTGGACATGATTTGGTCAATATGGAACTTAACATTCCAGATATTAATGAAATGTTCCAAACTTCTTTAAATATAGTGTTATGCCATTTTATTCATGAATTTTGATTGATATATAATTTTGAAGACAATACTTGGTGATTTACCTATAAAGGATCATCATATAAAGAATTTATAAATAATTTGGCAAATCTCATCTATGTGGTTAGCTTCGATAATTTCTATGAATTTAGCTAATTTAATTATTATTGATTGATTGATTATGATAACAGAATAATTTTATTATATAGATTTTAGAAACCAGTATTTTTTAATGATCTGAAACTATGATAAACTATTTTTGTGAAATTCCCTAGGGACATGTTGGTTTTGTTTAATGTTTTTAATATAATTTATTCGATATTTTACACGTTTTTATTTCTTACATGAAAATTGATTTTTTGATAAATTTTTAGAAACCTGTAATATTTTATCACGGTGATGCTAGGATTTCCAGGGAGAAAGAGGTGCTAAATCCTAGCGATGAAGATCAAATTGGTCACTCTGATATCTTCAGTCTGTGTGCGAAGTGTATGTCTGAGAAAGTGGCTGGTAAGGATCCCACTGAACACGACAAAAGTTTCGCGGATGTGGTTATGCGGGCTGGAGGTCTATCGTTCCTAGACTGCGAATCGTCTGGCTCGGGTAGAGTTATAAGGAAAGGCAGTATTGCTCATGTGGCGGCTAATCAGGATGCTGTTGAAGAGTGTGTTAAGCTGTGCAAGTTTGCAATCATTTCTCGTGTCATAATCCCAAAGGGTGTCCGACCCTAGAAGTTCCACGATCTTACAAACAGGTTGGTGGAGTTATGGGGCTTCAGCGACTGGAAGATGACAGCAATGGGATGGGGCTTCTATCATGTTGTCTTTCCCTCTGATGACTGAAAAAGGCGTGCGTGGAGCTTGGAGTCGCTTCCGTTGCATCCTGGATTTCTGCGGATCCATGAATTGGATAGGAATTTTGACCCTAATATGGTCAAAAACACCTTTTCCCAGGTAAGGATACAAATTCATAATCATAGTTGGATTTATTGGCATCTACAATTGTTTTGGGATATTGCCTCCTCTGTTGGTAATCCAATCAGGTTAGATAAAAAAACAGATAATCCTAGCTTCAGCCATTATGCTAGGATTCTTGTTGAGGTTGATATGTCTATGGTTTTAGTGGAAGAAGTGATCTTCAATTCTAGAGATGATAGTATTAACCTGGAAATAGGTTATGAAAGAAAGCCAAAATTATGTTCTGACTGCCACAATTTTGGGCATGTTCTCTCTGATTGCAACTTCAGAAAAATATGATCTAATTGTAACATTAGAGGACATGATTCTGTAAATTGTCGAAAAAAGACAAATAGAAATGGAGACCTGAGGGCTGACAGTAATTTACAGGCCCTTGTTGAGAAGGTTAATCAACCTAATCAGCCTGGAAAAGTGATTGTTGCTGGCCCATAGGATACTGTTGATGCTGCTGCTGCTGATGTGCCCATTACTGAGAATGCAGAGGATAGACATGATTTTGAGGTGGGTCCTGAACAGGATGTTGATGATTCCAGACAGTCTGATAATGAAAAGGGCCTTGTGAAGACTAGCTGTAATGCACAGGCTTCCCCTTTGGAAACTGTTGCTGAACCTACTGCTGATAAGGACAAGGTGTACACCTTTGCAGAGGATAAACATGATTTTGTGGTGGATTCTGAACAGGAACTGCCTGATCCTAGTAAGGGAAGCTCACAGGATGAGGTTATAACATCTGAGGAAGGCCAGACTCTTCAGATGGTCCCTAAGGATCCCCTTTTGAGGTCCAATGATAGTCTAGAAAGATAGCCACTACCCATTGTTGAGGCTCCTGGCTTCCAGGTCAGTAACCCAGTTGTTATGGGAACCCATGAAGATGTGTTGGCATGCCTCCCTACTGAGGTAGTAGGAGAGTTTTCACAAACTCATCCATCTAAGGTTGCTAAAAGGAAGCTACCCCCCTACTCTCACTATGCCTATTGAATATAGGAATAGGTTCAGTAATATTTCTGATGATAATTCTGAAGCCTCCATGGATGAGAAGGTTTTCAACACTGAAATGGATGACATCAAACCTCATTCTTAGGAATGCCTCTCTCCAAGTTATACTGGACCCTATACTAGGCAGAGGTCCTCCAAACAATGAAGATTGTCTTTTGGAACTGCCAGGGTCTTGGGAATTCTCCCACGGTCAGGACTCTGAAGCACTTTATTGCGACCAATAAACCCATGTTGCTGGGCATTGCTGAACCAAGGCTGAAATTTGAATGTTGGATGGCTTTTAACTGGAATGCTTTGGGGTATTCCCTTATCTCAAATACTCATTTGGTTAATGATAGTGAATCCTTATGGGTGCTCAAACATAATAGTGTCACTATTGATTCATTTCAAAATGACCAGCAGTCAGTAACCATTTTCTATTGTATTCACTCTAATTCAGTGTGTGTAACCTTTGTTTATGCTTTCAATCAATATATTAAAAGGAGATATTTATGGAGCATGTTGACCACCATTTCTGAGAGTATGTCTATCAGATGGATCCTTCTTGGTGATTTCAATGCCATTCTAAGGCCTGAGGATAAAACTGGACAGAACTTTTGCAGGGCTTCAGCTAGGGATTTTGCTTCTTGCATTGATCATTGTAGGTTGCATGAAATTCTCATCTCTGGTTCGGAGTTCACATGGTTCAGGCACACTATTAATGGGAGGCAAGCTAGCAAATTAGATCAGTGCTTTGTTCAATTGGATGAATGGAATGATATGATGGAAATATCTGGCATGACCCTTCCCAGAACTCATTCTGATCACAATCCCATTCTAATTGATCTTTGTTTTTATAATATGAGATCAGCACCTCTACCCATTAAATTCAACAACGCCTAGTTGGTTGTTCCAGGATGTAGGGAGGTTATTTTGGAGGCTTGGGAATCTAATACGAATTGCAGTTTTTTGCACAGATTATCTTACAAACTGAAAGCTGTGAAATCTAGGCTGAAGACTTAGAGTAGAATTTCTTTTTCAATCATTGAAAAAGATATCAAGGAGGCTGAATCTCATCTGTTAGGCTGTTAGTAGATGAATCTGACTCAAGATTCTCCTTTTCCAGAAGAAATTCAGGCTGCTTCCAACCTGGATAAACTCTTAGTCCTAAAGGATAATCTGGATCGTAATCAGTTGAATGTTAAATGGCTCAATGATGGAGACAGAAATTCCACATTGTTTCATTGCTTGCACAGGGAGAAGAAGGCTAGTAGGACTCTAAAGGCCTTAAGAATTGATGATTATTTGTTTAAATCTGAAAATGAAATTGTCAATGCTGTCACATCTTACTTTGATCATCTTTATTCTAAATCTGGTGGGAGCAGCTCAAGCAGAATTCTAAATCGTATTGATTCCAGTGTGGATGAGAGTCAGAATAAACAGCTTTCTAAAGCTCCTTCTTTAAAAGAAATTCATTTTTCTCTTTTTCCTTAAACATTGACAGTGTGGCTGGCCCTGATGACTTCACAAATAAATTTTTTATGTTCTACTGGGATATTTTTCATGAAGATCTTATCAATGCTGTCAGAGAATTCTTTCACCGCTCTTTCTTGCCATTTGGGATGAATTCCAATTTTATTACATTAATTCCTAAGAAAGATAATGCCCTGGATATCAAAGAATTTAGGCCCGTTGCCATTGGGAACACGATCCCTACGATAATCAGTAAGATTATGGCCATTCGGCTTGGCGAAGTGGCTAAAAATATCATTACAAACAATCAGTTTGGCTTTGTACTTGGGAGAAACATTCAAAACAGTTTGTTTACTGCGTCTGAATGTGTCAATATTATGAATGGTAAGGTTCCCAATTGTAATATGTCTATAAATATTGACATTTGAAAGGATTTTGATATAATAAGGTGGGAGTTTATCTTAAATATCATTAGGATGCATGGTTTTTCAGAGAAGTTCATTTGCTTGATTTTTTTTATTTTGGAAAGTGCCAGGCTTTCTATTCTTGTCAATGGATCCCCTAGGGGTTTCCTAAAATTCACTAGAGGGGTTAGGAAAGGTGATCCCCTATCTGGGATTCTTTTTGCGATAGCTGAAGACTACTTAAGTGTCTGCCTACATGACCTTGTCAACATTGGGATTTATCAAAGAATGAGGGCAGGAAGGAATTCTTTTCCTCCTTCACATCTCTTTTATGAATATGACATCCTTCTTTTCTGTGAGGCTGACAGGAAGACTTTTTCCTCCATTAAGATGATTTTCTATCATTATGAAGATGTTTCAGTTCAGGCAATCATCTGGAAGAAATCATTTGTTGTCATTGGTCAAGGTATTAGCAACATGAAGCAGAGAAGGATTTCAAGAAGGCTTGGGGTTAAGAAAGTCACATTACCCTTTCATTATCTTGGAATCCCTCTATTTTGGGGAAGGGTAGAGCGTTCACATCTTGCCGGTATTGCTATGAAAATCATCAAACAACTGGAAAGCTGGAAAGGAAAATCTATGTCCCAGGCTGGGAGAATCTGTCTCGTTAATTCTTTTATTACCTCTATGTTTGTCTACTCATTCTCTGTCTACAGATGGCTAGCAGCTCTCCTCAAGGAGTTGAGTGGCCAGATTAGAAATTTTATATGGACTGGTTCTGTCCAGCAGAAAAAACTTGTCACTGTTGCATGGAAAAAGTGCATTAAGCCCATCAAGATGGGAGGAACGGGCATTAAGGATATCAGAGTATTTAATAGTTCTCTCATCCAGAACTTTGTTTGGAAACTTATTGCAAATCCTGACTTTTCAATGGAATTCTTGATTGAAAGATTTGTTTTCAGGTTACAGAAAGGGAAGTGTCTATACCTCAAATCTTCGGTTTGGCCCTCAATAAGGTCTGCCTTTTCCAATCTTATGTTTCACTCAAAATGGATTGTAAGTTATGGCTCTCATCTCTACTTCTGGAATACTTCATGGTTGTCCTCTCCCCACAATGAACATGTTTCAGTTTCAGGATATCTTGAGAAACTGTCTATTGCTGATTTACATGATCATACGGCTGCTATTAACCTCATTCCAGAAAATTTTAGGCTGGAAATTGCAGATTACATTTACGTGGATGTTGATATCATTGTTTGGAAACCTACACTTACTGGTTGTTTTTCTACTCGGGATTTCTATAACATGCAGGTTGGTTTCGTTAATGCTCTTCCCGCATGGATTGAGGGCTTACGAAGGCCTTTTATACTGCCCAGTGACCTGCTGCTTCTCTGGAGGATTTGGCAAAACATGTTGCCCCTCCAAAGCGCGCTACAGTGAAAAGGATTCAGCCTTGCTTGGGTATGCCAGTTTTGTTTCAGAAGCGATGAGACTTTGATTCACACCTTCATTCACTGTCAATTTGCTGCTCGGCTTTGGGTGCATGTGAAGTTGGCTATCCATTGCTCCCTTAATACTTGCTCTGTTGATTCGTTGCTTATGTCGTCCTTCAAAACTGTTTCTAGCGAGCAAGTTAATTCCTTGCTCCTCTCGGCTCTTGTCTCGATTTTCTCATTTATCTGGAAATCTCGGAATAACATTGTGTTTAATAACATCAGGCCCACTTTCAGAGAGGGTGTTCTGCTGATTCATCGAGCCATCATATTTGCCTCGACAATTCAAACTGGCTCCATGCATAATGATGTATCTGTCTTTGTTCTCTTGAGATCTCTTGGTGTTCGTGGAAGTGAATAGAAGCCCCGAATGGTAAAGTTTATCCGATGGATCCCACCTATCCGTGAATGGTTGAAGGTTAATGTTGATGGGGCGGCCTCTGGCGCACCCGGTCCTGCTGGCTGTGGAGGGGTCTTCAGAACTCATCGAGGCTTCGTTAAAGGCTGTTTCTTACATTATCTTGGACATGCTCAGGAAATTGAGGCAGAACTTTGGGCGATGATCAAAGCGATCAGGTATGCTGTCCATTATGGTTGGCATAGAATTTGGCTGGAGTCGGACTCTGCTGTTGCAGTGATGATTTTGAATGAACGGTCTCGGAATGTTCCCTGGAGAATGATGTCCTCCGGGATTTCTTGCCTTAAACTTGCTGAACAGCTTTGCTTGGATGTCTCTAATGTCTACCGGGAAGCAAACCAAGTCACTGATGTTCTCTCGAAGAGAGCAATTACAGAAGCTAGCTCCAGTTGGTCTTTTACCTTACCTCCCTATTGTGACTCCTTGGTCTACAGGGACAGGGATGGTGTCTTATATTCTCGGTTTTGCAAGAGTCCTTGTATTTGATCTTCTTTGTACTGTTTATTTCTTTTTTGTTATTATATTTTGTTGGGAGCATGCCTCTTGCTTGTATCTCGGACCTTCTGGCTAAATTGGGGAATTATAGCATATGTGTTTAGAAAACAAATTCTTGGGATCACAAGGGACAAAATTAAACATCTCGCTTCTTATCATTGTAAAGTAGATGGGTAAGGGTTAACGTGTGAATAGGTGATGAATTAGTATTGATATAATCAATGGTTTAATAATGAATCTATTTTAAATGGTGGATTGATGATCCATGTATGGGTAATTTATAACTATCATTGGATCATTTTGATTTTATTAGGCTCTATTATACTTTATCATGATTAATTTTTAAGAGACATAAGGTTTTCAATGATTTTTAGGAAACATGTATTTTATAATCATTTTGAGGAAATAACGAGTTTCCAATGAATTTTATGATATCTAAGAGTTTTCTTAAACTGTTTTTAGTGTTAAAATACGGTTAAAATATTATTATGTTAAATATAAAATTTATGTGGTGTTTTTTAAGAATGGTGATTTTGATTTAAATAGTTTTGATATATTGGTGTTGATATATTTTTAAAAAATTTATTTTTTAGATAAAATAGTTTTGATTTATCATTATTAATTAGAATTAAATTTGTTTTATTTTATCATGTATATATATTTATTAGAGTCAATGGGGAAATACAATTGATTTCATATTTAAGCATTTTGTGTGATCTTTCGTAGACATATATACATTAATAGTTATGATGGTGGGTAATGAAAGGTCTCATAATTCATTAATTGGTAGATTTAGATCCACTATGGATATATGGTAGGTGGATTTTTTTTATTATACTTATGTCAAAGATATTTTCTTGGGGTCAATATGTATAATTATACTTTATCATTGGTTTTTATGAAACTTGTTTTCATTATTTTGAATTTCAAAAGCATTTGGTAAAATAATTTTTATATTAAACATGCATTATTACTCAATTGTTTTATGAGTGAGGTTAAATTATTACCCAACATTTTATTTTAGCCATCAATATTAGTTTCAAGTCCTTGGGGATTAGGAAAAATTTCTTGAGTATATGTTGTACTCCAATTTGGGTCTCAAGATTCGGGTCCCTTGGTTTAGGTGTTAAAAGTATCTTCTAGAACTCTATTATGTATCAGTTGATTTTATAGTCAATTCAAAGAATTATCTGGTGATTTTTTTGAGAATAATATTATCATAAACACTTGTATATAAATTTTATGACTCGTTGGAGGCATATTGTGTACAAACCACTTAATGATATTTGTACATGTGATGTACATTCATTATTTAAGGATGTATACTTAACATGATCATTTGGTGGGGGATCTATTATATTGGAATACATATTTAGATAATTATTTATGGAATGGTGTACATAACATTGATACATGTGGGAAATGTTTTATTCTATTACTGATGTAGTAATGGGAGCGCTTATCTCACCTTCTAAGACATAATTATCAGAGTTTTAAACTAGTTTTTGATAGTATTCACTCTCATGGAATTTATAAAAAATTTATTAATAAGTATAATTTAACATCCCTAGTATGTTTCACCTCTATCTTGACCAAATTAGGTCATTACATAACACATATTTTCTTTTCCAAACAATAGAGGTTGTCTATAAGAAATTATGATCTACATATAACATGAGAATATTATACCCTCCATAAAATAGGATACCATAAATCATTGCAGAATAAATATCATGAAATAGTCACCATAATAAAATAGAAAAATAAGGATAGAAATCATTGATAAGTGTCTGAAAAAAGCAATTAAAAACTATTTTTCTATATAAAATGATCTATTTTACATGATAGGTGAGTTGTACAACCATTGATATAATCTATTAGTGTAAGATTATATACAATTGGGTCCAAAGGAAAACAAAATAAATGATAAATAAAGACAACTAGTGTATATTCTGAAAAAATATGGAGCAACAAATTAGTACCAATATACTAAGTTTATATTTTTTAGGAATGAACCTGGATACCCCTAACATGGGAACCCAGACTGGATTGAGGCAATTATTGATGGGTTTTCTTGATCCCCATGGGTTATAGATTAGTTCTTGGTAATGAAGAATACTATATAAGATATTTTTCCCATTTAGTAAAATAATTAGATTCTATAAAAGAAATATATAAGACCAAACTGAATTTTTTCAATCCAAACACCTACATAAAGGATATCAAATTACATATAAACTAATTCAACATGTAATTATACAAGAAAACCCCATGAATGTATCATAAAAATAAGGGATCTACTTATCAGAAAATATATACAACTGTGGGTGAAGAAGGAATAAGACGAGGTGTCTATAAGGTGATAGAACATTAAAAAGTTATACATGGTATAAGAATAAAATAATAATTAAAAGGAAAATCTCTTCATCATTGTGTGACATGATAGACTATTCCACCCTATCACCATCATTATCTTCCTTAAGATGGTCTAGAACATCAACCACCTCAAATCAGTTCATTACCCATATCTACATCAATATAATCAAAATATGTACATAGATGATTGGTATATGCATTGTGTTTGTATAACATTCTATGTAGGATCCTAGTAACTATTCATTGTTTAACCTTTCTTAGACGAACTAAATAATTATAGTATGAAAAAAAAGATACATGGTAATTTTTTCTAAAATTTGAGACAAAACATATATACTATAAATAATTTATACAACAAGTGAATTAGAAAATTGTAAAATATTTAACTAAATATATTAAAAAACACTATATTGGAGGACCACCATAAATGAAAAAAATATTTGGAATATAGAACATAAACATCACAAATTATAGAGACACTCAATTAATGGAATGTAACAATATATATATTTCATTGGGAAAGTGGAGTTTCTATTCCCTTGGGCTTGGGATATGTGCACATAATTATGCCCGTAGATAGGTAGAGACCCTAACATGTTTGAAGGACCCCTTCTGATCTTGGTTAAACTACCCATCTACTTGATGTATTCTATGATGTTTATTTTTTAAAATGTTGATCATAAAATACATCATTATCATCATTTAATTCTTAATTACATCTATGTTCTCTAAAATCATTCCCTTTCTATATTATCAATACAAAATAAATTAATAAAAAATGAAATCTAGGTAATATTTGTTTACAAAACATGCGTAAAATACATCTATAAAATTTTAATAATAAAATTTGAAACCTCAAGTTTCCAAGAATTTATTCAACAAATTGGGGGATATAACAATCTACATTAAATGATGAAATCACTTAGAATTAGATTGATACCAGTAGTAAAGAGGGAAAAATATAAAAATACAACAACGAAAAACCCCAAACATCAAAACCCATACCTATAAATTCGTCCAGGAGAAACGTTAATTACCCATGTTCCTTAAGGGTGAGGTGATACCTTGAGAATATTTCGAACAGAATCTAGAAGACTAATATCAGTCACTTAATTTGAGTCATCTATAAATAATATAGGGGAAATCACCCCAAAATTGTGACCTATATCATGGGGATAGGCATAATGAAAGATATGAAGGAGTTGGGGTCGAGTGGGAAGGAAAAATTAAGTTTAAGATTTTAAATTGGGAGATGGTAGAAGGGTAATATCATCATTTTTATGTTCTAGGTAAGACCCATGGTTTAGTTTAATAGTTTTATAAATAGTCTGACAATAGTTAAGGCCACATTAAATCACATAGAAACATGCATGTATTGTTCACATGTATTTTTCAATAGTGCACCAACGATGTGAATTCCTATGTTAAAAATTAATGATATTCAACACAACTATTACATAGTTTCCCCTAACGTTGCACCAACCATTCAACAACCCTAGTTTTCCCAAAATTTCACAATATTCAAGGTATAAATGTTGAGGGAGATAGAATAAAAAACCCAAGAAATATAGTGTATGTACATTATATTAATTGTATGGATATTATAATTCTCTACTCCCTATCAATTTCATCTCATAGAAATAAAACATAATGTTTTATCATCAACTAAAGATAGGTGATTTATTTGATACAATAGATTTCTCGCTCAACATTTTATTGGAGTCACTCCTATGTTTACATAAGATCTAAACCAATTATATTAAATTTTTTGAATCACACTAATATTGAAAGTCTACTAATTAGACTTTGTGTTCTTCTATAGGGACATTAAATTCCAATCCAAGATCCTTCTAATTCAACACATAAGATAGAATAGGATAATATTTCATTAATTATGACACAAACATGAAATTACAAATTTCAATTTGAAATGGTATTTCAAATAAATTAGTGACCTACTGAACTCATTCCATAATATAAAAAAAACATGAATCTCACGGTGAGATTACCTTCCATTCACAAATTTTGATAGAACAACTAGTGCGAAACCCTTATAAACCATCATTCAATGATTGAAAACTACAAGGGATACTGATGGTAATTATAATGGTATGCTTTCAAATGAACTTTATCCATAACCATTAAATTCCAAATGACCAAAATATTCACAGTTTTCACATAGAAAATGATTAGTCTAAAAATATATGTCTTACTAACCTTTTCACATCAAAATAGAGAGAGTCATGATCAATCATATAGAGAATCAAAGGGAACCATTTGAATAAAATCCTAGTATGTGTTATTATATGTAAATTTTAAACTAGATAATGGGTACCCATGAACCCATGAAACATAGAACAAAAAATTTGAGTGTATATTCAAAAATCTAATTTTATTTTTCGGTCAGGATTCTTGATTGAGAATTATATGTCATGTTTATTTTAATAAGATATACCATCCCCTCTTCAAGGCTTTTAAAAATGTAAGAATTGAACCTAGGATAACTATTTGATAAAAAGGTTGAAGGAATTCCATACAACATTATAATATTTGGTACATATATATTTCTGATGTCATCCACTTTATCTTTCTATTCAATTGGTACAAAATGAGTAGTCATTTTTAGCTTATAAATGATAATAGAAATTTATATATTTCTATAGGCAGCACAATGTAGTCAGATAATGGAATCCATATACACCTCATCTTATTTCTACGTAGGGATAGGGAATGTTTGAGGTAATTTTGGGGATATTTTGTTCAATCTTTAACCAATTGGTAGACAATGCATCAAAACAAGAAATTAGATATACCATTCCTCGTACAAGAGAACCAAAAATTAAATATCATTTATTAATTCAAAATATATGTTCGAGGATGGAAAAAACACTATGATCAATGGAATTCACCCATGGAATCATCCTTGCAAAATAATGATCTACATAGTTATTTATAAAGTGATGAATTCTTTATGAGGACGGAGACCACTCAATGTTGGTCTACTAAAATAAAAATCATACTATGATACCCTATAATTATTCATCCTTTACCTACACATGAGATATGAGAAAAATAAGAGGATTAATTAACAACACATTTTAAGGAAACATGATCTTTTTATTCTCTTTCACCTCTAGAGAAAATTCATCCATGACACCAATGAAGTTACACTCCTCTGTTGAATCCTTTAAATGTTGATATTGAAAAATCATCAAAGGGTGATAATATGATAATATTGTGAATGTAAGTTAATCATGATCTTCTAGATTGTGCACACTATAAATTACACATAAAAACAGATCTGCTTTAATTTAATTGCATGCATGATGAAATCCAACACTATTTAATAAGTGTGATATTTCTTCTCATGAGGTTGAAAATCCCACTACCACATTACTAGCACATGATCATCCTACATCAATAAAAAACCTATAACTATTGTAAAAGTATCATAGAAAAGTATGTTGATTGGAATAAACATGTTAGAAACAAGAAGGGTTAAATTTTTCCTTCTAAAAACAATAGGATAATTTAAAATCAGTCCCACATTTTAATTTGAAAGCGATATAAGTATCCTCTCTTAATTATGATTAATAATTGGATTAATATATAATAAGAGAAGACATAAAATTTTATAGTGGTTTAGGGAATAAAAATACACATGTAAACTCCAACAATGCATTCTCCATGAACTTGTTGATTTTCACAAAAATATGTCCTCTCAATTGGGACCTCTAGAAATATGTGAAGAATTTAACACATTAAAAAAAGGATTTTAAAGGGACTTAATGTTCATTTAAAAGGAACCCTATAAAGAAAACGTAATAGATAAGCTAATGCACAAATAGAAAAGAGATGATGATTGTTGAAAAAAATTCAGCTCATGGTTGCCTCTGTAATAGGATTAAGAAGATATATTCTTAATAAAATATGAATGGATTCACTACAAAATCCTTTTGAAGAAACTCTGACTTATTGCAGAAAATAACCAGAAAACATAGATGCAACAAATTAACTTCATAACAGTAGACCAGATATAAAACAACATGTTGAAAAAGTATGTATCAAAATTATAGTCCTTAAAATAACATTGGAAAAATATAGAATACAATTTCATTAGAATGGAATTGTAGTACTATTATAATTAATATTACAGAGTCCTCATGAAATTATAAAGTATTCATCTTTTACAATATCAAAGAAATTGAGTTTTTCAGAAACATTAAATTATTAGCTAAACAATGCATTTACACCAATCGACCAGGTAACTCCATTAAGTATAAAAAATAAATTCTATTTTATTTTGTTTTAGAAGACATACAAATATCTCTAGATACGTATTGATATTAAAAACCAACATAAATTTTCAATTTTAATTTAAACACTAGTTAAAAATGATAAATTATCCAATAAATAAAAATTATTTAATCTATTTGAGAAAAACCTTTGAATTTGTATTTTAATATATTTTAGTGAGATGCTCAATGCTATAAACCCATTACTGAAATCTGAAAAAAAAATATAAGACTAAAAACCCATAGAGAACTCCTTCAACATAGGGATTTATCTATATACAGATGAACGAAAATGTATGGTAAAAAATGTACTTTAGATTCCAAATGATGGGTTAAATAACAATCTATTATATATTCAAATGTCAGGTTATTGACAGAAGATTGGTTTCCAATTCTAATGTACTTTCCAATATTAGGGTTACAAATGTTACACTCATTATCAAAAATATGGTTCCCAAAATGACCATAATTCATAAATTTAGGGGAATGATCATTTATTTACAATAAATATAAAATAGTATAATACTAATACGATTTCCATAAAAAATTATAGAGAAAATTAAATATATATTTGAATAAATTTGACCATGAAATTTCCTCAGAGATACTTCATTAATAAAATAAATTATGGTATTAGTGAGAATCAAAATCAATGAGAAAATTATAAAAATATTGGACGAAGATTAATAAGGCCAAAAATATCCCACTTTCTAAGGAGCATATAATCTACAGAAATATAAACAGATAATTTTATGATATAAATAATATTAAACAAAATAAATGTTTATTAAAAAAATATAATGTTCTATTTGACAAAATTTTTACTCCATTTTGTAAAATAAAAAATAACGTACATACATATCGTAAAACAAAATCAAAATGGCATAAAACAATCAGAGAATGTTTTTTTAAGACAATAATAAATGATTCCTGAAAATTAGTAGTTATAAAATAATTGTAATGAAAAATTAAAAAATAATTAATATATAAAATTAACAAATTAAATTCTTTCATTAATTAAGAACCCTAGATTACAAATAATTTTTTATCAAGGGTTTATTAAGCTATGTGGTTGGATTATAAGAAGGTTTAGGAACATTGGAAAAATATTTTTTGATCAGGGAATCATAGATAGTTTTATGTACATCCTTTAACTCATTCATCATAAGCTTGAAAATAATTTTCATTGGTCAAGACCTTTTATCCATTAAAAACCATTATTCATGGAATATCTTTAGTGCCTCTACTATATTCTGTTTTATAAAATAATGAACAATATACAATGATTGAGCATAAATTCTCATCTTATCACCTATATGGTTACAAAAAAATTCAAACTCTTGGCTCTATAGATGTTAACTTCTCAAAAAGTTCTCTCTGATTTTCCATTCATGTGTGAAGGATCATACACTAACATTGTATACTTTAAACTCATTAAACCATTGAATAAGGATCAAATGATAACTACTATATTCCACTAAACATAGATTCCAATCCTATTCTACTAAATATATATGTTCTTACTTGATTATAATTTTCTTTTATAGATTCAAACTAACTAGAGTAAACCTTTTTCAGATAATAAAAACTTAATTTTTAATCCATTTCCCATATGATCTATTTAACCCGATCATCCATCTATCTCTTAAATACAACAAAATAAATCTTGGACATTAAATTATTTTAAATTTCGATATTTAGAATAAATAAACTCAGATTTTTTCCATGAAATAGAAATACATTGTAACACCACGAGATTTTATGAAAAATATTCGTTTTAATTTCATTAATGTCTTGTGTTGTATGATACACCAAAAGGATCTTGCACAACATGCAACCTTAACTTGCCTTGAATTACACGCAATCACGACCTTCTTCGATAGCATGTGAAGTACACAATACCAAGTTTCACTAAACAACAATATGCTATTATTAAAACTAGCTGTTATGAATAGTAATAACAACTTTTTGAAATTTTCTAAATTATATTTTCCAAAATGGACTACATTTTTGGATTCTTAATATCGAAATTAGCTTAGGGTGAAATTTTGGTACTTTTTGGATAACTTTCATATTCTGATGAATAGTGAAAAAAACTAAATTTTAATTAAAAACAACTTTTTTAACCGAAATAATTAATAGTGATAAATTATTAAATTGAGTGGTTTTAAACTATATTTAGAATATATTTTTACAATTTAATACAATTTTATTCATTTGATGTAATTTCACATTTAAACTAGACATAAACCAGTGTCAATCTTTTGATAGTTATTATCTCTTAAAAACACGCTATTAGTTTTGACGACATGAATTAATTTTTAAATTAGTTAATGTAACTGATATTTTTTTAATATGGTAAAATAAAGATCATTTTTTAATTCATAATATCAAATATAGCTTAGGCCTAATTTTTTGTATTTTTCTGGAAACTTTTATTTTTTGATAAATAGTGAAACCACTAAGTGGTAGTTAAAAAACAGAATTTTTCATAAAACTTAACTTTACCGCTTCTGTGAGTGGAATTTAAAAAATCTAAGAGACACAGTTGATGTTAGTAAGTAAAATGTGGTTCAATGAGATGAAAATAATTTTTGGTGAATATTAACTTTTTACTTATTTTACAACGGTTAAATGTAAACAGGTTAATTAAGGGTAAAAGTGTTATTATTATTACCCTAACACATGTCCTAATTCTATTGGATAAGTATAATTCAACCAAAAGCAACCATAGGAATAAAATATTACCACTTAGGCCCACATGGATTAGATTAGGACATTTGTTATTAATTTATTTAAAGAAGGGTTAAAATAGTTAAAATCAATGATTAATAAGTAAATAATTTTTAATATAGGGTTATACATAAGATAAATTTTACTATAAATATTAATTATAAAGCTAAACAGATTTCATAAATAATTATATTTTATTTGTAATTTTTAGACTTTAAATAATTTATTTTATTTATGACACGATGATGATGCAGTAATTATCTTATTAATGAAATATTGACATAATTGATGTTATAAATACCCAAATAAATGTAATATGAGACTTTTTATGAATTCCAATAATTTTATATGTTAATATGACATATTGGTGATGATTTAAGTAACTCTTTTCTAACTAATCATTCTGTTATGATTTTCACAAAAATCAATTACCAAATAGTGTCAAAATTGACAAAAAATAACTTTTGAAACAAATATTATATTATTAATTGTTATTATATTCTTAAAAATCTAATGTTCGTCCAAATGACTTAGATAAGGTTATATATATTAATAATAAACAACTTCGGGTTTGTTTGGCTTCTTATCGTACGTTTATTAACCTTATAGTGTAAGAACACAAGAAGAAAAGGTAAAAGTAAAATTATCTAACTTAAAGTTTAATATAAATGATAAGGTTAAAATAAGAACCTAAACTTGTCTATATTCTCTTTGATGAGAGGATTTCGACCCAGCACCACCTTATCTTCGAAATAAATCAATTTGAAGCTATTTAAAAATGAATTTGGCTTTATAATAAAATAATATTTTTGGTTTTTCCAAAGGTTCCCCTCTCCTCCCTTATAAAAGGGAACCACCTCCCGCTCTTCCTCACACCACTTTGAGCCTTCAAGCTCAGAAAAACCCTGAAAAATTCTCTTCTCCACTTCCCTAGAAACATCCTAGAGGTCCTAGGCTTCTTCATAGACTAATTTTAGTGCCCTAAGAGGAGGTCTCAAAGAGGAGCTTCAAATAAAAGGTAATGTCCGTTACCGATTATTTCACCTTTATTTCTTCTTCAACATCTTCTTCATAGGTTGTTTCATTATGAAGTAACAACATAAGAATCAACCATATACTGATATGTTATAAAAAGTATTAAAAAACCCTATTTCACCATCTATCCATCCTACAGAAAATGAAATCACCGCGCGTGTGTACATACGGAATACCGTCTCCACGTCGTGGTGTAATCTTTTTTCCACCACCACCTTACTTGGATGGGTATAATGGTGTAAAAAATAACAATATATGATTATTGTAAAGTGATATTGATTGTGTAATAGTATACATACACTCCAATAAAATTCCACGATCATGGGAATGATATCATCGCTCGTGCGTACGTACGGAATACCGTCTCCACGACGCGATGAGATTCATTCTCAATGATTAACCATTCATAAATGACTATAAAGTATATATAATAAGTAATCATGAAATATATGACATAATAATGATACTGTATTTATGTATATATGTATGTATGTCATCCAATTAATTCCATTGAATTCAATGTGGAAACGAAAACAACTTTCATGTGTACGTACGGCCTACCGTCTCCATGAACGGTGTATTTCTTTCCATTTATCGATCTATTATATATATGTATATTATGAATGTATATTATATATAAATCATGATTTATATTCTGTAATTAAGTAATAATGATCTAAGTAATCATATGAATAATTACAAGTCAAAACACGGACGACAAATGAAACGATTTTACCCAAAATGCTATTTAACATGGAATTTACAAAAGAACGAGTAATATAAATTCATAAGTGAACCGTATATGATATCATAACAATGAATATGATTCTGTAATAAGTCAATGAAATTATTTAAATCATTATACAGGTGGTTCGGATACGTACGAAGCATATCAGACCTAAGGTAAGGGATAATTTTGCAAATATCAATTATATCTGAGATTGCTTATTCGTAAGTATTTACTTGGATTATTTCTATCATCCATGTCCATGTTTTATAAAAATAGTTTCATGAATTTTTAATGTCTTTTTACCCATTCTTGGCTTTTACTACATGGTATGTAAGGAAGCATTCTTTTGTTAAGAGGTACTTTTTGACTTTTCCAGCAAAAGTACGAGAAGAATGTTTTTTTAACTTATACGGCATGAACAAATATTTATGGTTTTATAAATCCTTATTTTCATGACTCTTCCTACAAAATATTTCAGGACTATTTTCAAGAAAAACCTCTTTCTTTTAAAATTAGATGACATTTTTTGAAAATAAATTGATTTTGAAGAAGAAAGGATATTTTCCTCAACAATTCATTTCAAGTGTTTTATCAAAACCATTTTCCATATAAGATGACATTATTTCATATGTGTATGTTTCAAGTATAATGTCTCTATGACTTACATGGTTTCACTTTCCTAATTATGAAACGATAGCCATTTCTTTTACATGGATTATGTGATGATGGGATTATGTTTATGAAACCCATTTTATTCGTTGGGTTATTATGAATGATGTGTGCTTATGTTGTGGCATAAGTAAGAATGATTTAATTATGAGGTGGGTGGGACCTATATCTCCATACAATGCATTGGGTAAAGATTTATATCTCATGAGATAGACATGGCTGGAACAACAAGTTAAACCGGTTCAGTAATACAGGATTAGAACGAGGAGTGAACATGATTCAGAAAGGGACTTTGTCCACTAATATGGTCTTGGCAGCAATGCCTTGGATAATATGGAAATCATATCATGTTCTTAATGGTTTCCACAATTACATGTTTTATTCCCATGCTATTTTATCATTCTTAATGTTTCTTTATGATCTATTCCTTACGTAATTCCATGTTTATGTCTTTGCTCAAGCTTTTGGTGTTTAGACATTAAGTTCATGTTTTTAAGATCAAATGTATATGGTATGTTTTATTTTATCCATTATTACCCTTATTAAGCATTGGAGCTCACCCTTTTTATTTTTTATCCCAGGATATAAATAAAGGTTTTAGGTATGAAAAAAAGGGGAAGTTCTTTATGGGAGATGTTGAAGATATTTCACCAAGATTAGAAGATTATGTTCTGAGTTTCCAAAGACACTAAACTATTATGGTCCTTGTGTTTTGATTATTTTTATGTATTAAGTATTCCGTAAAAGTAATATATTGTCCATGTACGTCAAGCTTTGGGTCTCTACATTTGGTATCAGAGGAATGGTTTAGTCAAGCTTTTGAAACTAGGATGCGAAAAATTTAGTGAAATCCCTTGAGATATTTCTAAGGTATGTCTAGGGATGTCCCTAAGGATTAGTATATGTATAGGTTATAGTCCTAGAATTACGGTAACAATATTAGAATTAAACATAAGATGTTAGATATTGAGGGTACTCCCCTTTACTATGTTGTTTTACCTAGCATGATTTTTGCCTCTCACACTATTCTTTTTGGGTTTTAGAAAATGGCTGGAAACAAGATGATTCAAGATAATGGAGGAAATGATTGACAATGGATTGATATTATTAATGAGAAACCAAATGAAATGTGATTTGGAAGTCCAAACATCATTATTATGCCAAATCAGCAATCTCATAATATGATCAATAAACTCAAATTTAGTATGTTTCATGACTCGGCTAATAAGATAAAGATGGAGTTTCCTAATGATCATAGAGGAATGAAAGTTCAATTTACCCTATGTAAATAATGTGGGAAGAGGCATCAAGGAGAATGTTTCAAAGGAATAGGAAGATGCTTTGGGTGTGGAAAAGAAGGACATAAAGCCTGTATGTGCAAATGAAATGGTTCAGTTAACACCCTGGATGAGGATAATGGTATTTCTATGACATCAACAATGGTTAAATGTTTCAAATGTGTAATGTACGTGAATTATGAAAACCAATACCCTAAAGGAAAGTCTCATGAAGAGAATCAGCATGGTCATATGGGTAATATTTATGTTGATGATGATGAAGAGACTACAAATGATATTTGAGATGAAAGAATTGTTCAAACTCGGTCAATAGTTTAAGAAGGTAGTGGAATGATTACATGTTTATCAAGTGTAATGTTGAATAAGTAATCTCATGGTACTATGGAATAAAGAGACAGCTAAGGATTGTTACACTGTTGTATTTCCTTATGTTTTGAAAGTATAAGATGAATGGTACTAGTGACAATGAAAGGTTATTCAGATATTTTTGGAAAGTATATGATACATGCATAATGAAGGGATAAGGAGAAAATTAAATGTTTGATAGTATTCATGAGCTCATGACTAATATAAGGAGAAGGTCATGTCATGGTTTGAGTATATAGAATTTTTGGATTTTGGTATATGGAAAGAGTTATCTTTTGACAGCATTCATGTTTTCACTAAGGTTTAATGGGTATTCATTTTTTAAGAGATTACATTATTATGGTATTTATATGACTTCAATGTGACCAATAAGATATATGAGGGATAAATGATGGTATTCATGTGCTTTTTATATGACCTTTTTAGTAATCGTTCTCTTTATACAATGAGTTTGGAAAGATGTATTTTGGATAAGCCTAAAGATTGCAATGGATTATGTTAGACATAAGTTAGTATTGTTTAAGGATGTAATTTTTTTTCAATATTATTGATGGGATGTTATAGTAATGTAGTTTTAGAAAAATTAAACCTGTAGGACTGGCAACAACCCATCGCGTCGGACAAGGTTGTGGGAATTGAACCCACAACTGAAGTGCGACTGGCCTTTATCACCTACCAATGGCCTACAGGAAGTCCCTGGTTAGTAGAAACTAGTTTTATTTTATTAAACGGTATGATATATGAAGTATAAGTTCATTTTTGGAACCATATACGATTAATCTAACCATAATATGTACTTATAACTTTTCCTAACCTTTTGTTTGAAAGAGATGGAATAACCCATCATTCTATCAAATGATCTGCTAACACATCACGAATAACAAATTCAACTTCATTTCATTAAGGGATGAAGTGGAAATTGTTCAATTCACGAACAACAGTGAGATTGTACCAAAATCAAGTAATTATTTCTTCTAATTCAAAATTTTCAACTTTAGGGATATGATATTGAAAACCAAAACTGTTGTCCTAGTGCTCTTATATCTGATGAATCAAATGGTACCTTAGATCATCACAATTTTATGGCTTTGTGGTTGATGTCTTTTTTATATCCATGTTCTCTACCACTCTCCATCAGAACATGATGGTTAGATTTTTCTTCCATATCCATATTTTCACAAATGTTCTTCAATGTGGAAACCCAGTGATGAGTTAATTTGGTTAACCGTTACATTTCATACTTTAGTTTTTAAATCCAAGTTTTGGTATTCCTTTTTAAGATGTGGGTTTCTATTAAATAAACTTTCATGTAGTAAACCATTTATAACCCGGACGAATTTCGAGGGAGAAATTCATTTTAAGGGGGGTAGAATGTAACACCCCGAGATTTTATAAAAAATATTCGTTTTAATTTCATTAAGTTCTTCTGTTGTACGCTACACCAAAAGGATCTTGCACAACACACATCCTTGACTTGCCTTGCATTACATGCAATCACGACCTTACTTGATAGCGGGTGTAGTACGCAATATCGAGTTTCACTAATCAATGATATGCTATTATTAAAACTAGCTATTATTAATATTAATAACCACGTTTTGAAATTTTGTAAATTTTATTTTTCAAAATCGACTTCATTTTTGGATTCGGAATATCGAAATTAACTTAGGGTGAAATTTTGGTAATTTTCGGATAACATTCATATTCTGATGAATAGTGAAAATAACAAAATTTTAATTAAAAACAACTTTTGTATTCAGAATTGTAACACCCTGAGCTTCCATGATACGCTTCTCATTCAATAATGCAATGGCTTGCATTGTACGCAACTTCAAGTTCTAAAACACCGCGACTAATCAAAGTAGCTGTTATGAATAGTAATAACCACTTTTTAAAATTATAGAAATTTTATATTTCAAAGTGGACTTCATTTTTGGATTCGGAATATCGAAATTAGCCTATGTTGAATTTTGGTATTTTTCTGAGAACTTCTAATTTTTTATGAATAGTGAAAAATAATTTAAAACAACTTTTTTAAACAAAATAATTTATAGTGATAAATTATACTATTTCGTAGTTTTAAAGTATAATTAGAATATATTTTTACCATTTTATCCATTGATGATCATTAGAATTAATTTAACATTGAAATTGGACATAAACAATTGCCAATCTTTTGATATAAATTGTTTCTTATGAACACGCTATTTGTTGTGACAGCGGGAATTAATTAGAAAATTAATTAATGAAACTTATATGTTTGGAATTTTGTAAAATATACATCATTTTTGAATTCGGAATATTTATTATAGCTTAGGGTGAAATTTTGGCATTGTTCTGAAAAACATCAATTTTTGATGAATAGTGAAACCACTAAGTGGTAGTTAAATAACTGATTTTTCGTTTAAATGAAATATTACCACTTCTGTGATTTGATTTTCAAAAATCCGACATACATGGTTGTCATTAAGAAGTAAAATGTGGTTCAATGAGATTAAAATAATTTTTTGTGAATAGTAACTTTTAAGTTCTTAATCGCGATTAGAGGTAATTAATGTAGTTTAAGGTAAAAATAATGTTTTAATAATATGAGATGAGCTTGACACATGTCCTACACTCATTGGATGTGCCATGGACGACCAAGAAAATCCATGGGTCAACTTGGGGACCCCATGGAGCCACTTTAGTTTTAAAATGACATAAATACCTTTTATTTAATGTTAAAGTAAAAAATGACACAAACATGAAATGTTTTACTAAAACAATTTTTACATGGGGTTATACAAGTCATATTTTTGACTATAAATATTCATTGGAAATCTAAAAATATTTCCTACATCATAGTATTTTTTTATAATTTTTAGACATTAAATAAATTAAATTCTTTATGACATCATTATGATGCATCAATGACCTCATTATTTAACGATTTTAATAAAATTAAAAGATAATGTACAATCCAAGGCTTACACTTGTCCAAAGACTATTGGATGGGTAGATTTAGAATCCTTATAACATTATCCACGAATTATATAATTGTGGGACCTTTAGAATCCGAAAAGCATTGTATAATAATGTAAAATTTCCTTACATACCAAGAGTACCGGTCCTCTCCTCTTATAGAAGGCCCCCACCTCTACCACCTCATTCACACTTTAAAGCCATTTGGCTCGGCCAAAATCTGCCAAAATACTCTCCCAACTTTCCCCCCTTACTTCTAGAAGCCTCACTTTGGGTAGAATGCTTCCCAAGGAAGCCTTTGTCTCAAATCAAAAAGAGTTACCCGATTTTGAGGTAATGTCTTCTCTAAGGTTGTTTTGTGTTATTTTTCTTCTCCAACCCCCTAAACTCTTTTTATTCATTTATTTTGTAACAACACCAGTATCCTTAATATAATAGGATGTTGTTATAAGAAGTATTCGAGCTACACTTACACACACCTACATCTAATGGTTAAATAACATACGTTTTCTATGGATGGCGAATTTATGCCTCACGAAACGATGATTGTTCAACACTCATATAACAACTTCAAAGGTGGCCATTAAGATGTCACTATATTTATATATGATATATAATATGTTAATGTTTTACTTATGCTTCAGTATTTCTCATTTATGGCATACTTTATGATTTCCATTATGGGTAAAACACGATAATTTCATTTTAGGAAGTGCGGACTACCGCCCCCTCAAAGTGATGTGAATCGTTAATACCATACGTGGGATGTGTAAAGGATTGAGTAAATGGTATTATATATGATATTATACTGGAAATATACTATACCTTTATATAATTATGATTTCATTCCATTAAATACGAAATAGAAATGAAAGTAGCGTTCATGTGTACGTACGGCTTACCGTCTCAATGAACGGTGCATTTCATTTCTTACCTCTAAATGTTACGTAATATTATGAATGCATGTATATACCAGATATATATGATATATATGATAACTACATCATTAATATAATTCTGTATATAATGGATATTTCACCACATGAACAACTTGTAATTATAAGAAGTTTATTGTTGACTCAAGTACCAAAGATCGACAAAACGACCGTTATTAACTAAAATAATTACATAATGTTAATAACATTGTAATAAGTGATATAAAAAGGATAATGAAATTGAAAATGGTTCTTAATAAGGTAGATATTAACTCAAGTTTATTATTCAGGAGGTTAAAGAACAGTTGAGTCAAGTCGGACACAAGGTAAGGGAATTTCTTAACCCAACTTCCATTCTTTGGGTTAATCTCTTACATTCAAATTATGTCATGATATTATTATGTACTATTTTGTATTTTTACTTTATTTATGTGTACCTATAGTGAATACACATAATAGATCTATTTTATTTTAAAAATGATCTTTATGAGGACTTCGTCTCAATCTCCTTTCATTGAGGCATATTTGGTTTTATACTCAAATTTCATTTATACGGTGTATAAACCCCTTTGACTTTTACGTATATTCAAATGGAATCTTTTTATACGAAGCGTTTACTAAACGACAAAAGGGAATGTTTTTGTCGTACGTATGCGGCGACAACGACTACTCCGCCGCCGTGACCACTATTTGAGTTTCGGCTTCCTCTACAAGCCATACCTTTTTTTTAATGAAAAATAAATACCATGTAATAATTTTCTTTTATTTTGGTATTGAAAATGGATTTGAAAGAGTTTTTATTATATCAATGTGTTGTATTGATATCTTGTGATTGAAATGTGGAAATGTTATGTTTACTTTATGCAGGTTTTATGTGATACGATTATGTTATGGTTTATGATATGTTTAAACCTATTCATATGAGAAATGTATTGGACTTAATAAGTGATGGGTGGAGCCTCCTATAGCTCCTCAATGCATCGGTAGGTCTCATGAGACAACTAGACGTGGAATTGGCCGAGGCCCTTTCCCAATTTGATTTATGGTTTTGGCCAAGGCCTTAATCATTTTAGACGTCTTGGCCGAGGCCTTGACAAAATGTTTCAGATTGTCTGGCATTATAAATTCCATCATTATAAAAGTGGTTATTGATATTGCATGTGATTATTCGACCAGTAGAATATCTCTGTGAAGAAGTAAATGGAATTATCTCATTTTTACTTTCGCCATATTATGTTTATGTTCAATTTTAAAAGGATTTTGTTTTAGTTATACATTGCCTTAAATTTTTATGTTTATTTATGAAAGCTTCCGCAATATTGTTATCCTTACTGAGCATCTGAGCTCACCCCTTTCAATGTTTTAATATTTTCCAGGATGTGAAGAAGTATTTTATGAATGACCTGCAGGGATTGTCAGAAGAGGATATGAGAGTGGACTATGGAAACTTTGTTATTGTAGTTTTTCACTTTATAATGTAATGTAACGTTTATGAATGTATCTAGTGTTTCCAAGGCTACTAAACTAACCGGTCTTTCGAGACTTGATCTTTTGTGATCATGCCAATGTTACGAAGTAATGCACCGACTCTGGGTAGCTGGGGTCGGGGTGTTACAGAAATAATTAATAGTGATAAATTATTATCATGAGTGGTTTTAAAGTATATTTAGAATATATTATTAAAATTTAATACAATTTTGTTCATTGGATGTAATTTTACATTTAAACCAGACATAAACAAGTGTCAATCTTTTGATAGTTATTATCTCTTAAAAACATGCTATTTGTTTTGACGAAGGGAATTAATTTTTAAATTATTTAATGTAAGTGATATGTTTTGAATTTTGTAAAATAAACATCATTTTTGAATTCATAATATCAAATATATCATAGGCCTAATTGTTGGTATTTTTTTGGAAACTTTCATTTTTTTGATGAATAGTGAAACCACTAAGTGGTAGTTAAAAAACTGAATTTTTTCATGAAACATAATTTTAGCACTTCTGTGAGTAGAATTTCAAAAAATCTGAGAGACACAGTTGATATTAGTAAGTAAAATGTGGTTCAATGAGATGAAAGTAATTGTTGGGGAATAGTAACTTTTTACTTAATTTACCGCGGTTAAAATTAAACCGGATAATTAAGGGTAAAATGTTTATTATTATTACCCTAACACATGTCCAAATTCTATTGGATAAGTGTAATTCAACCAAAAACAACCTTAGGAATAAAATATGACCACTTAGGCCCACATGAATTAGATTAGGACATTTATTATTAATTTATTTAAGGAAGGGTTAAAATAGTTAAAATCAATGTTTAATAAGTAAATAATTTTTAATATAGGGTTATACATAAGATAAATTCGACTATAAATATTCATTATAAATCTAAAACGATTTCATACATAATGATATTTAATTTGTAATTTTTAGACTTTATATAATTTAATTTATTTATGACACAATGATGATGTAGTAATTATCTTATTAATGAAATATTGACATAATTGATGTTATAAATACTCAAATAAATGTAATATGAGACATTTTATGAATTACAATAATTTTATATTTTAATATGACATGTTAGTGTTGATTTAATTAACTTTCTTCGAACTAATAATTCTGTTATGATTTTCACAAAAATCAATTACCTAATAGTGTCAAAATTGACATAAAATAATTTATAAAACAAATATTATATTATTAAATGTTATTATATTCTTAAAAATATAAGGTTCAGCAAAATGAATTATATAAGGTTATATATATTAATAATAAACAACTTGGGGTTCGTTTGGCTTCTTATTGTATGTTTATTAACCTTATAGTGTAAGAACACAAAAAGACACGGTAAAAGTAAAATTATCTAACTTAAAGTTAAATATAAATTATATGGTTAAAATAGGAACCTAAACGTAAATAAATTATATTGGATGAGAGTATTTCTACCCAGGCCCACCTTATCTTCTAAATAAATCAATTTGGAGCTATTTAAAACCGAATTTTTCTTTATAATAAAATAATATTTTTAGTTTTTTCAAAGGTGCCCCTATCCTCCCTTATAAAAGGGAACCTCCTCCCTCTCTTCCGCACACCAATTTGAGCCTTCATGCACAGCCAAAACCTGCCAAAGTATCTTCTCCACTTCCCATGAAACATCCTAGAGGTCCTGGTCTTCTTCAAAGACCAATTTTAGTGCCCTAAGAGGAGGTCTCAAAGAGGTGTTTCAAAGAAGAGGTAATGTCCGTTACCAATTCTTTCACCTTTATTTCTTCTTCAACTTCTTCTTCATAGGATGTTTAATTATTAAGTAATAACATAAGTATCACTGCTATACTGATATTTTATTATAAGTATGACACAACCCTATTTCACCATCTATACATCCTACGGAAAACGAAATCACCGCGCGTGCGTGCGTACGAAATACCGTCGCCACGTCGTGGTGTAATCTATTTTCCACCACCACCTTACTTGGATGGGTATAATGGTGTAAATAATAACAATATATTATTATTGTAATGTGATATTTATTCTGTAATAGTATACATACACTCTAATAAAATTCCACGATCATGGGAACGATATCATCGCTCGTGCGTACGTACGGAATACCGTCTCCACGAAGCGATGAGATTCATTCTCAATGATTAACCATTCATAAATGATTATAAAGTATATATAGTAAGTAATCATGAAATATATGAAATACTAATTATACTGGATTTTTGTATATATATATTTATGTCATCCAATTAATTCCATTCAATTCAAGGGGGAAATGAAAACAACGTTCATGCATAGATACGACCTACCGTCTCTATGAACGGTGTATTTCTTTCCATTTATCGATCTATTATATATATGTATATTATGAATATATATTATATATAAATCATGTTCTATATTCTGGAATTATGTAATCATGATCTATGTAATCATATGAATAATTACAAGTCAAAACACGGACGACAAATAAACAATTTTACCCAAAACGCTTTTTAACATGGAATTTACAAAAGAAGGGGTAATATAAAGTCATAAGTGAACCATATATGATATCATAACAATGAATATGATTCTGTAATAATTCAATGACATTATTTAAATCATTTTACAGGAGGTTCCGATACGTACGAAGCATATTGGACCTAAGGTAAGGGATTATTTTGCAAATCTCAATTTTATCCGAGATTGCTTATTCGTATGTATTGACTGGGGTTATTTCAATCATACAAGTCCATGTTTTATAAAAGTATTTTCATGAATTTTTAATGTCCTTTTTACCCATTCTTGACTTTTACTACATGGTATGTAAGGAATATTTCTTTTCTTATGAGGTACTTTTTGACTTTTCTGGTAAAAGTACGAGAAGAATGTTTTTTTAACTTATACGGTACGAACCGATTTTTACGGTTTTATAAAGCCTTATTTTCATGAAGCTTCCTACAAAATATTTCATGACTATTTTCAACAAAATCTCTTTCATTTAAAATTAGATGACGTTTTTTGAAAATAAATTGATTTTGAAGAAGAAAGGATATTTTCCTCAAGAATTCATTTTAAGTGTTTTATCAAAACCATTTTCCATCTAAGATGACATTATTTCATATGTGTATGTTTCAAGTATAATGGCTCTATTATTTGCATGGTTTAACTTTCCTAATTATGAAATTATATCCATTTCTTTTACATGGATTATGTAATGATGGGATTATGTTTATGAAACCCATTTTATTCATTTGGTTATTATGAATGATGTATGATTATTTTGTGGCACATGTAAGAATGATTTCATTTTGAGATGGGTGGGACCTATATCTCCCTCCAATGCATTGGGTAAAGACTTATATCTCATGAGATAGACATGGTTGGAACGGAAAGTTAAACCGGTTCAATAATACAGGACTAGAACGAGGAGTGAACTCGATTCATAAAGGGACTTTTTCCACTAAGATGGTCTTGGCAGAAATGCCTTGGCTAATATAGAAATCATATCATGTGCTTAATGGTTGTCACAATTACATGTTTTATTCCCATGCTATTTTATCATTCTTAATGTTTCTTTATGATCTATTCCTTACTTCCATGATTTATGTTATTGGTCAATCTTTTGGTGTTTAAACATTATGTTCATGTTTTTAAGTTCAAATGTATATGGTATGTTTTATTTTATCCAAGCTTACCCTTACTAAGAATTTGAGCTCACCCTTTTTATGTTTTCTTTTCCCCAGGATATATAGAAAGGTTTTAGGTAAGAAAAAAATGGGAAGATCTTTATGGGAGATGTTGAAGATCTTTCACCAAGATTAGAAGATTAAGTTCCGAGTTTCCAAATACAGTAAACTATTACGGTCCTTGAGTTTTGATTTTTGTTATGTATTATGTATTCTGCAAAAGTAATGTATTGTCCATGTACGTCAAGCTTTGGTTCTCTACATACATGATAACTTCTCATGATATTTTTTTAGAACCATCATGTTCCCCTTTTATCTTAACTTCTTAATCATTCAACTAATAAAATTTTCAAAATATACCCATAGAAAACTAATTAATTATCTCTTTGAAATATGAATACTTAGGAATTGATAGTGTTTTCATAGACCTTATAGAAAGATCTCATGATTCAACTAATTGTAGTGACAGTTTTTGTAAATTATCCCATGACATAGAGGAAAAATCATATAGAATATATATACATTTCATCAATAAACTATTCAAATGACTATTATAATTGATTTTCAAAAAAATAAATAGAATGATCCTCAATCAGTATAGATTATATATCTATAGAGGTACTCAGATTCCCGTTTAAATGAGGTCCCATATCTAGATTTACCTCATCATGAGAAACATTCATAGTCATTATTTAGAATCCTAATTAAATATTTATCTATAACGAATGTCTTCTTGATCAACATACTCATCTATAGAAACTAAAATATCCTCAATAGAATCTTATATTTTTATGGGCCTATTATCTTGTATATCTCTACTATCTTTCTTATCTAAAATATCATGGATAGTTATAGGAAATTGAAACCCCCTATTAACGCAAATATATTATCTTAAACCACATTTTTCATTCAAGTAATAACTCGAATTTTGGAATCTTAATGAAAATGTTTTCAAACCTCAAAATACTTGAGGTACCATAACTCCTTAAACATAGGATTACCCAACTTATTCACCATCACACCAAGTATAACCAGCTGATTAAAATATCTTACGACCCCTTATCACGAGCTCAAAACTCCTCCATTTCCTCCTCACAAACATGCATCAGATTACCATTGGTTATTCTAAAAAACAGTAGATATTCTTGATCATTTTAGTTTATATGATGTTTTTTAGATGAATTCACAATCATGTTCATATGTCACTAATCATACCACTATTTAAATGAATAAGAAAAACTAATTATCCATAGTAATTGAAAGAAATTATTGTATCCTTTGGGAAAAAATTATTCTTATACCTCTTCATGTGTAATAATATTCACTTTTATGCCACCTAACAAAAAAAAATTATTTTCATGAACAAAAAATTGATTTTCTACAAAATATTTATCCTCAAAAGTATATAAATTTAAATAAAGACCACTAATACATTTTTTCATACCTCCAAATCCTTTACAAAATGTTACAGCACAAGCTTCCACGGTATGATTCTCTCTGAATAATATAGTATCGTGTGTGGTATGCAACTTCAAGATTCTAACACACCGCGACAAATCAATGTAGTTGTTATGAATAGTAATACCTACTTTTTATAATTTTATAAATTTTATATCTCAAAATGGACCTCATTTTTTTATTCGAAATATCGAATATAGCCTAGGGTAAAATTTTGGTACTTTTCAGATAACTTTTATATTTTCATGAATAGTGAAAATTACTAAATTTTAATTAAAAACAACTTTTTTAATCAAAATAATTAATAGTGATAAATTATGAATTTGAGTGGTTTTAAAGTATATTTTGAATATATTTTTTCTATTTAATACAATATTGTTCATTAGACATTATTTCACAATTAAAACTGACAGAAACAAGTGTCAATCTTTTGATTGTTATTATATCATAAAAGCACGTTTTTTGTTTTGAGAGTGGGAATTAATATTAAATTAATTTCTAAAACTTCTATGTTTTGAATTTGGAAATATGGATTTCATATTGTGACTCCATGGATCCACTTGTAGGTGATAGGTACACTTTATACTAATTAAGTGAAAGTAAATACAAAAATGGAAAAAGAATATATACTTTAGAAAAACAATTTTTACATAAGGTTATATATGTATTATTTTAGAATATAAATATTAATTAAAAAGAAAAAACATTTACTACATAATGCTATTTTATTTATAATTTTTATACATTATATAATTTAATGTATTTATGACACAATGATGATGCATTATTTACCGTATTATTGATTGATTAAAATAATTGATATTATAAATACCCAAATAAATATAATTGGAGACTTTTAAGGAATCAAAAGAATTTTATAAGTTAATATGACATGGTAGTATTTATTTAATTAACTTATTTTGAATTAATCATGCTTTTATGATTTTCACAAAAATAAAATACAAAATAGTGTCAAAATTGACATAGATGTGTTTTTAAAACCAATATTATATTATTAATTGATATTAAATTACTAAAAATCTAAGGTTCGGCCAATGGACATTTATCATGATAGGTGTATCATTAATGGACCACTTAGGGGTCTCTTGGAGGTACATAGTACGTTTATTAAATATATAATATAAAAATACAAAGTGACATGGTAATTGTCAAAATAATTAGATAAGAGATAAAACTAAAAGATAAGGTTAATATAATTACCCAAACCTGCCGAAATTCTATTGGTTGAATGCTTTTAGACCTGAAACAACCGTAAACTTTAAATAATGCAATTTTGATCCATTATAAACCAAATATAAATTTATTATAAAATAATATTTCTAGATTTTCCTAAGGTGCCCCTCCTCCCCCTTATAAAAGGACACCACTTTTAACCAATTCTTCACACCTTAAAAGCCTTTTGGATCAGCCAACCCATGCCCAAGTACTCTCTCAACATCCCTCACTTCACCCAAGAGGCCTTAGTTTGATCAGAAATCCAACCTAAGGAGCCCTTTTGATCAAATCAAAAGGAACAAACCAATGAAGAGGAAATGTTTTCACCACACTTTTTCAAGTGCATTTCTTCTTCAACTTCTTCTTTCTTTGTTATTCCCATTCTAAAATAATAACTCCAGTATCATCTATATACTGTTATATTATTATAAATATGGTACAACCATATTCATTATTCTATACATCCTTTGAATGACATGTCACCATACGTGCGTACGAACGACAAACCGTCTCCACGCCGTGGTGTAATTGTTATTCAATATATTATTATTTGGATGGGTATAATAATGATGTGTAATACATTTAAATAATACATAGAACATGATAATTATTATGTATATATGATATAACATCCAATTATATATTATTATAATATCAAATGAATGATATTGTCGCTCATGCATACGTACGGATTACCGTCTCCACGAACGCGATGAGATTCATTCCCAATCGTATCCATCAAGACTAATTCTCATTTGATGATTAGAAGTAATTTTTAAGAACATTATATAATTATGGATATGAATAAGATACAACCTATCCATAAAAAACACATCTTATGTAACAAAATATATAAAAGAAAACGAGTATGTTAGCACCTGAAACGACGATAATACTATGATATTATTAACAAATCAATATTAAAAGATCATATATGATATCATATTAATATATATGATTATTTTATAATTTAATAACAATTATTTAACCATTATACAAGAGGTTAACATACCATTCACTAAGTAAAATTACAAGGTAAGAGGTTTTCATCTCAATCCTTATTCCCATGAGATTCACGCCATATTGCCAGTATTATCTTTTGTGTGGTGTATGTAATGCCCATAATTGTATTGCTGGTGTAATACTCATAATATATGTGTATTTACATATTCATTGTATGATACTTATTTCATGGGGTGTATGTTTCGTAAGCTACCAAATTGGTAACAGTTTATTTCACAATCTCTTCATTATCTGTGGTTGTTTATATGTAATTATCTACTGGGCCCTATTTATCATCCACATATATGTTTCATAAAAATGTATTTCAAAACATTATTACTATATTATAGAATATGGTTTAATTTCATTTTTACCCTTGTTGACCTTTTATAAGATGTTTATAAAGGAATCATTCCGTCATTTTTCAAACAAGGTCCTTTTTAACCTTTTCGACAGAGTTAAGGTAAGAATGTAATTTTTTTATCTTTTACGGTGGGTGCGGTTATTCTCCACCGTTTTTACACCTTTGAAGATTCCCTTACAATATTATTAGAATATTTTTAATGTAAATGTTTTATTTTATAATTATGTGACTATAAAATGATTTCAAAATGAATATTTTATGAATTTGTGAAAGGTACTCTTTATCAATATCAGAATTTTAAATTTTTTAATGAATTATCTTTCTAAATGTTTTTAATTAATGTTAGTGTTTTCAAAATGATTTTAAGGATTTATTTATATGGAAATGAATGTTTCGAAATGATATTTCTTTTCAAAAGATTCAATGTGGTATGCGACACTTTGATTCAAAAATCACTTTTAAATTACTTGTTAATAAATGTTTGACTTTTAAATGATTTCAAAAAAAGAGGTATTTCTCTCAAATATTTTTTATTTCATCTATATCAACATCATTTTATGTATTTTAAACTTATTTTATGTTTATTTATTATGATATAAATCTTCCATATAGTATTGATGGTTTTGTGACATGTTTGACTATGGATGTTTTATTTTTATTCCATTCATGGTTTATGGATAAAGTAGTGATATTTTGTATGCTAATTTTAATATGAATGTTTATGTTATGTTTAAACCTGTTGATATGAGGAATTCATTGTACTTAATAAGTGACAGGTGGAGCCCGCTATAGCTCCTCGATGAAACGGTAGGTCTCAGGAGACAAACTTGTGTCTTGGCACGAGGCCTTGACAAAATCTTATTTGTAGTCTTGGCACTAGGCCTTGTCTACATGGTTATGATAGTATGAAATTATGCATTCCATAATTATAAAAGTGGTTATTGATATTGCATGTGATTATTTGACTAGTATAATATCCATGTGAACCAGTAAATGGCATTATTTCATTTTATCTTTGACATATTATACTGAAGTTCATGTTTAAAAGTCTTTTGTTTTAGTTAAACATTTCCTTAAATGTTTATGCTCATTTATGATAGTTTCCACTATATTTTTGTCCTTATAGATCATCTGATCTCACCCCTTTCAATGTTTTTTTTTCAGGATGTGAAGAAGTTATTTATGAATAACCTGCAGGGATAGTATGAGGGTATATGAAGTCAAGATGTTGTTGTAGTAGTTTTCACTTTATTGTGTAATGTAAACTTTATGAATGTATCTAGTGTTTCCAAGGCTACTAAAATAATTGGCCATTCGATACTTGATCTTTTGTGATCATGCCAATGTTATGTAATATGGCATCGACTCTGGGTAAATGGGGTCGGGGTGTTATAGTTTGTATTAGAAGATTTTTAGTACAAACATTGGGAGCTATATTTCGATAAAATCTGATTAGTGCACATAGACCTAAGATGGACATTGAGGATTAGTATAGAAGAACTTCCTAGAATTTTGGTAGTGGATAGATTTTTTGAGTTTTCCAAGAAATACATCCCTGTCTGGATACGAGTAGGTAGAGGCGGCTCTGGCATAGATGTAACTTGGGATAAAAACCGAAAACACTACTTTGAGCTAGACTTGAATGGGAACTGGTGCACGACAACGGGCCTTAATTCACTCTTGGTTACGACACTCCTGGGGGATACACTTAGGATAATTATCTTATTTTTTATAAACCATTATGAAAGGATTATGTGTATATACTTACTCAAAAAAAACATTTTTATGATTATGGATTATATCCATAAAATGTTTAATTTATGTTAAGTGTTTTACATGTTCGAGATTTGGTATTTTATTCATAAACTAATCTAGTGTATGCCATTGTTTAGAAATGGTTCCCAGTAGAAGGAATGAGAACTCCAGCAATACACATGATCCAAAGAGTAAGAAGGATCATATATTTCATGGTCCTAAGCCAGAATTTAGAAGGGAAATAGTCTCCCATGTATTATCATCATATGAAGAAATAGCATCATGTGTTGATAAGATATGTAAATAATTATGAGAGTCCTATGGCTTTGAAGGGAATACAGAGAAGAAAAGAATGGTAGAGACAAGGATAGATAAAGGGAAGTAGTTAAATAGGGGTTTTCCCATATGTGATAACTGTGGAAATAATCACCTTGGAAAAGTCTTGAAGGGAATGGGAGTATGTTATAAGTCTAGAGAAAAAGGACACCATGTATGTGACTACAAGTGTAAAAAAAAGGTTTCAAATGTACAATGATTCATTTTAATGGAGTATGGACACTACACTAACCAAATTCCAAGTCATCATACTATGCCGCAAATGATTCTATTGGATAATAATCAAGTTATGATACTAGCACAAATGAAGAGGAAGTATTAGAGTTCTTATGTTTTTATTTTAGAATTATTTCATTTATGTATTGTATCAACGATGTTCTGGACATAAATAAGGATTGTACTGCAATACTATTTCATTGGGGATTTGAGATTTTATGGTACTAAGAAATGTGACTCTACAATGAGTTAATATTTTTTGTAAATTACATGGTTAATGGAACAATAAACCTTAATATGGTCGTAATATTGAGGTACTGATTTTGGAATAAGATATGGTTGATTTGTGAAAATTATATTGTATATTCTTGAATGACTTCAAACTGATTAAAGATTTGTATATTCAATCATTTATGGAGTTTACAACATATTTGGAATGAAGAAGTATATCCAATATTCTATAGGGAATAAGGGAAAATGAATGTAATCAAAAACGTTTTATGGTAATTCCGGATGTTTCAGTGTTTTAAAAGAATACATGATGATGGTATTCACATGCTATTATGGGGTAGAAAGGATATACATTATGTTTACCTTTCATATAAATTTTGGACTGAGAGATTACATAAGTATTTTGAATAATTCTAAAGTTTGGAATAGATTATGTTTGAAAGGTTATTTTTGGATTTTTATAAAAGGACAACACGCAGACCGTTTGACGACCCATCGTGTCGGACAAAGCTGCGGGAATCGAACCCACAAACATAGTCCAATTGGGATTTGTCACCTATAACTGTATTGCATGATGTTCCTGGATGGTATAATGTATTTTATTGTTTTAATGGGCCTGATATGTGAATTATAAATTCAGTATATTTTGAACCCTATGCGATTAGGATAAATAGAATATTTTTGAGTTGTATTGTGTTTTGGGGTGAAAGATGAGTTTGTGTTAGAAATTTATTAGTGGATAAAACTCTAATAATTATGTAAGAATATCTCCTTATGGTCATAGACAGTCTCATAAATAAATTCCTCAACATTAATAAAAGGAACATAGAACAAAAATTTTGTCCCAGATATTACCATAGATCATCAAAAATTTATAGATTTGGGAATGTTGTCGTTTTCATAGCCATGTTCTCTACCACTCTCCATCAGATGTTGATGGTAATATTTTTCTTCCATATCCATATTTTTTTTACATGGAACCCTATTATTTGTTATTTTTGATAATCTTCATACTTACCACTCTTTATATTAAATAGAGGCCTCATTAATTCATTTTTTGATGTGGGATTACAACTAAGATATTTTGAAACGTCAACCCCATGTTTCCAATACTGAGAATAAACTGTGAGGATGCAATTTATTGAAGTAGGGGATAATGTGACACCCCAAGATTCCATGGTACGATTCTATTTGAATAATACAATATCATGTGTGGTACACAACTTCAAGATTCTAACATACGCCGACCAATCAAAGTAGCTGTTATGAATAGTAATTCCTACTTTTTGAAATTATATAAATTTTACCTTTTAAAATCGTCTTCATTTATGGATTAGTAATATCAAATTTATCATGGGATGATGTTTTTGTACTTTTCGGATAACTTTTATATTTTGATGAATAGTGAAAATTACTAAATTTTAATTAAAAACAAATTTTTAATCAAATTAATTAATAGACGTAAATTATTAATTTTAGTGGATTTAAAGTATATTTAGAATATATTTTTACCATTTAATACAATTTTTGTCATTGGACCTAATTTCACAATTAAACCTGACATAAACAAGTGTCAATCTTTTGATAGTTATTATATATTAAAAACACGCTTTTTTGTTTTTACAGCGGGAATTAATTTTAAATTATTTTCTGCCACTTCTGTGTTTTGAATTTTTAAAAATGAATTCTATATTTGGAATCAGGATGTCCAAATTTTGTATATAGGTAACTTTTATTTTTAGACATTTTGAATAATTATTTAGATAAATATTTTATTTACCATGGTTAAAGGGTAAATCCGGTAAATAAGGGTTAAACAATAATATAATAATAATAATACATTACCCTAAAACGTGTCTTAACCTTATTGGTGGATACATGTCCGACCATGGAAATCTTTGGCTCAGTTTTAGGACCCCATGGATCCACTTGTAGGTGATAGGAACACTTTATATTAATTAAGTTAAAGTAAATACAAAAATGACATAAGGATATATATTTTAGTAAAACAATTATTACATAGGGTTATATATGTTATATTTTCCACTATATATATTCATTAGAAAGGGAAAAATATTTTCTACATAATGGTATTTTATTTATAATTTTTAGACATTAAATAAGATAATTTATATATGAGACAATGATGATGCAGTAATTACCGTATTATTGAATGATTAAAATAGTTGATATTATAAATACCCAAATAAATATACATTGAGACTTTTAATGAATTACACAAATTTTTTAGGTTAATATGACATGTTAGTATTGATTTAAATAATTTTTTTGGAAGTAATAATGCTTTTATGATTTTCAAAAAAATAAAATACCAAATAATGTAAAAAATGACAAAAAGTTTTTAAAAGAAATATTATATTATTAATTGTTATTAAATTCATAAAAATCTAAGGATCAGCCAAAATACTTTTATCATGATATGTGTATCATTAATGGACCACTAGGGGATCTCTTGGAGGTATATATTATGTTTATTTACTATAAAATAAGAAAATACAAAGTGACTTGGGAAGTGTCAAACTAATTAACTAAGAGTTAAAACTAAACGATAAGGTTAATATAATGACCAAAACCTGTCTAAATTATATTAGTTGAGTGGTGTTCGACCCATACCCACCTTAAAATATAAATAATAAACTTTTTATCCATTATAAACCATGAATTTATTATAAAATAATATTTCTAGATTTTCCTAAGGTGCCCCTCCTCCCCCTTATAAGAGGACACCACTTCTAACCAATTCTTCAGACCTTCAAAGCCTTTTGGTTCAGCAAAACTCTTCCCAAATACCCACTAAACATCCATAACTTATCCCTATAGGCCTTAGTTTGATCATAATGACAACCTAAAGGGGCCTTTTGATCAAACCAAAAGAAAGAACCCGAAGAAGATTTAATGTTTTCACCTCCCTTTTTCAAGTTAATTTCTTCTTCACCTTCTTCTTTTTTTGTTATTACCATTCTAAAATAATAACTCCAGTTTTTTATATATACTATGATGTTATTATAAATATGGTAAAACCATATTCATAATTCTATCCATCCTTTGAATGACATGTCACCATACGTGCGTACGTACGGCGTTCTATCTCCACGCCGTGGTGTAATTGTTATTCAATATATTATTATTTGGATGGGTATAATAATGATGTGTAATTAATGTAAATAATAAATATAACATGATTATTATTCTTTATATATGATATAACATCCAATTATATATTATTTTAATATCAAAAGAATGATATTGTTTCTCGTGCGTACATACGGACTACCGTCTCTACGAACACGATGAGATTCATTCCCCATCATATACATTCAAGACTAATTCTCATTTGATGATTAAAAGTAATTTTTAAGAACTTTATATCATTATGGATATGAATATGATACAACCTATCCATAAAAAACATTTCTTATGTAACAAAATATATAAAAGAAAACGAGTAAGTTAACACCCGAAACGATGATAATACTAAGATATTATTAACAAATCAATGTTAAAAGATCATATATGATATCATATTAAAGTATATGATTCTTGTATAATTTAATAACAATTATTTCACCATTATAAAGGAGGTTAACATACCATCGACTAAGGAAAATTACAAGGTAAGGGGGTTTCATCTATCTCCTTTTTCCTGTGAGATTCATGCCATATTGCCTCTATTACATTTTGTGTGGTGTATGTATTGCCCATAATTGTATTCCTTGTGTAATAAAAATTAATATATGTGTATTTACATATTAATTGTATGATAATTCTTTCATGGGGTGTATGTTTTGTAAGTTACCAAATTGGTAAGGGTTTATTTCACAATCACTTCATTATCCGATGTTTTTTATACGTAATTATCTACTTGGCCGTCTTTATCATCCACATCCATGTTTCCTAAAAATGTATTTAATAACATTATTTCTATATTATATACTATGTTTTAATGTCATTTTTACCCTTTTTGACTTTTTCTATGAAGATTATAAAGGAATCTTTCTGTTGTTTTCCAAACAAGGACCTTTTTAACATTTTCAGCAGAGTTAAGGTAAGAATGTCTTTTTTTTAACTTATACGGCGAGTGCGGTTATTCTCTACCATTTTTACACATTTGAAGATTACCTTACAAGCTTATAAGAATATTTTTAAAGTAAATTTTGTATATTATAATTATGTGACGTTTAAATGATTTCAAAATAAATATTTTAAAATTTTGTGAAAGGTACTCTTTATCAATATCATAATTTTAAATGTTTTAAAGATTTATCTTTCTAAATATTTTTAATTAATGTCCATTTTTTCAAAATTATTTTAAGGATTTATTTATATGGACATGAATTTTTTGAAATGATATTTCTTTTCAAAAGTTTTAATGTGGAATGGGACACTTTGATTCAAAAATCTCTTTTAAATTACTTCCTTAATAAATGTGTAACATTTAAATGATTTAAAGAAAATATATATTTCCCTAAAATAGTTTGGATTTCATCTATGTTGACATCATTTGATGGATTTTAAGCTTATTTGAAGTTGATTTATAATGATACAAAACTTCCATAGAGTATTTAAGGTTTTGTGATATGTTTGATTGTGGATTATTTATATTTATATCATTCATGGTTTATATATAAAGTACTGACATTTCATATGCTAGTTTTAATACAAATACTTATGTTATGTTGAAACCTGTTAATATGAGGAATGCATTGGAATTAATAAGTGACGGGTGGAGCCTTCTATAGCTTCTCAATGAATCGGTATGTCTCATGAGACAAACTAGTGTCTTGGCACGAGGCCTTGACAAAATCTTATTTATAGTCTTGGAACGAGGCCTTGGCTACGTGGTTATGATAGTTAGGTATTATGCATTCCATAATTATGAAAGTGGTTATTGATATTTCATGTGATTATTAGACTAGTATAATATCTATGTGAACTTTTAAATGGAATTATTTCATTTTATACTTTCCATATTATACTGAAGTTCATGTTTAAAAGTCTTTTTTTAGTTATACATTGCCTTACCTATTTATTCTAATTTATGAAAGTTTCTGCTATATTGTTATCTTTACTGAGTATCTGAGCTCACCCCTTTAAATGTTTTATTTTTCCCAGGATTTGAAGAAGTTATTTATGAATGACCTGCAGGGATAGTATGAGGGGACATGATGTCAAGATGTTGTTGTTGTAGTTTTCACTTTATGATGTAATGTAATCTTTATGAATGTATCTAGTGTTTCCAAGGCCACTAAACTAATCGGTCTTTCGAGACGTGATCTTTTGTGATCATGTCAATGTTATGTTATAATGCACCGACTCTGGGAATCTAGGGTTGGGGCGTTACAGTAACACCTTTCTGATTTTGGATGTTCCATACAAGAAATTCAAAATATGATTTAAATTGTTACCACTATCCCCAATTGATATTAAAATGAACTGAAAAAAAACATTCCTGGGGATATATGAAAATCATATCCATATCCACCATAGAAACAAAAAATTATTTTTTCATTAATCATCAAAGAGAAAATATATAATATATTTCCAAAACAACACTATGCATGCTAATAAAATTATTTTACATGTTTCTCAAAGACATATTATGTTTTTCTAACATAAAAAATTTATTATAGAACATGTAAACTCAATAATTTCATATGTTCATGAATATTTTTAAAAATCCATTCATAATAAAAAAAATTCCTTGCAAAACATTTAGATCTAATTAAGAGGGACTCACCCTTTACTTTTACAAAAAAGAGCTTCATATATTCTTTTTATCCTTTTTATCATGAGAATCAAAAGTATTGAGGTTTGGATACAATGGTTTGAGAGAGGTTATGTAATTTTATGTTTGAAATGGAATAAGATAAAATGCTTTAGATATATGGGTTTTACTCAAATAGCTTCAAGTAATGTTTCACTTTATACAACAAACTATTTAGAGAAATCATTCAGGTTTTCTAAAATTTAATTAATAATTTTATCAAAAAATAAAATATGAATATAAATTTTAATCTAAAATATATAATTAAAAAATAATTAAATAAATTAAATAAAATGTTATAAGAATATAGAAAAGAAAATTAATACATTGAAAAGTGATTAATATGAAAATTAAAGACTTTACTTGAAATTAAATAATCCAAATTCATGTTTAATAAAGATAAAAGTTGCAGTGGGAAGTATTTTCACGATAATATCACCAAGGTCTTACAAAATATTTAAAAATTCTACATGTATATCCCCATTATTGACATTATTTCATAGAAAATGATTTCTAAAATCAAGATTCATAATCCTAGTGTGACTTATATGATTTTTTAAAATATTTATAGAACATGTTTTATAAAATAATATATGAATATGATTGAATTTATGTTTAATGGATATATGTGTGTGTTTATTCCACAACAATTGTGCACAAGATCTATGAGAAGATACATATTCTTCCTCAACTATTTAAAATTTATCTGAATGTCAGTTTTTTCTAGACCATGAAACCAAAGAGTTTTCTAAAATGCAAAACGTGTGAGAGGTGGTTTTTTATCTAATATACACCATTCTTTGTTAAAATAAAAATATGAAATTAAATAAAAAATAATAATTAAGTTAATTGAAATGATTTATTATCATGTCCTTTTAAAAGTAAATAATCCTTCTAGAAGAAGTAAGATATGATTCATTGGGCTTTTATTGGAATATTTTACAAATGAAAATAAAATACATGATATTAGTTCTACAACCAATAAGATATAGTATACAAATAATCATACCTATATATATATTATTATTAATTGGGTTTCTACCTTTATTAAGTCTATATTTTACATTATTATACATGGATGTTATATATGACTTACTGTTTTAAAAGTCCCAAATTTTCAATAAATCAATAATAAAGATTCATTGGATCAAAACATTTTCATTTTTTTTTTGATAAATTTGAAAAAAAAGAATTAAATATTTTTGATAAATTTGAAAAAAATGAATTTTTTTTCTTATAATACTAATTTAAAATCATTCAGTATAAGTTGTTAGAAAATCATTACAAATATTTTTATTAGATGAAAAAAAAAACAAAATAATCTACATAGATCTAAATTATTAAAATATAAGATGAATATTTTGTTTAAAAATATTAAGATCAACTAATCATACTGAAAAAAAATTAGAAGAAAAGAACTCAATTTATGATTCCAAGCCCTTGGTATTTATTTATGTACATATAGACCATTAGTATGTTTAGAATTTAATATTTAAGATTCGTGTTTAAAAAAACTGAATTTATTTAAAATATAATCCTCCTATAAAAAAACTTAAAAAAGAAGGTTTAATATCCTTATGGAGTAATTTAATGTTGATATGGTATGGAAAATCTAAAACGATTCTAATGTCTTTAAGCCTCGTAACAGAGAAAATGTTTTCTTCATAATCTATTCATTCTTCCTTATTATAACCTTTAACAACTATCATATCCTTATTTATATAAATTATACATTGAAAAACATTCTTATTTATAATAACCATTTGTTTCCGATCACCTGATGGATTGAGGACCAATTAACTAGTTACCAAGAATCATTTCTCTTAAAATGGTTTCACTCAACCTATATAGTTAACATCTGACTTATATCTTCTTTGTATTATTTTAAAGTTTTAGTTAAAAATATTATAAAAAGGTAGATTAAATATCTCAACATACTAGACTTCTTCTTTTCACAACTACTTTATCTATGTATCCTATAACCATCAGTAAAGGCTTATCTTTTATTAGTAAAGATTGTCTAAGTAAAAAACATTCCAATTCAATGGTTTTGTGCTCTTATGATCATCATTGGTTTAAACATATTATAATGTATTTTAAAATATATTTTCAAAAGTCTAAATATTCAGGTTATTCAATGAATTAGTTAGTTCCTTTGTTTTATTTGTTAGTGATAAAAATTATTTCATTTATAAAGCATTACATTAATAGATTATTTAACATTACATGAATTTTTATTAGAGACTCTAGATGAATTAGAAGTAACATAATATCTATGAAAGATTATTTCATCTGCCTTTGGATTAAACATACAGTGATTTTCCTTAGTTTTCATGATATACACCTTACATACAAAAAAAATAAAGTTTCTATCTGTAGATTTTCTAATATTCCGTAACTCGTAATGATTATTTTTGAGAAAAAAAGAATTATTAAAAATATATTAATTATATGGTGATATGAATTAAGATATTATAACATAAACTAGGTTTGAAGACTATATTATTTCAATTTTTTCTATTTTATTAATAATCATACTTCTTCTATCAATAATTTCATTCCATTAAGATGTTCTCAGGGATGAAAAAGTATGATTTATACCAACATCTAAGAAAAAGGAATTAATTTCTGGATTCTAAAACTCTCCCTTAGGATCAAATATTTATGAAATTATTAGGAAATATCTTTAATTTTGAACAATATTATAAAAGTTTCCAAAAACTAAATAAAATTCACATTTAAACATCATAAATTAAACTACATTAAATCAGGAAAAATCATTAGCTTAAGGAAAAAAATGAATCATCGAACCATGATTTCTACTCATGAAGATAAGAAAAAATAGAGGTGGATGAGTTCTAATGGTTTATATATAGAAACATTTTTCATTGTTTGAAAGATAAAAAAAGTTGTTTTCCTATTTGGAATACATCATAATGTTCATTCTAATGATGCTTAAGACTGGGTATATAAAAAACTAAATGAATCTTAGAAAGCACAGATAGGTAAAATATTTTATATTTTCCAATATATCTATTCCAAATATAAGATTATTATATTTCATTAGTTAAAAAAGTAACTATATTTTCTCACATGAAACTTTGGTGTAAAGTAAAAAAAAAATTAGTCCCAGATTTCTCTATAAATTAAGCAGTTTATCTATTCATCTAGAACAGGAATTATTAGTGAAATAAACTGAAAATAAATCATCACAATGTCAATAAATTCATATAATATTTTTTATTCTACTATTTAATGTATATAAATTTATTTATTTCTATTTTTTTATTCCCACTTATCTGAATCTAATCATATTTCCTTGTGAATTATAACCAAAGTTGAAGAAGCCTATATGTACACTAGACAATGACAACATGTATGAAAATTATGCTCTCATAAAACATGAGAAACCACGATCCATATACCATATTTCACTTATATTTATGTTTTTTTTTGTGTTCAGACATATCAACCAAAAGCTTGATTCATTACATAAATTCTCATGGGTCCTACAAAATAAGTGAGTAATGATATGGGAAATCAAATCACATTAATATTATCAAATTCAACATTGGTTAACTATCATGAACCAGAATTGTTTTTAAAAACTACTAATATAATAATTTTTTAAGAAACAATTATTAGAATAATGACTAAAAATACAGTAGAAAATACTATTGGATCATTAGAGTTTTTGATGGGTATAACAGGGTGTGAACTAAAATCTAAAATTCTAAACAATTAGAAATCCCAAAAACTATATATATAAAAACATCAGACTGAGGAATTGCCCAATGATCATAGTGTATATATTAGATAAAAATGTTTTTTTTGATAAATTAGTTTTCTTATTTGAGCTCATTTAAATTTTGATAAATTATTATTTTAAATATTAATAAACCAAACATTCTAATACAAATGAAAAATGGAAAAAATAAATTGTAGAAACAAGTAATAAAAAATATTATAAATATTTATGAATTATGTAAAATATTTATAAACTAAATAAAACTCTTTATAATTATGTGTTATGGAAGATCGAAATCCAAACTTAAGATATCAATAGTTTTAAACCAAACTATTAGGAATGTCTTTACTTTCCAGTAAAGCCCTCGATATAATGATATGTGTAATATTTAAATTTCTTAAACAATAAATACCTCAACTAAAATATATAAATTACTCTATCATCTAATCGATAATAATTCCTTAACACGACGATCGTTTTCAGTTATCCTCCTATATGCAAAATCCCTTGAACCACGGGATTATAATCACCAGTCCTCTTATCCTTAAAGGACCTCAATCCAATGGATCAGAATCACCTATCTTCATATCCTTGGAATACCTTGATGTAATCCTTGATCGGATTGGTGAATAAAAAAGCTAAACATTCTAATTATTTTATAATTCCTTAATAAGAATCCTTAGAACTACAACACTCTAAAAAACATTAGATCATAAGAATGAGATGTTGAGGTAGATAAAAATCTCATACATGTTGAGTAGAAAATGAATCATCTCCCATATTCTCAAATGATATTTTATGTATAGGCCTTACTCCAATGGTAATAATCTATATGATTCATAAAGCTGATTAAAATAGACTTATATGTTCTTTAAATTAATGATCAGAAAAACCCTTCCATCTGATTTCATTTGATTTATTACCATTTAGTTACTATTATATATTCCAATTGATTCAAATATTATAAATTAATAAAATTATAAAAAATATCATAATCCAATGGAATATAATATTGATTTTTAATCCGATGAATTGAACTATGAGAAGTCTGATGGATCTGAATTATTTTTAGTATGATGGTTACGACATTGGTGATTCGGATGGACATAACACATTTTCAAACTGATGGTCCAAAAACTATTAATTATGAGGGACCATAATAAATGTCAGTCTAATGGATCAAATTAACGAATAATGTTTATATATTTTTACATTAGAACAATTTCATCATTCAGTAGAAAAAGTTGTTTTCAATAAAAAGTTATAATTAACATGTGATATATAATGTTAATAAAATAGAGTTTTTTAATGTGTTAATGAGTTTGATTTTATGAAAACTTCGTAAATGAAATATAAAATGTATAACTTTCAACTGAAAAATTTCCCAGTTTATGAAAATCAAAAATTACAACACATAATATGAAATACTATTAACATTGAAATACATATAAACATTTGTATATTTAATAAATTTAAAGGAAATATTCATAAAAATTGACTTCCCTAATCATATATTAACTCCCCCTATGTTGGTTACTTCATTTTGTTCCTCAATCAGGATTTGATAGAAAATATTATTACTTTAGATAATCCCCTTATGATATTGTCTTCCTTAGACAATTTATTCTTTTTTAGATTAATTCAAACACTTAATCAAATTACCCACCTTTGAACACATTCTCACCCTTTATGATTCGAAAAAATGAAAAGGTAAAGTAATGTATTATCTTGAAATTTTAGAGAAACATTATAAGAAAAAATTATGTTTGAAGAAATATTAATCCAAGATATTAAGAAAAAAAAATTCCTCCAAATGTAATTGGAGAAAATTTATACAAAAAATATTAGGATAATAAGTCATTCAATCCAAATTTCATTCAATATTTATGAAATAAATATAGAGTCTAGATAACTTTTTTTCATTATTTCTTATAAAATTTCATGAAAATTGGCTTTTACTTCATCCTGTCCTTGTGATCCTTCTCAGATTCAGTTGTAGAATATTTGATCTTTGTAATCCTTTTTTCTATTACTGATAGCCTCTCATTATACTCCATTAGAAGAATAAATTTTTATTCAAGAACACATAACTTTTTATTGTCTTCTATCAACCTATGTATGACATATTTTAAATAAATGAATATATTAATATACTTTTTTAAATTATGGATTTATTATTTCAATTTTAATACATCCCCATTCTTAAAATCTTTCATATCATTGAATTTTTTTATCAAACTTCAATATATCAGATACATCATAAGATAATTTTTCAAAAAATATATAATGTCAAAAGAAAATTTCTTCACTTATTTTATTTCATCATCATGTTCTTTCATGTAACAATATAATTTTCATGACCACTTCACCATCTGATTGAATCTTATTTCTTGAGCCTATTTTCTTTCTGGGAAACTTTTTTTATCAACCTATTTTTGAATCACTAATTATTTCGACAAATTCAATGATTCCGACTTCTCATTCAAACTATTATAAATTTTTTTACACCATGATTTATTAGTAAGAAGATATGGTATAAATTCAGTAGTCTATTTCAATGTTTGGAAAATGTAATCCAATATCTTATTTGCTTCTATTACCGGTGAGTATGATGAATCTGATGTAGACTTGGAAATGTTTGCTCGATATGGTTTGACATCTAACATATCTTTTCCTTAAAATTTTTCTTATTCGGATATTTTTTAAAAAATAAACACATATATCTATCTCAACATTTTATGATAAATTTTTATGTGAATACTATGATCTATCTTCTTTTTATATGATGATAAATAAGAATCCACTGAAACTCTATGAAGAAGGTTCTTATTGGACTGAGAATATATTGATGTATGGGATGGGGAAGATTTGAATAATATTTTATCTTATTTTTTTATCCTCCTCTTATAATTATTCTTATTCTTCTTCTAGTTATTTTTCAAACTACCTCACTGTTCTTATAACACCCTTGATAATATTGTGAATAAATTTTTTTCTTATTTCTATACTGAAATCATAAATCTTTTGGGCCAATTTTTTATCTTGAGTTTCTTCTTACACTTTTTTCGCATTCCATTTTCACCAAAAAATGGGAATAACAAAGTTTTGAATTTTTTTTAAATAATCAGTTGTTGATTGATCTAGAAGTTTCTGATCGGCAGTAGAAATATTTTTGGATCCTAGAACTGGTTAGAGTACTAATAGTGGAGATGTTGAAATTGGTTGATTTTAAGATTTTCTTTTCACTCCTTTTAGAAATCTTCCCTTCTTATTTTCCTTATAAAAACTTCTCTTTTGATTTTCCATTTATTATCATATTTCATGTCATCATATAGTGTGATCTTTAAGGATAAATATTCAACTTTATCAAGTTGAAAAATAAGATCTTCTTGCATCATTTGATCTTTTTGAGCCATATTCCTCTTAATATAATCTTGTTAAATTTATTCTTTTTGGTTCTTTTTAAATTTTGGAGGTGAGGAGTCAGTCTTCCTATTATCTTTCACTACATCTTTCTCTAAAACTTGTTCAATATTAAAAACAACCTTTTATGATTTATAAACAATTTTATTCAACTTTGAAATAAAAACCATCTTCATTCTGGCCATTTTTTCTTCACCAATTATAGATATTCTTTCTCTAAGACAATATTTTTATTATAGTTATGATAAAACTCCACATAAATGGCCATCATATTTTTTATAAAATAGGGAAACATATTTATTATGGACTTCGGTGATTTACTCTTAATTTTTTTATAGGAAGAAAAACAAATATCAAAAAATTTATATTGTGATGAACTAGCCCTAGTACACTAGTAAATCGATAACCAAGCCTCTCCTGACATAGCCCGAAGGGTGTTCCCAATACCAATGGGCCGGAGACTATAACCTAGTATGATACATTATTCTAGTGGGAATAATATTTCCACAAGACGTAACAGAAGTAATACGAGAATGTCAATATGCATATAAAAGATACTCCAATGGGGGTAAAATACCAGAATACCCCAAGAAAAAAAGACCAAATAATTACAACCCAAGTACTAGAAACATGGAAAACACCACAAGGCCCCTAAGGACATGACCCAATAAGTTACAAGATTAAACCCTTGTTCCAGCACCAAGAAATTCCTTCCCTTTGCTTGAATGTGGGAGAAGAAAGTATAAAAACACTTGATAGAAAAAGTATGGTTTGAGCCCAATCCAAGTTGGATTCAACTAAAGATTTAATAACATATTCAAAATATTGATTATACAGGGAAAATCACTTAATTTTAAAAATATATAGGTTTGGAAATTAAAAATAATTTTTAAACAAAACATTCTATACTGTTTCAAAATGATTGAAAATACTTTTAAAGCATAGGTATTAGTTTAAAAGTGATCGAATATTTCTAAAATAGTGGCTAATGTTTTTTACGTAATTATAGAAAATGAATTTAAATTAGTATTACCACATTGGTACACATTTATATCTCATATATAAATAAAAAAGGGAGATACGTGGTCATATTAAAAATGGTATGATAGTGTTAACAAGCTATAAGATTCCACATTATCTAAGTAATCTCAGAAAAAGGAGTATACTCACATACCACTCTCATAAGATAGAGGTGACTCATCACCCTACCATTTGGGAAGTGTCCCACCATATGTTTGTTTTAGAACTATGTAATATCATATAGTGTATCCAAGAAACTCGCTAACTACCTATGGCTTTAATGGTCACTTATATGATGGGAAAATTATTTTAAGATTGAAAAAATACATTTTCATCCAATTATTCGCTTTCAAAATCAAAATTTTTCTTTTAAAACAAAAATGTGTTTTAATAAAAAAAATCATTTTCAACAGATAAAACCTCTAGGTTTCTATCAAATCATTTTCTGGAATTTTCACAAGTTTAAAATCCATTAAAAAAATTCCATCATTTTAAAAATAAATTTCCACAATTGAATTCGATAATTTAATTGAAAAAATTTCAATCAAACCCCAAACGTATATTAACTAATTTTAATCATCCAGTTTTAATAAATACACCACATTTCAATAGAATTGGGGGTTTTCCAAATTTCCATGCCAAACCTATTTCAAATATCCCAATTCACTGGAATCATGTTTTTATCCATCTAATCGAAATTAAGTTTGAGAAATTTAATTCAAATAAACAATCTAAATAAATAAAAAAAATTATGGACAATCAATTTGGAAATTCTGTACATAACACCTTACCTCTTCCCAATACTCAAAACTCACAACGACACCCATCAACTTGAATGTAGGTGTAAACGGCCTCAAAAATCAACCTATAAGTAAGATAAAACACCACAAGGCATAGATCCATCAATTAAAAGATGATCCATTGAAAAAAAGAGAAGAGAATGAGATAAACATGATGAATGATAGAAAACACATACACGGGAATCACACCACAAGCGAAACGATGACTGAATGCCAAAGGGATAGATTCTGAAGCCCAGGAATGATTCGAGATTGGTTGAGGGAGAAGGATATGGAGAGGATCCAAAAAGATTAAATTATTTTCACTATCTATTTTTAAAAGCATCATCAAGGTATTACATGATATGTAATCCCAATACACATTGGGAACCCTTAATATCCGTAACCACCAAAAAACACATCGATTCGACTTAAATAATGGTGCTCCAAATTGAAAAGTGAACATTAACTCCCAAATTATGTGTCATATAGACTCATGACATATACCTGTCACAACGTGAAGCTGATCACGAACTGTTTTCTGGACTATTACACAATGTGTAACATTGTTTCACGATGTGTAAACCTATGGAAATCTGCATGAAAAAATTATTTAAAGGTGAGAATCCATAAAATCTATAACTTCACCATTATAGGTATACTCCAAATACAAACTACACTATACATCATCATATAAAATAGAAAACTACGAAATGTTTAAGGAATAAATGTTAAAATGGTAATAGGATGTTACAACATCCCCACAATAAAAACATTCTAACCCCATAATGCTTGGGAAGTTGCTTCCATAATAAAAATATGTGGCCACTATTGTCTCATCAGTGCCTCACATTTCCATGTCTTGTGATTATCATAACTGTGCTAATGTAGCACACGTACCAAAGGTATCATCCTCCCACAATGTAGCTTGGTCTCAGAATAGATTATCCTGATTTGCCTCTCAATCAATGATAAATCTTGATAAATCTCAAGATCACTACTCATTAGAATGTGAGATGGATTTGATTGATACTATCTCAGATTCAATACATAGAAAACATTCTGTATCTATATTAGCTATGGTGGTATTTTTAAATGGTAAGAAACATTCCCCCTGATTAAAAAACCAGAAAAGGTTCCAAAAAATGAGGAGAAATCTTCCCTTCCCTCCCAAGACGTTAATGAACCAACCATGGTGAAAATTTCAAGAACAACTGATCACTAACAAAAAAATTCAATGTTGCACAATGTTGATCATCATAAGACATATATCGATTAAGTACTTTCAACATCATCTAATCAATCATCTAATTTTTTTTTGTCGACTCTAACACCAAACTTTGTCAAACCAAGGAAAATTCACCAACCTCCTACCACCACAATAAGTATTTAAAAGGATGACCATAAAAGGCCTCAAAGGATCAATTCTTATCGAGAACTGGTAACTATTGTAATAAGATAACTCAAACCATCAGAATTTATCATCCTAATCCCCATAAAATTAGAGAACATAGGTCTGAAACATATCCTAAGAAATATATATATATATATATATCTCTATCAGGCCATCTGACTATGTAGGGTAGGTCTTGATCAAATGATCCTAATATCCCAGTGCATTTTTACAGACTCTCCAAAAATTAGATGTAAATTGAGGATCCCGTTAAGAGATGATAGTATATGTGATTTCATATAGGCGAACAATCACTTTCACCTAGAGACTTTTCAACTATTCAACACTGGATTAATCACTATTAGGTTTAAAGTGAGATGACATTGTTTGCCACTAATTCAAAACCCATATCGCATTCTTCTTTCTCTAGGTACATTTCAATCAGAAAAAAAAATCCATAGAAACATCATCCCACTTCCAAGTTGGGACTGGAATCTGTTGATGAAAAACTAAATGTTTTTGTTGTTCGACCTTAACCTGTTGTCGTGTATAGAAATGATAGAAAAACTTAGCAATGTATCACCTCATCCCTAGTCACCAAAACTGCGAACAAATATCATAGAACGTTGTTGTGGTTCTTGGGTGCACTCCCCAATGGGAAATATTAAAATCCCATATCATATACTTCAATACTGCTAAAGGAACAACGAAGTTATTATGATAGCATAAAACACGACTTTAGAGAATGATCATTAAAAACCCATCTCTCCACAATAAATAGAGTCCTTGATTATTCATAATTCATCTCACACTCTTGGCCATAAAGAATCGTCTCAGGAAGAGAAGATCAGAGCTGAACACTAGCTAAAGAAACCAAATCCCCTTTCTCTAAACACCAATATAAAATTTTTCAAATAGTTCCATAAAAACCTAATTTTTTGAAGATTCATTCATTTCCATGGATCGATATTCTATTATTAACACATCTTCAATGGAATTCACATTTCCTTTGGTATAGTAGAGGTCAAAGTCTAATGACTGTAGGTACTCCACCCAATGCCTTTGGAAAAGATTCAAATTTTTTTGGGAGAAGATATAACTCATGTTTTTGTAGTATGAAAACATGGTAAACCTTTCAACCGAAAGGTGAAGCCACCAACCTTTACATTCCTTCATTAACATTACTTGTTCAAGGTCATGGGTAGGTTATTTCTTTTGGTGTGGCCTAAGATAATGAGATCCAAAAGAATTTACATGGTTTCCCTGTAAAAGAACAACACACATTCTTGAAATTGATGAATAAAAAAAGACCATATAGCCTCATCTGACCTCTAGAAGAGTCAATGACAGCAAAATATTAAAAATTCATGTTAGATAAATAAACTAACTGTGACATTTATCATCCAAGAAAAAATTCACCCCCTTCCGAGTTAGATAAGTCATCAAAGAAGAAAACATTGAGAAGTCCTCACAAACCTACAATAGTATCCAACTAATACCAAGGAGATTCAAATTTTGAATACATTTCGTGGTTTCTCCCAAGTCAAAATATCCTTTAGCTTCTCAGGATAAACTGTTATACCCCATTCAGATATCATGTGTCCAAATAATTTCATTTCATGAATTCATAAATTATACTTTGAGAGATTGGAATATAGTCGGTGAATTCTTAGAAGACCTAGAAATATTATCAGATGTTTCACATGAACCTCCTTTTATTTACTGTAAACGAGGATGTCATCCCCAAAGACTACAACAAAATTATCAAGACCGTCATGGAAAATCATTTGCATCAAATACATGAAAACATTATAGAGAAATTTTTAGACCAAAAGGTATAAAAACGCACTCATAATTTTCATACCTTCTCCAAAAGGTTATTTTATGAATGTAAAACACTTTTATCCTCAACTGATGGTAACCATACATAAGATCAAAATTTTAAAACCACTTTCCACCTTTTAGGTGATCAAATATATCATCAATTTGTGGAAACAAATATGTGTTCTTTATCATAACTCAATTGTGATTTCAATAATCCACACATAAGAAAAGATAACCATCAGCCTTTTTAGCGAAGAGAATAGGTGCCTCCCAAGGTGCCAACTGGGTTGAATAATTAATTTCTCAAGAAAATCATCCAACTAGGACTTAAAGTCATTCAGTTCAGTTGGTGCCATGTGGTAGTGTGGAATTAAAACAGGTTGAGTACTATGAATTATGTCAATGGAGAACCAAAATTCCCTTACTTGTGGAAGACCAATGAAATCCAAAGGAAACACTTCAGAAAACTCAATGATGACCGGAGGGAGATCACAAATCAAAGATTCCCACTCCAGATCAAATGAAAAAAATGATATCACATTCCCAAACCTTGGACAAGAAGGTCTGGATCTACTCGACCTCAGTTCCCAATCTCTTTGAATGAAAAGAGACACACCACTATATGTAGTAATGTAGACCCATTTAAGATATTAATCAATCGAGGATTTTTGGGAAATTATCCAATCCATCCCAGATATTATGTCAATAGATTTTATGTTGAGAACCAAAATACTTCATGTAGGTCAACCTCTAAAGTAGAGAAGAAACAAGACAGACTACAAAGACTCTGCTCCTTCTTTGTACAAAAGGGGTGTATTAATATCCATTTTAAAAGATAGTTTCTTTATAGAACATTTAAGAAGATTTATAAGATGAGTTGAAATAAATGAATAAGATGCACCATTATAGAATTGAGTAGTCACTAATGACGATACTATAGTAGTGGTACCTCTCATGGACGTTGGACCCATGTTTCCTTCCAATATAGACTCTTCCACAACTTGAATAAGATTCATTCTAAATGCCTATTACTAGAAACCTTTGGTAAGTAAAAATTATGTTTCTCCATTATTTTAGGAGGAGATGATGATCATGTTCCAAAACATATAGTAGAGGTATGATGGTAGAATCTATTAAAATTCCTTAAATGTCTGTAGGATTTACAGTTCATGGGTGCCTCAGTGAAAGCCCTCTAAGAATGTACTATATTGCCACACAGATAGCATATAATAGAACATCATTCAAGAACTGTAAGAGGTTTGGAATAAATATTCCATTAGGAAACTCCATGATAATATTCATGCTTGTATTTTCCATTGATGCATCAAACTCTACCACTCAAACAAAAAGGAACTCCCATCAACCAAAACTTTTTAGGTAGGTCTATGTGAACCATTATCACCATATCCAACACATTAGTATAAGTGGGATACTTCTATAAGAAAAACTGCGAACAAATATCGGAACAAATACCCTAATCGAACCATTGTCCATTCATAGTCTTATTAGATAAAATATCAGGAGAAAAATACAACATCTCAATAATGTTATTTGAATATACAGTCATGGTTCTATTGGCCTGATCAATCTTGATAAACTCTACAGCCATGGTTAACACAATTATATCTGGATAGAACTGGTTTATTAAAATAACCTTGAAGTCCTTCCACTCTAACCATTAATTCTTCCCTTCCATCACCATAATTTCCCAGCATCATATGCTCGGTCCCTCAACAAAGAAGGTAGAACACTTCACCTTCATCACATCCAGTGTTTCCATGGACTCAAAAATATATTCTATCTTGCTCAACCATTCATCAACATATTGAGTATCAATGATTCCATTGAAAACCAGTGGCTTCTAGAGAAGGTACTCTTGAGAACAATTATAATGATCATCCCCCTATGGATACATAGTTGGCCCCTAAGCATGAACTAGAGGTGGTGTCTGTCATAGAGCTTGATAGTGCGCACAATCACCTCAACTAGATTCTTTTGTACAAAATGATTTTATTATTGAGGTTCAGTAGTAGTCCCTTCATGTATCTAATTAACATGTCTTCTCAGAGTCCTGATGCTACACAACTTCATTAGACAAAAAATGACATTATATTAACACTCAATTAGGGAAATAAGGTAAATTATTCCCAACATATAGAACCAATTGGATTTGGATTTCACACAATCCAAATCAGAATAGGGAAAAAATTAGAACAAACCCACAAGTCATATTTCCCTGACCACCCTAGGTGACATAAGGTTAATTGTTGTGAGATATGACTAGACACTAAATCACATCTACCTCTCGATTATTGACAATATTTCATTGATTCATACTAAATTCTAGAAAGAAGCTAAATTGCCTCCACTGTTACAGGTTTTTCACAAACATGCCTAGGTACCCTAGTATCCCTATAGCTGATTTGATCCTAAAATATCTGGAAAGGTGTTCCTAATCCCCATGGGGCTGTAACTATCACCTGACATCATACAATGATCAAGTGGGAATGATTTTTCCACATAACTTTGCAAAAGTAGGAAAATAATGTCATTATTCATATAAAAGTAACTCCATTGGGAGTAAAGTATCATAAAATGTCAAGGCATAAAAATACCATACTAATACAACCCAAGTACCAAAAATGGGGAAGCAACCACATGCTCTCTAAGGAATCAAATAACCAAGTACTAATTTCAAAAACTAGATCAACCTCTAAGAGAACCCTTCCTTTTCCTTGAACCTAGAAGAGGAAATTATACATACACCCAAAGGAAAAGTTATGGTGTGATCCTAATACTATAAGGATGCCACAAAATATTCCGTAATATATGTCGAATATAGATTATCTAATTAAAATATTTAAATTTTTAACATAAAAAGGTTTGTAAATTTAAAAGAATATTATGAAAACAAGCTAAACATTTTCAAAATGATGGGAAATACTTTTAAATTCCATGCAATACCATAGAAGTGATGGAATATTAATAAAACAATGTCTTAAATAAAAAAGTTTATGTAAATACACTAAAATAATGTAATATAATTTTACATCGCTGAAATATATTTATATCTCATATATAACTAAACAAGTGAGAACATGGTCTTCTACCAAATGTTACGATAGTATTAACGAGGTATATGATTCCACACTCTATGTGATCTCAACAAAATTATTACAATCATATCCCTCTAAAACTGGACAAACTCCCAACAGGGATGTGTCCTATCACATATATGTTTTCGGATGCTGTAGTATCATAGAGAGTATCCAAATAACACACCAAATAACTACGTCTCTCATGCACACTTACATGATAGAGAAAATCATTTTAATACATCTTAAAATACAATAAAAATCACATTATTCCATTTCAAAATTCCAATTTTCTATTTAAAACCAAAATGTTTAAAAAACATTATTTTTTCATAAGATAAAACCACTAGGTTTCTATAAAATCATTTTAAACCATTTTCACATGTTTTAAATCCATTCAAAACCAATTCCATGATTTTCAAATTTTATTTCCACAATTAAATTCAAAAAATTAGTTCGAAAATTTTCAATCAAATCAACATTTTAAATTCAAAAAATTTGATCAGCCAGTTTCTATACACACACCCAAATTCAATGGATTTGGTGGTTTTCCAAATTTCCTTGCTAAAACAATTTAAAATCTCCAAATTGAATAAAATAATTATTTATACCAATTTAATTGGAAAATTTTTTAGAAATTGAATTAAAATTACAAACTGAAATAAATCAAGCAATTTTGGAATAAATAATAGGGGAATTCGGGGCAAAACCACTTACCACTTCCCAAAACTATGGAATCACAATGACAACAATCCACAAGAATGAAAGTCTAAAATAACTAAAAATTCCTACCAAGAGAAGGAAAAAATTTGATAAGACATAGATCCCTAAATTCCAAGATGATACATTGAAAAACCAAGAGAGCATAATGAGAGAAACATGAATAATGAGAGAAAACACCTACCCAAGAATCACAACACAAGAGAAACGTTGATCGAATGCCAAAGGGATGGATCTGAAAGGGTTGGAATGATTTGAGAACACCTGGGAAACCCTTTTTTAAATAAAGAAGGAACCATAGAGAAACCAAAGATAATTAATTAGCAGAAATTTCTATTTTTAAAGATATATTGGGCTATTACAAAACATGTAATCCTTATACACGTCATGAACCCTTTATATTCTGTTCATTCAAAAAAACATGTCACCTCAACAAAAATCACGATGAAATGAATTAATAAAATTAAAATTATCCCCCTCACGATGTGACTTGTAGATTCACGATGTGTACCCATCACAACGTGAATCCAATCATGACCTATTTGTAGGACCGTTACAAGATGTTTTAAACTATTACATAGTGTGTAACCCTATGACAGTCTATATATAAAAAATATATTTAATGGTGAGAATCCAAAAAATATACAACTTCATAATTATATGTATCCCCCCTATCCAAAATCTAGATTCCTTGTCAATGGAAAGAAAATATTAAGATAATTTTTAAGGCATACTTATTATAAAGGTAATATGATGTTACATATATAACCAATATGAACTATAAATGTCCAATAGAAAGACTTTGAGGATTTTAAAAGTATTTATGTCTCCCTTTCATGTTGTAAATTAGTCATTTATCCCAAATGTTACCACTACCATAGTTGGAGTTAAATAGAACAATTTTCAAACAATTTTATTAGAAGTAAACAACGGATCTTCTTCTTTAGACATGTCAAAACAACCAAGATTATTTGAAATCATGTTTGAATTAATATAAACATCACCTTAAAGAGAAATTTTACTAACTTAGTTAATTTTGGATATATTAACATAAATATTTAGGAAAAAATATTAACAATAATTAGTCATGTATCCTATTCTCTTTTAAATAATACTTTTGATTAATGCTATCTTATAATTTATGATTAATTTTTTTCCAAAATATTCTTTCTCAACACATATCCTTTTGCTATCATTGAAATAGAATATCCATATTATAGAGAGACTAATATTTCTCATATAAATATTTATTAATCTCTATTTCCCTTATACCTTCTCTCTTCACTAAATATTTTTTAGATTCCCTTTGATTGAATATGCTACTGAAACTCGGACTAAAGAAGTTGATCGAATGAATTCCAAACATTTGGACTGAGTAACAAATGATGGGCCTAGATTCAATAATAATACCAAATATCTAATGTGGGAAAAGGGTGACCCACCATTTTATATTGACATGGTTGAGACCCTTCATATCCCCAAAATCCAATTTCATAGATTTATAAACATAATCATATTTTATTGTTGAAATTAAATAGCATATATTTTAATTAAATACTCTGAACTATTATGTTTTTATGAAAACATAATATTTGAGTTAGAGAATGATTTATTTCATAATTTGTTTTTATTTTTAACACGTTTTTTTGTAAAATGAAAATAATAGGTAAAAAACATTGAAAAATAAATTTAATAGAACATTACAAAAAAAGAAGAAGAATTCATTTTGGAGTAAAAATATATTATCGGTACTAGAAACCTTTTATTATTATTCATTGTAACATTGATTGAATTTTATAATTTGTTTAAAAAATTATTGAATGAAATTTTTCTAAAGATATTTTATTTTTGAAAAACATTATTAAATATTCTTGAATCTGGATAAACATTAATAAATAATTTGATTCTAAAAAATAAAAAGATTAGAAGGTAAATAATTAGAAAACTGAAAATGTTTTAAGAAAAATATTTTAAAACAGAAGAATTTAGAAAACATAATGATTTATAAAAATAAAGGTTTTATAAAAATAAATGTTTTAGAAAGATAAAGGTTTTAGAAAAAAAATTGATTAGAAAACCAAAGACTATTTAGAAAACTGAATCTTGTAGAAAAAAATAAACTCCTCCTTAAAAAAAGTCATTAATGTCTCGATATTGGTAAATATGAAGTAGATATGAATTATCATATGATATTGACCATTACTAAATTTTTTGTAATATATTCAAATATATCAAAGATAAGGTGTTTAGTAAAAATTTCTGAAAATTGTTCTTATATTCAGATGAATTGGAATATTATATCCAATTAAGAAATATCTCAAAATGTAAATTTTCCACCTTTCATATTTATAATATTATTAAATATAAATATATTTTAATAGTCATGTGTCTATAGAAACTGCTGTATATGTACAAAATATTTTTTTCGTATATTTGAGGTTTACCTAAAAAATATAAATTTTTTAGAACTCAAACATTATTTGTCTAATACAATTAGAAAGTAATATTTTGGGTAACCCAATTTGATTAAAATTACTTGGTTGAAAAAGGAATATATTTTCAAAACAATGTAGTAGTTAATAATATTGGTATTCTATTAGTGAAACCCATTTTTAAAATATATTTATAAGATATAATATGATTATTAATTTTATCAATGTCTACTTTTCTATTGAGAAAAAATGATAATTTATTTTCCAAAATGTAAATTTTTGAATTATAGTTTTACAACTATGTATTTACACTAAGTAGAATCAATATTCAAACTCTGTTTTACAATATCAGTTTTTCAACAGGTTTTCTAAAAATAAGACTTTACATGTTATTTTGGCATATTTTCTTTTACAAAATTATATTTATCATGTTATTTAGAATGATCAAATATATAATATATAGGAGTAGAAATCCTTGAATTTTACTTTACATGTTTATACTGAGCATTATATTGTTTTTTAGAAACCTTGAAATAATAATTTTCTAACAACATAGAAAATATATTATCTTCTTCAAAACATGGTAAAATATTATTTTATTCATTTGAAGTAGATTCTTCATTGGAATATATAGAACTATATTCATCATTATCATGTTATTTATCATTTAAGTAAATACATCAAATAAATTCAATAATTACCTCATCCATAAGACATTTTTTATCCTTTGGTATTTCTATATAGAATCCCATATTATTCCTTTATGAAATTTCATTTCGTGAAAAATTCATAGAAGCACTATGTCCTCCATTAGAACTCCATGTTTCTGAATCTTTTTAAATTGTTGTTGTTCTTATTATTATAATAATTTTTATAATTAATATCATAATATATTTCATTCTTATCCATTCACTTCATCTTAGTAAAATATTTTCAAATATGTAAAACTTTCTTACATTCATAACATATCTCTTCTGATGATTCAAATTTATCAAATTTTTCATTGAGTTTTTTTTCTGTTTTATGTATTGGTATTATTACCTTACAAAAATATTGTTCATACTTTTAGAAAAGTAAGTAGATTTTATTTTGGAATATTTTGATGAACTACTATCTAAATAAATAACCACTTCTTATTTTTAGAAATTTTCACAACTTTCTCAGCCGAACAAACATTGCTTGGACAATTAGATGTAGTTTTAAAAGCTACACCTCTATTATTCCTTTTCCTTTTCTATTAATATATTTTTTTCATCCATCATACTATATAAGGGTTCAAATAATATCGTCAAGAGTCTAATTTTTAAACCTTCTAATGTCATCCAATGTCTTCCTTTTTGATTCCCAATCATTTGGAACAGTCTCAATAACTTTTTCAATAAAAATACAATATTAAGGTTGTTTCTATTTATGGTATTTTAACCTAATTTTAATAGTCCTAAATATTTTGGTGGATTTTATAAACTAAATCTACAGGTAAAAATACAAACAATGATGTTAAGAATAAACCATAACTCTTCATTTGTAAATGAATTTATTTGTTCCAAAATATGTTACCTGTAACTTGTTGTAAATAATAAATGAAGCTTTACATGATGAAATCTAACTATATATGATTCTTAATAAATAACATAATAGAGTATTTTTTAATAATTTAAATGATACTGTAAATTTTCTTCATTCGAAATATATGTAACTTTTTTTTATGGAATCTTATAACTAACACTCTACATCACAATGATGTCACCTCCAGTATTTATAACAAAACACTTCATTTAGTATCTCTAGTATTCATATTCATTCCAAAAAAAATTGGTGGTCTACTATGATTCAAATTATTAAGTGTAATAATATTTAATCCTTCCATCTTATATAAAATCAAATTTTTCCCTAATAAAAAGTAGTGTAACACCAATTTATAAACAAAAAGTTAATAAAAACTTAGTAAACATGTAGTACATAAAAAATTAAAATAAAAAACAAGTATAATAGTAAAAAATTTTGTGATACCAATTATTAGATGATAATATTTTATGATGGATAGAAGAGGGGTGTAAATTTTTGTTAAAAAATTTAAACTATCACAAAACCCAAAACCTCTTTAGTTAAAATTATTGGACGTAGAAATCTTCTAATGAGAAGAGTTTATATATCGAAAACATAGATTTTTTGTTAAATAAAATTATTATTCAATCTCACAAATAATCTAAAAACAATTTTTATAAATATTAGTAAATAAATATAATATAAACACATATTATAATAAATAACTTGTAAAAAAATGTAATAAAATATTATAACAAAGTAATAATGACTTATAAACATTATAAAAGAAATTATACAAATTAAAATTAATATTTATGGAATTTAGAAATTATAACATAAGAATCTATAGTTGTAAAAATAACTATATGGACTATCTCTCAATATTCAGAAATCCCTTGAGACAATGATAGGTGGCATCTATATATTTATTAAACAAGAAATACATCGATTCGAAGATCAGAATAACAATGTCTTCTAATCCCTTGGAATCCCACAATATGAAGATTATAGACAACTATATTCTCATATTTTAAAGGTCATGTTTCGATGGATCAGAATCACTTGTATTCCTATCCCTAGATACCCTAGATCTAATGGATCTGAATCACCTACCTTCATATCCCAAAAAGTCTTCAATCTGTGCATAGACTGGGAAGAAAAATTAAAATGAAAAACATTCTATGTATTTAGAAAATCCTCTATTAGAATCATTCTATGTGAAACTATATAATACGATTCAATGTGTAAGAATGAGATGATTAGGTAGAAAATTTCTATAATTCCTCAAAAATATAAATTAGGAACACTAAATTGAATATCATGTGTGACACACAACAACAAGAACGTAAGGGAATATAATATCCTAAGTATTTATAATAAATTTAATATTTTAAATTAATTTAATATGTATTTTATAGATTATAATTCATAAAATATCTTGTTATCTTGTGTGACATGAAAGAGTAAATTTCATCGACATCTTGTGTTATACGTAAGATCGAGTTTCACAAAATATAATATATTTTTAAATATTATTATTTAATATAATAAAATATATCCTAAACATTAAATTATTTGTTGTGAATAGGATTAAAAAAATTATTAAAATATATATATTTAAAAAAATATAATATTAATTCATTAGTAACAAAATAATTAGAAATGCATTTAAGAACCAACATAATTTAAAAAGAATATTTTTATAGAAAACTATTTTTATATTCACAAAACTGTTTTACCCTTATAAATTAAATTAACTACAATTACTGAGTGACATTTTGGTTATATATATATATATATATATTATTTATTTATTAAAATATTTTTTATGTTCATCCAATATATTTTCTAATAATAATATAAGAACAGACACTATATTAAACATAAAATACTATATTGTTTTTAAGGAATTTTAAGAGACTTTTAATGGAGAATCTAATTTAAATTATAATTTTGTTACATAATAAAATATATATTTAAATATAAACTTAATTTTAGAAATAAAATCATAAAAATTAGTTTATGGTTATTTTTTGGTATTCTTTTATGATCTTTTTAATGAATAGTGAAAATATTGAATTTTAGTTCAAAGCTACGTTTTAATATGATTTATTTAAAAGGAAAATTTATATTTAAAATATTTTTCAAATTATAAGTATATAAAAATTTTATCAATTAATCCAATTTAGTTCATTGGAATCAATTTAAATTTGAAAATGACTATAAAAAGTTACCAAACTTTTAATCATTTTAACATTAAAAACCCGCAATGTCGTCTTATATGTGTGATTAAAGATAAATTAATTTATGAAAATTATGTGATTGGAATTTAAATATATGAATTATATAATTTTAATCATCATGTGTTTAATTTTCTTATAATTTAAACTTAGTTTTTTACCAAAACCATTAGTCAAAGTAATTAAAATTAATTATAATTAATATGGTAAAATTAAGCTTAATAAAGTACTAAACCATTGTATTATGGGACAAAATTACATATAAACATGTCCAAAATAAATTTTCTAGACATATTTAGACCCTATAATCACTTGAATATAATTATTTATATTATTTAATCCACTTTAATTTTGACAAACATGTATGGAATTCCTTTTTCCAAAAATTACAAGAGCGTCACTCCTCCATTTTAAGTTGGCCACCTCTCCTCCAAATTCATCATTCCTATAAATACAATGTATCTGAACCAAGATCGACCAAGATTTCTTATAAATACCCCTCCACTCATCCAACAGTCCTCACTTTTGGAATATGGAAATCCAAGGATTCCCTTTTAAGCAAATCAAAAGAAGTAACCAGATTAAGAGGTAAAATCTTTCCTTATGATATTTTTTTATATTTCCAATATCCACCCATAAAATCTTATTACTCAATTGTTATATAAAAAAAGATACAAAATATACTATTATTTTAATATTTTATTTTCTATACCTACACACTGACACACTTCCAACAAATGGATAACAAACATATTGTTTATGTTTACAAAGAACTATTGCATCACGAAATTATGATTGTTCTTTCTTCTATTCCTGCCTCTAATGGTGGTAATTATGATATAAAATATGTTTATATATTTTATTGTTTATATTTATAATTAAACTATTATTCATTAATTATTTTATTACACGTATCTTTATGAACTTCATTTTGTGGGAATACGATAACATCATTTGTGGAAGTGTGGACTACCGCATTCTAAAACTGATGTGATTCATTCACACAATACATGAGATGTATAAATGATGATTTTAATTAAAAATATTTGAAATAAAAAACATATATATGATTTTAATTGCATAATTTTATTTTAATATACTATATATATTTTTCCCTATTACCCTTTCACACAAATAAAAATAGATAACATCGTTTGTGGACATGTGGAAAACGACATCCTCGACATGATGTTATAGCATTTAAAAAACAATAATTATATATATAAGAATATATGATTAAATGATATAGTATTTAATATATAATGATCATTCTGTAATGATATAATTCTACTTACCTTTTTTCCATAATGATCATTAAAAAATAAGAATGTTACCCATGTGTATGTATGTCATACCATCTTCGTAATTGTAATGATGATTCATTTTTCAAAACCAAAAATAATGATAAATTAAAATGTAAAATTTATTTATAAAAATGATAAATATGTAATTATTACTCTTCTAGGGATGTTATATAATTACCCCATTAACCATAGTTGTCCTACCAAATTTTTTTTGAAATATAAAATTAATTTGGTGAAAACTACCTATGTAAACATAATAGTTTAAGTAGTTTTATAAAAAATAGAAATAAGTAAAATAAAATTAATGATAAAAATGAAAAATGTTATTAATAAATCAAATAATTAACATAACTATATTATTCAAGAATTTAAATACACATGGGACAAGTTCGAATCAAGGTAATGTATTTTTCATCTCACTTTGTACTTCTATAAGATAAATTTCATATTAACCAATTACATCATTGTGTGGGTTATATAATATCTATTTTGATAGATTATATAATAAATTATTTTAACTTCATGGTATTAAAAACATTCATTTAAATTATTTTATAATGAGACATATTATTTCAAAGTATTCAAAGTGGAAGGGACACATTGGAATGTCTAAAAAATGTTTTACACAATAGTAATTTTAATCATGTTTCAATAGTATTTCTATTAGAGGAAGAAATATTTACCATACCTATAAAAAAAATTAAATTTTCGACACATAGGTTTATATATGTCTTTTTATGTATTTGTACAATGTTTTTCTATTTTTTAATCAAAATTTTTTAAAAAATATTTTTATAAAACCCAACATCATTTATCCATATAGTCAGAGAACCTAATTTCATAAAAAACTACATTTTACTAAAATGATTTGTAAAATGATTAAACATTTTCAAAAAGATTTATTAAATAAATATTAATATGTTTTATTTTAGAAATTTTTTCAAAGTAATCTTTTTATCCCCTTCCAAATAAGGTAATTTTCTAACCATTTTCAATAGAAATGGTATGTTCATTTACCTCGTATGGAAAGTACAGATTTTCCCATTATCATTTATTTGAACCTCACTTTTCATGTTTATAGGGTTAATTTTTAAATAAAATGTTTTCAAAAGCTATTATCAATGAAATGGATCTTCAAAAGGGTTTTCAAAATAGAAGGATATTTTCCTCAAGAATGTTTTTAAAAGGTATTTATATAATAATTCCATTCATTAACAAAACAATACCCTTTATTTAACTCCACTTGGGGTATACCATATTTATTACATCATTAATATTCCTTGGGGTGGTATATGAATGATTTTACATGGATAGTATTACCATTCACATCCTCAATTAATTTTTTCCGCTTACAATATTCAATTTACTATGATCATTAAAAATTGAATTTCCCCTAATTATATTTATTCATGGATATATTTATTTACAAAATTGTATTCCATATTTCACATGATGTTAAATTTGAAAGTAATTATATTATTTTGTGAAATACATATAGATCTATATTTTTTACTCAAAATAGATATTTGATAAGGAATATAGTCTATTCGATATGTAGAATGCTCTGGACATGTAAGACACGGGTTTGGGACCACATAAGGTAAGACCATGGGGTTGAGGACTAGTTAATGAAATCACCATGATGCAGAACTTGTATCATGGGATGAAATTAGTTTGGAAAAACCCTTCGTGTTTGTAACCAGTATGTTATAAGATGTCATCTGAGAGGTCTTGATAGTAGAGATAGGGTTATCCAAACCAAACTAGTTAGTACCTAGTATGTCATAAAACATCTTTTTAAAGGTAATGGAGGTACTAGTTTAAGAAATATGGAATCCAATAAATAATTATTTCCCTTATTTAGATTCATTTTTATTTGCCTATGAGATTTCTCATTAACATATATATGGATGCATTTCATTTTCATTAATTGAGTATATGGAATGTGTTTTTACTTCTTACATTGCAATAATAAATTTTCATTATCTAGTTATCTTAATGATATGTGTTTTTATATAACATTCCTTATAGTTTATTAAATTATTTTTCATCATATTGATTACTTGGCATGTTTTTTTAATAAGTTACCTTCCCATATTGATTTATTATAATTAATTTTTCCATCTCCTATACTTTACATATACATAGATTTTGAGCTCACCCTTATTATGTTTCCTTTCCCCTACAATCCAAGAATCCTATAATTAGAGATATTTGGGGATATACAAGACGGAAAAATTTTATCCATGAAGTATTTAAAAAAATGTTGTAATTAGTGTATTGATTTTAAAACAAGTTTCATGTATGTATAGGGTTTACCAAGACTTCTAAAAAATTGATAATTTGGGGTTAGATTCCTTGTATTCATGCCAATGTAATTGATAAAAGGCACTACCGCTAGGCCTTCTGAGGTTTAGTTGCTATTTTCAGTTTCAAAAGTAGTTTATTAGAAACCTTGGATACAAGATTTTAAAAACATTTATTTGAGAACATAACACTATGATGGAATTTTCGGATAAGTATTTATGAACATCCTGAAGTTTTGGTTATATAGATATTATGTGGGTCTTCCTAGAAATATATCCTCGTTTGGATACTAAAAGTGGATGTGGTTGTGGCACAAATGTACCTTGGAGTAACAACTCAGACGAGGTGTGTCATCCATGACTCGGTGTAACATGGTACATGAAAATGGGCATCAATGCTCACATGGTTTGGCAATTCCATGAGAAATGCATAGGAAAAGTAATTTTTTCTTTAAAACTGTTATAAAGTAATTTGATAATGAATTACCTAGTTTGAATATAAGGCATTTTATATAGACGATATGGTGTCAGGATTTATAAATCCTATAAGGGACATTAGGGATAAACCCCAGACCATGGAAAGAACTATATGGATATAAATGGTTAATGTATTTATGTATTGGGGTCTTATTTAAAACCTTAATTAAAAAGAAATTTAGTGATTATTCTTATTTCAAGGATATCCATTTTATATTTATTGGATATTCTGTAAACATGAATATAGAAAAGAAAAACCTATATGATGGGTGGAAACACATAGATTCAGGAAAGGCCATAGGTCTTGAACCCATGATCAAAAGATGATAAGTGTTTCACGTCAACTACTAACTTACACAATGTCATGATTAAATTTCATTATTTTTATTTGAAAATTTTATGAATAAATATTATTGATGAAATAATAGTGTTTCATTTTTAGGTTTATAGATTAATTACATAACCAAATTTGTTTTGGTAAATAGTTAGAGAAAATTAGTAATACTTTTCACTCTTTTATGGGCCTTATGATCCGTTAATTTTTGTTTGTGATTCAAGAATCCATGTAATTTTTTGTATAACCATTTAATTAAGTAAGGGATGAATTATAAATTGATTGAAGAAAAAAAATGGAATTTTTCACATGAAATTAAAACAAATATTTCAAGTAAATTTCAAAATATTCATTGGCATTAAAATAACTACCCAATATTAAGAAAATGAAATAGAAAAAAATGTTATCCTAATACCTTAATGATTGTTGATCCGATGTGATTCTATATAATCCCAAATTTATGTATTTCAGGCCCTCAAATTTCCATTGATCGTGATTTATAGGTCTTGTTATATGTTATTCCATGTGACCATAATATTTACTATTCTCTATTTTCTAGATGATGTTTTATGAACCATTATAATGATATAGAGTTTTAGATAGAAAATATTACAAAATTTATAACCAATATTGAGTTTAATTTATGAGGATGAAATTTAATTAAGGCGGGGAGAATGTAAATCCCCAAAAATATAAAGTAGTAACATTTTATTCAATTGAGGGTATTAAACGCAACAACAAGCACATAATGAAATATAATATCCTATGTATTTATAATAAATTTAATATTGTAAATAAATTAAATATATATTTTAATGCTTAAAATGAATTCAATATGAAGTTATCTTACGTTACATGAAAGAGAGTCTTTTTTCATTGGCATGTGTTACTTGCAAAACCGAGTTTTACCCACAAAATATACTAGCAAATATTATTATTTAATATAATAATATATAACCTTATGACTAGATTTGATGTCGTGAATATGATTAATTGCCTTATGAAAATATATATCTTACAAAAATATAAGACGAATTCATTGGTTTCAAATGAATTATAAATGAATATAAGATCCAATTGAATATAAAAACGATATTTTCATAGAAAACTATTTCTATGATCACAAAAATATTTCATCACAGTAAATTAATTTTTTTATAATTAATGAGTGACATTAATTTAATATATATATATATATATATTATATATTTAATCAAATAATTTTAAGTTCATCCAATATATTTGACCAGAATTAGATAAGAGAAAAATATATTAAAAGTTAAATACTATATTGTTATGACTAAATTTTACTGCCTTTTAATGGAGACAAATTTTAAATTCAATTTTTGGAACATTTATTATTTTAGTATGTCATAATAAACATAATATTTTTAAAATAAACATCAAAATTAGGTTTGGGTTATTTATTGTATTTGTTGTGAAGATTATTTTTTTTAATGAAATGTGAAAAATACTGAATTTTAGTTCAAAAAATGGATCCACATATTACTTATTTATATGGATAAATGATATTATAAACTGATTTTAATGTTTAATTTTTTCAGTTTTTACTTTAAATACCCACATTGTTGTCTTGTTTGTAGGATTAAATTTAAAGTAATTTCTACCACAACTATTTTTGGTAGTTGGAAAAACGGATTCCATATTTGGAATTGTATTAATTTATAATATCAAATAAACTCAACATAGTTTTTGGAAAAAAAGTATTTGTGAAAGTAATTAAAATAAATTTCAATTATTAAGGCACAATTATTCTTAATAAAGGGCTAAACATTAGTCCTAAGGACCCAAATTACATAAAAACTTGTTGAAAATCCATTTAATGTGCATATTTAGTCCCTATGATCCCTTGTATCAAATTTGGTCCATTATTGGTGCCACATTCATTGTAAAAAGGCGTATATAATTCATTTATCAAAATATTACAGGATTTCCACTCAACCTCCACTATAAAAAGCCATCATATCCTCCCACATCCTCACACCCCTCAAGACTATTTGGATAAACCACGCTCTGATAAAATAGCTCCTTAACATCCTTCAACTAAATCAATAAGCCTCAAATTGGTCGTAAATGAATCCAAGAAATCCCTTTGGTGAAAACCAAAAGGTTTTACCCAATTAAGAGGTAACATCCTTTTATAATATCTCTAGTTTTATTTCCATTATCCACCATAAAAAATATTCTTATTCCATGATTATATAACAACACCAATATCCTCAATATATTATTATGTTTTTATATTAAGTAATAAAACTAAAATCACACTCACACTTCCATCTAATGGGTAAGGAATATACTGTTTATGTGTATGGGGAAGTACTGCCTTGGGAAATGATGATGATTATTTCTTCCTTTTATACAGAATGGTGGTAATTATGATAGTAAATATGTTTATATATTTCATATATGATATTTATAATTTATTTATACTTCTGTAATTATTTTATAACCCATATCATTTTTCAATCCATTTTGTTAGAATATGATAACATCGTTTATGGAAGTGTAGAATACCGCCTTCTAAAGTGATTTCATTCATTTACATTATACATGAAATGTATAAAGGATGATGTAAGATAATCAAATGTGACATATAAAACATCTATATTATATTAAATAAATAATTACCTTTATCAATATATAATATATATCATTATATTTATTACACATCACACACTTAAAAAGGGATAATGTCATTCGTGGATGTGTGGACTACCGCCTCCTCAACAAGATATGATTCTATTAACATCAAAATAATTATTTATATAATTATATAGTATTAAATAATACGGTATATTTGATATAATTGTCATTATTTACTTATTTAATTCTACTTACGTTCATTCTATAATAGTCATTGAAAAATGATAATGTTACTCATTCGTACATACAATCTTCCATCTCAATGATTGTAATGTTGATTCGTTTTTTATAAAAAAAAATTAATAACATTTTTATAAAAATATAATTGATAAATATTTATGATAATTATTAAATTTTTATTATTCTGTGGATTTTATATAATGACCCCATTGACCATAGTTGACCTACTAAAGTTGTTTTAGACATATAAACCAGTTTTTTCCAAACAACCAACATAAAATTAATTGTTTCGGACGGTTTATACCAAATATTAATAAATGTAATAAAAGTAATTATAAAAATTAGAAATATTATAATTCACTTAAAAAATTAACATAAATATATTATTCATGAATATGAAGACACAAAAGACAATTCAAACTCAAGCTAAGGGATTTTTCATCTGGCTTTTTAGTTTTGTGAGCCAAATGTCATATTCACCATGTACTTCTTTTCATGGCGTATATACATTGCATTTTGATACATTATTTCATGAATTATTTTATATTTATAGTATTAAAAATATTTAATTAATTTTATTCCATCATGATGATTATGATTTAAAATTCTTCATAGTGGTTAGGAACCCTTTAGAATGTTTAATGATTACGTTACTCAATATTAATTATAATGAGCATTAAATGATATTTTTATTTGAGGAAATTATATCTCCATTATTCTATATTCCCTTTAATTTTACTCTATTATGGTTATTCATACCTTTGTTAAGTACTAGTATAATGTTTACACTGGGCACACAAAATGCTTTAGAAAATGTATTTTAGGAAAACATAACTTCATTTATCTCTTTAGTTGGAGAACATATATTTTAAAAAAACATGCTTTTTAAAAATTATTTAACATTTTCAATATTATTTTGTCTATTAATTTTTAACATTCTAGTATTTGGGAAATATTTTTAAAAGAATATTCATATCACTTTCTGAAACATGATTTTTTTTATCCTTTAACTGTGAAAAATGAATACCCTTTTTCCTCGCTTTACATGTTAGAATTTACTCTCAATCATTTCCTTAAAGAATAATTTTTGTTTTTCAAAGGTGAACTTGTAATGGAAATATTTTCAAAATTTATTTTCAAATAATAGTATTTTTATAAGGTTTAAAAAAAGTTAGTTTCCTCAATAATAAGTTTAAAATTTATTTTTATAATATTTCTATTCATAAAAAAACATAAACACTATATTTCAGTCCCTATAGAGTATAGTGAATTTATACCATCCAAAATCATCACTTATATGGTTTATCAATTATTTGGACAATATAGTATTAACATTCACATCCTTTATTAATTTTAGTCCCAATAAAAAATTCAATTTCCTTTTATCGTTGAATATTGAATTTCCCCTAGTATCCATATCATCTGTCATGGATATATTCATGGCGTAAAAAATATACCATTTTTAAAATGGTGTTTACTTTATTTTTTATTTATTTGGGGAAATATTGATAAATATTTTGTCATTACTCAATAGATATATTTGATAATTTATATTTTTTATTCGATATGAAGAATTATTTGACATGTAAGACATAGGTTGGGGTAATTTAAGGTAATCCATACTAGTTGAGGACTAGTTAATGAGAGAACATCTATGCATCAATAGTCTTCTGGGATGATGATTGTTTCTAAAAACCCATATTGTCTGTAACTAGTTTTACATAATCTATATTTTGAATGGTCTTGACAGTTGAGATAAGGTTGGCCAAACCAAATATGTTTGTACCAAGTATGTTGTAAAGCATCTTTTGAAAGGTATTGATTACACTGGTTTAGGAAAAATGGAATCCAATAATTTCGTATTTTCCTCATTTTAATTTATTTATTATTTATTCCTAATATTTCGCATCAACATATCTATGGATTCATTTCATTTTCAATTACTTTATTAAAGGTATTGTGTTTCATCTTCATAACTTTCCATATTTATTTTTCTATATATAGTTATCAGAATTGAATGTGTTTTCATTTACCTTTCCTAATAGTTTGTTCACTTCTTTTTTAGCCTTTTTATTACTCTTTATTTGTGTTCAGTTATTTATCATTCCATGTTAATTAATTCTTTTTGATTTATTTTTTATTCAGCCATACATTACACTTACTAAGCATTTGACGTCATCGTTAGTAGGTTTCCATTCCACGGGAATACAAGAAGCTTACTAAGAGGGATATGCAGGGATATAATATATGAAATAAATTTATCCTAAAATTTAATTACATAACAAATTATATTTTAATTAGTTTATTAATTTTTATATAATACACATGTATGTATCTGTTTTCTCAAGACTACTAAACTCTCAATACATCGAGATTTGATTCATTATAATCGTGAAAATGTATTTGATAGCATACACCAGATTTGGGACATTGGGGGTTAAGCCACTACAAAATGTAAGATATATTGAGTTGAAAATGAATCAAACCATAGCTCCTTGAATAAAATTTTATTTATAGTAAATAATCCCTTAGTCATAATTTATATGATTTGTATAGTTTTTAATGACCTCAGATGATACATCCCTGAAAACTTATAAAAATGATTCCACCTAATTTCATTTTTATTAGAACCATTATAATTTTTTATATATTCCATCATATATAAATAATACAAATTACTCTAATTATATATTTTTCACATTTTGATGGACAATAATTTTCTTTATTAATCCAATTCATTATAATATGATCATTCTGATGCATCTAAACTATTTTCATTATGATCATTATGCCATTAGTCAGTCCGATGCACATAATACATAGTCAATGAAATGGAGAACCACTATTTAGTTCAATGGACTAGAGTCAATGTCATACTGATGGACCTGATTAAACAATGATGTTTATATTCATTTTTATATTAGAACAATTTCATCATTTAGTAGAAAAAGTTATTTTCTACAAAAACTATCTAAAGCACCTGATATATATAAATTTCTGAAAATCATGTTTTGAGAATGTTTTAATGTTTTTTAGATTTTAAAAAATAATCAAAATAATAGTATAAAGTATAACATTCGACTAAAAAAAGGTATCCCTGGAAATGTTTTTTGGGGTTTTAAGATAAGAACAAAATAGATTTTATACAACATAGAATTGTGTACATAAATTCCAATTCCATATTTTTATTATCTATAAACATTAATTCATATAATCATGTTTAAACATTCTTCACCATTAGTAAATATGATATGAGAAAATTAAAATGATTCTACTTTATCCTATAGTAGTTTAAGTTATTATTTCATGGAAATTGTAGGTTGAAAGAATTATTCTCAATTTTTCTTTTAATTCAATTTGATATTTTAACATAGAATGTTTTTCACTTAAGGAAAAATTATGAATATTATTTAAGGTTATAATTTTTTTATAGGGATTTATACTATTCTTCTTGAATATAACAATATTAGTTTAATTTTCCTTTTGGAAATATTTTATAATCAAAAAATAAGAGTAGTAAATTATTACCTCATCTTCATTATACATAAATAACATTTTTTATTTTATATTTTATTGGACCTTTTCTAAAAAATAACATAAATCAATGTAGGTATATTTAGAAATAATACATGTCGCCTTCATAAAATTATTTACTTAGTTCTCATAATCATCTTTCGATTTGTGATTATAATTTTTTTTACATTTTTTTGTATTTTCTCTCCTTTAATTAGGTCGATTCATGTTTGATATATCATAACTATTTATTCTCATTAGAATAAATTTATTTAGTCTGTGAGTATTCTATTTAAAAATAATTTATGGAATTTTTTATAACATTCATCGCCATATAGTACTTATTAAATCTTCTAGCTAGAAGAACAAGATCATCACTTTAGTTTTAAAAAAAATCAAATCACTTGATGATATTAAAATGATTCTTAACATAAATTTTTCCTTTTGGAATAGTAACTTGGATATAAATATTCTATTTGTTGATCATTCTATTATATTCTGATTCAGGTTTCATTTTATCCTCCTATATCAATAAAATACCAATCAACGCCTTTATTTTTAAATATATAATAGGTGTGGATTATTTTAAAGAAGTAAAGATTATATTCCACATTGAGGGTAAAACTATAAGAATATTCAATGCCAAATATGGTTATGAATTTATAATTTGCAAGGAATTAAAAAATATTGACTATCTAAATCAATATTAAATTTATTTTTGTAAAACATTTTTCATTATAGACCGTGAAAATGTCCAATTATAAATACTCTTCCACGTCTCATATGTTGTAGGGAATTGGAAAACATGATTGAATTCATCAGTTTATGGTTTAATATAATTGTATTCATGTAACGTGGTTTTACAACATATTCCCCTTCCATTAGAGAATCTAATTTCTCTGGTTATTGTTTAGAAATTTTATAAGGTTTTACAAAAATTAAAAAAATTGAAACCAATATTCTAAAAATGTTAGACCATTCTGGATTTATGAAATATATATTTTTATCCATTGAATTATGGAACTCTTATACTTGACATTACTTATTTTATATCTTTCAAATATATTTTTATTTTTATGGATGTTTTTAATTACAATTTCTAAATCTAAATGTAATTCATAAAAAATGAATCCTCTAATACTGACTATTGGTTGTGATAAGAATGAAGACATAAGAGGGGTTTATTATAACCATTTTGAAACACTAGCGTAATTTAAAAACAATCCATCTTTTTTATTTGAAATGTGATATAATTATCTTTTCATTATATAGATTAAGTAGTGGAATAATAAAGAAGAAGAGAACACAAGGATGTTTATAGTGGTTCTAGGTATATAGATTCTATAGTCCACTCCACCTAATCTACCTCCATGACCTCGATGATTTTCACTAAAACATGACCTTTGACTGGGGACCTCTACAATCAAGTAATGGATATTGGATCCTTACAATAAAAATTGTAAATGGATTTATAGTTCATTTTCTTATAACCTTAAAAAACAAATTTCGATAATTTTATACTCCAAAAGAGATTCAATTTTATTGTTTAATATTGATTTATATTACTATATCCTCCAAAATTTATAGAACAAGTTATTTTTTGAAGAAAATTATGAATACTTCACTAAAACCTTTATATGAAAAATCTTCATGTTTCCATTCAAAAATACTAGAATTCACAAAATTTAAAAATTAACCACCCAAATGTATGATTGATGCTAGGATGTATATTGAAACATGTGCTTCTCTAATGTTTAGTATTAAAATATAACATTGATGAACTAAAATATATCATGTTAATAAATATGGATATCCGTAGAAATAGAATTAATCTCAAAGTGTCACGATGAAATTATAAATTGTTAAAATCACACAACATTATTGACTTTGGGAGTTTTCAAGTAATATTTTATTCTTAAATATACTATTCAATCACACTCAGAACTATACTACTAAATTGAGAATAAATAATAAATTCAATTTGATTCTAGTCATGATGATTTCAAAACATCTTCATATAAATATTCATATTCAAATCATACATTTTGTTTTTAATTTTAATTTAAATTCCCAATGAAAATTACATCCAATTATAAAAATAAGAATGATTAAATACATTTTAATGGCCATTGAATAATACTTAGAACAAATTTTAATGAAATATTTATTCCAGTAAACCTATTTTCTGAAATCTCTAAAAATATATATAATTCAAATCTCGTAGACGACTGCATTATCAGAGGGGTTTATTTCCATCTGGATGACTCAAAAAAGTATGGTACATAAAATAATTTTGATTATAAACATTTGGTTAAAAAACACATGATAGATTCATATATATAGGGTTATTCATAAAAATTAGGATTGAAATCCTAATGTTGAGTCCAAACATGAGGTCAAAAAAGTACAATTACATTAAAAAAATTTGTTTCCCAAACATAATATTCAACATTAACATATTCTAATAAATATTGATTCCAAAAAACATTGAATCTTACAAATATATAACTGAATCACTTCTTAAATTGAAGATAATATAAAGTAAATATTCAAATAAATATAACACTATAATTTACTTGATGAAAAATCATTAGTAAATCAAATTAGAGTATTTGTTAGAATCAAAATTAATGATAAATTTCTAAAATTGTTAGATCAAAATATTTATTCAAAAATAAAACATATTTTTGACATCCAATTAGTATAATAAGGTTCATGGATGATGTAAAAAACTAATTTAATTCTTGAAAGGAGGCTTGAAACTCTTGGATCTATAGAATCTGAATACCCTTTTCAGTTATCATGGTTTAAGGGTATTAACATATTTCTAATTCATAAATGAATGTTCGATACTAACCTTCGATACCAAGAAACTTTTCGATATTAAGTATATATCATTTTATTTTCTTTTACATAAATTCCTTCCACATCTTGGGATTGACTGAAATTCCTTGTTAGGACATGACATGCCCAAAAAAATTGAATGATAATAAATGAAAGATAAATTTGGAACAAATACCATAGAGATGGTGTTTCGTTAAAAATTCAATAATAAATCTTATTTTTTTCATGATCCTGTTTTTTTTATGATTATACAAAGTACTAATTTTAAAAAAATATAACAAGTAAATCAATATATTAATGAGGATCCCAGTTTATTAGGATCTTAACAAATTTGGATGAATTAGAGGGGACAAATTGTTGCTTGAGATACTCATAATGCCTATACATTCTTCAAAATTTAATTTTTGGCATATTATAATCCTTCAAACTAATTTATTGGCAACCTGAATAAAGATAAATTTTAGGTAACTATATTTATTCATTTATATAATGATATAGTTCATTAATAATGGGAAATGGGTAATTTTACTCTATAGTAACTTTTTTAAGTTTAATAAAATTGACATATAATGGGAGTATTCAATCAACCCTAAGAGATAAAAACATTGGGGAAACCCATAGTGTCATAAAAAATAGAGAAATCAATTATCTAAAAATCATCAGGCTTGATCCTTACCTCTTACAATTCCATTAGTTCAATGAAGAATGCTGGCCATGATACTGGATATGTCCGTAGGATTAGATATATGGAAAACATGACTTTGAATCATTGGTTAAACATAATAATTAAAATGGGAACTCATCAAAGAACACCTAATCCCAGAGTGGTAACACATTTCCAAATACTTCAACATTAGACTAAAAAAATAATTGATATATAGTATGCAATACTATATACATTAAGAATATGAGTTCATAACCCACTCAAATGTTATATCACTCCCATTATTATTGTTGAATAGTTCCATTATGGAAATAAAAGGATAAATTCTAATCATAATAATCAACACTAGATTTCAATTCTATCAATAAGTCCATTCCAAGAATAAAATAAAAAATCTCTATTTTAAGGTTGATAAAATACCATCACAACTCATCATCATCTATAGTAATGTTATTATAAGGAAACCTAATACTAGGATCATTATTATTACCAAGAGGATTCTATTTTTTCATTATATATGTAATTATCTCTGTGAGAAGAATCATTATATTTGAAAAATGAGTAAAAATATATGATTTTGAAGAAAAAGATTCGTATAAAGAAATAACCATTGATGATGCAATAAGTATGGTTCCTCTCATTGTCACTAGACCCGTATCATTTTTCATGGGTGATGGTTATATATCAAGAAAATTCATACTCTCAACCTATTCCTAGGTCATAATGTAAGACCTCATGTTCTTTTTAAATATTTTTTTTCAAATTAATTTAATATTTTTCATATTTTTCATTTCACGTAACATTGTATATAGATTGTGTTTTATGAAAGAACCAAGTTATTCATTCCTTGTAAGATAAACCATGTTAATATTTCCTTATATTATACCCCAAGGTATGTATGTGCTACATGAAACAATGACATGGATTGTTCTACACACAACAACGACTCATCTTGTGCTACATGAAACACTGACAACGCATACATTACAAACAATAATGAGTTTTTAAAAACAGTCACTTTATTATTATAAATATTTTTAAATTTTAATTATAACTTAGTTATTATATTTATTAATATTAATATTAATAATTACTTTTCATATATTATCTATAATGGTGATAATAAAAAATATAATTTTTAGTAAAGTCTTTATATGTTTAGAAACACTAATTTCTTAAAATAACATAATTTTATATTTACTTCTATAAAAATATGAATATTAATTTTATACATCTTCAGAAATTTAATCTTATTGAATATAATTTGTTTTTGAATTCAGAATTTCAAATTATCTTAGTGTGAATTTTTGGGTTTATTCGGAGAAATTAAATTTTTGGATGAAAAATGAAAAATACTAAATTTTAATTAGAAATTTATTTTTCATCTAATTTATTTATATAGTTAAATTATATTTTATGTTTGTTTTAAGGTCACAGTAGAATAATTATACATCTATTAATCTCATTCATGTCATTGGATTAATTTATATATTATGTTTAGAAATAAAACCATAATGAACAATTGAAAATACTCAGATTAAACCCCACTTTCTATGCACATTACTATGTTGAACATAATTTATGAACAAAAATATTACTAAAATTGATTAAAATTAATTACAGGGGTCATTTTAAAGTTAAAAATAACAAGAGACTAATACTTAATTTTAATAGAAAAAATGACATATACACTTGTCCAAAACCTATTGCATGCCCATATTTAGACCAATCCACATATAAGGATCTATAATTGTCTATATGGAAACTATTGGAAAAAGTAATACATGAGGAACACACATTTATTTTCAATAAATACCAACTCTGTCCTTTCCCTCCCATATAAAAGTACTACATATATCCCCTTTATTCAAACATCTCAAGACACGTATGTTTGACCAAACTCTACCAATTTTAATTCCCAATTTCGCTCCCTTCCTCATTGAATCCTAACATTGAGAAAAAAAATACAACCAAGTAAGAACATAGGTGAAAACCAATAGGACATTCTCAAAAAATAGGTAAGATCCTTCCTCAAGATCCTTTCCATTATTTTATTTCTCCACGACCACAATTCTACATTTTCCATGCTCATATAATAAAAATAGTGTCTTCAATATACTGAGATGATCTGATTATATGGGTTTTACCTGAACTTACACACACTTCCATCTAATTGATAACAAACATACCACTCTTATGTACGGCAAACTACCACCTCACGAAACAATGTTGTTCATATTACCTTTACTACATCTCATGGTTGGGAATTGTTATAGACACATTATTTTTATTATATATATATATATGAACATTATGATTTATTTATACATCGTTAATTATTATATATCTAACATCAAAAGTAATTAATGAATAATAGATATTTTTATCTATGTCTATTAATTAATTAGATAGTGTTTTATAGGCTGAAAATTAAAATAAATCCAATCTTAAGCATGGAATACACTAATATTTATAAAAGATTGTTTTACTGCATTTTGATGGAAAACCATTTTTAAATATATCTTTTGAAAATTTTATAAGCTATGCTTATCAAAATAAACTTATTCATTATGATTGGGACACCAAAATTTACTTTTTGTGAATTTTTGGTATTTTTGTGACAATGTTCATTTTTTAATGAATAGTGAAAATACTGCATTTTACATCAAAACTGCTTCTTAATCTAATTTATTTATATGATTATATTATCTCTAGAATTGGTTTTGAAGTGTAATTAGAATATATTTTCACCATTTAATCCAATGGTGGTCATTGGAATCAATTTCACTTTGAAATTGGACTTAAACTGGTGTCAATCTTTTGATACTTATTGTTTCATAAAAACACGCTATTTGTCATGACTGTGGGAATTAATTATTAAATTAATTAATGTAACTTATATGATTTGAATTTTTTAATTTAGACATCATTTTTGAATTCGTAATATCAAATATAGCTTAGGGTGAATTTTTTGTAATTTTCTGAAAAACTTCAATTTTTTATGAATAGTGAAATCACTAAGTGGTACTTATAAAAACTGATTTTCCATTTAAAAGAAATTTTTCCATCTTTGTGTTTTGAATATAAAAAATCCGACATACATGGTTTTCATTAGGATGTAAAATGTGGTTCAATGAGATTAAAAATTTTTTTTGGCGAATAGTAACTTTTATGTTTTTAATCGTGATTAGAGGTAATTAGTGCAATTTAAGGCAAAAATGATATTATAATAAAATGAAAATACCTTGACACATGTCCTACCCTCAATGTATGTGTCATGGCCGACCAAGAAAATCCATGGATCAACTTGGGGACCCCATGGAGCCACATTGGTTGGGAAATGACATAAATAACTTTTTATTTAATGTAAAAGTAAAAATGACACAAACATGAGATGTTTTACTAAAACAATTTTCAAATGGGGTTTTACAAGTCAGATTTTTGAATATAAATATTTATTATAAATATAATAATATTTAATACATCATGGTATTTTTTTTATAATTTTTAGACATTAAATAAATTAAATTATGTATGACATCCTGATGATGCAGCGAATACCTCATTGATAAAGGATTTAAATAAAATGAAATGATAATTTAAAATCTATGACCTACACATGTCCAAAACCTATTGGATGGGTGGATTTCGAACCCTTATCAACTGACCCTCTAATTATATCAATGTGGGACCTTTTTAATCCAAAACTCATTTTAAAATAAAGTAACATTTCTTTACTTTCCAAGAGTTACCCTCCTCTCCTCTTATAAAAGGCCACCACCTCTACCTCCTTACCCACATTTCAAAAGCCTTTGGCTCGGCCAAACCCTGCCAATTTTGTCTCTCCACTTCCCTATCTTACTCCATGAAGCCTCACCTTGGGCAGAAGTCTTCCCAAGGAAGCCTTTGAACACAAACCAAAGGAAGTTACCCGATTTTAAGATAATGTCATCACTTGAGTCCTTTTGTTTTATTTTGCTTCTCCAACCCCCTAAACTCTTTTTATTCATTTGTTTTGTAACAACTCCAGTATATTAAATATACTAGGATGTTTTTATAAGAAGGATTAGATCTAAACTTACAAACACCTACATCTAATGGTTAAAGAACATACTTTTTCTGTGGATGGTGAATTTCGGCCTCCCGAAACGATGATTGTTCAACATACTTTTAACAACTTCAAAGGTGGCCATTAAGATGAAACTATATTTATATATGATATATAATATGTTTATTTTTTCCTTAATCTTCTGTATTTTTTCATTTTGGGAATACCTTTATGGTTTCCATTATGGGTAAACACGATATCTTCATTTAAGGAAGTGCGGACTACCGCCCCCTCAAAGTGATTTGATTCGTTAATACTCTATGTGGGACGTATAAAGGATGGAGTTATGATATTATATATGATATTACACTGGAATTATAATATATCATTATATCATTATGATTCCATTCTATAAAAATACGAAATAGAAATGAAAGTAGCGTTCATGCGTACGTACGGCTTACCGTCTCCATGAACAGTGAATTTCATTTCATACCTATAAATGTTATATAATATTATAAATGAATGAATGTACTGGATATATATGATATCTACATCATGAATACCATTTTGGATATAATGGATACATGAACAACTTGTAATTATAGAGGGTTTATTTTTGACTCAAGTAACAATGATCATTAAAACGACCGTTATTAACTTAAATAATTACATAATGTTCATGACATGGAAATAAGTGATATAAAAGAAATAATTCAATTGAAAAAGGTTCTTAAACAAGTATAAATTACCTCAAGTTTATTATTCAGGAGATTAAAGAACGACCATGTCATTTCGGACCCGAGGTATGGGACTTCTTCATAATCTCTTTTCATTGAGGCATATTTTGTTTTATACAAAACCTTCTTTTATATGGTGTATAAACCCCTTTGACTTTTATGTTTATTCAAATGGAATTTTTATTATACGAATCATTTACTAAACAAAAAAAGTCAATTTTTTTGACATACGTATGCGGCGACAATGACTTCTCCGCCACCGTGATGATTATTTGAGTTTCGGCTTCCTCTATAAGACATTCCAATTTTTTTAAAAGAAAAATAAATACCATGTTTTACTTTTCTTTTGTTTGGGTATTGAAAATGGTTTTCATTATGTTTTTATATCAATGAGTTGTATTTATATCTTGTGATTGAAAGGTGGAAATGTAATGTTTCCTTTATGCATGTTTTATGTGATACGATTATGTTGAGGTTCTTGGGAATTATTATGAAGACGGGTGGTTCCGTGATAAACTAAGGGCGGGTGAGCCCGATATAGCTCTCCAATGCATTGGGTAACGCGAAGGAGTGAAACATTAAGGTTTCTCCGAAGAGATTTAGGGAATATACTATGATGGGTATTCCAAACATAACCAAGAGGCTTACTCCCTACATAAAAATGTTATAAACGCCTCAAGTTACCTTTATGTCTTATGTTATATATGATTTATTCATGATTTGATGAGGTATGTTAAAGTGCTTATGTTTTATGGGTAAAGTATGATTTTTTTCTTAAGAATATATGTACCCATGTTTCCTTTCTATATTTTTATAACCCATACTGAGATTTTTATGCTCATCCCAAATTTTTTTGAAATGTTTTTCACAGGTCAAGGGAAAGGTACATGATATGATGATAGTGTCAAGGAAGTGTCAAGAATGAATACATGTTTTATTTTAAATATGTTTCCATTGATGGGGAAAAATAATACTATCTTTATGTAACAACTTTGTTTATATGTGGAATGTAATACAAGTTTTATGATCTAATTCTCTAAAACTCTAAACCCAAAAATATCATCAATGTGTAATCTTGTAATAACTCATGATTAAGTAATGTTTATGGTTGGGGCCTTATAGTTGGTATCAAAGGTCAGTTTAGATAACTTTAGGAGTTATAATTATATTAAATGATTATCCAAAAATATATTTTTTTGAAATGATATAGCATTTGAAGATTACCATGTTGCTTCATCTAAGAAATGTTTGTTCAGAATGGTTTTCCGCAGAGGAAACGGGGAAACAGTGCTAGGAAGGCATACAGAGGGAAATAACCTTCCGAATCATCATCCTGAGATGGTCGGAAATTGGAACTGAATAGTTTGATGCAGTAATGGTGCAGTTGACTCAAGAGATAAATGGTTGTGGTATCCATGCATGAGATTAGCCAGATCAACCACAGTGGAACATGTCAGTGGTGGAACATTTCATGAGGCAAAATCACCCTTCATTCAGAGGATCAACTGACCATGTGCTAGCTGATGGGTGGATTAAAGCACTGGAGAATATTTTCGATGTCATGGGGGGTTCATACAATCAAAAGGTTAGTCTTGCTATTTACCGTTTGGATGGTGAAGCAAATCAGTGGTGGTCGATGGATAAAAATATTAGGGACATTGATGAGATTGATGCTCTCGACTGGGATAAATTCAAAGGTATGTTTCTTGAGAAGTATTTTCCTAAGGATGTTCTATTTAGGATGGAAAAACAATTCTTGGAATTAAGGCAAGAGGAAGACTCAGTGGCTGCTTATGAAGAGAGGTTCACTCGTTTGGCAAGGTATGCTCCAAATTTTATCTGAGACCTTGATAGTAAAATCAATCATTTATACTCAGGATTAAAACCAAAATATCAAAGGGAATTAGTTTCTCGTGAGTTTAAAAGTTATGAAAAGCTTGTTCGATGCGCTGAGAAGGTGGAAATGGAGTTGGCCGATGATCAAGTGTTCTATAACAACCAACAGAAGAAGAGACCGAGGTGGCATGAGAAAGGAAATAATTCTTCAAAAAAGTCTATTGGTATGAAAACTAAGTTTCCAGTTTGTGATAAATATGGTAAAAGGCATGCTGAGGAATGTTTTCTGAATTTTAGAAAGTACTACCAATGTGGTAAGATGTGACATAAGGCTCGTGAATTCACTGAAAGAGATCAAGGTTATGGTAAGTCCAAATTTGATTTACAGTTAGTGAAATTTTTTAAGTGAAATGAGATGGGTCCCTATGCAAGCGAGTGTTCGACAAAGATCTTGAGTGATGAGAAACAGTTAGACTACAAGCAGAAAGGGGTGGTGAAATCCTTTGCAACTACTTGAGCAGATGTCGGGCCATCAAATGAAGTTGTATCAGGTACTTTTTTTTCAGATTATTCTAGGGTGTTATATGATTCAGGTTCCACACATTCTATCAACTCTAAAACCTTTTCTAGTAAAATGGGAATACCATCTCAAGAAATGACTCATGAACTTGTGGTAAAATCACCTGGGGGAAATGTTGAGGCAAAAATAATTTATAAGAATCTTCCTATCCTTATATGTGGAAAGATCCTACTTGCAATCCTTATTGTTCTACCTCAAGTAGAGTTTGATGTTATCCTGGGTATGGATTGGATCTCTATTTACCATGCTATGAATGACTGTAGAGCTAAAGAAGTTTATTTTCAGAAAGACTTTCAGTTTGTGTACAATAATGAACCCTTACTGTTGATAACTTATCAAGAGGCCAAGAAACTTGTAAAAGATGGAAATGAATGTTACCTTGCACATATTGTTTAAAACAAGGGAAATGTTCAGATTAATGATGTGCCAATGGTAAATGAGTATCCTGATGTTTTTCCTAATGAGTTGCCTAGAATAATACCAGATCGGGAAGTTGAATTTACTGTTGACTTAGTTCCTGATGCTAATCCAATTTCAAAACCACCTTATCAAATGGCTCAAATTGAACTTTTAGAGTTGAAGGAGCAATTGCAAGATTTATTAGAGAAAGGATTCATTCGACCTAGCACATCACCATGGGGTGCTCATGTTTTATTTGTTAAAAATAAAGGTGGTTCTCTGAGACTTTGCATTGATTATAGAGCCTTGCATAACATCACTGTTAAGAACAAATATCCTTTGCCTCATATCGATGATTTGTTTGATCAGCTATAGGGAGCTCCGTTTTTTTCAATGATTGACCTGAGATCGGGGTACCATCAGCTGAAGGTAAAGGAAGCAGATGTTCCGAAGACTGTGTTTCGTACATGATATGGCCATTATGAATTTGTTGTAATGCCTTTTGGGCTAACCAATGCACCTGCTGTATTCATGGACTTAATGAATAGAATTTTCCATGAGTTCTTGGATAAGTTTGTGGTGGTTTTCATTGAAGATATTTTTTTGTTTTCTAAAAGTAAAGTGGATCATGAAAGAAATTTAAGGGTTATTTTGAAAACCTTAAAAGAAAAGAAATTGTATGGGAAATTCAGCATGTGTAAGTTTTGGTTGCAACAAACTTTTTCCCTTGGTCAAATTGTTTCTAAATATTGGATAACTGTTGATCCTGCAAAAACAAGGGTTATGGAAGAATGGCCAAGACCCACAAATGTAACAAAGATTCGTTGTTTCCTTGGATTGGTAGGCTATTACCGAAGGTTTGTTAGAAATTTTTCATGGTTATCTAGTCCAATGACTAAGCTAACTCGGAAGGGTGTTAAGTTTATCTGGACAAAAGAATGTGATGATTGTTTTCAGGAATTGAAAAGAAGATTGGTGAATGCTCCAGTTTTGGCACTACCTTCAAGGAATGGGGAGTTTGTTATCTACAGTGATGCTTCATTGAAAGGGCTTGGTTGTTTCCTATTGCAAAATGATCAGGTAATTGCTTATGCATGACGATAGTTGAAAAATCATGAGGTAAATTACCCTACACATGATTTGGAATTAGCTGTTGTTGTTTTCGCTTTAAAAAATTGGAGGTATCATTTGTATGGAGTAAAGTGTGAAATATATACAGATCACAAAAGTTTAAAGTATATATTCACTCAGAAAGAATTGAACATAAGACAGAGGTGATGGCTTGAATTAATCAGGGATTATGATTGTACAATTCATTACCATCCGAGAAATGCAAATAAAGTGTCGGATGCTTTGACTTGAAAAAGTATTGCTTCATTAGAAATGTTGCGTTTTTAATTTGATCCTTTGGTTAAGTATTTGATGAAATTTGGCATAGAAGTTGTTGGTGCAGGATGTTCTTCTGATTTGTTTCAGGTATCAGTGAAATCTTCTCTATCAGACAAAATCAAGCAAGCATAGAAGCAAGACAGTGAGTTGTAGAAAAAGGTAGAGATGGTTCAGAAAGGTATGTTGCATTAATTCAACATTGATAATGATTGTGTTTTGAGATTTGGGAAGAGATTGTGTGTGCCTTGTGTTTCACAGTTGAAGAGAGAGTTGTTATGTGAAGCAGATAGTTCTCTGTTTTCAGTTCATCCTGGAAGTACTCAGATGTACAGAGATCTGCGGGAGTATTACTGGTGGGATGGAATGAAAAGAGATATTGCTGATTTTACTGTGAAGTGTTTAACATGTCAACAGGTTAAAGTAGAGTGGAAGTTATCTAAAGGGATGCTTCAGCCTTTACCAGTGATAGAGTGGAAATTGGAGAATATATCAATGGACGTTGTTGTGGGATTACTGTAGACATCTCGAGGTAATAATGCAATCTTGGTTATTGTTCATCACTTGACTAAATGTGATGATTTCATTGCTATACGAAATAATTTTTTCCTAGATCAACTTTCCCGTTTGCATGTTAAAGTGATAGTCAGGTTACATGGAGTTCCTCTCTCCATTGTATCTGACCTTGATCCCAGGTTCACTTCTAACTTTTGGAAAGGCCTTCAGAAGTCGTTGGGTACTGAATTAAATTTTACTACAGCTTTTCATCCTCAATCAGATGGGCAGTCAGAACGAACAATTTAGACCTTGGAGGATATGCTATGAGCTTGTTCGATGGATTATCAGGGAAGTTGGGACCAACATCTTTCTTTGGTTGAATTTTCATATAATAACAGTTTTCATTCTAGTATACAGATGGCACCATTTGAGGCATTATATGGGAAGCGATGTCGAACTCAATCTTTTTGCGATTTAGTGGGTGAAAGCAAGATGATGGGACCAGAATTGGTAGAAGAGTTGGCAGAAAAATTTCAGCTGATTCAAAAACACATGAGAACAGCTCAGAGCAGGCAGAAGTGTTATGCGGACAACAAGAGGAAGGATCTATCTTTTGAGGTAGGTGATCATGTTTTTTTTCTCAAGGTCTCACCAGGGAAAAGTGTGATGAGATTTGATAAGAAAGGAATGTTGAGTCCAAGGTTCATTGGACCATATGAAATTCTGGAGAGAGTTGGATCAGTTGCATACCAGGCGGCTTTACCTCTGAGTTTATCGTAGGTAGAAAATGTTTTTCACGTTTCGATGTTGATAAAGTATATGCCAGATCCATCTCATGTTTTGAGTCCAGAGGTAGTTCAGCTGGAAGAGAACCTATCTTATGAGGAACAACGAGTCCAGATTCTTGACCATAGGTAGCAAGTGTAACGAAATAAGGTGATTAATCAGGTAATGGATTTGTGGAAAAACCACATGATGGAAGATGCAACATGGGAATCTGAAAATGCAATGAGGGATAAGTACCCCCATTTATTCGATAAGTAAATAAATTGGGGGGACTCAATTTTCTAAAGGGAGGAAGGATGTAAAATCCCAAGTAAGTAATGAATAATAGATATTTTTATCTATGTCTATTAATGATTTAGATAGTGGATTAGAGGCTTAAAATTAAAATAAATCCAATCTTAAGCAAGGAATACACTAATATTTTTAAAAGATTGTTTTACTTCCTTTTGATGGAAAACCATTTTTAAATATATATGTTGACAATTTTATAAGATATTTTTGTAAAACTAAACTTATTATTTATGATAGGGACATCAAAATTTACTTTGTGTGAATTTTTGGTATTTTTCTGACAATGTTCATCTTTTAATGAATAGTGAAAAATACTGCATTTTACATCAAAACTGCTTTTTAATCTAATTTTTTATATGAATAGATTATCTTTAGAATCGGTTTTTTAGTGAAATTAGAATATATATTTACCATTTAATCCAATGGTGGTCATTGGAATCAATTTCACTTTGAAATTGGACTTAAACTGGTGTAAATATTTTGATACTTATTGTTTCATAAAAACACGCTATTTGTCATGACCGCGGGAATTAATTTTTAAATTAATTAATGTAACTTATATGATTTGATTTTTGTTAAATATAAATCATTTTTGAATTAGGAATATCAAATATAGGTTAGAGTGAATTTTTGGTAAATTTCTGAAAAACATCAATTTTTGATGAATAGTTAAATCACTATGTGGTACTTATAAAAACTGAATTTCCGTTTAAATGATATTTTACCATCATTATGTTTTGAATTTCAAAAATCCAACATAAATTGTTGTCATTAGGATGTAAAATTTGGTTCAATGAGATTTAAATAATTTTTTGGTGAATAGTAACTTTTATGTTTTTAATAGTGATTAGAGGTAATTAGTGCAATTTAAGGGAAACATGATATTATAATAAAATGAAAATTCCTTGAACAATGTCCTACCCTCATTGGATGTGTCATGTCCGACCAAGACAATCCATGGGTTAACTTGGGGACTCCATGGAGCCACTTCGGTTGGGAAATGACATAAATAACTTTTTATTTAATGTAAAAGTAAAAATGACACAAACATGAAATGTTTTACTAAAACAATTTTAAAATGGTGTTATACAATTCTTATTTTTGAATATATCTATTCATTATAAAGATAAAAATATTTCCTCCATCATGATTTTTTTTATAATTCATAGACATTAAGTAAATTAAATTATTTATGACATCATGATGATGAAGTGAATACCTCATTAATAAAGGATTTAAATAAAATGAAATGATAATGTAAAATCATTGACCTACACATGTCCAAAACCTATTGGATGGGTGGATTTAGAACCCTTATCACCCTACCTTAGAATTATATCTATTTGGGACCTTTTTAATCTCGAACTCATTTTAAAATAAAGTATCATTTCTTTACATTCCAAGAGTGCCCACCTCTCCTCTTATAAAAGGCCCCCACCTCTACCTCCTTACCCACGCTTCCAAAGCCTTTGGATCGGCCAAACCCTGCCCATTTTGTCTCTCCACTTCCCTATCTTACTAAATGAAGCCTCACTTTGGGAATAAGTCTTCCCAAGGAAGCCTTTGAGCTCAAACCAAAGGAAGTTACCTGATTTTAAGGTAATGTCTTCACTTGAGTCCTTTTGTTTTATTTTGCTTCTCCTACCCCCTAAACTCTTTTTATTAATTTCTTTTGTGACAACTCTAGTATATTCAATATACTAGTATGTTGATCTAAGAATGATTCAAGCTACACTTAAAAAAACCTACATTTAATGGTTGAATAACATACTGTTTCCGTGGATGGTGAATATCGGCCTCCCGAAACGTTGATTGTTCAACATTCTTTTAACACCTTCAAAGGTGGCCATTAAGATGACAGTATATTTATATATGATATATAATATGTTTAGGTTTTCATTAAGCTTCTATATTTTTTCATTTTGGGCATACCTTTATGGTTTCCATTATGGGTAAACGTGATATCTTCATTTAAGGAAGTGCGGACTACCGCCCCCTCAAAGTGATTTGATTCGTTAATACCATATGTGGGACGTATAATGGATGGAGTTATGATATTATATATGATATTACACTATAATTCTAATATACCATTATATCATTATGATTCCATTCTATAAAAATATGAAATAGAAATGAAAGTAGCGTTTATGCGTACGTACAGCTTACCGTCTCCATGAACGGTGCATTTCATTTCTTACCTCTAAATGTTATATAATATTATAAATGCATGGAAGTACTGGATATATATGATATATATGATATCTAAATCATGAATAAAATTATTGATATAATGGATACATGATCAACTTGTAATTATAAAGGGTATACTTTTGACTCAAGTACCAATGATCGTTAAAACGACAGTTATTAACTTAAATAATTACATATTGTTCATGACATGGCAATAAGTGATATAAAAGGAATAATGAACTTTAAGAAGGTTCATAAGAAATTAGAAATTAACTCATGTTTATTATTCAGGAGATTAAATAATGACCGAGTCATGTTGGACCAGAGGTATGGGACTTCATCTCAATCTCCCTTCATTGAGGCATATTTTGTTTTATACAAAACCATCTTTTATATGGTGTATAAACCCCTTTGACTTTTATGATTATTCAACAGGAATTTTTTTTATATGAAGCATTTACTAAACAACAAAAGGGAATGTTTTTGTCATACGTATGCGGCGACAATGACTTCTCTGCCGCCGTGACCATTATTTGAGTTTCGGCTTCCTCTACAAGCCATACCTTTTTTTTCAAAATAAAAATAAATACCATGTTTTACTTTTTTTTGTTTGGGTATTGAAAATGGTTTTCATAATGTTTTTATATCAATGAGTTGTATTTATATCTTGTGATTGAAAGGTGGAAATGTTATGTTTCCTTTATGCATGTTTTATGTGATACGATTATGTTGAGGTTCTTGGGCATTATTATGAAGACGAGTGGTTCTGTGATAAACTATGGGCCGGTGAGCCCGATATAGCTCTCCAAATCATTGGGTAATGCGAAGGAGTTAAATGTTACAGTTTCTCCGAAGAGATTTAGGGAATATACTGTGATGGGTATTCCAAACGTAACCAAGAGGGTTACTCCCTACGTAAGAATTTTATGAATGCCTCAAGTTACCTTTATGTCTTATGTTATCTATGATTTATTCATGATTTGATGAGGTATGTTAAAGTGCTTATGTTTTATGGGTAAAGTATGATTTCGTTCATATGAATATATGTACCCATGTTTCCTTTCCATATTTATATAACCCATACTGAGCTTTTTATGCTCATCCCAAGTTTTTTTGAAATGTTCTTCACAGGTCAAGGGAAAGGTACATGATATGATGATAGTGTCAAGTAATTGTCAAGAATGAATCCATGTTTTATTTTAAATATGTTTCCATTTATGGGAAAAAAGAATACTATCTTTATGTAACCACTCTGTTTATATGTGGAATGTAATGCAAGTTTTATCATCTAATTCTCTAAAACTCTAATCCCGAAAAGATCCTCAATGTGTAATCTTGTAATAACTCAAGATTAAGTAATGTTTAAGGCTGGGGCCTTATAATATAAATCATAAATTCATTCTTTTACATTTTTTGTAAATATGATAATTTCATTTGGGGAAGTCTTGATTATCACCTCTTCAAAGTGATGTGATTCATTCAAAAACTACATATAACATATTAAAGATAGGTTTTGTTAACATATATGATATATATGACATAATAATTCTACTGTAATGATAATATTTATATGTGTGTGTTTGTGTGTGTTTTTGTGTGTTTCTTTACATATATTCTTTCAATTTTACAACGAAAAACAAAAAAACTCTCATGCATACGTACGACCTATCATCTCTATTAACGGTGCATTAAATTTAATATTTATATTTAATATAAAATATTATAAAAACATATATACATAATATAAATTATATTTACGTAATGTTTTACATTATAGAAATCATGAAATAATTTTGAGGACAAAGAATATAACAAATTAAGACACATTCAGAAAACTAAGTTGATATTTCCCAAAGTGAAACCTTATTATGGATTTGTTGATAAGAAATTAATATAAAGTCATAAATAAAAAATATATGGTATTATACATGATAATATGGTTCTATAAAATATTTACTATAAACTTATATTTATAATACACGAGGATTGTGCGAGTGTGGAGGGAGTCCAGAAATAAAGTAAAATAATTTCAACTCATTTTTTATTTCCATGAGATACCCGACATGTTCATTAGTCTTTTTTTGGTGTATACAATGACCATGAATTTATTAAATGATTATAATTCATAAATTTATTTTTATTTACATATCCATTGGATGGTATTTCTTTCTGGGGTTATATTTTTCAAAAGTTAGCAATTGGGTAAGGTAGTTTTTTCTTAATTTGCCTTCATTGAGACACTTATTTTGTTATATAGCTAAATTCAATTTAAATGTGTATATACATAAATTTTACAATTTATATCATGAATATACTTATTTTTATTATATTGTAGTATTCATATAATTTTATTTTTTTTATATTGGGTGTATGATTCCATGTAACCATGTTATAAGAGTTTATTGAACAAATCTCATTGTTTTTTGGGATCGTTTATGATTATGATTCTATTGATGAAATAGTATGATCTTTATCTTCAGATCACACATCAGTTTTATTTTCGTATATTTATTCAAGATATATCTACATACTTGTGCCATTTTCTTAGTCTTTGGGACATAAGATAACTAATAAATATTTTTAATAATAACCTGACTATATTTATCTATTTGTTCAGTAACCATAATTATTTCGAAGAACTTTTTTTGAAAAATGTATTCAAATAATATTTGATGATAATTTTCATGTAAAATGGTTATAAAAAAGTTTTAAGGTTTTCAATTCTTCCATTATATGTTTTCAATGTAATTTTCAATGAAAAGTGTTTTAAAAAATTCTAAATGTTTAAAAAGTGGTTTAAATGATTTTCAAAATTTTCTTTATAAGAATTAAAGAATTAGTTTTAAAATAAACGAATTTTAATTAATTTAATGTTGTTTTATAATTTTTATAACAATATTCCATGAAAAGGTTTTTAAAATTTTTTTACGATTCATTTATATGTTTTCAATTTATTTTAAATGAAAAATGTTTTCAAAATGTGACCTATATTACTTTATTAGTTCACAATGAAATGGTTTTCCATATTATTTCATGATTTATTTCTATGTTTTAAAAGTTCTTTCCATGAAAATTGTTTTCAAAAGGTTTTACTTTTTAAATATTCTATCTAAGAAAATAGAGGATGTTTTCTTTATGAAATGTTCTTAAAAGATATTTCATTTTTTTCCATCTATGATGTATTTTGTTGATATTATTAATTTCCTTATAGGAAATTATCCAAAGGATTCACTAATAATATTTATTTAATGGATTTTATTTTGATGGAAATATTCCTATGACACCCATTCCTCCTCTGTGGGTAATAATCCTCTAAAACCCAATTTTTTTCATGGTTGATTAATTAATGAAATGGTTATGAAACCTATTTATTTTTCATCGGTTATGAAGTGGAAAAAAATTAATGATACCAATTTAATTTTACAGGTTATGATTTTATATTTATTAAACCCATTTTATCATGGTTCATGACATGATGAATGTTTTGTTATGTTTTGCATACGTATGTATAATTTTATTATGTAACATGTGGGACCTATACCTCCCTATAATGCATTGGGTATCAATAAATGTTTTATGAGTCCTAGACGGTAAATAATATGGTATCCCAATATTGAATCAAGAGGTAATTTCATGCCATAATAAAGTGTTTACACATGAGGTCATCCCAATCCGGATGTAAGTGGGTACATAAGAGGGATTCCCAATCCTAAAACAAGAGGGTACATGAGAGGGAATCCCAAGACCTTGGTAGGTACATGAGTTATTCTAATAGTCCTACCCTATTATTAAGATCTAGGTTGGTATCCTTGACACATGATTTTCTATGTTTATGTGTAGGCCATGAGTTCCATGCCGTATTACTTTCTAGAACACTCCCTTGTATCCCTTATGATCAAGACTTATGAACTACTCATATTTTTCCACAATTCATGTTTATGATTATTTATATGCAAGTTGGGATCATATAATTCTATGATCCCATTCTTATAGCCTTATTCCCATGTTTATTATTATATATCTCCCATGTTTACCCTTACTGAGCATCTTAGCTCATTCTTTTTATGTTTCATCTCCCCATGTTCTGAAGAAAGGATTTTAAGTAAAATTACAAAGTGGGAATATCTTTATGGGAAACATTGAAAATACTTCACTATGTAAAAATACTATTGTTCCATTTTTCAAAGGAACCAAATTATTATAGTGAATGGGCATCAAAATTTCAAATGGTTTATGTATTTCACAGAAAGTTATGTGATTTGTATGTATGAATATAAAGGGTTTCTATAGTTGGTATTAGAGAAAAGTTCTTACTTATGGTTTAGAATATAGCATGATAAATATTAATTGATATCCCTAGGTATATTACTAATGATATGTATAGGGATGTCTATAATGATAAGTATAAGTGTGAGTTAACATTTAAGAAAATGTCCAATAATTTTTGTAATGGATAGAGTGAGTGGTTTCCCAAAAAAAGATATATTTATACTATAAATGGATGTGGTTCTAGAAAATATGTCTTTAGGAGAAACAACCCTAAATAGGTGTGTCATGATTGACTCAACGTAACCTGGTACATGATAATGGGCCTTACAACACACTTGGTTTGACACTCCTCGGGGATATACATTGGAAATTCACACACTCTTCATGAACCGTCACAAATGATATAAAAATAAGTTAGGCATCAATATTCAAGGATAAACCTACAACATAAGAGATTCAAAAAGTATGTGTCATAATTTATATTTCATATATGTAATTGTTTATGGTTATTTTATTTTCTTATATGATAGGGTTTTTAACACTATAATTTATAGTTTTATTCAATAGAAGGAACTAGACGGAGCTGGGATAACATTGTTTGTTTCAGATGTGTAATGTATTTTAATGATAAAAATTTATTTCCATAGAGTAAATATGATAAAGATAATCATAAAGGACTATGAGAATTGGATATAATTTTGAATATAAGGAGGCATAAAAAGACATGTGAAAGGTATTGAATTTCTTCCAATATAGTTTAAATTAAAAAAAAATAAGGATGATTAGATTAAGGTTACAGAAATTTAATACATAATTCATATCTCATATTATAGTAAAGTTGTATTAAGTAATTAGTTGGTGAATTCTATGTAATGTTTTAAAAAATATATTGGGATGAATGAAGTATTTTGGTTTTAGAATTAAAGGAATAAGTTATATAAATCAAAAAAATTGTTATTATTTTTTTGTATAAGTTTTTAATTAAGGATTTTGATAGATATGTTGAATGGCATGGGTGGGGTAGAAAAGTGGTTCCATGGAAATGTGATATTTTGAATAAGGGAAGGTAACCCGTAATTTCTTTCTAATGATCGGATAATGATTTTTAAATAAATATATTTTGAATATGAATAAATAAATTATACGGTATTTATTTCATTAGAACAGATATAGTATTTGTTGAGAATGTTTCCAAAGTTATCATATATGATGTTTACAACTTCTTAGATATGATGAATATATCCACTAATATTTGGAATAAGGTAGCATGAATTTTTTCAAAAAGGATTTATGGTAATTTAGTTTATTGCCTTATATTAGCAGAATATACAATTAGGATATTCATTTGTTTGGAATGTGACATCCAAATGATAATTTGTGATTTATGGGAGAAATTGTTATGTTTATTTCATGATCCTATTTTTAATGTTTTGGATTTTCATCTTTCTAAGGGTTATAGTTTAACTATTTATGGAAAGTGAAACTCTCAATGATGTTTGTGAGATTAAATTGTTATCACACCACATGAGAATCTATTCATAATGGATAACATAATATAGAAAATTTGTGCTGATGATAACATATGATATATGGTATGACATATCATGGATCTCCTGATTTTTTAGTGCTTCTGTAATAACAAAATCACCTTCCTTTTTAGAGGTAGAGGTGATGTGTAAATTGATGAAGGAAAAAGAAAGGGTGAGTTTGTACTTAATCAAGTATGTATATCTTCTAACGAAATTTGGTCAACTATAGGTAAATGATCTTGAAAACAAAAACATTATCATATTACTTTCATTTATGATTAGTTAAATTACCCCTAACATCATCACAAATTTATGAATTTGTTATTTTTAAATTTATCATAAATATTTTCTATGTCACTCTCCATCAGCACATGATATTTATATTTCTATTCCATGTCCACATTATAACTTCCAAACAATGTTCGCCTCTTTGGTAAACTTGTAATGAGTTACATTTAATAGCCGTTATGGTTCCAATTTTTTTTTGAATAATGTTTTAGTTTTTATTTTTATGATATGGGTTTCTATTAAAGGAACTTAAAATTATTAAACAATTGATATCCCCAAATAAATTATAGGGAGGAATTCATTTTAAGAGGGTTATAATGTAAAACCCTGAGTTTTTGTGAAACATTTATTTTTAAATTAATTGAACATTTTTTATATGATTCATTTCACAGAACACTAAATATAGCTAGTGTTATATGAAAGCACCAAGTTATGATTTCATTGTATGATACACCTAGTTAATATTTAATTATATGATACCCCATGGTAAGAGCATGTTACACGAAACATCTATATGTCTTTGATTCACACAACACCAACTCTACATGTGATAAATGAACCACTGAATTGGTGTGCACTACAACATTCAGTTTCTGAGAAAATCACTTTGTTGTTATAATTATTAAAAAAATATTTTTATTATCATTCCATTATATTTTGTTATATGAATACTACTAACTACATTACCTATATTATTTATTATACTTATAATGAAAAATATAATTATTGGTAAAGTCTTTATTTGTTTTAAAGTGCTATTCTATTAAAAGATTTATATTTAATGTCATTAAGTAAAAAACAATAAAAATAATATTAAAAATTTTTAGAAATTTTATATTATAAAATAAAATATATATTTTTAGTTAATAATTTCAATAGTATCACAGTGTAATTTTTTTATATTTTTATAAGAAACATTATTTTTGGATGAAGAGTGAAAAATATTGGGTTTTAATTAAAAACATCATTTTTGTCTAATTTATTTATATAATTAAATTGTATTGTATTTTTGTTTTTTATGTCTAAAGAGATCAATTATACATATATTTATCCAAATAATTTCATTAGAATCATTTTTATTTTGAATTTAGATATAAAATCATAATGAACATTTGAACATCCTCACATTAAAAGCCTCCCTTCGCGCCACATCGGCGGGATTATCATTAAAAATAATTCTTCTTCTTTTGTGAATTGAATTTTGAAAAATAGAAATATACTATTGTAACTTGTATTTTATTTATATTTTAATAATTTTAACATAATTATTGACAAAAAATAATAGTGATAGTGATTAAAATTAATTACAGTGATTAAGATAAAATTATGCATAAAAAGAGACAACCCATAATCTAAAAGAAATAAATGAACTATGAAATTGTACAAAAACTATTTTATTTACATAATACAGCCAATGAAACTGTAAGGTTCATTAATAATACACATTGAAGCTTTGAGGACAAGAATACTTGGGGGGACAAACAATCCTTTAAAAAAATACTAAGTCCATAATTTCCCTCCCCTATAAAAGGCCACCACCTCTTCCCCTTATTCAAACCTATAATGACTCATATGTTCAAACATTAACAACCCAATTCACATTTCCAAATCCCTACAACACTCCAAAAATACACCCTTTGTGAATAAATCCATCCAAGAGTATCCTTCAGTAAAAACCAAAAGGAGTTTTCCAAAGAAAGGGTAACATACATCCCCAAGCTCCATTCCATTATTTTATTTCTATACTACCTCCATTATTATTATTTAATGATAATATAATAACACCATTATCTTTAATATTTTGATATATTATTATTGAAATGGTTTGACCTACACTTAAAGACACTACCAACCAATGGGTAATGAACATACCGTTCTTGTGTATGATGATATACGCCTTACAAAATGATGTTGTTTATTTTATCTTTACCACCTCTAATGTATGATAATTATGACGGGTGGGTTTGAACCGATTCATTTCATGACCATTTTTTGGAAGAGATGGTCACATAGGGACTAGGAAGTACATCCTTCTTGAATTATAAAGGTGGTTCCATAGTATAGTTCTCTTTGCAGGTGATTGCAAGGGGTTCAATGTTTGTTCAATCAGTCCACATCGGTTATGATGTCTTTGGATCATCAGTAGTCGGTTTATTCAAAAATTCTGAAACACCCACCAACCCTTTTATCCATGATTCATGGACAAGCTTTACAAAGGTAGGATCTCATTGAATGCTTTGGACAGTGACATTCAAGGACTCCATTGGTCTAGAGGAGGGAGGTTGGGCTCATAAAACCCTTTTGGGGGGAATTATTATCTATTTAGGAACTCATTTATAGGCTTATGAAATGTTCACATGTTTTTGAATCCTTGGTACATTCCCATGCATTTGTCAATAGATTACCCTAAGGTCGCAAGGTCAATAAAAAATATGCATGGGTTCAGATTAATTTGCTTGTTATGAGGTTCTCTACTAATTAATACATCCCTGTTCATCCAAGGATCTTCATCAATGTTACCCTTTTATAGATACATTAATGATTATAAGGCCCTTTACTAAGACAACGAAGATTTAAGCCTTGTGATGAGTCACTATGATGTTTATCATTATCCAGGGGGGGATGATGATCATTTTGATATCAGGACTTAACCCATAATATGGGATTACTAAGTATCCTTGTAAGAGGTATCAAATGCCACACAGTTCAGGGTCACATTACTAGAAACATCATGTTTTATGGACTTTTGACAAGGAACCATCAATGAATTTTAATTTCACATGGCTAGGAAATTTAGGCGGAAGATGCCTAGTCAAAATTTCATGTGGGACATACAGCGAAGTGTCCAAAATGCCGAAAATTGATAGGGTCTCTTGGGTGTATATGAACCTACTTGGGATCTGGTCTGAAGAACAATAAAGTGATTTGGGTGTCCGTTTTAGACCTCATAAATGCATCCAAAGTATCCTAGTACATTGGAATCAAATACCTCGTCGTTTAGTTTATGTTGGTGATCATATTGTTGATGTGGAACTATTTGAGAGAATTAAATCAGGGATTATTACAGATGGGGTTTACCTAGTGATTTGGGGTGAATTTTTATTGGTATTGACTTTCAAGGAGAATGTACAACAAGCTCAGGCCATAGGTAGGTGTCCTATGTATCCTGATTAGTGTTGGAATCATAGTTCTCGATGATCGTTAAGAGGTTTTATGCATTAAGGATTCCCGATGTGGTTTGGGATAGTATATCTTAGGCTTACTCTTGAGGAGAATTCCCACTAATATCAGGCCTTTAGAAATATGTAAAATGTTCCAAATTGGAGTTGGAATAAGAGTTGTTATATTTTATTTCTTGACAAATTGTTTGGATGTTATAATCATTATACGTCCTTAAGCGCATGTGGATCAAGATAGGTGTAAGTAATACTTTTATGTGAAATATTCAACAATCCACATGTCTTTCCTTCTTCGTTGATGGAAAAGGTGGAGGAAAATAGTGGAAAAGTATAGGGTGAGAGCCTAAAGGGAGAAAGTGAGGGTCTTTGAGTGTTCTAACATCCACCCTTATTTTGATATATAGGATATAAATGTCTGGTGGATTATACAAATGAGTCTCAGGAATATGTGAAGAGGGGGAAGAGAACCACCTCCTGCTAGAACGACCGAGGGATTACCTCTAGAAGAGTTACCTATTTCTATAGAGAAATGGGAGAATCATCATTCCTCATCAAGAGGAAACAAACATGTGATCTATTTTATTTATCACTAGCTCTCATAGAAGGGAAAATCCAGAGCATACCCTTAGTCTCGAGAACATGGATGTACATATGAGTATCCCATGATAGGTCTCTGTGTTACCTGGGAAATGTAATCATTTAGACATTCAGGGGGTCTGATCCATTGTGTGGATTAATCATACGTCCCCACATACCATGGGTATGTAAACACAAATGGGATCACTAATTCTCCTAGTTGTTTTATCATATTTTTATTGATCTCATTGGACTGGTTCGTAGAGGGGATAAGATGGGTATATCAGAAATAGAAAGATATGATCAAATCCATAGAGAGGAACATATAAGAGTACCACATTCGCCATACTTTTTCATTATGTAGGATGGGGTCCACCCCGCGCGGAGGGTTGGAACACGGGTGGATGGATAATCACTGTATTATGATGGTACACAGACCTATATAAAGTCTTAATAGTGTTTTTCTACATGGGACTATGTTCTGACCATGTAGAATGGTGATATACGGTGCTGAGTTTCATCCACGTAGTGTGGTGCTACGCGGCACAATGTTCCACCCATGTAGCTTGTCCTATGCGGGGAGCCGGAGTGAAGAAGGGGTGTTGGTTCATCACCTTTTAGAAATTTCATTTATGATGGAGATATTATTCATGGTGTGACAATTATTATTTTTCCTTCATTATTTTCTTCAATGCAGTGAGATTCTACTTTTTGGAATTTCTCTGAATAGGTCTTTCCCTTATCGATCAATCTCTTTAGAAATCCATCTCATGTCCCCCCAATCCTCTGAAATTTGGTCGTTTTCTTAGCTCCCCTCGAGATCGTTTTGTTGAGTATTGGGGAAGCTGGATATATGGATCCCACAATAGTTTTTTCAGAATCCCACAAGAAACAACTCATCCCCTAGAAGACTCGTTCGACAAAGGCATGTGGTTCATAGTAGTGAAAGTCAGTAGCTCAATCCTTCGAATGACCTCATCTCGCTCGCGGGATGCCACTGGCTTCACCTCGCCTACGAACCAATTATTTCTTGATGTTGGTGTGCATAGGATGAATTATCCACCTTTATTTCTCCTATAATGCGGTTCATGGGGATGGTACATAGGGGTGGAATTATACACCTCTGTTTCTCCAACGATTCCGTTTTTGGGGTTGGTATGAAGGGGTTGAATTCCCCACCACAATTTTGTCAATGACACTGTTCATGGGGACAGTTCTATTATCTATATCCTACAAACCATTTGGTTCAAAGAGGTTTTACAATGTCATGAACTACCATGTGATGTTGTAGTCCACGAAGGACATTATGTTTTGAGGCACATTGTTTTCTATTTCAAAAATTGGATCCTTTTACACCAATAATAAAATATTTAGTTTAATTCTAATTCACACATTTTGGATTATTTTCAGTCCCCCTTTAATGTTTTCAGGACCAAAAAATTCCACCATCAGAATGGGTTCTGATTGGGATGAAGAGAAGGTTATTCCGATGTATAAAGTAGTCCTAACATGTATTTGTTTTTAGTAGAAAAATGGGACCTTATGGAGGGAAATACCAATATATGGTGGGTGGAGTTCATTTTTCTTTTATGAATTTCGTCAAGGAACATAGCCCTCTTGATTTTCCCTTTCTCTCTTCCTTCTTTGAACCATCTTGTTCACGGTCATATTCACACGAGCACTGCACTTTTCATTCTATGAACCATGCTTTAAACCTTTGAATGATGAGTTTAAGATTCGACATAGTGAGGGTCATACATAGTTCACCTCTTCCCATAAACATAATTTTGAATTTTCAAATATAACTTCCAATTTACAAGATGTATATTTGGATTTTTACATTGAGTAGGTTGGTGTGTGGATTTCCTGTTAAATTAACTATTAGGTTCGTAGGCCAATGCTCCATAGGCTAGTACCTTGTGGGGTTTCCGGGAACCATTTTCAAGCTCCCATATGTAGAGACTTTCTATATATAGAATTTTGTTAGTCCTTTTCCATTTTTTTGATTCTTTTCCATTTTTTGTAGGCTAAATATTTTTCTTGTGTGGTCTTTCAGTGTAGATGATGATAAACATTATTATCATAACATCAATGGATGTAACCATAATAAGTGAGAGTATAGTTAATTTTTTTTGTGAAAAAATCTAGTTTTATTTCATTACTCAGGAGGGTATTCAAAAGCACCTTATCCCCCTGGATCTCATGACCTACCCCCTATCCAATTAGTTTCCACTCTAAAGCATTGTTCTCTATAACGATGCCCTTTTGACACCAGTTGGCCAGATTGGATTCACTATTCATAATGATACATCCTGAGAGTATGATAGAACAAATATTCCTTCCATGTGGGATATATTGACAACTTCGATCCAATAAGTCAAAAAATTTTTAATGGATCTATGTGGATGTATAGAAATCAATAGAGATGTAATACATCTTCAGAATTAGTCATTCAGGACTACCTGACTAATGCTAACCCATCAAAAATCCTTAACAACAGAGGATGGAGCTCCAAATTATATATTTTATCTGGTGGTTTATATTCAAATGAGTGGGCCTAGGAATTCTGGGATCATTAGAATTTCATGGAAGCCTTTGTGCTCAACCTATACCAATTTTTGTGGACCTACCAATTCTTTATCTATTTACTAGGAGAGATACTGCATGAGATGCTCTATCACTGGTGTTCAAGCACCAATACCTTTCACATATCCCATACTGAAGTGGGAATCACTTTTTGGGATGTATAACAGATATAATGACTTATTATCCTTGGTGACATGTATGATGAATTTCTACCAATGCCTAATCCCTCGAAGAACATTGAGAAAGTATCCCCTTTGGCATGGGAATTGATAACTATAACTAAGAGGCTACAGGGTCGTCCTCATCATGATCTCCTACTTATTTCATTTGTGGATTGGACTGAGCTATTTTTTCAGGATAATAAGACAAGGATAAGAGATTTACATAGCCAAACGCATCTGAATCAATAGTCACGACCCAATCCAAGATCATATTTTCTTACCCATGAGGCGGGTGACTACACCACTGGAGGTTTTGGGATACGAAAGTACATATCTATAAATATCACACTTGCATGTTTCATTTCCATGTTTCTCGGCAGGCGACTTTTTTCGTTCAAGGAAATTTATACCAAGGTTTCGGTTTTCACCCTAACAATGGAAACCACACTAGTAGAGGGGAATACCATAAAATTATCTATCCCCACCCTTTCCAATTTTTTTGATTTATTTGAGAAAATTAAGGAAGGGATTCCTCCACGTTATCTTCACAATCCATTTAATCTTTTTTATGGTAAAATATAATATAATTTCCCCTACTAAAAGTATCAGTACGCCGAAAAAGTACACCATTTGTTCCTCCATTCAACATTATAGAATGTTTCCACTATTCATCCCGAGACCTTGAGTGTTGATAGAAACATAGAAATCCTATGTGATCCTTCATATCATTCTTTTTCAACAAACCTCCTGCCTCACAAAATAATAGAAGATGAAGGGTGGGGATCTTCATAAGAACATTTATACCTCATCAAACTTCGTGATACATTCATAACAATCATATAGATAGGATGATCCCCTACAAATCTTATGCACCTTACCAATTTTCCAATCAGTTTGGACATCATCGAACTTTAAGAAGAAATCCTAACCACTAGTGTAGTTAGGATAACCATCTACAAAACATATGAACACTAAAAAATTTCCAGTATGTTTGGATGTTTGTAGTAATTTTAATTCATCCTGGTTACCCTAGTTAAGAGGGAATATCACATGGAAGTCCTTTCTCACATATGGTTGATGATGATGCAGGAGGAATTTGGAATGAATTCATTTATTCCTACCATAGTCGCATCTACTTACATATCATTTGAGTATGCCCAAAAGTGTGTAATAGGCTTTCCTAATGACATACTGATCAGACCAGTCTAATGGGTGAAAACAACATTGACTACATCTAGTCCCATTTTACTTGTTCTAGACGCATCATCTACCTACGTTCATATTTACCAAAGGCACACGATCCTCTATCACATCTTTTTAGAGGGTACTTAATCTATATAACCAATATCTATGGAGAGAAACTCATCCCCTCTTTCCCTGGGTGATATTTTCTATGGTCCTACCAAATGAAACCCTAGTGGAACTTCATTAAGTTCCCTTGATGTTGCGATCATCCCCCTGAACCTGGTTCCAGATATTGAACCACCAATATAGTAGGAAGGTTTCCCTGCTTGGGTATCCAATCCAAGGGAAGATATATATATTGTGGTTCCATTTTTCGTTCACATGCCTATTGCAAAAAAGGAACAAAGTTATGGTTCCAATATTGTCAACAGTCATCATATTGTGCAGAGATAATCTTGGATTTGAATCTAAAATGTTATTGTTAAAATGAATCAAACAGAGTTTTATTATGAGGAGGACACCCTTAAGTGTCTATTTACAAACTGTGGATATGCTGCATTAGACTACAAACATACGCCCCAAATCGTGTACATGATTATCATAGCTTGAGATGATATATCTTCCCATGATGAATGTGTGACTGAGTTCAATGTTTCAGACCACCAAACAATGACCTTTTAGGATCATACCAAAGGGATTCTCCACCAAATATCTGAGGAAGAAAATGTACATGACAAAGTGGTTATTCAAACAAAATAGCTTTTATGGTGAGAATCTCATTTATCCAATCTAAAGACACAACTATTATAAACAACTACAAGTTTTTAAGCTATTATGATGAAGGGGAGAGATATCAGAGCCATTATGAATCAGGTACATCCATAGGTTGAAGCTAAATATGCCCAATGAACTAATTTTGAACAATATCTTGATAGAAAAGGTCATACAATTATTAATCTGATATAAATAGATAATTGGGCTTTGTAGTAATCCATTTAATAATCTTTTGATATTGTTTCATTTGTGTGATATCGGGGAGAGACACTATGCTCTAGAAGTCCTCCTTATCTTCGTATAATATAATGAGGATGTTTTACTCTCAAATTATTCTCATTTATTTTCTCCCTGCAATGTCAAAGAATATTGATAATCTATTTTTAAAAACAATAATCTAAATCAGATATCAATCTATGACCCAATCCATGATAAAGAAAATAATCATATCATGCTTAAATTTTTTCTAAAACCGAGCGACTTAGTGAGCCTGGTTTGACGTTTCTAGGGTTATATTGAAAACCCCAAAAACATTGTGTCTTTTCTAGTATGACCCAAATGTTTTCAAAAGCCAATTATGGTTTAAACATAGTGGTTATAACTTTATTTTTAATTAAGCATCCATTTTTGGGTTTTCAACCTAACAATATTTGTGTCTCCAAATTGTTGAATTTTTTTATTGCTCAATATTTTTCCTAAACTATATAGTGTGTGGGTTTGGTGAGGTGGTACTCTACTTTTGTCAAGGATTCTCTTTGGTTGTTTTAATCCTTTTGAGTGTTCTCTTTTTCATGGGTAGTAAGATGTGTTTCTAATTGGACTATGATATGTGATGTTTTAGGTCATAAAAATTTCATGGTGACTGATGTTTTAGGTCGTACAATGTTGACCCTGTTTTGTAGGGAGAGGTCCCAATTTAGGACTCGTTAATATCGAATGTCTCAGAAACATTAAGCATTTGATAATATATTTTTCTTGACCATGAATTGTGTTTTCTAGATAATTGGATATGACTTTCATCATCGAATCCAAGGGGTGTAAGGAGACCCTAAAATCCTTTTTGAGGAATAATTTTCCTGTGGTTGAAAAACCATTTTTATAGGAAACATATATAGAGATGCTAGGAAATTGGGTGCATAGTTATATAAAGGTGTCCAGAGGATACATGCCTTCCATATCTGATGGCCAGGATGTTTCAAGGAAATTTAGAAATTTTTATTTTTGTAAGACAATTGTGGGAGGCCTATTGGGGGAACGATTTTTTGTAGTAATATGGGCATTTAAATTGGTTTTGGTCTAGAAACTACTCCCACACAAATTTGATTTGATTAAAGAGGGATGGATCATGATGCACTTTAATTTCATACAAATGAGACATTTAAGACTTATGATTCTAATTTTTTAACACTATCATGGGGATAAACAATATTCCTTTCTCTCGGTGGTTTTACCTATTGTGATTGATCACATTCATCCATTATAGGGGAGAGACTAGGTAAACTATAACAAAAGGGTTTCTAAAACCAGGGAATGAGGTGAGAAGTAAACATCACTGGGGAATACATAGGAAGGAAAAGACACACATGAGGACCACTTTTCCTTTTTTAGATAGGTTTTTTTGGAAACATATGCAGATCCACTGGGGAATTGTGTGGAAAGTAAAACAATGGTATCCGCAGGACAGTAGCTGTCGGTTTCAGATGGCCATGGATGGTTATGGCGATTCAGAACATTTTGGACTCAGAGTATGGTTTGGGAAGAGTGGTTCCTAAACATGACAAGGGGGCATTGCAGGCCGAATTCAATCGAGAATAGATGAAGATGTATTTCCGATACATGTGTGTGTAGGTTCCTCAATCAGGTCAGACCCATGTGTGGGAAAGGATGAGAAATTGATTTTTCTTAGAATGACCCAAAATATGAGACTCAGGGGCCACTATATATCCTATGATGATAGTAATATAGAAATAAATAGTTATTTAAATGGTTATCCGTATGAATATTTGGTTCACATAGATGAATGTGTTGATTTTTTTCTCATAAGGTTACCAATAAAGTGGGACCGACATTAAACATTCATATTTGGATTCTTTTCAAGAACATAAACTTTCGAGAGGATATTCATGGGAAATTTAGGGCCCAAGAATGAAAATTGATTGTTGAGCATCATGTAGTTTTAATATCATCATATATGGACATTGATGTAGAAGCCCAGATTAATTAGAGGACATTCAGACCAAGGATTTCCAACAAGTTCAAGATTTTGATATAAAAGATTGTGAAATCTTTAGTTTCAATGGATCATGGATCAGGAGACATGATACCAGGATTAGAAGAGACTCAGCATATTAGAATAGGAAAATCCTCTCCCAAAGATTAATTTTCCTTTGGTGGACAAGCCATTTTATGGGAAACATATGTAGAGATGTCAGGGCATTGTGTGAATAGTCAAACAGAGGTGTCCACAGGACACTAACCTCCCATATTCGATGATTGAGAAGGTATATAGGTATATGAAACGCTTGATGTGTAGAGTTTGATAGATGGGAAAATGTGAATGGTTTTGTTAGAAACGTTCTGGCTATGATCACCCATATATCAGTAACTCTCATAGATAGATATAGCTCTCACATAGCGTGAGGAATCTTGATTACCTTACTAGAGTAGTGCCCGATTTTGAGGATTCGAGTTTCCCAAAATTATCCTCCACACAGTGGTTTTTCCAATGCATATGGAGTAGAGAATTTTATCTATATTTTAGGTACCTTTCAGTTTAATGTCACATGGTTTGAACTCAAGGTTTCCCAAAATGGAGGGGAAAATTCTAATATTACTTTTAATGTCATGCCAACATGATCAGTCATTGTAGTTTGGTTTTCCATGGCTCTATGAGGAATTCCCTGTTAATATTCTCCTACCCACATGAGATATGTAGAGTGTGAGAAAAATGGGGAGGGAAAATGTTTCCCTCCACCACCCACATATGGAATGATGAATGAAGGGGGAATTATTGGACCATACAGTTTAGTATCATGTAGGGAGGATGTGGGTAACTATTTTTGAATAATATAACTATTTTGGATCCATGAAATTTTAATTATTATAGATAAGACGTTGAAGGAACTATTTAACATCTTGTTTCAGGGAAAAAATACCAAAGGAATCATCCATTAATATGGGATAATCAGGCTGATATACTTATAGTATGCCCCATATGTGAGCGGGGGAAGAAATTGTAATTCCTAATTCTTGGAGCTCTCTAATCAAGAGGGATGATTCATCTCTTAGGAACCAATGTGTGTATTTAACTAGGAAAAATATATTATAATGGAGAATTTTTCTTTTGTTGAAAGACCATTTTTGTGTAAAATCTATGTAGAGCCACTACAGCATTGTATGCATAGTTAAACAAAGGTGTTCGCAAGACACTGGCCATCCATTTTCGAAAGCTATTGTTGATTATGAGGATTTGATATTTCGCAGTGCATGGAGTTTGATGGAGGAAAATTGGATATCTAGGTACTTGAGAAATATCTCATTCATGATTAGTTATGAGGTACAATATCCTATGCATAGATATGAGTCATATATAGGAGGGTTGATCTTTTGACTAATCCTTATTATGGGGATCATTTTTTAGAATCATTCACACATATTTACTTTCTAATATAGGAAACAGAGGAATTTTGATTTCCATGTGGTTGGTCCCAGGAAGGCCAAGGTGTTGCTTCGTATCTCTTCATACAAATAATCTTTCCATACATATTTCTTGAGAAACCTTACAGTTTAATGTTGTGTGGATACGACATCTTTGTCAATTCAGTTTAATGTAGTGTGGTTGCGAGTCATGAATTTCCATACGCAAGTCATTCCTATACACAATGGGTGGCATTGTTTTCATGGTTGATGGACCATGATAGGGGATCCATGTGTCACTACATATTTAAAAAATGAAAAAATCATGTCACACATAGTTCTAAAAACTTATTCCCTTCATTGTTCTAATCTATGTACATGGGGGGATATTTTTTTTAAATGTTGGATGGTCCAAGATATAGAATCCAGGTGTCAATACATATCCTATGATGATAGGAATCAAGAGACTCATAGTTATGGAATCCCATGTAGTTAAATGTCACATGAAAAGGATTATTATGAAATGATGTATAATGGATGGTGTGGGAGAATTGTCATGCTTGAACCTCATTGTGGTTTCCTATGTATCCTAGTTATTTAGGAATCAAAGTCCGTGTAGATCTAAAAACAACTTCCCGATACTGGTCAGACCCTTGTAGAGGGTGGAGGGGGGGGGATTTTTTGAATAGAAGATGGACCAAAATTAATGATCTAGGATTCCCTATGTATCATGTTAGGGTGGGAATGAATCCCTCAACAGTTATGGAATACATGGTCCATGTACTAGTCTAACCCAGACATAGGAATGGATAATTTTTTTAATGATGTATAGACTAGGATGAAGTATCTGGGTATCACTACATATCCTATGAGGGTAGAAATTAGGCCATATGTAGTTCTTGAAATCCCCCTATGCTAGTCTATAATTTTCAGAGAGGGGGATCATTTTTAGCATGTGTTGGTTGGACAAAGAGTTATGGTTAATGAATCTCAATGATTCCTTTGAGGGTAAGAATCAATCCATACAATGTTCTTGATGTATCCTTGTATCGGTCTGACTCATACATATGTGGGACACACATTGTTTTGAATTGTAATTGGATAAGGATGAACGATATAGGTGTCTCTATGTATCATGAATGGGAAGGAATCAATCTACACAAAGTTCTAGAGAAAAGAGTTCCCAAGTGGATCTGACTCTCATAATGGAACATGGGAATAAAGTCTTTCTATCACATGGAATTGACTCATGTGTAATGACTCATTGTTCACGAAATAAATATCACCATGTAGTTTAACGTCTTCTTATATAGACAGTGATGCTAATATGTTTAATGTTGTACATCATGGATGCATATGGCGCTATGAAGTTTAACATCTTGTAGCTAAGATATACTATATATGATTATACAATGTTCTTATTTTTGATCCTTGCATTTGTGGGAGTTGTGGGGAGCTTTCCATAAATTGAAATTATGTAATATTCTCCATTGGAGTATAAAATGAGTATAACATATGGTCATTCCCATTTTGGATTCAATTTTTGTCGTTTCAACTGAGGAAAAGAACCATTTCTCCTTCGAGGAAAGATCAATGGAGATCCTTCTTATTGAATGCTTGTGTAATCCATGTTCGGAAAACATCCAAACAGTGTATAATGTGAAATATTTTCTCTTCCAACTGCTCCAACTCGTCAAACTATTTCTGGGACTACTCATCTATATATAGTTATTCAGATATGGCCATGCAGTGTGATGGTAGTTAAACATCGATGGGTAAGACGACATCTATCTAGTATAAAAATGAGTACGAGGTTGCTTGTGTGGCTATGTGAGTAATGGTCCAGTATTCCCAAAGAGCATGTAGCAAATTTTCCAGCCATCATTTATTGTATTTGTAAACCATTTAATGAAGAATGTTGGATAAGATCTTATTGATGGCCTCAATCAAGATGTTGGCCACTGCATGATAGTGGTATGAATGGTTGGATTTGATGTTTTTATCTTGGTATAGCCTATCTCATTCAATAGAGTATAAATTGGTTCCATTTTCAATTATTAGCGTATGAGGGACACCAAATCTAGTGATGATGTTGGATTTCACAAATATGAAAATTCATCATTCTCGAAATTCATCGATGTGTGCGACGTCTACCTATTTGGAAAAGAAGTTGGTCACTATGAGAATATACCTAATTTTTTCCCCCTAGTAGGAGGATATGGAATCGTGCAATCCATTCCCCATATGGAAAATGTCTAGGAGTACTTGGTTGTGTGAATTAAATCTAGGGTTATAGGATAGGATTATCATGAACTTGACAATAATGAAACTTTTTTGGGAATTAAGAATAATCATGTGTCATAGTGGGACAGTAGTATCTGAGCCTCCAGATTTTAGGAGAGAGCTTGGATTCTAAGTGATGTGCTCCATAGTCCAAGAATGTACTTATTTCCTAAAAACAATAGTCTCATCCCTATCGATTCAACTGAGGAGGATCCCATCAAGTCATTTATTATAAAGGAACTTTTTCTGGTTCATGCCATCATGCATTATGATGTTTATTTCCTATCTCTAGATTTTATCCTTTACATCCCTATATGATGGGAGTTCTCTCCTTTGATAGTAATTTTTAATTTGAGTCATCTAGTTGGAGGTATGCCTATAAGGATTAGTGACAAGATTATTCACATTGGTTTCTACTGTATTGGTAAAAAAATGGTAGGACCATCTGATGGTGGTCAATGTAGATAATGTTCTAATCCTTGTCTGGATTAGCCAAAGCTATGGATTCATTTTCTAATTATTTGGATTTTTCATTTTATTAACGGTGAATATGAGTGAATGTTAGATTTGATGGAAATTATGTCATCAATTCTTGGATGTGGTCCATCAATGGGAATGATTCTTCTGTTATTTATTTCATAGTCACCATTGACATGTTTGATAACCATTTTCTTGTCATATTTTATATTTAAATTCACTTAATGTGCTTGATGTGAAAAATATAAGCCTATAATGAGGTAATGGTACTCTATTTGATTATTTTTTCATCCTTCTTATAGTTGGAAGGAGTAAGGCTTGACTGGATTTTCTAAAGATATAAGTAAGACTCCCATCCCCAATTTATTTAACATAGGGTCTTTCATATTTTCCTCTACTAGACTTATGGAAATTCCTCATATCTAGGAACACACATGGATAGAGAATACCTCATCAGCAGGTAGTTCAACATCCAATGAAATAATGTCATAAAACGTTTTTAAATTATTTTCAAAAACTTCATTTATAAGTTTTCAAAAGAATGTTTTCAATTAAATTTATGTCAATTAATTTTAAGCTTCTTTGATAATAATTTAAATTATTTTCGAAGGAAAATTTTTTAAAAAAGATTTTAATCTTATTTTATAAATTTTCAAACTATTTTCAAAGAATTGTTTTTCAAAATGTGTTCAAGTTAATTTTATACATTTTCAATGAAAAATGGTTTTCAAATGATCTCATTATTAAATTCGATGTTTTAATTGTATTTTCAATTAAAAAGTATTTAAAAATGTTTTTATGATTCTTTTATATGTTTTTAAAGTATTAAAAAAATGTATTGAAAATGTGTTCAAGCTTATTTTTTTTTAAGGAAAAAAGATTTTCATAATTAATACACTATTTATTTCTTATTTTTCAATGTACATCCAATGAAAATGTTTTCAAAAGTTTTAATTTTTTGAAGATCATTTTTAAAAACAATAAAGTATATTTTCGTCAAAAATCATTTTTTAAATATATTTCAAAATTATTTTATATATATAATGCTAACCATTTATGTTACTCATTCCCTTATAGGAAATGATCCAAATGTTTCAATAATATTAATTTTTGAATTGTTTATGTTTTTATAGAATGATGCTTATTAAACCTATTTGGCTTTCACAGGTTATATTATTTTTGAACCCAATTACTTTCATGGGTTATGATTTAATGAAATGATTAGAAAACCAATTTATATTTTAGAGTTTATGATTCAATGAAATTTAAATGATACCCATTACATTCCATGGGTTTTGATTTTTTTTATAAAACCCATATTTTTTCATGGGGCATGATATGATGAATGTTTTTTATCTTGTGGGACTTGTATGTATTATTTTCTATGTGATGGGTGGGACCAATATCTCCCCCTATTGAATTGGGTAATGATAAATGTTTTATGATCTCAAGAGGATACATGTAAGTAAAAACCAATTCATAAATAAGAGGGTATATGAAGCCAAAAACAAGAGGGTACACCAAGTCCATCCAAAGATTAAAACAAGAGGCCATATTATGTCTGAAAAAATAGGATACACGAGAGGGAATCCTAATCCTAAAAAAATATGGTATACACGAGTGAATGCTAAGAACAAAACAAGAGTGTATATGAGAGAGAATCTGATGCCCAAAGCAGGTACATGGGATATTTTACCAAGCCTAAAATTTTATGAATGTATTTGTAGGAATCTTTTACATAAGATGAAATATGTTTATGTTTATGGAACAAGTTCCATGTCATATTTTATGATGGATCAAAGTCTTTTCTCTCTTATGATTCAGGACTTCTGAACATCCAATATTTATTCCCTGATTTAGGTTTATGATCGTTGATTTGTAAGGGATGAAAAAATAATGTTATAATCACATTCTCAATACATTATGCTAATATTTATGCTTACAAATCTCCCATGTTCAACTTTATTGAACTTCTAAACTCACCCCTTTTTATGTTTCTTCTCCACAGTTTATAATGAAATTATTTTTTGTGGAATTAATAAGGGGGAATATCTTTTTTCAAAACATGACGATATTTAAATATATTAAATTTTTTTCTTTCCTGGTTTCCAAAGAACAAAACTAATACAATATTCAACCATTTTTTTAGGGTATGAAGTATTCTATAAAAATGTTTTAATTTTTATGTATGAAAGTAGATTTTCTCTATTGATACCACTAAATTTAGTAGAATACTATAACAAAATTATCCCGTACAATGATGGAATCTAACCTCCCAAGCCTTGATAAAGAGAGCTGACAATTTCATAATCATCTATTGAAGATTTATATCTATTCAGAGAATAGGTTCATGCACAATTAGTTACCAATGGATTATACATAAATGTATTATAAAGGATTACAAATTTCAAAAAATATGGAATGCATTGGTATTATCAAAAAATAGGTCTTTATATGATCACCCTGGTTTGATCAGGGGAAAATCGGATCCCAACTTCTATTAGGAAAAGAGGATGGATGCTAAGGGTAATATAAGGATTTAGTATCACTGTTTATTTTAAAAAAATCTTATATTTATCTTTTTATAAGAATATTTGCCCTCATTACTACCATTATTCGTGGGGAAATCATCAAAATAAAACATGTCATCCTATTCAATTTTAACCGTATAATCACAATCTACACCCTTTCCATAGATTATAATCGTAACCAGAAATATTTAATATCATATATCAAGTTGGTGAAATAATTCAAGTCAATGATCATTCAAATATCTATTGTGATAGAATATAATGAGAAATGAACTGGCTCAGTAAATCATATTTTATACTCCATAATGATATAATCACCCAATTAGAGGGTTACAAACTATCAAGACATAGAAAGAACCATCGTTTATGGAAAAACCGAAGAGTGAATCTCAAATTGAAATCTCTCCAATTATGGTTCCAATATATCTTTTCTTAGACAAATGATTCCCATCATAGTGGGATATGATATTCTCACATGAATGTGGAACACATCACTTTAATCACCTGATGTCTCTCAAAAAATAAAATGATCCCATCTATTTTACCCAATTAGTCCTCGAATTTTTTGGCCCATTATTACTTTGAAATACTTGTCTCGTATGGTGAAATAACTCCTTAGTGTGGTCCATCACTATACCTTGATATGAACCAACTTCTAAATGTTGAGATAGACTCCAAACTAATACCTTATATATGGATCCAATTACTCACACTATGGTCTCTATAGAATTATAATCAATGAGAGTGTTCACCCATGAAATATTGTCTATGTATCCCTCCTCAGATTTCACCAAGTCTCTCCGAGGGGGTATAATACTATATAATAATTATTTAAATATAGAATATAATAATAAAATAGTTTTTTAAAACTATTCACACAAAGAAATAAATTGAATAAATAACTATATAGAAAATGATATTTAAATTTATGATTATCATATGGTTCACATGAATCATGTATAACAAATGCACCCTAATCATAATAATAAATAAAGTTCATTCAAAAAGTAAATCTCCATATCCCTAGTTAACTTGAGGATTAGTAATATTTTTGTTCCCCAAACATGTAACACATTGAAATTATAAAGTAAGAATAATGTATTTGATAGCAAGTATCATATGAATTTCTAAGAGAGTACAAGAATATAATAACCTAAGACTTTGAAAAATATTTACCATTTTAAATAAGTTAAATATATGATATATATTTCAATTAAGGTGATAATGAGTTATCAGGCGTGTCACATAACCACGTGTTTCATGAATGGAATGCGTTACAAGGAAAACCATGTTTTACTGAACAAAAATTTATTATTAAAATATTATAATGTAATATAATAACACATAACCTATCAACTAATTTAGAAGTTATGGAAAATTTTAACTAACATTACAAAATCAATGGTTTAAAAAAATATAAAATGAATCAATTGGTAAAAAATTAATTATAAAAAAATATATTTATCCTAACTATGTTCAATACCCTCATTTTGGTGGGGGTAAATCTGGGTAGGATAGATTAATAAATCTTCCCCTCTAGATCTTATGTTTTTTATAAACAAAAAACTCTTCTCTTTCCTTCATGTAGTAATAAAGAAAAAAAATTATTGTTTAGAAACATTGATTTTACATGGTTCAATATCACTAGGAAACGTCCAACGAACATACAATGTCAATGTTCTAGTGTACCAAATCCAATAAGGATCACTTACAAAATAAATGTTTTAGGATGGATCACTTCTATAACCAGGATTAGTACCTTTATAATTATTAGGGTTAGTTCACTACTTTCCAGAGGTTCACTCCCTACCTCTCTGTATATTTCTCACTAAAAGTGAAAATGATCACACTAATCCTCTTTTTTCGCTCACCACTATAGAAAGGATCCACACACTGTTTATGGTTAGGTAGGTCCCCATATTATAAAAAATTAATTCATACTCTAATGAAGAAAGATGCTATGTTGTAGTCCTATTTTCACCTGGTAGATGAAATCCTCTTTTTCACATATTGTTATTTTCAGGAAATGAATTTTGTGAAAAAATTTAGTCCCTGCATTAACATCCTTATAATGAATGCAAACTATCATTCATCCTTAGTGAACTATCTTGCATACTTTATGAACTACCATGAATTCTCGGCAAACAGTTATACCCCACATAGTACAAGTACATCTAGGTCACCATTTTTTCACAGACCATCACTGCATCGTAGACATCCTTTGATTTGATGTCATACTTTTCTTCACAGTCCTTTTTCTTTTTTTATCTACTGAGCCCCAAAAACCCCATTCAAAAAAATTTCTAACGAATTATCTCCATATTGGAATTAATATCCATAAACATTATCTCTATCACAGAATCCCCCCTCATAAACTACTTCATACTTTCCTAAATGATTCCAATGATTAATCTCTAATGAAATTCTCTATATATTATTATTTTATTAGGATTTTTTTAATGTAAATTAAATCCATCAGAACTCTATAATTATAAATGCCCAAAACTTTTATCTAGGACATCCTTCACTGCAAACAGCTATATTGTCTACATTGCACATTAATCCATTATGGTGGAAATTTTCTTCTTCAAATGAAATCTCTTTTGGGCTCCTAAAATCACTGCTTGTATTCTTAAAATAAAAACCCTGCCATGAGCATGCCTCAGGGTTCGTGATATGTCCTTCTTTGTTGGAAAACTGTTCTTCATGATCTGTTAATTGTGTTATGAAAACTCCATGATAAACAATCCACAAACTATAATTCATGGACCACAAAATGCACATCATGGTCTTCAATAAATGAATCATGGCATGAAAAAATTTCTTTATGTTCCTTGAGCTATATTCCGTGAACTCTTTTGTATAAAAATATACCTTTTCTATAATACAAACTCCCGATTTTGAGGACCAATATGTTTTGTAAAATACTGGGAAACTGCACCACCTAGAACCCATATTATTTAGAAAAACCTACCATAATAATTAACATTCAAATATATTTTTTAAAAAATTTAAATCACGCCCAAAAACACTTAGATGACTCCTTTATGGATTTTTCCCAAAAAATAAGAAAACCAATTGAATATAAATGAATTTGTTATTACATAGAAAGCAATTTTATCCTAATAAATTAAATAAATTACAATTGGTGAATGATATCAATGAAATATGTTATATTTTTAATAATATATTGTTCATATTCTCTTAATTAATTTTATATGCATAATATTATAACACACCCAATACTACTCCTAACAACCTATATATTCATTATGGTACTTTTACTACCTTTTAGTATGTGACCTATTTTAAATAAAAATTTTTGACGATTAACAAATATTATATGTGAAAATAGACCTAATATTTGAAATAAAAACATAAAATTTATTTATGGGTTTATTTTTGGTACATTTATGTGAAGTTAAATTTTTTGGTGAATAGTAAAAAAAACTAATGAATTAAAATTCAAAACTGCATTTTTATATAATTTTTTTTATTTAATTATAAATTTAATTTGTTTTAAAGTTTAATTAGATTAAATATTTTTTTAATTAATAAAATTTACTTCATTATTATCAATTTCACATTGTATTTTAAAATATAATCATAAGAAATTTTTATGATTTTTCATTAAAAACCCAGATTAACATCCCGTTTGTGGTATTAATTTTAAATATTTTCATCCACTAATGTGATTGAAAATTGGAAAATTGTTTCCATATTTGGAATCAAAATAATTTATCATTTATAATGATTTAATATCAGTTTTTTTACCAATAATATAAGTTATAGTGAATCAAATTAATTACAATGATAAAATTGAAATTCTGCTAAACAAAGGACTAAACCTTAGTATTACATGACAAATACACCTGTAAAATATCATTTATATGGACATATTTAGACACTATAATCTCATTTATCAATATTATATCTTTATTGGAGCAACTTTATATGGGAAAATAGTGGGTGGAATTCTCTATACAAAAATTTACAAGAGTGCTGCTTCGACACTATAAAAAGTCCTCCTATAATCCAACATCATCACACATCTAAATCCTAATTGGATTGACCAATATCTTCCAAAATAGATCATTAAAATATATAACATAATCCTATAATACTCCCCTAGGGTATAAATCTATCCAAGGAATACCTTTTGTGCAAACCAAAAGGACTTACCCAAAGAAGGGGTAACATCTTTCCAAAATCTATAGAGTTTTAGTTCAATTATCCACCCCTCCAATATAATTATTTCTTGATTATATAAAAATATATTATAAAAAATACTAATATAATGTTATTTTAACTTATTTATATGAAATTTTAAAAACATCCATCTAATAGGTAATGAACCTACTGTTTATGTGTATGAAAATCCATCGCCTCAAAAAACGACGCTTTTTCATTTTTCTACCACGACATCTCATTGTGGGAACTATGATGAAAACTCTATTTATATATGATATATATGATTTTTATTATTTATTTATTATTATTTAATTATTTTATAACACCAACTGAGATTCTTTCTATTATATGTAAAAATGATAACATTATTTGGGGAAGTGTGGACTACCTCCTCCTCAAAGAGATGTGATTCTTTCACGCTATACATGGAAGGTATTTAGGATTATTTTAGTAATAATATTTTAAATATAAGAAATTAATATTATACTTTATTTATAATTTACTAATCTATAATTTACTTACCCCACTTTTAATGTGACAAAAAAATGAAAGTAGTGTTCATGCGTACCTGTGGCCTACTGTCTACATAAATGATGTTATACATTTCATATCACCAAATATTATTAATTATAATGAATACATATATAGTTAATATATCCTATATTTATATACTGGTTTAAATTTTTTATATTATGAAACAATTATCTAATTAACAACAGAAACTAGTGACATGTTAAAACGTACTTGAAAATCATGGAAATTATAATATAGAATAGTGTAAATAATGAAATATTTTTATCACATGGGTAATAAGATATTTTTTAGAAGAAAATATATGATATTATAAACATGAAAAGTTTACTATAATTAATTATTAACTCTATTCAAACCAGGATACATTATGTTGAATTCCGTTCACACAAAAGTAAACATAAGGTAAGGGATTTCATCTCACTTTACATTCTAATGAGAGTTAAATATTGTTATAAACCTATTAAATTTTTATGGGGTATATATCAATTTTTGAAGTGTTATATATTGGATATCCTTATTGTCATGATATTTTAAGATTCATTTAATTCATTGGTAATTATGAATTGAATTTTTTAAAGTTGTATGAGAAACATTGGAATATATAAAGGTTATTTTCCTCAAGAATGTTTTAATGATATTTCATTAAACAGTGTCAAAAACCATTATTGTCACTTATCCTACATAGATAGATTATTGAAAAATACATAATATTTATTAAATATGGATACTTTATGATATGGAATATTTTTGATAAATTGACTACTCGAAATGGGAAATGCTTTAGATCTGAAATGATGGGTTGGGTCTGTACATTATATAGCCCCTCGATGGTTAGATAGGTTATAGTAAGACTATTTATTTATCCAAATTAAACTATTTTATACATATAGATTTAAACATTATGGAAGTTGGATCTTGAGAGTTTATGTTCTCATTTTACTTATACCTGAGGTCCAATAATTATTCACTTCCTTTACATATATTTAAGTTATCGTTGATATTATCCATGAGTTTTTCATATGATAAAATATATGGAGTCATTTTATTATCAATTTATTGATTAAATGGATTGTTTTTTCATATTATTAAATTTTCATAATTATTATTCCTTATCTATTTAATTTAAAGGAATTTGTTATCAGTTATTTACTTATATGTGTTGATTTATTTTCATTGATTCATTATTTATTCATCTTTACATACCCTTACATAGAATTTTATCTCTCCATTTTTATGTTTCATTTTCCAAGGATATGAATATGAACCGTTGAATGAGTTTCAAGGATTCAATTAATATTATTTTAGTATTTATCATGTTTTAAATTTCTATTTACAAATGTATAATGGGTTTCATGTATGTAATATGGATTTCTAAAACTACTAAACTGACTGGTCATTAGATATTTGATTCACTCTAATCATGATAATGTAATGAAATAATTTACTCAATCCAGAATTCTAGGTTTGGGTTGTAACACTTGTTATCAATGTCAGTTTAGCCCCAAGCATGGAAACTAGATTTAGAAAAATTATATTAATAAACATAAGCCTGAGATGAATGTTAGGGGTATGTATAGAAGAAAATTCCAGACTTTTGGAAAAGCAGAGATTATGTTGGAATTCTCAGAAATGTATCCTTGTCTGGATACTAAAAGTTCATATTATTATGGAATATATTTATCATGGAGCAATAACTCCAACAAGGTGTTTCATGCATGATGCAGTGAAACCTAGTACATTAAAACAACCCTTACTTCACACCTGGTTTCAGAATTTCTGGGAATAAAGTTAAGATAAATCAAATTTTGTTTAATAAACATTATGAATTATTTAATTGTAAAGATATCTCAAAAAAACCATGTTTAATATTATGATATTAGTAATGTGAATCATTTTCAATATATAATTATTATTTCACTAGTTCCTAAATTATAAATTATGTTAAAAAATGGTATGATTCAATACAGTGTATTTAATTCATTAGAAATGGTGTCCAGAAGGAATAATGGTATCAGTAGTCATGGAAAATGAAAATATTTCCCAACTAAGAATACTAATATAGCTGGTTTTGGAACTGAAAATGTTATGTAAAAATGTGGAAATGTTAATCAGGATATCACACATAACCATGCCCATATAGATCAATGTGTCCCATAATGAGATGATCTTATATTTGATAGATTTATGTTACAAAGGCCACCATAGTTTAGTGGGACTAATGAAAAAGTGTAAGATTAAAAATGGATTAGGTCATTGTATAAGTTATTCATGGCATTGGGATGTAGTGAAATGGAAAATGTTACATATAAAGTATATTGTCTAAATTGAGATGTATATCAATGGTGGTAATTGATCCAGGATACTTGGGAGGAAGAATAAATATAAAACATGGAATATAGAACTTTTATGGATACATTCATTGATAAATAATTCCCTCATGAGAAACAAATTAAGATGAAGAGAATGATAAAATGATTAAAGAAAAAGGAGGAATATTTTTCGACGAGGTATGAAGCTACCTTTACCCGGTTAGAATGTTATTATAATGATTTTATATACAAAATAGATTGAAAAAATTGAACAATTATTTGAAGGAATTCAATCAAATCTATGGAAGGTAACTAGTCTTTAATCATTTTTCATCATATGATGAAATATTTTTTCCATTAAGAAGGAGATGAAATTTTATAAAATCAATATATTCAATGGAATCCTGGTAAATAAGAGGCCATATGAGCCCCATAAAAATGGGTATGAGTTAAAGGAGAGGATGTGAGAGAAGGATTTTCCAAGTGGTTATAATAGTGAAATGAATCAACCTAAAAAATTATTGAAAGGATTGGAAGTTATTTATAAGTGAATAGAAAAGGGTAACATGGAAAAAAGAATTCAAAGGAAAGAAGGAAGATGATGCTACTCAAAGATAGATTTTCAAGGACATGGGGAACAAAATAAGCAAATTCCCCATGAATCAAGAGAATATACCATGGAATAATCTATGTGTTCATGGTAAATAATATGTTATTGACAGAAATGATGTGGAATGATTAATTTAATTATGTTTTTGGATCTAATAAATATGTTCTATGTTTGTTTTATTTATTATCTTTTTATCATATGATTTGTGAAATATGTAATGATTATATTAAAACACATTTTCTTTAAGGATTTGAGATCACATGATGAATTCTACCAAGGAAAGTTATTCGGTAGAATGTAATATTTTTGGAAAACACAAGGTTGATAGAAAGAGAAACCATAATATGTTCCTAATGTCAACTTAATGATTTTTGGATAAAGAAATAATTGGATTAAATTATGTAAAATTGGATAAGTTTTGACTACCTTGGATCTATGTAATGATTTATTAAAGTGTTTTATTCTATCATTTATGAAGTTTAAAGAATTTTCCAATTGAATGAATATATTTAATTATCAATGTTTTATTTATGTAATAAGTAATCATGGATTCTTTCAAAAAGGTTATACATTAATTAAAGTTATTAAAATGCTTCAAGATGATATAAGTTGAATATGTTCACATTATTTACAAGTCATACTTAATATTGTTTATATGCTAATGATAAGTAAATTTTTTAAATTAAGTGACCATCTTTATAATGTCTTGTATCATATGTTTTTGGAAAATTTAACCATTTATGAAATAGTTTAAGTTGAACATTGGATGATATTTTAGAGGTTAATGTATTAATTCACCGTACGATGCATCCTTCACTAAGAAATAAAGTATAAAAAGTTAAAAGTATAACCAAAGGATAACACCATGTTTCTGAAATAGAAACATATATTTACTTACATTATTAAAGAGTGAAAGAATTTACCAACTCTATGAAAAATGGTATTGAAACAAAAAAGTTTTCCTATTATAATCATTTTTGATGATACTAATGAACTCTACTCATACCTCTAGTTTATGTATTTGTAGTCATCAAATTTCAATAGAAAATATTCTCTATCACTATCCATTAATACTTGACAGTTTTGTTTTCTTCTATTTCCATGTTTTTACTAGCATTCTCCTATTTGAAATCAATGTTTGGTTGTGACCTTCGCATTTTCCTTCTATTATTATTAAGAATAATTATTCGTAACCCTATTTATGATGTGGGTTTTTCAAAAATTGTTTATTTTCAAATAGTAACACCTAATGCACTAATATAAATTTAAAATAGTGGGGAAGTGATTTAATTAATATAGTGAGAATTTAACACCCCAAAATTCTAATGTATGAACACTATATTTCAATGCATGTATCGCACGCATCACCGAGCATGTAATGGAATATAACACCCCAAGTATTTACAAAATATTTACTATTTTTAATAAATTATATCTATTATATATATTTTAATTAAAGTGATACTTAGTTAGTGTGTGTGGTATTAAACAATGAGTTTCTTCATTGGTTTATGTTTCATGCAAGAACGAGTTTTATCGAACAATAATATAGTATTAAAATGTTATTATTAAATATAATAAGATATTAAATAGCCATTAAATTAGTTTATCTGAAACGGATCTACAAAATGATGAAAATTTATGTTTTACATAAATATAAAACGAATTAATTGTTTATGAATTAATTATCAATAAATATGAAAAACAATTGAATATAAATGAAAATGTTTTTTTATTACTCTGAAAGTTATTTTATCCTAATAAATACAATTAATTAGAATTATGGAATGATATTAATGAAATATATATATATATATATATATATATATATTATTTAGTAATTTATTTTTATATCCATCCAATAGATTTTATAGGCATAAGATAAGAACAAACCCAATACAACACATAAAATCTTATATTTTTATTATGGCACTTTTGTCACCTTTTAATAGAGAACCTATTTTATAATTTTATTTAATTTATAAGAATTATTTGTCGAAATAAACATTATATTTTAAATATAATCATTAAAATTTGGTTAGGCTTAATTTTTGGTATTTTTTGTGATGTTTAATTTTTTGATTAATAGTAATAAAAATACTAAATTTTAATTCAAAATTTCTTTTTTTTATAATTTATTTATAAGATTAAATTGTAATTTTAATTGGTGTTAAAGTGAAAATATATTTATTTTTCAATTAATAAAATTTATTCCATTATAATTATTTTCACTTTGACATTTAATATAAAAAAATTTCAAACTTTTGTACGATTTTACATTAAAAACCCACATTGGCACCTGATATAGGAGATTAATTTTATGTTTATTTCTGCAACTTTTTATAGAAATTTGGAAAAATGGATTATATATATTTAATCATAATAATTTATAATTTTTAATAAGGTAAAATGAGTTTTTCAAAAAAAAATATTAGTGATAGTGATTGAAATTAATTATAATTATTTAGGTGAAATTAATCTTAACAATGGAATAAATCTTAAACTTAAGGGATCGCATAACCCAGAAACTTGACCGAAAATATATTGGATGACTATATTTAGACCGAATATAATATCCTTTATGGGATTTTTTCCATTATTATATCATATTTCCATAGAGAAAATGGTGATGGAATTTCCTTTCCCAAAATTTACAAGAGTGTCACTCCTCCTCCACGATAAAAAGGCATCATCTCCTCCTACTTCCTCAAAACACTCAAAAATATTTGGATAAAAACAATTCTGACAAAAAATCTCCATAAAATATCTCCTTTAATCCTAAAATCCTCCCATTATGTATAAATTTATCTAGATAATCCCTTTGGTGAAAATAGAAATGAGTTACCCATTGATGAGGCAACATGTTTCTTCAAGGTCATTAGTTTTATTTCAATTATCTACAACCTAAAATTTCCATATTCCATGATTATAAAACAAAAAATAGTATCCTCAATATACTGAGATGTTATTAATTTAATGTTTCTACATTAACATAGACTCACTTCCATCTAATGGGTAACAAACCTACTGTTTAGTTGTACTGAGAACTACCACAACATGAAATGATGATTTGACATTTCTTACTTTACCAAATCACATGGAGGGAATTATGATGAAAATTAGTTTGTATATCATATTTATTATTTTTTTATCCTTCTATAATTATTTTATAATGCATACCATTATATTCCCATTTTGTTTATGTATAATAAAATCCTTTATGGAAGTGTGGACTACCACCTCCTCAAAGTGATGTCCTTCATTTACTCTATACGTGGAACATATTAAGAATGATTTAAATAATCTCATGTGACAAATATATATTGTTATTATATTGTAATTATAATATACATATGTATCATTTATTAATCACTCTTTAATATGACAAATAAATGAATGTAGTGATCATGCATACGTTTGACCAACCATATCCATGAACCGAGCATTTCATTTCTTATCTCCATATATTAGTAGTTATTATTGGTGCATATATACTAAATATATATGATATTTAAATCATGGTTATCATTATATATATTATTAAACCTTGATCTAATAAATAAGAACAATAAGTGGCAAGCTAAAACATACTCCACAAACTTGGAAATTAATACCTAGAATAGTGTAAATTATAGATGACTGAAAACAAATAGGTAATACAATATTATAAAAAGATAATATATGATATTATAAATAAAAAATGGTTTATTAATAAGATATGAAAACTCTAAAATTTATTAGACCACAATATTAGGGCCATTCACAAAAAATGAAACACAAGGTAGGGTATTTTTTCTCAATTTACAATCCATTTATATTTTTTCGTAATTATGAACGAATTCACTTTTCAAGGTGTATATAATACCAATTTACATGTTATATAATGACAGTACCTATTATCATTCCATTAAAATAATTATTTAATTAAAAAAAATAATGATTTAAATGTTTCAATGTGGTAAGGAAAACTTTGGAATGTTTAATGGTTATTTCCCTCAAGAATGTTTTAATAATATTTCCATATTTTATCTATTCAAAAATGTCAACAAACCTTGTGGTCACTTATCCACCACTAATGAAATATTGATAAATTTTTATTAATTATTCAATATGGATATTTTATGATAATGCATAATGATTTTATTGATTACTCGTTATGGGGATTAGTTTAGACATGAAATGGAATGTGTGGCCGGAACATTATATAGCCCCTCGATGCATCAAGAGGTTCTTAGGAGATAATTATTTTTTCAAAATAAAACATATTAGAAATTATAATTTTAAACTATGTGTGGGGTGGATTACGAGATTATAAGTTCTCGTGTTCATTAGATATGATGTTTAATAATTAATTATTACCATTAAATGTACTTTTGTTATCATTTTTCTTATCCATGAGTATCTCATATGATAAAATCTATGGATTCTTTTCATTATCAATTTATTGATTAAATCAGATGTGTTTATAGTTTATTACATGTCCATATTTATTATTCCATATCTATTTATTTTAATGAAAATTACTATTAGTTATTAAACATTCCATTATTATTTATTCTCATAGATTTATTATTTCCTTAGTTTTACTTACCCTTGGTGAGAATTTGGGATCACCCTTCTTTCCCTATGTTTTGAAGAAGAATCCTTTGAATAATTTTCAATGATTTTTTTATTTCATTTTATTATGTATCTTTTTTTTTCTATATCTCACTATATTTTGGGTATCATGTATGTAATATAGATTTCCAAAACTGCTAAATAGATCGGTCCTTCGAGATTTGGTTCCATGTAATCATGTCTATGTAATAAAATAATGCACCAGCTCATGGCTTATGGGTTTCGGGAATTAGAAAACTCTCCTTTGTACTTACTATTATGTCCCAATACTCTTATCTTCGGTATACCAAGACAACAAAAATACTAGTGGGTGCTCAATAACCGATGTCCTCAAAAATTAAAACCTTTATAGGTTACTAATTTTTCATGAACCAACTCAACTACACTTATATTGTCCACCCAGACTGGTACAAGGAATGAACCAAATGACTTTACCAACCCCCATAGGCCAAAAAATAGTTATTGGGAATTTATATCACTCTTAGTGAATGAATTTTCTGATTTATTACAACAAACATGTTATATCTAAGAAACCAGATGATCTAATTGTATGTTGGAGATCTATGCATATTTATTATTGATCATAACGACCATAGTGATAATAAAAACATCACAGTGTATGATGAAACTAGATGATCATTTTCTGAAAATAAATGGTCGAAATGGGATAAATATATACAATAATGGGTGTACAATTTATTGATGTGAAAATATACGTCTAAAAAAGTCTAAAACCTAAAAACCAATGTCTACTAGAATATATCATTATACATTCTTCCATTCGACTCATCATGGATCAACTGTTATGGTTTTTAAAATGTATGCATATAAATACTCCTTGAGTTGTTGATTCTGGAGAAATTTATGTAAAGTGACCCAACCATCATACATTGTTTGAAACTCCATAACAGTCACATAAATCTATGTTTCATGAGAAAATAGATGTCAGTAGTAGATGTTCCACATATATATGATCTGACCCCCCTAAATCATATCAATTTTAATAAAACTCTATTGTTCTATGAATAATAATTATTTTCAACAAACTAAGGAATATATGTTTCAAAATACCTATAAATAAAACACTATTCTCCATGCTAAATGAGGACCCCTGGGATTCTCATTCCAAATCCATCGGATTGTGTAAACTGAGGATGCGTGAAACTTATAAACCCGAAATTACAAAAATTTATGAAATTACCATGTAAATACCTCCAACACATGAGATTCAACTTAAGGTGTTTTCATACAATATAATGCATGGGAAAAAACATTAGAATTCATCCTTTTGTGATTTTTTTGTAAAAAATTAATATATTTTTGATGATGTTTTTTAAAACCTCTTGATTATAGGCCTTTACTTTTTCAAAATCCATTTCAAGCAATAACTTTTTTTAGTAACAAAATTATATGTGGGGAAATATAGTGGAATATTTGAAAACATTTGGAAATTTCATTTGAAAAAGTGCATAGTTTCCTTAAATAATGTTCTTTAGATTCTTTTCCACTGGTTTATATTATAGGAATTGAACCCTCACACCCCTAGTCAAGATTAGTGTATGTTTGTAATGCATAACTAAAACCATAACAAAAAAGTGTCACACAATGATATTTTAGGCCAAGACAGTGATATTTTTTGTTTCACCATCCACAACCCCAAACTCCACGCCAGATAATATTTCGACTCATGATACACCCATATGATACTTATAAAACAATGATCCAATATATTACTTTTGAAAGATTTTCTATTCCATGATTTGAGATAATCCTCTTGGTTTTCCTTGATATGTTTGTTCGAATATCTCCTCATTTTAGTCCAAAAATCCCCTTAGTTAACCCATATTCCATATTGAGATATAAATGGTTTCTTATGCACAAGTCCTGAAATAAATATTTATAGAATTTTTTCATTTTTAATTATTCCTTTACAAATAACTATAAAATATTTATTACAGATGTTATATATACATATACCTAAAAGGAAATTTATCCCGTCATGGATGCATATGCTTAAAAGATACTATAATTTTTCTTATCACATGACCATAAATGTTATTATGTGTCTGAGTAAGTAGATGAAAACAATGTTGTTTTTGATTCCCATGATATATATATATTGTGTCCCTTTCATAGGACAAATATCAAATATATAACTCCTTCCACCATTTTGGTTGGTGATTAACCCTATAGTGCCTCCACATGAGACTCTTTCTCAGGTGTAATACCCAATCATATTACACAATCCATTAATGGGTTAAGATTCCCACATGGCACACAATTGGGAGGAATTAATGGGAAAACCCAGTGCATAAGCCCCATGGTGCCTACATCTCCCAAATAGCCTATACAACCAACCTACATATGTGTTATACTTAATCATATTTACTGACCCATCTTCAGATTGAGATACTCTTATAGGCTGACATAAAGCACAAGGAATGGGTAGCCTAGTGAATATGTACCCCATATTCTAAGCTTAAATACATTTTATTGAATGAAAACATCCTCAGTGCATGATAATAAACTATATCCCTACCCAATGTGATGAGAATATGAGTCCCTATGTGATGATCCTATGATTCTTTTCATTGTGGGTGTATGATACCTCATTGATGAGTTTTTGGTGATCCCATCCTTCATCGAAACAAAATCATCTCATCTACATTGATACAATCTAACTATTTTCCAAATCTTGGTCAACACACTCACATAATCCCCACTCATACCTTCTCTACTACCTATAAACCCACTGGTAGAGTCTATTCCATTTTTACATCAAGAATAATCTATAGAGACTATACATATACCATGAACATAGAATCAATATAGGAAACTGATCACCATTTCAGTCATTGAGGAAAAGTAGTATCCAAATATATTTCTCTCCTATTATCTTAACTGAGAATGGGAATATTATTTCACAATCATCAATGATGTTTGAGCTAAATGAATTTAAACTACACAACACAATATCCTAGTCACACAATGATCTCACTAAAAGATGATAAACTATAGCTTTATGCTATGAAAAAGACATATGATTACTCAAGTAATGAAATCAAGATACCCTATGTGATACACATGAGATTCCTCATGTGATAAAAAAGAGATTATTTCTTTATTCCAATTGATGTTTCATTTCATAATCCCAACACCATCCCTTAGTGTCACCCATTATTGACTCAAGTGTACTTAATGGATGATGTAAAACTATATGGTAATATCATATATAATGAATGTAAACAATTCACTCATACCATGTGGGTTTTATCCCTTTATACTTGATTGGTACACAACATTCCTCAGAGTGGTGTTGTAAGGACTAAGACTTTTTTAAATTAAATTTCCCTGGTAAAGTAATAAATTACTGATTCATTAATTAAATTATATAAAACACCTGAACTACATTAGTTATCTTTAATTTTTTTTAAAATAGAATGTATGGTTTAAAATAACATTATCCATCATAAAATTTGATAATATAACCGTTGTATAAGGGCTATTAAGATTATTATATTAAGGGTTATGGGAAATTATAATTGTCACTAAAAGAATAAGTGATTTTCTGAACATGTAGGATCATATACTACAAACCGCATTTATTAGAGAATTTTATGTAGATGGAATCACTTGGATTTGACCTTGACTAATTCAAAAATAATACTTCATAGCTGAAGATCAAGTGAAACCATTTAATGGTGATGTTCACGATTATCAAGATCATGGGGCATCCCATATTCACCAAACCACCACATAAAAGCACATCCAACATAGAGCTTACCCTAAGGGGATACAATCTTATTATAAGGGGATGAATATCTAGACTCTAGTAAAAAGGAATATTATTTTATTAATTAAATGATGACTGTATTTATCCATTTGTATAATTAAATTATAAATTATAATATAATGAGATTTATTAAAATTATATTTTTACAAAAACAAATCAAAATTTTATTATTATGAATTATGTAGATTTAATTAAGACACAACATATATAATTTAAAGAATTTTTTAATTAAAGGTTATTTAATAAAATATTCTTATTGTATAATATTTATATAAGTATAAATGATAATATAATTTGATGATGTCTAATGTAAAATTTTAAGGGTCAGAATGAGGTTAATTTTAAAAAAACATTTATTTTTTAGTAAATAAATGTTTCTATTTTAGAAAAATAAATCTTTATTTATAAAATTATTTTGATAAAATAATTGTAAATATAAAATTTTCATATCAAAAATATCAAATTTTTTATTTGTTATAATTTTCTAAGAGTCAATTGTTTGGGAAAAAATTAAATATGTTATAAATATACAGTCTATATTTTTACATCATAACAGATAAAAGGTGATGTAATAAATATTATAAATAGAAACTACGTCCAAATAAATATTTCTATTATTAACATAGTGACATTTTTAATTTATTTTATTAATTTTATAATCCATTAATGATTCCTCCAAAACCTATATTATATTTTAGGGGTTTAAAATAAATTCTATATACACCTAACTCGCTTCCAAATCACCAGTGGTTTTATTTTCATGTGTTAAATGATTATAATTATACAATATTTTAATCCACTGCTATATGGAAGAAACCAATGGAAGAAATTATGGGATGGATAGTAGTTTTTTAATATATCTTATAGATTCCACAACTGATGTTTGGAAATAAAGAAAGAAATCATCTCTCTTTTGGTATAAATACCCACACAGCCTCCCACTACTCTTTACAAAAAAACCCACTAATCATGAAAGAAGTCCATCTTTACCAATATAGAACCATCCCAAGGTATATCTAGTATCTTTAGAAGCTTCTATCAATCTTTTAGAAGCGTTGTTTCAAGGTATGAGATCCTCTCCTTCTCCTATTTATTCAAGAACCTTCTATATATTATACATTTTGTTTTCTGATTGGTCATGTTGGGATATATTTTGACACCCCCATATTAATTTAATTATTATTTCAAAGAGATTAGAGACAAAATTTATGTTATGCTCTATTTTTCTATGAAATATTTTTTTTCTGAATAAATATAAATTTTTCAATATATTGTGTTGCAAAAAACACTGAGTTTCAACAGTCGGTAATATACTCTTAATATGATTATTTAAACATGACAACTAAATATTATAAATTGAAATGGTTAGAATGAATTTAAATAAACAAATATTATTTTTTTACATAAAGGAACCAAATTGAAAAAAATTAATTTGTTTTTAGTAGTCTTTTTCATGTTTTGAAAATAATATTTTCTCAAAAGATGTTTTCATTTTTTTTTATGAATAAATAATAAAAGTAATTTTTTAGTTTTATAAAATTTAATTTAAAAAATAAACATATTTTTACATTTACAAGTTAAAATTATCTCTGAGTGAATTTTGGACAATTTTATGCACAGATATTTTTTGGTGAATTGTAAAAAAATTAATGTTTTTACTAAAAATTGACTTATCATTTATACAATTTTGACGGTAAATATCATTTAAATATTATTTTAAGTATAAAATTATTTAAGTTATATATTTATTAATCATATTTATATCATTTTAATCAATTTAATATTGAATTTTTATATTAAATATTTCAATACCAATGAAAACATTCTCTTTGGAAAATAAAATTTCGTCACATCTACAAGTTTGATTTTAATTAAATTTTCGAAACCTATTTAAATGGAATATTTAAAAATTGATTAAATGTTTTGAATAAGAATATTTAATATTAAATAATATTTTCAACTATATTTTATGAACTAATTAATAGTAAAAATATTACAAATTAATCACAATTGTTAAGGTAAAAACATGTTTTGTTGGGGTTAAACTGAAACGATAAGGGGTAAAACAATATAAAGAAATTTCCAAATATTATTTTATAGGCATATTATGACCTCATATAACAAAAGTTTATTTAATTATTATTTTTCCCATTATATATTTTTAAAACATTGTTACACGTTTTTCCTTTTAAACTATTTTATGTGTGTCCATTCCCCCACTTATAGAAGGGCACCCCATTCATCTTCTCTACACACCAAAAAAATAATTGTTTTAAAGAATAAATACCCAAATATATTCATTTAATCAATCCAAACATCCTATAAGACTAATTTTTATTATAAACCCCTCATATTAAGGCTTTTTGTGTAATCCTAATGGGGGTCTCTAATGAAGAGGTATAGTCGTCAACCATGTGTTTTCTTATTATTTATTCTTATAACATATAAAAATCCTCATAAAACATTATGGAATATGAAAATAAATATATGAAATATAATAATATATTTTTATGTTAATTTAATGACTTATATATTTCTCCTCAGCCAAAATTGTTCAAATGAAACAGTTGATTATGTGTACGGAGGACTACCACCTTTCGAACTGATGTATTTTGTTTTCCATAATCATCACTAATGGATAGAGATAATGATGGATATAATTATTTAATATGGTATTAATGAAATTATTATACATACTAATTTATAATATCACATGTACCTTTAAACTTCTAATCAGTTGGGAAATGATAACATTGCACGTGCGTACATGTGGAATACCACCTCCATGAGGTGATGATATATGTTTTTCAGTTTAATTTTAAATGGATGATAACAATGATTAATTAAATGAATATATATTATATATATGATATATAAATTATCATATAAAGGTGAAATAATATATTCCTTTTGTGGGTATCATCCGCTGAGAAAATGAAAAAACATTCCATTGTACGTATAACCTACCATCTCTACGAAATACGTAACTCGTTTTATTAATATAAATTTTATGATTTACAATAAATATGAATGTTATTAATATAAATTATATTTATTTAATTTTTAAAATAATTTATATGAAAAAAAACTTGACAAATTTAAAAGGGCAGAAAATAAAAAAACCAACACACGGATGGAAAATGAAGAAGTTATTAACTGAAATGTAATTTTAACATGGATATTATTACTAAATTTGTAATAAAAGGATTTATGTAAATCATATATGTTATTATATATATTATTATCGTTATGTAAAATATTTATATGTAACCAACATTTATTATAAATGATGATCAGACATGTATAAAGAATGTCTAGTCTTGAGGTAAGGGATTCATGTCTCACTTTTTATTTATGTGAGACATATATTGTATTAAACAATTTTTTACTTGGGTTGGTGTTTATAATACACATAAATGTATTTTATAATTATTATTTTTTATGTTTTTGGGATTTACATTGTTGTCTTTGATTCATTCTTTCATGAGGATTATAATTTAGTGATTTCTAATGTGGAAAGGTTTTAATGTTATAATCTCATTTTTTATTATAGTTGTTTAGGATTATGCCTCCAATCATGAGATATTGTGATGAATATGTCAATAAAAATATGTCTTTATTCTCTTATATCTATTTTTATATAACAAAATTTTCACTTTATCTATCCTCCCTTTAGGTACTCAAAATAAAAAAAGTTTTTTGAAGAAAAATTGATGTTGTTTCTATCTTCCATGAAACATTCTTTTTATTCGATGTCCATGTATTCTAATTTTTATTAAATAAAATAATGAGAATTTTTCATTCATATTTTGAGATATTTTTACCCATGTTTTATTTTTTTATGAATTATATAAAAGTAATATTCAGATTATTTTTAATACATGGATATTCTGACCATTTTTTGAAAATGTGAAAGGAATCTACATTTCAATTTCTAAGACATTACAGATACCTTCCTCCATCATGACCAATAAATGATTAACAATATACTTTACATGTTTATACTTATATTATCAAATAATACTTTTTATTTTATAATTGGGATGTTTTTTATATTTTAAAACCATTTTGTCAATGAGGAAATGCTATTTTACTCATGAAATATTCCAAGTGTTCTTTAAAAATAATATTCTATATAATAAGAAAAAAAATGAAATTACTTATTATTTATTGGGGGGACATTATCGAATTATACCATATTTATACTTTTTATGAATGGTTTATGATTATTTTCAAACGATATTTATGGAATCAATTTTTTTTCCATGGGACATGTTTATAAATCCCATTTCTTTTTCATGGAGTTATTCTATGATGAAATGATGAAATATTTAAGAAAATCATTTATTTTCCCCATGATATATTACAAGGAAATTTCTATGAAACAAATTTAATATTAATGGATTATACTATGATGTATTTTCTATGATATTATGGAACTAAAATGTATGAATTATGTGATTTGTGGGACCTATATCTCCCTGTAATGAAATGGGTAATAGGGAATGTTCTATAAACTCAAAAGTTACATTGGAGGATACCATAATCCCAAATAAGAGGGTACGTGGGGGGGTTATCACAAGCAGAAAAAATGTATAATGGAAGTTATCCTAAGCCTGAAGTTGTTACACAAGTTCTTATCCCAATCATAATATGTTATACATTTTCTTGTGGGAATACTTGGAATAAGATTTTCTATGAATATGTGTGTTCCAAAAATAAATGTCATATGCCAATGTTATGTTATCATGGATTATGTAATATGATTACCTTGTGATTAATATCATTTGATTATCGATGATATATGCCATAACTCGGGTTTTTGAACTATGATATACATGGTATAGTTTTGATATGTTATTTTAATATTCTCATACTCTTATACTGATGTTATTTCAATATCTCCCTTATTTAATGTCTATAAAAATAAAATCTCACTCTCTATTATGTTTCATTTCCTAATGCTATAAAATAAGTTCTTATGTAGATTATATCAATGAAGTGTACTATATGGGTTGATATTAATGGGAAATGTTGACTATATTTCATGAAATAAAATGATTGTGTATATAGTCTCCAAATATACAAATATTTTATGGTCCATGGGAGTGTATTTTTGAAATGTATTGAGTAGTTATCTATAAACATGTAATATATATGTATGAAAAGAGTGTTTCAACATAGTTGGAATTAATGAAATGTTTTAGGTAACCTTTTAAAATTGGATGACAAGGAAATTATTGATATCCAAAGGGATATATCTAAGGATGCGACAATGGATAAATAAATTTATAGTTAAATGTATTGGTATCTTAGTAAAGGATTTAGGGATTGGTTTCTATGAAATTAATTCCATTATAGGTTTCTACAATTTTATGAGGGACTAGATCTGTTGTACATAGGGGTAATAACTCTAAAAAGGGTGCAATGTTCTATGATTGATCGTTTCCTTTTGCACAAAAATGTGCCTAGTTGCGCAACTAAATTGACACTACCAGTGTATATGATTTGGAATTTTTCAAACTCTTTATTGACCATCATGAAGGATTTCAGTAGATTATGACCATGAATGTTCGAGGATAGAAATTATGTGTTATAGATAAAAAAATAAGGTGTAATAATTTAGACATCCTATAAGTTATTATTCATGATTATGTAGTTTTATCACTTTGATTATTATTTCTCACAGTATGTTTTCTTGTTTTATCAAATGGGTGGGACTAGGAGGAATCATGTTAACATGAATTGTGAAGGTTAATTTGTTAATAATGAACAACCAAATTGGATGTTGATTGGCGAAAAAGATATTGTTACTATGTTTAATTAGCTACCATGATATATACTAAGAAATATGAGCTTAAATGAGATTCCAAACACATCAAATAAGAGAAAGACATACTTTTATGTAGTTCTTTTCGGTAATGAACATAATGGAAAAAATATTCGGGTTCCTATATTTCAATAAGTTTGAGAAAATCGCCAATAAGAATATCTGAAATTGAGTGGAAGTTTTTTTCTCTATTAAAATTAAGGTTATAGAGTTATGAATATCTATGTAATTGGATGTATTATATGGCGGGATATTGGGAGTTATCATAGTAATTTACATAAACTATGGATTTTGACATAAATAGAAGAATGAACTATGTAATACCAAAATCATTAAAGTTAAATGGATGAATTATTTATGAATTGGTATTCAATAATTATGTTGTATAAGTATTTTTACCGATGGTATTTTTCTAATAATGATCTTGAAACATCAACGTATTTTTTTCATTTTGGAATAATATATGTTTTCAAGCAAGATTAACTTAATAGTTATGTATATCATCATTGGTTTATGAGAATATGGTTTATAACGAGTTAGATGTCTCAAAAACCACCATTTGGGTTCTATGTGATGATATTTTAATGTGATTTGTGATATTTTGAGAGAAGTTTTATTATAATATGTTATATATAACACTTAATGTTCAATATGTATTATTATTTTGTAATGAATTATCATTTAATATGTTTAATTAGATTGATAACCTTTAGGGTTTATATGACCTCTGAATATTAATGATATATTTAAAATTTTCATAAATATTTATAGATACATTATATGTATTATAATAATATTGTTTTAGTAAAAAGGACAACCTATCAAATTTGGTAATTCCACTGGTCTTGAACCAATAACTAAAGGCTGATAAGGGTAAGACAATAACCACTGGACTATATGATGTGTTGGTTAATATGAAATTTCCTTACATTATTTGATAGATAATGACTAAGTTTATTCTTAAAATATATGTTTTATCATTGATATAATCGTTGGATTTCAAAATAACTTGGTTATAGATTATACCTCCTGATAACTGAATGTTCATGATGAGAACTACCCAACTCAATATTTGGAGTTAGTTGATGTAATTTTTGTATTAATGATATGATGGAATCATCTTTATGGAGAAAAATTTGATATATATACTAATACAAAAAATTAAATTAAATGTTCACATAGAAGGATTTTTACATTATATAGAGAAAATAGTTAGAGATTATTTAATATTATGACTACTCAATACATTACCATCGTTTGAATTTGAACAAGGTGGATAGTTCTTTGAGTAAAAAAGGATAATTCCAACTTATCAATAACAAGGATCACAAATGATCCAAATTTCTTTAGATTTGAGATGTATGGATCTAAAAATAATAAAGGAAGGCGATAACACTTTTATTTATCAAATGAGTGTTCAACCATATATACATGTTATGACTTAGTATATAAAAAAGGAAGATATAATTTTGGATAAGAAGCTAAAAACATTTCATGGGTTTAACCTTGATTGTGATGGAATTATATGGTTCAAGAATCATGATTATGTTCTAGCCATACCCAATTTAATGTGTTATCTATTATAGGAGTCTCATATTTCATCATTCACTATTAATCTTATATTTAAAATGATGTCTAAGGATTTGAAAAAGTATTTATAGTGGGATGGCAAGAAGATAGTTGTCATAAATCATGTATCCCAATGCATGCTATGTTGTTATGTTATATATGAGATACCAAATTATAAGGTGATGTTAAAACCATTACCTATAATATAATTGAAATGTGGAAAACACTATGTATTTTGTCATCAGACTACCCAAAATGTATAAAAATATAATGTTTTATAGTTATTAGTCTATAACCTTATGATGTATTCACACTTCATTGCCATTAAATATGATTTCTCTCTATAAATTTTTTCCAAGATATACATTAAATGTTAATTTTTCATGGATTACAACATTACATTGAATCTGATTTGGATATTTGGTTAATCTCAATGTTCTAGAGATGTTTTCATCCAAATAAGGATATAGATCTCAGTTTCAAGACATTGAATCATCTGCTCATAGTCAGAATGTCTGAGGGAAAACTTGAATCCCGAGATGATATTGTCTAAAAAATTTCTATAAATTTCCATAATTGTTGATATCAACACCTTAATATAGTTTAGTATTTATAGAAAAATAAATCATAGTTGATAATTGATCTGTTTTTTTATGAATCACTCTATGAAAAAAATTGTATAACTCCAATGTTACAGGATTATTTTGGGAAAAGATATCTATTATGACCTATGCTATTCGAAGAAATAGTAGAGAAGGTTTGATCAATTCAACAAAAAAATTGTACTAAATAGATTGGTCATACCATTGGAACATGATATTTCCTTCGAAGATTATGTTGGTGAGATTTTGGATCACATAGATAAAGTGATAAGAAATTGGACCACACAACTAGTAAATTTTTATTGAATAACCAAAAATTTAAATAAGCTATGTGGAATATGAGGATGAGATGATGTACAAGTACACACAATTTTTTGTATTGATGTTATGAATTTTAATTGTAAAAATAACATTAATAGGGGTATAAAGTATGACCCTAAGTTTAATGAAATATATATTTTTTGAATATATATAATTTCTTCAATAGCTTGTGTTACAATCAACACTGATGCTTAATGAACCAAAATATACTATTAATAATATTATTTAAACATGAAATTTATAACTAATATGTTAAACTATGTAAAATTAAAAGAAATAAACATATATAAAAAAATAATTATAAAGGTTTTATATAAATAAAACATATTGATAAAAAAGAACTACATTTTTAATAAATTCTTTATATGTTTCAAAAATAATATTATCTATTAAAAATTAATTTTTTTTGTGAAACAATAATTAATGTAAAATTTTATAATTATATAGCATATATTTTCAAAAATAAATTTATTTCCTTAAATCTACTTTTCAGAATTAAGTTTGAGTTAATTTTTGATATTTTTCATCAATGATTACTTTTGGATCAATAATAAAAAAATTACCGATTTTTTATTAAAAATTGACTTTCCATATCATTAATTTATTATATAAATATTATTTTAGGATATTTACAACATTATAATTATTTAAATTATATAAATATATAATATATTTTATGTAATTAGAATCTATTTTATATGTAATTTTCATATTTACACTTTCTAAGCATAAGCAAATTTACTCTTAGGAAAACCATTTTCCATAAAATCAATAGGTTTAATTTTAAATATATTTATTCCACATATAGGAATATAATTTAGAAAAATAGGTTCATGGTTTTGAATCAAGATATTTATTGTTGTATAATATATTTAAATTAATATTTGGTCGAATGACACGTAAATATACATAAAATTAATTGTCGAATTTAAGGATAATATAGATTTATTTGAGGGTTAAAATAAATAAATAAGTGGAAAAATAAAATATAAATTTAATTAGATATTATATAATATAATGTTTTTAATGAACCATTTTTAGCGTTCTACAATTCTTAATATGTGTTTAAAATGTTTTCTTTTAAAAAATTCCACCTGTGTCATTTCCCCCACTTATAAAAGAGAACCCCCTCTCATCTTCATTAAAAACATAAATTTTTATTTATTTTTTCAATACCTACCCATATATGTTAATTAATTAACTCACCATCTAATTGAGACCATATTTTTATTAATAATCCTATTAATAAGGCTTTAGGTGTAAACCTAAATAGGTTCTCTGAAGAAGAGGTAGAGTACTTAACAATGCATTCTCATTTCAATTTTTCATCTAACCCCTTAAAATATTATTCAACCATAATGATATAATAAAATCTATACCAAACATATAATTATGTAGTATTATGTTAATGTCATTATAAAAATATATCCCCTCTTCCATCATGTTAGAAACAGAACCATTAATTTTTTGTACGACAAACTACCCCCTCACGAACTAATGTAATTAATTTTCCCCCAATTCCTCTCACATACAGATATAATTATGGATTTAAATTTTTTATGTTATATTAATTATATTATCATAATTTTGGATAAAAAATATAACATATACCTTCTAACCATCCTATCAATTTTGGAATGATAACATTGCTTGTGTGTATGTTAGGACTACCACCTCCACAAAGTGATGGGATGCATTTTTCATTTTATTTGAATTGTATTTTAATAAGGATATAATAAATTAATATATATGATATAAAAATTATTATTTAAAAATTAATTAATATTAACCATTATTTTTTTTCATCCATTGAGAATATGTAAACAACGTTCATGCGTATATATAATCTATAGTCTCCTTGAACGTTGTAACTGATTTTCTATCTATAAATTTTATGAATTAATAAAAAATATATATATAATGAATTTACAAGATATTTAAATATTGGTTAATATTATCTAGTTGAAGAAACCAATATCAATGTAGAAATACTTATAAAATAAAACCAAGTATGAAGGATGTTGTTACTCGAGGTAAGGGTTTTTCATATCACTTTTATTTTTGTGATACAAAAGTCATATTAAACTCTTATTTCTTTGGTTACATGTTTATAATTGCAATAAATGTATATTATGTAGATTATTATCAATTTTATATGTATTTTAGGTCAATATAATGTTCTCACTTTTATTGGGAATATGGTTCAATGGTTACCAAAGTAGTAAGAGTTTGATGTTACAATATCATTCTTTATTGGGAATCTTTATGATTATGTTTCCAATGACGATTTTTTATGATTTTTCTATCAGGAAAATCATATATTCTCTTACACTATATTTAATTCAAGATAATACATGTTTCCATCAATTTTTATAATTTTAAGTACTCAATAAACTGAAAGAATGTTTTTATGAAAAATTGAAGTTATTTATTTCTTTAGTTTAAAATAATTTTTATTCATTTTCAATATTTCCTAATAATTTTTAAACAAAATGTTTTTCTTATTAAAACATATTGTTTATGTAAATTTTAACCATTGTTTGAAGTATTTTTTCAAATTGTTTTAAATTGAATATTTTTATCCTTTTTTAAACATGGATATTGTGAATTTTTTACAAAAAATGTGAAAGGAATCTCAATTTTTATATATATAACTTTAAAAGTATTTTTCCCATCATGACCAATTAATAATTTAAATATTTATTTAAATTTTTAATGGTTGTTTTCATAGAACATGTTTCCTTAATATTTTTGAAATTATTAGGTTTTAAATAAGTTTTTTCAAAGTGGAATGGTTATTTATATCAGGAAATATTCTATGTAATATTTTAAATTCATTTTATATACAAGATGACATAATTTTATTTTAACAATGTTTTACAAGGTATATAATCCAATGACACCATCACTAAAATTTATCTACATGATTTATGATTGTGATGATAATCTATTTATGGGACACATTTCTTTTCAATGGGTTATGTTTTGGAACCCCTTTCCATTTCCATGGGGGTTTCTATGATGAAATGATTAAGTGTTTTGGAAGCCCATTTAAATTATATGGGTTGTGATATTATGAATAATTTATCATATTGTTTCATAAAAATGTATGTATTATATTTTGGGTGACACCTATATCTACCTCTAATGAATTGGGGAATGATTAATGTTCAATGATCTCAGAGGGTACATATGAGGTTATCCCAAACTAAAAAATGAGGTTACATGGGAGGTCATGCCAAGGTAAAAATGTTGGTGCATGGGATATTATACAAAGACGATAGTAGGTACCTGTTTGGTTAACCCATGACTAACATGTTATGAATGTATTTGTTGGTATCATAGACAAAAGATTTTATATGATTATGTGGATTCCACAAATATATGTTCTATAACAATTTTATGCTCTCATGGATTTTATATTTTGATTCTCCTTTGTTACATATCTTATGAAATTTCAGGATTTAATCCATGACTCAAATTTATATGATATGATATTAAGGGAATGGTTTTCATATGTTATTATCATGTTTTCATAAACCTATACTCAGGTTATATTGAAATCTCTTTTATTTACCCTTATAGTGAATTTTATCTCAATGTTTCATTGGTTTCCTTTCTCCATGTTTTAACGAAAGGTATTATGTAAGGTATATCTATGATTTTTACTATAAAGGAAGATCTTTATGAGATATGTTGAAGATATTTGATGAAATGATAATATTGTGCATCGGGTCTCCAATGACACTAATCCTTTATGGTCCCCCAAAATGATATTTTAAATGGGTTGAATATTCTTCAATTAAGATGTAATATAAATGTATAAAAATCATGGGTCACAATATTACACCTTTATTAATCCCTTCTATGAATTGTTATTTATCATTGGTATAATTTTTAAATTACTCTATGATTTTTCATGTCAAACATTTGTGTAGTGAATACCAATCACTATTTTCTCTCAATGGAATTCACCATGTTGTACGAGCCATTATTTAACCATGGAATTACATGTATGTAACCCACACTTAATTATTAAGGGATTAAATGTGATGAAATATTTTCTTATGATGTATAATCTTTGTGGAACAAAAATTCATGTACATTATATGAGTTTGATAGGATGAAAATAAATTATATCTCCATCCAATTAATTGGGAAATGTTTTTAACTCATGAGATTTTATATATAGTGAATGGGAGTTTGTACATGGAATAATATGTTATTATGTATTGGTGGTGAGCCTTTACTTGATCTTATTATGTAATGTTTTCTGTTTTTATGACATTCTTATACTTCCTTTATGATATCATCTTATATAATTCTTATATGATCATGTTTATTATTCTCACCCTTCATATATAACATTCATATTCCTATTTAATAATATGTATTATATTCATAATTTTAGGCTTTGGTTACTCTCTTAATAGTTTTTATAGCTGTCCACTTTCTATTGTATGTCCCCAGGTAATCTCATTCGATTTTAAATGTTCAAGAAAATTTAAGGGAATTTTCTATAGTTTTAGTTTATGTATTTGTATATCTATTTATTATTATTATATTATACACCAAATTAGATAAGTACACTAGAGCTCACAATATTATGAGGTTGTTATAAGTGTATCTTAATGCAATAAATCATGAAATTGTGTGTATAGTAGATATGGATATTAATATTTGCTCTAAATGAGAAGTGTAGTTATTTTTTTGTATTAGTTTAAGAAAACTCAAGTGAAATACATTGGGATGTGAATAAATATACGAAAACATCTGTAAATATTGTTAAAGTATAGATTAAGTGGTTTTCATATACATATATTCCAATATAGATACTAAAAGTAGTTGTGGGTATAACATAGTTATACTTAGAAGAAATATCCTTGAAAATAGTGAATTGATATGGACTCAATTGTCACCTGGCGCGTGAAAATTATCTATGGTTTTACACCTATATTGACACTTCTATGGGATATGATTTTGTAAATAAAAAATATAATTAAGAATCATTACAAAGGTGACGAAAATTCCAATAATACATTACATATGGAAATAGATCATAGATATCATACAATGAATCCTATAAATTTATAGTCTACAGAATGTATGAAATTTATTATTAATCCCTTTAATGTTCATTGTTCTTTATTTTTTGGTTTAGTTTTTTTACAAAATAATTCATAATTATCCATTTATTTTAGTCAATGGTTGGAAATAGGAGAAACCTAGTCAACAACCACTATCATGTGAAATGTGATGACTTACCAAATGAGATTTCCAAAATGATGGGTTCAAGGGTTTGGAAATTCAAGGAAAATATTTATCAGTTAAATCATGTTTTTAATATAAACATGATTAGAATGGAAAACTCACACCAAACTAATTAATATTATGTTTGAAATAATTCTATTATGTGATAATGTCCTCTAAATTTTAGTGGATACTCTAATTCTTTAACCGAAGAACCATTAATCAACTCCATTAAAAATATATTTCCCACCCTTCAGTTCTCATGGAAAGAGATTTTCAGGATAGAGATTTATCATTTGGAGGGAGAATTTGATCAATAGAGGAAGTTGATAAATAATAAAAATCATATGGAAGAGATAAAAGTGAAAAATTGGAATAAGTCATGGATGAATATTTGTGAATAAATTTTTTCTTATTCTACCCAATATTAAAGATATAAGGATTTAATTACTCTCAAGAAGAATAATGATGTGTATATTTAGGTGTATAATAGAAACTTCAAATTTATTGCATGATATTCTTATTAATTGTTCATTACTACGGAATATAATGTTGACTACTTATTTGGTGAGAAAAAATTGAGTCTATGAAAATCATTTGTGATTTGGTAGTTTGATATAATGAAGAAATTTTATGTTGTAACCTAAATGTGAAAATAGAGATGAATGAATATCATGGGTCCCATGGGATTGATGATAAAATGGAGAAAAATTATTTTAATTCAAACTGTGTGATGGAAAATTATCATGTGTTAGATAGAGTCCAATATACAACATTCTAAATGTGTGGGAAGAAGAATCCCAAAAATATCATGAATTGAAAAAATTAATTCTTTAGAGGGGGGATGGGGGGATCCTATCTAGAAATTGATTATTGGAGAAACCTACCAGTGTGATGGAGGAATGAAATAATACATTCAACCCTCAGTCGATTGCCCAATATTTTAACTACAATATATAAGGATACAATGTGAATAAATGATCTAAACCATGGTTTATCAATGCAAACCATTGAAAAAACCCCAAAGGCCTAAAGAGAAGTATTTTTCTTATTACATCACAACTGTTGAGGTGATTCTTGATAAAAATGTGAAGATATGTATGCTAGTTATTCAATCTAGGATGGAAAAAATACTTTTGGATACTGGTTTTATGCATTTATTTTCTTTATTAAGGTCAATTAAATCTATTCAAACACCATCCAAAAAACACGAAAGTAATGATATCAGATAAAATTCAAATGAGACAACTATTACACCCCATGTTTATAACATCTACCTAGAAAAAATGTTTGGGATGAATATCTATAATAAATTGTGATATGACATTTAGTAGAATATGATTTTATTATAGGCATGAATTTTCATTCCTTGTATAGATCCAACATAAATTTATAAGGGAAGGAAATCACTATATGTATAAAAAATCACACCAATTTTCATACAAGTGAAATGAGGAGGATGAATATCCATTGGTATCATCATCTCAAGAATAAAATTAATTCCCGTAAGGAATTTATATCTCTATCAATTGATTAATTACTCGGAAAAGTTCATTCTTTATGACATTCCCACTATATAGGAATTCACCAATGTTTTTCCCAATGAATTGTATGGTATTACTCCTTGTAGAGTGGTTCAGATCTTGATAAAATTTTAACCCAGATCTTTTCTACTATCCCATACTCTATATATAATGAAGATTTATAAAAATGAGAAGAAGAAGAGGAAACTACATGTGAATTGGGAAAAAGGGTTTATACACCCAAGTGATTGAACATGGGGGCGCTGGTTCTCTTTTTAAAGAAGAGTTATGGGTTCATACTACTATTAAGTGATTATATAAATCTCAAAAATTTCATGTTAAATAACATGCATCTTGTATGATTGATTTATAAATTTATAAATCAATAACATGGATCCCAGTATGTCTCTAAGATGGATATTTGGTCGACATATTTTCAAGTAAAGGTGAAGAAGGGGGATATCCCCAAGACTTATTTTCATTAATGATATGAAAAATATAAGTTTATAGTGGAGCCATTTTAAATCACTCATGTTAAATAAGTATTCATGGAAGTAATGAATATAATATTTCTTGATTTCCATCAAATAATTTTGGTAGTATTTATAGACTATATTCTTGTCTACGCCAAAAATTAGGAAGAGCATAAGTAGTATTTGGATATTATACTGAAGACCATTTTGAAAGAAGGGAAATATGAAAAGTAAATTAAATGTAAATTTTGGAAAGAGTAAGTATAATTGATAGGGAATATTATCACTAATAAAGTTATATTCCTAGGTCTGTCAAAAATAGAGGCAATTAATGGATAAAATAGGATACTATATGTGATAGAAGTCCATAGTTTCCGTGGATTAACTTGGAACAATCATTGGTTTGTGAGAAAATTCATATGATTTTCAATCCCACTATTCAATATAAAATAGAAGTAGGTGTATCTTTTTGGAATGATAAATTCTAAATATTTTAAAAGATCCAATGAATATTCTAATCACTACACTTATTTATACATTACACATAAGTGGGGAAGTATTTATGATTTATAGTGATGAATTTAAAAAAGTAATGGGTTGCATTATCATGAAATAAGAACAATTTATGGCATATTCCTCAAAATAATTGGTGATACATGTGAAGAAATACCAAGCACAGGGTCTATAATTGGATATCGTGAATAATATATAAAATATTTTGAAACATTATCTATATAGTTAAAATTGTAACATAATTACAGATAATAAAATCCTTAAGAATATTTTTCACATTAATGGATTTAAATATGATAAAATGCATATGGTTAGAGTTGATAACATTTTATTATTTTTCAATCCATTCCCATCAGGGAATGGTGGAAAAAGTTAAATATGTTCTAAATAGAATGGACCGTACAAAACTACCCAATATGATAATTGTTAATAGGTCTATTCCTCCTAGATATAAATATGATAAAAAGGGGGTTAATTAAAGGATATTAATAATATATATATGAAATAAAATCTTAACCATTTATTCTTGAATGTATCAAGGAGGCTTAAATTGATGTTAAGGTGCGAAAAAAATGTATAAAATATTTTGATTTTTAATTTTTCAAAAGATGATGTTATATGGTTTTGAACAAGATATGTGTCCTGTAAAATATTAATCTAAAGAGAGAACTTATGGATGATACATATAGCTCACCCTTATATATTCATATATGAAAATTTTAGATATATAATTATTTGATGAAAAAATTATAGGGGGATAACATGAACAGAGAGGTTGTAGAATGTGTTCCTTCATTATTAATGTGACAAAACATTAATGACAAATGAAAAATGTTTAGGGTAATAATGAAACCATTTATTACACTAGTAAGGATGTGGGAAAAATAACCATGTATGTTTTCATAGGACTCCATTAGACATCAAAATTTAATAACCCCCTCTGGGTTGTAGTCGACATCCTTATAAAGTCAACATAATTCATTGATATCAAGGAAGATTTATCTCGATAATGGCTCACCATGATATAAATTATATAAGTAGTAAGACTATATGGAGGGAAAATCTCCAATGTATCTGATCGAGAAATGAAGATTACCTTATGATTCTAAAGGATCCATTAGGAAGAATTAGATATATAGTTGAATTTCAGTACTACATATCACCCTAAAATCAATGATCAGTTTGAATGGAAAATTTAAACACTTTTGGATATCCTAAAATCATGTACAATATATTTACTAAGATGTATTAATAAAGATGTTACCTTGGTGGAGTTCTCCAATAACAATATTTTCTATTATAAAATTAAAATATAATTATTTGAGGATCAGTATTGGAAGAGGTTCCAGACTCATACATGATGGTAATAGGATATATATAGAGTGGTTATGGGAAATGATCTTATTATATAGATGAAAATATGGTTCAAACCATTCAAAATCATATGGAATAAAAAAATTCAATAAAATTATATTAAAATAATTATATATGAGACCTCAAGTTTTAGGTTAGAGATAATGTGTTCATTTGTATATCAATATGGAAGAATTTAATGAAGTTTTGGAAGAATAGAATACTTATCCAAAGATACATTGACCCCAATGTGAAGCATGATTGCATCGGAGAGGTGGAATATTGACTAGCACTCCCCCAAACCCATCCCAGGTACATGATGTGTTCCATATATCCCTCTGAAGGAAGTATAAACTATATCCCTAACATTTGTTTAATTATGAGTGGGTACCAATATAGTATGATCCTTCATATGAAGATAATATAGTGAAGGTATTATATCACAGGGAAAATGTTCTATGAAACATGACATCTCAGGTGGTCAATACATCATGGTGGAACAACATGTTTATGGAAGAAACATGAGAACTAGAAGAGGTGTTGAAATAGGAGTACCATCATCTATTCCACTGTTCAAATTGAAAATTTGAGGGTATTCTTTATAATTTGGGGAATACTGTAACGAACCAATATTTTAAAAATGAAATGACCTTTTAAAATGAATAAATGACATATTAGATAATTTCATTATAGAAAACACAACCCTTTCTTGGGTAATTTTTAGAATTATAAAATGTATAATTTTAGAATTATATGAATGTTAGGAATCATGAACAATGATAATATAGCTACTATAAAATGGACCTTATTATTAATATATTAAGGGATATTATGAAGTCCAATTGATATAGATGGAGGAAGCGATGGACTCAAGATGTAGTTTTATACACTATAAAGATCATTAATCAAAGATTTCAATGTAGACGGAATCAATAGGATTTTACCATGACCAATAGCATTCTAAATTTCATTAATTGTTGCTTGAGTGAATCACTTTATGTGATATGTTCAAAAATACCAAGATCATAGACCCGCCCAAGTTCACCGAACTAAAAAATGAAATCACCATCATCTCAAAGAGTGCCCTTAGTGTGTATGCTAGGGTGATATGGTGTTATTTATCTAGAACCTAACAATATCAATTTTTATGTTTAATTTATATAATTAAATAATTTTTATATTTATATCTTTTTATTATTACTATTTAAATTATTATACAACAAGTCTGATTAAATTTATATTTTTACAAGAATGAATTTAAATTATATTTTTTGGGAAATATATAGTTCTAACAAATCTGATTAAATTTATATTTTTACATTTTCTCCCATTTGATAAATTTAAAATACACAATTTAAACTTCTTCTCTGTAATCATAGGTTTGACATTTCTATATTTCTTATTAGAAATCCCACATCATAAAAATATATAACGAAATATCTCTTGAAAATATTGAATGGAAAATATAAAGTTTATCTAGAATAACACATAACTCTATTTAAAAATAGTTAAACATTAGTGAGAATTGAATATATGGATAGGTGAGAAAATTAATGTCCATACATCATTTTTCAAAATAATTTCAATTGTTATAGGAAATTTAGAAATCACAAAACCGTAAAACAAATAGGTGTATGAAATAAAATCAATTCACTAAAAATGATGGATATATGATCAAATTATTATTTATCATGTTCATTTTACTAATTTGGAGAAAAATTTAATTGATATAAAGTAATTATATAATTAATTTATTTCATTACATTTCATAATCATAATCTCATCCTTGGGATATTCTTTTTCCAATTTCCCCTCTATCTATTACTCCAAGAAATGAATATTCAATATTAATATTTCATTCCTGAAGCACTAAACGTAAATTTAATGAAACATAATATCCTTTTGTCATTACTTATATATCTAAATATTTACCCAAAAAAATAGTTAGCATATGTTATATAATAACATTCAAATTTCAAATTAACCCATCCCATAAATAGTTTTCTGCAAGTCTCAATCAGAATATATATGACTAAAATTAAATCCCAATTATTTGTATTATTTCATCTAATATCCTTTTATGATCAACATAAAAATAAAATTGACATAATATTAATAAATCATATTTCATTTTTACTAAAATTTATATACCCAAATAAATTCCCAAAATAATGTCATGGAAAAATAAAATATGTTTCCAAAAGATAATTCACCCTTTATTTATTAAACCAACTCTTATCTTAACTGACAAAATTATTATTAGACGTATGGGATCAAACCCACTACAATAGATTGTCAAAAGTTTATTTATAAAATCAAATGTGATAACAATATTGAAAATATATATAGATATAGTTAATAATTTCTTATAATCATATAAAAATTCACTAAAGGATGAACATAAGGATTTTCAGAGGGTACATTCATACAAATATCAACATGAAATCTCATACCCTAGAGTAGATTATATGTGTTCACAAATCTTCATGATTCACTTCAATTATTCTGATTTCATAATATTCTATTTTTTTTCTTTATATTAGAGGTTTTTGGGGATTATTATTCTCATTACACTTTTCATTAGAGAATTATTTCGCATACTTCTGAAATTCCTTATTGTTATAACAATGTAGATTTGGTGGTTCATTTGGTGTAACAGTTTCTCTATTCATATAATTATATTTCTATTTCCCATCACTCCAGAACTTTATTTTATGATGGCCTTCCTTTCCAAAATTATAGCTTTTACCAGTCACCTCAAGATAATATCCACCATGTTTCCTTCTACACATTGAGAAAAACGGAATTTCATCTTCTTTGACCTTTATAATTTTCTAGGAATTTCATCATTATTTTATTATAAAAATTTCGATGTCGAAACGTAATTTTAATATCTATTTCCACATTATTATAATAATGAATTATTTATTCGTAGCTACCCAATTATCTTCAAGATATGACCCTTTAGAGTATTGGTTTTATGCCACTGAATAATTGATCAACATGGATTTCAGTGGTAATGAATAAAGATGAATAACACAATGAAAGTATTATAAAATTTTCCTTATAAGTGAAAATGGATTCTACCACGATAATAATAATATCATGTAATTCCCTCTATATTATTTTACATAGAAAACAAGGGATATAATTATTGAAAAATACCTTCTTTAACTCCTCTTATTCTATAGAATTAATTTCTTCCTCTTGTATTTTATTATTAATAATTATTTAGTGTTGATATGTTTGACTTTCAAAATGATATAAAGGTAGGACTAATATTTTATTATTTCAAGTACTGGGGAAAAAAATATTCTCAATCGTACCGATCCATCACTAAGATATTGGGGAATCACATGACAAAATAAAAGAAGGAGGTTGTTTCTTCATTAAAGAGTCAATATTAAGTTGTTCATTCCTCTGGTCATTTGGAAGGTTACCATGATTCATCATCATAAAATGATGTGTTCGAATTTAAAAAATATTTTGTATTCTACCTCTCTCATGATTTTGATGCACTGGTGAACAATCATTTCATTTCCTATTACATTCACCTTTAGCATGATCTATTCCAATTAAATATGTTAACTAATAGTTTAAGAAAAACGTATGAGATAATAATCATAGTGGGAAACCACATAATCATGAATATACATTTATAGGATCTATCAATCCTGAATTTTTTTTGATCTATGTATCCTTAGGTTTTAAAATGGCCATTAATTTTCAACAACTATGTAAATAATTCATGATTATTCGTAATGGGTATCTTAATTTTTGAAATGTACCCCTTAGAGTGTGAATCCAAGAGTGTCGTAAGAATTGTTGGCATACACAAATTGATTATAGATTCAATTCCCAATGCACCCTATTCATAGTTATTACCTATATGTACAACTATTCCAATTCTACATCTACTTATCATATCCTTATAGTGAGGAAATTTCATGGAAATAACTCCCTCTATCCCCCACCACGATTCCAGGAAATCCTCATACACTTTGACATATCTTTAGGTTTATCAATAATGTTTTCTAACCCTAATATCTAAATATTTACTAAATCATGCTTTGTTAAAAACTGTAATATACTAGGATTTATATATATATATATATATATTAAATCATTATGGATGAATATTCAATACATTTCAAAAATACATTTCTGAGGACCATTATGTTTTAGTGTATTTGGAGTCTAGATACACAATCCAATTATTTCATGAATTATCATCAATACATTCCATAATAAACTTCTCCTTGTATATAAAAATTCAAAACCATTCTTCATAAATTTGGGAAAATAAACCTAAGAAAGGGTGATCTCATATTTTAGAGAAGGGTAATAAAGGGATATGTCATTAATCACTTTAAAATTACATGAAAAAAATGTAGGGGAACATGAGTATACCATTTTAAGACTATACCTTTAATAACATAAATTATAACAGTGATTAATGGCTTAATTATTCGAAATTAATTTGGAATAAATCCTAATGGACATAAACATACATAATCCATGGGAGAATAATATATAAATAAGAAGGATGAGAATATTTAAGCTCATTAAATTGTGAGCATGAATAAATAGAAACTGGTTTTCTCATTATGTTTTGGAAATTAAATTACGACCTCACATTACCTTAGTACATGAATGGTAGGTCTGAAATAATCTTATAGACATGAAAAAAGGTCAAAATCTAACCAAATGAACATGAAACTTGGCCCACTAATAATAACATATACATGAAACAAAATCTATAAATCATATTGTGAACATGAAATTAGTTTCAAACATGACATTATTAACTCTAAGTTATCAATATTTTTCCAATTCATTAGACTACTATATAATTCTAGGACCACCCCTCTAGTTCTATAATGAAACTGCCCATCCTTGATATAACTTAACCACCATCATTGGTTATAATATAACCACCATCCTTGGTTTATAATGTAAACACCAATCACAAAATAAAAACAAAACAAATCAATTTCATAAAAACAAATCATCAAATATTCAGATCATCAAATAAAAAACCATGCAAGGTAAACAAGTTTCAGAAACATTTCATCAATTCATTATATCATAGAAAATGAAAATAAATGGGAATCATAAAATTTTTATCAATATAATTTTAAACCATATAGAGAAAGAATAATGATGGTAACCATGGATCATATCCCTAGTAATCATAATGTTACAGCAATGGCATCCAACTTAGATGGAAAATTCTTTTTAAATATTTCATGGAAAATTTCTAGAGAAAAATATAATTTTTACATTAAAATCACTTTTTTAAATATAAAATATTACCTATTATTAATATATGTTTTTGTAAATATACTAGAAATAAATTTCTTGTATACTTCAAATCATTGAACAATCATGATAATGGGAAATACCATTCTTGTTGTAAATGTTAAAACAATGATTCCAGTTCTACTTTTGGTAAAAACATAGAAGTAACCCATTTTGAATGTGAAAAAAATATTCCATTACAAAATCTTGAAAAAATTAAAAAAAATGGTAAAAATGAATCTAAAAAATAATATGATAATATTAAGAATGTTTTGAAAACTTTTTTATAAAACATAGATATAGAATAAAAAATTCGACACAACAGATAAATATAGGGGATATTCCTTAGTAAATATTTTTAGTCTCTTGATTATTTAAATAGAGGGAAATGAATGGATGAAAAGTATTAAAAATAATAAAATATGATAAATACCTTAAAGGGTTTCTTCAGATATAGATAATAATAATTCTTCATTGGAAGCATCATCATAAACAATCCCAACAAATAATGAGATTGTATCATAAAAATTTTACCCCCATCTAAACTTCTCAATCATAAGACAAAATAAATAAATAACCATATATAGATATGTTAATACCCCAAAAATTTAAAATAATCATAATAAAACACATTCATAATATGTATATATAGCATATACTTAAAACAAGTGGTGAATATGGAAAGTGTCTCATCGAAATAAAAATGAGGCGATGATCCCTTAACATAGGTCTAACTTCCTTCATACACATTGAAACCTCATGTATGGAAAACATATGTTCATTATATATTTATAAAATAACTATAATCATATATTTAAAAACATAAAATGTTTATTTATAACATTTTATCACCCATTTATTAATAATTATTTATTAAAATATCTGTTTCTGTTGATAATTGCTTTATTTATTATTTTTGTTTTGGTTTAGTAGTATCGGTCCATGTACATTTATCATGGTTCCATAATCTCCAATATTTTCAACAATATAAAATATCATATACATTATATATATATATATATATATATAGTCATCCATAAATTTTAGGGAAATAAAAATGAATTATAACATTCAAGGGGATGATAAGCCATATGTACGCAAGAATGATGTTTTCAATTTTTGATGTATAGAAAAATAGATAGGTAAATAATAATTCAATTTTAAAGAATAATTATTATATAATATAAATAATATATATTAATTAAGTCTATATTTATTACTAACTAATTAAAATGGGATCAAAAACTGAAAAACATTGCTTTGGAGGTGTCGTTGTACACAAGTACGCATGAGGGGCATAACTCATTCCCAATGGTTTGGAAGGTATGGAGTTTGATATTATATTAGAAATATATATGAATAATTATTTAATAAATATAATTTATAAACCCATCATAATATCCATTATTGGATTATGGTGATGTAAAATGAATCATATCACTATATCGAGATGATAAGTGGTACAAACACACAAACGATAGTTTCACATCCCATTTGATGTAACGAGTGTGAATAATGGTGTTTTTTGTAATCATATTAACATTTAAGTATATTTATTATAATTAATTTATTATGTTATGATGAATATAATAGATTTATAAAAGGTAATATAATAATTATAAATAAATTGATCTCTTATGGGGATTACCAATTCTTTGAAAAACTCATTTAGATATCCTTTTATGGGCTATAAGTATTGACATTATGTTATAAAAACAATGCTCAAATGTGTATTAGATTTTAATAAGAGAACTTGGTAGAGTTTTGTTGAGATATATTTCTCAATTTAGTATGATGAAAAGAAAGGAGGGGTTCCCATTTATAATTGATGGTAGGGTCACTTTTCTAATTTCATAAAAAATTTAAAACATTTTCAATTAATTATCAAAAAAAATTGTTCCAAGTCGATTAAAAATGTTCTTGGGATGTATGTTTAAGAAATATATTATCCTCATAGTACACTTTTAATTTTTTTATTTTTTTACACAGTTTAATAAATAATTATTTTCATAAAATATATGTATTTCCAATTTAGAAACTATTTCATTAATTTGACTTAAATTATAAACATAAAAAGTTTAAAGTTTAATTTAATAATTTAATAAAATAATAACATGTCATATTAAAATAAAAAAATTATAACAACATTAAATAATTTAAATTATATAACATATGAAATGATTGAAATAATTTCGTATATTTTGTAAATAAATTGGATAAATATTACATCAATATTTCATAAGCCTTTAAGGTCACTGTATAGTTACTACAACTTTGAAATAAATTTTTATCAAGAAAAATTTCATTAATTTCAAAATATACACTTATATTAATTTATATATTTATTTTGTCCTAATGGGGACACAAAAAATATATTTAAAACTAATATAGTGACCTCTTGGATCATTATTTGATTTTAATATTATATGAAAAATTTCATGGATAAGTGTCCATTAAACAACTTAATTTCATGTTTAGTGTATAAATTGTAAAATTAAATTCATACAATATGTATTCAGGTAAAACATTATGAATATATACTTTTTTAAACCTAGATTAACATGAGTATTTTCTTTAATAAGGTGATAAATTTTTCCACAGTTTCTATTTATATTAAGAAAAAAATAAAAGTGTGCTATTTAAAAAAAATTACATATTTATTCAAAATATGGAATAAATTATTTATGATTCAATTCCTAGAAGTGGGATATATTAATTTAAAAATAATCATCCAAAATGTGATAAAAGACCATTTTTATAAAAAATTGTTTTTATCATAAAACTTATTTCATTTTTATCCCATGATTAGAAAAATATATAATTAATGATAAAAATTTAATTGAATATAAAATATATAAACCTCATTAAAATAATTCTCTATTTGTGATTAATTTAATTTATTAATAAAGAAATATAGTTCATGCATAAAAACAACTTCTTTCATAAAAATGCCATTTAACATATGAAAAATGTTTTTATGAAATTCCAATATAAACATGATTTGAATAAACATAATGGTATTATATAAAAAAATTTAAAAATAACTTTTCTTTTTACCCATTTAAAAAAAATCAAAATTTTTTTCTTTCTGGAAAAAAATTATTTTCATTAAAAACAATTATATTTCATTATTCATTGGAAAATATATATTTTTAAAAAATAAAATAAATTATTTCTAGGATAGTCTTGATAATATGATTTAAAAAATTTTGTAAGCTTTATGATATATAATTCGTACATTTAATAAACATTAAATATAATATCTTCTCACAACCATAAAAAAATCATTTGAAGAGAATCTATTTTTTATGTAAAATAAAACATTGTTAAAAATTTAAAACTTAATTCCTTATAATTAATCAATATATTTGAATTTATTAGGATATTTTTATATATTTCATATATACTTTAGTCATAATTATACATTCCAATTCATGGAAATGTTTATAACATGCATATTTAAATAATATTTCATTGTATGTTTACCTATAGTGTTCCATGTTATATAAAATATCAAATAATGTAAATATTTTATAATATCGTGGGTTTAAATACTTTATATTCCAAATAAATAACATGTACCACTTTAATCATGTTATAATTTCATTATTCACTTACTGATATTTATACAACACCTCTTTCTTGTGAATGTACCTTGGTTATCCCGTGTAGTTTTATATTATGAAGGAAATTTAATGGAATGTTATGGAGTTTTAAATTATGTAATTATATTTCTATCTTAATTTTCTTCAATTTACATAATTACGTAAATAAAATAGGCATCATGATCTTCTGTGGATGTATTAAATTTATCATTGTTTTATATATTGTGAAATAAAATATAAGAGTGTTTCAGTTTGTCATAGGATCAATCTCAAATCCCCAACCATCATATTTCCCCCATAAACTGATATTTATTTGGTAATTATCGTTAGATGACTGTAAAATAAATAAAAAATAAGTCAATTACCATTTTATTCACCCTTAGGTAATTCTATCTCCAAATATTAATAATCATTTATTAGTATACCAAATTTATCACTTTATAAATAAAAATCCCCACAAGATTTTAGCATCACCACATTATTTCACCTATGGAGGACCAAGTATATGAAGAGGGTATATGTGAAGTGTACCTCAATAGGACATTATATCTATGGCCACCCTCAATCAACATTAAACATTTTTGTAAACCTATAAATGTAGAGCGAATATGGGACCTGTCCCGTTGCAAGGCTTTAAATCTATGACTTCCCTAACATAGTGTTAATCCTATTCCTAGATCAGTTAGTTAAGAAGGTATATGTGTGAAATCACCTAGTATAATTTAAATATGAAAGAACAGTGAAAAAGATTTTTATTTTTGGTCCCCTTAGTGCATCAGAAACAAAACCCTAGGAGATGAGCCAATTGAACCATATGTGAAGATCATAAGAAACCTATATAACGAGAATATGATCTATTATAAAAGTAAATAGGAAATGATATGAACATGATACATAATGTGATTATCCTGATATACATTAGGTGATGAGAATAAAAAGAATATGTGAAAATAATATTATATGTCAACCCCTTCTATAGGTGTTGACACTAATAGCCTTTCCACATGTAATGATCCTCAAAGGCCTTATGAGAAGAGAATAAGTTTACATGTATTATTTTTATTTGAATATTAATTTATGAAATATGGTTTGCCAAGTGTGATGAGCATCGGATGCCTAAGTAAAAAAATCCTCCTATTCATTACGTATTTCTTGTATATTTCTTAAGGATAATCACATGATGCCATATATATTACACCCGAGACACCTTATGTCATGAGAATATGATTCCCTCATAACCCCACATGACGAAGATATTCCTAGATTCCCAATAAAGAAAATTAAATCATCAGATCAAACTGTACGTAGCTACCCTATTACTAAAGAATGTGACATAATTAACAGTGTCCATTGGAAGATAAAACTTGGAATGAGATTTAGGAACATGTAATAAACCTGTAACGGAAACCTAAACATAGTGTAAACACCAAATATAAATCCATGGAATGAAGATATCACATACCATCAAAATTCCTTTATTAGGGAGTCATCATCATTAAACATGATAGTGAATTATAATTTCCTATAGAAGGTGGTAAATCATGTTGATGAGGATTATGACCAGTCTAAGGAAATTATAATATTCTAAAAGCATAACCAATTAGAAGAATCAGAAAATAGTAATACCTAATAAATTATATAGGGTATTTACGAAGAGATATAACATAATAAATTTATCCATTCTACAAGATGAATGAAAAAATTAAAAGGGACAGATATCCAACACTGTGTGAAATAATGGAACATCCCACCATTTAAACACCATCGATCCAGATAAGATGGTATTGGACATCCACCACCTCTAAGTGGTTATTTACCCTTACTTTTATTCTTATAAATAAAATTTTCATATACTATATTGGCATATAGAGTGAGTTTTCATAACAATAATAGTAGTATCCCCCCATGTATTCTATTTTCAACCTTTTATAAAGGAATTAAAACATGATTGATTGAAAAATAAAGATAAAATATAAATATATTAAAATTTGGGGAAAAATAAAAAATAAAAGAATAAGGGATGATGAATTAAATGAGATAGGATAAATTGTTTCTTAATACTTCATTATTTTATGGTATGACTCCTTTTAAATTTAACCACTTCAATAGCTTACGTTGCATGCAACACACAACTTAAAGGAAAAAATAAATATTATTTTGTGATCATTATAATCCAACCATTAAATTTGATGGAACAAATAGTATTAACCACATTATGAAACAAAAAAAATTCAGACTCAATATTAAGTTTGTAGTTAAGTTTTTTTATAAACATTATTCTATTATTTATTAGTAAAATGAAATTATTTATAAAAAAACATTTATTAAAAAACGGATTTCTTTATTTTAATGAGTGAATATTATAATAAATTTATGGATATTTTTAAAATTTTATTTTATAAAACAAATATAAATTTTGAAATCATCATAAGAAAAAAATATCTTATGGTTAAGTTTTTGTAATTTTCTAAAATGTTTGATTTTCCAATGTAGAGTGAGAAATATAGTTTTTTGTAAAAATATCCATTTTTTATACTAAAAGAATAATTATGATTTTAATTTTATATCTATGTATGTTAATTAATATTCATTTATAAGTAAAATAATTAATTCATTTTAATCATCCTTATTTCTTATTCTATCCTATGTAAAATTTTGGGCATATAAATGCATTTTTCAAGAAAACATCTTTTCATTGCATTTATAGTATTAATTTGAAATTAAATTGAAAAAAATATCTGTATAACGTTTTTAATTTTTGTTGAAATATTTGTATTAATATGATCCAAATTTATTAAATATGTCATTTTTTCAAATATTTATAGTAATATTTTTAATTTTTGTTACCATGAATAAAGATAAATTGGGTAATATTGGTTAAAAATAATATGATATGGACTATAATTTTTCCCGAACACTAGCCAAAATTTTATATATGAGTTAGATTAATCTTTAAAAATTCAAGGATAATAAATATGGCCATTTTGTCTATTAAAAAATTATTATGACCCTCATAACATTTTATTTATGGAAAAGTCATCGATGTCACATTCATGATTTTAATAAATATAAATTTTTTAATATGTGGTTATCTCGAAGTTATATTTGAATATAAGTATTAATTTTGAAGATAAAATATTTTTATCGATCATGGTAATTTATTTTAAATTATTAGGGAAAAAATTATTATCTTAATATCTTACACAACAATGTTTCATAAATTATTTTATTAAAGGAAATATAAAATAAATGATATAAAAAAATTTAAAATAAATAAACTTTTTGATAATTAATTTAATAAAATGATTTTATATATTTCAAATACTTGTTATAGAAGTAAAAAAATCATTTAATCTAATTATAATTATTTCTATAAAATTATTGAAGTCTATGTAATGAACAGATCTCAAAATTTTCATTATGAATAATTTATTGTAAAAAATAATTTAATAATTTATATAAAATTATGAAAAATATAAATTTTTTCAAAATGATTGGTATGCGGATTAATAAGTCAAAAAATATCCCTTTATAGGTATTTTGGTATTTTATTGTATCTATATTACCCCTCAAAGAGTAAAACATCATGTTTTCACAGTATGAGTTAAAGAGGATAATGAAAGGTGAGAATCCATAGATAAGGGTAGTGATTTTGGAAAAATGTATATAAATTTAATTTGATTATAGGATTTGGATCCATAATAATATTAAATTAGAATTTTATAAGTTTAAACAATTTTTAATTGAAAAATAATTTATATTAAGTAAATATTTTTAAAATTCCTACAGTGACCCTCACCACAATTATAAATGGGAACTACTTCAATCACATATCACACTAGATTGTGCTATCTATCTTATGAAATTCCTAAAAATTATTTTTATTATATTCCTTATAAAATTTATGGTGGTTAAATTCTTCTCAATAGACAAACCCTATATATCTTAAGAAGAGATCTTAAGGAATTCCACTGAAGAATAGGTGATCATTTTTATCAACTCTTTCAAGTTTATTTATTCCTATACTTCCTCTACATGTGTTTTTTACTTATTAAAATAATATATATAGTAAAATATGTATATTGAGATTTTATTTTGAATTTTAAACAAATATATTTTACATTTTATCCATCATTTGAAAAATGAAAGCACTTCACTTGCATACACACAATTTACTATCTCCACGTAGTGGTATACATTGTTTTCATAACCACATTAAAAGTATATTTATAATGATGAAAATGATGACAAATCTGATAATTATGACATGATATTGATTCATTAAAATTAATATATCACCCACTTCTTTACCATTTCTCCCACTAATGGAATGATATCATCACTCATTCGTTCATATGAACCCCCATCATGATGATGGAAATGCGATTATTTTCCATTTTCAACTTTAAATATTTCTTATTAAAGTAATAATTATTAATAAATATTACCTATATAAACTTAATATAATTCAGGAGATGATTTAACTATACCATATTCAAAATACCAATGTCATACACAACAAAACATGATTAGGAATATGAAGCAGTTAACAACCTAAAAATGGAAATTAATGAAATAATATTAATAAACGGGTGATAAGATGATTTAAGAGGATCATATACTATATTAAAAATGTATTTTATAAATTAATAAAATTATATATTCAATTATATTTGATATTAAAGTGTGTTCAATTAATGGAAAGTGCATATTATGGGATTTCTCAACTCAATTTTCATTCATTGTGTTTAAATTCTATTTATTTGAATATATCATGAATTGATTATGTTTAAAATGAGTTTTTATAAATTATATTTCATTTTTAGTTTTTTATATGTATTTTTAGTCGATACACAAAATATATTCATTTTATTAACACTCCATTAAATGTAATGGTCATTGTAAAGGACATCGTATCAATTTTCATTCATTGAGGAAGATTTTCATGTTATGCACCTATATTATTTTATAAAGTACATATAACACCCAATTGAAATTTTAAATCATGAATTTACATATTCTCATGATATTTATAATGTTGTTAAATTTTATTCTTTAATGGGACATATTATTCAACTGACTATAAAGAGGTATGTGTTTATTTCAAAACACCATCATTATTCAGGATTGCATTTGTTTTGAGATTACTTTGGGGAAATTATTTATATGTTAAAATCAATATATTATATTCTTAACTAGACATACCTGAATTATTCGTGTCATAATAATTTTTTTAAACTTTTTTAAATCATATAATTTTGAAAATGTTTTTAATAAAATTCGACATTAGTTCCCTTTGATCGAAAAAACATTTTCATCAAAACAAATTTTTTCTAAAAATATGTTTTTAAAATGGTTTGAAACCCATTAAAATGATTCATGTAGGACATATTTACCCTTTCATAATTTTTAAAAAATTATTTGAAAATAATTTTAATATAATTTTCAAATCTAATCTTATTTGGATTTTACCAAAATATGAATGGAATATTTATTGTAATGTGTTTGACTTGAAAAACATTTCCACTGAATATTGTAAAAAATATTTCAAGGTTATTTTCCAAGAAATATTTTTTTAGAATGTATTTTTTTAAAAAATAATCATTATTTTCAATATGAAATGAATAATTTCTTTAAAATATTTTTAATGATATATTAGTGGTACTTCATTTCGTTAGTAATATCAAACCAATATTTTAACTATAGTCAATCAGGGATATGTTTTATGGATATCATCAATATTATTCATTTGGATATTTTATGATCAAATTGACTGTGAGTGTTATTTTTTGATACAGTTATCCATATTACGCTTGATGGTTTATGGTTATGTTTATTTATTTGGGAATGTATACACATTTTATATTATACGTTTTCAATATTAATAATTATTATTATAATGATTGAACCTTTCCAACGAGCAATTGATTGGAATTAGTAAACGAATGGGAAGACCCACTATATACCCTTAGTGAATCTATAGGTCCCATTAGAAAAAGTAGTTTGGGAATCTCCTGATTTCTTACCCATTTATATATGTTCTGTTAGAAAAATCTATGACAATATGTTTATGATGTACAATATTATCCATTCCATCATTATGAATTCAGTTATTGATATTCCATATGATTATGAATTATTATAATATCATGGTTAAGGTTCACTATAATGTGATTATTTATATGTTAATATTTGAACATTTTTACTACTGCTATATTATGCTCATATAATTGATTTAATGACTTGTGATTTAGTTGTTTACCTCATTATAATTGTTATGCCTCATTTATTCATACATGCCACATTATTATTACACTTATAATTCATTTTATGTCACCCTTTTCTTATGTATCATTTTCCCTAGGAGACGAGGAAGTGTATTCTGATTGATATTCATCAATAAACTAAGATGCACAATTTTTTTCTCAAAGAAATTATTTATTTATTTATTTTTTTGAAATGTAATATGAATTTCAAGTTAGTATCTAGTTTACCAAGATATAAAAACTATTGAGTCTGTTGGGATTTAATTCCCTGAATCTTATTATAGTGTAATAATGTAACCAATGAATCTAGGCTACTAAGGTTAGGGTATTTATTGTTTGTTTCATAGAAAGTTTTGTAAAATCCTTGGGAACTTGATTTATGAAAAAATAGATTGTAAAATGTGACTCTATGATGTAATTTAAAATATATCCAAATAAACTATGAATTTTATTTATATTTTATTTATACCCAATGTTTTAATTTATATTAAGTGCTTCACCTTTTTTGATATTATAGATTATGTGCCAAAATATTAGGATCTAAGAGAGTAAATTATGTTTTTTTTTTGATATGGTGACCCATAAAAGTTATGGAAACATAATCAATGAACATAATATAATTATTAATAATTATTGTTTATTTGTCGTGTTAATTCCAATATATCGAAGGGAACTTGTCTCCCAAAAAATTTCATCATATGATGGAAGATAAACATATGTCAACATGTCAAAAAATTATTCAATAAGTCCTATGACATTAAATGGAAGAAAGAGAAGAATCGAAAAAAATAAAAAAATAAGGATAAAGGGAGGAAGGTGATAAATTAATTTTTAACATGTGAGACTTGTGGAAGGAAAACCTTAGTACATGCTTAAATGAAAAATGAGTTTGTTTCAAGTATGATAAAAGATGTCACCATTTTCAAGTGAAACTATTTATATTTATAAGTGAAATATAAAATTGTGAGGATAAAATTTATTCAATTATGGGAGAATGAAACACCCCAAGATTTTATGTTATTCCCCTTTTAAGTTTAACGTATTCAATTGCTTACTTTTTATCCAACACCCACCTGAAACGAACAAGGAACTATTATTATATAATTACTGTATCCTAACTTTTAAATTCGCATGAATGAATAAAATTAACAACGTTATTAAATATATAAAATTTCCACCCATTTTTAATGTATTAGTTAATTATTTGAGAATAAGAAATTAATTTTTAATAAAATCAATTTATTCATTAAAAAATATGATTTCCTAAAAATTGGTTTCATCTTTTTAAGATTAAATTTTATAAAAATTTCTAGAACCTCTATAAATTACATTATATTAAAATTATATTATTTTTTAAATTTAATAAAAAAATAACTTCAGGTTATTTTTTATTAATTTTTTGAAAAGATTGTTTTTTCTAGTGAATATTGAAAAATACTAAAATTTATAAAAATTTCCAATTTGTTTATATTAAACATATATTAATGATTTGAATTTTATATAAATTCTTCTTAATAAATATTTAGTTTTAAATAATCTAATTTATAAAATTTTACTCATTCTTATACCAATCTTTTGTATAAGTACATTTCTAGGCTTAAAAATGACTATTTTAAGAAAACTATTTATTATTGAATTTTATAAGATTAAATTTAAATTAAATTATATCATTAAGTATTTTTAATATAAAAAATTGAATTCAATATTTGGACTTATAATTTCCAATATTATTAAATATTTCCTTTTATTTTTTTCTAATACGGACAATATCCTTCATAATTCTTTTTAGCGCTATAAAGGGTAAATTGGTTATATATGTTAAAAATAAAATAATATGGACTATAACAGGATACTAAAACATTCCATAATTTTAATTTATGATTAATTTTAAATTATAATATTTCAAGGTTTAGATATATGACAATTACATTCCCTTAGTATGTGATTATGAACCTTATAGTATTTTATTTAAAGAAAAGTCAAAGACGTCACAATCATGATTTTAATAATTCAAAAAAAAATTACATGTGGTAATACCAATGTTTTATCAAACTATAAATATTAATTGTAAATAAAAAATATTTATAACAGATATTGTAATATATTTTTTATATTTATGAAAAAAAATAATTACCTTTAAAACTTGCACAATCTTGATGCCGAAATAATTTAATTGAAGGAAAAATAAAATAAACGATATTAAAATCACTAAAATAAATATAATTTTAGATAATGAAACTGATAATATTTTTATATAATACCTTGAAATGTTATATATCTATAAATTATTTTTCTAGAATTATAATTTTTTTCTTAATATTACTAATGTAATAGTAATGAATAGTTCCCAAAATTAACATTATAAATATTTTATAGTAAGTAATATTTTATTAAATTATATAAAATTAAAAAAAAAATTATTCCAAATTATTCGGATAATATTTAATATTTCATCCATGATCAATTTATGTGTATTTTTTAATTTTATAGTATCTGTATTAACCCTCAATGAGTAAAAATCCATGATGTCACGGTAAGAGTTAGAGGTTAAATAAAGGTAAAAACAAGAAGATAAGGGAATATATTTAGTCAAAACATATATAAATTTTATTTGATGATGTTGGTTATACCCATCATAGTAATATATTATAATTTAAAATGTTTGGATCCAATTTTAATAGAAATTATATATATATTAAATTAATATTCTATGAAATTACTAAATTGTACATCACCTTATTTATAAAGGATAACTCCATCCTTCACTTATTAAACCACACTGAGAAACCTATATCAACTAATTACTATCCCATAATTTTAAAAACTTATTTATAATTTTTTTTAGGTTTTAGTCTTCTCAAAATACCAACCCTAACTCTCTTAATAAGATATCTTAAGGAATTCCACCGAAGAAGAGGTAATCATTTTTATCAACTCTTTCAACTTTATTTCTTCTTCTAATTCTTATTAATGTTTTGTTTCCATAATAAAATAATAAATACAGTATTATATAGGTAATGAGATGTTAATATGATTATGAAACAACTACATTCTACCATTTATCCATAATCAGAAAAACAAAATCACCTCAAGTGCATACACACGAATTATCGTCTCTACATAGTGGTGTAATTTTTTTTTCATCACAAATTTTCAGGGAAGATTATAATGATAGAAATAGTGGATATATATGATACTTGTGGAATTCTATTTATTTTATAATGTTAGTATATCTCCCAATTATAATCCATTTCACCCATTACTGAAATGTTATCATCGCTCATGCATACATATAACCTACCATCTCCACGACACAATGTGATTAATTTACCATGTTCAACAATAAAAATAGATAATAAAAAATATACAATGAGTAAATATTAAATATATAAAATTAATATAATTCTATATATGATATAACTATATCATTTTCACAAGAACCTAGACTTACATGGACAAAATACATAGGAAAATGAAGCTTTTTACACAAGATACAAGGGTAAAAACGAAATATTATTAACAAATGGGAAATAGGATGATATAAGAGGATAATATATTATATAAATATAGTTTTGGTATAAACTAATAACATTCTTTAAAGAATTATATTGGAGTTTAAATCATGTTCAATAAAATGAATGCACAATGTAAGGAATTTCTTAACCCAATTTCCATTCATTGAGTTAAACATCTTCTTGGTTGATTATATCATGATAATATTACATGTAAAATGATTTTTTATTATATTTTTTTTATTTAAACATAATTTATGTGTATTTACATTCAATGAAAATAATTTATTTATTTTATTAAATCTCAATATTAAGGATATTATATTTTTAGTAGACTTCATCTAAATTTTAATTCAATGAGGCATATTTTGATGTCATGAAGCAATATTATTTTATACGGTCTATATGGAACAAATATGACATGTTATATCATGAAATAATTTATTCTCATGATATTAAATGATTTTTATATTTTATTTTTACAGGGGACATATGTTTCAGATGATTATAAAGAGATCAAAGTCTATTTCACAACCCCATCATTATTTGGGATTGTTTTAGTTGATGTACCTTTTGAGTAAATTATACATTTGTTAAATTCAATATATTTTATTATTCATAGTCCATTAATAAAATTTTCATGTAATATTATATTTTTTTCTCTTCGGAACAGAAAATTATTTTGAAACTATTTTTATGAAAATTTGACATTATTTATCTTTATTTGAAAAACATTTTTCATCAAATCCCATGGTTTATAAAATAATGTTTTCAAAAATGGATAAAAATATAAAAATTATTTATCAAAGTAATTTTTACAAATTTTTATGTTTTTATAAAATTTCTGTAATGGAATCATCATTTCATATTCAAAACAATGATCATTTGGATTTTTCCAAATAATAATAAAAACATATTTTTTTAAAGTGTATTGTTTGAATTTTGTTTCCAATCAATATTTTAAATCTTATTTCTAGGTTATTATCAAATGAAATTCTTTTGAAAACGTTTTGTGAACATTTTTTATTTATTATTGACTTTAAAAATGAAAAGTATTTTTTCCTAAAAATGTTTTTAAGGATCATTTCATCTTTTTTAAATTCATCAATGACCTAAAGCTTTTATTATAATTATAATCTAAATTGGATACGTTATATTGGTTTCAAACTTATTATTTATTTGGATGGTTTATAATGGTTTTTACTGTGAATGTTCTATTTTGATACCATTACCCATTTTACTATGGATGGTTTTTGGTTATGTTCATTTAATTAGGAAAATATTCACATTCCATATACTAGTTTTTCAATATAAATTATTATGTTTATAATATTTCACACCTTTAATAAGAGGAATAAATTGGACTTAGTATGTCAAGGGAAAGGCCTACATTATCGCTTCTATGTATTGGTAGGCCTCATGAGTCAATCTAATTTGGGTGTTTGTAGAGGTATTGCCTGTTTACAGATAGTGTCTTGGTTGAAGCCTTGGTGGTACGATTATGATGTACCACATTATTCCTTCTATCATTATGAAGTCATTTATTAATATTCCTTGGGATTATTCATTTACAATAATATCAATGATTATGTTTCACTATCACATGATTATTTATAGGGAAATATTTTATTATATTTTATTCATTCCATAATATTTGAATGTTATTGACGAAATGGAATGTATTTCAGTTATTTACCTCTCCATATTGCTTATTTCTTATTTATTCATAGATTACACTACAATCGTAGCCTTACTGAGAATTTTATATCACCCATTTGATATGATTTTTCCCTACGATATAAGGATGTGTTTTTGATTGTTATAGAAGGGATACAATAAAGGTAATAATGGATTTATCAATGAAATTGTTTTTTTATTTTATGTTTTTAAAATGTAATGGGTATATAAATAAAGTATCTAGTTTAGCAAGATTAGTAACCTATTATCCCCTTTGGGATAAAATTCCTTATATATCACGATAATGTAATAATGTAACCAATGACTCTAGGCTATAGATATTAAGGTCTTTAATGTTTTATTATAAAATTTAAAGCCCAACACATGGGAGTAATTCCATAGGATCATTAAATTTTGGGAACATAGAACATATACATATAAAATATGGGAGACCATAAATTAGTGGAATGGATGTATATATTTTAAACTAGGATTTTAGAATATCTATGTAACAAACCTAATGAGATATGTAATTAAATATGTCACTCATCATGCTAACACAATAATTAGTGGGGATGTCTAATTTTGAGATAGTTTAACTAACTCATGTACAGAAGGATTCCCTTGTGGTTTAGTCCAAATCAAATTAATCACTAAATATACCATTATCAACATTTAATTCATAAGTAATTTAATTTTTTATGAAGTCATAACCCATTCATTTTAATAATATTATTTGAGTTATTAGTTAAAGTGCTCCAGATAAAATCATTTACAAAAAATATATCAAATTTCTCAATTTAACTATTATATAATAAAAAATTAACAAAATCATCCAATAAATAAACCAAAAAAATTGGAAATCCCACATTCCTTAAATAATTAAAGAACTTAAAAATATAGTGAAGCCACATGGAAAAGGGGTGGAAATTACTAATACAATATGTGGTAACCTTAAACATCAAAACCAATATCTGTAAATTTATTTAAGAGTAAACCTGGTACCCTAGGGGCATTATGGTCATGTGAAATCCAAGAGAGGAGACAGAAATGAAGAAAAAATACCAAGAGAAATAAATTACATGTAGTCTTCCATTATTAATAATTCATAAATAACACCACATTTAGCCACAGATCAAGGGGATAATCATTGTATGAGATAGGAGTGATCTATTGTTGATTGAGAAGTAAAATTTTTGGGGTTATGATTTTAATTCAAGAGAGTGTAGAGAGATATTTTAATTATTTGTATGTTATGTGATAGCTATATGGTATTATAAAGTGGTCATAAACCACATGGGTTGTGATACTTCACTATGGAAGTAGAATTGTCTATCCGAATGGTTTTTTACACAATGATAGTACCATGAAAATGAAATAATTAAAAACTACATGTATTATCTATGTTTTATGCTTCAGTATACCTAAAAATGAGCCAACCATGCAGTATATCCATTTGGACAAAATTTCACATTTTCATGGTTGAAATCCAAAGAGATATAGAAGAAACTTAAATCACAATAAATAAATATTATGTTCCAAAATATTTCATAGTTTTAATGACATTATAACTCAATTAAATCCGCATCCATTGTAGTACAAGGTATCTTTATCTGATTTATTTAATAAAAAACTAACTGATAAAATTATAGTGATCTATATATATATATATATATTCCACTTTATGATACATATATCAATACAAATAGATTATAAAACATTGATTATATTTATTTGTTATGTTTTTATTTCTACTACATAAAATGATCACTTTAGAGGAATTGATTTACTTATAGAAATTACTCTTGGTTAATGAGAATTACTGAATGATATGATGATATTTTTTTCAATGGTAATATAAAAATTATGTCAAAATTCGTGGATATTTTTTGGATTAGTGATTACTAATTTGTGGGACCTTTGATAGGGGTTAGGAAATTATCAATAAAAAATTAACACATTTATTTACATGAATTTAATGTTATTTGTGTTTAGAAAAATTATAAGTGAATTTATTATCCCATTTTTTCAAATGTTAATAATTGAATAAAATGAAAATTTTTTAAGAATTAATATATATTTTTCAATATTTGTATACATATTATGTTGGATAATCAAGACATGTTGATATAATACATTTTATCAATAGATTTATTTAGATGTTACACGAGATTGTTAAATTGGTTTTTGAAAATTTTGTTATTTTTTTGGAAATAAATATATTGGATTTATTATTTTGATAGTTAGACATCATAATTTATATCTATGAAATTTTATAACATAAACCTATTTATATAATCAAATTAATGTAAAATTTATCGCAACCAAGTTCTTTTAGATAATTTAGAGCTTCCCTTTATATCAGTCATTTCATTAAATGAAACAAAAAGTGTTTGAAGGCACATATCTATAAATATATTTCAAAATCAAGTATACAGTTCTCTTGTGATAGTAAGTTCATCTAAATAAATATTGATTCTCTATTAATTCAACATGAGTTGACATATTTTTATACCAATATGTGTTCGAATAATGTATGGATTTTATATAATGAACCACATTTGATCATCTAATATATGACAACCATTAATGAGTTGAATGTACTGTATTAAAAAATTTCAATGGGGGTATCATTTGGATTTCATTCATCATAAAATATATAAATTACATGTGATATTTATGTATAATTGTGTATTATATTATATATTGGTTGTATTATTTTTTATTTTGTATAAAAATATTAATATTAGATTACTTAAAAAAAATTCCACATACATAAATCAAACCAATAGTTCATAAAATCTTTAACAGATGGTAAACTAAAATGAACATTCAAAAAAAGTTCTAGAAATGTTCTTATCATTCTAAATAGATTTCAATAGTGGATGTAATTTATATATAGCACAATTTTTTTCATATAATAAAATTTTCTAGTTATGAATTCAAATAGATATATTTGAGTATCAATATAGAATAGTTGAAGAAATCAAACATGTAGAGATACAGGTAGAGAATAAAAATTGATGGGACAAGATCATTCTCAATAAATAATAGAGAATATTTATTATATCATGTTATTTATTTGTTTTAAGAAAGTTAATTGATAATCATTATTCCTAATTTTAAGGATATATAATGATTATTGAGGGGGAAAATTATCCCTCAAAATATAACAATGGATCTGTGATATATGAATTGATAAGAATATAATCTTGTCCCTATATACATTTTCAACTTCATAAATATTCTACTTGTGTGGAGTGTATCACATTTAATAGTTCTTCTACCAACAACTCATAACTGTAAAATGTGGAACATATATCTCTTTTTATGAATGAATAAACACACTAATAATATGAAACATCAGCTACTTGAAGGAACAATCATTAATTTCCACAATTCATACACCTAGATTCTATATAAAATTATATTATAAACATATTTTCATTGTTACGAACTTAAATGATAGTAACAAAATCTTAAATATTTTTAATTTCAATAAAAGATACCGAATCACACACATTCTAAATAAATTTTTAGGATTAATGTTTTATAGAATTAAGAAAAACCCTTTAAATACAGAATCTCATTTCATTCTCAAAAAATATGAATTTTTTCCATAAAAAAATTAATTTTTATTTCATAATAATTCTTTAACATATCCAAAAATATTATCCACACATAATACCCTTATTATTCATATAAAACAAGATAACTTCATTCATAACTTTGGGAAACTTAATCATAAAAAAGGATGTGTTCAGATGCTCAGTAATGATAAACATGTGAGATATAAGTCAATGATATTATGTGAGAAAAAATCATATTAAGGTATGAGTTATTTATCCTAACATATTATAACATACCGAATTTGTTATATACCATGAATCATGAATCATGGTCGAATTCATCATTATAAAAAAAGGAATCAATCATAAGACTTTATAATCATTAATAATTAATCATGTGGGAAGAGAGAATTCAATACCAATAAGTCATATTATAGTGTGATAAATAAAAATATAAAAAACATTTAAATTACTAAAATATCTATCTAAAATCATGTACATCCAGAATCTTTTGAACCCAGCTATCCATTATCATTTCTACTCACTTTCATAAGAATATAGATAACTATAATCGTATCCACACACATAATCCTCAATGAATGAGATATAAATAATTAAATAATGTTTCATAAGGATATAATAAATGAAACAATAAAATATTGATAATTTTTTCATTTGTATGGAACATGATAACAACATTCATTTTTTAGTCATTGGTGAATTAACTAGTGGGAAAGAATTGAGTTCCAAGAAAACATCCATAATGATTTATAATAATAAGACATCAATAAAAGGAATTTTGTGGGGTCTTAATAACATGTCCCATGTTAATCACAATAATAATTAATACTTTTTTATATATGTGAAAAATATTTCTATAAAATCAATAAAATTATTGTTGTGAAATAATATAAAATATAATTTTTTATACATTTATGAAATAAATTAACATAAAAATGATAATTTTATTTACTTTTTAAAAATATGGAATTATTTTAACAAATATATATGGTTACGAATGGAAGTGGATGTGGTAAAATCCATTAATGCAGAAAACATGTAGAAAAAATTATTTTCCAAATTTTGAAAAGGTATTCCAAAATGATGTATTTAAAAAAATTAGAATATAATTCATTCAGAATGTTGTCAAATAGGTTAAATATAGAATAAATATTGCGTTATAAATTATATAGATGTATATTATTACTTCAATAAAACAATAATAAAGAACAGGTGCAAAGAAGATAATGATTTCTGACCACAACAGAGGAATAAAATCATTATACATTAAACATATTCTTTCAGCCGTTTTGAGTATTAAAAAGGGTTAATATTGAACTTATATCTATAAATCAAAAGTAACCATATTATAATAAAATATATGTTACTTGGAAGAGAAATTAAAAAATAAATCATAAAAAATAAATTATAACATAAAAAATATGAATAAAAAGTGAATTTGAAACCTAAAACCCTTACTGCTTAGTTAATATTTGAATCTAAAACTCATGAAGGGAGAACCAAATACTCATTATTTCCATATAGTGAGTCATAATATACATTAATGGGTAGTATATGAACAATAAAATTGAAATAATTTGATGATCATAGACCATATCCAAATGCATGAATATTGATATTTGAAAAACCTTACACCAAGTTCCAACTTGAATTGTACGCACTATAAAAACCTATATGGTATGTTTTGACTTGTTATACAGATATAAAATTACCATATTGATACATTTATTACCATATATTGTTACCTAAAAATTTCTAATAAATATTTTATTATAAATTCTTCATTAAAATGAATAGTCAAGTGTTAACTAGACGGTTTTCCATGCAAGTTTTTGTTTTGTGATTATATACCTTGGGACATGGTTATATTATCATAATCTATTGAATATTAATCATGTCAAATTTATAATATTTATTCATTTGTATCTTATTTCCTAGAACGAGATCATTAATATGTAACCTAACCTGGGGTCCACACGGCCTCAACAACACTTCCTCATTTTCCAAAGGCTGCCGACAAGAATCGAGGGTCTATTGGGGTACGATATTGAAATTATACCCCATTTTATCTAAGTTTCATAGTTATTAATAATAGTTAAATTAGAATTATAAATAAAAGTACTATGAAATAAAATAATTCATAATCATCTATACATAAATATATAATAAAAGCTAATCAGTATCACAGATATGAAATGAAAATGTCTTGTCTTTATAAAGGAAAAACAATCGTACATGAAGAAAGTGTATATGAAACTAAATTAATAGAAAAGAACAGAAGACAAACACATAATAATCCAAAAAATATGATTTTTTATCTACTACCAAGTTCTCATTCTAATAGATATCAACCATCTATAGTCAGATTCTTGACTTGTTCAATACCTACATCTAAGATCTCTTCATGGGTGCCAACATGTAGACCAGATAGGGAGTGAGTATGACATATTAGGACACCAATAGTGGTGTTTATAACTAATATAGTCTATTAATATAAAATTTAATAGTGTTTCAATATATAAAAAGTCAAAAATCAAGATATATACAACCCTTGTCTTACTTAGACTATTATGTGATTCCTAACTGACCATACCAACTTCCATCTAAGATAAGTGTCAATAAGTATGTGGGAATTAACATGGTGAGGATATGATGAAATTTAATCAATGTTTCTATTAAAAAATAACAGTAATTTGGAACCTAGGATAAACCAAGACATTGTTGACTTTAGAATGTTGATCCTACTCACAATAATATTCTTGTAACCTAACTATAAGTATCTATGTGGACTTCTATGGATAAACTATGGAAATTAAATTTAATGGATCCTAAATGGGTCCACACATCATTTACTATCTAATCTTAGGATAATAACGAGTAGATCCCAAATTGACAATCTAAGATGTCATGAGTCTAATGACGTCATGTTAATCCCAAGGATACTCTCCATTTTACATTTTATTGGTTACATTTATAAATTGACTTAAGAATTAAAAAATTGGATCATGTGATATTTTTAAGACACATACAATTCATTAATTCAATTTACACATTATATTTATAAATATTCAAAAACACACACCCAAATGATGTTTTAGTTAATTACGTGAAATCATTATCAAGGGGATATATCAAGATTCCCCAAAAGGGGAGTTTCTTATATAGGTCTCATAATCCTACACTGTCAATGGGTCTTATAAAGGGTATAGTTTTTATAAATAATTAATTTAAATATCTTAATATATAAGGAGATATATATGGATCATTTGTTATGGGGAAAACGAGAAAAATATATTGATAATGAGATGTTGTGGGAAAATTTATATACCATCTAATATAGACCTATAAATGAATCCTCGTTTAGTATAGACCTATCAATCATGATGGAATGAGATAAATCATATAAACTAGAAATCCCTCAGAAAATAGGCCATAAGATTTCTCATAAATAAAACTTTTTTGATGGTGATAAAAACTCAGAAAAGAATGAAGAAAAATGAAAGACACGTAGTGTGGGATCTAACTAGATGAATCAGATTTTATTTGGTGCTCTAATAAATGAGGTATCTCAAATTATTTATGTAGGTAAGTGGAGAGCTTCCATTGGAAGGATATTTTTTGTGCTTGTGCGAGAATAATAATGGAAGAAGTGTTAAATGGGAGGGAATATGGTAAAAATTCCCTTTTAAATGGGTTTCAAGGTTTAGACACATGATTGGAAAAAATATAAAATATATTTTTGGGCTCCCAGGTATGTGATTCCACACATCACCTAACTAAGAAATATAGTTAAACAAACTATCCACAGGTCATGCATTCGTAGTATCAAAAGACACCCCTTGCACAATTCAAACACATGTCTAGACAATCTCTTTGAAAACCATAGGTGTGACATTTTCATTTTATTATAGGTTTCTCATGTACATGAATCCCCGGGTAGAATAACTCCTTAACAATGATCATCCATCACTGTATTGCATAGTTAGTTCTTAATATGTGCCAACCATGTACCTTAGATTATTCCTCAAAAAACAAGAACTTTGGGTTTCGAAACAATAGAAAATCCTCCTAAATCCTTCATAAGCCTCTTAGGTGCTTTTATTATATTAAAAAAGTTGTTCAAATTGAAATTAAGGAATTCAAATCTCAAAGGAAAAATTATTTCTTAAAGTCTAACCTCCATAAAAAATCCATCCCTGAGTTTTACTTCAAGGGTGGTTGAACATTATCAAGAATAACTCTATCCACTAAGTAAGTATATCAACATATATCTCCAAGGCCCCATTGTATACATAGGTATTATATGATAAACCCAAAACTAGAGGAACATAGAATCCCTGGAGATTCTTCATTCCATTGGAAATGATACAAATGAGATACTCCTTAGAATTACCACTTGCAAATAACCCAACTTCATTAGGATGAAAATTAGTAGACATGTTGAAGTAAAAATTATAGATATAAAAAACATTGAAAAAGAAAATAGTCCAAAATCACTTTATAAAATTTTTATAATATGATATTAGTATACCTCTATCTATAACATTGAAATATATAATGACTCATGGTGATATCCTAACCTACAAAAATCATCATAAATGGATAAATCTAGTTGAAACAATAAAGAAGGCCCAATATCTTAGATCAAATTCTGGAGGATGAAGATGATAATTGCCATAATAATTCTACCTTTATTAAATTTTATCCATATGATTCCAAGTAATCTATACCTGATCTAGTGTCACATAAATGATATAAGGTCATAGAATTGCTACCACCCCTTCCATTAACTATCATATAGCTGATCAGATTGTCCTACATATAGGGCCTCAAAAGAATCCATCTATATAGCCACATGAAAAATATTATTATAATATAATTTAACAATGGTTATATTTTTACACCAAAACCAAAAATAATATAAAATACACATGTTCAAATCATGACATCTAAAACATGTATAGTAAGATAATATTAACCATCAGTTTTACGGTGATAGAATTTACATATAATTTTATGTAAAAGAAATGCCTTCTGCAACATCTATCAGATCCTCAATGTAAATTGATCATCCCTTTATGATTAGATATTTTGGGTAACCCCACGATATTGTATAACTTTATATATATAAATAATTTCATTATAATCCACGGGTATGGTCTCCCTAATAGGGAATAATTAAGAGACCATCATTATCATCTCCATGACTACACATACATTTTCATTTCTATGAGTTGATTTCGATAATCCTGTGAAAAAAGAAATAGGGATTCCATCCCATTTCCACTTTAGAAATTGTAACATCTATAGAATTCCAACATGTTTATGGTGTTTTAAGATAAATTTATTGCTGATAGAACATCATGTAACAAAAAAAACTATAACCATTTTCATCCCCATCAACAATTATAAGTGATGTAAGTTAAGGTACATATTGGGGAGTCTTGGATTCCTTAACCATTTCAAGTCATGAAAAATTTCATCAATTCATGTCACATGTCTGTAGAAACCCATTAATTATCATGAATACATAATATCTCAACATTTTCAATGACCAAACTAGGATTTGGATCGTCAACAGAAAAAAATTCTCTCAGAATTAAAAATTTTTTATCAAAAAAGTTACTCCAATTTACCTGTACTAGAAGTGATGAGGTCACTACTATGGTCATAGGGGAAGGCTACTTGTTACAGTCATGAACATATATATGAATATAATAAAAAATATTCATTAATTTCCATTCAAAAATTACTTCTTGAATATCTTTAATTTGTGTCTTCTAGATCAAAGCATCATTCACTGCATTACAATTACTAGGAATGTAAGCAATATCAATCTCGAAATACATAAGGTATTAAAACCATATTCATATTATGATGTACAAATAAATTTTTAGGATGGTATATTTTATACATTTGTTGTATCTATATTGTATATAACATTATCCCAAGAATTAATGTGTCCAGAAACACATGGAAAGAACAACAACTACCACATTTAGGTCATGTATTTGGTAATTGTTCTCATGAGGCCTCAACCGATGATAATCGTATGCCACAACTCATTCCCCATTCCTCAAAAAAGTAAAATCATAATACTAGATACATCAAAAATATATGTGTATCCCATTCCATCCCCATGTATAATTTATATTGAAGATGAGGTATATCTTCCTTTCATCTCTTGAATGGTTTTTTCACAAGCTACAAACCATGAAAATTAAACATCCTTCATTATCAATAATGTAATAGGTGTTATAAGGCCTAAAATTTTCTAAATTAAATGTTAATAATAACACTCCAATCCCATGAAACTTTTCGTATAAAATATTTCTTGTACATATCCTAGGAAATAACATCTCTCAATTTATTAGGATCTATAAATACCCCTCATAATGAAATAATATGTCCCAAGAAGTGAACCTTATCAATATTCGAGTATCATTTCGGACATTATCATATAATATATTATCTCATAGTATATTCCTTAAAATATCAAGGTGATTGTAGTGATCATGTTTAGATTGATAATACACTATGATATCATCCTTTAAATCCATTATAAAAGAATCTAGGTATGGGTTGAAAAATTGATTCATCAAGTCTATAAAATATTTAGTGTGTTCATGAGATAGAGCATTAGTAAAAATTACTCATGTTTTGTCATATATTCTTTGGAATGATATACATGACACATATAAATTTATTGGTCACAAATAATGACAGAATGACCTCAAATAAATTTTTTAAAAGACCCTATATCCTTATAAAAGATCAAATAGATCTTCAATAAGAATAAGTGGGAACATGTTTCAACAGTGAAATGATTAATTTATTAGTAATCCACACACATCCTGAGGGTCACATCTGCCATCTTAGTGTAAAAAATATGAACCCAAAGAGATGAATTGGTTCATATAATCCATTTTCTATCTACGACCTCTAACTACCTATTTATTTATTAAACCTCAATTTGAATCATCTTGTATTGAGGTAAAGAAAGTGATGTTATTCTGAAAACTTGCTCAAAAGTTTACACTGCCTTTCTCTCCTGGTGAGATTTAATGAATTTTTAGGGATGATATTCTTGAATTACTCCACCACTAGTGGAAAATAGAATTTCTTACTCCCAGAACATTCTCGTAAAGGATTGAAATCTGGGTTGATAGTCCAAAAAACCCAATATTCTCAGGCCCAACATGACTTGCCTAGAAATACTATTCACTCCTATAAACATATTTACCACCCAAAAGTGATAATAATAAAACCTTTTAGAGATAATAGTTGATATGATATTGAAATGGACACAGCCATTCAATCATAAGAATGATTTTATACTTAGTTATCTAAGGTGAAAAGTTTCCATATTAGAGATGGTATCTACGCAGTGGTATCATTACTTCCTCTGACATGAATCAAATTTAAATTTATATTTTGTCCCAAAAATTCACCAACTACTAAGTTGTAGTGTAGGGGGCGTATGGGGCGGAATCCCACAGTATAATTCTGTTTAAACTCTGAGGGGATATGGTTTCAAAGCATATAAGGGAGACCTTTATAGAAGTATTTTTTTGGAGTTTGGTCTATGTTTAATTTGGGATGACATTAAATGATAAATTAGGGGTATGGATCATGTTGAGTAGTTGAATGAAGGATGTATTTTAATTTAACCATGGAAAGATCCTATGTATTAGTCTTCGAAACAAAAGGGGTTTCTAGTTGACTTTGGTCGTAGCCTCCTAGTCCTACCTAGAAAGTAGCAATTCCATGGTCAGATGCTAGCAACAATATAGGTTATTTATGTTTGGATTTCTAAGAAAAACGTTTCCTAAGCTAGTGGTCGTATCTTAGTATACTCCAATTAGGATAGGGGAATTTTTTTTACCATCCTGTTGTCAGGGAGATTCACCAAAACCTGATAGGATGAAGGTTTATATCCAAGTTACTAATTCAATTAGACATGCCATGTTTATATTATAATGTATATCTAATTATGTTGAAAAATAGAGCTTAATCACCACCCCTAATAAATTTATCTACTCATTTGGGATAATATAATAATAAAATAAACTAGATAAAGCATGCTTAACAGATTTAAAAAATGTTTCTTGGATGACTATGAGAAAACATGCATTAAGGAATTAAACTAAATTACTTACTTGGGATATCAATTGTAATTGAAATTTAAGTGCAAAATAGGGAAAATAAGGTGTTGAAGAAGTTAAGCTCCACAAATCTTGAATTTAATGAAATGTGAAAAAACTATGAATAAAATGAATTCAAAAGGGAAAAGAGTATGAATGGATCACAAGATAATAGATAGGGGAGAAGGAAGAGATTTATCTATATCTTTTAATGATCTTGCACTCGATTACTTATATAGGCATTCTTGGTCATGATGTGTAGGAATGGAAAACACTTTTTACCCTCATTCCATGTCATTTTCCTTCAGTTCATTAGCGTGGCATGTGGTTATCAAAGATAGGATGTTTGAGCTGGTAAAAAATGTGTATACATGGTTATGACATGTACTCTAGCATAATATGTTTTTTGTGGAAGCCTCACATATTTCTCGCTAATCTGTTTGACTGGGTGTCACGACATTGTCGATCTGGTCACAATGTGTAGTAGCTTTTTTCCTTATGGATTCTTGGTCATGACTTGCCTTCACGACATGGGTTGGTCTATAATCCTCATGTTTATGATGTGAATTCCATCATCATGATGTGTACTTTTCCAATGTTGAACATTTTATGCCTTTTCTTTCTTAAAAATCTAAAATTATTTTTCATGAAAAATTAGACACTTACAACATGAATTATAGAATAATTAAATTAAAAACAATGAATAAGTGGAAGAAAAATATATATACAAATGAGGCTTATCAAATCCCCCATACTTTAACAATTTCATGTTCTCAAGCAATACGTCTAAAAAATGATTAAATAAAGGATATGATATTTTAAAGTAATAAATATTCATTATGTTCATGAAATTCAATTAGGTGTAAGTAGAGAAAATTGAATATCCATAAGTAATACTATATGAAGAGTTAGTCATGCCCTACAGTCTGTTTTTCAAAACCAATTCTTTTTTACTAATGATAGCCTCTTAACTGTTCATTATGTTTTGTGACCAATTTTAATCTACCTCACCATTATTTTCCATCATTAATCAGGGTATAGAATTTATGTATCCATTACTCCCTGACCCCCTTTACCCATAGTCGGTTCATTATTACATAACATTTGCATGATCGCGAGGGATCAAATCCTGAAATACTGATCAGTTTAGGAGCCTTGGAAGTACATGATATATTCTTAAGTTATACATTTCATTATAAAATATAAAAAAAACATCAAAATTATCTCCATTTACCAAATTAATATCTCTTACGATATCCCTACATGTTATTCATAATATACTCTTTGAATCCTAGAAAAAATTAAACATAGAAAGGTGTGACCTCAGATGATCAGTAATGATAAAAATATAGCAGAAACATTCAAAAATACGCATAAAACATTAAGCAAATTTATATGACTAATGAAAAGCCTTTAAAACATAATATTCATCATAATATGTCAATGATAAATAAAATAATTCCGTTTACTTATTTACATGGACATTAAACAAGTCTAACAATCACATGTAATATCAATAAACAATTTCATAATGATAGAATGCAAAATGCCAGACATCATAACTACATATTCAAGGACTTGTTCCAAGACTATGAATAAAATTTTTTCAAGGCCTTGTGTCAAGACAGTAGTTAGTCTCATGAGACCTACAGATGCATTGAGGGTAATATGAAAAATTTGAAACATAATCTAAACATTTGTATTAAAACAGGCATACGATATGTCAATATTTTAACCACAAACCATGAATGGTATAAAAATATCACATCCATATTCAAACATAATTCATTCAATAAAAAATGGAAATTTGTATTTTGATAAATTTACCTAAATCTATAATAATTATGATTATTGACATATATGAAAATAATTATCATAACTATTTGAGAAAAATATTTGACTTTTTTTTGAAAACATTTAAAATATCACTTTTTATCAAGAAGATGTTTAAAATAGATTTTTGAGTTAAAGTGTTCCATACCAATTTGAAACATTTAGAAGAAATTTCAATTTTAAAAAAAATTATTTCTTTATAAAAAAATACATAAAACCATTTTATAAACATGGTCATTAATGAGAATGATTTAGAAGAATAAATATTTAAAAAATTTAAAATGATATTTAATTAGAGTTCCTAAACAAATGAGACACTCTTCAATAAAAATAATTGATAGAATAAAAACATTATAATATCACATGAATGATGTGATTCATGATATACTATGTCATTGTACATTATATAAACCATATAAAAGTGTATTGGTGCATAACAACAAAGGAGTTTCAATCGAATGTAAGTTGAGATGAAGTCCCTTATAAAGACCATTTACTTCGGTTATGGATAAATCAATAACATAATTATGTCGGAAAAATATAAATACAGTAAATATTATTAGATATTCTATGTAAATAAATCAGAGGACATTCACAAATATTTTTGTAAAAACAACACCAATGACTCGGATGTTTAACTCAATGAATAGAGATCAAGTTAAAATTACTCTTATCAAGTTCATATCGATTACTTGAGAATTTATAAAAGGTGTGATTATATGTATAAAATGTATATACACACAATGGGTAGTGTAAATTTATACATAAGTAAATAAACAGTTATTCCACACCTGATATTGGAGTAAAATAATCAATGAAGTTTTCGTAAAATCGAATGAGTAGAAATTGATATTTGAAATTCCTTTACCGATTTTTTAACTTACGAAACATAGACCTCATGAAAGAAGGATCATATAATGAAGATTTAAATACCGATAAATTAATGTATATTAAACAAATAATACAATCATGGGTAGTACATACACCACACAAAAGGTAATAGTGGAAAATCTTCCGTGAATGCCACGGGAATACAAGTGAGATGAAAACCCCATTACCACATTGTAAGCCATCAATTATATATAAAAAAAGATAATAACCACCAAATTAATTACATAATACCATGAATATAAATTTAATCATGTTAATATTCATCCAATGGAAGTTCACAATACACCACATTCAATAAATAAGTAGTGAATAATGGAAATATCACGGAATTAAAAGTGAGATAAGAAACCCCTTAACTTGTACTTTTCCATAGTATAGGGAAGGTTAACCTAATGTTTAATTGTGAAATCATTGTTATTAAATTATACAAGAACCTATTATATAAATATAACAGCATAAATGGTCTTCTAATATTTCATTTTTAATGATATTTCAGAAGTATCATGGTTTAGGTTGTTAACTGATTCATTTTCCTTTATATGTTTTATTACATAAGTCATGTTAATTATGTATAGGATGTATTTGACTCATATCCAGAATGATATTATGTTCATAAAAATTATTTTAATAATAAAATAAAATTTATTCTTGAATGATTATGATGGAAAATTAGTCTCATCGCATTTGTGGAGACCGTAATCCGTACGTACGCACGAACGAAAATATCATTATATTGATGGTGAAATAAAATATAATTTGATGGTATATAATATATAAATAATAATTATATTGTTATATTTATTATTTATATCAGTTATACTCATTATTATACCCATACAAATAGTGAATTGTTTGAATAAAAAACTACACTGAGACGTGGAGACGGTAAGTCGTACATACAAACGTATGGTTACATTGTCATTTATAGGATGGATAGAATAACAAATATAGTTGCACCATAATTATAATAAAATTATTATATGTATAAGGTATTGTAGTTATTATTTTCGTATGGAAACAACAAAGATAGTGGAAGAGGATGAGGAAAAAGACTTGAATGATGGTGGTGAAATTATTACCTCTTCTTCAGGTGTTTTGTTATGAGTTGATTAAAAGAGCTCCATAGATTGACTTAATGATCTATTTAATACATCTAGGTAAAATTTAGGATAGTTGAGAGGATATTTGGAATGGGTTTGGGCAAGCCAAAATGTATTTGGATATGTAAAATTAATATAAGGTGAAATACCCTTTTATAAGAGAGGTGAGGGTCACTTTTGAAAAAACATGAATGTATATTTTATAATAAACTAATTTTCAGTTTATAATGCCTAAAAAAAGATTTATATCGAGGATAATGTAGGTATAGATTGCTAACTTCTTAACCAATGTGTTTTAGATTGGTTTTGGTCACCATATTTACCTTATCATTTAGTTTTATCTCTTAGTTAAATAGTTTAACTTTTACGATGTCTTCTTGTATTCTTACATTATATGGTTAATAGTCTTACTCTAAACATCCAAGAGAACCTAAAGTGGTACATTAATGAAATAATAAATAGTATTTAAGACCTTTGGAAATTCCTTATATTCTTATGAATACTATATCAACCACTAATATAGTATTTTTTTTAAAAACTCATTTAGGTCAATTTTGACCTATTTAGTATTTGGTTTTTGTAAAAATCATAACAGCATGATTACTTCAAAAAAATTTAATCAACCCTTACATGTCATATTAAACAAGAAAATTATTTTAAATCATCAAAAGTCTCAAATTATATTTATATGGATAATTATAATATCATTTATATTAATCATTCAATAATAAGGTAATTTCTGTATCATCATTGTGTCATAAATAAATTTAATTATTTAATGTCTAAAAATAATAAATAAAATACCATTAGGTAGGAAATATTTTTATATTTCTAATGAATATTTATTGTCTAATTTCCCTTATTTATAACCATATATATTAAATATACTTTTGTTATTAAACATTGACATTAACACTTTCAACTTGTCTTTAAATAAAATAATAATAAATGATCTAATCTTATCCAAGTAGACCAAAATGATCAACTTTTATTCCTAAGGTTGTTATTGGTCTAATTACACTTATCCAATAGAAGTAGAACATGTTTTAGGATAATTATAGTATCATTTTTACCTTTAATTACACTATTTACTTTTAACCGTGGTAAATAAAAGTGAACGCTTACTATTCACAAAAAATTATTATCATTTTATTGAACCAAATTGTACATACATATGTCAACATTGTTCCATGGATTTTTTAAATTCAACACACAAAAGTGTTAAAATTATGTTTTATGAAAATTTCCAAATACTCTTAGAAGGTGGTAATAGAAGGTAAAAAGTTCAATAAAATTTTATACATCTAATTTTATAATAAAATGACTCAAATGAATAAAAATAAACTAATATAGATATTATGTATCTATATTTACTTAAATAAATAAAATAAATATTAATTTAAATAAAAATTCAGTTTTTAAAAATTACCACAGTGTTTTTCACTATTCATAAAAAATTGAAAGTTTGTAGAAAAATTCCAAAAATTTTACTCTAAGATAATTTGGATATTCCAAATTATAAAATGAGTTATATTTTACCAAATTCAAATCATTGATGCAGCATTAATTAATTTAAAACTAATTCTCAATGTCAAAACCAACAATTGGGTTTTAAGAAGTAAAAACTATCAAAAGGTTAATATGTGATTATGTCAAATTTAAATGTGATGTTACTTATAATGAACTACATTGTATTAAATGATAAAAATATAATCTAATTATACTTTCAAATGATTCAAATTTATTATTTAACACTATAATTTATATCAATTAAAAAAGTTATTTTCAATGAAAATTGTGTATTCTTAACTATTCATAAAAATATAAAAGTTATCAAAAAAGTACCAAAAGATTAAATTTGTTATTATATTATGTCTAAGAGACAAATACTATAGATGTTAAAATTATATGGAATATATAGAATTAAAAATATAGTTAATAATATTCTTATCCATTTTGGAACTGCTAGTATGGTATTTCATGGTGTGCTTTAACTCAGTGTTTCATGTAGCACATGTTATTGAATTACTTTTATGAGATAACATACTTTGAAATCGTGGGGTGTTACATTATTCCCCCATTTTAGAAATTGAGTTATCACAATTTTATAATTGGTCTTGGGGACATCATTGAAAGTCCCACATCAGAAAATAGTTAATAAAACTATCACTTTAAAAGAATGAAAGAGAAGTACAAAGGTCACACGAGATAACCCATACTAGGATTAAATGTAGGAAAACATGTATATAGAAGATAAAATAATTGTCTTGTTCTGATGGAGAGTGATAGAAAACAAGATCAGGAGATAGTTAACAACTATAAAACCACGAACTTGTGATTGGATAAACAATCATTAGTTTCTCAGTATGAAATGTAGACGGAAAAAGTTTTTTGGTTTTATGTTCCATTTCATAATGTTGAGTAATTTATTTATGAGATTAACTAAGAACATAGAGATATATACTTACTTTTTAAGTATATTTTCATCCATTAATAAATTTTTACCACTAATTCATCTTTCATTCCAAACAATGAGTATTCAAGATGGCTTCATCACATCTAAAGTGCTTGATTAAACTTACAGAGAATCACGTAATTCACCAATGATGAAATATAAATCTCCCCTATCTTTAAAGAATAACCAAAACTGAAATTGTTAGTACAAGATCAGATGATCCCCAAAAAGGATAATCCTTTATAGAAATAAATTCTAATCATAATTTCTAATATTAAACCAATAATACAAAAAGTTCAATAAATACCATTCAACAAACAACATTCCTTAAAATCCTTCAATATAATCCAAAATAATATTGAAGCCCAAAACTCAGAAGAATATGATAACTTAATATTCCATGTTAAATTGTATCTCCAAAAAGCATCGACTAATATTAAAGTCACATACTTAGAAGTAATAAACATAATCAGTTTTTTTCTATGATAGGTTAATAAATCCATAAATAACATAATTCATTATATGTCCACAATAAAAACATAGATAAAATACCACCATTACTCCACAAATGAAATCCCAAAGTATTCTATTCTCCTTAGGCATATAATGTTCCCAACCGAGCAAACATCTTCAAAAATAGCATTTATCACTTCATCACAAAATCATGATCCTGTGCAAAGGATATCCATTTGATAAAAATAAGATCCCAAATCAACTTTTTATTGATCAATAAAATCATTTAACTAAAAGAATTAGTCACACTAACTTGGGACATAACGTAGTCCAGTGGTAGGTGATAAATCCCAATCACACTTTGGTTGTGGGTTTGATTCCTGTAGCTTTGTCCAAAATGATGGGTTGTCACATGTTCAAAATGTTATCCTTTTTCAAAAACTATATTTTATAACATTACCAAAATAATATAAATTCGTCCAAAAAACTATAACATAATAGCTGTAAGGTTACACATACTAGAGAATAGTCTTCCAAAGTAATCCCATACTTTTAAACATTTCTCCATGAATTTATTTCCAAATAGGTTATTCCTTGACATAGAGTTTATCCTATTGAATAGGACATTGACTTAGGTAAGGCCAAGGTTCCGTACATTTACAAAAAATGACTGTAATTTGATTATTAGGATCATTTTAATTTTTTTCTGTAGTAAGCTTCATTTATCCATGGTAATTATTTACTTTATGTCTTTCTTTCGCACACATAAAGCATTTCATTTTTCCATTAAGACACTTTCATAGGTGTCTCCATCGACGCTACTATATAAAGGAAATTGAGATTTCTTTTCTCCATGGTCTTTATTGATTGAGCTCTTATCATTCACCACCTTTCTCTTGTTTATGGATTCCGCGAGTTGGTTAATATATACGTTGTATATCATATTTTTGGAAAAATGATTTAGTATGAACATGATATCATTTACACCTATCAACGTACCATTTATTTTCTCAATTCCACCATTGTTCCCACCCTATACATCATCTTCAATGTTACTATTACTTCCTTGGAATCTATACATTTACTAACACAAGAAAGAATAGTGTGGTTCATTAAATCATTTAGAGAACATCCTTCTACCTTATTTTCAATCTAATACACCTTAGTATTAACCAATGTTATTTATTCTCATAATATATTAAAATAATTCAAATATGTTTGTAACAAAAATGTGAATTATCATAATCATATCCCCCGGGAGTATCGTAATGAAATTTTCAGTAACACCTGTTGTCGGGTACCAGGATACCCCGGGTCAAGCCCAAAACTCTTTGTAAGAGTTTTTAATCATATGTACATCTGTGCCAGAGTTTCCTCTTCCTGCCCATATCCAGACATGGATTTATTTATTGGAAACCCACATAATATTTATTTTACCAATTTTTTTGGATGTTCATCTATACTAATCCTTAATGTCTATCTTAGGGAAGTGTATTCTAATCAGGAAATTTCTAAAACTAGCTTTCACTATTTGTACAAAACTTCCTTTGATACCATCTTTAATTCCCCGACCCCAGTTACCTAGAGTAAGTGAATTATTACATAACATTGTCTTGATCACAAGGGATCAAATCCTAAAATATCATCCAGTTTAGTAGCCTTGGAAGTACTAGATACATTCACGGTATTGAAATTGAATTATGAAATTAAGAACACCACCAACATTGTCTCAATTGAACACATTCATATCCCTTAGACTATCCATGTAGGCCAGTCATAATATACCTTTCACATCCTAGAAAAAATAATGCATAGAAAGGGGTTAGCCAAGATTATCAGTAAGGATGACAATATAGCGGAAACATTCATAAATAAGCATAAACCTTTAAGGCAATGTATAAGACTAAATCAAAAGAATTTTAAACATAAAATTCATCATAATATGGAAAATATAAGTCAAATAATTCCATTTACTTATTCACATGGATATTATACTAGTCTAATAATAACATGTATTATTAATAGCCAATTTTATAATTATGGAATGCATAATTCCAGACTTTATAACCACATAGTCCAGGACTTGTGCCAAGACTACAAATAAGATTTTGTCAAGGCCTTGTGCCATGACACTAGTTTGTCTCATGGGACCTACCGATGCATCAAGAAGCTATAGCAGGCTCCACCCATCACTTACTAAGTCTAACACATTCCTTATATGAAAATGTCGAAACATAATCTAAACATTTGTGTTAAAACAAACATACGAAATGTCAATAAATTAACCACAAACCATGAATGGTATAAACTAGAACATCCACAATCAAACATAATTCATTCAATAAAATATGGAAGATTTTATTTTAATAAATTTACCTCAATAAATAATAATTAATAATATTTAAATAGATGAAAATAATAATCAAAACTATTTTAGAGAAATATACCCCTTTTACATGAAAACTTTTAAAATCACGCAATTTACCAAGAAGGTGTTTAAAACAGATTTTTTAATCAAAGTGTCCTATACCACTTTGAAACATTTAGAAGGAATTTTAATTTTAAAACATTAATTTCCATATAAATAAATCTTTAAAACCATTTTTAATACAAGGACATTAAAGAGAACATTTTTGAAGTATAAAATTTTAAAACATTTAAAATGATATTTTAGTTAGGGTTCATAAAAAAATGAGAGACGCCTGAATAAAAATAATTGTGGTAATAAAAACATTATAATTTGACGAGAATAAAGGTATTCATGATATACTATGTTAATGTATAGTATATACACCAAATATAAGTGAATTGGCACATAACGACAATGAATATTCAATGGAATATATGTTGAGATGAATTCAATTATAAAGACTATATCCTTAGGTTAAGGATAAATCAATGAAATATTTATGTGTGACAAATATAAATACACTAAATATGATGGGATATTTATTGTAAATAAATCAGAGGACATAAACACATATTCTTGTAAAACTACACTAATGACTTGGATGTTTAACTCAATGTATAGAAATTGAGTTAAAATAACATTTATCAAGTTCATATTGATGACTTGAGAATTTATCAAAGGAGTTATTATGTATATAAAATGTATATCCAAAAAAAGGGGAGTTTAAATTACTACATTAGTAAATAAATAGTAATTTCACATAGAATCTTTGCGTAAAATAATCAATGAATTTTTCATAAAACCGAATGAGTTGAAACTGAAATTTGATATTCCCTTACTGATTTGGAAACATATGAATCATACACTCCATGAAAGAAGGATTGTATGATGATGATATAAATACCCTTAAATTAATGTATATTACACAATTAATAAAATCATGGTAAGTACATACCCCACAAAATAGGTAATAGTGTAAAATATATCATCAATCTCACGGGAATAAAAGTGAGATGAAAACCCCATTACCACGTTGTAATAAATCGAGTCATAAGACTAAAAGTTAATTACCATCAAATGAATCATATAATAAAATGAATATAAATTGAATCATGATAATATAAATCAAATGGCTGTACCAAATAAACCACATTCAATAAATAAGTGGTGAACAATGGAATTATCATGAAATTAAAATTGTGATAAGAAACCCCTTACCTCATATTTTTCCATAGTATAGGGTAAATTATCCCCCGGTATAATTGTGAAATAATTTTTATTAAATAATAAAAAAACAAAATAAATAAATATTATATCATATATGATATTCTAATATTTTTTTTAATGTTATTTCAGTAGTATCATTGTTTTGGTTGTTAACTAATTTGGTTTCCTTTATATGTTTCTTAAGTAAGTCATGTTTATTATTTATAAGATATATTTGATTCATATACAAAATAATATTAAGTTCATAAAATTTATTTTTAATCATAAAATGAAAATTATTCTTTAATGATTATGATGGGAAATTAATCTCATCACGTTCATGGAGATGGTAATCCGTACTTACGCACGAGCGACCATATCATTATATTGATGGAGAAATCATATATAATTGGATGGTATATCATATATACAGAATCATTATCATGTTATATTTATTATTTAAATCAGTTATTCATATTATTATACTCATAAAAATAATAAAGTGTTTGAATAACTAAGTACACCATGATGAGGAGACGGTAAGTCGTACGTACGCATGTATGGTGACTTTGTCATTTATATGATTGATAGAATAATGAATGTTGTTTTACAATATTTATAATAACATAATAGTATGTATAATGATCTATAGTTAATAATATGGTATGTAAACAACAATGAAATTGGAAGTGGACAAGGAAAAGAACTTGAAAGAGTGTGGTGAAATTAATACCTTTTCCTCGGGTGTTTCCTTTTGAGGAGATCAAAAGGTTCCCGTAGGTTGGATTTATAATAAATTTAAGGCCTATAGAGAGAAGTGAGGGTAGTTGGGAGGATATTGGGGAAGGGTTTGGCCAACCCAAATGGACATAGAGGTATGAAATTAAGAGAAGGGGAAGTACTTTTTATAAGAGAGGTGAGGGTCACTTTTGGAAAACCTTGAATGTTTTTTTAATAATAAACTCATTTTAGGTTTATAATGCCTCAAGAATGTTTTATTTAGAGGTTGAGTTAGGTATGGGTCAAAAAAAGCTCAACCAATAGGTTTTAGACAGGTTTAGGTCACCATATTAACCTTATTTTTTAAAATTAACTCTTAGTTAAATAGTTTAGCTTTTAGCGTGTCTTCTTTTTTTCTTACAGTATAGGGATATTAAACCTACAATAAAATTCCAAGAGATAATAATGTGGTTAATTAATGAAATATATAATATAATTTATGTCTTTTGTGAAAACATTATATTTTTTGAAATATTATATAAATCTATAATATTATATTTGTTTTAAGAAATCCTTTACGCCATTTTTGAATCTATTTAGTGTTTAGTTTTTGTGGAAATAATAACATCATGATTACTTTGAAAAAAAATGTTTAATAAAATATAAGATGTCATAATAAACTAAAAATTTATTTTAATTCATCAAATGTCTCAAATTAGATTTATTTGGATATTTATAATATCAATTATTTTAATCTTTCATTAAAAATGTAATTACTGCATCATAATTGTGACACAAATAATTATAATAATTTAATTTTTAAAAATAATAAATAATATACCATTATTTACTAAATTGTTTTATCTTTCTAATGAATATTTATAGTCAAATTTATCTTATGTATAACCTTATATTAAAAATAGTGTTGTTATTAAACTTTGAATTTAACACTTTTAACTCTTCATTAAACAAAACAATAATAAATGTCATAATCTAATCCATGTGGACCAAAAGTATTACATTTTATTCCTATGTTTTTTTGGGGGAATTATACTTATCCAATAAAATTAGAACATGTGTTAGAGTAATTATAATATCATTTTTACCTTTAAATACACTATTTACTTTTAACCGTGGAAAATAAAAGTCAAAAGTTACTATTGAACAAATATTATTTTCTTCTTATTGACCATATTTTACTTAATAATGTCAACCATATCTCTAGGATTTTGTAAATTCAACTCACAGAAGTGGTAAAATTAAGTTGAATGCAAATTTATAAGTACTCCTAGAATGTGGTTAAAAGATGGTAAAAAGTTCAGTAAAATTTTATAAATAAACTTTTATTATAAAAATGACTCAAATGAATCAAATTTAACTAATAAAATAATTATTTATCTATATGTACATAAATAAATAAAATAAATAATAATTCAAATAAAATCTTTGTATTTATACAATAACACAGTGTTTTTCACTATTCATCCAAAATTGAAAGTTTTTAAAAAATACCAAAAATTCACCCTAAAATAATTATGATATTCTAAATTAAAAAATGAATTCAATTTTACCACATTAAAATCATAGAATTTTGATTAATTAATTAATAACTAATTCCCATTGTCAAAACCAAAAAAAAAGTTTTTAAGAAGTATAAACTATCAAAAGATTGATAGATGATTATGTCAAAATTATATGTGAAATTACTTATAATGACCTAAATTGTATTGAATGATAAAAATAAAATACAATTATACTTCCAAACCATTCAAATGAATAATTTATCATTATAAATTATTTTTATTTAAAAAGTTGTTTTCAATTAAAATTTAGTATTTTTAAATATTCATCAAAATATGAAAGATATCAGAAAAGTACGAAGAATTAATCCAAACTAAATTTTTATGTCCCAATTCTAAATAAGAATTTAATTTCATGAAATTTTCTATATAATAGTATCAAATATTTTTTTTAAACAGTTTTCACCATTAAAAGGTGGTAAAATCTCATTTTCTGAAAAATACATCCTTCATCTGAAAAAATAAATTTCTTATTATATTATGTCTAAGAAACACATAATATGGATTCTAAAATTATATGGAATATATAAAATTAAAAATTCAGTTAATACTATTCATAACAGCTTTTGAACGGCTAGTCAGGTAAGTCTTGGTGTGCCTGGACTCGGTGTTGGATGTAGTGAAAGTTATTTAATTACTTTGATGAGATAGCATACTATGAAATCATAGAGTGTTTCTGTGGAGGTATGATCTTATCTTGAGTACATGTTCCTAACCATTTGATTTCACATGTAATATTATCTCCATTGTGTAAATACCATGAAAAGAATAATCTTGAAGGCTTAGCCAATCGGTTCTAATGACTTTGCGGCTACGGGTAGGTAGGTAAAATGTGAAAAATAAGGCTCAAATAAGAGTGTAATATCTGTATTAAAATGAAAAACGTTAAAGGGCATGAGTGATGATGTTTCTTCTAATGGACAGTCATGTCCGTTCTCTAACATCTTGTGTTCCTTCCATTTGTATGTATACAATGAATTGATTATGTTTCATTCCTATTTCAGTTTTTTTCATTTTTAGTTTTAAAAAGTTATTCCTAGGATATATATCACATCCATTAACTAATCACATATAATCCATTGATGGATTTATTATTCTAGAAAATGGTGATTTTTTTACTTTCCTAGTACACAAACAATATTTATTTTTCATTCTTTTTGAATTTTTCAATGGAACAGAATATGAATAAGTTACAACATATGGTATATGGATCACAACCTCTTAGTCAGGTGAGTATACCATGCATCTCTTAATATGGAAGCATCCTATGCTGTCAGAATGTATCCCCCACTCTTTTCCAAAGATATTTATTATAATTTAACAATAGAATTAAAGGAAGTGAAATAGTATTAGAATAGCCTCATTATAATAGGTTATTCATGTAAACTATGGGATTAACAAAGGATAGATGTCACATGGGTCTCCTAGAAAGCAGATATCAAATAATTACTCAATCATTTTAAACACATACACATTCAGTGATCATTTTAATAAGATATCAGTGAATTTTCTTGTTGGTTAATAGGCCCCATGAATCTCCCAAGATATAATCTCAGAAAATATTTTGAAATTAAAGTCATAGAGTGCCCTCATGTAGTGAGAATAAATAGAAAAAGTTGCAATCACAAACTGTATAAATAATATGTAATAGTTAAATTCATCATTATTTCAATGATTTTTATTTTTAATTAATCACCTAAACATAGAAATCATTCTAAACTAATCAAATAACGAGTGAAATAAATTCCTTATCACTTTTTTCTTAACTGTTTCTTGAATTAAAAGTGGAAAATGATTATCAGGTTTAAAAAATGCTATTATTTAAAAAAATTACTCCTATACATGTGAAACTAATAAAAAGTCATGTGTATCATCAGTGGAGTTTTGAGAAGACCCCCCACATAAAATGTGGTAGTATCTCTACTGTCAATGAAACACATGTGAGATTGGCATGGTAGTGTTTTCTAATGTTTTTAGAAATAAAATATTAGATAAAAAGAAAATATGAGAGAATTGATAGATACCTAGGAAAAGTGGTATGCCATGGGGGTGTTTGTGCTATCGTAAGATGAATATCTATTGTACCTAGAAAAGTGATAGTGATGGAAATCCTACACTAGATATCAAAAATTAGTCCACATGCATAAAAAATTGGAATATTATATAAAGGGGAAGGCTTCGAGAGTTAGAAATTGAGAGAGTCATTTTATGAAATTTTGATAAGTATACAATATAGAAGCATGAAATACAGATATGAAAATTGTAATTGGAATAAACAAGACATATAATAAATAATGAGACATAACAATGATTAATTATGGGTTTCCTTCAATCAAGAACTAACTAACCTTTGTCATCCAGATGGGTGGATGGATACTGTTGTCAGATAGTCCATCGGCCCAGTTGCTTCTTTTCCTCTTACTACTGCTAGAGGTGGTTTCCACAAGCACACAAGCTCCCTTCAGTGGGTTAATGACTTCTGGTGTAGCCACGTCATTATGTATGATGTGTGGTAAGAATGGAATCATTAGTATCGATGGATTTAGTGGTTGGTGAATGGTAAATGATAGCTCATGATTTTATTTGGGAATGTCTATGATGATCTCGCACACCCGTTGTTCTAAGACTACTTGCGGGATTGAATCATCAAGGATGGCAGATGATTTAGAGGTGCCTGACATGCTAAAGAAAATACACGAAATCCAAAACACAATAGAACATAAATATAAAGTCCTAGGTATACATATATCAATAAGTTTGTACAAGGGTGGGTACCAAAATGATGTAATACAACCAGCACAAGTACATGGAAAAGTCCCAAAAATAGAAAAAGATAGAGGAAAGGTAATATCAGATATATTAACCAAAAATCTCTTCACGCATCATCCCAGGGCCCATTTTCTTGTTCAACTAGCTAGGGGTTGTCTCATTAGTATCGGTATTAGTCAAGGATGGAGGTGCAACATCAGTGGGTTGTGTGGTCGCGGAGGGATGCAGATGAGCTAGGGTGGAAGGTGTTGGACTCATGATCCAAACTGGAGCCAGGGTCTAGAAACTAAAACATTGAATGGGACCTCAGTGGGGGACTTTGTGGCAAAGCCCTTTCCCCTTTGAGCCTTCTATACCAGGAACTCCTGGTGTACTCCTAGGTCAGAGGGTTCAGTTGGGAGGCCCAACGGGTTGGATGTGGGTAGTGGAATGGTGGAGGATGAAGGTACAGTTGTAGAGGGAAAGGGTGAAATGAAAGATAAAGTGCTCTCAGTTATTGGTAGATGAAGGTGGGCCAATATTTGATTCACATTTTCCTAAAAACACTAGATATCGTCCAGGAGCACGGTGAGGGTGTGAAGGGTTGGTGATGGTATGGTCGAAGGGGTGGAGGGGGAGGAGGTGGTGTGTTTAGGTGTAGAAGGTGTAGCTGTATGGGGAGGATGGGGTGGCTCTGATGCTTCTACTATGTTAGCTGGATTCTCTTGAGGTGTGGGATCCTAGAAGCATGGGGCCCAGAAATGCAAGTCTCTCTCCTTCTCCAACATCCTCATCTTGTGCAGGAGCACAAGATCTATTAGATCTTGTGGTCCAATGGATGTGAGCAGGTGTGAAGAATCAAAAACCTATAGGTATATGGACTAGTGGGTGATGAGTGATCCACCAATGAGTGTGCCACGTGTTCACTATGATAGGGTCGTATAATACAGTGTAAACTGGGTATCCATGTTGATGGATGGGACACCCACTACTGCTGCAAAAATCAACACATCCACCTGGATAATGGTGCTATGACTCCCAGTCCGGGAAACCGTGCCATGTGCCATAGATTGATGTAAGATTCACAAATATGGACTCCATTGTTATTTGGACATGGTGATGTATGGTTCGTGATGTGACTGTGGGTCATGGTCTGTCATGGTCCATAACTGCCTGGAGAAGTCTCGAGGTGTCTAGATTTGAAGTGTTTGATAAATGTCCAAAATGAAAAAATCATCGGTATATATTCCAATATCGACCCCAAACATAGAAACAGTAATCTTGTTTGGACATCCACCTAGGAAGAAATGGAGACTATCGACTCTCATATCAAAGGTGGAAAAAAATTGAAATAAACTCCTTGTAAGTCTCCTCGAGGACCTCAAGAATAAAGGAAATGTGAAGAGCATTGAAGATGTCCGCAACATGATCTGAAATATTAATCTGGGTGAGGATCCTTATTTCAAAGGTCTTATTTGTTTACTTGTGATTCCCTTGTATCCGGATTAGATTACCCCTATGACTTTGGTTGAAGAAACATAATATGGGGTGTAGGTGCCGGTCCTCATCACTGAATGACATGGTCGTGTTAGACTGCGTAAGGGGGATGGTGCAGCATGGGAGGTTTCTAATGCAGAAGGTTCATCTTCAGCAGTCTGAGGACACTTGTATGTGGTCCATTCCATAGATGGTGAGATTGAGGAGTTGGAAAAGGTAGTCGAGGAGGGTTGTGTCCATTTTTTGTGTGACATTGATAGATGAAGGGTGGGCCACAATAGTGAGTAGGAGGGAGAGGGTGTGTTTTGGTGTCATGAAAATGAGGGAATGGGAGATGGTTGAGGCATGAGAGTGAGAGAGGGGGTTTGGATGCATGAGATGAGTTATGGGGGGTTGTGCGACAATGAGGGAGAGGATTGGGAGATAGTGTGTTGTGGTATGAATGGTGTGGCTTGGGACGTTGCATGTCGTGAACTGTAGTTTTTAAAAATTGAACTGATAGAGTACATGATGTGTATGTTTCCATCACATCATGAATTGAAGGAATGGTGAATTTTCTAGGGTAAAATAGATACATGTCATGACGATGATGTTCTCAATGTGTTCTTATATCTTGTTTACCCATTTACATGTTTCTTCTATACTACAACTTCCTTAAAATGGTAGAGTTGTCGTCAACGATCCTAAAATAATTTACCTAAAGAGTTTTTTTCCGAGATTGACTCATACTCATCACTTCTATAATTTCAGTATCTAGTCTTTGATTATGATTTAGTAGAACTTGAGGCTATGGAAACATATTTCATGGAACATTTCATGAAATATCATCATCCTTTGACCATTTACATTTAATGGTGGTTCTTTGTCTTGTTGAATTTTGATTATTCAATATGAGAAAACCTGGACAACCTCAAAAAGACTAAACCATCATGATTTAATCTTCCGTGAGAATATTATTAATGTACAATTGAAAATTAAAACATTATTCCCAGGAATGAAGATATTTCATGTAATTCATTGGCCATGCCATGTTTTCATTTTTCCTTATAAAGTCTTGAATTTTGGTATGCATCACTCCTGATTTCATCCAATGTGGTTAATTGTAATAAATATTCCCTCTATATCCTTATATAAATCCTAATTCATATTTTTAATTGTCCAAGATGAATGATTTTCTAGTTCCACTTGAAGATGACATGGTTTACTGTAAACATGTGAAAATGGGGAGGTGCATATAGGTGTTTTGTATGCATTTCAGTATGCCCATAATGTATCTTCCAATTTCTTCCTCCAATCAATTCTAATAGTGTTGACTATGTTTTATAATATTTTTTCACCTACCTATTTGACAATTCATCTTGCCCACTTGTTTGTGGGTGACAACAGGTTATGTTTTTTTCGCGAATACCATATTTGTTAAGCAGTTTCCACACTGGCTGATTAGAGAAATGTGTTCCCCGATCACTAATGAGTAGCCTGAAAATACAAAATGTGCAAAAACATTGTTTTGAAAAAAAAAATCATTACTACCTATATTGTTTCAGGTGATGTGGCTAAAACATCAACCCACTTGGAATCATAGACTACTATAACTAGAATGTAATATCATGCCATGTGACGAGGGGAATAGTCCCATAAATTCAATACCCCGGACGTCAAAAACATGAACATCCATAATGGAGTTTTGTGGAATCTCATTTATTTTACGGATGATCCCCATTATTTGACATCTATCACATTGATTACAGACTCTCCTAGCATCGTGATGGAGTGAGGGCTAGAAAAATCCAATTTGTAGGATCATATTCACTGTGCTCTCTGGTCCTTGATGGCCGCCAGTTGGCGATGTGTGGCACATATTGATCACATGTTGTATCTCCTCATTGGTATCCAGTATTGTAAAAGGACATCGACACAAATCATGAAGAACAACAATTTTTCCCAAAAGATGTGTTTGGAATCAAACAAAAATTTCTTGCATTGTAGGTATGAGAGGTCATCATAGAGATATATTGTGGAAATATAGTTGGACATGTTAGAGAAACAAGGATGTGTTTAGACACTAACAAATGTCTCATCAGGAAAATATAATTCAATATAAGTCATGATAATTATTTAATAATAGATAGTGGTAATCGTGAGGGGTGGTCAACAATGAAATTTCAGGTCCCTTTGGTGTCCTTGGTTATGATGTCAAATTATTGCAGAAAAATAATTCATCATATAAATCTTGGTTTTGCATTATTCTTGTTCATTACGTATCAATTTGAAGCATGGTCTGTATGGAAAATGACATTGGATAGAACAAGGTTGGAACAAAAATTTTCGAAGGAATATATGATGTCTAGGAGATCCTTCCCCAAAGTAGTATAATTGATTTGGGCTTTATTCAATGTGTGGCTGGTTTAATAGACAGGGCATAACAATTTTTCAATAAATTATTTAAGCACAACTCCTACTACAAGGTTTCTTCCATCACACATAATATGAAACTCATTTTTTTAGTTTTGTGCAATGATAACTAGAGATTCAATCAGATTATTTTTCAATGTTTCAAAAGACTATCTACAGTCCTCACCAAATTTAAAATGATTTCCATTTGACAAAATGTTTTTTAATAGTGATATGACAATAAAAAAAATTTATGAAGCGTATTTATAATACAACTTTTCAAAGGAAACTTATGATCCCTTTTACAGTTAACTGTTTCAGAAGATCATTGATGACCATGATCATTGAGGGATCAAGCTCAATTACTATCTTAGAGATATTGTGTCCCAACACAATTACCCACTTCACCATTACATGAAATTTTTGGCAATTCAACACTATGCATATCTCCTCAAAACATAGGAGAACCAGATCTAGATCGATGAGAAAAGTATCAAATCATCTTCCCTAAATGCAGAAATCATCCATGAATATTTCAAAACATTATTCATCAATATCATGAAATATGTGTGTATTGAATCGGTGTAATGACTCTGGTGTGTTCCACATTCCAAAGGACATGTGTCTATATGAAAATTTCCAAAGGGGTAGGTGAAGAGGGTTTTGGTCCTGTCAGTAGGGTCTACTACATTTTGATTGTATACTAAATAGATGTCCATGAAATAGTATAAATAATGTACCACTAGCCTCTCAATCACTTAATTCATAAATCTTAAAGGAAAATGATCTTTTCTTTTTTCTACATTCATGTATCTGTAATATATGAAAACTCTTCATCCAATGATGGAGCGTGTTGAAATGGGTTCATTATCATCTGTCTTTCTATAGAATGTCCTCCCTTTTGGGAATGACAAGGAGGGGACTCACCCATTCCCTCTCCATGACATGGAAATTTATATTGGAATAGAAATTCTAAAGAACTTATTTCTTGAAAACCTCTATCATTGGAAGCATAATCCACCTCTAAGGGTTTTATTTTGGTTTTTTATATTCTTCTATAAAATTTGGTGGGTGTAGTCTAAAGGAATAATTCACTTTATACAGTCCACCCCTATGAAATTGATTTATTTTTCCTTTTTAGGCAATCAAATAGTTTTTTTCATGATCATGAGATAATTCAATGTTTATATTGATGGGTAAAGAAAACAATTGTCCTATGTATGATTACAGAAAGATACTAGGTAAAGGTTTCATGTCCATCTAGGGTGGAAAAATGATGGATGGAACAAATGGTGGTATGGTTAATCAGGTAAATGTTTAAACAAATATAAATATCTCAACGTCATATACTTCTTCATATTCTGAACCTGAGTCATCATTCACATCCATAATAGCCATGCACTCCTATCATTTCTAAGCGAGAGAGAGGGCATTTCAGTCTGTCGTATCATCTAAATTTTGTGATGCCTTTACCAGGTTGAACACTACATGTTCTTCTCCAACTCCGAAGATGGTATTTCCTTAATAAACATCAATCAAGGACGTTTTTATTGCTATTAGGGGTCTTTCGGGAATTTTCGAGAGACATCCTTACTCTTACATGTCTAAAACTATAATTTCCTCCAAAAAAGTGAATTTTACAATTTTATTCAGAATATCATTATGAATACCACATGGGTGTATAACTGAATGATCAACTATATGAAATTCTACTCTTGTTTCCATGAGCTATTGGAGTCCATTTTTTGGAAAACACTCATCGACATAAGGTTAATGCTTTCTCCACGATCATAGAGCGCTCTCCCAAATTTGAATTCTCCTATTACTCATGGAATTGAAATGCTTCTAGGATCTCTCATATTTGTTGGGATATTCTGCTGTACAATAATAGAGAATTGTTCATTTAAGATGATGACCCTAACATATTCTATATTTCTTTTGTTTGATAGCATATCTTGGAGAAAGTTCACGTAAACATGCATTTGATATATTTCCTCATCAAAAGGAATGTTCATATGAAATTGTTTGAAAAATTCAAGGAACTTTTTGTACTGAGCCTCCTTCTGACCTTTACTTCCACATTCTACAATTTGATGATGTGGTTTTTATAGAGGCACATATACATAAGTTGGGTCCATTAGTTTATCAGGGACCAGCTATTTCTTGGATGGTATTTCATCTACATTTTTAAGTGGTTTCTTAGGATCTTCCTGTGGCCTTGTTTCCTTCAAATGTTGAAAATGTAATACTTTCCACTCCTCATCACTATATCCTTCACTTACTCCAATTATATTGTCTCAATGTTACCAGTTAGACAACCTATTATTGTTTTAGGTAATGTTTTGATATATGTCTCATTTTCATCTCCATGTTTCTCAAAGCTGGTCAATAATTTTAAATTCCTATTTCTTGCATAGTCGTCCATTGATCAGATTTTTTAACGAAGGATTTTGGTAGGTTCTCTAAGTTACATTGTAGTGGTGGAGGTGGCTATTGTGGTATTGTCTTGGGGGGGTAGAAATTGATGTTTTGGGGACCTAATAATGTTTTTTGTGGATATGTCAGCTACTTTGGTATCAAGACAGGGTTCATTGGGGGATACCCTGGTGGCCCCTAGTTTCAGAACATAGCTCGACCTCTACACTGCTAAAAAAAGTCTTAATTGTTTTGAGGCTACAGATGAGTAGGCCTCAGTTGAAAAAATGGATGTTGTTACTATTGTAGAAATGGTTGGAATTTTTTATTATAATTATCATAATTACAATATTTGGGTTCCTCATTTCCTGCTTTGCAGTTTTTATACTATTGTGGTCCACTACACATCTCGTATCATTGGATATCCATGACTGGGGTAGGAGGGGTTTGTGTGGACGGTATTTGAAATGACTCAAGATTATTGGTTAGCATTTCAACTTGGGCTGATAACTGGGTGGTTTCATCAACATGGTGGATTCCACATCGTGATGGTTCATGTTCCCTTTTCCACAGACTAGGATTGTGGGATACTTCATCCAAAACAGCTCTACCTACTTTTGGGTTTTTTACATTAGACATCCATCAGTATCATCATTGACAAATATTAATTCCACTGGCTGGAGTACTTGAAAAAAGTTTTTCATTTGAATCCAAGTGCCAATCTTATGATATGGATATTTCTCCATGAGTTCCTTTAATCGATCCAATAAATAATCACTATCTGGTTCTAAAATGTTATGAATTTCATTACGGTTATTCCATGTTCAGATAAGTGGAATTTATTTATAGAGAAACATTATTACAACCTCTTCCCATGTTGTGACTAAATCATGATCTTGGATTTTGAGCCAATTTTTATCTCTATATCTTAATGAAAATGGAATGACACTGACTCTAATCGTATTAGATGAAACTCCATAGTTGAGAATGGTATCAAAAACCTCTGGAAATTGGTGATATGATCATGTGTTTCTTCTCTCTGAAGACAACTAAATTGTCCCATGTTCTGGATCATATGGATGAGTCCAGCCTTGATTTCAATGGAACATAGTTGAATTGGAGGGAAAATAAAACTTGGTTTCACACCATGGATAGATTAAATCCATAGTCAATGACGGTCTTTTCCTTGTTCATTTGGTGTTCTCCTAATATGATTTGATGATTTGGTCGGTTGGGTCCCGCATTGTGTGGTTTATCGACCATTTCTTACCGATGGAGTGAATGCATAAGCCTTCCAATATCGGGATCGATGGCCTAAGGTTTGTTTTTCTTCAAGGTTCCTTGATCATGCAAGGGGACGTGGATCACACATGAAAGAATAATGAGAAGAGACAAGGGTATCTAGAAAATAATCATAGAAAGGGTGGGGGAAAGGCAATCTTATGTTTTAGAAAACCCTATTTTCTTCTGTGAAACGATGTTGTCTCCCAGCAACAGTGCCATAAATTTGATGGTCTCTTCACGGTGGGGTCATTACATCCTCTGACATGAATCAAATTTTAATTTATAATTTTTCCCAAACATTCACCAACTACTATGATTTAGTTAAGTGGAGGAATGTGGTCCAATCAACAGGGGGACTACTGTTTAATCTTTTAGAGGATCAAGATTTTAACCACATAAGGGAGTCCTTTCTAGAATAATGTTTTTCAAATTTTGGTCAATGTTCTCTTCTGGATGACATTAAATGATAAACGAGGGGTCTGGATCAAGAATAGTATCCGTGTAAACAATTCATTTTAATTCTAACATTGGAATGATCACATTCCATAATCTTGAAAGAAAACAGGGGTTACTAGTTGACATTGGGCTTAGCCTCCTAGTCCTACATAGGATGTAGCTATTCTGTTTTCATGAGGTAGCGACAACATAAAAGCATTATGTTTGGATTTCTATGTTGAAAGTATCATAATCTAGTGGTCATAACATAGTCTATTCGAATGAGAATAGGTTCGTTTGTTTGCCTTTATCGTGTTTAGGGACATTTACACAAAGGGGATAGATCATGGGTTCATTTTCTAGATATAAATTCGATTAGGATTTCCAGTAATAGACTAAATGGTATAATTAATTATGCATATAAATCAATCTCATTCCATACAATTATGAAATCTAGCTACACATTAGGTATAGTGAAACAATAAAATAAAATAGATAATGATTGCATAATAGAATTATAAATAAGACTCTAGGATGATGAAGAGAAAACATTCATTAAATAATTAAACTAAATTCGATACATGAGGTAAAAATCGGGACTAAAGTTTGGGTGAAAAACTCAAAAGATAATGTTTTGAAGAATGTAAGCTCCACTGCTCTAGAATTGAATGAAATTTGAGCGAACTATTATGAAAATGAGTTCAAAAGTGAAATTAGTAAGAATGGATCATAGGAAATAGAATGGGGATAAGGAAGATCTTTCTCTATAAATTTTAATGCTCTACCACTCGATTCCTTATGTAGGATTTTTTGGTCACGATGTGTACCCTCAATCTGGGTCATTTTACTTCAGATATCCAGTGTGGCATGTGGTTCTCACGGATATGATGTTTGAAGAGGTACACAACTTTTAGATGTGGTTCGTTGTGTGTAAATCATTGTGGCAAATTTTCTGTGGAATCCTCATGGATTTCTCACAAACTAGTTTGACTGGGTATCACGACATGGATGGTATGGTCATGACATGTAGTCGATTTTTTCCTTCCAGCTTTGTGGTCATGATATTGCTTTGAGGTTTGGGTAAGGCTTTGATCCTTAGGTACACTACGTGATTTCAATTATCACGATGTGTACTTGGATGAGTTTTCATATTTTCTTCCTTTTCTTTCATGATGTTCGGTGAAGCATATTAATGAAAATTTAGACACATACCACATGAATTATCAAATCATTAAATGAAAAATAATGAATAATCAAAAAAATTATATATAAAAATGTGGTTTATCAATAATAAATAATGTACAATTTCTATGGTGTACCATATATTGGCATAAAATTTTATGTCACATTAAAAAATGAGTATCAAGGGTCATCATTTAGTGGAAATACTCTATTTCAATTACATCAGATATAAATCAATATATAGATACTATTTCAAATAAAATAGATACTAATGTCAAGGCTACTATGATTTTACCTTGTACCATAGATGGCTTGACACTCAGTCCCATGGGAATAGGATGTATTGCATGTATCTTCTATAATCCTCATTCATGAGCTACAAAATGACTACCCATACGATATCTTCTACATATGTACATCATGGAATAATTCTAGTTTCCTCTACCACTTTAAGCTTCTTAACCTGTACAACCCATAGTACTTGATCCACCTACCTAGAATGAAGCTATTGATCATAATCAAGAAGGTTGTGTCGGTAATGATTCATCCCCCCTTGGAACTCGGTGAAATTTCCTAAAAAATCTGTAGAGGAGGACCATTAAGTTAAAATCATTTCATTTAGATAATTCCCTATCGTACTGAGGATTCACATGAATATTCCTTCCAAAACGATGCCATATTTTAGAACTACAAAAATGTATAATTTCCCCACCTTTTCTCTGATGAGATCCCCTTAGGAGAAACATCATTCTACTAGAAAAAAACTACCCGACCTAGGTGCTAGGCTACCGTTGCCTATACCTTCATCATTAATCATGTTGAGTTCATAAATAAGGGTTTGGTGTACAATTTCAGAAATTTTATCTAGTAATAAGACATTCACCTAATATATGATGACATTTTGGAGCCCATCATATAAATTTTCACTGATAATATCTCATAATTAAAAATAATTGGTGAAAATTTATAGAGTTCAATGAAATTATCTAAAAATTCAAACAAAGACATAGTACCATTCTCTTGGGGTAAAAACACTCTTCCCCAATCTTCTCTCCATGATTATATAAAGAATTATTCAAGGAATCGTGATTCAAAATCCATTTAGAATAGGTCCAAATACAGGCCTGTCTGGTTTAAAACATCCCATGAATGATTGGTAGATCCTAGAAGAATTTGAACAATGATATTAATACTTCATTAAAGAGGCATTTCTACATGATAAAATATCAATATAATGTCCCTTAGTCATAACCCAACCATAAGGGGCAACCCCCCAAAGTAGCTGTATTCCTTAGTTTAAACTCACAAACCAACTCTTCCACAGTCAGTACAATTCATAGAGATCCCACATTAGACTCCAAAAATAATAGTAAATCTTATTTATGTTGAGAATTTATGACCAAAATAGGAGTAATAAATGGTTATATAGGGTTAACTATAGGTGGTAACACTTAGGTACCACCACCACATATGCAAAGTTATTTCCACCCTCCTAGATTTCTATTAGAGGACACTGTAGAAGAATATATCAAAAATTATAAGCACACACCTCAAAACACGATAACCATAATATGGATAAATAAGAATGAATTAATAATACACTCATGGACTAGTTTAAATAATAATAATTAGATTAAAATGATAGGTATAAGGGATCGATATCCGATATATAAAATCCCAACTACCCACGTCTATGGTCAGGTTATTGGTAAGGATCAGCTTCAATCATAGAGTTTCCATTATATAGAGTTTCAATTGAATTTTATAGAGTAAAAAATCATTTATGTTGTAGTTTTAATTCATATGTAACTACAACAATAAGATTTTTTGTTCCAAATTTTACAATTCATGTTTTTATACAATGATCCTGTTAGATTAACTACCATTAACTTGTTATAGTTTCATTAAATTTATAGGTTACAATTTTTAAATTGTGTAACTAAAACACGAATTATTAAATATGGTATCGGGATCTAAGAATTCATATTAGATAATTCTAATTTTCATATTTAAAATAAAAATTTATTGAGGCCCAAAATTTATAAATTACAATTGGCACCCATTTAATTAAAATCACTTAAAATATTAGATCATGTAACCATAGCTACATTTCTCAAGCATGTCATAATTTTTTGGCTAATGTTTGATAATTAAGATATGTAGAAGAAACCCATTTCGGTTGATGCATACATGTTAAGTGACCTATTACTTATCCTCATTTACCTGTAATAAATTTTATCTAAATTACTAGAATATAAATCTACACACTTAGAATATAGAGTATGAAATACTTGAAATAAAATAAATATGGCATGTAATAAGTATGAAATATAAATCCTAATGTCTCTATAATGATTCATGGATAATATTTCCTATATTTATTAGGACATGCAGTAAATTCCATGATCATAAAAAAGTATTAAATCACATTCACCAACTGATTTTTAAAATAATTTCAACTATAACTGCTGGAACTAGAATAACAAGTTCCATCCCTATCATCTTGGTTATCCCCATACATGGTTCAACTAATCTTTGGAAGATGATACTTACTAAGCTCTGAAATTTCTTATTCTATTGTCTATTATAAAAAAAATCAGTAAATGTAAAAAATCTATGACACCATGTTGTGGCATCCCAGGACCTGTTCACTAGTAAGTAACCTATCACGATAGTCATATGGCCTTAGTTATGACTCTCTATATTCCCGAAGTTTCCAAATACCATTTATGGACTATGGTGTTATAGTGGGGAAAACTTATTCCCTTATTCATTAGAGTAAAAAATGGGGAATAATGGAAAAATTAGAAATGTATATAATATAATTATGAAATAGTGGAAGTCAAAATCATCCATATATAAATATAGAATAAAAATTGAGTATTATAATATAAAAAAATGATTATGTCATGTCAATATAAAAGTAAAATCTAGAATAAATGTGATAAATAGTTTAATATGATACATATACAAAAAAAACATACAAAAAATTATCCCATAAGAATTCCAAGAACTGTCTCATTCATCTACTATGAAGCTCACATCCGAACAAATACAAAGCATCCATAGCTAGAAAATTTCCATTAACTGTTCATTCATCCAAGAAATCTGTTTGAGTAATAATCTGTTTCCCGAATAGGATGTTATTAAAACTCAATAGTCAAACACCAACAATATCTTTAAGAAATCCAATTTTTTGAAACAATAATTAGCAATGTTAGGTATTGAAAAACCCATGTATCAAGATAAATAATACCCATGTCATGATCAGGTTCTTGATGTGATGTATGACCTACCATACATAATTTTTCATAATACATGGGTCTCATAGGGTGTGATTATTCTTTTTAATATGGTATAAGAATATTTTAATCAATGCTTCCATGTAATAATAATAGTGATTTAGGTCCCAAGGAAAAATTAAGGAATCCTTGATCATAAAAGGTGAAACTAGCTGATAGTAATAAACTAGTTTTTTTAGTTATAGGTTTATATGTGTAATATATGGTATTACCCATGGAATTATGCAAGGAATATTTCTAACAATGTACATGCTACATGTCTAATGTAATCCTGGAATAATCATGACAAGAGCCAAAATAGATAATCCAAGGAATTTGGATTCTAATGAAATCAAGCTGAATCCAAGGAAATAATCTAAGTAAGTCTAATTATGGATTCTGTGAGTGAATAATTAGTTAAAAAATAAGAAATTTTCATATATAATACATTGAATGAACCGTAGTGTGGTATCATACATAGTTGTCATAAAAATGAATCGGTGTCGAGTCCCCAATGTGCACAAGGCCTAACCTGGGGAATACAATGTTGTCTCAAGCAAGGAATCTCCATTAAATTAAAATAAATGTCTTTAAATAGTAAGCATATTATATATAATATGTGATCATATGTAAAATATTTTGACATAGGTTACCCACAATGGTGCCCCAATCTATCCGGTCACATGACCTCTGGCACGTCTCCCTATACACTAGTGGTTTATGACTAATGATAAGGGTCTAATATCAATCATGAGGTGGTTATAACCACTTTATCAAAGCAGTCCCACAAAGGAAGTAAATAAATAGCCAAAAAATATATCCATAACTAGAATAAGGTCTACATCAAATGATGACTAAAACATGAATATTATATCTAATGAAAAACTATAGAGATTCTATTTCATAGACGTATCAACTGTCAATATGAATGACCTAAAATAAATAGACACTAAAACTCCCAATAATACCTTGAAACACCTCTAGTTCCCCATCCATGTTCTATCCTAAACCATCCATCTTACATAGGAATCATTCACTCATCTTGTCCTACATACAAGACATTTATTTGGGTATAGATCAGGCTGTCCATATAGGATGTGAGTACAATTCCGTATTCCACAACTAATAGTTTCCAAAAAAACCTCCAATCAATAATAGTGTATGTAGTTATATAAAAAATAAATTCAAATTAACAAGTAAAAAATTATCAAAATTAAATTATTATTTAATTTAAGCACCAAAACCCATAGTTCTAGGGGACACCCTCACCGTATATATATAATTCATACCATTCTAGAGTCAGATCTAGGTAACACAAGGAATTCAAAATTAATTATAAGACATGAGATTACATTATCCATTTACTTCAATTTTGTATATTATCATTTAGAACTATTGTCCACTACCAATATCTGGGTAATATATCATCATATCTAACACCCTGTCAGTATTTTAATCATATGTCCCTATCCTACACATCAATGTCATTTAGCTATTTGAAGCCTTTGTACCTGTCTGTCACTTATTATAAAATATGGGTATTTAGAACCTCATTCCCCATCCCATAATCATTTATCACACATATATACCATATATCTCATATATCACGTATATCATAATCAATCAAGGTTAATCAACTTTAACACTCTTATCAAATTTCCCATCATGAGATACCATTACAAATTATCCAAAAAAAACAAGGTTCATTAATTTAATCCCATTGAAAAATATGAACAATTAACCATAAAATCATTTGCATCATTTAAATAATAAACCCATTAAACATTTATGGTTAATTCAAACATCTCATAATTATCATTTTCAATAGATTCATACTCACATTAATTGAAAAATAACACAAATCAAAATTCCAATAATTTCCATATTCTAAATGTTGCATTAATTAATTAACCAATTAATTTATCAAATTCAAAAATCCTAATATACCATTATTTGAATAACCAATGAATTTATCCAAAACCAAAATTTCAACATACCATTTATTAATTCACAAATTAATTAATCCATTTCCACAATCGCAATATCCAAATAATTTATTTACAAATTAATTAAATCAATTAATTTAATAAATTAAAAATTCCATTTTTAAAAGAACCATTTTAATTCTCAAAACACATACACAAATTTGATATTCAAGCATGTGTGACTTAAATTTAGACCCCCCACCTCAAAATTTATGACAAACACTCACAAATAGAAAACCCCAATTGATTTAGAATAACCATAAGAAAGGTGAAGAATGAGATATAAATCAGAACCTGGATCCAAGATCAAAAAAATCAAGATCCAAAAAACAATGATGATGTTCCATCATAAGAAGTTTAAAACATCCACTCAAAGATGACATAATGATGATAGAGGGGGAGGAAACCATACAGGATGAGAAAATCTTACCATGAAAGGTTTATAACTCAACTTCACATTTTAATCATCAATAATAACGTTTAAAAACCTATTTAAACCATTAAGGAAACTCAAAAATTTAGGTTAAATGTTTTGGGTCGAATTGGGTCATGTAAGGGGGAATTCTAATGGGGTAAAGAGTTCTTAATCTAATTTTGTGTTTTTAAAATTATACACGAATGATTTCCTATATGGTGTACATGGTTTAACCCAACCATGTGCCTAACTACATTCCTCCTCTCAAGGTTCGTCATGGTTACTAATAATATGGAATATGGTTTTACAAACCATGGAATATATCTCTGTCTGAGGTTTCATTGTATTTTGGGACATGGCACATGATTTCGGAGAACTGTGTGCCAATATTTCACTACCCAAAAACACTCTAAAAACATCCTGACATGACCCAAATTCACCCTATATAAAATATATATATGAAATTAGAAAAATATAGTCAATTGAGTATATGGAAATAAACTCAGGACATCCTCACAAAATGATCAGGATATTACAATCTCCACACATTATAATAGATCATGCTTGAGATGTACTCAAAAACATATTTATGATTTATATGTAAAAATATTGGGCCATTGAGCCTGTAAATCCACATCTCTTTCCCATGATATCATAGGAAAATGATCATGCTTCCAAAACATGTGAACTATCAGCACAGTCTTCCCCACAACACATTCTCACTACGAGACAACACATGTGTCAGATGATCCTCAAAGGAAAAAATCCATTTTATTATTACCATCATCTACATCGATTACGTGATAAGGTTTGGGATGATACCACTAAAGTAATGACATAATAAAAACACAACTAATTGATTTTTACCGCTTCATAAGATCCAATCAGTACGCCACTAGCTTGAATCTCCCTAAAACATCAAGTGGTCAATCAAAATTGGGTGCCATATTTCTCAATATCTTAATCCTATGGTGACCCAATCTAGTATATTATTCACGGAATACATGATTAAACTCTATAAACTATAGTAGTCATCTTAATCTATAATCTTATAAGTTATTCCTACTCAATGATATTTCCGTAAACTTTCAAACCAGTTAATGTTTTTTGATATCTCTGACACGTGTCTCAGTCCCAACTGATCTAACGCACCTACCTCAATCCAAAAAAAGGTGACCTACATGGACTACAAGAAACTGCCTCATATGCTCCCATATTAATAGTTTCCTGAAAATTTTAGTTATAAAAAACCACCACTAATTATAGGTTCTTCTCCAAATACCATCCAAAGTCTAGAACACATGCTCATAGAATATCCTCAAGAACCTACATAGTATGTTCTTACTGAACATTTATATGTATTATAATCTTGTACTAAATAAAAATTTTGTTCCCAGTACCTTATGGAAACCCTTCTATAAGAATGATGTAAAAAGTGAGTCATGTTTTAAAACTATACTTGGTGACACGACCTTCAAACATACTATCTCTTGTACGTATCAGTCTCTCAATTGATCCAATAAGAATGTATTATATATTAGTAAGAAATTTCTACAATAATCAGTTATTCAAAAATCACCAAAATAGCCTAATTCTTCTAAGGAATAATTGGTAGATTCACCAAGAAGTCTATAGTGACATCATCCCACTTCCATTCCGAAATAAAAAACAAATATAGAAAACCTCTAGGTCGTTGATTCTCGACTATCATCTGTTGACATGTGTAACATTATGTCATGAACCATGTTATCTCCTTTTGGAGTTCTAGAAACCAATATTTTTGTCATAGGTCATGTGATATTTTTTCAAACCCACATGTACCACCCAGTTCCAGTCATGAAACTCGCATATTACCACCTCCCCGCAGAATCAATGGCCCAATGAAAAAAATCATGACATTGATGATGTCATCATTATATATTGTTCAATTTGAAGGTATCTCCTCACCATCAAGGATTATACTCATGTAAAAAACAACTTATCATCATAATTACATTCCATTATAGGACGTGAAAGTGTAGAATCAAAAGAAATTGAAACAAGAGTCATCATATCCTCACTCTCATGCACCAAAACAAGCATCTCACCCAGTAAAGTCATAATCATCACTCAACACTAGACTCTTGAATTTAATGAGTCTAATATTTTTTCATAAAGCATCAATAAAACTATTCCATTTACTGGGCATATATTATAGGTGAAAATAAAGACTAATTCATACACTAAAACACCCAATCATCTGTAGGTTATGGGTTGATTGATACAAGGATTCACATAAACATCTGGAGATTCAAGTCTCACTGGGAAACTATAAACTTTAAGATCATGTGATCTGAAGACATTGTGAACATTTCTTCAAATAGATAATGCCTCCCACACTTTGAATAATAAAACATTGAATCTAATTCTAGTTCATGTGTAGGGTAGTTCCATTATTGTGGACTCAACTATAGATACCCATACGCCACAAATTGATCTTCCTACCTCAACTCTTCTCCATGAACGACCCTCAAAACAATACAAAACACCGTATAATCCTTTCCTTGCTTGGGTATGATAAATATTTGTGAAATTTTCAGGTGATTATACAACTCCAAGAAGTAATTATAACATGATTCTATCCACTAAAACATTAACTCCTTATTGGTCAATCTCTAAATTATTGCTCCCAAATTGTAAATGTCGTCAATGAACGTCTTAAAATAATCCCCTAATCCCAGAAAACTACAGGTATCAAAAAGATTCATAGTTTTCTCGTAATATACAACTACCTATAATTTATATGGGTCTAATGACACACCTTCCACTATAATTATGTGACCCAAAAAAATTTCTTTATCAATACTGAATTGGAAAATATATAGATTACCATATATCAAATATTCTCTCAGTGTACTAAGGATGATGTCCAAATGTTGTGAATTTTGTCCATGACTCTTAGAGTAACCCAAGATATCATCAAAAAATAAAACAAAAATTGATCATATTTTTGGTGGAATATTACATTCATCATGTCCATAAACATTATTAGTGTGTTCGTCAAACCAAAAAGAATCATGAAAAACTCATAAAGGCCATACCTGCTTCTGCAATTATTCCTCAATATATCTAATGGCAGAACTATCAACTAAAGATACAATGATCTCAAGTATATATTGGAGGAAAAACAATCTCTTCCAATCTGGTGAAAAAGATCCTCAATACGCAAAAGAGGATACTGGTTCTTCAAATTCATCTACTATAACTTATGGAAATCAGCACATAAGTGTATTGTCCTATCAACCTTATTTTCAAAAAAAATAGTGAACTCCAAGCCAACTTTATTGGATGGATAACCCATTTATTCTTGAAATATTTTAGTTGAGTCTTTATCTGTTGATGATTTATTGGTTTCATTATTTATGGTGGAATAGAAACTGGAACAGAGTCAGTTATGACCTCAATTGTAAATTCAACATATCTCTCAGATGGAAGCCCTAATAAGTCATCAATAAATAATGTCATGTAACCGATCCACTACAAGTTTAAAAAAACATGCTTTATACCACCATTATCTATCTAAACAATATAAACCTGGGTGGTGAGATACCCAAGTTCATAATGAATTGGCCTATCATGGACTATCTAGATAACCCACTATCCATAGTGAATATAGTTGTAACCCAAAAAAAAGTAAATATTACTCTCTTACAGTTATAATATATATTGGATCATTATGAAACTAACCAATTTATACCCATAATTTGTTCAAAACCTGGAATATAAAGAAGGTTGGGATCCCATATAAAATGATACACCAAAACCATGAGAGAACACCACTTTCTCAAACATATGTCTATCGACCATATTCCCAATGGTGTGTCTATCATCATCGCTCCACTCCTGAACTCCATATATAGGATTAAACCATTCATATGATGTGATGATATAACATAATGAGAGAGAATATTGTCAAATAAAAAACCGACTATCATATAAGCCAAATGAAATGTACCTATAATTGTTGACGGTCCAACCTTTCTATCCATAATTTAGGATGAAATTCATTCAACTGTCATTCACATATTCCTTATAATGCATTTTGATTCCCATATGATGAACCACTTTGTTGAGATGGTAACCCTTTCACATAATCACTACATCCAATGAATCTACTACTATACACACTAAAATTGTAGCTTCTAGTCTGATATGGTGTAGAGGAACCACTTCCCGTATTGTAATTTTTCCTAGCTTCCCCATCATTACCTGTTTGTTTTGGGTTCCTTTATAACCTCTATAGATGTACCATCCTACCGTAAGCATTACAATCTACTGGTGGAAGGGGATAATTTCTATGAAGCTGATCCACCCAACCAAAATAGTGGTAAAGCACATGGGTAAGATCCTAAGTAACTGATCCTCATACTTGACCACTGCTATTTATAATTCTATCGATGAAATTATCATAACATTACTTCCTAACATTGAATGGTGTACTTCAAATGTTTCCCTTAGAAACCACCTTTACTCCCCAAGAAGATTCCTTTAGGTTCCCATAATCTTTGAGAGCCCGATCTACTCATCATATATATTTTGTAATCGAAATATGTTAACTTGGGACTTAATTTCACATTTATGTCTAGCCTGGAACCTCCCTGTCATAGTTTTCATGTTCCCTTCCAGCACTAGAGTGATTCATTGTAGGTTAATAAATTATTTATCATATTCATTTATTGAGATAATCTAATGATTCAACAACAAGAAATCTTTTTTCCTCTCTTATCATAGTGTATCTAGATAAAATTTATATCAAAACATTTGTAAAAAAGACAATTCATATCCTACCATCAGCCTATCTATTATAATATTGAATGTCACATCATTTTTTTATTGATGATTATAAAATTTAAATAGGTAACTTTTCTGTATTGTCTGTTTGAGTTACTAAATGGACAATTAATGTTTGGATGAAATCAATCTAGAACTCAACTACCTTAGTTACACCCAATCTAGTGATATTTGGAGGGTGTTCTAAATAAAATACCAATGTAAGGTCAGGAATACTCTTCACCAAATGTTATGAGTATCCCTCTTTAAGATGCATGAAATGAGAGATGTTCTTATAGATATTCACTCGAGCCCCTTCAACCAACACATAATCTTTATCCATTTTCTCCAATCATCCTCTCAAAAAGTGTCATCATAGAGGAATATCTCTGAAATTCCAAAAAAACTTCTTAGTACATGTAACACAAAATTAACAAATTTAATAAGAGGGATTCACAATAACACATGACATGTCAATCCCTCAACACTCTCTATTCAGTCAAAACTGAGGCACAATCACTACAAAAAACCATACCATATCTAGGTCTAGGTTAAAAACGGGTAAACTCATTTCCATTATTCATGTTTCTCATTATACACCCGTTTAATCTCAAATTGAATCATTTTAAAGCATTAAAATTATTTTAAGAACCTTTTTAGTTCAATAACTAAAGTAATGAAAAAATCAATTTAAAAAACCTACCCAAAAACCTATTTTCCTTATGTGATCTTAAAATGATGCATGTCACAATAAATCCTAAGTTCCTAGAATAACTCATTCATACTCAACTCTCTTGACATACTAGGGATCGATTCAAATCTATGAAATTTAAAAAATTTAATCACATCACACAATGAGGGAATAAATTGAGGTGAAATAACATCCAACTATATAAAAAATTACATATAACTATAATCCAGCACTAGGAACATGGATTTTACCCTCAGACATGGGTTAACTACTCAATTGAACATAGTCTTGAATGAGGACCAAATCATCTTATTCATCCATCTACCTTTCCAAAATATTAAGATAAATGAAAATAAAATAAAACCCCTTTTATACAAATTTGAAATGTCTATACCTAGGTGCCACACATCGGTGCACCATGTCAGTTGGTCACATTACCTCAAACATACCTCCCAATACTCCAGAGCATGTCGACTATTAGTGATGCACTAATATCGACGATGGGGAGACTATAATCTCTTTATAAAAACAATATAATAACAAAAATAAATAAACAATATATAAACAATATAACAATAACCAGAATAATATCAATATGACATGATGAATATAATATGAATGAAATATTTACTCCAGAACTATATAGATATCATTCCAAGTATGTGTTAATTGTCAATTGGGAAAACAACAAATAAAAAAAGTCAATAACAAGTCCCAAGAGTTTCCCAAATCACATTATGTTCCCTCAACCATTCTCCATACCAACTCATCCATCTAATAGAATACTATTTTCCTTATCATATATTTCATAAATCATGTCTATTTGGGTATCGATTAAGCATCCCATGTAGGATGTGAGTATAACTCAGTAGGCCACCAAAAATAGAATCTAAAACAACATATATTAAATAATAGTGAATGTAGTTTTATAAAGAGTAATGTAAAAAAGAATAAGTAAATAATTATTTCTTTTACATTTGTTATTATAATTTGACCACATAAACCCCATGGTTTCCCATGGACAACTGCACCAATAATACATTCTTCATATGGTGAGGTAGTTTGAACCATATCCCATTTGTAATTCAAAATTAATTATAAAATAAGGTAATTAAATATCCACTTCATTCTGTTTCACATCAAGATCATTTGGAACCATAGTTCAATACCATTCTTATGTGTGTATTGCTTTGTGTCTAACATCCCATGGGTATTTGAATCCTTTCAAATTGTCCCACACCTCAATGTCATATAGGTATTTAGAGCCTTTGCCCCTGTCCCACACTTGCTACAAAATATGGGTATTTGGAGCCTTTTTCCATATCCCATGCTAATGTTTCACACATATATCACATATATCAAATATATCACATATATCACATATATAACTTAAATCCCGTCAATCAAGGTTAGTCAACATTAATCCAGCTATCATAGTTCACATCATGATATACCATAAAAATTTATCATAACACACTTAGTTCTTCACCATAACAAATAGAATAACATGAACAATTCATCATTTAAACATTTAAATCATTTAAATCATAAAACCATTATCCATTTATGGTTATGTAAAAATATCATAATTAAAATTTCCAGTTAATTCAAACTCACATTAATTTACATATTACAAAATTTTGGCTCCCCATCAATTTAATAATAACAATGTTCTATTAATTAATTTACAAACTAAAAAAATAAATTTCCATAATCACATTCTCCAATTAATTAATTCACTAATTAATTAATCCAGTTTCACAATCCCAATATCCCAATAAATAATTCAAAAAATAATTAATACAATTCCACTATACTAGTATCCCATTATTTAATTCTCCAATTAATTAGTCATATTAATTTGTTAAATTCATTAATATATTTTTAAACATATCAATTGAAATCTCACAACACATATGAAAATTTTGAATTAAAGAGTATGGGAATAGACTTTAGATCACCCACCTCATAATTGATGACAAATGCCCACCAACGGAAACCCCCAATTGAAGAGAAAAAACCATGATCACGATGAATAATGTGATCTTGATCAAAACCCAGATCAAAGACCAATCAAATAAAGATAAAAAACCAAGATCAAGATCCTTTGAAAACCTAGGAAAAATCCATTCAATGTACTATAAAAATGTTGGTAAGAGGGATAAAACCATACATGAAGAGAATTTTTTATGAATAGAGGTGATAATTTTCAATCTATGAATTTAAATATCAAGAATTGAAGTATTAAGGCCTTATAATATATTCAGCAACATCCAAAAATGAGAGGAATCATTTTTGGTCAAATAGTTTTTTGTAACGGTGAAGTATGGGGGGTTTATGAATTTTTAATCTAGAATTTTGGGGATCAAAATTTCGGGCGGGCAGTTTCCCATTACTGTACATATTACTTCATCCCTTCTACTAGGGTTCCAAATGGTTACTACTGATATGATTCACATTTTTATAATAACTATACCAACCATGAAATCCCTTACTATCTCAGGTTTTTTATTTTTCTTGGGAAATTCACTCAATTTGGGAAAACCATGCACTAATCATGTACTAACGAACACCCTTACCAAATCATCCAAACATCACCCAAATGCACCCCAGATAAAACTAAAACAATATATAATAAAAAAAATAAGGGTGAAATAAATCAAGATCGATACATCTCCACAAAATGGTTGGTATCTTAAAATAATACATATAATATCCATGCCAATTTAAACATTATTTGGATACATCTAGATTAGTCTACTCCCTCAAAAGTGATAAAATGACCATGTGTAGGGTAATTTCCATAGAAAATTTCATTATTTCCATTTCTAAATTAACATACCATTGAAAAAATGGGTCTAGTGACATTTCTATGTGACATAAATTTCATTAAATAAATTTATCATTTATATTTATCATGATCTATACCAAGAACACCCAAGTGGGGTTTTAGATGATTACATAAAAAGGTCATCGAGGTTGTATAATATGATATTCTAAAATGGGGGTTTTATGTTAAGTTATTAACCCACTAAAATATCTAAGTGTCTCATAAAGGATATAATATGTAGTATAATAAATTAATTTATAGTTCTTCATAATTAATGACCATCAAACATAATTTTGGGTGCGCGTCACAATGCAAAATATTTATAAATGATGAGACATTATTTGAACAATTATACACAAACAACCATAGAATGATTAGAAAATAATCATCTAGTATTGGTACCTTTTTTAGGATGGAATTATTTAATTCAATGAAACTAGAAAAACTCCCAAAAAATAAGGCATATGATCTCACACAAAGATAACAACAACAACACCAATAGAAACATGGAAATGATGAAATAGTAATCAAAGAAATAACATGGTGGTTCCAATATGATGAAAAAATCTCTATTAAAATAAATTAATGAAGCAGGTAGCTCAAAAAAAATATTTAAAGAAGATTATAGATTCACATAGAGAGAGATATTGTGAGTTTGAGTGACAAGAAGATGGGTATGTGGGTTTAAAAGAAGGAGTAAAAATAAAATTTTCAACCGTGTTGAAGGGGAGAACTATTTTGTTCCATAATTGTCTAAAAGTTTCACTAAATATTACGTATCCTCTATATGGGAGGCCACACATCGATTTTACATGGATTTTTATTAGAAAAACCATCCTAAGGCAATGCATATATAATATCCAAATCCATCCCCCTTGTAGAGTTTATGTGCATAGTCAGACAAAACATGTGAAAACCATGTGAGTTAACATTGAATTTTATTATAGGTTTCACATGAATATGTTTCCCCTAATACTTGGTTTCCTTAAATGTACTCAATAAATACATGGCCATTTTGTTGAGGTGTGTGGTTACTACAAACAGTGCACCTATCATGTGCCTTAGACTTCTCCAATAAAAACCCAGAACTCCAGGTTATAAACAATTTCCAAAGCACCTGAACCCTCTATAACCCTATTAGGTGAATTTATTTGTGTAAAAATATATATTTAAATATATATTTAGGAATTAATACCTCAATTGAGTATCGGGATCCTAGAATATTTAATATTACAACTATTCATGTAAGGATGTGTTGAAAAATGAGTCAAATCACTTAATGAAGGTTGTATTTTTAATGTACACAAGTACAATGATTTCATTTCATAGTGGATGGAAGTAAAGAAACTTAACTAATAAATTAAATTTATAGAAATATAATAATATTATAAATTTCATATATATTCATTAAATACATCCCTATGAACATCAATTTGAGGAGTTTAGGAAAACATAATTACATTCCTTTGTGGTGGTGGTAGTATAAAGGTACACTCAAGTGAAATTTTCCAATTTTTAATAGATGGGTGGGTTGGAAATTAAATTATATTTCTTCATTACATAACCATTATAATATCCTAAAAAATTGTATATCCACTTAGTACATTTTTATGACTATCATTGTGAGGTTGTTAAGAAAATTAAACACATCACTTCGTGCTGGCTTTATTTTGTCCTACGCAAGAGGGACATTTTCATTTCCTATATAATAGAATGGTGGTATAAAATAGTTGTTACATTAATATAATAACATTTAATTATAGTTGATATACCTATTTGAATATATCAATATGGTATGAATATATTTAATGGTGGTATAAGAAGAAATAAACTTGAATGAAATAATTTATGACTTATACCTCATCCGTGGATACATTTTTTCTATTACACATTCATCATTAAAGAATTATTTTTTGTGAGGCCAAACCCACTACTATGTGGTTAGGAAATTAGTGTAGTAATTTTTACTGATCATGGTATTGCTGGGGTGGTCAATTTGTGTTAGAAATTTAAGATAGGATGTTTCAGTTTATAATTGATAGGAGTATCACTCATATAAATATTAAGAACATTAAAATATAAAATATATATTTATCATGGAAGGTGGATCCAATATACTCCAATTTAGATAATAAGATTTTATATATTAAAAATATAATCTATGAGTTATGGTTAAACATGTTATAGAGATATTTTATTCTGCACCGCTTAGATTATCCCCCCCACATTAATCCTTTTAACTATTATCATAGTGAGAATCATTTACCACGATAACTATTCAATGTGAATAAAAAATAACTTAAATTTATTATAATACTGTAAATTTATAAACCCAAATATTTAATCCATTTCATATTAAACAATTTATTGAAGAGGATAAAATAACTTTTATTAAATTTTTTAGAACTCAACCAAAATCCCTTTATTGAAAAATGTTTTTCGAAATAATAAAACTGATTCTAAAAAAATGTATAATGATGATACTCAAGATAATAATTTGAAACTTTTAAATAAATAAAAACTTATTTAACTTCAAAACTAATCTAAAACAAATAGTGTACTTTTGAAAACATTATTAATTGTGTAGAACAAAAAGTCGTTTTTTAACGATAAAATTAAATATATTTCTAAAATGTCAGTCATATATTGAAATCTTTAAAATTATATTTTTAAATTAATTTTATAAAATAAAAAAAAAATTTACATGAAAAATGGTTTCAAAAACTTCAATTTCATTATTATATCAAAATAGTAATATAAAAAATATTTAATTATTAAAATTTTATTTTTTCTCTATTCACTAAAATTCATTATTTTTAAGAACTGTCTTAATGATATATGCTATGATAATTCTAACATTTTGATTTAAAAAAAGTTAATATTTTTCAAATTTAAATTCACTAATTAAATAAATTATTAATTTATTCAAAATAAACAATTTAATGAAAACCCACATTTATCAAAAAAATGAACAATTTAAACATTAAGTGTTCTTAATGTTATTTCACATCATTTACCAATGGAAGATTACTTTTTTTCAAAAACTATATTAAATATTATCTTGACCTTCATCTTAATAAATCCAAAATTTCTTTAGTTTGGTCTTGTATTGGTCACACAATATTCAATACGATATTTACTTAATGTAATACATACTAAAATCATATGATTTTACATTATCTCATTTTAATGAAATTATATCCTCATAATTTTATCTCATTTCTGATAACCAAGTAATATAAAAAGTTCTCATTATCAAATTAATTTAGTGATAAAGGATATTGAAAAATAATAATTTAAATATATCCACAATAATAGATCTTTAAAATAATGGAAAAAAATAAATGTGGGTGGATGTTAAATATACATAAGTTATAAAAAATTTCCTTTACTATTTATAAATTTATTTAAGGGATGAAAATGGATAAAATTTAATTTATAAAACCAATTTTATTTCTATATTAATAATTATATAGATTTTTCTTTTACTTGTTGGAGTTCATGGATTATTTTACCCACAAGATATAGAATAATATAAATATACTTATTTATTTCATTCCATTACAAAATAAAAATTCCATCCATTTGTTATTCATGAATTAGATTTCAAAAAATGGTCCATATCATATTTTATAAGATAAATAAACAAGATGAATATTATCTTCCTGAAGTAGTACATATACATTTCAATGGATCATATTATTCTAAAAAGGATGATAAGTTATTATTCCAGTTTTTTGGAAATAAATTGTCACTATATTTTAAGATAATAAGAAAAATAAATATGAAAAAATAGAATGAAATGATAATTTAGTATCCAAAACACAATAATAAAACCCAATGTTAAACATAAAGAATTCCCTAAATAATTATCCATAAAAATCATTAAAATATTCTTGACCAAAACCTAAAGCCAAAATCCAAAATGATTTCATCATATGTTCTTCCAAAATCAAAATAAAATTTATATTCAAAATTAATAATAATTCAAAAATTCTCATATAAAATTATGTATATATCATAACAATATATTTTATAAAATATTATAATATATTCTAACAAGTACATGAATCACCATAGAAACATCTTATATTTTTTCAAACATAACATAGTGCTTATTCATCCAATTATTTTAACCATTTTGACATAAAATCCAATAAAAAAATTCCAATTTACATTAAATCATATAATTTTCCAAAAAATATACTAAAAATATTCCAAAATATCATTAATAGTATTATTACCATCTCAGGTTTTTAATCTCCTATCTATCAATATTATAAAATTCATGTTCCCAAAAATATAACAACTGTTTATCCCAATTAAATATGTTTACATTGACATAAAAGATCATATAATCCAAAAAATATATCTCAACCATATAAATTTTATCCCAAATGAAATTAATTTTTTCTTAAAGAACTTTCCATATATATAAAAAGGTAATACGTTGAGTTATATAGACATCAATCGTTTATTTTTCTTAAATCCTAATAAATGTATTTCAAATTTTATAAAATCAACTTAATGTATCATCACATTAAACCCCAAAAAGGTATCGTTACCATTGAACTTATGATCAAAATTATCAATAAAAACCAATAGTGGTGTCTAGAAATCTTTTACTATCATCCTTTTATAACATTCTAACCGATAATGTTATCAATTCACATTCTCTAATACCTATTGTAACTCTCTAGACCCTTATGTATGGACTTGTATCTTCATTTCAGTTATGGATCATGATTTCGGGTTGTTTTGAGTAAAAAAGGAGAAATGATTATTTTTGTAAGTATACACCGTGAACTTATGAATACATTTTGTGTAACTAGTTGCCACGTATAGCCGTGTACTAGCCATGTAACGGTGGAGTGCATGGCCGTGTGATGACCTGGATGGCCCACTTAAGTTGAGATCTGGTTAAGGCTAATATAGAGCATGTACATTAAATAAACACACAATGTAAATTTCTTTTTAATTGACAAATAGATTCATATTTGCATATCCTCCTCGAAAACATCTTCTTCTCTCATCGGTTCATACAAGAGAGCGACAGAATGACCATGCACTTCGAGCGCCTCGTAGTTCTCTGTCGGAGCTCCAATTGAGGTACCATCAATTGTGTTAGATTCTCACCAGTGAGTTCTCATTTCCCATAAATCCTTATATCACAATTCTTCATCTCTCTTGATTTATCCTGAGATGATCATTTTACCCTTTTGTAGATATACAATGTTTTAGGTCGATTCAATGGCCGATGTTCAAGAATATCAATCGTACGATATCGAAGAAGGTGGTTTCTGACATTTTTTAAAGTTCATGGTGTGTAGTTAAAAAAATTATCATTTCTTCATTTTTCCTCGTTAAAACCCGAAATCATGTTCCATATCTAAATTAATATCTAGGTTCTTACACGATACCTCCAAATATGGTGCTAAAACGAACTATTTACATACTATATTTAATACCAAAATCATCAATATGTATATAAACTTCTATATTTAAAATATAAATAACATATACAAATTCATTTTATACCGAAGTCATTTTTAGGATAAATAATTAAAAAAATTAAGGTAAACCCTTTCTGTAATGAATCCATGGTCTTTATCATCATTTTGGATACTTTTCTTTATATAAAAAACATATAATTTCACTATAATTATTTAAAATATCTTATAAAATTCATCACACATGACACCATGATTATACATATAATACTTAATACCACCATTCACAACCTGTGGACATGGAAACCTATAAAAGGGTGAGATTGTATATTTAGTAAGGTCATTAATGGGAGATATCAAGTAATATTAATAGGTCAGCATAATATAAGAATATATGAATGAGTTCATGATAATAAAATTCAATATCATACCCAACATGTCATAGACCATAAATATTGAATAATGAAATATGTCTTTGTTATAAAAAATGAAAAATTTCTAATAGTGTGGAATCATTACTAATCATTCATGATTCATGAGGGAATATCATAAGAAGACGTAATATATTAAAAGCATAAATATAAATAGTGAAAATATTCAAATTTCAAACATAGATATCTATAAACATGATACCCTTAAACATTTTAACATTTATATCTTTTACCATGTCTACTAAAAAATTTATGAACAAAAAAGCACAACCATTCCCATGAATGACCATGAAAATATCGATACCCACAATCATGTACACACCTAAAATTCATCATAACATTAAATGTAAAACATTATCCAATTCATTATAGGGTTATAACAGAACCAGTAGTCACGAAATTATAAAGCATTTATATGTATTTTATAAGATAACAACAACCTTATTTCCTTCATGACATAAATAACTAGTGTGATAGAAATGGGTTTTATGAAAACAACATTAAAAAATCATCATAATAATCCATATTTTGAAATAATATGGACTGTATAAAAATATCAAATACCTAGTTAAAAATAATAATCCTCAAAGGATGTTTACATTAATGAAAAATAATTTTATAAAATTATTATAAAGACATATTAGAATCGTGAATTTACATGAATTTAATTTTTTTAACATTTAACTAAAAAAATTCAAACAAATGGAAATAGATTCTTTCATAAAAAATAATCTAAAATTGTAATTTAATATTCATGATAAATAATGTACACAATATTCGAATAAATTTTTTATGCCATAAAATATTAAAAAACATCATTTTAACACTTATTTAATGGAAATCAAAATAATCCATTAAGAAAATGAAAATTATATTAATATAAAAACATATAATGAAGGACATAAGAAATATAAAAATATTTTAATAAAAATTTAATACTATATATAATAACCTATAAAATAGTTTTTAGAACATTAATATTGAATTAAAATATTCATGAAAAAAATATTAAAGAAGTTTATCTATTCATAAAAAAATATTTTTTTATACTTTTTGACCATCAAAAATGGAAAAAATGTATAGAATAATTTAAAATAAATGAAAAAATAGTAGGATAATAAAATATATGTGGTTCACAAGATATTAAACATACAATTTTTTATAATTTAAATTGAAACATAACCAATCCTGATAAAATGAAATATTGTAAAATGAAATCCTTATAACATTTGAATTGATTGAATAAAAATATCATGAAGCGAGAACCATTAATATATTTATATATCCCCATAATTTTTATTAAAAATCCTAAAATAAATTTAAGGTAAATATATAAAGAACACAACATAATGAAGTTGTTGTATATATAACATATCGTAATGATGTGAAATTCAGATTAGAAAAGACTCCCTCATGTCACGAAATTCTCCACAAACAATATATCATCTTCTGTCATTTATTTATTCTAACAAATAAACTATAATTGAATAATATTCATACTCATATAAATATATACAATTCCCTCATAATTATTTATTACCGATTTTTAATATTCATTTATTAAAATCAATTTCAGGAGTCAATTGTACTATTTTACACGCATCATTCCATTTTTAAATTCTAGTCCATTATCCATGGTAATGATTTAAAAACACATAAAATATTAAAAATGACATACATATCTTATTTACCAGTAATCTTATCTTTTATAAGCATCCATGCATGTCGGTGAGGAAAATGATACACATCATTTCATTGAGGTAGTATTACGCATGTATAAATGTATTATAGCTGTATTTTTTCTTAAATGGAATGAATGGAATGTAAATAATAATATACCATTGAAAAATTAGAATTAAATTTTTATTATATTATATATATTCTTTAGAAAAATATTTATCAACATCCATGTGTATAAGAAATGAATAAAGACATTACATCACTTTATGGAGGTGGTAGTCTGCGCGTACGCATGAGAAATTTTTTCTATTTTACATTGGATGGGTGGATAATAATTTTGATAATATTTTTATATTATATAATGATAAATAATTCATTATAATAATCTATATACATTAAATAAATCATCATAACTAGTCATGTGAATTGGTGAAGAAAATTAAAGCACATCGCTTCATGGTAGATATTGTATCTACATACATTTAGGGGAAATTTTCATTTACCATGGGACATAATTAAGGTATATGTTCATTTTCACATCAAAATAAAAACATATCATTATATTAAATATAATTGTGTTAATATATCAGCTGGTTTATAAAATATTTGAATATATATAAATATAATAAGAAATAATCTTCATATAATTAATTAATACTTATAATTCCTCCTTGGATATATAATTTTGGGAAAAAACATACAAATTATTTTTTTTCTTATAGAGAGAACAATTTTTCTAGGATGTGTAATGGAATGTTAAGAAGTTATTTGGGTAAATTTTTGTATATATCGGGTTGTAATTATTTCTAAGGAATTGAGGATAATATGTTCTCTATTATAAGTGAGAGGAGTAGAATTATTGTAAATATAAATAACATTAACATATAATAAATTCATTTCTCAAAAAAATGGATCCAATTTAGTCCAATTTCAATTAAATTACATATTTTAACATATAAATAATTCAATAAATTAATTTAAGACATTCTTTAGAGGTATTGTATTCTTTATTGCTTAGTTTCACCCCTTGTAAACCCTTTTAACCAATACCATAGTGAAACATTTATAACACGATTACTATTTATTATGAATAAAAAACAATTTTAATATATTACCAAATTCTAAAACAATTATCCAAAATATTGAATCCATTTTAAATGATACAAAATTAATTTGTGGTAAAATATAATTTGAATATAAATTCATAAAAGGCAATGGAAAATAATTTTAGAAAAGAGGTTTCCATAAGAATAAATATGATTTTACACCATATTAAAGAATAATTATGATTTACCTTGAAATAATTTTATTATTTCAAATCCTAGGAGAATTATTTTAATTTATAACAAAAAAAACTAATAGGATTCTTGTAAATCCTTGAATAAAAAAAAACGTGAAAAAATTATATTAATAAAAACATTACATAGTTTTACAAAAGAAAATGCATATATTTATATGATCAATATTTCAATTTAAAATTTTCATAATATTACATTTAAAATATAAAATGTTTTAAAAAAATGTTTTCAAAAATATTGAATTTATTATTATATGATGAAAAAATCATAAAAATGAGATTATTTGTACAACTAGTATTTTTCATTACACACCCAAAAATCAATCATCTCAAAAAAAATTCAAAGACATAAGAAGCTAATTATTAAATTCAATGTAAAAAAATTAATTTCATTTTTTGATATGTATATTTTTTAATTCAAAAAAAAATTTTTTAAATGAAAATAAATAAATTTATGAAAACACAATTTTATAAAAAAAATGGACCTTTAAAACATTATGTGTTCTTTACCATATTTAATATCATTTATAATTCAGAGACATTTTATTTATTTTCATATTTTATATTCATAATATATTGATTCTTTTAATTAATTTTAATAAATTATTAATTTCATTATTTTACTTTTTAAAAAATGAGACACTATTCGACATGATATAAACATAAATCAATACATATTAAAATATGGGGGTTCTACATTACTATGGAGTTCATGTACCATAGATATAGAGTACTATGAAACATTCAAACTAACCAATTAATATTTTTAGTGAAATCATATATTTAAATACCCCTAATGTAAACCTTATGATGTAATGAGAATAAATTTCCTTTAATATTTTTCATGTAAGTAATGAAATATTGATGTTGAATTTTTTTAAATGGTAAAATGTAATAGTCCACACATTCGGGAAAATATTACGAAATTTTTTTCTAATCACATAATAGTATTTTCCAAAGAAGTACAAATATAAAATATAAAAATTAAAATTGTATAATACTATAAACAAATAATGAACAATATCATTAAAATTAATAAATAATAATAATTATGCTAATTAAAATGATAAAATAATCCAAGAAAAATAAAGAGACTCTAATCTTGAAGAATTGTTTGTTATGATCTTCCCATTCAATCTTTTAACTGACTTTGATTTTCCAAATTTTGAAAAATATAGTAAATTGTACAACTTTTTTTAAGGAAATGATGGAATAAGATGATTGAATTTAGGGGTTGTTTTCATGGTTATATATAATGACGTCGAAGGGTAATATGAAGATGATAAGATAATCATGTATATATATATCCACTATATGTTCATAGAGCCAATGTATATTTAAATAATATCCAAATTATAATATATTTCATTATTGAAAGTGACTAAGGTATTTTGATTTATATATTCAAAAATTATAATAAAATTAATGTTGTACCACAACTTGTTTAAAGGATCACAAGAAACAATTATTTATCAAACAATTTAATTTACTAAAATTTCAGTTCTATTGTTTTCAAATGTATTTATATTTTAATTATATTAATTGATGGAATCAAAATAAGTTAGGAAGTCAGTTTGGAAAAGCCTCATTCGGTATTCCTAGCGGCTAGCTAGAGTAGGACCACTAGCTAACTAGTGAATTTTAAGTGGTCGTAGGCTCTTATCAGGATCCCTAAATACTAGATGGTTGATAAACATAGAGATTGTGGTTACTGTAATGGATTCATAGGTATTTCAGGCCCCCCAATTTTTTGGATGAGTCTAACTTCCTCACTCATAGCATTGCGATAACGCCCCAGGTAGTTGTTGGAGCACAGTGGCCATACTGTGGCATCCGAAATAGAATTAAAATGTGACCTTAATGGATTCGTTATGTTGCCTATTTAAATTCCCAATGGAAATTTTTATTCCCTTAATCTTTTAAATAAATAAATGGGTGTCTAGAGAATATAATTATAAATCAAGGAGACATGGAACAATAAACATTAATCTTTCATCGATCACCACAATCAATTATACCAATGTTAAAAATTACCATGACATATTCTTTGTGATATTCTTTTCTATATCCTACTATTCATCCCCATTTATCTAAGATTATTCACTCAATAATACTTGGATATTATATAATTAATTATAGTGGGTCATTTACAAAAAAAATTCTTCATCCTATTATGCTCTTTACTACCTCCACTATTATAGTGGACTGATTTGGGTTTATTACTAATAAAAATTAAAACGAAAATGACCCTTCTTTGTCTTGTGTTTTACACTACATCCAATAAAAAATAATGTGTATTAATTTTTACTTATCATGGATATTACTAAATCATATAGTATTTTTTTCTCTGTTTAATTGTATAATGTTTTCTTATAGGGGTTTACACTAAATCCTTAAAATCTCTTGATGAGAGGAGATGAAGGGACTCAACTTTAGTTATTTTAAAACTCATTTATTTAATTTTGTTGAATTAAAATTTTAATATACACTAGTATTTAACTTTATTTCATATATATTTTCATTCGACCACTATCATTATATTATAACATAATTTTACATTGATAACACTTTAGTTAGTTGTATTTTTTTTAATTAAATTCATCCCCTTTAGAAATTTTAATCCACCAAACACTTTGTATTAATGGATACCATGTCATAATAATTATACTTTAACCATCTTAATATATTTTATAAAATTAATATTAAAAGATAAATTCTACCTATAAGACCCAAGGTTATTCATATGGAATATCATTGAGTCAAGTATTATTATTAAATGTCACAGTTTATTGTTTTTTGGAAAATTTTCATATCAAAATTTTGTAGAATTATAAGTTATCTCATTTGTAAAATAGACATTTATGGTTACAAATATTCTAAACAATGAGTAGGAAAATTAAATACTTATGATATATTATAATTTTAATATTATGAAAGAGACTCGAATTATCTTAATTTTGGTTTAGATCATAGTAAAATTAATCATGTTTCTTCATGTTAAACCTCTAAGGAAACATGAATCATTCATGATGTATCTAGTTAAGGAACTAATAATTTAAAGGATACTAGATATGGTATATATTATAGCAATTATAAAAATTTTAAAATGTATATTAAATAATAAATATTTGAGTTATTTACTTGATTTACTAACATAAAAAATGGTGTAAATTCCTAAAATTATATTCATTCAAGAGAAATTCATATGAACGATATAAATTGGGTATTACCATGTTTTTTGAATCCCATGGTATGGCAATTGAATAAGAAGAGTGTCACACCTTCACCCGACACTAATAATTTTTTTATTTAATTTATTTCATGATATTTTAATGTTATTCCTAGGTGTTTTCCCATATAATTTATATTTTTTGGAATGGTGGGATGGTGGAACCGAATTGGTGCATCATTAAAGAATAACATGCATTAACCATCAATAAAATGTGTAGCACATGAAACATCAATGGGTAACCCACAAGGTTAGGAACACGAGAATGAGGTGTCCTCCAACTTACCATGAGATCACCTCCTCTCTTGGATAGAGGCCACTACACTATCAGTGCACAGTCAAGTAGACTGTGCATCCAAACCATGTTTCCTGGATGAGTTCAAAAAATAGATTTTTTATTTTCCCCATAGAAAATTAAAACCAGGGAGGTTCCACCTACCATATAGGATCTCCCTCACTCTACCTCTCTCTCAACACCTAGGAGGTATCCTAGCTCCATGCCATGCCTCATCCATATCCCTATGTAGGGACATTTTACTCCTTATTCAGTGTGTGATCTTCTCAGATTGGTGTTCCATCATCTCTTCCAGATTTTTATCTTTTAATTTGGGTTCTATCCCTCCTATATTAAGGTTCAAGAACTAAAGAGAACCCTAACAAAATTTGGGTGTTTATTTTGTTGTTTTCTTGGTTCCTAGTGCCCATGAGGACAAATTTGAGGCATGTTGTTTTCTTGTTTGTTGAATGATTCATCTTCTGGCTCCATTAATTTTACATAAACAGATATACAATTATTAATTTATACATATAATCCATATTTTTACATAATAACTTTTATAGGTATTACTATATATATTGTGAGAAGGTGTGATTATATATATATATATATAAATTTGTTTGTGAGTGTGTGTGGTTGTATATTTGATTAAGTATAAAATGAGGTGTTTCTTTTCAAGGGTTCTCCTTTGAATATCTTGTATTATTGGTCATCATTAAAGAAAATTCAAGAGACCATCATAATAGGTGACATGTTTTGATGTAGGGTCCGTATATAAATGAATTTAATTTAAAATATATTATTTCTAATTTTTTTTCATGTCTTGTTTCCATATTGTAATAATTTTATATGCTTTGTAAATTTTTTTCTTATTAAAAGTGGATTCTCACTTTTTTCCATGTTTTCCTCTATGATTTCAATATGGTTTCGTTCAGATAAATTTATTATGTTCAATATTAATTATGTAGAATAATAAATGTTCAATTGGATTTATAAATGGTTTCAATCACAAAAGTAGTGATGTGGAATAGTATTTTTTTCTTTTGACTTGTTTTTAAAAGGTCCAAATGAAATGATATTATTTTTTATAGGACATCTGGATGAGATTCCTAGTCTTTCATCTTGGGGAAATTGCATACATATATACGAATATACAAATAAATAAATATATGAATGCCTCCTTTGGAAATATTTAGTCATTTGATGTGAAATATGTTATTTTGGATTAAGGGTAATAAAAAAACAAACTCTCAGTGTATATGTTGTAAACGTGAAACATTGTTTTGGAGCTAAACGTATTTGGACATTTTTTGTTTTATAAAGTAAATGTGATTGTTTTAAGGTGATGAGGCAAGGTTTTTGGTTTGGAAATGTTTAATAGAAAATAAAAAACCCCAATGAAGGCATCCACCTTTTATTGGAAAGGTTGTGTCTTCCACATATGTGAATTATGATGTAAGCTTGATAAGAGACTTTTTTATTATTTATTAAAATGGGAAATGTGTTCAGATTAAGACGGTTGTTCCGAGATGAGAATATGATTAACTTTTTTTGAATAGAATGTCATATGTATGTTTATGATATCTTGATAAAAAAAATTCCCCCATTTGTATGTCATGGGAATCCTTGTGTATTTAGGATGGAGATTAACGTACACATGAAACACATGTTAAGTATTACTCTATAAAAAGTGACCCTATGATAAAATCAATTTTCATGTAAGATATGTCCCTCTTCTGATCTACTAAGGGAGACCCCAGGAAGGGTGACTAGATTGTGGATAACCGGTACTGATAGTGATTTATTATTTCTATGTATTTGGAGCTACCCTAGATCATCATAACTACACCTGTGATTCCAGGCCACTTGTTTTACACACATAGACATACACTATAATCCTCTATATTGTAGCGCTTTTATGAAATAGTTTCAACCCCCATGTTTTCTTATTAAAGTAATTAATTCATCATAAAATCCCTCTTGTGACGGGTTGTGATTAATGTATTATTTTTATAGAAATATTTTTTAAAACAAAAATTTAAATGATTTTCAAAAGTGTATGATGTTACTTTTTTTAAAAGACTGTAAACCATTGTTTTTTAAATGTCCTATTTTAAAATTGGCATGAATTGGAATTCTATATAATGGTTACTCTTTGGGTGGTTATTTATATATTTTCATACCTACTGATAATTTCAAATTGTACACAAATATTCACTATAATTTCTTCTAGTTTTAGTTTTTTCCATCATTTTGGATGGTTCTGGAGAGAACATTGTTCTGTGGATGGTGGTGACCCATGAGGTCATATAGAGTAATGTCATGTTTTATTTCATTACACATAAAATGTTTATTTTTTTTATATTTTCACGTTTATATTACTATAATTTATTTGATTTTAAATTCCAAATTGTGTTATATTTTAAGAAAGAGAGTTTTTCCAACCTAGGAGAATTGAGAACACTTATCAAAGATTATTATGTGCTTGATCACGTGATCCGTTTTGGGTTGACTGATATTTCTTCAAAAAAATTAGTATCATAAAATTTTTCCCTTATTATTTAGGTATGTATTACGGTTTGGATATATGATTTTTAAAATTCAAATGGTTACACATGGGTAGGTTCTTGATCACCATCTCTTCATAAGGACGCTTGTATTTCCTAAGAGTTTCATGATGGGTTTACCTCAAAATCAAAGTGTGAATATTTGATCTTTTTATTTTTTGGTTTTTATTTCAGTGTCTATGATTGGTTGTGTTGTCTAGTTTTTTCGAGGAACTCTAATGGTTGGAGTGGATTTTTGGAGGGATTTAGATGGTGAATTGTTACTATGAATTGTCTCTAAATCTAGGTATAGAGATTGAAACTAGCTTTGTTGACCACTAGGGTGCTCACAATATTGGTTAGTAGACTTACAAACTATGTGGCCAAGCCATGTGTAGTATTGTTTATGTTAAACGTTTAAAGATTCTTGATTTTTTGGATGTTACATTTCTTTCGTTTGTTCACTTTTTTTATTTTTGTTAATCATAAAATCATTCCGTCATGATTTTAAATATTTTTTTTATCAAAATGGTATTTATAAAATAGATAACATTTCACTATTTTTCAAATTTATTATAAATTGTTTTTATATTTTAATGGGTTTTTAAAATGTATAATTAGAAATAAATTTGTATTTGGTAAGGTTTTTTTTGAAGAAAAATGGTGATTTCAAAATATGGTTTGGTTATTTAAAGAGTAGACTGGAATGAAATCCCATTTCTTTTTTTGACCCTAGGTGTTTCTTCAAATTAACAAATATATATATATATTTGTGTGTGTGTGCGTGTGGATTATTTTATTTTGTAAATGGATGGTTATTGGTTTGTATGGATTTGTTCTTGAACTGGGATGAGAATATATATTTGAAAGGATTCATGTAATACAATTTGAATATTCTTAACCTTATAATATTGTTTTCCTTTTTTGAAATGTTTATGAAAAATGAATATTATGATTATATAGGTTAGAGTTGTTTTAAATTGTCTTGTATTTTTTCTGGATTTAATTTTATTGTTTTTTTATTCTCGGATGGTTGTAGATGTGTTTTTATGAGTTTGGGTTTGGGTTTTTTGATTTTTTTTGTGGAATGTTTTTTATGATGTGTTTTGGTTTGGTTTTTTGGTTTTTAGTACTCCCTATGAATGTTATAGTGAAATGTGGATGATCTAATTGTTGCGTTCTTTCTATTGTGTTTGCGGTGAAGGTTGGTCTTTGAAACATATTAGCCTATTCATTTATTTTTGGTGACATATACATTTTGAAATTTTTACATTATCAATATTCTATTGGATTAATCCACCTTCATCAGTTGTTAAAGAGGAGAGTACATTGTTCATATTTGTATTTTGATATGATATTTCATTTTATAGCCCACAAGAGTTGAATAAGATGTGATTGTATTATCAGGGAATGAATAATCTCTTTGTGTGCTTCTAGTGTGGTACCCCTAGTCATTATAATAACTACTTTTGGAAAGATCTAAAATTTTATATATTTTGTTACCTCTTAGGTCACCTAAAAATTTTATTCATGTTGTGATAGATAATGATATTTTTTAATCGTGGGATATTAGCTCATGAGTATAGGAAAATAGATGCTTAATGATACCAAGACTCTATCCATATGCATCAGAGCAAAGCATCTATTGTAGGTGAGGAGATGTTGGGTGTGTTTGAAGTTGATAAAACTGGATCGTTCAAATATAGAAGTGGAAACAATTTTATGTTTTCCTTACTATGAGTCATTATTTTAAAAAACCATTTCATTTTGGAAAACATTGTTGATATCATTCTTTTTTTTTGATTTTTTGAAGTTAGAGGTGACTCGGTCATTTGATAAATTTTTATGAATGTTTTCCAATATATATTTCACTTTGATAACTCATTTGAGAGTATCATATGTCTGAGTGACTGACCGTTATAGTGATCTAAATGCATCAGTGTTGGTTTTTATTCCATGAATTTAAAATGAATTAGGAGAGAATTTGGGAAGAATGGGAGGGGAGATATATAATTAAAATATGTTAGGTAAACTGAGGGTTGGTGTTCTAACGGTTGGTTCCTGACATTATTCCATTGACCTGGGAATAGATACCATGTTGATTTTATTAAGGTATGTTTGTTTGGGGTATTCTAATATATATCTTGTCTTCCTATTACAAATTGTTCGTCCCATTTTTCATTATTCATTATGTTGTGCCCTTTTATTTCTTTGTACTATTAAGTGTTAATGGTTTATGATGATTTTGTGAGGATGGGTATGTGTTATTTGTTTCTCTTTTCCTCCAGTTTTCCCAATGTTATTTACATCAATCTTCTCTTTTTATGTGGGATACCTTTTTTACAATTCCCAATTTTAGAAATATGATATCAATAGGATTATCCTTTTGGGAAATTTTAATTCATATTTTCGTGGTTTGATAGTTTTTTCTGTTATTTTCCTTTATTCATGTGACTCTATCCCTTTTTATGACTTGTTAGTCTATTCTTTTTTTAAAAATAATTGTTTAATTAGAGTCATAAAATGGGGGGAGTCCTTCTTAGAAGAGGCCCTTGGTGATTGTTTTCATAAATCATTCTTCACGAGATAATTTTTCATTTTCTCTTCGCCATAAATCGATGATTTTGTTTGGTTATTTATATTTAAGGGGTCGAGGTGTTATTTTTTTGAGAATGTGTTTGAAGATATGAGTTTTTAATTTTATTTTTTGTTAAAATGTTGAGGATTATATTCTTTTTATATTTTTTTATTTCATTGCTTCAGATGTTGGGAATGAATGTTTGTGTTGGTTATTTGGTCTTCATGATTTTATGTATAACAATGAGTTGTAGATCATCATTTTTTGGTCAGGATAAACTATATATCTCTTATACTATTGGGGGTATAAAGTGTTATGGTGATATGATTATCACACTAAAACCTACTAGTACTATTAAATTTTATTTATTTTTGGCCTTCATTTTGTTTAATGGTCATCATGACTGTTTTCAACTTGAAATTGTTGTTATTGTTAAATCAGGTGGGTGGAACAATGTTGGAACATTGTTAGGGAAAACCATCTGCAAACCACCAAAAAACAGTTCATCTTAAATTGAATCAATGAATAACCCACATGGTTAAAGTCATGGGTGTGCAAACTCCTCCATGAAATTAAGTGGCCTTATACCCTCTTAGAATGTTGCCACCACATGGTTGGTTTTTGGTCTAACAGAACATCCATCCCCAACATATGGCCTGACATAGATTAAAAAAATTTATTTCCAATAAACCCCATAGAAATTTAAAACCCAGGGGGGTCCTCCTCTATCATATTATCACCCTCACCCTCCATCTCACTCGATGTTGAGGAAGGATCCCAGTCTCATGTCATACCTCCTCCCTCTCCCTCTGATGGGATATCTTTACTCTCAATTCATGTAGCAATCTTCTCATGCTATTGTTCCTTCATATCCTCCTCCTTCATTTCACTTCTTATTTAGTTTTTTCATCCTCCCCTTGAAGTGAAAGTCACCTAAGGTCAATCTTAACTCAGTTTTGTTGTTTATTTTGGATTATTCTTGGTTCGTAGTGTTCAAGGGGACCGCGTTGAGTCTCTATGTTTTGGTGTTCATTTAAGTTAAATTATTTTGGATCCTTGAATGTGACATACATCATATATAGGTATAGACATAAACATACCCTATTTATACATTTTTTATCATAGTGGTGTGAAAACGTACATTACCTTAATGGGTTATTATATATATATATATATTGGTGTATATTAGTGCAACTATAAAAGGGGTATTTTATTAGGTTTCTTCTTAGTCTCTATTTATTCCTTGTACCGCTTTGATGTGGAATCATGTGACCATCATCGAAGGTGAAATATTCTGAGGAAGAGCCCATATGTTAAAGCCTTTCATTTAAATTATATGATTTATTAGTATATTTAATGTGTCATTTTACTATTATATGAAATTTATGAACTATTTAAATGGTTTAGGATTAGATAAATAGATTCCAACTTTTTTATATGTCTTCTCTTAATATTTCAATATGTGTTTAATTTCATTAGACATGTTTTGAAGCTTGATATTAGTTTTATGTCATCCAAATTGTTTTATTGGATTTTAAAATTATATTCAACATAAATGTTTTATTTCCCAATGTTATTTTGGTATTTTGATAGATTTTTAGAATGGTACTAATCAAGCAGGTTTGGTTTTTATTAGAAACCATTATGGGATTCCCAATCATACGGATTAGTGGTCTTTACTTACATATAAATACATATACCTACATATATACATATATATATAAGAGTTCCTCCATTGGGAATATTCAATCATGAAGAGTGTTATATGTGATTTGGGATTAAGGTTACTTAAATATAAATATCCCTATATATTTATTAAGAGTGAATTGTGATTTTTGAATATATAATATTTCATAAAAAATGGGGCATTCTTATGGAAAATTGATTCATTTAAATCTATGAGCCCCATATGGAATTTTTAAATGTTTTATAGAATTTTGAATGAACAAATATATTCATCCCCCTTGTATTTGAAATGTGTTGTGTTCCAAATATAGATGATGTGATTTTAATCTGGTAATTGGATTGTGTTTGGTTTATGAAACTATAAAAGTGGTTTCCCTTAATAAGGTTCTTCTTAGATGAGAAAATGAATGGGTTATTTTTGTTAAAATAATTTGATACTCATGTATATGATATATTGATAAAATTGGGCTATATTTTCTAAGTCATTGGATGCCTTGGGTAGTTATGACGAAGATCTAAGTAAACATGTTACACTAATTCAGTATTAGTCGATGTCTAGTGGCCCTGATATAGAATCACTATTATTTTAGGACATTCCCCTTGGATGATCCTATCTGGGTAACATTGGGTATTACGATGAGTTGATTGTTGATAAATGGTATGGGGAGAGATTTATTATATAGATGTACACTACTCTATCCTAGATCATCTAGAATATTCATGATATACTTTGACAACTATTTTATATACACACTAACTTCTTTTATTTTTTATAACTTTTATGATATATTTTTAGTATCTTGTTTTCTTACTAAAATAGTTCATTCATCACATCTTTATTCGTGTTATTGGTAATGTAAGTGCATCATTTTTCAAGAAATGTTTTGAAAATTAAAAGATAAATTTTTTTAGATGTTTAACTTTTTACATAGTTTGAAAGAGTTGAAAACCCAAATATTTAATATGTCTAATTTTCAAATTACCATGATTTGGAATTATCTATGAAGGTAATGAATATGGAATTGTTTATCATTTGGTATTCATTGTTGGGAATCATAAATATCATTCATATATTATAGACCATTTTCTCAGTTTCAGTTTTTTCCACAGTTTTTCCTACTCATGGGGAAACCATAGTTTTGAGGATGGTCGTGACTCAGGTGATCACAAGGTGGTATGTCTAGATTTTTTTCTTTCCAACACCAGTGTTAATTATTTTCTATTTTTTCATACTTTACTATCATTTATGGGTTAAATAATTATAAATTGTGTTATATTTGATGCTTGAAACATGTTGAATCTAGGGAGGATCTTGTACACATATCATGCCCTATTGTGGTCTAGATCAGGTAACTAGTTTGGTGTCGACTCGGGTTGGTTCAGGACACAATTAAAATTAAGATTATTTTTTTCAGAACATTTTGGATATATCATGAAAAATGAAAATATGATGAAAAAAATGAAAAGGAATCCAAATAAGCTAAGGAAAAGATGACAATTTACTTTTTGGTTACTAATAATGGTGTGTGAAATTATTATAACAGAATTTCAACCTATCCTAGAAGTTGAAAAAAATCATGAAAATTATTTTTTTCATTATTCTAAAAAGTTAAATGAATATAACTAATTGTTATTAAATTTATGAAAACATAAAAATAAGGGACACATCTTACACGAAAACCAGAAATTCAATAAAAAAGGTAGAAGAAGAAAAATGAGAGCATGAAATAATTCAACGATTGCACGCGGATTTAATAGATTATTTACTCTCCTAATCTAAATAAAGTGATAAAGGATTAAAAAGTATCTTTTCCCAAACATTGTTAATTTAGTAGGTAGATTTTTTTTCATGAATGAGATCTTGTTATTTATGTCCTCAGATTATATATTTATGAACATTTTAAATATTTTGAGATAAATTAGTTAAAAGATTTTATGAACATACCTAATAATTAAAATAAATAACAATGCAGTATAATAAAGTATTTTTTAAAATGGACAAACTATAAAAAGTTAAATATAAATTATATAGGAAATTAAATGAGTATCCTAATGTGGAAAAATTATAATCAACAATTATGTACCAAATTTTTACATTATATGATTACAAAAGATTATTCTTTTAAAGAAATGATGTTACCATAGATGAAAATCCCATTGTATTATGGTGGTGGTTCTATTTTACAAAATGTTAATGAAATAATTAAAATAAAATCAATATGATAAAGGATATAAATGATATTGATGTTACCTATAGGTGTAATAGAAGTACATTCCACTTAAGTACATACTATAGAAGGAGATAATCATCATAAGTAACCATTAAAATAAAGAACACCAATAGATGATAGAAAATGAAATAAATGTTTTTGAATGGTTGAGGATATATTATTGTAAATAAGTAGATCTATAATTAGTTCTAAAAATTCAAGATTGATTGAATAGAGGAATACCTCATTTATAAAATGCATTGAAGGATAAACATGATCCTTTATAAAATTGTAACATTTTGAAATACAACTTTTGAATAAAAAATTGTGAAGATAATAAATCCTGTAGATGAATTCATAAAAAAAAATATTGACACATTTTTATATGCCATTTTAGTTTAATAAATACAAGAAAAATTGTCGGAATGAAATATAGTTGTGTTCGAAGGGTCTAATTGAATACTAAGTGAGTAATATATTGAATAAATGTGACTTGATCCTAATTATATTTTTGCGTAAAGAAAATTATGCTAAAAAAATTGAGAATACGATTATATAGAATCTTGTAAAAAAAATTGAGTGTATTGAAAAACATTATATGTTTGGATGAGGATATCAAATGAAGTTTAACACATTCATATAAGGAGTAGTTAAAAATATTTAATATCTATGAATTTTGGAAGAATATTTCTTCCAATATTTAATGATACCTAAAAAGAGTTTTGTTGTATAATACAAAATTGATAAAATTTCATGAATATGCACAAATTAAGACCATATTATAGAGGGGAGGAGTTTTAGAGACCCAATTTTAGAGTCAAGCATGTATGGGGATAATGTTTTGAGTTAACACCTGGTCAGAGGAAATGCATCCGATGGGGGATGATATTGCATAAGTATAATTATCAGAAGAATAAATTTAGAATTTTACATAATGGGAATAAACAAGTAATGAATCTACCACACAAATAATATTATTTGTATGAGATTATTAGTGGTAATAAAAAAGGTTAACACATTAGATGATACGTTCATGGTCTTTCATAAAATGATACATTTCATGTTATTCCAAAGTAAATCCATTAGTCTTAATGTAAACTCACACTATAAATTTATGAGTGACCCTACATATAAATAATAGTATGTCATAATGGTTGGAAGAAGAAAATTTGTGCATAGTTATCAGAATAATGGTTTTTTAATACTCTACCAGAAGTGTTTTAAAAAAGTACACTATATTTTGATGTGATCTATGAATATAATAAAATATGTTTCATCAATGATTGATAAAAAAATATTATAATATGTTACCACATTGGATTTTGTGACATGAGACTCAGAGGTTCAAACTAAGAGGGTTGGTCAGAGTTGTCTCATGAATCAACAATGAAGAACTCTATGAATTTTTTTTATAATAATGATTGTAGATTATATTTAATTTAAGTACAATAAAAATTAATACTATGGATCCAATAAAAAATAATATGATCTGTATATAAAGTGGATATAACTATACTATATGTTGATGTTTTTAAGGAATCAAATATGATATCGACACTACATGCAATGTATAACATGAAATTCCCATTATTAGATGCATAATACTTAATATGATATGTTTATTCCTGATTATGATTAATACAAACAAATTTTGAAGAAGGATACTGAAATATCATGAATAATAAGGAATTTTTTGAGTGACATGAAATAATGATGTCAGGTGTTAAGAAGATTAACTGAGAAGAGAATTTAATCTATGTACACATTTTGAGTTCACACTATAGATCGTGGATTTAATAGTGCAATAAATATCCATAATTAGTTCTAAAAAGTTATAATGTGATAAATAATTCAAAATAATATAGTTTTTATCATCAGTAAAAATAACATGGATAAAGGGGACCGTTAGGAACACAAAAAGATCACAATAGAAGGGTCTACTTTATGGGTGTTTGTTTATCACAAAAAAGGGGAACATAATCAAGTATTCTTTATCATTGATAAATGACCCGTTATTAGAAAAATTTTAGTGATGATGAAGATCCATTTTATCATCACTAAAAATACTATTTATGAAGTCTATAATGTCACATTCTGGTTATAAAATTATAGAACACTATAAAAGAAAATTCAAAATTTAATTGAAATCTAATTCAAATCATATATACAACAAAAAAAACTATATTACAAACATTTCAGACATTGATTTTTACAATAACATTGGTATATATAGTTTATGACACAAATTATTAAATTGAAAAACATCAGTATTGCATTGCCTTTGGACCTGAATCCTCTCTCAAAATATCCTGATCATGATACATGTTTCAAAAAAAACCTTACTCATGAAAAAGAGTGAAACTATATAAAAACAATTATGTTCGTAATACTATAAAAGAAAACGTTAAACATATATATGAAACTATAATTTAACATAATGTCACATTTAAAATGAAAATATACACTTAGAGTGATAATGGGTACCATCTGTGTTGGATTATTAGTTTTTAATTTCTACACATAAAAAATGATTTATTGATAATTGTTCAAAAGTGTCAAGATAATCCGATTGAATTTACTTGGTTTAAATTTGTGACATGTGTTTTGAACTAATGTGAGAACTTTTTTAAAAAATACACTTCGAGTATTATCGGGAAAATTTTAATGGATGAATTCTACACATGAAAAATGACATATATATCATTTTCCAAAAGAATAATGAAATTATGTGCTTATTTTTTGGATTGTATATATTTTATGTTTTTTGAACTAAATATTAATTTAAAATAAAAAAACACACACTGAGTTATTATAGTCACAATATGGGTTAGATTGATTTGTGTTTGACTCACACATGGAAAACATGGCATAATGAACGTTTTCAAAACATATCCAGACAATTTGATCGACTTTTAATGATTTGCTATGAGTGACACATGTTTTTAACTAAAATGTAATTTTTAAACTGAAATCATGAACTTTGGATAATAACATTACATAATGTGTTGGATAGATGTGAGAATTATTTCTACACTTGAGCAATGACTTATGGATAATTTTGACAATGATTCAAGAAAATATAACAGTGTTGGGTCAGTTTACAATGAGTGGAACACAATTTTTATTACAATGACAGTGTTAATATTAAAAAAACATTTTGAGTCCTACCAATGACACCATATATGATATTGATGTAAAAATGATTCCTAAATGGAACAAATGACTTGTGGATAACAGTAATATTGTTTTAAAATATTACGAATAATACTTATTAGTTATGAGTATATCCTCCAATTATGAACTAATATGTCATTTATAAATTAGAACCACTCATTTTAAGACATATTAGTCACACTACACACTATGTATCATACTGAGGTACGTATGACTTCTATGCACAAAAATGAAAAATGGATCATCATAATATTGTATTTAACCAATTTTAATGTGTTTTATTTGTTTTGAGTATTTTATGTTTATTTTGAACTACATTTTTTATTTTAAAAAACACAAATTTTGACTCATATTGGTCATACCATGTGTCATATTCATTTTCGGTTGATTCCTAAATGTAAAATTTTCTTAACTAGAATTTTCAAAATATTCCTTGAAAATAAAATCTTCGTTTCTATATTTTTTTGAGCAATAGATATTTTTATATAATATTTTCTTTGTAAATTGAAAACATGATCATTGATTAATAAGGTCACATATTGTATCGGATTGATATCAAACAAATTCCTACACATCAAAAATGAATTTTGGATTATTTTACTAATTTACAAAGATAATCCGATAATAGTTTATTTTTTTAGTGAGATTCCCACTTTTTTAATTTAAATGTAATTTTTAAACTAAAAACACACAATTAAAATCATACCGGTCACACCATATATCATATTGAGGTATAGATGATCCGTACACATAAAAAATGACATCTGGATTATTTTCTTAAATTGTTTAAACACTGTTAATTTGTTTGATTTGTTTTGTGTATGAAATAAAACTATTTTACACTAAATTTAATATTTTAAATTCAAACCACTAGTTTTTGATCATACTGGTCACATCATATATCTGATTGAGACATGGACAATTCTTACACATAAAAATTAAATTATCGATGATTTTTTTTATTTATCAAAATAAAATAAATTTAATTGATAGGTTTTGAGTATGTCACACATATTTTTAACTAAACTGTCATTTAAAATTAAAAACACACAATTTGAGTCATACTGGTCACACCATGTGTTAGATTAATTTAAAGTTGATTCCTACATGTCAAAAATTAATTACGAATCCTTTTTCTATTGTATTAGGATAATCCATATGTATTTTCTATGTTTTAGAGAGTAAAAAAACCTTTAAACTAAAATGACACTTTTAAATTGAAAATGTTCACATTGGGTCATACTGGTCACACTCCGTGTTGGATTGATTTTTGGTTGATTCAAACATTTCCCAAATTATTTATAAATCATTTTTTATGTATCAAATAATTATGAATGTGTATGCTCTATTTTTTATTGATTGACATAAGTTATTAACTATAATTTCAATTTTAAACTAAAAAAACTCATTTCAGGTCAAACAGGTCACACCATGTATCTTATTGAGGTACAAAAGATTCCAACATGTAAAAATGAGTAATGGTGAATTATTCTAAAATTTTAAAAAAGAAATATACTTCCATAGTTTTGAGTATTTCATTCATCTTTTAATCTAACATGTCATTTTTAATCCAAAAAACACACATTTCGGGTCTTATTAGGTACACTGGGAATCATATTGAAGTACAAATAATTTATATGATTCAAAATTTATTTATCTATCAATTTTATACATTATAAAAATTATTTTAATGTGTTTTTTCAATGATTAGTATGTAAAATATGTTTTGAAAAAAAATGTAAATTTTAAATACAGAATACTCAGATTCATACTGGTTACATTATGAAACAAATTTAAATGAGGTTGAATCCTTCACATAAAAAATTGCTTAATAATTTGTTTCCAAAAGTATCCAGATAGTATGAGCATGTATAAAATGTTTTTAGTGAGTGAGACATGTTTTCATATAAAATGCCCCTTTTAAACTAAAAACATGTACTTTGAGTCATAGTAGTCACACTATGTGTTGGCTTATCATTACGAGGAATCCTACTCATCACAAATGAATTATGTACCATTTTATTATTTTATTAAGATTATCCACGTTCTTTTCATTTTTTATTGAGTGTCATATATTTTTATCCAAAAATTAATTTTTAAAATGAGATCACATATTTTGAGTCATATGAGTGACACTATATATGTGACTGAGTTTTTTCTGATTTCATCTTTTCTAAAATTACATATGGATCATTTTTCTAAAGTATCAAAACAACTTAATTTAATTTTCTATGTTTTGGGAATATCATGTGTCTTTCTAACAATAATTTCAGTTCTCAAATAAAAACATACACTTTTATTCAAACTAATTACACAATGAATCAGATTGATATAGGGTTGATTATCACACATCAATAATGACTTATATATATTTTTCCTAATGTGTAAAAACAATTTAAATCTATTTTCCTAGTATTGAGTCTGGCACATTTCATTTTAACGATAATGTCATTTTAAACTAGGAATAGTGAATTTGATTCATTCAAGCCATATTTTTTTCTCATTGATATTTGGTTGATTTATTATCAAAAAAATAACTAATTTAACATTTTAAATAATAATAAACACAATCCAAGGGAATCATCATAGTTTTTGGGGAGTGAAATAGTTTTTTGACTAAAATAAATTTTGAATCTAAAAACACTCATTTTGAGTTATACAGGTCACACCATGCATCATATTTAAGTAAGACTGGTTATATAACATAAAAATTTGTTTATGGATATTTTATAAATTATTAATAGATTTTGAATAAATTTTCATAGATTTGAGTTTGTCAACATCCTTTATACTAAAATTGCATTTTTTTTAAATTGATTCCACATATATTGATACATAATGGTCACAACATATATCAGATTGAGGTTTGAATTATTCAAATAAATTAAAAATGTCTTCATGATCTGTTTCCTAAGATATATAAATAATCTGAATTCAATTTACTAGTTTTGATTTTGTTATTATTCTTTGAACTAAAATTTAATTTTTAACTATAAACACACACATTAATTAAAAATTTCCATACTATGCCTCAGATTGACTTATGATTTATTCATATAAATCATAATAACATATAATACATTTTTCTTATATTATCAATATAATCAAAGAATTTTATTTCTTCTGTTTAAGTGAGTGGCATAATTTTTTTTAATAAAATTTAGTTTTTAAACAGAAAAAACTCAATTTAAGTCATATTTTTCAAACCATGTATCAGATCTTGGTAGAACTAATTCGTACACATTAAAAATGTATTCTTCATTTTAAATATGTGTATCAATATAATTTGACTATGTTTTCTTTGTTTTGATTCTATAACTTGTCTATTTAACTAATATGCCAATTTAAACTAAAATTATTCAATTTGAGTCCTTTTTAAATTAAAAAAAACTCAATACTATACATAATGAAATCTATTAATAAAAAATAACATTATAGATATAATAAATAGTACATGCGGTAATTATCCTTATTGAATAATTTATTAAGAATTTTATTTTCCTTGATCATTTGAGATTATAATATAACACAAAAAGGTCAAAAAAAATCTTCATGAATTAATATCTTCTTGAACATTATTGAAATTAAATAGATAAGTATCAAATAAAAATGGTAATGAAATTAACTACAAAAAATTAGATAAAAGATGATAAAATATAATAAATAAATAGTTGGAATTCACCTCTTCATGATGTCCATATACTTCCTTACACCCTATTTTCTACCAATTAATTTCTAAAAAATCAATTTCTTATTATGAATAGGTGGGCCATCGATAGTGCCAGTAATACATGAAAATTATAAATAATGTATTAATAATTCTCATTAATGAAATTTTTATTATGTTTGAAATAACATCTTCACGGATGTTAGTTTATTGATAAAATATGATACCTATCATAAATCATTAAACATTATAACCATAATCATTCCCATTAGTTTTATTTAAAAAGTACTAGCACTTTTATAATATATGTAATGTATTTATATATACGTTTTGATAAGGAATTATTATTATATATACCCTAATTCTTATCTACTAGTAGAAGATGATAGGATTCTTATGCTCATGGACTATCTTCATGCCTTGATTTTTAGGATGTTTAGTCAAAACCCTATCATTTCAAATTTTCCATTAAAAAATAATATAAATTATTGAACGTGATGATTATATGTAAACTTTTACTTGTTGTTTATTTGAAACTTTTTAAACATATTCATATTTTTTCGATTTGCTTGTTTTCCATACATTGAACCCAAAAAATATATTTATAACATCCAAATTGAATGCAATGAGAAACAGATAATACGAAATAAAGTAACAATTAATGAAAGGAATGAAAATATAATTGATATGATTAAATTATGTATATTTACCCCTATTTCATGTCTATTAAAATATTCCATCATCTATCTATCTTTTCAAAGATTATGGCTACTTAGTCTGCAATTACTAATTATGAATCTTCCTCTAATGATATTTTTTTGTAGAGGTTTGGTGAGGTCTAATGAGTCCAAATTTTTATTCATAATGTTTTCCATTTAAATATTAGTAATATATAAAAATGAAAAAAATATGACAAGTATTTAACTATATTTAACATTGTAGATCAACTATTTGATTTAAAAATTATGAAAACACACCTCATGTGTACATTTAAAATTGGGGATCCTAGCCATTCACACATAAGGATTTCATCTACATTTTAAAGACCATTATAGTCTATAATGACCTCTCCTAGAATTTTCCATCAATAAAAAATATAGTCATATCACCATTTTTGAATATTATATCCACATGAACATGTAATATTAATAAATAAGGTATATGAATTGGAGGGATAAAGGTAATTTCTAAAATTCTTTTTTAACAATTAGTTGATCATTTATATTATTTTGATTACATATTTGGTTTCACAGTCTCTCTCTTCATAGGTAATAACATTCATCAGTTAAGACCTTTTAATTAATTTCAAACTATTTTTAATAACAAATAAATTTAAAGTAATACCTATTGTAAAACATGTAATTTTACAAGATCAAAATATCATGCTATAAAATATACAATATTTAGTTCTACCATGCCAGTATAACAAAAATCAAGGGGTATAGATTGCTCAAAACTCATCATGTGAGGTACATGAATCCCTAACTTCAAATTTTGTTTTTTTGGAGTTGTTTGTTGGGTGTGCTCTCTTTGGATAATTTATCATGTACCCCTCACAAGAAGGAGATAGATTAGTGCTAATATATATAAATCACAATTATTTTCACCTTTTAGAATATCATTATTAGAAATTCATCAGTGTCATCCTCAATCAGATTACCTAGAAACAGTTATCAATAAATTAATTAGTACTCGTATGGAAGACCATTGAGGGGAATGGCTTAGATCATATTTGGGAGGAGTGATATATATTTAGTGGTTGTTTTTTTGTTATTCCTTTTCATTTATGCCTTCAAATTAAATTCTATAACAACAATCAACACCAAATATATTTTTTCCCTAGATATGTTTTTCATGTATTCATATCCTGCATTTTTATAACATTATCACTCAATGTATTTAATTTCTAAAAATACGATCAGAGAGACACCCCATAGAGTAGATTGTACTTGGTGAAGAAGTTTCCCATATTGATTTATTTTATCGGCATACCAAATCAACTGAGATAAAACATCCTCACATATATATAGTATCCTGAACATTGGAATGATTGGAATGTACTAATTTTATTAGAAGTACTTGATTCATATTTCTTTTAATAATAAACACTATACTTTGAGTAATTTTTATGTGATTCACGATCCTTATGAAATTGTACATAATCATTTTGAAAGTCATTTATTCATTTATTATTAATTCCTATTGAACATAGAATTCATTTTTTATAATGTGTTTGTAAAAGAAACTCATTATCTTCAAGTAGTATATCATTAAAGAGAGATTGTATTTTAGTAAATATGTTGTTTCTCAGACACAATAATTTCTCATGAATATTTTTAAATGTTTTATAGTAATTTTTTGTGGAGTTTTATGAAAATTTACCTATAATAGATGATTTATTTTAAATGTGAGAATATATAATTAAAAAATTAATAAATTTCAAAATACGAATTTTTTATTTTTATTTCAATTTGCAGTTTTTAGTGGATTTTGAATTTGTAAATCTATTTTTCAAGTGTGTAAAATTGGCCATATATGGCTAGCTCATTACCAAAAGGCAAACCAAGACAATTTTACACCCCTAAAGAGAGTCGATAGTAAAAATAAGTAAGGTGGTAATACCTTCAAATTAGTAGGTTATGGAGAAAGCTTCATGAGGAAAACATGGCCATGTAGACTGAACCTACGGGAGGGGTCGTCTGAATAATCATGTATAATCCCACTGATTCCATGCATGTGAGGCATGACAGATGATCATTACTGTAGTGTTACTGTGATCCCACATTAGAGGAAGATTCTATGCAATATACATCACAAATTAAATTATATACAAGTGAATCCTCTATCTTAAACTCCTATCTGGGACAAGATGACATGAAACAACATTCATTTTTAAGGACATTATTTCGTCCACTGTCTCATTTATACAACACATGCTCATACACACCCCGTGTTGCATCTCTTCACCACCTCCAATGCTCAACCCTAGTCTTCTTCCACTGTTACACACTATTATACACCATTGTAGGGACAAGAGAGCTCGAGAAAAACCACCTCTCACCAATGAAACTCAAATTCACCTTAAATCAATTTTGAAAACATTAGCTAACCAATGTGAACCTCTTTCAAAGAGGGTTGACAACATAGAAGATAATATAGATCCTTCCAGACACTATAAAGGATGGATGGATTAAGGAAGAATCATTCAACAATTCTATTTCACCATTGATTCTATATTTAATTCTAATAATCATTATTTTTATGCAAAACAAAACCAAATTCAATTCACACAATGCATAATGAAAGAATATCTGGTCTACGCACATTTTTTTTAAAACCTGACATATTCTGGTGCTTCCAAAAAAATAGCCGACAAATTTTTAGAGGGATATGATGAAAAGAAGAAATATATAACATGTATGTATGATATTTAAAATAATATATGACCAGGGAATGAATAATTTCCCATTAAATAAGGATGAGTTTCCCACTTTCAAGGTCTTCTAATTATAGGAGGTTCCACCCAGAGGCTATTGTACTATTGTTGTTTTTATTTGTTTAATTGTTTCATTAGATTTATTTTCTATATAATTTAAATTTAGAATCTTATTTAATATATTTCATGAATGTTTTAATTCAAGTTCCTTCCTACCTTCTTCTAATTATTATTCTTCTTCCAATTCTCATATTTCGTCTATTATTTTCTTTTCTTATTCTAATTCCCTTTTATTATTTATTTTCTTATTCTATATCATTCTTCATTATTTTATTTTATTTTTTTATTTTTTTATTCTCATTATTTATACAACAACCCCCCTAGATAATGACGGGATAACTCTTGGATTTGGCTCAGGGAAGGTATGTGGTGCTTCTTAATTCTAGACATAAAAATTGAATGTTTTATTAATGTTTGTTGTAAGAAATGGTGAGGTCCATGGGTGTGGTGATTTTACACCAAATACTGAAATCCGAGTCCCTTATATTAATTTTATTAAAAAAAGTTACCTCCCATATTCCTAACATCAAATCATTATAAGATGATGTTTATTCATTTCGTGTATGAATTGACATACTTATGTGATGGGTCCAAGAAGGTTTCAAATTAGCGAATGATGGGTATCATGATCTATGATTATAAGAGGTGGTGGAATTAAGAATGTATGAGAATTAGAAATTACAAAACAAATAAATAAAAATAATATTAGTCTAAGGGTGATATTTTAGAATCATGTTATACAAACTAATTCAATTAAATACAAGAAGAATGATAGATCCCATAAACCAAACCGTAAAAGGGAATTTCATTCTTCACTATATTTCACTTAAAATTATCATATTTTATCACTTCATTTATTTTCTAAAATTCCAATTTTTTATAAAATAATTAAGAAAAAAAATTCATAGGTCATAGTTTAATTATATTTTGTAAGTGAACAATTTCTATAGCTCATCAAGTGAGATGACCATGGTCAACTTTTATGACTCACTAGGAAAAATTAAAAATTATCTTTTTCCAAGACCCACAACTAGCTTGCATATAAAATGGAACCACTAATAGTGATCCAACATAATGCTCACTTATCCTTTTCTATATTCACTTTTAAGATATATTTCCATTATTTTATAATATACAAAAAATTATATATGTATATATATATATATACTTTTTCCACAACGTTTACAAATGAATATTTCATTATATCGGGGAACAATTACCCAGAATTTATAAATCATGAACCAGTGCTTCAAAATACTACATAAGACATGAAACATACAAATCGTGATGAAATAATTGATATGTCCAAACATATGATGAATGGGAATGAAAAGAGTATCTCACTTCAAAATAAAGTGATCATGCTCAAATGATGTCATGACTAATATTCCATGATTGAATGAAATAAAGTATATACCACTAGTTTTCCACAATTTTACTAAATGAATCGAAGAAGTTGAGGAACGAATTAAGGAATATCAGTATTGTAAAAATTTTATAATCCCCATCCATGAAAAAAATGACAATCTAGAGTGGATTGACGATGAAGAATACATGCATGCTAAGCGATGTGTCAGATATCAACAAGATAAAGGTATCTTTTGAAATGATTATAAGCTAAAAAAAGATCTCCCCATTTTAAAAAATATAAAATATACCAAATTGTTGTATATCTCAGTAGACATGGAAGACGATCAATCCATCCATGTATTGTATATTGATAAAATATAGGGGATCTTTACTATCTACTTATATCAATTATGATCCAACATCAAGAGGCACTTAATAATTAGAAAGATATCTAATCATAACAACTATAAGAGATTATATAATTATAAATTCGTTCTCATTTTATTTTATTAAATATGATTTGGGTACCACACCTTATTGTTTTAAATTTTTAGATTCAGTAAATTCTTACTTTTCCAAAAAGGAAGATAAATAAACAAAACCTTCTCCAATTAAGGAATACATGAAGCTGTTTGTTTTTTTGAACATGAATTTTTGGAAGCCAATGAAGAATTATATGTTTCCAATCTGAAGAAAACTAATATAGAGGCCTCTAACATTAAAATAGATAATTAAGAATTTCATTCATTATGTTAAAGTTATATTCATTCAAAAATATAGTCTACTCTCCCTTCCAAAATTACAATTTTGGAGACCCATATCATGAAAGAATAGGACAAGAAATAAAAGGTTTCAAAAGTACCAACTAAGAAGGAGGACAATCCATACTTCATCCTAATCCTACCTTGCATGCTATTATTAATTGTGAAGGTAGTGGATCTGGTATATTATCCCCATGGATTATTCCTCACCCAAAAAAATAACGTGTAAATTGGGAAAATCCACACGGGTTGGTTCAAATCCAAGTATATCCATTAACCATATGACTATGTATTATATATGTCACTACACTATAGAGGTATAAAAAATGGAGGCCCCATAGGGGAAATCATACCATGATTTATCTTAACTTTCTTTATATAAATTTCAATTATATTCTGAGGAATTAGATGCATTCTGAGTCCCACTAACATTCTTTGATTTAATGACATGATAATTGTGATTAATTGATTAATTTAATTATATAGAATAATGATTTCACTAGGAAGACCCCAAATAATATTGGGGGAGGACTAATGATTCATAAGAAATTGAGTTAATTTTTAATGATTTTATTCATAATACATATATATTTATTTCTTCTAAAAACATATTTTTATATTTATACAAGAATTTTAGTTAAAATTATTTGAATTTTTTCTTTACATGAATTATATAGGAGGAATGAGTTTCATTAAAATCTAGTGCCTCCATGTTTTAGATTTCCTTGATAATGGAATTTACTATTGAAGGTGGAAAATGGAATTATTAGAGTTTATAATGTTTGTTAAAGTGAGGTCTCATGATTTTTAAGAAATAGTTGATTCATGTAAATGAAATTTTTCTACCATTTTTCATGATTTAAATTTATAAAATCAATGTGAATAGACTTCCAATTGAATAGCCATTACAGATGACTTTTTTCAATATCTAATGATCCATTACTATAATTATTTCTATACTAAGAACTTATAATTTTATATTTAGAATATTTATTGGTAGATCATTTCACATACCATCTAATATAACTTACATTGAAAATTTTCAAAGCTTTTATTACGAAGAAACCCTGTTTAAATAACTGAGGAAACTTTTGATAAACCCTTATTGTTGAGACCCCCTTATACATTAATAATTCTTTAGCCCATATAGTCTGTAAATTAAAATGTCATAGAATGAGAAATGTTTCTAGCCAATATTCCATTATTACCCAAAAAATATGATTTTAATGGTATTCTGATGATCAATAATGGGGTTATAGGAATTAATGGTATTGGGATGAACTATATTTTATATAAAATGTGTGGGGGTTCTAATTGTGGTTATTAAAAATTGTTATTGATTTTTAATTTGTAATTTATTATTACCCCTTCATGACTTTTTTTAAAATAAAAATGGGTTAGGATTTGGATAAAATCACTACTCATAAACTATTGATTTTAATCATATGTGGTTGGTTAGTAGATGTGAGGTTTATTCCAATCATTATTTTTAAACAATTTTAAAAAAAACATGAAAATATAGTTTTAAAAATTGCGTAAAAAAGTAGATAAAAATTTAATAAGGATCACATCATTCATTGTTCTTTCATTATTCAAAAGTTAATTTGATTTTTTGAAATGAGATTTGAATCAATATGAACGGAATAATTTTGTTGAGATTTTATTTTGGGTATCATGATTTATGCATAAGATATAAGTCTCTCCATTGAGAAATAATTTTTATAATCAATACCTACTATACATAAGCCCATGATTCATATTAATCTTAATTGAAAGCACCATGATTTTATGCTCATTTTGTATATACCATGTGATGGAAGTAGTTTGTTAGAAAGCCTATAGTTTAAGAGCGTGTTTTCCAAATATGATCATAACTCTACCAGAATTTTTATCATGAGGGATGAGTGGAATGATTAATAAAAGAGATAAATCATGATTTTTAATGTATGGTAATAATGAATTTATAATCATAAATTAATGAAATAATAATTTCAATCATTTTTCAAGGGATAATGTAAAATTATTGAAGTGATAATTTCATTGAAAAAAGAGGTTAAATGATATTGTATGTGGAATATGAAAATTTTTGTTTTTATTGATAATTATTTAAATTTGGTTCTTTTAATATTAACTACATGTAGAATGTTTGAGCTCCAAAAGTTAATTTTTTGATTTTATACATTAGTAAAATAATAGTTTATGTGTGGGTGTATATGACACGCTCATTTTTCATACATAAATTTAAATATATTCTAATGATTGATTGATGTATTTTAATGAATATTTGTTTACAATAGATGATTTATTTAATCTTTTATAAATTTAAAGTATATAAATAATATTTTTTTAAATTTTTTATATTTAATTTTATTATTATGAGTATTTGGTGGAATTTGAATTGAGAAATCTATTTTTCAGCAGTAAAGGATGGTACATGTATGGAAAGTCCTCATCCACATGGAATTAAAATCCACTTAGCCCACCCTCAAGAGGTGAATCCAGCCATAGAGGAAAAGTAGGAAGGATTTCCATGTATCATGGTTTGGAGCGATCCACACTGTGACACTAGGCCCATTTAGAGTGAGCCTACATTAGGTGCCACATGCATAGGTGGACGTAGGCCTTCCTGGGCTGCACATGTGAGGCACAACCCCTGATATTGAGTGAAGTGTAACTGAGATCTCACCGTGTAGTGGGATTATAAACTTAATATATTATATATTATATTATATATGTCCTCATCTTCCATCATCAAATCCAATGTAGGAATAGATGATACAAAATACACTTCTTTTTAATAAAAAACTGGCATTATGTGTCTCGCTCACATGCACCATGCTCAGACTCCCCCACAACACCTCTACTAACCATGTATACCAATAAACACTAGGATTATACTACAAAAACACACCATAATACACCACTTGAAGAACCATAAGATCTCAGGCTGAGCCACCTGCCACTCCCGCCTCTCCAAGTTACTATGGACAACATGTATGACCTTAGTCGACCGCTATGAACTTCATTCAAAGAAGTATGATTACATGGACAATAATAGAGGTATCTCAAGACCCAATGGTAGATAAAGGTATTTAGGAAGTGTTTTTAATCCCTTCCATTAAAAAACTACATATTTACCCACTGTAGAGCACCATGGTGATGCCAAATCACCCCAAAGGCCATGCAAAACATGAGAAAAATAAAAATCTTGAGTCCTTGTTGGATGTTTTTAATCACCCAAAATCCTGAAATCTTCCTAATATAAAAGAGACAGAAAATATTTAGATATATATGAAGAAAAAAAGAAATAAATCCCAAAGAAATGGGATTTTTAAAAAAATATATGACAAAGGTATTAGACTTTTCCTATTAAAGAAAGAATAGTTCCCCACATACAATGAGTTATAACTGGTTGATATTCCACTATAAGGCTGCTTCACTATTGTACTTTTTTATTTCATTTCATTGATTTTTTATTTATTTTTATTTTTAGTGTAATTTAAACATATTTTCATATGATATATATATTTCAATCATATTTTAATTAAAGTGCCTTTCACCCTTCATCTTTTTCCAATTCATTCATTCTATCCATTATTTTCATTTCATACTCAAATTATTTTCGTTTTTTTTATTTTCTCTCAATGTTATTCCTTTTATTTATTTCTAATTCTTCTATTCTTATCATTTTTTCCATAATGACCTATTACACTGGATAATCACGGGATGACTCTAGGATTGGCCAAGGGTGGGAATGTTTTGTTTTTATAATACTGTGATTAAATTTTAATATTTCATTTTGGGTTTTTGGAGGAAAAGGGAGATATGCATTAGTTTGTTTATTTTCCACAATGACAATAAAATAAATCTCACATTAATTCATTTGTTTAAATATTTTACCTCCCTTATTCTAAGAATATTTTATTAATTCTATGAAGATGAAGAATTTTGGGGATGAAATGAAAAATGATGGAGTTGGGTCTTGCATGGTGTCAAATTCAGGATTGAGGTGTGTTATCAATAGTGAGTAGAGGAGGAGGTACAATTATGTATGTATAAGAATTCAAGATTTCACAACCCACTAAATGAATGAATAGTAGCTTATGAGTTATAATTCATAATTACAATTTTAAAATGAATTTAAACAACTACAAGAAGAATAATACAAACCATAAACCAAAAAAATAAATGAAAAGTTATTTCTTCACACTCTTGAATTGCATATTAATATGTCTTAGAATTTTATATATTTTATAAAATGATATTGTTTTAATAAAACAAAAAATATAAAAAGAAGTAGTTCAAAGGTGAATTATAATTATAATGTGACAAAATTTTGAGGATCCACAAGTGAGAAGACCCTGTTCAGCCACTGTGACACACTAAGAAAATTAGAAATTTCCTTTTTCCACACCTTATTATTGGAATCTATCACAGTATTTCAGTTTCCATATTTTAAATTATATATTTCGATATGGATGAATATGTGGTATATTTGTTATAAGCATTATCAAATGGAATCTTTGCAAAACTATTAATCTTTTGAAATCGATTTGGAAAATCACGGATTTCATCTTCATCTATCATATTCATTTCCTCAAAACAAACTACATCATCATTCTAACCTGTAGTTATATCATCAATACAATATTCATCATTTTTCAACCATTTAATTTTATAAAATGATCTGTAAAATTAAATGTAATATTAATAGGTAGCTACATTCAGTTATAATGAAATTTTATTTAAACATTTATAATTTTGATCTATTCTATTATAGATTATATGTTCGTCAAACTCTTATAAACTAATTAGTGTTGAATAATAACAACAGAAACCAAAACAAAGAATTTGTGAAGGGTCACATGTATAGACTTTTTTCATACATGATAACTCTTTCATAACAACCTTAAAATATTTTTCCACATGATTAGAATGAATCCATTTTCAATTAATATATAATATATTAGATTTAGTAATATTAATATTTAAAATAATAAATAATTATATATACAATTTAAGCTGACATCATTAAAAGTATATTCTTCATATCTACACAAATATAGTCATTATATTTAACAAAAATTTCAATGTAAAAAAACATGTCAGAATAAATAAAGACAAAAAATTATATGAATTTTACGTATTATAACACTAATTTTTATTTTTATTTTTTCAATAAAAGTTGGAGGCGCAAGTGCCCCTTATTATTAAAAACATAAACAAAGTACAGAGGATGATTTAGAAACCATTCAAAAAGACCTCATAAACAACAAGGGCAGAATAAAGAGACTTCATGCACCTTTAGAACATGTGTGCATGCTATGACAAGATGAAATTCCACCCCTACCACGAGGATGACGACCCCTATTTCCATCGGTTACAGGTGTAAATGTCTCATATCCTTTTCTAGAGGCCCAGTGTCAACATCCTCTTGCATCTCAATGGCATCAGGCATGCCATTACTAAGTTGTCTCCCATCATCACTACCTGCAGATGCAAGTAGTGAAAAGACATTTTTTTGTATTTACATTCAGTTTAGTTCTCACATTGAAATCTTGAGCAGGCACTTGCGGCATAGGAGCAGAAGTTTTTAGAGTATCATACCCCTTTCCAGTAGGTGTTGGGGATAATTGAATTGGAATATATTCCATTGGGCTGGAAATATTAGCCCTCTTCCCAGAAGATTGAGAATAGATATCATGTACGACCTGGATGAGAGAGTCCTGCTTCAAACGAGGCTTTGTAGCCTTGATCAACATTTCATTAGAACCCTCAACAGTGGTCTGGACAATTTCCCCCCACATGCAGATTATATCCAACATACCTTTGGGATTGAATAACTAGTTTACCAGTAATTGAAAAGGGAGAAGAGTGATTTTGTGAGGCATTAGAGATCAGCAAACCTGAATCCTGCAGTGGTTTTGCAGGCAGGTTGTTCCCTAGTAAATTCAATGGCCTAGAGGGAGAGACAACCACATTTAAGTTATCCAATTCATGCATACCATTGGCTTCATATCCTTGCATTGTTGACATAATTCGTTATTTTTTCCACAATAGCTCCATGGAGGGGCCACCATCATCCTTGTTTGATCTGGTAGGGTAGGGATATTTCTCTAGTCCATTCATAGGAGTCATTTTTTTCCTCACCTAAATGAGTGTTTTTGTTCCTTCTCTTCCCTAAGATTGCAACTTCCAACAAATTCTTTCCCTTTTTGCAATTTTATGCATGGTGTTGTTGTTTAAATATATCATCTTCATATTATTTTGCACTGTATTCTTTTTTCAATTAGGTTTTCAACTGATTCTGTGTCATAATAACCTTCCTCCATGTCCTTAGTCAGCACATCCTTGAATGAAGGATGTACTTCAGTTGCATCCTTCTCTTCTGCTAGGTCAGTCCAATTAGGATTTTCCTTGACATTCGCTTTAAGGGATTTTGGGAAGTCCTCTTCATTTGTTGGTTCATGAGTTATATCATGCCTGAGGCTTTTACTACAGCCGCTGGTTTTCTCATCATCTTCTTCTATCTTTGAAGAAAGCAGACCTATCCCTTGAGAAGGTTTATATCTGTTGATGCACCTTTTTCATCACATTTTCTAAAATAATGTAAAGGGAAATGACCTAGCACAAATTGATTCATCCTTTGAAGAAAACATCAAAAATCGACAAAGGCATGAACTAGGATTCAAAAGCACATGTGTTGCGCATGTTCTACATTGGTCACACAAGTACACTTGTGCGGCACCTAATGGTCACGCAAGTGACTTGCGCACCCTAAAGAATAGCTGTCCGGGTCTTCTTCAGCCTATAAATAGACCCTGTGGGCCCCCCATTCCAAGAGGAATTTTTCCAGAGACTAAGATTTCATCTCCCGGTGCCCTAGTCTCTTCTCAAAGCTTCTGAAACACTTCTAAGGTAATTTCATACCTAGAATGGAAGATCTAATGAGGGGGATGAAGGCCTAAGTGTTGAAACACATCAACACTTGTGCGCCTGAGTGGCCAACCCTTAAGGGAAATGGACACACTTGCGTGCTACCTTACTCCTTCAATAGATCTTTTGAGCCTCTCTTATGGAAGAACCTCAAGATGATTCTAAAGGATTTAACCCAAAGTCGCTCAAGTATTACCCTGCAGGTTAACCATCCTGCATGTACCCATGTGTCGCCCAGGTATACCTACGCGACCAGGATTTGTTAGCCCACGCAGTACCTGCGCGGCTGCCAGGACTTGCACGCCCCTAACTTTTTGGGTTCCCTTTTTGCCAATTTCACCCCTCATAAGCCATTCCACCTATCCAATTCATGATTCGGTCTTCAAGACACTCTTTAAAGCCATTTATGTCAAGATTTCTTGATTTTACTTCCTTATCTGAAAGGAACTCTTTGGAATATCTATCATAACCTAGTGATTTACACATCTTTATGTCACTAAAGATTTATATTTCATTCATTCAACCTCATCCTTTAAGATGATAGAACTCATTAACGTGGGCCTCGTTTTCAAGAGTAAGCCCCAGTCATAATTTCCCTAAATATGGGCCTCCTTTTTAAGTGTAATCCCCAGTCTCAAATATGGGCATCCTCTTCATGAGTAAGCCCCAACCATAATTCTATTAACATGGGCCTCCATTTTAAGAATAAGCCCTAGGTAAAATATGGAAATCCTCTTCTGGAGTGAGCCCCAAATCCCTTAATTTTTCAAGTCCCTTAACCTGGGCCTCCCTTTTCAGGAGAAATCCCCAATTTTAATTTCTATTAACCAGTCCTAATTTACCTTTGACCTGGGATTCCTTCTCAGTAGTAAAACCCAATCATATGTCCTCTCCTAATTTGGGCTTCCATTTCAGGAGTAAGCCCCATATTAGAGTATTCAAATCTCCATGAAGCACATATACCTATATGGACCCTCTTCCTGGATTTCTTCCCGAAAGTTAATCCTAATATTCATTTATCTAGGCAGTCATACACACATATGTCCAACATTATTTATTATGATAGCATCATTCATGGCACAAATGATTAATTTTTACCAATACCTCTTGTTTCTCACACCGAGAATGACTCAAATGAGCTTAGAGTGTTAATGTAATTATGACATCCTCCCTTGATCTATCAATCATAAACATCATCTTCCCTTACTCAAACTACGTGGGATCTGATTCCTTTTCTAAACAAACGATACATAGGTAGCCCATCCTCTCGACCAATGAAAATTCCTAAGACTCATTAGTCTACAAACTAATGAACTCTTAACTTTGGAAAGTAGGTACAAATGTATATGGAATCATTGGATGTTTCCTGTTCTACGAACTAACCCATTAGAAACTGATTGGAATGTTTTAACCTCCCATCAAGAAGGTCAACCCTGAATTCTGAGGGAAACAAAGAATGGTGAACCCGACGTGAATCCTTAACCATGTTAAAATGATATTTTACCTATTTGTTAGGCCCAAATTAAAATCCAATGAGAGGTCCAACAAAAACAATCATTGACATATGTGCTCATCCAAAAGTTGTAGTGGTTGAATTCAACTTGATTACATATGTTATATCAAATAGGCACTCTTTTCCAAAATCTTATGCATTTCTAGAATGGCTGATCTCAAGTTCACACCTATGAATACTGCTGCTGCAAATTCCACTGCTGCTACTCTTACTGGATCGTCGTCCACTCTGAGTATGACATCACCTACTCAGCATCTTCAACGCTGGGTATCAAACGCGCGGGTTAAGGAGTACCGTCAACACGGTACCATCACAACTTTTGAGGCAGCCCGACATTCCCACTAAGTGAACAACTCGCACAAGTCATCCGGACAATGATGACCAGTGATCAAGAAGCCGGCGATGCAGGCAACTGTATCGAATCGTTTTGGGTCGTTATCCCCGGAACGCAATCAGCATTCACTCCCATGTTCTGGGGAGGTGAATGAGCAGGTCCCTCAGGGCCTTAATTCAAGCAGTCAGGAGTCCTTATCGAGGTCTCCGACCAACAATTTTCCGCTAGGCTTTTGCGGCAGTACGCCCTCAACATGATGAGGGTACCGACTCCAGGCGTTCGGCTCAGGTTCCTCGAACCCGAGAAGGCAAGACGAACCGCTAGAGGTAGAGTCCGGTCCACAGTGAGTAGGTTCTCATCTCTGTCATCTCTGGAGAAGTCCACCAACCTAACATGGTGGCCAACAATGAGCGGGCACACACTCCTGCCCTTTTTAATCCCGCTGTCCAGCAGAATCGTCTGGCAGCAGCATGCCAATCCCGTCAGGCAATTCTGGTGGAGTACTATAGGCAAGAACATACACATGTTTATACATCATCGGCTAGTCAGCAGGCTCGTCTGACTACACATGATGAAGCTCGTCAACCATGTTCGGCGAAGTTAAATCATCTGGAACATACACCTGCTAGTATTGATCAAGCCTACCAGCAGTCTCTCTTGGTATCATTCAGAGAAGTCAGTTGGAAAGGTCAGACGACAAATAGGAAGGAGACTCCACTATCTGTCCCCACACTTGTGTACTATCAGGATTCACTGACAGGAAAAGGACGACAAGAGCAGGAACATACACCTACTCCAAGCACATAATGGACATATATCCTCGTTCTGGCAGTTGAAGTCTCCAAGAAAATTCTTTCAATGGTGAAAGAGCAAAAGAAAATCTCTGCTCATATTCTAGATGCTTTCTAGGATATTGTAACAACTTCAGCAGCATCTCAGGGAAAGACACATAAATCAATCACTACAAGTGGAGTGACACATCAACAATTCACTCTAGAACAGACACACACATCAGTTTCAGCCAAAGAGGGTTGTGGGGCATACTCCCCCATATCATATGGACAACCAAGATAGGAACATACACCTGATTTGAGTGGAGATTGTCAGCCTAACCTGACCATCTTTCCTGATCAGGCACATACACCTACTCAGAGCAGCCACTTTCATCAACAAGTGGTTTCCAAGGCAAGTAAGAAGGAATGTAAGAAAAAGATCTTCCCAGCATAGTCAGGAGATCAAGATCCAATCTGTAACAAGGCCTTGCTCAATACTGGAGTTCTTGATGCCCTCAGACAGTTATCTGGTGGAATTCAGGATTCGACTCCCTCATTTTCCAATAGTGGTAACATTAATTCTGAAGGTCTTCAATAGAAACTTCCTCATGAAGGCTTGCTTCATGACAATTCGTTCTATCTCGATGTTTCATCTTCAGATGAGAGCCACAAAAACCCTCTGTGTGGTCAGAAGACCAATGAGAAAGAGATTTCATCTTTTGCTGTAACCCAGTATGGTGGTCCTCCCCATGATGATGAATTTCGATGCGAATGTACTCTTCGCAGTAGTGAAGCACATTGCCCGGAAAATGCTCCAGTAGAAGATGTAGTGCCAAGAAATACCTCTTATCTTGAGGCACTAGAAAATGCGAAACTAGTCATGTATGATGCTTTATCATTAGCAGGTGAAATACTTTCTCAGTCAGAAGATATCCCAGGGTGTAGGTCATTCTCCGAACCACCCCTAAGTCATGAATCTTCTAGTTTGATCAATGATTTATATACCATTCTTGTTGAATCCGATGAAGCAACAAGGAAACACCAACACAGGTCAAATCAAGTAGAATAATCTTCATTGATTGATAAAGTGGAAATGCTAAACATGAGAAAACAAATAGTGAAAGGTGATGTGACATTCATGTATTGGCCTCTAGCTGACTCTTAGTATGACATTCCAGAAATGTTGATGGGTGATGGAATTCCTGATATTCGTCTCAACATATGGAAAACTCTTTGTCAGTTCAAAAATAAAGTATTATCTTTTGATGAATATGAATATCATCTTAAAATAATAGAAGGGTTACAATGTCGGATTGATTTGGCATCTCTATCAGTCTTTCAATATTTGAAGGATGAAAAGCATCAGAGAGCCCTTCAATGTTCATGACATGGCGCACTATAAGGATTGCGTCAGTTAAATGCTGATTCCCCAACTGGTATTCCTGCTATGGGATGGGGTATTCATGGAGCACTACATTTCACGGTTCTCTCCAGTCAGCAATGCCTGCCGAAAATGGTATCATGCAATGTTATTGCCCAGGGCCGACCACAATCAATGGGCTTTGTCTGTAATCAATAGCATTCCCAAGAACATGCTTCAACTAGTTCCTCTTGAAATCAAGAAAACATAGAACAAGTTTTTGAATTACTTCTGCATCAGGCAAACAAGAATATTGAATAGCCCTCTCATATGGAGCAAGAACATCATTAAGTGACAGAAGTGTCGGAAATCATCCAACGACCTTTTGAACTAGGAGATAAAAGTGGATACAGGTTAATGCATCTAGCTAATATCTGGACTACGGTTCGTAAGATCAGGAGAGTTTTTAAGATAGTCTCAAACATAGCATGTCAAGAGCCACCCCAGCTTGCCAGACTGGGGACTCTTTTAAACCAACCCTTGGAATCAACAAATAGGATTCAAGGAGTTGAGAGGGAATAGTAGGAACAACCCTAGTCCACCGAGCTGGGGACTTTTTTCAAATCATCAATCCCCTCCTCAGAGAAAGTATGTCTTTTCTCGATTGGGGAAGAAGCCTCAAGAGGAATTAAGAGCCAAATTATCAAGAGATTCCCTCGAAATTACGGTTCGTCAAGAAGTTCATGAGGGATAAAATAAAAAAAAAGGAAATGTCTCATCAATGACATGGAAGAATAAAATATCACAGAAATGATAATAGAAGGGATGTGATGCGTTATGCATCATTCAATGTCATCAATGCCGTTGTTGCTGATCCACCAGATGAGGCTCACTCAGGGGACTCATATGAAGAGTTTCTTGCTCAAGAAGATGTACGCACCGACACAAAATGAAGAAGGTCTGTGTACACGAAATCAAAGGGTTACACAGAACCTAGGTAATCCTTCAAGTAACCACTTCCCCCTCTCCGAAAAGGATCCAACAAAGGGAGGGGAAATAATCATGTTACATATCCTTTCTCTGGAGAAGGCCAATAACCCTCCCTAGTGAAAAGGTTTGCACAGCAGGATGAAGAAATGAAGAAATTAAGAAGGTTGAATAAAGAACTACTTCACAGTAGTCTTCTTCTTAAGCGTAATGGAGTCAGTCAGTTAAAGGAATTTGTTGCAGCTACTCAGATGGATCAATAATATCCTCCTCTATCAGTACACCCTCACAGGTCTAATCCTACGGGTCTAGTGCAACAATAGTTGGCAGTTCTACCATCAGTTGCAACAACAACCACCACATTTGTCCAAGCTCCCGTCATTTCACCTACCCATGTACAAGTTCAACCGGATGTTTCTCAAAAGTTAATAACTACTATTGATTCATTAACATCTCGCTTAGAAACTATGGAAGTTAAACATGCGCAGGTTCAACCCGAAAAGAAATTTTACCCTGAATGGGTAGATTCAATCTCTCCTCCATCCAGTTTTAGAAACATTGTATTCCCAATTTTCAATGGTTCAGGCGACCCTAAATAGAATTTGACGCATTACGTGTCTTGTTGTGATCTTATGATGGGAACTATAGAGCAGCAAGAAGCAGTAAAACTCAAATGATTCGTACGGACCTTTTAAGGACCAGCCTTTGTCATGTATACAAGCTTGCAATCCCGGTCAATTACCGGATAGGAAGATCTCTGTCAACAATTCCTTCTTCAGTTCATCTCATCTTTTCCAAAGACAATAGTTTTTGATCTTACAAACTGTAATCAAAGGGAGAATGAAAGGGTCTCAGATTTCATTGCTCGCTGAGAGGGATTAACATATTCTCTATGATTAGCACTCCTTCAAGAGGAATTGTTGCCAATCTCTGTGGAAAATCTGTGTGACAAATTACGCACGCCGTTAGTCCCTATGAAATACATAGGAGGGTTTCGAGACCCTACTTTAATCTCTCAACAGATTGAAGATTCCCTTCTACAGGCTAAGGCTAAATCTCGTGTAATTCCATCAGCTCTAGGAATGAGAATGGGTAAAACAGAAAATGCTACAATTATACTTAAACAAGCACCTGTACCTCTTTCTACGTCAAAACCTTCATCTTCTCAAAGGGCACCACCTCCTGAATGCTAAAACTAATGTCCGTTTCATCCAGATGATCAAAGAGATTAGAGAAAAAAACAATTTGAGGATTTTAAGAGCAAAACATACCATTTCTGAAATGAACAAGTTCCTGGTTACTTTATTTTGGCTCTAGAAAATAATCTTGTTCAATTTCCAAGGCCCAAAAGTCCAAACAAGGAAAGAGATGAAGACCGTACCAATTATTCCCATTTCATCAAATGTTGGGGCTTCCAATCCAGGAGTTTTTTGTCTTCAATGACCTCCTACAAAAGATGGTCGACTCGGGACAAGTCAAACTGAAAGATTATTCAGCTAAGGTAGCATGTGTTACTGCTACAGTTCTAGAAGTGGTTGGAAAATGACATGAAGTCAAATTCAAAAATGCACAGAAGTATGATGATTGGATGGTCAGAAAGATAATCGATCGAACTCATGATATTTTGAAAACACAATTAAAGAAACTAATTGTGTCTTATGCCATTAATGTTGCAGAAAAAACATCTTCATAGGAGGGAATGTCCTCAAAGAAACTGCATGATTCAATGAAAGAAAAGGAATCAGAAGAAGATGAGTATGTGCCAAAGCCTAAGTTGTTTTTCACTCTGGCAAACAACATGTCATCTACTTCAAAGTCACGGGCACCGCCCCACCAAACGGCACAGCCTAAACAGGATAATCAGGCATAGTCTTCATCAGATGAAGAATTAATCTTTTGTTCTTTTAATATGATTCAATTAACAGATCCATATGCCAGTAGCAGTTACGATTTCGATGAGCCTGAATTCCCTGTACCAAAACAAGGGAATCAGAGGATGTTCTGGAGTCTTAGGATACATGGGAATATGTGGATCTTTCAGAAGCCACTACTCCAATTCTACCTCTTCTAGAACTATGTACGCAGCAGAAACTCGTGTTAGAGCCCTTCAGCGAGCTCAGCAAGAAGAAGAAAGATCTTCTACCAATAGAAAATTCTGTCCTGGCACAGTTATTTCGGATGACTGGTTGAAGGTTCCATCTTCTTCCTCTCAGCAAGTAAATGGATATAATCGGTCTAATCTTCCAAAACCAGGAATATTGCCAACTCCTATCCCAATAAAAGATGCATCAACTTCCAAGTCACCTGCTTCCAAGGTACCTTCCAAACCACATATTCCTGTTGGGAAACACATACCTCTGGATCAAAAGTATGACGTATTGAAACACTTGGCCCAAGTACTAGACAAGTTATCAATTCTGGATGCTCTGAATCTGTAAAAAAATCTTCGGGATGCACTCATCAAGGCTTTGTCAAGTCCTCATGAGTTTGAAACAGAAATTGCTACAGCTGAAGTCTATCACATAGAGAATAATCCTACAGAATCTCATGAAATAATATCTTTTTCTGATGAAGATGAAGATGATGTTGTGCATGGGAATATTATACCTTTTTACTTATTTGTCAATTTCAATGACGTAGACGTTCAAAGAGCTTTCATTGACAATGGTTCAAGAGTCAACCTCATGCCCATTCGTACAGTTTGTCAATTGGGCATCACAGAATCTGATTTATCTCCTTCTACTATGATGTTACAAGGATATGATAAAAATGAACAAGTACCACTGGGCGATGTTACACTCCAAATTCAATTTGGATATCTTGTATCGAATTCAGATTTCATGGTTGTTGATCAAGACTCAGCCTTCAACATCTTGCTTGGAAGACCCTAGCTATATCAACATGCGGTTATCCCTTCATCCTACTATTAGTGTCTTAAATATTGTTTCGATGGTCATGTTGGGAAATTGTATGCTGATAAGGCCGCATTCAAGACATGTGTGTCTCAATACATTGAGGCGGAATTCTGTCACATGAAGGGAAGGGAGAAATCCACAACAAAGGATATTACCCAAGTTAATGCTCCATGTGGTTTGGAGAAGATTCCATTAAATCCATTTAAACATGTGAGTACATATTATGTGTTTCCTATCAGTCAAATTGACAAGATAGAACCTAATCAAAATACTATTATGGAAAGATCCATAATGTCAATTACGGTAATCGAGCCAGACACCATGGGAAAAAATGGTGATCCTCAAAGCAGTGATGAAAGCACAAATGGTGACGTCTTCATTTCATCTGCGGAAATCCAAAAACTCTATCCTTTTACAATAAGGCTAGAAGAAGTTATAGAAACATCGGAGGTGAACAATGATGTCGATTCTAAATCCATCATCTCCTCTTTATTACCCAAAGAAGACCCTTCATCATCAATCGGGTTGGAAATGGATGATTCTTTTTCAAGATGTGAAAATTTTGACATCTCTTCTGATCATGAAAATTCTGCTTTATCATCTAATATGAAAGGAGAAACAAAAGAAATCATATATGATGAAGAAGAAGAGGAAGATCTTATAGTTGATCCTATAGAATTTGAAGAGGGTATCTCTACCACTGTGGATGAAATCTAAGAAATAAATCTGGGTACAAAAGAAGATCCACGCCTCAGTTTAATCAGTGATGCCATGACTCATGAAGAGAAAGAGATGTATAATTATTTTCTAAATAAAAATAGAGATATATTTGTTTGAAACTATACAGAAATTCCTGGGCATGATCCTGATGTTGCTACTCATCATTTGGATTTACCAGAAGAACATCGAGGATTTAAGCAAGACGTCAGAAGAACACACCCAACTTATGCTTCCAAATTTTAAGGTGAAGTGGATAAGCTTATAAAATACATCTTCATCAGAGATGTTCAATATCCCAAGTGGTTGGATAATATTGTCCCTTTAAAGAAGAAGAACAGACAAATTATAGTTTTCATCGATTTCATGGATCTTAATCGGCATTGTCTTATTGATGATTTCCCAGTTCCGATTACAGAACTATTAATTGATGAAACAGCTGGCTATGAAGCACATTCCTTCATGGATGGATATTCCAGATATAATCAGATCTGAATGGCCCCAGAAGACGAGGAATCCATAGCCTTCATATCCCTTCAGTGTGCGTTTTGTTACCGGGTAATTCCCTTTGGCTTAAAGAATGTTGGTGCAACATATCAGCGTGTCATGCATCGGGTCTTAAAACCCTTCTTAGGGATGTTTTTTTCATGCTATGTAGATGATTAGGTAGTTAAATACAAACAACGTTATAATCACTTGGATGATTTGGAAGTCATATTCCGCAAGTTTCGACAACATAATTTGAAGATGAACCCCTTAAAATGTGGTTTTGGGGTAATCTCCGGGAATTTTCTTGGCATTGTTTTACACCATCATGGTATTGAAGTCGATCCGGAGAAGACCAATTCAACCCTTAGTATATAACCTCATCGAAATTTGAATGAATTTACAGGACTTCAAGGACACTTAACCTATATTCGGTGTTTCATCACCAATTTGGCAGGAAAAAGATTACCCTTCACCAAATTGATGAAAAAGGTAGTCACTTACCAGTTGACTAATGAATGTCAATAAGCATTTTATATTCTCAAGAAATATCTCTTGATTCTACCGGTACTCATGCCACCTATTGAAGGAAGACCACTTATCCTCTACGTGGCAGCTCTAGATCGATCATTGGGTGAATTTCATTCTCAAAAGAATGATGCTGGGAATGAAAACTGCCTCTATTATCTCATTTGAAATATGCTTGAAGCCGAAACACAGTATTAAAGTATTGAGAAGTGCTTCTTGGCATTAATCATTGAAGTTAAGAAGTTGATACACTACCTGCAACATCACGAGGTCCAATTGGTATCTCGAAATAACCCACTCAAATTCATCCTTGGTCGCCCAGTGCTTACCGGACGTCTGGCAAGGTGGGAAGTTATTTTGCATCCATTCGACATTCAGTATGTGTCTCAAAAGGCGATAAACGACCAAGCTCTGGCAGATTTCCTGGCTGAACACCCTTCAATGGAAGACACATCTTCAAATATTGAACTCCCTGATGAGGAAGTCTTCTCTATTCAATGAAGTCCACCGGCATGGGAAATGTATTATGATGGTGCTTCTAGAACTCCAACAGGGAGGAAAATGGAAAATACTAAATTCAAAAAAGTTGGCTTAGTAATTGTGCCCATTTCTCTAGAAAAGGCAGTGTTACCTTATTCCTTCTTATTGTGGGAAGGTGGTACCAATAATAAAGCAGAATACCAAGCTCTCATCGTAGGCTTGGAATTAGCACATCAAGCACAAGTGAATCACATAAAGGTGAAATGTGATTCAAAACAAGTAATCAAACAAGTTAATGGAGATTATGCCATCAGAAAAGAAGAACTACTCCCTTCGTATGATTACGTCAGAGTGTTAATGGAATAATTCCCTTCAGAACCAACATTTTCTTATATCCCAACATCCCAAAATGCTCAAGCTAATGCACTGGCTAATATAGCCACAGCTCTGGCAGATCCAAATCGGGACGAGGCAATGATCAGTATTTCCCACTGTCGTGCAATTTCACCTTATGTTTGAATCAGAACCGAGGAAATTAATGAAATTAGTCCCATTCATGAACCATATGGTCATACTATAGGACGGATTTCACCTATTAGGGAATACCTTCAATATGGAACACTTCCACATGATAGAGCCAAGAAATAACAAATCCGGCAACGTGTGGTCAATATTACTCTTTATGATATCCCGAATCACCTAATGAAAATTATCTAAAAACGTGATTTTGATGGTGTTCTCTTTAGATGAATTTAGGGTGAAGAGATAATGGATGTCATTAAAGAAGTGCATGCAGGAGTCTGTGGTTCCCACCAGTCTGGACATAGACTATATGATCAGATTCGGAGGCTTGGATACTTTTGGCCTTCAATGATACAATATTGTGTCAATTTCACAAATAAGTGTCATTCATTCAAAGTAAATCCCAACTTCATTTATCATCCTACAGATTTGATTCATACTACTAAATACTCATGGCCATTTTCTACATGGGGAATGGATGTGGTGGGACCTTAACCTTTGGCTACGACCAAGCAGTTTAAGTACATTCGTACTGCTAGTGACTTATTTTCTAAATGGGAAGAGTCAACACCTCTCAAGGAAGTCAGGTCTAAATGTTTTGTTAGCTTCATCATGTCTAACATCATTACCAGATTTGGTGTCCCTCATACCATATTGACGGACAATGGCACTAACTTCTGTTCATCCAAGGTGAAGAATTTGTATCAAAAATACTTCATCAAATCCAACCATTCATCTCAGTATCATGCATAGTCCAATGTCAAGATAGAAGCCTTCAACAAGACACTTTCAAATATACTGCAAAATATGGTGGATAAAGATAAGAACTCATGGCCTGATAAACTCTTTCATGCTTCATGGGCTTATTAGACTACCACCCACACTACAACTCGGTCTACTACATATTCACTATTATATGGACGGGAAGCCGTCTTTCCAATTTAAGTTCAATTGACTTCTCTCAGAGTAGTCATTTGAGATCAATCATCTACAGATGAAAAATCTCAAATGCGATTGAATTAATTGGAAGGATTATATGAGAAATGATTGTGCACTTTTCAGCACTTGGAAGTCTATCAGAATCGAATAGCACGAGATTTTAACAAGAAAGATCATCTTCGTTCATTCACTCAAGGAGAATTGGTATTAGTTCTCAGAACTCCAATGATACCATGAAAGAAACACCCAAGCTTGATACAAAATGGGAAGGACCTTACATAATACATAGGGTTTACTCTAATGGGGCTTATTCCTTAATCTCGAGGGATGGAGAACTCATCACTACTCCTAAAAATTCCAGATTTTTGAAGAAGTATTTTATATAAACACAAAATATATCATCAATTGTCCATACATATAACCTTAAGATATTTTTACTTTCAGCCTACATGACGTTAAACTGTGAAAAAGTTCCCTAAATAGTCCAGTATGACCTTAAACTGCAACAAGGTCCTATATGACCTTAAACTATATCAATGGTCTAGTATGACCTTAAACTGCATCATCAACGATCCATGCATATGACCCTAAACTATTTGCAAGTCCCTTATGTCCAGCAAGACGTTAAACTATGACATCCTAACTACATGACGCTAAATTGTATAAAAATCCCTTACATCTGGAAAGACATTAAACTACATAATCATCAAAGGTCCTGTATGACCTTAAACTACACCACTGTCAAACATGACATTAAGATGAACCATCCATGGTCCATACATATGACCTAAAACAATTTTTACTTTCTTCCTACATGACGTTAAACTGTGAAAAAGTTCCCTAAATTGTCCAGTATGACCATAAACTGAAACTATGTCCTATATGACCTTAAACTACATCAATGGTCCAGTATGACCTTAAACTGCATCATCAACGATCCATGCCTATGACCCTAAACTATTTTCAAGTCCGTTACATCCAGCAAGACGTTAAATTGTGACGTCCTAACTACATGATGCTAAAATGTATAAAAATCCCTTACGTTCGGAAAGACGTTAAATTACCTAATCATTAAAGGTCTTGTATGACCTTAAACTACACCACCGTCCAGCATGAAATTAAACTGCACCATCCACGGTCCATGCATATGACATTAAACTATTCGCACATTCGTCCAACATGATGCTAAACTGTATCATCCCTAATTCATCAAACATGTTGTTAAACTTTGGAAAATTTCCCCAATACGTCCAAAATGAGGTTAAACAGTGGAATAAGTCCCCAATACGTCAAACATGACTTTAAATGGTGTACTCGTTTGTCCTCACTTCATGACATTAAACTGCACAGTCCCCCTTTCATCCAACATGACGTTAAACTATATTTTCCCCATCGTTCTATCTACATGACGCTAAACTGTACAGAATGTTCTTGATATGTCCTACATGACATTAAACTATGCATCGTTAAGGTTGTTGTTACCTCTTGTTTCTCATACAGAGTATGACTCACGTGAGTTTAGAGGAAACCTCAACCATAACACACTCTTTGGGCTACTAATCATGTGTAAATCCCAACAAAATTTTATTTAGGTCATTTTCCCCATGAACAACATGATCATTAATTCATTCTTTAATTGAACTATGTGGACTTTGATCCTTTCCTTCCAGGTTTGGTACGTAGGCAACCCTCCAAGGTTCAAGCCCAAAACCAATATATTCACATCCGTTCACCTGCATCTCATACGATGTTGATTCGTGAAACCGCCCCTAGAATCAATATATTTACATTGGTTCACTTTCTCCCATCTTATACGACGTTAAACTATACAACACTTTTTTCCAGTATGAAAATAAACTACAATATTCTTTGATACCCTATCCTGAGAGGGAACCATTATTTACACTGATTTTTCAATCATGTTTCATTTCAAAGACTACATGCACACATGGCAATGCCCAATCCTTTTATCTTGTGTTAAACCATCATTGTACTAATGTCCCCTTTCACCCTTCACATGTACGAACCAAATTTGTACAAAGGGTATTTCTAGAACTACGTGGGCTTGATTCCCATATTTATGGGATACGTAGGAACGTTCGATTGTCCCTCGAATCTAGCCCCAAGTCTTTTGGGCCAAACCCCAAATTCCACTTCCAGTCCCTTGGATGAAAAGTACCCATGAAAACACACACTATGTATTTATTACAATGGTCCAAGCTCTATGACCCTAAACTAAGATCTCTAATCCTTTTGTCCCACACGACATTAAACTGTCATTTAAGAACTATGTATGGCTTGATTCCCATCCTTATGGGATACATAGTGATGTCCAACATTTCAATTCAGGACCTAGCCACAACATGATTATGGTTATCATTGATCTGTATATATTTGTATACATTGGAAAATACCCATATTTATGTGTTGTAATCCTCACCTTAAATATTTTCAGATATTCATAACCCTTTTCTTGACTTCTAGTCCCAAAAATGTCAAACTTATGAGAGTTCTTTTGCCTGACTATGCAGTACGTGCCCTTACGCGGCCTTACATAAATAGTCTACATGACAGACTAGTTAGCCAAACGATACTATTATTTGACTATGCAGTCAATTCCCTTAGCTGGCCCTGCATAATTCAACCCCCTAAAGGGTTTGTTAAATAGTGGTAACTTCAATATTGGGAGGAAATCAACTTCTGTACTTATTTTTCTTAATAATAGTATGTAGGGATCTGCAAAAATAGTCATCCTTAACATACTTGTCCCATATCCTTTTTCATGATCTGATAGTATTCAAGTCTATGGTTTATATTCTCCTTCCCTATGTTTGGGTCAGTCCTTCGTAGGAGTAATATCCATCCAGTTCTTTGATAATCTTGTTTGGAAATATCTTCTCCATATTCAGCTAACTCTTTCAATACATGAAACTCTATACTTTGGAAATTTTGAATCTCCATAAATTTTCACTATCTTTTAGCATAAGAAAGTTAAATTTCTGAGAGTTCTTTTGCCTAACTATGCAGCATGTGCCCTTAGGCAGCCTTGCATAAATAGTCTACATAACAGACTAGTTATCCAAAAGATGCTATTTATTTTAATATGCTACCAATTCCCTTAAGTGGCCCAGTATAATTCAACCCCCTTACGGATTTGTTAAATAATGGTAACAACATTCTTAAGAACTACTTCTTCTAATTACATTTCGGTCTTTTTTATGTCATTCCTCAGATTTAAATATTATTAAGTCATAGTTTACATATTTTCCCACTTACATGAGTATGGTAATATGTTTTCAGATGACTTTTCAAGGAATTGAGTCAATTTTAATTCATTTGGTCAATGAAATTTCAACCTTAAACATTAGCCGCTTTATGTCCGACGTGGATGACCTTAAACTGCACACAAATGACTAGGGAACTCTAAATAAAAGTCATGTTCCATCACACTAAACATAAATTTAGTATGATTTAGGGAATATTGGGAAATTAAAAGGTTCAATGTTTGTAGGGTTATTTACATTAATCCTAGTAGAAATCAAACTATTCTTTCTAGGTCCATTGGCTTAGGTAAAATCTATAGCATGTAGAAAAAGAGAATGCATGTACAAATGATTGAAGGTAAAAGTGATTTTCATTAATTCACATGAATTAGAGTGATATCCACAGATTGGAGCCTCTTCTCTTCTTTTTCAAGAAATTTCAAAAGACTATCAACATAACTCTTCATTTGATTTACAGCATCCTGAGATTCATCACCAGCCACCTGGAATTCATTCATTCAAATGGATACCATAATAGATGTAGTGATACCATCTCTTCTTGGAACAATTTTAAAAGAATGTTCATCAATACGGTTTGAGAAAATTTTATGCTAATCAAACAGTGACTTTGTTTCTGTCGAAGAGACTTGGATGTTGGATACATGGATTTGAGAATGAAGAATGGGAAGTAAAGAGCCATTTGGAGAGAGTACTCTTTTCAGATATCTCTCTAATGAAATGTTTGTCTTCTCTCCACCAACTGGCTGTGGAAAACATTTCAGCCCATGGGTTTTCCATTTTCATATCTGGATGAAATGGCATGCAGGAAAAATTTGAATGTTCACGCCAATGTTATTGCTTCTAATGCACGACGTAACCAAAACAGTGGAGTAGCAGTGCAGCTTCATTTCAGGCGTATAATTATTTTCATCTGGAACATTGACTCTTTTCAGATGACCATGACCACATATAGGCAGGTAGATGCTCTGTGGGAAATTAAGATGATATTTCTTCAAGTACATAGCCAAATCTGGGAGAGTGCTGTCGCAGATATCATAGTAATCATGGCCAACAATGTTCATCATGTCAACAATCAACTTGATATCTAGTCCATCAGCCATTCCAATTCTCTTGGGATCCATTGAATCTACACAAAAGATGAATAAACTAACTATTAAAGGGGTTTATTTTTCATAAAATTTGTGAAAAAATTCAGAAAAATGGAAAGGGTATTAAGGAGCGCAAGTCTAAACATGGCGCCCAAGTGTTAATGTGAAGCGCTATTTTTTGACGCACAAGTATAAACCGAGCAAGTCCAAACACCTCTACAGCAGCGCAACAACAAAGAAACAACAGAAAACAGAGCAACCTGCACGGCAAAGGCCACTAGCGCGGCGAGAGCTCCATGGTTTGAAATATCGATGCTTTGTAAAGAAGTGAGGTCCTCTATTTATAGACGCTGCCAGTACCCTGCGCGTCGTACCCTGCATGACTAAAGGTCGTACACCTATGTGCCATGCCCTATGCGACTCGCACTTGCATGCTGCCCTCTGTGCCATCAACACTTGTGCCCCACTTTTCCTTTGGTTTTCTTCTTTTCCTCATAGTCACATCTTCTGTACATTTGGATCCAACTCTGATGGGGGACTTTTATTGATGCTCATTTTTCGTCACATTGTCTAAAAAAATGTAAAGGGAAATGACATAGCCCAAATTGATTCCTCCTTTGAAGAAAACATCAAACATCGACAAAGGCATGAACTAGGCTGCAAAAGCACATGTCCCACGCAAGATCTACAATGGTCACGCAAGTACACTTGCGTGACACCTAATGGTCGCGCAAGTGACTTGAACGCCCTAAAGGATAACTTCCCGGGTATTCTTCATCCTATAAATAGACCATGTGGGCCCCCCATTCGAAGAGGAATTTTTCCAAAGACTCAGATTTCAGCTCCCGGTGCCATAGTCTCTTCTCAAAGCTTCGGAAACACTTATAAAGTAATTTATTACCTAGAAAAGAATATCTAAAGAGGCGGAGGAAGGCCTACATGTTGAAACTCATCAACACTTACGCACCTGAGTGGCTAGCCCTTAAGGGAAATGTCCACACATGCGCGCCGCCTAAGTCCTTCGATAGAACTTGTGCACCACTCTTCTGGAGGAACATCAAGATGATTCTAAAGGATTTAACCGAGAGTCGCTCAGGTATTACCCTACTGGTTAACCGTCGTGCAAGTACCGATGTGTCGCGCAGGTATACCTGCGAGACCAGGACTTGTGCGCCCCTGCAGTACCTGCGCGCCTGCCAGGACTTGCGCGCCCCTACCTTTTTGGGTTCCCTTCTTGCCCACTTCACCCCTCCTAATCCATTCCACCTCTCTTTCTCAATATTCAGTCTTCAAGAAACTATTCAAAGCCATTTATGGCATGATTATTGATTTGAATTCCTTATCTAAAAGGAAATCTGTGGAATATCTCTCAAAACCTAGTGATTTACACAGATTTATGTCACTAAGGATTGATATTTTCATTTATTCAACCTCATCCTTTGAGATGAGAGAACACATTAACATGTGCTTCCTTTTCAAGAGTAAGCCCCAGTCAGAATTTCCCTAAATATGGGCCTCCTTTTTAGGAGTAATCCCCATTATCAAATATGGGCATCCCCCTCAGGAGTAATCCCTAACCACAATTCCCTTATACTGGACCTCCTTTTCAGGAGTAAGCCCCAGGTCAAATATGGGCATCCTCTTCAAGAGTAAGCCCCAAGTCCCTTAATTTTTCATGTCCCTTATCCTGGGCCTCCCTTTTCAGGATCAAACCCCAGTTTTAATTTCTCTTAACCAGTCTTAATTTACCTTTTATCTGGGATTCCTTCTCAAGAGTAAAACCCAATCATAAGTCCTCTCCTAATTTGGGCCTCCTTTTCAAGAGTAAGCCCCATGTTAAAGTATTCAAATCTCCATGAAGCACATATAACTTTATGGACCCTATACCTAGATATCATCCCTGAAGTTAATCCTAATCTTCATTAATCTGGGCAGTCATACAAACATAAATCCCATATTATTTCTTATGATTGCATCTTTCAGGGCACAACTGTTTAATTTTTACCAATACATCTTGTTTCTCACACCGAGCATGACTCACGTGAGCTTAGAGTGTAAAAGTAATTATGACATCCTCATTTGAGCCATCAATCATAAACATCATATTCCCTTACTCGACCTACGTGGGTTCTGATTCCTTTTCTAAACAAAGGATACATAGGTAGCCCATCTGCGGGTTCGATCCCGGTTTTGAAATAATCCATGTCCTTTTGAATGACAATAAACATCAAGTGCCCCACTGAGTGGCTTTAAAACCTGCATGGTCATCATAATTACCAGGATACTTCTATATAAACGTGTCGAAGGATACCATTGACCAAGAATCTCTAATAAATACAGATGATTCTCTATCGATGAAGAACCTCAAATACATATAAAAGATATCTAAATTTCCTACATATTTAATCATTGATTATCAAATTTGAAGGAAAGATCATTTTATACTTGGTAATTCAATAATGATTCACGAAAATAACTTCAATATATAAATAGAGTCCCAGAGTAGACAATAATTCCTCTAAAAAAGGTGTCATGAGTCCGACCTCTCATCATCACGACCAATGCAAATTCCTAAGACTCATCAGTCTACAAACTAAAGAACGCCTACCATTGGAATGTAGGTCCAAATGGATATGGAATCATTGGATGTTTCTGGTTCTACGAACAAACCCATTTGTAACCGATTAGAATGTTTGAACCTCCCATCAAGGATGTCATCCCCAAATTCTGAGGGAAACAATATCCTTCCTTCCTCCTACAATAATTCTCCTCACGACCCTTCAACTTGCACATAGCACATATGATGTTTTCATGACAGTTGGACCTCGAATGTCCAATAATGCAGCACATATCACAATACAAAGGCAGTTTTTCAAAGATAATTCTCAGGGAGATTTCATCTTGAGGGGTGGCAAGAATCACCTAGTCAATTAGACCCGACCCTAAATCAATTTCTACTAGGATTCTAGAAAAGTGCCCAAAAAAAGTTTTTTCAGCAGCCAAATCAATTCGGATTGGTATACCGATCGTAGATGCAATGTCAAATTGGATTTCAAAGTGCCAAAATACCTAGTTTAGACCATATATCATAAATAATAATTGAGAAAAAGAATCCTTAAATCATAAAGACTAAAATTCAGATTCCACTCATAAACCGTAAGTGTTCCTGGCTTTAGATTCACATAACCAAAACCCCACAGAAGACTCTTCAAATTAATAGTGGAAAATAAAATAAGAAAGAATCCTCTTCTAAGAGAAATGCACATAAATTTATTGAAACCCAAATTGGGAGCTAATCGCACTACGAGATCATAGATTTTACAAGGTTTCATACCATTAGATAAAGTGATTCATGAGATAAATGAGTTCTAGAAAAGTTTTAACCATTCTAGGATCACGCCATCTGAGGCTGATACATGAGATGTAGTTCCTTTTCTATCAAGGTATTGTGCAACCCGATTCGTTGAAATGACAAAAGATCTGGTGGGGATCCCTGAGGAAGGGAAATCATCTGCTTTGAATTTCAGAACCTATGTCGAATCCTTTGGAGAGGCGTGATGGAGACGATATCATTAATAAATATTTATTAAATGGATTGATCAATAGAGTTAATACAATTGATTTCAGTATAAATGTTCAGAAAAAAACTACGGATTTCTTAAAATAGACGTGTATTAAGAAATATAAAATAAGATTTCACTATGAAAAAATATTTCAAAAAAAATAAATACTGATGTACATATTAAATTCACCTGAATTATTAGAGGATGATGGTAAAAAGTAGGAAATCTCATCTTGTCATAATTTTAGATTTTTTCTATGTCACAACAAAATATGATATAGGTCTTAAGAAGTTCATTTTAATTTTTAATGTCTAATGTTTGTATATATTTAATAAAAATTGAAGAGTAGGAAGAATATATGGGAATATGGATGGAGGAAGTGATGAATTCAAAGGATACCATTGAAATCATGAATAAAAATGTAAAACAAAAAATGAGATTTAATTTAATAAATTTTTTCACAAGTTGAATTTAGGAAAGAAAATTGAAAACTCCATGGTGCCTCATTTTTTATCATAAATGATTAGAATAAGGATTATTTTTTGATTTAATAGAAGAATTACACTAATCACATAGATAATTTAGATGATAAACATATGGAGAAGGATTGAAGAATTGAAAAAATTGAGGGATATATTCATATATTGAAAGGGATTTAATCTAGAATTTGTTGAGAAAGTAATGTATTCCTATAAGAAATATTTTCTGTAGTATTAGTTACTGATATTATTAAAATTTTAATAATTATTAATTTTTTTAAATGATGCATAAAAATATTTTATTTTTGAAAAAATAGTGGACCAATTAAATAGTGAGCATTGAAATGTCCCTATTCAGTTTTAATGATCTCTAATTTCAAAATTTCATGTAATATCCATCCCCTCAAATTATATATAGTTGTTATAATTTTTGGAAACAAATATATATTATAATATAAATCATGTATTAACAACAATAAAAAAGGAGTGACTTTTGGTTCACTTGAAATAATTTACTACTAATTTCTAGTTTAATGGAATCTATTGTTAGACAATGATAAAACCAAAAAACGTTTTTCACACCATTTTTGTAGACAAGGTACATAGGCAAAGGGAATAAGATGTATTAAAAAGGAAATAGATGGGTGAAGTTAAGAATAGGAGGTGTGGGGTAGGGGGAACCACCTTACCAATTATAGGGGATACTCACACCTATAAAACAAGTTTGAAATAACAGACCTTCATATTTGAGTTCTAATTTGTCCATTATGATTATCTTCGGTTGTAACAGATCATTGGTTCTATGAGAGAATGAGTTCGGTGCGATGAACATGTTATGTGAGGGTTCATTCTTTAAGAAGAAAATATTGTTTTATTAACACTTTTAAAAAATGGCTAAAAGGTATATTTTATTAATGATAAAAACAAAACCATAGATAAATTCTACTTTTATCAACCCGTCATTAGCTTTGATAAAAGGTACGATTTATCCCTTCTAAAACACAGCTACCAAAAGTATTATTTTTCAGTATTTATGTTTTAGAACTGATAAATACTATTATTTCTAATTGATTCTTAGTAATGAGAAATTTTAACATTTATTAGTTCTAAAAAAATCACTGATAAAAGATTTAAATGGAAACATTAATAAAAATGATTAAATTTATTTTATTAAAAAAATTCATTTAACTGAAATATACTAACTATATAAATAAAAACAATTTATACAAAAATTCCATCTAGAAGAATTAATTACATAAATTAAAAACATACTGAAAATATCAAATGTTAAAAAATAAATATTTAAAAAAATATTAAAAAATGAATAAATTATGAATATATTAAAAATTAATAAGCATTAAAAATTAATAAATATAAAATGAATAGTTATTGGAAATGATTATATAAATTTGAAAAAATATAAAAAATATTAAAAAGTGATTTTATAACTTTAATAAAATCAATTAAATATATGATTAAATAATTATTATTAATTATATAAAAAAATTACTAAAAAATAAAAATAATAAATATTTAAAAGAAATATTATTAAAAATATAATTTAAATACAGAAATTACATTAATTTAAAAATATTTATAAATTTAAAAAATAATAAACAAAAATGAATAAATATTACTAATATAAATTGAAAACATATTAGAAATAGTAAAACATAATACATAAATATGTATAAATAAGTATTAGAAAATGATTGAGTTCAAATTATAAAAAAATTAATAAATATTAAAAATAAATAAATAATATTAACTGATAGAATATTAAAAATGAATAAATAAATTTCAATATAAAATAATACTATTTACAAAAGATTAATTGATTAGGTTAATTAAAATAATTATAAACATATTCAAAAATGAAGAAAATATTAAAAAAATGTATTTAAATAAATCAATTATATAAATTCAATAATTTTAAAGATTATTCATCATAATAAATAAAATTTAATAAATTTTATTCATATAAATAGAAAAATTATTAAATATAATAAAACTTATAGATAATTGTTTTAAATAAATATTAATAAAATGAATAAATTCCAAAAAATATTAATATTTGATAAATATTAAAATGAAAAGGTAATATTAAATGATATAATTTGAAAAAATATTAAATATTTTATAATAAATTTAAGGAAATTAAATAAGTGAATTCGTAAAATTAGTTTTATGAATTTTCGACAAATAAAAATGAATAGAAATTAATAAGTAGATAAAATTAATTATATAAATATTTTTTAAAAAATTTGAATTATATTAAATATTGAAAATAATAAGAATATAATTAAATAATATACGAACATATTTATTCAGAATAAATATATTATAATAAAAATGATTCTATGATCTGAATAATTTTGTACAGAATATAAATATTTTAATTTATAGTATTTACTTTACATGTATTAATAATTTAATTAATATATTAAAATAATTAAATACATAAATAAATAATGATTAAATTAAATTAAAAAGGATACCATCATTTAATAATATAAAAAAATTAAGTAAAACATTTTGATTTAAAATGAAATTAAATAAAAAATGCATAAAATTACAGAACAAAAATATAGAAAAACATAATTGTAAACAAAATTTATGTAAGCATAAACCAGTGTTATGTAACGGTAAATAAGAAACTATAAATATTATTTTTGAGTAATGAAAACTCATGTAATGGGAGAATCACGGCGACTCACGATGATGGAACCCTAGGATGATCGAAGATGATTCCACCCCCCCCCCCCCCTCATGGAGGAAGGAGGAGGGAAGAGGAACTGGTCCTGTCATATCCAAACATGCGGAAACCCTTTATCCCCTTCACTAACGCTAGATTCCTCCCAGATTTCGTTGTGATCTCATTATGCTCGAAGGTTCCTGATCTACATCTTGGTGCCCCTCAGCTACCGATTTCGATGTAGGAGTTCTATAAAGCATCGATTTATCTGGATCTGACATTGTTAGTGTGATTCAACCATTGAAGGCCCTCTGTTTATGATTTTGATTGGTTTTTTTGGTAAATGGGAACTAAAAATCTGTTAGGCTGTTGGTATTCTTCATAATATCCACATCATGAACCAGTTTACTTTAGAAGATGTTATTATCTAGGCCTACTCTAGTACTCCTCATCGATGCGACAACAACATGGTCTTACTTATCTGATGGTCTTTTGATCTCGGTATGAATCGAGACCCATCCTCCATCGTGGCATGGGTATGTCTCCCTTAACTCCTGATACCTTTTCAATAATTCGTACGAATGTAAACATTGTGATTCGTTTTCTTTTTTATGATATTCGTACATCTATTGTGAGTCATCCGATCAACCCACACCTTTGTGTTGAGGTGGATGTGTCGAAGCCTCTAGTGTAGTGGATTTGGATTACAGTCGGTGAAAATTTTATATTAAACAATCCATCATTTTTGAATCATGGTTCAACAATTATTCGACCTGCTATCTACTAAGGCCTTTGGTGTCAAATTTTCATAGTGATGAAATCTACAGGAGGAACATCATTCCGAAAGATAGGTAAGATAAAGAATATAAAAAGATGCATACTATGTTAGCCTATCCAGGAAAGGCATCTAGTTTGGTGAATCTGGATGCATCTATAGTGGGTAAAGATGCAGAGGCCTCCTTCAATCCGATGGTTTATACAGTGTATGATCGGCTTAAAAATGATCGGAAGGTGGGGGATGGTATGAAGCATGTTGCTACTAAGGGTTTCTCTAATATGGTCAATAACTGGATGTATGATTTTTAACTCTAGGGGCCAAAGCTTGTGGAAGTAGAGGACTTGAATTCTATAGTGTGTGATGATGGATTAATTTTGGGGCCTTCAGAAATCTGTGTTGATGGGTTAAATGGTTGAGATGGTGATGATGGAAGTGTTATGATCACAGTTTCTATCGGTAACCACTTAAGTGGTTTGGAGCACGAGGATTTTGAGGATGTTACTCTAATAAATGATGGTGTCAACATGAATATTGATCTCCATTTTCAAGATTATTCTACTAGAAATTAAGTAATGAAGAATAGGATATGTGAAAGTCATGAATTAGTTGAACATCCACACTATTTATCAATGATTGACATTAACAGTCAGTTTTTGTAGAACATACTAGTGAATTATCAAGAGGTTCATATCCCTGGAAAATGGGGGGATATCTATGATAGTGTTAATGAAAATGATGGTGGCATGGATGAAAGAAGAAGATTTACGGGAACAAATATGTTATTTTTACTTTATCATGATGAAGCCCAAGGAATTATTACTCATACCTTCCAAATCTATTGTTCACCAGGTCTTCTGTCAGAAAAGAAGGTGGGGTAGTCTCTATATACAATAAGGGTATGGAATCTTCTAATGTGTTTCTATCTTTGGAGTAGTTGAATCTTAAAAAGAAGTATTACAATGTTCTGAAGCATTGTAAATGTTCAGAGTGTGAATCAACTACTATGGAGGAATAATTTCACCTTGTATGTGGCGACATGTACAGTTTTGATGATCTATAGTTGTTGTTTTTGGCATGTTGTACTTATTTTCTGAACATTTCTTTTATTTTAAAAAATTTTCAATGGATTTCCTCTAACTAGGCTTTTCAACTAAATGTCTTGTAATGGAGAAAAGATATATAATGGGAAAACAATTGTCATGCAAGGATAAAATAGTTAATTAACGGTAAAACAAAGTAATATATTGGTAAAATTGAAGTTATATAACAGTAAAAATTTGTAATGTAAGGGTATTACAATGTTTTGTTAGTTTAAACTAAATTAATTTAAGGGAAATTTATGTTAAGTAAGTATAAAAAAAGTCATGTATGGGTAAAAAAAATTAATTTTTTCAAAGCTTAAAAAATTTAATTACAGTTATACGAATTTTATGTAAGTGTAAACCGATGTTAGGAAATGATAAAAAAAATTATGTAATGATAAATAGAAAGTTTTACAGGTTATGTTACTGTAAGAAAATGTTATAAAAGAGTTAAATCATGTGATGTAAGTGTAAAATAATGTTATGTAGGGGTAATAATATATTATGTAAGGGTTAAATGTTTATTTAAAGGTAAACAAGTGATATTTAATTGTTAAAAAAATATGTTATAGTAAAAATGTTATATAAGGGTAAATATAAATTTGTACAAGTTATAAAAGATTAAACTAAATATATGGGTAAAAAAAGATAAGGGAAAACAATCATTATTTATGGGTAATTGTATGATAATTAAGTTTAAAAGAATGGGAGAAAAGGTTAAAATATATATATATGTAATGTAAATTAGTAGTTATGTAATTGTAAAAAAAAATTATGGCTGAACATAAAATTGTGCAGTTTAATTATGGGTAAACTAAATCTATGTATATGTAAAACAATAAACTTATGGGTAAAATAATGTAATGTAAGGGTAAATAGAATTAAGGCAATGGTTAAAAAAAGATTTTTAGGGGTAGACTAAAGTTATATAAGGGTAAAAAATGTCATGTAAATGAAAAAAACATTATTTAAGGGTAAAAATAAACATAAAGTATTTAATTAAATATAGACTAAATTTATGTAAGGGTAAAAAATGTTATGAAACTGAAAACTAAAGTTATGTAATCGTTAAAAGATACTATGTAAGGGTAAAAAATTTATTGTAATGGTAAGATAAATTTATGTATGGGTACATAATAGTTAGGTAATAGTAAAACAATTTTATGTAAGGGTAAATTGAAACTCGAACAGGTTATGAAAGGGTAAACAAAATTTAAGTAAGTATAATCTAATTTAATGTAAGTGTAAAAAAAAATTAAGTAATGGGGAAACAAAGTAATATAAATTGTATACTAAAGTTATATAAGGGTAAATAAAGTTAAATAAGATTAAAAAATTTATTCAATGGTTAATGAAAGTTATATATGTGTAATCAAATGTCATATAAGGGGAAAAGAAAAGTTAGGGTAAATATGAACTTATAATAGTTATATATGGGTAATACAATGTTTTGTAATTGTAAAATAAAATTTTGTAAGGATAAAAAGAAGTTATGAAAGGGTAAAACAGAGTTAAACCTGAGTAAACTAATGGAAAATAAGGGAATTCTAAAGACATGTAATGGTAAAATAATGTAATATATGAGAAAAAGGAAACCATTACCGGTTGTATAAGGGTAACCTAAGGTTATGTTGTCTTTCAAAAATGTGATGTATGGGTAAACTATTGTCATGTAAGGATAAAAAATAGTTATGTAAGTGTAAAATATTGTTATGTATGAGAATAAAGATGTTATGTAATTGTAAAAAAGTTATTTATTTGTAAATAATTACATGTATATATTAAATAATGTAAAATAAAGAAAATTAAGGGTAAAAAATGTTATGAAAGGGTAGTATAAAGTTATTTAACATTAAAATAATGTTATGTAAGGGTAATAAAAGTTATGTTCGGGTAAGAAGGGTCAGGAAATGGTAAATATATGTTATTTAAGGGTAAATCAATGATTTCTAAGGGTAAAAAAACTTTTATGACTTAAGTAAGGGTATAATAAAGTTAATTAAGAATATAAAGTAATGTAAGGGTAAGATAATGTTATATATGGGTAAATATAAGCGAACTATGTTTAAAAAAATTATGTAGTTGTAATCAATTGTTATGAATGTATAAATAAAATTTAAAGGAAAAAATGTTATATAAGTGTAAACATAATATTATTATGCTAATGTAAGTCTAAACTAATGTCATGTAATGTTTATGAAATGTTATGTAAGTGTATAAAAAAGTTATTTAAGGGATTATGAAAGTAATGTAAGGGTAATAAATGTCATACATGGGTGAAAAAAGCTATTTATGGGTATATAATTGTTTTTCAAGGGTAATATAAACGTATGTTGGGTAAAAAATCATTGAAATTCTATGTAATGGTAATCTAAAGATATAAATGGTAAAAATTCTTAGTTAAGGGTACAATAAATTTATGTAAGTTTAATCAAAAGTTATGTATGGGTAAATAAGTTATATAAGGGTGATGTAAAGTAATGTGAGGTTAAACAAATTTTTTTTAATAGTAAAACAATGTTATATAAGGGAAATTTAATGTTATGTAATGGTAAAGAAAAGTTAAATAAGGGAAAAAATTTATGTAAAGGTACATAGAAATTAGTATAGTTTTTTTAAATATAAATTATAGGTTAGTAAGGGTAGAAAAAGAAATGAAAGCATTATGTAAAGTTCTGTAAGGATTAAATAAAGATTTGTATGGTGAAAAAAGTTACATAAGGGTAAAGATAAGTAATGTAAGGAAGAAAGAAAGTTATTTCATTATAATTAGATACTTTTAAAATTTATCTAATTGTAAAAAAGAAAAATATGGGTAAAAAAATGATATGTAAGGGTAAAACAATATCATTTAATGGAAAAAATATATTTAGTAAGGGTAAAACATAGTTACGTAAGTGTATAAAAAACATATATAAGATTAAAAAGAACATAAGTAACGTTAAAAAAAGATTATGAAAAGTTAATGTAATGTTATATAATATTAAAATGTATTATAGGTTAAGAAATGTTATATAAGGTTATACAAATACTTATATTGGTTAATAAAGGGTAAACAACAGTCACATAACAAAAAAATTGTAAATTAATGTGAAACTACAGTTATTTGAGGGTAAATAATATTTGTGTAATAGTAAAAAAATTGTATGTGTACACTAAATATATGTATGGGTAAATACAAGATAAGTAAGGGTAAAAAAATTTATATATGTGTAAATAAATACATATAAAGGTTATGTAAGGTAAAAAAAGTAATCAATGTTTAAAATTAATATAATGTAGCTAAAACTAAAGTTATGTTAGGGTAAACAATAGTTCTGTACAAGTAAATTTTTTTAAGGGAAATCTAAAGTCATGAAAGTTTAGAAGTTATATAAGGAAAAAAGAAAAGTAATGGTAAAATTATGTTATGTATGGGTAAGCTGAAGGTATGTATGCGTAAAAAATGTAATATATGGGTAAAATAATGTTATTTCAGGGTAAAAAAAATGTTTAGTAATTGTAAAAATAATTTATGTAATGATAAATAAGAACTTGTACAGTTTATGTATGGTAAAAAAAAGTTAAGTTGGGATAAAATAATATTATATAATAGTAATGAAACTAAATTTAAGGGTAGACGAAATTTATTTAATGTTAACCAAACATTATGTTATATTTGGCATGTTACAATATGGTTATTGTATGTCATCGTGTTATGTTTTTTAATCCAATAATTGTTTTTTCTAAGTTCATCTCCTTTTAATCCATTAAATTTATAATTTTCCATGATTTTCATCATTTAGGATTAATAATTCTTTTTGTGAGAAAATATCTATCAATTTTCTATTTTTTTCTAAATTTTTTATAATCATTTAAATATATATGTTTGAATGTATAAAAAAATTATAACTTATATTTTGATTCCTTCTTTATTTTGATAAATAATTGATATAATAAATTATATTTTAATTTATTTTTTCCATCTATCATTTGAAAAAATAATATATGATAATTATTAAAAAAGTTTACAATATATGATATTCCATTAATAATATGATTATTAATATACAAATATCTTCTGTATATATTTACCTATAATCAAATATAATAATTATGAATATAAAGTATATTTATTTAATTAGAAGGTTTTTAAATAATAAGATGAATAAATATAATTTTTTATGTATAAAAATAAACATTATTAATCATATGGTTAGATGTTATATATAAATAAACAAAATAATATATAAAATCATGTTTAAAATTAATGATTTTTTTGAAAAAGTGAACCAAAATTTGAAAATGTTGTTGCAGTAGTGAAACACCAATTTTGGTGTTTCACTAATGAAAAACAACAAAATGGTGTTGGGAATGGCACAAATTGGAGTTAAATTTTAGACATAGGTCATTTTCATGCCAAAATAGCTCAGTATGGAGATGTTCATTTAAGAATCGATTATATAAATTTCAAACATTTAAAAAATATTAAAACCTAATAAATAAAAATGAATAAATATTAATAATATAAATTAATATAATATTTTGAAAATTAAAACATAGTAAATAAATATGTATAAATAAAAAAATGAATAAATTGAAATGTATGAAAAATAAATAAATAAAATGATAAAAATAATATTAAATAAAATAATATTAAAATTGAATAATAATAATGAAACATACATTAAAATGTTTTAAATACTTATTTTATGAAATTAATTAAATTAATTTAAATAAATTAAAAACTAAAAAACTGAATAAAAAATATATAATATTGCTTATAATTGTTTATGTATGCATTTTATTGATTGTATATGAACCATATAATTAATTCCAAACTGTTAAATTTTCTAATAGTAATTAAAAATATTAATATTTAATTAATTATATTAATATTAATGAATTTATAAATAATATTAAGAAGTGAATATATTACTAGAATATTAATTTAAAATATATAAATATTGAATTAATATTAAAAACCGAGAAAATTACCGAAACAAATTGAGAAATATTAAAAATGATTAAAAAATATTATGTAAATAAACATACATACACATAAAAAAATAATGTTTCGTAGAAATACATGTTTAGATACATACACATAGATATATAAATATATACCTACATATACCATATCTATATACAAATGCATAAACAATCATATTTACGCACACATGCATGTAAAAGTATATAAATATATACATAAACACACACACACACACACTTACATATTCATATATTCATTCACATATACATAAACACATTTATAAACATACACATACAAACAATTACAAAGACATGTAGATAGACACACATACTATATAGACATACACATGCCCCATAATCGTGCGTACACATACATTGTAACACCCCGAGCTTCCACGATACGCTTCTCATTCAATAATGCAATGGCTTGCATTGTACGCAACTTCGAGTTCTAAAACACCGCGACTAATCAAAGTAGCTGTTATGAATAGTAATAACCACTTTTTAAAATTATAGAAATTTTATATTTTAAAATGGACTTCATTTTTTGATTCGGAATATCGAAATTATCCTTTGTTTAATTTTTGGTATTTTTCGGAGAACTTCTAATTTTTTATGAATAGTGAAAAATACTTAAAAACAACTTTTTTAATCAAAATAATTTATGGTGATAAATTATACTTTTTAGTGGTTTTAAAGTATAATTAGAATATATTTTTACCATTTTATCCAATAGTGGTCATTATAATTAATTTACCATTGAAATTGGACATAAACAATTGCCAATCTTTTGATATAAATTGTTTCTTTAAAACACGTTATTTGTTGTGACAGTGGGAATTAATTATAAAATTAATTAATGAAACATATATGTTTGGAATTTTGTAAAATATACATCATTTTTGAATTCGGAATATCAATTGTAGCTTAGGTTGAAATTTTGGCATTGTTCTGAAAAACTTCAATTTTTGATGAATAGTGAAACCACTAAGTGGTAGTTAAATAACTAATTTTTCATTTAAATGAAATATTACCACTTCTGTGATTTTATTTTCAAAAATCCGACATACATGGTTGTCATTAAGAAGTAAAATTTGGTTCAATGAGATTAAAATAATTTTGGGTGAATAGTAACTTTTAAGTTCTTAATCGCGATTAGAGGTAATTATTGTAGTTTAAGGTAAAAATAATGTTTTAATAATATGAGATGAGCTTGACACATGTCCTACCCTCATTGGATGTGCCATTTCCGACCAAGAAAATCCATTGGTCAACTTGGGGACCCCATGGAGCCACTTTAGTTGGAAAATGACATAAATACCTTTTATTTAATGTTAAAGTAAAAAAATGACACAAACATGGAATGTTTTACTAAAATAATTTTTACATGGGGTTATACAAGTCATATTTTTGACTATAAATAGTCATTTGAAAGGTAAAAAGATTTCCTACATCATATTATTATTTTTTTATAATTTTTAGATATTGAATAAATTAAATTATTTATAAGATCATTATGATGCAGCGATGACCTCATTATTTAACGATTTTAATAAAATGAAAATATAATGTACAATCCAAGGCTTACACTTGTCCAAAGTCTATTGGATGGGTAGATTTCGAACCCTAATCACCTTATCCACGAATTATATAATTGTGGGACCTTTAGAATCCGAAATGAATTGTATAATAAAGTAATATTTCATTACTTTCCAAGAGTGCCTCTCCTCTCCACTTATAAAAGGCCCCCACCTCTACCATCTCATTCACACTTTCAAGCCATTTGGCTCAGCCAAACTCTGCCCAAATACTCTCCCAACTTCCCCCTATTACTCCTAGGAGCCTCACATTTGGCAGAATTCTTCCCAAGGAAGCCTTTGGCTCAAATCAAAAAGAGTTACCCGATTTTGAGGTAATGTCTTCTCTAATGTTGTTTTGTTTTATTTTTCTTCTCCAACCCCCTAAACTCTTTGTATTAATTTATTTTGTAACAACACCAGTATACTAAATATACTATGATGTTGTTATAATATGTATTCGAGCTACACTTACACACACCTACATCTAATGGTTAAAGAACATACGGTTTCTGTGGATGGTAAATTTCTGCCTCACGAAACGATGATTGTTCAACACTCATATAACACCTTCAAAGGTGGCCATTAAGATGTCACTATATTTATATATGATATATAATATTTTTATGTTTTACTTATGCTTATGTATTTCTCATTTATGGCATACTTTATGATTTCCATTATGGGTAAAATGCGATAATTTCATTTTAGGAAGTGCGGACTACCGCCCCCTCAAAGTGATTTGAATCGTTAATGCCATATGTGGGATGTATAAAATATGGAGTAAATGGTATTACACACTATATTATATTGGAATTATTTTATAAATTTATATCATTATGATTTCATTACATTAAATACGAAATAGAAATGAAAGTAGCGTTCATGCGTACGTACGGCTTACCGTCTCCATGAAAGGTGCATTTCATTTCTTACCTCTAAATGTTATGTAATATTATAAATGAATGTATATACTGGATATATATGATATATATGACATCTAAATCATGAATATAATTCTGGAGATAATGGATATTCTACCACATAAACAACTTTTAATTATAAGAATTTTATTGTTGACTCAAGTACCAAAGACCGACAAAATGACCATTACTAACTTAAATAATTACATAATGCTCATAACATTGTAATAAGTGATATAAAAAGGACAATGAAATTAAAAATGGTTCTTAATAAGGTATATATTAACTCTAGTTTATTATTCAGGAGGTAAAAAAACGGTCGAGTCAGGACAAGACGCAAGGTAAGGGAATTTCTTAACCCAACATCCATTCTTTGGGTTAATCTCCTACTTTCAAATTATGTCATGATATTATTATGTCCTATTTTGTTTTTTTACATTCTTTATGTGTACCTATAGTGAATACACATAACAGATCTATTTTATTTTAAAAATGATCTTTTTAAGGACTTCGTCTCAATCTCCTTTAATTGAGGAATACTTGGTTTTATACACAATTTTCTTTTATATGGTGTATAAACCCCTTTGACTTTTACGTTTATTCAAAAGGAATCTTTTTATACAAAGCGTTTTGCTAAACGACAAATGGGAATGTTTTTCTTTCTATACATATGCGGCGACAACGAATTCTCCGCCGCCGTGACCATTATTTGAGTTTCGGCTTCCTCTACAAGCCATCATTTTATTTAATGAAAAATAAATACAAAGTATTAACTTTCTTTTATTTTGGTATTGAAAATTGTTTTGAAAGCATTTTTATCAATGTGTTGTATTGATATCTTGTGATTGAAATGTAGAAATGTTATATTTCCTTTATGCAAGTTTTATGCGATATGATTATGTTATGGTTTATGATATGTTTAAACCTATTCATATGAGAAATGTATTGGACTTAATAAGTGACGGGTGGAGCCCGCTATAGCTCCTCGATGCATCGGTTGGTCTCATGAGACAACTAGACGTGGAATTGGCCGAGGCCCTTTGCCAATTTGATTTATGGTTTTGGCCGAGGCCTTAATCATTTTAGACTTCTTGGCCGAGGCCTTGAAAAAATGTTTCAGAATGTCTAGCATTATACATTCCATCATTATGAAAGTGGTTATTGATATTTCATGGGATTATTCGATTAGTAGAATATCCATGTGAGTAAGTAAATGGCATTATTGAATTTTATTTTTTCCATATTATGCTAATGTTCAAGTTTAAAAATACTTTTGTTTTAGTTATACATTGCCTTAAATGTAAATGATTATTTATGAAAGCTTCCGCAATATTGTTATCCTTACTGAGCATCTGAGCTCACCCCTTTCAATGTTTTAATATTTTCCAGGATGTGAAGAAGTATTTTATGAATGACTTGCAGGGATAGTCAGAAAGGGATATGAGTGTGGACTAAGGAGACCATGTTACTGTAATTTTCATTTTTATGATGTAATGTAATGTTTACAAATGTATCTAGTGTTTCCAAGGCTACTAAACTAATCGGTCTTTCGAGACTTGATCCTTTGTGATCATGCCAATGTTACGATGTAATGCACCGACTCTGGGTAGCTGGGGTCTGGGCGTTACAGTTGGTATCAGAGGCAGTTTAGTACTAACCTTGGAAGCTAGATTTAGATAAACTCTAATTAGAGCACATAGCCCAAAGATAGAATTTGAGGATTAGTATAGAAGAACTTCTTAGAATTTTGTTATTGTAGAGATTTTGTGAGTTTTCCGAGAAATTCATCCCTGTCTGGATACGAGCAGGTAGAGGCGGCATTGGCACAGATGTACCTAGGGGTAAAACCTGAAAACACCGCTTTGAGCTAGACTCGAACGGGAACTGGTGCACGACAACGAGCCTTGCTTCACTCATGGTTACGACACTCACGGGGGATATGCTTAGGATAATTCCCATTTTCCTTACAAACCACTATGAATGGTTATTAGTATATACTTCCTCAAATAAAACCTTTTTATGATTATGGATTATATCCATAAATAGTTCAATTTATGTTAAATATTTTACAAGTATGGAATTATGTATTTTGATTCATAAACTAATCTTGTTTATGCCATTGTTTAGAAATGGCCCCTAGTGGAAGGAATGGAAACCATATCAATGCACGCACTCCGTGTAGGGATTTCCCTCCTTCTCAAGATAATTATTGTGGATCTAGAGTACAACTGGTGCTGATCAACTTATTACCATACTGGGACAACTCACTCAAGTTATGTATAATAACCTTACTCGTATGGATCACCCTGATCCACAAAGTGGAGGATCAATGTTAGACCGCTTTATGAGGCAACAACCACCAACATTTAATGGGGCTACAAATCCGTTAGTAGCTGAGCAATGGATAAACTCCTTAGAGAAAATATTCCACGCCTTGGGGAGGATCAATGTACGCACTCCGGCGGTCTAAAGTATGAATGAAATTAATGAAAATGAATATTACTACATTAGAGAGGATTATAATTAATGAAAATAACATATTTCATTGATTGTATATGTGTTGTTGATGATTCTAAAACCAAACTAAGGATTTTTGCGCATAAATTTTCAACCAAGGAATATTTGAGAATACTGATATTAAGGGTGACAATTATAGGTTATGTAAACCCATCAATATACTATAAAAGCACATATAATAATAAAAATATTATTTACTAAATCATATTTAAATATCATTAAGATTATAATGAAAATCATATTAAATGTGGTCATGGTGGTAAATAGATTTTTAGCTATACTATATATTATTATACAATATCAAAATGAAGAATATCAAAAAATATAGAGAAACAAATAAGATTGAATGTAAATAAACCTATATGAGTATCTTAAGCAGGATTCAATGTTTAAATCACCCACGAATGAAGCAGTGAAAGATGGTATGTTGCATAAAAGATTATATTTCTTTGGAATAAAAGTCCACTTCCTATAATGTTTTAAAATCTATATGAATGTTGATGTTAATTGAAGAATGATCAATCAACCAAAGAGTTAATAGGAGGAAATAAAATAAAAATTGAATGATGGACAACATATTTGATAAAGGATTCAAGGATCATTAAATGTTACCAAATGAGGGTAAATAACTAAAATAAATGAAACTATTTGTAAGATGTATCCTTATGGACCACAAACCTAAAAATTTCATTAAATGAGTACAATGGTAGTATAAACTGATAAATAACTAGATATAAGAATAAAATAATAAATATAATATAAAATATTTTCAAAAAAGAAAAATGTAGAACATGTTCCAAAATTTTTCATGAATATGACACCAGAACATTTGGACGATGTAGGGAGGTTGAATGAATAATAAATGATGACAACATGTTTCAACCAAAAAATGGGTAAAAAATTAACCTTAAAATACAAATACTAAAATAATTTTGAATAATTTTGCATATACATTAATGATATGTTATTTTTAAACCAATGGTGAAATATTGGTGAAAATGGGTCAAATGTGAATCATGTTTTTGAGTATATTTGTGTTGACCTAGTCCATCCCACAATCATGATATTTTCCAATTGGCCCTATCTCACATGGTTTTTCATTACATGTGCTCTGAAAATTAGACAACCACCAAGGAAAGGCCTCATGAGGTGAGATGTATCCACATAACCTTATAAAGGGTTTCCTAGTTCTCATCCACCTTCGATGTGGGATTTCCATAATCCACCCCTAGAAGGGCCCAATGTATTCACTAGAGAATCAAATGGACACTGGATTTGATACAATATCTGATTGACCAATCCAACCCATAACCATGATATTATTAACATTGGGCCTAGCCCCATAGTTTTTATTTTCCTGGGATATAGCTCTTTGTAATACCTATGAAAAGGCCTCATAATGGGAGATGTATCCATACCACCTTAAAAAGGGGTTATTAATGCTCTTCCTCCATTGATGCAAGATTTCCATAATCATGATTATGAAAATAAAAAAATAAAAGGACGATGAGTACGAATCAATCCTTTTTAATGTAATTTGTATACCTTCCTATTATGAGGCCTTTTCCTCAGGGATTCCTATGTTCAAGAGTTTAGGGAAATAAAATCCCTATGGGATATGGAAAAATAGGAAAATATCATGATCGAGGGCTAAAATGGGACGTTACAAATGGTATCAAATCTAGTGTCCTTTTGATGCGCCAATGAGAACACGAGGCCCTAATTATACGGTGGATTATTGAAATCCCTCATCAAAGGATGATGAGTATATATCACCCCTTTATAAGGTGGTGTAGATATCTCTCCCATAATGAGGCCATTTCCTAGGGGATGTCTAAGGGATAGTGCTTTCGAAAATAAAAACAAAGTATTTTATACCCAAAGAAGACAATATCATAAATGTGGGCTAGACTGAGCCATCACCAATGGTATAATAGCTAGAGTATACTTGATGTTCAAATGAGGATGTTGGAACCCTCTAGGGGTGGTGGATAATGAAAATACCACATAGGAGGAGGAGGAGAATGTAGCCACCCTTTATAAGGTGGTGTGGATACCTATACCATAATGAGTAATTTTCCTATTGGACACCTGAGATATATAGAACAAGGAATGAAAACATTTATTGGCTAGGCCCAAAGTAGAAAATATCATGATTGTCGGATGGAATGGGTTGTTTCAAATGGTATCAGATCCCGTGTCCAATTGTTGTGTCATTGAGGAAATTGGGCCCTTATAGGGGGTGGATTATAGAAATCCCACAACGAAGGAGGAGGATAATGAAGCACCCCTATAAATGGGGGTGTGGATTCAATTGGGATAAATTGATTTATTTATGAAAATATTATAATTATATTCAAAATGGGATAATCCCGATATTTTATGCTAGAGAAACATGCTATTTTTTCTTGTATGTTTTTCATATCTTTTTTTGTGACAGATTTAGGAAAGAATGTTGAATGAAATTATAATAAACATATCCCTAAAATAATATTTCAATAATTTTCCATCACCTGGTAAATTTTGTTGTTATCATTAATGTTCATGTTAATCACACCTATTTTATACACAAAACATGGCTCACAATGACATATATTTGTTTTTTTGGATTATTTCATTAAGAAAGGAGTTGTTACCATCCTCAAAACAATTCACGGACTACATTCAATTCAATGGATTAAAACATTATCAGAATAAATAGTTTGATAAATGTTCTTCCCTCAGCACAAGATGACTATAATATAGATTCAAATGTTGATCATCACGGATGATAGAAAATTGATTAAATATAAGCTTATATTTGAAATTATTCTCAAAAATATTAAATATTTTCATTAACATTAAATATTAATTTTTATGATTATAAATTCAAAAGAAATATTGTTGATTTAATAGGTTGATGATTAAGAATGAATTTTATTTTCTGTCAATCAATAAATGAAAATTCAATGATTTTTTAATGGAGATCAACAAAATTTACGTTATTATTAGTGTTTAGTATGTACAATTATATAAATCTAGGATTATAAAATCATGAAAAATCATATTTTTGAGAAGGAATCTAGGTAGGTGAAGGAAATTGTAATATTGTGTTTTAACAGAAATATGAGAAATTACTTGGAATAATTAAATTTAAATGATATCATAACATTTGAAGATTTATTGTTATTATATTTACTTTCTTTATAATCTGTGTTTAATCACAGTGATGAATCATCATATACATTTTATTTCAGGGAAATAAGTTTTCGAGATGTTGAAATCTGGAAGATAAGAAATCTGGATAACGAATTTATAAAAACTCTATTTCAATAATATATAATGCTATGTGAGTGTAAGACATAAAATTTAACTAGAAGAAATGTAATATAACTAAACTATACGGTTATGATAAAGGAAATACGGTGGCAATATCCTAAAGAATAAAAATAATTTATTAATGTTTTTATTTTAGAATCAACAAAATTATGTTTAACAGAAAGATATTATTCTTGTATAGATACTCACAGGAGAAGCATGAATGTAAGAAAAAATTCAAAATTCTTCATGAGTATATTAGATGATGTTTATTAGATTTAGTTGTAGTGAAGTGATAATATTTTGGATATTATACGTATTGAAGAATATATGTAATTTTATATAAATATCATGGGAAGTAATGATTTTCTAAAATCCACCCATGATAATATTATAATAAGAAGGGTAAATTCAACCCACAATTCAAAATGTTGGACTTTCACAAACCAATGTTTTTTATTTTTAGTCATGTGGATAATTTCATGACTAAACACAATATGAGAGGATACAAATATAATATATAATGATAATACATAAGAATAATTTTTAGTAGAAGAAATAAAATATTTGATGTAGTGTGAAGTTAATATTAATAAATATAAAAAATGAATATTTGAATTTATAAGTGGCCTATAGTGACATGATAAAATCAATTTCAATGTGGTTGATACATTCAAGGTCATATATATTGAAATAAATTTCATGATATGTTAAAGTCAAACATCAAGACTAACATTAATCTGAGGTAATAAATTTATAAATTATCTAACGTATAAATATGTTGGATGTTGCATTATGGGTTAGTCCTCATTTAGTGGATCAAGATCAATTAGTTTTAATGTTGGGTTATATGATCAACAATCAAATTGTAAAAATATGTTTATTTATCAACTTTATTAAACCAAAAAATAATTATCATGAAAAAATAAACATGATCGGTTACTAAATTCATAAAATAATAAAGAATGACAAAAAAAATTAAGAAAGCACACTCAGATTTTCTTCAAAAATATTATTTTGCATGTAAACATTTTATAAATATAGTGAGAATATTCAAAATAATTTAATTATAATAAATAGAAAAAAACACCATGATAAAATACATTTACATATACAATATACGCATTCCTAAAAAAATTTATAAGTACCTATAGAATTAATGAATAAAAAACTAAATTAATAAGAAAAAAATAAAAACCAAATAATTAAAGATCATTAAAAATTCTAATTGAAAAAATAAAAAAACATATTTGAATTAATTTGATAAAAAATTAACCTTTAACAATTTCATGGTTAATAAAAAATAGATAGCATTGAATGACATAGAGGATTTAAATGCTTCTGATAATTGGACTATGTTCATAGTGTAAAATGATCACTGGGTTCTTACATTGAAATAAATAATTACAAGTTAACAGTAAGTAACTTGATCTAAGGAACAAAAAAAGAATAAAATGGAAACAAAATCAATCAAAACACCCCTTAATTGGGTTCCTATTTAACTCTTCCACTATTCCTACATGTTCAAGGAATCAATCTCCATAGGTTTCAGGCCATCTGGGTCAATATTCTATATATAATCCAATTCCAATTCCCACTATTTCTATTAACGGATACGAAAACAATCAAAATACACTCATGATGTGAATGTTCATCTGAGGTGTCTTAATTTATCACTCTAATCAATATCTACCACAGATCTACTTTCGTTTTCATCCTTTTATAATGTAATAGACTATAAACCTCTAATAATTGTTCATTTTTAAAGGATGACTTGGTGTAGATCGTTATAACACAATTAGGGGATCATTCCAGAGCCATAGTTTTATAGAAACATGATGCTAGGGAAATGAATTTGATGGTAGAAATCATGTAGTGTAGGTGGATGTGGATAATCCAAGAGATACATACATTGGTAGGGAACCTGGGTGTAACATCCCATCAACTCAATAAAGAGGTACTGGATAAATCCAAGTAAAAAATGTCAAAATAATTCCATAATTTATCAAATAAATAGAGAATAATAACATTTGTAATTTAACTATCAAAACAGTACATGAAATTTGATTTCACTACTCTACACCATTATAATTTAAATTCCTGAAAACAATTTCATATTAAACAAAGCTACACAATCACAACCTTTAAAATTCAAATATAACCTAATGATGATTCTATGTGACCTACAATTGTCAATCAAGTCACCACCTAAATAAAAAAACACTTCCATAGTGTGATAATAGAATTTCCACCATAAATGTGACAATATAACACAGTTCACCTGTATTAAATAATATTTTAAAAAATTTCTAATCATGCTTTGAATTTAATGAACACCAAACATAAACTAAAGAAACACTTGTACATACATGAATTGACCTCTAAAAAGGATCCAAAAATGATGTATGGATCAGAAAATCTGATGTTATTAGTGGACCTCACAATATTTCATTAGATCATTCTGGTAATTAATAATAGAGAAATAATAAAAATAAAATAAAAAGTAGAAAAATAATGATATAAAATTCATAAAGAATATAACTCAGAAAACGGGTTCAATCTGGTAAATAACAATAATTAAATAAACATACTGTGAATAGGAAAATAAAAAAACATCTCTACATGAACAAACCTGATTTGGAGGCTTTCCACCAAAAGGGAATCCACATCCCAAGACTGTATAATAAGGGGTCACCAATTCTAAACACATACACATATAAAATCTATACATCCCTAGACTATAATGATATATCATAACCTTGAGATAACTAATCCAACAACAAATGGTATCCCACTACCAATCAAAGGAAAACCTATTTAAAATTAATTAAATAATTAAATTAAGAACGTAATTCACGTCAACAAATCCAATGCTATTTATGGGATACCAAAAATACCATTATGTTTTCATGTGATTAGATAAGCGTCAACATATTTATTTATTCTCTGAAAAATTCCATGAAAAAACTACTTTCAAACATGGTTATATCACTAGAATACATGTTATCTTAGGAAACAATGTATAAATCATCCCTATTAGATCCACCAAACTAACCAATGAATGCACAGAAGATGGAACAACACAGCATGATACAAAACTTTTGGATTTTTCAATATCTATCATATACTGCTGCAAACCACATGAATCCCCATGTTTATAAGGAATATCTCTAAACTCATTAGAAACACAAGAAATACAAGGGTATCTAGCTAACAGATAGGAAAATCCCAACCCAATCAAGTATTATTGTAACACAATGCTACAAATTCCCATGTACCTATACTATGACACTTGAGAGATTCCAATATAACCTCCATGACTCCATTCATCACTAAACCCATTAAAATGAAGATACCTCGGACCATTCATCAGGTGCAATTGGTTAACACCTATAGACACAAACAAAAATAGGGACACAAACTAATGGAATAAACAATAGTAAATTTCTAAATCATTATCATATGGAAAATAATAAGAATCATATAAGAGTAGAAATACATAGTCCCTGAAACACAACTCATTACTGACTAAAAAACTCTTTTACATTCTATCCTCACACAAACCCATCCTTTTTAAAGAACCAAATACTCAACCGGGAAGAAAATTCAAAAAGTGTATAAAGGATCAAACATGATCACATACATGGAAAATAGAAAGGATATTTAAATAAGTTATATGTTGAAAAATTAAAGACAAAGAGTTTAATTTCTCTTGCGGAATACTTAAAAACATTATTTATTGTAAAATTCACTAAATATTATTTAATGAAATAAATAAAATAATTCCGAATTTTAATGAGGCATAATTATGCCCTATTTGGATCCAATATCAGTTGTTGTTGGATGAGTTGTGGGTTAGTTCCCTTTCAATATAATTGGATATAATTTTAATTTTGGTTTTCAGGATCAATAATCACAGTCAAAAATTCAGTTTATTATTATTTTTCACAAAAAACCAATAAAAATGAAAAAATTAAAATAATAGGTTTTTAAATTCCTATAAATACAAATTAATTAAAACAAGAATGAAAAAACACACACTCAAAATGGATATTATGATAAAATTAATATTAACGGAATTCTTAAAATACATAGACAACATTCATTATAAAATAATTATGAAAAAATATTCAAACACCCTAATAAAACACATTTTTAGATAAAACATATTTATTTCTAGAACTATATAAATGATATTGAACAATTAATAAATCAAAATAATAAATATAATTTAATTTAGGATTATCGAAAATAAAATTCAAATATTTAAATTTCATAAAATAGATTCTAATTAAATAAATAAATCCAAACTACTTATAATTTAATTTAAAAAATAAATAGAATTAATCTATTCCATGGTCGAAGAAAATATAATAAAATCAACAATTAACACAGTGGTTATACATGCATCTCTTAATTGGCTAATGATTATGAAAAAAACTCAACATTTGATATCACGATGAAAAATAAATTAATTTCTAGGATATAATTTCCATTATAATCAATGAAAAAACAAAATGAATCAAAACCCACTTACTAGGGGTTCAAATTTACTTCTGATGCATGTTCTCTAGGATTAAAGAATCAGTTTCCCTAGAAATCAACATGTCTATGTCTTCAATCTTGGTAGACGAAAATTTATAGACCTACCGCTTAAGTGTAGGTCTAATACAATCCTCCAAATACACTATTAATGTGAATGTTTATCCAATAAATCTCAGTTTCTCACTATATTCTAGATCAATCACTACTCTATCATCATTATCACCACTATCCATGATCATGAACAATTTCCCTCCCTGATTTTGTGTAGTTTTGATTTCCAAATACTCTATTTCATCTATGTATGAAATGAAGGTCTATCCAAAGTCATATTTTTATAGAAACATGATGTTATGGTCCCCCTATTACCTCTATTGATCTTCCAACAACAAAGATGAAATAAAAAGATCTCTGATATCACTTAGAAAAGCTAGGGACCTCTTTAGGATAACCCTTATTACTACTTATAATGGGGAATCAATCATTAAATATCAGGAATTTAGTTATTTTTTAAAAGTAGGAGGCTAATATTATATTTTGGTCGAGGAAAACATGGATAATATAGGAAAAATGTTTGGTTTTAGGGAACCCAAGCATCACAAACCAACAACTATATAGATTTTCACTCGACAAGCCCATGGGAGACATATATAAATAATAACCAAATATTTTAAATTAATATAGTATATTAAAAATAAATATTTATTATCAATAAATAAAATATTATATCCATGTAAAAAAATTAGATATATGACCTAAAGATAAGAGGAAGATAGTGCTATAATGGTCATCATAAGGATGGTAATTGAATATTAATGCAGAAGAGGTTACAACAGTGCACCATATGATGATTTGATTTTCAAATTTCCCAACAGGTATTTTGGAAATTATTAAGGTAAAACAATAAGAAATAAAGTTGTATTAAATAATACTATTTAAAATTTTGTGGTTCAAAATACGAGGGTGAGTCTAGGTTAAAACATAAAGCTACATAAAAAATATTAAAAGAAAATATGTTAATGGAATATTTGATTGACTATGGATGATAATTAATTTTACTAGAAAATTAAAACCTGAAATAGAGTATTTATAAAAATATTGGAAACATGAAATGTGGATATAAATACAATACTATTTGTTGTTTTTTGTTAATGAATCAGAATATGTTATTCATACTCTATGACCAAAATGTTGTATTAATTGAAAAATTAGTCGATTTAAAGTCAATATGAGATGTTAAAACCTCGTTAAGATTGTAGATGAGAAAATATGATGATGGAGAATAAAATATTTATAAGAAAAAGGAATATTATATGTTCTATTAAAGGATGAATTCATTTATTTAAGATATTAAATATGTATATAATTTTAAGTATGCATGATTGTTGTATTAGTGTGATTAAAAGGAAATTGAGGGAATCTAGAAGAATATTCAGGTAAATAAAAATAATTTCCTTCCACCAAGTGTTTTTTGGTTACTGGGTAAATTTTATCTATTTATATATAGATGAACTTTTAGTATTTTATAATCATTAATATAAGTTATTATTAAGTAGAATAATTATCACATCATAAATTCGTCACGATTTTCACACCACAAGCTAATTAAAATGTGTATAATATCTTTTTTAGGAAGATAGTTATTTGATGAAAATTAAGTAGAGAGTTGAAGTCAAAATAAAACTGAATAATTATTATGCATGATTTTTTTAAAGAATAAATTATATTTCAGTGATATTGAGGAAATCTTTTTCTGTGTGAGATATATATATTTTCTGTTCCTATAAAAATTAATGATGTTTTTTGAAGTATATGAACCTATATCAAATTACAAAAAATATCAGTTTTGGGATGTATAAAAGAATAATGATCATGTTTAACTATAAATTTAATGTAAATAATTCTTGAAGACTAATGTTATGATTCTAAATGATATTTGATGAATATTGATAAAATGAATTGATGAATTATTTTGTAGAGATTTTATTTTTTATAAGAGAATTTAGGAGATTTAATGAATGAATTAAAAAATAAGATTTGATGTTAATATATTTATAATTACAATACTTTTCTATAATATTCAACCTATAAAAATTGTTGATTATATATAGATAAAGTGATGATTATAAGAATAAATGCATAAGAGAAAATTTTCAGAGATAAGATTTCAAGGAATATTTATTCGAGTTAATTATTTTTAGAAATTTAAAACATCATGTACTAGATAAAAATATTTAATTTGAAAAAATAGGTTCTATGGAATAATTGATTCATCAAGAATTACATTTACTAGAATAATAACATGTATAATGTAAATGTGTTCTAGATTAATTAAACATTGTAGTCGAAGGACCATTCTTTTTTGTGGAACTTTGATAGCTTATGGAAGTATATATAATAGGAATTCAAGAGACCATGATAATTTTGATGATTTTTCTTGTGGGATAAACACAATAGGTTAAGGATAATTACAACACAAACCAATATTAATTGATAATAATATTATTGTTGTACAATTTGTGTCATGATGCTGGCTCGATAAATTAAGGATTAGGTTCTCATATTGAGGTCAAATCATATAAAAATTCGTATGTGATATTTACATACATATTCTAAATAACAAAAGGGAATATTCATAAGGTTTCATACATAATATCCTTACATATTATACAATTACAATTGTTTGAACAAATTAGATGAAGTGATATTATAATTTTAACTTATTTAGTAAAAGTTTGTCCACCCTTTTTCACTAAGTCCCCCATCAGGTTTAATATATGAAATCCTTGTTATCTCAAAATATATAGAACAAACTGTTCTAGTCTTGGGTTTTCATATCAATAAATCTACAATAAAAATAAAACATTAAAATGAGGATTCTCTGAAAAAAATTATTTATTTAAAAAAAACAGAACATCACAGTTATTAATGTAATATTAATGATGATCAGTTTGAAAATCCTGAATGTATTTATTTATATTTTATAATATTTTAATGATTATATTGTAAAAAAATATGTTCCAAAAATATTTTTTAGGTTACACATGTGGAACAAAAATATGGGTACAAACATGTTTAGTTTCTGGGTTATTTTTTTGGAAAAATGTAATAATAGGAAATACAATAAATCTATATGGTACAACGATAGTGGGTGCTCAAAACATATATGTGGTGAAAAATATTAGTTTAACCATCATGAAAATCTTAATGGAGACCTTTCCACTTTTAGTGACAACTCAATCAGTAAGATCCTTAGTATAAGTACTATTGGGGTTTCAAATTTTGTAAATAATAATTATATTATATTTGAGAAAAATTAAAACACAATTTTCTATATATTATTAAATTATTCTATTATATTTTAAATTTCAATTTAAAATAAATGTTATTAATTTTCTTATTCTGATGTAAAAAAATTTATTTTCATCATATCATCTTAAAAATGTTTAGTTTATTAATTAAAAATAATTTTAAATTCAAAATAATAAACGTTTTAGTGAATAATATAGTGAGTCATGGATTTAGCATAGATTTATTACCTATTATAGGACACACATACATTTCAAAATCACATTGTATCATAAAAGTTATGGTGGTACAAGAGGGGGTATGAATTTTTCTTTAAAAAGTTTAAACTAAATAAAATAAAAGATATCTATTTAATAGAAAATGTTGGACTCAGAAGTCATTTTATAATTAGAGTGTTTAAATCATATTATGATTTTTTTGACATAAAATTATTTTTCACCAGTCTTGTAGATAGTATGATAAAAAATATTATTATAATGATATGTAAATATAACTTTCTAATATAAAATACACAGTGAAAATTATCCCTTTGCAACATGTTAAACAAAATATAATAACATTAAGAATGGATATAAATCATTATAAAAGGTAACTCTACTTTATAATCATAATAGTTAAGGATTTCATAAATTGTCACATTGGATATCCAGATTTTCAATACGTATTTTAATGATTTTTATTTCCATACTAAAAAATCACTTGGCAGGATGATCAGAATGGATCTATCTTCCAATCCTTTATAATCCATTAATACAATGATCGATATCTCTCAATCTTCCTATCCCCAAAAGTCCCTGATTCGTTGGATCCGATTCACCTATCTTTCAATCCCTAGAATCCCTTGATCTAAACGGTGATAAAAAAATGTTCAAAAGAATTTTCAATCCTCAAATGAGTTCCATAAAACTAAAACACTCTATGAAATTACAAAGCATTAAAACAAGATGTAAAAATAGAGAAAATACTTAAGAATTTGTAGTTAAAAATGAATCAGCTCCCAACTCTTAAAATGAATTCCTATTTATAGGAAAATATTCAATGGTCATATTTTTATGTTGGTTGAAAAAACTATAGAAAACATTCACTTTGAAATATTTTAATGATTTGGATCTTGATCTGGATAGCCGAGCATGAACTGTAATTCATTTTCCGATGTCATTTTTTGTACCAATAAAATTCTATAATAAATTGATTTAGACAAAATAAATTCAAATTGCATTCATTATAATCTTTGAATAGTATAATAGACTATTCTATTATTTTTCAATTCAATAAACATAACCAATGTTAATCTGATGATTCAAAACTATTTTTAGTTTGATGGTTATGACTTCAGTCAATTTGATTGATATAATATTAGATTAACCAATTTTTAGAATAGAAGTTGATATAATTTACTGGATACTCCATTATTATGATGGATCAGATTGAATAATAAAAAGTATATATTTGTTTTATATTAAAATCATTTCCATGTTTGGTAAAAAAATGTGTTTTCTACAAAAATATAGTAGAACACTTGGGATATAAAAAGTTAGTAAAATATAGTTTTAACAAATTGTTTCTTATTTATATAAATAAGTAAAGTAAAATTATAACATAAAACATTACTGACTATAATATATCCATTTTTGGAGAGCACAAAACAAAACACATTAAATAAGAAAAATACAATAAAATTTTAAATACCAACTACCAATTTTCATTAATGAGATTCAATGATATACTAAATAAAAAAATACATTTCTCATTGGTACTCCCCAAAGTGAAAAATACCTTTTTGTTCATCATTTTGGATCTGATAGAATTTTTCTTACTCATAATAAGAATTAATTCTTTTATATATTTTTTCCTTGAAAATATTTCACCGATAGATTTATTTCTTTAATTATATAAAATACCCCTTGAAGAAAATTCTTCAAAATTGTCTCCAATTTTTGTTCTCAAAAAAGGAATAGGGGAGGAATTATATTCTCTTGATGTGTTAGTAAAACATATCAAACAAAAAAATTTTGTTTTTATTTAGCATTTATCTAAAATATAATAGAAATAACATTCATCCAATTGAATTTGAAAACATTCAGGAAAATATATATTTTAATCAGGACGCCATTAAAACTAAACTTCAAACAAAATTTATAATTAGATCATGATTTCATGAATACAATTTAATTATTTAATATATAACTTCTTGAAAATCACCATAATCTTCTACAAATATTCAAAATAATTCTCAGTATTGGCTACTAGTGTGTCAATCATTATCATAATGGCTTCTATGATTGAATTAATTTTATACTCTACTACAAAACATTAAATAACATCATTGATCTTATTATTTCATTCCTTTTACATGACCTAATCATCTTAAAAATATCAGAGTCTATTATATTATTCTTTTAACTTATTGACATTTTCGTTTAAAACATTCACATCCTCATTTTGATAATATTTCATTTCATTTAATTGTTTAAAAAACTATACTCTATGTGATAATTTATTAATGACTTATCGATTGATTTATAAAAGTTAAGATAAACATAATTAATTTATATACTTTTATTTTCATGATCATTTAGATCATGGTCATCTTTCCTAGACTAGTGGAAAATTTCATTATCCCTTTTTTTGAGGGTCATTAATTTTCCTTTGAATGTTTTTGTTTCAGCCTCATTTTGGATCACAGATTCTGTCATCATCATCAATGATTATGATTTTTAATTCCAATAGCTTTTAATCTAATTAAATATTGAATATAAGTTAGAAATTTATGGAATAAAATCATTATTTTTTTTAAAATTTGACAAATGTAATCAAATTATTTCTATGCTTTGGTAGCTGGAGTTTCTAAATTCTCTAATGAATAATTTGAAATGCGAGGATAGGATGGTCCAACATATGACTAATTTAATCAAATATTCTATTATATGAAACTTTCATAATATCAATATTTTAATTTTATTGTCCTTGTTTGATACATTCATAAATAAAGGATGATATTCTTCTTCTCATTTTGATTATAATTTAAATTCCCCTGAGTCATAAAAGTCATAATTTTTATCATATTGAGAAGGTAATAATGTTGATATAAAATATGAATTTGATGATATTTTTTCCCTTCTTTCTACTCATATATTTCTATTTCTTATTCTTCTAGAAATTATTCATATTTTTCATTCACGTTTTTTGAGGAATACATCACAGTTTAAAGTACCCTTTTAATAACTTCCTATAATGACATGGGATGTTCCTTCTCAAAAATCTTTTGAAAATAATTTTTTGTAGGTATTTTAGTTGACATCTCATCTTTTACTTATGAAAAAATTTATTTTCCTTTATAATTTTGAACAATTATTGGGATATCTGATAGGTCTATGGATGTTTCAAAATACTCAACACTAGAATTAGATAGTGTCTTTTTGAATGAGGAATGATTCTAGATCATAGACAGGTTGTATAAATGAAAAATTAGAAACTAATATTTGATATTATAATACTTTTTAGAATCATTTTAACATCCATACCATCATTTGTGCCTTCGAAAATATTTTATTTTTTTTCTACTTGTTTTTATATTGTTTCAAATCATAAAATATCCAAATATTTAGATCAATGGATTTATCCCAATCAAGTCCAAAACTTATAATTTAAAAATGTCGAGGAAGGGTATCCCTACCACCCATATTATTTATTAAGTATCCTAACATCCACAATGTTACAAAATTATTTTTTAGAGTGAGATTTGAATCTCTTAGGGTTTTCAAAAAAAGTAAAACAATAAATCTGCTGCTTTTGTCTTATCAAAACACCCATGACTTAATAAAAGTTTGTGAGAAACAAAATTTTCATCTCTATCTAATGGATCTTCCACTAACTTTATGAATTACTGATATATTAAAATTCATCATTGACCAAAAATTTAAATAAAATTTCTTATTAATACTATTCTAAAATAAGTTATACCTATGAATAAAACTCACTTATAGTCTATTGGTAATATTTTTCAATGCCTTATTTTTCAACACATATACTCCCCCAAACTTGAAATTTAATAACCTTTTCTATAATAGATTCATAATTTTCAAAAATATCATTTCAATGATCCATTATCTTACTACTACCCAGTTTTGAAATTATTTTTTAGAGGCCATCAAACTGAATATAGTTAAAGAACACGGATTTAATGTTATGATTAGATTAATGGAAATGTAGTTTGATTGATAAATAAATTAGGTGTAATGAATCAATATTTAAATCCTGGAAAAATCATGCAGGATACAAATACTCTAACTATATATATAGGCACTAGTGTGATGGTTTGACCTCTAAAAAACCATTTTATCAGATCAAATACCCTTTTTTGATCTACTAATTAACATTTAAACAACAAAATATTATAAAAAATCAAAATATTATAGATATTTAAGAAATTTTTTATTGGTATATTCAATAATCCAATTTTAGTAATTATATGTTTGTTAAAAAAATAAGTATTCAAATATAAAAGAATATGTACAAAAATTTTGATAAATGAAAATAATGGATAAAAAACAAAATGATTATAAGATTACCTTTCAAAGTAAGAATTTTATATAATTTTGAATAACTTACTCTTAATGATTTTTCTAATATATATTGATTACAATGTAATTTTTTTAAAATATTATTGTCTGAAAAAATGTAGTAATAATATTTTATCATCAAAAACATTGTATAAAACATTGATTCTAAAATGTTTATAAAAATTGGGATTTAAACCTTATATTGAAATATTGGCTCTGAAAAAAATAAATATATGAGATAAAATGTTAGAAAACAAAAAAAATTAGGAAACATATGTTTTTAGAAAACAATAAGGTTTTATAAAATTAAAGGTATTAGGAAAATGGTTTTAGAAGACTAATAAATTTTTACTCCCCCATTTATAAGGATTTAATTAATATAAGAGTATTGGTATGGTTGAATTAGAAAAGAATAACCATTTGATACTTGTCATTCCAAACTTCTGATTAATATATTCAAATCTATCGAAGCAAAGGGGTTTAATATAAATATAAGCAAGTTCTTCATCCAATATGTGGAATTATAATATGATATATGTTTTTTATGTGTTATCATAATGGAAATGTTTTCTTAAATATATTTTCTTATATTGTTAGTGATGGGCTTGGTTCTAAATAAAAGAAATATTAATTGTGTTATCAAAAAATATTTGACATTTAGTGAAAATAATTCTATATTCTGTGAGTCTGTGTTGCATCCATAAAACATGAGCATATAAACATCATATTTTATAATATTTATATTTAATTATTGAAATATCAATTGATTTTTGTTTATTAAAATACCAATAAACTATATCTTATCCTATGAAAACCCATGTTTTAGAAGTACCACTGAATTCAGCCTCTAATTTTTTTTAACTGAAAATCATTTCAACATGAATAAAATAAACTAAAATTAATATACACCTTATGGTAATAAAAATTTAAATTTAAATAATTAATATGGGACACTTTATAAGTTTCTTGAGATCTTTCACAAAATCATATAGAAAACATTAAATAAGCCAGAGCATCAGTTATTTAAAGAAAAATACAAATAATTGGTCAAAAATATATTTTGATCAATTGGTTTCCTAGATTCATTAATATATAATGTATTTGAAGTTTCAATAGGAGTACTAATACTTTTATTGTTTTCATATCTAGATTTCTTATGAATATATTATATAAAATATTATCTATTTATAAATGTTCTTTCTCATTTTGGTAAATTTTAGAAACCATGAATTTATATTATCTCACCCAGTATACTCATTTAAAACTTATATTTTATAATATCTATAATTAATTTTATTAAATACTTTTGAGCTGATATTAATAGAATTTCTTCAAAATATATGTTTTCAATCATAATATTTTTATTAAATTTATTTGTAAAAAGTATTTTATCCTTATCTCCATTAAAAAATTGTTTTGTAACAAAAATACAGCTAACCTGTAATGCCTAAGTCTAGGGATTGTGTATGTTTGTAAAGTGCCTAAGTAAGTTTAAAAACATATTACATAAGTTATTAATTTTCAAATACATCAGGTTGTTCTACATGAAATTCCTCATGAAAATATCCATTAATGAAATAACACATCACATCATATTGAAATAGTTTTAAATTTATGAATGTTGCATAAGCTAGAAGTATATGAAAAACACAATGTCTAGAAATCAGATCATAATTTTTTTCATACACTACAAGAATCATAGCCTGTACCCATGGTTTAGAACCATGAGTATATCCCTGAACACCATGGGTATAGGCTATAATGATGATTCTATGAACGTTGGGTGCTTAAGTAATGAGGATATGTATATACCTGCAATTAATAAAGAAACATGGGTATAGGGTATAAAAATTTCATAGTACCAATGGTTTAATTGATAACATGGGTATATTTCCATATCAAATATTGATAAAATAACAGGTATATATGGATGTCCAAAATTCTTCTATGACCATAGTTTTTTGATTCGTGGCAATAGTGTCCCACCCCAATCGGATAAATGTACCACCATCCAAAACCTCTCAGAAAACCTACAAATAAATTAAAACCCATGGTAAACATTTAATATGGTTCACTTATTATATGTATTTCATTCATCCATAAAATTATATATAGTTTTCAAACCATTTAAAATACTATAACATAAATATATACTATCCAAATCATCAATTTGTATTATTCATCCACAAATGTCTCTACCTAAACTAAAACAATAGGGGAGATCAATATCTATCAAATAATCACCACTTCCATCATATTCATTAGTAGAATCTAGATCATCATATTCTTGAGGATGAAAGAAAAATAGATGTTGTGGGTGAGATTAGTAAGGTTCACATTAAATGTATAGGTCTACTGATGCATGCCCCACTCATGGAAGGTCTTGATGGAAGAAATCTTGTGTTCTCCACTAATGGATGAAAATGGGCTAGGCTGATGTATTGAATGAGGCATGACTCGGTTATTGAAATCATGTGTAGTACACTCATGTAAGGAATATGGTTCATCTAACAAATGCATCTAATGAATAAATAACATAAGACTAAGGGGGTTGAGAAAAAGAGGAAAGCGTGATGATGGGAATGGTTGAAACCATACAAGGACAGAATGGATAAGCCGATGTGGATCATGGAAAGGTATTGTATTTCTATGGAAGTATTAAGAGATTAAAGATAGGTATGTGATGTTTGATGAGGTGGAAAAGAGGAGGAGTGGTGTGTTTTAGGGATGTGGGAGAGGAGTGTCGTACATAGGTGAAAAATGGGTGACCATTTCGCCACAAGCATATTTGAATGTGGATTTAAGAAGCATATAGCAATGGTTTTCATTAAATCATAGATATTTCATAATATACAGCCACCTGGATATTAAACTATGTCTATTGCTTCATGGTGATAAGTTCTTTTTCTAGTAGTGTATGTGGAGACTCTTAGAAATACATATGCATGAGAAATACATTCACATTATATTCAATAGGATATGGATCATTAATGATTTGTTCATAAAAATAATAATATTTTAGTATTTTAGGATTTAAAATTTATTATTTTATGATAGATACCATTTATTTATTGGTGGTAAAAGAAGAATTGAAAAAAAGTGATCGAATAAGAAAATATTTTTTTTTTAAATATCTTCTTTACATATCCTCTTAAGAGCACTAGGTTTGGGATTTTGTTGATAATATCACCTTTAAAATGTTTCAATAAAATTTAGTAGATAATGGGAAAAGTTATAGATAATCTTGAAGGAAAAATTTGGTGTAACTAAAAGATGGTATGTGTGCCCTTTTATGAATGAGAGATAGGGAACACTTTGTAGTGTTTAAAATAACAACATATAATTAATCATTTCTTAAAAATTGATTCCTAATGGCCATGAATTGAAATAAAAATGTGAGAGTTTTGAAATAACATAATCCATTGAAATTTAAATATATATTTATTTATTTTAACCTTATCATTTTTATTATTTTATAAATTAATTATTTTTCACTTCAAGCACAATAACAACTAATTCAATCATAAAGGGTAGAAAATGTTTTCATAAATGAAAAAATTACCCATATATAGACTATAGTTGATATTTTAAAACATATTCTATTAAATTAAAAAAGGATAAGATTTTTTTGAATTCTAATTCATGTGATAAAATTTTATCTATTATAAAACACCATTACTGTAAATTTTACTACATTTTATTTTGTTTGAACATAAACAAAAATTAAAAAGATATAATTAAAATATAATATTTGTATACTTACTTAATATGTCATTTGTATCTAAAAAATTTATTTTACTGTATAATCAATATAAATTTCATCAATTTAAATATAATTTACCACTTAGTTTTTTTATTAATTGAATAAATATTGTGTAAATGCTGTATAGAAATTTATTATAAATATTCAATGTCAAAAAATTAGTAATAAATTTCCATAATAAAAATAAATAACTTATATTTGAAAAAATAATATAACCAAACTTTTCAATCTTTTATTTTTATGAATATATTGTAATGATATTTACGTCAAGAGTGTGACATTTTGAATTTTTTTCTTATATTTATATAAAGGTGGTATTAAAAGATATATTAAACCAAGTGGCCATATATTTGAATCTAGTATGTCCATGAACATATTCAATTCTTCTAATAGTATAAATTCACGTTTTAGAAAAAAATTTAAAGTCTTATCCCAATGTTTTAACCCTATTTTACTCATTTTACCCTTAACGAGGTGATAAAAAATTATTATGGTTAGTATTTATTTTGAACCCAAATAAGAGGGACATATTTAAAAAATAAGAAAATAATTATTATTACCATGGAATCCATTTTAAATATTCAATTTTTATATGTGGAATAAATTCATTTCAAAATAACTATGCAAAACAAGATGAAGTTATTTTTTAAAAAAATTCTTTTTAAGCATAAAAATACATATATATTCTTATATCATGCCTAGAGAATATATTATATAAATGTTTAAAAAAATTATTCTTGAAATAATATATAAATATATATATAAGTAAGATAATTCAACAAAATAAATGAATTTTTTTAAAATAATTACACATTGCACAAAAAAAAATTGTTTTCAGGAAAATCGGTCACTTACATAGAAATATTTTTTATTTTTACTTATAATAAATTAATAAAAAATGAATTTAACTATAAAATTTTAGACCATAATATTTTTCTTAATTTGTTAGTTCTTTTCATACCCACCAATTTTATGTCTAGGTTATAATGTTATACTACATTTCAACTCTTTTAGAGTCGGGGCAATGCATAGTGAAGAAAATTAAATTATTCGAAAAGATATAAATCTTAAACTCATAGGGTATTACAATATTTCTCAATTAAAATGAATTTTTCCATAAATATTACATTACATTAAAAAAATGATGAATTATTTGATTCAATATATCCACAAGTTCCCAATTAGATTCTTTTAGTTTTATATACCTTTAGAGATCTTTAACATGGTGAGTAATCTTCTTCAGTATCACATTATCTCAATGATCCATGATTAATACTAGTTCATATTCATAGGAAAGGGAATTCTTGAGAAGTAAAAAAATCAAATTTCATCACATGTGAATAATTAGGTATGTACTTCTACAAGAGAGATACATAGAACACATCCTGAACATGAGAGAGATTTGTTGTATGTTCTGTGTGATAAGAAACCATCACTACTCGATCAATAATCTAAAAGCGACCAGTATACATAGGGATTTTCATTTATTTAATTCTCAATACCATTACCTTATTCTATTAGATAAATTAATTGAAACACATTTTCACCATCTTTGAACAATATATTCCACTAATGATTAACATCATAACGTTTCTATCAACTCTGATATGCTATAATGCGGAACTGAATACCTTTAAAAATATCTAGTATTTCCATGGATATCCTAGGTCCCAAAATATTTATATCTATAACTTTATAACAAATCATTGTATTTCTATACATATTTCCATGAATAGATTAATAAAGAGTCACCTGATTGCTTGAGTGAAAGAATTTATAACAAGAAAACATGACTAGAGTAAGGTTTTGATCCCAATTACAATTAAAATACATAGAACCATATCTCATCTACCCTATAGGTCATTACTGTTTCACTTAGTCTTACCATCTGTATGAGGGAGTTATTTTGTAGAGAAACTCAACTCGGTATTAATAGCTTGGTGATGAAATTTCTAGAACATAAATGTAATCATCCGACCGAGATAACATACAATAGAACATTGTACTCCACCAAACCTCACCACTTCCTTAAAATGAATTGTTGAAAACTATGAGAATTATTCTCAAATAGAAATATTTTCTGCTAAGTTCTCATGGTGATTAACTACAACCCTTATAGAAATATGTGAATTATATAGTTTATAGAGTATTATGACATGATATACAATGTTTCTTTTACATTTCTATTTTGGTATGGGTAATGGTTAAAACAACACCTTATACTTGTTCTTCTAGGCCTTAACTTGCTTACATACCATGCACTAAGATAAATACTCTACAATATCTCACCTCATGATATCCCACTAGAGATAATGTTTTAGATATCTGTGTATATTCATAAATACATGATGAGTAGATAATGATGAATGATGAGTATGATCCAAAAAATACAAATTAAAATATAGTAAGCATGGAAAATAGATACAGTTCCAAAACATTATCATTCCATCACGATCAAGGTTGATCTCATAATTTTTTTTGAAATTATACTGTAATTTAAAATCATCCATCTATGCCTATTTTTTCATCATAATAATGGATAGTGGAAAAATCATGAGAAAGATAATATTTCTCTCCTTCAGTCAATATTCTCATATCCATCCTTTAAAAATACTAAAATATTTGATCTTTTTTATCGTCATCATTTTTATGATATCATGATACTTTCTACTAAAGCATATGAATCCTTGTTTACTTTTTCAGGGTAGTAATGTATTGTAATGTCATAATATTTAATGAACTCCAATACTCTTATCTAGAAAATATTTAACACTTTTTTAGTTAATATATATTTTATTATTTTATTATTTGTATATATATTACACCTTTCTCTATAATGATAGTCTATATTCAATTTTAATGAAAAACATAATGTATTTAAACATAATTAATGAGTTGGAGAATTTTGATAATAAACCTTATATTACTGTGAAAATAAGTTATAACCATATCATTCTACATGAAAACACATCCCAATTATTTCATTGAGGAATCACTATAGATTACAAAGCATTATCTATTATAGGGTAATGAATGCATTTATGTGATGACTAAAATTTTCCTAAATTACTTGATATTGTCCTCATATACATCTATCTATATGAAATTGGATAATTTCCATTTTAACATGATGAGTAAATTATATATTCATGAGAAATTTCATATAAATAATTGATAATATCCATATAGTTCAGGAAAACCATTGATCCCAATCATAGTTATTATTCTAGGCCAATGTTTAAAAACATATTTCAATGTTGTGTCTACTTATATTCCATCCCTTGATATTATATGACTCAAAAATTTATCTTTTCAAGACAAAATTCTCTCATGGTAATTTTATGTACACCTTTAGTTTATATAGGGAAATCATTACAATTTTCATGTCATCATGATGATATTAAATTATCTTCAAATATATAAGAGTATATTATATAATAAAAACCAAAACCTGATCCTGGTAACCTTGAAATACTCTATTAATTTAATCCATAAAGACATAAAAAAAATTAATAATACCATACAGACTCACTATATAATAATAGTGTTCATAACATATACAAAGAAATGATTTAGGTATATCCAATATATATATCTTCAATTGATGATATACAGAATCACATTTGAATTATTGAAAAATATTAATCTCCACATATTTGATCAAATGAGTCATCAATATGAGGAAGAGGATTCATATTCATAATTTTATCTAATATAGTTCCCAATAATCAATATAGGGTCTCACATATCTATATTAATTGTTTCAAAAAGTACATGTGGACCCCAAGGTAACACACTTGGCCTAATGAATCCCATGTTAATATTATCTTGGAGCATATTATTCAATTACTACAACAAAATATTATCTATTATATATGGAATATTTCAAATAGGTGTATCACCATGTATGAGTTCTATTCATAAATCAACATCATGATTTAGTGGGGAAAAGTAAAATCATATATTAAGACATCAATAAGCTCATTAAAAATATAAATATCATCTACTTTGAGTTCTTCCACCACCAATGAGATAAGAATACATTTTTAAATGGATTAATGGCCCATAAAATTAATGCAATTTTCATTTGATGTTTATATTTATCATGTTATCGAGAGATGAACATAGGATTTTCCATATCAAATGAGACTTAAGTTCCATGAATATTGATGTGAAATTATTGTAATGAAATACTATCCATTCCCATAATTATATCGTATTAAACAAGAGGAAGAATAAAAATATTACATGTATAAAATTTCTATAAACTTCAATAATATGAGAATCGTAGACATGTGATGTGATCAACATACCATTTTTTCTGTCAGAAATAATTAAACATATAATCATTCATATAATTCTATGATACCCTTTGTAACATCTTAAAATATTAATTGGTGGGATGTTCCATAATCAAATAAGACATTTTAATATTTAGAGTAGATAGAAAGTGTAACTTTTACTACATTATTATCCACATTATAAATTGACCAAAAGTGTTTTCACTTTATCTATAGGCTTGAGGAGATAGTTAGGTAGGTAATTCTCATTAACCTTTGAGTTTGATAATTGGTTATAATAATTCCCATTATTCTTAAATTTCAAACACTAGAGTGCGAGTGGTGAATTCTATGGTGATTTACCTCTATCAATGTATAAATTCTTCTTATTAATAAGTCACTATATTTCTATGTGACCCTTTTTTCAAACATAAATCATTTTATTGTAAACTGAAGAAAATTATCCCCTTTATTTCTATCAAAATTAAGGAATTATGAAAATCTTATATTCTTCCCTCTATGATTTCCATAATTCCATTGAATTCCACCATTATTTTTTAATCAAATCCATGAGGTTGATGGGTAACTCAAATCTCCATTATAACCTTGATATCTCATTGAACAATCTTGTAATCGATACTTAAGTCTTTTAAGGTAAAAAACATTGGAGAAATGGATTTAATCAATGGAGAATCAGTATACCATACATTTTGGTCTGATGATAATACCTGAAGTGTACCTCACAAACCTGGTAAATTTTTCATCCTGTGTACTAATGGATTCATCATCCTTTTTCATTATCTAATGTAATTTAGTCTCCATTTTCATACTAATAATAAGATAATGTACTTATAAAAAAGTATACTCTTAAACTCATCCCACATCATGGAGTCAATTTCTTTCCATTTCCTCATGTTTTTAGTATGATTCTAACATTGATCTACATAACCTTCCAAATTATAAAAAAAACATATTCAATACAACAAATAGTGGATAATTTATTTTCATTGGTGCAACGCTATTTTTCATCAATTAATTCATTAATAGAACAAGTAAAATAAAGTAATTGTCGCCTCACTAATGAATCAATATAATAGAGTTCCATCATTTTCTTGTTTAGAAGAATAGAAATATTTATATATTTTGAAATTTTTGTAAAGATAGTGAAGTTATTTTTTAATCTATATCACATAAAATTTGGTTTCTCTAGAGTATAATCATACTACATTTCATAAAATTTAACATTAACAAGAGTCATTAACATTCCAACTATTTACTCACACCAAAAACACTAGTGTGAAAAACAATAATCATAGCGGGAAACCGTATAATATTGAATATTCATTTATAATATTGTTAAATCAAGATATATTCTTTTAAATCATTGATGACATAGGTTTAACATTTTATATTTATTGTCAAAATTTATTACAATACATTAATATGTTTTCTAAATAAAATATGTGTTATCACAATAATATCTCCCAAGAATGTCAAAATCGTTGTGTAGTAAGGGAACCCTCATCATGAAATTGAATGTTAGTAGAGATATACCCAGTCCACCGTTTTTAGGGATATTACCCTTAGATGAATCAATTCTAAAACAATATCCCATTCTAGTATCCATCGAGGGATGTTTTTCTAGGAAATCCATAGTCCATTATTTATTATAACATATGACATTCGTCTATATATTTTATTATTATGAGGGTTCTTACAAATGTTTTTTCATTCAAGATTAGAAAGGTTCGCAATGCCTTGATAAAATAACAACTATTTCAACAAATAATTTTCATACATATATATTACATCTTACAAGATTAATATTAATTACATAACATAATAAACTACACTACAATCATATATGTTTGGTATATTTGGAAACATGGATATAAAAATGGTTCATGAGTAAATTATGCCATCTTCCACATTGTGATTTTTAAATAGAAAACTTCTTAGAAATATAATACTCATTACCTTTCTTTGTAACTTATATAATGGAAATATTTGAAAAGTTGAGATCATATGATCACAAATTTTTCACAAGGGAGGTATCATTGATAACATAAATATGAAATTAACGTAATGGTATGTGAATATGGGAATAAAATATGAAGATAATACCTTTTATATCATATAACATAATCATTGGTCATGGAATAATGGTTTCTAGTTCATTAGACATAAATCATATAATAATCAATGAAAATGATCTATGAGATCATAAAATTATCATGAAGAATAAAATTATGTCATAAAAATATATAAAATCATTTTCTTAGTAGTAAAATATTATTAATAAGACTATCATAATGGATTTAGTTAACACCCAAAACCAACTTATTAGTCATGAATTACACCCAAGACTACTCGTTGATAGAATCCCTTATTGAATTGGGTTTACTAACAATTATGGTTTTATTTAACTCATGATATATCAATCTTTATCCATTGTATTTTAGATCTATAAAATTTTAGGCCCACCCATCATATAAGGAAAATAAGATATATTTGTTCCATAAGATCAGAAAAAATTCATCATTTCAAAACCCTTTGAAAAGAAACAGGATTCATAAACATCACATTGTAATAATCATGAAACATCCAAAAAAATATGAATGATGGTATCATTTACCCCTAGCCCTATTACAGGTTATAAAAAAGCAAACTAATTCATCATAGATGGAATATACTTTAAAAAATCACTATGAATAATTTTTGGATTATACCATTTTCACATTGAAATCACAGATTTAAAATAGAAATTTTTTTCAAAATTATTAAACAAATAAATTTATTTGAAAATATCTTTGTAAAATTTTAATGGAGGCTTCAAATAATTTTTTTGTCAGAATAATAAGACATTAAAGTAATTCAATACATGTAAAAACAAATATTCCTTTCATAATTTTGGAAAAAAGGCAAAAGTACCTTATTCAAAAAAGACAACAAGATTCCATTTTATTTTTTTAAAAAAGAAACAAATGTGTCAAAATGAATTTTAAAAAACCTTTTATTATAGTTAAAAATATTTCTTGAAACCATTTTTATAAAATATGTACGTTAAAGAGAATATATTATAGGCCGAAGAGGGAAATATAGCTGGTTTTCCATAAAATCATTCACAAAACATATTAAGTACATAAAATGAAAAAGAAATTTAATTTTAAAAAGTAACTATATGATAATAAATTTTTTTTATTATTCATAAATATACCATAATATTTCATCATTATAACTTAACAATAATCAATCCCAATAAAGAATTCAACTCTAAAAAAAACTTTTATCTTGTGTTATACATTCAATGAATGTTCTTTAAACTTCTGTATAATAAATTTAAATATTTCATAATTATATAACAGAATCATGAAAAAAATATAATAACATAAATTATACACTTTTAACATTTTACAATCCATTTTTAATTATTACTTATTAAAATTACATTTTTGGGTGTCAACTGTTTCATTCTTCATGAGAATTTTAGTTCGGAAGTTCTAGTCCTCGTATATCAATCATGGTTACATCATCTCCATAATTTTTATAATAATATAAATACCTCATTTATTCATTAAATAGATATATATTAAAAGTATTCCATAAATTTTATACATAGAAAAATTAATTACATTGTTAATAGAGATGGTAGGTTATACGTACGCATGAACGACATTTTAGATTTTTTAATGGATTTAAGGTTAAATAATTATTCATCATTATTGAATCATTATTATATCATATATATCGTATGAATTATTCAAATCTATCATTATTAAAATCTATGTAAAATTGAAATTAAAAAATCACATCACTTCATTATGGTGGTAGTCCATATGCACACACGAGCGATGTTACTGTTTTCCAACATATCATTAGGTAAGAATGTGAATATGATATTATATTTATTGAATCAAAAATTTATAATTAATATCACATAATCACATTAAAACCATCATAGTAACCATGTATAATATATAGTGATGAAACTGGAATTGTATGTATATGCGCAGATGATAATCATTATGTATGAACGATCAATAATTTCACACCTCATTTGATGGGAAAGAGGGTTAATAAAGGTTGTTTAATAATATTAAGGAAAATTATTTATATTTACGACAATTAGTATATTATTTTATGATAAATATTATATATTTATATGTATTAAAAGAATAATTATAAATAAATTGATCGGTTGGATCACTTATTGTGGACTATTGGGTTAGTATTTTGACTGAAAAATACCTCTAGAACGTGTATATGGATGTTTAGAAGATTATTAATTATGTTTTGGATAATATAAAATACTAATCATGGTGTAAATTGTGGAAATCATCGGTTTATATTTACAAGGGATAGATATGAAACACATGTAATTTCATAAAACATTAAAATATTAAAAAGTTATTCTCTAACCCAAAGCTTCCAAATGGCTTTAAATTAAAAAAATGATACTGTCAATTTAAAATCATCCAGGGAGATTTATATATGTTTTTGTGTAACTTTAAACATTATATTTTTTATTAACCACTTCATTAATCATTTTTTTCCTTACCCACTATAACAACTATTTCAATCTCAAGTGTATAATAATGTTACCATAAATGAAAAAAAATGACTCATAGATGGACCATGGAAATTTTTTTAAACAATATTCCATTAATTATTATGATGATAATATTTTCTTAGAATTTTATAACATTTTATAAAATATAAAATATTATAAAATACCATTAATGTCAATTTTGGAACTATTCATTTAATTTTCCTATAAAACCCCCAAGTCAAATATAGAATTCAAATATAATTTTTTCACAAATCCATAATTTTTCACATATATATATACCAAATTAATTGACCAAATTAATTCACTTAAATTGGATTACTTCAAAAAAAATCAATAAATTAGTTTATTTTTTAATAATTGAATAATTGCTATAATTTTATTCCATATGCGATTAATGTAATTATATGATCACTAAAAATAAAATTAAACTATTAAGAAAAAAATAAATAATTTTTATTTCAAATTTACATTTATAACAGAACTTATCCCATTTATTAACTTTGTAAATATTTTATATATAGTAAACTCAAGCGAGTGACATGCATTTTCTTTAAATTAATATAATGGTATTGTTACAAAATATATATATCATGTGACCAAATATTTTAGATTATATGAAAATAACAGAAATCATATCATTCAATAAGATACAAAAATTAATTTGATACATTTTCAATCTATATCCAAATGTTTTCAACCTATGTGACACATTTTACCCTTACTGAGGCAACAAAAAATGACAATGGATACTATTCTTATTTACCAAATAACGGATCTACTAACTACATTTTACAGTACTAATTCCAAATATTTTATCAATTTTTAAATATTCAATATCTATAATCTCTATAAATTTATTTTCAAATAAGTTCACAAAACGTGATGAATACCATTTAAAAAATAATTTTTTAAGTATAAAATATTTTAAATATTCTTATCTCGTGCATAGAAACAATATTATATGATTGTTAAAAAATTTTATTAAATACATAATATATATTTAATTAAAATAATTCACTAATATTGATCAATTTAATTTATTTAAATAAAATTACATTGCATTCATAATATTATTTTTTCAAAAAAACATATATTATGAATAAAAAAATTTTTATTTAAAATTATAATAAATTTATTTCCAATGAATTTATTTTAATCTAGTGTAAAATATATATTTATCAAAATTTAGTCAGTCATGTTATACTTTTCAAATTAAATGGATTTGTTATAATGTAGAACTATATTACAACTCATTTAAGCATGGGGTTTCCTCTTTCGCAATATATCAAAAAAATTAAATATATTTTAAAGTAAATATATCGAAAAATATTTGGAGTTTACATTAATCTCATTGAAGAAAATTGTTATTGTTGAATTTTTTATAAAGGAACCTCATACCACTTGTATTATCTAATCATCATCTCCACCTTGAGGTAAAAATAGAGAATATTAGGGCAAATTTTATAATATTGAATCACCATATACATTTTTAGAAATAGATTTAATCAACTAAAGATACGGTCCCATAACTCTTATAATTGATTAGAAAGAGAATGGTGTACTATGCATTCCTTGTGAAGTTTGATTTATATGCTCCGATAGACTCATATTCCTCATTATTCATTATGAAGAACTCCCTCTAAATTTTTATATTGACTGTTCATGAAAAATAATCATTGAAAAAATAGTTTCATGAATTCCTTCCATTCCCTGGAATCAATATCATCCTTGGAATTCATGATCATGATTATCGTCCACTATTAATTGGCTTCTCCCTCCATTTAATGAATTTCCATCAAAACATTATCTTTTTCATAGAATTGGAAGATAGTGAATATCGTCTCAATAATGATAATCAATTGTTACATTATGAGTGGATCGAAATATCTACTAAATTTTGGAGTCATTGGCCACATATAATAGCCAACTATAATAGGTAATTTCTTAATTGAAATTTGGAATTCCACATCATTTATGATAATATTCATAGCATGAGTCAGTTGAACTATTACATCTATGAAGCTCCCAACTCCATGTCCTATAATTTTAGGCATACAATTAGGAAAATAACCACATTACCTATCACATTGGTTATTGGAATGGCTCATAATATATCCCACCATTAATTAAAATATGAAAAAAAAACAATCTAAATACTTTATTTATCCTAAATTATGAGTCTCTAGGTTCTAATTTAGATAATACATAGAAATTTCCAAATTGTGCTTTCAAACAAAAAAATCAATTCGTATTCAGCATATAGGTTCAGAAAGAGTTTATGATTTTTTTAAAACATATCGTCTGGGAGTGTCAATTTATGTTTGTATAGAAACATATTTTCAGTCACCAGGTGGTCATCCTGTTAATACAAAATGTTCCATTTTAGGAGTTAATATCGCTAAAAACAACTGTGCTTGAGGATAATGTAAATTTATTATCCAAATAGGGAAGTAATTTCATGGAAACATATCACCCTATACTTCACCAAAATTCATTGATATTTCCTATATTTACATTTATTCCTCTGGTTCTCACTATAGTATTCAATTATTAGTATCAAACATAACTATAACGTTATCTAACACAAGCTATATCAACCAAATATTTATTACATATATTATTGAATGTTTTTTAACATAACCTTCCATTTAATACAAAATTATGATTGAAAGGCCTAGTGTCTTTGGAGGACTAGGTATATAAAAGATCAAAAAAAAATATAGCACCATTGTTTAAATAGATATAATTGTAAAATAAATATTTTTTATCTCATTAAACTACATGCTATATCAAGGGGAATACATAGAAAATGGGTAGATCTAAAAATCTTAGTAAGGGAATAAACAAGATAAAGAATCATGTTGTATGAGTCACAGGTAAAATATGATATCATGAAATAGACCACTCGTGAGTAATAAAATAAGAGGATAACATAAGGAAAATGTTATCATCAGATCATGGAAAAATTTTAATTGTGGAAACAATAAAAAACATAACATAAGAATAAGTCAATGCTAACTACTAAGACAACATCACAAGGTTAACATAGCCCCGTTGTGGATTACATTTACTCAATAATCTTATTAATATTGTCTCATGAAATAAACATTACAAAATTAATTGGATAAATATTTGTGTTCTCCCATTATAACATGTTAATGGTTTTGGGTGATAATAAGAAAATTAATCATAGTTGTAATCATTGGAATTACCCACGGAAATAAATGGGTTATATAGTCTTGCGTTATATCATAATCATTGAAAAGTTATTAAAGATTCAAAATTTAAAAACAAATAAAATATTATGTATATTCATATATGAGAACATAATCATAGGTCTTAATATAAGGTTTTAATTATTGAATAAAAACATTAAATGATAATTATATAAAATGATTAATGATATGAAATTTCAACTTAATCGAGTATGATTTTTAAAAAAAGAATTTTTGAAATGAACTTATTGAATGTATTATCCCATAAATAGAGATAATAATTAGATATGTATAAATTCATGTGAAATATAAAAAAATTAGAATCAAAAAATAATATCAATGGGGGAGTGCTTTGAGAGAAAATGATCATAACTATAAAAAAGGTGGTATAAAGAAATATTAATATTTATGTCATATATTTATTGGTAACCATTATAAAATAATAGAGAGTAAAATAATTTTAATTATAAATTTATTTTAGAAACATATTATTATATATCATTCCTTATTTTATTTTCATATAATATATTACCACACCTTGTTTTCAAAAGTATTTATTAAATTTTCTATTATTGTTGATAACTATTTTGTTTTTCAAGCATGGTTTGGTTTTTCCGTCTTCGTATTTATACATTGATCAGAGGTAAATAATATCCACAATTATAGAAAAGAAATTTTTAATATACCTCTTCATTATATATTTATATATATATATCTACAGTAATCCTTAAATGGTTTAGACAAGAAAAATGAATTACACTATTCATGGGTACAGTAGGTTGTACATATGCATGAACACTATTTATATTTCATGATGGATGGAAATAAATAAAGGTAAATAAACAATCACCCCTCAAGAATAAAAAAACTATCATAAATAAAATAAATATTTTTTTATTCCGTCATTTAACTAGCGGTGATTAGTGTTGGTGGAATATTCATTACTTCGATTTCTGAAGCAATACTCTACTGTAGACACAACTGATGATTTTGTTTCCCATTTGATGAACGATCAGATTGATATATATGACTAAATTAAAATAAAAATACATAATTATATTTAAAATAATATTTTTATTATATCATCATATTTGAATCATATTTTAATGATGTAGAGTAAAACATTATGTTAAACATTATACATCTTCTTCAAAAAAACATTTTTTTTATTTTTAACTTAAACTCTCAAATGATGGAATTATTCCAAAAATACGACCTATAGAATGTGGTGATGGATGTTATAATTTTTTCTTGGTAGGTATTATATAAATTAAAAAGATCATTATTTTTTTGAAAAAATGAGAGGATGCGCCCTTTTATGACAGAGGAGATGAGCACTCTTGGAATTAGTTAAATTATTAAAATAATATAAATTCATTTCATTTAAATAATATATAAAAACATAAAATTAAAAAAAAATTACGATTAATGGTAAATATAATATCATCAAATAAAATTTGGAGAGGTTTATATTTTTCTTATTACCCATATCTCTTAGTTTAAACATATGTTAAAACTTTTTGACAATTACAGAGATAACTGTGTTTTTATTCTTTAAATGAAATATAGTTACTATAAAATGATAATTGTGACATAAATGGACCATGTTTTATATTTTATTTGTAATGCATCGAACCTATATTCTCAGAGTTGGTGCATTATTTTAATATATTGGCATGATTACAAGGAATCATGCCCTGAAAGACCGATCAGTTTAGCAGTCATGGAAAATTGATTGCATACATTTTCAATACATTACACTTTCTAAAATACAGCACAGAAAAAAACTAATTTGACAATGACATTGTTCCCTTATACTATTCTTGCATATCAAGCATAAAACACATCTTGGGATCCTTGGAAAATAAAACATAAGAAAGGGGTGAGCTCAGATTCTCATTAAGGGTAAATAATTTAGCGGACGCTATAAACTATTAAGGCAAGACGAGTAATAATAAATAGCCTTTTGAAAATAAACTTGAACATAATATAGAAAAAATAAATCAAACATTAGAATATAAACATACACATGGATATTCTACTATTCAAATAATAACATGTAATAACTAATTTAATAAAGAGGGAATGTATAGTCCCTGAATTTAATTTCGGTGTTAAGGCCTCGTGCTGGGACCTATGGTCTAACTATAACTAGACCCAAACCTAGAGTTCCTCTATAACCAAACTCTATCCCGAAGAGCCTTTTTAACTGGACTCTAACATAGTGATCCTCTGTAATTGAACTTCATCCCAGAGAGCCTCTTTAACCGAAATCTAACCCGTATGGTTTACTATAACGAGAACCCTCCCCCGAGGGCTTACTTTTGATGGTCCCCAACACAAAACATATTATTCCAATACATTTATCATATGAAAAGGTTGATATATAACATTAACATTCATATTAAAAATAGCATACATAATGTCAATAATTTATCCATAAACCCTGAATGGTATTAAAATAACATATCCACAGTCAATCATATCACAAATCTTTCAATACTAAATCAATGATTATTACCGTTATAAATTGGCTTCACTAATGTTTAAATTCCATTAAAGGATATTGACATTGATGAAAATGATCCGTAAATTGTTTTGAGGGAAATACACATTTTTCATTAAATCTTTTAAAATTCCAACAATTTATAAAGGTAGTAATTTAAAAGTATTTTTGAATCAAAGTGTCCCATACAACTTTGAATCATTTTTTATTAGTATTATCATTTCAAAAAATTCTTTTCCATATAAATAAATCCTTAAAACCCATTTTGAAAACATGGACATTATTGAGAATGATTTAGAAGAACAAATATTTAAAAAATATAAAATGATTTTTTAGTATTAAAAAGTCCCTTAAAAGAATAAATTTTAATAATCCTTAATGAAACATGAACATGGATAATAAATATGCCACAGTAGATACTTACGTAAAAATAACCTCGGTTAATAAAGAGATTGTGATATTAACCCTTAGCAATTTTGTAACTTACAAAACATACACCACATGAAAGAAGTATCATACAATGAATATGTAAATACACATAAATTAATTTCTATAACACAAAGAAAACAATTATGGGTAGTACATACACCAGACAAACGATAATAGTTTCAATATAGCATGAATCTCACGGGAATAAGGAGTGAGATAAAAACCCCTTACCTTGAACATTACTTTGTTCGAGGATACATTTAACCTCCTTTATGAAGACCATTGTATGTTATTAGATTATAATAGAACCAAATTATTATTTATTATATCATACAAGATTCATTAATTACTTTATACTACCCATTTAAAAATTAATTTCATGTGAAATTAACATTTTAGGTAATAATCACTTTCTTTATCGTAGACATTTTATCTTTTTATTATTGCCTGTTTCATTTTGATAATGGTTTAAAGACATCCAGAATAAAAACCTATATTGATATATCATATATTTTTAGAATATAAATATTTATAATAGATATATATATATGCAACCGAAAACACGGTTTACGGAGACTGTACGTTGTACGTACGCATAATCGTTGTTTATGTTTTCATATCGTATTGACCAGACGTAAATGAATAAGATAAATGTAAGTACAAAAATACATACACACACACATATATATATATATATATATATATATATCTCCAGTATCATTATTATGGCATATATTACATACTAATTAGTAATATATATTTTTATAATCGTCGATGAATGGTGAATGTGGAAATGAATGTCATCTCGTCATGGAGATGGTAATCCGTACATATGCACGAGCCACAATATAATTTATTTAAAGGTGTGGAACTGGATGGTATATTAATTTTAAAGAGACATTATCATGTTGTTTTTATTATTTATATACATATTACTCATCATTATATCGATCCAAATGACATAGTGTTGAATAACATTTTACACCACAACGTGGAGATGGTAAGTTGTACGAACACATGCTTGTTAACATTATCATTCATATGGTGGATAGAGTAATGAATATGGTTGTGATATATTTATAATAACATCACAGTATATATAAGGAATATTAGTTATTATTTTGGTATGGTAATAACAATGATAGAGTATGATGAAGAATAAATGAATACGAAAGAGGGTGCTGAAATCATTACCTCTTCTTTAGGTTCTTCATTTTGATTTGATAAAAAAGGCTCTTTAGGATGGATTTATGACCAAAATAAGGCCTCTAAGATTAATTTAGGATAGTTTGGAGGATATTTGGTTAGGATTTGGCTGATCCAAATTTCGTTGGAGTTTTGAATTTGAAATAAGGGGTAGTACACTTTTATAAGAGGGCTAAGGGGCACATTAAGAAAAACATGAAATATTATTTCATATATTCATTTTCGTATTCTAATGGATCCAAAATGAATTATTGAAAGGATAAGGTGGGTATGGGTAGAAAAACACTGAACCAATAGGTTTTAGATAGGTTTGTGTCACTATATTAACCTTATATTCAAGATTTAACTCTAAGTTAAAAAGATTGACATTTGCCATGTCTCTTGGTATTTTTATATTATATGGTTAATAAACATACTAAAAACATCCAATAGAAACCCAAGTGGTTAATTAATGACATATATAATAGTATTTAATCCCTTTTTACAAGCCATTGATTTTTAGGAATAGAATACCAATTATTAATTTAATATTTTATTAAAAAACTCTTTTATATGAATTTTGACATTATTTGGTATTTTGTTTTTTCTATGTTTATTAGAGATTTCATACATCGAAAATAATTGATTTAATCAAGGTTAATATGTCATGTTAAACTAGAAAATTTGTTTAATTCTTTAAAATTCTCAAATTATATATATTTTTGTATTTATAATATCAATTATTTTATTATTTCATTAATAATGTAATAAATCCATCATCATTGTGTCATTAATAAATTAAATTATTAAATGTATAGAAATTATAAACAAAATACCATTATGTAGGAAATAATTTCATCTTTCTAATGATTATTTATAGTCAAATTTAAATTATGTGGAACCCTATATTAAAAATGGATTACTTATTATACATTGAATTAAACAATTTTAACTCTTCATTGAATTAAATAATAATAATTGTCCTAATATAATCTAAGTAGAGAAAAAGGATAATATTTTATTCATAAATTTTTTTTGGTCGAATTTCACTTATCCAATAAAATTATGACATTTGTTATGGTAATAATAATATCATTTTTACCTTTAATTACCCTATTTAATTTTAACCATGATAAATAAAAGTCAAAAGTTTCTATTCATCAAAAATTATTTTTATCTTATTCAACCAAATTTTACGTTCTAATAACAAACATGTATCTCTAATTTTTTAAATTCAATTCACAGAAGTGGTAAAATTATGTTTTATGAAAATTTCAAAATGCTTCTAGGAGGTGGGTAAAAGATAGTAAAATTTCAATAATCTTTTTATATATCTAATCTTATTATAAAATGACTCCATTGAATTAAATTAAAATTATATAGGAATTATGTATATATTTGGACCTAAAATAAATTTAAATGAAGTAAATAATTATTTAAATGAAAATTCTATTTTAACAAATAACACAGTGTTTTCCACTATTAATGAAAACTAAATGTTTCCAGAAACATTTCAAAAATTGTCCCTAAGATAATCATGATATTATGAATTCAAAAATGAAGTGTATTTTACCAAATTAAAAACATAAAAATTGAATTTATTAATTTACAATTAATTCCCATTGTCAAAATCAAAAAGCCTATTTTTAAGAAATAATAAATATAAAAATATTGGCATTTCATTTTGTCCAATTGCAATAGGAAATTACATACAATGAAAAGAATTGAATTAAATGGTAAAAATATAATCTATTTATTCTTCCAAACAATTAAAATGTATAATTTATCACTATAAATTATTTTGATTAAAAAAGTTGTTTTCAGTTAAAATATATTATATTTCACAATTCACCCAAATATGAAAGTTATCAGAAAAACACCAAAAATTTATTGAAACTAAATTATTGTGTCTTGATTATAAAGAAGATGTTTATTTTTTAAAATTTAATATATAAATGTTTCAATTATTGTATTTTAAAAAGGTTCTCCATTAAAAGACGCTAAAATTGCATTTTTTTTTGGTAAAATACTTCATTTATCTAGAAAAATTGAATTTGTTCTTACATTATGTCTAAGACACTCAAAATATGGATTATAAAATTAAAAGAATTATATAAAGTTCAAAATTCAGTTAATACTATTCAAAAATTCTTTTTAAAGGCTATTTTGGTAAGACATGGTGTGCTAGAACTCTATGTTGCGTGTAGTTCAAGTTATTGAATTACTTTGAAGAAATAATGTACTATGAAATCTTGGGATGTTACATTATTCCCTCCATCATTAATTTTATTCCTTGCAATTTTAAATTGTATTTAATAAATAAATGGATGTAAATACACAATACCATTGTGGGAAAACCCTAATCGGAAATTGGGTTTGTAAAATTTTAGTCTTAATAAAATGAAAAGGGAAATGAAAGGGTCACCACCAAATTATGATCTCTATTTGGAGAACATTGGTGGAAATTATAGAAAAATAATTAGAGGGAAAATGTAAATATTTATATGGAGTGAATGAGGTCACCAATCACAAACAAGTGTAAAATTGAGGGCCTCAATTACATCAATCTATGATGATTTAAAAAACCATCGGTTCAAAAAATCTAAGGTATTAGGGAAACACATTTTCTATTTTAAGATCCCTTCCCCAAAGTTTAAGAATTAATTTACCAATAGAATAAGAGGGAAAAGTTATATATATATATACCTAAAAAGTAGTGCTTCATCCTTCAACTATTTCCTTCCACAAACTCATCTTTTAGTTCAAAAGATTTCAAAAAAATAATCTATTTATCCTAATTATGTAGGGTTCCAAAAATGATGAATTTATAATTCACCTACGAGAACCTTTAAAAAACAATATTATACAATCCAGGGACTTCATGTAGCCCAGTGGTAGGCGATAAATCCCAAACACACTATGGTTGTGGGTTTGATTCCCGCAGCTTTGTCCAAGGCGACTGATTGTCACACAGTCTGCGTGTTGTCCTTTTTATAACAATCCAAAAATAACTTTTATAGTAATATCCAATATCAAACATAATCCAATCCTTCCTTTATAATTATCCAAAATACTTCTATCCAAACTCACAGTCGAAAATTTATAAATATTTTAAACGCAATAAAGATCCTTTTTTCCATGTAATAACATGTGAGAACTGTTATCGTGTATTATTTTAAAACATGGTAACACCCTAAATTACCATAAAACCTTATTGATTACATTAATGATCCCTTATCCTTTATATAATACTTGATATATTCTTTATATGCAAATTTTTTTAATATTACCACAATGATGAAATAAACAAAACATTAATCAGTTCCAAGATAGTCGAGAATATCCAATACAATTTATCCAAATCAGCCATCTCTTATTCCAAAAATATTACCACAGTATTAGGACCATATTAAAGATTATCTTTCTTCCAAACATATATTTTATAAAAATTATAACTTTAAGTTGAGTCACTTTTCCTAAAACCATATAATCTCAAATCCTCAATGAAATAGTACTGTAGTACAATCCTTATTTATTTCCATAATTCATACCACTGTTATATCATCAATACAACACAGAAAGGACATAAGCTTGTAACTACAAAATAAGAACACTAGTCATTACACTTCATCTGTGGTAGTATCATAACTTTATTATTATCCAATAACATCATTTGGGGTATACTCAGATGATTTGGGCATTGATTCACGTAGTGGCCCAACACCCTACAGATGAAGCATTATACACATGAAACCTTATTTTTATCTTTTTCATCACATACTTTGGGTCCTTTTTCTCCACACTCATAAAAAACTCGCATTCCCTTTCAGAATTTACCAAGGTGATTCTTTACACAATTATCACATATGGGAAAATCCTTCATTCCCTTATTCCCTTTATCCATATATCTCTCTACCATCCTTTTCTTCTCTGGCTTCCCTTCAAAGCCATAGGACTCTCAGAATTCATTAATTATCTTATTAACACATGATAATATTTCTTCACATGTCGAGAATACATGGGAGACTATTTCCCTTCTAAATGTAGGCTAAATAATATGGAAGATATGATCCTTCTTACTCTTTGCATCATACTTAATATTGGAGTTCTCATTACTACTACCGGGTGCCATTTCTAAACAATGGAATGAAATTGTTCAGTTTATTAATCACAATTCATAATTCCAAACTTGTAAAATAGTTAACATAAATTGAATAGTTTATGGATATAATCTATAATCATAAAAAATGTTTAATTTGACGAAGTATATACTCATAAATCATTCCAAATGGTTTGTAAAGAAAATTAGAATTATCCTATGCATATCCCTCGGGATTGTCGTATAAAAGGGTGCAGCATGGCCCGCTGTCGTGCATCATTTCTCGTTCGAGTCTAGTCAAATCATTGTTTTCAGGTTTTACCCATAGTTATATTTTTGGGAGAGCCGCCTCTACCTACTCGTATACAGACATGGATGTATTGCTCATAAAACTCAAAAATATCTACACTACCAAAATTCATGGAAGTTCTTCTATACTAATACTCAAATTATATCTTAGGATAATGTGATCTAATCAGATTTTATCTAAATATTGTTTCAATGGATTGTACTAAACATACTCTGATACCAACTGTAATGCCCTGACCATAGATTCCTAGAGTCGGAGCATTATTTTAATACATTGGCATGATTACAAGGAATCATGTACTGAAATATGAATCAGTTTAGCAGTCTTGGAAAATAGATTGTATACATGAACATTAAATTACACATTCTAACATACTACACAAAAAATTACTTTGATAATTATAATGTTTCCATAGGGTAACCCTACATCTCAAACAGAAAACACTAATTGGGAACCTGGGAAAATAAAACATAATAAAGGGGTGGGATTAGATGCTCAGTAAGGGTAAATAATTTAGTGGAAGCTATAAACATTTAAGACAAGATTGTAATAAATACAATATCCTTTTAAACATAAACATGAACATTATATTGAAAAAATAAATCAAACATTACCATATAAACATGCAAATAGATATTCAACTAGTCGAATAATCACATTTATTAACTAATTTCATAATAAGGGAATGAATAGTACCAGACATTAATTTCTTTGTCAAGGCCTTGCGCCAGGACCTATGGGCTAACTGTAACCGGACCCCAACCCAGAGAGCCTCTGTAACGAGACCCCATCCCGGAGAGCCTCTCTAACAGGACTCCAACCTGGAGAGCCTGTATAAACAGACTCCAAACCGAAGAGCCTCTGTAACCGGACTCTAACCTAGAGGGTCCACTATAACATGACCCCAACCCGGAGGGCTTACTTTTACTGGTCCCCAACCCAGAACACACTAATCCAAAAAATTCATCATAATAGAAGGTTTAAATATAACATAAATATATATATTAAAACAATCGTACTGAATTTCAATACGTTATCAATAAACCTTAAATGTTATAAAAATAACACATCCAAAATCAAAATATCACAAAACATTCAATACAACATGGTACATTTTTATCATAGTAAATTAACTTCAAACATGTTTAAAATCCATTAAAGGATGTTGACATAGATTACAATGATCAGTAAAATGTTTTGAGAGAAATACCCATTCTTCATGATATCGTTTAATATTCTCACAATTTATAAATGTAGTCATTCAAAAGATATTTTTGAATCAAAGTGTCCCATACCACTTTGAATCATTTTTTAAAATAATTCTCATTTCAAAACATTCATGACCAAATAAATTTATTATTAAAAACCTTTTTTCGAAACATGAACATTAATTAGAATGATTTAGAAGAATAAATATTTTAAAATTTTCAAATGATGTTTTAGTAAAAAATTCCCTTTAAGTAGATCATTTTAAAACTCTTTCCTGAAACATGGACATGAATAATAATTATTTCCCAGCAGATACTTATGTATAAACTACCTCGGATAACAAAGAGATTGTGAAATTAACCATAACCAATTTGGTAACTTACAAAACATACACCAAATGAAAGATATATCATACAATGTATATGTAAATAGACATAAATTAATGTGTATTACATAAATAGTACAATAATGGGTTGTACATACACCTCACAAAATGTAATAGTGGCAATATAACATGAATCTCACGAGAATAAGAGGTGAGATGAAAACCCCTTACCTTGAACTTTCCTTTGGTCGAGGGTACATCTAACCTCATGTATAATACCATTGTATGTTATTAAATTATACCAGAACCATATTAATATTTATTACATCATACATGATTCATTTATGACTTTCTATTACCCACTTAATAATGATTTTTTTGTTAAATTTTCATTTTGAGTAATAATCGCTTTCTTTATCGTACGTATTTTAACTTGTTATTCTTGACTGTATCATTTAGATCATTACTTTAATACTTCCTGAATAAAAACCATGATTCACATATAATTTATTTTATTAATATTAAAATTTATAATAGATTGATATTTTAAATGAAAAACATAGTTTATGGAGATGGTAGGTTGTACGTACGCATAAACGCCGTTTCTGTTTTCATATCTAATTGAATGTAAGTAAGTGAATAAGATACATGTAAGTACATGTATAAATACATACATACATATATATATATATATATCTGCATTAAAATTATTATGTCATACATTACATACTTATTAGTAATATATATTTTAATAATCGTCGATTAATGGTGAACGTGGAAATGAATCTCACCACATCGTGCAGACGATAATCCATACGTACACATGAGAGACAATATCATTTCCTTAATGGAGTGGAATTGGATTGTATAAATATTTTACAGGGAAATTAGCATGTTATTTTTTTATTTATATTCATATTAATCATCATAATATCAATCGAAATAACATTGTGTTGAATAACAAATTTCACCATGACATGGAGATGGTAAGCCGTACGTACACGCATATTGTGACATTATCATTAGTAGGATGGATAAAATAGTGAATATGAATGTGATATAATTATAATAACATCACAATATATATAAGGTACTAGATTTATTATTTTGGTATGGTAATAACAAAGAAAGAGTAAGTGGATGAATAAAGGAACGTGAAAGAGGGTGGTGAAATCATTACCTTTTCATCGGGTTATTTATTTTGATTTGATCAATGGGAATCTTAAATTGGAATTATGGCCAATGTAAGGCCTCTAGGATGAATGTAGGATATTTGGGAGGATTGTTCGGCTCGTTTTCTCTGATCCAAATGGTTTTGGAGGTGTGAATTTGAGATAAGGGGAAGTACCCTTTTATAAGAGGTGTGAGGAGAACATTAGGAAAAACAAAAATTATTTTTTCATAAATTAATTTTCGGATTATAATGGCACCATAATGAATTATTTAAAGTATAGGATGGGGATGTGTCGAAAACGACTTGACTAATAGGATTTAGATAGGTTTGAGTCACTATATTAACCTTATCTTTTTTATTTAACTCTTAGTTAAATAGTTTGACATTTACCATGTCTCTCTGTATTTTTATCTTATATGACTAATAAAATTACTATAAAAACCCAATATAACCCCAAGTGGCTCATCAATAACATATATAATAGCATTTATTCCCTTTGACTGATCCTTATATTTTTTGGAATAGAATAACAATTAATAATATAATATATGTTTTAAAAACTCTTTATTGTCAATTTTGACACTATTTTGTATTTTGATTTTGAAAAATACATAACAAAATTATTAAGTCAAAAAAATTAATTTCATCAACCCTTATAAAAAATATTAACCACTAAAATTAGTGTAATTCATATCAAGTCTCAAGTTACATTTATTTGGGTATTTTTAATATCAATTATTTTAATATTTCATTAATAAGATAATTACTCCATCATCATTGTGTATTTAATTATATAATGTATAAAATTTTAAAATAAAATACAATTATGTAGGAAATATTTTTATCTTTCATTTGAATATTTATAGTCGAATTTAACTTATGTGAAACCCTATATTAAAAATGGTATTGTTATTAAACATTGAATTTAACACTTTTAACTCTTCTTTGAATTAAATTATAATAAATGTCCTAATCTAAACCATGTGGACCTAAAGGATAATATTTTATTCCTAATGTTGTTTTTTTTAGTTACACTTATCTAATCGAATTAGTACATTTGTTAGGGTAATAATAAAATAATTTTTAACTTTAATTACCCTATTTATTTTTAACCATTGTCAATAAAAGTCAAAAGTTACTATTCACCAAAAATTATTTTTATCTTATTTAACTTCATTTTATTTAATGATATCAACCATGTCTCTATGATTTTTGAAATTCAATTCACTGATGTGGTATAATTATGTTTTATTCAAATTTGAAAATGCTCCTTGGAGGTGGGTAAAACACTGTAAAATTTCAATAAAATTTATATATATCTAAACTATTTATAAAATTACTCCAATGAATTAAAATTAATTTATATAAGTATTATGTATCTAGTTTTCCAAAAATAAATTAAAATGAAATAAATAATTATTTAAATGAAATGTCTGTTTCAACCAACCACGTAGTGTTTTTCACTATTCATCAAAAATTGAATGTTTTTAGAAGTGTATGAAAAATTAACCCTTAGCTAATTTTGATATTCCGAAATCTAAAGTGAAGAAAATTTTACTAAATTCAAAAAATAGAAATTTCATTAATAATTTTAAATTAATTCTCATTGTCAAAACCAAAAAGCATATTTTTACGAAATAATAAATATCAAAAGATTGACACTTATTTATATTCAATTTCAATGTGTAATTATGTAAAATGACCAACATTGGAGTAAATGGTAAAAATATAATCTATTTATACATCCAAACAATTAAAATTGATAATTAAAAACTACAAATTATTTTTATTAAAAAAAATTAAATTAAAATATAGTTTCTTTCGATATTGAACAAAATAAGAAAGTTATCATTAAAAAACCAAAAATTTATTGAAACTACATTATTATGTCCCAATTCTAAAGAATAGGTTTATTTTTTCAGATTGAATATATATAAGTTTAAAATATTGGATTTAAAAAAGGTTCGCCATTAAAAGGCATTAAAATAACATTTTTTGAAAAATATATAATTTATCTAAAAAATTTAATTTGTTTTTAAATTATTTCTATGAAACTCAAAATATGGATTTTAAAATTATAAGGATTATATAAAGTTTTAAATATAGTTATTACTATTCATATCCTCTTTTGAACAGCTAGTTTGGTAAGTCTTGGTGTGCTAAACTTCGTGTTGCATGTAGTGAAAGTTATTGAATTACTTTGAAAAAAACTTACTATGAAATCTTTGGGTGTTAGATTATTCCTTATAAAGATAAATTAGATGATGATTGTATTTTTTGAAAATTAAAATAATTTTATTTTATATATTTAATTATAAAATATCATTACTGTCATATTTAGAACAATTTCTTAAATTTGGCTTTGAAAACTATATTTAAAAAATTAATTATAACATAATATATTATGAATTCCATAAAAAGATATATCTACCTATAGAATTTGTGGGACATATTAACTTACCATAAAATGTTGCTTTTTTAGTTTATAAATTCATTTACTTTATTATTATACGAAAAGCTAAAAAATGATGTTGGGGTTTCATAAGAATTTCATGTAATTTTCTAATATTTAAAATTTTAAAACAAAATATCATGATAAAAAAATACGTTTATACATTAATTAACAATTTCTGCCAAAATATATGTGGTTTCTACCACTGAAAAAATATTATATATATTAAAAGAAATAATATCTCTTTTTTAACATTATATTTTACATAAAAATTATAAAGGTAAAAAATTGAAATATAGAACCAAATATTCACATATTTTTTAAATTTGGATTTACATGAACGAACCCAACTCAACCATTAGGATAATGTTACGTTTTCGTGTAAATTTTCAGTCCTTATCATTTTATTTTTAACATTAATTACCTGGTTTAACATTACCATGGTGATAATTATTTACTATGGTTACAATTCATAATGAAAAAAAATAAAAAGGAGTTATTTATCAATTCAATACCATTTTTTTAAAAAAATTAATCCATTTTTAGGATTAAATTTCTATAATTGGATGAAATTATATTAAAATGAATACACAAAACACAATGAAAAAAATTCAAAATATTTCCTTTGGATGTAAAAAAATGTTTTTATACAAAATATAGGAATAAAATAAATTTCAATGAAATGAATTTTATTATTAATAACATAATTGAACTTATTTTAATTTTAAACCATTTTAAAATAAATTTGAACATTTAAATTCTTGAAACTATAATATAGTTCTCAATAAAAACCAATGTTTTAACTATTCACTAGAAAATCAATCTTTTCAACAAAAAATCAAAAAATTCACTCTAAGAAAATTTATACATGATGATTTTAAAAATGACATCCTTTAATAAAATATAATTTCTAGATGTTCCAAAAATTAATTATAATATTATTGACCCAACCCACCTTCATTATGATGGTGGAAGGAATGGAAAGTGCCATGTCCATCCTTCCTTATATTAAGAGAGATAATGACCCAAAAGTCCCACCTTTGGTAGTTCCAAGAGTGGAAACTAGAAACTAGGGTATTTAATCTCACATAATATGCAATGAATTATCCTTTTCATAGAACAAGATTGGTAAATTAGATGGTAAATGCAAGAAACACACAAGGCTAAAGTTAAAAGTAAATCCAAACAATCACGTTCAAAAGTAAAGCTAATACAATGTATGAAAAAATCCCAAATAATGTACACAAAAAAATTTATGTAGAAACAACAACTATCCCGACTCCTAAGCTGGTATGGACCAAAATGGTCCTCAAATTCCTCATGGAAAGCTAATAATAGTTTTATGTATATAGGGTGAGAAAACATGTACACTCATTAGGGAAACTAATGATGCTCTTGCACAAGTGAGAGAATATACTAATTTTCATGTGAGAATGAAATAGAACCTCAATAACATACAAAGGAATTCTAACCAAGAAAAACTCATCGTGGCACACTCACCGAAGTTACACAAGTCTAGTAATGTAATAATATAAACACATCATCATTTGGGTACCCCGTACCACTTTCCCACTAGTTAACTGCTCATTCCTAATGATCTAACGTCTTGATGCTCCCACTCATCTCACTAAAAGTCCCACTACCTCAACCTTCCAAAACAAACCTATGCCTCAACCACAAACAACCTCACCTGCACACACCTGGGCCACCACATCAACTACCAAGTCTGAAGACACATGGGCATCAATAACTGCACACAACGCCCGAAGACACCTGGGCCTCATCCCAAAGATACATGGGAAAGCATACCTGGCCGGCAAACACATGACCCACTTGTGAAATCAAACCTTTTACTGAATAATCATAGACTATGTTAATCCAGATGAAATTAATGCCTGCTTGGATATGACCAAGCAACAAGATCTAGAAGGGGGTGCGAGGAATAAAGTCAGTAACAATCCATTCATCCTCCAACTGGGGTGTTGGGAAAGACACCTTCCCGTGTGAAATGGAGGTGTTATGCACATAGTTATTAAGTTTGGTGGGATGAGTCTAGAAATCACCTAGAACTAAAATATATATATATATAGTTAATCAAACACTCATCCCCAACCTATGGGTTTCACACGAACAGACAACAAGACAACACCAGCACAACATTTGCTGCTACCCCTGTATGCACAACCATACATCAACCAATTCCATGCCTAAACCCAACCCCCTATTTGTTCAATTGGAATTAATTTATTTAAGGGGATTCAAATTAACTTATTCTCAAAGTACCGGGAAACAATCTAATATAACCATACCAAAAAACAAACAAACTGCATTCCCACTGGATATCAACATAAAACTAGACTTGCAGTCCCACTTGAAATCCCAGTTAAACTACTACCCAATAGAACAAGTCAAAGTGATACCACCCACTCCTTCTCTCACAACCCAAACCTTTAACCCTACTTCCAAAATGAATCCTAGTGGTAGTCCCATCACATATCATGTTTACAACCACCCTGAAGTCCCATTTCCCAATATCTCCCCATGGACACAACACAACAAAGGAAATTTTACTTCCTGTGAGTCTATCCATTCCACAATCATTCAATCTCTATGATTGAGACTCTGACACCCCTAGTACCACCACACATACCAAGCCCACAGAACCCATACGGGAACAACCAATACATAAAAACAACCATGAAACCAAGTTTATTAAAATTTAACTGACATGGGTTTTTAAATTTCATCTTTTTTATAACCAGTGTTATCATTGAAAGTGTTTAGTCATGGAAAATATCATTTTTTAACTGAGTGTATCTGATTAATCATATTTAATATTACATTTGTACATCAAAATAACATAACTAAATAGAACACCACCAATGGACTACAAAATACCACAAAAATAAGATTTTTAGAAGGAATACATCCACAAAAAACATAAAAGAATCAATGATAAAAGAATAAAATATGTGACCATCAGTAAACCACCCCTTTTGATTATTTTATATACATGTGTTATCTTTTGATCATATGAAATTATTTTTTAATTCTTTATTCAAGAAGAGTATCCAGCTGTTCCTTATAAGGAATAATTAATGTACCCATCCATCATGACGTAAAATTAAAGAGAAGCAAAAGAATGTCATTACATGATGATCAAGGGATCAATGTTTCTTCTTGTGAAATAATAGGAGATTGTGTGACATGTAGGAGGAACTCCACGAAGGATGAACGGGACGGGATCCATCATGGGGGCACAACACATCTTGGGAGGATGTATATAAGAGAACCAAGGGAAGAAAGGGAGAATGAAGATATGATATTGTCTTATGATGATGACAAATCTGAAAATCAGGGAGCCCATTTTGAAGTACATTAAATTAAGATCATGGTTTGACCACGCGACTTGGAAGATTGGCACATTAGAATTACTTATGATTTAATTAGTACCCTAAAAAATAGTACCCTAATAAATAGTGGAGGTAGACCAGTGGAGTACTGTGTGTTGATAGATTATCATTAAATAGATAAAAACTCATAATATTGGTGAAACTGGGAAAATAGAAAAAATTAGGCAGGGGCGTGTGACACCGTTTTTGGAAACATTGTAATGGTGATACCATAATGGGTGTGACCATGATTGTGCGACTGTGACAGTGCCTCCATAACAGGTTCTTCCATAAAAGTGACACTATAACTAGTTCCACCATACTTGTTTCCATCTTAACGGTTCCACCGTAACTGGTGCCACTATAACTAGCTCTACCTTAAATGGTGTCACCAAGATAGTGCAACCATTTCATTGGATCCTTTTGATGGAACAATGTTTTCTAAAAACTCTCAAGAAAGCTAATATGACCCATAAAAACACAGCGACCATTGGTTTTTTACAAATGAAAGGCCTGGGGAAATATGGGTCATTACATTAGATACCTATCAAACTATTATTGTCCCCAAGACTTCCAAACGAAGACAGAAGAGAGAGATTCTGAACAACCACCTCCTAAGATACCTCTCATTGATAAACTACAATATTTTGAAACTGGAGGGGAAACCTCGACATCCCTGAACACCTATTTAACATCATTCTCATGATCATCTAGGGAGTATATAGAGACCCAAATCTTGAAATAAATTGACATTGCATTACATTTGCATAATATCTAATACATAACAAAAACAGACACTAAAGGACCGTAATATTTTAGTGTCTTTGGAAACTCGAAATATAATCTTCTATTCTTGGTGAAAGATCTTCAACATCTCTTATAAAGATCATCCCTTTTTTTCTTACCTAAAACCATTATTTATATCCTGGGGAAAAGAAAAAATGTAAAGGGTGAGATCAAAATCTCAGTAAGGGTATGCATGGAGAAAATAAAACAAACCATATACATTTGAACTTCAAAACATGAACATAAAGATTACACTTCAAAATATTGAGTTGTGAAATAAATATTGCAAATACATAAGGCATAGGTCCTAAAGGAACATTAATAATGATAAAATATCATGTGAATAAAACATTTAATTTTGTAAAACCATTAATAACATGATATGATTTCCATATTATCCATGACATTGCTTCCAAACCCATCTAAGTGGACATAGTCCCTTTCGGAATCGAGTTCACTCCACGTTCCAGTCTTGTATCACTGATCCGAATTAACATACCATTCCTTCCATGTCTATCTCATGAGATATAAATATTTACCCAATGAATTTGATTGAGATATAGGTCCCACCTATCTAATAATTAAATCATTCTAACTTGTGACACAAAATAATCATAAATCATTCATCATATCCCAAAGAATAAAATGGGTTTCATAAGCATAATCTCATCAGAACGTAATCCATATAAAACAAATGGATATCATTTAATAATAAAAATAATAAAACCATGTAAATAATGGAGACACTATACTTGAAAAATAATCAAACTATATAATTTCATCTTATATAAAAAATAGTTTGGAAAAACACTTGAAATGAATTCTCGAGCAAAATATCATTTCTTCTTCAAAATCATTTTCTTTTCACAAAATTCCATGTAATTTTAAAATAAAAATATTTTGTTGAAAATAATCATGAAATATTATAGTATAAGCTTCATGAAAATTAAGGGTTATGAAATCGTAAAAATTCATTCCTATTGAATAAGTTAAAAAACATTCTTCTCATACTTTTTCCAGAAAAGTCAAAAAGTTCCTCGTATGGTAATCAAAAACATGATTCTTTCCATAACACAAACTAAAAGTCAAAGTGTGGTAAACATTAAATTAAGAATACATTTAACAATATTAAAAACTTTATGGAAATCATTTTATAGGCACAGATGAAAAATATAACCCTAGTAAATACTAACGTATAAATAATCTCTGATAAAAACGATATTGGAAATGTTATCCCTTACCTTAGGTCCGACATGCTTCGTACATATCTTAATCTCCTATATAATCATTTAATGATCCCATTGACTTATTATAGAATAATATTTATTGTTATGATATCATATATGGTTTAATTATGACTTTATATTACCCGTTCTTTTGTAAATTCAATGTTAAAGCTGTGTTTTGGGTAAAATCATTTTATTTATCGTACGTGTTTGGACTTGTTGTTGTTGATATTATTAATACTTATATCATGATTTAATTACTTCCAAAATGTAAATCATGATTTATATATCATATATATTTAGTATATATATATATATAATAGATAGATAAATGAAATGAAATACACTGTTTATGGAGACGGTAGGTCGTACATACGCATGAACGGTGTTTTCATTTCCATATTGACTTGAATGGAAGTAAGTAGTTGGATATATATATATATATATATATCCAGTAGCTTTATAATTTCCTATATTTTATTATTTGTCATTATATATACTTTATAATCATTCTTGAATGGTTGACATGGAGAATGAATCAGATCGCGTTGTGGAGACGGTAATCCGTACGTACGCACGAGCGATGATATCATTCCCATAATTATTGAATTGAATTGGAGTAGATGATATAATATCTCAGAATGAGTATGATGTTATAATAACTATATATAGTTATTATTTACACCATTATACCCATCCATGTAATGTGGTGGTGGAAAAATAGATTACACCATGACGTGGAGATTGTATTTCGTACGTACGCACGCGCAGTGACTTAGTTTTCCATAGGATGGATAGAAGGTGAAATAGGTTTGTTTAATAATTATAACAACATATTAATATATTAGTGATACTGATTATATTAAATTATAATGATACAACTACATATGAATAAGTTGAAGAAGAAAGAAAACATGGAAGAATCTATAAAAGAGATTACCTTTTCTTCGACACAGCTCTTTTAAGCTTCCACTTAAGGTACTAGAGTTGGTATTTTGAGAAGACCAGAACATCTATAATGTTTATATGGAAGTTGAGAAGGGAAATCTGAAGGCTTTCTCCAATCTTGAAAGATTAATATTTTATAAAGGGAAGAGGGAGTAGGTTCCCTTTTAAAAGGGAGGAGAGGTGCACCTTAGGAAAAACTGAAAATATTATTTTATAATAAAGTCATATTTGGTTAATAATAGCACGAAATTTATTTATTTAGAAGCTAATGTTGGTATGGGTCTATCTCCTCTCAACAAATAGGTTTTATACATGTTTTGTTTACTATTTTAACCATATCATTTAGATTTAACTCTATGTTAAATAATTTATCTTTTACCATGTCTTCATGTTTCCTAACACTACAAGAATAATAAAATAACTATAAAAAGCCAAACAAACCCCAAGTGGTTCATTATTAATATATATAACCTTATCTAAGTCATTTGTAAGATCCTTTGATTTTTAAGAATATAATAAAAACTAGTAATATAATATTTATTTTAAAAACTATTTTATGTCAATTTTGACACTATTTGGTAATTGATTTTTTTGAAAATCATAACAGCATGGTTAGTTCGAAAACAATTAACTAAATCAATAATAACAAGTCATATTAACCTATAAATTTAGTTTAATTCAAATAAAATCTCAAAGTAAATTTATTTCGGTATTTATAACATCAATTATGTTAATATTTCATTAATAATGTAATTACTGCATCATCATTGTGTCATAAAAAAATTAAACTTTTTAATGACTAAAAATTATAAATAAAATACCTTTATGTAGGAAATATTTTTATCTTTCAAATAATTATTTATAGTCGAATTTTTCTTAGGTATAACCCAATATTACAAATGGTTTAGTTATTAAATATAGATTTTAACTCTTTTAACTCTTCTTTAAATAAAATAATAATAACTATCCTAATCTAATACAAGTGGACCTAAAGGAGAATATTGTATTCCTAAGGTTTTTTTGGTCGAATTAAACATATCCAATAGAATTTAGACATTGTTAAGGTAATAATAATATAATTTTTACCCTTATTTTCACTTTTTACTTTTAACCGTGGTAAATAAAAGTAAAAAGTTACTATTCACCCAAAATTATTCTTATCTTATTAAACCACATTTTACTCCTTGATATTAACCATGTTTCTCAGATTTTTGAAATTCATCTCATAGAATCGGTAAAATTATGATTTATGTACAATTGAAAATGCTCCAAGGTGGTGGGTAAAAGACTGTTAAAAGTTCAATAAAATTTTTGTATATCTAAAATAATTATAAAATAACTCTAATGAATTACATTCAACTTATATAAGTATTATGTAAATATTTTGACCTAAAATAAATTTACATAAAATAAATGATTATTTAAATAAAAAGTCGGTTATAACCAATAACTCAGTGTTTTCACTATTCATCAAAAATTGATAGTTTTCAGAAAAATACCAAAATTTCATCCTAGGATAATTTCGATATTCTGAATCCAAAAATTAAGTCCATTTTGAAAGATAAAATTCATAAAATTGCAAAAAGTGGGTATTACTCTTCCTAGTTGCTATTTTATATAATATTTTAATAACATATCATTGTTTAGTGAAACTCGGCATTGCGTACAACACACGCTATCGTGGATGGGTGCGATTGCATGTAAGACAAGTCATGTCAGGGTTGCGTGTAGTGCGAGATTCCTTTGTTGTTGTTTATAATAAAATTCAAACTTATTTCATTTATACATTTAATATATATATATACACTCAATGTTGCAAACATGAAATTTTGTGTAACACTCTCCAAAAATAGTGTTTCCTATACTGCAAGCTAATACGGTGTTGTGTATAGTGCAAGATAATATTGGTTTAGCAAAGAACAAAAAACATCCAATAAATTAAAAAAAAATCTTCTTATAAAATCTTGCGGTGTTACATTCTACCCCCTTTAAAATAATTTTGGCCCTTGAATTTCATCAGGGTTATAAATGGTATACTACTAGGAAGTTTTTTTAATAGAAACCCTCCTCGTAAAAAGGACTACAAAAAAATAACTTTGAAAACTAAATTATAAAATTTAACGGTTCCCCAAATTAACTAATCACTTGGTTTCCACATAGGAGAACATATGTGAAATATATGTATATGGAAGTGAAATCTAACCATCAAGTTCTAGTGGAGAGTGGTAGATAACATGGATATGGAAAATCCAACAATCACAAAGCCATAAATTTTTTATGATCTAAGGTACCATCTAATTCATCAAATATGAGGGAAAAAAGGAAACATATTTAGTTTTCAAGATTATTTCCCTAATGTTGAAAAAATTGGATTTATATAAATTAGTTTCTTGATTTTGGCACAATCAAACCAGTGGTCGTTCCTAAAAAAATTTCAACTTTATCTCTTAAAGAAATGAAGTTGAATTTGTCATTCGTGAAGTGTTAGCAGATCATGCGATAGAATGATGGGTCATTCCATCTGTCTCAAACAAAATGTTAGAAAAAGTTATTAAATATACATAAGTCCATCTATATTGAGAATAATCATATATGGTTCCTAAAATGGAATTATACTTCATATATCAAACCACTTAATAAATTAAACCAAATTTATACTCACCAGGGACGTCTTGTAGGCTTTTGGAATGCGATAAAGGCATATCGCACTTCAGTTGTGGGTTGGATTCCGACAGCCTTGTCCAATGCAACTGGTTGTCCGTCGTCCTATGGGTTGACCATTCTCTAAAAGTATACTATTATATATTCCAGAAATAATATTGAAAAAGATGTTATATCCTTAAATAATACACTCTGATTTCCAACATAATCCATTCCAATATTTAGGCTTATCCAAAATACATTTTTCCTCTCTTATAGTATAAAGATAATGATTACTTGAAAGGTTACATAACAAGCATGTGAATTACATCCTTTATCCCCCATATAATATATATCTTTTTGGTCACATTCCAATAATTTTAATACCTTCATCATGTATTCTTTAGAAACATGAATTTCTATAGAACCTTAGTGATAACATAAGTGCTGTGAAAAGATAACACTTTCCACATACCAAAATCCCAAAATTTCTATATACTCAAACCATGATATCAATTTGTCCTTATATCTGTAATGAGCTCATGAATACTATCAAACATTTCATTTTCTCTGTATCCCTTCATTATGCGCATATCATCTTCTTTCCAATATATTTGAATCACTTTTCATGGTTATCAATACCATATAATTATTGAAAGCCAATACATAGATATTCAAAAATTCCACGATACCATAAATGAGATTCCATGATACTGTTTTGAAATCCCATTACATAAACACCTAATCATTCTAAGACATCATTTTCATATTCAGCAGCACAAATAGTGATCTCATGTGAATTTCCTTTATCCTTTGCCTTAAGAGGTTGCTCACATTGATCATCATTAACCATTGGATTAGGGAATTTATTAGAATAATGCCCCATTTCCTTGAACTTGAAGCATTAAAGTGTTGGTTGAGCATTCACTGTATTCTTTTCTCTATTCACGTCATTAGAAACATTTTTCCTATTACATAGGCACTCAGCTGCTCGATGACCTTCTTTTCCACACTTGAATCATTTTCTAGTAACTTTTAGACAATATCCACCATGCTTTTTTCCACACATTGAGCATAAAGAAACATTATCTTTCTTTTCAACATTGTTCTGAGATTTTTCCTTAAACTACATCTTTCTTTTCTTATCAAAACCCTGAGATGGATTTGTAACATCATCTTCCAGAACTACCTTGATATAACAACACATAATTTATTCATAGGAACTGAAGTCTCTTATAGCTAATTCCATTTAAAGACACGATTTTAATCCACTGAAGAGTTGATCAACATTACATTCAGTTTGGATGATAAAGCCAGATGCATACATTGCAAGACTTGTAAAATTTGCTTCGTATATACGAACAGATTCATCATCCTTTTGAATAAGCTCTACGAACTCCTTTTCCATCATTGTTCGAAGAATATGAGGGAAGTACTTATTGAAATATATGTTTTTGAACACATCACATTACATGTATTCAATTTCATCATGGGGCCTTGTATTCATATTTAGAGTCCACCATTGGTCTGCTCCACCTTATAAATGATAAATAGCCAGAATGACTTTTTTATGTTCCGAACAGTGAAGTATGGAAAATATATTTTCAATGGTACTGATACATTGTTCAACAAGAAGTGGATTAGAAGACCCACTGAATGAAGGTGAGATTTTCCTCATGAAGGACTCAATAGAATATTGTTCCCTCCTCTATTCATTTGGAAGCCCTGAATGACTCATTACTTTTGTAAGTATAGAAATAAGATTTTTCACTTGATCTCCCATAACATTGGTTTGTTCAGGAGGAAAATATTTTCATTTCCCATTACATTGATCACCACGGTTCCTTCGGGTTCTAGCAATAATCTAAAACCCAAAAAGAAAAGTGTGAGAGGAAAAATTCATGCTAGGGAAAACAACATAATATAGGGGGATTACATTCAATATATAACATCTTAAATTTTATTCTAATATATTTACTGTAATTATAGGACTTTTACCTATATGTAAAATTATCCTTAGGGACATCCCTAGACATACCTTAAGAATAGCTCTAGTGATTTCACTAATGTTTTCACATCCTAGTTGCCAAATGATTACTAAACATTTCCTCAAATACCAACTGTTTAGACCCCAATCGTGATATACATGGAAATTACATTACTTTTGTGGAATATCTAATACATAACAAAAATAGACACCAAAGGGCCGTAATTGTTTATTTTCTTTGGAATCTTCGAATATATTCTTTTAATCTTGGTGAAAGATCTTCAACATCTCCCATAATGATCTTCCCTTTTTTTCTTACCTAAAACATTTCTATATATCCAAGGGAAACGAAAGCATATAACAGGTGATCTAAATTGATCAGGAAGGGTAAGTATGGTTAAAATAAAACAAACCATATACATTTGAATTTGAAAACATGAACATAAAGTTTACACATCAAAATCACGAGTTGTGAAATAAATCATGGCAGTACGTAAGGCATAAGTCATAAAAGAACATCAATAATGATAAAATACCCTAGTAATAAAACATTTAATTGTGGAAAACCATTAAGAACCTGATATGATTTCCATTGTAGAAAAGGCATTGCTGCCAAAACCGTCTTAGAGGATAAAGTCTCTTTCTGAATCGAGTTCACTCATCGTTCTAGTCATGTATCACTGAACCGGATTAACATACCATTCCATCCATGTCTATCAAATGAGATATAAATATTTACCTAATTAATCGGAGGGAGATATAGGTCCCACTCCTCTCATAATTAAATCATTCTTACTTGTGCCACAAAATAATCATAAATCATTCATCATATCCCAAAGAGTAAAATGGGTTTCATTAACATCATCCCATTATAACGTAATCCATATAAAATAAACAGATATCATTTCATCATATGAATAATAAAACAATGTAAATAATAAAGACATTGTACTTGAAAAATAATCATACTAAATAATTTCATCTTAGATGGAAAATATTTTTGACAAAACACAGGAAATAAATTCTTGAGGAAAATATCCTTTCTTCTTCAAAATCATTTTTTTCCACAAAATGTCATGTAATTTGAAAATAAAATCATTTTGTTGAAAATAATAATGAAATATTGTAGTGTAATATTAATGAAAATTAGGCGTTATGAAACAGTAAAATTCCATTCATGCAGTATAAGTTAAAAAAACATTCTTCTCGTACTTTTTCCAGAAAAGTCATAAAGTTCCTCTTATGGTAATCAAGAAAATGATTCCTTCCATAACACAATGTAAAAGTCAAAGAGGGGTATACATGACATTAAACACACATGGAATAATATTTAACACTTTATGAAAAATATTTTATGGGCATGGATGAAAAATATATCCCAAGTAAATACTTATGTATAAACAATCTCGGATAAAAATGAGATTGGAAAAGTTATCCCTTAACATAGGTCCGATAAGCTTCGTTTGTATCCGAACCTCCATTATAATGGTTTAAATAATGTCATTGAATTATTAATGAATCATATTAATTTTCATGATATCATATATGGTTTACTTATTACTTTATATTACCTGTTCTTTTTTAAATTCCATGTTAAAGCTGCGTTTTGTTTAAAATTGTAGTATTTATCGTACATGTTTGGACTTGTTGTTCATGATATTATTAATAATTATATCATGATTTACATACTTCCTCAGTGTAAATAATTATTTATATATCATATATATTCAGTATATATATATATAATATATAGATAAATTAAATTAAATACACCGTTCCTAGAGACGGTAGGCCGTACGAACGCATGAATGTTTTTTTTCCAATCCTTATTGGCTTGAATGGAAGTATGTAGATGAAATATATATATATATATATATGAATAAATCAAGTATATTTATCATGTCATATATTTAATTATTATTAATTATATATACTTTGTAATAATTCTTGAATGGTTAAATAGAGAATGAATCTCATCCTGTCGTGGAGATGGTAATCCGTACGTACGCACGAGCGATGATATCGTTCCCATAAATATTGAATTGAATACCAGTGGGTGATATAATATCTCATAATATGTATGATGTTATAATAACTATATATAGTTATTCTTTACACCATTATACCCCTCCAAGTAAGGTGGTGGTGCAAAACAGATTACACCACAACGTGGAGACGGTATTCCGTACGTACGCATACACGGTGATTTCGTTTTTCAAAGGATGGATAGAAGGTGAAATGGGTTTGTTTCATATTTATAATAACATATCAGTATATTATTTATTTTTATGTTATTACATTATATTGAAACAAAAAAATAATAAGAAGTTGAAAAAGAAAGAAAACTTGAAAGAATCGGTAGAAGAGATTACCTCTTTTCGACGCAGCACTTTTAAGTATCCTCTTATGGCACTAGAGTTCATATTTTGAGGAGACAAGAACCTCTATAATGTTTCTATGTAAGTTGATAAGGGAAATGGGTAGGGGATGTCTGAGCTTTAAAGATCAGAAATGTGTAAAGGTAAGAGGGAGGAGGTGCCCTTTTATAAGGGAGGAGAAGGGCACCTTAGGAAAAATAGAAAATATTATTTTATAATAAAGTCATATTCTATTTATAATAGCTCCAAATTTATTTATTTAGAAGATAAATTTGAGAAGGGTTGAAATACTCTCAATAAATTGGTTTAATACATGATTAGGTTACTATTTTAACCGTATCATTTAGATTTAACTCTAAGTTAAATAATTTATCTTTTACCATTTCATCTTTTTTTCTTACACTATATGGTTAATAAACATACTATAACCAGAAAAAAGAACCCCAAGTGGTTCATTATTAATATATATAACCTTATATAAGTCATTTGGATGAACTGTATATTTTTAGGAATAGAATAATAATTAATAGTATAATATTTGTTTTAAAAACTATTTTATGTCAATTTTGACACTATTTGGTAATTGATTTTGGTGACAATTATAACAGAATTATTAGTTCTAAACAAATTACTTAAAGAAATACTAACATGTCATATTAACGTAGAAAATTAGTAGAATTCGTAAAAAGTTTCAAATAACATTTATTTGGGTATTTATAACATAAATTATGTTAATATTTCATTAATAAGGTAATGACTCCATCGTCATTGTGTCATAAATAAATTAAATTATATAGAGTCTAAAAATTATAAATAAAATACCATTATGTTGGAAAACATTGTTTCTTTTAATTAATATTTATATTTGAATTTATCTAATGTATAACCTTTTATTAAAAATGTTTCAGTTATTAAACATTGATTTAACTCTTTTATCTCTTCTTTATATAAAATAAATAAGTGTCCTAATATAATCCAAGTGGACCTAAAGCATAATATTTTATTCGTAAGGTTGTTTTTGGTCGAATTACACTTATAAAATATAATTATTACATGTGTTAGGGTAATAATAATATCATTTTTACCGTTAATAACCCTATTTACTTTTAACCATGTTAAATAAAATTAAAAAGATATTATTCACCAAAAATTATTTTTATCTTATTGAACCACATTTTACTCCTTGACATTTACCGTGTATCTTGTATTTTTGAAATTCAACAAATAGAAGTAGTAAAATTATGTTTTCTGTACAATTGAAAATGCTCCTAAGAGGTGGGTAAAAGATGGTAAAAAGATCAATAAAATTTTTATATATCTAAAATTATTAAAAATGACTCCAATGAATTTCATTGAACATATATAAGTATTATGTATCAATTTTGACCTAAAATAAAATTAAATAAAATAAATGATTATTTAAATAAAAAGTTGGTTTTAACCAATAACTCATTGTTTTCACTATTCATCAAAAATTTATTTCCCATCCATTTGAATGGTGGGTATGAATACGTCATACTAAATATTGACATTTTTTTATATGTAAAAAAATAAATTAACCGTTTATAAAATGGTTAAAAATGAAAATATAAGCCTATTAATGTAAAAAATGATATTTTCCTAAAAGACAATTATTCAGTGCAAATGATGTCAAATGAATTTTAGATACGCGTAAAAAATTAAATTATAAAAATGATATAAATTTTAAAACAAAATTTAAAAATTATCTCAGGGTGAAGTTTTGATATTTTTCTAAATAAATAGATTTCACCATAAATAGTGAAAAAACTGATATATTGTTAAAATTGTTTATTCATTTCACGCAATTAAAGTGATCATTTTTTTAAAAATCGGATATAATGTAAATTTATCTTATTTATATTATGAATAATATTATTTATTTCATTGAAATAAATATTATTCTTGATTATTAATTCAAAATATACTTATAAAGACATTTTTTTCTCAAAACATGATTTTCTCCATGTTTCACTATTTTAATTTTTAATTAAATTATTCAACTATTGTAAATGTAATTAGATAAATTGGATCCATATTTATAATTATAAAAATTATTTTAATTTAATATTTTCAAAATATTTTTTGTTTATTGTGAATGATAACAAATTAAAAAAAATTTCACTTCTAAAACTGTAAAACAAGTTATACAGTGTAAATACATTTGGATACAGATTTCAAATTACAGTAATGATTTCCATTTTCTTATTAGATGATTTTAGTTAGACCATTTTAATCAATTTTTTTAAATTAGGATCGCTAGGTTCCATTTTTGTATGATTAGTACCTATATATTAATTTATGAAAATGATAAATAAAAAATGGCACTCTCTTGAGATTGATATATCTAATATTCTATTAAAAGGATAAAATTTCGTTTTGTTTAGTTATAAATTTTTTATTGGACAATGAATTAATTTTTTTATACTGTTAATTTATTTCTAATTTTTAGTGATTGAATAATGTCATTAAATTCTTTATCAATGCAAACATATCATTTATTTAATTATTAGAGAATAAAATAAAAGATTTTAATAATATTAAAAGTACTAATTTTTATTAATTAGAATGTTCCGTATATTTTAAGAAAAACATTACATAATAATTTTTTTTTCAAGGATCATATTTTTCTTATGTTTTTATCATGATGAAATTAAATTGAAACTCAATGAATAGTTCAAAAATGTCATAGTGATATTTTATACTAAAAAATATTTAATTACATTTTTTATGATTCATAAAAAATACAATAATTATTAAATTTCATGGGATATGGCTGAAAATATATTCCATTATAGATTTATGGGACACTTTTCATTATATGGTAACATTGTTAACCCTTAATTTATAAAAATATTTTTTGTTGTAGTAATTTTAAAAAGTGTAAATGGGGGTAAAAACAGAGAGATATTGGTGAATACGTCAACTAAACGTGTCTATATTTAATTATAAAGGTTTATTTTAACTCATAATCAAAATATATTTTAAATATATCAATTTATATGTAATTTAATCTATAAATTAAGGTATATTAATTTAATAAATTAAGTAATTATAGAGTGTCTCTCCCCTGACATATAAAAGGAATCCTCATATCCTCACTTCCTCAATCCTTTTCGGACTTATATAAAAGCATGTTCATATAAAATAAATTCCTATATACCTTATCCTATGCAAATAACTTATTTTATTTCTAAAGTAATGTTCTTTCAAGGCTTAAGGTGTAAGCTAAAATAGGATTCTATGTAAATATGTAGAACTATTAACTAAGTATGTTAAAATTTATTAATTTTTCTTTGTCCTAAAAAATTTATTATAACTATTTTAAGATATTTAATTAAATAAATTTAATATGATGCATTTTTTATGGGAATTTAATTCCCATTATCCACATCATTTTTATTATATTGAAAAAACACCGCTTGTGCGTACATGTCGACTACAACCTCCACGAATCTATGTGTCCCATTTTTCATCAACACTTTACAATGGTAATGAAGATAGAAATATTGAATGTGTTTGAAATCTAGAATTTTTTAATGGCACAATATAGGTGAATTATTATTTACCTTTCTTTCCTTCCATCCATTTAAAAATGGATCCATCGCTCTTTTATACATACAAACTACCTTGCCCACTAGGTTAAGTAACTTATTTGCATCTATGTTTCATATGAATAATTATAAAAGTGAATAAAATGGGTAAATTTTACAATAATTATATGATTAATACTATTTGGATGATGGAATCATTATGAAATTATAATAACATATATTGTAAAACCCGACATGCATGAGAAACAAAGAAGTTATCACCTAGAATGGGGATTTAAAAAATGAATTTTTGAAAATAAATTGTTATTTTTAAATATTATTTTGTAAGATATTAATTATTTTGGCAATATAATATATTCATCACAAATTGTTACATATTATTATATATCATTTCAATGCTATTTATGAAATATTTGACTTTAGGTAAGGTATTTATATATCACTCTTATTTGACTCGCATATTTTTATGCAAGAATTTACATTGATAAAATTATATGATCCATATCTGATAATTTCATTTCATTTTTATACCTTCATTTTTATTTTAAATTTTTTTATTTTTGAGTACCCTTTTACTCTCTTTGTTAATCAAAATGGATAATATTTTTTTTCTGAAATGTCAACCTTATTTCTAATCATTCAGTTAGAAAATCAATTTGGTGAATATCAATATTTTATAAAAAAAGTAATTATCTTTTTCAAGTATTTTTTAATGTTTATAAATTTATTTTTTCGCGCTTTATTTATAATAATTTTTTAAAATTTTCTTATTCATGACCTTTTTTTGATCAAGGTACTTTTATATAACATGTGAACTAAATCATTATTTTAATGATTATAGTATGAATAAAATTTCATGGGGTTCTAACAGATCAATGGTTGAAATATTAAATTAAATTTCCCTATGTATATTTTCCATGAATATTATTTAATATTTTAGAATAAATTAATAAAAATAAATTCAAAATGGAAATTTCATTTTGATCATGAAATATTCTAGTGTATTTTAAATGAATTGTCATATATGATAACATAAATTGATATTAATTATGATTTAAAATGTATATGATTCGATGCTTCCATACTAATTTGTTCTTAGTATGGATTATAATTATGTTTATGAGATGTTTATTAAAATTATTTATTATTCATTGATTATGTTATGATGATATGATTAATATTTTATGACTTTCTGTAACACATATTTACTGTTCTGAATATTTTATGGGTGGGAAAATAATTATATGTTCCCCTAATGCATAGGGTATTGATCTATATATCATGAAATAATTTGGGGAAATTTGATTATGAGCTTAATCAACTATGGTAAAGAGGAATGGATTCTTGATCCACTATCTAAAACAAGTGGTGATTCCTTATCTATTTGGATATTGGAAAAAGGTGTTGATGTTTGATATACTATGCTTTGATGGTACCAGTAGTTTACATTGTCATAAAATGTGATATATATGACTAAGATGTTTCTACACAATTATGACATGTTTTTATATTTATGATTATAATTCATGGTTCATGATTTATGAGTGACTATTTCTCCCGCTTTTGATTCAGGTTTTTCAATTTCTAGAAATTTATGTCATGATTTATGATTATGATATATTCTAAATTGGGTTTGAAATTGTTATGTTATTATTAAAATATATTAACCTTATACTTGTATTTATCTTGTATATTATAATTTATGTATATCTATTTATTTACACTTATTAAGAATATGACAACATCCTTTCTTATGTTTATTTTCTTCTTGTGATAAATAAGGTTTTAAGTAGGGTATATCAGGATGGTTACCATGTTAGAATATATTTATAAGGGATGATGAAATGTGTACCAAAATAATATGTTTATGTATCTACTATATAAATACTCTAAGACAATATTTTTTTTGTCATGGATCATAATGTAATGTATTCAATATTCATATAAAAGGATGTAACATTTATGTATAAAAAGTTTGGTTCTCCTATGTTCTTATCAGAGCAGGGATTAGTTGATATTTTGATAGTATGATTATAGAACATTAGTAAACAAATCCCAGGGGATGATCCTACGTTTAAGATAAAATCCTGAATTTTTTTTTAAGAAAATTATTCTTTAGAATTCCAAGAAATACATTTATATATAGATACTACAAGTCGAAATGGTTTTGGAATCGATTCATCTAGGTGTAACAACCCTAAAATAGTCAGTTGATTACATGAAGACCATAATTCTAGTGCAAATTGAATTTTACCGTACCATAAATATAGTTTGACACACATGGGGGTGTTATTTGGTTAATTCACATCGTATTTATATATCATAATGATGTATTTGAAAATATAATTACCAAGGATATGATAGGTTAATCCTATGGTGACCTATATTGAGTATAAGGTATCAGGAATAGGATATTCTATAATTATTTTTTCCATGATTTTCTAGTTTCTCACTATTTCTACTGTTGTTAACACAAGGATTTTTGGTATTAGTAAATGGATGAACCTTGAAGGAACCATGTTAATAAAAAAAGTATTGAACAATTAGTGATTTTTCACTGACCACAAAAATTATATGAGACATAGAATGAAAACATTTGTTTTTATGATTATATAATATTTTCAGGCTAAGAATCATGTTGAGATTTCATACTATAAAGGGATGGGACAATAAACTGTTTATAATTACATGAGGAAACATCCACCTTATTTTAATTGTTCTTATGATCCACTGGTGGAAGACCGGTGGGTTAGTACCATTTAAAATATATTTTTTGTTCTCCAGTGATGAAAATATTGAAATTTCTTTCATAAATAAATAACTTTTGGAATGGGATGAAGAACAATTATGGAATATTTTTATGAATTAGAGGAAATTAGATAAATATAACACCTTTAAATGGGATTGAAATAATAGGATATTATTTTTTATTAACATACATCATATTCTATATATAAAATGTTGAACTAATTCCTTATTCTTATGTAGAAGGATGATTAATCCATTTGTACTAATGAGGAAAATTTTACAAAACTTTTATGGTATGATTTTGGTTTAATAATCATCCCTAAAAGAAAAATTATTCAATAAATTAGTGTCACAACACAACCAATGGGGTTTGAGATGAAACTGTCACAAGCCGGCCACCGTTGGATATGGGATGAAAATATCTACTGAAAGGTATAACTTGTATGGGAGGCCCTTACCTAAAGTACCTCTATGTAGACACCCAAATATGTCTTTTTGGAAGAATGGAGTAATACTTAATGAATAGATGTAACAAATAGAATATAATCCAAATATAAAAGAACTATTGGGTGTACAAGAGTTCGATAGTGTAAACAAATATGTAAGGGGTAAAAATACATGGCCAACCCAAAAGATGTCCCAACTAGAAAAAATTGGAAATGTAAAATGATGTGAAATCCCCGATCCTGGTCTCCAATATCCGACCACCATATTCGATCAAGTGCACCATGTATCCCTATACTCCCTTATAATCATATCCAACATATTCATCATGTTCAAAAGACATACTGTGTGTGGTAAAAGACCATACATGGTGCCCTGAAGGCTGAATGGGGGCTAATAATAGAAACGATTTGAATATATATACAACTCAACCCAAATAAAGGGAGTAAACAAATGAAAATAAATTGATATATATATATATATGCTCAAACCAAAGAATCCAAAATGAGAGAGAATTGGATCTCCATCTCATATCCAAACCATGGAAAAGAGTGTCGATAGTTCCATAAGTCCATTCTCAATGCCCAATATATCATGTTTCATTCAAAATATATAACCATTATTAGGACCCATGGCTTTCCACTATGTCACATAGTCGAGGGGGAAGAATCACTATGTATAGGACCCATACCATGGTACAACAACAGGGAGTGTCACTCATTATATGGAGGTCATACACCTTATCTAATAGGGTGTACCAGTTGGTAGAGAGAGGATCTATGCCCTAATTACATATAGGGGCACAACATTGTTGATATAATATATGAACCATATGTAATAGGGGGTACCACTTGGTAGGTAGAGTACTCACACCATAACTCCATAAGGGGTACCACACAGTAGGTTGAGTACCCACACCATAATTCCAAATGGGGGTACCACTCTATTGGTGGAGTACCCGCTCCATAATTTTATATAGGATACCACTCTATAGGTAGAGGACCTGAACCATAATCCAATGGGGGTTATCACTCAGTTAGTAGATGACTCTCACACTAGTACAATATGGGGGTACCACTATGTAGGTAGAGGAAACATACTATAATTCCATAGGGGGTTCCACTTAGTAGGTAGTGGACCCGAACCCTAATGAAAAAAGAGGTTACTACTCAGTAGGTAGAGAACCCAAACTCTAACACAATAGTGGGGTACCACTCAATAGGTAGAGGACGTGCACTATATCTCTATAGTCGGTACTACTCTAATGTTTATTCCCAATCACTCTAGGTGTAGAGCATTTCATAAATATGCATCATGTATGGAAAATCTCTTGTAGTATCAAAAAAGACCTAGTCAAGGCCAACATCACGTTCTATGCTGAAAACACTCAGTATATGATACTTATAGTCTATAATCAGAGCCCATAGAATGGTGGCATGAGAGATGGAGGATTCATAAAAAGGAAATAAGGGGTGTATTGTGTGTAAAAAGATTCATATAGGGTCTAGCCCTACCATACTACCTGACCATGTCCATGTCTACCCATGTCTGTGTTCTTCGGTAAATAGGGCGTTACCCCACAAATGATTGTCTACTGTGGGATAAATAAACGATGTTTAGCCTAGCCCCAAGTGTTATTCGAAATACATGACATGTAGTTAGGTTATTCCTTGAATTAATAGATCTACTCTGGAGTTCTATATCCAGCCTCCAATGATTCACATCTCTCCGCCAATCAACCTAAAACAAAGGAAATGGCCTTAAATAATCATTTTTAGTTGTTTTTGGCCAAAAACATGTTTTTATTTGGATTGTGTTTCCCTCACGAACCGTGAATGTATCCTATCACCCATCATCGTCATCTTGGATACCATATCAATGAAATAATACCTCATTATTTCATGATTCATTCCTGATTATCCTTGATTTACCAAACCATTCTTCACAGGAATTGTTTCCACAATTCTGAGGGTCCAATTAGAATCGTCCAGCATAGAAAAGTTGAACTAAGACCTTGTGGGGTAATTGGTAATGGTCATGAAGAATGTTCGAGTGAAGGAATCAAGATAAAAGGTGAAATAGTTTCTTTATAAGTTTTATTATCAGTAAAATTCAATTTGGGATATTAATTTTGATAAACAATTAAATAATGAATTAAAACGGGTACACTAGTGCAAGAAATGGTTTGCAAATGATGTAGATCAAGAAATGGAATCAATCCTAAAAATACAGTTTAATAAATTACTAAATAATCCAAAAATTTACAATTAATTCATAAATTTGGATGATTCATTGAAGTGTAACATACTCCGAAAACATGAGGGGGTTTCTACATTCAATGTATCTTTATCTTCCCTGATCTAGAGTATCATCACTGTCTGATTCAGATTCTCCAATGATATGTAGATGGAAAGTATATAAATTCTCCTAGGGTTTATGCTGATAAACATGGGAAATTATTGTAATGGTATATTTATAGACGAATTCATTTCCGCTTACATTAATCAATAAAATAGTTTAATTAGTTAATTAAGCCTTTGAACACACTACCAATGACTGGTTTATCTAAATTATATTAACTAACCTATTTTAGGTTGCACATATTGTAAACCTCACATTTCAGACTCCACTATGATCTTAGTTTTTTATCTAATATTATATTTAATATTTTTCCAATTTTATTTAGTAAACCATACCAACATAGTATAAAATATATTTAATTTTTTATAAAATTAAATTTGGCCACACCGGGCATCAGAATCACACATAGTCTCAACTCCAAGATCCAAAAATATATATAGAAATATTTTAAAGTATTCAAATGAAAAAAAATTCTCCAAATAATTATCTATATTAATTTTTTCAGAAATAAAAATAAAAACTAAACCAAATAAGTGGGATATTATGCATGCATCTGGCTCTCCCTCTACTACGAGCTATCTTGCACGCTCTCATACTTCCACAACACATGAACGAAAGTTATCATCCATCCACAATGGTTCATCTTCTACCAATACTTTATCACCAACTGAAGATCCAAAAAAGTGGATCCATCCTTGATGTCTATCTCAACATAGAAAATAATGTCTATAGGATCGTGCACATGTCAACTCAGCTAGGAAATGTAGAAGACATCATGCACCAACTCTAACTGTGGGGGGTGGGCAGAGGCAATGAGAAACAATGATAACACTATATGTGATCTCGAATGACATGATGAACCCCATTGATTACATTACTACCTTGGAAAATATCGAAACTAATCATCATGGGGAGACTCTCATGAAGACATGGTATTCCTACATGAACTCTAAGGGCCAACAACATCGATCTACATAAGATTTATGCGAGCTTTAGGATGTCCTCATTGGATCACAATTCGCATTGGCCTTCTTCTTCCACATATGAACCATCCATAGGTCTGAAAGAGATGCCTCATCGATATTTTTTAGGATGAACGATGACCTATAGGTTCTCTCAAATATGACCTCAATGGTTTCCATGCATGTAGTCGAGTGATATTTATTGTTCTATGAATGCAAATTCCATGAAAAGAAATCCTTCTGGATTTGGCCAAATTATAAAAAGAAATACCCTGTAATTTCATCCAACACTTATATTGTGAACTTGGTCTACCCATATGTTTGTGGGGAAAAGATTGTACTCGTCTTCATATGGGTCTTCAATGACTCGTATCAGCCTCTCCACAACCGTGATCTACAAAATGAATCATAGTTAGAGGAAAAGGTCGTGGGAACCCCATGAAAGTGAAATATCTCAGAAACATTCAACTACCCCAAACACTCCACCAAAATATTCTCCTAGAATGCAATGTTGTGTTTTTAATCTTTGATTCAGTAAAATGTCACCTAAATAGTTTCATGGTATAAAAATTTCCATGTATGATTTGACATAAATTATATTGATATGTCATCCCATTTATACTCTGATAACTCAAGGGGATACAAAAATACCAGCCCAAACCTAGTCATTAGATTTCAACTATTGACTGGTGAGGCAATGCTTGATGAAATAAGCTAAAAACACCCTCATTTCGGCTATCAAAAAATTACCCTAATGTTATATGTACATATTCCCCACAATGGTATGTACAACCGAAAGTGAATTGTGAAATTACATCATCACCGCCCCCCACACCATGACTGGGACACTATCCATCCCTGGAAAAGAATAAAAAGATTATATCCTTCAGAATATCAATTAGGTGAATATACTGAAGATATTTTTCATGAAATACCTCATAATAAATATCTTCCAACTGGGTATCTCTCATTTATTTGAGGAGTGAATGAGTAAATACCATCAACTGAAGAAAACATTCACCATCTAGATCAACTAGGGTTAGATATAAAAAATAAAGCTACTCAGACTCCTCATACACAAAATGATCCTAGGACTTCTTACAAATGTAATCTACACTATGTTTAATTTTATATAAGTATGAACTATATCATAGACATAGTCCTATGGAACATTAAATATTTTCTCTATCGTAACTTCAAGTCTCTCTACGTGAAGACATCCAAAGTCTTTGATGGTCTGAGTAATCTAAAAAGCACTCTTTTAGATGATAGTTCCTCCACATCTCTATTTGAATACTAATGATATCTACACTAGGTCATTAATCACAGTGGTTTGATCATAGTGTATCATCTATCATGACCTATTTGTGGTAACTTTCAACATCTACATCAACACGTAGCCAAGTCCATCTCTTGAGGCATCATAATACATGATATACACCACACCCTCCTTTCGTATTCTCGAAATAAGATTATCATCATCATGAGCCTATACTACCCAATGTATCTATAGAACTACTAAGTCCAATTAAATGACTACCCATTCCACATTAGGGTGATAAAAGGGCTATGATCTTGGAGAATTATGCTACAAACCTATTTGAGTACCCTACTGAGCAAAGAAAACTCAAACCCTCTATCACACTCCTAGGTAGATAATCAAAAATTACTATATATATCTCAACCAGGTCCACAGATAAACCATGATCATATATTATATTCTTTAGACAGTGACCCTAATGAATCCTTAACAATCACTTTGAGAGTTTTGCATAAATATGGTTTTCCTGAATCAAATCTATGACCATCCTCAATTTATCTATATATCCCTCCTCTATACTAGAGTATATTATGATTTCGTCCATGAATACAACCAATAAATGTCCGTGTACTTATTTAAAATACACATAATCAAATCCATAATCATGTTCGAGGAATTCATCACAATGCTGGGAATCACTAGGAACTCAATGTGTTTATAGCAATATATGAATTCCAACTTCATAATATAAACCTCGCGAACACTTAACTAGTGGTATCCAGGTAGTAGATAATAAATAAAGAACCACATCATTCCTTGAAATTGATTAAATAGGTCATCAATCCATGGTAAGTGATACGTGTTCTTTACTATGGCCTTGTTCAAGCAATGACTGTCCACATAATGGAACAAACACCCATTCAATTTTTTAACAAAAACCCCAGATCTTCCTAGAGGGACACACTAGGCCTAATAATGCCATTTTATAAAAGGTCTTCAAACTACCATGACATATCCAAGTGCTCATTAAGATCAATAAAATATGCTATAAAATATTTTATAGTGGTACCAAGATACATGTCAAGGAAAAAATCTGTATCTTAAATCAGTGGTAATACCAGAACATCTTCAGAGAATACATCCATAAAATCCTCTATGATTGAAAGAATCCAAATTTTTAAAGATCCTAATATATCCAGAGATACACTTACCCACTGATGGGTAATGTGTTGTAGCCTCCTATTTTCAAACCCCACTCGTCCCTCCATACGATCTCTCCCACCCATAAAGGATACTATTTCCCAAATGTTTGAATGAATATTTCACATATTCAATGATAATAATTCTATGATTATACAATGGAAAAACAATTCATACACAATATAATGTCATTGGGAATTATCATGATGACCAAATGGACCCATACTGACATCTCTCTGCCTTGTGATTTAACACACTTCCTCCAGATAAAATATATTGAAGAACGTTTCCCCATATGAATATCAAAAAAAAATATTGCGACTGTGCCTTAATTGGGAGCTCCAGCTCTCCCCCTAGGAGTATAGAGATGAATTAATATATCAAATATATTGCAGCTAATATTGATGTAAGATTAGTGTAAACACAGTTCATACCATTAATAATATCATCCACTATTGGGTCATATTTATCCATCACTTCCAGATATCAGTGGCCCTGACCACCATCTCCGAGAGCCTGATGTAGGCCACATCATGGTAGTAGTGGATCGATATCATAGCCTCTTCCACCACCCATATATCCTACTCTTAGAGCTCTACCTTCTCCTCTTACATACCAATCTACCTTGGGGTTACCCTAAACTCATATAGGAGTTCTGTGATCAAAACTTTATCACTACCATAACAGTTCATCTACTATCATCTTTCCATTCTTAGTATTTTCGGTTAAGAAATCACATTCCATGTGACATCACCCATCAAATGCATATCACTTCCCATCTCTGGGCTTCCCTGATCTTCTCTATGGTCCATGTGCCACACAACCAACTTTCTATGTATTTTCATGGAGAGGTCTCCTACACCGACATCCTATCGACCGGTGCCTGGTAGATAATATAGAAAACTCACAACAATAACTCCCCCTACTAGCTCTTACTACCTATAATCCCTCTAACCTGTGTCTCCCCATCACCAGAACCAACTATAATACCCCTTACATATGTGGTAATTCACAAGGATACGTCAGAAGAACATATTTCTCTATAAAGACACTGGTAAAGCATCCATGATCATATCTATCCATACTATATCATATCAAGGGAGTATCTTGTATGGTATATGAACCTATTGGAATACTTAGACACCATCATACCTCCCAAATATTTCTCCAGAATCATTTAAATAAGAAATGAGTGAAATTATGTGGGGTAATACTCCTCAAAGAATAGATTCTAGAATTGGGTCTATAAGAAGGCTTACTCGTCATGAATCTATGTAACAAGACTCCACTAGTGCCCACCATCTCCATATAAAAGGATAGATTCTAGTAAAGTCATCGAATCACTCAATTTTGAGATAATCTTGATGACAAATATAGTTTAATATAGAAAATCCTCTACTACCAAGGGATCTACCTCACTATAGAACCCGATCAGCCACTAATGTTGGAACTCACATAGGGATCTAAGAGTGCACAGATACCTCACATTCAGTGTTGTTTTGATATTCGTATCCATTGGTGTGGTTGCTACTACCGTGCCACCTGGAGGAAGAATATCATGGAGTGGATTCTGAAATGAGGTCTCATCACTCATTGGATCATCACCATGATATAGAACTGGTAACCATGATGGTCCTGATCATAAGGGTAACATGAATTTTTTTTCAATACATATCATAGTTAGAAGATAATATATATATACAATGTGGTGTTGCATAAAGAAGGAAAGTAAAACTAGTTAATCCAATATGATTCATGTACCATTTTTCCTTACAACCATTAAATCAGTATATCAAGTCTACAAAACTGTAGTTAAAGTCATATTGAATGGATATTTAAGCTGATCAAACCATCTCTATGTTCCCTACCCTGAAAGATTAAATCAAACACTTTAACATTATTTCCATAAATCCCATCCAATCTAATGGAATTAAGTACTCTGATATAATCCTTTCATAATTTTACCAAATGGGTATTAAGCCACAACTACCCCAAGCCCACCTTTAAAATCTAGGGACTATGTAAAGAGAAGGAAGAAATTATTAGCATATGATACATTTGCCTAATGTACTTTTTTAGACACACCCATCTGTCTCAATGGAGAAGTTATGAGGAACATTAAATAAAACCATGCCCCTACTAGAATATAAACCATACAAGAAAAAAATCTATGTTGTAAAAAAGTGAAAAAGTGCAAAATAAAAGGATAAAGGAAGTAATTAAAACACACCATAGATATTTCCCATCCTAAAAAAATGAGAAAAGTAAAATACAGAGAGATCGTAGCTCCTGATTTTTTAGTTCTAACCACTGTTCACAGTCAAGTGCACCAAGTATCCCTATGCTCCTCTATAATAAGTACAAGAATTTTTTTTATTTAATATAAGACATGAAAAATGTGGTAAAATCCCATTTAAGGGTGGGTATAGACATATCCAGTAGGGTTCAAAAAAAGAAGAAGGTGGAGAACTAAGAGACAAGATAAGAAAAGATAGACCGATTTACCCAAATAAAGAGAGTAAAAAAATCCAATGAAATCAATATAGATATATATATATATATTTAAAAATATGTATAATCTAACGAATGAAACTCAAATGACTTATAAGGGGATCTCAATATCAAAACCTAGCCCCAAAAAAGAGTTCCAATAGTTCCAAAAGTCCATTATCAAAACCAACCATCTCACATGTCAATCCAATTAAGTAATTGTGAGGAGGGCGCATGCCTCTTTGTTGTTCCTAAAAGATGGTTGGGAGTAATAAATAAATTGAGGACCAATTCCCTGGTATATTTGGGGTTCCACTATTTTTTATGGAGGACCCACACCCTATCTGATAGGGGTACCAAAATGTTGATAGAGGCCCCACATCCTAATTACATAATGGGTAATACAATGTAGATAGATGACCCACACCATATTTTTTAGGGTACTAATTGGTAGGTAGAGGACACAGGGCCTAATTCAATAGTTGGTACCACATAATATGGTAATGAACCAAAACCATATACCATAGGGGGTACCACCCAGTAGGTATAGGACACGCACCCCGATTCCATAGGCGTGTACCACTCAGTAGGTAGAGGACCTGCACCCTAATGACATAGGGGTACCACTCAATATGCAGAGGGACTACACACTAATACCACATTGGTGTACAAATAAGTAGGTAGAGGACACATAAAATAATTCCATATGGGATACCAATGAGTTGGCAGAGTACCCACAACTTAATTCCAAATGGGTATCACTCAGTAGGTAGAGGACCCAAACCATAAGGTAAAAGGCGGTACCATTCTAAGGGTAGATGAATTGTTCCCAAATTCCATAATTGCGAACAACTCAAATGATAGTAGATGATTACTGTCATCGTTGTGGGTCGCCTATATTAGCTTCATTTCAATAACATCTCACATCGTATATCAAATTCCACTATGAATCCCCCATCACATTCTACATGGGAAACAAACCACAAGAGGATACTCACATACCAAAATACAAGTCCAAATGAAGGATATATGAGAGGTTGAGGTTCCCAAAAATGGAAATAAGGGTTACATGGTGTGCATAGGGACACACGCAACATATGGTCCCACCCTGATACCTGTATGTGTCCCGACCAGAACATAGATCACTACCCATGTAGTGATACATGGAAAATAGATAGACTACACAACATGTCTAATCCACTAGTGGTCCTACTGATTCTCCTAGTAGTGCCCATTAAATTCATTCTTTGTCCAAGTCCATCAGGACACATTGTGTTCTAATTCTTCCATTTATACTTGTGTTCTCCTACAACATGACTTTTCTACCTGATGAGTGATACACGATGTGTGTCTGAACTAGATGGTGTATTTCCCTTCACTTTCTCAAAACCCTTGTATTATAGGTATAGAGGTAATACATGACATGTTTTAATCAAACTACATGTTGTTTTGCGATTTTTTATAGAATTTCTAGGTCTACTAAAATGTTCTAGATCCAACCTATGATGATTTTAATCATACCCCACGATGCTGAATTCTAAGGAAATGGCCTTTGATCAAATATTTTGGCAATCTATTAGATGAAATAGATTTCTGTTTGGTTCATTGTTTCCTACATACACCACAGACATATTCCATTGCTCACCATCATTGTAACACATCCCATATACATGAAACTATCACCCATTATTTTTTATTCATCCCTTCTCATCCTTGATTTTCTAATCAATTCCTCTCACACATATCTGTCACGATTCCAAGGATCTAATCATACTCGGTCCTACCCTACAAAGAGGAACTAAAATTATATGTGCCAATATATATGCCAATATAGGAAGAACATGAAGAATGTTTTGGAGAAATTTACTAGGTAAATGGTTCAAAAATTTATGTCCAAGATTTATTGTTCAAAAAATTTAACTTGGGATATCCAATTTTTTAGACAATTGAATAATCATTTTGAAAAGGTACATGAGTACAAGAAATAGTCAACAATTGATGGAGATCATTAAATAGAACATGTAATTCTCAAAAAATTAAATCAATTTGGGAATAATTCAAAAATAATGATGAGTACTACCTTAATTTGCATCATTAGTCAATGATTAATGTTATTTAGAATTAATGAGATGGTTTATTGATTTCATTATGACTAAATAATCTTTGATCTAGTCTCTCAACGTTGTTTGATTCTGATTCTTCAGCAAGAGGTTGAAGGAATTCCTCTCAATTCTCCCAAGGTTTATATGGTTAAATATTGAGGAACAAAATATTGGTATATTTATAGTTGAATGCCATTTAGGATAAATTAATAACTAAATTTATTTATTAAATTTATTATTCAACTAAATGTACTTCCAATTTTAGTTTTAAACAAATTCCCTACACCGTCCTATTTTTCTCCATGCCTAGGGTAATCCTCACATTATGAATTCAACTGTAGTGTCATATTTTTTAACTAATATTTTTTTAATATATAAAAAAATTATTTTATAAACTATAAAAATATAATATATAATATAATTTATAATTTTATAAAATTAAATATGGGAACAAAAGACCTAAAAAATGCACATCGTCTCAATGACTAACTATTAAAATATCCCTACAAAATTTGCCAATTATTACAATGAAGAACTAGTACAGCACCCCAACCAAACAAATCATGTATATGGTGTATACTAAAAATTAAATTGGTGTGATTACATGGAGATTCAGCCCAAAGGACTAATCAATTTAGTAGAATCGGTAATATAAATACATAAATGTATCCAAAAATTCCATTCAACACACTAATTATGACATATATATTTTTTGGTGTATAACATTATTCGAACATAACATATCTTTTTTAACATTTTTTTACACTTATTGGATTTTTTGGGAAAGAAAATAAATAATGGTGATCTCAAATAATCTGTAAGGGTTAATATTAGTGGATTAAATAATGAATCAATGATGTATATCAATATGGTTGGGTAATATGTTAACACACATAACATGTAATCAATGAATTGAGAGGGATTGCGTAAATTACATGGAATGGTATATAAATGAACACACATTCCATGCAATCAGTAAAATGATAGAGAGTGCGTAAACAATATCAAAAGTTAAATAACTAAAACCTCATGCCATTTAAATATATATATATGGAAAAATAAACAGGGAAAGGTAATAAATGAAAAAACAAGCCATGTAATCAAGGAAATGATATAGAATGTGTAAATAATATGTCATGGTAAATAACTAAACTTACATTCAATGTAAATAACTGGTTAAGGAATAATTAATATGGAATGTTATGAAATTTAAAGAATACTCTATTTAATAAATTAAATGGGAATGAGTTACACCCATATATTATTCATTGTGAAAATGTAATGGAAAATAAATAATAAATTTTGTTGATGGATATGCCTGATTATCGAACATCATTTATCCAGAACATGAACCACTATACTATCAACATATATCGTTAATATAGTTTATGTATGTGGGTATAGTCCCATATATTATTCTTGGAATAATATTAAAGAGTTTTTTCAAACAAAATTATTCTCATGATACTACCGATGCATCAAGGGAATTATTTCTAATAGAACCTAACCCAGGTAGTTCATTTCCAAAGCATTCCTCATATATCGATTAATCGATTTAATTAATTAAAAAAATGTCTTATCAAATGTCTATATTGAGTAATGAATAATATTCAATCAATATTTCATTATATAATAATACTACCATAAGTATAATTACCTTATGTAAAAATGATATTCTATTAAAGAACTGAATATATCCATGATAAATGATATAAGGAATCTAGGGAATTTCAATGTCCAATAATCATGGGAAAGTTAATATTTCATTGGGCTATAAAAATGAATCAAATAAGGGAATTTTATTAATATCCATGTAAAAATGAATCTAAAACCAACCAGTGGAAGAATATGAATTTCATCAAATACAAAATATCCCAAGATGGTTAAAAATAAAGGGTTTTCATTAATGAATGGAAATTCTATAAAGACATATTTAAAAAAACATTCTCAAGGATATTATGATTTTAATTTTGAATTTTTTTTACTATTTTTATGTGAAAATAACTTTTAAGAAACATTTAATTTAAAAATAACCATTTTAAACAAGTAAATAATATTCAAAAAATCAAAATTGGTAATTTCAAGAAAGTTATACAAGGTAAAAAGAACATTTATTTAGGAATTTAAAAATATAAAATAAGTTCCCCATTTGGAAAGAGAAAAAAATATTCACGTGAAAACATTTGTAAATGAATAAAGTTGGAAAAATATATTTAAAAATAATTTTGGGAATGGTAATAAAAATGAAATCCTTTTTAGAAAATAAGGCCTTTAAATTAAAGTATAATCTATAATTAAAGAGGGAAATAAATATTGGTTTCCATAAAAACCATTTATTAAACATTTTTAGTACCAAAGAGTTGAAATATGGTCATATTTGATAAAAAAGGTTATTAATAACCTACAGATAATAAAATTATAGGGTTTGCGGAAAAATTATCATATGAATTTCTTTAAATAAATTTATTGATAATGAAATCTTGTTTATAGTGAGATTGTGAAAATAAACCCTTAATGTGGAATTGGGAATTGATCATTTATTTGATTGTGTATATAAATTGTATGCCCACATATAAGATGTTTCAAAATAGACATTAATAGTAATTGAAATTATAAACATAATTATATAATATTAATGAGAACAAGTATGTAATAAAACCCAATGATAAAGGAATTGAGTTATGAAATTCCTTTACCACTTGGTAATTTATTATTCAAAATCAGTTATATGAAGTTAATAATATTTAAACTCAAAATACCATAAATAATGAATTATAAATTGCACTACATTTCAATGTGATATTATATACTCTATATATAATAAATTATTCATATAATGGTAAAACATGCCTCAAAGAATGAAAATTAAGGCAAATTACCACACCATGTGTTTCCATATAGGTGAACATAATTTATCATCATGTATAATGGTTTTATAAATTTAAATAAGTTATAAAAAACCATAGGAATATTTATAAAAACATATATGATATTCCAATAATATATTAATATTATGTTTGTTAATAATATTTTATTATTTACACAATTTCATGTGTTCATTAACGAGTATTTTAGTATGTTTTGACTTGTTATTTGTTTTTCTTCTTACATAGATCATGATTTATGATTAACCAGGTTGAAACCCATGATTTAAATATATTGTATATTCATTTTATTTTTATTTATAATAATCCATATAGTTTAGGGAGAAGAAATGAAATACACTGTTCATTGAGATGTTACATCGTACATATGAATGAATGCTACTTCCATTTCCTTATCATTATTAAAAGAACAAAAAGTAAATGATATATATATATCTCTATTATAATTATAGTATAATATTTAAGTCATATATGTCACATTGTTTTGTTAAAAACATCTTTTAAACATTCTATGTATAGCGTGAATGAATCACATTGTTTTGAAGAGGCGGTAGTCCACATGTCCACAAATTATGTAATCGTATTCCCACATAATAGATAGCATGAACGAGTATTTTATATAATAAGTATAGAATAAGAAGTAAATTATATATAACATATATTTATTATATATAAACTATATATTTTTCCTTATTTACAACATTGAAAGGTAGTAAATGGATGAATGGATGACATCGGTTCGTTAGGCGACATTCATCTATACACATGAACAATGATTGTGTTTCCCATTTTGATTGTTGTTTGTGAAGGTGTAGGTATATCTATTTTAATTGAAACATCTTATAATATAAAATATATCTATGATAGTATATATGAATTATAGAAAAATAATTTATGGGGTTGGGACGTAAATGAAACAAAAGTGATCATTGAAGAATGTTGTCTCTTATTCAGGTAACTTATTTTGTATTATACCAAATGACTTCCATGGTTTTCCTTATTACCAAAGTGAGGCTTATAAAATGGTTTGAGGGATATTAGGATATTATCTGGTGAGAATAATGAAAATTAAAATGGCTTTATAGATGTGAATAAGAGGGTCGGTTGAGTTCTCTTTTGTAGTAGTGGAGTGATATTCTTGTAAATATTTTAATAAAGTTATTCCAACCACGTTTTATCTAGGTCAAGTGAACCAAACAATGAACACACATATATAAATTTTTGATAAGGTCAATATATGGCCAAAAAATGTATTATTTTAGATGATTTTGGTCAGTTTCACCCTTATATTTATGTTCTAGTCCATTATTAAGCTCAAATTTTTATCAATCGTTGTAATTAATTCTAATTACATTCAATTTTTTTCTAAAAAACTATGATTAAATTATTATAAATTATAAATTATTCTGATTCCAAATATTGAATATATTTTCAAAATACTAATTGTGGATGTTAAGGAAATTAATTTAAAATTAATATCGCATATAGGATGACAAAGAATGTTTTTAAAGTTAAATGTTCCAAATTTTGAAATGTTTTTATATCCAGTTTCAATAGAAATTTACAAAATATACCTATTTTTCATTAATTTATATATAATTTATCAAATTTAACTTACCAATTTAATATATAATTTAACAGTACAAATTATATATATATAATTTTGTATTTATTTAAAATTTAGTATGTTTTTACTATCGTAAAAAAATGAAACCTCAAAAAAATTACCAAATATAAATCATAAGCTAAATTTGAAATTATGACCCAAAAATAAGTTTTAATAATATATATATAATTTAAAATGTTTACAAAAATTATTTAAAATGTGTTCTCTAATAAAACTCGATATGTATGCCTTTCGAAAAATAAAATTTTTAGGTTTAAAATTAGATTAACTATTATCTTATGATTATTAAATCTATTTAATGAATATAAAATATATTTTACTTAATATATAATACATATACATATATATTTATATATTTCTTCAATATAATTCACTAATAGAAAATAATTTAATTTTTCCTGATAAAAACCTTTGTGAGAAAAAAACATTTTGTTTTATTCAATTGGGTTTTATATTAATTTCAAATTAAATGGTAACATATGAATTTGTTATATATTTTTTATGAACAATATATTTTTATGAATTATTTAATATTATTCATAAACCCTAATTTAATGGCTAGGTTATATCTTGTTATATTAAATAATAATGTTTTAATAATACATTGGTGTTCTGTAAAACTCGGTCTAGTGTGTCATGCATTCCATCGATGTAAGTATTTGTTGTGTGAGATGAATGAATACTCATTAATTAGTGCATTGAAAAAAATATAATATATTATTTTTTTAAAATATTAAATATACAATAAATCCTTGATATTTTATACTCTTTTATGTATTTGATGTTGCGTGTCATACATGTTATTGAATAAATATTTTACCTTTTACAATTTTTTGGCCATTACAAATAGGTTATATATATATACTAGCCTAAAACAATGTCTCTATATAGATTTATATGTACTAGAATTTACTAGATATGATGAAACTATGCGATATGAAATCAACTTATAAAAGTAAATCAGTTTTTCCCACTATTCATACTATTATAATATGAAAAGGATGATAGAGTCTCATTAATATTAGAATAAATCACAAGGTGGAAAGAAATGTTATTCAAATAAATTAATGAAATATGGTAACAAACAACCGTTAAATTTCACAAATAGAACTATTATGATCATTAAATGTGTAAAATATAGTCATAAGGCCCATGGATGTTGAAAGTCGATGAATTTGATTATTTTTAAAGTGGTGTAAAAGAAGATGCCAACTAACTCAACACCCACACTCCAGTGAATCAAATATAAGGATTATAGTTATTATGTAAACCGATTATTAAATATTACGTTTTATAATTATAAGTTATTTAAAAAAACAATTAATCCTAAAGAAAAAGTGAAATATAATGTGATCATGATTGTCGTAGTGGGTTATGAGAATGTTGTAGTGAAAGGTACAAATAATATCTATAATAGAACATGTACCATAATAATTTTTTGTGGATATGAACACTCTTTTATATCTATTTAATTTTCCTAGGGTGTAATTTTACCCAAATAATGATTATATATTGAGTTTCCGGTGAATGATATTAACGATATAATGATCATATTTCTTGTAACGCCCAAAAATTTCATTAATAAAAATTATTCTTGATCTAATAAAATGTATCATTATGTAAACTTTTTATATAAAATGTGACCTTAGTTGGTTTTATATTTTTTGATTTTAAAATACTATTATGAATTGTGACTGTTGCTAATGTAGTCATTGAACAGTGATCAAAAGATTATTATAAATATAGGGCTCTATGGAATCCAATTTACTCAGAAAAAGGAAGTGATAGCCTCATCCAGTAGACTTTCTCCCAACGAATCTCATTTTTTGGAGCCCATATTTTCATCATTGTTCTTGGCTCTTGACCAAGCCCAAGCCGAGCTTGAACACATTAAGCTTGATCAGAACCGACTACGGGAGAAGTGGAAGTTAACAGAGATTACCACCTAAGCGATGTTATCCGAGCCACCTCAAGAGTCTGTAACATTGCAAACCTTACCCTTCGGTCAAATGAGGTTGTTATAAGGGGTTATGTAACATGACCTGAGCATTATGACTATGTACATTATTTATGTATTAACAATGCACATTCATTTTATTTTTGTTACTCTATAAATATTTTTTGAAGCATAACTAATATTTATAGTTAATATTCGACTAAGAAATATATATTGATGAATTAATGTACTTTTTAATTAAATATTATTTTAATAATATATTTTTACTTTTAAATTACTTTTTATTAAATATAAAGGATCATATAATTTTATTGTAATTTTAATTATGGTTTGAAAGCTGTTTTTATCAAAACCCACAAATTTTTTATTAACGTCAGTTTTTATTTTAATAGTAAAAAAATAACATATTTAGAAAATTATTTACATAAAATGAATATTTTTTTTGGAATGAAGATGTCGAAATTATCCAACGAAGTTTTTTTAATAATTTTCTGAGACAATAGAATTTTTTGGTAACAAATAAACACCATGTAAATATATAATGTGTTTTATTGCATCATAATGTCCCAATAGTGATGTAATAAAATAATATAAACATTATTTTTGGTCATAATATGTTGTACCATTAAAATAATGTTATTTATGGATTTTTTGATTTATTTTAAAACGCTTTAGTGGACCCTTCAAGGCTTATAAAACATTTTGTCTTCTTAAATGGTTTTCCTTGAGAGTGACTCACCTCCACATGAGAAACCCTATTATTTTAATAAGTTAGGTCATTGTACTTATATAATGCATCGTTTTACACTCCCATTTGGAAAAAACAATGGGAAAATACCATGGTCTGGTTTGTGGTTGTGATTAGCTTAATTGTAGGTGTCCCGAACGTAAATAATAAAGAATTCTATCTCCCTTCCTATATAAACCCACCCATGGTCCCAGTTCCACTTCACTCAAAGCCATTGTATTTATACCATCCCCTAAACATCTCTCTCTATAATCTTTCTATGGTGGACCATGCTCCCAATAATCCTCTTAGAATCCATTCCCAAGCCCTTGAGGTCACGCTTCCAAGAGAAGGATTTCTTCCTTTCTCATTTTTTTCCAATTTTCATAAAGTTGTTATGCCATTTATTTTTCAATTAAAAATTTTGGAGTATGAATTCACATCACCCCCATACTACCCTCATAATTTTTGGATGAATGGATACCCCTTTCCCTCTCATTAATTCCACTAATGTACTCCTATTACCATGCTGAAATTTCGTGAGGGATTTCTCTCTCCTCTTTTACATCCTAGTAAATCTTTTGTATTATGCATAAAAATCCCATTACGTTTGTTGGGACATATATCTATATGTCCCCATTACTATAAATTTCATTTACATATGATGAGACACCATTTTCACTCTCATCAACCATTTTCATGAATCGTTATGTCACGTCGTTATGCTACTGAAATTGCACCATGTTTTTTCCAATGGATGATCCTTGGGTAGTGAATACCATGCACATGTCCCTATCAAGGGTATTCATCATTATACACTTATAAATTTTTAATGTTACATTCATGTATTTATTCCACAATAATTAATCAGGGAATAAATTATGATGTTGATTGATTCCATGATCCATGTGGCACACTTATGCATGAACTGAAATGTTTAAGAAGGGTGTGCCCTGATAGCGCTCCAATGAATTGGGTAAAGTATAGTATCCTGATATGTCATTTTCAATGGTTTTTGACTCATGATAATTCAAGTGTAATTTTCTTTTACTCATGCTTCATGTGCAATGATGGTATACTCGAGCTCCATGTGCAATGAGCCTTGTATTATGCTAATTCCATGTTAAGTGTTGCTGCCACATTTCAATGTTATGATAATCATGCATTTTAATTCCTTTATATTAATTTTTTTCTTATGCTCCATCGATATTCTTGTTGTCTAACATGTATTTTATTCATCATTTTATTTCATGTTTATTTCCTTACTGGGATTTATAGATCACCCTTTTCTTATTAATGTCATCTGGTTATACCTTGAAATGCTTAGTACAAGGGAATGTAGTTGTTATGTAAAGGAAGTTTTCAATTAATATGTTGTTGTTTTTTTTGTTCTATGCTGTTATGTAATGTTCCTAAGACCCAAAGTAACTAGACCTCTTGATATTATATGTTGTATAAAGTGAATATTTAATGTAATAGACCTTGTTTAAGTGTGTAATAAAAAGCAGGGTTATTATATATGGTATTAGAGGGTAGGTTTAGTTATTATTTAGATTTGGAATTGAAAACCCTAGTGAATACTTAATGAAAATAATAAGTTTAATAAAAACATCCCTAAGTATTGGTGAGTATTTAGTAATTGTTTTATCAAGAAAATACATCCATATTTGGATACGAGCAGGTAGAGGCGGCTCTAGCATATATGTATCGTAGGGTTAAAACCCAAAAACACCACTTTTAGCTAGAGTCAGATGAGAACTGATGTGCAACAACAATCCTTGCAGCACTCTTGGTTACGACATGCCCAAGGGATAAGCTTTGGTAAATTCAGAAGTTTACTATGAACACTTATTAATGGAATAAAAAAATTCCCCAAAGTATATATGTTAGAAATTAGATCATGAATATCATTGATTAAGGCCTATGGATTCATAAGTTAATGAAATAAATGTTATCAGTTTTTTCTATTGATTAACCTTTATGTGATACCCATAACATTACTTTTATTCCAGCCAATTGCCGGTAAGATGAGGACTTGTGATAACAACTGATATGAAGATAAATCTCATCACTATGCTAATGAGATCCCCACTCTGATGGGAGCGGTTATCAGCAAATTTGTCATTATTCTCCCTCATTTAACTCAAAATTTTAATAGAAACATGGGTCAAGAGGAACATTCAACCCTCACCCCAAATAATGAACAAGTCTTTATTTAGAGGTTCATGAGAGAAAGGCCTCCTAATTTTAATGGATCATCATATCCCTCAATCGCCGAAAAATGGATCAACTCCCTTGAAAAGATATTATTCATCCATCAATGTTTTGAACCAGACAAGGTTATACATGTTTCCAATTATATGGAGGGTGAAGTTGATCAATGGTGTATGTTGATCAAAAATAAGTACCCTAGGGAGGAGGTCGAGTCATTAGAATGGAAGTATTTCATGATGGTGTTTTTTGATAAATATTTTTCGTGCACCCTCTAACTTAGGATGGAAGGGGACTACATTTCACTCTAGCAAAAAGGCAATGAATCTATTAGAGCGTATGAGGAAAACATCACAAGTCTTTCATGATACTCATCCAGCTTTTTCATTACCCCTGAATGCATGGTTGGCCGCTTCATTGGTGGGCTGAATCCTAGCCTACAGAAAGCGCTCGCTATCTGTGACATCGACAGCAAGGAGTAAATTTTCCGATGTGCCCTCATGGTAAAAATGGTTATTGGAGATTCTCAGGGGTATCATGGGTATAATAATCATAAGATTTACGTCAATGCTTGTGGTCTGATAGATAAATCCAATGGTTCTAAGAAGTTACATCACCCCACATGCCAAAGGTGCGGAAAGAAGAACCCGAGAAATTTCCTAAAGGAGAGTTGGAAATTCATTAGGTGTGGAAGAGATGAGAACCAACATATTAACTGCCGAAAAGAGAAACCTATAGCTGCAATAGAGGATAATAATTCCTCATTCTAGAATCAACACATTTTTCATTGCAACAACTACAACGAACCAGGGCATCTTGCAATTCTGTGCCCTAAGACAAGGGTTTTTGAGGCAACCAACAAACACCAAGGCAGAAAGGGAGATCTTTTCCATCAGTACTACCAAAGTGAACCCTGAAAACAAAGTGGTGATAGATACTCTAGTTATTCATTTATTAATAGAGAGCATAATTCTTGATTCAGGTTCCATGCATTCATTTATATCCCAAAATTTTAGGAGAAAATCCCAGATCTGCCACCAATCATGGAAGTAATAATGTCGGTGAGTACGAAAAATGGGAAAATCATTGCATCCTCTGAATATAAATCCACCCATGTCATAAATTTTTGATTAAATTTCCCAGCGATACTCATCATACTCCTTCTGGTGGAATTTGATTCAATTCATGGCATGGATTGGATTTCATTATTTAGAGCCAATAGAAATTGCTATGAGAGGGAAATCAGACTCCTAGTTGAGAATCGATCACTGATTCTATAAAACTGCAATGGGGAAGATGAAACATCTTTAGCTCCAACATCTCATGCGTAGATATTAACACCCTATAAGAAAACATATATGGCTCAGATTATTGAGTATAAGGAGGAAACCATCCATGAATGCATGCATATTGTGAGGGAATTCATTGAAGGGTTTCTCTAGGAATTTCATTGTCTTCCTCCTAGAAGAGATGTTGAATTCTCAATTGACATTTTACCGAGGGCATTTCCAATATCCAAGACTCTGTATAAAATGGCTATTGTGGAGCTTGTGGAGCTGATGAAACAACTATAGGAGAATCTCGATAAAGGGTTTATATGTCCCAGTTCTTCAATATAGTTTCGCCAATCCTCTTCATGAAGTATAAATTTGGTTCATTTCACCTTTTCATCGATTATCATGTGCTTAACAAAATCAAGATAAATAATATATTTCCTCTCCCATTAATCGTTGACTTTTTCGATCACCATCATGCAGTACAATACTTATCCAAGGTATATTTGAGGTCAATATATTATCATGTAAGGGTGAAGAAGGAAGATATCCCCATGACTTCTTTTCATACAAGATTCAGGCATTATGAATTCATTGTAATTCCTTTTGGACTCACTAATGCTCTAACAATATTCATGTACTTGAATAAAAGAGTCTTTAGGGAATACCTTGAAAAAATTGTGGTTGTCTTTATAGATGATATTATGATACACTCCAAAACCATGGATGATCGCGAGGAGTATCTATGAACATTACTGGAGACCATATAGAAGGATAATATATATGAAACGTACAGCAGGTGTGAGTTCTGGTAGAAGGAGATCCCATTATTGGCCCATATAATCAAAATTAATTGGATATCAGTGGATCCCTCTAAAACGGACGCAATTGAGGGATGGCTGAGGCCAACATCAGTAGCAATTATTCATAGATTATTGGGTCTAGATGGATATTATCGACGATTTGTGAGAAATTTCTCACGATTATCCATCCCTCATACTAAGGTAACTCAATGGGTGTAATGTTTTCTAGGAGTGGTGAATGTGAAGAAAGAATAATGGAGTTAAAAAGGTGGCTAATCACTGCTCTCAGGCTCAAGTTACCCACAAGTGGAGAACCTTTTGTGGTATTAAGTGATTCTTCAAAGAAGGGAATGGATTGTGTGTTGAAGAAAAATGAAAAAGTCATTGCATATGCTTTAAGGAAATTATATGTTCATGATAAAAATAATCGAACACACGATTTGAAGTTAGATACGGTGATCTTTGCATTAAAAATTTAGAGGCATTATCTCTTTGGGGAGAAGTGTGAAATATATATGGACCAAAAAATCCTAAAGTATATATTCATAGAGAAATAGTTGAACATGCGCCAATGAAGATGGTTAGAGATGATCAAAGACTATGACTTCTATATCCACTACCACCCTGGGAAAGCGAACAAGGTGGAAGATTCTATAAGTAGAGAGGAACCATCGAATCTATCATTGATGAGGAATTAAAAGGATCAAATATTCCTAGATTTTTTGAAGATAGAAATGGGAATCATAAATAAGGGACCATCATCAATCATTTTCACAAATGATTTCCAGTCAGCCTCTTTTGAAAATGTTCAAGGATGCTCAAAAAGATGATGTGGGAATTCAGAAGAAAGTGGAAGCTACCATAAGAGGGAAATACATAGAGTTAAATGATAATGAAGATGAAATTGTTTAATATGGGAAAAGACTTTGTGATCCATAATGTTCAAAGCTAAAAAGGAACTTTTGGATGGTGCACATAGTTCAAATTTATCTGTTCAGGTAGGAAATACAAAGAGGTATCAAGATCTGTGAGAGAATTATTGGTAGGATAATATGAAGAAGGAGATCGATGAGTTTACATCAATGTGCATGGTGTGTCAGCAAGTGAAGGATGAGAGATAGAAGTTTAATGGGATGATTCAACCATTTACCATACCATCAAGGAAATTAAAGAACATCACTATGGAATTTTTCACTGGAATTCCGAAGATATCCAATGGAAACAATTAAATCTGGGTTGTTGTGGACCATCCTACAATAGTATACACATTTTATTTCAATTTTGGAGGATTAATCATAAAATGAACAGGCACAAATATACATCAGGTAAGTGGTACTGCTACATGGAGTATCACTATCTATTGTATCCGATCGAGAGCCAAGATTCATCGCTATGTTTTAAAAGCATATTAAACATGATCTAGATACTAACCAGAACTTATGTATGGTCTATCATCCTAAAATATATGCCCATTCTTAATGAAATATTCATACACTAGAAGATATGTTAAGATCATGTTCAATGCAATTTAAAGGAGTTTGGGATCAACATCTTCCTCTGGTTGAATTCTCCTACAATAATAGTTTCCACTCGACCATCTGAATCACACCTTATGAGGCCCATTATGGGAAGAGGTGCAGAACACCGACATGTTGAGATGAAGTTAGTGAGCGTAAGCAGCTAGGACCTGAAATGGTCGAAAAAATTGTGGAGAAGGTAAAAACCATTCAACAGCATATCAAAGAAAACCAAAGTCAATAGAAGAGTTATAAAGATAACCATCGACGAAACATTGAGTTCAAGGTTGGATACAAGGTGTTTCTACACATATATCCACATGAGAAGACAGGAGGTTGGGAAAGAATGGGATGTTATGTCCTAGTTACATCGACCCCTTTGATATTCTTGATCATGTCAGTGTTGTGGCCTATAGATTATAACATCCACCATCCATGTCCAATATATAATATTTCATTCATGTATTCCTCTTAAGGTAGTACATAACAGACCATTCACATGTACTCTTCTTAGAGGTAGTGCAGTTAGAGGATGATATTTCTTCTGATGGGAAACTATTGAAGATCAAATATTGTAGGGAAAAATTTATATGAAATAAGGAAATTCCCCTCATTAAGGAGTTATGGAAAAACCAAAAGTTTGAAAAAGTGATGTGGTAATCAGAGAAATTTATGAAGCAGTGTTACCCACATTTGTTTTAGTGTCAGAAAAAGAAATTTCTAGGAAAATATTTCTTTAATGGGGGAAGATTGTAACAACCCAAACATTCATTAGTAAAAATTCCACTTGATCTAATTAAATTTCTCGTTATGTAAAATTTATATATAAAACCTGATCTTCATGGGTTTTATATTTTGGATTTTAAAATAATGTTAATAATTGAGACGATTTCTAATATTACTGTTGAACAGTGATCAAATGATTAGTATAAATATAGAGCACTAATGAATCCAATTTACTCAAACAATGGAATCGATGGCCTTATCCTATAAACATTCCCCATAAGAAGACCATTTTTTAGTGCTAAAAAAGGAGGTATCTTCATTGGGCATTGCTCTTGACCATGCCCTGGTCGAGGTTCAACACGTTAAGCTTGAGCGGAACTGACTACGGGAGAAGTGGAAGTCAATAGAGATTACTACCCATGTGATGTTATCCAAGCCACCCCAAGAGTCTGTCACCATCACACACCATACCCTTAAGTCTTTTGCGGATGTTATAAAGAGTTATGTAATACGACCCTAGACCTATGACAATGTACATTATTCATTTATAAATAATGTGCAATAATTTTATTATTGTTACTCAAAAATAGTTTTTAAACCACCAATAGTATTTTTAGTTAATATTCAACTAAGAAAACTATTTTGAAGAATTAATGGATTTCGGAATAAAATAATATTTTAATAAAATATTATTTTTATTAAATTACTTTCTGTTAAATATAAATAATCTTATAATATTAATGTAACTTTTATTAAGGTTTGAAAGCTATTTTTGTGAAAACCAATGAATTTTGAATAAATCTCAGTTTTTGTTTTAAAAGTAAAAAATCACATATCCAAAAATTTATTTAGATTAAATGAATATTATTTTTGGAATCATCATGTCATAATTATCCAATGGTGAATTTTTCATACTTTTTGACACAGTCACGTTTTAGGTTAAAAAATAAATTCCGTTTAAATATATAATGTGTTTTATTACCTCACAATGACCCTATAGTGGTGTAATAAAATAATAAAAACATTATGCTTAGACAATATATGTTTTTACATTAATATAATTTGATTTTGGGTTTTTTATATTTGTTTTACAAAGCTATAGTGGACACTTCAAGGCTTATAAAACATTTTATCTTTTTAAATTGTTTTCCATGAGAGAGTCAATCACCTCCACATAAGAAAACCTATTATTTAAATTAGTTAGGAAATTTTCTAAATATAATATTATTTTCCAATACCCATTTTCAAAAACCTTTTGAAAAAACCATGGGTTGGTTTGTGGTTTTTATTAGAATAATATGAGGTGTCCCAAACCTAAATAATAATTACTTCCATATTATTCCCTATATAAACCCACCCTAGTTCCCACTGCCTCTTCACTAACATCATTTAGAGTTCAACAAAACCCTTCCCTTCTCTCTCTAAAATCCTCCCAAGGTGCCTCACACACACATGAAGCCTCTCTCAAGAATCTCTCAAGCCTTTGGGATCACACTTTCAAGTAAGATATTTCTTCCTTTCTGATTTTTTACAATTTTTGTTAAGTTTTTATGCTCTTTTGTTTTCATTTAAATATGTTGGGGTATGATTTTTCACCTCCACCATACTTCCCCTTTTTTTGGATGATGGAATACCCCTTTCACTCTTATTAATGCCACCCATGTACAACTGTTACCATGCTGAAATTTCGTAAGGGGGTTTTCTCTTCTCTTTTACATCCAAGTAATTCTTATGTATTATGCTTCTAAATTCCATTAAGTTTGTTGGGACATGTATCTATATGACCCCATTAATATCTATTTCATTAATACATGATGAGACACAATTTTCTCTCTCATCAACCATTTTTATGAATCCTTATGTCACAGCGTTATGCTGCCGAAATTACACCGCATTTTTCTAAGGCAAGATAATTGTGTAGTGAATACCATACCCATGTCTCTAACAAGGTCATTAACCATTATACACATATACATATTGAATGTTAATTTAATTTATTTATTCCACATTACATTATACTAGAATAATATATGATATTTATAGAATCCATGATCAATGTGGCACACTTATGCATGAAATGAAATTTTTAATAAGAGTGCACCATGATAACAATCCAATGCATTGGGTAAAGTATAGTATCATGTGATGTCCTGTGCAATGGGTGTTAAATCATGATAATTCATGTGCAACATGGTTTTACCTATTCTTCCTATGCAATGAGGGTTTACTCACGATCCATGTGCAATGAGCCTTGGCTCATGCTAATTCCATGTTAAGTGTTTTTGCAACATTTCCATGTTATGATTATAAAAAATTATCATTTTATTATGTTTAAGTCTCCCTTTTGATCCATTTAAATTCCTATTTTATAACTTGTATTGTATTCCTCATGTCTTTTCATGTTTATTCACTTACTGGGCTTTACATCTCAATCGTTTCTTATGCATGTCCTGAGATTATCCCATTTAATGCTAGGTACGAGGGAATGTAGTGGTCATGTACACGAAGTTTCCAATAAATATTTTGTGTGTTTTATGTTCTAAGATGTTATGTAATGTTCCTAAGACCCAAATACAGTAGACCTCTTTCTCTTTTATAGTGTATCAAGTGATTTTTTTATGTAATAAATGAGATTTAATTGTGTAATAAAACACAGGTTTGGTATATCTCTTGTCTATAAAACCACATTAGTTGATGTTTAGAGGATTTTAATTTATAAATGTCATTTGAATTATCCTATAATTGAATTTTATTTTTATTTCAGCATGGATTATATTTTTTTATTTGTATAAAATATCAATTTATTTAGGAAGATGAGTTAAATTTCATATTCTGAATAAACAAATGATCATTTAATGGTGTGAGGCTAAATATGAACATCCAATGTATAATACATATATGCATTGGTTCTCAATTCTAATACATGAAGGGTATTTATATTATAGTTTTTCATAAAAATCTAAACATTTAGGATGTGATTATTATATGATTTATTATGTCTTTTAAGAATAATTTCCTAGACTTCCTCGGAATTGTGATGTTCAATTTTCAATAAAACTTATACACGGTGCTATAACTGTTACAAAATTACTTATAGAATTGTACAAATTGAGTTTTAGGACTATAAAATTAACTATAAGATAAAATTTACAATGTATTATAATGAATTAGTATCCCACTATTAGTTGAAACTATTCTTTTTATTAATCAAAATGTTGTGTCAATACATATTTTTATTGATTATCTAAAACTTATCGATATGATTATGAAGAACAAGTATCCTTTTACACATATTAATAATATTTTTATTGAATTATGTTGAGATGAGTAATTTTTCTAGATTTTCCTTCATTATATATATGATTAATTAGGAGTTAATAAGGAGGATATGCCCAAAATATCTTTTTCTATGTGGTATGATCATTATAAATTTATAGAAATGCAATTCCAACTTAGCAATGATCTTGATATTTTAATTAGATTTAATTATAAATTATTTGGATTTAACCATGATCTATCTGATTTATTCTTTATAGATTATATTTTAATATATTCCAAAAATAAGGAAGAGTAAAAAATTAACTTAAGAATTTTAATGAAGACCCTACGTAAAGATAATTTATATGAAAATTTTTGCAAGTATGTGATTTGGATTTGGACTGTTTCATTCACGGGTCATAAAATATTAAGTGATGGTAGTTCTATGGATTCATCAATGATTGATTATATTGACTAATGTCACATACAGACCATTGTTACTAAGATTGATAGTTTTCTTATGTTGGATGGGTATTAATGATTATTTTTGTGATATTTCCCATGATTGCTAATTAACTCCACCAGTTGACCCGGAATGGGGTTAAGTTCTTGTCGAAAAAAAAATGTGAAATGAATTTTGAAGAGATGAAGAGATAATTGATCAATGCATAGGAACTCACATTACTTTGTACATGATAAGGGATTGTTGTCAATAATGACACATAAAAAATAGACAAGGATGTTTCGTAATGTAAAATTCTATAGCGATAGAAAATAGATATATCTAATTTAAATTAAATGATAAAAATTACATGACTCATGATATTGAGCTTGATTTCGTAATTATAATGTGAAGATTTATAGACATTGTCATTTTCTAAAATGGTGTTACATTAATAATTGTTATTAAAACTTCATGTATATAATGACATATAAAGTGTTGAATATGTATCATAAATGATGGTTGGGGATGATTAAAGGTTATCATGGCTTAATTAATTACAACACTAGGATGGAAAATTTGGTGATTGATGCTCTAAGTCACATTAACAATGATTATTTGTCTATGATGATATTTGAAAAAGTTCTTATACATATTAATTTACAGACGATGTAACATGAGATCATAAATAAATATGGTCGATCCTATATTTCATAGATATATATACACTAGACTAATCATGTGAGGATTAAAAGAAATAGATAAAGGATGAATAAATAAAAAACATGGTGAAAAAATTCCAAAATTCAAACCCAGAATTTGATGGAATGATTTTGTACCATAATTGATTATGTTCCCCATCAGTACTATATTTCAATAATGAGTTGTTGTATGAATCACATGGTTTTTCATTCACTAATCATCATGGACATACAACTAGGTATGGATATTTGAATGAATATTTCATGTGGGATAACATGAAAAGTGATATAGAGTAGTATGTATCTCAATTTATAGTAATTATAATGTTAAGGCCGAGAGACATAAATATAATAAGATGTTTAAACCATTACACATACTATAATGTAAATCAGAAAACATTACTATATTTTTTTTCATTAGAATCCCCTGAAAATGAAAATGTCAGAATATTATTAAGGTTATATTCTATCACCTTTTGAAATAAGAAAATTTCATTCACATCATAGTAGATATTTTTCTTGATAAACATTCTAGAATGTGCATAAAAAAAGTGGTAATGTTTCACAGAGTAAAATATTGTGTTGAATCATTCTGCGATTCTAGGATTACCTCAATAATCAAGTGAAATAATCAAGATGCTTTGGATTTAGGGTTTTGTTTCAGTAATTTTTATCATCCTTAGACAAATATTCACTCTCATAGAACCATTCAAACCATAGAGGATTTGTTGAGGTCATGTCTCCTTAATTTAAAAGGTGGTTTATATCAATGCATTTTTCTAGTCTAGTTATTTTTTAGAAAAAAATTATTTCACTAGAGGATTGTGATATAACCATATAAAGTCCTCTATGGAAAGCTGTTTAGCATTGTAGTATTTTAGGTTAATGTAAAAGAATAAAATATATTTTCACATGAGTTAGTATAGGAGGACTAAGATAATCATAATTCCATTTAACAACACTTAAGGACAACTCAGAGTCAATATAAAATATATACTGATAAACCTAATTGAGATGTAGAGTTTGATGATTGTAAAAAAGTATTCATATGAGTATTGAATTGGAAAAAATTTCTGAGATTTGGAATAATGGGAAATGTGAGCCCAAGATATATCTTAATATTAGTGATTTTTGACATCATTGGGATGGTAACTTATCCTTTGGAACTTCCAATGAATCTTTCTCATGTTTATGATGTATTTTAAAGCATCTCTCCTAAGAATGAACATTCTTGGTCATTCAGATGTACAAAAATCAGAGGTGGTACCACAAGATAAATATATCTCTTAAGGGGAAAACCAATGGATATTTTTTATTCAAGAGAGAAGGTGATACTAAACACGACCACTCACTAGGTTAATGTTTTGGGGTGAATCCATAAATTTTAGGATGTTACATGGGATCCTAAGGATGTGATGAGACAAAAGTATCCTATATTTTTTGTATTAGTGAAGTTAAATTTTAGAGAGAATTTATTATATTGGTTAAAATGTAACTCCCTAAGAATTTATGATATTGTTCTCTATAAATAAATCTGATTCATTGATATATTACTTTACACACAACACTGAGTTTAAATGAACCATGTTATACTATTAAAATATTATTATTTAATGATATAATTATTGAATAATAGTTTGATTGATTGTTATGAATAAGTTTATCTATAATATGACAGTATATTTTTTATATATTTATAAAATAAATTTTTTGTTCATCAAATGGTAATAAATTAAAATACGAGTTTTTGAAGGTAAATTAAGATGTGAGTTAGAAAATATAATTATGAGCTCATATTGTAATATGAATTTATGAAACCATTGAAAATTTATTTTATAAAAGGATTTATTTTTGGATATAATAATTTAAAAATTTAATTTTGTCTAATTTTATTATTTTTTAAAAAAATTATTTCATCTAAATAATGAAAACTACTAACTTTTATTAAGGATATTCATTCCATTTTAAGAATATAAATAGAACAACATTGTTTTGAAATGATTGAAAATAAAATTTAGTTTATTTATGTTATGAATAATCATATAAAGATCACTGGAATAAATATTTTTATTTACTGTGGAATAAAATATATTTATTCTTATGAATACTTTTTTCTTGAATACCATGTTTCATAATGTGTTTAAGGTATATTTTAAAATTGAAATATTTTATCCTATAATAATTAAATTACCTGAAATATATTCCATATTTCTAATCAGAATAATTAATATAATGTAATGGTTTCTTCTTAAACTTTTTTCATTATGGATAGTAACAATAGTAAATTATTGACACATCCATAAGAGAAAAATGAGTAAAATATGGTTAAAACATTGGGATAGAGATTTAATATTACCCTAAAACCTTTATTAATAATATTTTATGATAGTAGTTAGACCATTCTCTTCCATGTTTCAAACATATGGCCACTTGGAACCATTTTTCATTGATAATGACCTTTATATTATTTTAATAAAATGACATGTACAAAATCTCACTCTCTTGTCATTAATATCTCATATATTTTTTCACAATTAGATAAACTTGTAATATTAAATTATAAATGTTTATTTTAAATATGAATTAATTTTCTTTATCAGGTTAATTTTTATATTTTTAGCGATTCAATAACATCATTAAATACTTACACAACACCAAGATGATAATTTTTCAATTAATATAAATATAAAAGATGTAATTTTAACAATATTAAATGTAATCCAATTTGAGTGAATAATTGTGTTAGAATTTTTTATATAAATACTAATTTTTTTCAAATTTTTTATTTAAATGGATTTTTATATTTATAACATTAAAATCAAATAAGATGATTAGTTTCAAAAAATAATATTAATGAAAATTTAATATAAAAAATTATATTAAATTATTAAAAATCAATATTATTTGGTATATTATTTCATGTACATATTATATGGTTTAATATATATCCCATTACCCATTTATGGGACAATTTTATTTTCATGGAAACATTCATGACACTTACGGAGTAAGAAACTTTAATATTGTGGTAACAATCAAAAGGTTTTAAACATGTTAAAAATAAGAGATAAGGGTCAATATACCACCTAAAAGTTTTCATATTTTATTGGATGGGATTATTTATACTTATAAACATCCTATATTTGAAATATATTAAATTTTAGCCACCAATTCCATAAAATTAATTTATATTATTTTTATACTTTATATAATTCCATGGGTTCCCATCCCCTTTTTCATAAACATGAACCTATTCTCATATCATCCTAAAAAATTTATATCCTTATAGATTAGTGAATATCAGACATAATAAAATCATGGATTCATTCCCATCATCCTATAGATACATTTATTTCCAAAATAACACCCATTAATGGATTAATGGGTAATACAAAATATTGTTTTCAATAAATCTGTATTTCTCTTAACTGAGTAAATTAAATTCTATTTTTCTTCCTCTTCAATTAAAATATATTGCATGAATTATAAAAAAAATTATTTCATAAAAGTAAATAATATTAATTTTTATAATGATAATGTAGAACCCATTCCCTAACATATTTTTATCATATTAAAAAAGAAAATATCACTTGTGCATATATGTAGACTTCCACCTCTATGAAGGGATGCGTTTCATTTTTATTGGACACTTCAAATTGATGGTTTTGAAGAAACAATTACTATATATATATATATATGATAAATTGGATATTACAATGGTTTTGGGAAGTATAATATATTATTATCCTTTATTTCATTCTATCCATTGAAAAATGGAAACAATACTCATGTGTACTTACAGATAACCATCTCCCACAAATGATGTAATTAATTGTTCAGAACCAGATTATGATGAGTATTAAAAGTAAATATATTTATAAAATATGAAACTAGTGATATGTATAAAATCATTGATATGATGGAACTATGATCAATGTACAATGATTAGAAAAATATTACAAATCATGCAGAAGAAGAAAACCAGTTATCACATTGAACAATGATATTAATAATGAATTGTGAATACATGAGCAATTAAATATTATAAGTAAATAATATATTTTTTTTAAATATTTATGTATTGTTCTTAAATAGTTATAAAATAAATATAAATATATTATATAGGTGGTTCGAACACTTATGTTGAAAAACAATACTCGAGGATTAGGATTTACATATCAATCCCAATTAAATCAGGATTATTTTGGCTTGAATTTTCATTGTGGAAATTAATTTAATATTATTGGATAAATGCCTATAATTTTTATTTTCCGCTATTTATTTGAAAAATTTTATTTTTTTTAGTAATATTTTCATTTATTTAGAAAATAAAATGTTCCAGAACATGTTTTAATGAAATCCAACCATATTTCTTCTCCTATGACAATTTTTTTCTTCTCTATCCATGTTTTCAATAATGTTTTGAAAATTATTAATTTATTTTTTAATTTTATTATTAAACCTTTTTTACATTTTAAAAAGATTAATAAGGAGAATATTCTTGTCATTTTCTTATCATGGATACTTTTCCAACGCTGTAAATAAAATCATTGATTAAATTATTACAACATGAACAAAATTTCAGACTTTCATGACCACTCAAGGATTTTAACATTATATTATATGAATCTATTATTTTTTTAAAATAAAATTATTTACATAATATATTGGAAATACCTCTATTTGAAATATTTTATTTCAAAATGAAATATAAATTTTCCTAGGGAAATATTTCATTTTTATTTTGAATTAATTTTAAACTATAATAAGATCCACTGATGTTAATTATTCATTACTAGGGATATAATAACATGATATTATACATTTTAATTTTTTCAATGGTTTAAAATTATGGTGATTACATGTTTATAAAACAATTTTCATTTCTATAGGTTATTTTATGATGATATTTTGAATGTTTTATGATATTGTGGAACACATATGTATGTTTTTAAATATTTGATTTGTGGGAATGGAATTACATAGAACCCCAGTTAATTTTAAAATTATATATATATATATATATATATATATCCTGATATATTACTAAAAATAATTTAACATTCCTAATCCACCATTGGAAATATGCTGGGATACCAGATACACTATAATAAATATGTGGTGGCGCACGATCCGTTATGATATGGCAAATAAGTGTTGATGTCGGATCCACTATGATATAATGGTCTTAGTTGTTAACCCTGATTTCACTACCTGGACTAGAAGAGATAGATCTATGACTACCATTAAATGACCTCCTGTTGTATATGGATGGAGACTAGCACCGATTAATAGTATCACACATATTGGAGGCCTTAGACTAATGTGTATGTACCCACACACACATCTGCAATCCCATGCATGATTAAATTTAAAACAACTGATAACCATGAATGAATACTTATGAAATCCCATGGTAATATTATGATAAAAAATTATTTAAAAATATGTACCAAATATAAGCCCTCCCAAAAGATACTAAGAAAAAGTCCAACGTGTTAAGTGGAAAAATAATTCTATTAATGAAACCATGACAACAAACCTCGGCCTATCAAGATCACTGTGATCTACCTGATGATGGTCCCACTAGTACTTCCGAAAAAGGAATTTCATCTCTAGAAATTGTGATGTGAGCAGGAAACAATAATTCAAGGGTGAGTATAACAATACCGAGAAGGGATCCCCATAATAACTAAGCTTATAAAACAAAGAACCATAGTCATATAGGAAAAAATATATAATAATAGCATATGAAATATGAACATCCAGATATACTCATAGATGAAACAAATTCTCAAGGCAAGGTCACTGCTATATATCTAACCTAGGATGACTACTCAATTGTTCCATATAATACTTTTCCAAAAGAACACACTCCAGGAGTATAATAGAACTGATAATGTCCAATTGAGATGTCATGATCATCAGGTCTCTCCATAATAATTTAATTCCATATGTCTAAAAATATTTAGTAACATAATGGGATCACACCTATGGCCATATGGTATACTAACATCTAAATATATAATAATCTGGAATGTTTGGGATCAGTTCCTACATAATTATTGTTATGATGATTCCAAACACCCCACTCCAGGAATTTATCATAACAGAGGATCTCAATCAAATACTCATAGAGTAATTCCAACAACTCTACCTATGACTGATGTTCCATATAAGAGATCATCATCCTATCCACATGATGTGATTGGTTAATAAAAGTACAAAAATATCAATTTGATTTACCCTAATGAACATTCCCTATATGAAGGGGGCATGGGATCCAAGACATATTTGAGAGGGTACATGACATGTATTAGGAGTACAAGATATGTCCATTCGACACTAGATTCATCCCTTGTATGAAGGCCCATGCATATGTCTATATCTGTGCCTAAGTACACGGTGTGTGTTCAACCACACATGGAATTTGTTGCTACAAAATCCCCAGGGAGTGTACCGACAATACACACAAAGCTACAAACAATGTTGTACAAGAAGTTTTTCATGTACCACATAATGTGTAATTCTACCCATCAACCTAGGAGTGTACCCCTTGTACATGAAGAGATGGAAAACTAGGGACCACATGATATGTGAAATGTTTCACATAGGGTACAACCCATATCTCTTATTGGTAACCATAGTTGCTCGTTATGGACCCACATGGCATGTAATTTTGGGTTACATGCCATGTAACCCAATATTTTCTATAATATCATATTCATTTCACACGACTTCTACAACTTATATATCCACTTATCTAACCATGAATCATGTATGAAATCAAGGATATGGTCCATCCAGGCCATGCCGTCACCAATCGATGGAATATGACCCACAATTTTCATATGGAATCCCTTACATCACATCTCTCAGATGCCAAAAAAAATACCACATAAAGAAAACATATCTGACCCCTTTCCATAATCATAGATCAATCCCATCATCAATATGAACACAAATTCGTGGTATCAATATGTTTCACTGAGAAATGGGTGCCCATTGATTGATAATCAAGTATTTGTTAAACCACCCACTAATGTGAATACCAGTGATAAATAAAGAATGTGGGATGAAATACAGAAAAAACATGAGGAATTAATCGTGGAAAAAGAGCATGTTGGCCTTGATTCATTTTTTCGAATGAAAAATGATGAGATATAATATAATCAGCAATAGAAATTAAAAATGAAGATTAAATATTACTTTTACGTGAAATACACATGTTCTATGAATCAATTATATAGTTGATTGATTTTCATTCATCATAGTAATAATAAAAAATGCATAAATACACATAAAACAAAATCATACCTCGATATGGATCGATCATATTGTTGAATTAATCTGTATCAATTAAGTTGGTGATATCCTTGAATTCTATTATAGAATGATTATTGATCCATAATATGGATGTTTTTCAGCCAATAATGATCCTCCAATGCTCTCTATATTAGCTCTATGTTTATGCAGATAACCCTTCTATTTTATCAATGTCTTATATTTACTGGAAAAATCTGGAAAATGGAAATTTAATTAAATAGATTATTTTAATAAACTAATTTATCTAAACGTTCTCCCATTATTGTACCCAACCCAGAAATTATACATTCTAAAATTTTAATTCACTCTTATGGTAAAAGTCATACTCTATGATAAACAGTGGCTACAAATTTCTTATATAGACACCCATTATTTATTTAATCCACTATTTCAAGAAAACCATGTATGTGTTTTGTAAATATATTTAATAAATTTCAAACATCAATTACATGATCATCGGGTTTTAAATCACATGTTTTCATAATTCCTGGTCTCAAAAATATTATTTGATATAATCAAGAACACTATATGAAAAAAATGTGGTGCGAAATTATGACCACCTTAGGGGTTTACACTAGGGAATGAAAAATAGAAGTCTATTCAAGGAGAATTGGGTAATGAGCACCCATATAGATCTATCACTCCTAGGTGCTCTCATAATTATTCTTATGTTTCCACTGAACATGGAGTAGGAGAATATGTCAACCAAAAATTATCCTCTCATTCCGGTCCTCGATCTCTATGTGGTACTAAAAAATGTAGCCTTATCCTTGATGTACAACTCTCTCTAATCAATAACATGATATGGGTCATGCATGTAAATACTCAGTTGTGAATGGGTAATGATTCCATGTACAAAGACTAACTACAATAATAGAGCTAATTTGTCTGCCACTTTTCCATCTTTATGCTTTATTTTGAAAGGTCCAATGAATATCATTGATTGATTTCCACCCCATCCAAATATATGTAATTTATGTTGAGGTGATACCCTCAAGAACACATGGTGTACCTCCTCGAACTCCAAGGGCCTCTATCATTGGTCCACATAGGACTTATGAGGTATCTATGTATTCCTACTATTATCCTGGATGATATACACCATCAATGTTTTTTCTCGCACCAACACTGGGATCGTATTTGTTAACTATCATAGGTCAGTCCAACAAAGTGGTTCCCTAAAAGGTTTCATGTAAAATGTCTTAAATGGTGGCATAAATGTGGTAGAATGGTAGCTATTGTCATATAAAACCCCCAAAAATTAAAGGTGATTCTACAAACAATATCCAACACCCAACATGAAAGCTCACATCATTTCTTCATTGACATGAATGGTCCACTCAGTATGCTTATCAGTAGGGGGTGAGATGCCTTCCTCAAACACAACTATGTCCTAGAGGCCTCATTAAATCCCAAATTTAATTACAATATGAATAAATAATTATAATAAAATATGATCAATGAAGAAAATTTATGGATCCAAATTACATAATGCATGTATAAGCATCACATTCTCTCTATTTAAATTATCTCTTGAATAGCTAGGATGCGGGAAAACTAGTTGATTCATTCTATGATTAACCATATGGAATATTTTCCACATAATATACCTGGTAACCCTACAATAATTTTCATAGATATCTCATCCCACAGAAACCATGGCACATTAAGGGGATGAGTTAAACCATATGGAATCTCTTACTCAACATTCAGTTTTCAACATAAAGGCATCAATATATAGACTCTACAACAAAATTATTCCTCCAAACCCTACCAAAATATTATCAAAACTCTTGTTATATCGTTACCACACCTAGACTTACTACTCTGGTTGATGTATGAAACTCCCTCAAAAATTATTCTCTTAGATCTTCTTGTACCATCATTTTTCCTCTAAAAAGAAAAAAAAAATGTACCCAACCTTCAGAAAACCCATCATGAGCATGTCCAATGTATTTCTGTGTATGTAGGGATATCTAGTTGGAATCCAAATGAAGTGTTTACATGACTCACTCTAAAATAAGAGGGGGTAAAAACCATCAAACAGTGTGAAAATTATCCACCCCAATATACAAAGGAAAATTGAAATGTGGAAAATTACTATAATTCCTTACTTAGTAACCCCGAATGAGATCTCATATTGGGTGTATCTTCCAGTAAATTTCAATTCCAATGAGTATAGAGTATATTAAAGTCAAAGACAATATAATCTTTAACAATAAACTGGGTCTTAAACTAAGATCTTTTTAATAGAATATATAATTGAGACTCTTATAGTCATAATTGATGATAAATTTTTCAAACATAAGCCAGTTATTCCACATCATTAGTGTGAATACTATGATGATATATCAAGATAATGGGTTATTTATTTTTTCTCATGTGGATTCAAATAACATGAAACAATGGAAAAAACTTCCCACCACTATATCAAAAAACAACCAAGCCCACTGCTTGATGGATCATAGAACACTATGTACTTCACTTCCACCACCAATAATCCCTAGATCTAACCACTCATCAATCCATGACTCAACTCCTACAAATACTAGTGTAACCTCTCTATCCACAAGTATGGTTTATGATTTAATGTTATAACTTTCAAGGGATATGTTATCCTGGAGAAATTTGGTACAAATCAATGATAGTATCCTACCAACCCAAGGAACCTTGAACTTCTATCATGTTCTTGGGGGGATCCCAATCTAAAACATCATTGAAATTCACTGAGACCACCATTAACCAATCAACTAAGATAACATGTACTAGAAAGTGAACCTAATGAATACAGAACTAGAACATTTAATGATTCCATTAAAGGATATGTTCACGAATTACATCAATGACCATCCTCAAGTGTTTCACCTGATCCTCCTCAGATGTCAAGAAGACATAGATATCATCAAGGAAGACCACTAAAAATGAGACTATAAAATTATAAAATATTCAGTTCATGATTCCCATGAAAAATGTATGGGTATTATTCATGTTTAACATCATCACCATGTACTCATAGTTTCTATAAGGACATCATAAAGCCTCATTCGGAATATTCTTATCCCATAATCACAACCAGCGATAGCTTTATCTGAGGTCAATAATAAAAAACAATTTTTCCACTATAAACAGATAGAAGAGGTCATCAATCCTCAATAGGGCATTATTTCTGTTTATGGTCATATATATTATATGGTGGTAATTCACAAACAACCTCAAGTTCCTATCCACCTTCTTGGAAAAAAACACTGGGGCTATCTAGGGTGAAACATCAGGTCTGATAAAACATATCCTCTAAAATTCCACCCACGACACCCACATATATAAAATATATTATGGATCCATTAGATATACCGATGAAGATATCGGGACCATCCTTTTCTGTAGATCAATGAATACGTATATCTCTCATTAGAGAGGTAATCATGCGACAACTTTAGGAATGATGTACTCACACTCTTCCACCACTGTATGATACAGAAATCTAATATAATCCGCAACACCAAGATACATTTTTTCAAACTATTGGGTAATTTGATACACCTTCAAATATATATGATCACATCCCACTCTTCTTGGATTTTATTATATTCATATTGAATGACCTCATACAATAACTAATGAAACACCACATTCCCACAATGAAATATTCTATATGGGATTGAACTGTAGATACCGATTTCATACCGAATATGAAATTGCAAGGCCTAACCATCACTAAATAGGGATCCTAATTGAAAAACAAACCATGAATATTCTGTTCACACTAACAGAAAATGCGTGTGATCACTACGAAACTTCTTATAGGTGTATCGAAGTGTGAGGGTAGAGCCATGACATCAACTGAAATCACTATGTCTTTAACCAGCATAGTGTAAATGAAGGATTCACTCTCACCAATATCTATCAACACAAAATATAATGTATATAAGTAAATGACCATTCCACATATAATTTTTGGATCCTCAAATGCCTATAAATCTCACCTCCCCTAATCACCAGCTTCCTGAGCCTCACAAGGACCCCCTAGGGGTGGTGGTGGTAGCATTTCAATAACATCTACAACCTCCTTTTACTCTCCTAACAACACTACGAGGTCCACTACTCAAAAATAATTCCTTATCCAACCACTATCAGTTCCTAGGTCACCCTTACACTTTCCCTTTATTGTTTGTTTGGTGGGTCAGACAATCTCAGTAAATATGTCCCCATCAATCAGAAGTGTAGCATTACCACCCTCTAGAAATTATGGATAAATCATGTGAGACCTAATCCAAAGAAAATCTATCTTGTGGACAGGGCATAAAATTCTTCACAAGTACAAGTAAATATGTCTGTCATTAACTTCCTACAATTGAAGTCTCTACCCCATTGTTCCCACTACCATCACAAACTCTTTACATATGCTCATCCAAGAAACACATGACCAAAATACAATGCTCTAGAATCCCAATATATGTAGTAATTCATTGAGATATCACTCCATATTAGATTTATCTATATAGGATTCAATCAAATTTCCAAGCTCGAATGAAAATATTGATTACCATATTCATTTAGTACTAAGAGCGGTTGATAAACCTTGATGAATACATATCCATGTTCGTACTGCCTTGCTAATGCTGTATAAGTTTCTAGATGCACACATCCTTAAATGTAGATGGGGAATGGACCTCTTTGAAAATTTGATTTAACTATTACAGTCCAAGAGTCACCTAATAATACAATTGGGGAACTATGACCCACCATCATTCCACAGATATATATAGAAGAATCACTTCGAGGACCACCGCCTGGTCTGAAGTTGTCCAGATGAGAGAAGAGACTCACGTCGCTACCTCAATATAATCCTTAGATAAATAAGGTCCTACATCACCACTGAACCTAAGTGGGTTGTAACAATTGATCTCATGAAGCATTATCAACCATACAACCACATCTATAGGTACTGCTGGTAATATCTTTTTCGTGAATGTTGGGGGAATGACTGGTGCAACACATGGAGTTAACACTCCAAAATAGGTCCCTATATTGCAACCTCATCACTATGTAGATCATCCTCATGATCAGAAACGGGGATTTTTTCTAAAAATCATTATTTAGGAGTATTAAAATAGACATGATATACCATGATAAATTACTATATCTAGAGATTTGAATCAAGATGGACATGGAATCAAACACCCATTCCGATATATTTCATATACCAAATCCTTTTTAAAAAACAATTGCATACATGTACTGAGTTCACAAGTTGGGAGTAAGATTTCTAGTCAATGGATACATAAACCTTTTCATCCAAATAGGATCCCCTAGCTTGAGATCAAAACGTGAAATACGTAACATAATTTCCAAAAGAAACCATACCAATCTCTCTGAATCTGGTACTATGATAGAATTTAATCCTCTAATACAACTCAATCATAACCTGGCCCCACTGGGAATGAGTGAAAACTACCCTAAACACGCATCTAATGGGATAGAGCATGGAAATCATCAACGAATGGGAATATCACACACACGCCAGAATGTATCATAATATATATATACATTAACATATCTTCAATCCCAAAAAAATTATAAAATGTAAAACACATAATAACCATGAATTCATACATCTTAAAATCCCACTATAAATGTGTGATAATGAACTATCAGGAAGAAATGGAAAATATAATCCCAACCATATGAATCTGAAAACAAGTCCAAAAGTAATGTAGGAATGGAATTATATCAATGAAACCACTTGAACACACCTTAGTATGTCTAGATTACTAATATATTCCATGTTTAGGTCCCTCAAAGACTCTGTGCAAAGGTCAATCCTCTGGATAAGAATTGACATTCGTGGAAAAATCCCAAGAAGGGGATATTATAAAAATACTTAATAGAAAAACCAAAAATCAATAATAATATAGAATACAAAATAATATTCATCTCATCATAAAGATATCTTGACAATAGATATATTAATAACAACCATATATAATCATTGAACAAACATAGTCTCAAGGTAAGGTCACAACTATAAAGCCATCCGAGGATTCCATCATGAATGTTTCAAATAACACTCATTCATGAGAATGCACTCCAAAATTCTTATAGAATATATGGAATCCATCCAACACATTTTTCTCATTGGGTATCACCATAAGAAATACATAATCAATGTATAATGATACTGATACATAGATTGGGGTCACACCCAAGGCCATAGGGTATACCAATAGCCAAATATGGATTAACCGACAATGTATGGGATCAATGCAAGTGTAGTGTTAGTCCCGATGATACCAATAACCCAATATAGTGAAATGTAATTGATAGAGGATCTTACAAAAACCCCTAAATAGGGAATCTAACAACTCTACCTGAGAATGAAGTCCTTCATATGGGTTCATCATCCTATGAATAGGAAAAAATTCCATAATAAACCCTTAGAGAAAGGATCAATGGAATTTAACCTAAGGAATAATTTCCAATATGAAGAAGACAAGGGATCCAAGTTATATTTGAGAGGTTACATGATGCACACTATGAGTAAATTGTGTTTTCCTTTAGCATAATATTCTATACATGTATCACGACTCATGACTATTTCTGTGTCTAAGTAAGTTTATGTTTCCCACCACAATGAGTGTGTGAAGCCACATAATCTCTTTGGTGTTTTCCAATTTTACATGATGATTTTCCCTCCAGGCATACACAGTATGTGGCATGGCCCACACAGTATATAATACCACCTAGACCCCTTTCTATGTACATCTTGTACACAATGGGATTTAATGTTGGGACCACATACTGTGTGGTATGGACCACATGGCATAAGATCATTATCTTTATGTGAAAACCGTAGATACCTCTTAGGGATCCAAAAAATTGTAATTATGGATTACACTCCATGTAACCTGGGATATTCTTGAATTCTAGATTCATTTCATGGATCATCTCCCACTCCTCCAACCTCTAATACGAATGAAAATCATATTAGTAATAAAGGACATTGTCTAGCCAAGCCAGGCTATCACTTCATTCCATAATCTTAACACCAATTCACATGGGAAAACTATTATATCACGTCTCCCAATTACCACATGTTAAATCTAAGAAGAATAACCTTGAATCGATCTTGAGAGAAAAATATAGCTTGATCTCATCATAAATAAAAACTAAGAACTATGGTATCAATCTGTTTCCCCAATAAATGGATGTGCAATAGATGATTACCATGTATTTTTCAAACCACATACCAATGTGAATGTCTGTAATGAATGAACAATGGGAATTTAATGTAGAAAAAATATAAATGAGGAATCAACATCCACTAATGATCATTTTGGACTTGATTTTTCACCAATTGGATGAAAAAATAAAAGATATAATTCAATAAATATTAGAAATACACAATCCAGGATAAATCTAACATGTATTAGTAATATGATTGATCTATGAATAAATTCATTAGTTTATTGATTATATTTATAATAGTAATAATAAAAAGGTGATAAATCCACATAAAACATACATCTTTATCAAGATGGATTGATCACTGTTCAAAAATGAATTAGTTTCATTTTTATTGTTGAGGTCCTTTAATTTCATCTCACCATGATTGGAAATCCACGATCTGGTTATTTTTCTCCTAAGAAAAATCTTCCAATAATCCCTCCAATGACATCAAGGGTATGAAACTAACCCATATATTTTTTCATATCATTATATTTATTAGAAAAATCTATACAAGTAAATTTAATTAAATAAAATATTTTATAAAATTACTATATTTAATAAATTCTCCAGACCACACCCAACCCGAACATCTAACGTGCTCCAAGGTCATGTCACACCTAGGTAACATCTACACTATAATATCATTGGAGGCCTCAATGTTATTACATGAGACTCCATTTGTGATTTATTCCTATGTTTTAGGAAAAATATATGTACATTTAATTAATATATTTAAAATATTTCAAACAAAAATTCTATGCTCATCAATCCTCTGAATGACATTCACCTCAATGCATGTCTAGACAGTATTATTATATATATTTAAATAATTTCAATGGATAATATTGAGATAATACACATAAAATATGAAATTGTTTCAATATATATGATGTTTCTACACTTTTATGAAATTTTTATTATGATTATGATTAATAATAATTGTTATTGATTTACAAGTGATGATTTCTAGCAATTATTATTCTTGTATTTAAAATACTGAAGATTTATTTTATTATTCAGGAATATTATACATGATAAATTGGGTATAAACTTTTTATTTTAGGATCATAATCACAATCCCATATTCTTTCATTATTCTAGAATTTTATCATCGAATGATTTCTCCCTTATTTTCCCTTACTGGGATTCTCAGATCACCATATCTTTTGTTTCCTTTCAACAGGTTTAGAAGAAATGTTATAAGTATTCTATGTCAAGAAGGGAAATAAGTGAGAATAAAATTTTGAGAGACGAAGAATAATATACATTAATAATATGATTAGGTATCAAGTATAAAAATAAAATAACCATTATGACTCTAGCATGGATCATAATGTTATGTATTGAATATTATCCTAAAATGTTGTGATATTTTAGTATAATTTTTTTGGATCTTCTCATGTACGGAACACAGATGTTATACCATTGGATCATGGTATTTCCTATGAAAAAATGGTAAAAATATTGGATTATAAAGATATCGTTTTATGGATTCATACTACACACATGTTTAAAGATCATTATAGGAATATGAAATTTGATGTTGCTTTATGGAAACATTAGGTTTTGATGAAATATTTATATCCTCATTTGTTTATACTTTAGTGAAAAAATATAAGCAGGGAAAATTATTTTTAATTGTTTTATAATGTGATAAATCATTATTTTATATGTATTTTCTTTGAAATGAATCTTGATATACTATATAGCTTGTCTTATATGCAACCATGAGTATATATGAACTATGATGTGGTAATCTATTATAACATTGTCGTTAAATTGGAGTGTATGAATATTAATAAACACATAATGAAAAATGTATATAAAGGTTTTCATAAAAAACACATTCATTATTTCATAATAAATGAGTAATGAATATTTATTAATGACTTGTAATTCTTCAAATATATGTTTTCATTGAAAAAGACTTCTATTTCATTTAGTTTTTATTCAATTGTAAGAAATATCGATTTTTTTTTTCATTTATTTTCAATTAAACTTAACATTATCTTTTTATTTTTATAATAGCATGACCTATTTATCCTTTAATTCTATATAATACTTTTTGTTTAATTCGAATCATCTTTATACATGATTTTTTCTTATGTTAATTTTTGGGCATAAAAACACATTTTTCTAAAAACTATTTTTATGAAAGAAGTGTGTGTTTATCATAAAATATTAATCTTATATGTATTGATTAATTATCAGAAAAAACATATATATTATATATTAAATATAATATTTTAACTTTAATATTATTATTTTACAATGAAAGTACTAGAATTAAATTAATTTTTATGATTAATAATTCATTTTTTAGAATTTTGTTTTCATTACAGTTTGCATTCATAAAACAATTAAATTCATCCGATTTTAGAAATTCAGTGTAGATAAATTAATTCTATGTATTAAATTTTAATAAATAGTAGAAAATATAATTTATTATATTCTACTTAATTTTTTTCTTAGTGAATCTTAATAATTATAAATATTTTTACCATGGTTTAGTTTAAAATGGGTTTACCTAAGGGGAGCGGTTTAAACCATATGATAATGGTATGATTAATAACCAAATATATAATATTTTTCTTGATTGAATACATTTAGACCAGGTATTATACTACCTTTCAATCCATATCCATTTTGAACCTCATTCCCATGATCGTGACCTCTAATCATTGAATTTTTTTGTGATATTACATGTGTGTCCCACACCTCACTAATAAAAGATATCATTTCTACTACATTATTCACATCATTTGAGCCATATATAATAGAAAATAACAACACCAAAACCATTATATAATCTTTATATTAAATATATGTCTTTAGTAATTCTCTTGAGACAAATCCTTATAATGCATAAGGTATAAGTCAATATAGATCTTTCAAAGAAGAGGTATACATCTTATCCAAGAAATTTTAATTTTTCTTCTTTTACAAATCATATATAAATATTATATGAATTAAATAAAGAATAATACACTATAATAAATATACTTATATTTAATTATGATTATGTAATAACCATTTACCAATTCTTCTTAATCCAATGGCAGATTAACGTTTCGCTCGTGCATATGTGTGGACTACCACCCTCAAATAAAAAGAAAACTCAATTTATATCACAATAATTCATGGTTGGTAATTACGATATGTGTATTATTTCCATTTATTTCATTCTATCATTCAAAAAATGGAAATGTTTCTCGTGCGTACATACGAACTACCTTCTCCACATAGTAATATAACTTGTTTCAACAACTAATTTATATTAATGATTAAACATTTATATATATAATATATATAATGAATATATATTATATTTATATCATCATTAAAATAATATATATTATAAAACACGGATCTATGTTTATAGTCCTCAACTACGCGATAAAAATCATATATGAAAAAAAAGTGGTTAACAATCAAAATGATGAAGATAATTGATGATTGCTAAATAGTGGGTGAAAAGATATTATAAGTGAAAAATGTACGGTATTATAGATATTATAATTGTTAAATTTTATATTTATATCAAATTTCAAAATATTTTATAATATGTTATAGAGTTTTTGATGTAATACAAACTGGACCTAAGGGTTTAATGTTATAGTACCATTTTTCCCGCATTGTTTATGATTAAATTTCATACTGATGAAATTGTATCATCTATCACTATAAAGTACTATTTACATTCATATGCTATTATTTATTTATTTAATTTTTTCCTTCCATTTTACCGAATTTATGTAATCAAGTGATCAAAAGAATGTTTTAAATGATTATTAGACTTATTTTCCTCGAAGGTTTGAAATATTTTATTCCTTGTCTATATTTTCTTATATAATCATTTCAATTTTTCTTTCCATTATAGATAAATTATTTGAATAAAAGTTTAAAATATTTTACATTCCTTGACAATGAATAAAATTAACCCTCTAATAATTTTCTAAATTTATAAGTTTTGATTTTTTTTGAAAAATATGATTTTTTTTGTTTTAGGATACCACACATGAACAACTTCCTTTCTATAATGAATATACTTTTCTTTAATTATTACCTTATAATATTCCTTTATTATTTGAAAACAAAAATTTTCCATTTATATTTATGAAATTATATAGATTCAAAAAAATTGATTTATAGTATTTTATTAAATAATTTTTTCGGATATCATTTAAAGGAAATTTTATCTATAATTAAATCCTCTAATGATTCGTATGTTTTTTTGGGTGTATGATCCAATTTTACCATCATTACTATTTCACTACATGATTTATGATTATGATGATGATTGGTTTTGTAAATCATGCCCTTTTTAGGGGGTATTGATATGATGATTTGATGAATGTTTAAGGATATTTTGGTTCAAATATATATAGTTTTCATTATTTTATTGATAGGCCCAAATTTATATTTACATGTAATGCATTGGGAAAAATGATATCTCATGAGCTAATAAGAAACAGAAATAAGAGTGAACCAAGTTCATTATGATAAGTTGTCTAGTAAAATATTTTATGGGGTCAACCATGACTTAAAAATTCATGGAATGTGTACTAAACCAAACCAACTATCGTAAAATTTTTATTCAGACATGACATTATAATGAATTTTATATAATTTTGTGCATAAGAAAAAATCATGTCTTATTAATAAGATATGTTTTCATGGTCATGATTGATAATTAATTATTCATACCTCTTCATTATTGTGTAAATTTATTGATGAAACATTATGTGATGATTCATGATTATGAGATGTGTATAAATGGGTAATATTTTATTAATTTTAGCTCATATTCTCATACCATTATGCCTAAATTATTATCACTTATAATCATTTACTCATATCTTCTATCTTTACCATTAATAGGAATATGATTTCATTCATTGATATGTTTCACTTCCCTGAGTAATGGATACAGATTTTATGTATGTTGTGCCTAAGAAGACTTCTACCTGTGAAAAAGTAACTAATAAATAATTCTGATCTTTTATACACCAGTATTTTATATATCCATGTTTCCTATGACACCAAGGCTTTATGATACTCATATAAGTACTATTGCAAAATTTATTGTATACTCATCTAATAGGTTTTAATATGATTGTATAAAGAGTATTGTTCTCTATAGATAATGTAATAATAAAATTACTAAACAACAATCTATACTATTTAGAAGAGTAGTAATACAATTAAAACTCTAAGAGTAACATTACCAAAAAATATAATAAATTATATGAGTGAGTATAAAATATATTGTACATATATTCACCATACACCATTTACAATCATTAAAAGTAAATCCATTCAATTATATTTCGGTATACACATATTTAATGAAAATTTCAATTTTAGAATCTAAAAAATAATGGTAGGACATTTCTAAATAACCTATCTTTTTAGGTTAGTTAGATTTCATTCATTATGAAAAATATACTATATTCTTCATTAAGAATGATGGAACCAAATACAAGGAAATTAGTTTTGGTATTTATATAAAAATAACCATATTAGAGTAATAATGTAAATAACCTAAGAAATAATAATATTATCCAATTAGATAAATAAAAATCAAGCGGGATGTGTTTTTTATTTTGGAAGGAAATTTTTTTTCATGAAATATTTTTTGAAAACAAATGTTGAAGTTATAATTCAAACAATAACATCTAATATTTTAATAATCATTTTCTATTATGGAATGGAAATTCTAAAATAAATTTTTATGACAATAATATCAATATATTTAAAATAAACAGAATTTAAATGATTATGATAACAAAAATAATAATAATCATCATAATAATAGTGATGGATTTCTATTATGCAAGTAACAATAAATTAATTTTCATTAGGGTAGTAAAATCATAATCCTAATTATCCATCTGAAAATAACATGAGAAAATATATGAAATCAAAAAAAAACAAACCTATATAATTGGTACCTAATATGATTCAACTACATAAATAATCAGCTTTACCATACCTAGCCTAATAGAGAGGATACATCTCCTGAACTCATCATAGTATATATATGAGGACACTACCACAATGAGGATCATAATCTAGTGTAATAGTAATTAAATGATTTTCTATATATATAATGGTGGCTTACCATGATAGAAAATAATGATGATTATTGTTATGTAACATATATAAATAAATATATATAACATTAGTCCTAACACAAATTTGTCTCCCTATTTTCTACACAAAATATTCACATTTTCATGAATTAATTTTAAAATACCATATCCTATAATGTGTATAATTCAAATAATTTTAAAAAATATAATTATTAGTTCATAATTTAATACAAAAAACACTATGGTGATCAATTGAAGTTTATCCAAATAAAATAAATGCCTGAAAATATAATCATTAAAGCTTATTTTTAGTTAAATACTATCATGTCAATCAATTATTAATGTTTAAAACCAACTGATATTGCTATTTTTAATAAAAAAATAAAATTGATAGAAGAATCACTAATATAACTCCATTGGAATGATATTAAACATGTTTTATTACAAAAACATTATTAATAATATATATTAAATAATTAAAATTGATTAAAAATATCTCCAAAAGGAAGCATAAAATTATTCATATAAATATCATATTGGAATTATGGAGAAAAATTATTTTTTATTTAAAATAATGAATTTGTACCACGCAATTTTCTATGGTGGGCTTCAGGAATTCCTCCAATAAAAACAATATCTAGCTTTGAAGGAAAATCACATTATTTTACAATGAATAATAAAATTATATATTCATGTTTTACTGTCACGACCCTCCCTCGGGGTCCGTGCCGTGACTACCACAAGCCTGCCTACCATAGGCCAGGGGCTGGCGACTAGCACCAAGGCGTAAATCCTGGTAAAAAGGGAAGGCATTGCCTTTGTAAGTAAACAAACACCACAGAGTAAACAAGCGGAAAGTAAACACTAAGCAAATGCAGAGTACAACTGAAAGTGCGGAAAAGTAAATGGGCCAGTATACAAACACAAAATGAAAGTAAAGTACAACTCGAAAGGGAAAACAACAACTGAAAAGTAAAAGCCGCTACACCGAGCTGTCCACTGGAAATCTCACCTGAAGGGTGGGTACAGATAGCTCCACTGCTCCACGGGTCCCGTCGTCCGCTCCGAGCACGTCCCGCCCAGTGGTCCACCTCCAGGTACCGTCCTGCTCTGCAAGCCTCAGCTAAGATCAACGCTGTCTGTCGTCTGCAACCAACACAACGTAGTGCGGGCAAAGCCCGTGTAGGGGTGAGTATAAGCTACTTAGTAGGGACCCCGAGACCCCTGAAGGTCTCTCAAATCCACAAAGGATAAACCACGAAGAAAGGTACAATCACGAAGTAAAAACTGACACTGCTTAGGTATATGCCCATACATATACCTAAGTCATCAATTTCAAATACGCTCCAACCTCCGAGCCCAAGTACAACTCAGTCCACACAGGAAAGTAAACGTATTCCACACAGGAAAGAAAAACGTAATCCACACAGGATAGCACAACACAATCCACACAGGAAAGTAACAGGATTCAGCTCACACGGGAATACTTATTCGAAATATGATAAAGATGATCTCCGATCCATCTAAGTCGTCGGACCCACGAAGGATCGATAGGTAACTAACCCCCGCAAAAGACCCACATAGGATCGGGCCCACGTAGGACATGTAGGCGCTGGTTCACATAGGACCGCTGAGTGCAAAGACCCACACAGGATCGGACACACATAGGATCGGGCCCACACAGGACCTGTAGCACTGATCCACGTAGGATCGGTGAGTATTGTAGTCTTCATCGTCGAATCCACACAGGATCTCTGTACTGTCGTCGTCGCAGTCACAATAGCAGTAGTAGCTGTAGTAGTCACAGTAACAGTCGCAGCCAGCATTAGGGTTCCCGCACACAGCAAGCTCGTTCGGAGGGTCCGATCCACGAGCCGAGAGGCTGATACAACAACTGTCACAAAGTCCAGAGTTGATGTATCCAAAAGTTCCGTATCGTCAACAGACACTCAACGCAACAGACGGCGCGTCGATCAGACGCCCTGTCTGAGAGTTATTGCCATTTTCGTCCCCGGGGCCCGGTTGGATTTTTAGGGCAAAACCAACCCGACCGTACTCCACCTGCGTCCAAACCTCGGGCGGAGTATGCCAAAAGATCCTTCTCACTAAGAGGAACACAACAAAGCTGACGACACGTCAATTGGACGCCCGTAGCTCGAGATATGAGCGTTTCCGCTCCGAAGGCCCGGTTGGTTTCGTGAACGAACCAACCCGGCCGAACTGAATGTGTTCCGAAACTATGAGTTCGATATACCAAAACGACCGTCTCGATCCAAGGATCATGTTTCAGCAAACGGTTCGTCAATCGGAGTTCTGTGGCTCATGTTATGGCCAAAAGACCGAAACTGTTTCGAAAACGGGGGGTCCGGGTCCGGGCCGACCTGGCCCGACCCCCCCCCCCCCCCCGGGTCGGCCCGAACCGGGTGGACCCTACCCGGGTCCGACCCCGCCCGGCCGGCCGGCTGGCGGCGCGGCGGCTTGGCGCCGCTGGGGTCACGCGCGGGGGGCTAAGCCCCCGCTTCCAGCATGGCGTCGCGGCTTTTAGCCGCGCCATTTGGAAACCCCCCCCCCCTCGTGGGGGGCCTTCTTTGAAGGGGACCGGGGGGCCGCCTGCCCCCCCTCAAGGAAACCGCCCCCCCAATTAAATGGGGGGGGGGTTTGACCGCTGGCCGGGGGAATTAATTTCCCCTGGATTTTGAACATCCGGCCGGCCCCCTGGCCAGCCGGTTTTTCTCCAACGGGATCGGTGAACCGGTCCCCTTTCCGGCTTCCTACGCCGGCGGCCCGGCCGCCGGTCTTCTCATCCCACCGCGGCCCGGAACCGGCCGCGGTGTTCGTCATCCGGCGCGGTGCGACGACACCGCGCCCCTCCATCGCGCCTTTGATTACCTTCAACGCGGCACGACGGCGTCGCGTTCTTGATGATCCTTCCATCGCGCGGCGCGACGGCGCCGTGCAATATAAACATGCGAATATCCGTGTGGTGCGATGGAACCACGCCATCTTGTTTCACCCGCAAGATAAATCAATCAAGAACAATGGAGGGGGTTCGGCCGTGTTCATGCGGTCCGGCCCCCCTCACGTTAAACAATAACACATATTTAAAATCCTCACGTTAGTCATGCTAGAACCACGAACAAGGATAAAATAAATAAATAAATATTCAACAACAACCCCTACCTTGGGTTCAAGCTCGAAGATTGTCAACGACCCGCGGAAGACAACGTCGTGGAGGTCGGGCGTCGTGGTAAGTGTTCGTCAAATCTGATGATGAGGAGGTACGTCCGAAGAGGTACATCGTTGGGGAATCTTCGTAAGCCAACGAAGGAATTCCGAGGAGGAAGCGGCGTTCCCATTCGTTGACACGGAAGACGAAGAAGGGAGAAGCGGCGTTCTTCGTCGGAGCTTGAGCGTTCTTCGTCAAAGCTTAAGCGTTCTTCGTCAATGTTGAAGAAGAAGGAGAAGAACCCAAAAGCTCTCAAGATGGCTAAACAATTCTAACCAAATAAAATAATATAGAGTCTTATTTTATTCACAAAATTAATAATTGAATTTCAAAGGTTTGAAATTCAAATAAGATAACTCCAAAATTAAATAACAATTTGTCATGTCATTTAAAGAGGGGTTAAAGGGAGTTTGAGAGAAGATGGAAGGTTTAGGTTCGTGTGGGTCCCACCACACTTAATCCTCTCAAGGGAGGTTAAGTGGGTGTGGGTCCCACCCCTAACTTCCTTTGAGAGAAGTTAACCAACAAAAGTAAAATAAAAAGTGTAACACATTTTTATTCAACTTTTTATAATTCTCCCAAAAATTAACTTTCATCCCGCAATAAACACAACTTCCGAAAAGGTCTCCTTAAGAGAATATTGGCGCTGCGAGTTCATCGGTGTCCTAGGATTTCAATTCCGAGCACCGGAACAAAAGTTATAAATTCCCGCTCGTTCGTTTACTGAACGTACCCGAGCCAAACTTCGGGAATTGATTCCGGGCACTTGGGGCCTCGGAATCAGGTGCCGTCAGAAACCACGCTCTTGTAAAATTCCAAAGAAAATTAAGAAAAAATTTCCCTTGAATTTTACGGGTCTTTACATTACTCACACCTCAGGGCTTTACGTCCCCGTAAAGATACATCAAAACTAGGGAAACAAAAGAGGGTACTGAGCATGCATCTGAGCCTCCCGCTCCCATGTGCTCTCTTGGAGATTCCCATGCTGCCATCTGATGCGCACAAGAGGAATCGATCGCCCACGTAGGACCCTCTCCTGTCGATCCACTATCTCCACTGGGACCTTCGCAATAGTCGCCGCATCGTCAACGTCAAGCTCCCCATGGTCAATGATGTGCGTCAGGTCGTGCACGTATCTCCTCAGCTGAGACACGTGGAAGACGTCGTGCACCCGGTGCAACTGAGGTGGTAGAGCCAGGGGATAAGCCACATCACCAATCCTGCTGAGGACCTGGAAGGGTCCGATGAAGCGCGGAGATAACTTGCCGCCTCGGCCAAATCTCCGAATACCACGTCGAGGTGAGACCCGCAAGAAGACATGGTCGCCATCCTCGAACTCTAGTGGCCTCCGACTCCTGTTAGCGTATGACTTCTGTCGGCTCTGTGCTGTCCTCATCCGCTCCTGGATGACCTGGACCTTCTCTGTCGTGGCCTGGACCATCTCTGGTCCCACAAGTGCTGACTCCCCAGGGTATGTCCAGCACAAAGGAGATCTACAAGGTCGGCCGTACAACGCCTCATAAGGTGCCATCCCGATGGTGGAGTGGTAGCTGTTGTTGTACGAAAACTCCACCAAGGGTAGGTGGTCCTCCCAGCTACGACCAAAGTCAAGGACACATGCGCGGAGCATGTCCTTAAGAGTCGGAATGGTCCTCTCCGTCTGACCATCCGTCTGATGGTGAAAGGCTGTGCTTAGATGTAGCTGCGTCCCGAATGCCTCCTGTAACCCCTTCCAAAGCCAGGAAGTAAAGCGAGCATCTCGATCGGAGATGATAGAATATGGCACACCGTGGAGCCGCACAATCTCCTGAACGTAGAGACGTCCCAAGCTCTCCACTGAGCCCTGCTCTCTAATGGGTAAGAAGTGTGACGACTTGGTGAGTCGGTCAACAATCACCCTGATGGAGTCGTGACCTCTGGAAGTGTGTGGAAGTCCAGTCACGAAGTCCATAGATATGTCATCCCACTTCTACTCCGGAACCTCCAAGGGCTATACCAAGCCTGTTGGTACCTGATGCTCTGCCTTCACCTGCTGAATGGTGAGGCATCAAGAAACGAACTCTGCCACTGCCTTCTTCATGCCCGGCCACCAGTGCTGTCGTCTGAGGTCCCGGTACATCTTCGCCACTCCAGGATGTAACTCCAAAGGAGAAGTGTGAAACTCTCTCATCACTTCCTCTAGTAAAGCGACGGGTACCATGGTACGTCCTCTGAAACGGATGTCGTGCTCTGCTCCAAGGGAGAAACCATCAGGTGCCTGTCCTGAGGATATCTCTGCATGCCATGTCTCACAGTCAGCGTCCTCACACTGTGCCTCTCTGACCCGCTGTAGTAGTGGAGGGGTGACTGTGAGAGACTGGAGTAAGGATGCTCCATCTCTATCCATGAAGGATATCTGTAAAGAGGCTAACTGCTACGTCGCCTCCTCAAGTAGCTGAATGCCCGTCCTCCTGCTGAGGGCATCAGCTACTACGTTCCCCTTCCCAGGAGTATAGACTATCTCAAAGTCATAGCCCTGGATGAACTCGAGCCATCGCCGCTGTCTCAGGTTCAGGTCTTTATGTGAGAAGATATACCTGAGAATCTGATGATCGGAAAAGACTGTAAAACGTTCGCCCATCAGATAGTGTCGCCATGTCTTCAGAGCGAAGACCACTGCTGCTAACTCCAGGTCATGGCTAGCGTAGTTCTGCTCATGCGGCCTCAACTGACGTGATCCATAGGCGATCACTGCCCGCTCCTGCATCAGAACACATCCGAGTCTGGTCCCTGATGCATCGCAGTAGACTACGTACCCTACTCCCTCCTCAGGCAACCTCAAGATAGGTGCGCTAGTCAATCTCTGCCTCAGCTCCTGAAATATCTGCTGACATCTGTCTGAACACACGAAGGGTTTCCCCTTCTTCGTCAAAGATGTGAGTGGTGCCGAAACTCTAGAGAAGTCTGGAACGAATCTCTGATAGTATCCAGCTAGTCGCAAGAACCTCTGAACCTCAGTCACGCACCTCGGTGGCTCCCATGCTAACACAGCCTCAATCTTCGCAGGATCCACTGCAAATCCCGCCTCAGAGATAACGTGTCCCAAGAAGTGGACCTCACGTATCCAGAACTGGCACTTCGAGAGCTTACCATAAATCTGGTGCTCTCGGAGTGTGTCTAGTACAACTCGCAAGAGATAGGCGTTCTCCTCCTCTGTCGTAGAGTAAATCAGAATGTCGTCGATGAAGACTACGACAAACCGATCAAGGAATGGCTGAAAGATCCTTTTCATGAGGGCCATGAACACTGCTGGAGAATTGTTTACGCCGAAAGGCATAACCAAGAACTCATAGTGGCCATACCGACATCTGAAGGCCGTCTTCTGCACATCCTCGTCTCTGACTCTGAGCTGATGATAGCCTGACCTGAGGTCTATCTTCGAGAACCATCGTGCTCCCTTGAGCTGATCAAAGAGGTCATCAATCCTCGGTAGCGGATACGTTTTCCTCACTATCACCTGGTTCAGGCGACGATAGTCAACACAAAGTCGCATGCTCCCGTCCTCCTTCTTGGCGAATAATATCGGGGAAGCCCAGGGTGAAACACTGGGTCAGATGAACCCCTTGCCCTGCAAGTCCTCCAACTGTACCCGTAGCTCTCGAAGCTCGGCGGGGGCCATCCGATATGCTGGAGTGGATATCAGGGCCGTCCCAGGGTACAAGTCAATATAAAAGTCTACCTATCTGCGTGGAGGTATCCCTGGAACGTCGTCGGGAAAAACGTCCGCAAACTAATCCACCAATGCAGGAAAACCAGGACTCCGCACGTCAACTGCTCCAAGGATAAGGCTAGACAACTGATGAGTGATGGGCTTTCCTCTCCTCCGCGGAAGTCCATCCTATGCTGCTAAGGCTCCCTTCTCACCGGTGAAGGTGAACCTGCTCCCATCGGTGCGTACACAGCGCACCTTGCGCCTAAAACAGTCAATCTGTGCATAGACCGTAGATAGTCAATCCATGCCCAAGATGACGTCGTAAGGCCTCGACGCTGCTACAAGAAGATCCCAGCCAAAGCTCTCGCCTCCTAGAGTGAGCTCACACTGCTGGAACCAGTGCATAATCGTCGAGTCTACTCCCGTAGGAGTCTCTAGTCGTCAGGATCGAGCCAACGGCTCTGTCGGAATCTCCGAGCTCCGAACAAGGGCAGCGGCTATGAAAGAGTGACTCTCTCTTGTGTCTATAAGAACTGCAGCAAGGGTGTAATAGACACAAATAGTACCTTGAATCATCTCGGGTGCGCCGTGGTCATAGGCCTCTACTGCCTGGAGCTATTCCTATCTATGCCCGCCAACTCCCTGTGGTCGGGGTGGACCTCCTGGTGGTGGTGGTGGCAGAGCCTCAAAGCGTCGCCCACCACCGGCTGCTCATCCAGCTCCTCTGCCTCGTCCGCCTCCTCCCTGCGGACCACCACGGTCGACCCTCGGCCTCTACATCGGTGGTCCCTCAACTGTCTACTGCTCCTCAGCACGACGGGACGGGCAGTCACGAGCCATGTGGCCCTGCCCGCCGCACGAGTAGCAAAGTCTGCCTCTCGAAAGACTGGCTCCGCCCTATGTGCCCCGCACTGCTGAGCCAATGTCCTGAGGTCGTCTTCTTGAAGGTCTGGTCTGTCTGGACCACTGACTAATCCGTTGACTTCCTGCTGCAGATGACTCTGCCACGTGCCGCCCTGCGGTGGGTCGCTGCGCTGGTGTAGACTCAGCAAGGAAGCTCTCGATCAGAAGGGTCCGCTCCAGTACTCCTGTCTGAGTCGGTATGCTAAGGGAGATCAGCGATGCCCTGATCTCGTGTCTCAAACCCTGCTCAAAGGTCCAGGCCTGGAAGAATGGGTCCCGTACCATGTCGGTCGAGTAGCGTGAGAGATACGTAAATCTCGCCGAGTACTGAGCGACCGTCATGCTGCCCTGCCACAGCTGGAGAAGCTCCTGGATACGTACCGCACAAAGGGTGGCAGGGACGAACTCCGAGCGGAAGAGGCTCTCAAAGTCTGTCCAAAGTAGAGATGCCTCATCGTGCACTTGGAGCATCAAGCTCCACCATCGTCCTGCTGCTGCGTGTAGTAGGCTCGCAGTGAGGATCACCATGATGTCTGCTGGTGTACTCACTAGCCTAAACACACATACCACTGCCTCCAGCCAGTCCTCTGCTGCCTGGGGGTCCGTCTCCCCGCGAAACCTGGGCGGTCGCTGGCGCTGAAACTCATGCAGTGCGCTGAGGCGACGTGCATCGTCAACGGCTGGTGCTGGAAGCATCGGGGGCTCGGCGGGTAGAGCTACCGCCGGTGCCACTGCTGACAAAGGGCCCTGCACCGAAGCCTCGTCGCTCGGTGGGCTGTCGTCACAGTCGACTCTCGGAACCCTAGCTGGCTGCCGTCGTGGGGCCATCCTGAAAAGGAAACAGGTGCGCCACAGTCAGAACAGTATACCTGGTGAGCTGATATATGTAATCACAAAGAAAACTTGAAACACACACGCAATCAATGTTTTCGTGCATTAAGTCGGAAATCAGAAGTCAGGGTCCTGGTGTATGGATACGTCGGCCGCCGCACCAACACTGGACTCCCTGGACTGATAACCACACTCAATATGCTAAACATTATTTCTTCACATAGAAAATATCAGAGTTCGCGGTAGAACCGAACTCCTCTGATACCAATTTGTCACGACCTGCCCTCGGGATCCGTGCCGTGACTACCCCATGCCCGCCTTCCATAGGCCAGGGACTGGAGACTAGCACCAAGGCGTAAATCCCGATAAAAAGGGAAGGCATTGCCTTTGTAAAGTAAACAAACACCACAGAGTAAAAAAGCGGAAAGTAAACACTAAGAAAAAGCAGAGTACAACTGAAAGTGCGGAAAAGTAAATGGGCCAGTATACAAACCCAAACTGAAAGTAAAGTACAACTCGAAAGGGAAAACAAAAACTGAAAAGTAAAAGCCGCTACACCGAGTTGTCCACTGGAAATCCCACCTGAAGGGTGGGTACAGATAGCTCCACTGCTCCACGGGTCCCGCCGTCCGCTCTGAGCACGTCCCGCCCAGTGGTCCACCTCCAGGTACCGTCCTGATCTACAAGCCTCAGCTATGATCAACGCTGTCCGTCGTCTGCAACCAACACAACGTAGTGCGGGCAAAGCCCGTGCAGGGGTGAGTATAAGCTACTCAGTAGGGACCCCGAGACCCCTGAAGGTCTCTCAAATCCACAAAGGATAAACCACGAAGAAAGGTACAATCACGAAGTAACAACCGACACTGCTTAGGTATATGCCCATACATATACCTAAGTCATCAATTTCAAATACGCTCCAACCTCCGAGCCCAAGTACAACTCAGTCCACACAGGAAAGTAAATGTATTCCACACAGGAAAGCAAAACGTAATCCACACAGGATGGCACAACAAAATCGACACAGGAAAGAAACATGATTCAGCTCACACAAGAATACTTCTTCGAAAGACGATAAAGATGATCTCTGATCCATCTAAGTCGTCGGACCCATGAAGGATCGATAGATAACTAACCTCCACAAAAGACCCACACAGGATCGGGCCCACGTAGGTCCTGTAGGCGTTGGTTCACACAGGACCGCTGAGCGCAAAGACCCACACAGGATCAGACCCACACAGGATCGGGCTCACACTGGACCTGTAGAACTGATCCACGTAGGATCGCTGAGTGCTGTAGTCGTCGTCGTCGAATCCACACGGGACCTCTGTACTGTCGTCGTCACAGTCACAGTAGCAGTAGTAGCAGTAGTAGTCATAGTAACAGTCGCAGCCAGCACTAGGGTTCCCGCACACAGCAAGCCCGTTCAGAGGGTCCGCTCCACGAGCCGAGAGGCTGATACATCAACTGTCGCAAATTCCAGAGTTGATGTATCCAAAAGTTCCGTATCGTCAACAGGAACTCAACGCAACAGATGGCGCGTCGATCGGACGCCCGGTCTGAGAGTTATTGGCATTTTCGTCCCCGGGGCCCGGTTGATTTTTTAGGGCAAAACCAACCCGACCGTACTCCACCTGCGTCCAAACCTCCGGAGGAGTATGCCAAAAGATCTGTCTCACTAAGAGGAACACAACAAAGCTGACGGCACATCAATTGGACGTCTGTAGCTCGAGATATGAGCGTTTCAGCTCCGAAGGCCCGGTTGGTTTCCTGAACGAACCAACCCGGCCGAACTCAAAGTTTTCCGAAACTTTGAGTGAGATATACCAAAACGACCGTCTCGATCCAAGGATCGCGTTGCCGTAGACGGTTCGTTAATCGGAGGTCCGTGGCTCACGTTATGGCCAAAAGCCCGAAACCGTTTCGAAAACGGGGGGTCCGGGTCAGGGCCGACCCGGCCCGACCCCCCCTGGGTCGGCCTGAACCGGGTCAACCCGACCTGGCCCGGCCGGCCGGCCGGCGGCACGGCGGTGCGGCGGCGCTGCGGCGCTGCGGCCTGGCGCCGCTGGGGTCACGCGCGGGGGGCTAAGCCCCCGCTTCCAGCATGGCGGCGCGGCTTTTAGCCGCGCCATTTGGAAATCGCCCACCCCCCCCCCCTCGTGGGGGGCCTGCTTTGAAGGGGACCGGGGGGCCGCCTGCCCCTCCTCAAGGAAACCGCCCCCCAATTAAATGTGGGGGGGGGATTTTGACCGCTGGCCGGGGGAACTAATTTCCCCCGGATTTTGAACATCCGGCCGGCCACCTGGCCGGCCGGTTTTTCTCCAACGGGACCGGCGAACCGGTCCCCTTTCCGGCTTCCGACACCGGCGGCCCTACCGCTGGTCATCTCGTCCCGCCGCGGCCTGGAACCGACCGCGGTGTTTGTCGTCCGGCGCGGTGCGACGACACCGCGCCCCTCCGCCGCGCCTTTGATTCCCTTCAACGCGGCGCGACGGCATCGCGTTCTTGATGATCCTTCCGCGGCGCGGCGCGACAGCGCCTCGTAATATAAACGTGCGAATATCCGTGTGGTGTGATGGCACCACACCATCTTGTTTCACCCGCAAGATAAATCAATCAAAAACAATGGAGGGGGTTCGACCGTGTGCATACGGTCCGGCCCCCCTCACGTTAAACAATAACACATATTTAAAATCCTCACGTTAGTCATGCTAGAACCACGAACAAGGATAAAATAAATAAATAAATAATCAACAACAACCCCTACCTTGGGTTCATGCTCGAAGATTGACAACGACCCGTGGAAGACAACGTCGTAGAGGTCGGGCGTCGCGGTAAGCGTTCGTCAAATCCGATGACGAGGAGGTACGTCCAAAGAGGTACGTCGTTGGCGAATCTTCGTAAGCTGACGAAGGAATTCCGAGGAGGAAGCGGCGTTCCCTTTTGTTGACAAGGAAGACGAAGAAGGGAGAAGCGGCGTTCTTCGTCGGAGCTTGAGCGTTCTTCGTCAAAGCTTAAGCGTTTTTCGTCAAAGATGAAGAAGAAGGAGAAGAACCCAAAAGCTCTCAAGATGGATAAACAATTCTAACCAAATAAAATAAGATAGAGTCTTATTTTATTCACAAAATTAACAATTGAATTTCAAAGGTTTGAAATTCAAATAAGATAACTCCAAAATTAAATAACAATTTGTCATGTCATTTAAAGAGGGGTTAAAGGGAGTTTGAGAGAAGATGGAAGGTTTAGGTTCGTGTGGGTCCCACCACACTTAATCCTCTCAAGGGAGGTTAAGTGGGTGTGGGTCCCACCCCTAACTTCCTTTGAGATAAGTTAACCAACAAAAGTAAAATAAAAAGTGTTACACATTTTTATTCAAATTTTTAATAATTCTCCCAAAAATTAACTTTCGTCCCGCAATAAACGAAACTTCCGAAAAGGTCTCCTTAAGCGAATATCAGCGCTGCGAGTTCATCGGTGTCCTCAGATTTCAATTTTGAGCACCAGATCAAAATTTAGAAATTCCCGCTCGTTCGTTTACTGAATGTACCCGAGCCAAACTTCAGGAATTGATTCCGGGCACTCGGGGCCTCGGAATCAGGTGCCGTCAGAAACCGCGCTCTTGTAAAATTCCAAAGAAAATTAAGAAAAAATTTCCCTTGAATTTTATGGGTCTTTACATTTACGTTGTTTCTTAATAAATTAATGAGATTCCTAACAAATAATTTATATTCTTACAACCTTATGGGGAGATCAACAAACAAAATGTATGTTGTGAATTTGATCTAATGCGGATGAAAAGTTTTTTTAAATTATAAATAATCATTTTATGGTACTATATATATATTATGTATAGATAATAAACCATTTATGGGTCGTATCTATATCTATCGATGTATACTATTTTCAATAAATAAATTTGGCTAATTATAGAGTCAAAATGAATAGCCAGAAATATTGTTATAATCATTTTATCTTGGGCATTAATTATTCAATGAGAACAAATTTTCATAATATAAGAATCTTGTTATTTTTAGATGATTATTCATGTTGTGTTATTTTATAGTAAATTATTTATTGACCCCAAACATTCTCACGTTTAAAATATTCTATTCACATTCAAATCAGAAGTCATTCATAGCTAAATGAAGGTGCCACATCCGCTATCATTTTCACCTATGATGCAAAAGTCTTATGTCAAAGTATATATAATTTTTTATCACTTTTATATATATTTCATGGAAATTAGATGCACTACTAGAATATACATACACATAGGTATCAACTTCAGTGAGGAGGGAATTTTTGAGTTGTACGATGACTAAGTGATGAATGTACTCATTTAAAAATTCTCCATTCGTAAATGTACAATTTCACATTACCTTAGGTTACATCCAAGATTACTCTTTAAAGAGTGTTAATGGTACTATATAAGTATATCTTGGTAACCAAATAGCCACCTAATATTTTATTGGAGACTCCTCTATAAAATCCTCCATGAACAATTCACTCATCAATTATTCATATATGGTATGTTTGTTAAATATCATGTGCCCAGATGGATTTAAAGATACCTATTTAATTACATTATAGAAGGGTTTTCTAATAAATCTCATTTTAACTAGTATCCTTAAAAACCATAAAATTATTATTCCTTTTCCACATTGACACAACCACACTATTATTCAAAATTGGGTTTTAATCCTTTTTTTTCTTCTATCTTTCCAATGGTAACTCTCCGTATAATATTTTTCCCATTGTGAACCAGTTGAAAAAAACCACATCCAAATGTTTCAAATAATCCATTTAGGAAAACATATCATCATTCATGATCCAAATATTCTATGTAAATATATCATATTATATCACATATTTACCCCATTACAAATTCATCACTATTCTATATTGGGTCCAATAAAACCCTTTTAAAAAAATACGTCCATTTTACATAGATATCGAAAATGCCTTAAAATAATGTACTCGGTCAATATCCTTTTCTAGGTTTCATCATATTAATTGAATTTAGATACTTCCCTGAAATTAAATTATTTCGTTAATGGAGATACTCCCATTGGTATCAGAAAATTCATTGAGTTTTGATACACGTCTTGGTTTCTACTTATTTAATTTCACAATATACAATTCATGGTTTCCTCATTTACATTGAATTTAAATACTCATATTATTTTCTATATATTCCTTCAGTCATATTAATCTCTTATATTTAACATATTCTATGAGTTGAGATACCCACCTTTGTTAGCATATATTCTTAAAATGTTAGGATTCTCCACATGGATTCTTAATATTCTTGGAGTCAATATCCCCACATTGATTTGAAAATGATCCTTTAGTAGAGATACCCATACTAGTCTACATAAATTCATTTATCTATGATCCTTCTCATAGTTAAAAAAAATACCTTATCATATGTTATATTTAATAAATTATTCTGAAAGGTATGATTTTTCTAAGGTCCCCTAGTAAATCATATCTAAGTACATTTAATTGTGTATTCATCTTTGTATTAATGTAATCCTATATCACACCCCAAACATGGTATTTCATATATTTTTTTCTTTACATGGATTTTTATAAGGTTTGGGTTGCGTTTTCAGTTTAAATTTCTTATTTTTTGGAGTTTTGAGTGGATTTTTGTCATGTGCATGGTTTGAACTCATGGTTTTTGGGTTAACCATGATGTATTCAAAGTTTGAGGATTTTTTAAATTAGATTTATTCTTGAATAGTTTTCCATTCATGAATTGTTCATGGTTTCATGATAAACGTGAACGACCTAGCATAAATGGGGTGTCGTGGTGGTTAGTGTATGGGAATTGGTTCATGGGTAGCACACGGTTAGGATAAACTATGTGGTTAGCATAAGGGGTGGATCTAAAATTTAATTGAGCCAAATAACATGTTAGGAAAATGGTTTACCAAACCGTTTGGTGAAACCATTTGGGGTGACCCTTCTCATTATTAGGGTTCACATAGTTGTAACATGATTTAGAAAACTATGTGTCCTGACCATGAGAGTTACCCAAGTGTCTTAAGACATGAAATCCATCATTTCCCCTCTTATATTTTAACCCCTTTTAGAATTTACACCTCATTGGGTATTTTTTTCATGTAAATAGTATCCCAATATCCCTTCCCTTGTTTCCTCCCCCTTCGTTGGTGATTCTGATTCTTATGTAATGAGAGTTCCTTTGGATTCTTGGCTGCTTTCTTCTTCTCCCCTTTATTTCCACCTGACTTCTTAATTTTGGTTTGGTTGGTTATCTCATGGAAAATCCCAAGAGGATATATTTTATGGATTGGTTGTGTTTCCTGGATATTAGGAAGTGTAAATTTTCCCTCAATCTTAGGTCATAATTTCTAGAAAAATTCATTTAATACGCACGTCATTGAGGTAGGTGTTTTCATCCATTTTCCATTCATCACATTCTTTTGATTCTTGAACATTCCTTTAATTATTATAAAATTTTATAATATTTCATATGATGTGTTAGTATAAGTAGTTTTGGTTATTTCATGATGGAAAATAGGACTGAATTGGATTTTAATGGGTTTTCGTAAATACTTCTTTGTATATATGTAAACAAGATGTTCGATGAAATGCCAATTGGAATTTTTAAATAAAATTCGGTCTTTTGAGAGTGTGTTTGGCCTTTTTTATTAAATGGTGGTTTAGTTTTATAATTATTTCAGCCTATTGTCTGAGTTATGGTGACTTTAATTGTCTGATATAATGTCTGTAATGAATGTTGTTTTTCAATTAATTGGTTTTTGTGTTCTGTATTAATTTTCTAAGAATATTACATTAGATGTGGGAATGTCCATATCTAAACAAGGTTCACCTGTGGATAGACATACAATGGAAGATTGTCTTAAAAATAAATTTTCTTTTAAAATCACTAATTTCTAAAACCCGTCTCTCTTGTTTATTTTATTTCAAAATCCTCTTAAATCAAATACACTCTTAATTATCTCAAAGGTGGTTTTAGAATGTTATTTTACAAAATTTGGATTGTTTGGTACATTGGAACATCATTTGGTTTCGAAATGGTGAAAAGGCCTATTTGGAACCATTAATTTTGTTTTATGTTTTTTCCTTGATTTTAAAAATGGGTTGGAAATGGTTTTTGTTAATGGATTTGGACATGAAATGTAGAATTCCCAGTCAGTATTTTATAATACTAGGAAATAGATCATAAAACTCATTTGAATTAAGTCCTTATTGGTACCTTGAGATTTCTTGAGAATTGGTTTTGAAAATAAACAGTTAAGTAGGTCCAATTATCACATGGGTATGGATTTATATGAGATAGGGACCAATATGGTGGATCTTATGAGGAGAGGGTTAATAGAAAGGTGGTTTAAGAGTTTGGGATACAAAAGCATGGTGCTTATCAGTTTTAGTTTGTGGCATAACTCTGAGAACCACCCCACTCACCACATACAATTATCATAGGATTCATGGAAATCACATAGATGGGTGAGTGATTATTTCTTATCAAATCCACTTAGATGTGTTATAACCCCAGGATTTTCTCATAGGTGAGGTGATACATGCCTCGATATTGATTAGTTTAATGTAGTGAGTTGAATATTGACTATGGAGATGAACCAGATGCTGAATGGTGTGTCTGAACATAGTACATGTTTGTATTTTTTTTAGATATTCATGGTAATTACCCATGACTATCTATCGGTATATTCCATAATTACTTTGATACATTTTGGGTTATCTTCTCTGTTAGTGTGTACATGTTTTTTTGTTTAATTCATTTTCAGTGAAACCTCTTCTTACCTGATTTTGAATTATTTTATAGTTTTTTGTTGTGAAAACAATATTTTTTAAAATAGATACATCTTATAAAAATTAATGTGGAGCATTATTTTGAAAATATTATTTTTCTAGAAAGACATTTTGTATTTTGAAATGTTAATACTATTTTCTATATGAATTTCAAACTAGTGTTTTTTGAATATTATGGGAAATTATATTCATAGACTCTATGTTGATTTCCTAATTAGATTTTGTATTATCACACCATACCTATTCCACCAATGTTCATAGACACAATTGGGTTTGTAGGTTCATGATTCAGGTTTGATGGTGAATTTAGAGTCGGTTTTTTGTGGTGAATAGTGGTGACTAAAAGACCACCGGGACATTGTGTTGATCTAGTTTGGATTATGTTTCTTATCTAGCTTTTCTTGGGCTCAACTATGGTATTTGTATTCAATTTAGGTATTTTTTTTGAGTTTCAATGGTTATGTTCTGTGATATATTTGGTTATTCTTTCTTTTTTAGGGATAAATCATTACCCTTTGGATTAACATTGATGCATGAAAATTTTTACTGTACCATGGGGATTGAATATTCCAATTGGACCTTGTCTCGGACTCAGTCGACTATCATTTTAGATGGAAGCTTATCCTGGTTCATGATAAAAAATCATATGAGACCATCCCATTATTTGTTTGGGTGAAAAGTAGTTTGAGGATAGGATAATCAAAACTCAGTAGGTAGGTATAATACGGATCATGAACCCTTACACATTCATATCCTCGAGTTTTCAGGGTTGTATAGTGATTTGAGTCTTTTTTTTTTAGTCTACCTGGATAAAATATGAAAAGTTGAGTTTAAACGCTGTGGTGTGATGGTCTACCATATAGTATTAACCCTTGTCAATCCATATTGAATAGATTAGGATTCTCATAGTTATTGGTTCATTTTTTGGAAATGGTCCACTAACCGTTTCATTGAGTGACTCAAAGATACAAGTTATATATCCCAATAGTTTGGTGTGATTTCAATATTGGTTTGGTTTGGTTGGTTTGTGTTGATTTTGAAATGAAAAATTGTGTTTTAAAAAGTGGTATTTTTAAAATAAAAATTGTTTCAAGGGTTGTTTTTATTTTTAATGTGCACTTTCGTGATTAAATTTGAATTGGAAGTGAGTTGGAGTTATGTGAGAAGTTTTTGAAATAGTATTTTGAGAGAAATATCATTTTCAGGGGGTTATTTTTGTCTTTAATGAGGTACTTAGTGTGTTAGTTGGCTTGAAAATGGGTTTTGGTACTTAGAAAGTTTCCTCATGGCATGGTGGTTGTGAAAGTGTGGTGGGGTTGGTGCTTTTTAAAAGTAAATATGTATTTTTATATGATTTTTGTCTTATGAGTTTTGTTTTTTTATTGGGTTGTTCTTTTTTTTACATTTTGGTTTGATATTGATTTTGGGTCATGTGTACTTTTTCTATTCAGAGTTTGCTACCCAGAAGAGCCCCAATGGTTTCTAGTGGGTCCCTTCCAATGGTTATACCTTAAAAAAATTCTAGTGCGGTGGAATCATTAAGTTATTTTAAGATGTTGACTGTTTACCATGGCGATCGTGGTCCTTTATAAGATGTTGAGTGTCTTGAGAATGTAGAAGGTGTCTTCAAGACATTAGGAACTCCTAAATCTATGATGGTGCCTGCTGTTTTGGGTTTGTTTGGAGGCCCATATTTGGATTGTTGGATGGTGAACATCCCCAAATCATTGAAAGATGTGATGTATCATGATGGGTTTAATACAAATTTCAACAAATGGTTTATGCTTAAGTAGGTGAAGATGAGAAAGTTGGAAGTGATACTGAGTGTATTACAAGGTCAGCAGATGGTGAAGAATTATGTTGATCACATTATGGTGTTGGTTTTCTTTTCATGAAAGGAAACATCCAAGGATTAGTGGAAGGAATTTTTTTTCTTCTCCGGTATTCATCAAGAGTTCAAGGATCATTTTATCACATTTTTATGGTTTTGATTGAGAATTTAGAAGAAGAATCATTTCTGACCGAGTTATTTCTTGGATTGCAATCGGTGGTAGTTGGAACTCGTGAAGCTTCCCCATCTGGGTAGTGGTGTGTCCCGTGGAACCAATCTATGGGAAATTTCATCTGTTGGTTATGACTCCCCCTTTGTTAGATCATTTTTCATGTGTTTCCATTTTTATAATTTAGGTCATTCAAATTTGTCTTGTCATAATCCTCCAAAGGCTTTTTATAAAAGTGGATATTTGGGTCATTTTGAGAATCTCTGTCAGATCAATTTCTACAAAAATGTGGTTTTGACGGCAGGTTATTAGATCCTGAATGTATGGAAGTTCATTTTTTAACACATCAGGGCTCCATACAAAGGCCCTGAAGTGATTATTTTCACACAACAACGAATCCTTTTGTGTGGTGGATTAGTTGGACAATATTTTTGTCTCTGATGTCATAGTCGATTCATATTATGTTATTCTATTTTATTTTTTCTTATTTTTGTAATTAATCATTTTTAAAAGGATTAGTGTCCTTTCCTTCATGTAGTTCTCATGGTGGTTCTTCATGTTGATTGTCTTCTATAGTTATCCTTTCAGGAATCAGATTTACACTATGAGAAAACTGGCGTTTGGCGGTGGTTTTTTCGCGGCGGCTTTAAAAACCGCCGCGAAATCCGTTTCGGGCCAGCATTTCGCGGGGGATTTTAAAACCGCTGCGAAAAACCGCCGTTAAACAGCAAAAAAAATTAATTTCTTTATATTTTTTTATTTTTTATTAATTGTATTTGATTATTAGCAGCGGTTTTTTTAAAAACCACCGCGATATGAAATGAAAAAAATAAGAAAACACGAGAAACCCCGAAATCACTAAAACGACCATAACTTTTGATCTGGGCATCCGTTGAAGCACCAAGACCAATCAAATCGAATCTCAGGAAGATATATAGAGGCACATATAATCAAAACCATGAGACGGTCTAAGGTGCAAATTATATTAGAGTTATATGAATGTTGAAAAAAGTTCATCCACTTTAAACGGCCATAACTTTTGCTCCGGGTGTCCGTTTGGGATCTACCACATATCTAATCGAAGCCAGTGAAGAGAGATACGCACTAGATCAACACAATATAGCTTCTGTCGTGTTTTTTGACCCCAAAAACCCCTATGAAGGCCTCAAAAACCTCATTTCTGTCACCGGTGTCCCATCGAACTTGTCTTCAAACGGACCTAACATTCAATCTGTGTGTCAGTTGGGCCTCCTCCACTTGACAGATCATAGCTTGTTCTATGAGCTTCAGTTTGACTATTTGCAGCGCCCACATGCACTCCTAGATCATATGTTTTGGCCTTTTTAGTGGGTATCTGGTTTGTTATGTTTTTCAATGCCTCGTTTCTACCACCCGTTCCCCGTCATCTTTTTTTTAAATGGTTTTAACTTCCGATCCGCCTGTCCATTCGGACTCTTTCATCTTTCAGGTTGAAGATCATTTCAGGATCATTGATTTGACAGGTCGCGGATCTAAAATGGACTCTCGGATCATAAGTTATCTTCGTTAATGTGAGTCCAATGTTTTTGTCTCTTTATGACCGTTTTGACGGGTTTCAACGGTAGCTCCATTTATTACTGTTTATTTGGGTTTCCATGACTTGTTATCTTTATCAATGGTTTTTTGTGGGTTATTATGATGATTATGTTGAATTATTAAGGATTTTTCCAAAGTTGTCACAAGTTTTCATGCATTCTCATTCTTTCTAATGCCTCATTCTTTATATGCTTCTCCATCCTTTTTCATGCATTTTCATGATTTTTCATCCCTTATCATGTCTTTTCATACATTTTCATGTGTTTCCTTAATTATTTATTATTTATTATTTATAATATACTTTAATTTATTTCTTATATATTCTTTGTAACTGGTTATTTATTATTTATTATTTATTATTTATTATTAATTCTTTTATATTTATTAATTATTTATGTTTATTTATTATTTATTATTTATTATTTATTATTTATTATTTATATTTATTTATTAGTTATTTTTTATTATTTATTATTTCATATTTATTATTTATTATTTATTATTTATATTTATATTTAGTTATTATTTATAATTTATTATTTATTATTTATTATTTATTATTTATATTAATTTATCATTTATATTTATTTATTATTTATTATTTATTATTTATATTTATTTATTATTTATTATTTAAATATATTTATTATTTATTATTTAATTATATTTATTATTTATTATTTATATTTATTTATTATTTGTTATTTATATTTATTAATTTATTTATTATTTTTTAATTATTATTATTTATTTATATTTATATGTATTTATTAATTCTATATATTTATATGTTATTATTTATTATTTATTATTTTTATTAATTTATTTATTATTTATTATTTATTATTTATATTTATTTAATATTTATTATTTATATTTATTAATTATTTATTATTTATTATTTATTATTTATTATTTATTAATTATCATTTATTATTTATTATTTTTTATTTATTATTTATTATTTTTTATTTATTATTTATTATTTATTATTTATTATTTATCTTTATTTATTATTTATTATTTATATTTATTTTTTATTTATTATTTATATTTATTTATTATTTATTATTTATATTTATTTATGATTTATATTAATTTATTATTTATTATTTATTATTTATTATTTATTAATCATTATTGATTATTTATTATTTATTGTTTATTATTTATTATTTATTATTTATTATTTATTATTTATGATTTAAGATTTATGATTTATGATTTATTATTTATTATTCATAATTTATTATTTATTATTTAAAATTTATTATTTATTATTTATTATTTATTATTTATTATTCATTATTTATCTTTATTTATTATTTATTATTTATTATTTCTTATTTCTTATTTGTATTTATTATTTATCTTTATTTGTTATTTATTATTTATTATTTATTATTTATATTTATTTATTATTTATTATTTATATTTATTATTTATTTATTATTTATATTTATTTATTATTTATATTTATTTATTATTTATTATTTATATTTATTTATTATTTATTATTTATATTTATTTATTGTTTATTATTTATATTAATTTATTATTTATTATTTATATTTATTTATTATTTATTATTTATTATTTATTATTTATTATTTATTGTTTATTATTTATTATTTATTATTTATCATTTATCATTTATCATTTATTATTTATTATTTATTATTTATTATTTATTATTTATTATTTATTATTTATTATTTATTATTTATCTTTATTTATTATTTATTATTTATATTTATTTATAATTTATATTTAATTATTATTTATTATTTATTATTTATTATTTATATTTAATTATTTTTTATTTTTTATTTTTTATTTCTTATTATTTATTATTTATTCTTTATTCTTTATTATTTATTATTTAATATTTATTATTTAATATTTATTATTTATATTTATTTATTATTTATTATTTATTATTTTAATTTATCATTTATTATTTATTATTTATTATTTATTATTTATATTTATTTATTATTTATTATTTATTATTTATTATTTATTATTTATTATTTTTTATTTATTATTTTTTACTTATTATTTATTACTTATTATTTATTATTTATTATTTATTATTCCTTATTCCTTATTTATTATTTATTATTTATTATTTATTATTTATTATTATCGAGTTTATATCTATTATTTATGTATTATTTGTTTTTTCAATTAATATATATAAGTATATTAATTTCTATTTATTAACCACATGGCGAGCTTACTGGAGTGATAAAGTCTTTGGAAAATATGCAAGAGGTTAGGGGTTCAAATCTCACCAAACGCAGAATTTCTTTATATTGCATGGGCATGCATGGGCATGAATGTGAATGTGCATGGGATGTGCATGCATGGATAAATAAAGTAAATAAAATCATATGAAATAAATAAATAAATATATATATATATATAATTAAAAAAATTAAAAAAATTTAAAAAAAATAACAAAAATAAAAATAATAAAAAAATAAAAAAACCACCGCTGAATCATTTAGCGGCGGTTTAAACCGCCACTAAAAAACCGCCGTTGAATCATTTTGGGGTTTTTCTTCTATAGAGAGTCCCCAACCCTATTATTTTTGGATGTAGTCGTGTTAATGTGGTGGGGAGAACCCTACACATATTCTACAACTCTTTTAATGGCGATTTTTTTATTTTTGGATAGTTTTGAATTATGAATATAATTGATTCACCCCATGGTTGTTGGTTTCATTATGTTATATTGAGTGTTTGGAATGAGTATAATCAATGCATAGTATGATGAATTTATAGGGGAATAATTATTTTGTGGTGTAGATAACTTCAACACCCAAACCTTGGTTTATCTTTTCTTTTATTCATTCTATGTATTTCATTATTTTGGATGAGGTTCATTTTGAGTTACTATTAAAGAATATTTAGTTTTGGAGTTTCTTGATGGATTTTTGTTATATTATTGGTTTTGTGAACAATTCAATGATTAACCATGATTCCTTCCAAGGATGAAAGTGTTTAAATTTCAATTTATTCTTGAATGGTTTTCCTTGATTGGAATGAAAATGGTTAGGAAAAAAAATTCGAGGCCTAGGAGAAATCATGTAGCCTGGGGGTTGGTGTCTGGGACATAGTGTACGTCCTGATGATAGTTAGGAAAAAATGTGCATCAAGCGTTTGGGTAGGCTCTACCATTTGATATATCAAAATCACAAGTTTGGAACAAGATTTCTTAAATTGTGCAGCCATACTGAGCCAAGTTCCACTTCTCTTCAATAGGCTGCACACTGTTACTGTATAGTTTGGAAAATAGTGTGGTCTGACCATATGAGTGCTCTTATTTCTCAAAAAAAAATAACATGTTTTATAATCTTACGTTTTAACCCAATTTTGAGATTTCCTCTAATTTGGATAATTTTTTGAACACGGAGGGGCTCCCAATACGTATTCCAATGGTTTTATCCCTATTTTAGTGCTTAATCTTCCGATATAATAGTGTTTATACGGAATTTTGGGTGATTTCCTCATCTCCTCTTCTTCTTCACTTTAGTTTTTGTTTTATCATTGGTGGGTTCTATCATGGAAAAACTCTAGAGGCTAGGGTTGATGTCGGGTTAGGTTCCTTGGATATTAGGGTGTGCGGATCATCCCTCATGTTTATTTCATCCTTTCCCAAAGATTTTTTTATACATGTCGTTGAGGTAGGTATTTCCATCCATTTACTTTTTACCACATTCTATTGATGATTGAAATTTCCTTTAATGATTCTAAATTGTTATAATATTTCTTATGATTTGTTATTATATGTTTTTTTGTCATGTTAATGATGAAAAAATGGGTGTGAACATGTTCTTAAAGGGTTTTATTAAATAATTATATGTATATATATATATACAAGGTGTTCGTTGAAATTTTTTTCGGTGTAGGTTGGTCTTGTGGCTGGTGGTGACTGCTAGTTCTTATGGAGATTATGTTGTTCCGAGTAAGTTTTAATTTATTTTTCAGTTTTTATTTTGTCAATATTTTGAATCTGGGTCATGTTTTGGAATTTATTGTTCTAGTTCCTTTTGTTTTTGTCTGTGCTCTATTTGATTATTTTATTCCGGTTGTTCGGGAATAAAATTTTCCCCTTTTATTAACACTGATTTCTTGTGATAGTCTTCAATACAGGAGGATCTGAAAAACCTCTTTTTCCTTGTCTCAGACTAATTTGGGTGTCGGGTCAGATGACAGCCCAAACTGGTTTATGAAATCTTATCAAAAGAATTCATTGATGCATGAGCTAAATAGGAACCACTATATTCCTTATTAGATGACCATCAAAATTAAAAAATATATCATTAATTGAAACCAATCTTCTTGGGTTCTTGTTCACATGATATAGATGTGTATAAAATCCCTTTCATGAGCCCGATCTGAATTCCACAACACCACCCTCCCCCTTACAATAGAGTAGAAATCCTCCCTAGAGAGAGATAAGTTTTATCCTTTCATATTATATGGATGCAAATAACAATGTAGCCAAATAAATTTAACAAATAATAGGTAGTGTAATTACCTTGTTCATTTTCCACAAAAATACATTTTTTTAAAAAATATACATCACTAGTAATATTAATATAATGTATTCATTAACATGAATTAAAACTATAAGAGAGTCTTAGACTAGAAAAATACCCCCTTTAGGGTATGAGGAGACCTCATATATTATTATATGTTAATATATTCCATTATCCCGACTCTAGTTTATGAAGAGTATACCAACCAACAAAATTCAACAGAACAACATGAGATCTAAAAAAAATAAGACCATGAGTATTATAAATCATAATTAACATGTTGAATATTTTGTAAACAATAAGATTTTTGTACTAAGGCATAAATTTTATCTCTTATTACAAGTGAAAACCAAGAGTGTATCCAAATTTCTTTTTCAAGGATCATTAGATAAACTAAATATAATTATAAATTATGAAAATTAAGTGTTTAATATAAAAATAAACTTATGTGATTTTATTGTGTATAAATTGATGAAACAATATCAAATCATCAATTACACATTCAATTATGTAATTACACCAGAATGATGCCAAACAAATCAATTAAAAGAAAATTCCAAACCATTATGTATAATAATACAAAAATTAATATTGCAATAATAAAGCCTACTATGTAATTACTAAATGAGGATATATATCAATGATAAAATTATGTATAAGATGGGAATAGGAGGTTTATAGATGTTTATCTTGAATAATAACTAACAATTTATAAATCCAATCCATGGAGAATCTCATGGAATGTGAAGGAATGCTAAATGAGATAGAAATGAGGCATTTAATATTAGAATGGGTGATGGAAGGTAGCTAAAAGTTATTTAGTTATGTTAGGGAATAATATGATCATCATAATTTTAAACCTTGTCATATCATATGGTTTAACAACCGTGATTGGTAAATAATATCCCAGCTATATAGTATCTAAAAAGTTTGATCTATTCTCATTTCATGGTTAGACTACACAGTTGCTTTTAATCATGCACATACTATGCAATATTAGAGGAAAAACACTATCTATATATATATATATATATATATTAGATTAATCAGTTGAGTTACTCGTAACCTTGTACAAAACACCTACCACAACCAAATTACATATCTCACATGTCTGATTATTCATCCTATTTACTACTAACAATGCACTGAATATATTATAGATATATGAAACATGTAATTTTACAAAATAATGAAAAAATAATATGGAATACCCTTCATTTATAAATAAATAAGAAAATAAATTCAATATAATGAAAATTTGACATAGGGGTTGGAAAATTATCATGTATATACACAATTTTATCCATAAAAGTCAGTTTTTGAATTAAATAATCAGGATATTAATGTGGATGAATAGTCTCAATAAAAACACAACTACGAAGGTTCAGGGAATCCCCAATACTCTCCATGGCCAGATAATTTTTTTTTCATTTTTGGAATAAAGAACCACTTTTTAGATAAGTGGGAACCTTACAACATCAACCATACCAAGATCATACAAAACACATTTCACCATCCAAAACACACATGCCACCATACAAAAAGAAGGAGGCGCTAAACCAAAGCGCAAATCACGCACAGAGAAATTCAAAAAAATCAAACCAGCACACATCAACATTCATTGTGAGACCCTCAAGCAGCGCACCCAACACACTGGTCACCATTATGGGCTTACCAAACCCTAACACCATTGAAGACCCGAGCAACATCGACAAATTCACTAAAAGGATTCACAAACAAACACTCCCTTATACAACTATTCCTACTACAACCCAACTCAATTGAAAAATTCATCTTTAACCACTGGATCATAAAAACCTAGTACATACTCTTCTTAAACTCCATCATTTCACCTCCAGCATCTACCAAAACACGCATCCGAGCCAATCCTCCTTCACAAAGAATTTTTCTCCCAGCTGGCATCAAAAACTCAAACAAACACAAAATCACAGGAACAAGGCCATCGCCGAGGAACCATGCCCCAACTGACATCAAATCCTCGACCCAACCACATAATCAACAAGATCCAGACCATCCTATCGCCAAAAACATGATTTCAACATCACAACAACAAAACTGCATCCAAAATCAAAATAACAGCAATGATCGAAGATAGAAAACCATCACCAGAACGCCGGAAGGTAGCCCCGCTGCAGATCTCGTCGCCGCAAACTAATACACCCTCCACAATGAAACACTTAGCCACATACCATCATCACGCCGCCATGGAACCCTATCTGGTGATGATGGAACAAGAAATGGTGGGTGATATGGCTGAGTACGAGGAGGGATTCCGCGTCAACAATGGTGAAGAAAGAGGCAGTGTGGAGGTGAAAACCTAGTTCATTGTTCCCCTTACGGGCGCATCCATCCCCGCAATACTCTCCATGATTTTGATACAATAACCAATTAATAGTTGAAGATTCATAAAAATATGAGATGCCATATCATCAATTCAAAATTCATTTATATAATCCTCATTAAAAATTTTCATATATAGGTAATCCAAAGTGACTACATATCATATTACATAATATAATTAAATGAAAAAATTTAAGACCATTGACCTTGTATGGAGGTATAATGGAATTTAATACCACTCAATGATTTCAAATATAATCTAATTATCTTCAAAAAAATTAACTATATTTATATAGTCCATTACAATAATGGAAATATAACATATAGTGGACACTAAAGAATATTTTTTATTACATTATCATTCATATTATATAAATTAATTAATTACACCCATAATTCCTAAAATCCTGGTGTTGTAGTAAAGTAAGAATGATAAATCATGTGAATTAGTTTTTATTATAATTATTATAAATAATTTCCTGAAACATTCATATAATGATTCAACGGAACTAAAATTAAGCACTACTAATAATAGATTTAATTGTTTTACTAGAATTAAATTCCATGGAGAACAATTACTAATAAATAATATCATTATAATTAAATCACATCATAGATAAGAGTTTAGTAACTATGATATAACATAACATAACGTGGAATTTTTAATGTGTCCATAAAAATAATATCATGTTTATAATGTTGAAACTATATGTTCATTGAAAGATTCAATATACCATTATATATTTTACGTGATACTATTTATTAATACCATCATAAATAGTCAAACATCCAAAAATATTATATTATTCTTTTGAGATTCCCACAATTAATTTTTCCTATAAATTATTTTACAACACTAATGCAATACCATGGACTCCATCCTATAAAGAGACAATGAGGTGAAATAGGATGGCCTTTTGAGACAATCACCCACTTGACTAAACACATTATCCTTCTTGTATCTATGTTTTCATTTTCAATGCACTCCCATAGGGATATATGAAATACCAATCACTTATTGAATTCTAGAAATTAATTCCACAACCAGGAAAACGTATATTTCCACCTCATCGTAAGAGGATACTGCATAGAAAGAAAAAATTTCAAATATTGATAAGAATTAACAACTATAATAAGACACTGATATTTTATATATTCATATAATAATATATTGGGTAAATAAGATAAAATATCATTTAAATAAATAGAAAACACTAATTTATACATTCCATTTTTCTCAAGGAAAACTATACCCTTTTCATATACACCTTCAAACTTTTAGTGAAATATTTTTGTATAAGAAGTTCCATCAAACCTTCCTATATATGAGGTACTAAAAGTTTCATTAAAATATTATAATTCCCCCACTTCCATTATGGAACATCAGACATATATATATTAACTAATGTATAGGACTCTATAGAAGCATAAGAAGGTTGAAATCATACTAAATATTCTGAAATATATCATAAACTTCTTCAGAAGAGTTCTATTGTTGGAATATAGGTAGAATAAAATTATAATACTCTTGAAAATAATAACATGGAAGAATAAAATTAAGAGAATAATTTATATCCATAGCTGATGAGGATGGGGTGACTATAACATATAACCATCAATAAAGCAAAGGGTAAATATGTAGAAACAATCAATAGTTCCCTATTTGGAATCTATACTAATATTGTTGAGTTGTACACTAACATAGTAAAAAACAAAAAACATAATCAATGTAAGTATCAAAATTCTAAATTATATTAAAAACAATTATCAATAAATTCTCTAATAATAAAATTTATATTAATATATTTACACAATAATAGTACTGATTATTAACTTATCAAAATCAAAAAAATTATGAAAGTCATCAAATTCATCTAATGAAATATTATGATGTACCTTCTATTGGATTTTTAAAATTTAAGAAAACTATCTTTTATAAACATAATTAATTAATAAAAAATATTTTAGGATGTTACTATTTGAACGAAACAACTATATATTATTATGAAAACCCAATAATATCTCATAACATTTTTAATCATCTTTTTAGAGTATTTAAAAATATATTTTTCTCAAAATTCAGAAAAAATATTATTGACCATTAGATTAGTTTTTTTGCAACCAATTATCCCACACCATACCAATGATTTGATGAAACCAATATACACATTATGCTACCAACATCTAACATCATCCTTTATATTATTAAATTTATGCTTATATAGGCACCACAGTTTTTTATCATCTTATATAAAACACAACACATATAAATAAAATTAATTATACCAAAAATTATCTCAATTCATATAAAATCATCAATATAAAAAATATGAAAAACTTCGAATCATGAAGTGTAAGCATTTAAAAATATGAACAGCTATATAACTACGTAGAGATTGAACACATCGTATTGAAAATAATACACAGAAATATGAATCCTAAATGAATTTGAATATAATCGATTGCACACTCAACACACTATTATTTAGATCATGCACTATAGTCGTGTGACCATATGATTCTTCCCATTTTCACCCAAAATCATTGAAATTATCTAAATATATCACATATCTTCAATAAAAATCATAAACACTAAAATAATTGAGGAACAACTCTAAAACATTTGAGAAAGTAATCCAATTCAATTTATGAGCTTAATGAATACACAATGTAACACGTGATCTAATATATAATGTACATGATATTAAATTACTCATACTTTCCACTTGATGTTTGATTATCATACCCCTTTTCTAACATAAATACCTAAACTGAAATTGATCTTTCATAACAGTTTCCATGAAACAACACTAGTAGTCATATCACATCACTTGGAGCTGCTATCCATATGCCCCAATGTGTGTTTTCTATTTCCATGCCCATGAAACTGGTATCATGAAATCAATGTATACATCAATAGGAATGATTTAAACCAATAATAATTGATTAATATAATACTTCCACCAAGAAATCAAGAATTTCTAATCTATATGTTATTGAATCACGGACATGGAAATTAACTATTAAAAAATACTATAAAACGAAACAAATAATAAGAGACTATATGAAACACCTCATGTTATAAACATAACAAATAATGGAATCCAAAAAAGTCTAACATCACTGTGGATAAATTATTTTACATGATGATATAAGATTTAATTCAATTGAGAGATTGGAATATAAATTTACATAATACATATGATAAACCAAAAACACAACCAGGAAGGATGCCCTGATATATCCCTAATACTTTTGTACTAGTGTTTAGTGAATTGTAATTACATTCCACCTCCAATACAAAAAAAAACAAATAATAATGAAATATTTACTCAATATAAGAATAAACTATAAAAAACCTATAATATATGATATCTGTGATTAAAAAATTAGGAGTATGAACCCCACCCATTCACAATATATATAATTTTAATGTAAATCCATTTCATGGTACTTTGAAATAGTGTGGTAGAATTAATCATTTTAGCTTTATAATAAAACATGTAATGATATGAAATTTATCAAAAATCCATATTTTTATGATCTACTATGACCCCAGCATTATAAATTACATTTCCAATGAATAAGAATTCACATATCTATAATGAACATTAATACATCTTGGCACACCATTGATAATCATTCAATGTTTCTTAGGATATATAAACTCATCGATTATTCTCATTTTTGGATTTATAAAATAATTTTATACAATCCAAAAAGAATATAGGTAATAAAAAATTCATGAAATATCATATTCGATAATCTTTTAATTATTGGTTAATAATTAATAAAAAACAGGGCATTTCTCTATAACCAAAATGATCAGAGGAATATTGATAATTTTTCTTTGGAAGTTACTCTTGGATTACTCTAAGATAATTGATATATAAGAATGATTAAAACATAAAAAATAATATATTAAATCCTTTATTTTCTAATGGGTAATGACGTTTAATTTTCTCAATGTTATACACTATATAGTCTATATAGAGATATATACACCCATAATCATTTTTTGGGGAATAACCAATGCACCAAAAGAAGAAAATGTTGGTGCGATGACCAATTTTTTTCATCAGATCATTTATTTGAATGTCTAATTACATTTTAAATTTAGGTACACTGGATACATTGGAACTGATATCATGTAAGTTCCACCAAAAATTTCAATGGAAAATTAAACCACACGATTTAGGGGAATCATAAAAAATATTTCATAAACTTCTCATGATAATGATCATATGTAGATGATAAATCATTAGTATCCTTATTTTAATCTATAATAATAGTGCATTGAGTAATATATATAGCTGATACAGATACTATTTTATTATATTAATCAATACATTATAGGAACAAGTTTATGTATTCCATTCCGTGGAGAGAAATTAATTTTTTCATAATAAAAATAATTATATTTTGGAATTTCTTTTAGGAAAAAACGATTCAGTTATTGTATAAACATATCCTATAAATCTATATTCTGTTAAATAATTTGGAATCAATGCTGATGTTAAATGGTGTTACTTCTATATTGAGTTTAAAAAGAGTCATTAATTTATCTTGTATAATATAATTGGAAAACTAGTATCAAATGATGTACATGCACTAGGAGAAGATATCAAAATAATTCCTTTAATAATAGAAGTCATTTCATGAGAATAATTTGTATACTAACATTTATAATATATCATTAATGATTCCTCAATTTTTTTCTATGTTGGTAATCCAATCTATAATGAAATTAATGATTCTTGATATCCCTTCCCATTACACATTATTCATTAAATTGATATTTTTGAACATGATCGACCACCTCAAGTAAAATAGATACTAAATAGGACCTCTAATACCTAAAATTACGTGGGTCATTGCGGGAAGGTCACCAATAAAAAAATTTAATATATAATTTATGATAATAATAATAATGATCAAAATGTAATTACATCACCTTGAAATTTAAATTTTGGTTAGTATTGCCTGAATTCCAATAATGGTGACATAATATGTTTGTTGATTCAGAGTTAAAAAATTAATACAAATAATATATATAGCATCCATATGAATGATCAACTCCGCCCATATCTTCCCATCATTAATTAGGAACACTAGAAAAACTATAAACCATTTATTACCTTTGAAATGAAGTGCCCATAGTGAAGCCTTCCTTGGAAAAAAATCATAGATAGAATAACCTTCATTACAAAATTTTTAAGGTTAAATAGATTAATGTGAACCGTCATATTCTATAGAATCACCCCTTTACCCATTATATAATATCCAAATTTAAATTCCTCATATCAACTGATTTATGAATAAACTAAAATTAAAACTATAAATTTATTATACAAATTAGACTTTTGAGTGTTTCTTATGATCCTAAAACTGCCAATCATACACCCAATACAATGTATTAGGGTAATGAATATAATATAATAGTTCTTATAAATTCATCTAGGTGAGTATTGAGTAATTATATTCCTCAAACATAATGTACACACAATACAGGTGGATCCTTATAGAATATAACTGGAAAACCATACCCAATTATTCTCTTATTAGACTATAATTTCTAATATCAAATGGGTATTTTTTCACAATTTCAATTTATATAGAGAATCACCATTGTGAGAGGCTTGAAGGTGATGAAATTATAGATCACTTCTAATATCTGCTATTATGTTCTCCCTTTAATGAGATCTATGACATTTATTTAGATTTAAAATTCAATACATTTGAATAGTCAATGGTTATCAATGGGATGATGTAGTGATGTAAGCTTAACCAAAAATCATTCACACATAGAGGTAGAAAAATAAAAAAAATACACTAAAATAAAATTTAGAATGATGTTTCAACCATTGAAAAGAATATATTGATAAGAATTTAGAACTGTATTGAAAAAATTATGAGTACTCCATCAGATCTCTCTCACATTTATGTTGTTTAATACTATTATTTTTATTAAAATTAATATGAACAGACTTCTTAAAATAAATGTAGTCAAATTTCATATCCTAGAAATAATAATAATGGTATATAATCTAGTTGACTAAATTGATGAGTCATATTATCCATGTTTTTTCAAATAAATATATTGAAAAATTATTTTTTTATTTTATGTTTTTCTAATATGAATAATCAACTTCAATACACAAAAACGATAAATGGCATGAAATATGGAATTATAATTAATTGGTTCCTACCTATTAATATGAATCCATGGTACATGAGGCATGAGAACATTTGAAATTAAAATGAAAGAAATAAAAATTTATTTCTATCTACTATAGAAACTATTTATTTGACTATATCTATGTTTGATAGCAATATTTAGGTGTATCATCCAAATTTGTGATATTCCTTAACTTCTGGATATTGTAAAAACTCATAAAAATTTTCTCTATATAATAATTGATAGAAATTTATAATTACCATGACATGAATACCAAAATAATATTAGACTATGTTACTAGAACACCATAAGAAAACCTCTAGATCAAAATATACCGGTTTAAATGTTGAGGATGAGTAATAAAAATGTGGGGACTATTTTATCAACATTTTATAAAAAAACAATAATATACTCTTCCATAAAAAAATTATAACATAACTATATATCAATTTACCTAGTCAAAATAGATGAAATAAAATATATTCATATTGAATATAATATAACAAAAATATATCGAAAAATTAAAAAAAATATTCTATGGATATAAACCCTTATTATATAATAAATTCCCATTCTCAAGATCACATAAAAATTAATTATATAAACATTAATTGTGACCTGAATTGAAAAGTATAATAAAATAAACCATGGGTTTTTATTGAACCACCCCTTTGGGACAGTCATAAACTAATGTTTAATAAGTAGTAATAGAAATCATCTATTAATTTTACAAACATTTACCATGAAATAATATAGAAATAACAAAATAATAAATTTAATGATATGTGACCCCCTATAATTGTGGGGGTACATTCCCTATTTCCCAACATTGATCCGTTTAATATAATTTTATATGATAAAATATAACAATGTTAGGATGAAATACACATCATAGGGAAGTGGATTCAAGTGAAAATGTTGGGTAAGTCATCATTAATTTCCTGTTGTGAATAAAAATTATCGTATACTACTCTAGGTATTTCTGTAACATCCATTTCCATTAAAAAATCATACAAATTGAGGTATAATTACCAATAATTTTTATAATTATAATATATAATTTAAAATAATTTAAATATATATTTAATTAGTAATATAACAAGTATATTTTTAGGAATAACCACATAATTGTTTTTATAAAATTTTACATCAATGTGACACATATAACTTTCATAATTTTTATAAAGATGCATAATAATATAGTTCTCAAACAAAATAATATGTCATATCACATTAATTAAATTTTCAATATGAGAAAAATATATCAAATAATATGTTATGCATATAGAATATTGAATATTATCCTTATAAATAATATAAATTTTATTAATCCAAATAAGGATTATCCTTTAAAGATAATTTATTTAATAGTTTAATAATATTAGACATATTTTTTTGAATAATTTATCTTCTCTTTATACCATTACCAGACCAATTATTTTTGATTACAAGAAGTAGAAGGAGTTAACTAGAAAAAAAAAGTATTTAAGAAAACATTGGAGCCCAAATAAATATAATATTATATCAATAATAGATTTTAAACTGACTGTGTTCATATATGGATGATTTAAATGACATCAAAAATAAGAAAATATAAATTTATAAGATAAATGAACTACATCATCTTTGAATAGTAATAATTTATTATTCAAAAAAAGTAGAGGATAAAATAACTAAGGATTTCTATATTACAAAAAATATTATATAATAATAAAACCTTACCATTAGAGTTATAAAATATATTGTAATTGTAATCCAATGGTTTTCGAGGTCCTTTAATTGATTCATCAAGCATAGTAAATTAACAAAATTGAGGATTATTTAATAACCCAAGATCAAAGCTTCAATATTATAACAAGAATATGTGATGGATATCTATGAAAACAAAATTAAGCATGGATGTATAATAACATATCCAAAATTGGGGATATTAATCATGATTTTATATTTTCAATTAATAAAAAATAAAAAATTTATATTTTATAAAATGAATTTTAATTCCTACTATAGATATGATGGGTCACTAGTGGAAAATTTGGGGTATTAAAATATCTATCGAACCCCCAACCTGTAGGAAATAGTTCTCTGGTAACTTGATTCACATTCCCTTTAGGTTATTATTTTACCATATACATATAATTCTATTTTATTCCAAAACTAGCATTATTTAGACACCCAATACCATGAATTAATAATTTGAAAAAGTTATTAAAGATATTAGCAAATCGAATTGATAAAATTCATTATAGACCACATTATTAGGGATGGTATATTTTGTTCGCTTATATATACTTGAATCCATGATTATATTAAATGGTTTTTATTTTTGTGTTGTAATATATATATTTTAAGACAATTATTTACCTAATATCCCAATAACCCCATAATAAAAATTAAATCAAACATGTCCATATGGAAATATTATGTTGTCAAATTTTATCAGAAAATGTCATTTTGATTTCAAATGAAATTATAATTCATTGCATCCCTCAAATTGAACGATTTTATGAGATTTATCCACAACATAAATTAACTATTTATCTAAAACAATTGAGTTTGGGAATATTAAAATCTATAGAATGTAATTATTAATTTATATCTGATAATTTTTATTCATGTTATGTAAAATGCAACACAGTTTTAACAACAAATGATATTTATATTATATGAAATAAAATCAAAATAATATACATATTTATATCATACACTCATAAAAATATATATTTCTAGTTTTTATAATATTTTATTAATTTGGTAAATATTTTTATATATAATTCACATGTTTATAGAGATACTGTGTGATAGTTATTATTACATGTAAGTTATATTCCTAAAAATAAATGTTTTATGATAAAATAAATTACCTCCAACTATAATTTTTAATTATTAATCTTCAATATGCATATAGATTTGATGTTATAATTCACAAAATATTGTTAGAAGTTGGGGATTGGAGCATCCCATGATATATATGTATTCATGAGGAGGATATTTTATTTCTTATAACTCTTCATTTTAGTTCTATGGAATGAGTAGTAATATTTTTTCCCATTTGGATTGTATTATTTCAATCATTTTGTTCATCTGAGTGATTCCTTTGATTAATTATTTTTGGTCATTTCTTTGTAGTGAAATTCGTGGTTTTATTCATAAGAATATCTTTATTTAATATTTCTTTACGAGGTCCAACAACAAGTCATTGGGTGGATGTTTCTATATATAGATCCATGCGGAATTATCAATAGTCCCTCATGTCTTTGTATTCTTCCTTCTACCTTAAAAGGGAGATTAATTTTCTACCCTAATATTATATATGCTTCTCTTATAATGTGTCATTTAATTTTTACATTTCAACCTCCTATTTTTAATGGTTCCGATTTTTTATATCTATGATATACATTTACTGTCTCAATTGTTCTAGGGAGTTGTGGGTGGTTTTATCATTAAAGGTGGAATGTGGATGTTTGATGATGAAATTTATTCCTTCATATATTGTTAATGATATATAATTAAAATTGGATATGATTGAGTGTGGATGTATTTTATCAATGACTCTTATTATTAAATGTCATAGAGTAGTTTTCTTGGGTTTATTTAGAGATTCATGTGGGTATTCAATATGGTAGATGGATGAAAAATGTTCAAGGGAACACGATTGTGGTTGGTGATCATAATTTATATTGGTGAATTGGTGACCCTTAATTATAATGTCTTCATTGGATGTTGAGGTAGTGTTGGGGTTAGGGGGAATGAACCTAAATAAAACAACACCATGTAGTCATGTAGTTACATCTTTTCTATTAACTAGATTTTATTTTGAAATGTGATTTTTTAAATGTATATACTTATTTGGTTAATGGTATTTTCATTATTTATGTGTGAGTTCATACAAAATCACTTAGAAGTGATTTACTTTTGATAATAATAAAAAAATTATTATAAGGGAATAACTTAACAAAATGGTATTGGACTAATGTAACAACTGTTTTGTTATCTATAAATTTATAAAACATATAGTTTATTAATGAAAACATAAATAATTTTTAATTAATCCCAACGGGAAAATATGGTCCTGAGAGTTCAAAAAGGAATTCTAATATAATTTGATTATTCATATTCACGTGGATAGCTTTAGTGTAGTGAGTCTTTTGGCTACCATAATATATATCTTCATCGACCATGTTTGATGAAATCATTATACATCATTAAATTATGTTTGATTTTTTGGCATTCAATTAAAACTAATTACTCTCTGACATTATAATCATATCATTGGATGATCTTTGAAATATATTTAAATAATTACTTCACTTTTTAAAACACATTAGGGTTTTATATAAAATTAAATTTTTTATTAATTTTATATTAATTTTATTATATTCTTTACAAATATAGTTTTATAGAAATTTCACTGGATGAATATATAGTTATATGTAGTCGATAAATATCAGCTAATTTTTTTATATAAAAACATCATAATGTTATAATTATTACTAGATAATATTTATTTGGAATTAAAAAATATAGTTTCAAGGCAATTCAATGATATAAGGATTAATTTTATTACATCATAGTTCAACAAAATAAACCATTTAGAACATGGAGAGGGTAGTATTGATCAAATATTACCAATAGAGAACCATGAACATAATTTTGGGATAATGGTGTATGTGTCTCCTATTAAAATGATGCTTTATATTGTTATCACAAGTATATTTTTTAGTGAATCATTATATATCAAAAAAAAATTTCCGGTATAATTTTTTTCATAATATAATTTTTTCATTATTCATTTATGAATTGATTACTTACTTTATAAAATATATATAAATTAAAAGTAGTGTAATTGAATATTATAAAAATTTATAAATGATCCATATATTTATTAGTCATTTTTGTAAAATTATGTAGTAAATATTGAAGAAATTTTTAATAAATTTGTTTTTGAAAATTAATAGTTATTACTAAATGTCTCAAATATACATGGTTGTGATTTTTTAATTTTAATGTAAAATTTTTATTTTCAATGTATACATGTTAATTTTCAAAAAAAAAATTAAATTATTTGATAATGAAAAATATAAGGGTTTATATTTTGAAATGTCCGAAAATAATGATAATATATATATATTAAAAAATGTTTATTTTTTTCTAAATTATCTGAAATTTTTTTTGGGGAATATTTTCAAAAAGGTTAAGAAAAATATAAAATAATTTATTTTCCTTATATTGTAAAAATTGTTTTAAATAATATATAGTAGGATTTAAATTGTTAAATATTAATTTTTATATTATATTTTTAAGAATTACATCCTTTTATGATATGAAAATGAGTAAATATAATGTCTGAAAATATATTATAATATTGTATATTGATTACATATCATATTTATAAATAAAAAGGTATATACTTTTGATTTTATAGACTATTGGGGATGGATGCACCTTTATTATTATTATTGTATCTCTTGATGTGGTGCAGGCATTATTCTTTATCACTCATACTCCACTTCTCTTCCTTCCCCTGTTATTTTTTCATTTCTCCTTAGTTTTCCACATATTGGATTCTTGTTTCTATATAATTATGCGAAGGCTTAATCCCTCACTCCAATTATTTCACACAATGCGTGGTTTATTGATGTGGGTTATTTTTATTTATTTACATTTTCCATTTCTTGTAGAAACCCTTTGGAATTATCCATTTCTGATGATACACGATAGAGTCGACAATGGTTTGGTATGTGGTGGGAGTCACATTTTTTATCCTTTTGATTAATAGTTATAAATTTATAGTTACATTTACATCTGTATTGGTGATTTCTATTCGGTCCTTATTGTCACATCTCAAAGGTGAGGTACCATTAAATCCACCCCCACAATATTATCATAAATTAACATGCTATACAACAACTTCAGTGGTGTTCGAGGATACAAGGTGTGATTTTAGGTTTCTTTTGGGATGTTTTAAGAGTGGACCCAGTGAGATTGTATAATGATTATAATTACTCTAATTTTTTGATCTCCATTAGTAATTAATCATTCTCATGATTAGATAAAAATCCACATTGATCAGATTGGTATTATGGTGAGTTTTTCATGAATTCATTTTTTCGATGTTCTATATTTGGTTATTGGGTTATGTGTTAATGGAGTGAGATGTTTAATGGAGATGGATATTAGTAGTGGGTTATTAGAATATGTTTTATGGATCAATGAATTTTATTTTTTCCTTATTAGAACTTCATGGATAGTTGGAATATTTAGACACTCTTTTTGAATGTTAATAAAAAAATTACTTTATTGATTATTTTAATGATAAACATTTACAACTAACTAAAATTTGAGGTTGAGGAGGTGAAACTAATGTATTCAATTATTATTTATATATGAATTACCTAGAATGGATTTTGATTATCGTAACAACAATATTGTGAGTTTTTTTATAACATTATGAAAATAAGAAATTTCAAGATACAAAATCATTTAATAAATAATTATTTTATAAATTAATGCTGATATAACTCTTAGAAAAAAAATATTGAATATTAATCCATAAAATATTATTTTGGAACTAGTATATTAATTGTATAACATTTGGAAATCAATTATAATTTAATCATTAATTAATAAATGTTTCCATTCTTGGTAGTTACAAAGTATTCCATGAGTCTCTATAAAAAAAATTCTTAATGATAAACTCAATCTGAAACAGTACGATGAAAAAACATATGCTTCATGTGTCTTCAATATTTGGTTAATACCAATTAATAAATTATATCATGGATTCCATACACTCCATAATACACAATAACCAATCAAAAGTTATTTATAATAAAAATTAAAATTATACATTACGATGGAGTTTTCATTATATTGGGCTCAAATATCATCCTAAAAAATACCGAGTTCAAGTCTCAAATGATTATATTATATTATAATCAAACGAATTTATATTAACAATAGGTTTATTATTATAATATATGTTCATATTTCTATTTCAAAAATTATAAAAAGAAATTATATGTATTCATTATGTATCAATATGTTGGTTTGTTGTCTTATCCAATGTTTAGATATTAATTTCTTGCATAGTAAACTCATTATATGATTATCACTATGTACAATGTTATATCTCAACAATTTTCATCATTATAAAACATGTTGAACTCTTTTAGATGATGTATTGAAACAACAGTATTCATCCTTAACTATAACAAAACAAAACTAAATAATCTAGAATAATAAATCATTATGAATAATTCATCATTAAAACAAATTATCATAAATTCATTATTTTTTTAATATATAACAATGATAAAAAATTTATGTTAACACATGATTAACTTATAATAGAACATCATATTATAGGTAGTGGTAACAATTTATTTTATTTTTGTCATATCATATTATTTAAATATAGGAGGATCTATAGTGTAGTTACATTATGAAAGCTATTTAATTTATAAAAGGATATATTAATCTGTGACTACAATTTAATAGTATTTAAATAATTATTTATTATTTTAATTGTATTAAATAAAACTCAAATGAAACATATATAACACAATATTTCAATAAAAACATATACAAACCATAATATTAAACTGTTCTAAAGGTAATAAAAACATGAAACGATGTCACTATGATTATAAAATAACAAATATAGACTTATCCTTAATCATTATGGATAAAAAGGTTGATAATTATTATTTATTTATAAATAATAGGGAATCATAATTTTTAGGTTTTTCAATATATAGATATAGAAAAAATAAGAATGTTTTAAATGTTTGATAAATTGGAAAAGTGGGGTGGTGTATTATACTATACTACCTCTATTTTGACTAGTTATACAGTAATATCCTAACAGTTCATGAATTTGGATAAACATTAAAACTATTTAATTGATTTAAGTATGTTGTAAAATTGTATATTAGACCATGGGTGATTAAAATTTTATATAATATATGATAAAAAAAATGTGAACATACTTTCATTAAAAAACACCACATAACCCCATAATTTTTTTATCAGGAATAATTTTGAATAATAAACATATATAAAATTTAAAATAAATTATTTTATGTGTAATATATAAATGTGTTTTATTATTTTGATTACAATAACCCCAAATGGGAAATAAAAGACTGAATATATGTAAAATACTGATTAAATTATAAAAAAATTATTCATATAAATTCTACATCACCCTAATAAATGGTTAATGATCTATGAAAAATCAAATATGTTTTTCTCCTTCAACAAATACTGTGATTTTTTTGTATATGAAGTCAGCAATAGATGTTAATTATGTTATATATATATTATCTATTATGATTTTATTAGAAATATGAAAACTCCATAATATTGATCTATAAAGGTTATAACCTTTTATTGGGTTGCATTGATCTATGGTTTTCTATTATAATAGATAAATATTTAGTTTCCTACATATCAAACCAAACATAATCATGACTATGATTTTTATAACATGTAACTGTATTGCATTACTAAAATATATTCCACACACCTCTAGGGTCAAATATATTTTATTTATTTATATAATTTAAACAAATAAATAGATATACAATGTGTAACACATTAATACATTTGATTAATATTCATTGGAATAAAATTCTATATTAAAAATTTATTTATTCGAACAACGGATGGATATAGAGTTTATGTGAGTTATAACATATAAAATATAATGAGTAGACATTCACTCAACCATGGATGGATGATGGGGTATGTAGGAAGCTCATTGTTTCCAATCAGTGATGTCCAACCCTCGTCCTACTAAAATGCCTCTTTTAGAATGGAATAGTTCAACCCAGATTAGGAACGATCCTTGAATATAATCTGAAATTCTACTGATCATAGAAAGATTTATCTGTTTCACCTTGAAAATCCATTTCATATGTGGAGGCATTTACTTGATATATAAATGCCTTTCAAGGTGCTAACAAAACTCTAAATATCAAGAACATAGAGGGTGGATCAATAATGGTGGTTTCTAATCTGATGGTTGTGATTCAAATGATAACTCATTTTAAATTCTCAATAATTAGTCACATCTATAAAAAAATCGGTAAAACCTTCATCATATTCTGATTTTATAGATATGATCTCCTAGTTTTGTAGATTTGAGACATGGAGAATTGTGCCAATTAAAAAAGGTTATTTTCCTATAATCATTGAGATGGATGTGGATTTTGATGCGTCTTGAAGATCCGGGAACCTCAAACTTAAATGATGTTTTTACATGCTCTCTAAATGGGAACCATTGTTTAATCCCAATAACAAAAAACACTCCTTTCCTTAGGTATATTCCCAAATTCATGGAATTCCAGGGGTCTATTGGCACCCAAAAATACATATTATTTGTTTTTTTGTAATTTCTAGCATGTTGATGGTTAATTAGTGGACTCTTAATAGAAACATTGGTCTATATGAAATTGTACTAATTTAGATTAAAATGGAAGTTCCTCCACTAGAGAGAATCTCACTGGTTGAAATTGATCATCATAGGGAGGTTATTTTTTAAATTGAAAAATATCTTAAGTATTGTAGGAACTGTATAATGGTAGGATATGCCTTGCATAATTGAAGTATTGTTTAGAAGATGGAGAAGCATGTTAACATCACTCAGGGTTGGGAATGAGGTCTTTAGGGGTATGTGGGTCAATGTAGTGGAAAATGGATGCAAGGATGTGAAAGAGACACCAATAGTAGTTAAATGGGATGAGGTACTGGTGAATGAACAACACAGAAATAATTGGATGAGGAAATAGAGAAAATCTAAAAAACATTTGATGCTTCTCCTGAGGTAGTTCACATTCTACCAGAATAGGATAAACAATTTAACTCCATGGAGGACTACCATTAATTGAAAATCTCGTAATATATTTTATCTACTTTCTATGTTATGAAATATGAAGAGTACATTCTTTAGATCATTGATGCCGATATTAATGATGCTCTATGATCGGTTATGAAATTGTTTAAAAATTGTGATGAGGACAACTAGAATCTATGCACAAGGAAGAAATAGTGTGAATTTTCTCTAAATCAATCAGTTGAAATCAATGTAGTAGTTACTCATGTAATGAAATTGGGTTGGGATAACATAGTCCCAATTCAATAACCAACAGATGAGGGTAAAAAATTGACTAAATATACTCCCAACATAATGAAATTATCCACTTCCAAAAAATTAAATATAGAGTAGCAGCTAGAGAAAAATGAAAAAGGGGGAAACACAACCAAACCAAATCCAAAATGAATTCATTTTTTTATAACTATCAAGGAATATCCAAAACTAGCATAGATGGATCCCTCATAACCCTTGAAGTAAAGTAAAAAATTAATATTATTGGTGTCTATGATCTAATGAAAAACTACTATAGTTAAGGATGTAATTATATTGTGAGTGGGTATTTAGATCTGGACACTATGCGGTCTATTTCCAGTCATGATAGGATGTGGGTATAGTTTATCAGTATCATTGAAGAACATACTATTGTTCTATAGGAAGAGAAGGTCATAACATGATGTTTCAGAAATTCTAGAAAAAAATTTCATTTCATTTATTTATGCTTCAAAAAACTAAACTGTCTGAAGGTACCTATGGATGCAATTTCAGGATCTTTCAGGATGTATTGTGGACTCTTTTCTTATTATTGGATAATTAGACTCTATTATTTGCACGAATGAGAAAATTGGGCCTTTGTATTTGAAAACATCAATAAAATATTTTAGAGAATGTTTTGAAGAAACAAACATTACAGAAATTAACCTTCACATTGATAAATTCACTTGGTACTGATGGAACATGTGTTGAATGAGAGAAATCGGTATTAATAGGGTGTTTGTGAATTATTCCAATTTTATAAGTTGGAGATCGATCTGTTGTGTTACACAAGACATGCACTACTCTTATTATCATCCCATTCTAGTGAGATTTGTGGCTAATATTTGGAGGCAACCTCTTCCATTCATGTTTAGTAATGCCTAAACCTCACTTCCAAAGTGATCGAATATGAAATAAGACACTATGGGCTCAAATGAACCAAATCTCATTCCTATAATATGTATATCCATACTCAAAATACTACAGAAAATATTTAATTATTAAATAAATTTAAGTTTAAACATTATTGAAATTGATATTGACTCTCTTGAATGTACTCTCTATTGCATACAAGAGTCAATCACTAGGAGAAATTTTACTTAAGACATTGATTTAGATGTTATGAGAACATTGAAGATAAAAATATCATCATGCTCAGGGGGAAAATTATAAAGGATACTATCAAAATTAGATGGATCCCAAATGGTGATATAAATAGAATGTTTAAATTTCCCTTAAATGTGTTAAGAGGTCTAAAATGAAACATTCTCTTATCAATGATAGCGATCATATTGTTAATTAAAGGCAAGCTTCTTCCAATCACATTTTTTATTTCAATATCAATCATCTCAACACCCCTCCAAAAACCATGAGACGTAAGGATTTCATCATTCCTAATCTAATTACTGAAGAGGAAACCCCTTTTGTTACCTCAATACCCATGGATATCTAATTCTTTTATTCCATAATTGGCTTCAAAAAATGAATTTCTCTTTGATGAAATTGTTTCAAAAATCACATGTTCCTAGTTTACTAGGATATTATTCAGAATTTTGTGTGGAATCATGTCAAGAATGTTTTTCTAGGTGGTTCATTCACTTAGGGTTTCAAAACCCAATTTATTTACCTGCTTCCAAAAATTTATCATGAAAGTAATATCACTCAATTCATGACAGTTTCCCATGATAAATTGATCCATAATATGATCACCAAAATAATTTCAAACCAAAATTCGAGTATATCAGTTAGAGTTATTTCATAGAACTAACTCTGTTTTTTCAAAAGGAGAAACCTCTAGAATTACCTTATCACTTCCTAAGAATGTTTCAACCTACATCAATTGTCTACGAGGGGATAAAATGTTTCTCTGAATCATGATGTGAATAAAGCATTTGATATAATATACTAGGGTTTTATTGGTGTTGTTTTTCATATATTTGGTTTGATTGAAGCATCTAAACAGTGGATTAAAGGATTTCTTAGGATGTATTATATTTCTAATTTAATAAATGGATCCTCATGGGGAAATATCCAGTGATCCAGGTGAGTGAGGCAATGAGATACTCTCTTATCTTTCAAATTTCCCTATTTTGAAGATTACCTTAGACTTCTCATTCTTCACATGGTGGAAAGGGCTGAACTCACTACAATCAGGGAGGATGGACGCACTTATACAACTTCAAACCAATTTTATTATAATGAAATTATTATATTTTCCAAGGTTAACAAGAAAAATATCAACAATATCATGAGTTACATCTCGCAATATGAGGGAGTGTTAGACTAAAAATCAATTGGAAAAAATCTTTTTCTACTTTGGCTTGAAAATTCACCCACCAGGAAATATCTCCATCATTAATGATATAGGAATTATATAGGGTGTCATTCCATTCACTTAATTTCGTGTTCCCGTGTTTTGAGGAATGCCTCGGGCTTCCCACATTTCTGATATCTTCATTCATATAAGAAAAACCCTCTCCTCTTAGAATTTATTGACTCACTCAATGGTGAGAATATTGTGTCTTATGAAACATATAGTGGTATCAAAGGTGTTCTTTTCATTAATGGTGTATTATTTGTCAGCCTCAGTCATCAAAACCATAAACTCACTGATGATGAACTTTTTTGGAGTGGAAGAATCTTGTAAAGGATAATTCTCAATGCATCTTGGAGAAAATGATGCAAGCCTCATACATTTGGTTATCTATGAATAAAAAAACAAAATTCATTAACTAGGCCCCACTTTTTAAATTAATATAAAAGAGTATTAATAGTTGTAAAAATATTTGGACTTCCTTTGATAAATATTTCTTGAAAAGTAGGATTCATTGAATTCAGGTTACATGTAATCTTCCACTTGTCCAAATTTGAGGAAGATTTCTCAAAAGACTCACAGTCACTCCCATTGTCTTTTTAACATGAATTATTCCTTGAGATTATATCATGATAAATAGTTAATAACTCCTATGATTGAATGAATTAATTATAGAGAAACATATTTTGAACACAACATATAAATTAATGATCAAATGGACCTCACAAATCTTCACTCTAATGATACAGCTGAAGCTGTAAAAAACAATGAGTTTTTCAACCAGGATGACATGATCATTTGGGAAGCTACCACCAATGGAATACGTTACTCATAGATCATTTACATTAATCATTACTATGAAAATAAAAAATGGATTATATATCATAAGATGTGGATCATTCTTTATAGATATAATATCTTATAGAGGCTCTCCAATAATAAGGTACTCATTGATGCAAATATATAGTTTGTAGGCATTTCACATTGATCATAATGTGAAAATACCATCAACATTGGGATGAAATAGACAATCTATTCATATGTTGTAAAATATATTCATCCCTCTAGAAAACTGTATTCGAATTATTTGAGGTGCATCAAATTTTTGTTTCTATTTTTTAGGGCCTCATGTGTACTATCCTTACTATCCAGTTCTCAATGTAGATAAATCTTCTATTATAGTTTTCTATTTATGAACTGATATATTTCATTTGGAGAATCTGTATTAAGTCTTTGCATGAGCAGAAGACGTTCTCACATCGATTAATTGTTGGAGAGATTTATGTGGCAGTTCACCATGCTAATATGCTGCATGTCCTACCATGAAACAACAGAGTATAGGATATAACCATCCTATGAAAGATTAATTTTATGTGGAACATTCCCAGTCATTGTGGAACCGTTGTGGTTTTTAGACCCCTTTTTCTATCTAGCATAAATGAAACATTGATAGCGCTTTGAGGAGAAAGTTGAGACTAGCAGGTAATGGGAAATCATTCATGATCTGAATCTTGACGTGGAGGAAGATCTTCATTGAAAGTGTGGTAATTAAAATTCAATTAATGTAAAAATGATTGGATTGATCAAAGATATTTTTATTTAAATGTAATGGAATTGGGTCAACGTCTTGTTTTAATATGACTCTACCACCATATTTAAAACTCTTAGGGGGGGATTGATTCACATGTCATGGAAGGGGACATCGAAATGATCCAATAGAATGGGTGTGCTATCTTCCATGATCTAAAATATCAAATTCATATTCCATTAATCTAACTACATTGTTGACGGTCTTGCTAACAACGGAGTGAATGAATAAGTTTTTCCCTTCTAACTCTTTCCAAAGTGAATTAATTGAGATCATTAAATTGGAAAAATTTATAATAATACATTTCATACTTTTGTAAAATTTACTTGCTTATATTCAAGAGAATCTGAGTTCAATATTTGTTTAAAAGATAAATAATAATGAAATTTTTTATATTGATAATGGGGTATTATAAAAAAAAAATTTTGGATATCATCTGGGAAAAAGTCTCACTGATGTCTCAAATATTTAGTATAGGTGACCTAAATAATATAGTGCGCCCATGGATTCTTGAATGTATAAAAAGATAAAGGCTAGAGACTCTATTGTATAATAGTACATAACAATGATATTAGACATTATGTATACATTATTATATAGAGTTAAAAATATGGTGACCATTGGAATGAATTTTTGATACTCCATAGAATGTATTAGGGAAATTGGTTTATCACTCATTTATCTATGAGTAATATATTGCTTGACTAATGTGATTGTATACCAAAATAGTTACATACTGAGATATATTTTAAATATATCTTAAATCAAATGAATATTTTAGATCAGAAAAAACAAATAGATATATCTCAAAGTGATTAATCGTATCAGTGGTGTTATATTCATTCAAATGATTTGTTGAATATACATTAAATTTCATAGTAATCTAATAAATGACATTATCAACTAAAAATGAAATTTACAAAAAACATGACCATATTATAAATCATGTAAATTACAAATCGATGTTGTTAAATTTTATTTTATTTTTATTTAAATAATATTTGTTTTAATATAAAAGGAATACAGATATTTTTATAGAAACCACCAATATAACCTCTAAAATAAGAATGAAAAAAAAACAGGGAAGGATTATTATAATAAGTAAAAGAATGTATCCTATCATTTTATATTATTCAAAATATCCATTTATCCCAAAATATATAGGAATCTTGTGAATATTGATTCTTTTAAAAAATTTGGATTACTTATAAGAAACAATCTGAAAGTGAAAATACACCTGAGAGGTAGTGTTTTGGGAATGCTATTATTGCGAAATATGAATAAATAAACATATATCATATATATTTTAGTCAATATGATTGGGTTTATAATTGAAATTGAATGATATGGAGCCTCCACTATAATTATATATTATAATAAAATTCATAATGAACTAATTTTTTTTATATTTCACCATTTCATGAACCATTTTATCAAGATTAAATTTAACAATTGTTTTAATGATATCATAATTTTGTCGGTGATGGATATGACGTAAATAGTAGTTCAAATAATATGTTTCATGTAGATGATATGGAAGGAAAAGATTATATTTTTTAGAAAATGGTAGTCGAATAAAGGTCATTGAGAGTCTACACTATCTTCACTGAAATATAAAGGATTTATATTTGAGAAGTGAAAATATTTCCATAGAATAAATAATATAAATTGTAGGAATATATTATTATAATACCTTAATTAATTACATTATAATGCTATAAACTCCCTTCTATGAATAAATATTATTTATATTTAATTAATTTTTATGGATATTTAATACTAACCATGTATTGTGAATTTTTTTGAAGATATATAAATTTTTTAAATAAATGAAAAGTTAGTGAGAAAGATATAAATTAATTTTTAGTTTAATAAATGGGTTTCTCCCCATGAAATAGATTATGACTCTTCATGCTAAACAATTTTTTATGGGTTTTTATAATAATATATAAATCCCTATCATGTGATATGTGACATTCATTTGTTATAGTAACAATTATTTTATAATGATTTAAATATTAAATTAAAATATATAGTAAATTTTGACATCTAATATATATCATTTTATGAGAATTTTTTTTTCAAATAAATTTAAAAATACTTTTCAATGATAGAGAATAAAATAATGTATCTATGTTATAGAATAAGAAAAAGTTTCCTATTTTAATCCTTATTTTTGGTTATTTCAGTATCTAAAAATTATTGATGTTGTAATTAAAACATATAATTCAAATTTTTATACACATTTTATCTAATAATGGATTTTATATGTGATATTATTTTCTCAAAATATAATTATTTTCCTTTCATAAAAATAATATTTTTCTTAAAAGATGTATTATTTTGTACTTTTTTTATTTACTATTGATAATTGATAAGTATAATATTTAAAATAAAAAATTATAATATTTTAGAAATATTAATTTATAGGATCTAAATTTAATATAAGAAGAAATTATAAATTAAAACATTCTAAAAATATAAAAATTCTTTTTGATATGACTAATAAAGTGATGATATTTCTGCAATGGGAATATTATTTAACATTAACAATGATCTCAATGTAACATTGTGTTATTTGAAAGGATTTTATGTAGTATACATTTTTCAAATAATATATGTTTTGATAAATTATAATAATGAATATAATGATGTCATGTTATTTTGATAAAAATTTAATATTTTTTACATGATTATTAATAATCCAAGAGTTAACAATATCAATATATATTTTTAATGGTGTAATTTTTCCATAGATGACAAGCGGTATAGTTAATTTATCGATTAACATCCTTGTGATGTTGCATGTGTATCATAATGATATAATAGTTTTTACATTTATATATAATATAGTGGTTAAAATAATCTATATTAGATTATTCATCCTTTTTAATATAAAAAAGGAAAAACAATAAAATCCGTAAAAAAATTTAATATCTTATAAAATTTATGTCTATAAAACTTAATCATTGAAAAAGGATTTAACATTTTTTTAATTTATTCTGTATTGTACAATTAATTGATTTTATATTATCATAAGTAAATCTACCCGCCTGAGGTCATACATAATAACGGATGACTTGAATTCCCATTAAGGTAAGGGCAATGGGGAATTGAATATATGATATATAATTGTATATTAATGAACATAATCATTATTATCATGCAATAATAAAAGGATAATATTAAAAAATAAGGTGTAATCATTTATACGATACATGTATTATATAATTACCCTCATAATAAATCATCATTGCCCGGTGGTGAAATCCCATATGTATGCATTGAACACTTCTTAAATCACGTTGTCACATAACAATATAATCATTATGTTCACACAAAATACACATCATCTCATTAGATATATCACACTGAATAATTCATTGATGGGGTTTAAAATTATATCTAATCCATTACATCATAATACACCCCTCATATTTCATTCCATATTGAATGAAATTCAGATATCAATCACAATATTGATATTAAATGTTTAGAAAATAAATGAATTCAGATTGATGTAATAAACCATAAGTAAATGTGTACATTAGTAGGTTTTCATTAAACAAGAAGAAAATATTATTTAGGTCATGAAATTTATGTATTATAAAAAATTATATTGTAATTTTTTGAGAGAGGATGAAAAACCCTAAAAAGATTCAAATTGTATTTTTCATGAATATTCTTGATCAAAAAAATGAAGATAATGAAACAAGTCATCACAATGAAATAAAAACATATATATCACTTTATGAAAAATGATAATGAAATTAAAAATCCATTTATATTGATTTTAAATAATCATTTTGATAATAATGAGAAAGATGTGATAAAACCAAAAGGATATAGATGTGTTTAAGATTCCACACACCATAAGTCTTGTAATATTTCATCATATTTAGGAATCATTTATAATAAATGTAGGATTGATAAATCAAGAATCCAATATAGAATTAAATTCATATATTCTACTATTGATCAATTTAAATCATCATAGTCTATTTTATAATCTTAGTTTTTAAAATGTAAAATTGGTTAATGTTATTTTTCAATTTATAATATCTTTATATGAATTTCATAACATTATTTAAATGTTAGTTATTCATTAGTGAAATTCAATCTTGAATATTTATTATTAAAATAATTACATAGTTATATATTATTATGAGTTTTAACAAATAATACATGAGGGAGATGGTATATGGAGGGTTTATAATGTACGTGTAGGTTGATAGCCAACCACTAATAGAAGATTTTAAAAATTTATGAATAAAGTTATATTATATAATATTATATTGTTAGTAACTGGTCTATATGAGATTTATATAATTAATATCTTTTTATGATAATATGTGATTATGATCATATTATTTAAATTATAATTGAATGGAATGATGAAATAATATTAATGAAATATTAAATGTCAAATAAAGGAAACATACAACCTTTCATGATGTTATTCCTTTGTTACGGACCTCAACTTTGTGAATAATTTCATTGCTATGATGAAAAAACATATTTAATTTTCTATGGACACATAAAAATAGGAAATTAATCATATAATTTTATTTTACAAGAGTATAAGATGTGTTTTTCCAATAGAAAAGATGGGTATTTATTTTTTTTGGGAATGAGTATTTTTGGGTCAAAATATTGACTTATTTTTTATATCTAATATAGTTATTATAATATTTAATATTTTAATTTAAAAAAATATACTATTTAAAATATATGTTTTCTAGGACTTTAAAGCCACTTATATACAGAATTCATTAGTTTAAATAAGATGGAAGAGTGAAAAAAAATTGTTTTTAATGGAAAACATTACATTTTATGGCATTGGAAATTTTTTATTCTGATTAGAAACTAATTTTTCATTTATAAATGATGAATTTATGTTATATTATTTATTATTGGTTGATCCATCAACTCTAGTGTCGATTACGTGATTATCACATCATGAATTACCTAATCAAAGCATATTGTCTAGGTAAAATGTGTTCTTTTACTGTTCACATTAAAATTGTACTTCCTATAAAACATTTTAAAAACCACCATTAAAAATTTATAATATGATGCTTCCCAAAATAATTTTTTTAAAAAACTATTCTCTTCCATGGTTAATTTTAATTATTATTATGAAAATTTTTCTTTTTAAAAGAATTTCTTAAAATACACAATATAAAAAATGAATTTACTCTTTCCTTGGGTTTTTAATTTGAATACATATTTGAATTTGTAATGTCATTTAAATGTACCCAATATATTTAATGTAGATATTATTTAAATTACACTATATCAATTTATTGGTTATGTTACAATTCTCACAATCAGATTACAATTCTTAATAGTCTTGTAACTATTATTATTAGTGATGTTACTATTCATGATGGTCAGATTACTATTCTAATTTTCATATTGGTTTTATTCTTCATGTAATTACACCAAATTTTATTCATTATTAATTCACATTAAGGTCACTTGAGGATCTTTATTCAACATTTATCAATTGTATACTTCATTACTAATGTTTATATTATTCTTCATAATAATATTCATAATTATTATAATTCAATGTGATCAAAAATATCCAGATACTCCCATTCAAGTAAGATTAATTTTTTCTATTATTTTACATTCAATTGTTTGGGGTATATTAATTATTGAGATTTAATTTTTATAATTTATATAATAATTTGTTAAACGTGTCTATTTTCTGGTACATGTTTTATAAATTTCAATATATTAATTAATATGAAAGGCATATTTATTCATAATAAAAATTTAAAATATAAAATTAAAGGTCATTACATTCTTACCCTCTTATATAATTTTCATTCATCAAACTTCAAAACTTATTATATGTTTATGATAGATGTTGGTACTTATTTATCACTGTTTCCATCGATTCCCATGGTCCCTCATCTTACTTTTGATTCATGCAATGTACTCTGAAAAAATAGTTGTATTATTCTATATAACATTGTCCCTATAATCTACAATAATCACTTTTTTGTATGACTGTTTATGCTTCATTTTTACCCATTCGATGTTTATTACAAATGAGTGATAATGTATGTACTTCATTAAGAAGATATGTGGAACACATGAAGATGTTATTCCATGGTGCATGGAAGTTATCATTTATAGTAAACAAAATAAATGTGATCAATGATATCCATGGAATATGTGTATTTGGGGCTAATCATTCTATTAATTATAAAACATGGGACTCTCTTATATAGTGATATTTGACGGATTTTTGAATTTAAATCTCAAAATATAAGTCTCTTTGTGAATTTTCACCAAAGATCCTCTATCAACACTAGAAATATTTAATGGGTTTCTCGATGTATTGAAACTTCTATAACATCCCTTTTATGTGAACAGGTCCAAACCACATTTTTTAACCAATTTCAACTCAACATGTTGAAATTATAAATCTCAAACCATATAATTGTATATATTGGTCTATATTAATACTTGATTGGAATATTGTTATGTATAATAATAGAATCAATTAAAGATAATGATTAGAACATTCATTCAAGACCATTTAGTTATCTCTTAGTAGGTATTTTTTTGTATGAACGATTCATTAATATTGGACATTAAATTGGTGTTGTAGGTCACACCAACACTCAACTAATTTTTCCTAGCATATCAAAAATTCATATAATACAAGGAGGTGCATCATCGATATTGATTAGAAGTGATTAAATAGTGAACCCCATGAAAACTCTCTACTTATTTGAAAATTATTATATTAAATTGATCATGAAATAAATATTCATGAATAGTGATTATGTGAAAATTCACGATTAGTTGATCTACCACAACCAATGTGACATTGTTTCCATTTTTTTATTTGGATATCCTATAATAGAGTACATGGAATTGTTAAACCATTTCTCTATATTTATTGAAAATATTTTCTTCATCCTTTTGATCATTTAAAAATTTTCATCAATATTTAGATAGTGTATGATACTTTTGGTGTAACCAACAATATATTTCATCTTGTCGTATTACAAGAAGTTTTCTCATATATCTTGATACATCCTAGTTACTGTAATGTATTTAGTGAATTATAATTTATCTGTGTCAACCAATATATATTTTTTTTCTATAGGGATAATGGAACATTGAATCTTGTAATGTCCTAGAATTTCCATGAATTTTTTTATTTAAATGGGAATTTTATTAGTCTGCAGTTTCTGACGGCGCTTGATTCCGAGGCCCGGTGTGCCCAGAATATTTTTCTAAAATTTTGTTTAGCTCAAATTAATGTGTGTAAGTAGTTTTACTGAAAAAGTGGAATAACTCTTAAACCATTAATGAGATTAAAAATATGAGGGCACCGTTGCACTCATGATAGCGGGTTTAACCTAGGCGTGACTTATGTTTAGTCAGCACAGGCCTCCTGTGAAAAATCCCAATAATGACGTAACCCTGAATAAATTAATGAAATAATTTTTTTTTATTTTTCAATAGATTATAACTCAGAAACAGTAGCATGGTTTCAAAATCCAAGACCACTACTGAAGTCCTGAGGGAATGCTTTATTTAAGAGAATACTATCTTTGGCTGGCGCGGGCCACCAGAAAAAGTTAGTTTTTGGCCACAAATAAAATAATTGAGTGACCATTATTTTATTGTAAAACTAATAACTTCTAGACTGTAACTTGGATTGAAAATCTGAGAATACCATTGGGTTATTTGGGCCATGTTTCACCTAGGCATAGCCTATACTTGATGGCAGTTGGTTGAGCTTGACTGATAATAATTTATTGAACATTTTTTTCTGGTACGTTCAGTAAACGCATGAGAGGCATTTTATAACATTCGAACTGGTACATGGAATTGAAATCTGAGGTCATCATTGAACATGCAGCATCAGTGAATGCTTAGTGAGACCTTCATCGTAGTTGTGCTCAAATGAGAATAAAAGTTAGTTTTTTTTATTTTTGTAAAAATATAATAAAATAAATTACAACACATTATTTTATTTTTAAGCTGCCATGTGTTGAGTGTGTTGGTTAAAACCTCCCCATGGGAGTTGGTGGTGGGACCACCACACCCTAACCTCCCATGGGACGATAGTTGAGGTGGGGACCACTCGAGCCGCAAAACCTCCCTATTAATTATAGTGATGGGGACCACCTGACTCCCTATAAATGGAGTAGGATAAAACCTCCTCAACTCCCCATTCAATGGGGAGAAACTCCTCAACTCCTCCACTTTAAGTTTTTCCGAACATTTATGGGGAGCCTCTTAACATTCCAAATTAATTTTTCCAACCTTTCGTACAATTAATTTGGTCGAGTCGGGTTAATTAATTCCTTATTTTTGAATTGGTGTGCCAATATAGTATTAGATAACAAGTCTAATATTATTTTGATGGCATTTCTCTTTTGGTTAAATTGAGAGAAGCTTGGGAGAGAAGTGCTCCCAATGAAGAACAAAAAGAATGCCAGTGGCACTCTTTCTTCTTCGACTTCTTCCTTATCCACCTATCGATCAATGTCGTAAACAAACTGGTGAAACTCGGAATTGAGGTCGTCTGGCGGACACAACAAATGATGGTCTCCTCTGTCATCCTTTCACAACTCCATCAACAATCGACAAGCATCGTGCGACAAATCAAAAGGTGGGGGATTAATTCTTGTTGATGTAATATATCTTTTCTTTTTGTATTCTTTGGAATTGAAAGGAATCGTTGTGCGGTTTAAAAATAATTGAAGATCCCCCCTTCCATTAGACAATTGTTACCACACTAATCGTGGAGGGTGCGGGCCAAACAAACATGGCCTGACTCCTCCGCCATTCTTGTTGTGATGTTCTTTGGAAGAACGAAGCCGCAACGAGGTGACGAAGGTAGAAACAACAAAGGACATGCCACCCGCGACCTCCGTGAACTACGCCGCCCCCGTAGGGCCCCGGTGCGCTACCTGCACCCCCACACCCTTGTCGGTGTGCTTCCGGTGCCCCGCGCCCCTCCCAATGCACTCCTGGCACCCCGAAACCCAGTTTTCGTGCTCCCAGTGCTCCATACCCCTTCCGGCATCCACCTGACACCCTCCTCCACTGACCAGCATGCTTCACAGAGCCTGACGCCCTTGCCGGCATGATCCTGGCGCCACGCGCCATTTCCAGCGCGCTACCCCACGCCCTTTGCCCCTGTCGGTGTGCTGCCCACCTGCACGGCTCCTACTGCAGCCAGCTCAGTGCGCCTGGAGCCTGCTGGATTCTAGCAGGCTGGCCTGAGCCCCGCAAAACCTTCCTTCTGGCCTCCCAGCAACCGACATCCTGAGCCAACCCACAGCATCCCCCGCGATGTCACTAGCTGAACCATCCTGATCTTCTGGTCTGAGTTACCGAGCAGCCTACATGGCGACTATCGGGTTGAACCGCCCTGACGGTCCGCTGGGCCGGGCCCACCAGACTAAGTCAAAACCAAGAGGGTTGACCCACCGAATGTGTCACGAACCAGGCCGGGTCGTCATCCGACCGAGCGCCCGACCCGGTCCGCGACATGGCCCGAAGGGCATTCCCGATCCCCCTCGGGCTGGAAACTAGTGTCGGGCATCAAAACAAACCAGTTGGGAATGGTTTGGCCCATGAAAAATATAAGTAAACATAAACTGAACAAGTAGATAAATAAAGGAAAATAAATTGAACAACGTGGCAGCGGATAAAGTAATAAACAAAGAAACGTGACATACCTCTGGTGACCCCATGGATCACCACGGTATAACAACCACACTCGCTCCCGAAAGCGATCCAAAACTGAAACCTACAACTGAAAAGTAATATAGGCGTGAGAACCGAGATGCTCAGTAGGAAAGCCAAAAATATGACCACGTACTATGCCTCCGCCTTTAATAAGAAATCCAAAAATGCCAGTTTGAAAATAAGATATAATAAAATAATGTTTTCCCTTCTTTTCAAATTCAAGTAATGAGTTTGCATTTTCAAATAAATCATTTCACTCTTACTAAATTTTCAAAATAGGTTCCAATCATTCATTAACATTTCATAATAAAAAGAAACCAGTTTGGAATAAAATGTGATTTTTACAAACAAGACATCAGGTATGAAACCACTGAAAAGGAAGTTACATCACAAGAAACATGTCACAAATGAGCACTATGGGTAATCCCTAAAGGTAGCTAGAACAAGTTGGAACCTAGAGACCTCATACCTCGGTGAAACGTGGCTTAGAAGACCACAAACCTCAGAAAACATGGCTTAGAAGGCCACGACCCTTAGAAAAGGTGGCTTAGAAGTCCATGACCCTTAGAAATTCATATGTATAGTTAGTGTTGTTACGTCAATCCTGCTAGACAAACCGGGACAAACCCCTGCCATGTCATCTAGCCTACTAGTCTTGGTCACCCACCTAGATACCCGGGTTTTCCCATTGTGCTCTATTTTAAAATGGTGGTGAGTTTTCTTTATCAAGCAATAAAATAAGTACATTACAATTTCTTTATCTAAAACTCATACAACCTCTCACCACCACTCTCCCTACTTAAGCGCATTCCCCCTCTTTACATCACACAATCACGCGCAAGCCTTTACACTAGGCACATATATCACAAACCGCTCATAAACACTTGCATCACATTTTATTTTCAAATTTAGTGGAATGACTCAAAAGGGGTTATCTATTTTGTCAAACCAAATATTAAAGTACCAAACGGGCCTCAATAGAATTTTTTTCTATTTCATAAAACATTCATAAGATGCCAAACAAGATTAATTACATAAAGGGAACTCTTTTTACAATCAACCGGCCAAAAAAGCCAAACACCTTTGGAAATACACCTTACCAATTCAAAACCATATATGAAATCAATTTTTTTCAAGAAAATTCACTTAAGGCCAATGGCTTTGAAATACATTTCAATTTTCCAATACAAGGCATAATTGTTTCTAAAAACCGCAATCAGATTCCATATCATGTGTATATAGCATAGTGTAAAACATATTTTTAAAACAGTCAAGCAATTATGAATTTCAAATTAAAAGCTATGGCATAGGGGACCTACCTCAAACTTGTCGCTATCTGCCAATGGCCACTCGAACCGACACTTGGCGCACACATGCACATGCATTTTTACATTTATATATATACACCCCTAGCCGCATTGCACATATTCCCCAGGCCATGAGGGAATATGTGCAAAGAGGGCATATATATGTACAAGCCTTACCATATGCATGTACACGTAGGATCCCTCGACACGCGTGGCCCAACGCACTACAGAAAAAAATTTAATAAAACAAATAAACACAGGAACAATCTATAAAACATTTCAAAAAAACACATCACATTAACACACCCAGATAAAACAAGATACGATGCACCCAAAGAACCATCATTTAAACACATGGATACCATTTTGAAACAATACACACACCAAAGGAACTCAAAAACACAATCTAAACCACCTTTATAACTTAACAAATCATTAAAACATTTTATGAAACAATTATAAATACAATATTAGACTTTTTTTATCAATAACGCACCAAAAGCCAACCTCAACAACCAAGAGCACATTGAAACCATACCAAAACACTAACTACAGCCTTTCCACACATTGATAAACCAACAATACATTTTATAAAATAGTGATAAGAAGCTTGACACGGGTTTTCAAATAAAACACATATTATCTCATATTCAGATACCACTTTAAAATCAAATGTATAATAAATTGTCTTAAAACTATTTTTTCACCACATAAACAATTAAATAAATTAACGAAACACTTGCTATAACATTTTGAAGGTGTGCTTAAATGTTTTACCCCAAAACTACACCAAAATATTTTTGTTTTAAATCCAACGCACACGACTCCATATAAAAATACACTCTGCACCACCTGCACATATTGATAAACTAATTGCACAATTTATAAAACACTATTTAAACAGTTCAACATGGTTTATCATAGAAACTAGTACTTGTATCATATAAATATAACACTAAACTCATAAACACATCATAAATATACTAAACCTCAAGTAAAATCAAATTCACATCAAACAAACTATAAATAACCATGCTAAATTAATTAAATAAGCAAATTATGTCATCAATTAAAATTAAAAATACAAAAACACTTACCACATAGTCATTTTCCTTAAAATATTTGATGTCAATTCCTCAATTTCATGTCAAACGCACCACAAGGAATCTGAAATACACCCTAATCCAGAAGATTAAACAAGAAAACTCAAGATTAAAACCCTAACATGAACATCAAACCCGCTGAAAACCTAAAACTCCTAATCGAAACAGGGGTTTACCCAAAGGGGCTTCTGGAGAGGAGTGTCCACACAAGGGAAGGTTGTGTAGGAGGCTGGGTGGGCGGCCGGTGGTGAGAGGAGGGACCGCGGCACGGCGGTTCGGGCAAGGCGAGCAGATGACACACGGGCTGTCCGAGGGTAGGTGCGCAGTCACCGGAGGGGGGTGCGGGACGCCGCTGCGAGGTTCCCGAGAAGCTGGCCGGAGATGGAGAAGGGAGGCGCAGAAGTAGCTTCGGCTGAAGGGGGAGGATAGCTGCAGGTTTAGGGGGAGGGAAAACGCAGGTAGGGGAAGGGGCGTTGTGTGCGACGCAGAGGGAGGACGACCCGCGAAGAGAAGAGAAAAAAACAAGAAAATAAAGGGAAAGAAAGAAAAAAAGGAAAAGAAATAAATAAGATAGAAAATAAAATAAAATAAATAAAACTTTAATAAATAATAATAATAAACATAATAAGGATTTTAATAAAATCCAATAATTATAACAATAATAATAACTTAATAATCATTATTATAAACTATACAATAAGAATATCATTATTATTATTAATCATAATAAAAATTTTAGTAAACTTAATATGATATTAACAAACATAATATACTTAACAAAATTAATAGAGAGTTAATCATAATAACATAATTATAACAACCCTATATTAATAAACTTGGTGAACATAATAATAATAATAATAATAATAATAATTACCATAATTATAATTTAAATAAAAACAAACATCATTAAAACCCATTTTATTTATTTGTCTTAAGGAAGGCCGCACGGTGACCTCTGCAAAGCCGCGCGGCTTTGAACATTCCCTTCCCTGCACCAGACGCTGTCAAGGGAAATGCACTCATTCGTCAACAAGATGCAAAAATTTAAAAAAGCCCTGGTCGCAGCTCGATAGAAAATTTCGAAATCTGATGAAATCATAAAATAATATTATATTAAAAGTTCAGGTGTGACAATTCTCCCCACCACAAAACATTCTTCCCCCTGAAAGTGACCCAGCCAAATGAGGAATAAAACTCGAGTTTGAATCTAAATGAGGCCAAAAAAATCACAACTCGGCATGACATTTCACTCAATCAGTCACACCCGACCAACTCTGAGGGAAACTAAAAAGAGAAGAACCAGAAGGAAACTATGAGGGTTCTCCCCACAACAAGAACCTGACTAGCACAACTGATATCGAGACTCTTAGCATGGCCTAACACTGGATCTGCTAACTTGATCCAAGAGGGAACCGCAACAAAGACTGAACCTCAATGAAGGCATGACAAGATTCATGGTGGGTCTCCCCACCATTTAAGAACCGACTAGCTTAAACAAACCAGTATAAACTGACATGAGAAAATCTAACCCAATTAGAAACCACTGCGACATGAGAAAACCCACTGAAGAATTCTACCAAATAACGAACCTAAACACGACTCATCATTTCCACAATAGATGAGAATCTTCAAAACGAGCATGTACTAAAGAAAAACGGGTCACATTTGAGGAGGCGCAACTACTGTAATTACAATAAAACAAGATCACCATGCCTTTTAACAACCACAGTGGGGTATTCAAAGAACAAAGACCACAATGAGAAAAAGAGTCATTTGCGCCTCTTACATAAAAACGGAACCTTCAAAGACGAGGAAGCTTGAACCGAGAAAATTAAACCGTCCCTATTTTAGCACTGGAGACAAAATATAGACCAATGTGACCCACAGCCAATGATTCCTGACTGTGTGAAAGGCTTCACTCCGAGAGCTGTGGCTGGAGCTCTGATATCTTGAAGCATCTAATGCCCCACAGTCAGGAGCTAACATCTGTTAGTCGAGACTCCGGCTGACAATGCCGCTATTAGAACCCCTCCAATTGTCCCAAATGGCCACACTGACAGGAAGTCCCCAATGGATGATGATGAGGCGACTTAAAGTACCCAAACCGGCCACACAAGAAGTGAACAAGAGAGTGGCCCGACTAATAGAAGATGGAATTGAAAAGAAACATTTTCTGTGTTCGGTTCCTCTGGCTTGCTCCCACAGAATGGGGAACCATCCCAAACACCAAAGGGAAATGGTCCTTGAACAATAGACGAAGACCCCACACAAGAGAAACTTTAACTGATTATGCGACATTATCTTTGGAGAAAATGGAACCAACTTCTTGAGATTCCCAACATAGGCCTTCACTATTCGTTGGCATTGCTGGACACTCACGAGCCTTGTCGCTTCCATCACCTTTTCTTCAACAAATATAAACCAACTAATGAGAGTGGTCCTAAACACCTTCCTAGACATACCATCATGCAACGACGCTGGGATTATCTCCTCCACCAATCCCGAGATGCACCGTCAAACAGACATGAACCAACACAGACTCTATTAGCTACAGGAGTTCCCAATAACCTGAAAACACCAACGACTTCACCAATCTAGTTCGCTACCTTCCATAAATCACGATCGCCATGAAATCTAGAAAATGACTGAAAAGAATTCAATTCCACCTCCCCGCTAAGTGTCTAGGTAGAACCAACAACTAGAAGAGTCTCACTATAAACTTCTGGGACTTTTCTGGGCAGCATACTCAAAAACAAGAGGCACAAATTCGAATCAAAACTCATCACAATTTAAAATTACACACCAAAATAACAAACAAAATCTCAAACTCAAATCACTATTCAAACCATAATTCATTACGTCAAAACCAATAACTCACGAAAAGGAATACCCAACACAAAAAGAGAACGCTAAAAAATTTCTCGCTCACTTTTCTAAACATTTGAAAAGAACCCTTTTTGAAAACAATTTTTCAACAAAAAAACAACTAAAATATCCACCATTGGTATCCCATGAAGTCTCGCACATACATATCAAGTGCGAGCTCAAGCACCCATCCACTCACATCACCAATTTCCCCACTTGCCACATGCGCACCTCAATGTATGTGATCACTCATAGGAATACTAAGGGTCAATTCAAGACACTTCTCATTTCCAAAACAGACCATTAAGCATAAAGCAAAAATTCCCAACCAATTGAGAATGTCACTTATCGTTAAAGAAACACATTTCAAAATTCCAAAACAGTTTTCCATTTCAAAAACGATTTTCCACTCCAACAACCATATTCCCTTTTGAAAACACCTTCACAAAAATCCATTTTCATTTTTTTGAGATGTACTCACACCAACCAAATTGAAGGTCAAACATAACTCACATCAAAATTTCCAAAAATAAGGGACTAGTGGCGATGCCATCCCGGTAACATGTCTTAGTAGACCATGGTCCGAGCGGGTATCCACCATAGGATGTATCTCGAACCGTGCATTCGGGCTGTACATGGGTCGCTACTCCATGTAAGTCTGCTGTGTAACACTGGCTCACTTCCTTGGTCATCCCTCATCCACACATACCAATCCAAAGAAGAAAATTCAAATCCGGGACTACCCCTGGAAACTCAATTCTCGGGACGGGCAAGGGTTCATGACGTCCTTCCCACGCCTACCTCTCGACTCCCAACACAACTAATCACCACGCTACTTGACACCCCAAATAACAAGGGCACCTCTGATACCATTTTGTCACGAACCAGGCCGGGTCGTCATCTGACCCAGTGCCCGACCCGGTCCGTGACATGGACCGAATGGCATTCCCGATCCCCACGGGCTAGAAACTAGTGTCGGGCATCAAAACAAACAAGTTGGGAACGATTTGGCCCATGACAAAGATAAGTAAACATAAACAGAACAAGTAGATAAATAAAGGAAAATAAATTGAACAACGAGGAAGCAGATAAAGGAATAAACAAAGAAACGTGACATACCTCTGGTGACCCTATGGACCCCCACGGTACGACAACCACACTCTCTCCCAAAAGCGATCCAAGATTGAAACCTGCAACTGAAAAGTAATGTAGACGTGAGCACTGAGATGCTCATTAGGAAAGCCAAAAATATAACCACGTCCTATGCCTCCGCCTTTAATAAGAAATCCAAAAATGCGAGTTTGAAAATAAGATATAATAAAATAATGTTTTCCCTTCTATTAAAATTTAAGTAATGAGTTTTCATTTTCAAAGAAATCATTTCACTCTTACTACATTTTCAAAATAGGTTCCAAGCATGCATTAACATTTCAAAATTAAAAGAAAACAGTTTGGAATAAAATGTGATTTTTACAAACAAGACATCAGGTATGAAACCACTGAAAAGGAAGTTACATCACAAGCAGCATGTCAGAAATGAGCACTATGGGTAATCCCTATAAGTAGCTAGAACAAGTGGGAACCTAGGGACCTCATACCTCGGTGAAACGTGGCTTAGAAGACCACGACCCTCAGAAAACGTGGCTTAGAAGGACACGACCCTCAGAAAACGTGGCTTAGAAGGCCACGACCCTCATAAATTCATATGTTTAGTTAGTGTTGTTGCGTCAATCCTGCTATACAAACTAGGAAAAACCCCTGCCGTTTCATCTTGCGTACTAGTCCTGGTCACCCACCTAGATACTCGGGTTTTCCCATTGTTCTCTATTTTAAAATGGTGGTGAGTTTTCTTTATCAAGAAATCAAACATGTACATTACACTTTCTTTATCTAAAACTCATACAACCTCTCACCATCTCTCTCCCTACTTAAGCGCATTCCCCATCTTTACATCACACAATCACGCGCAAGCCTTTACACTAGGCACATATATCACATACCGCTCATAAACACTTGCATCACATTTTATTTTAACATTTATGGGAATGACTCAAAAGGGGTATTCTATTTTCGCAAACCAAATCTTAAAGTACCAAACAGGCCTTAATAGAATTTTTTTTATTTCATAAAACATTCTTAAGATGCCAAACATGCTTAATTACATAAAGGGAACTCTTTTTACAATCAACCGGCCAAAAAGGCAAAAAACCTTTAGAAATACACCTTACCAATTCAAAACCACTTAAGAAATCAATTTTTTCAAGAAAAGTCACTTAAGGCCAACGGCTTTGAAATACATTTCAATTTTCCAATACAAGGCATAATAGTTTCTAGCAACCACAATAAGATTCCATAGCATGTGTATATAGCATAGTGTAAAACATATTTTTAAAACAATCAAGAAATTATGAATTTCAAATTAAAAGCATTGGCATAGGGGACCTACCTCAAACTTGTCGCTATCTGCCAATGGCCACTCGAACCGACACTTGGCGCACACACGCACATGCATTTATACATATATATATATACAACCCTAGCTGCATTGCACATATTTCCCACGCCATGAGGGAATATGTGCATAGAGGGCATATATATGTACATGCCTTACCCTATGCATGTACATGTAGGATTCCTCGACACGCGTGGCCCAACGCACTACACAAAAAAAATTAATAAAACAAATAAACACAGGAACAATCTATAAAACATTTCAAAAAAACAAATCACATTAACACACCCAGATAAAACAAGATACGATGCACCCAAAGAACCATCATTTACACACATGGATACCATTTTGAAACAATACACACACCAAAAGAACTCCAAAACACAATCTGCACCTCCTTTATAACTTAACAAATCATTAAAACATTTTATGAAACAATTATAAATAACAATATGATACTTTTTTATCAAGAACGCACCCAAAGCCAACCTCAAAAACCAAGCCCACATTGAAACCATACCAAAACCCTAACTGCAGTCTTTCCACACTTTGAAAAACCAACAATACATTTTATAAAATAGTGATAAGAAGCTTGAAATGGGTTTTCAAATAAAACACATAGTATCTCATATTAAGATACCACTTTAAAATAAAATGTATAATAAATTATCTTAAAACAATTTTTGTACAACATAAACAATTAAATAAATTAACGAAACACTTACTATAACATTTTCAAGGTGTGATTCAATGTTTTACCACAAAACTACACCAAAATATTTTTGTTTGAAATCCAACGCACACGAATCCATATAAAAATACACTCTGCACCACCTGCACATATTGATAAACTAATTGCACAATTTATAAAAAACTATTTAAACAGTTCAACATGGTTTCTCATAGTAACCAGTACTCGTATCATATAAATATAACACTAAACTCATAAACAAATCAGAAATATACTAAACCTCAAGTAAAATCAAATTCGCATCAAACAAAAAAATAAATAACCATGCTAAATTAATTAAATAAGAAAATTATGTCATCAATTAAAATTAAAATACCGAAACACTTACCACATGGTCAATTTCCCTAAAAAATTTGATTTCAATTCCTCAATATCATGTCAAACATACCACAAGGAAACTGAAATACACCCTAATCTAGAAGATTAAACAAGAAAAGTCAAGATTAAAACCCTAACATGAACATCAATCCCGCTGAAAACCAAAAAATCTTAATAGAAACAGTGGTTTACCCAAAGGGGCTTCCGGAGAGGAGAGTCCGCGTAAGGGAAGGTTGTGTAGGAGGCTGGGAGGGCGGCCGGTTGTGAGAGGCGGGATGGTGGCACGACGGTTCGGGCAAGGCGAGCAGACGACGCACGGGCTGTCCGAGGGCAGGTGCGCAGTCACCGGAGGGGGGTGCAGGATGCCGCTGTGAGGTGGCCGAGAAGCTGGCCGGAGATGGAGAAGGGAGGCACGGAAGTAGCTTCGTCTGAAGGGGGAGGAGAGTTGCAGGTTTAGGGGGCAGGAAAACGCAGGTAGGGGAAGGGGCGCTGTGCACAACACAGCTGGAGGACGACCCGTGAAGAGAAGAGAAAAAAAACAAGAAAATAAAGGGAATGATAGAAAAAAAATAAATAAATAAATAATATAGAAAATAAAATAAAATAAATAAAACTATAATAAATAAAAATAATAAACTTAATAAGGATTTTAATAAACTCCAATAATAATAACAATAATAATAACTTAATAATAATCATTATAAACTAAACAATAATAATATCATTATTATTATCAATCATAATAAAAATTCTAGTAAACTTAATATGATATTAACAAACAAAATATACTTAACAAAATTAATAGAAAGTTAATCATAATAACTTAATTATAACAACCCTATATTAATAAACTTGGTGAACATAATAATAATAATAATAATAATTACCATAATTATAATTTAAAAAAGACACACATCATTAAAACTAATTTTATTTATTTGTCTTAAGGAAGGCTACACGGTGACCTGTGCAAAGCCGCAGGGCATTGAACACGCCCTACCCTACACCGGACGCTGCCAAGGGCAATGCACTCATTCGTCAACAAGATGCAAAAATTTTAAACAGTCTGGGTCACAGCTCAATAGAAAATATAGAAATCTGATGAAATCATAAAGTTATATTATCGTAAAAAGTTTGGGTGTGACATAATGGGATGAGTCAGACCCAACGAGTATGATCGGGTTGACCCAGGCCGAGTCGGACTAGACAGGGTTAGGCCGTGTCGGTTCGATCGGGTCAGACATGACTTGGGCCTATTATTGAACCTTTACCTTCATGGGCCATATCATTAGAACCGGACGTCCGTTTGACAAACCATCAGTGGCGCCGATATTCTTGGAGCACAAACGTCCATTTGAGTATAGCCCAATGGTGTTCGGGTTATATTTGTGTTACGGTCAGGTTGGATTGAACATGATTCCAACAAGGCCCCCAGGACTAAAATGATAATAACTAACTGACCGTGAATCCGATTGACGCAATATCTGTTGCATTGAGACCCCTATTACGCGGCGGTCCTTTGAGATACTTCCACCTGAGACTTCAGGACACTTGGAGTGTCGACCAGTAGCTCGATGAATGGATCCTCCCGGATAAGAGCATACAATGTGTGTAGACCTACTAGCTGTAAACATGACGAATGCATGATCAATTAGACTCGGAGTGATTCGACTAGCCTAGTAGACGGAATTACCAATTTGGCGGTAGACCCATGGTGGACGGAGTGCCTGGTATGGCAGCAGACCTGCGGTACTCGACAGGAGGAGTACCTATGACGGCTATTAGGGGGAGCCTCCGGTTTGGCGGTAGACCCACAAAGGATGGAGCGCCGGTTTGGTAGAAATCCTGCGGTACACGACAGGTACGGTACCTCAACAGTCTATGGTTAGTGAGTAGCGCCTCGAAGCTTTGACCAGGCCACATTACTCGACAGAGGAGGAGTTTTCCAACATTTGTGGTTTCGATAATGAAAATCCTAGTTTGAGATGTGTTAATGGCCCTTGTGTTTTCCTCATGATTGAGATGGGTTACTGGATAACTTATGTATATGTATGGGAATATAATTATGTAATGGTGATCTGTTGGAATAATTCTTTGTGGTTTATCCTTGTTAGATTTGTGAGACTTTGAGGGTCTTGGGGTCCCTAGTGTGTGTCATTATACTCACCCCTGCACTGGCTATACTCACACCTCATTGTGTTGGATGAAGACGCCGGAGAATGCTGACGGAGGTCGAGAGCACCAGGACTGGATGGTACCTGGAGAAGCACCTTATGGCGTATCGGTACATGGTGGAGTCTAATGGACTTGGAGTACTGAGGAGGCCATCTGTACCTACCCTTCAGGTAGGAATCCCGGAGGACGATCTAGGAGACGCTTTCACCATTCATATGCTTGTCACTATTTTAGTTTTACATGTTTTCTGTTGTATTTGTACATTACCATTGGGCTAGTATTATGGCCCCCTTTACATTTATTACACTTGTTATACAACTCTTACTTAGTGTTTGATTCTTCTTGCACTCTGGTTTTGTGTTTTTACGATTTATATAGTCAATGGCTTCCTAGTTTTATATAATTACGCATTTGGTGCTAGTCGGCAGCCCCTGGCCTATGAAAGGTGGGATTGGGGTAGTCATGATGCAGGCCTAGGGGTATGGGTCGAGAAAAATTGGTATTAGAATAGTTAGTTCTACTGCAGAACTTAGGACTCTGATATTTCTTTTCTGTGAAGAAATAGTGTTAATGGGTACCGAGAGTGGTTTTCAGTTCAGGTAGTACAGTATTGGTGCGGCGTATGAAGTATCCATACAACTGGACCCTTACTACTAATTTCCTACTTGGTTCACAAAAAAACTTATTACGTGTGTGATTCCAAAAGTTTTCATTAAGTCATCTCAAACTAGGTCAACTAACCAAGTATAATCTTTTGACAGTGTCGCATCTATTCAGGTTGACTCCATGCAGAAAACCAGTTGATGTTCTGAGAGAGTACATGATGATGTCCAACCGAGCGAGGAGGATCTAGGGAAGGACCCTTTTACTATGTTTTCACCTTCGAGTGGTGTACCAGTAGCACCACCACCCATTGGGCAAAATATTCCACAAGTCGTACTAGCGGATGGTGTATGCCGACAGAGTGTGTTGCTCGAGTTCTAGAAGCAGAGGCCTCCTAGGTTACGAGGCGAGACATATTCCCAGGTATTAGAGGACTGGCAGGAGGTGATTGCTAGAGTTTTCTTCCTAATTGAGACACTAATATAGGAGATGGTGATCTTAGCTACTAGTCTTTTTCTGTGAGTGACCATGAGGATGGTCTGCATAGTGATGATGCTTCAGTACATGGACCATTTTCCGAGATGGTACCATCGGGTTGTGTGCCAACTATATCACTACCCGTTGGATAGTAGACATGATAGGTAGTACCGGTAGAGGACACCAGTCATCTTAGTTCCTTAAATGTGTTTCAGCATCAGATACCACAAATGTTCTGAGGCGAGCCCGACTCACAAGTGTTTGAGGAATGGGTTTAGGATGTGGCTGAGAGATCTCTAGAGCTTATATAGCTTCGGCAGGATGATGTATCAGTAGCTGAGTATTCATCGAGGCATACTGATCTTTCCGGATACTCGATGAATATCATACAATAAGTACATCAGGGCTCAAACATCAAACAGAGGTGTGTCTAAAGGACGTTCAAGCCAGAACAATACCTCTATGCATTTCTAATTATCTCAGGATGCTAGAGTGAAACATTATGGTTGAATGTTCACTGGCTGAGTGGATATAGCAAGTGAATGTTAGATGTGGGAAATTAGGAAACCTGTGCCAGTCTCAGAGGATTGAGCATGAAAACATTATTCGAGAAGAGGAAGTGTTAAGGACGGCTGAATCTGCAGGGTAGTAGATGTGGAACCAGAGTTAGTAAAGCAGCATGAGGCAGTGTACTTTTCAAAATGATTTTACCACCTACTATTGTAGTCCCTGCCAGGCTCAGGGAGCTGGATGGATGGGGAAGAATGTAGCTGCATGTGGTCATGGAGTGTGACCCGAGGGCTCTAGGAATGATTCGAGGTGTGGTCTGTGTCTACTACTAGCTACCGTATCAATAGACATATGGACCAATCATTCCTTCATTCCATGAATCTTGTCCTAGACCTAGAGTTTCTTGTTAAACCATTGACATGACCCTCACGTTTGTAGATAACGTTGTGAGGATACTCAATAGTCACACTTACGCTGACGATGTGATCTGACCCTAAAGGCAAGAGTTTCGGTTGGAACCTCTTGGTGGTAGCATCGAGGCCTTAAGAAGTAAGTTTGGGTATGGACTGGGAAACCATAGTTCATACATAGATTGAATGTATTAGGAAAAAGGATTATGGTTTATCTACAACGTTGGGATGGGGTTTTCCTTGGTCAACGAAATGGAAAACCCTGGCATCAGAGGATGGAATCATGCATAAAAGGGTGCAGTCGATCACTAACGAGTCGGCCAGACTTACCTTTATGCCGGACTTCCCCAAAGTTTCAGCACCACTATAAGCCTTGATTATGAATGGGAAACCCTTAATGGGGTCGGAGAGATGCCAGCAGAGCTTTCATAGGCTGAGGCAAAGGCTGAATAATGCCCCCATTTTGAGGCATTGAGAGGAAGGCATAGAGTACATAGTCTATAAAGACTCATTAGGGACAAGACTCATGTGTGTCCTGATACATGAGCGAGTTGTGATCACAGATGATTCTCATAAGTTGAGACAACATGAGCAGAACTACACTACCATGACCTGGAGTTACCAGCAGTGGTCTTCGCCTTAATGATGTGGTGGAATTATCTGATTGGAAAATGTTTTACCATGCACTTTGATCACAAGAGTATCAGGTATATCTTCGTTTAGAAGGACCTGAACCTAAGACAATGGCGATGGCTTGAGTTCCTCCAGGACTATGACTTCGAGATAGTATATACTCCTGTGATGGGGAATGTAGTAGCATATGCGCTCCATAGGGGATCGAACTTTCAGCTACTAGGAGAGGCGATAGAGTAGCTGGCCGCGTTTCAAATATCCATTGTGGATTGGGATGGAGCAGTCTATCTAAAGTCTCTTACATCACTCCCCCACATCTTCAGCGAGTCAGGGAGGTGCAAAATGGGGATGCTGACTGCGAGACGCGACGTGCTAAAATATCTACAAGGTAGGCACCTGATGGATTTTTTGAACGTGGTGAGAACGTTATCCTCTTCCGGGGATGTACCATGGTACACGTTTCACTTCAAGAGGATGTGTTGAGGGAGTTTCACACTTCCCCTCTAGCGGTACATCCAGGAGTGGCGAAGATGTACCAGGAACTTCGACGATAGCACTGGTGGCCAGGTATGAAGAAGGTGGTAGCAGAGTTTTTCTCACGATTCCTCACTTTTCAGTAAGTGAAGGTGGAGCATCAGGTACTATTAGGTTTGGATCATCCATTAGAGGTCCCAAAAGTGGAAGAGGATGAGATATCCATGGACTTTGTAATGGGTCTTCCATGTACGTCCAGGAGAAATGAATCAATTTGGGTGATTGTTGACCGACACACCTTGTCGGAAAACTTCCTAATGACCAGGGATGGTACGGGAAACCATGGTGAAGGAGTAGATCATCTAGGAGCAGGTGAAGACTGGATAGTGTAGACAAAATACATATGCAGACATGAGATAGAGACCTCTGGAGTCCGAGGATTGTTACCACATCTTTCGATGGGTCTCACCTCGATGATGTCTACAGAGATTTTTCCGAGGCAGAAAGTTGTCATCTCATTTCAATAGACCTTTCTAGGTCCTTAGCATAGTAGGCGAGGTGGCTTACCACTTGTCTCTTCCACCTAAGCTACATCGAGTGCATGACTTCTTCCACATATCTTAGCGGAGGAGATATGTGCACGACCCGTCCCACATCATCGACCATGGGGAGTTGGACATCGATGACGGGGAGAATTTCACGGAGGATCCAGTGGAGATTGAGGATTGAAAAGTGTGGGTCCAGTGTGGATGGTTGATTCCTCTAGTGTGCGTTCGCAGGCAGCACATGATCCTCCAGGTGAGCACATGGGAGTGGGAGGCTCATATGCGTGCTCCTTACCCCCTTTTGTTCCCCTAGTGTGAGTTGTGGCTTACGGGGTCATAGATCTCTCTAGTGGGGAGAATATGAAGTCCTAGATTTTCATTGTAATTTTATTATTTAAATGGATACATTATGAGTCTGCAGTTTTTTACGGTGCTTGATTCCAAGGCCTGGTGTGCCCGAAATCAATTTCAAAAATTTTGTTAAGAAAAAAATAACGTGCATAAGCAGTTTTCCTGAGAAAGTGGAATAACTCATAAAAGGTTTCTAGGATCAGAAATATGATGGTACCATTGCACTCCAGATGGGAGGTTTACCCTAAGCACAACTTCTGTTTAGTTGGCACATGCCTCCTATGAAAAATATAAAAAATGTCTTAACCGTGAATAAAATAATTAAATATATTATTTTATTTTTCAAATGTTTGTAACTCACAAACGGTAGCTCAGATTAAAAATATGAGACCACAAATGAACTCATGAGGGCATGATTTATTTATGATGATAATAACTTTCGCCGGCATGGGCCACCAGAAAAAGTTATTTTTTGGCTGCAAATAAAATAATTGAGTGTCAATTATTTTATTGTTAAATTCATAACTTCTAAACGGTAACTCGGATAGAAAACCGAGAGTACGGTTGGGTACATTGAGGCATTTTTCTCTTAGGTAAAGCCTAAAATCAATGGCAGTTGGTCAAGGGTGACTGATAATATTTTTTCGAACTTTTTTTCGGGTACGTTTATTAAACGTGCGAGCAGTGTTTTATAACTTTTGAAACGATACTATGAATTGAAATCTGAGGGCACCATTTATCTCACAGCATCTGTGAATGCTAGTGAGACCTTTCCCGTAGGTGTGTTCTAGTGAGAATAAAATTTATTTTTTTTATTTTTATAAAAAAATAATAAAATAAAGTTCAAAACGTTATTTTATTTTTTAGCTGCAATGTTTTGAGTGTGTTGGTTAAAACCTCCCCTTGGAGTTGGGGGTGGGACCGCCACACCCTAACCTCCAATGGGAGGATAGTTGAGGTGGGGACCAACCAAGACGCATAATCTCCCTGTTAATGATAGGGGTGGGGACTAGCCGACCCCCAAATCAATGGGGGAGGATAAAACCTCCACAACTCCCAATTAAATGGGGAGAAACTCCTCAACTCCTACACTTTATGTTCTTCCAAACATTTATGGGGAGCCACTTGACCTTCCAAATAAATTATTCCAACCATTGGTAGAATTAATCATGTTGGGTCGGGTTGATTAATTCCTCCTTTTTGAATTGGTTTGCCAATATAATATTAGACAGCAAGTCTAATATTATTTTTTTGTCATTTCTCTTTTGGTGGAATTGAGAGAAGCTTGGGAGAAAAGTGCTCCCAATGAAGAACGTGAAGAACACCTATGATGCCCTTTCTTCTTCGACTTCTTCCCCATCCACCTATTGATCAACATCGTCAAAAAACTGATGCATCTCGGAATTGAGGACATGCAGAGGACGCGATGAACGAATGTCTCCTCCCTCTTCCTTTCACGACTCCATCAACAAAAAAAAAGCATCATGTGAAAAATCAAAAGAGAGGGGGTTTACTTCTTTTTGATGTTATATCCCTTTTATTTTTCTCTTCTTCGAAATTGAATGGAATTGTTGCATGGTTTAAAAACAATTGATGGTCATCCACTTCCATGAGAAAATTGTTCCCACAGTAAAAGTGGAGGGTGTGGGCCAAACAAACATGGCCCGACTCTTACACCAATCTTGTTGTGATGTTATTTGGAAGAATGAAGCGGTAACAAGGAGATGAAGGCAACAAAGAATAAATCCCGCACCACCCAAGGTCTCCGTGAACTGCGCTTCCCCAACGACACCTCGGTGTGCTACCCGCACCCTCACGCCCTTACCGGCGTGCTGCCGGTGCCCCACGCCCCTGTTGGCGCGCTCCTGGCACCCTGCGACCCTACCGGGGTGCTCCCAGTGCCCCGTGCCCCTGCCGACATGCACCCGGTGCCCCGCCCGCCTAACCGAAACGATTCCTAGTGCCCCACACATCTGACGGCATGCACCCGGCACCCCGCGTCCCTGTTGGCTCGATGCCTGCCTTCCCGGCTCTTACCACGGCCTGCTCGGTGCACTTAGAGCCTGCCTTAGACCAGTTGGTCGGCATGTGCCCCGTGCGGCCTCCCTGGTGTCCTCCTAGCAACCGACATTCCAAGAAGTCCCATGGAGTCCCCTCTGATGTCACTAGCTGAACCGGCCCAGTCATCTGTCCTAAGTTACCGAGCCACCTACGTGGCGACTATCGGGCCAACCACCCACGCGATCCGCTGGGCCGGGCGTAGCGGGCCAGCACAAAACATAGCGGGTTGACCCAACCAATGGGCCAGGTCAGACCCAGCGAGTCTGACTGTGTTGACCCAGACCATGTCGGCCTAGACTGGGTTGGGCCGAGTCGGACCCGACCCAGACCCATTACCCACCCCTTACCTTCTTGGGCCATATATTTGTCACCAGACGTCCATTTGACAAACCGTTAGTGGCGCCGGTATTCGTGGAGGATAGCCTTCCCATTTAGTATACCCCACTAGAGTTCGGGGTATATTTTAGTTATGGTGAGGTTGGTTTGTACACGAATCTAACCAGGCCCCCGGACTAAAATGCTAATAACTCACAGACTGGGCGTCCAATTGACGCGCCGTCTATTGCTTTGAGACCCCAATGACGTGGTATTCCTTTGAGATACTTCCACCTGAGACTTCATGTTACATGGAGTGTCTAATAGTAGCTCATGGAATGGATCCTCTTGGATATGAGCAAACAGAGTGTGTAGAGCTAGTAGTTGTAGACATGTCGACTGCTTGACTGATTCAACTTGGAGTGATTCGACTAGCACAGTGGACGGAGCGCCTGGTTTGGCGGCAGACCCATGGCAGACAGAGTGCCTGGATGGAAGAATACCCGCGGTACATGACAGGAGGAGTACCTCTGATGACTATTAAGCGGAGCACCCAGTTTGGCGGCAGACCCATAACAGACGGAGCACTCGGTTTGGTAGTAGACCCGCAGTACTCGACAGGAGGATTACCTCGGTAGTCTAAGGTTAGTGAATAGCGCCTCGGAGTCGCAATAGGGCCACTGTACTTGACAGAGGAGGATGTCTCCAGTGGCTCTGGTTTCGATAATGAAAATATTGGTTTTAACTGAGTCAATGACCTTTGTGTTTTCCTCATGATTGAGATGAGTTACTTGATAACTTAGGTATATGAATGGGAATATACCTAAGTAATGGTTATCCGTTGAAATCATACTTTTTGGATTATCCTTGTTGGATTTGAGAGACCTTAAGGGTCTCGGGGTCCCTACTGAGTATCGTTATACTCACCCCTACACGGGCTATGCCTGCACCTCATTGTGATGGTTGCAAACGATGGACAATGCTGACGGATGCCGAGAGCAACAGGATAGGACGGTACCCGGAGGAGGACCTTATAATGTATCGTTACACAGTAGAGTCTTAAGGACATGGAGTGCTAAGGAGGCCATCTATACCTACCCTACATGTAGGAACCCCGGAGGATGATCTAGGAGTTGCTTTCACCTATCAGTTGTTTGTCCATTTTTTAGTTGTGCTTATTTTCAGTTTTATTTGTGCTATATAGTTGGGCTTGTATTTTGGACCCCTTTACTTTCAGTACACTTTTTATAAAACTCCTACTTACTGTTTTCTTCCTCTTGTACTCTGGTTGTGTTTTTTTATGATTTATAAAGGTAATGTCATCCCATTTTTAGGTAATTGCGCCATTGGTGCTAGTCGCCATCCCCTGGCCTATGGAATACGGGCTTGGGGTAGTCACAATTCGGGCCCCGGGGGACGGTTCTTGACTAATCTAGTACCTAACTAAATGAATCAATTTTTGTATATATTGACATCATGATGTTTACCTATTTTTCTCTCTTAATATATTTTCATGTTATAAATACTGTCTTTATTCCTCCTTAATATTCTATCGGATATATGGTTGGGTATTACATTTCTTATGGTTGGATGTTATCCATGTCATTATGATATCCAAATCTATAATTGTATCACAATGAATACAAAGTATTTCTAAATCAATATCATCAATAGAAAATAAATTTCATTTAAAAAAATAGATTCATCTTCTTTATTTTTTTCTATAATGGTTGTAATTTGGAAAATAAATTTTATCGATTAACTCTAACCTTCTTCAATGAGGCATAATCAAGTCCTTTTATGTGAATATGTATATTACACACTTCTAATATGTATCACTTCCTAAAATATCACAATAGAGGTAATTACTCTAAATTTATAATTCAAGGATAATAGCTGTCAACTACAAATTTTGTGTCTACTAGTTTTACTTGTGGATCATTAATGGTTATGTGGAATTATCTATAATTTTATCATTATTCAAGTGAATCCATCCTAGAACATTTTTATGAACAATTTTATAGCCTAAAACATTATCTACATTAGGGGAGTGTCTGTAAAACTGCATTGACTGGCCTCTATTTAAAGTCCTTAATGTATACATATATTACCCCTTTTTTGATAATAGAGATAATGTGATAAATTTTTTGAGAATTTTTTCACAGTAGATCTATAATGCCCGGCTAATCAAATAAATATTTGGATCTATATGAAAGGTTTTGGACCAAATCATACTTCAATTCCAGTTAATTTCATTTAATCAACCATTTGAAAATTATTTTACTTTTCTTTGGATTAAAATCCCACATCATCAGTGGAGAAGAAAAAGGTGATTCATAATCATCATTTCATCATTACATTAGAATTTTTTGGTTCAAAATATATAATGAAATTTTATTTTCATGAAAATTGATGAAATATATACATATATTTAGAGTCATTAAATTCCATGTACTGCATAATCTTTTACCATAGTATGAACTATGAGCTTCTTTATAAGAATCATCATAAAAACACTAACTATAGAATTTCAAACACATTAGTGGATATTTTCACAATGTGTTTCAGCATAAATATATAAATCAATGTATTAGGATAATGAAACAAAATATTAATAAAAAATTTATGATATAAAAAAATTCATTGAAAAAAATGAACCATCGACTCCACATAACTTATAATTAATTGTATTACTAACCATTTCGTTTTATTGATTTAGTTTGTAAATTTTCGGCCTCGATTTACAAAATAGTAACTGAATTAGGTTTCAACCTAAAATCAATAATGATTCCTCATAGCCCATATTTTTATAACTAGTAGTAAATGGATAGAGTAGTTCCCTTGGGAGAAAATAACCCAAATATCAGAGTTCACAATAATAAAGAAGTATCTAATAATCATTCATCATGAATAATGATAGTAGGAATAGTAAATACAATGTTGAAACCCTGACCCCAACCCCCCAGATCTGATCCCTACTACCATTAAATTGGAATAAATACATGATTTAGATCCCAATGGATTGATAAGTTTAGTAGTGTTGGAAACCATTGACCACAAATTAATCTTATATTATAAATGAATTAAAAAAATTACATCATAACTATTTATCATTCAACAAAAACTTTATTACACCAAGCATATCCTTACATATCATTCCTAGGGAATATCATGAAATCATGGGTAACGTAAAAAAATAACAGGGAGATCAAATTATCAATAAGTGATAATTAATGTCGAATCTATCAAGAATTAATAAGAATAACAAATATGGATTTTTTGAAATTTGGAGACACATTATATTTAAATAATATGACTATCATAGTGTGATATAGAAGAATCAATATGTAAAGGTATGTAACTAAAACAAATTCAATTTAATAAATAAAAATGGAATTAATTTCGGTAATAGATATTTCAATATGAAAATATCAGGGAGAAATAATAATAATAAATGATTTCTTAATGAAGGTAATTCATAAATATTAGACTTCATGTCTATGGAACATTAAATCATATACCATCAATACCATTCACATGATGATTTAAAACAATCTGTAGAAAAAAATTTAATTTGGAAAACTAATTTTTATAATTATATCATTCAATAAATCAAGGTGATATAATTTTTCCCCCATCCATTATTTCCAGTCGAAATCATTTCCCATATATCAAATAATCAATTTAATTCTTGAACAATCCACCCTAACAAATATTAACATTCTGTAAAGAAAACATATTTATCAATATTTACCAAAATAATCAAATAACTATATGAGTAAGCACCATATGTAAAATTGGTTTACATTTTAGGAAAAAATAATATCTTTGATAAATAATGTGGATATTTTGGGTATTTGTAATGTTCAATCGTCATTGTAATGTGAATAAATCAAGAGAAAGATAATGACTACAAAAATTATTCAAGGAAGTGAACATCAATACTATCATTTGTAGAAATAATCATAATCCATCCATAGGAAGAATAATTATGATATCAATATGACCTATACCTGTTGGATTATGAATAATGGTTGTTCTTTTAAATGAATATAAATAAAATAAAAAGAACCTTAAAAACATTCTTGAGAAAAATATCCTCCTTTAAATTGGAATAACATTATGAAAAAATCATATTCCTTAAAAATTTATTTTAAAAACATTTTCTTAAAATATATTCTAATTATTTAAAAGGATTCATAAACTAAATGAAAGCATGAAATTTTGTACAATGTAAGATGACCATTCCTTTTTCATTTTAAAATCATTAGAAAAGGTACTTATTCATAATGAGAAAAGAATATTTCATTAATAAAAATTAAAAAGAAAAAATTTGTAAAATAAACATTTAATAAAAAATTTTGGAATTTTTTAAGAAATTATTTATGATATTTTTTTTTAAAACATGATTTTAGAAGAAAATATATTTTCTCACCATGAAGGGAAAATGAATCCATATTTCTATTTAAAAACATTCCTTAAACATTTTCTACACAAAAGAGTGTGAAAATTAGAACATTTGGATAAAATTATCATGAATAAGCATAGGATAATAAAGTTAGCTATTTCATTAAGAAATTATGAATTAATTTTATTTAACTGATATTCAGGAACAAAAAATATCAATTAAAATGAGATTTTGAAATAACCCATTAAAATGATCACAATGTTGAAGTGAAAATTAATAAATGAATAAATCATATATATAAAATATAAATATAAATAATATATTTTTAAATAAAATAATATATATCTAAATTTAATTATAATATAATCATATACCATCGATGATAATGCCAATATATTATAACCCAATGAAAAGAATTGACTTATGGAATTTTATTAAAACATTGTAACTTGTAAATGAAACACCCAATGATTAAATAATTAAAAATCAGACATATAATAGGTTGAATAATTAATTATTCAAGACATTAATTTTTAAGGGGTATTATATACTCTATAGAAAACAAATTTGGTTCATAAAATCACAATATTCATCAATGAAATGAAATTGATATTAAATTACTTACCTTATGCTTACATTTTCTTGAACATGATTTGAACTCCTGTATAATGGTTTTAAACATGTTACTAATATACTATGTAACCAAATTATTATTTATTATTTCATATATTATCTGGTTATACCATATTATTACCCATTCACTGATAATTATTCATTATTTTTAATATTCCGGTTAACAACTAGCGTTGGTTTTCCAGTATGTTTTGACTTATTATTTTTGGTTCATATTACATATATCCTGATTTAATAATCACTATAAATTAAAAAATTACCTAAATTATATATAAATTTATAATTTATTTATTTATATTAATCTGTAAAATTTGGTGATAGTAAATGAAATACACTATTCATGGAGACGGTAGGTCGTTCGTACGCATGAACATTATTTCCATTTTATTATTGTATATAAAGAAATAAAAGTAAATTATAAATATATATATTACAAATAAATTATAATTATTATGTCATACAGATCTCATACATTTATTAAAACCATCTTTAAGACATATCATGAAAAGCATGAACAAATTACACCACTTCGCGGGGTGCTATTCTACCATACCAACGAACTACATTGTTGAGTTGACATAGAATGGATAGAATCAAGGTTAGTATTATATATTAATTATATATGAATAAATAAATCATAAATAAAAAATATAAACCATATTCCATCAATATTACAAACCATGAATGTTTGTAATGAACAAACGAATGACGTCGGTTTGTGACGCAGTAGTCCACCGTGTACACAAATGATGGTTTCATGACCCATTTTTTGGATGTGTGTGTGTTTTTTTGGTAATATATTTAACATAATATTATCTTAGTAGATTCGATATAATCTGGTTATTATATAATCCCAATATTAGTATAATTTAATTTGATTTAGGAAGTAATATAAAAGATTCGTTGAGGAATGTTACATCTTCTTTGTGTATCTCCTTTTGTTTTTCAGTAAATACCTTCCAATAGGGGATTTTTTTGCAATCACAATCCTTTTGGTATTAGGGGATGGAATTTAAAAAGTAATTTTTTGATTTTTATTTTGATAAAAATGGCTTCGGAGGTGTGATGACAGTGAGAGAGAAAAGAACATTTTATATTGGAAGAGGTGTGGTATTCTTTTATACAACCAAACATGTTAAATATTATATTTATCCCTTTATTATGCTTCCTAAAAAATAGAAAAATTATTTAGGGTATGAATTATTTTCTCATACATACATCTACTATGGAAAATAAATAATTTTTTGTCAATTAATTCCTTAGTCTTTATGTTTATTCATTTTCAACATTATTGTTTTTACATAGGTAACTTGAACCTTTTTATTTACCTAGGTAATTTATTAAATAATATTATATAAAATATATATTTATTAGAAATTTTATACCGATTTATTCTATATATTAATTCCAATTTACCAAATAAAAATCCTATGTATGTGTAAAATTAATTTGTATACAAATGAATGTAACGTATAGAACTTCATTTTAACCATAATTATATTAATTAATTAGACCTCATTCCCTAAATTATAATGGTAAAAAAATAATTTGAAATAATTTTATAATATCAATTATCCTTATTCCAAATAAATAATACATTTTTCCAAATTCCATTCATGTATGTTTTATAATTTAATTTATACTTAATCCTAATGACGCTATGAGAAATATTGTTTTTAAAGTGAATATTTCAAATGTTTACTATATTTTTGTATCTAAATTAAATATAAAAATAAAAATAATATACTAAATTGGAATAATTTATTTTTTATTTCTCTAATTTTACTTCAAAACAATTATAAAAAATAATTTAACCTTATAAATTATTTAGATAAAAATTCAGGATTCAATTAAAATCTAACATTTATCACTATTCATAAAAATAAGAATCTGATTATAGAAATACATGAAAATAAATCTACGATAATATTTAAATTAAAATTTAAAAAATAATTTCTTCTTCAAATATGATTTATAAAAGTCTTTAAATTTAGTTTGTAAAAATGTTCTTCCTTAAATGGCTTCAAAAATGTCGTTAAAAAGATACAATATCTAATATGTAAAATTATAAGAGTTATTATAGTATGAATATAAAATTTATTGGATGAATATAAAAACATTTAATTGGATATATAATATATAAATTTCATTAATATAATCCCCTAATATTAATTAATTAAATATTTTATGATAAAACAAAAAAAAATATTTTTTTAAAAACCTTTTCATTATAATCACTTAGTTTTTATATTCTTTTTTAATTAATTGGTAATCAATGAATACAATAATATATTTTTATAATATAATTAATACCATTAATATCTTAAAATTTAATTTCTCATAGGTAATTCTAATTTTATAAAAAATTTAAATATTATTTAAAAAAACTCGGTCTTGCGTGTAATGTAAGCCATCAAATAAATTCATTGTTGTGTGTAATGTATGATAAACTATATGTTTTATGAATTTAAAATTATAATTTTTTTAAATATAGTTAAAATTTAAAATATATTTTAATGTATCAATATTTTATAATCCTTTCTATGATTGGTGTTGCATGTCATATACACTATCAAGTAAAATCTCCTTATTTTTAGAATTTCATTGTTTTACAATATACCTGTCATGAATAAGTAATATACTCACAATTAAATCATGATCTTTATAATCATTTGTTTAACATTTAAAAAACCATTCCTTAAAAATCCAAATTTTAATATGGTTAATATAACATCTTCTTTATATGAGAGGATCATAAGTACAAAGGACCCATATAATAACATATAACTAGGTTTCTAAGTAGGGGAACATTAGTGGAATGTAAATATATGTACATGTAAAAAAAGCATAAATAATTAAAGTGTGGGATTGAGTTCATTGATAAAAATATGATTAAAGTTCAAAGGAATGTTGAAATCATCAAATCCTGAAAAAATTTGTGATGATCTGAATAACAATTTGATTCATTTTCTATTAATGTAATAGGAAACATTCTTGATTCAAGATAATTTTCCTAATGTTGAGTTATTATTTTACTACTTAATAATATAAGGAAATAAACTTAGTTGATATATTTCTATTTCATAAACTTAATTTTATCATTTGGTTTTTCATTGACCAATTCCCCATTAATCCCTTTACTCCAAGAAATTATAACCTCAAAATTAATTTATTTATGCCTGTAGCACTAAAATTCACTTTTAAAACATAATAAGACCCCTAAAAGAGTGAAATGATTTTTCATAAATCTATTTATAAAACAATATATTTAATATATTAATCATCAAAAGTAATATTTAATACTACCAGTACATCGTTAATATATATTCATCATATTTTTTTACTGAAAAAATGACATATTAACAAAAGAATTTTGAAGGTCAGTGGTTGGAATTTAACATTTACCATCAATAACTTGTTATTTCATGTCTTAAATCATTTCTTAAGATGATGTGTTTCTATTATTCATAGATATTTTACTTTCTTTGAACCATATTAATATGATTTGAAAAATTAATATGATAGAAAAACATGAAATTTCATCATTAAAAAACCTTTTAAGGTATTCAACTGAACCCTAATACACACAATCTTTATCTAGTTTATTTCTACATAAGACCATACATGGTAAAGGGTTATCCTTAATATGAGGGTATTGATTATGATAATTCCCAGTCTCCCCACATTTATTATAACAATATATAAATATATTCATTGGAGGGGATTTATTTCCTTCAATCATAGTATTCATTTTCCACTGCAATCTGTTAATTTATGTCGATATTTTCCACACATAAATAATTTTTCTAATCCTTCAAGACACATTACATGGTTTCTCCTTACACATTTATTACATAATGTAAATGATGACTTCTTATATTCGTTATATGCATCACTGTAATTCATAAAAAACTCCATCCTTCTCTTCAATAGTGGGCCCAAGAGTCGGTTAAGGTATATGCAGTTAATGTATTTTAGGAAAAATAATCATGCATAAAAATGTTTTCTTTCAATCCAATAAAAAACATAGTGGGTTTATTATTTTATCTATATTATCTTTCATGTTAAATGTTAACATTATTCTTTCCGGTTCCATCCATTGAATAAAACCAAAAATCAATTGTTATAAACAATAATCATAGTGATAAAACTATGTAATCTTTTATAGGATGTCTAAATCATGTCACCATGTTTTTATTCTAAGTCATAATAGGTTTAAACTAGGTTATTTATTTTCATTATATATTAATATCATTCATAATATTTTGAAAATAAAATTACATTATCCCAATAATATCACTCGGTAGTGTCAAACTAGGTGTTCAGTATTGTCTATTGTTGTGTATGAGTTTACACATGATTCAATACGGATGTTCTCTTTTTAGAGTTATTAATCATACGTACATATATTCCAAAACCACATAAACTTTCAATATTTAAATAGAGATTTATTTCCTAGAATACCTACAAGATATATACTTTAACAATACTTTAGGATGTTTTTATATACTTATCCTCAAATTCTATCAAAAGGTTATGTGTGTTAATATATGTTTTCCTAAATTATGTTCTAAAGGATTAGACTAAACATGCTCTGATACCAACTACAGAAAACCTGACCCAGCAGCTCGAAACGGGTCCATAATACCATTATATTATCATAGATACAAGATTATGATCCGAAAGGAACAATATGTTTAGTAGTCTTGGTAATCTATAAAAATACATGAGTCTAGTATTAAAAATACGTACAAATAATTAATTATATTTATTATTTCAAAAAAAAAATTTATTCATCTAGAATATCATTGCATATCATTATTTGTACTTTTCATGGAATCCTAGTGGAAAGAAACAAAATAAAGGTGAGATCAAATTCTTAGTAAAGTGTAAGTATAGTGGATTCTATAATGAATCAATATGCCTAATCTATATAGAAATATTGATAATTGAAAACACATTTCATTTAAATAACATGAATATATTGGTGGGATAGGGAGGAATAAATATTACAAGGTATGAAATTTAAGAACATAATATCAAATCAATAAAATGAGAAGGAAATTCATCCATAGATAATGTCAAATATAAATCATCACAGATAAAGAATAATAAAAATGTAATTATCAATTAAGAAAATTATTAATTATTGTAACATAGGACCGAGGCACATGAAATCATAAACCATCAAGGTCATTCAAAATATGGTTTGATGTAGAAAACCATTTAATTTTTCAAATTGATTTTTATTATGAAACCAATTAATTAAACATGGGGCTATATAAATTCTGGGACCATTCATCACTACCAGTGAAAATTATTTCTCATATATTGAATAATAGATTTATTTGTGAATAATTTTACTTACCAAATATATGTATTTAATAAAATATATGGATTTGTAAATATTTCACTATGTAATCAACTAACTGTCAATGTAAACACCATATTTTAAAATATTATATGGTTTACCCAATAATTATTTCCAAGAAATATTATTGGGGTATTTAAAAGAAAATTTAATGTTCAATGGCCCTAAAAAGAGAATATCTCAATGGGATCATAATGAACACAAAAATGAATCATGGATGTTAATGTGAACAATATCCTTGGTCAAAATAATCATAATCCATCTAGAGGAAGAATTAGGGTGGTCTCAATATGATGTATACCCATTCAAGTAATAATAAGTGTAAAGAATCATAAAATTCAAGGGATTTTTTTTAATTTTCTTTGGGATTTTACAAGAACGCAGTTTCTAACGGCACCTGATTCCAAGGCCCGGTGTGCTTGGAATAATTTTCCGAAGTTTAGCTGGGGTACGTTCAGTGAACGAACGAGTGGGTTTTTCTAACTTTTGAACCGGTTATCAGAATTGAATTCCAAGGGCACCGATGGAATCGCAACGCTGGTAATTGCTTAGAAACAGCATTTCCGGAGTTGTGTTTGCTCAGGTGTGGTTTTTTTAGTTTTTGGGTTATGTAATTGAATAAAATAAAAATGGTTCGACCAATTTTTATTTACTTAATGCTGCTTAACCTATGCTAAGTGATTGGAGTGGTACCCACAATATCCTACCCACAAGGTAGGATATTTGTGAGGTGGGGTCCACATGAGCCCCACCATTTCTTTTCTTCCTAAACCCCATCCTTTAATAAAGTAACACACCCGCACCCCTATTAAGTGGAAGTCAGCCCTTGCGTTTTCTATTTATGAGACGCCTCAATTAATTTGGACAGTTAAAATGTTGCAATTAATTCATTTTAATTGATCGTTTCACATTTTTAATTCCAATGCATGGATTGAGAAATAAAATAATACAACTCTTATTTTATTAAGGGTTGTTGGGTTGTGAGAGGCTTAGGAGAATTCGCCCAAGTTCTTGATGTTCTTCCTCTTCGACGAAGAACGCGAAGAACACTGACCTCCGATGACAGACGACGGTGAGAGACGCCTTCCTCGGAGATCGCCGACCTGACATGCATCACCTCGTTCTTTCATTCTACATCAATGGAAGGGAGACAACGTTCCTCTGCGACGCAAAGATCCGCCTTCTTCCACGGCGATCAATTCTGTGACGTCCCTTTCTGCGATAACCTCGTTCGACCGCTACGCTCGAGGTATGGGTTTATTTTATTTTGTTTGTTCATGATTACTTCCTTCATTTCCAACTTTTCAATTTGAGCCTCTTGATATCGAAATAATGGGAGGAGGTTGGACCGCACGAACATGGTCGAACCTCCTCCCCCTATTTGGTTTGAGTTTGTTGCGGCACGTGTAAGGCGGCACGGTGCTGAAGCACCACACGGAATATATAAAAGGAAGGATGGATAATCGCGGCGTCAATGCGCCGCACCATTGAAGATGAACTAAAGCGCGGCACCGTCGTGCTACATTGAAGAATCACAAAAGCACCGCTGCTGGAGCGGGGCCGCGGCGGGGGGCGCGACGCCATCGCGCCACGCCGGACGGACCAAGGCTGCAGCTTAGGCTACGGTGGAGTAGGGACTGGCGGCCGGTTCCGGGCCGCCGACGTCGGAGCAGGGGGACCGGCCCATGCCGGTCCCGTGGGGGTAGCAGCTGGTCGGCCGGAGCGGGCCGGTCGGTCAGGGGGAAAATAGGGGGTTCGTAACCCCCGGTTGGCCAGTAGGTGCAGCCCCCCACATGGGGGTTGCAGTTTCACTACACCGGGGGCAGTGCACCCCCCCCCCCCTTCAACGCTCATCCATTTCGTCCGAGCCACCTGGCCAGCACCAGCGCGCTAGTGCACCGGGCCGCGCCTCGGCCAGGCCGGACCCGGACCTGGGTCGGGCCGACCCTGGGGGTATTGAGCCGAGTCGGACTTGGCCTGAACCCCCAATTACCAGACCTCTCACGATCATTTGCCCATAACATGGGATGTGGACCTCCGATAGATGCACCTTCAGCTGCGATGCGAACATTGGATCGAGACCATCGTTTTGGTATATTACACTCAAGGTTTCAAGGTACATTAGGTTCAGCCGGGTTGGTTCGTACACGAAACCAACCGAGACCTCGGAGCGTAAATGCTTATAACTTGAGCTCCGGACGTCTAATTGACGTGCGGTCGACTTTGAAGGTTTCCTCATAGTGAGACGGACCTTTTGGCTTACTCCGCTCAAGGTTTTGACGCAGTTGGAGTACGGTCAGTTTGGTTTTGGCTTAAAAATCAACCGGACCCCTGAAACGAAAAATCCAATAACTCTCATACCGGGTGTCCGATTGACACCCCGTCTGTGACGTTGAGTTCCTGTTGACGATACATAACTTTTGGATAAATCAACTCCAAACTATGTCTCAGTTGATGTATCAGCCACTCGGCTCGTGGATCGGACCCTCCCGAACGAGTTTGATGTGTCCGGGAACCTTAGAGCGGGTTGTGACTACGACGATGATGACAACTGTGCAGGAATCCTCTGTGTATTCGACGACGACGACTACAGAACTCAACGATCCTACGTGGATCAGTGCTACTGATCCTGTGTGGGTCAGATCTTATGTGGGTCAGCGCTCACCGGTCCTGTGTTGGCCAGTGCCTACAGATCCAGTGTGGGTCCGATCCTGTATGGGTCATTGCGTGGGTTAGTTATCTATCGATCCTTTGTGGGTCATTTTATGGGTTAGTACCTATCGATCCTGTGTAGTTCCGATGGCTTAGATGAATTAGTGGCTACATATGACCATCTCTATCGTCTTACGAAGAAGTATACCTGTGTGAGCTGAATCTTGACTTTCAATCCTTATCTTCCATAAGGTTTTCTTGATATCCTATGTGGATTGCATTATGATTTCCTATATCGATTGGGATGTGATTTCTTGTGTGTACTAGGTTGAACATGAGCTCGGATGTTGGAGTCGAACGAGAATTGATGACTTAGGTATATGTATGGGCATATACCTAAGTGGTTTCAGATGTTACTTTGTGATTGTATCATTCCTTTGTGGATTATCCTTTGTGGATTGTGAGAGAACATCAGGGGTCTAAGGGTCCCTAAGTAGTAGCTTATACTCACCCCTACAAGGGCTATGTCCGCACTACATTGTGTTGGTTGCAGACGATGGACATCGCTGACCGTGGTTGAGGCTTGTGGAGCAAGTCGGTACCTGGAGGTGGACAGCTGGGCGGGACGTACTCGGAGCGGATGTCTGGACCGAGGAGATGTGGAGGCTATCTGTACCCACCCTTCAGGTGGGACTTTCAGTGGATGGCTCGACATTGTGGCATTACATTTCAGTTGTTGTACTCTATTTTCAGTTGTACTTTACTTTCAGTTTGGGTTTGTATTCTGGCCCACTTACTTTTCCTCACTTACTATTTCACCCAGTTTTTACTTAGTGTTTACTTCTGCTTGCTTACTATGGGTGTTTGTTCACATTACAAAGGTAATTCCTTCCCTTTTATCTGGAATCACGCCTTGGTGCTAGTCTCAAGCCCCTGGCCTTTAGAAGGCGGGCTTGGGGTAGTCACGGCACGAGCCCCAGGGACGGGTCATGAAAAATTGGTATTTGAGGAGTTCGGTTCTACCACAGAACCCAGGAATCTGATATTTTTCTATGTGAAGAAATGGTGTTAAGAGTATTGGTTGTGGTTATCAGTCCAGGGAGTCCATTGATGGTGCGGCGGTTGACATATCCGTACACCAAGACCCGAACATCTGATTTCCGACTTAATACACGATAACATTGATTGAATATGTGTTTCATGTTCTCTTTGTCATTACATTGTGTCAGCTCACCAGGTATACTTTTTGACCATGGGGAACCTATTTCATTTCAGGATGGCCCCACGACGGCAGCCAGCTTGGGTTCCGAGCGTTGTGCGTGACGACAACCCACCAAGCGATGAGGCCTCGGTATAGGGCCCTTTGATAGCAGAGGCACTGGTGGTACCTCTGCCCGCTGAGCCACCGATGCTACCAGCCCCAACCGCTGACGATGCACGTCGCCTTAGTGAACTGCATGAGTTTCAGCATCAGCGACCGCCCATGTTCTTTGGGGAGACGGACCCTCAGGCAGCCAAGGATTGGATGGAGGCAGTTGTGTGAGTTTTTAGGTTAGTGAGGACACCAGATGACCTCATGGTGATCCTCACAGCGAGCCTCCTCCACCCGGCAGCAGGCAGATGGTGGAGCTTGATGCTTCAGGTTCACGATGAGGCATCTCTCCTCTGGACAAAATTTGAGTGCCTCTTCAGCTCGGAGTTCGTCCCAGCCCCCCACCATGCGGGGCACATCCATGAGCTTCTACAACTACGGCAGGTCAGCTTGTCGGTCTCTCAGTACTCGACGAGATTTTCCGATCTCTCGCGTTATTAGACAGACATGGTATGAGACTCATTCTTTCAGGCCCGTACCTTTGAGCAGTGATTGAGGAAGGAGATCAGGGCATCGCTAATCAACCATAGCATTCTGACATAGGCAGGGGTACTGGAGTGAGCCCTTCTCATCGAGAGCTTCCTTGCTGAGCCTACATCAGCAGCGAGACCTACCGCTGGGCGGCACATAGCAGTGTCTTCTGCAGCAGGCAATTGACAGATGACTCATGGGACCAGACATTCCAGACCCTCAGGTGGACGACCTCAGGACACTGGCTTAGAGGTGCGAGGCACTCAACGCAGAGCCAGTCTTTCAATAGGCAGACAGTGCTACGCATACGGCAGGCAGGGCCACATGGCTCGTGACTTTCCGAACAGCCATACTGTGGAGCAGCAGATAGTTGAGGTGCCACCCAGGCAGAGGCAGAGGGTCGACCATGGCGGTCTGCAGGGAGCAGGCGGACGAGGTAGAGGATATGGCCAAGCAGCCGGTGGTGGGAAACGCAATCAGGCTCTACCACCACCACCCACAAGAGGTCCACCCCAACCACAGGGATATGGTGGGCAGCGACAGGCACAACATCAGGCAGCAGAGGCCTATGAAAACGGTGCACCCTAGATGATTCGAGGTACTATCTGTGTTTATTCCACCCTTTCTGAAATTCTTATAGACACAGGTGGGAGTCATTCATTCATAGCTGGTGCCCTTGTATGGAGCTCGGAGATTCCGAAAGAGCCATTTGTTAGATCCTTACGGCTAGATACTCCTACGAGAGCAGACTCGACAATTACGCACTCGTTCCAGCAGTGTTATCTTGCTCTATGAGGCGAGAGCTTCGGCTGGCATATTCTTGTAGCGGTGTCGAGGCCTTACGACGTCATCTTGGGCATGGATTGGTTATCTACAGTCCATGCTCAAATTGACAGTGTTAGATGCAAGGTGCGGTGTGTGCGCACCGACGGGAGCAGGTTCACCTTCGCCAGCGAGAAGGGAGCCTTCGCAGCACAGGATGGACTCTCACAGAGGAGAGGACATACCATCACTCATCAGTTGGCTAGCCTCATCCTAGGAGTAGTTGACATGCGAAGTCCTAGTTTTCCTGCAGTGGTGGATCTGTATACGGACGTTTTCCCCAACGAAGATTCTAGACTACCTCCTCACAGAGAGGTAGAGTTTTATATTGATCTGTACCCAGGGACATCCCCGATATCCACCCCAGCATATCGGATGGCTCTTGCCGAGCTTTGAGAGCTACGGGTATAGTTGGAGGACTTGCAGGGAAAGGGATTCATCCTACCCAGTGTTTCACCCTGGGCTTCCCCAATATTGTTTGCCATGAAGGTGGACGGGAGCTTGCGACATTGTGTCGACTATCGTCTCCTGAACCATGTGATAGTGAGGAACATGTATCCACTACCGAGGATTGATGACCACTTCGATCAGCTCAAGTGAGCATGGAGATTCCTGAAGATATACCTTATATCAGGCTATCATCAGCTCAGAGTTCGGGACGAGGACGTATAGAAGACGACCTTCAGATGTCGGTATGGCCACTATGAGTTCTTGGTTATTCCATTAGGAATAACCAATGCTCCAGTAGTGTTCATGGGCCTCATGAACAGGATATTTCAGCCATACCTCGATCGATTTTATGTGGTCTTCATTGATGACATTTTGATATACTCGACGACTGAGGAGGAGCACGCCTACCACTTGCGAGTTGAACTTGACACACTTCGAGAGAACCATCTTTATGGTATGTTATTGATGTGTCAGTTCTGGATATGCGAGGTCCACTTCTAGAGACACATCATCTCTGAGGTGAGAGTTGTGGTGGATCCTGCGAAGATCGAGGTAGTGCTAGCTTGGGAGCCATCCAGGAGCATGACAAAGGTGTGGAGTTTCTTGGGACTAGCTGGGTACTATCAGAGATTTGTTCCAAACTTCTCCAGAGTTGCGGCACCACTCTCAGCTTTGACGAAGAAGGGGAAACCCATTGTGTGGTCAAAGAGATGTCAGCAGAGATTCCATAAGCTGAGACAGAGATTGACCATCGTGCCTATCTTTAAGCTAACAGAGGAGAGAGTTGGGAACGTAGTATACTATTATGCGTCAGGGACCAGACTCAGATGTGTCCTGATGCAGGAGCAGGCTGTGATCGCCTATGGATCACGTCAGTTGAGGAAGCATGAGTAGAACTACGTTACCCATGACCTGGAGATAGTAGCAGTGGCATTCTCTCTGAAGATGTGGTGACACTATCTGTTGGTCGAGCACTTTACAGTGTATTCTGACCATCAGAGTCTCAGGTACATCTTCTCGCAGAAGGACCTGAACCTGAGACAGCGACGATGGCTCGAGTTCCTCCAGGACTATGACTTTGAGATAGTCTATACTCCTGGGAATGGGAACGTAGTAACCGATGCTCTAAGCAGGAGGACGGGAATCTAGCTACTTGGGGAGGCGACAGAGCATCTATCCGCTTTGCATATATCCTTCGTGGATAGATATGGATCAGCCTTTCTTCAGTCACTCACAGTCACTCCTCCACTACTGCAGAGGGTCAGAGAGGCACAGTGTGGGGACGATGACTCTGAGATGCGGCATGCACAGATATCCTCAGGACAGGCACTTGATGGTTTCTCTTTAGGAGGAGGGCATGACGTCCTTTTCATTAGACGTACCTTGGTACCAGTTAATTTACAGGCAGAATTGGTAAGAGAGTTTCACACTTCCCCTTTGGTGGTACATCCTCGAGTGGTGAAGATATAACATGATCTCAAATGATAGCACTGGTGGCCAGGCATGAAGAAGGCTGTGGCAGATTTTGTTTCTCGATGCCTCACCTGCCAGCAGGAGATGGCAGAGCACCAGGTACCAACAGGCTTAGTACAGCCCTTGGAGGTCCCAAAGTGGAAGTGGGATGGGATATCTATGGACTTTGTGACTGGACTTCCACACACTTCTAAAGGTCATGACTCCATTTGGGTGATTATTGACTGACTCACCACGTCGGCTCACTTCTTACCCATCAGAGAGCAGGGCTCAGTGGGGAGCTTGGTATGTCTCTATGATCAGGATATTGTACGGCATCATGGTGTGCCATCATCTATCATCTCCGATCGAGATGCTGTCTTTACTTCCCGACTTTGAAAGGGGTTGTAGGAGGCGTTCGGGATGCAGCTACGTATGAGCACCGCCTTTCAACCTCAGATAGATGGTCAGATGGAGAGACCATTTAGACTCTCGAGGACATGCATCGCGCATGTGTCCTCGACTTTTGTCATACCTAGGAGGACTACCTAACCTTGGTGGAGTTCGCATCCAACAACAGCAACCACTCTACCATCGGGATGGCACCATATGAGGCGTTCTATGACCGACCTTGCAGATCACCTATGTGCTGGACAGACCCTGGGGAGTCAGCACTTGTGGGACCAGAGATGGTCCAGGCCACGATAGAGAAGGTCCAAGTCATCCAGGAGCAGATGAGGACAGCTCAGAGCCGGCAGAAGTCTTATGCTGACAGGAGTCGGAGGCCACTAGATTTCGAAGATGGCAACAATGTCTTCTTGTGGGTCTCACCTCGACGTGGATTAAAGATATTTGGCCTAGGTGGCATGTTTTCTCCATGCTTCATCGGACCATTACAGGTGCTCATTAGGATTGGCGAGGTGGGTTATCGCCTTGTTCTACCACCTCAGTTGCACCGGGTGCGTGACGTCTTCCACGTATCCCATCTGAGGAGATATGTGCACGATCCAACACATATCATTTATGATGGGGAGCTAGACATTGATGATGGGGTGGATTTTGCGGAGGTCCCGGTGGAGATTGAGGTTCGTCAGGAGTGGGACCTACGTGGATAGTCGAATCCTCTAGTGCGCATCAGATGGAAGCATGGGATCCTTCAGGAGAGCACTTGGGAGTGGGAGGCTCAGATGCGTTCTCAGTACTCAATTTTGTTTCCCTAGTTTTTTTTGATGTATCTTTAAGGGGATGTAAAACCCTAAGGTTGGAGTAATGTAAAGACCCATAAAATTCAAGGGAATTTTTATTATTATTATTTTTCTTTCGAATTTTACAAGAACACAATTTCTAACACCACCTGATTCTTGGGACCGGTACGCCCAGAATCATTTTCCGATGTTTAGATCGGGTACGTTCAGTGAACGAATGAGCAGGTTTTTCTAACTTTTGAACCAATGCTCGGAATCGAATTCCGAGGGAAGCGATGGAATCACTGCGCCAGTAATTTCTTAGAAACACCATTTCCGGAGTTGTGTTTGCTCGGGTGTGGTTTTTATGTTTTTGGGTTATGTAATGGAATAAAATTAAAATGGTGTGACCAATTTTTATTTAATTAAATCTTCTTAAACTAAGATAAGTGATTGGAGTGGGACCCACAATATCCTACCCTCAAGGTAGGATATTGGTGAGGTGGGGCCCACACGAGCCCCACTATTTCTTTTCTTCCTAAAACCCCTCCTTTAATAAAGTAACGCACCCGAACCCCTATTAAGTGGAAGTCAACCTTTCCGTTTTCTGTTTATGAAATGCCTCAATTAATTTGGAAGGTTAAGATGTTTCAATTAATTCAATTTAATTGATTGTTTCATTTTGGATGTTTGAACGCTAGGATTGAGAAATAAAATAAGACAACTCTTATTTTATTAAGGGTTGTTGGGTTGTGAGAGGCTTGGGAGAATTTTCTCATGTTCTTGAAGTTATTCCTCCTCGATGATGAATGCGAAGAACACCGACCTCCGACGATGGACGACAGTGAGAGATGCCTTCCTCGGAGATCGACGACCTGACGCACATCACCTCATTCATTCATTCCATGTCAAAATAAGGGAGACATTGTTCCTCCACGATGGGACGATCCACCTTCTTCCTTGGCGATCAATTCTGTGATGTCCCTTTCCACGAAAACCTCGTTCGATGACTACGCTCGAGGTAGGGGTTTATATTATTGGTTTTTTCCTGATTACTTACGTCATTTCCTCTTTTTCAAATTGAGGCACCCGATATCGCAATGACGGGAGGAGGTCGGACCGCACGAACACGGACAACCCTCCTCCCCCTTGTTGGTTTGATTTTGTTGCGGTACGTATAAGGCGGCGTAGTGCCGAACACCACATGGAAAATATTAAAGGAAGGACAGAGAAGAACGGCATCGTCGTGCCGCGCCGTTGAAGACGAACTATACCGCGGCACCGTTGCGCCACGCCGAAGAATCAAAAATACACTTAGGCCGGAGCGGGGCTGCGGCGGAGGGGAGCAGTGCCTTCGCTCCGCGCCAGACGGACCAATGATGCGGCTCAGGTCATGGCGGAGAAGGGACCGACGACCGGTTCCGGGCCACCGGCGGCGGAGCCGGGGGACCAGCCGAGGCCGGTCCAGTGGCGGCAGCGGCTGGGTGGCTGGAGCGGGCCGACCGGTCATGGGAAAAAACGGGGGTTCTTAACCCCCGGTTGGCCAGCAAGTCTGGCCCCCAACATGGGGGCCGCAGTTTCTCTACGCGGGGGGCAGCGCCCCCCCCCCCCCTTCAACGCTCGGCCGTTTAGGCCGAGCCACCTGGCCAGGACCAGCGTGCCGGGCCGAGCCAGCCGGGCCGGGTCGCGCCCAAGCTGGCCGACCCCGGACCCGTGTTGGGTCAACCCGGTTCGGGCCAACCCTGGGGGTATCAGGCCGGGTCGGACCGGGCCCGAACCTCCTATTACCGGATCTCTCACAGTCTTTTTCCCATAACATGGGATGGGGACATCCGAACAACACACCATCAGATGCGATGCAATCCTTGGATCGAGACGGTCATTTCAGTATATTACACTCAATGATTCAGAGTATATTAGGTTTGGCTGGGTTGGTTCGTACATGAAACCAACCGGGCCCTCGGAGCGGAAACACTTATAACTTGAGCTCCGGAAGTCCGATTGACGTGTCGTCGACTTTTATGGTTTTATTATAGAGAGAAAGACCTTTTGACTTACTCCACTTGAGGTTTGGACACAGTTGGTGTACGGTCGGGTTGGTTTTGACATAAAAACCAATTGGGCTCCTGGGACAAAAAAGCCAATAACACTCATAACGGGCGTCCGATTGACGCGCCGTCTGTGACATTGAGTTCCTGTTGACGATACAGATCATTTGGATACATCAACTCTAGACTATGTATAAGTTGATTTATCAGCCCCACGGCTTGTGGAGCGGACCTCCCGAACGAGCTTGTTGTGTGCGGGAACCCTTGAGCTGGCTGCGATTGTGATGACGATGACGACTGTGCTGGAATCCTCCATGTATTCGACGGCGAAGACTACATCACTCAGCGATCCTACGTGGATCAGTGCTACCGATCCTGTGTGGGTCAGATCCTGTGTGGGTCAGTACTCAGCGGTCCTGTGTGGGCCAGCGCCTAGAGATCTTGTGTGGGTCCGATCCTGTGTGGGTAATTGCGGGGGTTAGTTACATATCTATCCATTGTGGGTCATTGCGGGGGTTAGTAACTATCGATCCTATGTGTGACCGATGACATGGATGAATTAGTGGCTACATCTGATCATATCTATCATCTTACGAAGAAGTATACCTTTTTGAGATGAATCTTGACTATCAATCCTTATCTTCGATAAGATTGACTTGATATCCTGTGTGGAGTACGTTATGCTTTCCTGTGTAAATTGGGATGTGATTTCATGTGTGGACTGGGTTGAAATTGAGCTCGAATATTGGAACCGAACAAGAAGTGATGACTTAGGTATATGTATGGGCATATACCTAAGTGGTGTCGGATGTTACTTCGTGATTGTATCTTTCCATTGTGGATTATACTTTGTGGATTCTGGGAGACCTTCGGGGGTCTTGGGGTCCCTACTGAGTAGCTTATACTCACCCCTACACGGGCTGTACCTGCACTATGTTGTGTTGGTTGCAGACGACGGATATCGCTGATCGTGGTTGAGTCTTGTGGAACGAGTCGGTAACTGGAGGTGGACCACTGGGCGGGACGTACTCGGAGCGGACGGCTGGACCGAGGAGCTATGGAGGCTTTCTATACCCACCCTTTAGGTGTGACTTTCAGTGTACAACTCGATGTTGCTGCTTTACATTTCAGTTGATGTACTCCACTTTCAGTTGTACTTGACATTTAGTTTGGGTTTGTATTATGGCCCACTTACTTTTCCTCACTTACTATTGTACCCAGTTTTTACTTAGTGTTTACTTCCGCTTTCTTACTCTAGGTGGTTGTTCACTTTACAAAGGCAATGCCTTCCCTTTTATCTGGAATCACGCCTTGGTGCTAGTCACCAGCCCTTGGCCTTTGGACGGCGGGCTTGGGGTAGTCACGGCACGGGCCCCGGGGATGGGTCGTGACAATAAGGGTTTTTGTCTTTGAGGAATAAAAATACAACAAAAATACCTTTTAAAACTGTACATAGGAAAATATCCTTTTTAGTTTCAAAAAGAAATTTAAAAATCACTTTCTTTGAAAATCAGTTTTTGAAACCATTTCATTAAAAATGATATTATTAAAATTTTAAATGAATAATCAGAACAATTACAACATGTAATTGCATACATGTAACACCGAAAAAATAACAATATTTTCATTTTAGAGTAAATTTAAATTTATTTTCTAGCATTCATTCTATGCTATTCCATGTTAAGCATACACTACGCACAACACTACGATTATCTTGAAAAAAATGTCACATTAAGCGTAGAATAGTATATAATATTTTAAAACATTAATATATATTTAAAATTTTAAATATATTCAATCAAATGTTTTGACATTCATCAAATATATTTTATAGAGATATGTTTTGAATAAATAAATTTTTATGCATAAAAATCACTGTTTGACTACATGCAAATTTGTTGCCACTGTGCTCCTATTTTAAAAGTAAAATTTTAGCATTTTAGAATTTTTTTTTCTAAAAATAAATATCTTCATTCAGTTATGAATATAAAACATACATTAGGGTAATTGTTTGGTAATATTCTGATATGTTTATTTTTTTATGAATAATGAAAAATAATACATTATAGTTGAAAACTGTCTTTCAGTTTATAAATTTTATATTGTTAAATTTTATATTATTATGGATTTAAATGTGAAAATAGATCAATAATAAATATATTAATTAAATTTTGGTTATTGGAATCATTTTTATTTTTAATTTATATGTTAAAACTTGATGATATTTTTAACATTTTCACTTTAAAAGCTGTTTTCTTCTTATGTTAGTAGGATTAGAATTATATATAATTTTTCCACTACTAGGAATTGAATTTGGAAAAATTGATATAATTAATTCGAATCCATATATTATTTATATTCTAATAATCCAAACATAGTTTTTGATAAAAATGACTAGTGAATGTGATTAAAATTAGTTACACCAACTAAGGAAAAAATTAGTGTACATAGTGGTCAAACATTAATGTTACGGGGGAAAATGACCTTGACACAAAGCCCAAAACCACTGTATATCGATAAATAAACAATATCCCATATTTTATATGAATTTATTATTTACTATAATAATTTTACATGAAAGGGACCAATATAATATGTTATGTGTGGAATCAAAAAAGGAACATTCCTTACTTTTAACATTTATAAAGCCTTGCGATATGTAAAAAATCATAAATTCAAGTATAATTTTCCTTTTAAAATAAAAATGATTTATTTTTATCATCGTAAATTTATATTAAATTTTAGAAATTAATTATATACGTAAAATAATAGGAAACACAAATGCAATGATTATTTAGTTAATAATTTAATAAAATAAATTATACAAAAAATATTAAAAGTGATGAAAATGGAATGAATTTTTACATTAACATAAGTGTTTATATTAACGTTTAATTTTAAATATATTTAAACTCAATATATTTTAATTTCATCATAATATTGATATTATTAAAATTAAATTAATTAAATAATGTGAATATTGACATTAAAGTTTTTTTATAATAAATGATATTTTATTTAAATAATTAATTTTTATAAAAAATTAAATATTATCCAAATTTTTTTAAAATGATAAAAAATATAAAATATGGTCATGTAATGTACAAATTGATCTATTATGTTGAACATATAGTCCCCTAAATAGTAAAAACCTAATTAGCACGGTTTTGGTTAAAATAGTGTTTTTATGTGTTATATGGACTTGTTTTAAAATTACTTTCTAACACCCATGTGATTTTTATTTTTTAAATTAGATATCATATTTATAAAAAATTGTGTTTTTATTTTTTAATAAATATAAAATTAAATTATTCTTAATGCTTAAATTACAAAGGCTAGAAAATAGTTACCTTAATAAAAACAAAAAGGTAATAGTTGGGAAACATAGAAGTTATAGATTGAAAATATATAAACAACATTATTTTTGTGTGTTAGAGGTTATTATCTACAACATATTCACTTTAGTCCATTATTTATCTATTTTTATGAATAGTAGGTAATGGATATTGTAAGATCTTGACTTCTTATAGTATCATCTCATGCACATTTTCATGTACTATTTTATGATTTTAGGTACCTTTAACTTGGATTATTGGATTGGGGTGTATTTGGTTGAAATTTTAAGGAAAAATAAATGATAGTGGGCGATGCACGGTTTGCGTACATTTTGAAAAAACATGTGACCAAACAAGGCCAAGCGTACAAAACTGGATATAGGAGTCCATGAAATCTGCGCACAGTTTGACAAACCGTCCAAACAATCCGTGTCAACTATGAAAAACTGGCCAGTGGTGTATGTATGGTTGGTGCACATATTCCCCTAACTATGTGCCTCTTCCCATGAAACCTTGTGTGCAGTATTTTAATTATAAAAATATTTTATAAAAACACCAAATACCCATGGGACTCCCATATTTCTACCTTGTCTCGGTCTTAAAAAATATTAGGTGATCCCAAAGCCATATAGAGGGATTCCAAGGTGATTTGAACATCGTTCATCGATATTTAATGCCTGTATTAAAGATACAATCTCATCTACATAAGTAGATTTAATCACATTACTTCTCTCGTTTATTCCTATACCTTTCATTGATCTATTATTGGAGGATCTTAATATTTATCATAGATCTAAACCTATGTGTTAAGATCAATATCAATTATTACATATCATTATCTAATTTTGAAATATCCTGATGTCATTGATGTTAATTTTTGTTTTAGGGACATAGATCTAGATTTTCTTCGACGATGTTGTGCCGCTTTGCTTTCAGGGATTCCTGTTAGGATAACATCCTTTAATAAACTAAGGTAGGTGGTCTAATCGAACTTCTATAGTCATGATTTATGATATGATTATGTGTTTATGAGTTTTCTATTTTTCCCCTAATAATTAAATTTCTAAATTGGAGTATTTAGGAATATAGATTTGAGTTTCGAATTACCCTGGTGATTTTAATCGATAATTGAATCACAGAACAAATTATGTTAGCTTGCCCAAATTGATCTTTTGGAGATTTTATATAGTAATTTAAATATATTAATTGAGATTTGATATTGTAATTATGATCGGCTATGTGAGATATTTGATTGTTATAATTAGTTGTGATCCAAGAAGTTGTCCAATGATAATTAATTTGGGGAATTTATTATGTGCCATGATGTTATCAAAGATAATTAATTGTAATAATTAATTATGACTTGTTAGGTGTTTAATTTGATAATTAATTGGGAATAATGAGTTATGTAATGTTAATTTCCATGATTGATTAATTAATTGAAGAATTAAGTAATGGTTTACATAATTTGTTAATTGATGAATTGACTAATGGCCTCTGATATATTTAACTAATCATTGGATAGGTAAATGAATAATGCGGGAAATTATTATGATTTTAAGAATTATTAAATGGATGGGATTTTCTTGTGCTAGGCATGGAATCCATGATTGATTACAAGTTGGGAGATGAACATGACGTTCCTCGCGAATAGTTATCCATGTTTGATATTTTGTGTGCAAGGCATGGAATCCTACACTGAATGATAATTGGAGGTATATGCATGATGACTTACATTCAAAATAATTTTGTTTCTAGGGATGTTGTCCTACACCAAATGATTGATGATTCAAATGAGATTTGAAGTGCTAGGAATGATGAACAAAACCAAATGATGAATTATAATGAATGATGATTCAAGTGGGAAATATGAATTGAACTAGGCCTAATGTGATGATTAATTATTAAACTACAACATGATAACTATTAAAATTATGTATTTTATTTATTAATTCAATAAATTACATTTACTATCTTATGACTGGTATCGTTTTAGACAGTGTAGGTTGTGGCCTACTATGTTGTACTCACACCCTACTAAGGTTGCCTGATCTGTATCTGAGTAGACTTTTTTAATGTAGTGAAGAATAAGGGCAAGGCCCTGAGATATATTGATATTTTGGTTTGGAGCATGGGAGATGGAACCAGATGTGGATTATGAAACATTTTAGAGTTGTTGGGTCTTTAGATTAAGTTGCATTGTAGTCCCTTTTTGGAGTCATTTTTTGGTAATTTATATATTATCTCGAACATGGTCAGCTGTTATTTGCTTCCGCTGGAGTTTTAGTCTAATAACAGGGGATATAGTATCCACAAGACTAACATACCAAACCCTCTCTGGTATTCGGAACCCTCTTGCATTTGCGGAGGCGTGTTTGTGGGTATGTGGCTAACTGGCTTGGGGCACCGTTAAGTGGCTCCAGGGTCCGGACGTCACGAAGTGGTATCAGAGTAGTATTCTTTTCCATATTCTTCTTTTGTCTTACTATTTTGGGAAAAGGTATTCATTAGACTAGTAAGTGTCCAGGCTTGGTAATGATCTCATGCATGGGAGTTTCAATCCCATGTATATTGGAAAATTTAAGTACTCCGATAGGGATTTTTGTTATTTATGTTTATTGTTACAGTTTTATATTATTTCACCATTGGTGACACAATTGTGGTTTGATTTGAAATTTTTTTTTTGAAAATGGTTGAATTATGATTCTTGTCCTAAAGAGGCATGATAGTTATGTCTGAATGCATCATTCTAGGCACTCAGGGTTGTTGTGACCTGCATCACTCTAGGCACTAAGGAGAAAATCGATTATGTGTATATTGTTAAAAATGAAATGTTTTCCTTAATGTGATATTGAAAAAATGATTCAATATGAGAATAAATGGGTTTCTAATGCGGACCTTGATTGATGAAATGGGAATAAAAAAGAATTAATTGTTTAATTAATTAATTTTAAATAATTTTTTTAATTAATAGATGAATTAATTTATGAGAATGAATATGCCCTTATTAACCAAGACTTATGAGTAGTATGGTTAAGGGTATTGAAAAGGCCTTGGTGTTGACCATGTGGTGAGATTAATGGGAAAGTTATGGATAATGATTTGAGAAGAAAAACTAAGACTCAGTTGGTACCCAAGTCATGTGCGGAGTGGAAGATGATGACATTATTGGTGAAAATGCATGTAGAAGTCCAAGAGTGTCTGGAGAGGATGACTATGGTTTCTATAATAGGGGAGTATACACTATTGAGATGGATCATAGATAGGAATTATAAGGATTTAGAGTGTTTAGCCTTGAGGGTAATCCATGAAGCTGGGTAGAGACCTTTAAACTAGATAATTGATCAGGATGAGATCATCTATTTGAACAATTGGGTTGTGGTTCCTACAAATATGCATGATGAACTCATGTGATAATATCATACTTCAAGGTCATCGGTACATCCAGGAGTGACAACAATGTACCATTACCTTCAAGGGATGTTTTGGTGTCCTGGAATGAAAAATGATATTGCATGGTTCAAAATTAGATGTTTCACCTGTAAGCAAGAGAAATTAGAGAATCAACGACCTGGAGGCCCATTACAGCCGTTACCTATTCCAGAATGGAAGGGTGATGACGTGACTATGGACTTCATGGTAAGATATACAAAGACTCTAAGGAATAATGATTCTATTTTGATTGTCGTGGTTTGAATAACGAAGGTTTCACACTTCATACATATTAAGGAAACATTTATAGTAGATCAGTTGAGAGAAAAATATGTGCGAGAGATAGTTTGTTTTCATGGGGTGCCACAGACTATTGATTTAGATTCTGATTCACGCTTTATATCACACTTTTGACAGGGAATACACGAGGCACTTTTTACACATGTTTTTTAAGTACAACCTTCCACCCATAGCCAAATGGGCATTCATAACGTACAATACAAGTGTTATAGAATATGTTGGGAGCTTGTGTTCTTGACATTGGTGGTTCTTGGGAAAAGCATTTGGACTTAGTGGATTTCTCCTATAACAGTACTTATCAAGAAAATATACTGATGGAACCATACAAGGAACATTATGGTAGACCATTTAGATCACCACAATGTTGGTTTGAGGCAGGAGAGTAAGAGCTGTTGGGACTGAGTCTTGTTCATGATATATCAAAGTAGGTATAGTGGATTCTTGAACATATGGATATGACTCAGTGTATAGATAAGTCATATGTTGATAGATGGAGATGACCCCTAGAGTTTATAGAGGTTGATCATGTTTCCCATGGGGTGTCACCTAGATTGGGTCATCCCAAAATATATAGGCATGGAATGTTAGCACCCAGGTTTGTGGGACCATTTGAGGTATTAGAGAGAATCAGGATAGTGGCGTTCCAATTAGCATGTCCACCTAAATTCAGAGTTATTCATGATTTTTTATGTCTCTCAACTACAACAATATCACTTCATCCCTTACTATGTGATTTATTTTGAATTGGTTGATCATGAGATTGATATGTCCTTTGAGGTGCATTTGATACATGTACAGGTTCACAGTTAGAAAGTGTTATGGGGAAATATTGTGTCATTTGTTCATGTGTTATGGAAACATTGTAATGTTCAAAAGGAAACATTGGAATGGGAAGAAGACATGAGGGATCATTGGACCAATTATTTTATCTCAAAATCTAAGAGATGTTTGGGAGTGTAGCTTGAGGGTTTGTTGTTATACGGTGGGGAGATTGTAAGATCCTAGCTTTTTATGGTTTCATCTCGAGAGCATTTTCAGGAACATTTGGATTTTTTAAGTACCATTAACATGGAGTTGTGTCTTGGGGTGAATTTTAGTGGGCATTTAAGGGAAAAAAATGCATAGTGGGATGTACATAGTTTGCACATAGTTTGAAAAACTGTGTGACCAAACCATGCCAATTGTGATAACCTGGATAGAGGAGTCCACATGGTTTGTACATGGTTTGGAAAACCATGTGACCAAACTGTGCCAACCTTGAAAAACATAGTAGTGAAGTCCTCACTGTTGGCACACGATTTTCCCTAACCATGCACCTTTGCCTTGAAAACCATGCACATGGGATTTTTATTCTGAAAATCCTTTTTAAAAACACTCGAACCACCCCCCCCCCCCCCCCGAGACACCCATATTTGGACCTTGGCTTGGGCTTGACAAATTCTCAGTGTTCCCAAGGCCTCTTGGAGGTATTCCAAGGATATACAAACACTGTTTTTTATATTGAAATCCATGATTGAAGATCCTACCTCCCCATGGTAAGTGGATTTCATCCTATTTCTTCTCCCATTATTTCCTCTATCATTCCATCATAATTTATAGAGGATCTTTACATTTTTCATATATGTAAACCTATTATTTACGATCAAGAACTGGGATTGTAGATCCAGATCTAGTTTTTCTAGATCATGATTTATTTTATCTTAATTTTAGTATTAGGTACTTAGATTCAGAGGTTGATCGATGACCTTCTACCACTCAGATTTTTGGGATTTAAATTTGTCTGAAAACCATCAATAAACTGAGGTAGGTGGTCTAATCAATCTCCAATAATTCTGATTGGTGATATGTATATGAGTTTATGAGTTTTCTATTTTTCTCTTGATAATTAAATTCTTAAATTTATGTAATTTGGAATATGGATTTGACTTATGAATTTCCTTGGTGATTTTAATTGATAATTGAATCACTGAACAAATAATAGAGGGTTTCTCAAATTGATATTTGGAGATTTGATATTGAAATTGGGATATAGTAATTGAGATTTGATATTTTAATTATGTTTGGCTATGTAAGATAATAAGTTGTGAGAATAAATTATTCTCTAATAAGTTTACTAAAGATAATTAATTTGGGGAATTATTTATATGCCATGATGTGATAAAAGATAAATAATTGTGATAATTATTTATGATTTGTTGGATTTTTATTTGGATAATTAATTGTCCATAATTAGTTGTGGAAAGAGAATTGTGTTGATTTGTTAATCAATTGTATAATTAATTAATGGGTTATATTCTTAGTTAATTTTTGAAATAACTAATGGCCTTTGATATGTTTAAATAGTCATTGGAATTGTAAATGAATAATGTTGAAGATTCTTATTATTTAAAGAATGATTAAATGGATGAGATTTTATGGTGCAAGTAATGGCGTCCTAGACCGATTGAATGTTAGGACAAGGGCATGGAGTTCCTCCCCAATAGTTATTCAAGCATGATATTGGGTTTCTAGGCATGATGACCTACAGCAAATGAGAAATTTAGTGGTAGTCATGAAGACATGAATTCACGAGATTTTGTAGTTCTAGGTATGATGTCCACCACAAAATGTTTAATGATAATTATTAAAGATGATTCAAATGAGATTTGGGTTGATAGGCATGACGACCTACACCAAATGATAAATGATAATGAATGATGATTCAAAAGGGAAATAGGTATTGAACTTGGCCAAATGTGATGATTAATGATTAAATGATAGTGTGATTATTGTTTAAATTATGCATTCTATTTAATTATTTATTAATTTTCTAGAACTATCTTTTGACTGGACTCATTGTAGACACTATTGGTGGGGGCCTACTGAGTTGTACTCACACCCTATTTAGACTGCCTAATCGGCACTCGAGTAGACTATATTATTTCAAGACAGGATAAGGGCAAGGCCCTGGTATATATTGTTGTTTAGGTTTGGAGCATTGGTGAGGGAATCAGACGTGGTTCTAGACCCATTTTTTGAGTTGTTGTGTCTTTAAATTCAATTGAATTATAGACACACGACACAATAATTGACTTAGCATGATTTAAATTTTATTTGAATATTGTATTTTCTCATTTTGACTATCACATGTCATGGATCTTTTCTGGTTATTTATATACATTTCCACACTTTGTTGGTTGTTATTTACTTCCGCTGGTGTTTTATTCTGATAACACAGGGTATAGTCTCCCCAAGATAGAATTACCGGACCCTCGTTGCTAGTCGACACCCTCTATAGTATGGGGATGTGTACTTGAAGGCATGTGTTCAATTGGCGCGGGGCACAATTCAGTGTCTCCCTTGTTGAGACTTCCCAAATACCTCATAATAGTGCTCACCATTTGATATATAAAGAATGTTACTCCTCCCCCACTATGAAAAGTCATTCACTCTCCCCATACCCACACCTCTAAATATACATTGGAAAATAAAACACATGAATAAATTAGATCCCAAAATTCTCAAACTCATTATATATTCCAACATTGTGGCATAAATCCATCCAAGGAATTAGAGTGCTTTATACAAAATGGAGTTACCTATAAATGAGTAAATGTTCTTCAATTATCACTCCTATATAATTTACTTCTCTAGCCATAAAATTATATTTATATCATGATTATATAATTATCTTTGTATTATAAATATAATGAGTTATTTTTATTCTGTTATTTTACCCTACTATTTCTCATACATCCATCAAATGAGATTGAAATAATTTTTTGTGTGTATGGAATACTTCCTCCCCATGAACATATGTCATTCATTCTTCCATTTAACACCTATCAGTATTATAAATAATGATTTATTTATAGATTATATATGATATTAATCATTTTTTCAATCTAGTTTTCATTTTTTAAATTCTTATATAACTCATACCATCAATCATTCTATTTTTTGGGAATACAATAACATCAATTGTGGACGGGTGAACTACCTCCTACTCAATGTGATGTGATTCATTCATTCTATATGTGGAATGTATAAATGATGTTTTTAATAAAAATATTTTAAATATATCATAAGAATATGAATCTATGATAATATTATACATATATATATCATTTAATTTCTATCTTTTTAATTACAAAACTGAAATGGATGTAGCATTCATGCAAATGTACGACCTACTATATCCTTGAAAGTTGCATTTTATTTCCTATCTCCATATATTATTGATTATTATTAATACATTTAAACAAAATATATATGATTATTAAATCCTATTTTAAATTCTTTAGATGAGGATATCATGATCTATGTTATATGAACAGAAATACAAGTCACATCATACTTGAAAACAAAATAATTAAAGCTAGAAATAGTGAAAAATATTATTAGAAAAATGGGTAATAATTTTTTATAACACATTAATATATGATATTATAAATATTATTAATTTTTTGGTATATTTTTAAAACCATTAAAAATGAGTTTAAGAAGATTTAAACTAAAAAGATGTTTCTGGTAAGTGTTTTTCTCATCTCACTTTTATTTCTAAGAGATACATTCCATATTTAACAATTATTTTTGTTCTGTGGTATATATACTGCACATGAATTTATTTTATGTTTTTAATACTTAAATTTATATTTATTTTAATATCCATTTGATTATCTTTATTTTAGGGGTCTTATTGTATTAACATTACCAATGTGGTAATGGAAGTTTTGTCACAATGTTTCTTATTTGAAAATATTTGGAACTGTATACACTGATATTATGTTCTAAGGAGTATATAATACTAATTTGACAAGTTATATCATGAATATATTTATTCAAAAGATATTATAAGTTTCTTTTGTTGTTAATCATTCATATGGATTTTGATTCCAATGCTTAAAATTTGTATGGGGCACTTTGGGATGTTTAATGATTATTTTCATCAAGAATATTTTTAAAGATGTTTTAATGGTATTTTCATTAGTCAAAAACAAAAAGAATTTTGGTTACATATATTCAACTTGGTAATTAATGATAAATCTAAATTATTAATTCAATAGGAAAATTTTATGATAAGACACATTATTTTAAAATTAAATTTATTATTTAATATTTGATGAATGCTATGGAAATGTACAAAATAGGTGGGGTTAGGTTATATGTAGTCCTTCTATGTAACCATAGACTCATTAGATGAAATTAGTTAGTGAAAAACCCTTTATAAATTTTTACAACTATAATATAGTAGTATGATATTGGGTTTAGACCGGTTAATGCAAGCCCCTCAGTGCATCTGTAGTCTCACGAGATGAAATAGTTAGCCCAATTAGATTAGATTAAATGGTCCTACAAATAAATATTGGTAAAAAAGGATCCATGTACATAGAAAACTTGGAATTCAATAATTACGCATTTCATTCATTTATATTCAGATATTATTTATTCAGGATATTTTCTCTTTGACGTTATCTAGGGATATTTTTCTCCCTCATTTTATTGATTAAATGGTATGTGATTATGTTACATAAATTTCTATATTTATTATACCTTATCATATTGTTTAAATGGATTTTTTGATCAAATTTTATTCTTTTTTGTGTTTTTAATTATTATTTATTCATGATTAAATTCATATTACGCTTAGCCTTATGGAGAATTTAAGCACACACATATTTCATCCTTTCACCATGATATGTAGATAAATTTTTTGAATGACCTTCAAGGATGTACTTTATTAAATCTTGTTATGTATTATGTTTTATTATCAGTATCCCAATGATATATGAGTATGATATATGTAATATTATTCTAAATAAATTTTAAACTAATTAGTATTTTGGAATTTTATTCCTTATAATCATGCCAATGAAATAAAGTAAGGCACTAGCTCTGAGATTCTAGGGTTGGGGTGTTGTAATACAAGATAATAATTGCATTCCATTACAATTGTAAAAAGGCTATAAAAGTTCCTTCTTCAAAAAGGCACAACAAGATTCTATTGAATTTTTTTTAATGTCTTAATGGGTAAAAATTTATTTTCATAATTAATTTTTAAATGAATACATTAAATAATTTTTTTTAAACATGGGTTTGGAAGAAAACATATTTATAATGAAATAGTGAAGTAAAGCCACATTTTCTTGAAACCATTATATATAAAAATTTTAAATTAAATATTTTCTAAAATTTGTACTATTACATGAAAATATCTTGAATAATGATATATGTAGAAAATAAATGTGTTTATTACGAAATTATAAAAAAAATTCCTTCAATTGATATTCATTAACAATTAATCTTTATTAGAATTAGATTGTGAAATAAACCCTTGAAATGATCATTACAATGATATGAGAATTAATAAATGAATCGATTATGTTTCTAAACTATAAATACACATAATACAATTTTAAATAAAAAAACAATAGTCAACATTAATTTCACACATAATCATTTATTATCGATAATAATGAAGAAATAATATAACCTAATGAAATGAAATTGAGTTATGAATTTTTTACTACTTAGAAACATTAATCTCAAATCCCATTAGATGAAATAATTAAAGACAAAACTTAAAATTCAATTAATAAGGAATTATTTATGATATTACTTTTCAATGGGAAATATATATACCATATAAAAGTAATTATGTTCATAACATCATGATATTCCTTGAAAAAATGAAATTGAGGCGAAATCCCTTACCATACACTTACTTTTCTGATTGAATGTTATCTAACCTTATGTATAATGGTTATAACCATAATATTAAATTGATATAGAACTATATTATAATTTATTATATCATATATGATTCTATTGTGATATATTATGATGTATTCATTAAAAATCTTTCATTATTTTCTTCAGCTCGGGTAATAGATTTCTTTGTTTATCTTGTATGTTTTGAATTATAATTTATTTTTCATATTAATTTTATCATGATTTAATAATACCTATAATTTAAAACATTAATTTGATATCCTATATATTATATATATATTTTATTTATATTAATCCATAATATTAGGTGTCTGTAAATGAAATACACCGTTCGTTGAGAAGGTAAGCTATTTGTACGTGTGAACACAATTTCCATTTTCTTTTCATATTAAAAGATTGAAAATTAAATTATATATATATAAATATATTATACTTTATTTATTACTATCCATTCATATATATCACCTATATTTATTGAAGCCATCATTAATACATCCCACGTAAAGCTTGAAAAATCACAATGTAGCATGAGGTGGTAGTCAATCGTACGCACATATGTCATTATCATATTCCTAAAAAAATTGAAGCAAATATAGGCATGCGATATAAAATAATTCCAAAAGAATAAATATATAATAAATATAATATACATTATATATATATATAGTATGTCCATCACTATTTTGAACCTTGAAAGGTGGTAATGGAAAAATGAATGACATCAGTTAGTGAGGCGATATTCTTCCATACACATAAATGAAAAATTCATAATTAATTTTATGGATTAGTGAATAGATTTAGAAAGTAAAATTAACATAGAAAACTATATGAAGTGTTAGAATAATTATGTTAATATATTCTCATGATATTACAATAATTTAATGGTTTTTTGAATGAAATAAAAGAAAACATTAGATGAAAAACGTTGCCTCTAATTTATAAATATTATTTTGGTTTGAACCAATTCCAATATTTGGATTGATTTATTTCCCAAATTATGTATTATAGGATGAGGTTAGGAATGATTTTATGTTATTCTTTCCATTTTGGTTGAGAAAAATTTCATAGTTGGTGGGAATAAGGGGGAGAATAATTTCCCTCAACAATGGAGGATGAGTGGCATTCTTGTAATCACCAAACAATATTCACTATTGGGAGGTCTCCTTGACCTCATGATCTAGTAAAATAGAAAAATAATGTAGGGGAGTTATTAATTCGCCTATAAATACCTCAATCCACAAAATAAATAAATTTTTTATCAAGTTATTATGTATTCTTTATATTTACTCAATTTCATCTTTATAGTTTTTACTAAGGTAACATGTATCTTTTTATTAACATAAGTAATTTATAAATTAATATTACAATAAAAAAGAGATTAATTTGATAATTTAAATATATTAAATTTAAATATTAATTTTAAATAAAAAATTAAAAATCATATGTGTTGGTAAAATTAATTTAAATAAAAGAAAATTAATGCACATTATTGTGTTTTAACCTTGACCGTGTTAACTAATTTTAACTATTTTCCCAAATAATTATGGTCAAAAACTAATTTATATTATAATATAATATAAATTGTTCTTATTCAAATGATTGAATCCATTTTTCCTAATTCATTTCAAATAATTGGAAAAAGTAAATTTAAAAATAATCTAGCACCGACGATGAGAAAACAGGTTTGTAATCCCAAAATGTGGAAATTATACATTGTTTTTATATCTAAATTAAACATAAAAATGATTAAAATTACCTAAATTTGATTAATTTATTTATAATTGATCTAATATTAGTTTAGAAAAATTAAAATATAATTTATCATTATAAATTTTGTAGATGAAAATTCAATCATGTATTTTTCACTTTTCATAATAAAATAAAACTTATTAGGAAAATGATTAAGTATCACTCTGAGATATTTTTGACATTAGTATTTAAAAATTAATACTATTTTATAAAATATAATTTATAAAATATTAAAAATTTAGTTTTAATATATGTCTAACATTAAATGGTGGAAAATTTTATTTAAAAAAATATTCTAAGTGTAATATTGGATTTATTCTAATATAATGCATACAAAATATATTGGATGAATATAAATTTATTTAATGTTAAATATTTTATATAAATTTCCTTAATATCAACTATTAATATTAATTATTTTAATTTATTATGTTAAAACTCCTTTGGCATATGAAAATTATTTTTATAAGAATGTCTCTTTTGTATTCAATTAGTTTTTATATTCATTTATAATTTACTTGTAATAAAAGAATTCAACCATATATTTTTCATTAAAAAATTTATATTATTCACAATCAATATTTTAATTTATAAGATATAATGTTTATTTTATATAATAATATTAATATTATTCAGTAAAACATAGTCTTTTGTGTAAAAAAAGCTATCAAAAAAGAGATTGTTACATGAAATGTAAGATAAAATCAGCATTTCATGCATTATAGGATGTAGAATGTATTGAATTTAATTATAATATAAAATATATCATGATGTATCTTGATGTTATATTCCTTTCGATGCATTAAGTAGTTTTTCATATAAAATATCTAATGCAATATCCTTATTTTAAAAATTTATGGCGTTACATTCATATATATTCTATATCAAATGTAGTTTAGAAGCATATAATCACACATAATCATAGTCCTTCCAACATTATTCTGGTCACCCCATAGGATGATCACATATATAATATAAATATAATAATAAATGACATGTGCATTCACTATATCCTCAAGAAATACCTCATCTATCTCCAAACATCTTAAAACCTCGCCTGCTAAATGACTTAAACCTGCGAATCTACCCAAACTGAATCATCAAATAATGAAAATATTATTAGGTACACATGTAACATGTCCATCATACCATTGTGACACTATATATTGTAGATTCAATAATAAATCATTACCTTAAATGGAATTAAAATGAAGGATGCTGAAAATTTGTATATTGATAGAAATAATAAATATGTTGTGGAAGAATAAATTAATAAATATCATTGGTAATTATGTTATATGGTGGCACAAGTGATCAATCCCAAAATAATTTTACTAGTTCAAAATTTATCTTATCATGTCCCAAGAACAAACCAAACAATATCAATCCCAATAATAAATCGTTGATGGAAGTCCTACGAAATCCAGTATCATAATGTTCAGAATTTGTATAATAGGAGAATGTCCAGGGATCCAACGGTACGTTTATTGCTCAGTAGTTATTCATCCCTCCTAAATCGTCTCACATATACTTTTCATTGGGGGATTTATATCATTATAATATCATCTAAAAATATCTTGATCAATCATGGGGGTAAATAATACCTCTTTAAAAAATCTCACAGATGCACATCTATGAGGGAAATGCATCCCTCACATCAATTTCATAGAAGCGGTTATGGAAGCCAAATCCACGGATACCAACTAAGGAATACCAAATATCAAAATGTATTATATTTGATTGTTCAACCCACCAAAATCATCCAATAAAATATATATCATAACGGTTATCCAAACATCCAATCCCATACCCCACAATTGAGGTCATTATCTGAAGATCATGAATTATTCCCAAAAATTAATTTATATGAGGCTCACAAAATCAGTTCATATTTTAAGGTAGAACCCATAATCACCACAATCCATACGTTTCCTGTAACACCCCGACCCTAGATACCCAGAGTTTGTGCATTGTTACATAACATTGGCATGATCACAAATGATCAAGTCTCGAAAGACCGATTAGTTTAGTAGTCTTGGAAACAGTAGATATATTCATAAGTCTTACATTAAATCATAAGGTAAAAAAACTACAACAACATCTAGTCTTCATATACCCTCATACTATCCCTGCAGGTCATTCATAAATTACTTCATCACATCCTAGGAAAAATAAAACATTGAAAGGGGTGAGCTCAGATGCTCAGTAAGGATAACAATATAGTAGAAGCTTTCATAGATAAGCATAAACACTTAAAGCAATTTATAACTAAAACAAAAGCCTTTTAGACATGAACTTCATCATAATATGGGAAATATAAAATGAAATAATGTCATTTACTTATTCACATGGATCTTCTACTAGTCGAACAATCACATGCAATATCAATAACCACTTTCATAATGATGGAATTCATAATTTCAGACTATCATAACCACATAGAAAAGGCCACATGCCAAGACTAAAAATAAGATTTTTCTAAGACACTAGTTTCTCTAATGAGACCTACCGATGCATCGAGGAGCTATAGCAGGCTCCACCCGTCACTTACTAAGTCCAATGCATTCCTCATATGAAAAGCATGAAACATAACATAATTAATTGTATTAAAACTATCATACGAAATGTCAATACTTTATCCAAAAACCATGAATGGTATAAAAATAGCACATCCACAGTCAAACATAACACATTCGATATGATATGGAAGATTGTGTTGTATCAGATTAACCTTAATAGAGAATGATGAAGGATAAATGAAAATAATCATCAAAACTATTAGAGAGAAATAACTGACCATTTATTGAAATAATTTAAAATTTTCACTATTTGTCAAGAAGTCATTTAAAAAATTATTTTTGAATCAAAGTGTCCCATACCACTTTGAATCTTTTAAAATTAATATTAATTTTAAAACCATAATGTCCATATAAATAAATCCTTCAAACCATTTTTAAAACATGGACATTAATGAGAATGATTTAGGAGAATAAATCTTCAAAACATTTAAAAATGATACTTTAGTTAGAGATTCTATCCAAAGGAGAAACACTTGAATACAAATAATTGAGCAAATCAATGACTTTTTAATATCATGAGAATAAAGGGATTCATGATATAATGTGTCAAAGTACATTATATGCACTATATAAAAGTGATTTGGTGTATAACAACAACGAAGTCTCAATGGAATGTAAATTAAGATGAAATCTCTCATAAAGGATTTATCATTAGGTTAAGGATAAATCAACGACATAGTTATGTGTGAAAAATATAAATACACTAAATGTTATTGGATATTCAGTGTAAAACAATCAAAGGACATTCACACATAATCTTTTAAAAACAACACCAATGAATTGGATGTTTAACTCAACAATGGATAATGAGTTAAAATTACTCTTATCAAATTCGTATTGATGACATGCCAAATTATCAATGGGGTGATTATGTGTATCAAAAGTATATCCACAGAAAAGGGGAGTGGAAATTATGACCTAAGAAAATGAATAGTGATTCCACACATAATCTCAGAGTAAAATAATCAATGAATTTTGCGTAAATCCGAATAAATGGAAATTAAAATTTCAAATTCCCTTATCGAGTGGCTAACTTACGAAACATAAAAATATGAAAGAAAGATAATACAATGATGATTTAAATATTCATAAATTATAGTATATTACACAATTAATACAATCATGGTTAGGACACACACCACATGCAATAAATAAGTGGCGAACAATGGAATTCTCACGGAATTAAAAGTGAGATAAGAAACCACTTACTTTGTAATTATTCCTTGGTAGATGGTAAGTTAACCTCCTGTATATTGATGAAATAATTGTTATTGAATTTTACAAGAATCATTTCCATTAATACGAGATAAGAAACGACTTACTTTGTATTTTTATATTATATGGTTAATAAACATACTATATACATCCGAGCAACCCCCAAGTGGTCAATTAATGATAAACCTATCATGATATATGTCTCTTTCCAGATCCTTACTTTTTTAAGAATTTAATATCAATTAATAATACAATATTTGTTTTAAAAACTCTTTTATGTCAATTTTGACACTATTCAATAATTGGTTTTTTGTGAAACTCATATAATAATGATTACATGGAAAAAAGTCAATTAAATCAATCCAAATATGTCATATTAACCTATAAAATTAGTGAAATTCAATAAAAGTCTCCAATTATATTTATTTTTGTATTTATAATATCATTTATTTTAATTTTTCACTATTATGGTAATTACTACATCATCATTGTGTCATAAATAAATTAAATTATTTAATGTCTAAATATTATAATTAAAATAGATTTATTTAGGAAATCTTGTTCTATTTCTAATGAATATTTATAATCTAATTTTTTTATGTGTAACCCTATATTAAAAATGTTTTAGTAAATAAACATTGATTTTAACTCTTCTAACTCTTCTTTGAATTAAATAATAATAAATGTCCTAATTTAATCCAAGTTGACCCAAATGATAATATTTTATTCCTATGGTTATTTTTCATTGAGATACACTTGTCCAATAGAATTAAGACATGTTTTAGGGTAATATTAATATCATTTGTACCCTTAATTACCCTATTTACTTTTAACAATGGTAAATAAAATTTAAAAGTTACTATTCACCAAAAATTATTTTCATCTCAATGAACAACATTTAACTCCTTGATATTAACCGTGTCTCTCAGGTTTTTGAAATTCCACTCACAGAAGCGGTAAAATTATGTTTCATGAAAAATTCAGTTTTTTTAACTACTACTTAGTGGTTTCACTATTCATCAAAATTGAATGTTTTCAGAAAAATACAAAAAATTAGGCCTAAGCTATATTTGATATTATGAATTCAAAAATGATGTATATTTTACCAAATTCAAAACATATCAGTTTCATTAATTAATTTAAAAATTAATTCCCGTCGTCAAAACAAATAGAGTTTTTTTAAGAGATAATAACTATTAAAGGATTGACACTTGTTTATGTCTGGTTTAAATGTGAAATCTCATCCAATGACAAAAAATTTATTAAATGGTAAAAACATATTCTAAATATAATTTAAAATCACTCAAATTAATAATTTATCACTATTAATTATTTTGATTAAAAAAGTTGTTTTTAATTAAAATTTAGAAATTTTCACTATTCATCAAAATATGAAAGTTATCCGAAGAGTACCAAAATTTCACCCTAAGATAATTTTGATATTACGAATCCAAAACTAAAGACCATTTAGAAAGATAAAATTTATAAAATTTCAAAAAGTAGGTATTACTATTCATAACGGCTAGATTGATTGGTTGTGGTGTGTTAGAATCTCGAAGTTGCATACAATGCACGTCATTGCATTATTCAAAGGGAAATGTACCATGGAAGCTTGGAGTGTTACATTCTCCCCTCCTTCAATAAATTGTGTCCTTGAAATTTTTTAAAATTGGGCTTGAGAATATAATGGAATGTCCCACATCAGAAAAAGAGTTAATAAAACTATCAATTCAAAAGAAAGGAAGATAGGTATAAAGGTCTCCCAAGATAACCCATACTAGGATTCCATGTAGGAAAACATGGATATGGACGATAAACTAAGTGTTCAGTTCTGATGGATAGGGATAGAAAACATGATCAGGATAAAGTTAACAATAAAAAAATCACAAACTTGTGTTGGGACAAATGGTCCTTAGTATCCTAGTAGGAAAAGTAAACGGACAACATTTCTTTTGTTTTAAGTTACATTACATAAGGAAGATGAATTCATTTATGATATTAAATAAGAATATAAAGATATATACTTACCTTTTATGTAGAGTTTCATTCTATAATAACTTTTTACCACTAACTCATTTTTTTTGAACAGTGAGTATTCAAGAAGACATGGTCACAATGGAATAGCTAGAATAAACTTTTATAGAAATACACGATCCGTGTAGGATAAACTGTATATTTACCTTGTCTTTAGAGATTAATCAAAACCAAAATGGTTAGTATAATATATTATGACCCCCAAATTGATATTCCATTAGAGAAAAAAACAATAATCTTAATTTCTAAAATTAAACCATCAATACCCCAAAGTTAAATAAAAACCATTCAACATTCAATTGTACATAAAATCTTTCAATATAATCAAAACTAATATTAAAACACAAATCTTATAAGAATTTAGTCATCCATGTTAAATTGTATCTCCAAGTGACATTAATTACTCTTAAAGTCACATACTTAAAAGTAATTAACCTATTCATTTCCATAATCAACCCAAATCACTACAAATCCATAATAAAAACATAGATAAAAATCCACCATTACTCCTCAAATGAAATCCCGTACTATTCTATTTTCCATACATCAAAGTGAACAACATCCAAAATAACATTTATCACTTAATTACCAAATCATTTCCCTATACTAAGGGTATTCATTTGATAATACATAAGATCCCAAATCAAATTATTAATGATCAATAAAATCATTTAACTAAAAATAATAGTCACACTAACCAGGGACTTCACGTAGTCCAGTGGTAGGCGATTAATCCCAATCGCACTTTGGTTGTGGGTTCGATTCCCACTGCTATGTCTGACGCGACGGGTTTTCACATGGTCTGCGTGTTTTCCTTTTTCAAAAAATATATTTTATAACATTACCAAAATGAGAAAAATTCCTCAAAATAACCATAACATAATTTTACCACAAATATTATCTCATACCTTTCATTTTCATCTCAAATTATAATAACATATAAATGGCTCATAACCAACTATCATATAAAACCAAATGGTTATTTATAACTATATCCCAAAGAGAAAAGATAATTCATCCTCAAATATCATTCTCACATGGAAAACAGCAGGGTTAAAAATAAAAGAGAAAATTATTCCAAAGTAAACCCATCAACAAGGAGAACTAATACTTTTTAAACATTTCTCAAACCATTTATTTCCACATAGCTTCTTCTTTGACCAAGATAATATCCTATAGAATAGGGCATTCACTGGTGTAATGGCCAGGTCCCCTACATTTACGGCAAATGACTGTAAATGGACTATTGGGGAAATTTTTTTCTTCTTCCATAGTACTCTTCATTTTTCGTCAGCAATTATTCACTTTATGTCCTTCCTTCCCACACGTAAAGCATTTTTGTGTCCCATTGAGACACTTTCCTGGGAGTCTCCTTCAACATTTTCTACATGATGGAAATTTAGGATTCCATTCTCCATGGTCTCCACTGCTGGAGCTCTTATCATTCATCACCTTTTTCTTCTTTGTTGAGTGCGGGAATTGGTTAATATATATAATGTTGATCATATTTTTGGAAAATTTAATTGGCATAAAGACTATATCATTTACGCCTATCAACATTCCATTTTGTTTCTCATTTCCACCACCATTCCCACCTTGTAAATAATTCTCAAAGTCACTATGACCTCCTTGGAATCCAGCCATTGACTAAAAACAGAAAGCAGTATGTGAGTAATAGTAGTCAAAAAATCATTTAGATATTAATATGTCACCATACTCTCAATTTGAAACACATTAGGATTAACCAAGGTCATTTACTCTCATCTTATATATATAATACTTCAAATCGGTTTGAAATGAAAATGTAAATTATCCTAAGCATATCCCCCGGGAGTGTCATAACCAAGAGTGCACCAAGGCCCATTGTCGTGCACCAGTTCTCGTTTGAGTCTAGCTCAAAGCATTGTTTTCGTGTTTTACCCCTAGGTTCATCTGTGCCAGAGCCGCCTTTACCTGCTCGTATCTAGAAAGGGATGTATTGCTTGGAAAACTCACAAAATCTCTACAATACCAAAATTCTAGGAAGTTATTCTATACTAATCCTCAAAGTTTATCTTAGTTCTACGTGCTCTAATACGAGTTTATCTAAATCTAGCTTCCAAGGTTTGTACTAAACTTCTTCTAATACCAGCTGTAACTCCCCAACCCTAGATACCCAGAGTCAGTGCATTATTACATAACATTGGCATGATCACAAAGGATCAAGTCTCGAATGACTGAATAGTTTAGTAGTCTTGGAAACACTAGATATATTCATAATCCTTACATTACATCATAAGGTAAAAAAACTACAAAAACATCTTGTCTTCATATCCCCTCATACAATCGCTACATGTCATTCATAAATTACTTCTTCACATCCTGGGAAAAGTAAAACATTGAAAGGGGTGAGCTCAGATGCACAATAAAGATAACAATATAACAGAATCTTTCATAGATAATCATAAACACTTAAAGAAATTTATAACTAAAACAAATGCCTTTTAAACGTGAACTTCAACATAATATGGAAAAGATAAAATGAAATAATTCCATTTACTTATTCACTTAGATCTTCTTCTAGTCAAACAATTACATGCAATATCAACAACCACTTTCATAATGATGGAAAGCATAATGCTAGCCTATCATAACCATATATCCAAGTCCTCGTGCCAGGACTACAAATAAGATTTTTCCAAGGCCTTGTGCCAAGACACTAGTTTGTCTCATGAGACCTACTGATGCATCGAGGAGCAATAGCGGGCTCCACCTGTCACTTACTAAATCCAATGCATTCCTCATATGAAAAGATTGAAACATATCATAAACATTTCTATTAAAACTAGCATACGAAATGTCAATACTTTATCCACAAACCATGAATGGTATAAAAATAGCACATCCACAGTCAAACATAACTCATTCAATACAATATGGAAGATTGTATTGTATAATATTAACCTCAATAGATAATGATGAAGGATATATGAACATAATCATCAAAACTATAAGAGAGAAATATCCCACCTTTTATTGAAATCATTTAAAATTTGCATTATTGGTCAATAAGTCAATTAAAAAAATATTTTTTAATCAAAGTGTCCCATACCAATTTGAAACTTTTAAAAGTAATTTTAATTTTAAAACTATAATGTCCATATAAATAAATCCTTAAAATCATTTTTAAAACATGGACATTAATGAGAAATATTTAGAAGAATAAATCTTCACAACATTTAAAAATGATACTTTAGTTAGAGTTTCTAACCAAAATAATGTCACTTGAATACAAATAATTGAGGTAATCAAATACTTTTTAATATCATGATAATAAAGGGATTCATGATATACTATGTCAAAGTACATTATATACACCATATAAAAGTGATTTGGGGTATAACAATGACGAAGTCTCAATGGAATGTAAATTGAGAAGAAATATCTCATTAAGGTTGTATCTTTAGGTTATGGATAAATTAACAACATATTTATGTGTTACAAATATAAATACACTAAATAAGATTGGATATTTTGTGTAAAAAAATAAAAGGACATCCACACATAATCTTGTAAAAACAACACCAATGAATTGGGTGTTTAACTCATCAATGGAGAATGAGTTAAAATTACTCTTATCAAATTCATATCGATGACTTGAGAAACTATCAATGGAGTGATTATTTGTATCAAAATTATATCCATAGAAAAGTGGAGTGGAAATTATGACCTAAGAAAATGAATAGTTATTCCACACATAATCTCGGAGTAAAATAATCAATGAGGTTTGAGTAAAGCCGAATAAATGGAAATTGAAATTTCAAATTCCCTTATCGATTTGGTAACTTACGAAACATACACCCATTAAAGAAGGATAATACAATGATTATGTAAATATACATAAATTATAGTATATTACACAATGAATAAAATCATGGGTAGTACACACACCACATGCAATAAATAAGTGGTGAACAATGGAATTCTCATGGAATGAAAAGTGAGATTAGAAACCCCTTACATTGTAATTTTTCCTTGGTAGACGGTAGGTTAACCTATGTTATAGTGGTGAAATAATTTTGATTGAATTATAAAAGAATAATTTAAATTAATATGATATCATATATGTTCTTTGAACATTGATTTGTTCGTAATATCTTAGTATTATCGTCATTTCGGGTGTTAACTTGCTCATTTTACTTTATATTCTTTGTTACATAAGCCGTGTTTGTTATGGATTGGTTGTATATTATTCACATCCAGAATTATATGAAGTCCTTAAACATTATTTTTAATAATCAAATGAAAATTATACTAGAATGGATATGATGGAGAATGAATCTCATCGCGTTCGTGGAGACGGCAGTCTGTACGTACACACGAGCGACAATATCATTCTTTTGATATTAAAATAATATATAATTGGATGGTATATCATATATAAAGAATAATTATCAGGTTATATTTATTATTTAAATTAATTACACATCATTATTATATCCTTCAAAATAATAATTTATTGAATAACAATTAGACCACGACGTGGAGACGGTAAGCCATATGTACGCACGTATGGTGACATGTTATTGAAAGGATGGATTGAATACTGAATATGATTGTACCATATTTATAATAATATCACACTATATATAAGATACTGGATTATTATTTTAGAATGGTAATAACAAAGAAAGAATTAGTGGAAGAAGAAAGGAACTTGAAAAAGGGTGGTGAAATTATTACCTCTTCTTCGGGTTCTTCCTTTTGATTTGATCCAAAAGAATTCATAGGTTGGCTTTCTGACTAAAGGAAGGCCTCTAGGATTAAGTGAGGGATGTTCAGAGAGTATTTGGGAAGATTTTGGCCGAACCAAAAGGCTTTGAAGGTGTGATGTAATGAGAAGGAGGAGTTCCCTTTTATAAGAGGGGGAGGGAACCTTTAGAAAAACTAGAAATATTATTTTATAATAAATTCATGTTCGGTTTATAATTGCTCCAAAGTGTATTATTTAAAGTTTAAGGTCGGTTTAGGTCTAAAACCACTCAACCAATAGAATTTAGACAGGTTTGGATGATTATATTAACCTTATCATTAAATATTAACTCTTAGTTAATTAGTTTCACTTTTACAATGTCTCTTTGTATTTTTATATCATATGGTTGATAAACATACTATATACATTCAATCGACCCCCAAGTGGTCCATTAATTATACACATATCATGATATAAGTCTCTTGGCCGAACATTAGATTTTTTGGAATTTAATATCAATTAATAATATAATATTTGTTTTAAAAACACTTTAATGTCAATTTTGACACTATTCAATAATTGATTTTTGGGAAACACATATCAGAATGATTACTTCGAAAAAAGTCAATTACATCAATCCTAATATGTCATATTAACCTTGAAAATTAGTGTAATTCAATAAAACTCTCCAATTATATTTATTTCGGTATTTATAATATCAATTATTTTAATTTTTCACTATTATGTTAATTAATGCATCATCATTGTGTCATAAATAAGTTAAATTATTTAATGTCTAAAAAATATAAATAAAATATCCTTATGTATTAAATCTTTTTATATTTCTAATGAATATTTATAATTGAATTTATCTTATGTGTATCCCTATATTAATAGTGGTTTACTAATTAAACTTTGATTTTAACTCTTTTAACTCTTCTTTGAATTAAATAATAATAAATGTCCAAATCTAATCCAAGTGGACCTAAATGATAATATTTTATTCATAAGGTTGTATGTGGTCGAGATACACTTGTCCTACAGAATTGGGACATGTTTTAGGTTAATATTAATTTCATTTTTACCCTTAATTACCCTATTTACTTTTAACCGTGGTAAATAAAAGTAAAAAATTACTATTCACCAAAAATTATTTCCATCTCAATGGACAACATTTTACTCCTTGATATTAAGCATATCAATAGGATTTTAGAAATTCCACTCACAGAAGCGGTAAAATTATGTTTTATGAAAAATTAAGTTTTTTAACTACCACTTAGTGGTTTCACTATTCATCAAAAAATGAAAGTTTCCAGAAAAATACCAAAAATTAGGACTAAGCTATATTTGATATTATGAATTAAAAAATTATGTCTATTTTACCAAATTCAAAACATATCATTTGCATTAATTAATTTAAAAATTAATTCCCGTTGTCAAAACAAATATCGTGTTTTTAAGAGATAATAACAATCAAAAGATTGACACTTGTTTATGTCTGGTTTAAATGTGAAATCTCATCCAATGACCAAACTTTTATTAAATGGTAAAAATATATTATAAATATTCTTTAAAACCACTCATATTAATAATTTATCACTATTAATTATTTTGATTAAAAAAGTTGTTTTTAATTAAAATTTATTAATTTTCACTATTCATCAAAATATGAAAGTTTTCCGAAAAGTACCAAAATTTCACCTTAAGCTAATTTAAATATTATGAATCCAAAACTGAAATACATTTTGAAAGATAAAATTTATAAAATTTCAAAAAGTAGGTATTACTATTCAAAACAGCTAGTTTGATTGGTTGTGGTGTGTTAGAATCTCGAAGTTGCGTACAATTCACGTCATTGAATTATTCAAATGGAAACGTACCATGGATGCTTGGGGAGTTACATTTCCACACTCTCTTAGGGGAATTTATATCATTCTATCACCCTTCAATTTCCCCAAAGATACATCATAATCCAAACCTAGAACAATATTCCACTGATCTAAAACAAAAAATATTAGATAATACAGACACATAGAGGGAATCACGTCCCTTAATACAACTATAAAAACATTGAGGAATCATTGTCTTCATTATAAAATCTACATGGGAACCACTCTAATTATCTAATATACAACCCATATCAAAAACTATTTCATATAAAGTCAGTATTCTAACCTAATCAATCCATTAATCTTTATAGTTCCTACCCAATCATTATGTCCCATCCCACTAAGGGATTAACACTGACCCCCTGATCATGTTAACTATACCTCATGCTAAAATGTATCTCATGATTCTAAAAGGTCCAATTCAGACAACATGTTAATGATACATCTCATATCCATACTAAAGGGATCTAATGGAACCAATCAAAATATATATATATTACTATAATCAGTTTATGTCTCACCCCTCAGAGCCTGTATATTAAATGGCGACAATTTAACACCATATCCTTAGCAATCATAGGTCGAGGCATCAGGACCATGAAAAAGTGGTTTTCATGGTCAATAGAACTTTGTTTTATTGGTTTTAAGCATTCATTCTTACCACATTAATTATTTTAATTTAATGTTCAGTAATTTTCATATAGTGAAATCTCATGTCATAGTACATAATTAGTAAATTTATTTACAAAATGGAGAGTGTATGAGAGGAATCATACCTCAAATATGATTTCATGTACTATTAAAAACATTACTTAATATCCCTATCATGTTCCACTCACACTCATATCAACATCTTGAGAACCAATGTCGTTCAAAAATACTAGTTAATTGATTATATCAATTTATATTTAAATACTCAATTTAATTATATATATTTTAATATAATTTAAAAATTAAATAAATGGAGAATAATTCCAAAAAAAATAGTCAACCTTATCATAAAAAAATTTAGAACAAACCCTAATGTAGAGTTTATGTCACACCCATTATTTAAACCCTGGAATATGTTCTAATATGAAACATAATTTCAATCTACATATTAATTTAAATGAATAAATTGCCCGAAATAATTTCATAAAAAGAATTTAAATAAAAGAAATGAAAGGAAATGATGTGAGATAATCATATCATTTCCTCCTCAATCCATCACATGAAAAATCCCCATTATATTAGTGTGATTAAACCATAATCATGTTGAATAATCAAAGAAATCCTATGTTAGAGACAACCAGAAATTGGGAACCAATAGAGAAGGAATTAAAAAGGGAATATGAAGTTAAAACTCACTTTCATTGATATTGAATCACATAAAAATCCATACTAAATCAATGGATGTAATGAGATATATACGAGGAATATTTCATTATCTTGGAATTAGGTGTGGGAGAATAAAAAAGTGGGGGTTTAAAATATTTAGGAAAATTGGGTTTTCATCCATTTAATATATATAATGGAAGAAAAAATAATTATCCATGATAAACCCTATTCTGAGTTTCACTTCATTGAATACACAATGGATCCCCTATCATTCCTAGAAAAATGTTCACACCCTCACCACTCATTCCATTTCACATAGGTGGAACTGAATTCCCCCAGCTAAGGTCGGTAGCAAGGGCCTATCACTCTAAAATAGGGCATAAAGTTGTGGGGACTGAGTCTAGTTGGTGGGTTTGAATTCATTCCACTTTGACATGTTCACCCAATTGTAAGTCCGAAGTAGAGCTTCATGGCCCGTGTGATGTCTTGGTGCTGTTGGTTTCTAAATTGGTGGGGACCTTGTGAGACTGGTTTCACAGTTTAGTTATACTTCTCGCTTCAAGTAGTGTATAAATAACAGAGTTCTGGTGCGGTTTTGGGTTCATGATGCTCAGCACGCCGCTCCCATTGAACCCCAAACATTTTGATTTTCTATGATGGTGGTCTTCTATAGTGCAAGTTAATAGTTGAACAAGGCATTACTGTAAAATATGTTCTCCAAGCATTTAATCTAGCAGTTACCATTCAGTTCCCCCATGTTATATGATGACCAAAATTACCAATATGTTTCATTATAATGGGAATGATTCCAATAGCAGTATTATGTGAACCCCAAGTCATACAATCAACTGAAGATCTATTTTCAACCATTAGAAAGAACCCACTACATTCTGTTTCTCAACATCAACCATGGGACACCACATGTTGTCGTTCTCCATATGGTGGTTCACCTATAGTGTCATTTTAACAATAGGACAACCTGACATTCTTTTGATGTCCACTATAACCCATTAATATAGTTTACAAGCCACAAAAAAAATCAAATAATACCTACTAAATAAATTAAATCTCTTAGTCCCACAATTTTAACATCAGTTTTCATTAACCCCAACCATTAAATTAAATAATCAAATTCACCTACAATTTACCAAACCATTCTTACTTAGGTCTATTAAACCTCTCCATCATATCTTTTATTACCCTCCAAAATCAGCAGTGGTATTTCAAACGAGAAACCTAACATGTCCCAGTCATTTACCCATATCCTACTCATCTAAATATAATTTGGAAAACATGATGAGATTCTATTTTGTGACTTCAAAAATATGGAACATTACTCATAAAAATGATGATCCATCTAGTCTTAATCATCTTCAATAGAGATACATCTTTCCAAACATCCATTTTATCTCAGACACCATAGTTTCGTTAATCAATTTATTATATAGTTCACGGAACTTATTATAATGGGATAATTATAACAAATACACATTATATATCATAGTTCTCTCCACCATTATAATCACCTATAGTTCAGCTTTTCCCATGGTTTAACTATGTACTTCTTGCGGTTTTCAACTAAAAAAACCCAGTTAAGAGAAAAAACATTGGTTGAACCTCCCCTAACTGGTCATTCGTAAAAAAATTCATCCACACAAACAAATGAACTATCTCATCTCTTAATAAGAATGACTCTATTCCCAAATAAATCACAGGATTACCACAATTCCTTGATTAAATTCTGAACCCAAATTTTTGTTTAATTCCAAAGGGAGGTTTCTTCAACCAACCAAATCATTCATCATTCTCTCAACCAAAAACCAAGAGTCCATCATTATGACTCACACATGTATCATTTCAAAATTAATCCTGATCCCAATGAAAATTCCTGGAAATCAACCAATATCACATAAACATTCAAATTATAAAATTTATCGAGGAAAAAAAATCATGTTTAGTAACATATTTAAATCTCAATTCCACCACATCTTTCCAACAACTAGTCTTATCAAACCCATAACCCTTATAACATTAGGTTTATACCTCAATGTGCCATGATCCATCTTTCATCACTCCTAATGAATGGATATAACCATCTATGATAAACCTAGGTTCTAAGGAAAACACTAATTGAATCTTCTTTACTCTTTATGAATATAATCCTTGATATCCCTGACAATTCATTCATATCATGGTTCACTCCATCCAACAAGAAAATAATAAAATCCCCACAATATATCCTGCCATATAACACTCATTGAGTTTAAGCACTAAAGGCACAATAATCACAATCCCATAAAATACTAGTAATATAACACTATCTAGACAACCATATCACAACACACCATTGTATCTTAGAAGTAACCTACCATCAAAAAGATAATAATCACATTCTCATAAACAACGTTGGTCATCATCCCAAAAATTCACACACTCTGATCCATAATTCACTGGAACCACGTGTAACCAAAATAAGCTATCAACATCTCATTGAAACTAAAATTGTATAAGATATAGTGTAGTACAATAATAGGTACTTACTCTAGTACCATGATTCACATTCCATCAATTATATAGTCATGTTCTTAACCCTTTAACCATTCCCATCATGACTATCATTCTGGTCTAATTAGAATTATCCTCATTGGCCTTCTTGAAAATTAGTATTTCAGTTATTCCATGGTCTACCTCATGTCCACCATTCCTCTCCAACAATATTTCAAAACATAAGTCATATACTAATGTACTCATCATGTTACTGAATTAAAATCTAGAATCAATAATATAAGGCCCCAACCTTAAACCTTACTTAATATTGAATTAAATAAATAATTCACATTGAGGATCTTTTCAGGTTTAGAGTTTTAGTTAATTAGATCATAAATCATGAATTACATTCCACATTTAATCAAAGTGGTTACATAAAAGATAGTATTCATTTTTACCATCAATGGTTTAAAATAAAACATGGATTCTTTCTTCACACTTCCTTTACACTATCATCATATCATGCACCTTTCCTTGTCCTGTGAAAAACTTTTCAAAAACATGGGAGGAGCATAAAAAGCTCAGTAAGTGTTATAAAAAGCATGGAAAGGAATAATGAGTACATATATACATAAGAATGAAATCATACATTACCCATAAAACATAATAACATTAACATACATCATAAAATCATGAATAAATCATAGAAATCATAAGATATAATGGTAACTTGGGGCATTCATAACATACTTACGTAGGGAGTAACCCTCTTGGTTACTTTTGGAATACCCATCATAGTATATTCCCTAAATCTCTTCGGAGAAACCTTAACGTTTAACTCCTTTGCGTTACCCAATGCATAAGAGAGCATTATCGGGCTCACCCACCCTTAGTTTATCACAGAACCACCCATCGTCATTATAATGCCCAAGAAACATAACATAATCATATCACATAAAACATGCATAAAGGAATATAACATTTCCCCTTTTCAATCACAAGATATTAATAGAACACATTGATATAAAAACATTATGAAAACCATTTTCAATACCAAAATTAAATAAAATTATAACATGGAATTTATTTTTCTTTTTAAAAAAAGGTATGGCTTGTAGAGGAAGTCGAAACTCAAATAATGGTCACGGAAGAGGAGAAGTCATTGTCACTGCATACGTATGACAAAAACATTCTATTTTGTCTTTTAGTGAAACTCTTCGTATAAAAAATATTCCTTTTGGATAAACATAAAAGTCAATTGGGTTTATATAGTGTATAAAAGAAGGTTGTGTATAATGAAAAATATGCCTCAATGAAAGGAGATTGAGACGAAGTCCCATAACACATTAAAGATTTTATCATTTTAAACCATTAATATCCATATAAATAAATCCATAAAACCATTTTGAAAACATGGATAATAATGAGAAATATTTATAAGTATAAATTGTTAAAACATTTAAAACTATATTTTAGTTAAAGGGTTTTTAACAAAATGAGGGACACTTGAATACAATAATTGAAGAATAACATTTAATCAGAACATTATAATATCATGAGAATAAAGGTATTCATGATATAATATTCCAAAGGACTGTATATACACCATATAAGAGTGAATTGGTGCATAACAACAATGAAGTCTCAATGTAAATGTAAATTGAGATGAAATCCATTATAAAGATACTATCCTTAAATTACGGATAAATCAATCTCATAATTCTGTGTGACAAATATAAATACACCCAATATAAGTGGATATTAAGTGTAAAATAATCAAGGGTCATTCACACATATTAAAAGGATGACATATTCAATAACTACATGTTGAACCCAAAGAAATCGAAATTGGTTTAAAAAGTTTCCTTGACAGCCTAACGACGTCACATAAAATTTCAGAAAAAGAGTTGATGAGAGAGATAAAGGGTATCTCATAACTTGGACATAAAATTTATGACAATAAGGATATATAAGAACATATCCCCACATAATAAGATGAAAATTAAAAGACATTACAAAATAAGTCTTTTAAAAAGTGGAGGGTGAAAGGTTCCCTTACCGATTTGGGTAACTTTCGAAACGTACACCCCATGAAAGAAGGAATATACAACATTGATGTAAATAATCATAAAAGAAAGTATGTTACACAAATAGTAGAATAATGGATAGTACATACACCACTCAAAAGGAAATATTGGAAAATGTATCATGAATCTCATTAAAACACAAAGTTAGATAAAAAGCCCCTTACGAAATTTCGGCAGCCTAATGACACCAATTAAAACATCCAAAACAGATTGATGAGATAAAATAGAGTCTCTCATAATATAAAGATAAAAAGTACAGTAAGAGTAATATAAAAGAACATCCCAATAATAAGAAAGATGATCTTAAAAGGAATGACATAAAAGAGTGTACTTAAAAAGAAAGAGAGGGGTAGGATCCCTTAGCTCGGGTCCGACTTGACTCGATCGTTCTTTAACCTCCTGAATAATAAACATGAGTTAATTTCTAATTTCTTAAGAACCTTTTTTATGTTCATTATTATTTTTATATCACTTACTACCATGCTATGGACACTATGTAATTATTTAAGTTAATAATGGTTGTTTTGTAGATCATTGCTACTTGAGTAAAAAAAACGCTTTATAATTACAAGTTATTCATGTGGTAAAATATATATTATATACAGAATTATATTAATTATTTAGATATAATATATTTAATATATATCCATTATATAAATGAATTTATAATATTACATAACATTTAGAGGTATGAAATGAAATGCACCGTTCATGGAGACGGTAAGTCGTACGTACGCATGAACACTACTTGCATTCCTATTTCATATTGAATGCAATTAAAACAAAATGATACATAATAGTATTATAATTACAGTATGGTATCATATATAACATCATTAAATCTATCCTTTATACGTACCACATATTTTATTAACGAATCAAATCAAATTGAGGGGGCGGAAGTCCGCACTTCCTAAAATGAAGATATTGCGTTTAACCATAATGGAAACCATAATGTTATTCCATAAATGAAAAATACAGAAGCTTAAGTAAAACATAAACATATAATATATCATATATAAATATAGTGACATCTTAATGGACACCTTTGAGGGTGTTAAAAGAATATTGAACAATCATCGTTTCGTGAGGCATAAATTCACCATCCACCGAAACAGTATGTTCATTAACCATTTGATGTAGTTGTGTGTAAGTGTAGCTCTAATAATTCTTATAAAAACATCCTAGTATATTGAATATACTGTAGTTGTTACAAAATAAATGAATAAAAAGAGGTTTTGGGATTGAAGAAGCAAAATAAAACAAAACAACACAAGTGAAGACATTACCTTAAAATCGGGTATCTCTTTTTGAATTGATCTAAAAGGCTTCCTTGGGAAGAGTTATGCCAAAAGTGAGGCTTCTAGGAGTACGATAGGGATGTGTAGAGACCAAATGAGCAGGGTTTGGCCGATAAAAAGGTTTTAGAGGTGTGGGTAAGGTGGTAGAGATGGGGGCCTTTTATAAGAGGAGAGGAGGGGCACTCTTGGAAAGTTACAAAATGTTACTTTATTTTCCAATGTGTTTCGGATTTTAATGGTCCCACATTGATGTATTTCGAGTATAAGGTGGTAAGCGTTCGAAATATACTCATCAAATAGGACTTTGACAAGTGTATGTTATAGTTTTAACAATATCGTTTCATTTTATTTATATCCTTTATTAATGAGCTAATCGCTGCATCATCATGATGTCATAAATAATTTAATTTATTTAATGTTTACAAATTAGACAAAAAATATCATGATGTAGGAAATCTTTTTACATTTTTAATGAATATTTATAGTAAAAAATATGACTTGTATAACCCCATTTAAATATTTTTTAGTAAAACTACTCATGCTTGTGACATTTTTATTTTAACTTTAAATAAAAAGTTATTTATGTCATTTTCAAACCAAAGTGGATCCATGGGGTCCCCAAGATGACCCATGTATTGTCTTGGTCGGACATGACACTTAAAAGGAGATTAGGAAATGTGTCTAGGTCATTTCATATTGGTAAACCATTATTTTTACATTAAATTACACTAATTACCTCTAATCGTGATTAAAAACTTAAAAGTTACTATTCACCAAAAAAATTATTTTAATCCCATTGAACCACATTTTACATCATAATAATAAACATGTATGTATGATTTTTGAAATTCAAATCACCGAAGTGGTAATGTTTTATTTAAACGAAAAATCAGTTTTTAAACTACCACTTAGTGGTTTCACTATTCATAAAAAATTGACGTTTTTCAGAAAAATACCAAATATTCACCCTAAGATATATTTGATATTTCAAATTCAAAAATGATGTCTATTTTATAAAATTCAAACCATATAAGTTAAATTAATTAATTTAATAATTAATTCCTGCTATCAGAGAAAATAGCTTGTTTTTATGAAACAATAAGTATCAAAAGATTGACATAGTTTAAGTCCAATTTCAAGATTAAATTAATTCCAATGACCACTATTGGATTAAATGGTAAAAATATATTATAATTTCACTTTAAAACCAATTAAAAAGATAATCTACTCATTTAAATAAATTATATTAAAAAGTTGTTTTGAATTAAAATACAACATTTTCCACTATTCATAAAAAATGAACTTTATCGGAAAAATACAAAAAATTTACACAAAGTAAATTTTGATGTCCCAATTCTAAATAAGAATTTTATTTTGTCAAATACAACACATAAAATTGTCAAAAAGTGGATTTAAAAGAGGTTCATCATCAAAAGGCGGTTAATCAACCTTTTAAAGAATATTATAATGTTTACGCTTAAAATTGGATTCATTCACATTTTTAATCCTAGAACATTTATTTTAAAAAGTAAAAAATATTTGACAAAAATATATAATCATTTTTAGTTAGTTCTGTTCATTCCCACCATTAAAATGGCTAGGCGTTAACTACAATTTAAAATAATATTATTTTATTATTAGAGTGCAATGTAAGATTCCCAAGAAACTTGTTGTTGCGTATTGCGTACGCCATCAAGCATAGAGTCCCCTTTAATGTTATATTAATATTTTCATAAAAAATATGGATAAATGTGAAAATTTCGTATTCTTTATTTACCTAGGATGTTACATCCTTCCACCCTTTTGGGAATTGCGTCCTTGCAATTTTAATATTGGGCTTGGAAACTTCATTGAAAATCCCACATCGGAACAAGAGTCAGTAAAACAATCACTTTAAAATAAAGAAAGAGAAGTACAAAGGTCACCCAAGTAAACCCATACTAGGATTACATGTAGTAAAACATGGATATGGAGGAAAAAAGGGTCATGTTCTGAGGGAGAGTGATAGTAAACATGTATAAAAGAAAGTTAACAATAAGAAAATCACACTTGTGATGGGTTAAACGGTGTTCGATTCCCCAGTAGGAAAGTTAACAGTTTTTTGTTTTAAGTTTCTCTTAATCGAGGAATTTGTTTTGGAGGTTTACTAAACCATAATGAAACATACTTAATTGTCACGTAGACTTTCAACTTTTCCTAGATTCCTTAATCATACTCACATTTTCTTGAAAAGACAAGTATTAAGGAAGACTTGTTCACATTAAGAGTAATACAATCAACTTATTTAGAATCACCTAATCCAAAAAAGAGAATTATATATTTCCCATGACTTTAGACAAAATCCAAAACCAAAATTTTTAGTATGAGATCAGATAATCTACAAAAGTATAATCCTTTATAAAAAGAAAATCTATTCTTAATCTCCAAAATTTCTCTAAAAAACCCCCCAAAGTTCAACAAAGACAATTCAAAAAACAATTGTCTATAAAATTCATCAAAGTAAACCAAACTATGATTGAACCAAAAATATTTCAATGATTTAATCACATAGTCTTCCAAGGTAAAAATTAACTTTTATATCCAAATAACATCATTTGCTCTTAAATTCTCATATTCAAAAGTAATTAACCTAATCACATATCATCGATGATAGGTTAATCATTTACATTGATAACCCAAAATAAACTTACTCTTGACTTGTAAAATCATCTAACTAAAAAGAATTAGTCAAACTAAACAGGGACTTCACGTAGTCCAGTGGTAGGTGATAAATACCAGTCGCACGTTGGTTGTGGATTCGATTCCAACAACTTTGTCTGACGCGACAGGTTGTCAAACGGTCTGCGTTTTTTCCTTTTTCCAAAACTATATAATTCTTAAAACATTCCCCAAAACGAGATAAAATCTTCAAAAATAAACATAACATATTTTAACATCATGTTTATCTGATGCCTTTCATTTTCCATCATAATATATAATAACCCATAATTCCCTCAAAAGTAAGGATCATATATACCCTAATGGTTACCTTTATAAACATTACATGAACATCCACATCGATTGGTCATCTCATACATGATGCATTAAAGAACATACCAAGGTACAAGTGGTTGATCATGACTCCTTGATAGTTGGTTTAGAACAACCACGAGTTTCCTCCTTGAATCCCACATTTCATCCAGTCTCTTAATCAGAGAACGACCACAATTTCCTTCAATCCTATTGTCACATTGGTGCCTTCTATATCCATCCATTCACTAAAAATAGAAATGTCAGTGTGAGTACATCAACAAAACAATCATGTACTAAAGAGGAAGATAAACACTATGATATACTTACTCATTCACTTTATCTAAAACTATGACTCTTTCTGAAATCTAAACCATTATGGTAATGTCAATTATGACTAGAGAATACCCTAACCTCTAAAGTTACCTAAACCGACGTCTGATACCAACTATAAGGCCCCAAACTTAAACATTACTTAATATTGAATTAAATAAATAATTCACATTGAGGATCTTTTCAGGTTTAGAGTTTTAGAGAATTAGATCCTAAATCATGAATTACATTCTACATTTAAACAAAGTGGTTACATAAAAAATAGTATTCGTTTTTTCCTATCAACAGAAACATATTTAATATAAAACATAGATTCTTTCTTGACACTTCCTTAAAACTATCATCATATCATGCACCTTTCCCTTAACCTGTGAAAAATATTTCAAAAACATGGGATGATCATAAAAAGCTCAGTAAGGGTTATAAAAAGTACGGAAAGGAATCATGGGTACTTATATACATAAGAATGAAATCATACGTTACCCATAAAACATAAGCACCTTAACATACCTCAATAAATCATGAATAAATCATAGAAATCATAAGACATAAAGGTAACTTGAGGCATTCATAACATACTTACGTAGGGAGTAACCCTCTTGGTTACGTTTGGAATACCTATCACAATATATTCCCTAAATCTCTTCAGAGAAACCATAATGTTTAACTACTTTGCGTTACCAAATGCATTGGAGAGCTATAACGGGCTCACGCGCACTTAGTTTATCACCGAACCACCCGTCTTCATAATAATGCCCAAGAACCATAAAATAATCGTATCACATAAAACATTCATACATGAACATAAAATTTCCACTTTTCAATAATAATATATTCATACAACACATTGATATAAAAACATTATGAAAACCATTTTCAATACCAAAATAATAGAAAAGTAAAACATGGTATTTATTTTTCTTTAAAAAATGTATGGCTTGTAGAGGAATTCGAAACCCAAAAAATGGTCACGGAAGCGGAGAAGTCATTGTCACCACAAACGTATGACAAAAACATTCCCTTTTTTCGTTTAGTAAAATGCTTCGTATAAAATATATACTTTTTAGATAAACTTAAAAGTCAAATGGGTTTATACAACATATAAAACAAGGTTGTGTATAAAGCAAAATATGCCTCAATGAAAGGAGATTGAGACGAAGTCCCATACGAAATTGATGGTTTTAACATTTTGAACCATTAATATCCATATAAATAAATCCTCAAAACCATTTTGAAAATATGGATATTAATGAGAAATATTTATAAGAATAAATCATTAAAACATTTAAAACGATATTTTAGTTAAAGGGTTTTTAACAAAATGAGAGACACTTGAATAAAATAATTAAGGAATAACATTTAATCAAAAAATTATAATATCATGAGAATAAAGTGACTCATGATATAATATTCCAAATTATAGTATATACACCATATAAGAGTGAATTGGTTCATTACAACAATGAAGTCTCAATGGAAATGTAAATTGAGAAGAAATCCATTATACAGATGGTATCCTTAAATTAAGGATAAATCAATCTCATAATTATGTGTGACAAATATAAATACACCCAATATAAGAGGATATTAAGTGTAAAACAATCAAAGGAAATTCACACATATTCAAAGAATGACATATTCAATAAATACATGTTCAGCCCAAAGAAATGGAAATTGGGTTAAGAAGTTCTTTTGACAGCCTAACGGCATCACATAAAATTTTAGAAAAATAGTTGATGAGAGAGATAAAGGGTATCTAATAAATTGGTCATAAAATTTACGGCAATAAGGATATATAAGAACATATACCCACATAATAAGATGAAAATTAAAATACATAATAAAAGAAGTCTTTTAAAAAGAAGAGGGTGAAATGTTCCCTTACCGATTTGGGTAACATTCGAAACGTACACCCCATGAAAGAAGAACTATACAAAATTGATGTAAATACTTATAAATGAATGTATGTCACACAAAGAGTATAATAATGGACAGTAAATACACCACTCAAAAGGATATTTTGGCAAATGTAGCATGAATCTCAAGAAAACACAAAGTGAGATAAAATCCCCCTTACGAAATTTCGGCAGCCTAACGGCGCCAATTAAATCATCCAAAATAAAATGATGAGATAAAATAGTGTCTCTCATAATATAAACATATAAATTACAGTAATATTAATATAAAAGAACATCCCAATCATAAGAAACATGAGCTTAAAAGGAATGACATAATAGATTGTACTTAAAAAGAAATAGAGGGGTAGTATCCCTTACCTTGGGTCCGACTTGACTCGATCGTTCTATAACCTCCGGAATAATAAACATGAGTTAATTTCTACTTGCTTGAGAACCTTTTTTTAAGTTCATTATTCCTTTTATATCAATTACTACCATGCTATTAACACTATGTAATTATTTAAGTTAATAATGGTCGTTTTGTAGATCATTGCTACTTGAGTCAAAAATAAACTCTTTATAATTACATGTTGTTCATGTAGTAAAATTTATATTATATCCAGATTCCTATATTCATTATTTAGATATAATATATATCATATATATCCATTATATTCGTGCATTTATAATATTACATAACGTTTAGATATAAGAAATGAAATGCACCGTTCATGGAGACGGTAAGTCGTACGTAAGCATGAGCGCTACTTCCATTACTATTTATTATTTAATTGAATTAAAACATAAGGATACATAATATTATTATAATTACAGTATGGTATCATATATAATATCATTAAATCTATCCTTTATACGTACCACATATGGTATAAACGAATCAAATCACTTTGAGGGGGTGGTAATCCACACTTCTTAAAATGAAGATATCGCGTTTAACCATAATAGAAACCGTAAAGGTATGACATAAATGAAAAATAAGGAAGCTTAAGTGAAGAATAAACATATAATATATCATATATATATATAGTGACATCATAATGTCCACCTTTCAGAACAATCATCGTTTCGTGAGGCAGAAATTCACCATCCATAGAAACAGTATGTTCTTTAACAATTAGATGTAGTTGTGTGTAAGTGTAGCACTAATTATTCTTATAAAAACATCCTAGTGTATTTAATATACTGGATTTGTTACAAAATAAATGAATAAAATGATTTTAGGGGGTTTGAGAAGCAAAATAAAAAAAAGAACACAAGTGAAGACATTACCATAAAATCGGGTATCTCTCATTGATTTGATCTCAAAGGCTTCCTTGGGAAGACTTATGCCCAAAGTGAGGCTTCTAGGAGTAAGAGAGGGATGCGGAGAGACAAAATTAGTAGGGGTTTTCCAAGCCAAAGGCTTGAGAGGTGTGAATAAGGTGGTAGAGGTGGGGGCCTTTTATAAGAGGAGAGGAGGGGCACTCTTGGAAAGTTACAAAATGTTACATTATTTTCAAATGAGTTTCGGATTTTAAAGGACCCACATTGATATATTTCGAGGATACGGTGGTAAGGGTTCGAAATATACTCATCCAATAGGTCTTTTTCAAGTGTATGCTATAGTTGTAACATTATCGTTTCATTTTATTTAAATCCTTTATTAATGAGGTAATCGGTGCATCATCATGATGTCATAAATAATTTAATTTATTTAATTTTTAAAAATTATAAAAAAAGTATCATGAAGTAGGAAATCTTTTTATCGTTCAAATGAATTTTTATAGTAAAAAATATGACTTGAATCACCCCATTTAAATCTTTTTTTAGTAAAAAAACTCATGCTTGTGACATTTTTATTTTAACTTTAAATAAAAAGTTATTTATGCCAATTTCCAACCAATGTGGCTCCATGGGGTCCCCAAGTTGACCCAAAGATTTTCTTGGTAGTCCATGACACATCCAATGATGGTGAGACATGTGTCTAGGTCATTTAATATTATTAAAACATTATTTTTACCTTAAATTACACTAATTACCTCTAATTGCGATTAAAAACTTAAAAGTTACTATTCACCAAAAATTTATTTTCATCCCATTGAACCACATTTTACATCCTAATGATAACCATGTATGTAGAATTGTTGAAATTCAAATAACTGAAGTGTTAATGTTTCATTTAAATGAAAAATCATTTTTTAAACTACCACATAGTGGTTTCACTATTAAACAAAAATTGATGTTTTTCAGAAAAATACCGAAAATTCAACCGAAGCTATATTTGATATTCCGAATTCCAAAATGATGACTATATTATAAAATTCAAAACATATAATTTACATTAATTAATTTAATAATTAATTCCCCCTGTCAGAGCAAATATCATGTTTTTATGAAACAATAAGTATCAAAAGATTGACACTAGTTTAAGTCCAACTTTAAGATGAAATTAATTCCAACGTCCACTATTGGATTAAATGGTAAAAATATATTCTAATTTAACTTTAAAACCAATTAAAAAGATAATATATTCGTATAAATAAATTATATTAAAAAGGCGTTTTGAATTAAAATACATCATTTTTCACTATTCATTAAAAAATTTACTTTATCAGAAAAATACCAAAAATTTACACAAAGTAAATTTTGATGCCCCGATTCTAAAGAAGAATATTATTTTGTCAAATATAACACATAAAATTGTCAAAATTGGATTTAAAATAGGTTCGTCATCAAAAGGTGGTTAATCAACATTTTAAAGAATATTAGAATGTTTATGCTTAAAATTGGATTCATTCACATTTTTAATCCTCTAACATTTATTGTAAAAATTAAAAAATATTTGACAAAAAATATAATCATTTTTTAGTTAGTTCTGTTCATTCCCACCATTACAATGGCTAGGGGTTAACTATTATTTAAAATAATATTATTTTATTATTAGACTGCAACGTAAGATTCCCATGAAACTCGTTTTTGCGTAGTGGGTACGCCATCGAGTATAGCATCCCCTTTAATGTAATATTAATATTTTAATCACAAATATGGATAAATGTGAAAATTTCATATTCTTTATTTACCTGGGGTATTACAAAAAATGCGATTAACATTACAATTCCATCCTTCAAACAATAGCCTTGATAAAAAATGTAGCTTGGATCATTCTCTCATAATACACATATAGTCACTCAAACCGATAAAATATACATGAAAACACCCATCTTCCTTGGATATCATAATCGAAAACACATACGCATGATTCTCAATCCCAAGGTACTAAAAAATGGATATCCTATGTTATGGTTAACCCTCAAAAGCATCAATCTCCTCACCAATACCTTGATTTTAAACTCAAAAACACTATTTCAAACCACCTAGTCCAGAACAGACATCTCAGATTGGTCAAAGAGAATATGTGTAAATACATTTTTCAATTTTATTATCACATAGAAACTCACATTCCCACATACTTCCTCATATATCACATCCATATATATATAGTTAATTTGAATCCATATCATCATCCTAAAGTGAAACTGATTCCCATAAGTAATTCTCATATGAGACGGCCCTCAGGAGAATCACAATATCATACTATTTCTTTCATGGAATCCACATATAAGAACCACCCACTAAAGGAAAACTATCTTATCAACACCCGCACATAAATATATATATATATATATAGATATATACAATTTCGTCCCCCAACATGATCCGCATATAGTATACCATTGTCGCACATTTCGATATTGTCGAATTCCAACAAGAATATATATGGGAAAACATTATATAGGTTATTCCTAAAACATTTGCTAACTAAACACTTTTTTTTATTAGAACTATTACTGTAACAACCTAGTAGGGGCTTATTAATAAGGATGAAAAATCACGTATCAGCCTATGAAGGGTTATTATACATCCAACTCATGAGGGGTTACATGTAACACCCTTAGTTATTATGTATCTTTTTTTCAAATAAATTAAATTAAATTGATTTATTTAATTACATGAATCACCAAATAAAAAGTTCATTACAAAAATACCTAGGTTTTCTTTCACGACACATAATAGTTAGTTATCTATCATAGCACATAACACAATGTTTTATCAAAACCACGAAATATTTCTAATACTATTAGTTAAAATATACCTTTACAAAATAACCATTATACTTAAAAAATTAATATAATAACTAATTTTTAAATATTAATTATATTTTTATTAACTAATGTAAACATGTTAACAATAAAATTCATAGACTTCGTTAAAGTATTTATAAATTTATGGAAATAAAATTTTCTCAATGAAATGTTAATTAATTTTTTAGATAATAATAATAAAATTAATTTCTCACACATTAAAAAAATTAATTTGATAAAATAAAATTAATTTTTTAATGTTTAATGTAAAAATTATCTTAGGATAATTTTTATTATTTTTCTAAAAGGTTCCATTTTTTTAGGAATAGTGAAAAATATTGAGTTTTAATTAAAAAATGATTTTTTATTTGTTCTATTTATAAAATTATATTTTATTTAACTTTTTTAAATGTGAATATATTCCAATTAAACATATATTATTATAATTTAGGACATCTAAATAAATTTTATTTTCAATTTTGTAAAAAAATATTTATAAAATTTTGCTCATTTGGGATTTGAAAAAACATATTTTTCATCACGTTTGATAGACTATTTTTTAAATAATTTTTTCTTCCTCTATGATCGGAATTTCAAAATATTGATTAAATATTTGGAATAATAATAATTTAAAATTTATATCATGTTCAAAATAAATTTTAATGAAAATGGAAAGTGAATGTTGTAAAAAGTAATTTCCCTAATTGCGGTAAAAATGGGTTTTCCAAGGATTACCCTAAAAATATTATGGTAAAATAAACTATGAACATGTATTAAAATTCATTTATGAAAATATATTCTCCATTAGTACAAATATATTATATAATATAAATTTTTTTAAAATTCTTTCATTTGAAAAATGTGGTTGGAATTCTCTTTTTAAAATTATTTCATGTTTACCACTCACCCGACTTATAAATGGCCACCCCTCTCCTCTATTCCTCACACATTCAAAACTATTTGATTCATAAAATCCCTACCCAAAAAAATTCCCATATTCCATATCCTCATACTAGGATCACTATATTGGACATAAATCTAACCAAGGAAGGATTTTAGTGCGAACCTACAGAGGATACCTGAAGAAGAGATCACATTCATCAGTTAAATTTTTTTATTTCTCCCTCAAACACATTAAATGATTTATATAGATTAAATATATAATGAAAAATATATATATTATATAATTATAAATTATAAATTTTATTTATATTACCTAATACCACACACAATTCCTTAAAATGGGTTACGAAATCATCATTCACGTGTAAGGCATACTAACGTCTTGTGAACCACTATCAACGATTTTTTCAATACCAACTATAAAGGTAGTAAAAAATGATGGGTATAGAATTGAAATGTTATATTTAAGATATTAATGATATTATTATGCTTCAATAATAGTTATATCACATATACCACCATGATTTTAAATTTTTATGACTATAATAATGTCATTCATGAATATGGTGGACTATCGCGTCACGAATCAGTGTGATTCATTCACACAATACATGGAATGTATTAAAGATGAGTATTTTAAAAAAATGTCATATATATGTTATAAAAATTATTATTTAATGATAATATATGATTTAATTCATTTCATTTCAAAACAAAAAATAAAATTAAAAACAATGTTCATGCGTATGTACGACCTACCATCTACATGAACGGTGAATTTCATTTCATATAGCCAAATTTTATGGATAAATTTAAATAATATATACTAAGCATATATTATATTTATATACTTTATTAAATTATGGATATTATTATTTCCTCATCAGTGTATGAATACCCATAATATCAAGTCAAAACATATACGAAAAAATGTGGTTATTAGGTGAAACATAAAATTAACATTGAATTGTTAACAAACAGGTAATATAAAGTCCCAAGAAAATAATATATGGTATTAATTATATTAATATGGTTCTATAAAATATTTATTATAATATTATATTTATTATACATGATTTTTAATGAGTTTAACGGATGTTAAGAGCCACGACAAGGGGATTTGAAGTTTCACTTTTTTTTTCTGAGAGACTGATTTCCCATTCACCACATATTTCTTTTATATGGTGTATATAATAACATATGAAATAATATATCAGGAATAAAACTCATTTAATGATAATTAATTTTTCCATTTATGTTATCCATTCATAAAGATGATGTTTCAAAATTCACTCAAGCAGTAAGGGTTTTTTTCTCTCAATTTTTTTTCTTTGAGATTTTTGTTATGTTATGCACCTATATTATTTCATGAGTGGCATATAAAAGCCCATTAACATGGAATATCATGAATTTATTCATCCTCATGATATTTTAGATTCCATTTTTTTGTATTACGTAATAGGTACTATAATTAAAGGGTACAAAAGTGGTAATGTTTTATGTTATAATATCAATATTTATCAGGATTGTTTGTGATCAATTTTCCAGCATTAAAATATCAAGATATAACTCCCAATAATTATCATTAATTTTTTAGCTTATAGTAATTCCTTAAATATTTAAGTAGTGTTACAATTCTTGCACACATTGGTAATTAAGATAATTAAAAATTGTTTTAATAAAATTCAACAATATTTCACTCTTCAATCAGAAATATATTTTCATCCAAATCAATGTTTTATAAAAATTCTTTATTACTCTTATAATATATATAATAGTAATATTTACTTACGTTTTACTTTTTAGAAAAAAAATGAAAGATATCTTCATGTCATTTTCCAAAATAATTTCCAATTTGCCATGATTGAAAATATGAAAGGAATCATCTTTATAATATGTACGACCTGATCAAAATTTTTAGAAGTAATGAACAATAATTGATTTAAATTTTTTTTATATGACTTAAAATTTATTTATAAATAAAATTTTTTTGAATACTTTTATGTTTTACATTGAGTTTTTCAAATCATAAAGGATATTTTCCTTAATAAATATTTTAAATAATCATTATAAATTTTTTTCCACCTATGAGGACATATGTTGCTGTTACCTATGACTTACTGGGCATATGATACAAGGATACGATTCATATTCTATATGTAAAAGGTTTATTTTCTTATTAGATTTTTTTATGAACATGTCTCTCTTCCATGGTTAATATAATGAGGAAATAATTATAAAGTCCACTTCTTATAATTGGTTATTCTATGATGTTATGATTATGAATACTTTCTATTTTCCATTGGTAATGTTAATGTTAAGTGTTTATGATTCCCATTTCATTTGATCATTTATGATATGATCAATATTTTTGGTCTATAGAAAAACATAAAAGCAGTTTTAATTATGATATGGTTGGAACCTATGTCTCCCTCTAATGCATTGGGTTAATATTTATAAATCTAATGAGATAAACTTGTCTAGAATGGTGAGTGAACCCAAAATAGTAAGACAGGACTGGAATGGGATGTGTACCCGATTCAGTTTGACAAGGTTGAAATGAGGATTATACTCAGTGTAGTAAATGACTTTTTCCAATATTATGGCCTTTATAGTGAGTTTTAACCAATAAGGAAATGATTTTTATACTTATTTCTATGCCACAAATTCCATTACTTATGCCAATATTATGATCTTATGTATCTGGTTGTATGATTATCTAATGTATTAGGTTTAATAAAATACCAATCATTACTCCTCAACTCCAGTATATGATATGTGATATAAATGGTATGGTTTAAAAATGTTATGATCATGATCCCACACCCTGATGTTAATTTTTTTCTTACATATCTCCCTTGTGTACACATACAGAGAATCTAAGATAACACTTTATTATTTTTAATTTCCTTATGTTTTGAAGAAACATATTATGTTTGATGTGTATAAGAATGGTTATAGTTTTAATAAACATTACATGGAAAACATATATCACCTGTGTACCAGTGTATGTGCTTCCATGTTTCCAAAGTCACTAAGCAACTACTGTCCTTCGAAATGTGTTTATATAATCATATAAATGTACATCAATAATGATGTAATATCTATTTATTTCAATCCTTGGTCAATATTATTAGCATAAAATTATAGGTTTAGTTATCATTTAGAAACTAGGATGACAAAATATTAGTTAGATACTAATGGACATGTCTAAGGATGAGTTAATGTATAGGAAAATTTCATTGAATTCTAGTAAAGGATATCGTTAGTGGTTTCCAATCAAATACATTCCTACCTAGATAATAAAAGTATATGTGCCTCTCACCCAGATGTAAAATGGGGTAGAATCCCAAAAAATTACATATTTAGCTAGTCTCAATGGAAACTGGTGCACATTATTAATCCTTACTGCACACTTCAGTTGGCACTCTCAGAGGATTTTATTTGTAAATTCACAATCTCTTTTCAAATCATCATGAAGTATTTAAATAGAATATGAAATTGAATGACCAAGGATAAACAAATTGTTTCATGTACTAAATATGTATTCATTATTTAGATATCCTATACGTGTTTTTTTATGATTTCATGGTTCCGTATCCTGATTAATATTTCATATACTATTTTTTTTGGTTTTCTTGAATGGATAAAACCTGAAGGAACGATGTTAATGGTGAGTGTGATTGAAAATGTAAGGAATATTTTCATGATAATCTTAATGTATTGGATATTAAATAAATGAACTCATTTTTATTCTCATAGAAAATTATAAATTTATAAATCTTGGTAAAATTATAAAGAGTAAAGGAGGTAAAAAACTATGTTGAGTACTTCATGAGGTAACAACCCGCTTAATTCAATGGATTTATTGAGCCACGTGTTCTGAAAAAATGGACCTATTTAATTAAAATAGTATTTTATGATCTCTAGAATTCGGAACATGAAAAATCATTTTGGTTGTTTACCACATGGTTTGTGAATCTGATCAATGGTGAAATATTATCAATAAAACCTGTCAATATAAAATTGACTCATCCTAAATTCCAATGTTTGTAAGGAGGATACCCAAATAAGAGGTAACACTCACAAACAAATGTTTTTGTTTTCTTAATTCCTCAAACCCCCTCAATTATTTTTATATCATGATTATAAAAAAAACCTTTTTATATTAACTATATTTATGTGTTTTTATGTTAAGGATATGAATTACAACCACAAAATGTTCCATCAAATAGGTTATAATATCATTATTCATTTGTACGGCAAACAACCAACTCGCAAACTGATGTCGTTTGTTTTTCAACTACCATCATTCAAGGCTAGGAATTATGATGGACATACTATTTATATATTTTATTTATTATATTATTTTTTTATTATCCTTCTATAACTATTATATCACACGTAACTTCATGATTTCTTTTTTATGGGAATATAATAGCGTCTTTCAGGTGTACGGTAGACTACCACATCATGAAGCAATGTTATTCGTTCACACTTCACATGGAATTTATTTAGAGTGATTTTAATAAAAATATTAAATATAAATTAAATAAAAATTATTATAAATGATAATATATAATTTTATTTTATTTCTATCAAACTGAAATGTAAATTAAAAAAATCATTCAGGTGTACATAGGTCATATCATCTCCATGAACAGTTTATTTAATTTCCTATCAAATAATTATAAGGCTTGGAATAAATATAAATATATATATACCAAATTTATATGATATTTATATCATGGTATAAATTCTAGAGATTATGAAATCATGTTCAATGTAAAAGGACCTATAATAAAAAGTAAAAAAATATCAAGAAACCAAAGAAGTTATTAATCAGACCATAACTTTAACATCGAATTGTTAATAAATGTGTAATATAAATTCATAATAAATTAAAAAATGGTATGATATATTTTAATATTTTTTTATTATAGAAGTATAATAAACTTATATTTTTTATACATGATATTTTAACATGTACGATGGGAGTTATGTTGTATAGAAAAGGGATTTCTAGTCTCACATTAAGTTCTTTGAGGCATATTCCATACTCACCCCTAGTTTTTTTTTGTTTAGTGTATATATTACCCTATGGAATGATATATCATAAATCTACCTAATTTAATTATCATTAATTTTTCCATTTTGGTAATTATTCAATAGGTATTACGATTAAAATGTTACTCAAAATTAAAGGAAGTTTTAATCTCAATTTCGATTCGTTGAGATGCATGCTAGGTTATGAACATATATTCGTTCTAGAGGTGTATATACAACCCCATTGACATGATATAAAATGAAATTATTCATTATAATTTTATTTTAAATTTTATTTTATGTTCTTACTTCATGAGGTTTGCTGTTCTATGTTTTCAATGTGGTAATGATTTAATGTCACAATCCAGGCACAATGTTTTCCTACTCAGAAAAACTGATATCCTTCTGCTTGACTTAGTAGGAGTCCAAGATTGAAAAATACTCATCCAATAAAAATATCCACATTAAAACAAGAATGAGTTGGTCTTCACTTTTGATGTTCATACCATTCAAATAAAAAATACCCAACCAAGGATCATTATTACTAAAGCATCGTCCCCTTTTTTGAAAGAAATTCAGTTATACATTTTTTTTCATCAAGATCGAATCACCTTAGGGAGTAAATAATGATGGAAACTATTCTCATCTAAGTTTGATATTATTCACTTGAATCATAAAACTAACAATAATTATAATGGGATATATTAATTTACACATTCAACACCTAATTATCTAGTTAAATTAAATTCACCAAATAAATACATATATTAGTATAATATTATGATATTTATTAATCAGACCCCAAATAAACTATATTAATGTAATAATCATAAAAACAAAATTTTATAATTAAAAACACAATTAAATATAGTAATTTTTTTTGAAAATTAAACTAAATTGAAATCCACAACAAATTCCCTCGCACTTGAAATAATTTTTTCTTTAAATTTTTTTTATCTACATTCATTGATAGAAATAAAATAACAAAAATAAAAAAATAAAATTCTATAAAGAATTCATTTTGAAAATCACATTAAACAATTGGATTATATCAATTTTCATGTTTTAGGACCCACTTGAATTAAATTTCATCATTAAAAATAGGTTATAATATCATAAAAAATGATTAAAATGGGATTTTTTATATAAAATTTAACAAACAGTAAATTTTTTATGTCCAAATATAGCCAAGATACCCTAGGAGGGGGTGAATCATGGTATGAATATTCTGGACAAAAAATATTTCATCCCAACTTAAGTGTTTATATTGATCATTTTCTTTACTAATTTATCCGATGATGATTCTTGAAAGAAATGTAGTAAATAAATAACATGGGAACACATTTTTTCTACATTATTCACCCTCATCACTATACATCCCTGGAGCATTCAACAGAATTGTGCAGATTGTACCAAATAAACAAAGGCTCAGTACCAAAAATGTTGATATATTCTAGATCTCATCTATTCCCAGGATCACAGTATTTACAAGGATTAGTTTTGGCTCACCTTTTTCCCTTGAGTAACTCCTTATGTCTCATTATATAGCTCACTACTAGTGGAATGGATCACATTCTTCATCTTCTTTTACTCACTGCTCTTGGAATGTATTCAAATACAATTTATGGACATGTACATACCTTCATTATCACTAATCAGTGAATCATCAGTTACATATGGATGTGATATGGATGATCAACTGTTATCCAATATATGAATAACAATTTACCATGTTTTAAAATGAAATAATCTTTAAAAAACTTTCGTGATGGTCACTAACTTCAAGAATATACTACTTTTTTTGAAGCTTGAATAATCTTTTTGAAGCACCTTAATTTGAAAAGCTCAAATAGCCTTTGGGCAGCACATTCCATTCCTGAATATCACATATCATTTGAATAGGACAAAAAATTTAGACTTCTTTTTATAGCATTTTTGATCTCCCTTTAATGATGCTCATAAAATTCAGTTGGATGTTATATCCTTTGGAAACATTCTCGAATAACCACCTACACGAACGATATTCATGAACCATCTTCCCGAACAAAGAGACTTAATATTTTAGTTAAATATTGATTCATTTATTAATGGGTAGAGGCCAATTGATAGGTATTTTCATTTTTTCTAGAAAACTCCATCCAATTTGCAATGCTTCATTATTTTCCTCCTGATGCTCCCTCTCTCATGATACTCTAGGAAAATCATCATTCAAAAAGCTCATTATAATAATAAAGATCACCATCATCTTATTTTTTACCTTCACAAAGCTACCTTTTCAAATCCCATTAATTATAAAAATCAAGATTTTTCAATATTTTCATAAGGACATTATGTTAATCAACATTTCAAAATTCTATTAAGAAGGTCAAATTTTAGACCCCAAAAATATGGAAAACACTGGGAAATAACATCACCAAATGCATGCAATTTTTGGTACCACTTCAATGCAATCCATTCCTTTATATTAGATATTTTCCCACATAATTTGTTAAAAAATTTCAATAATCAAAAAATTTCCATGGAAATCCCATTTTTCAACCCACCAAATCATCACTAAAATAATATAATGTTACCTAGATGAATGTTTTTCCAATGAATTTTCATCTAACATAAAGTAAAAAATCATATTTACCACAATGATAAAATACATGAATTTATTAAAAAACCCCATAATAAATAAAACCATTAATGAATGAGGTGGAGTTAAAATTTATTGGTGGAATAAATAACCAATATAATATATAATAACAAACAATGAAAATAATAATAGAATAAGGATTTCGATCTTTATCAGAATTTTTATTTTATAATATATTTGAATGCATATCTTCTGTGATAAATTATAACTAAAATGTTAAAAGTGAATTATTTTTTATATCATTTCTCCAAACATTTAATGAAATCTAGTTTTTCTATGAGGTAAAAAAATGATTTACTCAATGATTCCCATATGAAAATAAATATAATTCTATTAAAAATGGCATCAGAACCTCAATTTTTTAGAAACATTTTCACCTAGTAAAAATTAATGACTAATACATTAAGACTCACAAATTTGACAATTTTCAATGGGTTTTGTGGGGTTCTCAGTAATGTATAGTTCAATTAGATTTAGTTTTATTTTTAATATATGGTCAATTGAGTAAATTAATTTACACCATTATAAATGTGAATTTTATTCCTAAATCAATTAATGTCATTTTTTTATTCTTCAATGTATTTTATATTTTTTGGAATAAAATTTTTAATAATTATAACATTATATTAATGTTTAATAAATTTTTTCTTTCTTTTTTCTGTTATATTTAGGAATTAATTTAGAATTAGTATACTATTATGTTAATTTCTGATTTTAATGTTTTTTTAATTTAATTTCTGGTCTTCAGGTTTTTTATTTTTAATTTCAGTCAATGTTTTTTATTAATTTTTAATTTTATGAGCTAATAGAGTAAATTGACTCATTATGCCTATGATATTTGGATAATGTAAACAACCATGATTCATTGCATCAATCCTACCATATGAAGGAATTCCTAGAGATCATGTCATGTTTATGTCTCCCAATGATGAACCACCTAGGGAAACAAAAGTGACCATTCCAAGGAATGATCATGTTATTGTGTGATTCAAACTAACAATTTTCGTGTTTAGTATGGTAACCATGTGGTCCTCATTCATGATACAACACCTCCTAACCCTCATGGAATGTTTACCTAATGAAATACATGAATATAACTCATCATAATAGGGGTGAATATGAGTGAAAAAATTCATGTTATAGTGCATAAGGAACTAATCCTACATTGAAATTTTCTTTATACAACTATTGAACATTTCATCGAAACATATAACTAAACATCATGGCTCGAAGATAAGCTATCGTGATGAGTATTATGACTATAAGAGGATAACTAAGATAAGGAAAATGAACATTCTATTCTAATTTTTCACACCATGCGGATTTTATCTTGCTAAAGGAATGATGGATGAATGATTTTTTTGAAGTATGAGACAATGCTTCAACACATATGATCCTCACTCGAGTAATTTCTATTTGAATGATACAGGTTATGCCTAATGAAGGACACAGTAGTCCAAATTGAATGTTGATATTGCAATTTTAAAGGTAAATTTCTTGGATGAACTAGAATGAAGTCAAGATGAGGGGGACCAAATATTCTCTATATGGGAACAATGATCCTGAACTGGTTGTGGGAAGATCATTGACTAAATATTGAGCTGAAGAGGCTGTGTACACTACCTCTTTTTTAAAAGAAAGAATAGGGGAAATAATTTCCAAAATGGAATACCCACTTCAAATCCTATGTAAGGATATTAATGGAAGAAAATATAATCCATGGATGATCTGATGAAGGATAAAATCCATTCTTCATTTTTAGATTTTTACTCATTGATGGATTGTTTGTAGCTGAATTTGAAGGTGGAGAAACCTCATTATATTCAATGCCACCAAATTTAGAGATGACTATTAAGGTTATAAATGATCCTTAGGGTTTATTTTCATGAGGTTACTATCCTACTATTGATGAGGGGGATGAGGTTCTTTCCCTGAAATATATATTGATTCTGGAGGACAGCCGATGTCTTGCGATTGGAGGATTGGGAAATCATAGACCATTTATTCAAGATTGCTATAGATGGTGTAGATACTACCATGTTAATAATTTTATTTTATGCTTTGAGAAATTAATGGTTTGTAAAAGGTCACATACCCAAGGATGGATTTCTTATAATTGGACATTTCAATACAAGAGTTTCCTTATTTAGAAATATAGTAACTAAAGAAAAGGTATTAATTGAGATAAAAATAATAAAGAAGTTTCAAGAGATTAATATGGTGATTGTGAAGATAAATAGGTTCTTTATAACTATACTAGTTCACATGGGTCTAATTTAGTATGATTGAAGTGTTGGGAGAGAGTAACATAGAGGTGACATGGGGTAATCAATGATTCTTACATGTAATATATTGATCATAATAATAATTTCAAGCAATATTATGGATTAGTGGGATTTGTAGAAACATAAAGAATGAAAAAGTGATACGTGGGATTAAAAATCAATTTTACACACATAAATAATAAAACATACACCCTAAGAAAATAGTAGAGAAGATATTTGATAACTATGAATTTCATGAATATTGAGATTGAGGAAGAAGAGGTTTCTTTCCGGAGATGTTTACCTTATATTCATTTTAGATCTTCATTTTAGTTCCTTGTATGTGTAACTAAATAAATTAGTTAATTCATAATGATATGAGATGAATATAACAATATTTTATAGACATGTAAATACTTTTACATATTTCAGTTTATTTTCATTATTTTCTTTTAGTTCAACTATGTGTACCATTTCACACTACTCAAGAATTGATTAGTGATAGTAGTGAATAAATTGTAATTTGATCATAAACTAATGCTCCAAAAATTAGAAAATAAGTATTTATCTTTTATATATAATGAAAATATTAATTCATACTTTTATATCAAGATATAATTACTAATTAAACAAAAAAAAATTATAGCAATTAAAATAACCAATAGACAAGTGAATCAATACATTTTCTCTTATATTTTAAATCTATTATTTTTCCTAAGTAATATCAACAAAAAATTTTATTTATTAATTTTTTTTAATTCCATATTATAATAATTTATTTGAACTTTTTTCATTTTTTCCTTCATTTCAATACCTCCAGACATACTATATCAGGGGTAACTACTCCATAATCCCCTTCCACTATCTTAACTAGAAACATTCACTTCAAATGTTTATTTAACTATTTTTTATTTTATTTTATTGTGGTTTTCTGTTTTAATTTTTTTTATTAGGATTGCATTCTTACATATCATCTTACCTTACGGATACAACACCTTCTCGCTAACATTATAATAGTAAGTAGGCTTTTATAAATAAATAATTTTATTTGGTATTTTTCAATGACCTATTCCGTTGTTAAATATTTTACACCATTTAAATATAAGGTATGTGAATAAAAATTTCATAAATATTGAGAAATAAAATAGAAAAAATATTTAACAAACCAGTATTAGATTTTAATAATTCACTTTTATTATTTACTGGATCCCGGTGTACAATTTTTATTTTTGATCACATGTGAATTTACATAATAACATATATTAATCATTTAATTCCATTGATAAATAATTACTTTATTACAATTATAAAAAATAAATCCAAAATTGGGAATATGGAAAATATGTAGAATAGTGTTGAAAATTAACATATAAACCTTCCACAAACCAAAATACCAAACCTAAGGTACCAATACAATGAGACGAGAAACTTACTTCCATTTCAATTATTTCATCATGCATATAATTTTCTACTAGGCCTACAGTCTTGGAGATTAAAAATATCTTTTCTCCAAGTTCTCATCATTCAAAAGTCTTAATTTGTAATATTGTTTAGAGTTTACTAGTGATTTATATAGTTATGTATAATACTATCAACATTCTTGTTGGAGTGAAGAGGTGTTAAGGTTGAGATTTTCTCCTTTTGACTTAAGGGGGTCTAAGACATGGATTAAACCCTAGATAATAAAATATTCACTACTTGGAATGATAATTTTAATGTTTTTATGTCAAAATTATAACCTAGAAGCTTCAGAATCAATTCTTGGAATAATATCACTAGTTTTCTCCAAGATAAGACAGAGTTATTTGATGATAATTGGGATTGGTTTAATGATTTACTCATATATTTACCCAAACACTAGTTGGATCCCAATATTTTGATGGATATATTTTGTAATTTACATTTACCATATAACAAAAATCTTGTTTTCCAATCATATTAAGGTTAATTCTCTAATATGGAAGTGTATTAATTGAATAAAATATTAAATAAGTTATCCAAAAATTCATAGTATTTGTAATCTATGAAGATACAAATTCATTGGGTTAAAAATAGAACCCATGTTGTTGCGGTCAACAAAAATGCACATAGGGAATTTTTTTCTTATGAAATGTTTGGAAATGCTAAAAACAATTCCCCACTTTTATCACCCCTATCCAATCAAATGAGGGTGATAAGTTTTTAGATTATATATCTTGAAATCTTAGTGCCAAATATTACTTCATTGATAAGTCCAATGATTGATATAAAAGGCCCCATAATATTTCATTAAATTAACAAGGTGTAGTAAAAAAGAATTAACATCCCCAAATTACCAATAACATCCCAAAAAGTATTATCCATATCAATATGATGTTGAATCTAAAATCCCTCAAGGGGAAATTAAGGGAATGATTCACTAGTATTTTGGTGAGATTGGTTCATTAAAAAAATACATGGACTCTTAGATTCATTCCCAATAACATCAAATGGGTATGATTGAGAGAAATATAGGTGTGAGAGATAATGGAAAATTCTGGAGTACCACAAAACCAATACTAAGGTAAAATATTAATGACTTAACAAAATTTTTTATTTTAAATAATCAATAACTTATTTGCGATGAGCATGGGGAATATTGAATTTATAAACAATATGAATTTGGAATTGAAAATATGGAATATCCTAAAAAATAAAAATAGGTATTGAATTGATAAATATGAGAAAATTGATAAATCAAAAAATGAAAAAAAAATTAATAGAACGAAATTAAGTGGTAACTCAATAATGATTCTATAAAAGAGATGTTGATTGAGTAGATGGAGAGTGATCAACATGATTTGAAAAATTATTCCATTACCATTCCTTTTCCAAAATTGAAAAAAGGAACAATAAACCTATTTATATAAAGTTTCATTAGATTTCTATTATCATTGATGATTATATTCCTTTTTTGGATGTTTTTAACAAGATCACTTAATATATTAAATTTCTAAAAATATTTTTGGATAATAAAAGATATTGGGGTAAGAGTTATACAAATAAAATTAAAGAGGATTTTAGTTCTATTATTCAAAATAATCATCCTCAAAAACATAAATACATTGTATCCTTTTTCAATTATTTTAAAATTATAGAATGTGAGGAGATTAGGTTCTTATGTGATGTAGTTTATAGCATCAACCATATGACATACTCCTTGTTCACCGTAAATAGTTGGAATGTCACTTACATTCCCTAATCTGACTATAGCTGACCTATTATTTGATGTGGGAAATTTTATTTTCACACACATTTCTTTATTAAGGGGATTATGCGTGATAATGATGTCCAAATAATTTTTTGAAGGAATTTTTTTCCAAATGATGAAAGGTTATAGAGGATACAAATTTTACAATAACCCTTCATGTTATACTGGATCTGGAGGAAATTAATTTTTTTAATTAGTCTCATCGTGTGGTATGTTATTAGTTGAATGATGTTACATTGTAGGAATTTAGTGTTTAGCATTGGATGGAAACCCTCCATCCTTTTGATGGTTTAATCATAGAATCAGTTCATAATCCTTTTGAAGAAAATTTTATTGAATCATAATATATTTATAAATATTAATGTTTAGTGTATCATGAAATAGATATTTGGGTATAAATCTCTAAATACTAGGATGTGGTCCCTCAAAACACAATATTCCATATTAAAAGTATTTCTATTCCATCTATTCAGATTTTTCATCCCTCCCACATACCCATCCATGATATTTGTTGTAATTTTTTACAACCTAGGAGGTGTGAGTCTTTTTTTTGATTATTGATTTGAGAATAAATATTTGAAATATTTAGAGTATTTTATGAGTGAATTTTTCAATAGTGTGTTGAAAATGAGTAATATCAATATAAAGGGATTGTAATGGAAGAATTTATAGACTATTTACTAGATAAGGACTAAAAGAAATCTCTTACTACTATAACATTCATTTATGATAAATTTACTTTCCCTAAGCATAGGAAATTTTTATGTAATATATAAAAGTGTTACCATGTTAATGTAGTGGTTATCAATAAGAGAGTAATACTACCATTACTAAAACTGTTAAAACAATTGCACCAATGTTTCAGAATATATGTTCCTTAAGTGAGAGGGAATTAATATTGAGTGAATATTGTATCTATAGTATTAATTATTGTATTTCTTATTCAAATGTATGTTATTTCTGGAAAATTCATGGATTAGAAACAATTGGGGTTTACCAAATTGTATTAAAATTTCTGTTAATATAGAGGATATTTTGCGGGATGATGAGGAGTTAGAGATATTGAGTGGTGGTGTTGATCCTTCAAATCAAAATAGTGAAATTAGGAATAATGTGTGGTAACAAATATTAATTGATATATTAATGGAAGTTTATGTTGGTAAGTAAGTATGAATAATTTAAATTCAACACTAAATGTGGGGAATGCCACAATTTTCAATTTTTTATCCTTTATAATGTATTTAATCAAAATTTTTACATTATATTGTTCATCTCAAAGAATTTGAGAATTTTTTTAGAGATTATGTTAGATACTCTTTCTTCTTCTTAGATTATTTTCATTTGATATTTGATGGGTCCAATGACCATTAGTTGAAATGATATTTAGGTAATGTGACAAAAATAAAATGGAATTGTTGGTTGTGTGAAGTAATTAAAAATGGAATAGTTATTCTGACCATCAAAACCACGTGGAACTACTAGTTGATGAAAAATTGATAAAATCTTCCTCAAATCTATGAATGGATAATTTAAAATTTTATACACTCACTAGGATCATTTCATTTTACTATGGATATGAACATGAAACCAAATTACTCATTCAATGATCCTAAGGGATTATACAGTTTGGGTAATTTAATGGAGAAAAGATATTATATATCTAATGAATAATTATTTTATATTATTGGTTAATTTAACAATATATATATACTAGTTACATATATTTTATTGCTTAAATTAATTTCTCATGTTAAGACATAAATTTTAAAACTTATATTAAATCTCTAATAATCCTAAACAATGTACAAATTACCTCGATATGTATGTCAATTCCACGCCAATTGTTTATTCTCTTGTGATATTTTTTTCATGAACATACTTGTAGAATATTTTTTTTAACAACAGTTGTTTGTTTTCATAAACTATATTATATTGAATAGAAACAATGTTTTTTGCATGTTTTTGTGTGTGTTTTTTATGAGAATTTTTTTTTCTAAACATTCCTATCATCCATATGAAGTTTTTTTCAGTGCTTCATGTTAAAATATATTTAAATAAAATATTTTATTATTTTAGAAAATTGATTATTCCACAATAGGGATATAATTTAGTTTTATGAATTTAGATGGGTATTAATTTATCTCAAATTGTATAGTGGTCTGATGATTTAGAAAAAATGGAAACTCCCCTCATATATGGGTTTTTATCCTCGTATACTCACAATACATATCACAATAGCTTTTCAAAGTTACTTGATGTGTCATTATGTGGTATGTTGGAATATTTATGTTCAAGGATATGGAAACATTAGTCTTTGTTTTAGTTTCTCATGCACATAAAGATTCATTTTTATCTCATGGTCACTCCTCTTATGGTAAGTTAAATTCATGGAATTTGGTGGGTAAACTAACCACGAGGGTATGGAAGCATTATAACATTATGTTGTGTGACACTGCCACTATAAATGATGGTGTAAATTGGTAGGTTGAGGAAAGTTTTCACTTGATAATTTCATGGCCATTTCACATTAGTGACCTCAGGTGTTTCATCATAAGAAAACAAAAACATTAGAAGGTCACATAGACATCCTTCATTATGTATGTTGGAATGAGTGCTTTGGTATGATTAATTAATTGCCTAAAAATTATCTCCACAATGACAAAAAACTAAATACTAAAAATTACCTTAAATTAAATATAAACTTCAAAAATTGTAATTAAATTAATATTATAATAATATGAATAAATTATGAACAATAAATAAAAAAGAATAAATTTATCAAAAAGATTACATTGAAACACTTAATATTATTATTTTTAGAAACACAATATAAATAATGTAATAAAAACAGATGGTCATTAATTTATTAATTAAAACAATAATTGTAATAGTGGCATAAAATTGTTTACTCTGTCAAAAATAAATTAACCAGTAATCTAAAATTAAAAAATTAAAAACACATTTTAATATAATATTAAGAGATTTACTATTTTCACACAAAACAATCAACAATATAATAGTAATAAATAATAAAATAATTTTTCCATAAAAACTATTAAATAAAAAAATTGGATTAGTAAAATAAACGAAATGTAGAGCCACATAATATCTATCCAACTTGACATGTGAAAATTAAATATATTCTTTTATATCCATGTTCTGTGGTAGGTTGAATAGGGAGTGAGTAAAATACAGTAGGTAACCACCAAGATTGTTCCTTATATAGACAGAAAGTGTAGGTTTTTAAAATGCGATAAGATTAAAATAATAATAAATATGATGCAGAATAATAAATGAATAATTATCATCAATCATTATATTATTGCATGAAATCTTGGATCAAAGTAAACATTGTTCAATCTGTGCTAGAGTCATTAAGAGCATGTCACAGGACAATGCCTACTAATATCAATCCTATAGTAGATTCCTAGTAGAATTTTCAAGTAAAAATAAGAAGAATTAGACTCAATATACTGATCTTTTATGAAATTCCTAGGATACCAAAAGAATACTAATAAATCAACATTAGTGTGAACCTCAAATAATAACTGATGTGTATATCTCATGGTGGTTTATATGTCAAACTTGTAAGTGGTAATAGTATATTGATCACTTAAGGGGTTATTGTATCCCTCATAGATTAGATCACATAATCATTTCATTAGGGGTTGGGTTTCATTTCCATTCATCGCATAATATAATTCATAGTGGTAGGATACATAGATAAATTACAAGGAATCACATGTATCTCTATACATCAAAGTTGGTAGTGTGTTCCCCTTGAATCTTCCCATAAAATGAATATCAAATGTCTTCTACCACTATCCAAACATGTCTCAATGTATCAAGGATTGTCACCCATGTGCATGACCTATTCTTATGATTATATCCATATATTTATGAAAACAAAAATTATAGTTCTAATATGACACCATCAATCATCTTTAACCATTCCCATTTTATATCTCATCTATGATAGTTATATCCCTATCACATAATTTCATGTCCTCTATGGTACATACAAACGAGACTCCCTATAAGGTTTCATTGTTATCAAACTCAAAACTCAATCCATGATCTACAGTCATTGGTAATTATATCCCTCATGATAGTGATAAAAACATTGAAACATAATTAGTGTCCTTTTGGAAAATCCATAGTGACAACACATAGAATAGATATCATTAATACTATCTCACAACCTATGTCATCTAAATTTAGTTTACTCACATAGGTTGTCCATAAATATCCACATGGTCTAACTATATAGGTAATAACAATGGGGGTGGGATGAAAATTGGCCCCACACATAATTTTGATATCCCTTTGGCTACATAGAATCTCCCTATTTTAGTATGGGCTAATCAGACCCAATGTTCATACACCATCCCATGTCCCTACTCAAGGGATCTAAGGGAACCTATAAAACATCCTATCTGTTCACATAATCCATTTAGATATCAGACCGCATGGTCCATATATAACAAGGAATTCATTTATCATCATGTCCACAACCATCGATAGCAGATGATTCAATCTAATGCACAAGGCTCATTCAAATCTCTTAACAGTTTTTGAAATTACTTCTTATTCATTTATTTTTTTTTTTTTTAATTAATGTATTACCATACATAAGTGGAATTATAACATAACACATTCCATAATTAACTATTTCATTTACTAAATTTGCATGTTCGATGGACTACATATATCACATTCTATGTCACATTTTAAAAAAAACATAAACATCATTTCCAAGGAGCATACATGATTTAAAAAACACCTTGAGCACCTATTACAAGCAAAAAACTAGTAAATTAACAATATCAATTAATAAAAAAATATTCATTTTAGTTATAAATATTTTTCAATAATTACTAAATTTTATTATAGTTTTATACAATCACATTACAAATAAAATCAATTAGGAATACTTTTCTAATCCTCCCCAGTATACCTCATCACATCATAACAATCCCAAACCAATAATGGATGGATCATTTAATACCATTGATTCAATACTAGGAAATGTCCATATCATATGACATCAATTGAATCATGAAATGAGATAAATTTAAGAAAGAATATCAATTATTTTAAAAAGAGTGTGGTCATTAAATTCAATGGAATTAAATATTATCACCCCAAGATACTATGATATATTTATCTTGAAATAAGTATGATTTATTTAATATATTTCATTATATGTAACATTGATTTTATAAGTACAATGATACATTATTGAAATATTATTATTAAATCTGTCAATTAACAAAAATCCCTTGGATTTATGGTTATGAATGAGAAAAATATATAATGAATAAAATTTTTTATAGTTGAAAAAATGTATCCATAGGTTATTAAATGCTTATAAATTCATCTAAAAACATTTTATAAAATAAAATTACTGTTTTTTGGGAAAAAAATTAGTATCAATGTAATGGTATTCCCTTTTAGTAATTTAAAATAATCATTATTGATTTTTGGGTGATTATGGTTGTTATTGAGAGCATCACCGACAATGATGCAAAGGGATTTTACATTTTCCCAAACTCAGTGTCATTTGCAAGGGATTACATCCCTATGATTGAGCAACTTTAGGATGGTGGTTTTCAATGATCTGAAAATTATCATGAAGATAGAAAAATATAAAGTTAATACATCTATGGTTCATAAACTATTCAACATTTATCAAGAGGAAGAATCTTCTATATTTTTTTAAAAAGGTTACACGGGTCACGTTTTTGTATGATAAGAGGTGATTTATAAAATACTAATGTAATGATTGTTCTCAATTATTGCAAAAGTTATTTTTACATATATTGTAATATCATAAATATATGTTGATCTTTTTCTTTTTAAATCTTTAATTTTGGGGTGCTCAAATTTGAAATAAATTCTATTTGGTTGCAGATCCATACAAATTTTTTTCATTATCATGAACTCAAGAAAATATGATTAGGTCATTGGATAGTCTCTTTGAAATTATTATTTCAAAATATTTGGGAATAGTGGTTTCATTAAAAATCATTAGAAAACAAATCTCATGGTCATGCTTGAAATATAGTTCATATTAAACTACATATTGCGGTATGCCCAAATTCTATATGATACTACTACATCTATTGTAGATTCTATTGAAATGGATAAGAGTACCAAAAATATAGATTAGTTTATATTTATACTATTCTAATTATGGTGGAATTAAATTTAGTGATGACTAAATATGTGATGTTTCTTCAAATGATGATGAGATAACGATTAATCTTTTTTATGTGAAACTCCCCAAATTTTGTTCTGACTGTATGATCATTGGTGATTCGAAGGATAAATGTAAGAGGTACATTAATCTACCTTTATGTTAAATTTGTGTAAATTAGGCTAAAATATTATTGAATAAAAGTTCAAATAGGCATACACAAGCCAATGTAGGAACTTCATCCTTTAAAGTGGGTAAAATAAACAACAAAAATCATTCACATGTTCAGAAATGTTTTTAATGTGAATATATGAAATCAGTTGGGGATGTAGTTTTTTGTGGTTACTAATGTTTAGTAAACCATAAGTAAAATAATGGGGCAGTCTTAGGGCTTTGAACAAATGAAAAATTGCGATTTATAGGAAAATAAGATAAGACTCAAGGTTAATTTGGCTTCTCTAGGAAAGGATACAATTATGTAATGGGGGTGGCTTGATGGATTCTTTTAGATATATATAATCCCATATATTGAACATTGATGAGGCATTTCCTTCCTCTTCCTGTAGAATTCAAAAAACAATTAATTCCCCAAAGGTTCGTAGTTTTTCAATGGATGGAGGTTAAAACCCTTTACCAGTATAACATGTTTTTTCAGAGTATTCTTTTGTTTCAAAAGTGGCTGTGGAGAATTGAATGAAAAATTATATGTCATACAAAAACTCTGAAAAAACTCAAGTGGGACCTCAGGCCAGTACTAATCTGGAAGATATATTTGAAAACTCCCATGGTTGTTCAGTTCATGATGGTAGGGGAAAAACAAATAAAAGACTGTTTGGTCCTTTTATTTCACTAGATCAGGATGACATGGATCAAGATGCGAAGCATGTTCAACTCACTAATTCCATCCATATTAATGTGTATATAACTGATACATCTCATGTGGGTACAATCCTCATATTGGTACTCAAAATCCATGGTAAATAAAAAAATTGAGAGTAATCTGACTAATATGGGAGATGGAGATCCATCACTAAGGAAGTCTTATATGGATATGGAAAGAAAGTTGAATATTAATATTTATGATAGTTTTTTCTCCATTTCAATTGATGAAATAAAAAACCAAAGAAGGGCTATTCTCATATAAATCCCACTTTGAGAGATACATCAATGTGTTCTTCAGATGGGTGGAGGCCTCAAGCCAAAAACATCATCTCCCTTAGAAATGATTACAACTACGAATATTATGATATTTTAAATCCATAAAAAATTGATCATTGAAGTTTTATTACACTGTTCTTGGATTTGAATGAGTTCATGTTTGGTATATATGAAACCTTTCTGATCCTTTATTTTGTTTCTTCTTGTGTTTTTTCTTTTTATTTAACAAAGGGGCTTAACCATATCCTTTCTTTTAAAAATATATATTGATGACATATTTTAATGAAATATAAAGATACTAATTTCTATCTTGTATTTTATCACTCATTTAATGTTTTGTAATAGGAATGGAAATAGAATCTATTTGGTTATATGATTGAAAATTATTTGTATAAAAAATAATTTTCATTTAGTTTTTCATTACTATTTTAAAGTTTATATTTCCTCTTATAGGAATTGAATTTTGTTAAAACATCCCATATTTGGAACTATTATATTTTAATTTCATAATTAAGTTACATTCATTTTTTTAATAACAAAATAGTTACAATGTAAAAACATACACCTCATTTATGGTTAAAAATAGTTAACAAGGGGTTTAAAATAAAATATATGATTTAAAATATCACATAAAGGTAGTTAAAGATTATTAGATGATGTGAATTTTGTCTTAAAATATTTTATAGTCAATCCTTTTTTTATTTGGTGCCACATATACCTGCATATTAAATTATTATATTTTAATTGTTTAATTATTTACATGTTTTCCACTCACCACAAGTATAAAAGGGAACCTCCCCCCCCCCCTCACTTATTCAATATTTTATAGAGATTTATTTTAGAAAATACATATCAGAATCCCAATATCAAATTCCTTATCCACATTCTTTAGGTCACTGTGATCTCAAAAGATAAATAAAAAGGACATTAAGAACTGGTCAAAATTAGGTTTCTTAAATAAGGGGTACCTTTTATCAATAAATCATTTTATGTTTATTACTTATTATACCCCATAAAATATTATATTTTGATATTAACATGATTAAATTATTTTACCACACTAATGGAATAATGTGTACTTTATCCTAAAAGGAGACAATGTGTGGAAATATGATGACCTATTGAGACCATCAACCACTTGACTAAGAAAATACACCATCCACATTACATGGTGTTAATTCTATTACTCACCTCTTGGAATATAAGAGATATCTATCACTTATAAGTGTTTATAAATAACATCCACAACCTTGAACACATGTTTTCCACATCATTGTAAGAGTCTAGTACACAAAAACACGATTTCAATTATTTCTCAATATAAATAGATCTGCTAAGAGTCATATAATTTATATAATCATCAAAAATATATAATGTAAATAAGATATTATCCCATTAAAATAAAAAGATTTTTCTAATTTATACAGACTATTTCTTTTCCATGAAATATTTTCTCATTTCCTTAGATATCTTCATTTTTTTAGTGAAATATATTTTTATAAAAAGATTCTTACAACATTGACATTAATGAATTGCCAATTTTTTAGTTAAGATAATATAAATACACCACTTCCATCATGAAACTGGAACCATATATAGGAATATTTATGTAAAAGAGTCAATGGGATATCAATAAGGTTGATGTTATTATCAATGTTAATTATTAATCCATCCACTTCATGGGAAATATTCTATTGTTGTAAGAAAAGAAGACTGAAATTTTAAAACTCTTGAACAAAAAATCATGGTTGATAGAAATTAAAAGAAACAATAATCTCAATAACATATACAAATGGGAAAAATATATTGATAAACATCAATAAAACAATGATTATATATATAACCATAAATTGATCCATCTTTATAAACTAAATGATTATGGTGTGGTTTTACTCTAACATAGTATGAAATGAAAAACACAATAGTGTATGACTAAAAATTAAAAATTATATTACAAACAAATATATGTAAATGAATAAATCTCAAAAAATAAGGATAAATGCATTTACACAATAATAGTTCCCAATATTTACTTATAAGAATCTAATACTTATATAAATAATATAATTGATCATACAAAATTATATTATGCACCATTAATTGAATTTATAAAAATAAGGAAAACTATATTTTGATAACTATATGAATTAATAACAATGTTTTTTTGAAGTCACATTTATAATGAAACCACTATATATTCCTCAAATAGATAATAATGCCTCATAACCATTAAATTCATCATTTAAGAACATTTACAAAGAAACAATATTTCCAAAAGTGACAACATATTATTAAACTATTTATTATTTATTATTCCTACATTTCCACACCATAAAATAGTGTTTATGAAAAAATTACTAACTTTAAAATAACAACATTTATCAAAATCCATGAAATTAATAAATTTATTCTTTTTATAAGTAGAAATGAAGGATTTTTTTCAAAGTATATACAATGTATCCCGTATAAATGACATTACAAATCTATAAAATTATCAATATTCATATTAAATAATAAATGTAAAATAATAATAATAATTACTATAGATCATTAAGTGTAAAATGTAAAATTTGTAAAAATTTACATAACTATTAACAAAATGATCACATAGACTCAAAAACAATGTACAAGCCATGTGAATCCTACATGAATTAGAATAATATTGATTGCATTATATATAAAGTGTAATTTAGATCATTCATAACAATTATGTGACCCTAGTATTCTTTCCATATTCAAAATAACGCATAAAAAATTTCAAAATTTCTCTTTAAACTTCAATAATAAACCTATAAACTGAAATAAGGAACAAACATCTAAAAAATATGAATGAAAGGGGATCAAATGAAAGAAAAGAACATTATGAACACATAAGGTAACACCTATTTAATACTAAAAGTGTTTGGAAAACATTTACTCATACATAACCCTCCATATTTGAATATAATATCTATTTTATACCATGACTCCATAAACTAAAATAAATCAATCATACCATTTCCTCGAGAACCACCCCTTGAATAAATTTAACATCACCTGGATCAGATTTCTATAAATCCCAAAAAACATTGTCTATTTAATCATACTAGAAATTGGTGTCATGGAATAAATATATATATTATTGGGAATTATTTTAATCCATAATAATTAATAAATATTATAATACCACCTAGAATTTTGGAATTACCAATCATTATGATATGGAATCAAGAAAATAGAAATGAACTATCAAAAAATATAATAAAAAATTTATATAGGAGGCTTTAAAAACTTCTCATCCTATAACTATAACCAATAATGGAATTCAAATAATCCTAGCATCAATGTTAATACAAAATTATAAAGTATTCAAGGTGAAATTAACATGGATTGAGATAGTAGAAGAAATAGTTCCATAATACATATTATAAACCAAAATCTCAACCTAGTAGGATCCCTAGATAAACCCAAAAAACCTACCAAAAAGTATCAAGTGAATAGTAATTTCATTCCACCTCCAATACATATTAATAAAAATGTGATAAAATATTTAGTCAATCCATGTGTAACATATACTAAAGAGATAATATATGATAGGTGTGAGATTAAAATTATGATTTGTTACCCTCCTCATACACCAGAAATATCCTTTAAATGTTAATCCATTACATGATACTTTGAAATGGAGCTATAAAATAAGTCCTTTTCACTTTAAAATAAAACATGTAATACATGAAAATTTATAAAAAAATATACCTTTCAATGATCTACTATGAAATGAAAAATTATATTACCAAGGAATAGCAATTCATAGATCCACAATTAAAATTAATGATTCTTGTAACAATATTGTTTCTAGTTGAAATTTTAATAGACAATATAAACGAGTCGATTATGCACTTTTCATGTTTTATAAAATCAATTTATATTTTCCTCAAAGAGTAAAGCTAAAAATAAAAAAGACATGACAGCTCATATTCATTAATCATTTATTTAGGGATTGCGTATTAGTAAAAACTAATTCATTTCACTCTAGCCAAAAGGGTCATAGAAATATTGGTAATCATTATTTGTAATATAATCAAGACTTACTCCTAGATAACGAAAAAAATATCAAATATTAAAACATTGAAATCCTGATATCCCTTAAAATGGTTTAATTATACTCTTAACATTTGTAATATTTATATATTTATTATCATTATAATGTTTAACATTGTATATTCTATGAAGAGATACATACACCCATCATCCTGTCTTAGGAAAAACCGGAAGCACCAAAAGGAGAACATGTTGGTGTGATGAAAAATCTTATACTTAGGATAATTTATTTAAAATTTAAATTCCTTCATTGAATATTGAGGCACTAGATTCAAAAATATTTATACTATTTCTATTCCATCAAACATGTAAATGGAAAATCACCCCCACTCAATTTAAAGGTATTTATAATAAATATTTCACAGACGCATCAGGATAATGATCTAATCACTAAAAGGGGTAGTAACAATGGATTTTTATGGACTAGTTGTTGTTTAAACTGTATCATTTTAATATAATGATGTCTTTATAGATCCGTAGATATTTCATGGTCATATAACAATTAAGAGTAGTTTCAGTAATTTTGGGGTGGTATTACTATGTTTAATTTCATGAGTATTCCAATACGATTTCTATTTTATTTTTCACAGGTTTTTTATAAAAACATTATATTGGAGAAAAATTTAAGAAATTTAAAGAATGGACTCATATATTTCTAGCATTTTTCTTAGCTGGGGATAAACCTAAACACCGTTAAACTATTTTTTTAATTTACTTAGAAGAGAATTCTAAAAAACCCTACTATGTCATATTTATTTTAAAAAATATATTTAATAAAAATTATAAATAGAAATAAAGTGACATGTAATAAAATATAACATGATTATATGATAAATCATCATACATAAATAATATATCCATATCAAATATACAATCATCCACAGTCATCAAAACCTCAATCTCAGTCATCCCATACATTTGTCAACACATACATCTGTCTACCTCCACTAAATCCATTTCATGACCAATATGAAACCAATTCCTGACCACCACTACATTTTATTACTTCCTCTGCATCTCATCTACTAAAACTGACCACATCATCTCATAAACATTTACATAAATTAAAATAGACATTAAAACCAATCATAATAAATATTTATTTAAGTATAATAATTGATATAATTTTTATAATCCATGAAAATTAATAACCATTATGACTAGATGCTAAAGAATGTAATGGATCAAAATTTTCAAGCACCTTCCTACTGATTCCATTATCCACCTACAGTGAAAAACATAATGCATAAAATATAAATGTCGAAAATAAAAGATACATAACATATTCAGAGTTTTACACATAAAATTTGTTATTTTTTTAATCAAACTGAAGATATTTTAACATGAAATAAATAATATATAATGAAAAACACATTGAAATCATAAAATTACATATTTATGTTAATAATCATAATTTCAAACTAAAAAGTGATAAGTAAACATTCTAATTTATTTTTAAAGTGACCTGGGATGTACATGATATTTTCTTAATAAACAAAATTAAAGACTATGATATCACAGTACGTCCTATATTTCTAAAATTACATTAAGGTGGTTGTCCAATGATTTTATGTCAATATATGGAAATTTTGTATGATTTTGTCCATTAAGCATTTGTTTTTGTGTTTCAAAACACAAAAAATGTGTTTATGACCATGAAAGAATAACCATCCTTCAAAAGGACACATTATTGGTTTATACATTTATAAATTAAATATACGGTCATTGCCTCCGGTTATTAGGGTATTCCGACATTTTTTCACGATTATGATCTCTTACCAATTGTTTTTATTATTTCTGGAATGTTTAAGATGTACTTATTGAATAATTTCGACCACACCACATGTCATATTGACGTGTTGGGTAAAATTACACCTCAAAAATAACCTAGAGGTGGTATTAATTATTTTTATTTCAAGTTATTAATATTTTCTTTGTTTTTCACCATTCTGTACACATTTTAGTGTTTTGGAAGACTAAAAACACATTTTCAACCATAAATTGAATACATTTTTTAAAATTATGTATCATTCATTCCTAAATTTCAAAATTAAATATAAAATTATATTCGCTTAATTTTAGATAAAGATAACATTGTTTTCTTGTTTATAATCCCTCAAAATTAGTTTTTAATGATTTTTGTACCATTAAAAGGTGGTTATTTAGTCATTTCAACAATACTACACTTCAGATTGACATGTTGTATGAGCCTAGAAATCAATAATAACTCAAAGGAGGGATTCCAATTATTTCACATCAATATGAGGTCATTTTCTATGGTTTGACCATTCCATGCATGTATTAGTGTTTTTAAACACTGAAAATGTGTTCGTAGCCATAAAGAGAAAACAACAATTCGAAATTTTGTGACGTCAGTTCCTACATTTCTCAAGTATAGATATTGTGATTTTAGATGGATTTTTGGGAACTCCAAACTCATTTTACTTATTTTTACCACCCAACAAATGTTTTTAATGGCATTTTTACACTTATGAAGTGGATACTAAGTCATTCAAATCAAACAACACAGATAATTGATCAGTTGTTTATGTGTACAAATAAAAAACAGAAGTTGGTTTTTTTTCAATGATTTCTCATCAATATGAAGTCATATTCTATGGTTTTAAATGTTCCACAAATGTTTCAGTGATTTAAAACACTTAAAAATGACTTATTTCCATAATGGGAAAACCGTCATTCAGAAAAACATGTCGTTGTTTCCAAAATTTCATAATTAAATATACTTCCATTTTCCAAATATTTCAGTGAAATATGATGTTTTTATCTTGGTTTTGACACCCCAAAACTAGTTTATTAAATTTTTTTGTACCTTTAAGAAGTATTTTCTAAGTCATTCTGACCACACATCCTCCAATGGCCCTAAGGCCTTCATTTTTTATTGATTTTGATAATCCACATTTCAAGGGGTGAGCTGGAACCCTTACAAGGCATGTAGGCATATGTATTAAATGGCTCGTAGGCCTTATAGGAATTCATTTCCCGTAGGCTTCAAACATTACATACAACCCAAACTAACTACTTGAAACTGCTCCTCCCCAGTATCTTCATCATGAAATCAGCTCTCTATCATCGTAGGGCTGTTCGTCTAGGAATTCTCGTGAATGCACATGCTTGTCCTATTGCCCGGTGCCATACCCTCTCATTCTTTCAATCTATTTAGCTTCTGCTGTTGTGAAATCTCCTTGCTCATCCTCCTTGAAGAGCTCGTTCCGTATAGGTTGTATGGTTTGCATTTGAACATTTGGTGGCCCGAAGGCCTTGAGGTCGGCCAAAGGCCATATTGACATGAAGGTCCGGGTGGCCCGAAGGCCTTACAATACTCAAGGACCAAATCGGTGGCTCAAAGGACCAAATGAGGGCATATTCTTGACTGCTACAGTGACAAACCGTTCCTCCTACAGTACTATAATGTTCCCACTATAGTACTGCTACAGTCACTACTAAAGTGGTGCTACAGTACCCAGAAATTATGCCTCCACCTAGATTTTATCCCTGGTCGCTTTGATTCACTTAAGGAGTCCATACCAATTGGGGCTAAGGCTCATGTTCAAACATGTGTTGCTAAAACCGACTCCCAGAGGGGGGCCCCCACCAGCCCAAGTGCGCACCACATTCCCCAGCTATGAAATGGATTTGAATCACCCTGTTCATAATATAAATAGTGTTCGATCCTTGTGGGACTCGATCTTGTACTAGTTCCCACAGAGAGCGATGGGCACAACCAGTGGGTACCACTCTCCAAACACCCCATGGGCACAAACGTGTGTTGTTAACACTGACTCCCAAAGGGGGGCCCCCTCGGCCCAAGTGTGCGCCACGTTCCCCAGCTAAGAAATGGATTTGAATCGTCCTGGTCAAAATATGAACAGTTTTTGAGCCTGGTGGGACTCGATCATCCGCCATTTCCCACGAAGAGCAAGGGGTACAACCATCGGGTACCACTTAGCTAACACCCCATAGAAAAAATGTGTGTTGCTAACACCATCTCCCAGAGGGGGGCCCCACCAGCCCAAGTGCCCGCCATGTTCCACATCTACGAAATGTCTTTAAGTCACACTATTCATAATAAGAATAGTGTTCGAGCCTGGTTGGACTCGATCCTGCTCCATTTCCCACAGAGTGTGTGGGGTAAAACCAGTAGGTACCACTTGGCTAAAACCCCATGGGAAAACCGTGTGTTGCTAACACCAACTCCAAGAGGGGGGCCCCACCAACCCAAGTGCATGCCACGTTCCCCGACTATGAAATGGATTTGAATAAACCTATTCATAATACGAATAGTGTTCGAGCCTGGTGGGACTCGATCCTGCCCCAGTTCCCACAGATAGCGAGGGGTACAACCGGCGGGTACCACTCGGCTAACACCCCATTGGAATTTTTTTAAACATGTGATGCTAACACCGACTCCTAGAGGGGGCCCCCCACCGGCCCAAGTGCGCACCATGTTCCCCACTTAATAAATTACTTTGAATCGCCTTGTTCATAAGACACAACGTGTTTGAGCGTGGTGGGCCTCGATCCTTCGCCAGTTCCCATGGAGAGTGTGGGGTACAACCAGGGAGTACCACTCGGAAAACACCCCATGGGCCAAAACGTGTGTTGCTAACACCGAATCCTAGAGGGGGGCCCCACGGGCAAAAGTGTGCACCATGTTCCCCAGTTAATAAATGGATTTCAATCTCCATGTTCATAATGCGAACAGTGTTTGAGCCTTGTGGGACTCAATCCTATGCCAGTTTCCACAGAGGGCGAGGGGTACGACCAGCAGGTATCACTCGGCTAACACCCCATGGAAAAAATGTGTGTTGCTAACACAGACTCCCATATGGGCCCCCACCGCTATAAGTGTGTTCCACATTCCCCAGCTAAGAAATGGATTTGAATCATCCTGTTTATAATACAAACAGTGTTCGAGCCTGGTGGGACTCGATCATGCGCCCATTACCACGGGGAGTGAGGGGTACAACCAGCGGGTACCACTCGGCTAAAAGCCCAATAGAAAACATGTGATGCAAACACTGACTCCCAAAGGGGGGCCCCCACCGGCCCAAGTGCGCACCACATTCCCCAACTAAGAAATGGCTTTGAATCTCCCTGTTCAATCTGTGTTTGTATTCTATGGTTTTGACCATTGCACAGACTTTTTAGTGTTTTAAAACACTAAAAATGTGTTTCCACCCTAATGGGAAAAAATTCATTTGGAATAATGATTATTATGTAAATTTTTTAAGGAATTATATATATTGTCTTTTCCCATGATTTTAGGTATGTCTGGTATCTTTTAATATTTTTTCTCACCCATAACTTGTATTGAATGGTTATTGTACCATTAAGATGTGGTTTCTGAGTCATTATGACCAAAACCCATGTTGTATTTGCAGGTTTTCTTCACATATAGATAAAAAATAAATCAAGAGAAGTTTTAAAATGATTACACATTAATATGAGTACATTTCATATGGGTATAACTGTTCGACACATTATTTCATGTTTTAAAACACAAAATATTCTTTTATGGAAATGACGGGAAATGTGTAATATGAAATGGCATGTTTTGGGTTATTACATTTAAAAATAAAATCTACGGTTACAATACCATGATTTTTGGGAAATACAACATAATTTTCCTTGTTTCCACCCCCTAACACATGATTTTAAAACATTGTTAACTCAAAAAATATATTATTCTGTTATTCTGAGTACACTTCTCATTCAATGAATGTGTTTATTGATCACACATGTTAAAAATAATTAAATAGAGGGTGTCACAAGATTTCCAAAAAATAAGAGATTATATATTATTGGTTTTATCCTTAAAAGATCATTTTAGTGTATTAAAACACTAAAAACCGTTTTACGAGAGTCACAAGAAAACTGTAACTCATATTAATGTGGAATTGATTCGTACATTTCAAAAATCAATATGTTCTTGTTTACCTATGATACGTTTTTTAATACAAAAATATACTTTTAAAATTATATTTTTTACTTAATATATTATTAATAAAATTAATGATTTACCACACCCTACCAGGTGATGTGCTATTTTGATAACCTTTCTAGTCACACCACCTGTCAAGCCTTGTCCAGTCACAGCAAACCTCATGCGTAGAATTCCACAAACTTGTAATACATTCTATTCACCAAGGAATTTAATTCTTTATGTTGTTAAAAGCTGTTAACTAAAAAAATCCTATATATGCCGCATATTATTTATTATAGGGGGTGGTTTAAACTGCAAATACATTATTTAGTGGTTGTTAAGTTATCCACATTCTATTTCACCATAAAAAGTCATTTAACTGAAATTATTATATTTTTGAAATAGTTTTTTATTTTTTTGTTCATGAGTACTTATAAATGTGTTATTATTCTTCTGATGATAGTTATTTAACAAACAAATTACCAAAATTAACAAGGTGAATGTTAATTGGAAAGCCCACTATCACGAAATAATGTTGTCTAATAATCTACCCATATATTCTTGAAGTGCTAAAATATCTCTAGTAGTCTCAGGTAAAACATAATGTCTAGGATCCATAGTAGATAATAGTAGTTGTTGTGTAATTCGATAAACTGATTCACTAGGATCGAAATTTTTTTATTCTTAGCATTCCAGAATCTAAAATAGTTAAAGTATATTGAAGGTACAAAAAGTGAAAACACAAAAGATTTTTTTAAAAACAAAAATGAAAAACTAGAATAATCCATATAATCAATAAACACATATGAATGAGAAATTGTAATATATTTTAATTACCAATTTATACATTCAATTATCTTCATATTCATTATCTTCATTATTATCAACCTCCAATGCGACAAGTCCTTCATTTTCACCATCTCTTACAAGTTATACTGTTTAAACATTTTCTAGAAAAAACCCTTCAATTTTTTTGGTTGATGAGTATCACATACACAAAGAACCAATTTTTTTCCCCTCCAATATCATGTATGTCTCTATACATTAACTTTATAAAACACTCCAACCAGCATATATTTTATCATCAACATAACAAACCATCATTTCATGTGAAGAAAAGATAAATGGAATATGGTCATAATGCTAAATGATACCTATTAAATGAGATAAGTATAAACCACAAAATGTAACGAATCCTTCTTTAAACATCTATCATTGTTTACCCACTTGAATTTGAATAATAAAACTAATAATTACCAGGATTGTTTAATTAAATTATATAATTCAGCATCTCAGAGTATCCCACTTATAAAAATGTAAATACACTACTATCCTGAGGTTTAAATTCTTCATCATGATAAATAATGAAAAACAAGAATCCAAGAATACTGTTGGCAATGAATCTCTTAGCCTTACTTAGATAACTTTGACACAAAAACAACAAATCATTTAATATTTCAGGTTGTTTTCAACAATTATTATATAGTCAAAAATATATAAGTGGTTACATTTTACATAGAAATATTATATACACATAAATAATATAAATACCAGTATATACATACATGATGAGAGAAGAATTCAAAAAAAGCATTATTAATATATATTTTTAATTCTAGGTCATTTTGAGAAAAACCGCTTAGTCACCTCTTTGTTTTCAGTTTCATTATTCTGATAAATGGATCTTCAATAACAACATTTAGTATCACAAATCTATGTGCTTATATGAACTCCAATTTAGTCAATGTAAAATTTTACCCCATTAGAATTGTTCATCAAATAGTAGGAATTACCGATTGATAATTTTCATAATGTGAATTAGTGGAGATGTCATTGGCATGTCTAGAAATAATTAATCTTGTATCAATCCCATCCAAATAACTAGAGAAATATTTAATCACTCTTCAGTTTTGTAATCTTTAAAAATAGAGCTGTCTTGTTGAACTTTATTCCTCACATATGATTTCAAATTACCTACATACCCAATGAAAATAAACAATAAACATATTAAAAAAAGTTACTCATTGATTTGATAAAATTGCATTCAACAATTAATATAATTAAAAATCAATGTAACTCTATATTGGATACTTCCATAGATTGTGTAATGGTCCACCATGATTAGCTGATTCATCCAAATGAATATTCAAATGAATCATGATTGTGATTAATGTTAAGGGAAATGACATCTTCAAAAGAAATAGTGTTAGAACAATTATTTATTTATGTTTATCATTATCGTTTTATTTTATAGTTTTCCAAAAAGATATCCAAAAAATTTACATGACTCAACTAGAACCATAGTGACATTTTCAGTAAATAAATTACACAATGGTAATAGAAATAACTCCTCCATCAAAATATGTGATCCATCAATATTCAGTCCATGTAACATTCTATGTTATAAGTTAGGGTACCTTGATATGTTACTTGAATATCAATCTATAAAATATTCATTAATAATATTCTGAAGGAATACATTATTCTCATGAATTTTTATTGTAAAAATTAGTGAATGAGACCTTTTATTCTCATTTTCCCACAAAATATGATTTATCTTCATTGATTAAAAATTCTTACAAGCATTAAGGTGACCCTTCATTTTACCCTCCTCATTATGATCTATAAAAATTATATTGTCACAAAATTTATTGTCAATGAATATTATATAAAGATTATGATGTATCAAATTAAAATCCTAATAAAGAAGTTTAAATAATATACTCTTCTTCCTCCATTTTTTTGTACCTGATTCATCATGTATTGTACCTCAAACATGTCGCCCCCTCCATTAAGCTAATGAAATTTTCTAATTTCTTCATTGACATTCATTAATTTTTCCAATATTTATGAAATAGATAACTCCTTCAGTGACATCATCATTTTAATATCTACATTGAAATTATTTTTTTAATACTCAATTTATGAGAAGAATAAAGAAATTAAGATTGGCACATTAAACACCATTTTGTGTTATTAGGTAATCACGGAGGATCAAAATCTAAATTTCAATATAGACATGCCAAACAAGAATGAGAGTTTCTACTAGATAAATTTCCGAGTAAATAAAAGTGACTAATTTCTTATATAAAAGAATATTTCATTTTGAATAGTTTTCCCGCTAGATAATAATATGTTTCCACACCAACATCCAATAATTCCCATAATTCATTGATTATAGGTTGAATGTATACGTCGATGTTATTTCTAGGAATTTTCATTCCAGAAATAATCATCAAAATAATGAATAGAGTCTTTGTCAGATACATCCATTGAGGTAAATTATAGTTGATTAAAACAAATTTCCAATGGTATAATTAGTCAACAACATTAAATAATGGTTAAAACAATTATAGGTCAATCACAAATGTACAATAATATGTTCCAAAGAAAATTATTCATATAGAGAATCAATCATATTTTAAAATGATGAATCTTTTGGACATCTAATAAATCCATCATTACTATCTGGATCATGCCACTTCAATCCATATTCAGTCATATATGACATGAATAATAATTGAATGAATAGTTTTAGAGGAAAATAATGAAAAAACTACGCATCTGTTTTCTTTATCCATTTATTCCTAGGTTTGCATTGATTTACACTCTCCTTGTTAATCAATGAAATCCATCTTCTTTTATGACATCTTGTTTATACTTTTTTTATCAAACTATTCTCCATAGTAATGTATGCAATCATTATTTCATGAGTGTATCATTGTATAATTATGTAAAAAAAATTTGATTAATTTCTTCAACTCAAATAATTATGTATGGATCTTAGCTTAACAAAATATATTAGGTAGAAACAATGAAATCATATTAAAATTTTCAGTAATTACATTAAGACACTATATATTATAAATATATAGTTTATAATACAACTTCAAATACATGGTACATCCTTCATACCATTACTATTTTATATCATCAACTAATTCATAAAAACAATTTTTTTATCACTGAATTTCCGAGCAAGAATAACCAATTCAGGATCAAATAAAGGTTCTATTGATATATTAAAATCATAGACATTGTATTATGTAAAACCAAACACTTAAATAATCATATTTAGAAATAAATTATCTTATGTAGGGTCACTTTGTATTTTTTTGATAGTGTTCTAATTGTTTTGACATTCCATAACATATAATTCCCCATGCCAAATTCAACACACATATCGAGTTGAAAAAATTTCAATATCATATTCTTATATGAAATCTTTATATTCAAACATCTCTTGAATTTAAAATCAAGATAAAATCATTTTATATTATCATCCACTACTCAATTTTGAATTTCACCATATAAATTTCTTCCAATCCATTGGCATACAGATGTGTGTTTTGAGGTAAATTAATCCAAATGTTTTTTTATAGGTATTGTATTATATTCTCCCTTTACATTCAAATACAACGATATAAATTCATACTTAAATATATTCAATAAAAATAAAATAAGAATCTATATGGGTTAGAATAAGACTCAAGGTAATGGTATTTGGAGTCAGACACATCATTGAAATGATTAATATTTAATGATGGTTGTTTGGAAAACAACCTCTACCTTAATGATAATAAATATGTATTAATTATTGATATTTTATATGTAGTAGATATTATTTTTATGGGAGAAAAAGTTAATGGTGTATTCTACCCTACTATTATTACTTTTTACGTTTCATTCCATTGAAAAATTTGCAACATTAATCAATGTTTGAACAACTTCTAATGGTCCAACTATGACCAAGAGAACCCCACTAAAAATATGAATTAAATTTATTCTTTATTTGGATATCAAACACTACTTGATGTAAAAAAACTGATAAACATATAAGTTTTAAATTTTATACATTCTTATACTTTATTCTACCATTTAAGGTCATTTTATATAAACACATTAATTTAATGGAAAACATTCCATAGATTATAATGTCATAAAATAGAGGTAACACATCAATTATCTCAAATCAATATATTTATCCATTAAATATATATGCTCCCCCACCTATATAAACCATTTCAGTAACATCCCCTTCTCTTTCATTGTGAACAATAATATATATGAAAACCCCCAATGGGAAATCAAAATGCTATATTATTTTGATTTAAAAAAATATCAAGGGGTGTGGTTAATGGAAAAATTTTAATAATTCTTATGATATGTTCCAACTATAATGTCTAATACACTTTGAGAAATGTATTTATAAAATTTCCATTGAAAACTCAAATACTAATTCATCTAAAAGTCAACATATTTATAGTAACTCATCATTGGTTTATAAAAATTCATGCACACGCTTAGAATTCTAGAGTATCCATAAATATTATTTTTGTATTAAATAAACTTTTAATTTCTCTAAATAACATAATAATATACATTCAGCTATTTAATCAAATGTTTGGTGTTCATGGTACTTGAAAAATATACATAAAATACATGTTAATATATAAAAACCATTGTTATTTATGGAAAATAATTGAAAAATAGAATCCATTTATAATAGATTTTTATACACAAATAATAATTTAATTTGGAATATATAACCTAGATTAATGATGCATGAAATCATTGTTTATTAATTTTATGAACTCTATAATAGAGAAAACCAGATTCTGATCTTCCACTTCCACAAAGTACACCACTAAATCACCACAATAAGGCCAAAGATGCCTTCACATGCAAAAATGATGGAAACTGAGAAAGGGAGATGGACAATGAAGGGGGGGTCTAAATTTACAAATATAAGGGGAACTAATGGGGAGAAGGAGGTCATGGGGGGGGGGGTTATACACCATCGCTAAGAAAAGGTTGTTCATAGGTGGTCATGGGCTCATGGTCATCATGCAGGATATGGGTAAACATTCAGAGGGGGGAGGGGGTTTTCCAATCGCCTTAATGGATAGTTATGTCAGAGGGGGGTCATTTGTTTATAGTCACACAGGGTAGGTGAGAGGAGGAGGGTGGGGGAGGGGGATGGTTGTGGGGGTCCCATAGAGCGAGTGGTGAGGGGGATAAAGTAGGTGGTTTTTACCATTTCATAATGGTTTAATATAAATCACTAATAATTAAAAAAATAATGGATTGACTAAAGTGTCACTATATTATTATTTTTGAAGAAATTTATTTTAAAATGGGAAGTATAATAATCACTACTATATCATTCATAAACAGTTATTTTTTGTGGTATATATTGATGATAAATATTTATACTCTTTATTTTAATAAACATAAATCAAATTTTGAAATATATATAGAGATGTGGATGAAATAATTTTGTAATAGAAATCAATAAATGATATGAACAAGTTATGCAGTATATTCCATGAATGGGAATAAATTATTTCATAATAAAAATCATCATATATGAGAAATTATATTAAAAATAAAAAAATATTATATGATATAAATTTCATTGACATCGTTACTCATTTAAATAAATGGAAATCAACACTGATGATAAATGTTTTTAATTATATATTTAATTCCAAAAGAATATAATTTCTCCAAGATAAAACAATGTTAAAAACTAGTGACAAATAATATACATGATTATGTAAAAAATATCACAGTAAAACATTTATTATAAGATATCACGTCTCAAGAATTGGGGGTAGATTGAACTATATAACATATCCTCTATGATATCATATGACTTTTATAAGTTGTTAATCGCATAAATAATGAAATTAATACTTTTATACATCACTTTCTTACACAAATACCTCCCTAATATAATATTTTTGATGTTTATCGAGTACCTAAAGAAAACAAGACAACAAATAGAGAATTTGATACAAGAGTCCACTAGGATCATTATAGTAAAATTTTATTAAAACATATTTCAACATTTCTCATAAAATAATCATATTTTCCACATAGATGACATTTCCTCACATTGAATATAGAATTTGGATTAATTTTTATTGGATTCAAATCATAGTGACACTATATATTCTTTTTTTACTGGGCTATATATTGAATATATATAACATATACAACTTAAATAAGAAGATACACATCTTATCATATCTTCCCATCAATACTCCAGAAAAATAAAAGAATTATAACACATGGTTTACCTTGTTAATGAGATACCCATAGTGAATAATTATTAATAATAATAGTTTTAATATCCTTCTTTACTACATTTTTAAGGGTATGTAGATTTAGGAAAACCACAGGCTTCTATTGCACCACTATTAAAACCATCCCAAAATAAATTTCATTAAGCTCCTCAGCTCAAGTTATGTTTATAAGAAATAAAATTATGACTATAAGAATATCTTCATACACAAAAATATAATTTGATCTTTTCATAGGATCCTAAAACTATCAATAAAATTCACAATGTAATGTATAAGAGTACATATTCCTTAAAATAGTGTTTATAAATTCTTCTAGGTAATCATCAAGTCATTATATTCCTCAAGGATAATTTCCCAAAAACTAAGGGTGGACCCTTTTAGATTATTAGTGGCTAACCAGACCGCATGTTTCTCTCAGGCCACAAAAATTTCAAATATTGAATGGTAATAGGCATCACACTTTTTTTTCATTTTATAGAGAAACATCCTTGTGAGAGTTTTGAGGGTGATGGAATTATAGATCATTTATAATATCAACTATTTCGAGATCCAATTAATGTGATCTATAATAAGTATCCCATATCTAAAAGGCAATCCATTTTAACATGTAAGGATCAATAATGGGTTGATCTAGTAGTGTAATCTTAACCAAACATCATTTATACAAAGAGGTAAAAATCATAAAAAATATAATCTACAACGATATTATGATTGATTTTTCAACCATTTATAGGAATATACTTGATTAATATTTTGGAGTGTACTGAAAAAAAATAAGATTAGTCCATCAATTCTCATGTGCATTTTTTGTTTCATTAACAATATTATAATCATTAAATTTAATATGAATAGTCATTTTAAAATAAATGAAGTCAAAATTTATCTAATAGAAGTAATAATAATGGTATATATTGTAGTTAAATTAAGTTATGAGTCATATTATCCAAGTTGTTTTCAATAAATATATGAATGTTTTTAATTTATTTATATTTTAGGATTTATTTAAAATTAATAACCAATTCTCCACCAATTCAAGATAAATTATTAAGGATAGTATGAAATGAAATATGTAATTATACCTAATTGGGTCTTTCCTATTGATATCTATTCATGGTTCATGAAAAATGATAGTATGGGTCATTAAAAGGAAAGAAATAAAAATAGATTTCTAACTACCCTATATAACTAATAATTTATGTTTGATTGGAATATTTTACCATTTATTCCTAATTTCTTATAGTACTAACTTATGGATACCCTAAATACTCAAAAATAGTTTCCCAATATTTGATCTGATAGAAATTTCTAACGAACATGACATTAATACCCAAATAATATTGTACCACGTAAGTAAAACACCTAAAAAAAGACCTCTAGATTGTTAGATACGAGTTCAAATGTTGATGGTTGAATAACAACAATATGGGATATATTTTATCCACATGGTTACGTGAAATCATACAATCCATGTATGAAAATGAAATTACATGATGATTAATTTATTACGATAAAAATTATTTTTGTGATATAAAATTTAAAATTGTATTACATACACCTCCAAAATAATTTTGGTTCACAACGAAACATGTGTCTCAGAGAATGAAAAGCGGGATAAAACTATTTTACCAATTTGGTACCTTTTGAAACCCCAACCCCATGAATGAATTATCATAAAATATATTTGTAAATACCCATAAATTTAGGTGTAATATTCATTGAATACATCCATGGTCATTATACATACCACTAAAAAGGAATGGGTGGTGAATAAATCATGTATCTAAAGGAAATTATAAGTGATATGAAATCCACTCACCCATTGTCATGACTCTCATTTTACTTATTCTGAACACATGTAAAATAAAAACATAATTATTAAAAATATTTTAAAGAAGCATATTCTTATATCTACTACCATATAGGGTTTTATCATGACCATGTTTTACCCTATTGTTAACAATCCTATGTTATGGTTTCACTTCGGGTAATACTCACTTTATTCTTCGTATGTGCCTTAATTTGTTATATATTTGGTTATTATTCATATATCATGATTCCATAATATATAACATTATATTAATATAATTTATATTCGTTATATTTATATTATAATAATATATATAATATATATGTACAAAATGAAATACACCGTTCTTATAGAAGGTAAGCTGTAGATACGCATGAATGTTGTCTCATTTTATATTATTATATTAAAAGAAATAATGAAAATGAAATAATTTTATATATTTATATAATATGTTCATATTAATATTATAATGTTACATATATAATATAATTTTACTAAACCCATCTTTAATAAATTCGTTGTAGTGTGTGAACAAATCAAATCACATTCAAGTGGTGGTAATCCACAATTCCTGAAACTTAATTATCATATTTACACCAAATGGGAAGTGAAAATGATATCTATTATAAAAAGAATATATAATATTAAGGACAAAATAATAATAATATAATACATATATAAACATATTTTCAATCATAATCTCCACAATGATATGCGATAAAGGAAAAATAAACAATCATCATTTAGTGAGGTGGTAGTTTTCCGTACAGGTAAATAGTATATTCATTACCCAATAGATAGAGGTTTTGTATGTGTAAGATTAACCATCAACATAAAAACATCGTAGTATAATAAAGATAATATTATTTATATAATAATGGAATAAAGGCAGTTGATGAGACAGAGAATGAAAATAAAATAAAGAGATTGATAGAGGGTGTTACTTCATAATTAGGTAACTCCTTCAGGGTTGTCCCAAAACAATTTTTTAAAAGAATCTCAATAAAAAGATAAAATTAAAGGAGTAAGGTAGATATTTTTTTTAATTCTATTAGGTAGATATTTTTTTAACCTATATGGTTTAAGAGGAGTAATGATAATGGAGGAGCGACATACTTTTATAGGGAAGGGAAATGACTCGGTTGGTATTTAAAAAAATGTTAGGTGTACCAAAATTGTTTCATAAAAAATAAAAAAGAAAAAAAACTGAATATTGGATGTATAATGGCCAATTAATGGAGATAAAACGGGTTTTGGAACATCTTACATGTCTTTTTGGGACTTAAATTTATGGTTTAGTCCTTATTTAAGCTTAATTTTGTTGTAATAAATGTAATTAATTTACATATTTTAACAAAACGTTTTTGTCATAAACTAGATGGGCCCTGTTATACATTATAATTTATAGTCATTACAAATATGTAATCCATTTTTCAAATTTCAATCAAAAATGCGGCATAATTTAATTTAAAATTATTTCTGCTCTCGGGTTGACTATACGTGTTTTTAAATAAAAAATGATCAAAAGTTTACAAAGTTCTTATATACAATTTTAATATGAAATGGTTTCCAATTATTCAAATTATATTAATTTGTAGAAATATAATCAAATTAAAATTTTAGCCTATATTAAAATATATTTTTACCTTATAAATTAATTATTAGAAAACGTAGTTTGTATTTAAAATACGGTATTTTCACTATTCATCTTAAATTGAAGCTTCTTAGAAAAGTTCCAAAAATTCACCCTACGATAATTATGACATTATAAATTAACAAAATGACGTTTACTTTATCAAATTAATGTTTTAAATTGGTCTCCAATTAATTTTATTATTTTTCATTGAAATACATTAAAAGTAGTTTATTCAAGAGCATGGTTTATGTAAACAAAAAAGGAATTTAGAAAAAAAATATCTTTCATAATCAATATGTTTTATTTATATTAAAAAACAAATTTATGAAAATTAGATATTATTATCCATATATCAAGGTATAAGTTTTATGTTATAATAATCTAATTTAAATAATTATAATTATGAAATGTTGTTTAGGAGAAAGATCAATGTTGTGTGAAACATACGCCGAATCAGTGTTGTATGTAACATACACCAAGTCATTGTTTTTGTGTAACTTACACAAAGTCAATTTTCAATGTTACATCCACCGAGTTGGTTACATGTAATGTATTTCAAGTCAGTGCATTGTTAAATAAATGTTTTACATTGTGCATTGGAAGACATAATTTATAATTAAATTTATTCAAAAATATATCCATAAAAACATGGACTGTTACAGATTCTACCCACTAATTTTGTCACATATCATTGGGGGAGGAATGTTCCCCCATGATAAAAACAACTTGTCCTTGAGCATCAAATTATCTATTGAATCCAAAATAGTCTACTCAGAGAAAATGTTAATGGTCTTTCCTCCGTCCCTACTTAAGGGATCTATTAAATCCTATCCCAATGTATCGACATTAATACAAATTTTTTTTTCTCACCACTCATTGCCCATATATAAATTGGAATCCATTAATCACCAAGTCCTCGACAATCAAGGGATGATGGATCATGATTGAGAACAAGGATTATTCATGTCCCATGTTAATTATGTGATTAGTTCATAAGAATAAATTATTATCATATTCAAATTATTTAACTTAATGTTAAATAACATGCATGTAGGTATATTACATGTCACATTACTTAATAAATAATCTAAGTTACTGAATGAGAAATGTCAAAGGCTCACCTAAATCATATATTATGTTATATCCATCTAACATAATTCCTTACCATCCACATTAAGTTCCACCCACACTCACATAAACATCATGAGAACCAATCTCATTCCACAACATTGATTAATTTATTATATCAATTTATATTTCCCTTCTCAATTTTAATTATAATTCTTTTAATTAATTAAAAAAATAAATAAATTTCACAAAATACCTTCAAATCACCAGTCAGCCTCATTATAATGAAATAGTGAACTAAATCTCATGAATGGTATATGGTGAACCCTCAATGTCATCCCACAAATATTCTCTAACTTGAAACATCATTTTTATTCTATATAAATTTAATTGAACCAAGAACCCAAAATAATATCAATTAATTACGGATATTAAATAATGTGAAATTCAATGTTGTGAGATAATTATATTATTTCCTCCTCAATACATCACATAAAAAATCCCCTTCATATAAGGGATATTCTACCATGCTCCTGTGGAATCGTCAATGAAATATTATGTTATGGATAAAAATATTAGGAATCAATGGGGAAGGGGGAACAAAAGGAATAGGAAGATGAAACTCACCTTTATCGATAACGAATCTTAACAAAACCCCAACAAAATCAATGGTGGTTAAGGGAGATATTGGTGGAATATTTCCATCTATTGGTTTCATTTGAGGTAGAATAAAAACGAGGGGAGGGTTTGAAATTTTTTTATAGAAAAAGAGTTTTCCCTTATTTAAAAACCCCATGGAAGACCAAAAATTTCACAATGGTATGACCTATACCATGTTTCACCTCATTGTAGCCACTATGTAGACCCTAAAATTTAGTGAAAAATGTCCACGCCACTGCCAAATTTGATATTTTGAATATGTAGTACCAAATCCCCCAATTTGAAGGCTAAACAAAATGTCCAACATGTTTCATAGAACAAGGCCTCTTAATCAAATAATTCCATAGTAATAGCACATGAACCGCTAGAAATTTTCACCACTAAATATCTACACCCAAAAAATATACCCCGCCCTCTCAATTTATCTCTTCAACCACACCATGTAATTATTCATGTTGTGGTCCTCCCAGAGGTGGTGTACATATGGAGACATTTCAAAATAGGCCCACTAAACATTCTTCTGAAGACCACTAGATCCTCATAAAACAATCAATGATCCACTAAACACATCTAAGAACACATTATTATGATTTTAGAACTCTCTATTCAAATATCTAAACACTATTTCTCAGATAACCCTACACTTGAATGAAAAAAATAAAATTGATCGATTAATTCCCAAAACATTCAGGTTTTGGTCAGAAAAACCTCTCCAAGAGAGAATTTACTACCCTCAAGACACATTAGTGGTATTTTAATCATGAAGCCTGACCTAACATGATCATTAATTCAAATCTAACTCTTCGAATTATTCTTCTGATAACGAAATGATCATTGATTTTGTAACTATAAAAATATGGAATAATACTCATAAAAAAGATTATCCACATGATATTCATCTTTATAAATAGGGAATTATTGGTCAAAAAAATTATTTTCACAAAGATGTCATTATTTATTCAATAAATATTTATCTATTTAATATACTATCCCACAGTAGGCATATAATCACAGGGACTCATTTTTTTTCATAGTTCACACAATCATTAGAATCTGATGTTGATACCCCTTTCATTTGTATCATCGGTGTTCTCAATGAGGTTGTCAACTCAGCACAAACAATAATAAAAAAAATACAAAACACTGGTTAAACCTCTCCTACCGGTAATTCCTCAAAAAAATTATTTTCCACACCCACCAATGAACTATATCATCACTTCGTATAAATTCTTCTAATCCCAATGTAATTTCAAGATTATCCCAATAGCCACATTGAATTCTATGAAAAAATATAGTTTTAATTCCATTGGTGGGTTTCCTCGACCAAAGTTTTTTTCCCTAATTCCCTCACCCAACAAAAAATACTACATAAATCTAACTCATACTGTTATCATATAAAAAATCATACCTAGCATACTTGAAATTAAAGAAACTCATCCAATATCACATCAAAATAAAAATTATAATACATTTATTTGAAACAGATAAATAAGATTAAATCAATCCTCAGTATCTAAATACCACTTCAAATATCCAATAACTGGTCTTATAACACCCATGAAACTTCTATCATGGTTTGTATAAATCCATGTCCCATGAGCTATCCATCATTGCACCTGATGAATTAAAATTGATACCTAATACATACCAGATAGCTATGGAATAATTTTAATTGAAAACACTTCTTTACTCTGTGGTAACATCATCCTATATATTCATAGGAATTAATATATAAAAATGTCCTCTCCCTCAAATAACCAATAGGGATCTTCATATAATATTTCCTCCCATGTACCACTCATTTAGTGTATCAACTATAGACTCTAAAATAAAATGTTCCTCATAATTCAAGTAATATAATATCATGTAGTCAATAATATCACAACACAACAGTCTATCTCTATTGTAACCCCTCATCAAAAAGATAAAAAACATATTCTCATAAAATCCATTAATACTAATCGCATACATGCCCACAAACTGATCCACAATTCAATGACACCATGTGAAACCGGCACATGTAATAAATACCACATTAAAAACAACGTATTATTGTATCTATAATAGTTCATGAAATAAAATTGATAGAAACTACCCTATGTGAAACTCCATAAATTCTATAATCAAATTCCTAACCCTGTAACCCTTCCAATCATGAGCCTCCGTCTGACCAAATCAGAATAATCCTCAATGATTCTATTCAAAAATGATTATTTCACATATGCCATGGTCTATTGGGTGACTTCCCTCTACCCATTTATTATTTAAAAACATAATTCATCTAACAATGTACTCACTCCTTACATAAATGAACATCCATTATCAACATGTTAAGGAACCATAGAAGTCCATACCACAAAATATATATTTGATACCAAAATAACATAGGCTCGTTCAACCATAAAACACATGAATAATTACATGTCTATAAAACAAACATGAAAATGCCTCTCTTATATATATATATATATTTCACAATCCAAAAACACCTAACAGAGCCTCTCATTCACATGAAACTAAATAATTAAGGCTAATTTATGTATTGTTTAACCCTCGTAATCACTACAATCCCCACGATTTCATTTTGTCACATCTCAAAGACACTAGGTCATAACACCTTGTCCAAATCACACATATAATATAGGTCAGAGCTCACATGTCTAAATCCTTTCTCAAATATTTTTATCACCTGAAAACTCACACACCAACATGGAATATTGATTTGTCATATATAGATACATATCATGAATCAAATTCTATATCATACACATACCAGGTAACTGATTACCACTGATAATATTCATACAATACTACCCTCATGAGAATCACAATATCGTACCATTCCTTACAAGTACTCTGTAAACTAGAACCACCACCTCAAGGATCGCTATCTAATCATTGTACTCATAAATAAACATATACAATATAATATCCAATCCATAATCCTAATATAGTATGAACTTCTAATTTAAATTTATTATTTTTAATGCTAGCGGGAAGATATACGGGAAATCACTATATAGGTTGTTGTTGAAATAGTAAGTTTCCAAACCCATTTTATTTTAAGAACTAATACTATAGAAACCAACTAGGGATTTATTATGAAGGAATAAAAAAACATTTATTAACCTAATTAGTGTTATTATAAATCCAATAAAAGAGGGCATATGTAGTTAACATCATGAATTATCCCTCTATAAGACCCACATAAGATTTCAACAAAAGACAATATACTGTTGTTAAGATAAGTAGAATTCCACCACCATGGTATGCTGGGAAGGATTAAATAATTTTATAAGGGAAAAACCATTGATGTTTAATTTTTTTATTGTTTTTTTAATAATTATTGTAGACAATATTCCATAATTTTATGTATCAATGAAAAAGATTGTAAGTTGGTGGAGTTTCCCAGCGTTTGACAAAATTTTTAACCTAAAAATCAAGAGGTGAATAGAAATGGAAGGATTTTCGAATCACATCTATGTTAGGTGAAAAAAAGGAGGAACGTAAATCCAAAAAGGAATAATTCATTTCTGAACATAATCAGTTAATTTTTCTTGGAGAAAGGTGTTATGAACTACGTGAACCGTATAGAAAAATCAGTTTGTGGGAGGCTCATCTTTTGTGGTGGATGATGATAAATTAATAGTCACCATAAAGAAAAAATATTTTTGTTGTTACACCCTAGGTAAATAAAGAATATTACATTTATATATTTATCTATTTTAGTGAATAAAATGTTAATATTAATTAAAATGGAATGCTATGCTTGACGGTTTACCCAATACGGAACAATGAGTTCCTTTGAAATCTTACGTTGCACTATAATAATAAAATAATTTTATTTTAAATTGTAGTTAATGCCTAGCCGTTGTAATGGAGAGAATGAACAAAACTAAATAAAAAATGATTATATATGTTTGTCAAATATTTTTACTTTTTACAATAAATGTTAGAGGATTAAAACTGTAAATGAATTCAATTTTAAGCGTAAACATTCTAATGTTCTTTAGAAGGTCGATTAACCGCCTTTTGATGGCGAACCTCTTTGAAATCCACCTTATGAAAATTTTATTTGTTATATTTGACAAAATATAATTCTTCATTAGAATAGATACATCAAAATTTATGTTGTAAATTTTGGTATCTTTCCGATAATGTTCATTTTTTAATGAATAGTGAAAAATGTTGTATTTTAATTCAAAACCGCTTTTTAATCTAATTTATTTATATGATTAGATTATATTTTGAATTTTTTTTCATGTAAAATTAGAATATATTTTTACCATTTAATCCAATAGTGGTCATTGGAATTAATTTCACTTTGAAATTGGACTTAAACTAGTGAAAATCTTTTAATAGATATTGTTTCTTGAAAACACGCTATTTGTTTTGACAGCGGGAAGTAATTATTAAATTAATTAATGCAACTTATAAGTTTTGAAATTTGTAAAATAGACATCATTTTTGAGTTTGGAATATCAAATATAGCTTAGGGTGAATTTTTTGTATTTTTCTGAAAAACATCAATTTTTGATTAATAGTGAAACAACAAATTGGTAGTTAAAGAAACTGATTTTTCGTTTAAATGAAACTTGGCCAACTCTGTGTTTTGAATTTTAAAAATCCGACATACAGGGTTTTCATTAGGAAGTAAAATGTGGTTCAATGGGATTAAAATATTTTTTTGGTCAATAGTAACTTTTATGTTCTTAATCGCGATTAGAGGTAATTAGTGTAATTTAAGGTAAAAATAATGTTTTAATAATTTGAAATGAACTAGACACATGTCCTACCCTCATTGGATGTGTCATGGGCGACTGATACAATCCATGGGTCAACATGGGGACCCTATGGATCCACTTGGGTTGGAAAATGACATAACTAACTTTTTTTTAAAGTTAAAATAAAAATGTCACAAGCATGAGATGTTTCACAAAAAAAAAATTTAAATGGGGTTATAGAAGTCATATTTTTGACTTTAAATGTTCATTAGAAAGCTAAAACGATTTCCTAAATCATGATATCTTTTTAATAATTTTTATACATTAAATAAATTAAATTATTTATGACATCATGATGATGCATCGATTACCTCATTAATAAAGGATTTAAATAAAATGAAAAGATAATGTTAAAACTATAACATAAAAATGTCAAAAACCTATTGTATGAGTATATTTCAAACCCTTACCACCTTATCCTCGAAATAAATCAATTTGGGACCTTTAAAATCCTAAACTCATTTGAAAATAAAGTAACATTTTGTGACTTTACAAGAGTGCCCCTCCTCTCCTCTTATAAAAGGCCCCCACCTCTACCACCTTACCCACACCTCTCAAGCCTTTGGCTCGGACAAACCCTTCTCATTGTTCCTCTCCAAATCCCTATATTAATCTTAGAAGCCTCACATTTGGAATAAGTCTTCCCAAGGAAGCCTTTTAGCTCAAATCAATGAGAGTTACCCGATTTTAAGATAATGTCTTCACTTGTGTTCTTTTGATTTATTTTTCTTCTCCAACCCCCTAAACTCATTTTATTCCTTTATTTTGTAACAAATACAGTATCTTTAATATACTAGGATGTTGTTATAAGAATAATTCTAGTGACACTTACACACACCTATATCTAATGGTTAAAGAACATACTGTTTCTGTGGATGGTGAATTTCTATCTCACGAAACGATGATTGTTCAACACTCATATAAGACCTTCGATGGTGGCCATTAAGATGAAACTATATTTATATATGATATATAATCTGTTTATTTTTTTACTTAAGATTCTGTATTTTTATTTTGTGGCATAAATCTGTGGTTTCCATTGTGGATAAACACGATAATTTCATTTTAGGAAGTGCGGACTACTGCACCCTCAATGTGATTTGATTCGTTAATGCCATATGTGGGATGTATAAAGGATGGATTTAAAGTTTTTATATATGATTTATGTTACATATAAATGATAAATATAATTCTTAAATTAAAATATACATACCTATAATTTAGTTTTAATTTCATTATTATGACATAGAAATGAATGTAGTGTTCATGTGTACGTACGGATTACCGTCTCCATGAACGGTGCATTTAATTTCTTACCTTTAAATGATTATGTAATATTAAAAATACATGTATATTATGGATATATATTATATCCAAATCATTAATATCATTCTAGATATAATTAACCTTTGACCACACGAGCAATGTGTAATTGTAAGAAGTCCAATATCGACTTAAGAACCAAATATCGACAAAACAAACATCATTATCACAAATTATTAAATAATTTTTATAACATGGAAATAAGTGATATTAAAGGAATAATTAACTTGAAAAAGGTTCATAAGAAATTATAAATTAACTCAAGTTTATTATTTAGGAAGTTAAAGAACGATCGAGTCAAGTCGGACCCGAGGTAAGGGATCCTACTCCTCTCTTTCTTTTTAAGTACACTCTTTTATGTAATTCATTTTAAGATCATATTTCTTATTATTGGGATGTAATTTTTTATTATTCCTACTGTTATTTTTATGATCATATGATAAGAGACCCTATTTTCTCTCATCAATCCATTTTGGATGTTTTGAGTGGCGCCGTTAGGCTGCCAAATTTTCGTAAGAGATCTAACCTCTCTCTTTATTTTTAAGTACTCTCGTTTATGTAACTTATTTTAAGCTCCTATTTTTTATTATGGGGGATGTTCTTATATATTAATCATGCTGTAAATTTTATTTTAATATGATGAGAGACCATATTTTATCTCATCAATTCATTTTTGGATGTTTTAAGTGGCGCTGTTAGGCTGTCGAGTCTTCGTAAGGGATTTTTCACCTCAGTTTTAGTCCCGTGAGATTTATGCTACATTTTCCACCATTTCATTTGAGTGGTGTATGTACTTCCCATTATTATAATCTTTGTATAATATAATTTCATTTATGGGTATTTACATATTCATTGTATGACCCTACATCAATGGGGTGTATGTTTCGAAATTTACCCAAGTCGGTTAGGGAACCTTTCACCCTCCTATTTTAAAAGACTTCCTTTGTTATGTCTTTTAATTCACATTCTATTATGTTGGGATATGTTCTTATATATATTTATTGTTTTAAATTTTATGTCCAAGTGAAGAGGTACCCTTTTTATCTCTCATAAACTCTTTTTCTGAATTTTTAAGTGACACCGTTAGGCTGTCGAATTTTAGCAAGGGAACTTCTTAACCTAATTATGATTCTTTGGGATAAACTTATACTCTTTGAATATGTCTTTATATGAATATGTGTGAATGTCCTTTGATTTTTTTCACTTAATATACACTTATATTTGGTGTATTCGTTTGTCACACATAATTATATAATTGATTTATCCTTAATCTAAGGATATCGTCTTTGTATGGGACATCATCTCAATCTCCTTTCATTGAGGCATATTTTGTATTATACAAAACCTAATTTTTTATGGTGTATACACCCATTTTACTTTTACGTTTATAGAAAAGGAATCATTTTTATACGATGAGTTTTACTAAACGACAAAAGGGAATGTTTTTGTCGTACGTATGCGGCGACAATGACTTCTCCGCTGCCGTGACCATTATTTGAGTTTCAGCTTCCTCTACAAGACATACCTTTTTTAATGAATAATAAATACCATGTTTTACTTATATTTTATTCTGGGATTGAAAATTGTTTTCATAATGTTCTTATATCAATGTGTTGTATTGATATTTTGTGATTGAAAAGTGGAAATTTTATGTTTCCTTTATGCCTGTTTTTATGTGATACAATTATGTTATGGTTCTTGGGGATTATTATGAAGACGGGTGGTTCTTTGATAAACTAAGGGTGGGTGATACCGATATAGCTCTCCAATTCATTAGGTAACATTAAGGAGTTAAGAATTAAGGTATCTCCAAAGAGATTTAGGGAATATACTGTGATGGGTATTCCAAACACAACCAAGAGGGTTACTCCCTATGTAAGAATGTTATGAATGCCTCAAGTTACCTTTATGTCTTATGATTTCCATGATTTATTCATGATTTTATGAGTTATGTTAAATTGAATAAGTTTTATGGGTAATGTGTGATTTTATTCTTATGTATATATATACTCATGTTTCCTTTCCATACTTTTTATAACCCTTACGAAGATTTTCATGCTCATCCCAAGTTTTTGAAATGTTTTTCACAGGTCAAGGGAATGGTACATTATATGATGATATTGTCAAGGAAGTGTCAATAAAGTATCCATGTTTTATTTTAAATATTTTTATGTTGATGGGAAAAATAAATACTATCTATTATGTATCCACAATGTTTAAATGTGGAATGTAATGCATGTTTTATGATCTAATTCCCTAAAACTCTAAACCTGAAAATATCCTCAATGTGTAATCATGTAATAACTCAAGATTAAGTAAGGATTAAGGCTGGGTCCTTATAGTTGGTATCAGAGGTATGTTTAGATAACTTTAGAGGTTAGGGTATTCTCTAAGCATAAGTGACATTACCATAATGGTTAGGATTTCAGAAAGAGTCTTAGTTTTAGATAAAGTGAATGAGTAACTATATCTTAGTTTTTAAATTCCTCATTATTAAATGATGGTTTTGTTTCTATACTCACAATAACATTTCTATTTTTAGTGAATGGATGGATCTAGCAGAAACCAAAGAGACAAAAGATTTGAAGAAAAATGTGGTGGTTCTCTGATTAAGATACTAGATAAAATGGGGGATTCAATGAGTAAACTTGTGGTTGTTCTAAACCAACTATCAAGGAGTCTTGATCAACCACTTGAACCTTGGTATGATCTGTAATGCATCATGTATGATATGACCAATCGATGTGGATGTTTAGGTAATAATTATAAAGGGAACCATTAGAGTTTATATGATCCTTAATTTTGAGGTAATTATGGGTTATTATATGTTATGATGGAAAATGAATGGCATGAGATAAACATGAGGTTAAAATATGTTATGATCATTTTTGAAGATTTTATCTCGTTTTGGGGAATGTTTTAAGAATTATATAGATTTGGAAAAAGGACAACACGCAGACCGTGTGACAACCCGTCGCGTCGGACAAAGCTGCGGGAATCGAACCCAGAACCAAAGTGTGACTGGTATTTATCGCCTACCACTGGACTATGTGAAGTCCCTAGTTAGTTTCACTAATTCTTTTTATTTAGATGATTTTATTAATCAAGATTATGTTTATTATGGGTTATCTATAGAAATGTTTAACCTATCATTGAGGATATGTGATTTGGTTAATTACTTCTCAATATGAGAATTTATGAGCAACTGATGTTATTTGGAGATAAAATTAAATTTGTAACATGGAAGACTATGTGACTAAATCCTTCAAATATTTGGTTTTCAATATTAGTTTGGATTAATTTCAATAATTTTATGGACAAATTGTTTATCAAATGGTCCTTGATGAACTTTGGGTTCTGTTGGACAAATTTTGGAGATTAAGAATAGATTTTCTTTTTATAAATGGTTATCCATTTCTGGATTATCAGATCTTATACTAACCATTTTGTTTTGGGTTTTGGTTAATGTCTAAAGACATGGGAATTTTGTAGTTCTCTTTTGTGGAATAGGTGATTCTCTAGAAGTTTATTGTAGTGAACAAGTCTTCCTATATACTCGTATTTTAGAGAAAATATGAGTTTGAGTAAGAAATCTAATAAAAGTTGAAAGTCAACATGATAAGTAATTATGTTTCCCTATGACTAAATTCCTCAATAAAAAACAAAAATGTTTTCTATTAACTTTTCCTACTGGGGAATCTAATACCGTTTAACCCATCACAGGTTTGTGATTTTCTTGTGGTTAACTTTCTCCTAAACATGTCTTCTATCACTCTCCATCAGAACATGACCCTATTTTTTCTCCTCCTTGTACATGTTTTCCTACATGGAATCCTAGTATGGTTTAACTCGGGTAACCTCTGTACTTCTCATTCTTTATTTTAAAGTGATTGTTTTACCGACTCTTGTTCTGATGTGGGACTTTCAAGGATGTCTCTGAGCCCAATTTTTAAATTGTGAGGACGCAATTTCAAAAAGGGGGGAAGGATGTAACACCCCAGGTAAATAAATAATATGACATCTTTATAATTATCTCTTTTAGTGAATAAAATGTTAATATTAATTTAAAGGGAATGCTATTCTTGATGACTTACCCAATACACAACAATGAGTTCCATTGAAATCTTACGTTGCACTATAATAATAAAATAATATTATTTTAAATGGAAGTTAATGCCTAGCTGTTGTAATGGAGGGAATGAATAGAACTAACTACAAAATGATTATATATGTTTGTCAAATATTTTTAATTTTTACAATAAATGTCAGAGGATTAAAAATGTGAATGAATTCAATTTTAAGCGTAAACATTCTAATGTTCATTAGAAGGTCGATTAACTGCTTTTTGATGGAGAACCACTTTTAAATCCACCTTTTGACAATTTTATGTGTTATATTTTACAAAATAAAATTCATCTTTAGTATAGAGACATCAAAATTTACTTTGTGTAAATTTTTGGTATCTTTTCGATAAAGTTCATTTTTAATGAATAGTGAAAAATGTTGTATTTTAATTCAAACCCTCTTTTTAATCAAATTTATTTATATTATTAGATTATCTTTTGAATTGTTTTTAAAGTAAAATTAGAATATATTTTTACCATTTAATCCAATAGTGGTCATTGTAATTAATTTCACATTGAAATTGGACTTAAATTAGTGTTAATCTTTTAATAGATATTGTTTCTTAAAAACACGCTATTTCTGTTGACATCAGGAATTAATTATTAAATTAATTAATTCACTTATATGTTTTAAATTTTGTAAAATAGACATCATTTTTGACTTCGGAATATCAAATATAGCTTAGGGTGAATTTTTGGTATTTTTCGGAAAAACGTCAATTTTTGATGAATAGTGAAACCACTACTTGGTAGTTAAAGAAACTGATTCTTCGTTTAAATGAAACATTTCCACCTCTGTGTTTTGAATTTCAAAAATTTGACATAGATGGTTGTCATTAGGAAGTAAAATTTGGTTCAATGGGATTAAAATAATTTTTTGGTGAATAGTAACTTTTATGTTCTTAATCGCGATTAGAGGTAATTAGTGTAATAAAAGGTAAAAATAATGTTTTAATAATGTTAAATGACCTAGAAACATGTCCTACCCCGATTATATGTGTCATGGCCGATGAAGAAAATCCATGGAACAACTTAGAGACCCCATGGAGCCACTTTGGTTGGAAAATGACATAAATAACTTTTATTTAAAGTTAAAATAAAAATGTCACAATCATTAGATGTTTCACTAAAAAAAATTTAAATGGGGCTATACAAGTCATATGTTTGACTATAAAAATTCATTATAAAGATACAATGATTTACAAAATCATGATATTTTTTTATAATTTTTATACATTAAATAAATTAAATTATTTGTGACATCATGATGATGCAACGATTACCTCATTAATAAAATATTTAAATAAAATGAAAAGATAATGTTAAAACTATAACATACACATGTCAAAATCCTATTGGATGAGTATATTTCGAACCCTAACCACCATATATTTTAAATACATCAATGTGGGACATTTAAAATCCGAAACTCATTTGAAAATAAAGTAACATTTTGTAACTTTACAAGAGTGCCCCTCCTCTCCTCTTATAAAAGGCCCCCACCTCTACCACCTTACCTACACCTCTCAAGCCTTTGGATCAGCCCAACCCTGCTCATTTTTCCTCTCCACATCCCTATATTACTCCTAGAAGCCTCACTTTGGGAAGAAGTCTTCCCACGGAATCCTTTAAGCTCAAATCAAAGGGAGTTACCCGATTTTAAGGTAATGTCTTCACCTGTGTTCTTTTGTTTTATTTTACTTCTCCAACCCCCTAATCTCTTTTTATTAATTTATTTTGTAACAACTCCAGTATCTTAAATATACTAGGATGTTTTTATAAGTATAATTCGAGAAAAACTTACTCACACCTACATCTAATGGTTAAATAACATATTGTTTCTATGGATGGCGAATTTCTGCCTCACGAAACAATGATTGTTCAATACTCATATAACACCTTAAAAGGTGGCCATTAAGATTTCACTATATTTATATATGATATAAGATATGTTTATGTTTTACTTAAGCTTCTGTATTTTTCTTTTTTGTCATACCTTTATGGTTCCCAGTGTGGGTAAACACGATAATTTCATTTTAGAAAGTGCGGACTACCGCCCCCTCCAAGTGATTTGATTCGTTAATGCCATATGTGGGATGTATAAAGGATGGATTTAAAGTCATTATATATGATGTATGTTACATATCAATGATAAATATAATTCTGGAATTAAAATATACATACCTCTCATTTAGTTTTAATTCAATTAATATGACATAGAAATGAAAGTAGCGTTCATGTGTACGTACGGCTTAACGTCTCCATGAACGGTGCATTTCATTTCTTACCTCTAAATGATTATGTAATATTATAAATACATGTATATTCTAGATATATATGATATCCAAATCTTGAATATGATTCTAGATATAATGAACCTTTTACCACACGAACAACATGTAATTCTAAGATGTCCACTTTCGACTTAAGAACCAAATATCGACAAAACAAACATTATTAACTTAAATGATTACATAATGTTTATAACATGGAAATAAGTGATATAAAAGGAATAATGAGCATGGAAAAGGTTCTTAATAATGTATAAATTAACTCAAGTTTATTATAAAGGATGTTAAAGAACGATCAAGTCAAGTCGGACCCGAGGTAAGGGATCCTACTCCTCTCATTCTTTTTAAGTACACTCTTTTATGTCATTCCTTTTAAGATAATATTTCTTATTATAGGGATGTTAATTTATATTATTCCTATTGTATTTTTTTGTTCATATGATAATAGACCCTATTTTCTCTCATCAGTCCATTTTGGATGTTTTGAGTGGCGCCGTTAGGCTGTCAAATTTTCGTAAGAGATCTAACCTCTCTCTTTATTTTTAAGTCCTCTCCTTTATGTCACTTATTTTAAGCTCCTCTTTGATATGATGGGGGATGTTCTTTTAAATTAATCATTCTGTAAATTTTATTTTAATATGATGATAGACCCTATTTGATCCCATCAATCCATTTTTGGAAGTTTTAAGTGGCGTCGTTAGGCTGCCGAGTCTTCGTAAGGGATTTTTTATCTCACCTTTAGTCCCGTGAGATTTATGCTAAATCTTCCACCATTTCCATTGATTTGTGTATGTACATACTATCATTATACTATTTGTGTAATATAATTTAATTTATGGGTATTTACATATTCATTGTATGACCCTTCTTCAATGGGGTGTATGTTTCGAAAGTTACCCAAGTCGGTAAGGGAACCTTTCACCCTCCTCTTTTAAAATACTTCCTTTATTATGTATTTTAATCAACATACTATTATTTTGGGATATTTTCTTCTATATACTTATTGATGTAAATTTTATGTCCATGTGATGAGGTACCCTTTTTATCTCTCATCAACTCTTTTTCTGAATTTTTAAGTGACGCTCTTAGGATGTCGAATTTTTGCAAGGGAACTTTTTAACCCAATTTTGATTCTTTGGGATAAACTTGTACTCCATGAATATGTCGTTATATGAATATGTTTGAATGTCCTCTAATTGTTTTTCACTTAATATCAACTTATATTTGTTGTATTCGTTTGTCACAAATAATTATGTAATTGATTTATCCTTAATCTAAGGATATCGTCTTTGTATGGGACTTCGTCTCAATCTCCTTTCATTGAGGCATATTTTGTTTTATACTCAACCTACATTTATATGGTCTATAAACCCGTTTGACTTTTACGTTTATTAAAAATGAATCTTTCTATATGAAGAGTTTTACTAAATGACAAAATGGAATGTTTTTATCATACGTATGCGGCGACAATGACTTCACTGCCGCCGTGACTATTATTTGATTTTCAGCTTCCTCTTAAAGCAATACCTTTTTTTAATGAAAAATAAATACCATGTTTTACTCCTATTTTATTATGTTATTGAAAATGGTTTTCATAATGTTTTTATATCAATGTGTTGTATTGATATATTGTGATTGAAAAGTGTAAATGTTATGTTTCCTTTATGCATGTTTTTATGTGAAACGATTATGTTATGGTTCTTGGGAATTATTATGAAGATGGGTGGTTCAATGATAAACTAAGGGCGGTTGAGCCCGATATAGCTCTCCAATGCATTGGGTAACACGAATGAGTTAAGAATTAAGGTTTCTCTGAAGAGATTTATGGAATATATTGTGATGGGTATTCCAAACGTAACCAAGAGGGTTACTCCCTATGTAAGAATGTTATGAATGCCTCAAGTTACCTTTAATTCTTATGATTTCCATGATTTATTCATGATTTTATGAGGTATGTTAAAGTGAATATGTTTTATGGGTAATGTATGATTTCATTCGTATGTATATATGTACTCATGTTTCTTTTCCATACTTTTTATAACCCTTACTGATCTTTTTATGCTCATCCCAAGTTCTTGAAATGTTTTTCAAAGGTCAAGGGAATGGTACATGATATGATGATAGTGTCATGGAAGTGTCAAGAAATAATCCATGTTTTATTTTAAATATGTTTTTGTTGATGGGAAAAATTAATACTATCATTTATGTAACAACTTGGTTTAAATGTTGAATGTAATGCAAGTTTTATGATCTAATTCTCTAAAACACTAAACCTGAAAAGATCCTCAATGTGTAATCTTGTAATAACTCAAGATTATGTAAGGTTTAAGGCGGGGGCCTTATATTTTTTGATGAGGGAAATAAATTATAGGCTCCTCAACAGAATAATAGAGCTATATAGACCATATATAAATTTTAGTATGTGGTGACAACTAATCTGTAATAGATTTAATGGAAATTGTGACTAACTAGTTTTTTAGGATTTATTTTCCTATATAAGGCATCCTAATTATATCATTAAGAATATATAATTTCATTTGAGAAGATTGTAAATAGAAGAATTTGGATCAATTATATGTGGTTGGGAAAGATTCATTCCTTGAATGTTGTGATTTGTGGAAGATTTTATTTTTTAAGTAGTCTGTGAAGTGTCAGTTCATGAAGGAGGTAATTCAAAATTATAGTTTGCAGAAGGGGTTTCAGAGGAACTGTATCTCAAAATTGAAAAGGGTTCATGAAGAGTCATCCATCCACAGAGAAAAGGAATTAAATGAATTATGGAGGTTTATGATGTAATGTGGTCTACGATACACTAAAACCAGACTTTTCAAGGTAGTTCTCAATGTTGTTAGGGTTGTACATGAAGGGACAAAAAATAGTTTATGAAATAAATTTCTATAAACCAAAATTACAAAAAAAAGTTTATTTTGACTAGGAAGATAAAATAAGACTTCATGGAACACTCGTATATGTGTGAAACAATTATTACGTGATTAAGAATAATATATGATTCCACTAAAGAAAAAGTGAGCACACTTCAGTAGAGAGAGTAGTGATCTTTCCAAAGGTAATTGGTTGTAAACTAGGAAGGATAGTGAGTCTAATATAAATGTTTTATTAGTATCAATATTAACTATATTTGGAGAATAAGAACATTGAATTTTTATGTTCCATGGATATATCCTAGTGAGGGTGATCCAAGGGAATTTTTGGTGGGTTTTCATGTTTTAATTCTCATTTTATTCATTGGTATGAGAAAGTGAGAGAAGATTATTTTGTTTAATGATGAAACCTGATCCCATAGAAAATCAAAATAATATCTTATACTCTAAATTACCCTCCACACCCATCAGGGTATTTATATAGACAATAGAAAGCCGTGTATGTTCAGATCTCTAGAATCATCTTAGATTATATAAGAAATTTAGTTAGACATGTTGTATTCTTCAATTGGAAATCAACTCAGTTCGGTAAGAAGACTGAAAACTCTTCCCGATTATGTTTGGTTATGATATTGTCTGAAAAATATTTAAAAATATCAATTAAATTAAATTGATAATAATTAATATCAAAATAAATTTGAAAAAAGGAAGATTTAATTTTCAGAAACTAAAAAATTATTTTTAATCATTGAAATTAATTATTTCAAACACTATAAAAACCATAAAATAATAAAAAATGAGAGTTCTTAATTTAATCATAAAAAAATCATAATTATAATGGTAAACTATAATTTACATATTCAACCATAAATTAAATATAAAATTATAAATTACCTGATAATTATATATATATTAACATAATATCTAAGAGATTTAATTATTAGAAACCAAATAAATAAAAAAACTAAATTAATCATAAAAACATAATTTTTGTAAAAAATCAACTAAATGAATAATTCTTTCATAAAAAGTAAACCAAAGGGAAATCCATGTCAAAATACTCTACACTAAATAAAATTATTATCCTCAATAAATCTTTTAGTCACATTAAATGATAGAAAATAAATCTCAAAATAAGAAAATTACAATTCTTCAAAGAATTTAATTTCAAATTCATTTTCCTTTGTGGATTATCTCCAGTTGTAAGTGTGAATAACCTCCCAAAATAATATTATTGAGTACAAAATTGGTTATCATTTTATTAATGGTGATTATAAATTAATTTTTTAAATATAATTTATCATTCCTCAATTTTCATCCAATAAAAATTATAAAATAATCATTATCTCTAAGAGAACATACATAAATTATTTAAAACCGTATAATAATTAAATAGATTATTGGAGGAGGTGGAGTGATTATTAATAGGGGGAATAAATAACCACTCCAGCATTTATTGAATAAACAATGAAAATAATTAATGAATAAGAAATTAGATATGGAATTGTATTTTCATCTCATAATATATTTGGTTTATATATTATGTGTTAAATTTAAATTAAAATACTAAAAGTGAATTATTTTTGGATAATAATTCCCCAATTTTTTACTAAAATATATTTTTTATTAGAGTGGGAAAATAATTAACTCAATTAAAACCATAAAAATATAATGATAATTCTACTCAATGTTTCATCACAAAAATCATTTTTTAGAAAAAAAAACACCAGGGAAAATGCTTGAGTGATACTTGAAGACTCACAAATTTGAAAATTTTTAGGGGGTTTTGATTAGTTCTCAATGATGTATTGTATAATAAGATTTATTTTACTTCATATTTCATTATTGAATGAGTAATTAGTTTATGTCATTAAAAGTATTATTATTTTTCATAAATAAATGTCTGCCATTGTTTTATTGTTTTAATTAATTTGTATTTTTATGAATAATAGTTTAAATTTTTTAACATACTAATTATGTTTAATAAATTTATTCTTCAATTTTATTGCTCTATTTTTAAATAAATTTTTTTATTATATTTTAAATATAAATTTCGGTTTTTAATTTTTTATTTTGAATTGATTAATTAATTAATTGTTTTAATATTTGGAATTTAATATATGGGTTTTTTTATTATTTTTTTAGGTGAGGAGAAACTGTGGTCAATTATGTCACAATTCCAATAAAATTTTGGAAATGAAACCAACCATGTTTCGTTGCGTCCAACATAGAATATGATGGTTTACCAAGTTATCATTTCGAGTTTAATTTTCCCTTTGATTAATAACTTTCGATAACATAAGTGACCACACCAAAAAATTATAATTTGATTATGTGACTCAATCTACATATGTCCATGGTCAGTATAGTGACAACGTGGCACTGCTTCAAGTTACCACACCTCCTCACCATCATGGATAATTTATCAAATACAATACATAAATATAATTTATCATATGAGGACTGATCGTTAGTGGAACCTGCATGTGACCGTGCCTATAGAACTAAACCTATGATAATAGCTTCGTCATCCTACAATGTGAAAGTTGTAACTACCAATATAATGAAATATGAATGTCAAATGAGAAGTTTTTGCAATGGGTTTTGTGATTGAAAGAGGATAACCAAGCTAATAATAATGAAATTTAATAATTATTGTATCATCATATGAATTGAGTTTGATGAAGATTTTATGGATAACTAAATTTTATATTAAATTTTTGACGACGCTTCCGTATTGAAGATAGTCATATATGTATTTTATATTTCAAGGATATAGACTACGCTAAATGAAGAACACCACAAACAATATTGAAAGTGAATGTTGTAATTTTAAAGTGGAATTTCATAGATGAACATAAAATACGTCAAGCTGATGGAGACTGAATACTATATGTCAAAAAATATTGGGCCCGAAGAAGTTATGGTAAAATCTTCGACTAAGCACTAAGATGGATTGGAAGTTGACACTTCCACTATAATAGAGATCAAAACTAGTGAAATAATTTCCAAAATTTAACACCCATGTCCAATTTCGTGTAAGGTTGTTAATTGAATCCAATCAACACCATAGATTATTCGATCATGGATGGAAACCATGAATCATTTTTGGATCTCTAAACATTAATTTCTTGTTTATAGGAGCAATAAAAATGTGGAGGGACCTCATTGTATCCAATTCCACCAGATGTGAAGTTGTGTTTTAATGTCAGAAATATTCCCTATAATTTTTCATCCTGAGGTTCATAACCCATTATTAATAACGGTGATGATGTGTATTCCCTGAAATGAGGTTTGATTACATATGACAATTGATTTAATGAAAATTGTGTATTGGGAAATCTCAAGCTTCATCTTTATGATTACTATAGATGGTGTTGAAAATATTTGTTTAAAGACTAGGTTGTCAAGAATTTGGCCAAAAATGGTTTGTCTCATGTCACAAACTGATTGATGGATTTAAAAACAATTCGATGTGTGGGTGTCTAAATTTATTAATAGAGTAATCAATGAAAATACTGAATTAAAAAAACACCATATTTTGTCAATTAAAACACAATGAAATGAAATATCTCTTCACGAAAAGTAATCTAAAGTGAATTCCATGTCCGATTCCCCCCGTACATAATGCATTTTTAACCTTATGAATTTATTTAGTCATCATCAATGGTTGATAATAAACATCAAAATAGAAAAAAAAACAATTCCATGAAGAATTCATTTTCAAAAACTATTTCCCTCAAGGATTCTCTCAAGTTGTAAGTGTGAATACCCTCTCTAATTAAATTTATTTAGTATGAAATTTGTTATAATTTTATAAAAAATGGTTAAAATAGGAGTTTTTAAATATATTTTTACCAAAATCAATTTTTATGCCACTAAAAGTCCAAAATAATCTCTACCAATATGATAATATACTTACATTGTTTAAAAACCAATAATAAATCAACATTTTTTTCAATGGAGTAAATTAATGGTTTATTGGTGGAATAAATAACCAATGAAACATTTAATGATTAAATAATTAAAATATTTAAAGAATAACCAGTTCAACATATATTTGGATTTTCATTTAATAATCCATTTAAACACATATATTATGTGTTATATTCTCAATAAAATGTTAAAAATGAAATATTTTAGGATAACCTTTCCGCATCATTTTACCGAAATCCATTTTTTAAAATAGTGGAAAAAGGAATAACTCTATGAAACACCCAAGGCAATAAATATCATTCTAATCAAAGGGGAATCACAACCTCATTTATTTGTTGAAATGTTTTCCACCTAGTGAAAATGAATGACTAAAACATGAAAATTATCAAATTTTAATATTTTCAAGAGTTTCTCATGGGTTCTCAATGATTTATGGCATAATTAGCTTTCGTTTTATTATTAATTTTTTGTTCAATGAGTAAATAATATAATGCCATTATAAGTTTTATATTTTTTATTAGTAAATCAATGACTGTCATTTTTTCATTCCTTTAGTTATAATATATTTTTTAAAATACTAATTTTCAATTTTTTATGATAATTATTATGTTAAAAAAATTTATTCCAATTTTTGTTATGTATGTAATTAATTTGGAATTATTATAAATTTATATTTATTTACTGTTTTCATTTAATTATTTTGAATTAAATTTCTCATTTTCTTGTTTTGATATTTTGAATTTATCTTATATTTTTTTAATATTTTTATAATTGAGGAGCTACTACGGTCATTTATGTCACCATTACCATGAAATTAAGAAATTGAAACCCACCATGTTGCATTGATTCCAAAATACTATATAATGATGGTCCTAACGATTGATTCATGTTTAGGTTTCCCTAATCTGACACAAATATTTTAAATTAATTGACCACACTATGGAATTATCATGTTGTTGCATTCATCATCTTACCAACGTCCATGGTTAGTATGGTGACCATGTGGTACTACTTCATGTTACTATAACGCCACATGTGCAAGGCTAGTTAGCATACAGTAAGACATTAATAGAACTTATCTTACGGAGAGTGACTTTTAGAGGAAAATTCATGTGACCACACTGAAGAAACAAAACCTACCACACATATTTCTTTATTCTACCAAATGAACATTGGATGTAACCATCATATAGAACATAATGGTTCGACAAGAAATGACCATGATGAGTGTTGTGAATGAAAGAGGATAACCAAGATAAACTCAATGAATTTTCCATTATTCATAGTGGACCAAGATGATTAGTGAATGATGGTGTTTTCAGGAATGACTAAATGTTTTGTCAAATGTGATATGATTCCTCAACAGTAATTATCATCCCATGGGTATTTTTTATTTGAAGGATCAACAATATTAAAAATGAAGGAAACCTCAGCCCTAATTAAAATTAAATGATGTGATATGAAATGTAAATTTAATTGATGAACTCAAATCATGTAAATCTTATGGTGACTAGATCTTCGTGATAGGTGAATATTGATCCTAAACTGGTTGTGGGATGATTGTAGACTAATCACTACACTGATAAAGATATTGAAACTTCTACTATTGTAAAAATCCGAATTGAGGGAACAATTTCAAGAATAGCACACCCAATTCCAACCTCACGTAAGGTTATTAATGGATGCCAATCCAATCCATGGACAATTTGATTAACGATGGAATCCAAGCTTAGTTTTTGAATATTTTATCACTGATATATTGTTTTAAGTTGAATTCTGATGATGGAGGGACCATATTGTATGAAATTTTACTGATTGTGGGAATGAGTATTGAATCTAAAAATGGTATCTATAGAATTTTTTCATGATGTTCATATCTGATACATGATAAGGGTGATGATGAGCTTTCACTGAATTGAGGTTTATGTATAGGGTCCAACAGATGTATTCTAATAGAGTATTAGGAAATATCAGACCATTATATATAGATAACTATGGACGGTGTTGAGATTATCAGTTTAAGGACTGGGTTATGATGCACTAGGCTATAAAATGTTTGTCTCAAGTCACAATTTATGGAAGGATATTCCAAAATTTTTCATTTTGATGAATGGGTGTCCAAACTAAAAAATAGATTGGTCAAGGGGAAGGAAAGATTTTTGGTCAAAATTATTAGGATATTTATAGTGATTACTATGATGATTGGGAGGATAAACATGACCTTATTGTAACATACTGACATAGGTTCCATGCAGTGGCTCCCTAAGCTGGTCATTAACATGTCCACAAGCATGCCTCACTATATTCCAAATGATGACGATTATAAGGGAGGTTCTAATATATTAATAAGTGAAAAATATACCTTATTTATCAAAATAGAACACAAATACAAATACATAAGAATAATGAATTTATATAGTCGACCAAAAAAACTAGATAGTATCACATGATGACAAAAACATGAAATATAATATCCAAAACTACATAGTTGACATATCATGAAAAATATGTGTCAAGTTTCAATTTTAAGAACCCAAAATAAATAAATACTCTAATAACTTCCTAAGAGGATCTAAAATCATGTCTAGTTAACTAATCCATTCTCTATCCCAACTCATCCATATAACATAGTTCTCTTCCCTTACCGTATCCTTAAAACATGAAGTCCATTTAGGTACCTACCAGACTGCCATAGTAGGGTATGAGTATAACGTAGTAGGCCCCCAACAATGGTTATTAAACCAATCTTCAAAAAATAAAATTGTATACCATTGAATAAAGAATAAAATACCTATAATAAATTAAACTATTTAAATATATTCAATAATTTTTTATTTAACCAGATAAACCCTCAGGTTCTCATGGACCCACAAACTATAAATACTAGCTTTATCTCGTACCAGAGTCCGAAAAATCCCCATGGGATATCACATATCACCAAACCGTGGTTATAATTTATTATATAAATCCATTTCATATAATGACCAATTTGAACAATAGTCTGATGCCATAATTTTGGGCCAAGAATGTAATGTCTAGGACCCTGTGGTCTTTTGACGTAGTGGAAGTTTTCCCACAATCATTATCACATATATCACACAATTTATATTTTTATGTAATAGTCTATATCCCATACTATCACATATATCACACAAGTTGCATTTTAAATTAGTATTTTTTATCCCCCACTAATTATCATAAAGGGGTTTTCAAGAAGGAATATATTTCCCAAGCATTATTATGAAGTTGTAGTCCATGTCCCATGCATGATCATCCTTCAATCTCACAAATGTGATTTTGAAGAAGTGATCCATGTCCCACAGACATTAATAAATTTAACACACAACAAAAATATATCATAATTAATAGGGATAGTCAAAATTAACCCTATAAACACATTTCACATCATGGATACCTTTTAAATTATCAAAATCGTCAAAATTTAATACTATAATCCCATGGAAGAATATTAACAATTCACTATAAAACAATTATTAGAATTAAATCATCTATACCATTGAACCATTTAGGTTAATCCAACCATCTCCTAATACAAATATTCAATTAGTTCTTAATATCATTTATTGACCAATTTTAAAATCCCTATATTCCATCAATTCCATAATCACAAAAATCAATTAATAATTTATCCATTTAATTTATATAATTCCACAAATTTTAACTGACCAAATTTAACACAAATCATAATCACATGGTAATTTAAATTAACTCAATTTTATCATAAAATAAATTTAAAAATTATGGATATTTGTTATTTCACAATTAAAAACACATAATTCAATCGCAACTATGAAATTTTAACGTCAGACCACTTTCCTCGAGATTGATGATGTTTTCTTTCTAATAAAAATTATCAATTTGATGTAGAACAACCAAAATCATCCTATATAAAATGGTCAAGATCCATGATCAAATGGATTGTATCTAAGAATACCTAGATCGAGATCCACTACCAATAGAGCTATTAATCCATATAAATGATGACATTAATGCATGGGAGAAGTAGAAATCCAATCATGATTATAATCTATTATTAAGACTGGTGAAGATATTCAATATCGGACTTAATTCATCAAGAATAATATCTGAAAGCCCTATAAATTTATTAGAGAGTCACCGAAAGTTATATAAATCATTTACGGTCAATTTGGATTGAAATAGAGTGATGTCTAAGGGTTATGAAATTTCAAATAAAATTATCAGTATAAATAATCCCAAATGCATGGTTTCCTGGGAGGGTAACACATTTTTCATAATCTTACCCCTAAATTTTGTTCCTCTTCTATGGGTGGTCCTGGTTACTCCTAAGAGGGTGAAGCACTTGAGAAACATTATGTGATTAATATGAAATCCCTCTTGTTCTGGGGTTACATTGTCGGTGCACATGTTGGGAAAACCATTCACCAAACATGAATTTCCCAATATTCCCCAAAAAAGCATATAATTTTCTCCCAAATCCACACATGACACAACCCAAATAATATATACTCAAAATAACTAAATAGTGTACCTATAACCAAACTCAACTCATCTGCAAAAATGTTATGGATATTAATCTTACCACATATGGTGGTTCATGTGGGTCTATATAAGATTTTTAGAAGTGTTTAGTTTGAGAAAAATGAAGGTGACATGGGATAGTCAAAGATGCCAAGTGAAATTTTGTTAGGGTAACACCTATGTAAAGATAGAGTATAGAGCTATGATTTTGAATGGAAAGTAATATTGCATGAAAATTTTAGATAAGGGGATATAAAATAAATTTTACACATATCAAATTTTAAACACCCACTTGGGGAACATATTATAGGAGATAACCAAGAAGGGATCCTTTAATGAATCTGGAATTGAGGAAACTGACATTCTCACTAGAAAAGTTTTACTTCTATTCAATTTGGATTCTTTATTTTAGTTTCTACTATATTTACCTAAATATATTAGATAACTTATAATTCGATGTCATAAAATTTCATTATCAATTATGGTCTTGTTAATACTATTTTTAGTGAATTTTTAGTTTATTTTTATCTTTTGGATAAAGTATGAGTATCATTTCACTCTACTGATGAATCAATTATCGGTGATATTTAATTATTTTTCTATTCATTTTCAACCAAATTACCAAAAATATAGACAAGAAACATATATCTCTTCATCACCAAGAAAATATTAATTCAAAATTTTATATCGAGAGATAAAGGATAAATAAAGACCATTGATCTATAGATGTTCCCAAAAGTGATAGATCAATGAATCATTATATTTTTCTCCTGGTAATGAATTATCATATTTATCCTCAGTAGGATCAAAGATAAATTTTAATATGTTCAAAATAGTTTTAAATCCCTAATATCACAAATTTTTTGAACTCTATTTCTATTTATTTTTATTTTTATTTCTATACATCCAATAATACTAAATAAATTATAAATGCACCTCATTCTTCTTCCAATATCTTCACTACACACATTTAATTCATAAAATTATTGCACTATTTCTTTAATTTTATTTTCCTATAGTTTATTGGTTTTATTTTTTTATCACACACTTTCATACCAGCCGTCCCTATGGATACAACCCCTACTCGACAACATGCTAGTATTAAAAATCGGTTTATAAATAATTAATTTTACTTTGTTTTATTCAATAACATTTTTCCTGGAAATTTTTTTTCATTATTTACATGAATGGTACATGTATTGAATAAAAAATAACAGTTTTTAATTAATAATTAAAAATATAACATACATATATATATATATATATAATTTAACAAAATCATGAGATTTTATTTTTTTGTAGTTGTTAATTTTCTACACTTGGTATTTATGATTACATCGTAAATTACATTAAAAAATAGAGATTAATATTTTCATTACAGTGAAAAATAAATATTCAAATTCACATAGAAAAAATAAATCTAAAATTGAGAATATGGATTATTTGTAAAATAGTGATGAAAATGAACATATAATCCTTCAAACCCTTAGTAATTATCCCTATGATACCAAGACATGGATGAATTCAAATTAATTTTGTATTTATTAATTAGTCATTCATAATGTTTTTTAATAGGTCAAGAAACTATTGATTATGAAATGTTATTTATACACAATCCCATCATTCACTAGTAGGCATGCAGAAGACTCATTAGAATTTAATAGTGATTTTTATAGGTTTGTGCAATAAATTCCACTGTTCTATTTGACTGAAGAAGATACTAGGTTGAGATTTATTCCATTTTGACTATATGGCAGGTCTATAACATGCTTTTAGAACCTTAATATTGAAATAATCATTACATGGGATGACCTTTTCAATTTATTTTTGTTCAAAATATATTCCTTGAACACCAATATCATTGTAAAAAACAAGATCATTGGTTCTCTCCAAGATGAGTTAGAGCTATTATGGGAATATTATGACTATTTTGAGCCTTAATCAGACATTTTCCCAACCACTAGTTAGATACCAATATTTTAATGGATACATATTATAATTCCATTAAACCATATAAATAAAAATCTAGTTTGAGTGACTTCCCTTATATGACTGTGGATGAAATCAAGAAAATAATATTTAATTTGTCCCAAAACTCAATGCATAAGTAAATTTGGAAGATAAAAATTCATTTGGTTGAAAAAAGTTCCCATGATATTACGTTCAACACAAAATCAAGCATGGAACTTTTTTTTATTGTGGGATGTTAGGACATGAAAAAAAAATGATGTCCCAACATTGATCTCCCAATCCAATCAAATTAGGGTACCAATTTTGTAGAAATATTACATGAATTTTGGGTGCCAATTAGAATTTCTCTAATTATTTTAATATTGCATATAAAAATTTACATTATATGTAATTAAATGAAAAAGGTGAAATAAAATAATATACAACACTTAATTAACAATGAAATCCAAAAACAATTTATTAAAAACAATTTAAAGTGGAATCTAAAAACAAATAAATTTTAATTAAGGAATGTTTTCACTAGAATTTTGGTGAGATTTATTCTTAAAAAAAAGACACAAACTCTATGATTCATATCATAGATCAAATAATGGGTATGATGGATATAAATCAAAATATGAGAGATAAGGTTAAAATACCTAGTATAATAGAACCAATGACAAGGAAAAATATTATTGAGTAAATAAAATTTAGGTCTAAAAACTCAAGAACTGGTTAGGGAAGAACTTATGGAATATAAAATTGATACATGATAAGTCTATAATTTATAATATGGAAAATTAGGAAACTAGAAAAATGAATAAATTTGATCGATATGTGAAAATGATGAATCTTAACATGAAAGAAAAAATGAAAAAAAACATTAAGTGGGAACTCATTAATGATGGTAACAATAATGTGTGTTTTTAGTAGAAGATGAGTGGTCCACAAGTTATGAAAAATTATTCAACTCTTATAAATTTTCCACCATGGTTGAAAAAGAATAATGAACCAGATTATCTTATGTTTCTTCAAATGTTTTTTATTTTTAATGTTTATTTAGATTTTGAAGTTTTTTTAACAAGATCCAATCATTCAATAATTTTATCAAAATATTCATAGAAAATAAAAGGTATTGAGGTGAGATTTAAATAATTACTCTTAATGAGGATTTTAATTCTATTTCAAAATTAATATCACATCCAAATTGAAACATCATAGATCCTTTTTAATTTATTGTAAAATTGTAAAAATTTAATAGAATAGGTGGTTGTGTGACATATGTACTAGAATAATCCATATTCCATACCCCATGTCCAAAAGGATGAGGCACAGTGATCTCATACTAGTATCAATGTAACCACAAATAACTAATAGGTCACTTAATTATCTTTATTTTGGGGTAGATAACCTATTATTTGATGTTTGGAAATTGTCCATACACACGTATTTTGTCATTTTTCGGATTGTGTGTGATAATAAATTCCTAATAATTTTTGGAATAACATTTTAGGTGGTATTCATGATTTTATCGATTTTTCTACATCATAAAATGACACTTCAGGATTGAGTGTATAAAGAGGAAATTTGTGTTTTTAAATATACTCATATTTTTGTATTTTATAAGTTGATATATTCATCTATGTTGGTATTTATTATTTAACATAGGACTGAAAAACACTATACATTTGGCGGATTTCTCATAGATTCTATTCATAAGAATTTTGATGATTTTTTTATCATAATCTATATAGAAATATGAATGGTTAAGATAAAATGATATACAAATTACGAGATATATCTTCTAAGACTATGTTGTGGTCCATCCAAGCCTGATATTCCTTAATTAACATGTTTCAATTTCCTTATTTCTATATTTACAACCCACTTATAGACCCAAACATTAAACTATATCTAGTTTTTGACAACCTAATAGGTGTCTTTCATATATTTTTTATTAATTATTTGATAAGATATTTTTAAAATATTGGATGCATTCTATAAGATATTTTTAAAACATGGAGCTGAAAATGGTTTTTCTCGGTATGAAGAGAGTGGGATTGAAGAATTTCATGACATTTTATTAGATATGTATAACAAGAGTGTTCTAAATTTTATGAACATAATTGAACATAAATTATATTTCCCTAAACTTAGCAATTTTTTGGATAAGATTGAGCGGACATCCCATGTTTTAGGTAAAGGTTCTGAATATAAGAGTATCGCATTCTATAATCGAACCACTAAAACTATTGCAATACTAAATGAAACTATTTGTGCACCAAGTGCAGGGAAATAAATATAGAGAGAATATGGTAATTTTGGAATTAATTTGTGGTTTTGTCTTCAACGTATGTTTATGTTATTGAAATTCGTGGATTCAAAATCATTAAAGCTAAAAAAACTTTTATTAGATGTTTGGATTTATTAGAGGGTAAATTTCAATATGAAATGGAGTTATATCTATTGAGTGGTGATATTGATCTTTCAAAACTAAATAGTTAAATCATGAAAAAATCTTGATTATATATATTAATTAATAATGGATAGAAAATTCATGTTTGTAAGTATGGTTGAAAGATTTAAATTCAACACCACATGGGGGGAAACCATGATTTTTAAATTTTTATACATTATTCCCAATTTAATTCTTTTTACAATATGTTGTGAATATCATATAATTAGTAAAATAATCTTTATAGATCTTCAACTGTGTACTCTTTCTCACACATTGTATCTTTTTGTTTGAATTTCAATGGGTCAAATGACCATGATTTGAAAAAATATTTGTATTAGGTATATTTACTATGAGTAATGGATGTGCGGTAGGTAATGTAACTTTAATAATAAGGAATGGTTTGTTGTATTATCTACTTACCAGTGGAAGAGTCATTTTGATCATTAAATATAGATGGAGTTGTTAGAAAAAGTAAACTGCAAAATATTGTCCTCAACTCTATCACTGGTTAACATGAAATTTTATAAAGACACTCTGATCAGATCATTTTACTAAGGACTAGAATGTATAACTAGAGTACTCATTCAATGATCCTAATGTATGATACACAAGTTTTAATTCAATTGATAAATGATTCATCATATCCGAGGATTAAATATGTCACTTATTTATTAATTTTACTTCAAGTTACTTCTGCTTTCCTCGATTTCCTTGTATAAATTAATTGATCATGTCATGAAATAAATGGTAATATCAATGTCAAATCCTTATTGATCATTGACACTGTAAAAATTACCCATATTTTTTTCAATTACACACAAATGTTTTGTTCTCTATTAATTATTTATTCATAGACTCACTTGTAGCATGAAATATTTTATAACTTCTTTTTTGATATCTAAAATATTTCATAGTGGATAGAGGATACTTTTGGTGCATGTTTGGATTTTAATTATTTTATAGAGGAGTATTTTTTTCAGAATATTCCTTTCACCCCCTTGAAATGGGTTTTTCAAGGATTCATGTCATTTTTTTTAAAAAAAAAACTATTTATTTTTACTCCAACATAACAATTCTACGATGGGGGTTATTATTAAGTTTTATGTGTGAATTAGGGTTACTAATTGATCTCAAACTATATGGTGGTGAGTGAGTGTTGAAAACATAATAGAGACTCCAATCAACACTATTATGTATCCTCTTAAATTTACCATACTTATCGAATCATCTTATCTGATAAAAATAAAGATTGATTATATGGTTGGTTTCAATATTTATGTAGTGTGATAATGAAATATGTATCATAGATTTAGTTTCTTATGAATGGGAACATGAATTTTTCTATCATGGAAGCTCCTATAATGGTATGTTACATTCATGGAATGTTGTAGGTAATCTAACCTAGAGGGTTATGAGGCATAATAAAATGATTTTTACGAAATAGTCACTATACTAACTATTGATGGTGGTCGGTTGAGGCACAATATCACTTGATATTTACATTCAAATTACATATAAGTAACCTAAGGCGATTCATCTCTGTAAAATGTAAACATTACATGGATAGTTTCACTACCATTATATGTTATTATAGATGTAACTCAATAGTTTAGGTTTCCTTCTACAAATATCACGGGAACAGTCACTTAAGTGTCTGCAAAATATCCTTATAGTGAAAAAATAAAACCCATATATTAAATTAAAATTAGAATAATTGAAAATAAATTAAATAAATTATAAATAAATTATAAATTTAGTAAATGAAAAATTATATTAAAAAGTTTCGTATTATTATTTTTAAAAAGATAAAATAAATAAGAGACTACAAATTAAAGGAATTAATCTAAATATTAAAACCTTTTTATTATAATGACATCCAATAATTTACTCTTTCAACCATAAATTAATTAAAAAATAGAAAATATCCAATTAAAAACATATTTTATCAATATATTTATTGATTTAAAAATTTGACAAAAAATAATCTATAATAATATATTATTAATTAAAACCACAATTTTCTCAATAATTAAGAAATTAGATAGAGTAATTAATGTGTTGAAATATACCAGTTTATGAACAATATAAACATTAACCAAACTATAAATGTGAATATTAAATATCATCATTCATATTCATGTTATATGGTTTCTAGGGTTGGGATTGAGTACAACGCAGTATTGAATCAAAAACATTGTCCCTTATATAAAAAAAATTATGGTGTTAAAATATGATATGAACTGAACAATAAAAAATATGATGTCAAAGAATAATTAAATTATTATCATAAATCATCTATTAATAACATGACACCTAGGATTTACCTAAACCAACATCGTCTAGTGATTGAGTTTCTATGAGAATTTCACTTAACTGTGCCAACCAATTTCGGGTCTATGGACGATCCCTGTGAAATTTTCAATATAATATAATTTAATTAGACTCGATAGAACGATATTTTGGAAATGTATGAGGAACCCAATAGAGTACTAAATACTCTGATTCAGTGCTCCACTTATAGATTAACTAACATGTACAGATTATCGGGGGGTATATACGCAACTCATGTGTCAACTCATAATATATAGATCACTCAAGGGGTAGTGTATCCTTATTTGATCATATCTCATATACATCGCTATAGGGGGTTCTGTATCCCTCTTGTTCATTTGATAATATAATTCACAATAGATGAATAAAAAGGGAATATCTACTAAATCACATGTAACTCTATACATCTTAGTTGGTAGTGTGTCCCCTTTGAATCATCCAACCAATTGAATCTCAAAAGTTATGTCCCACTATCTAACCTAGTCTTAGATTATCGAGGTCTGCATCCAAAGTGCATGACCTATTCTGATTCCATAGCTATATCTGGCTAACAACATCAATTATGGTTCTAATATTACACCTACAATTATCCTTACACATTCCCAATCATACCCCTATGTTTTTTAAGTCCCAAGTGCATGATTTTTGGTCATTTAGGTCATATCTGAATCTGTACCCCCTAAAAGGCTCCATTGAATTCGTACTCAACACTCGATATAGTCCCAACACATAGTCAGAATTACATCCATCACAATAGTTCTGAAAATATTAAGACCTCATTGGTGTCCATTAAAAAGACACACTGACAACACATTGAAGATATATTGTAAATCATATATTATAACCAATATCATCTCAAGCCAATATGATCACCTAAACTATCTATGAAAAGTCATAGGGCCTACCAAGATAAGTAATCAAATTTTGGTGGGGGGGGGATAAAAACGACCCAAAATTATATCAATAGACATTCCCTACTTGTAATTATATCATAAAATAACCACTTCACATATAGAACCCATTATGAAAATGATTATCCTAAATGAATAAGGATAATTAATCAATTAACAAACCAATAATAATTTCCAATATTACAGTTGGTTAATAATTAAAATATAATATAATGAGAATTGGAAAATGTTGATATGTTTGATCCAATAGAGTGACCTCTCTCATGAAGAAGGTTATAGAATTAAGAAAAAATTATCATTTCAATATCCATGTTTTACTGTGAAAATAAATAACATTGAGATAATGTAGATGTGATTTAATAAAGAAATAAATAAGTGGTATTTATTGTAATTAATGAACCTATATAACCGTTCGAATGGTAATATGATTATTAAGAATAGTAATTTGTCTATTTCAATAGTAATGTCACCTATGAAAGTGTAAAATAAAATTTAATTATCAAATAAATTAAAAAACGAAGTATTTATATCAAGGTATATGAAAATAAATGTTTATAAAATGATAAATTACATATCGGTCTTTATGAAAAAGGAAACTCTTTAATTACAATTTTATCATTAATATAATGATTTAAAAGAAACATTATATTCATAAATAGATTCAAAAATTAAAATTATGTTTTATTTCTGTTATAAGTTGATTTAATGAGACATTAATTAATTTTTAAAAGGGTTGTAAAATTGATTATAATATTGAAATATATAATTTTCAAATAAATGATATTTTTATTTCAATATTAAAATTTTCATATTTTGGATTTTTTTTAAAATTTATTCCATTTTTAAAATATTCACATTATAAAATTTTTAGAGACAATTTTTTGGTTTTTTCTAAAAGAGTTGATTTTTTCTCTGAATAGTGAAATACAATAATGTATAGTACATTTTATTTTATGTTAAATTCATGACTCTTTGAGTCATATATGATGTAAGAACCCATTAGTTCAAACTATCCTAAAAAATTAATTTAGTTTTTCATACTATGAAACATTATTGATAATATTGATCCAAAATAATAAACTAATGAATATAATAATTTAAAACTCCTCTCTCCTCTTACAAATATCTCCCCTTACACCCCCTCTCCTCACAGATTATAATCATTTTATATTTCCAGTATTCTATCCAAATACCTTCCCAAGATGCAAACCCTTGTCGATGAGCTAATGGTATCCACAAAATTCTAACACAATGTTGCATAAGGGATCCTTAATAGAGATTTCATTCAATAGGCAACTTCCTCAAACCATCACATTTAATATAATTACATATTTTACCTTCTTCTCACCACATTCATCCATTAAAGTCATATTACTTCATTATCATATATATTCTACAATGTCATATTTCTAGTATAATATCTTATATCAATCTACTTTCTCATATCCTAATATTCAATGAAATGAAACTGTCATCCATATTATTTTTATTTACCTTCCCCGTGGATAATGATTTTCCATTATCCCTTACCTCCATCATAGAAGGTCATAAAACAATTATTATAGTAAAAAATTAACATGTATATTGTATTTTTTAGTGCTCTAGAAATAATAAATTAAAATTATATTGAAATAAAATAAAACTAGTTCATGATAATCAAAAACCCACCAAATCATAACCAAACATTTATCATTATCATTTTATAAAATGAACAATCCTAATAATAAAAAACAAAATTATATATGGTACCATTTAAAGATTATGGATGTTAATAAATGAAATATTTTCACTTATATATAATTATTTCAATATGAAAATCACTTCCATTATTATACACATGTAAACCGACCATGAAACCATGAAAACAAACGCTCCAAGAATGATGATATTGAAATTTACGACACTTCAATATGGACAAAAATTCACTTAGTAAAATGATAAAAAATAAAATAAATGTAGAATATTATTTTAGTTATGTAATTAATTATGATAATTTGATTATCCAATGCATTATGTGTATGTTAAGCGTGCATTCATACATTAAGTATGGGATCATTTGGAATGTCTATATTTCCTTTAAGTTATGTTCTATCTCTATCTACAGTAATTTATCAGTAAATTATTATTATATAATTCCTCTATATTCGGTATATAAATCTCACACAAATATCCCTTTTCAGTATATGATGGTGATATACATCTATAAATTTTTTTTAAATTCCATTCGAAAATTTGATTAATTAGAACATCCCTATATTTTTAATATCTTTGAAAAATACTCAAAAAAATGTTTTAAAACATCTATGATTTATATAAAAAAATTTATTGTTTAAAAAAATCATTTCACTTCTTTTTAGGTAATTTATTATTCTATTACCATTTTAAATACTCTTTAACTCTTCTCTTAAAAACCTTCTTAAACATAACATTGCCAAGGCCACTAAATCACTCATTTTAAATGTTATCACTAATTTTAGACATAATATTACATTATCAATGCTTATTATTCATTTATTATTTTCAAATTATGAATTAAATCTATTCTTCCATAGACACTAATATTATACAATATTTCTTTATGCCTTATGGAACCATATGTTTCCCATATCATTCCAAGAGTAACCCTTATGTTTATTCCTCATGTATAATTGTTTATGAGGAACACAAATGTTAGAACATTTTATGATGGGTGAACCAAGATGTTTCTCTAATTCATTGGGTAATTTTTAGTCTCCTGGGATGTCATTTATAGGATTAGTGAGAAATCCTCTTCCATTATGATAATATTTCCATCATTTGATATTTTCTTTGTAGATAGCTTTCAAAAATGTTTATGTCATATTATATGTTTCTACCGCACTCCAATATTCCAATGATCATATTATTCCATGTTATATATGCTATTATTCTATATTTTTATTCAAGATCTATCCCTCTTATGTTATCATGTTATGCCTTCTCACCCATGTTATTTTCTTTATTCCCATGTGTATTCCCTAACATGGATTTTATCTCATTCCATTTGTTTATGTAATCCACAGGTTATCCTATGAAGTTATAAGAGATAAAAAGGAGTTAAGAGATCAAAGGGATTTAGGATATCAATATGGATATTAATAAAATGATTTTTATTTTAGTTTCATTTTTTCTAATTATATACCTAGTCTTCCAAAAACTAAAAACTTTTCAATCCTCGGTTTGTATTTCCAAAATAATTATTCTTAATATAATGTAATATTATGTTTAGGAACCAAATTTCTATATAGATGGTATCAAATAATGGTATTGTTATTTTTAAATATTTGGAAAAGAAAAAATTTAGTAAGAATGATAGGGATAACTATATAACCATGGATAACCTACTTTGATATATAGGGAATCATAAGTTACGATATGATTTTAATTTATTAGTTATACCTTCCATGTTTATGGTTTCCATTCTATATTATCATTAGATAAGTATTATGGAACCCTAACTTTGTACATTTTTATAATTTTTTAGTTAATGGAGGCGAATAAGAGAACTTCATCTAACAATAAATGTGATAGAAAATGTGTTCATTTTCCTAATGAGATGGAAAATCTGATGAGAATGGGAGTGCATAACATCCTGACAATACTAAATAGACTATATGAATTTAAAAATAATAACTTGAATTCTGTTTAATTTACCCTATCTCTTAAGACTGATATTTTTGTGGTAAAATCCTTTATATCACAATGGTCTCCCATATTTAGTGGAACTTGTGATCCCCTCCTCGCGGAATAAAGTATCGAATACATTGAGCTGATATTCATTGTCATTCATTTCCCAGAAGAGTATAATTTCATGCTATAGGTCAATCATTTTTATGGGGAAGCATATAATTGGTGGAAATGTTTAAATAATTATAGGGATTAAATTGATTCTATCTATTTTAAAGGATTCATGAAAACAATCTTTAATAATTCTTCCCCAATATCTTCAACTTATGAGGGATAGGGCATTCCTCATATTGAAGAAAGAGGATAATTAATTTATTAGGTTATAAAAATGGAATATTACAGTGACTTCATGGTAATCCAATGAATTTATCTTGAACAATTCCATAAATATGGACAGTATTATAAAGAATGTTCACATTATTGAGATCCTAGAGGACTTCTCACAAAAAAAAATGCAAGGATATACATTAGAGATATGGAGAGTCTATATGGATTACTATTATCGAATATATAATATTATGATATCATATTTACCTACCAGTCCTAGAAATGCTTCCACTATTCCATAAATAAGGATTTTAACTTTAATATGGCTCATCACCCCAAAACTGACAGTTAATCTAGGTGGACTATTTATACATCGAAAGAAATGGTTAGAGAATTCTCAATTGAAATTAATGAAGGATGATATTAACAACATCCACTAGTATATTTATATTATAAAAGTAATTTCCACTCAAGTATCCTAATGAACCCATAATAATACATTTATGTGAAAATATGTAGAATACTGCATACTGGGATGACATTGGTGAATATATGCTTTCAGGACATAAAATGGCTTGGATATGGAAAAAGGATCAAGACCATCAGACAATATATACAGGATAATTAAATTCCACAATATAAATATCCAGATAATAATAAATGAGACATAGAGTTCGTGGGTGGTGATAAGGTATTACATTGCATATCTTAATGAATGAGGGTCATGAGAATTGTGAAGAATGGAATGCTAGGTATTTGGAATACTGTTCCCTTCGAGATTATTGATTATGGAAGAGTTGTGGCCTACTTACTCGAATATCAAAAAACCATATATCAAGTCCATAATTAATTACTTGTATCCCTTTTGACAAAGTACCTACCAGAACCCTCACATGCACTGAACTCAACGGTGGTACATCTTGAAAACGATCTCTCTTACATGGAGGAGTCGGTGAATATTTTTGACTATAGAGAAAGGTTCAACATAAGAAGACCACACACCTAGTCAAGGTACTATATATTAACCACATGTTTGAAAGGTCTAAATGGGAATGAGTGGAATTGGTTAACCTAAAGTACCCTCAAATTGTTTTTTACCGTTTTATGTAAATATATATTTTGAGGGTGCAATTTCATAAATGGGGATGTATGTAGCGACTTAAAATTTTGTCAAAGAAATTTTCCTTATTTTATTAATGGGATAAAACAGATATAGATAATAGAGATACATTTATTATCATAAATTAATAATGACATAATATTCATAAAATAATCCAATAAGAATGCCAAATATTATAATTGGATATTAAATAATGAATTTGACAATTAGAATGAGAAAAATTTGATATATTCGATCCACTATAATGACAACACTCATGAATAAAGCAATAGAAAGAAAACATAATGTTAATAATATAATATTCATTTTGAAGAGGAAAATATATAACATTGAGAGATGTTATAATTGAATGGTGAATGAATGAAATAATTCGTATTTATAGAATTTTAAAAACCTATATTACCATTATAAATTTGGCCATTGTAATAGTTGTCTAATGCCTAGGAATTGTAATTTCACCATTATAATAGTATCCTAACATATAAATTAATAAAATAAAATGTAGGTATCTTATAAATAAAAATGATGTATTTATATAACATTATAGGTAAATAAATGTTTCAAAATGGTAAATTATTTGTTTGAATTATTTTAAAACAGAAGTGGCTATTTCTAATTTTATAGTTAATATAATGATTTAAATTAATTTTTATTTTAATAAAATATATTAAAAAAATTAAAAATATGTCCTATTAATTTTACAATATAATTTTATGAGTCCTTAATTATTTTTTAAATGGGTTATAAAATCGATTAAAATATTGTAATCGGTATTTTTTGAATAAATAATGATTTTATTTTAATAATGATCTTATAATATTTAGGGAATTATTTTCATTAAATTTATTTAATTATTGAAATCTACTTCTAAAAAGTAGTTAAGTTCAATATTTTGGATTTTCATAAAATAATTGAATTTTTTATGAATGATAAAATATTTTAAAATCTATGTATTTAACATTATAAGACAAATACATGATTTTTTGAGTCATTGTTGGTGTAATAACCCATTGGTTATAAATATTCTAAACTATTAACTATATTAAGTTATATGAATCAATACAACTGATATTCTTGAGAAAAAATAATAAACTAATAAATTTATTATCAAAACATCCCTATACACCCCTATAAATGCCTATTTTTATTGTCACACCCTATAATCCTTTTATATTGTCAATATTATTCCCAAATCGCTTCAAATGACTCTTACTGACATCCTAGTTCTTCTATTATCAACCAAGGACCATTTCCATTTTCTTTAAGGGATCATTCAATGAGGTGATATTTAAGATATATCTTTCTCAAACCTTCCCTTTTAATTATATTTCTTCTTTTACCTTCTCCCCACATCCTTCAGAAATAATGATATAATAAATAAAGTATCATGTTTATAATTTATTGTTATATATTTAGTGTTATATATCTTTTCCTCATTTTTCTCATCTCCTATTATTCAATCAAATGTAACTAGTGTCGACATTATGGTGGTTTACCGTCACCATGGATAATGATTTTTTTCATTCTATTTCCAACTTCTATGATGGTCATAAAACCATTATTAAAATAAAGAAATATTTTAATATTTATATTATAAATTTTTTCATGCTCTATAAATAGTATATTAATATAATATTAAATAAAAACAAAACAAGATCATGATTGTAAAAAAATGTTATAATAAACTAAACAGTTATTATTATTATTTTATGAAAGGAAACATCATCATGCAAGAAAAAAATGATATATCGGGAAATATGAAATTAATTAAGTTCTTTAATACCATATAATTTCACTTATAGATATTTATTCTTCTTTCACTAAAACGTCCACAATTATACAAAAGTGACATGGCCATGAAACGATCAAAATGAATTCTCTAAGAGTGGTGAAATTGAACATTATAACTCATGGAAAAGTCTATTAATTATTTTAATAAAATAATAAAAATATTAAAAACATTTGAAATATTGTTCACATTATGTAATTAATGAATCTATCTTTATTATCATTGACATCAATTGAAGGTTCAGAACCCATTCATACCTAATGTAAGGGATCTTTTGAATCCTTCATATTTCCTTTTAAGTTATGTTCTCTCTTTATCAACCACAATTTATCTCATCATTATTCTTATGTAATTTTTATATATTCTATATATATCTCTCAAACATATATAACATGTATTTTTTTGAGGGGGATATGTATGAATTAAAATATCCATTCATACGTCATTTTGAAGAGTCAATTAATTAAAACATATCTAGTTTCATTATCTCTTTTAAAATACCACTCAATGAAAAGTTTTAAAACATATATGATATATAAAAATAGACTTTAATATTTGTATAACTATTTAACTTAAATTCATGAATTATGTAAATTATTATTCCCTTTCCAATTTTAAATTCTCTTTAACTCTTCTCTTAAAATCACATAGAAATGAAACATTTCCAAGGTTACTTAATCACTATTGTGTACATGTATTAACATTAGTCAAACATAATTTATCATGAAATGTGATTAATTTAATTTATGATTGTCCAATTATGATTGAAATTACATATTTTATTGACACCAATGTGACACTCCCTTTGGTTATTCCATAAAGAATGATTACAATGCCCATTTCATTCTTTGGGTAACCCATATGTCCACTCCTTATGTTTGATTATTATAGTGGTACACATATTCATGAACATGATAATGTGGATGAAACTAGATAGCACTCCAATTAATTGGGTAACTCTTAGTCCAATGGGACATCATGTATTGGATTGGGGAGTACACCTAATCATCATGGGTCTTTTCCCCCATGGGATACAGTCTTCACCGTTACAATTTACTCTTGTTTATATCATGTTTTTAATTGCTTCTATATTCCAATATTTCCATAATCAGAAGATTCCTTATTCTATATATTGTTCATTGATATATTTATTCATGGTCCATTTCATTTATGTTATCATTTTATGCCTTCTAATTAATGTGTTATGCTTTATTCCTATGTTTACTTCCTTACTGAGCATTTTAGCTCTTCCATTTTGTTTATGTATTTCCAATGTTAACCTACTTAGTTGTATGATTTAAATGGGAGTTTGTATATAACTATGGTAATTAATTAAATGATTTTGTATTATATTTTCACGTTTTTTAATTATGTACCTAGTTTTCTAAATACGAAAGGCTTTTCAATCATTGGTTATTATTTCATAGATACATACGCTTAAAATCATATAATATTACGTGTAAAAAGATAGGATCTCTATAGAAGAACACTCACACAATATATTTCTCTACTATGCCTTTGGAAACAAGAAATATAACAATTTTAACATATATTAATCAGAACAAATGTTCATACACCGTCCCAAATACCAAATTGAGGGTTCAATAGAAGCCAATCCAAGGTCCTCCATGTTCACATAGTCCATTTACATCACACACCACAATGTTCATATATAATAAGGCATTCATTATTCATCATGAACTCTAATATTGATTTTTGAGGAATATACACAATTCACATGGGTCATTCATATCCCTTTACACTTTTTTGAATTACATCAGAATCATTTATTATTATTATTTATAATTCCTTTTAATTATAGGTTATTCATACACATGTTTCAGGAAAAGATAACACATTCTATAATTAATCAATTCATCTAACGAAAGGTGTTGTTTGAGGGACAACATAAGTAATATAAAATATCATATATATTTTAAAAAAAATTCTTAAACATCACCTCAATATCCCATAAATTATTGAAAATTCATCATGAACACAAATCATAAGCCAAAATTCTAGGCAATTAATTATTACAACTCATAACTAATTAATAAATTTGGTTGTAATAGATTATAAATAATTTTTTAATTTAATTATTTCTATATGTAATCAATTTATAAATAAAACCAATTTGGAATAATTTTCTAATTCACACCTGTCTACCTCATCACACCAAAGAAATCTCTAACCAATCATGTATGATCTGTGGAATAACCCCAATTACATAGTACAAAAATTCAATATTCTACCACATCAATTCAATTATAAAACAAATTAAATTTTAGAGAAACACAAATTAATTTCATATGGTAAAGTACCATTCTATTCATTAGATTGAAATTATAACACCTAAATATTATATGATATATTTATATTTAAATAATTTTATTTTTTGACAACCTTATATCCTTGAAACAAAAATTTTAAAATTAAGGGGATATACTATTGAAATGTTATTATGAAGTGGGGAAATTAAAACCTAAGCATAGGATTGATGGGTAGAATATGTCAAAATAAAAAATTAAGATCTTTTTTATAGATGCGAAAAAATGATTTCATTGGTTATCATTTGTTATAAAAGATATTATAATAAATTTAAATCCTAAAAGAAATTTTTTAACAAATTTTTTTTTTAGAAATAAAATGTTTTTCTAATTTGTTAAATTAAATTAATATATATATTGATGTATATGCGAAGATAGTGGTTCTCTGGATCATTGAGAAGGGAAGTGTGAAGTGAATTTTGTGTATTTCAAGATAAATGGCCTTTACAATTTTTGAAATACCAAAGATTTATCAACATTAGCATTATATTGTCTTCAGGAAATAGATCGTAAGTATAAAGGTAAATGTAATGTTGAGACATATGTGGAATATTATCTCTTCACCATTTATCATGTGAAGAAATGTGGAAGTTTTTTGGAAAAGGGATTCAATACCTGTGTTTTTTCTTGATTAGAGGTGATCTATAAGAGACTAATGAAATGTTTGTCCCCAATTAGTGCATGATTGATTCTCTTGGAGGTTGTAAAATCGTGGAAATATATGGATCTTGGTCATATCCTATCCTCAATTTTGGGGATTTCCAATTGGAATGGTATTATAATGGGTCATGGATTCTTCCACACATTTCCATATGAAGATATCAATAAAATATCATCATGTCATGGATTAGTCTCTTTGAAACCAAGATTTCTATTATTTAAGAATCGAGTTTTAGTGTCAATTCTTCTAAAACAAAAAATTATCTTTCTCAAGTTTCAGACAGATTTTTTAGATTAAATTTTATACTATGGAACCCCTAAATTAATTATAATATTACTTTATATATTGGTTTTACTACTTATAGGATAACTAAACCTGATATATTTAGTTATTTTTTGGGGTTCCAATTTAAGTGGACTTAAATTCTGTGATTTCTTACAAATAATAATGATTATATGATTATGTTTGTTTATGAGAAACTCCCTAACATCAGTTATGACATTAAGATCATTGGTCAATCGAAGTATAAATGTAGGAGGTCTATTAAGTGTTATTTCTTTCAATGACTATACATTATTCTAAAATCTAAAAGAAGAAAGTTTTTGAAATTTCATACAAAAGGAAATGTAATTACATTTACCTTGTATGGGAGATAATTAAATGAGGTCAATAGTTCACATGTTCAAAAAACTCTTTAATGGGAAGTCCTGAAATAATTATTTGGTAAAATTATTTTTGTGGTTAATTCTATTATAAAAAACATATTAAGATAATAAGGAATTCTAATCGATTTGAAAAAATATAGACATCGATTTTATAGAAATAAAAATTGTGGGGACAGGTTATAGATCAAATATCTAGAAAAATACATAAGTCATTTTTAGGTGTGTATTGATAGATTCATCTTGATATCTATATGCCCCTAGATTCACCTTTGAAGAAGACCAATCTCTTCCTCCTGAGGTCATACAACTTAGGATACACATGGGATTGGAAATTTTTCTATGGATATTGCTATGCATCCTTTTCAGGTAAAATATTGTCATTCAGTGTATTATATTTTCCCAAAATGGGGAATAGAGTTTGGAATGATAAATTCCATGACATAAATCAACCTTAGAAAATATCAAATAATTACTCATGGTGGGAATATTATAGAATTAAATATTTAAAACTCTCAGAGACCATTTTTTCATGATGGTAGTGAGAAAACTAATAAAAGAATGTTTGGTCCTTATATTTCATATGATCAAGATGACTTGAATCAAGATGGAAATAAGGATGTTCACTCTAATTCTACTCATTTATGCAGACATATATGTTTCATCTCATGTGGGTCCTGATCTCAATGTGTAACCCAATAACCTAGGTGAACTAAATAAAATTTATAGTAATTTGACTAATTTGGAATATGGAGATCCACCACCAAGGAGATCCAATAGAGATGCAGTTGCAAAGGGAATGATAAAAAAATGATGATTATTTTTTTCAACATCCAATGAAGAAAATAAAAACCAATTAATGTCCATTTTCACCTAATACAACTATTATAATGAGATCAATATCATTATTAGATGCTTCTAGAGCTCAAGAGAACTTATTCATCTCCCTTAGAGATGATTTTGACTAGTAATATTTTGATAATCATAATTCATTAGACAGTGAACTTTGATGTTTTATTTAATTGTTCTTGTATTTTAAGGAGAGATGATTTTCTATGTCTAACCCCTTTCACATCCTCTATTTTTTTCATTGTTTTGTTTTTCCTTTTATTGAATAAAGTGGAATGACCCCTAAAATTTCCTGAAAAAATAACTATTAATGAAATATTTTAATTAAATATAAAGGTAATATTTTTAATCATGTTTCTTATCACTCAATAAATGGTTATGACTATGATGTGAATGAGAATACATTTGTGTATATTATTAAAAAGTCATTTTATTGAAAGTTGTTTTTATTCAGTTTCTCATGCTTATTTTAAAGTGAATATTTTATAGATTTTGGAATTGAATTTGATAAAATGGCTTCTATAATTGGAATTATAATATTTTAATTTGTAAATGACTATAATTTAATTTTTTGGTAGTAATAAATAGTAATAAAGATACAAAAATTTCACCTCAGGTATGGTTAAAAAAGGATAACAAGTGGTTAAAAATAAAAATATAAGGATTAAAATATCACATAAATATGACAACAAAATAATATATGATGTGATATTGACCTTAAGATATAATAACATTAATCATTTCTATGTTTGGTTCAACTTGTACATTAATATGACTTTAATTTAATTTAATTTATTAATTATCTACAAGTTTTCCACTCACATCACATATAAAAGACAACATTCTCCTTTCTTTTTTCACATGTTTTGAAACATTAATTTAGGAAAATACCAATATTAATCTCATCACAAATTACATATAATCATTCTATAGTTCATCATATTCTTAAATGATAAATAAATGGGCCCCTACCATGTGACCTGAAAGAGGATTCTTAAATAATGGGAAATTGACTTTAATAAATCATTTATTTTTATTTATTTTTTGAACTCATAAAAATACATTATAACCATATTAAAATGATTACATAATTATATTTTATGTACTAATTTAATTTTTTATGTAAATTTTAAATAAATTTTCAACCATATTTTTATTTTATAAGAAATAATAACGTTTTTGGTTCTTAAATGTGGACTCCTACCTCAATGAAGTGATGGTATAAATTTTTATTAATCACCATACATAGGTTGACACCCTGTGATTTGGTGAAATTATTTATTTTATAATTAATTTATTATTTTAGATATTATTTTCACATTATGATAAATATATTGATATCAAATATTCAACCAATATTTTTATCTTTAACTCAATACACACAAGTCTAAGATTATACTGTGCAACACACAATACTAACATAGCTTGAGTAGCACGCAACCCTGATATTCTTAGACACATCAATTTATTATTATAATTATTTAAATGATATAGTTATAAACTAGTTGTTCAACTTAACAATATTAGAATAAGTAAATAAATATTAAATATTTCTTTATTATGGTTTTATGTAAATAAAACACAATTACAATAAAACATATAATATTATTAATGTCATTAGTTGTTCTAAAATACTATTTTCTCAAATAACTTTCTTCTAATGTCATTATCTGAATTATTATAAAACTAACTTTAGAGACTATTAATGAATTAATTTGATAAAATAAACTTAAAATTTTAGTTCCTAATGTCCAAAATCACATTGGGTGAAATTTTAAGATTTTTTATAGAAACATCATTTTTGTGTGAACAGTAAAAGCATTACAAAATTTTATTTCCAAATTGATATTTCATCTATATTATTTTTGTAGTTAAATTATATTTTAATATGTTTTTACAGTTAAAACATTTCAATTATATATTTATTAATCAAATTTAGGCCACTAGAATCATTTTTAAATTGGAGTTAGACATAAAATCTTAGTGAACTTTTGAACATTTTAACATTAAAAACTAGCTTTATCTCCATGCATGTGTGATTAGCATTAATTTTTATTTTGTTTTCTCAGTTAATTGAATTTATAAAAATGAAAATATATGGTTTTTATCCTTATAGTATTATTTTTCTAATATTATCATCATAATTTTTGATCAAAAACGTTACTCAAACAGATTAAAAATTATTACAACATTTGAATGTAGTCACATAAATAAAAAACCAAAATAAAAAATATGACAAATGTTAAAGAATAATGAGATATATTATTAAAATTTTCTTAATTTTTTATATTTTTTTTGGTCATTATTTTCCATCAATCATTAATTTTTTAAATTTGGTAAGATCATGAGAGAAGAGAGACCTCTCATTTGTACTCAACTTTTGGGATTTCCAAGAATGACCACCCCGTCAATATAAAAAAGGCATCCAATTAAACCCTTATTCACTCCACTGAAAACAATTAGTTTCAGACAAGAACTGAACTATTCACCTCCCCATATAATTAAATTTCTCATTAAATCATCCATTTTTTCATAAATTCAACCAAAGAAACCTTTTTGTGAAAACCAAAATGAGTTACCCATATAAGAGGTAACATCCTTCCACATGCTCTTTTCCATTGTTTTCATTATCCACTACCACAATTTTTATTATTATAACCATATAAAGTAGAATCGTTGTCCTTAATGTAATTTTATGTTTTTATGATAAGGGTATGACCTAATCTTACACACACATCCATACAATGGGTAACGAACATAATTTTTTTTTGTACAGTGAGCTACTGCCTCACAAAATGATATTGTACATTTTTATATAACCACATATCATGGTTAAACATAATGTTAGAAAATATAACTTCATATAATATTTAAGATATATATGTTGTATTTAATCTTCACTAATTATTATATAACACATATCTTGATGTTTTTTATTTTTTGTAAATATAAGAATTTAATTTGGGGAAGTGTGAACTACTTCCTCCTCAATGCAATGTGATTATTTCACACACTAAATTGGATATAATAAATATGGGTTTAGAGGACATATATTATATATATGATATAATAATTATAATATTGTAATATAATATTTATATATATGCTTGTATTTCATTTAGAATATTTATTTCAATATTATGAAACATTGAGCAACGTTCATGTGTATGTATAGACTACCGTCTCGGTGGATCTGGGTACGTAGGACAAGACCCACACCCAGGGGGGTCACCAACCCCTCCCTCCCTAAAGAGACATTTATGCATTTCCTGCTTTCCAACCAGAGAACATCAACTTTGACTATGATACATACTACGGGGTTCAGATGTCCCATAAATGGTGTAGTCCATTTAATATTTATATATTGTAAATATTATTATAAAAACGTATATACCAAATATAAATTGTATTTATACTATGACTAATATTCTAGAAATCCCTATATAAGTATGTGGACAAAAAAATATAACAAATTAAGACATCTGTGAAAATCAAAGAGGATATTACCCGAAGTAAATCCTTTACATGTAATTCTTAATAAAAGGGTAATATAAATTCATATTAAAAACATATATGTTATTATATATAAGAATATGTCTCATTATATTATTGTTAATAAAATTATATTTATTATACAGGATGTTTGAATAATTATGAAGAGAGTGAAGATATACTACAACTGGATTTCTACTCTTACTTTCATTTATGTGAGATTTATTTCTTATTAAAAACTCATTAATTTAGAGTGATATATACACTAAAAATACTTGTTGTAGTTTCATAATAATTTTTTTAAATAGCCATTTGATTATCTCTCTTTTATGGGGTTTCTGTTTCCAGACTTATTAAATAGATGAGGTAGTTTTTTCTCTATTTTCCTTATTTGAGACACATGCCATGAACTTCAAAAACCATGTTTTCGAAATTCATTTCATATATTATATTTTTATCTAATTTTAAATTAAATTTCATTTTAAAAAATTTTTTTGGATTTCATGAAACCATTATGTGATGGGAAATTATTTATATAGAAATTGGTTTATAAAATTAGTTCTTGCTTCCATTTTGATGAAATTGTTTTCAAAATGATATCATGTTTATTTTATATGATTTATAGTAAAATTATTTTTAAAATTTTTCATGATAACGTTTTATTTTTTAAAATAAAAAATGTATTAAAAGTATTTTTCTTTTAAAATAATATTTTTAAATAAATGATATTTTTCTAAATAATGTTTTTAAAAGGATATATCCAAATTAATTTCCATATAAGAAGACATATATTGGTGTTACTCACACATTTCAGAGAAATTATATAATTTTTCCATTCATATTATTTCTTTTTATAGTTTATGTTTTTATATAATGATTTATATGAAACCCTTTTCTCATTAATTGGTCATCTTTGTTATAAATCCCATTAATTTTCTTCGATTATATTACTATAAACCCCATATCTTTTGATGGTTTATCATTTTATTAAAATATTTTAAAACATGTGTTTTTCTATAGGTTAAGATATGATATCATGTTTATGAGGCCTACTTCATTTCATGGGTTATGATATTATGTTTATTAAATCCATCACTTTTTGTGGATCATGATATAATGAGTGTTTTTTTATCTTATGGAACACATATAAATGATTTTATTATGAGATGGGTTGGTACTATATATCCTTCTAATGAATTGTTTAGAAATTTATATATCTTGATATAATGATGGTAATCAGGGAAATGGGATTGATACACTTTGGGAAGATGGGGAAAGTTATCCCTTATAAGGAATGAACATTGACTAGGAATGGTGGTGTGTCCCACCTAATAGTTTTATTCTTTTTAAATATAGAATACGTTGAAACCCATCCACTATGGAAGGATTGAAGAACCTGATATATTATAGAATAATGGGTAAACCTTATCCCATGTATGGGATAGGCTATGACATGGTATGGTGGTGTTTTCCACCAATTAGGTGTAGTCCCCTTGAAATGCTCTAATATGTTTTGAAAATTAATATTAAATTATAGGAAATGATGATAAATATTTCTATGATTAAAAAAATCCCATTTCATATTCCTATGTTTTGATTTCATAGATTATGATCTAATTTATCATACGGTTCATGTCTTATAAAATAATAATATTTATTCAATGATTCATGTTTATTATCTTTGATTTGAAGGGTATGATGTTATAATGCTATGATCACATTATAAAACACCTATTCTTATGTTTATCCATATATATATATAAATATATATCAATTTTTAACCTTAATGGGCATTTGAGATAACCCCTTTTTATGTTTCCTTCCCCTAGTTATGGTGATATATTATATGTATGATGTGTCCAATATGTGTGCTAATTTTGGAGAACCTAGAGGTAAATAATATAGCTAAGTCATGTTCAATCATTAATGTTTCCATGTTTCCAAAGGCACTAAACTAATAAAGACTCTGGGTGTATATTTTGTGTAATGTATCATGTATTCAGAAAAATGACATTATATCCATTTATGTTATGAATGGGATGTTATGGTTGTTATCATAGTGATTTTTTAGTTTACCATTGGAAACTATGTTAAGAAATATTTAGTGATATCCCTAGGTATATTTCCAAATATAAGTATAGGTATATCTCTAATGATAATAATATGATCAAGTTAATGTTTGGGAATGTTTCATGTAATTTTGGTAAATAATATAGTGAGCGGTTTCCATCTAATACACCAATGTTTGGTTACAAGAAGTGTACGTGGTTTGGGAATAGAACTAACAAATAGTAATAACTCCAAAATGGTTTGTCAATCTTGACTCAAGCTTAACCTGGTCCATGAAAATGGCCCTTACAATGCACCTATTATGACATTACTAAGGGATATTAATTCAGAATTCACAACATTATAAACCACCATGATGGTTCTAAATACAATATTACTACTAATAACCTAGTATAAACATATGTTCTGATAGATTAGTGAATTCTGTGTCATTATTTATACATCATATAAATAAAATTTTGTGATTATTTGGTTTTATTTTATGTTAATTGTTTCTTATCCATTTCATTATGGTTTTAATAAATATTTGTAACTAAAAGAAATATGGTCAATAGTGAATGTTTCAAATTTAGAAATTATAGAAAGATTAAAATATATTTTCTATGTGAAAATATCAAGAAGATAATCATTAATGACCAAAATTATTTGTTATACAGTTGAAGAATAAGATACATCAAGGGTCACATGAAAGGTGTGTGATGTTCTCTTAATATTATTTACATTAATCATTAAAAAAATTACTGGATTGAGGATGAGGATTCTTAAGACATGATTTATATTTCATATTCTATGAAAGGGGTTTAAAGGGATAAGATAATGAATCATGAGTAATGGTTTAAGAATAATGTTGGATAATTGTAGTATATATTTTTTTAATTCAATGATTATTATATATGAATAATGATATATATAATTATATTTAGTGTATATTTTTTCATTAAGGATTTTAAATGATATGTTAAATAGTGATAGTGTGGTAGAATAGTGATTTCATGGAAATTCATATATTGATTAAGAGAAGGTACCATTTAATTTATTCTTGATGCTGAGATAAAGATGTTTGGATAAATATTTCTTTGATATGTATAAGAAAATTGGATAATACAGATTACCTCAAAACACATAAAAGATTGGTTTTGGAAAATGTATTATATGTTGCCATGGATGATGTTTACAACATCATAGATTTAAATAATATAACCAGTAATCATTGGAATAATGGAAGAATGCATGTTTTCCATATGTATTTATAGAAATTCATGTAATTACCATGTTTCAAGTGAATATATGGTGAGTTTATTCAGAAGTTTGGAATATGACAACCAATGGACACTTTGTGATATATAGGGGATATTTGTAAATATGATTTCATTAATTTATTTCTAATTTATTGGTTTTTTATTTTTTATAAAGATTATATGATTAACTATTAGTGAAAAGTCTAATTTAATCATCATAGGAAGTATTTATGTATTACGGTTATATTGAAAACCACAGTTAACATTGTATTTACTAATTAAAATTATTTCAAAGATATCCACCATATTTTTATTGTAAATAATATAAATTTTCCAAAAAAGGAAAATTGCATGTTAAGAGGAAACCCATCAATTTTGGAAATTCGGCAGTTTATGAACCCATGAGCAATGGACGATAAGGGTTTCACTCCAACCATTGGCCAACATGATGTCCTAGTTAACATGTATTTATTTTTTCGTATAAATATTTGATGGATAAATATTAAAGATGAACTACTACTATAAATTTTTAGGATTAGTGATTTATATACTAACTATTTAATTGTAGATATTTTTTAATGACCAATAGTTAGAATTGATTTTCATTTATGTGCCTTATGATCTGTTAAAAGTTTATTTTAGTCCTTCAGGGATCAAAGATATTTTCCTAATATCCATTTATTAATGTAATAGATGAATTAGAAATTTATCAAATCACAACTAAAGAATGAAATTTTTTCTTTTGAAATATATCATGAAATTATATTTTCTTATATTCCTGGTCAATAAAAGAATTACTCAACCATTTTGAAAGTTTCCAAATAATGTTGTCATAATACCATAATTATTATAAAATCTATGACTTTTTAAATCATTACAGATTTAAAATTATAAGTCCCTAAATATTCTATATATCAACCACATTGGTGTTGTTTATGACCTCAATAAATATGAAAAAATATTTATTCATTTCCTCTAGGTCCATGTTTTCTCATTCCATTAATGTTCTCCCATGTGGAAACCCAGTTATGATGTACGTTAAGAAACTATCATGTTTCAAAATTTCAGTATACTAAATTTAGTTTTAGTATTAATTTTTATTCTTTGGGTTTCTATGAGTGTAACATTAAAGTATTAACCCTATGGTAACCAAGACGAACTCTAAGTGTAAAATTAATTTTTTGGTCGGTAGATTGTAATAACCAGATATTTTGTGAAATATTTTTTGAAAATTTAATTTTATATTTTTGATATTTTTTCAATCCATGAAACAATAAATGTAGTTTTTATTTATAGTCAAGGAATAAATTTCTATTTATTTTAATACTTAAAATACTTACATTATATTGTGTTACACACAAAACTGACATGACTTATATTTAACACAACATTGAGTTTCTACAAATCCACATTTTATATTTATAATTATTTAAAGAGGATAGTAATGAAATAGAAGATAAACATATTAATATGAATCGAAATAAATACATTTTAAATATTATTTAATTTTTTTATTTAAATAAAACATATTGATAATAAAAAATGTAATATTGGTAAGGTCTTTATATGTTTTAAAATAATATTTTCTCAAATAAATTTCTATTTATGTCATTTGAATGATAATATAATTAATTATAAAAACTATTAGATATTGAATTTCATTAAATAAGATTAATTTTTTAATTCATAATTTCCAAATTATCTTAGGGTGAATTGAATGGATTTTTCTTAGAAACTACCTTTCTAGGTGAATTATAAAAAAATATTGACTTTTAATTCCAATCTTCTTTTTCATCTAATTTATTTATATAGTTAAATTATATTTTAAGTTTTATTTAATGTCACAAAAGGTAAATTATACATTTATTAATACATTTTTCGGAATTATAATAATTTTTATATTGAATTTAGATATAAAATCTAAATGATCATTTGAACATTCTCATTTAAAAAACTCACTTTCTCACCACGTCTGTGGGATTTTCATTAAACAATTTTTTTTTGGGAATTTTTGAATTTAATTATAAAATTGAAATGAATGGTTATAATTAGTTTAATATTTTTAGTATAATATGTTAAACATTATTTTTTACCCTAAATATTAGTGAAATTGATTAAAATTAAATACATCGATTATGTAATAATTAAGCTTAAGAGGGGAGTAAACATTATCCTTAATGAACAAATGACTGAGACGCATGTCCAAAATACATCGGATTCCCATTTTTATACTATATACATTTATGGTTTTAATTTTATGAGTAATTGGGATACTATTATATTAAATTACCATATTTTATAAGATATTTAAGGAAAATTACAAAAAAATCCCTCACCTTTAACATTTATAAAAATTTGAGATGTGGAAAAAAACACATTTTGGTTATCAAAATGATTTGGAAAATTTATAAGTTATTGTTATCATAATTATTTTTCATTAATTTTTGCATTTGAATTAGTTACATTAAACACTTAACAGACGCTAAGGTGTGGATTATTTAGTCTACAATTAAATATAATAAAAGATACTCAAATCATTAGATGTAATGTTAATATGATGTATTATTATGTGATATAATTTTTTAGATGAATATATCATATTAAAAGATGGAAATTTAATATATTTGGATTCCAATAATTTTCTGAAGCGCTAAAATAAAAATTAAATAAATAATTTCCAAATTAATTTTTTTTTATTTTATGATAAATATATTTTTATTAAAATATTTAAAATTACAGAAATATTAAATACTAAAAATATATTTTAAGTGTTAATTAATATAAAATATTGTCTAATAATTGAGAAAATAATCTCTTATAAAGAACATATAAACCCCTAAATTGAAAAAAATGTTGTTAGTATAGTCCAAGATAAAGTAGAGTTTATTTGCGTTACATGCTGTTGTTTTAAAATAAATTTTCAACACAAAAATGATATTTATTTTTTAAATTAGATATCATATTTATAATTTATTGGGAATATATTTTATAATAAATCAAACATTAATTTAGTCTTAAATGGTTAAATTATATAGGTTAGAAAACTATTTACCTAAATGATATACCTAAATAAAAAATATATGGATACATAAATAAAAAATAAAAATATTACAAAAATTAATTTATTGTAGTGATTTTTTCAACCATAATTTGAATTTAATATTTTATTTTTCAATTTTTGAAACATATGAGGTATGGTTGACCTCAAATTAGTGCATACCTTCTGGTATTTACATGAATTCCATTCCTCCTCCACTATAAGAAGGAATTCACTTTCCCCATTCATCACACCTCTCAAACCACATATATTGGCACAAGATATTCCAATTGGACCACCAGAAATCCCTAACTTATTATTTTAATCCTCCATTTTGGCATACATTCAACCAAGAATTCCCTTTGGTTCTGACCAAAAGGAGTTACCCAAAGAGGACGTAACATCCTCTCTCAAGATCGTTTCTTTTATTTTCTTTATCAACTACATCAATATTATTATTTCAGTCATAAATATTAGACTAAATATCAAAATATAGTGATTTGTTTTTATGATATGTTTTCGACCTACATATTCACACACCCCCATCTAATGGGTAATGAACTTATCAGACTTTTTATAGAAAATTACTACCTTACGAAATGACATTGTTCCTTTTTCCCATACCACCTATCATGGTATGGAATTATGGTAGAAAAAAATATTTTTATATGATATGTATAATATATATGATACATTTATTATTCATTAATTATTATATAATTAATTCCAACATGATTTTTGTTTTGTGTAAAAATGATCATTTCATTTGGGGAAGTGTGGACTAAGACCTCCCCAAAGTGACGTGATTCGTTCACACACAACAGGGAATGTATTAATGATGTTTTTAGTTACCATATATGTTATATATTATATAATAATAAAAAATTAATAAAATTATTTATACATATAAAAATATGTATATTTATTTATTTATTTATTTCAATATGAAAAAAACTGAACAAATATTCATGCGTACATATGGCCTACCATCTCTGTGAACAGTGTATTTCATATCATATTTCTATACTAAATAGATTACTATAAATAATTATATAATGAATATAAATTATATTTATATCCTTAATTTCATTAATTAAATAATTATATAAATGTGAGGACAGAAAATATAACAAATTAAGACACATGCGAAAAACCAAGCAAATTTTACCCGAGGCAAAATAATAAAGTGGAATTATTAATTAGCATGTAATATATAGTCATTGTGAAACTATATATGGTAGTAGATATAATAATATGGTTCTACTAAATATGTGTAATAAAGATATATTTTTTATAATATAGTTTATTATGTGTAAAAATAGTGTCAAGACATAATGTAAGTGGATTTCTATTATAACATTTATTTCTAAGAGATTTATGTATTATTCATCACTAAAATATTTTTTGTATAGTATCTAGTGAACATTAATATATTCAATTATTTTTATCATTAATTTTATTCATATTTACATGTCCATTTTACTATCTCTCTTTCATGTGGTTTATGTTACCATATTCACAAAACCGGGAATGTAGTTTTGTCTCAATTTTCCTTCCTTGAGACTCATTACTCGACCTTCAAAAACCAATTTTAGAAAATGATATTTAAGGTAATTTTCATGGAAAAAAGTATTTTAATATTTTCTATTTTTTAAAACATTATTTATATGATTTCATAATAATTTCAAAGAAACAGATTTAAAAAAAATCAATCATCAATTTCAAGGAAATGGGTTTCAAAAGGGTTTCATGTTTCATTTCTATGATTTACTAGAAAAATATTGCCCAAATTTTTTCAAGTTTCAAATTATTGTTTTTTATTAGAAATTTATTTAAAATGATTTACGTTTTAAAAATAATGGATATTTCCCTCAAGAATTGTTTTTATGGATCATTCCATATTATTTTACACATAAGCTGACATCCATTGTTGTTAATAATGCCTCTCCCAGAAATGATATAATGGTTCCCTTAGTATTATTTATATGAATGGTTTATGTTTTGATTGTATGATGTACATGAAACCAATTTCAGATTCTCAGTTTATATGCTTATGAAACCTATTTATTTTAAAGAATTATAAACTTATGAAACCAACATCTATTTATGGGTAAAGGTTTAATGAAATGATTATAATACATGTATTTTTTCTATGGTTCATATATGATTACAAGATTATGATACATATTAATTTTTATGGGTTATGATAGGATTTTTATAAAAGTGACCTATTTTTTATGGGTCATGATAGGATGAATGTGTTATTATATTCCATAACATGTAATAATGATTTTATTTTGGGATGGGTGGGACCTATATCTCCCTCCAATTCATTGTGATAAGATTTATATATCATTAACTAATTATTGGAATCAAGTCAAAGCCCTTGATCCACTATGGAATGATGTGGAAAATCAATCCCTTACTAGGTAAGGGTTGTGCCTGGGGATAGTGGTGTGTCCCAACCAATAGGTGTATTCACCATGAAGATGGTATATGGGGAAACCAGATCCACTATGGAAATATGGGGTCACCAAATCCACCATGGTAAGATGGGGAAACTCGATCCCTTACAAAGAAAAAGATTGTAACTGGGGATGGTGTTGTGTCCCTCATAGTAGGTTTAGTCCCCATGATGTTCCTTAATATGTTCTAGAAACTCATCTTTACTTATACTAAATGGTGTTTCATGTTTACATGTTTGACCCAATCACATTTCTTATTCCTATTCTATAGTTTCATAGATTTTTCTCATATTTCCATTGATATTCATACCTTGTGAACTAGTCATCTTTATCCCTTAATTAATATTTAAGTTCATTGATACCCATTGTATGATATTCTATTGTCAATATCAGGTCATCATACCCTTATTCTCAAGTTTATGCTAACATATCTCTCTTTTTTAACCTTACAAATCATTTGAGATCACCCCTTTTTATATTTCTTTCCCCCGATTATGAATAAATATTAAATGTATTATGTGTCTAATAGGAGTGCTAAAATTAGATAGTCTTGTGTGATAAAATTTATCACTATCATGTACCAGTGTTTAAGTTTCCTTATTTCAAATGTTACTTGACTAATATGTACTTCGGACATTTGATTGTGTACTTTATTAAAAATTCCTAAAATATGATGTAATGTCAATTTACAATATGACTTGGTTGTTATAATTGGTTGTTCATATGAATGGGATGTAGTTTTATATATGAAATTTATAAAATTATTTTTATTCTATAATTATGTATTATTATTTTTCATTATTTCATTCCACTCATGTGTATATGATAACCTTAGTCGAGCACACAAATGGCCAACCACGTCTATGAATAAATGAAATTAATTTTTCATCACTATATTATTTGGATTGATATAGATGTTTCCAAAATCATTAAATATGATACATATAAAAATATTATGATTATGGATTTGATGAAACATAGAACAAGGTGTGAGTACTGGTATCATTAATCCAAAACAAGCATTGAAATAGTCTAGTTCTCTCCTGAATGAAAAATTCAATGACATATTAGCAATAAACAGGAAACTGGAAATTATAATAGAACTTTATTATAAAAAGTGGTTTGATTTTATATTATATATTTATAATATATCTAAATTTATTATTATAGTTCTAGGAACATGTACAATGGATGAAAATTCAATTGGGAAGGGTTTATTTTAAAATCTCAATTATTTTCAATACTATCTATGTAAAAACATTTAGGGGAAAAAATTTTCCATATCTTTTTAGTCACAAATATTTTATTCTCCAATTTTTATTTTAATGTCACACATATTTTCAATATTTTTAATGTCATCTACCTATGGTTTTTTAACTGAGTTTAATTTATAGTTTTTATAATATTATTGAAATGAATAATTTTTTAAACCTTTCCTACATGAACTAAATTTCTAATCATCATGAATATTTTTTAATTACAAATTCAATTACAATATTAATTAGTTATTTTTCTTAAATTAATTGTTATCAATATTTTGGATATTTTTTAGTTACAACAATACTAATGAAAAATGTTATTTTCCAATGATTCTAATGAAATTTTCTAATGTACATTGAGTGGTATTTTTTATCGATGTTAAAAACCTATGATGTCCCATTCAGATCACTGGGAATATTATAAACTGATACAATCCATATTATTCTTCTGGATGTATTATTATTTTTTATGATAAAATTTTCATGGAACCCATTTGTCTTCAACATGATATGATATAAGCAAATGACCAATGTTTTATGTAATTTTGACACACATATGTATGATTTTCATTTTGTGAATGGTGGGTAAGTTAAATTATTATATTGTATATGGTTAATTCTGATATATTATGTTTTAATTTGGAATATAAAATGGTATGAACATTGTTATGTGGTGGACTCTTTCCACTATAGTTTCTTTAGGAGGAATCCCTTACTATAGATGACTTTTGGGCTGTTGGATGTAAGTGAACTGAATCCTCTAAGTGTCATTTTCAACTATTATAGCCATTTTAGTGATATATGAAAAATTAAATCATAATATATTCTCATTATTTTTCCATAAAATTCTTATGAAATTATCTTTTGCTGAGGATATTCTCTCATGGATCGTTATTGACTAATACGGATCCATAAATTTTATGTCCTTTGACTTTTGAAATGATAATGATTTGTGGAATTCATCATGATTCATGATTTATTGTGTATGAAATTTTATACAATAATCATAATTACATGGACATATAAATACGTAATGGTTATATATAGTCATTGGTTGATATCTACCATGATTACCCTTATTGGACATCTGAGCAAATCATTTCTTATGATTTTATTTTTCCTATGCTATGAAGAATGAGTTTAAGTAATAAATGTAATTCCATGTGACAATGAGACCCATAATTACTGCATTTAATCGAAGATTTCACATTCTTGCATTTTAATTATATATACATTTTATATATTTTGATAATTCGGGAAAAATATCACATATCTATCCCATTATAGGAAAAGTGGAATTGTCCACTCAATGAGAATTTTATTACAAAATAAAAACAGCATTGAAAATTTTAAGGTAATTTTTCATTCAAAAATAAAATTATTGTGATGAATTTATTATTTATTACAATATATCCCTAAAATTATTCGTTGATCTCATCATAGTATCCTATGTAAAGGGAAAGAAATAAATGAGTGAGAATAGAGAATGAGGACCTAGGATTTTTTTACATAAATATAACATAATTGTAGATGAATAATAAATTAATTTTATAAAACAATGCTTGAAGATTGTAATGGTTTAGTGTCTTGGGATACTTGAAACACAATATTCTTATATCATAAAAGATCTCAAATTTCTCCAAAAAATATCTTCTCATATATTTTTCCTCTTAAGCATAACCTTCCTAAACATTTCTTCATAACCTAGGGAAGTAAACATAAAAAAGGTAATCATTGATGCTAAGTGAGGGTAAACACATGGGATATCAATATAAGATCATATGAATTCATAAGATAATCATAGTGGTATGTGGAAATTAAAAAAAACATATGATGTTCCGACCCAACCTATAATAGATCATAATTACTATTTACAGAACAAAAAATTATAATTTCATATAACACAGTCCATAATAATGATAAATTATCATAAATCAATCATGAAACATATTCAAATTCCATAAAACTGTGGCCCCATCATATATAAGGAAACCCTATTCATATATCATGGATAAATACAAATACCTTCAGAAAAGTATATTTAGATTCATTACACATGTCAAAATATTGATTAGGACACACTTGTTTCCTACAGTGGATCATGACATACCTTTTTCCCATAGTGGTACAATCTATTCAATTTTTTTTCATTGTTATCACATGATATATGAATCTTTAGATGATATATTTGAAGAAGATATAAATACCTCTAATGTAATAATGAAATCTATAATTATGTGTATCAAAATATCATAAAACATATATCAAATCATTAAGCCATAATTCCCGTAAAGATGAAAATATTCTTAAAATATTCGTCAATTCACCATAGCATAACCTATGAAAAATAAATAAGTGTCATCAATATTTCATAAATCTAAACATTAAAAATCCATACAAATAATAACTATGGTATCAGTAAATATGATCACCAGTAAAGAATATGTAATATCATTGTTTGTTAGATTAGATGGAATATGATATTGAAATATCAATTGGGACATTTTCTGAGAAAAATAACCTTTCCTCTTTGAAAAAATATTTTATTAGAAAGAAAACATATTCTAGTTCATTTTAGTTTAAAATATCCTCAGAATATTATAAATGAATCCCAAAAGATACTTTAAAAATATCAGGAGGAAATATGCTTTCCATTTTTAAGAAACCCATTTAAAACATAAAATTTTGTAAAATAAATTTATTTGAAAATAACCTTGGAATCATATAAACGATGCTTTAAAATACTTTAAATACCTTCTTGAGGAAAATATCCATTTCAGTTTCGAATAATCTATTAAAAATATAAAAATTTCTTAAATATTAAGGAAAAAATTATTTAAAAATAACTATGAAAACATGTAATGAAATATTCAAATCATTGAGTGGTCAAGATAGTAAGAAATACTATTCTTTCTTTTATGTTAAAATAATGATTCCTTTTACATTTTGATAATAGACAATCATTCCTTATATTGAAATTGAAAAAAATATTCCTTTTAAATTGTTTTGTAAAAAAATAGAAAATATGTAAATATTTCATTAAAAAATCCATTGTATAGTGTTAAAACAATTTTGAGAATTTTTCTGAAAATATGGATATAGAAGGAAAATGGTATTCAATTGAAGAGGGAAATAATGTACATTTTCCATATAATATTTAATTTGAAATCCTGAGTATATAAAGGGTGTCAAATAAAGGGAACCATGAATTATCATGAAATTACAATATTATAATAAATTTAATTAGTTTCAAAATATATATATTGAAATATTTAATCATCGAAATCATAATCATAAAAAATCATGACAAAAATGAGATTATAAAATCAATCCTTTACCAATTTGGTATATTTTGAATCATAGTACTCCTAAAAGAATAATTTATATTTCATATTTTCATATCATTAAAATAATTATATTAATGATATTAAATTTCACAATGGAATCAAATATACCTCATAGAATAATATAGTTGTATAACATAACTTATGTTTCATATAAGGTTATTTGAGACAAATATCTCTTATCGTTATGGTATCATATGAACTGTGTAACCCCATGAAAGAGAGATCCTAAAATGTTTATTTAAATCCAAATAATTTTCATGAGAATAAATATTAATTATATTAATGGGAATTATATACACACTATATAAGAAATTAGTTTTGAATGTGGTATGTATCTCACTGATATAAAAGAGGGGTGAAAAAATTGTTTGCCTTAAGTATCAACTTCATTAATACACATTTGAATTTATTGTATAGTAAATATAGGTTAATTATAAATATATGATAGAACCATAATTATATATATCGAATCATATATGATTTACTTTTTAACTTTTATTACCATTTTTATCAATTCCTTGTTAAAATAATGTTTCAGGTAATTATTGTTTTTGTCTTGATTGTTTTAATTTTTTATTTTCATTCCAATTTATTTTATCACATTTACATAATATATAGATATTAAAAAATTATATAGAATATATATATATATAATTATATATTCAGTATATATGTATTTATAGTAATTAAAAAAGGGATGATCACTCTTCTCAAAAGAATGCTCCCCATGCGCTCGAAGTTTTTCAAACAATTTCGACTGTGGTTTTATCGAATTGTCGTGCTCCGGTAGCAATCCTAGTTTCGGAATCCTTTGATCTAGGTGTGTCTTATGCAGAGGAGTTTATGCAGACTTAGGTTTCCCCTGGTCCATCTACATGTTTTGGCCTTTTAGTGAGGTCCTTTCACGAGGTTTTCTACTGATTATCATTTGTCTCACAATAGTTCAAATTCTCGAATGTGCATCTGGTTTATTCGGCTGTGTCATGGTTTGGCTCTTTTGTATCATTGGAGATTCCCCTTGAGTGATTTTTGAATGTATTGGATCGCCTTAGATGGACTCTTGTGGTTCACTTTGTTGTAGATAATCCACCCCTCAATATCCTCAGTTGCTTTGTGGACTCCTGGGGTTTTGATGTGGATGTGCGGATCTCTGATGTTCATTTTCATTTCATCTATTTGGTCTTGGAGTTTGAATAGGATTGTGTTAAGGTGTGGCTCAACGCACCCAGATCATTCGGCCTCAGGGCCATTATCTTGGATCTTAGGCCTCAGGTATCTCATAAGGGGAAGGAATGTTCCTGTGTGGTGGAATGGATTGGGCATTTTAGTAGTACTCTAACATTATACAATGGTTCACTGTTCAAGGCCATAAAAGATTCTCCTAGGTGTTTTCATGTGTGTGGATAATCACACCCTCTCCTATGAATACATTCTTGTCTATCGAATTTGTTTGGAGTTTTATCTTTCTCTCCTGATCTTGGAAAATATCACATTGAAGGGGAAGTATGTGGTGGCCTGGGACCAAGAGATCATCTCCTCGGTGTTCCCCAGGTACTGTTCCTCTTATTGTCTTCAGGGAAATTTATGTAAGGTGTGTAGAGTTTGAAGGTCATATCAACGTGGTCAGGATCACATGGAACGAGTGTGTGAGGTCTTACATCATGCTCAGATAGGTGGATTTTTTTTGAACCTCCACTAGTGAAGGTCTTATTGCAGGTGGATGATCAGGCCCCTATGGAGGCCCCAACTATTTTGGCCGAGTTTATCTCTATTGTAAATGGAGATATTTCCCTCAAAAAGGTTTTGGGGAATCGTAGAGTAGACGTTTCCTTTATGCAGCTTTCTGGTCTTGTTTCTCTTCTGTTCATTCCACATTAGTTTCTTGTAGAATGAAGAATGTGGGAAAGGTTCTTGGACTCCCTCTTTCCCTGCCTGGATAATCATGTGTTTCTTCTTGATTAACCAGAGACTCCCCCTATGATGTTTTTAAAGCAGTTGATTGCTGCATGTGTTCCTTGATCTCCCCCTATAATTAGCACAGGTTTTATGAAAGGATCTTGGATAGTCCTGGATGAGCCATAAAATTCTTTGAAGGCTTTTGAGGAGAAAAATCCTCTCCCTTAATGTATTCTATCAGTAATGCAAGGGATGCCCTTTGAATTTCCATCAATTTTGTTACCCTTATCTTTTATTCCTCTAGTCCAGAGCACAGGAATTTATACGCGTTCTATGTCAAGAATTCTTATTGATTATTCCTCTGCTCACAACAACAAGACTAAGATGTCTTGGGTCAAAACTGGGCTTCTATTGTTTTAATGTAATCTATTCCCGAAATGAATTCCTGCGGCCTGGGTGATCTGGTTAAGACTAATTTCATTTTATTCAGAATTGAAGATGAAAAAATTATATATTGTGGTTGTTCAGGAGCCTGAACATAACTCGGATAAAATATTGGAAATTTATTTCAGAGTCAAGATGCATGGATCCATGCATGCGGCCCCTATGAATCGGAACATTAGGCTTTTTTTGAAAAAGTACATTTCATTGAAGTATGACTTGTTAGGGGATAAATTCATCACTATTAAATTCATAAAAGGTAAGGATATAGTGATTATTTCCTTTGTGTATTGAAGATGCAACACACGTATTAAAAAACAGCTGTTGTAAGAGCTCAGATCCTTCGATCCAGAGGATATCATGTGGTTTGTGGTAAGGGAATTTAACATCATCTCAGATCCCAATGAAATGAAAATAAGAGGTTCTTTTCCTATTCAATCAATCATTGAGTTTTTTTATTTTTCGGCGAGCTTAGGACTTCTTGATATGGGGTATACTGGTGATTTCTATAGGTAGATAAATAACCAGTGAGTAGGCATGCGATGTTGGAGCCGGCTCGATTAGTTCCTTCCTAATAGCAATGCGATAAGTTTATTTCTAAATGCCATGCTAAAACATTTACCTTGTGGAATCTCATATCATTCCATGTTTCTTGTTTATTTTCTTCCTAGTCTGGATACGTAGGAGAATTTTTGGTTCTATGGTTAATGGGACCGAAATTCAGGATACCAAAGAGTGGTTTGGGACCTGTGGGATGTGCCGATTCAGGGGTACTCATGGGTTTCTCATTACAATATCATTTAGGGGCTGATGTAGGGGCTCCAATCCTAGGATTGGAACTTACCTCCTACCGATTGAAACATTGAGGAGCTGTAATTGAGCATCGACAACTTGGAATCTAACATGGAGTTTGAGTTGACTGATATGTTGTTGGAGGAGTTAATGGACAAGAGTAATAATTTGGAGGAGTTGCTTCCTAAACAAGAACAGATGGTGCGGCATCTCTCAAGTGTTAAATGGATGAAATAGGGTGAAAAAACATGTCATTTTTTCATGCATGTATTCAAGAAAGAATATGGTTGATCCGACCCATCATTTTACATTAGGATGGAACCTACATTAATGATAGACACACTATGGGAGTTATGGTGAATTAATTATTTTTGGATCTTCTTGTTGGTCCTAATATGAGGATTCTCAAGGGATATCCAAGTTGAGCTATAGACATCTAGGAGGATATTCCCAATTCTTTGTCTAATTGAGATAATAAGGTCCTATAAGAGGTCCCTAATGAAGAATATATCTATATGGAGATGATGAATATAAACCCCAAGAGTGAACATGGGGAAGAGAGCTTTCCAGGATCATTTTATAGAGGGGTGTCAGATGTGGTTAAGAGGAAAATCATTGAAGCTATCCATGATTACATTCATGGTGGGAGCCTCCCTAAGGTTTCTAGTGATACTACCCTTGTTATCATCCAAAGGTCAAGGATTCGTCTCCTATTTAACCCTATCATTTAGTTATCTTGTGAAACATTCAATAAAATATCATTTCATGTATTATAATCCTAATGTTTTCCAAACTCTACACCCATTAGATCACGATTGAGAAGTAGTATTTTGTGAGATGTCACTTTATTCAGTGTCCTATTGGTTTGGCATAGGAGGTTCATCTGGACATCAAGTTTAAAACCCATTTATCCAACATGGCTATCAAAAATGACATGAATAAAGCTTGTGATAGGATCAAATTGAGCATCATTAACTGAGTTCTTGCAATAATGGGGTTCTCTTAATGGTTTTTTGATTTACACATCTGTTGTTTCATCTCATATGGGATGGCTCTTTCATTCTTGGGAATGTCTCATGGCTTCTCTAAGGAAACTTGAGGTCTCTGGTTGGGGGACCTGATTTCCCCGAGTATCTTCATCCTTGTTAAGGATTCTCTCAGCCTCCTTATTAACTAGGGCATGTCTAATGGAGTTGTTCTTCTGTATAGAAGGAAACAAAATATTCCAACAATATCCCACCGAATATTTGTGGATGACAAAATATTATTCATTAATGGGTGAATGGTCTATGTTCATGGTATCAAGAGTATCCTTGATGATTAATACTAATGGAGTCGGCATGTACATGAAATTTCAAAAGTTAAATTTTATTTAATCACTACAGTTCCCCTAGTCGTGTTGCTTCACTGTGTGTTCATAGGGGCATGAATCATGGATCCTTCTCACTAGAGAATCTGGGCACATCTATAGACTCAGGATGTCTTTTGGTTCAGTACATCGACCATGTTGTTAAGAAGATTATGTTTTGTATCCCTAACTAGAAGAACTGCTTTTTATCCTTTGGGTTCGATTTGAATTGGTTAATAGTGTCATGTCTACCATGCCAGTCCACGCTTTTTCCTCTGTCATATTCCCATATGGGGTCCTCATAAATATTGATAAGGTTTTCTGTATTTTTATATGGGATACTCTATCTGAGGGGAAATGACATTGGGCATTGACGGAAAGGCTAGAGAGACATATCCCTGAAGGAGGGATTATGGTGTGCCTCCTCCAAAATACACTCAATTTTTCAATTGCCAAGCTCGTGTGGGAAGATCATAAGGAATAAAATATATGGAGTTAGTCAATACCTCTCAGTTGTGGGGGTAATGAATACTATGTTAGCAGTTCTGCCTCCCACATCTTGTCAGAAATCTCTCCAATTACCCATGTCCTCCAACATCGTAATAATAGGATTGTTGGTGAAGGGAATATTTATTTCTAGTATCAGAATTTGAGATGATCTATTCTCATATTTCCTTGATTTCCATCTCAAATGACCACCCATAAAAAGACTAGAAGTTATCCTAGGTTTACATCGATGGTTTTGGTCAAGGGGAAATATGCGTCTCCCAAGTCCATTGTGATTACATCTGAACCTGATCGTTGTGTGTTTAAACCGTCTACCTCCATCACTTTCACCTCTAGGGATTTCAAAAAACTTTATTCTTATGAGGATCAAAATGACTACTTAAATTACTTGTTGTGGTGGAATATGTTCCCAGCAAAATATAACATCCTCATTTGAATCATTATGAGCATTTCTATTTATATGTATGATAACATCAAATAACTATGTATTATCTTTTCTTAAATCTACCATTTCTGTAACTTAATGTGGGGGAGAGCACTAGTCACCTCTTCATTGAATGTGATTGGGATCTGGCGATTTGGATGTTATTTGGAGGCTTCAGGTCTCTCTCACCTCATGAACCGAGGGGTAACATGATTTTGGAATAGTGGTTCCATGTTGTTCATGACCATAGTATTGTAAAAATGGCTCAAGTGTTTATTCTCATAGTTGGGAGCTGGAGCTTGTGGCCCACAAAAAACTGGGGTAAGAACGAGGGGCCTCTTCCCATGGAAATGACCATCATTTTGAGAACTCATTTTCTACTGGAAGACATGGTTTTTCGTATCTAGAAATTGGAATGACGCGCCTTATTTTTATTTCTTTCATTTTAGTAACACATTTTTTCATCCCTCCATGGACAGAGTGTAGGGGAGATGGGTTCACTGGTGCCCTCCTAGTAGTGGTTTCCAGTAGAACACTGATGGGATCTACATTATGGAAAACATGAGAGGAGGGGATGTGGTGTGTGGCACTGGAGGGAATCTAGTTATTTCCTTTACTTCTTCCTTTGGATGTGAAAACTCTCTTATGGAAAAGGCCAAATAAATTCTTACTGGGTCCACTCTTTTAACTCAGTAGAACATTAACATCTCTCACATAGAGACCAACTCTTTGATTCTCCATGACTCCCTGTATGGTAAAGGATCCATCCCCTGGTCCATTACCTACATTGTCAGGCACTATAAATCCATCATCTCTAACAACATACAAGTGAATCATACAAGTTTAGAGGGTAATAATGATTCCAATTACATGGCTTCATTGCAAGACTGTTTTCCCTCAACACTCATCTCCTTAACCCTAACATCTTGAATCCAGAGGGTGCTAATTTGATTAGAGGGGATGCCCTCAGTTATCATTATTTAAGGCCCCTTAAGTTTGTTGAGTCCTTGTTGAACATTTTCTCTATTTTAATAAAAAATTGATTTGGATGGATTGTAATTAATTAAAGTTGTAGATATAAAATGAAATTCACAGTTCGTAGAGATGGTATGTTTTACATATGTTTGAATGTTATTTCCATTTTCAAATCACATGACTCAACATAAAGGCAAATAATATATTAAATTTATATAATATTATTGTCTCATGAATAAAAAATACATTCAATAAGTTTATCGGTATTTACCTTACATATAAAACATTGGTGAAAAATGAATCACATCACTTTTCAAGGTGGTTGTCCACCATACACACGATTTAAATTATCTTATCCCCCAATGAATGGAATGTAAAAACACTTATGTGATAATATTTATTAATAATTATATTTAGGATAAAAATAACATATATATTAAATATATCCATCATCATAACAAATTGTGTGATGATTTGATGAAAAATGTATCACATTTTTTTGTGAGGTAGTAGTTCGTCGTACACTCAAGAGAAGTTACACTTTCCCATTCGAGGGAAGAGAATATGTATGTTTTTTATGACCATAAAAAATTTATATCTAATTATATTTAATTTACTGATGTTATTATATTATAGTGGATAAATAAAATTTTATAGTTGTGTGGAAAGAAATAAAATTATGTCACGTATTGAAGAACATAACCTATTCTTCATGAATCCTCATGATCTCTGTACCACAAATCGTAATAGGATATATTCAGGAAATAAACACCTTTAAAATGATGGTAGTGAATTAGGTAATGTATTTGGTTAGGTATAGGGTTATCCCAAGGGATTATTTACGTTGATGAGGAGAGGTGTGGGGGTGGTATTTTATAAGTGGGGGAGAGAACAGACAAGATATTTATGAAAATAATAAAGTATAACCATCTTTTTCATATTCCCAAGAGCCCGAAAATTAATAATTATATAACGTTAGAGGATGTAAGGATGAAATATTTCCATAAATTCGGGTTGGAATATTTTTTTATTATTTGTTAATCCTTCTATTTTTAGTTTATCCACAGGTAAAACAATTTTTATGTAATATGTGGTAATTAATTTTACAATTTTTACAGCTCATAATGATTGAAAATTAATTTTAAACTATTATAAAATATAAATTATTTTGATGTAAAATATTGTATCAAAATATAAAAATTTAACTCATAGAAATTGAATAATTTAATATACAGTTAAACACGTATATGAGATGAAAAAACAGTCATCCAAATAGAAAATTCTAATAAATAAAAAAAGTTTTAATATCACAATTTGATATGGAATTGATTAAAATATCATAAATTATGTTAAAAAATAATAATTTAACATTATTTTACTTTTATATCAATATCAAAATAAAATTTAACTTTATAAATTCATATAATGAATAGACAGTTATAAAAAAACAAATATATTTCACTATTCATTGAAAAATTAAATTTTTCAGAAAATTCTCCAATATTCACTCTATGAAAAATTTGACATGATATTTTGAAATATTTTTTTTTAAAATTTAATTTTATGAAAATGTGAAAATTTAATATTAAAATAAGTTTGAAAAAGGGAAAAAAACTGTTACTTTGAAAAATTTAATTTTTAATTATAAAATTATATTTATTCTTATCTCATGCCGAGAAAAGAAATAAGTTTAAATGTGATTATTTTATTTAACGTATTATATGTAAATTACCTTTTAATAATTCAAAAAAAATGATTTATTTAATTTATTAATATGACTATTATTTATGTGTATAAAAATAGTTTTTTCACAAAAATAATTCCTTTATTTTCAAATGGTTATTATTTTATGAAATAAATATTTGGCCACAAAATGATTTATATTATATACCTATGAAAAGTATATATGTGTTAATAATTTTGTTAATATTATACATACACACTATTCCAATGGGTGGGTGATGACATTTATATTATATATTAATAATTTTTCAATATTTCATGTTTCATTTAAACTCAGTATTATGTGCTACACAAGATAAACTCATTCTATTTTGTAATCAAGATAGACATAGTGATTCATGTTATTTAAACTAAACTTGGAGTCCTGTGAAGTATAGAAATATAAAAACAATTAAATTAATTTTCAAAAAATGAAGTTCATTAAATATATGGATGTCCGGGTATATCCCAATAAAAATGAATTTCACCCTTGAAATTAATAACATTGGTAGAATAAAATGAGGCTTGTTCTGCCTCATTACATATTATTTTTCCCACATAGGTTCCTCATGTTGGAGTTTTTTCTAGAAAACATTTACACATTCAGTGGTATTCGATCATAGAAAATTACTTGTATGATCTAGAATCAAAAAAATGATACATACATGAAAGATCATGCTCCCGTGGTACAAATTATGTGTTACGTACATGTGAAATATCATGTATGAAATTAATTATATAGATATATGGGTTGAATCATGTCCTTAAGAGAGGTAGGGTTTAAATTCCAATAAATAGGTTACAATCCATAGATGATCATGAATTTAATAGGGATCGATACAACTAGGGTTTATATTTCCTTTATATCATATGCACAATTTCATCCATTGGTTATGTATTGATAATTTTACACTTCATTTCTTACCCTATGAAATGTAGATGATTTTTTTAGGATTTATGAACTAACAAAATACATGATCAAATTTGAATGCTAATTCAACCCTTTAGTCACTAATTATCATCATAAAAAATGGTTAGTACAATTTATCAAATATGGGAAAATATTTATATAGTGAAATAGTATATTAATATAGAAAACCTTATCCATGATTAAACATAAACCATTCCATAAATTGTTTACCTTATGAAAATTTAAGAATTCAAAATTAATTAACAAGATAACTAAATTTTAAAAAATCAACATAAATTCAATCCCCCAAATATCAATAAGTAGCTATTAATTATCACATGCCAAATATGTCATTACCTTAGTCAAATATTCTCTTAAAGCTTGTTAATAATTACAGTTACTATAAAAAATAATTGTAAACATACATTAATATTCATTCCATAAATAAAAAATTATAGTATACTTTCCATAAATCCAAAAATGTTGTTAACTCTAACAATGATAACATATACCATTTTATCAAAAAAAAATTAACTTGTTTTGGGGTCATTAACACTATCTGGATTACTATATCCATATCAATAATCTCTTTATCCAAACTAACTGCCATTTTCTTCAACATTAGAAACATATTAAGATTTATCTTCCCTTAATAATGTATTATACTTAAAATATATCATTTTTATTAAATCACATTTCTTGGTCATCATAACCCTCAATATATTCTAGAAGAACATTTATAAAATCATTATAAAGAATAATCCTAATATATTTCATGATTTAAATAATTTATTTATTGAATTCCAATACACAAACACTTCAACCATTCAACATCATTTGTAAACCATTAACATTGATTCATCATCTTATTTCTTAATACCAATTTCCTATAATATTAAATATGAGTCCAGTGTTAAAATTCATCAACCTCAATTTTACAATTCTCCTCTCTTTTAACAGAAAAATTCTACTAGAACACACCATTACTTTTATATAACATTTTTATCTCTTGATTATCAGTAGTATAACCATTAATCATACCAACCTGAAGATTATCTTCATGATATTTATACCTAGGACTTTGATTCATATAATTCCCATACAATAATAATTTATAACATTCAATAATTGAGGATCCCTTTTGGATACCATTATTCTATTTCATTTTTATAACTAAAAATTTCAATTTTTACTAAAAATTTCTTGATATGTGTCTTTGTTTTCCACACTCAAAAGATCACATCGTCTCTATGAGTCAATCCCTTAACTACTTCTTTAGAAATTATATACCAATAGGAAATTTATCCTTCTTTCCTCCATAGGATCCACCACATAATCATTAAATTATCATTATACTTCTCTTCTTTGGTGGGTTCAAGAGTTGGTTGAGGTGAATGTTGTTAATCATATATTATGATAACTGGTTAGGAATAATCATTATTTTCTTCATCTCAGTCATCAATATATTAGGTTTCTCATCGACACATTATTTTTCATATTATACGTCAACCCAGTTTCTTGTGGTTCCCACCATTAACTAAAACAAATAACCAAATTTTGTGTAACAACAATCATAGTGGAAAACAACATTATCGTAAAAAAATTAGGATACCTAAATCATGGAACCTTATTTTTAATATATGAAACCATATATTTAACCAGTGAAGTTATTAAAATACATTATGATGTTTCTTAAATGGAATTCCCAATGAATATCAGCCAACATTGTCAAACTAGGCGCATAGTAAGGTCAATTGTCTTGTATCAGGTAACACTCAAGTAATGCATGATGCATATTTTTCAGAGTTATTAGCCATGGTTATATCTATGCTACAATCACTCGCACATATTGTATCTTGAATAAGTTCTCAGATTATAGATTCTACATTCTCTATTATTCACAAAAATTATAGGACATATTCATATACTTATAACGATTCTTAGAAGTATCCTTATACATTCCCCTAGGATCGCGTTAAATATTTCTCATCATACTTTCCAATGGTTTAACTAAACCGTTCTATGATACCATCTATAAGGACCCATGCATTTTTAAAATAAATTAAACATATTTTTAGAAAAATATTCAATACATTTCATAAAAACACACTTGAGGAACATAATATTGTATTTCCTTTGGATAATATAAATAGAATAATCTTATTTAAAAAATAGTCTTAAAAATCTCCCACAATGATGTAATCATATAATAATTATCTATGGAATACCCATCCTAGACCATTATTCATAACACGAGGATGGAAACATAATAAAGGTTGATATTAGATTTTCATAAGGGGTAATCATAAGATATATCAATCAATAAACATATGAACTAATAATATAATAATAAGTGTATTTGAACCCAAAAATAAAATATGAAGTTAATTACAACCATACCATTGAACATAATTATATATTATACACTAAAATACAATCATTTCAGAAAACATGGTCTATTACAATGATAAATCATCATAAATAAATAATGAACTATAATATCATGTAATAAATATCTGGTATCATCAAAAATATAGAAACCAATATTAATTTTCATAGTAAAAGACCAAGATCATCAACATAGTGGATCAAAACTCATCATCAGTTTCCCATTTTGTATCAGGACAAACCTATTTCACATAGTGTATAATGACTAACTTGTTTCCCACTATGGGTAAAACCCTTCAAATATTTTACAATTATTATCTCATGAGATATAAATATTTACCCAATATATTGGAGGGCAATATTTATACCACACATCCCATAATGAAAACATTACATTTGTGAGAAAATGTTTAGAAATCATTCATTATATCATCACATCATAACCCATGTAAATAAAATGTGTTTTATAAAAATTACATCAATTCTACATAGTAAACCAAATAATTTATAAATGGGTTTCATAAAAAATTCATAATCATAATCATTAACCATCCAGAAAAATCATAAGGATATTCTAATTCAATATTATCACCATTAACGATTATGTAACATCAAAGGATTCTATATTAGATATAAAATGATTTTTAAATATCACTTGGAACATTTATTGAGAAAAACATCTCTTTCACATGGAAAAAACATTTTAAAAAAACTTAAACATTATCAAAATAATTTTGTTTTTTAATAATAATAGAATCATATAAATGAATATTTGGAGATAATTTAAATATTTATTGATGAAAATATAATTTACACTGAATAATTTTTTTAAAACATAAATCATTTCCTAATTCATTCTCTTGGAAAACAAATATGGAAACATTTAATAGAATCGTTAATACTCATTTCAAAATTTTAATCTGGAAATTTAAATTTACACTTAGAAATAATAAATTTAAAATATAAAGATATCACAATTAATAAGGGAAATTTTTTTAAATAACATTCAAACCACTTATGTGATTCTTGAAATCATTGGGACGTCATGAAAGTGAGAAACACTATTCTTGATGTATATGATAAAACAAATATTTCTTTTACATTTTTAGTAAAATATAAATGGTCATTATTTTGAAAAAGACATGGAGATTCATTTTAAAAAAATATATAAAAAATTTAATCAATTGAAAATATTTATTTAAAAAATAATTTATAGAATATCAAAACAAATTTGAAACTCTTTTAGAAAACCTAGATATAAATGAAAAGGTATTTTCAAACAAACATATAATTAAAGTATATTTTCACGAAAATATAATTTTGATATCATGAGTACATAAATTGATTGAAATGAAGGTGAATGATCTATCCATATGAAATAACCATAACGGAAAAAAAATATTCTATTATTTAGGTATGTATCAAAATATTTCATTATTGAAAGATTAATCATAAACAATCATTATAAATATTGAGATTGTAACATCAAACCTTTACCACTTAAGTAACTTCTAAATCATAAGAACCATTAAATAAGAACATAAAATAAAACATATAATATAAATAAATTTTGAATATTCATGATATATAATGTCAATGGGGTAGTATATACAATTCATAAAATGAGATAAGTGAATAGCATGGCTTATATCTAAAAAAAGCAATTTTTGAAAAAATTATTATCTAGTGAATTCTACACCCCATGAAAGATACTTCAAAAATATTATATTTAAATATTTATATTTTTTATTAGAATAAATATAATATACATTCAAGGGAATTATAGCCACCACTTATCAAAAATATTTGGTGAATATGGAATGCATCACACAAATATAAAACTGATGTTAGAAAATACATTCCCTTAAGTCTCAGCTAGTTAATACACATTAAAAAATAATGTATAATAAATAAAATTTTATTATAAATATATTTTAAAAAATAATTATATATATATATATATATATCATACCATATGTGGTTTACTTATGGCCGATTATTATCCATTTATTAACAATTCAGTCTTAAAATTATGTTTTGAGTAATAGCTCTAATATATTTCATGTAGGTTTTGATTTTTAATTTTCAGTCCTATTTATTTTTTCGTGGTCAATAATATCCATAATTTCTTCCATGGTATGAATATCATATATATTTAGAATATAGTTATTTTCAGTAATCTATAATTTTTATAGAAGTATAATGAAATACATCAACCATGGAGACGGTTGGTCATATGTACGTATGAATGCAGTATCAATTATCCAGATTGAAGAAGTTAATAATTGTTAAATAATATATTATATTTATATGATTATTTATATTTCATATTTATAAGATATATTCAGTAAATTTATCCCTTATTACATACCATGTAAAACATTAGTGAAAAACAATTCACATCGCTTCGTGATTCGGCAGTCCGTTGTACCCACGATCGACATTATCTTATCCCCCACTAAATAGATAATTAACAATTATATGTGAAAAAATGTTTAAATAAGTATATTTAGTTTACAAAAATAATATATATACACCATATCCCACATATTACCCAACCGTGAGAGGTTTTGTTGGAAAATGTGTTACATCGGTTCACAAGACGTTACTTCAATGTACACACGAGTGACGTTATCATTTACCATTTGAGGTAAGGAAAGTTGGGTGTAGGTCATTACTATACTAGAATATCTTTTATGTATTTATTAAATATAATATTTTAATTATATTATCACGTTTTAACAATATTCTAAGGATGTGGAGGTTGAAATATAATAAAAACGCACATTGAACGAAATATCCTATTATGTAGGAAACCTCATTAGGTTTTCACCAAAATCCTTACTATGTATGATTTACAATCAAAATAAGGCATATAATATTAGAGTATAAAATTTAGGGAGACATATCATCATTTTTTGGATGATAATTTTTTTTGAAGTGTGATGAGGATAATAGAGGGAGTTTCCTTTTATAAGTGGTGGTGGGGACACAATTGGTATTTTTGAAAACAATAACTTGTACCCACAATTTTTATATGAAAAAATCCAAAATCGGTAATTATAAACACCTATTTGAGATAAAATCTATATATTTCCATAAGATTATTTTTGTAAATTTTTTGGGTCATTTTTATCTCCTATCTTTTTCGATTAACCTCTAGTAATGCCTTTTTATCCTCACAAAGGTAATTAATTTTTACATATTTTACTATTCATAGTGATGAAAAATTAATTTGATTTTTTAAAAAAAAATGTAATTTATTATAATTAAAAATATAGTATTCATTTTTCCAAATTCACTTCAAAGTGTTGAATGAATTTTATTTAAAATTACACCCCCATACGAGATGAAAATTCAGTTTTCCATAGATAAAATTATGATAAGTATAAAATGTTTTAATATCTCAATTAAATATTTAATTGAATACAATTAAATATATTTTTTTAATATATTTATTTTTTTAATAATTTTACTATTAAAAACATAATTTAATAAAATTAAACATTATAAATTCATTAAATGAAATGGCAGTTTTCAATAAAAAACGAGCATTTGTAACTATTGATCGAAAAATTAAGCTTTACAAAAAATTGAAATTTTGTTCAAACTAAGGAAAGTTTTAAATTATGATTCTAAAAATTAATTTTATTTTATAAATATTCAGAAATATTAAAAAATTAATTTTAAAATATGTTCTCAAAATTTGACAAATTGGTTTAAGAAGAATACAAATTTTAAGCATTGAATTAGATTTATTCTTATCTCATTCCATGAAAACACATAATATGATTTTTAAAACTTATTTTAAAATATATTTTATATAAAATTAATTAATATTATTCACCAATATTTATTTATTTAATTTTTCAAATAAAACTTCTTTGTCTCTAAAAATAGACTTTTCCAAAAAAACATATTTCATTCATTTTCAAATGGAATATATTTTCATTTATAATTAATTAGTTACCAAATAATTAACTATATATATATTTATGAAACATATATTTTCATAATTTAGATAATTTTATTCGTACCACCCATTCTAATAGATAATAAATAACTTTAATATTAAATAATTACATTTTAATGGCATGTCCACTTTCGTTTAAACATTATGTTTCATGTAATGTATACAAAAATAAATATTCCATATAACTCGAGATAAAATAGTTTTTATAGTAATGAAAATTATAATTTTTTTTGCGTGAAATTAATAAGATCATAAATGTAAATTAATTTGGAAATGTAAATATTTCATAAAATCTCGTGATATTACCCAATGTCTTGGTAAGGGAAAGCTTGCAACAATAGCCATAAAAGAATAAATAAATAATTATTAATAAGAATGAAATAAATAATAATAAAAAATTTCTTATTACTAATATCATAACAAGAGAGTATATCCATGGATGAAATAACAAAATAAATAATCACATGGATACAAATAACAAATTTTACAATATTAAAATGAATAATGTCAGAGATCATGTTCATATCATCAAGGCCATGTACAATAACACCATAAACATACCATTATGTTATCAAGACAAAATATAATAAATAATTTTTTTTTAAAAAACAAATATAGAGTCCAATATGTCTCATGTGATATACTGATTCATAAAGAAGATATAATTGTCTGTTATCATTACTTACTACGTCCAATGAGTTAATTTTATGAATTAAATTAATTACAATTCAATAAATAATAACAATAAATTTGAAAAAAATACCATATGAAAAGTAAATATTTTCCCCTATGGAAAAATAGAAGAACCTAATCCTAATAAATCAAATGAAATAAGTTGGATGGGATCCCTAGGTTATACTATTGTTAAAGTATAGTAATCATTAAAGGATGTTGAAATAGATGAAAATTTCTTTTACAGAACATTAGACCCTTTTTTGCAAACTGATGAAAAATATCCATTTATTTTGATAACATTATAAATAAAAAATTGAAAAGATTAATAAAATGTTTTTATTTGGAAGAACCAGAGAAACATTTAAAATAAGGATATATTAAATGAATAGATATAACATTGGGTAAAAATTAATTCGATAAACATTAAAATAATGATTCCATTCCAAAATTTGGTGAAAAATTCAAAAGTTAATAATTATGAAAATGAAAAGAGGATTCTTCTAATAAATTGATAAATAAATTAAAATAAATTTGAAGATGACTTCAAACAGTCATTTTAGAATAGTAAAAACATTACTGAGAACAATATAGAGAACATGGATCTGTAAGAGAAATTTTTCTGTCTAAAATAACATATAATGTTCATTTTCATAAAAACATTTTCTCTCTCATTTTAAGTACTAATCAGTGTAAAATAAAAGGAAAATATCTAAAATACATTGATAATTTTAGGTTAAGAAAATACAAGGAATTATAATTATTAAAAGCAAATAATTTCCTTTAATGTATATATAATAATTAGAAAAATGGAATAAAAATTACATTTTAAAATAATCACTTACAGATTTAATAACATTTGAATCAAACCATCATAAAAGAGAAAAAATGAAATTTAATTTAAAAATCATGAATTATTTAGATTTAATAATATAATTAGACAAATTGGAATTACATACACTATATAAATGATGTTATATCCATATTATAACATTTGTCCTAATGGAGTGGAATTGAGATGAAAAATCCTAAAAAAGATCACAAAATTGATGTCATAATTATTCAATGAAGAGAATTTGTCTAAAAAATATAATTCCATATAAATGAAGTAGAAATAAAAAAAATAAAATTGATGTCATTAGAAACATAATATTATATTAACAAATTAAATGAAGAAATAACATAACCCAATGAAAAAATTAGGTTATGAACCCCCTTTCTTAGAGACCAACCAAATTCTTGCATAATTGATCTCATATATAAAAAACTTATATTTAATTTAAATTTATATAAGAGGATTTAAAATGTTTAATTTATGAATTTTATCCCTTTTATTTCTTTTCTTATCATTCCTAATATAGTTATCATCTTAGTTATGCTCATGTTGGTCTTTTGTGGATTTTTTGTTTATATTATCAAAAAATCCATAAGATTACCATAGTGAAAGGGGTCTTGGTTACATAATTACCAGAAAAATAATTAATAAAAATCTATCATAATTATACATAAATTTATATTTTGTAATGATACGTGAATTTAGGACAAGAAAAATTAATCACATCTCTTCATGGAAGACGTAGTCCACACATACCCACATGTCACCAACCGACAATGTATCCCCCCACAAAGGGGAATGTGACAGGATTCATGGCATACCCAGAGGCTGTTCATAATTATTATATTATGGGGACTAGCACTTGTGCATCCAAAAACCCATAGGTAATTATTTATAACAACCCAAAGAAGACAACATGTCTTATATATACATAGCAGCGAGAAGCAATGGTAGAGAAATTAAGAAAATATATTCCATAAATGAATGAAAATAGGAGAAATGATACAAATCAAGCAGTGAAATAAATAAAGTTAAAGTCCAATAAAATTATATCTATAATAGAATATGACAACTCCATGTGTTCATTTGGAAAACTCCTCCCCATTCCAACACCAATTACCCAAACTCAATTGTTAGAAACCATTCCACATCACTACAACACCTTTCCTTTACCTGTCTCAAAATAAATAGCACGGTCTTTACACTACCAATCTTGTGTGATGGTTGTGAGATTAATTGTATTAGTAGTATCCCACCACGGTGTTCCATTATAATTCTCCATATAACAATTTGAGCATTATCAACATTAAATAATTCAATGTACGATAATCAATTAAATATTTTTCATATCAAGAGTTTGGTGAAACATTCCCCTTTTCCATATTTCCAAATAATCAATGTAAAATGGTTTCAAAGAATATCACGTATATCAATGAAATTATAATAATGTAACAAATTTCATATCAAATCAAAAATAATAAATTCCAAAAGCATAGGTAGCATGAAGCTAATTATCAATACAGGTTTGGCTAGCATTAACACTTATACAAAAACATAGATAATCATTAACATCATGTCTCATGATATATGCATTGAGTCTAGAGAGTAGAGGAATGACCCATAAAATGAATCCCTTAATATCATCTGACATATCCTTATAACAAAATTCCTATAGAGTAGAGGGAACCCCAAAAATAATTCCTGAATTGTATAGATTTATGAGGATTATTATTACACCTTCCACCTATATTCCAATGACTTAACATTTGCTATTTTTTTAAATAATTTCATCAAAGAAAATTCCTTAAAAATATTACCTAAATCGCTTTCCTAATTCTCTGAAAATAAATTTTATTTTATTATGAATTGGGAAAATCCATTTTAGAAAACCAATTTGTAGAATAATAAATCTATTACTCATTACAATGTATATTTAAAACAATTCATAAAATAAAAACATTCACGGTTCAGCCAACACAGGCAAGAGACAGAACCACATACCTAATACACGAGTAAACAACTAAAATAAATCGGATAAAAAACCGTGAAAATGAATGAAAAAAATAAAAAGACTGTCTAAAAATGATCCCACATCATAAAATCACATTCCATAACAAGAATGGTCAAAGTAGAGGTTAGGTCATATATACCTCAAGAACCACACGACCATGACATCTTAAACACAAAGGACTGACCCTATAATGAATATCACCAAATAGATCATTAATGAATCAAGAATAATGTCACCCTATAATCAATTGATCCAAAAACATTTCACAACGATGCTACTAGGAAAAATGGAAATGAAGAAGAAGAAAGGTCATTTACGTTTAGAGGTGCATTGATACCACAATAAAGATCTTATTTTTAAGGATATGATCTGAAAAGAATGAAGGTATACAAAATAATATATGAGATATGGTTGAGTTATAGAAATATAACTTGTTGTCAAATGAGAAATAATTCATACATTTAATGTGATTGAAATTGTTGTCCCCAAACCATTCACATCATGAATCCATTTCACAGTGTGAATTACATGATTTTAAAAATATTTTACAAAATGCATCGCCTTGGATTAGAAATCCATATATAGAACATTTCATGACGTGAAAAAATTTAATCTCTTGAATTGATTCATTCTTTGATCCAATATTATGGAATATTTCAAACAATCGATTTATTTTTGGTAAACATTTCACAATGAAAATGTGTCCTGCCGGAAGTGTGAAGTATAGATTCTATTGAAAAAATGCAAAACATCTCTAAATATTACCAAACCCATGTAAAACCCTCTAAAACCTATAAAACATTTAAACTAATATACCATTAATTCAATAAAAAAACACACATCCCCAAACATTAAGTCATTTCCTCATAAAAAATATCTCCATCATTGAAAGGCATGAAACACCCCAAACCAAAAGGGAAACAACAATAGATATATTATGTATTTTAAAAAAGTTTACATGATGTTAGAAACTCTTTCCCATAAGAAATTAAGCACCCAATAAGTCATGTGGATGAGTGGTTCTCTGTAAAGAGGTGATGTCACTACAAACTCACATACAAATTATGCGCCCAAGTCTCGTGAGAATTTGATCAAAATTACCATAACTATATAATAAATATAATTGAAATTACATGAATGAATTTCACCTAATCATGAATGATATAAAATAGATAATCTTTAATGAAAACATTTGGATCAATCTCAATCTTTTCCAATTCAGAACATGAGAGGGATCAATATGGTATGTTTTGAGCTGAGTCACGTGACAAACAACATGAATACCTATCAAATGATCCAATAATGGAAGCAGATACAAAAATTTCCCAAGATCACCAATGTTCCCAAATGGTCCGACATATCTCCGATCCAACTTCCCCTATTTCACATGCTGATGATGACCCATCTACAAAGGAACATTCTTAAAAACCTATTCAAAAATGGAATACAAAAAAGGATGACGTTGATGATTGGGACATGTTTTATAACATCTTTGATATGTAATCATATACTGACATATATACTAAATCCTCACAATTATTTCCTAAATGATAATATGTTCCAATAGATAGGTCTCACCCAGCTCTTCCCATGAAAAAGGTGAACTAAATCGGTGACCATACAAAGCCTCAAAGGGAGATATTCTGATGGAAAACTGATATATTTTTTCATAAAAAAAACACTAGTCCGTGAATTATTTCCCATGATCTACCAAAATCCAAGAAATTAGCAGAGGAAATATACTCTAAGATATAAATAGAACATTCTATCTGGATTTGTGCCTATGTATGGTATGATATACTCTACCTAACCTGAGTTCCCATCACCTTCGGGATACTCTTCTACAACAATGAGTTAATCTTAGGATACATTTCTTAAAAAATAGGAGAGGGAACCCAATGTAATCTTACAACCTACAACACATACAAATTACTTAGATCTTCAACATTATTTGTGTCCATCATTATAATAAAATGAAATTTTTTTACCAATTGATCAATCACCACCATGATAGTGTTTTTCCATTCAAATTACATAGTAATATTAAAAAAATACAAGGGAACCTTATCATATTTCCAAATAAAACCTAGATGCTACATTAAAAACAAGAAGATTTCATATGCTATAACTTTTTCTGTTGGGTGGTATAATAGTGGGACACATAATATATTGTTTTTTTCTTCATACCTAGACATACCAACCACCACTGCATGTCATGATACATCCTAATAGAGATTGGATGAATGGACCGCGAAGACCCATGTCGATGAGACACAACTAAGATCCTCAAAGATTCTAAGGAAGAAAAACTGATCTTCAATGCCGAAAATACCATTTTAAGGGAGAGACTATTCAAAAACAACATCTGCAACATAAAGTGTTTCTTGAATTAGTCTAAAATCATAATACCACTTTTGAACCTACATAATAGACCCATGGATAGAAAATGATAAGTCAACACTAGTCATAACCATACCTAAAACATCCTCATGACATTCCATATGTATATAAGTGAATACACAGATAAGGTTCCACTCATCCTTTGATTCCAAAAAATCATCCAGTGAAAAACTCTAGCTATGTTCATCAGAAATGATATTCCTGTTCCTCTAGGTGTATTCAATATTAAAGTCAAGCATATAATGTCATTCCACTCTTTGCCTTTATATGTGATTCAAGACTTTCTAAAAAGAGATATAGATTAGTCTCTTATTCTCAATAAAGATGATAAACCTCTCCAAAATAGATAGTTCTACCATCATTTAAGCACATACATAATTTCTGCGTGATATGAATCAAGATTTGGGTAATTAGTCTCACGTGGCATAAGACAGTGAGAGCCATAGGCTACAACATGATCATCCTACATAAGCATGTAACCAAATCCAACACTACTAGCATCACAGTACAACATGTATTTGTTACTAATATCAGGTAAAATCCAAAAAGAAGTCTACATCAAAATCCATCTCACTTTTTTGAAAAAAGACTGATATTTTGTATCCCATTTGATCTTCACCCACTTCCTAGTATGAGTATTCAATTGTGATTCCATATTCTAGAAATCCATGTGAAACAGTAGATAATATCCAGTAATACAATAGAAAATTGGATCTCAAATATGATTTTTTATTCCTCCCATCAAAATAAATCCATCACCTTCTTGGGATCTAATAATAGAAAACATATAAAAATCAAGCCTCCCATAAAACTCACTTCTTGGAACCAAAAAATACATTTTAAAATATTTCAATACAATTAGGTACTCTACCGTAATTCCAAAACCATATTCAAATTGTTCTAAAACTCACATACGTATATTGAATCAGCTAAATTATCATCCATTAACTCTACCACAAAAGTGTCCAGAAACTAATGAGGTATTGGGTTCATGGGATCCATAAAAACTACTGGCACATTGGTAAGACCAAAAGGCATCACAATATTTTTAAATTGGTTATACATTCTTCTAAAACACATCCTTGTTTTATAAAACTCCCGCACTATGATCTGATGATAACCCAACTAAATATCAATCATTTAAAACAACATTCCTCCTTTTACTAGTTAAAAAATAGGAAACACAGGGAAATACATACTTATTTTTAACTATTAACCTGTAAAGCAATCTATAGATGCCGAAAAATGGTCATGTGATGAAGAAGGTTTTAAAACAACAAAGTGAATTAATATTTAGATCCGAGGACCCAGTCCGGGGGGCCCGAAGGAGGTGAGCACAAAAAAATTCATTAGTGTGTGAAACAATTAGGCCTTGGGAACAATTTTTAGGGATTCGTGAGAGTTATGCATCATGGGCATGAAATATTTCGTGCCCCCGCCCCGCATGGTTTACATTGAGTGGCACCGCCTACGGTGCACACATATTTTTCACTGACCAGGTTTTTGTACCCCCGAATAACTATAAACTGAAGGCGACCGCCTTTAACTTCCAGGCTGAAGAATCTGAACCGACTATAGTGCATGAAATTCTCCTTTTGTTCCCACAATCATGGCATTCGGGTATGGTTCTTTTCACTCTAAGTCACCCCGGGGTCCACCTCCGTGTGACATCCCCTTGGTTTAGACTGAATTCTAATCATTTTTGAGTCTTCCCCCTGCTTTAAATCCCTTCCAGTTGCGCGTATACCATCCAATCGCACGAAATCCCCTTAAATTTCCCACACCCCAACCAATTTCTCCCAATCCCCTTCAATTGAGCCCACCCCAGTCATTGTGCGCAGTCTCTCCCACTTACCCGCAATTAATGCTACTTGTGTGTAATCCTTTAAATTTACGTGCAAAGCCTAGGCTCCATTTATGTGAGATCCTCACTGATTTCACGCCAGCCTGGTTTTTTTCATGTAGGGATACTTATTTCGCATGCATGCTCCAATGGTTGAGCGCAACCCTCCAACACCCCTCACTCTGGTGCTCTCTGACGACCTCTTCGCATGAATTACCCGTGATATAGGGCCCCATCCTTAAACCTTACTTATAATTGAATTAAATGAGTAATTCACATTGAGTATTTTTTCAGGTTTAGAGTTTTAGAGAATTAGGACATAACTATTACATTTCAAAAGATCACAAAGTAGTCGCTTCTACTAAATTTCCATAAAATAAATACTCATAAAAAGAAACATGTATAGTTCCATGTTTTAGGTAGCATGACTTTCCATTGATCCCATCCTTGACCCTATTCCACGCTAAGTCATGTGAAAAACATTTCAAAAACATGGGATGAGCATAAGAAGCTCAGTAAGGGATACACAAAGAATGAAAACTGTTAGTTTTTCAAAACAACAAGTAAACCATGAATACTTTATCAATGTAATACTTTTCACCTTCATGAAGTAGTAAAAACTCTTCACTGAAAAAAAAGTGTCATTACTTACCTTTTTGTAACCAAAGGACTACCATAAAACCCATTTAGAGAACACATAACATTTATAAAGGTAACTTGGGACATAAACATACTTAAGTGGAATAACCATACGGTCGCCTTACACACATATCACTAAATAGAATAGCCATACCGCCAATTTCCATACATACTTAATGGAATAGCCATACGGCCGACTTCCATACCCAATTCATTGGAGGTTATAACGTAACCACCCGTCCTGGTATTCACAACACCACCCGTCATATGGTTTATAACGTAACCACCCGATAAAATGTCCAAGTACCAATATAAAATCATAAAACAGAAAACCAATATAATGGAATGATAAAATTTTCACATTTCAATCACAATATATCATAAATATATTGACATAATAGAATCCTTTATCAAAACCATTTTCAATACCAAATTACATAAAATTGTATATGGTGTTTATTTCATTTTAAAAACATAACGGCTTGTTGAGGAAGCTAAAGACCAAATTATACTCGCGGCGGCGGAAAAGGTCGTTGTCACTGCGTACGTTAAAGAAAACATTCCTTTTTGTCGTTTTGTAAAACAAAAAAGATTCCTTTTGTATAAAAGTAAAATTCAAAGGGGTTTATACACCGTATAAAAGAAAGTTGTGTATAAAACGAAATATGCCTCAATGAAAGGAGATTGAGACGAAGTCCCTTACAAAGACGATATCCTTTGTTTAAGGATAAATCAATTGCATAATTATGTGTGACAAACGAATACAGAAAATATAAGTGGATATTAAGTGTAAAAAAATCAGAGGTTATTCACACATACTCATAGAACGACATATTCAAGGATTACATGTTTATCGCATAGAATCAAATTTGGGCTAAGAAGTTCCCTTGCAAAAATTTGACAGCCTAACGTCGTCACTTAAAAAAAATCAGAAAATGAGTTTATGAAAGATAAAAATGGAATCTCATCACATAGACATAAAATTTACATCAATCAGTACATAGAATAACATATCCCAACATAATAGTATGTGAATTAAAAGACATTACAAACGAAGTCTTTTAAAAAGATGAGGGTGAAAGGTTCCCTTACAGGCTTGGGTACCTTTCGAAAAGTACACCCCATTGAAGAAGTGTCATACAATGAATATGTAAATACCCATAAATGGAATTATATTACAAAAGGAGTGTAATAGTGTGTAGTACATAAAACACTCAATGGAAATTGTGGCAAATGTACCATAAATCTCACGAGAATAAAAGTGTGATGAAAAATCTCTTACGAAAACTCGGCAGCCTAACGGCGCCACTTAAAACATCCAAAATGGATTGATTAGAGGAAATAGGGTCTCTCTTCACATAAACATAATGTTTAAAGAAATATGAACATAAAAGAACATCCCCCATCATAACAAATAGGATCTTAAAATAAGTGACATAAAGGAGAGTACTTTAAAAGAAAGAGAGAGGTTAGATCTCTTACGAAAATTCGGCAGCCTATCGGTGCCACTTAAAACTTCCAAAATGGATTGATGAGAAAGACTAGTGTCTCTCATCACATGAACATAAATATTACAGTAAATTTAATATAAAAGATCATCCCAATAACAAGAAATATGTGCTTTAAAAGGAATGACATAAAAGTGTGTACTTAAAAAGAAAGAGAGGAGTAGGATCCCTCACCTCGGGTCTGACATGACTTGATCGTTCTTTAATCTCCTGAATAATAAACTTGAGTTAATTTCTACTTGATTAAGAACCTTTTTCAAGCTTATTATTCCTTTTATATCACTTATTTCTATGTTATAAACATTATTTAATCATTACGTTAATAATGATTGTTTTGTCGATATTTGGTTCTTAAATTGAAAGTGGACTTCTTACAATTACATGTTGTTCGTTTGGTCAAAGGTTCGTTATATCCAGAATTAAATTCCTGATTTGGATATCATATATATCATATATATCCATAATATACATGTATTTATAATATTACATAATCATTTAGAGGTAAGAAATGAAATGCACCGTTCATGGAGATGGTAAACCGTACGTACGCATGAACGCTACTTTCATTTCTTTATCATATTAATGGAATTAAAACTAAATGAGAGGTATGTATATTTTAATTAAAGAATTATATTAATCATTTAGATGTATCATTAATCATATATATCCATTATATACATGTACTTATAACAGTACATTACATTTGGGGATAAGAAATGAAATGCATCGTTCATGGAGACGGTAAGCCGTACGTACACATGAACGCTACTTTCATTTCTATCTCATACTTTAATGGAAAGAAATAATAATGATATAGAGGTATATAATAATTCCATTATAACATCATATATAATAACATTAAATCCATCCTTTATACGTCCCACGTATGGCATTAACGAATCACATCACTTTGAGGGGGTGGTAGTCCGCACTTCCTTAAATGAAGATATCGTGTTTACCCATAATGGAAACCATAAAGGTATGCCCAAAATGAAAAATACATAATATTAAAGAAAACATAAACATATTATATATCATATATAAATATATTGACATCTTAATGTCCACCTTTGAAGGTGTTAGATTAGTATTGAACAATCATCGTTTCGAGAGGAGGAATTTCTCCATCCACGGAAACCGTATGTTCTTTAACCATTTGATGTACTTGTGTGAGAGTGTAGTTATAATAAAAATTATAACAACATCCTAGTATATTTAAGATACTGGTGTTGTTACAAAAGATGTAAATAAAAAGAGTTTAGGGGGTTGGAGAAGCAAAATAAAACAAATGAACATGAGAGAATGAATTACCTTTAAAAGTGTAACTCCTTTTGATTTGAGCCTAAAGGCTTCCTTTGAAAGTATTATGCCCAAAGGGAATCCCCTAGGATGAGTAGAGGGATGTGGAGAGAGTAAATGGGCAGTGTTTGGCCGAGAAAAAGCCTTGAGGAGTGTGTGAAATGAGGTAGAGGTGGGGGCCTTTTATAAGAGGAGAGGAGGGGCACTTTTGGAAAGTAAAGAAATATTACTTTATTTGAAAAAGAGTTTCGGATTCAAAATGTCCCACATTGGTATAATTCGTGGGTAAGGTGTTAAGGGTTCGAAATAAACCCATTCAATAAGTTTTTGACATGTTTAGTTCATAGATTTTACATTATCTTTCCATTTTATATAAATCGTTAAATAATGAGGTCATCGCTACATCATCATGATGTCATAAATAATTTAATTAATTTAGTGTCTAAAAATTATAAAAAAATTTCTATGATGTAGGAAATCGTTTTATCTTTCCAATGACTATTTATAATAAAAAATCTGTCTTGAATAACCCCACTTAGAAATTGTTTTAGTAAAACATATCATGTTTGTGTCATTTTTACTTTTACATTAAATAAAAAGTTATTTATGTCATTTCCCAACCAAAGTGGCTCCATGGGGTCCTAAAGTTGACCCATGGCTTTTATTGGTCGGCCATGATACAAACAATGAGGTTAGGACATGTTTCTAGGTCATCTCATACTATTAAAACATTATTTTTACCTTAAACTACACTAATTACCACTAATCGCGATTAAAAACTTAATAAGTTACTATTCACCAAAAATTATTTTAATCTCATTGAACCACATTTTACTTCTTAATGACAACCATGTATGTCTGATTTTTGAAATTCAAAACACAATGGTGGAAAAATTTCATTTAAACGGAAAATCAGTTTTTATAAGTACCACTTAGTGGTTTCACTATTCATCAAAAATTGATGTTTTTCAGAAAATTACCAAAAATTCATCCTAAGCTATATTTGATATTCCGAATTCAAAAATGAAGTCTATTTTACAAAATTCATAACATATAGTTCACATTAATAAATTTAATAATTAATCCCCGCTGCCAGAGCAAGTAGCGTGTTTTTATAAAACAATAAGTATCAAAAGATTGACACCAGTTTAAGTCTAATTTCAAAGTGAAATTGATTCCAATGACCACCATTGGATTAAATGGTAAAAATATATTCTAATTTAACTTTAAAACCAATTAAAAAGATAATATAATCATATAAATAAATTAGATTAAATAGAGGTTTTGAATTAAAATACAAAATTTTACACTATTCATTAAAAAAAGAACTTTATCCGAAAAATACCAAAAATTTACACAAAGTAAATTTTGATGTTACAATTCTTAAGAAGAGTTTTATTTGGTCCATTAGAATGTATAAGAGTGAAAAAAACTATATTTAATGATGGTTCGCCATCAAAAGGCGATAAGTGAACCTTTAGTGAAAACTAGGGCATATATGCCTAAAATTGAATTCTTTCCGTATTTTAAGCCTTTATCTTTTATTGGATATATCTAAAAACTGTTAAAAACATATATAGTCATATTTTAGTTATTTATATCCATTCCCTCCAATACAACAGCTACATGTTAACTACCATTTAAAATAATATTATTTTATTATTAGAGTGCAACGTAAGATTCAAAGAAACTCGTTGTTGCGTGTTGGGTACGCCATCGAGCATAGCGTCCCCTTTAAAGTCATATCAATATTTTATTCACAAATATGGATAAATATGAAAATGTCATATTCTTTATTTACCTGGGGTGTTACATCCTTCCCCCCTTTTGGGAATTGCATCCTCGTAATTTTTAAAATTGGGGTTAGAAAAGTCCCACATCAGAAGAAGAGTCGATAAAACAATCACATTAAAATAATGAAAGATAAGTACAAAGGTCACCCGATTTAACCCATACTAGGATTCCAAGTATGAAAATATGGACATGGAAGAAAAAGAAATGGGTCAGGTTCTGATGGAGAGTGATAGAAAACATGTTTAGGAGAAAGTTAACCATGAGAAAATCACAAACTTGTGATGGGTTAAACGGTATTCGATTCCCCAGTAGGAAAAGTTAATAGACAACGTTTTTGTTTTAAGATAATTTTTATTGAGGAATTTATTCACAAGGAAACATAATCACTTATCATGTTGACTCTCAACTTTTATTAGATTCCTTACACAAACTCATATTTTCCCCAAAAGGTGAGTATTTAGGAAGACTTGTTCACATTAAGAGTACTATAATCAACTTCTAGAGAATCACCTAATCCACAAAAGAGAACTATATACATACCATGTCTTTAGGCTTTAACCAAAACCAAAACCAAAAAGGTTAGTACAAGGTCAGATAATCCAGAAAAGGATAACCCATTAAAATCCATGCTTAATCTCCAAAATTTGTCCAACAAAACCCAAAGTTCAACGAGGACCATCCGATAAACAATTTGTCCATAAAATTAATCATAGTAAACCAATATAAGATTGAAACCCAAATATTTGAAGGATTTAGTCACATAGTCTTCCAAGTTAAATGGTAAAATTTATCTCCAAACAACATCAGTTGCTCTTAATGTCTCGTATTGAAAAGTAATTAACCTAATCACAGATCCTCTATGATAGGTTAATCATTTTCATAAATAACCCAAAATCATCCTACTCTTAATTCATAAAATCATATAACTAAAAAAAATCAGTCAAACTAACCAGGGACTTCACGTAGTTCAGTGGTAGGCGATAAAAACCAATCACACTTTGGTTGTGGGTTCGATTCCCGCAGCTTTGTCCGACGTGACGGGTTGTCACATGGTCTGCGTGTTGTCCTTTTTCCAAAACTATATAATTCTTAAAACATTCCCCAAAAAGGGATAAAATCTTCAAAAATAATCATAACATATTTTAACCTCAAGTTTATCTCATTCCTTTCATTTTCCATCATATCATAGAGTAACCCATAATTACCTAAAAAGAAAGGATCATATAAAACCTAATGGTTACCTTTTTAATTATTACCTGAACTTCCTCATCGATTGGTCATCTCGTACATGATGCATTATAGAACATACCATGGTTCACATGGTGGATCATGACTCCTTGATAGTTGGTTTAGAACAACCATGAGTTTCCTCGTTGAATACCCCATTTCATCCAGTCTCTTAATCAAAGAACCACCACAGTTTCCTTCAAACCAATTGTCACTTTGGTGCCCGCGAGATCCAGCCATTCACTAAAAACAGAAATGTCAGTGTGAGTATATCAACAAAACCATCATGTACTAATGAGGAAGGTAAACACTAACATATACTTACTCATTCACTTTATCTAAAACTAGGACCCTTTCTGAAATCCTAACCATTATGGTAATGTCACTTATACCCTAACCTCTAAAGTTATCTAAACCGACCTTTGATACCAACTATAAGGCCCCATCCTTAAACCTTACTTAAAATTGAATTAAATGAGTAATTCACATTGAGGATCTTTTCAGGTTTAGAGTTTTAGAGAATTAGGACATAACTATTAAATTTCAAAAGATTACAAAGTAGTCGCTTCTACTAAATTTCCATAAAATAAAAACTCTTAAAAAGAAACATGTATAGTTCCATGTTTTAGGTAGCATGACTTTCCCTTGATCCCATCCTTGACCCTATTCCACGCTAAGTCCTTTGAAAAACATTTCAAAAACTTGGGATGAGCATAAGAAGCTCAGTAAGGGATATAAAAAGATTGAAAACTGTTAGTTTTTCAAAACAACAAGTAAACCATGAATACTTTATCAATGTAATACTTTTCACCTTCATGAAGTAGTAAAAACTCTTCACTGAAAAAAAAGTATCATTACTTACCTTTATGTAACCAAAGTATTACCATAAAACCCATATAAATAACACATAACATTTATAAAGGTATCTTGGGACATAAACATACCTAAGTGGAATAACCATACGGTCGACTTCCACACATATCACTTAATGGAATAGCCATACGACCAATTTCCATACATACTTAATGGAATATCCATACGGCTGACTTCCATACCCAATGCATTGGAGGTTATAACGTAACCACCCATCCTGGTATTCACGGCACCACCCGTCATATGGTTTATAACGTAACCACCCGTTAAAATGTCCAAGTACCAATATAAAATCATAAAACAGAAAACCAATATAAAGGAATGATAACATTTCCACATTTCAATCACAATATATAATAAATATATTGACATAATAGAATCCTTTATCAAAACCATTTTCAATACCAAAATACATAAAACAGTATATGGTATTTATTTCATTTTAAAAACATAACGGCTTGTTGAGGAAGCCAAAGACCAAATAATACCCGAGGCAGCGGAAAAGGTCGTTGTCACCGCGTACGTTAAAAAAACATTCCTTTTTGTCGTTTTGTAAAACAGAAAAGATTCCTTTTGTATAAAAGTAAAGTTCAAAGGGGTTTATACACCGTATAAAAGAAAGTTGTGTATAAAACGAAATATGCCTCCATGAAAGGAGATTGAGACGAAGTCCCTTACAAAGACGGTATCCTTGGTTTAAGGATAAATCAATTGCATAATTATGTGTGACAAACGAATACACCAAATATAAGTGGATATTAAGTGTAAAACAATCAGAGGTTATTCAAACATATTCATAGAACGTCATATTCAAGGAGTATAAGTTTATCCCAAAGAATCAAATTTGGGCTAAGATGTTCCCTTGCAAAAATTTGACAGCCTAACGGCGTCACTTCAAAAATTTATAAAATGAGTTGATGAGAGATAAAAAGGGAATCTCATCACTTGGAAATAAAATTTACATCAATCAGGACATAGAAGAACATATCCCCACATAATAGTATGTGAATTAAAAGACATTACAAACGACGTCTTTTAAAAAGAGGAGGGTGAAAGGTTCCCTTACCGACCTGGGTAACTTTCGAAAATTACACCCCCTTGAAGAAGTGTCATACAATGAATATGTAAATACCCATAAATGAAATAATATTATAAAAGGAGTGTAATAGTGGGCAGTAGATAAACCACTCAATGCAAATTGTGGCAAATGTATCATAAATCTCACGAGAATAAAAGTGAGATGAAAAATCTCTTACGAAAACTCGGCAGCCTAACCGTGCCACTTAAAACTTCCAAAATGGATTGATGAGAGGAAATAGGGTCTCTCTTCACATCAACATAATGTTTATAGAAAGTGGAACATAAAATAACATCCACCAACATAACAAATAGGAGCTTAAATGAAGTGACATAAAGGAGAGTACTTTAAAAGAAAGAGAGAGGTTAGATCTCTTACGAAAATTCGGCAGCCTATCGGCGCCACTTAAAACTTCCAAAATGGATTGATGAGAGAGAATAGGGTCTCTCATCACATGAACATAAAAATTACAGTAAATTTAATATAAAAGATCATCCCAATAACAAAAATGATTAGCTTTAAAAGGAATGACATAAAAGTGTGCACTTAAAAAGAAAGAGAGGAGTCGGATCCCTTACCTCGGGTCCGACTTGACTCGATCGTTCATTAATCTCCTGAATAATAAACTTGAGTTAATTTCTACCTGATTAAGAACCTTTTTCAATCTTATTATTCCTTTTATATCACTTATTTCCATGTTATAAACATTATGTAATCATTAAGTTAATAATGATTGTTTTGTCGATATTTGGTTCTTAAGTCGAAAGTGGACTTCTTACAATTACATGTTGTTCGTGTGGTCAAAGGTTCTTTATATACAGAATGAAATTCCTGATTTGGATATCATATATATCATATATATCCAGAATATACATGTATTTATAATATTACATAATCATTTAGAGGTAAGAAATTAAATGCACCGTTCGTGGAGACGGTAAGCCGTATGTACGAATGAACGCTACTTTCATTTCTTTGTCATATTAATGGAATTAAAACTAAATGAGAGGTATGTATATTTTAATTACAGAATTATATTCATCATTTAGATGTATCATTCATCATATATATCCATTATATACATGTACATATAATAGTAAATTACATTTGGGGATAAAAATGAAATGCACCGTTCATGGAGACGGTAAGACGTACGTACGCATGAATGCTACTTTCATTTCTATATCATACTTTAATGGAAAGAAATAATAAATATATATAGGTATATAATAATTAAAGTATAACATCATATATAATAACATTAAATCCATCCTTTATATGTCCCACGTATGGCATTAACGAATCACATCACTTTGAGGGGGCGGTAGTCCGCACTTCCTTAAAGGAAGATATCGTGTTTACCCATAATGGAAACCATAAAGGTATGCCCAAAATGAAAAATACGGAAGTTTAAAGAAAACATAAAAATATTATATATCATATATAAATATAGTGACATCTTAATAGCCACCTTTGAAGGTGTTAGATGAGTATTGAACAATCATCGTTTCGGGAGGCAGAATTTCGCCATCCACGGAAACCGTATGTTCCTTAACCATTTGAGGTACTTTTGTGAGAGTTTAGTTTGAATAAATCTTATAAAAACATCCTAGTATATTTAAGATACTGTTGTTGTTACAAAATAAGTAAATAAAAAGATTTTAGGGGGTTGGAGAAGCAAAATAAAACAAATGAACATGAGAGAATGAATTACCTTTAAAAGTGTAACTCCATTTGATTTGGGCCTAAAGGCTTCCTTTGAAAGGATTCTGCCCAAAGTAAATCCTCTAGGATGTGGAGAGGGATGTGGAGAGAGTAAATGGTCAGGGGTTGGCCGAGACAAAGGATTGAGGAATGTGTGAAATGAGGTAGAGGTGGGGCCTTTTATTAGAGGAGAGGAGGGGCACTTTTGGAAAGTAAAGAAATATTACATTATTTGAAAAAGAGTTTCGGATTCAAAATGTCCCAAATTGATATAATTCGTGGATAAGGTGTTAAGGGTTTTAAATACACCCATACAATAAGTTTTTGACATGTCTAGTTCATAGATTTTACATTATCGTTCCATTTTATTTAAATCGTTAAATAATGAGGTCATCGCTGCATCATCATGATGTCATAAATAATTTACTTTATATAGTAAGTAAAAATTATAAAAAAATACGATGATGTAGGAAATATTTTTAGCTTTCCAATTAATATTTATAATAAAAAATCTGTCTTGAATAACCCCACTTAGAAATTGTTTTAGTAAAACATATCATGTTTGTGTCATTTTTACTTTTACATTAAATAAAAATTTATTTATGTCATTTCCCAACCAAAGTGGATCCATGGGGTCCTAAAGTTGACCCATGGCTTGTCATGGTCGCCCATGATACAACCAATGAGGTTAGGACATGTTTCTAGGTCATCCCATACTATTAAAACATTATTTTTACCTTAAACTACACTAACTACCACTAATCGCGATTAAAAACTTAATAAGTTACTATTCACCAAAAATTATTTTAATCTCATTCAACCACATTTTACTTCTTAATGACAACCATGTATGTCGGATTTTTGTAAATTCAAAACACAATGGGGGAAAAATTTCATTTAAAAGGAAAATCAGTTTTTATAAGTACCACTTAGTGGTTTCACTATTCATCAAAAATTGATGTTTTTCAGAAAATTACCAAAAATTCAACCTAAGCTATATTTGATATTCCGAATTCAAAAATGAAGTCTATTTTACAAAATTCAAAACATATAGTTCACATTAATAAATTTAATAATTAATCCTTGCTGTCAGAGCAAATAGCGTGTTTTTATAAAACAATAAGTATCAAAAGATTGACACCAGTTTAAGTCTAATTTCAAAGTGACATTGATTCCAATGACCACCATTGGATTAAATGGTAAAAATATATTCTAATTTAACTTTAAAACCAATTAAAAAGATAATCTAATCATATTAATAAATTAGATTAAAAATATTTTTTGAATTAAAGTACAACATTTTACACTATTCATTAAAAAAAGAACTTTATCGAAAAGATACCAAAAATTTACACAAAGTAAATTTTGATGTCCCAATTCTTAAGAAGTGTTTTATTTGGTCCATTATATTTTATATTAGTGAACAAAACTATATTTAATGACGGTTTGCCATCAAAAGGCGATAAGTGAACCTTTAGTGAAAACTAGGGCATATATGCCTAAAATTGAATTCTTTCCATATTTTAAGCCTTTATATTTTATTGGATATATATAAAAACATTTGAAAACATATATAATCATATTTTAGTTATTTCTATCCATTACCGCCAATACAACGGCTACATGTTAACTACCATTTAAAATAATATTATTTTATTAGTAGAGTGCAACGTAAGATTCCCAAGAAACGCGTTGTTGCGTGTTGGGTACGCCATCGAGCATAACATCCCCTTTAAAGACATATCAATATTTTATTCACAAATATGGAGAAATATGAAAATTTTATATTCTTTATTTACCTGGGGTGTTACACGTGCTCCTTGGGCATTCCATTGCGAGAGTGCCTAATTCTCTATTTATGGATGTCATTCACGGGTTTCTCCCATGCCCGAGGCATCCACATCATACACTGTTTTCTCGTACAACCTTCTAGGCTCGTACAAAGTAACTTCAATGTCCCCTGGACGATACCACCCATTTCATTGCTTTACATCATTCTTCTTCGCATAGGCACGCTAATGTATAATGCTTTTTCTCATAGCCACACTAACGTGGATCCCTCAATGGTTCGCTCTGTGACCCCCCTCACTAAATTGATGTTGATGCCTTCCCTTCTACAATGAGCTTAGGTTACCAGTTATGTAAGCCCTAGGGGTTTGGAGCAAACCCACCTCGTGCGAGATGCAGGACATTAAACTGTCAAGCCCCATCGTCCTCAGCACATGATGTTAAACTGTGACCTTTCCCCGTTCATACAACATAGGGTCCCCCACCTTGGACATTCTCCAGGCCCACTCGTCTCCATGGGGATGAGATCAACCCTCACAGAAGATGTTATCCACCATATTGGAGTGGCGTTTGTCCACGGGATAGAGCATCCACCTTGTTGTAAGAGCCTAACTTTTCTTGTAGGAGGAATCATCCATGCTCGTCCTTTCATCTTCGATCCCCTAGGCTAGAAAATGGAATTGCAGGGAATGAGGCTCCTCCTTTATTCGGTCCCAAATCCCCTTCCCACTGCAGTTTTTCACCTCGTGCCACCGTCCTGGAGTATGTCCCGATTTCTTGGGCTTCTAACCACAGATAATCTCTTATTTCCCCTTTGGGCCACTCCGCGCGTAAGCCCCAACCCACTTCACTTCCCATGGATGCACCTTTCATGATGTGATCGTCAGGTCTCTTCTATCTCTTGTTTCTCACACTGATCATGATTCATGTGAGCTTAGAGTGAGCACCGACCAAGAAAAACCAACAGCTTGGGCCACCTCAGAGTGGAATTCCCATCCCATAACCTGAACTACGGGAACATTGATCCATGTCAAGGCATAGTATGTAGGATGCCTCCACGAGGCTCAAGCCCCAACAACACCTTGGGCTGCCTTAGAGTGTATTCCCCAACCCATACCAAAACTACGGGGAATTTGATCCATGTCAAGGCATGGTACGTAGGAAGCCTCCTTGATGTTCAAGCCCCAACAACACCTTGGGCCGCCTCAGAGTGTAAGCACTAACCCATTCTCGAACAACGGGGACATTGATCCATGTCAAGCCATGGTACGTAGGAAGCCTGCACGGGGTTCAATCCCCAACACCTATGCCTGCCTCAAATTGTATGCCCCAACCCATACCCGAACAATGGGGACTTTGATCCAGGTCAAGGAATGGTACGTAGGAAGCCTCCACGAGGTTTGAGCCCCAACAACTCCTTTGGTCACCACAAAGTGTAAGCCCCAACCCATAACCCGAACTTTGGGTACTTTGATCCATGTCAAGGCATGGTACATTGGAATCCTCCTAGAGTTTCAAGCTCCAACACTTTGGGCTGCCTTAATGTGTAAGCAGCAACCCATAGCCCTAACTTCGGGTACATTGATCTATGTAATGGAATGGAACATAGGAAGCCTACATGAGATTCAGGCCCCATCACCTAGGGCCCCCTCAGAGTGTAAGACCCAACCCATACCCGCACTATGAGGACATTTATCCATGTCAAGTCATTTTACGTAGGAAGCCCCCATGAGGTTCATTCCCCAACAACACCTTGGTCCGTCTAAGATTTTATGCCTCAACCCATTCCTGATCTACAGGGTCTTTGGTCTATGTCATGTCATGGTACGTAGGAAGCCTCCAAGAGGATCATCCCCCAAAACCTTGGGCCGACTCAGAGTAGAATCCCCAACCCATTCACTGACAATGGGGACTTTGATCCATGTCAAGGCATGGTACTGTAAGATTGGTATTGAGTATGAGGTTTCCAAACTACGATACCAATTGTAGGATCGAAATAATAATGTAGATGCTAAATATACAATATGGGGGTGAATTGTACATTTTAAAAATTTCCTTAAACAAGGAATGATCTAAGTTTAACAAATTTAAACTATGAAAATTCAAAACACCTCTAACACAAATTAAAATATTGGGGAAAAGTATGAAGTTACATGTTTCTAGTTCTATGCACTTGCTTAAATCTGGAAAGTGATTCTGAAAAATAGGTTCCAAAAATTTGGAGCCGAAAATTGAAACTTAACTAAAGTTTATAATATAAGATTAAACCTTAAAGCATATATAATCTAAATTAATTAGAGTACAGTTGTAAAGAAATATAATAGAGTTATAATTTCCTCAAAATACAAAATTACAGTGGAAAAACAAGTAGTAAAACATCAAGTAACAAGATATAAATATTTTATCCCTAAGAGAAGTGTATCCAACAACCTTGGATAAATGTCCCTTGATTTATACATTCAAGCATGATTGTCTTACCCACACTAGGGAAAGCCCTCGATATGATGATTGGAGTCTCTATCTTGCTATCCCTGCAAGCCATCAACTTAATGTTAGTTGGAACCATTGTCATCATCACCAAGGAAGCCCTTAAACTTCAATGAAGTCGGCACCTATGTCGTCCTATCCCTGGATGCCCTCGAATGTAATCACCAACACTCGAAGCCGCATGATATTATCTGAACGAGTAGTTTAGTACGCACAAAGCATGGAAATATTCTCTCTGTTGAACTCACCTTAATAACATGTGATCTCTATAGTGATCAATGTCTTATGGAGCTCATTCAAATGAGCTCCTATTTATAGGCTCAGTTGGAACGGTCCGCTCCCTCCTCCAATGGTCATATTTTCCTTAAATTTCGGAGGGACATGTACACATGTTACTCAACCAATGGTTAGTTAGAAACAGAATGGACGACATCATTTTATAACCAAAATGTATAACTGAAAGCACAACATTGTTTTATAATGAAACGAGTGTAAGCATAAGAAAAACTAAAGTATGTAGTGTAAGAAAATAATAGTTCGGAGTCTATCCAAAATGGAATTTGGTGTCTATAATAAAGATATATTAGGATTCTATTTTGTTGGAATTCCGAACCTAAATTATGTAGGAATCCGGAGTCTTAATTTCTAAGGATGTTTGGAGTTTGGTTTCACCAGATTTCAGAATCTGGACTTATAGAGTTCAGAGTCGAACTAGTAAAAGTTCAGAGTCAAACTAGAAAAATTTCAGAGTCAAACTTATAGAAGTTTGTAGTCTATCTAGTAAGAGTTCGATGTCGAACTAGAAAAAGTGCGGAGTCGAACTAGTAAAAGTTCATATTCAAACTTGTAAAAGTTCAGAGTCGAATTGATAGATGTTCGGAATCGAACTAGTAGGATTTCAGATCCAGAATTTGGAATGGATCTTCAATAGAGTTTGTATCTAGAATTCAAAATAGAACTTCATATCTATGTATTACATGATTCCGAGGTTTTAGGTATGAATCAGATTTTTATACTTAAGAAAAATATTTATATGTATAAGGATGTCTAGGATAGGATAAATTTCCTTAAGGAGAGAAATTTTCCATATAGAAGTAAAACATAGATTTTCATAAGTATAATGTGTTTGTGATTTTCAAATTACGAAGGAATGGGAAAGTCATAAGGAAAACCATATTGACTCAACAGTCTCCCCATTTTTGAAAGCACAAACATCCTTAAGAAAAACAATACATAGACTTTGAAAATTTTCATTAGACATTAAAATTACAACTTATCTCCCTTTGTTCATTGATGACAGTGAATACAACTAACTCCCCCTTAGGAATTGAAACTCTAAGGATTGTATTGTAAATTTCTGGAGTGGAGTTTTCATTATCATGGGAATGAAAAATGTTGTAATGAGAAACTACCCCTTACATTAAGGATATTTCACATAGAAATTTTTCCTTCTCCATTTTTTAATTTTTACTTCTCCCCATTTGAGTGGTTCTTTTTCCTTTTCCCCTATGTGATTTTCAAAAAGAATTGAAGGTAATGAAAAAAAAATTCCTTGAAACAATACTACATAACAAGACAAGAAAGAACGAAGAATAAATTTCATTAGTGTTGAGAAAATTATTACAAGGAAATAAAAATACAACAAAAGATTGGAGTGGGTATATTTTCCTTTCATTTCCATCGGGATTATCATCTTCAACAAGGCTTTTGGTTTCTTCAAATCTCTTTTATCCTCGTCAGCTTGCCTCTCCAAAGATTTTATCCTTTCATCTTGAGGTTTCAAAGCTTCTACCTAAGCCTTGATGGATTCTTTTTGTATTTATACTAACTCATCATGCTTACAAGTCTTTTATCAAGCTCAAACTAGATATCCTTATCGCTTATAAAATTTTGAGCAAGAGAGTTGTCCTTTTCATTCGTTTCCTTCACTTGTTGACTCCGAGAACATTCATCAATGATCAGATCATCCTGAAGATTCTTAATCCTATTATCCTCAGTGTCAAAAGCATCTTTTACCTCATTCTAAAAATTATCATACTCATCCATGTATTTTTAAACTTTCCAAGACCAAAAAGTGAATTTGTTGCATGACATTATGTGTACTTCATAATTGATCAGAAAACTTCTATGGTCGGCCTCAATCTTTATACACTTATCCATCGCCATGGATAAAAATTATGACTTCTGATTCAAGCTATGCTGCACCATCTGACATCTAGAATCTATAGTGGGTAATATCAGAATGGTGTCCACCAACTTATTCAGGGATTCCACCACAAAATCATGACAATGATCTGATGACTCTGAATCAGATAACTTTCATGTAGATTGCTCTTCCTCAACCTGGACTAGCATCCTTCTTGATGAACCAACAAACACTTTCTTCCTGATTATATCTTTTATTGGTGTATCCATGAGCACTTTCTTTCCTTTGTCAGCATTCAAAATGGGTTGATCATCTGAATATTATTCCTCACTTTTTGATAATTGAACAATATGGTGTTCATCTGGTTTCTCCTTTTTTCCCCTTCTTCAAAGAAATTATTCTCATAAGATTCATCCTTATCAGATAAAACATTTTCCTTCTCTTTTTTTTGCTTATTATCATCCTTGCTGCTTAATTTCTCAAATCCCTTTCAAGGAGTGACTAATTTTACAGATTAAACCTTTTCTTGATAGTCTTCTACTTGCTTGATCATGTTATCCAGATCATCACTTCCTCCTCCTTCTTCTTCTTCTTCCGCCTCTATTTCTTCTTATACTTATTCAATAACTAGTTTCTCTACTTCTTCAACAACTTCATTACCCTTAAGCTTTTCCAGAGTGGAGTACTTCTTACTAGGGGTTTCTGGTAATGATTGAACATCAAAGGTTTCTGGAATGTGAATCTTCTCAGAGGCTAACTCTGGTGCTTTCAAAAGAGATTGAACAATCTCCTCTTCTGACATCTTCTTCATCAACTTCTTTTCTTTCGATCGCTTTTCTAACTCATAAGCAGCTCTTTCCCTTAAGGCCTTAGCCTCAGCATGGTCCTGTCCGAACAAAGGATCCCCTTATTTCCTCTTCTATTTGTCTTCCCTCCACTTTTCTGCCACTTCATCTGGGTATGATTTTTGTTTTTTCATATTGGGAGGTGCAGATTGAGTTTTCTTAGATTGGGGGGTTCTGTACTCAACAACCACTTCCTTAAGCTTCCACTTCTTAGAAATTTTTTCACTAGTTTAGTCTTCCCCACATTCTCCAGAATGACTTCAGCCACTCCCTCTGGAAAACTATAAAATTCATCGGTTTCCTTAAAAAAACCATATTCATTATTTTCAGTGTATCATCCCTGACAAACATAAGCATGAAATTCCGAATTTTAGACATACAAGCACCCTTGAATGAATCTAAGCACCGAACTATCGGGTTTGATAGTAATGCATGGTACATGATGATTTGAGCTCTCAAGTTTGATTATTTGATATTCTTGACAGTCACAAGGATATGCCTCATCAGATTTATCTTTCTTAGATTCACCAAGAAATCTATGAAAGATATGTCACTTTTCATTAGGATATCATTATCTCCCTTTCTTGGAAAGAAAAATCCATGTACCCAATGTTGAAGAATCTAATTATTAGGAGAAATATGAGAAATCTTTGTTGTCTTGACAACAGCATGTCCAAGACATTGTATGGCTTTAACTGTAAAAAAATTTCCTTGTGCATTCGGGAGTTTGTGTGAACAAAATTCAGCTTCTCCATCATATGATAGCCCCACCAAACATGCCACCTTTTTGTAAGTAATTTTATAACTGCTTCCATAATACTTGAATGAAAACTTTTCTCTTCCATATTCCTCATAAAAACTAGCTGACTCATAAAATTATACAAGTAACTCCTGATAAACAGCATCCTGATCACCTGCCTTGAAAATACCTGCATCATACAAACCATTCAGTTTGATATTCTTGGTGATGATAGAATCGTACATGTAGAAGTTCGGATGGAAAAGTCTTTCTCTGTACACTTTCCATATTGAAATTGGCTTTGATGTAGACAAATCTTGAGATGTAGCTTCAACATACATTCAGAAAAGAGAGTTTTGAAAGATTCAGAATGGGCTTCAGAGAGATTGGAATGGTTCATAAGAAGAGAGTCAGGGCTTCGGGATGCGAAGGCTTTGAAAAACTGATGTGGGGTGACCCTCAGGGGTCCCATTTATATAGGTGTTGTGTTGACTATTTAGTTTCCTCGGTTGATCGAATGGTTGAGATACATTGAGATTTTATCTGACGGTTGAGATACAAACCGCAAGAAAAACGTGACATCGATCTTTTGAGGTTTTAAAAAAATTCGGATTGACGGAATTTAGAAACTGATACACATTTAAATGTAAAGAAACTACCAGAAATGAAAAATTGACTATGAAAACTTGAGTAATGAAGCCATACCATTTGAATTTGCTAGAAAATAGACCCATGTAAATCTAGTGTAATCATCAACTAGAAAAAACACAAAGTATTTTACGCCAATGCTTCCAGTTTGTGTTGGACCGAAAAGATCCATGTGCACCAACAGTAATGCATCAGTTTTTGATACTTCACCGATCAATTTAAAACTATATTTATGCTTCTTGCCATATTTACAAGGATCAAAAACATTAGATGAATCAAATCTATGCTCCAGTTGATCCTTAACTAGTTTCTTCTTATATTGTTTAAATAATTTTCTATGGTTATAGTAACCTAGCCTTCTATGCCATAACCAAGAATGATCTTCCATTTCACTAAGGAAAGGTATGTCTTGGCTCCTAAGGTCCTATAATTTCAATGTGTAAACATTATCTTTCCTATGGACAGAAAGAATAAATTCTTCCTTGGAATTGTGTACTAAACACTTTTCATTCCTAAAATTCACAAGGTATCTTTCATCACATAGTTGAGTTATGCTAATGAGGTTGTTCTTAAGACACTTAACAAACAAATCATTTGAAATCAAATGTTTTCCAAGAAGAACAATATTACCTATACCAACAATTTCTCCCTAAGCATTATCTCCGAGAGTTACTTTTCCTCCTTTCATCATGATAATCTTTTCAAAATAGTTTTTTTTACTAGTCATGTGTCTGGAACATCCATTATCCATGTAATGAGTATTATTGTTGGTACATCCTTTATCTTCCTGAAAATAATAAAATAATTAGATATTCGGAATCCAAACTTGTTTGGATTTGAGATTTTCAGATAACAAAATTTTGGGTATCCACATTTGTTTAGAGAAATATGTTTTATGAAACCCCTGAGATTGAACTTTATTCGAAGAACAATTTTTTTCCAATGCCCACTACTTTGACAATTAGTGAAAAAGGGGCTTTAGAATGAACAAAATAGTTATTTTTTAAAACAGGTTTTTGGTGAGTATAACCTAATCCACTATTGTTTCCTTTAGGTTTAATTTGAGAATATATCTTGTCAAATTTTTCAATCCCAGAGTTAAATTTTTCAAGAAGCTTCTTAAGGGAAAATATTTAGGATTTTAGTCTAATGATTAAATTCCTATCCTCAAGAATCATTTTCTTAGAGTTAGATTTTTCCTCAAAGATTTTTATTTTTGAAATAGCATTCTTAAGATCTTTAGAAAGTTCTTCCATATCAGAATTTTCATTCTCATGGTCTTTAGAAAGTTTTACTAAAATCACTTATTTATCATTAAGATCTGAAGAAAGGTTTGAAATAAATTTTGTAAGAACTTCTTCCCTAGTATTTTCCTTGTCTAATTTATTACAAATTTTACAATTATTTGCTTCATGAAACCTGGGAAATATTGATACATATTCATATGATGGTTATTCATTTTTTGAGGATGAATTCTCTTCCTTAGAAGTAGTATTATTAGAATAGTAGTTCTTAACAAGAGATAAGTTTGTTAAAGCCTCGGCAGAGCATACCTTGGCCATATGACATGTATATGAAAAATATGTATTAGCCATAAATCCCATATTCTTCTGAGCTGATGAATCATATTCCAAAGATTCACTTTCAGAAGAGTCTCCACAGCTAGCACACCAAGTAGTATTAGCTTTCAGACTTTTCATATCATTATCTTGGTAAAACGTCTTCATGTTCCTTTCAGAATGCCTCTCTTTCCTTTCTTTCATTTTGAGCATAGGGTAATCAGGTCTGATATGTCCAGTTCTCTTTCACTCATAGCATGTGACCTCTAAATCTTTATTATCTTTTTTTCCCTTTTTCTTATACCTAGATTGGAAATTTCTTTGACCAGCTATCTTGTTCATCATTCGAGCATGATTTTCTAACTCATTCTCTGAGACTTCACTCTCACTAGATTCAAATTGGATAGTAACCTTCATAGACATGGATCTATTTACTCTCTCTAGAGTCATTTCTTTCATATGATTTGATGTTGTAGTAAAAGAAATATTATCATTCCCATTGTTCTTTCTGATGTTGTTAGCATCTCACTTCATCCTTGTTTCGTGTTGAAGAAGAGTTCCAAACATCTCATCTAAAGAAATTTGAGTGACCTTCCTGTTCTCATCAATTGTTGTTCTCTTTCATTCCTAGTAATTAGGCATAATATCAATGATATTGTCCACAAGAGATTCATCATCCAGACCTTTTTCACCCATATATTTTAAGTTGTTAACTATAGTCATATACCATTACTCTACATTACAAATGGGTTCTCCATAAAGATAATTAAAACTGTGATACTCAGCTCTCAACATATCTCTTCTAGTCTCAATCACATTAGATGTTCCAAAATGAGTAACTTCGAGTTTTTTCCATATAATATTAGATGTTTCACATGAAAAATTTTGCTATATATGTTTCTAGTCATTGAACGTAGTAAATTATTGTGTACCGTAAAGTTTAATTGATAATCATGCTTCTCTTAGTTTGTGAAAGCACTCACTTACTTATCAAGAATTTAATAACCTCTGGTAAACATAACAAAGTTATCTACCCTAGTATTGATAATAAAAGTCTTCATACGATCTCTCCAGTACTCATAATCATTTCCATCAAAAATTGGTGGTCGTGTAGGATTTAGGTTGTCGATGGAACCAACATTTAAACCTTCCATCTTTAAGAATGTCTTTCTACACAAAAACTTTTTAATAACAAAAGTTCAGATTCAAGGAAAAATATTCCAAAGCAAGGAATAAAATATAACAATGATAAAGACCAAGAAAAACATATATGTATGTATAAGTATTTCAAAACCCTGGCTCTAATACCAATAGTAAGATTGGTATAGAGTATTAGGTTTCCATCCTCTGATACCAATTGTATAATCGAAATAATGATGTAGATGCTCAATATACAAGAGGGGGGTGAATTTTACAATTTAAAAATTTCCCTAAACAAGGAATGATCTATGTTTAACAAAGATAAACTAAGAAAATTCACTACACCTATAATACCAATTAAATGATTGGGGCAATTTATGATGTTACAAACTTCTAGATTTATGCACATGCTTAAATCTGGAAAGTGATTCTGAAAAACAGGTTCCGAGAATATGGATCTGGAAATTGAAACTTAACTAAAGTTTATAAATGAGATTATACCTTAAAGCGTATAGAATCTAAGTGAATCAGTGTACAAGTGTAAGGAAATATAAGAGAGTAATACATTCCTTACAATACAAAATTCCAGTGGAAAGACAAGTAGTAAAACTACAAGTAACAAAATAATAATCTTTTAACCCAAAGACAAGGGTATCCAACAACCATGGATAAAATTCCCTTGATTTATACTTTCCTGCAAGTATGTCATACCCACACTAGGGTAAGCCCTCGATACAAAGGTCAGAGTCTCTATCTTGCTATCCGTACAAGACCTCAAATTCAAGGTATTTGGAACCTCTGTATTCCTCAGCAAGGATGCCCTTGAACTTTATGGATGTCGGCACCTCTGTCTTCCTATCCCCGAAAGCCCTCGAATGTAATCAACAACACTCGGAGTCACATGAAGCAATCTGAATGAGAATTTCAGTACGCACAAAGCATGAAAAGCTTCTCTCTCTAGAAATCACCATAATAGCATGTGTTCTCTAGAGTGATCAACCTGTTATGGATCTCTTTCAAATGAGATCTTATTAATAGGCTCAGTTGGAATGGTCGGCTCCCTCCTCCAACGGTCATATTTTACTTAAATTTTGGAGGGACATGTACACGTGTAACTCAACCAACGGTTAATTAGAAACAGAATGGATGATATCATTTTATAACAAAACATGTATAACTGAAAGCACGATATCATTTTATAATGAAACGAGTGTATGAATAAGAAAAACTAATGTTCAGAGTGTAAGAAAATAAAACTTCGGAGGCTAACCAAAATGGAATTCTGAGTCTATAATAAAGAGATATTCGGATTCTATTTTATAGAAATTTTGAACCTGAATTTTGTAGGAATTCGGAGTCTGAATTTCTACGGATATTCGGAGATTGGTTTCACTAGAGTTCAAAATCTGGACATATAGAGTTCGGAGTTGAACTAGTAAAAGTTCAGAGTCGAAGTAGTAAAAGTTCGTGGTCGAACTTGTAAAAGTTTGGAGTTGAACTGATAGAGTTCAAAGTCAAACTAGAAAGCATTCAGAGTTGAACTCTCAAAATTTTAGGGTCTAACTAGTAAAAGTTCGGAGTCAAACTTGTAAAAGTTCGGAGTCGAACAGATAGATGTTTGGAGTCGGACTAGTAAGAGTTCGGATCCAGAATTCAGAATGGAACATCATTAGAGATTGTATCCAGAATTCAAAATGGAACTTCATATCTAATTATTATATGATTATGAGGTTTTAGGTATGAATCTGATTTTTATACTTAATAAAAATATTGCTATGTATAAGGATATCTAGGTTAGGTTAAATTTCTTTAAGGAGACAAATTTTCCTTATTGAAGTAAACGATAGATGTGCTTATGTATATGGTGTTTGCGATTTTCAAAATAAGTAGGAATAGAAAATTCTTAAGGAAAACCTTATTGACTCAACAAGTATGTTGGAAGCCTCTACGTGGTTCAAGCCCCAACACCATGGGACACCACATAGTGTATGCCCCAACCCATACCTGAACTATGGGGACATTGATCCATGTAAATTCATGGTATGTAGGAAGCCTCCATGAGGTTCAATCCCACTATCCATGTAGACCCTAGGTCCCTATTCACGCTGGTTAACCAACTCCAACCCATCCTGAACTATGATGACTTTGATCAATGTCATGGCATGGTACATAGGATGCCTCCATGAGGTTCAAGCCCACAACCAGGTTGTTTTGAACACCTTCATGTTAGGTTCACCCCATTCCCCATAAAATTAAACAGTATCCCCCATCCTGAACTACGTAGAATTTGATTCCCCGCCATGGGGATATGTTGGAAGCCTCGATGAGGTTTAATCCCATCACTCATGTCGCATCCTGATCTCTCCCTCGAGCCTATGTGTCACGGGAATCTCATGCCCCAGCCTAGAGGTTCCACTTATTCTAGGTCCCATATATGCATCCATTCACAAGGGTGACCTCCCCAGGTGTCCCATCGTCATATCGAACTACTCGGACTTTGATTTCCTTCCACGGGGATAGGTTGGATGCCTCTTCGAGGCTCAAGCCCAACTTCACTATCGCCCTAGCGATGACAATATTTCATCCCCCATTCACTTCATCACCCATGCAGATCCTCACCCAGGCCACCACATCCTGGTGGGATCATACCACACCAACTACCCTATCCATCCAACAACATTCAAGAAGCCACCCATGGGTTGGCCCGAGTATCGGTGTTCCCTCTAGGGGTTCTTCCATCTGATCCACGATAACCAGTGTTCTGTTCAGTTTGATCCGTCTCCGCTAGAAATTAAACTTGCGGCATACCCAGTGTTAAACATGAGAATCCGGGGAAAACCTCAAATACATTCTCATGAAATATGATTCCCTGCATTCAATGTGGGATACCTCTTCCTTCTGCGCCCTCGAGAAGCCCTATAATAAGGAACAGAAGACAGACACACCAATCCCCCAGTGTCCAGACATGCCAGTGATGTTGAATGTGACTACTCCTATATCCAAAGGTTGCTGCCCTAACCGGACCCATTGGATTTTCCTAACAGAAATAGTGTAATTAAGTAGTTTCCATGAAGATATGGCCCTCAAAAGAGTTTCACAAACAGCGCCTTAAGTCTATAATAGATACCAGGACTAGGTGACGAGCTCTAAGGAGGAATCCACAGAAGGAAGAACCGACATCCCATAATTCCATTTCGATCAAGGAGTAGACGTACCAAAATAAAGAGGAGAGGAATATCTCTTTTGTACAGCAGGAATGTGGTGTAACAGCTACGTGTCCTCTACATGAAGGATGCACGCGTCCCGATGAAAGTATTAGAAACAAAAATGGTGAACCCGATGTGAAGGTCTTCTCCCCAGCATGGAGACTAGTTGTGTTCGAGGCATCAGTGGATTAGCATGTCATCAGACCCCATCATGTGGCACCAGGTACCACAAGGAAAATAGTAGGCATGATGTGAAACTTTCTAGAATTTGGGATAGTCAGGACGTTAGCATTCCATTCTGCGATGTTGTCAGTGTTGATCTCTCTTACCGGCAACGGATGACGGAATAGTGTTGGGGCACTGGTTGTCTATTTATTTTCAAATCAGTGTTAATGATTTCATCTCCCTGCTTTCAGGAACCATGTTGTTCTATCCAAAACTCAGTCTCCATTAGCCCACTGCGGTAGTGGCAGGGGAAATATCGATGCGGCCACCCCGCGCGGTTCTTCCTCTTCCATGACAGCCTCGACTCCCACGACTGCAGGGCGCCCACGCCCCCTCTCCCCATCAGAAATTGTCCAGCGAAGGGTAATTTATGGCCCTGTACGCAGGTACAAGGAGGAGGAGATCAGCCCCACTAGGGATATGGCACCCCAAGATCTCGAGGCGGCTGTGCCTCACCATCAATGATGCCCCCAAGGGTCGCGCAGGGAGCCACTCATTACCACCCCATCATTCATTGGTTTCAGGTGATTGTCACCAGAATGCCTTGAAAACACCCTACCCTACGCCGACGAGATAGGGGATGTCCGGGTCGGCCCGATCTGAGTCATGATCCATGGACACCAGGAGAGGGCTCTCACGAGGCTGCGTTAGTGCCACTGCCTAGTTCCCCGAGCCAAGGAGCAGGTAAGACAAGCGCCTACACCACTGGCTCTAGTTCATATGACCCGACGCTATGGTCAGGCATAAATGGAGGAGGACGCCTACTGTGGGGCGTCAACGTCAGCGACTACTGTGGCTCGAGAAACCACTGACTCATTCCCCCAACTCCCAAAATACGTTGAGTAGGGGCAGTTATACGATCGACTTAGATCAAGGTCCCAACAGTCCCACAGGAAGGCTGAGTCGAATCTCTAGGTTGCCGGATCATGCGATGGTCGATGCGCACCAATCCACAGCAATGCCACCTAGTGCGGAGTCCCACTCCGTACAACCACTACAGATGGTTCGGGTCCTCCATGCTTCTAACCTCTCCTTGGAGGTCTGCCCTATGCCACCTTCAACCCATGCGAGGGTCTTCCCCGTGACAGCAACACTCTGTATGGAGGTCTCTCCCACACTCACTACATAGGGTACGAGGTCACTCAACCTGCCACATACTGCGGGTATGGAGACATTGTATGTCTGGTCGCTCGCCAGTACAGAAGTCCTCCCCATGTCCTTGTATTAGCTGGAAAAATTATTCCTCTCCCCAGTGATCGGAGGGGTGGAGGCCAACTTCACTTCACCAACGCCCAGCATGGAGGTCCTACTCATGCTCGACTTTACCAGTATGAGGACATTCCATGCATTGATGTAGTCAAGGGAAGTGAGCATGAATGTTCTACCCATGCTCCCATCGCTCCTACATGTTCTTATGTCAGCACCAGTAGAGGCACTGCCTACTCCAGCACTTCCCACATTGGTCATCCCCGTGTCCCTTTCGAAATTTTCCCTGGTGCTCCTCACACTACAGCCCTCCCCTGCGGGAGTTCTCTCCGCCCCAACACCAGTATGCCCAAGGGAACTCCTCTTGCTAGAAGTAGGCCTTCCCCAAAGAGAATCCCAGGGGCTGGAGAAAAGGGGGTCTCCACCGCAATAGGAATTATGGGGAAGGTTAGATAGGAATTAGACCAGTCTGCTTCTCCAACTCCAAGGCGGAGTATGACTCAGCGCTGGAGCCCTCTCCTCAGTCCTCCGATTCAAGGGCTGGGGCAGGAAAGAGGAACATTCGCCTCGTACACATGGAATGTGAGGTCCATAAGATCCCTGTCTCCCTTCGATGGTATATCCACGAGGATGAGAAACTGGCATGTCCCCAGTTACCGACCACGCGGTGGCCACCGTTATCTCCGAAAGAGCCCACTGTATTGTCTAGAGACTATGTATTGATATTTTTGGGGTCAATGGTGGAAGAGCCTCGACATAGCCCACCCTCGGTAGAAATTGATTCTATGTCAGGATCTTTGGTTTTGGTCCATCCTATCATGATATAGTAGCAATGTTGCAATAGTCCTCATAGGACAACCCAAGATTTGGTAGCCAGTTATCCCACTCGTCATATTCTCCACCGGCAATCCCACCATCCCAACGATCTGCTTCAGTACCACTTCTAGTTCCTCATCCACCCCCAATTGGTGAGTGGGGAAGTCATGGTTCATACCCAGAATCTAATCCGGGGAGATTTTGGACCATCCTCACAGTGGACCACTTCCCTGAGATGTTTTGGCAGGTCACGGGACCATATTGTTGTGCTCTGGAATCTCTCACCGCGGAGGAGATTGAATGCTTCCGTCGGACCCTCTGGGGGACTCACTTCCATCTTTTCCACCAGTGGATGTCTTATCCAAGGAGCCAAATTCACCTTTATGACATTGTTGAATAATCCCTTCTGGTTGACATGGATACACTCCCTGTGGTTCAGCACACTGAGTCACCTGGTCACCATAGGGCAATCTAACAATAGTGAATTCGGAGTTTCCAAATACTCCGCAAGGTTATTAAGGAGGGTACCCCCCCCACCCCACATGCAAGTCCATGGATGGGGTCGGTACATTGACCTAGTATTCAGTGCTATTCGCCGGCATCCTGACATGCTAGGTGACATTGAGGACGTGCCCCCGAGAAGAGTTTCGGTCTACATGACTGATTTGTCGGGAGGAGAAGACAAGCTAGAACCTCTTAGTGTGAAAATCCTCTTTGAGGACATTCCACCCCTACTGGACCCCTCGAGGATGATTACTCATCAGTAGAAGAATCTCCTAGGTCTCCCTGCGCCCACTAATGCATTGGTACTCAGCTAGAATTCCGGTATGGGCGAAGATAACGTTGGAGGGGTCAAGCACTCTGACCCGTCCTCTTTAGTGCAGAGCGACGGCCCGACAATGGTGATCCTAGGACAGGGTAGCAGGGGCAGGAACAGCTCCCCCTTGGAGAGCTGCCCCCAGGAAACCCTGATCATGTCGCTCTATCTGATTGTGAGGAATCCGGTGCTCATAGAATGTGGGTGTAGTATGTTAGGCCAAACCCTCCTAAACGGTGAGACAATAAAAGGAACCCAGTTCAGGATCCCCCAGCCACTCCAAGGCTTGCTCCACTAGCCGTTGAGCATGTCTATCGCATTGAAGAGCCTGACAATGTGCTCTTGGTTAGGGATCCCCATTAATATAGGGACCCCCATCAAGATGACCCAGTGGCGGCACTCATCGCCCGCCTAGAGGCATTGGAAACATGACAGGTGGCCTTCCCACATGATGGAAATCCATATACGGTATGGGTGGATGATATGCCCACACCCCTTGGATTCCGAAACACAACCTTCTACCACTTTAATGGGATGGGGGTCCATCCACAACACCTAGTCCACATTAACTCACGGTGTGGACCTATGTTAGGGACTATAGAACAGCAGAAGGCCACCATGCTCCACTGTTTTATTCATAGACTAGAGGGGCCGACATTCATCTTGTACAGCTTTCTCCCCGTTGGATCCATGCCCAGCTGGGAGGATCTTCACAGGAAGTTCCTTTACTAATTCAATTGTACCACCCAGAAGACGAGCATCATGGACCTCATCAAATGCAAACAAAGGCCTAATAAGCGAGTCATGGACATTATCGCCTTGTTGAAGGGGCTCACATACACCCTTGACATGCCACCGACTCAAGAGAAATTACTGAAGATATGCATCGATAATGTCAAGACAAAGCTGGTTCCCTCCCTGATCACTAAAAACTATCCCGGAGGGTTCCTAGATATCTCAGATAAGACCAATCGCCTCAAAGAAGCCCTGAAACAGGCCAGCCTGGTAGGTCCGTTGCCCCCCTGCATTCATAGTGTGGAGGGATGCCAGAGCTGAGTCCGCCATGGTGGTCCAAATCGAAGCCCCCAGGCAACTATAATTTCTAATAGTTGCACCGAACTTGTATCCTCGCAGAGGCCTTCCACCTCTAGCACAGCTTCCGGCTCAGCATCGTCCTAAGAATCTGCAGGCGCCCCCACAGAATGCGCTATCACCACCTAGGCGAGATAACCAAGTTCTGCCTACTCTGCAGGCTCTGGCCCCTCGTCAGAGCAAGGCTCCTAGAGACCACTTTTCAGACATGAGAAATCAAACCTACTCATTCAACGTGGCTTAGGTCCCTAGTTACATCTGCATCTCCTTAGAGTAGGGCATTGTACACTTTCCTGAGTGAAGAATGCCAGAAGTGGCTAATGTCACTGATCACCCGAACTACTACCCTTATCACCAGATCCTGGGGCACACCCACAAGTAATGCTATGTGTTCAAGGACTAACTCCATGACCATATTGACAACAACATAGTCAGGTTGGGCCTGACCTGGAAAAAGTGGCAGGTGTCTTCGTGAGGTTAGATAGCAATAACAACAGCGAAAAAGAGTGTTAGAATGTTTTTGACCAAAGGTCTCAAATGTATAGTGACTTGATGTCCTGCAAAAGGAGTTTCTTGTGCCCATGTAATTTTCTGATTATTCCTCAATCAGTAGGATCCCTCAAAAACTGTGGCTACCACTTCTGTATCATCATCTCAGTCGACCTCTTCTCAGAAGAGAAAGCATCGACAGCACAAGAAAAAGAAAATCACCCTTCCAATTCCATCGTCCTTCCATACTCTCAGCAAATTTATACCCCCAAAGATGGGGATTCTTCCAAGAATATACCTAGTGATGGATGAATCGTCAAGTGACAGTCAAGGGTATGCATCAGTTAACACCATTGAGCTGGTAAACCCCTAAACGACTCCCGATGAGGGGGAGCACCAGGAGATCGACACCAACTTCCCCAGCCAACGCCAACGTCAGTGGAGCCGTGACCATATGGGCTATAGGGGATCATTAGTGGGAACCTCTATCTAGGTATTGAATGCCACCGATACCAGAATGAAAGCCAAGTGAAAAACTCAGTAGCACATGTAACCTCTTCATCCGGTGTCAACAGGCCCGCCTCCACCACCGTTTGTGCTACAGGATTAGGCATAACCACTTCAGTCATGCCGCAACCAGCTTCACCGAACTAAAATCCAATATCAGCCATCATGTCCTCATCGAGTAGCTACTCGTTGGGCTTCGACTAGTGAGCAGCCGGATATACTCAGTACCAGTCAGCCGACAGTCCGGTCGGCAGGGCCCGCCATGCCTTCTATCATAGAGTGGCTTCCTTCAAGAGTAAGTTTGTGCCTGGAGAGGAATTATGATGTTCTCAAGAACCTCACTGGAATCCCAGTGAGGCTTTCCATCTTTTAAGCCCTTCCCCTATCGCCAGATATGCACGAAGCAGTCACCGAGGCCTTATGGAGCCCCCTCTAGTTTGAGACGGAGGTAGAAGTTTCAAAAGCATTCCAATCTGAAGTGTTTGAGAATTCAAAATGTGAGGCCACCATTTCATTCCCTATTGGGGATGAAGACTCCCCCATATAGTGGTACATTCACCCATTGTACATTACCAGCCAATTTAATGTCCTGGAGGTCCACCGTTGTCTCGTTGACACCAGATCCGCGATTATCCATATCCCGACACGGACACTACAGATGCTAGGGTTATCAAAAGATGACCCGAATCCCTCTAGTTTAATAATCCATGGATATGTCAGGACAAAGAAAACATTGATCGGAAAAATTCATTTGATTACCTAATTCGGCGGCCTAATTGGCAGCACCAAGTTTATGGTTGTCTCCGAGGACACCACATATAATGCATTGATTGTCATTCCATGGCACCACCTACATGTGTTGGTCCCTTTATTATATCACCAATGTCTTAAGTACTCCTTCGATGGTCAAGTGGGCGTACTCCAAGGTGATGCATCTCCTTTCACCTCTTGTGAAGCCCGCTATTTGGACGCTAACTATTACAAGATCAAGGATAAACAAGTCCAGGAAAGTGAAGTTGAGCCCGTCCCTGCTACAACTGAACCTTGGGAAATCCTGAATGAAGCCTACGTCTCCCCAATCCATTGGATGGAGGCCACGACCCCCGATATGGGGAATTTTTTTTCATTTCTCGGACAAGGGAGAATGATGCCCCCAAATTTAGGCTGCGTAAAAAGATCACTTCGTATTTTTATACGAATCAGGACGGAGGGATCTCAGAGCCCCCCACTCCCGTCAGGTATTGGGGCGTTCGGCTCCGGGCAACGACAGTACATCATACTTTTCTATTTCTTTAGGTTGGAATAAGCTGGCATCGGCCGATGTTCCACTACCTCTTTGATATTATCATGCGTGGCACCTTTGGCCGAAGACCAGATGGGATTGGGTCGACAACCTTCATTTCTAGGTCTTATCAGCACCAGAGTTCCCCGATGCAATATCCACTTCCACTCAAGCTGGTACCAGCTTCCCATCGGGGTCTGGTAACTTAGAATCAACTTCCCTAGTAGAAGATTCCCCCATGAGTGAAGAAGAGGATATATATAAAGCACCATTCTTTTTAGGAAGGAATCTCCTCCATGGTCGACGATTTGATACCGGTGAACATCATAAGTGAGGCAGACCCAACACCCACATTGATCAGCGCGGCCATGCCCCCCGAGGAGAAGGAGTGGTACATAGACTTCCTTAAATGGCACTGTTACGTGTTTTTCTAGAGTTATGATGAGATTCCAGGACTAGATCCTCAGTTATGCATCCATCACCTCGGTCTTCCGGTAAATCATCGCGGGTTCAAAGAACCTCACAAAAAGATGCATCCCATTCACGGAGCCTTGGTCGAGGCCGAAGTTGACAAACACATCAGGGCCACCTTTTTTATGGAGGTCTAGTACCCCAAACTGATTGCCAACATTGTACCAGTTAGGAAGAAGAACGATCATATCAGAGTCTATATCGACATCCGCAATCTCTACCGCCATTGTTCGAATGATGATTTTCCCGTTCCAGTGACATAATTGATGATCAATGCTATAGTAGGGTTCCAAGTCCTCTTCTTCATGGTTGTTTACTCTAGCTATAATAAAATTTGGATGGCCCACGAGGATGAAGAGCCACAGCTTTCCAGGTGCCCCAAGGTAATTTCTGTTACCAGGTTATGCCCTTCAGCCTGAATAATGTAGGTGGAAACTATCAGTGGGCCAGACATCGCATATTCAAACCAATCTTCGAGACATTGGTGGAAAGCTATGTAGATGATCTTGTGGTAAAAAATTGACTACTCTAGGACCATCTCAAGGATCTTGAGAAAGTGGTCGCTTTCCTCCGTTCCCGCCACCTGAAGATGAACCTGCTAAAATGTGCATTCAGGGTCACCTCCGAGAAGTTTCTTGGCTCTAGTTTCAGGTACCGGGGCATCATGATCGACTCGGAGAAGATCAGGGCCATCAGCCAGATGCCTCCCCTATGTAATATTCAGGAGCTTCATAGTTTCCAAGGCCAATTAGCCTACATATACTGATTCATAATGAATCGGGAGAGGATTTGTGGGCCCTTCTCTCATCTCCTGAAGAATGTAACAACTTATGAGTGGGATGAGGAGTGCCAGACCACCTTTGAGGAAATCAAGCATTACATAATCTAGCCTCCGGTCTTGATGCCACTCGTGTCTAGGAATCCCCTTGTCTTCTATGTCACTGCCTTGGAACAATACATTGGCGACCTTCTAACCCAGAAGATCAATGAAAGGATAGAGTAGAACCGCTAGTACCTCAGCCACATGCTCATCGATACGAAGACCAGGTACTCCCCTATCGAGAAGAGATTCCCTGCGCTCATATTTTATTGTACAAAAGTTGTGACATTACCAGCAGCACCACGAGGTACAACGGGTCTCTCGGGTAGACCTGTTGAATTACATCCTATGTTTTCCCATATTGACTGGCCAACTAGCATGGTGGGCGGTAATTCTCCAATAGTTCGACATCTGGTTTGTCCCTCAAAAGTCTATCAAGGGACAGACATTGGCGGAAATTCTAGCCTCCCATCCAACCTCTATAGACAAGTCCCTAGAGATAGATTTTCCTGACGAGGAAATCCTGTCTGTAGATCATTACATCCCGTGTTGGCAGATGCACTTTGATGGTGCCTCCTGGAGCCCCACCGGTAGGAGGCTCAATGATCCTAGGCTCAACCGAGTATGCCTGAGTATGGTCTTTGTCACCCCGACGCAAGACATTCCGTTGTACTCAATCATGTTGTCAGAAGGTTGCAGCAACATCAATTCAGTCTATCTGGCCCTCATTACTGGCCTCGATATGGCCCTCGAGATTGATGTACCCCATTTGCATGTGAAAGGGGACTCCGAGATAGTTATCAAGCAAGTTAACGGTTGCTATGTTTTTAGAAATTCAGAGCTCGTACCATTGTTGGAGTGCTCCCTCCAGCTAATGGCCCAGTTCACTTATCGACGAGAGTTTACCCATGTCCCTCGGTCAAAGAATGGTTGAGCGGATGATTTGTCCAACTTAGCTACATCACTTGCAGAGCCCGAATAGGGTGATCTGATCATTCACGTGGCACATCGGAGGTTCATAGCTCATGTTACCACTGATGGCTATGACGGACCACTGGTTATCCATCTTCCTATCAGTGCCTCTGTTTTAGGACCCCCGGGTCATCAGGATGCAGTGATCGAAATGATTTCTGATCCACGACAGCATCGGGTTTGCTAAGAGGTGCCATGCATGCCATGTTCATGCTAACTTTGCCGATCAGCCACCGGAGGCGCTCCACACTACTAAGTACTATTGGACCATTTTAGTCTGGGGATTAGATGTTGTAGGACCGTATACGCCGGTGACGGATTTCCAATTCTGCTTCATTCTAACTTCTATATATTTTTTTCCATGTGGGCAGAGGCAGTCCCACTCAAGGAAGTCAAGTCCCGCTATATCATGGACTTCACAAGTTCCAATATCATCCTTCAGTTTGGGGTTACTCACATTATCCTCACTGATAACGACATCAACATCCAAGAAGTTGAGTTGAAAAAGTTGTTGTAACACCACACTCTTCCACAGTATGCTTCTCTTTGAATAATATAGTAGCGTGTGTTTTACGCAACTTCGAGTTCTAACACACACCACGGACATTCAAAGTAGCCGTTATGAATAGTAATACCCACTATTTGAAATTTCATAAATTTTACCTCTCAAAATGGACTTCATTTTTGGATTCTGAATATCGAAATTATCCTAGGGTGTCATTTTGGTACTTTTCGGATAACATTCATATTTTGATGAATAGTGAAAATTAATAAATTTTAATTAAAAAATTTTTTTTAACGAATTAATTTATAGTGATAAATTATGAATTTTAGTGGTTTTAAATTATATTTATAATATATTTTTACCATTTAATCCAATGTTTTTCATTGGACATAATTTCACATTTAAACCGGACATAAACAAGTGTCAATCTTTTGATAGTTATTGTTTCTTAAAAACACGTTTTTTATTTTAACAACGGGAATTAATTTTAAATTAATAAATGAAGCTTCTATGTTTTGAATTTGGTAAAATAGACTTCATTATTGAATTTATAATATCATAATTATCTTAGGATAAATTTTTAAAATTTTTCTGAAAACAATCAATTTTTGATGAATAGTAAAAAACACTCAGTTATTGTTTAAAACCGGCTTTTTATTTAAATAATTATTTATATTATTTAAATTTATTTTAGGACAAATTAGATACATAACACCTATATAAGTTCAATTTAATTCATTGGATTCAGTTTATAATAACTTTAGATATATAAAAATTTTGTTGAACTTTTTCACCATCTTTTACCCACCTTCTAGGAGAATTTGTAAATTCACATAAAACATAATTTTACCACTTCTGTGAGTGGAATTTCGAAAATCCAAGAGACACAATTAATATGAAGGTGTAAAATGTGGTTTAATAAGATAAAAATAATTTTTTGAGAATAGTAACTTTTTTACTTTTATTTACCACGGTAAAAAGAAAATGGTGTAATTAAGGGTAATAATGATATTATTATTATTATTCTAACACATGTCCTAATTCTATTGGATAAGAATAATTAGACCAAAAACAACCATAGGAATAAAATATGATCCTTTAGGTCCACATGGATTAGATTATGACATTTATTATTATTTAAATCAAAGAAGAGTAAAAAGAGTTAATATCAAAGATTAATAACTAAAACAGTTTTAATATATGGTTATACATAAGATAAATTCGATTATAAATATTATTTAGAAATATATAAATATTTTCTACATAATAGTATTTTAATTATAATTTTTATCCATTAAATAATTAAATTTATTTATGACATAGTGATGATGAAGTAATTACCTTATTAATGAAAGAATCAAATAAATGGAAATTTAAATATTAAATTAAATATAATTTCAACATTTTATGACATACAAGAATTTTCTAGGTGACTATGACATGATAGGGCTGATTGAATGTATCTTGTTAGAAGTAATCAATTTGTGATGACTTTCACAGAAACAAAATACCAAATAGTGTCAAAATTGACATAAAAGAGTGTTTAAAACAAATTTTATATTATTAATTGATATTAAATTACTAAAAATAAATTGTTCGGCCAAAGGACTTGTATCATGATAGGTGAATAATTAAAGGACCATTTGGGGTTCACTTGCTGGTATATAGTAAGTTTATTGACTATATAATATAAAAATACAAAGTGACATGGTAAGTGTCAAAATAATTAACCAAGAGTTAAAACTAAAAGATAAGGTTAATATAATGACCCAAACCTGTATAAAATATTTTGGATGAATGGATTTCGACCCATTCCATCCTTATTCTTTGAATAATCCACTTTAGAGTCATTATAAACCGAATATGAATTTATTATAAATTAATACTTTACGTTTTTCCTAAAGAGTCCCCCCCTTTATAAAAGGACACCACTTATAACTAACTCCTTACAGCTCTCAAGCCTTTTGGTCGTCCAATATCTGCCCAATTAAGCTCCCTAAATCCCTCTACTCCTCCTAGAATCCATAGCTTAGTAAAAAGGCACTTCAAGAAACATTTCTGGTTCAAACCAAATGGAGTTACCCTAATTATAGGTAATGATTTCTCTTAGCTTCTTTTCTTTTATTTTACGTCTCCAACCCCTAAAATATTCTCAATATTTTATTTTGTAACATAAACTGTATCCTAAATATACAATAATATTTTTATTTGAATTATATGAACTACACTTACACACATCTCCATCTAATGGGTGAAAAACATAATGTTTCTGTGGATGGAAACCAAACGCCTCACGAAACGATTATTGTTCAATTATCTCCTACCAATTCTCATCGTAGCCATTATGATGGAACTATAATTAAAAATTATATTAATGATATCTATTTTATATATAAAATTATTTAATTCCATTTTATGTCATACCATTATTCGTTTCATGTTGTATATATATACGATAATTTAATTTGAGAACGTGCGGACTACCACCCCCTCAAAGTGATATGACTCGTTTATACCATACATGGAACATATAAAGGATGGTATTAATGAACATAATTAACACATATAAGATATTATATTATACTGTAATAATAATATACCTATTTATTATTTGTTTTTTATTCTTTTTAAAATGAAAAATGAAATGGAAGTAGCGTTCGTGCGTACGTACGTACTACCTTCTCCACGAACGCGATGAGATTAATTTCCCATTGTATCCATTCAAGTATAATTCTAATTTTATGATTAAAAATAATCTTTATGGACTTGATATCATTCTGGATATGTATAAGATACATCATATCCATAAAAAACATGTCTTATGTAACAATACATATAAAATAAAACGAGTAAGTTAACACCCGAAACGATGATAATACTATGATATTATTAACAATGAAATGCTAAAAGATAATATATGATATCATATTAATGTATATAATTCTTTTATAATTTAATACATATAATTTAACCATTATACCATAGATTAATCTACCCTCGACAAAGTAAATGTAAAAGGTAAGGGGTTTTCATCTCAGTTCTTATTCTTGTGAGATTCATTCCATATTGCCAATATTACCTTTTGTGTGGTGTATGTACAACCCATAATTGTATTCTCTATGTAATAAAATTTAATTTATGTGTATTTACATATTCATTTTATGATACCAATTTCATGGGGTGTATGATTCATATGTCACCAAATTAGTAATGGTTAATTTCACAATCACTTTATTATCGGAGGTTGTTTTTACGTAAGTATCTACTGGGACATATTTATTATCCAAGTCCATGTTTTATGAAAGTGTTTTCAAAGGGGTTATTTTAAGGGACTTTTTACTAAAAAATCATTTCAAATGTTTTAAATATTTATTCTTCTAAATCATTCTCATTAATGTCTATGTCTTCAAAATGGTTCTTAATGATTTATTTATATGGACATGAATGTTTTTAAAATATTAATTCCATTCAAAAGTTTCAAAGTGGTTTGGGACAACATGATTCGAAAATGTCTTTAAAGGACTTTTTTTCAAATTTTGTGACTTTTAAATGTTTTCATTAAAAAGGGGTATTTCTCTCAAAGAGTTTTAGAAATCATTTTCATCAACGTCAAAATCCTTTAATGGATTTTAAACTTGTTTAGAAGTTGATTTATCATGATTCAAATCTTCCATATTGTGTTGAAGGTTTTGTGATATGTTTGACTATGGATGTGTTATTTTTATACAATTCATGGTTTATGGTTAAAGTATTGACATCTCGTATCCTAGTTCTTTTACGAATGTTTATGTTAAGTTTCATACATTTCATATGAGGAATGTATTGGACATAGTAAGTGATGGGTGTAACCCGCTATAGCTCCTCGATGCATCAGTTGGTATCATGAGACAACTAGACATGGAATTTGTCAAGGGCCTTTCCCATTTTGATATATGGTTTTGGCTGAGGCCTTAATCATTTTTATACGTCTTGGCCGAGGCCTTGACAAAATGTTTTAGAATGTTTGGCATTATACATTCCCTTATTATAGAAATAATATTGATGGTTCATGTGGTTATTCGACTAGTAGAATACCCATGATTATGTTTTATCATGACATTATTTACTCAACTCATTTTATTTCCATAAAAGTATTCATGTTTATTATTGGTAAAGGCATGTTGTTTCAATTATTCACCATGCTTAATATTTATGTCATTTTCCACATTATTGCTTACCCTTACTAAGGGTTTGATCTCACCCCTTTCAATGTTTTATTTCTCCCAGGATTCCGAGAAGTGTATTATGATTGATATGGAGGTTTAATCTAAAGGGAATAATGGTGTTCTCAAAAAACTATTTATGATTTGTTTTATGTTTGAAATTGTAATGTAATGTTAATGTATGTAATCTATTTTCCAAGACTGATAAACTGATCTGTCTTTCGGGACTTGATTCCTTTAATCATGAAAATGTATTAAAATAATGCACCAACTCTGGGTAACCGGGGTCGGGGTGTTACAGTTGTACACCATGTACAACATCCGCTCTAAATATACCTCCCACAATCACGCGCAGTCAAATGGACAAATCAAGGCGTTCAATAAAACCCAATCTAAGAATTTATAGAAAATGGTTAGTCAGGACAATAAATGTTGGCCGGATAAGCTCCTCAACACCCTCTGGGATTATCGGAGGACGACTTGTAATTCCACCCTGGTGACCCCATATTCCCTAGTGTACGAAACTGAGGTCGTCCTGCCCATCGAGATTCAATTTCCCTCATTACGCACAGCGGTCTATAACCAAAATGCACCAGAGAGAGTGGCTGAAATTCGTCAGGATGAATTGGAAGCACATGATGAGAATAGAATTCGTGCAATACTCATTCTATAGAGGCATTAGAGCAGGATGACTCGATCCTTCACCATGAAGCTTTGCCTCCGCTCTATTTGGAATGGCGACTAGGTGTTGGCTCTGAGAACACCAATGATACCCGGTAGGAAACCACCCAAGTTATAGCCCAAATTGGAAGGAACTATCATTGTTCATAAGGTTTACCCAAATGGAGCATACTCCATGGTGACCATGGATGGTGAGCGTATGACTCCACCCACCAATTCCAATTTCCTCAAGTAATACATTACCTAAGCCTTATAGTCCTACATGACCTTAAATTGGACAGTCCCACATGGCACTAAACTGCACGCTAGGCCGGGCTGATGTTTAACTGCACCACCAAGAACTAATGTGGCTTTATTCCCATCTTTTTGGGATATGTAGGACCGCTCAAACATTTGTATTTCATGTCCATCCCCATCTCTTAGAGATCATCCATTCATCTAGGCCCCATGGCGAGTTCCTTTCCATTTGAGGGATATATGGGTGTGGTATAGAGTTATTCCCTACATCGCGTTGGGTTTTTGGAAACTATTCCATGCCCCCCCATTCTCCTGAGAGTTTATCATATCTTTGTTATATACTCATCTGCGAGTTGGACACTCTCAAGTTGAGCCCCTCGACCATTTACAATGGTTCACCGATGTGTCCAGGAGTACTATAGTCTAGGTCCTGGACTGTCAAATTCAACTTGGGGAAGTTCCTTCTACTTGTCAAGCATTATGTTCCCCTTTATTTCGGCCCCCATTATCTTCCCCACCCAAAGGGAACCCCTAAATGGCAGGGATTCTAGGCCTATGGTCTCTCCTACCATTATGGGAAAATGCCCATGAGGATCTCAGAAAACAAATTGAGACAAGTCCCACGTTGCAAACATGGTCATCGGTCAATGGTAATTTTTATTTACCCATTTCAGGCTAACATGATATGGATGATGTGTTCCAAACATGGTCAGCAGTAATCCATCGTCGCCAGGCCAGCCCCTTTAGGCCTTGAATGTTGGTTACAAGATTCACATTAAGTTCCACCCCATCAAGTCCAGGTAGAATATCGACACTCTTGGCACCATCCCTCAGTGCACCTCTGTGCGTCAGGGGAGAAAAGATGCAATACGGTGTTCTTCACGGATCCCATGGTCCGAGCTCTAAGACCATAAACCATGATCTTCTCTAAGGACTATGTGTGGCTTGATACTCATCCCCATGGTATTAATTGGATCACCCGAACATCACGTTTCCGGGTCCATCTCAAATGGGATCGAGTTTCTCCTAACCCTTATTCTATGACCCCCACTGGCCTCTTGGCCTGAGGCTCATTTCTCAGAGTTGTGAACTGTGATGATGTGGATCTCGTCCTCATTCACTTCAGGTTTTATTTAATGTGCATGAACATTCCTTCATGTCCAAGCCATTTGACTTTAAACTGTGTTATCTAGTCCTATCACATGACCCTAAACTGTGATGATATCGTCCCAGCCGCATGATGAAATACACCACTTCATTGTGATGACCACATTATAGGGGACATCACATTGGGTATTGGTCAGAAACCATACCATTTATCACTGCCTGTATGTGGATTTTCCCTTGTGGTGATGCGGGGAATTTATAGCCTAGGCCTGTCACATCACAAAAAAAAATCATTCACCTTAAAAGACAAACTAGATACATCAAATACCGCTTCATTTGGTGCGAGGACCAGACACGCACGCCCCTTTCATCTTTTACACCGGTACTTTACCGTGCAACCCTTCAGAGCTATGTATGGATTGATCCTCATTCTCATTAGATACGTAGGAATCCCTGTGTAGTACCCCACGTGCCCTGCTAAACATTTGTGATTGGAACCTTGACCTAAACAATTCCCCAAGGAACACATTGTAATCTAGACTTATGTTCTCATTCACGTCGGGTTTCATAATATCCTTACCATGTGTCCCCTGCATTCCTTACCGATCCCTGGTCCAAGTTCTATGACAATTAAGTAAGACCCTTTCCAGAACTACGTATGGCTTGATTCCCAAACTTATGGGATGTATAAAGATGACCCCAAATTTAATCTCGAGTCCAGCCATAGGAATCACAAATCCCATCCATTCTCATCATCGGCCCACTGGCCTAACCCCCAGGTAGTTGTGTATATGGTGAATTTTCCCTAAACAAGTTCGGGATGCCCCATAATGTCATTAGGAAGTGACAGTTCCCTCATCGGAGAGGACCTATCACAGAGTAGGAATGACTCATGATCAGATTAATGTGCCTGCCTAATGTGCTTCCACCATGGTGGCGTAATTTCAAGAGTGTTGGAATCAATTCGAACAAACCACCACTTCACATTCCATGCCTCGCTTTGCCTTTAGTCGCACCCTCATCATCTTTTATGTCTGAAGGCACCCACTAATAGTATGGATGCTCGACTTATGTTTTTCCGGTTGTACTAGGACTACGTTACGAAAGACTGATAGATTATATTTAGTTTTAGGTCCCGTGTTTCGGACATGGTCAGCGGTCGACCCTCATGTGTTGTCCCCTTTTCTAGCTAATGCAATAGGAATGCTCTGTTTCGATCACGGTAAACTGTTGTATTTTATTCCCGCACCCTCCCACTGTGTTCCGAATTTGGGGTAACATGATTCACTTTTTTTCATTCCCCTATGTTCGAACTAATTATAATGCCCCTAACATTACCCCACTCCTGTGATAGTAAACATTGAGAAGAAGATACATCATTCGGTCTGAGGTCCTCTTACTTTGATTGGGCCTCCCGATTCTCCTTGGAAATTCGGATTCGAATCTTGAATGCTCGAATCTTGGGTGACGCTCCCATAATCAAGCGATGTTATATTACGAGCATCCCTTTTTTTCACATCAGGTATAACTCATGTGAGATTAGGAATGGATAGCTATTAATTTCAAAATTATGGTTGAGCACGATAAATCAATGGGACAAGTGAATTAATTTTTCCATAAATTAATTTCCAAATAATAACCAGTAAGGAAAAATAAGTTTATGGGTTCGGCCAAAATAGGGCACTTAACGGTCATCTTCCTAGATGGATCGTTCCATTGCTGCTAACTTTTGGCAGGTTGAATCCAGGACTGGTTCCCGCCCACTGAGGACTCTCTCTTCATTAGCAGCCACAAAGTGCAGTTCGCTAACCCTAGACCATGCCCACTCTTGTTCAGTTTGAAGATTAATCATATGGTGAACTTCTTCTACTAGTTTTTCTTGGGCGTCTCCCAGCTGGACCCTCAACTGGTCCATGATATTAGAACAGTTAATGATGAATGTCTCCTTTTCATTCACCTATTCTTCATGGCGTTTGACCTCATGCTCCACCTTCAGAAATTCTTGGTTACTCCCCGACTCCTCCTGAAATAGGGTGTTGTCGGAGAATCTGATGCTCTTGCGCATCTTCTCGGAAATGTAATAACGGACCATTATGTGATGGCGTTGAGTATATTTCCCTCCAGTACAAAGGAAATGCATACAGGTGTGGAGTGATCCCATCTTCCTCAGCCATTCTGTCTGAGGATTATTGAGAAAATTCCGGATGCACTTCCACCCATTGTGTCGTGTCATCCGGCTCTCCTCAGACGCTTCTGAGTCCTAATCATCAATCTCATCGGGATCAGTGGGCCAATAGATAGGAAAAATGGCCAGCACGCTAGCAGTATGGTCTTCCACAGATATTCCTCCTAGGGTTGGGATCTTCAGCATTTGAGAAACCTTCTTATTCCACCTCGACCCTTGTGGAACCATCATCAATTTATGGCCATGCCCCAACAGCAGTACCAATATGTCCACTTCTCTATGATCAGCAAGTACCGAGGCCAACTCGGTTTGGGAGGCATGTCCTGGATAGGGCGGTATGTTTTCCATTTACCCGCTCACGGATGTTCGTGACTCAGAAACCTGACGAGCATCCAATGTCATGATCACTATACAGACAAGGAGCACCATAATCAATTGAGTACTCCGACGGTAAGTACCAGTACCAAAGAAAGGAACTTACATGAACTCAAGGCCCCAGCCTCCAATATTCTGGCTGCTACATGAGCTGTCATAGAGGGGGATACCTCATAGCTCCTCAGTTCAATAATGGGAGTCGGTGCCCCACCTTGTTCCATTAGCCCTTCCCCCCCTCCTTTGACTTGTGACTCATGATTAGAACCAATATGATCATGTGTAAGATAATGATAGTGGATTAATTAATGCATAGGAGAGTAGATAAAAAAATAAGGATGGATAAGTGTTAAATCATACCTCGAGTTGTTTAGTCACATCCATATCAGAGCCGAATACCTCACCACTCTCCAGGAGACTCCCTTGGTGGGACGCCCCATGAGACCCTTCAATTTCAGGCTCCTCTTCTCTGTCAACTTCTCATTCTGCCTCCTCCTCTTCTATCTCGCCACCCTCCGGCTCATCATTTTTGTCATCATCCTCTGAAAAAATCCTTTCTGAATCATTCACCTGGCCGAGCATCACTTTCACCAAGAAAGATGGCTCCTCACACCGACCCAGTTGGCATGCATACATGTCCATGGTTGTCTGATATGCATGTCGCTGATGGATGTTCACCCTATAACCAATCCGAACAAGCCAGACTTCTGGAAGCTAGATCTCGTCCCGCACTATCTTCTGCTAAAGGGATTCAGTACACACCGACTATTGAATGGTTACCAGGACGACCAAAACACATGGAATATTGTGTCATTAGAATGTTGAATAAGATATCTTGTTTGATTTTTAGGAATTTATATTGTCACTCTGTGGGACCCTACTCCTCTAGGCTACGAGGGCGTGGCCACACTATGCGATGTCCCCGCTTCTGAGGTCCTGGACTGTGTGGGACATGTTGTTCAACATGCTTCTAGTCTTCCATCTCTAACGGAATCCTGCATGCTCTCTCTCCGCCTGGGTTCCACACTGGAGACCTTGAGTTGACGAACTCGCTTCTGAAAAATCTTCTCAGTGTATGCAATGGACCAATGTTTGGCATACTCGGTTGAGAGGCCAGCATCAACTCCAATGGGAGTAAGGGTGATAAAGTCACAGGAACCATAAGTCAGGAACATCATTCACAACAGATGAATACAAGGATTTCTTTCTTCCCGGACATCTGTGTATTATTTTTTTGGCATTCGTTGGAGGCACCCAAACTGCATGGGGAACCTGGATGGCACATAAGTCTTGGAGAATATCATTCCATCAATCTGGTCCACAAGCACCCCACCTTTGAAGCTCTGTAAATACTCCCTCTACACCGGTGATCCTGGCCCAATTTCTATCATCTGGACAGTTAGAGTGTGGAATGGTTTTAATGGGAAGTTTTTATGATAACCAATTATGATCCTTACTCCATCCTCAATGAGCGTCAGCAGCATGACCCCAAAAATGATCAGCAGGGAAGGTTGCAGGCCATTGCCTGGAGGAAGGATGGCATTCAGGAAGGTATATCCACCACAATGAGCTATAACACAGTCGTAGAAGATCTGGAAGGGTCTATAGATTACCCTAGGGGACCCCCCTCTCGAGATTCATCCCAAAATGGAATACAGACGAGCCAGCACGGGGACCATCAGATTGAATCTTTTGTTGGAATCCATGATGCCATCCATCCCCAAGGTCACTGGAAGGACTCCCATCCTTGCGTCCCACTCTGGCATGAGCCACCAGATCAGGAATGTGGCGATAAATCTAGTGTAATGAACATTTGGGTCCCGACTATCTTTTATGATGTATCCCCAAGACTGGTAGTGCCCCGCCTCCAGGATCCGCTAGTAAGATCCGCTCTGGCTCTTTTGTGCCACGGTTGGACATTGTCTCCCACGCCGTAGCATCATGACTGACTGATCCCTTTCCAGGGAAAGTGTAAACCAATCCTTGAATGTGATGTCTTTCAAAAATACATAACCCCCAGCCTATCCTTATCCAGCTACAATAAGTTCCATTTAAGCATGGGGGTTCTTGATCCATCTCCCCAGGTGCTCATTGGCTGAAGGAATTCATCGTATTGGTGGCCCTCTAAAGGGATACCCCCAATGTAGTGATTGTCCTAGAGACTAATACCAACTTCCCCGTGATGAGGATGGAAGGTGTTGGTATCGAGGAACCACTGAATGAATAGATCTAGCCTGAGCTCATGCTGGCGGTATTAGTGAAATTGCGACTTCCACACCACTTTGAATAAGCCAATATGCCACAACTCGGCCCCAAATTAGTCACATGTATGGCAAGCACAGTACACCTAGGTCCATTCAATGGTGAAGTTGCCTCTAGACCATAGGTTCAAGTCCTAAAACTAGCATTTTTCCTCATCAGTGACGCTCTGATGGAAGGTGCTTGCGTAGAAGGTCGGGGAGCTCTCCGCAACAGGGTCACTCCCTAAAATGGTTATAGTCCTGGGAATTACGATGTAGTCATCCAAATGCCTGGTTTCCCTGGCAGGATGGTCGTTGTTGGTGATGTTGTGTCGGGGATGGTCATCCTCATGGGTCACCCATGACATTGGTGTATCAACCTCAAAACCCAGAAAAGGGTCCTCCTCCAAAGTATCAAAGTCCCATAGTGGCGGACTGTTGGACAGGGCATACTCCTTTTGGGAAGGGGTTAGCATATTGAAAATGGTATGGTTATTGGAGACAATCCTTTTGGTTCCATAAACCTCTGTGTTTGTGACTATCTCAACCCTTCGAGTAGCGGCTTCTCCCACATCCACCTAGTTTTTGGTCATCATCTTCTGACAAGTGTTTGAGTAGCTAGCCTGGATTCTGCGATGGAGGCGCATAAAATCAGCGGTCATCGCGAAATCTCAGACTGCAGAGTGAATAAACCAAGGTTTTCACATAAAACAACACATGATCTTGGTGGAATTACGTGGATAATGAGTGGTTTTTCGAACAGGGCTTGAGAAATTTTCGCATATGAGAGCTCGGAGCTTGTCATGGGAGGAAATTCATACAGACCATGCGACCCGCAGCTGCATTTATATGAAAATCCTGCTTTATGTGCATGCATGAAAAGTATATTCCACTCCCCCTTGTGTTTTTCACGCCGCTCTAGGTGATTTTCATGCATGGACACCATGGAGTTAGGAATTTCGGTGTTTCCCTCAGAATCCGACCATTGCGACCCCTCTCAGATCCAATTCTGAGGGGGGGCGAATTGTAGACACTGAAAAATGATCAGGTGATGAATATGGTTTTAAAACGATAATGCGAAGCCATGTTTGGATCCAGGGACCCAGTCCGGGGGCCCAAAGGAGGTGCGTGAAAGAAATTGATAAGTGCACGAAATGATTATTCCACCTAGAGAATGTTCCTGGATTCACGAGAGTTCTACGGCGTGGGCCCGAAATATTTTCTGCCCCCGCCACGCGTGGTTGACATTTTGCACCGCCACCTACGTCACCCAATTATTTCACTCTTACATGGTTTCCACACCCCTGAATTCTTATAAATAGATGGCAAGCCCCTTCAAATTCAAGGCTGTGGAATATGAACCAGCTATCGTGCACCAAATTCACCTTTTGTGCACGCAAATATGTCCTTGAGGTATGGTTCTTTTCACACCATGTCCCCCCGGGGTCCACCTTCGCATGAGATCCCTTTGGTTTAGAGTGAATTACAATCCCTTCAGGGTCCGCCACTTACGCGCAATCCCTTTTACTTGCAAATATGATGACCAATCGAGTGCAATCCCCTTCAATTGCACGCACCCATCCTATTGCGCACAATCCCCTTCAACTACGCGCACCCCAGTCATTACGCGCTATCTCTCCCACTTGCGTGCAATTCATGCTCCGTGTTCTCAATCCTTTTTATTTGCGTGAAATGCCTAGCATCCATTTACGTGTGATCATTAGTGATTTCATGCCAGCCTGGTGTTTTGAATGCATGGGTACTTATTTTAGGAGCAAGCCTGAATGGTTGCACACAACTCTACAGGACCCCTCACTCCGGTTCTCCCCGACTACCTCTTCACATTCATTCCCAGTGATCCTTGGGAATACCTTTGCGCGAGTGGCCAATGCTCTTCTTATGGATGCCATTCTCAGGATTCTCTCACACCCCAGACATCCACATCATACACCATTTCCTCATACGACCATCTAGGATCGTACAAAGTAACATTAATGTCCCTTGAATGATACCACCGATTTCCCTTCTTTTCCTCATGCTTCATCGCATAGGCACGCTATCGACTATTGCTTCTTCGCCTAGCCATGCTAATGTGGAGAACTCGATGGTTCGCTGCATGACCCCCCATCCCTACGGCGTTGCCGATGCCTTCCCTTCCACAAGGAGTAGAGGGTACCGGTTATGTAAGCCCTAGGGGTGCAGAGAAAACCCACCTCCTCTGAACTACTGAACATTAAACTGCCAAGAACCATCATCTTCAGCACATGACGTTAATATGTGACCTCACCCCATGCTTCGCATGTAGGGTCCCCACACCTTGGACATTCTCCACGCCCACTCGTCTCCACGGGGTTGGGATCACCCCTCACAGGGGATGATATCCTCCTTATTGGAGTGGCGTTTGTCTGTGGTACATGGCTGTCACCTTGGTGTAAGCCCCTACCCTTTCTTGTAGGAGGCATCATCCCTACTCATCCATTCATCTTTAGTCCCCAGGGCTAGCAAAGGGTGTGATATGGAATGAGGCGCCTCCTTTATTCAGTACTAAATCACCCTCCCACAGCGCTTTATCACCTCAGGCCTCCATCTTGGAGTATTTACAGACTTCTCGGGCTGAAAACAATGCATAAGCCCCTATTTCCTCATTGCCCCCCCCCCCCCCCCCCCGCGCATAAGCCCCACCCCACTTTACTTCCAATAGACGCACCTTTAATGATGTGGTCGTCAGGTCTCTGTTGTCTCTTATTTCTCACACCAATAATGGCTCATGTGAGCGTAGAGTGAGCACCGACCATGACAAACCAACACCTTGGGCCACCTTAGAGTGTAAGCCCCATCTCAAAACCCTAACTACAGGGACTTTAATCCCTATCAAGGCATGGTACGTAGGAAGCCTCCATGATGTTCAAGCCCCAACAACACCTTGGGCCGCCTAAGAGTATAAGCCCCAACCTATACCCAAACTACGGGGACTTTAATACATGTCAATGCTTGATATGTTGGAAGCCTCCATGAGGTTAAAGCCCTAACGACACCTTGGGTTGCCTTAGAGTGTAAGCCCTAACCCATTCCCAAATTACCGGGACATTGATCCATGTCAAGGCATGGTACATAGGTAACCTCCAAGAGGCTCAAGCCCCAACACCTTGGGCCGCCTTAGAGTGTAAGCCCTAACCCATACCAGAACTATGCGGACTTTGATCCATGTCAAGGCATGGTAAGTAGGAGATAACCACGAGGTTCAAGCCCTAACAACACCTTGGGTCATCTCAGAGTGTAAACCCCAACCCATTCCCGAACTACGGGGACATTGATCCTTGTCCAGCAATGGTTCGTAGGAAGCCTCCATGAGGTTCAATCCCCAACACCATGGGCCTCCATAGAGAGTAAGACCGATTCTATACCCGAAATATGTAGACTTTTATCCATGTATTGTCATGGTACGTAGGAAATTGATCAAAGTCAAGGAATGGTATGTAGAAAACCTCCATGATGTTTGAGCCCACCACCTAGTAGACTTTGATTCCCTGCCACGGGGATACGTAGGAAGCCTCTATGAGGTTCAAGCCCATCACACCTGTCTCATCCTGATCTCTCCCTAGAGCCAATGTGTCTCGGAATGATTATTCCTCTACCCAGAGGTTCAACTTCTTCTAGCTGCCATCCATGCGTCCATTCTCATGGGTCACCTCTCTCAGTGTCCCATAGTCTCATAGAACTATGTGGAATTTTATTCCCTTCCACAGAGATACGTAGGAAGCCTCTTTTAGGATGAATCCCAACTTCATCGTCACCCTTGCAATGACCATATTTCATCCCCCATTCACTTCATCAGCCATCCTGATCCTCACATGGGGCAGCAACATCATGGTGTGATCATTCCACCACCACTCCCCATTGCATCAAACAACATTTCGGAATCCACCCACATGTTGGACCCAGTATCAGTGATCCCTCTAGGGGGTTCCTCCATCTGATCCACTCTAATCGGTGTTCTGAACAATATGATACGTCTCCGCTGGACGTTAAACGTGCGGAATACCCTATGATAAACCTAGGAAGATGAGGAAATCCTTAGATACATTCCCATGGTATACAATTCCCCATGTTCGATGTGGGATGCCTCAGGCTTCTGCGCCCTCGAGAAGCCCTATAATAAGGGATAAATGACAGACATGCCAATCACCATGCCAGTGATGCCCAATGTGACTAATCCCCTAAACGAAGGTTTCTAACCTAACCGGGCCCCTTGGAATGTCCTGACATAAGTAGTGTAATTAACTGGTTTCCCAGATGATATGGCGCCCGGAAGAGTTTCACGAACAACGTATTCAGTCTATAAGGGGGACCCAGACTAGGTGACGAGCTCCGTGGAGGAATCCACAAAAGGAACAACTGACATCCCATCATCCTATTTAGATCAAGGAGCAGATGTCCTCGAATATGAAGTAGATTATGTCTGCCTTTGGAAAGAGGGAATTCATGGAAATAGTTGTGAGTCCCCTAGATGACAGATGTGGGTGCCCCGACGAAGGAATCAGAAACACATTCCATAGTCCCTACAAACTCAATGTGAACCACTAACCTTATTTGAAAATATCACAGAGGTGGATTAAGGATAAACACTAAGGTGACTGAAACATTTCACTCTCATATCATCTATGTATATCTTTATATATTTCTACTCTTCTCATTACATATGATAAGAGGGTATCAATTTCTTCTATGAACTCGAATCTAGATTAATCATGAACTCTACCTCCCCCTCTATAGTAATACAAAAGCATTTATATATAGTAAAATCAAAAGAATACCTAACAACCAAATGAAGACCACAAAATGAAAAAAAATATCATGTTCGACAAATATTTGCATGGAATAGTCATTTCTGACCATTCCTTGGACACCACATTCCATAAAACACCCACTGACATCCATTTGAATCATGGAGTGACATATTTAAATAATAAAAATCAACCTCATCATGTTGATTGATAAACTAGTATATCCTTATGAGGATGTCAGGGATATCTATATTAGGAATGAATAAATCTCATACTCACTATGCATCAACTATCGATAGAGAACTAGAAAATCAAAACCCCTACTCTTCCCTCTACCCAAGATGTGTCTCTAAATATATACAAAAATAAAATTGTTTTATTAGATTTTTAAAACATAAATCATTATTAAGAAATAAATGAGTGGTAAGCACCAATATCAAATAATGTAGTAACTACTAGTGATTCAATAATGATTCTACCTCCCACTATCTCTTGAACAACATCTACCTATGATAGGAACTCATCCACTCTGAGAAGGAACTTCACCCCAGAGGCACGTGAATAGATCCATGTAGTATTTATAGTATATTATTTCATCATATTGGCCTTTGGATCGAATAATCCATTACCATAACAAGTATTACACATAACCTAAGAGAACCAATATAAATAGTCATAGTTATAACATCCATTTAACATTTTTAAATGTTTGGAACAAGGATGATGGGTATTCTTGACATTCCACACTGATAAATATTAAGGGATATAATATTGGCTGTAATGAAGGGTGAATAGGAGGCCCACTCTTGAGAACCACCTCCACCACCCTTGTGATGATCACACAAATTCTTCTTCTTCCCACTTACGCCTTTCAAGCTCTCATTGGGTTTAAGATAATATGAATAAGTGAAAACCTTTAGATCCATTTCCATTCCTTTGATCATTTCAATATTTACTATCCTCATAGAGTTAAGAATAATCTATATAAATACCTAAGATCAGATATCTGATTGCAATCCTTGTAGGTAATTCTGAGACATCACATGGTCATTCTATATTATCTTTGAAGAAAATTGTCCAATCAATGCACATTGATTGGTGTATATAGACTCAGATAACTCAACCGTTAATAAAGAGATGATGTCAAGTGATTTTTCAAATATCAAATACTCCAAATAGAACATATGGAATCCTGACTTTTAGATTCATAATATTTTCATTTACAATTTACAAATAGAGAATCTTTTAATGTTTATTTTCATAAAATCAAGTTACATAATACGTGAAAATTTAAAAAATATATTCTAATACAATTTAATGGATTATTAATTAGTTCATCCCAAGTACATTTATTGTATCTCAAAACCTGGGGACATACATCAATGGAAAGGGAAACTGTATGGTCTCGTAAGAGAAAGCATGGGAAATTGATTACATGTGATTGTTAGGAATATCAACAAGAGCATGATGAATATAATTATTTATTGAGAAATAGAACATAAATAATATCAAAAAATAACCTGAATCATGACATGTAAATGTGGGAACAACATTTAAATGATTTATTCATAACCATACCACCATGGTTTGTCTCCTAAGATTCATAAATCAAAATTACCAATCTTATTCAACACGGTATCATAAAATATGTTATCTCTAGAGATTAAATTAATTACACAATTCATTAGAGGGTCATTAGGGAGAACCCTTTATATTTCTTAATTACTCAGATCCACATATATCATAATAAAAAATATCATATATAACAACTTTAGAAGAAAATAGGATAGGTTTCATATCAGAATATTTTTATTTCAAAAGTGCTTAAAGGCAAGAGCATTATATCAATTTTTACCAATAGAATAGGAATGCGGGTTTCATGTATGTTTATTTCATAATAAGAGATATCATTTTTACATATAGGTGAATTAAATTATAAAAAAGTGGTTTGGGTATTAAAAAAACCAAATAAAATAGATTTTCCATAGGAGAATAGAGAGCGTTTGAGATGTATATTTGGCAGCATAATGAAAATAATATGTGGTTCAATAAAGGGCTAATATGTGAGGGGAACTGATTCTACCATTGATGAAAATAATTGTATGTAAGAGAATGAGAAAAATGTAAATAAAATATTATAATAATAATATTTAGAATCCATATATGAATCGATATTTTTGAATCAAAGAGATAATAAATATAACTCTCATACATTGAAGAGATACACATAAATACTGAGGAAGGAGACCTTGGGGGATTATGGACCCTAGGGGGGAGTCAATGAGAAATAAAAGAACCATAGCTTCATGGATTCAGGATTGGGAGGGATTCAAAACTGGAAAATGTGTGGGAATTTATTGAAAAAGTGGAGGAATTTTTTATTAATTTTCAAATATAATCCTTAGAATTATAGGTTGTGGAAAATGAAAAATCATTGGGTTGAAATCAGTTTTTCCCACAATTTTATAAATTTTGGACATATTTTATTTTATTTTAGCCTAAATCAACTAAGATTAAATTTGTATTATTTATTATTGAATGGAAAAGTAACGTGTCCACCAAATTAAATTTGTATTGTTAAAGATTCCATTTTAGAATTTGGAAAGTAACTTATAGTTTTTAAAAATGATAAAAAAAATATTAAAAGAGATTATATTAATAAATTAAGATATTTTAGCTAATAAATTTTGATTCATTAATTATTAAATTATTCTTAACTAATTATGAATTTATTAAACATACTAAAAATCTGAAACTATATCATTACTAATTATTAAAAAATATAAAATTTAAGAAAATTCCCATAAATTCAACATTACCTAATTTAAATATCATGAATTCAAATAACATGTTTTATATATCATAATATATATATATATGATAATTTTATTGCTAATTTTTTTTTTAATTTTGTAAAAAATGTCAGGTTGAATATGCATTGTAAAATATTTTTCGCTTAAAAATTTTCAATGACATTAAAAACATATTTAAACCTTTGAATTTAAATAAAAGTTTTACAATCATAATATTTCATTAAAATAAATATTATTCATATAATATTAGTTTATAATAATAAATTTATATCCTTTTTGAAGAGTTTAATTTTTTTCCAAAAATAAAAATTTTAAATTCGATCTCAATTAGTCATATATTTTTATTATGAAATACTATTGATGGAATAAATAATTGTGTGTAGAAATGATTTAGAAATTATGTAAATATGTTATCAACACGTAACCCCTAATAAAAAAAACTTCTGACCTAAGTGTAAGGAATACGGTAAAGATACATTCATGGTGTGGTTTGATTAACAAAGCTCGTGTGGTAATTTCCACTAACTTGTACTTCCTTCGTAGACAATTTCATTAAATATTCACATGTTGAATCTTATACTAGGCTCTGTAAATGGAGAAACGCAGTGAGACTACCTCCCTCCCTAATTCTATCCAATTGTGAAAAATCTATAATGGTTGAGGACATTTCTTATTGTTTCTTCATTAATTATCCTTTATCATTTCTATAGATATGCACTAATTTTAATGTGAAACAAATAACCAAGAGTATAGTTTACAGTGGTCATAAGTGACTAATCATCGTATTTGACCAACGATAATTTTTTTCAAATGATCATATAACGGTTGAATCCTAACGTTCACTCTTCCCTTTACACTATATAAATATCAGTTCATTATTAAAAAGATATGGTTTTATTGTGTACAATTAAAATAACCCACATTCTAAAGAAAAAAATTTCATTTATAAATTGCGCTCCATAATATTCACCCTATTAAAAATATTCATTCCCCAAATTTCTACTCGTTAACTCTGTTGAGAAATGGTGTGGGTACTTCTATCTTTTTGTCTCCTTGGGTTATCCTATTAATTCAATATATTTATTGTTATTCAAAAAAACATTTAAGAGGTGGGATGTCATGTTTCATAGAAAATTGTATTTATAGTCCTTGATATCTATTAGAATCTCCTAATAAGAGATGTCATTTTCCATTTGTACAACCTCTAGATTCAATATATGTGATGGATTAGGTATAAACTTCTTTAAGATAGATACCTAGAATACATCATTAAATTTATAAATATTAAGTGGATGTTATAGTATTAAGGCCAATTATCCTATATGATCAAGGATTTCGTATGGGAAAATGTACCTAGGGATAATCATAATCTTCTTCCCAAACCACATGACTCTCCTCCATAGATATATTCAAAGTAAAACATTTTCTCCAACATCAAACTATTAATCTTTTGAGTGATGTAAACATATCACTTTTTTCATCGTTGAGAATTATTTATATGTTATAGGATGTAATAATCATTTTCATTTATCTAATTCACAAGATCAGGACCAATAATAATTTCATGGCTTTCTTCATACAACAAACGAGAAATTCTACACCACTTCCCACATAGAGAATCATAGGGTACCATTTGAATAATCTAGTGGAAAATGTTAATTTTTTATAACTCTACTAATTAAAAGAAGTGGATTACATTAACCATTAACATCCATTGAGCATGTTATCATCACATCCTCATGGTTTTGATTATTTTTTTCAGATTGTCCATCAGATTGGGGGTTATAGAATGTATTGAAATTCAATTCATTATTCAAATAGTGTTGAATAATTACACACAATTTAGATGTAAAACTTTTATCATGAATAGAGATGACAAAAATAGGTTCCTCATATAGCATCATGACATTATTTATGTATATCTTGGTAAAATTTTGAAGAAGTAAATCTTTCTAAATAGTCATAAAATTAGAATTTGTGGTGAGTTGTTCTACAATAAGCCATATTGAATTATTTATTTTGGAATTTTCTGGGAGACTAATGACAAAGTCTATAGTGGTATTGTACAACTCCCATTTTTCATAGGAAGTGGTTGTAATTCTCAATTTTGAATTGGTTTCTCCACCTTTACATATTGAATAAGTAAGAACATTTTAGTGTAGTTTACAATATTCTTTTTTTCACATTATCCCACCAATAATGATCAAAAAGTTCACTATACATTTTAGTGGTTCTACTATGTATTGAGAATGTAGAGTTTTGAGATTCATCCATATGTTCATTATTTTGATCGTGAATGAATTGAACACATAGTCTAGTACAAAATATCAGTAAAACATATTTATCAATATTTAAATCAGGTAACATCCCATTCAACATAACATCTATCTTATTTTGTAATATAAAATATTTTCCTTCATCTTTCTTTTTCTTATCTAGTAATAATGTTTGAGAAATAGTTTGGGATGGGTATGATGATTTCCCATCCCTTATGATTCCCAGGACCAGTTTTATATGGTCTGTAATCAATATAACTCCTTGAATCCTCATCATTCCTGACACAATAGTGTCTTTCCTACCCATTGAATCGGCATGTTTATTTTCTATTCTTAGGTGATAATGTCGTGAACAGTCATAATCATTAAGAATTTCTAATCACATTATTTGACTCATTTTCAAATCCTTCTGTGTGAATATATACTTCTTACATTACTCATCTATTTATATATCACATTTCACATCACAAAAATATTGCCTCTTCATTTTTGGAGCAAAAACAATCGCAGCTAGCTCCAGGTAAAGAGTTTTATAATTCTTTAATTGAGGATTTAACTATCATGATGCATAATCAATCCCCTTGTCAAATTATATAGGATGCATGTGGTTCCATTCAAGGATTAATAACAAATAATAATGAATCCTTCTCCAATAGAGGGTAGAGTTAATAATGGTTCATCAACCAGTAAATTCTATAGTTATTGAAATATTTTTTCACACTCCTTATAAGAGATGGACATAGCTATTTTTCTGTTAATTTGGTTAGTGGATTATAAATTCATGATTTGTTTTCACAATACTCTTATAATATCATTCTAAACCATGAAATTTATGAATCTATGATACTATTGTATGATGAGGTCACACCTCTACCACATTTTTCATGGATGATTCAACCCATATAACTTTATTAGTCATAATTTTTTCCAAGAATGAAACATTTAATAAACAAAATTCAAATTTTCTAAATTTTATAAACAGAATCTTCTTACTTAGAGATTTCAATATTACCCTTATATGATTCTCATGAATATCGTGACCTTAAGAATATACAATAATATCATCAATAAATACAACAAACAATTTATCAAGGTATTCCTTAATGAATATATTCATCAAATCCATAAATATAGTTAGATCAATAGTCAAGAGGAAGGACATTAATACAAATTCATAATTAATGTATCTTTATTGGAAGGTTGTATTTAGAATGTATTCTTTCTTCATCCACATTTGATGTTAATCAGGTTGGATATCAATCTTAGAGAATAATTCATCCACACCAAGCTATTTAAATAAAACATAAATCCTTGAAAGAGGTTACTTTTTCTTCACTATGGTGTTGTTATGTTCTATATAATAAATTGAAAGCCACATTGATCAATAGTTCTTCTTCAAAAATAAAATAGTTGCTCTCCAAGGATACACACTAGTTCAGATAAAAACCATCTATAAAATATATTGATGTTTTTTCTTTAATTCATCTAGATGAACAATTACTATTATACATGGGGTCTTTGATATAATCTTGGATGCAGGTATGTGTTAAATATATAATATTACCTCTCTTTCTAGGGGAGGTATGGGTATCTCCTAATGAAATATTTCATTGTATTCTGAGGATTCCAATCTTATATATTTGATATTTGTATTATACATTGAGATTCAGTCCATCCCTAGTATAATATAAAATTCTACTATATAAATGACTTCTTAATTCTCAATGAGATTTAGTTCGCCATAGTCAATAGTAGTGTTTCTATACACTATGTATTCTTGGATAATCCCTCTACGATTCTTGATTGATAACTATACATATATAAATTCAAGGATTGATTCTATATTCATTGGAATTTTGGATGATATAATTTAATGCATATAAACATAATCAAATAATGTAGTTTCTATATTTTAAAGAGAAATGAGAGTACATTCCACCACATCGTTTAGAATATCTAATTTATCCTTTGTGATAAAAAATTCTTTTCCTTGGTCTCCTAGACTATGCTCATGTAGATGGTGATTACATTGTATTGTATTATGATTTTGATAGTTATTGGAAAATTTCCCTTTATGAAGACACATGGAGCACTGGAAATCAAGATGGGACTACACAATCTTCTCTTTGTCGTTAGTGTTGAGAAGTTGAGGATTCACTTTACCATGATAGTTCTGATCTATATGTATATCTCTTTCACTCATGTAACATTTTTTCTCCCAGGAAAATAGTTCCTTAAATTTTGCATCCCACATTTATTTCATGTGGTATGTTTCACATTCGTTCCTCCACATGCTTAGTCTATGTTCCTCTCTAAGGATGGCTCTAAATATATCATTTTTTTATTAAATTTTTAGGGCCACAACATCTCTCGGAACTCTAGTTCAACCATCATATCACCCCAAAATATCTTCTAATATATTTTACAGTCCTACTTGATAGAGTTTTCATAGTTGGGGTATTATTCGACTAAATAATTTATTAACATTTCTACTATGATGCATAAAAAATTCAAGAGGTATAACAGGAATGTCTTGAAAAGATATCTTCATATTTTCCCACTAATTCATTTTCCTTCCACATTAGCTCTAGGAATTCCATCACCATTTTTTCATCATATGGGAAAATATTTATTAAAAAATCATCCCTTAAAATTTTCCCACCCAATATAAGAAATCTCTTTTATTGACGTCATATTTTAGATCATTTTCCACCATTGATCGTGTTATCCCACTAAAAATTATAAATCCAAGTTGAATTTCTCATATTCTAACTAATGTAGTATCGAAATAATCTTTTATATAAACCTTATCTATTGTTCAACAGTCGTGGGGTCAACAAATCCACTAAATTAATGTGGTTATCAATGCATAAGGACACATTGAAAAGTTGTTCCCTTCGAGTTGAATCGTGTCTCTTAGCTTGATTTAAGTTATTTTTCCTAGATTGAGTTGATTTATTCATTATTCCCATTATGTTTTTCACTCTAGATTCCATTGAAGGTAGTCAAATAATGGTTTGTTGTGCTATTTATTTACAAAAGTCATCCTATTTCATTCCATTGTATAAAAATATAAAAACATAGTGAAAAAATAATTTGTTTAAAGAATATTAAAATTCTAAAATAATTATGTGTCTTAAGACATCATACATAATTTTTTTATTCATTAATAATATTAATTAAATTTCCAATATATCCTTCATAACGGTGTATATAATGTTTTTTATTAATAAAACATATCCCCTAGGAGTGTCAAACTAAGAGTTCGAAAAGGATCATTTTTGTGGGCCTGTATTCATTCTATTCTATATCATGCTTTGTTTTTATGTTTTACCGTAAGATAAAAATATTCTTGTGCCACGTCAACTTATTCATGTCCAAAAAGGATTTTATTTTCTCGAAAACCCTTACTTAATTCTTCACTAAAAAACTTTTATTTTTTCGTATATTTAAATTTTATCCTACAATTCTTCAAGAAGTTTTCAAATCATAATTTCCACAAAAAAACAAAAATATTCTTTGATTACAATCATGATATCCTACATTTTTATTCCCAATATTTTCATTTACAGGTTAAAACGGAGGATGCTTTAATGTTTAGTTTCTTAGAAATAAATCACATAATACATGGAAACATAAATCTTTATTCTAATATACATGAAGGGACTCTCCATTAGTTCATCTTATGTATATTTAATTTATCTCATAACCATCATACATGTATCAATGGAAACGGAGAACAGAATTCCCAATAACAGAATGTAATGGAAACTGTTTACAGGTGATTTTCAAGAATATCAATAAGAAAAAGAGGAACAAAATTATTTCATGAGAAATCAAAGATGATGAATAACACAAAAAGAAATTTATTAATAATAATTAAATGTGTATTTATTAATATAATAGAACATTCAAAGTCACATGTCTTATTTTGGACTGTGATTTGTTATAGAATAAAATTACCTAGGTTATTCACCATTGTATCATAAAACATGTCATCTCTAGATATTAAATTCTTTACCAATTCCATTGGATAACTATTAGGGTGAACCCTTAATATATATTCATCAATGTGAGACACACATATCATAATAACATATTTTATAAATAACCCATGTATTATTAAAAACTGGGTCTTGTATCAAAATCATGGCATTTCAAAAGTGCATAAAGATAAAGATAATTATGTCATTTTTTACCCAAAGAATGAGAATGTGGGTTTCATGTATGTTAATCCCATAATAATATAAATAATTTTTATATCATGTTGATTACCCCTATAAAATAAATAGGTTTGGTAATTCTAAAAAATAAAATGAATGATAATTTATTACAAAAAATATAGAAATTTTTAGATGTAAAATCAATAACATAACGGGTATAAAATGTGGTTTTAGAAAAGTCTAAAATGAGAGGGGAAAAGGGTCTAACATTAATAAAACATAATTAATCAGTAAGGGTATAATAAAAAATAATGATATAGAATTTTAGACATTCTATTTAGAATACACATATGAAAATTGGTTATTCAATTGATGAGAAAAGATGAATAATTCCCTTACCTTGAATATTTACACTTAAATCATAAGGAATAGAACATTGGGGGTTTGATAAAACATAGAGGACTACTTGGGAGGTAAAAATACTATATATTCTTATAGGTTGTATTTTTAGTTAATATAAATTGACAAATGAAAGGGTATTCATAGAAAAATTGTTGGACTTGTATAATAATGTCCAAGTATAGGCTCTCGAAATCTCAGATGTGAAAAAGGAAAAACAATGTGATTCCCATGGGTGTTTCCCATGGTTCTGGACATTGTTTATGTATATTATGTTATTTTAACCCAAAATAACTACAAATAATTTTTAATTACTTCTATGGGAACACAAAATGAATGATTCTATAAAATAATATTTGTATTGTTTAAGTCTCTAATTTTGACATTGGAATGTAACTTATAGGTTCAGAAATAGATTAAAATATATTGAAATACTTGAAATCAATAACTTAATAAATTTTAGTTCTTTTATTGTGGTAAATTAATTTTTTCATCATTATTTAACAATTATGAAGACAATAAACATATCAATAAACCCAAAATGTATTTTTACTATTCATATATATATAAATAATTTTAGAAAAATATAATAAATTCACCATAAGATAATTTAGACTTGATTATTTCCAAAAATATGTATATTATATCACAATAATTTTCTATATATGATAATTTTAACTTCAATATATAAAAATCATTATTTATTTTAACAAAGAGCGTTTTAAAGGTGAATAGTTAAATGTATGAAACATAAAAATTCTCAATGGAATAATAAAATTAATTTTTACATTATTAATTTAATTAGAGTGGTTTAATCATAATCTGTCATTAAAAAAAATATTATTCACATTAATCTTCTTTGTTATAGAAAATTTACATCATTTTTGAAAAGTACAATTTGTGTCTCAATTCAAATTTATAAAATACCATCTTAATTAAAACTATATTCTTCTTTATAAAATATATTTATGGAATGAAAAAATTATATATAAAAATTAATTTCATGTTAAAAAAATAAGGCCTCTACACATTTCCCCTTACAACACCCATGTATGACCCAAGGGTAAGCATTGCGATAGTGATAAATTCATTGGGTGTATCAGATGACATTACTAGAGTAGTAATTTCAACAAACTATAACTTCTCCACTAGAAGGTTTCATTGAAGTTTTAATTTTTTATGATTGGATTGGGTTTGGTAAATGGAAAAGCCCAGTGACACTACCTCCCACCCCAGTCTTAACAAATGGGTTTTATATGACATGACTCCACTGGTTGAGGCCATAACTTCTCCATTAGGTATTAATTATCCATTGTTGTTTCTATTATAGGAATCAATTATACTATTACTATTATTATCAAGATAATAGTTTCCAAAGGTAATATTCGACCATTGCTCATATACCTATAGAATAGTTACGGTCACATATCCCATTATACACTATGAACACCACTTCTTTATTAAATAGATATGTTTTTTGTAAAATAATATAACATATTTTTAGGAAAAAAATATCATTTAAAAATATGGGTCATTACAAAAAATATAGAAGAAGAAGATTTTGAAACACTTCCTATCAGAGCCCGTGTGGCTATATACATGAACTATGGAATCCCACCATTTCGTGTTGAAACCATCGATTTATATATTCACACTCTTCACCATGATATTCCTAGGTGTATTCAATAAGTTAATGATTTGATAAATTATATATAGCCACTGCTCCAACTTATCGGGATAATTAGTACCCTTAAAGGCTGGTGGTTGTTTGTGTAATAACTCCAAATATTAACCCATTTATCCGCCAACTCTTGGTATACCACAGCTATTGTGTCCTGGATTTGAAATACATTTGGGTCCATAGCATGAACTAATCACACAATATAATATATATGATTTATATCAAAATGTAGATTCATTTGAAGATCACCTGTTGTACCCTCTTGTTGAACCCATAGAAGATATCTCGTAGGCATATCACAGCACACCAAAAATTGTATAAAAGATCAGATGTTTGGGAAATTTCAGTTCAAAATAAAGAACCATAAGAAAAAAATGAGATTAATATGAATAACTCAACATAGCATACACATATCCTATAATACATGTTAATTTGAATCTTTTTATGGAGTGATCTTTCAAGAAACTCTCTACAAGCTACCTCTAATGTCCTAAATATTCAATCTCACATCTAACAACTTATCAAGAATAAGAAAAACCATGATCTGATTCCATAATTCCACAAAACAATTCAGAACAACATCCAAAATTATCAGTTGAACTAATTCACAACATATATGAAGGATGTTCTCAATCCCCATGGTCTAGTGACTGGCACATGAACATGAAAAACAACAATATATAATGATTTCACGCAACCTAAATATGATGTCATCAAGTATATATTCATAACATAGAGAAATAGTGGATGTGGAAACATGATTATATATTCCATAATTGAATGGTGATGGTAGAAATGCTAAAACTCAAGAAGTCATACAAACTCAATATATAATTCCAAAAATAAAGGACAAAAAATAGAAATTGACTCATCTAAGTGATACCATGGGAAAACTCCGACTATTTAACCACTGTATACCCAATCTCAACTAACAAAAACCTCCCATATCAATATAATTCCTTGACATTGCCAATATATAATTGACATAACCATTTATACACAAAGCCAAATGAGTTTTTGTTGTATGAAATAAACTATTAAATTATGATCCCACCTTCATCTTCCCTAAAAAGACTCTGTATAAAAATAGGATCACAGTCATCTTTAATTAATAAAAGGAATGATAATATGTTAAATAGTTTTTATATCAAAATTATGGTAAAGTAATTCCATTTTCTTTACTTCAAAATAATCTAGGTAAATTTGTATTCAGTCATACCCAATATATCAAATCAGTTCAAAGCATGTATCACATATAATATCATATCAAAAATAGTAAAAGACTAATGAATATGTAACTTCATGTCAAGGATCAATATTGGTTATTCAACTAAACCACTCATACCCAAACATAGAAAATTAAACTCATTAAGTGTAAACATATATGCATCGAATCAAGATATCAGAGGAACATCTATAAAGTAACCTCCCTATATTGTATGAAAAATCTATATAAAAAGACACCTAAGGAGAATAGGAACTCTCCATAAGTGATCCACTTTATATTATCAATATACGAGGATAATTAATAAACTATCCACCTATGTACCTAGGGCTTCCAATGTGATAGTTTTTTTAAATCATTTCATTAAAACCGTGATTTGAAAACCCTTTCATAATTCCATTTCACAAATCCTAGAAAATTATTAATCAGTTATCAAAATAAAGGGAAACCATATTTTCCCAAAAAACTAGTTTCCACACACACAATAGAATCTGTCATGGTAAATTAATAATAAAATATTATTCAAAATCATGGTTTTCACGGTTTATCAAAACAATGATAGTGATGGAATAATCTACCTAAAACATGGGTCATAGAACAAAAGAGATGGGATCCACACCACCAGAAGGAAATAAGAAAAAACAATAGATGCCTTAAAAATTGTTATCGCCAAAAAAATCATATTAAATAAAAAAAATTGAAATAGTGGTTTTGTCACATATTTCATGTGAACTACGTACCCACATCACCACACAAGACAAAGGACCACCCCCTAGAAGAAGATCTCTAAGAATCTCTAGAAAGGATGAAGAAGAAAACCCGATAGAATCAACAGATTAAAAATTGTAGTGCAACAATTCGACTATGAATTGTATAAATGAATAATGAGAAAGTTCTCATACTTGTAGAGACATAATGAAATTGGCATGATGATAAATTACTAAACGATGTGATTTGGATGGAAAAGAGGTACCCAAAATTGCATGGGAGAGCACCTATGGTTCTAGAGAAGATTCCTACTTATATAATTAGAAAATAATAATATATTAAATGCAATAAAGACCACTAAACCGAAAACATTCACAACATCAATCACTTTCACTTTGTTAATTCCATAATTTATAAAATATTTCGAAAAATGAATCACCTCTTATTAAACATCCTAATATCAACTATTTCATGAATGAACAGGTTTCACAACATGAAACAATTCATGCTTTGAAATGAATTCAAAACATATTCCCTAATATATATTCACATTATGTATCCAATTCATTATGTGAATGTGTCCAATAAGTAGTGTGAAGTCTAGATTTTTCAAAAAATCTTGAACAATACCCGTATATCTTTAAAACTACAGAACCATGTATAAAACAATTGACACATTTATACCCAGACACCATTAATTAAAAAATACATATATCCATGATAACGTGGTCATTACATTGAAACAAATCTCCCCATACTTTAATGGCCCAAAATGAAACCAAAAATAAGGGAAATAAAAAATAGAGACAATATGTTGATGAAAAAATGTAATGGTATCTTACACTATGATCAAGGTTATAATTTTGGGAATAGGTAAAAGGGTAATATGGTATGTAATTTAATAAAATTATTGAAGTATAAATATAAAAATTATATAATATATATACATTAAATTAATTACCATTACCATCCATGCGTGGTGGTGATGAAAAAAACCATATCTCTTTATAGAGGTGGTTATCCACATGTACACATGAGTGATTTGTTTTATATATCATTGAATATAGATATACATTATGAAGATTTATACAATAAAATAAATAACATTTTACTATAATGGACATAATGTAGTTACAATATCAACAAAGTATTAAAATAATTTTTGGTAGAATAAGAAAAATAATTAATGTACTTTGTTAACAGTAATACCCTATTTTTAGGAAACATCCTTTAGGTTACACATTATGTATTATTTATTGGTATTATGTATAGAAAACAATATTCTATGTAATGAGGATAATGTTTTGGAATTGATAGTTTTTATATTTGTTCATATAAATTGATTAAAATGTATGATTCATGGAGGATATGGGGGTCCCCTTATAATTTAATGGATTGAAACAATTAAAAAATTTATAACATTAAAATAAAATAAGTATATTTATCAAGTCATGAAGAAAACAATAAACATAATTTATAATTAAGGATGGTATAATGATGAAATAACATAAAAAAATTAATGATTTATATGATTATGTATATTTTTAAATCTGATCTTCTAGTTTAACCCCCTCATTTAAACTTCCTAACCATAACTGTGGTAAATATTTTTTTCACTCATTAGGTGTTATATATTTACATATAAGGTATCTAGTGTCCCAAAAATTGGGTATGGGAGTTATTTTAGACAATTCCCCCATCCCACATGTTTTCTTTCATGATTTTCCTGATTTTTATGTCATTTAATAAAATATTTTTTTATCATAAAATATCACTAAATTATTTTTTGTTGTTATAAATATAGTTTACCTTCAAATATATGTGGGAAAAATTGCATTAAGGTATTAAAATATAAAATTAATTCTAAATTATACAATTTTCAAATTCATGTATGACCAAAATCCAATAAATTATTTTAATTTTATTCATTTCATATTACATTACCTTTATTTTTCTATTTATTGCACCGATACTATTTCAGTATTCAATATGCATTCAATGTAATAATATTGTGTAGATAATTTTAAATAAATTGGAAGATTAAATATATTATATTATAAATATGTTTTATCATCTATGTTCATTAATATGTCATGTTTATCTATATAAAAATCATTAAATCATAACAAGTAAGATATAGTGACACTTTTAAAATATCCTTCACTTAAAGTAACATTAAGCTAATTATCAAAGTAAAATCATATAGAATTTCCATAATTTTGAATCTAGGATGAGTAAGAAAGAATTAGAATTATCTAGGGATATAATGTAATTTTTTATACTTATTTTGAGACATTATCTAATAGTTATTAATCATGTTTTTCCCATTTCACCATGACTAAAGTAAATGCATTGACCATAATTTCTCTTCATAATGAAAAAAGAAAACAGAAACATTTAAAAAATTTTATCTTAAAAATTAAAAATATGTAATCAATATTCAATATATAATTTATAAAATCGGTATAAATTAATTATAATATATATATATATATATATAATTAAAAGAGAAATTTTTTGAGAATAATGTGTTTGAAATCCTAAAATGAGCATATGACAAAATAAAATATAATTCTGAATCATAAGAAATTATTTATAATATATTTAATTAAATTTATTTTTTACTATTTTAAAACAAAATCTAAAACATAATGTATAATTTAAATTACTTTATTTATTGAAATAATTTTTTTTAAATGTTATTTTCACTAATCAATCAAAAAATCAACATTTTCAAAAAAATACTAAACAATTCACTAATATGTAATTTTGACATGAGTTCTTAGTACATGTTGGAAAATCATTCAAAAAAATTCTAATGATGGATGAAAATAATAATAATATGCATGCTTAAAATTAAATGAAAAACATTTTTGAGGAAAATATATTTTTGAAGAATCAAATGAATTTATTCTCATTGCTTATCTAGTAACCACCATTATATGACATCAAATTTATTTTTTTAATAAAACAATTATATATATATTATTTAAATATTTAGGTTATTTTGATGAAATTGTATTATTTTTATAAAATGGATTTTTTATATTAATCCTTTTTCTGAAAAAATATTCTTTAATCATATATGATTTCATTAAAACTGATTTCCGATTTCAAAATCACTAAAATTAAATTATAAAAACGATTCTACAAATTTTCCATATTAAAATAACTCTTATTCATACCATCCAAACCTATTAATAGCTTATTATGGGCATATATATTTTGATATTTCAATACTATATTGTCTTTAGTTATAAAATGGTGTTGGTCATATTAGGCACTATTGAATATTTTACATATATAACGTAAAATATAGAATATTTTGGTGTCACACTCATCAAAACTATAAAAAATACATAATCAAAATTTTATCTCATACATTGTAAAGAAATTAAAGACTCCTTGAAATAATTTTTATTGAGTGGAATATATAAATTATAATCATGAAAAGTAAAAAAATTTTAATTTTAATTTTTTTCTAAAAACCAGAATCCTAAAAATGGAAAACAAAAAATAATATTGAAAATATAAATTGGGTGATATTAAGGTCACATATAATAACACATTATAGGGTTTATAAATTGTGATAACATTGATGGGAGGTGAATATATGGATATGGATTTGAAAAATAATATCTATTGATTAATAAATAGTGATTGAAAACAAGATGATCATAATTTTAATTACCATCAAACTAATAAGGGACAAATAAAACTATCAATTAATTAGAAATTCTGGTAAAAATATAGCATTTTTATTTGATGATCCTTTCTATAGAGTTTTGAGAATATTTTACCATTATGGAAGAGAACATGATTAAATATACATAATTGATTCCCCTCCATTCCATATGTACAATTGAAACCATTATTTGTAGTTAAAGAAAACTTTCCACTTCATCTTGATCACAAATTATAATTGATAAATATTGAATTTTTCATGATTGAAGCTAAAAAAATAACTTTTAACATATCTTATTATCCAAAAAATTATGTTAAGATATTCCTCTTATTTATCTCCATTAATCAAAACCAATATTTGTTAGTATAAGATGATATAATATCAAATATGCATAAACATTGATATATAAAAATACTACATAAATTTCCAATGCCTCAACCACAACACAAAAATATCATCCTTGGGAATTCTATAAAAACTAACATAAATACCTATAAAATATTCCAAACCAAATGGAATCCCGAATATTAGAATTATTTTATCACAGAATATTCTATGATCATCCAAATATTTAACTCTAAAAATCATTAACCACATAAAATGTAATAAACAAAGAAGTTTATAACATAATCACTTAATGTCCTAAATATATTAATTATTTCTCAAAATAAACAGAATCAACATGAAACCACTACAAAAAAATTGGTCCACATGTTAAATAAATACAAATTCTTCAAATTAAAGAATATTAAAGGGTATCAAACTTAAAAATTACACAACCTTGATATTTCGACTAGATATCACTTCTTTATAATCCCACATATCTATTTGGTTCATAAATTTATAATGATAGGAAAAAACTCTTAAATATCAACCCACAAGCATAGAAAGTTGGTACTATTAAAACCATATGAATTTCTTCCAAAACATAAATTTATTAACACAAAACAACCCCATGATTTCATAGACCTATCTTCTTAACATTTAACAAGACATCCTGATTTCTCATACACATAATTATAAACTTTGAAAAAAAATTATAAAATGATATGAGTTTAAAAAGATCAGTAAGGGATATACAAAGAAGGAATGAAATCATTAGTCTATGAAATCATATAATCATATTAAATTATTTTCACAATGACATACTTATCCCACTTATATAATTAATTTTTGAAAGATGAGATTTAAAAAAATACATTAGAAAACATATATAAAACCATAAAGGCATATTTGGGCATAAAATACTTTTATTGTAACCGTCACGACTAGCTTATGATTCGTAACCCTCACAACATACACATACCCAATGCATTTCAGGGATATATAGGTGCAAGAATTCATCATAAAAATTCCCATAAACCTGATCATAATCATAAATCATGAATAATTTCATAAAAATATTTCTTTTTAATTTCATATAATAGAATATTAATATTGAATTTTTAAGGGATTGTCCCTTACAAATATCATTTATTTGATGCAAAAAATTAATATAATGAATGGAATATGTTTATACACTATAAAAACATGTAGGAAAACACAATATAATCCAAAATAAAACACACAAATATTCTTAATAACACATAATGAATAATTTATAAGGTTAACACGAAGAATTAAAATTGGGTTTAAAATTACCTTACCACAGGTTTGTATTTCTTAAAAATTGTTTAAAACACCCATATAAAGACTAAAAGAGAATTATTAATATTTGAAAGAAACATATTAATGTCAATAACTCTTTATATGATCATTTAATAACATTATTTGTAAATCTTATTAACAACATTTCTTAATTTCCATTGTTTCTTTGTGCGTTCTTTACATGATTTCTATAGTTTGTTTCTTATATAATTGGCTTGTTGAAAGGAAGATAAACACCACAAGTGGAATGAAAAGCTGTAAATATGTTTAAATAATATTAAATGAATCCTTAAATCATTTTGGTACTATGTTATGTGGATGAATCATTTTATAAATCAATAGCGATACTTGTTTAAATCATTTTTCGCAATTCTTCGATTATCAAAAAATTGTTTCATCATATAATATTAATATTATTCATATCAGTTAATTAGAAAACATAATAGAGTTCTTATAATACACATTTAAAACTATTTTAACCCTTAAAATGGTTTACAACCATCATTTAAGGATGTAATGAAAATTGAAGCCATATCGTCCCTGATGATGGTAAACCGACACATCACAGTAAGTGTTTTTATTTTTAGAATAAGTGGAAGATAATAGTATGGATGGTGATCAATGATTCCATAAAAATGAGGAAAATACATAATATATATAATTATGGAGGTTTTTTTACTCATGGATTTGTGTGGGAGAAGAGATTATATGAAATGAAATGATTTTTAATGAAAACACAAGAAAAAGAATGATGTTTTTTACCTCTTGATCTCTTCTCCTTGAGATCCTTTTTATGGCCTTTAGTTTTTTCCTTTTGGGGAGAACAAAAGTTCATGGATGTGCAGACGGGCCTTGGGTAGTTTACTGGGAATAATTTATACAACTCTCGAATCTTGAGAGGCATGAGAAGACGAGGGGGTGAGGGTGGTCTTTACTATGGAGGATAGGAGGGGTTTACTATTATTTTAATCATTAATATGATTTTTTTCTCAAGACTTTAAATCATATTAATTCATGTGAATCTAAAATATAGGAGAGCATGTTAGTTCTAACCAGGGTTATTACATATTCCATTATTCTAGGAAAATTGTATTTATCTTATAATGTATATGTGTGGTATATGATTTTATTTTACTATTCATAAAAATGGATGCATTTTAAAAAAATCCCAAAAATTCACCCAAAATATTTTTCAATGGGAAGAATTTAAAAATGAACTCCATTTTCTGAATGTAATTTTCTTAATATTATATAATTAATTTAAAAATAAAATAATATTTTATTCCAAAAATAATAATTTCGAAACTATAATGGATTTTGTATTTCCTTGAACAAATAATCTAGATCAAATTATATTATATCATTAAGAAAATAAAATTATAATATGATTTGATATTCATAAGAGTCAAATTAATAATCATATAACTATTCATATGGTTTTGTTACTATTAACCAAAAAATAAAGTAGGTTCTATTAGAATCCAAATAACATTATAATCACAACAATATATGTCTTTTTTTAAATTAAAATCATAGAAGAAAAAAATAATTTTTAACTGGTAGTTTGTAACTATATCCATAAAAGATGTTTCATTATATTGAGATTCAATGTTTCGTGCATTTAAATTTATTTTTAATACCATATGGAGTTACATTCTCCTCTACTTATTTAAATTGCATCCTTACAATTTTATTTACATATTAAACAAGTGAAGGTATGTTTCCATCATAGAATTTTTCGATTCTCATGTTGCTTCTTCAACCATGTGGTTACTCCACAATACCTTTACCTAGATGATAAAATTATTTACAAATACTTGAACTCTTTGATGAAGAATTTGAGAAAGTTTCTATTCAAAAGAATGGTTCTTTTCTGGTTGGACAAACTCTAGACTCAAAATATGAGATGAATCTAAAACAAACATTATCAATATAGAAATATGAATTTTTTTACATGAGATAAACTCAGTGGAAATTCTATTTGGTAGGCTGTAGATCCAACATTATCCTAGATTTTATAAGGTATAATGAACCCTAGACTTTGTTTACCTTTATTACAAAAACTCAAAACACTTTTCCCTGGTGATATTCTAATAATTACATGATTACTTACCTCGAAAGAAAAGCCTTTCTTCTTTTTATCTTCATAAATTTTTTTCCTACTCTCAGTTGACCTCATGTTATTCTATATCATATTAACTTTATTATCCACATTTTCTACTAATCATAGTATTGTCAATATCCTCTCCCCGACTCCATCCCAAATTATTGATGATCAATAATGATTCCCATATAATCCCTCAAAACGCTCTATTTGTATATTGAAATTAAAACTGTTATTATAGGAAATGTATACTAAAGATATATATTGATCCCAAATTCACCCATAATCCATTGAACAAGTTCAAAGAATATCCTCCAAAGTATGAATCATCTATTCTGACGGCCCATCATATTAAAAATGAAAAACTATAATAAAATTTAATTCTATTCCCTGAAACTCTTGAATGTGTTTCCAAATGAAATAATTAAACCTCTAATCATGAACAGATACAATGGAAAAAGTAACACTAGATATCCTAATAATTATTTTTGAGTTTTAGTAGATAAAGGTGATCGAAAGGAAAATTATCTCGAATAAGAAGTAAATGAGATGAATTAGTATGTCAATCAAGAATAAGCCGAATTTCAATTTAACATCATGAAGTATTTAATATTCCCACATTGATGTCTATGGATATATTTCCCCATTTCAACTCTTGCACTGGGAGGGGATGATTCATCCCCTTTGGTAGCTTTCTCTATGCTTTGACTTATTGACATGTCAAATATTTCAAGGTAATATGTGCAATATATTTTCATTCTATCCTACCAATATTACTCTAAAAGGTTCTTGTACATCATTATTATGCTAGGATGATATAAAAATGGATAACTATAAAATTCTTACAATAATGTTTCTTCATATGGTAACCACAAGTCATATACAATCATTTTACAAATTGAAAAACACAATCTTCATCAATGATATATTTTGTCAACTTATCCATTTTTACCAATTATACCATTTTTTGTAATCTCCATCTGCTTTCTATGCTTTTGTAATTAGGTTTGAAAAAGTTGACTTCATTGAAACACATGAAAAAATGAATTTCTTTCACCACCAATATCCAATCCAAAATTCATCAAATAATTAATCAAAGGTTTTTATTTCAGTCAAAACATAGTTAATGAATCCTGATATTTTAGACTCGAGCAATATACCACATTATTTTCTTTTACCTGATTATAATTGATTGTGAAACCATAATATTTTATCACTTCAAACCATCTTATCTACCTCACGTATAATTCCTTTTTTAGGGAATATATACTTCATACTTTTGTGGTCATTATATATTTCACATTTGGCACTATATAAATGATGCCTCCAATTTATCAAAGAAAAAAACCACAACTCTTAATTCCTAACCATGTGTTGGATAATTGTTCTCATGAGGTTTTCATTGTCATGAAGAATAATAAATTACATAATCATTATTTTTCAGAACACATCCATGTCCCTTTAATGATGGAAGACTATAGATGAAAATCTCACCATTTCTGGAAGGTGTGGTCAGAAATGGAGAATTCACAAATCCTTTTTTCAATTCCTAAAAACAATCATCTCATACTTTTTACCAAATGCTTTTAACTCCTTTTCGAGTTAACCTAATCAATGGAATAGATAACCATTAATGGTTTTAAAAAATATCCAATAATGGCTTTCTAATCAAAGAAAACAATGAAGAGGGGTTATATTTTTATGGCTTTTTCATTCTTGAACAACATTTATTTTAGCAGAATCAACGATTATTCAAAATTTAGAAATAATGTTATAATGGAAATAAATTTCTTGTGAACAAAATTAACACCTTATGAATATTTCCATACATTTTATCTTCTATTATGGTTTGAAAGTGACCCTTATATTTTTTTTCAAGCTCCTCTATACATCAAGAGTATACCATAATGTACTCAATAAAAACTACGAGTAACATATCCAAGAATACCTGAAATATTCTATTCATAATATTGAAGAATATAGAAGGTGCATTAGTTAACCCAAACATCATTACAAAAAATTCATAATGACTATATCAAGTTCAAAAATCTGTTATTGGAATGTCATCCTCCTTCACCTTCAACATATGGTATTTAGATCTCAAGTCAATCATCGAAAAATAATGAGCTCCCTAGAGTAAATCAAACATGTCATCAATGTGAGGACAATTATATATATTCAAAAGAGAAATATAATTCAGTGCGGCATAATCAATGAAAAGTCTAATGGAATCATCTTTTCTTATAAAAAATAATATCTCCCTATGGTGATGTTCTAGGATGAGTGAATTCAATATAAAGAATCTATTGCAACTGATATTTCAAATCATGATTTTCCATTTGATCCATTTGATATGAGAGATTTTAAAATAACGTAGCATCTAAACTAAGTCAATTGTGAATTCCACACTCTTATCAGGTATAAAACCAGGTAAAAATCCTGAATGACATAAAGGTATTAATTTACTACTATCACGTAATTAATCTAAATAGTTCCCATGAATTCAACAATATGAAATATATAAGTTTAATTTCAATCATTCAATAGTTTCTCACCTTCCTTATATTTTATCAGTTGTATTGGATTTTTCTTGTATAAAATTGAATCTCTTAAAATATAACTATTACTCTACAATCATTCTTAGCAATATAAATATAAATGAAATCTATCCATTGAATGACATCACGGTACTATAGAAAAAACAACAATGGTTGTATATAATGTCATTTCACAGATGAAAATAATAAGTTTCTTAAAATTATTTTTTTTATTTAACATTCCCCTTGGTGATCTAATAATAAGTTCTGGACTCATTTTTTGAGGTTATATTCCTAATTTACTAGATGATTTCCTAGAAATAAAGGAAGTTTTAGACCCGTTATCAATCATGTATTTAGAAAAATCTGAGAAAACAAACAATGTACCTTATACCTCTACATTGTATGGATAGATAACTACTGAGGTATTCACAATGGATCACACTACACATTTCTTTATATAGTATATCTAATTTCCATCACGCATATCTTTCTCTGGGAAACCATTTTCATAATGACCAGTCTTGGTATATTGAAAAAACAATACTGTTTTCTTATCAAGATTAATATAAGAATAATTTTCATTAAAATCATGGGCCATATGTACAAATAGAATACATTGAAAACAAATCAGTGTTTTGGAATGGGATTTCCCTCGGTAAATTTCACTACAATTTTTATAACTTGGAAAGTGTCCTTTATTAAAATCATATTCCATTTATTGGTTCTTACCCATATTTTTTCATCTTTAACTATTATTCTCTTTGTCCTCAAAGTACACATGATTAACATAGATATCTATTTCTAGCCTATCATCTCACCATACATGTTTCTCATTACCATTGAATTCATGGGATTCCAATTCCCTTTGATATATTTGATTAAATCCTGAGGAAATTTTTTTCATTTTTCTATCAAGATCTAGATTATGATTTAGGGCTTACCATTCTTTTTGGGTGAATTTTTTCTCATAAAAAACCATTTAATATTCCTCATTTTTCCTTAATTCAAGGAAGTTCTTCGCTATCGTATGTTGGACCACCACATGAAAATATATTTCAAGAAAATGAATTTTAATTTCATCCCACTCTAAGGATTAAATATCCTCTCTACCCCAGATATTCAGGACCATCGACCACCATTGTTCAACATCACATTTTAATTCATAATTGGAAAGACTAACCCTTTTATTATCTAAACATCCCATAACATAGAATATCTTTTCATGGTCATAAATCCATCTTTTATCTCCTACTGGGTAAGGAGATCCACTAAAATAATGGGAGTGCTTTCTCAAAAAATGGTCCACTATCATCAAGTTCCATTGTGGTAGCACTGGTTGTTCACATGAAAGGATGTCATGTCCCTTAATTAAATATATCAATTTATCCATTACTATCACAAACAGCTCAATTCCAATCCCCACCATTCCAAGTAACATATTAAAAAAGATATCAGCCTCTTGGTTCCTTCCAACATCATCTTTGAATTTTTATTTTATGGAAAACCATTCTGAAGAGACATAGAATAGTTGTTGCAACAAGTTAATCATTAAATTACATACCATTTCAACAAAAACATATGGTAAAATCATTTATGGTATTCTATTTAAATCATTCTAACGCTTAATGTAATCTAAACCCTTCACAGATTCCAAATATTTGGACTGACATTAAAAATTACATAACCAAGATTATTCAAATAGATTTCACATATTTACAATACTAATGATCTTTTTGGTTTATAGTTTTATATATTTAGGAAACAATCATACATATCAACCAACGATAATACAATGTGGAAACCCTTAAAACAATGTCAATTTCTTCAAAAACAAAAAATGTGTAATACAAAACAACAACATTATTTCATTGGAAAAAATTATAAAATATAACATGACTTACTTCTTTCTCTAATAAAACCTTTTAAACAATGAAAAATATATAAACACATTGGATGATCATAAATGGTTCAAGAAGGTATATAAAAAAATAGAAATAAAACATTAGACAATTAAAACTTATAAGCCTGTGAAGTTATTTTCACATAGACATACTTCTCAATCATATAAACATAATTTGTGAGACATTATATTTCCACAAAACATTATATAACAAATATTAATCCATAATGGATTATTTGAGTATTACATACTAATATTTTAACCCATAATGAAACCTTTTGATTGTAACTCCCAGGGAAACCTTATAGTGTAACCATCACAGGTATACTGGGAGTAACCATATGACCGAGCTCTAACATACACATACACAATGAATTGGAGGTATATATATGTCCCACACTACATTATAAACAATTACAATGAATCCCAAAATGATCATAAAAGATTAATAATTTCACAAAAAGATTACTTTTGAATTCCATAAAATAGAATTTTAAAATAGGATTTTGAAAGGAATGTCCCATACAAATATATTATAATTGATGGGAGAAATTTATATAATGAAATTAATTTTTTTATAACCAATAATTAAACAAAATAAAAAATAATATAAATAGAAATTCATCACACAAATAATCAGAATATCACATAATGAATAATTTATAAGGTTAACCCAATGAATTTAAATTGTGTTAATAATTCACGGACCTTTCGTTGGTCATACTGTAAACTTATTTAAAACCGAGTTAAAATGGATAAAATAGTGTTATTAATATTTTAATGAATTATATTCATGTTTATAAAATATTATATTATCATTTTGTACCATTATTTTCCCATTTATTAATAAGTATTTGTTGTTTCCATTGTTTTGGGTGCGTGCTTCACTCGATTTACAAGGTTGGTTCGTAATGGGGTTTCTTGTCGAATAGAAGAAACAAAATCCAAAAGTGGAATGAAATTATATTAATATGGTTTAAATAATATTATGTTATCACATACATCATTTTGACTAGATTTTATGATGATGATTTGTTAGATAAATCATTAATTATTGTTGTTTAGATAATTTTTCTTGCTCTTCAATTATCATGAACTTTTTTTCAACATATACCATTAATATCATTCATATAATTTAATTATAGAATATTAGTGAGGTAAGGAAAAAAAATTAAAAATATTTTTATCCATTAAAATTGATTTAAAACCATCATTGGAGAATGCAATGAAAAATTAAGAAACTTTTTCCATGATGTTGGTAAATCGACACATCACTCTCACTGTTTATTTTTAGAATAAGATTAACATAATAAAGAAGATGATAGTTAATTTTTCCATAAACATGAAAACAATCCAATATATATAAAATTAGGATCATTCATTCCTATTGAATAACTGTAGGGGATAATAGTATAAGAAATTAAATGAATTGAAATGAAAACACAAGAAAATGAAAGAGGATTGTTACCTCTTGATCTCTTCACATTTAGTGCCTCCTTAGGTCCATTGGTTTTGGACTTTTGGAGAAACCAGAATGTCTTGGACGTGAAGAAGGGCCTTCATATGGTGATTTGGAAGAACGTAGACTATGTTCAAATCATAAAAAGAGTGATAGGGAGAGGGGTAGAGGGTGGTATTTATAGTGGAGGAGAAGAGGTGTACATGATTATTTTAATCAATAGTTTAATATTTTTAATCAAGACTATGAATAGTAACGATCCATGTGACTATAAATAGTAACGAGAGAATTTTATGTCTAACCAACGGTGATTAATACATCCATGATGCAAAGAATAGCGTATTTAACTAATAATGTATGTATACGGCATATTACCGTATTTTACTATTAAAAAACATTCATGAATCACAGAAAAATATAAAAACATTATCAAAATCATTTTACTACATGTAGAAATCATAAGTGAACTTCAGTTTTTTGAAAATATTTTCCATGATATGATTAATTTTAATTTTCAATAAAATCATATTTTATTCTAAAAATTATAATTTCAAAACTATAAATGATTTTATATAGCCTTGAGAAATTAATCAAGATCTCATTATCTTATATCCCCAAGAGAATAACATAATAATATTATTTAATATTCATAAGGTCCAGGTAACTATTCATATTACTATTTATAAGGGTATGTTACTATTGACTAAAAAAATCATATTGGTTCTATCAGACTCCAAATAACATACTGATCAAAACCATAGATATCTTTTTTTGTAATTAAAATGATAGAAGTAGCATCATTTAGTTTTACATATAGTTTATAAAAATATTTTTAAAACAATGTTTCAATATGTATAGATTTATTGTTTCATGAAATCATATTTATTTTTAAAACCTTGGGATGTTTCACCAATCCAAGAAAATAATATTCATTATACCTTAATCTTATGTTATTTATAAAAATATTGTGAACTTATTATTTAATTTCTTTAATCACATAGTCACACAACTGCTTTTCAATCCGATTTATATCTATATTTTAAAACATATATTCCCAAATTATAATAATAGATAACTAACTCAACATCAATGGTATTACTAAACATAAAGGTTATAATACCTTTATATTTATTTTTATAAAACATAAAAACAATTTTATAAAAAAATATTTTCACTAAAATACTTACTAGACCCAATAATCAAATTGTCATCAATGTCTCCCAAAATCATCATAATCATCCTAAACTATCATCACATATAACAAAAAATGTAATATCTATGACTTTAAAGTTGTGACCAACCATTGATATGACAACTAAATATTGTATCTAAAGATTGTAAAATATTGTCATCTGAATGAGCCAAACCTCTAATGTTAAATAAATAGTTCCCTTTATAAAAAATAAAGGGCTTTGTATTTTATACATAAAATAATTACAAGATTTATTAAAATGGTTCAACTTTAACATATTATTATGATATTTTAGTTTTAGAGTTTTAAATATTATAAAAAAACTATTACATATCAAACCCTTACAATACAAAGTAGACACATCAACTGAATTTCCATTTTATTCCATATAAGTAGTATTCTAAAATTTAAATTAATGTTTCATTAAAAACAATAATTACAGTGAAAAAAATATTCTATTATCTATTATATCACAAATATAATTCATAGATATCTTCATAATATTCTAATGAATGGAATACATACTAAAGGGTTATCTCAGATGCACTTTAAGGGAAAGAATGAAAATGAATCAATCATTGAAAAAAATAAGGATGATATAAATTATGACTAGATATATCAAAAAACATATATAATTAAATGTAAATATATGTTGAATGATATAAAAATATGAATAATCTCATGGATAGCTGTAAGTGATTTTTTATTTATAAAATCAATAATTCCAATAATAGTGATCATAACATCCTAAACTTCTGCATAGACATCATTAAGATACTATCAAGGCCTCATTAGAATACATAATAAATAATTTAGTAGGAATAAAATAAATAACTAATTTATTTTCTCTCATCATACCTACTAATTAACTGAGGGAATGTAGTGGGCATATCCCATCACTTATATAGTCTAAACCATTCATCATATAAAATAAAGTAATAAAAAATCATGATGTAAAAAATAAATATTTTTTATTCAAATTAGAGAATATTAAATGTTAATATTTTTCCCTAGTAACTAAATATATAACCTTGTTAATAATCCATAAATAAAAATAAGCTGTATATAATAATTATAGTATATCCTCATTTTTATATAATAATTTTCAAAGGATATTTAAATAGATTAAAATATATTTGAAATAAAATTCAGGGATTTCATTGAAAACATGAATGAATATCCCTTTCTTTTGAAAATATTTTAATTTAAAATTAAAAAATATTAAAAAATTAATTTTTTGAAATTATCATGGATGATTTTAATATAAGAATCAATGAATTTAATAATAATTATTTTTGGAAAACTGTTCATCTCGTAGATGTTAATGAAATTAATCCATTTAAACTTTGGATGAAATTATAGAAGTAACTCATATAAAATAAATATTATTCCTTTTAAAAAATTTAAATACATTAAAATATAGTTGAAAATAATTCTAAAAAATAATTTGACTACATTAAGAACACTGTTATATATATTATAGATTATATGGATATCAAGGATAATGATTTCTAACCAAAAAGAGAAATAACATTATTTAAAAAAACAATTTTCATAGAATGTTTAATAAATAAATAGTAGCATATAAAAAGAAAATATGATACTAATATAAATTGATCATAAAATATGAAGATTATATAATTACCTTTAATGGATATTTAAACACAAAAACTTCAAATCAAAATTAGATTTTATAACAAATCCTTATGACATTAATAGCATCTAAATAAAAACCCTATTAAAGAGAAAAAATGAATTGATACATTAAATAAAATGAACATAGAATATTTAATTATATAATTTGTTAATGTGGAATTATATTAATGATATAAATATAATTATGATCGTAATATGACATAAATATCAATGGAGAGGAATTGTTTTTAAATTTTATAACAATTTTCGTCACATTAAAGAGAGAATTAATAAATATGTTATTATATGTAGTAAATTCAAATGTACATAATAAAAGATTATGTAAAATATAAAATAATCATATTTCATTACAAAAACAATCATTACATAACATATTCAATGAATATGTAATACAACCCAATGAAATGGAATTGAGTTTAGACACCCCTCACCTCGTGTCTGACTCGCCTCATAGGTACTTTATCAATAATAAAATATTCTTATATAAATTTTTTACTTTAATAATAAATTATTAATTGTATTAATTTTTTATTATCCCTTTCATTTATTTTATTATCATTTCCTATATAGCTATTAAATTAGGTAAGTTCCTGTTTGATTTTTTTGGGATGTTCGGTTCTTAATCACAAATCAACTTTAGAAGGTTTACCATCGTAACGGGTTTTGTCTTTCCATCATCACAAGAATGTTAATAAAAAATAATTTTCATACATATTTATTTAAGGATATTTTATATTCATCCACTAATTATGTTCATGATTAAAAAAATCATTGTGTTTTATGGAGTTGGTAGTCCACACATACACATAAGACATGTTATAATTAAATTATGGGTACAAGGGTATGGTGGTATTTAATATATTATTATTTTTAGTCATAATAATGTGATATTTTTAAAATATATTAATTTCATATATAATAAATATTGTAATTTTGTTATGATTACGAAAAATGAGACAAATCACTTCGTGAAGGTGATAGTCCACATGTACGCACAAGCAATGTTTTTTTACCACAATATGGAGATGGAGGAGAATAATGGTTATAACATAGACATAATAACATATAATTATATAGAAGATAATTATATTATTATATCATCTAGGTTATTATTTAATTGTAGGATGATGAAGAATAAATAAAATCAATTGACTTTGCTATGAGCTATACCTCTTCTTGTGGAAACTGCCTTTGGATTAGATATTAATAATTATAGGATTGTAACTTTATGAGAATATATTATCTAGGTTATGTGAAAGATGTTTGGGGATGTATTTTTCTTTTATTATTTGTTATTATTAAGAGAATAAAACATAAAAACAAGAGAGGATTTGGAGTTCCCTTTATAAGTGAGGGGAGTGGCTCCATTGTAAATCTTAAGAACATTAAAATATATTAAATATCAGAATAATTTAATGTGATACAAAGGGGCCTTAAATTTTAAAAAACGAATGGCATAGTCATAATACATTCAACAAAAAAAAATTTATACTCATTTATGTTTCATTTTAACTCTTTATTATTTGGTTTAACCCCCTTATTAACCATTTCTAACCATAATCATAGTGGCATATTTTTCACTTTTTAGGGATTATAAATTTACATAAAAGGAATCAAGTATCTAAAAAATATTTCTTGTATATGTGGTTGGAAGGAGCATTGTGTTTCGTTGGTTATGATGATGTTAAATGGAGAAGTAAGTCATTAATGCGTCTTGTTCATTAAGAATCACAAGGAGTCGTTAATATCATGATTATTTTTATCAAACTTGTACTGAGTTTATTTTCTTCATTCAACCACAAAGATAGCTAGTCCCCATGAACTATTTACACTTCAAAAGGAATCATCCGGTGTGTGGGAGTTCTAAATCCATATCTAGTGCCTTCTGTAATATTTCGTAGACCTATTGTGAGATTAGTAAACTACAGTAAGGTAGTTATTGAAGTCTATAATCAAGAGATCTAGTTCCATGAGAACCAATTTATTTTGAAGATGTATACCGAGGTTATAGAGAGAGAATATATTATAAACATAATACCATATTGAACTGATTTATCACGATAGGGGAGTCATTAGGATTCTTTATAGTGTAGACTTGTGGTCTAAGGAACCCAATTGTTATAAAACAAGATCTTTCCTTCATCTCAGAGTAGCTATCAGACCTAAATATCTCATTTCTGTTGGGTCAGAGGTTTTTATACCTATTAAAAGAGATCAGAAATGTGTTTTCCTTATAGAGGATGAGGTCAACAGTTGTATAAGTGCATGAAATTTATGGGAAGTCAGAGTTTGAGATGAGTTCTTCTTCACATTCCTCCATTGAGGCAGTTCCAAGTAAGATAGCAACATCATGGAACTCTAGTATGGGACCAGCATTGAGGAGATGGGGTAGGTATAGTAGATCTCTGAGTATCTCCTCATTATAATAGTGAAAAAATGAAACCATATTGGGGGTCATCAATTAGGTCAATGAGTCCATTGAGTAGGTCTTGGTCAGCTTCATGCTTTATCGTTTCCAGCACTAGTCGAGTAAACCATCATTATAAACACATGTCCAGTTTTCTATGTGGGTTAATAATCTTATTGATTCATAATTGACACATGCTTTTATATCACATACAATTTTCCATGCATTTGGACCATATGTTGATAGGACCATCTTCCTTAGAATTGACTATGCCAGTTTGATGTTCAATTAACATGTATATCCTTTATAGAGACTGTGAGATCGTGCTAGGGAAGCACCAATCTTGTAGAGACTACCTTGTTTTACAGATAAAACCATATGATATCATCCTCTACATTAATTGGATAAATTTAGTGTAGGATATCATGGATTTATTCAAAATTATTTTTTTAGGATGTGGATAGAGAGCCAGTGTTTTCCTAGTTAAGAAGAACCATTAGATAGGATATGGGTGTGTTCCATATTTTTTATCTTTAATGAACGATCTTATGAAATTTTGTTCATAGGTTAAACAATCAATTATTCCCAGAGTTTTAGTTGAGTGCATTTATGTATTTCTATAGGAGGTTTTAGGGATACCCCAATTAATGTGAGATCGAGTATGGGATCATGAAATAGATAGGTATGTCCTATATCTTGATATATCTATATAGAATGGATCCTTTTGAGTTGAGATAAATAAGAGTATAGCTTGATTATGTATTTTCATGAATGAAACCAGATCGAACATGAACGAATCACCTAACACAACCTATGATAAGGCCCAAGAGGGGTTCTTGATCCTCCCAGTCATTGTCATGGGCCAGCACGAGTGACTGGTTCTGGGTTGACCTGGGTTCTTTCATGACAAAGTTCAATCAAAGTAAGATATTTTTATTTTGGGGTGTCAGGTAGTTCAAATATAGGTCTTTTGGGATTCAGTAGGTAAGTGAAATAAGATATTTATACACTCTTTATTATAATATTATTCATGTTAGTATTGTTATTTTTGGATTTTAGTCCTTTTTGGGGATTTGTTTGGTTTTTTTATTGATTCTCATTTTTTTTGTGGATTGAGATTTGAAAATGGAAGTGAGCCTATGCTAAATAGTGATATTATCATGTTTTAGTGTCCCATGAGGAGCCATAGTGAAAGGATTAAGATACATCCACTTTTTGGTTCTTTCTCAAGGAATGGACTTCTTAACCATGTGATCGAGTTATGAATTGCCACTAGTTACCTATTTTTTATTTTTTGTGTTAGTTTTGATTTTTGTTGGTTTTGGATTGTGGTGGGGAATTTGGAAATTAAAAATCATTTTATGAAAATTATTTTCAAATGTAAAATGATATTAGATTATTGTTTTATTTTAATTAGTCCCATTTTGTGTTTGATTTGGATTTGAAAATGATTTTAGTAATTTTGAAAAGAGTCCATCGAAAGAAAATTATTTTAAATTGGAATATAAATGGTGATTTATAAAGAGGATTATAGGTTCTTTGTGATGTTTGATTTATGATCTTGGTGTTTTAGTTTGGAATCTATTTTTTTAGTTTTAATCATGGTTGATGTTGATTCGGTTTTGTGTCTGTGTTGTTCAGAGTGTGATTCCTAGAATGATCATAATGGTTTCCAATAGGTCTATTTTAGCTGTTGGAACATCCCCATCTCATAGTGGAGTGGGATAGTAAATTTATTATCATTTGATTATAGTTCATCGAGGTGATTGAAGTACATTTTTAGTTTTTGAGTGGATTGTTATATTAAATGGTGTCTTCAAGTCATTGGGAACTAACAAAGTCATGAATGTGTTTGTTGTGCTGGTTCATTTGACGGTCTGGATTTTGATCTGTGGAAGGTGGTAATCCAATCATCATTTTAGTTTGGATTGACATGTGAGGTTTTTAGACCACATTCATATGAGGTCTCATACTTAAGGAGGTGATTGTGATGAATGTTCCATAGCTCTTGGTTATTTTTCAAGGTCACCAGGGAATGACGTCCTACAGTAATGATTTTAAGGATATTGTCTCTTTTTCTAGATAAATAGATTAAAAATATCATATTAATGATCCTCTATTTATCATGGATATTCATCGTGATATTATGTAGTGAGACCTCTAATTCTAGTAATATATTTTTGAAATTCTAGTAGAGGAGGTGTACCTATACATGTTTGTTCCTCGAGCACAGTCAATTGCATTTGGTAATCGAGTTTCTCCAAGAACTCGTGAAGGTTCCTAATCTTGTGAGATATGTAGTTTAAGGGATTATGTTCCTAAGGATTATATTTTTTTTCTTCCAAATATTTGTTCAATAGACCATTTTATCATGCTCATCAAGTAGGGTCAGGATGGGTATTCACTATCATCTTGTCATAGGGATCCTAATTCTTGTCGATGATGTGGCCATTTGGATCACCTGGAGTTGTTCTGGAGGAAAAAACCATAGAATAAGATACCCTTACTAGACGATGTAAGTTCAATGATTTGGGGAAATAGATATATCATGGAACTTCTGCTCCAGCTATAGACTATGGATTGAATTATATCAAACAATCATAAATTTAATGCTATTGTGGGGGTATTTTGTCAAACTTTTGCATCCAGTGTTGGAGTGGGAATGGTTTAAGTCTTCTTGGCTGTTTTAGTTTCCGTTTTTTTAATCCATCCATTTTTATGGATTTTTTAGTATTCTATTCAATGATCATTTTTAGTGGTTATTTCTGAATGTGAATCTTTAAATGGTTATTCTATCTAATGGATATAATTTGGATTATGGTTTGATCTTATTTAAGATATGTTCATGTCTTATATAAATAATGAATCATGGTTTGGAGTTATATTTTTCGAGTTTCCCTTATTTTGGGTGTCTAGTGGTGGTTTTTTCATGCCAGTTAGTTTTTAATTCGTCGCAAGACCCACAATGGGTCGAGTTTTCTCTAGCATTGGTTGGGTTAGATTGGTGAAGTAGAAATATCACGTTGTGGATCATGGTTTTATTTGACATCATTCTGTTTTTATTATGAGCTCTGTATTTAAATTTTCATTGTTATTTTATGGGGAAGAATGTTTTTGTGGTGGAGATAATTTTTACACCTCGACCCCAGTTTTTCGATAATTTTATTCTTTCATGAAGATTGATCATTTTGTAATGGTTTCAGGTGAGGTCTCAGTGATAATTTTTGTTTTTTTGAATCATTCAGGATGTTTTGGGCCATGTTCATAGTTTATGAGAAGAGTCTGAGAGGAAACCATTAACATAGTTAATGATGAGGGCTTTTTCCATCCAATTTTTTCTTAAATGGTTTTACGTTCACTCTCTAAGCATTGTTTGGTCGAAAACATGTGATATATTGGAGTAAATGTTCAAATCTTGGTTCTAGTTATGAACAAGGCACACAGCTTGTACACAGTTAGATGAGAATGTGGGGAAATAATATAGGACCATAATTTTTTTTGTTAAAGTGAATTTTCGTTGTTCGTTCATGGTTTTACAAACCATTTTGCTAGCTTTTTCATGTGTCATCTTCTTACATTATGTTGTGTAAAATTGGTGCATTGTTTGGAAAACTATATGGATAAACCATGTTACATAACTAGTTTCTTAAAAGTTTTAAATTATAATCTTTCCCTCATTTTTTTAACCCCAAATCCATTCCTATATTACCATTATATCTATGTTACCCCTCCGATCAGTGGTTGGATACCTCTACTCCTCTTCCTTGAATTTAAGTGATTCTCATTCATTTCATGGGGGGATTATTCCTTGTGTAACATCCCAAGTAAGTAATGAATAATATATATTTTTATCTATGTCTAATAATGAATTAGGTAGTGTTTTAGAGGCTTAAAATGAGAATAAATCCAATCTTAAGCATGGAATACACTAATATTTTTAAAAGATTGTTTTACTGCCTTTTTGATGGAAAAACATTTGTTTAAATCACACTTTTGACCATTTTATAAGCTCTATTTGTCAAAATAAACTTATTATTTATGATTGGGACATTGAAATTTACTTTGGGTAAATTTTTGGTATTTTTCCGACAATGTTCATTTTTTAATGAATAGTGAAAAACTGCATTTTACATCTAAACTGCTTTTTCATCTAATTTAATTATATAGTTAGATTATCATTTTAATTTTTTTTAAAGTGTACATAGAATATATTTTTACAATTTAATCCAATAGTGGTCATCGGAATTAATTTCACTTTGAAATTGGACTTAAACTAGTGTCAATCTTTTGATACTTATTGTTTCATAAAAACATGCTATTTGCTCTAACAGTGGGAATTAATTATTAAATTAATTAATGTAACATATATGTTTTGAATTTTTTAAAATAGACATCATTTTTGAATTCATAATATCAAATATAGCTTCAGGTGAGGTTTTCGTATTTTTCTAAAAAACTTCAATTTTTGATGAATAGTGAAACCACTAAGTGGTACTTAAAAATAGATTTTTAGTTTAAATGAAATTTTACCACCTTTGTGTTTTGAATTTCAAAAATCCTACATAAATGGTTGTCATTAAGAAGTAAAATGTGGTTAAATGGGATTAAAATAATTTTTTTGGGTGAATAGTAACTTTTAGGTTTTTAATCGCGATTAGAGGTAATTAGTGTGATTTAAGGTAAGAATAATGTTTTAATAATATAAAATGACCTAGACACATGTCCTACCCTTATTGTATGTGTCATGGCCTACCAAGAATATCCATGGGTCAACTTGGGGACCCCATGTAGCCACATTGGAAGGAAAATGACATTATTATCTTTTAATTTAATGTTAAAGTAAAAATGTCACAAACATGAGTTATTTTACTAAAAAAACTATTACATGGGGTTATACAAGTCATATTTATTACTAAAAATATTCATTTTAAATCTAAAAATATTTCCTACATCATAGAATGTGTTTTAGAAATTTTAGACATTATATAAATTAATGTATTTATGACATCATGATGATGCATCGATTACCTCAGTATTTAATTATTTAAATAAAATGAAAAGATAATGTAAAATATAAAACCGAAACTTGTAAAAAACTATTGGATGGGTATATTTAGAACCCTTATCACCTTATCCTAGAATTATATCAATTTGGGACATTTTAAATCTGAACCTCATTTTAAAATAAAGTAACATTTCTTTACTTTCCAAGAGTGCCCCTCCTCTTCTCTTATAAAAAGCCCCCACCTCTACCTCCATACCCACACTTCCAAAGTCTTTGGCTTGGCCAAAACCTGCCCAGTTTGTCTGTCCACATCCCTCTCTAACTCTTAGAAGACTCACATTGGGCAGAAGTCTTCCAAGGAAGCCTTTGAGCTCAAACCAAATGGAGTTACCCGATTTTAAGGTAATGTCTTCACATGAGTCCTTTTGTTTAATTATGCTTCTCCAACCCCCTAAACTCTTTTTATTCATTTCTTTTGTAACAACTCCAGTATCTTCAATATACTAGGATGTTGTTATAATATGTTTTCAATCTACAGTTACACACACCTACATTTAATGGTTAAAGAACATACTGCTTCCGTGGATGGTGAATTTCTGCCTCACGAATCGATGATTGTTCAATATTATTCTAACACCTTAAAAGGTGGACATTAAGATGTCACTATATTTATATATGATATATAATATTTTTATGTTTTCCTTAAGCTTCTGTATTTTTCATTTATGGAATACCTTTATGGATTTCATTATGGGCATACACGATATCTTCATTTTAGGAAGTGCGGACTACCGACCCTTCAAAATGATTTCATTTGTTAATACCATATGTGGTACGTATAGAGGATATATTTAATGATATTATATATGATACCATACTGGAATTAAAATACTATTATGTATCATTATTTTTTAATTCTATTAAATATGAAATAGAAATGGAAGTATCGTTCATGCGTACGTACGGCTTACCGTCTCCATGAACGGTGCATTTCATTTCGTACCTCAAAATGTTATGTAATATTATAAATGCATGCTTGTACTGGATATATATGATCTATATGATATATACATCATGAATAAAATTCTGGATATAATGGATATTTTACCACATGAACAACTTGTAATTATAAAGTGTTTATTTTTGACTCAAGTACCAATGATGGTTTAAACGACTATTGTTTACTTAAATAATAACATAGTGTTCATGAAATGGTAATAAGTGATATAAAAGTAATAATTAACATGAAAAAGTTTCATAAGAAAGTAGAAATAAACTCAAGTTTATTATTCAGGATATTAAAGAACGATCGAGTCAAGTCGGACCCGAGGTAAGTGACTTTGTCTCAATCTCCATTCATTGAGGCATATTTTGTTTTAAACACAACCTTTTTTTATATGGTGTATAAACCCTTTTGACTTTTATGATTATCCAAAAGGAATATTTGTTTATACGAATTTTTTTACTAAATGACAAAAGGAAATGTTTTTTTCGTACGTATGCGGCGACAACGACTTCTCCACCGCCGTGACCATTATTTGAGTTTCAGGTTCCCCTACAAGCCATACCTTCTTTTTAAAAGAATAATAAATATCATTTTTTACTTTTCATTTATTTTTGTTATTTAAAATGGTTTTAATAATGTTTTTATATCAATGTGTTGTATTGGTATCTTCTGATTGAAAGATGGAAATGTTATGTTCCCTTTATGCATGTTTTATATGATACGATTATGTTGTGGTTCTTGGGAATTATTATGAAGATGGGTGGTTCAGTGATAAACTAAGGGCGGGTGAGCCCGATATAGCTCTCGAATTCATTTGGGTAACACGAAGGAGTTAAAAGTTGAGGTTTCTCCGAAGAGATTTAGGGAATATACTATGATGGGTATTCCAAACGTAACTAAGAGGGTTACTCCCTACATAATAATGTTATGAATGCCTCAAGTTTCCATTATGTCTTACGATTTCTATGTTTTATTCATGATTTGATGAGGTATGTTAAAGTGTGTATGTTTTATTAGTAGAGTATGATTTCATTGATTCTTATGTATACATGTACTCATGTTTCCTTTCCATATTTTTATATCCCTTACTGAGCTTTTTATACTCATCCCAAGTTTTTGAAATGTTTTTCACAGGTCAATGGAATGGTACATGATATGATGATAGTATCAAGGAAGTGTAATGAAAGAATCCATGTTTTATTTTAAATATGTTTCCGTTGATGTGGAAAAACTAATATTATCTTTTATGTAACCACTTTGTTTAAATGTAGAATGTAATGAAAGTTTATTGATCTAATTCTCTAAAACTCTAATCCTGAAAAGATCCTCAATGTGTAATCTTGTAATAACTCAAGATTAAATAAGTTTTAAGGCTGGGGCCTTATAGTTGGTATCATAGGTTGGTTTAGATAACAATTAGAGTTAGAATTCAATTTTATGATTACCCAAAAATATTTTTTTTGGTCAAATGGAAATGATATAGCATTTGAAGATTACCATGTTTCTTCATCTAAGACATGTTTGTTCAGAATGGTTTTCCGTAGAGGAAACAAGGAAGCAGTGCTAAGAAGGAATACAAAAGGAAACAACCTTCCAAATCAGCATCCTAAGATGGTCGGAATTGGAAATGAAAAGTTTGTTGCAGTAATGGCGCAGTTGACTGAAGCGTTAAATGGTGGTGGTATCCATGCAAGAGATCAGCCAGATCAACCGCAGAGGAACATGTCAGTGGTGGAACATTTCATGAGGAAACATCCCCCATGATTCAGAGGATCATTTGACCATGTGCTAGTTGAAGATTGGATTAAAGCACTGGAGAAGATTTTTGATGTCATGGGGTGTTTAGACAATCAAAAGGTTAGTCTTTCTATTTACCGTTTGGAGGGGGAAGCAGATCAGTGGTGGTCGATTGTTAAAAATATCAGGGATGCTGATTAGATTGATGCTCTCGACTAGGATGAATTCAAAGGTATGTTTCTTGAGAAGTATTTTCCTAAGTATGTTCGACTTAGGATGGAAAAACAATTCTTGGAATTGAGGTAAGAGGAAGACTCAGTGGCTTCTTATGAATAAAGGTTCACTCGATTGGCAAGGTATGATCCAAATTTTTACTTGAGACCTTGATAGTAAAATTAATTGTTTTTTACTCAAGATTAAATCCAAAATATCGAAGGGAATTGGTTTCTCGTGGGTTTAAAAGTTATGAAAAGCTTGTTCGATGTGCTGAGAATGTGGACATAGAGTTTTTCGAAGATCAAGTGTTCTATAGCAACCAGTAGAAGAAGAGACCAAGGTGGCAGGAGAAAGGAATTTTTTTCAAAAAAGTCTGATGGTAAGAAATCTAAGTTTCCAATTTGTGATAAATGTGGTCAAAGTCAGGCTGGGGAATGTCTTCAGAATTCTGGAAAGTGCTACCTATGTGGTAAGATGGAACATAAGGCTCGTGATTGCACTGAAAAAGATCAAGGAGATGGTAAGTCCAAATTTGATTTGAAGTTAGTGAAATGTTTTAAGTGCAATGAGATGGGTCACTATGCAAATGAGTGTCTGACAAAGAGCTTGAGTGATGGGAAGCAGTTAGACTGCAATAAAAAAGGGGTGGTGAAATTCTTTGCAACTACTTCAGCAGATGTCGGGCCATCAAATGAAGTTGTATCAGGTACTTTGTTTTTTCAGATTATGCGAGTGTGTTATTTGATTCGGGGTCTACACATTCTTTCATCTCTGAAAACTTTTCTAGTAAAATGGAAATACCATCTCAAGAAATGACTCCTGAACTTGCTGTAAAAACACATGGGATAAATTTTTAGGCAAAGAGAATTTATAAGAATCTTCATATCCTTATATGTGAAAATATCCTACTTGCGAACCTTATTGTTTTACCTCTAGTAGAGTTTGAATTTATCCTGGGTATGGATTGGCTCTCTATTTACCATGGTAAAATTGATTATAGAGAAAAGGATGTTTCTTTTTAGAAATACTATCAGTTTGTGTACAATAATGAACGCTTACTGTTGATAACATATCAAGAGGCTGAGGAACTTGTAAAAGATGGAAATGAATGTTACCTTGCACACATCATTGAAAATAAAGGAACTATTCGGATTAATGATGTGCCAGTGGTAAATGAGTATACTAATGTCTTTCCTGATGAGTTTCCTGGAATAATACTAGATCGGTAAGTTGAGTTTACTATTGACTTAGTTCATGATGCTAAGCCAATTTCAAAACCCACTTATTGAATGGCTCAAATTAAACTTTTAGAGTTGAAGGAGAAATTGCAAGATTTATTAGTGAAGGGTTTCATTTGACCTAGCACATCACCATGGGGTGCTCCTGTTTTGTTTGTTAAAAACAAATATGGTTCAATGAGACTTTCCATTGATTATAGAGCCCTGAATAACATCACTGTTGAGAACAAATATCCTTTTCCTCATATTGATGATTTGTTTGATCAGCTCCAGGGAGCTCAGTATTTTTCAAATATTGAATTGAGATCGGGGTACCATTAGCTGAAGGTAAAGGAAGCAGACGTTCTGAAGACTGTGTTTCGTACAAGATATGGCCATTATGATTTTTTAGTAATTCCTTTTGGGCTAACCAATGCACCTGCTGTAATCATGGACTTAATGAGTAGAATTTTCCATGAGTTCTTGGATAAGTTTGTGGTGGCTTTCATTGATGATATTTTGGTGTTTTGTAAAATTAGTGAGGAAAATGAAAGACATTTAAGGGTTATTTTGGAAACCTTAAAATAATAGAAATTGTATGGGAAATTCAGAAAGTGTGAGTTTTGGTTGCAACAAATTTATTTCCTGGTCACATTGTTTCTAATGATGGGATAACTGTTGATCCTGCAAAAGCAAAGGTTGTTGAAGAATGGACAAGACCCACAAATATAACTAAGATTTGTAGCTTCCTTGGATTGGCAGGCTATTACCAATGGTTTGTTAGAAATTTTTCACGGTTATCTAGACCATTTACTAAGATTTCTCGGAAGGGTGTTAAGTTTATCTGGACAAAAGAATGTGATGATTATTTTCAGGAACTGAAAATAAGATTGGTGAATGCTCCAGTTTTGGAACTACCTTCCAGGAATGGTGAGTTTTTTATCTACAGTGATGCTTCATTGAAAGAACTTGGTTGCATCATAATGCAGAATGATCAGGTAATTGCTTATGCTTCAAGACATTTGAAAACTCATGAGGTAAATTACCCTACACCTGATTTGGAATTATCTGCTATTGTTTTCACTTTAAAAATTTGGAGGCATCATTAGTGTGGAGTAAAGTGTGAAATATATAACGATCAAAAATGTTTAAAGTATATATTCACTCATAAATAATTGAACATGAGACAGAGGAGATGGCTATAATTAATTAAGGATTATGATTGTACAATTAATTACAATCCGAGAAAATAAAATAAAGTGGATGATGCTTTGAGTCGAAAAAGTAATGCTTCATTAACAATGATTCCTTTGGAATGTGATCCTCTGGTTAAGGATTTGATAAAATTTGGCATAGAAGTTGTTGGTGGAGGATGTACTTCTGTTTTGTTTCAGGTATTAGTGAAATCTTCTCTATCAGACAGAATCAAGCAAGCACAGAAGCAAGACAGTTAGTTGCAGAAAAAGGTAGAGCTCGTTCTGAAAGGTATGTTGCCTGAATTCAATATTGATAATGATTGTGTATTAAGATTTGGGAAAAGATTGTGTGTGCCGTGTGATTCACAGTTGAAGAGAGAGTTGATATGTGAAGCTCATACTTCTCCGTTTTTAGTTCATCCTGGCAGTACTAAGATGTACAGAGATCTGCAGAAGTATTACTGGTGGGATCGAATGAAAAGAGATATTGCTGATTTAACTGTGAAGTGTTTTACATGTCAATAGGTTAAAGCAGAGTGACAGTTACCAAAAGGGATGCTTCAGCCTTTTCTAGTGCCAATGTGGAAATGGGAGAATATATCCATGGACATTGTTGTAAGATTTTCTAAGACATCTCGAGTTAATAATGCAATCTGGGTTATTGTGGATCGCTTGACTAAATCTGCTCATTTCCTTGGTATACGAGATACTTTTTCCCTAGATCAACTTTCCCGTTTTTATCTTAAAGAGATAGTCAGGTTACATGGAGTTCCTCTCTACATTGAATTTGACCGTGATCCCAGGTTCACTTATAACTTTTGGAAATTCTTTCAGAAGTCGTTGGGTACTGAATTAAATTTTAGTACAACTTTTCATCCTCAATCAGATGGCCAGTCAGAACGAACGATCCAGACTTTGGAAGATATGCTACGTGCTTGTTCGATGGATTATTAGGGAAGTTGGGACCATCATCTTTCTTTGGTTGAGTTTTCTTATAATAACATTTTTCATTCCATTATACAGATGGAACCATTTGAGTCATTATATGGGAAGCGATGTCGAACTCCAAACTTCTGGGATGAAGTGGGTGAAAGGAAGTTGATGGGACCAGAATTGGTAGAAGAGATGGTAGAAAAAGTTCAGTTGATTCAAAAATGCATGAGAACAGCTCAAAGCAGGAAGTAGAGTTATGTGGATAACCGGAGGACGGATATGACTTTTGAAGTAGGTGATCATGTTTTTCTCAAAGTCTCACCGTGGAAAAGTGTGATGCGATCTTGTAAAAAAGGAAAGCTGAGTCCAAGGTTCGTTGGACCATATGAAATTCTGTAGAGAGTCTGATCAGTTGCTTACCGAGTGGCTTTACCTCCGAGTTTATCTCAGGTACACAATTTTTTTCATGATTCGATGTTGATAATGTATATGCCAGATCCATCTCATGTTTTGAGTCCAGAGGTAGTTCAGCTGGAATAAATCCTATCTTATGAGGAACAACCGGTCCCGATTCTTGAACACAAGGAGAAAGTGTTACGAAATAAGGTGATTCATCAGGTAAAGGTGTTATTGAAAGACCACATGATTGAAGAGGCGACATGGGAATCTGAAAATGCAATAAGGGCTAAATACCTGCACTTATTCGATAAGTAAATAAATTGTGGGGATGAAATTTTCTAAATAGGGGAAGGATGTAACATCCCAAGTAAGTAATGAATAATAGATATTTTTATCTATGTCTAATAATGAATTAGATAGTGTTTTAGAGGGTTAAAATGATAATAAATCCAATCATATTAATGGAATACACTAATATTTTTAAAAGATTGTTCTACTGCCTTTTTGATGGAAAACCATTTTTTAAATAAACATTTTGACAATTTTATAATCTCTACTTTTCAAAATAAACTTATTCTTTATGATTGGGACATTGAAATTGACTTTGGGTAATTTTTTGGTATTTATCAGACAATATTCATTTTTAATGAATAGTGAAAAATACTGCATTATACATCAAATCTTCTTTTTCATCTAATTTAATTATATCCATAGATTATCTTTTTAAATGGTTTTAAAGTTTACATAGAATATATTTTTATCATTTAATCCAATAGTGGTCATTGAAATTAATTTCACGTTGAAATTGGACTTAAACTTGTGTCAATGTTTTTATACTTATTGTTTCATAAAAACACGCTATTTTCTCTGACGGCGGGAATTAATTACTAAATTAATTAATGCAACTTATATGTTTTGAATTTTGTAAAATAGACATCATTTTTTAATTCGGAATATCAAAGATAGCTTGTAATGACCCAGACCCCCCTTGGTCCCTTCCTTTGCCAAAATCCGGATCCTTAAGGGGTACGGATCGGGGAGACCGATCGGTGAGACCGATCGGTGCGACCGATCGATGAGAGGGATCGGTGAGACCGATCGATGAGACTGATCGGTGCGACCGATCGGTGTGACAGATCGGCGGAATCGGCCTACGTCACCCGGCCTTGCCACGTTGTTCCAGTAACGCGCACAAAAGTTTAATTAAATACTGAATCGGCTCATGAGTCGGTTTAAACCACTCAACACCTTTAATGATGAGTCAAGCCGCGTGGTCAACCCACGACTTCCACGTCTTACGTGGTTCGGCGTTTTTATCTCAACCGTTCCCGGCTCTTATAAATTAAGGGTTAGGCCGTGGTTTCCCCCCGTGTTCGATCGTGGCTCTTCTGGTGCATCGGGACCGCCGCGTCGTTATCCGTAAAGTTCCGCGCCCCCGGCCTAAACATCGATCATCTATCAACAAGTAGGGAATTTCTTTGGTCTCTCACATTTGTGTATCATGCGGGGTGGGCGTTATTTTTGTTCTTATGGAATTGGTTGAACCGAACCCTAATGAAGATAATAAACGAAGTTCTAAAGAAAGAAGGGGAAGGGGTTGTGATCGTTGTTTATGCTTTATCTTGTGATCATCCCTTTTGTTGTACTGGTTTATGTTTTCTGAAAATTGAGGCCGTTGGTGGTCGTGTGTGTGCACTTTAATCCCCTCGTGATGTTTTAAATGGGTTGCTGAAATTGTGAACTCCTGCTGTGAAATTGGTTAATCACGTATATCCAGCTGAATAAGTTGAAAGCACCAGCATCAACCCTTCTGTGATAACTCCCGGTTAGAACACACGGAAATTTGAAATCATGGAGTGTGTTAAATCTTTTAAATCTGAAAATCCCTGACTTGTGTTGGTAGTGGTAGTTGGTTGTTTTCCCTTCGGGCCGTTTGCTGGAAATGTGGGAGGGGATGGGATCCCCTGTTCTTTTTATACTCTCGGTGGCTGTGTGAATTTGGGGGATGTGATCTCCTGTTGGTATGGTTTCAGTGGTTGTGATTTTTTATCACAAATTGGGGAGAGATACTCTGTTGGAAGAACCGGGTGTGAGTGTTTTGGTTGATCTATTCTTTTGACGCTTTCCTTGGTTATGCTTATGGTAGTTGCCCAGTAGTGCTTAAAATTAATTGAACATTTTGACTGAACGTGAAACAAGAATGGGACAAATGGTTTTGTGGGAAAGGGTCGTGAATTGTGACTCGGACGCAGTGGTGTTGTGTTTTGTAGGTTGGCTAGGAAAACCTAAGTTTTGGGTGAGTGTTTATTACCTATATCTATACTTGTAGCTTTGTGTTTCTTATTCGCGCCCCACCCAAGTTGAGAACTTAGTGCTGAACACCCCCATTTATGGGGGAAGGGTGTTTTTCCCAACACTATACTTAGTGGATGGTTATTAGCTCCTTTTCTGCTCCCTTTCCCGGATATCCCAAGTACCTTCGGGCAGGCTGTGATGGCCTGAAGTCCATTATTAGCCCAAGAACCATCGGGCAGGGTGTTGTGGTGGTTGGCCAGGTGTGTGCGGCAGGTGGTATCCCAAGTGTCTTCGAGATGAGTCCCAGGTGTCTTCGGGCGTGGCAGTGGATCCTTTAGCCCAGGTGTCTTCGGGCGTAGTGGTGGTTGTTCTGGCCTAGGTGTTTGCAGGCATGGTCACATGTGATAGTTGTGGCCCAGGTGTGTGCGGGCGAGATATGGCAGTGGGACTGCGTGTGGTTGTGGCCCAGGTGTGTGCGGGCGGGATTCGGCAGTGGGACTGCATGTGGTTGTGGCCCAGGTGTGTGCGGGCGGGTGTGGCAGTGGGACTGCGCTGAGAATGGCGGGATTGGTCCGATGCGTAGGATGTCTCAATAACCAGTGGGAAAGTGGCGCGGGGTACCCAAACATCGATGTGCTCTTGTATATATATTACTTGACTTGCGTTATTTGGGGAGCGAGCCTTTGTGAGGCCTGGGATGGATAGTTTTCCTTGTTAGGTGTTTGGTTTACTCTTTTATCACGGGACTTAGTACGTTCCCCCACTTGTGCATGAGAGTCTTGGTTTTCCCTACTGAGTGTACTTGTATGCTCACCCTACGTATATAAAACTGCTTTCAGGTTTCCAGGAGGACTTCAGGGATCACGCAGGACCTTACTAGCTCGGACTTTTGGATCAGTTGTAGTTGTTTCTCTTTTCTTTTGGTACTTACCTTGTAGTCACCTTTTGCACTTTGTGGCTTTCACTTATGAAACATGCATGTGGGAATGGTTTACTTTTGGCTTTACTTTTCATTCTACCTTGGTGTTGTTGGGTTTCCTCCTCCTTATCTTTCGATCCTATAAAATAAAAAAAATGGTAATGCCTACCATTTGCGAGAATTTCCTATACCCTTGGTGCTAGTCGCCACTCCGGGACCTATTGAAGGCGGGTTTCGGGGGTCATTATCTCTCCTTCAACTTAAAAAAGGAAGGGCCTGGCAACCTGCTGACCCTTCCCTCCTTTTGGTGAAGGCGGGTCGTGACAGAATGGTATCAGAGGTGAGGTTGAGAGATAGGACGGAGTCTGGAGTTAGGCACAGAAAGGATTGCATGGGATGGTAAGGCAACAGCGTTGGGTGACCTTGGTGCTTGAATTAGGCCAGGGAGGACCGGCTAGGACACGGGATTTTAGGGCCCCCCGTGATCCGATGCAAGGGCTCTGGACCTACCGAACGACCAAGTGAGGCCACACTGATTGCAGGGTAGAGACCCTAGGAAAGGTACATGCATCATAAATGACTTGTGTTCTTTTGTTTCTGGGATGTCTTGGGAAATTAAGAATAAATTAAATCTTAATAAGTTTTAAGAACGATTTGCTTTGCACTACTGGGCTTAGGCATTCCTTGTTTACCTTGCATCTATGGCACCTGGAAGGCGACCACGTGTGGTACAGGCGATCGAGACTCCTGAGACTACTTTGGCCAATCGGCAGAGAGCTGATCGAGAGGAAGAGGACGACCAGTGGCAGAAGACTCTTCGAGCCTTCCAGCGACAGGCCCTCGATAAGTATGAGGGCAGCACCTCCGATATGAAGACGGAAGGCTGGCTAGAAGAGCTAGTCATAGCCTTCGGCCTGATTCGGGCCCCGACCGAGTACTGGGATCCTCTGGCTGTTAGCCAGATTCGAGGAGCGGCACGTCAGTGGTGGATGCTTCACCTGGGGAATAGGAAAGTGTCTGAGGTTGCATGGGCAGATTTCGAGAAGGAGTTCCGGGCGGAGTTTCTCTCCTCGACAATGAAGGCGGAGAAGAGGCAGGAGATACTCTCCCTCCAGCAGGGGAGCATGTCCGTGAGGGAACTTGGAATCAAGTTCAAGGACCTCCTGCGTTTTGCTCCAGACCACTTTCCCGATGAGGAGTCTCGGGCAAGACGTTTGGAGGAGGTGCTCCGACCCTCCCTCCAGTATGCTGTTACCCCCTTTACCCTTCCGACATACTTAGAGGTTCAGAAGAAGGCCGAAGTGGTGGAAAGGATGCATGCTCTGGGCGGAGTGTCACGAGAAGGGATCCAGCTGGGACCATCGAAGGGGAAGGCCGTCAGCGCCAGGCCTCCAGCATCGGGACCCTCCAGGTTCCGACCCACAGGGAGCAAGCCGCAGCAGTTTCAGTTTCGATCCCCTGGACCACGTTCTATTCCTTCAGGATCGGGACCACGGTGCTTCATCTGCGGGAGCCCTGGACATCTCCGGAGTCAGTGCCCCGATCGGATGCAGTACAGCAGTGGCGGTCATCCCCAGCATCCGCCGCCGCAGCAGTTTCCAGCCAGACCCTTCCGGCAGCAGCAGTAGGGACAGCGAGCTCCCGCTCCTCCGCAGGCAGACATAGGAGGGGGAGGCCGACCTCATGGCGCTCCCTAGGGACCTCGACTAGGGCGTGGTCGGGGAGGTGGCCGACAGCCGAGGGGCAGGGGAGCTGGGCGTGGATAGTTACACGCCGCAGAAGCAACAGTTCCAGCAAGGCCAGAGGTTGTTCGAGGTACGATTAGTGTGTTTAGCACTCTTGCTTATGCTTTGTTCGATACCGAAGCTTCGCACTCCTTTGTTGCACCCAGTCTAGCCCGCGCCTTGGGTCTAGATGCCAAGAGACTTCCAGTGCCCCTGGTGTTGAGCACACCAGTTGGAGGTCAGACCGACTTGCTGTTCGTTTGTTGGGGATGTAGACTGATGTTAGGGCCACATCAGTCGGTTAGGGATCTCCTTCTGCGACAGATTCAGCCGTATGATGTCATCCTAGGCATCGACTGGCTATATTATGTGTGCGCCGTCATCGACTGTTTCCAAAGAAGGGTGGTGTTCTCCGGATTGGACGGCCAGCGTGTTACTTTCACCGGCGAGCGGAGCTGTCCGAAGGGAAACGGGAGGGAGGAACCTCTCGTCTCCTTGTTGACCGAACTGACGATAGAATCAGTAGATGCAGAAATGGTGGAAGTACTAGAGATCGTTCCTGAATTTATGGACGTCTTTCCTGAGGAGGTGATGACTCTACCCCCTCGACGTGATATCGAGTTCGGGATAGACCTGCAGACCGGCTCTCGACCAATCTCGATGGCTCCTTACCGGATGGCACCTTCGGAGCTACGGGATTTGCGGACACAGATTGACGATCTGATGAAGAGGGGTTATGTTCGTCCAAGTGCGTCACCGTGGGGTGCTCCAGTCTTGTTCGCAAAGAAGGCAGATGGTGGCCTCAGGTTGTGCATCGATTACAGGAGGCTGAATCAGGTAACGATCAAGAATCGCTACCCTCTTCCGAGGATAGATGATCTTTTTGACCAGCTGAAGGGGGCAGGATGGTTCTCGAAGATCGACCTGCGATCTGGATACCACCAGCTGAGGGTAAAGGATAGCGACGTCCCGAAGACGGCGTTCAGGTGCAGGTATGGGCACTTCGAGTTTGTGGTCATGCCCTTTGGTGTTACGAACGCCCCGGCTGTGTTCATGGGGCTTATGAACTCCATCTTTTGGGAGTATCTGGATCGGTTTGTGGTGGTATTCATCGACGATATCCTGATCTATTCAAGGTCAGAAAAGGACCATGCAGAGCACCTGAGGACAGTTTTGGAAGTCCTCCGACAGCACCAGCTCTACGATAAGTTGTCAAAGTGCAAGTTCTGGACACGAGAAGTGCACTTCCTCGGGCATGTAGTGTCTGAGCGGGGGGTAGCAGTCGACCCATCAAAGGTTGAGGCAGTTGTTTCTTGGGAAGCACCCAAGAATGTGGCGGAAGTACGGAGTTTCCTCGGACTGGCAGGTTACTACCAGAGATTTGTACCCAACTTCTCCCGAGTAGCAGCCCCTTTAACGGCTTTGACCAAGAAGGACCAGGTTTTCGTGTGGAGCAAGCAATGCGAGTCGTCCTTCAGCTACCTAAAAGAAAAGCTGGTTAGTGCCCCAGTGTTGAGATTACCTGAAGAAGGGATGGCCTATGAGGTATTTTGTGATGCTTCAGGACAGGGCCTGGGATGCGTGTTGATGCAGCAACAAGGGGTGATCTCTTACGGGTCCAGGAAGCTACGCCCCCATGAGCATAACTATGCCACCCATGACCTGGAGCTTGCAGCGGTCGTTTTTGCGCTATAGTTATGGCGGCACTACCTCATCGGGGAATGCATTGTGGTCTTCACAGATCACAAAAGCTTAAAGTACATCTTCTCCCAGCGGGACTTGAACTTGCGACAACGGAGATGGGTGGAATTCCTCCAGGACTACGACATTGAAATCTCTTATACTGAGGGCAAGGGCAATGTGGTGGTCGATGCCTTGAGCAGGAGGACGCAGAAGGATGCGGTCTGAGAGTCGGCAAATGCCTGGAAGGCAATGGAGGAGTTGGATTCCTTACACCTGGATGCGAAGATGGATAGTGGCAGAGGCTGCCTATATCAGATGATAGTGCAGTCGTTCCTGTTTCGACAAGTGGAGGAGTCTCAGTGGGGAGACCCCGAGTGCTAAGTGATGCGTGATCGGGTTGACCAGGGCGGTGCTCCGAGAGAATGGACAGAGGATGGTCAGCACCGGATGCTTTTCCAGAAAAGGTTGTTTGTTCCAATAGTGATGCGTGGCAAGGTTCTTAGTCAGTTCCACAACTCACCCCTGGCAGTGCACCCAGGAGTTACCAAGATGTACCAGGGGCTGAAAAGGCAGTTCTGGTGGCCCGGAGTTAAGCGAGCGGTGGCAGAATTCGTGGCCAAATGCTTAGTATGTCAGCAAGTGAAGGCTGAACACCGGGTTCCAGGCGGCCTACTGCAGCCTTTAGCTGTTCCCGGGTGGAAGTGGGATGTCATCTCAATGGATTTCGTCACGGGACTACCCAAGGTCCAAGGAGGGTGCGACGCCATTTGGGTGGTGGTGGACAGGTTGACGAAATCAGCTCACTTTCTGGCAATCAGGGAGTCAAGTACTGTGGATGCTTTGGCACGGAAGTACGTGAATGAGATGGTGTGGTTGCATGGAGTTCCGAGGTCCATAGTCTCGGATAGGGATGCACGGTTTACCTCACGAATCTGGAGAGGATTGCAGCATGCGTTTGGCACCCAGTTACGCATTAGCACTGCTTTCCATCCCCAGACAGATGGACAAACAGAGCGAACCATCCAGACTTTGGAGGATATGCTATGGGCATGTGTTCTGGACTCAGAAGAGTCGTGGGTGCGATACTTGCCTCTAGTAGAGTTTTCCTACAATAATAGCTACCACTCTACCATCGGTATGGCCCCGTTTGAGGCTCTGTACGGGAGGCCATGCCGTTCAACTGTGTGTTGGACCGAAGTAGGAGAGGCAGGCATCCATGGCCCGGAGGTAGTTCAGAACACGACATAAAAGATTCAGCTCATACAGGAAAGGATGAAGGCGGCCCAGGATCGACAGAAGTCGTATGCCAATGCCAGGAGAAGGCCCTTGGAGTTTGAGGTTGGAGACCACGTGTTCTTGAATGTCTCCCCGCGGCGTGGGAAACAGAGGTTCGACAAGGGGGTAAGCTTTCCCCCAGATTCGTCGGACCCTTCGAAGTGTTATGGCGGGTCGGCGAAGTGGCTTATCAGCTAGCGTTACCTCCGCCGCTGCTAAGGATACATGATGTCTTTCATGTATCCCAGCTCCGTCGTTATCTGCATGATGATTCACACGTCCTTGATTGGGGTGAACTGGACATCGAGGACAACGCAACTTTTGTGGTAAAACCAGTGATGATCGAGGATCGCAAGGAGAAGGTGCTTCGTGGGCGAGCTATTCCCTTTGTTCGTGTGTTGTGGAGACATGGCGGGCTCGAGGAGATTACGTGGGAAATGGAAGCACAGATGCATGCCCAATACCCCGAGTTGTTTTGAGCTTTGTTCCTTTTGTACCTGATGTGGTAGAATGTTTGACCTTTTTGTCTATGAAATGTACTAGTTCCTTTCCTCTGTTGTGTGTGAAAAGCCCCAGCTAAAGGGAAGAGGGAACCCGACCCCTAATCAAGACGCATTAAGGTCGATGCGATTGAACCCGTGCGGGTGAGTCAGTGCCGCCCAAAGCGGATAATATCTTGACATGGGGGAAGGGAACTCTCCAAACCCGCATGACCGGGCTGTTTGGCGTGGTATGTTGCTTAGTTCTTGACAGGAGAGTGTTTTTAGTTAGTAGAGGTTCACTCTTAAGAGGTATCTTTCGAAGATGGTTGTTCGGACCCTCTCTTTCCTTCTGGTTTGTTGTGATTCTCGAGGACGAGAATCGTTTAAGAGGTATCTGACGTGATGACCCAGACCCCCCTTGGTCCCTTCCTTTGCCAAAATCCGAATCCTTAAGGGGTACGGATCAGTGAGGCCGATCGGTGCGACCGATCGGTGAGAGGGATCGGTGAGACCGATCGGTGCGACCGATCGGTGTGACAGATCGGCGGAACCGGCCGACGTAACCCGGCCTTGCCAAGTTGTTCCAGTAACGCGCACAAAAGTTTAATTAAATACTGAATCGGCTCATGAGTCAGTTTAAACCACTCAGCACCTTTAATGATGAGTCAAGCCGCATGGTCAACCCACGACTTCCACGTCTTATGCAGTTCGGCGTTTTTATCTCAACCGTTCCCGGTTCTTATAAATTAAGGGTTAGGTCGTGGTTTACCCCCTTCTTCGATCGTGGCTCTTATGGTGCATCGGGACCGCCGCGTAGTTATCCGTAAAGTTCCGCGCCCTCGGCCTAAACGTCGATCATCTATCAACAAGTAGGGAATTTCTTTCGTCTGTCACTTTTGTGTATCATGCGGGGTGGGCGTTATTTTTGTTCTTATGGAATTGGTTGAACCGAACCCTAATGAATATAATAAACGAAGTTCTAATGAAAGAATGTGAAGGGGTTGTGATCGTTGTTGATGCTTTATCTTGTGATCATCCCTTTTGTTGTACTGGTTTTTGTTTTCTGAAAATTGAGGCCGTTGGTGGTCGTGTGTGTGCACTTGAAACCCCTTGTGATGTTTTAAATGGGTTTCTGAAATTGTGAACTCCTGCTATGAAATTGGTTAATCACGTATATCCGGTTGAATAAGTTGAAATCACCAAGATCAACCCTTCTGTGATAACTCCCGGTTAGAACACACGGAAATTTGAAATCGTGGAGTGTGTTAAATCTTTTAAATCTGAAAATCCCTGACTTGTGTTGGTAGTGGTAGTTGGTTGTTTTCCCTTCGGGCCGTTTGCTAGATATGTTGTAGGGGATGGGATCCCCTGTTCTTTTTATACTCTCGGTGGCTGTGTGAATTTGGGGGATGGGATCTCCTGTTGGTATGGTTTCAGTGGTTGTGAGTTTTTATCACCAATTGGGGAGAGATCCTCTGTTGGCAGAACCGGGTGAGAGTGTTTTGGTTGATCTATGATTTTGACGCTTTCCTTGGTTATGCTTATGGTAGTTGCCCAGTAGTGCTTAAAATTAATTGAGCATTTTGACTGAACGTGAAACAAGAATGGGACAAATGGTTTTGTGGGAAACGGTCGTGAATTGTGACTCGGACGCAGTGGTGTTGTGTTCTGTAGGTTGGCTAGGAAAACCTAAGTTTGGGGTGAGTGTTTGTTACCTATATCTATACTTGTAGCTTTGTGTTTCTTATTCGTGCCCCACCCAAGTTGAGAACTTAGTTCCAAACACCCCCATTTATGGGGGAAGGGTGTTTTTCCCAACACTATACTTAGTGGCTGGTTATTAGCTCATTTTCTGCTCCCTTTCCTGGATAGCCCAAGTACCTTCGGGCAGGCTGTGATGGCCTGAAGTCCATTATTAGCCCAAGAACCATCGGGCAGGGTGTTGTGGTGGTTGGCCAGGTGTGTGAGGCAGGTGGTTTCCCATGTTTCTTCGGGATGAGGCCCAGGTGTCTTCGGGCATGGCAGTGGATCCTTTAGCCCAGGTGTCTTCGGGCGTAGCGGTGGTTGTTCTGGCCTAGGTGTTTGCATGCATGGTTACATGTGATAGTTGTGGCCCAGGTGTGTGCGGGAGGGATATGGTAGTGGGACTGCGTGTGGTTGTGGCCCAGGTGTGTGCGGGCGGGATTCGGCAGTGGGACTGCGTGTGGTTGTGGCCCAGGTGTGTGCGGGCGGGTGTGGCAGTGGGACTGCGGTGAGAATGAAGGGATTGGTCCGATGCGTAGGATGTCTCAATAACCAGTGGGAAAGTGGCGCGGGGTACCCAAACATCGATGTGCTCTTATATATATATATTACTTGACTTGCGTTATTTGGGGATCGAGCCTTGGTGAGGCCTGGTATGGATAGTTTGCCTTGTTAGGTGTTTGGTTTACTCTTTTCTCACAGGACTTAGTACGTTTCCTCCACTTGTGCACGAGAGTCTTGGTTTTCCCTACTGAGTGTACTTGTATGCTCACCCTACGTATATAAAACTGCTTTCAGGTTTCCAGGAGGACTTCAGGGATCACACAGGACCTTAATAGCTCGGACTTTTGGAGCAGTTGTAGTTGTTTCTCTTTTCTTTTGGTACTTACCTTGTAGTCACCTTTTGCACTTTGTGGCTTTCACTTTTGAAACATGCATGTGGGAATGGTTTACTTTTGGATTTACTTTTCTTTCTACCTTGGTGTTTTTGGGTTTCCTCCTCCTTATCTTTCGATCCTATAAAATAAAAAAAAGGTAATGCCTTCCATTTGCGAGAATTTCCTATACCCTTGGTGCTAGTCGTCACTCCGGGACCTATTGAAGGCGGGTTTCGGGGGTCATTATCTCTCCTTCAACTTAAAGAAGGAAGGGCCTGGCAACCTTCTGACCCTTCCCTCCTTTTTGTGAAGGCGGGTCGTGACATAGCTTAGGGTGAGGTTTTGGTATTTTTCTGAAAAACATCAATTTTTTATGAATAGTGAAACCACTAAGTGGTACTTAAAAACTTATTTTTCATTTAAATGAAATTTTACCACCTCTGTGTTTTGAATTTAAAAAATATTACATACATGGTTGTCACTAATATTTAAAATGTGGTTCAATGGGATTAAAATAATTTTTTTGTGAATAGTAACTTTTTAGTTTTTAATCGCGATTAGAGGTAATTAGTGTAATTTAAGGTAAGAATAATGTTTTAATAATATAAAATGACCTATACACATGTCCTACCATTATGGAATGTGTCATGGACGACCAAGACAATCCATGGGTCAACTTGGGGACCCCATGGAGCCACATTGGAAGGAAAATGACATTAATATCTTTTAATTTAATATTTAAGTAAAAATGTCACAAACATGAGTTATTTTACTAAAACAATTTTTACATGGGGTTATACAATTCAGATGTTTTACTATAAATACTCATTGGAAATCTAAAACGCTTTCCAACATCATAGTATTTTTTTTATAATTTTTAGGCATTATATAAATTAATGTATTTATGACATCATGATGATGCATCAATTACCTCAGTATTTAACGATTTAAATAAAATGAAAACATAATGTAAAATCTAAGACCTAAACTTGTCAAAAACCTATTGGTTGGGTATATTTCTAACCCTTATCACCTTATCGTCGAATTATATCAACGTGGGACCTTTTAAATCCTAACCCCATTTTAATATAAAGTAACATTTCATTACTTTCCAAGAGTGCCCCTCCTCTCCTCTTATAAAAGGCCCCCACATCTACCTCCTTACCAACACTTCCAAAGCCTTTTTCTTTTCCAAAACCTTCCCATTTTGTCTCTTCACATACCTCTCTAACTCTTAGAAGCCTCACATTGGCAGAAGTCTTCCCAAGGAAGCCTTTGAGCTCAAACCAAAGGGAGTTACCCGATTTTAAGGTAATGTCTTCACTTGAGTCCTTTTGTTTTATTATGCTTTTCCAACCCCCTAAACTCTTTTTTTTAATTTAATTTGTTACAACTCCTGTATCTTCAATATACTATGATGTTGTTATAAGAAGGATTTGAGCTACACTTACACACACCTACATCTTATGGTTAAAGAACATACTGCTTCCGTGGATGGCAAATTTCTGCCTCACGAAACGATGATTGTTCAATATTCATATAACACCTTCAAAGGTGGAAATTAAGATGTCACTATATTTATATATGATATATAATATGTTTATGTTTTCCTTAAACTTCTGTATTTTTCATTTATGTCATACCTTTATGGCTTCCATTATGGGTATATGTGATATCATCATTTTAGGAACTGTGGACTACCGCCCCCTCAAAGTGATTTGATTCGTTAATACCATATGTGGTAGGTATAAAAGATATATTTAATGATATTATATATGATACCATACTGGAATTAAAATACTATTATGTATCATTATGTTTTAATTCCCTTAAATATGAAATATAAATGGAAGTAGCGTTCATGCGTATGTACGGCATACCGTCTCCATGAACGGTGCATTTCATTTCGAACCTCTAAATGTTATGTAATATTCTAAATGCATTCATGTACTATATATATATTATATATATTATATCTACATCATTAATACAATTCTGGATATAATGGATATTTTTTACCACATTAACAACTTGTAATTATAAAGAGTTTATTTTTGACTCAAGTACCAATGATCATTAAAACGAACGTTGTTAACTTAAATAATAACATAGTGTTCATGAAATGGTAATAAATGATATAAAAGTAATAATGAAAATGAAAAAGGTTCTTAAGAAAGTAGAAATTAACTCATGTTTATTATTCAGGATATTAAAGAATGATCGAGTCAAGTCAGACCCAAGGTAATGGACTTCGTCTCTATCTCCATTCATTGAGGCATATTTTGTTTTAAACACAACCTTCTTTTATACGATTTAAAAACCCCTTTGAATTTAATGTGTATCCAAAAGGAATCTTTTTATACGAATTTTTTACTTAATGACAAAAGGGAATGTTTTTTTCGTTCGTATGTGGCGATAACGACTTCTCCGCCGCCGTGACCATTATTTGAGTTTCGGCTTCCTCTACAAGACATAGCTTATTTTTAAAAGAAAAATAAATACCATGTTGTACTATTCGTTTATTTGGTATTTAAAATGATTTTCATAATGTTTTTATATCAATTTGTTGTATTGATATCTTTTTATTGAAAGGTGGAAATGTTATGTTTCCTTTATGCATGTTTTATGTGATACGATTATGTTGTGGTTCTTGGGCATTATTATGAAGATAGGTGGTTCCATGATAAACTAAGTGTGGGTGTGCCCGTTATAGCTCTCCAATGAATTTGGGTAACATGAAGTAGTTAAACGTTGAGGTTTCTCTGATGATATTTAGGGAATATACTAAGATGGGTATTCCAAACATTACCAAGAGGGTTACTCCCTACGTAAGAATGTTATGATTGCCTCAAGTTACCTTTTTGTCTTAAAATTTATATGTTTTATTCATGAATTGATGAGGTATGTCAAAGGGATTATGTTTTATGATTAGAGTATGATTTCATTGATTCTTATGTATACATGTACTCATGTATCCTTTCCATATTTTTATATCCCTTACTGAGCCTTTTATGCTCATCCCAAGTTTTTGAAATGTTTTTCACAGGTCAATAGAAAGGTACTTGATATGATGATAGTTTCAAGGAAGTGTCAAGAATGAATCCATGTTTTATTTTAAATATGGTTATGTTGATGGGGAAAAATGAATACTATCTTTTATTTAACCACATTGTTTAAATGTGGAATGTAATGCAAGTTTTATTATCTAATTCTCAAAAAATATAAACCTGAAAAGTTCCTCAATGTGTAATCTTGTAATAACTCAAGATTAAGTAAGGATTAATGTTGGGGCCTTATACCTTGGGTATGTCTTCTTATCCATATTCTTAATTATTATTCATTATTATCTATATTTCATTGTTGTGAAATCTATTAACCAATCCCTAGGGTGAGGTTTGGATAATAATGGTTGATTTTTTTGATGATAGGGTGTGCAATTTTCTTTTCTTTTATTGATCTTCTTTCTCTCGGGGTATTGTTGTATTCATAAAATTTTTAGGTAATTTTTTCCATTCATCTCCATTAGAATCATTCCATCCTATGCTTGTTAATTTTTAATAAATTTATAATTTTTTACAAATTCTTGTGTGGTTCTTTTCTGATGAATTATAATTTGTTCCTATTTGAAATTGGGTAAAATGTCTTTGAAATGGTTTTATTTAATTATTCCTATATATATTCAAGTAATAAGTTTTATGATATGATAATTTTCCTTTATAAATGATGTTGGGGTCTCTAATTTTTTTTTTGTCTTGGTAGGAACATAGTTGGTTAGTTAACATTGGAATTGGGCTTGTGAGTAAATTTGGTTTCCATTTATGGTTTGATATTTATGTGTGGATCATTATGGTGGGTTTTATTAAACATCTGTTTCATTAACCATTTCATACTTATATTGATTCCAATTAGTCCTCCATTATATTTGGTAATAACAATATATTCATGTGTTCTGTATATATATAGACACATAAATTCTGATGGCTTTCCATAACAATGTTCCCTTAAAAACCCAAATTTAAAAAACCATTGCGCCATCCTTCTTTTCTTCTTTAACTTACACCCTTTTAAATAGTTCTTCTAAAACCCATATGTTCCCAAATTGTCTCTATGGTTCCCTAATGATCACAAATATAGTTTTGGAATGTGTTTCCACAATTTTATCATGTTCGGAACATTGATGTGTAAATTTCTAATTCAATATCTAGAAAGGCCCAATTTGAACCATTCAAACATAAAAAGTGAGTCCACTATAGGTTTTATGAAATGTTTTATAAATGGAAATGGATTTATATATTTTATGGATCAATTTTTGGTTTGGGATGTTTTGGAATTTGTTTTCAAACTCATTTTACATGTTGGCTTGATTGAAATTTTAGATGTTTCTATTCGTGCAAGGTAACTATATGGCCATCCTTCTGAAAAGAGGGCCTTTGCATAATCAGTTTTGTTGTTTGGGAAAGGCGTTATTAATATAATTTTATTGATATGGTTAATTACCAGCATTTGATGACATCCACATTCATCACTATAATACTGTAAAGGGATTCATGGGAATCTTTTAGTGGGTCGAGTGACGGTTTCTTTCTTGATCCTGATTAGAAGGATTGATGCCCCTTATATAAAGGATGTGATAGGAGTCAGTTTATATTAGTGAGGCTAAATTTGAATATAAATGATTGTTATTGACTATAGATATTTACCATATGAAAACCAGTGATTTTAAATGATTAAGTCCAAATATTGCTTCTATAGATGTTTAGGAAATGATCATGATTACTATTTATGTGTTCTTGTTTTATTTTTTTGAACACTTTGGTTACTTATTTTGTTTATATTTTTCTTTATTTAATGTTTACTTGTTTCCTAGCATGTATCTTTTATCCAATTTCCCATATTATTATTTATAATTTTGTTTTTTTAAATAATGTTTAAATAGGGAATCTATTTCAAAACGGAATGTTTTTCATCACACATAAAAAACATTTTTTGGAAAAAAATTTGGTTCTTTAAAGATAAAAAAACCTATTTTCGTAAATATGAATCTTAAAAAAATTTATCAAAAATACATTCTATAAAATAATAATATTGGTATAGAAGGAAAATATAAAAAAATGTAACCAAAAAGTTACAAATAAGAACATACAAATAGCAATCATGGTAATTTAAAAAATATCTCGAGTAGAAATACTTAGATGTACTCGGTTTGGACTCACCTACCTGCATATGGTGCATCCCCATAGTCAATACCCATCCCGGCTAATCTAAACTAGCCTTACCAGTGAAAATTTCAACCTAGATTATCCTTTATCTAGGGGAATCAATATACCTAATTGGGATCACTATGAAACCATCACTCAACCTTCTAGATAATTCCCTAGAATCACATTATAATAGTATAATAATAAATGAGTAAGTCATTACATTCTTGGAATTAACCATAACCCTCAGATTCCATCAGTCATTCCTTTCCCAGCATCTAATACCAACTATATTAAGGCCCGCTCATTGGATAGATGGCCATAGCGGTACCCATCCAACGTGGAGTCATCCAAATTTCCAAATGAGTAGACATTTTACATTAGTTTTAAGACCAATCCCAAACCATCATAAAATAAAGACCATTAAAAAAATACGAATCCAATTTCATTTGTAAGCCATTTCTCAAAACACAAGGTGAAAACACTATTTATGTTTGAATGGTTCCAAACAAGCTCTTTTAGTCATTACATTAAAAATTTATACCACAAATCACCAAACAAGTCGAACATTATGAAACACATTTTAAACCTACATTTGAGATCATTAAGGAATCAAGGATCCAACTAAGTATCATATAGGGTTTTTGAAGAACCATATGGAAGGATCAGATCTATGGATGAGAAGAAGAAAGTGGGAATTTGTTTTAAAATCTAGTGTTTAAGGGGAACATTACTATGGGAATCCGCTATCATTTTTGTGACTATATTTGCAGCCACCCTATAAAAATATTGATATTCCCACAACTAATGGAATGTTAATAAGAATTCATATACTTACCCAATGTTTATAAAAACACAAGTGGAACAACAACCCACCACAAGGACCCATACTTTAGAATAATTCCTTTAAATGATCCAAAATCTACTCACAATACCAATTCCTATATAAAATAACCTACCAAGAACCAACCATTACCAAACACAGGCAAAAAACTCCCACATTCATTATAAAAGGCCAATTAACATTTCTTCATACATATTTCATGCATATAAATATATCATAATTATTGAATAAAAAATTTCGAAAGCCATTATCATAAAATTTCTAACATAAAAACATAAAAAATATTCAATCATACATATCACCAGAATATAAGAGAGAATTATAAATTTAGTATAAATTCTCAAGCATCAAATGGAATGTTTTAGAAAGGAGATGGATGGAAACACCTACTAGAACAATATGTGAAAACACATAACCCTTTTATAAGGAAGATCATGACATAGGAAGCAAATAACACACCATAGCTTTGATTAAATTGACCACTAATATCCAAACATTACCATAGGTTTCAATCAAGAGGGAACCCAACCCAAAAAGAAGGGGAACCATGAATTTTGATGAAGAGAGAGTTAGAATACTTTCCCAATGAAGAAATCACCAAAAATTTGATCAATAAGCACCCAAATCCCGGGAAGAGCATAGTATGAAGCCACCCAAGTCTCCACAGGGGTATTTGAAATGAGATGGGAGGAGGTAAGGGATTTGGGATTAAAACATAATGAGACAAAAATAGAAATTCCAAAAAAATTAAGAACATAGTAATTCTAATTTTTTGGATGCATTCTTATCAAACAGTGAACCAACAACATTAAACCTACTAAAATGAGAGGACACTCGCATGGGCGAGGTGCATGGCTTTGAAAACTATGCAAAAATAGGTAAAATTACCTCTATTCAAATGGTAGAGGCTCGTGCATGCTTTACCCATGGTTTCCTATTATCATAATAAAGTCATGCACCTTGTCACTTACCCGAACCAAGATCCCCTTGGTTACTCATTAGTCATACATGGATGGAAACAAACCATGCTCATACCATTCATGAGAAACCATGAAAGATGAAATTTAACTAAAAATTCCCTCAACCATAATCATCTACACTTTTTCCTCTCATACTATTCACATAAACCATACATGGTTTCCTAAATATATTTTAAAATAGTATTTGAGGACTATATTGGGAATTGAAATATATGTATATTGTTTTTCTTAACTAAAGAAAAGTTTTTTTCTCACATCCTATTTTTTCAACACGGTGTTTGTAGACCTGAGCTATTTTTATGGTTTAGTTTGGATTCAGTTCTAGTTTTTTTTTTCATTTTATATTTTGTAACATAGTGGTTGTATTAGTATCTGTTATGTAATTATTTGGATCAGAGGATCAATGTATCTAAATTAGGGCTCTATTTTGTTTTTTGTATCGTTTTATATTGGGATAAATAATTACCTCTTCTATTATCATTGATGATCGATGCTTGTTTCAAGCCCAAGAGGTTTGGGAAATCATCTAGGGCCTTGTTGAGTTCCAGATCAGGTGACTAATTTATGGTCAACCTAGGTTTGATCATGAAAAAATGGCATATGAGTAGTGGTTTATTAGTATGGAGTGTTTGATAGTTTGGAGGTAAGTTATTCAATAGTTGAGTGGTAGGTGTGGGAAGGAATTCATTAACTTTTCCTCATTCCAAACACTGAGTTACTATGGGTATTCTAGGATTTGAGTCTTTTGTTTGGGATATTTAGATTACTACCATTGGTGATCATGTGGTATATAAGGTTTGGGGGATGCTAATGGATGTGAAATTGTGTTACATGGTGATATTTCATGGTTTATAAATCCTTGGGGAGAACTGGTTCATGGTTCATGATACTTCCAGTTGTTGGTGCTTGCTCGGGGCATCAACTACTAAACCATGTGGTCAGGTTATGAATGGACCCTAGTTCTCTATTACTAGTGTTTTAGTGTTAGTTGTTCTTTTTAATGGGTTTAAAATTCATAGGTTTATTTTTAATTGAAAAATTAATTTTTAAAAGGGATTTTAAAAGGAAAATGATTTATGGATTCTATTTTATTTTTGTAAGTGCAATTTCTAGTTTGAGTGGGATTTTAAAATGTGTTTTGTAATTTTTAAAATCCTCCATATAATAAATCCATTTTGAAGTTGGTATGGAAATGATAATTTTTATAATAAATTATTTTTTTTATGATATTTTTGGTTTTTGATCCTGTTTTTTCATTTGGAATGCCTATTTTGGTTGAATTTTGGGTTGAGGTTGATTCATTTTTTTCCTTTGTGATTTTTCGAGTGTGATGCCCAAAAAGATCCTAATGGTTTCCAGCAAGTCTTGTATAGCTATAGTCCCTACCCAATCATCTTTTGGAGTGTAATATTATATTAATTATTATTGATTTTAAATTTTATGTGGATATAGAGGTTGTTTTGTGTTGTTTTAGTGGATTGATAAAGTATAAGGTGTCTTCAGGTCGTCAAGAACTCCTAAATTCGTGAATGTGTGTGATTTTTGAGGTTCGTTTGAATGACTAGGTTTGGATTAATGGAATTTGATCATCCCATCATCATTAAAAGTGGGGATTACAAGGGATGTATTTAATAAAACATTCAACCAATGGATCATACCTGAGGAGGTGAAGGTGATGAAAGTGGCAGAGCTCGGCTTTCTTCAGCATGATCATTGAATGGTAAAGGCCAACATTGTCCAATTTAAAGCGTTGGTATATTTTTTATTGAGATATAATCTAAGGATTAACTAAAAGGTCATAAATTATTCTAGGGTCATCTTCTAGAGATTATGGAGTGTGTAATCACATTTGGGGATGTTATTTTTAAAAAGATAATGGACGAGGAATTATATTCCCTGTTGGTTCCCAAAGTTCAATATGTAGTAGTTGGTGATTCAATTGATCCTAGTGTTGATGGAGGTCCTTTATTAAGGAAGAAGTGTGATCTAAAAGATCCTATTATTGAGGATTCAATTTTTTGGGTTCATTCGTCTCGTTTTATCGACCATTCGATCAGGTACATATTGTGTGGTTATGTAGGGAACTAGATGTCTTTATTTTTTAGTGCTCATAAGTCTTGCCGATGTTGAGGCTATTGGGGTAACATGGAGAAATTTTTGCTGGAAGAACTCCTGATAGAATTCCGCTTCGGAGGATGCATGTTCTTGACTATCAGAAAAAAGATACTTCAAGGGACTAAGGGTTATATCATTGGCCTTAGAGTGAATCGTTTAATGAATTTTGGAGTTTATTGGTGTGGTGGGGGTACCTAGTCCAACATATGTTTTGGAATGATGTTCTGTTTGAGTTTCCCCCTTATTAGGAATTCAAGTGGTGGTGTCACCATTAAAATTCATTTTTAATTAGTGGGGAGTCCCACCATGGATCTATATTACTCTAACATTGGTCGGGTGTGACTAGTGAATTTAAAAGTTCATACTGGGGATCATGGTTTTGTTTGTCCTTGTTTGATTTTGTGTTCGCGATTTCTTTTTCATTTGTCCTGGTGACATAATAAGTGAAAACATTTTTTTGTGGTTGGGAGAATTTCCCCACCATCATACTAGTTTGTTATTTTATTTTATTCATTTCTTGATATTTGATATATTAATTAAGGTTTTTTCATGATTTCTCGGTGAGAATTTTTATTTTTGTATGTTTTGTTATATTATTTTCCATGTACTGGGTTTTTGTAAATGGTTTCAGATGTACCTATTTAGTTGGTCGACACTGATGGTGTTTTTAGTTCAATTTCATCTTTCACTATTTTCCATTTACAGTATGAGATGGGTTTGTTCCAAACCCTACATGACAAAGGAGTATTCAAGCCACTCTTGGTTGGAGTTAGGTACAAGGCACACGAGTTGTGTATGGTTTGTAGAAACCATGTGTAAATCATGTGGTTACCTCATTAAATTTTGATAGAGGTGATTTGCACAATTTGTGGAAAATTTTCTAAACTATGCAGTAAGCATGTACTTGTGTCCTCTTCTTCCTGTAGGGTGGTCAAGGTTGGTTCATGGTTTTGAAAACCGTGTTGGCAAATCATTTTACTTACCCTGTTTCATAAAAAGTATAAATATATATCCTTACCTCACTATTAAAACCCATAATCCACTCATCTCCTCCCCCTCTTATTCATGTGGCCTATTGGAATCCTTGGGTGGATACCTCCTTATATCATCATTCAATTTGGTGCTTCAACTTCAATTTATGGGTGGATTACTCCATGTGTATGTCATCTTTTCACTCTTATTCCATAATTTTCTTGCCTATACTTTATAATTTGTTGGGTTCTATCTTTATCATAATCTAGGGTAGTTTTTGCCTAATATTGGTCATTATTCTAATTTTAGATTTTGTGGTTTACTTCATGGGTCTTTATATTCCATCTCCTAGGGTTATATTGTGTCTGCACGAGGGTGAGGTATTGTTTCTGCCCATCTACTTTCTGAAACATTCCATTTTAATCTTAAAAATTAATAATAAATATATAAATTTTGTATACATGATTTTGATGTTTTGGTTTGATGAATTTTGGGGTTTTCATGTGTAAATTTTGGGGGAAATAGGGTTTTAATGGGTTTCATTAATTATTCGTATACATATATATATGAATATAATGTGGTTGAAGAAATGGTATTTGGAATTTTAAAATAATTTTGGTGTATATGGATTTTTTTTGGACTTGGTTGGATCTCATAATGTTGGTTTATATGGGAATTAGTTTTGTGAGTATATTTTGGTTCCTTTTATTGATTAATGATTATGATTGAATGCTTGAGATGAGGTTCATCATTAATTATGTTTCTTTAATGAATGGGTACTTATATGGATTCCTATTAGTGTTCTATTTCATGTGGTAATATCTATTTGTGTGTGGGGTGTGCATATGGATAGGAACACAAATGATGATGGATTTGCATAATAATCTTCTCCTTACATGCCAAATTTTAAAACACCTTTCACCCTTCCTTCTCTTCTTCCATTGATCTCATACATTAAAATGGTTCTTATAAAACCCATATCTACTTTATTAGCACCCTAGTTCCCTAATGATCTCAAATTTGGTTTTTTAATGTTTGTCCTAACATTCGACCTATTTAGAACATGGAACTATAAATTGGTAATTCATTTAAAAAATGATATTTTGGAACATTTCGAAAATAAATAGTGTTTCTACCTTGGGTTTGGAGAAATGGTTTTTAAATTTAATTATAATTATAATTTTTATGGACCGTTTGATGTTTTATGATTTTTGGAATTTATTTTCAAACTCATTTGACATATCCAGCCCGCACGGTGTCGTAAATTTCTTTTGATACCCAAATATTAATATTTATAAATCTCAGACAACCTAACTAAAAAAATTTCAGATTTAATTTGTGAGATTCAATCCAACATAAATGATCTATATAATCAAAATTAATTGTATAAATTGATATTGAAGTTATATGGTTTGTTAGACAGAGATAGGACTGTGTAGTGATGATTGGGATTTATTTCAATATGATTGGGATGGGAGGTTCATTGATTTAAGGTTGGTGAACTAAGGATTCAATTGATAATAGATTTACATTGGTTTGGTATCACAATTGGGATAGTAGTGTTCCATGGTTTGGATTACCTACACTAATCCTAGGATTTCAACTTTGGAATGGTCATCTACTTGGTACGATCATGAAACTAGGAAACCCAAAACCATTTTTAAACATAACTAACCATGATTGCATAATATTCATTAAAAATATAGGCCAATTAATAGATTAAATGAAATGAAACACCCCTAACACATCAATGGTCCTACAATTTGAAAATAAGATGAATTAGAATTTATTAATTGAGTTGTAGAAATCAAAAACAAGTATTGAAAATAAAAATAAACCCAAGAATAAATTTCCCCTAAAATAAACCATCCTGACACAAAGAAGAATTATCCCTCAATCTAGGAATGTTGAGAACAAGAATTATTGGTACCAAAACAATAAATTCAGAAATGTAGATCTCCAGATCATCCCTTCATCCTCTTTTGGTATCTCCCTTGGTCATATTACCATCGATAATATTTTAATCCATCTAGTGTTCATCTATGGGTTTATATTATAATATATCCCATCAAAACCTTGGCCATATAACATTTATTTTTTCTATTTCTTTAAGCTTCATGACATGTAATGTTTCACAGGTCATGTAAACTCATGTTTCACTATAGGAAAAGTAGTCCCGAATTCCAAAATATATTTCTGAAAAATAAAATTTCTTCAAAATTCAAGTTGTGTAATGTATTTATACAACATAAAATTTATGTAATCATGTTATTCATATCTACATCACCCACAAAATTGTTTTAGCTCAACAAATGTACACTTTTTCTTAAATTTCCAAAAAGTCATTATTTCCTACCCTAAAACACAAAACATGTCATCCTATTCCAGAATTGGAAGGATTAATCATTTAAATAAACAGATCAACACATTAAAATACAATAAAATATATTCCAAAAATTTAACTATCAAACATTTCAATTTTTTTGAAAATTTTTATGACTCTGTATGTGATGGGAACCCTAATGGACATTATTTTGATGATAGGGCCTTCACATAGTTGGTGTTAGAGATTGGGAATGGCCAGAATGGGGGAAAATGGGGGTTATGGTTAATTCTACACCTGCGATGACCTCGCCATTCAATATTTTACTATTATAATGGTATTCCTGTATTCCATATAGAGGTTTGATTGTATATTTCTTGTTGATATGAATTAGATGGATTCATAGCCTATTGGTAAAGAACAATCTATGTGGGTTTTTCCACTGGTGATTCTAGTTTAGAGGAATGAATTTTGTTATTTATAATGGATCTACACCATATATCTATAAGTTATTCCGAAAAGACTACATATAAGTATTTCTACTAGAGCTACTTAGAAAATAACCATGTTTACTATTTTTTTGTTCCTGTTTTATTTATGTAACTCGTTGTTTATTAGTTTTGATTATAATTTTCTACTTGTAATTTTTTATTATTTCTTTCTATGGATCTTTTGTCATTTCCCCATATTTTTATTATGAATTTTTTTTACTATATGTTCAAAATAGAATATATTTTAGAAAATAATGTTGTTCATATCATTAAATGTATATTTTTTTAAAAAGACATTTTATGTTCATTAATAATTAAAATAACTCACTTTTACTAAATCTAGTTTATGCTAGAATTTGTGTACTATTTTGGTAAAGGTAATGTGTATATTTTGTGGTACATAACTACGGGGATGTTTTTTTCTCACACCATATATGATTCACTTAATTTTAGTAGACAAAATATGTTTTTTGGATTAGATCTACTCATGTTTCCTATTGAGTAGGCTAGTCTTATTGATGGTTCTGACTAGGAGGTGACATAGAGATCAGGCCTATTACGATTTGGCTTCAATTTTAGTTTTTTTTTCATTTTCTGTTTGGTTCCATTATGGTTCCATTTAGACTTTCATGTGTCTATTTGGATAATTTGTTGATTGTTTCTTGTTGAATGCTCGATTGGGATTGTTGAATTATTTTTTATTGGTATTAATCAATCCCTATGGGATTATCATCGATTCCCAACACTAGTTTCCATCCCTGGATGATCGGGAATACCTCTCAATCCTTGTTATCGTCTAGCCCTAGTGTCAAATTCAGGGATGACCTAGTTTGGTTTGTGAATATTTCTTCATTCTTATTTAAAGTTTGGTTCTTTTACATTGTGATAAAAAAAGAATCTATTTCAAAATGGAAATTTGGGGTTTTATTTAAAAAATGGGGTTTATGTAAAAACTGTTTTTGTTCATTAAAGATAACAAAAAAACACTATTTCCAAAAGGGATTTTGACTAGAATTTTTGGAATGTTTTAGGAAAGGACATGTATATACTACTTTGTGCTTATCTATTGAGATGTTTTATTCCCACAATCTACATGTTCCAATTGGTGTTAGTTAGCCCACGTTATTTTTCATGTTCAATTATGTTTTGGTTTCCCATTGAGAGGGATGGTTTTATGGATGAGTTGGACCAAGAGGTCATATATAGATCATATTTGTTTCATTTTGGCAATAGATTTATTTTTATTTTTATTTTTCAATTTGGTTCTATTGTGGTTGTTAATGGATATGTTTTCTATTTATTTAAACCATTGTTTTTTTATTTCTTATTGTATTATGTTTCTATTTTGTTGTATCATCCTATAGTACTATAAATTATTCTAACATTGATTATAATTGATTCCCTAAAATAGTTTCCTTCCCGCAGGAATCCGGAACTCCGCTTTTGGTTTATCACGGGATAGCTTGGTTGACCAGTTCATGGTTGATCCAGGTTAGATCTTGAAAATTTGGTAACACGATTTTGTTAGGGTGAGTGTGTAACCTTTGGGAGACCAATTTTTGTTCATGATGATGAATGATGGTAGTCTATGACTTTATAACGATTAAAATCTCATGAACCACATGTTAGTAAAGAATTACTATCATACTCCCTGGATTGATGATTTATCTGATTAGATAAAGGGAAGATTTTTTCTCAATGATAGATTTTTTGTCCAGATATCATCCTATGTGGATGAAGAATTTTTAAATTAAAAAGACTTATTTTCATTTTCATGGTGGATATTAAGAGTTTATAGTGATACTATTCAAGGTGATTAATTCTCTTGTTGTGTTCATGGGGTTGATGAATATAGTGTTCATATTGTTCATTGATATATTTTTGGTGGTTTTATTGATAACATAATTTTGAAATCAATGATTGAGGAGGAACATGCAGAGCATCTCTGTGCCATTATGGGAGTTCATTATATTGAGTATTTATTTGGGAAGTTGTAGATGTCTAATATTTATGACCTTAAATGCTGTTTCATAGGGAATTTCATATCCAAATACGGATCGGTTGAGGATCTATTGAAGATATAGGCTATTGTGTCTAGGTAAGTACCCAATATAATCAAAGAGGAATAGAGTTTACATGGTGTTGTAGAATATTACATGAATATTATAGCTGATTTCTCTTAGACGTTGACTCCTCTGACATATTTTACTAGAAAAGATCAAGGGTTCTTGTGGACTAACATGTGTGAGGTAGGTTTCGAGTTCTTGAAGGAGAAGCTAGTCATTACTCCAATCATAGGTTTTTCTGTCGGGGGAGTTCATTTTGATGTTTTCTATGTTGGTTCACATCTTATCTTAGGCTATGTTTTGATGTAGTAGAGTTAATTTGTTCATTATACATCTCGCTAGATATATCCTCATGTGTGTAACTATGATACTCTTGATCTCAACTAGGAGACAATTTTTTCCTTTTATGATGCGGATACATTACCAAATTTGTTAGTATTTTTTTTGGTTTTTACCAAGGATAAGAACCTTATTTATGTCTTCTCAGTATAGGAATTGATCTCACTTCAACATCCATGGATTGAATTTTAGTAGGATTATGAATTTGTTATTTCATAAATAGTATGAAGGTGAAAATGTTGTAGCCTATATGATGAGTAAAATTCCCAGGAGGATGTTTTTTTGAATCAAAATATTAATGTAGAGTGATGGAGGAACTCATACTGATGCATGTCAATAGGGTATAAGTTTGAGATGGAGGTTGACTTCTCAAGATGAATGTGTAGTATTCTATGGTGTAATATATGGAGGTGTCCTAGATGGGAGATTTTGAGGTGCATATTTGGAGTGACCAAGATAATCATGGCGATTCGAATGATGGTTTGTCTGAGAATGGAAAACATTGGGTATTGTTCGAGGGAAGGCTTCTCATTACATTAATTATTCTCAAGATGGTTCTTATATATTTCCATATATTTACCATGTTTTGTTATGTCATCATTTGTTTCTTGGTTTGAAGTGTTCCATTTCAGTGTATGTTTGTCGATGTTTGCTCTTCCAGAAGGTGATGGTTGAGAACTATGTCCACAGTTGTTTCTCCAACTATTAGATGTTCCTTAGTGAAACTGGGGGAAATATTTATATACTTATTTAACTATTTACATAATGATGAAGGAGGATATAATAATAATTTTGGTGATGGGGGGTTTGTTGTTGAAATTATCCCTCTTGATATTGATTGGGGAGTCGATCTCATTGAATGTTTTATTAAGGACGTTTCTGGAGTATTTAGTAAGAATCTGTATATTCCCATGGAAGATAATATATAATTAAGATCTTATTTCTACCAATAGGGTGTGGAGTGGTCTCTATCCTGATTTTGGTTCTCATTAATGCCTTATAACTACTTTTCATCCACATACAGAAGGTCATATAGAGCAGACTACCTAGAATCTTGAACATATTTCATGATCATCTTTTAATGAGTTTTGAGGATTGTTGTTGGGGAAACATCCCATAGTAAATCTATCTTAAAATAATAGTTCCAATCCTCCATTAGTATGACACTATTTAAATATTTGTATGACTGACCCTGTTATTCTCTGTTGTGCTGGACTAGGGCTATAGAGGAATAAATTCTATGGATGAAACTAAAATAGAAAACAACTGAGATGGTTCATGGAATTCTTTTAGTGATGAAGTAATCAAATAATATCATAACTCAATTTTTTTACTATAGGATAATACTTGTAGAGTTAAATGATGGAGATCACGTGTTTCTAAAAGCGAATCATCATCGTGGGGAGTTGAAGGTTTGGTTTAGGGAGTATGATGTCTCCCTAATTTTTTGGGAATTTTGAGGTGATATATCATGCTGGAGTCAGGGTGTATCAAATAACACTTCACATAGATATGAGTTAGATAAATAATATTTTTTACATGTTGAAACTCCGATGTTATCTTCAAGAAAACTGCCATTTCATCAATTAGGGGGAGATCAATGTTAAGGATTATGAGGCCATTGAGGAGTGGACTATAGAGATCAAGACCTCTACAAAAAGGTGTTGCATGGGCATTCTATTCCTTTGGTTAAATAATTGTTGTGGAATTATTTCATGGAGGATAGTACATTGGATCATTATTTAATGATGCACACTCAGTACGACATGCTATTTGATGTTTTTGTATTCTGATGTAATGATGTTTATTTTGTAGGTACAGAACATTTTAATTTATGCGTTGGTTTTCACTTGTTTCAAATCATGTACTATCTCTTGTTTGGAATGTATCTCTCTGGAGATAATTTTCAGGAGCCGGAGGATCTAGTTGTCTATTTTTGAGCTAGTATACTTTGAGTGAGGTGGTTGATATCATGATATGGAGAGATATTTGAGAGGCATATCATGGTGTGCTTGTTAGAGAGGCCCCCTTTTGTTCAATTTCTGATTTGGTTTTGATTATATAGGATTATATTGTTTTAATTTTTATATAATTTATCTGATAAAAATCTTGTATTCTAACCCTTAACATGATTCTCAGGATTGTGGAACATAGATCAGGCTTGAAGCAAATCTGGAGGGGTTCAGTTACTAAAGGCTAGAAGGTAGGGGAATATATGATATGTAAAGGTGATTAACATCATGTATGTGCATTTGAAATTTAGTTAATGATTATTTATTGGGTGATTCGTGCTTTGTATTAATTCAAGGATAAATTTATTAAGTTGATACATTTTTTAGAGGATCTAAAAATCAATGATTACACAATGTGTAAGGTTTACATGCCATTAAAATTTCATGTGAAACATATTTCTTAATGTTGACGCACTTAGGATTTTCTCAAACTTTACACAACATCTCTCATTCTAGATGACTAGAATATACCTCCTTTAGTATTTTGGGATTCATTCTATGAGGATCAATCCTTAGTCTTCCATCCTAGATATGTGGAAATCCATGTTGAGTCCTACCTCTGTTTCATGAGGTTTATTCTCATTCGGTCATTTTTTCCACCCATTCTTCTTATCATGTGATGGATATTGATCTCCCATGTTTCTAATGGGGGTTTGCTATGATTTTTTGGGTGTGGCTATTCTATGGACTCCTTGGAGGGGTGCATCTTCTTATAGGATAGGTTATCATGATCGGCAAACTTGGTCCATTCTCATACAAAGAATGTTGACTCCATTGAAGTGGGGTATTCATTTTTTATCATATTTTATTTACATTAAATCCTAAATCCATCATTAGTTATCTCTTTATATCGATATTGAATTAGACTAATAATTATTTAACCTTATTAATGAATTTTTTTTGTGATCACATATTGACAAAGTCGGTTATTTTAATCATGATAGAGGGTTGCCACATGATTTTCTAGGAAATTCGATATTTATTGTATGATTTGTTAGAATCCGGCTATACATAGAGTATCTTATCTAAATTTATAAATATTGTAAATATAGAATTAATTTATAATTAATTGGTTTGTGAAATTAAAGAAGAGTCATGTTGGAATCTAATGTCTTTTTTAGAATTTGATGTTAAAATTGACACGGGAATGACTGATTAATTAAATGTTATATTTTATGTGATTAATGGAATAAATAAATAATTTGAAAAATGTTTGTACTTGTTTACAATAATGGAAAATTCATTACAGATGATAATGGATTGATGCATCAAGGAATGTATAATTAGTCTTTTAATTAATTTAGAATATTTTTTAGCTTTATGCATTAGGTTGTCCCTAGATGAACATTGGAATAATTATATATTAATTCAAGATGGGATAAGGATCAGTTGTATAAAAATGATACTTTTTAGGTAATGACTTCCTATTATATTGAGAATACTGAGATCCTTGTTTGGTAATTTTGATAGCTAATTTTCAAGTGAAGGTTGGATGCCTTGTTTCAGTACATGGATTTCCCTAATGGATATTATTGTTTGTTCTTGAAAATTTGGTGATGTTCTTAGGATAAGACCCTTATTATTTGAGGATTATATGGATGAAACTAGGATGAATGATGTGATGTGGGGTAGATAGGTCTAAATTTCATGTGAGTCTATGATGGATTTTCCTTGGATGGTTGATGTGTTCGAGTGTAGATATCCCTTGCTGACATTGTAGTAGTCGATGCTTGTGATTGTGGGATGCATCGGTATAATCATGCTGGTTTCAAGGAAGAAATTAGAGGTTAATAACAAGGTTAGAACTAGTCTTACCTATTTATGTGATGTTGAGAGATGATAAACTTTTTTTATGAATATGTTTCATGCATGATGGATGGGTTTCTTGTTTTATCTACACTCATTTATCTTTTGATTCAGTTAGTGGTATGTGATTATTTTCAACTTTCCTATTGGTTATATCTTTTGATGGTTTTCCTCAAGTACGTGGTTTATGAGGTGATTTTAATAAAGAATGAATAAATTTTTAACCCACAACGTTGGTTGATGATCGGATGTAAATGTCAAAATAAATATAATATTGTTAAAAAAAGGTCCTCTATTTGGATTATTCCTAGAGGGTATGGAATTTACTATAATGATTAATATAATGTAATGTGGAATAATGTTACTGTTTAATTAATGGATAATGAATTAATTAATAGTTGGAATTATAACATGTAAATAAGTAATCAATGTATCTTATTTAAATTCTTTTATTCTTATAGTAAATATGGTCATAATAGTGGAAACTGATAGTCTAAGCCACATTATCTATAAATAATTCTATAACTGGGTTAATCCCATAGCATGATTTTGAGATAAATTAGGTTATATATATTTTCTGATTTAATATGCATCACCACCCCTAATAGATTGGGAGACTATATCCTAATGGTCTATGGGAGGATGTTTTCTCAACATCCCTGTGGGAGGATGGATGGATGACTAACCCCTTATTATCCTGCTCTATTCTCTTGTCTGTTACATCTTCTATTACAAATGAAGTATAGATATCCTATATATTCATGTAGAGAGTAGTGATTTATTAGTGTTATTTCACACAAATTTCATACAGGATATATTATACAAAGGAATATTTTAGGTATGAGGGGTATATGTTGTGATAGATTGAGGTATAATACTCGATGTTTGATATAGGTCATATGGGATTTGATGTCTCCAAAAAAATACAAGGAAAATATATGTGGATATATGGATGAGATCATGTGCTTACTTTTTCTTTGAGGTTAATATCATTATTTTGGGCCCAGGTCTATTCAGAGAAGGTTACTTTTCGAGAGAGAGATGGCTCAAGGCGTGGGACATTGGGGAAAAGTGGGAAAGTAGTGGGGATGCAGGATCAGGGTACCATTTATGTATTATTATTATATAAGATGCTCTATTTTATGAAATATGTGGTGAGAGTTATCTATAGTGAGGTTGGGAATGTATTATACCACTTCATGGGATTATGTAGTTTCAATGATGTTCATTATGCTTTGGCATAATTTCATTATCTTTTGAACAAGAAGATCTAGGGGGGATCATACTGAGTATACTATTATGACCAAACTAATTGTAAAAATATATAAAATATTTTTCTAGATATATGGAGTTGGTTGGTGATCAGACTTCATATTTCAATCTCATTTTATCAAGATATTGTTGGGCTTCATGGTCATTGTCATATAAACCTTTTTGGATCTCTAGTTTTTCATTCGATTGTTTAGTATTGTATGAAATTGAATTTCAGAACATGATTTTTATTTATAAATAAAAATGTCTAAGATGGTTTTGATTGGTTTTTACTTTTTATAACTTCTTTAATTATTTTTTCTCTTAGAGGTTATTTCCCCCATATAAATGTTTACTATATCATTTTTTTCATGTTTCCATTCTAGGGCCTAGTGGAGGCAGGACTCGGGCAGTTAATATCAGTACCCCCTCATTGTAATATCTTTGTGTGGAGGTGTTCATGAGAGACCAGATCTTGATATACCTTCATCTACTATAGTATTTTTGGTATGTGATTATGGATCATCTTCCTAGACATCCTTTTAATGTATGAATACTGATAAAACTATAATATTTTTAAAAAATATAAATGAACCTTATATATGTATATTTATTTGGTGGTCATTTTTATATTTAAATTATATTCCATAGGTCGACCAAATTCTCATGAGTAGAGTAAGATCTATCATGAATGGTATATGATTCTGGGTATGTAATCATAGATTGATTATCTTGAAACATATTCTTCTTTGATACTGTATTGAAAATATAATCATATGAAAAATTGAAGGACGATTAGAATTTATTGTATAGATTTGTGGGTTTCTTCATGTTTTTATGATTAATTCTTGGTCCATTAATTAATTGACAATGAATCCAATAAATTGATATCCTCTTCTTTGAAATATCATTGAACTAGATTCTTTGATGGACTCCTTATGCTAAGGGACTCTATAAATACCATAATTGGAAAGGATTCATTTTGGGTTTTTTTCTAAACAAAATATCTGCAAAAATAGAAGTTGATATAGGAATAATTATCAAGGTAAAAAATTGTCCATAGGTGTATACTGTGTTTTGGGATTAATTCCATTAATAAATATTGCAGTAGTTTATCAACTAGTATGAGGTTAGAAGTTCTTTTCTATTTGAGACCAATGATACTCTTGTTTCCTTGATATTATTCTTGTATTGGAATTACATTGATGTCTATGCTTGATATTTTCAACATTTTTGTCTAGGATTCACCCATGAAAACATATGTGATAGTTAATTCCATGAGTATTGTTAGGTATTCGGCTATTCATGTTTGATTCTAATCTCATGTACTTGCATATTTCTACTAATATTTATGAATAAATTTTATGTTCATTATAGATGTATGTTATTACACATTGTATGATATATCATATTTTCTATGGAGTAATTATTCTAGTATTTGATGAAAGGTGGACAATCAGGATATGATGACTACAAAGAAAGGGAGTGTACTAGACTTTGGGTGATGATGATTATGGACATGAACATAACATAGAGGCATGATAGCCTTGTATCCTAACATGAGGTAGTTTTGGGACACAAATACATTATTAATTGGATTATGGAAATTATAGTAGGTGAATAGATTCTATGAGGCCTAACCTAAGACAAAATGATAGAATACAAAAACCATATGGCCTTCTTTCAGGTAGATTCAACATAATGTCATGTTCTTTTGCCTTCGAACTATCGATTGGTAATTAATAAAAACCATTTAATAATGCTTCCAAAATGGAGCTGAGGTTGGTAATTTTGGGGCCTTTGGGGTATTGTTTAGCACATCATCTCATAGAATATTATTTTTATGATTTCTTGAACTTTTAAAACTACCATAAAGTACCGTTGTTATACTTGTGGACTTATGTTAAGGATTCATCAGTTGTTTCATACTGGTTTTTATAACTCACGTCGAACATGGGAACCTTGGATCACATTAAAATCGTATGATCATGCATAAAATTAATGGAAAGTGGCCTAAAATTGATAATTGAACATTTTTATAATGGTTATGGGCTAGTATTAGGATAGACATTTTATGAATACCAAAATATTTTATTTTATATGATATAACATATAACATGGTCCTGGATTAACACTTCTGGATCTTATTTTATTTTTATGTATGAAATTGGTTATGTTTTATATTTCATTATACTATTGGTTGTTCTATTTTATAAATCAATATTTCTAGATTTATTGTGGCTATATTATCCCCACTAATGGCATTCAGACCCTCATTGTTGTTGGAAAACACTTCCATAGGGTGAGGCACACATGAGGTCTTACGGGTCTCTATATTAGCCCTTGTAATTTGTGTTGGGGCATTATACTGAATAGGAAGATGAGAGATTGGAGGGAAGATAAAATGTTATTCGTTATAATACCACTCACGTATTTAAATTTTTCTAGTAATCCATAAATTTGAGGAAGTTATCTGGAAACCCAAAGGTGTGATGGGGTATAAGAATCATTAGTTGTTCATGTCAAAGTGGTTGAATTTTGTGGATGAAATATGAATTAAGGGGTAGAATGTTACACCCTTCGATTTTATAGTATATTTCACTTAAAAATTCATTAAGTCTTTGAAAGCTTACTTTACATGAAGCGCTAGGTTTAAAAAACCATGATATACTTTTTAAATATTACTTTTTAATGTGATTGTCACACATATTTATTGGATTGGCGAGTATGAATAGGAAGAAAAATATTATGAAATATTTTTTTATACATATAAAAAACTAATTCATTGTTTATCAATAGTGTAAAAATATAAATAAATTTAATTTAATTTAATATATATATATTTTTACTGGAATATAGTTTTTTATTTTCAAAATGTGTGTTAAAAATAATAATTCAAATTTATAAATATCTATGAATTATTTTATATAAATGAGAAGTTAAAATATTCAATTAAATATTTTAATAACTAAATAATTTTTAGTATTAGTAATGAAATGTTAAAATTAATGTTTTATGGTAAAAATAAATTTTTTAAAGAATGGTTTTCATTATGTATTGTGCACTTATTCGAAAATTAATGTCATCAACTTATTGGAAATTAATATGATAAAATGGATTTTATATTTATAATCATAACATAATAAAACTGATTGATTGTATAATGATCTATATCTCATGTGAATATATAAATATATAGTTGTGGGGAGTGGACCCAATTCTATACGGTAATCTATCCACTATGATAGTATTTGGAGTGAATTTTGACTAATGAAATGATAGAATGGGGTGTGAATCCTATAAACTATGAAACTACATCCAAAACCATATTCCTAATAGTGATCATTGACTAGGGAAATTATTTTCCATCAAGTGATTTTTTCACACAATTCATAGAAAATCTTCTTATGCATATGATATAATATAATAATTTATGATTGATTAATGATGAATCATTACTATTATGACACATTACTTTTGAAGGACTAAACCATTTTTCCTTAACTCATGATTTATGGTCTATAATTGATTAGGTATAAAATTTTTATTTTTTAAACATGATTTTGTAGAATTATATTGTCGTAAAAATTCTTCTAATAATTCATTATAGTCTCTAATTTTTACCCTTACTGGGAATCTAAAACCACCAATTATTATATTCTTATTTTCTCCTGGATATGAAAAATTATTTTATGAAATAAATTTCTACGAAGGGATAAAATGAGAGAATAAATTTGTGAAATATATTGATGGTGGGTTTTCAAATATTTAGATTATGAATCTAGTCAACAATGAAATTAACCATTATAGTACTAAGGCATGTTTTATTCTAAAATTTATTGTGTGACTGAAAATAATTTTTTTATTGAAACAGGGTGATACACCAAACCAAAAAAAACTCAGAATGAATCTACGGTGGTCTAAAATGATGGTTACCAAGGGAATTCCCTCGAATAATTTCCTTGAAATGAATCAGAAGTGAACCCAAATTGGTTATGATAGAGAGGGGTAATCTTCCCTACCTCCTATAGATAAGCTATCAGTCAGAAATTTCCATTCTCTCCATATATGAATCATTGGAACAACATGATCAAACTCCTTTTTTCAGCCAACAACCAGCGAGGGAAGGTCCCATAGTGAATAAATTTTCCGTAGGAAAATCATCACCAATGCATTTGATTCAGATTACACATCATTGACCTGTAAAAGAATCCTTTTTCATAAAATAATATCTGAATGAAAGGCTCTCATCTGCATCCCCAAGGAAATTCAAGGGCCATAAAAAACCTAAAATGCTAACACAACTGATCCATTGTGATATCAAGTTATCCCAACTCCCTTCATCTATCAATTCGTTCAAGAACCATCCACATTGAGAATAAATCCATTACTAGGAGGATTCCATTTCACTAATCAAACCACATAATGTGGCCCAACAACTGGTTTATTAATAATGTTAAGGATATACTGGAAATGTTCCCCCTTTCACCAAAAGGCACAGGTCCATCACTAAGGAACATGATTAAATATGAAGGTACCTTGATAATTACCACCCACATGTTTTGGATTTTTTTCATAGTTCCCCACAACATTCATAAAATCGAATATAAAATGAAACTATGAATATTCCTCTCCATATTCTCCTACTACACCCCTTGCAACTATATGGGAATCACCTCCTATAGAAAATCACCTTCACTAGAAAAACTTTGGATTCATTCCCTAATACCCCAAAATTTTTTAGCCCATTCACTCTTAAAAATTAGTGCAACACTGATTCAGGATTTGGGTGCTCATTGAACCACCACCTCGAAGCTAGGGGAATACCTTTATTTTATATGTTGTTATCAGTAAGGATATCTAGGTTCCTAATCATTCAACGGATGAAATTCATCTTTGTGGGGATTTCACTGCACCACACATATAATCCCCATCCACCCAAATAGTATTAGCATGCAACAATTTTCTGAAGTCACACATGTCAATCCTACCAACTATAGAACCATTGAAGCAACAATTAACCTAATATTTTTTTTATTATTATACTATCAAACACATCCTTCTAGTCTCTATTAAGGATCATGTTAATCTTCTATGGATGCGTACTGGCTTCCATGATGGTCATATTAGAAACTATGCAACATTGGAAGAATAATTCCTCATTATCCCATTTGTCTCTCTAAATGTTAATGTTTCCACGAAACACAATCCATTTAGAAGAGGAATGGTGGTCACCCAATTTCTTAAGCGTACAATGTGTGGGGTTAAAAATAATATATCATGTACTTACCTAGTACTCCCATATCATCCCATAAATAATCACACTATAAAATATCCCATGAATGTCTTGCTTACATGGAGTTCATGGATTACAAAATGTCCGAGATACCCACCCCACCATCCTCTTTAAGGATGACTCTTTCACAAAACAAGATATATTTGTTCTTCCAGTTAGAGAATCTATAAAAAATATTATTGATCACATAATTAAATAATACCTTCTTGATCCTTCCCTTTTATATTGGAGCACCATGATATAACATAAGGAATTGTTTCTTTTGAATACCCAAAATCTCTTGGATTCCCCTTATGTGCCTTTTTGATAATCTGTTCTAGTTGAATACATTGCTTTCCCTTGAGTTGATATTCTTTTAAATAATCTTATAATAGTTTGGCATAATCTTCATGAGATTCAAAAGATATATGTGAGTAAAATTATTAAAATTGAGCACATCATTTGAGAACATCAAGTGATAAATAATAACACACCCAGACATGTTGGAATATGGCAGGATCCCACCATTATCCCAATTTCAATGAATGTTCTTATAGTGGGTTTATTGTTAAAAATGAAGAGAGTAATAAAAATGGGATCCACTATTCTATATCTATGGCTATTACTGAAAAATCCAAAGACCTTCCCAAAAAAAAGTTAGAGAGCTAGGGGAGGAATAGAATTGGAAACAAAAGTCAGATAATGATTAAGGAAATCCAAGCATCATCGTTGCATGGATGAATATGTTCCATCCAATTTTATAATAATCCCATACATGTCAATTTTAATAACAATTTTGGAACCCACCATTGGTTTTTTATACCATATATCAATTTGTAGTAATAATGATTGCACCCTGAATGTGTCTTCTTTTAAAAAAACCATGCTGCACTTTTCAAATCAAATGAGGAACAATATTATTAAGTCTCCTTGTAATGAGATAAGCTATAATTTTGGAAGATACATTACCAAGGAATACAGGTCTATATTTAATTATTGTTAGGGGTCATTCACCCTTGGAATTAAAAGGACCCTGGTGGTGAAATAATTTATTTTTAGGTTTCCACCTCTGATGAAATCCTGAATGAAATCAACAACCTGGTCCTTAACAAATTCCCTAGAAGAAATAGAAAAGGCCCTAGGAAATCCATCATTGCTAGGGGCACTATCCTAATTCATACCTAGAATGGTGAATTTGACATCTCCCCAAAAGGGTGTCTCTAAAAGGGAGTTGTAATTAGAGTTATAAAACCACCATGGGAGGCATAACATAATGATTTACTCCTCCATTGACTGACATGCATCCCAAAATCTTCTTACACTAGAACCTATCCAGTGCTCCATAGAATGGAACAGCTCTATCTGCCCTAACATATTCATATTTGAGGTAAAGATCCCATCATCCAGTTTATTGTCAATTATCATTTTGATTATATTCTATTTCCAATATTCTTGTATGAAAGTAGAGTTATAGTCTACTTCCTTAAGCCACCTAGCTTAGAACATTAATCTTCAGGACTTATCTATTTCCTACATCGTGTCAGCTAGAACGTATTTCCAATCATAGAGTGAGAAAAATATGGAATCATCCCTGATACATTGAATTTACTCTTCCAGTTATCTAATGTCTTCTTGTAGGAAAACCAGACTATTATTCTATAAAGGGTGTGATTTAGACCAATCATGAATGTATTTATTCAATCCGCGGAGTAGCCTAGAGAGTCCATTCCACACTCTCTCCATCCCTTCAGTTTCATAGAAATATGTCATCGTATGCATGAAACCATCAAGTTGGTTCTAGTTTCTAGTGTAACAGTGGGAATTACATTCTATATCAACTCTTATAAGATTTGAAAACAACGTGTCATGGACCAAAAGAGAACGATTAAGTTCTGTGAGTTAGGACTAGGGGAAGAAGTCCAAGCCATTGAATTTTGAAAAGAACATGTATAGATGACTCCAAATTTGATTATAGCCCCTACAATTATTTCACCACATCATTTTACTTCCAAAGAACCCCAAACCCACTAGATCCACTGATTAAATATTGAATTTGAATTCATGCATGCCAATATTCAAGATCACCTCTCTTCCTATATCTCTCCTCTAGTAAATACCCATCATATAATGATGTTTTTTCCAAGATCTGGTGTAATTTCAAATAAATCCCAAGGATGATGACAACAATAACAGATAATCATGTGTTAAGTAATAGATAACGGAAGATGAAGTGGAGATTCACCATAATATCCAAGTAATGTTTTAAAAATCCTACGATAATCCAATTTTATTGAGTGAGATGATGGTCAAAGCTTCCCATGTCTATGAGTCATGTGGTGGAGAAGAAAATTGATAAAATGGGTTTCGAAATTAGTAGGTTAAAAATTGATTTTCACCCACTTAAAGAAAATAAATCACAACCTGGTTTGAACAATGGCCTTACCTACATTGTGGGGTGCCCATCAACAACCCTTTATGAGTCCTTGATATTCCTAGAAAATTTTGAGTCCCTCAACCAAAATGAATATTTTTTAAAAGAAACACTCAATCACCATATGCTCTAGATTTATGGAAACAGGTACAACCACCCTATCTCCTCAAATTTCTCTTATCATTTCTAAAAATGGTAGCACACACAATTGTTTTAAAAAAAAAATAAAAAAACCAATCCCTTTGTTTAACATCATGGTGTCCAGGTCCTTGTTCCACTAATTTCATCCAAAATTATAAACCAATTTTCTCATTTCAGATATAAGTGACCCTAGGAATCCACACCCATATGAGGTACCACTCCCATCATTTTTGGAATATCAATTTCAACCCCAGATTCCACCATAAAATAATCCTCCCTAGGGTGGACTAGATGTAGTGATATTTCACTAACTTTCCTTTTATGATCTCTAAAATTTCCACTCAAGCCCTCAAACAACATTAAGATCCTAAAACAATTTCTATGAATACATTATAATGATGTTCATACTGTAAAAATCATGATATAAAATTTTATTTTCAGAAAAACCAAATATAAATATAAAAAATTCATTGTTTACAAAAAAAATGATTCATATAGCTAATTTAATTTAGCGATAAAAATTGAGGCATAAAAAAATACAATTTTAAGAATTTACATTATCATCATACCATAATAATGGGTTGTTATCATAAACTTGTGGGAATATTCTAGAAGTTTTATATAATTTGGAATATGGATAGAAACAAAAAAACTAAAATCATATGGTCATCTCTGACACATACTTTGTAAAAAATTTTACCAAAATAATGAAACAATGTAGACTTCAACTCTGACACAAATGTTATGAATAAGTATAGTATCATGTCAGTGCATATTTTATAAAAAAAATCAACATTTTATACAATGTGAACAGAAAAAGAAAATTTTTCATGTATATTAGATATAATTTAATAATATCTATCAAATTAATATTTTTATTGGAGGATAATATAATTTAATACCTTCATTTACATAATAAAATTCTCATGATCATAAATTTCGTAATAAATGAAAAACATAAATAAATCATAATAATGAAGTTAACACATGATAAAAGAATGAATTTTATAATGTCACAATATCATATTTGTGAAATATTACATAGTGTGGTTTCCAATAGTTGAAGGAAACAAAATATTTGGGTCATTATTTATGATTTCATAAATCTTATAGATAATAAGAATAAAAATAATAATAATTAAATGGATATCTTAAATAGAAAATGTATTGATTAAAACCCATGAATGTGTCTTATAATTCATGTCAATAATATATGTACATATATATCCTCTAATGAAAAAATATTCCAAAATGAAATAGGAATTTTTTAGGGATCTACAAATAAAATTTCAAAAAAAGAGACGGTTTTTATAACCAAAACACTAAATATTTATTGTTGAGATTCAGCATACCATAGGTTGTTTTTCTATTTCATAATTTTTATGACACAATTATAATAAAAAATGGCTATTCAAAAATAAATCTAGAAATTATAAAATCACTCAGACTCTCATTGAATCCTCCATCAATAGAATATAAAATATGGATGATTACATGTCTCCCTGCCATCTTGGGGTGGGTTGCCCATCCCAAATCGTGTGTCTACATGACTTATATTCATTCCTTTCTCTAATCCTAACTTCTTAACCGACATTACTAAAATTATCATCTTCCCTAAATTTCCATCTCATGTTGAACAGGTTCCATGGATTTGGATTTACCCATTGGAACTCATGAAGAATTATTCATTTTTGAGTCATACATTGGTGGTTCACATCATTGATTGATTTCCCTCACAGGATTCATTTGATAGATTCATTTTTAATCGTGGGTGTTTCTCGATCGAGAGGATATAGGGATTATAGACCCATGAAATATTTTGATCGAATTTTCATCTGAAGATGACATGATTTTTTCATGGGATAATGCTCCACTAGTTGTTAAAGGCTTATGATTTTCCCTTTGTTTTTGGTTTATTTGACAGGAATTTGAATTATGAACCTCCCCTCTTGGAGATTTGGATTTCAATTCTTGCCTTCTATTTTTTCAAAATTTTCTGAATTTTTGGTTGATCAACAATATGGTGGGTCATTTCCATTGTAAAAACAATAGGTTTCATTATTTTTTTCACCCTATTTTTTTGCATATCTGGGCTAATGTAAATTTGATCAAAGATCTTATAGATTTTATCTGAATTTAAATTGAATGAGATTTTTATTTAAAGCATCGTATATGTTTTGAATCATGGGTTGATTATTATATGTCTTGAAATTTCTTAGGTCATAATATGTCTATATTTCAGTGACAGGTGAAAAATCCTCATGAATGTCTCTAAAAAAATTATTATGTAATGAAGGAAATTCTATGTAAAATATCTTTAGAATGATGTGATGCCTACTCAATCATATCATGAAAATGCTATTATTTTTATGGTTATTAGAGGGATAAGGATGTTTTCATGTGGAGTGTGCAGGTTGTACAGGTGGCCGATTGGAGCTCTTCTTATACTAATTTTTCTTCTACCCCAAGAAGAGAACTCCAATATGTGTGTGAAGGATAGGGGAATAATTATCGAGTTGGACCACACACTAAATTTGGAATTTTTTATAATTTTGGTTTTAATTCTTTATCATTGTAGTGGAATCATTTAATATATGTTCCTCTTAAATGGAATAACCCCTCATCCACCATACAACAAAGTAACTATTACACATCCTTAGATGTATATATATAAGGTTATATTTATTTGAATGGGTGGTAAAAAATAATTATTAAAATAATTCAAGATGGTTCTAGGACCTAGTATGGATGACATTAAGTGATAACAAATAGGATCATCAATATATGTCAAATAGTGAAACAATCATCTCTTTATAGTTTTCATTGGGTATAGATCATGTAAAACAATGAAATTTATTTATTACTATAGGTAGAATCTATTCATTAAATGGATATGACTATATTTTTTAAGGAATACTCATCCATATAGAAGTTGATGGAAAACATAACCCTTGGTAAATCGGAGCATACTGGGTAGGATTTAAGTCTGGTTTCTTTTTCTCTCAAAGAATGTGTTTTGAATGTTTATAAAGTGATTGGTCGATAGTAAATTACTCATTGGATTAAATAAGTGGATGTGTAACTGGATTTTATCCAAGAAAATGTTGATTATGCCAAGTAAGAATCAAATCATTATGATGAGGCCATAGAAACTCAATGAGAACAGATAGTTGACCTAGAATAGAAAGTTGGTAAAGAGACAGTAGATGGAGTCTAAGATGATGCAGGAATGGTGGAAACTGAAAAAATGAATGGATTAGTAGTTTTAATTCATTCAAAGTAAGAGTTGTAGTAGGATACTTTCAATAAAAAACATGATAAGGAGGATGCTGATACACTTTATGAGAGATATTTCTATGTTTATTTGAATGATAAAAAAATAATTTGGTTCAAAAAAAAGATTAGATCTTGGAATGTTAAATTAATTAGGGGGATATAAATATCGAGGAATATATTCAAACATGGGATAGGATGACCTATCACTTCAAGGATCTCATCAATGACGAACAAGATATAGAATTTTCCTCTATAGACTGGATATTATGTAGGGTGAAAGATTCTACATCCTATAAATATCTCTAGAGTGGATCTGTAATATCTTATGTGGTTTCAATTTTCAGTTGGTATAAATAAAATATGGATACTGGTGTAATAAATACTTAAATTTTTGTAAAGGATCACTTTTATTAGTGTAATTTTAATGAAAATTGTATTCAAATGTAAATTAAATTCAATTTATAACATCTAATAAATTAAAATGTTTCAATTTTATTTTTTCAAAAACATTATTAATCATTAAATGGTTTTATGTTATGATTTATATTAAATTGTACCTTTTTATTAATATAATAACATCAACACAATGTCGTTTAATAATGAATAATATTAATTCCAATATATTCAAATTACATGGAATTAAATATGTAGATTTTATAAATATTTTTTTTTTGACTATTGTGAAGGTGTTGATAACTATGTATCCTAAAATATCGTTTTAAGTGTTTAACTATCCATTAAATAGACATTTCCAAAATAAAAGGAAATAGATATATCATATATATAAATATATTCTAAATAAATATTTTCAAATAAATTATTGTCATTAATATATAATTTAAATACTATTTTATTTGTTTTATATTTTTTCAATAAGATGTGAATATATGGATGGAATAGTAGAAAAAGAATGTTAAATGAAAAATTATGGAACCATGCATCCTTATCGATGTTGTGTTATTATTAAAACCCTTATCATTAGGAAGAGATATTGAAATAAGGAACCACATCACCCCTACAGTTATAAGGTTATATAGAAGGATTGAAATTGTATGCCCATGGGATTATAGAAATGAATGGGAAGTGGATTCCCATAGAAATTGTGGGGACTATTTATAATTCAGGGGAGGTGTATTTCTAGGTTAAAATATTGTATAAATTGTAATTTCTAATGTAAAACATATAATATTTATATTTTTATAATTATTAACTGTATTTTTTTTAAAAATATCTATTTTTTTGTAATTTTTAATCTTTTATAAAATAAATTTGTTATCATATAAAAATGATTTAAGGAAAATAAAAAATTGTTTTTTCGTAGAGAAACATATACTTATTGACATTGGAAATTAGTTTTTATGTTTGTAAATTATGATTGGTGTTTTTAAATAATAAATTTACCTTATTAAATACTATTTTTACGGATTAGTAACAAATTATATAATTTATTAACATATTTTTACTTAATAAAATATATGGTTTTTAAAAACAATAATAAAAAAATTATTTTCAAAAAATGAAAATATTATTTATTGGAGGTTATAATTTGAATAATGTTATTGAATAATTATAATATATATTTACATTTTCAAATAATGGTAAATATTATTTAAATTTATTTATGAAATTATTTGGATAAGTTAAGATTCTATAGGATATATTAATCATAAAAATTATAATATTATTATTCCATATTGTTAAGTAAATTTTGATTAAAATTAGGTTATTTTATATGCTTATATTGGGTTTATACTTATTATATATACCACATACTTGATTCAATAATCAATCCCATCAATTCCTCCCATTTCTCTTCATTTTTAAAATATCTATTATACTACAAATGTTTTCATTCTATTTTAAAATATTTTTATAGAATATATTATTTTAGGACATTAAAATTATCCAATTTGTAATATTCTAGAATTTTATTTTTTTACCTTTGTAGCACTTAAAATTTAGTTGTTCTTATTTATATGTTAAATTTAATATTTAAAATTAATTTAATAGTCTATTTGAGGTTCATATTATATGGATCATGTGTTTTATATTTTATCATTTTCATAAATATTATGAAAATTTTTATTTTGAATGAAAATTTATTAATTAAAGGTAATCCATTTTATATGTAATGGGTCTCTATTGATCTAATTAAAACAAAAGAGATTCATATCATTAAAAACATAATGTGATTTTTGAGATTGATATTAAAATAATATATATGGATATTTCAGTATTTTTTAAAAAAAAATTAGACAAATTTACAAGTGTATCATCATATATAAATGAAAATTTGTATCCATTCATGTATATTAAAAATATCATCAAATTGGAGGGAAATTTTACTAAATATAGTAAAAAATGTTTCATATAGTTGATCATTTTCTGGGAAAGGCATGGGTAAAAATGAAATTCTATGATTAGAGTAGATTTTGTCCTACATAATGATGGATATTTTATTTATGAGACACCAAAAGTGTTTTATATCCTAGATTGACCAATAAATATTGTTACATGGACAGAGATATAGTATTTTTATGTAAAATATGGATGTTTGATTTATTACAATTCATGCCACAATAGGATAGCATGTTATGTAATTTTCATGTATTGATCTCATAAATGACACCAGGATGATGTATGTAAAAATCATAATGCATCCCTCCTCGTATGAAAGAGGCTATTGACAATCCGTGGGGGCCAAAATTATATGTTTGGGATACTAATATATTTATATCATAAATACAAATAATTATTCGACATCAAAATACCATCCAAAATGGCCATATCATAGAATATATAAATAATTGAATCTAATAGAAAAAATTAAAAAATACACAGTAACTATGCTGTAATTAATAATCAACAAAGTCATATATTCATTGATCCCAATAGATCATCCATTAGGAAAATCACATGGAAAATATAAATAAATGAATAGAATGGGAATTATGTTCTTTTAAACCCCCAATCCTGAACCAAACGCAATATTGAATCATATTGGAGTTGTGCAAGACATATCAACTATTAAAACAGTTTTGAACCAACATTTCAAAAAAATGATTTTCATGTGCATCATGGTTTTTCAAGTAGACTATGAGAAATATATATTAATAGGCTCTCTCTTTATTTCCATGATATATTCTACTGAATATAGAAGTATTCAAAAGTGAATTAAATTAACAAAACATAATCCTTAAAAACATACACATTGATTCATCATATAATAAAAAAACACTACAACAACAATCCATTCTAGGAGTGAACAATTTTTAAATAATTAGTTACCACATTTCATAATCTATACCAGTTTTAATATCTAGTAAAATGGGAATAAATATATATCTCAACCACTATTTGGTCACTTAGTGTAGGGCCTCATATAAAATATAATCGTGTTTCATATATCATGCTTCCCCCATGCTCAGGGTGTAGTGTTGTAACACATAATGTTGAATACCTCATATCACCATCATCCAAATAATGTTGAGGCCTCATACAACTCAGGATGTGGTTTATTATGAAATATAATCTCTTATTTTGTACTATTCTCCAACCCTATCACTCAGGATTTCAGATTATAAAACATCATATAACAAATATCATATCAGAATAATGATAATATGGTTGATGCCTCACACCAATTCACTTACAAAACAATATACTTCCACTATTTTACAATGTGTGAGGGCTTATAAACAGTGTAAACTTCATCCCTCTTTAATAGGAGACTTACTACAACCAAACTCTTCCCTCTATAGTGTAATTAAGATGAGTCTTCTCATCTCAATCCTTGACCAATGCCATCCCACTCATTATAGGTTAGTGAGAAAAAACATTAGTTTCTTCTCTATCAGACAATGTATAGTGTAACACCGTCATGTTTTGTAATATATTCTCTTTTAAATAATCTATATATCAATATCATGTGTCAGACAACACCAATATCATTATATAAACTACAAAATGATAAAATAAAACATTATCATTATTTTATATCCATTACAATAGTGGCTATAAAGGTATGTAACTATATTATGAAATCATTAGTGGAATGAATTGGAATTGAGTAGTCAATGAATCCATAATAAAGATCATTTATCCCAAATTCAGAAAAAGGTTGCCCCATTCGAATTTCATTTAGTTACAACCCATTCCAAAATAGAATAATTGAAGAATGCATAAAAGTACATATAAGAGTAACTAAATCTTGTGGTAATTTCATTAAGATATATACTAGTGGAATCACCCCCCTTGATAACCATTGGATTATACCTTATTCTTAGATCTTACTTAGATATATTCAAGGGAAATGTGAATAGTAATTAAGATGATATAAACAAGTAATTATTAATGAAACACATTATTTATCACATATTTGTTTATGAATTCACAACTACAAACCAATCCTTTAATAGCTCTTCAATCAGCCTTTAATACATCTCGAGATGTGTTGACTACCTTATCGTGGTTAAAATTCCTTGTATTTTATTGATTCAAATAAATGATGAAAATGGTATATTTATAAGTTCGAATAAAATTGTTGATAGATCACAATTTTATCATCACTTTTATAAGATCTTACAAAATTCTCCATTTATCTGTGCTTTTATTTAGTGATGATTAAAGTGTGATTTTTTAGTTCTTTTATTTGCACTAATAAGTGTATGATATCATAGTGTTTTTTAATGTGCTAATACAGACAGACATTATCAGTGATGGTATATGTGCCAATATATTTATCCTCTATCATGGAATTTAGAAGAACATATATATGGTAGCTTTATCAACGCATTTAGTAGCCCTGATAAATGTGAAGAATACAGTTTAATGCTGCAGCACACTGCATCACTAGAAATTGTTGAGTCTTCTACAAAAACACACTGTATCAGTATAAACATGAACAAAGATAACCAAAATAAGGTAAAAATATTAAATTTAAATAAAATAAAATTTCTATCACAAATAACAGAAAAATAAAAAAATATTATAGAGTATTTCAGTAGTTTTTTTACTAAAATTAATATAAATTTGGAATAAAAAAATGTAGTTGGAGTCATACCAGTAACACTGTGAGTCAAATTGAGGATTTAATAATTCCTACATATCACAAATTACATATTGATCATTTTACTAAAGTACCAAAACGAACTAAATGAATTTTATAGGAATTGAGTATGTCAGTAGTTTTTTATTATATTTAATGTCACTTATAAATAAAAAGATTCAAAAGGAGTCATAACAGTCACACTATGCATTTGATTGATGTGAGAGTGATCCCTACATGTTAAAAATGACTTATGTATTTTTTACTAAAGTACCAAAACAATCCAAATACATTTTCTCAATTTTGAGTAAATCAGATGTTTTTTTACTAAAATAATTATAAATTTTGAATAAAAAAATATGCACTTAGAGTCATACTGGTGACACAATGAATCAGATTGAAGTGAAGATGAATTATATATTTCTCAATTACTTAGGGAACATTTTTATAATGTATTGAACCAATTGGATTAGGTTCCCTTGTTTTCGAGTATCTCAAATGTGTTTTTTTACTAAAATTTAATTTTTAACTAGACAAACACACTTTGGGCCATAAATGTTGCATCCTATGGGGGTTTTACATGAGACTAATTAATATACAAAAAAATTAATTCTCACTTGTTTTAATAAATTATCAGGATAATTTGATCTTGTTTTATCAGTTTTTTGTGAGAGGCTGTTTTTTGTATTCAAATGTCAATTTTAAACTAATAATGTTAACTTAAAGTCATACCCATCACATTGTGTGTTGAATTGAAGTGTAGATGATACCTACATGTTAAAATTGTGATATGAATGATTTTCCAAGAATACTGAAACAATCTGAATATTTTTTCTATGTTTTGGGAATGGTAGTAGTTTTTTCACTAAAATTCATGTCACTTTTGAATAAAAATGACGCACTTGGAGGAATATAGATCAAAATATGTTTTAGATTGAGGAATTACTAAATGATACACATAACAAATGACTCATGGATTATTTCCATAATGGATGAATACAATCAGAATGTATTTCCTTGGTTTTGAGTGCTCCACGTTTGTTTTTTACAAAAATGTCATTTTAAACAGGAAACATGGCCTTTGAGTCATACTTATGGAATCATGTGTGGGTTAGACATGTAACTGATTCATACGCATAAAAAATAAATTATAAATCAATTTCCCAAATTAACAAGACAATTTGAGCATGTTTTCTCAATTTTTAGTGAGTGAAAATTATTTAATTAATATGTCAATTTTAAACAGATTACAGAAACATGGAGTCATATCGGTCACATCATGCATCAGATTAAGGTGTGGCTAATACAGAAATATCAGAATTGATTTTTAACCCATTTTACAAATGCAACAAAACAATATGAATGCATTTTACCAGTTTTGAGTATTTCATTTTTTACTAAAATTATTGCATATTTTAAATAAAAAAGTATTTGGAGTCATTATGGTCACAACATACATCAATTTGAGGCACTGATGAATGATACACATCCTAAATGAATCATTGATCATTTTCTGAAAGTGTAAAATCAATCAGAATGTGTTTCCTTAGTTTTGAGTATGACATGCGTGTTTCTTACTAAAATGTCATTATAAACTGGAAACACACAAATTGAGCTATATAGGTGGAATAACGTGTGTGTTTGAAATGAGATTGATTTTTACAAATCCCAAATTAATTAGGAATCATTGTCTCTAATTATATATAAAAAATGGTTATGTTTTGTCACATTTCAGCGAGTCACACATTTCTGTTAAAATATAAATTATAAAATTTTAACGGAATCATTGAGTTATACCGGACACACTATGTATGAGATTGAGGTGTGGTTGATCCCTACAAGTCACAAATAATGTAGGAATCATCTTAATAATGTAAAAAACAATCCAAATGTGTTTTCATATTTTTGAGTTTTCCACACATGTTTTTTTTTTAAAATGTATTCTTAATCTAGAATAATGCACAATGGATATTATCTTATGTGACATGTTTTTTGTACAATATTAAAAAATATCAAAAACCATCATGGTATGATACTTATTTTACTTTATTTTACAAAAATTTTATTTTTTTCAAGTCAACACTTCATATCATCCTCCACCTTTGTCTTCAACTTGGTCTTCCCCTCTGCCTCATCCTCCTCCCTGTAGGTCACTGACTCTGACTCTACCGCTGCCTCTTCCTTTACATCTTCCTCCACCACAACCTCTATAATTTCCCAAAATTTTTATTATTTTTATTTCAACACTTCTAAATTATTGATTTCTTCCATTTCTCTTCTCCTTGAGAAATAGATAAAAAATAATATATATATATATATAAGTATATGTATTCCGACACTATTGATTCACATCCAAAATATCATTCGAAGGTCATAAATTTTACTACATCACAAACATTGCATGTAATCACATATTTTTTTTATCATACATTCTGAAAAAATCATGTTTCCCACTCGTCTCTAAAAAAATTATTTCTTCATTTTAGTAACTCAATTTTTTGAATTCTTGATAGTATTGAGAAAATAGATACAAAAAATTATTATGGAATATTTTTAACAAAATTTTAATTAACATCTTAAATTACCTTTTATGTGATGCTGGTATTTTCATTCCTTATGACATCTATCATAAATTTGAAAAAAAATATATCATCAATTGATTTCATTATCTTGTTTAGGACACTGGTTATAAATGACAAAAAAAATTAAAAAAATTAAATGTTATGATAGTTAAATATTAATATATATACTTATGTTTTTTCTAGTTTTATTAATCAATAAGCTTCAGATATTCAGACATCAACTTCATGTCATTATCAAGAATATATTTTGGAACCACCTTATCCTAACAAAATTCTGATCAAAACAAATACTTGACATATAATTTTATGTTTATATATAAAATGTTAATTATAGTGTATTACATATCCACAATACAGATCATGTGTGTTCAGTTGGATAGAATTCCATTAATTAAATCCAAGAAATAAATATTCTTGGTGTTTTTGTTGACAGTTATCATAATTCACTACTTCATAAAAAACAATTTTATAATGCTAATTTTTTAAAAAAAAATTGTTGATTAAATCTCATATGTAACACCATGTCCCTCGTTTTTTGGAGATGGTGCATTATTTCATTACATTTGAATGGTTACAAGGAATCAAATCCAAATTGACTGAGAAGTTTAGTAGTTCTAAAAAACTAGATACATATATAGTTGTAACATTACCACATTAAATTAAATAAAACATATCATTTTCATTGAGAACATCCACACCTCTATGTTTATCCCTATATGTCATTCAAAATAAACATCTGCATTTCCTAATAAAATGAATCATGAGAAATGGGTGATCTCAGATTACTAATATGGGTATTAAATAGAGTGGAATGTTTCACAAACAAAAACATAAGTCATTTAGAATAACTAAAAACACATGCCTTTAAAAATATACATGAACATAATGGGACAGGAACATGAGCAATGTAAATAGTCTATAATGAAGCACTGTAATAGGTATTCTAATAGTGAAATATCCAAATGAACATTGAATTACTTGTTTCATTCTGTGGAAAATAATTCTAGACAATCTAAATAATACCGTCAATGCCTTGGCCAACACTTATAAAATTTTTTAAGGCCTTGACCAAAACCATATCTAAAAAAGGGGATGGAATCAGCCATGTGTATATCTATTTGTCTCATGAGACCAACAGAAGCATTGGGGGATATATAGGACCCCACCAGTCACATAAGAGGTCAAATATATTCCTCATATGAATGAGGATCAACATTGACCACATACACATTCATATTGAAACTATCATATGAAATGTAAATAACTTTTTCCTATCGTTAAACTTACACACTAACCATTCGGAGTAATATGGTGAATGATTTCAACATAGAACATCCATGATCAAAATAATCATAAATTAATAAATAAAACATGGTGGATTATATCATAAGATATAAACCTCAATGATGTAAATTATTCAACAATGTATGTTGACATAGATAAATATACTTTTTAACAATATCATTGAAAAAACATTATCTATATAATATTTAAACATTCCAAAGTGTCCTGTACCACCTTAAAACATTCAAATCATAATCCCTTAGAATATTAAGAGAATAAGAAGACTTTTGATATGATATATCAAATGGTAGTACATTCACCACAAGCATGAAATATATGGTGAAAAAGAAAAATATATCATAAAAGATGAAGTGAGATATGAAAAATTCCTTTTTTTCTTTGAGAAGAATAGTTCTTTTAGAAAATAATTTAAATGTGTCATGAAATCAAATTTGAAACATGTATATCCAATAAAATAAATTTTATGTTCATTGAAATTATACGTGAGACTTAAATAATTTCTTAATGAGGTAAAATCATTTGAAAGGATTTTTTGAAGGAAGCTTTAGAAATAAAACATTTTAGTGCAGTTTATGGAAAATATTAAAATATTTTAAAGCGAAATGTAATGTTTTAATTAATAAAACAATAATTGAATTAAAAAATATTTTTCATGTTAAAATTTTTTATTTTATAATGATTAACATGATTTAAAAGATATTATATAGCAAAATTATAAATATGTAATAATTATAGAATTTCATTGAATCGAGCATGAATTTCAGAAGAATTTATAAACAATTCTTTTAAACCATGTAACTGCCCATAAAATAAAGAATTATTATGATTTTCTTACATATATATGACATTAAAACATATATTTTCAGTAGTACATAAGATTAAATAAGAATTTAATTCGGTTAAATAGAGAATAAGAGAAACCCGAACGTTAATGGAGGTTGGACTTGAATAATACATACATCTTTGTAATCAATTGAATTGTATGACCCAAAATTAATAATCATAAAATTATACATTTAATATAATAAAAATAAATATATTATTAATAATAAAAATTAATGGAAGGTATAAATATACCCTACATAAGTAATAGTATTGAATACAAAATATCTCACAAAAATGAAAGTAAGATGAAGAAACCCCTTACAAATATTTTGGAATTGTAACAGGTTTACATGGAAGGGATTTAATAATAGAAAAAGGGGTATATCACCATTTATATATAATTCTCTATGTATGGGGATATTCAAAAACCTACCTCATCATTTGTAATTAAAAATAATGGGACATAATCATAGAGAAGATTTTGAATAATAGTGAAAAAGAGTGGATACCTTAACATAAATTTGACGGTGTTCTTCAAATGATTTTAATGATATGAATAACGAAATTAGTTTCATTAATAAAAAAATAAATAACCCTATATAAATTTAGTTGTTTCATTATGAATTAATTAACATTATTTATGGACTTTTATATGGGTTATGGGATTCAATTTCATTGTTTGGGAGTCCTCATTTTGAAAATATTCATGATCTTCTCATTTTGATAATATTCATGTAAGATGGGAGTTGAAGTATATAATTGATTTTATATTTTATTATGAAAAATATATAATATAACATGGTTATAAATTTCATTATTTTTTTAATGGTGAGTTATTATATAAAACAGTAATGGTAAATGCTTGGATTAATTTGGCCATTTTTCTCACATTTATCATGTTTTGTATTATTATTTTACATAAAGAGTGATTAAGGATTTCAGTACATTACATAAGATAAAATACATATATAATATTATGGTTCCAATATAAAAATAGTTTCCAGACCATAGATGAAGAAGTTAAATCATATTTAAATCATTATCATCCTTTAAGGTGAATTCTACACCTCTTAGTTGATGTTTCATTTTTAGAATAAATATGGGAGTAAATGAGAGGTAATGATTAATTATCCCATTAGAATAAAAAAATTATAGTAAATCAATGGTACATGTTTTTTAATACCATTTGGATGAAGATAGATTAGGAACGAAAAGATAACAAAGGATCATAAAAATGGATGACAAGAAAAGAATAATTTTACATATTGAATTAACCTTCTTTTAGATCCCTTTAAAGGGAGATGATTTTGTTTTTTAATGAGACAATGGGATACTAGTAGTGGAGGAGATTCTTGGTAGGTTATCTGGGTTTAATTTGGATAATAAACAAGACATTAGAGTACTGTAGAGAAGAGAGTGTAGGAGGTTGTATTTAGAGTGGAGCTGAGTAGGTTTTTCATAATATTTCAATCATTAGTTTATTATTATTCTATATGATAAGAAATAGTGATGATTCCATGAAAAAAATAGTAATAAGTGCATGTGAGTTCTTTATAATGGATTCTTACATCATCTATAATAAAATGAATAGTGAATTTTACTTAAAATGTATATATAAGTTTAATTACAGTATTTCACTATTCAAAAAAAATTCCAGTATTTCCAAAAAATCCTAAAAATTAACTATAACAATTTTTTATGGTTAGAATCCAAAAATGAGGTCCATTTTTCAGAAGTAATTTTTTAAATATGATTGATTTAATTTTTATTTAAAATTACACATTATTCTATAATGACTGGTTTTAAAACATTTATTTACATATTCTGAAATATAGGTACACCATACTTATGATTAAAACATATATATATACTATCATAGATGAGGTTACATTTCAATAGTGTAGTTAACTATTCATAATGGTAACATTATTGTTCAGAAGGGTATGTTACTATTAACTAAATATTATGTTGATCATATAAGACTCTAAATAACATACCAATCAAAAATTTGTATGTCAAATTAAAGAATTTAAAATCCTAGTGGTGGTAAAATAATGTTTAATGGATAGGTTATAACATAGTACTGTTTTTTAGAGAATCATCTTTTTCTGCATTCAATATTTTATTTATTTATAAAATCTAGTGGTGTTACATTATCACCTCATTATAAAAAATTCTTCTTCAAAATTTGATATTTCACATTGAAAGTGATTGGTTGTTAATTGAACATTTCTTTATTGAAAATACCATATTAGAAATATGGTTAATATAATATCCTCTTTAAAAAGGATTAGTGAAAATATGTGGTCAAACTAACAATAATAATAATAATAAATGAATAAATAAATGAATAAATTTTCTTTTTTTAATGGAGTAAATTGAATGGATTTGAAAACATGGGCATAGAAGAAAAACCAAACTATGAATTTCAAGTGATAAAAAAATGGTTTTAATAATATTGGATTACCAATAATCCCTAAACTATTGTAATGAGCAATGACATTAACATTATCAACGATTAAGATAAGATAAAAAATTTAAGACTTTTTTCATATAGTTGAAGGATTATTCAATAATATAAGTGTATTAATATACGTGTATATTTCATAAACACGATCATATCTTTGATTATTCCATGAACTACTTATATATTTTATCTTAGCATAATTTTTATCCTGGGGTAAAATTAAACTCTAAATACTCATAAAATTATCAGTATAAACAATTTCATAAATGGTTTAAAATTCCAAAATAGCATGATCCAACACATCAGAATCATTCCATAACCCATTAATGCTAGATCCATTTACACAGGGTCCATGTAAATCCTCATTTTTTGGACTCCATTATCTATCCTACTCAATCCATCTACTAACTAATTTTATTTTATTCAACATAAAGAAGCCCAATATGTTCACATTATAAACATGTGAATATCTTCATCATGTGTCCTCTTGAAATATGTTAATAACTCAAATTACTATAAATACTTATTTAAAAATGAATTCATCCTTACACAGTATATTGGATATATTCCTTATACCCAAAAATGGTTTAAACTCCATCAATAATAGAATTACCACTAGTCAATAAGCCAATATTAATTTTTGAGGTAGCCAGTTCTTATCGAAATCAATCATTTCTTCATCTTTATCAAAATCATCAAGAATATATTTAGGGCTGTATTTTCGTCAACCATATTATTTCCCATTATATTAACAATCTACTATGTCACATATTCTTGAAAAAATTCATCAGAAGACCTCAAATACTTAATCAAATAGTACAACCATACAATCCTTGTATATTCCATAATTCCTATTACCAATACATTGCTGAGAAAATATTCAAATGAAATGATTCTTAATGAGGCCAATTAATCCTTCCACATCATATACAGAAGAATCATAACATTTTCATTTTTCATTTACATTATTTGGGGCATATTCATTTGATTCCTGGGACATTGATTAATATAGTGTCCCATAGCCTTACAGATGAAGCATTGTACATCAGAACCCTTTTTTGAACACTTTCAATCACTAAATTGCTGTCTTTTTTCTCCATACATATAATAAATTCTCATTACCTTCATGAATATACCTGGATGATTCTTTCAACAGTTATCACATGTGGGGAAACCCTTATTTCTTTTCTTCTCTTTATCCATGTTTCTCTATTGCATCGTCTTCTTCTTCTTCTTCTTTTCAAATCCATAGGACTCATATAATTCATTACATACCTTGTAATCAACTGATATTATTTCTTCATATTTTAAGGATACATGTGATAATAACATCCTTTTAAACAATGGCTTCAGACCATAAAATATATTATCCTTATTACTCTTTGTATCACATGAATTGTTGAAGTTATCATTACTTATGCTAGTGTCCATTTATAATAAATTACATATACTAAATTATATCATAAAATTATGAACACCATATAGCCCAAAACATGGTATAATATATAACGTTAATTTCATCATCACAAATCCTAGAACCATATTATTTGGATACCATAAGGGCATAAATCCATCACAATGGATTCTAATGAAAATGTGAATTATCCTAAGGATATCCCCCTTGAGTGTCAAACCAGGAGAAAAGTAAAGCCCATTTTCGTGCACTAGGTTACCTTGGGACAAGAATGAAACACATTGTCAGAGTTGTTTCTCCTATGTACAACTGTGCCAAAACCACGTCCACTTGTATTATCCAGACAAAAAATTATCTAGGAAGATCCAAATAATCAATTCCTTATCATAATTATAGGATGCTATTGTAATTGTATTGGCATGTCTATCTCAGGGTTTTCCCTAATCTACATTTTCAAAATATAGCATCCATGTTTTTTAATAAACATCCTTTGATATCAGCTGTAACACCCATTCCCAATTTCCCAGAGATAGTGCATTATTTTATTACATAGGCATAATTACAAGGAATAAAATCCTGAAGGACCGAGTAGAATAGTAGTTATGGAAAACTAGATACACACATATGTTCAACATTACAACTTGTAATGAAATACAATATATGTGTTTTATTGGGAACATCCACAACTCTAGGTTTATCCCAACAGGACATTCATATTAAACATCTTTATTCCCCAAGAGAATTAAACTTAAGAAAGGGGTGAGATTAAATTCTTAGAAATTGTAAGCAATCGAATTGAAGAATTCATAAAAATAAACATTATTAATGATGAATAACTAAAAAAATTTCCATTAAAAATAAACATGAACATAATATGCCAAGAATATGAGCTAAATAAATATGCCATAATACTGAATTATCATGTGTAATCTACTAGTTGAATTACCACATGAACTTTCAATTAATTTTTTAATAATTTGATAAATGAATATGCTAGAAAATCTAAAACATACAATCATGGTCTCATTTATGACCTATAAAAAATGATTTAGGCCATTAAAAAAACCATATCTAAAAATGGAAAGTCATCGGCCAAGTCCATATCGATTTGTCTCATTAGACCTACCAATGCATCGAGGGGATATTGCGAGCCCCACCAATCACATACTATGTCTTGTGTATTCCACATATTAATGGTTATAAATATAAACATCATACACATTCATACTGAAACAAACATAAGAAATTAAAATAACTTTTTTCAATCATTAAACTTAAACACTAACCATTCATAGTAATATGGAGAATGGTTTCATGATACCACATCCATAATAAAACTAATCAGAAACCACCGAATAAAAAAGGGAGGATTATATCATTAGAAATAGACCTAGATTATGTAAAATATTCAACAAAGTCTTTGTATATTGATGAAGATACATTCAAATGAGACAATTAAAAAATCATTGAAGAAATATTCCTTAAACGCTCCAAAATGTCCCATACCACGAAGAAACATTCAAAAAATACTCCATTATAATATTATGAGAATAAGGATAGTCTTGATATGATATACCAAATGGAAGTACATACACCACAAGCAATAAATAAGTGGTGAACAAGGCATATATCTAATAAAAGTTAATGTGATATGAGAAAAATATTATCTACTTTGGAAAGAAGGGTTCATTTGGAAAATCATTTATATTTTTCATGAAATAAGATTGTAAACATGTAGGTACCAAAATATTGTAGGGAATTTAATTGAAATTATACCTGAGTCTTGAATAATTTTATATTCATATTAAATCGTTTAAAAAGTGTTTCTAAAAAAGATTTAGATATAAAAAAATTTAGTGCGATTTATGGTTTTAAAGGATTTTAAAGAGCAAATCAATTTATTAATTCATTAAACTATAACTTAACTAATGCATATTTTTCATGTCAAATTTTTTGATTTTATATATATAAATATGTAAAAAATCAAATTATATAGTGAAGTTCAAAATAGGAAAGAATTTGAGATGTTCCTTGAAACGTGTTTGCATGTCAGAATTTTTTTTGAATGATCCTTTTAAAAAATGTAAATCAGCAAAAAATAAATAATGATTATGATTGGTACACAAATATATGACATTAAAACAGAATGTTTTGGGAGTAAAAAAATTAATATGAATAAAATAGGGGAGTATTGAAAATAAGAGCAACCCTAATGAAAATGTAGGTCTGGATAGAATTATACTTACAACTTTGTAATCAATTGAATCATATGCCAAATAATTAATAATAATATAATGATAAATTTAATATCATGAAAATAAGATATTCATGATATGAAACATCAATTTCTAGTATACATACACCATACACAATTAATAGTATTTAATATGGAATATCTCACAAAAATTGATGTGTGATGAATAAACCACTTACAAACATTTTAGAATGGTAACAGGTGTACTTGGGAGGGATTTGTTTAGAGAAAATGTGGTATATCACCATTTATATATAATAATGGAGGTATTTGGGAGGTGAGAAATCATACCCAATCATTAATAATTTTAAAAAAGAGGTCATAATCATAGAGAAGATATTGAATAAATGTGAGAAAGAGAGGATCCCATGCCTTAAATCCGAGGGTGTTCTTCGATTGATCTAAGTGACCTGAATAACCCAATTAAGTTCATTAATTAACAAATAAATATCCCTTTATACAATTATATGGTTTATTATGTCATTATTAAGTTCATTTATGGCCTTTTATATGGGTAAATGGATTCAATTTCCTTGAAAATGAGTGCTCATTTTCATAATATTCATGATCATCTCACTTATAATAGAGTATGGTAGTTCATGTAAGGTGGGTGTTGAATCCTATAATTGATTTTATATGTTATTAGTAAAAATTCAGAACATTAAACTATTATAAATATCATTTCATTCTTTTGAGTAAATGCGAGTCATTATATTAAACAATAAAGTTAATGATTTGGTTTAATTTGGCCATTTTTCTCACATTTAACTAGTGTTTTATTATTGTTTTACATCATGACTGAATAAGGATTATATAACATTGCATAATATAAATTAAATATATATAAAAATATTTAAACCATAAAAATGGTTTCATTGACAGTGTTGAAGAATGTATATAAAATAGAAATCATCATCATCCTTGAATGTGATCAGTTAACACCTCTCTCATGGTGTTTCATTTTTAAAATAAATAATGGGGAAATAAGAGATGAAGTTGAATTATACCATTAGAATTAAAAAATTACATTATATTTATGGTACATGAATTTTCAAACCATTTGAATGAGAATAGGTTATGAATGTAAATATAGCAAAGGAACATGAAAAGGAATGAATAGAAAAGAGGAGTTTTAGCTCTTAAAATAACCTTCCTTGAGAGCCTCTTATGTGGAGATGAATTGGTATTTTAATGTGACGAAGGGATTATGTTTGCGGGGGATGAATATGGGAGGTGATTTGTGAAGAAGTTTTAGAAGGAATAAGTCTCGAGAAGAGTGAAGAGAAGATGGTGGAAGAGCTTGTATTTATTTTGGGGGGAGGAGGGTTGTCATAATATTTTTATCATTAGTTTATTTGTATTCCTTAAGAAAATAAATATTAATTTTTTCATGACCAAAAATAGTAATATGTTCATGTGACATCTAACTAAAATCAGATTACATCATCTAGTTTGCAATGAATGGTACATTTTACATAAAATGTGCGTATACTGTTAATTACCTAATTGCACTATTTATAAAAAAACATGTTTTTTACAAAAATATCAAAATTTCAGTCTAACCATTTTCAATGTTTGGAAAAAAAATGATGTCCATTTTAAAAAATACAGTTATATAAATATAATTACTTTATTTTTGGATTACAATTATATTTTATTCGAAAAAGACCAGTTTTAATTTTTTTTTACTTATTCCGAAATATAATAACATTAGACATTTCCATAACTCTTATATATAAACTATCTTATGTGAGGTTACTATTCATATGGGTATGTAAATATTTGTATGGGTAACTTTATTTTTCATAAGGGTATGTTAATATTCACCAAAAATTATTCTTGGCATATTAGACTCTCAATAACATACTGATCGCAAATCTGTATGTCAAATTTTTGAAATTCATATCATATGGGTAATAAAATTATATTTATTAACTAGTTTATAATAATTTGGTGATTTGTAGAGAATCATTTTTTATGCATTCAATATTAAATTTGCTTTTGAAATCATGGAGTGTTAAAGTAGACTTTTAACTTTTCATTGTCGGGATAAATAAGAGCCTATCATCAAATGTTTTTTTATTAAATGCGTTTATTAAATCTCCATTATTCTACTATATTTCATCTGCATTCAATGTAATTTCTGGCATATAAATGATACAAGTATTGATGAAGCCAAATTGTTTTTCACACAATCGTACCTTTATATAGTTGAAATATTTTTAAAAAAATATATAAAGAGATATTAACATTAATAAATATATTTAGTTCACTATTTGGACATATGTGTTATGAAAATGTGCCTTATGTATGTATTCACGACTGAGATTCCAAACGATTCATTCTTTAGAATCTCATTTCAATTCTAGAGGCCAATTTAATATATCAAGGAATCTCCATATGTTTCTTCATCATATTCAATGAAAATCATAGTTTAATCATTAAAAGTCATCTCTAACTGAGGTTTTAATGATAATAAATATTGTCTAGAACTAGCGAGGTTAAGGTACTCTCATAAGGTCATTTTATTCATGGTAAATTCAGTAGATTTTTTTTGTTTTTGACTTTCATTTCTCAACTGATTTATCCATCTGTAATATCATATATCACTTCAAAACTTTTATCCTCAACTATTAATTTTTTTTAATTTGAAAAAAATTGTTAAAGATATTCCTTATGTATCATTATATTATTAGATTACCATGTTAATAAAGATATAATTATAGATTCAACCCTTGTAATATCCTAATCATCATGTTGAATAAGATACTCTATAGTCATATCATTAGATACCTCGATATCCTCTCTCATTTGATTTTTTTGGAAGGGGTTTATTGTGTCGATTTTCTCCTGGGATATTACAAAATGAAATCATCAGAACAGACCAGTACATGGGTGTTGAGAGATAAAAATCAGATACAATTGTACCCTATAAAATATTAATAATTTAAAGTTTTCGGAAGCTGTTTGATGAAGATACGGAATAATTTGAAAAGAAAATTTTATTTACCTCAGTTATGCTATGAGGGATGGGGAATGACTATCCTCTATGTGGGTAGGGTCATTTGGTTCATGTGTCGATCTTTGATTCACTATCAGTTCCCTTTATTCTTTTCTTATACATTGGTATGTCAAACCAGATCAAAAAATAATATCTTGTAGTGAGTCTATTTTTTTTATGAATTTGTCTAATTATATTACATGTATCATCATGTGCTTTTATCTTCCTAAAATAGGTTTATGGAGAGACTAAAAATCATATTCCTTTAACATGACCATACTGTTCTGGCCGCTCCATAGGTGCCGAAAGTTCTTTTTCCTCTAGTACAACCACTGTTAAATATTGTGTCTAAACTATATAAAACGTATGAACATATTTATTTTTATATAACATATTTTTTAATCATAACAAATTTCAATTATTTCATCCTTACCAATGATTCCCATATTGTTTTCATGATTTCATGAACTAATATACCAACCTATTTTACATGAGGTTCCTTCCACAGCACATAATGTTGGATGGAAGTGGATCCAGATCTCGATTCATAAATCGAGATATAAAAAACAGAACATATGTTTCTTCATATCACATAATTAATCATTCATTTTTGATTTAAAATACTTAATAATTTTTTCACTAATGAAACATACAACTTACTTCCTTTTCTATTGGGGTAAGCTTGTTTTGAATCATGTTATATGCATTTAGCCCTTTTATTGTTTCAGAGATTAACAATTTTAAATCAAATTGGATAAAATAAATAATCACAAAGAATATATTATTGATCAAAATGAACCTAAAATGAGTTCTCAATGCGGTGATTATTGAATGTAGTCAATGATTCTTTTTTATGTGTGTGTGAATAACTAGGTGGTGTGTGGGACATTATTTTCACTTTAGTATCCTTATGATGTAACATTGTTTAAATATTTTGGAAGCTCATATGGGATTTTCAAACTTTTATTGAGAAAACATTATTATAGATATACTCAAAAATAATTATATTCTACAAGTAATAATGGTAACTAGTTCCATGATTCATTATATAATTATTTAGTAAAATAGATAAGGTATATTTTAAAATTACCATTATATCTAAACCAAGGATTTCAATCATTACAGGTTAGATGTAGAGCCATGAGCCAATATCAATCGACACATTCATCGTCCCCATTTCCCCAAGATAAATAATGAGCATTGACTTGTGGGGGTCAATAGTTTGTCCTTGTTGATTTCAAAAAACCTCAAATTTTATATCCTCAATACATTGATTTAAAATTTTATTCAAAACTGTGATTCTTCATAATTCTTGTTTTGATTCCTTTTATTTCATCAATATGTTGTTGATACCCTAATAATTCCATAGTTTCATCATCAACGGTCTGTTCCTCGTTGGGATTGGAAACATCATAAAGTTCTAAACACATTTTCTACATGAGTTGTCAAACATTTAATTTTTCTCGAATAACAGTAATTCTATACACTCCATATATAAAATCCCACAATTTCATGCATATTTCATGGAAGTTTTTACATTTATGAACATATATATAATACTGAAATCTTACATTACAACTAAACTTCACTACCATTATTTAATATTTCCTCAGATGAATGATTTCATATCATATCTTTATAAGGTATTTGAGGCTACTCATTCCCTCTTTTTAACTAGCCTTCCTCTCAAAACTTTTCGGGATATATATCTTCAATGAACTTTGGGAAAAAAATGATGGGAGGAAATATATGAAAAAATAGTTATTCCAGTCCCTCGTCAACAGATGGAATACAATCAAGAATATAAGGATTAATGTGTCCTAGAAACCTACACAAATGAAATTAGTCAACAAGTCACCTCAATAAAGTGGAATTAAAATACCTCCACACTAATGGTCTTGATGAATTGAATTTCATCCAAATGATATTGGAAATCACTTATGTCTACTCAATGATTCATCACCTTCCAATTTGGGATGTTTTTTTAATCCACTATAAGATCACTCCAATAAAATACAACCCATTAAAGGGTGAATTTTTCAACTTATGGTCAGTATGGATGATGAATTTTTCTACTCTTAAAAATGGAATGGATTTATTCAATGAAATCATAAAATTATTGTTATGATATATTAACAAAAATAAATAGAGTAATAATAGATACTTATCATCATTGAAAATTATAAAACATATCATGAAGTAGATCTAAAATTACCTCTTGGAATGTCATGCATGACTATTGATAATCATATTATTGGCTGTAAAATATATTATTGGAGAGAGGTATCCCCAAAAAACAATCATATTCTATTGTGAATCACTAATCGTACACCTTTACCACTCTGACAAAATATGATAGAAGATATCTTATTTCATTTATCATATCTAATAATTGGGCTAATATAGTATTGGTGTGTTGATCCTCTATTTTCCTAGAATCCATTGATAGAATCATATTATTTTATATAATAAATTATATGATAAAAAATAATTCATAAACCTAAATTTTATAGATGTCATAAAATATAATATATAATAGCCATATGATATGGGTGAACAAATAAACCCATCATGTCATAATATATTATATAGACATAATACAATATGAAATTTATTTTTTGGAAAACCATATAGATAAATATATTGTTTCCTTGAAGAAAAAGTATCAAATACTAACTATGAATTTTATGGTATCATCTTATGATCATTATATGGATAAAAATTATAAACAAGGGACAATTTATCTCAATGATAAATTTGAATAGAAATAAAAAAAGCACATACAATATTCATGTAATATACTATCACTAGAGTCCATTTTAAGATTCAATAGAATATTTTTGATATATTAAACTGAAACAGTAAGAAAATTATTATACTATTTAAGGTGATTAAACTAGACATCAATATAAGAAATATTCCTTAGGACCCTCAATCATTGATGGACTACTAGCGTCGTAACTTAGTGATGAACAACAATCAAGTAAGAAGAGTTGATTGGCTATAGAATGAAAAAAAGGGTTAATTACAACAGTGGGAGCGTATCCCATTACAGGGACTCTATATTTAAGAAAAAGTACCCTGATAATTGACATCCATCTCATGGAAACTAATAATTTCATTACATCAGAGTAATTCATTTATTGATTGTTTCAAAATATGTGTCAATCCATCTGTGATGCTCCTTATGATTTATAATTGTTTTGAACCCATTTAGAATAAGTATCCAAATTTATTAATACAATATCATATGTTTAATTGCCCACTAAATTATACATTGATCATATTTTATAGCCTCTCATAAAATTATATATAGCTTAAATTTCAATTTTTGATTCAAGGATATTGGAAGACACGATATCTCTTTTCTGTTCAATTTTTACATCGGTTAAAAATGAAATGGCTTATAGGACACAAATATCCAAACCATTGAAAGCATATTGTAATCAATTTTTATTCTCTCTATGTTTATTCAACATTTTATATGACTTTTCAAAAATATGTTTTCCCTATGAATGAATTAATTATAATTATTTTAATAATTTAATTAAATTTTCTATTTTAAATGAATTTAATACTATTTTATTCTTCTGCAAATTATATTATTATAATTTTATGATTATTTAAATTAATTTAATTTAAATTTGTAATTATTTATATATATATATTTGTTTAAAATTATATAAATAATTATTTTATAAAATTATTTATATACAATAATTATGTATATATAGTAAATATACATTTATTTATATATTTGTATATACATAGTTATTTACAAATATATTTTAAATATTATTAATTTATATAGAATCGTAAATAAATTCATTTAAAAATGAGTGAAATTGTATAATTAAGCATTAGTTCACTTAAGAAATATTGAAAAAATGGATATTCTTTATTAATCAAATATAATTTTTTTAAAAAATGGATATATATATATATATAAGTCGATGATTACCTATTTTAAATACTAAAACATGTTAAATTAATATAAATGAATGAATAATAAAAAATTATCAAATTAAACAATAAAATATAAAATAAAAAACATTTAAACTGAATACCCTAAGTTTAGTATTAAAAATCAATTAAATTAAATTGATTGATTAAAAACATAATATTTATTAAATGTATTATATTATAATTAAATTCTAAAATATATTAAAATTGGAATTAATTTCATAAATATTTGGTGTATGTGTTCATATATATTACGTAAATATATTTTAGTTTTTTTTGAGTATATAGATGCATTATCAAATATATATATATATCTATATATATACATGAAATAAATTCAAAATACAACGTTTGATATAGGTTAAATTGAAAAATCAAACAATAGTAAAAATTAATAAGATATTAATATGTTTTAATTAAAATTTTATATTTAATATACTAATTCATATAATATGTTGATATTTTATATATACTATATATTAATGTTTATAATCTATATATATGTATATTAAATTAATTATGTTTTATCAACACTTATTTAATTAACAAAATGTTTCATAGTTATCTTAATTTATACATTATATTTTTATATGATTAATGTTTCATTTTATTTTCTAACTTTATCAGTTCTAAAAACGTTGATAGAGGGAAACTTTTACCAGCGCAAAAAACATGCTAATGAAAGGATCCTTTTATCTACACTAAAAATAATATTTTGATAAATGTCATCCTTTTTTAGCACTTATTTTGGAACTTATAATGATGTACATAATGAGTAAATTTTTCTAGTGCTGATAAATGTAAGCGCTGTTATAGGCATGTTTTGTATTAGTAGTTTCTCATTTTGACTTTAAAAGAAATAGAATGTTTATTTCCCAATAAATGAAATTTTTCTCAAATTTATGTTTTAAAACTATAAATTTCAAAATATTGAATCCAAATTAGATATAAATAATCTCATTTTCAAATTTATTATGTCAATATTATCTTAGTATTTTTTATAAATAAAATTTAACTAAATTGTGAAAATAAATAATTTATAAAAAACAAAGCATTTATGATAATATCAATAAGTATAACATAAAAAATGATATGTTTTACATTAACCAAGATTTATTTGTAATGTTAAAATATACATTTCAAAAAATAATTATGAATTTCAAAACCCAATGTTTAATAAAATAAGTGTTATTTTTCAATATAGTCTTTTTTTTCATTAAAATAATATTGTTTTTTTAAATTTTTATTGTATTAATTTTAAATTTATAACAAAAAAAATTTACGTAAATTAAAATTAATTAACATTTTTTTATTATGTATACATTTGAAGCATTACATGGGTTAATTATCAAATAAGTTTTTCATACACAAAATAATTTTATTTGAAAAAATGGATTTATTATGTTGAATTATTAAATCAAAAGTATGTAATGATGTCTGATTTTCTTTTTTATCATGAAGGATAATTTTTCAAAGGTAAAAAATAGTTACCAAATTAAAAGAAAACATTTTAAAAGTGAGAATGTAAAGTTAATGATTAAAAAAATAGAATTTATTTTTCAATGTATTGTTGATGCTATGATTGGCCTTATCTATTCCCCTATCTATTTTTTCATTTTAAATTACATTCCATTAAAACGAGTTCTTATAAAGACTCAAAAATTCATTATAATTTTTTTATATTATTTTGGATTATTAAGAGTCTATGAAAATTGATGGCGCTTGATTCCATGGCTCTGTGTGCCTGGAACGAAATTTTGTCCTTTTTTAATATATGTTTAGTAAACATAGTGGTGGAGTTTTCTATCTTTTGAACTGGTGGTTGAATTAAAAATAAGAAGGAACCATTGAATTTGTAGCATTGGGATTCGCTTAAAGGAGGCTTAACTTCAACCACAGTAGGTCGGGTGAAAAAGTTATCATTTGCGACTTTTAAAGAAATAATAAAATAACATAAAAGTTGTTATTTTGTTTTCCTACATCTTATTGAGCGGTGTTGGTGGGACCAATGGATTTTCATACCAATTAATGGTTGGAATGATAAGATTGAAACCACACTGTTGAGAGATTAAGAGGATCATTCATTACTTAAACTCTTTATCTCACATTTCCATAACCTCCTTTTCCCCTCTATTTAATTGAGGCTTGGGTTGGGGATTTCGACATGGCTGTGAGGAACCTCAGGTGAAGTACCTCTTTATCTTTCAATGACTGAGGAGTGAAGCTTGGGTAGCAATGATCCAAAATCGACGAATGCTAGCAAATTCATCCAATGAGGACTCCTTTCTCTCCACAACCGCAACATCACAAACAGATCTCTTCGTATGAGTTTTTAATTACTAAAATATGAAGAATTATTTCTTTGTCATGTTCTTGAAGAATGATTAATCACTAAATTTATGAATGTGATTAAATATATCTTTTTGATGAATTGTTTATTAACAACTTGATATAATACTAACATTGAGTGCCCTATCAAAATAAACATGGCTTGGACACTCTGCTGCTTGATTCTACGTTGCATTTTCGGGAGCGGATTTCTGAACTAGACGGAACCTTGAAACCAGGAGGCATGCATCGATTGCAGCATCCCTGGAGGCCTGTAGGCACATTCGGAAGGGAATACATGACACTAGAACTCATCTGGTGGCTCACGGAAGACCTGTCGGCTCGGCACATTGTAGTAGCACAGACAACCTGCACCAGCAGGTGAAGGAGGCGACCTGTGCTCATAGGCCATGGGAGGGGCGGTGACGCACGGTGTCGTGGAAGACCAATGGGGTGACTGCCACTCAGCTGTCCTTTTTTATGGAAGGGATGCTCACATACAACAAGGTTGTTCCATGTGGTGCTGTCGTATCAAGATCTGAATTGCTGTTTGAGGAATTCATATTGGAGGGGTCGTGTGATCCCTCAGGTGGGTCATGCCTAGGTGGTGGGTCGGGATGGTCGTTGCCTAGCAGGCTGAGCCCACCGCAGCCCTTCCTAGCCAGTTCGGGCTGGACCGGTCCATGGCCCAGCCAGTTTAGGCCCATCCAGTTTGCAGCCCATTCAGTATGGTTCAGTCCCGGTCAGACCTAGACCGGTTCTGGTCAACCCAGGACTGGAGGGTGGGGTCGGACCGGACCCTGACCCTCTTCAACACAAATACGCTTAAAATTTCATTACTTACAAACCAGATGTCTCTTTGATGGGACATTTATGGAATTGAAATCTTTTGGATGAGGTGGTACATTTTTGATACTCTATGTGAGGTTTGGGTAATGTTGGAGTACAGCTGGGTTGGATCATACCAGAATCTAACTGGGCCCTCAGCATGGAAATGTTTCTAAAACTCAGACTGGGCATCCGATTGGCATGACACATGTTTTGTTGGAACCCTATGACATGCTAGATAGTTGGGGTACATTTTTATGGGATTTCGTGATAGTTCATGTACGGCTGATGTATTTAGGAACATATACTCCTAGAATCCAGTGTACTATGTATGGGAATCCAGTTGCTGGCTGAGAAGTGAAGAATGAATATTCATCCATTGTGGATCTTCACCATGTGATCCTCTATGGATCAGTACATAGAGAAACTGTGTGGATCATAACTTGAAAAACATGTGTGGATCAGCATCTTGTTATTAGGTGTGGATCAATACCTAGGGATCCTGTGTGGATCAGCACTGAGCGATCTGGTGTGGAACAGCAGGAGAACCCTTAACATAATAAGATTTTCTTGCTTTACGACTAATCATCTGTATTTCGGTACAAATGTTATACCAGGTTTGATTTGAGTTTTTTTCTTTCTTCATTGTGATTGATATCATGTTCTGCGGTTTTCCTTTCGAGAAATCTAAGAGAGAATTTGGGTTTTCAGGGTCCTTACTAGTTATTGTTATACTCACCCCTTCACGGTCATCACCCACAGCTTGTTATCACTTATGCAGGTGACGAGTTGCTCAGGTGAGACTATAGGAACTTAGACTAGGTAGTTCAAAGAGTTGATTGATTTACATGGAGAGTTTTGAAGAAAATTTCTACCTTCCATTTAAGTAGGACCCTTGGGAGATGATCTCAGTAGCTGTTTTCTATTTTTCTGTTGTAGTTGTATCATTCAGTCAGGCTTAAATTTCGGCACATTTACTTTTAGTACACACTTTTACTACTACAGTTTTACTTCGTGGTTACATCTTGTTGTGTTCTTGGACTGTGTTTTCATAGAGGAATAATTGAAATGCCTTCCCATTTTAGACATATGAATTTCCGGTGCTAGTCACCAACCCCTAGCCTATGGAAGGCGTATAACAACCCTTATTTTTATTACACAAATAGACATGACTTATTATATAGAAAACATCACTTGATACAACATACAAGATCAAGAATTCTAGTTTCATTGGGGATTAGGAATATTACATTAATAATTAAAACATAAGAAACATATGACACAACATCTTATTGAAAACTTCTTTTACATGACCACTGCATACCCTCGTACTTACCATTTCCGGGGATAACCAGAGACCATGCATAAGAAAAGGGTGATATATAGAGCCTAGTAGGGAGTTAATGAGGCATAAGATTAAATATAAAATAAAAGTTTAGGTAATAGTAATTTCAATGGATCATAAGTTAAATATGAACAAAACAGCATAATACATCATGATAAACATAACATGGAATGGTGGCAACAACATTTAACATGTTTTTAGCATGAACCAAGGCTCATTGCACATGGAGAAAGAGAAAATCTTCATTGGAATTTAATTAGCATTAGTAAACCCTCATTTCACATGATTTATCATGATACTAATCTTTACATACTACATTGGAGTGCTATCGGGGCTCACCCTTCATAAACATTTCATTTAATGCATAAGGGTTCCACATGGATCATATAACATAGAATCATTCTATATCATAAGTTATTACATGATTAATAAATTTATAATACATAACTATATTTTCCATTAAATATGAATATGTGAATATATTTGAATACCCTTTATAGATACATGGGTATGGTATTCACTACACAATGATTTTGGCTTGGAAAATTGCTGTGCAATTTTGGTAGCATAATAGCGTGACATAAAAATTCATACAAATGGATGATGATAGAGAAATAGGTGTCTCATCATTTTTACATAAAATGGAATGTAAGTGGTTCATATTTAAATAAGTCCCAACATATTTAATGGAATTTATATTCATAATACAAAGGAATTGCATTAATGTAAATGAGGAGGCAGAAATTCCATACGGAATTTCAGCATAATAATAGGTGTGCATGGGATGAATTAAATTAGAGTGAAAGGGGTCTCTAATAATTCAAACATTAAGAGGAAAGTATTGGAGAGGTGAAAAATCATACCCCATCATTTTTAATTGAAATTAAAATTGTATAACAACAGAATGAAATTGAGACAAAAATGATTAAAAAGGAAATCCCTTACTTGGAAGTGCAATCCCAAATTCATGGGAGAGGCTTGAGAGAGGCTTTATGGGATCTTGTAGAAACTTGAAAGGATACTAGAGAGAGGAGGGAATACTTTTGACGAACTTCAAAGTCATTTATTGATGATGAAGTATAATTTTGGGTGGTATTATATAGGAAATGAGAGGGAATTCGTTATTATTAAGGTTTGGGTCACCACACATTAAACTAATCGATACCAAAAATCATCCCATGGTTTTTCCCGTGGTATTCTCAAAATTAGATTGGAAAAAATATTTTATATGTCAAATTTTCTGAACTTCTTAAAATAATATAGTTTCTTATGTGGAGGTGAGCCACACACACATGGAAATTCATTTAAAATGCTGAATTTTTTTATTACTATTGGAGGGTCCACTAAAGTCTTGTAAAATAAATCAAAAAAACCAAAAATAAAATTATTTTAATGGTATAACATATATTGGTCTACCATATCATTTATTGTATTTTATTACATTACTATCTGGTCATTGTGATGTAATAAAACACATTATATATTTAAACGATATTTAATTTTTACCCAAAAATTCAATTGTCTCGGGAAATTATAAAAAATTCACTGTTGAATAACATCGATATACTAATTCCAAAAATAATATTAATTTTATATAAATATTTTTCTAAATATGTAAAATTATGATTTTAAAATAAAAACCAACATTTATTGAAAATTCATTGGTTTTGACTAAAACGGATTTCAATCCTTATTAAAAATTACAATAACATTCATAAAATTATAAGATCAATTATATTTAATAAAAATTAAAATAATAATAATAATATTTAACTAAAATATTATTTGATAAAAAATCCTTAATTCTTCAAAATATATTTCTTAGTTGAATATTATCTAAAAATATTAATTCTCCATTAAAAACTATTTAAAAAGTAACAATAATAAAATAAATATATATTCATTATTATATACAAAAATAATGCACATAATAACAGTGCTAGGGTATTGTTACATAACCCCTTATAACACCCACATAAGATCGAAGGGTAAGGTGTCTGATGGTGACATACTCTTGGGGTGGCTCGGATAACATTGCTCGGTTGGTAATCTCTATCAACTTCCACTTCTCTTATAGACGGTTCCATTCAAGCTTAACATGTTGAATCTCGGATTGGGATTGTTCATACTAGAAGCCCAATGATGTCACCTCAATTCCATGATCTGAAAAATGGTCTTCTTACCGGGAAATTCTAATGGATGAGGCCGTCACATTCTTTGTCTGAGTAAATTGGAATTGTTAAAGCCAAATATTTATACAAATAATGTGATCAATGATCAATAGCTATATTAGAAATAGTCACAATTATTAACGGTATTTTGAAATATTGAAACATTAAAAAAATTGAAGTGCATATATTATATAACTATTTTACATAATAATAAATTTAATAAGATTAAGAGTAATTTTCATTAATGAATGTTTGGGTCGTTACAATCTCCCCCCCTTAAGAAATTTTACCCTTGAAATTTCCTTTTCCCATACTAATAAATATGAGGGTAACTCTACTTTATCACTCCCTATGATTCCCACATCGCTTCTTCAATCTTTTTGTTCCACCATAATTCCTTCACGAGGGGTGTAGTCTTTTTCGTAGGGATTTTTCCCTACAATCTAACATCTTCACTGGTTTCTCCTCATAAGAAAGATCATCCTCTAACTATAAATAATTCAAATAGGGTGAATGTGAAGGGTCTAGTACTTACTTATTTAATAGGGAAACATAAAATACATCTTATACTTTGGAAATGGTAGGTGGAAGTGCTAGTTGATATTCCACAACCCCAACACGATCAAGAATATCGAAGGGGTCAATTTACCTCGGACTGGACATCCATTTATTTCCAAACCCCATGACATTATTCCACGGAGATATGCATAAGAATACCATGTATCCAACATTAAACACAAAGTCTCATCTACGGTTTTCAACATCACTATTCTGTTGACTATGGGGTTCCTTGATATGTTGTTGAATTGTTTTAACCTTCTCCACCGTTTCATCGACCATTTCTGGTCCTAGTAACATACACTCACCAACTTCATCCCAACATGTCGGTTTTCTTCACCTCTTCCAATATAGGGCTTGATAAGGTGTCATTCGAATGCTCGATTGGAAATTGTTTTTATAGGATAATTCAACCAGAGTAAAGATGATGATCCCATCCTCCTTTAAAGTCCATTAAACATGATCATATCATATCTTCATGTGACTGAATAGTTTTCTCATATATTCAATCTGTTTGAGGATGATAGGACGTACTGAAGTTCAGTTTAGTATCCAGAGCATGATGAAGACTCTTCCAAAACATAGAGGTGAATATTTTATATTGATCAGATACAATTGATAGAGGTACTCCATGCATCCTTACAAATTCCCTAATATATATTTGTGCCATTATATCCAATGAGAAATCCTACCTAATTGAAATTAACTGTGCAGATGTTGTATGTTGGTCCACAATAACCCAGAGTGCACAGTTTCATTTGGAATTCTTCGGATGTCTTCGGACAAATTCCATAGTTATGTTCTCCCATTTCCATGGTGGTATAGGAAATGGTTGCATCATCCCCTTAGACTTATTCCTTCTTTCCTTCATGAGCTGAAACCCTAGGAACATTGATTTATACTCAGCGATATCCTTCTTCATATTATCCAACCAATAATGATCTCGAATATCTCGATACATCTTGGTGTTTCGTGGGTGAGTAGAGAAATTTGAACTATGTGAATCATCCAAATGTTCTTTCTTCAGCTCCAGATTTGATAGAATATATAGTCTTTTCCCAAATATCAAAATTTGTTCATCATTAACACTTCACTCCAATGACTTCCATTTTCTGATAGCTTCCACTTACTTTTTAATTCACACATCATCCTTTTGAGCATCCTTTAATCATTCCAAAAGAGACGATTGAAAAATATTTTTTAAAAGGATTGACAATGTTAACTTCTTTATTATTCCCATGTCTATGTTCATGAAATATAAGAATATTGGATCCTTATCAATTCTCATCAATGATAGAGTCTCTAGTTCCTTTTTACATAGAGCATCCGCCACATTGTTTGTTTTCCCTGGGTGGTAATGGATTGAGTAGTCATAAACATTGATTAGCTCTAACCATCTTTATTGGAATGTGTTCCACTATTTCTATGTCAATATGAACTTGAGGCTTCTATGGTCCATATATATTTCACTCTACTCACCAAAGAGATAATTCTACAAATTTTTTTAACCGAATATCACCACATCCAACTCCAGATCATTTGATTGATAATTCTACACATGGAAATTTAATTTCCTTGAAGCATATAAAAATACTTTTCCATATTGCATCAACAAAGATCTCAGTCCAATCATAGATGCATCACTAAATACTACAAAATGTTCTCAACTTGTTGGTAAAGTGAGAACAAGTGCAGTGATAATCCACCTTTCATCACCTTAAAGCTTTCTATGCATTCATCACTCCATGAAAACATTACTCTATTCCGGGTAATCTTGGTAAGATTGTTGGATGATCATGAGAAATTTCACACAAATCGTAGAGAATATCAATCTAACCCTAAGAAGCTCTGGATATTCATTACCGATGTTGGCCTTGAACATCCCTCAATTGAAGCTTTCATGGAGGGATCGACAAATATCTAATTGTATGTGATGATATGGCCCAAGAATGAGACCTCCTTCAACCAGAACTCACACTTTTTGTACTTTTCATAGAGCTTCTCCTTCCGCATGGTCTCTAGTATCGTTCTTACATGCTCCTCATGATCCACTTTTTTTAGAGGATATTATCATATAATCTATAAAGACTACCACAAATTTTTCAAGGAAATATCTAATAACTCTATTAATCATGTCCCTTCTAGAGAATTAGTGGATCTCAAAGAAATTACTATGAATTGATAGTGAAAATATCTTGTATGAAAAGCAGTCTTGGGGATATCTTCCTTATTCACCCTTAATAGATAAAATCCTGACCAAAAATCCACCTTGGAGAGGTATTGGGCCCCCACGCAGCTGATCGAACAATTCATCAATTCGTGGGAAAGGATACTTCTTCTTTATCATGATTTTGTTAATCTCACGATAATCGATGAAAATAAGCATTTACCCATCCTTTTTTTGGATGAGGAGGACTAGTGAAACCCATGGTGAAGCCCTTGGGTGTGTAAATCATTTATCTAGATTCTCTTGTAGTTGTTTCTTTAGTTCCTCATGCTCCAGAACAACCATTCTATACAGAGTCTGGGACATTGGAAATGCCCCAGGTATAAGGTCAATTGAGAATTCAATATCTCTTCTAGGATGAAGATCATGCAATTACTCGGGAAACATTTTAGCTAATTCCCCCACAATAGGAATGTCTCTATGGATGGTTGCTTCTGTGGACTCAATCATTTGAACTAGAAACGAGTGCTCATCAGGAAATAATATACATGCATGAGATGAAGGATCTAAAGAAGATTAATCTTCCTCCTTGCACATGTATTTAATCTTCGGTTGATTCATTATATGGATAGTGATTTACCACTCAAGGAAATTTAGCATTGTCATATATAAGGAAATCCAATCCATACCGAGAATTTCATAAAATTCCACTATAAGGAGTACGTCGAGGTTTCTCGGGATGTTCACTGCACAAATTATGACAGGGGAGGAGTTATATTAATCGGATGCAATGATTTACCCATTTTCTATACTCACTGACATCTTCACGTCCATGATTTGTGGGGGTGTTGGAATTGTTCTACTAAAAATTCATGATAAAAAATAATGCATAGAACAATAATTAGAAAGTTCATTCACTATTCTTGAATGAATAATTAGCGTACCTATCACCACTTCATTTTTGGGGTTCAGTTCAGATGTGGTGATGGAAACAGCCCACCCTTGCTACCTTGGAGGTTGTTGGTTGCCTCCTAAGACCATTAGCTTAGGTCACTTGTTTGAAAACTTCCATGGTACTCTGTAGTTGAAGAAATGAAAAACATGTTGAGGGTCGAGCGGATCGTTACACTCCTCTATTGCAACTATGGGTTTTTATTTCTGACAGTTAATAGCCAGGTGCCCTTATCTTCCACACCTAAATCATTTCATCATCCCCTTCAGGCAATTTCAGGGGTTCCTCATTCCACACCATTGGAAAATGGGGTGCATGATTTTCCTAGAACTTTTGTATTTATCCATAAAACATCTAGGATTGAATTACACCTTACACTTTTTATCCCCATGATACCCATGTTATTCTCTGATCTTCATTTCGACCATGAGGGCTCATCGGAAAATTTCATCAAGGCTGTCGATGTCATGGATTTCCATCACTTTCTACAGGATAGGTTTAAGCCAACCAAAGCAGCGGTCAACCTTTCATTTGGGGTCAACGACAAATCCAGAGTTGTAACATGGAAGCATAGTGATATTTTCCTCATACACTCTGACAGATTCGTCATCAATTTTCTTGAGGGAAAGGAATTCCCTTTCCATATTAGTTCAGAGGGTCACTATTGGAAAAGATCCTGATACCCACAGTTTAAAACTGTGGGTATAGCCCATCGAACCGTGTGTATATGATATACTCATGGTTTGATGAACTGTGGGATCCCGAGGTGTCGGGGTTTCCCAATACCCACGGTTTCATAGAAACCGTTGGTATATACCTCTAAAATTTCAACATCCCCATAGTTGTGGTAAATTGTGGGTATACATCTATGCCAACTGTTTATAGAAATGCATGTACACATTTTACAATAGAAATTAGATACTCATGGTTAAGTTAACCGTGGTTATTGAGGGTTCTGCAGCAGCATATTTACCAACAGTTTAAAAATCTTGGGTATAGACAGCTCTACAGCAGCATATTTACCCCAGGTTCTCAAACCGTGGGTATAGGGGTTTTTTGCGAAATAGCAGCTCCCCCCTTGCACCCCCCACACCACATCCACCCAGACACTCATGCACCCATCCCCCCTATCTCGTACACCCATGACCCCATTCAACCCGCCCCACTATCCCCTGCACCCAGGCCCCCCACACGACAGCCCCACTAGACACCCCCACTGAACCCCCTGGACACCCCATGGACCCCCCCAACTGCATCCCCACTGACCTCGCTGGACCCCCCCCCCCCCCCCTCGGACACCCCAATCTTGGAAACCCCCATGTACCCGCAGAACCACCCGCACCCAGAACCCCCTCCCCCCACCCTCGCACCCATGCACACTACCCCCTGCACCCAGCCTTCCCCCCCACAGCCCCCTAGAACCCCCCCCCCCAGCACCACCACAACCACCCTCACCCCCCCGCCACAGCCCCCCTGCCCCCCCCCCCCCCACAGCCCCCCTGCCCCCCCCCCCCACTCCACCCCACTACACCCCCCCCTCGCACCCCCATTTATACCTTCACCCAGAACTCCCACCCCCTACACCCAGGCCCCACTACCCTCTGCACCCATCCCCCCCCCCACTACCCCCTACGCCCCGCCCCACTACCCCATGCATCGTGCCCCCCCACCCCCATGAAACCTCTGTGAAATAATTGAAACCAAAATTCAAAAACAATGGAACCACAATGCGAAGTTTTCACCAGTTATACCATAAGTTGAGCTGGCCAAACTGTTCAATGATGAAAAAATTTCATATCAGAAAAGTCCAAAATAAATTTTTAATTACAAAGTATCACAATCATTTATCATTACTATGCATGGATGCTTCTATAAGATATTCATCATAGATGACCCTTTCTAGGGAATATTTTAAATAAATTACCTCATGGGCGGGATGAGATACATCTACTATATCAGCCCATAAGACAGTATTTTTTTACCTTCTCTTGATGGGAGAAATATAGCCTATAACCTCTCTGCTGGAGGAATCTAATTCAAAAACATGATCATCCAATGGGGGGTATTATTGAAACCAATTCTTGATTGGTTGGATTTGAGGAAAATATATGAGGTATGAATGTGGTATTTTTTATTAAAGAGGCATGGTATTTGTCAAGAATAATGGCATGAAGATGTGATGAAAATTTAAATATGAATAGTGTATTCGATGTGTTAACATAAAGAAGAAGTATTGGAAGAGGACCAAGGGTGAAGGTATGCATGGAATAATTTCATAATGAAATTAAATTCATGATATAGAGATATTGATATGTGTTCAGGGTCTCAAACAAAGGATTAATCCCCATACTTCTGGGCGTGATTTGTTTGAATGTTTAAAGTTCTACAAGGGGTATTTATTATTTTCTTTCATAGATTTACAATTTAATCCAAGGAACCCAATTATCATGAGGCATTTTCTGGTCCCTTACTTAATGACTAGGATTCCATGGAAAAAAACTATTTGGGGTGTCTCTAAGAATGAATGAAATCTTCATAGAAGAACCAGTGGAAGGATTCACCATGTTCGTGAAATTATATCAGAGAACGAAGGTAGCATAAAAAAATCTTAGGTATATCTTTTGGGGATATTGTTTTATATAGGGTTGTGTGGCACTCCACTTAGGGTAGGTCATAGAGGAATAACTGTCTTGCACCCTGTTTCAATCTGCTAAAAAATCATGATCCCTTCCATGAGGTCAATGAAGGTTTTACTGGGAATTTCAATTCAAACTATCTAGTGTAAGACAGAGTATTTTTGGAACCAAGGTATTTATATTGTTTCATTAGGACAGATTCTAATCATCAAATCTAACAATATATAGTAGATTGTGATCAGATATTACATTATCAAATTGGTTATGAATGTGAATTTCCATTTATTAATCCCAACACATTATCATTTCACCACCTTTTATACCCATAGCATTTTTAGAATTAATATATATTGCATAGTCTCCCATATCATCTCATTATAAATTCAAATGTCATCGATCCTTATTCATGGGAATTCACAATTCATTTCTCTACATTCTGAATCGCTCACTAATTACTTTGTTTCCTATGACTTCCCATGGTTCAGATGTAGACTATGATATATGAACACTAGGATGAACTAAGGTGGATGGGATACACCCACGGGTAGGAACAGGTGTCCAGGAATCAGGGAATCACTACTTGGAAACTATTTCCCCCTAAACAATTAATTAAAACAGCAGCAGAAAATAAATAAAATTTCAGCATTACATATCAGTATATCCGACATCCATGCCAAAGGAAAAGAAAAAAATAGAAGAAAAACAGTAACAGCAGACAAAAATGAAGCACACTATAAATCCCTCAACTACCCCGGTCTCCTTCAACAACAATGAAAACTGCTTAGCCGCCTCTAGTGCACATCTATCCACCTTCACATAATATAATTACCCTCTGTCCATAGAAAGTGGTAAAAGGTCTAGGGTTTTAATGAAATAAAGAAAATAAAATAAAAACTTAACTACAACATACCTATCTTATGTGAATAAACACGTCACCTCCGCACATATAAGAACCACAATGCCTCATGGGTCCAATAATGTTCCTACAAGAATGAGAGAAACATATCCAAGCTTAAAAATGATATTTTCAAATGTTAGAGTCCTATTAATTATGAATCTTTCTTCCTATTAATGTTAAATAATCAGTTCGAGTTGAGTGTTAATGCCTCATGGGTTCTTACACTTATGATAGACACCCCCCCAACACACCCCACCCCCTTTGGAAAACCCTTGCCCCTAACCTCTTTCCTAGAACTGGCCTCCCCTGAATACTTGTAACCCCCCCCCCCCCTCCCCACCTCACCAAGTACACCCCCTTCCCCCCCTGACAGACACCCCAACACATCACCCACCCCCCCTTGGCACACCCCCACAATCCTGTCTAGGAAGAACCCCCTTGCACACCCCCTCCACCCACGACATCCCCCTCCTTGACAGCCCCCTTCCCCCTACACCCGCCCCCTCCCCCCCACCCCCTGCCCACACAACTGCCCTCTTCCCTAGCACCCCCTACCCTCTACCCCAGCACCAGCCCCCAAAAATACTTGTAACCCCCCACCCCCCCACACCCAGCACACCCCCTCCCACCTCACCCCCTTCCCACAGCACAGACCCCTGCCTCTCATCCCCACCCCCCCCCCCACACACACACCCTCCCTAGCACACCCCCCTGTCCACATCCCCAACACTAGTGAGTGGGTTGCTCGTGTCATTACAGATAGAGCATTATCATGAATCATACCATGTTTCCTAGATTATTCACTATTGTATTTCCATGACATATGTGTTATGAAAATGTTTTTGTACAGGTAATGTTTCTATAAACAGTTATAGTTTAAGCATTGTTAATCTATGAACTAATAGTGTAATCACTGCTACTATAGTGATGATAGTATAATCATTTCTAGTGTGAATAACACTCTTGTAAGAAATGATAGTGTAATGTTTCTACTAATGAATCCAAATGTGTAAATATTTAAACATTTCCAGTGAAAACATTGTTGTTAGTATGGGATTCTAGTGTAAGAACTCCTAATATAAATGCTACAGTATAATCCATGATAATGTAAAAGATTCAATTTATCCACTGTTAGTCTAATTCTACTGATAATAATGTAAATATGTATTCAAACATTTTTTTGATGTAGTAAAATATTGGATTGTAAGGATTGATCATCAATTTCCTTGCATTTAATGCTACTACGAAAAGTAACATAACCTGCATAATAGGATTGGGAAAATTATAAGATGATTAATATTATTGAAATTCCAATATAAAATAATATATGAGTAATAAATGCCTAAAATTTTATCTCTAAAAAGTTGTAACACCAAAATATGGTCATCTATTCATTTATTCAGAAAATCTTGAACGATAAAGTCATATAAGTTGATATCTTCACAAACATGTTTTCTTGTTTCACTACACATGTACATAATAGAATTAATATGATTCAAATACAAATTTATTTTTTTGTAAACTGTATTCATAATTCATTTCCATAGTTTAAACTGGTTGTATAGTTCATTATGAATACACATTAATTTGAATAAAAATTGAAAGGTATTTCTTTTATTGTGATATTAGCAGCTTTAATGTAATATTAATTATTTTTTAAACCATATAAAAACATAGAATTATAAATACAATCATTGACATACAAGAACCATGTTATTTAATTGAAGACACTCATATCAAACACGCCCTAGTGAAACATATCTTCTGACATGAAAAGATCAAAGGAATCACATACATACAACCCAGCTACAAATAATGGCATGAAACCAAATGCATTCAAATATCCAATCATACATGAGTTTATATCATTTCCATGAACACTGAGTTTCATATCCAAAAAAGACCAAACAAAAAAATATAAACCATGGATATATAAAAAGAATTACCTTGCAATATTTTTTTCCTGTAAATCTCAGTTGTCCATCACTAACATCATGCTTCAAGGAATTGAAATGATCAAATGAATTGTCACAACATTTCAGACATATTGAAAAATCATTGCATTTTTTCTTAAATGATAAACAAATGAAGCACATGATTATCGTTGTATACAAGATCTCATAACATGTTCCATGTTTTGAACAAAGTATAGGATTACATCTGATCTGGTATTATTTTAATCAATATATTGTGTAAATTCATAAACCAATAGAAATCAAATGGAGACTAAAAAAATGTATGAGTACATGAAATAATGTCTTCAGCTGACCTAACTTTATTTTTATTGATAATAGGCTTGTATTGGAAAGGTAGAGAATATAAAATAATCTTGGAATGATAAAAATTGAATCATATAAAAAGATATACATATTACATTATGATAAATTTTATATAATGATTGGGTAAGGCATATCCTTTCCATAATTAAACTACCATAAAATTGGGCTTTAAATTCAATTTCATTACATGTCATTTCAATACATAAGGTTCCATTAATGATCATTCTATCCCCTGCACCCATCCCCCCCCCTCCCTGCACCCTTCTTATAAAGCTACATATAACCCAAAAAAATCTCTAACATGTACCATATCATTCAGGGACTTGGGATCTCAAAAAACCCAACTAGTTCAATCAATAGAAAAACATTAGATTTCACAAAATGCGAGTTTTAGAAATAAAAACTGAGGAATATATTCCTTTTTTAAAGACATTAATTTAGACATGTAAATTCAACAATTTATGAAAAATAAAGAGATAATAAATGGAATCCAATGTCACAATATGGGATATCATTTAATGCTCTGTATTTTATTGTAGTGAATGCATCACTTACCCATATTAATGAATAAGGATTATAATGATAGCTTTATGTATATTAATGCCCAAATCTATGCAAAAATTTTCAGAAGAAAAAACAAATAAACCATTATCATCCATACAAAAATTCAATTCATGTTCTTAAATTACGTACATAAGTCTCTCTACTAAGTCAAAAATGGAGTGGATTAATATCCCCTCCATCACCGACATCCCTATACCCAAGTCCATGGCTATCATCATTTACATCATTATCATCAGTAGCAACATCGTCAGTACCCTCATGACCAACAACAGCATCCGAAACATCCTCATCACCAACAGTTTCATCAGAAATATCCACACCACCAACAGCTCTATCAACACTACCTTTGTTTCCACTACGACCCTCATTATCATCACTCGATGAATCATTTAAATAGCACATTGAGGAAATTTATAATTCAAAAGTAGAAACATCCTCTGAGGGAAGTGACTGACTCAAAACTGCAATTACTTTCATGAGATGTTCAATCATCAGCTTAGTTCTTTCACACTCCTCTAAAACTATTTTCATGGAGTCAACTATTTCAGCATGAGCGATTTCTAGCTCAGAGGTCTTAGAGGCTTGAGAGGAGACTGAAGATGACCAATAATTAGAGGGGATGATGTTTTTCCCTGGTCAACATTGTACTATCCTTCGGTTCTCCTCACCTAATACATGAATTAAATGATCATGTGGCCCGAAGTTTTCATCTTCCTTATCATTGAAGGGCCTCTAAGGATGAGTGTTAAAATTATAAACATATTAAATTATGAATTTTGTATGAATATTTAAAATATAAATAAAAAACATCACAATTTTATATTGTGTCTGTGCATTTACTTCCCTTCCATCATTTTTCTTTCTACTGGAGAAAAATAATTTTTCACGAGGTACATGGACTATGATGCCCAATTTATCTTTCTCCAATTAAAAAATGCAAAACTCTAGATTAGTACCATATATGATAAATGATCAAATCCAGCCTATGTCTATTCAATAATATTTTCTATTGAACATCTTGTATAACATCACAATACACGATAAATGTACCTGGTGCTTTTTATGATTAGGCATTGTAGTTCATCCCAATGTGCGCAAGTATGTCATTGAATCCTTATTATTTATGTTCTAATATGACACTTTTAAAAAAATTACAATAAAAGTAATAAGAATTATATTTTATAAGTCAACCATTAATGATTGAGATTACCTTAAAATTAGTAGTCTTCGAATGTGAAATAATATTTTCATATTGACTTTTTTGGATAGTCGGGGAATATGGGTACCCCCTCTAAGTCAGTACCAACCCTACCCTTCCAAAAAAAATATAACTCATGCTTTTATGAGTGCTAGAACTCCCCAACATCCATCAACCTTGCTGTCCTTATAGCTTCTCTGTCAGTAATGTTAAACTGAATATGCCATGAACAAGTTATTTCATTTAAATACACCAATAATATAGATATGACTTTATATAATGTTCATACCCATATTTGATCCCATGAATTTTCCTTAATCTCTTTACTGATACATCTCCATGACACTGGTTCCTGTAGAATGATATCGTGATACTTGGATAAAGTGGCCATAAATATTCTACACTGCGTTGTAGTTGGACCTACCACCTGATTTTATTGATTTTCATCCACCATTAGTTGTTTTTTGGATATTCCAAACTTCCTTAATCTAAGTGCACCCATGTCTCCTAGCAGACGATCTCAATGAATATGAAAAAGAGGGGGGTAGAAGAATTAAGTCATGGTACAACACAACAAAAAATTGATATAATTTGAAATAGTTATAATAAAAAACTGTCTACAGATAGCTCAATAGACTATGATGGATATGGGGTTTGTCCTAACTCAGCAACTATTACAAGAAGTGTCGGTTCCAGTGCATGCTATGGGTGACCTTAATGCACTGGAGTGTAAGTTAATAGAACAGACTCATCAGATGTTGGCTGGACGGTAGGAATTGGGGGTGGTGTAGACATGGCAGCATATAGGTAGTAGGAAGGGGGATAAATCATTAGATATGGATATGGTAAAGGTGGATGCATCTATGGAGGTGGTGTAATCATCGTGTGGGAAGAAGAAGCCAAAATAGATAATTGATGCATCAGTGGGATCTTCCCTGTAGGCGATAAATACATGTCATTTGAATAAGAGGGTAGTTGTGATGATTATGGAGGCGTGGATAAAAACATCCCTGAAGACTCAAGAGGAGGATGGGAAGGTGTGGTGGAAGGAGTGTCTAGTGGTAGGTCAGTTTCGAAACAGGTATGATTGGTGCTCCATATAGGTCTAGATGCATCCAAACACTTACCCATACTAACCCAATTATGAGTCAAATCCGGTGGATCATAATTTCTCTAATGAAATTTGATAATGAAGATTAATATGAAATTATATGTAAGGGAGGAAAAAAATAGTACTATTACAATACACATGGATGGAAGCGAAGGCAACGCATGCTGAAGCCCTGGTCTTTTGAGATCAAATATCTGCTTCCTTCGCCCATCTGTAGTATTTGTAATAATTTTCATAAGAATGAAATTTAATTTTTTAAGAAATAGTTTTTAAAAATCATGCATATGACATTCATTTATCAGCAATTCACGAGAGGAACCAATTTAACTTCTTTTAATTACTAATTGTACAAATTATTACAAGGAAATTACTAACACTGTTTTTAATATTACATTATAATGTTCTAAATTTTTTAAAAACAATATTTAGACCAAGTTTTGTATATTGAAATAAATCTGATTTAATGAAATGACACCAGAAAATACAAAAAACAAGCATTTCATTCCCAAATGAAACATTATTAAAGAAATCACTGTAATACTATCCTATGAAACTCATGTCAATATAAACTGAATGAACAATGAACATATATGGTTTCTTCTATATATTACTAACAACTAATTCAGTTTCAACATCAACTCTCAAAAATGGGACAATTTGATTCATCAAATGAAATATTTTGGCCAACACCAACGGGGACGTCAATGGTGGAAATTTCATCACCAGCATCATGAGAAACATGTATGGGGATTACGTCATTAATGACACCATAATCAGTTCTCAGATGATCTTTCACATAAAACACATGCTTTTCCATTGATGCCAAAATGTATGGTTCATCCGTATGCAGGCATTGAATTATATTAATAACTCTGTATCCACAGTCATCAATAAATGTACCGCATCATCTCATTGAATCAAACCATTAACATTTCATCACGGTGACTCTACCCTAAGAGTAGTAACCCAATAACAATATTTTATCAACTAGCTCATAATTGTACACAACTTCATATCAAGGCTGACTATCTGATACACTGTCATTACAATCAGTTATAGAGGATAACATAACACTATCATGTTGTGTTCTCATTTTCACGGCTCAATCAGTTGTAAAAAATTATACCCATTGATTAATAAATATTTACATTCACGTACCAACGAATTAGGACAAAAATAAAAATCTCTCAACTCTAGAGAAACGTAGTCAATAGGTTAACTCAAAAACTGAAATATAAATGAATAATACAATTAAATGGATATCTATTTTTTAAACTAATTAAAGTAATGGTAATACCTTTGATTTCAACCAAGATGGAATCCCTAGGCTATTCAAACCTATCTCCTTCTCAAAGACAAAGATCGATGAAATCTACTTATAATTTTTTTATGTTATCTACATAATGTGATAACAAAAGTATAAGGTATATGTGAAATTTCATAATATAAGATAAAATATAAATATCCAAATTACTTACTTGATATAGTAATCAAGCAATCCACTATTAAACAAGACTGTGTGATGTGTCATCTCCCACTCTTAAAGGCTCAATGTAGCCAATGTATAAGACCCAAAAATTCCTCCTATTTGTGGAAGAGATGGAAACAAGGGCTCAATTTCCACATACTATTCATCTTCCTTTCTCATTGGCCAATTATGTCTTGTGGTGACATGAGACAAATACAATGAACAAAAATACAAACATTCTTGAGCCATATAACCCCTCACAATCGAACCTTATGGATAATTCTTGTTTCAAAAAAATGATTTTATTATGAGCATATTTTTTTCAGTAGGATACATCCACCAAAAAACACCATGTCCCCCAAGAAGTGTTTCAGTTTGAATATGAATAGTTAAATTCAACATGCATGTGAAATAGGATGGTGGAAAAATCATTTCCATCTCTCCTAAAATTAATGGCACCTCCTGCATCATTATTATCAAGAATGACTTGGATATCCTTTTAGCACAACAATATCTAAAAAATAGAACAAGAAAATCACTATCACCCTTACATTATTGGATAGAAAATTCAGAATTGATATTGGAATCAATTCATGAAGAAGGATGTGATAATCATGAGTTTTAAGATATTTTAGTTTCCAATATCTTCTGTTGACTCGTTTAGATATTTTTCTTAAATAGCCTTTGGGAACCTTGATATTCCCCAATACTTCCAGAAATTGATCTTTCTCTGACGGTGTCATCACATAAGAAGCACAAGGAACATTCAATTTCTTTTCACTGATACCCACAGTATGCAGTTCTGGTCGAATATCCCAATCCAACAAGTCTCAACGAGATTGGAAGTCATATTGGGTCTTCCCATTGATATTTAGAGGAATTTAAAGTAACCATTAACATATATTTTAATCAATGTGCATTATGTATAAACAATGATTTAACAAATTGGTAGACCAATATGAAATTCAAAAAAATACATCCCTTTTTACAATTGTAAGTGGATTCAGTGTCAACATTCTTTCTCCTTTTAGATTTCAACTGACCTTTACATAATGAAAAATTGAAACAATTTAATTCATTAAGAATATCACTTCCTAAAATATGTTGAAGTGGTTGTTTAGTCTTATTGGTATTATCAAACCATCGATGATTCATCTTGTATTGATGATCCATTAGAAAGAATCAACGATGAACCATGATACTAAAACAATGACGATATTTAAGACTTCTCGGTCGTGTATTCTTTATTCAAATAGGACATGATAGTTTTCCCATCGTTCTCCACGCAGACATTATTTCATAAGTAGGGAAATCCTTTATGGTACATAAAAGGGAATCACACATTAGAAATGTATTCTTTGATGAAGCATCTAATTTCTTCACAATCAAATACCAAAGTTGTTGAAACTTTCATATTAAAGGCTATAAGTAGACATCTATATCATTACTGGGAATAGAAGGTCAGAAATTAGTATAATCAATAATGTGATTGGTTTTTTCATAAACATGCATAGATAAATATTATAAACATGGATAAAAACAGTACATGTGCTCTGAGAAGTAAGCATCAGACCAAATGGATTAAAACCATCACTGGATTGACCCAACATGACCATACGCACCAGAACTGCAAAATCAGGTTGTTTTGCGTCAAATGTTTTCCATGCTAATCTATCTATATGATAAACCAACTCATCATTAACATTAATTCTCTCAGCATCATTCCCTCACATATTGGATGATATTTCTGTATAAATGAATAGATTTTGATGTCTAGTAATAAATGGAAAATGAAACATGACTTTTTGTGCCACATGAGTTGGTGTTCCATCTGTATTTGTCTTCCATCGTGATATACCACATTATTTACAATCATTATGGTCAGTCGTTTTCTAACAAAATAAACTATAATGTTTCAGACAAGAATGAACATTATTATTATCAAATCTATGATTCTTAATTAACATCCATGCATTATAATGATTTGATGGAATATCTGGACCATCAGGAAGCAAGTACTTCAAAAATTTATGAATTTAATAAATAGAGGTATTAGAAATTCTATACCTGGTTTCCCATGATATAACCGCATTAACAATTCCAACTTGGTCATATTAGTTCATTCCGTATGTACTGGAGTTCTGGCATCAGCCAATAAAATTTTCACTCTGTCATCATCATTTTCAGTATTTTGCTCATGTGTGTTGATATCATTGTCTTCTTGCACTAGCATAATATCTCTACCAGGATGATGGAAAAATGTAATCCAATCAAATATCAAATTTTCCATGCCACTTATCTAATTTTGTTCATGACCAGTAGAACATTGACTCGTTTGACCATGGTGATACCAAACATAATAGTTTCTTGGAAATCCAAAATTGTTTATATGGTTTCTAACTTTTTCCTATATTAATTGTGGTTCTCCCACACATTTATAGCATGAACACAGTATACAACCTCTATCTGAATCATTTTTAAATGAATAATCTAAACAATTCTCCAAATTATCTTGAAATGTGGTTGAAATATTATTAGTACGATACATCCATCATCTATTCATTCTATAATAAAAAAATAAAAGTTTTCTTCCACTAAACAATGTGAACCATAATTAAAAAATGGATATGTACTATAGAAAATAAAAATATTATAACATAAATACATAAATGTTATTTAACATTTCTATTGCAAGAGCCTTTATTTTTATTAAAACATTCAACCATTTCAGTATCAGGGATAAAATTCATACCTCTATCCTATAAAGGTATGATCAATAATGTAAACCATATTGGGCCAAGAAAAATTTCATGTCTACTATAGAGTGGTATGTGTCATTGCAGTTGTACTAATGGAGAGATAAAAAAGTTTGTCCTCCATTAGGTGTAACATAAAATAAATCAACTTTTAACATTAAAAACAGACCCTTAAAAATGGGTTAATTCATTTTAAAATCAAGGGAGAGATAAAAACATTCAGCCATAATAAAAAATATTTTAAACGAGCCATATATTCAGGTACTTTAATATTTATCAAGGGTAATTTTTTTATTCAAAGAGGGGATTTTTTTAAAGAAAACCACTTCATCTCAAAAAATTATTGAAAATCATTTAGATAATTTTTAAAAAATAATCATGGGTATCAAATATTTGTATAAATATACAAGAAGATGAATTTAATAAACTAAATCACTTCATGAATTTTTTTAATAAAATAATTACATAGAAAAACCTACTACATTCTATGTGTAATAAGTAACATCAAGTCTCATAAAAAAGAAATGGTCATTTTGGTAAAATAATGGAATTTTAAATCAATTGAAAAATCACAAACATATTATTAGATTAATACCGAACACCCAATTTTAAACACACCGTGATTATGATTCTCATAATAAATGAAAATGAGGGAAATTGAAGTGAAATGACCAGCTCCCTTGGGATTTAGGTAATGTCTTCTTGTTCAGAACATTGAATGATATAGAATATCTTTTCAATGGTGTTGACCCATTGTTTGGTGATTGAGCGATCTGATGATCCATTAAAAGTAAGAGGACTTTGTATCTTGAATCTCTCGAAAGCTACTTGTTATTTATTAGTGGGTGTTGAAAGTTACTCTTGATTCATGTTTCTATTCAAATATTGAGTTAATTGAGAGAGAAGCATTAAAAATTTCGTGATTCCCACTCCCATCGTATTGGGAATCTCATTAGCACTGTAATCACATTGATCTTGACATCGGTTGTTAGCCCAAGTCCTCCTATTACCGACCATTGGCTGGAATAAAAGAATATTTAGGGAAAACACATAAAGGTTAATCCAAGGACAAAATAGATGACTTATAAATAACTTTTATTTCATTAACTTATGAATCCATAGGCTTCAATGACTGTTATACATGATCTACATTCTAATATATTTTCCTAGGTAAATTCCATTAATAATGGTTCATACAATGATCATTAATATACCAATTTACATTCCCCAAGAGTGTGTAAAGGCCCGTTGTTGTCTACCAGGATACCCTGGGTCAAGCCTGAAACTCCTTGTCGGGGTTTTCACCCCTAGGTATATATGTGCCAGAGCTGCCTCTACCTACTAATATCCAAACAGGGATATATTTTCATCATAAAATAGTTACTAAATACCCATAAAAAATTAGGGATGTTTTTATTATACATATACATTTCTCTTAGGCTTTAGTAGGGTTTTCTAATCCTTTTCCCAAAAATAACTAAACCTATCCTCTACTACGAACAATAACAACCCTTCATTGTATTACACAAGTAGACCTGATTTATTACATAGAAAACATAAATTTATAAAACATAGAAGATTGAGAGGTCTAGTGTAATTGAGGCTTAGGAGCATTACATAACAAATTAAAACATAGGATGCAACATCATATTGAAAACTTCCTTTACATGACCACAACATTACAACATACTTATTGCGTGGGATAACCTGAGGACATGAAAACGAAATGGGTGAGCTGTAAAGCACAATAAGGGAGTTAATGAGTCAAAACATGAATGATAAAATACATGAATGTCAATAGGCATACCAATGGATCATAATATGAGCATGAACATAAAGTCATGATACAACATGATTATCATAACATGGAATTGTGAAAACATCATTTAACAAGATTTTAACATGAACCAAGGTTAATTGCATGTGGATCAGGATTAAATTCCCTTTTAAACTTGAATTAGCATGAGTAAACCCTCATTGCACTTGAAATATCATGATACTAGTCTTTACCCAATGCATTGGAGTGCTATCAGGGTGCACCCATCTTAAACATTTCATTTCATGCATTACTATGCCACATGGATCATATAAAATGGAATAATGAAAAATCAAAAGTTTTTAAAAGATTTATAAATGTGGAATTTTTACATGAAAGTAACATTAAATATGTATATGTGTATAAAGGTTAATACACTTGATAGAGACATGGGTATGGTATTCACTACACAATGATTTGGGCTTGGAAAATCCCATTGCAATTTCGGCTGCATAATGACGTGACATAAAAATTAATAAAATGGTGGATAGGAGAGAAAGAGGTGTATTATCATTTTTAAAGGAAATTGAAAGTATTTTTTTCTTATATAAACATGTCCCAACAAAAATTAATGGAATTTAGATTCATAATATAATTGAATTTATTGAATGTAAATGAGGTGAGAGAAAATACATACTGAATTTCGGCATGGTAACAGGTGTGCATGAGAAGAATTAAATGGGAGTGAAAGGGGTTATAATAATTCAATAATTAAGTGGGATGTATGGGGGAGGTGTGAAATCATATGCTAACATTTTTAATTGAAATTAAATTTGTATGAAAACTTAATGAGATTGAGAAAAAAATGAGAATAGAGGAAATCCTTTTTTAGATGTGTGATCCCAAAGGCATGGGAGAGTCTTGAGAAAGGAATCATGGGAGCATGGGGAACCATTTGGAGGATTATAGAGAGGGGAAGGAAGAGTTTGGTTGAACTCCAGTGGATTTGAGTGATGAGGAAGTGGGATCATGGGGGGTTTATATAAGAAAGGTGATGGAATTCATTATTATTTAAGTTTGTGTCACCACACGTTAAACTAATCAATAATACAAACAAGACATTAGTTTTTTCCCATGGTTTTCACTAAAAGGGAGTATAAATTAACATTTCATATGTCCAATGGAAGATATTCTTAAAATAATAGGTTTGATTTTGTATAGGTGAGTCACACTCTCAAGGAAATTCATTTAAAAAGTGAAAATGTTTTAAAACTCTTGGAGGTTCCACTAATGTTTTGTAAAATCAATAAAACAAACCAAAAATCTCATTATATTAATGGTAAAAAATTTATTGGCCGAAAATATCATTTATAGTGTTTTATTACATCACTATCGGGGCATTATGATGACATAAAACACATTATATATTTAAACAGTATTTAATTTTCACTCAAAAATTTGATTGTCTCAGAAAATTATGGAAAATTCAACATTGGAAAATTTCGACATCCTGATTCCAAAAATCATATTCATTTCTTCTCAATATTTTTCAAAATATGTGAATTGTTACTTATAAAATAAAAATAACAATTATAAAAAATTCATGGGTTTTGACAAAAATTTATTTCAATATTTAAAACGATCATTTATATTTCATAAAAAGTAATTTATTGATAATAAAGTTTTATTAAAATATTCTTAATTATAAAACCGTTTAATTAATCAATATAGTTTTCTTAGTTCAATTTTTTCAATAAATACTATTGTTTCTTTGAAAACTATTTACAATGTAACAATTATAAAATGAATGTATATTCATTATTATATAGAGAAATAATTTATATTATCATAGTTCTATAGTATTGTTACATAACCCCTTATAACACCCGTGTAAGACTGAAGGGTAAAGTGTGAAATGGTGAAAGACTCTAGGGGTGGCTCAGATGACATTACCTGAGTGGTAATGTCTATCATCTTCCTCATATCTCGTACGTGATTTCGTTGGAGCTTAACATGTTGAAGGTCAGCTTGGGCTTGGTCAATATTGATGCCCAATGATGCCACTTCCTTTCCGAGCTCCAAAAAATGGGCTTCATATATGGAATTTATACTAGATGAGGCCATCACTTCATTTTTCTGAGTAAATTGGATTTGATAAAGCCCTATACTTATTCTAACCATGTTATCACTTTTCAACGACTACATTAGAAATAGTCACAATTGTTAACAATATTTTAAAATCTAGAAACACAAAAAATGAAGATTATATTTTATATAACCTTTTTACGTAATAATCCATTTAATTAGATCAAGACAAATGTTAGTCAATGAATGTTTGGGTTTTTACCAGCCTGGCATGGGGTATCATGACATGGGCCCTGGGGAACAGATCGCGACAATATGGTGTTAGAGGAGTCATTCCTACCAATGAACTAGGACTCAAATCAATTAAATTGAGTAATAGTGTTAAGTGTTTTAGTTGTGGTTTTCAGTTTGGGGAGTCTGATGTTGGTATGGCAGCAGACATATCCATACAGTTGGACCATGAATTCTGATTTCTGAGACGATGCACAGAAGCACTGATTGTGTGTGTTTTGACAATATTTTTACTTTTGATCTCTTTTGAGTTAGCTCACCATGTATAATGTATTGACCATGGAGCACCTATTTCTTTTCCGGAATCTACCGTGTAGACCTCCATCTCGTATTCCAGAGAGATTACACATTGATGGCCCATCGAGCGACAAGGAATTATTGTAGGGACCTCTTTCTATGTTGGCACATTCTGGTGGTGTACCAGCATCACCACATCTCTAAGGGTAGTAGTTGCCACCATCCCCACTGGATGTCTGTGAATTCAAACTAGGCACATTTTTTGAGTTCTAAAGACATATCCCTCTGTTTTATTGAGGTGACACAGATCCCCAGGCAGCTGAGGACATGCTGGAGGCTATGTCACGATTCTTTCCATTAGTTGAGATGCCAACAGATCAGATAGATATCCCAAACAGTAGCCTTTTCTAGGGCGCATCTAGGATATTGTGGATTTTGACACTCTAGAAGCATAAGGAGGTTACACTCTCTTGGTTGGACTTAAAAATCCTTTTCAGGGTGGATTTCATATCAGCAATTTTACGCTTATTGCATATGCAGGAGTTGTCGTACTTACAGTAGGGCAACCTAGTAGTGGCCCAGTACCCTGTGAGATTCAATGAACTATCACACTAATCCACTAACATGGTACGAGGCCCATTCTTCAGGGCCAACACCTTTGACCATGGTCTCTACTAAGATATTAGAGTGTTGATGATATCAATAAACATCCCAATGTAGTCATGAGTGCTCGAGCGATCATTATTGGTGGAGATATTTTTAGCTTAGTAGGAACCAATGTTGAGTGCCACCATTGGATGAAATCTTGTCATGTAATCTGCAATAGGTAGTAGGCAGATGTCATTGAGGTCCAAGTGGGCCAGCCTTTCTATGTGAATGACCCCTGATATAGGGTCGGAGGTGGGGGGCTTGCAATGGAGAGGAGGTCTTCTAAGGACTAATTCCTATCACACTTGAGGTGGATATGGACACATGGCCTGCAACTGTCTGAATCCCCACATAGACAATCATCAAATTACCAAGGGACCACTGTGGTTTTGGCTGATGTTCCAATGAGGGGTTCCATAGGGGAGAGGACGTGGTAGAGGAGAAGGTCATACAATAGGTGGTGGATGATGGTATGAGGTTCCACCACCACCACCACCAGGTGGTCCTCCCCGACTATATGGAATTGCTGGATATTGGTGAGATCAGCTTCATGTGTTAGAGTCCTATGACATCGATACTATAGAGATGATTAATGGAACTATCGGTGTCTACCCACCCTTTCTATAGTTCCAATAGACACATGTTACTGTCACTATTTTATTTCCATGACACACGTTCAGATCTCAGAGATTCGGACGGAGCCGTTGGCTCGATCCTTACAATTAAAGACTCATACAAGAGAAGATAAGATGATTTCACGCTGGTGCAGACAATGTGATATCACTCTCGTTGGTGAGAGATTCTACTGGGATCTCCTAGTATTATTGTCGAGGCCTTATGACGTCATCTAGGGAATGGAGTGGCTACCCACAGTGCATGCTCATATTGAAGATTTTTTCACAAAGTGCAGTGTGTCCATGATTATGCGATCATTTTTTCCTTCACTGCTTAGAATGGAAACCTTTACAGCTCATTATGTACTCTATAAAATGAGGTTGTAGATGATCGCTCATCAGTTGGATAGCCTTACCATCAGATTTGTTGACATTAGGAGTACGATTTATCCAGTAGTGGTGGACCATTATGCTGATATCTTCCCTAATGATGTTCTAGGACTACCTCATCACAAAGAGGTAGACATCTATATCGACCTGTACCCCAAGATGGCACTGATATCTACACCAGCATATTATTTGGCTCTCGTATAGCTTCATTAGTTACTGGTACAGTTGGAGGACTTAGAGAGGAAGGTGTTCATAAGGCCCAGTGTTTCTACATGGAAATCCCTGATTTTGTTCACCATAAAGGAAGATGGTTATCTAAGGATTTGTGTGGATTATCGTCACATTAACTAGGGGATTGTGAAGATCAATTATCCACTCTTGAGTATTGAGGATCTATTTGACCAACTAAAGGGATATCAGTTTTTTTCGAAGATAAAACTCGGATTAGGCCATCTCCAGCTCAGGTTACGGGATAAGGATGTACCAAATATGACCTTAAGATGTCGTTATGGCCATTAAAAGTTCATAGTGATGCCCTTTGGCATGAACAATGATCCATAAGTGTTCATGGGGCTCTTGAATAGGATCTTATAGCCTTACCTTGGTCACTTCAGGGTGGTCTTCATTGACGAAATCTTGATATACTCTATGTCAGAGGAGGAGCACACCACACACCTATAGATATTTCTAGATACACTGTCAGAGAACCATATTTACGGAAAACTCTCAAGGTGCTAGTTCTGGATATGGGAAATAAATTTCCTGGGGCACTTTATCTTGGATGTTGGAGTTGCAGTGGATCGGATGCCGATAGGGGCAGTGATTTCTTGGGAGCCACCTAGGAGTGTGAATGAGGTGCAGAGTTTCTTGGGATTGGTTGGGTACTACTAGAGATTTTTAGCTATCTTTTCCTAAGTTATGAAACCCTTTTTAGTTTTGAAAAAGAAGGGACACTACTTTTTGTGGATGGAGAGATTCCATCAGATTAATAATGAGTTGAGGAAGAGGTTGACGATTTCCCCCATCATGAGGCTACCAGAAGAGGGTGTGTTGTTTGTAGTTGACTACGATGCATAAGGGACCGAACTAGGTTGTGCCCTAATGTAGAAGCAAGATGTGATCACATACATATCCGGACAGTTGCGACATCACGAGCAGTACAATGGAACCCATGACATGGAGATAGTAGCAATGGTCATTTTGGTGAAGATATTGTGGCCCTACTTTATCAGCGATTTATTTACAGTTTACTCTGATCGCAAGAATCTCATGTATATCATCTAAAAGAAGGACATGAAATTGAAGAAATTACTATGGTTAAAGTTCCTCTAGGACTATGAATTTTAGATCATCTATACACCTAGAAAGGGGAACATAGTAGTAGATGCCCTTAGTAAGAGGTCTGGTCTACAGTTTCTAAGTGATGTGACAGAGCAGTTAGCCACATTAAAGATAGCCTTTGCTGATAGATTTGGAGAAGTTTACCTCCAGTCTATGACTTTCACTTCCACACATCTTTATGAAGTATGGGAGGCTCGACATGGGGATGTGGACTGTGAGGCTTGACATGCTCAAATATCCTCAGGACAGTCTCCTGAAATATTTTATAATGATGGGGAGAACACCAATCTCTTCAGGGGACGCACCATGGTACTAGTGACACTACAATTGGAGGTGTTGAGGTAGTTCCACACAACCGCTTGGGAGGAACATCCTGGAGTGGATAAGATGTACCAAGACCTCTGATGTCAGTACTGGAGGCTAGGGATAATGAAAGATAATAGCGGAGTTCATATCATGATAAATCACTGGTAAGCATGTAAAGGTCGAGCATCAGGTACCAAAAGTTTTATCTCAACCACTTGAGATACCAATGTGGAAGTGGGATAGTATATCCATTTACTTCGTGACAGTGCTACCACGTATGTCTAGGGGCCATGATTCCATCTGGGTGATCATTGACCAACTAACTATGTAGGCCCACATCCTACCCATATGAGTGTAGGGATTAGTAGACATCATGGGATGTCCCAATGTACAATAGATTGTATTACTCAATGGGGTACCATCGATGATCGTCTCGAATCATGATGCTCATTTTACATCTCTCTTTTGGAAGAAATTACAAGAGGTGTTTAGGACTCTACTACGATTGAGCACCACCTTTCATCCTCAGACTAATGGTTAGATGAAGTGGACCATAGAGACACTCGAGGACATACATCATGATTGTTTCCTTGATTTTGGTCGTAGTTGGGAGGACCATAGAGAAGATATGTACGGGCGACCTTACATATCACCTCTATATAAGACCAAACCAGGGGATTCGGTACTCATGGGTCCAAAGTGGTTATATGCTACCATGGAGAAGGTGCATATCTTCTAGAAGAGGATTAAAACTACACAGAGCTGATAGAATTATTATGCCAACAGGAGATGGAGACCCTTGTTGTTTGTGGAGGGAGGCCATGTCATCATATGAGTCTCACCCAAACAAGGATTAAGGATGTTTGGCTATGGTGTAAAGCTATCCACGAGGTTCATCATACCATTTCAGATCCTCTGCAGTGTAGGTGTTGTGGCATACCATCTAATTCTTCCCTCACAGATGCATGCGGATCATAATGATTTCCATGTGTCGCAGCTGAGGAGTTACATGCATGATCCATCACATGTTATCGAATGGGGAAAGCAAGATAATGTTGATGGGGTGACATTTAGAGTGTTTTCAATGGAGACAGAGGATTGACAAGAGTGGTTCTTTGGTGGGCTGTCAATTCCTCTAGTGTGAGTTCATGGCCAGCATAGGATCCTCCATGAGAAAACATGGGCTCGGGAGGCTTAGATATGTGCTTAGTACCCCCATTTGTTTCCCTAGTGTTTTTGTATCGTTTGGGGAAGAAAATCCCTAAGATGGGGAGAATGTAAAGACCCATAAATACCATATATATTATTTTTGAAATTATGTGGAATTATTATAAATCTGTGAAAATTGATATTCCTAGATTCTAAGACTCAGTATGCCCTAAATGGAATTTTGATCTTCTTTTGAGATATGTTCACTATATGTACGGGCGTTTTCCTCTATCATTTGAATTGGTGCTCGAATTAAAAATATGAGGCTGCCATTGAATACATAGTGACGAGATTCTCTTAAGAGAGGCTTCATATCGACCGTAGTAGATCCAGTGAATTATTTAGTTTTTGCAACTAAAAAATAACATATTAATTATTATTTTATTTTTCTTCATCCTATTTAGTGATAGTGGTTGGACAGATGGGTTTTCAAGACATTTAATGGATTGAATATTCAGTTAGTAACCACACCGATGGGTGATTAAGAGGTTAATTCATTAATGATAATCATTAATCTCTCATTAATTTAACCCCATTTTATCCCCTTTTTAATTGAGGTTTGGGTTGGGGATTTAGACAAATATGTGAGGAACATCCGGAGAAGTACTATGACATCTTCCACTGATGGAGGAAGAATACTTCGGTGGCAATGATCTGGGATCGAAGAACGCTAACGACACCATCCATTGAGGAATCTTCTCTTTCAAAAACTGAATCATCACCAAAAGGATCTCTTGGTAGGGGATGTGTTTTTTTAAATTCAGGAGAATTGTTTCTTGGTCATGTTCTTGTATTATGATGAGTCTAAGAATTTCTCAATTGGATTAAATTTATCTTTGTGATGATTTTTTAATTAAACGATTGATATGATAACAACGCAGAGGGTGAGGGCCAAAAGAAAAATTCTTGGACCCTCTACCACTTGATTATTCAATGACTTATTTGGGGGAGGATTTATAAACTTGAAGGAAAATTTAAATTGGGAGGCACACATCAACGAAGGATTCATGGAAGGCCCGTAGGCGCTTTCATATGGGAAAACGGACAACCAGAACTCACCCGGTGGCCTGTGGAAGAGCTACTGGCGCGGCAGAGCCATCAGCAAACACTGATCGGATAATGTAGACACTAACGCTCACTAGCCACGGTAGAGTGCGGAACCACGCGATGATGTGGTGGACGAAAGCAGAAGCTGTCTCGTGGCATGTCGTGTTGACGGATGGGTGGTGTACCGCCACGCACCACACCTGGAGGTCACAGCTTCAAAGTTGTGGTAGAGCGGGACTTGCACCCTCCATGTCCTGCGAACAGCAAGGCATCACCACGTGGAACCACCATTTGAATAGCTGAATGACTCTTTCAGTAGTACGGAAAGGAGGGGTCATGCAACACCTTGCGCTGGTTGCGCCCAACCGTCGGTCCGAGCGGGTCACCTTCCCAACAGGTCGAGCCTGCAACAGTCCAGTCCAACCGGTTTGGGGCTTGGGTGGGATAGACCTAGGATAGACCCAGACTGGGTCAAGTTGAGTAATCCTAAGATTGGTGGGTCGGGTCAGTCTGACCCGGTCGGATCGGACTCGGACCCTCTTCGACCTAGATACACTTGAAAAACTGTATCTTACAAACTATATGTCTATTTGACTAGCCATCTATGGTGTTGGAATCCTTGGGATGAGAATGTAATTTTGAGATACTCTACCCATGTTTTTCAAAAATTTGGAGTACAACTGGGTTAGATCGTACCTAAATCAAATCAGGCCCTCATCAGTGAAATTCCTATAAATCACAGACCGAGTATCTGATTGAAAAACCGTCTGTTGTGTTGGAACCCTTATGGAATGGAAGATCATTGGGTTACTTATTCATCAGATGTCATGCTATTTTAATTACGATTGATGGATTGAGGATATTATCCTACAAAAATCAATTGTACTATATATGATAATCTAGGGGGTGGCTAAGACATTAAGAATGGATAGCCATCCTGTGTGGATCATCACCTAGCGATCCTATGTGGATCATCACCCTGCAATCTTGAGTGGATGAGCACCTAGCGATCCTATGTTGATCAACAACTAGGGATCCTATGTGGATATGCTCCTAGTGATCGTGTGTGGATTTTTTCTAGAAACCTTGACAGAATAAGATGATCTATCATTACAACTAATCATATGTACATATGTATTTACGTTATACCTGGTTTGAGCTGACTCATTTTCTTTGTGCTTTGTGATTGAGAACATGCATTGTGGTTTTCCTTTATCAAATTCTGAGAGACCTTCAGGGGTTTGGGGTCCCTTATGAGTATTTTTTTACTTACCCCTTCATAGGATACACTCGTAAATTATTGTTTCTTCAACAGAGGCAGAGCAGCTAGGCCAAGACTATAGGACCCAGGACCAGGCGGTACACAGAGGTGATTGGTTGACGTGGAGAACATGGAAGACGAGTTGTACCTACCCTTCATGTTGTATCCTTGGAAGATGATATTAGGATCTATTTTATATATTTCTATTTTTTTGGTATCTTTCAGTTGGCCTTCTATTCTGTCCCCATTACATTCATTAAACACTTTTATTACTACGGTTTTACTTCATTATTGCATCTTGTTGTGTTCTAGTACTTTGTGTTCGTACATGTTTAATGGCAATGCCTTCCCAATTTAGGGATATTCTTTTTCTGTACTAGTCGCCAACCTCTATCCTATTGAAGGTGGGTTTGGGGTAGTCATAGCATGGGCCCCAGGAAACATGTCAAGATAGTTCCCATTATGTGAAACTTTTTTTATTTATAAAAAATTCGTCCCATTTCACTTATAATAGGGATCTCCTCACCACACTAACCCTCACATAGCAACCCATTTAGTTCTACCCAAATTTTAACTAGACCATTTTTACAAATTCATATGAACCATTATTTAGTTCTCTTATACTAAAAATTTCATCATTCAAAGGATTAACCCCTGCATAAATGATAAAATAAAATAAGTGACATATAAATTTCTATTATTATCATTCTAATTTATATTTAGTTTTGGGAACTTAATATTTATAAAAATCAATTAAAACATCTTAAAATTATATCCTAATTATCATTATTACTATTTTCTATTATTTGAATGATTGGTAAATAAATATCCACCTTCCCTTTTTTCCTTTAATAAAACTGAAACCATCATTCATGTGTTATACAGACTTTTACCTCCATGATGCTACATGTTTCTTTTTTCCTTCACCACATTAAAATGATAGTAATAATATAGAATTTACTATATATATATATATATATATGTATTCTTGTTATTAAAAAAATAAAATTCTATAATGCTAAAAAAAATACTCACTTTCCACGTTCTATGGAAAACAAAATCATAATCCTTGAATAAATTTGGACTTCCACCTCCATGGAATAATTTTTATCTATCATTAAATTCTTCATCACCATACATAGATGGTCATAATATTTTTTTTAATTGGTATATATTATATTTAAGAAATTATAATGGCTCCTTAAATGAAAGTGCTGAAACTTATTAACAATATGTGAAACAAAGCATTGTAAATTCAACCGTCCAAAAGACCAGTCTAATAGAAACAAATAACTTTTTCTATCCTATAAATTAACTCCATAAAGGTTATATTAAAATTTTATTTATTTAGTATTTTTTAAATATCACTGAAAGAACACATAATATGTGAATTATCATTCTCTTATAATTATTTTAAAACTAATTCACTTAAATACCATTAATTAATTGTAACTTTTTCATGATTATGTTTGTCAAACAACCTACTAGAACTATTACCTAAATTTAAGACATGTTTGTATATAAGAATTTAAATTATGGTATTATACAATAATAATATATTTTGAAATACCTTTATATTGTTTCATGAAATGTTCTATTGAAATTAAACTCATTATTTTAGAAAACACCATTTGTTCACTAAGAATCCTTATTACCACTCATCGCTAAATTCATTATTAATAATCATATCCAAAATACATATAGAATGAAATTATTAAAATTAAAATAATTATAAATCAGTATGTATAGTAGATTTTATTTTCTGTTAATGATGAAGATTTATATAAAAATGAATAATAAACCATTATTACTAAACTAGTTTATAAAGATCATGATTACACGTAAACAACATTTAATATATATAACAACTAACTAGTATAAATGTGTATCAAAATTTAAAATATGTTTATAAAATGTTATATCTATGAAATGGGTCTTAAATTTTGTGATTATGAATGTTAATTTTGTTACACAGTTGGTTAGTGTTAGTCTCGACTAACTAGGAATTGAGGTTACAGGTTCATTGTCCCAAATTTAATTTCATAACACATTTTATTAATGTGATCCATAATAGATTTTATACGGATTTATTTCATCCTATTTTATGTATTTTATCATACTTATGTGGATTTAATATCTATCTCATATACCTTCATAAATTTTTTTTATTACAATGATTTTTATATTGAAAGTATTTTTCGAAAAAATGTATCACAACCTTTAATGGTTTCTGTATCATTCACCCTTCAATGAGATATTTTTGGATATTTTTCAATAATAATAATTTTTATTGTGTGACTAATACCCCATTAATTTTAATATCGTTGTTTTTTTATCTTTTAAATGTCACTTTCATCCATTTTTCCTTTCTTTTGATAATGATTGATATCTTTCTTAAAATATATAGGATATTTCATAACCCTATCTACGTTAGTGATTTAAAATTTTTTTCATTGAGAATAATCAATCATAAAAAAATGGTTCCCAATATCAATATCTATATAACTTATTCTGATTGAAATCACCCTTATTTCTGAAATATCTTCCTTTCAGAATATGAAACTATGTTAGGAATAATTATATTCCTCTTAAATGATATTTTATCATCCATCTACATGTTTTCTTATCCATACTAATTTTTTACTATTATATATTTAATACCAAACATTTCTTACTTTTTATACACTTCATAATTATGTTTACCCCATTTATAAAATATTTTTTTTATTGATGTCATGTTTTTTTCAATATATATTTTAAAAAGGTGTTTTCTTCAACTTCATAATAAAAGGTTTTTCATCTACAATAAACATACTATAGAAGAACTTTTATGTCACTTTTAACGTTCCTTTATTAACTTTTCCTTTAAATTAAATTTTTATAAAGGATTCGGATCAACCATTTAGAACATTACTTTTTGAAATAACCCATAAAACCATATTTTATGTAAATGTTAAAAGTGTTTAATAAAAACTAATTTGAAATTGTATTTCAAATTTCACTTTCAATATTCAAAATTTGATACTATATTATTTTTTTCATGATTACCCCTATGATTTACATGATATTATTTTCATTTTTTGCAAACTTTATGTCTTGGTAAAAAATGACAGCTATTAATAATCCATTATGTGGAAACATTTGAAAAATAATAACTTTAATCGATTTATTTATGTAAATACCATCATAAGTCTATGTTACCTTTGAAAACTAAGGATATATTCATTTAAAATAATCAACCATATTCATCTATATGGTCTATGGTCATTTTTTTTAAAATAATGATGAAACCCATTTCTTTCTCGAGTTAATATTTCTTTGATGAAATACTGATTGTTTTCTATATAGTACTCCTATGTATGTTATTGATTTAATGTGATGAGTAATACTAGAATTAAATATTCCTCCAATTCATTTTTTAATTAATAAAATATATTGAGATGATATGTATTGGAATTGGGAGGGAACATAATCCACAATATGACTTTTCTACACTTTTTATGTAAATTGGGAGTGAACCCAATTGACCATGAGAATATTTTAATGATGATATTCATGGTAATGACCCTTGAACCATGACTATTTTTCATTTCTTAGGTTATTTCCCCATATAACATGATTCCAATATCTTTTGAGATGATTTCCTTACGTCATGTTTCCATGCCTATGACCATCCTCTTTATTTGGGTATGAATTATAGATTTGTTTTCATATTCATAACTATAATTCACATACCCATATGATTATCATGTGATCACTTATGATATTTGATTATTATTGCCTATTTTTACCCTTATAATTTTTTATATAAGCACTTCATATGAGCTATATTGAATATTATTACACATGATATGTCTAACATGATAGATAATGTTTAGAATCAATGGGTAATGATGGGGAATTGTCATGGATTATGTATTTTATCATATATTTGAAACAAAATAACTTATATATATAACATATAGATTATTTAGTTAATTCTATATCCCAATATTAAACAACTCTAAACCAAAAATATCTTTGGAATGTATATAATGCTATCTTTTCTCTATGTCGTGTAATTTAACATTTATTTCCTCAAGGAATCCCATATAATTATCACACTAATTAACCACCACATCATGTTCTGTATCTACTTATACATTCTCAATTTTGTTTGGGTACGACACCCATGAAAATTTATAGACCCATCTAGCATATATACATGGATGTTTCAAGAATTTGGTAATAAAATAACATCAAAAAAACTCCCCACTATAGTTGTAATCTACAATAAAATATCCCTACATATCAATAAAAATAACTCCACCCACATAGCATGATAGTTTCACCATTCCATGATATACATAAATAATCATGTATGGAATTTTTTTTACTTTAACATGCATGTCCCTCTCTCATCAATACCATCCTAAATATGTCACCCTATTAATAAAACACAACCAACATACCCCACATAGACCTTAATATAAGTGTACATGTCCATACCATCTTCAAATTCTCAAATCTTCATCTCCATACTGATCCACACCAGCCATACCCTGTCCATTCCATTATGGAATATTAAAAACTAGTTACCATTCCATTAGAAATATCACTATAAACCATGCTAGGGTTCCATAAAACAACTCTCAAAGGATTCATCATATAATATTTACCCAATAAGCCCATATATATTACCTCCCCCAATGCATAAAGGGAAAATCAATCTCATATTATTCACCATGGATCATACCCTCCGTCAAGTGAGAAGAGAAATCAAAATTTAAGACTTATGGTTATCTCACTCATTGAATATATTCGTAATTCCATAGTAAATATAATACCCGAAATATTTTGTCCATCCATGGGAACCTCCTACTCTTATACACCATAATTAGAAATTAAGGACTCTTTTAAACATAAATTATTTTCTTGTGTCATTGGCAATATAACTGAAAACAAATCCCAATTCCCTCAACACGCAGTAGTTAATTATCTTCTACAGTAGGATACTCTCATCATCATAATTTATCTACTATGTGTTTTACCATTCCATTAACATTAAACCAAAATCCAAACCCAATGTTATCATGAAAAAATATTTATAAACATGTATTTGGTATTGGTTCATACAGATCACTAACCTCTTTAATGTTATTAAAACCAAATCTAATCTCCCTCAAATCCCTTTCAATGACCAATCAACAACACTTCAGTAAAATGATACTCTTTTTCAACCACAATATTAGAAAATTAGTTATGAAAAAATTATATTTAAATAATTATAATAAAATAAAAAATTTAATCCTATGTAGTAAAATTATTAAAATGTCACTGAGTTCCCCAATTGACCAACAACATATGGGAGATCTATTACACATCTATGTAACCTCTATAAACAATATATTTATCATGAAATAAAAATGTAACATAAATTTAAAAAATATATAATAAAAATAATATTATTTTAACCTTTGATGATGGCACACTATGATCATTTTTACAGACTATTTTACCCATATTTTAAGAATAGTAATTAATTGGATGAAAATAAATTGAATGTATTATAATGTTAACCATCTTAAATAATCCCATTTTGTGATATTCTCAAAAAAAATCATTATATTATCTCCCAGGACAATAACTTATGTTATATGAGATATATTTTCAATTGTTTTATTTGACTGGCAAGGAAGATCGACAAGAATAGATTGATGTAATTGAATTTTTTTTATTAAATTGATCTTATGTGTTAAAATTTTGTTACTGGTGATTGAATTGGTACTCATGTGGGGGATTTGTGAGAACTAATATTATTAATAAAAAAATTATACATGAAATTTCATGAAATATAAGATAATGAAGATGAAATTATGTGAGATTTATTTGGAATAAGGTAATTGTATATTCAACAATGTTCTATAGATGATTATTAATTAAATTTATAATTTATTTATTCTAATCATGAATATGTTAGAGTGTATCTTAATATTCATCTAGACCGTACATTCTCATATAAAAGAAAATATACTTGTTGATAGATTATCTCATTTTTATGAAGAATTTAAAAAAATTTGTTATTTATTGTGATGGTAAAATTAGTTTTTAATAGATTTACAATTTCACAAAAAAATGAGGGATGATGATTTCTCACATGAACTATCAAAAAAATTTCTATGGTGATACGGTCATCTGAAATAATTTTTCTATTAATTATATCTATGTAATGTATTAATAAACACACAATCCTATTTCATATACATATGTTTTATTTTTTATTTTTTCATGCAATAATGATTCATTATACTAATTAATGGTTTATTTACTTTTTCGTATAACAAAAGGCAGGTAAAAATAAAAGATAAAAAGAAGTATTAACAAACAATTTAATGGGTCCTTTAAGTGATCCATATAATTAGTGTAAAGATTATAAATCTTTTTGGAAACCAAAAATGTCAGAAGATAGAGTAGAGTCTCACTCATGAGTTGATGGTTACAGATTTTAGTGTAGTGTTTTACCGCACCCTGGCGATAACTATATTATATCATGTTTTAGCCAATTTAGAAAAATAATGAAATAATTAATAAAAAACAACATTTCTCCTGGTTATTTATTTGTAATTAATATCATATGGATGAAAAAATATATTTGGTATGGGCCATGGTATCACCTTTTGTACCCCTATTTAAAATGGGAAAAGGGAAACTAACGGTCAAGGTAGGGTGGAAAAGGACTACTACATGAAGGACCATGTGATACACAACCATAGAGAACTCACCATTACTATTTTGGAGTATGTGATGATATAAATGACTATATTCTTAACACATTCAAAATTTTGGAATCCATTTTTTTATTGAATTCAAGAATACCTCAAATTTATTTAGGTAATAGTGGATTGTGATTTGGAAATCACATTGATTTTGGAAGAAGAGTACTAGTGGATTCTTCCAAGGATATTCGAATTTATCAATGGGTAAAGACATAGATAAAAAATGAGGGGTCTTTATTGAATTATAATATCACTTCATTCATTCATTTAACAATCTATGACCTTTTTCTCAATGATTCATTTATATAGGAAAATTTAGAAAAAAAGCTATGGTGAATTTTGGGAATGTTTGATTGAACCTTCTAACATTGAGTTTTCATTCATAGAGATCTATTATATTGTCATCCCGAATTGTATTACCTTGGTAAAATATCATACCTTGGGAGAAGGATACCTATTATTAATGAACAAGATTCATGAGATCCTTGAACCTCTTCTTTGGTTTCTTTCCAAAAGTATTGAATTTAATCCTTCCTCAAATGGAATGAAATCCATCTATTAATAGTGTACAAAATTGGGTATGTTATTTTTTTAACCATAGATAAAATCCTCCTTGTGTATTATAATAGAAACTCCTTCATTCATTATTTGAGCTTGTTATAAGAGTTATTAGTGTACAATCATGTTCTGGTTTTAGTGAGAATATGGTTTGGGTGACAACACTCATGGAAAATCATGACATTGACATATAAATACTTATGATATGTAGATAATAAACATGTAAGGGTTTTGTATATGTTTATTATCATATTATTCCTCTGTGTTCTTATATTCATCAGACTATATTTCACATTGATTACATGTGTGTCCTTGTGTATTCCATAAAACCATGATTGAGTTTAATGAAATAACAATTTGTTTTTGTCAAATATTTCTCACTCTAGATATGATATGTTCTGACACTATATTATATTCCATGTTTCCATGAAAATTATTTAGTATATAAAAATTGTGGTTTTAGTTATTTTACCAAAATTATAAATTGTCCCACTATGAATTGGTGGCCCTACATGTGAGGCATTTTCCGAATAAACATGTGATATGATGATAAGACAATGTTTGAATAATAAGTGTGACAGACTTGTTTCCGAACACAGGGAAAAGATGGTCTTATGTGATCTGAACTAAGAGGAAATAGTGGGTCATAAATGTATTCAATGACATATCATATAATATAATGTTGAGATACCATAACCTTATGGCTTGAACTGACGTAGTGCTCCAATGTGATGGTCATGTATCCTAACATGAGACTCATTAACCTTTTCATCATTATTATATGTATATTGTGATGTTGTGGTTGACTCAATATCATGATTTATATTTTCTCCACGTTTTTGTCTAAGAGTGTATTCCTTTACGGTCGGGGGTTTATAGTGTCTTGGATAGTGCATGTCCACTTTTTACATAATTGTATGATATTTTCAATGAATTTGTTCATTATCATTAAATAAAATTTTATACATGTTATCTTGTTTTATAGACCCATTGGTTGTGTACTATTGGGTATATAATCACACCATGCATGGGTATATTGATACACATATAGACTTCATAATGAGGGATACAATAAATTTTATTGCCTCATTGATGGAAATCAAGGACACAGGGAATAGTGATCAATGGAGGTATCGAGGTGAACTCTAGGGAGATCCCTTTATGTTTTAATTACTTATATTTCATGCTCACTCTCTTGTTTGACTTTCCTTATTGGGGTCATTGGTTTATTATTCTTTATGACCTTAGATAAAACTCATTTCATTATTATTTCATTGAATATTTTATTCATGTGTTAAATTTTGTTATTATTGTCTTTACTGATAATGTGGGTATAGTTTCCCAACTAATGGAATTAAAAAAAATCCGCTATTCAGAAACCATTTGTATTCGTAGAGAATATCCCAAGTTCATGTTGAAATCTAGATCATATTTAGTGATTACCTTTGAGGTTTAAAAATGGACTTATATTGGATCATCCTCTTACATTCTTCTTGACTATGTTATGGGAAATTTTAGAAAGTATTTAGGATGTGCGGTCCTCGAGAAGGGGAGTTGCATATGTATATGTCCCATACATGTGTAACAGATATATGAGTTTCCTTTTCTTGGAGTGAAAATATTTTTTTGGATTTATTATTGATTGTATGTATACTATATAGTTCCTATTTATTGGATTTGGGTGCATTAATTGATATTAGGATGTTAAAATGGATCACATTCTTGGTATATTCTTATTGAGTAATACATTGTAGTTCTTTAATGAAATGACTTTATTTGTAATAATTGTTGAGTTATATATGTATGTTCTCTAAAATGATTATATATTTATTTTCATTATATATTTTAACATTACAATTAAAATATGATTTGTATATATATGTTTTTTACTATCATTAATGAATTGATGATATGTATTGATCATTGAATAGTACATTGAAGGTTGGTTACCGACAACCTCCAAAGATTGGTTTTCTAAAATCCAATGTATATTACTAATTATTTATGAGGTTTTTATCTAATTAATATTTAATATATATTCATGTAATACCCCAAATATTATAAATATATCACCTTAATGATTTTATATGGGACCACTTGGAGGAGGAATCCAATATATTATATTAAGGAATAATGTTCCAGATGTACCGATAGACATTCAGGATAATAAAGTAGAGCATTCTCCCTTACCTGGTCAAGGGGTTCATGTAAAAGATCACCTTTATCTATGGGTCTAATTCAGAGTGCATGTTCATGGTAAAACAGTTTTCATGACTAGGGTCAATTATTATTGGGATATTCATATTCAACATCTTCCATCCTTTGGGGACATCAAAGGTCCTCATGATTCTAAGAACATGATTAACCTAATCTTGGGGATCAATGATCTAGTATATAAAATATAATATTTAAGGGTAAGTTAAGATTATTTAACGCTTTAGTGACTCTCTTGGAGGTTGGGTAGTGAAATTAAACAAGTTTTAATATTTAATGGTTCAACATTGATGACCTTCAAGGACCTTTTCATCAAAGTGATCATTCTATTTACACTAATTGCATACCATTATTATGGGTTCATGGAGCTTCATTATGGATAGATTATGGTGTATAATTACTCAAAATATTTCATTAATTTTATTTTTCTCCACTCCTCTCTTTGATGGAATCTAGGTAAGGATGAAAAGTACATTAAAGACCGGCCTATAATAAGAGTTCTGGTGTTAGGTTAGGTTCCTTGAACTGAATACTTTTACATAGGTCCTTCGATGGGGACTAATGACTAATAAGGGATTATATGAGGATTGAGTGGAATATTTTCTAACAGCCTTTACTGTACTTCATAGTGATACATATAGTAATAAGAATAAGATGTAAGAGTATCTGAGCTAGAGTGGTAGTAAATAGTCAAATCAGAGTAGGTGTTCTCTAACACCTTCTTTAGGATAAGATGTTTGTCATTGTTTTAAATATATAACTGATGGGAAATAACATAATTTTTTTTCCAAATCCTCAGATAAAGTGTGATCATTGTGGCCAGATATAGAATCAAAAGCATTTATTTATGAAGTTATTGTGTATGATGTCCCGTAGGGGATTGAGTGAGATGCATGCATTGAGCCTTTGTATTTACTTTGGTCCTCCATATTATATTATGAGCTCATGAATGATGATGACCCAGATTATTCGTGCATATCAGGGATAGTACCATGAAAATTTGGTGGGACAAGTGTATTTAATAGTGTATGTTTTTTCTGACTATAGTGAGGGACCATTGACCATTCAAGTTATGGTATTTATTAGATATACTCATTATAATGCTCTATTTGATACTTACGCATCTCATTTGTGTATATATGGGGAGATTTTAATTTTTACCAACTTATTGATCATGTTATATTTGGAGTTACATTTTCTAAATATACCTACAGAAATGGATGACAACTATATTTAGATATATCATCAGTATCCTATAGTAGTTGATAACTATTAAAATATATGTGTATTTACAGTCCTTGAGATGGATAGCTTTCATTTGATCCATGGAATTTACTATTTTACAATCATTATTTAACAAATAAAATATTACAAGTGGTGTGAATCATTTATTTTAACTAAGGGAGTTTCATTTATTATAACAGAATAGTGGGATGTTTGATCATGTAGTATATGACCATACCTAAACAATTATGAAGTTATTACAATGTCGGTGGCTATAATTGTTCTTAAAGAAAAGAAATATATAGACTTATCCTTTCATTCTATAATGTATAATTACCCATATTTTTTACCAGATGAAATTATAGTTCATCCTCTAGAAAGTTCAATTGAGTTTGAGGTTCCATTTATTTAGGGATAATAACTAATTTCAATCACTCCATATAGTATATCACCAACCGAGTTGAATAATTTTAATATAAAAATAGTTCATTTGAAGGAAAAAGGATTTATTACACTAATCACATCACATTAGGGTGATCATGTTTTGTTCATGTAGAATTCATATGGTAGTCTATGACTCCTTTGGGACTATAGAATCTAAAATTATGTAGTTGTGAAGAACATGTATACAATACATGGGACCGATGATCTCGTCAACTACTTATGGAAAGCCAAATGGGTTTCTATGATTGATCATTATTCAGGACATAAAAAACTATAGTTCAGATAATATTATATACCCTACACATCATATACCATTAGGTATGGACTATATGTTTATCATGTCAGTCATTTTAGATTAAAACATCTTAAATGGTGTTCATATATCTCATAAACATGATCTTTATCCACATATTGAAACTTCAATCATCGTGTTCATAGATGGAATCCCTATATAATCCTATACATCAAATACGAATACAAAGAATACTGATGTTTTATTCAGTACACATCAATCGCATTAATGATATGTGAAAATATCAAAGTGTTACTTTTATATTTTGGAAGTATTGTTCCATTGATATATTATTTTTGAAGAAGGGATCTTAGTGGAACAGGAGAAGGTAAAAGTGATTATAAATTGTGTTCCACCTAGGAATTTTTTTGATATTTGGATTCCATTTCGGTTGGTTTTATATTCCCAAAACCACATCCATGACATCTCAAGATTGAATGCACTGACGATATCACCAACCAAAAAGGGGGTGATGTTTGACTAGTTTAATCAATGTGAATAGGCCTTCCTTGTGAGGATGAAAATATTAGAAATTCCCCTAGAGTTAACCGTTCTAGATAATGGGATTGGATAAATATTACACTATGATACCTCAGGTGTTGGAATGAGAGATTTGTTGATGCTATAGGTGGTTGATTATGAATCAGGTTAGTGGTGACCCCATTACTAGAACTAAAAGACACATGAGTTGGAGTTGGCAGTTTTGGTCTATTCTTTAAAATATTGGAATCATTATCTCTTCTGTGAGAAGAATTTTGATTTCACAGAACATAGAAATCTTTTCTTATCATCCCTATAAAATATATAAATTTCAACAAGAGAAATTGGGTACATTATATGCCTAAAATTGAAATTCAGATGGCATGTTCAGTAGGAAATGTAATTTCTTTTCATATGAACCTTGTAGAAAAAGGTTGGAGAAGAAAGAGCCTAGATTTTGAAAATTACATGAGAAATGTAAACATATGAGTTTTATGGTTTAGTTTAATGAAATCAGATGTGTTTTTTTGGTTGAGTGGATTTTTGAAGTAACAAAGGATTATGGTGTGATTCCATGTGGACCATTAATTATCATGTCTTTGTTGGGGAACCATATGAATGTGACCCTAGAGTATAAACCCAAGTGTCTAGGGATTCTTGAATTCTTATTGAGAGATGATTTAGTTCTAGGGTGCACCTTATATGGGAATTATGTTATCTATTTCAATGAGTGGTCTATTTTTTCAGATTTTTAAAGGATGATCTATTTATCAAATCATATTATTTGATGTGGGCAGTTAGTTGAGGGTTAAAAAACATACATTAAAACATAAAAACAATTTTATTAGAAATATATTAAGTGATAAATCCCTATTTTTGTGTCATGACACATTAATTTCTAAAGGATAATGTTTTAGTATTAGATTCCAATTTATTGGCTTCTTTTAGTTTTTTTCCACTATTAAAGTCATATACAATTATTATGTACTTCATGATGGGGTTAACACAAGACCCCTTAGAGTAATGATGTCTCTTTAGTGTTAGTTGATTTCATAATGAATGTAATAAAATTTTCTGATCAATGAGACTCACTCTGTAGATGTGATGTGTAAGATATATGTCGGATAGATTATAGAACTATATAATGTGTCTTCAATTATTATATCAGGTAAGGATGGAACATTTAGATTATGGTTCTGGAAACATTTATTGAACTATTTAATGGTATAGTTGAAGTTGAGTGTGTCATATCATCCATAGACAAATGGATAGTTAGATAGGATGATTATAATCCTTGATAATATGGTTATGGCCTACATACTTGTATTTACTAGTGTTTAGGATGTGCACCTGTCCTTGGTACACTTCCATTAATAAAATTGTTTCCTTTATTCAACATATATGTAGCCTTTTCAGGAACTCTGTAGATGGATGTGTCACTCACCACTATGTTTTTTAAGATGGGGGAGTCAGAAATCATTGGGGGGGAGTATGTTTTAGGATACTAAAAAGTGAGATAATTTGATACTGAATGGGTTGGTTATCGCTCATTTTAGGTAGAGATCATATGAAAACATTATTTTTAAACCCTTGGTGTTCATTATTGGAAACCATGTTTCCATTTGGGTGTCACTGTAGTTTTGGAATCAATGATTATCGATGAAAGTTAAGTTGGTGTCATGGCTTAAAGGACCATTGGAGGCCACAAAATGTATTAGAGAAGTGTCTAATAGATCATAATTTCCATTAAAATATTGAGTTATTCATGATGTGTTATATTTTACCCAAATTCAATTAAACATGTATGGTATTACACATGGGATCGACCATGAGTGTGTTTGGAAGGAACCATACAAAAATTTTATAGAGATCCTCATGTGTTTTATTGAATTATGAGAGAATGTGTTGTGGGAGAAAGTGGTGAAACATATACAAGTATTATGGAGGAATTCATAGATCTATAAGGAAACATGGGACTGGGTTCAGATGTTTTATCTTAGTGGATATTTTTTATAAAACCACTTGAGAGTCTTTCCCAAGATTGGAAATCATTTGCGGGAGGGACGTACCACCCTTGTAGCATCCCTAGTATTTATAGAATAATAATTTTTCTTATCTATTATTATTTACAAAAAAAGATATTAATTATATATTAAAGAGGGAACATTGTCGGATTTCATACTCAACACACAACAATGGGTTTCCCCAAAATCATACATTGTATACAATAGTGAATTATATAGGAAAGTAATATAATAATAATATATTTATTTTAAATGGTAGTTAATTACTAGTTTTTGTAATGGATGGAAATAATATAACTTACTAAAAGATGATTTTACATGTTTGTTAAATGTTTTTCCAATTATACATTAACATTTAGAGGCTTAAAATGATAATTAATCCAATTTTAAGAGTAAAATACTCTATTATTATTGAAAGGTTGTTTTATTGTCTTTTATTGGTGAAGCCTTTTTAAATATAGTTTTTGAAAAATTTATATGATTTATTTTAAAAAATGAATTTATTATTTAGATGAAGAACACCAAAATTTACTTAGGTTTAAATTTTAGTATTTTTTTGATGAAATTAATATTTTTATGAATACTAAAAAATACTACATTTTAATTCAAAATTTTCTTTTAATTCAAAATTTCCTCTAGATTTCATGATCCTATTGATTCATACAATACCTACTGATATAGAATCATAAAATTAATCCTCACTTACTAGATGTATTATTTCTTTTCATAATACCACCCATTGAGTACTTGAGATGTAATGAAATAGAGGTTTTCAAATGAAGAGGTATAGTTTTTCATCGAATATTTAAGTATTATTTCTTCTTCTTCCTCATGAAAATAACTTATAACTGTGGTTTTATAAATAATAACTACCTCCCATATACTGAGATTTTATTATGTTTATGTATTAACTTTAATCTATTTCCTTCTTTGTTAAATGATTAATGAATGCATCGTTCATGTGAACTGTTTACTACCTCCTATCAAATCGTTGTAATTCATTGTCAATCACAACATCTCACTGATGACTATAACGATGATTTTAATGTATATATATATATATATATATTATTAATGAAATTATTATAAATTTTTGAATAAAATATATAATATATTTTTTACCTTTGCATTGATTGAAAAACAATAACATCATTCATGAAAAAATGAGGTTTCCCACCAATATAAAGAAATGTGATTTACTTTTTCATCACAAACATATTTGAGATCTATATGTAAGTGAGTTTAAAAATATAATATGATATTTAGGACATAATAATAATTATATAAATGTAAAATTATTCATACCCTCTTTCATAAATAATTTTTTTAAAAAGGAAACATTTCCCACGGTTATGTATATATTATAGTCTCACTGTTGTAACATAGTTCCTTTTCTACTAACATCATGCATAGAAGGTTCTATAATTATAATTAATGTATAAAAATTTAAATTATGAAGATATTATTGTTCTTTAGATAATGTAATAATGACAACATAGTCCCCATTAAACATATCTCATTTATTTAGACCTTATAAATTTAATGTCTTTTAAACAAACTATGTTGACATAATTGACTAAATAATATAATATTTCATTAAAATAACTAAAATAAATGGTTCGATGATAATTTTATAAACTTATAGATGGATATTAAAATGTTGTTAATTGTTTTATGTTTATTATTTAGGTGTACAAATACATGCATAGAATATTTCGAATTGACGTAAGTGGTTTCTTTTATAAATTTGATATCATTGGGTAATATCATTTATCATTGATAATATTATGATAATATTAATACTGATATTATTTTTGATTTATTTTATTTAATTTTTTTCATAGATTCTATTTTATTACACATAAACACTCAATTGATTAATTATCAATTCAATGATATGATTAATATAAGGGTTATTCATCTCGATTTTTCATTATTTAGGGATTATGTTTAATTAATGAACCAACATTTTTATTGAAGGTTTATATAATTCCCATTGATAATTTATATCATGTATCTACTTATATTAGATATATTTAGATTCTTATTTTAGATCAATTATTGCATATGATCATATTCCAAAATTCAACAAAACGATACTTATTTTTATAATACTATCTCAATCAATTTCTAGATTGTATTAGATCACAGTAATTTTGAGATGGATCATACAATCCCATTTTATTGAATGATAAAAAATTTATTTTCCTCTTGGAATGAATATTTTTAAATGTTTCATCTTAATTTAATCCCAAAATTATTGGAAAAAAATAAAAAGGTTGTTTGTAAATGATACCAGTCTTGTATATTCTTTTATATCAACAATATTTTCCTTCCATATCATTGTTTTCAAAAATGTTTTCCAAAATTATCTAAATTAATACCTAATTATTTATTATTTTCATTTTCAATAATATTTTTATTTATTAATACATTTTAAAAACCAAATATTTCAAATTATTTTCAAAAAATGTGTTTTTTCACTTTTCACCAATGTTTAAAAACAATGTTTTCTTTTATTGTATACAACAAGAAATAATTTTCTCCCATCATGATTTTTATTTTCATAAAAGATTAATTTACATTTTCCCATTGATATTTTCAATGGAAATAATTTTCTCACTATCTTGTTATTTTTTATATTCTAAGAGTACCGAAAAGGGGTACTTTCACTTTTTTAAATAAAATGTTTAGTGTTCATTAATGGATGTATTATAGGGATTTTTTTAATTATACCACCATGAAATATTTTCCCTTCCAAGGGGTTATCCAAGATACAATAGAATAATCATTTTTTTCATGGGTGTAATATTGAAAAGTGAAATCATCTAAATATTTTCTTCATGAATGGTACCTTTACATTGATTATGATGATCATGATTCCGATATAGATCATGATGACGGGTGAGACTAATTTATATCATGATAATATTTGAGGCTGATATATATATCCAATGCATTTTGTAAAGAGATTATGATAAACATTTTTTCTCTCCTGGAAGATTGATGGAATTTATCAGGTATGTTAATTCAATTGTAAGAGTGATCATAAGAGTTGTATTATAATTATTTTACATGATACTAACACATTTTCTATATGATTTTGAGGATATTCTCTTCGATATTTTTTTCATGAATTGTTTTCACATTTTTCATTATTTTTAAATTATCTTATTCTTGTATTATGTTAAACATTTAGTTCATGTTTCATGATTTATGATCCATTTTTTATGAATTATCTTATGTTACTATCAAGGACATTGATTATTTCATCATACCCTTATACTCATCTTATAATTAGTGATGACATTAAATTGTTAGTTCTTATGTTTACCCTTACTGAGTGTTTCAGTTCAACCTTATTAGGTTTCCTATAACGAACCATACATTACATAGATTGTTATTACACCAGAATTGAATCCTACTTATTATAACATATAAAAAAACTAATATATGACTTTATAGGTATAGTGTCTTTAGAAACTGGGAAACATAAACAACTACTTCCTAAAGCATCTACATTGTCTCCCGTTTATTTCATCATATCTAGAGTCCCTTTTGGCATATCCTACTTAGTACCCTTATTCATGAACTAGGTAAAATAAAACATTCAAAAGGGTGAGCTCTAATGCTCAGTAAAGGTAAACAAAGGAAATATAAATCATATCATATTCATAAGAACATAACATTTTGAAAATATTAACCTGGAAAATAGATCATAATATCATAACATGGGATAAATCATAGTAGTATAATGGAATCTATATAATCATAACATAAAACGTGAAAATTTGTGGCAGACACACATAATCAAATAAAACCAATTCATATTATTCAAGACTCATTTCCAAGAATATCATTGCAGACAAAGTCCATTTCTAAACCGATTTTAATCCTCATTCTATTCCTGTATCACTGAACTAGATTAACTAGTCGTTCCAGCCATGTCAATCTCATCAGATATAAATCATTTCCCAATGCATTGGAGGGAGATATAGGTCCCACATATCTCATAATGAAACCATTATTATGTGTGCCACAAAATCATATATCATATATCATAACATAACCCATGTAATAAAAATGGGATTCTTAAACATCATTCACTAATAAAATAATCCATATAAGATAAAAGTAATTCATAAAAATAATTCCATCATAACAAAATCAAGTCAATATAAAAATATTGATAGAAACATAACCCTATATTTTCTTATATGGGAAATAATTTTGATAAAACAATTGAACTCAATTATTGAGGAAACTATCCTATCTACTTCAATTTTTTTCCTTTATTAACATGTCATACAATTTTAAACTAAAAGAAGTTAATTAAAAATAATCTTGAAACATTTAAAGTAATATTCATGGGAATAATATTCTTTGAAATCATAAAAATCCATTCATGCTATATAAGTTAAAAAACATTCTTCTCATACTTTGGCCGGAAATGTCAAAAAGTATCTTGTACTGAAAATGAAAAAAGAATCCTTTAATATCTTTTAATAAAAATTCACCACTCAGTAAAATTGGATTTAAAAAATTGGAGGAGTATTTAAATAATATTAAATATTGAGTAAAAATGGATCTGGATGATAAATATGCCTCAGTAAATTCTGAAGTTTAAACAATCTCGGATAAAAATGAGATTGTGAGATTTTACCTTACCTTAGGTCTGATATGTATCGTACGTATCTAAAACTACTGTATAATTATTTAAATAATTTCATTTACTTATTAAAGAATCATATTCATTGTTATGATATAATATATGGTCATATTCTTATCTTCTTATTATTAATATTTCATTGCTACTTGTTATTCGCGTGTCCATTGCTTTATGTTCTTATGCATGTTTTGTCGAATAAATTCTTATTCCCCTTTTCAGTTTATAGATAATGCATTTAATGAATTTTATTAGATTAATATATATCATATTTATTCATTCAATTCATTTATATAGTCATTATTCAATAAGGATCATGTAGAACAAGTCACGTCACATCGTGGAGATAGTAGGCCGTACGTACGAACGAATGATGATATCATTCTTTTCATATTAAAATCATATATAATTGAATGTTATATCATATATAAAGAATATAAATAATGTTATATTTATTATCTATATCATTTATACTCATTATTATACCAATCTAAATGATGAAATGTTTGAATAACAAATTACACCACGATGTGGAGACGGTAAGCCGTACGTACGCACGTGTGGTGACTTCTTCATTCATTGGATGGCCAAAATAACTAATTTGGTTGTAAAATTTCTATAATAACATCAAAATATATAGAAGATATTGGAGTTATTATTTTACAGTGGAAACAGCAAAGAAGGAAAAAGTGGAAGAGGAAAGGAACTTGAAATAGGGGGGGAGATATTTACCTCTTCCACGGGTTCTTCCTTTTGATTTGATCAACATGGATCCTTAGATTGTCTTTATGACTAAAGTAAGGCCTCTATAATGAATGTAGGATATTTTATATGGTATTTTGGAAGGTTTTGGTTGAGCCAAATGGATTTGGTGGTTTAAATTAGAGAGAAGGGGGAGAGCCCTTTTTATAAGAGGGGTGAGGGGCACATTAGAAAAAACATAAAATATTATTTTATAATAAATTCATAGTCGATTTTAATGGTTCCAAAGTGACTTATTTCTAGTATAGTATGGTTATGGGTCTAAAACCAGTCAATAAATAGGTTTTATATAGGTTTGAGTCACAATATTAGCTTTATATTTTAGATTTAACTCTTAGTTAAATAGTTTGACATTTATCATTTCTCATTGTATTTTTATATTTTATGGTTACTAAAAATATTATATACATCCAAAAGAACCCCAAGTGGTTCATTAATTATACAAATATTATTATATAAGTCCATTAGACTAACTGTAGATTTTTAGGAATTGAATATCAATTAATAATATAATATTTGCTTAAAAAAACCCTTTTATGTCAATTTTGACACCATTTGGTATTTTGTTTTTTCTAAATTCATAACAGCATTTTTACTTCGATAAAAATTCATCTATCCAACCCTACTATGTTATATTAACCTGTAAAATTATTTGAATTCATAAAAAGTCTCATATTATATTTATTTGGGTATTTGTAATATCAATTATGTGAATATTTCATTAATAAGGTAATTGTTGCATCATCATTGTGTCATAAATAAATTAAATTATTAAAGTATAAATATAATAAATAAAATACCATTTTGTAGGAAATATTTTTATATTTAAAATTAATATTTGCAGTATAATTTATCTAATGTATAACCCAATTTTAATAATGTTTTACTTATTAAACTTTCATTTTAACTCTTTTAACTATTATTTTAATTAAATAATAATAAATGTCCTAATCAAATCCAAGTGGAACTAAATGGTTATATTTAATTCCTATGGTTGTTATTGGTTGAATTACACTTATCCAATAGAATTAGGACGCATGTTAGGGTAATAATAATATCATTTTTACGATTAATTACGCTATTTACTTTAACCATGGTAAATAAAAGTAAAAAGTTACTATTCACCAAAAAATATTTTAATCTTATTGAACCACTTTTTACTTACTGATAGAAACCGTGTTTTTCTAATTTTTGAAATTCTACTCACAGAAGCTGTAAAATTATGAATTATGTAAATTTGTAAATTCTCCTAGGAGGTGGGTTAAAGACGGTAAAAACTTCAATAAAAATTTTATATATCTAAAATTATTATAAAATGACTCCAATAAATTAAATTGAACTTATATAGGTATTATGTATATATATTTACCTAAAATATATTTAAATAAAAATTCAGTTTTAAACTATAACTCAGTGTTTTTCACTCTTCAACAAAAATTGAATGTTTTCAGAAAAATTGCATAAATTCAACCTACGCTAATTTCGATATTCTGTATCCAAAAATGAATTCCATTTTGAAAGATAAAATTTATAAAATTTCAAAAAGTGGGTATTACTATTCAAAACAGATAGTTTATATAATATTTTAATAACATATCTTGGTTTAGTGAAATTCAGTATTGCGTACAACACAAGCTATCGAGAAAGGTTGATTTTGTGTGTAACACAATCCAAGATAGTGTTGTGTGTACTGAAATATACCTTTTGTGTTTCGTATTACATAAAACATAAAAACAAAATTTTTCTCATAAAATATCTTGGTGTAACATTCTACCCCCCTTAAAAAGAATTTTTCCCTCGAAATTCATCACATCGTAATGAATAGATGAGGATAAATCTACCTAATAATATCCTCAAGTTCCCGTGTAGCTTATTCTAATTATTGGTTCATCCATAAATCGTTATCCAAGCGAATGGTCTTGTTTTGTAGAAATTTATGACTACGATCCGGAATCTCTATTGGTTGTTCTTCATAAAAAATATCATGCTCTAGCGGTGCAACTTCTATGCTTAGTACATGTGAAAGATCAGGTATGTACTTTCTTAGGAGAGATACATGGAATACATCATAAACATGAGAGAGATTTGGTGGAAGCACAAATTGGTAAGCAACCTTTCCAACACGATCCATTATTTCAAAAGGACCAATATACCTAGGGTTCAACATTCCCTTCTTTCCATTTCTCATTACTCTCTTCCAATGAGATATTCATAAGAACACTTTATCTTCCACTTCAAACTCTAGGTCTTTTCTTCGATTGTCTGCATAACTTTTTTGTCGACTCGGAGATGCTTTTATGTGTTGTTGATTAGATCATACCTTTTCTTCCATCTCATCAACAAGATCAGGTCCTAATAGCATTCTTTCCCCAACTTCATCCCAACAAGTTGGAGATCCGCATTTCTTTACATAGAGAGATTAATAAAGAGCCATCTTAATACTAAAGTGAAAGCTATTATTATAAGAAACTTCCACCAAAGGTATGTGTTGATCCCAACCTCCTTTTAAATACATAGAGAATGCTCTCACCATGTCTTCTAGAGTTTAAATTTTCCTCTCAGACTGGCCGTCTGTCTCAGGATGATAAGCAGTGCTGAAACTCAACTCTATATCTAGAGTATGCTGATGACTTCTCCAAAACATCGTGGTATACCTCAGATCCTTATCAGATATAATGTAAAGTGGTACTTTATGAAATCATACCACTTACTTCACATATATCCTGGAATGATGATCAAGGGAGAAATCATCTCTAACAGTAATGAAGTGTGCTGACTTCGTAAGATGATCAATTATAACCCAGATAGCATTATCACCTTTGGATGTTTTAGGAAGTCCAGTGACAAACTCCATAGTGATGTTCTCCCATTTCCATTCTGGTATGGGTAATGGTTGTATCATTCCCTTAGACTTCTGTCTCTCAATGCAAACTTTCTAGAAAACTATGCATCGAGAGACATATTCAACAACATCTCTTTTCATGCCATCCCACTAAAAGTACTCCCTCAGGTCCCTATTCATCTTCTTGCTTTTGGGGTGAATAGAGAATGAAGAACTATGAGTTTCATCCAATATTTCCTTCTTTAATTTTCGGATGGGAGGAACACAAACCCGATTCATGATCCTTATTATTTCATCATAATCAATGTGAAATTCAGAAACATTTATCGCCTTTTTTTGTAACTCAATATCTTCTTTCTGTGCCTCTTTAATCTTCACATGTATATATGGTTGAAAATTCATCTGAAAAAGTTAATAATTTTCCCTTTCCATTATAATTCCAAGATACATTCTTTATAATTCCATAAATATTGGTTCTTTTGTGATCCACATCATGGATAAGCTATCATGGTCTTGTCGACTTAATGTGTCTGTCAACTTGTTTACCTTCCCATGGTGGTAATGAATTGATCAGTCTCAATCCTTAATCAGCTCCAACCATCCACTTTGGCGTCTATTCATCTCCTTTTATGTGAAAATAATCTTTAAACTTTTATGATCTGTATAAATATCACACATTTCACCATAAAGATAATTCCTCCAAATCATTAATGAAAAGATTACCGAAGATAATTCAAAATCATGAGTTTGGTGGTTTTGCTCATGGATTTTCAACTGTTGTGAGGAATAAGCTATTACTATATCAATTTTCATGATAACATACCCTAATCCAATCTCGGATGCATCACTATAGATCAAAAAAATTTCACCCCTATAAGGCAGTTTGAGCATAGGTGCACTGGATATCTGTCTTTTTAACTCCTTGAAATTCTCTTCCCACTCCTCCGTCCAAACGAACTTAACTCCTTTTCGAGTCAACGTGGTGACAATATTAGATAATCGTGAAAATTCATTCACAAATCATTGATTATATCTAGCCAACCCAAGAAAACTTCGGATCTCAGTTACTATTGTCGGTCTTGACCATCTTTCAATGACCTCTGTTTTTTGCTGGATCAAACGATTTCCCCTCTTTTGAGATTATGTGACCCAAAAATGATACTTTTTGAAGCCAAAATTCACACTTGGTAAATTTGGAATAAAACTTATCCTTTCTTAGGATCTTTAATACAATTCTCAAGTGATCTTCATGTTCTTCCTTGCTATTTGAATAGACAAGAATATCGTCTAAAAAGACTACCACAAACTAATCAACATAGTCTTTAAAGACACTATTCATTAGATCAATGAAGATTGCAGGGGAATTAGTAAGACCAAATAGAATCACTATAAATTCATAGTGTCCATAACTTTTACGAAAATCCTTCTTTGGTATATCATCCCTTTTGACCCTTAATTGATGATACCCTGAATGAAGATCAATCTTGGAAAAGTATATAACTTCGCGTAGTTGGTCAAATAAGTACTCAATGTTTGGGAGAGGATATTTTTTCTTCATATTTATATTGTTAAGTTCTCGATAATTAATACAATGTCTCATAGATCCGTCATTCTTTTTTACAAACAGAACAAGTGATCCCCTAGGTGTTGCACTCGGGTGTATGAATTCCTTATCAAGATTCTCTTGGAGCTACTTCTTCAATTCCTACAACTCAATCGGGTTCAATATATAATGTGTCATGGAAATGGTCATAGTACATGGTATGAGTTCAATTGAAAACTCAACTTCACGATTTGGTGGAAGACCTGGAAATTCCTCTAGAAATACATCATCAAACTCCTTTACAATGGGCATATTACTAATCATGAGTTTCTATCCAACCATTTGAGATAAATAACCTTCATTTATTGGAATCAAGACCCATAATATCGATGAAATTTCAACTAGATGGTTATATTAATCCTTGAATTGACAGATGATCATAGATTGACCAGGAATATGAAATGTGACTTCCCTTATTTGGCAATAGATATGAGCTCCATATGAGGAAAGCCAACCCATGCCATGAATCACATCAAATTCCACTATAGGAAGGATCACAAGATTTTAAGGAAGCACTTTCCCACAAACGCCAATTGGAGAAGAATTATAAACTTTTGATGCAACCATTGTTCCCTTAAGAGTTGTCATAGCTAACTCAACAGCTAATTGTTGAGGTGGTATAGAGATACCCATATAAAATTCTTCAGAAATAAAAGAGTGGGTGGATTCAGAATCAAATAAAACATTTTTTACTTTAGAGTGGATGGTAAGTGTACCTTTCACCACATCATTATCATAATCCATATCGCTTATAGAAAGTACTTGTGACTATCTTTTTTCCTTTGGCCTTAAGATTTAATTGATGTAGATAATCATCAACAACCCTTGGATTAGGTCATTTATTATCACAATCCCCCATTTCCTTGAACTTGTAACATTGATGTGCAGAAGGTGCATTCTATGTAGCCTTTTCTTTGTTCGCATCACTATCCATCTTTTTCCCATCATTGCAGCATTCAGATGGATGATGAACATCTCTTACACATTTTAAACATTTACATTTACCTTTAAGACAATTTCCTCCATGTTTCTATCCACACTATGAGAATAAGGGAAAAGTCATCTCCTTTTCAGTGTTGTCTTTACATTTCCCTTTGAATTCGATTTTCACCTTCTTATCGAATCCATATGACTAATGGGTTTCTCCAATCTCCATCTAAACTTTGAGAGCACATCGCAAAATTTCCTCATAGCTATTGAAGTCCCTTATGGTTAACTCCCTTCAAAGACTTGGTTTTAACCCACTAAAGAATCGATCGATCTTACTCTCAGGTTGGATAATAATAACAGAAGCATACCTTGCATGTCTTGTAATGTTTTCTTCATAGGCACCAACAGATTCATCATCCTTTTTCATTAGTTCTAGAATCTTTTTCTCCATATTTTTTCTAAGAATACGAGGAAATTACATATTGAAAAATATGTTCTTGAACTCGTCTCATTCCATGGACTCAATTTCATCTCTTTGCCACGTATTCTTGATAAGATTCCACCATTGATCAGATTTACCTTCCAAATTATATACTGTTAGATGAATTTATCATGTTCATAACATTGATGAACAGAAGATATCTTTTCAGTGGTACTGATCCATTGTTCAACCACTAATGGATTAGTAGACACACTGAATGATGGTGGACGCTGCGTCGTGGAGGATTCAACAGAATGTTTCCCCATACTTTGCTCGTTTGGATGTCCTACATGATTAATATCTTGAGAATGTTGTGTGAGCATGGCTACAATATTTTTCATTCCTGCTCCCATAACGTTTGGTTTCTCAGGGGGACAATCATTGCTTTTCCCGTCACATTTAGCAATAACACGGTTAAAATGGGTTCCAGCCATTGACTAAAACCAATAAAATAATGTGAGAAACACTAATCATAATAGGAAAACCACATAATCCAGAATAAAATTTAACACTTTAGGTCTTATCATAGGTTATTCATGACCATTTCTAAAACTCTAATATTGTGTTCCATGCTTAGACATATCCTTAGGATTCATACTAAGGCTTTCACATCCTAGTTTCCCAAGGTTGACTATACCTTTCTTATGATACCATATATAAGATCCATACTTTACATATATTTTTATTACTTCAGAATTGAAGCATACCTATTACAAAATATAACAAAAATATGATAGGACCGTATAGGTATAGTGTCTTTATAAATTGGGAAACATAAACAACTTGTTCATAAAGCATCTACATTGTCTCCATTTATTTCATCATATCGAGAGTCCCATTTGGCATATCCTACTTAATAAACTTCTTCCTGACCTGGGGAAAATAAACCATTCAAAATGGTGAGCTCAAATGATCAGTAAGGGTAAATAAAGGAAATATCAATCATATCATATTCATAAGAAGATAACATTTTGAAAATCTTATTATGCAAAAGAGATCATAATATCATAACATGAGATAAATAATAGTAGTGGAATGTAATCCCAATAATCATAACATAAAACATGAATCTTTGTGGAATACACACATAATAATATAAAATCATTTCATATTAGTAAAAACTCAATGCCAAGACTATCAAAGTAGACAAAGTCCATTTTAGAACCGAGTTCAATCCTTGTTCCAGTCCTATATCACTGAACCTGATTGACATTCTGTTCCAGTAAAATCTATATAATTTGATATAAATCATTACCCAATGCATTGGAGGGACATATATGTCCCACCCATCCCATAATGAAACCATTCTTATGTGTTCCACAAAATCATAAATCATATATCATAGCACAACCCATGAAATAAAAATGGGATTCTAAAAATTCATGTCCTCATAACATAATCCATATAAGATAAAAGGACATCATAAAAATAATTCCATCATAACATAATCATATCAATGTAAAAATAGGGATAGAAATAGTACCCTGTATTATCTTATATGGAATGAAATTTTGATAACACACTTGAACTCCATTCTAGAGGAAAATATCCTTTCTACTTCAAAAACATTTTTCCTTTATTAACATGTCATGTAATTTTAATCTAAAATAAGATAATAAAAAATAATCATGAAAACATGTAAATTAAGCTTCATGGAAATATTGTTCTATGAAATCATAAAAATACATTCAAGTTTTATAACATAAAGAACATTCTTCTCGTACTTTGGACGGAAAACTCAAAAATTATCTCGTACTAAAAATGAAAAAAGATTCCTTTCATATCTTTTATTAAAAATTCACCAATAGGTAAAATTGGATTTAAAAAAATGTAGGAGGATATAAATAATATTACATATTGAGGAAACATGGTTTTGGATGATAAATATTCCCAGTAAATTATGAAGAATAAACAATCTCTGATAAAAATGAAATTGTGATATTTTCCCTTAACTTAGGTCTGATATGCTTCAAACGTATCCGAACCTCCTGTATAATGATTTAAATAAGTCATTGACTTATTAAAGAATCATATTATTTGTTATGATATCATATATGGTAATATTCTTCTCTTATTATTAGTAATATTTCATTGCTACTTGTTATTCGGGTGTTCATTGCTTTATGTTCTTATGCATGTTTTGTCAAATGAATTCTTATTCCAATTATTAGGTAATAGATAACTCATTTAAATAATGGTATTAGTGAAATATATATCATATTAATTCATTAAATTCATTTATATCATCATTATTCAAGGACAATCTTGTAGAACGAGTCACATCACATCGTGGAGACGGTAGGTCGTACGTACGCACGAGTGATGATATCATTCTTTTGATATTTTAATAGTATATAATTGGATTGTATATCAAATGTACAAAATTAGAATAATGTTATATTTATTATTTATATATTTATACTCATTATTATACCCACCCAAATGATGAAATGTTTGAATCAAAAACTACACCAGGACGTGGAGACGGTAAGCCGTACGTACGCACGTGTGGTGACTATTTCATTCATAGGATGGATAAAATAACTAATATAGTTGTACCATTTTTATAATAAAATCACTATATATAAAATATACTGGATTTATTATTTTAGAATGGAAACAACAAATAAGTAATAAGTGGAAGAAGAAAGGAACTTTAAATAGGTGGTGAGATATTTACATCTTCCTGGGGGTTTTCCGGTCGATTTGATCAAAAAGGGCTCCTTACGTTGGAATTCTGACTAATAGAAGGCATATAGGATTAAGGGAGGACAGTTGAGAGGGTATTTGGTTAGGTTTTTTCCAAGCCAAATGGATTTGGAGGTGTGAATTAGAATGAAGGGGGAGTGCCCTTTTTATAAGAGGGGTGAGGGGCACCTTATGAAAAACTTAAAATATAATTTTATAATAAATTCATATTCAGTTTATAATGTTTATAAAGCGACATATTTCGAGTCTAGGGTGGGTCTGGGTCGAAATCCTCTCAACAAATAGGTTTTAGAAAATCATAGGTCACCATTATAACATTATAATTTAGATTTTACTCTATGTTAAACAATTTACCTTTTACCATGTCTTCCTGTATTCTTACACTATATTGTTAATACACTTACTATAAATTTCCAATAGAACCCCTATTGGTTACTTAATTTCATATATATTATTATATAAGTCTTTTTTAGGAACCTTAAATTTTTAGGAATATATTATCAATTAATAATTTAATATTTGTTTTTAAAAAAATTTATGTCAATTTGGACACTATTTTGTATTTTTTTCTAAAAATATAACAGCATTATTACTTCGAAAAAAATTCATATAACAAACCCTAATTTGTTATATTAACCTATGAAATTAGTGGAATTCATAAAATGTCTCAAATTACATTTATTTTGGTATTTATAATATCAATTACGTTAATATTTCATTAATTAGGTAATTACTACATAATAATTGTGTCATAAATACATTAAATTATTTAATGTCTAAAATTCATTAATAAAATACCATTATGTAGGAAATATTTTTAGATTTCTAATTAATATTTATAGTTGGATTTATATTATTTATAACACTTTATTAAAAATGTTTTACCTATTAATCATTGATTTTAGCTCTTTTAACTCTTCATTTAATTAAATAATAATAAATGTCCTAATATAATCCAAGTTGACCTAAATGGTAATATTTTATTCCTAAGGTTGTTTTTGGTCGAATTACAGTTATCCAATATAATAAAGACATGTTTTAGGGTAATAATAATATCATTTTTACCCTTAATTACCCTATTTACTTTTCACCATCGTAAATATAAGTAAAAAGTTACTATTGACCAAAAATTATGTTTATCATATTGAACCACATTTTACATAATAATATCAATTTTGTCTCTTGTATTTTTTAAATTCCACTCACAGAAGTGGAAACATTATGTTCTATGAAAATTTGAAAATTCTCTTAGGAGGTGGGTAAAAGACAGTAAAAAGTTCAATAAATTATTTATATATATATATAATTATTATAAAATGACTCCAATGAATTACGTTGAACATATATAGGTATTATGTATCTATTTAGACCTAAAATAATTTTAAATAAAATAAATAATTATTTAAATATAAATTCAGATAAAACATTAACTTAGTATTTTTCACTATTCCTCAAAAATTGAATGTTTTCAAAAAAATAAAAAAATTTCACCCTAAGATAATTTCGATATTTTGAATCAAAAAATGAATTCCATTTTGAATGATAAAATTTATAAAATTTCAAAAAGTGGGTATTACTAATCATAATGGCCATTTTATATAATATTTTAATTACATATCGTTATTTAGTGAAACTCAGTATTGCGTACAACACAAGCTATCGAGGAAGGATTCTCTTGCGTGTAACGCAAGCCAAGACAATGTTGTGAGTAGTGAAAGGTTACTTTGGTGTTTATTATAACATAATACATAAAAAAACCATTTCTCATAAAATCATAATGTGTTACATTTCCATTTCACGAGGATATGAATAATGATGTTGAATGATTTATTTCTATAAATTTTTAATGTTTGAATAATATTTTGGGAGATATTGAACACAATATTTTGATTTATAAAATATTGTAATAGTGGTAAAATTTAATACGTGAACACATGATTATTTTTATAAAAGATTTTTTCCTAATTCAATAAAATTGTAAACCAAAAATATCAATAGAATTGAAGTAATCCAATATTTCCTTTTTTTTTGTTTTATATTTTAGATCCCTAGAATTTGTTGAATTTAATGCCTATCAAATAAAAAATATATTTTTTATATTCTTATCACTAGTTAATAGAGTGTGTGTTTAGAGGTATAAAAAAGAATTTGGATTCTAATCATCATCATTAAAATATTTGAACTGAATTAATATAGGTCAAATTATATTGAAATATATGATGCTCAAGAATTTGAATGTATTATAGGTAGTGTAAAATGATAATAACCTTTAACGATTCTCATATTTTAGGGATATATTGAAATGTGTTTTAAAACTTCATTTTCTAGATCCATTTTTTATTAGAATCTTATTGTTATATAGAACATATTTCATAATTATCTTTTATTTAAATCATTTAATGTTTATTTACATAATATTATTTATATTATAAAAACAATCACCTAGTAGTTTCATGAGAAATAAATACTTATTCATCATCATCAAATTGATGTGTATAGTAATTGGGGTCTATAGGTGCTAAAACCATTGTATCAAGTCAATTAGTCAATATAGATAAGATAATCTCTAAAACTATCAAGTATTTCACCTTCTCCATAATAACATGAGTATTGAACACCGGTTTTTTACTCTAGGGAAGAACACATACAAAATTTTATAGGCATTCATAATCAAATATTGATATTTCATGATTAAAACCTATATACTATCTTAATAAGAATTCATATTTTTATTATAAGTATTTTACAATTTATAAGAAATTAATTTTTTAAAATTTATTTAAGTTTTAAAAAATGTATTTATAAAATTGATATCAATATAAAAATATAAGAAAACCCATTATTATAAAAACTATTTTATATCGACATATTTCATCAAAAAACAATTAAAATTTGGGGTAAAACCATTATTGGTAACCATTTAAACATCGAAATTTTTAAAAAAAACAAATAACATTATATATACAATTAAAATATAGTATTTATTTTTTTTGATGTTGGGAATTACCTTGAAATTAAATGAATTGATGTAATCTACATCACATATAAAAATTTACAAATAACACCACCATGAAATGGGAATATATTTTAACTAAACATAAAAGTAGTAATAATTATTAATGGGAATGTGGAATGATCTAATGCCACTAGAAAAGATATATACATGAAAAATGATAATTCACTGAGAGGGGGATTAATTAATTCACAAAATTTTATAATTTTTTCATTTAAAAATAATATAATTTCATTAATGTGCATGATATGGTCGTTTTATATTATCCATTCCAAAATTATGGATTGAGAACAATAGACACTATTGATTCAACATAGATCCCCATAATTAATGAGAATTCAAAAAAAATTATAATCATATAAATCCTGTGACCACACATACCATTATAATCGATATCTGAATTTTAAATTATAATTTATTAACATTGAAATCATGATACATAATTTCACTCCAAAATTGTGTCAGGGGCTCTAGATAAAATTGCCTAAAATACACTAATAGTAACAACAAGGGAGTCTTTAAATAATATATACCTCAATAATGTTATCATTATGAAAATTCCTCCTTCTCTATTTTTTAGCTTATTCTTCCACATTTTCATCTAAAATTCTCTTTAATTTCACCACAGTATTATAAAATCACACATGTCATCAAAAAATAAAAATTTTGTGCTTAAATGTTTGTGATTAATGTATGGATTAGACACACCCTCTTCTTTTTCATCTATCAATTCAATCCCATAAATCTAAAAACACATGGGTACAATTGACGTTATTAAATCATAACGTTCTAGATTCCAATATGGATCTTATTGAGAAACGTATTGAAAAAAATAAAATAATATATTCTTTCTTCCTTAAATGTTTAAAAATTTATATAATGAAATGAATATCACATTCACAATGATGAAAATACAGTCCCTTACTAGTATAGAATATCAACACGAATAACTAGAAATCTACCCATTCTGCTACCACGATACTATCTCTTATATAGAGTGATCATTTTAAAATTTACTTCAAGAGATGAGACAAATTATCAAATAATATACATTGAAACATTTTGAAATGTTCCATAGTGAGAAAAATTCATCATCACGGATGTCCTATTTTTGAATCCATGTTAATTTTTCTATCTCTATTCCATTAATCATTACTTTAATGAATCAGGAAATAACTGTTTCTTCTATCATAAAAATTTGAAAATACAAAATCATGGGATTTTGCTTCTAGTGTGACTTCATTCCATGAAGGGGTAGCGGTAAATCATCATAATAATGAAGATTAAAATAATTGTGTGATAAGTATTACAACAAAATTATCCTTATACCATCAATAATTTCAGTTTTAAAAAATTAATTTCCTTCATTATCAAAAATGTTTTCCCTGGTTTAGTATTATATAATCTGTTTATATATCTTACACTATAAACCTATACATATCAGTTTGGAAATATTATCATATTGTCCATTTTTTCCACAATAAAAAAACATTTTATTTTATGATTTTATTTGATTTTCAACTTTACATCTTATTTGTTCCGACTCATACATAAACCCAGTGAAAAATATTTACAAATAAGATATGAACACAAAAATATAAGTAATGTATAAATTAAATTAGAAATAGAACCATTAGACCAAATTAAAAACATGAGAACATAAAATATAATTTTTCTATGACATAAAAACATAGTGCATAAATAATTTTATACATGCAAATGAATTCAACATTAACAACCAATGTTTTCCATAAAACACATTATACATAAACAAAATGAAAAAATCATAGTATTTAAAAATGGACTCCCATGGGGCCACCTGGCCAGGGGAATTTTTAGCCGCAACTAACCAAATACCACCTCCAATAGGCCAGGGGATAACAACTAGCATAGAGATGGAATATCACACACATGGGATAAATTATCCTTAAGTACATATACAAATTCAAATAAATCCAAGCCAATACGTTGTTAAATTTTAAAACAAATAATATGAATTAATGATACAATCTATAATCCCACCGTAAGCGTATGACATAAACTACAGGAAAGATTAAAAGGGATAAAATACAATCCCACTAAAAACATGAAAATAATGTTTGGCTAGCATAGAAGGAGGAGATTTCTATAGAATTTAGCACCTTTATATGCCTTGTTTGGTCTAACCCATCTACGATCCTCCAACTTCTATTCCTCTATGGAATCTATAAAAATGTTCATAATATTCATAAGACATGACATGCTATTATATATCCCATAGAGAGGTGAGTATAACAACCCACAGAAGGAAACTTCCAAAATACTGAACATAAAGAATCAAGTGTAGTATACTCATCATGAATAGGTATGCCAAACATGATATGAGAAATAGTTATGACCAAGGATATAAATGATCAACTCCTAAAAGAAATTTATTCACAAGGTTCCCAAACATTACTATCCCTAGATCTACTGAGAGGTTTCAAGGTAAACCTCATTCAAGATATCTTACTCTATGATCCCTACCATCCATGATGGAAATAATCCAATAGATATTACTCCATTAATAATAGATCCCCTATACCTGATGGGACTTATCAGAGAGATATCACCACACATGAATCACTAAGTCAATGAAAAAACATTATCATCATATATGGAATAAATAAGACAGAACATGCTAATCAAGTAGTTACATGATGAAAAACATTGGAAACTAAGAGGGATAATTTGAGATACACAATCCATTTTACTAATAACCACTTGGAAAGACCAGATCGCAATACAGGATAGTGGGTCAATTACTATGGCTCATTGGGGGACAGTGGACCCTACTGGAAACATCTTCCAATATAAGAGTTTTATTCCCATGTAAGTGTTGGTCATGCCAATTTCAAAACCCTACATAGGGAAGTCATGAAGGACAATGAGGCTTTATCTACGCCTTTTATAGGCATATATGTTCAAAGACACTAAGTGGTGTAGTCAAATTATAATGAAATAACTCAATCCCAAATATGGGACCTTACACACACTACACTAAACATCAAGACGCTATTGAGGGTTCACCATTTATGTTGAGGATAGGATGGTGCAGAAAACCATCATAGAAACAGAAAAAGGTAACACAATCAATAGATATTGGTTAATCTCCTCAGAAATAAGTGTCTCACATATATAAAAAAATTTTGTATCATTGATTCTAAAACAATTGTTGTCATCATGTTCTCCAAGGGAAATCACTCATCTTGGACTACTTCTGTTCCAACATATATGTCATGAAAAAAGGACCAACGGGTATGTATTATCATCAGTACAAATGGATATAACAAAAATCAATCTATATTTCACCATGAATGGCCAAGAATGGATAAATAGATCAATCCATTGTGATCCTCATGGAAAAACATAGGATTGGATATTCACTTTACCAAAATGTTCACTCAGTAAGAAAACACATTTTTGACATAATACACACCTAAAATGCATTGTAGGACCAATACATGAGTGGGTAAATAGTTTCATACATTTTTAATGAAACGTACTACTCATTGTCAGGGTCAAAATGATTTTGGCATTTCATCAATCCGATATCATGTGAAGAATATAAATTGGATACTAGATTCCACAAAAATAATAATTATAATAATATTACTATTTCTATTATTTTTATTTTTATTATTGGATTCTCCATGTACTTGATCCCTTAGTTGGAAAAAAATCAAACATTGTTCTTGAATCATATATCTCAATACCTTGTTCATTATTCTTGTTTCTGACGCTTTCGTCGGGGCGCTCGCATCCGTCTGTGGAGGACAAGGACGCGATGCTGTTGCCCCGCATTCCCGCTTTCCAAAGGTGGGTGGCATTTGTTCCTTGTTCAGGTACGTCTGCTCCTTGATCGAAACGGGATGATGGGATTTCGGTTCTTCCTTCTGTGGATTCCTCCTCAGAACTCATCACCTAGTCTGGGTCTCCCTCACAAATTTAATACGTTGTTCATGAAACTCTTCCCAGTTCCATGTTTCCATGAACACCGTTTAATTACACAGCTTTTGTCAGGACACTCCAAAGGGTCCAGTCAGGGCAGCAACTTTCAGTCGGGGAGTAGTCACGTTGAGGCATCAGAAGCGTGTCTGGATGCTGGGGATCCTGGCATGTCGGTCTATTATCCCTGGGCACTGGGCTTCTCAATGGCATGGAAGCCCGAGGCATCCCACATCGATCGCGGGGAATTATATTCCATAGACACATATCTGAGGTTTTCGTCAGCTTCCTGTGTTTAACACATGGTACGCCGCAAGTTTAACATCCAGCAGAGACGGATCAGCCCGATTGGAGCATTAGCTAGAATAGATCGGATTGAGGGATTTCCCTTGAAGGGGTGCCGATACCGGGACCAGCCCATGGGCGGCTGTGAAGAGGAGCGTACCGACATGGTCTCACCGGGATATGACGGTCCGGTAGAGAATCATGGTGGCTGATGGATAGACGAATGAATTGGAAGGGGGAATGGAAAGGAACCATCGCAAGGGAAACGGTGAAGTTGGGCTTGAGCCTTCAAGGGACTTCCTACGTATCCTCGTTGTAGGGAATCAAAGTCCGTGTAGTTCGGGATGGTGCCGGTGAACTGGCATGAGGGTGGACCTTGGTCCGATGGGCATCATCAGTGAACTGACGTGAATGGGGAGGACCAGGAGGGTCTTAGTGGTGGTGGTCTTGGACCTCTTGGAGGCTTCCTACGTACCATGTCGTGACATGGATCAAAGACCACGTAGTTGAGAGGGGCTTTGTCGGCGAACCGACGTGAAGGTGGACCTTGGTCCGACGGGTGGTGGGATTGAACCTCTAGAAGGCTTCCTACGTACCATGCCTTAGGATGGATCAAAGTCCTTGTAGTTCGGATGATGGAATTCATCAGTGAACCGACGTGAATATGGTCCTTGGTCTAATGAGAGATGGGCTTGAACCTCAGGGAGGCTTCATACGTACCATGCCATGACATGTCTCAAAGACCTCGGAGTTCAAAGGGTTTAATCGGTGAACCGATGTGAAAGTAGTCCCGGGGGTCCACTAGTGGTGGGCTTGAACCTTGGGAAGGTTTCCTACGTATCATGCCTTGACATGGATCAAATTCCTTGTAGTTCAAAGGGATTCATCGGTGAACCGACATGAAAGTAGACCCAGGAGTCCACTAGTTGTGGGAATGATCCTTGGGAAGGTTTCCTACATACCATGTCTTGACATGGATCAAAGTCCTCATAGTTCAAAGGATTGATGGAATACAGTTTAACGTCATGTGGGACGGTAGTGAACCCTGACGTGAATAAATGACAGGCAGTGGGTGTCGTTGAACCGTCGTAAATGAGGGACCTTGGTCCGATGAGAGATGGGCTTGAACCTCTGGGAGGCTTCTTACGTACCATGCCTTGACATGGATCAAAGTCCTTGTAGTTCGGGTGAAAATGGGGGGGGGGAGCTTGGCACACTGACAAGGAGATGGTTTGGGCCAATGATTGTTGGGCCAGAACCTCAGGAAGGCTTCCTACGTAGCATGCCTTGACTCGGATCAAAGTCCTCGTAGTTTGGGTTGGTCACAACGGCTTTTCGTCGGACTGGAATGCAGTTTAATGTCATGCTGGATGAGGGTAGAACTCTATGTGAATTGGATGATGGGTGGGCATGAACCTCGTTGGGGCTTCCTACATAGCATGCCTTGACATGGATCAAAGACCTCATAGTTCAAATGGGTGTGCAGTTTAATGTCATGCGGGACAAAGGCAAATAGTTTATCATCATTATGGATGAGGGAATACAGTTTAACATCATGCTGGACAAAGTATTTTCATGGCCAATTCCAAATCTATGCCCACATGAGTCATGCTCGGTGTGAGAAACAAGAGACATCAAGGGCCTGGCGATCACGCCGCGAAGGGTGCGTTCGTGTGAAGAGAAGAGGGGCTTACGCGTTAGGCGGCCCATGGTGATGGGACTTACTCCAGGTTGGAGGCCTGGAGTGCAACAAAGTGCGGTGAAAGAGGGATTTGGGACCATTGATAGGAGGTGCCTCGTTCCCTATCACGCCTTCCACTGAACTTGGTAGTGGGGAAGTACGGAGATGCAGGGGTGCAATCATCCGTTGGGAAACTAGGGTCTCCCTTCTCCTGAGAACATATGCCACTCCAATAAGGAGGATATCATCCCTTGTGGATGGGTGATTCCACTACTGTGGAGACGAGTGGCGTAAACAATATTTGAGCTAGGGGGACCCTTTGTGAGAGGCACGAGGTCGGGTCACAGTTTAACATCATGTGTTGAGGACGTGATGCTTGGTAGTTTAACTTCCTGTAGCTCGGACGACGCGGGTTCACTCCGCACCCCTAGGACTTACATAACGGGTACCCTTTCCTCATTGGGGGAGGGAAGGTACCAGTAGGGCCGTGGTCAAGGGGGGTTGTGGAGGGAACCATCGGGGGGTCCACGTTAGCGTGGCTATGCGAAAAGCAATATCCATTAGCGTGCCTATGCGAAGAAGCATTAGACGAAGCAACGCAACGAGTTGTATTGTCCGTGGGACATTGAAATCACATCGTGGAAACCTGGATGGTCGCACGGGAAGAGGAACTTCTAAGCAAAGGAGTGTGCTTCGCAAAGCGGAGTGCCTTGGCCTTAGCATTGGGCATAGGTGTGAGTGGAGGGTGCTTCGCGAAGTGGAACAGTGTTCATGGAGCACTGCCTTGCGAAGAAGTGGTGCCTCACGTAGCAGTGTGCTGCGAAGCAGTGTGCTTCGCGATGTGTAGTGATCCTGCCTTAGCATATGGATCACTAGTACAGGATGGGTGTTTCGCGAAGCATAAACACTCTGTGGCTGCCTAGGTTCCCTTGGGAATCCCCTTCCTTCACGAATTCCCTTGAGCTTCACGAAGGGCATCCCTATCAGAAGAGGGGCTCAAAACGAGACAAAGAAAAGGCGTCACACGAAGTAGAAGTACCTTGCGGAGCTCATGATTCTCAGGGGAAAAGGGTGCTTCGTGATTCGGGAGAGGAGAAGCCGAAAGGTCGGTTTGTCCATCCTCGGGACTCAGGGGGAGTCCAGTATTTATAGGGAAGGGGCGTCGTGAAGCAGAACTCGCGTGCCGCCTCAGGTGCTTCATGGCGCGCTTGTGAACATCAACGTCGTCCGCGAAGAGTTACCGCCTCTGGAGCTTCGGTGCGGGCTCGCGAACGTCAAATGCGTTCACGGAGAGTTACCGCCTCTGGAGCTTCACAGCGGGCTCGCGAATGTCAAATGTTTACGCGGGGAGTTACCCCCTCTGGAACTTCGCGGCAGGCTCACGAATGTCAAATGCGTTCGCGGAGAGTTACCACCTCTAGAGCTTCGCGAGACCGCGATGCTCGGGGTTCTTCGCGTCGGTGCTTCGAGTCGGTGTTTCACGAGGCAGCATGCCAGCCTTCTTTTTCATCCCTTCCTTTCGTGAAATATTTTGGCCCCAACAAATGCCCCCCCTCAAACTTGGAGCCGCTGAGGGTGAAGGGTCCATGTCTGAGGGAAAATCGCCAGAATTGTCGGTGGTTTGCGATGCAGTTTCGCAAAGGGGACCTGTGGTGCTGACTGGGGCCACGGATCCAGACGCGCTGCGATGCTCCGCGTGGGTGAGGCGCGTCGCGATTCTCCGGGGTCGCCGCCTATAAATAGGGGGTCGACCTCTTTTGTCTTCATGAAACTTCCTTGTCTTTTTGTGCTATTGACTTCATGAATCTCTGCGTACTCCAAGACAGCCCTCCGCGAATCGAACTTCGCGGCGAACCGCGGGTCTCTGACTCCGCGTCCGTGCCAAGAGAAATTATTCTTGTCGGCCAAGGCTAGACTTCGCAGATTGGTCTCGTGAACGACCTTCACGATCCGGCTTCGCGATCCAGTTTGGAGATCCATTCTGGAAAAATTCCTTTCTGAGTGCCGGAACTGGAATGGCCCATCGAGAGGTTGTATGGGGGTGCATGCAGATGCCGCCTGTCGGGATGAGATGGCCAACTATCCAGGGCCTGGGGAGATGGTCTGAAGCCATTCAGACCACACTTCTTTGACAGATCTACTATCAGATGGTCAGAATAATTATCCGCAGTGTATGTAGCTGCCATTGTACGGCTTCGGGTTGAGAGATGACGTCTTCATCCCTGAGGCGAGTAGGGATGAACCAGCTTGCTGGTTCAAGAGTACACCATGCCAGCACCAATGGTTTAGGGTGGCCGATGGTCATGCGCAGGAGGACTTCACACCCGTCACCGATGACTGTCTCTACAACCATGTGATCGATATTGACGTGAGTCCACGACAACCAGAGATGTCCCCTCCTCTCTACCATACCATGCTGAAGGTGGCTTTGCAGGATTCGAAGAAGGGATGGTCCGATGAGTGAGACCTGCGCCAGGTCGGCAACTTCACTGATGACTGGGCCTGGGCCTACTGGTTAGGCACCTCATACGAGTAGTTTGGGGCCGCGCTGAGGAGAGTGGGGTTGTATGAGGCGGCATGGGCCTCCCAATTCCACATTTACCAACAAAAGGAACTGATGCCGGAATTGCTGAGCAGATGGTCTTCTAGGACCAATACCTTTCACCTGCATCATGGGGTGGTGGGAATCAGCCTGTGGGATGTCCACCAGATTTCTGGGGTTCTGATCTTGGGGTCCATGTGTGATGAGTGCATCCCTGTCATGAGCGCGTGGGAGGATACAGAGCAAATGTCGCGACTGGCGTCATTGTTGATGGCACTCGTCCCTGAAGAGGACAAGGAGGCAGTGAGGGATGTCCACTTTAAGAGTTGGTTCAAGTGCTTCCTGAAATTCCCAGAGAATCAAGAGTTCCCTCTGAGGCTTCAAACTTGTCCGAGGGAGGCCCAACGGGGTAAGGGGCACTCGTATTGGCGGGTCTTGGAGGACAGCCAATGGAAGACTTGGGGTTTCAGTGTCAGCACTGAACAACAGCCGATAGTCAGTCTAGAGGTGTTCATCGTGGCTCTCATCTGGGGTTGGATTCTACTGGTGAGGGATACAAGTTTGGGTGTGCAGCCCAGCTCGTTTATTATGGCGTCCATGTTGTCCATGGGGCAGCGGATCAATCTGGGGATTCCAATGCTCGCCAAACGGTACAGAATGCTGCGGCACATTAGCGAGGGCAAGAAGCTGCCAAGGATATGCGGGCCCTTTCACCTCCTGTATGGGTGGATCGCAGCGCACATCAGGGGATCTATGATTATCCAAAACCTATTTTTCCACTAGGATCGAACTTCTTCCCCTCCATCCGGAACTTCGTCGGGAGCTTCCCGTTCAAACTATTCGTGCCGATGGTGCTGAATCTGGTGTGGAGGGCGGATGAGTTTAATTTCCACCCCTTCTCATTGCCGACGGGGATACTAACTGATGACAGGTGGGGAATGGAAGAACATAGGGCTAAGCTCCTGGCCTTTCGAGGTGGTGTTTTGTTGGCATGAATAGATTATGAGCCACTCTACGAACCGTACTCCCCGCATCGGTTCGCAAGGCAGTTCTGTTGGCTCCAGCGGCTGACCCCACAGGTCTATTGGGAGGTGCGTCACGAGGAGAACCCGTGTGTGATGGGGTATTTGTGGCTCATGTTCACATGGGAATATGGGAAGATTCAAATTGCATTGCCTCCATCCACCGCCTCTTACAGATTGGTGAGGGGGAATGCCATTAGTTGGGAGGCTGCTTACCCAGGGGAGATGTTGAAGCAACCGACTATTCGGGTCGGTGACGATGGGCCTCCTCTATCTCGAGGTTGGGGTCGGAGGGAAGCTAGGTCCTCTCACAGTAGCTGGGCTACCATGGAGGCGAGACCCGCACCGGCCGAGGGTGTGGCAGCAGCGGCAGATCAGGTGATTCCAGAAGAGAAGGCCCATCCAGAGGGCAGCCAGCGAGGGGATTTCGTAGGATATCCATCAGGCTTCGGGGAAGCAGCTGCGACATATCGAAAAGGAAGAGTATGCCATCATCCCAGAAGCATGGGAAATTTGGGATGTCAACCGGCAATTCCTCAGCCCACCCGAGATATGGGCCCACCTGAATTGCCTTGGGATATAATTTTCGGGCATCGGCATAGTCCGGGCTGGATTCATGGCGTCTTCGGCGGAGGCGGAGCAATACTTGGACGATTTGGAGGATTACATCCACTCTAGTGGTGTCCCTCGCCTAATGAAAGACCGGGTGAGGGTGTTTCTGAATCAAATGGTCCCCCCACAGTTATCGGCTGCCGATCTGAGGGAGTGCTTCCCCCTTCCGGAAGAATCAGAGGACTCCTCTCAGGAAGATGAGGTTGGAGGAGGGAGCCCTTTGGAGGAGGGCGAGGTCGGAGATCAAGGCTCAGATTCTGACTATTTTGCAAAGGCTCTCATGGTAGCATTCTAAACTTCTTTCCTTATGATCAGTTCTCGAGACACTATTGAATTCTCACCGATGTTTGAGCCATGCAGGAGGAAATTGTTCGCATGCCTCGTTCTCGCCCCTCAGAGGGTGATGATGCAGGACCTTTAGAACCCGCGCCTATAGCTGCGTCCAGTTCTGTGTCTGGTGGGACCAGAGCACCTGAGGTGGATCCTCTGGAATATCTAGACCTTCCAACAGTATACGGAGGGCCACGCCTTGGGGTCCCGTTAGTACCGGCTCAAGAGCAGCGCCAGGAGGTCGATCTCCGTAAGTTTCCTCTACCGGTTTCTTTGTCGCCACATGTAGACTATGCCAGCTAACGTTTATGTCCCTCTCTATCATACAGTTCTCTGACTACCATGGGCTACGGCAGCAAGACTAGTCGGGATGTCTGGTGGAATCCCTCCTAGGGGCATGTCGGTGATGGTGGTGATAGTACCCCCATCTAGTCAAGCTGTGACACACATCATCACTGGAGGGACCACCAGTAGGATCGTTCCTGAGGTCATCGAGGTGGACTCCGATGAAGAGGATCAACCAGTCGGTCCCAGTCCTGTCACGCCTGATTCGGTGCCATGTGTTGTACTGGATTCAACACCAGATGTAGATCCTGCCGAGGATTTCTTTCGGGCGTATCCCGCATACGAACCTTCCAATCCAGCAGACTGGGACGAAACGACCTCTGACATGGAAGACAGCAGTATAGTCCGCCACCGGTCATGGAAGCTGATAATGCTCTTCATCAAGGACACCCCAAGCGCAATGGATGGCCAAAATGGATAGACTCCGCTCGCGGTTGTGTGAACTGTGTGCCGGGGGAGTAGATGCCCAACATACTCACACACCCATCCAAGATCTTATGGTTGAGAAGATCCGAGAGAATGATCGTGGGCTCAGCGTGGGCTGGCAGGAGAGGAAGGTGACCAACATCAAGAAGCTCCAGGAGGCTGAAGGCGAGGTCCAACAGATGCAAACCCAGGAAGATAAGCTTTCATCCTCTCTTAATGCACAATCCGAGCTGATCTCATGGTTGAAGGCCCAGCTGGCAGAGGTAGAAGAGCATATGAGGCAGGCCTCTGGAAAGATGGTTTTCATTCAAGCTGTCGTAGAGAGGGCCAAATCCAAGGCTGAAGAACTGCACCCCGCCACTGCTGAGGAGGAGCGGGAGCTATGTCAGCGGCAGCAAGCCTTGGACGCCACAAGCCAACGGGTGGTGGAGCTATAACGCTCTTTTTATGGGGTCAACCCGTCCATGGGGGGAATCGACCCCCAGGTATTGTAACAAACCAAAAACCTTTTATTGGTACTTTCATGCTTCAATTTTTTTCTTTCTTTGTTATGAATTCCGTAGCATGCATGATTTCCACTGTTTGAATCGCCTTGATACATCCCTACAGTGTTTGTGGGACGTTTGGCGATAATTCCCCAAGCCCACGTGGGTCGAGCCCGATGTGAGAAATAGGAGATAGTTGCCTTCTCGTCCCATCTAACATAGGAGTGGAGACCATGATCAGGGAATTCGGGATTCGGATTACCAATCCGGATTTCCGAAAGATGGGAGAGGCTTGACCAGAGAAGGAACTTTTCAGAATAGCTGAATTACCATTTCATCAGTGTGCTCTTATGCATGAACGGTGCAATTCTAGGGGCGCTGAAATCGGTCCCAACAGATGGAAACGAGAAACAAGAATTACGATGCCCGTGATTTGGAGCACTGTGGGTATGGCGTGACAATAAAGGAAAACTGTTAACCATGGTGGAGAAGCGATATCTTTACTGTGTTAACCTGTAATGGGGAAAAAAATGAGGGTCAACTGTTGACCATGTTCAAAACATGGGACCATGTCACAAATATTGTTGGTCAATCTTTCGGGACATTGACCCAGGATAGTTGGCGGACCATAGGTTAAACATCCATACTGTTAGGGTATCCTTAAAAACATGAATAGTCTTCTGAAACGTTGACCCAGGATTGTAGGTGAGCCGATGCGGCATGAGACCAGGCCGTTAGGGGGTCCCGTGAGACATGAAAGGGGACGAGCGTCCGAATTAGGGGCACACAAAGCATGGAATTTGGAGTGATGGTTTTTCTGGATAGAATCCATCACATAGGTAGTTACACCACCGTGGTGGGAGTACACCATATGGGCGCATTGGTTTGATCATGGATCATTCCTTCTTTCAGACAGGGCCTCTCTGGCGAGGGGATTTGCCGCTTCCCAATGTAACCTTTGGGCATTCTGAACTTGTTCAGGGTAGAGCCTCAGTTTAGTGTCATGCGCTAAGGACACATGGACTCCTGTAGTTTAACGTCATACGATAGGATGTTGAATAAAAGGGAAGATCCCAGGGAGCGTGTGGTGCGGTAGATATGAAACCGATGTGAATGAGGACTATGAGTCCAAATCACACCATGTACCACCCGAGGAAACTCTTCTGGTCGATGGACTAAGAGTGAGGATTAGGCTGGGCCCGAAGTAGAGTGGTTGGGCGTTCCTACGTACCCCACGAGGATGGGAATCAAGCCATACGTAGTTCTAAAAGTGAGGTTTAACGTCACGAGGGACGATGAGATGCATGTCCGTGTTGGTACACATCCTGCCAAAACTACTAAGCCCACGTGAGTCGTGCTCGGTGTGGGAAACAAGCAGTAGTGGTGGGAATTTCCTGACAAAAAGGGGCAGGTTAGGGAAAAGGGACGCTCGATGAATACCAGCCCAATGACACTAACACGATCATTTAGCGCACCTAGATGCACGAAGAGAAAGAGCCGAGTATGATGGAATTACACTTGAACAAGTGGAAGTGGAAATGTGTGAATCATGGACCTCGAGATTCAGATCACGATGATTGTGGCGTGATGATGGAGGAAAACTGTTGACCGTGACGTAAAACCAGCATCCATATCGTGTTATCCTTGAATGGGGGACAAACAAATGAGGGTTGACCGTTGACCATGTTTGAAACACGAGACCATGTCACAAATGTTGTCGGATATCTGTAAGGACGTTGGCCCGAAATGATTGGAGGGCCCTCAGGTACAGCATTCATAGAGAGCCCTTAAACCTAGTATCCATGTCATCTGAGGGTCCTTTTGGACGTGGAAGAGGATGAGGATCCAAATAGATAGCTCACGAAGCATGGTCACGGGATGAGGAGGATGTCCCTGTGAAAATCCCACACTTCGGGCTCTTTGTCAAAACACATCTGAACACGACAATGAGACGTATTAGATAGAGGGAGAAGATTCCTTTCCCATAGGGAGATCTTAGTTTAGGGTCGTAGAATTCGGACCATGGATGGGAGGAGACATAAGAGCCACATGGTGGAGTAATTCAAACACCTGGCGTGAATGGGAATAGAGGGTGTGTGTGGTGCGGTGAACAACCAGACGTGAATGAGGACGTAATCCCATATCACACCGCACGACCACCTTGGGAGAGGTTTTTTGGTAAAGGGATTGAAAGCGAATGTTAGGATAGGCCTAGGGGGATGTGCCCGGATGCTCCTACGTATCTCATAAGGATGAGAATCAAGCCTCACGTAGTTCTTAATGGACCTTAGACCATAAATGGGTAAAGTGGGTAGGGGACACATGGCAAAAAAACCAGACGTGAAGGAGGACCTAATCCCTACTTACCATTCGTTCTCTAGGGAAATGCTCGAGTCGAGAGACCGAACACAAAGGTTAGGTTGTGCCCATGGGGAAGTGCATGGGCGCTCCTACGTATCTTAGAAGGATGAGAATAAATCCATACATAGTTCTGAATGGCGGCACGATAAGGTACCAGTTCCAGGGGAAAAGGGGGGTGCGGTCGTGTCCCTTGCACTAAAAGAAGCGGAATTTTATAAATCTTGTTTTTTCTATAAGGTGAGTGGTTTTTTTGTGAAGCGACTGGCCTAGAGTAGTAGTCCATGGTGTCACCACAAGGATCAAGCCGTGATAGGCATTGACAAATGGCATGGCACGTGACCAATAACCAATGTGATGTCCTCTACAACGTGGTCACCACAATGCAATGTCGTTTTTCGTCGAGCGGCCAGGACGATAATGTCACAGTTTAGGGTCGTATGATAGGACCAAGCATGCTTTTTATCGACATGCAGTGTAGACGTAGCAAAGACGATGCTAGTCGGGGAACGTGCATAGTGTTATAAAACACAATGGATGGAGACATGATCCCACATCACATTATACGCCACTCGGAGAGGGAGACCTTTAGCCGAGGGGCCTATCTAGAGGTAACAGGTGAAACATGAGGGATAGTCTGGCTCCCTAAATGTGTTGTACCTAAATAAAGGGTGTCTGGGCGGTCCTACATATCCCATGAGGATGGGAATCAAGCTGAATGTAGTTCCAGACATATCTTAGTTTATGGTCTTAGAGCTCAGACCATGAATGGTAACAACCTCCCAAGTAAGCGCGGACATCAACCCAATCACTAAGCCCACGTGAGTTAAAATCGGTGTGGCAAACAAGGTGGGAGATCCTTATCGCAATACTTGGGGCATCCATCAGAGGGGAGTTGGTAGAGATCCCCTAAGGACACCATCGACACGACTTGTTTCCCCAACATGCAGACGTGCACAGAGGAAAAGTACCAAGAGTTCTGAGACTCTACTTGGGCACGATGAAGTGATGAAGGGTGTGAATTGTGTGCCCGAAATTTTGGGCTTAATGGATTGGCATGGAGATAGAGGAAAACTATTAACCATGGGGGATACACAGCGTCCATATCGTGTTAGCCTGAGGTGGGAACAACAAACGAGCATCGACCGCTGACCGTATTCGAAACGTGGGATTTTATCGCTTTGTTGTCTGAAACCCTCGGGGTAGTTGTCCCGTAACGGTAGGAGAGCCCTTGGGCGTAGTATCCAGGCCGGTATTGGGGGTCCCTCAAGGTGTGAAAGATGATGGAAGTCCTGATGCAGGGATACACAAAGCCTGCAAAGTGGGTGCAGACATGTCCAAGTAAAGCTGGAATTCCAGGTAATAAACCAGAGTACTCTTAGGCACATTGGTGAACCGCCGAAAAGGGATCGACGAAACAACTCAAGAGGGAGAGATACATGGCGTGGTAATTATGAGACTGACGCGAATGAGGACATAATCCCATACCACACCATGTAATCCTCTAATGGAGGAAGGGTAGGACAAGGGGCCAAGATGGGATAATGATTACCGAGAGATGGGGCTGGACCCAAATCCTAGTCATTCAGGTGGTCCTACGTATCCCATGAGTATGGGAATAAATCCACACGTAGTTCTCTAGATTTAGTTTAACGTCATACAGGACGAGGGGGGAGTAATATACCCCCAAACAAGGGAGGTGTATGGTACATCGAATAAACCGACATCAATGAGAAAATAACTTCACGCCACACCATACACTCCTATAAGAGAGGACCTAGGCTAGGGCCCAGAAAGGACAAGGGGCCTAATGGTTAGGCATTGGTCAGGAAGGCCTGACCTGCTTGCAATTTAATGTCATGCATTGAGGACGAGGTTCGGGGACCCGATGAGGCCAAGGGGCCTGAGGCTGGCCCTCATAAGGGAAGGCATACGGCCTGGTACATGATCCCTACGTAAATGAGGACATATTCCCACACCACACCATACACCCCGGGTAAGAGGCTGAGCGGAGGGGCCCGAGAAGGCCAAGGGGCCTAAGGTCAGGCATCAGTCCGGAAGGCCTGACGGGTCTACGGTTTAACGTCTTACATGAGGACGGGGTTGGGGACCCGAGGAGGCCAAGGGCCCTGAGGTTGTGCCTCGTAAGGGAAGGTGTACCGCATGATACATGATCGCGACATGAATGAGGACATAGTCCCACACCACACCGTACACCCCTTATAGGGGAATCAGGGTCGTGGGCACAATCGCTAGCACCACCCCGGGGGGAAGTTTGTCACTTCGGGATGGGGTAGAACGAATCACTGCACTTGATGTTTGGGACATCTCGGGGTGGACCTGAAGATCCAGGACATTGTTTCCAATGTTTGAAACATAGCGTTCCTATAGTGACCTGATATGGGAGCAACAAATCAGCGTCGACCTTTGACCAAATTCACAATACGGGACTTGTATCGGATTTTTGCTTGAAAACCCCCAGGGGCGTTGGCCCGTATCGGTATGAGAGCCCTTGGGCATAGTATCTAGGCCATTATTGGGGGTCCCACCGGGTGTGCAAAAATGATGGAATCCCAGTCAAGGAGTGGGTGAAGCATAGCTGTATCCATCCACGAAAGAGGAAAACATCTCCAGGGGGATGTGCAGCTGGGTCGAGGCTTGCTCGACATGAGTTGGGGAAAAAGTGTGCACCCTGCCATATGTCTTGACCCGAGGGGATGATTTTGGCTTTTGGGCTGGGCCAATAGACAAAATGTCTGGGCATTCCTACATATCCCATTAGGATTGGAATCAATCCATACATAGTTCTTGAAGGCCATGCAGTTTAGCGTCATGGGGTGAGGACGTGGGAGGATAGAATAACGGGAGTGGGCACATGGTGCGACCCTTACAATCCTTGTGCAAGCGGGGTTGTTTGAGCGGGGCTAAGAAAGCCTACTCCCCGCTACACAAATATCCTCCAAGGAAACTATTCCCAGAGGGGGAATAGTGGAAGAGAAAAGCTTGGGGATGGGCTCAAGACGAGGCCTCCGAGCATTCCTACGTATCCCATCAAGATGGGAATCAAGCCACATGTAGTTCTTGAAATGCAGTTTAACGTCATGCGGGATGAGGACGCATCTCATTTGGGGATATGTAAGTTACGGAAAGTAATCGACGTAAATGAGGACGTAGTCCCACACCATACTATACAATCCCGCAAGAGGGTAAGTCGGGGAAAACCAAGGGGCCTGAGGCTGGACCATGGTCAGGGAGACCTGACCAGCTTGCGGTTTAACGTCTCGCAGTGAAGACGGGGGGCCAGGGGACTGAGGCTGAGCCTCGGTCAGGAAGGCCTGACAGGCTTGCAGTTTAACGTCTTACAGTAAGGACGGGGGGCTGTGGGCCCGAGGAGGCCAAGGGGCCTGAGGCTGAGCCTCGGTCAGGAAGGCCTGACTGGCCAACAGTTTAACGTCTTGCAGTGAGGATGGGGGAGATCTTAGTATAAAGTCATAGAGCTCGGACCATTTTGTAGTTTATCGTCTTTCAGGATGAAGATGCAATTTATGGTCGTGCATGACCCTACTTTTTATGGTCGTGTTGGACCATAACGTGGAGTTTATGGTCATGAAGGACCATTTTGCAGTTTATCGTCTTGCAGGACGAAGATGCAGTTTAAGGTCGTGCAGGACCCTACAGTTTAAGGTCGTGTTGGACCATAACGTGCATTTTAAGGTCATGCGGGACCATTTTGCGGTTTATCGTCTTGCAAGACGAAGATGCAGTTTAAGGTCATGCAGGACCCTACAGTTTAAGGTCGTGTTGGACCATAACGTGCAGTTTAAGGTCATGCGGGACCATTTTGCAGTTTATCATCTTGCAGGACGAAGATGAAGTTTAAGGTCATGTAGGACCCTATAGTTTAAGGTCGTGTTGGACCATAACGTGTAGTTTAAGGTCATGCAGGACCATTTTGCAGTTTATCGTCTTGCAGGATGAAGATGCAGTTTAAGGTCGAGCAGGACCCTACTGTTTAAGGTCGTGTTGGACCATAACGTGCAGTTTAAGGTCATGCGAGACCATTTTGCAGTTTATCATCTTGCAGGACGAATATTTAGTTTATGGTCGTGCAGGACCCTTTTGCCCTAGGCAAAGTATCGCTTGAGGAACTTGGCATTAGTGGGAGGGGTTATGCCCTCTCCATCCATGGTCAACAAGGAGTATGCTCCATTGGGATAAACCTTATGGATGATATACGACCTTTCCCATTTGGGTTCTAACTTGGGCAGTTTCCTACCAGGAATCATTGTCACTCGAAGGGCCAGTACTAGGTCGCCCTATAGAAAAGAACGAAGATGAAGCTTCTTGTTAAAGGCCCTCGCTATCTTATCCTGATGCCTTTATAGATTGTGCAGGGCACGAAGAAGGTTCTCGTATTGTGCTTCTAATTAATCTAGACGGATTTCAGCTACCTCATCTGATGTCTGGTGATCATAGACTGTAGTGCGTAACGACGGCAGCTGGATCTCAATGGGTAGGACAGCCTTATCTCCATACACCAGGGAATATGGGGTCACCTGGGTAGAGTTGTGAGTCATCATCCGGTAAGCCCAAATCGCGTTGGGGAGCTTGTCTGGGAAACATTTCTTGTTCTGACCAACCATCTTCTACAGAATGTTAGAGAGGATTTTTTTGAATGCCTTGATCTGTCCATTTGCTTGTGCGTGGTAGCGGGAGGTATGGTTCGAACGGATGTCATACATGGCGTACAATTTCTTCAGTTCATATGATCGGAAGTTGGTGCCGTTATCGGTGAGGACGGCGTGAGGGACCCCAAACCGGTGGATAATATTGGAGCTCACAAAGTCAACGATGGAATGCTCCTTGACCTATTTCAGTGGAATTTCCTCTTCCCACTTGGAGAAGAAATCTGTAGCAGTCAGGATGAACCTACACTGGCAGGTTGTTTCCGGTGGATATGGTCCCACTACATCATGTCCCCATTCCGCAAATGGCCAAGAGTACTTGGTGGGGTAGAGGGGCTCCGACGGACGATGTAGGAAGTTGGCGTGAACTTGGCACGCGTGGAATCTCATGGCATAACCAATACAATCATGGATCATAGAGGGCCAGAAGTACCCCAACCTCTGGATTTGATGGGACAGCTTCGACCCAGCTTGATGGGTGCCATAGGAGCCGGTGTGAACCTCTTGCATAACTTGAGGTATCTCTACTCCTTGGATGCAACAGAGGAGGACACCATAGAAACACCGCTTATAAAGGATCTTTTCAAGACTAGGGCCACTCTGGAGAGTAAATTTCAGTGCGCGATGAGGGATTCACTCGCACTCGGCCCGACCGTCGAGGAGGTGACCATTTTGGAGATACTCGACAAAAGGTTCCCTCCAGTCGGGAGTGGCTTTAACCACTATGTATGATGAACCCGGGACCCCTGACTTGGAGGGTCCGGCGTTGAGATGACCTACCCGTAAGCCTTCATTGTCCTCTTGTGTGATGGGGGAAATGACTCTCCGGTGTGCCACATGTATGACCAAATCATTTTCTTGGGTTCTGCGAGCGATGTGGCTAATCCAGCCAAGGCGTCTGCTTGACCGTTCTGTGACTGCAAGACATAGGTAACCTCTAGTAGAGAAGGGAACTGGGCCATTAGGCGAGGGTGTACTCCATCAATTGTACATGCTCTGGCTTCCTGATGACGTAGTCACCATTAACCTTCTTGATTACCAGCTCAGAATCTCCTTTCACATGTAGATGGGGCACATGGATTTAAAGAGCCAACTCGAGGCCGGTGATGAGATCCTGGTACTCTGCCTCGTTGTTCGTACAGCCTTCGAACAACAAGAACGAGTATGGAAGGATGGCTTGCGCCTGGGTAATGAAGACAATACCCATGCCCACTCTGTTGATCTTGGGATCGTTGAGCCGCCTACCGATGGGGCTCCGGGAGGCGCTGTCGAAATGAATTTTCCAACATGGGACGGCGTGATCTACTGAGAGGATCGTCTCATCAGGAAAATCCAGGTCTATGGATTGATCCGCAGAGGCTGGATGGTCATCTAAAAAGTATGGCAACGCCTGTCCCTTAATAGCCTTTTGAGGTACGAACCTGATATCAAACTGCTGGAGAATCACCGCCCACTATTTTAGTCGTCCAGTCAGCATGGGGCGGATCAGGATGTACTTCAGTGGGTCTACCAGATAGACCTATTGAAACTCATGGTGCTACAGGTAATGTCGCAACTTCTGCATGGCGAGGACGAGTGCAAGGCAGCTCTTTTTGATTGGGGAGTATCTAACCTCTGAATCGAGAATCATGTGGCTGAAATAGTAGAGAATGTTCTCAGTACCCTCGTTATTCTTCTGGGTGAGCAGTGCACCGAGGGATCTTTACAGGGCGGTCACGTAAAGGACCAGTGGCTTTCCGGAGACAGGTGGCATCAAAACCGGAGGTTGGAGCAGATAATGCATGATTTCATGGAAGGCGGTCTGACACTCCTCGTCCCATTCGTAGGAGACACCCTTCTTCATGAGCCGGGAAAAGGGATTACACTTTCCGGCCAGATTCGCGATGAATCAGCGTATATAGACTAAGCGGCCTTGGAGGCCTTGATGCTCCCGAATGTTGCTCAGGGGAGGAATTTGGCTGATGGCCTTGATCTTCTCCGGGTCGATCTCGATAACTCGGTATCTGACAACAAAGCCCAGAAACGTTCTAGAGGTGACCCCGAAGTTACACTTCAACGGGTTCATCTTCAGGTGATGGGAACAGGGGGAACCGAACACCTTCTCAAGGTCTTTGAGATGGTCCTGGCGCTGACATGATTTGACTACGAGGTCATCTACGTAGAATTTCACAAATGTCCTGATAATCGGATTGAATATGAGATGCATGCCCCTCTGATAAGTGGCACCTGCATTTTTCAAACCGAATGGCATAACCTGGTAGAAAAATGTACCATGGGGATCCCTAAAGGTAGTGGACTCCTCGTCCTCGGGGGCCATCCAGATCTGGTTCGTCCCAAGATACCCATCCATGAAAGAGAGAGCATGGAACCCGGCCTTCGCATCAATCAATAGCTCTGTCACAGGGAGTGGGAAGTCATCCTTTGGGAAGTGGCGATTAAGATCACGGAAGTGGATGTGGACTCTGATCTGCCCATTCTTCTTCCTGACTGGCACAATGTTGGAAAGCCACTTGGGGTACTGGACATCCTTAACGAAGTTGGCTTTAATAAGCTTGTCAACTTCGACCTAAACCATAGAACCATGAAAAGGGTGAATCTTCCTGGGAGGCTGCTTAAACCCATGATGTTTTGCCGGGAGGCATAGATAGTGAACGACTACTTGGAGATCTAGTCATGGTATCTCGTTTTAACTCGAGGAAAACACGTCACGGTGTTTTTTGAGGAAGTCTATGTACTGCTGCCGCTCCTCAGGGGACATGGCTGCACTGATCAATGTGGATTTCGGATCTGACTCGCTACTATGTTTCACCTGTATCAGTTCATCAACCGTGGTAGATACACCTTCTTCAAAGGCGGGGGGAGTATCCTCCAGGTCTTCTTCCCCACCCGTGAGGGGATTTTCCACGACAGGAGATACTTCTGGGCTATCATAACATGGGGGGCTGCTGGTTCCGGCATGGGTAGCAGTGGTCATCATATCAAGAGACTCACTCACCATTGAGACCATAACAATGAATGCATTCGATCATATCCCATATGGCCTTCGGCCTAAGGGGACACATTTGATGATATCAAAGCAGTGGTGACGTGTCGGCCTGAGTCGGTGGATTCCAGCTCAGCGTAAGAGACACGTATGGCGTACCTCCATTGTCATAAGCTTGACGTCCCGGTACCGTACAGGGGTAGGAGGTTCCGGGATCACCTGAGCCTGGTTGATGTAGGAGTACGAGGTGACTTTCCACCATCAGTTGGACACGGGAACATGCCTTCCTTGTATACCCAAAACAACAAAACATTGCCCCATGTCAGGGGTTGTGGCCTCCAATCGGTGGATCGGGAGGACATAGGCGTCATCTATGCTTGCACAGGGATCACTTGTGATCGGGGCGGGTTCATCCTCACTTACTATGATTTTCTTATCCTTACTTTTGTAATAAACCGCATCCAAATAGTGGGCCTCACAAGAAGCGAAAGGAGACACATCTCCTTGGAGCATGCCTACTCGACCGTTGAGTGAGTATTTGAGACACTGGTGATACGATGAAGGGACCGCTTCATTTAGATGGAGTAATGGCCTACCCATCAACGCGTTGTAGGCAGTGTCCTGAGAGACGACCATGAACTCGGTGCTGGTAATTAAGCCACCAAACTGAATCTTCAGGCAGATCTTGCCAACTGGGGTTTGCTCGGTCCTGTCGTACCCCTAGATTCTGAGGGCAGAGGGAGTTAAATCACCTTTAGATAGACCCACCTTTCACAACATCCGAGTCAGAATTAGGTTGATTCCGGAACCTGTGTCAACGAGGCAGCGGTGGACTTCCACACCATTGAAGTGGCCAGTGATGTACAGCAGGCGAATGTGCCCTTGTATAGGAGGGTCCGTATCTTCACCTGAGAACGAGATAATCGCTTGACATTCGGAGTTTTCAATCGTCTCGGTATGGAAGGCTTCTGCAGCTGCTACCTCCAAATCAAACTGGAGGGGGCTCCTTAGGGCCTCGACAAGTGCCTCGCGCATTTCAGATGACAGGAGAAGGGCCTCAAGGATAGAAAGCCTTGCTGGAATGCCGGACAGGTGCTTTAGGACATCATACTTTCAGGCCAAACGTGAACCTCTGCCTACAGGAGGTCGTTCGGCATTTGGAGGCATAGCGGGTCCTGCCGGTTGAACCGGCGATCTGCTAGTACTGGGTGTATCCTGCTGCCTACTAGTTGAAGCCTGGAGAGTAGTCTCCATACTAGGATTGGATAGCGGAGGTTGTCCTGTAGCTGGGAAAGATATACTGTGATACGAACAAGGAAGCTCTCCTTGATCTAGTAGCACTAACGGCGGTGGAGGTATAGCTGAGGGCGTTAGATGGGGTAGCACGTGCTGAGATCTGCGCTGAGCCTGCTGTCTGTACTCAGTAGCGTGCACATCTTGGCTGAAAGGGCCTGCTGACGTAACTCGATGACCGGCACAGTTGCGATTCTGCTGACATTGTCGTCGGTTGGAAATGTTGGAGAGGTTCGCCTGGCGTTCCCCCTCGTCTGGAGTCATATAGGGCTTTAATTGCTCTATAGTGTTAACCGAAGCGTACCCCCGGCTGTCACTCGAGGAGTCATCCACCACTGGGTGGATTCTGGGAGGAATCCCCATTTTAGGGGGCATAAAGTCGCTGAGAGTGCGGGATGACGATGACACTGGCGGTTCGCGTTGCTTCTTTTTGTGTCGCCGCCGCTTTCCCTTTTGGGAAGAGATCGACTGTGAATGCGATTCGGAGGTACTAGATACTTCTTATGTAGGTTCCAGTTGCTTATTTCCCCCCCAGATGATAACATGGGCACGAACAACGGTTTTTCGAGCCATCCAGTCGTTGTATTTTCAGGATCCACGAGTGGGAACCTGCTGCCACTCGCCTTCGCTGTCGTTGCCGATCTCTGACCCTACAAAGAAACATGCCACTTGTGCTGGTGTCGGTCCCAACTTTACTATGTTGTTGTTGACCTGGTCTTGAAGCCAGTCTTTGAACACATAGCATTGCTTGAGGGTGTTCCCCAGAATCTGATGATAAGGACAATAGTTGGGGTGATCGGTGAGATTCAACACTGCCGGCCTTCTGCACTCGGGCAGGCGCACAAACCCTTACTCTAGAGCACATCAGAAGTTTCCAGGGACCTGATTTTCATGGAACGAATAATTCTAGTTCCTTCTTTCTGGATAGGGGGCCCTGGAGGCCTGGCCCTGATGAGGGTCCGGAGGGGCCTGCCGAGGAGGCGGCACCTGATTGTCTCGGCTGGGTGGCGGTGGCGCATTGCGCGGGGGAACCTGTCGATTCGGAGGCAATCGCTTCTGGGCAGGAGCAAGTGATTGAGGTGCGGGACCTCTACGGGGTTGCGGGGATGGTTCCGCTGGCATTAATTCTAGCTGCCTAGGGGCTTCTATTTGGTCCACAGTGGCAGGTTCGGCTCTGGCGGTCCTCCTGGCTGGGATCATTGGGGGCAATGAATGTGCCTGACTAGCCTGTTGTCGAGCTTCCTCAAGATACTGAGCCTTATCTGAGAAATCTATGAACCCTCCAGGGTAGTTCTGGTTAATCAGGGAGGGTAACAGCTCCGTTTTGATGTTCCCCATACACATCTTCATTAATTGCTCTTGAGTCAGTGACATATCGAGGGAATACATATGTCCCTTCCACCGGGCGATGAAATCTGCGACTCGTTCATCAGGCCTTTTCTTTCAGTTGAAGTGGTATGCAATGCGGGTCTTCCGTGTGGTGGAGATGAACAGGTATAGGAACTACCGGCGGAGATCCTCCCAACCGGGTACCAATCTGATAGGGAGCTGGTTGTACCGGACGAATTCTAGACCTTCCAATGTCTGTACGAAACTCTAGAGTTTGGCGGCTTCTTGTTGAGCCAGGGTCCCCAACATGGTGCCACACCTGGAAGAAAAATGTTCCAAGTGCTGTGGCGGTCCCCTATCTCTTTGAAGGGTGAGAATGTGGGGTTCCCAAAACCTGAGGGTGCAGGCATATCATCCACCAATGCGGGATACGGCTGGACATCCGGTGGGACCACCACCTACCGTGTTTCCAACATTTCGAGGCAGGCTGTGAGTGCCGCTATAAGATCATCCGGGTGGGGGTCCCTTTCTTGACGGGGATCCCTAACCACAAGTGTGTTTCCACGCTATTCAATATGGTAGATGGCTTCGGCAGTTCATGGATCAACTGGCGGAACGACCTGCGGGGCTACTGGGGGAACCCAGAATGGATTCTTCATATTGCCCCGTCGTTCGGGGGGGTTAGGCGAGACGTATCGCGCCCTCTTGCCGTAAGTTCCGGATTCTACCCTATCTATGGAATTACCATGATCAGGGTTTCCCAGAGGCTTCTCATCGGTGGAAATTGTTCCTTCCCCTGTTGCCCCGGCCTGGGATTACCATAGTCGGGTCGCCGCTCTGCGGCGCGCTCAGCCAAGAGTTCGTCAACCAGCCTCTTCTGCTCGGCAAGATGCTATCATAATGTGGCTTTCTCGAGATCTTCTTCCATTTTCTACACAGAGGCAGACTGGTCTGAGTTCTTGATAGTTCTGACATCCTCCTTACCCTTGCCGGTATTTCGACTGAGTTCCAGCGACTCGGTGGGTACGGGGAGGCCTAGTAGGTTCATCTACTGATGGGTAACCCTCCCTGATGGGTCCAACAGTGGAGGTACGCCCTTGGGGGGGAAGTCTCCATCAATTAATTCAAACTCGTCTTCCTTTTCCACTACATCATCCATGTGGACCGTGACCCCTCTTGAGGGCATGTCCTCGATGTCGCATAGCGAATCGGGATGACGTTGGATATGGTCGAAGAGGAGAGCGGCATAGTATCCCCAACCACAGACTTGCAAATGGGGGTAGCTTCCCTAATGATTCTGTGGAGTACTTCGAAACTCTGAACACATTTCCGTTGAAGGTCGCTCTGCCAGCCATGCGACTCAGGGTTCTGGGCCATAAGGAGTGTTGCCGAATCGATCAGGCGGCATTGTTTACCGATTTCTTTGATGTGCTCTCGACTTCTGGGGTACACCACCTGTTCGTAACGAAGGCGGAAGTGTGTCGCCCATAGGGTTCGACAAAAGCACCCCACTTCTTCTGGGGTAAGGGACTCTGGTGCGCAAAAGTTCAGTGTCGTCGTCGGCCAAAATTTCTCCGGGAAGTAATCCGCTACAAGAATACTCCAGAAGCTCCTGGGTTCGGACTCAGGGTCTGGACTTGTATCGCCCCACTCGTCAACCGGGGGCGGCTAAGGGACCGGTAGCGGTACCGAGGAGGACCTCTAGGATAGTAAACTCGGCGGCGGAGGATACGAAGAATGAGCTGACTGGCCGCTGAATTCCAGGCCATTCATTGAAGAGTAAGGTGACCGGGCCACGATGTCACGATACGATGGGCTGATAGCCACAGCTTCCGGTACAGGAGTCGCGGCTACCGGGGACAGGTCATGTCGTCACTCTACCGTTGTTGGCCCCCAAAATAGATCTTCGTGATATCTGGTAGAGGTAGAGGGTGCTTCGTGTGACAATGGTGTTGATTGCACGATCGAGACCTGCAGACTTCCCAAGATTTCTTCATCCTGGATGTACCTGCGGAGAGAGATGGGAATCTGGTGGACCTCATATTCCAGGAGAATGAGGCTAATGCATCTGGTTCCTTCCCCAGTCCTTGATACGGAGGAGCGGGGAGAAGGTTCCATCGCTTAGTCGCATTCCGCTTCAGAGTCGGAGAAGTGGGTAGGTTTGATCTCCACCCAGGCCTTCACAAGACTCTTCTTGTGGTGGCGACGACCCACTCTCCTACCCCGGGGTGGCACTTCGGGACAGGGTTGATCTCTAATAGGTAGCCTCGGGGCGGCGCTGGCACTATGGCGGAGAGGGCCCCTACTCGAGACAGCCGAGGTGCAAGGGGAACCAGGGAAAACGTCAAAGGGTACATGGGGAGGACCTCCATGGACAACACCCATGTGGGCAGAGCCTCTATTGGAATCGGCATGAGCATGGGGAGGATCTCCATGGTCGATGCGGGCGAAGGGAGGCTGACCATCACTTCTCAAGATATTGGGGCGAGGAGGACCTTCACCGGTTGCAGAGAGGACGTAGGGAGGGCCGCCACGTTGGAGAAGGACTGGATGGACAGTACCTACAGATCGGCGGTCGGGGGCAGGAGGATGGACTCCATACCCTGTATAGTGGGTGCGGGAAAGGTTTACGCACCGAGCATCACTGTCACGGGGCAGGTCTTCCTTCGGGATGGGGGTAGCACGAGGCATACCTTCATGACAAGATTCGGATAGGGGAAGGCCCATGCTCTGGGGTGTAGTGGTACGAGGAGGGCCTCCGTACGGGGTGACATCACCGCGGGTTAGTTCACGACGATCACCACTCGGGCCTGCAACCTGGAGAGTCAACCCAGCCTGCCAGTGGGGCGGTTGGGGTCTCGATCCTAGTTGGGAGAAGGAGTGCCCCTGCTCAGTGTATGCCGGGACTTCATGATGCACGTCGGTGGTGGTGCGGTCCACTGTAGCTGTTGATGTTGACGCATCTGGGAGAGCGTCCTCAGCCTGGGCCCGGCGCTGATGTCGGGTCAGACGAGCTGGAGTAGGTGGTGCAGGGGCATGGCCTGCCTCCTCTTCCTGCGGAGTCGGACGGCGGTGTTGACGTGGCCGGATGGGAGCTCTTGACTGGAGCCCTTGTGTCGGGACCCTGAGTGGGCTGAGCTGAACGGCGCCCTCCTCATCAGCGTAAGGCGAGGAGTCGTCAAGGCATTCTGGGGACAGGCGCCCGAAACGGTTGAACGTTGGGGTGGGGAGCAGGGTCTCCCTACGCGGCATGTTAGGGTGGCATTGACAGTGGGGCCTGGATGCCTCCAGGTCCAGGCGGGCCATATCCCGAGTTTGGATGACCCCTTCCTCCTCGTACCAACATATGCGTTTGTTGATCACCCTTCGCTGGATGACCCCTGATGGGGAAAGGGGACGTAGGCACACCGTATTCCGCGATGTGGTGGCCGTCGTGGCGGTAGCGGCGCCATGCGGGGTGGCTGTGGTGGTGTTTCCCCTGCCCCTGCGTAGGCGGGCGGGCGATGATCGTGTCTCTGTAACAGCAACCTGGTTCCTGAGAAACGAAGGGATCAACTCATCAGCACTAAGAGGAAAAGGATTGACAACCAGTGCCCTAGTGTTATTCCATTCTCCACGCCTGTAATAAGGATCCATTCCAACAAGATGCAGAATGGAGTGCCCCATGTTCTACTGCCCTGCCTTCTGGTGAGTTTTACGACAGACCCGCTATTTGATTGGCGGGACCAGGCACCAGATATCTGGATCCGGTGACACGTCAATCTACTGGTACCTCTAACGCTACTAATCTCCACATTGAGGATAAGAAATTCACGTCTAGTTCACCATTTCTATTTCCGACGCTTTCGCTAGGGCACACGCATCTGTCTGTGGAGGACGAGGACGCGCTGCTGTTTCCCCACATTCCCTCTTTCCAAAGGCGGGCGACATTCATTCCTTGTTCAGGTACGTCTGCTCCTTGATCAAAACAGGATGATGGGATTTTGGTTCTTCCTTCTTTGGATTCCTCCTCAGAACTCGTCACCAAGTCCGGGTCTCCCTCATAGATTTAATATGTTGTTCGTGAAACTCTTCCTAGTGTCATGTTTCCATGAACGCCGGTTAATTACACTGCTTCTGTCAGGACACTCCAAAGGGTCCATTAATGGCATCAACCTTCAGTCGGGGGAGTAGCCACGTTGAGGCATCATTAGCGTGTCTAGATGCTGGGGAACCTGTCATGTCTGTCTATTATCCCTGGTCACAGGGTTTCTCGGGGGTGTTGAAGCCTGAGGCATCCCATATCGAGCACGAGGAATTATATGCCATAGACACATATCTGAGGTTTTCCTCAGCACCCTGTGTTTAAAACAGGGTATGCCGTGAGTTTAACGTCCAGCGGAGACGGATCAGCCTGACCAGAGCATTAGCTAGAATAGATCGTATTGAGGGATTTCCCTTAAAGGGGTGTTGATACTGGGACAATCCCATGGGCGGTTGTGAAGAGGAGCGTACCGACATGGTCTCACGGGGATATGACGGTCCAGGAGAGAATCAAGGTTGATGATGGATAGATGAATGAAGTGCAAGTGGGAATGGAATGGAACCATCGCAAGGGAAATGATGAAGTTGGGCTTGAGCCTTGAAGGGGCTTCCTACGTATCCACATGGCAGGGAATCAAAGTCCGCGTAGTTCATGATGGTGCCGGTGAACCGGCATGAGGGTGGACCTTGGTCCGATGGGCATCATCAGCGAACTGACGTGAATGGGGAGGACCAGGATGGTCCTAGGGGTGGTGGGCTTGGAGCTCGTGGATGATTCCTACATACCATGTCGTGACATGAATCTAACACCACGTAGTTCAGAGGGGCTTCGTCGGCGAACCGACGTGAAGGTGGACCTTGGTCCGATGGGTGGTGGGCTTGAACCTCTGGAAGGCTTCCTACGTACCATGCCCTGGCATGGATCAAAGTCCTCATAGTTTGGAGGATGGAATTCGTCAGCGAACCGACGTGAAGGTGGACCTTGGTCCAATGAGAGATGGGATTGAACCACGAGGAGGCTTTCTATGTACCATGCCTTGACATGGATCAAAGACCTCGTAGTTTAGAGGGTTTCATCGGTGAACTGACGTGAAATTAGACCCGGGGGTCCACTAGTTGTGGGCTTGAACCTTGCGAAGGTTTCCTACATACCATGCCTTGACATGGATCAATGTCGTCGTAGTTCAAACAGTTTCGTCAGTGAACCGACGTGAAAGTAGACCCGGGGTCCACTAGTGGTGGGATTGAACCTTGGGAAGGTTTCCTACGTACCATGCCTTGACATGGATCAAAGTACTCATAGTTAAAAGGATTGATGGAATATAGTTTAACGTCATGTGGGATGGTAGTGAAACCTGACCTGAATAAATGATGGGTGGTGGTTGTCGGTGAGCCGACGTAAATGAGGGACCTTTGTCCGATGGGAGATGGGCTTGAACCTCTGGGAGGCTTCCAATGTACCATGCCTTGACATGGATCAAAGTCCTCGTAGTTCGGGTGAAAATGGGGGGGGGGGGCTTGGCACACCAACAAGGAGACGGTCTGGGCCAATGATTGTTGGGCCTGAACCTCCGGAAGGCTTCCTACATACCATGCCTTGACACAGATCAAAGTCCTCGTAGTTCCGGTTGGTCACAAAGGCTTTCCATCGGACTAGAATGCAGTTTAACGTCATGCTGGATGAGGGTAGAACTCTACGTGAATTGGATGATGGGTAGGCTTGATCCTCGTGGAGGCTTCCTACGTACCATGCCTTGACATGGATCAAAGACCTCGTAGTTAAAATGGGTGTGCAGTTTAATGTCATGCAGAACAAAGGCATACAGTTTAACATCATGCTGGATGAGGGAATACAGTTTAACGTCATGCTGGACAAAGTATTGTCATGGACAATGCCAACTCTAAGCCCACATGAGTCATGATCGGTGTGAGAAACAAGAGACAGCAAGGGCCTAACGATCACGCCGCGAAGGGTGCGTTCGTGTGTAGCGAATAGGAGCTTACGCATTAGGCGGCCCATGGTGTTGGGACTTACTCCATGATGGAGGCCCGGAGTGTGACAAATAATGGTGAAAGAGGGATTTGGGACCAATGATAGGAGGTGCCTCGTTCCCTATCACGCCTTCCACTAACCTTGGTAGTGGGGAAGTACAGAGATGCAGGGGTGCAACCATCTGTTGGGGAACTAGGGTCGCCCTTCTCCTGAGAACATATGCCACTCCAATAAAGATGATATCATACATTGTGGATGGGTGATTCCACTCCTATGGAGACGAGTGGCGTAAAAAATGTTCAAGATAGGGGGACACTTCGTGAGAGGCACGAGGTCGGGTCACAGTTTAACGTCATGTTTTGAGGACGTGATGCTTGGCAGTTTAACGTCTTGCAGCTCAGATGAGGCGGGTTCACTCCACACCCCTAGGAATTACATAACTGGTACCCTTTGCTCCTTGGGGGAGGGAAGGTACCAGTAAGGCCATGGTCAAGGGGGGTTGTGGAGAGAACCATCAGGGGGTCCACGTTAGCATGGCTATGCGAAGAAGAAACAGCCGTTAGCGTGCCTATGTGAAGAAGCATTAGGCGAAGCAACGCTATGAGTGGTATTGTCCGTGGGACTATGAAATCACATAGTGCAAACCTGGAGGGTCTCACGTGAAGAGGAATTGCCAAGAAAAGGAGTGTGATTTGCGAAGCGGAGTGCCTTGGCCTTAGCATGGGGCATAGGTGTGCGTGGAGGGTGCTTCGTGAAGTGGAACAGTATTCACGGAGCACTGACACGTGAAGAAGGGGTGCCTCACAAAGCAGGGTGCTGCAAAGCAGTGTGCTTCGCGATGTGTAGTGATCCTTCCTTAGCATAGGGATCACTAGTACAGGTTGGGTGTTTTGCAAAGCATAAATGCTCCGCAGCTTCCCAGGTTCCCTTGGGAATCCCCTTCCTTCATGAATGCCCTTGAGCTTCACGAAGGGCTTCCCTCTCGGAAGAGGGGCTCAAAACGAGACAAAGAAAAGGCATCACGCGAAGTAGAAGTACCTCGCGGAGCTCATGATTCCTGGGGGGAAAAGGGTGCTTCGCAATTCGAGAGAGGAGAAGCTGAAAGGTCGGATTGTCCGTCCTCGGGACTCAAGGGGAGTCCAATATTTATAGGGAATGGGAACTGCGAAGCAGAACTCGCGTGCTGCCTCAGGTGCTTCGCGGCGCACTCGCGAACGTCAACATCTTCCGTGAAGAGTTACCACCTCGGGAGCTTCGCGGTGGGCTCGTGAATGTAAAATGTGTTCGCGGAGAGTTACCTCCTCTAGAACATCGCGGCGGGATCATGAACGTCAAATGCATTCGCGGAGAGTTACCACCTCTAGAGCTTCGCGAGACTGCAATGCTCGGGGTGCTTCACGCCGGTGCTTCGCGTCGGTCCTTCGTGAGGCAGCGTGCCCGCCTTCTTTTTTGTCCCTTCCTTTTGTGAAATATTTTGGTGCAACAATTCTGTAAACGGATTATCAATATAATGTCACAATTGAAAAGTATAAATGAAACATGGCTATATAAAATATTAATAATAATTATTATTAAAATAATTATATAAATAATTTTTTTATCAATTTAATAAGTAAAATATCCCTCATTCCCAGGAACATTGTCTCCACATACAGCACCCACCGCTTTAGGCACATCATTTGTCTTCTTATTTTATCATTTTAATAAAATTCATTATTTAAATAACTATAACTATAATTATATTTCTATTTCATTTATAATAAATATTTAATAATTAATATTAATAAAACCCATAATGTTTTCCCCAATTTGTTTAATTTGATATGTGTAATGCCTCGATAACATTGACACCATGATGCCACCTTCCCCTTACATGCAATCTCACCTCCATCACACCACTATGTTGAGACATCAAGTCCCATGATTTGGGATCTAAAAATAGAAATAATTTTTTTTAATCTCTATGAATCTTATCCACATCATCAATATTCTCTCCAATCCCAAAGAAACAATCTGTTTCACTAGAAACCAATTGTATAATGATTGTTTACCATGTATTTCTCAAACAACCAGTCAAATCGATTACCAAAAATTAACACATACTGAAAATATATATAAAATAAAATAACATAGATAAAAGTAATGTATCTTGACCAATGATCACGTTTCCATTGATTCGTTGTTATAGGGAAAACCCAAAACATAAATAATCATAAAATAATATCAATCATAATAAACCATCAATCCAGAATCTAATTTTTTTAAGAGAATTGGTTTTTGATCAAACAAGATAACCAAAATCGATTAATCAAAAAAAACACATCATGATTTGGATAAATCACTAAAAAAATTATCTTACAACCTTGTCATTGTTGATATCTGTAAGCTACGTTGTCATTGGAATTCCTCACAGTACACAGATCATCAATTCAAGATCCTAATTCCCCCCAATATTCCAGCACTATCTCCTCCCAATTATCTTGTATATGAGTGTAACACTATGAATTAGTTATAATAGAATATTTATTGAGTGAAAGCTAGGTCGCTATTTTAAATTTTAAAATTAGTTTATTTAATTAATTAATTTCATTATTTTCTGTCACAATGAATTTTAACAAAACACGAAAAATTGAAAATGATTTTGTCACATCTAATGTAAACCCTATATTATGAACTCAATAGTGGATGAAAAAATTGGATTGTGATCCCATTATAGATTTATTATAGTTTTTTAGGAAAATAATGTGCATGTGATATTAATATACTTAATATTTTTTTATCACTTTTGAGATTATCAGGCCTCCTAGTCTCACAACGCCTTAGTACCTAGTTCAGAAAATATTCTTGAAAATATTCCAATGCATTATATGGAAATCACTTTCCAAAGAAGTTTCTATCTCTACCAGTTCTCAATGTCGTCGGATTCTTGAAAAATTAAATTCCACTACCACAGCTTATCTTACTCGGGACGATATTGTGCAATGAGGAATTAACATACCTCCTCATGTGAGACATGTGGAGAACAAAAATAAGCTAAATTACTGAGATGATGAGAATAATTAGTTCACTACATCACTAAACTGGGAGAGCATCTAGAAAAATAAAGGGCCTATGAACCCTATTGATATCATTACATCATGGCTAAAAAACTGCAACTCTCATACACCAAATGGCTTCATATTTATATTGTAATAAACTCCAAACATATCTTGGAAGTCGTCATCCACCCTTGGATGAAATTAACCCTTAACACCAACACTAGTATCAATAATATGTCCCACGTGCTATTATACACTATATCTAACTAGTATAATAATGACTTGCATGGTCCCTCAGACATGGCTTCAAAAAGTTCCTACACTCATATAAAACATTGTGCATGAACAAAACTGAGTCCCCAAAGTCAAACCACATCCTCTCCGTAATCATTCCCTGATTTAGTCATAAAAGTCTATAATTTTCATTAATGGAATTCCAAGAATCCATAAAACCACCTACACACTAAAGTATCACGATATATCTACAAAGATCAATCTTTATAACCCATAGACAGTTTAGACATCAAAATTTTAACATGAAGACTTTTTAAAAATAATTTAGCTTTGCAAATTATTCCATGATATCATGGTACGTCATCACCCTCATTAGATGAACAACTTATGGAAGACAACATACTAAGTAGGTCTTGTGAATTAGGTAATGTTGCTCCCCTTTGGATAAATTCTTATTAATAGAGTCAAAATTAATACCATGAAATTGGAACACTGGTATACTAACTATTAGTAACCCACAATGCTTGGAGGGTGAGAAACTTTTCCATACCGAGGAAAAAATTTTAGGATATCACTGCTACTACAATGTGATTCCGTGTGAGGCTCTCTACTCTACAAGAGTATGGTCACACTCTTGGTAGAAGTTTGTACTCACTAAACCTCTCTACAAGAGCCTCAATCACAATGGTCAAGGAAAAATAATATCCTCGAATAAAGAAATCTTGAATAGGGGATATTATCAGGTATAAGTGGCTCATGACACCATGTGGAAACTTTAAGAGGGGTAGTAAAGTCATACATCACAGCTCGAACTACACTTGAATCCTTTGTGATCTCCCACTACTTGGAACACATCCATTCCCTTTCTTAACATATTATACGAACCTTGAATTTTGTCACCCCTTATAAAATCAAAAAGACCTCAAACACACAATTAAAAAGAACTAATCCACCACACCATGCAACTATATTCTTAGGGAGTCACTTACTCACAAATAAGGTATTCAAAAAAAAGTGTCAAGAACATGTCTCAGTGGAGGAATTTTCCTCTTCCTTGCAAGTGTAAATTCAATCCAATCATCACTAACAAATGTATATTTTGATTCCACATGTCTCTCTATAAAATACTCAAATAAAAGATTCATAATATTTTCTTGTGCCTGTGCCTAATAGTACATCATAAAAATGTAAAAGGAACATAGATTGTACCAAAAAACACTCTTTGATCCTCTAGGTAATAATCCTTTAGTTCTTCCATCCATCCATGATTTGAACATCTATCTTCCGTACCCTAGTTTAGTCCGTGTGGCGGTGGTTGTTGAAGCCTAAATCTATAGGACCAATAACCTACTACTACCTTTTCTGATCCTCCATAACATTTACTTACCTACAAACCTAAATGTCCAAGCCTCTCCCCTGACCGAGGAAGTCCATCAACTATCTGTTTTATTACAACATAAGGGCAGGACAGTCCCATGTAAGATTTACGTACCAATTAAAATCATAGATACGATCAGGTCTCAGTAGCCTAAGATATTCCCAAGGACTCTATGAATGATGGTTCCGCATGTGACAAGACCAATTTTATATTCATACACATTGTAGGGCCTTATGACCCTAAATACTATGTTATCCCTTCTATAAAAAATCATTATATGTTCTCAAACCATTTGAATCATCTTCTAGAATGAAAATTTCCATCCACGACTTAGTAAGACATGTTGAATCCATATGAACCATTAATTTTGGGACAATGAATTGATCAATATTAGAAAATTCCACTTGTTGAACATCCTGTAGAAAAACCACTTAATGACTAACCCCCTTCCAAGAGGCCTCATCACTCATCACTTTATACTCTCAACTATGTTATGAGAGCTTCATTTTCTGTTGTCATAAATACATCCTCAAATAAAAAATGATTGACAACTTATAGTGAGTATATCTGGTGAGATAACTCAATAAGGGTATTAAATCCACAACCTATTCCTATATAAATCATTTACCATTGTTTCCCTCTAACTGGTTCCTATATGTACCAATTCAACAATCATGCTATCGGAGTCCTAATAAATGGATATATTGACAACTACACCAACATTGAAGTATCTAGTATGAAATTTGATCTCTAGATATTTTTTCATTATTTTCCATGTTCCCAAACATGCCGCACATCTAGAAAAACTCCAAACTTCTGTCCTATCCCCAGGATGTTCCACTGAACTTCGAACTAGGAACCCATTATGATACCAGTATATAATGACCCAAACCCATTAGTCCCACATGAGTGGTGGAAGACTAAGCTTCTAATTCCCCAATATGACCTCCAATAGACTATGGGATGGAGACTAGCACTGAAATTACATGTCACATAAAAGGGAGGAATTAGCATAATGTACATATTTTTATAGGCACACCTCTAAGCCCATACAGTGATGAAATATAAAAAAATGATAAAAATTAATGCACACATCTATAATACCACAATAATAGTATGACATAAAAAATTAGAAATTATGGAAAAAAGTTCCAAATAATATCCCACCCAAAACTGTAAAATAAATTTTGACCCATTCTGAAGGAGGGGACTACTGTCAAATGAAACTTCAGTATGCTCCTTTCCATGTCTAGATCAAAAACTCTCCAACTTCTATTAGATATCCGTTGAATTTATAAAAATAAAATCTATATGTATAAGATACGATATGTGTAGGAAGATACCATATAGAGGTGAGTATAACAATTCCTAGTATGACACCTTGAAAACCCCAAACATAACGAATCATGTGTATACATCTCCTTATGAATCGGTATTTTAAACTTTTTATAAGACATAATGACAATAAAGAATCTCCAAGATATACTCCAAAAAGACACTAAGTCACAAGGTGCTCAACCACTTCCACCCACATTTTTACTGTATTGTTTTGGGGTAATGATCATCCAGGACAACTCACTCCTTGAGCCCAATTATCCCTAATGGATCTCCATCGAGAGATATCTCTCCATCCGAAATAGATCTTCTATCTAGGATGCCACTCATCATAGAGATGTAAATCAATCAATAATTTATGAGATGATGTCACATCCCCACTATCCCAGATAGCATAAGTCCTAGAGAATATGCACATTGGGTCATTCTATTAAGAACTAAAATAAGAAATTGGGAGGGTTGATCAAATATTCAAACTCCATCAGACTAAAACCACATCAATAAGATCATATATCAACAAAATATAGGGGTCCACTCCAAGGTCTCATAGGGGGGACATTAGGACCTACTTGAAACATCCTCTTATATCAGGGGATTGAGGTCTGTGTAAGTGTTGGCCACATCAACTCCACAAACCCATCTTAGGGAAAACACAAATGATAAAGAGGATTGCTATTGAATAGTAGGAGTGATAGATGCTCAAATCCATTGAGGGGTATAGTAAAATCATACTGAGACTACTCACTCAAGAATATGGGAACTCGCCCACACTACATTGATCATTACAAAACTACACATGGGTCACCTACTATTCTGAGGGAGGGATGTTTCATCGAACAGTCATTGGAATAGCCCAAAGAAACACCCTCAATCATTACTAAATGAGCATCAGTAAAAGATTAATCTCACTTACGTCAACATTCATCGTATCACCAATAAACATATTAATTTCATCACCATGTTCTATGTGGAATAATAGTTAGGGTGTAGTACTTGATTACTCGCATTATATTTTGGAAAAGGATTTATAATCTTGAAGTGCTCATTATTGATCTGAATTCCTGAAATACAAATACATAAATATATCATGAAAACCATCCACGAATGAAAATATTGATCACCCTAGTGTGATACAAATGAAAAAACACTTAGTATAGGCTATTCACTTTCCAAAAATAGATGTCCGGTGAAAGAAATTAATAGAAACAAAAACGTATGATGCTTTGTGGGCTTGGGCCAATAGCTCAAAAAATGTATCCAACGATTTTCTTGAAATGTCCTCCTCAATTTTAGGGGCATGATGATTCATATGGTTCATCAATCCAACATCCTATGAATAAGATACAATAGATATAAGAATCAATAATAATAATAATAATAATTATATTGGGTGTTGTTTGGACCCATCCATTATATGGAAAAAGGTATCAAAAATTGTTCTTTAATCCTCATTCTCACTACCAAGATATTGATTTCACATATAGATTTTAAATCATGTGTTTTATATAAATGATATAAAAAAATCATGTATTGATAAAAAATAATAGTAATAATACTTTTATTATTATTATATTAAAATTAATTTAATAAAAAACTAAATCCCTTTCGATGGGGAACCTCCCCTTTAGATGCAATGCCCCCCTCTTCAAGAGAATTATTTTGTCTTATTATTTTACCATTTTAATATAATTCTTTTATCATATAATTATTATTATCATTTTCTTCTATTTCTGGTATAATACATATTTTTTATTAGAGATTAATAACACCCCTCAAGGATTTTCCATTATGTGTTTGATTAGATTTGTGCACTTCCTCTATAATAATGCAACCATGATGCCCCCACCATACATACTACACCTCCCAAATAGCACCACCATTCCAGGTAATCAAAAAAATAATCAGGGATTTCAAAATATGAATCAGATTCACTTTCATCGTTATTAATCATATCTTCATCATCAATATTCATCCTGATCCTGTCACAATGATCCATTGTGCTAGAGGCCAATTTGAAAATGATATTTTTTCAGGTATTTTTCAATCCATCAGAAAAATCAAATACCAATAATGAGTTCACATTGAACTGACAGAAACAATCATGAAATAATATCAAGATAAACTAACCTTATCCAATTTACATGTTGTCCACAAATCATCTTTGTAGTGAAATGAACAAAAACTGAAATAATAAACAACTAATACCATTGCAATCTTCCATCAATCCTGAAACCAATTTTTTTTGGGAATTGGTTCGTATTCCACATGGGATAACCAAATATGTTAAATCCAAAAAAATAAAAGTAGTGGAATTATTTGGATCTATATATAATGAATAATGATTTAATATTTTTTTAGTTATCGAGATCATCTTTCTACATTGTTGTTCACATTCCTTACCGTACTCTGACCATCAATCCTCAATCTCAATTACCACCAATTTTCCTTCATACCCTCCTCTCCATTATTAGGTTATTTAGACTGACTATGTTGTGTGGTTATGACAACCTATTTATATAATAAAAAATAGGTTGTTGTAACAAAGTAATATGTAAATTAATTTAATTTAATTATTTATTTTTTTAAAAAGGAAATATATTTTAATTTTATGCCCAATGTTGAAAATAATTATTCATTGTTTAATATAAACCAGTTTTTTGAAATCAGTGGTGGGTATAGAAGTTAGTTTCGAGACTTTGTTTTGGATTTATTTCACCTTTTTTTGGAAAACTGCATATTTGTGATTATAATATATTTAATATTATAAAAATATCTATTTTTGAATCATCAGACCTTGTAATATTGTACCATCTAAGTGTATACCTCAGAAAATATTCCTATAAAAATTCCCATTTATTATACCAAAACATAAAAAGTCATTACAATAATCATGAGGTTTCCCTTTTCTAAAGGTAATTCCCAAAAGTGTCCTTTTCAAATGCTCCACACCCAGGAACCCCCTCCCTGTGAAGAATTCATACGGAGAATCCTATGCTGGGGAGGAGCCTTTGTTAGCCAAGATGGTAGAGCGTCTCCATGGGGTTAAACCTCGATCGTCGATGGATCGACAGAGCAATCTGACAGCTAGGTGAAGTGCGCCCTTTCGGCCCACCCAGTGAGACACCAGGCGACCTAGAAAGACGAATGATTCATGGGAGGCAAGAATTACCCCATGGTGGGCTCCCAAGAATCGAACCACAGACCTCACCGAACTCCTGTTGTATGTCCCTCGTCCACCCACCACTACGTCACCATCGAAGCTTGAGAATATCTGAAAAAATCATAAAAACATTCATTTTTTATGAATGATAATAATCATTCTTTTAAAAATACCATTAACATATATTTCATAATAAAATTATTTAAAATAAAACTATGTATAAGTATTAGAAAAATAATGTACGTTCATTGGGACATGATCGTCATATAACCCTTTCAATAACACTTGCAATAACTATTACAAATGGTTTAACCATTATGATCTACTTCTGATTTTTTTATCCAAAGCATATAATCATTAGCCAGTGAATTAGAGATCTATACAAAGGAAAATGATAATAAAAATTTTCCGTGAACCATAACATGAATAAAACTATTTATGTTTTCACATTTTCATCTTAAATCCAATGAAAAACACTTTTGATTCCATATGTAATACACTTTATAACATCAAAATATCAATTTCATTAAAAAAACTATTTTCAAAACTAAATACCTTGAAATGATAGAATAAGTGTTTTAATTAAATTAAAATTATGATATTATAATTGAATATAAATTTGGAATATTGTTTTTTTTGTGGAAAATCCATTGAAACTATATACCTTAAAATATAAACATTCTTTTTTACCTTTTATAAGGTAAGTCACTGCATTCTATAATAAAATGCTTACAAATATACCTTTTTAAAACCACTAAAATAATGTCAAAAGAGACCTTAAATTTACATTATAATTAATTTATGTCCATATAAGTAATTCCATCAATTTTTTTAAGAATATATATAAGGAATAATATTTTTCAAAAAAATGATCATTAAGATTATTTAAAAATCATTTTTAAGGTAAAGTTTCTTGTTCCTCGTGATTGAATCCTTGTGTAAATTATTTATCTTCATGAATAAAAATATTAAGTTAATTATTTATTTTTATAGTATTTATTTTCTATTTTATTATCCATTTATATTTATTTTTTAAATTTTTTTACTTTAATATTAAAAAATTTAATGTCACATCAGACACTTTGATGATATTCGGCTTATATTTCCAAAATTATTTTGTTTGGTTTACTATGTTCGGGAATGAAGTTATTCCATAATATCATTATAATAGTAATTAAATGATTATAATTTTTAGAAATCAGTTATTCTTTAAAACAAACCATGAAATATGGTCTAGAAAAAAATTCACTGTAATCATAGAGAATGATGACCATTTGTAAGCACAGGTAATGCTTTTTATTCTCAATGAAAATGAATGAAACCACTTAATTATTATTTTACATTTTCATAATGATAAATATTTCATAATTATCCTATGACATCTTTAAATACACTTGTATATAGTATCTATATTACATGGTCCTAAAAAAGGAATCATATTATTCCGTGGTGGTGGTAATCCACATGTACGCACGAACGATGTTTTAAATTTTTTATGGAAGCAAAGGTAAGAAAATAAGTGATATATTATTTTTTATAGAATTTTAAATATATGGTGAATTAAATATATACATTAAATTTGTAATTATATACAACATAAGATGTTGTGATGGAAAATTAATTACATTAGTTCGGGTGATGGTAGACCACTGTACACATGAATGACAGATTTATTTCCCATTTTATTGAAGAATGATATGTATATAGTGGTATTACATTAGTATAAAAACATATAAGTATGTGGCAGGTAATTTTTTTATTTCATCATATTTGAATAATATTTTGTGGAGTAAGAAGAATAAATAAAACTAAAATATTCATTTAAATACTATACCTCTTCCTCGAAGGGCCTCAATTGCTTTGCTCTATAAGCCCTGTAAAGAAAGTATTACTCCAAAAATTGTTCATCAATAAAATTGGTTTGAGTGATATTAATTAAAATTACAGGTACTGGTTGAGATAGAGTGCTTATATTCTCTGATGAAGTAAGGATAGTAAAATCCATTTTATAAGTGAGGGGATGAGAATTATTATAATTTCATAAATTATTAATATTAATATTAATTTAATATATATGTTTTATAAATTGATATAATTTGAATATTTTACTAATATTGGTAAAAAAATCATCTTATAAAAGTTTGAAAATTCTATATTTTTTTTACACTTATAAATTTGTTTTAACACACATTTAACCGTTTTTTAGAGTTACAACTATATGAATGTTTTATAAAATTTATGGGTCATGAAAGTTACTATAAAAGGAAAAATGTCTTATGAATGGACCATGTATGATATATTAACCATAAACCATTCACATGGAAGTTGATATGATTTTTTATAATTATTTACAATTAAATGAAATATTTTTTATTATCGAATATAATTATGATCATTTTTTTACTATTTATTTAACATGAATCTAAAGTAATAATGATTAAAAGGGGTTATAATATAAAATATTCACTGACCAAGAATATTATATATTTATCTATATATTTACTAGGACACTATAAGTCATCTGAAAAATATTTATTTCAAAATATTTTAAATCATTTAATTCATTTTTCTACAACTTATAGAAGCACTGAGTCGGCATTGTGTAACAATTTATGGTAATTATTTCATCATTAAAAATCTAAAAATAATTGATAATATTAATAATAAAATATTTATATTTTAGATAAACCTTTATATTCTTTCAATTTTTATATATATATATTCACATATATGTTATTTTTACCTTTCAGGCCTCGCAAAAACCATGAAAAACAATTTAGATAAGTAACTTTTTATATAACATCTAAATCTAAATTTTACAAAAAAAAAATAATACAAAATATATTTTTTAAAAATTCTATAAATTAATATTCCATTCTCATATATTATCATTATGGTACCAAATTTTTCTTCTAACGTGCGGTGCAAGCATCACATCAAAACCTAAAATGATTTTCATATTTATCATCGAAGAAATTCAAATTTATATTTGCTGAATTAGTTTTTTATTATATAAATAATATATTTTGAAAAATGAAACATCCCATTGTATTTATAAATTATTATATCATCTTTAATTATTTCTGAAATTATAAAACATATCCTATTTCAAAAATATTGTAATTTTTTTAATATCAACTAACAATTGAAATTATTTATAAAAATTGAAAAAACAGTTCATGGATAAATTTGAAATTATGAACCAAAAATTAATCCCATTAAATACAATTAAATTCCATGAAATTAAATAAACTAATTTTATTATAAATTCATAAAATTAAACAAAACTAGTATGTCGATAAATTTGTTTTACGCCCAAAAAAAATTTTATACAAAAAAAGTATAATTATGAATCCAATGTGATTAATTACATTATTTACAACTAAAGTAGGATTATAATAATGTCATACAAAATTTATATGATAAATTATATTTTTCAATAAATAAATGGTAATAAAAAACAATAATTTTATCTATTTAATTAAAAATATATATTTAAAAAAATTCTAATAAATTATAAACAGATAAATTTAAAATACTTATTTAAAAATTGATATAAAATTTAGAAAAAATTTTATAAAATATTACAAATTTAATTATAATGTTCTCTTAAAAAATTAAATAAAATCAATTTTTGAAGAAAAAATTTTTAGATGAATTAAATGTTTATAAAAATTGGGTACTTATTTTCTAAGAAAAAATGAATACATTTTTTTGGCATAAGACGTTTATATATATTTCAAAATTTTGTTAATAGTGTCCATCATATCCAATTCAATTTCTATGTTATATTTTAATCATTTAAATAATGATATATCATGGGTTTCTAATCTCGATGTCACCTATTTTATACGCTATCAAACATAATGTTCTTTTAAAATCTAAATTTAATTCCCATAGTGTTTTCATTTCTTAATAAAACAAACTATTTTACATTATATATTTCTTTCAATGTTGTGTCATGTTTTTATATAAGCTCTTGGGCTTTAGAATGTGAATTATTATTTTTTATAAAAGTGGAAGGGCCATACTTGTAGCCCATGTGGCCATATCGTAAAGGGTGAGAAACACTGTAATGGGATTAACAATGCCACATGATGTTGTGTTATTAAGGTTACACCATAGAATTAAAGGATTAACCTTATAGTATATTTGGGATGCACTGTATTTCTCACTATGGAGGGATTTTATTTGAGGTTGTGCTGAGTTGATAACGACCATGTTGTATTTTTCATCTCAATGTCAGTTATATGATGCAGTCCATTTTTTGGTCTTCAGACTTGAATCCTATTAAAAAAATTATTTGGTCATAATTCAAGGAATTTTTTTTGTATATATGAGGTTCCTTCATTGTGGTTTTTATGTTGTTTTATTGAGGTATTATCATGTGAAATTAACCCCCGATGGATTGAAAATAACTTTTTCCTACCCATTCATTAACTGATTTCGAGGAGCACCGAAAGGATTTAGAAGAAAATCTACAAGGTATAAAACCAATTTACACAAAAAATTGTTAATCATAGCTAGTTTTATGTAATATTACCACCCTCAATGTTATATTTTATTTTCTGAGTGCCCATATGTTCTTTACTTCTCTCCTAGGTCTGTATTGGTTTGCTACAACAATAACCAAACCACAAAAATTGTCGCATTTGTCTCCCAGTGATGCCATACACAAATTGTTCCCATAAAAATCTTTTTAGGACACCTCCATGATGTAACACCTAGATTTTATTGTCGAGACCCTCATATTTCCAGAACCATTCCATGTACTTCTTGGATAGAGCTTGTAGATCCATTTTTATTTTGATAGACCTTAAGTAAATTTGGTTAAATCCCTTTGATTCATTTTTGGTTTCCATGAATTATAATCCATAACATGCTGGATTTGAAATAGTTCTATGAATCATTGGAAAATGGTCATATTCTAGTTAGTGAGTTAGTTTTTCTTGGGTGATGATTACTATGATGGACGCTGACATTGACATTGTCAACTGTAAGGTAGGAAGTTCCTCATCATATTGGGGTCTGGTTAACACATGTTTCTATATTATAATGTTTTTGAAAAATTAATGAAAATAAATTACTATATTTTTTTGTGGATGACTGAGTGGATCATGAGCCCCTTTACGATATTTTTTAATTATAATTTTTATAATACCTATATTCAATGTGTTATTTTGATTCACTTTTCAACAAGGTGATACTATTTATCTCTTGACAACAAGTTTTTATCACACTTTGCAATGTGATGTGTGTTAACATTAATATTCTAGTTGTGTTAATACATGATACATGTGTAACATCAATTTTTGTGTGTCCCTTAGTGGGGGAGTACACATGACATTCAAAACTGTCCATGTGAGACTTGAGCATGGGGTAGAGTTATTAAGACGACATAGTGACTATGTTTTGGACTTCCTTGAGGAATATCATTGACAGTTGAGTAACATTTTACTCATGACTAGAATATTTATAGTTTCAGGATAAACTTTATGTCAAGGATCAGTCCCATGTCATTTATTGATAGCACCATGTGGTAGATGAGTTCTTTATTTAATAGAATAAGGAAATTTTGGATTACAATTGATACCTATCACTATCCTTCCAAAATTGGGACAAGGAATGAATGAATTGGGGTTTGAGGTGGCTTGGTTAGAATATTGACACTCTGTGGTCATTTATGTTTTTTACTCATTATTAATATTATTATTATGGCATGTACTTATTATAAAAGGGAAATCAACGTAGATGATGCATTAGTGGTGTCCTACTGAGCCTTGTACACACATCCTACACAATAATTTTGGTGTGCTTCTATGTTTCATGGCTAGATATCTAGTAAAGGGTAAAAACCCTATTATATAAGGTTCGGCTATGGGGTGCATAGCTAGAGTGAAATAGGATAAAAATTGGATGAATCAACCAATATTTATTTATTTTTTTACTTCTTGTACTCTGGCAAGGATTATCACTTATTGGAGATATCTTTACTGTATGACACATATGTAATCATTTCAGTTTCAACATGACTGTGATTATTTAATTATAGTCAATTATATTTATTATGAATCATTATCAGTCATATGACAAGATACATGTGATACACTCATCCTACTGACGAACTCATTCCATCATTGGTAGTTAGTATCCTCATGTGTATGGGGATACATAAATGAGGTTTTGTTGAACTCCATCTAAGACTGGGTGGTTTAGATTGGGTTGTTAGAAAATGGTATCAAATAGTAGATTCAGTCTTGAGACCTATTGGTGAACCCCTCTATTAAAATAGTTTCACTCTTTGTATGGAAATCCGAGAAGAGAAATAATGACCCCTAATTCCCACCTCCAGTGGTCCATAGGTATGTTATTTTCTCTATGGGTATAATTAACATACAAATGGGAGGGATTACCCTCTAAGAGGACATGCAGAAGAGAGATATAAGATAGCTACAACAATCAACACATGCTGAGATATATGAAATAAATCCCATTTATATACGTGTAATTTCATACAATACTAAAACAACTAGAAAGGAAACTACAAGTACAATAAATGAAAAACCATCAGGGACAAAAAATAAAAAATTTCTCTTACATAACTAGGACATAGTATTATCTTGTCGGATATATAACCTAATCTTGGTGACATGAAAATTAGATTATTTATCAGTGGGGAGAGGATACAAGTATTTTCCAAAGGACTCTACTTGGATACTATCTTGAAAAAGATAAATAAATAATACTAAATCCTAGTGAATAAAAATTTGAAATCATCTTTTCGCCTAATTTGGTATACAATTTTCCAATCCTTACTATGGTTATCCCTCACAATGTAATGTACACAAGCGATCATTTATTATATTAATAAAACAATAAGGGTACCCTTATACCACTTTTCAATTTTTTTCTATGCAACTCCATCATTGTACGTACATGCCCATCTATATCCAAAATAATATTACCAAAAGACATAAGGGATATTAATTAAAATATGAAATGATGCATAACAACATATTATCCTCTCATTCATATGTACATATGGTATCCAAGTAGTTTCATGGATCCACCACATGTTTTATGAAATGTTTCATATATCGGGTTTTATACTGCAATCCATCACATCCCATACACCGAGTAAGGTGTATCAATCCATGATAGCCTATAACCTTCATAACTATAATAATTATTTTTTTATCCAAAGATACATGTTTATTAAATAACCACAAGAAATTATATCTCTATACTGACATATATTTGAAATATATCTAATTGAAATACTAGGACATAATACTATCAGGGGAGGAGAGTGGGGATATAGGGTTTAATCAGCCATCAACACTCGCCAAACAATATATTGGGAAACAAACATAAATAGAGTCCATTGGGTTTATGTCACCCTATCAACATGGGTTTCCCCCTGCCGAAGCCTCTCTTTCCTCCACCTTAGGTCAATTTCAGCTTCTCCTTGGTGCTTCTTCGTGCCGATCTTGGTGTGGTTCCTTCTTTAGTGGTTTCATCATTTCATGGGATCTAGCATCATGGATTTCCACTTCGTTTGCTGGAATGCTTCACACCCTTTTCCCAATTCACTAGAAAGGGCTTCTTTGGCGGCATAGTGAGATTCAGTGTTTGAGATGCAGGTCTGCTGTTTTAGGTTTTCCGTCTCAGGTGATAGGAGGGAGTGAGTTGGGTGGCTCGTGATGGTCCCCACTATGATTGTGAAGGGGGTGATAGGTTGTGGTTTTGGATTACAGTGTGACTTCTTCCACTGTGGCTCGACATTTGGTTCATTTGTGGGATGATTTCTTTTTTAGTTTCTATGTCAGTGTGATTTGGATCTAGATGTGATTATGCCTAATTTTTGCTTGTGAGGATGAACCGGTGGCCTATGTCTTTTGTGTTGCGACGACGGTAGGTATTAGATTCAATGGGATTATCCTCCCTCATGACATTGGTGATGTTTTTAGGTAGGTTTCTATTTGGATCACATTTTTCATGCTGCGATTTTTGGTGTGATTTCAAGTTATCACACTTCTGGTTACATTATAGAGGTCGTCAGTATGGTGAAGGTTTTCTGTTTTTTTAATCCTTTTTCAGCTTTTTTAGATGCATTGTTTCTAGTGAAACTGTTTTTGGAGATATGAATTTTTTGGCTTTGGATTTGCTTCTCATGTTTGATTCTGTCATTATGGTGTGGTTGGTTTTGGATTGTGTTTGAAGTCAGTGGTTCTGCGGTGGTTTTTTGATAATCAGAGATGATTTTTGGTGCAACACTCTACTTGGATCTACATCATATGGGGTTTAGAGCAAGAAGCCTTCACTGGTTCATGGCATTCGGATTGGGAATATGGGATTGTATGGTTATGCCATCGGTTCTAGGCCAATGTATTTTTTCACGGGACAGCTAGCCAAGTGGTCAGGCCTCTATGATGGCTTGTAATCATGGTGCAATTTCTGGGGAGGGGTAGATCCTATATTGTGTTATGAGAATTTGTATATTTTTGTTTTTATTTTGTTGTAATGATGGATCTTATGGTTTCTCACTTTTTCATCAAATGTGTTCTGATAATGAAAAAAGTAAATTTTCCGTCAGTATCTTAGAAACCTAGACGCCTCTATTAATGACCTGATATCAAATAACAACATAGTAGTTTAAAAAAGATATATTAAATAAAATTATTTATTTTCATTGTTAAACATTTTTTAATTAATTCCTTTTCCATTACTATATATTATTCTAATATAAATTTATTAACCATCAAAAAATATTGATTTGAACCACAGGTTATCATCATCAAGTGACGTATATTTAATCCATTTATAATTAAACCGAGTGCATGTTTTCTCATAATTAGAAATATAATTTTAATTTCTAAGGTGTATTAATTCCACGGTTTGAGAATTCATTTTTCTCTTACTATTATATAATTATATGTAATTTCGTTAAACATCATAATCTTCCCTCAAGGAATTCAACCAAAAACATCTTGCTACCTCAAAAAATTGTGAATGGAATGAAGATAATCATGATACATATCCATCAGAACCTTCTTAAAAATATTCATTAATAGTGGGAATACAGCTTAATCATAGGAATGGGTAATCCAAGATTAAACCTATTCCATCATCTCAAGTTCCATCATCAACGCCCATATGCATACCATAATGAATCTCTCAATCAACGGCTTTCACTGCTTCTAAACCATCGGGCCTCCTTGACCATATCTCATTTGTTTACATCTATCCCTGGATCACATCACATCTCATAGTTGGGCTCAAATCTAGAGGGTAACATAAAGTACAAAAATTCAATCAACAAGGTCAAAATAGATACATGTCCCCAAAAAATTCATTTGGATTTTATTTTCAAATAGGCAAACTGTACCCCAAAGATAAGGCATTTGGCCATCAGAAGAAAAAGATAACTCTTGGCCCCAAAAATTATATTTATAAAAAATCTAGTTTTATACAATATTTAATCAACCAATTAATCTATAATATGTTAATTAAATGGGTAAGATAAAAAATCTTCTATAACAATATATGATAAATATTTTAACATGCTCTTTATAATATGCCTCACGTTTCAATAAACATATGGAAGGAAAAACCTCATTAAAATGAAATTAATTATTCTTCACATAAAAAATATTTCTATATTCTTGTTAACTAACCAATACCATTAATGAAAATAAGAAAAAATTGAAATTAAATATGAACTAAGTAGTAATTTTATTTACAGAAAATTACAAGATCAATAGATTCATAATACATGCCCCTTTATTTATTTATTAAAATAATAATAACTAGATTTATGTTCTATGCTAATTAAATTATAAAAAATATGTTAATCCAAGAATAACATTCTAAACTGTATTATATCGATAACTGAAAATATACTAAGAGAAGAATTTTTTTTATCATAGTGAAAACATCAATATCATGTCATCACTATATTAATAATCTATATTAGTTAATAATATTCAATATTTCTTAAATAAATTTTACCACAAAAAATGGATAAACAAAATTCCTTTAAGAATTCATGTAAATAAATATAATATGATGTTAATACCCTATATCTATTCTTTTTATGTTGATGAAATAGATATGTAATGCTAAATATAACCTCTTATCACCTCTCAAGTGAATAAAATATGATCTCTCAAGGACATCATGTCGTGAACACACAAGAAAAAATAAATATAACACAATTAAAATGACAAAGATAAAAATAAATATCATGTTAATAAATATGGTAGGAAGATGAGATCAAATAGAAGATAAACAACAATAAAATAGGGATAATCTTCCTCAAGACTCCTTAGATTGATCTCTAGAATTCGCAAAATAATCATGATTGAAATGGGATTAAAATTCCTTCAAAATCACTCCTAAGGACATAAGGTTCGACAAAATGGAGTTGTATAAATTTGATATTAGAGGGGTCAAGGGTATTAATAGGTAGACTGAGTTATATAATATCATGGGGAAACCCTCTATTCTATGATGAAAACCACCTATACCCCAACAAAGTCCTTCTTGATCAAGAAACAAACATCTTGGTCAAACTACGTATGATGAACACTGCAATGGACATAGTGAAGATCTAATTTACAAAGAGAGTGATTGCATCATAGACTTAATCACCATTCCATAGTCCCCACTTTCCATGTAAGGGGAATATAATATAGCCTATTTCCTATGGTGTAGTTACCCTATAAATTGAAAAAATATCCTAGATGTTCCACACCATATCCAAAACCGTCCGGGAATAACATACATTCACCCTATGATATATCCATTATCCATGAAAATATAACCCAAAATGGATATGTAGTATACTACCTATAGGACCCAACCATACCAATACTAGTAGTGGCTCAAAAAACCCTCCTGTCATGACCCTATACCACAATCATCCCAATTACACAACTTTGGTCTACCCTCTATAGCATAACCTCTATCTCCACACCACAGAATATACTACTAAGATAATTTTTTATCTTATATCCCATTCATTCCCTTAAAAAACTTCAAATATAATTTTAGTACTTTAAACAAATAAAACATTCAATGTAAGGGCTATCAGTGTCCTACATCTTTCTTCAGATACCTCTCAACCATTTTTCTTCCAAAGTAATTCAAAACAAAAAATGGAGAAAAAGAAAGATATTTCGGTAATCCAAAAAACCACCGTATGATAAACTTATCTATGACATCACCAACACATGAGCTCGAAAACCATAATCTAATAAAACAAGGACAAAGCCATGAAAAAACTACTAAAACATCCTAAACAATCTTCATGAGATATATCTATCAAACAATATTACTCCATAATAAAAATAATAGAAAACCATATCTTAATGTAAAATATGTCAACATCCCAAAAATGAGAAAAATTATAAGAGATGAAATAAAAAATATTTCTTTGGTTTCTATGGGTGTGTCCATAACACATGTTAGTAGGTACTCTATTCCATGACACAATTTCACTATAATACATGAAATAAAGGTACCAATAATACATTATAATGGTGGTCCTGGATCACAATAGGTAGCTAATCGAAGGTTCATCATCTTCAAAATCAATCTCACTCCCATCATGGTTGTAAGAGTATCCATGAATATAATTATGGGGCTATGTAAAATGGAAGACATTATGTTTCTAACTCTTATTCAGAGGAAATGTTATTTGATGTATCTTGGATCCAACACAAGCTAACATCATAAAAGACTGAACAAACCAAACAGAAATATTACTCCCACAACTAACCCATCACTGCACATGATAAGGAGTCAGTACCTGGAACATAATATCAATATTATTGAAAACTATACGTCTCATTTATGAGTAGCCTCATAGTTTTGTGGACCATGTGATGGTTTAATTATTTTTCAAATTATGTGAACTATTTCTATAATTCTATGCAATAATTATAGTCCAAAAAATTTTTACCCTCTAACCATAGTCCAACATAGTGGAGGAGGTTGTGGTCTACCATAAAGATCATAAAAAATTTCCATACCAATGGTGGAGTGAAGGATATTGTTCTAAGAGTACTCATCCATAGTTAGGTTCTTCATCAATGAAACTCGAAAATCATGGGCATAAGATCAAAAATGTATTGAAGTGTCTAGATAGAATAATCTATTTTTTCGTTCTTCTTTAGATGAAAAGTTGTTCTAGTGTATAAAAATTTAGAGAAGTCTTCAAAAATACCTCTGCACACCCTAGAGGTAAAATGAGGATTGAGATAAAATACGATCATCCTTATAACATTATAGAGTCTCACCGCCTACTATAAATACTACCTCGAAATAATTCACAATATTCTCAACTCCCTAATTTCAATAATGTCGAATAATTTCAATCCACAATCACTAGTATAGAAACAAAACCTACATGATCTCATGGTAAATAGGTAATGATTCCCATTGATTTGTGCTCCCACATCAATTGAGTAACATATCATGGTTAGGGAAAACCACATGGAAAATTGTGGGTTTCTTTCACTTTCTGGAATAACAAATAATGAGACATATACAATGAATCTGGACACATTAACTGGGGCCACCAAAACCTCCCTATTAGATCATGGTAAAAAAAAAATTCACTTGGATATACCACCAAGGATGAGCACTAGAACTCCCAAGGATCCAACTAATTAAGCACTAAATGGAGGAGTAGCATTCCCTAAAACTACACTAACAATTGACCATCCACTGACCTACCATCTTGAGAATCACTAAAAAACAAAGTCACTCATGACCTCTACCTAAGAATCCCCCAGCATTGATTCCACAACCCAGTACACCAAATATGATAATCCTAACATCTGAAAAAAATAACAACCTCTCCCATAATAAGATGAATCACTGAGAGCACTCCCATCACTCTCCAAGAAACTCTAAGTCTACACATGGAGACATTGAAAAACATCCTTACCTACATATCAGCTAAAATGTTACCCTTTATTGTTGTATAAGAAATCTTGATGTCAAAATATTATTAGAATTATGTCAACCATCCTGGTCACAACATAAATTCATGCTGGTAGAGTACATACCATAGACTCTTATGATCGGTTAAATCCATGGAATACTCATCAATAAAGTAATTAGACCAGAACCTCAAGGAAAAACAATTGCAGAAAACTTAATATAATAGGTGGAATAGTTACAATCATGGAGAATTAACTACATCATGAAGTAAGAAACAAATTATATCTATTGTATCATATAATTATTGAACATATGATATGAAGCATCACAAAAAACATCAAATTGAACTCCCTCTACTGGAAAAAATCCCTAGAGTGTTATCCATCATCTTCTATAGGTACTCAAAAGCATCCTATAGTAATGATTCCATAGGAATGCATGATCCTTACTAATCAAGGTTATAAAAAGAGTCCATACTAATGAAAACTCGATAAATAACATCGTATAATAGTTCTAAAGGATATGAAATCCTTTAACTATAGTAATATTTTTGTGGACTCCCAAGAAAATCTACCTCTATCTTCAAAGGCTCCATAACCAATTCATATTGTTTCAAAACAATCCCCACAAAGTAGTATTAAAAATCTAGTAAATCCATATTAAATAACGTATTGAATAGCTAGTGATAGTGATGACATCTGAAAATGTTATGTCAATTCTCCATATTCTCCTCCTTAGATATAGAGTACACAAGAATTTCAGTAATGAAAACCACCAATAAGTTATCCACAAACTCCCAAAACACAACATTAATAAAACCCACGTACACTCCTTGAATATTATTCAAACAAAACGACATCACTACAAACTTTTAATTCTCATAATGTTGTTGTAAAGCGATCATCAGAACATCCTCCTACTTTACCCCCATATGGTGATATCCTGACTACATATTGATCTTTGAGAACCAACTAGATAGTTTTAGTTGATTAAATAAATCATAAATCTATTGATGAAGATATAGGTTCTTCATAGTCACTGAGTTAAAGATTTAATAATTGATACAAAGCCTCAAACTAACATTGAACATCTTATAGAAAAAAACACGTGCACCCAATGGTGACACACTCAACCAAACAAAATCCCACAGATTCATATAATTGGGTTTTACCCAAATCTCTCACAACTCATATGGATAAATACTATAAAGGTATATCAAAATAATATAAATTAATGACTATATATATACTCCAATATTAATCTACCATAGAGATGTTATCAACAAAAATACCTTTGGATAAACCATAATGGTACTCTTCCACAACCCGAGGAAACACCATCGGTTGATTCTCAAAAAACTCATCATCAGCTCATCCAACAAAATATACATAGCAAATAAACACATCCTACCCATTTTAGTTTCTCACTACCTATTGAACAATATAGTCTCTAAATAATCATAATATAACACAATGGGTATCATGATGAAATCCTAGACTAACAATATTGAATATTGCCCGACCATACAAAGGATGATTTCATAGGGCTATATCTATAAATATAGAAGAATATAAAAAGTTTCACCACCCCAAATACTAGATCTAAGTTTAACAACATATGTTTTTAATGAAATGTATTATTAAATATAATTATTTCTTTAATATTGTGTGCTTCAATCTACACCATATTGTGTTTGTGCTTCACGCAACAACAGTTTATCTTCTTTTAAATGCAATACTGTGTTTCTATGAAACATCCTTTTATTATTAATGATTTTTAAAAAATAAATCTACAAAATATATTTTATAATGGGGGTATTAAAAATATTAAATAAAATATTAAATTATGTTTTACTTATTTTAAACCTTTTTGAAATAAATTGGATATAATTTTCTACAAAAATTATTAAATTGCATCCAAGTATGTTTTCCCCAATAAAATTAAAAAATAACTCTTATTGGATAAAAATAAATAAATTTATATATAAAATATTAAATATAATGTATGAAATTAAACAAATGTTTTTTAGACATTTTATAAAAATAAATCTTGTTTTATGCTTCAATTGTTTTTTTCTAAAAGTTGTTATATATCTTTTTGTTGGTGTGTTTATTTTAAATCTGGGTTTTGACAATTTTAAAATTTATATATGATAAAAATAATACTCTTATTTGAATATGAAATATAATAAATTACTTTGATTTATTTTCTATTTGTTTATGATAAGTTACTTGTTTTGAAAAATTGTGAAAAATAATAAACTTTAATTAAAAATAACTTTTTTGTATTAATAAATAATACTATAAAGTTATATTTTTGATTGGTTTTAAAGTATAATTAGAAACTATTTATATCATTTAATACAATTTAGGTAATTTTGAATAATTTCTCATCAATATTTGATTTAACAACATCCCAAATATTGAAAAAACTCACTTTAAAAACACATTAATTCATTCCTTCTATGGGGTTAATTTTTAATTAAGTTTTTCAAATTATTTAATTTTTTTTTAAAAAAATTGATTTAATATATTTTATCATAATTTAAAATTTTATTAAATAGGAATGTTTTTGGTTTGTTCAATATAAGCAGTAGCATTGATAATTTTATTGCCATAGTAATGGGTAAATTGGGTAATTTATGTTAAAAAAATAAATTTATAAGAACAATAAAATGACCCTAGAACACGGAAAAATTTTATTGAATGATTTTGATTCGAACAATAACGCATAATTTAATAAATTTAATAATTTAATAGGCACATTTAAATTAATGTTATTTCGATATTATTAAAATCAAAGAAAGTGACAAAATGTCCCACTCTTACTTTTAATAGTTATAATTCTTTTATTATAGGTATAAATAGAATATATGATAGAATATAAATATTAATATGCAATATAAAAGACTTATATACATAATTGAAGTTTATTTTTAAATTTTAGAGAAGAAATAGCTATAATAAATAATTACACAATGATTATGTAGTAATAATTCAATTAATGAAAAACTTAATTAAGTGATATTAAAAATACCAAAATAATTATAATATTTATTAATTAATGTTATAGAATAATTTTGTAGGTTAATATGACATATTCGGGGGTATTAAATTAAAAAAAATTAGGTTATCTTGCGGTATTAATTTTCGTCAATTTAATGTAATAAATAGTGTCAAATATGATACTAATGATAGATGGAACAAGGGGAGGGTCGTGGTGGTTCTGGGTGTGGCCAAAAGGCTAATTAGAACGGTCCCTTGGATCTGGATCCATACCTCGATAATTATGATGATCATATAGGGAACAAGGATATGTTCTCCCTTTGTGCTCCGCATATCTATGCTCCCTTCAATCGGGCTTCTGCTCTGGCTCCACCTGATCAATCTATGAATTTTGCAGATGTTGTTAAATCTGCCGAAAATACTTTTTTCACCAACTTCACATCACCTTATCCTGGTAGGGTAATTCAAAAAATAAGGATTGCACATGTTGCTACCAGTCATAATACTATTGAAGAAAGGGTTAGCCTCTGCAAATTTTCCATCATTTATCGCATTCTCACACCGAAAGGTGAAAGGAAGTGGAGGTTTGATGAGATGAACAAGAAGATTATTACTTAATGGGGATTTGAAGATTGGAAAATGACTACTATGGGAATGGGATTCTTCCATATTGTATTCCCAAATGACAATTGCAAGAGGAGGGAGTATAGAATTGGATTGTTCCCTCTTAAACATGGTATTCTAAGAATTAAAGAATGGGATCCTGATTTTGAGCCATTCAATGTTATAAACACCCATGTCCAGGTCTGGGTATGAATATATATTCTCAATTTTCTATATTGGCATCCTCATATATTGTGGGACATTGCATCGGTTGTTGGTATTCCAATTAGAATGGATCGTCCAATAGACAACCCTAGATTAGGTCATTTTGCTCGTGTGCTGATTGATATTGACATAGCCAGTACATTGGGGGAGGAGGTAATTATTACAAAAGGGATTATATTATTTCATTGGGAATATTTTATGAAAGGAAGTCGATGTTTTGCAGGGTGTGTAACTTCATTGGACACCTCTATGAGGAGTGTAAGAGGGCTAGTATATGTTCCTTCTGTAAGGTCAAGGGGAATGATGTGGTTAGCTATAGGAAGGTTTTTGATAGTAATAAAAAGGCATCGATTGTTGAATAAGATAATGAGCAGGTGGTTCTTCACCCTGATCTAAGCTTCATAGCTGATATTGTGAACATAGAGAAGTTGGCTAAAGATTTTTTCCCTCGGGATGTCTGCACCTCCATGGGACTGAGTTGGGTTCCCATTAGACATTCTGAAGCCTTCCAAGACTCTAACATGATTAGTGATACCCAAGACATTGATAACCTTGTTCAGTTAGAACCTATTGATGTATTTCAAAAAACCTCTCTTGTAACACCCCGAACATCCATGTTCCGCTTCTCATTGAATAATAAAGTAGCATGTGTTGTATGCTACTTCGAGTTCTAACCCACACCACAACCAATAAAACTAGCCATTATGAATAGTAATACCAACTTTTTGAAATTTTATAAATTTTATCTTTCAAAATGGAATTCATTTTTGGATTCAGAATATCAAAATTATCTTAGGGTAAAATTTTGGTATTTTTAGAAAAATTTCAATTTTTGATGAATAATGAAAAACAATGAGTTATATTTTAAAACTGGATTTTTATTTAAATATATATTTATTTTTATTTAATTTTATTTTTGTTCAAAATAGATACATAATAACTATATAAGTTCAATGTAATTCATTGGAGTCAATTTATAATAATTTTAGATATATGAAAATTTTATAGTTTTTTTCACCGTCTTTTACTCACCTCCTATGAGAATTTGAAAATTCACGTAAAAATTAATTTTACCCCTTCTATGAGTGGAATTTCGAAAATCCGAGAGACACGGTTAATATCAAGTAGTAAATTTTGTTTCATTAATATAAAAATAATTTTTGGTGAATAGAAACTTCTTACTTTTATTTACCAAGGTTAATAGTAAATAGAATAATTAAGTGTCAAACTGATATTATTATTAACCTAACACGGGTACTAATTCTATTGACTAAGTATTATTCGACCAAAAACTACCTTAGTAATAAAATATGAACCTTTTTGGTCTACTTGGATTTGATTTGGACATTTATTATTATTTAATTCAAAGAAGAGTTAAAAGAGATAAAATCCATGATTAATAACTAAAACATTTTTAATAAAAAGATACACATAAGATAAATTCGATTATAGATATTAATTAGAAAGATAAAAAGATATCCCACATACTTGTATTTTATTTAGAATTTTTAGACATTATATAATTTAATTTATTTATGACACAATGGTGATGCAGTAATTACCTAATTAATGAAATATTAAAATAATTGATATTATAAATATCAAAATAAATGTAATATGAGACTTTTTTTGAATTCCAATAATTTTTAAGGTTACAATGACATATTAGGGTTGGTTATATGAACTTTTTTTGAAGTAGTAATGATTTTATGAATTTAGCAAATACATAATATCCTATAGTGTCAAAATCGATATAAAAGATTTTTTAAAACAAATATTATGTTATTAATTGATTTTCTAGTAATAAATATCTATGTTTCGTCAAAAAGACTTATATAATGATAGGTGCATCATTAATGAACCACTTGGGGTTCTCTTAGAAGTATATTGTAATTTTATTAACCATATAATATATAAATACAAAGAGACATGTTAAATGTCAAACTTTTTAACTAAGAGTTAAATTTAAAAAATAAAGTTAATATAGTGACCCAAACCTATCTAAAACCTATGGGTTGAGTGGTTTTCGACCCATCCCCATGTTATCCTTTAAAAAATACATTTTTTAGTCATTATAGAACTAAATTGATTTTATTATAAAATAATATTTCTAGCTTTTCCTAAGGTTCCCCTCACCCCTCTTATAAAAGGGAACTCCCACTTCTCTCTAATTCACACCTTAAAAGCCATTTGACTATGAAAACCTCTGCCCAAATACCACTCAACTATCCTCCCTTCAACTTAGAGGCCTTCCATTAGTCATAATTCCATCCTATGGAGCCTTTTTGATTAAATCAAAAGGAAGAACCCGATGAAGATATAATAATTTCACCAGCCGCTTTCAAGTTCTTATCTTCTTCAACATCTTCTTTCATTGTTTTTTTTCAATTATAAAATAATAAATCTAGTATCTTCTATATACTATGATGTTATTATAAATATGTTACATCCATATTCATTATTCTATCCATCCTTTGAATGACATGTCACCATACCTGCGTATAGATGGATTACCATCTCCACGTCGTTGTGTAATTTTTATTCAATACATTATTATTTGGAAGGGTATAATAATGATGTGTAATTCATGTAAATAAAAAAATAAAAAATGATGATGATTATTTATATTCGATATACCATCCAATTATATATTATTTAAATATCAAAAGAATGATATTGTCGCTCGTGCGTATGTATAGATTACCATCTACACTAACGCGATGACATTTATTCCCCATCGTATCCATTCAAGAATAATTTTAATTATATGATTGAAAATAATGTTTAAAGACATGATATCATTCTGGATATTAATACTATACATCCCATCCATAACAAATATGACTCACATAACAATGAATATTATGGAAAACGAATCTGTTAACACCCGAAACGACAACAATACTAAGAGATTATCAACAGAACTATGTCAAAAGATCATATATGATATCATATTAATGTATATGAATCTTTTTTAATTTAATAAAAATTATTTCACCATTATAAAATAGGTTAAACTACCCTCTACCAAGGAAAATTACATGGTAACAGTTAATTTCATAATCTCTTTATTATCTGAGGTTGTTTTACGTAAGTATCTACTAGGACCTCTTTTTCATACATATCCATGTTTCATAAAAATGTATTTCAGAAAATTCTTAATATTTTATATATCTATGTGGTAAAGTCATGTATACCCTTGTTTGAATTTTTATAAGATTTTATAAAGTAATCTTTCCGTCGTTTTCCAAACAAGTTTCTTTTTATCCTTTTCGATAGAATTAATGTATGAATATCTTTTTTATCTTATATAGTAGGTGCAGCTATTTATCACCATGATAAAATATTCAAAGCATCCCTTAGAATCTTATAAGAATATTTTTAAAGTAAATGTTTTCTTTTATAATTATGTGACTTTTAAATGGTTTAAAAAAAGAGATATTTCTCTCAAATAGTTTGGATTTCATCTATGACCACATCCATTGATGGATTTTAATCTTATTTGATGTTGATTTATTATGATACCAAACATCCATATTGTATTTTATCATTTGTGATATGTTTTACTATGGATGTGTTATTTTTACACCATTCATGGGTTATGGACAAATTATTGAAATTTCGTATGCTATTTTTAATATGAATCTTTATGTTATGTTTAATCCATTTCATATGAGGAATTCATTGGACATAATAGGTGACGGGTGGAGCCCGCTATAGATCCTCCATGCATCGGTTGGTCTCATGAGAAAAACTAGTGTCTGGGAATAAGGACATGAAAAAATATTATTTTTAGTCATGGCACAATGACTTTACTATGTGGTTATGATAGTCTGACGTTATGTATTCCATCATTATGAAAGTGGTTATTGATATTTCATGTGATTTTTCGACAAGTAAAATATCTATGTGAATAAGTAAATTCCATTATTTAATTTTAATTTTTTAATATTATACTAAATTTCATGTTTAAAAGTCTTTTGTTTTATTTATACACTAGCTTAAATGTTTATGCTTATTTATGAATGTTTCTGCTATATTGTTATCTTTACTGAGCATCTGAGCTCACCTATTTATATGTTTTATTTATCCCAGGATGTGAAGAAGTATTTTATGACTGACCTACAGGGATAGTCTTAGGGGATATGAGTGTATACTATAGATACTATGTTGTTTTAGTTATTCAATTTATCATGCAATGTAAGACTTATGACTGTATCTAGTGTTTTCAAGGCTACTAAACCAATCTGTCATTTGAGACTTGATATTTTGTGATCATGCAAATGATACGCAATAATGCTCCCACTCTGGGTAACTAGGGATGGGTCATTATAGTTGGTTTCAGAAAATGTTTATTAAAATCCTTGGAAGCTAGATTTAGATAAACTCTTATTAAAGAACATTGACCTAAGATGGACTTTGAGGATTAGTATAGAGAATCTTCCTTGAATTTTTTTATTGTAGAGATTTTGTGAGATTTCCGAGCAATACATCCCTATCTGGATTAGTATAGAAGAACTTCCTTGAATTTTTGTATTAAAAACCGCTTTAAACTAGACTCGAATGGAAACTGGTGCACGACAACGGCCCTTGCAGCACTCTTGGTTACGACACTCCTGGGGGATATGCTTAGGATAATTCTCATTTTCATTACGATCCATTATGAAGGGTTTTTTGAGTATATAATTCCTCAATGAAAACAATTTTATAATTATGGATTATATCCATAAACTGTTCAATTTTTGTTAAGTGTTTTGCAAGTTTGGAATTATGTATTTCAATTCATAAACTAATCTAGTTTATGCCATTATATAGAAATGGCACCTAGTGGAAATAATGGAAGCCATATCAATTCACGCACTACATATATTGATTTCCCTCCTACACAAGATAATTATAGTGGAGCTTATGATACAACTGGTACTGATCTGATTATCACCATACTGGGAAAACTCACTCAGGTAATGAATAATAAACATACCTGTATGGAGCACCCTAAATCACAGTGTGGAGGATCAATGATATATTTCTTCATGAGGAAACAACCACCAACAATCCATGGGATTTTAAATCCATTAGTATCTTAGCAATGGATATGTTATTTTAAGAAAATATTACATGCCTTGGGTGGTAGGGAAAGGGACAAAGTTAACATGGCAGATTACTGCCTCACTGAAGATGCTGATCCATGGTGTTCATTGATTCAAAACAAAACAGAAGATGTTGAAGTGTCAAATATGGAATACATGTAGTTTAAGGAGATTTTCTTATAAAAATACTTTCTCATGACATTCGAGAAAATATGGAAAGGAAATTTCTGAGTCTAAGGCAAAAAGAGGATGAGAATGTCGCAAAGTATGAGGCGAACTTTACAAGGATAGTGAGGCATGCTAAATGTTATATACGTAACCCAAGAAGAAAGATTGATCATTTCTTTGATGGGTTAAAACAATTTCTCCATGGATAATTGGTCTCACAATCCTTCTCGTCGTATGAAGATATTGTCTAATGTGCTATCAAGATAGAAAAATAATTCTCAATGTGTTATGACTTTAAAGAAAAGAAAGAGAAGAAGAGTTCTACTAATCACTCTGGAAATTGAAATAAGGGGAAGAAGGGAAAAGTTGAATATCCATCCTGTAGTAATTGAGGGAATAAACACCCCGGTACAAGCTTGAAGGGAATGGGAGTCTGTTACAAGTGTGGTGAAAAATGCCATCAAGCTCGTGATTGTAAGGCGAAGAAGGAATCTGCCGATGTTCAATGCTTCAATTTCAGGGAGTTGGGACATTATGAAAACGAAGGTCCTAAGCATCATGAAAACTTACATCAGAAAAGGCCAAGGGATCAAGGCAAAGCTTACACGATCGCTACTACTATGGTTGAAGCACTGAAAGATGTTGTGGCAGGTAATTTAATGGTTTCTTCAAGTTTAGCCAATGATTTATTTGATTCTATATCATCACATTATTTATTCTCTTCCCTGTTTGCTAAGAAAATTAGATATTTCCAATTTTATTTAAAAAATTTGTTGTCAGTCAAAACTCTTAAGGAAAGTATCCTTGCTACAATGTTCTATGAATCAGTTCCCATTAGGGAATATAAATATTTTTTATCTACTGATCTCATCATCATACCCATCATTGAATTTGATATAATCCTTGGTATGTAATAGATTTTGCACCATGATGCCAAAATTTATTTTAAGAAAGATGAGGTTACTATTTTTGATTATGATGATAAAGAACACCTTCTCTTTAGAGATGAATTACCACCACCTAATTCTTATGTAGATCCCCCCCAGTAGCTCAACAAAATTAAACTATTGGGGAGGAAGTGAATGAAATGATTTTGGGTGAGGAAAGGAATGTTCAAATAGAGGATGTACCAATTTTGAGAGAATATTTTGATGTGTTTCCAGAAGATTTACTAAGACATCCTCCAGAATGAGAAATTGAGTATTCCATTTTTTTAATTCCCAGTTCAAGGCCCATATCAAAGATCCCTTGTAGAATGGCCACTATGGAATTAGTGGAACTAAAGAAACAACCAGAGGGATTGAGTAATAAGGTATTTATTCTCCCTAGAGTTTCTCCATGCGGAGCCCATGTTCTTTTTGTTAAGAAGAAAGATGGATCTATGAGGTTGTGCATTGACTACAGGGAGATCAATGCTATAACAATAAAGAACAAGTATCCCCTACCTCATGTTGATGATTTATTTGACCAACTGCATGGAGCTCAATACCTTTCAATGATTAAACTTCAATCTGGATAACATCAGTTGTGTTTGAAGAAGGAATACATCCCAAAAACATCATTTCGAACCATTTACGATATTTAAAAATTTATAGTAATGCCTTTTGGGATGACTAATCCACCCTCTGTTTTCATGGATCTAATGAACATAGTTTTCAAGGAATATATTGATGAATTTGTAGTGGTATTTATTTATTATATCTTGGTAAACTCCAAAAGAAAATAAGATCATGAAAATCACTTGCGAGTTATCCTGAAGACTCTGAGAAGACATGATTTATATCGGATGGTTAGCAAGTGTGAATACTGGCTTCAGGAGATTTCTTTCCTTGGATATATTTTCTCTAAGGATGGAATCTCTATTAATCCTTCTATGAAAAGAGCAATCCATGAATTTCCACCACCAATGAGTATAACCGATGTATACTGTTTTATTGGCATAGTAGGTTATTATCGACGTTTTCCCCATAATTATGCCCGATTGGCTAACCCATTATCGAATCTCACACAAAAAGAGGTTAAATTTATTTTGGAAAAAAGTGTGTGAAGAATTTTTTGATGAACTAAAGTGAATATTAGTCAATACATTTATATTTACTCTATTATTGTGGAATTAAGGGTTTGTTATTTATAGTGATGCTTAAAATAAAGAAATTGGTTGAGTCCCTATGAAGAATGATAGAGTTATTGCCTATGCAACACAACATCTAAAAATTCATGATAAAAACTATCCTAATCGTGATCTTGAGTTATCTACTATAATCTTTTCTTTGATGATATGGAGACAATATCTCTATGGTGAAAAATTTGAGATATATTTAGATCACAAGAGTTTGAAGTATATTTTATCAAAGAATGAACTCAACATGAGGCAATGGAGATGGCCTGTACTACTCAAGGATTATGATTTCACGACACACTAACACCTGGGGAAAGCAAATAAAGTGGCAGATGCTTTGTGAAAAAAGTATCAAGGAGTTTTGAACAATATAAGAGTTGAAATTGATCCTATTTTCATGGATCTAGTAAAGATGGATATTAGAATAAACATGGAAGGGGACACATCAATACTTTTTCAAATGGTTGCCTAACCATAATTTCTAGAAAGGATAAAGAGTTCTCAGACCGGTGATAAAGAGTTTCAAAAGATGATTAAAGCTGTGAATGATGGGAGATTGAGTGACTTTGTGTTTGGAGACTGAATTTTGATATTTGGGAAGAGACATTGTGTTCCCGATATACCTAATCTAAAAAGGGAATTTTTGGATGATTCTCATAGTTCTAATAACTCTATACACCATGGATGCACCAAAATGTATAGAGATTTAAAGGAAAATTTTTTGAGGGAAAACATGAAGAGGGATATTTATGATTTTATGTCAAGATGTATGGTTTGTCAACAAGTGAAAGATGGAAGGCAATATCCTGAAGGAGTCATGCAACCACTTCCCATACCAAAGTATAAATGGGATACTATTACGATGGAATTTGTCATGGGACTACCAAAAACTCCTAGAAGGAACGATGCAATATGGGTCATTGTTGATCATCTTACCAAGTCAGCACATTTTCTTTCTATAAGGGAAGATTTTCCACTTGAACGTCTTGCAATACTATATATTAATGAAGCTGTGAGACTTCAGGGATTACCCCTATCGATTATTTCTAATTGTGATCCATGTTTTATATTAAGATTCTGGATAAATCTTGAGAAAGCCCTGTATTCTGAGATTCGTTTGAGCACTACCTACCACCCCCAAACTGATGGACAACCAGAATAAAATATTCAAACCTTAGAAGACATGTTGAGATCCTACTTACTTGACTTTCAGGGTATGTGGGATCAATATTTAACTTTGCTAGAATTTTCCTATAACAATATATTCTATTTAAGTATTCAGATGGCACCATATGATGCATTATACGAAAAGAGATGTCTCACACCAACTTCTTGGGATGATGTTGGTGAAAGAAAACTTGTAGGCCCATATTAAGTTGAGTAAACAATACAAAATGTAAAGGTAATCCAAACACACATCAAAGCTGTTCAATGTAGGCAGAAGAGCAATGCAAATAACCAAATGAAGGATTTGGAATTTCAGGTAAGAGATAATATTTTCTTGAAGGAATATCCATGAAGGGAGTTATACGTTTCGCAATTAAAGGTAAATTGAGTCCCATGTACATAGGACTTTTCGTAATTTTAGAATGAATTTGGGATGTAGCTTATCGTTTGGAAATGCTGCTAAATCTCTCTAAAGTTCACGATGTGTTCCACGTATCACTATTGAGAAAATACATGCCTGAACCAACACATGTACTCACCTATGAGGAATTAGAACTAGAACCCAATTTTTCTTATTGCGAAGAACCTGTAAAGATTCATGATACAAGTGAACAAGTGCTGAAAAACCGGACGACTCATATGGTAAAAGTTCTATATAGAAAGCATAAGATGGAAGATGCAATGTGGGAACCCAAGGAACTTATGATGAAGAACCACCCGAGACTTTTTATGAATTAATATTCAAGAAATTATGAGGATGAAATTATTTGAATGAGGGGAGAATGTAACACCCCAAACTTCCACAGTACACTTCTCTTTGAAAAATACAGTAGCATGTGTTATACTCAACTCCGAGTTCTAACACACACCACAACCTGTCAAACTAGCCATTATGAATTGTAATACAGACATTTTGAAATTTTATAAATTTTATCTTTCAAAATTGAGTTAATTTGTGGATTAGGAATATCAAAATTATCTTAGGGTGAATTTTTGGTATTTTTTTGAAAACATTCTATTTTTGATAAATAGTGAAAAATGTTGACTTATAGTTTAAAAAGGAATTTTTATTTAATTAATTATTTATTTTATTTAAATTTATTTTAGGTATCAATTGATACATAATACCTATATACGTTCAATGTAATTTATTAGAGTCAATTTATAATAATTTTAGATATATAAAGAATTTATCGAACTTTTCACTATCTTTTACCCACCTCATAGGAAAATTTTTAAATTCTCATAAAAAATAATTTCACCACATCTGTGAGTGTAAATTAAAAAATCTAGGTGACACAGTAAATATCAAGGAGTAAAATTTGGTTCAATAAGATAAAAATAATTTTTTGGTGAATAGTAACTTTTTCTTTTATTTACCACGGCTAAATGTAAATAGAGTAATTAAGGGTAAAAATGATATTATTATTAAACTAACATGTGTCATAATTTTATTGGATAAGTATATTTCTACCAAATATAACTATAGGAATAAAATATGAACCACTTTGGTCCACTTGGATTACATTGGGGCATTTATTATTAATTAATTCAAAAAAGAGTTAAAAGAGACAAAATCAATGTTTAATAACTAAAACATTTTAAATATAGGGTTATACATACAATAAATTCGACTATAAATATTAATTATAAAGATGAAAATATTTCCTAATTAATGGTATTTTGTTTATAAGTTTTAGACATTAAATAATTTAATTTCTTTTTGACACAATTGTTATGCAATAATTACCTAATTAGTGAAATATTAAAATAATTGATATTATGAATAACCAAATAAATGAAATTTGAGACTTTTTATAAATTCCAATAATTTTATACGATAAATTAACATATTAGGGTTTGTTAGATGAATTGTTTTGGAAGTAATAATGCTTTTATAAATTTAGAAAAAATAAAATACCAAATAGTGTCAAAATTGACATAAAGGAGTTTTTAAAACAAAATATATATTAATAATTGATATTCTATTCCTAAAAATATAAAGTTCGGCTAAAGGACTTATATAATGATAGGTGTATCAGTAATGAATCAGTTGGGGTTATTTTGGAAGTATATAGTATGTTTATAAGCCATATAATATAAAAATACAAAGAGACATGGTAAATGTCAAACTATTTTACTAAGAGTTAAATATAAAATATAAAGTTATTATAGTAAACGAAACCTATCAAAAACCTATTGGTTGAGTGGTTTTGGACCCATCCCCACCGTATCCATCAAATAATCCATTTTTGATCGATTAGAAACCGAATATGATTTTATTATAAAATAATATTTCAATCTTTTCCTAAGGTGCCCCTCACCCATCTTATAAAAGTGAACTACCCCTTCTCTCTAATTCACACCTTCAAATCCATTTGGCTCAGCCAAACTCTGCCCAAATACCCTCTCAACTGTCCTCCCTTCATCCTAGAGGAATTATTTTAGTTAGAAAGCCAACCTAATGAGCCTTTTTGATTAACTCAAAAGGAAGAACCCGAAGAAGAGGTAATAATTTCACCACCCTCTTTCAAGTTATTTTATTCTTCATCATCTTATTTCACAGTTTTTTTGCATTATAAAATAATAACTCTAAAATATTCTATATATTGTGATGTTATAATAAATATGGTACAGCCATATTCAATATTCTATCCATCATTTGAATGACATGTCACTATATGTGCGTACGTACGGATTACCATCTCCACGTCATGGTGTAATTGTTATTCAATACATTATTATTTGGATGGGTATAATAATGATGTGTAATTCATGTAAATAATAAATATAACATGATAATGATTCATTATATTTGATATAAAATCCAATTATATTAAATTTCAATATCAAAATAATGATATTATTGATCGTGCATATGTACGGATTACCGTCTCCACGAACATGATGAGATTCATTCCCCATCGTATCCATTCAAGAATAATTTTAATTATATGATAAAAAATAATTTTTAAAGACATGATATCATTATGGATATGAATAAGATATATCCCATCCATAAAAAATATGAATCACATAATAAACAATATAATGAAAAACGAATCTCTTAACACCTGAAATGACGATAATACTAAGATATTTTCAACTAAACAATGTTAAAAGAACATATATGATATCATATTAATGTATATGATTTTTGTATAATTTAATAACAATTGTTTTACCATTATACATGAGCTCAAATTAACCTCGACCAAGGAAAAGATAATGGTAAGGGTTAATTTCACAATTTCTTTATTATCCGAGGTTTTTTTACGTATGTATCTACTAGGACCTCTTTATCATCCACATCAATGTTTCTTAAAAATGTATTTGAAAACATTCAAAATATTTTATAGACTATGGGTTAAATTCATTTATACACTTTTTGAATTTTTATAATATGTTTATAAAGAAATATTTCTGTCATTTTCCAAACAAGTTCCTTTTTAACCTTTTCGACAGAATTAAGGTAATAATGTATTTTTAACCTATATGGATGGAGTGGCTACATTCTGCAATTATAAAATAGTAGAAGCTTCCCTTACAAGGTTATAATAATATTTTAAATGTAAATGTTTTCTTTTATAATTATGTGACTTTTAAATGATTTTGAAAAAAGATATATTTCTCTCAAATAGTTTTGATTTCAACTATTTCAACATCCTTTGATGGATTTTAAGAATATTTGATGTAGATTTATTATGATAAAAATTATACATATTATATTTAAAGTTTTGTGATATGTTTGACTGTGGATGTTTTATTTTTACCCCATTCATGGTTTATGAATATAGTATTTACATTTCTTATTCTAGTTTTAATACGAAAGAATATGTTATGTTTAAACCATTTCATATGAAGAATGAATTGGACTTAGTAAGTGATAGTTGGAGCCCGCTAGAGCTCCTCAATGCATCTGTAGGTCTCATGAAACAAACTAGTGTCTTGGCACAAGGCCTTGGAAAAATTTTATTTGTAGTATTGATACATGGCCTTGATTATGTGCTTAGGATAGTCTGGCATTATGCATTACATCATTATGAAAGTGGTTATTGATATTGAATGGGATTATTCAACTAAAACAATATACATGTGAATAAGTAAATAGAAGTTTTTCAGTTTATTTTTTTCATATTATACTGAAGTTCATGTTTAAAAAGCATCTATTTTTGTTATAAAATGCCTTAAATTTTTATTCTTATTCATGAAAGATTCGGCTATATTGTTATTGTAACACCCCAAGCTTCCACGGTACACTTCTCTTTGAATAATACAGTAGTGTGTGTTGTAAGCAACTCCGAATTCTAACACACACCACAACCAATCAAAGTAGCAGTTATGAATAGTAATAACTACATTTTGAAATTTTATAAAATTTATCATTCCAAATGGACTTCATTTTTGTATTCGTAATATCAAAATTATGCTAAGTTGAATTTTTTGTAATTTTCTGAGAACTTCCAATTTTTTTTGAATAGTGAAGACTACTTAAAAACAACTTTTTTATTCAAAATAATTTATAGTGATAAATTACACTATTGAGTGGTTTTAAAGTGTAATTATAATATATTTTTACCATTTTATCCAATGGTGATCATTAGAATTAATTTCACTTTGAAATTGGACATAAACAATTGTCAATCTTTTGATATATATTGTTTCTTAAAAACACGCTACTTATTGCGACAACGTGAATTAATTATAAAATTAATTAATGAAACTTAAATTTATGGAATTTTGTAAAATAGACATCATTTTTGAATTCGGAATATCAATTATAGCTTAGGGTGATATTTTGGCATTGTTCTGGAAAACATCAATTTTTGATGAATAGTGAAACCACTATGTGGTAGTTAAAAAAACTGATTTTTCGTTTAAATGAAACATTACCACTTCTGTGATTTGATTTTCAAAAATCCGACATACATGGTTTTCATTAGGATGTAAAATGTGATTCAATGGGATTAAAATAATTTTTTTGGTGAATAGTAACTTTTAAGTTTATTTAATCGTGATTAAAGGTAATTAGTGAAATTTAAGGTAAAATTGATATTATAAAAATATGAAAATACCTTTACACTTGTCTTAACCCTATTGGATGTGTCATGGACGACCTTGATAATATATGGGTCAACATGGGGACCCCATGGAGCCACTTTGGTAGGAAAATGACATAAATGACTTTTATTTAAAGTTAAAATAAAAATGTCACAAACATAAGTTGTTTTACTAAAACAATTTTTAAATGGAGTTATACAAGTCATATTTTTGACTATAAATATTAATTAGAAATATAAAAATATTTCCTACATCATTATTTTTGTTTTATAATTTTTATACATTAAATAAATTAAATAATTAATGACACCATGATGATGCAGCGATTACCTCATTAATTAACAATTTTAATAAAATGGAAGGATCATGTAAAATCTAAAAATTACACTTGTTAAAAGCCTATTGGGTGAGTATATTTTAAACCCTTATCACCTTATCCTCGAAATATATAAGTTCAGGACCATTAAAATCCGAAACTCATTATATAATAAAGTAACATTTCATGACATTCCAAGAGTGCCCCTCCTCTCCTCTTATAAATGGCCCCCACCACTACCACCTTACTCACACTTTCAAATCCTTTTGGCTCGGCCAACCTCTGCCAAAATACTCTCTCAAATTCCCTATATTACTCCTAGAATCCTCACTTTTGGCATAATTCTTCTCAAGTAATCCTTTGGGTCAAATCAAAAAAGATTTACCCGATTTTAATGTAATGTCTTCTCTTATGTTATTTTGTTTTATTTTGATTCTCCAACCCCTTAAACTCTATTTAATCAATTATTTTGAAAAAAACCAGTATCTTCAATATACTAGGATGTTGTTATGATAAGTATTTTATTTACACTTACACACACCTTCGTCTAATGGTTAAAGAACATACTGTTTCTGTGGTTGGCAAATTTCTGCCTCACGAAACGAGGATTGTTCAATCTTCTGTTAACACCTCTAATGGTGGCCATTATGATGACACTATTTTTATATATGATATATATTATGTTTTTGTTTTTCTTATGATTCTTTATGTTTCATTTATGGAATACCTTTACGGTTTCCATTATTGGTAAAGGCGATAATTTCATTTTAGGAAGTGCAGACTACCGCCCCCTCAAAGTGATTTGAATCGTTAATGCCATATGTGGGATGTATAATGGATGGAGTAAAAGGTATTATTCATTACATTATAATGGAATTATATTATACCGTTATATAATTATAACTTCATTCCATTAAATACAAAATAGGAATGAAAGTAGCGTTAATGCGTACGTACGGCTTACCGTCTCCATGAACGGTGCATTTCATTTCTTACCACTAAATGTTATGTAATATTATAAATGAATGTTTATACTGGATATATATGATATATTTGATATCTAAATCATGGATATAAGTATGGAGATAATGGATATTCTACCACATAAACAACTTGTAATTATAAGATGTTTATTGTTGACTCAAGTACCAAAGATCGACAAAACGACTATTATTAACTTAAATGACTACATAATTTTCGTAACATGGTAATAAGTGATATAAAAGGAATAATTAAAATTAAAAAGGTTCTTAATCAAATAGAAATTAACTCTAGTTTCTTATTCAGGATATTAAAGAACGATCGAGTCAAGTCGGACACGAGGTAAGGGAACTTCTTAACCAAATTTCCATTCTTTGGGTTAATCTCCTACTTTCAAATTATGTAATGATATTATTATGTCATATCATGTATTTGTACGTTCATTATGTGTACTTATATTGAATACACATAATATATCTATTTTATTTAAAAAATGATATTTGTAAGGGACATCGTCTCAATCTCCTTTCATTGATGCATATTTGGCTTTATACACAACTTTCCTTTATACGGTGTATAAACCCCTTTGACTTTTACTTTTATTCAAAAGGAATATTTTTATACGAATCATTTTTACTAAAAGACAAAAGGAATGTTTTTTACGTATGCGGAGACAACAACTTCTCCGCCGCCGTGACTATTATTTGAGTTTTAGCTTCCTCTATAAGCCATAACTTTTTTTAAATGAAAAATAAATACCAACATTTAATTTTCTTTTATTTTGGTATTGAAAATGGTTTTGAAAGTGTTTTTTATTATATCAATGTTTTGTATTGATATCTTGTGATTGAAATGTGGAAATGTTATGTCTCCTTTATTCATGTTTTATGTTATACGATTATGTTATGGTTTATGATATTTTTAAACCTATTCATATGAGGAATCCATTGGACTTAATACGTGACGGGTGGAGCCCTCTATATCTCCTAGATGCATCGGTAGGTCTCACGAGACAAACTAGTGTCTTGGAACGAGGCCTTGAAAAAATCTAATTTTTAGTCTTGGCACGAGGCCTTGGCTACATGGTTATGATAGTATGGAATTATGCGTTCCATCATTATGAAAGTGGTTATTGATATTGCATGTGATTATTTGACTAGTAGAATATCCATGTGGGTAAGTAAATGGCATTATTTAATTTTATTTTTTCCATATTATGCTGAAGTTCATGTTTAAGAAGGGTTTTGTTTTAGTTATACATTGCCTTAAATGTTAATGTTTATTTATGAAAGCATCCGCTATGTTGTTATCCTTACTGAGAATCTGAGCTCACCCCTTTCAATGATTTAATATTTTCCAGGATGTGAAGAAGTATTTTATGAATGACCTGCAGGGATAGTTAGAAGAGGATATGCTTGTGGACTATGGGGACTTTGTTATTTTATATTTTCACTTTATGATGTAATGTAACATTTGTGAATGTATCTAGTGTTTCCAAGGCTACTAAACTAATTGGACTTTCGAGACATGATCTTTTGTGATCAGGAAAATGTTATGCAATAATGCACCGACTCCAGGTAACTAGGGTCAGGGCGTTACAGTTACTATCAGAGGTAGTTTAGTAGTAACCTTGGAAGCTAGATTTAGATAAACTCTAATTAGAGCACATAGACCGAAGATAGACATTGAGGATTAGTATAGAAGAACTTCCTAGAATTTTGGTATTATAGAGATTTTGTGAGTTTTCCATGAAATAAATCCCTGTCTTGATACGAGAAGGTAGATGCGGCTCTGGCACAGATGTACCTAGGGGTAAAACCAGAAAACACCGCATTGAGCTAGACACGAACGAGAACTAGTGCATGGCAATGGGCCTTACTACACTCTTGGTTACGACACTCCCAGGGGATATGATTAGGATAATTCTCATTATCTTCACAAACCACTCTGAAGGGTTATGAGTATGTACTTCCTCAATGAAAACATTTTTATGATTATGGATTATATCCATAAATAGTTCAATTTTTGTTAAGTATTTTACAAGTATGGAATTATATATTTTGATTCATAAACTAATCTAGTTTATGACATTGTTTATAAATGGCTCCTTGTGGAAGGAATGGAAACCGTATCAATGCACGCAATCAGTGTAGGGATTACCCTCCTGATCAAGATAATTATTGTGGATATGGAGATACAACTCATGCTGATCAACTTATTACCATACTAGGACAACTCACTCAGGTTATGAATAATATCCTTACTCGTATGGAGCACCCTGATCTGCAATGTGGAGGATCAATGTTAGACCGCTTCATGAGGCAACAACTGCCAACATTTGATGGGGGTACAAATCCACTAGTAGCTGAGAAATTGATAAACTCCATAGAGAAAATATTCCATGCCTTGGGGAGTAGCGAAAGGTAGAAGGTTGTCATGGCAGTCTACCGCCTCACTGGAGATGCCGATCAATGGTGGTCGCTGATTCAAAACAAAAAGGAAGATGAGGAAGTATCAAGTATGGAATGGAGGGAGTTTAAGGAACTTTTCTTAGAAATTACTTTCCACATGACCATCGAGCAAATATGGAAACAAAATTTCTGAGTCTGAGGCAGAAGGGGGATGATAATGTCGCAAAGTATGAGGCTAACATTACAAGGTTAGCGAGGCATGCTGCAGATTATATATGTATCCCAGGAAGTAATATTGATCGTTTCTTTGATGGGTTAAAACCATTTATCCGTCGAGCATTAGTCTCACAATCCTTCTCGTCATATGAAGATATTGTCTCGTGTGCTATCAAGACAGAAAAGGAATTCTCTAAGTCTCATGACTTTAAAGAAAAGCAATAAAAGAAGAGATCTTCTAATCAATCTGCAAATGGAAATAAGGGGAAGAAGGGAAGAGTTGAATATCAGTCCTACAATAAATGTGGAAAGAAACACCAAGGTACTTTCTTGAAGGGAATGGGAGCCTCTTACAAGTGTGGTGAAAAAGGACACCAAGCTCATGATTGCAAGGGAAAGAAAGTTGTTGTCAATGTGGAATGCTATAATTGTAGAGATATAGGGAATTATGAAAATGAATGTCCTAAGCGTTAGGGGAAATTACCACAGAAGAGGCCAAGGGATCAAGGCCAAGCTTATACTATCGTTAATGCTGAGGTTGAAGCTCTAAAAGACGTGGTGGCAGTTAATTTAATGGTTTCCTCATGTTTAGAAAATGCATTATTTGATTTTGGATCATCACATTGTTTCATATAATCCCTGTTTTCTACGAAAATTAGATATTTCCAATTTGATTTAACAAGAGAATTGTCAGTCAAAACTCATAAGGGATGTATTATTGCAACAATGTTTTGTGAATCAGCCCCCATTAGAGCATATAACTATTATTTATCCTCTAATCTCATTGTCATACCCATTAATGAGTTTGATATAATCCTCGGTATTAATTGGATTTCGGACTATGATGCAATGATTTATTCTAAGAAGAAGGAGGTTACAATTTTTGATGATGATGATAAGGAACACCTTATTTTTAGAGCAGAATCGTCAACACCTATTTCTTATTTAGATCCACCCCCAGTAGCTCAACTAAATTCAATTATTGTGGAGGAAGAGAATGAAATTACCAATGGAGAGGAAAGGAATGTTAATATATAGGATGTACATATTGTGAAAGAATATGTAGATGTGTTTCCGGATAATTTACCTGGACATCCTCCAGAACGAGAACTCGAGTTTTCCATTGATTTAATTCCAGGATCTAGGACCATATCGAAGACCCCTTATAGAATGGACACCATGGAATTAGTTGAACTAAAGAAACAACTAGAGGAATTGAGTAATAAGGGATTTATTCGCCCTAGTGTTTCTCCATGGGGAGCCCCTGTCCTTTTTGTTAAGAAGAAAGATGGATCTATGAGGTTGTGCGTTGACTATAGGGAGATCAATGCTATAACAATAAATAACATGTATCCCCTACCTCGCATTGATGATTTATTTGACTAATTGCGTGGAGCTCAATACTTTTCAAAGATTGACCTTTGATCTGAATACCATCAGTTGTGTGTGAAGAAGCATGACATTCCGAAGACAGCATTTCGAACAAGATATGGGCATTACGAGTTTACAGTAATGCCTTTCGGATTGACTAATGCACCCTATGAATTCATGGATCTAATTAAAAGAGTTTTCAAGTAATATCATGATGATATTGTGTTGGTATTTATTGATGATATCTTGGTATAATCCAAAAGCTACTAAGATCATGAAAATCACATGCACATTATCTTGAAGACTCTTAGAAGGAATGAATTATATGGGATGTTTAGAAAGTGTGAATTCTGGCTTCAGGAGATTTCTTTTCTTGGACATATTTTCTCTAAGGATAGAATTTCCATTAATCCTTCTAAGACCAAGGAAATCCAAGAATGGCCAGCACCGATGAGTATAACTGAGGTACACAGCTTTATTGGTTTGGGAGGTTATTATCGACATTTTGTCCAGAATTTTTCCCGATTAGCTAACCCATTAACGAAGCTCACACGTAAAGGGGTTAAATTTATATGTACAAAAGAGTGTGAAGAATGTTTGGAAGAACTGGAGAGAAGATTAGTCAACGCTCATATATTGACTCTACCATCAGGGAATAAGGGGCTCGTTATTTATAGTGATGCATAAATGAAAGGACTTGGTTGTGTCCTTATGCAGAATGATAGGGTTATTGCCTATGCATCACGATAGCTAAAAATTCATGAGAAGAACTATCATACTCATGATCTCGAGTTAGCTGCTATAATCTTTTCCTTGAAGATATGGAGAGATTATCTCTATGGTGAAAAATGTGAGATATATACCGATCACAAGAGGTGAAATATATTTTTTCTCACAAAAAAACTCAACATGAGGCAAAGGTGATGGCTTGAACTACTCAAGGATTATGATTGCATGATACACTACCACCCAGGGAAGGAAAATAAGGTTGCAGATGCTTTGAGTAGAAAAGATCATGGATTTTTGAACATGGTGAGAGTGGAAAGGGATCCTATTTTCATGAATATGGTAAAGATGGATATGGGAATCCCCATGGAGGGTGAAACATCAAAATTTTTTCAAATGGTTTCCAAACTATCTTTACTAGAGAGGCTAAAGTGTTCTCAGGCCAATGATGAAGAGTTGAAAAAGAAGATTAAAGCGGTGAATGATGGGCGATTGCGTGACTTTGTGTATGAAGATGGAATTTTGAAATTTGGGAGGAGACTTTGTGTTCCCGATATACCTGATTTAAAGAGGGAAGTGTTGGATGATTCTCATTGTTCCAATTTATCTATACACCCTGGGAGCAACAGAATTTATATAGATTTAAGGGACATTTTTGGTGGGAAAACATGAAGAGGGAGATTTCTGATTTTGTGTCATGATGTATGGTTTGTCGACAAGTGAAAGCTGGAAGGCAACTGCCTGGTGGAGTATTGAAACCTCTTCCCATACTTGAGTCGAAATGGGATAAAATTATGATGGATTTTGTCAGGGGACTACCAAAGACTCCTAGAATAAATGACACAATATGGGTCATTGCTGATCATCTCACAAAGTCAGCACATTTTCTTTCTATAAGGGGAGATCTACCACTTGAACGTCTAGCATGACTGTATATTAATGAAGTTGTGAGACTTCATGGAGTACCTCTGTCGATTGTCTCGGATCATGATCCCCGTTTTACATCAGGATTCTGGAAAAGTCTTCAGAAGGCCTTTGATACTGAACTTAGTTTGAGCACTGCTTACCACCCTCAAACAGATGGACAACCAAAAAGAACTATTCAAACATTAGAATACATGTTGAGATCATGCTCACTTGACTTTCACGGAATGTGGGATCAATATTTACCTCTGGTAGAATTTTTTTATAACAATAGCTTCCATTCAAGTATTCAGATGGAACCATATGAAGCGTTATACGGAAAGAGATGTCACACACCAACCTTTTGGGATGGCGTTGGTGAATGAAAACTTGTAGGCCCAGAACTGGTGGAGGAAACGATGGAAAAGGTGAAAGTAATCCAAAACCACATCAAAGCAGCTCAAAGTAGGCAGAAGAGCTATGCCAACAACCAAAGGAAGGATTTGGAATTTCATGTAGGAGATCGTGTTTTTTTAACGTATCTCCATGGAAGGGAGTTATATGTTTTGGTAAGAAGGGTAAATTGAGTCCTAGGTACATCGGACCCTTCGAAATTCTAGATCTAATTGGGGATATAGCTTACCGTTTGGCAATGCCGCCAAGTCTCTCCAAAGTTAATGATGTATTCTACATATCACTTTTGAGAAAATACATGTCTGACCCAACACATGTACACATCAATGAGGAATTAGAACTGGAACCTGATCTTTCTTATTGTGAAGAGCCCGTCAGGACTCTTGATACAAGAGAACAGGTGTTGAGAAACCGGACGACACGTCTGGTAAAAGTTCTATGGAGAAACCATAAGATGGAGGAGGCGACGTGGGAACCTGAGAAACATAGGATGAAGAATCACCTAAGTCTTTTTATACAGTGATATTATATGAAATTTCGAGTATGAAATTATTTAAGGGAGGGGAGAATGTAACACCACAAACGTCCACGGTACACTTCTCTTTGAATAATACAGTAGTGTGTGTTGTACGCAACTTCAAGTTCTAACCCAGACCACAACCAATCAAAGTAGCCGTTGTGAATAGTAATACCTACTTTTTGAAATTTTATAAATTTCATCATTCCAAATGGACTTCGTTTTTGTATTCGGAATATCAAAATTATCCTAAGTTGAAATTTTTGTAATTTTCTGAGAACGTCAAATTTTTTATAAATAGTGAATAATACTTAAAAACAACTTTTTTATTCAAAATAATTTATAGTGATAAATTATACTATTGAGGGGTTTTAAACTATAATTATAATATATTTTTACCATTTCATCCAATGGTGGTCATTATAATTAATTTCACTTTGAAATTGGACATAAAAAATCGTCAATCTTTTGATATCTATTGTTTCTTAAAAACACGCTATTTGTTGCGACAGCGGGAATTAATTATAAAATTAATTAATGCAACTTATATATTTGTAAATTTTTAAAATAGATATCATTTTTTAATTCTGAATATCAATTATAGCTTAGGGTGAAATTTTGGAATTGTTCTGAAAAACATCAATTTTTTATGAATAGTGAAACCACTAAGTGGTAGTTAAAAAAACTGATTTTTCGTTTAAATGAAACATTAACACTTCTGTGATTTGATTTTAAAAAATACGACATACATGGTTTTCATTAGAAAGTAGAATGTGGTTCAATGGGATTAAAATAATTTTTTGGTGAATAGTAACTTTTAAGTTTAATTAATTGTGATTAAAGATAATTAGTGAAATTTATGGTAAAAATGATATTATAAAAATATCAAAATACCATTACACTTGTCCTACCCATATTGTATGTGTCATGGCCGACCAAGAAAATCCATGGGTCAACATGGGGACCCCATGGAGCCACTTTGGTAGGAAAATGACATAAATTAATTTTATTTGAAGTTAAAATAAAAATGTCACAAACATAAGTGGTTTTACTAAAACAATTTTTAAATGGGGTTATACAAGTCATATTTTTTACTATAAAAATTCATTATAAATATAAATAGATTTAATACATCATGATATTTGTTTTATAATTTTTAGAAATTAAATAAATTAAATTATTTATGACACCATGATGATGCAGTGATTACCTCATTAATTAACGATTTTAATAAAATAGAAGAATAATGTAAAATCTAAGAATTACACTTGTTAAAAGCCTATTTTATGAGTATATTTCGAACTATTATCAACTTATCCTATAAATATATAAGTGTGGGACCTTTAAAATCCGAAACACATTATATAATAATGTAACATTTCATGACTTTCCCTGAGTGCCCGTCCACTCCTCTTATAAAATGCCCCCACCACTACCACCTTACTCCCACCTTAAATGCCTTTTGGCTCGGCCATCCTCTTCCCAAATACTCTCTCAACTTCCCTATATTACTCCTAGAAGCCTCAATTTGGGAGTAAATCTTCCCAATGAAGCGTTTTGCTCAAATCAAAACAGAGTTACCCGATTTTAAGGTAATGTGTTCTCTTATGTTATTTTGTTTTATTTTGCTTCTCCAACTCCTTAAACTATTTTTATTACATTATTTTGTAACAAAACCATTATATTAAATATACTAGCATTTTTTTATTATAAGGATTTGATTTACACTTACACACACCTTCATCTAATGGTTAAAGAACATACTGTTTCTGTGGTTGGAAAATGTCTGCCTCACGAAACGATGATTGTTCAATCTTCTTTTAACACCTCTAATGGTGGCCATTATGATGACACTATTTTTATATATGATATATATTATGATTTTGTTTTTCTTATGATTATTTATTTTTCATTTATGGAATACCTTTATGATTTTCATTATTGGTAAACATGATAATTTCATTTTTGGAAGTGCAGACTACCACCCCCTCAAAGTGATTTAAATCATTAATGCCATATGTGGGACGTATAAAGGATGGAGTAAATGGTATTATTCATTATATTATACTGGAATTATATTATAACTTTATATAATTTTAAATTCATTCCATTAAATATGAAACTGTAATGAAAGTAGCGTTCATGCGTACGTACGGCTTACCATCTCAATGAACAGTGCATTTCCTTTCCTACCTCTAAATGTTATGTAATATTATAAATGAATGTATATACTGGATATATATGATATATATGATATCTAAATCATTGATATAATTCTGGATATAATGGATATTCTACCACATAAACAACTTGTAATTATAAGATGGTTATTGTTGACTCAAGTACCAAAATAGACAAATGACCGTTATTAACTTAAATGACTACATAATTTTCGTAACAAGGTAATAAGTGATATAAAAGGAATAATGAACATGAAAATGGTTCTTATGAAAATATAAATTAACTCTAGTTTATTATTCAGGAGATTAAAGAATGATCGAGTCATGTCGGACACGAGGTAAGGGAACTTCTTAACCTAATTTCAATTCTTTGGGTTAATCTCCTACTTTAAAATTATGTAATGATACTATTATGTCCTATCCCATATTTGTACTTTCTTTATGTGTACTTATAGTGAATAAACATAATATATCTATTTTACTTAAAAAGTTATCTTTGTAATGTACATCGTCTCAATCTTATTTCATTGAGGCATATTTGGCTTTATACACAACTTTCTTTTATACGGTGTATAAACCCCTTTGAATTTTACTTTTATTCAAAACGAATCTTTTTATACGAAGTGTTTTTACTAAAAGACAAAAGCAATGTTTTTTTACGTATGCGGCGACAATGAATTCTCCGTCTTCGTTACTATTATTTGAGTTTTGGCTTCCTCTATAAGAAATAACTTTTTTAAATGAAAAATAAATACCAAGAATTAATTTTCTTTTATTTTGGTATTGAAAATGGTTTTGAAAGTTTTTTTTATTATATCAATGTGTTGTATTGATATCTTGTGATTTAAATGTGGAAATTTTATGTTTCCTTTATTCATTTTTTATGATATACGATTATTTTATGGTTTATGATATGTTTAGACATGTTCATATGAGGAATTCATTGGACTAAATAAGTGACAGGTGGAGCCCACTATAGCTCTTTGATGCATCGGTAGGTCTCATGAGACAAACTAGAGTCTTGGAACGAGGCCTTGACAAAATCTTATTTTTAGTCTTGGCACGAGGCCTTGGCTACATGGTTATGATAGTCTGGCATTATGCATTCCATCATTATGAAAGTGGTTATTGATATTGCATGTGATTATTCCACTATTAGAATATCCATGTTTGTAAGTAAATGGCATTATTTAATTTTATTTTTGCCATATTATTATGAAGTTCAAGTTTAAAAAGGCTTTTTTAGTTATAGATTTCCTTAAATGTTAATTTTTATTTATGAAAGCTTCCTCAATATTTTTATCCTTATTGAGCATCTGAGCTAACCCCTTTCAATGTTTTAACATTTTCCAGGATGTGAAGAAGTATTTTATGAATGACCTACATGGATAGTCAGAAGAGGATATGAGTGTGGACTATGGAGACTTTGATATTGTAGATGTTCACATTATGATGTAATGTAACATTTATGAATGTATCTAGTGTTTCCAAGGGTACTAAAATAATCAGTCTTTCAAGACTTGATCTTTTGTGATCATGCCAATGTTACGCAGTAATGCACCGGCTCCGGGTAACTGGGGTTGGGGCGTTACAGTTATCATTACTGAGCATCTGAGCTCACCCCTTTCTATGTTTTATTTTTCCAAGGATGTGAAGAAGTATTTTATGACTGACCTGTAAGGATAGTCTGAGGGGATATGTGTGTGGACTATGGAGACTATGTTGTTGTAATTTTTCAATTTATCATGTTATATAAGACTTATGAATGTATCTAGTCTTTTCAAAGCTACTAAACTAATCGGTGTTTCAATACATCATCTTCTGTGATCATGCCACTGATACGTAATAATGCACCGACTCTAGGAAACTGGGGTCGGAGCATTATAGTTGGTATCAGAGAAAGTTTTGTACAAACCTTGGAAGCTAGATTTAGATAAACTCTTGTTAGAGCACATCGACCTAAGATGTACATTGAGTATTAATATAGAAGAACATCCTATATTTTTTGTATTGTAGAGATTTTGGGTGTCATCCGATCAATACATCCCTATCTAGATACGAGAAGGTAGAGGTGGCTCTGGCAGAGATGTACCTATGGGTAAAACCCAAAAACACCACATTGACCTAGACTCGAATGGGGACTAGTGCACAACAATCGGCCTTACTACACTCTTGGATACGAAAATCCCGGGGGATATGAGTAGGATAATTCTCATTTTAATTAAAAACCATTATAATGGTTTTATGAGTATATAATTCTTTAATGAAAACATTTTTATTATTATGGATTATATCCATAAACTGTTCAATTTATGTTAAGTGTTTTTCTAGTTTGAAATTATGTAATTCGATTCATAAACAAATCTAGTTTTTTCCATTGTTTAGAAATGGTGCCATGTGGAAAGAATGGAAACTTTATCAATGCATGTACTCAATGTAGGGATTTCCCTCTTTATCAAGATAATTATATTGGAGGTAGTGATACAATTGGTTCTGAATAGCTTATCACCATACCGGGAAAAATTATTCAAGTTATGAATAATAACCTTACCCATATGGAGCACCCTAAATCATAGTGTGGAAGGTCAATTTTAGATTGATTCATGAGGACACACCACCAACATTCAATTGGAGTACAAATCTAATATTAGATGATCAATGGATAAATTTTTTAGAGAAAATATTACATGTCGTGGGTGGTAGTGAAAGGGAAAAAGTGATCATGGCAGTTTACCACCTCACTGGAGATGCTGATCAATGGAGCTCATTGATCCAAAACAAAAAAGAAAGATGATGAAGTATCAAATATGGAATGGAGGGAGTTTGAAGATATTTTATTAGAAAAATACTTTCCTCATGACCATCGAGAAGATATGGAAAGGAAATTTTTGAGTGTGAGGAAAGAGCAGGGTGAAAATGTCTCAAAGTATGAGGCTAACTTTACAAGGTTAGAGAGACATACTGAAGATTATATTCGTAACCCAGGAAGTAAGATTGATCATTTATTTTATGGGTTAAATACGTTTCTCCATCGATCATTGGTCTCACAATACTTCTCATCATACGAAGATATTGTCTCATGTGATATCAAGATAGATAAAGAATTCCTTAATATCACGACTTTAAAGCAAAGTAAGAGAAGAATAAATGATCTGATCACTCTGGAAATGGAAATTAGGGGAATAAAGGAAATGTTGAATATCCATCCTGCAGTAAATGTGGGAAGAAACACCTTGGTAATTTCTTGAAGGGAATGGGAGTCTGTTACAATTGTGGTGAAAAAGGCCATCAAGTTCATGATTTCAATGGGAATAAACAAGCTACCGATGTTCAATGCTACAAGAGCAGGGAGATGGGACATTATGAAAATTAATGTCCTAAGCATCAGGGAAACATACCTCAGAAAATTCCAATGGATCAAGTCCAAGCATACACGATCACTACTACTGAGGTTGATGCTCGGAAAGACATGGTGTCATTTAATTTAATGGGTTCTTCATGTTTAGCCAATGCTTTATTTGATTCTGGATCATCGAATTGTTTCAAATCTTCCCAGTTTACTAAGAAAATTAGATATTTTCAATTTGATTTAACATGATAGTTGTCAGTCAATACTCCTAAGGGAAATAACATTACTATAATGTTCCTTGAATTAGTTCCCATTTGGGCATATAAATGTTCTTTATCTGCTAATCTCATTGCCATACCCATGAATGAATTTGATATAATCCTCGATATAGATTGGCTTTCAGACCATGATGCAAAAATTTATTGTAAGAATAAGGGGGTTACTATTTATGATTATGATGATAATGAACACCTTATCCTTAGAGCAGAATTGTCACCAGCTAATTCTTATCTAGATCCACCCCATGTAGGTCTACTAAATTCATTTATTACAGAGGAAGAGAATGAAATGGTTGTGGGTGAGGAAAGTAATGTTTAAATAGAGGATGTATCGATTATGAGAGAATATTTTAATGTGTTTCTAGAATATTTACCTGGACATCTTCCAAACTGAGAAATTTAGTTTTCCATTGATTTAATTTCGGTTTCAAATCCGATAGCGATGACCCGTTATAGAATGGCCTCTAAGGAATTAGTTGAACTAAATAAACAACTAGAGAAATTGAGTAATAAGGGATTTATTAACTCTAGTGTTTCTCCATTGGTAGCACTTGTTCATTTTCTTTATAAGAAAGATAGATCTATGAGATTGTGCATTGACTATAGGGAGATCAATGCTATAACAAAAATGAAAAAGTATCCCCTACCACGCATTGATGATTTATTTGACCAACTTCATGGATATCAATACTTTTCAAAAATTGACCATTGATCTGGATATCATCAGTTGTGTGTGAAGAAGGAAGACATTCTGAAAACAACACTTCAAACCAGGTATGAGCATTACAAGTTTAAAGTAATGCCTTTTGGTCTGAGAAATGCACCCTCTATTTTCATGCATCTAATGAACAAGGTTTTCAAGGAATATATTGATGAATTTGTATTGGTATTTATTGATGATATATTTGTATACTACAAAAACTACAAATATCAAGAAAATCACTTGCGCATTATCCTGATGACACTATAAAGACATGAATTATATGGGATGTTTAACAAGTTTTAATTATGGCTTCAAGAGATTTCATTTTAGGCCATATTGTCTCTAAGTATGAAATATCTATTTATCCATCTAAGAAAATAGAAATCCATGAATGGCCAGAACCAATGAATATAACGATGGTGTGAAGTTTTTTTTGTTTAGCAGGTTATTATCGACGTTTTGTCCAAAATTTTGCCCGATTGGCTAACCCATTGATGAAGCTCACACGAAAAAGGGGTCAAATTAGTCTGGACAAAAGATTGTGAAGAATTATTTGAAGAACATAAGTGAAGATTATTCAATGCTCCTTTATTGACTATATCGTCGGGAAATGATGGGTTTGTTATTATAGTGATTCTTCAAAGAAAGGACATGGTTCTGTCATTATGTAGAATGATAGGATTATTGCCTATGTATCACGATAGCTAAAAATTAATGAGCAAAACTCTACTACTCATGATCTGGAGTAAGATGCTATAATATTTTATTTTATGATATGGTGACATTCACTCTATGGTGAAAAATATGAGATACATACCGATCACAATAGTTTGAATTATAATTTCTCATTGAAAGAACATAACATGAGGCAAAGGTGATTGCATGAACTACTGAAGGATTAAGAGTGAAAACTACACTATCACCCGAGGAAAGAAAATAATGTCGCAGATGATTTGAGCAGAAAGGATCATGGAGTTTTGAATAAGAAGAGAGATGAAAAGGATCCAATTTACTTGGATCTAGTAAATGTGGATATGGGAATAACCATGGAAGGGGAAACATCAGCACTTTTTCAAATGGTTTCCAAACCATCTTTCCTAGAATGGATAAATATGTCTCAGACCGGGGATTAAGAGTTTCAAAAGATGATTAAATCATTGAATGATGGGAGATTGAGTGACTTTGTTTATGAAGATGGAATTATGAAATTTTGGAAGAGACTTTGTGTTCCCGATATACCTGATCTAAAAATGGAATTTTTCGATGATGATCATAGTTCCAATTTCTCTATACACCTGGGAGCACAAAAATTTATAGTTATTTGAAGGAACATTTTTGGTGGGACAACATAAAGAGGGACATTTATGATTTTGTGTGAAGATGTTTGGTTTTCCAACAAGTGAAAGCTGGAAGGAAACATTCGGGAGGATTCATGCAACCTCTTCCCATAACAGAGTGGGAATGAGATAATATTACGATTGACTTTGTCATGGGACTACTAAAACCTCCTAGAAGGAACGATGCAATATGGGCCATTGTTGATCTTCTTACCATGTCATTGCATTTTCATGCTATAAGGGGGGATTTACCCCTTGAATGTTTAGCATGACTATATAATAATGAATTTGTGAGACTTCATGGATTACCCCAATTGATTGTTTCTGATCATGATACATGTTTTACATTAATATTCTGGAAAATTATTCAGAATGCCCTAGATAATGAGCTTCGTTTGAGAACTGCCTACCACCCCCAAACTGTTGGACATTCAGAACCAAATATTCAAACCTTAGAAGACATGTTGAGATCCTGCTCACATGACTTTCAGGGTATGTGGGATCAATATTTAGCTTTGATATAATTTTCCTACAACAATAGCTTCCATTGAAGTATTCAGGTGGCACCATATAAAGCGTTATATGGAAAGAGATGTCGCACACCAACATGTTGGGAAGATGTTGGTGAAAGAAAACATGTTGTCCCAGAACATGTTGGGGAATCAATATAAAATGTAAAGGTAATCCAAACCCACATCAAAGCAGCTTAATGTAGGCAAATGAGCTATGCCGACAACCGAAGGAAGGATTTGGAATTTTAGGTTGGAGATCATGTTTTCTTGAAGGTATGTCCAAGGAAGGGAGTAATAATTTTTTGTAAAAAATGTAAATTGAGTCCCAGGTACATAGGACCTTTCAAAATTCTAGAACGAATTGGGGCTGCAGCTTATTGTTTGGAAATGATGCCAAATCATTCCAAAATTCACGATGTGTTCCACGTATAACTATTGAGAAAATACATGCCTGACCCAATGCATGTACTCACCTATGAGGAATTAGAACTGGAACCCGATCTATCTTATTGTGAAGAACCTTCCCTGATTATTGATACAAGAGAAAAATTGCTGAAAAAACTAGATGACTTGTCTGGTAAAAGTTCTATGGAGAAACCATAAGATGGAAGAGGCAATGTGGGAACCTGAGGAACGTATGATGAAGAACCACCCCACGTCTTTTTATGCATTAATATTCTATAAATTTTGAGGATGAAATTATTTGAAGGTGGGAAGAATGTAACACCCCAATCATCCACGGTACACTTCTCATTAAATAATATAGTAGCATGTGTGGTATGCAACTTTGAGTTCTAACACACACCAAAACCAATCAAACATGCCCTTATGAAAAGAAATACCCACTTTTTTAAATTTATAAGATCTATCTTTCAAAATGGACATCATTTTTGGATTCGGAATAATTGAAATTATCTTAGGGTGAATTTTTGGTATTTTTCTGAAAACTTTCAATTTTTGATGAATAGTGAAAAACACTGGGTTATAGTTTAAAACTGACTTTTTATTTAAATTATTATTTATTTTGATATAATTTATTTTAGGTCCAAATAGATACATAATACCTATATATGTTCAATGTAATTTATTGATGTCAATTTATAATAATTTTAGATATAAAAAAAATTTATTGAACTTTTTACTGTCTTTTACCCACCTCCTAGGAGAATTTGCAAATTCACATAAAACATAATTTTACTGCTTCAGTGAGTGGAATGTCAAAAATCCAAGAGACATGGTTAATATCAAGGAGTAAAATGTGGTTCAATATGCTAAAAATAATTTTTGGTGAATGGTGACTTTTAACTTTTATTTACCACGTTAAAAGTAAATATAGTAATTAAAGGTAAAAATGATATTATTATTACCATAAAACATGCCCTATTTCTATTGGATAAGTATAATTCGACCAAAAACAACCTTAGTAATAAATGATGAACCTCTTTGGTTCACTTGGATTATATTAGGACATTTATTATTATTTAATTAAAAGAAGAGTTAAAAGAGATAAAATTAATGTTTAATAACTAAAACATTTTAATATAGGGATATACATAAGATAAATTCAATTAAAAATATTCATTAGAAATATAAAACTATTTCATACATAATGGTATTTTATTTATAATTTGGAGACATTAAATAATTTAATTTCATTATGACACAATCGTGATGCAGTAATTACCTAATTAAAAATATATAAAAAACATTGATATTATAAATATCCAAATAAATGTAATTTGAGATTTTTTCGGAATTAAACTAATTTTATTGTATAAAATGACATATTAGGGTTGGTTTTATGAATTATTTTCAAAGTAATAACGATTTTTTGAATTTAGCAAAATCAAAATACCAAATACTGTCAAAATTGACATAAATGAGTTTTTAAAACTTATATTAAATTATTAATTAATATTCCATTACTAAAAATCTATGGTTCAACTAAATGGCTTATATAATTATAGTTGTATCATTAATGAAACACTTGGGGTTCTCTTGGAAATATATAGTAAGTTTATTAGCCATATAATATAATAATACAACGAGACATGGTAAATGACAAAATATTTAACTAAGAGTTAAATATAACAGATAAAGTAAATATTGTGACCCAAACATATCTAAAACCTATTGGTTGAGTGTTTTTCGACCCATCCGCACATTAAATTTTAAATAATCCATTTTGGAGCCATTATAAACCGAAAATTATTTTATTATAAAATAATATCTCTACATTTTCCTAAGGTTCCCCACACACCTCTTATAAAAGGGAACTCACCCATCTCTCTAATTTTCTCCTTCAAATACATTTGGAATTTCCAAACTAGGCCCAAATACCCTCTCAACATTCCACAATTAATCCTATAGGCCTTCATTTATTCATAATGCCATCTTATTGATCATTTTTTATTAAATCAAAATGAACAACCCGAAGAAGAGGTAATAATTTCACTACCCTCTTTCATGTTCTTTTCATCTTCCACTTATTATTTCATTGTTTTTTTCCATTATAAAATAATAACTCAAGTATAATATATATAATTTGAAGTTATTATAAATATTTTACAGTCATAATCATTATTCTATCCATACTTTGAATGACATGTCACCATACATGCGTATGTACGGATTATCGTCTCCATGTCATGGTGTAATTGTTATTCAATATATTATTATTTGGATGGGTATAGTAATGATATGTAATTAAAGTCAATAATAAATATAACATGATAATGATTCTATATATATGATATATCATCCAATTATATATTATTTTAATATCAAAAGAATGATATTGTTGCTCGTGAGTATGTACAGATTACTGTCTCCACGAATGTGATGAGATTCATTCCCCATCAAATCCATTCAATAATAATTTTAATTATATGATTACAAATAATTATTAATGACTTGATATAATTCTGGATATGAATAAGATACATCTCATCCATAAATAATATGACTCAAATAACAAATAATATAATGGAAAATGAATCAGTGAACACTCGAAATGATGATAATAGTATGATATTATCAACAAAACAATGTTAAAAGATCATATATGATATCATATTAATGAATACGATTTTTATTTTATTCAATAACTAATATTTTACCATTGTACATGAGGTTAAAATACCCTTGTCCAAAGAGAAGTACAAGGTAATGGTTAATTTAACAATCTCTTTATTATTTGAGACTGTTGTTACGTAAGTATCTACCGTGAACTCATTATCTACTCCATCAATGTTTTATAAAAATGTATTTAAAAACATTCTTAATATTTTATCATCTATGGGTTAAATTCATTTATAACCTTGTTTGAATTTTTATAATATTTTTATAAAGGAATCGTTCTGTCTGTTTCCAAATAAGGTCTTTTATAACATTTTCGACAAAAATAAGGTAAAAATGTCTTTTTTAACATATACGGCAGGTGAAACTATTTTCCACCATTATAAAATCGTCAAATCCTCCCTTACATGCTTATAAGAATATTTTTTAATATAAATTTTCTCTTTTATAATTATTTTACTTTTATATGATTTCAAAAAAAGAGATATTTCTCTAAAATATTTTTGATTTCCACTATGTCAACATCCTTTTATGAATTTTAAGAATATTTGATGTTGTTTTGTTATGATACAAAACATCCATATTTTATTTAAGGTTTTGTGATATGTTTGACTTTGGATGTGTTATTTTTACTCCATTCATGGTTTGTGGATAATGTATTGTCATTTCGTATGCCAGTTTTAATATGAATGTATATGTTATGTTTAAACTTTTTTATATGATGAATGAATTGGACATAGTAAGTTATGTATGGAGACCGCTATATCTCCTCAATGAATCAGTAAGACTCATGAGACAAACTAGTGTCTCGGAATAAGGCCTTGACAGACACTTATTTGTAGTCTTGGCACAAGGCCTTGACTATGTGGTTATGATAGTCTTGCAGTATGCATTCCATTATTATGAAAGTAGTTATTGATATTGCATATGATTATTTGACTAGTAGAATATCCATGTGAATAAGTAAATGGATTTATTGCATTTTTTTCCATATTATGTTGAAGTTCATGTTTAAAAGGCCTTTGTTTTAGTTATACATTGCCTTGAATGTTTATGCTTATTTATGAAAGTATCTGCTATATTGTTATCCTTACTGAGTATCTGAGCTCACCCCTTTCTATGTTTTATTTTTCCTTGGATGTGATGAAGTATTATATGACTGAACTGTAAGGATAGTCTGAGGGGATATGTGTGTGGACTATGGAGACTATGTTGTTGTACTTTTTCACTTTATCATGCAATGTAAGACTTATGTATGTATCTACTATTTCCATGGCTACTAAACTTATCGGTCTTTCGAGACATCATCTTTTGAGATCATTCCAATGATACATTATAATGCACTGACTGTGGGTAACTAGGGTCAGGGCGTTATATTTGGTATTAGAGAATGTTTATTACAAACCTTGGAAGCTATATTTATATAAAATGTTATTAGAGCCCATAGAAATAAGATGGACTTTGCGGATTAGTACAGAAGAACATCCTAGAATTTTGGTATTGTATAAATTTTTTGAGTTTTCCGTGCAATACATCCCTATCTGGATATGACAAGGTAGAGGAGACTCTGGAACAGATGTAACTTTGGATAAACCCGAAAACATCACTTTAAGCTAGGCTCGAACGGGAACCGGTGTATGACAACAGTCCTTGCTGCACTCATGGTTATGACACTCCCAGGGGATATGCTTAGGATAATTCTCATTTTCATTACAAACCATTATGAAGGGTTTATGAGCATATGCATCCTCAAAGAAAACATTTTAATGATTATGGATTATATCCATAAACGGTTGAATTTATGTTAAGTGTTTTAGAAGATTGGAATTATGTCTTTTGAATCATAAACTAATCTAGTTTATGCCATTTTTTAAAAATGGTTCGTTGTGGAAGGAATGAAAACTGTATCAATGAACACACTCAATGTAAGGATTTCCCTCCCACTCAAGATAATTATAGTGGAGTAAGTGATACAATTTGTGTGGATCAGCTTATCACTATACTAAGACAACTCACACAAGTTGTGAATAATAACCTTACCCGTATGGAGCACCCTCAATCACAGCGTGTAGGATCAATGTTAGATTTCTTTATGAGGAAACAACCACCAACATTCAGTGGGAGTAAAAATCCATTAGAATCTGATCAATGGATAAATTCATTAGAGAAAATATTACATGCCTTAGGTGGTAGTGAAAGGATTAAAGTTATCAAGGAAGTTTACCACCTCAATGGTGATGCTGATCAATGGTGTTAATTGATTCAAAACACAAAGGAAGATGATAAAGTATCAAATATGTAATGGTGGGAGTTTAGAGATATTTTCATAGAAAAATTATTTCCTTGTGACCATGGATAAGATATGGAATGCAATTTCTGAGGCTAAGGCAAAAGGAGGATGAGAATGTTGCAAAGTATGAGGCTAACTTTACTAGGATAGTGAGGCATGCTACAGATTATATAAATTAACCAAGAAGTAAGATTGATCATTTCTTTGATTGGTTAAAACAGTTTCTCCATCGAGCATTGGTCTCAAAATCCTTATCATCGTACGAAGATATTTTCTCAGGTGCTATCAAGGCAGAAAAAGAATTGTCTATGTCTTATGAATTTAAAGCATAGAAAGAGAATAAGAGATCTTATGGTCACTCTAGAAATGGAAATAAGGGGAAGAAGATAAAAGATGAATATCCATCCTGTAGTAAATATTGGGAGAAACACCCTGGAAATTCCTTGAAGGGAATTGGAGTCTGTTATTAGTGTGGTGAAAAAGGTCATCAAGCTCGTGATTGCAAGGGGAAGAAGGAAGCTATCGATGTTCAATGGTACAATTGCAGGGAGATGGGACATTATGAAAATGAATGTCCCAAGAGTCAAGGAATATTACATCAGAAAAGGACTAGGGATCAAGTCCAAGCTTACATGATCACTACTACTGAAGTGGACGCTCCAAAAGATGTGGTGGCCGGAAATTTAATGGTTTCCTCATGTTTAGACCCTGATTTATTTGATTTTGGATCATCTCATTGTTAAATATCTTACCAATTTTCTATGAAAATTATAAATTTCCAATTTGATTTATCAAAGGAGTTGTCAGTCAATACTACTAAAGGAAATATCATTTCTACAAAGTTCTCTGAATCAGTTCCCATTAGGGCATATAGATGTTCATTATCTGCTGATATCATCATCATACCCATTATTGAATTTTATATAATCCTCGATATGGATTGGCATTCAAACAATGATGAAAAAATATATTTTAAGAAAATGAGGTTACTATTTTTTATGAAGATAATAAAGAACACCTTATCATTAGAACAGAATCCTCACCACCTACTTCTTATCTAGATCCACCCCCAGTAGCTCAACTAAATTCAATTATTGGGGAGAAAGAGAATTAAAGGACTATGGGTGAGGAAGGGGATGTTTAAATAGGGGATGTACCTATTGTGAGAGAGTATTTTGTTGTGTTTCCAGAAGATTTACCTAGAAAACCTCCAGAACGAGATTTTATTTCCAATGATATAATTCCTGTTTCAGGGCCCATATCGAAGACCCCTTATAGAATGAACACTGTGGAATTTTTTAGATCTAAAGAAACAATAAGAAGAATTGAGTAATAAAGGATATATTCACCCTAGGGTTTCTCCATTGGGAGCCCCTATTCTTTTTGTTAAGAAGAAATATGTATCTATACGGTTGTGCATTGACTACAGGGATATCAATGCTATAACATTTAAGAACAAGTATCCCCTACCTCGCATTGATGATTTATTTTACCAACATCATTGAGCTCAATACTTTTCAAAGATTGACCTTCGATCTGGAAATCATCAGTTGTGCGTGAAGAAGGAAGACATTCCGAAAATAGCATTTCGAATGAGGTACGAGCATTAATAGTTTACAGTAATGCCTTTTGGGCTGACAAATGAACCCTATGTTTTCATGGGTCTAATGAACAGAGTTTTCAAGGAATATCTTGATGAGTTTTTAGTGTTATTTATTGATGATATCTCAGTTTAATCGAAACGCTACGATGATCTTCAAAATCACTTGTACATTATCCTGAAGACTCTGAGAAGACATGAATTATATGGGAAGATTAGCGAGTGTGAATTCTGGCTTCAGGAGATTTCTTTTCTTGGCCATATTGTCTTTAGGATGGAATCTCTATTGATCCTTATATGAAAAGGGTAATCCTAGAATGGCCAACACCAATGAGTATTACTGAGGTATGCTGTTTTATTGGTTTAGAAAGTTATTATCGACGTTTCGTACATAATTTTGCCCGATTGGCTAACCCATTAACAAAGCTCACACGAAAAGGGGTAAAATTTGTCATGAAAAATAGTGCGAAGAATGTTTTGATGAACTGAAGTGAAGATTAGTTAATTCTCCTTGGTTGACTCTACCATCAAGAAATGATGGAATTGTTATTTATAGTGAAGCTTCAAAGAAAGGACTAGGTTGTATCCTTATGCAGAATGATTATGTTATTACCTATGGATCACGATATCAGAAAATTAATGAGAAAAACTATCCAACTCAAGATATTGAGTTAGATTCTATAATATGTGCTTTGAAGATATGGTGACATTATCTCTATGGTGAAAATGTGAGATATATACCGATCATAAGAGTTTGAAGTATATTTTCTCATATAAAGAACACATCATGAGGCAAAGGTGATGTCTTGAACAACTCAAGGATTATGATTGCATAATACACTACCACCATAGGAAAGAAAATAAGGTTGTAGATGCTTTGATCTGAAAAGATCATGGAGTTTTGAACAATTTGAGAGTTGAAAGGGATCCCATTTTCATGGATCTAGTAATGATGGATATGAGAATAACCATGGAAGGGGAAACATCAATACTTTTTCAAATTGTTTCCAAACCATCTTTACTAGAATGGTTAAAGAGTTCTCAAACTAGTGATGAAGAGTTTCAGAAGAAGATTAAAGCTGTGAATGATGGGATATTGAGTGAATTTGTGTATGAAGATGGAATTTTGGAAATTTGGGAAGAGACATTGTGTTACCGAAATATATGATCAAAAAAGGGAATTGTTGGATGATGCTCATATTTCCAATTTCTCTATGCACTATGGGAGCACCAAAATGTATAGAGATTTGAAGGAACATTTTTTTGGGACAACATGAAGAGGGAGATTGCTGATTTTGTGTCAGGATGTATGGTTTTTCAACAAGTAACAGTTAGAAGGCAACATCCTGGAGAATTCATGCAACCTCTTCCCAAACCATAATAAAAATGGGGTACTATTACGATGGAATTTGTCATGGGACAACCAAAAATACTAGAAGGAACAATGCAATATGGGTTATTGTTGGTCTTCTTACCAAGTCAGCACATTTTCATTCTATAAGTGTAGATTTTCCACTTGAACTTCTAGCAAGACTATATATTAATGAAGTTTTGAGAGCTCATGGAGTACCCCAATCGATTTTTTCTGATCATGATCCACATTTTACATCATGATTTTGGAAAATTCATTAGAAATCCCTAGATACTGAGCTTCTATTGATCACTTCCTACCACCCCCAAAATAATGGACAATCAGAATGAAATATTCAAACCTTAGAATAAATGTTGAGATCCTACTCAGTTGACTTTCATGTTATGTGGGATCAATATTTACCTTTGGTAGAATTTTCCTATAATAATATATTCCCTTCAAGTATTCAGATGGCACCATATGAAGCGTCATATGAAAAGAGATGTCGCACACCAACTTGTTGGGATGATGCTGGTGAAAAGAAAATTTTAGGCCTAGAACATGTTGTGGAAATGATAGAAAAGGTAAAGATATTCCAAACGCACATCAAATAGTGTCAAAGTAAGAACAAGAGCTATGAAGATAACCGAAAGAAGGATTTGGAATTTCAGGTAGGAGATCATGTTTACATGAAGGAATCTCCAAGGAAGGGAGTCATACGTTTCAGTAAGAGAGTTAAATTGAATCCCCAATACACATGACCTTTGGAAATTCTAGAACGAATTGGGGTTGTAGCTTATCGTTTGGCTATGCTACCAATTCTCTCCAAAGATCATGATGTGTTCCACGTATCACTATTGAGAAAATACATGCCTAACCCAACACATGTACTCGCCTATGAGGAATTAGAACAGGAACCCGATCTTTCTTATTGCGACGAACCTTTCAAGATTCATGATACAAGAGAACAAGTGCTGAGAAAACGAATGACTTGTCTGGTAAAAGTTATATGGAGAAACCATAAAATGGAAGAGACACCATTGGAACCTGAGGAACTTATGATGAAGAACAACCCAGTCTTTTAATGCATTAATATTCTAGAAATTTCTAGGAAGAAATTATTTGGAGGGGAGAATGTAACACCCCAAACTTCCATGGTATGCTTCTCTTTAAATAATACAGTAGCGTATGTTGTATGAAACTTCGAGTTCTAACACACACCACAACCAATCAAACATGCTATTATGAATATTAATACCCACTTTTTAAAATTTTATAAATTCTATCTTTCAAAATGGACTCCATTTTTTGATTCTGAATATCATAAATATCTTAGGGTTAATTTTTGGTATTTATCTGAAAAATTTAAATTTATGATGAATAGTGAAAACAGTAAGTTATAATTTAAAACCGAATTGTTATTTAAATAATTATTTATTTTATTTAAATTTATTTTAGGTCAAAATATATAAATAATACCTTTATATGTTCAATTTAATTCATTGGAGTCAATTTAAAATAATTTTAGATATATAAAAATTTTATAGATCTTTTCACCGCCTTTTACCCACCTCATAAGAGATTTAAAAAATTCACATAAAACATAATTTTACAGCTTCTATGAGTGGATTTTTGAAAATACAAGAGACATGGTTAATATCCAAGAGTAAAATGTGGTTCAATATGATATAAATAATTTTTGTGGATAGTAACTTTTTACTTTTATTTACCACGGTTAAAAGTAAATAGAGTAATTAAGGGTAAAAATGATATTATTATTACCCTAAAAATTGTCCTAAATTTATTGGATAAGTATAATTCGACGAAAAATCCTTAGTAATAAAATATCAACCTCTTTGGTCCACTTGGATTAGATTAAAACATGAATTATTATTTAATTCAAAGAAGAGTTAAAAGAGATAAAATCCATCTTTAATAACTAAAACATTTTTAATATTGGGTTATACATAAGATAAATTCAATTATAAATATTAATTAGAAATATAAAAACATATCCTATATAATGGTATTTTATTTATAATTTTTACCCTTTAAATTACTTCATTTATTTATGACACAATGGTGAAGCATTAATTACCTAATTAATGAAATATTAACATAATTAATATTAAAAATATCCAAATAAATGTAATTTGTGATTTTTTTTGAATTACACTAATTTTCTAGGTTAAAATGACTTATTATGGTTAGTTAGATGATTTTTTTTGATGTAATCATGCTGTTATGAATTTAGAAAATACAAAATACGAAATAGTTTCAAAATTGACATAAAGGAGTTTATAAAACAAATATTATATTATTAATTGATATTCGTTTCCAAAAAATCTATGTTTCAGCCAAAGGACTTATATAATTATATGTTTATCATTAATTAACCACTTGGGGTTCTCTTTTAAGTATATATTATGTTTATTATCAATATAATATTAAAATACAAAGAGACATGGTAAGTGTCAAATTATTAAACTAAGAAATAAATATAAATGATTATGTTAATATAGTGACACAAACCTATCTAAAACTTATTGGTTGAGTGGTTTTAGACCCATCCCCACATTAGCATTTAAATAATCTATTTTGGAGCCATTAGAAACCGAAAATTATTTTTTTATAAAATAATATTTCTATTTTTTCCTCTAGTGCCCCTAACTAGTCTTATAAGAGGGAACTCACCCTACTCTCTAATTCACACCTTCATTACCATTTGGCTCAGCCAAACTCTACCCAAATACCCTATAAACGGTCCAAACTTCATCCTACAGGCCTTCCTTTAGTCATACATCCATCCTATTGAGTCTTTTTTATTAAATGAAAAGGAAGAACCCGAAGTAGAGGTAATAATTTCACTACCATCATTCAAGTTCTTTTCTTCTTCCACTTCTTCTTTCTTTGTTTTTTTCCATTCTAAAATAAAAACTCCAGTATCTTCTATATATTGTGATTTTATTATAAATATGTTACATCTATATTCATTATTATATCCATACTTTGAATGACATGTCACCATACATGGGTACGTACAAATTACCTTCTCCCCATCATGGTGTAATTGTTATTCAATACATTATTATTTGAATGGGTATAATAATGATGTGTAATTCATGTATATAAGAAATATAACATGATGATGATTCTGTATATATGATATACCATCCAATTATATAATATTTTAATATCAAAAAAATGATATTGTTGCTCATGCGTACGTATGAATTACCGTCTCCATGAACACGATGAGATTCATTTCCCATCGTATCCATTCAAGAATAAATTTAATTATATGATTAAGAATTATGTTTAAAGAAATGATATAATTCTGGATATGAATACGATACATCCCATCCATAACAAACATGACTCACATAACAAAGAATATAAAGGAAAATGAATCCGTCAACAATAGAAATGAAAATATTACTAAGATATTATCAACAAAACTATGTCAAAAGATCATATATTATATCATATTAATGTGTATGATGATTTTATAATTTAATAACAATTATTTTACCATTATACACGAGGTTAATCTACCCACGACCATGCAAAAGTACAAGTCAAGGATTAATTTCACTATCTCTTTATTATCTGAGGTTGTTTTTATGTAAGTATCTACTCAGAACTCATTATAATCCACCTCCATGTTTCATAAAAATGTATTTCAAAACAATCTTAATATTTTTTGGAATATGAGTAAAATACATTATTACCCTTATTTGAATTTTTATAATATTTTTATAAAGGAATATTTCCTTCATTTTCCAAGCATTTTCTTTTTTTACCTTTTCGATAAAATTAAGGTAAGAATGTCTATTTTAACATATACGGCGGGTGCGGCTATTTTCCGCTATTATAAAATCGTCGAAGCTTCCCTTAAAAGATTATAAGAATATTTTAAAAGTAAATGTTTTCTTTTATAATTATGTGACATTTAAATTATTTCAAAAAAAGAGATATTTCTCTCAAACAGATTTGATTTCATCTATATTAGCATCCATTGATGGATTTTAAGCTTATTTGATGTTGATTTATTATGATACAAAAAATCCATGTTATATTAAATGTTTTTTGGTATGTTTGAATATGGATGTGTTATTTTTACACCATTCATGGTTTATGGATAATGTTTTGACATTTCATATGACAGTTTTAATATGAATGTTTATGTTATGTTTAAACCTTCTCATATGATGAATGAATTGGACTTAGTAAGTGACGGGTGGAGCCTGCTATAGATCCTAGATGAATCATAAGGTCTCATGAGACAAACTAGTGTCTTTTCAGAATGCCTTGAAAAAATCTTATTTGTAGTCATGGCACAAGGCATTGACTATGTGGTTATGATAGTTTGGCATTATGCATTCTATCATAATGAAAGTTGTTATTGATAACGCATTGATTATTCGACTAGTAGAATATCCATGAGAATAAGTAAATGACATTATTTCATTTTTTTAAATCCATATTAATGTGAAGTTCAAGTTTAAAAGGATTTTGTTTTAGTTATACATTGCCTGAAATTTTTATGCTTATTTATAAATATTTTCTCTATATTGTTATCCTTACTGATCATCCGAGCTGACCCCTTTCTATCTTTTATTTTTCCTCGGATGTGAAGAAGGATTTTATGACTGACCTCCAGGGATAATCTGAGGGGATATGAGTGTGGACTATAGAGACTATGTTTTTGTAGTTTTTCACTTTATCGTGTCATGTAAGACTTATGAATGTAAATAGTGTTTCCAAGGCTACTAAACTAATCGGTCTTTCGATACTTGATCTTTTGTGATCATGCCAATGAAATGTAATAATGCAATGACTCTTGGTAACTAGGGTCGGGGCATTACATCTCATAATGAGACATTGATTTTCCAGGTACATGATGAACTCTTTATTGATGTCCAGCAGGATTTAGCATTAATGAAGTCTTCTTTAGGTCTTTTTACGGAGGCTCTGATTATTCCAGCATCAGATAATCCTAGTATTTATGTTTTGGAAATGAATGATCTAGTCCCTGAACATGTGCTCCATCTAAACCACAATATGGAAGGCTGAGTGGGGATGCTCTTTTCAGTTTGGCTTCATTAAGATGAGATGATAAGAGGAGAACATATGCTGATTTAGTTGAGAATATCTTGTCCCCCAATAAATTCAGTCCACTCTCTAGGGTTTTCTGGTCTGATTCTAATGTTACCTCACATGATGTGGTTCAAGATCCTAACATAGTGTGTTTCCATGAGGGGAATCCCAAAACATCAGTAAAGGGGAAGCAACAAAAGTCCTGAGAGAAAATACTAGGGGTAGGGAGCCCAAGCACAGGCGATGGAAGCCCTACATAAATGATGATCCTATTCTTGAATTATCAAGGGCTGGGGAATTCTCCCATGGTCAAATCCCTTAGTCATATTATCATTACCAATAAAACATTAATCATTGGACATGTTGAGCCAAGGATGAATTTTGTTAATTGGAATTATTTCAAATCAGAATCTCTTGGATAATCTTTTATTTGATCATAATCAAAATGAGGATAATGGTGAGAGCATTTGGTTTCTTAAACAAGATTCTACAAACCTTATTTTTTACAGTAAATGTAATCAAATTGTTTCAGTCAATGTAGACATATAGGGGGTCAATTTATCTCAATTGTGTGTTTATGCTACTAACTCATACCTCAAAATGTGGGAATTATAGAGTGAGAAGATATGTCTTTCATCCAAAGTGCCTCATAACTAGATTATCTTAGGTGACTTCAACACTGTTCTTCGGGCTGATGAGAAAACTTGATCTAATTTTAATCTACCTGAAGCCAATGATTTCTCTCAATGTATTGATCATTTTCATCTGAATGATGTGTCTGTAGTTTTTTCCGACTTTACCTAGGAAAGATGCACTCTCAATGGGCGGCAGGCCAGCAAATTGAATAGGTGTTTTATACAGGTTGATGACAAAAATGATATCTTCAATGCCTCTGGTCTTCTACATCCAAAAACTCACTTTGATAATAATCCCGTAGTGGTGGATTTTTCATTTTTGGTTTCTCATTTGTCCAATCCATTTTAAATTTTACAATGCGTGTCTCATCATTCCAGGGTTTCGGGAGACATTCATTGATGTCAAGAACACTGTAACTCTGGGATCTGCCTCTCAAATATTTTCTTCCAAACTGAAAATTCTAAAAACGCTATTGAGGGAAGGGAGAATGCACACATTCTCCAATCTAGATGAGGATATAAATATTTGTTGAAAATCATCTATTGGGTTACAAAAAAAATAATCAATTGAATTCCAGGCCTTCCATTGATGGAATTCAGGCCTTATCAAATCTTGATGACTTGAAAAACATCAAAGAAAATCAGGAAAGAAACTTATATAATATCTAGTGTTTAAAAGAAGGAGATAAGAAATATGGATTCTTCCACAGAATTCACAAGGAAAGAAAAATCAGGATATGAGTCACTACTCAAATGATTTATTGATGCTTGCTCACTTCAGATAATGATATCTACAATGTAGTGGTTGGTTATTTTACTGATCTTTATTCCAAATTTGGGGGGGAAATGACATAGATGATGGTTAAAAATATTATCACAAGCATTGATAATCAGATTAATGCAAAATTGTTGGAGATTCCATTAGGAACAGAAGTTAGGGAAGCCCTTTTCTCTATTAACATTGATAGTGTGGAAGGGCCTGATAGTTTCATTAATGTGTTTTTCATGTTTTATTGGGAAATAGTTCATTATGAAGTCATCAATTTAGTGAGAGGGTTCTTTTTTAATTCGTTCTTTAATTATGGTTAAAACTCTAACTTTATAGCCCTCATCCCCAAGAAGGAGAATGATTTAAAAATTAAGGACATTAGGCCAATAAAAATTCGTAACACCATTCTGAGTATTATTAGTAAAAAAATTGCTACAGGCCTTGGAAAAGTAGTCAAGATGCTTTTCACCATGAATCAGTTTGGGTTTTTTCTAGGCAGAAACATTCAAACATGTATTTTTACCACATCTGAATGTATTAATGTTATGAGAAAAAAGGTGAAATATGGGAACTCTATGATGAAAGATGATATCTATAAGGCCTTTGACACCATGAAATGGGGTTTCCTCTTGTCTATTCTATGAATTCATCGCTTCTCACCTAGATTCATTAATCTAGTTCATGCCATTTTAAAGAGTGCGAGGATCTAAATTTTGGTTAATGGATCCCATAGGGGATTCTTTTAGTGTTATAGAGGTTTTTGACAAGGGTAACCCCACTCTAGGCTTCTTTTTTCTATTTCAGAGGATTATCTCAGCCTTTATCTTCACAATCATGTATAGGATGGGTTGTATAGTCTGATTAAAGCTGGAAGGGACCTCTACGCACCTACCCACATTTTATATGAGGATGATATTATTTTGTTTGGACATGGTAATATAAGGACTCTATATTCTATCAAATCCACCTTCCAGCATTAGGATGATGTGGCTGGACAGGCCATCAGCTGGCAGATGTCTTTTGTGGTTTTTGGGGAGGGAGTGAATATTAAAAAACAAAATAAGTTCACATGATTTATTGGGGTTAGGAAAGGATCATTTCCCTTCTATTATCCTGGAGTTCATATTTTTTGTGGAATAGTGAAACAATGTTATCTTGATTCTATTTTCTCCGGCATTATTGCTCAATTGGAAACTTAGAAGGTTAAAGGCATGTCTCAAGCAGGGAGAATTTTCCTGGTTAACTCGGTGATTACCTTGATGTTTGTTTATGATTTCTTTATTTATAGGTGGCCTAATGCTCTCATTAAAGGTCTCGATAGGCTTCGTAGAAACATTATATGGATTGGATCTATCAATAAGAGGAATTTTGTTGTTGTGGAATGGAAGGAATGTACTAAACCAGTTTCTTTGGGCGTACTAGGCATCAACGAATTGGTCCTCTTTTATGAGACCTTGATTAGTATGTTCACTTTGAGTTTGTTTACTTCAAATGACAGTTCAAGGGAGTTTATCTCAGCTAGATTCAGTCCCAACCTTCTAGATGGCTATTCATATTATCTCTATTCTCCAATTTGGCCTACTCTGAAGGTTAATTTTAATGAGATTATGCTTTGCTCAAATTGGTTTGTTTTTAGGTACACTGTGTTGAATGCTTGGAGCACCCGATGGATAACCAGACCAATACAAGAGGATGTTGAAATTCCTTCTGGCCTTCAATATATCTCGATTTCTTAAATTCAAGAATCCAATTTGACTACCTATGACTTTATTCCTACTCAGATTCAAGCTGATATCCAGCATTATAATTACATTGACAAAGATGTTGTAGTCTGGAAGTCGGGCCCTACCAGTATTCTAAGAACTAGGTCTTTATTGTAGTATAGATTTAATGAGATGGTACCCACTCCAAGGTGGATGTTGGATTTCAAGACTAATTCTAACCCTCCTTCTGATTACCTTTTTATGGAGGATCTGGAAGTGCGGGATTAATGTACAGAATCTGCTACAAAAGGCCGGAATTCAACTTGCTTTGTACTGTCCACTCTACTTTACAGCTGAGGAGACTATTGAGCATATTTTTTTGTTCTGTGATTTCTCTTGAAGATTGTGGCTATATATTCAAGATATGGCTGGGTGTCAGATGGAGAGTAAGAGTTCCTAGGTTATGCTATCTTCTGCTTCTGCTAAATAGTCTAGTTATTAGTTTAGGAACATTTTGTTGGTTGCAATATCCGCCACCATTGGTTTCATCTGGATTGTAAGAAATCGTATGGTCTTTGATAACATCAAGCCTAAATTTACATCTGGTATTCGGTTCATTAATAGGGTAGTATATACTGCATCCATGATTCAAACTGGTTTCATTAAAAATGAATTTAACAATCTTTTCATTCTGAGGAATTTTGGGGTTTCTGGTAGAACTAAAAAGCAATTGGTTGTAAAATCTATTAGGTGGATTCCTCCATTTCCATCTGGGGTGTAAGTCAATGTTGATGCAGTGGCCTCAGGTTCACCTGGGCCTTCGGGTTGTGATGGTACTTTTCGCACCTATCAAAGCATTATTAAGGGTGGTTTCAATCATTATATTGTATAGGGTTCTTCCATTTAAGTTGAGCTATGGGTGATGATTAAATCAAACAAGTATGTTGTCCATTTCGGTTGGTGCTTTGTTAGTCTGAAATCAGATTCAAAGGTTTTAGTTGACATTCTTTAAAACCGGTCCCGGAATATTCCTTGGAATATGTTGCCTGCATGGATTGAGTGTCTTTATCTTCTTGATGGTCTCACTCTTGATGTGACACATGCTTATAGAGAGTCTAATCATGTTTTTGATGGATTGTCAACGAAGGCTATTGTGGATTCATGTTCGGCATGGTCTTTCTTGGCACGGATTGCAGTTTTCCTTTTGTTGAAGCTGATGGATGTGGCACCTATTTTTCTAGATTATATAAACCTCCCTTGTGTTGTGAACATTGTACATTAATCTTTAAATAACATTAGGTAGGATTGGTTACTTTGATCTACTCCTGGGTTTTTTAGTATGATACTAATGATATTTTATGGGAAAATATATATTATTAAATTTTTCTTAAGTCATAATAATACTAAAGATGAACAAATTGGATAATTTATGGTCCATAATATAATAAATAGACTATTTTTTTCAACTATAAACATATATGTAAAAATTTCTATCTTTTAATATCAGTGAAGTTGTTACCATAGTTAAAATTAAAATAGGTTGACTAAGTGTTCAAAAAATTATAAGGATTAAAATTAAAGAAAAATAGTATAAAATCCATTAGTTTATGGTATTATCACCCTAAGAAAATTAAATTTTTGAAATAATTATACCTATTTAATAATAATATCATATTTACCATTTTATCATCTAATCTTTTGGGAATTGATAATGTCGCTTGTGTGTATGTTTGGTTTGCCATATCCACGGTGTGATGTTATTTTTTTCAATTATATTTCAGAGGGGTGGTAATAAGGATGAATTTTATTAACATATAAGATATATATAAAAATGATTATTTAATTATAATTGATAATTTTATTTTATTTCCATTACTATGATAAAATTAAAACAGTGTTCATGTATATGTACACCCTACTGTCTCCATAAATGGTGTATTTTATTTTCTAACTCTACCGTTTATGAATCACCATGAATAGATAGATACTTAATATATATATATATGTCATATTTATATCATGGTTATCGTTCTAGAGATGATTAAATAATGATCAATGTATGAGGGCGAATGATAACAAGTGAAAACATGTACGAAAATAGTAATTATTACCTGAAACATAACTATAACATGGAATTTTTAATAAGAGAGTAATTTAAATTCATAACTAAATAATATGTGGTATTATATATATGAAACAGTTTATGTGGTATATGTAAAATAAACATATATATAATATACAGGAGGTTTGAATGTACATGAAGGAATTCAATACTTAAGGAAATGGATTTTTGTCTCACCATTATTTATAAGGGACACTTGCCTCAAACACAACGTATTTCTTTTATATGGTGTATATATTACCCATGAATGTATTTTATGAATATTAATCTGAATATTTTGGGATTTTAAAATCAAATAATTTTTTTTCATTTGGCATACAATTCTATAGATTCTAATGCAGTAAGGGTGAATTTCATTATCTCGTTATTATTAATGATTCTTTATATGTTAGTATCTACTATGGAAAATTTATCTTCAGTATCCATGTTTCATAAAAATATTGTACAAAATACTTTTATTATTATTCTTCCATTTTGTAATTTTATTTTTACCCATGGTTAAATGTTTACTCAATGTTTTGACTAGTTTTTATTTTTGTTTTCTAAATGAGTTACTTAGTGACATTTTCAAATAAAGTACAAAAGAAATGATTTTTAAATATATCATATGATATAATTTTTCAACTTCTTTAAAACCATAATTCCTTGAAGCATCCCTTATAATCTGATGATTTTATTTTCTAATAGAATTTTATCTTTTAAAATTCCCGGATATTTTTAAAAAAGAAACCCTTTTCAATCCTAAAATAATATTTTCATCAATAATTATTTTCAATGACATTTAAAAATTAATTTCCATTTATTATAACATTATTTGATGTTACTTATGATTTATTGGTGATATTTTTCAAGGATATTACCCCTATTATTCTTATGATTGTTTTTATCTATGATGTAATGATATCTATGAAACCCATTTATGTTTCATGGGTTGTATAATGATTGAATGGTTTTTATGAAACCCATTTCATTCCATGGGTTTTGATATGATTTATGTACTTGTGGAACACATATGTATGATTTTCATTATGTGAAAAGTGGGAAAAATATATCCCTACAATTCATTGAATAATGATATTATATCTCATGACATAGACAAGAAAAAAATGAATATTGAACTCAGTTCAGACAGTACTGGAATAGAAATTGATACTAGTTTAGTAAAGAACATTGTTGGCCATAATAGTCTGGGGTGTAAATCCTTACAATTATAGTGGATTGGGTATTGAACACATTCTATTAGGATTGTATTTTCAAAAATAATTTCCTATTAATGAACTGATTTTATATTCAAACATGTTTTCCATAATCCCATGTTTTATTCCAATGTTATTCTTTTCAGATTCTTATCTTATGAATATTTATGATTTATTATATGATACAAGATTATGATATTTTATATGTAGGGTATAATTTTCATATTTAATGTTCACATTTATATAATTGTATACTTATGTTATGATTCATATCCCCCATGTTTTCCCTTACTAAGAAACTGATCTCACACTTTTCATATGTTTCTTTTCCCCGAGTTATAAAGAATGAATTTTTGTAGGAATAGTAAAGGTAAAAATATTTCTATGGAAACATTGAATATATTTCACTAGATAATAATTTTTAGTTCCATGATTGAAAAGAAACTCAACTAAAAAAGATTTTGGGTTTGTGTTTGTGTTTGAGTAATGTGTTAAATATTATTAAAAAAATGATTCAATTTAATGTAAGAAAATCGTTGTTTGTTATAGTTGGTATCAGAGAAATGGTATACATAATATTTGTGAACTAGTATGAGAAAATCATAGTATGAAACTTAAGGATATTTCTATGTCATAATATTTTTGTTTTAGTAATGATCACGGATATCCTAAGATTATCCTATAGGGCCATCAATTCAAATTTTATAAAACAAAATCAATTGATTGTGTGGTTATATTAAAATGATTAATTTTTTTCATGCTCTGCATTATGGTTTATTAAATTGATAAAACCTTAAGGAAATGTTTTAATGAATTATGAAATATACAATGCAATTATGCTCCTCTTGAAATAACTACTATTCTGGAATAGGGAATGAAAAACGTTTTTGTTATGACTGCACAACCTTATGAATCCAAAAATCATGATGAACATTCAAATGAATAAAGGAGAAGAGAATTTTTTTTGTAATATTTTATAGGAATTATCCACATTCTTTTTGTGGAATGAAAAATCCACTTATTTTTGAGAAATGGGTCTGTACCATTGAAAATATATTTTTTCATTCCTTGTTTTTTATAACATGAAAAGGTTATGTTTGGAAATTATATCTTGGAAGGAGATGTGAATCTGTAGTGGAACGTTATCCAGAATACAATACAACAAGATAAAATCATATACATGGATTGGGAGGAGTTCCTATAATAATTTTTTGTACATACCTTCCCTGTATTCTTCTTACAAAAATAGATATTTATGTTTCTCTTTAATCTGAAGGTTATTTTAAGAAAATAAGTATCGAATTCAATGAAAACTCTGATAATTATAGATAGAAGAATATTTTATTTAGTTGTTTCTAAAATTTTAGAATGTAATAAGTAGGAAATTGTTTTTATGGGGATTGTTAAATGTTTTAAATGTGGGAAAAAAGGTTATCCGAAAACTGAGTGTTGATGGTATAGGAATAAGTTACATAATGATTTGAATAGTGAAAAAAATACACAAAATGAACCCCCACACACTTCAATAAATCAAGTGTAAGAAGAATTGTCATTAAGATAATAAGTTACCAAATCCAAGGGTTATCAATGACGGTCATCACAAGTAACCTATTATGGAAAAAGGAAAAGGTAAACCACATGAGAACACTATTGTAAAGGTGGTGTATGAAAATGAAGTAGTGGATGGATTTTTTTAAATATTACAAATCATGAATAATGTTGTGGATGTAATTTTATGGCACTATGGGATAATTAAAAATACGAAAATGTGTCTACTTTATTATTTCCTTAATGATTTTATGGATATGTTGAATAATGTTGATGGAATAGAAATTTGATTTACGAGTTATGTGGTGTTTTTGAGAACATTTAATTAAGTTAATGATAAAACATTTTATGTTCATGATGAGGGGAAAATAATTGGAAATGATATGTTTATTTTGTGATAAAATTAATGGGATAGTGTTGATGACATGGTAAATTATTAGTAACATGATCAAAATGTGGTTTATGGAGTTACTTTATTGATGTTTTCGATTTAGGGTATGAGGAAATAGTTATTTTTTCGAAGCATTCATGCTCTCACTAATGTTTTATTGTAATTTAGGTTATTACCATGTTTCAAGATAATATATTACAATAGACTTAACATGTATGGTGCATAACAATTATGTTCTATGTAAAGTTGTTTGTTGGACTAATGATGAGTTTATTTAGGATGTTATGTGACCTTCTTATGAAAGTTTTAGATTTTAATCTTTTGATGGGATCATAAATATAACCATTTATGATTTTTTTATAATTGTAATATGACCATTACTTGTTCAACTTACTTATTATAAGTAAAAAATCATTACCTTATTATATTGTAAATGTATTTATTGTATTTAAAATTCATATAGGTTAACTAAGTTAATAAAAAAGATAATGTTTAATATTATAATAATAAAATTCAAAAATACATTTTTGATGGTATTACCACCCTATCCCGCATTATATTCTGATTAAATACTATTTTTACTCATTTTTTTATATTTAATTTACTATAAATTAATATTTTGATAAATTCCATAATTGTACCTCAACTTCATTAGAAATTGGCACCTCCTCCCATATCTCATTTCACCTCATTGACTATTATATACCAAAAAACACAAAAAACCCAGTTATCTACTTCATTGTACACATTCTAGAGGTTTATATATTACTAAATAACCAACTCTAGAGACCATTAGAGATGATCTAAAAGATCCTTTTCAATTAATATTAAATCACTATAACCGATCACTCTCTTTTTTCTATTATTCTATATGTACTAAAAATATAAGATATATATCATAAAATAAAAACATCAGCTTGATAAATATTTTTATGTATTATTATTATTATGAAAAAACAATTATAAATCCCCATTCCCATTGAACAATTAGTGAAAATATCACTTGTGTTTATGTAAGAAATATTGTCTCCACATAGCGATACAATTCATTTTAAATCACCATATTTTATAAGTTGTAATTTTGATGGGGTAAATGTTCATATATGATATTTATGACTTAATTATTCATATATACAGATAATATAAGATTTACTTTTTTATTAACTACTCTTTTGGGAAATTATATATTTGGTTTTGCGTGCGTATGGCTTACCATCTCCTCGATGTGATGTAATTAATTTTTCATCTATATTTGACATTTATGGTACAAAGAATGTATTATATTATTATATATGATATATATAACATAAATTTTTTTCTTTAATGATAATATATCTTATAATTTACATTTTTTGTATAAAAAGAAAATGAAAACAATGTTCATGCGAATGTACGACCAACCATCTCCATGTAAAATGTATTTACTTTTATAACTATAATTTTTATGAATCACCATGATTACATATATAATGAATATATAAATAATATTTCGATTATTTTTATCATTATGGAGATAATTAAATCATGATCTATGAAATAGGATTAAGGATATCAAGTGAAAACATGTACGAAAAACAACGTGATTATTACAAGAAACGTAACTTTAATATAGAATTGTTAATAAGTTAGTAATATAAAGTCAAAGTAAATAAAATATTGGATTATACATATGATATGGATCTATGATATATTTATAAAAAATATATATTTATTATACAGGTATTTTTTAATATATTTGTAGGAATTTATGACTTAACGAAAGATATTTTTATCTCACATTTATTTAATTGGGAAACATGCCTCATAAACAACATGTTTCTTTTAAGTGGTGTATATACCTATCAGGACAACATTTTATGAGTATTATTATGAATACTATAGTATTTTAATATCCATTTAATTTTTTTCACTCATTGGGCATACAATAATACTTATTATAATGTGAAATTGGCAAATTTCCCAATCACTTTGTTAATCGTGATTGTTTATACAAAAGAATCTACTGGGGATTATATATATTACATGAGCATGTTTCTTGAAAATATTACCCATAATTTTCTTACAATTATAATATAATTTTTTAAAGTTATTTTTACCCAAGTGTAAATTTTTACTAAATTCTTTCAATGGAATCTTTTTGACATTTTCCAAATGATGTAATCTATGACTTTTCCATGAAAAGTACAAATTTAATTTATTTTTTTAACATATACATCATGAAAATATTATTTCTAATTTCATGAAACCATAATGAAAATAATCTTACCATAATATCATACAATGTTATCTTCAAGGAAATTTTGTTCTTTTAAAATTTCATGACATTTCAGTAAAATAACACCTTTTCAAATTAGAAACAATATTTTCCTCAACATATATTTTCCATGGATCTATAAAAAAATTTCCAATTGTGATAACATTATTTGATATTAATTGGGCTTTATTGTGGATATTTTTTAATGTATAATATCCCTACTATTCATATGTGTTGGAATCACCTGTTTTGATAATACCAAATCATGCTTAACCATTGATTATGATGTATTAAAACCTTGCATTAATCTTATTATTCTATGCTTAAACGTATTTTATTCTAAACAGTTCATATTCCTACTCTCCTAACTTTACTGTAACAGCTTACAGTATCATTTACATAAGTTTGGTATTGTTAGCTACTAGTCAGAGTTTTCTTTTCAAAGTCACAGTTACAGCAAACTGTCACCTTAAGATACTGTTGCAATAAGTTCACAGTTACAAGGTTACAGTCGAAGACTAATACAAGCTTACAGTCACGAGTCTACCGCTATCTATTGTCAAAGCTCACAGACGAAGGTCACAGTTACAAGACTTCTGTTCAAAGTTTTCTCTTCTCAAGTTCACAGTCGAACAAGTCTACAGTTGGAACAAGTTCGCAGTCGAACAAGTCTACAGTCATAAGCCTACAGTCAAGGTTACAGTTAGACAGCGTCTGTCGACTAAGTCTACTGATGATCGAGGTCTACAGTTGATAAAAGTTACAGTTCTACAAATTTGATGTTACAAGTCTACAGTTAGAGAGGCTACAGTTACATGAAGTAAAAGCTACCATTGCAAGCCTACAGACAGCAAGCCTTTTGTTGAAGTCAGCAGTCAGAAGGAAGTCCTCAGTTGGAAGACCACAGTTGAAGTCCACAGTGACATACATTCTCGACCAGTCTATTATTATTATATTTCTACTTTTTTCTTTACCAATTTGATTAATACTAATCTAACGGTCATGTCTAGACAAATTAATACACCTAACATTATTTATTGATATTTTCAGACATATCAAAAAAATAATACAATGTACGAGGAAGATTGCACGTGTAACTCAAGACTATTTATCTTTTCGGCCTCGAGTGAACAAAAAGGGCATATATGGAGGAGTATAAAAAGAAGAGAGAAGCATTCAAGAAATACAATGAATGGAAGAGTCTAACATCTATAACTGAGAAGGAGATACGCATATACACAAAAAGAAGAACTCTCGAGCATTCATTCTGAAGAACATCTGGAAGTCTGGAAATCACGACACTCTGTTTTAGTGTCAACTTACAGAAAAAGGACCAAAGCTTCAAGTCACTCATTCCTACGAGTCCAGAACTGATCTGCCAACACTATAGAGCACTCTAAACCTTCTTCTTTCTATCTCTTGCTCTACTGTGTTTTAGTTTTCTACATTTTGAGCAGTGTGTGTTATCTGCTGTATTAAACACACACACTGACTCCTGTACTTTCACAGGAGGATCTGTAAATCCTCAGCAAACCCTTTTACACTTCATTTCCCACTGCGGATAGTGGTAGAGGTCTTGTGACCTGGACAGCTGGCTGCTGTTGTTTGTTTTCCCACAAAGAACTGTGGTAGAGGTCTTGTGACCTGGACAGTGGATAGTGTGTTCACTATTGTTAACCCCGATCCAGGGTGTGGATCATTTTTATATAAACTTTTGAGAGGACTAAGTCTCGGCTTGAGACTGAACCTATTGGTTAATTCTCTGTGTTTGTAGTTATACTCTATATCCATACTATACATATTTATTTCATATTCCGCTGCTATTACTTTGAAATATAATCTATCTTCAAAGCTACTTTGATAATTAAATTCGCAAGTGTTTATATTTGTTATAAATCAGTAAGTTAGTTTCAAAAGTTAATTTAATCATAAGATTAAGTTAACTGATAATTAATCAATCTTTGAGAAACTAATTGAACCTTTATAATCTATATAAATTCACTACAGTTTAATTTGTTTTTGAAATTGGGGGATTTTAATAGAAATTGTTTTTAACAGAAATTTTAATTGGAACTCAATTCACCCCCCCTCTTGAGTGTCCACTCTGACCAACATTTGGTATCAGAGGTGTGTTTATCTCTGTTATACTTGCTCAAAGTTTTATTTTAACTCTCTGTTTTTAAACTGTGATTGTAGTTTTATCTAAAAGATCTTAAATTTCTGTTAGTTCTAAATTTTATCTCTTTAAAACATTTTCTAAAATTTCCTTATGGATAATAGACTAGAAGGTGCTGCTACTAACAGGACACCCTTCTTTAATGGTGTGAATTATGCCCAATGGAAGCTCAAAATGAAAATTCATTTGGAACGTATGGGTTTTGATATTTGGACTGCTATAGAGTCTCAATACAAGATTCCAGAAACTGAAAGAATAACATGGGATGAACCTACTAAGGTAGCTTACAATAATAATTGTAAGGCTGTGAATGCTCTCTACTGTGCTCTAGGAGATGAGGAGTTCAATAGAATTTCTGCATGTAAAACTGCTTTTGAAATCTGGGACACCTTAGCTGTTTCTCATGAAGGAACAACTAATGTCAAGGAAATGCGGTTAAATACTTATACTATCAAATATGATAACTTTAAGATGAAAGCTGATGAACCTATTTCTGATATGTATCTCAGGTTTAATGAGATAGTCAACACAATGAGCTCACTCGGAAAGATTGTTTCAGCAAAGGAGCAAATCATGAGATTATTGAGATGTCTGCCTGACAGATGGAGAGGCACATCCATTTCAATTAGAGAATCCTGTGATATTGGAACTTTGCCTATCAAGGAGTTAATTGGTAAGCTGATGATGTACGAAGAAGAGCTCAAGGTAAATAAAGAGGAAGATGAGGAACCAAAATGAAAATCTGTAGCTTTTAAGTCTACTGCATCAAAGAGCAAAGACAAGGAGAAAGTGCATATACCAACTGAAAGCTCATCTAGTGAAGACTTAGATTCTGACAGTGATGCCGAGATGGCATAAATAGCAAGGAGATTCAAGAAGTTCTATAGGAAGAAGAAGCTCTTCAGAAAACCAAACTACAAGGGTATGTATGATAGACAAGGTAAGTGGAAGAAAGATTGGAAGAAAACTGATAAAGAAGAAGACATAGTTTGCTATGAATGTAAAAGGAAAGGACACATCAAAGCCGACTTTCCTAAGTTAAAATTCAAGAAGAAATATGAGTACAAGGACAAGAATTATAAGAAAGCTATGAAGGCCACCTGGAGTGCTTCAGAAGACAGCACAAGTGAATCAGAGTCCAGTGATTCTGAAAGAAATCGTACTAATATGTGTTTCATGACAAACACATCTGAGGTAACTTTAGACACTCCCACTTTAAACTCTTATTATTATGAAGGTGAAGTAGAATCTGGTTCTGATTCTGAAAATATGTCTAAAGATGAATTGTTTGAATACTGTAATATGCTGGAAGAAACGTGTAATGAACTAAAGGATAAATATAAGTCTTTAAAGAAACAGCATGCTCTTACTGCAAGTGTCAAGTCTGCACTTGATGTAGAAAAAGAGAAAAATGTTCAATTATTAAAGGAGAATACAGAACTGAAACTATCTAATGAACAACTTAGAAAGGACTTAGAAACATTCAAAAATGGAAAAGATACTCTAACCCAACTGCTAGGAAAGCAAGTTGCACCTAAGTATGCTACTGGCTTGGGATACCAACCTGGACAAAGACAGTTTACTAAAACCCGATTTATCAAGTCTGGAAAAAATCCTGCTAGTTCCAGTTTTGGAAATTCGTATGCCTCAACTAGTTATTTAAATAGTTGTAGATCAAATAAAGTATATCTCTCTAAATCTGTTGCATCTATTAATTGTATGGGACCCATAAAACAAATCTGGGTACCTAAATCCTTGATTGCTAACATATCTGGACCCAAGAAAATCTGGGTACCAAAGTCATTTCCTGTCTAATCTGTTTTGTAGGAAATCTGTTTGAAAAGCAATTACAAGAAGGTATGGTACTTAGACAGTGGATGTTCAAGACACATGTCTGGGGACTATTCGTGATTCAAAAGCTTAATAAAGGTTGATGGAGGATATGTCACTTTTGGTGATAACTCAAAAGGAAAAATCATCGTCTTAGGCCAGATTGGTAACACTGACTCAGTATTAATTTCCAAAGTTTTATTTGTTGATGGAATTAAGTACAACCTACTTAGCATTTCTCAATTGTGTGATGATGGTTTTAATGTCAAGTTTGAAAACAATTCTTGTGATGTTTATAATTCCAAAAATGCTTTAATATTTTCTGCCTTAAGAAATGAAAATGTTTATGCTGTTGACTTAAACACTTTAGCTAATCATAATGTTACTTGCTTAAATGCTTTTCATAAAGAGTCTTGGCTGTGGCATAGGAGATTAGGACACTGCAACATTCACTCACTTAGAAAACTCTCTAAGAAACACCTAGTTAGAGACCTACCTAAGCTTGAATTCCCAAATGACAAAGTGTGTAATCCCTGTCAAAAGGGAAAACAACACAAAGTTTCTTTTAAACCAAAGAAAGAAGTTTCAACTTCTCAACCACTTGAACTTGTTCACATGGATTTGTTTGGACCATCAAGAATTTCAAGTCTAAATTGGAAGAACTATGTTTATGTTCTTGTAGATGACTTTTCTAGATATACTTGGGTATACTTTCTAGCTCACAAAAGTGAAGCCTGGTCTTCCTTTGTTAAATACTCTAAGTATGTAGAAAATCTTAGTGGACTTAAGATTAAGACCTTGAGGAGTGATCATGGCCGTGAGTTTGAGAATAAAAAATTTGAATCTTACTGCTCACACAATGGCTATACTCACAATTTTTCTGCTCCTAGGACACCTCAACAGAATGGTGTAGTGGAAAGAAGAAACTGAACCCTGCAAGAAATTGCAAGGACTATGCTTAATGAATATGACCTGCCTATTTACTTTTGGGCTGAAGCTGTAAATACAGCCTGCTATGTTATTAATAGAGTCTTGATTAGACCGGTTCTTAAGAAAACCCCTTATGAGTTGTGGAATAATAGGAAGCCTAAGGTTAATTACTTTAGAGTTTTTGGTTTCAAAGTCTTTATTCTGAATACTAAAGATAATCTTGATAAATTTGCTCCAAAAAGTGATGAAGGAATTTTCCTGGGTTACTCTATGTCTAGTAAAGCCTATAGAGTTTTCAATAAGAAAACCAAATGTGTGGAAGAATCTGTTCACATCATGTTTGATGATACTGATCCACATGAGTCAAAAACTTCTCTTGAAGATGTTGAAGAAGACTTATCTGTTCTGGACCTAAATGACAAATCTAAAGAACCTGTAATAAAAACATCCAGTTCTGGACTTTTTCCAGAATCTTCCTCTGTGGAACCCGAACCTATAAATGAACCTGAAATCTCTAGTCCAACCTTTACCAAATCAACTAGGATTCTAAAGAATCATCCTTTAGATGCTGTTGTTGGTAATCTTGATAGAGGAACACAAACTAGAGCTTCTCTAAGAAATCAGGTTGAACATCAAGATTTTCTTTCACAGCTTGAACCCAAAAATGTCAATGATGCTATCAGTGATGAATTCTGGGTAATGGCTATGCAAGAAGAACTAAATCAGTTTGAAAGAAACAAAGTTTTGGAATTAGTGGAAAGACCTAAAGACACTCTTACCATAGGCACTAAATGGGTGTTTAGAAACAAAGTTGATGAGTTTGGTAATATAATCAGAAACAAAGCTAGGCTAGTTGCACAAGGGTATAGTCAGGAAGAAGGAATAGACTATGAGGAAAACTTTGCACCCATGGCTAGACTAGAGGCCATTAGGATATTACTTGCTTATGCTGCTCATCTGAATTTCAAACTATATCAAATGGATGTTAAAAGTTCTTTTCTAAATGGATATATAATTGAGGATGTATTTGTGGAACAACCTCCTGGTTTTACAAATCCCCATTTTTCTAATCATGTTTTTAAACTATCTAAAGCTTTATATGGTTTAAAGCAAGCTCCAAGAGCTTGGTATGATAGGCTCAGCACTTTTCTTATTTCGAAAGGATTTACTAAAGGGATAGCTGATCCTACTCTTTTTATTAAATGGATTTCTAAAGATGTCTTAATAGTACAAATTTATGTGGATGATATTATTTTTGGATCTTCTAAAAATTCTTTATGTGTTGATTTTTCAAAAATAATGCAAAATGAGTTTGAAATGAGTTTAATGGGAGAACTCAAATTTTTCCTTGGATTTCAGATCTTTCAAAATAAAAATGGTATCATTTTGAACCAAAGTAAATATATTAAAGATCTTCTAAAACGTTTTTCTTCGGATGGCACCAAAGGCAGTGACACACCTATGAGCACCACTTGCAAGTTGGACAGTGATGAAACTGGTGAACCAGTGGATCAAACCAATTAAAAAGGTATGATAGGTAGTCTACTGTACCTTACTGCCAGTAGACATGACATCATGTTCAGTGTATGCATGTGTGCTCGGTTTCAAGCCAATCCAAAAGAGTCTCATTTGACTTCTGTTAAAAGGATTTTCAAATATCTAAAACATACTCCCAATTTGGGATTATTTTATCCAAAAGGACAATCATTTGATTTATTAAGTTATTCTGATGCTGATTTTTCTGGCTGCAAGTTAGATAGAAAGAGCACCTCTGGAACATGTCACATTTTAGGAAAGTCACTAGTATCTTGGTGTAGTAAGAAGCAGAATTCTGTTGCATTGTCTACTGCCGAAGCTGAGTATATAGCTGCTGGTAGCTATTGTGCACAAATCTTGTGGATGAAACACACTTTACTAGACTATGGATATCAATTCAAGCATGTCTCTATAAGGTGTGACAATACAAGTGCTATTAACATTTCTAAAAATCCAGTATCTCATGCTAGGACAAAACATATTGATGTGAGACATCACTTTCTGAGGGATCATTATCAAAAAGGTGATATCACTCTTGAGTTCATTGGCACTGAACATCAGTTAGCTGATATTTTTACAAAGCCTTTGAATTCTGAGAGATTAAGTTACATCAAACATGAGTTATGTATGATTAATTATAGCACAGTTGAAACCTCACAGTTGAAACCTCACAGTTGAAACCTCACAGTTGAAACCTCATAGTTGAAACCTCACAGTTGAAACCTCACAGTTGAAACCTCACAGTTGAAACCTCATAGTTGAAACCTCACAGTTAGACCTCACCGGTGTACCTCATTGTTACATCTCTCTGTAGGTTGTTTCGCTGTTTAACCTTATTTTATTTTGCGGGAATTCGAACCGTATCTTTTCTTTATTCTTTTTATTTCTAAATCCCTAAATGATAAAACTTAGAACATCGAACATATCTCAATCCACTCATCTCGACCCTTGCTCTCTCAAGTCCTAAACCCTAAACCTTCAACCGAACCTCGAAACCTCATTCAGTTCCAATGGCCAGAACAAAGTGACCCCCGACTGTCAATGAAGATGCACCAATGCCAAAGAGGACTTGAGTCGAATCCAGTGGCACCGGGAACGCCTCGATAAGACCTGTTAATCCACATCTGACTAAGAGAGAAATAGTTGCTGAGAAGGAGCTAAGCGAAGAGTGGATTTTATCGAGCAGATCATTAGTACTGGCAGTGCTTAATGAGCAAGGATGGACCGAATGTTTTGCAAACAATAATTGACCGTACTACCCGAAGCTAGTGAAGGAATTATATGAATATCTACAGTTCGAGGAAGAGGATGATCTGCATAGACTGGTATCCAGAGTAAACGGCAATGAAGTCAGTTTTTCATCCGTTGAATGGGATGTATGTTTAAGAGTTCCTCATGAGGGTATTTACAACTACTATTCCGGAGCGGCTCCTCCAAATAGTAGAATCTTTGATCATGAGACGGCTCTGGAAGAATTGACAGGCAATGGCACAGTAAGAAAGATTATTTCTGCTGAAATGAGTGGAGAGGACAGGCTTCTGTTTAAGTTTATTCAGCATGTACTGAGTCCTAGAAGAGGAGATTTTGCAACTCTGAAGCACCAGGATATTTACTTGATGTACTTATTAAAACATGGAAGGAAGGTCAACCTTTGTAGGTTGTTGATGGCTCGGATGGAGGACATGATAAAGGCAAGCTCAAAATCAAGTGCCTTGTTCCATGCTAAACTCATTTCGGTTATGTTGAAAGTGAAAGGTGCAGCTGGAAGTCAGGAAGAGTTGATAGTGGCAAAGAACAGTGTATGTATCTCGAAAGTAATCTGCAAATTCATGAAGATTAGTTGGAATCCCTGGAAGAAATCATGGGTGAATGATGAGGAGAGAATCTATGAGAAATTTAGCCCTTCTACTCATCCCTCTAAACCAAGAGATAGGAGAGATCCAGGCTTAAAGCCTGATGAGCCTGAACCTGTATACTCAGATGATGAACAAACTGCAGTAGTTGGTGACTCTGCAAGAGAGAACACCCCAATTGATGAAGGGAGTGATCCTGATACTACTCACAGTCCTGTCAGGACAGTGACGTTTGGAGCAGCAAGCCCTCCAAAAGAACTACCTAGTAGAGAACCTATTCTAAGAGACAGTGAGACTGACTCTACAGAAGAAGAAGAAGAAGAATATCAATATTTTGTCAAGGAAACCTCTGACGAGGATGATACAGTCGAAGCAGAAGAGGCTGGAACTTCAAATGAAAATCAAGAAACTGTTGCAGAAGAACTTAGTATGAGCCCTCTGATAGGGTATACAGACAAGTCAGTGTCTGACCAGGAAGCAAGAGTGGTCTCTACTACTGGTGTCATGGAAGTGGTTGATGACCCAACAGAGAGGGAGGATAACCTCACTACTGAACCTACAGAGGAAGCAAATATGGAACCTGCTAGAGCTACAGAAGAGCACTTAGAGTTACCCAGAGTCGAGCAGATAGTAGAAAATGTTCAGGAAGGAGCTCCAAGTGAGGGGGAGCGTTTTGGTTCAGTCTCTATACTGTATGATATAGAAGGATGGATCTCAGATCCAGGATACATGGTGTTAGGACTCAATTATGAGGATTCAGATGAGGAAAACCAACCACCAAGAAATCCAGTTATCCTAACTAACAGCTCCCCAGTGTTAGAAACTGAAAGATTGGCCACCAAGGAAGACCTTGAATCCTTAAAGAATGAAATGAAGGAGACCATCAGACAGTCTGTTGCTGAATTGAAAACCAGTCTATTTGATGAGCTGAAAAATGTAGAACAATCCTTAGAATTATCTCTAGGATGTGTTGTGGGAAGTCCAATCAAAGAAGTGATGGATGAAATGAAAGTGTGCCACACTCAAATTGAAAGCTGGACTGGAGCAGTAGTGGCCCTCAGACAATCAGTTGCTTCTTTAACTGCCCTGAGCAGTTCTCAGACACAAGTGGCCAGTGAGATTCGATACATCAAAGAAGTGGTCAAGCAGTTTGTGGAAGTATTTGAGGCTTTCAAGAAATCAGTAAAAGAACACTTTAGCAATCAGGATGTTGTCATTCAGAAAGTGATTGCAAATCTGACTCGGTCTCTCAAGGAGACAGTGGAATTCTCATCCAAGTCCCTTCCTTCATCTAGCTCTCCTGTGGACCTTGAGCAGTTTAGAAGCCTGCTCAGAGAAGAGCTTACTCAGGCCCGTGCAAATGACACATCAGACCTACAGATCCTTGCTACTACAAGAGAAGTCAGTGGCTTTGTTCGTGAGCACCTGCAGGCTGCTACTGCTTCTCAGGAGGCCATCAAAAGTAAAGTGGATCATTACTTTGATCGGATTTTCACCAAGCATCAGTTGAACCATCACTTCAAGCTCATGCTAGAAACTATGAAGCTGCCTCCTGTAACTCAAGCTTTCAAAGAACAAGTTAGCAAGCTACGAGAGTTGACCCCGGCTTTGGATAAATTCTTGGAAAACAAAAATGACTTCTTATCTGCCATGGACAGAGGAGGAAACATCATCATGGATTTCAGAAATCTGCTCCTACCTTTTCTTCATGTGGACTGCACACCTGTTATAGTTACTCCTGCCCTACCTGTCTCCAACCCCAGTGGTTCTTCAGTAATGTCTCCTGCTGATGCCCTCAGAAGCCTTAGACCACTGATACCTCGGCAAGCTACTCACTACAGGCCTTCAGGAGCATCTGTTGCTGCCCCTCCAGACATTCCTGCTGCAATTCCTCAGCCTGTTGATCTTTCACCTACTGCTCCATCTTCTTCCTCCAAAGGACAAGATCCCTTACCTACAGATGAAGAGGATTGAGTCTGTTTATGTTTTTTTTGATAGGGATCATGTATTCACGTTTTGGGTCATGTAATGTACTCATTATTAATACAATGTTTATTTTCTCTCTCTCTGACTTTCTTTTTGTTAATCACAAAGGGGGAGAAATAGGGAGAAATAGAAAGGGGAGAAATAGGGAGAAATAGATAGGGAGAAATAGGGATAAATAGGGAAAACTTGGGGGAGATATGAACCTATACAAAGAGGGATAAATCCTTGCAGATTATACCTAATTTTTGTGCTCATATTTCTAATACTGTGTTTTGCACACTTCTCTCTGATACATCTATATTTCATTCCATACTGACATAATTTGTGATTATCAAAAAGGGGGAGATTGTTGGAATCACCTGTTTTGATAATCCCAAATCATGCTTAACCATTGATTATGATGTATTAAAACCTTGCATTAATCTTATTATTCTATGCTTAAACGTATTTTATTCTAAACAGTTCATATTCCTACTCTCATAACTTTACTGTAACAGCTTACAGTAGCATTTACATAAGTTTGGTATTGTTAGCTACCAGTCAGAGTTTTCTTTTCAAAGTCACAGTTACAGCAAACTGTCACCTTAAGTTACTGTTGCAATAAGTTCACAGTTAAAAGGTTACAGTCGAAGACTAATACAAGTTTACAGTCACGAGTCTACCGCTATCTATTGTCAAAGCTCAAAGACGAAGGTCACAGTTACAAGACTTCTGTTCAAAGTTTTCTCTGCTCAAGTTCACAGTCGAACAACTCTACAGTTGGAACAAGTTCGCAGTCGAACAAGTCTACAGTCATAAGCCTACAGTCAAGGTTACAGTTAGACAGTGTCTGTCGACTAAGTCTACTGATGATCGAGGTCTACATTTGATAACGGTTACAGTTCTATAAATTTGATGTTACAAGTCTACAGTTAGAGAGGCTACAGTTACATGAAGTAAAAGCTACCATTGCAAGCCTACAGACAGCAAGCCTTTTGTTGAAGTCAGCAGTCAGAAGGAAGTCCACAGTTGGAAGACCACAGTTGAAGTCCACAGTGACATACATTCTCGACCAGTCTATTATTATTATATTTCTACTTTTTTCTTTACCAATTTGATTAATACTAATCTAACGGTCATGTCTAGACAAATTAATACACCTAACATTATTTATTGATATTTGCAGACATATCAAGAAATAATACAATGTACGAGGAAGATTGCACGTGTAACTCAAGACTATTTATCTTGTCGGCCTCGGGTGAACAAAAAGGGCATATATGGAGGAGTATAAAAAGAAGAGAGAAGCATTCAAGAAATACAATGAATGGAAGAGTCTAACATCTACAACTGAGAAGGAGATACGCATATATACAAAAAGAAGAACTCTCGAGCATTCATTCTGAAGAACATCTAGAAGTCTGGAAATCACGACACTCTGTTTCAGTGTCAACTTACAGAAAAAGGACCAAAGCTTCAAGTCACTCATTCCTACGAGTCCAGAACTGATCTTCCAACACTATAGAGCACTCTAAACCTTCTTCTTTCTATCTCTTGCTCTACTGTGTTTTAGTTTTCTACATTTTGAGCAGTGTGTGTTATCTGCTGTATTAAACACACACACTGACTCCTGTACTTTCACTGGAGGATCTGTAAATCCTCAGCAAACCCTTTTACACTTCATTTCCCACTGTGGATAGTGGTAGAGGTCTTGTGACCTGGACAGCTGGCTGCTGTTGTTTGTTTTCCCACGAAGAACTGTGGTAGAGGTCTTGTGACCTGGACAGTGGACAGTGTGTTCACTGTTGTTAACCCCGATCCAGGGTGTGGATCATTTTTATATAAACTTTTGAGAGGACTAAGTCTCGGCTTGAGACTGAACCTCTTGGTTAATTCTCTGTGTTTGTAGTTATACTCTATATCCATACTATACATATTTATTTCATATTCCGCTGTTATTACTTTGAAATATAATCTATCTTCAAAGCTACTTTGATAATTAAATTCGCAAGTGTTTATATTTGTTATAAATCAGTAAGTTAGTTTCAAAAGTTAATTTAATCATAAGATTAAGTTAACTGAGAATTAATCAATCATTGAGAAACTAATTGAACCTTTATAATCTATATAAATTCACTACAGTTTAATTTGTTTTTGAAATTGGGGGATTTTAATAGAAATTGTTTTTAACAGAAATTTTAATTGGAACTCAATTCTCCCCCCCTCTTGAGTGTCCACTCCGACCAACAATATGGTTTATTTATATATATTATGAGTTGATATTTATGAAACCCATTTCTTTTCCATGGGTTATGTTATGATTGAATGGTGCTTATGAAATCCATTTCATTCCATGGTTTTTTATATGATTTTTTTTATTGTGAAGCCCATATATAATATTTTCATTATGTGTTTATTGGGACCTATATATCCCCCCAATGTGCTGGGTAATGAAATTATAACTCATGATATAGGCTTGAATGGAATTGGGGTTGAACTCGGTTCAAATAATTTGGGAACCGAAGCGAAACTTGTTCAATAACGGAATTTTGTCTCCCATGATAGTCTTTTGAGTGAACCTTAACTTCTACGATGTTGTGGGGATTGTACTCATTGAAGTATGACATAATTTTAATATATCCTTGTCTACTAATGATTTTTTTTTATATGCTGATGTGTTTTCCACAATTCTATATTTTACATAAAAGATATTATTTTATGATTCATCTTTTATGAATTTTTATGATTTCTACTATGAATGAAGATTATGATCTTTTATATTCAGGGTATAATTTTCAAATTTTATGTTCATATTCTTATACACCTATGTTTTTATTTTGATTCATATCCCCCTTTTTATCATCCCTAAATATCTATTTTCTCTATTTTCATATGATTCTTCTCCCATGGATATAATGAATGGTATTAGGTAGGAATACTAAAAGGTAAGATCTTTGTAGGAAATATTGAAAATAATTCATTTGAATAAAAGGTTGTGGTCTATATGTCAAGAGAAACTAATATAATAATTGTATTTGGGCTTGTTCTTGTGTAATGTATGAAATATTTCGAAAAAATAATGTGATGTCCATGTATGTAAAGATTTTTCTGTAATACGAAGTCTCTAGATACTACATAAAAATAAGTTTGACCTACAAAATTCATATTCAATGCTAACATTCCTAGATAAATATCCACATAATTTTCCAAAGTATGTACTAGGTCTGATTGTATGTAGGAGGTTTAAGATTTTAAATCAAATAAGGAATGCACCTAAGTAGAATAAATGAATATGGTACCATTAATGATGTCTAGATCACATGTCGCTAGAAATTTCACGTCATGAATCAGACCAATACGTTCTCCATGACCTCTTGAAACAATATAAATACCACCACCAAGGTTTTAGTCCTATCATTGAGGATGAGTAGAAATTTGGGTTTGTCTTCTTCTCGCACCATATCCCCTATTCTGGTCCAAGGATATAGCATCTTGATATTTTTTCCTCACCTAAAACTACCTCAATGGAGGAACCTAATGTAGAAAACCTATTTCATGCTTCCTATATTTTTTTCTCCCTCCCCACTAATGATCTAGTCCTCCACATGAAATGTATGAGTATGAGCCTTTCAAAATGTCATGATTTTCGCCACTCCTATAGAACCAAGATGATGATGATATTTTTTTCATAAAAATAGAATCACTATACCACATATATACTTAATTAAGAATCAGGATAAATTCCCTCTTATGATTAATGACATCTGGCTGGATTACTAACAATAACTTCTTGTCTCACAATCACCTCAATATATGTTTAAAACATGAATAGGGGGACCTAGAGCTATATCTAATTATGAAAATTATTCTTAAAATGGATCACTATTTCCTCCTAATCTACCATTAGGTCTAGAGAATATCGAATTACATTCCCTATATATATCTTGAACCCTAACACACCTGAAATATTTGATGAAGAGTAATCATCTCCTGGTGTCTGGAAGCCTTCAGGGTAAAATAGATAAACATTACCTATAACATGTCTCAAAACAACTCCCACAAAACCTCCAATTCATTTTAAAACATGGATAAAAAGATTATATACTTACTCATTGTTCCAAAAAAATCATCATAACCAATACATCCCATTTCTCCATCAAATCATAGATTTAACATAAAGATATCGTAAGCTCCTCTAACTAGTATCATGTCACTGAGCCTAAAACAGAACAATCATACCTCTATAGATGTAGGTTCTAAAACTAATGGAGTTTCATCATCATAGTTTCTTCACCGTCATCCTCTACAAGATTGAAATATACTACGGCATCATACGAAACATATTTAGTGTTAACCAGATGAAGGTGCCAAACAAGAGCCATTATGGTAAAAGGAAAAAGAGTTTAAGGCTACTAAATATAAAATACCAAATATCTGAGATTAATTAATATTACTTACTTAATTAAATTTGGAAAAAATCTTTAGGTTTACCCATTTGAAACACAAGGTAAAATAATAACAATGCATGATCATTTACTAGGTATATACCTCACAACTAATACCAATATGTTGAGTATGCTTAGTAAATTTAAATGGTTATTAAATCAAATACCATGAGGTCCCAAATACCCATGAATTTATAAGTCTCTCAATTTTAATTCTCTTCATAAATATATATAACATTTTTTCCCTACCAACCTATGCATTCTTCACATATGACTAACACCAAACGTCTTCTTATCCTCTATCCTAACCATTTTTGACACTTTATCATGACTTCCCCAACACAAACTATACCCCACTTCATCCAATATTGAGATAATGGAGTTAATGACCCCTATTAGCACATCTAATGGTATATATATTGGTGACTAGAAATGATGGTACAATGGACATTAAAATGGGAGGTATTTCTCTATAATAGAACATGAAAAAGAGTGAGAGAAGGAAAATAATCAATCAAATTATTATCAGATAGATAACATAAATCCCAAGTACGTATATATAATTTCATACATAACTAAAAAACTATAAATGAAACTAATAGTACATAAATGGTATACTTTATAGAGTGTATGAAGCCCAAATAACCTCTCCAAAATGAGGAACATAAAATATCTAGTTTGATCTCAAACATACTCCCACTAACAAATATATATATATATATATGGAGAAATAACATTATATTAAACAGAATCTACCTTATATCCTATCTTGTAAAAGATTAAGAAATAATCAGAAACCCCATTGAAAAATAAGTGAATCAATATCATCAAATATATCATTATACTATGTTCGCTACAACCCTCTATATATCTCCCTCAAAGTACACATAAAATAGACAATTTTATTATTAACAACAAATAAGGTTAACTAGCTTCCACTTCCCCACTGGTTTTCCACTCTACTCTGGCGTCTTACATACCAATTAATCACTCTAAAAAAGAATCTTGTTTGAAATCACCTAGGAAGATTAGTTACACACAATGATCATCATGCATCGGAACATATCATCATCCTATTCATATATTCGTATAGTAATTGCATAGTTCGTTGGTTTAACCGAATCATGAATGATGTGTATCCAAAATTAGGTATTATTCATCATGCCATCACATTCCATAGATCTAGTAAGGCACCTCAATCCTTTACAACCTATACTCTTTATACCTATAATAGTTATTTAAAAACAATATCTGAATATAAATGTACTTGGAATAGCTAAAATTGATAAGAAATCCCAATACCTATATAAGGGAAAGATATCCACTATGTGTACCACTACATAATACATTATAGAGAAGTAAGAGTGTTCATACATGCACGTATCCATCCATCTTTCACCAAAATAGATTTTGGTCAAAACACCCTCCCGGTGTCCAGTGAGTGTCATTCACCCGAAAAATATGGTATGGGTATACAATGAAATTCCAATGAATTAAGTTATAATATATATATCTCAAACACCATATGGGAATAAACTAGTCTTCTGGTTAGATATTGTTATCATCTCTCAAATACCCGACTACCTCTACTAAGAACTAGATATTTTATAAGTACATCACCATTTATAGGAGACAAATTAAATTACTTATTTAATTTTCACTATTATCCTTTTTAATTAATTAATTCTCCATTGATAAATAATATTCCAAAATATATTTACTGAAAAATTAATTTTCTTTCATTTAAACCACACATTATCATCTCCAATTAAAGTCTATAACCACAAGGAATAATTCTTCCGATTTCACATTTTGTAAAGATTAAAATTAACATTTTAATCCCATCAATAACTAACCCCATGTGTTAATAATTTATTATCCTATTACCATTACAAAATCCCAAGTACATTAGAAAAAAAAATCATATTCTACAATCAAGATATTTTTCCCAGAACATCCAGCTGCCTCAAGTTGTGGGGATATGAATGTAGATTAATAAGATACTTTCCTATTCATCCCTTTTAGATGGATTCATCAATGAAAAACATACATCTTAATCACAAAAACACCTAGACTAGATTTAACCCATTCCTTAATCTCTAGTTCCATCCCTAATACCCACATGTATATCCCAATATATATCATCATCATAGGAGTTAACTTTTACAAAAACCTGTAGGCCTTCATGACCATGTCTCATCATCCTATATCCAACCTAGGATAAAATCACATAAAATAGTAGGACTCAAACCTTGAGAAAAAAATAAAATCCAACAAAATACAAATTAATTTTAGTTGGGAAACTAGGACCTAATATTAGGGTTTTATACTTTATATGAAAATGTGGTCAGTTGACCCCAAACACAAGGCATACAACCATCATAGAAAATTAGGCACTCCCATCCCCAAGTACAATATCAATCAAATAACCAATTTTATTCCATCATAAATTAACTAATTCAATTATCACATTTTACATCCATGTGTATCCTAAGGTTTTAAATATAACAATCTTTAAAATTATTTAAACATCATCGATAGAAGAAGCTTTTTCATTCATAAAACATAAAACTAAAAAAATACATTACCATCGATTTTATTATCACTATAATAAACAATATTTCTATATTTATATTCTTTAACCATTTCCAATAATGCATGAAAAAATCATTATCAAATTTTACATCAATTAATTATCAATTTGTTTTATATTAAATTAAAAGAACTATAGTTTTATTACACATCCATCTATAATTATATATTCAAACAAAAAATTGCCAAATTTATGTTCTTTTCAAATTTCCTAAATATCTTCATGTTAATAAAATAAATAAGAACATAAAAAAAATTAAAAATAGATAAAATAATATCTATAAAAACAAGAGGCAAAACATTATCATGTTTGAAAAATGAACAACATGTGATCTCTCTAATGTTGAACAATTTTTATTTATGTATTTAAATATATATAAGGTAAATTAAATTTCAACCCATGATACTATAACATTAACGAATTATAACACCTTATAAATAGATATTTTAATTAATTAATCTCGTACCTAACATATTTTAACAGTATTGAAACAAAAATAGGAAGCAAACACATATCTCTGATCACCAATGTCATTAAGAAAATATGATCCCCAAAATATTATACCCAATGATCACATAGGAAATTTATAATTAAAATTCCATTGGAACTATATAGATAAAATTTTATATAATGTAATTAATAATGTGTGGAAAATGAGATAAAACATAGGTGAAACTATAAGAAAAGTGGAAGAACCAACCTCAGATTTCCACAAATTGGTCTCTAGAAGCTGGGGATTAATCCGTACTAAATGTTTCTTTAATAGTATTAAAATATATCTTTGGGGTACCAAAGGGTTGAGATAATCACTTTGGGGATAATTTGGTTTAAAGGTATTAGAGGTGTTTACCGAAATATCAATTTTTAGATTACTACAACATAACACTCTAGAACATATAACATACCACATAGACCATGTTGTAGTCCCCTTAGACAACTACATAACCTTAAGACTAATATTTTATCCAAATAACATAGAACTGTCTATTGTTTAGATCATATTTACTTATAATGTGACTACGTCATAACATAACCGTCACATTATAAACCCCATTTTCCATGTAAGGGTACTACCCTATATCCTTATCCCTAAGCACAACTACACTATAATTTAGAATAATGTCCTTGAAGATATTCATTGTATCTAATAACTGAAAAACATAGAATCCATTAATCCTACACCACAACCCCTCTACACCAATCAACATCCTAGTCTGACTGTGTTGCTACCAACCTTCTTAGTGATGGCATGCCAAAAATATTAGAGGCTCTAAAACTCACCCTCCTAGGACCCTACACTATAGTCATCCCATTATTTTATAGTATTCCACCATCCATGGATCATCCTAATGCTCTGAACCATATAATAATCGGTTATGATTAATTTTTTGTCAGTGTGATTAGGTCCATTATTGGACTTGATATTAATAACTCATGAGCATATATAAGGTTTTTCCATTTTTTTAGTTTCTTCAAAATCTACCTTTCATGGATAATTTTACTTATTTTAAAATAATTCCATGTATGAAATTATGTATATGTACCTAGTATTTCTTTAATACATAGGATCAAGAATTTATTGGTGTATCAATCTTATCACATTGTTTTTTATATTATCTTAGACAAAAATGTATCCCATTTGTATGTTCATTATACCCTTGGTTTTAGTCACCATCCCCAGACCTAGTGGATGTGGGGCTTCGATGGGGGTAAATTTTCTCCCTTCACTCATTTTGTCCTATTAGGGGTACTCTTTCGGGGAAGGGGTAATGAAATTGTGGTATCAAACTTCCACCTTAAGATGTAAGTTGGATTTTTATATTAGGAACCTATGATGAAAACATTATTCGGTAGGAAAATAATGTTAGTTATTTTTTTTAATGAAAGTAAACATTAGATTTTATACAATACATATTTTTTTGTCCCCCCAATGATCTGATTATTGAAACATTTATTTTACTGATCCTACAAAATCATGTGATACTAATTATCTATTCTAAACATAGGAAAATATCTGGTTTCATCCATTTTATATTTGGAAAATGGTAAAATTATGGATTAATATTATAACCAAAATAGAATGTGTAAAACCGTGATTAACAGGCATGATATATGGGTTTAAATCCTTATTTAAACTTGAATATGTTGTTTCTGTCCCATTTATAATAGTAATATTCATAAAATCAATCTAATTTCCCTTATTAGAATTTATAACATGATATATTATTTATCTAATTTTAGAAATTGATTATGATGCAATCTTGTTACATGTTTTTGTGAATAGATATTGAATTTTGAAAAACCCCGATGATGCATGTTGAATGAACCTGAGTTTTCATATGAGGAAAATAACATTTCTGTTTTAGTTTAAATGATTTAATATATCACTATGCGTAACACCCCAAGCTTCCACGGTATGCTTCTCTTTCAATAATGCAATATCTTGCATTGTACACAAGTTCGAGATTCTAACACACTGCAACCAATTAAAGTAGCCATTAATGAATAGTAATACCCACTTTATTAAATTTTATAAATTTTATTATTCAAATTGGGCTTCATTTTTGGATTTGAAATATCAAAATTAGACTACGTTGAATTTTTGGTATTTTTTTGAGAACATCCAATTTTCAATGAATAGTAAAAAATACTTTAAAACAACTTTCTTAATAAAAATAATGTCTAGTGATAAAATATACTATTTAGTTGTTTTAAAGTATAATTAGAATATATGTTAACCATTTTATCCAATGTTGGTCATTAGAATTAATTTCACTTTGAAATTGGACATAAAGAATTGTCAATCTTTTGATTAATATTGTTTCTTAAAAACACGCTATTTGTTGTGACAGTAGGAATTATTTATTAAATTAATTAATTAAACTTATATGTTTGTAATTTTGTATAATAGAAAAAAAAATTAATTCTTAATATCAATTATATCTTAGAGTTAATTTTTGGTATTTTTCTGAAAAACATCGATTTTTGATGAATAGTGAAACCACTAAGTGGTAGTTAAAAAACTGATTTTTCGTTTAAATGAAATTTTACCACCTCTGTGATTTTAATTTCAAAAATAAGACATAAATCATTGTCATTAGGATGTAAAATTAGGTTTAATGGGATTAAAATAATTTTGGTGAATAGTAACATTTAAGTTCTATTAATCTCGATTAAAGGTAATTAGTGTAATTTAAGGTAAATATGATGTGACAATTTTATATTTACCTTAAATAAAAAGTTATTAATGTCATTTCCTACATTAGGATATTTTTTATAATTTTTATATATAAAATAAATAAAATTATTTATTACATTATGATGATGTAGCGATTACCTCATTAATGAACGATTTAAATAAAATGAAAAGATAAGGTAAAATCTAAGAATTACACTTGTCTAAATCCTATTTATGTGTGTATTTAGAACCCCTATTACCTTATCCTAGAAATATATTGTTGTGGGAACTTTAAAATCCGAAACGCATTATATAATAATGTAACATTTCATGACTTTCCAAGAGTGCCCCTACTCTCTAATTATAAAAGGCCCCCAACTCTACCACCTTATTCCCACCATAAATGCCATTATGTTTGTCCAACCTTTGAAAAAATACTCTCTCAACTTCCCTACTCCAAGAAGCTCACTCGGGGCAGAAGTCTTCCCAAGGAATCCTTTGGCTCAAATCCAAAAGAGTTACCTGATTTTAAGGTAATGTCTTCTCTTATGTTCTTTTGTTTAATTTTTCTTCTCCAACCCCTTAAACTCTTTTTATTCCTTTCTTTTGTAAAAACACCAGTATCATAAATATACTAGGATGTTTTTATGAGATGTATTTGATTGACACTTACAAACACCTTCTTCTAATGGTTAAAGAACATACTGTTTCTGTGGGTGTTGAATTACTGCCTCACGAAATGATGATTGTTCAATCTTCTTTTAACACCTCTCATAGTGGCCATTAAGATGTCACTATATTTATATATGATATATATTATGTTTATGTTTTCTTTATTCTTCTTTATTTTTCATTTATAGAATACCTTTATGATTTCCATTATGGGTAAACGTGATAATTTCATTTTAGGAAGTGCGGACTACCGCCCCCTCAAAGTGATTTGAATCGTTAATGCCATATGTGGGACATATAAAGGATGGAGTTAATGTTATTATATATGATATTATAATAGAATTATAATATACATTTTTATCATTATTATTTCATTCCATTTAATATGAAATAGAAATGAAAGTATCATTCATGCGTACGTACAGCCTACGGTCTCCATGAACGGTGCATTTCATTTCATACCACTAAATGTTCTGTAATATTATAAGTGAATGTATATACTGGATATATATGATATATGTTATATCTACATCATGAATATAATTCTGGATGTAATGGATATTTTACAACATGAACAACGTGTAATTATAAGAAGTATATTGTTGACTCAAGTACCAAAGATCGACAAAATGACTGTTATTAACATAAATAATTACATAATGTTCATAACATGGTAATAAGTGATATAAAAGGAATAATGAAATTGAAATAGGTTCTTAAGAAAGTAAAAAATTAACTCTAGTTTATTATTCAAGAGGTTAAATAATGATCAAGTCATGTCAGACTTAAGGTAAGGGACTTCGTCTCAATCTCCTTTCATTGGGGCATATTTTGTTTCATACACAACATTCCTTTATACGGTGTATAAACCCCTTTGAATTTTACTTTTATTAAAAATGAATCTTTTTATACAAAGCGTTTTTACTGAACGATAAACGGAATGTTTTGTCTTGCGTATGCGGTGACAATGACTTCTCCACTGCCATGACCATTATTTGAGTTTCAGCTTCCTCTACAAGCCATCCCTTTTTTTAATGAAAAATAAATACCATTTTTTACTTTTCATTTATTTAGGTATTGAAAATGGTTTTTATAATGTTCTTATTATATCAATGTGTGGTATTGATATCTTGTGATTGAAATGTGGAAATTTTATTTCTCCATTATGCATGTTTTATGTTACATGATTATGTTATGGTTTATGATATGTTTAAACCGGTTCATATGAGGAATGCATTGGACTTAATAAGATATGGGTGGAGCCCGCTATAGCTCCTCGATGCATCGGTAGGTCTCATGAGACAAACTAGTTTCTTGTGACGAGGCCTTGACAAAATCTTATTTGTAGTATTGGCACGAGGACTTTTCTACATGGTTATGATAGTATGGGATTATGCATTCCATCATTATGAAATTGGTAATTTATATTTCATGTGATTATTCAACTAATAGAATATCCATGTGAATAAGTAAATGGCATTATTTCATATTATTTTTTCCATATTATGCTTAAGTTCTTATTTAAAAGAATTTTGTTGTAGTTATACATTGACTTAAATGTTTATGTTTATTTATGAAAGATTCCTCTGTATTTATATCCTTACTGAGCATCTGAGCTCACCCCTTTCTATGTTTTGTTTTCCCAGGATGTGAAGAAATGTTTTATGACTGACCAACTTGGATAGTCTGAAGGGGATATAAGTGTAGAATATAGAGATTATGTTATTTTAATTTTTCACTTTATGATGTAATGTAACATTTATGAATGCATCTAGTGTTTCCAAGGCTACTAAACTAATTGGTCTTTTGAGACTTGATCTTTTGTTATCGTGCCAATGTTACGCAATAATGCACCAACTTTGGGTTATTGGGGTCGGGGCGTTACAGTTGGTATCAGAGGCAGTTTAGTACTATCCTTGGAAGCTAGATTTAGATAAACTCGGATGAGATCACATAGCCCTAAGATAGACTTTGAGGATTAGTATAGAATAAATTCCTATAATTTTGGTATTATAGAGATTTTGTGAGATTTTTGAGCAGTACATCCATGTATGGATACGAGCAGGTATAGGCAGCTCTGGAAAAGATGTACCTAGGGGTTAAACCTGAAAATACCTCTTTGAGCTAGACTTGAACGGGAACTGGTGCACCACAAAGGGCCTTGTTGCACTCTTGGTTACGACACTCCCAGGGGATAAGCTTAGGATAATTCTCATTTTCTTTACAAACCATTATGAAGTGTTAATGAGTATATACTTCCTCAAAAAAATCATTTTTTATGGATTATACCCATAAATAGTTCAATTTATGTTAAGTGTTTTACAAGTATGGAATTATGTATTTCGATTCATAAACTAATCTAGTTTATGACATTGTTTAGAAATGGTGCCTTGTGGAAGGAATGGAAACCATATCGATGCACGCACTCCATGTAAGGATTTCCCTCCATCTCTAGATAATTATAGTGGAGCTAGTGATACAACTGGTGCTGATCAACTTATCACTATACTAGGAAAACTCACTCATGTTATGACTAATAACCTTACTCATATGGAGAACCCTGATCCTCAACTCGAAGGATCAATGTTAGATCGCTTCATGAGGCAACAACCACCAACATTTAACGGGAGTAAAAATCCTTTAGTAGCTAAGAAATGGATAAATTCTTTAGAGAAAATATTTCAGTCTTTAGGGAGTAGTGAAAGGGAAAAGGTTGTCATGGCAGTTTACCGCCTCACTGGTGATGCTGATCAATGGTGGTCATTGATTCAAAACATGAAAAAAGATGAAGAAGTATCCAATATGGAATGGAGGGAGTTCATAGATATTTTCATAGAAAAATAATTTCCTCATGACCATCGAGCAGATTTGGAAAGGCAATTTCCGAGTCTAAGACAAAAGGAAGATGAGAATGTTGCAAAGAATGAGTCTAACTTAACATGGTTATCCAGACATGCTACAGATTATATAGGTAACCCAAGAAGTATGATTCTTCGTTTCTTTGATGGGTTAAACCCATTTCTCCGTCGAGCTTTAGTATCACAATCCTTCTCATCATACGAAGATATTGTCTCATGTTCTCTCAAGACAGAAAAGGAATTCTCTATGTCTTATGACAACAAAGTAAAGCAAGAGAAGAAGAGAATGGTGGAACAAGATACAGATAAAGGGAAAAAGGGAAAGGAGGATTTTCCATTATGTGATAATTTTGGAAAGAATCACCACGGTACTTGCCTAAATGGAATCGGAGTTTGTTATAAATGAGGAGAAAATGGTCACCAGGCTTGGGATTGCAAGGGAAAGAAAGAGGATATAAATGTTTAATGCTAAAATTGTAGAGAAATGGGGCATTATGCAAATGAATGTTCTAAGTGTCAGAGAAACGTTCCTTACAAAAGGCCAGGGGATCAAGGCCAATCTTATGATGTTAATATAGTTGAAGGGGAATAATTATTGTATTTGTGTTTTTGGACTCAATAAATATATTATGGTTATAAGAATAATGTGATATATATAAGGATTTTACTACAGTACTTTTTGTTTTCATTAAGGTTTTAACATGATGAAGGTATTCATATTTTCAGTATGTGACAATTAGGGAATCTTTACTTTGTTTGTGGGATCTGATGTACCAATTGATTTTCAAATTTAGAGGCCTTTTAGAGAATGTCTGGACAGAGATATTTTGGATAATTATAAAGGTTGGAATGGATTAAGTTGAACTTTGGATAGTATTGGTTAAGGGTAAAACAATTATGAGGATTATTTTTGGAATATTATAATACTATAGTTTTAGGAAAAGGATAAACTGCAGTTCGGGGGATAACCCGTCGCGTCGGACAAAGTTGTAGGAATTGAACCTACAACCATAGTGCGACATGCCTTTATTACCTACCATTAGCCTACAAGATGTACCTTGTTATTACAAAATAGTTTTCCTAATCTAAATGGTATGTGTTAATATTTGGATCCTTGTAAGATTAGGATAAATATAATATTTTTGAGTTCTATTATCTTTTGGAGTGAAAGATGAGTTTGTGATAAAAATTTATTAAATAATGAATGTCTACATGAAAATTATGTATATTTCCTTACATTCTTAGTAAATATCCTCAATAAATGCCTCAACTTTATGAATGGTAACTTAAAACAAAAACGTTGTCGGTTCACTTTTCCTACTGGGGAATCAATGATCGTTTAACCAACCACAAGTTTGTGATTTTCATGTAGTTAACATTATCCTAATCCTGTTTTATACAACTCTCCATCAGTCCATGATGGTTTTTTCCCTCCATATCCATGTTTTCATAGAATCCTAGCATTTCCTATCTCATGTGACCTTTGTACATCTCATTCATTCTTTTAATGTTATATTTTTATTAACCATATATCCGATTTGGGTTTTCCACAAAGGTATTTTCTATTTTCAACCTTTTATTATTGAAGAACATTTTCAAATTGTGAGGACATAATTTATTGAAGGAGAGGATAATGTAACACCCCAAACTTCCACGATATGATTCTCTTTCAATAATGCAATAGCTTGCATTGTACACATGTTCGAGATTATAACACACTGCGATCAATCAAAGTAGCCATTATGAATAGTAACACCCACTTTCTGATATTTTATAAATTTTCTTATTCAAATTGGGCTTCATTTTTGGATTGTTAATATCATAATTATCCTACATTGATTTTTTGACATTTTTCTGAGAACTTCCAATTTTCGATTAATAGTGAAAAATACTTAAAAACAACATTTTTAATCATACTAATTTATAGTGATAAATTATACTATTGAGTGGTTTTAAATTATAATTAGAAAATATTTTAATCTTTTTATCCAATGGTGGTCATTAGAATTAATTTCACTTTGAAATCGAACATAAACAATTGTCAATCTTTTGATATATATTGTTTCTTAAAAACACACTATTTGTTGTGACAGCGGGAATTAATTATTAAATTAATTAATTCAACATATATGTTTGGACTTTTGTAAAATAGAAATCATTTTTTAATTCAGAATATAAATTCTATCTTAGAGTGAATTTTTGTTATTTTTCTGAAAAACATCGATTTTTGATGAATAGTGAAACCACTAAGTGGTAGTTAAAAAACTGATTTTTTGTTTAAATGAAATTTTACCACCTCTGTGATTTTAATTTCAAAAATCCAACATACATCATTGTCATTAGAAATTAAAATGTCATTCAATGGGATTAAAATAATTTTTGGTGAATAGTAACTTTTAAGTTCTATTAATCGCGATTAAAGGTAATTAGTGTAATTTAAGGTAAATATAATGTTATAATAATATAAAATTACCCTTAAACTTGTCCTACCCTTATTGGATGACTCATTTCCGACCATGGAAATCCATGGGTCAACTTGGGGACCCCATGGAGGCACTTGTGTAAGAAAATGACATTAATAACATTTTATTTGACGTAAAAATAAAATTGTCACAAACATGTGTTTTTTTACTAAAAAAATTATTACATGGGGTAATATAAGTAAAAATTTTGACTATAAATATTCATTTGAAAGATAAAAATATTTCCTATATCATGATATTTTTTTTATAATTTTTTGACATTATATAAAAAAATTATTTATGACACCATGATGACGCAGTGATTACCTCATTAATGAACGATTTTAATAAAATGAAAAGATAAGGTAAAATCTAAACATACACTTGTATAAAGCCTATTATATGGGTGGATTTAGAACCATTATCACCTTATCCTAGAAATTTATCATTGTGGGTCCTTTAAAATCTGAAAGTCGTTGTATAATAATGTAACATTTCATGACGTTCCATGAGTGCCCCCCCTCTCCTCTTATAAAAGTCCCCCACCTCTACCACCTTATTCAAACCATCAAAGACATTTTTCTCAGCAAACCTCTGCCCAGATACTCTCTCAACTTCCCTCTCTTACTCCTTGAAGCCTATATTTGGGCAGAAGTTTTCCCAAGGATGCCTTTGGCTCAAATCAAAAAGAGTTACCTGATTTTAAGGTAATGTCTTCTCTTATGTTCTTTTGTTTTATTTGCTTCTCCAACCCCTTAAATGCTTTTTATTCCCTTTTTTGTAACAAAGATAGTATATTAAATATACTAGGATGTTATTATGATAATTATTTGATTTAGACATACATACACATTCGTATAATGGTAAAGGAACATATTGTTTCTATGGGTGGCGAATTACTGCCTCACGAAACGATGATTCTTCAATCTTCTTTTAACACCTCTCATGGTGGCCATTAAGATGTAACTATATCTATATATGATATATATTATTTTTATGTTTTCCTTATTATTCTGTATTTTTCATTTATGGAATAACATTATGATTTCCATTATGGGTAAACGAGATAATTTCATTTTAGGAAGTGCGGACTACCACCCCCTCAAAGTTATTTGAATCATTAATGTCATATGTGTGACGTATAAAGGATAGAGTTAATGATATTATGTATGATATTTTAATGGAATTATAATATACCTTTTTATCATTATTATTTCATTCCATTTAATATGAAATAGAAATGAAAGTAGCGTTCATGCGTACGTATGGCTTACCGTCTCCATGAACGGTGCATTTCATATCATACCTCAAAATTTTATGTAATATTATAAATGAATATATATACTAGATATATATGATATATATGATACCCACATCATGAATATAATTCAGGATATAATTGACATTTTACCACATGAACAAATTGTAATTATAAGAAGTTTATTTTTTACTCAAGTACCAAAGATCGACAAAATGACTGTTATTGACTAAAATAAATACATAATGTTAATTACATGTTAATAAGTGATATAAAATGAATAATGAACTTGAAAAAGGTTCTTAAGAAAGTATAAATTAACTCTAGTTTATTATTCATGAGGTTAATGAATGATCGAGTCAAGTCGGACACGAGTTAAGGGACTTCGTCTCAATCTTCTTTTATTAAGGCATATTTTGTTTTATACATAACGTTCCTTTATACGGTGTATAAACCCCTTTGAAATTTTCTTTTATTAAAAGGGAACCTTTTAATACGAAGCATTTTTACTAAATGGAATGTTTTGTCTTACGTTTGCGGTAATAATGACTTCTCCGCTGCTGTGACCATTATTTGAGTTTCGGCTTCCTCTACAAGCCATACCTTTTTTTAAATGAAAAATAAATACAATGTTTTACTTTTCTTTTATTTTGGTATTGAAAATGGTTTTGATAATGTTTTTATTATATAAATGTGTTTTATTGATATCTTGTGATTGAAATGTGGAAATGTTATGTTTCCTTTATGCATGTTTTATGTGATGTGATTATATTATGGTTTATGATATGTTTAAACCTGTTAATATGAGGAATGCATTGGACTTAATAAGTGATGGGTCGAGCCCGCTATAGCTCCTCGATGCATCGGTAGGTCTCATGAGACAAACTAGTGTCTTGCCACGAGGCCTTGACAAAATCTTATTTATAGTTTGGGCACGAGGCCTTGGCTACATGGTTTGGATAGTCTCGAATTATGCATTCCATCATTATGAAAGTGGTTATTGATATTGCATGTGATTATTCGACTAAGAGAATATCCATGTGAATAATTAAATGGAATTATTTTATTTTATTTTTTCCATATTATGTTGATGTTCAAGTTTAAAAGTCTTTTGTTGTAATTATACATTGCCTTAAATGTTTATGTTTATTTATGAAAGTATCCACTGTATTGTTATCCTTACTAAGCATCTGAGCTCACCCCATTCTATGTTTTATTTTCCAGGATGTGATGAAACATTTTAAGACTAACCTACAGGGATAGTCTGAAGGGGATTGAATGGTGGGCTATGGAGACTATGTTATTGTGATTTTGTACTTTATGATGTAATGTAACATTTATGAATGTATCTACTGTTTCCCAAGCTACTAAACTAATCGGTATTTCGAGATATGATCTTTTGCTATCTTGCCAATGTTACACAATAATTCACCAACTCTGGGTAACTGGGGTCAGGGTGCAACACTATGGATGTACGCTTTGTAATCACAGGTGTTCTGGAGGTGTTTGGGGCTTGTATAGTTCCTGGAACAATGTTTTTGGGTGAAAATATGATACCGATCAATTTTTTGGAATGGTGTGGTTTAGTCTGCATGGCCATGCGAGATGTAAGAATAGTTTTAGGTTTTTAGTAGAGAATTTTCACATGGCTACCACACTGTTAGTCAGACCATGCAATGTAACTGCCTGATGTGCCCCCTGGAGGTAGTGAGCTACGCACATTTTCCACTCAGTTTGGGAAATCATTCAGATAAATAGTCCAAGTCTACTGGATGAGATTTAAAAAAAATTAACTATTATATCTAAATCCTTTGAAAACCATTTTTGGGGTTTTCAACAAATACACAAAATCCCTCCCATGGTTCTCTCCCCTTTGGTGACTAAGCTTGGATTTGAGGATTATTTTTTATTCCACCTCCAATTTCATCACTGATCATCTCATCAGATATGTATCGGTAAGGACTATATTCCATTTTATTCATACTTGATTCTTCATAAAAACGGACGGTATATTTTTTTAGGCTCATATACCCTAATATCAAGTTATTCCTTCAGTATTTGGATGTCTCCAAAACCAAGATTATTTAGGATTTGATAATGAAGGATCTACCTACTGCCTAGCCGTGGTAGGTGGTCTCTACATTCTTTCATCATTTAGGGTGCTTTTCAGGCATTTGACCTTTTTTTCATCCATCATTCATTCTTTTGAGGTCCTATTTTTGATAATGTTTCCTATTGTAGAAATATTTATACCTAGTGAGAATGACTGTAGTTTCTGTTCAGGTTTTTTAGCACCTGTTTAGTGATTCAATATCACCCATATGGTGTGCCATAAAAAAAATCCATGTTTATGCCTTTTAAAAACCACATAAGAGGTGTGTGCTTTTCTTCCTAGTTATAGAAATTCTATTGATTACATAATGGTTTTGAATATCATTATTAGGAGATGTATATCCTCCTTGATTTTGATATCTTGTAATTGCATTCCTATTTTTATAATTGGCTTAAGTGATATGTGTAATAAGGATGGGTATACCAATATAAAATGTTAAATGGCATGTTAAATAGATTATATCAGAGGGTAGGTTGATATTCATTGTGATATTTGAATAGTCTGCCTGATTATGTATACTCATGGATTTCGATTGATTATGTGTGTGTGTATTCTCACATGGAATGAAATTTTTAAATAGACTATATTGAATTAATGGTTTGATAGATTAAATTGACTTCTATCCATGGATTTGGAACGCAGTACTGGATTCCTTGGGTTGACTATACCCCATAGGCCTTGATTCTGTGGGATGCCTCAAGTATTTCTACCCCATCGATTTGTCTTTCTTAGACTGACAAAAGACATGTTGGTGCTCATTCTCTTAGGACTCCAACCAGTTCCTAGAATGAGAATCTACAAGGATTCCCATGGGACTTGATGTGGATGCCTTAGATGAGCTCATTGGATCTGGCCCTTTGTGGTTTAGATTTATTATGTGGATTCCCTAGAACATGACACATTGGATATGGCCCTCATCGTCCACTCTTCACTATATGGCATGGCCGTGGGACTTTACACATCTTTAAACGACATGATCTTGAGTTTCTTGATGTTACTGGATGTACTTTGTGGTTGTGTGATTGTTTCCACTAGAATTGGGGATGACCTCATTGAGTTACGGTTCAAACATTCCAAGTGGTTTCTACCGTGTTTGTTCATAGAGCCAGAAACATTAAATGATTCTATATACATTATGACATACCTTCCAAAGGAAGGTGATCACATGTTATGGACTGATGGGGCTTAATAATTTGCATTGGTCGAGAGGATGGGAGGTCGGACTCATCACACATTTTTGGGGGGAATTATTGTCTACTTCGTGACTCTCTATATAGATTTAAGTTATGTTCGTGAATCCTTATTACATTACCAAGTATAAAAATGAGCTTTTATTTTGATCTGAAAATCAATAATTAGTATGATTGAAATTTTAGAATCTTTTATATGTATTTTAGGTTCATCATCGATAGAGAATCATCTATGTTTTTTAGAGATTCTTAGTCAATGGTATCCTTTGACACATTATATAGAAATCTCTTGGTCATTATGATAACCATATTGGTTTTAAATCCACTCAACATGGCACTTGATGTTTATTGTCATTCAAAAGGACATAAATTATTTCAGAGTTGGGATCGTACCCACATATGGGCTACCTATGTATCCTCTGTTATAGAAAAGTAATCAGAACCCACATAGTTCGAGTAAATAAGTATGAGGTTTATGCATGATTGATGTATCAAAGAAATATGTCATAATTACTTTTACACTACAAGCTCACGTGAGTCATACTCGGTGTGAGAAGCAAGAGGTATTGGTAAAACCAAACAATTGTTCCATGAATAATGAAATTATAAAAAATGATGTGGGGCTTATGTATGTATGACTACCAGAGATAGATGAATATTAGGATTTACATCAGGGATGAAACCCGGGAACAAGGTCCATAAAGGTATATGTGCTTCATGGATATTTGGATACTCTAAACTGGGGATTATTCCTGAGGCTGATTACCAAATTTGGAGGGGACTAATGATTGGGTTTTAATCATGATAAGGAAGCCCAAGTCAAAAGTAAATTAAGACGGGTTAAGAGAAATTATGACTGGGGCTTATTCTTAAAAAAGAGGCCCAGGATAAAAGGAATTATGACCGGGGATTACTCCTGAAAAAGAAGCCAAGGTTACGGAAATTTGAATTTTGGGAACTTGGGGCTTACTCCCAAGGAGTATTCCCATATTAAAAAAAATTACGGTTGTGGCTTACTCTTGATGAGGATGCCCAAAATTAAGGGAAGTTAAAGACCGGGGCTTACTTTTGAAAAGGAGGCCCAGGTTAGGGGACTTACGGCATACTCTTAATGAGGATGCCCAAATTAAGAGAACCTTGGTTGGGGATTACTCCTGAAAAGGAGGCCCAAATTAAGGATTCACTCATCTTAAAGGATTAGGTTGAACAAATGAAATCTCTAACCTTGGTGACATAAAGATATGTAAATCACTAGGTTTTGGAATATGTTCCACATAATTCCTTTCAAATAAAGAAGCCAACAAGGAATCCATGCCAAAATCAATGACTTCATAGAGGGTTTTGAAGACTGGATCTTGAATAGGAGAGGTGGATAGGCATATGAGAGGTCAAATAGGTAGGAGAGGCACCCAAAAAGAAGTGGGCGCACAGGTCCTGTGTGAGAGCGCAAGTTCTGGTCGCGCAAGTTTACTTGCGCGACACAGATGTACTTGCATGAAGGTCAACCCATAGGGTAAAACTGGGGTGAGACTTGGCTCAATCCATTATTATTATACCTAGAGGTTTCCAAAAGAGTGGCGCACAAGTTTTGTTGAAGGGATATGGCAGCGCGCAAGTGTGTCCATCTCCCTTAAGGGCTGGCCACTTAGACGTGCAACAGTTGATGAGTTTCAACACCTAGGCCCCATTTCCTCTATTTAGACCTTCCATTATAGGTATGAAATTACCATATAAGTGTCTAGAAGACTTCCAGAAGAGACTTGGGGGACCAGAGCTCGAATCTGAGTCTTGGAATTTTTTTCATCATCAAATGGGGGGCCCACCTGGGGTTTTTATAGGCCAGGGAAGACCTTGGGGGAAAAAACAAAGACGGCACGCAAGTCACCTGTTCAACCATTGGGCAGTGTGCATGTATACTTGTGCGACCTTGGTGGAACTTGCACAACCTAAGTGCAAATGAATATTTTTTCATGCCTTTGTCAATTTTTGACGTTTCTTCGAAGGAGGAATCATTTTGGGTTTAGGTTATTTCCCTTTTTATTCATTTAGACTTTGTGACGGAACGGAGCTTAAAAAATGTCCCCCCTCAGAGTTGGATCTGAAAGAAAGAGGATGTTAATCTTAGGTGAAGAATAAAACTAAGGAATTCCGATATTCAAGTGTTGATCACGCAGATGGAGGCGCGCAAGTGGAGTCGCGCAGGCTTCGTCGCGTAGGGGTGTGGATTTCCCTATATATAGGCGGTCATTCCTCGCGCAAAGCACCAAATTTCTGATTTTTGAGCTCTCTCCGTGCAACATGCCTGCATCGTACAAGTTCTCTATTTTCTACTGGTTTCATTGTGTTGTGCTGCTGCAAAGGTATTTGGACTTGCGTGGTGATATGTGCGTGCCAAAACTTACGCGACGCACTTATACATGCACATCAACTTTCGGACTTGTCCGCTTTAATGCCTTAGCCACTTTGTCACATTTCTTCTCAAATTTTATGAAAAATAAACTTACATAAGAGTTAATTATTCAAATTTTATGCAGATTAAATTGCTCCCAGAAGAATCATAATGACAGATTAAGTGGACAACAAACGAATTGATGACATGATGAACATCATTGGAAATGATTATTATACTATCTGCAACAGCCCTCTTCTAGATTTGGCCAACTACCATAAGTACTATCATCTTGACTTCCAACAAAGTATTTATCTACATTTGTATGGATATTGTCATCTGTGAGAAGTCATCATTCTAGAGGCAAAGAAATATCTCTCAAAGTCTTGGTTTCAAAATTACACCAATTTTTCTTCTGCCAATATCTCCAGTGGAGGAGCATTTATAAATACTAGAACAGTGGAGAAGGCCTACGAAATGCATCATAGCCCATGTACCTCAGATCTGAAACCTCACAAGGCTGAGTTTTACCCACATTGTTATCCCTAAATCTTCCAAAACACATAGATAGAACAATCCAAAGACTGGAAGAAGAGTTGGGACTTTCGTCCTGGAGGAGGTGTGAAGCTAGCATGGATGTGGGCATACTGGGTGCGGAAACCTTTCACCGAGTTTGTCGAGGATTTGAATGTAACTACAATATATGAAGCTGTCTAGGCTGGGCGAACATATGTTTACAGGAATGATGGTTTCGTGCTAGAGATACTCAGCCATTGGAGCCCAGAAACCAATTCTTTCCATCTGACTCATGGAGAAGTAGGAATTAGTCCGTGGGATGTCCACATGATTTCAAGGGCTCCAATTTGGATTGATATGTTTGATGAATTCATCCCCCCTAATTCAACTTGGAATGATTCGGAGAAGACCCCGACTATGGATTAAGAATTATTGAAAATCTTTCACAAGCTCAAGTGTTCAGATAACTCCTTAACTCATTCTAGAAATGATATTCATCTATAGGAGTGGATGAATATGTTTCTTACCAAGAAGAATGAGAAGGATCTGAAGGAGAAGGTATCGAAGGGGAAGGGGCCCAAGGAGAAGGGGTCGATGGAGAAAGGGGCCCACTCGTCCTACCACATACCCCAAAACCGAGAAGAGGGGTGCTCCAAGAACATTCTGGCCGAACATGGAAGTAGGAGAATTTGAGAAGTGGGGATATGAAGTAAAACATAGAATCCCAAATAAGACTCGTCTGGTTGGATTCTTGGCCCTGTGACCTAGTGTTTATTTTCTGCCAGTCAGGGACTCGAAGGGAGGCGTCAGACCAGTGACCTTCGCTGTGGAAGCCATGTTGGCTGAGGGGAAAATTGTTGGGTTAGATACCACCATTTTAGAATGGATTCATTATAGATTACTCAATGTCTTCATGGGTATGTCTCTTTTGAGAATATTGGGACCATTCCAAGTTTTATGGGGATGGATCACCGCTCAAATCGGGACATATAATGTACATAATGGAGTACAGATCCCTGTAAGTTCTTTAAGGACATTAGTGTAGGAATTCTCTGTAATTGCTCTACTAGCACTAAATTCCTATGACATGAATGTTAAGTTGACCATGTATATGGAATTAAATTTCATTTCATATGGAAATCCGCCAACCGGGCAGTTTGTTGATGATGGAACAGCCAGCCTGGAATTAACGGCATACATGCTGGCCAACATAGATGGTGTACTAGTAACTAGGATTGACGGAGAGATTATATGCGAGGCATATTCTCCATATAGATTTTCACATCAATATAAGTGTTTACAGCAGAATATTGTATCTCCCCCTGTGCATGTCAAGTCAGAGCAACGTCTGATGGCTTCCTGATAACTATGGTTGCTGACATCTAGGGAGAAGACTAGGGATATATTTGATCTACCATTTGATAAATCGGTGAGTTACTTAACCACATGGTATGCCGAGAACTGAATAGCATCACCCCTGAAGGGGTACTGAATCACCCGGTTTACCAGGTGGGGAAAAAGAAAATAACCGTAGAGAAATAAACCCTTCATCTGGAAGGTGATTCTTTTGCAACACCCGAAGCTGATTCGTCGGATTCTCCAGATGGGGATGATGAGGCACAACATACGGCAAAGCTTCCTCATGCCAGATACAATCCTCCTGTCAGAATCAAGAGACAAAATCCAATGACTCCTAGTGAGTTCCTTCATTAAGGCACATCAATCATCATTACTTTGTAGAGCAACAAGTCTTATTTTCTTATTCTCTATATGAAGTTGCAGGAGTTTGGAAGAAGCTAAAATCCTAAATTTTAGGACCTTCCTCGTATCCTTCTGGTACACATATTTAATATCTACGACCAGAGGTTGTCCAGACATGGAAGAGTTTATACTATGGTGTTGAAACTGCCTGGCTGGATTTTTGTGAGGGGCTACACCACCCTTGAATAGGGAAACATCTGGTTTCTACATATATCTATTACAAGGATAACCCCGATGAAGTGTGAGATTATATTAGAGAGGTGGAAATTCTCATATATGCCACTGATGATTCCATTCCCGTCACCAAGCTGGTGAAGGAAATGATAGATTGTTGCACTACTGAGGGGATTGGTAATTCCGGAGATGAGGAGTGGAATGATTACGTGGCTCTTGAAGATGTATGTTTCTTTACATATTTCCTTTTTAACTTGAATCTAGTTAAATATTTTTTACTCAAGGAAATTATTCTCTTCATCCTGCAGCTTGCAAAGAAAATAACTGATGAGGTTCCTTCACAATAGTATATCCCTGTTGGTACTGCCATCAGGGCTGCGGCTGAATCTCCTCGCGAGTCATGTGAGATATCTCCAGGCCAGCAAGCCATGGATGAGGAGTTGGATATGGATTTCCATTCTCCAATTCATTTACCTGTAAAGGAGACTTTCGACACTCACAAAAAACCAAAGATACAAATACATCAAAGGAAGAAGTCCACAACTAAATGCTTCATCAGTAGCGGTAAGTCTTTCGGATAATCATGAGTCTTATCCCATGAATATTTTACTCATAATTTTTGGGATTGTAGGGGCTTCTTCAATACCCCCTTTGAAGGGGAGGATTGACCTTTTTCTAAGAACAACAGAGGGTTCTGGTGAACAATCAGAAGTTCAGGCTAACTCGGATGCTCCTCGAGAAGAGCTAACTTCTATTCCCAGTATCCCTCCTATTGCTGTTACAAGTAGAGAAGAGATTGATTCTGGTAAGATAAAAATTCTTCATAAAATGTTGAATGAAACATCAACTAATTTCCATTCTATGATACTTTAGGTTCAACCCCTGCACTAGATCTCTTGGCGTCCATTGCAATTGATGCCGCTACATTATCTGATGAAGCTGTCTATGGTCAAAGGCCACATAATGAAGGTGGCCAAGAAGACATATCAAATTCTCTCACTGGTGAGATTAACCAAAATTCTGAGATTACATTGGATGAAATGATGGAACTAGGCACATATTTTGATGATTTTTTAGATCATGTTAAATTACTGGGTAATTTAGAAGATTATGGATGTGAGTGTTATCCTTTGTCCTATTAAAAATAACTTCTTATTACATCTCTAATCATGATCGGTTGAAATGTATAGTTCTATCTGAGCAAGCTGCTGAACTGACAATGCCTGAATGGGGTACCGAAAACCCTACTATTGCAGAGGCATTAGGTCAAGTGGAAATTAAACTAAGAGAGCATCCTGAAACTCATCATGAAAATGATGTTGAAGCTAGGAAGGATGTGTAGGAGCCTTCTCAAGTTTCTGATCTACCGTTGGGTAAGAGATAACACTTTTTTGTGATTGTACTTAATTTTCAAGACTTCCAATCAACTTTTGTTATCCATTGAAACTAACTGAAGCTTTCAATTGATTATACAGGGCCAACAATTTCAGTGGCTAGATCTGGAGGTGAAGCCCCAGTCGCCACCCCAAAAGGAATAGAGGGTGAAGAAACACGGGTCTGGGGGAAGGAGCAGAAAAGGGCACTTCCCTAAGTGCATTAATCCTGGATTATATTCCCACCTAGGACAGTGATGCTGAGTCGGACCCAGAATTACAAAAGGCGCTCCAATTTTCACAACCTAAGGAATGGAAGAACATATGGATGATTATATCTACAGTGCCTTTAGAAGATCTGTCATTGAAGATCCCACGACTGTTATCCATGTTTTTCATGCTAGGACTTGTCGGTTTTGGATATCATGAGATCCATGCCTTAGTGAAACTAGTCATCTTAAGGAGGGAGCAGGAGAAAAAGTGCCACCATGATTTGACCAGGGAGCGGCGGTCAGCCAACATCAATGAATTTGAGGCTGCGGTATCCCAAGATGAGGCTAATTATGCTGCCAAATTAAAGGACCCTGAAGCATAAGATCAAGGAGAAGGTTTCCCAGAAAATTCACCTTCAGAAATAGTTAGATTCTATTACTGGAGAACTTGACCAACTTAATAATTCAATGGAGGGATCTCAAATGAAAGGTATGAAATCCATCGCAGATGCCAGGAAAGCACTCCATCAGGTTGAAAAGAATGAATTTGGTCGAGTGCATGAACTTCAAGTGGCTGCTGATGAGGCTTCGTATGCTGTAAACCAAATGAAGACTTATGTTGATAGCCTTTTGTAATTCTATGAAAATAGATGAGACTACAGTCCGTGGATGTCCTTCTAACTCTTGTGTATGAAATGAAAAACACTTTCATCTTTGATCATTTGTGCATGAATTCTTTTTCTACATGATTTAAATTTTACCTAAGCCAATTGGCCTAGTAAGCATAGTTTTATTTTTTTCTAGGATTATTATAAATAACCCTACAAACTCTGAATCTTTTTATTGCTCAATATTACCTATAATCATACAAGATTTATATTTAGTGAGCCAGAACATGACTTTTGTACAGAGTTACCTTGTCTTTTGTGAGAAGTTTAAAGTCATGCATGTTGTACATAAAAAGGATAGTGTTTAAGGTCGAAATAGCTTTGACCAAATGGATTAACATTGACTCATTTCCTTGATAATTTATCTGAAAACATATTACCATGATCAAGTATGAGGGAAAATATGTAAATGATGACTTCTAAAATTTTGAATCTGAGTAATGATACGAGAAATGGATAAAATTAATTTGAAGAAGTAGTTACCAAGAATGAAGTTACCACTATTTAACAAACTCATTAGGGGGTTGAATTATGCAGGGCCATCTAAGGGAATTGGCTGCATAGTCAAATAATAGCATCTTTTGGTTGACAGGTCTATTATGTAGACTACTTGTGCGAGGCCTCCTAAGGGCATGTGATGCATAGTCAGGAAAAATAACTCTCAAAAATTTACTTTTCTATTACTAAAAATCCAGTGGAAGTTCATGAGGATTTAAATTTTTCAAAGCATAGAGTTTGCTGTATGAAGAGAGGAACGTGAATATAGATGAGATATTTCCAAACATGATTGTCTAAGAACTGGATGAATTGTCACTCCTACGAAGGTATGACCCAAACTTAGGGAAGGGAAATATAAACTATAGACTTGAATACATTCAGATCATGAAAAAGAGTATGGGAAAAATATGTTATGGATGGCTATTTATTTTCGGATCCCAAAATTTTTTCTTTAAGAAAACTAAGGACAAAAGATGTTTTCTTTCCAAGAATGATGTTTACATTATTTGAGAAACTAGTTATGGGGTTGAATTATGCAGGGTCACCCATGTGAATTGGCTTCATAGTCAAATAATAGTATAATTTGGATGACAAGTCTGTTATGTAGATTATTTATGCAAGGCCGCCTAAGGGAAAGTGCTGCATATTCTGATAAAAGAACTCTAAAAAATTGGACATTTTGTGACCCGAAGTTAAGAACAGGGTTATAGAGATATGGAAGTTTTTAATATTAGGAGTATGACATATGAAAATGGGTATTGTTCAATGCATGAAACAGATGTAAAGATTAATGATAACCATAATCAGGTTGTGGCTGGGTCCTGAATTGAGATTCTGAACTTCACTATGTATCCCATAATGATGGGAATCATGACATAGGAATTTCTTGAAATATAGTTTAACTTCACGTGGGATGAAATTATGAGAAATCTTATTATAGGGTCATATAACTCGGACCATAATAATGAATACACAGTGTGTGTTTTCATAGAGGCTTTTATGCTGGGGGACTGAAAGTAAAATTTGGGGGTTAGGCCCAAATATTTGGGGCTGGATTCGAGGGATGATCGAATGTTCCTACGTATCCCATAACTATGGTAATAAATCTGCATGTAGTTCTATAAATATCCTCTGTATAGATTTGTTTAGTACATGTGAAGGGTGAAGGGGACTTTAGTGCAATGATGGTTTGACCCAAGATAAACGGTTCGGGCATTGCCTTGTCTGCACATTGTGTTTAGAATATAACATGATTGTAGATCAATGTAAATAATAATTCTATCCCTGGTGAGGGTATCAAATAATTTTTTAGTTTATTGTTGTACAGGACAAAATCGATGTATAGTTAAATGTCATGTAGCAAGGACAAAGGTGAACCAATGTGAAGAGATTGATTCTGGGGGTGGCTTCACGAATTAACATCGTATGAGATGGAGGTGAACCAAGGTGAAGAGATTGGTTTTGTGATAGAACATCATGAGGTTTCATATGTACCCAACCTAGAAGGAAAAGATCAATGTCTGGGTAGTTTAATTAAATAATGAATTAGTGATCAAGTTGTTCTTGGGTACAACGACCTAAAAATTGTTATTGGGACTTACGCATGGTTAGCGGACTAGAGAGGGTGTTATGGTTGAAGTTTACTCTAAGCTCATGTGAGTCATACTCAGTGTGAGAAACAAGAGGTATAAACAACCCTAACGATGCACATTTTATTTTCATGTAGGACATATGAAAGGACTATTCAGTTTAAATTCTTTCAGTGTGGACTATTGGTGCTACACAGTTTAGTGTCATGTAGCAGGGACAAAGTAAAGTTTAATGTCTTGTAGAAAAAATATAGGGACATAGTTTAACATCATGTTGGATGTAAGGGTGTTGTATAGTTTAGTGTCATATAGCTAAGACGATGAGGACAATACATTTTAATGTCATGTTGGACGAGAGGGGGACTGGGCAATTTAAAGTGATGCAGTAAGGACAAAAGAGACACAGTTTAACGTCTTGTTGGATATATTAGGGAATTTTTTCATAGTTTAACATCATGTAGGACGATAGTACGTACAGCTAAATGTCATATTAATGGAACATAGATTATTTAGTTTAACTTCTTGTAGGACTTAAGGGCTTCTGTACAGTGTAGTGTCATGTATTTAGGACGTCACAGTTTAAAGTCATGTTGGAAGTCAAGGGTGAAAATATTTTAAGGTCATATGCTTGGACTGCTGATGCTGCAGTTTAACGTCTTGTTGGATGATAAAGTATTCGTGTTACACAAAAGAAATCTTCAGAAATCTAGAATTGGTTGGTCTAGTGATAACTTCTCCATCGATTGAGATTAATAATTAAGCTCCATTGGAGTAGACCTTATGTATTGAATAAGGTCCTTCCGATTTTGGCTCCAGCTTGGGAGGTTTTTTTCCAGTTATCATTGGTGTTTTGAGAACCAATACCAATTATCCATTAATGAATGAACAAAGAAAAACTTTTTTGTGGAAAGATCATGCTATTTGATTCTGATAGACATCCAAGTGGTGTTGTGTGCACAACCTTTTCTCATCTAACCGTTCCAATTCATCCAATCGCTTTTGTGATTTTCCATCTGTAGATGACTGATAAAAAATGGATACTCAAAGCGAGAGTAATTGAACCTCAATAGGAAAGACTTAATCCATTACATAAACCAATGAATATGGAGTTGACCGCGTTGCAGTGTGGGTAGTGGTTTGATTAGCACATAAAGCATGAAAGAGATTATCAGGCCATGATTTGATACCTTTATCCACCCTCTTTTGAAGTATGATTGAAAGAGTATTGTTGAAAGCTTCTATTTGGCCATTGTCCGATTCATGATATCGAGTTGAATGGTTGGATTTTATGGTGTATTCTTAATACAACTTCCTCACCTGAGATGAAAAGAAGATGGGGTCGTTGTCCGTCAGTATGGTATGTGGGACACCAAATCTGGTAATGATGTTAGACTTGATGAAGCTAAAAATGCATTTAGAACATACTTCTTTGAGGGGTATTGCCTCTAAACATTTGGAAATGAAGTCAGTATCAGTAATAATGAAATTAAACTGCTTGGTTGTAGCCAAAGGATAAGGTCTCACTACATTCATTCCCCATATGGAAAATGGCCATGAGTATTTAGGTGTATGAACCAACTCCGGGGGTTGATGAATGAAGTTGGCATATCCATGGCAAGAATGACTCTTATTTTTGATATCAACACAATCTTGTATCATTGAAGGCCAAAAGTATCCAAGCCTTCAAACTTCATCAGATAGTCTATGTCCAGACTGATGGGCACCATAGACTCCCGCATGCACTTCTTTCATGAATGCCATTGTTTCTTCCCCATAATTGTATCTAAAGAGAACTCCATCAAAACCACACCTATAGAAAATCTCCTCTATGTGATATGTGCTATCATAAAGAGTTAAATTGACCATAAGTCACCAGATTTGTTCTTTCCTGGTTCTATTAGGTGGAAGTATCCCATTTTGAAGGTATTCCCTCATAGGTGTCATCTATCCTATAGTATGACCATATGGTTTTGGAATGGGACTAATTTCATTGATTTCCCCTGTTCTAATTTGATCATAAGGTGAAATTGTACGACAGTGGGAAATACTGACTGTTGTCTCGTCCCGATTTGGATCTACCAAAGTTTTAGCTATATTAGCAAGTGCATCAGCTTGTGCGTTTTGTGATCACAGGACATAAGAAAATGTCAGTTCCGTAAGAAATTCTACCATTAACTCTCGGATGTATTCACACAATTGGATTAGTTCTTCTTTTCTGATTGCATAATCCCCGTTTACTATTTTGATTACTAGGTATGAATCACCTTTCACCTTTAAGTGAGTCACTTGTGTTTGAAGTGCCAACTCCAATCCTGTGATAAGAGCTTTGTATTCTGCTTCATTATTTGTACCGCATACCAATAATGAGAAGGAATAGGGTAACACTGCCTTTTCTGGAGAAATGAGAACAATTCCTAACCCAACTTTTTTGAATTTAGGATTTTCCATTTTCCTCCCTATTGGACTACTGGAATCACCACCAAAGTACATTTACACTGTTTGAAGACTATCTTGAATAAAGAATACTTCCTCATCAGGAAGTTCAATATCTGAAGATGTATCTTCTACTGAAGGATGTTCAGCAAAGAAATCATCCAGAGTTTGGCCCTTTATAGCCTATTGAGACACATATTGAATATCAAATTGCTGCAAAATAACATCCCACCTTACCAGACGTCCTGTAAGCATTTGACGACTAAGGATGAATTTGAGCGGGTTATTGTGAGATAACAATTGGACTTCGTGATGTTGCGGGTAGTGTCTCAAATTCTGAACATCAAATATTAATTCTAGGTAGCACTTCTCAATATTTTATTATCATGTTTCTGCTTCAAGAATAGTCCTAATGAGATAGTAGAGGCTGTTTTCATTCCCAGCATCATTCTTATGAGGAAGAAAGGCACCCAATGATCGCTCTAAAGATGTCACATAGAAGATAAGTGGATTTCCTTCAATAGGTGGCATTAATACCAGAGGACATAAGATATACATCTTGAGAACATCGAATTATTCTTTATATTCTTCATTCCACTATAAAGTGACTCCCTTCATCATCAATTTGGTGAAGGGTAAACATTTTCCTAAAAAATTGGCAATGAAATGCTGAATATAGGCCATGTTTCCATGAAGTCCTCTCAATTTTTTCAAATTCCGAGGAGGTGACATACCAAGGATTGACTTTGTCTTCCCAGGATTGACCTCGATCCCATGATGGCATACAACGAAGCCGGGAAATTTTCTTGAGGTTACCCCAAAAGAACATTTTAAGGGGTTATTCATCAAATTATGTTGCCGATGTTTGTGGAATATGGTTTCTAAATCAGCTAAGTGATTAGAATATTGTTTGGATTTAACCACAAAACAGTCCATATAATATTAAACAATCTTCCCTAAAAAGGGTTTGAAGATAAGATGCATGGAATGCTGATATATTGGGCCTGTATTCTTCATCCCAAAGGGAATTACCCGACAGATAAACACACCCTGAGGGGCTCTGAAGGCTATAGATTCATCATCTTCTATATACATTTGGATTTTATTATATCCTGAATATCCATCCATGAAGGAAAGTGCTTCATAGCCAGCTGTACATCAATCTAGAGTTCTGTTATCGAAATAGGAAAATCAACCTTAGGAAAATACCGATTAAGATATCTGTAATCAATGCAAACTCTAATTTGTTCATTCTTCTTTTTCACTGGGACAATATTAGCCAACCATTTGGGATATTGAACTTCTCTGAAGAAGTTAGCTTTGATAAGCTTATCCACTTCAGCCTCAATTTTGGAAGAAAAGGATGGGTGTGTTCTTCTAGAAGCTTGTTTTATTCCTCGATGTTCTTATGTAAAAACCAAATGATGAGTGGAAACATCAGGATAAAGCACTGGAATCTTTGTATAGTTCTAAAAAAAATATCTCAATATTTCTTTAAAAAATAAATATACAACACTTCATCTTCAAGAGTGATGGTTGTACTAATTAAAGTGGGGAGTGGATCTTCTTTTGTACCTAGATTTATTTCTCTGAGTTCATCCACAGTGGTAGAGATACCCTCTTCTTCTTCAACATGTGTTATTTATTCTGTTTCTACTTGCATAGTAGATGAAGAAGCTGAATTTCCATGATCAGAAGATATGATAAAATTTGAACATCTTGAAGAAGAGTCTTACATTGCTGACCCTATTGATGATGAAAGGTCTTCCTTGGGTAATATAGAGGATATAATGGATTGAGAATTGACATCATCATTCACCTCTGAAATTTCTATTACTTCTTCTGGCCTGATTGGTGATGTATAGACTTGCTGGATTTTAGCGTCTGAAATGAAGACATCTCCATTTGAGCTTTCATCATTACTTGGTGGATCACCACTTTCTCCCATGTTGTCTGTCATGATTGTCGTAATTGACATTATAGAAGTTTCCATAAGATTATTTTGATTTGTTTCTATCCTGTCAATTTGAATGAAATGAAATACATAATCTGTACTCACATGTGTAAATGGGTTTATTGGAATCTTTTCCAATCCATATGGAGAATTAACTTTGGTAATCTCCATTGCTGTGGATTTCTCCTTTCCATTCATGTGATAGAATTCCGCCTCAATATATTGAGATTCACATGTCTTGAATGGGGACTTATCACCATACAATGTCCCAATTTGACCATCAAAATAATAATTGAGACATTAATGGTATGGTGAAGGGATAGCCTCATGTATATGTAGTCAGGGTCTACTAAGAAATATGTTGAAGTCTGAGTCTTGATCAACACCCATGAAATATGAATTGGATACCAGATCTCCAAACTGAGTTCTAAGTGTAATCACTCCCAGTGGTTCTTGTTTATTTTTATTATATCCTTATAACATCAAAGATGATGGAGATAAATCAGATTTTGTGAGTCCCAATTGATGAAGTGTACGAATGGGGATGAGGATGACTCCTGAACCGTTATCAATGAAGACACTTCAGACATATACACCATTTACCTATCTAGACAAGTACAATGGTCTAATATGTCCATGCATGAAATCATCTTCATCTTCATCTGTGAAAGATATCACTACCTGGCATTCTGCAGGATTATTCTCAACATGGTAGGCTTAAGCCGCAACAATTTCAGTTTCAAACTCCTAAGGACTTGACAAAGCCTCGATGAGTGCCTCCCAAAGATCCTTTGTTAAATTCAAGGCATCCAGAATTGATAACTTGGCCGGTACATAGGACAATTATTTCAATATATCATACTTTTTATCCAAAGGTCTGTTTTTTCCAACAGGAACATGTGGTTTCGCAGTTGCCTTAGAAGTGGATGCCTTGGAAGTTGATGTGTCTTGTACTGTGATGGGAGTTGGTAATACTCCTTTCTTTGGAAAGTTAGACTGACTAGGTCTATTTAATTCCTGAGCGGAAGAAGGTGGAATCTATAACTGATCCTCCAGAATAATTGTGCTAGGACTGAATCGGCCTTCTGTTGAAAAACATTCTTGTTCTAGTTGAGCTCATTGAAGGTCTCTGCCACGAGTTTCTACAACATACACAGTTCTAGAAGGGGTGGAATTAGAATCGTGGCCTCTAAAAGATCCACATCTTCCCCTGTACCCTAAGCCTCTAGAACTTCCTCTGATTCCTCTGTTTGATATAGGGAATTCTTGCTCATCACAATCGAAACTACGAATGGCATGTGGATCCGTTAAGTGAATCATGTTAACAAAACCATAGATCAAGGATTCATCTGATGAAGACTCTGCCTGATTAGCTAGTTTAGGCCATTCCATTTGGTGGGACGGTGCCCGTGGCTTCGAAGTAGATGGCATAAAATCTGTCGGAGTCAAAGACAACATAGTCGTTGATACAATTTCATCTTCTTATGACTGTTCCTCTTTCTTTGAATTATGCCTCCTTTTTGAAGATTTTACCTCTGATGAAGAGGGTTTTTCAGTGGAATTCATGGTAGAAGACACAATTGGTTTCTTCAGTTGCGTTCGCAAAAGGGCATGAGTTCAGTAGATCGTTTTTCTGAGCATCCAATCATCAAATTTTTCCTCATTTTTGTTCTTGACATCTTCCCACTCGCATTCTTCCTCTAGATTTTTTGCATTGACACATGCAAACTTAGCTAAAGAACCTTTCAATTTGACTTATCCCAAGTCGACCATTTTTTACAGGAGGTCCTTGAAGACAAAACACTCTTGAATGGGATTCCCCAACATCTGATGAAATGGGAAATAATTTGGACTGTCTTTATCTACTTCCTTATTTGGCCTCTAGGGCCTTGGAAATTGAAGCAAATTATTTTCCATTGCCGAAATGAAGTAACAAAGAACCTGTTCAGTTCGAAAAAAATATTCTTTTCTCTTTATATCCTCCAATTATTTCTGCCTTTGATCTCTTTGATCATTTTGATGAAACGACCTCTTTTGTTGATGATCTGGAGGTGGATCCCTTCGAGAAGATGAAGGTTTTGAAGTAGAAGAAGGTACAAGTGATTGTTTAAGCATAACTATAGAAGTCTCTAGTCAACCCATTCTTCATCCTATAACTGATGGAATTACACAAGTATTATCATTAGTCTTCATAAGAGAATCATCAATCTGTTGAGAGATTGAAGTAATGTCTCGAAACCCTAATATGTATTTCACAGGGATCAATGGCGTGCATAATTCATCAATCAGATTTGCCACACATATTGGCCACAATTCCTCTTGAGGGAGTTCTAAGCTCAAGGAATATGCTAATCCCTTCAGAGAGCAATGTAGTATGAAACCCTTCCATTCTCCCTTTGCTTATATTTTCTAACATCATAAAATATTGTCTTTGGAAATGTTGAGATGAATTGAAGAAGGAATCATTTGTGGAGATCCTCCAATCTGGTAATTGACCGAGATTGCAAGCTTCTGTACCAGAAAAAGGAAGGCCCTTATAATGATTGTACAAAACACCTGAGCTTAACTACTTCTTGTTGCTGAGGGGTTCCCATCATAGGATCACAATGAGAAACAAAATGTGAAAAGTGTTTCTCCGGGTCTCCCAAACCATTAAATATTGGGAATGTGGTACTTGAAAAATTCGATTGGGGAGTAATTCCATCAAACCATTCTGGGTAATCTCTCTTTTCTGGTTGAATTTGAAAACGCTTTCCCTCCATAGATTCCAACCGAGCTGTTAATGACTCAATAGTGGTTATTAACTTTTGAGAAACATTCGATTGAGCTTGGATCTGAGCAGGTGCAATGACTGGCGCTTGGACAGATGTGGTGGTTGGTACTGCAACTGATTGTAGAACCACCGTTTGTTATTGCACACGACCCGTAGGATTAGACCTATGAGGGTGTACTGGTAAAGGAGGATATTCTTGATCCATCACAGTAGCAACAAAACATTCCCTTAACTGAGTAAATCCAGTATTCTTAGGAGGAAGTTTAATATTTCATCCCACCTTTTTATAACATAAACTTTCATTACATTACTCAAAACTGAGGATCTTTAAGGTTTAGTGTCTTCGAAACCAGGAACATAATACATGAAAACAACATAAAATATTCTTCTTAAACACTTGAAAGGATTCTCCTTATGTTCATCCTATGTTCATTACTGCGTCTCATAACCTGGGGAAATACATCAAAATAAATGGTGAGCAGAAGTCCCAGTAAGGGAAACAAGAGAAACATTTTACATGTGAACTTGAGATACATCAACTATGTCATGAAAAAGATCTTTAAGGCATGAGAAAGAAATCATGTGGCATATCATAATAAAAATAACATTTTTCATAACTTTAAGATGTGGCTACATCAATTAACATAGACAATCATGAACATATAACCAAGGTCCATCCCCAAGGTTTCATTTGAAAATTACCAAGGTCATTCACCAAGATATCGTGAAAATTGTAATCTCTAGTGGTTACATCATTACCCAATGCATTGGAACGCTATCAGGGCGCACCCTTAAATTTGTATTGATTATCATTTGAGCCACATATATCATCACAAATAATTTCATGAACAACCCATAATGAATAAAATAAATGGGTTTTATTTCATAATCATAAGGTTTTAAAAACTGCTTAAAATTCATGATCTTTACATCACCTTAAACCCACAGAAAGGGAGAGCGGGTCTCATGTATGTAAATACCAGAATTTAAAATAGAAAATTTTGATATATATGTGAATAACCCTTTATAAATAAGAGCTTTGAGTATTCACTTTATAACATAATGTAATTTTGAGAAGAGAGAGAGGCATTTTGAGACGAAAATTCTGCAGCATAACGGCTATGTTTCAGGGTTTTAGATAACATTGAAAAGAGAGGGGACATGGGTCAAACATTAATAAATGACCCATAAAACAGTATAAGTACAGAATAAGAAGGATATATGAACATGGTAATGAAATTTTAAGGACATGTCGTTTGAAATGAAAAATATGCAAGGAAGACAAAAATTAGATTTCTCTTATAAAAATTCGGCAGCCTAACGAGGTCACATAAACTTCAACAAAATGATTCGAAAAGATCAAATAGGGTCTATAATCATGTGATAATAAGAGATTGGTATGATATATACAGATATCATACCCCAACATAATTAAAAAGGATCTTGAATGACTTGATATGAATGTAGAACTTTGAAAAGAATGAGAAGGGTGAAAGAATCCCGTTAAAAATTCAGCAGCCTAATGGAAACACTTACACATTATTAAAACGAATTGATGAGAGAAATATGGGGTATCTCATCATATTAACATGAAAAGAGAAGTCATATGAATATTAAATAATATCCTCCAATATAATAACGTGGAGTATAAAATAAATGACATAAAGAGATTACTTGAAAAGAAAGAGAGAGGTTGGATCCCTTACCTTAAAACGTAAGTCTTAATACTCAATGGTTTGGACCTTGAGGGCTTGGGGGAAAGTTAAGAGGACTCCATGGTAGGTAAATATACCATAGATTCGTTGGGGGAGAGTTTGGAGTGAAAAATAAAGGAGGAAAGGGTGGGTATTTATAGGGAAAGTGAGGAGACAAGGTATTAATGGCCAAGGGACACCTCACAAGTGGTTCTCTCAAAACCATGAGCTCTCCCATGGTCTTTCCTATGGATTTAGGCCACATGGGGCCCCCAGTACAATAATTCATCACCTTTGGTCGTCCAACCCTTAAAATATCTCATGACATCATCATGACACAGTGATGATGTCATTAAACATACCAAAACCCTAAAACAGTTGTTTTACTATTCACTGAAAATTCATCTTTCCCAGAAAAATCCCAAAAAGTAACCATCACATAATATCAATTCTCTGAGTTCAAAAATAAATTCAATTTTATTAAAATAATTTTCTAAATATTTTTAATTTTATTTTTAATAAAAAACATTATTCACCTAAAAAAACTAATACTGGATTAATAATTTATGAAACCGTTATTTATCCATTTTATTGAATCTCATTACGTAAAAAAGGTGTCTAAATTATATTAAAACTTTCTTTAAGTGAGATTACTAATCCATTTGTTCACATTACTAATCCTAAGCATAAAATCACTATTCATAATTTACTATTCATCAAAAATTATGTTGATCTTATTAGACTCCAAATTCCTTACTGAACACTTTTGCAGAAGACCATTTTTTTGAAAATCATTACACATCATTAATTATTTAAGGTTTACATGAATATTTTAAAATATCCTTTTTCCAAAATTCATCAATAAAATACATCCTAAAATTATCTGGACATTTGATATTTCACAAACATCACTAAAGGAAGAAACCTAAATTTATTTATCCCAAAGGATTACACAAAGAATCTACGATCTCGTCACATAGCCCCTTATAAAACCAGCATATGACCTAAGTGTATGGTGTGCTATGGTGATAGAATCTGAGGGAGGCTCAGATAACATTGACCTAGTAGTAATCTCTACTAACTTGAACTTCTCCCATAGGCATTTTCGTTCAAGCATGACACACTGGAGTTCGGCTTGGGCTTGGTCCAATGTGAACCCAAAAGAAGCCACCTCCTTCCCAATCTCTGATAAGTGGGCTTCATAAGGTTCGAGTCTACTGGATTAAGCCATCGACCCCTCATTCTATATTAACCATTAACATCTCTATTAAATCGTTAAGAGTAAGTTAATATACTATTTAAAAATTTTGGGTTGATACATTCTTCCCCCATTAAGAAATTTCATCCCTGAAATTTTATACTTGTGGCCTAGTCGAAAAGGTGAGGGTACTTTTTCTTCATTGTTTCCTCAGGCTCCCAAGTTGATTCTTTATATTTATAGATCATCCACAACACTTTCACAAGGTGGGTGGTCTTGTTTCGTAGAACCATGTCTCTATGGTCTAATATCTCCAATGGCTTCTCCTCATAAGAGAGCCCATGTTCCAGTTGTACCACCTTTGGGTTCAGTACATGCGAAGACTTGGGTAGGTACTTCCTTAAGAGAGATACATGGAAGACATCGTGAACTTGTGCTAGGTTCGGTGGAAGTTCTAGAAGATAGTCCACTGCTCCTATGTGATCAAGGATTTCATAGGGGCCAATGTACCTAGGGCTGAGCTTTCCTTTCTTCCCAAACCGCATGACTCTCTTCCATGGAGAAATTCAAAGGAAGAACTTGTCACCAACACCAAACTCCATGTCCCTTCGACGGTTGCCAGCATAGCTCTTCTTCTGACTCTGAGCAGCCATTATGTGTTGTTGGATGGAATGAACCTGTTCTGTCAACTATTGCACAGGATCAGGCCCAAGAAGCTTTCTCTCACCAGTTTCATCCCAACAAGTAGGAGTTCTACATTGCTTTCCATATAGAGCTTCATAGGTGTCATATGAATACTCGAATGGAATCTGTTGTTGTATGAGAACTCAACTAATGGGAGGTGTTGATCCCATCCACCTTTAAATTCCATTGAGCATAATCACAGCATGCCTTCGAGTGTCTAAATAGTCCTTTCAGATTAGCCATCAGTTTGAGGATGATAGGCCATACTAAAATTCAATTCAGTATTCAGAGCATGTTGAAAACTTCTCCAGAATTTTGATATGACTCTTGGATCACGATCAGACATGATGGATAGTGGTACCCCATGCAGCCTTACCACTTCCTTTACGTATAGAATGGCATGTTTATCCAGAGTGAAATCTTCCCAAATAGAGATTAAATGGGCAGTCTTGGTGAGACGGTCCACAATAACCCATATCGCATTGTTTCCTTTGGATGTTTTCGGGAGACCAGTTACAAAGTCCATTGTGATATTATCCCACTTCCATAATGGTATGGGTAGCGGTTATAATACCCCCTTAGGAAGTTGTTGTTCTGCCTTTACATGTTGACACACCAGGCTCCTTTTAGTGTAATCAACAATCTCCCTCATCATGTTATCCCACCAATAATGATCACGAAGGTCTTTATACATTCTAGTGCTTCCCGGATGTATAGAGAAAGTAGATCTATGAGCTTCATCCATCAGTTCTTTCTTTATCTCCAGAATAGATGGAACACATTGTCTTGTATGAAATTTCGGTACACTTTCTTGACCAAAATTGAAATCAGTGAACTTCCCATCATTTACAGCCTTAATCTTCTCCTGTAGTAAAGGATCTTATTTTTGAGCCTTCTTGATCTTCTCTAGTAATGAAGGTTGAGAAATCATTTGGGATAAGGTTGATGAAGTCCCTTCCCTTATAATTCCTATGTCCAATTTTACTAGATCTTTAATCAAGGGATCTCCTAGGAACCTCATTATTGCCAGAACAACAAGATCTTTCCTGCTTAACACATCCGCAACTTTTTTTCTCTTCCAGGGTGATAATGAATTAAACAATAATAGTCTTTAATAAGCTCCAACCATCTCCGTTGTCTCATGTTCAATTCTTTCTACGTGAAAATATACTTTAAACTTTGGTGGTAGGTGTATATATCACATTTCTCCGCATAAAGATAGTGCCTCCATATCTTTATAGAAAAAACAACTGCCGCTATCTCTAGATCATGCGTAGGATAATTCTGCTCATGAATCATCAACTGTCGATATGCATAAGCAATTACCTTTTCATTTTTCATGAGGACACACCCAAGCCCTTTCAGAGATGCATCGCTAAAAATAACAAATCCTTCTCCGATAGAGGGTAATGTTAACACAGGTGTAGTAACCAATCTCTTCTTCATCTCTTGGAACCTTTCCTCACATTCCATTGTCCAGATGAACTTAACCCCTTTTCGAGTCAACATGGATAGCAGATTAGAATGCCATGAAATTTTTTTCACAAACCTCCTATAATATCTTGTTAAACCAAGGAAACTACAAATCTCAGTTACTGTTGTGGGTTGAGGCCACTCCTCCACAACCATTGTCTTTGCAGGGTCAATCGAGATTCCTTCATTAGATACGATGTTCCCCAAGAAAGCCACTTGTTATAACCAAAACTCACACTTGCTGAACTTTCCAAAGACCCTATCCTTCCACAGAGTTTTCAAAGTAACCCTCAGATGATCTTCATGCTCCTCACGAATTTTTGAATATAACAAAATATCATCAATAAAAACTACCAAAAAGTTATCAAGGTATTCTTCAAAGACTCTATTCATCAAATCCATGAAAATAGCTGGAGCATTAGTCCAGCCGAAGGGCATAACAGTAAACTCATAATGCCCATATCTTGATCGGAATGCAGCCTTTGGAATATATTCCTCCTTCACCCTCAGTTGATGATAACCAGATCGAAGGTCAATCATATAGAAGAATTGAGCCCCGCGATGTTGGTCAAATAAATCATCAATTCTTGGAAGAGGGTATTTGTTCTTCACTGTGATCCCATTCAGTTCTCTATAATAAATGCATATCCGCATTGATCCATCCATCTTCTTCACAAAGAGAAATGGTGCTCCCCAAGGAGACACACTCGGTCAGATAAACCCCTTATCCAATAATTCTTGGAGTTGTTTCTTTTACTCCACTAATTCCACATTTTCCATTCTATAACCGGACATTGATATCAGTTGAGATCCAGGTACAAGGTCAATGGAGAACTCTACCTCTCTTTCTGGGGGAGGTCCAGGTAAATCCTCCAAAAACACATCCCTGTATTCCTGAAGAATCAGAACATCTTCTATTTGTATACTCCCTTTTTCTTCTTCGTCCTCAACGATTAACTCCATAATGAATGCTATAGGAGGTGCTTTTAGACAAGGATCAGCTCAGGACATCTCTCCTTGGATGATAATTGTAGGTCGTTCTTTCAAGACTACTGATATTTACTTACATCTGCATTTGATCATAGCATTATACTTTGAGAGCCAGTCCATCCCCAGTATAATGTCGAATTCCATCATGAGAATGACTACTAGATTTGCGATATGATTGTTCTCACCAAAGTAAATACTAGAGTCTCTAAATACTATTGAGGAAAGGGTAATCCTACTTGGTGTCTTGACTGACAACTCTACCTCTAGCAGTTTGGGGATTGATTCTATATTCCTTGCAAACATGGAGGAAATAAAGGAATGCGTAGAACTAGAATCAAATAAAGTACTTGCTAGTTTTGAGAGGACAACAAGAGTACCTACTACCACATCGTTCGGAACTTCAACTTCAGTTGTTGTGATAGAAAAAGCATGGCTTTTCTCCCTTGGCCTTTGCTGAGGTTGATGGTGATTCCCCTCCCCCGCCCTCGGATTTGGACAGTGATTAGTAAAGTTCCCAAGCTTTCCACACACGAAGCATGTGAATTCGGGTAGGGCCCGAACCATATTTCCTCTGTCTTTAGTGTTGGGTAGTTAAGGCTTCACATCACTACGAGAATTCCGAGAAATATGGCCTTCTCTTCCACACCTGTAGCACTTACCACTTCCGATCAAGCAGTTCCCTGAATGCTTCTTCCAACATTTATTGCATGTGGAATGTTGAATATGCTTTCCACCGCATTCCTGATCAAAACTTCTTCCAAGGATTGGTTCTAGAGTTCTCTTCATCTCATTAGATTTGTGAGACCACTATGTCTCTCCAAACTCTAATTTAACTTTCATAGCACTTCAAACTATTTCTTCATAGCTATCATAGTCCCTCTTGGCAATATTCTTCTGCATATGAGGTCGTTGTCCACCATAGAATCTATCAACCTTCCCATTAGGGTCCGTGAAAAAGCTTGAGGTATAACGGGAAAGCCTTGTGAATTTCATCTCCTAGGTTCCAACGGATTCATTCTCCTTCTACTTCAGCTCGAGAAATTCATTCTCCGTTCTCATTCTCATCAAATGAGGGAAATACTTATTAAAGAATATTCCCCGGAACTCTTCCCACTCAATAGCTTCCACTTCACCTCATGGCTTCATGTTTTTGATCAGTGACCACCCTTGATCAGCTTCTCCCTCTAGGCGGTAAACAGCAAGGGTGACTTTTTCTTGTTCCAAACAATGATGTACATAAAAGATCTTTTCAATGGATCTTATCCATTGTTCCGCAACCAATGGGTCAGTAGATCCACTGAATGATTGTGGTCGTTAACGCATAAAGGACTCAACAGAATGTTGTTCCCTTCATGGTGAGATCGGCCTCTCAGCTTGATTCAAGTTATTACTCCTAACTTGAGTCTGTTGGTTCATCATTCGCATGAATGTTTCCATCCCGGCTTCCATCGGATAGCCGTCAGCACATGGTGCATTGCAGTCACCATCTTCACGGTTCCTCCTATTGCCCATCATTTTCTAAAAGAATAAAACCATACTGAGAAACTTATTTCATTTATGAATCTTTTAACTAAGACATCATGCTTAGACAATTACACTTCTCTATAATTCCTTCATAATGATTCATAAAAATCTTGAGATTAACCAAACATATCCCCTAGGAGTGTCCTAACCAAGAGTGCAGCAAGGCCTGTTATCATGCACCAGTTCCCGTTCGAGTCTAGCTCAATGTGGTGTTTTAGGGTTTTATCCTTATGTACATATGTGCCAGAGCCGCCTCTACCTTCTTTTATCTAGACAGGGATGTATTTGTTTAATAAACCACTTACTCAATACTTACCAAAATACGAAGAAGTTTTCCTATATTTAAACTTTTCTATAGGGTTCATCCTAAAGTTTCTATATCCTAGTTTCCACAAATAACTAAACCATACTTTTATACTAAATATAGCATCCCACCTTTTTATAACATAAACATTCATTACATTACACAAAACTAAGGATCTTTAAGGTTTAGTGTCTTGGAAACCAGGAACATAATACATGAAAACAACATAAAACATTCATCTTAAACACATGAAAGTCTTATCCTTAAGTTCATCCTAGGTTCATTACTACATATCATAAGCTTGGGACATACATAAAAAGAAAGGGTGAGCAGAAGGCCCAGTAAGGGAAACAAGAGAAACAGTTAACATGTGAACATGAGATACATCATCTATGTCATGAAAAAGAACTTTAAGGCATGAGAAAGAAATCATGTGGAATATCATAATAGAAATAACATTTTTTGTAACATTAATATGTGGCTACATCATTTAACATAGACAATCATGAACATATCACCAAGGTCCATCCCCAAGGTTTCATTTGAAAATAACCAAGGTTATTCACCAAGATATCGTGAAAATTGTAATATGTAGTGGTTACATCATTACCCAATGCATTGAAGGGCTCTTAGGTTTCACCCTTAAATTTTTCTTTATTATCATGTGATACACATATATCATCATAAATAATTTCATAAACAACCCATATAGCATAAAACAAATGATTTTCATTTCATAATCATAACGTTTTAAAAACTGCTTTAAAGACATGATCTTTACGTCACTTTAAACCCATAGAAGGGGAAAGCGGGTCTCATGTATGTAAATACCAGAATTTATAATAGAAATTTTTGATATATATGTGAATAACCCTGTAGAAATAATAGCTTTGAGTATTCACTTTACAACATAACATAATTTTGAGAAGAGAGAGAGGCATTTTGAGACGAAAATTCGGCAGCATAACGACTATGTTTCAGGGTTTTAGAAAACATTGAAAAGAGAAGGGACATGGGTCAAACATTCATAAATGACCCATAAAACAGTAGAGGGATATAATAAGAATGATATATGAACATGGTAATGAAATTTCAAGGACATACCATTTGAAATTAAATACATGGAAGGAAGACAAAATTTAAATTTCTATTATGAAAATTCTACAACCTAATGGCGTAACATAAACTTCAACAAAATGATTTGAAAAGATCAAATATGGTCTCTCATCATGTGAAAATAATAGTTCGGTATGATATATATAGATATAATACCCAAATATAAATAAAAAGAAACTTGAAAGACTTGACATGAAATTAGAACTTTGAAAAGAATGAGAATGGTGAAAGAATCCCCTTAAAAATTCGGCAGCCTAACGGCGCCACTTACACATTCTTAAAACGAATTGACGAGAGCAATATGGGGTCTATCACAATATGAACATGAAAAGGGAAGAAATATTAATATAAAATAATATCCTTCAACATAATAACATGGAGTATAAAAGAAATGACATAAAGAGATTACTTGAAAAGAAAGAGAGAGGTCAGATCCCTTACCTTAAAACGCAACTCTTAAAAATCAATGGTTTGGACCGTAAGGGCTTGGGGGAAACTTTAGAGGACTCCTTGGGAGGTAAAGAGACTATATATTCGTTTTGGGAGAGTTGGTATTAATGGAGGAAAGGGTGGGTATTTATAGGGAAATTGAGGGGACAAGGCATTAATGGCCCAGGGACACCTCACAAGTGGTTCTCTCAAAACCATGAGCTATCCCATGGTCTTTCCCATGTATTTTGGCCACATGGGGCCCCCAATACAATAATTCATCATCTTTGGTCGGAAAACCCTTAAAATATCTCATGACATCATCATGACACAGTTATGATGTCATTAAACATACCGAAACCCTAAAACTGTTTTTTACTATTCACTGAAAATTCATCTTTCTCAAATAAATCCCAAAAAATTACCATAACATAATATCGATGCTCTGAGTTCAAAAATAAAGACCATTTTATAAAAATAATTTTCTAAATATTTTTAATTATATTTCTAAATAAAAACACTATTCACCTGAAAAAACTAATACTTGATTAATAATTTATGAAACCATTATTTAACTATTTTATTGAATATCATTACTTAATCAAGGCATATAAATTATATTAAAACTTTCTTTAAGTGAGATTACAAATCCATTTGGTCACATTACTAATCCTAAGCGTAAAATCACTATTCATAATTTACTATTCATCAAAAATTAAGTTGATCTTATTAGACTCCAAATTCCTTACTGAACACTTTTGCAGAAAACCATTTTTTGAAAATCATTACACATCATTAATTATTTACGGTTTACATAAATATTTTAAAATATCCTTTTTTCCTAAATTCATCAATAAAATACATTCTAAAATTATCCGGACATTTGAAATCTCACAAACATCACTAATGGAAGAAACCTCAATTTATTAATCCAAAAGGATTAACCAAAGAATCTAGGGTCTCATCACATAGCCCCTTATAAAATTAGCATATAACCTAAGTGTAATGTGTTCTATGGTGAGAGAATCTGAGGGAGGCTTAGATAACATTGCCCTAGTAGTAATCTATAATAACTTGAACTTCTCCTGCAGGCGTTTCCGTTCAAACATGACACGCTGGAGTTCGGCTTGGGCTTGGTCCAAAGCAAAGCCTAAAGATGCCACCTCCTTCCCAAGATCTGATAAGTGGGCTTCATAAGGTTCGAGTCTACTGGATGAAGCCATTGACTCCTCTTTCTGCATTAACCATTTACATCTCTATTATATCTTTAAGAGTATGTTAATATACTATTTAAAAAGTTTGGGTCATTACATCTACCCTGAAGTAGTTCTGTATTCAACCTCCTCAATTCCTTCATTTCAACCTCTTGTAGTGCGAATCATTTCTCTAGTGAGAGCGATTGGACTTCTCCAGAGGAATGGTATGTAATCTGATTCTTTCAATTCCCCTTGTTGGCTCCCTTTTGGAGAGGGGTAAGTGAGTCACTTGAAGGAACACCCAGATTATAGGTAAGCCTTTGATTTCGTGTACGCACACCTTCTTCATTTGTGTCTGTGTGTACAACTTCTTGAGTATGAACCTCTTCATCTGATCCCTCTGAGTGAGCCTCATGTTCTAGAGTATCAGAAACAATGGCATTGATGACAATTATTTATGCATAATGCATTGCATCCTTTCTATTGGCATTTCTGTGATATTGTATTCTTCCATGTCCTTGATGAGACATTTCCTTTTGTCGATTTGATCCCTTAGAAACCTCTTGACAAACAGTAATTTGGAGGTAATCTCCTAATAATTCATCTCTTTGTTCCTCTTGGGGCTTCTTCCCTAATCCAGAGAAGACTAAATTTCTCTGAGGGAGAGATTGAGGTTTTGAAAAAATCCCCAGTCCGATGGACTGGGGATGTTCCTGCTGTTTCTGCTCAACTCCTCGAATACTATTTGTTGATTCTAAGGGTTGGGTTAAAAGAGTCCCCTGTTTGGAAATCTGGGGTGGTTCTTGAGCTGCTATATCTGAGACCTTCTTGAAATCTCTCCTGATCTTGCAGACATTAGTCCAGAAATTGGATGGATGCATCAACCTACATCCACTATTATCACCCGGCTCAAAAGAACGCTGGATGATTTCTGACACATCTGTCACTTGATGATGTGCTTGCTCCAAATGAAAGGCCTGTTAAACATTCGCATTTTCTTGATACAAGAGTAATTCAACAACTTCTTCTCTGTATGCTTGATTTTGAGAAGAACTAGTTGAGGCATGTTATGGAGTGACCCTTTGATTACAAACAATACCAATTGGATGTGGCCGACCATGGGAAATAACATTGCATGAGACCATTTTCGGTGGGCTTTGCTTACTGGAGAGTACAGTGAAATGTAGTGCTCCATTAACACGCCATCCCCTGATACGAATACCAGATGGGGAATTGGAAATTAACTGGTGAAATCATCTTAGTGCACCAAGGCATGAACGCTGAAGGGATCTCTGCTTCTTTTCATCCTTCGAATATCGAGAAACTGAAAGAGATGCCAAATCAATTTGGCATTGTAACCCTTCTGTTATCCTGACATTATTTTCATATTCATCATAAGATAATATTTTCTTTTTCAACTAAAAAAGAGTGTTCCATATGTTGAGACGAATATCATGAATTCCATCTTCCATCAACATCTCTGGAATGTCATACTGAGAGTCAGCCAAAGGACAAAACATAACAAGCACTTCACCTTTTTCCACCTGTTTTCTCATATTCATTAATTCCTCCTTATCATTTGATGAATATTCTTATACCTTTTTAGACCAATGGTGGTGCTTCTTTTTTACTTCACCAGATTCAACAATATCGATAGAGAATTCACTTATCAAACTCGAAGATGGATGAATCAGGGATGGTTCGGAGAATGACCTACACCCTGGTTTATATTCTAATTGAGAAAGTATTTCACCTACTATTGGTAAAGCATCAGACAATACTGGCTTCATATTTTATAAGTGCCTCAATATAAGAGGGCCTTCTTATCACTACATTGTCCATTGGAGCATTTTCCAGGAAATGTCAATTACTACTGCAGAGAGGGATTTCGTAGCTAAATTTTTCATCATGTGGAGGATCACCATGGTTGGTTACATCAAAAAATGAAACATTTTGCTCCTTGATCTTCTAGCCCCACAGAGGGTTCTTGGGGCTCTCATCTGAAGATGAAACTTCGAGATCCACCAAATTTTCATGATGCTAGACTTCATGAAAAACTATCTGATGCAGACCATAGGAATTAATGATCCCACTATTGGTAATTGAAAGAGTAGAATCCTGAGTTGCAACAGATAATTGTCTATGTTCATCAAGAACACCAGTATCAACTAAGGCCTTATTACAAATTTCCCCTTGATTTCATGACTGTCCTGGGCGGGTCTACTTCTTAGACGCCTTCTAACTCACATTAGGAACCACTTGTTGAAGAATGTGGTCATTATGGGCAGGTTTATGTTCCTGCTCATGAGAAATGATCAGGTTAGGCTAATTATCACCACTCAAATCAGGTGTATATGCATGACTTGGTTGTCCGTATGATATGGGGTAGTATTACAAACAACACTATTGGACTGGAATAGAGGAGTGTGTCTGTTATAGAGTGAACTATTGATGTGTCACTCCACTAATAGGGATAGATTTTCATTTCTTTCCCACTGATGCTACTGAAGCTGTTATAATATTCTGGAAGGAATCCAGAATATGTCCATGGATTTTCTTTTTCTCTTTCACCATTGATAGAATATGCTTGGTGAATTCAGCAGCCCGAAAAGGAGTATACATCCATTCTTTGCTTGGAGTAGGAGTGTTTTCTTGCTCTTGTCCTCCTTTTCCTATCAGTTAATTATGATAGTACTCAAGTGTGGGGGTAGAGAGTTGAGTCTACCTCCTTTTTTTCACTGGAGCTTTCCGACTGACTTCTTCGGGTGCTACCAAATGAGACTGCTAGTTGGCTTGATCAAAACTAGCATGTGTATGTGCCTACTAATTTCACTCTGCTGAACGTGTTTGACGATCTTCTTTTAATGCTGATAGACGAAGCTGCTGGCAGGATTGATGAGTGTGAGCAGGTCTATGTGCATGTTTACCAGTTGTCAACACATTGGGTTGGAGGGCTTCATCGTATGTAGTCAAACGAGCCTGTTGACTAGCTGATGACTTATAAAAAGGTGTATTTTCTTGTCTATATTACTCTGCTGGAATTTCCTGGTGGGATTGGCATGTTGCTGCCAGACGAGTCTATTGGACAGCGGAATTAAAACGGACGGGTGTGTGTGCCCGCTCGTTGCTTGCCACCATGTTTGGTTGGTGGACTTCTCCAGAAATGGAAGAGATAAGAACCTGCTCACTGTTAACTAGTCGTCGCCTTTGGTGGCTCGTCTTGCCTGCTTGGGTTCGAGGAACCTCAGACGAACTCTTGGAGACGACACCCTCATCATGTTGAGGGCGCACTGTCTCGCGAGTCTGGCGGCGATTGTTGGTGGGAGACGTCAGGAAGGACTCGTGTTTCCTTGAATTTAAGCCTTGAGTGGACTTCCCATTCACCTTATAAGAATATAAGAGGGAATGATTATTGCGTTCTAGGGATAATGACCCAAAATGATGGGAGACGGTGGTTAGCACCTCCTACTTCTTGATCGATGGTCATCACTGTCCGGACGAACCGGGTGAGTTGTTCACTTAGATGGCTTCCCAAGAAGCCTCCAGAGTTGGAATGGTAATGTGTTGATAGTACTCCTTAACCAGTGCATTCAATGCCCATTGTTGAAGACTCTGAGTAGGTGAGGTCACCCTCAGATCGGACGATGGTCCAGCAGGACTAGTAGCAGATTTATTCATAGTAGAGGATTTCACAGTAGAGGCATTCACAGACGTCAACTTAAGAAAATCCATTCATGTAATACAGAAGATCATGGAAAAGAGTGAATGTTTGATATAACAAACATAATCATGATAAGTTCGGCTACAACCTCTTTTGGATGAGTACATATGTTATTGATTGTTCTGTGGGCCCTCTCATTGAGTTTAAATAGGGGCCTAACAAAATAATTAAACCATAATTTTAACTTGTTTAAGGATATACATCAGGTTCACCTTTTTTTGTTTCCTCTGGTATTGGGGATGACATCATTGATTTAAGGTTCAAATATTCCAAGCAGTTTCTAACAGGTTTGTTCATAGAACTGGAAACATCCAATGATTCTATATCCATTTAGACATACATTCCAAAGGTAGGTTCTCACTAGTTCTGGACTGATGAGGCTTAATAGTTTTCATTGGTCGAGAGGATGGGAGGTCGGACTCATCACACCATTTTGGGGGGAATTATTGTCTACTCTGGGACTCTCTTTATAGATTTATGTTATGTTTGTGAATGCTTATTTCAGTACCAAGATTGAAAACGAGCGTTCCGTTAGATCTAACAATCAATAATTAGTATGCATGAAATTTAGAGAATATTTTATACATATTCAAGGTTCTTCATCGATTGATAAATATCTATATTTGTTAGATATTCATAGTCAATGGTATCCTTTGACACATTATATAGAAATCACTTGGTCAATATGATAACCATACTGGTTTTAAGGCCACTCAGTGGGGCACATGATGTTTATTGTCATTCAGAGGTACATAGATTATTTCAGAGTTGGGATCGTACCCGCGGATGGGCTACCTACATATCCTTTGTTTTAGAAAAGGAATCAGAACCCACGTAGTTCGAGTAAATATGTATGAGTTTTATGCATGATTGATGGCTCAAAGATATATTTCATAATTACTTATACACTATAAGCTCACGTGAGTCATAATCGGTGTAAAACCAACAAATTGTGCCATGAAAGATGCAATTATAAGAAATGATGTGGGGATTATATATGTATGAATGCCCAGATAAATGAATATTAGGATTTACTTCAGGGAAGAAACCCGGGAACAAGGTCCATAAAGGTATTTGTGCTTTATGGATACTTTGATACTCTAACTTTGGGATTATTCCTGATGAGGATGCCCAAATTAGGAGATGACTAATGACTGGGTTTTACTCATGAGAAGTAAGCCAAAGACAAAAGTAAATTAAGACTGGTTAAGAGAAATTATGACTGGGGATTATTTTTAAGAAGAGGCCTAGGTTAAAGGGAGTAATTACCAGTTCTTACTCCTAAAAAGGAAGCCCAGGTTAAAGAAATTTGGCTTTTGGGAACATGGGGATTACTCCCAAGGAGGACGCCCATATTAAATGAATTATGGTTGGGGATTTCTCCTGAGGAGTATTCCAAAAATTAAGGGAACTTAATGACTGGGGCATACTCCTGAAAAGGAGTCCTAGGTTAGGGTAATTGGGGCCTACTCCCAAGGAGGATGCCCAAATTAAGAGAACATGGATTGGGGATTACTCCTGAAAAGGTGGCCCAAATTAAGGATTCTATCATCTTAAAGGATTAGGATGAATGAATGAAATATCTATCCTTAGTGACATAATGATATGTAAATCACTGGGTTTTGAGAGATGTTCCACAGAATTATTCTCAGATAAGGAAGCCAATAATGAAGCTATGCCAAAATAAATGACTTTATAGTGGGTTTTGAAGGCTGTATCTTGAATATGAGAGGTGGATGGGTATAAGAGAGGTGAAATAGGCAGTAAAGGCACCCAAAAAAAAGTGGGCGCGCAGGTCTTGCATGGGGCTCAAGTTTTGGTCAAGCAAGTATACATGCACGTCATAGGGGTACTTGCGCGATGGTCCACACTTAGGGTAATACATGGATGAGACTTGGCTCAAGCCCTCTGTATTATCCCTAGAGGCTTCCAAAAGAGTGGATCACAAGTTTTTTTAAGGGGTAAGGCAGTGCACAAGTGTGGTCATTTCCCTTAAGGGCTGGCCACTTAGGCGCGCAACTATTTAAGAGTTTCAATAGTTAGGCATTTTTTCCACTTTTTAGACCTTCCATTGTTGGTACAAAATTACCTTAGAAGTTTTTGGAAGACTTCTAGATGTGACTTGGGTGACCAAAGCTCGAATATGAGTTTTGGAATTTTTTCGTCTTCAAATGGGGGGCCCGCCTGGGGTATTTATTGGCTAGGGAGGACCCTGGGTGAAAAATCAAAGAGGGTGCGCAAGTCACCTGCACAACCATTGGGCAGCGTGCATGTAGACTTGTGCGACCATGGTGGAACTTGCGTGACCCAAGTGAAAATGAATCTTTGTTCATGACTTTGTCAATTTTTGACGTTTCTTTAAAGGATGAATCATTTTGGGTTTAAGTTATTTCCCTTTTTGTTCGTTTAGACTTTGTGACGGAAAGGAGAGTCAACAGTGACTTGTTTAATTCTTATAGGTGCCTTGTTAGAAGTTGATTCTTTTATAGGAGATCCTTAAGGGGAAGTTGGTTTTTCAAATATCTATAGACTTATTCCTTGGGCATTCACTTATATTAACAATTTTTTACAATTTTCTATAACTATATATATTGCTAATATAACTCTATAGACCAGGTTCATTACCTACTAGGATGTTTATCATGCACCTGTTCAGGCCCTCTCAGGGACCCAAACATACTATATGGTTATAGGTGATTTTAGGGGAATGCGCCCAAGTACAGGTTGTTGACTGTTGTGTTAGAGTCGGGGAAAAGTGGACCAATTTATATCTCACGATGCTACAAGAACTTTTGGTCTTTTGTTCTTTTTGGGATACATTTTTAGTATTGTATATCCACGTATTTTTTTTGCTCATTTATAGGTACTTGAATCATCTAGCTAATTTTGTATTTGGGAATCATCAGAATATTGACATGTATTTCTTATCCTATCTTATATTCAATTGATTGCTATTTTTTCCTTCTGTTATTTAGTATATGTTTGACTTCCACTATGATACATTATTAATGAGGGCATAGTCTCCCCTCTGACTCACTTATTCCCATTCTGCTAGTTAGTAGCCTTTGTCATTTGGGGAGATTTTCATGAGGTCAAGTGGCACTCTAGGCTCAGGGTGCCATTGGGTGGAATAAGGATCTGGGATGTTACAATGTGGTATCAGAGGGGTGTTTTCTATTGTACTTACTATTTGATGATAATAGACTAATATATGAAGTGAAATTGGATTGGTAATAAACTCTTCTAGGGAGTAGGTACCTCGTATATAGGGAAATTCCAAATGTCCTCAATTGGATTTCTATTTATTATTTATTTTGTCAGTTACAATTATTTGGATTTCACAATTTGGGGTTCATATGAGATATGTTGTCACTATTTATGCAATTATGGGTACAATTTCTGTAGTAACTTGATGAATTGTGGCTATCCCCTTTCAATCATTAAAATTTTACTTGTTAAGATAGAATGCTATAAATTGTGCATTCCATTTAGGTTGAATTAGTTATTTCATATTGTTGTTATTCTTTATTTTTTTAGTTGTGCCTGCTGTTGATTTAGTTTTTCTATAGTTTATATAATGGAGTGATGTCATCGTTCATTTCATAAAGATATGGGTCCATATGAATTTGGAAATGATGCCCCAATTCTATGTAAAGGTTAAATTAAATTGTTATATTTGTGGTTAGAATGATAACCAGGTTTTTATTTGTGAGGTGTCATGGGCCATCGTGGATTCGGAATTGGAAAACCATTGTGGAAATTCCTAGATAACTAAATGTTAAATGGAAATGGAAACGTGAAATAATGATAGTGAATTGGAATAGGCCTGAATATTGAGTGGGAAAGTGGAATAGTTTCTAGTGGTTTTATGTATATTCCTGAAATATTCATGGATTTAGGAGGAGGATATGGATTTGAATTGTTTTCATGGATGGTTTTGACATTTACTACGCTCCAGAGTTGTCTGTTTTGATGTCATTATTTTCTGAGGAATGTGTTTGGAATTATATAGGCATTCCACCACAATTACCTCTAGTGGTATTCCATGAGGGTGGAAATAACCATACTTCATATATGGTGGGCCATGGGATACCAATTTATCCCCTTTTAGTGAGAGCTATACTGGAAAGATATATTCTGGAAACATGTGATAAGGCACAGTTCCCCGATGGATTCTTATGCTATGTGTAGAAATTCCAGGTAGTAATGCAGGAAACCATAACTATGTATGAGATGAAAGGGGTATTTTTGAAGAAAAATCTTCCCATTGTTTCATGGTATTGAATATCATAGTCTACAATGTTATTTATTGAGACCATGTTTGTGATTTTTGAGCATATGGAGACACCTTTGGAGAAAATGGACAAGAATAAAACATACATGATTTGTAGAGAGGCAAAGAGATTGGTTGACATTTTGAACGAGGCAAATGGGTTGTGGAATAAGGGATGATCTGAATTAAAAACCAATTTATTCAATTAATTTAATCCTACAACTCTACGAGTAGAACGGTCTAGTGATTTCATGTGTCTATAGCACGACGCGATGATGATAGTGGAATAATCAGAACACTTTACTGAGATATATCATTTTCGGATGATGTATCTTACTGATGAGATATAATGCGTATGATTCATCAAGGAAGGTCACATACATGCTCTCCAGTCTCAGGTCAATTTTTTCATATTGACTTCTATCATTGAGATTTTGATTTAGGCACTATGTGTAGAACCTAAGGGAATATGGTGGTATAGAAGAAGGGAGTGCTATTTCTCACCCTATTCGATCTACATATTCTAGCAGGAAGAACTATTTTGACTCTTCCTATTATGATAGTGCTAGTCACGTTTTGGGTACAGGAAGCTTGGTGTATTTTCATCTGTGTGGTAGGAAAGGCCACATGAAAAATCAGGATGATTGTAACCTGGTCTAGTGTAGAGTTTACAGCCAGATGGGACATGTGTAGTAGATTTTCATGACCTTCCCTATAGCTACTAGTTGTAGGGTGTCATCTCTAACATCTGGGTCATGAGAAGTTTCTTCATGTTCACTTTAGACAGGGAGCTAGAGCAGTGCAGGCTATTTAGGCCAGTGTAGTGGTCGTCGTGGTTTTGGTTGACAAACACTACATTCTAAGAGACAACATGGTGGGTTTTCTCAGGGATTCCAGGTAATCTAAAAGGGATACGATATTGGATATACTTATGTAGTGTAACAAACCCAACAAGAGAAAAATAAGAGACCTTCTATGGTGAGGAGTACGATATTAGTACCTTCTACTAATTCATCTACTCTTTTTATACAAGGGAATTGCATAGTTTTATATCTTCAAAGGTGGTCAAAATCATTGGGCTTGTGGTTTTTTATTCTGAATGGGTTTTGATACTAGAAACACCATTTGATGTTTGAACTGGTTATGTTCTATAGTGCAAGGAGTTTCCCCTTGAGTTGGGTGGGAGAAACATTCGTTGGAGTTTATCTATCTGTGAGATGTTAGGGTTCAGCGTCATTCTTGGGATGGATTGGCTAGTATCATATCGAGTGTATGTTGACTGTTATCGCCACAAGGTGAATTTAAAATAACCAAAAGGTGTGTTGTTTATTCAAAAGGGTGAGTGGTATTTATAGGCAATCTGAGATAGATCAGAGCATTGTAGGATGGACAAGATGATAGCCTAGATCTCTAGTTTGTTTTTGGATGATTAGGGAGTGAGTGAAGCATACATCCCTCCATTGGTTGAGTGCTTTAGGAACATCTTTCCTAAGGAGTTTGATGGGTTACCTTTTGGGAGAGAGGTGGGGTTCTCCATCAAGTTAGCACCAGAAGCGACAATTGTTTCCATTATTATGTACACGATGGATATAATGGAGTTGTAGTGGCTCAAGAGGTAGGTATAGGATTTGGAGGTACTGTGGTTTGTAAGACCTAGTACTTCACTATGGGGTTTCTTGGTCTATTTTGAGAATATGGTGGATGGTACCCTTAGGGTTTGTGTGTACTATAAAAAACTGAAACTTCTAATAGTTAAAACCCAATATCCCATGCCACTAAATGATGACTTGTTCGTTCAGCATCGAGGAGCATGGGTTGTCTCGAAAATTGATTTGTGGTCAAGATATAAACAGGTAAATGTTTTACCTATAGACACACCTTGTATAAACATTGATAGTAGTTATGGGTTATGTGAATGTTTACATAATTCATTCAATCTCACAAATTTCCTAGTAGATTTCATGACACTGACAAATTGAGTGTTCCATACTTAATTTAATTCATTTGTGGTGGATTTCCTGGATGATTTCTTGGTATATTCTTCAAATATGCCTGATCATGAAAAAAATTTTGATATCATTTTGAACACATTAAAAGAGCATCAGTTATATACTAAGCACACAAAGATCAACTTTTGGATGGATCTCATTCACTTCCAGAGTCACATCATCTTAGAGAAAGGAGTCTAAATGGAACTAGAGAAGGTGACATCTATAGTATCCTGGGAACATCCCAAATAAATATTTTGAAATATAGAGATTCTTTGGGCTAGTGGTATATTTCATGCATTTCATAATCGACTTTTCATGCGTAGAAGATCCATTGACGGGCTTGACTAAGAAGGGTGTGGAGTTCATTTGGTAATGTTTTTGTTAGAAAGAATTTCAAGAGATGAAGGGGAGGTTTATTTTATCACTCTACCTGATATTTCTAGAGTAGGGAAAGTGTTACACAGTTTACAATAATGATTTAGGTATTGGTATTGGGGTCGTGTTGATGTAGTGGGATCGATTCGTGGCTTACGGGTCTTTGAAACTGAGGACTAATGAGTGGAATTACCCTACACATGATCTGGAGATAGATTCAGTTGTTAACATGTGGTACTGTTGGAGATGCTTTTTACTAGGAGAGTGTTTGGTAGTTTACATGGACCAAAAAAGCCTCAAATATCATTTACATTCCCTGATCAGAATTTGATGTAGTGATGTTGGGTGAAGTACATATAGTCCTTTGATTTCCAGATTTTCGACACGCCTAGTATGGGGAATGTAGAGACTGATGCACTGAGTAGTAATACACAGATAAATGTGATGGAATAGGCTAGTAGTGAGTGGCATGTTTTGTTATTATTTTCAAAGATTCATTTGGAGGAGATTGATAGATAGGGGTAGACATATCTGTCATCCTTTTTTGTGACCTCTTCAATATTGAATTGAGTTAGTATTAGGATGCTATCAGATTCAGAAGGCATAGTTCTATGGGAGTGTGTGTAATGTGAGAAATCTCCTCGTGGTTGGACGGTCGGCAAGGATGAGATCATTTGTATACATGTATGAATTTGGGATCCATTGGATATACATGAGGAGATAATGCAGATGTTTCTTGTTTCAATATGTGTAGTGCATCCTATAGTCCCCAAGATGTATTGTGACTTCTATCATCAGTATCGGTGGCTGAGTATGAAAAGTAGGTAGGTGGTTTTGTTAAGAGGTGTTCCACATATCCGCAGGTGAAGCTTGAACATCAAAAACAATCATGGATTTTACAGTAGTTACCTATTCTAGACTAGAAATGGGATAATGTCATGATGTATTTATGGATGGGTTTACCAAGGTCACCTCAAGGCAAGGATGTGTATTGGAATATTGTTGAATGGATGAAAAATATCTCACATTTCTTTTTGATCAAGTCAAACTTTAGTGATGGTGAGGTTAGGAGGTTTTATATTCAATAGGTTGTACGAATTCATGGGGTCCTGCCCAATACCATTTCAAATAGGGATTCCCATTTTATATCTTGTTTCTGGATAATTTTTCTGGGGTCACTGGGTACTCAGGTGCTTCTGATCACAACATACCACACTCAAACTGATGGCCATTCATAGCATAATATATTGGAGCTAGAGGACATGTTCTGACCCTTCTTCTTGGATTTTGGGGGATCTTGGGAGATGCACATTTATCAAGTTAAATTAGCCTACAGTAACAGTTATCAGGTGATGATACAGATGGTACCATACAATGATTTATATGGTAGTCCATTTTATTCTCCCATATGCTGGTTAGAGGCAGGTGAGATAGATTTAATGGGATTGTGTCTCATACCGGATACTTTTGAGTAGGCCTAGTTGATTCCGTAGAATATGGCTACTACACAGTCATGTCATAAATTTTATGCCAGTTTTCGTAAATGACCTCTAGAGATTGAGGTATGGGATCGGGTTTTATTATGCATTTCACTGAGGTTGGTACATAGGTGAATATGGAGATATGGGATTCTTTCACTGAGATATTTTGGGTTGTTCAAGAATCTTTAGAGAGTATAGTCTGTTGCATATCAGTTGTATTTACCTGAAATATATTGTTCTATGAAGGTCTTCTACATTTCTCAATTGTTTCGTTATCACTCAGATTTGGCTCACATTTTTTTCACAAAGAGGTTGAGAATCTAGTTGATCTTTCCTTTAAGGAACATATGATTCATATATTTTATGGGAGCACCAAGGTTCTACATGGCTGATGTGTTACTCTAGTATGGGTGCTATGGTTTCATGACTGTTTATAGGATGTGACTTTGGGGGTGGGAGGCCTATGTACGTGCTCAGTGGCCGGAGTTATTCTATGACAATTCTTGACCACCCTTCAGAGATTAATTAAGGGGCGAATTCATATAAGGGGAAGATTGTTAGAACTCAGGATTTTGTAAGATGTACGTATCCTTTTCTTTTTTGTTTAGCTGTTAGATATGGACTTACATATTTAGCCTTTTGAGCACCATTGTTTTGAAAGATTCAAAGGCTGATTCGAAGAAAAAAACCATGTTTTTGTGAGAAAAGGGGTGGTCACACGGTTAAGAGAAAGTATGTGGTTCAATCTGCATGGCTGTGTGAGATGTCTAAAATGATTCAGGGTTTTTACATAGCATTTTCCATTGTCATGGCATAGTTATTCAGACCATTGGGAGTAACTGTGCGATGTGACCCTTAGGGGAATTGAGATACCCATAGTTTATTCAATATTTTGGAAACCATGAGGATAAACTGTGATAGCCTACTAGATAAGTTTTTTAAAAAAAATTTTATAATGACAAAATCCTTTTAAACTCATTTTTTGGTTTTTTCCTAAACACATAGAACCCCTCCAATGGATCACTCCCCTTTGTATCCTATTCTAGGATTTAAGGATTCTTTGATGTCTAACCTCTAATTTGATCACTGGTCATCTCATCAAATCTGTATTGGTAATTCCGACATTCAATTTTAGTTATTCATGATTCTTCATAACAATGGCTGCACTATATGGTTTTAGGCCTATATACCCAATTATAACATTCTTCATCCATTCTTCACATCTCTCCAAAATGGGGACAAATCATGACTTGATACGGTTTGTTCTCTTTACTACCGAGCCGAGATAGGTGGTCTATACTATCTTTAGACTTTTCAGGTGTTTATTGGGCATGCATCCTCTTCACAGCCCATCGGCCTCTCCAGCGAGGCTTCATTTTTAGCTTTTTTCTTATGATAGATGTATCTAGACCCTGGTAGGATGCACGTAGGTTTTTTTTAGATGAATTTTAATGTGTATCATGATTCAACATCACCCATGGAGTGTGACTTAAGTAAATTCTTTGTCTATGTCTTCATTAAACCACCCATTGGGTGTGTTCTGCTTTCCAAGATAGAAGAAGCTCTTTGATTCCTTAATTGTTTTGAATCGCTTTCTTGGAAGACATAATACCAATTTTCTTTTGATATCATGTAATGTCATACCTATAATGATAGTTGGAATAAGTGATATTGATAATATTGGTGGGTATACCTATATAAAAATGTTTAATGGAATGTGAAATGGATTTTATGGGATGGAAAACCTATATGATTTTTGATTGATAAATGGTTATCATGAGTGGGTATACTCATGGAATGTGCCTTTTTATGTAAGTGAATATACTCAAATGAAATAAATTTTTAAAATTGAATCATTCTAATGAATGGTTTGATATATTCCATCGACTTCTCTCCATGGATCTGGGACATGTTAGTGGATGTGTTGGATTGACTCTACCACTTGGGTCTTGATTTCTTGAGATAAATTGGGTCATGCTACACCATGGATTAAGCTTTCATGTACCCACATAGGAAATTTTAGAACACATTCTCATAGGCCTCCAACAAGTGCCTAGATCGAGTTTCCACTAGGAAACACATGGGACTCGATGTGGATTCCTTAGATGAGCTCCTTGGATCCATCACTTCTTGGAAAATATTTATTACAAGGATTACCTAGTACATGAAACCTTGGATCTGGCCCTCATGGTCTACTCTTCACTATATTATGTGGTTTGTGGTATTATAAACTTCTTTATACAACATGGTCATGGGTTACTGACATGGATGGATGTACAACATGGTCGTGTGACTTTTTTACATTGTATAGCTACCTTATTAGGAAAAGAATCTTTTTAGGGGATACATGAGGGTATATTGGTATTTCTAGTAACTATAGACTTATTTCTTGGTCAATTAGTTCAACATTACTCCTTTTTAGATATTCTAGAACTCTATATATTTTTTGAATTGCATAGACATGGGTTGTTCCCAATTGGGATATTTATCTAAATCCCAGCTTTGAAATCCTTATGGACCCCAATAGACTATATCATTACAGGTGATGTTAGGGGAAATTGCCCTTATATAGGTTTTTTAATGTGGTATTAGAGGAGGGTAGGAGGGGACTAAGATGGGGCTTGATATGCTATGTGCACTATGGGTCTATTGTGATTTTTGGGATACCTGTATTTTATTGATGAAGACTTTTTTTCCTATTTCTAAATAGAAATGTAAAGGGTTAATGGTATCCGCACAAACACGAAATCCAAAATTCAAAAGGAGGATGGGTGTACACATGATCCAGATACAATTTCAAAATTCAAATTCAAAAATGAGGGTCATCATGACCGAAACTCAATCCTTGAGACGTCGTACACCACACAGCCAAATGCATGCTCCATGTATTGTATTGTATATACATGTTTTCATCTTCCTACATTATAGAAAATTGTATCACATGCATTATTTTTTATAATGGCTTCTTTTGTTTATTGATATGTATTTAATATCTTGTCTTACATTCTATTGACGACTGCATATTTCACATCCGCGATTTATTGTATGTTTTCCTTTCATTATGATACTCTTGTAAAAGGGAATGGTATTCCAACTCAATCACCTAGGGCCTCAATGAAAGTAGGAAGCCTCTGGAATTAGGGGAGATGCACTTGAGGCCATGTAGCCAACAATGCATGGGGTTCCATTAGGTGGCATCCGTGTTTGTATATTTTCATATGTCACTATAAGTACATTTCATACTGCCATACTATAATGATAATTTCAAAAACATTTATTTGGAATATTTTTTTTCTAGGTTAGTTAATATGCCATGTATGACTTTAAATTTGTAATTTATAATAAATATATGTTTTGTACCAATTGGAAATATTTTTTGGATATTTTGATTTTGAAATTTCTAAAAACAAAATAGACCATAATGACTAAGGATGATTCGAAGGATGATTGGGAAACATTAACAAGAATAACTTGTTATTTATCACCTTATCATGATTATATTTATGTAGTGTTAATCAACTCATAGGTTATATGTATGTGTTAGAAATTTATTTCAAGGACGGATTTTTAATATTGATTTAATAGTCAAATAAAATTATTAACATGCATTGTGTTAACCTATTGAGACTCTACACTGTTAAGAAAAATGAACTTATTCTTTTAGGGATGATAAGAAATATATGTACTAAAATAACCATAACTTGTATGTTAATCTATGAGTATTTTTTAGGGGAATCCTACTTAATGTTGAAAACATTTCTAGAGTATCTAAAAACAATCAATTATTGGAATCATGAGATTATAAAAATATTAATATGTTGTATTTAGAATATGATAGCATGATAGGTATTGAATATGGTATATTTTAATATTGAATAAAAATTCATGTTTCCCTATATTGTATTGTATAAGTATTTTTTCATGGAAATTAAATTTTTAAATAATGTTTAGTTAGTAAAAGATATGCGTGAAACATAAAAATATAACATGTGTCATTTCAATTTTGTGATCTGAGACCATTTTTTTCATTATGTAATTTTGAAATAATATTGTATTAGTAATTTTTTATTTTAATTTATCCAAATATCCTAGCATGTAAAATTTTCAAATGAATTTGCGAGTTTGTTTTTTGGTAATAGAATTACCCTATAATTTATTTTTTTATGAATTTTATGCTAGATTCATAGAGATAAATAATATTTATTCACATGATTTCCCATCAACATCATTTTGCGCCTAACATAGTTTATTAAGAAATTATTTTCTTCAGTTGATATTTTTTTTATTTTCCAAAATATAATTCTAAAAACACATCACAAGAGAATGTTAAATCCATTAAATTTTGTAATTGAATCTGATGTGTGTAAATTAGATATTGTTATGTTTCCCTTTTTCTAAGGAAGTTGTTTGTTGTGATTTTATGTTAAATTGGTGGAATTACAATGGAGTTTGTTTTTTGAGATTGAAATTTATGGTGTTGTAGTGATCATTGAAAAATTAATTGACTAATCAAATAGGGTAATAAAAATAGTTTTTTGTACAGGTAAATTCATAGGTATGGGAAATACCATTTTCTTGTGATAGTTGAATGCATTTTTTATGGTCCAGAAAAGATATGGAATCCATTTTTTTTGTTTTTTATGATCTATTTTTTCTCTGGATATGATACTAATATGTGATGTGATGTGAGTCTCAGATAGTTATTGGTTGATAAGTGGGAGGGGATTCCCAAGGCAATGATGGTTGCATGACTCACTATTTATGATCAAGATATTTTCAGGGGATTATGATCATGTTGTTATGTATAGTTGTGTTAGGGAAGACACCATAACTGATAGAGTGGGTTAATTAATTGACTTCCCATTAATGTTGTGAAAAAAGATATTATGATTTAATAATAATCAATATTCATGTTTTCTGGTTGTGGCCTAGTGTACATACATCCTTCACAATAATATCCTAATATTCATTAAAAGTGTAATGTCTTCAATAAAATAATGACAGGAAAATTATTTCTTTATCTGGATGCGATAAACAATACATTTTAAAACTATTAAGGTGGGTAAATCCACCCAAATAATGCAGTATCATGATGTGATTGGTCTATTTACATGATTTTTTTCTTACCGAAGCTTTGGTTATATTAATATAATTGCATGTTATGTCAATAATGTGACATTTCATATTTTGGAAGTTATACCATTCAAATATAAGAAATATAAGTTTTGATGATAAACATTTTTTTTGTAATTTAATGTGTCCTCCTAGTAAACAATGTTAGCATGAAAAACATGAAGTAGTTTTTATCCTAGGTAAGGTGGATTGTTTAAAAATTGTTTCTTGATTATAATTCAATTCATATGTAAATTTTGGATCATAATTTTAGGTTTTGTGTATTTATATTAATCGAGTAAATAAAATATCAGTGTTGTGTTATTTAAACCAAAATATTTGATGAATTTAAATAACTATTACATTTATATGGAGATTAGTAGCAGTCAAGGCATCATCAGATAAGCATGTCCCTGGATCTAGCTATTCGGCAGTAGGTCTCATGAAGTAAATAGTGGTATTTGAGTGAAACATACCAATTTTTGGGGTCGTTGATCATTGGTCATCCCAGCCTACAATGTTGTTAGTAGAGATCATACCATCCTGCCATAGAAGATTGAACAACGATGGGACATTGGGAATCACTTTTCTATTTTCTGTCATGATTTGTGAACTTTCCATCTTTGTAGGACTCAATCTCAAGCTATAGGAAACCGTTCATCTCCCTCCCTCATTAATAGGGGTAGTGGTAAAACAAATGCAACAATTACACATGGCTTAATATCCTATACGATGGCTCCAACACCCGTAGTTTCTAGGCATCCACACCCCTTCCAACCCTTTGTATTTATTTAGAGGAGGGTGATTGAGACTCTTGTTTGCCGATATGAACGGGAAGGGGTCAACCCGCTGAGGGACATTGAATGCTATGACATTGAGGCATTCATGCCCCATCTACACTGTAACCCCCAAGGGTCGCACAGGTAGGAACTCCTCCCCACTCCGACCTTCAACCATATTGGGAGCCTATCCCTAGAGCTCTCATATGACTCAATCCCTTATTCAGATGAATTAATGGATATCTCAGTCCACTCAAACAGGATATTAGATAGGAAGTCTCCAATGGGGCTCTCACTCATCAATGTTGTCACCACTAGCCGATCCTATAGACCGAGTAGCAGGTGGTCCATCCCCTTAGACAAATTGCTCTAGTTCGACTAACACAACATCAATGCTGGATGCATGCTCAAGTGTATTCCCATAAGGGGGAATCATCTTCAGTGTCTATAGTGGAATGATCCACTACTGGAAAAAGCTATCACCCTACTATCATTGTAGGGTTTGGTCCCCTCCCAGTTATATAGTAGGGGTACTTCCAATAATGACCTAATTTGTATCACCAGTCACCATGTGACCGAGTTGAAGAGGATCTCTTGGTTACCGAGGTAAGCAGAAGCCGTCACAAACTGAACTGCAATGATGACATCGAGTTCAAAGGTCCTCTGCATACCAATATCATATGGGGTGGAGTCCCACCTCACACATTAATTTATTATATAGGTCCTCTGTATGCCACCACCATCTACTCTTGTGGAGGTCCTCACCACTTCATTGAAACTATGCATGAAGGACTTCCATATGCTCCTAGTCTCATGTATGAGAATATCTCCTGCCTACCGGGTTATTTACCTAATGATCTTCCCTGCCAATTCAGCATAAAACGTGGATTCCCTCTCTCTATGTGCTTGTCAATACTAGTGGAGGACCTCCTCATTCCAGCAATCACTAAAGTGGATGCCCTACCCTCTTCATAAACAACAAACACGGAGGCCCTTCTCATGTCCATTATTATTAGTATGACGTCCCCCTTCATACCATAACAATTAGTTCTGACCAGCGTGAAGGTCCTCTGGATGCGCTGTTGGGACACATCAAATTTATTATGTCCTATATATGATTTTATATACAAGGGAAGACCCTAGGTTGTCCCTCAAGGAGCATTGGTAGGTTTATATCATGTGTTTATAATAAAAAGTACTAATGATGGGTTGTGATTTTGATAACAGTTTTTAAATGAAATGACATAATTGTATGTTTAAAATACAAAATATATTTTTAAAAATATGAGAAGAAAGGGTTCATTTTGATATCACTAAACCACTTGAATATTTTCTTGTTCTGAATTTACTATTAGGTTTTGTAGTAGTCCTTTGGTTGAGGGATGACCTAGATCATGGTACCCCATTTTCCTCTTAATATGATGCATAAATAACCACCCCTTAACACAATAATAATTTTTTCAAACTTTGGACCTCAAAAACTGAGTGAGTTGTACCGAAGCATACTAAAATCTCATATATGTTTGAGAAAAAATGGATTCACGTGTTATCCAATTGGAACAACCCATGATTCCCTATAGGATTTCAACCCAATCAGTTTTGAGACGACAAATGTATCACATAATTAAAACAAAACAATGCATTTAAAGAAGAATCCTATTAAGATTAAACAAAAGTGAAATAATTAAAACACAAAAAACACAAAACCATTAGTATAGAATGTTCTAGCACTCTCTCTTCATGTTTGTAGCCCCCTTAAAATGATCTCCAACTATTTAGATCGATATCGGGAGGAGGAGGAAGCTCGGGTGGATATCCTTCTTCATTCTGGATCCCCCTATAAGGATAGTGGCATCCAGAACCTCTTGGGTGAGGAAATGACTTCTCTAGGAATTCAAATTGGAAGCACTTGAATTCTGGTTTGAACTTCCAAATGGGGAGACCGCGCTTCAATTTTATAGTACATGTGGAAGGTGGTTTTTGTCAATCATATTCTGTAAAACCATATAGCCCATGGTTTATGACCAATGGAAATTCTAATTTAGCTATTAAAAAACCAATTATCATATTTCCTCTAATTTTTAATATATCCACTGAATGTTTGACACCATTTGGAAAACTTGATCCTAAGATATTGATAGATCCCCAAACACTGCTTTTGACTTTGTGCAGAATCGGTGTTCTCGAAAGATCAGTCTGAATAGGACACCAGATGCATGAATTATGCTTCGGTTTTTTCATATGAAATGTATCCCATTGAATTTATGACTATCCCACAAAATATCATCCAATTTTAACTCATGGTGATGTTGTAATGTTTTTTTAGTAAACTGGTTTGTTTGAATCCTTCGTAGCTTGAACCATTTTTCTTGAACCCCATCATGGGCCCTCCAAATCACCTACACCATCCAGGAAATTATTAATAAATCTGAAATATCAATTTTTTAAAATTTATAAAAAAGATAATTGAATCAAAAATGAAGTTAATTTTGATATTATTTTTATGATTTTAATTTCAAAACTTATTTAGCACAATGGTGCAAGGGTGAAAATGAAACAGCGAATCATTATGTGATCGCTCCCCCACGCCTAAACATTTTCACTTTTGGGAAAATATTATTTCCAAAAATTATGCATGTAGATATTACCTACTTCATGAATATTTAAAATTAAATGAAATTTTAATTCATGATAAATATGAGATCGATGAAAAAATCACATCGAGGGGTTATTCTCAGTGATCATGGAAAAGTGTATCGCAAAAATTGTAACCAAATGAAATTACAGGAGATGCATGATACCAATAAAGGAAAATAATTTAAAAGTTAATCATGTAACTAATTCTCTACCTTTGTGTGTGACAACCATTTCATGCAATTCCTTCCACTTTTTATTGAGTAAATATACGTTATTTTAATTATTTTCTACATACATGATCTTTTCCACTGATCATTCTCCACATCCTTTGAAATAAAATTTCAAGACCCACTTGCATAAGCATTCCCAAAAGTCAAACAATAATCTCCCAACCTAGATATCCACTTATGCTATACATTTCATCACTCCCCTCATTTATTTTTTTTTTCAAAAGTCTCACTTGGATGAAATCTCACACTCTTCTCTCAACCCATGCTGGATATCCTCACGACACTAATGAAAATGGTGATAATAAGATCAAAAGTTGTGTAAGGGATGTTTATGACATGGCCAAGGAAAAAATTTGGTTTTTAGGGTGTTCAATAGTTAGATAATATGTACATATGCATAGTTCAATTTGGTATAGTTATGAAATAGATCACATAAGGAATGAACATATGTAATAATGATTATTTAATATAATTAAAAGTCAACAAAACTTATATTTACATTCCATTAAGTAATTTTTTTTTACACTTCATGATTGGGTGAAAAAATATGTCCAAAGATTAAGGGAAACAATTTTCCTTTAAACTATTCACTATGAAGGGAACAATTCAACTCAAAGGATTCAATATGATACAACCATTTATATCATGGATAAAAAAATAAATTTCAAATGAAATTCAAACCATAGTATTGAATTCGTGATGAAATTCACATTTCATCAATTTTTTGAATACTAAAACGACATGAAATACGGACATTCCATAGGAAATTTCAATAACTCCCATGATTAAACCGACATCATATTTAATGATAATGAGGGAATAAAAAATTAATATTCCATCACAAAGTTGAGGGGGTGGGAAGAAAAAATATAATTTAGTAAGCTAAAAAGTGAAAAAGAGGAAAGATATTAAGAATTACTTACATTCTTGGGAATATAACCATCCCCCACACCTAGTGTGGGAACTTTCCTCACTATAAAAACTATAATGTGGGATGAAAGGGTAAAAGTTGATAGTTTAAATTCATATACTACTTATTGATGTTGATGTTCATCCACTGGGGACTTCGGAATGGCTTTGTGAAAGTGCATCAACCACTGCACATTGAAAGTAAAGAATTTATTGGTATCTTCATTTTGAAATTGAACAACACCAAATTGAGATACATTTGTAACAGTGTATGGTCCAAACTAGTGGAAACGAAGCTTACCTGAATGCATATTCTACCTTTCATTGTAGAGTAGGACCTTTTTCCCAATATGGAACTAGAGATGAATGATTATGTGGTCATGGGAAACCTCTGTTATCTCCTTATAAAACTAGGAGTTCTCATATAAATCTATTATCATTTCCTCCAACTCCTAATTTTGAAGCATCATTTAATCACCTACACTAGAAAGATTAAAATTTCATTGTTTGATGGCCTAGTATTCCTGATGCTCAATCTCAATAGGGAGGTGAAAACTCTTTCAAAAAACATTCCTATAAGGCAACATTCCAATTGGGGGTTTTAAAGAATTTTGTTAAGACCATAATGGATCATCAATTCTAAGACTCCAATCATTCCTATTCGGTTGAACAATTTTTTGAAGATTTTTTTTTCATCTCTATTAGAAACCATATTTTGACCCTTGGTCTATGAATGATATGTAGAAGACACTCGATGACCAACCCCATGTTGATGTAATGTGATTGCAATGTTTTGTTGGAGAAATGAGAACTGTGGTCACTAATTAGGAACATAGGTAATCCAAACCTATATAATATTTCGGTTCCCAAAAATTCTTCTACAAATTTAGAATCATTAGTCCTTTTAGCTCATGGCTCTACCCATTTTGACATGTAATCAACTGCCAGAAGAATGTACAAGTTTCCAATGGAATGAGGAAATGAATCCATAAATTCAATACATCTAACATAAAAAAATTCATTAATGATCAATGGGTGTTTTGGAATTTCATTTATTTTAGAGACATTACCCATTCATTAACAATGAAGACAATATTTGATAAAATCCTGGGCATCTTAAAAAAGTGTTATCCAGAAGAGACTAGAATCAAGGATTATTCGAGATATCTATTTGGGACCAAATTAGCCCCCACCATAAAGAGTGTGGGAGAATCTGTGGAAACAGTCAAAATCTCTATCAAGGACACAACGCCTAATAACTTGATCACTACATGTTTGAGAGAGGTAGGGTTCATCCTAAATGTACCAATGAGACTCATGTTTTAGAGAAGTGTCCTGTTTTTTTAAATCAATAGGAATTCTAGATTCTACCAAATAATATACTATTTTAGAATACCAAGGAACACCATCTTGTAATCGGTATAATTTCTCATCGGGAAACATGTCATTTATATGAATATTAGGGATGAGTCAATGTCTGAGGTTTGGAGAATCCTATTGATATGGTTAGCCACCACATTCTCTACACCTTTTTTATCTATAATTTCAAGATTGAATTATTGGAGGAGGATCATCCATAAAATAAGTCATTGTTTGGATTCAGGTTTCATTATGAGATATTCGAGGGCGACATGGTATGAGAAAGAAATGAATTTGGACTCTAAAAGAAATGACCAGAATTTATGCACGGAAAAAACAATGGAAATAAAATATTTTTCAGTTGTGGTGTAGTTTTCTTGGGTAGGGTCTAGTATACGTGAAACATAGGCAATGACATGTGGAGCTCGATCGACCCTTTTTGAAAAGACATCCCCAACAGCATTGTTCAAGGTATCACACATGAGCTCAAATAGTATATCCCACCAAGGTGGATAGATTACTAGGGGTGACGTGCAACTCAATTTGAACTTATTAAATGATTTTTCACATTCATTATCAAAAAAATATCTATTGCTTTATGGAGTAATCAATAGTGGGGGAGGGAAATTTTACTACGGTCATGAATGAAAAGACGGTAAAATCTAGCATGACCTATGAAAGATCACACTTTCTGTACATTATTAGGGAATTATATGGAATAAATGACATCCACTTTTTTTATACATAGGTTCTGTCCCCAAAAATAACATTCCCCCAAACTATACAGTGTCCCACCGTGAAATCAAATTTCTCATAATTTAATATGATATTATTTTGAATATATAGAAATATTAATTAACCTAAACTACTTAAACATTCATCAAAAAAGGATCAATACAATGTGATATAATCCATGAAAACACCCATTCAATTCTCAAGGTAATCTGAAAAAATATTGACCATGTATCGTTGTAAAGTACTTGGAGCATTGAAGAGACCAAATGGAATCCTCCTATTTAAAAAATGTGCCAATGGGGAAAGTTAAGGTCATCGTTCCCTAGTCCACGGGGGTAATATGGATCAGAAAGGATCCATAATACCCATCAAGGAAACTATAGGGGGACTTACCCTCTAGCCACTCTAGAATTTGGTCAATTAATGGGAATGGGAAATGGTTCTTCCTAGTTTGTTGGATTATTAGGCAATAGTCTATTTAGACATGCACAATATTCAACACACGAGTTGGAACCAATTCATTATTTTCATTTTTGATTTCTGTAAGACCAATTTTTTTATGAACTACCTAAATGGGACAAACCCATTTAATGTAAAATATGGGGTAAATGATTTCATCAGCCAAAAATTGTGTCACTTCCTCTTCAAAAAATTTAGGAGTTTTGGATTCATTTGACGTTATACATGCCTTAGTGGTTTATAATCATCGTTTAATAAAATATGATGTGTTCAAATTTAAGGGATAATACCTAGAATATTCTCAAGTGTCCATCCCAAAGATTTTTTATACTCCCTCAAAATATCATGAAGTCTCAATTAATTCTTATGAGGGAGGGAACTAGAAATGATGATGATAAACATGTTTCCATTCTCAAGATATGAATATTTGAAATCATGTGGAAGTTTTTTCAGTTCCAATTCATGTTTATTTTGTATTTATAGGAGTTTTTGTGAAATATAGATGTCACTAATCTTATCTAACTGATCATTGGTATCATCCTCATATAAGGAATGGTATTTTATAAGCTTAGAAGTATCATCGATGGTCATGTGATCCTTAGGGATCAAGAAATCATCAATTAATAGACATGAATGACATTTTTCTAACCCACTACAATAGTCATTCCATGAATCATTTACATGAATTTCAATCAATGAATAAAACATAGAAAGGGGTTTGGGGGAAAGAAAATATTTTTTTCCCGGGGTAGTGATTACATCAATAAAAAAACAAAGAGAGTAAAAAGTTCCTTTGAGGGGTGCTTCATGGCATTAATGATGACGAAATGGTCTATGTAACCAAAAAAATACATAGATAATGTACCATTATGGACATTAATTATGGTTTTGGAGGTTTTCAAGAAGGGTCCCCCTGATATAATTGGGGAATTTTCATTCTTCCTATAATCATCAATTTTTTGCACATAAAAATTAGTAGGAAAAATTTAAATTTTCACCCTCACATGAACATCCTCTAATACAACATAATGGTGTGTGATACTTCGGTTGGCCCATTGAATGACAATTCCAGTGGGCTTCAGTTCTCCAACTATATTGTAGAGTAAATGGAGTGATGAATCAAATTTATAGAAGCGCCTAAATCAATCATGGAATTGGAAAATTAATACTCCCCTATGGTGAAAGGAATCGAGAATGTCCCAAGATCGCTGCATAATGTGGGAATTGATGGATCTATCAATAATGATATGTTCCTCCCCAACCTCATCTTTTAATCTCCACGAATTATCCTTTAGTGTGTACTATTCTTCTTCATGATCTTTTCATATCTTGGAATTTTATAATATCATCAATCACGGTGGTGTTTACATGAACATTATTGAATGTTTCTAATATTTCCTTACCTACTTCATCTTCTTTTAATTTCTTATTTTGGGTGGCCCTTTGGGAAGATGGAAGATGAATGAGTTGTCTCGAAGACTAATCAACAAACACACTCTTTCCTTAAGAATGGATTCCCTTAAGATAATGTTTTTAATCATTTGGGCCATTATTAATTTTTGGGATGTATGTTTCCTCAGGAGGGGATGACACTAATGGTGTATTCATCTGACTTTCTATTTTTTTCAATCCCAAGGGTAATGGAACTGACTTTTAATTTATCTCTAGGGTTCAAAAATGGTTGAGATGGTAGGGTACCCGACCCATGATTTTTAATTTTCGCCAACTAAGTTATCTAGTTAACGTAATTCGGTTATGAAGATTTCTATGGCTACCTAGGTTGTTTACAGAAATTGGATATTTTTGGCAACCATATGTTTCATTGTATCTTGTAGGGTAGGATCAATTTTTAGAGGGGTTTGTTTGAAAGGACATTGGGGGTTGCGGATTTCTGGGTGGTGGTGGTGGAAGACTACTTTGATCCAGTTGGTTCCAGGGTTTTTGAGGTAGTTTTCAATACCCCTTACCTATAGGCTTGGTTTCCTTTCCACCCATGATTGGATGTATAATATGGTTCTTGCCTAAAGGGTTGGTAATAGGGGTGGCCTGGAATGATTTCCTCACAACTGTTAGTTGTTTCTCTCAATTGGAGGCGTGGTTTAGAGTATTGGGTGTCAGAGTAAACTATACCACAATTGATGCAAGGAGGATATTTGGATTTTCCTTGGGAAAGAGTGATCTTTTTAATACGAGTACTTATCTCGTCAAATATTGGGTCTACCTTCTTCTCAAATTCTGTAATTTTCACCTCATGGAGACCTCGAATGGGTACACCTGACAATGAACTAACTATTGAGTGTATTGTGCCATGTTCTCAATTAGGATCCTTGCAGCGATTGTGGTTTTATCATCTAGTTCACCAACTACAGTAGCATCAATCATATTTCAGTAAACAAGAATAAAACCTTCATAAAATACTAAAATAAAAGTTGTCACTTATTTGGTCGTGTGGACAAGATGAACATAACTATTTAAAGCGTTCCCAATATTCATGTAATTTTTTCCCTTGTGATTACCTTATAAAACAGATTTCTTTCCTTATAGTTGTATTTCAAGAGGCTGGGATATATTGTTCTAGAAAAGGGAATTTCATATCCACACAACCTCTAATTGGTAAATTAGTATAGTAAAGCCAGTATTTTTTAGATTCTTCAAATGAAAATGGAAATTCTATGAGAATTACTTATTTTTCATCCACATTAGAATGGTTTCGTTTTGAAAAAACAGTTTGAAATTCTTTTAAATGCTTATGTGGACCTTCTCCTACTATTCCATGGAATCTTGGTAATAAGTGAATCAGACCGGATTTTAGTTCAAAATTAGGTGACTTGACTTGTATTTGAATATATGTGGGTTGGATATCAACATCATGAGAGGTTAGTTCGTTTAGTGATATATTGTTTTCAACCATTTTATATAAGATTATTTTAGTTTTGATGTTGATTCCAGAATAAGATATACAAGGATCAAGAGGATTGTTGATTTTTTGTGTATTATCTTTCAAAGGACAATCTTCTGTGTCTTGAAGACGCTGACGTAGGATCATTTATGCTTCAGGTTCGAAGGTTGGTAGGTCTCCCAACGTATAACACATCATGAATAGATCCTACAAAATAAATAAATCAGAACAAAAAATGATAGGTAAACGAATAAGATAAAATTAATAAATATTACAAAATTTAAAAAACATATTATCAAAGACACACACTAAAACCTATGATCTCCTCAACATTGGCACCTAAATATGGCCGCACTATCATGACACATCTAATTTATTACGTTTTATATATTATTTTATATTTATGGGAAGACCCTATGTCATCTATCAAGGAGCGTTGGTAGGTTTTGATTATGTGTTTTTAATAAAAAATACTAATGATTCGGATGATTTTGAAAACAAATTTAAATACAATGATTTAATTTTATGTTTAAAATACCAAATATATTTTTTATAAATTTGATATTAAAAGGTTCATTGTGATTTTACTACTCCACTTGAAGTGTTCCTTATTCTCCTTTGACTATTATATTTTGTTGTAATCCATTGGTTGAGGGGAGACCAAGATCTTCATTCTCCTTTTCCCCATAAAATAATGCACAAAAAACCACCCATTGACACAACAATAATGTTGTCAATTATTAACCTCAATGCATAGAGTGATTTATACTGAATCACACCAAAATATCATGTATGTGTGAAAAAATAGGCTTCTTATGTTGCCCAATCCAAACAACCAATGATTCTCACTCGAATCTCAACCCAATTTGTATAGTGATGACAAATGTTTCACATAATTAAGCCAATACAATGCATTCAAAGAAGAATCATATTAATATTAAACATAAGTAAAATAATTCAAACCCAAATATCATAAAACCAATATAATAGAAATTTCAAGAACTCCCTATTCATATGTGCATCTCTTTCATAATGATCAACACCTATTTAGATCGACATCAGGAGGAGGATGCTCGGGTGTAGTGACTTTTTCATTATTGATCATCCTAAGAGCCTACGGGCCTCTAGAACATCCAATGTGATTAAATTACTCCTCTAGAAAATCAAATTGGTAGCACTTCACTTCTGGTTGAAACGTCAAAATGGAGAGCCCAAGTATCCAATTTATAGGCAATGTGGAAGATTGTTTTGGGCACACAGATTGTGTAAATCCACTTGACCCATGGTTTTAGACCACTAGAAAGTAGAATCTCACTTTTGGAAAAAAAAACTACAAACTTTTATCCCCACTTCGTATCTACCTCCACGAAATGCATAGAACTATTTGGACTAATTGATCCTGAGATTTTGATAGAACACAACAACCCACTTTTGACTTTGTGCAGATTTGGTGTGCACGAAAAATCAGTCCAAATCGGCCACCCGATAGCTTAATTAGACTTTTTTTATTCATATGAAATGTTGTGCATTTAATTTAGGACCATAACACAAATTATCCGCCCATTTTAATGCACGGTAAGGTTTTAGTGTTCAGTTTAGTAAACTGGTTTTCGTGGATCCTACGTAGCTTTGCCCATTTTTGATGAACTCCATCTTGGTCCCTCCAAATCACCTCCACCATCAATGAAATTATTAAAAAATTGGAAAATTACATTTTTTAACAAGATATAAAAATAATAGAATCTAACATGATGAAAATTGTATTATTATTTTTATGATTTTCAATATAAATCTAGTTTATCACTTTGGTATAAGGGAGGAAATGAAACAGTTAATCAGGGTGCATTCATCCTCCCTGCATTGCAATTGGACACCATGGTGCTCATCCGCATATGTTTACCAGCTCCAGCGGAGGCCCTCCATTCCCCAGTAGTATCGAAAATGGATTCCAAGGGATTTTCCCTTCAACAATTTTCTAGATTCCCCTCACACCCTATCTCATCAAAGCAGGGGTCCTCCCCGTGTTAGCAACAACTGCACAGAAGTCCATCCTCATATAGAATCAATTAAGGGTGGAGTTCATCCACACTCTATCACCAATCCGTACAAAGGGCCTCCTAATTTCAAAAATCATCCCTATCACGAAGAACCATGTTTGGGTAGGAGGGAGGATGACTGCCACCAAAAGAAGTATCCTAAGATGTTACAAATCATAATTAAACCTATTTTCTTTCTAGATTCTGACATGTAGTTCTATTTAGCAATGGAAACCTCATCCCAGTATTTTTTGTTTGGGGGTGGGGAAGGAACAAATTGTATAAGCCTCATCCTTCTAGAAAATGTGGCATATCAGATCCCTGTATCCCTCAGAGGATAAATACACGAGGATGAAGACATGGCCTTTTTTCTCGGTCTGGTCATCCAATCCTCCAATCATTAACTGGATAATTCCCTACATCAACCAAGGATCACTGAGAGTTGTTCTGGGGACCAATAGAGGATGAGAAAAAACATGAACTTCCACAAATAACTGTAGCCCTGGTGTGGGAAGTAGTGGTTGTTAGTCCATCTTATAGGGATGTGGTGGCGCAATCATTGCATTCATCGGAAGATGACCCACCATGCATCAGCTTTTTAGTTCACACATCGTACTCTCCACTGGCCAGTATACCATCACAAAATTTTATTTTGTCTCGTTATCGAACCCTCTACTGCCCCATGTTAATGAATAGAGCGACCAAGGTCCAGATCCTAAGTCTGAGTCGACGAGCTTGTGGGACATCCGTGGAGTATAACAGTTCCTAGAGATGTTCTGGCCCAGTGCAGCCACATGTTTCAGTATTCTATGATCTATTAACCAGGAGGAGGTCATGTTCTTCTGACAAGATCTATGGTAAAATAACTTATATCTCCATCATCATGTTTTTCTTACAACAAGAGACATGGAAACTTTGACGACATCGGCCCGCAAGGTCGCATGGTCTACTCGGTTGTGCTCCCCATGGATTAGTGCCCTAATCCGTCCAGTCATCATCACACAATCCAGCAACAATGGTTTCAAATATTTATAGTCTCTATAGAATTATTTAGGAGGCTTCCCCCCAATATGATATATAAGGTTAGGTGTAGGATGATGCCCTTCATTTCAGTCATTTCCTGCACCAGCCAAACTTTCCAAGTGATATTGAGGATATTCTTCTAGGAACAGTTACAGTTAACATTACTGACCCATCAATGGTGGATACTGATCTAGCATTTATTGAAGAGAGATTACCCATCATGGTGGTTCTACACCTGTTAGATCCTTCGGGTATTGTTAATTGCCAGTATATAAATTTACTGGGTGTCATTGTCCTTCAATGGGGACCCCCAAAAGGGTAAAGGAATTTCTGGGACCGTCAAACCCTCTGACCCATCTAGCTCAGTGAAAAACTTGGAAGATGGCCCAAAAAATGATATGTTACATAACCAACTTTCAGGAAACAAAAATATGTTCGATGAACTTCTCATTGAACGTGTTGTAGAAAAACGACCAGACTATGGTAATCCTTGACTAACGCAGTAGGTGTAGGTACAACCTCCCCCCAGCAAGTTTCCACTGGGTAACCATGACCATCCTGCCCATATAGAAAGGTTAAGGGGTGTAGTTTATGGAAAAGGGGCATGATATGCATCACCAAATCATCACGACATATGTTATAACCCTCCATAGGATCCATCTAAGGTTCCCCCAGCTTCATTATAGGTCGTTCTCTCAGTAGTCTTGCGTGTCATCCCACAAGCCACTCCGTGAGTCGTTGGGCCTTCTCGTCATGTTGAAGAACCATCCAATGGATTAGTGTTCAGAGATTCTCAACAAGACATGAATTCCATCCAAGATGATCAAATATTCATTCTCATATCCGGCATCGAGGCCCTAGATTCTCAACAGGTGGAAATTCTACATGATGGAAAGCTCTATATGACATAGGTGGATGATATGCCAGTGCCCCAGGATTCCAATTTACTACATTATCCCCTTTTAATAGGGAAGGTGGAATGCTACATCATCTGGCTCACTTCATCTCATGGTGTGGACCCATGATGGCTAATACATCACGAATGGAGGATTCCATGCTCTTGTGATTTGAACAAACACTGGAAGGGCCCACATTTTTTGGTACAACCAGTTACCCATAGAGTCAACAGATGGTTGGGAGGACCTTTTTAGTCAGTTTCTCTACGATTTTAGTTCCACCACCTGGTAGAAAAGTAATTTTGACCTCTTAAAGTGAAATAATAGTCTTGAAAATGCATCACCAACATTGTTTCCAGGTGGAAAGGCCTCACGTACTCCCTTGATATGTAGCTTACTCAGGAACAACTACTGAAAATGTTTTTGGGGAATTTCAAGACCAAACTGGTCCCCTCTTTCATCATCCAAAACTACCTAGGGGGATTTCAGGATTTCATTGACAAAGCACAGTGTCTAGAGTAATCCTTACAACAAGCCGAGTAAGAATTTCCATGGACTCCAATTGTTCTTGAGAAAGAGCCTCTAAGTCCGAGCCCTCCACATTCGTATAAGTAGAGGCCCCCAAACAACTGGAGTTATTACTCGTGAAACCACCTCTACAAACTCGCCAAGAGCCATAGCCTCGGGTATAGCCTTCGACACAGTAGTAGCCACCTCAGAATTGGTAGTTTCCCTATTTTACACGGTGCCACCACCTTTGACAGATAATCTGGTTCCACCCACTCGACAGGCTCCTCCATCCTATCATTAGGAAGACAATATTATATCCCACTTCCAATACATATAGAACCATTCCTACTCTCTTAATGAGGATTGTGTACCCAGTTATTTCCAAATTGCATTAAACTAAGGAATAATACAGTTTTCAGAATACAAGAGGCCTGAAGTGGTGGATCTCACTGATTCCCCCAATTACTTCCCCTATCACTACATCATTTGGCACACCCTCATGTAGTGCTATGTGCTTAAGGACTATTTATAATACTAGTTCAAAAACAATATATTCAGTTTGGGTCTAGCATAGACATAAGTGGCATGTTAGTTTATAAATATAGACAACGATTGCAATGGTGAATGGAAGTACGTGCCTATCTACGAGACTCAAACATATGAAGGCAAGATGGCTTGCAAGGTATTCACTCGTGCCCCTTGAATTTTTCTGGCTTGTTTGAATTGGCTCAATCAATAATAATTATCCACATTACATACATCCACTACATCTATGTCAAAATCTCAGCCTTCTTATTCCCAAAAGGGAAATAATCCCCAACAATGTCCCCAACCGATGTCATCATCATCCTGTACTGTAGATGATTTCATTCCCCATGAGATGGAGATTTCCCCCAAAATATTCCCAGTGATGGATGCTTTTTCATGTGATGATCAAGGGAATGATTTGGTTAACATCATGGTGTTGGTAAACCCCTACATGGTTCCTGACAAAGAAGTGAACCAAAAGGATCCTCCCAACATCCCCAACTGACACCAACGTTGACAGTGCCATGGCTATGTGAGTCTCCTGATTGCATTAGTCTGTGCTACCATCTATGCCATGCGTGGTACTAAATCCAGGCATTAGGCCCATTGCAGAGCTCATCACATGTAGTGTTCTCATCTCATTTCACCAAATCTGCCAACCCCACCATTTGTGCTACATGATTATATAGATCCACCATGAACATTTTATGTTCATCTATATCATATCATGGATAAACCACAGTCATCTTCCCTTAAGCCTACAGTCACTCCACATGATTCGACATGTGAGAAATGAGACATCCCTTGCACCAGCCCAAATCCACTAGTTCAACCTGCAGCGACCATCATATCTCCTTGGGTAATTGTTAAAATTGATCTGAATTATTGAATTCCCTTTTGGGACATAGAATTACGAACATGTTATGATTGGTGAAACAATATTGCACTCTAGAGAATTGTTTAAATATTTTGTCTAATGAGATATTAGGAATGAGAATAAGGAGTAAAAACAATACCCTATAGGAATCTATACAACATGATACATTATCTTTGAAGTTATCCTTGACTAATTCTTATGAATTTTTTTTTATGTTCCACCATTTCCCACATTTCTAAGATCTTATGATACCATGTTCTTTATTTTATTTTCCTATATTATTACTGATGATCTTATGTTTGAAGAAAGTATAAGCTACTTCTTAATAGGGAAATATAAAACACTTTTTTAGAAATTATTCAAATGATTTTCATGATTTAAAAGAGATATTTTTTAGTATTATATTTCATTTAATATTTCATATGAAATGTTTAATGAAAACATTTTTTTATAAAATCATATTTCTTGTGAAATAAAATGTTTATTTAGAGTCTATAGACTAAGGTTGGAAAATATAATTCTTTAATAAGTATTCATGAACTAACTTTTTTCATTAATTTTTTTATGTAACATACTATGATTTTAATTCTCATAACATGTTTTACAATGTTTTTAATATTGTTTTAAGTGAGATAATGGAAATAACTAATGTCATGATGAAAATTAGCATGATATGTCAAGAATATAAAACTAGTCATATCATAAAAGTTTTATTATATGTTGATAGTTGATACTAAGTGAATGTAACAAAATGATGACATAATATCTTTTTAAAACTTTATAATGGAATAATTTGCTAAAACATAATCAAAAAATATCTTTTGGATGTAATAAATGAATTATTGACTTATTACTCAAGATTATGTAATGTTTAAAATTGGTAATTATAGTTAGCATCATTGTTTTAATTTAGGTAACATTAGTTATTATGATTTTTCAAGTATGTTTTATTAATATTTACGGATAACATCACAAGTTTATGTGTTCATGTTTGATCATATGTTTAAATCCTTCAACACCCATTTGTGATTTTAAGAGATGGTATTTTTATTAATAAATAACATTTTGGGAGTCCTTTTGTTATTTTGAGGTATATCAAACCATTAATTTCAATATTAAATATTAGATGATGAAAAATAATATTTTAATAAGTTTATAGAAAAATATTACCTCTAGTGTTTATATGATCATTGATGATTTGGTTTATTTTTAGGAGATTTTATAGGAATTATTATAATAATATTTAATAAAAAGGAAAACTTGTCCCATTTAGAATGCACATTGGTCTTGAACCCACAATTGATGTGTGGATAGGGTTCTAGGATTATGACTAACATGTGTTATATCATGGTTTGTATGAAATTTATTTAAAATAAATTATTTGATTGATAATTATTATATTGATTTTAGGAACAGTTCTTTTATCGTAATGATAACCATGGGTTTGAAATGAGATTTTTTTATTAGGTGATTAATGTTATATAGAAATAGTTTTAGTATTTTAATAACCTTATATTATTATGGTAACCGTTATACTATTGGATTTTATTTGAGGAAAATAGATTTATTAATATTTTATAGGATTATATGATTTTAATTTTGATTTATGGTAATTATTTACATCTATCGAAATATGTATCATATCATATAATTTATTTGATTAGAGAAGATATATTTTTAGGCATTTGGGTTTACAAGGGACTCATATTTTATTACAGATTAAATATAAATTAATTTAGGAAAAATATGTGACCAAATACTTTTGGATTTTAGGGTTTTGTAATTATCTGGGAATATTTTATTGAATTTTAGTGTTTTTGATTTATCAAATGATAAATTTTTAACATTGGGTCTTATTGTTGAGGAATTATAAATTAATATTGTATTTCTCAATATGATAGATTATTTTCTTTAAAATTAGATTATCAGTTGGTAACACTTTTAGTTTTCGATAACATCTAAATGAAAAATAAGGATTTCCTTGTGAGCTTTATTATACTTATATTATACATTATATATTGATTTTAGTGCGTTAGTCATAAAAAATTCACCTTCAATACACATCGTTTCGAGTAAAATATGAGATTCTTGGGGAAATTGATTAATATATGAATTTAAAATTTTCAAGAAAATCAACTATTTATGTTCTAATCAACAGTGTTAAATGAATTCCACTACTCTATGAAAATGGATATTGATACAAAAATATTTATCATATTGCATTTATTTATGATAAATCATTAGTCATTTCAACATTTAATTGGTTTATGTTATTATGTTCGCTTACTTTATCATGATCATTTACTTTATTGTGATAAATGATATTTATCACTCTCTATTATTAGGGTAATATTACACTATTCTTCAATGAACATGTATTCAATTCCTAGTAATGTTTCTGTATTTGGAAAACTAGTTATGTGTTATTCCGTATGACATTCATTTTTATCTTTTCTTATTTTAAAGAGAATGTTTTATAAACCCATATAATTATGTAGTATTTTAACAAAAGTATTTTCATATTTTAAACCACTAATTAAAAATATCAATATAAAATTTAAATGATTCAATTTTTATGATGGGGGTAATGTAAAACACTAAAATTTTAAATGTAATACTATGCATGATTTAATATGTGGCACGTAATTTAGAGCCTAAACGAAACACTGTATATTAGTATATAAATGTGACAGTTGTAACATAATTGTAAATTTTTATGGCATGAACTAGATTAAATAACTTGTGAATTATATAAAAGGTTCAATTCAATATAATTTTATTGATAATACTTTTGTAAATAATCATTTAATTTTTATTAATGATATTTTATTCTTCAAAAATATGATTTCTTCGAAAATTTTATTTAATTATTTTTTTGAGTGGATACTATACTGATTATCTCCCACTTTTGTAAATGGAGCTTTATAAAATGTATATCATTTTTTAAATTTCATATTAATATTATCTTAAGTATTGATTTAGGTTTTTTTGAAAATATTTATTTTTCTATGAATAATTAAAAATATGGATTTTTATTGAAAAATTTATTTTCATTTCTAGTATTTACAAATTAAAAAAATATTAATGATTTTTAAAGAAATAAATTAGTTACTTTTTGATTTAATATTAACTAATTATATTACATGTATGGAATTTTATACTACAATTTGGTATAATAGAATTTTTATATTTAAAACTTTTTTTACTGAAAAATCAATTTTTGTCACGTTTTGAGGTGTTAATTTTAAATTATTTTCTTTCACATATGTGAACTGAATCAAAGAAAATAAATTACACATTTTAATAAAGGGCTCAAAAATTGGTACATATGACACATTTTAATTAATTATAAATAGTAAACATAGTAAATAATAATTATTATGGTAAGGTTAAATGAAGTAATTGTGGTTGAAAATAATATGTTATGGACTGGAAAATGACCCTAACCCTTGGATTTATTTAAATATATTAGTATATTTCTTAATTATCCATCTAGTATTTTGATATAATAGATTTTTATTATTTTGATTTGATTTTTTTTTATAATAATTGAGTAAAAGATAATGTAAAAAGTTCACATTCTTAATATAAATTTCATAAATATATTTTGAAAAGGATAAAACAACAATATTTTTTCCTAAATATTTATTTAAAATTAAAATATTTTTTTCCATGATATTTTATTTTTTATTTTTAGGGCTGAAATAAATACAAAAAATTCTTACCTAACACTAACACATTATTTATTAAATTAATAGTAAAATATAATAAATGAATATAAAAATATGAAAAGTAATATAATATGAATTTTTCCATATTTTATTAATAAATAAAACATATTAATGATTTTTAATGGATTATAGCCTAATTTTGTTAGTTTTAGTTCGTTTAAAAATTATAATTAAATGATTAGTTTAAAAAATTTCATTAGTTTAATTTTATAATTAATAATATTTTATTAAATGAATAAAAAAAACTTTTCATCTAAGTGGTAGTAAATTTTCTAAAAAAATGGTCAACCTGTGGACCAATTTTTCTTATGTAGTAACAACATTAACCCTCAAAGAGTAAACATTTCATTACCATGGTAATTGTCTAAAAATGTTAAAATGGGTTAAAAGAAGTAGATAATGGTAAAAATATGTCTAAGCATGTCCAAATATTATTATATGATATTATTTAAAACAAAAAAGCATCCTACATTCTCATTTTCTCAGTTGGGATTTTTTTTACAGTGAATATTAAAATTTATTAATTAAATACTTTAACAAATTCAAAGAGTTACACTCCCCTCCATGTAAAAGTGAACATATCCCCCTATTTTTTTAAAAGATAGAAATTATTTTATTTCAGAAAATACCAGCCTGAATCCCTTATTTATTTTTCTTATCATGCCCTATAATCTTTGTTTGGATTATAAAACCCTCCTGATAATCTTTTTAGTTAAACCTAATGAGGTTGTCTGAAGAAGTTGTATCATTTTTAGACAATTATTTTTTTACTTCTTCTTCCTCCTAATTAAAATATTATTCAACCAAAATGATATGATAACATAAATATATCCCATATTTTGATATTTTTTTACTCTAATTTCATAACCTATATCCATATCCTATTCAATAAAATAAGAAATGAAAGCACTGTTTGTGTGTACGATAGAGAACCACCTTACGAATTGATGTAATTATTTTTCCATAATAGCCCCCATGAATACTTATGGTGATGTATTTAATGTATTTATATGATATTAAGGAAAAAATTATCATTATTTAAAATTAATATATCATATATTTTCTTACATTTCCATTCATTAAAATTTTATAATTCAATTTTTTTTTACATGTGGATTACCACATCCACAAAGTGATGTGTATAATTTTTCATTACTATATCACATAGATGGTATATATAATACAATTTAATTAAATATTAAATTGTTAATGATATAATTATCATTATAAAAATTATTGAATAATACATAACTTATTTCCAACATGATCAATTAAAAATTGAATCGTTACTCATTGTATATGTATATCCAACTATCTCTATGATTGAAACATGGTTCAATTTTCCATATCCAAATATCGTGGTGGGATTCAAAATTATATCTGAAGAATAATAAATATAATTATTTATTGAATATTATTCTGAATATTATAAAATAATGTCCTTATTTACCAAGTGAACATATCAATGTAATTAGCGAATAATGATCCAAATATAATCATAAAACCCATTGTAAATATAAATTATTAAAAAAAATTAATATAACATGAAAATAAATTATATATAACGGAAAATAAAATTGATTATTTTTTAATAAAGTAAATTATTTAAATAATTTCTTTATTAAGGTAGATAAACATGTCATGTGACATGTGCAAATTGACCTAAGGGTCTTTGTTTAAGAAAACTATAATTTAAAGTTTCCCTTGGAACTATTTTTTGAACATGGACATACTTGTATAATTATTTCATAAAAATTGTACTTTTTATTAAATGTATGCTAATGGACTTTTTGAATCCTTAATAAAGTACATAGATCAGAAAATGAAATACACTGTCCTTGGAAAAGGTATGTCATATGTATACATGAATGATGTTTTCATTATTTTGATGTATGGAAACAATGAAATGTGAATAATAATTCACTGTTTCACAAATAATTATTATATAATAAAAATAATTAATATTAATAAATTAGATATTTATTACCATTAATGTAAAATGTAAATGAAAAACAAATCACATCACTTTGTGGAAGTGTTAGTCCTCATGTATAGATGAGTGGCATTACCCTATTCGAATGGTTTATAAGGTAAGAAGGTATTTGTGATATTATAAATACAAATTAAAATATGATATAAATATAATATATATACTTTACATCCATGATTATATTCATTCATGAGGGGCATCGATATAAAAAAATTACATCTGTTCACGAGGTGGTAGTCTCTCAAACACACAATCGACAACTATGTTTTCTATTTGATGGAAGAGGAGATGGATAAATGTTATTAAATAATCATCAAAACATCTATTTATTTGTTTTATAAAGTTTTTATTATATTTTAATTATTAATACATATTTTATTCTTGTAAAATAATAAGTTAAAAATAATTGGGTTTGGTGATGACAATAAAAATCGCATAGAAAAGACTGCATTGGATTTGATTTTAACGACCCTAGGGTTGGTATTTTGGATGAAAAAGAATATATATATCATGTAAAATATTTTTTGGGATTGATATTTCTAGGTTGAGGTCATGATAAAGGGACTAATATGTGTGAAAAAAGTCAGTGGATGTGGTTCAATTTTATAACTGAGGTGACTGGAACAATTGTAAATTTTCAATGTTTTAAATTAATTTCAAGCCACTTATTTAGAATAATTTATCCGAAATATAAAATAATTTTATTTTTAAAAGATAAGGTCTAAAAAAACCAAATTTTTTTTTTATAATGATTGTAGAAAATATTATCCTTATTCATTCTTGATTAAACCCTCTATGAACCGATTTTTATATTACTATGTTAACAAATTCTTGATGATTTTAGTATCAATTATTGCCAAAAATTAAGTTTGATTTGTTGAAGAATATTAATTACGAAGTGTAGAAATATTTTGATACATTTTATGAAATTTAATTAACCTAACAGGTGTAATATAATTTATAATTAAACATGTAAACGCGATGTCAAATGTTTTTCCAAAGAAAATGTATTCCTATTTACAAATTGTTTTTTTATGAAAATTGGAAAAAAATATTATAATGATATAAATTGGATTAATAATAATATAATAATATAGTTTTAATTTTAAAATCTGTTTAAAACAAAAAATCTATCTTTTTAATTAATTAAATAAAATTGAAAATTTAAAATAAAAATAAGCATTATCACTATTCATTAGAAAATGAATCTCTTCAAATAATTCCCAAAAAATTATCGATTTTTTTAAATTTTTATTAAAAAACATATTTATTTTGTTCAAATAAATTATCTAAATGTGTAAAAAAATAATTTTTTAATATTTTCTACAAATCACTTTGAAATATTATCTTATAAAAATATGTTGTTTATGTTTAAAACTGCATTTATTCTTATTAGGTGACTAGAAAATTATTAGAAAAATGATAAACGAATTAATTTAATATAAAAAAATTAATTTAATTTCAATCATTCAGTAATATTAATTATTTTAATTTAATAAACAAAAAATACAATACAAACATATAAAAATTATTTTTTAAAATAAATTTCATTTAATTTCAAATGACTTATTTTCATTTCTAATTAATTGGTTAAAGAATAATTTACAATATACATGTATAAACTATATAATTTTAATAACTTATATATTATTATTCATTCCAACCAATTTAATTGTCTGGTTATAATGGTACACTATATTATTGTTCATATAGACCAAGGGTTGTGTTTATCACAAGCTATCGAGGAGATTAAATTTATATAAAAGTAAATGTACCATAAAATACCAGGGTGTAACATTTTACCTCAAATTAAAATAATTAATCTTTATATATTATATTATAATGGTAAAAAAATGAGAATATAATTCCTCACATCATTCTCAGGTTCCCATATAGGTCCGTTAATTTTCTAATTCCTCTAATGAACATTAAATAGGTGAGTAGTATTGTTTTACAGTACTTTGACTCTTTGATAAAAAAAATTAATACTAGTTGTTATTGACAAGATAGATTGTACTCGGTTGTAATACCTTGTAATTTTAGTAAATATTATGGATTGAGTATGTACTTACTCAGGATATATACATGAAACACATCATAGAGTAAGAAGAGGTTTAGTGGAATTACCAGGATATAGGATATATTCCATATTCAATTAAGAATATCGAAGGGGAAAATCAACCTTGGGATAAGAATTAAACTATTAAAAAATATAATAAACTTATTCCTTTTATAAAATCATATAAAAACATACTCATCAACATTCAACTCCACATCCCACTCACAATTATCAGGATAACGTTTTTGTCCACTATTTACTATATTGACATGTTGTTGAATAAATATAACATTCCCTATAATTTACTATGATTGATCATGTCCTAATAGATTTATTTTGCTCAATATTCATCTTGACATGTTTGATTTCTATTAATAATTCCATATAGTTCTTCATAAAACATAATATAAAAGTCTTATGTGAATGAAATTAATATAAAAAATATTTACTATAGGAAGGTGTTGATCCCATCAATATTTGAAATATATAGAATTTTTTTAATCATATCATATAGGATTGAATTATTCTTTTAGAAGTACTATCTAAGCATTCATGATAATTCTTACTAAAATGTAACTACATATCTATATCTTGTTGAAGACTTTACCAAAACATCATGGTAAACCACTATTATGGATCAGATTCAAAAGAATGTTTTACTCCATGAAACCATAGAACATTATTAATGTATATTCATAAAATTTGGTCTAGAGAGTTCTTTTTTTTATATATATAAATTAAGTGTTCTGACTTTGTATTTTGATCAACAAAAACCCAATTATTATTATATGATTTATACATTTTGGAGAGTTTGATAGAAAATCAATATTGATGTTTTCCCATTTCCATTCTAGTATGTGTAGTAGTTGTGAAATCTACATAGATTTTAGTCTCTCATCCTTAAGATACTAACATACTAGGAATAACGACACATAATCTACTATATTTTTCTTAACACTATCCTACTTGAAATAATCGTTTAGATATCAATACATATTTATACTTCAAGTATGTATTGAGAATGATGAATTATGATCCTCATCCAACTGATCATTATTTAAATATAGTATGTATGAAACATGTACATGGTTCGGGAACATTACCATTTTAATATTTTCATGGAAAAAATCATGAATAAAATTCGACTTCTTATGTAGCTCTAAATATTCCTTCTACACCTCTTTATTCATCAAATGGTTGGATGGTTTAACACTCATGGGAGAAAGATTATATTTCTACCCTTCCTATAGGAGTTCATGATCATTCCTCTATAAATCCAAAAATATTGTATCTTTTGTGATCCTCATCATAGATAAGATATAATCCTTCTTCAGACTCATATAATCTTCCACATAAGTCAATTTTTAAGTGTGTAAATGTATTGAGAATTCTAAATATTTAAACAGATCCAACTTTTAACTCTAGAACATATTGAAATATTTCCTATGAAAATATAGATTCAAATTGTATTATCGATTTATATATCTTATAATTCTCCATAATGAAAATTCATCCATATACTTAACATAAAATTTTACATAGATAACTAAAAAACATGAGTTGGGTAATATTTCTCAATAACTATTAATTGAATTGAGGCCTAGGATATAAATATAACAATATACATGAGATAAAATTCCAATACCTTGATTAATATATAATTATATATTAAAACCCCTTATATTGTATAAGGTAATGTATTCATAGTTTTAGTAACTGATATTCTCTCCAATTCCTATAAATTTTCCTCACATTCGTCGGTTCAAAGGAACAAGGAACCCAATCGAGTTAACATGGTTATTGGATTATATATCCTTGAATTATATATATAAATAATGAATAATATATTGAAAAACCCAGAAATATTCAAATATCTATCATAATAATTAGTCTATGTAATGCCCCGACCCCTGAAGCCCAGATCTGGTTCTTATAACATGGTGTGTAATGATTTTTTATAAATGATATATCGATATAATTACACATCATATATCATCTAAGAGGATCTTCTCAGACTATGTTCTGTAAAACAAGATACAACATAATCTTTTATTCAAAAATGAATGAGATAAACTCCATAAAGTAGCCATAACATATAATAAAAAAATATGACAAATATACTAATCCTATGAAAATCAATTACGACATATGGTGAGAACAAGAATGAAAAGTAATGAAATTTAAAACTAATCAATAAAATCATTTTAATGAAACCCTTTATAATAATTATATAACATTATCCTAAATGGAAACAAAATTTCTTATAGCATTTCATCATCATAGCTTATATTTTACTACAGATAACTTCTAGTGAAGTCTCGTAAATTGGAATTTATATAATTATTAACATGCTACTAATGTAACACATTTAAAAATATGCTTACTAATAACAAATTCATGGAAAGGTGTATATAATCCAAGAGTTGAAAATGCAAAATGAGGGTGACAAGCAAGGGTGCATGTACCAATTATAACATGAATTAATAATTTTTTAGAATTGAATAAGAAAAAATATAATAATTAATTTAGCACATATAATGATTTTCATTAAATGAAAGATGAATTTTCTGACTTCTAAAATATATTTATGAAAATAGATGTCAAACATTATTTATAAATAATTTTCTATGTACTTTCATCTGGATTCCATTTGCATTAATTACCATATTCTTAAGTATAATATTCTTAACAATATATATTATAATAGTTGAATAATCACATAGTTGATTAAATATTACTCACATAATGAAGGAATTCATAATTAATGATAATCATAACCATACTATCAAGGAATCATTCCAAGACTATACATAAACATTCTATGAAGTCCCAATTTCATGACCTAGTTGTTTTCATTAGACTTACCGATGTATTGAGGGACTATAGTGGGCCACACCCATCACATGATAAGTCCAATGCATTCCTCATATGTATAAATATGTATATAAATCTATGTGTTCCTTACCAATTTGATTAAATAAATAATCTAATTTATTAAAAGTGTCTAATACAACATTGAATAATTAAATTATTCATCTTATTCAATTTTCCCTATACCACTTTGAATAATTATGGTCCCAATCGATAAGTTATCATAAAATAAAAATCCCATTTTTTAAATAATGGTATGTATTCATAAATAAAGTGAAAAATGAAATAATTAGAAGCATTAATCAATTAATAACAAGGGTTGTTAGCTATACTTTAGGTTATGTCTATAAAAAATTTGTCAATGACATACATGGACAAATAGAAACTTCTTTGTACAATTGAAGATAACAGGTGCACAAAAATTATTAGATTTCTTGGGTTTTCATATAAAATAATAACAAAATAATTTAAAACACTTGTTTCATATAAATGGAGATTTTATATTCCAATATACATGTTTTTTAATTAAAGATAGTTATCATTCATATTTACCATTCACTGATAAAAAGAATTGTGAATCAAATTAAATCATAAACATTAATTATTTATAGTATTCATTGGGGAAGATTCATAATGAATTGAAATATAATATCTGTAACAACAAATCATTTATTTCATGTGGGATATTGGTTCATAAGAGAATAATTAAACACACACTTCACCATATGTGTTTATTCATGTTTATGTATATATATTAAATAAATATAATTCTAACCATTTATCCTAAAATTATAAAATGAGATTCATGAATGTAAGGTTAATTGTATTATAAAGGTGATGATACCTTTTAAAATGTTGGTCACACAATACCCAAATAATGTTTTAATTGTTTTACATCATAAACTAGTATTCATTATAACACATACAATTAGGCTGGGTAATTGAAAAGATAAAAATCATGGATTGACTCAGACATGAAAAACTTGTAAAAAGGTGATTGTAAATATGTCTACAAATATGTAATTATGCCAATTCATAAATTTAATTTTTGATCCAATAAATTTTATATTTTTTAATACATAAAATCATAGAAAATATACAAAATATTTGTGTATGGAAACACTGTTTAATATAATCATTCATTTATTAAAAACATAAATAATGATGACTATTCCATTTGTACAGAAACATTTATATTCGTATATGAGTTTAGAAAACTCTAAAAACATCACATATAAAACCTTTGTAAGTGTTATACGCATTATAATCATCATTTAAATAATATAAATCATCGTTTAGAAATACCATAGTCATCTAGGATTAAGATTTGTATAAAACTATATATACAAGAAGTGTATATATGGGATTTTCTTACAGAAACAATGTTTAAATAATGATTACAAGTATCATAATCTTCAAATATATTAGTAATTCACTTATATAAAATGTTCAAAATCCTAAATTAGATAAGGATTTAGAACTATATACACACATATATTACTGTATATATATATATGTATGTATGTATGATATTTGAAACCTCAAAAACCACTCTTAGTAATCCCTTTACAAGTATTATTCTCATCAAAACATCATTAAATTATTAATTATCATCACATAAAAAACCAAATAGATTAGGATCAGAAGATTGTGTGAAAACATTTATACAAAGAAGTGTATATAAGATGTTTTTATATTAAACGAGGCTAAAATAACCCTTACCTGTCTTCGATGGTGGGGTTGAGCTTTGTAGAGGATGGTGGAATGCTGTGGAGGAGAAAACATGTAGGGGTATGTGTGAAGAAATTGTATATATAAACTTTTTATATATTTATTTATATACTACAGTGTAGACATAAAATATAAACAATGAAACATGAAGAAATCTGAATCTAACTATTACCGACAAGAACAAAAACTATAATCTGTGTAGACCTTTAATAAATAAGTTGATTATAATATATATATATATATTGGGAAAATGACACGATACAGTAACATATTTTCATTAAATTAATGGGAACATGTAACAATTGTGGAAAATAAAAATGGTTGGGTCTATGGAGATTGATTGGAGGACTCACGGGATAAGGATAAAATTGTGGAGGAGAGTGTGACGTCAACTAGTGCAGCACGCGGAAGAAGAAGAAGGAGGGAAGAAGGGGAAAATAAATAGAGGGATACGATCGTCTCTTCCTATCCGAATAGCTATAATGGATCCATTAAATTTAAAAAATATATGAAACAATGAGATTATATTTTAGTTGATTGGATGACTATGGTGGGTTCTACAGTTTTAAAAACATAAGAACATTTGAGATCAAATGCATCTGAATCAGAGGATTGATGAAATCCAAGGAAATAAGATGCGGTAGTGGGGGTTTGAAGTCCAAACAAGTACGTGCATCTTAGATCTCATTCAAAAAGATCACATGGTTCATATTGGGTTCTGTGAAAAAATCCACACACCACATCAATACACGGAGTTTTTCTGGACCACCTTATAATATGTGATTCCACTACCTCCATTTCGAAGAGACAAGAACATTGTGGGGACCTTATACACAAGATCCCCTCCCATGGGCCTTGGACCACCCTCACCCTCATCACTGCGCAACCTGGCTCACCTGTGCTCATGCCTAACCAGGCCCTATATAGTGGTCTTACACGAATTTATCCCCCACTGTGCATGTCTTGTTCCTGACTCAACAAGCATCATGCATGTCTTTTTGTGATTCCCACGAAGACCTTGAGGGATTGGCATTCTCAGATTTCCTCGGTCAAACTGTGAGTACTCAGCTAAAGTTTTATATAAAATTAATTAAATCCAAATATTTAAGAAAAACAGAACACAGATATAGTAAAAAAATATTCATTCCCAATATAAATTTCATTATATTCGTATGTTCGTAGTCATTTTTAGTTCTAAAACATTTAATTTCAAAATCTAAATATAAAATACAACTTCCATCAAAAATTACATTAACATTACAAATTTACATTCATTTTAGAAGAAAAATCATGGTTATTATATTTCTACTTGGAAAAGATAAAATATATCTTGAATTAAAACTATGTCATAATTTTTACAATATATAACTTTAAAATGTGTAAGGAATTTTAAAAAATTTGAAATAATTACTGGCCTTATAAATGTTTTTTAATACCAATGGTCACTTGATTTAGAACCCTTATGACTATAAGGAGAGTTAACAATCATAATTAACATCAATGGTTAAAATTTATTATAAATACCCGTTTAGGGTGTTCCGAAATACATCAAAATTGGATTTTAATAATGGTGATCTATAATCCCATGACCCTTTTTATATTTTCCATAGTAATTTCATTAATGTTATTTATTGATAGAATCTCGAAGGATTTTCACTACGTACATGGTCTATTTGATGTGGTAGGTGGACTTCTGAGAATCCTGATTGGCCTTACATTAGGAATTATTTGATAGTTTGGGTCTTTCAACCACATCGTAATGTAATGTTTCTATGTTTCTATTGAATAAAATGTATCCTATTTTATTCTAACATAATTTATTTTTTAACAAAATGAAAAAATAATAAAACAATTAAACATAATAACTAAAAAATTATAATTATTATCAACATAAATATGTCTGGGGCATCACATTATTCCTTAATAAAAATAATTGGGTCCCCATAATTTGATTTTATTCTAGTAGTCTTATGGGAAATGACCTTCTATCATTCACCTTGATGTCCCTACATAACCATATTATGTATTATTAATTAACACAAATAATTGGAAAATATTTAATTTATACCTTTACTAGTCCCTTAGGAGTTTGTGAATCTCTGTTGTAATGGTTTCCAATGTAGATAAAATTTGTCAATTTCATTGGTCCAAATGCACCTCAAGATGCTAGAGTCAAACTCATATATGTAGAAATCATACCTTAGGTGAATGTAATGTGTTATAAAAATCTTTAAGATATCATAGAGAACTTGAATCCTATAGACCAACCAGACCACCATATTTTCTGAATTTCTAAAATCATAAATCTTCCATTAAAAACTGATGTTTTGGAGTTGAAATTGATAAGTTGTGCCAATCACCCGCTTCACTAGCTTCCCGAAAATTTCTCAATGATAAATACCACTCACACATGGTAAAACATCTAAATCAACCCTCAGTATAATTTCATCATCATGAATACAATGAAAGTTGTGCATGAACAATGAGTAAGTAAATGAAACCCATCCCCTATAATATTTGTACTACCCTAGGCATGTTAGACACTTAATAAAGTTGTTTTCAAGAAAAACGTAGGTTTCAAAAAAGCATGAATACATCCAAAAATTAATTTAACGTTATCATTTCTAGTATCTCATCTAAATGAAACAAGATTTTTATTTTTGAGTCTCTTCTTTCCATTTATAAATTTTAACAAAATATTCTACTCAGGAAAGAAATGATATGTTTTTAGTTTTATTCTAATTTTCCATAATTTTCTAGATGTATCCTTTGATACCCTCTATAATTATATGACCTTAGAAGCCCAGAGCTGGTTCATAAAACATGGTTTGTAAATGTTTTCTAAAATAAATGATGTCGGGAAAATTATACATCAAAAAACATCTCAGTCGATCTTCTCAGTCTAGGTTTTGTAAAAAAATATACAACTAATGTTTTTACTCAATATAAATGAGATAAACTCAAAAACGTATCCACCACATAGAATAACTCAAATCTTATAAAACAAATAATACTATAAAAATTAATTAAAAATATAGGGTGACTCTTAGAATGCATAGTATGTGGTTCTAAGACTAACCAATAAAGTAATTTTTAAAAACAACCTTTTAAAATCATTATAAAACATTTAAATAAAGGAAAAAACATTTATTGTAGCACCTCATCATCATTTTATAAAGTTTACTAGATATAATTTTTATAGAATTATCATACACAATATTTTAAATATTTATTAACAAGATACTAATGAAACACATTTCAAAATATACATACTAATAAAAAAATTCATTGAATGATACATATAATCTAGTAGTTTATCAAACTTTGTTAAGGGTGACATGCAAGAGTTCAGGTAAAAATGAGAACTAGAATTAATACTCTCTTCTAATTTGGGAATAAACAATATCATGTATCACTTATCATATAAAATTATATTCATGAAATGAATGATGAATTTTTTAACATTAGTCTTAATTTAAAAAAAATAGATTCCAAACATTCTTTATAAATGATTTTCTATTTACCTCCATCATTATTCCATGTTCATTAATTATCATAATCATAAGTACAAGATTCTTAACCAAGGATATTCAACAAGTTGAGTAGTCACATGGTTGATTAAATATCACTCACATAATGAGGGAATTCGTAATGTATGATAATCATAACCATACCATCAAGGACTTGTGCAAAGACCATACATAAAAATTCTATTAAGGCCTCGTACCATTACCTAGTTTGTCTCATTAGACATGCCGATGAATTGAGAGGATATAGAAGGCCCCACTCATTACATAATAAGTAAAATTCATTTCATATATGTCTAAATATTTCTTTAAATAAATGTTTCCCATACCACTTTGATTTATTAAATTATGGATTTTATTCAATATCTCCCATACCACTTTGACTAAGATAATTTTGTCTCTTATTCAATGTGTTTCACACCACTTTGAATAATTAAATTCGAAATCCATTAGATATCATAAAAGAAAATTTTCATTTCTAATAACAATATATATTCATTAACAATGTGATGTATGAAATAATTGTAAATATTAGTATAAAAATAGCAAGGAGTTTCATATATACTTTAGGCTATTGCTATTTAAAATTTATCAATGAAATTCATTTAAAAACAGTCACACTTTTGTACATCTAAGGATATCAGGTGCACATATAATAATAGATTTTTTGGTTTTTAACATAAAATAATCCCTATATGTATTTATGAGTGTATATGTATATGTATTAATAAAATATAATTCAACCATTTATCCTAATCTTATAAATGTATATGCATTCATGTATGGTTAATTGTAATAGAAAGGCGATGACCCCTTTTATAATTTTGGTCAATAAATAAGAAATAAGGTTTTTTATTGTTTACAATCTTAAACTATTATTCATGATCACACATTCAACTTTTCCCATGTAATTGAAAACATTACATTCAGGTATTGACTCGAAAATGTAAAACATGTGTAAAGGAGTGTATGAATATATTTATACATATAGAATTATGGAAAATCATAAATTATATTTTTGATCCAATATATTGTAAAATTTCCAAGACATAAAATCATAGAAATTTTTCAAAATATCTGGGTAGGGAAATTCCCTTTTAAAAATAATTGTTCATCTTTTCAAAACATAAAATAGTTTGAGTACACCATTTATAAATATACATATATATACATATATGAGGTTATAAAACTCCGAAAACATCACATAGAAAACCTTTTCATGTGAAATACACAATAAAAACATCATTTAAATAATAGTAATCATCATTTGGAAAATCTAAAATAATTTAGGATTTAGAGTTGTATAAAACCATATATACCAAAAGTGAATATATGGGATTTGAATAAACTTATCAAGGATTGATAAAATCTTACAAGTATCACATGCTTCAAATATAATAGTATATCACTAATATAAATTGTAAAAAAACCCTAAATCAGATATGGATTAAATACTATTTTGATATATATATATATGTATGATATTAGAAACATTAAAAACAACTATTAGTAAACCCTTTACAAGTATTATATGCATCAAATAATTTGGTGATTACTTATAATAGTCGCTTGAAAAAACCTAAAATATATTAGGATTTGATGATTATATAAAATCATAGATACAAATAAGTCTATATAAGGGTTTTTTATTTAAAAAGAAAGACTTAAATAACCCCTACCTATCTTCAAAGGTGAGGTTAAGCTGAGCAGTGGGTGATGGATGGTTGGGGAGGATTAAACTCATATGGTTATGTGTCCGGAATGGGTATATAAAAATTGTTTAAATATATTTCAGTATACTATAGTTTAGATATAAAATATAAACAATGAAACTTGAAGAAATATGAATATAAATATTACAAAGAAGAAGAAAAACATTAATCTGTGTAGAGCATGAGTAAATTGGTAATTGATAATATATATATATATATATAATTAAATACATAAATGATAAACCAAGGGGTTTGAATTAATCAAATTCATCCATGGTGGACTTGTGGGAATATGAAATGGAATGGTTGGAGGAGAGTTCTGGGAGGACTCATAGGATGAGGAAGAAACGGTGAAGGAGAGTGAAACATCATTATCATCGGTGCGAGGAAGAAGAAGAATAAGGGAATAATGGTGAAAGGAATGGACATTTATGATTGTCTCAACACTATCAGATGGCTACAATGGCTCCGTTCATTTTAAATAAAAGTTGAATGAATTGGATTATATCTCTTTTGATTGGAGAACTATCGCGGCTTCTGCTGTTTTAAAAACATATGAACAGTCAAGATCAAATGCATCTATATCGAAATGATGAAGAAATATACAGCAATAAGATGTGGTGGTGGGGGTTTTAAAGTTTAACCAGAGCTGATTATTGAGATATTGTGCAACAAGATCAATCTTTTATATTGCATTCTGTTGAAAAATATGCATCCCACATAAAAACTGTGAGACATTCTAGACTACCTTATAAAAGTTGATGTCGTTGCCTCCATTTCGATGACACAAACCCGGATAGTGGGAACTTTATACTTGGTAACCCCACATACGAGCCTTGTCCCATCCTCACCCTCACTAGTGTGCGACCGAGCTCACTCATTGCTCGCGCCTAACCAGGCCCTATACATGGGTGTGACGTGAGTTTATACCTCACCATGCTAGTCATGTGCATGAATAGACATGTGTTATGCATGCATTTTTTTGATTCCCACTAAAACAATGGAGGGGATTGGTCTTCAAGGCATCCCTCAGTAGAATTGTGGGTAAAAAAAAAATTAAAAAAATTTATTAAATCCAAATATTTATGAAAAATAGAACACATATATAGAAAAAAAACATTCATTATGAATCTAAATGTCATAATTTTATATGTCTGTATTCATTTTTAGTTTTAAAACATAACATTTCAAAATCCAAATATAAAATACAACTATAATCAAAACATGTCATTACTTATATAAATTTTCATTAATTTTAAAATAAAAATAATAGATATTATATTTTTATAATCTAGATATAAAATATTTCATCAGTTAAAACTATGTAATCATTCAAACAAGATATAAATATATAATGTGTAATTTATTTTAAAAAAAATGAGATATTTAATGGATTTATAATGTTTTTTATAAAAATAACATTCATCACCTTATTTTGAACCCCAATAGATATAATGATAGGTGACGGTCATAATTATTTTCAAAAGTTAATAATGCCTTATAAATACCTATTTAAGGTGTTACACACATAAGTAAAAACTTTTCGTATTTTAAGAATGGTTCTCTACATTCCATTAACGTTTATTATTTCTTAATTGTAAATTACCTAATGTTCTTCATTGGGATATAATCGAAGGATATTACCTACTTACTTGGTCTAGCTTTTATGTTTGGTGGTCTTCCAATGATCCTGATTAGCAATGCTGTAGGTATTCTAGGATAGTTATAGTCATCAGACCTTATCGTAATGTTATGTTTGTGTTTCTATTGAATAAAATGTGTCATATATTATTATGCAATTATTTTTTTTGGAACAAAACTAAAAAATAATAAACCATTGATCATAATAAATAACAATTATTATTATTTAAAATATAAATATTTCAAGGATTTCACATTATCCCCCCCCCCCAATAATTACGTCCTCACAATTCAATCATACTCTGGTAGTCATATGGTAATTGACCCTCTGAGAATCACCTAGATGTCCCTACATAATGATCGTACGTATTATTAATTAACAAAAATAATTGGAAAAAATAATTTATACCTTTAATGTGACCACATGAGTTATTGATTATTCATTGACATGGTTTCCATGTTAGTTCTAAATTCGTCATTTTTATTGTCCAAATGCACCTCATGTAGCTAGAGTCAAACACATGTTTGAAGTGATCAGACCTTTGGTGAAAGTAATAGGAGATGAAAATATCATACATATCTGAGAGAACATGATTCCTATAGACCATGCAGACCATCATATTTTATAAAATTCTAAATATAAATCTTCCCATATGAACTATCATTTTAGAGTCTAAATATTGAAGCAGCACAGAGGTCACCCGCTTCAGTAGCATCCCGAAAATTCCTCAAATATAGATACCTTTAAAACATGGTAAAAAATCTAAAGAGACCCTTGAAATTATTTCCCATTGTTCACTGAATGGATGTTGTGCATGCACTGTGAGGATTTAAATGAAACCCAATACATAGAAGAATTGGAGTACACTAGGGGTTTGGACACTTGGTAATGTCATTTGAAAGACAGACGTAGGATTCCAATTGGTGAAAATACATCCGAACATGAATTTAACATTATAGTTTCTAGAATATCTTGTAGAAGGTACATGAGATTAGTTTTTCATTTACTTCTGTCCATCAAATAATTTTTTTAAAAAGTTCTACTTATCAAACAATAACTAAATTATTAGTTTTATTCGTATTTCTAGGATTTTATAGACAATTCCATTGATACCATCTGTAACTCCCCGACCCCAGAATCCCATAGTTAGTTCCTAAAACATGTTGTGTATTTTTTTAATAAAATAGATGCTTATAAAATTACACATCGAAAATCATCATAAATGATCTTCTTGATCTAGGTTCTGGAAAACCAGTTACAACTGAAAATTTTCTTCCAAACTGAATGCGATAAACTCCATAAAGTAGCCACTACATAGAATAACTCAAAGATGAAAAATATACTAGACCTTCAAAGATAAATTAAAATTTAATGGTGATCACAATAATGCGAAGTAAAGGGTTTTAAAACCATTCAACAAAACACTTTTTTTAATCCTTCTAAAATTATTATAAAATGTTTTCTTAAAAGGAATCCACATTTCTTATAGTATGTCATCATCATTTTTCAATGGTTTCTAGAAATCAGTTTTAGGGAAAGATCATAAAAAATAATTTATATAATTATTAAAAGGATTCTGATGCAACATATTTCAAAATATGTATACTTATACAAAAAATCACAAAATTATACATATATGGTTGGAGTTGATAAATCTAAATTAATGGTGACATGAAATTGTGAAGGTAAATAATAGCACATGAATTGATACTTAGTTATAATTTCACATAAAACAATATCACTTATCACTTATCACATAAAATGAAATTCATGAAATGACTAATCAACTTTCTATCTTTTGTATTAATGTTCATAAAATAGAAGCTAAAAATTATTTATAAATGATTTGCTATGAAATACTACCCCTATGCCATGTGAATTAATTACCAAATTTATATGTACTATATTCATAACCAAGGATATTATTCTAGTAAAATAATCACATGGTTGACGAAATATTACTCACATGATGAGGTAATGCATAATGCCAGACAATCATAACCATATCGTCAAAGCCTCATGCCAAGACCATACATAAACATTCAATAAATCCCAAATTCCATGACATAGTTTTTCACAAGATACATATATATCAATATAAGGGATATATAAGGACCCACCCATCACATAATAATCGCAATACAGTCCTCGTATGTCTATATAATTCGTTAAATCATTGTGTCCTTTAACACTTTGATTAGTTAAATTATTTCTGTTATTAAAAGTGTCTCATACCACTTTTAATAAAAAAATTATATCTCTTATTCAATGTTTCTTATACCACATTGAATAATTATGGTCTTAGTCCAAGATTTATCAAAAGAGAAAAAAAATATTTTCAATAATGGTCAGTATTCATAAATAAAGTTACATATTCAATAATTTATACATTAATCTAAAAATTGAATGGTTTGTAAGTATTACTATATTATACATTTATAAAAAAATTATCAATGACATTAATTTAAAAACAAACTAAATTTTGTACATGTGATGATAACTACTGCACATAAAATAATAGATTTGTTGGTTCGTCACATTTTGTAATAACTCATAAATTCAAAACCCATGATTAATGGAAATGGCCATTTTATATAATTAAATACAAGTTTTTAAATTTATGATAGTTATCTTTTATATTTCCCGTGAACTGATAAATAATAGTGTCAATCAAATTAAATGACAAACATTAATAAATAATTGTATTAATTGTGGTAGATTCATCATGAATTCAAATATAATAGTTTTGAAGTGTAAAAAATTCATTTCATGTGGGATATTGGTGCTTAAGAGGATAATTAAAAACAAACTACACTATATGTTGTTATATATGTATATGAATATGTATTAAACAATGATATGCCCAACTATTTATCATAAGATTCAAAATTGAGATGCATGAATGTAAGGTTAATTGTAATAGCAAGGGGATGATCCATTTTAAAATCGTGGGCACAAAATAACAAAGCATGGTTTTTTTATTATTTTCCATCATAATCTAGTATTCATGATAACTCATACAATTAGGCCATGTAATTGAAAACATTAAATTCATGGATTGACTCAAAAATGTGAAACATGTAAAAAAGATGTGTATAAATATGTTTATTCATATGTAATTATGCCAAATCATAAATATTATTATTTATCCAATCGATTTTACAATTTCTAAGCCATAAATCATAGAAATTATAAAAAATATGCAGGTAGGGAAACACCCTTTTTAAATTAATTGATCATGTTTTAATAATATAAAATAGGTTTAGTATTCCATTTATACAGAACCATATATACACATATATGAGTTCATACAACATCAGAAAAATCACTTAGAAAACCATTACATGTGTTATAATCATTATAATCATAAATTAAATACTAGTAATCATCATTTAGAAAACCTAAAGTAGTTTAGGATTAATATTTGTATAGAGCCTTATATACAAAAAGTGAATATATGGGATTTTCATAACCAAAAAATGTTTGATAAATCCTTAAAAGTATCATATTATTCAAATACATTAGTTATCCACTGATATCAATTGTAAAAAAACCTATATGATATTTGGATAAAAACAATATATATATATATATATAACTGTATATAAATATGTGTATGTATGTAGGTATGAGTTTAGAGGACAAAAAAAACCACTCATAGTAATCCTTTTATAAGTATAATATGCATCAAAACATCAGTTAATTACAAATAATTTTCTCTTGAAAAAAACCAAAAATAGATTATGATTTGAAGACTAAAAACCATATATACACATAAGTGTATATAAGGGGTTTTTCATACAAAAACAAGGCTAAAATAACCCTTACATGTCTTCAAAGTTTGGCTTGAGCTGGGAAGAGGATGATAGAAGGTTGGGGAGTATAAAAATCATAGGGTTATGTGTGAAAAATCGGTATATATAAAGTATTCATATATATTTTTATATACTATGGTTTAGACATAAAATATAAACAGATCAACTTCAAGAAATCAGAATGTAACTATTACCAACAATAACAAAAACTATAATCAGTTTAGACCTTTAATAAATCATTCATTGAAAATGTATCTATATATTTTGGGAAACATACATGATACACCAAGGGGTTTAATTAATCTAATGTGACCATGGTGGACTTGTGGAAAAAACAAAATTGCTGGGACAGAGGAGAGTGATAGGAGGACTAACGGGATGAGGAAGAAACTGTGGAGGAGAGTGCGACATCAACTGGTGTAGCATGAGGAACAATAATAAGGGAAGAAAGGGAAAATTAATGGAGTGATACGATCATCTTAGTCTGATCAGATGGCTATAATAGATTCGTTCATTTTTAAAAAATCAGAACAGATGAGATTAGATCTGGGTCGGTTGGATCAGTACAGTGGGTTCCATAGTTTTAAAAATATATGAACGGTCCAAATGAAATGTGTTCAGAACAGATGGATGAGGAATATTTGTAAATAAGATGTGTAGGTGAGGGTTTGAAGGCTGAACCAGTATGGACAATTGAGATCTCGTGTAGCGATATCAAAAGATTCAAATTGTGTTCTGTGGAAAAAATTTCATCCCACATTGAAATGGGGAGAGATTATGGACCACCTTATAATACTCAATTTTGCTACCTCTATTTTGATGACACAAACACACATAATTGTGTCCTCATACAGGGGACCCCCACTCATGGGCCTTGGCCCACCCTCACCCTCACTGATGCGCAACATGGATCAACTCCTGCTCGAGTATGACAATGCCATATAAATATGACTTGTGTGAGCTTAGCCCTCACCATGCATAATATGTGGGTGAAATGACATGAATCGGGAATTCCTTTGTGAGATTCCCACTAAGACCTCGAGGGTTTGGCATTTAAGGCTCCCCTTGGTAAAAATGTGGGTACTCGCCCAAAAATTTTTTAAAAAAACAATAAATCTAAATATTTGAGAAAAAAGATGACATATATATTAAAAAAACATTCTTTCTCTTTAAAAATGTCATAATATTCATATTTTTGTATTCATTTTGAGTTGTAAAACATTAAATTTTAAGATCGAAATATAAAATAAAACTTCAATAAAAACAATTCATTACATTTATAAATTTAAATTAATGTTAATAGAAACATCATGGTTATTATATTTTTACAATCCAAATAAAAAATAAATCGTTAATTAAAACTATTCCATCATTTAAACAAGATATTACTTTAAAATGTGTTAATAATTTTATAAAATAAAAAATAAAAAATGGACTTATAATGTTTTTTGTAAAAATACCAATGGTCTCCTGATTTTGAGCCGTAATAGCTAGAAGAAGAGGTAACATTCATAATTTTCTTTAATGATTAAAAAGTCCTTATGAAAAGTAGTTTTGGATGTTCCAAACATAAAAAAACATTTTGGATTTTAAAAATAGTGATATACATTCTCTAGATGATTTGAACATTTTCCATAGTACATGAAATAGTGTTCATAGCTGTGACAGACTAAAAAGATGTTCACAACTTACATGGAATACTTGTTGGGTTCGGTGGTCTTCCAGTGATCTAGGATATGTTTCCAGTATGTATTATAAGATAGTTATGGTCAATCGCCCTAATTATATGGTTATGTTTAAGTAATTCTATAGAATAAAATGTGTCTTATTATTCTTCTAGAATTTGTTTGGGAACAAAAATAAAAAATAATAATACCATTAATCATAATAACTAACAAAGTTATATTATTTCATATAAAAATATGTCTGGGTAGTCATTGTCTAGATGAATAGTCAATAATTTTGGTCTTTGATAGATACAGATATACCATCTATTATGATTATATAACCCAAATAGGAAACCACTTGTATAAAAAAATCAAACATTGTAACTTTTTCATAAAACAAATAATTCCTTACGGACATAGGTAAAATCATAAAGTTATCTCCATGCTCTTCCTTTTACCTTGAATAGTTATGAATATCATCTGAAAAGGTCACAAAAAACTGATCAAGTTAATCATAGAAGACATTATTCATCATGTTCATAATGATAGAAGTGGAATTAGAAATAATAAATGGTATCACTACATATTCATAGTGTCCAAACATTATACAGAATGATTTCTTGGGTATATCCACCCTCAAGACACTAAATTAATCATATCAATAGTGAATATGAATCCTAGAAAAATATTGAGTTCTATGAAGTTGATCAATCATGTCAAAAATATTGGGTAATGGATACTTGTTCATGATAGGGATATTGTATTGTTCTCAATAATCAATAAAGATACACATTGATCCCCCTATCGTCTTAAAAAATAAAAAGGGTACCCCAATGTGACATTTGTGCTAGATATATAACTTTTTATTATTCCCCTATAGTTTCTTCTTCAATTCCAACATCTCAATATCGGTCATTCTTTCGGTAGTCTTGGAAATATGTGAGTGAACCAATGTGATTTCTATTAAGAACTCAACTACCTGATTATGTGGAAGAATATGAATATCTTCCTAAAAGACATCAACAAAATCACACATAATATCCATAACATTGATGTTATGTTTCTACTTAACCAACGAATATGAACTCCACTTTTAAATAGGAAGTATTTCTAGTAACACTAATGTGGCTTCCATTGAAAGATAGTATTTATTATAACCCTTGTAGACAATCATTTTTTTGTTTATAATAACAAATAGAACATATCTTCCTCAACTATAGAGGCATTGGATTAATATACATGGTTTTTACATCATATTAGGTGAATATTAATAACATTAATAAAGTACATGTCTGATAACCGTAAAAGTGTAGTGTATTTCAAATCATGAAGAAGACTCTTCGAACATGGATAATGATATTCAATTTTTCCCACAAATGACATCACATTTAGTACTCCTACCTAAAACAATTATTCATAAATTGGGGGAAGGAATAATAAGAAAGGGGGACATTAGATGTTCAGTAAGTGTAAATAAATGAGATATGTAACAATAAAATGAGCATAAGTGTATAATAAAATGAGAAAAATATTAGAAGATCATACCCTATATATCAAATATCATATACTTTATTCATGGAATAATTTTTGGATATTCATTAGAGAAGAACCATAAGGGATTTGGGAGCATAATCCAATAATGAATTGCATAAGAATAATACATGGGATTTTGGAAGACACGTAAACATATAAAATGATTTTCATAATAGTAATGGATTACTAAAAAATATATATTAGTGGAATGAGTTATCTCTTAAAACCATAGTATTCATGGTTCACCTCCAATACCATCCTAGGGGACCAATCCCATTCCAAGATAAGGATCACTCTCTATTTTAGCCCTGTATTATAGTACTGGTTTCACTTCCTGTTCCAACAATGTATTTTTGAATCAGGTTCTCTATCCATTCCAGCCCTATATTACTGAACCTTTTTCAATTATCATTCCAACCTTTTTATATTGAACTGATTTCAATCAATATTCCATCCATGTCATACTATACCGAGTTCACTCCTTATTTCAGCCCTGTCATATTGAAATGAGTGCACTCCTCATTATATCCCTATCTATCTCGAGATATATAAATATTTACCCAATGAATCATAGGTAGATATAGATCCCACCCATCTCATAATTAAATCATACATATTTGTTCCACAATATAATAATATATTCATCATATCATTACCCATAAAAATATACGGGTTTCATAAACATCATATCATAACCCATGAAACATAATGCATCTCATAAACATTGGATCGTATCATGGCATATGGAAAAGAGAAATGTTTATTAATAATCTCATCATAGAATAACCCAAGAAAATATGTTTGTTACATAAGAGTTATTCATGGTATAACCCATGGATGAAAAATGGTTTTCATAAAATACTTTTCAACTTAATCATAAACCTTTCAGCGAATGAATTTGAATAGATTCCATGGAACATATCTATAGTAAAACATATAAAATATGTGTGTATTTCATCTTATATTGAAAATAATTTAGAGAAATAGTTTATAGAAATATTGAGAAAAATATATATTATTTGAAAAACACTTTTAATATCATTTTCTTTGAAATCGAATAAAAATAATTAATAATATTTTGGAACAATTTGAACTTGAAAACATATAAAGTAATCCTGAAAACATTTCCAACCCCTTTTTATTTCAAAATAACCATGAATACTTATACAAGAATATTTGAAAACCATAAAACAGTTTTAAAATCATTTTCCTAGAAAATGATATTAAATGATAATTTACAAAAAATTGAACACATTTTTTGAAAACATTGTTGTTAAATAAAAATGATTCTCGACTAAAGGGTGAAATAATGTTAGATATTCATAAAAACATTTTCTAAAATATATGACAAATAAAATAGTTTATAAATGGTGCCAATAAATTAATATATCACAAATAAATAGGGGATAATAATATTCAAGAGGGTTCTTGGGAGATAGATCATATAATTTAATCACGGGAAGTATAATTTGAAACAATATCGATAATGATGAGATTATCAAAATTAAAACATAACACATTAGTAACTTTGAATATAGATACCAATGAAATAATAACATTCCATGAAGTTTTAACTATCATGAAAATAATGTGATTCATTATATAACATTCCAAATTGCAAGATACACACCTCGTAAATGGATATAGGTGTATTTCAAAACATGGGTCTCAGAGAAGTGAAATTGAGAAAAAAATTAACTTATCAATTTGGAAACTTTTAAACTGTAAACCCCATTAAATAGTTATTAGAAATTGGATATGAAAATACACATAAATTAAATTTTAATAATCATTTAACACATCCATATAGTGTATATACAAAACAATTGGAAAACGAGTAGTCAATCTGGAATATGTCTCCCACAAATAAAAGTGAGACTAGAAATCCTTTTAATACATGAGTGACTTTTGAATCATGAGACCTGTGAAGGAATAAAATCAATCGAAATGTTTAATATCATTAAATAAATTTAATTCATTATATAAATGGTAAATCTCAGTATATACACAACACAACTAGATTAATATTGTAACATCCCAAGTAAATAATGAATAAAAAAATTTCATATTTATTAATATTTATGATTTAAATATTAATTTTTACTTTAAAGGGGTTTCTATGTTCGATAGCGTACTCTATACGCAACGATGATTTTTTTTTTGAAAACTTACGTTGCACACTAGTAATATAATAATATTATTTTAAATGGTAGTTAACATGTAGCCATTGTATTGGCGGGAATGGATATAAATAACTAAAATATAATTATATATGTTTTTTAAATGTTTTTACATTTATCGCCATTTGATGGAGAACCATCATTAAATATACTTTTTATAAATATTATAAATTCTATTGGACTAAATATAACTCTTTTTTAGAATCGGGACATCAAAATTTACTTTGTGTAAAGTTTTGGTATCTTTCCGATAAAGTTCATTTTTTTAATGAATAGTGTAAAATGTTGTATTTTAATTCAAAACCACTTTTTAATCTAATTTATATATATGATTAGATTATCATTTGAATTGGTTTTAAAGTGAAATTAGAAAATATTTTTACAATTAAATCCAATTGTGGTCGTTGGAATTAATTTCACTTTGAAATCGAACTTAAACTAGTGTCAATCTTTTGATACTTATTGTTACATAAAAACACGCTATTTGTCATGACAGCGGGAATTAATTATTAAATTAATTAATGTGACTTATATGTTTTGAATTTTGTAAAATAGACTTCATTTCTTAATTTAGAATATCAAATATAGCTTAGGGTGAATTTTTGGTATTTTTCTGAAAAACATCAATTTTTGATGAATAGTGAAACCACTAAGTGGTTCATATAAAAATTGATTTTTTGTTTAAATAAAATTTTACCACCTCTATGTTTTGAATTTCCAAAATCTGACATACATGGTTTTCATTAAGAAGAAAAATGTCGTTCAATGAGATTAAAATAATTTTTTTGGTGAATAGTAACTCTTAAGTTCTTAATCGCGATTAGAGGTAATTAGTGTAGTTTAAGGTAAGAATAATGTTTTAATAAAATGAAATAACCTAGAAACATGTCATAATTTCATTGGATGTGTCATGGCCGACCAAGAAAATCCATTGGTCAACTTGGGGACCCCATGGAGGAACTTTGGTTGGAAAATGACATAAATACCTTTTATTTAATGTTAAAGTAAAAAAATGACACAAACATGAAATTTTTTACTAAAAAAAATATACATGGGGTTATAAAAGTCATATTTTTGACTATAAATAGTAATTGGAAATCTAAATGGATTTCCTAAATCATATTTTTTTTATAATTTTTATACATTAAATAAATTAAATTATTTATGACATCATGATGATGCAGCGATGACCTCATTATTCAACGATTTAAATAAAATGGAAAGATAATGTAAAATCTAAGACCTACACATGTCCATAACCTATTGGATGAGTGGATTTCGAACCCTCATCACCTTATCCTCTAAATACATCAATGTGGGACCTTTAAATCCGAAAATCTTTTTAAAGTAAAGTAACATTTTGTAACTTTACAAGAGTGCCCCTCCTCTCCTCTTATAAAAGGCCCCCACCTCTACCTCCTTACCCACACTCCCAAAGCCTTTGGCTCGGACAACCTCTGCCAAATATGTCTCTCCACTTCCCTATATAACTCCTTGAAGCCTCACTTTGGGTAGAAGTCTTCCCAAGTAAGCATTTGAGCTCAAACCTAAGGGAGTTACCCGATTTTAAGGTAATGTCTTCTTTTGAGTCCTTTTGTTTTATTTTGCTTTTCCAACCCCCTAAACTCTTTTTATTATTTTATTTTGTAACAAATCCAGTATACTCAATATACTATGATGTTTTTATAATAAATATTCGAGCTACAATTACACACACCTACATCTAATGGTTAAAGAACATACTGTCTCCATGGATGGCGAATTTCTACCTTCCGAAACAATGATTGTTCAACATTCTTTTAACACCTTAAAAGGTGGCCATTAAGATGACATTATATTTATATATGATATATAATATGTTTATGTTTTCCTTAAGCTTCTGTATTTTTTAATTTGGGCATACCATTATGGTTTCCATTATGGGTAAACGTGATATCTTCATTTAAGGAAGTGCGGACTACCTCCCCCTCAAAGTGATTTGATTCGTTAATGCCATATGTGGGACATATAAAGGATGGATTTAAAGTTATTGTATATTATGTTATACTGGAATTATAATATACCTCTATATCATTATTATTTATTTCCATTAAAGTATGAGATAGAAATGAAAGTAGAGTTCATGCGTAAGTACGGCTTACCATCTCCATGAACAGTGCATTTCATTTCTTATCCCCAAATGTAATGTAATATTAAATGTAAATGAATATAATGGATACATGATGAATGATACATATAAATGATTAATATAATTATGTAATTAAAATATACATACCTCTCATTTAGTTTTAATTCCATTAATATGACAACGAAATGAAAGTAGCATTCATGCGTACGTACGGCTTACCGTCTCCATGAACGGTGCATTTCATTTATTACCTCTATATTATTATGTAATATTATAAATACATGTATATGCTGGATATATTTGATTTATATGATATCCAAATCATGAATGTCATTCTGGATATAAAGATCCTTGGACCACACGAACAATATGTAATTGTAAGAAGACCACTTTCGACATAAGAACCAAATATCGACAAAGCAAACATTATTAACTTAAATGGTTACATAATGTTTATAACATGGAAATAAGTGATATAAAAGTAATAATGAATTTGAAAAATATTCTTACGAAAATAGAAATTAACTCAAGTTTATTATTCAGGACGTTAAAAAACGATCGAGCCAAGTCGGACCCGAGGTAAGGGACTTCGTCTCAATCTCCTTTCATTGAGTCATATTTCGTTTTATACACAACTTTCTTTTATACGGTGTATAAAACTCTTTGAATTTTACTTTCATACAAAATGAATCTTTTTCTACGAAGCGTTTTACTAAACAACAAAAAGGAATGTTTCTTTTAACGTATGCGTTGACAATGACCTCATCCGCCGCCGCAAGTATTATTTGGTTTTTGGCTTCCCTAACAAGCCGTAATGTTTTTTAAAAATGAAATAAATACAATATACTCTTTTATGTATTTTGGTATTGAAAATGGTTTTTATAATGGATTGTTTATGTCAATATATTTGAGTGATATATTGTGATCAATGTGTGGAAATATTTTCTTTTCTTCATGTTGGCTTTATGTCTTAGGATTTTATAATGGTACTTGTACATTTGACGGGTGGTTACGTGATGAACCATATGATGGGTGGTGCCGGGAATACCAGGAAGTTTGGTTACATTATTACCTCCAATGCATTGGGTATGGAAGTCGTCCATATGGCTATTCCATTAATTATGTATGGAAGTTGGCCGTATGGCTATTCCATTAAGTGATATGTGTGGAAGTCGACCGTATGGTTATTCCACTTAAGTATGTTTATGTCCCAAGTTAACTTTATATGTTATGTGTTCTTTATATGGGATTTATGGTAATCCTTTGGTTACAAAAATTTATGTAATGATATTTTATTCAGTGAAGAGTTTTTACTACTTCATGAAGGTGAAGGTATTACTTTGATAAAGTTATACATGGTTTACTTGATGTCTGAAAAACTAACTGTTTTCATTATTTGTGTATTCCTTACTGAGATTTTTATGCTCACCCCAAGTTTTTTATTGAAATGTTTTTCACAGGACTTAATGTCGAATAAGGTCAAGGATAGGATCAAGGGAATTTCATTCTGTATAAAACATGGAACTAGACATGTTTCTTTTTAAGAGTTTTTTTTATTTTATGAAAACTTGGTAGAAGTGTCTACTTTGTACATCTTTTTAGATGTAATAGTTATGTTCTAATTTTATAAAACAATAAACCTGAAAAGATCCTCAATGTTAATTATTCATTTAATTAAATATTATGTATGTTTTAAGTCTGTGGCCTTATAGTTGGTATCAAAGGTCGGTTTAGACAACATTAGGAGTTAGAAATGTGTTAAATTATAAGTTAATTTATGGTATGATTGAAATGATATAGCATTTAAATATTACCATTTTTCTTCTCCTATGATATTTCTATGTTAAGAATGGTTTTTCATAGAGGTAATAGAACAAATTTTCTAGGATGGCATATAGAGGGAAATGACCTTTCAAATCAGTAACCTGAGATGGTCAGAATCAGAATTGATCAGTTTACTGCAGTGATGGATCAGTTGAATCAGGTGATAATTGGTGGTTGTGTTATTGATGATATTTTGGTGTTTTCTAAAAGTAAATAGGAGCACTAAAGTCATTTAAGGGTTATCTTGCAAACCTTAAAAGAAAAGAAATTGTATGGGAAATTCAGAAAGTGTGTGTTTTGTTTGCAACAAATTTTTTCCTTGGTCATATTAATTCTAAAGATGGGATAACCGTTGATCCTGCAAAAACAAAGGTTGTTCAAGAATGGCCAAGACCCACAAATGTAACAGAGATTCGTAGTTTCCTTGGTTTGGAAGGATATTACTGAAGGTTTTTTGAAAGTTTTTCACAGTTATCTAGTCCAATGACTAAGCTAACTCGGAAGGGTTTTAAGTTTATCTGGACAAAAGAATGTGATGATTGTTTTCATGAGTTGAAAAGAAGGTTGGTGAATGCTCTAGTTTTGGCACTTCCTTCCAGGAATGGTGAGTTTGTTATATACAGTGATGCTTCGTTGAAGGGACTTGGCTATGTCCTTATACAGAATGATCAGGTAATTTCTTATGATTCACGTCAGTTGAAAACTCATGAGGTAAATTACCCTACATATGATTTGGAATTAGCTGCTGTTGTTTTTGCTTTAAAAATTTGGAGGTATCATTTGTATGGAGAAAAGTGTGAAATATATACTGATCACAAAAGTTTAAAGTATATATTCACTCAGAAATAATTGAACATGAGACAAAGGATATGGATAAAATTAATCAAGGATTATTATTGTAAAATTCCCTACCATCCGGGAAAAGCAAATAAAGTGGCTGATGCTTTGAGTCGAAAAAGTAATGCTTCATTAACCATGCTACATTTGGAACGAGATCCTTTGGTTTTTTATTTGATGAACTTTGGCATAGAATTTGTTGGTGCAAGAAGTTCTTCTGTTTTGTTTCAGGTATTAGTGAAATCTTCTCTATCAGACAGAATCATGCAAGCATAGAAGAAAGACAGTGAGTTTCAGAAAAAGGTAGAGTTGGTTCAGAAGGGTAAGTTTCCTAAATTCAACATTGATAATGATTGTGTTTTGTGATTTGGGAAGAGTTTGTGTGTGCCTTGTAATTCATAGTTAAAGAAAGATTTGTTATGTGAAACTCATAGTTCTCCGTTTTCAGTTCATCCTTGTAGTACTAAGATGTACAGAGATCAGTGGGACTATTACTGGTGGGATGGAATGAAAAAGGATATTGCTGATTTTACTGTGAAGTGTTTGACTTGTCAGTAGGTTAAGGCAGAGCGGCAGTTACCAAAAGGGATGCTTCAGCCTTTACCAGGGCCAGAGTGGAAATAGAAAAACATATCCATGGACTTTGTTGTGGGATTACCGAGAACATCTCGAGGTAAAAATGAAATCTGGGTTATTGTTGATCGCTTGACTAAATCTGCTCATTTCCTTCCTATTAGAGATACATTCTCTCTAGATCAACTTTCTCGATTGTATCTTAAAGTGATAGTCAGGTTACATTTATTTCCTCTCTCCATTGTGTCTGATCGTGATCCCAGGTTTACTTCTAACTTTTGGAAAGGCCTTTAGAAGTCATTTGGTACTGAATTAAATTTTAGTACAGCGTTTCATCCACAATCATATGGGTAGTCAGAACAAACAATTCAGACCTTGGAGGATATGCTACGAGCTAGTTCGATGGATTATCAGGGAAGTTAGGACCAACATCTTTCTTTGGTTGAGTCTTCTTATAAGAACAGTTTTCATTCCAGTATACAGATGGCACCATTTGAGGCATTATATGGGAAGCGATGTCGAACTCCAGCATTTTGGGATGAAGTGGGTGAAAGGAAGCTGATGGGACCAGAATTGGTAGAAGAGATGGCAGAAAAAGTTCAGTTGATTCAGAAACACATGAGAACAGCTCAGAGCAGGCAGAAGAGTTATGCAGATAACCGGAGGAAGGATCTATCTTTCGAGGTAGGTGATCATGTTTTTCTCAAGGTTTCTCCATGGAAATGTGTGATGAGATTTGGTAAGAAAGGAAAGCTGAGTCCAAGGTTCATTGGACCATATGAAATTCTGGAGAGTGTTGGATCATTTGCTTACCAAGTGGCTTTACCTCCAATTTTATCTCAGGTACACAATGTTTTTCATGTTTCGATGTTGAGGAAGTATATGCCAGATTCACCTAATGTTTTGAGCCCATAGGTAGTTGAGCTGGAAGAGAACCTCTCTTATGAAGAACAACCAGTCCAGATTCTTGATCAAAGATAGCATGTGTTGCGAAATAAGGTAATTCACCAGGTAAAGGTTTTTTGGAAAAACTATATGGTTTAAAAGGCAACATGGGAATGTGAAAATGCTATGAGGGATAAATACCCCCACTTATTTTGATAAGTGAATAAAATTGCAAGGATGAAATTCCCAAAAGGGGGGAAGGATGTAACATCCTAGGTAAATAATGAATAAAACATTTTCATATTTATTAATATTTATGAATTAAATATTAATTTTTACTCTAAAGGGGTTGCTATGTTCGATAGTGTACTCGATACGCAACGATGAGTTTTTGGGAAAACATACGTTGCACACTAGTAATATAATAATATTATTTTAAATGGTAGTTAACATGTAGCTGTTTTATTGGTGGGAATGGATAGAAATAACTAAAATATGATTATATATGTTTTTTAAATGTTTTTACATTTATCAAATAAAAGATAAAGGCTTAAAATACAGAAAGAATTCAATTTTAGGCATTTATACCCTAATTTTCACTAAAGGTTCACTTATCACCATTTGATGGAGAACCATCATTAAATATACTTTTGATCAATTTTATAAATTCTATTGGACCAAATATAAATCTTCTTTAGAATTGGGACATCAAAATTTACTTTGTGTAAATTTTTGGTATCTTTCCGATAAAGATCATTTTTTAATCAATAGTGTAAAATGTTGTATTTTAATTCAAAACCTCTTTTTAATATAATTTATTTATATCATTAGATTATAATTAGAATTGGTTTTTAAGTGAAATTAGAAAAAAAATTTACCATTAAATCTAATAGTGGTCGTTGGAATTAATTTCACTTTGAAATCGGACTTAAACTAGTGTCAATCTTTTGATACTTATTGTTTCATAAAAACACGCTATTTGTCATGAAAGTGGGAATTAATTATTAAATTAATTAATGTGACTTATATGTTATTAATTTTGTAAAATAGACTTCATTTTTGAATTCGGAATATCAAATATATCTTAGGGTGAATTTTTGATATTTTTCTGAAAAACTTCAATTTTTGATGAATAGTGAAACCACTAAGTGGTACTTGTAAAAACTGATTTTTTGTTTAAATGAAATTTTACCACCTCTGTGTTTGGAATTTCAAAAATCCGACATACATTGTTGTCATTAAGAAGTAAAATGTGGTTCAATGAGATTAAAATAATTTTTTGGTGAATAGTAACTCTTAAGTTCTTAATCGCGATTAGAGGTAATTAGTGTAGTTTAAGGTAAGAATAATGTTTTAATAAAATGAAATGACCTAGAAAAATTTCCTACCCTCATTGGATGTGTCATGGCTGACCATAAAAATCCATGGTTCAACTTGGGGACCCCATGGAGCCACTTTGGTTGGAAAATGACATAAATACCGTTTATTTAATGTTAAAGTAAAAAAATGACACAAACATGAAATGTTTTACTAAAACAATTTTGAAATGGGGTTATACAAGTCATATTTTTGACTATAAATAGTAATTGGAAGGCTAAAACGATTTCCTACATCATAGTAGTTTTTTTATAATATTTATACATTAAATAAATTAAATTATTTATGGCATCATGATGATGCAGTGATGACCTCATTATTTTACGATTTAAATAAAATGGAAATATAATGTAAAATATAAGACCTACACATGTACAAAACCTATTGGATGAGTGTATTTCGAACCCTCATCACCTTATCCTCTAAATAAATCAATTTGGGACCTTTAAAATCAGAAACTCTTTTGAAAATAAAGTATCATTTTGTAATTTTACAAGAGTGCCCCTCCTCTCCTCTTATAAAAGGCCCCCACCTCTACCACCATACCCACACTCCCAAAGCCTTTGGCTCGGCCAAACTCTACCCAATTGGTATCTCCACTTACCTCTTTAACTCCTTGAAGCCTCACGTTGTGCAGAAGTCTTCCCAAGGAGGCCTTTGAGCTCAATCCAAAGGGAGTTACCCAATTTTATGGTAATGTCTTCTTTTGAGTCCTTTTGTTTTATTTTGCTTCTCCAACCACCTAAACTCTTTTTATTCTTCTCTTTTGTAACAAATACAGTATCCTTAATATACTAGGATGTTTTTATAAGAAATATTCTAGCTACACTTACAAACACCTACATCTAATGGTTAAAGAACATACTGTTTCCGTGGATGGCGAATTTCAGCCTCCTGAAACGATGATTGTTCAACATTCCTTTAACACCTTAAAAGGTGGCCATTAAGATGACACTATATTTGTATATGATATATAATATGTTCATTTTTTCATTAATCTTCTGTATTTTTCATTTTGGGCATACAGTTATGGTTTCCATTATGGGTAAACGTGATATCTTCATTTAAGGAAGTGCGGACTACCGCCCCTCAAAGTGATTTGATTCGTTAATGCCATATGTGGGACGTATAAAGGATGGATTTAAAGTTATTATATATTATGTTATACTGTAATTATAATATACCTCTATATCATTATTATTTCATTCCATTAAAGTATGATATAGAAATGAATGTAGCGTTCATGCGTACGTACGGCTTACCGTCTCTGTGAATGGTGCATTTCATTTCTTATCCCCAAATGTAATGTACTATTTAAATTACATGTATATAATGGATATATATGATGAATGATAAATCTAGATGATTAATATAATTCTGGAATTAAAATATACATGCCTCTCATTTAGTTTTAATTCCATTAATATGACAATGAAATGAAAGTAGCGTTCATGCGTACGTACGGCTTACCATCTCCATGAATGGTTCATTTCATTTCCTACCCCTAAATGATTATGTAATATTATTAATACATGTATATGTTGGATATATATGATTTATATGACATCCAAATCAAGAATGTCATTCTAGATATAATGAACCTTTGACCACACGAACAACATGAAATTGTAAGAAGTCCACTTTCAACTTAAGAACCAAATATCGACAAAACAAACATTATTAACTTAAATGGTTACATAATGTTTATAAAATGGCAATAAGTGATATAAAAGGAATAATGAACTTGAAAAAGGTTCTTAAGCAAATAGAAATTAACTCAAGTTTATTATTCAGGACGTTAAAGAACGATCGAGTCAAGTCGGACCCGAGGTAAGGGACTTCGTCTCAATCTCCTTTCATTGAGGCATATTTCATTTTATACACAACTTTCTTTTATATGGTGTATAATCCTATTTGACTTTTACTTTCATACAATAGGAATCTTTTTCTACGAAGCGTTTTACTAAATGGAAAAAAGGAATTTTTCTTTTAACGTACGCGGTGACAACAACCTTTTCCGCCGCCGCGAGTATTATTTGGTCTTTGGCTTCCTCAACAAGACGTAATGTTTTTTAAAATGAAATAAATACCATATACACTTTTACGTATTTTGGTATTGAAAATGGTTTTTATAATGTATTTTTTATGTTAATATATTTGAGTGATATATTGTTATCAAAGTGTGGAAATGTTTTCTTTCCTTTATGTTGGATTTATGTCTTATGATTTTATAATGGTACTTGGACATTTGACCGGTGGTTATGTGATGAACCATATGACTGGTGGTGCCGTGAATACTAGGACGGGTGGTTACGTTATAACCTCCAATGCATTGGGTATTGAAGTTGTCCGTATGGCTATTCCATTAAGTATGTATGGAAGTTAGCCGTATGGCTATTACATAAAGTGATATGTGTGGAAGTCGACCGTATGGTTATTCCACTTTAGTATGTTTATGTCCTAAGATACCGTTATATGTTATGTGTTCTTTATATTGGTTTTATGGAAATCCTTTGGTTAAAAAAAGGTAATTAATGATATTTTATTCAGTGAAGAGTTTTTACTACTTCATGAAGGTGAAGGTATTACTTTGATAAAGTCATTCATGGTTTACTTGATGTTTGAAAAACTAATAGTTTTCATCCATTGTGTATCCCTTACTGAGCATTTTATGCTCACCCCAATTTTTTTTGAAATGTTTATTACAGGACTTAATTTGGAATAAGGTCAAGGATGGGATCAAGGGAATGTCATTCATTATAAAACATGGAACTATACATGTTTCTTTATAAGAGTTTTTTTTATTTTATGAATACTTTGTAGAAGTGTCTACTTTGTAAATCTTTTTAGATGTAATAGTTATGTTATAATTCTCTAAAACTATAAACCTGAAAAGAACCTCAATGTTAATTATTCATTTAATTCAATATTATGTAATGTTTAAGGTCGAGGCCTTATAAATATGTGAATATAACTTATATCTCAAAAAAATAAAAGTGATATGAGAAAACCCTTACCTTATGTCTTGAAAGTATTCACACACATTAAAACATCTTCTATAATAAATATGTGATTATTATTAATATACCACATGGGAAAAAATTTATATATCTTACCATAATATTTTATTACTACTTTATATACCCTTTTATTAACAATTCCATGTCAATGTTATGTTTTGGGTAATAACCACTTTTATTCAAGTATCCATGTAACAAAACATGTTTAAATACCTTGATTCCCAATATTTGAGGATTTATTGGGTTTCAGTTGGGGTATAAGTGGACTGTGGAAGAATTCAGGGAGATCCGGGGACGCTTGTGGAGGCAGAAGGGTGTATGGAGTGGTGATGGTGATCCTCTTCAGGTAGAGGTGTGCGATAAGGTGGGTTGTGAGTGGTGGATCCTGCATCAGCCAGGGACGATGTCAAACCATGACCGTGTATTCTCCATTATATTATTCTATTCTTGGTCTTAGATCATTCTAATTGAGGTCGTAGATGGGATCGAATCAAAATTTTGAGTTTTTCAAAATTGGGTGAATTTTTTGTTGGTACACGGGAACCACAAGATTAGTGGAAACCATGTGATTTCGACCTAGTACTTGTGTGGTAAGTCTTTGTTTTGGATAGAATCTACTGCACCGTTTGAGCACTATTGGTCAAACCATGTGGTATTTTGATGCGGTCAGTCCCCTCGTAGGCAGTAACTACAAAATAGTTGGTGCATGATCGTCCAAACAAAGTGGGTTGTTCTTGTGGGAGTTCCATTCATTGGTAGTGGATACCAAACAATAAGAACATGGTTTGGTAAAACCTACATCCAAACTATGCAATGGGACTAGAAATGTTAAAACATAAAATTATTTTTCTCACTCTTTCCCTTTTAATGCAATATCCCCCCCCCCCACTTTGTCGAATTTGGTGCACCATGGGATCTCAAAACCACTCTTCCATGTGATCCTCCCCCCCATCATTTCGTGATCCTCAATTCCAGGGTGATTTTTAGTGATTCTTGTCATTTTTATCTTCTTTATTAGTTCACCTCTTTATTTTTTGGTTCCTCCTTGGTAGTCCCTCCCTTGGCAGAACCCTAGATGTTATGGTTTATATGTAGCTTGGTTTTCATTGTATTTTGGGTGTGAGGATCATCCTAGGGGTCCTAATCTCTCTTCTATTATGTTTTCATCACATTCTCAGGATATTGAGGTAGGTGTCCCGATGAATTTCCTTTTTGTTGAAAACAATTGGAACTTGGGTGCCTTCAATAAATTGGTCGACATGATTCACATATTTATGGTTCACATAGATAGTTTATTATTGTGATATATTATTGGTAGATTTTGTAAAATATGTTATTTAAAAAATATATTTAGTTATGCCAAATAAATTAATAACTTTATGTGTTTTTGTTAATTTCATTTGATTTATAAAAATGAAATTTGGTGTTTTGAGAAATTTATAGCCTTATGTATATTATAGAAACCTTTTTTGATAGTGGGATTACAATTTTAAAAGTTAATTAGTTATTTATAAAGCATGAAATCTATTTATGGCATGATGGTTATAGTGAAATGTTTTGAATGTATTTTCCACTGTTTTAAAGAGGTTTTTCCTTATCATCAAATAATGTAAAATTTTTGGATTTGGTTTAAAAAGTATGTGGTGGTTTTAAAAATCTTCTGGATTATTCCATAGGACATTATAGGGTTTCATTGTATTTTAGTTCATCCATTGGTATATAAGGTGCACACATAGATGAGAATTCAAATGATGAATACAATATAAGTAATGTTATTCTCAAATCATGGTTTATCAATTGTACCTTAATTAAATAATAACATGTGGTGTGTCATTTGATTTTGAATTTATCCCTTAAAATATGGTAAATTTGAAAATTGACTCTTGTTTTTTATAAATGTTATTATAATGGCCTTCTGGAACATTCCATGAGGTTTCATGTTTTATTCAATGTTTGGAATGGGTTTGGTACATGTATTTCATTCTAGAAATCATAAAGGCTCATTTAGTATTTTGAACATGAATGTGATGTATAATTAGGTTTTATAAGTGTTTCAGAATCTATTTGTTATATATAAATATATATTTGAATTTAATTTGTGGAAGGCATGGTTGGCACATTATGATGTTGGAAATGAATTATAGCTTGAAAGTGTAAATACACAGTCAGTGATTTTGATTTTTTTTTTAAATTTATTTAAAATACCATGTAATGTGACATTGTAGTTGGCTCTATTGATTATTTGATATTTAATTGGAACTCCTATTACAGATTTCCCAATATGATTTATCGTATAAGAGGTGTCCATGTTTAGGATAGGCAGGTGTGGTGATGGTATCTAAGGTGAGTCTCATGTGTGAGGACCTCCTACTTACAATGTATACTTTTACCATGGGTTTATGGGCATCTTTTAAAGGATTTAGTGATGGTTTCTTAGCCGTAATGATTAGATGGGTGGGTACCCTCTGGATTTTCTATTAGACCAGGTGGGTTGTGCCACTATATTGGTTTGTTGAGGGTGGCCAGTTGGTTATAGACTAGGGATTGTCACCATATACGGGCAGGTGGTTCCGAACTGAGTATTTCCAGGTGGATCTCTAAGGATGATTATTAAAATTTCATAGTCATTATAAGTATTTTCTTGTTTACTTTTTATTGAAATTGGTTTTCAATGGGTATTGTTTATTTATTTCCTTCATAAATCGGAATTTTTTTACTTTTTTACTTGGATTGGATGATAGTTTGAAAAAGGTAATCTATTTTGGAAATGAATCATGGAGTGTGTTGTCTTTAAAGTGGGGAAAACTATGTTTTTAATGAAATTCTAAAACCCTATTTTAATAATTATATTTCAAATTAGTTTTAATAGGATGTTCTCTGTATTGGAAATATATGTATTCTTTAGTGGATAGATTCTGAGATATTTATCTCACTTCCAAATTCTCCCAATCCATTTCAGTAGACCCAATCTATTTTTTAGGTTCTACTTAATGTTTAAGTTTCCTGGTTGAGATGGATCTTTGAGAGGTTTGGACTTATGGACAGAGGAGACATTGAGGTCGCATGGAGATCGTTTTGGTAGAGGTTTGGTTTTGGATTCATTTTACTATTTTTTTTTTGTTTCTCATAACTGAATAATTTTATTATAATCATCTCAAATTATGTTTTTATTCATTTCTAAATTATTATTTTGTATATTTGGTTTACTCGATCATTGTTAAATGGGATGAAATTATTCCCACATGTATTTATTTTTATGTCTGACACTGGGTTTCAACCAATGTGATAGGGAATGCTCTTTGGGCCATGTCTTGGACTAGATTGGGTATTTGGATTGGATAGTATTACAGTATAGTTTGTGAAAAATGGAAGTAGAGGGAGTTATTTGGATATTATGATTTTTAGGGGTCAAGGGGTAGGTTATGGGATAGTTTCTAATCACTACCACACAAGAAAAGAACCGAGTTACTAGTGGTAGTAAGTGATTTGGGCCTTTGTATTTGTTTTTGATTGATGAATGATGATGGAGTTGATCAAGTGTTATGTAATGATCTCAAATGCAGAAGTGACCCATGTGGAATCATAGTACATGGTTCAAGATCATCTTAGAATTTAATGCTTACTTAGGGTATGACCGACTACCATGTCAGCATGTTAGGAATAACTATTATTTCCTCATTCAGGTATTTCATCATAAGTTGTGTCTTCCCATGGTTATGGTTATTGTGACTAGGCATTTGAAAAATAAAATGGGGTTTGTATTGGAAAAATTATTTCATTCAAGTGGACTGAAATTTGTAAAATGGGTTTAAAATGATTTTTTTTTTGTTTGAAAAAATGGTTCATGTTTTGAATTGCTAAGGAAATGGGTTTGGTGAAACACTTGATGATCCTTATAAACATTTTAACATGTGTGGGTATCTTTTCATAGCACATGTATGAACATTTGGATGGAAATGGATGAAATCATGTTTGAAGGGTCATAGGATTTTGTTGGTGGGTGTATGAAATCAAAGGCTTGACCTTGTTTTTCTAATGTTATTTTTGGAAGAGGAAAATTACTCTGGGAATTTGTTTTTAATTTTTAATGATGGTCTTGATTTTATAAAAGTCACATTGATGGAAGGTTATTTATAAATATAAATGAAAACGGAATTATGTAAAAGAGGATTTTTATTTTTAGATATGTTTTTCTAGGTTGTGATCAGGTTGTTTTGGATCAAGATGTTTCCTCCGATTTTATATTGTTTTGATGTTGATTGGGGTCTTGTGTTCTTCAGGTTGACAAAAATATGCCTCCCTAAAAGGTCCCCAAATATTTTAATGAGTCATGTATTTTTTCTTATTCACCATAATTTTTTCCTATTCTTTATGGTGAGAGAGGTTTGATAGAGTCAATTGATTTGTTTGAATAAGTCTTGTGTGTCTTCAAATTGTTGGGAACTCTAGAGGTTGTCAGAGTTCATGTCGTTCTAGGGTTGTTTGAGGGTCCAAATTTGGAAGAATGTGAATTGATTTCGCCATCATGGATGCATGTTAGGATTTTGTGGGAAGTGTTTATGTCGATATTTATTTGATGGTTCATACCTGAGGACATAAATACAAAGAACATGGGAGAACATGTTAGTACTCAAAAAGGTGAGAAGATGGTGAAGGCCAATATTTAACATTTTAAGGATATGGTTTCCATTTCTCAGCGTTAGTGCTGTAAGATATCTTGAAGGATTCTATTTTTACTGGAGGTCCTCATCCCAAGAGTATGGAAGGGTTCATATTTATAAGGATCATTGTTTTGAGAAGTCGGTGAACAAATAATTTCATGATAAGTTGGTTGTTGGAGCAAAGGTAGTTTTAAATGTGGAATCTCTTCATTGGGTATGGCTTAAATTTTGCCAAACCTTTCCCTTGTTTTCAAAAATTGTGGCCAGTTTGGGCATTCGAATCCATATTATTGCAGTCCTCTGAATACAGTCCATCATTACAGCTATATTAGTCATATAGAGAGGTTTTGTAAGAAGCATATCCCGATGAAGATGTTTTTATCATAGGATGATAATAATTTACTATGATGTAAAAGATTCTTAAGTCATTATGGCTCCATCCACATGCCTCAAAATGATTCTCGCTTTTAGACATGAATTATCGGGGGTGTGCAGGAAACCCTATTCAGCCCAGTTCTTGTCGCCTATGTTGGGACATAAATGTTTGATGTTTTCATTTTTTTGTATTCCTTATATTTTATGTTTATAAATCTATTATCTGATAAACTGGTTTATTTTTAATTTTAGTAGTGGTTTTTATCTAAAATTGTATCTTGGAAATTGATTTGTCTTCATTGACTGTGATTATCCCTTGTGTTGGGTGGTACGAGTTATTGAAATTCCCATTTAGAGATCATTGAGTCTTGTGGAATTGTTGGATGTTGATTTTGGGTTTTAATTCATCATAAATTTTTTTTATGGGAATCCACAGGTGTTTTTGGTTCAGTTTGTGTGGGAAATTCCTAGTTCTCGTGATGGTATTGTTTTTCTCATGCTAAGGAAGTTTGTTCTTTCGTGATGGGACCTCCCTACTTCTCTATTATGGAAAGGTTTTTTTAGTTAGTGTAGTGAATATGAGTTAGTTCCCATGGTCCCATTTTGTAGGTCACACTATAGTGAATTTATTATTTATGTTTTGGTGGTGTTGTTTTGGATTTAATGTTCTTGTTGTAGCTGAGTTATTGTGGTGTGGATAACCGCTCGTATTCACCCTCATTCTTATGATGTTGTTTCTTTTTGATCAGTAGGGTGTGAATTGTGGAAGGAATGGTCACCCTAAGGATTACGGTTTCACTTGGTTCTGATTGTCTATTGACTCGAGTTTTGGCTATCTTTTGTCCTGGTGACTTTATGGGGAAAACATTTTCTGTGGTGGGGAGAATTATCACATCCCAACATTAGATACTCATTTATTTTATTCTCTTTTTGGTCTGGGATCATTCTTGTTGCGGTATGTGTTTTGACATTGTATATTTTTTTGAGAATTGGATGATTTGGTGTATTTTTTTCCTAAGCACTGGCATAACATAGTTAGTGGAAACCATACAGTTAAGCCGAGTAACCAAAGTGGAAAGTGCTAGTGTTGGAAATAAGCTACCATATGGTTTACCTTGGTCGGTGAAACTATGTAGTACAGTCATGCATTCAGAACCCACCTAGGATGTAGCTATCTCACTGTTGGTGCATGGTCATCCAAACTATGTGGGTTAGTCGTGTGGTTGGTCATCTCTTGGGTAGTGGCTAGTACACTGTTGGCACACTGTTTGGAATGTTGTGTGACCAAACTATGTGATCGGCCTAGAAATTTGAAAATGTAAAATTACGTTTATCATTATCTCCCTTTAAAAATCATTTTAGCCCCTACCTCTTGATCAAATTTAGCACACCAAGGGGTCTAAAACCCCTCCTTCCTTTTCTCCTCCTCCCTTATTATTGCATCCTCTTTGATTCCAAGGTGAGTTTTTGGGGATCGTGGTCATTTTCTCCCCTTTCTCTCTTCCCCTTACAACTTTTTGGTTTTCATTTGGTAGTGCCTCTCTTGAATAAAACCTATCTTTTAGATATAATTTATGCCATAGTTTTACTTGGATATAGGTTGTATAGATGATCCTTAGGACCTTAATATATCTTCTACAATTTTTTAATCTTATGTGTATGCCATTGAGGTAGGGGTCTCCATTATTTTCATTTCCAATGCAAACCATCAGTGCTTTGGTGTCTTCAATTAATTTTTAAACATGATTATTATGTTCATAATGAACATGGATATATTATTGTGGTGTTTTTATATTGGTAAATTTTATAAAAAATTATTTTAAATGGTTCTTAAGTTATTCCTAGGAAAAACCACACTTTAGGTATTTTTTGAAATTACATGTGATATTTTAAAATAAATCTGGTTGTTTTGTGACATTTCAAGCATTAGTAATATTATAAAACGCATTTTTGTTTTTTCTGTTATCTTTGTGGGCGTGAATTAGTGATTTCCAATTCATGAAATATATTCAAGCATTAAAATTTATTGTGAAATGTATTTAAAGAATTTTCATGTTTTTTAAATGGGTTGTTCATGCTCTTTAAATAATGTATAATAGATTGATTTTGATTAAATAGAATGTGATGGTTCTAGAAATGTATATGAGAGTTTCCACCTGAATTTAGAGGGTGATATTGGATGTTGGAACATTCATGGGTCCACAATGTGAACACATATATGTTCATTCAATTGATTATGGAAATTTAATCAATGATCTTATTAAACATTCGTATCTCAATGGTACCTTAATTTCAGAAAAATGGGTGGTGCATCATGTGGTTTTGAATGAATTCCTTACATAATTTTCCATTTGAAAATTGATTCATACTTTGATAAATGTTTCTATGAATATAATTTGAGACATTCTATGAGGTTTCATGTTTTACTCAAGGTTTGGAAATGTTATTCTAAATGTAATTGGTTTTGAAAATCATATAGGTTCATATGGAATTGTGAACATGAAACTGGTGAATAATGTTTATTTTTGAAGTAATTTGGAATCTCTTAGTGATATATACATATATATATATATATATATATTAATTTAATGAGTGGAAGGCCTGGTTGGAACATTATGTTGTCAGGAATGAATTATAGCTTGAATGTGGAAATTCTCGATTGGCATATTTGAATGTTTATAGAATTGCATTTATAATACCGTGTGATATGATGGCCAGGTTGGCACACTTGATGATGTGATATTTATTGGGAACTCCTATTGGGGATTTATCTATATGGGTAATTATGTATATGGTTTCTATGTTTGGGGTAGGAAAGTGTGGTGATGATAGGTAAGGGGAGTCAAACATGTGAGGGCCTCCTACTTACATAACATACTTTTACTATGGGTTCCTAGGTGAATTTTTGAGGGTAGAGTGATGGTTTCTTTTTAAACCCGATTATACAGTTTGTTACCACCAATATTTTTTGATAGGACCAATGGGTTGTGCCACAGGATTGGTTAGTTGAGGGTGGCTAGTTGATTATAGACTATAGAGCTTCACCATACACCGAAAAGTGGTTTTGAACAAAGTATATCCTAGGGTCATTTAAGTGATGTTTAGGAAAATATTAGGGGTATTATCTATATTTTCTTATTTACATTCGATTTCAATTGGTTTTCAACTGGTTCTATTTATTTTTTTAAATTAAAACCTGCTATTTTGTTTCTTAGGTACTCGGTTTGGATATTGGTTTTAAAATGATAATCTGTTTTGGAAATGGAACGTTGAATGTGTTAGATTTAAAATGAGGATAAATAATTTTTTTTAATAAAATATTAAATCCAATTTTTTTATAAATTTATTTTAGTTTATAGTTAATGTATTGTTCATGAGAATGATACGCGTGGATCCTTTGGTCACTGTCCGCTGAGTTGTTTATCTCACACCATACTTGTGCCATTCAGTGTTAGTAGACCTGATCTCTTTCGAAGGTTCATCAACTTTTCCATTATTCCTTATTGATATCGGTCTTGGAGAAGTTTTTTATTGTGGATGGTGGTAACATTAAGGACACATTGAGACTACATTGGTCGGGGTTTTATTTTTGTTTTTGAATCTTGTTTGTTTGATTTCATCTCACAACTGTATCATATTATTATATTCATTTGACATTCAGTTGTTGGTAATTTATACATTCTCAATATGTTTAATTTTTTTTTCAATCCTGGTTAGATGGTCTTAATTCTTCCAACATGGATTTAATTTGACTCCCAACACTAGTTTTCAACCCATGGAGATCAGGAAGTCTATTCGGGGCATGTCGTGGATCTAGTCCGGAGTTCGAGTTTAATGTAATCTTGTCTTGATTCACAAAAGGTTGTGTAAGATTGGAAAAGGGTGAGGGATTAGTGGTGGAAGGTGGATGACGGTGGACCTCCCAGGATGGTTTTAGTAGATATGGTATCTTGTGGGCTAACATCATATGGTCAAGATGCAGCGGTGTGAGTGTGACGTGCTGTGGAGAAGGATATTGTTGGAGCTTCGAAGTAGGATTTAATTCAACATGAATATATAAGTCAGATACTAAGGTTCAATTTCAGATGAAATTAGATAAAAAGACAAACAATGTACACGGTCCTTATATTTGGGTGTTGGAGAGAGTATTGATTTTACATCAGTACTAGGACCATGTTGTCATGTATTGGGATTTCCTGTTGATCAATCATTGCAGTTAGTCACATTAGAGCCAAAATTTGTATTAGTTGGGTGGGTATTGTAGTTTGGAATTTTTTTATTTGGCCCCAATAGGGTAATGTTTTAATGCTGAGTGCCACTACGTCAATAAAACTGTGTAAATTTTACCCCTCAACATGTAAAAAGTGGATTATCCAAATTTAATATAAATTTAAAATCCCTATGGTGTTCATTCTTACATAGACCATGATTAACTTTTTTGAGGAATGTAAAATATGAAATAATTGTAATATATTGTAAATATATAGGTATTTATAATTATAAAAATTGATATAAATTTAAAATCCAATACACTCTTCATGGAGGCATTAGGCAGTACATATACACATATGTTTTTTTCTGTTCTCCTGTCTTATTGAAAGAATGTATGTAAATGAAATATATGTATGTATATATATATATATAATAATTATAGTACAAATATAATTTAAAACATATAATAAATTTTTACTAAACCTATCATTGATATATTCTATGTAGAGTGTGAATGAATCACATTTCTCTAAGGAGGTGGTAGTGAATACATCCACAAACGGGGTTATTATATTCTAGAAAAATGGATTCCATTAAGGTATTTGTTATATAATAATTCTAGGAAAATGAATACATCATAAATATCATTAATATAATATTAAAACATTAATTAAATCATTATTTTAATCGTTAAAATTTGTTAATGGTAAAATTACAGACATCAGTTCACGAGGCATTAGTCCGCCATACGCACGAACGATTATTATTTGTCAAATTTAATGGAATTGTGTGTATGTTTAGGATGATAAAATAAAGTAAATAATTTTTTCATTTTATATTGATACTATGGTTATTATATAATCATGGAATATGAATAATTTAGGGGATGTCGAAATAAAGAAAATTAAAGTACTTATCGATATATATAACAATTTCATTGCGTAATTCATTTTGGTTTGCACCAATATAATAAATTGGTCTTATTATTCCCCGAAATTGAGGATTATAAGATTATATGAGGGAATTTGGGAGCTTATTTTGGTAATTTTTTTCTAATCCAAAGTTCTTTATAGGTGTTAATAAGTAATGGGTATGAGTTCCATTTAATAGTGGAGGAGGTGTGGCATTCCTATAAATAAAAAAAAGATAAAAACTATTGAAATATATCCCTTACATAATGTGCCCCAAATTTTGGTAAAATTTATATAAATTAGATGATATTGGTGATATATGTAAAATTTGAAATATTGGGGTGTTTCTAGGTTATTTGGCCCCTTGTGACAATGTTTAACCACTATGTAAACTCATTTTTACCAAAATCTATTTAATTAATTTTAATTACATTACTAATCATTTTTGGAAAAAATATAAGTGGAACATAGTAAAAATTATAAATGTCTCTAATTTAAATTATAGAATCCATTTTTCCAAATCATAAACACATAACTAGCAAAAATTAATCTAAAATTGATCTCACTTGGAGAATGAGACAATGAGTTTTTAAAGTCAAAATGTTTAAAATTTTAAAAAAAATTAATCCCCAATTTCTATGTAAAATTTATTCCAATGGAATGATTTTTATTAATAGATTTATAATTTATCTAAATATACTTAAAATAATATTTAAAATATAATTTAATAATATAAATTAATAGTAATAAAATGTAGTTTTTCATTACGATTCAGTATTTTCACTATTCGTCCAAAAAATTAAACATCACAGAAAAATACCAAAAAATACCAAAAGTAAAATTTGATATTTTTATTTTAAAAATGATGTTTATTTTTAAAATAACAGCCATAAAATATTTATCAATTATATTTAAAATAATTTCACCCTTAAAAGGAGGTAAAATTTCCATTTAGAAAGAATATATATATTTATGTTTAAAATTGGATTTATTCTTATCATTTTATTAAAAACACATTACATAAATGTTCAAAATTTTACTAAATAATATATATACGTGTGTATATATATATATATCAGTTAAATCCTTTATCTGAAGCCGTTTAATTAATTTTTTGGTGTAAAATCTCTTTAATTCCATAAATTTGTTTTAATGGAAAATGATTAATAATATCTTCAAAAGGGTTTTATTTTCATTTATATATAATTAGAAAAAAAAACTTATTATATAAATGTGTAAACTATATATTCATAATTAGATTAATCCAATTCATGACTATCATTCAAAAGGCTAGATGTTAAAAATGATAATATTTGAATAAAATTATTAATAGTACATTTTAGTTTGGTATACCTAAGTATCTCATTAATAAAAAGCTATATAAGGAACTCATAGTTGTGTGTATAAGAAGAAACCCCTATTTTTGCACATACATAAAGCTAATATAAATTTTATTTATAATAAAAAATATAGAAAAGTCTCATATAGTTCAAAAAAATTACAAAATATTATGGTATTACATCAATAATTGATGTGGGATTTATGTATACAAAGATGATACCTTATTAAAATAATATCAAAATAAACCATATAATAATGAAAAATATTTTTTAAATTCCCATTCTCAAAAATGAAAATCGTAGAAGAATCATATAATTTATATTCGATGTTAAAAATATTATTGGGGTTCCCTACAAATTAAAAATTTAACTGATTAGGTGGAATATTTATACCCATAATATATTATTTAGATATTAATGAGTGTTTATATATAGATTCAGATTAGATATTAATATCTCTAGATTATATTGTTTGTTCATGTCATTATTATAAAATTCATAATAAATATTGGTCGCATGATATTTCAATTTTTCTCTCACCTTAAGAGGTTCGTGTCATTGATTTTCCTTATTAAAATTTGGATTTGAGAAACTGTTAGGTTAATGATCATACTCCATGAATTTTAATTACAATAACATGGATTGTTTATTATGTCGATCATTCTCTATTCAGACAATAAAATAAATTCATCCTATCACATCAAAATTTCCTTACATGATGACCATGTTTTCCACACTATAATTTTTTTCCAAAACTATTTGGATAATTTTATACATTTTTTAATCATGGAATCAAGTATAAATGAAGTATCTTCTTCTTCGCTAAATCTTTTTAGAATTTTTACTTAATTCCATAATTCATTTTTTATCAAAACCATTAGACTATTGAAGAAATATAATCTATGTTTCTAGATTGGTATTACATCTAATGATTCTTATGTAGCTACTAATCCCATTATGGATAAATCTCTATAGTTATAGGGTTTTAGTCCCATGATTATTCAATAAATAGTACTTTATATTTGGATTATAATACCATAAGAATACATCACATGTCTTGTAATATTTTTCGTTAAGGTACTAACAGATTCAACATCCTTCTGATATAGCTCTAGTAATTAATTCTCCATTTTTTTAATATTATGTAGAATGAAACTATTGAAAAATAACCTTTAAAATTCATCTCATTTCATAGAGTCAATTTTATATAGATTCCTTTTATTTTGGAAAATATTCCGCAAATTATATTCTTCTCTCTAGAAATTATATCCAAACAAAATAAATTTTATCATGTTCTGAAACCTATATAAAGGAAAAAAAATTCTTAGTGCTACTGATAAATTTATGAATGACTTGTGTATCAGTGGACCCATTAAAAGAAGGTTAAAATTTTATTATGATGTACTGATCAAAATCACAGCCTCCCCTTTGGTTGTTTTAATGTTTAATAAGATACATTGTTTTCAAAATATTTCATGACGGTAGTAATGAGAGTATTCATTCAATATCCCATAAAATTTGGCATTTAAAGAATAATATCATTAAACTATTCATCATACATAACATTAAAATTTTTCCTTCATGTTATATCTATAGACTAAAAACAAAAATCATAGTTTAAGAAACATAAATCATAGTGTAGAACTATATAATAATGAAAACAATTATAGAACTTATAAATCAAGACACATTTTTTTCAATTTATTACTCCTTATGTTGTACCTAGGTGAATCAGTTTCATTTTTTATTAAAATACTTCAGGATGATTTTAATAAAATTATTAATAATGTTATTAATAAACATAAGAATACCCCCCATGATTTCAAACTAGGTGCCTGGAAATGGAACACTTTCCATGAACCATAATGACATATAAGATATACTCTATAATCTCATTCCAAGTTTAAATCCCCTAAATGCATCTATTCAACAAAAATCTATATTTAGTATCCACATTGAGATTTTTTCTTGGAAAGTCCACACTCTTTCTTTACGATAAAATAGGGTGTTCTACTATATATTGGATTATTATAAGGGTTGTTGCTATATATTTCTCATCCTAGTCTCTAAAGGAAACTAAACCTTCCTATAATATAACCTATATAAAAAAATTCTTTTTATTTATTTATATCCCCTCATAATTGATGAAAATTAATTACATAACATAAGGATCCACACTACAGTCATATAGGTCCATTACCGTTGAAAAAACAAGGGTCCATAAACAACTGTTTCATAAGGGAACAACATAATCTACCACTAAGTTCCTCATAAGTAGCAACCTTATTTTATACATCATATGTAATTCATTTATTCAAAACATGGGGATAGTAAATATATTACAAGGTGAGTGTATATTCTCAGTAAGGGTACTCAGGGGAGATATCAACATATCCAGAGTATAAAGGTATGAAAACATGAATATAACATTTCAAAAACCATTCCCATCATATCATAGAACCTAATCATGATTCATGTAATAATGTTTGGAAACTAATAAGACATGATCATAAAGAATCAAATAACATGATCCATGAGGTTATAAAATTTTCATAAAAAATATGTTTTTCATTTACACATAAGCATAGAAAATCATTTATTTAATATTCAATGGTATCACAATAGACTATCATAGTGGATTTGGTTCTCACCCCAATCTATAGTAATAATCCTAGCTTATTTCCAAATCTATCATAGTTGAAAGATTCTATTATTAACTAGGATTAATCCCTATTCATGTCAATATAATATCACTAGATATCCATACTTACCTGATACATTGAAGGGATATATAATATTGGGCCCATCCATAACACAATTAAAATAATAAAAATATCTTCTAAAACATAATATAACATTCCTTATATCATAACCCATTAAAATTAAATTGGTTTCATAATAATTTAAACATAGAAGAATCCATGTAAAATAAATTGGTTTCATCAAAATTTCATCAAATCATCATAGAATTACACATTGAAAAGAAACATGATTAACTAAAATCTTGTAATAATATTCATAAACCATCTAGGGAAAGGACATGTATTGTATCATTGGATCACGTCCCCATTAAATCATGAATAAATCAAAGGATTTCATTATATGTGAAAATTACTTTAAATGATCACTTAGAGAATTTCTTAAGGAAATTACAATTTTCACATTAATTCAACCTATTTAAAATATTAAATAATCTCAAATTTTGGAGAGAATGTTTTATTTTAAAATAACACTGGAACCCTTTAACGTAAGTATCATATAATTGATCATTCTGGATGGTGGAAATTTAATTAATTCTATATAAATTTTAATAATGATCCCTTTGATATTTTTGGTAAAAAAGTCAAAAGTACCATGTTTGTAAATAGACTATAAGATTCATTTTCAACCATTTATTTAAATATTTATTCATGGGTAATTATCACATTAAACATTCTTAATAAAATATCAAAAATATTATTTTGGTCTCTTAAATTTTTAGAGTGACTAAAAAGAAATTAGAAACATAAGTATCCATAAATTACTATAGTATAATAAAATTCATGAATTTTATTAGAGTTATATCATGATATCTCATCTTTGGTAACATGATCATTAACAATCTCGATAAACAATGAGATTGTAACATCAAACCGTCACCTCATTTGTAAAATTCAAATAAAAACCACAAGAAAAATAGAAACATATATGGATATGTATATACCTATAATTTTCATTATAATAATTATAAAATAATTTCATTGGAACTATATAAACAACAAAAAAGAAATAGGTGGTGAATATGGAATGTCTTTCATAGAAGTAAAAGTGTAATGAAAATCCATTACATCATGTCCGACATCCTTTGTATATGTTGGAACCTCGTATATACTAAAGATAGATTTATGGTACATATATTTCATTATCATATTAGTATATATATTATCATATATTATTATTTATATCCTTGTATCACCCTAGTATTAATAACCCCTTATTAAAATCACTATTCTGGGAGATAAATATTTTCTTTTTCATTTTTTCTTTGGTTCTGTAGTTTTGGACCATGTACATTTATCAGGGTTAAATAATATCCCAGATTTTAATAATAATAAATATATATATATATATTAATTATATATATATTACTATGAATCCAAATCTTTTATAGATAGAAAAATGAATTACGCAATTAATGGAGATGGTACGTCGTACGTTGGTATGAACATTGGCTTCATTTTTTTTAGGGATAAAATAAAATAATGGAAAATAATAAAATTATTTTCAATAATAATAATTATATTATATAAATAATATATATTTATCAATTATGTTGTTATTCCAATCCATGTTTAACAGAAATGAAAATAGAGTCATGTTGCTTCGTGGTGGTGGTAGTCCACACATAAGCATGAGCAATATAATTGTTTTCCAATAGATTGTAAGGTAAATAGGTAGATGTGATATAAAAATTAATGAAGCTTAATTATGTCATAAATATAATAATAATATATATATATATATATATATACTTTAAATCCATAATTTCATCCCATTATTGGAGGTGGTTATGGGAAAGATATTACATCGGTTGGCGATGTGGTAGTCCTCTGTACAGATGACTAATTGTTTCATAACCTATTATACCGAAGAGGATATAGATATATGTTATTACAAAAAAATAATAAAATCATTGTATATTTTATATAATTGTTTTAATATAATGGTATTATTATGTTATATTTGAATGTAGTAAATGAAAATATAAAAAAGATATAACTTGGTGAAGACTCTTACCTTCACTTAAAAAGCCCTCCTTTGGATATTTTATTAAGGACTCCTAGATTGATCATTTCAGAATAGAAATATATCTAGAATGTGGATATGGATTTTTGGGAGTAATATTGGTAGTTTTTTTGTGAAAAAGGGGTTTTTAATAGTGAATATGTTATGGTAGGAGTTTCCCTTTTATAAATGAAGTGAGTGGAAGACATGTTATTTTATAATGTTTTAAAATAATATCATGGTAATCTATTAAAAAAATGGATCAAAAATAGATCATAAAAGAATTTTATAAGGTTATTTTATAAATATTAATAACTAATGTTGTTTTATAACATTCTTATGTCATTTTAATCCTTATCATTATATATTAACCCAAAGTAAATCTGTTTTAACAATTACCACTGTAAAAGATTTCTAATATTATTAATATTAAATATTTCCAAAAATTAGTTTTAACTTTTTCAATAATATTATTTATATTTATTAAAAATATAGAATCCATTTTATCAAATTAAATTAAAATATTTGGTTGAATTAATTTTAAAAATAAACCATTATATTCAATGAAAAGTTGGTTTCCAAAGAAACTTTTCTCATTTGCATACAAAGTAATTTTATCAAAATTTGACCTAAAATTGATTCTAGAAGAAAATTCATTGTTTATTAATAATTTTATTGAACTAATAATTCATTTAAAACCATTTTAATGAAAAATGTAAATTTTCAAATGATTATAATGAAAATACATTTTTTAATTAAACCCAGTATTATTCATTATTCATCAAAACATTATCCTTTTCATAAATTTATAAAAAAAATTACCAAAAAATAATTTTTACTTTTGGAATTCAAAATTATGTTAATTTATTAGATAAAATTTTCTAAATGTGAAAAAAAATTCAAAAATATATTTTCCATGTCTGAAGAATTTTTTTTTTTGTAAAACACAGTATTAAGTATAAAACTACATTTATTCATATCCCAAAACTAGGTGCTTGCGGAGGGTTTGGAGATTCCTTCAGTGGTGGTGGCACAACGGGGTCCTAAGAAGTTCGGGGAGACCCCTTTGGTGAGTCTGTCTTCTTGGGAGCTACAGGAGGCGGCCGCCTTTCATGATCTCACTCTGGTAGCTCGTTTTGGACGCTCCAAGCTTTCTCTTGGTTTCTTCCGGGGCTTTGTTGATTCATGGGGGATATCTCTTCCAGCGGTGGTTTCCAACTTGTCTAGGATAGCCTTTTGTGTGCACCTGGCCTCCAGGGAGGATTTTGTGAAGGCGTGGTCACGGGAGGATATAAGGTGAGGTTCTTGGCCCTACTCGTTGTCCAGGTGGTCTTGGGACTGTCATCATGGTTGTGAAACCTCCTCAGATGCGGTGTGGCTGTCCTTGCCAAGTATCCCTCTTCCTCTTCAGAACCCGGCGATTCTGAAAGAATTTGGGAAATCTTTGGGATCCTTTCTATGTGTGGATGAGGGTACTAAGATGCTCAAGGCGGCGGCGAACCCTCGCCTTTTTGTTGAAATGGATTTAGCACTGAAGAGGCCTTCTATGGTGTAGTTTGAAGCTGAGGATGGTTTCTGGTGGAAATAAAAGATTTTTTATCTATAGTCTCCTTGTTTTTGTGTGTCACGTGCCTTGCATGGCCACGATGTGAAGGGTTGCCGGCACCGGAGGGAGGTGGTGAAGAGCTCTAGTCCTACTCTGGATGGGGAACCGGGTCATGACCCACTTGTCTCGGGTGGGTGTGGGGTTACAGATGCGACTGTTATCCCTTGGGAGGTTTCAAATTTGAATCCAACCAATGGGGTTTATGGGTTGGGAAACTCAAATGACCAAACTGGGGAAACATCTTCTGAAAGGGATGGATGTGGGTTGGAGTTACTCTCTGGGAAGCTGGATCTCATATCGTAGTCCCCGGGTCCGGTGCTGCAGAGGATCCCTTCCTCTTGTCGGGGAAAGGACGTGCTTTAGACGGAAGTTGAGGTGCATATGTCTCTACCGCTAGGGAGTCCGGACAGACAGCTGTCCTCACCTGTCTCCCCCATAGGTTTTTCTTTGCAGCTTTCTCCAGGGGCTATTCAGACCCATCTTGCGAATAAGATTTTTCCTCCTTCTGATAAGGGTCTGGAGGTGGATAACTGAAACAGGGGTCCGAAGAAGGAGGTGATGTCGTCGCAGCGCTCTCCTCAGTGGGAAATCTAGTTGGCTTTGTTCTAGGGAGAACTGGGAATGGAGTCTCTCCCGCGTGGCCCGTCAGATAGGAAGCCTCTGTTGGAGGAGTTAGACGATATGTGTGATGTTGGGATTTTATCAGCGAAACATGGCAGTGGTAGGGATGGTTTTTCGGGGCCTATCTATCGATCGATAACCAAGGGGAACGGTGTACATGTACCTTACGAACTTTCTCTTCCACTGGGCCAGAGAGCTCGTAAGGCTCTGTAGGATGATTTCCATCATAATTTGGAATGGGCGTGGTGTGGGAGCTCATGCCAAGTGGGCCTTTCTATCCCTGGAATGCAGGAAGGACAAAGTATCTATGGTGGTGATTCTCGAGCCAAAGAATGATGCATGAAAGCACCCTAGGTTAGCAAGGAAAATGGGATTCCCAAACTATTTCCATGGTGGTTTAGTGAATTCGCAGATATGGGTTGGATGGAGGAATGGTATATCAGTGGTAATTGTAGGTATGATGTCTCAGTGTATTGATATGAAGGTGGAAGTGGATGGTGCTATTATTATGTTCTCGTTTGTCTATGCGAGCAATAAGGTTGTGGAGAGAAGGGAGCTCTGGTCTCAACTAAAGAAGGTTCATGTTATGTCTATGGCATGGTTCATGTGGGGTGATTTTACTTCTATTTTGGATTCATCAGAAAAGCGGGGAGGAATGGGGTGAAATGTTGAAGGTATGGTGGACTTCGTGGAGTGCCTGTTGCAAGAAGGTTTGTTGGACTTAGGCTTCAACGGGGTGAAATACACGTGGTTCAATAACTGAAGAGGACAGAATCGGGTTCGGAGTCGGCTGGATAGGTGGCTTACCAACGTGCATGGGCTGGAACTTTTCTCTAAGTCATCGGTTAATCATCTTCCTCATATCCTCTCTGACCATGCTCCTATTTTAATAGATATTAAATGTGAAACTGCGGTTGGTAAGAGTTTTTACTATTCTAGCGAATGGCATAAGAACACTGGGTTCATGAGGTGGTGAGGAAGTCCTGGGTGGAGGAGGAGAAGGAGAGTTCTTGGGGAGGGCTGGTGAATCACCTTAAAAGACTCAAATAGGATATCAGACAGTGGTTGATGGTACAACCAGACCTGAATAGTGGGGTAACATCTCTACAGGAGGAGGTTGGCGGATTGGAGGAATCTCTATATGTTTCGTGGGATGAGAATGTCTTTATTAAGTAATGTGATAAAAGGGTGATGTTGGCAGAGAAGTTGCTGGAGGTGGAGAGGATCTTCATACAGTGCTCCTGAGTGAGATGGCTTAAGGAGGGGGACCGCAATAGTGCATTCTTCCAAGCATGTATCAAGGAAAGGAGGAGTATGAAAATCAACTTGAAAAGGGAGGATGGGTCTTACACGTCAGATGTAGAGGTGGCGGGCAAGCTTGCTCTGGATCATTTTGAGGGTTTGTGGGTGGGGGAGAACACCACTGGTTTTGATAGGGAATTTTCAAGGGATTATAGTATACTGAGCTGTCTACCTCTGTTGATTACCTGTTCTGAAAATGAGCACCTCTCATCTATACCCCAGGAGAGGAAGATTAGAGAGGCACAGGGGAGCATGCTGCGCGAAATTGCACCTGGACCAGATGGGTTTCTGGATTCGTTCTATTGTGTTTCATGGGAAGTGGTCGGGCCCTCTGTAGAGGAGGCTGTTCAGGACTTCTTCCGAGGGTCCCCCTTGATTAAAGGGATCTCGGCTTCAAGGGTGGTACTTGTACCAAAAATCAAATACCCTACTTTTATCAACTATATTTGGCCGATATGCTTGTGCAACATGTCATACAAATCTTGGTGATGGTTATTAGCAGGAGGCTAACCAACGTGTTAACCAGGATTGTCTCTAAGGAACATCATATTTTCATTTAAGGGAGGAGTATACAGGCGGTAGTTGGTATCGCGAGTGAGATGGTCCATCATCTGAAGAAGCGGACGGCGGGTTCCAATATCATTCTACAGGTGGACATGAAGAAGGCGTATGATAACATGGAGTGAAGCTTTATACATCGAGTCATGAGGAGCTTTGGGTTTCCGGAAGGATTATGTGATCTTTGTTTCAGATTCTTTGCCTCTCCGTGGATATCGGTTTCGTTACTGGGGAAGTGTTTTGGATTCTTCAAGTCGGTGAGGGGGGTGCAGCAGGGGGATCCGCTCTCACCTGCTATCTTTTTCATGGCTCAAGATGCCTTGTCCAGAAGTTTTAAGAAGGGCATGGGAGAGGGTCCTTTGAAGCGTTTTCGTGGTAGAAGAAACTCAGGGGATGTATCTCATCTGATGTTCGCTGATGACATACTTTTATTTTTTTAATGGAAGATGCAGGACTCTAAAAGCCGTTAAGGTTATTATGGGCTTGTATGGGAAGCAGAGTGGGCAGTCGGTCAATCATGAGAAGAGCCATGTGTTCATATCCAACAAATGTTCAGGAATGAGATGTAGGAATATCCAGGAGACTCTTGGATGTGGGCAGAAGCAGCTCCCTGTTCTTTATCTAGGGATACCTTTTTCCAGTGATAGGATACTGAAGATTCATTTTAATGGGGTTGTGTATTGCATCTTGGGAAGGATATTCAACTGGAAGAACTAGGTACTTTTGTTTGGGGGCTAGATTATGCTTATTAACAGTGTTTTGTTGTCTATACCCATGCATGTGTTTGCCATCACCAGACCTCCAAAAGGAACTGTGGATAGAATTGAGCGCATTCTTACATCATTCTTGTGGGATGCAAAGGGAGAGGGTAGGTGTCATTGGGCCTCGTGGAAGAGGATGGCTGGTCCAGTGGAGGAGGGTGGGGTGGGTTTACAGGATCTACATGAAGTCATACTGGGAATGCAGCCCAAAATAGCCTAGGAGGGGGTTGTGGGGAAGACTATGTGGGCCAAATTTTTCAGAGCCTGGTATGGTTGGCATGGGGAGTTCGGCATGTGTGGGGAGACGATCCTAGCCAGATGCATGGTCTCTCACCTAGACATACTGCTTGATCACACCATATGGGTAATTGGTCAGGGGGAGATTAGTTTTTGGAAAGACCAGTGGACAGAGGAGAGGCTTTGGTTTGAAGGTTGCTCACATCCTGACATCTTGTTCAAGGAGGCATGTGGAAATTATGAGTTCATACATGCAAATATTACTGCATTGCAGATGAATCATCTAGGCAATGTGGTTATGAATGATGATCCAGATAAATGTTGTTTCACAAAGGAGAGCTCGGTGAATTTCAATATGAATTGGTACAGAAGAATCCTTCATGGTGATGATGCGGCGGTGTGAGTGGAGGAAGTTACTTGGTGTAATGTATTACAAGCGAGGATGAATTTTCTAGTGTGGAGGGTCAAAAACCGAGCCCTGCCAACTGAGGAGAGTATTCAGGGGAGAGGGATCAGCATGGCCTCGCAGTGTTACTACTGTGAGAATCCAGACTCGGAGTCTACAGTCCATCTGTTTTTTCGGGGTCGCTGGGCTGCTTTCCTCTGGTCTCAGATTGATCAGTTCAGGTTTCCTTGCGGAGAGTGCCACTCGGTTCAAGACTACATTTATTTTTAGTTCTCTAGGCTTAATGGTAGGTCGGGGGAGCGAACATCACGCATCATCACCCTTGTAGCCATTTTCTGGACCATTTGGGAGGCATGCAACCAGGTGAGGATGAGTGGTGGGAGGTCCTTATTATATCTTCAGATCCGGATGAAAACCATTATAGTGTAATTTTCCTCCCTTTTCAACAAAGGTGTTCACTCACTTATGCTGGATGGTCTGCTTAGTAGATAGGCCAATCAAAGGTTGGATAGAGGACGGTGGGTTAAATGGCAGCCTCCAGAGCATGGGTGGAAGTGGAATGTGGATGGCTCATGTGTGGGAGGAATTATGAGGGGCGATGGCTTGCTTCGAGACTGATGGGGTTCGGTTCTTGTTTATTTCAGTGCTTATTATGGACCAGGTAATTCTATGGGTGTGGAGTTTAGAGCCCATTTATCCGGTTTGATGGTATGCATTAGGAAGGGGTTCCTGATGATGGAGGTGGAATCGGACTCGGAGGTTCTGGTCAGATCCCTGCAGGGCTATCATGACATCTCCTGGGATTTAACGTATGTATATCGCAGGTGTAAAATGGAGACCAATCAGGGAAGGATGGTACACCATTGTCTGAGGGGATCCAATTTTGTCGCTAATGTGTTGGCTCGTTGGGGCCGATCTGAGGAGACTCTGGTGGTTTATGATCGCCTTAACTCTCTTCCTTTGGAGTGTGTTAATGTGGTTCAGAAGGACTCTCTTGGCCTACACTATTTTCGTCCTCCGTGAAGTGTGATTTGGTGTGTATTGATATTAATAAAAAATAACTTTTCAGTCAGTCAGTATTAAAGTAATGATAAAACATTTTATTGAAAATTTAATATTTAAATTTAATAAAAATAATTAACCAAAATTAATTAATTTAATGTTTTAACATAAAACCCCATTGCACATATAAAACTGTTTTCTAGAAAATCATTTAGTTTACATGAAAAATATATTTTTTTCATTTCTAATAAATTGATAAAAAATTAATTTATTTTATAAAATTTTAAACAATATAATTTCAATAATTTAGTTATTCATAATCATATCCACCAATTTATTGGTTAGGTTATATTAGTATACTATATTACAATTAATCTGGAATCAGGGATTCATGTACTTCATGATATCAAAAAGATTAAATTTATCTAAGAAGAAATAAATCATTAAATATTGATATTTTGAATGGAAAAATTCATAATTTACAATAAACCTATCTTTTTTTGATCATTTGTATCACTACCCATATAATTTCTTATTCCACATTTAGTCATCAATATCTCCTATAATGTTCATCACACATGAATCCTTTCTAGACATAATTCATTTGAAATCATTATTCATTACCTAGGGAAATTGAAAAAAAATAAAGGGCGAACTAAAAATATTAGTAAAAATAAGTATAATAATTAACAAGTGAATTTCATTGGTGAGAATAATAAGAAAATAATGATGTGATTCCATAACTAAAGTTCATGATAATAACATAAGTGAATTCATACCTAACTAACCATGGATATGAAATAATGATTCATAGAATAATGATATAACAAAAGTGAATAGTAATTTAATTCAATAATAAGGATCCATGTTAAATCAATACATTAAGAAATGATACTTTATAACTTTATTTAACCATAAAAAATCATATTGGTAATTGGGAACATCAAGAATTTATTATAGAATCGCCTAAATAGGATACTCAAAAACACTCTCTTGTAAGTATCTTACAATAGTTCACGTAATATATTTATTTGAGATCCTATTAGTGATAAATTTCTCCCCATCTATTATTAGTAACATATAACAGGTTTTTGTCCACTATGTGAGAAACCCTCACCATGAAAACCTACATTGTCAAAAAACACAACCAACACAAAAATTCTTCAATGTTACCTTGATGTATTTTTTACTAAAAAAAATTTCCCTATAACTTTACTAATTCAATTAGATGTATATAATGAAACCACTTATCCTTAGTTTATTATATATTCTCCAATCATTGGGTTATAACAGAACCACCAATCATTTGTTATAATAGAATAAAATTTAATCTTATATAAGTATTTATATGTACCCTTTATTGATATAAATAGTTAGATTATTTCAATTTTCAACACAATAATAACCATTTCAGGTTAATAACATGATTTTCCTAAAACAAAGGGGTTACAGTACTATTAATTTGAAATAATAATAAGTTATCTAATGTTAGAAAAAGTGTGGAATAATTAAAATATATCCTCATTGGTTGATAAGTAACATATAGGGATATTGTTAATGATTAATACAAGTCCCATTAAAAGATCATTAATAAATTTCTAGTGGAAAATACCCTTTTAACTATAAAAATTAATTTAATAAAAACTAAAAAATTATTGAATATTGGCGAAATATTTCATTAAAATTTACCTTTTATTCATTAAAATTAAGTTTCAAGGAAATAAAATTCATGATAGGTTAAAAATATGGTTTGTTCTTCTATGTTAATTTAAAACAATCCTTTCACCATTTCTAAAAGAAAATCAAAACAATTTCATATACACAGTGTTATAAAAATCATTTTAAAACCTATTTAAATAATGTATAATATACATTAAATTAACCTTAATGAATAATTTAATTATAAATAATAACATTCAAGTTTCCATTTTATAATACATTAATTTGAATGATAAATATTTTTTATCGAAGTGATGATAAAATATTATTATCACTTACAAACAACTTTATTTATGTTTAATTAATAAATAAGGGATAAAATCTAAGTTAGAAATTTAAAACATAGAAAAGAATTTGATACGGAATTATATTTGGTTAATTAAAAGAATAGAATTTGATACCTACCCACTGATCTATGTATGTATAAAATCCAAAAACCTGATGATGTTTTATTAAAAAAACCATACAGTTTCATTAATTTATTTCTCATAATCCCATAAATTAAATGATATCAAATAAAACATAAAATTCCACATGTATAATTATATCCATGATAAAAAACATTAGGGGCTATTTATACACCTCAATAAATATTATAGGTGCATAATATAAACGTATGTCACAATGAAAGAAAATTTCACTTGAAAACCCCTTTCATGAATCATCAAATTTAATTTATATTTAATAAACAAGTCAATAATCTGTAAGAAATTAAAATCCACAACAAATTAGTTGATATATCACATAAATCAAAAAAAATAGTTTCAAACATTATCTTGGGATGATATAATCAATGAATAAGTGATATAACATAATGAAAAAAATTAAGTTATGAAACCCCTTACCTATCACCCCAATAAGATACATAGGTTATTATCTTCCTTAAAAATAAAATAATGTTAAATATTAATTGATTAACATCCTATTTCATATTTATTATTCATATTAATTCACATACCTCCATGTCATAATTATATACATAATCATTCAAGTAAAAATTAGATGTTTTGATGATATTTGGATCATAAGTCAATAATGATATTGGTAGGCCGAATATGGTCAAAAGAGTCATGGATATGACATATATATAAAACTATTTATAAAAAATATTAATTTTTTTCATTAATTTTTTTATAGCTAGACATTGAAATGAGTCATTAAAAATGAAATACATTATATAATGGGGCGGAGAGAGTTCGAACATATGTATGAGTATAATTTTCATTTTTCAAACAGTGTAAGGAAAATAATTTATATTTTGTTTTAAATTTATAGATTTTTTATATATCATATATATAATATTATATATATAAATATAATAATATAACAACCCATGTGAGGTGGTGAGGGAAAATAAAATCCCTCGTCTCGCGAGGCGGTAGTCCTTCGTACACATGAGTGGTGTTCTTATTCGTCATTTGGATTATCAATAAATAATTACGATATATATAAAAAATATAATAATTTAATTTGTATTATCTATTTAATTTTTTTGAAATTATATATATAATTTTAACAAATATTATGTTTGGTTGATGGAAAATTAATTTCATCAGTTTGTAAGGTAGTAGTCTTTGTTTCACACGAATGAATATTTTTTCCCATTAGATGAAGAACCAGATAGATTATGGCCAACAAATAAAAATAATAACATATTAGTATATTTTATTTTATAATGTTATTATATTGAAATTTTTGGAAGAATATTGAATGATATGGAAGAAGTAATAAAATTAATCTATTGGGTTAAAATATATACCTCTTCTTCAGATAACTTCTTTTTTTCTTTTTACTTTATGCCATTTTAGGTTAGTATTATACCCAAAAGAAGACATATAAGGTATTTTATGCGATTTTTGGAAGTTATTTTCATATTTATTGGATGAAAAATGGATCTTTATGTGTATATATTATAGGATAGGGGTGTCCATTCATTGGTAATGGAGAGGACACGCATGATAATATCGAAAATATTTAAATACTATTACATCATTTTCTCGGAAAAGTGTATTCTAAAAAATTAAATAATTATTCTATAGTGATAATATTAAAAAAAATCATTTAGTATGATTTAGATAGGTTATTGGGACATTTTATCAGTTATCATTTTAGTTTATCCCTCGTTAAAATTGTTTTAGCCTTTACCAGGACAAATTTATTGAATATTTTTAATATTTAATCTGAACAAAAATTATGTTGATATTATCTCTGAATATAAATTATTATAATTATAAATATTCAATAAATTTATTAAAATTCAATTAACAATTATGGTAAATCTTAATTTAAAAATAAACCGTCAAAACACAATGAACGGATGTGTTCTAGAAAACATTATTCTTATGTATAAAAAGTATTTGTACCAGTGTTAGGAAAAAATTTATTTCAAATTAACCAAATTGTGTTATTGAAAAAATAAACACACTAATTATAGTTTGAAACAATTTTAAATTTAAAAATTACATTTAAAATTCATAAAACAAAAAGATAATTTTAAATAAGTATATGTATTTTCACTACTCATCAAAAAAAATTTTTTTTGAAAATTATAAAAACATCACTCTTCTATTTTTTACATTATGATATTAATAAATGATGTTAATTTTTTTGAATAATTTTTTTAAATTGGTTGAAATTGAAAAATTTATGTCTTGAGAAAAAGAAGGAAAATCATTTGTTTAAGGGAAAATTTATTTTGGAAGAATAAAATGATATTTCAAAAAATTTAATGCCTATATTATTAGAAATAATAATTTAATTATTATTGAGAGTTTTATTTATAAATATAATACATAATTTTATTTCGTTTTTTCACACCTTCTAATTTAATTTCGAGGCTATAATGTAGTTCGGGTCTGGCTTATTGGTAATCACACCATAATTCAAAAACAAATGTTGGGGTTTCAAATCATAATGAGAATTGGGACTATCGAAGAATTATAGCTGTGGTGGGTAATACTATTGTAGCTGAAGGTACTGTAGTGATTACTATAGTGGTCGTAGTACTATATCATGTACTGTAGAATTTGGGGTATTGCTTTAGTAATATTCACAGAATGGGCCTTGAAGAAATATTTCAGGCCTGCATGCCATGCAATGGGCTTCATTCCCACTAGGCCTTCAGGCCAAAAAATATATAATATAATAAGATAGCTGGTTTAGTGGGTTATCCCATGGGATTATATGACCTTCCTATCTATCATGTGTGTGTGGTGTGTGTGTCTGTGATTAATGTAATTGTACCCCTAAACACCTAATATAATATAATACATAGATTATAATAATTTTATTTAGATATTAATATTTCAGGGTTGCTTAATATCTGTATTGCATGTTATGTACACTATCAAACTATGTTTTCTTTTTAAAATTATCATGATATTAAAATTTATGAAATGATGTTAAAGGGGACATAAGGATAACAATAGTTGAAAACCATAGATATGTCCACCTGATAATAATTGTGTCTAAATATTGTAACTGATTATTCCATGTTCATTACATTCATAAAAAAATAAGTGGTAACTGGCTTCAGAATAATAATAATCATCCCTTGGTTTATTGGTATTACATTCCCTCAAAAAAAATAAGTGTTAAATGACTTTTGAATGGTATAATAATTTTTTTGACTATAGAAACTGATTGCACACCCAATGTTAGTGGATGGGTGTTACTCCGGTTGTATTAAAAAATTTGATGCACTAAATAAATGATTATATTAATTAAAATTATCCATTTAAACCTATTATGTCATTGTAATAAAATCTTGATTCCACATAGGATATATAATAGATGAAGCTATATTAGAGGAAGATCAGTTAAATTATAAAATATATGGAACTCACTGTCTATCCCAATGTTATACAAGAATGTTATGCATATTGACTGAATGTGAATGTGGAATATATATATAATTAAATATATTATCAATTCATTTCCTAATTAAAAAATATGATCAATAATCAATGAATAAAAATTTTAAACCCCAAATATAAAATATATATACCACCCCAAATCTGGAAGAATAATTTATTTTATTTGTAAAAAATACTCTTACTAAAGAGGATCATATAAATCACATTCTATTCATACTTCTTCATTTTTTTGATGCATTTTTATCCCTATTTTTTATTTTTCTTTCTAATGATAAATATAAAATAACAATGGGGAAAGCTATGATATTTATTTATATTCCAACAGAATGGATTCCATCTAAAAGGAAACACATTATATCATCCTAGAGAATCATGAGGGGTCCAGAAAGATGTGGCTGGGAGAAGGATGTGTTAGAAAAATAAAGATAAAGGTACATTCCTTATATAGTAGTACAATAGAATACAAATTCCACCATTTATGAATGGAGGGACACATGAAAAATCATTGGTGACATTTACATCAAGATTAATATACAATTAACAAATTATAAATAAGAAATTGTAATGAGAATTTGACAATAATTGTAAATTCTACAAAAAATTTTAAAAAAATGAAAATACATTTAATTAAATATCATTCCATGATGTATACTGAGTGGTAGATAATAAAACATCATAAATTATCACACCACATCAATAGTATTCACTAAAATTACATGTTTCGGACTTTCGTCTCTTTAACATGGAAAATACATGTTCAATGAAAATATTTGAAAATATTTAATATAAAAATAATGAAAAGATATTAGTATATAGACACCCTAAAATATGTGTGTATCTTCCCTATCCATTGAGTAACCATTTTCTATTGGATGTTCTTTGATTAAAAAAATATATAAAAATATTTTTTGAAATATTACATAATATATGAATGAGTAATTATAATAATTGTTTTAGAATATATATATATATATATATATAATATTATAATTCATGATTTCATATATTTTTTATTATCATTGATAATGAACTATGTAATAATGTAAATTTGGTTATTTTATACAAGAGTATAATTTTTTTTGAATAAGATGAATATTATCCAAACAAAAAAAATTATGAATACATATCTTGTAGATTTTATAGTTTTTATATAAACCATTATACCATCCCAATACCTTTGTTCGGGTAGTATGGGAATCATGTTTTGATTCCCCTTTTTTTGGTGTGTTTCTTGAATTTTGAAAAATAAATGATTTTTTGGGGAAAATGACCTAAATTATCAGGATGTATGTTTGTTTAGAACTAGTGGATCAATATTATAAATGGGTTACTAGACAGCTCTATCATGGTATATGAACTATGCCATAGAGGGATTCATTTGTTCCATGGTCTGTTACAATGTGGGGTGGGGGTTCTAGATGTCTGTTTTCATAGATACTTCCAATTTCATCTAATTTGTGCCATGGAGAGATTATTACACAATTGAGACCTATGCGTTGAATTTTGATGCAACTTTATATTTGGAATTATTGTACTATGGAAACCGTCTTTATAGTGGATATTTTAGAGAAACTGAAGTCTAAGGTTGGTTGGTGGTGTGAAAGTTGGTCTACACTTTATCCCATTATGATCGGTAAATATGATCTAGTTCAATTTTCACCATTGTTTCATGAGAATACTAACCCATGGGTGGTTGCGATGTGGTCCGGTGTGGCTGTGCCATAGTCAATATTTTTTCATCCATTCAAGATTGCAGAAATATGGGTTATGGCACGGTTATGGTACTTAAATACATAAATGAAATAATCCATATCATATATTAGTTTTCACTTGATCGACCATTTTTAAATGTAATTTCATTTAAAGGTCCCAAGAGATGTATTAAGACATCAAAACATTTTTCTTCTCAGATCAAAGCAATGATTGAGGAATTTGATTCTGCTATGGTGTGAGAGCTCTCATGAATGTGAAATTAATTATTTTCTCATCTCTATTTTTTTAAATTTAAATATCATCATGATATTTATAGATTTAATATCCATGATAATGTATATTGGTTCTAGAGGTTGTTCCTTGAAATTTTATGTCTGCTTCTCTCTATTAGAATTCTAATTGTAGGGGTTGTGTTGATAATTGATCTCACAATTAAATATATGTTGTTCGATAATGTTTCCTAAAAATTATTAAGACCTTGTTTTCTGGATTTATAAAAAGTTAATATTAAAAATATTTCCTATGTTTTGAATTAAATGTGTATTTGAGGTGTGATTTAAAAGGAATGTGTTTTAAAAATACCCTCTTTTTGGGTGGTTTTGAGACATTGATTGATTTGAGAAAATATGGATTGTGATGGGAATCATTTAGTAAAATTATTTTCCTTGATTTGTTGAAAATTTATTTAAATGAATGATCATTTTAAAGGGGCATGAATTTGATTAAATCTTATGATTTTTTTTAGAAATAAAATGGAATGTTGAAAAAAACTAGACAATTGAAATTTTAATACTGAAATTATATGAAATTATTGGTTTAACCATTTTTATTTATTGTTTGATTTTATGAATACTTATCCAAGGTAGGTAGTCTAAATTTGGATAGGAACACTATGGGTCTAATACCCAAGAATTATGTTGATGATTATAACACTTAAATAAAGATACAAAGATATGAATTGTTACCCAATGAGTTGTGAAGTCTGGATGGACATAGTTATTGGATGGGATCACATATTTAGTTGAGATCATTAAAGAGTAGTGTTGGGATCCTATTACACAAAACTAATGTAAAATAGGTATTGATACAAGTTTTTATGATATAATTTATTTGATTATTATATAAAATTTAATCATAGAACAATTTTATTCATGTGAACTACCTTATTTAAATTTTTTATATAAAATCATCATTTATGAAAATGTTGATATATTTTCTATCTCTCTTTAATATGAAATAATTATGTCTGGAAAATATTTGAATATAATATAAAGTATTTTTTTATTTAAATTGAATTTATATTTTGTTTAATTGTAATGGAATTAATTATAGAACACATGGGGAGACCCTATTGGTAATTATAGATAACATCCAGCCATTGCTTTCAAGAATTTGTAGATCATCTTATGTCAGGTATGAGAAAAGGAAAAGTTATACATAGATGTGGTGGATGGTCTTGGTCATTTGGACCCAAAGTGATGATAGTGACAACTGGATATGTGATCCACAATTTTAAGGGGTTTTTATTTATGTGTAGTCTTGATTAATATAGTCTTTTTTGTTTATGTATTGTTTCTGTGATATTTTACCTATTTGTTCCAAGTAATTTCTCCCTTTAGAGGGTTTAGTACTCTAACTTATATTGGTTAACTTCTGTAATTTGTGGAATAAATCATTCCATTTTTAGTTATTTATGACTCCATTTTATAGTCACCAACCCATGGGGATTACGATTCCTTTTGGTCCATGTCTCGGTCAGATCGGTTATCAGGTATCATGGTACCTCAGAATCCATGCTAGTTTAGAAATAGTGGTATCAATGGTGCATGTTATGAATCATTCCTTGATTTCAAAGTTTTTTTGAGTATTCATGGTTGAAAATAGGTAACATTGATGGGATGTTAGGGGTGTTTTCACACTAGTGTATTTCTAGCCTTCATCTTATCATGTCTTAAGTAACCATTGGTTTTTGGGAAATGTGTATTGAGGAATGTTTTGATCTATTTTTAGGAATTTTACCTACATTTAATATGAGTGTGCTGAAAACTCAATCTTGAATTCTTCTTGATGAAATAGATATATCTATTACTCTTGTTTGAGTTGATGCCTTTTGTATCATTGATGGTTATTTTATTATTGTTTGTAATTTTTTTTAGCACCATTCCTCTGATTAGACATTTTAATATGCCACAGGGGGAAGCTTCTGGTGAACTATAATAGAATAATCCTCTTATTACCTAAATCATATTGTGATAGTAGTGTGTTTTTTCCATGATTTACAAAGGTAAAAGTCACATGATCTTATTCAGGCTCTAGTTGTGGAAGCTCAAAGGTATTAATCAAGAGATCATTCTTAATAGGTTCTTTATTAGAAACTAAAAAAATCACAGGGTCAAATGATCCTCAATAAGATGAATATGGGTTGAATTATACCGAGCTAATTTTCTAGTTCATGGAAATTCATTATTTGATAATGGAAAATTGTTATACATTTAAACTAAAAGGTCCTAGAAGAAGATAGTGGGATTCAATATTAATGTAGAAAAAGTTTGAGGATTTCGAGTGGAAAAAATTATAATTATTTTCACTAATCATTTCTATCCAAATTCAATGGTTTTGAAAAAATACATGGATTGTGTCAACCTCCCATTTGGTGACTGCATTGTGGCACAGTATATAACAATACTAGAAATTTTCTCTATACCACAAGATTCAAGGAACCGTGGGAAACCTAGACTTCAGAATAGACTATACTGGTAGGTTTCAAACTGTTGTAACTTTTGTTGTGGGTATAGAAATTTCCTATTCCTATTGTTCAAAAATGTTATACTCACGATTCCAAAATCGTGGGTATTGGATTAAAAAAAATTCCCCACGTGGGTTTTGATCCCTCACTACCTCAACAAAACCATAGTCCTTGACAGCTACACCATTCACACTTATATATATATACATATATATATATATATAAATGATGGGAATAGGTAAAAAACATGGGAATCGGTCTTCATGACTAATTTATTTCCCACACAAATATAGGGGAACCTATACTCACAGTTTTGGTATAACTGTGGGTAATGGTTTTAGTACCAAAGGATATCTCTAGGATTCATTAATATCATGGGTACTGGCCCACCTATACCCACTATTCTAGGTAAACCATGCGTATAGTTATTCTTGAGGTATTCCAAAACAAATTTTTGTCTTCCCATGCATAGTGGGAACCCTATTGCCACGGTTTATAAAGAACCATAGGTATAGGTTAGAAAATATCACTTATACACCTAGTTCATGAAAAATGTGTGTATATCATTATTTTTCGGTAGTTCAAACCTTTTTATTGATATTTTATATTTTTTTCCTAAGGATATATCCAATGAGATGGTATGGTCTCAAAATTGCTAGATGGGTATCAGAAATTAAATCTGATTGACATTTTTTTTATTGAATTTCACTTATTATATCGTTTTCCTAGATAGAAAATTAATGGTTGAGCTTCAAATATCCTCTATATCAAAGATTACAAGTGTAAATTTTTATCCCAATAGATGTTCTTTCATTTCCATTAAAGGAATGAGAATGAATGATGAATTTCATAGTGGTTCTAGATATCAATCAACATCTATACATCGTATAGTTCATGAAAAATGCCTTTTTACTTTTTTTTAGTTTAGAATGGTTGGGAATTGAAGATATGTTTTCACTAATCCAACAAATATTTTTTGTCTTTGTAGTCGATTGAGCGACCTATTAATGTTATTCCATTTTTTCCTTCTCTATGTATTGGCATGGTCTCATCGGTACCAAAAATTACTATTGTATAATCAGTTACATGAATAAATAAGGGGGTAAAACAATATAAATCTAGAATAAAGCTTATTCACATAGAATAAGATTCTATAGGGGTAGTTGTTGTAGCTCTAACGATTTTGAGAGGTAAAATTAGTGTAACATAAACTATAGTGACCACTTTATTTGATATAAGTGTATCTCAATCATTTATACTATGTATTGTTGAGAATTTATTGAATCTCTCTATGGATCTTTTTTATATGGGATTGATATTACTATTCCCCACAAACCAGAGAATGATTCGGGTCTTCAGTGCCCTACAATAGTTGTATCATTATTTGAGATTAAAATGAACTGAATTTTTGTAGTTCATAACATAAAGTATCTTAAAATATTTTATTATGATTTTAATATTTCTCATATGCCTAATTTTATTTTTAACTTTTGTGGGTCTCTAATACATCACCTGATGGGGTGTGCCATGAATTTCATTTAGAAAATGTCCAAAGGATGAGTATAGAAAAACTATCATTTCCATGGTTATGCAGGGTAATTTATATGTTTTATATTGAATTGGATCAGGAATCTTTGAGTGATGATCTCTCTCCTTTTCTCTCCGAGTTTAATGATATTTTTACTTATTATCTCTCTATCATGACACTGGTAAAATAGGTAAATTTTCAATTCATTTTGTTCATTTTATGTAGTTAGTGTATATTTCTTCTTACTATATAGAACTATTAGTGCTCAATGTATTGAAATCCATATTGGATGATATGATAGATAAAGGATTTACATTTACATGTGTGTCACATTGGGTAGTATCTATTCTCTTTGCAAATAAATATAATGGGATAATTCACCTATGTGTTTATTACCTAAAACTCAATTGAGTTATAAAGAATAATGGTTTTCTGTTAACCTGGATTGATGATCTATTTAACAAGCTTAAATGAGAAATTGTTTTTGAATCTTTATATTCAATCTGTTTATCACCATATGAGAATAAAAAAATGTCACATTCAATATACCACCTTCAAGAGTAGTATTTCTATTTTTAGTGTCCTCTTATGTCATTTGGTTTATCTAATCGTCTTTCTTTTTTTATGAATTTTATGAAAATAATATTTCATGAGTTCATTGACACATTTCTGGTGTTATTTAGTGATGAAATGTTTGATTACTCTTAGACTGAGGATAACCACTTAAGTAATTTTATATCATTTCTGAAAATAGTTAGAAATCATCAAATATAATAAAATCATTCGAAATATAATTTCCTCATTTGAGAATTGATGTCAGTGGGACAGATATTTTGGAACACAGTACTATAGTTGATACTAGAGTGTGAAATCTGTTATGATTTAGGAGAAAATACATATTATTTTGAGATTCATATCTTCTTGGGGTTAACAGGATATTATTTAGGATTCGAAAGATATTTATTAAAGATGGATTCTTCGATGGTCTATCTCACTCAAAAATTTCTAATGCTGATTTTGGATAATAAATTATAGAGTTATTTTATTATGGTGATGCATATATTGACATATCTATTATTGTTGACATTCTAGAGGCTAGAGAATTATGCATCAGGTTTGGGATTCAGTTCTGTCCTTAAATATATTGATCACATGGTGGCATATTGTTCCCAAGAGCATATTCTATAGAAGAATAATTATTCAACCCAATATATTGATATTGCAACACTGATTCATTCTCTATATTGTTAGTGAAATTTCATTAATTAATAATGGTTCATCATTAATTCATAAAAAATCATGGGTTATATCTATCCTAAAGTGATCTGAACCTTTGAGAAAGGAAATTGTAAGAGTGACTTAAATATTTTGATTTAGAAACATCCTAAATCCATGGTAGTGGGAATTTAATTTTTTCTGATTTTAGTAGGTGAAATTCATCTCAGACAATGAAATAATCATCATAAGAGTTAGGATATATGGATATCTTCACTCAAATTTATTTGGGATATTATGGTAATGAAATTGGAGTTGTTTTAGTGAGTTTCTTGTTGACCTCCTCTCTTTCCAAGATTATTCATCAGGAAATGTAGTTTGATGATTAATTTCATGGAATTAGGGACACTATTTATAGTGTGGATACTATTGTTAAATGGGGTTTCTCTCTAGAGGGAATCCTTTATTTATGAAAATATTTTATTATATTTTCTCCTATGAGGATTTCCATGATGGTGTATTTCAATAGATCCTAATGGTTAGTGCATCATAGAACCACAAAGATGTTATATGATATGTATAAATGATTCTGGTATCTAGGTATGAGCCATGAAATCATTGAATTTGCATCACATTATTATACATACGAACAAGTCAAAGATGGGCACGATAGAGACTATAGTTTTCTTCAGCTCCTTCCAATGCCAACATAAATGTGGGATGATATTTATATGGATTTTTTTTGGATTTCATGAATCCAATTGGGGAATAATGTGATATGTGTTTGTGATAAATATTCAATTAAAACCATATCACTTTATTCCCATTAGAAATTACCCCTAGGTTTAAGACTTGAGGAATCATTATTTGTATTAATTATTCATATTTCCAAGAGTTCAATCTACTATAGTCTCTGATAAGAATCTACATTTCAATTATCATTTATAAATAGGCCTCCTATAGATCATTGGATCTTAGGTGTTTTTGAACATGGCATATCATCCATTAAATGATGGAAATATAGGGAAATATATTCAAATTATTGTGGATTTGATATGTGATTGAATTCGTGACTTTGGTGGATGATGGGATGACCACATGTGGTTTTTTGAGTTTTCCTATAACAAATTTCACTTATATTCTATCAAAATGACTCTTTTTGAGACATTGTATTGTCGTTCTCATTGATCTACATAGTTTTGGTTTGATATTAGTGAATTTTATTTTGTTGTTAATAGTTTCATTGAGTATTCTAGGATGAGTATTCATTTAATTCATCATAGAATATTGATAACACATAGATAGAATAATTCAGGTGCTAATCATCAAAGAAAAATGTTAGGTTTTTTTGGTGAAAAGGAATTTTGGAGAGTCTCTCATCATTTGGGTCACTAGAATCTTTGCATACAATGAATGATTTTTTCATGGTCTGTTGGTCCTTTTGATATTGTTGTGTGCATGTGAAGGTGGACAACTATTTTTTAGTCCCAATGTATTTCACTTTAATACATGGTGTGTTTCATGAATAATAGATTCCGGAGTATTTTTTGGATTTTCTCATTTTCTAAGCTAAGAGTATCATGATATTGGTCATGAATTATATCTAACTAGGCATCCTGTCATAATTGTTGATTATGAGACCAAGGTTCTTTAAGGGTAGATGATACCTTTTGTCCATAAAATATAGAAGAATGGTTCTAATTTTTATGAGACATGGGATTGTAAGGAGTATGCTAGAGAGTAGTGATCTCATCTATTTGATATATAACCATATTGACGAGATTTATGGGGGGGAAGTGTTTACAGTGGGGATATTGCAACATCATGTTACATTAATTCAGGAAATTCATGAATCTTGTTTTGATTCCCTATTTATTTTTGGCTGGGTTAAGGAACATTCAGAAAAAGGAGATCTTTTGTTAGGAAAACGTCTTAAAGACCAAGGACGTGTGTTTATTAGGAATTAGTTGAGTCTGTGTATAAATGTGTCAATAGAGAGTTATGTAGTTGTATAGGGTCAATGGCGTAGAGAGTATCAGCTATGTTCTGGTCCACTAGGTTGTGGAATATGGGAGCTAAGGTCTAGTTATGAGAGCTAAATCCAATTTAATTATCGATACACCATAGAGGTATAGATGCATCCAAGAGCCCTTGGAGTTTCATTTAGATGCAACATATTGTTTCTTCATAGCTATGGCATGGGAAACATATATGGCATTGATGTTTTTAGAGACACATATTATTCAGTTAAGGTTGCATAATGATGTTTGGGATACATTGTATCAAATTATTTTTGGTAAATAGGATCTGGTTCCATGTATTTAATGGTTTATAGAGGCCATTTTATATGGGTTGGATGTAGATTGGTCTAGTGTGGCAGCACCATAGTCTAGATGTTTTTTAATGTTTCTACATTGTTGTTAGAGAGGATGAGGTGTGGTGTAGATAATTATAGTCTTATATGCCCCAATTAACAATTTATATTCCTTTTCTCCTACTTGACTCTCATACAAACATTTATTTCTTCTAATGGACATCAAGATCACTTGAGACTCAGCCTATTTATTGAGGTATCCTTAAGTGCATCAATGAATCCCATGTTCATATCTAGTTAGAGGAATATTTTCCGATACTGCAGTAGCACAGTAGTAGTACAATAGCAGACTGTACATTGTGTGGTACTACAGAAGAGACTGTAAACTATTCAGGTATTATAGTAGAACTATACATTGTGTGGGAACTGTATTATACACTGTAGAAGTTATTGTAGTAGGTACTATTCCGCACTGTAGCAGGTAGAACTTTTCATCTTGTGCCACTGGTTTGGGCTAGGATTTCTTAAGGCTTTCGGGCCTCCAAGGAAATCTGGTCAGTTGGGCTTTCAAGCCACCTTTAAGGACATAGGACCTCCTCAAGGCCTTCGGGCGACATGAGGTTGCCTCAGATAGACTCCATAAAAAAGGAACAGTCCCAGAAAAGGATTCAGAGAATGTGCACTCACCAGGGGAGAGCCAGATGGATTTTTCTGAATGTAAGGGTATGGCAATGCCATTGGGACTGGCCTATTCTTGCATTTTAATCCTATCCAGCCGACCATGCTATGGTGGAGAGATACTCTCACCATCAAAAATATGGGGAGGATAAGTTCCTTGTAGATAGTCTAGTTGAATTAAATAAGACCTTCGAGTCATGTACTCTCTTAAGCCAACGAGTCATGTAATCTCTGAGCCTACTAGCCTTGTATGGGTTCCCCCTAATCCCTTTAAATGGGGGTTATCAAAAAAATCAATATAAATGGAGGCCATCAGGCCATTTGGGATAACAAAATCTCAAGAGATTTATTAACTCCTCATAACATATTTATTCCAGTGTGGGAGCTCTAGTGTAAGAATTTGATTCCTCTCTAATATGGGAGATCCCCTCAATAGAAATTCTATATATTCTCATCTCCCTTTCTTATAAGATAAAATTTCCAAATTTATTTATGGATATAATATATTTTGATGATTAATCTTGATTATAAGGATGGTTTTCAGATCTTTCATGCCTATATCACTTCAATGAAATTCCAATGGTGGGGGCGGTGTTAATTTTTGATCTGATGATTAATGGTAGGTGGTTTTATAATTTTTATTTCACATGATTGAATAATTGATTTCATAACTTATTGAATGTAAATTTAAAATATATTTCCTATCATTTTGATTAAAATTTGATTTGATTTGTGATCTCAAAGGCATTTTTTGTGAAATAAATCACTAATTGGGATGTTTTGAGGTGTGGAATGATTTTATAAAAGATGGATTTTGATGGGAACGTATTTGTAAAATGATTTTTTTGAGGAAAATGGACTTGAATGAAATATGGATTTAAAAGGGAGTGAATTTTATGAAAACATTGGATTTTATTTTAAAATATAAAAAAATTAAAAAATAAAACATAGAAATTGAAATGTGAAATATGAAATGATATGAAATGATTAGTTTATGAATGTTAGTTGATTATTTGATTTAAAACACTTGTAGACTAGGTAGTTAGTTGTAATTATGAAGATAATGCTCTAATATGACCCCAATAATAGGATTGATTATTAAAACACTGAAATAAACATAACCAAACATTAAATTTTCCTTAATAGGGAGTTGAGACCCTATTACATGAGTCATGCGATTTGTGGGCACATTGATCAAAGATCACAAATGAGTATTGTGATGATACCATTAACAAAAACTAATGTACACTTGGGCTTGATACATGATTATATGATATAGTTGATTTGATGTTTAAATTCAATATAATTATATAAATTTTTTATTCATTATAACTGATTTATAGAAATGTTTTATATAAAATGTCCATTTATGCCATTTTTGATATATTTCACATCTCTTTCATTATGAAATCATATTTTGTTGGAAATATGTGAAATAAATTCCTTTTATTGTTTTATTTAAATTGAAAGAATATTTTTTTTAATTTTTATTTAATTGATTGTGTAAAATCTGTTGAAAACCTAATAGGCCTTATATCTCACACCCTACCTTTTCCATCAGGCATTTTTAATTTATCGTAAGAAAGCGTCATAAAATGGAAGAGTTCTACCTGCAGGTTGGGGATGTTTTTTATCCTAGGAACCCAAATTGATAGAGGATACTGATGGATATGTGATCCTATTATTTCATGGGATTATCCTTGATTCTTTTCTTAGAATCCATAGTGTCTTTTGATAATGTATCATTTGGGTACTATTTTACATGTTTGTTCCCAGTACATTATCCCATTAGAATTTTGAGAATAATAACTTGTATCACTTAGCATCCACTATTTTGTCACAAATATTTCCTTATTTATTCATTTTTGATTCTAGGTTCTCACCTCTAACCAATAGGGATCAATAATACATTTCAGATCATGTAAGTGCCTACTAAAGTATCAGTGTACAGTTTTATCCTGGATAGTTCTTAACACACAAGGAATCATTATAATAGAGTTGTGACTCAAAACCAATAACAAAATAGTGTTATATATTTTATTAAAAATATCAACCCACATGAGATATATTTACTTCTATAGAGAATAAATGATCAAAAAAATTTCCACTTTTAAAAATCATTTTTCTTTAATGTTGTGTAATGATTGTATTCCTATCAATAATTTGACTCATTATGAAGGAAAATGAAATAAATAAAAAATAGAAAGTATGTTTTTATAGGGACCAATTACACTTGAAATTGGGAACTACAAGGTTTTTTATGGGTGTTATCCAACATAATATAGCTTATAAATGGTAATCATCAAATAATACTATGGTTAAATGGATATTATTAAGTCCATAACAATTTATATATCATGAAAATAATTTAATGCCTATTATTTATTATATAATGAATTTATTTCAGAAACAATATTTAATATATCAACAATAAGTATATATCTCATATAGTGTGACTTTTCACTGTCGAAAAATTTTGTTTTTATTCCCATGTTGATGTTTTTACCCATTATCTCACTCAAAATAAGAAATTTATTCTATATTATGATGAATATAATGTTTGTGACCAAATACCTCAAACACGCTAAAATTATAAATGTAATGACCCGTAAAATTCAAGGGAAATTTTTTCTAAATTTTCTTTAGAATTTTACAAGAGCGCGGTTTCTGACGGCACCTGATTCCGAGGCCCGGAGTGCCCGGAATCAATTTCCGAAGTTTGGCTCGGGTACGTTCAGTAACGAATGAGCGGGAATTTCTAACTTTTGATCCGGTGCTCGGAATTGAAATCCGAGGGCACCGATGAACTCGCAGCGCCGATATTCGCTTAAGGAGACCTTTTCGGAAGTTGCGTTTGTTGCGGGACGAAAGTTAGTTTTTGGGAGAATTATAAAAAGTTGAATAAAAAAATGTAGAATTCTTTTTATTTTACTTTTGTAGGTTAACTCCTCTCAAAGGGAGTTAGGGGTGGGACCCACACCCACTTAACCTCCCTTGAGAGGATTAAGTGTGGTGGGACCCACACGAACCTAAACCTCTCATCTTCTCCCTTAAACTCCCCTTTTAATTTAAGATGGCATGTTGGTTAATTAATGGCTTGAGTTGTCTTAATTCAAACCTTTGAAATTCAAATGGTTTGGATTGGCTTAATAAAATAAGCTCTTAGCTTATTTTGTTGGGTTAGAACTCTTTAGCCATCTTGAGAGCTTTTGATAGATTTTTCTTCCTTCTTCAATCTTTGACGAAGAACGCTCAACTTGACGAAGAACGCTCAAGCTCCGACGAAGAACGCCACTCCTCTCTTCTTCGTCTTCCGTGTCAACGAGAGGGAACGCCGCTTCCTCCTCGGACCTTCTTCGTCGGCATACGAAGATTCGCCAAAGACGTATCTCTTCGGGTGTATCTCTTCGTCAACGGATTTGACGAATGACTACCGCGACGCCCGACCTCCGCGACGTTGTCTTCCGCGGGACGTTGACAAATCTTCGAACCTATACCCAAGGTAGGGTTTGTTGATTATTGTTTAATTATTTTATTCTTGCTCGTGGTTCGCATGACTAACGTGAGGATATTGAATATTTATGTTGTGTTTTAACGTGAGGGGGGCCGGACCGCATGAACACGGCCGAACCCCCTCCTTCGTTATTGGTGTTTTATTTTGCGGATGAATCAAGGTGGCATGGTGCCGTCGCACCACACAGATATTCGCCCAAATCTTTTTACGCGACACCGTCGCGCCGCGCCATGGAAGAATCATCAAGAACGCGACGCCGTCGCGCCGCGTTGAAGGAAATCAATGGCGGGGTGGAGGGGCGCGGTGTCGTCGCACCGCGCCGGACGACGAACACTGCGGCCGGTTCCGGGCCGCGGCGGTACGAGAAGACCGGTGGCCGGGCCGCCGGCGTCGAAAGCCGAAAAGGGGACCAGATTTTTCCGGTCCCGATGGAGAAAACCGGCCGGCAGTTGGCCGGCCGGAAGGTCAAAGGCCGGGGGAAATAAATTCCCCCGGCCAGCATTAAAACCCTCCTCATTTAGGAGGAGGGCGGTTCCCTTGAGGGGGGGCAGGAGGCCCCCCGGTTTTCTTCAAGCCGGCCCCCACGTGGGGGAGCCGTTTTTTTTTCAAAGGGCGCGGCATATAGCCGCGCCGCCTCTTCAATCAAGCGGGGGATTGATTCCCCCTGCGTGCCGCCTCCGTGCGGTGCCAGTCCGCCGTTCCACCGCGCCGCCGCGCCGCCGGCCGGCCGGCCAGCCGGGCCGAGTCGGCCCGGACCCGGACCCCCCGTTTCGAATCAGTTTCGGTCTTTTGGCCATAACATGAGCCACAGACCTCCGATTGATGAACCGTCTGCGAGAACGTGATCCTTGGATCGAGACGGTCGTTTCGGTATATCGCACTCAAAGTTTCGGAATACTTTGCATTTGGCCGGGTTGGTTCGTTCACGAAACCAACCGGGCCTTCGGAGCGGAAACGCTCATATCTTGAGCTACGGACGTCCGATTGACGGGCCGTCAGCTTTGTTGTGTGTCCTCTTAGTGAGACAGATCTTTTGGCATACTCCGCCCGAGGTTTGGACGTAGGTGGAGTACGGTCGGGTTGGTTTTGCCTTAAAACCCAACCAGGCCCCGGGGACGAAAATGCCGATAACTCTCAGACCGGGCGTCCGATCGACGCGCCATTTGTTGCGTTGAGTTCCTGTTGACGATATAGAACATTTTGATACATCAACACTGGAATTTGTGACAGTTGATGTATCAGCCTCTCAGCTCGTGGAGCGGACCCTCCGAACGAGCTTGCTGTGTGCGGGAACCCTAGTGCTGGCTGCGACTGTTACTGTGACTACTACTGCTACTGTGACTGCGACGACGACAGTACAGAGATCCTGTGTGGATTCGACGACGACGACTACAGCACTCAGCGATCCTACGTGGATCAGTGCTACAGGTCAGCGGTCCTGTGTGAACCAGCGCCTACTGGTCCTGTGTGGGCCCGATCCTGTGGGGGTCTTGCGGTGATTATCTACAGGTCCTGTGTGGGCCCGATCCTGTGTGGGTCTTTTGCGGGGGTTAGTTACCTATCGATCCTTCGTGGGTCCGACGACTTAGATGGATCAGAGATCATCTTTATCGTCTTTCGAAGAAGTATACCTGTGTGAGCTGAAACCTATTGCTTTCCTGTGTGGATTGTGTTGTGCAATCCTGTGTGGATTACGTTTTGCTTTCCTGTGTGGAATACGTATACTTTCCTATGTGGACTGAGTTGTACTTGGGCTCGGAGGTTGGAGCGTATTTGAATTGATGACTTAGGTATATGTATGGGCATATACCTAAGCAGTGTCAGTTGTTACTTCGTGATTGTACCTTTTTCGTGGTTTATCCTTTGTGGATTTGAGAGACCTTCAGGGGTCTCGGGGTCCCTACTGAGTAGCTTATACTCACCCCTGCATGGGCTTTGCCCGCACTACGTTGTGTTGGTTGCAGACGACGGACATCGTTGACCTTAGCTGAGGCTTGCAGAGCGGGACGGTACCCGGAGGTGGACCACTGGGCGGGACGTGCTCGGAGCGGACAGCGGGACCCGTGGAGCAGAGGAGCTATCTGTACCCACCCTTCAGGTGGGATTTCCAGTGGACAACTCGGTGTAGTAGCTTTTACCTTTCAGTTGCTGTTTTCCCTTTCGAGTTGTACTTTACTTTCAGTTTGGGTTGGTATACTGGCCCTTTTTCTTTTCCGCACTTTCAGTTGTACTCTTCTTTTGCTTAGTGTTTACTTTCCGCTTGCTTACTCTGTGGTGTTTGTTTAATTTACAAAGGCAATGCCTTCCCATTTTACTGGGATTTACGCCTTGGTCCTAGTCGCCAGCCCCTGGCCTATGGAAGGCGGGCATGGGGTAGTCACGGCACGGACCCCGAGGGCGGGTCGTGACAAATTGGTATCAGAGGAGTTCGGTTCTACCGCGGACTCTGATCTTTTCTATGTGAAGCAATAATTTTTACCGTATTGAGTGTAGTTATCAGTCCAGGGAGTCCAGTGTTGGTGCGGCGGCCGACGTATCCGTACACCAGGACCCTGACTTCTGATTTCTGACTTAATTCACGAAAACATTGATTTCGTGAGTGTTTCAATGTTTTCTTTGTGATTACTTATATCAGCTCACCAGGAAAACTGTTTGACCGTGGCACACCTTTTTCCTATTTAGAATAGCCCCACGACGGCAGCCAGCTAGGGTTCCGAGAGTCGAGCGTAAAGACACCCACCGAGCGACGAGGCCTCGGTGCAGGGCCCTTTGTTAGCAGTGGCACCGGTGGTAGCACTACCCGCCAATCCCCCGATGTTTCCAGCACCAGCTGCTGACGATGCACGTCGCCTCAGCACAATGCATGAGTTTTAGCACCAGCGACCGCCCAGGTTTCGCGGGGAGACGGATCCCCAGGCAGCTGAGGACTGGCTGGAGGCAGTGGTACGAGTGTTTAGGCTAGTGAGGACACCAGCAGACCTCATGGTGATCCTCGCTGTGAGCCTACTACACGCAGCAGCAGGACGATGGTGGAGCTTGATGCTCCAGGTGCACGATGTGGCATCTCTACTTTGGCCGGACTTTCAGAGCATCTTCCGCTCGGAGTTCGTCCCAGCCACCCTTCGTGCGGTGCGTATCTAGGAGCTTCTTCAGCTGCGGCAGGGCATCATGATGGTCGCTCAGTACTCGGTGAGATTTACCGATCTCTCGCGCTACTCGACCGACATGGTACGGGACCCATTCTTCCGGTCCCGGACCTTCGAGCAGGGTTTGAGACACGAGATCAGGGCATCGCTGATCTCCCTCAGCATACCGACTCAGACAGGAGTACTGGAGCGGGCCCTTCTGATCGAGAGCTTCCTTGCTGAATCTACACCAGCACAGCGACCCACCACAGGGAGGCACGTGGCAGATTCATCTGCAGCAGGCAGTCGACGGATGACTCAGGGGTCCAGACAGACCAGACCTTCAGGCAGACGACCTCAGGGAACTGGCTCAGCAGTGCAGGGCACACAGCATGGAGCCAGTCTATCGAGTGGAAGACAGTGCTATGCATGCGGCGGGCAAGGCCACATGGCTCGTGACTGCCCGAACCGCCATGTAGAGGAGTAGCAGACGGTTGAGGAACCACCTAGGCAGAGGCAGAGGTTCGACCATGGCGGTCCGCAGGGAGGAGGCGGACGAGGCAGAGGAGCTGGTCGAGCAGCAGATGGTGGATGACGCTTTGAGGATCTACCACCACCACCACCAGGAGGTCCACCCCGACCTCAGGGGAGAGCACAGCTTCAGGCAGCTGAAGCTTACGATCATGGAGCTCCGGAAGCAAGTGGACTAGTGCGGGACTTGCTCCAGGCATAGTGGCCTTTGCCCATAATGCCTCTAGCTTCGTATTTTGTGTTGCTTTGTGTCCTTGTACTTTAAGTTGAAGTAATAAAAGAAACTTGCCTTGGTGAATTTTTTTTATCTTGTCTTTTGTTTGTATTTACTAAGAGGTGCCGGTTAAAAACTGTTGACTTGACCCTCACTTGCGAGATTCGTACTGGAGGAAACCCAGTGACCACACACTGATGCCGACAGTGTGACTCAACCCTTGGAGGCGAGAGTAAAGGTTGGATCTCTTGGTAGCAGCGTCGAGGCCTTACGACGTCATCCATGCCATGAATTAACTAATCATGACGGGATTGACTGTATTAGGCAAGGAATGTGGTTCATCCAGGGGATGGGACCAGATTTCTCTTATCGGAAAAGAAGAAATCATGCAGCTCGGATGGGACCGGAGATGGTCCAGGCCACGACAGAGAAGGTCCAGGTCATCCAGGAGCGGATGAGGACAGCTCAGAGCCGGCAGAAGTCATAGGCTGACAGGAGGCGGAGGCCACTAGTGTTTGAGGATGGCGACCACGTCTTCTTACGGGTCTCACCTCGACGTGGTATTCAGATATTTGGCCGAGGCGGCAAGTTATCTCCGCGCTTCATCGGACCCTTCCAGGTCCTCAGCAGGATTGGCGAGGTGGCTTATCGCCTGGCTCTACCACCTCAGTTGCACCGGGTGCACGACGTCTACCACGTGTCTCAGCTGAGGAGATACGTGCAGGACCCGATGCACATCATTGACCATGATGAGCATGACGTTGACGATGGGGCGACTTTTACCGAGGTCCCGGTGGAGATAGAGGATCGACAGGAACGGGTCCTGCGTGGGCGATTGATTCCTCTTGTGCGCATCAGATGGCAGCACGAGAATCTCCAGGAGAGCACATGGGAGCGGGAGGCTCAGATGTGTGCTCAGTACCCTCATTTGTTTCCCTAGTTTTGATGTATCTTTACGGGGACGTAAAGCCCTGAGGTGGGAGTAATGTAAACAACCATAAAATTCAAGGGAAATTTTTTCTAAATTTGCTTTAGAATTTTACAAGAGCGCGGTTTCTGACGGCACCTGATTCCGAGGCCCGGAGTGCCCGGAATCAATTTCCGAAGTTTGGCTCGGGTACGTTCAGTGAACGAACGAGCGGGAATTCCTAACATTTGATCAGGTGCTCGGAATTGAAATCCGAGAGCACCGATGAACTCGCAGTGCCGATATTCGCTTAAGAAGACCTTTTCGGAAGTTTCGTTTGTTGTGGCAGGAAAGTTAGTTTTTGGGAGAATTATAAAAATTTGAATAAAAAATGTAGAATTCTTTTTATTTTACTTTTGTAGGTTAACTCCTCCCAAAGGGAGTTAGGGGTGGGACCCACACCCACTTAACCTCCCATGAGAGGATTAAGTGTGGTGGGACCCACACGAACCTAAACCTCTCATCTTCTTCCTTAAACTCCCCTTTTAATTTAAGATGGAAAGTTGGTTAATTAATGGCTTGAGTTGTCTTAATTCAAACCTTTGAAATTCAAATGGTTTGGATTGACTTAATAAAATAAGCTCTTAGCTTATTTTGTTGGGTTAGAACTCTTTAGCCATCTTGAGAGCTTTTGAGAGCTTTTTCTTCCTTCTTCAATCTTTGACGAAGAACGCTCAACTTGACGAAGAACGCTCAAGCTCCGACGAAGAACGCCACTCCTCTCTTCTTCGTCTTCCGTGTCAATGAGAGGGAACGCCGCTTCCTCCTCGGACCTTCTTAGTCGGCATACGAAGATTCGCCAAATACGTATCTCTTCGGGCGTATCTCTTCGTCAACGGATTTGATGAACGACTACCGCGACGCCCGACCTCCGCGACGTTGTCTTCCGCGGGACGTTGACAAATCTTCGAACCTATACCCAGGGTAGGGTTTGTTGATTATTGTTTAATTATTTTATTCTTGCTCGTGGTTCGCATGAATAACATGAGGATATTGAATATTTATGTTGTGTTTTAACGTGAGGGGGGCCGGACTGCATGAACAGGGCCGAACCCCCTCCTTCGTTCTTGGTGTTTTATTTTGCGGATGAATCAAGGTGGCGTGGTGCCGTCACACCACGCATATATTCACCCAAATCTTTTTACGCGACACCGTCGCGCCGCGCCATGGAAGAATCATCAAGAACGCGACGCCGTCGCGCCGCGTTGAAGGAAATAAATGGCGCGGCGGAGGGGCGCGGTGCCGTCACACCGCGCCGGACGACGAACACTGCGGCCGGTTCCGGGCCAAGGCGGTACGAGAAGACCGGCGGCCGGGCCACCTGCGTCGGAAGCCGAAAAGGGGACCAGATTTTTCCGGTCCCGTTGGAGAAAACCGGGCGGCAGTTGGCCAGCCGGAAGGTCAAAGGCCGAGGGAAATAAATTCCCCCGGCCAGCATTAAAACCCTCCTCATTTAAGTGGAGGGCGGTTCCCTTGAGGGGGGGCAGGAGGCCCCCCGGTTTTCTTCAAGCCGGCCCCCACGTGGGGGAGCCGTTTTTTTTTTCAAAGGGCGCGGCATATAGCCGTGCCGCCTCTTCAATCAAGTGGGGGATTGATTCCCCCCACGTGCCGCCTCCGTGCGGTGCCAGGCTACCGTGCCACCGCGCCGCCACGCCGCCGCGCCGCCGCGCCGCCGGCCGGCCGGCCAGCCGGGCCGAGTCGGCCCGGACCCGGACCCCCCGTTTCGAATCAGTTTCGGTCTTTTGGCCATAACATGAGCCACGGACCTCCGATTGACGAACCGTCTGCGACAACGTGATCCTTGGATCGAGACGGTAATTTCGGTATATCTCACTCAATGTTTCGGAATACTTTGGGTTTGGCCGGGTTGGTTCGTTCACGAAACCAACCGGGCCTTCGGAGCGGAAACGCTCATATCTTGAGCTACGAACGTCCGATTGACGTGCCGTCAGCTTTGTTGTGTGTCCTCTTAGTGAGACGGATCTTTTGGCATACTCCGCCCGAGGTTTGGACGTAGGTGGAGTACGGTCGGGTTGGTTTTTCCTTAAAAACCAACCGGGCCCCGGGGACGAAAATGCCTATAACTCTCAGACCGGGCGTCCGATCGACGCGCCGTTTGTTGCGTTGAGTTCCTGTTGATGATACAGAACATTTGGATACATCAACTCTGGACTTTGTGACAGTTGATGTATCAGCCTCTCGGCTCGTGGAGCGGACCCTCTGAACGAGCTTGCTGTGTGCGGGAACCCTAGTGCTGGCTGCGACTGTTACTGTGACTACTGCGGCTACTGTGACTGCGACGACGAAAGTACAGAGATCCTGTGTGGATTCGACGACGACGACTACAGCACTCAGCGATCCTACGTGGATCTGTGCTATAGGTCAGCGGTCCTGTGTGAACCAGCGCCTACTGGTCCTATGTGGGCCCGATCCTGTGTGGGTATTGCGGTGATTATCTACAGGTCCTGTGTGGGCCCGATCCTGTGTGGGTCTTTTGCGGGGGTTAGTTACCTATCGATCCTTCGTGGGTCTGACGACATAGATGGATCAGAGATCATCTTTATCGTCTTTCGAAGAAGTATACCTATGTGAGCTGAAACCTATTGCTTTCCTGTGTGGATTGTGTTGTGTAATCCTGTGTGGATTACATTTTGCTTTCCTGTGTGGAATACGTATACTTTCCTATATGGACTGAGTTGTACTTGGGCTCGGAGGTTGGAGCGTATTTGAATTGATGACTTAGGTATATGTATGGGCATATACCTAAGCAGTGTCGGATGTTACTTCGTGATTGTACCTTTCTTCGTGGTTTATCCTTTGTGGATTTGAGAGACCTTCAGGGGTCTCGGGGTCCCTACTGAGTAGCTTATACTCACCCCTGCACGGGCTTTGCCCGCACTACGTTATGTTGGTTGCAGACGACGGACAGCGTAGACCTTAGCTGAGGCTTGCAGAGCGGGACGGTACCCGGAGGTGGACCACTGGGCGGGACGTGCTCGGAGCGGACGGCGGGACCCGTGGAGCAGAGGAGCTATCTGTACCCACCCTTCAGGTGGGATTTCCAGTGGACAACTCGATGTTGTGGCTTTTACCTTTCAGTTGCTGTTTTCCCTTTCGAGTTGTACTTTACTTTCAGTTTGGGTTTGTATACTGGCCCTTTTTCTTTTCCGCACTTTCAGTTGTACTCTGCTTTTGCTTAGTGTTTACTTTCCGCTTGCTTACTCTGTGGTGTTTGTTTACTTTACAAAGGCAATGCCTTCCCATTTTACCGGGATTTACGCCTTGGTCCTAGTCGCCAGCCCCTGGCCTATGGAAGTCGGGCTTGGGGTAGTCACGGCACGGACCCCGAGGGCGGGTCGTGACAAATTGGTATCAGAGGAGTTCGGTTCTACCGCGAACTCTGATATTTTCTATGTGAAGCAATAATGTTTAGCGTATTGAGTGTAGTTATCAGTCCAGGGAGTCCAGTGTTGGTGCGGCGGCTGACGTATCCGTACACCAGGACCCTGACTTCTGATTTCCGACTTAATGCACGAAAACATTGATTGCGTGAGTGTTTCAAAGTTTTCTTTGTGATTACTTATATCAGCTCACCAGGTAAACTGTTTGACCGTGGCGCACCTGTTTCCTATTCAGGATGGCCCCACGACGGCAGCCAGCTAGGGTTCCGAGAGTCTAGCGTGACGACAGCCCACCGAGCGACGAGGCCTCGGTGCAGGGCCCTTTGTCAGCAGTGGCACCAGTGGTAGCACTACCCGCCAATCCCCCGATGTTTCCAGCACCAGCTGCTGACGATGCACGTCGCCTCAGCACAATGCATGAGTTTCAGCACCAGCGACCGCCCAGGTTTCGCAGGGAGACGGATCCCCAGGCAGCTGAGGACTGGCTGGAGGTAGTGGTACGAGTGTTTAGGCTAGTGAGGACACCAGAAGACCTCATGGTGATCCTCGCTGCGAGCCTACTACACGCAACAGCAGGACGATGGTGGAGCTTGATGCTCCAGGTGCACGATGTGGCTTCTCTACTTTGGCCGGACTTTGAGAGCATCTTCCGCTCGGAGTTCGTCCCAGCCACCCTTCGTGCGGTGCGTATCCAGGAGCTTCTTCAGCTGCGGCAGGGCAGCATGATGGTCGCTCAGTACTCAGCGAGATTTACCGATCTCTCGCGCTACTCGACCGACATGGTACGGAAGCCATTCTTCCGGGCCCGGACCTTCGAGCAGGGTTTGAGACACGAGATCAGGGCATCGCTGATCTCCCTCAGCATACCGACTCAGACAGGAGTACTGGAGAGGGCCCTTCTGATCGAGAGATTCCTTGCTGAGTCTACACCAGCACAGCGACCCACCGCAGGGCGACACGTGGCAGAGTCATCTGCAGCAGGCAGTCGACGGATGACTCAGGGGTCCAGACAGACCAGACCTTCAGGAAGACGACCTCAGGGCACTGGCTCAGCAGTGCAGGGCACACAGCACGGAGCTAGTCTATCGAGTGGAAGACAGTGCTATGCATGCGGCGGGCAAGGCCACATGGCTCGTGACTGCCCGACCCGCCATGCAGAGGAGCAGCAGACGGTTGAGGAACCACCTAGGCAGAGGCAGAGGTTCGACCGTGGCGGTCCGCAGGGAGGAGGCGGACGAGGCAGAGGAGCTGGTCGAGCAGCAGGTGGTGGATGATGCTTTGAGGCTCTACCACCACCACCACCAGGAGGTCCACCCCGACCTCAGGGGAGAGCACAGCTTCAGGCAGCTGAAGCTTACGATCATGGAGCTCCGGAAGCAAGTGGAATAGTGCGGGACTAGCTCCAGGCATAGTGGACTTTGCCCATAATGCCTCTAGCTTCGTATTTTTTGTTGCTTTGTGACCTTGTACTTTAAGTTGAAGTAATAAAAGAAACTTGCCTTGGTGATTTTTTTATCTTGTCTTTTGTTTGTATTTACTAAGAGGTGCCGGTTAAAAACTGTTGACTTGACCCTCACTTGCGAGATTCGTACTGGAGGAAACCCAGTGACCACACACTGATGCTGACAGTGTGACTCAACCCTTGGAGGCGAGAGTAACGGTTGGATCTCTTGGTAGCAGCGTCGAGGCCTTACAACGTCATCCATGCCATGAATTAACTAATCATGACGGGATTGACTGTATTAGGCAAAGAATGTGGTTCATCCAGGGGATGGGACCAGATTTCTCTTATCGGCAAAGAAGAAATCGTGCAGCTCGGATGGGACCGGAGATGGTCCAGGCCACGACAGAGAAGGTCCAGGCCATCCAGGAGCGGATGAGGACAGCTCAGAGCCGGCAGAAGTCATACGCTGACAGGAGGCGGAGGCCACTAGTGTTTGAGGATGGTGACCACGTCTTCTTACGGGTCTCACCTCGACGTGGTATTCAGAGATTTGGCCGAGGTGGAAAGTTATCTCCGCGCTTCATCGGACCCTTCCAGGTCCTCAGCAGGATTGGCGAGGTGGCTTATCGCCTGGCTCTACTACCTCAGTTGCACCGGGTGCACGACGTCTACCACGTGTCTCAGCTGAGGAGATACGTGCACGACCCGATGCACATCATTGACCATGGGGAGCATGACGTTGACGATGGGGCGACTTTTACGGAGGTCCCGGTGGAGATAGAGGATCGACAGGAGCGGGTCCTGCATGGGCGATTGATTCCTCTTGTGCGCATCAGATGGCAGCACGAGAATCTCCAGGAGAGCACATGGGAGCGGGAGGCTCAGATGTGTGCTCAGTACCCTCATTTGTTTCCCTAGTTTTTGATGTATCTTTACGGGGACGTAAAGCCCTGAGACGGGAGTAATGTAAAGACCCATAAAATTCAAGGGAAATTTTTTCTAAATTTTCATTAGAATTTTACAAGAGCACGGTTTCTGACGGCACCTGATTCCGAGGCCCGGAGTGCCCGGAATCAATTTCCGAAGTTTGGCTCGGGTACGTTCAGTGAACGAACGAGCGGGAATTCCTAACTTTTGATCAGGTGCTCGGAATTGAAATCCGAGGGCACCGATGAACTCGCAGTGCCGATATTCGCTTAAGGAGACCTTTTCAGAAGTTGCGTTTGTTGCGGGAGGAAAGTTAGTTTTTGGGAGAATTATAAAACGTTGAATAAAAAATGTAGAATTCTTTTTATTTTACTTTTGTAGGTTAACTCCTATCAAAGGGAGTTAGGGGTGGGACCCACACCCACCTAACCTCCCTTGAGAGGATTAAGTGTGGTGGGACCCACACGAACCTAAACCTCTCATCTTCTTCCTTAAACTCCCCTTTTAATTTAAGATGGAAAGTTGGTTAATTAATGGCTTGAGTTGTCTTAATTCAAACCTTTGAAATTCAAATGGTTTGGATTGACTTAATAAAATAAGCTCTTAGCTTTTTTTGTTGGGTTATAACTCTTTAGTCATCTTGAGAGCTTTTGAGAGCTTTTTCTTCCTTCTTCAATCTTTGACGAAGAACGCTCAACTTGACGAAGAACGCTCAAGCTCCGACGAAGAACGCCACTCCTCTCTTCTTCGTCTTCCGTGTCAACGAGAGGGAACCCCGCTTCCTACTCGGACCTTCTTAGTCGGCATACGAAGATTCGCCAACGACGTATCTCTTCGGGCGTATCTCTTCGTCCACGTATTTGACGAACGACTACCACGACGCCCGACCTCCGCGACGTTGTCTTCCGCGGGACGTTGACAAATCTTCGAACCTATACCCAAGGTAGGGGTTGTTGATTATTGTTTAATTATTTTATTCTTTCTCGTGGTTCGCATGACTAACGTGAGGATATTGAATATTTAAGTTGTGTTTTAACGTGAGGGGGGCCGGACCGCATGAACACAGCTGAACCCCCTCCTTCGTTCTTGGTGTTTTATTTTGCGGATGAATCAAGGTGGCGTGGTGCCGTCGCACCACACAGATATTCGCCCAAATCTTTTTACGCGACGCCGTCGCGCCGCGCCGGATGACGAACACCGCGGCCGGTTCCGGGCCGCGGCGGTACGAGAAGACCGGCGGCCAGGCCGCCGGCGTCGGAAGCCGAAAAGGGGACCGGATTTTTCCGGTCCCGTTGGACAAAACTGGCCGGCAGTTGGCCGGCCGGAAGGTCAAAGGCCGGGGGAAATAAATTCCCCCGGCCAGCATTAAAACGCTCCTCATTTAAGAGGAGGGCGGTTCCCTTGAGGGGGGGCAGGAGGCCCCCCGGTTTTCTTCAAGCTGGACCCCACGTGGGGGGGCCGTTTTTTTTTCAAAGGGCGCGGCATATAGCCGCGCCGCCTCTTCAATCAAGCGGGGGATTGATTCCCCCCGCGTGCCACCTCCGTGCGGCGCCAGGCCGCCACGCCACTGTGTCTCCGCGCCGCCGCGCCGGGTCGGACCCGGTTCCGGTCGTCCCGGTTCGGGCCGACCCAGTGGGGGTCGGTCCGGGTCGGCCCGGACCCGGACCCCCCCCGTTTCGAATCAGTTTCGGTCTTTTGGCCATAACATGAGCCACGGACCTCCGATTGAAGAACCGTCTGCGACAACGCGATCCTTGGATCGAGACGGTCGTTTCGGTATATCACACTCAAAGTTTCGGAATACTTTGGGTTTGGCCGGGTTGGTTCGTTCACGAAACCAACCGGGCCTTCGGAGCGGAAACGGTCATATCTTGAGCTACGGACGTCCGATTGACGTGCCGTCAGCTTAGTTTTGTTCCTCTTAGTGAGACGGATCTTTTGGAATACTACGCCCGAGGTTTGGACGCAGGTGGAGTACGGTCGGGTTGGTTTTTCCTTAAAAACCAACCGGGCCCCGGGGGCGAAAATGCTGATAACTCTCAGACCGGGCGTCCGATCGACGCGCCGTTTGTTGCGTTGAGTTCCTGTTGACGATACGAAACTTTTGGATACATCAACTCTGGACTTTGTGACAGTTGATGTATCAGCCTCTCGGCTCGTGGAGCGGACCCTCCGAACGAGCTTGCTGTGTGCGGGAACCCTAGTGCTGGCTGCGACTGTTACTGTGACTACTACTGCTACTGTGACTGCGACGACGACAGTACAGAGATCATGTGTGGATTCGACGATGACGACTACAGCACTCAGCGATCCTACGTGGATCAGTGCTACAGGTCAGAGGTCCTGTGTGAACCAGCGCCTACAGGTCTTGTGTGGGCCCGATCATGTGTGGGTCTTTTGCGGGGGTTAGTTACCTATCGATCCTTCGTGGGTCCGACGACTTAGATGGATCATAGATCATCTTTATCGACTTTCGAAGAAGTATACCGGTGTGAGCTGGAACCTATTGCTTTCCTATGTGGATTGTGTTGTGCAATCCTGTGTGGATTACGTTTTTCTTTCATGTGTGGAATACGTATACTTTCCTGTGTGGACTGAGTTGTACTTGGGCTCGGAGGTTGGAGCGTATTTGAATTGATGACTTAGGTATATGTATGGGCATATACCTAAGCAGTGTTGGTTGTTACTTCGTGATTGTACCTTTCTTCATGGTTTATCCTTTGTGGATTTGAGAGACCTTCAGGGGTCTCGGGGTCCCTACTGAGTAGCTTATACTCACCCCTACACGGTCTTTGCCCGCACTACGTTGTGTTGGTTGTAGACGACGGACAACGTTGACCTTATCTGAGGCTTGCAGAGCGGGACGGTACCCGGAGGTGGACCACTGGGCGGGACGTGCTCGGAGCGGACGGCGGGACCCGTGGAGCAGAAGAGCTATCTGTACCCACCCTTCAGGTGGGATTTCCAGTGGACAGCTCGGTGTAGTGGCTTTTACCTTTCAGTTGTTGTTTTCCCTTTCGAGTTGTACTTTACATTCAGTTTGGGTATGTATACTGGCCCTTTTTCTTTTCCGCACTTTCAGTTGTACTCTGCTTTTGCTTAGTGTTTACTTTCCGCTTGCTTACTCGATGGTGTTTGTTTACTTTACAAAGGCAATGCCTTCCCATTTTACCGGGATTTACGCCTTGGTGCTAGTCGCCAGCCCCTGGCCTATGGAAGGCGGGCTTGGGGTTGTCACGGCATGGACCCCGAGGGCGGTTCGTGACAATAAACATAAATATAAATCAATGAATCATTATGTGGATATCTATTCCATATTTGGGGATTTATTATTAACAATAAATATTTAATATATGTTCAATATATATAATATACAAAAAATATGTTTTTATTAAATAATATACAGTCAATATTGAACTAAACCCTTGAGGGGTTCAGGGTTGATAATGTGAATTATTACCCAAAACCATATTATGATACTAAGATCATATATTCCAACCATTTCAATTTTTCACTCACTTATATTAATTTTGAACAACTATAAAATCTTGTGGCATTATACAATGGTTTTTATATAAAATGGACGGGTATAAAAGTTTTTAAATCTAAGGAAATTTAAATTTAATGAAAACATTAATGTGTTAGGATAATATAGAAATATTTGGGATATTTTGAGGAGACTTTATAGTAGTCAATGTTTATAAGTAGGGAGAAAATTAAAATTTTATATAGCTAGTAAGGGGTCCAACCTACTGGGATATAGTAGGTTTTCACCAAATTCATAGTGAAATCACACTAGGAATATAGTAACTTATTATAAACTAATATTTTTATACCAATTCTTTAATTAATTCATTATATCATAAAAATAATCACTATATACAATGAATAGAGGGTTTATTTTCATTGAGATCCAATTATATAAGAATTATATTTTATAAAACATGTAAACATTTCTCTATGATAATTAATACTAGAATATTCTACATATTTCTCATATGTTATAGTCATCATCATAACCTAATGAATTGAATAATAATAAATGGGTGAGAACAACCCATCAGAAAGGTTAAAAGGCATCAATATTTCATTAAGGGTTATATTATAAGTATACATGAAAATATAAGAAATGGATATGTTGGTCGGAGTGGTTTACTCAAGAGGGGGTGAATTGAGTACCAATTAAAAATTTCTGTATTTAAAAACTGTGTCTTAAAGACCCCCAAATAAAATAAAATAATAAATTAAACTGTAGTGAATTTATATTAAAGTAGAGGTTCTGTCAGATTCTCAAGGGATTGATTAATTCCCAGTTAATCAACACAGGAGTGTGTGATTATCTTTTGAAACTAACTTACTAATCTACACTTAACATAAACACTTGCTAATTTAATTATCAAAGTAACTTTAAAAACAGTATTAGTTTTAAAGTGATTAGCAGCGGAATAAAACATTGAAAGAGATTGCACAACAAATGTAACCAAGAGGTTTAGTCTCAAGACGAGACTTAGTCCTCTCAAAAGTTTATATAAAAATGATCCACACCCTGGATCGGGGTTCAACAGTTTACAACTGTCCAGGTCCAAGATCTCTACCACTGTTCTTTGTGGGAAACAGTACAACAACAACCAGATGTCCAGGTCACACACGACCTCTACCACTGTTATTCGTGGGAAAGAAAGAATGAAAGAGTTTGGTAAGGATTTACGAATCCTTCAGTTTGAGTGCAGGAGATAGTGTATGTGTTAGATACAGCAGATAACACACACTGCTCGAAATGAATGATAATAAATCACAAAACAAGAGATGTAAAGTTTAGAGATGGTTCTGGTGATTTCAGTGTAGCTCTGGACTCGTTTGGATTCGATCAGAAGTGAGTCTGAGTCCTCTTCTCGTTTCTGTTTGGGAAACAGAGTGTCGTATGCTCTAGGTTCGGAGGTAGTGAGAATGTAGTCGATGAAGCTCTTCGATATTCTTTTGTATGCACTGAACACTGAGTATGGTTGATTGTCTATGAGCTTCTATGTGTTCTTGATGGAACTAGTTTTTCTCTTGATTCTTCTTGTTCTTGTGTTTCTGGAATATTTCATCCACCACACGCTTCTCTAGTTCACTTCATTTTGGGCAGCGTAGTCTTCTCGTATTTATCTCCCAACAGGGGACAGAAAAGATTTCTTTTTAGCAGGTACGAGGTATGGGTTCCTGACATCCGGAAACCTTTATCAGATATTTGAAAAATCATTAAAATGTATGATATGACCGTTAGATAGATTAAATATAGGAAATAAAGAAATTCAAATAGTGAGTCGAGTGATCGGTAGGTAATCAGCATCGGTAGCTTGAACATCGGTAGCTTGAACATCGGTAGCTCAATGTCATTAGTTGCTTTGAATCTATCGGTGGCTCTATGCATCGGTTGGTACATGCTTGTATCGGTGACTTTGTTTATCGGTAGCTCCATGCGTCGGTAGCTCCATGCGTCGGTAGCTTCATGCATCGGTAGCTCCATGCATCGGTAGCTTCATGCATCGGTAGCTCCATGCATCGGTAGGTGTGAGTCTGTCAGTAGTTTCGTCCATCGGTGACTCTTATTCCATCGGTAGCTATTTATACTTACACTGGTAGCTCTATATTTGTATCGGTAGCTGTCTGTAAGTCAATAGCTTATATTTATAAGCACATCGGTAGCTCTGTGTTAAGTCTATCGGTAGCTCTGTGTTAAGTCTATCGGTAGCTATGTGTTAAGTCTATCGGTAGCTGTGTGTTAAGTCTATCGGTAGCTGTCTGTCTGTAGACTAAGTCTATCGGTAGACTGGTTACCGGTATCTCTTTATCAGTAGCTATAGGCAGATTACTTATCTGTTTTATGCAGAACACATCCGATTGTGTTAGAATCAATTTATAACTTGTATGAACATGGATAAATGAGGATTAACATATTCCAAAGACTATTTTAAAAATTATTATTGGTTTGATCACATATTTGAAAGAATTAAAGTATAGATCAATGATACTTAAAAATATCATAGAGAATGAAAACATAATTGGGATTTTCAACACTTATGAATACATGATTGAGATTATCAAAACAGGTGAGGTCAACAATCTCCCCCTTTTTGATAATCACAATTTATGATATATGGGCATTTAACATAGTGAAAATATAATAGTAAAGAGTATAATATTGAAATCAATTTTCTCATTGAAAACAACATCATAGATAATAGAAATAGTATGATATAGACATAAGTTATCAGAGGTAACAATCATAAGGTATTAAATAGACATAAGGTATCAGAGGTAAACATGAAAGAAAAAAAAGGTTATTTTCTCCATTGAAAATATTTCTCATTCTCTCATTTTGTTCTCCTCCTTATTATTGTCCCCCTTATTATTCTTATTGTTCTCCCCCTTTGTGATAATCAAAAAGTTGGAAAGCATATATAGGAGACAAATAAAACATGAGAAGTAAAAAGAGTTCCTCTGTATTAGATCAGTCAGAAAGTACAAAAAAAACAGTATACAAATGAATTCCTATCAAAAATCATGGCCACTGGATCAATCCACATCTTCCACATGAGATTTTCCTTTGGGATCAGAAGAAGGCTCGGGTGGTGAGGATTCAGGTGAAGGTTTGGGAATGCCAGAGAAGATCAAAGGAGGCTGAGCCAATGACACAGTGTCAGGCCTTTAGGTTGAAGATTTTTGGGTGATCATTGGTGTGAGGCTTCGAATAGCTTGAGCAGGAGTCAGCTGGACTGTGGAAGTAGCTGAGGCAGAAGCAGGCAAAGCAGGAGGGATGATGACTGGTCTGGCATCAACATGCAAGAAGGGCAGCAACAGATTTCTAAAGTCCATAATAATTCATCCTCCTCTTTCCATAGCAGAGATGAAATCATCTTTGTTCTCCATAAATTTCTCTAAGGCAGGAGTCAATTCTATTAGCTTTCTCACTTGTTCTCTGAAATCTTGAGTGACTGGAGGGAGCTTTATGTGTTCCAACATTAGCTTGAAGTGGTGTTCGAGTTGATTCTTGGTGAAAATTTTGGTGAAGTAGTGGTCCACTTTTCTCTTTATAGCTTCCTGAGAGGCAGAGGCTTCTCTCATATAATCTTGAACAATCTTCATTATTTCTCTGGCAGAATCTCTTGTAGAAAGCACCACTCGGCTCAACTCTGATGAGTCCACAGAGCCACTGGTTGAAATAGAACCAATCTACTCCTTCAACATTGCTCGAACATGATTCAGGTCAACTGATAGTTTGGATGTGAGAGGGCCAAGAGAGAAGGAAACAGTTTCTTTGAAACTCTTAGACAAAACACCGATTAGGCTTTGAACTTGAGAGTCTTGTAATTGAACATGATCCTTCACTGAGGTTTTGAAACTTTCAAACACTGAGACAAACTGGCTTACTACACTCTTCACATAAGCTAGGTCCTTCTCAGCTTGAGACTTGTAGCTCATATAAGAATCCAAAGCAACAATTGATTTCTTGAGAGCTTCAAGATCTGCTTCGATCCTAGATGACTGAGTCTGGCACTCTTTCACTTCTTCCATAAGCTTAGACATAAAAGAAGATAAATTACAAGCTAGAGATAGCTCGAAGGATCTCTCTAACATTTTCATTTCTTCATAAATGCTTTGCTTCATTTCAGCAACTGATACACTGAATGATTCTTTCAGCTCATTCTTCATGGATTCAAGATCAGATTTAGAGGAAAAATCATTAGGGACAACTGCAGCAGGTCTCCTTGCTGAGGCCAAACTAACTACAGAATCAGTCATTATTGAATTAATTGAGGAAGCAAGAGAGGTTTCCATTTAATTCACTTCTTTAACAAAACTGGATTTGAGGTCCTCTTTCAGCTTATTCAGATCATGAAATCTGACCACATAATCTGGCAACAACTCAGAAGAAAGATCATAATTGGTCTTCGGTCTATTCTCAGACATCTCATTATCTGAATCCGGATAATCCAATCCACAGACTATAAACCCTGGGTCTTCTACCCAGTCTCCAAACCCAACAGCCACTTTAGCATTTCCAAGAATAGATTGATGCTCCCCCTCAATGGGTTCATTCTCATGTATCACAACAGCATTCAGTGCTGGATTCTCTTCATTAGAATCTTCTACTGCAAATTCCATCGGTGCAGCATCTAGAAGATCTTCTGACACAGGTACAGCTTCTTCTGTATCTTTTTCTACTTCAGCAGCAGGCATAGCTGAGCTTCCAATCAAAGGACTCATACTTAAACTACCAGAGGCAGACAATTCAGATACATTTTCCTTTTCCTCTTCTTCTTGGTGAGGTACAGACTGGTCTTCCTCATGAGTAGACACAATTTCCTATACCTTTCCTTTCCTAGAATAAACCAATTCTGCAACAGGACTTGGGGGAAAGTTTGGATCTCCTCCAACATCCATAGGAGTTTCTTCTTCTTCTTATTCTTCTTCTGTTTCATCACTATAAACAGGTTCCTCTTCATCATTTCCCAGACTCAGATCTCTCTCATCCTTTGGTCTTGAGGGATGATCCACAGGATTAAACCTATCATATATCTTCTGATCATCACTGACCCATTCTCCCTTCCATGGGTTCCAGTTAATTTTCATGTACTTACACACAGTCGAGGTGATGCAGAAATTGTTCTTGACTACAACCGTTTCATCCTGAGACTCAGCTATTCCTTTCACTTTTATCATCACTGAAATCAGCTTGGCAAAGAATAAAGCATTAGTCTTTGACTTTGGTCTGATCATGTCTTCCATTTGAAGCATCAACAATCTGCACAGATAGATTTTTACACCATATCTTAGCAAATGAAGAAGATAGATATCTTGATATCTCAGATTTGAAAAATCTCCTCGCCTCGGTATCAACACATGCTGAACAAACTTGAAGAGCAGTCGATTATCTCCATCCATTTCAGCAGCAACCACTTGCCTTTGATTCCCATTACCAGTCAGTTCTTTTAAGGAGGTTTCATAATCAAAAATGTCACTGCTAGGTGGCATTGCTCTTGATACATACCCAGAGACACCTTCATGTGGTACTTTCAAACTCTCAGCCCACTCTACTGAAGAAAAAGACATCTCTTTTCCATTTAATAAAGAGCTTACCCGATTCTCATTTTCAGACTTCTCAAAGGCTACAAACTCATAGAACTGTTTTACCAACTTCGGGTAGTATGGGCCATTGTTATTCGAGAAACAATCCACCCATTTCTGGTCATCCAGAATCTCGAGTACTATGGATTTGCTAGGCAGTAGCCATTCCACGCACAGTTCCTTCTCGATTACTATGTCTCTATTCTGCAAGTGAGGATTCACAGGTCGCCTTCCCGATCTAGTTCTGACTTCACTAACACTGGCTTGATGCTGTGTCTTCTGCTTCTTAGCGTTTGGTTCTGCACTTTCATCTCTGACAATAGGAAGTTTAGTTTTTTCCATCGCGGGTTTAGGGTTCTTGGCCGATTTGGGAGCTAAGGTTCGAAGGTGAGAGATTTTGAGCTCAGTGAGGTAAGAAGTGGCTTGGACTTAGTTTTATCATATAGGAATTCCAAACAAACAACTAAAATAGAGTAATAAAATAAAATAAAACGATTCGTATTCTTGGCGGCAGACAGAAGTTTTAAAACCTTGCATCGGTGTGAGTTAATCAGCGGTGAGAAAAACAAATCGGTGAGAATTGTACATCGGTAAGGATTTTCACATCGGTGAGAATTTCACATCGGTGAGAATTTTCACATCGGTGAGAATTTTCACATCGGTGAGAATTTTCACATCGGTGAGAATTTTCACATCGGTGAGAATTTCACATCAGTGAGAATTTTCACATCAGTGAGAATTGATCATCGGTGAGAATTGATCATCCCCAACTCGTGCCTAATGTAACTTAACCTATCAGAACTTAAAGGTTTAGTGAAAATATCAGCCAATTGATATTCAGTGCCAATAAATTCAAGAGAAATATCACCTTTTTGATAGTGATCTCTTAGGAAATGGTGTCTTACATCTATGTGTTTGGTTCTAGAGTGAGATATAGGATTCTTAGATATGTTTATTGCACTGGTGTTATCACAGTTGATTGAAACATGTTTAAAAACATATCCATAGTCCAAAATATTGTGTTTCATCCACAGAATTTGTGCATAGCAAATACCAGCAGCTATATATTCTGCTTCGGCAGTAGATAATGCAACTAAGTTCTATTTCTTACTACACCAAGAAACTAAGGATTTTCCAAGCAAATGACATGTTCCTGATGTGCTTTTTCTATCTAACTTACAACCAGCAAAGTCAGCATCTGAATAACTCAATAACTCAAAGGATTGTCCTTTTGGGTAAAACAAACCTAAGTTAACCGTGTGTTTGAGATATTTAAAAATTCTTTTAACAGCAAGAAAATGAGATTCTTTTGGATTAGCTCGAAATCTAGCACACATACACACACTAAACATAATATCAGGTCGACTTGCAGTAAGATAAAGTAAACTACCAATCATACCTCTGTAATTTGTTTGATCAACTGGTTTCCCAGTTTCATCTGCATCCAATTTACAGGTAGTACTCATAGGAGTTTCACTTTCCTTGATACTATCCAGACCAAAACGTTTTAAAAGATCCTTTTTATATTTACTTTGATTCAAAATAATACCATTTTCATTTTGAAATACTTGAAATCCAAGAAAGTACTTAATCTCTCCCATTAAGCTCATTTCAAATTCATTTTGCATACTTTTTGAAAAATCAGTACATAAAGAGTGTTTAGAAGATCCAAAAATAATATCATCAACATATATTTGTACAACTAAAACATCTTTAGAAATTCTTTTAATGAAAAGAGTTGGATCAGCAATCCCTTTAGTAAAACCTTTTGAAATAAGGAATTTCTAAGTCTATCATACCAAGCTCTTGGAGCTTGTTTCAAACCATACAAAGCTTTAGAAAGTTTAAAAACTTGATTTGGAAAATGGGGGTTAGTAAATCCAGGTGGTTGTTCTACAAAAACATCTTCAATTATAAAACCTTTTAGAAATGCACTTTTCACATCTATTTGATATAACTTGAAATCCAGATGTGCAGCATATGAAAGTAAGATCCTAATGGATTCTAGTCTAGCTACAGGTGCAAAAGTTTCCTCATAGTATATACCTTCTTCTTGACTATATCCTTGTGCAACTAGTCTAGCTTTGTTTCTAACTATATTTCCAGATTCATCTACTTTATTTCTAAAAACCCATTTTGTTCCTATTGTCAAGGTGTCCTTAGGTCTGTCAACTAATTCCCAGACTTTGTTTCTTTCAAACTGATTTAATTCTTCCTGCATAGCTATTACCCAGAATTCATCATTGATAGCATCATTGATATTTTTGGGTTCTAACTGTGAAAGAAAAGCTTGATGTTCAACCTGGTTTCTTAGAGAAGCTCTAGTTTGTGTTCCTATATCAAGATTACCAACAACATCTTCTAAAGGATGATTCTTTAGAATCCTCGTTGATCTGGTAAAAGTTGGACTAGAAATTTCAGGTTCATCTACAGGTGCGGGTTCAACAGAAGAAGAATCTGGAGAATGTCCAGAACTGGATGCTTTTATAACAAGTTCTTTAGATTTATCATTAATGTCCAGAACAGATAATTCTTATTCAAGATTCTCAAGAGAGGTTTTAGGCTCATGTGGATCAATTTCATCGAATTTGATGTGAACAGATTCTTCCACACATTTGGTTCTCTTATTGAATACTCTATAGGCTTTACTTGAAATAGAGTAACCCAGAAAAATTCCTTCATCACTTTTGGAAGCAAACTTATCCAGATTATCTTTAGTATTCAGAATAAATACTTTGCAACCAAAATCTTGAAAGTAATTAACCTTAGGCTTTCTATTGTTCCACAATTCATAAGGGGTTTTCTTAAGAACATGTCTAATTAAGACTCTATTAATGACATAACAAGCTGTATTAACAGCTTCAGCCAAAAAATAAATAGGCAGGTCATATTCATTAAGCATGGTTCTAGCAATTTCTTGAAGGGTTCGGTTTCTTCTTTATACTACACCATTCTGTTGGGGTGTTCTAGGGGAAAAAAAGTTATGAGTATAGCCATTGTGCAAGCAATAAGATTCAAAATATTGATTTTCAAACTCACGACCATGATCACTTCTCAAAGTTTTAATCTTAAGTCCACTAAGGTTCTCTACAGATTTAGAGTATTTAACAAAGTAAGAACAAGCTTCACTTTTGTGAGCTAGAAAATATACCCAAGTATATCTAGAAAAGTCATCTACAAGAACATAAACATAGTGCTTCCCATTTAAACTAGAAACTCTTGATGATCCAAATAAATCCATGTGAACCAATTCAAGTGGTTGAGAAGTCGAAACTTATTTCTTTGATTTAAAAGAAACTTTGTGTTGTTTTCCCTTTTGATAGGGATTACACACTCTATCATTTGGGAATTCTAATTTAGGTAGGTCTCTAACTATGTTTTTCCTAGAGAGTTTTCTAAGTGAGTGAATGTTGCAATGTCCCAATCTTCTGTGCCATAGCCAAGATTCTTTATGAAAAGAATTCAAACAAGTAATATTCTGCTTAGCTAAAGAATTCAGATTAACAGCATAAAAATTTTCATTTCTTAAGGCAGAAAATACCAAAACATTCTTAGAATTAAAAACATTGCAAGAATAATTTTCAAATTTAACATGAAAACCATCATCACATAACTGAGAAATACTTAATAAATTGTATTTAAGGCCATCAACAAATAAAACTTTAGAGATCAAAATTGAATCAGTGTTACCAATCTGGCCTAGGCCGATGATCTTTCCTCTTGAATTATAACCAAAGGTGACAAAGCCTCCATTAACTTTTATTAAACTCTTAAAACAAGAGAAGTCTCCTGACATATGTCTTGAACATCCACTGTCCAAATACCAGGTCTCTTTACAGGAGCTCTTTAAGCAAGTTCCCTACAAAACAGATTTAGATGGGAGATGATTTTGGTACCCAGATTTTCTTGGGTCCAGACAGGTTATCCAATAACACTTTAGGTACCCATATTTGTCTAATGGGTCTCATATAATTTGTATAATTGACATGCTTTGAAAGATAAACTTTATTAGATCCATAGCTATGTATATAACTGGTTGAAGCATATGAAGTTCCAGAATTACCTTCATTCTGTCCAGATTTAGAAATGAATCTAGTTTTGGAAATTTTCCTTTATCCAGGTTGGTATCATATAGCAGTAGTATATTTAGGTGATATTTGCTTTCCTAGCATCTGTATAAGTGTATTTTTGCCATTGGTGAACTTCTCTAAGTCTTTCTTGAGTTGCTCATTAAATAGTTTCAGTTCAGTGTTTTCTTTTAACAGTTGAGCATTTTTGTCTTCTTCAATAGTGAGTTCGGTTTTAACTGTAGTGGTGAGAGCATGTTGTTTCTTTAATGACTTGTATTTATCCTTAAGTTCATTACATGTCTCTTCCATCATATCACAGTACTCAAATAATTCAGATTTTGACATGGTTTCTGAATCAGAATCATCTCCAGAATAATATGAATTTAAAACAGGAGTTTCAGTAGTTACCTGAGAAGTGTTTGTCATAAAGCACATGTTTGCCTTATTTTTGTGTTCAGTTTCAGAGATTTCAGATTCAGTAGAGCTATCTTCAGAAGCACTCCACGTAGCCTTCATGGCTTTCGTAAATTTATTGTCCTTATATTCATATTTCTTTTTATACTTCAGCTTTGGACAGTCGTCTTTAATGTGTCCTTTTCTCTTGCACTCATAGCAGACAACATCATCTGATTTGTCATTCTTCTTCCAATCCTTTTTCCATTTACCTTGGTGATCATACTTACCCCTATAATTTGGTTTTCTGAAGAACTTCTTTTCCTATAAAATTTCTTAAATCTTCTAGCAATGTGAGTCATCTAAGCATCACTGTCAGAATCACTTTCACTGTCTTCACAGCTTGAACTTTCAACTACAGCTTGAAACTTTTCTTTGTCCTTATTCTTTGAAGTTGAAGATTTGAAAGCGACAGACTTTCTTGGAGGTTCATTTTCTTCCTCTTTATTCACTTTAAGCTCTTCTTCATACATCATCAGCTTTCCAATTAATTCCTTGACAGGTAGAGCAGCAATGTCACATGATTCTCTGATTGAGACAGATGTGCCTCTCCATCTATCAGGTAGACATCTCAAAATTCTCATAATTTGTTCCTTCGATGAGACATATTTTCCTAGTGAGATCATTGTATTGACAATTTCATTGAACCTGAGATACATATCAGAAATGGGTTCGTCAGGCTTCATTTTAAAATTATCATACTTGATAGTATATGTGTTCAATCTCATTTCTTTAACATTCGTTGTTCCTTCATGAGAAATAGCTAAAATATCCCAAATTTCAAAAGCAGTTTTACATGCAGAAATTCTATTAAACTATTCATCTCCTAGAGCACAGTACAAGGCATTCATAGCTTTACAGTTGTTATTGTAAGCAGTCTTTATAGGTTCATCCCAAGTAGATCTAGCAGTGGTAGGAATTTTGTATTCTGCTTCAATAGCAGTCCAAATATCAAAACCTATGTTTTCTAGATGAATTTTCATTTTCAGTTTCCACTGAGCATAATTAGTTCCATTGAAGAAAGGTGGCCGGTTAGTAGCATCACCCTCAAGTCTATTGTCCATGATGAGATAATTTTAAAGAGATAAAAATTTAGATATAACAGAAATTTTAAGAACTTTAAAATACAACTAAAATCACCGTTCAAAAGAAGAGTACTTTTAGAAAGTATTTTCGACCCTATGATACCAAGTGTTGGTCGGAGTGGTTTACTCAAGAGGGGGGTGAATTGAGTACCAATTAAAAATTTCTGTATTTAAAAACAGTGTCTTAAAGACCCCCAAATAAAATAAAATAATAAATTAAACTGTAGTGAATTTATATTAATGTAGAGGTTCTGTCAGATTCTCAAGGGATTGATTAATTCCCAGTTAATCAACACAGGAGTGTGTGATTATCTTTTGAAACTAACTTACTAATCTACACTTAACATAATCACTTGCTAATTTAATTATCAAAGTAACTTTAAAAACAGTATTAGTTTTAAAGTGATTAGCAGCGAAATAAAACTTTGAAAGAGATGGCACAACAAATGTAACCAAGAGGTTCAGTCTCAAGCCGAGACTTAGTCCTCTCAAAAGTTTATATAAAAATGATCCACACCCTGGATCGGGGTTCAACAGTTTACAACTGTCCAGGTCCAAGTCCTCTACCACTGTTCTTTGTGGGAAACAGTACAACAGCAACCAGCTGTCCAGGTCACACATGACCACTACCACTGTTATTCGTGGGAAAGAAAGAATGAAAGAGTTTGGTAAGGATTTACAAATCCTTCAGTTTGAGTACAGGAGACAGTGTATGTGTTTGATACAGCAGATAACACACACTGCTCGAAATGAATGATAATAAATCACAGAACAAGAGATGTAAAGATTAGAGATGGTTCTGGTGATTTCAGTGTAGCTCTGGACTCCTTTGGATTCGATCAGAAGTGAGTCTGAGTCCTCTTCTCATTTCTGTTTGAGAAACAGAGTGTCGTATGCTCCAGGTTCGCAGGTAGTGAGAATGTAGTCGATGAAGCTCTTCGATATTCTTTTGTATGCACTGAACACTGATTATGCTTGATTGTCTATGAGCTTCTCTGTGTTCTTGATGGAACTGGTTTTTCTCTTGATTCTTCTTGTTCTTGTGTTTCTGGTATATTTCATCCACCACACGCTTCTCTAGTTCACTTCATTTTGGGCAGCGTAGTCTTCTCGTATTTATCTCCCAACAGGGGACAGAAAAGATTTCTTTTAAGCAGGTATGAGGTATGGGTTCCTGATATCCGACAACCTTTATCAGATATTTGACAAATCATTAAAATGTATGATATGACTGTTAGATAGATTAAATATAGGAAATAAAGAAATTCAAACAGTGAGTCGAGTGATCGGAAGGTAATCAGCATCGGTAGCTTGAACATCGGTAGCTTGAACATCGGTAGCTTGAACATCGGTAGCTTGAACATCGGTAGCTCAATGTCATTAGTTTCTTTGACTCTATCGGTGGCTCTATGCGTCGGTTGGTACATGCTTGTATCGGTGACTTTGTTTATCGGTAGCTCCATGCGTCGGTAGCTCCATGCATCGGTAGCTTCATGCATCGGTAGCTCCATGCATCAGTAGCTTCATGCATCGGTAGCTCCATGCATCGGTAGCTGTGAGTCTGTCAGTAGCTTCGTCCATCGGTGACTCCTATTCCATCGGTAGCTATTTATACTTACACCGGTAGCTCAATATTTGTATCGGTATTTGTCTGTAAGTCAGTTGCTTATATTTATAAGCACATCGGTAGCTCTGTGTTAAGTCTATCGGTAGCTCTGTGTTAAGTCTATCGGTAGCTGTGTGTTAAGTCTATCGGTAGCTGTGTGTTAAGTCTATCGGTAGCTGTCTGTCGGTAGACTAAGTCTATCGGTAGACTGGTTACCGGTATCTCTTTGTTCAGTAGCTATAGGCAGATTACTTATCTGTTTTATGCAGAACACATCCGATTGTGTTAGAATCAATTTATAACTTTTATGAACATGGATAAATGAGGATTAACATATTCCAAAGACTATTTTAAAAATTATTATTGGTTTGATCACATATTTGAATGAATTAAAGAATAGATCAATGATACTTAAAAATATCATAGAGAATGAAAACATAATTGGGATTTTCAACACTTATGAATACATGATTGAGATTATCAAAACAGGTGAGGTCAACAGGATAAATAACATATAAATTGAATATGGTACAATCGTATTAACATATAAGTCATGATAAATAGAGAAGTACTCTGAAATGAAGAAACATGTACCAAGGTATAAGTGATTATGTTAACAATGTTGATTCATGGATAATAATAATATGCATGTGGAAGAGAAAATTTATGTGTCATTAAATAATATAATGGAAATGAATTATGAAACAAATATATTCATATAAAAAATATGATATAGTGAACAAATCCATGTATGTATACCAATTATTTTATGAAAAAATCCAATAATTTCTAGTATTTATATTGTGAACACCTATAGTCATGCCTATTATTTATGTTGTAATCAAATCCAAGAATGTCCATTCTTTATTTTTTGAAAAAATATTATCAGTAACACCCATTACATTATAAAAAAAATCTACGAACCTCCATAAAATATATTTTGATAAAATAATTGCAGGTCCATGGTTTATGATGTCAAAAAAACAAAGGATTTTCATGATTTATGAGCTGAACTGAACTATCATTTTTCACCTTCTATGTTGTGAATAAATGCATCCATGGCCATGATTTATGTTCTGATCAAGTTGAATAATTTCTTCACTTTATGTTTCAAACAAATCAAAGCATGATCTCACATAATTATTTCATTAGATATAAAAACATAAAAAATTCATTAAATGAAGATATAGAACCCCACAAACCATAATTCATAAAAATATATAGCTTAAAATATCTAAAATTATATTTATCATTAATATATATTGGAAGAAAATGTGGATTATTCTTTACTTGATAATGAATATATGGAATGAAAAAAGAGATTTTGAAATTTTTTAAATTGTTTCACAAAAATTGAACTAAAATATATAAAAAGTTAATAATCAAAATTCAATCAAACAAAAAGTGATTTCATTAGAAAATGTATATGAACATTCATGGGACATAACTTCCAAGGATATAATACCGTCATATGTAAAGTTAAAAATTACAAGAAATTTTTTTGAAATGGTTTGAAATAGAGTTTTTAAATTATTCATACTAGAAGAAGATAAGGATCACAATTAAATAATATTATCCAAAATTTTAATTGAAAAAATTAGTAAATATTTACTTTTATAGAGAAACATCAATAATTGATCTTTGAAATGTTATAAAAACATATAGTGGAATATATACTATATAATTTTTAATGAATTAAAATCCATTTTAATATTTTGAAAAACTATTATTGAAAATGCACATAATAAAAAATATTAGTATAACATCTGTTTGATTTGTTATAAAGGAAAAAAAGAAGTTCATTGGAGTAAAAACATATAAATATTTAAAAATAACAATGTAAAACATTTTGGAGAATAATTGAAATTTAAATGGAGGGAAATGTCGTTAATGGTATGATATTGTTTTGATACCATTTCAATTTTAGGAGAGTGAAATTAATAAAGAAAGAACATTTTATTTGAAACCATATTTATACCTAAGGAGAAAAGTGAAAATAATTTATTAAATAGAAAATATTATAATTTACCAAATGTTTATGAATTATTCACTTAGAATTGTAATTTTACTCAAATAAAGGTAATTTTTGTAAACTGAATTTCTTATTGATATCATAGTTCAGGATGAAAGACACATTTATAAGATTGATTTATATGGTATAAAATTTCAATACCAATAAAAAAAGAGAAAATAATACATAATATAGTCATGAGGAATAATTTAGCATACTTATATTAAGTTAGTTAAGGAAGAACCATACTAAGTCAATGAACGAGAAAGAAGTTTATGAAAAATACATACATAATTATTATTTTTAAAAATAAAACCGCATGAACGGTAGAAAATTAGATAAGTTTTTATATTTTAATTATTTCATGAAAATTTCTCAGACCAAAATCCATTTCCTGTATAATCACTTTAAAAATAATACAGGTGTTTTATTATAATTATATCATAATAAAGAAAAATTGAGATGAAAAAAAAGAAAAATAATGGTAATGTTATAATCAAAAGACCATAAGATGGTTATCATGATGTGAATGTTAAAATATCATGAAATAAAATATATTAGTTATAATAATATGAAATGTGTTAGAGAATAAAATATATAAAATAAATGATAGTCACATTATCAAAAATTTCTCATTGAGTTGAAAATAGAGAAAAATAAATCTTAAATTTATTTCCTACTATTTTATCATGCCGCAATCTCTTCTATAATAAAAGAACTATATAAATAACAATTTTTAAAAATTAAAATAAACTACCTTTTATAAAAATTATTAATAACCATATATTCAAAATATATTACATGGTTATTGTTTACATTCATCTTATGATGTTAGGATTTTTGATTGTTTTTTTCATATACGTATCATAGAGTGGTGGTAGATTATAAATTATTGGTTCAAAGTTCATCATTTAATTTTTTTTCAAGATATAAAAATATATTTTTTCAATTAATCCTTATTAAACATTTAATTATATTGAAGACATGTATTTGGATCATTAAATTTAAAATTGTAATCAACTAGTTTAAGAAGGGTTGACAATTGAAGGTTAGAACATTAACAAATATATTAATTATTAATATAACCATTATAGAATCATTAAAAAAATAATTTCATTATCATTAAATTATTTTATCATTATATTATATTAATTAATCCTTAATAACATTAAAATTCTACCATTATTCACATAGGTGATAAAATAAACCTAAATGAATGCTTGTTATAATGATATTGATGTGTTTGGAATTTTTTACATGTATTTTTAATAAATAATACATAGATGAATAAAATTTTCAATGTATTATTATCTTTAATTTAAATCATTCTTGTATCCAACCATGTATGGTGGTGTTAGAATATATAATTCTTCATTTATAGAGGTCGAAGTCTACATATATGAGTGATTAAGAATTCCATTTTAAAATGACTTTTATAAAATTATGGAATATGATAAATTAAAATTTATAATTTTTAATTTTTAATTATTAATCATATTATTTCATAAAATTAATCCTTGATTTCAACCATGAACTATGGTGACAATAAACCATCCAAACCACTTCGTTGAAGTTGTTGTCGGCACATATATATGATTGATGTTTTTTTATTTTTCATTAGAGATGGAAAATATTGACTAATGGATTATAATGCAATATAATAACATTAATTTATATTAATGAAACTTATTTCATTATATTAGGGTGATTATAAATTTTTTGGATAAGTAATAATAAGAATAAACGACTTAGGAGTGAAAAAAAACCATATTCGGAACATCATATTTCTCTTAGAAATATCCATGAAAATGGAGGCATTAGTGCAAATAATTTAGACCATAGTATTGGGAACATGAGATAGGATTATAGGATGAAAAAATGGGAGATTATCTGGATTATATTATAAGGTATAGGTGTAACAAGAACTGGTTTATGTGATCCCATTTTATATGTGATGATAATAAAAATTATGGAAACACAAATTTCATTTCAAAAATGTTATGTCATTGTTGATGGTTCAGAGGCTCCAAAATAGTTTAATAATTAATTGGTGGAGGTTTTTTGAGGCACCACTCATCCACTCACTTAGATGAATTTTTTAAAAATCTTTAGTTCATGTATAATTAGTAAAAATATTTTTAAGATTAATACTTTTATCGTTGTAACTAATTTATTCAAACATGATAATTAATTTCAAAGATAAAAATTAAAATTGAAATTATTTAAAACTTAAAAATAGTTTAATTATAAGGCCCCAGACTTAAACCATACTTAATCTTGAGTTATTAAAATATTACACATTGAGGATCTTTTCAGGTTTAGAGTTTTGGAGAATTAGATAATAAAACATGCATTACATTCCACATTTAAAAAAAGCGGTTACATAAAAGATAGTATTTGTTTTTTCCCATCAACAGAAACATATTTAAAATAAAACATGGATTCTTTCTTGACACTTTTTTGACATTATCATCATATCTTGTACCTTTCCCTTGACCTGTGAAAAACATTTCAAAAACATAGGATGAGCATAAAAAGCTCAGTAAGGGATATAAAAATATGGAAAGGAAACATGAGTATATGTATACATAAGAATCAATGAAATCATACTCTACTCATAAAACATATTCACTTTAACATACCTCATAAAATCATGAATAAAAAATAGAAATCGTAAGACATAAAGGTAACTTTAGTCATTCATAAGATTCTTACGTAGGGAGTAACCCTCTTGGTTACATTTGGAATACCCATCACAATATATTCCCTAAATCTCTTCGGAGAAACCTCAACGTTTAACTCCTTCGCGTTACCGAATGTATTGAAGAGATATATCAGGCTCACCCACCCTATGTTTATCACTGAACCACCTATATTCTTAATAATGCCCAAGAACCACAACATAATCGTATCACATAAAACATGCATAAAGGAAACATAACATTTCCACCTTTCAATCACAAGATATCAATACAACACATTGATGTGAAAACATTATGAAAACCATTTTCAATACCAAAATAAAAGAAAATTAAAACATGGTGTTTATTTTTCTTTTAAAAAAAATTTATGGCTTGTAGAGGAATCCAAAACTCAAATAATGGTCACGGCGGCGGAGAAGTTTTTGTCGCCGCAAACGTACGACAAAAACATTCCCTTTTGTCATTTAGTAAAATGCTTCGTATAAAAAAGATTCATTTTGGATATATATAAACTTCAAAGGGGTTTATTCACCGTATAAAAGAAGGTTGTGTATAAAACAAAATATGCCTCAATGAATGGAGATTTAGACGAAGTCCCATACCTCGGGTCCGACTTGACTCGATCGTTCTTTAACCTCCTGAAGAATAAACATGAGTTAATTTCAACATGCTTAAGAACCTTTTTCAAGTTCATTATTCCTTTTATATCACTTAGTACCAAGTCATGAACATTATGAAATTATTTAAGTTAATAATGGTCATTTTAATGATCATTGGTACTTGAGTCAAAAATAAACTCTTTATAATTACAAGTTGTTCATGTGGTAAAATATCCATTATATTTCCAGAATTTTATTCATGAGGTAGAAATCATATATATCATATATATCCATTACATGAATGAATTTATAATATTAAAAAACATTTAGAGGTAAGAAATGAAATGCACCATTCATGGAGATGGTAAGTCATACGTACGCATGAACGCTACTTCCATTCCTATTTCATATTTAATGGAATTAAAACATAATGATAAATAATAGTATTTTAATTAAAGTATGGTATCATATATAATATAATTAAATATATCCTTTATACATACCACATATGGTATTAACAAATCAAATCAATTTGAGGGGGCAGTAGTCAGCACTTCCTAAAATGAAGATATCGCGTATACCCAAAATTGAAGCCATAAAGGTATGACATAAATGAAAAATACATAAGCTTAAGGAAAAAATAAACATATTATATATCATATATAAATATAGTGACATATTAATGGACACCTTTGAATATGTTAGAAGAATATTGAACAATCATCGTTTCGTGAGGCAGAAATTCGCCATCCACAAAAATAGTATGTTCATTAACCATTAGAAGTAGGTGTGTGTATGTGTAGCTAGAATACTTGTTATAAAAACATCCTTGTATATTTAAGATACTGGATTTGTTACAAATGAAATGAATAAAAAGATTTTAGGGGTTTGGAGAAGAAAAATAAAACAAAAGGACTCAAGTGAAGACATTACCTTATAATCGGGTAACTCCCTTTAGTTTGAGCTCAAAGGCTTCCTTGGGAAGACTTCTTCCAAACGTTATGCTTCTAAGAGTTAGAGAGGGATGTGGACAGAAAAAATTGGCAGGGTTTGGCCGAGTCAAAGGCTTTGGAAGTGTTGGTAAGGAGGTAGAGGTGGGGGCCTTTTATAAGAGGAGAGGAGGGGCACTCTTGGAAAGTAAATAAATGTTACTTTATTATAAAATGATTTTCTGATTTAAAAGGCCCCACATTGATATAATTATAGGATAAGGTGAAACGGGTTCGAAATATACCCAACCAATAGGTTTTTGACAAGTGTAGGTCCTGGATTTTACATTGTCTTTTCATTTTATTTAAATCATTAAATATTGAGGTAATCGATGCATCAGCATGATGTCTTAATAATTTAATTTATTTAATGTCTAAAAATTATAAAAAAAATATATGATGTAGGAAATATTTTTAGCTTTTCAATGACTATTTATAGTCAAATATCTGACATGTATAACCTCAATTAAAAATAGTTATAGTAAAATGACTCATGTTTGTGTCATTGTTTATTTTGCATTAAATAAAAAGATATTAATGTCATTTTCCTTCCAAAGTGGAAACATGGGGTCCCCAAGTAGACCCATGGATTGTGTTGGTCGGCCATAAAACATCCAATAAGGGTATAACATGTGTCTAGGTCATTTCATATTATTAAAACATTATTTTTACCTTAAATTACACTAATTACCTCTAATCGCGATTAAAAACATAAAAGTTTCCATTCACCAAGAAATTATTTTAATCCCATTGAACAAATTTTTACTTATTAATTAAAACCATGTATGTTGGATTTTTGAAATTCAAAACACAGAAGTGGTAAAGTTTCATTTAATCGAAAAATCAGTTTTTTTTATGTACCACTTAGTGGTTTCACTATTCATCAAAAATTGATGTTTTTCAGAAAAATACCAAAACATCACCCTAAGATATATTTTCTATTCAAAATTTAAAAATGATGTCTATTTTAGAAAATTCAAAACATATAAGTTTCATTAATTAATTTAATAATTAATTCCCACTGTCAAAGAAAATATTGTGTTTTTATGAAATAATAAGTATCAAAAGATTGACACTAGTTTAAGTCCAATTTCAAAGTGATATTAATTCCAATGACCACTATTGTATTAAATGGTAAAAATATATTCTAATTACACTTTAATACCAATTAAAAAGATAATCTAACCATATAATTAAATTAGATGAAAAAGCAGTTTTGATGTAAAATGCAGTATTTTTTCACTATTCATTAAAAAATGAACATTGTCAGAAAAATATCAAAAATTTATCCAATGTAAATTTAAATGTCCCAATCATAAATAATATATTTATTTTGACAAATAGAGCTTATAAATTTGTCAAAAGTTTTATTTAAAAATGGTTTTCCATCAAAAAAGAAGTAAAATAATCTTTTAAAAATATTAGTGTATTCCATGCTTAAGATTAGATGTATTCTCATTTTAAGCCTCTAAAATACTATCTAATTCATTAGTAGACATAGATAAAAATATCTATTATTAATTACTTACATGGGATGTCACATCCATCCCCCCTTTAGAAAATTGCATCCCCGCAATTTATTTACTTATCAAATAAGTGTGGGTATTTAGCCCTCATTGAATTTTAAAATTCCCATGATGCCTATTCAACCATATGGGTTTTCCACAAAACCTTTACCTGATTAATCACCTTATTCCGTAACACTTTCTCCCTGTGTTCAAGAATCTGGACCGGTTGTTCCTCATAAGATATATTCTCTTCCAACTGAACTACCTCTGGACTCAAAACATTAGATGGATCTGGAATATACATTCTCAACATAAAAACATGAAAAATATTGTAGACCAGAGATAAACTCGGAGGTAAAGCCACTCGGTAAGAAACTGATCCAACTCTCTCCAAAATTTCATATGGTCCAATGAACCATGGACATAGCTTTCCTTTCTTACCAAATCACATCACACTTTTCCATGGGGAAACATTGAGAAAAACATGATCACCTACCTCAAAAGAGAGATCCTTCCTCCTATTTTACGCATAACTCTTCGGCCTACTTTGAGCTGTTCTCATGTGTTTCTGTATCAGCTGAACTTTTTCTGCCAACTCTTCTACCACTTTTGATCCCATCAACTTCCTTTCACCCACATCATCCTAGAAATCTGGAGTTCGACACTGCTTCCCATATAACGCCTCAAATGGTGCCATATGTATACTAGAATGAAAACTGTTATTATATGAAATCTCAACCAAAGAATGATGTTGGTCCCAAATTCCCTGATAATCAATCGAACAAGCATGTAGAATGTATTCCAAAGTCTGGATCGTTCGTTCTGACTGCCCATCTGATTGAGGATGAAAAGCTATACTAAAATTTAATTCAGTACCCAATGACTTCTAAAGGCCTTTCCAAAAGTTAGAAGTGAACCTGGGGTCACGGTTAGATACAATGGAAAGTGGAACTCCATGTAACCTGAATATCTTGTTAAGATACAAACGGGAATGTTTATATAGGTAAAAAGTGTCTCATATATCATGAAAATGAGCAGATTTAGTCAAGCGATCAACAATAACTCATATTGCATTATTACCTCGAGGTGTCTTCGGCAATCCCACAAAGAAGTCCATAGATATATTCTCCCATTTCCACTCCGGCACTGGTAAAGGCTGAAGCATCCCTTTTGGTAAATGCTGCTCTGCTTTAACCTGTTGACATGTCAATCACTTCACAGTAAAATCAACAATATCTCTTTTCATTCCATCCCATCAGTAATACTCCCGCAAATCTCTGTACATCTTAGTACTGATAGGATGAACTGAAAACGGAGAACTATGAGCTTCACATTTCAACTCTCTCTTCAACTGTGAATCACAAGGCACACACAATCTCTTCCTAAATCTCAAAACGCAATCATTATCAATTTTGAATTCATGCAACTTACCTTTCTGAACCAGCTCTACCTTTTTCTGCAACTCACTGTCTTGCTTCTGTGCTTGCATGATTCTGTCTGATAGAGAATATTTCACTGATTCCTGAAACAAAACATAAGTACATCCTACACCAACAACTTCTATGCCAATGTTCATCAAATCCTTAACTAATGGATCACATTCCAAATGCAACTTTGTTAATGAAGCATTAATTTTTCGACTCAAAGCATCAGCCACTTTATTTTCTTTTCCCAGATGGTAATGAATTGTACAATAATAATCCATGATTAATTTTAGCAATCTCCTCTGTCTCATGTTTAATTCTTTCTGAGTGAATATATACTATAAACTTTTGTGATCGGTATATATTTCACACTTTACTCCATACAAATGATGCCTCAAAATTTTTAAAGTGAAAACTACAGCAGCTAATTCCAAATCATGTGTAGGGTAATTTAACTCATGAGTTTTCAACTAACATAAAGCTTAAGCAATTACCTGATCATTCTGCATTAGGACACAACCAAGTCTTTTCAATGAATCATCACTATAGATAACAAACTCACCATTCCTAGAAGGTATTTCCACCACTGTAGCATTCACCAATCTTCTTTTCAGTTCCTAAAAACAATCATTTCATTCTTTTGTCCAGATGAACTTAACACCCATCCGGGTAAGCTTCGTCATTGGACTAGATAACTGTGAAAAATTTCTAACAAACCTTCGGTAATAGCCTGCCAAACCAAGGAATCTACGAATCTCAGTTACATTTGTGGGTCTTGGCCATTCTTCAACAACCGTTGTTTTTTCCGGATCAATAGTTATCCCATCTTTAGAAACAATATGACCAAGGAAAGAAATTTGTTGCAACCAAAACTCACACTTGCAGAATTTCTCATACAATTTCTTTTCTTTTAAGGTTTGAAAAATAACCCTTAAATATCTTTCATGCTCCTCTTTAATTTTAGAAAACACCAAAATATCTTCAATGAAAACAACCACAAAATTATCCAAGAACTCATGTAAAATTCTATTCATTAGGTCCATGAATACAGCAGGTGCATTGGATAGCCCAAAAGGCATTAATAAAAATTCATAATGGCCATATCTTGTACGAAATGTGGTCTTCAGAATATCTTCTTCCTTTACATTCTACTGATGGTACCCCGATGTCAGGTCAATATTTGAAAAATATTGAGCTCCTTGGAGCTGATCAAACAAATCATCGATATACGGAAAAGGATATTTGTTCATAACAGTGATGTTATTCAAGGCTCTATAATCAATGCAAAGTCTCATAGAACCATATTTTTTTTAACAAATAATATTGAAGCACCCCATGGTGATGTGCTAGGTCGAATTAATCCTTTCTATAATAAATCTTGAAATTTCTCCTTCAACTCTAAAAGTTCAATTTGATCCATTCGATAAGGGGTTTTTGAAATTGGCTTAGCATTAAGAACTAAGTCAACAGTAAATTCAACTTCCCGATCTGGTATTATTCTAGGAAACTCATCAGGAAAAACATCAGGATACTCATTTACCATTGGAACATCATTAATCTGAACAGTTCCCTTGTTTTCAACAATATTTGCAAGGTAACATACATTTCCATATTTTACAAGTTTCTCGACCTCTTGATACGTTATCAACAGTAAGGGTTCATTCTTGTACACAAACTGAATGTCTTTATGAAAAGAAACTTCTTTAGCTCTACAGTCAATCTTAGCATGGTAAATAGAGAGCCAATCTATACCCAGGATAACATCAAACTCTACTAGAGGTAAAACAATGAGGTTCACAAGTAGGTTCTTTCCATAGATAAGGATAGGAAGATTATTATAAATTCTTTGTGCCTCAAAATTTCCCCCAGGTGTTTTTACCAAAAGATCAGGAGTCATTTCTTGATATTGTATTCCCATTTTATTAGAAAATGATTCATAGATAATAGAATGTGTAGACCCCGAATCAAACAACACAATGGCATAATCTGAAAAAACAAAGTACCTGATACAACTTCATTTGATGGTCTGACATCTGCTGAAGTTGTTGCAAAGGATTTCACCACCCCTTTCTTCATGTAGTCTAACTACTTCCCATCACTCAAGCTCTTTGTCGGAAACTCGTTTTCATAGTGACCCATCTCATTTCACTTAAAACATATAACCAACTTTAAATAAATCTTGGTCTTACCATCACCCTGATATTTTTCAGTGCAGTCACAATCCTTATGTCCCATCTTACCACATCGGTAGAACTTTCTAGAATTCAGAAGAAATTCCCCAGCATGCCTTTTACCACATTTATCAGAAACTGGAAACTTAGTTTTCTTACCATCATACCTTTTTGAATATTTCATCCCTTTCTCCTTCCACCTCGGTCTCTTCTTCTGCCGGTCTTTATAGAACACTTGATCCTCGGAAAAATCCATTTCCACCTTCTCAGCACATCGAACAAGTTTTTCATAACTTTTAAACTCACGAGATGCCAGTGCCCTTTGATATTTTGGATTTAATCCTGAGTAAAAAAGATTGATTTTACTATCAAGGTCTCAGATAAAATTTGGAGCATACCTTGCCAATCGAGTTAACCATTCTTCATAGGCAGCCACTGAGTCTTCCTCTTGCCTCAATTACAAGAATTGCTTTTCCATCCTAAGTCGAAAAGCCTTAGGAAAATACTTCTCAAAAAACATAAATTTGAATTCTTCCCAGTCGAGAGCATCAATCTCATCATCATCCTTGATATATTTAACCATCGACCACCACTGATCTGCTTCACCCACCAAACGGTAAATAGCAAGACTAAAATTTTGATTGTCTGAAAACCCCATGACATCAAAAATCTTCTCCAGTGCATTAATACACCCTTCCGCTAGCACGGGGTCAGATGACACTCTGAATGATGGGGGATGTTTCCTCATGAAATGGTCCACCACTAACATGTTCCTCTGCGGTTGATCTGGTTAATCTCTTGCATGGATACCGCCACAATTTATCGCTTGAGTCAACAAAGCCATTACTGCAACAAACTGTTCAGTTCCAATTCCGACCATCTCAGGATGCTGATTCGGAAGGTTATTCCCTTCTATATGCCTTCCTAGAACTGCATCCCTATTTCCTCTGTGGAAAACCATTCTGAACAAATATGTCTTAGATGAAGAAACATGGTAATCTTAAAATTCTATATCATTTCAATTTTACCATAAAAAAATACTTTTGGATAATCATTTAATAGAACTCTAACTCTTAATTTTATCTAAACTGAACTCTGATACCAATTATAAGGCCCCAACCATAAACCTTACTTAATATTGAGTTATTACAAGATTACACATTGAGGATCTTTTTAGGTTTAGAGTTTTAGAGAAATAGATAATGAAACTTGAATTGCATTCCACATTTAAACAAAGTGGTTACATAAAAGATAGTATTTGTTTTTCCCCATCAACGGAAACATATTTAAAATAAAACATGGATTCTTTCTTGACACTTCCTTGACACTATCATCATATCATGTACCTTTCCCTTGACCTGTGAAAAACATTTCAAAAACATGGGATGGGCATACAAAGAACAATAAGGGATATAAAAATATGGAAAGAAAACATGAGTACTTGTATACATAAGAATCAATAAAATCATACTATACTCATAAATCATAATCACTTTAACATACCACATCAAATCATGAATAAAACAAAGAAATCGTAAGACATAAAGGTAACTTGAGGCATTCGTAACATTCTTACGTAGGGTGTAACCCTCTTGGTTACGTTTAGAATACCCATAACAGTATATTCCCTAAATCTCTTCCGAGAAACCTCAATGTTTAACTCCTTCGTGTTACCCAATGCATTAGAGAGCTATATCAGGATCAGCCGCCCTTAGTTTATCACGGAACCACACGTATTCTTAATAATTCCCAAGAACCACAACCTAATCGTATCACATAAAACATGCAAAAAGGAAACATAACATTTCCACCTTTCAATCACAAGATATCAATACAACACATTGATATAAAACATTATGAAAACAATTTTCAATACCAAAATAATGGAAAAGTAAAACATGGTATTTATTTTTCTTTTAAAAAAAGGTATGACCTGTAGAGGAAGCCGAAACTCAAATAATGGTCACGATGGTGAACAAGTCATTGTTGCCGCATACGGACGACAAAAACATTCCCTTTTTTTGTTTAGTAAAACTCTTCATATAAAAAATATTCATTTTGGATAAACATAAAAGCCAAAGGGGTTTATACACCGTATAGAAGAAGGATTTGTATAAAACAAAATATGCCTCAATGAATGGAGATTGAGACGAAGTACCATACCTCGTGTCCGACTTGACTCGATCGTTCTTTAACCTCATGAATAATAAACTTGAGATAATTTATACTTGCTTAAGAACATTTTTCAATTTCATTATTCCTTTTATATCACTTATTACCATGTCATTAACACAATTCAATTATTTAAGTTAATAACGGTCGTTTTAACGATCATTGGTACTTGAGTTAAAAATAAACTCTTTATAATTACAAGTTGTTCATATGGTAAAATATCTATTATATCAATAATTGTATTCATGATGTAGATATCATATATATCGTATATATCCAGTACATGCCTGAATTTATAATATTACATAACATTTAGAGGTAAGAAATGAAATGCACCGTTCATTGAGACGGTAAGCCGTACGTACGCATGAACGTTACTTCCATTTCTATTTCATATTTAATAGAATTAAAACATAATGATACATAATAGTATTTTAATTCCAGTATGTTTATATATATATATATATATTCATTAAATATATCCTTTATACGTACCACATATGGTATTAACGAATCAAATCACTTTGAGGGGGCGGTAGTCCGCACTTCCTAAAATGAAGATATTGCCTATACCCATAATGGAAGCCATAAAGGAAGGACATAAATGAAAAATAAAGAATCTTAAGGAATACATAAACATATTATATATAATATATAAATATAGTGACATCTTAATGGCCACATTTGAAGGTGTTAGAAAATATTGAACAATCATCATTTCGTGAGGTAGAAATTCACCATCCACTGAAACAGTATGATCTTTAACCATTAGATGTAGGTGTGTGTAAGTGTAGCTCGAATACTTCTTATAAAAACATCCTAGTATGTTGAATATACTGTAGTTGTTACAAAAGAAATGAATAAAAATAGTTTAGGGGGTTGGAGAAGCAAAATAAAACAAAAGGACTCATCTGAAGACATTACCTTAAAATCGGGTAACTCCCTTTGGTTTGAGCTCAAAGGCTTCCTTGGGAAGAATTATTCCCAAAGTGAGGCTTCTAAGAGTTAGAGAGGTATGTGGAGAGACTAAATTGGCAGGGGTTGGCCCAGCCAAAGGCTTTGGAAGTGTGGGAAAGGAGGTAGAGGTGGGGGCCTTTTATAAGAGGAGAGGAGGGGAACTCTTGGAAAGTAAAGAAATGTTACATTATTTTAAAATGAGTTTCGGATTTAAAAGGTCCCACATTGAAATAATTCTAGGATAAGGTGATGAGGGTTCAAAATATAACCAACAAATAGGTTTTTGCAAGTTTAGGTCTTAGATTTTACATTATATTTTCATTTTGTTTAAACTGTTAAATATTGAGGTAATCGATGCATCATCATGATGTCATAAATAATTCAATTTATTTAATGTATAAAAATTATAAAAACTACTATGATGTATGAAATCGTTTTATATTTCTAATGACTATTTATTGTCAAAAATATGACTTATATAAACCCATTTTATAATTGTTTTATTAAAACAACTCATGTTTGTATCATTTTTACTTTTACATTAAATAAAAAGATATTAATGCCATTTTCCTTCCAAAGTGGCTCCATGGGGTCCCCATGTTGACCCATGGATTGTCTTGGTCAGCCATGACACATCCAATAAGGGTAGTAGATGGGTCTAGGTCATTTCATATTATTAAAACATTATTTTTACCTTAAATTACATTAATTACCTCTAATCGCGATTAAAAACATAAAAGTTAATATTCACCAAAATATTATTTTAGTCCCATTGAACCACATTTTACTTATTAATGACAACCATGTATTTCAAATTTTTGAAATTCAAAACACAGAAGTGGTAAAGTTTCACTTAAACGAAAAATTATTTTTTTTAAGTACCACTTAGTGGTTTCACTATTCATCAAAAATTGAAGTTTTTCAGAAAAATACCAAAACATCACCCTAAGCTGTATTTGATATTCCGAATTCAAAAATGATGTCTATTTTAATAAATTCAAAACATATAAGTTTCATTAATTAATTTAATAATTAATTCTCGCTGTCAGAGCAAATAGCATGTTTTTATGAAATAATAAGTATCAAAAGATTGACACTAGATTAAGTCCAACTTCAATGTGAAATTAATTCCAACGACCACTATTGGATTAAATAGTAAAAATATATTCTAATTACACTTTAATTCTAATTAAAAATATAATCCAACAATATAATTAAATTAGATGAAAAAGCAGTTTTGATGTAAAATGCAGTATTTTTTCACTATTCATTAAAAAATGAACATTGTCAGAAAAATACCAAAAATTTATCCAATTAAAATTTAAATGTCCCAATCATAAATAATATGTTTATTTTGAAAAATAAAGCTTATTAAATTGTCAAATGTTTTATTTAAAAATGGGTTTCCATCAAAAAGGAAGTAAAACAATCTTTTAAAAATAGTAGTGTATTGCAAGCTTAAGATTGGATTTATTCTCATTTTAAGCCTCTAAAACACTATCTAATTCATTAGTAGACATAGATAAAAATATATATTATTCATTAATTTCTTGGGATTTTACATCAATATAAACAATAAAATTATTTTTTCAACTAATAACTTCATGTTTGTCAAAATTTATTTTTATAACTAATAAAATAATGTGTAAAAAATTGTTTTTAGAAAAAAGTGTATTTTTATGATCAGGATATATTTGTATGTAAAAAATATCAATTTAATTACTTTAAATTAAAAATTTCATATTATAAATAAAATATTATTTTGATTACAGATCATTCTTGAATCGAATTTAACAAAAAAGTTTATAATTAAAATAAAGGATAAATAATAATTGTTAAATCGTAATAAATGTTACATAAGTTCTAAAAATCATGGATAGGTTTTAGAAATTTATAATAATATCTGAAATGAATAATTATACCCCTTACATGACTATATTTATAATTAAAATGTATCAAAAATTTAAATTACTTATTTATATAATGATATAGTTCTAAAATGTACATTTTTAGCCAAAAAAACACTATCATTGTCACTATTCACATTAAAATAAACTATATCTCAAATGTTACATAATTTAATTCTAAGATAATGTTGACAATATTATTGAATTTTTTTAAATTTTATGAATTTCAAACATCAAAATTTATTAATTTATAATTAAAATAAAAATAATGAATACAAAAAATATAATTATATTCAAAAAAATACCTTCAAAACATTAAGTATTCTTAATTCATATTCTTATCAAAATATATTTTATTTAAATATTTTCTTAATATAAGATTTATTATAATTTAATTTCATTATTAATATTCATATAATGTTTAATGACTCATTTTAGTTTGTGTTTTCATGATGAAAAAAATGTTAAACTTACTGTACATTTATATAAAAAAATATATTCCAAAATCTCAGAGTGTTACATTCTCCCCATATAGAAGTTTTTTCTTATTAATTTTATATATCAATTTATGTAAATAATTCCTAGGAGTGTCTAAAATAAAATTAGGAAACATGATAAATATTATTAAGATATATAAATATAAATATATTGGGGAAGATTACATATAATATCGTTTTTATCATAATTGGAATATATTAAGATTCTCAATAATCTATTCTGAATATGTGTATATAGCTATGTTTTTTGATTTTCTATATGCATACCCTCAAAATAATTAGGTTTTCAGTTCTTCTTTCTAATTAAATATTAATACCAAAATTATTATGATAATATCTTATATATTAATATTAAATGATCAAATGAAAATGAAAACACCATCATAATATTCTTTCTGCAATGAAACATTTTTTTAAACCTAAGATATTTTTTGTTCAACGATGATATAATTAGATCAACCAAACATTCCTTCACTTTTACCATGTATTTTAAATATTATACTTAAATTAATATATATTTATATCCTTCATAATGATTTATACATAGAATGTGAATTCACCGAAGCATATACCTTGTGATTTTCTAACATGGTGTGTAATCTTAGACCCTATCAACACAAACTGGGTGAATATTTTGATAATAATAAAATATCTATTTTTAGAGTTATTACCCCTATGTCTATATATTCCATAATTTCATTGAATTTATAGTATCCAAATAGATATATATTTTCTAAAAAAACTACACACCCAAAACGTCACAAAAATTTTTGTATGATATATTATATTTAATCTTATACACTATACTTTTCCATAGGGAGTTCACTAATGTTCTCTTATACTAATCCAAAATAAAAATGAGAATAATCATAAAAAAATAACAAATCCTTGAAATGATATGAAATATAGAATCTCAAGATAGTCATATCATTTTAACATAATTTATATATGTAAATATTAAATTTAAAAATTATTGACAATATCCCATGAAAAAATGGTTTGTGACATTGAGGACCAGTTACAATGGAAACATAATATAATTTTTTTGAAAATTTCTCAACAGTAAAAAGTTATTAACAACCCTTATTGACATCTTATATATTTTAATGATATTTCTTTCCAAGGTAATATAATTATTATAATGACCTGAGAGAAAATTATCTATAAAGTAAAAACACATCAACATGTCATCATGGGGTAGATCATAAGTATATTAGAAAATGCGAGTAGGTGAGAAATATTTTATTACAATAAACATTGTAAAATTTGTGTTTTCTATAATCATGATAAAATTATAGATAGTCTCAATTAGAATAATTTACCCTTCCATAGGAATGGGAGATAATAAATATGATCCATGAATCATAATCATAGGAATTATTTATATAACTATTACATGTTCTTGAATCATAGCATGAAACAAAAATGGCACAAACATAAGAACCAAAAAGAACATTATATTGTGAAGAAATGCAAGTATACCCACCATTTATTATCTAAATAATACATTAATGTACATGATTTAGGTTCTAAAAAAATCCATGCATGTACACACATTTATGTTGTGATAAAATAAATATATATTACCATATATATTGTAATCAAATCTAAAGATTCCAATATTTTTCACTACAAAAAATACAAACAATCTCTAAAATTATGTTGTGTACAAATCCAAGAATGTACATGATTTTTTAATTCCCAAATACGTTCTTGTGTGTGCTATATTATATGAAATTATCACATCATTTTTGCCCTTGGCATTATAAAAATTTCATAACATGTCCATGATTTATGTTGTGAACATCTCCAATAATGGATACCATTTACATTTAGTTGAAATCCAAGCATTTGCACCCTTTATTATCTCATTAGATATAAAAAAATTTCCAATACATTAAGGGAGTATATATAACCCCACCTGTAATCATACACACATATATACTCTATAAAAGATAAATAATTCAAAATGTCAAGAAAATATAGAGAAATAAAAAGTGTTTTATTCTTACCATCAAAAAAATCCATTTATTTAAAAATGGGTTTTGCTATATTTTTAAATTTTATCACCAATGATGACATCATGAATATGAAGGGTTGATTTACAAAATTCAATTAGAGTAAAAGGTATTTCATAAGTAAATTAAATGTTTACTTATGAGAAATATCTACCAAGGATATAAATCTATAAAATTTAAATATGTAAAATGTTAGTTAAACTATAAAAGTGTTGTTAAATAATGTTTTTTATAATTTCGAAAAATAAAAGTTCTGGACCATATTTAAAATTCATTCTTAAAATAGTAATGTGAAAAATTTGTAAAATATTTATTTTCTAGTGAAATTTCAATAATATTAAACTAAGAAGTTCTAAATTTTATCAATATTGAATAGATTTTACTATGATTAAAAATATATTTTTCTTTCAAAATGATGAAGAGTAATATTTTGTAGAATAATAAAAATGTAAATAGAGTCAAAAATAACATTAATGTGGTTGATATTGTTTTTGGAAAAAACATTACACTTTTATGGGAATAAAAATCATCATGAAATAATATGTTATTTGAAAAAGTCTTTTTTACCAGAGAAATATTAAAAAATATAATTTGACATTAAAAATAGTATAATTTTTCAAACACAGAAGAATAATTCTAAATGAGTAATATTTCAACCCAATAAATGAAAATTTGATAGAAATTAATCCATTATAGATACCTTAATTATTTAATAATGAGACATTTTTAATGGGGTTTAATGTGGTTTAAATTAAAGTATATAGAAATCAAGAAAAAAAACTCATAACACAATAATAGAGAAGTATTTATGCTACTTATATAAAATAAGATCAAGAATATAAAACATAATGAAATAAATGAGAATTGAGGTGACAAACACACTTACATTAGTGTAATATTTAAAATTAAAAAAAACAACAATGATAGAACATGAAATTTATTTTTATATACCTTATAATTCATATTAAATTAGTATGTCTCATTTCCATGGACAATAAATAGACTAAAAAAGTAATCAAGTGGTGAATATGCATCATATCTCAATGGAGCTAAATTTAAATAAAAAATTCCTTATAGTAATGGTAACATAATAAAAAATATAAATTATTAGGTTTATCATGAAATGAAAATTAAAATGTAAATAAATTAAATTTATTCATTATTATTGAAGTAAATAGGGTAGTGACTACACTGTCAAAAATATATGATGGTCTGTGATGTCAAGCATGTCTCGTGGAATTTAGAATGGAGACAAATAAACCTCACATGACATTCATGATTAATTTATCATTATATGACCTCTAATGTAATGAGCATAACTATCATAATATTAATTTAAAACATTTTTATAAATATATTTCAACTTATAAAAATCATTTTTCAATATCTATTATTAATGTTTTGTTGGGTAATAGTTTATATTCATCAACAAATGTTAGGATTATCTATTTTTGTTTCATAAATGTTTCATGGAGAAAAGGTATATTCACACATATTAGTTCAATGTAAATTATTCCCAAATTCTTAAAATATATAATATTATTTATTTATTAATTATTCATTAATTATATTTTTATTTGGATAAATACATTGATATGGTTGGTTAAAATAATTTTCTTTATTATCTAGATTCAACTTGTTTAAAAATTGAAGGGTGGGACATGAATTAATACATTAAATAATATTTATGAAATTATAAAATCATAAAAAAATCAATTAATTATTAATACCAGATATTACCATTTTAAAAAATTACTTAATAATATTAGACATGAAAATTATTACATCATTCATGTTGGTGGTAAAACCAATTTAAATAGGAGCGTGTTATAATGAGTTAATAAGTAAATAATTCATTCTATGTAATTGTAATATTAATATTAATGATTCCAAAACCTTTAATAAATATTATTTAACATCCTGAAATTAATTCTTATAATCGTCCAAATAGAGTGGTGTTGTAAATTTAATTCATCATTCTTGGGGGCATTATTCCACATGTGTGCATGATTGACAATTCAATTTATTATTGAATTCAATAGAGTGAAAGAATAAGGTAAATTATTATTTAGGAATTATAATTTAAAATTTGTAAAAATATTAATTCATTAATTCCATACATGTAACTAATAATGAATGGTGGTGATGAAAATTGATCCACATCATTCCACAAAGGTGATTGTCTGCATGTATGCACGATCCATGTTATTTTGTTTTAACTTGGGTATGGAAACGATATAATAATGGATTCAGCATTAATTTAATAACATTATAATATAATAATAATAGTTTTTTCACTATATTTGTGTATGTATAAAAAAATTTCAAGTGGAATATTAAGAAGATGAAACTAAGGAGTAAGAAATAATCATGTTGAAAACCAGACATTTCTCCTGCATATATTCATAGAAATGGGGTATTTAGGATAAGTAATTGAATCTAGAGGCTTAGTAAAATGAGATAATATTGATTATGGAAGAAAATTTATGTGATTTGGGATGATATATGAATGTATAGGTTTATTAAGAATTGGTGGATGTGATCCCCTTTTACAAGTGAAGAAAAAGGTTATTTTGGAAGTAGTCCTTATATTATTATAAAGATATTTCACTATTCGTGTTTCAAATGATCCAAAATATTAAAATAATTAGGGTAGGTCGAGCTGCCTCACATCTACACACATGGTTGGATTTTAGGTTTTTTAGGTCGTTTACACCTACTAAAACTCAGATTTCATTTATCACATTGTCATGGTAACTAAATTTTTTATCCTTACAAATTAATTATCACCACTAATGGTAATATCGGTCATACTAAAAAAATTAATGGATAATTTTAAATTAGATATATATTTGAGAAACAGTATATCTATGATTTAGAAATGATATTTTCATAATAAACACACATGACATGTAGAAATTGTTTTATGAAAAACTATGTTTAATGATTAAAATTTATGTGTAGGATAAAATTAATATTATTATTGATTTTGATTAATTAAATTAGTTGTTTATTAAATCATTTTTTGTCTATTAATGAAACCCAAAAATGAATAATACTATAAAAATGTATAATTATTAAAAATAATATAAAACTATCTTTAAATTGGCATAAGATGTTAGCAAGGTTCTAAAACATTAACATGTGTTTCCATAGTTCAAAATAATTTTTAAAATGAATAAATTTTCCATTACATACATAATTAATTAAATAAACTTTTTAATAATTTTATATGACTTTATTATTTTATGATATATTCAAACAATTTTCAATTTTGGAAAAGGGCCATTATTTTTCGATTTTCAAAAAAAAAATAAACTAATGAAGAAATATTACAAGATATATCTATATGATAATATTGACCACAATAATCTAAAAATGATGTTCATTTTTGTTAAAAATAATGTTATAACATTTATAAAATAACATTATATATGAAAATAAAATATATAATTGAAAATAATTATTCTTGAAAAAAATCGTTTTAAATTTTTATGTGTTTTAATCATATTTTGGGTCCATATATAGTTTATATAAAATAATTTATTTTCTATAAGATTTATAATTTTTTATTTTTAAATATAATATTTATAAAATATTTCCTAGATAATTTTATATCCGGGTTTTGTGGAGAGAAGGATTTGAAACATAATATAAATTTAGGGAAAATATATATTTAAAATTTTGGTGGTGTTATATTATACCAACATATTTAAATTATGTACTCATAATTTTAAATATGATATATTCATAACATTACCAAGTGAAGTATAAAAGAAAAAAGTACTCTTGATACATATTTAATGAGAAATAAGTTTTGTTATCTTATTTAAGACTAAGTAAAATGTCATTTTCTATATTAATCCACTTATTTTTTGATTCTCAACAATTTATTCCAAATATTCTTCTATAGTTGAGTCTAATGTATTTCTAGAGACCCAACTTCATTAAATTAATTTTAATTATTCTATTTCCAACCAAATATCTCTACTCAAATCCTTATACTAATATCCATAAAAATATTAAATGACCATTTGAATATGAAAAAAAAATCTTATGATATTATCTCATGTGAAACATTTATTTCAACCAATTATACTTTTTGTTCAAATACTATATTATTGGACTGACCAATCATTCCTTCTTTTTGTCCATGTATGTCATAAATCATACTTAAATTTAAATTTATTTAATTAATTATTATTGGTTTGTTATGGGAATTTGAATTAACCGAAGAATATCCCACAAGATTTTCTTTAAAATAGTGTAGTTTTGACCTACTCATTTTACCCTTAGTGAAGATCAGGATTACAAATAACTAGTATATTTCATTGGTATTGACCGATGGTGGGTTTTTTCAACTAAATCCACCTTTTGGTATTCATTAATTGATGCAATTTATTTACAAACCGAATACCTAAAACTTCACTGAAACCTAATGGTGATATTCAACACATACCCTTATCATTAATCCATATTATAGGGTTTTAAATAATTTTACTTGTCCTAATTTTTAAAAATAACTACAAAATCCTAAAAACAATATTCTTATATTATAATAACAACAAAAAATAGTTTATACTATAACAATCCATTACATTTAATCACATATTATTTGATCTTTTGATTTAGTTTCCCTTTTCTTTAGGTGAATAGTTGTATTCTCATAAATAGAGAGCCCTTTATAGAGATAACAACCCAATTTCCATGTATAATTGTGTAATTGGATTTAGAAGGTACTCTTTGGGACCAAATAACCTTGAGTTTTGGTTGGAAGAATATGGTAGAAAACAGGGAAAAGCACTACCTACTAAAAAAATTCATATCATGAATCGGTTACACAACATGAATCTATGATGAGGAAAAGGTCATTATTCGTGTTCAAGTATTGACAAGATTTCACATGGTGAATAAGCTAAAAATTTAGAAATTTTAAAAAATTGGATTTGTAATCCAAATTGATAAAATTTTCATTTTATTATATATATGTGGGATTTGACATAATTAAAGGGATTCACGGCATGAATTTTTCTAGGTAGCAATTTTCTAATACACATCCTAAATGATTAATCTCTCATTAAATGTACATCCTCTCCATAAATACCATGGATCTATCCAACGTTATCTTGGGGATCTCTTCTCCTTCCGGAACGCTCGTTCGAAGAATGATCATCATGGTTCATGGGGTGAATCAATCCATCAAAGTGATATTTATTTCTTCTTCATTGACTTTGGTGGTGATTTCGGTATTGGGTAGTATTGTGGTTCATATTCTTGATATATTGGTGTTTTACATCAATTCTTTTCAGTTTCATGTCATTCCTTGTCTTATGACATCTGAACTGTGGTTTTCCAATCTCCATTTTGGACAGTTGATTGGTTTCCATCATTCTTGAGGTAGGTGATTCTAAAAAATGGATTAATTCAGTGAATTTATTATAATTCATGTATAATTATTTTGGTTTGTTTATTTAATTGAAGGGGTTTTTGGTATCATAGGATTTCTATAAAGATAATTTTTTAATGTTGTTTTCTTTGTAATTGGGTTTTTCCACACCAAGAGAATGATTAAATACTAGAATGGTGACATCGATTCGAAAATGGAGTTTTAAACACCAAAGAATATTTTCGTGGATTTAAAAATGATTTATAAATTGTGAACATGGTTTTGAAATGGTTTTTTAATGACATGGAACATTTATGACCTGGTGTTTGTATGGAAATTTATATAGGTTACCCTTGGGTGTGTGGAACCACCATGGGATACATGATGATATCGAAAGACTATGGCATTACATGATATCTAGTGTTACCAACATAGTCCTATTTTAGTATTTCTTTTATGTTTATTATATATTATTTTATTATAGGTCCATATATAGAGTTATTTACCATATATGTTTCAATTATTGCATGATGGATTATGTCATGGATTTTTACCACCTATAACTTCATGTGGTTGTAACACATGGATTCACATGATATATGATATCATGGATATGTGTTTACGTACATAAATTATGGTGTGTTAATTTTAATTCCCATTTTATCACTTATAATTTTAATGTTCCTTGATTTTTCAATATAAAAATATTTTATGGAATGTGAATGGAAATCATTTGATAATGGATTTTATTTATAAAAAATACATGTAATGTTTTTTTCATTTCAAAATCTATAACTGATGTAATCTTATGATTATACCTTTTATATACACTAGGCATCTATCCTACTAGGATTTTTTATCACACCTAATTTTTTATTTTTTAGTTCTAGATGTATTATTATAGGACCCATGTAATGGGAAGGATATTTCATATCATGGAATATTCTCTTTTCATCATTACATTTGTTGTAGGTGGTTTGTAGGTGATAGTTGCTCACACGGAGACTTATTCTTCATTGCATTTGATATATTCTGGTTTGGTTGGGTTTTCTTGGATTGTATGTATTTTTTTGTATCATTTTTCTTCTAATTTTATTATTATTATTGTATGTATTTTTTGGTTATATTAAAGACTTGATACTGTTCTCTTTCATATACTTCACCTTGTGATGGTGGAATTCGGTTGATGGTTTGGTTGACCTTGGTTGGCTCATTAGAAATTGGTATCAGAGGGATTATCATCATGAATTCTGTTATCACTGTCTATCTTTGGTTCGATGTATTGGGTAGTAATGAGTTAAAATTGTCATAAATAAGGTAGTATGTATGGTAAGAATCCTATCTAGCTCACTTAGGAGTCGGAGATCTTGTAACAATGGGTGGTCAGAAATTTTTTACATTGTTTGCGACATGGCGTGTAATGTAATTTAAATTAACTAAAATGGATTTTTATTTAAATATACATGTTCTTTATTAAGGTGTTCTCATTAGGTCGTGGAAATTATAATTTCATTAATTTTAGTTGTTTTAAATATTTGATGTTGATATCTGGTGTTGGTCCTATGATTTTGGAATTTTCTTACGGATGATTGGGTTTTTTTTTGTGATTGGTTTAGAATTACTTCATGAATAAATCATAAAAATATGAGAGTCGAATCTATTAGGTAGGGTCCATTGAATAATCCTTCAATGGAACCTTCTTTGGATGAAGTGTTAGTCCAAAAAATCAGACTCTTGGTCTAGTGTGTTTCAGAAACCTAGGTTTTGTAGAAGATCATGACTCAGAGTTCACAATACATCATCCACCCATATTCCATGGTAGCTATTGTCCCCAATAATTTTAGTAATGGATTGATTTTATTGATAGCATCTTTAACTTCTTGATGAATATTGATGAAACTATGGATGTTTTTGACGCACACAGGATTGGGAAGGATATGGGGTCATCTATTATGCTGGATATGTTATATGAGGATAGAACCTAGTATTACATAAAGAAAATTTTTCATAATAAGTCTTACCCTAAAACATTTCATGTAATAAAGACGAGGGAATAACTAACATTTGAGTAAGGGGAGCATACCATTCTGGAGTATTCCATCCATTTTTATAAGATGGTCCATAGAGCATCTAATCATGTTACTAATGAGTACCAAATGGATCAAAAGATTGAGTTGACATTTGGTCTCTATATTCAATCAATGATGATTATGATTTTCCTTTTAACCACTATGGAGGTATTTCACAAAGAATAATTCGATAAAGAAAACATAATTGGAAAGGTAGGATTCGGTGGATCTTCGAATGTTGATTTTTTTAACCAATGTATGTATTCCAGACATAAAATTAACTATAAGGGTGGTTTGTTTTCATCAGGACTAGTTTCAAGGGATTCTTTAGGACAAAAATTGTTTTTCTACTATCAGTTTGGAATGTGAGGTTATTACAAACGAAAAATTATGGTGGTTTACCAGAATTATCCTCATTTTAGCCTATCATTCCATCTGAAACATTTTTGTGATTGAATTTCCTAAGGAAATAATGTTAGATCCACATTCACTAAGGGCTCATAGGTTTTCCCCCACGAATCCAAGGTTAGCATGTCATATTGTTTTCATAATTGGATGTTCATGAGGCTAATAAAGATCTAGGAGTAGCTAATAATAGGAATATTTATCCTATGGAGTGTGAACTAGAGGAATTTGAAGTAGGTATTACTATAGTTTAAGGTACATTGTTTATATCATCTTCTATGGTTACATAAATCATTAATACAGGTTAAAATAATTCTATTATATCTTCAATTCTAGTTGATTTTTCAGAATTACACTTAGAGGTTGTTTCATTCTTTTGGGAAATTCTCATTCCTTTAAGAAAGAGGATCAAACAATTTTTTTAAGTGTCCCACATTTCGGATGATGTTAACTGACATTGAGGTCGATTTGGACTTCATAGTTATTAATAATGAAATATTCAACTATATTATTATCATGGACCATATGATCAGTAGTATGGACCATATAGGTAGTTATAATCAATTATTTCATTTCTTATCTGCTGATGGGTCACTCATGTTTTTTAGGGTGAGTGAGACTCCAGATCTAGAAGGGAAGGGCATGTTGTTCATTTTTATACTGTAATATCATTCTAATTTTCAGATATGTTTCTTGATGTTATTGACTAGTGTATAGGATTTTATCTGCTTTTGTGGTTTTTATGTACCTTGAGGTCTTTCTAGATGATTTCTTTAGTTTACCACCCCAGAGAGTGGCCAAAATTACGTGAACCTACTACCTATTATGATACCCATTTCAATCCCATCATACCATATAGGACATGTTGAGTCAGTGGAACATGTTTTCAAACTTGAGGATCTCAAGGATAAAATATTTATTCATATTGTCATGTCAACATGGGATTATCCTTTACTTATTGCTAAAATGGAATAAGGGTTACTCATACTCATTATTGACTATCAAAAGATAAATATGGTGACTCTTAAGTACAAATATCCAATGACTAAGATTTATAATATCATTGATAAGAATATATGGGCTCATTGGTTTTAAAATCATGTCTTATATATAGTGAACTGATAGTTGACTGTCTAATAAGATCATATACCTAAGACAATGTTTAGGAGAGAGTAAATGAATTTTCTCTTTCTAGTTATTCCATTTTAACTAACTAACACTCCTATGGTATTTGTGGATTTGATGAACCGAATAATTCATCTATTATTGTAATATATTTTTATGGTGTTTGTGGATGAAATTTCGGTTTAATACAAGTCATTGGAGGATCATAAGGACCATTACGATATCATTCTTAGAATATTGGAGGAGCATCATCTGTATGGTTTGATTTCAAAATGTGGGTTTTAGATATAAGAAGTTATTTTTCTCTAGAGTTTTATATATGAGAGGGGAATCATTTTAGTACATGTAAATGTATAGGTAGTTATATCCTTGTAGTGGAAAAATATAATTTTAGGACTAAATATTCTTAATAATGGATTGTTATTATATGAGGTTTGGTCAGGAATTGTTTAATCTTGCACCTCCAATGATAGATTTAACCAATAATGATGTAACTTTTTTAGTGTCATGGAATGTTTTATAGATATTTTGGGGAAATGAAGGTGACATTGACCTATGATCTAGTTTTTATTCTCCCCAATCATGGTTTGATTTATGATTCTTTCTACGATGCTTCTTGTACAAGGTTGGGGTATGTATTGATGTAGAGGAGATCAATGGTAACACATATCTCTTTAGAAATTTATCTCATGAAAATAACTCCCAAATCCACCATTTTTTATTTCCTTGTGGTTATTCATGAACTCAAAATGTGTAATAACAACCTCATTGGGAAATATATTCTGATATATTCATTTAATGTACAGACTTTATTGACTACTAAACTAGTAGCTGGACCGGTGGGTCACATGACCTGAAGTGCATCTCCCCAAATGCCAGAGGCTACCAAATAGTAAAAAGAGCCTAGGTTGAGACTTTGGAGAGACTATTCCCTCATATATCAGAGTAACACAGCAGTATAACCGAATAAATAATAGTCAACTACTGAATTAGTAATAAAAAAATAACAAATACAAGAATAATAGTATTATAATAACTGAATTAACGTTCCCCATGAAAATTTACAACATTTAATGTATGAAAAATGATACTACAAGTGAAAGCATCATGAAATAAAAATATAAATACAATGTAATAAAATAAAAACTGTCTATTGTCAAGCTCCATGAGCATCTTCAGCATCAGCTCAATCCTCGTCTCTTAACTCTGAAATACATACAAAACAATATGACACATGTAATGAATCCAAATGCCTACAAGTGTGTATCACTCCTTGGGTACCCAAGTGCAATTAATGACCGAGTAGGGTGTGAGGTATAAATATTAGTAGGTAGTCACCACTGATGTCTTGCCCTCACCAGAAAATGTAATAAAAATTAAGAAGTGTTCTGTATATAATGAAATCATAGTGATAAAAAAATTAATAATATAAACTTGGTATAGGTTCCTAAATGAACATATGTCTTAAACAACATTCCTCGGCCTAAACTGGGTATCTGTAAGTATGTACATGTGTAAATAATACTACATATAACATGTTTTAATGTCTACAAGGAAAATAATCAAAGAATTTTCCCATGATTGTGTTGTAGCTTGGGGTATCATATCAATGTAGACAAATGAGACAGAAAATTATAAACATAAGGCATAAAGAGATAGCACAACGAGCATAAAAAAAATATACATCCCATAAGAGAAAACAATCAATTATTCAAATTTTTCAGTCCATCAGTGGAGACCAAGCTCATCTGTAATGATATATGTTGAATCCCATATTTTATTATTGTACATAAAATAAGATCCAATACAACCGAGTTCATCAAAGGTGATCCATACAATGTCCATTATATAACTTGAGGCATGGTATCTTTTAGTCTATCCTAGGTATCTCGCATAGGTGACCGAGCATCACCCAAGGCATGAAATAGCCATATTTCTAATGGGTCCCTCCATAGTTGCTCATATAGGGAACTATTATCACCCAAAAGTATAATAACTACATGGAAATCCCTCACCTAACAATCCAAGGCATCACCCTTAGCACATTGTGTGATAACCCATTGAGCATATGATTCTATCAAGGAGTCCTTAATACAAAATTCAAGTCCTCTCTTGGACCACGTCACGTTAACCATGTACCTGATATCATCAAAATATATATATATATATATATATATATATTCATGTATAAGACATGAAATAATAATTTTAATGCACAAGATAAAAAATAAATCCATAAAATCCATTAGTGGAGTCATGGGACCATCCATCGTTATCAAAAAAGAATCCAAAGTATCACAATAGAAACATATGATAATCCAATACCATCGAGTCTATCCTAGGAAATCCCTGTGATATTCCTTGTATCACTCTATGCAAGGTATCTATGAGTATCTCACATGTATCTAACATAGGGGACTGAGTATCACCCAAGGCATGGTGTAGTCATCTTTCTAATGAGTCCATCCCCAATTTCTCCACTAGGGAACTGATATCACTCGATAGTCTAATGAACACCCTGGATAACCTCACTATGTAAGCCAAAGTACCTTCCTCAGCACTTCTAGTTGTAACCCATCAAGAAGGATGATTACTTCCATGGACCATTAATATAGAGCCCATGTTCTCTCCCAAACCCATACAAAAAGATAAAATAAGCAAGGATTCACAATTTAATGAAGTAATTGATACTACATTGAAGGAAATCAGGTCCATATTCATAATTTTAGACATAACGTGCGTCATATTATGCTTTTAAATTAAATTTCATCAATGGTGTGGTCATATATATGTGTGATTTAAAACATCATGTAAATACCTCTAATAAAAGTCATTATTCAATCCAAATCCATTAAGGAATCACATTTCATCAAAACATGGAAAGAAAGTCATAAGGCCTCATATGTCCATTGGAAAGTGTCATGGTCAATTAATTAAGAAGGATGCTATTATCTTTCCCATGTCATCTTATACAACCCATTTACCATAACTAATTTAATCAATTTTGAAAACATGGTAAATTATTTTATAATACTCAGATTGTAAAATGGAATGTGTCTTGGTAACAAATCATATGCCTACTCAGGAAATTTCATTTAAACTAAATGAGAATGATGGTTTAATTTATATTATTCAAACTGGAAAAGTTAACTAGCCATAAAAAACCAACATGAGGCATGTGGAAAATTCATACCAAAACTAAAAATGATATAAATAAGTGTCACTAAAATTTGGTCTAAAATAACATGAACCTCAACAGATGGGTTTTATTATTAAATCATGACATTTTTTTTATAAAAAAAATAATTTATGTATATTTTAAAATTTATTCTAGAATCAGGGTCAAGCTAGCTATAATTCATAAATCATAACTTTGAGTTTTCGAAGATAGTGCACCTCAACAGCGGGGATTTATTATAAAATCGTGACTTTTATCAACCAATCATTTATCAGAACTAATCATTAAGCAGGAAACTAAATTCATTTTAAATTAAAATGGAATGGAAAGTGATCCCACCTCATGAAGTATATTATGATGAACTCTTTGGAACATAACACATTTGTTGATGACAACTCAAGGATGATACTACCCACTTAGATCATATTCACCTTCACATATATATAAGAGCACCAATCCCCTTTACCAATATCTTCAAGGTCGTGAATATGTAAAAGGGGATCCTTACAAATAATCTTATCTCCATACTCACATCGCCACTCACACACGTTTTCATTTTCATATTATATGTAAGCACACCTATCCATATATATATATATATTCACTTCCATGGATAAAAATACACATAATGGGTGAAGAAACACACACAGATATATATATATATTCATACTGATGCACACGTGGTGATTTGACTTTGGCAACGGAAAAATGAACCCGCATCAAAGGCGACCCAATGGAGTACAACAAATATTAAAAACATTAAATCACTGTTGGAAGGTTCAAGAGACCTAAAAAAATTACCAGGGACTCAAATAATCTTAAAGATCCTAAATTAAATAGTGAAAGATAAGGAAGTGGGTAAATAACTCACCTCAAAGCAATGAAGGTGAGACAAAATGAAAAACTCCACTTATTTTTTTGTTGTAGATGTTTTACTATACAAGAATAGGTCATGTATAACCTATTTTAAGCCCAATAATCAATATAATCACCCAAATATATTAACCCTTGACCTTGGGTTTTGAATGAATGAATTAGGGGGACGAGGAGACCAAAACATGACCACAAAAAAGGAGGGGAAAGTAGAGACCTCACCTATACAAATTGTTGTAGAAACGTGTAGGATAAAAAACAATATATGTAGATGCTAAATTACAAGAGGGGTGAATTTTAGGGTAAAAACCAAACACTTTTAACATTATGAAAATCTATGTTTAACAATTTTAAATGAGGTAAATTCACAAGCCCTATTTTCTCAAGTAAGAAACAAACTTACTTATAGTCCGAAAAAATCATTCCAAAAAAGAAACTTAAGAACTATAGATTCTACCATAAATCATATAGATTCTTATTTATTAGAGTAATTTAAATTAAAAGAAAGTATAAGAATGTTATACATTATTTCATTAACCAAATGCAACAGAAATAAAACATGAAACAACAATCAAGTAAACTAGTAGGAATTCTATTAACCTAAATATTAGGGTATCAAACATCCTTAGATAAAGGTCCCTTGATATATACTTTCAAGAATGTTTATCTTACCAACACTAGGGCAATCTATCTATAAGAATATCAGAGTCTATCTTGATATCCCTATAAGCCCACTATCTTTAAGGTAGTCCACACCTCTGTCTTCCTGCCTCTAGAAGACCATGATTATACTCAGTAAGAATTTTACTCTCACAAAGAAAGCTAAACAATATCGTCACAGTTGAAAAAGATGTTCATAAAATGCACAAGGAATGAATATACTTTTGTCTCTATTAATCACTTCACATTATTTAATCTCTAGGATCATGGATTGATTTCATAGATTATTAGATCATTTTAATGAGATCCTATTTATTGAAAAAACATGATCAATTGGTTTCCTCCTATAATAATCATATTTTTTATTCAATCTTAGAGGGACCAATACATGGGTCTCTCAACCAACGTTTAGTTATGAACAGATGTACGAAATCGTTTTATATAGTAATTTATGGAGAATTATTATCATGAATAAGAATTCAAAAAACATTAATTAAAATAATGTACCTTAAACAAAACTGAATAATCAATCTAAAATATAATTCAGAGTCTAAATATATATACAATCAGATTCTAGAAACCTGGATATTAGGATTTTGTTTTGCAATGAATTAGGAGTCTGAATTATGTGGAATTCAGATTATAAATATTGTGGAATTTAGAGTTTGAATTCTGAGAAATTCAGAGTCTCAGTTCTGTGTAATTTTGACTCTGAATTTAAGAGAATTAGGAGTATTAATTTCATAGGATTCATAGTTTTAATTTCAACGAATTCGGAGTCTGCATTTCAGAGAATTCAAAGACATGATTTCGGAGAATTCAGAGTCATAATTTCAGATTATTTAGATTATTAATTTAAGAGAATTGAGATTCTAAAAATAGAATATTCAGTGTCTGGTTTTTAGAGAATTAAGAGTTTTAATTTTTTTGAATTATGAGGTTAAATTTTAGATAATTCTTAGTTTGAAATTCTGAGAATTTGGAGTCTAAAAATAGAAAGTCTCGATATCAATGGTTCTGAGGTTTTCGATAAGAATACTATTTTTTGGCATAGTAAAAAATCGACATGGTTAAGAGAAGACATTGAATAAGGAATTAAAAAACATGTTATGTATAATTCTTTTTATAGAGAAGGAAAACTTTCTTTAGGAAAATAATTCTAAGAGAAAAATAATTTTCCTTAGAAAAATGTGAATGTGATTTTCAAAACATAGAAGAATGGAACAGTTATAAAGAAACCATATTGACTCAATAAAAAAATTAAAAAATATGAGTGGATCGATTAAGGGAGAGGATTCCATGAAGATGGGGGTTGTGTGCCATGGTTTTGGTTGATGGGGCATCATGTGAGGAGGAGGGTAAGGGGAGGGAGCTCTTGAGCTTTTGAAGGGGGCAGACCCCCTTTGGGTCCTACTGTAACCAAAAAAAATAATAAATATATTATTAAAAATAATCATAATCAAAATCAAAATCATATTATTATTATTATTATGATGTCATTTAATTTATAATATTATTTTAGTTTAATTTAATTTCTTCTTAAAATTACACTGCAGTTTTTCAACGTAGAAAAAATACATTCTGATGCTCTATTTTAACTACAACCCATATTGTAAATGAAAAAATACAAATTACCCTAAAATTTTAATCATGTTTAAAATATGTGATGTTACAATTGAAATCATAAAATCAAAAGGTATATTTTCACTCAGTGGGATGGGAACTTGTGACAGTGACCATGGGTGGAGTATCTCCTAAAATATCTTTTTGATTTTAACTAAACTCCTTCAACTGTAGATGTGGTCAATGATACACTAAGCATGAAATTATAGACATAATATATGAATTAATTAGTATAAGTTTGGTAATTGATGAGTATGTTTGATTATATATGGTTTGTAATGTAAAAAAATGGTGGGAAAGTATATCAATCATTCATGGAATATGTCTCTTCATTTGATGAGTGGGTTTTTCTTTAATAGATGGCTTACCACATGTGCTACATCTTTTGTAAATTCCTTTTTGGTGTGGTTACATCAGGTGAGTGGACCTTTTCTCCCAATGGCAATTTGTATTTTCAAAATATGGTGGTTGATTCTTTTTCCCTTATACAAAAATTGATGGAAGGTGTACATTGGTTATTTTGGTCCATTCACCCTTGGGAAACCAATATGTATCATGAATTTAGACATCGGTATGGGTGTCAAGGGATGAGGTGGTGAATTTGTATATTTTTTATCATGGTGTCTTGGTTATCAATGAATCAAGGCCAAACCCAAGAGACCTAATTCTTTTTTCATCCCATACCCATTATAGTATGGAAGTGGGATAATTATTCAAGGTATTTATTCATTGTTTTACCATGGAATCCTTGTGGTAAGGATTCAATATGTGTTGTCATTTATCAACTGATGAAATCAAAAACATTACACTCTATCATGGATACGACGAATGTAGAACACCATGGTGTACTTGTATGACTGAGAGAATGTGTGACATCATGGGGAACTATCTATGTTTGTATTTTATAAGATCCCAAGGTTCAAAAATAGGTTTTGAAATATTTTACAGGACACAATGGGTTATAAGTTAATATTAATCACAATATATCATCAATATATTGATATACATGAAGAGATAGCTATATGGGTTCTTGAGGATATGCTCTATTCCTATGTGGTTAATGTTTGTGGATCTTGGGGAAAACATTTTCATCTTGTTGAATCTTCTTTTAACAATAGTTATCACATATCTTTAAAAATGGAACCCTTCATGAATTTTCAAGAGATTCCATGTTAATATTAATTTTGATGGGTAGAGATGGGTGAGTGGTCATTGGTAGGACAATGTTTTCTTAATGAGACAATAAAGAGGGTGCAGTTGATCCAAATGTGATTGATCATGAAATAGAGGCATTATAAATCATATGCAGAATTTCATTTCGATCATGTGGAGATTGAGGTTTGTGATTGAGTCTTTAAGAGAGTTTCAACTCACATGGTACATCCTCATTTGAGAAATCATGGTTAGTGGGAACTGAGGTTTGTAGGCCCCTTTCATATCTTTGGATGACTAGGAAAGGTGGCATGTAAGTTGGATTTACCATCTTGTTTAACTACTATCCATGACATGTTTCTTATTTCCATGTTGAGGAGGTACTGACTGAATCCTTAACCTGTGATTTAATGGTAGTATTTTAATCGTGATCCAAATATTAATATGGTTGAGGAATTTATAGGTGTAGAAACAATTTATGGTGGGAAGATTATAACAATACATTATCTTCCTTCAATTATTCTTTGACCATTTATTTTTGTTTCCCTTAATCTATGGGTGCATGGGGGGATTCATTTGAATGGAGAGACATTGTTGGGAAAATAACATAGATTTAGGTTATAATTGTGTTAATGTATTATGAAGTTTCTCCATGGGATAGAGAAACATTGAGTTTTGTTTTAAATAATTTTTTGTAGAAAACATATTGATGCATTTCCTTCTATAAAAATTCACATCGTGAGAGGGTAATAGACATATTTGAGTATGGTGCATGTGGAACAACTAGGGGTTAGATTGTGATATTGACAGATTTTTGAAAAACATGATATTGATTGGTACCAACATAGGCCTATTTTAGGCTTTCTTTAATGTCTAATATGTATTCCTATATTCTTGGTCTCAATTCATAGTCCTTTTACATTTATGGTTTATTTATCACATTGTGGATTATGTCATGGATTGTTTCTCTCACGTTTTCTCATGAGGTTAGGTCACATGGATTCACATGATAGATTATTTATTGGATATGTTCTTAATTTTCTAATATATGGTGCTTGGGTATAAATTCATATTTTATCACATACAATTTTCATATTCCAATATCTTTGAATATGAAAGGATTTTATGGAAACCCAATGAAAATTATTTAAAAATGGGTATTGATTTAAGAAAATTAATTATGAAACTATTTTTTTAAAAGCTAGAACTACAAGATTCATGTTATTAGTCCTTGTATAGACTCTACGGTGGTATCTTGTGGGGTTTTCTCTCAAAATCTTATTTTTATTTTGGGCGGTTATATATGATTTATTATAGTACATAGGAAATGGGGATGGAATATAATTGTATATCCGGTTCTCTTTTCATCATTGCATGCATAGTAGGAAGGTATGGAGGTGATAGTCCCATGGAGACACATTGGTCCTGAATTATCCTACATTCTTGTTTGGCCATTTTGAATTGGATTGTTTGGTTTTTGCTTTATCCCCTTTTTTCCACTTTATACAATGGTTATATGTCTTGTATTTTAGAATATAAGACTTATGTCAAATATATTTGTTCCAAAACATATTGTAGCTAACTCAGTTGGATGGTTTGATTGACATGAGTTAGTTCATTACATAAATTAGACACATTATAAATCAATTCTATTATTTAAACACAACATGTTATATATTTTAAAAGAATCCATAAAAATATAGGTTTTGTTTCATTGATGACCAGTTTTGTTGGAATCATATATTATAATTTTTTTGCAAAATCTCTCCATAATGGAATAATAATATAATCCATTCAACAATTATCCTAGGCTAAAATCATCTTCATAACATAGAAACAGAAAAAATAACAAATTAGTGATCTCAAATTCTTAGTATGTGAGATAATCGTTAATAAGTCATTGAGTGTTAGATCAAAATTATATGATAAAACAAGATCATGGTTGATAGATCTTATCAAAAAGATAAATAGATAATATCAAATGAAAACAATACCATGGAACTAGAGTGTGAGATAATAAACACGATACATAGAGAATAATTATTGCCATCTAGTTTAGAACCATTAAATGTAATTAAATCATAGAATAACATAAAATATCGGTTGAATCATTAGCCTATAAAATCCTCACATTTTGAAAAACTCCATGTATGTCTACCCATTTTTTGGGAAGAGATCCATGCATGTCCACATTTTATATTATAATGAAGCAAAATCATGTCCATGGTTTACGTTGTGAAAAATTACAATCATTTTTATGATTTATATTGTGAACAGATCATAGTATTTCCATGTTTTTTTGTGAAAAAATCAAAGTGTGTCCACATTTTATGCTGTGAGAAAATTAATGAATCTATATTATTTTATTGTTAAAAAATCCATGAATGTATAATATTAATGTTGCGAAAATTTCCTAAATTTTCATGATTTATGTTGTGAGAAAACCCATACACTTCCACCCACTATATTGTAAAAAAAATCAAGTCATTTCATTTCATTATATTGTGAAAAAATCCATACATGTACAATATTCATTATCTCATTAGATATAAAACAATAAAAATTTATTATAATATGAATTAATAATCTAAAAAATCAATATCCATACATATGTAATTCTTAAAATATCTATAATTCAAAATAATATGAAAACTAATGGGTAAAAATGTGATCCATTCATCACTTCAAGTGAAAACCATGGAATAAAATACGGGCTTCAACACCATATAAAATTATATTAACAAATACAACCTCAAGAATTTAAGTTGATGAATAAAAAAATTCAATGAATCCAAAGGAGATTTCATAAGAACATTTAAAGTGGGATTGTTGATAAATAAATTCTCGAGATATAAATCCATTTAAGAGAATGAGGGAAGCTTATAATAAAATAGAAACTATGAATTAATTTTTTAATCATTTTCATAATGGAAGAATTAATAGATCAATTTCAAAAAATCATTTTCTAAAAGATAAAGAGAAAAAAATTGAAAAACATTTATATTTAATGAAAACTACAATAATATATACATTTAAAATAATTAATATTACAAAAAAAATTTGTGGAGTTAATGATAAAACATTATCATTAAAAAGAATGGAAAATAGTTTTAATATTTTGAAATATGTTTGTTGAAAACCCACATCATAATAAAGGATAATAAAAATTTCCTTTGAAATGTGGTACAAGAAAATAAGATGGTCATGTGATTAGAGAAACATTTATCTTTAAAAATAATAATGGAAAACATTTTAGGGATTAATTATAATGGGAAAAAATAAAATATGGTTGTTAATGCACCAGATAAAAATTAGAGGGTGTGAAATATCAAACATGTCACATTTAATTGAAAAATAGAGAAAAATAGCCATTAAATTTCCTTCCCCCTTACATTATCAAGTTCTAAACTCATTTATAATAAAACATACATTCATATTTAGTAATTTGATAAACATACTAAAATATTTTCCCTTTTATAAACATAATTTAGAATCATAATCTATAAAAATGTACGTTGGATATATATTATATTCATCATTTGATGTTAAGATTTTTTTGTTTCAAAAAAGATTGGTGATGATGGGGTTTATTATCCTAGACTATGTATCACCCCATGATTTATGAACATTGCCCTATAATTTTATATATTAAATTTATATCATACATGGGTTGAGTTTCTGAAGTTTTTGGATGGTTTTCAAGTATTTTGGTAGGGTTTTTAAGGGAATGTATTCTAATCATGGTTATGGAAAAATGTTTGTTAATCTAGATATTGTGAATGGTGTGATTTATTCATAAAGTTGTTACATATGGTTAGTGATGGGTTTTCTATTAGTGTGGAAATAACATGTGTTTACTCTAATTAATATATTGTTACAGTGCATGGTAGACACACATTTTCCAAATCTTGTGTCACAACCCAATGGACCCCTATTTCAGAGAGTGTGTCATGCACATTGTTATTGTATAATTTGTTACCCAGTGTCTCCTAACCACAAAAAATTAATTAAATGCAGATGAAATTAGGGATTAACAAAGATATCACCCACAAAACATTTATTATTCTCCAAATCATTGAGTATTTGAAACTTATACTCTTCCCTAGGATCCTGTGGTGATTCCCTTAAATAGGTATGATGATAATGATGAATAAAAGTGTTTTAGATCTTTAGAAGTCAAAATAATTCCCCGTTCTTGGTCCTTCTAATTAGATCATCACTTTCACTTTCAATTGGATCATTAGATCAAAAATGTTATGGATGGAATTATGATCCATATTGAATTTTTATGAGTTCTTGTTCGAATAAACTGAATGAATGTTTTATTCAGCCTGAATCAAGAGGTTTCAAAGTTACAGTCATTGGTTTCATCATTCATTGATTTGTAAGTGGATTATCTCACATATCCACTATTTTTTGATCAATAAGGATTGGTTTTATAATATTTTTTTCATAGATTTGAAAAAGAAGAATTGATTGATTTCTATAAATAATCTCTTTTTTTGTTTTATTAATTGGAAACATTGTTTTTGAATGAAATTTGGATAAACTTTTTTTTAAGAATTTTAAATACCAGATTTAAAATTATAGTTTTTATACAATTAAACAAATATGTTCATTGAATATTTTTAAATGGAGTAGATTATATATGTGGAATTAAATGATATCAATTATTCTCGGAGAATATTTTGTTGGTGTGCATTAATTTTAATTTATCATGTCCCTAAATAAGGGGAATTTGATATTTAGGAACCTAGAGATTGGTCACATTATGATGACTTAGTGGATCAATGGGAAACTGGTTGTCAGTATGGAACAACAAGCTAGTATGAATATGTGTGTGTGTGTGTCTGACTTGGAATTTGTATTCTAAGAGGAAGTAAGGATGGAAAAAATTATTTCTTTCAATTGATTTTCATAAATTATATCCTTATATATAATTTATTCCACATTTAATTTAATCTATTATAAATTGAATAACTATTTTGATGTTACTCTATTAAATAAATATTGTATTTTAAACTCTTATATAATGTTTTCTTGTCCTAGTGCCTTGATTTAAGAAGTTTACTAGGGAAAATATATTAAGTGTTATACTCACCCCACTTAGAAAAAATTAGTGTTTTTGAATGAGTTTTTTACCAGGACACATAAAAGGGAATGTTATCATACTTCTATAGTGGAACGTCAGGATAATAAATTCATAGGTTCATGTTCAGATCTTAGAGTTCTCCCATAGAGTATTTGGTGTGATTCCAAATCGATGTCACTTCATCGGATGTCCATTGGTTCTATTCTATCATCTATTATTATATTTTTCCCCACTACGTTGATGTTTCTATTTATTCAATTTTTACTATTTTTCTATGACTTGGAAATTATATAGTTGGATTGTATGATTGAATTTTTTATTTTTGGGTTTTTTTAATTCATCTTTGTTAATCATACCCCCATCCTCTTATTAAACCCTTTCAATTATTTTTCTCCTTTACCTCATTTTGGATGTCACGTAGGGATGGTCACTACAATAGATCTATGCATTGGATGCACAAAGTTTTACCACGACTAAGTAGAAAACATTGATAAAATCCCCACCTTTATCAGTGCTAATGTTATCATTGATGAATGTTTGTAATAAAATATATTATTAATGTATATAAAATTATTATATTTATATTCAATAATAATGTTTATTTATATACATTATTTTGAAAACAAATGTTTATAATTAATATATATATATATATATTATAAAATATATTTTTAATAATTCAAAAAAAATATTTCATTAAAGAAAGTGTTTATATGTTTTTAAATAAATAGATATTTCCTTAAATAATTATATAATGATAAATATATTGATTTTATTTAAAATTATATATAACTATTTTTAAAATTTTTATTTATAATTATAATTACAATTAGATTTTTTTAATTAAATAAATATGTATTTAATGAATATATATATATTTATATGTGTGTGTGTGTGTGTGTGTGTATAAAATGAAATAGTGATGATATTATTCGTAGTTATTTATGTTTATATATTTATGTATGAGAATAATTGATCCTATATGATCATAACATTTATTTGGGGATGCGATTTTGAGTTATGTTCTAATTGTTACGATTATCTATTTTAAGATGATGTACATATGAATATGTTATATATTCATAATTTTGGATGTTCATTTATAGATTGAAAGGTGTTTCATACATTCATGTTATACCCATGAACTTATTTTTTTCTCATTCATACATATAAAATTGAAATAAATATATTTAAATAATAAATATATTTATTATATATATATATATATATATTCTTTTTAAATTTATTTATTATTATTATTATTATAACTAAATATATAAATAATGATAAAATGATAATAAATACTCCAAAATGTGCAAGAGCCGGGAGAAAGCCTATTCCCAAACAAATTATTAAAAAAAAGAAATTTTATACGGAAGTGGATAGACAGGTCAAACCAAGGTATACAAATGAGTATTTGACTATTAAAATGAATGGTCTATATATTTTTTGTGTATGTCAAGCTAAAAGGCCATATTATCCACAATGATAGTCTTCCCTTTCCATTTATCAAAATCCAGTGAGTCATCACTCAAATCATGATCATCTTCCTTTGTATGGAGGATTCAAGATCACATAGTTCATCATTATTTAATTTATTTCTTCCTCGTCAGCAACCTCAATCCATGAGGTCTTCAAACCACGAACACCCTTGAGCAGTCTAGCCCCACCATCACCATTGTGAAAGTTATATTCTGTTGTCACCACAGTGGAATCCAATCCCAAACCATGATGATGTATACCCATATGCCCTTACTTTTCAATATGGGATGCATCATAGTGAGACACACCCAAATGAGTTCCATTACATGACACAATGCTTCCAACAATAGGAGGGGACGTACTATGCTTGACAGCCTCAACAAAGGAGAGTTTCCATGAAGGAGGCCCATCAAAATACTTGGAAACATGAATGACCTTATTGATCGACCTCTTCATACATTAATATACAACATGTGCAAATATCATACAATGAGATAAATCTAAATTCTTTCGGCACTACTCATTCGAGTACTGAATGCATGAATAGCTGCCTCAAAAGTTGGGCAGCCCCTCGAATTGAATGGTTAATTACAGTTTCAGATCACTCGCAACAAAATAAAATTTAAAAATCAACTCATTAGATAGATATTTATACATGTATATATATATATTATATTTATAATTATAAAATATATATATGTGTTTAAATAATTATGAAATTATAATAAATATATTTTCGATTTATAATTATAATTATATATTTATATTTATTTATATCATAAATATAAGTTAATATTTATTTTTCAAAAATTCATACAAAAATATAATAAATATATTTATTATATGTATTTATTATAAAAATGAAAATATTTTAAATATATATATTTATTTGTAGTTATAAGTATAAATAAATTTTTATTTAATTAAATAATTATGAAATTATAATAGATATATATATATTTATATAATTAAACATATAAATTAAAAAATATTTAAATAATTATAAAATTATTTAAATAATTATAAAGTTAATTATATTTATAGTTATACATCTACTATAATTTTATAAAAATGTATATTTTTTTATATTAATGAATATACATATATATTATATATATACTTATGTATATAAATATTATTATAATGATGAACCTATTATATTCTAATAAATACTTATATTATTAAAATAAATATATTTAAATAAAAATTATATTTATTATAGTTATAGTTATAAACATTTACTTGTATATAAATACTTTTTAAATATATTCACGTATTATTATAAATTTATATATTTGTTTAAATACTTATAAAATTATAATAATTAAATCTATTATAATTTTAGAAGTATATATATTTAAATACAATAATGAATATATATATATATATATAATTATATATATATTTATATAAATATATTTATAATTATCTAAATATATTTAAAAATATGTAAAAATATTTATACTTATAATTATAAATAAATATAGTTATATATAAAAATTGTAAATTTATAATAAATATATTAATGATATATATTTATATATTTATATATATATATTATTGATATTTATTATAATTTTATAGTTATTTAAATAAATATTTATTGATTTGTACTTATATTTTTAAATATATACAAATCTATTTAAATAACAATAAAATTATAGAAAACATATTAATTATATATTTTTATATAAATATAAATATAATATAGATATTTATTATAGTTTTATAATTATATAAAAAAATTATATTAATTTATAATTATAACTATAAATTTTGATATTAATATTAATATTTATATTAATTTATATATCTAATACATTTACTGAATATAATTAAAAATATAATAAATAAAATTATTATAATTTTGAAATTATTTAAATAAATATATATATTTTTTAACATTTGATCTTTATCCGTATTTATTTTGCATTGTTAAATATAGTAATTTATAAGCACTAAAAAGGAGCTAATAAAGGTAGGTTTAATCAGCACTATCTATTTTCCCGCTAATAAAACATACCATTATATGAACATTCAAACTAGTGATTATAAAAGCATTTAATCTTATTATAAAAGAACCCATATCAGTACCCTATCACTACTCGTTAACAATTACTCATGGACCATGGCTTCTATCGCCACTCCCTCTTTCCACTACACCCATCGGCCTCCACTCCCTTTTATGTTCCTACCATCACCACTGAAGTGAATGTTTCCATCACCGACCCTACTCTACCACTGCCCTCGTTGGCCTCTGTTGCGGTTTCCTCCACCGTTGGCCCTAACTCCACCACCCACAAACCCTACTTCTATATCGAACCTCCAAACCTACAGTATGTTCTTATTTTCACCATCTTCTTACCCTTTTCTTGTGAGTATTTCTATATATAGCCATGAAAATCGAATAAAAAGATAATTATATTCTAAAACATGGTGTTTTTGGTGTCTATGGTGAATGGAGTCCTTATATATCCTTACCTACCATTATTTGAAGGTTTTGTTTCAATTCAACTTGTCCAATATTGGTGATTCTGTACTCTTTCATATATTTGACATAGCCTAGGGTGGTGATTTGTTTTAAATTCATATGGAAATATTTGGAGTTATATCAATGGTAATATTTATTATTGATTTTATAAAAATCATGGTTTAATTTCTTTTTTCAGAACATAATGACTTTTTTTGATTGAATTAAAAATTTCACAATTTTACTTATATCTACATTTTCATGCACATATTAATTTCTAACATATATTTGAAATTTATCATGTTTAATCACGGGTTTTGATTTGAAACTGAACAACTCAATGGATGTTATACCATGTTGACCCTGAAATTTTTGTAAATGTGCTTCCTCGATGATTATTGTTAGGATTTTTGAAAAACATCTTTGGAATATTTAGGTATATAAATTGGAATTCTAGATATAAGAATTATAATATTTTGGTAACACATTTATAGTACACATATATTATGTCTCACACTAACTAATAGACATTCCTTCTCGATTATTCCATTAATGGGGAGTTGTTTGGGTAGAATTTTTGTTAAAACAAAATTTTAGTGTGATGATTGCCTTAATTTTTCAACGTAGATTAAGTCCTTCTACCTTTGGCAAGTACCCCTTAATGTTTTATGCTTTATATTTTACTATTTTTTGTCTTATAGTTGTAGCGTTGAAAATTATATTTCATTTAAAAGAAAAATATATGTTTTGTTAGTATAATTTACATAACCTTGTATAATAATAATATTTTCATTATTTTCCCTAAAACCTAAATTTTATGGTTTTCCATAAAAAATGAATGGTATAAATTCTTTGATGATATCATAATAGGATCTTTTAACACACCATACATATACATATTGGTGTGTGTATACACATTGCTTCATATATAGACATAGTTTCTTTTAATTCCTTAAAAAAGAATTGTAGTGTTAAGAACGAGCGATTGGAACATATTGGTTTATTTAAAAAAATGTGTTTTATTTTAAAGAGATATTTTTTTAGATGGTTTGTTTCTTTAATATGATATCAAGTATGATTTTATAAATTGTTTTTAAATGAAATCATAAATGTTGTTTTTCAATAGTATTTTATTTTTATATTTTTATAGAATTAGTAAAACCATTACATTATATAGGGAAGATAAATAGATTGATAATAACTCTATTGTAAGGGCATGTAACATAATCTATCCAACCCTTAAGAAATCAACCATGACATCACTCCCACAAAATGTGAATTAATGTTTGCCTCCATTAAAACTCATAAACCTACATTTCATCCAAAATCATTTACATGGTTTAAATTAGGGTAGTAATCTATAATTAAATCTTCTTTCTACTTTGGTGTTATTTTCTAATTTGATGAGTAATAAGCATCCAAATAAATATCATTCAAATTTTTATTTCCCCTTATTTGAAATTCCGCTTTTGTGTATTTATTATTTAAAATATTAATATCACTGAATCAGGTAGGATGGATATAAATACATAATGGATGGATGTTAATCATATTAAGAAATAGTATGAATATAGAGTGAAAGATTTCATCAGGTCTGAAAAAGATCATGCTTATAATCCTTCTTAAATCCATTCTCCCTATTTACATTGTTTTTATTCAAGACTAATTAGTCCATAAGAGTTGGAAGAATACATGATCTGTCATGGGATAGAAAAAAGTTATAACTCTAGGAATAAATATTTTAAAAATTGAATGTATCTAGTGGATGGGATATCTCAACATTTTATGGATTATCTGATATGATTATAACTGTGGAAAATGAAGAAAACCATTTCATGGAAGTTATTATATATGTGAATGAAGATAAAGATCATATTAGTGAAATGAAAAGGATATTTGAAGATGAACTTCTTCATTTTCCAAAATTGTTTGATAATATATAGAGTTATAAAAAGACACCATTATATACATGTTTAACTAAATATACTGAATTATTAGTTGTACTGAAGAAATATAATTTTAATGTTGGAAACAAATGGAGTGACGCTAGTTTTAAAAAATTAATTTCTATCTTAAATGGAATATTCCCAAAATATAATTATCTCCCTTTCCCAATATTTGATGCCAAATGATTACTGCACTTGATGGGTTTGATATTTGAATGAATACATGCCTACCTGAAGGACCATAAACTATTTCTAAAGGACCAAACATTACTTACAGAATCCTTAATGTTTCATGCTTCGCAATACAAGAAATATGAATTAAATCATCCTAAAATTTTATGGTAAATTACAATCATTCAAAGGATTAAGAACCAATATGGATGTGAGGAGACTATATAAAAGTTGATGTGGCATTTTGATAAAAGAAATAAATATGGAAAATTATGTCACTTAGTATACTCTACTCAATGGAAGAAGACTGATAATGAGTATCCTTAATTTAGAAAATAGCTGAGAAACCTTTGTCTTGCAATATATATAGATGGAGTGAATCATTTTAATTTTAAAATCATTACACACAGTACACGACCGACTATGTTGGTAAATTATTACATTCCATCGTGTTTAGTCATGATACAAAAAGACATCAGGTTATCTATTCTTATATCAAGACCAAAATAATCTGGTAATGATATTGATGTTTATTTGAATCAATGATCAATTATTTAATATTTTTTGCGATTCATGAGTAACAATGTATGATTCTTATAGAAAATAAGATTTCACATTGAGATCCATGTTGTAGAAGATGATAAATGAATTTCCTTTTTATGAAAACTAGTTCAGATATAACACTCAATAAACTCAAGGGTGTTTTTTGTGAACAAAGTACATAATAAATTAGGTTGAAACATTCATCGAATACATTGTTTCTAGGATATCAAATATTTCAAGCCTGATGGCATAAGAAGAGATCATGGATAACATCATTCAACGAATATTCAGATTAACATACAACGCCGTCTCCACTAATAGGTGATCAATAGTTTGAGAAAGTAAAATATGTGGGAAAATCATTGGGTATGCCATTTTCAAAAAACCCTTATGAAAATTTGTTTGAAAAAGAGGTTAGTTTATTTTGAATTAACAAACTAGAATTTTATGTACATCATACATTTTATGGATTTAATGCATGTTAAAAAATGAATGTGATATTTTCATTGACAGGTCGCTAAACTCACCCAAACAATTGAGATAATTAAGGCTAGGTCAGACATGGTTGACATGGGAATACTAGAAGAGTTGGAACCAGTGAAGGGTGATAAATGAAATTTTCTTCAGCCATATTCTTACACACATTCCAGGCACGAGGTATATTATTATTCTGACATATTGAACGATGTAATGGTTCTAGAGGAGTATTCATAGAATATCATGAATATTGTATCATTGACCAATTTATAGTTTTGGGGTCTAAATAATATGAATACCATGTTTCGTTTCATGGTCTAATTCTTATCTATTTATATAAAATTTTTCACATGAATTTTCATTATATTGTAACCATGACTTTTTTCTTTTTTAATGATATATGCATCAATGTTATAGACCCGATGAAATTAAAGACTATGGAAGGAGAAATTTCCCCCATATTACGTGGATTGAAAATGTTCTTCCTCTTAGTATAATTTAATAAGATGGTTCTTTTTATGGTTTACTTAGTGAGAGATATTTTACTATGATGCCATATACATTATAGATAGATGTACCCCACTGAACTATATAAGAATATTTTGAAACCGTGTGAAAAAAAAATCATAGTCGACAGAGGGTTGTATTGTAAAGTGATATGTTGTTGAGGATGCTATTGAATTATATATTGAATACTATTCTAGTGTGGAAATAATATTTCTACCTAAATATCATCATAATGGGTGACATGGGGTGAATTAGTTTCTAGAAGAGATGTTGTCATAATAAATATTACAAATCAGGAGTAATCCCACCTTTTCGTATTGTATAACAGGTTAGTGTATTTACAATATGTTGAAACCCAAAAATAAATTCTTAAGAATTTGAATCCATCACTCAAGGAAAGTTGGATATCAAATACAAATAATAAATAGTTTATAGGATGGTTTTCGTGTCATATTTTTAGGGACTCATATGAAAATAGAGATTCAATTTCTGAACAACATTGATGGGTTTCTCAAGGACCATTTGTGTTTTTATTATCTTATAATGGATATATAATAAATGGTTCTAAATTCTATAAAAATGAACATGATGAAGACAGTACCCTGAAAAATAGTGGTGTAATACTTGTTGCAGAAGTGAAGCATGTTTCTTGTACTAAGGAAATAAATCCAATTTATGCGAATATGTTATACATTGGAATCACCAAACAAAACTGAGAGTTGGATTATTCAACATTCTAAATGATTATTTTCCAATACAATTGGGTAAATAATAAGAGTTCTATCAAAATTTATGAATTTGGATTTATGATTGTTAATTTCAGTACGGACGGTTACAATGACAACCCATTTATAATTGCATCCATATAAGTTAAATTATTTTATGATCTAGATCCCACAAGTCGAATGTTGTGATATTCTCTCTTATCAGTCAAAACCACTGAAGGGTAAGATGAAAATCTAGCTGAGGATGACCCTTTCATTAGGACATCACAATCATTACATAGCATCCCCAATGTCCAAGGAATTTTTTCTATCATAGGAGACCGCAATGAATTGATTTAGATAGTGGATAGATTGTTTAAATCCCTTCAACCGTTGTTAAAAGAGTTCAATATTTATGCTATATTTTTTTTGTAATATAAATTTTCTCACCTCACATTAATATGTATTTTTTCATCATTTATGTAAGATAAATTAAATGTTAAACCAATTATACAAATAATGACTTTTTCATTTGTCAATTCTCTAAATCCTAAGGAAAAATAGGTCTCTCAACCTACTATTGGTCATAGTGTTGAGGAACAACGACCTTATACACGTGTTGGTTCTGCCAATCTTGATGAACAATAGGTTTCTCAACCTGTTTTTCACCTAGTGCAGATTTACAATGAACATCTGAACAACTGATGGTACAACTACAGAGGAACAACCTATTGATGGCGTTGAATTTGAGGAATTATGTGGTGATGAAGGACATGAAAAGTAGAAAAAACAAGAGTGCCATTGTTAGATGATTTTTGAAAAATTCATTAAGTTTTAAATCAATGGAACCAAGTATGATGTCCGATGTAATGTGTAGGGCCATCATGTTAACCCCAAAAATTCCATGTTTATTAGCTACATTAGAATCATCAATAAAAAATGAATTTTGATTGAGGTATATTCATAGCACCATTTTATGCCCACTCTTAAAAAGCTGATGTTGGAAGAAATAAGAGTAACAATATGATATAATTTCTTTATTTTAATAAAAAATAAACTAACAAAACATTTTATTACACTTCACCATCCCATAAAGATTTCATTTATAATAGATGACTCCCACAAGAAATTGGTATTAATTATTACTAGAAGGATTCACATATCCTTTCACAATATTCTAACAAGACATTATCTTAATGATGCTAGAGGGAAATAAAACATGCTCCCACCGCTTATTTATGCACACCTGAAAACCCAAGAAGCGTAGGATGCACTTACTGGATGTCATGTGGATGTGTCTTTTTAGAAAAATTAGGTCCAGTAATATTATTTTATATTATATGTGTAATAATTAATTTTATTTTATGTTTTTTATTTATGAAATAGCAATTGAGTGCTAAAAATATGGAATGGGGAGAAAAACCAATGTACCCCACCACAAAGAATGGATGGGATATGAATCACCTAAAAAATTGCATGTATTTTAAATATACAGTAATACATTTATGTGACTTAAAACAACAACATCAATATGTTCATATGTTTATATGTTTTTTTGATGATTAGAAATCAAAATCCACTTCCATACAATGCCATGTGCTATGGAAGGAGGTAAGTGTAAATAAAAAAGTGTTACTAATATATGAAAAGAGACAAAAAAATTTGGGAACATGTGTATGGTTGACATAATAAAAATATATCTTTAAATTTCTTTGGCAGAATAATCATTACATATTTTATTATATTTTATGTTTGAAAAATTCAAAATAAATAGAAACAATTATGCTATAGGAACACCGATAATCGTTGGCCTTGTGGCATCAATAGTAGTATGCTTCAGTAGAGTTGTGTGTTTAGGGGTGACATGCTGAACATATTTTCAGAAAGAAAAACAAGATAAGGATAAAGATAATGAAATGAAATATATGAGAGAATGTCTATATACCCTAAAAGAAAAATTCCAATGGAAGAGAAAAATTCTAGAAACATTTATGTAGGGATTTAAAAAGAATAAAAATCTCAGTAAAACCATTTTGTTAAGATCATAACCCACCCCTCACCAGATTTTAGGCGACCCATTCCCCTAAAAGAGATTTCATTCTAATGGTAATCTATATTCAAAAAATTATTTCTATTAAATGTTAATTAGACGTACACAAATAAATTTCATATACAAATATTCTATAGGGTGGAAATGATTATGATTTATATCTATAAACACCCACCAATAACCATGTAGAGGGGGTTATGTTGTTCAATATCCAACATGACAGTGTAAAAAATAGACAACTTCTAACAGGTCATGTTAGAGTGACAATTAGCATGGATCTTGATCTGAGCATTGAGCTACCTATTCCACTTAATAGAGAAGGAATTAACACAACTGAATGTGATATTATAAAATTTATCTCATAGATGTAACATCATGAAAAAAAAACATGTCAAAAAGGAGGTATTCATTTCAATTTTTTCAACCTAAACAATGAAAAATTAATGAAAAAATATCCAACTAATGAATTTTTTTATAAAAAGACAATGGTATGTGAGTGAAATTAATGACTGAATTAAAAAAATATAAAAGATAAAACAACTGATTGAATATATATTTTGAAAGCACCTTTACCTCACTCATTTGATATCCATATTTACTAACATTGAATGTTCATGTGAACAAGAAGTTGAGAAATGGTAGTAGTCACATAGTTTATTTTGAATAATATATATATATATATATATTAATTTAGAAAATACATCAGTGTTGATAATTTAAATAAAATTCACAACTATGATTGGCTTGGAAAAAAAGTTTTAAATGTATACATGATGTATGTTTCCATGATTTTAATTTTACAAAAGCTGATATAATATGTTAATAAAACAAAATACATTTCATATTTTTGGTAGGCATATATATCAACACCAATTTATGGAATTTTCCCCAGAATGTAAATTTGGACATATCATTCATCGCACAACCTCAAAATAACAACAAAAAATAGAATCTAAATAAATGGATGAAATAGTGGAAGAAATAGTCAAATTGTTTGAATGAAAAATTTATAATGATAGAAACTTATTAATTCCAACAACATAGGGGTAAAACTCTACAATTTAATCATATCACATATATTTTCATTTCATTATTTACTTATTATTTTTTTATGATACATTGGATTATAAATGTGTTTAATTTAGATACTCCAAATATTTATTTCTTGGATTTTTTGTGTGGATAGCCAACCAACTGACAACACATTCTAGAATTTTTTAATAATTAACTCACTATATACAATTATTTAGATCTAAACATCAAGTAATATAATTTATATTATTTTTAATGATAATTCTGTTACGGTAGGGTGGTGCATCAATATTGTGAAAAATATGGAATGAAGCTTAGGACTAAGCATGAGGATACTGACAAGTTCTAAAACATGACAATAATCAGGAGTATATTATAATATTTCACTATAAAAACACATATCAAAACGAATTACATATTTTCAAATTATTTTTATTTTTCCCAAAACAAAAAAAACGGAAAATATTGTGGTTATTATGTTAGAAAATTTATTATAGAGATCATATACCATGAGAAAAATAACATCCCTAAAGAGTTATTTTTTAAGATAATTACTATTTTATTTAAAATAATTATTAATACTCTATGTGTATATATTTTTTTATTACTACTATGATAGTTGAAAAGACTCATATTCCCATGATGATATAGATTTTCGTAGAAAAACAGGAGTTGCATACCTGATTATAGAATTTAGAAAAATATCATAAAGATGTGACTTCCATTGAAGTAATATATTGATTTATATTATTTTTATTTATTTATTTTTAGTATTACTCACATAAGAATTGTTTTCTTATACATGTTAATTCCTTTGTTTAATTTGGGGTGGTTTGTGCCAAGATAATCATGCTCATGAAAGATTGGGATTTGAGGATTCAGCTAAGATAATGAAAAAAAAGAAATGGGTCAATAATTTATAAAAACATCATGATGATGTGAATTCTTACTATGAATTTAATTAATATTGTAATCATTTTATCTAATATTTGTATGTTTATTTCTATAATGACAATACTTTTTCATGGATTACTATTACATAATTTTAATGATAAACATCATAAATGTATTACATGAACATGAGTTAGAGGATTAGTATATTGGGAAAACTATAACCATACAAAAATTTTAAAAAATAAAAAATAAAAATATTTAATTCCTTCTTTTGTTTCTTCTAATTTTCCCTTTAATTCCCTATAATACTAGAAATAACTTGAGGATATACATAAAAAATGAGTGACCTAAAAGCTCAGTAAGGGGATAGAAAATAACATGAAACAATATAATATGGGGTGAGAATAATCATTATCACCATTACATAGGAATAGGATCATAATCATGAGATGAAGCATTAAAAAATCCATTTAGTATGGAAATGCATAAAAATAAATCATCTCGTCTTAGTGGTAAACCACCACACATAGTAGTTAAAAGAGATAAGATCATTCTCACATGTATTTCTTTTTTTCTCATTAGATAAATAAAATTACTAAATACATGGTATCACTATAGAATTCTAGGCACATGTGTCACATAATAACATTTACATTGTACTGTATAATTCTAGGTGTACCCACCACATCATATAATTTATATTATCACTCATGCCACAAATAACGTATATCAATAATGGACATAAACTCTGGAAAAAATAGGCTTCATATCATAAATAATTTATTCATAAACATTGGGAATCAAAATGAAATATTTAATATCATACTTTATATAAGAACCATTAACCTTGAGTGAAGAAGAAACAACCTCTAGAAGTAAATGGTGTGTTTTTTAAAGAATAATTATTTTGAAAATATTATAATTTTCATAAACACAAGTGGAAAAAATTTATATTCAATAATACATCATATAGTGGTTAGAAAATTATATTTATTGAATATAAATACTGAAAATGGGGTGAAAGAGGGAAAGCCCCGTGAAAGAGAGTTGTGTTCGAGAATTCCCATTATGTTGAGTCTGAATGTGGTATTCAATTTATTATACTGTATAATTAGATAGTAATCATTAATTAAAAAATAAATACACATTTATAAATGAATTTGATTCATTAATGTTTTATTGAGTTTATTTGTGGGATTTATAATGAGTTATAGAGTGTAATTTCATCATTCAGGAGCATTCGTTTTCATGGTTTTCATGATCAGTTCACTTGTATACATGAATGGAAATTCATGTAAAATGAGGATATGTATATATATTTTTTGTTACATGTAATTTGTAATATTATAGAAGTTTAAATGATCTTATAAATAAATTCGTTATATTTTATGATGATAATTCATTAGATAATACATATTGATGATTGTTTTGGATAAATTTGTCGATTTTTCAATTACAATGAACTCATTTTGTTTTATCGTTTAGTATTACTATTATATGACAGTTTCTGAACATAAATAGGGATCTAACATACACTTTATAGTCTTTTTAAACCATTATAATTTTATTATAAACATCCTTTAAGGCATTAAAGGAAAATGAAAGTGCATCGCCCACGATGTTGGTAAATTGATTTGTTCTGGGCGATGATTTGTTTTTATGAATATGATAGTGGGGGAGAGATGGAGGAAGTCATTTAATGATGGACCTTAAATTAATATGCTAACATTCCATTATATCAAAGATATTGGAATTATTATTCAATTTTGATACGTTATGGTGAGGATAAGTGAAGAATATAAAGGAAATTGAAATAAAATTAAAAACATAAGGAAGATGATTTTATAAATTGGGTTCATCCTCCTTGAGAAAATATATAAGGAATGGTTTTGGCCTTTTAATGAGACCATGATCTCCTGGATGTGGGAGAGGGTCTTAGGGAGAGGTTTGGGGAATAAAATTCTAGGCTCAATGAATGAGAGGTGTGAGGAGAAGAGGGTGTGAGGGTGATATTTATAGTGGGGGAGAGGGGTTTTGTCCTTATTATATTCATTTTTTATTATTTTGGATCAAAAATATGAGTAGTTTGGGAATAATATATAAGTATATTGAAATAACGAAGGTTGTTTCGAGATTAGGGTTCTAACATTATCCTTACATCAGTAATGACGGAAAAAATCATTCATTTAACATTTATAAAAAATTATTGTATTTTATTATTTATTAAAATTCATGTATTTTAGAAAAATCCTAAAAAATTAACCCTAAATATTTTTAGAGGTGTATAATTCAAAAACTAAATCCATTTTATGAAAATAATTTTCTAAATATGGTTACATTAATTTTTAATTCAAATCAATTTTCACAGAAAAGATACATATTTATTAGTGATTTTATAGCAACTTGAAAAATTACATATGGTCTCATAAAATTAGGTTAAAATTCGAAGAAATAAAAATATTAATTTATGTATACACATCCTGGTAATAAATAATCTTTTATATTTTTAAATTAATCCTGAAATTATAATTTAAAATTTATAACTTTTAAAAATACCGACACTTAATTAATAATTTATAATGTAATTATTTACATATACTATGATATATTTATAAAATAATTTCATTTCTAAGATGCTTAAATTTCATTTATAATGTAATTTATGGGTATACTATTAATTAGGTCCTTTTACATTTTATAATGGTCATATTTCTATTCAAATGGCCATATTATTATTTCATCGGTTTAGTTTCAATAACTTCTAGAACTACTTCTTATTTCACTAATTATTCAATTATCATGTTCTTATTATTCCATCCATGTGATTTTATGTGATTTATACTATATGATATTACTATAATAAAGGATAAATTACATTGATAATAGTTTGGGTCATTACAATCTTCCACCCTTTTGAAATTTCACCCTTGAAAATTCATTTTACAAAAATATGTGAGGGTACCTCTTCTTCATTACCTACTCCAGTTCCTATGATGATTCATCATACATATGGTTCCTCCACAACACATTGACAATGTGGATTTTCAAGTTGTTTAGAACCATATCTCTTTGGTCTATAATATTTACTGGCTGATTTTCAAAAGAGGTATCATCTTCCAGTATTACCAACTTAGAGTTCAGTACATGTGAGGGATCGTGTATTTACATTCTCAAGAATGATATGTGGAACTCGTCATGAAAATTAGCCATAAAAATAGAAGTGAAAGAAGACGGGCCACATATCCAATGGGATCAAGGATCTAAAACGGGTCAATGTACCTTGGTCTTAGCATCCCTTTCATTCTAAACCACATGACTCTCATCTATGGTAACATTCAAAGGATGAATTTATCTCCCACTTCAAACTCCAATTCCATTCCATGATTGTTAGCATAACTATTTTTACTACTCTGAGGATCATATGTATGTTGTTGGATGGATTGAACCTTCTCTGTCATTTATTTCACAATATTAGGACAATTTATCTTTCTTTTTCCAACTTCATCCCAACAGGTCAGAGTTTTGCATCACATTCCATACAGAGCTTCAAATGGAGCCATCTGAATAATTATGTGGAAGATATTTCTTATGAGAACTCAGAAAATGGTATATGATGATCTCATCCACATTTTAATACTATAGAAAATTCTCTTATCATATCATCGAGTGTATGAATAGACCTTTCAAATTAAAGATCATTTTGGGGATTCTAGGTTGTTTGAAAATTTAATTCAGTACCCAAAGAATGTTTAATAGTGCTCTAGAATTTAGATGTGAACATGGGATCATGATAAGAGACAATTGATATTGGAACTCCATGAGGTCTCACCTCTTCATTTTCATATAACTTTGGAAGTTGATCAAGTGAGAGATCTTCACAAATAGTGATAATGTTAGAATCATTGGTAAGTCGTTCCACCAATACTTGTGTAACATTATTTCCTTCGAATGTATTCGATAGAACCATGAAAATGTCAATAGTAACATTCTCACATTTCCACATGGTTATAGGAAATTATTGCATCATCCCCTTAGACTTATATCACTCAGTTTTATCTTTTTTTATTATAAATAACCTTGAGATATACTCAGTATTCTACTTATTTATATTGTCCTACCAGATGTGTTATTGAAGATCACGATACATCTTAGTGCTATATGGATTGATAGATAATATTGAGTTATTTTCATTGTAAAATATCTCATTCATTTTCCCTAGTGATGAAGTCACACAAAGCCTTATTAAGAATAAAATCAATCCTTCATCATTATTATTGAACTCTTGAAGTATCCCATCCTTTACTACATTCACCGTCATTTCTATATCAGGATCATTCCTTTGTGTCTTCATAATAATATCTTAGATATATAGTTGGGAAATCATAATGGAAAATTAAGATTCATTCTCTACAATTATGATATCCTAATCCATCATTTACATATACATGAATAGAGGGTCCTCCTAATCCACAAAAGGATAGAGTTGCAGGTTCTTTTCTACTAAGAGAATCAGAGACCTTATTCTCCTTTCTAGGATGAATGTGAATAGATAAATCATAGTGTTTGATTATCTCTTACCATATCCTTTGATTAATGATGAGATTTTTATGTGTGAATATATACATTAGGATCATGTGATCGGTGTATGCGTCTCATTTCACACCAAATAGTTAGTGCCTCCATATAATAAAGACAAATATCAAAGTTTCTAGCTCTAGATCAAGTGTCAGATACTTCATCTCATGGATCCTAAATTGTTGTGAGTCATAGGCTACAAAATTATCATTTTTTCTAAGTACACAACACATTCCATTATTTGAAGAATCATTACATATCACAAAAAATTAACTACATTTCAGTAATGTGAGTAGAGTTATTGTAACAAACCTTTTATTTAGGTTATTTAAGAATTCCAATCATTCCTCTATTTATTCATACCAAACCAATTTTCATATTAAATTAGATAGAGACCTTGACAATTGTGAGAAATTTATCACAAAAGAACAGTAATACCCTACTAGTACAAGAAAACTATTGTTTTATATAACACTAAAGGGTCTATTCCATTCCCCAATTCCCTTCATTTTTTGAAGGATCCAATGAAATTAACTCACTTATAATAACATGTTCCAAGAATTTGACAATATGTATACAAAATTCACACTTTTAAAACATGGTGTAAAACTTATATTTCCTTCGTTACACCCACAGAGGCCTTGGATGTTCATAATGTTCCTATTTCTTTTGGATTTGATAGGAATATAATCGAAAAAAATATAAAATTTTTGTGGTAATGTCTAAAGACTCAATTCATCAAATTCATAATGATTTTCCCGGAAATAGTTTGTATGATGGGAATAACCAGAAACTTGTAGTGCCCATACCTTGTAAAGAAGGAAGACTTCTAAATATCTTTATTCTTCACTGTTAACTAAAGGAATATGTAATAAATATCCACCTTTGAAAAGTACTAATATCCTCATTACTTATTGAACAAGTCAACATTCATTGGAAGAGGAAACTGGTTCTTCATGGTGATCTTGTTCAGTTACCCATAATCGATACAAAGCCGCCTTCGTCCATCAGTCTTCTTGAAAAAGAGAACATTCAAACCCCAAGTTGATAAATTGAGTCGTATAAACTCTTGGTTCAAAAACATTTATAGATTCATCTATAACTATTCCAGTTCTATATGATCCATCAAATGGGGACACTTTGAGATAGGATTAGCTCTAGTTATGTGTTTTATTGATAAATCTACCTCACGATCTGGGTGATTCTGGGTAACAATTTAGGAAATTAATTGTTTTATTCCCTCATGATGGGAATTCCCCCTTGGTTGATATCCTCAATTCAATCAACTATTTTGTTGAGTTATTCTTTATCATAGAGAATCAACAATGAAACAGTTGAAGGATTTTCCAAAGAAGATTCATGATCATCCTTCCATTTGTAGATGAGCATGTGATAGATAGGAATATGAAATGATATTTAATTTTAACTATAGTTTATATGTGCACTATATATTGAGAGAAAATCCATTCCATTTATAGCATTGAATTACACAAAGGGATGTATTACGAGATTTTCTATAAGAATCATTACAGGTACACTAATAAGAGAGGATTCCAATACTTGGGTAGAAATGAATTCAACAGTAGGTGTTTTTATAGATATATCTACTTCATGTTATTGGGTATTTGATTCAATAGTTCTAGAAACACTCAATTTATTAAATAATGTGTAGAACCATAATCAAATAAAACTTTTTCCACTATTCCATTCATAGTAAGTGTACCTAGTAAAACATTATTTCCTTGAACCACATTAATATTACTAATGGCATAATCCATTCAATGATCCTTTGGATTTGGTGGCTTTTGATGCTGATTACCCTCAATGACTCTAGGTTTAGTGAAATGGATTTCATATTTACCCTGCAACCTATAGTTGTAGCATTGGACCATGGGTAGTTCTCTCCTTTCCTGCACCCAATTATTCTTTTTCATAATTCTTTTCAACATTAATTAAATGGGTGGACTTCTCTCCCGTAATTGAATCATTTCCCTATCAGTTTGAGTTATTTCCCATAATACTTCTTCACGCATTTTTGACATGTTGTTGGTTGAGTTATCTTTCCACCTTTCTCATTAGATCCATCGGCTTGAATCTAAAACTTCTATTTATAATCACCATAGCCAGGGGACCACTCTCCAAACTCCATATCCAATTTGACATCACATCAAGAATATTATTTATAACTCCCAATGTCTCAAATTTCAAGAACCTTTCTAAGGGGAGGTTTTAAACCACTAATAAATCTATTGATTTTTCTATAATTTTTTATTACAAAACACGATGTTTGTAATTATGGACTTGTGAAATTAGTTTCATAAGAGATGAAAAATAATCCTTCCTCTTTATTCATCTCTATGAATTCTATATCCATTGTAGTATAAAGAGTTTGATTGAAATACTTGTTATGAAATAATATCATTATGTCTTCAAACTCTATCTCTTCAGTTTCATCCTTTGGATTTATTTTCTTAAAAAAATCACACTATTTATTAGCCTACCCATCTAGATGATAAATAGAGTGATTTACCTTCTCCTTCTCCAAATAGTGAAGTAAAAAAAAGAAATTCTCCATTGATTTCACCCCTGTTTCATGACTAGTGGATCATAAGATCCCATATACATCTATGGTCGTTTCTCTGTAAAGGGTTTGATAGCAAGTTCCACCATCCTAGGTGATGTTTTACATTCTACATTTTTTATGTTATAGTTCATAACATGAGACTGTTGGTTAATAATTTCCATGAAATTATAAACTCAACCTCCTAAATCATTGGGTATTTCATTCATGAAATCAATACATTTTCCCATGCATGGGTTGTTTGCATGGTTTCTCCTTCATCCCTCCATTTTTATGAAAACATAATGTTAGAACAAAACCAAAGTAAATAAATGACCAATAATTTATCTCTTTGTAAAATTAACTCTAAATGAATATCATATGGGATACCTATGTCTAATTTTTTTGATATAAAGTATTCTTGGGTCCTTACTTATACATAGACTCATACTATGTGTTTTCACAATGTTTCTCAAATCCTAATTCCCATATTTACTAAATTGTTCTCTGATACACGGTTCTCTAATCCTAATTCCTGAATTAACTAAACTATTCTATGATACAAACTATAATGAAAATTATTTTTATTACATTACTTTTACATCATTTTGATGGTAAACAACATAAAATAATTACATGATTAGTATACAAAGTTTTAGTATCTTGAGAAATCATGGACATTAAATAACTTTTACAAAATAAAATAGAAACATTTATTTAATTCCTTCTTCTCTAGCTTTATTTTGTCCCTTTAATTATCCTAACACAAGTAATAACATGAGGATGTAAATAAATAATGGGGTGACCTAAAAACCTTGTTTGATGATAGATTATAAAATGAAACTATATAACATGGGTTGGTTATCATCATTATCATCTGAACATCGTAATATTATCATAATCATGAGAGGAAGAATTTAAGAAAATTAATTAAATGTGGTAATGCATAAAAAATGAAATTTCATGTTTAGTGGAAAATTAATGCACATAGTTTTAAGGAAAAATTGGATCATGTTTATAAATATTTCACTTTCCTCATGAGATACATCACATTACCCAACGAATTGGAGTGATATATAATTTCGGGCACACCCCTCGCATCCTAACATTTACATTACACAATATAATTCTGGGCGCACCTATCACATAATAATATTTACATTATCATTCATGGGACAATGAATTTATGTAAATAATGGGAATAACCCATGGAAAGTAATGGGATTCATTTATTAACCATAAATTCATAAACATTTGGTTCCAAAATGAAAGGGGTAATAACATACATGATATAAGAATCATCATCCTTGATTGAAGAAGAACCAACCTCATAGAGTTATGGAATGAAATTATTGAGGTTAAGGATATTCCTACCAAATTCAACTTTCTTATCTGGAGGATAATAAATAAAAATTTTCCCATAAGTGATAACATTCTAAGGTGTGGGATTTATCTGGTTTCTAGATGTGATTGATGTAAGGAACACAATGAGAAATGCTTGGATCATATTTTCATTGAAAGTGAATGGGAGAATGAGGTATGGGGATATTTTTTTGATTTTCCAACATTACATGATCAAATGATTACTGATCAACCTTTTCTAGACCATTGGTTCCACGAATTGAGTAGGGGAAACATAGATAGATCTTCTTGGTCCATGATTTTTCAAGTCGGATGCAGGTGTTTGTAGAAATCTAGGAAAAAGAAGATCTATGAGGGGGTAAACTCTGATGGAAAATTGATTATAATTAATGTTAAAAACCTTATGCTCAACTTTTTCATGGTTCTGGCTAAATACAGAGATGCTTCATCCTTGCATTATTTCATTATTTCCCTGATGTGTTCTACTCTTGAGATTGACAATTTCAGGGGTAATTGGGTATATTGGCACCCTCTTTAAGAGGGGTTGTAGTTAATTAGTTATGGGACATATATGGGTGGTTTTATTCAATGCATAGGGGTAGTTCGTGATAATAGTGGATTAGTTTTACTAGATTTTTCAATCAATCATAGATATGGTCCAAACATCAGGTGAAAGCATTGCCCATGATAGAAGGACATAATTTTTGTAGAACAATTGATTTGAATATTAAAGAAGTTGAAATAGATTCGATACTCTTATACAATTCTATTCGTGGTGTGGATACTTCTCCTCGGTAAATTATTTATATCATTAGAAAATTTCGTTCAATCCTAATGGACAACATCATGGTTTCACATACATGGCATGAGGGAAAAAAGGTGGTAGCCTACTTATCTTTGGTATATATTCCTGGTAATGAATATTTAGTTTTTAATAACTTGAATAGCTTAAATCTAGAATGGGTCAATATTATTAATGGGTATGCCCTCAGCCTACATTTCTTTAGACCCCCTTAGGTTTTGTTCCTCTTTGATCTGCCTTTTCAGGTTTGTGTTTCCTTGTATCCTCATATGTTTTCTTCTCAATAAAAATTTGATGTCAGTAGTAAGAAGAAACATCCTCAATAAGTAAAAGTTTTGTTTTTAAGAAATATTTCTTTTATAAAAAAAAATTTCTCATAACATCAAGTGGAATACATTTATATCCGAGATAAGGTATGATAATGATGAATAATTGAAATTTAAAGAATATTTACACTAAAAATGTGGGGAAAGAAAGAAAACCCAATGAAAGAGAGTGGTGATCAAGAATTCCCAATACCTTGTGTCTGAATTATTTATTCACATTAATATCCAATATTATTTGATTAGATTCATTAATTTAAAATTAAATAACCTTTTATATATGATTTTTATTCATTGTGGTTTTATTGAGTTCATTTATTGACTTTTTGATGAGTTATACTGTTCAATTACTTCATATTTGACTTTTTATTCATTTATGTGATTTTTTAAGTTATTTATCTAAAAAAACTTTCACGTTGAAATCCATACGAGTTGATGAATATCACATTCTCATTGCAATTACTTCTTGAGATATAATGGGCACATGAGCTTCCAACACTTTCCTACCTTTGAATAATGAGAAAAGTTTATCATCTAAGAACATCAATTCAATATGTATTGTTGAAAATTAAATAATAAAGGAAATTTAAATCGTGATAAAATGGGAGGTTGATGTTTTTCATGGAATTGGGATATATAGAAATTAGTCTCACCTCAATCTGACACACGATTTAGGTATTACTCAAATTATTTCTTTCAATTTAAAATAGGCACAAATGTTAGTAGAAAACTTAACCGACATACTCAAAACTGATAAAACCTTTTCATATTGCTTTGAAACTATATGAAATGGTCCAAATTTAATTTTGGAAGGGTAGGAATTAGGTGCACCTTAATCTGATACATGATGTTCCTGGTAAGTCTCAAAGTGTCTCCTTCTATCTAAAATTGAAATTAAATTCAGAAAAAGGATCAAATGGATAACTGAAAACCATGTAAATAAATTTTTATTGTTTTTATACCTTATGAAAATGATACATAGATCATATTTTAGTTATGGGAGTAATATTCACCTCAAAATGTTGCACTGTGTGACCATAATGACTAAAACTCTATCTACATATTTATAATTGACATGAATTTTAATAGAAAAAAATAAACAAATAAGAACCCTGAAATGCATTAGTATTTTATTGATACAATAGGATAATGATCTGTATGTCATTTTGATATATAGAAATCAACCACACCTAAATAGGATGCATTGTGTGGTTGTTATAACTCTAAGTGTGACATTTTATTTATAATTGTAATTATTTTTATAAAAAAGAACAAGAGATATAAAAAAATAAAAGAAAATAAATTCATATTGTTTCAATAATTTTGGGAAAAAATTCATTAATCATTTGAGACATATAGGAATCAACTACACCATAATATTTTGCACGATGTGACTCGTATAATTCCAAGTGTGTCTATTTATTTAAAATTGACAACAATTTTACTATAAAGAAAAAGTGTCAAACCTAAAACTAAGAAAAAATGCTCAAATTGTTTTGATTCATTACAAAAAAAGATCCATAATACATTTGTGACACGTAGGAATCTACCACAACATAATCGGACTCATTGTGTGACCTTTCCAACATTAATTGTGTCGTTTTATTTAAATTTGACTTTCATTTTAGTAAAAAGAAAAACCAACATAATAAAATTCATGAAAATAAATTTGAATTGCTCTCATACAGTATAAAAATGATCCATATATCATTTGTGATGTGTCGGAATAAATCGTACATCAATATGATGCACAGTGTGAAAAGTATAATTCCATGTCTTTCTATTTATTTTAAATTGACATTATTTTTTGTAGAAAAACATGTGACATACTAAAAATTGAGAAAATTAATTTGTCTTATTTTGATACAATAGTAAAAGGATTCATAATAAATTTTTTAAATATAGGAATCAACCTCACCTCAATCAGATACAAAATGTGACTGCTATAACTCATAGTGTATCTTTTTTTTAAAATGTCTTTAATTTTAGTAAAACGAACAAGTGAAATAATCAAAGTTGAGAAAATAAATTTGGATTGTATTTATATGTTTTCAGAATGTTCTATAAAATATTTTTCATGTGTAGGAATCAACGAATCTGAATATGATTCATGGTGTGACATGTATAATTCCAAGTGTGTCCATTTATTTAAAATTGACATTGATTTTAGTTAAACGAAAAATGAGACATACTAAAAACTAAGAAAACAGAATTATATTGTTTTTATATTTTATTAAATGGTCCATGATTCATTTGTGACATGTTAGAATCAACTGCACTTCAATCTGATGTACAAAGTGTCTCGTATGACTAAGAGTGTCTATTATCAGTTTAAAGTTGGCATTTTTGAAAAAACATGACACTCAAAGAAAACCAAACAAACATGCTCTGATTTCCCTGACGATTTTGGAAAAAGACACATATGTCATTTGTGACATGTACGAAGAATTCTCATAAAGAAAAAATGCATGACATGACCGGTGTGACTCAAAATGAATGCTTCCAGTTTGAAATGTCACTTTAGTAAAAAAAAACACAACAGATATTATGAAAACCGAGAAAACACAGTAAAATTTGTTTTGATACAACATAAAAATTATCATTAAGTAATTTTTGATGTGTAGGATTCAACTGCATCCCAATATGATGCACATAGTTTCAGTATAACTGAATGTGTCTCTTTTTATTTAAAATTGAAATTAATTTTTGTGAAGTGAACAATTTATATATATATATATATAATTAAGAAACACATTTAGATTGTTTTTGATAATTTAGGAAAATGATCCATTATTCATTTGTGATGTGTATGAGTCAACCACAACTAAATCCCACACACAGTGTGACCATTATGACTCCAATTGTGTCTTTTTAATTAAAATGGACTTTAATTGCTGTAATAAAGAACAAGGGACATACTGAAATCTATGAAAATGCATTTTGATTATTTTGATACTTTTTTAAAATGATCCATGAGTCATTTGTCTCATGTATGAATCAACCACACCTCAGTCCAATGCACGATGTGATCAGTATAACTACAAGTGAGTGTTAGCTGTTAAAAATTTACACTTTAATTAAAAACATGTCACTCAATGAAAACTACTAAAATCCAATATGATTTTCTTAATAATGTAGGGTAGAAACTCATTTGTCATTTGGGTTGTGTATGAAGTATTCTCATGTAAAAACCATGCGCAATGCGATTGGTGTGACTCAAAATGCGTGTTTCAGGTATGATATGACATATTTGTACAAAAACAAAACTAGCATACTAAAAACAGAGAAAATGCATTCAAATTGTTTTGATACATTTGGAAAATGACATATCAGTAATTTTTGATAGGTACGAAAAAGATACACCTCAATCTGACACATGTTTTGATTGGTATAACTCCAAATGTGTCATTATTTCAAATTGATATTAATTTTACTAATATAATAAGTGATATACTCAAAAACGATCAAACACATGTGGTCTGTTTTGATATGGTTTGTACAATGATCCATAAAATGTTTTTTAATCTTAGGAATAAACCCCACATCAATATGATGCACAGTGTGACTAGTATAACTCCTAATGTGATTTTTTTTATTAAAAATTGACATTTATTAATTTATTCTTTCATATTAATGTATAATTTATTTCATAATAGCATTACTAACATAATATTTATTCACTTATATACGAGGAATATTTTTTTGGGTGAGATGATTTATTTGGCAACTGATACCATTGGAAATTTTTTTTAGAGGAATTAGAGACATGAAAATATTAAACATTAATTTTCTTAAATGATTGATGGATAATCAATAATGTATTTATATAAAACATTTTTTGAAATGTATATAGCAGTGTTTTGTGGTATATTCCATGGGTAGATATTTTTTTATTCAAGATGTCAGTTAAATGTATATAACAGTTTTCTAAAGTACATGTTTTTTAGGTGTGTTTTTATAATAACAACACACTTGAAGAAAGCTAGGACTTTACCATCACTATTTCAAGTGCTAAAAGGACCCCATTTATCAGCACTACGATTAACATATCTCTTTTTTCATTACAAAATCCTTTTTTGCATGCTGTAAAATAGGATATCAATATTAATGAGTGACACCTCGACCTGACCCAATTCAATGAGTTGGGTTGGGATATTACAAATAGTTTCATTCTTTTTTGGTCTTTTTTCTTAGGATAATAGAAACAGGAAGAATAAAAATATGATAGTTAATGTTGCTTTAAAACATTACAAATTTATTTACCAATTTTATTTAGAAAATGTCAATAAATGAGGTTTCACTAATTTAGCAACGTTCAAAAATCCTATATTTAGAGACCCCTCATTAAGTGATGTTTTTTAGAAACATTGGTCAATAAATTTCGTTATATTTTATACATTTTCAAATATCACTATTTATTAACACCTCATTTACAAATGTTTTTTTTAAAGTTTTACTAAATGAAACCACATTTTTCAATGTTTCTAAAAATCATCAAAAAATATTCATTTTTAATATTTATAATTTCTTGAAATTTATAATTTTAATTATATAATGTTATTTTTGAACTGTATAATTTTTTTAAAAAAATTATATATTTTTTATAAAAAAAAATTTAAATACCCCCATGTACACCGCTCAACTCGGCCTCACCTCAATTACTCTAGCCTCACCCAGCCTAAAGAACTCATTTTGTACACCTCTTTATGCAGTCTCACCTTTATATCTCATGCCTCATATAACCATCGTGTACATAGGTATTGTACACCTCGCCCTCCTAGAGAACATAGTCTTCAATGTCATCATATGTTCTCTCTTCTAGAGAACATGGAGAGCACAAACCTATACAACTCACGCTTGGGAGAACCCCAAAATGGAACATGCACAAAAATCGAAAAAAATAATCTTTCGTTGGGAATCTATGTAATAAAAATTTTCCTCATACATGAAACCCTAATAAACTCTATTATGAGTATATTATTTATTATTATATTATTATATATATTTTAAATATAAAAATATAATTCATTATTTAATATTTAATATTATATATATATTTAAATATAAACATATATGTATTAATATATATATTTATTTGATAATATTATATATATACATGTCAATATTTTATCTAATAATTTTTATATTATAATATAACTATTTAAAATTTTAGGACTCAAATACCCTTTTATTAAATAAAATGTAAAAACAATTAAACATACAAATCATCAAAGTTCAATAAACAAACCATCATAAAAAGAGACCAGTTTAAATTAAGTACCTCATGATATGTTACTCATGCTATAATAAGAGACAATCCCACCTCGACTATAAAGGCTTTTCCCCCTTCTTAATGTTTTAACCAGTAACTACAAACAAAATACTCTATATAAGAGTCTATTATCACGGACATTTGTCATAACATTTATATGAAGCACACAATCACTATATTTTCCTTCTTCCTCACTGTTCTAGAGGAAATGAATAATAAAGGTGATACATGTACTAAACTTATAATTATGATATAAAGAAGTGTTTAAATTTAATAAGATCTATCACACACCCTAACGGAAGTCACAACATCCCATACCCTCATAGAAACTAGAGATAAAAAGAAAAAAAATCCTCATTAAGAACCACACTATTATTGTTAGGTTCAAAAAAAATATATGAACTGGCAATCCAAGAGGGGTTATCGAATTTAATTCTGCACCATATCCATCCAAACGATTACCCAAATATTTCTGGGGAGACTCTCTACCCAATTCAGGTTTTGGGATCAACCTATACATGGGCTGAGTGGTTGACTTCTTATAGGTCATATCAGTGCCCACCGATGGTAAACCTGCTGACCTGTCCGTTTTCTCCACCCCTAAATCCTTTCGTATAATTACAATGACAGAAATTCGTTTCCTGTGAGATAATTTACACCATTGGATACAGAAAGATTAATTTTTTCATATCTTTTCCACTTTTATCTAACGAAATAAAATATCTTTCAGAAGAACTGGATTCTAGTGATGCCTGCTTACAACAATATCATGTTAACCCAATATATTGTTAAGAGAAAACCGGGAATACCCAAAGGTTCCACCAACTTTCAACTATCAAGAATAGACCAAAAATATTCATCTTGATCCTACATAAATTATGGAGGAGTCATTTTGTTCATGGCATTTATTGAAGTTTTTCCTTCAACTTTGGATTTACCTTTATGATTTTTGGTAGAAATTATAGTGTGCCAAACCCACACATTCTGATTCAGTGCTCAAAATGTTGTGTATAAAATTTTTACAAACTATAACTAAAACAATACAAAAAACTTTAAACAACAAAAGAACTTTTTCGGTTAGGTTTGGGTGAATAGAAAATTCATAAATTTTTATCAAAGATATAAAAAAGAAATGGAGAAAAACACAATAAATATAATTTTTGGGAATTAAACCTTTATCGAATCTACCCAACATATTACTTAGAAGTGACTAGTGAAAATAGATTATAAATATAGGGTAAGAATTTTAATATACCCAGCAAGGGGTTTTATAAATGTAACTGATTTATGTAACAATATTTTCCTACAATAAATATATATACATATACATAGAATAGTATTTTTAATGAAATCTAAATAAGTAAATATAATAGATAAATAATTAATAAAAAAAAATAATTTTATTTAAAAATAACATTGGGATTCTTCCATGGGTAATATTAATTTTTTTAAGGTCATTAATTATACTTGGAAGATCGTATTAAAAATGTTAGGCTTCTAGTCCAAAATCATATAGAACAAATTTCCCTAAATATTTATTGGTTCATCCCCATTACATCACTCAACAATCATTATACTAGTTCTAATTTTTTGAAAAAAATAATTTTGTGGACTTTCCTTTTTAAATCATAACACAAAGCATTTCGTTCAAAATATTATTTTCTTTTAAATAAAATAACCTTTCTTATAATGTGTAATGAAAATTTCCTTTTTTTTCAACAACTATTTTTTGGAGAATCTTAGGTATAAAATAGATATTCTTATTTAAATATATAAAATTAAATGCATAATAATGTAAATTTATACTTTTTTTAAAAAATATTCATGGAATGTCGATGTTATGCATAACACATGGCCAAAAAATTATGAAATTGTGATGTCCATAATTATTAATTCACATACATGATAATACATTTACGTTTCTATGTATGACATGTTATAATTAATAATTACATAGAGTAATACTCCGAAGACCTAATAATAATAATCTTCTTCTTAATCTTATTTTTGAATAAAAGAATAATTTCTATTTTAAAATCACAAATACAAATTGGATTTGATTTAGAAAAAAATTTCAATAAATCATGGTAAAATATTTGTAAATATGTATACATATATAATTTCTATGTCTAACTCAAGGAGGTGGAAAGAAATTAAACCCTTCGATAATAAATCTAAAATAATAAATCTTCTATAATATAAAACAATTTAAATTTAATTAACTATTTTTAAATAATAAAAAAATAAACATAAAAAAACAACTACTCTTACGTTACTTGATTAATAAATTTATAAGTATAACATTTATTTACATACCCCAAATTTTTTTTGATATGATAAAATTGAAGCCCCCATAAATCTAAAAACATTAATTGATATGAAATAAAAATAAACCCTTAATTAATTGTTATAAAATTTAGTTGAAAACAGACATATATAAATTATAAAGGTAAATAATCTATACATAATTTTTGAATAAAAATAGAAGACTCGTGTTTCTTTAGACCTTCAACATTCATTCCGAACTGTAAATTGGTTTTTCAATTTTCACATTCATGTTAGTGAATGGATTTTATAGACATTATCTTTCCTATTTAAAAACCATATAGATATAAAAAAACTATTGTCAGAACATAAGAGGTATTAGTGGAAAAAGAGAGGTTCATTCTTGTTCCACAAGATGAGTGTCTATGCAGATAGTAAAATAAAACATATAAATTTTATATTTAATGATTTGATAAACATATTCATTTTAGCAACAAAACATTTACAAATTATGTGTAATTGAAGTATGACTAGAATGTCAGAATCGACATCAGTGGATCAAAATAAATTTTTCAAGATACAAAATTAAATCAAAGAGTATACATTGAATGAGTTAAAAAAATATAACTATTGGAAGACAATAGCTAACAACTGAGGTTGAAAAATATGAAACAAGAAATATAATTCCACAACAAATCGATCTATGTGATAGAGTGTACAAAATGATTTGAAATCTCGATAGGAAAGAAAAACCTATCTCATATCAAGATTTCAAGCCTCACAATCAACCACTAATATGTATACAAGACTCATTGACATCACATAGCATTTCATCAGTTCTCGATGCTCTTCCTCCAATGTTGTTGAGGCCTCACCCCATACTCCTCGCTTGACCTTCTTCCCGCTCATAAGGGCCTTTAGACTAGCCAGATCCAAGCTGAAGATTCATCTAGGGTGATAACACATGACTCTAACTACTCTGGGAAAGAACCCTCCCAATCTAGGATGCCCAAATCCATTCGACTACCCTGATCCAAAACGAAACCTCTATTTTTTTCTTTTCATGGTTTTTAATAAAAATTACCAATTATTTTATTACATGATATTCAATTTTTAATTATAATTTAATAATATAATAATATTTTATAATTCAGAACTAATAATTATAATTATATATATATATATATATATCATATTTTTTAAAAAATCTTTTTAAAACCATAATAATTTTATTTGTATGTATATATATAATTATTCATTTTCTTTATGAAAAAAATTAATTATCATGATTAATATTTTTATTGAATATACGCATTTTTTTAATATATTTATAATTATAATAGCCATGATATATATATATGTTTATATATATATTGATATTTATTTATTCAAAATAGAATAAATTTATATATTAAAATTATTTGATTATTATATTTACAAAAAAAATTACAACAATATATTCATTTTAAAAAATTACTTCAAAAAATAGTACTATAAATTAATATTTTATTAGAACATTAAATTAAAATTATTGTAAAAATTTTATATATCAAAAATAATTAAATACTAAATATTTTAAAATATTTAATTAATAATCAAATTAATTAGAACAATAAATTTTTGTGTTTTTAATTATAATACATGTTACTAGTATTTAAAATTATTTCCCCCTTTTGATGAATTGTACCGTCACAATTCGTTCATCGGAAGAAAATGATTTCATAATTTTCCTCTTCAGAATTCAGAATGAAATAGGACTACTATAATCATATAATCTACCTCTTAGATGACAACATTTAATCAATAATTTTTTTAGATCATTCCTCTGATACCAATTATAATAACATAAACCCTCACATCTGGTTTTAGTTCCTTAAGAGTTGTGTATATATTTTTTATAATGGATAACTCAAACAATAAACAACACTTTAATGAAAATAGGACCTTTTTAGGTCTGGGTTTTTGATAATAGACAAACCTTAAAATTTTATCAAATATTTAAAAAAGGAATGAAGAAAAACACATCTAATATATATTGTGTACATAACAATTTATCAAAGCATCCTAACATAAAACATCAGTGTGACTTGGGAAAATAATTTTAAAACATATGGTGAGCATTTAATATGCTCGGTAAGGGGTTTTTAAAACATTACTAAAGGCTCTAAAAATATTTTCATGGAATAAATATATATACATATAATTATAAGATGATTTTTATAAAAATATATATACATACATATAACTTTGAAAACACTAATTTTATAAAATAATAATATTTGAAAAGATCATTGGGATTCATCTATTGAAAATAATAATTTTTTGGGTCATTAATGATACTTAGGAGACCGTATTTAAAACGTAAGGCCACTAGTCATAACTCGTATAATAAAAAGTCCCCTTATGATTTATGGTTTTACTACCTATAGAATCCCTTAAAAGTATTTGTACTAGTGCCAATTTAAAAAAAAACACTTTTAGTGGAAATCCCTTTCTTAAACATAACCGAAAACATTTCATTCATAAAATTATTTTATTTCAATGATAATTACACATCTTATAATGTGTTATGAACATTTCCTTGAAAATTTATATATCCATTTGAAAAATAACTTCTATTATTAAAACATATGTTCATAATAAATGTAATAAAATTAAATCCATAATAAAATAAATGCAAAAATGGTAAAAAAAATTGCATGTAATGTCAATGTTATGCATAACGCATGGTTATGACTTTATGCAATTCTGAAGTCCATAATGTTCAGTTCACATACATTATAACATGATTATATTGTTATGTCTACCATGTTATAATTAATAATTACACATAGTAACATTTAAAGATCCAAATAATATTTTTATTATTATCTTTTTTGTATAAAAGATTAATTTATAATTTGAAATCACTAATCCAAGTTTGATTTTTCTAAAAAAATATTTTCAATAAATCGTAATAATATATATTTAAATATATATATATATACATATTATTTTTAAATCAAACTCATGTATATGGAATGAAATTAAAAACATAAATATTAAATTCAAAATATTAAATCTCCAACATCATAAAAAAATTAAAATTTAATGAACTATTATTATGTAATAAAAATAATAAACATAATAAAATTACCCTTACATTCCTTGATCAAAAAATATTGAAATATAAATTTTTTTACATATCCATATAAGTTTAAGTAAAACCTTAGTAATATTATTGAAAAAAATTGAACCCTTGAAAATTTAAAAACACGAATGGATAATTAAAAAAATAAACCCTTACAAAATTTTATAAATTTTATAAGAAAACATACATAAATAAATTATAAACATAATTATCCATTACATAATATTTGTAGAAACAAATAATCCTCTTCATTCTTCATATGTTTTTCATTTTTTCCAAACTATAAATTGAATTCCCAACATACTCATTCACTTTTTTGGGATGCTTTTATATCCATTCACATTATTGTTCAGACAACCATATAGATTCAAAAATACAATTGGAAGAGTAGAGAAGGTATCAAAATAAAAAACATATGTTCTAGATTTCATCATAAATTGAGTGTTGATAGAGACACTAAAATTAAATATAAACATTTTATATTAAAATATTCATTAAAAAAGTTTATATGAGGTGTTAAAAAGAGACAGAATAAAAATAATATAACTACGATAGGAAGGACTAAATTGATGTCAGTGGATCAAATTTATTTGTTCAAGATATAATATTAAATCAGAGTGTATACATTGAACAAGTTACAAAATGATGCTGATGGGAAGACAACATATAACAATCGGGGTAGGAAAATAAAAAAAAACATAACTATTCCACAACTAACCAATTTGTGAGTCATTGATTATAAAAAGATTCGACACCTAAAAAGAAAAAAAAATCCTACCTAAGATCTAGATTTCAACCCTCACAGTCAAACCCTAATTCACAAACCGGACTCTTTGATGTTGCTTGGTTCTTCATTGACGCTAGATCCTCTTCCTTGACTATGGTTGAGGCATCACACCCAACTCGTCACTCATCCTTCTTCCAACTCTCTATGGCCTTCGTATTTTCTCAATTTAACCTTTAGCTTTATCTGGGTTCGTGGTGCCTGACTCCGACCACTTTGAGGAATATCCCTCCCAATCAAGGATACCCTGTCCTACTAGACTACATTGACCCAAAATAACAAAGATATGTTTTTTCCCTTTTCAAAATTATAAAAAACCATTCTAAATTTTTAGTTTTATTATATGAAATTAGATTTTTATTTTTCATTTTAAAATATAATCATATTTTATATTTAAAAATCAAAAATTATAATTTCATGTATATATATATGTGTTTGCGGTTGTATTTATATCATATTTTAGGAAATATAACATTATAAAACCAAAATAATTATATTTTTATATGAATAAAAATATTCATTTTTTAGATAAAAAAATTATTTTCATACTTAATAATTATATTCAATATACAAAATTTTGTATTTTTAATATCTTTATAATTATGATGGTCATAATATATATATATATATATATTTGTGTGTGTGTAGTAATTTTTTCATTTGAAAAAAAATTAAAAAAATTATTGTTATTTTGAAAAATAATTTTAATACCTTTAAATATTTTAAAATTTTATTTAAAAGAAAATAATACTATAAAATATTATATTATCAGAACATTAATTTAAAATCAATTTCAGAATTATAAATTTAAAATATTATGAAATATTATATAATTTAAAATATTTACCTTATTATCAAATTAATTAGAAAACTTAATTTTAGTTTATTTAAATCTTATAAAACAAGTTACTGGGATGTTACAGAAATCATCATACCCTCTTTCCAAAAATTTAACTCCATATCAACCTTAAATGAATATTCATTAGAAGAATAGCAATAATTAGATACTTCATCTACAATTTCATAAACTAATCCCTTAAACAACGAATAATTATAAGAATTCACTGCAATATGGATGTGTTTTTCATAAATATAATCAGCCCAAATCATTTTGGTATTGATAATTTCCAGAAACTTTGGAACATCCTGAGGGGTGATATCACAGAATTGTCATTCTCTACACTCTCAACCCCCAGATAATTGTGCCTAAAGTGTTCAACTTGGGGTCCTCCTATAAGGAAACCTTAACATTTGATTGGTCCTACTCTATTATTGAAGGTGGGGTGTCAAAAAACTCAATTTTGATCAACATTAGAGCCATGATCAGAGCCTTCACATTTCCTTTTAAGGAATATTCAATGACCATGAAATCTCATATAATTGTTGGAGAACACAAGATTACCCCAGCAAACAGATTTCAAATAACCAACTAATCCAGAAGAATCAGAAAAATGTAGGATCCTATCATACTCAATTTTCATTAAAATCTCATCCTGCAATGTTAATATCACCACATTATCAACAATAATGAATTCAAATGTATTTCTACCAGAACCTATTAAATTAGCCCAAAATAAGAATTTATTTAGAATTAACAATCCTTATTAGTATTCTTGATACTGAATAAATATCATAAAATATATCAATGCCCCATATAACCAAATTCAATCCATGAATTCAGACCTCTACTTGAGAAATTTTTTCCCTAAAATCATGTAATCAAAAAATCATGCACCAGTTGTGAATCTTCATAAATCTTGGAATAAGAATAACCATTTCAAATCTATAGATTTTTCATTTCCATTTTGTTGAGGAGAAACGAATATGGAAGAATAAATGACAGATTAAAGCACACATAAAATCATAAAATCTATAAATTGCAGTTAAACAAGAAGCTAGGCAGAGACCTTCCATGGTTTCTTAACATCTAAAAAAGATATACACGTGTTGAAAGAGTGCTTACATAATTCAGTCCTTTTAGAGATAAAATATTTTTTGGTAGTGATGTGTGTGGTGTTACCCTTCCTGATAACCCGTTTCAGAACCAAGTCCTTGATTAGGGATATGGAGGCTCCCAAAAAACAATATAATGATGAGATATCAATCGATGCTTCCACAAATTTCTCCTTGGAGATCTTAGACTCCATACATAATATGTGTTGTTTTGGTACATATAAGAATAGTTTAAGGCTTCTTGGATGGTCTTGGCCGATTCGATCGCTAGGAATCACCAATGATCTCATCTCTCATTCACACACACACACACACACACACATATATATATATATATGTGTTCATGTTATATTATATATATGTGTGTGTGTTTTTGTGTTTTTGTGTGTACATATTTTATATTATATATATATATATATATATTTTATATTTTATAGATATAAATTTTCATAATATATGTTTATAAATATATGTTTATAATTTATTTTAATATATACGTATATATTTTATATAAATAAATATATATATATTTATATATATATATACAATATATATATATATATGTTATATGTTTGTATTGATATATGTGTGTGTGTGTGTGTGTGCGCGCTGGGGTGTTTATATATATATGTTATATATGTGTGTGTGTGTGTGTGTTTATGTATGTGTGTGTCTGTAAATATATATGTTTATATATACATATATATAATTATAATAATATATTTTATTTATATATCTAAAGAACCACATTTTAAAACACTAGTAAAATGGTCACTAAAATAGCCACATTTTCTTAAAATTGTTACTAAATTTATAATATTTATGTATTTATAAATGTAAATAAAATATGAGTGTGTGTTTGTGTGTGTTAGAATATATATATATATATATATATATATATTTGTAATGATGTTTCATGAAAAACATTTATGTTGCTAAATTACATTTTTTCTACCTCTAGTACCCATCCCCACGCCCATACATTACCCTACATTCATACCAACCCAACCCCATCTAGTAAGCCTCAAACCCACATCCTGAAGAAAGCAACATATGATGGAAGATGATTGTCGCACCTCCAACATTACAACAACAAAGTAGATCAACTCATCCATTAGGATATTTATTATATAAATGCATCACATATATATATATACTTCTTAGAATTAAAAAATTAACCATATATATTTATATTTATATTTATTTTTATTTTTATTTTTATTTTTATTTTTATTTTTATTTTTATTTTTATTTTTATTTTTATATTTATATGTTTATATTATATATATATATATATTAGTTTTTATTTTACATATATATCTATCTTTTATATTATATAAATATTTTTTATTTTTTATTTTTATATTTTAGGTTAAGTTATATGTTTTATTATATATATCGGTTTATATATAAATATATATCTGTGTGGGTATATTTTATATATGTATTATATATATTATATAAATGTTTTTATATAATTTTTTTTATAAATATTTGTGTATGAGTGTGCGTATGTGTATATATAGATATATATATTTAGTTACATTTTAAAATAATTGTAAAAATGTCACTAAAATTGTAACGTTTTTTTAAAAACATCACAAAATTTAAAATATTTAATTATTTGATGTTATATGTATATATATATACATATTTTATTATATAAAATTTATTATAAAATATATATTCTTTATATATTTATATACCTATATTAACATACATATATATAAATATTTTTATATATTAAATTTTTTATTTTATATTTATATGTATTTATATATGTTTATATTACATTATGTTTATATAGGTTAATATTTTATATTTTATATATCTGTGTCTGTGTTTATAATATATAAATATATATATATATTCTTATATATTATATTATCTATATATATGTGTCTATGTTATCCAAATCACTTTGTCAAAATCTTGTTTTTAAATTTTATTGAAGCCACTTTGTGGGTTAGTGGGAACCGCATACATCATAATGCAAATACAAACAAAAAAACATTAAAAAGAAATGAATGAACAGACATAAACCACTGTGGCCAGATTCGAAAAAACGTTCTAGAATGTGATCAACTATCCCTGTCGTCGGTGCCGCCTCATTAGTTGATCCTCTTCTGAATCACTGGCTGTGATAACAAAATGGTAAAAAGAAGAAAATCAAATTTCAAATTCAAAAAGCTTCATCATTCTTGTCCTGCTAACTACATCACCTCACGTCGTGCACCCAAACACACTGTACACATCACCTCACCAGACTGCCTATAACTTTCTCTGACCTACCATTTCACTGCTCCTCTCCAGGTTAGTCTTGTAGCGGTGGATACGCAGGTGGTTTTGGGCCATATGGTTTGGTGGCAGTGGATTTTTTTAGGGTTTCATTCCCAACCTCCTTCAGGTTTTCCCATCCAGATTCCTTCAAGGATTCTTCCCCTTTTTATTCATTACGTTTTTTTTCTTCTTCGAAGGGTTTCATGTTTTAAGGTGTTGAGGTATTTGATCGATGTGCTTTCACTACAGATGGCTCTGGTTTGGCAGTAGTTCCTATTTAATATATATATGTGTCTGTATGTTTTTTTTAATATATATATATATATATATATATTTATATATGTGTTTATATTTATATATACCTATATATTAATAAGTATATATTTAAATATATATTTATATATATATTTATTCTGATGCAAGGAAATGTTATATATATATATATATATATTTGTAGAAACGTTTCATGATAAACTATTCTAATTTAGCCACTTTTTTAAGATAAAATTTCTAATTTGAGCACAATTCTCGAAATATGATGCAAAATTAGTGATATTTACATAGAATCATGGCTAAATTATTGATGTTTCATAAAAACATCACTAAATTACCATTGTTTCCTTGAAAAACAACCCCTGAATTATTGAAATTTCCTTAAAGACATGTCTAAATTAGTACACTTGTCAAGAAACAAAACTAAATTAAGAATGTTTTCAAGAAACATGGATAAATTAGAAACATTTCAAAAAAAATGTCTATAAAACTAAAATTGGTGAAGTTTTAAAAAATATCGCTAAAACGTCACTAAATTCCAGCTTTTTTAGAGAAACGAGATATGAATGTCGAATCTGGATATGTATGGCATGATAAAGATGCATCAAATATATTTCTACTGAACATCATGAGAGATGGTCGGTTTCGGTAGACAAGTGTTATAAGATGCATCTAGGTGTATTTTCATATCATTATCATGGGTTTAGATTATGATTGTAGAATATCATGTATTAGTAGTTAGTCTTTCGATTAGGATTACATTTTTCATCGTAGGATTGATGAGATTGGAAAATGTTTAAAATGGTATATTCTTAAAATATTCTATATAATGAATATTTTTTTGATGATTATGAGTTTTATAAGACATCACATTCAAGTAGTTGATGTAGAAATGGTTTTTTTCTAGTTATAGTGAATTAAACTCAATAGGATCTATTTAAATAATTTGGAAGAGGCGACATAAAATGTGGTTGCACCTGAGGCATAAGTGAGCCAACAACTAGTTTAAATCATTATTAAAAATTCTCAGGCCATTAAAAAAGGGAATAAGAATGATGAAATATGATATCTGGATCATTCCATGCCATATTAAAAAACATCCACCAATATTATGGGGATTTTGAACCTAAAAGGGTGGAAGTATGTGTCATTAGAATAAACTAGATTTTAAATTTCCTTTCTAACCCAAGTGAGCTTAAGGTAATGTTAACAGTATACATTCACAAGTGTCCTTCTTGAAAATGGTGAGATTTATCCACGCACGATAAATTCAAGTATTGTCTTATTGGAGAGGACATTGAAGAATTTTTAAAAAAAATAATTCATTCCACAGACATTGATGGATGCCTGAACAAAGGTTTTGTTCAACATGAACCAAATGAATGTGTTCATGATAGATAATGAAATTAGGTTTATGAACGTATTTTATTTTTTCTTTGAATGATTCCTTTTCTATGCCCTTTATGAAATACATTTTGAATTGGTCTAGCAACTAGATATTTATACTCACGATAGTTGTATTTTGTATTATGCGTCATAAGATGATGGTTAATTGAGTTGTGGTGGACTAAATAGATATTTCTAGACATCATGCTTGAATAATTATGTACATATACATGGGAATGGTTGGGGAATCTAATACTATGAACAATAGGAAGAGGGGAACTAATTTTATAGGAGGTATAACACCTCAGACACATACCACAAGATCATTCAATATTCCTCTATGACCCAAAAGATACGTGGGATGATATAAATTTAGATCTTATGAATATATCAAAGGGTTATATATGAAACCTCTATATGGGTATAATATTGTTTGCATGTTTTGACATTTAAAATGTTAATGTATGATGACTCTAAGGAAAAATACTATAAATGTCTAAAAAAGACCCAAACATCTTATAAGAATTCAAGTTTATATAGATTAATTTAGGGTGAATCTTGTATCACATAGACACCTCAAAAATAATCAAAACCATAATAGAGTAATAAAGAACTATCATGTTCAAATAGTATTTCGTTGTATGGTGTCAGGAAGATGATCACGGATGATCAATTTGTTCCAGCCATGGTATGAGGTACTATTAACAGAATCATTACTTTTATTCAATTCCTATTTGAATTTTTACATATCAAAATGTTTATTACTCCTCACATTTTTATGAATATTAATTTTCAGGTTGTAATGATGACTCATGTATTGAAACTAAAAACATCTATCATCCATAAATATTGTCATGACGTTAATTATGAAATATAATCAATACCTATCAAGTTTATTAATTTTTTGGTATATCTCTTTTCTAGATATAGAAATCAGTAACCTAATTTTGGTAATTATTTAGTTAAAATCCTTCCCATGTTAAGTCAATTGTTATGAACGAGATGTTAGTTTCATATATTCAGATGGAATTCATAATCACTTTAAACGGTATTGGGTTGTGAATGAAATAAGGGTATGATATTAGGTACAATTGGATGGGTATATCTCTTTCAAATTTCCCGCAATTACATTATTACTTTTCAATGCAATCATGAAAGTGTATTTTTCTAGTCATTTTAGATCAATATACATATGTATCTCCAAACAATGTCATTGGGTTTCCACTCTAAAAATAATTCAAACATAGAATTAATCTCATACGAGGTATGAGTTATTTTTAACTTATATTATATATGATAGAACAAATAGAACTATTGTATGTGAAAGTTCAGTAGGAAGAGGTGGAGAACTAAGGTATCATTTGAACTCATAAATCTCCATAGGGATAACCAGATAATTTTAGAAAAATGACGATAGTACTATTTTAATTTTTGGGAATTATCATATGATCAACTGGGTTATGAAAACAAAATGATATCCCCTTCAATGGTTGGTAATATTTTTTATCAATGAAATGGATCATAGTGGTTCACATTGATTTACTTACAGTAAAGGTATTACCATCTTCATGTCTTAGAAGAGGATATTCTAAAAACAACTTTTAGGATATGTTATATTGATTATAAATATATGGTTATGCCCTTGGGTCATACTAATGCACAAAAAAGTATTGTGGAATTGATGAATTAGTTCATTGAATGTATCAAGACATTTTTGTTATGGTGTTCGTATATGGTATTATTCTGTATTCTATGAATAAAAATATAATTAACTATATTTGGAAAAATTGTGGGAACTATTGACATAAGATCTTCTTTATGTGAATATTTAACAAAGCGATTTCATGATAAAAGAGATATGCTTCATTGGACAAGTAATTTGTAAAATAAGAGTTTTTATATATACTAAAATTATTGAGTTTCTATATTTTGGAAATCATCTAATAATTTCATTGATATATATAGTTTCCATGTTTTAGAATGATAGTACATACACATAGTTTGTGAGTTTTCATAAATTTTTTATTCGATGAAAGCATTGAAAAATAATGGTGTTCCATTCCCCAAGACTGATGAGTGACATAAATCTTTTCCAAAACATAAGGTTTGTTTTATATCAACACCTGTCATTATGTTTTTTGTGTTAGCAAAATTATTTCTGGTTAATTCTTATTCATCTAGACCTGGATTGGGATTTTTAATTGTGAAGATAGATTTTATTATAGGTTATGGACCGTGATAGTTATGGTATAATAATAATGATTAAACAAAACAATATTCTAAATTGGATTTTGTAGTACATGCCTTGAAAATATGTATTCATTACCTTTTTGTCTGAAATTCGTATTGTTCACTAATCTAAAAAGATTGAAACACATATTATCATAATTATAATTGAATATAAGGAAATAAATATGGATGGAATAATGTCATATATGGGACATTTAATTGATTTATAAACCAAGTAATGGTAATTCCATAGATAATATAGTGATTATGAATTCATATGGTACGTTTTTCAAACAGGCTTCCGATTAGTGGAAGGTGATATCAATTATAGTCAATATGCATCTATATTGTGTTGAATAAGGTGATGTTGACGTTTTTTATTATTTCCATTCTTCCTTATTTGATTAATTATTTTAACATTTCATTGATACCTCATCATGAATGTATAACCTAGTGGTCAATAGTCAATTGTAGGGAGGCCATTTAGGCAATGGAAATAGATGAGTTCTTTATGAATCATTTTGGAGATCATAATATTCTTCCTATAACTAATCATGAACACATTCGTTTTACATACCACCACACAATATATAATATTCATACAAGAATTTGGAATTTGAACAAAGTGATTAGAGGAATGTTTGGGGGGTGGCATGTAGTGGAACATGGTAGACTATGTCTTCAGATTCTTCACATTTCATATAGTCTAGGAATTTCACTAAAAGTCAGATGATATATTGAATGATTTACAAATTTCCATGTGGAAATGGCAGTCGATAGATATATATTTTTCCCCAGGTCTTCTAGGAATGGTTTAAAAACATTATTCTGTATATGTTATTTTGGATCAACCCATAATGTCGAATTATTTCATTCATATTCATAAATATAATAATATAGAATAAATGTCAAAAAAATATACATTTGTGAAATTTTAATGATGAGAAACATTACAATTTCAATTGTATCTAACATACTCCCCAGGTTTACATAACAATTTTTTACATCGATTAATCATGCCCTTAGAACCAAACTGACAATGAGCATAACATAATGTCCCCAAATGGAGGGGAAATTCAACTGAAAAAAAACCATTTCAAGAAGTGATTAGAGATTTTGATATGTACATTGAAGGATCTTGTGGGGATCATATACCATTCATTGATCTCTTATAAAATAATAGTTATCAGATCTCATTACATATGGATCTTTTCAAATCACTATTTTCTCATCCATTTTGTTCTTCACTTTTATTCGATTAAGTGGGTGAGTCTCCACTTATCGCACCTCCCCTTGAGAATGAGATGATGTACAATGATAAAATTATCAAAATGAGGTTACATAAATCTCAGTGAATTTAGAAATAGTATGTTATTCATCATTTCTATCACTTATTTTTTGAAGTTGGCGATCATGTTATCTTGAGAATCTCTCAAAGGATGGAAAATCATCATTTAGGTATAGAAATCAACATTTTTCCACAGTGAATTTTCCATTTTGACATAATTAAACAAATTATCAATATTTACTGTTGATTTTAATTAATACCATTTTTTATCTCCATGCATAATGTGTTTTGAGTATCTCAATTAAGGAAGCACCGGCCTGATCTAGATCATTTTTTATGCAACCATATTGATCTAGACCAAAATGCTATGTTGGTTCTAATGAAAAATTAGACTACTTATAGAGATTATAAACTCTATAGTGGAATCGCGTTTAGTAATGGATGAGTCCTACTTCATCATGGCTAGATTTAAGAACATACATGGGATCATGTGATGGATATTTTAGAGAAGTGGCATCAACTCTTCAACAGAAACATTAATTACCAACATTTAGTGGACGACGGGTCTAATGGTTGGGAGGATGTAACACCCATAGTGTAAAAACATCGGCACTTATAAAATACATTCTTCTAATTGTTTAATTATATAGTCAAATTATTTAGTAATTTTTAATGAAATTAGTGGAATTTATAGAAATTAAATAATTTATACTGAAAGAATAGTAACATGATCTTAGGAATGGAAACATGGCCATTAGGAATATTAATCTAGCGATTATAATAGTAAACTCACCAATGAGAATTTAAATAAAATTTATGTATCTTATAATTGTAATAAAGACATATTTATATCATGGAATAAGTAAATAAATCTTTTGGAAATGATAAATTATGTGTTGGTATTTTTGTAAGTCATGAATATTTAATTAAAATTTTATAATAAATATAATTATTTAAAAGAAAATATATTTTCATAAAATAAATAAATTAATTTTTTTTAATGATTATAAGGAAATTTTATAAGATACTAATTAATTTTTCAAAGTGTTATAACATAATTTATATTTCTGAAACTGGTATTTTTTAAATAAATTATGATTTTAATTAAAAATTAAATTTCTCATATTTAGAAAATTATTTACAAAAAATGGAGTTATTTTTTGAATTCTACACACCGATAAATGGTTCTGGTATCTTTTTATATTTTTATGAAATACATGAAGTTTCAGTGAATAGTGAAATACTGTAATTTACAATATAAGCTAAATAAATGAATTAATGAGTCATAGATGATGTAAGGATGATGTATTCCGAAAATATAGTAATCTACATAATTTTTATAATATATTTGATGAAAATTCTAAAAACATTCATACTCTTGAGTCAAATTATTATACTAATGAATATAAAAATGAGAAAACACCTTTCTCTCCTCCACTATAAATACCTACCCTCACTACCTCTTCACCTCGCACCTCAATGCCATGTATTATGCTTAATTTCTTCCCAAATCCATTCCCAAGCCTCTTCCCCATTTCCCAAGACTACTGGTCTCACCTAGTGGCCAAAAAAATGTAATTAAATAGGTTGTCAAAGAAAAGAATTCAAAAAGTAAAATGCCTTTTTCATTTTCAGTTCTTTTCTTCTTAATAATTTTTCTTTTCATATAAAATATTCACCTCTACATTTCCATGAGGAATGAAAACTATATTATCGTATATATAATTTAATTTTGTCTTGTTAATGGAAAATTTCACCATCATAATTCTTATCCTCTCCATTTTAATCTAAAAATAATAAATATCACATGAGATGTGTCGGTTTACTAACATCATGGATGATGTATTTTCAATTTCCATCACCGCCTTCTAGTCTAGTCATAAAACCATTAATATGGTTATATAATGTTTTATTATACATTTTTATGTTATATTATTTTCTGGAACTAGTGTTCTTATAAATTATTAATTAATAACCCAAAAGTGGTTCGTAATGAACAAAAATAACCAATATAAAATAATGTTCACCACTAATGTTTATCTAATTATTAATACTCATACCATATAAGACGAATGATATATATGACTATATCAACTATAATTACCTAACCTTAAACATTAAATAATCAAGTAAATTCCTTTAGAATTTTCTTCTTTACGTTATAAAAGACCTTTTCAATTATGAGTTTTATAACCATAGGAAATAATTCATACATTTCAACAGATAAGAATAAACTATGGATATCACTAAAAATAACTATTTTTTCAAAACATAAAACGTTTTTAATAAAACACAAGAAATACAATCCTGAAAATTATTCACAACATTCATCATGGATTCTCATTTTCTCTTACTCATCCTTGAACCTTGTGAAACACATTTTAATACATTGGATGAGAACAAAAATCTCAGAATTTGATATAAAATGAAGGATAGAAGCTGTAAAAACCTGAGTACTTATAAACATACGAAATCAATTTCATAAGGACATACTTATCAACAAATAATTATCATATATTTACATTTTTAAAACATTAGATTTCTCAAAAACATAGAAAACATAAATAAGACCATAAATATAATTTGGGGAATTGAATACATAATATTTCAACCTTCACAGATACCATTGAATTTATAACCCACACGACTAACTACAAATTCATCCCTTATGGCATCCTTGTGATTAAACCACTGTAGTTAAACATAGAGTAACCATACGTTTGACCTACAACATAAACATACCCAATGAGTTGGAGGAAATATAGGGCACACCTTTCATCATAAACAATTACCAAGATCCAAAACATAGTAATAAAACAAAAATACTGAAATCATATAAATCACTCTATTTAAAGAAAAGAATGAAACTAAATGAAGATTTTTCTAGAAGTGTTCCTAAAAAATATAATATATTTGATGTTTGGGTTGATAAAAAATGAAAAATGTGTATAAAATATAGATCCACATAAAGAAACATAATATATTCAAAATTAATATCACCAAAAATCTTAGCACCACATAATCAATAATGAAGAAGGTTCACCTAATGAATTGAAATATATTTAAGAATTCCCTTACCTCGGGTTTTTCAGAATTCAAACATGTTAAAACCATTGCTATAAATATTTAAAGAGTGTTAATAATATATTAAATAACAATATTAATATTTATAATAACTTATATAATATTTTTTATAACACCTATACACCGAATTGATAACAATATTTTTTTATTTATTTTGTTTTGTGTTCAATTATTTCATGATTTCCATTGCTGGTTTATTATGGATTTTTTTGTTAGAAGGGAGAAAAACATAAGAATTGAAATTAAATATTAATAATAAAATTTAATAATGTTAAACTGTTTTATTTATAATTTCTATTATATGTTTTTATTATGAATCAATAGATAAAACAATATTGATGAACATTAATTTTTATTGGTGAATTTTTATCATTACAAACCACTTTTTTATAAATTAATATTATGTATAAAAACTATTTATAGAACATAATAAAACATATAATATGTATAATAAAATATTATTTAACCATATTTATGGGTTTATTACAAAACAAGAAGATTTAAATGGAAATTTAAAATGCATTTATCCATGATGTAAGTAAATGGACACCTCATGGACGATGTTTTTATATTTAGAATAAAAGATAGTTTCAAAGAAGTATTGTAACTCCCCAACCCCGGCTACCCGGAGTCGGTGCATTACTTCGTAACATTGGCATGATCACAAAAGATCAAGTCTCGAAAGACCAATTAGATTAGTAGCCTTAGAAACACTAGATAAATTCCTAAACGTTACATTACATCATAAAGTGAAAAACTACAATAACAAAGTCTCCATATTCCACACTCATATCCTCTTCTGACTATCCCTGCAGGTCATTCATAAAATACTTCTTGACATCCAGGAAAATATTAAAACATCGAAAGGGGTGAGCTCAGATGCTCAGTAAGGATAAAAATATTGCGGAATATTTCATAAATAAACATAATCATTTATGGTAATGTATAACTAAAACAAAAGCCTTTTAAACATGAACATCAACATAATATGGCAAAAGTAAAATGAGATAATGCCATTTATTTCTTCACATGGATATTCTACTAATCGAATAATCACATGAAATATCAATAACCATATTCATAATGATGGAATTCATAATGCCAGACTATCATAAACACGTAGCCAAGGCCTCGTGCCAAGACCACAAATAAGATTTTGTCAAGGCCTCGTGCCAAGACACTAGTTTGTCTCATGAGACCTGCCGATGCATCAAGGAGCTATAGCGGGCTCCACCTATCACTTATTAAGTCTAATGCATTCCTCATATGAATAGGTTTAAACATATCATAAACCATAACATAATCGTACACATAAAACATGCATAAAGGAAACATCACATTTCCACATTTCAATCACATGTTATCAATAAAACACATTGTTATAATAAAAACGCTTTCAAAACCATTTTAAATACCAAAATAAAAGAAAGTTAAAACATTGTATCTATTTTTCATTAAAAAAACTGATGGCTTGTACAGGAATACGAATCTCAAATAATAGTCACGGCAGCGGAGAAGTCATTGTCGCCGCATAAGTATGGAAAGAAAGACATTACCTTTTTTCATTTAGTAAAACACTTCGTATAAAAAGATTCCTTTTGAATAAACATAAAAGTCAAAGGGGTTTATACACCGTATAAAGGAATGTTTTGTATAAAACCAAATATGCCTCAATGAAAGGAGATTGAGACGAAGTCCTTATAAAGATCATTTTTAAAATAAAATAGATCTATTATGTGTATTCAATATAATTACACATAAAGAAAGTACAAATACAAGATAGGACATAATAATATCATGACATAATTTGAGAGTAGGAGATTAACCCAAAGAATGGAAGTTGGGTTAAGAAATTCCCATACAAAGATCATTTTTAAATAAAATATATCTATTATGTGTATTTACTATAAGTACACATAAATAAAGTACAAATACAAGATAGTACATAATAATATCATGACATAATTTGAAAATAGGAGATTAACCCAATGAATGGAAATTAGGTTAAGAAGTTCCCTTACCTTGCGTCTTGTCCTGACTCGACCATTCTTTAACCTCCTGAATAATAATCTAGAGTTAATTTCTAATTACTTAAGAACCTTTTTCATGTTCATTATTCCTTTTATATCACTTATTACCATGTTATGAACATTATGTAATTATTTAAGTTAATAACGGTCGTTTTTTCGATCATTGGTACTTGAGTCACAAATAAAATTCTTATAATTACAAGTTGTTCATGTGGTGAAATATCCATTATATCCAGAATTATATTCATGATTTTGATATCATATATATCATATATATACAGTATATACATTCATTTATAATATTACGTAACATTTAGATGTAAGAAATGAAATGCACCGTTCATGGAGACGGTAAGCCATACGTACGCATGAACGCTACTTTCATTTTTATTTCGTATTTAATGGAACGAAATCATAATGATATAAATGTTTAATATAATTCCAGTATAATATAGTGTATAATACCATTTACTCCATCCTTTATACATCCCACATATGGCATTAACGATTCAAATCACTTTAAGGGGGCGGTAGTCCCCACTTCCTAAAATGAAATTATCGCGTTTACCCATAATGGAAATCATAAAGTATGCCATAAATCAGAAATACAGAAGCATAAGTAAAACATAAACATATTATATATCATATATAAATATAGTGACATCTTAATGGCCACCTTTAAAGGTGTTATATGAGTGTTGAACAATCATCGTTTCGTGAGGGAGAAATTCGCCATCCACAGAAACAGTATGTTCTTTAACCATTAGATGTAGGTGTGTGTAAGTGTATCTCAAATACTTCTTATAAAAACATCCTAGTATATTGAGGATACTGTTTTTGTTTCAAAATAAATGAATAAAAAGAGTTTAAGGGGTTGGAGAAGCTAAATAAAACAAAACAACATTAGAGAAGACATTACCTAAAAATCGGGTAACTCTTTTTGATTTGATCCAAAGGCTTCCTTGGGAAGAATTCTGCCCAAAGTGAGGCTTCTAGGATTAAGGGAGGGAATTTGGGAGAGTATTTGTGCAGAGTTTGGCAGAGCCAAATGGCTTGAATGTGTGAATAAGGTGGGAGTGGTGGGGGCCTTTTATAAGTGGAGAGGAGGGGCACTTTTGGAATGTAATGAAATGCTATTCTATTATACAATGCAGTTTGGATTATAAAGGCCCCAAACTTGTATAATTCTAGGATAAGGTGATAAGGGTTCGAACTATCCTCATAGAATAGGCTTTGGACAAGTGTAATCCTTGTATTTTACATTATCGTCTCATTTTATTTAAATCGTAAAATAATGAGGTCATCGATGCACCATCATGATGTCATAAATAATTTAATTTATTTAATGTCCAAAATTTATAAAAAAATACTATAATGTAGGAAATATTTTTATCTTGCCAATTAATATTTATAGTCAAAAATATGACTTGTATAACCCCATGTAAAAATTTTTTTAGTAAAACATTTCATGTTTGTGTCATTTTTTACTTTAACATTAAATAAAAGGTATTTATGTAATTTTCCAACTAAAGTGGCTCCATGGGGTCCCCAAGTTGACCCATGGATTGTCTTGGTCGGACATGACACATAAAATGAGGTTAGAACATGTTTCAAGCTCATCTCATATTATTAAAACATTATTTTTACCTTAAACTACACTAATTACCTCTAATCGTGATTAAGAACTTAAAAGTTACTATTCACCAAAAATTATTTTAATCTCATTGAACCAGATTTTACTTCTTAATGACAACCATGTAAGTTGGATTTTTGAAAATCAAAACACATAAGTGGTAATATTTCATTTAAACGAAAAATCAGTTATTTAACTACCACTTAGTGGTTTCACTATTCATCAAAAATTGAAGTTTTTCAGAATAATGCCAAAATTTCACCTTAAGCTATAATTGATATTCCGAATTCAAAAATGATGTCTATTTTATAAAATTCCAAACATATAAGTTTCATTAATTAATTTTATAATTAATTCCTGCCGTCACAACAAATAGCGTGTTTTTAAGAAACAATATATATCAAAAGATTAACAATTGTTTATGTCCAATTTCAAAGTGAAATTAATTCTAATGAACACCATTGGATAAAATGGTAAAAATATATTCTAATTATACTTTAAAACCTCTAAATAGTATAATTTATCACTATAAATTATTTTGATTAAAAAATATTTTTTTATGTATTTTTCACTATTCATAAAAAATTAGAAGTTCTTAGAAAAATACCAAAAATTCAACATAGGCTAATTTCGATATTCCGAATCCAAAAATGAAGTCCATTTTGAAATATAAAATTTCTATATTTTTAAAAAGTGGTTATTACTATTCATAACGGATACTTTGATTAGTCGCAGTGTTTTAGAACTCGAAGTTGCGTACAATGGAAGCTATTGCATTATTGAATGAGAAGCGTATCGTTGAAGCTCGGGGTGTTACATTCTCCCCTCCTTCAATAAATTACATCCTCGCAATTTGAAATTTTTCTTTGAAAATAAAAGGTTGAAAAGAGAAAATACCTTTGTGGAAAACCCACATCGGAAATAAGATTAATAAAATTTAGCCTTAATAAGAGTGAAAGGGAAATGAAAAAGTCACCACCCAATTATGATCTCGATTAGGAGAACATTGGTGATAATTAGAGACAGATAATTTGAGGAAAAACGTAAATATTTGTAGGGAGTGATTGAGGTCATCAATTACAATCAACTGTCAAATTGAGGGCCTCAAAGCCTTCAATCTATGTTGATTTAAAATATCATCATTTCAACAAGACATAAGGTATTAGGATAACACATTTTTTTAAAATACGGAAAGAATTCAATTTTAGGCATTTATACCCTAATTTTCACTAAGGGTTCACTTATCACCTTTTGACGGCGAACCATCATTAAATATAGTTTTGATCAATATTATAAATTATATTGGACCAAATATAACTCTTCTTTAGAATCGGGACATCAAAATTTACTTTGTGTAAATTTTTGGTATCTTTCCGATAATGTTCATTTTTTAATGAATATTGTAAATGTTGTATTTTAATTCAAAACCACTTTTTGATCTAATTTATTTATATTATTAGATTATTATTTGAATTGGTTTTAGAGTGAAATTATAAAATATTTTTACCATTAAATCCAATAGTGTTCGTTGGATTTAATTTCACTTTGAAATCGGACATAAACTAGTGTCAATCTTTTGATACTTATTGTTTCACAAAAACACGCTATTTGTCATGACAGCGGGAATTAATTATTAAATTAATTAATTTGACTTATATGTTTTTAATTTTGTAAAATGGACTTTATTTTTGAATTCGGAATATCAAATATAGCTTAGGGTGAATTTTTGGGATTTTTCTGAAAAACTTCAATTTTTGATGAATAGTAAAATCACTAAGTGGTAGTTAAAAAACTGATTTTTCGTTTAAATGAGACTTTTTCACTTCTGTGATTTGAATTTCAAAAATCCGACATACATGGTTGTCATTAAGAAGTAAAATTTGGTTCAATGAGATTAAAATAATTTTTTGGTGAATAGTAACTTATTAAGTTTTTAATCGCGATTAGTGGTAATTAGTGTAGTTTAAGGTAAAAATAATGTTTTAATAATATGAGATGACCTAGAAACATGTCCTACCCTCATTGGATGTGTCATGGACGACCAAGGAAATCCATGAGTCAACTTGGGGACCCCATTGAGCCACATTGGTTGTAAAATGACATAAATACCTTTTATTTAATGTTAATGTAAAAAATGGCACAAACATGATATGTTTTACTAAAACAATTTTTAAATGTGGTTATACAAGTCAGATTTTTGATTATAAATAGTCATTGGAAAGATAAAACGATTTCCTACATCATAGTATTTTTTTTATAATTTTTAGACATTAAATAACTTAAATTATTTATGACATAATAATTATGCAGTGATGACATCATTATTTGACGATTTAAATAAAATGGAAAGATAATGTAAAATCTATGAACTACACATGTCCAAAACATATTGTATGGGTTTATTTCGAACCCTTATCACCTTATCCACTAATTATATTAATTTCTGACCTTTTAAAACCGAAACACTTTTTCAAATAATGTAATATTTCTTTACATTCCAAAAGTTCCCCTCCTCTCCTCTTATAAAAGGCCCCCACCTCTACCACCTTACCCACACTACCAAAGCCTTTGGCTCGGCCAACCCCTATACATTTTGTCTCTCCACATCCCTCTATTACTCCTTGAATCCTCACTTTGGGCATAAGTCTTCCCAAGGAAGCCTTTGATCTCAAACCAAAGGGAGTTACCCGATTTTAAGGTAATGTCTTCTTTTGAGTCCTTTTGTTTTATTTGGCATCTCCAACCTCATAAACTCTTTTTATTCTTTTCTTTTGTAACAACTAAAGTATCCTCAATATAATAGGATGTTTTTATAATAAGGATTCTAGCTACACATACACCCACCTACATATAATGGTTAACGAACATACTGTTTCCGTGGATGGCGAATTTATGCCTCCCGAAGCGATGATTCCTCAACATTCTTTTAACACCTTCAAAGGTGGCCATTAAGATGTCAATATATTTATATATGATATATAATATGTTTATGTTTTTTTTTAAGATTCTGTATTTTTCATTTTGGGCATACCTTTATGGTTTCCATTATAGGTAAACACGATATCTTCATTTAAGGAAGTGCGGACTACCGCCCCCTCAAAGTGATGTGATTCGTTAATTCCATATGTGGGACGTGTAAAGGATGGATTTAAAGTTATTATATATGATTTTATACTGGAATTATAATATAACTATATATCATTATTATTTCTTTCCATTAAAGTATGAGATAGAAATGAAAGTAGCGTTCATGCGTACGTACGGCTTACCGTCTCCATGAACGGTGCATTTCATTTCTTATCCCCAAATGTAATGTACTATTAACAGTACATGTATATAATGGATATATATAATGAATGATATATCTAAATGATGAATATAATTCTGGAATTAAAATATACATACCTCCCATTTAGTTTTAATTCCATTAATATGACAACGAAATGAAAGTAGCGTTCATGCGTACGTACGGCTTACCGTCTCCATGAACGGTGCATTTCATTTCTTACCTATAAATGATTATGTAATATTATAAATACATGTATATGCTGGATATATATGATATATATGATATCCAAATCAGGAATGTCATTCTGGATATAAAAAACCTTTGACCACACGAACAACATGTAATTGTAAGAAGTCCACTTTCGACTTAAGAACCAAATATCGAAAAAACAAACATTATTAACATAAATGGTTACATAATGTTTATAACATGGAAATAAGTGATATAAAAGGAATAATGAACTTTAAAAAGCTTCTTAATCAAGTATAAATTATCTCAAGTTTATTATTCAGGACGTTAAAGAACGATCGAGTCAAGTCAGACCCAAGGTAAGGGACTTCGTCTCAATCTCCTTTCATTGAGGCATTTTTCATTTTATACACAACATTATTTTATACGGTGTATAAACTCCATTGAATTATACTTTTATACAAAAGGAATATTTTTCTACAAATTGTTTTACTAAATGAAAAAAAGGAATGTTTTTTTTAACGTACGTGGTGACAACGACCTTTTCCGCCGCCGTGAGTATTATTTGGTCTTTGGCTTCCTCAACAAGCCGTAATGTTTTTAAAATAAAATAAATACCATATACTCTTTTATGTATTTTCGTATTGAAAATGGTTTTGATAAAGGATTCTATTATGATATATTGTGATTGAAATATGGAAATGTTATCATTCCTTTATATTGGTTTTATGTTTTATGATTTTATATTGGTACTTAGACATTTGACGGGTGGTTACATGATAAACCATATGATGGGTGGTGCCGTGAATTCCAGGATGGGTGGTTATGTTATAACCTCCAATGCATTGGGTATGGAAGTCGGCCTTATGGAAATTCCATTAAGTATGTATGGAAATTGGCCATATGGCTATTCCATTAAGTGATATGTGTGGAAGTTGACCGTATGGATATTCCACTTAAGTATGTTTATATCCCAAGTTACCTTTATATATTATATGTGTTCTTTATATGTTTTCATGGTAATCCTTTTGTTACAAAAAGGTAAGTAATGATACATTATATAGTGAAGATTTTTTACTACTTCATGATGGTGAAAGTATTACTTTGTTAGAGTATACATGGTTTACTTGATGTTTGAAAAATAACAGTTTTCATTCTTTGTGTATCCCTTACTGAGCTTTTTATGCTCACCCCAAGTTTTTTTCGAAATGTTTTTCACAGGACATAAAGTGTAATAAGGTCAAGGATGGGATCAAGGGAATGTCATGCTATATAAGACATGGAACTAGACATGTTTCTTTTTAAGAGTTTTTATTATTATTATGGAAACTTAGTAGAAGTGTCTACTTTGTAATCTTTTGAGATGTAATCTTTATGTTCTAATTCTCTAAAACTCTAAACCTAAAAAGATCCTCAATGTGAATTATTCATTTAATTCAATATTATGTAAGGTTTAAGGCTGGGGCCTTATAGTTGGTATCAAAGGTCGGTTTAGATAACTTTAGGAGTTAGAATTCTATTAAATGATTATACAAAAATATTTTTTTATGGTCAAATTGAAATTATATAGCATTTGAAGATTACCATGTTGCTTCATCTAAGACATGTTTGTTCAGAATGGTTTTCCGCAGAGGAAGCAGAGATGTTTTTTTGGGAAGTCATACTGAGGGAAATGACCTTCCAAATCAGCATACTAAGATGGTTAGAATCAGAATTGAGCAGTTTACTGCAGTGATGGCTCAGTTGAATCAAGTGATAAATGGTGGTTGTGTTATTGATGATATTTTGGTGTTTTATAAATGTAAAGAGGAGCATGAAAGACATTTAAGTGTTATCTTGCAAACCTTAAAAGAAAAGAAATTGTATGGGAAATTCAGCAAGTGTGAGTTTTGGTAGCAACAAATTTCTTTCCATGGTCACATTGTTTCTAAATATGGGATAACTGTTGATCCTGGAAAAACAAAAGTTGTGGAAGAATGGCCAAGACCCACAAATGTAACAAAGATTCGTAGAATCCTTGGTATGGTAGGCTATTACCGAAGGTTTGTTAGAAATTTTTCATGGTTATCTAGTCCAATGACTAAGCTAACTCGGAAGGGTGTTAAGTTTATCTGGACAAAGGAATATGATGATTGTTTTTAGGAATTGAAAAGAAGATTGGTGAATGGTCCAGTTTTGGAACTACCTTCCAGGAATGGTGAGTTTGTTATATACAGTGATGCTTCATTGAAAGGAATTGGTTGTGTCCTAATGCAGAATGATCAGGTAATTACTTATGTTTCACGACAGTTGAAAACTCATGAGGTAAATCACCCAACACATGATTTGGAATTAGCTGCTGTTGTTTTCGCTTTAAAAATTTAGAGGCATCATTTGTATGGAGTAAAGTGTGAAATATATACTGATCACAAAAGTTTAAAGTATATATTCACTCAGAAAGAGTTAAACATGAGACAGAGGAGATGGCTGGAATTAATCAAGGATTATGATTGTACAATCCACTACCATCCAAGAAAAGCAAATAAAGTGGTCGATTCTTTGAGTCGAAAAATTAATTCTTCATTAACCATGATACGTTTGGAACGAGATACTTTGGTTTTTGATTTAATGAACTTTGGCATAGAATTTGTGGGTGCAGGAAGTCCTTCTATTTTGTTTCAGGTATCAGTGAGATCTTCTCTATCAGGCAGAATCAAGCAAGCACAGAAGCAAGACAATGAGTTGCTGAAAAAGGTAGAGCTGGTTTAGAAAGGTAAGCTGCCTGAATTCAACAATGCTAATGATTGTGTTTTGAGATTTGGGAAGAGATTGTGTGTGCCTTGTGATTCAAAGTTGAAGAATGAGTTGTTATGTGAGTCTCATAGTTCTCTATTTTCAGTTCATCTTAGTAGTACTAAGATGTACAGTGATCTGCGGGAGTATTACTGGTGGGATGGAATGAAAAGAGATATTGTTGATTTTACTGTAAAGTGTTTGACATGTCAACAAGTTAAAGTAGAGAGGCAGTTACCTAATGGGATGCTTCAGCCTTTACCAGTGCCAGAGTGGAAATGGGAGAATATAACAATGGACTTTGTTGTGGGATTACCGAAAACATCTCGAGGTAATAATGAAATCTGGGTTATTGTTGATCGATTGACCAAATCTTCTCATTTCCTTGCTATATGAGGTACTTTATCTCTTGATCAACATTCCCGTTTGTATCTTAAAGAGATAGTCAGGTTACATGGAGTTCCTCTCTCCATTGTATCTGGCTGTGATCCTAGGTTCACTTCTAACTTTTGGAAAGGCCTTTAGAAGTCGTTGGGTACTGAATTAAATTTTAGTATAGCTTTTCATCCTCAATCAGATGGGCAGTTAGAATGAACAATTCATACATTGGAGGATATGCTACGAGCTTGTTCGATGGATTATCAGGGAAGATGGGACCAACATCTTTCTTTGGTTGAATTTTCATATAATAACAGTTTTCATTGTAGTATACATATGGCACCATTTCAGGCATTATATGGGAACCAGTGTCGAACTCCAGCTTTCTGGGATGAAGTTGGTGAAAGGAAGTTGATGGGACCAGAATTGGTAGAAGAGATGGCAGAAAAAGTTCAGCTGATTCAGAAACACATGAGAACATCTCAGAGTAGGCAGAAGAGTTATGCGGGCAACAGGAGGAAGGATCTCCCTTTTGAGGTAGGTGATCATGTTTTTTCTCAAGGTTTCACCATGGAAAAGTGTGATGCGATTTGGTAAGAAAGGAAAGCTGAGTCCAAGGTTCATTGGACCATATGAAATTCTAGAGAGAGTTGGATCAGTTGCTTACCGAGTGGCTTTACCTCCGAGTTTATCTCAGGTACACAATGTTTTTCACGTTTCGATGTTGAGAAAGTACATGCCAGATCCATCTCATGTTTTGAGTCCAGAGGTAGTTCAACTAGAAGAGAACCTATCTTATGAAGAACAACCAGTCCAGATTCTTGACCACAGGGAGAAGGTGTTACGGAATAAGGTGATTCATCAGGTAAAGGTTTTGTGGAAAAACCATGTGATTGAAGAGGCAACGTGGGAATCTGAAAATGGTATGAGGGATAAATACCCCCACTTATTTCGATAAGTGAATAAAATTGCGAGGACGCAATTCCAAAAAGGTGGGAAGGATGTAACATCCCAGGTAAATAAAGAATAAATAATTTTCATATTAATTAATATTTACGAATTAAATATTAATTTTAATTAAAAGTGGTTTCTACATTCGATAGCGTACTTGATATGCAACGATGAGTTTCATTGAAATCTTACGTTGCACTCTAGTAATATAATAATATTATTTTAAATGGTAGTTAACATGTAGTCGTTGTACTGGCAGGAATGGATAGAAATAACTAAAATATGATTATATATGTTTTTAAATGTTTTTTATTTCCACAATAAAAGATAAAGGCTTAAAATACGGAATGAATTCAATTTTAGGCATTTATACCCTAATTTTCACTAAGGGTTCACTTATCACCTTTTGACGGCGAACCGTCATTAAATATAGTTTTTATAAATATTATAAATTCTATTAGGCCAAATATAACTCTTCTTTAGAATCGGGACATCAAAATTTACTTTGTGTAAATTTTTGGTATCTTTCTGATAAAGTTCATTTTTTAATGAATATTGCAAATGTTGTATTTTAATTCAAAACCTATTTTTGATCATATTTATTTATATGATTAGATTATTATTTGAATTGGTTTTAGAGTGAAATTAGAAAATATTTTTACCATTAAATCCAATAGTGGCCGTTGGAATTAATTTCACTTTGAAATCAGACTTAAACTAGTGTCAATCTTTTAATACTTATTATTTCACAAAAACACACTATTTGTCATGACAACGGGAATTAATTATTAAATTAATTAATTTGACTTATAAGTTTTGAATTTTTTAAAATGGACTTTATTTTTGAATTTGGAATATCAAATATATCTTAGGGAGAATTTTTGGGATTTTTCTGAAAAACATCAATTTTTGATGAATAGTGAAATCACTAAGTGGTAGTTAAAGAAACTGATTTTTCGTTTAAATGAGACTTTTCACTTCTGTGATTTTAATTTCAAAAATCCGACATACATGGTTGTCATTAAGAAGTAAAATGTGGTTCAATGAGATTAAAATAATTTTTTGGTGAATAGTGACGTATTAATTTTTTAATTGCGATAAATGGTAATTACTGTAGTTTATGGGAAAAATAATGTTTTAATAATATGATATGACCTAGACACATGTCCTACCCTCATTGGATGTGTCATGGCCGACCAATAAAATCCATGGGTCAACTTGGGGTCCCCATGGAGCCACTTTGGTTGGAAAATGACATAAATACCTTTTATTTAATGTTAATGTAAAAAATGGCACAAACATGATATGTTTTACTAAAACAATTTTTAAATTTAGTTATAAAAGTAAGATTTTTTATTATAAATAGTAATTGGAAATCTAAAAAGCTTTAATACATCATAGTATTTTTTTATAATTTTTAGACATTAAATAACTTAAAATATTTATGACATAATAATGATGCAGCGATGACATCATTATTTGACGATTTAAATAAAATGGAAAGATAATGTAAAATATATGAACTAAACATGTCCAAAACTTATTGGATGGGTGGATTTCTAACCCTTATCACCTTATCCACTAATTATATCAATTTGGGACCTTTTAAAACTGAAACACATTTTCAAATAAAGTAATATTTCTTTACTTTCCAAAAGTGCCCCTCCTCTCCTATTATAAAAGGCCCACACCTCTACCACCTTACCCACACTCCCAAAGCTTTTGGCCCGGCCAACCCCTGATCATTTTGTCTCTCCACTTCCCTCTATTACTCCTTGAAGCCTCACTTTCGGCAGAAGTCTTCCCAAGGATGCCTTTGAGCTCTAACCAAAGGGAGTTACCCGATTTTAAGGTAATGTCTTCTTTTGAGTCCTTTTGTTTTATTTTGCTTCTCTAACCTCCTAAACTCTTTTTATTATTTTCTTTTGTAACAACTCCAGTAAACTCAATATACTAGGATGTTGTTATAATAAGTATTCGAGATACACTTACACCCACCTACATCTAATGGTTAACGAACATACTGTTTCCGTGGATGGCGAATTTATGCCTCCTGAAACGATGATTGCTCAACATTCTTTTAACACCTTCAAAGGTGGCCATTAAGATGTCACTATATTTATATATGATATATAATATGTTTATGTTTTCTTTAAGCTTCTGTATTTTTCATTTTGGGAATACCTTTATGGTTTCCATTATGGGTAAACACGATATCTTCATTTAAGGAAGTGCGGACTACCGCCCCCTCAAAGTGATGTGATTCGTTAATGCCATATGTGGGACGTGTAAAGGATGGATTTAAAGTTATTATATATGATGTTATACTGGAACTATAATATACCTATATATCATTATTATTTCTTTCCATTAAAGTATGAGATAGAAATGAATGTATCGTTCATACGTACGTACAGCTTACCGTCTCCATGAGCGGTGCATTTCATTTCTTATCCCCAAATGTAATGTACTATTAAAATTACATGTATATAATGGATATATATAATGAATGATATATCTAAATGATGAATATAATTATGGAACTAAAATATACATACCTCTCATTTAGTTTTAATTCCATTAATATGACAAAGAAATGAAAGTAGCGTTCATGCGTACGTACGACTTACCGTCTCCATGAACGGTGAATTTCATTTCTTACCTCTAAATGATTATGTAATATTATAAATAAATGTATATGATGGATATATATGATATATATTATTTCCAAATCAGGAATTTCATTCTAGATATAAAGAACCTTTGACCACACGAACAACATGTAATTGTAAGAAGTCCACTTTCGACATAAGAAACAAATATCGACAAAACAAATATTTTTAACTTAAATGGTTAAATAATGTTTATAACATGGAAATAAGTGATATAAAAGGAATAATGAACTTTAAAAAATTTCTTAATCAAGTATAAATTATCTCAAGTTTATTATTCAGGACGTTAAAGAATGATCGAGTCAAGTCGGACCCAAGGTAAGGGACTTCGTCTCAATCTCCTTTCATTGAGGTATATTTCGTTTTATACACAACTTTATTTTATACTGTGTATAAACTCCTTTGACTTATACTTTTATACAAAAGGAATATTTTTCTACAAAGTGTTTTACTAAACGACAAAAAGAAATGTTTTTTTTAACGTACGCGGTGACAACGACCTTTTCCGCCGCCGTGAGTATTATTTGGTCTTTGGCTTCCTCAACAAGCCATAATGTTTTTAAAATAAAATAAATACCATATACTCTTTTATGTATTTTGGTATTGAAAATGGTTTTGATAAAGGATTGTATTATGATATATTGTGATTGAAATGTGGAAATGTTATCATTCCTTTATATTGGTTTTATGTTTTATGATTTTATATTGGTACTTGGACATTTGACGGGTGGTTACGTGATAAACCATATGACGGGTGGTGCCGTGAATATCAGGATGGGTGGTTACATTATAACTTCCAACGCATTGGGTATGGAAGTCGGCCGTATGGCTATTCCATTAAGTATGTATGAAAATTGGCCGTATGGCTATTCCATTAAGTGATATGTGTGGAAGTTGACCGTATGGTTATTCCACTTAAGTATATTTATGTCCCAAGTTACCTTTATATATGCTATGTGTTCTTTATATGGGTTTTATGGTAATCCTTTGGTTAAAAAAAGGTAAGTAATGATACTTTATTCAGTGAAGAGTTTTTACTACTTCATGATGGTGAAGGTATTACTTTGTTAGAGTATACATGGTTTACTTGATTTTTGAAAAATAACAGTTTTCATTCTTTGTGTATCCCTTACTGAGCTTTTTATCCTCACACCATGTTTTTTCGAAATGTTTTTCACAGGACTTAAAGTGGAATAAGGTCAAGGATGGGATCAAGGGAATTTCATGCTATATAAGACAAGGAACTAGACATGTTTCTTTTTAAGAGTTTTTTTTATTATGGAAATTTAGCAGAAGTGTCTACTTTGTAATCTAATCTATGTTGATTTAAAATATCATCAGTTCAACAAGACATAAGGTATTAGGATAACACATTTTTTTATTTTAATATCCCTTTACTAATGTTTAAGAATTAATTTATTCATTGAATAAGAGATAGGTATATATATATTTATGCTTGACAATTAGAGTTTCAACCTTCAACTCATCTTTCACTCAAAAAGATAATAGAACTCACAAATATTATACTTATCCTAATTTTCTGAGGTTACAAATGTTAACACATACCATTTAGATTAGTAAAATTATTTTGTAATAACCAGGGACTTCTTGTAGGCTAGTGGTAGGAAATAAAGGCTTGTCGCACTATGACTGTGGGTTCGATTCCTGCAGCTTTGTCCGACACGATGGGTTATGCCCCACCCTGCAGGTTGTCCTTTTTCTAAAACTATAGTATTATAATATTCCAAAAATAATCTTAATAAATTTTTTAACCTTAAAAAATACTATCCAAAGATCAACTTAATCCACTCCAACCATTATAGTTATCCAAAATACCTATGTCCAGACTTTCTCTAAAAGGTCTCTTAATTCCAAAATCAATTTATCAGATTCCCCAAACAAATTAAAGTTTCTATTTTTGTCATATACTAAAAATATGATTACCTTCATCATATTAAAACCATAATGAAATCAACAAGTACTGCAGTACAATCCTTATATATATATATATCACATTATTCTAATAACCTTAATATAATCCATGAGTCCAAAAGCACCAATACATTAATTATTCTGCTTCAACTGTTGTAACAGCATAATATTTTCCTTGATCCCTTGGCCTTTTCTGAGGTATGTTTACCTGACTATTAGGACATTCATTTGCATAATGCCCCACTTCCCTACAATTGTAGCATTCAACATTGATAGCCTCTTTCATTCCCTTGAAATCACGCGCCTGGTGACCTTTTTCTCCACATTTATAACAAACTCCCATTCCTTTTAGGCAAGTACCAGGGTGATTCTTCCCACAATGATCACATAATGGAAAATCCTTCTTTCCCTTTTTCCCTTTATCTGTCTCTTGTTCCACCGTTCTCTTCTTCTCTTGCTTTATTTTTTTTTCATAATACTTAGAGAATTCCTTTTCTGTTTTGATAGCATATGAGGCAATATCTTCGTATGTTGAGAACGATTGTGATACTAAAGCTCGACGGAGAAATGGTTTTAACCCATCAATGAAATGATCAATCTTACCTCTTGTGTTATGTATATAATCTGCAGCATACCTTGCTAACCTTGTAAAGTTGGCCTCATACTTTGCGACATTCTCATCCTCCTTTTGTTTCAGACTCAAAAATTTCCTTTCCATATCTGCTCTATGGTCATGAGGAAAGTATTTTTCTAAGAAATGATCTTTGAACTCCCTCCATTCCATATTCGATATGTCATCATCTTCCTTTGTGTTTTGAATCAATGACCACCATTGATCAGCATCTCCAGTGAGGCGGTAAACTTCCATGATAACCCTTTCCCTTTCACTACTCCCCAAGGCGTGGAATATTTTCTCTAAGGAGTTTATCCACTGCTCAGATACTAATGGATGTGTACCCCCATTAAATGTTGGTGGTTGTTGCCTCATGAAGCGGTCTAACATTGATCCTCCACATTGCGGATCAGGGTGCTCCATACGAGTAAGGTTATTATTCATAACCTGAGTGAGTTGTCCCAGTATGGTAATAAGTTGATCAGCACCAGTTGTATCTCTAGATCCACAATAATTATCTTGAGCAGGAGGGCAATCCCTACACGGAGTACGTGCATTGATACGGTTTTCATTCCTTCCAGTAGGAGCCATTTCTAAACAATGGCATAAACTAGATTAGTTTATGAATTAAAATACATAATTCCATATTTGTAAAACACTTTACATAAATTGAACTACTTATGGATATAATCCATAATCATAAAAAGAAGTGTTTTCTATGATAAAGTATGTACTCATAACCCTTCAGAGTGGTTTGTAAAGAAAATGAGAATTATCCTAAGCATATCCCCTGGGAGTGTCGTAACCAAGAGTGCAGCAAGGCCCATTGTCGTGCACCAGTTCCAGTTCGAGTCCAGCTCAAAGCGGTGTTTTCGGGTTTTACCACTAGGTACATCTGTGCCAGATCCGCCTCTACCTTCTCGTATCAAGACAGGGAAGTATCGCTCAGAAAACTCACAAAATCTCTATAATACCAAAATTCTAGGAAGTTCTTCTATACTAATCCTTAAAGTCTATCTTCAGGCTATGTGCTCTAATCAGAGTTTATCTAAATCTAGCTTCCAAGGTTAGTACTAAATTATCTCTGATACCAACTGTAACGCCCCGACCCCAGCTACCCGGAGTCAGTGCATTACTTCGTAACATTGGCATGATCACAAAAGATCAAGTCTCGAAAGACCGATTAGTTTAGTAGCCTTGGAAACACTAGATACATTCGTAAACATTACATTACATCATAAAGTGAAATACTACAATAACAAAGTCTCCATATTCCACAATCATATCCTCTTCTGACTGTCCCTGTAGGTCACTCATAAAATACTTATTCACATCCTGGAAAATATTAAAACATTGAAAGGGGTGAGCTCAGATGATCAGTAAGGATAACAATATTGCGGAAGCTTTCATAAATAAACATAAACATTTATGGCAATGTATAACTAAAACAAAAGCCTTTTAAAATTTAACATCAACATAATATGGAAAAAGTAAAATGAGATAATGCCATTTACTTCTTCAAATGGATATTCTACTAGGCGAATAATCACATGCAATATCAATAACCATTTTCATAATGATGGAATGCATAATGCTAGACTATCATAACCACGTAGCCAAGGCCTCATGCCAAGACCACAAATAAGATTTTGTCAAGGCCTCGTGCCAGGACACTAGTATGTCTCATGAGACCTGCCGATGCATCGAGGAGCTATAGCGGGCTCCACCCGTCACTTATTAAGTCCAATGCATTCCTCATATGAATAGGTTTAAACATATCATGAACCATAAAATAATCGTATCACATAAAACATGCATAAAAGAAAACATCACATTTCCACATTTCAATCACAAGTTATCAATAAAACACATTGTTATAATAAAAACGCTTTCAAAACCATTTTAAATACCAAAATAAAATAAAGTTAAAACTATTTATTTATTTTTCATTAAAAAAGTGATGGCTTGTAGAGGAATCCGAAACTCAAATAATAGTCACGGCGGCGGAGAAGTCATTGTCGCCACATATGTACGGAAAGAAAAACATTTCCTTTTTGTCGTTTAGTAAAATGCTTCATATAAAAAGAATCCTTTTGAATAAACGTAAAAGTCAAAGAGGTTTATACGCTGTATAAAGGAAAGTTTTGTATAAAACTAAATATGCCTCAATGAAAGGAGATTGAGACGAAGTCCTTATAAAGATCATTTTTAAAATAAAATAGATATATTATGTTTATTCACTATAATTAAACATAAATAATGTACAAATACAAGATAGGACATAATAATATCATGACATAATTTGAAAGTAGGAGATTAACCCAAATAATGGAAGTTGGGTTAAGAAATTCCCTTACAAAGATCATTTTTAAATAAAATATATCTATTATTTGTATTTACTATAATTACACATAAATAAAGTACAAATACAAGATATTACATAATAATATCATGACATAATTTGAAAATAGGAGATTAACCCAAAGAATGGAAATTGGGTTAAGAAGTTCCCTTACCTTGCGTCTTGTCCTGACTCGACCGTTCTTTAACATCCTGAATAATAAACTAGAGTTAATTTTTATTTACTTAAGAACCTTTTTCATGTTAATTATTCCTTTTATATCACTTATTACCATGTTATGAACATTATGTAATTATTTAAGTTAATAACGGTCGTTTTGTCGATCTTTGGTACTTGAGTCACAAATAAACTTCTTATAATTACAAGTTGTTCATGTGGTGAAATATCCATTATATCCATAATTATATTCATGAGTTAGATATCATATATATCATATATATACAGTATATACATTCATTTATAATATTATGTAACATTTAGAGGTAAGAAATGAAATGCACCGTTCATGGAGATGGTAAGTCGTACGTACGCATGAACGCTACTTTCATTTCTATTTCGTATTTAATGGAATGAAATCATAATTATATAAATGTATAATATAATTCCAGTATAATATAGTGTATAATACAATTTACTCCATCCTTTATACATCCCACATATGGCATTAACGATTCAAATCACTTTGAGTGGGTGGTAGTCCGCACTTCCTAAAATGAAATTATCGCGTTTACCCATAATGGAAATCCTAAAGTATGCCATAAATGAGAAATACAGAAGCATAAGTAAAACATAAACATATTATATATCATATATAAATATAGTTACATCTTAATGTCCACCTTTGAAGGTGTTATATGAGTGTTGAACATTCATCGTTTCGTGAAGCAGAAATTCGCCATCCACAGAAACAGTATGTTATTTAACCATTAGATGTTGGTGTGTGTAAGTGTAGCTCGAATCCTTCTTATAAAAACATCCTAGTATATTGATTATACTGGTGTTGTTACAAAAGAAATGAATAAATAGAGTTTAAGGGGTTTGAGAAGCTAAAAAAACAAAACAACATTAGAGAAGACATTACCTAAAAATCGGGTAACTCTTTTTGATTTGAGCCAAAGGCTTCCATGGTAAGAATTCTGCCCAAATTCAGACTCCTAGGAGTAAGGGAGGGAAGTTGGGAGAGTATTTGGGCAGATTTTGGCCGAGCCAAATGGCTTGAAGGTGTGAATAAGGTGGGAGTGGTGGGGGCCTTTTATAAGTGGAGAGGAGCGGCACTTTTGGAAAGTAATGAAATGTTATTCTATTATAAAATGATTTTAGGATTATAAAGGTCCCACACTTGTATAATTCTAGGATAAGGTGATAAGGGTTTGAAATCGCCTCATACAAAAGGTTTTGGACAAGTTTATGCCCTGGAATTTACATTATCTTCTCATTTTATTTAATCGTTAAATAATGAGGTCATCGCTGCATCATCATGATGTCATAAATAATTTAATTTATTTAATGTATAAAAATTATACAAAATCTACTATAATGTATGAAATCTTTTTATCTTTATAGTTAATATTTATATTCAAAAATAGGACTTTTATATCCCCATGTAAAAAATTGTTTAGTAAAACATTTCATGTTTGTGTCATTTTTTACTTTAACATTAAATAAAAGGTATTTATGTCATTTTCCAAATAAAGTGGATCCATGGGGTCCCCAAGTTGACCCATGGATTTTCTTGGTCGGCCATGACACATCCAATGAGGTTAGGACATGTTTCAAGCTCATCTCATATTATTAAAACCTTATTTTTACCTTAAACTACACTAATTACCTCTAATCGCGATTAAGAACTTAAAAGCTACTATTCACCAAAAATTATTTTAATCTCATTGAACCACATTTTACTTCATAATGACAACCATGTATGTCGGATTTTTGAAAATCAAAACACAGAAGTGGTAATATTTCATTTAAACAAAAAATCAGTTATTTAACTACCACTTAGTGGTTTCACTATTCATCAAAAATTGATGTTTTTCAGAACAATGCCAAAATTTCACCCTAAGCTATAATTGATATTCCGAATTCAAAAATGATGTATAGTTTAAATAATTCCAAACATATAAGAGTCGTTAATTAATTTTATAATTAATTTCCACCGTCACAACAAATAGCGTGTTTTTAAGAAACAATATATATGAAAAGATTAGCAATTGTTTATGTCCAATTTCAAAGTGAAATTAATTCTAATTAACACCATTGGATAAAATGGTAAAAATATATTCTAATTATACTTTAAAACCACTAAATTGTATAATTTATCACAATAAATTATTTTGATTAAAAAAGTTGTTTTTAAGTATTTTTCACTATTCATAAAAAATTAGAAGTTCTCAGAGAAATACCAAAAATTCAACATAGACTAATTTCGATATTCCGAATCCAAAAATGAAGTACATTTTGAAATATAAAATTTCTATAATTTTAAAAAGTGGTTATTACTATTTATAAGGGATACTTTGATTAGTCGCGGTGTTTTAGAACTCGAAGTTGCGTACAATGCAAGCTATTGCATTTTTGAATGAGAAGCGTATCTTGGAAGCTCGGGGTGTTACAAGTATGAGGATGAATTATTCTATAAAAATGTCAAAAATATATATATATATAATAAACTAAAGTTTTCATTCATCTTCGATAAGGGTATGTGAATAGAGTATATCAAAATAAAAACAATTGAAAAGAAAATGAAAGAGGATTTTTACATATTGATTTCTTTTCCTTGGGAACCTCTTTAAGGCTCTTGGTTTTGGTCTTTTGGTGAGAACATAAGGTAATGGATGTTAGGAATCGTCTTGGGATGTGATTTGAGATGAAATTAAGAACAATAAAATACAATTATGTTTTACTAGAATTCGTGGGGAGGGAAGGTATTTCTAGTGAAAGAAAGGGTTGTTTTCTCATTATTATATTCACTAGTTTATTAATTAGGCTCTAGACTATGTATAGTTTTTGAATTATCATCAAATATATTAAAATAATAATGGATAGATCTTAATTTTGGGCTTACATCTGCCTTACATCGTCTATGAATCACTAAATCATATATTTTTATTATATCGTAAATTATTGTAATTTACTATTCACCAAAAATTCATGTTTTTTAGAAAAAAAACCTGAAAAATTAACCATAACCATTTTCGATGTATAGAATTCAAAAATGAAATGAATTTTTTAAAAGAAATTTTATAACTATGAGATATTTAATTTTTAATTAATATCATAATTTATTTGAAAAATAGAGAGATCAATATTTTGGCCTTACATTAGCCATACATCATCTATGAATCAATAAACCATATATTTACCATATATCATAAATTACGGCATTTCAATATTCACTGAATATTCATTTCTTTCATAAAAATATAAAAAATTCACCCTAACCATTTTTGACATGTATAACTCAAAAATCAACTCTATTTTTTGAAAAAGATTTCCTAAATATGGGAAATTAAATTTTTAATTAAAATAATAATTTATTCAAAAAATACTAGTATTAAAACTATAATAGATTTTAAAAAACATTAAAAAAATAATTAATGTCTCATTAAATTATCTTATAATCATTATACAAAAATGATAATACTTTATGAATCGATTTTATGAAAATATATTTTTTTTAAAATCGTTATATTAATTATAAAATTGTAATTATATATAATGAATTTTAAAAATACCAATAATTAATTGGTCATTTTCAAAACATTTATTTACTTATTCTATTATATAAATATATCATTATTACACTTATAAGATTAATAAATTTTATTTATACTATGATAAGTGAGGTTACTATTTTATTCATGTAACTATTCTAAAGGTTATTTTTCAAATTCGTCAGTTTAAATTACATAATTTGAAATGCTCAAACTATTCATTGTGTTTATCCCAGTTAATAAACTAATAAATTTTATAATATGAAACAACCCCTCTCTTACACTGTAAATACTACCTCTCACCACCTCTCTCAATCACACCTCAATGCCTTGTAATATGCTTAATTTATTCTGAGATATTTTCCAACACCTCTTCCACATGTATTAGTCCTATTGGAATCACAAAAATACCAAAACCAAGGGCCTTTACTAGGTTCACAGGGAAAATAATTGAAGAGGTAAAAATCCAATTTCATTTTCTATTATTTTCTTTTTAATTATTTTTACTTTAATATACTCCCTTAACCTCCCCTTATCAAAGAGTCATGAAATCTATAGAATATTATATGTAGTGTAATTTTATAATTTTCATGGAAAAGTTCTTCATTATACATCCTATCCTCTCCCTTTAATTCACTAATTAAAAACATCACATGTGATGCATATATTTAAATACATCGTGGATGATGTGTTTTCTATTTCCATTTCTACCTTCATGTTTGGTCATAAAACTACTAATATGATTAAATAATGTTGTATTATACTTATTATATTCTATGTTATGTTTTCAAAAAAGTTATTATACATAATATTAATTATTAAAATATAAGTGTTACATAATGATCAAAATTCACAGAAATATACTTGCAGTCATCACTAATGTTTTATCCAACCATCCATAGTAATGCCATATAACCAAATTTATATGTAAGAATATTTAATACTATGGATTTTAATTGATAAAAATTAATTTCAATTATGGTTTTTTTCTCCATTCTTTTAAGAAAATATATAATAAACCAACCATGAAAACCATGAAATATATACACCCAAAATAGTGAGAATAACACAAAATGTTTCATAAATGGGTGGAAATATTTTATAAGAATATAATATAATTAATTATAAATATTAATATGGTTCATTAATATATAAATAAAAATCTCTAAAACATTATAGAATAGGTATGAACATGTTTTAATTAAGATGACCCTAATGTATGGGTATTATTAACCCAAATTCCATTATCTAGGTCATCATTCTACTATAATGATTTTGTGGTACTAAGTTTATTTGGGAAATTAATTTTTTTATTATGTTTTATTTTTTTTATTTAATGTATACTCGCATATTCTATTATTTTTATCAATTTTCACTTCAAATATATGTTATTTTTAAGGTACATTTCTTTAAAAATCCTCTTTTAAATTTTTATATTTATAAAATTCATAATGAATGTTTTTATGATATTGTACTAAATTTATGATTATGGTTCATGTGAATTATGTATGATGATGTGTGGGAGCTATATCGTCCTTTATTTCATTGGGTATGTATATGTTGGAGGTTAATTGTATGATTACTCAATGAGTAACTGTGATGGTTACATCACATGGTAGTTACAATAGTTACATTGGATGGTAACTATATGGGTTAAAAGTTCTATGGAAGCCATATGGGTTAAAATATTATGTAAATAATTCCACAAGTTAATATTGTAGTATCATTTATTTTTATATGTTTTTTAGAAATCTCATGTTTTCCCAATTAAACTATTTGATCCTTGTTATGTGAGAAGTATTTATTTGTGAAAATGATTTCATATGTTTATAAGTATTTATGTGTTATCATTTTCTATCCTTTTTTTTATATACCTTACTTATATTTTTGTTCTCTTCCTAAGTTTTAAAATGTTTTTCATGGGGTTTTAGGATGGTTATGAGAAAATCAAGAGCCATGATGTATGTTGAAATGGGTTTTTGTTGATAGATTTTTTGTTTTTTATTAAAACAATTGTAAAATGAAAAAATAGAGATTTTAGGTACTATCCACGTTTTAAGATTACGGTTTTATATTTTTGATTTATTTCATAACCTTATAAAACTATAAACTAAAATGATCTTTGGTAGTGTAAATAATTTAATTCTAATTGAATTTACGAGATTATGCTATGTGGATTATCTATATTATCTACATATTCTAAAACATCAAGGATTTGATTCATTTCATGTGTTTCTTGGATATACAAAATTAAACATTGAATTATTAATTGATTAAAATAAATTTATATTAATGAATTAGAACCATGAAATTTGAGTGATGTTTGAAAACACAGATTTATTTATAAATTTATTTAGTGGATTTTGAAATATCGTTTTGGGATAATGAAATAAATATTTTCTATTATAAATTTCTATGGTATTTAAATGTTTAATGTGTAATAAAATGATGTTGATTTTTTTATTGGAATACATAGTTAGTGTGGGTTTATTTTCATTGAATGTGACACTAAATAAGTGGGGTTTCCTATTAAGGAACCTGGTGATTTATCACCTTTTGATGACTTAGTGGATCAATTTTAAATGGGTTATGTGTATGGAACTCTTACCTAAAATTTATATGTACATGTGAGAGAGATAGACATGTAAGGTGTTTTCAATGTGGAATAAAATTATAGAAAAAATTACTTTGATCATTTCTTTTTCTTATACCATTTTCATAGATATAATGTGTTTTACCCTCAATTCGACCTGTTTTAAACTGTATAGTTGTTTTGGTGTTTCGCCTTTGTATATAAATTAAATTTCATACCCTAAGCTAATTATTTTTGATTTTTTATAGATTATATGGTCTGATTCCACTATGGTTTTAATAAATTTGATGGATATTGGTTCCATTATACTGTATTTTGTTACATTATCCCCACTACTCTGATGTTTCTTATTATTTAGATTTCATGTTAGGTGAATCAATATTCCTCATGCATCATATTGATAGTTTTCATGTCTATATTTTATTTTTTATTTTTTTATTTCTGCTCAATGGAATGTTATCCAAAAAAATTTTTAAGCATTTGGAATTTATTATTCACCTTCATGGAATTATAGAAACTAAATAAGGTTAGTAGCACATTCAACCCAACCAATGTTAGTGGGTGGTGGTGGGATGTTTCATATTGGATAAAAGTTCATCATTCCTAGTATATTAACTATATAATAATAAATTATTTCCCATGAATCTATGATTTATTTGGATTGGTTATATTCATGGATATGGTTCATGGAAAATGAAATTATGATGAACTTGTGTTGGTGCATTTAATGATTAAATGTTAGTGCATTAAAAAGATTATAAAAAATATAAACACATTTACCTAATAATTAAAGTATCTAAAACCATCATTATTACATGATATTACCATCATATACCATTCCTATGTTTATTTTGATATAATCATTTTATCATTGTTCATAATGGTTGTGAAACCAGCCTAAATAAGAGCTTATTATAATGATTTAATGCATAATGAAGTTTTTTATATAATTATAATATAACTTTTATATATGTATAATAATTTTTAGATATTATTTTTCTTTAAAAAATACATTCCTATAACCATCCATGTATGATGCTAATAGAAAGCTTAATTCATAGTTTATAGAGGTGGTACTCAGCATACACGTATGATTAATGATTCGATTTCTCAATGATATATATAGAATGATTGTATATAATAAATTAATTTTTCTATTTATATTTGTGAATTATTCAACATATTAATTCATTAAAACAATTCTTTTCAAAAAAAATGAAATGTGGGGATGAAAAACAAACCACATTGCTTCAAAGAGACAGTAGTGAATATGTACACATGATCGTTGTTGTGATTTTTTTAGTAGAAGGAATGGATTTAGTATACGGATATATATTAATATAAAAATATTAAATTATTTTAATAATACTTAGGTAGTTATATTATGGTGTATAGAAACGGTTTTAAAGATGAATATTTGGTAGAAGCTAAATTTCATATTTTTAAGATTATATTTTATGAATTGTTGTAACATGATGTGGTGTAAATTATCTTATTTTATAAGTGATTGGAAGGTTAATATTGGATGTACTCATTTCATTTCAATAATGGTATGTGACTATTCGTTGCAAAAAGTATAATAAATTCAAAAATAATAGTCAGTAGTAGAGATTTCGGTGGAACCTCTCATTCAAATTCATTGATGCATGTGTTTTAAATTTATTTTTTCTTTTTTAGTTAATATAATATTTTTTACCCTTCTACTTATACTTGGGTTAATAGTTTATTCCCTCTGAAATTTTTATAAAAATAAAATAAAATTTGGAATTAATGATAATATTGAAAATTATAAGTTCAAAAAATAAAAATAGATTATTAAATAAAATTTTTATGTTCTCAAAAAAACAATTTCATAATTAATTAAGATTATGTAAGAATATATTTTTTAAAAAAGATTGTTGTAAGCATATGGTTTATGAGAAGGTCAAAATTTAAAATAATATTTATTTCCAAGAAATAATTTGGTTGATTATAAATTAAATAATTTATTCACATATGGAAATAAAACAAAAATTTATATTAAATATTATTATTTAAAATTGAAGATTAAAAACTTTTTATATAGTGGAATAAAATATTTGCGATAATCAAAAAATTTACTATAGTTTCTAAATTATAAAAAAAATATTTAAAAATCTTAATTTTATGCAATTAATTTGTCTTTTATTAATAAAATTATTAATTAAATGATAAAACATTATTATATAATAATATATAAAAAATTATAATTATCGTAAAAAAAAATATATTTTCACTATTCACTAAAAAGAAAACTTTTTAGAAAAATCCAAACAATAATCCAATGGTAATATTTACATTAGAAATCAATAAACAAAATTAATTTTATTGAATATAAATTATAATTTTCTATTTAACTTAAAATTAAAATAAGAAATGTATTGGAAAACTTTTTTATTTAAAAATTATTTTTAATCACAATAATTATACTTAATCCATAATTTTATTGAATTTATAATTGATGATGAACTTTTAATATAAAAGTTGTTATATTAATAATATATTTTATTTATAATATCTATATAAAATATCCCATATCATTTTAGTTTGTATTTTAGTGTGGAAAAATCTATCAACTGTATTAACATTTTATATAAAAATATATTCACAAATATCATAGTGTTATTGGAAATATGATGTTATAAGAACTAAACTATTGTATCTTCTTCGGCTATTTACAACCTAGTTGTTTCCCCATGGGGTATATTTTTCAATAATAAATCTTGTAGTGGTCCACATAGAGTCTTTTGGATGTAATATCTCCACCACATAAGTGGGCGAATTTCTTCAATTATTGATTTTCTTTCAAACACCATAATGGGGGATTCACATTGAATGAATATATTTTCTTAAGAGTATGTCATTCTTTCATTATTCTCTTCACCCAAAATCATTCCATTATTTGGGATGTATTGGTTGACCATTGTAGACCGTGTTTGGATCTTCGCCATTCTTATCCATCTATTTTTCATCTATATTTATTCTTATTTTATAAGGTTACTTTCAGGGATCGTTATTATATTTCACTTTATCATGGTGAAATCAGATTAATATAAATGGAATTTTGGGTTTTTGGTTTTGATAAACTAAATTAGGAATATATAACATTATTTCTCATCTTTTTAATTGAATTTTATTTCAAAGTGTATTTGTGAAGTGATTTCATAAATTTTATTAAAATTTTTTTATTTATTAATTTTTCAGTAATGATATATTATGTGTAGGTGAACCATGTTCACATAATCAACCATGAACACATTTTTGTTTATATATTCCTTTTTAGCCACACCATTTGGTGATTTTCAGGAAATATAAAAATAAGAATTATCAATTCGATACATATTTATTGTTATTTTCAATTAATTAAAAGAATATAATTGCTTGAGATAAGATCTCATGATAGGGGAGTTGTTCATTGAGGTATTGTATAGATCAAGACGAGCATGTATTAATGTATAAATCCATAAATAGGTTTCTATTTCCTACCTAATTAATCCATAAAATATTAGTGTATTTTGGTTTTGTGTTTATTGATCATGGGTACTATGATTAGGGTGAATCATATACAAATAAAATGTACTTGGGATTATGAAATAAAATGGAAAAACTTGTATCCACCAAGACCCTAATAGCCTAGATTTTGTGTTATACATAATTACACTGGCATAAGATACAAGGCATCACATCCCAATGGACCGAAGAGTTTAGTAGCCTTGGTAAAATAGATATATAATTGAGTATTAAATTACATTTTAATTCAATAATTAAATAACATTTTTCAATAAAAACTACATTTCATCTATAATATCCCTATATATATATCATAGTGAACATTATGGAAAATAAGAGAAATGAGTCAAAATAAGGGTGACCACAAATTATAAGTAAATTTTGTGTACAACAAAATAAATAATGGATCAATAAAAACAATAAATATGAAACGATAAATAACTGAACACGTATTCAAATTGAAATAACTTGAAATCATAAATAGATAATGAATAATCAACATGGGAATGTAAATAAATGAACTAAAATGCTATATAATAAATAATATGAGAATGAAATTCATCTAAAGATAATATCACTATGGAAATATCCTTGATAATAATAATATAAATGAAGGAGATACTTAATTATGGGATGTTATGATTTCAAGACAAATGATACCTTTAATATTAATATGTTTCACAATACAGTTTAAAATTGATGTGTAAAACACATTTTAACTATGTTGTTTCAATTGATTCATCTCATGAGACCACTGACATATTTAGGTGATTTCATAAAACAGTCCCCTACCATGTTTTAAAGTATAAATAATTCTTCCAAAATCTAATAATAGATTTAATTCATCAATAAATAATCCTTATCATTAAATATCTGTATTGAGTAAGAAAATATGGATTTATCAATATTTCCCCAGTTAGTCAAATAACATCCAAAGTAAACACAATATGTATAATCTTTTCTTTAGGACATGATGTAATAATATTAATCCTAAAATAATATAGATATTTATGATAAATGTAATGTTAAATGAAAAATTAATACAAGTGATTATTTCAAGTTAATGTTAACACTCTGAAAATATAGATTGATTTTTCAATAAATGTTTTTCAAGTAAAATATAATTTGATTAAATAATTAAAATTAAAAAATACAATATCATGAATAATGAATTTATATTTATATTATATGTTAAAAGGTCCATATATACACCATATAAACATGAATTGGGGAATGAAAACAAATATGTCTTAATAGAATGTAAATCGAGAAAAAATTCCTTACCCCATGATTACTTCAGGTAAAATCTTCTATAAACTACTGTATAATGTTTTTAAAAATGATATTACATTTTTAAAGTACCATATTAGTATTCATATTATAATATATTATTCTACTACAACATCATATCACCAGTTCATTAATAATGTGACATTATTTTCATTATTTCGAGTGTTAACAGCCTTATTCTGTCATATAAATATTTCCAGGAACGATTGGATTCATGAATGTATTATATAGTTCTATAATATATTGAATAATAATCATGATATAATTTTCATATTTTTAAATAAAATATACCTTCTAATCCATCATTTATTTAAGTTACGAAAAATGAATTATGTTACAATCATGGAGATGGTTGATCATACGTACGCATGACAAATTTTTCATATTCACTGATCATTATAGAATAATGGTAAGAAATATATTAAATATATAAAATTATCATGACATCATGTATTAAATATTATAAACTTAAATTTTTCATCCATGTTGTGTGGTTATGAAAAGAGAGTCACATCACTTCATGAAGTCTATAGTCAACACATAAACAAACGATGTTATCGTGTTTAAATGAGTGGAAAATAAAGAAATAAAATGATGTATATTATTTTTACAAAATGATAAAATTTTATAAATATAAAAAAAATTCCATTTATATCACATTTAATAAGTAAAAATATTCCTTATAACCTTCCATGTAAAGTACTCGAGAAAGACAAATCACATCGCTTCTCAGGATGATTTTCTGTACACGCACGAGTGATGTTATTGTGTCTCATATGAGACTGAATATATATATATATATGAAATAATTAATTGAAAGGTTTAATAATTTTTTAAATATCATAGTTGTAATTTATATTTGTCATCATACCCTACATTTATATTTGGAAATGAAAAACTAAACGACATCAGTTAGCGAAGCGGTAGTACATTGTGCCCACACACGATGATTATGTAACAAAATTGATGGAAGTAGAGGCTTTTCAGGGTCAATAAATTATTATAATAAAATAATATTTTATTTATTATATTATATATTTATATTACCATGGTTAAATAAAAATTTAAGGATATGGATTATGATGTAAAATAAATATTCTCGTTGAAAATCTTTACCTCTTCTTCCAGTATTATCTTTACATTTACATTGAAACATTACTTAGATAACATTATGCCTGAAATATGGGTTAAAAAATGAGGAGAGGGAACTTCATAATGTTTTTGGGTTATGATTTGGATGATCCAATTGGATTGAAATTTGTGAAGATGAGAAGGGACTGACTTCCCTTTTATAGTTGTGGATGAGTGACTTTCTTGTAAATACCCAAACGCTTTCACTATTGGGAGGTAAATATTACACCAAGTGGCTCAATAATTTGGAATTAAGATTTTTAATGGATTATATAGTGTATAAAAACCTCCTCCACATAACGAAACACAATTTTAAATATTTTTTTATCATCTTCTATGTATCCATTATTTTATTTATTTTGGTTTTCAATATGGTAACCAGTCCTTAACCTAGGTAATTTATACATTGAAACTAATTTAATGTGGAAATTATTGTATAAATTGGAAAATGTTATTTTAAATTTTATATAAAATTTATCAAATAAAAATCATCTTGGTGTTGAAAATTAATTCTAACAGAATCTCATATAATGGGAATAAACAATAATTTAACATTAATTGTGCTAACAATATGTTTAATATTTAGGAATTATTATATTTATTATAAAATAAAAAAATATCTATTAATGAAAAAAAATTAGTAATTGTTAAAATTTAAAAATGACCTGGAAAAATAAATTATTTTTAGATATTTTAAAACATTTAATAAAATATAATTTATCATAAAAAGGCATTAATGTTAGTTTTTCCATTATTCATTTAAATTTAATTTTAGAAAATAAATAAAATGACCTAATTATAGTATTTTTTGTTAATAAACGATATTAAATGATATATTAATCAAAAAAATTAATGGAATATAAAAATTTATACAATTTTGTTTAATTTTAATTTTTTTAGAATTATTTATTTATTTTATTGATAGATAAATAAATAATATATTGACCTTTCTTATGAATTTTCAATTGTTATTTCACCTATGAAAATAAAATATAAAATACGGTGATAAAAAATAATTTATATTTAAAAATAACATATATAACTAAACCAGTGTTATTTTTTCTCTTTCCCAATTTATTATATAAATTAAAATGATGAAATGAATTTTATTCATTAATTCACTTATTATGTGGGTCATATTCAAAGGACTGTGGAATGAAATTTACATAAATTAAATAATTTTAAGTCCATGGTAGGAATAAACTTAGTAAATAAATGTTTGAGAGTATTTTAGGCCATTCTCAAACTTATCATTCTAGTTTTACCCTTAGTGAATCTATTTTTACATTAATCATGATAATTAATTTTTACTACATATACTATACATATCGGAAAAAAATTAAATTTACCTTATTATAAATTTGAAATTATGATTTTTAAAAATATATAATACTTTTCCCAATATTTAATTTCCATATGTGGAAAATTTTATGTTAAAATTAATGTCATAGACGTGATGAGAAAATGAGTTTTTGGAGTTAAAATGTTCAAATGTTTGGAATTTTTTATATCTAAATTTAAAATTAAAGTGATTAAAATTACATAAATAATATTAATTGGTGTATAATTGATATATTTTAACATTAAACCCAATTCAAAATATATTTTAACGTTATAAATTAATTAAATTTAAAAGGAAATTTCAAATTATAATTCATTACTTTTCACTATTGATCATAAATATTTTTAGATGAATCCCCAAAAAATCACCTGAATGTAATTTATTAATTAATATTCAAAAAATTATGTTTATTATTTCATAAAAGATTATATAAAATTGATAAAACTTAATTGAAAATAATGTGCAGTAGGTGTGACTAAACCATCTTTTAGAAAAATATAGTTTTTTAATTTTTTTTAGATGATGATTATTATTATTTTTAATAATTTGATAACAAAAAATCATAGTAAAATATATATTTTAATAATTTTTTTATCATATTCATACTTCTCATTCCAATATCTAGATGCTAACTATCTTATTAAATAATATTATTATTACTAAGTTGCAGTTCCGTAAGACTCAATGCTACATGTAATGAAATATATTAATGAAACTCATTGTCACAAGTAACAAAAGCTATGGAAGAATTTAAGTTTATTCAAATATATATATATATATATATATATTAATGACTTTGGGATTTCTATTCACTTTTAATCTAGGTGTTCCATGTCCCATACGGTATTGAATAAAATGTTATTCATTAATAATTTTATGGTGTACGTTTTACCTACATTAAATAAATTGACTACTCTTTATTTAATATTGATATCAGTAATATAAGGCATGATATTTATAAATTACATTATTTAAAAAAACACATTATAAAATTTTTAATAAAAAATCTACTTAATAAGAGATAATGTTATGTATTAATGTCATGTGTAATAATATATAACTAGTTTTATATATAAGAGAGCATTATTGGAAACTGGAGATGTTTACGTGGATTAAAAGTGAGAATAATTATTGAGAGTGATTGAGGCCATTAATCACAATAATTTGAATGATCAGTGGAATTTTATGGGCCTCAAAACCATAAATCTTTTATGACTATAATAACCATATAAATAATCAAATATGAATATACTAGGATATCAATTTCATTCCATGGTTGTTTTTCTTAAGGTTTTTAAATTTTTTTACTCTCTGAGAATATAAGTAAATATAATTATTCGATGAGTTTCTATTTAATAATTTTATTTTCATCCTTTATTAATTCTTCAATAAATTTTAAATTAATCCATTAATCTAAGAAATGAATATAAAAAAATAATGTTTTATACAAAAAGCACTAAATTTCCCCCATAAATGATTTTAAGATACATTAAACAAGTCTTTATGTATGTATCAAACTATTTCCAAAAAAACACGATTAAAACATGTTCCTGAAAAGTAACACCATTTTACCATCATTAATATTTATTTTTCTAAAATCATTTAATAAAAAATAATGTCATATTTATTAGGACATTTTCTATGCCATTGGTCGGTACTAAACCCTTATCGTCCACAAGTCATGGGTTCAAGGTTCGTGGACTTGTCGGATGCATCAGGTTGTCACCCAGCCAGAATGTTTTCTATTTTCTAAAAAAATATAGATATAATTACTATAATATTCCATGAAAAATATAAATTAAATCCTTGAAATAAAATTAACCATTTAATAACCTTTTTTACTATGGTTTAAGATACAATTTTTTCATAAATTATAATAATCATTTTTCACTATTATTACAATTCAATTGGGTATCATATAAAGTATAATGTTTATAAATACGTTTAAACATATTTCAATAAAATTTAAATTCATTATTACTCAAATAAATTTTACACAAAAACATATAATTAACCAAAATTTCTACAAAAATATTTTTAATTGTGGTAGTCTACCATTACATTAAACCGAAAAGGGGTCTTTGAAATATGTAACGTTTAATAAATATTAAAATCATAACCCATGATGGTATCCATAACTCTTATGTAAATGATTATATATAATCTTTTAACATAATCCAAATATGTTTTTTGGTTCTAATATCATAAATACTATTGGTAAAATTGTTTTATAGTTTTATTCATGAATATTAATACCTAAATAATTCAACTATTTTATTTCAACACAGGTCCTTCCTTATAAAAGGGTTTAACTTAGCCCATTATTTTTTATTTTCTATTCAAAAACAATATAATGGATTTAAAATTAAATAACAATTATCCAATTAATATCCTAAGGAGTGTCAGACTAGGTGAAAAATAATACCCTTTGTCATTTAACCGGCAATGCTCAAGTCGAACTCAACCCACCCTATTCGATGTTATTACCCGAAGGTACATCTATGCCACAACAAATTCTACATGTAGTATCTATATATATATTCATTGTGATGAAAAACCATATAATATCTACCATATAATAAGATTATTATGTTCATTTGCACTTATCATCAATGTCTATTATAATGTTATGTTAACTAATATATCTTTTACTAAATCTAGTTCTCATGGTTTCTACTAAAATTTATCAAATACTAACTATAGAGACGATAACCCCAATAACCCAGAGCTAGTTTCATACTACATTACATTGGCCTAAGATATTGGGAATAATTTCTCAACATAAAAAATTGTTTAGTTGTCTTGGTAAACTATACACATACTCGTGTAAAATATTATATTGGAACAGAAATATTGAAACATAATTTTTTTTCAGGAATAAAATTATTATATATAACAAATCCCAATAAATCAGTCATAATAATTTTCATGGAATCCGGGGAAAAGGGAAAAAAGGGTATTCTCAAATATTCAGTGTAACGACCCAAACTATTAAAAATATTTGTTTCCTGAATTTGAGTGTAATTTAATTTTGTACTAAACAAACCATAATCATTTTGTTAATGAATTGATTATAATTAAAATGATACTTTTTGGTTTCAAAAGTTACATGACTTTTGGTCACTATAAACATTGGTAGATATACTCTTAACATTAATATTACTATTTATAAACACAAGGGGTTATGGTTAATTAATACAGAAAGAAGATTCGATGGCCTCATCTAGTTGACTCGGCCCATATAAATCCCATTTTTCAAAGCTTGGTAAATAGGTAGCATCACTAGGCATTGCTCTGGACCAAGCCCAAGCCGAGCTTCAATATGTTAATCATGAATGTAATCGCCTTTGGGAGAATTTCAAGCTGATAGAAATAACCACATGGGTAATGTTGTTTGAGGTGCCCCAACATTCCATCACCTCTACCCACTTTACACATGGGTCCTATATAGGTCTTATAAGGGTCAATGTAATGAGGCCTTAATTACTTTGAGTAATCCATTGTTATAAATAAATTTTTATTTCTTATTATGGTAATTTTTTTGTATTTCATATGTCAAAATAAATATATGATGAATTGATAGAAGTACCATATTATAGATTAATATTCTAAAAAATGGTATTTTAAAAAAAAATCTTTAAAAAATTATAAATGTAAAATAATTTTCAAAAACTGTCTTTTAAAATTGTGATCATTTTGAAATTTAGATTGTAATAAGATCAACATATTTTTGGTGAATAGTAAATTATGAATAGTTACATTACCCTTATGAATAGTAATGTGACCAAGGGAATTTTATCCTCACTTAAGAAAGTATTAATATAATTTAGTAATTTGGATTGGTAATTTGATACAATAGAATAATTAAATAATTGTTTCAGATATTATTAGATAAGTTTTAGTATTTTTTGAGGTTATTGTGTATTTACATAAAAATTAAATATCTCATAATTAGAAAATTATTTTCACAAAATTGAGTTCATTTTTGAATTAAGATAGTCAATATTAAGTTAGGGTGAGTTTATGAAACTTTTATAACATGTTTTGTTTTTTAGTGAATAGTAAAAATAATGTTTTGTGTGTCGGTGTTTTTAATGACATCATTAATGATGAACTATTGATGTAATAATTCTAGTAGAATTTTGTATAGTAAGGTTTATTATTAGTTTTCTTAATTGGAAAATTCCTTGGTAAAATAACATGGTCAAAGACATGGTTTTTCAATTAACACTGATGAGGTGTCCCTTGAAAATTAATAAAATATTCCCACAACATTGCTAAAAATACCAACCCATTCCTTCATTTTTTCAATCCAAATACCTAATGAATGAAGATATGGTATCTTTAACTCACATATATTCCTCCTAATGTTCCCTCTGTCCTCCCCAACGTTTGAACATTCATGTTTTGTAAATTCCTCTTCGAGGTAAGGGAACATTTCACCGTCCGTTTTAGTCAACTTCTTTTATTTTATGTCATTGAATTTCTATTTTCATGTGATGTGGTATGATATTCAATATCCTTATTATTTTATGTCTTATGTTTATTTTATTAGAGACACTTTTTCTACATTTAATTCATTTTCTAGATTTTTAAATGATGTCGGTAAGCTGCCGAATTCTCAAAAAAAGAAATTGAACCTTCTCTTTTCACTCAAGTTTCCTTTTCATGGGCCATATCATTAAAATATCCATATCATGATATTTATTATATTTTATTATGTCCCTATTATATATTTTGAGTTATTTATGAGTGGGTGATCTTTTTCTCTATCATTTTAATGTTTTCTAAAACCACATAATATAGTCGTTCTTCTATAGAAATTTCATCTTAAAATCCCTCCCTCTTTTTCTCAAAAAAAAATTCTTATTTTGTTAATGTGAATAACTAAACCTATTTAATTTTTGTTTTTATTAATAGAGACAAAAAAATTATATATTTTCTTCTATAATTAAAATACATTATACCATCATACCTTTTTCATGGGTTATAAATGACATAACATTCTTGTTTTTAAGCACTTTTAAAACATCGCAATTTTCATATAAACCCATTTATTTTATTATCATTGGGTTACTTATGAAATTTTTTATTATTATATATGTTGATCATATGAAAGTAAATACAAATTATGGTGTTCCCAGATAGTGCTCTAATGAATTGGGTAATGAAATTAATCTCTATAAATGACAGGTTTTATGATGCCTTGGAAAATAACCTTGGTAATTTTTATGACACTTTGGGGATAGACCATGGTGATATTGTTATGAATGTCTAAATTAAATTTTGTAGACACATTTTTTTGTGAAATATTTCAAGATATTATTTTTACAACATTACTCTTCATCATATATTTATTATATTCACCATGTTCTTATTGATATCACTGATGTTCACATGTACACTATTTAACTTATTTTCCATACTTGGCCATTTGCTTACCATTTCCGTTGATGTATGTCTCTAGTTTATGGTATGAATTAATTCTACATAGTATTTACTTTTAATGAATCTTTTCAATGTTATTAAAATAACTTTTTATGTTCTCATGTAATATGTACCTTTTTTTAGACACTATACACTAAAATCCCCTATTTATAAAATGAAATTAATAGTTTTGAAGTAAAAAAGGTTGCACGACAAAGTTGGTATCAAATGATAGATTAGTTATTTGTGTGAATTAGGCTATAAAAACATTATTAATATCCCAATAAGAAAATTAAATATAGGAAAACATCCCAAAATTTGGGTTAAAAATTAATTAAGGGGTTTCTGAAAGAATAAATCCCTATATAGATGTGAAAAACTCTATGTGGATCTGGAACAGATTTACCTGGGAGAGAAAACTCTGACAAAGAATTTGGGGCCGGACCCATGATATCCTAGTATAGGACAATGGGTCTTTCTTTACTCTTGTTTTGACACTTATGGGGGATATGTTTGGTTAATCACATTTTTTTATGAATCTTTATGAACGATTTATAGAGAAATGTGTTTGTTGTAAAATAGTAATATATTTAAGCATAAACCATTGTGACAGAAAAATACATTATAGCTAAAATATTCCTAAATTATATAAGTTTTTCAATACTACTTTATTCCTTAAGAAAATGGTGGGTAATAGGAGGAACTATGAATATTGTTACTGTAATAGACCATGGACTGATGACCCTCTGATGAAATCCGGAGTGGAAACATTCGTGAGAATGATGAACCAACTAACTCATGTTATGGGAAATATCTTAGACCAATTTGAGAGACCAATTTCACCATGAATGGAAGAACATTCTATTGAGTCCTTTATGTTTGAAAGACCAACAACCTTCAGTGGATCTACTAAAAAAAATTCTGAATAGTGGATCAGCTCTATCGAGAAGATTTATTTTTGTTCTTCGTTGTTCAGGACAAGAGAAGGTCACCTTGGATATTTACTACTTAGTGTCAGAATTTTATTAGTGGTGGGAAAAGCTTAAAAAATGAGCCCAAGAGGGGAGGTTGATGTTATGGAGTGGTACTAGTTTAGAGGAATCATATTCAATATTTATTTGCCTTGTTCTATGAGAACAAAAAATGGAGAACGAGTTTCTCATGTTGAAGCAGAAGGAGAATGAATATGTTGGAAGCTATGATATTAACTGTACAAGACTTTCTCATTAAACCTCAATCGTTTTTATGGATCCTAAATGGAATGTTGATAGATACTTTGGTAAGAATATAGCCTACTGAGACTATGATAAGAATGAGTAAATCATTCTGAGTGATATGAAAGTCAAACATGCATTCAGTGAGATTAATTAGTCTCATAAATCCAATGAAAATAACAGATTGATGGAGCTATGATTAGGGAGGACCATTGAATAGAAAAGATGAAGCAATCAAGTGAAATTTCCCACATGTAATAAGTGTGGTAAAACCTTTCATGGAACCTCTATATCGGTAGTAAGAAGTTCTACACTGTGTAAGAGATGTCCATATCATATGTAATTGTCATAGTGAGGTGAAGCCTCAACATCCCAACACCAAAGAAAAAGGAAAGATGGGGCATGGCCTACCTGAAATCCAATGCTATAGGAGTGGACATCTTTGAAACATTTCCAATCACAGTCCAAATCATTGTGAAGTGGATTGGAATCACCATCAGCCTCAGCAAAAGCTAAAGGAGCATGTTCATGATTTTTCTATCACGGCAGCTGATGTTGAAGCTTCAAATGATGTGGATTAAGGTACTATTTTTTTATCAATGCTAGAAAATACACTGTTTAATTCTTGTTCTAGACATTCATTTACTTCCTCTATGTTTTCAAAAAAATTAAAATCAAACCCTAAATTCTTAAAAGTAGTTTTATTAGTCATGAATCCTTGGGGGGTTATACCAGAATCAACAGTTTTTATAAACACTACTATTTACTTTAGTGAGAACAATCTTATCTCAAATATGTTAGTGATTAACAATATGAAATTTGACATTATACTTGGGATATACTAGATATCAATGTATAATGTTAATATCAAATGCAGAAGAAAGGAAATATCAGCAGTCTTGATTGTAATACCCACAATTATCTTCCATGGAGATATATCTCAACATTATATATATCTATAAGAACCTACTATAACCTTATTTATATAGGTGATCAGTGCAGAAGAAGAAGTAAATGAGAGTATAAGGTTAGAAAATGTCCCCATCATCTAGGAATTCATTGACGTATTTCCTGAGGAGTTACCTAGACCTCCCCTAGAATGTGAGGTAGAGTTCTCCATTGAACTCATACATGGATATCATCAGATATCAAAGACCCAATATAGGATGGAAAATATGTATCTATAGGAATTAAAGAAACAAATCCATGATATTTTGTATAAGGGTTTTATCTGAGTGAGTGTGTCTCCTTGGGGAGCTTTTATTCACATTGGGAAGAAGAAGGATGGATTAGTGAGGCTATGTATTAATTATAGAGAAGTTAATGGGATCACAATGAAGAACAAATACACTCTTCCAAAAATTTATGACTTATTTGACCAACATAGTGGGCCTCAATTAATCCCTATGATTTATCTTTTGTCTAATTATCATCAATTGAGGGTGAAGAAAAATGATATTCTAAAAACCACCTTCCGATCAAAATATAAGAATTATGAGTTTGTTGTTATTCCCTTTGGACTTACTAGTTCCCCTACAATTTTTATGGATTGGATGAATATAGTCTTTAAGGAATTCATTGATAACATTGAGGTAGTTTTTATTGATGATATTTGGATATATTCCAAAAGTTTTTACAAGCATGAGGATCGTCTAAGGGTTATATTTCAAACTCTATGTAAGGAGATGCTTTGTTAAATGTTTAGAGAATTTGAATTTTTGTTTAAATAGGTTTCTTTCTTGGGTCACATTATAACCCATGAAAAAATCATAGAATACCTTGCAAGGGAAAAGATTGTAGAGGAGTTTCCTCAGCGTACAATAATAACTATGATTTGTAGTTTTCTTGGATTAGTGCGATATTATAGGAGGTTTGTGGGAAAAAATTCAGGGCCTTCTTATACATTAACCAATTAATTCGAAAAGGCTTAAAGTTCATCTGGACAATGAAGTGTGAGGAATATTTCCCAGAGTAAAAGAAGAGATTGGTTATTGCACTCATCTTAAATCTTACCTCAAGTAGATAAGGATTTGTTTTTTTAAGTGATGAATATCTAAAACGCCTTCGTTGTGTCCACCTGAAAATGGACACTGTCATTTCATATGCATCTCGACAGTTGAAGAGTCATGAGATGAACTATACATTGCATGATCTGGAACTAGATGTTGTTCTTTTTTCTCTGATGATATGAAGCCACTATCACTATGTGGATAAATGTGATATATAAATAGACCATAAAAGTTTGAAGTATACTTTCACTCAAAAGGAAATGGACATGAGACAGAGTATATGGTTGTAACTTCTTAAAGACTTTGATTCTTCAATTAATTATCATCCCATAAGAGAAAACAAAGAAACTGATGCATTATGTTGGAAAGACCTAGTTGTTATGTCAATGATATATCATGTTCCATGACCTAGTGAAAATGGATATGGGAATTATAAGGGATGGTACAACATCAACCCTATCCCAAAGGATTTATCAACCATATTTACTAGAGAAAATCAATAAATCTCAGAAAGAATATGTTTTGTTACATTAGATGTTTGAGGCTGTGTAGGATAAGAAGTTCCTGGGTTCAATATTGATCAATAAGGTGTACAAAAATGTTGTACAAGACTATGTTTTCCATATATTCTAGAAATAATGAATGATCTGATAGATGAATCTCATAGCTCTACTTTCTCTATACATCATGGAAGCATGAAAACGTATAGGGACCTTTGTGATAATTATAGGTGGGATAATATTAAAAGGGATATTTTTTACTATTGTAAAATGTGCCTAGTATTTTAACATGTAAAGGAAAAGTGCCAACTTCTTAAAGGGGTATTACAACCATTAGCCATACCAACATGGATGTGGGATAGTATTTATAAAAACATTGTCAATATTATTTTGATAAATTTCATGGTAAACAATGTGATATAGTTTATAGTTTACCATCTCACCATGAATTCTCATTTTATCTATATTCCAGATTATTTACCTCTTGATCACTTTTTAGGATTTACATGAAGGAATGGGTAAGTAAGCATGTTGTTCAACTTTCTATCATATCTAATTGTGATCTAAGATTCACATCAATATTTTTGGAGAATCCTTCAACATGCTCTGAGTACCAAATTTAATTTTAGTATGAATTATCACCCCCAAACTAATAGCCAATTGGAATGGAATATTCAAACACTCTAGGACACACTGAGAAAATGCTTAATGAAATTTAATGGTGGATGGGATCAACATCTCCAATAAGTGGACTTCTCACACAATAATATTTTCTACTCAAGAATTCAAATAGAACCATATGAAGTTCTATATGGGAAGATATGTAGAACACCAACATGTTGCAATGGAGCTATTAAGAGAAATCTTCTTGGGTCTGATCTTGTGCAAGAGATGATAGAAATGTTGTATGTCATCCAACAACATATTAAGGCTTCTCAGATTCAAAAAAACAGCTATGTTGATAATCATTGAATGGATATGGAGTTTGGTGTTGGCAACAATGTATTTCTAGGAATCTCACATTGGAATAGAGTTAAGAGGTTTTGGAAGAAAGGGATGCTTAGCCCAAGGTACATTCTCCCCTATGAGATTCTTGTTCGCATAGGATCAGTGGAATATAATGTTGGACTTCCTCCAAATATAGAACAATTTCATGATGTCTTACTTATATATCACTTGAGGAAGTACATAATATTTCCTTTACATGTACTAAATCAAATGTTGGTACAAATGGAACATGAACTCTCTAATGAGGTGTAGCTAATGGTGATCTAGTATCATAGAGAAAAGATACTACCTAACAAGACTACCCGCCTTGTTAAGGTGTTGTGGAGGAACCAAAAAAATGAAGAAGAAATGTGGGAATGAGATGAGTCTATGAGGTAAAAGTACCCACACATTGTTTATTCATAGGTTTTGAGTTTAAATCTTTGGGATGAAATTTATTAAGGGGGAATAATGTAATGACCTGAACTTTTGAAAAATATTTGTTTCTGGAATTTTTGTGTTATTTTATTTTTAACTCTACAGGACTATATCATTTTATTATTTAAGTAAGTACAATTAAAATGAGACCATTTGGTTTAGACTTTTATTTTATCGTTGGTCAGTATGACCATTGGTAGCTATACTCTTAATGTTATGATTATTGTTTATAAAGGCAAAAGATCAAGGTTAATTAATATAGAAATAAGAGTCAATGGCCTCATCCTGTATACTTGGGCCATATGAATCCCATCTGCCAGAGCATGGGAAAGAGGTAGCATCACTGGACTTTGGTATGGACCAAGCCCACACCAAGCATCAACATGTTAATATTGAACATAATCGCCTCCTGGTGAAGTTAAAGATGATAGAAATTACCACTCTGGAAATGTTGTCTGAGCTTCACAAAGATGCCATCACCATTACACACCATACTCTTAGATCCTATTAAAATGTTATAAGGGGATATGTAATGAGGCCATAGTTACTTTTTGTAATCCATTAGTGTAAATAAAATTTTTATTTCTTATTATGAAAAAATTTCTGAATTTTAAAATTCCAAATAAATATAGTATGAATTTATAGAAGTTCCCTATTGTTGATGAATGTTAGAAAAATGTGTATTTTAAAATATTTTTATTTGTTAACTAGTAAATAATGTGAAATTATTCTCAAAAAATGCTCTACTATAGTTGTGATCAATAATAAATTTACATTCTAATATGATCCACATAGTTTTTAGTGAATAGTAAATCATGAATAGTAATATTAACCTTACGAATAGTACTATGACCAATGGAATAGTAACCTCTCTTAAGAAAGTATAAATATAATTTAGGAATCATGCTTGTTAATGTTATATAATAGAAAAAGTAAATATGTATTTCATGAATTATTAGTTAAGTATTTGAATTTTTTTGGGTAAATAGAGTTTTTACATGAAAAGTAAATATCATATAATCAGAAAATTAATTTTATTAAATGGAGTTCATTTTCTAATTCAAGGAATCGATATTAGATTAGTGTGAATTCATAATATCTTTATAAAATGTTTTTTTATGGAACAATAGAAATACAATTTTGAGTTTCGGTGTGTTTAATGAAATCATTAATGATGTGATAATTATTTACTAATTCAGGTCGACTAGTGTAATGTAAGATATGTTATTATGTGTCCCATGTGGCCAATACCATGGAAAAATACCACGTTCAAGCCCATATTTTTTCAAATACTACTAATGAGGTTTCACTTGGAAAATAATAATGTATTCCCTCACTTTTTATATAAATACCAACACATTCCCTCATTCCCATCGTTTCAAATTCCTTCTTAATGAATATATAGTCATTTTACCTTTCGTGGAGTGCTCCTATGGCTACCTGGCTTAATGGCCCGAATACCGAAATTTTTATGGATTTTACATAAGCCCCCTTTTAAGGGTAAAGGGGGTGAAAACCAAGACTTCAATGACATAAAAACATTAACAAAATCATGAAACAAGGGGGTTAAAACCTAGAACAAAACAACGACACAATTCTTCCACCCAGCATCAACATAATTAAGGCACTCCTCCACCAAATCATAACTGTTTAGAAAGATGTCTCGTGCAAGAGTGCACGGGAACGGTACCGATGGCTCCGCCATACCCTCTTCAAATCTGAAAAGTCATGCATGGTGAATATGACCATCTCAATCATCATCTAAAGAAAAACCATGAAGAAATTATTAGTTCCCCAACATATCATACAAATTCACCTCTAATAACTCAACCAAAAAGTAGCCAATGCCACCAAATTCAAGGCCACCAAAACATAAAAACAGTATTACCAAATCAGAAACTGGAAACAGCTTATGAAGTAGCAAAATGACCCCCCCCCCACAAGCCATTGGAACTGACCCCAAGAACAACGGAGCACCGATTTCAAGCTAGGGAAAATCCTAGAATGGAACTGAAGAGAGATCTGCCATTCTAGAACATGCCAACGCCGAGTACACCGCAACCGTGATGAAAACAAACATGCAGCAAGATGACGTGAACACTAGGCTGATGAGAAGCTGTATCTACGACAAGACCTCAATTCCCCGGAAGGAGTCGTCACCGAGCCACCTGGAGCCGCTGCCGTGGCGAGATCTTGAAGCTAGACCACTCGTCGTCGCATGTCGATGTCGATTAGAGATCCCACATCCAGGCGTGATAAGGTCATCACTAACCACCAGATCTGACGACGAAACCAGAGTTGAGGCAAGAACCCAAAGCATACACAATGTCGTCATCAAACCCATAGCGAGGCCAGAACAAATAGATCCAACCCCCGACGACGCCGAGCTGAGAGCAGACAACCGCCGCCGCATCCAAGCCATACCGGAGGAGGGGAGGAGACGCCTTGAAGAGGAAACCCTAGGTGCACGAGGGAGTGGGGTAAATCCACTGCTCAGAGGCTGAATTCTCACATATGGTTACCTAAATCCCCTCCAAGGTCCCAACCTTTCTGTTCGTGATGTTACTCTTCATGGTAAGGGAACTTTTCACACTTTTTTTAGTCAAATTATTTTATGTTATGTCTTTGAATTTATATTCTCATATGTTGGGGTATTATATTATGTATCCATTTGATATTCCTTTTTATTTTCATATTATGATACCAGTTTTTTCTCATCAATTCATTTTCTATATTTTTAATTGACGTCATTAAGCTTCCAAATTTTCAAAAAAGAAATCGCATATTCTCTTTTCTCTCACGTTTCCTTTTCATGTGGTATGTCATTAAACTATCTGTACCATGATATTACTTATACTTTTTTATGTCCCTATTAGGTATTATGATTTATTATTGAGTTTTTTAACCTTTTCCCCTCTCTTATTAATGTTTTCTAAAACCATGTTATATTGCCATTATGCTGTAGAATTTTCGTCTCCAAATCTCTCTCTCTTTTTCTCAAAATATTCTCTTTTTTTATTTATGTGAATATCCCTACCTATTTATTTTTAAGGGTATTCATAAAGACCAAAAATATTACATATTTTATTCTTGAATTGACATAGATGAAACTCTCATTCCTTTTCTATGGGTTATAAATGACATAATGATCATGTTTTTAAGAACTTTTAGAATGTCACGATTTTTCTATTTAACCCATTTATTTTATTCTCTTTCAGTTACATATAAAATGATTCATTATGATCTCTGTATCTCACTTGAAAATAAACAAATATTAATAGTTTTACCTAATAGTGATCCAATCCATTGGGTAATGAAATTAATCACTAGAGATGACAATTTTTATGATGCCTTGGTGAATATCCTTGATAATTTTTATTACGCCTTGGGGATTAACCTTAGAGATATGCTTATGAATGTATGAATTAAATTTTATATCCACATATTTAATTTATTTTTCATTTAGTTATTATTATGATATGCCTCTTCATCATATATTGATGATATTATTCATGTTCTTGTGGATATCGCTCATGTTCACATGTAAACTATTTCACTTGTTTTCTTTACTGGGCCTTATGCTCACCCCTTCCTTTGATGTATATCTAATTGGTAAGAGATGTAGTAATTTTACATTAGGATTAACTTTTCAAGAATATTTTCATTAATATTAAAATATTGTTTTATTTTTTCATGTATTATGTACGTTTTTTACAAGACACAAGCCTGTCAATATCTTCTATTTGTAAAATAAAATGAAATATTATGTAATAAAAATGTGGGATTCCATAATCAGTGTGGTTTTATTAAAATAAGGACAAAACATTAATAAATAATAGTAACCAATATTTCATGGTAAATAACTGATCACAAATTCCATTTAAATACCTTGAATGTATTATTAGATAAGGCATAATTAATATTAAAAGGTGAATAACAAAAAAAACATGCCATATAATCCATAATCATATAATGAAATGAATATAGATTTAAAATATAATGGATAATAAGAATCATGGAAATTAAATCAATGGTTAACTGTTTTATATAATTTATCCTTGGAGCATGATACTTTACCATCCACACCGTTCACAAGATAATTTAAAATTGATGGGTAGAATCCCATTTAACTAAGGATAGCCCAATAATTCATTCCATGAGAAAATCAATCCATCGAGGGGATATCATTATCTATTCCCCAACCATGTATTAAAGTCCAAATAAGTCCCCATATACTAAACAATTGATATAATTCCTGAATTAATATACCTTATTATGAAATATCTTTATCTAGAAGAATATATGAATTTTTCAATATTTCCCCAATTAATAAAATAACATTAAAATTTAAAACTATAAGTAAAATCGTGTATTTTCTTTGTTAATTAATCATATCCATAAATAAGTATTTTTATATTTATGATAAATTTTATTTAAAATGAAAAATTATTTCATGAAAGTTATTGTGTCAAGATAATGATAACAATCACTAAATAAAGTGAGATTGATCATTAACTTTTTGACATGTCAAATCCCATTGTATGAAATAACTCTAATTTAATCCGAAAATTACTTTAATTTTTAATGAATTATGATATTTCCTTTAAATTTGATAGTATATACACCATATAAATGTGAGATGGTTCATAACATCAAAAAAGTCTCAATGGAAGGTAAATTGAGAAGAAATCTATTACCTCATGATTACTTTTGGTTTAAAATTATTTAAACTCCTATATAGTAGTTTTAAACATGTTATTAGATTATTTTTTAAAAATATTAATATCTATAATATAACATATGATGATATTATAATATCTTGTCACCTGGTAGTTAGTAATCATTGATTATTTTCATTGTTTTGGGTGTTAACTGCCTTTCTTTTTCATGTGTGTATCATCATGAAAGGTATAGTTATTTCACATATTATATAGTTAAATAATCTACCAAATAATAATCATGAAATAATTACAATATTAATGTCCATGATACCATTTTAATAAATCATTATTCTATACTATGAAAAATTAAATATGTTACTATCATCGAGACGGTATTTGGTATGTACGCACGAGTAACATGCGAATTTTTCACTCATAATTATTGAAATGATGATTTTAATTTATAACCTTTAAAGAATAATAATAATTGATTATAAAACATATTATATACTTATATCTATCATCCAGGTGGTTTCAGTATGAAAAGAGAGTCACATCACTTTGTGAACATGGTAGTGCACATGGATAAGAATCATGATATCAACTTTAAATGAGTGAAACTGAAAGAAAAAATGACGTAATTTTTTGAAAGAATAATTAATATATAATTAATATAATAATTATATCATGTATGTAAAATATAATTATTAAATTTATTCCTTATGACCTTCTATATAAAGTGTTTGTGAAAGACGAATCACATCACATCACGTGGTAGTAGTTGACAATAAACATGAGTGACATTAACGTGTCTCCAAATGAATGAAATATAATAATATATATTTCAGATAATAACTACATAGGTGTAATAATTTTATAGATATAATATATATATATATATATATTTTACATTAATCATCAAACATAACCTAGGGAGTAGTAAATAGAAAAATTAACGACATCGGTCTGCAAGGCGGTAGTCCCCATACACATGAACGATGATTTCATAAACCATTTGATGTAAGTGGAAATGGTTTTAGAAAAATTAAATTATTTAAATAAATACCATTATATTTAATATATTTTAGGTAAATTATTATCATTTTTAAAAAAAATTTAAGGAGGTGGAGAAGGAAGTAAAATAATGATTCTCATTGGAGAACTTTACCTCTTCTTCGGGTATCCAACTTCAGTGTTCTCTGAAGGCTACCTAGGATGGATTTATGACCAAAATAAGGATTATATTATGATCATAGGGATTATAGAAAGTGATATGGTATTTTTTGGATGATATAAATAGCTTCATAGGTGTGAAGAATCGATGGCAGTGAGTTCCCTTTTATACTAGAGGATTAGTGCCATTCTCGTAAATACCGAAAAGTATTCTGTATTGGGTGGTCAATAATATCTTCAGTGGAACCAAAATTGATATTTAATGTTTTTGAGGGATTATATATTCAATAAAAACCTACACCAAATAATTAAACTAATTTTGTAATCATATTTTACCATCACCTATAAGTTTACATTACTTTTACCATTTTGGTCATTCAGTATGGTAACTACTCTTTAATCATTGATATTTTATAATTTAAAAATAAAACGAAGTGATAATAGTTAGTTAATTTGAAAAAAAATATTCTAAATATTAATCCATATTTATTAAATAAATTTCCTATTTTATTGAAAATTAATTATTTTACAAGTGCATGTAAGACACACAGACATTAGTATTACCATTGTTTTGATAAAAATGATGTTTCTATTTTGCGATAAATATATAATTTATAAAATGAAATTTGATACATGAATGGAACAAAGTTAATATTTATATTCTTTTAAAAATATCTTCTAGGAATATGTTTTAGTAATTTTAAATCATTTAATAGACTATAATTTATTATAAAATAACATTAATGTAAATTTTGAAATTATTCTTTTAAATTGAAATTAAATATATCAAGAAAATTATTTACATGAAATATATTATTTTTACGCATGTATAACATGATATATTAATTTATATATGTAATTTTACACAATAATTCATTCCATCAACGTCAATTTTAATTTTTTTTCATATCCTGTATTTAATTTAATCGTTAACTAATCAATTATTACATTGTACTTTCATAAGAATTTTTTGTAATTCTATCATCTATAAAAATTAATTAAAATTTTTTATGTATAAACTAGTTTATCTTTCCAAAAAATACAAATATATTAACCAATTTTTTTAACCAATTCTAAATCATTAAAGACATTTAATGAATGAAAGGTGTCCTTTTTTTCTTTCCCATTACTTAACATATTATACGGGTCATATTAAAAATAAATTTGAAAGAGATGGACATATTTTAGAGAAATTGAATTCATCGGTATAAATAAACACATTAAATAAATTTTAGATGAAATTTTCTGTAATTTTTACTATTATCATTTTATTTTGAACCCTTGGTAAATCACTTTTTATTATAGCCATGGTAAAAACATTTTACAACATTGACTATTAATTTTGGTCAAAAATTAAGTTGAAATTATAATAAATTATGAATTATTATTATTAAAACTATTTAAAACATATGTATAAATTAAATTAATCATATAAAATTTTTTATTTAAAAATAATCCCACAAGTGTGACGAGAAAATAGGGTTTTAATGTGAAAATGTTCATATGTTTAAAATGATTTTATCTCTAAATTCAATATGAAATAATTAAATTGAAATAAATTTGATTAATTGATCTATAATTATATTAATTTTCCATTAATAAAAAATATATTTTTTTTACCATTTTAAATTATTTAAACAGTACATTTTAATTAAAAGTAGGTATTTTTTACTATTTTAAAATATGAAATATTATAGAAAAATCAAAACAAATTACCCTAATCTAATTTAGGTATTCTAATTTGAAAAATTAATTTCATTTTATCAATTTAGTGATAGAAAATGTTTTAAAAATTAATTAGTAATTATGTGCCCTAATACAGAGTAAACTGATTTTTTTTGGAAAATATAATTTTTCCAAAAACATTTCTTTTTATTTAAAATGATTGTCATTATTATTTATGATAAATATATACACAATAAATGAGTGTAAAATATTTATTTTACGGAGTCAGTTAATCATATTCATACTCTCTATTCCAATAGCTTATATATAACTACAATATTAAATAAATTTGTTAATAATATATTAATTATTAGTAAGACACTATCTTGCACGTAATGAAAGAAATTAAAAACTCATTTTTTGTGTGTAACAATAGAAATCAAATAATTTAAATTTATTCAAGAATATATATTTTATTTTATTGTGGATTTATGTTCACTTTTAATCTATTTGTTCCGTGTCACATATGCAATTGAATAAAATGTTATTCTTTTAGAATTTTGGGGTGATACAAAACTCCTGGAATAATAAATTGATGTTTCATTCACAATTTAAATGATGTAGAATAATTTTGAGTTCATATATAATTATTAGTTGTTTATTAATTAGATATGGAGGTTATTAATTGGGGTATATGATTAGAGATTCATATAAATTCCAAGGATAACAACTTATAACTACTGATCAGTTTTTTTCATTTAGATAAGTGTATTTGATAGTTTAATTTGTTTTTATTTCCAAATATAATGTATGTTTATTTTTAGTGTTTTTTTATTTTAGAACCCTACACCTAAATATTATTTTTAGGGGATTCCAAATTTTGAGTTTGATTATAATAATCCAATGAAGGAATCATTTCAGTTGATATAATAACAAAATGTATTGTCTTGGGTCTGGATTGAATGATTAGAATTATCACTATAATGAGGTTCATTGAGTTTATACATTTGAAAATATTAAATACGGGAATAGTATTAGGTGTAGTTAAAAGGAAGAACATATGGATCTAAATTTAAATTGGTGTAATAATATTATTATAAGATGATATTTTTGGGTTTTTGGGAAAAAATAACATAATTTATTAATAAATTGATAGTTTAATTAACCCTTAAGGATTACTAAATGTAGAATATGAGGCATGATAATAAAAATTATCTTCATTGGTCATGAAATCATTTCATGAAATCATTTCATAATATTCTTGTCTCATTTCCATTACCATCGTAGAAGACAAATTCCATTATTGAACCGAGTACACTCCTCATTCCAGCCATGTATTACTAAACTAAGATCATTTCTTATTCTAGACCTGTATATCCCATGAGATGTAAATATTTACCCAATGAATTTAAGGGAGACATAGGTCCCACCTATATCATAATGAAATCAATTTTACGTTCTCCATAAAAATATAAATCATTCATCATAGCAAAACCTAATGGAAAAATGGATTCCTTAAACATCATTCCACTATAACATAAACCATGTAAAACAAATCGGTTTCCTAAATATTATCCCATAAAAAACATAATCTTACCATAAAAATAATACCTATATAATAAATGAAAAATAACCCTATAATATAATGTGATCTTATATGGAATATAATTTTGATAGAACACTTGATATTAATTCTGGAGAAAAATATCTTTTGTTCTTTATAATCATTTTATTTTGTAAAAAATACAGCAAAATTTTAAAAGCAAATAATTTTTTAGAAAATAAACATTAAATCATATAAAATAAGATTGATGGAAAAAAGGTTTTATGAAAGTGTAAGAATCTTTTCATTCCATAAAATTTTAAAAAACATTATTCTCATACTTTTTTCAGAATTTCAAAAAATACCTCATATTGAAAATGAAAAAATATTACTTTCATAAAATTTCATAAAAATTAATGAAATGGATAAATTAAATTTAAAAAATTAGTATATGAATATGAGGAATATTTTTTATTACATATGTATAAAAGGTGTACATGGATTATAAATATACTTCAATAAATACATACATATAAACAATCTCAGATAAAAATGAGATTACAAAATTATCCCTTACCAATGGTTTGGTATCGTTTGTTTGTATGTGAACCTCATGTATAATGATTTAAAAAATGTTATTGAATAATTATAAAATTGTATTTATTTCCATTATTGTAACTCCCCAACCGCAGATAACCAGAGTCGGTGCATTATTATATAACATTGGCACGATATAAGGAATCATTTCCTGAAAGACTGATCAGTTTTGTAGCTTTAGAATTACTAGATACATTAATAAGTTTTACATTACATCATGAAATAAAACCATCAAAAAAATTATGTCGCCTTTTTATCACACATATATCTTTAGCCTATACCTTTAGTTCAACTATAAAGTACGTCTTCACATCCTAGGAAAAGTAAATCATAGAAAGGGATGAGCTCAGATGCTCAAAAATGATAACAATATAGCAGTAACATTCATAAATAAGCATAATCATTTGAGGAAATGTATAAGACTAAAACAAAAGCCTTTTAAAATTAAAATTAAACCTAATAAGGAAATTATAAATTCAAATACTTCCACTTACTTATTCAAATGGATATTCTACTAGTTGAATAATCACATGCAATATCAATAACATCTTTCATTATGATGGGATGCATAATTCTAGACTTCATAACATCAAAGTCAAGGACTTATGCCAAGACTAAAAATAATATTTTGTCAATTCCTTGTTCCAAAACATTAGTTTGTATAATGAGACCTACTGATGCATCGAGGATCTATAGCGGGCTCCACCTGTCACTTACTAAGTCCAATGCATTTTTCATATGAAAAGGATTAAACATAACATAACTAGTTGTATTAAAACTAGCATACGCTATGTCAATAATTTATACACACACCATGAATGATAAAAAATAACAAATCCACTGTCAAATATATCCCAAAACTATTAATACAGATTTTTTGTTTTGTATCATAAAAAATCTACTTCAAACAAGATTAAAATCCATCAAAGGATGTTCACATAGAAGAAATAAATACTTTTTTGAGAAATATCTCTTTCTATTTTGAAATCAATTAAAATTAATATAATTAAAAAATAAAACATTTATTTTTTAAATATTATTATAATATTGAATGGGATGCATGTACGATATCATAATGGAGGAAATTAGCTGCACCAACCGTATAAGTTAAAAACATTCTTACCATAATTTTTTTGAAAAGGTCATAAAGTACCTTGTTTAGAAAAAGAAAAAAAGATTCATTTAAAAACATATATTGTCAAATAAGGGTATAAATGACTTTAACCCATAGTCTAGTTAATAGTAAAAATGTTTTTAATCACATTTTTAAGAAAAAATAGATGTGGATGATAAAGAGGTCACAATAGATACATTCATAAAAACAACCTCGGATAATAAAGAGATTGTAAAATTAACCCTTAACTTTTAATTTTCCTTAGTCATTGGTATTTTAACCTCATTTATAAGAGTTAAATCATTTTTATAAAAGTATACAAGAACTATATATATAAATATGATATCATATTTGATCCTATAATTTTTCTTTGTTAATAATATTTCAGTATTATCATCGTTTTAGGTGTTGACTAATTCGTTTTCCTTTATATGGTTTGATAATTAAGACATGTTTGTTATGGATAGGATTTTTTTGATTCATTTAAATAATTACATTATGTTCATAAACATTATTTTTAATCATAAAATTAAAATTAATCTTTAATGATTATGATGGGGAATTAATGTCATCACGTTCGTGGAGACGGTAATCCGTACGTACGTACGAGCGACATTATAATTATATTGATGAAGAAATCATATTCTATTAAATGATATATCATATAAATAGAATCATTATCATGTTATATATATTATTAAATCAGTTATAATCATTATTATATCCATAAAAATAATGAAGTTTTTGAATAATAGACAGCACCATGACATGGATATAGTAAGTCGTAAGTACGCACGTATGCTGAATTTTCCATTCATATGATGGATAAAATAATTAATATGGTTGTAAAAGTTTTGTAATAACAACAAAATATATAGAAGATAATGTATTTATTATTTTATAATGGAAAAAACAAATAATGAGGAAGTGGAAGAAGAAAAGAACTTGAAAGAGGTAATGAAATATTTATCTCTTCTTCAGGTTCTTCATATTGATTTGATCATAAGGGCTCCATAGGTTGGCTTTCTGGCCAATGTAAGGCCTATAAGAGGAAGGGAGGAAAGTTGGTAGGATATATGGTAAGGGTTTATCTGAGCCAAATGGCTTTGGAGGTGTGAAATTAAGAGAAGGGGTACTACCCTTTTATAAGAGGGGTGAGGGGAACCTTCGGAAAATATTGAAATATTATTTTATAATAAAATAATCTTCAGTTAATAAAGGCTCCAAAATGAATTATTTAGAGTATAAGGTGGTTATTGGTCGCAAAACTCTCAAAAAATAGGTTGTAGATAGTTTTAGGTCATCATATTAACCTTATCTTTTTTATTTAACTCTTAGTTAAATAGTTTGTCATTTACTATGGCTCTTTGAATTTTTATATTATATGGTATTTAAACATACTAAAACAATCCATGAGAACCCCGTGTGGTTAATTATTAATATATATAACCTTATATATGTCTTTTTGAAGAAAAATAAATTTTTTGGAATATTATATCAATTAATAATAAAGTATTTGGTTTAAAAACTTAATTCTGTCAATTTTGACACTATTTATTATTTGGTTTCTGTAAAAATCATAACGTCATGATTACTTTAAACAAAAATTAATTAATCAACCCAAAAATGACATATTAACCTAGAAAATTAGTGGATGTCATCAAAAGTCTCAAATTACATTTTTTGGATATTTATAATATCGATTAGTTTAATCTTTCATTAATATTGTAATTACTACATTCTCATTATGTCATAAATAAATTAAGTTATTTAATGTCTAAATATTATAAAAAAACTACCATTATTTAGGAATATTTTTTAGAATTTTAATAAGTATTTTTAGTCAAGTTTTTATAGTGTGTAACCCTATATTAAAAATGGCTTAGTTATTAAACAAAGAATTTTACTCTTTTAACTGTTCTTTAAATAAAATAATAATAAATGTCCTAATCTAATCCATGTGGACCAAAAGGGAATCATATTTTATTCCTAAGGTTATTTTTGGTCTAATTAAACTTATCCCATAGAATTAGTACTTGTGTTAGGGAAATTATGATAACATTTTTACCCTTAATTACCATATTTACCTTCAATTGTGGTAAATAAAAGTCAAAAGTTACTATTCAACAAAAATTATTTTCATCTTATTGAAACACATTTTACAATCTGAAATTAACTGTGTCTCTCAGATTTTTGAAATTCAACTCACAGAAGCTGAAAATTATGTTTTATGCAAATATGCAAATCCTCCTAAGAGATGGGTTAAAGATGGTAAAAAATTTAATAAAATTTTCATATATCTATACTTATTATAAAATGACTCCAATGAATTACATTGAACATATATATTTATATTATGTATCTTTTTTTACCTAAAATAATTTAAAAAAAATAAATATTTATTTAAATATAAAATTTTGTTTTAACCAATAACGCAGTGTTTTCACTATTCATCAAAAATTGAATGTTTTCAGAAAAATACCAAAAATTAACCCTAAGCTAATTTTGATATTATGAATTCAGAAACGAAGTGCATTGTGAAAAATAAAATTCATAAAATTTCAAAAATTAGGTATTTCTATTCATAACATCTAGTTGTATTTGTTGCGGTGTGTTAGAGTCTCAAAGTTGCATACTATACAAGCTATTGCATTATTCAAAGTGAAACGTACCGTGGAAGCATGGGGTGTAACATTCTCCCCTCCGTAAAATAATTTAATCCTCAAAATTTCTATAATATTACTACATACAACGATTCATGTGGTTCTTCATCATAAGTACTTCGGGATCCCAAGTTGCCTCTTCCATCTTATAAGTTCTTTATAGAACTTTTACCAGACATGTCATCCTGTTTCTTAGCACTTTTTCTATGTTATTAAGAATTTTGAAAGACTATTCAAAATAAGACAAATCAGGTTCTAGTTCAATTTCCTTATAGATGAGTATATGCGTTGGGTTAGGCATGTATTTTCTCAATAGTGGTACATGGAACACATCATGATCATTGGAGAGACTTAGAGGCATTTCCGAATGATACGCTCCAAATCCAATTAGTTCTAGAGTTTCAAAAGGTCCAATGTTTATGGGACTCTGTTTACCCTTCTTACCGAAATGTATAACGACCTTCCATGGATATAACTTCAAGAAAACATGGCCTCCTACTTGAAATTCCAAATACATCCTCTGATTACCACCATAGCGCTTTTGCCTAATTTGGGCTCCTTTGATGTGGTTTTGGATAACCTACACATTTTCCATCATTTCCCCAACATGTTATGGGCCTGTGAGATTTCATTCACCAACATCATCCCAAAAAGTTGGTGTGTGACATCTCTTTCTTTATAATGCTTCATATGGTTCCATTGGAATACTTGAATGGAAGCTATTGTTATTTTGAAAATTCTACCAGAAGTAAATATTGATCCAACAAATCTTGAACGTAAAGTGTGAAAGATCAAAACATCTCTCCTAATGTCAGAATAATCCATCTTGATTGTCCATCAGTTTGAGGGTGTTAGGTAGTGCTCAAATGTAGTTCAGGGTCTGGAGCCTCCTTAAGACTTTTCAAGAATATTGATGTAAAAAAGAATTACGATTAGAAACAATCGATTGGGGTACTCCATGATGTCCTAAAATTTATTAATATATAGTCATTACATACGTTCAAGTGTTAAATCATCTCTTATTTCAAGAAAATGTTTTTACTTAGTAAGACGATGAACAATGACCCATATTGCATCATTCCTTCTAAGAGTCTTTGGTAGCCCCTTGAAAAATTCCATCGTAATATTATCCCATTTCTGCTTAGGTATAGGAAGAAGTTTCATGACTCTTCTAGGATGTTACCATCCAGCTTTCACTTATTGACAAACCCTATATATCGACACAAATTTTGAAATCTCTCTCTTTATTTTGTCCTAGAAAAAATGCTCTTTCATATCAATATACATCTTAGTGCTACCAGGGTGTATAGTGAAATTAAAGCTATAAGCATCATCCAACAATTCCATTTTTAGATCAGGTATGATAGGAACACAATTTCTTTTCCCAAATTTGAAAATTTCATCTTCATATATGAAGTCATTCAATCTCCCAAAATTCACAGCATTAATCTTATTTTGAAACTCCTCATCATCACTCTTAGAACTCTTTATCCTTTCCAGTAAATATGTTTTAGAAACCATTTGAGAAGGTATTGATGTTTCACCTTCCATGGTTATTCCCATATCCATATTTATTAGATCCATTTACATAAAATCCCTCTCAACTCTCATATTGTTCAAAACTCCATGATCCTTTCTGCTCAAAGCATCTACCATCTTATTTTCCTTCATGGGGTGGTAGTGTATAGTGAAATCTTAATACTGGAGTAGTTCAACCCATTTCCTTTGCCTCATGTTGAGTTCATTATGTGATAAAATATACATCAAATTGTTCTGATCTGTATATTTCTCACATTTTTTCATCCTATATATAGTGCCTCCATACTTTCAGGGTAAAGGATACAGTTGCGAATTCAAGGTCAAGAGTAGGATAGTCTTTCTCATGAATTATTAGTTTTCATGATGCATAAGAAATAACTCTATCATTTTTCATAATCACATAACCAAGTCCTTTATGTTAAACATCACTATAAATAACAAACCAATAAATCCATATTGGTAGAGTCAAGATAAAAGCATTGACTAATCTTCTCATCAGCTCTTCCAAACATCTGTCACACTCTTCTTTCCAAACAAATTTGACCCCTTTATGAGTGATCTGGGTTAATGGGTTAGCGATCAGGGAAAATTTTTGGACGAAATGTCGATAATGACTAGCTAACCCAATAAAATCGTGTACATGTGTAATGCATGTCGGTGCTGGACATTCTTGGACTTCCTTTGTTATATAAGGATCCATATAGATTCCATTCATAAAGACAATATGGTGAGGAAGAAAAACCTCATGAATCCAGAATTCGCACTTGCCAAATTACCCATATAATCCATTTCTTCTAAGAGTCATTAGGATAATGCGCAAGTGATTTTCATGATCTTTATATCTTTTTGAGTATAAAAAATATCATCACTAAATACCACTACAATGTCATCAAGATATTCCTTAAAAACTCTATTTGTTAGATCCATGAAGACAGAGGGTACATTAGTCCATCCAAAAAAAAATTTTGTAATCTCATAATGCCTGTACCTAGTTTGAAATGCAGTTTTCGGAATGAATTCCTTCTTCACACACAACTAATGATATCCAGATCGAAGGTCAAAATTTGAAAAAAAAAATTAGCTCCACGGATTTGGTTAAATAAATCATCAATGCAAGGTAGGGGATACTTGTTCTTTATTGTTATAGCATTGATCTCCTTGTATTCAATGAACAGCCTCATAGATTCGTCATTCTTTTAAACATAAAGGTTAGGGGCTCCCATGGAGAAACACTAAGGAGAATAAATACCTAGTCACTCAATTCCTCTAGTTGTTTATTTAGTTCCTCTTATTCCATAATGGCCATTCTATAAGGGGTATTCGATATATGCCTTGAACTAGGAATTAATGCAATTGAAAACTCAATTTCTCATTCTAGAGGATGTATAGGTAAATCCTCTAAAAACAAATCAACATATTCTCGCACAATATGTACATCTTATAATCGAATATTATTTTCCTCACCATAGTTATTTCATTCTCTTCTTTCCCAATAATTGAATTTTTTAAAGGTACAGAGGGAAGATCTAGATAAGAATCAGGTGGTGATGTTTCTACTCTAATGATAAGGAACTCTTTATCATCATTAAAAATTTTAACCTACTTCTTACAATAAATTTTTGAATCAAGGACCGAAAGCCAATCCATTATGAGGATTATATCAAATTAAATCATGGGTATGATGATGAGATTAGCAGATAAAGAACATTTATATTCTCTAATGGGAACATATTCAAAAAACATGGTTTCAATGATAATTCCCTTATGAGTATTGACTGACAACTCCCTTGTTAAGTATAATTTAAAATATCTATTTTTTGTAGAAAACTCAGAAGATATGAAACAATGTGATGATCCAGAATCAAACAAAAGCATTAGATAAACCTAAGGAAGCCATTAAATTACCTGCCACCACATCTTTCGGAGATTCAACCTTAGATCTAGTGAACGCATAAGCCTGGCCTTTCTCCCTTGGTCGTTACATAGGTAAGTTCCCTTTGCACATAGGAAATTAATTTTCATAATTCCATTTTTCTCTTCAGTAGTAGCATTCATCATTAACAACATATTTCTTCCCCTTGCAATCGCGATCATGGTGGCCTTTTTCACCTCACATGTAATAGACTCCCATTCCCTTCAAAAAAGTACGGAGGAGTTTCTTCCCACATTTACTGGAGGATAGATATTCAACTTTTCCCTTATTCCACTTATTTCCACATCAATAGTGTTCAGCAGATCTCTTTTTCTCTTACTTTTCTTTAAATTTGTAAGACATAGAGAATTCCTTTTCTGTCTTCATAGCACATGAGACTATATATTCGTATGATGAGATGGATTGTGAGACTAATTATTGATGGAAAATGGTTTTACCCAATAACATAATCGATTAAACTTACTCCTTGGATTGCTTATATAATCTACTACATACCTTGCTATCCATGTAATGTTAGCCTCATATTTTGCGACATTCTCATCCTCATTTTTCCTCAGACTTAGAAATTTCCTTTCCATATTTTCTAGATGGTCACGGGAAAAGTATTTTTCAAAGAAAAGATATTTAAACTCCCTCCATTACATACATGATACTTCTTCATCCTTTTTTTGTTTTTAATTAATGACCATCTTTAATCGACATATCCTGGGAGGTGATAAACTGCCATGAAAACTTTTTCCCTTTCACTACTCCCCAAAGCATGAAATATTTTATCTACGGAATTTGTCCATTGCTCAGCTACTAATGGATTTTTCCCCCATTTAATTTTGGTGGTTGTTTCATCATGAAGCGTTCTATCATTGATCCACCACATTGAAGATTAGGGTTCTCCATATGGGTAAGGTTATTATTCATAACCTGAGTGGGTTGTCCTGATATGGTGATAAGCTGATCTAAACGAGTTTCTTCACTAGCACCACTATAATAATCCTGAGTAGGAGGTAAATCCCTACATGGATTACATTCATTGATATAGTTTCCATTCCTTCCACTACACACCATTTCTAAACAATGGCATACAATAGATTAGTTTATGAATCACAATACATAATTCTATACTTGTAAAACACTTAATATAAATTGAATAGTTTATGGATATAATCCATAATAATAAAAATGTTTTCTTTGAAGAAGTATATACTCATAAATCCTTCATAATTATTTGTAATGAAAATTAGAATTATCCTAGGCATATCCCATGGGAGTGTCTTAACCAAGAGTGCAGTAATTCCCATTATCATGCACTAGTTCCCATTCAAGTATAGCTCAGAGAGGTGTTTTTAGGTTTTACCCCTTGGTACATTTTTGCCAGAGCTTCCCCAACGTAATCGTATACAGACAAGGATATATTACTTGGAAAACTTACAAATCTCTACATTAAAAAAATTCTAGGAGGTACTTCTATACTAATCATCAAATTTTATCATAGGGGAGTGTTCTCTAATCAGATTTTTACTAAATCTAGTTTCCATGGCTTGTTCTAAACATTCTCTGATACCAAATGTAATGCCCAGTCCCCAGTTACCTAGATTTGGTACATTTTTACAAAACATTGGCATGATACAAGGAATCATGTCCCAAAAGACCGATCAGTTTAGTAGCCTGGGAAATATTACATACATTCATAAGATTTACATTACATCACGAAATAAAAACATCAACAAAATTTTATCCCATTTTTAACACACTTATATCCTAATCCTATCGCTATAGTTCAGCCACAGAATACTTCTTCACATCTTGGGAAAAATAAAACATAGAAAGGGATGAGCTTAGATGCTCAGTAAGGATAACAATATTGTGGAAACATTCATAAATAAGAATAAACATTTAAGGCAATGTATAAAATTAAAACAAAAGTCTTTTAAACATAAACATCATAATAATATGGAAAAGTTAAAATAAAATAATTCCATTTACTTATTCACATGGATATTCTACTAGTTGAATAATCACATGCAATATCAATAGCCACTTTCATAATGGTTGAATGCATAATTAAAGACTTCATAACCATATAGTTGAGGCCTTGTGCCAAGACTATATATAAGATTTTGTCAAGGCCTTCTGCCAAGACACATGTTTGTCTCATTTGACCTTCTGATGCATCTAGGAGCTATAGCGGTCTCCATCCGTCAATTAATAAGCCCAATTCATTTCTCGTATGAAATTGTTTAAACATAAAAAAACATTCCTATTAAAACTATCATACGAAATGTCAATAAATTATCCATAACCCATGAAGGGTAAAAATAACACATCCATAGTTTAACATATCAAAAAACCTTCAATACAATATAGAATTTTTGTATGATAATAAATGAACTTTAATCAAGCTTAAAATCCCTCAAAGGATGTTGACATAGATTTAATCAAATATTTTTTAGATAAATATATCTTTCTATTTTGAAATAAATTAAAAGTCATATAATAATAAAAAAAACATTTATCTTTAAAATATTTTTATAAGATTTTATGGGAATCTTCGACGATGTTATAAGGACGGAAAGTAGCCGCACTTGCCATATAAGTTAAAAAACATTCTTACCTTTATTTTTGTCGAAAAGGACATAAAGTACCTTGTTTGGAAAATGACAGAAAGATTCTGTTCAAAACATATATGGTCAAATAAGGGTACATATTAATTTAACCCATAGTCTAATAAATAGTAAAAATGTTCTTAATTACATTTTTATGAACACACGGATGTGGATGATAAATATGTCCTAGTAGATACTTACTTAAAAACAACCTGAGATAATAAAGTGATTGGGAAATTAACCCTTACCTTGAACTTTTACTTAGTCAATGGTAAAATAAACTCATTTATAATAGTAAAATATTTGATATTTAATTATAAAATAACTATACAAATAAATATTATATCATATATGATCCTCTAATAATGTTTTCTTAACAATATTTCAGAAGTATCATCATTTCAGGTGTTAACTGATTCATTTTACTTTATATTCATGGTTACGAAATTCATGTTTATTATGTATAAGATGTATTTTACTCATATACATAATTATATTATATTCATAAAAATTATAATAAATCAAAAAAAATATTATTGAATGGTTAATATGGGGAATGAATATCATCACATTCGTGGAGACTGTAATCCGTATGTACGCATGAGCGACAATATCATTATATTGATGGAGAAAAGCATATTTAATTCGATGTTATATCATATATATAGAATCATTAACTTGTTATATTTATTATTCACATTATTTTTAATCATTATTATACCCATCCAAATAAGGAAGCATTTGAATAACAAACTACACCATGACGTGGCGACGGTAAGCCATACGTACACATGTATGGGGGATTTGTCATCAATATGATGGATAGAATAATAAATATGGTTGTATAATTTTTATAATAACATCCTAGAATATAGAATATTCTTCATTTATTATTTTTGAATGGAAACAACAAAGAAAGAAGAAGTGGAAGAAGAAAAGATCTTGAAAGAGGTAATGAAATATTTTCCTCTTCTTCGAGTTATTTATTTTGATTTGAACAAAAATGCTCCTTAAGTTGGATTTCATACCAATAGAAGGATTCTAGGATTAAGGGAGGAATGCTGGGAGGATATTTGGTCAGGGATTGGCCAAGACAAATGGCTTTGGAGTAGTGATATTAAGAAAAGGGGAAGTCTACTTTTATAAGAGGGGTGATGGGAACATTATGAATTTCTTGAAATATTATTTTTTTATAAAATCATTTTCAGATTCTAATGTCCCCTAAATGAATTATTTAGAGGCTATGGTTGGGATGGGAATAAAACCTCTCAACCAATAGTTTTTAGATATTTTCAGTTCATCATATTAAACTTATCTTTTAGATATAACTCTTAGTTAAATAGTTTGACATTTATCATGTCTCATTGTATTTTTATATTATATGGTTAATAAACATACTATAACAAGACAATAAAACCCCATGTGATTGATTATTAATATATAAAACCTTATCCAAGTCCTCAAGCTGATCCTTAGATTTTTATGAATATTATATCAATTGATAATATAGTATTTGGTCAAAGAACTTAATTATGTCAATTTTGACACTATTTAGTATTTGGTTTTTTTGGAAATCATAAAAGTATGATTAATTCAAAAAATATTATTTAATCAACCATAACAAGTCATATTAACCTATAAAATTAGTGGAAAACATCAAAAGTGTAAAATTACATTTATTTGGATATTTATAATATCAATTAGTATAATCATTCATTAATAAGGTAATTATTGGATCATCATTGTGTCATAAATAAATTAAATTATATAAATTCTAAAAATTATAAATAAACTGCCATTATTTAGGAAATATTTTTATCATTATAATGAATATTTATATTCCAATTAATAATTTGTGTAACAATATATGAAAAATTGTTTAGTTATTAATCATTGAATTTAACTCTTTTAACACTTTAAAAATAATAATAAATGTCCTAATCTAATCCATGTTGACCAAAGGGGATCATATTTTATTCCTAAAGTTGTTTTGGGTCGAATTACACTTATCCAATAGAATTACGACATGTGTTAGGTTAATTATGATATCATTTTACCCATAATTACCCTATTTACTGTTAACCGTGGTAAATAAATGTCAAAAGTTACTATTCACCAAAAATTATTTTCATTTTATTGAACCACATTATATATAATGAAATTAACCGCGTCTCTCAGATTTTTTGAAATTAAACTCACAAAAATGGTAAAATTAAGTTATATAAAAATTTGAAAATGCTATTATGAGGTGGGTAAAAGTGGCTAAAAAGTTCAATAAATTTTTTATATATCTAAAATTATTATAAAATTACTCCATTGAATTACATAGAACTTATATATGTATTATTTTTCATTTTTAACCTAAAATAATTTTAAATAAAAAATTATAATTATTTAAATAAAAAATTCGGATTTATCCTATAACATAGTGTTTTTCACTATTCCTCAAAAATTGACTGTTTTATGAAAAATACCAGAAATTCACTTTAATATAATTTCAATATTACAAATTCAAAAATTAAATCTATTTTGTAAAATGTGGTTTATGAAATTTCAACAAGTGGGTATTATTATTCATAATGGCTAGTTTGATTGGTCGATGTGTGTTAGAATCTCGAAGTTGCATACAATGCATCCTATTACATTATTAAAAGGGAAACATACTGTGAAATCTTGGGGTGTTACAATAATATCATATATGATCATATTATCATCCTTTTGTTAGTAACATGTCATTATTACTCATTATTCTAGAATTAATGGCTTCATATACTTATGCATGTCTTTTAGAATAAGATTTGGTTCTCCTTATATGGTCATATTTATATCATTAAAATTGAAATTAACATAATATATACAGTATTTATTAATTCTATAAATTTATATAATCATTTTTTAATTGATATCATGTATAATGAATCACATCACATTGTGGAGATAATAGGTCAAATGTACGCACAACCGACAATATCTGTCCTATAATTGTGAAATGATTTGGAAGGGAATGGTACATACATTAGTCTAGAATAAATATCATTTTATAATAATAAAATATAGTTATTATTTCCGTCATTATACCCATCCATGTATGTTGGTAGTGAAAAACATATTACACCACGATGCGGAGACGACAAGCTTTAAATATTCACGTGTGGTGATTTAATTTTTCATAAGATGGATAATATGTGTAATATTTTTGCTGAATAATCATAATAACATCTCATTATAAATTTTATAATGTGTTTATTACTTTATAATGAACTATCTCCTGAAGTGGAAGTAGAATAAGATAGTCGTTTGAATAAATTGGAAGAGGAGATTACAACTTCTTCGACGAGATCCCTCTAGATGGCCTCTTAAACCAATAGGGTTGGTTCCTAGGGAACCAGTAAATACTTCTGCTACGAAAAAGGGTTGTGATAAGAAATGTTCAATTTTTCGCGCTCTAGCTACGGTTAAACAGTCTTCTTCGGATAATTCATCCAACCCAATAATAGCTACCGGTTCAAAAACTAGGATCATAATTCCTTAATTTTTACTTTATTTACTACGCGAATCAATATCGAGAAAAGGAAGTTTTCCAATCACTAACTAAAATCATTGTGAAATCCTACTCATCTGCAGAAGGGAGTGCTTATGTCAGAATGGGGTGCCCCTTTGGTCTTTCACAATAAAAAAAATAGATGGAACTACCATGAAACGGCTAATTAGCAGATTCATAGAGCATTTTGGAATGGCATATACATCACACATCCTGGATCAAGTGAAGACTCTGGGTTTCCAGCAAGCTACTACAATATCACCTAAAAATATGTTTAATACCCTAATTAAGTAAAATTCGTTTTATATTGATAATTTTTATATCATTTATTTGATATTTCTTGAAATAAAATAATTATGGTATCATTGTTGTGTAGCCATTTATCATAATTATATTATCTCTAAAAATTCTAAATAAATCTCCATGATATAGAAAATTTTCTTAGGTTACTGGAGATAATTTAATCTTGATTTTATATCATATTACCACAATATTAAAACTATTATACTTATAAGAAATTAGTGGGTGATATTTTATAACTTTCATGACACTTTATTTTATTTTATTCATATCTATATCATTTTCATGGACAGAAGTCTATTAAATAATTCATATATGATAAATAGTTATTAAGGGTCTGTTATTACTAATCCAAATGAATGTTTTCAGGTGTTAGGGTAATTTTATTGTCCTTATCAGATTCTTTTCTTTCCTAAATTACTCAATTTACTTTTAACCATGTTAAATAAAAATTAGGATAGTTACTCTTCATAATATTCAAAAAAAATAATGTATTAACATATTTTAACCTGCTAATTCAAAATAAATTACCGATTTTTAAAATTTAAAACATAGAAAATTCAGTATTTAATTTAAAATTATTCTCATTGTCAGAATGAGAAAGCAAGTTTTAAAAGGAAAAACATTTCAAAATATTGAAATATATTTACGTCTAAATTTTATGTAAAGTTAATGAAAATTAACTAAAATATATTTATTGATAAAATATATTCTATTATTAGTTTGAAACAATTCAATTATTTAATTTTACAATATATATTATTTAGATGGAAAATGTTTCTTTAAATAAAACTTATTGTATTTTTACTATTGACCAAATCATGAAAGTTATAAAAAAATATCATAAATTAATCCAGCATAAAAATGTATATCCCAATTCCAAAGAAAACAATTACTTCGACAAATATAAATTATTAATGTGTAATATTTTAATTTAAAAAGGGTTCTCTATTAAAAGGTGTGTAAAATTATCCATTTCAAAAATATTTATTTTAATACATAAAATATTTTTTATTCATACATAATGAAAAAAATTGGATGAATATAAAAAATATTTTATTTAATATATAACCTATATATTTTATTAATTTCATTTACTAATTGTAATTTACATAATTTATTATTACAAAAAAATATAAATATATAATTGATTGGTATTCATTCATAATTATTTGGTAGCCAATGAATTTAACAAACATTTGCATAATTCAGTTATATATTTTCCCTATAACATAACGTCAAGGTTATAATGGTTATTTTAAACAAATTGTGTCATGATGTTTTCTTAAACTTATGATTTTGTGCAATGCAAGCTATTGAATACAAATTAATAAATTAAAATATTTCATAAAAATATCTGTGTGTTAAAAGTTCAGAGGTATTGAGATATGTGGTTTGGAATTAGGGTTTGTTTTCTCATTAATTGACATGGTTTAGATGATTTGGAACGATATAAAAAACTTCATTGGTATTTTGGGAAATTTTAATGATTGTTTCTAGGATAGATATACATTGAGACATAGATGGATATTAATTTTTAGAATTGTTAGGATAGAATTATGATAAATATTCTTTTAAAGATTGTTCAAAAATAAATTACTATTTGATTTTGAAATTACTTTCTTATTTCGGAATTGTTCGAACATATTATAACATGAAAATCATTGCTCAAGATTTAATAAAATGTAATAACTAACAAAATAGTCCCCAAAAACCAACTGAATTTCGATCACTTTCCATATCCGGTTCATCCTTCGGAACCATATCACATCCCAAATCTGATGAAATAGGATGCATTGAGACGGTATTTTTGGTTATACGTAATGATCTTGATACTCATTTCTTTCATTTCCGATCGCCTAGAAGGGAGAAAAGAAACATCTTGTTTTTCTTCAACAATTCTCTAGTGGACCTCTCCGTAGGATTTGAACCCAGATGAAGTTCTGACCATCTGTCAGAGAAAAAAGAACAAATGGATCTTGTAGGATTCCCAATACATTCTTCAATTTCTTACGGAAGCAGATGAAAATTCATCTGCTGCTTCTCACGTTCCGTGGTGAATAGCCGGGACATGGAGGAAAATCCAGAAAGGCATTTCGGGAATCGGTCTGATTCTATCTCTGTTCGTTCCGTTTTCAAAATGGAAGGATCCCAGAGAATCGATCTTTCTTTTAGTTGTTGAATCTCTCTTTGATTGATCAATGTGTGATATTCCGACGAATCCTCGGGACTAATGATTGAATCCAATTATTTTTTGAATATATAAAAAAATACTATGCCTTCGCCATAGAGAATATATGAGTAATAATAGCATGGCATTTTTCATTTGATATGAAAAATATATTTTTTAGTCTTTTATTCATTTTTTAAAACATTAGATTTTGTATCGAGAGAGTCGTATGAGAGAAATGAAAGGATATTTACGGTTCTTCTATCAGAAGTCAGAGCATATATATAGACCAAATAACTATTTTATAAGAAATATAATTCACTTAATAACATTTTATTGAATTTATAAATCGATGTTTGAAATTTTAAAAACTATGTGATGTTTTCTTCTCATAATCAAACAATTTATAATAATATTATTTTATTAATTACTTAAAACTTTATATTAGGTTTTGGAATAGCATTAATATCATATAAATATTCTTTTAAAATAAAAAACAAATTAATCTAATGTGAACCAATTCAATAAATGATTTTAGTGTCATGCAATTTTTTTCATAAAACATTGACTTTTCTAAGAGATTTTTTTGTTAAGTTGATCATATTTTTATTAAATATAATTTTTCTCAATCATAGATATGGAATTTCAAAAACTTAATTTCATAATTTAGTCATATGTTCCATGAATTTTAATATGTTTAATTTAAAATTTAGCCTTGAATTTTAGTTACCATAATAAAAATTAGTAACTATTGTAAGAATTAATTTTTTTAAAAATTGTTAAAACTATGTAACATTGTATGAAATATAAAAAATCACATATATAAATTTTCTGGATGAGTTTCCTTTAACCTATCATGTTTTAACATCGAATTTGGGTTCCCTTGGTGCCACTTTACCTTGATTAATACATTATATAATTTAAATTTTAAGTGTATTTACAATGGTTCCACTCATTTAACATATAAAAGGATCCCCATACCAACTCATATCTCTACACACATGTATTAATTCATATAATCTAATATCATTTTAAATAAATCTTGAAGAAACTTCTCCATTACCTAGATTTTCTGGTCCCACTGAATGAGAACCCTAAAATGGATTAAGGAAATATTCAAAGGAGGACACCTAAGCAAGTGATAGTGGTATTAACCGATGCAATAACATGAGATTTAGAATTAAATTTTGCCTCAAATATACAATTTATATTTAGATTTTTTACATGAAATAATGAAATAAAACGATCAGTGACATATTAGAAGAATATTTTATAGAATATTTTAGTGTATAACACCTTTAGTGTATAAAAATATTTCAATCAGTTAAAAAAATCTAGATAATTGGATTATAAAAGAATTATGTTTTAAAGGGTCATTATTTCCATGAAATATGGTTCATTTATATAATTTATATTTATTTTAAATAAAAAAATTAATCATTTAAAATATATAATTTTACAAAATTAACCTCATATTTGGATTCATCATTTTAATATTTAAATGGGGTAAATTTTTTAAATTTCCAAAAATTGATTGATTTTTATATGAATACTAAAAGTAAATATTGTTTTTTATTGTAATGTAATGTTTATAACATTATCATTGATTAAATGTTATTTTTTGGAAAATAATTATATTTTAAGATGTAAAATATATATAATTTCAATAATAAATCATTAAAAAATATGTTTTTGAATATATAAATTCCATGTTTATTTATTTTGAATCATAGATAATATTTCAATTTAAAACATTTTTTATTCAATAATATTAAGAATTTGATTTCATCAATTATAGGATATAAATCAAAAAATGGATTTCATATTTTAGATATTCATATTCATATTTTGTTTTATGTTTAATTTCATTTTTCTATATAGAATTATTATTTCTATGTTTATATTTAATAACCTCAGTAATGTTGAGCGGGTCATTTTTGAATAGCAGTTTTATAAATTTTGCAGAGGATTTAAATTTTACAAATTTAACTAATATAATTTATATAATTACATTGATATATTTTTTATACATAGATTAAAAAAATTATAACTATTCTAATAGGTAAATATTGTGATATATGATTGTGTACAATAAATAGTGAAAGAAATATTTTTTTTTCAAAATATTTTTCCTATATATAAAATGTTTTAATTTAAAAAAATATGTGTTTTACTTAGAAATTTAAATAGATTATATATATTATAAATTTATGTTCATGAAATAATTATTTAATATGGGTTAAATTATATTTTATAAAATATATAAATTACTTCTGTAAAAATTGTTACCAAGGTAAAAACAAAAATGGAAGAATAAAAACATCTATTTGAAAATGATATAATCCATCTTTAAATCATTCATTGAACTAGATTTTATCTTATTTCAATACCTTATCTTAACCCACAATTCAATATTTCTCACATTTAGAGCCATTTACCCTTTCATTATGTCATGTCATCGTTGATAAATTAATAGGAATTAACAAAATATCCATTTCATTCTCTTTTAAAAAGAGATCACTTCAACCACATTTATAATACATTTACAAAAACATTCCTTAATAAAAAAAATTCCATATGCTATGTTCAGTAATCTCCCCATGTCCCACAAACCATGGTGTTTTTTAGACACTAATATATGGAGCATTAATGCGTTACAAAATGGAGAACTTCCAAAGTGGAAAGAAATGTTCTCAAAGGATCTCTATTTTTTTCTTATACCTTCTCCAATATATTATATCCATGAAATTATTATATAATATATATAATTAATATACATAAATTCCATTATAATTATTTAATATATCTTTTATACCTTTCTCAAAAATAATTCAAAAAATGAAGACACCATCATGTGTATGCACAAACTACTGCTTCCATGAATGATATGTTCTATTTTTCCTAACTACCATGCATGAATAGTAAAAAAGGGTTATTTTCTGAACTAATATAACATTTTAAAATAATTAACACTATAAAATAATTATTATTATTTTTACTTACCCATTCTATTCATCAAGAAATGAGATGGTTGTTAGTGGGTATGTGCATCCTCCACAAAACAGTGTATCCTATTTTCCATTACACCTAATGTGGATTAATTTAAAAATGTATTAAATATATAAAAAAATTTCTTACAAAATTATTGCTCTATAATTTTAATATTTTACATTATCTAAGTCATATTATAAATAACTACTCCTTACGGACTTAAATAAACATATTGGGAAACCATTCTTAATTTGATTCCATATTGGGAAAACCTGTGAAACAATATATATTTTATTTTAATTGAATAATAAAATAAATACACCACAATAATTATATAGATTATGAATATATTTTACATAACATTTTACCATTGTCAATATATCAATAATTCTTCAGAGAAATCAGTATTTCCACCTCACATAACAACCATAATAAAAATAACTTAATAAATAAATAACATAAGATAATAAATTGGCCATGGAAAATGAAATATATATGGTAAAGGTTCTTTAAATGGGTTTTTATTGAATATATTAGATTGTTAAGTCTGTTATCTTCTTTAATAGAGAAAATTATGACCTTATGTAAGGGTTTTGTTATCTTAATTTTTTCATGGTGATATGATAAATTAATTGCATGCTCCTTTTTTGGTATATATTTATATATATCCCATGGTATAAAATTTATCATAATTTATCATGTAACATATGGTATTTGTAAATCCATATCATGTTCAACTGTTAATTGGATTTCAATTCAAATGATAATAATGATATAAGGTTTATATTTCTATAATGTCAATTCTATATGACCAATTCGATATTGTGAACTATAATTTTTTCCATATGCATTATTCACTACAATAGTTAAATATATTACAGTTAATATATTTTATGTTATTATATTTTAATTTCCAATAACATGGTAAAAATATTTTCTTTATTTTATTTTTACACTAAAACATCCCTAAATGTTTTTTGCATCTGAATTTTTATTAATTACGATATGATGTGTATTCTGGACTTTTTATTTATTTCTGGTGTATATATTTTCTAAGTATTTATATTAACATGGTTTTTAATTGAATCGAATTTATTTAGATATATTCCTCATGTTTTGTCATTATTTGGATTTCATGTCATAATTAAATCATCATGTAAGGATTTTTTTTCATTTTTCCTTTTATATAAGACATGATATATATTGTGCACCATTATTTTTTAACATGATATATTCACTACACTATTATTTTAATGTATGATAAATATTATCCATTTAAAAACAATTCATTTATAATTCATGATCCCCCTATAATTTTAATTGGATTGTTATGTGTGTAAATCCTTAAGATATTTTGATAACTTGAATATCATTTCTTACATTATAGTGCCTCTCCCTAAAATTACATATTTTATAATTAGTTTCATCAACCCTATGATATTATTCTGTTTAAATTTCTCTTAATATAAAGAGAATAATTAATTTTAATTATGTTATTTTACCTTAAGAAACATCTTTCAAAAAATGTATATCATTTTTTATATAAAATTTCATCATTTTTAACAAATGTTTCTCCTAAATGTCCATATTTTTTTATTAGTTTCACCAAAGTAATTTTTAAATGTGAGTTAAATATTTTCATATAAAATTTTCTATGTGATACATGTTACCAATTATGAACCATATCTAATTCTAGTGAATTTTTATGATGGAATGACCGAGCATATATGTTACTATGGATCTTGAAGGGTAAAATTTAATAATAGTGGACATTTCCATTCATTCAAAAACCATATTTCTCACTTCTATGGATACATTTTAATAATAACATTTTCTATAACCTTATTCAATACTTATTTTAAGGGATTGATAAAAAAGTACATTAATCATTATTGTGATGCATTAATTTTTTTAAAATGTTTTAAACATTCTTGGTAAACTCTTTCATAAATTTGGACCCCAAAAGTTATAATGGAATAGATTCATCTTATTGAATTATATTTTTTCTTCATAACCAATATAGATAGTCAAATGGGGATGAATGATTAATTTAATATAAACTATTTTTATTTAAAAACAAATCATGTTTATTAGATAGATTCCTGCCCCATATTATTTCCACCAAAAAATATATTTTTGTTTCTTAAACTATTTTTTGTCCTATCATATTGTCCATTGGTTATGATGTCATTGTTTTTACCAATTTTCATCATTGTTTACATGGATTTTTAAAACACTTTTAATACATAAAGGTGAAACATATATTTTAATCAGATGTGATGAAATGTTGTGCCAAATTCATTTCCACCACATCCATTAAAAATATCATATCATCTATATTGTTATATGAATGTATTGGATTATTTATGAAGTAAGTGAACATGGAATGTTGATCCATCAACGCCTATGTAGAAATCCAGTAAAATTATAATTCATTAAAATTAAAATGACCAATTCCATGGTGATTTAATCATATTTACCAATTTTAATTGATAATATTTATATAATCACTTTAGGTATCTAATGTTTTAGTTTACTAATTGGTATTTCATTCCCATTGAAATGTATTCTATAATTTCTTCACCATTTTCCCATAAAAAGTTCTCTAAAATTTCATAGTATGTATTTATATGTCAATGTTCAATAGATAAAAATGTGTTCTGTGAATCATATAGTATCTCTTTCCTCATCTCAAGTGATAATGTCACACATCATCCAAATAAAAACTAATTTAATATATCTTTTTAATGTACAAATCAAGAGACATACATTAATAAATTTCTTCATCATTATTTTGAAACCATTGATTATACCTCTATTCCTCCTTTATTTTCTTTTAGATACATGGTTGGGATATCATATATGAAAGGTCAGTTTTGTTTGAATCATTATGATTTCATGTTCAATCCATCATATATTACTGAAAATGTAATCTTTATAAATCCTCAACATGCTTGTGGTATAAGATTGCTTTTTTAATGTATCAAAAATATTATTTTGTCTTTTATGGTCATAATTTATTAAGATAGAATAGTGTTTGGTTAACTATAACCATCATCATAGCCACATGATTATCAAGTTCATTGAGAAAAAATTGGATAAAATATTATGTTTAGTATATATGTCTAATTTCTCTATATAGTTATTTCCTCTAAATATTCCATGAATTGATTACAACTATATATTATAGCTCATCTATCGATTTTTCACTCTTGGATAAATAATTTTCCTCATGAAGAAGGTTTAATTTTATCAATTTTTCTAATGTATAATAATATTCAAGTTTTTAGCATCACAATTCATCTAAAATCCTTATCCACTTGAAGTTAGTGTCGGTACAACTGATGTGATGAAACTACTCTCATAGAGTCTGTGATATCTTTCATTAATCACCTTAGAAATAATAAAAATAATCCCATGTTAGCATAGATAGTGGAATAATGAATCACGGGAAATTTATCACAAAATTTAAAAGTTATGTATCAAATTCCTTAAAACAATATATCTATAATAAAATAAATAATACATTCCATTTTATTTATTTAATATTTCATTGAATATTCCATGTAATTTCCTTTCCATGTTATCACATATTGAGGGATAAGACGTGATGCATCCATAATTCCCAAATGAATAGCATAATGTAATATTTATCCTTAATTAATGTTTCAAATGCGTTATGCAGGTGATCCTTATGTTATTTTTAATATATTATATGATAATTTAATAAAAAATACCACTGTAAATTTTTTTATAGTATTGTTTAAAGGTTGTATTCATCTTTTCCTTGAATATTATTTGTGCATAAATATATATATATAAACAACCACAGAATAAAATATTAATATCTATATATAATATAAATGACTATATCTAGAATATCATTTTTAAATCACAATCATTTGATGATATCTAGAATAAGTATCTAATTTTGAATGGAATTTGGTTCTAATATGTTCTTTGAATAATTCATCATTTTAATATAATCGTTACATATTCTTTATTAAGATTTTGTTTATCCCTTAGGAGTTTATGAAAATATTCATTGAACCATATATATTCCTAGAAACAAGAACTGGGGATACCTATGAATATTCCCTTGGGTGTAAAAGTACTTTATACAATTATACATATAATAACTACTTCAATTCATATAGTACTATTAAATATATTCTCTAAGGGTTTCTATATATTGTTGGCTCGCTGAATATATTTATTTTATATATGTATTTTAACATATAAAGTGGAAGGCCATCGAATTATATAAGAAATACATAATTATATTATGTTCAAATGGTCTTGTATTTATAGCTGACAGCTTCATTTCACTCAAAAATTTGTGTATGATATGAATCTTCATTTGGTATCATTACCTATAGTATTTTTGGATTTTGAAAAATATATATATAATTGTCTCTAAATATTTGTTCAATCAACATATGCATCAAAAAATGTATATATATTTCATTTTATCATTACAATATATGATCTTTATATAAATAAATCCAATGTATAAAATGTTTAACATCATATTCAACCATATGATGAATTTTGTTATTTAATAAAGGAATTATCCTTAAAAAGTTAATTATAATTTTTCTAGATATATGGTTAGACTCAATTAATAAATATGAATTTTCACAGATATGTTTACGTCGTGGATTGATGGATTTTATTCAATATTACTAAAAAATATAGTAGATTTATGGAATTCATTGAGTTATATTAATAATGTTTTTATATTACTAAGTGAATATTAAGTGCATTATTAACAAACATATTTTATTACATTATCGTAGTGGTGTTTTTGGAGTAGGGTTTTTATTTCTCCATTTTATTATGTGGATGATAATGTTCTTTAAGACCCTTACCAATGTATAATGATTTCAAAAGTGTTATATAAATTATAGTTGATTCATTAAACCATTACATATTACTAAGAATGGACTTCAATTTATTCATCTTATCAAAAGGAATTTATCCATTCACTTTAGATTTGATCCCTAGATTCCCTCCTATTAGTGAAACATAATGTTTCTTAGTTCATGTGTGTTAGTTCATTGGGAGGTTCTTTCAACATAATTGACATACTAATTGCCATATCTTTCTTCCTTAATGAATTATATCATCCAATCATCCAATATAAAATTTCATCATTAATTTATTTTTTATATTCTATTGGGGTTATTCTATAAACACAATATGAATCTTCATGGTACATTAGACAACTTATTATTTAATCCCAATATCTCTAATATCACTTATTTCTGACATATATTTTTAATCGTTAAAGAATATATCAAATTTACTTTTGTGATTGTCTCCAAAAAAAGTGTTAACCATTAAGGCCATGTGAAATGTGACTCATAAACAGTAATAGTGTAAATTTACAGGTCTATATTCCATAAGAATTTATTCTCCATATTGGTTTGAAGAGTTTAAGAAAAATAATTTTAAAAAAACATTTTCAAGAACACATCCCACTCCATCGATTCAAACTAATCTTTTTTTATTGAAATGATCAATTTTTTCCACATTTTAGAATCTCATCCATTAAAAAATTAATAATATATGGTAATGTTATTTTATTTGAATGTATATTAAATAAATATAATATCTATAATTTCGACTCAAAACTATAGAAGATGGCGGGAATATAATCCGATAAATGGTGATGTCCATTGACACAGGGAGGACTCAATGGATAACATATAACTTCTGGTTGATGGATGAAATCAAACATCACTATAGCTGATGTTTTAGCCTATGATAATCGGGTATGTACCACCATGAAATTTGATAGACCAATCACCGGTTTAATTTTGGTTTTTTTTGGATAATCAGTCATTACCTTTCATATTCATAGTTGGCTTGGGTTTTACTCATTCAAAAAAATTAGAAAATCGAATGGATATAAAATATAGTTAATAAATAATTCATGGGAAACCATTTTATTATTATAAGTAAATTACTATTAATGTTATAGATTTTCAAATTCATCATATTTTCCTATGTTACATATTGCTATTTAAACTCATCTCAAAATTTATAATACCCCTCTCAAATTAAATTTATTACAACCAATATATCACTTACATAAATATTAAATAATTTGTACGAAAATTAAACATATTATTTTAAACATCAATATTAAATTTTTTTATTATATTAAATAGACTTGTATCGTTATACACAAATCCATACAAAAAATAAATTTTACTCTTATATTGTTGCATAGTCATCATATGGGATTATTTATTCATAGTAATACATGTAATCGATTTGGAAGATAAAAAAACAAAATAGTATAAAAATATTATGGTAAATTCTAACTACATGTAGTCATTTCATAGCATTTTAGACAATGAATACTATATCATAAGAATTAGGAATTATCTCATGAGTTAAAATACCTTACCTAATTCATTTAAGGGATATATAATTTTGGCCCCACCTGTAACATTATAATATCATAAAAATTATTTATGGTATGTATAATTGAATCCTAAATTATGTATACCCAAATAGGAACATAAAATGTGTCATAATAATTTTATGAATTATATAATGATGAGAAATATTTGATAATCCAAACACAAGAAAGGATAATTCAATTCTTTAAATTTTATGTTTAGAATCAAATAAAAAATTATAAAATATAAAAATATAAAGAAATGACACATGGGTAATCAATGAGGGTATAAAAAAATAAATCATTCAGTAATAATCACGTAGATGATGCTTTGAATTTATCCCAATGAAACAATAATTTATAAATATCAAGATTAAAAATATTTTAATGTAAAATAGAATCCATTTGGATTTCCATTTATTGTAAATATATTTAAATTTAAGAACAATATCTGATAAAACCAAAAATAATAATTGATTTTGAGAGTCATGTTATCCTATTATTTGTTTTGATTGTACACTATTGTGCCTCCCATATAAGAATCATATGTTTTTAAATAATTATTCATATTTTGGATAATATTTATTTATGCTAATCTTGAAAATTTTTAATGATTACAATTTATTTATTAATATTTTATCATAGATAATATGGTTTAATGACTTCATTGATTTAATTATTCAATTATTTTTTCAATTTATTAGTATTGATTAAGTATTATTTCCCCATTAGATAAAATACATTCTCATGTTTAGAAAAATTATATCATATATTTATAAATTTAATATATTTTATATGGACCATACAATAAGGTGGGTATCACTAAAAAATTGATAATGCACTTATGGGTAATAATATTACCATTAGTAGAACATTGTAAAAAATGAAGAGATATATACAATATAAAAATATATAATGGAAATAAATTTTTTTATTATATTAATATAAATATATATATATATATATATAATCAATTTTTGTCTCGTTGGACTAAAAGGGGGATTTTTAATGGAATAATGATATAAGAAAAAAGGAATGGAAAAATGAAAATTATTAACTCAAGCATAATGCTTCTCATTGATATGAAACATTAATGACATTTTGGGTTTTATTGGGATAATACAATAAAGTCTCATCAAATCCTAGAGTATTGTCACAAGGTATATAAATAATATATTTGATCATTTTAGAGATAAATATTTTATTTGACATGGGAATGATCTAGGGTATTTATATTTCAAACGGATGGTTATATTTTGTTGAAATATTAAATTTAACATCAATAATGAAAATATTAATAAAATATTGGTCTTTGATATGATAGATAATTTAATCCACACACTCTTACCCAGACATAATTAATGATTACATCATTTATTATATATTTTTCAAGACGATTTAATCTTTCCATCAGTATTACATCAAATTTACCAATATATTGATATATTTTGTTTGGGATTCATAAAAAGTTCATAAAATTCAACACGATAAAATTTTGAAGTCATAATAAAAATTATGGATTTTATTTTATAAAAAAATTTATATTTTAAAATAATTTTTATAAAACATACACATCATAATAACAATACTAAAATTTTTTATAAGAAAATAAATTCCAACCTCTAATTACTTTACACATGAAGTATTATTTTTTCTTCTTATATTTTTTCACTAAAATAAAACCCCTTCATAATGTTTATTCATTTAAAAATTGTCATTTTTATTTTGAATAATATTTTTGAATACATTTCAATATAAATTTTACAATTCACATAAAATTCTTATATTTCCAAAAAATATTGAAAAATATATTTTAATCTAATTTGATATGTTTATTGAAAAATATATATTAATTTTATAAAAAAATTAATATTATCTAATTTTTATGTTTAATTTATAATGTAAGAAGTTTTTTAAAAAAATATTATAAAATCTACCTTATATAAAATATATACATTTAGTTTCATTGAGTTTCATAATTTTTAGTATTTATTTTATGTTTCATTACTATTTATATTTACAAAATATATTTATATAAAATCTTATTTATTTGTAAATTTATTTTTTACATATCCATGTTAAAGTGATAAAGGTCATATTATTATTCAAATGGTTATATTACATTTACACATCCTAAAACAAATTATTTTTATTTATTTAATTCTACAATCATAGAGTGTTTATGAGTGTTCTATTAATCTTTCATAATTTTTAATTCACAATTTTTTAATTTCCTTATTTTAATAGTGTTTTCCATAGTTATTATATTTCTAGTCAATAGAAAATGACGGTATTTTATAAATTTATTCTTATATATTGTTTATATTCATTATCATGTTATTATACTTTTTCATTTTCTATTTTTTATTAAATATATCTAGAAAATAAAATGTTATATATTTATTAAATAGAGTATGGTGTATTTTAATTATTTCATACCAGTATTTTATAACACATATTATTCTTAAATATGTCACAGTCATATATATTATTTAATAAAAATTCAAAAAGAAATGACTTGGTTGTTAAATTTCATCAAAATTTATAAAACATTTCATTTAACATTGAATACATGTCTATGGTATAGAATATATAGTGGGTATTTGTGTTTCATTATATTTAATACCTCTCATGTTTACTCATTACACATCTTATATAACAAACGAACATTAACAAAGAAAATTATCTTGATTCCTAAACTATTTCCTAAACACGCATAGATTTAATGATACAAAATAATTAAATATGAGAAATTTTTTGAACAATCATATCTATATCATATTTTTGGTATAATATTTAGTAAAAATCCCATATATGGTATAATAAATGAAAAAATAATTTCAATTCATCTACATGAAACATTCCACTTGAAGTATGAATATAATATATAAAATTTTAAATTATATAATAGGATATTAAACAAATAAATATATCACAATTATATATTGAAATTTTAGAAATATTATTTTTCTAATATTTAACACATAACTATGCAACATTGATAATAAATTCCAATAAATTGGAAAAATAATATATTTTTTTTAAATATATGTTATTTGACTATGATAAAAATAATAATTAATGAATAATTATGTATGTAATTTGTGCTTATGGGAAGTATAATTGTCCAATAATAACTGAAATTGTACCTTTATGGTGGATATAATAACAAACTATTGAAATTTTACCAATTCATTAAATATGGTAATATTCTATTAAAATAGAATTTTAAAATATTAAAATAATAAAATATAAATTATATAACCATATAAATTATATATTTAATTATATACCAAAAAGGAAAAATATGTATATATTTTTGAACGGAGTGATTTTACTAAATTGAAAAATTATAATTTTTTTAATAATGTCTTAAATTAGAATTTACGTAGATTTAAATTTTATTGAGAAACAGATATAATATGGGTTATTATAAATCATATAAATAATAACAAATAAAAAAGATAATAATAGAACAAAAGTATTTATGGTGACTTTTAAGAACTTTTCTAATACTATTTCTTTTTGGCTGAGTTAAATAAAATATATTTATTATTTTTATAATATGTTTTATGTTTTCATAAAGATGTAGATATGAATTAAAATTTCATATTTTTTAGGAATTAAAATTTATTTTTTGTGTAAAATAATGAATTTAAGAATAATAAATTTAATTGATAAAATATATAAAATATTCTTCAAATATTATGCTATATTTTTATTTAATAAATAACTAGATTTGATTCACTAATTTGACTGAAATATTTCCACATTACCACACCATAGTAAATAATTATTTTATTTTATTCAAACAAAGTAAATGTACAGTGATAAAAAACAAGTAATGATAAATAATGACAAAGAAATACAATGGAAGTAAACACAGAATATTAATGGGGTCTATAATAGTTGATCCAAAGGGTATCCCTTATAAGAAGGTCAAGAACATTTGGTGCAAAGGAACCAAATATAGAGATGAAATTAACAAACACTACTTAGATACCAATAAAGAAAATAAATCAATAACATGGTTTCCCTCTTTATAGGTGTGAAGGATGTCCCTATGGTCATTGGTGAAGTATATGCACCTACATATGAGATATGAGATAAAACAGGGGATGAATTCTATGAATTGCCAAAAAAAATTATGAACTGTTATAGTGTCTGTTTTGAACACCATGAGGTTGATGTTTCTCTAACTATAAAGTTAGAGACATATTAACATCACATTTTCATTTAATCAGACAGATTCACCACTTATGATGTATATATTTAAAGAAAGAATGATTGATCCTTTGGTATCACGTACAATGCCACAAACCAATTTAACACCTATGATACAAGAACTATCCAAGTTGAAATTCAAACCAAAATTGTGATGATAATAACTAAGAAATTGACCCTATATGATGTAATGGGTGGGCAGTTAGGTTGGGGATATGATTAATTAAAGATATATAAGGGTGTGGGAACTTTTTAGTTATTGATAAGTTGAGTTAGGTTAGTAACAAGATCCTGGTTCTAAATGGAAGATTTGAACATGAGCATGCGATTTATTTTATATGAGACTTATTCCTAACCTTCCAGGTACACCAACAACCTACTATGAATATACAAACCCAATCCATCATGTCAACTAAATGTTTTACACACTATGGAACTAGAGATTTGGTAATGAGATTAATAATTAATCATGGGAAGAGGGACCAGTAAACCCACTAAAATAGTTCTAAGCTATTCATGCCCATTCAACTTAAATGAACATTTTTTCCAAGCTTTCTTCCATGGGATCACTATTATAGGTGCACCTGGACATGCAGTTGATATCAATATGCATGAAATTTTCATCAATGTATAAATCATGGTTTTTGATGTTTCATATGAGGAAGTTATATTTTTTAGGTATATCCTTGCAAAAATCTACTTCAACTCAATTTTCAAGATCGAGAGAATACACCACCTCTCAATGAAAATATTTCATAGAAAATCCTCATGAAAAAGAACCTATAAAAATTAATTTCTCTAGCTCGATGTTAAGAATGATAACCTTGAAAATGTCACACTGTTATTTTCCAGGATAATATGGATGAATACCAGATAGATGGTTGTTTTTTTAAATGTTATATCTATCATTTGGAATCAATTGTAACCATTTGTGGTGTCGACCCAATTATGGAGCCAAAAATTAATACCCCCAACCAACAATCTAATGAGTACAAAACTAAAGATTAAATTTATAAGGTTGAATCATTTTCTATAATTATAAATAACTCCCTCTAAATGGCCCCCTATCTCTCCTATACTTGTTTATAATAATCATATCCCAAAGAGCATGTCCATCAAGAAAACCCTGGCATTCTTCGTCTGCATACATGACATTGTTCTTTAGATGATCATAGTATTTATTCCCCCATCCTTCAATTATTTTTCCATCCTAGTCGATGATTCCAAGTGGTTTTTTTCAATTAGAGTATTAATCCCATATAAACCAGTTGAATATTATTTAAATGTCCAATATGTTGTCTTTTGATACCTTGAGGTCTAAATAAACATGCATTAGATTGGAGAATAGAACATTATTCATCATGGTGATTCTACCTCTTAATGATGATAAATGGTTCTTCCAATTCAAGAAGCAATGAGTGCTCATCAATACCACCTTGTTTAAGTAGTGTATTATAGTCATATAGAGGTGATAGTTATGAAAATGTATAAAATAGGAAATTTTCCACTTTGTATATAGAAAATTGTTCTCCCATTATCTTTCTTAGTTGTTCATGCATCATTTTGAAATATAGATTCTAATCCTCTCATGGATTAAAATTTGGACACTCCATTTTTATATTCAGGAGTGATTTTGATTATTCCACAAATTTTTCTCTAACTAGAATTAAAAAAAGATCATGTCATCCACAAACATGAGAATTTAAATTCCACAGAAGTGATTCTTATGGGTAAATGGAAGGATGATGCACGTCAATGTGATTTTTTTGATGAAATGAAAAATTATATTTTTTGTAAATATTTATAGGTTTAGGGATAATGAGTCTCCTTTCCATTGACATCAAAATGATTTAAAAAATGGGAAAATTTTCCCCATGAATGTTTTGGAAATCTTAAGGAGTTGAAACATCTAAATAAGATTTCAGTGGTCTAAAAAGATAGGCACATGCATGAGAGAACCTTATGATTTTCTATTACAGAATATCATAGGATATGTATATATCTGATATGATATAAATATTTTTCCCAAGAACCACTTGATTGATATTGATTATAATCTCTTCTATCAATCCTATAAAGCATTGGACCATTCAACTTTGGACGAACCCATGTTGTTATTCAAAAATACAGTGGGGGTGAAATGATAGACTTATGTTGATAATGATTGATGGAACCTTATATGGGAAATCACACATACCAACAGGTCTACAATAGTGGAGTGAGAAGGTTTCTATAACCACAAAGATGAGTACCTGAGTAGTGGTATACACCACATGATAGAGACTACCACATCAAAAGAGATCATGCACCAAATTAACTAGGACAATCAAATCCCAAACCCATAAGGTCATGTCAACTGATCTTGGGATGCTTCCTGGGCTCGCCACACATTATGGGTTGGGAGAATGCACTTACTCAAGGATTTAAATCTCTCCTAGAAGATATCAATATAATGCATTGTCGATATATGATACCATATGAGGGATGAAATTTAATACCCCTCCATGGACAATCATATATCCACATTAGATTCAAGGGATCGAACATGTAGAAAAGATATATGAAGTGAAACTCTACCATACCTTCCACCACATCAGGGTCATCTATAAAGGTTTATTATTCCATAAAAATATTTTGTATATTAATACACCTCTTATCCTTAATGAAATTTTGAAAATATTCCATATTTTAATATCCTTCCCTAAGATAATAGATTCTAGATTGATCATATTCTAGATGTTCAGGAATAAATAAAATCTTGGAAATTATTTTTTTTATTTTGAGAAATGTTGGTGAATATAATGTTTTTCCATACATTTTCTATATTGGACTTCATCTACTCAATCTATATTTTGATAGTATCTTTGTCTTGTATATAAGGGGGTTGGATGCTAATCTTGGATTTTATATCACCATTAAGATGCATTACTTTGTTGAGATGGATGACCCTTGAACTCCCCAACAATGAAATATCCCATGATAATCTCACCATTTAATGCTAGCTGATAATAGTGCTCCATTGTTGGGAGAAATGGAAATGATCACCTCCCTATTTTCTGGGATACATTGCAACATAGATGGGGAAATTCTTAGAAAGAATTCAAATAAGACAAGTTTCCTTTTAATCTATGTAAGGAAAATATCAGGATAGTTTATTAGACACCGATGAAGGAGAAATTAGGTGCACCCGATCTCTTTTTGGATATTGCAACATGTGAAACGGTCTCTTATATACCCCATGTCTAGAAGGCCATTATGGACATAAATGATGAAAACTCTGGACTATCCTTCCTTGGGAAATAAGGTCCTCTCATATTTTCCACAGGTTCAAAAATAATACTATAATCCCCCCCACATTCCATGATGTATCCCCCAAGTTAATGTAACCAAGTTCATTTTAGAAGGATTATCTAGACTAAGGGTCACATTTAGTGTACAAAAATGGGATAAATTAATAATAAATTACTATATTTATCTTTGTAGTAACAAACTGATCAGAATATATTATCTACTCCAGTGAAATTATTTTCTTCGGAAGATCCATATATATTGATTTTTGGGCTCATTATTCATAAATTCATGCACCCTTAATCTATGCAGAATGATCTCTATCATGGAATGTTCACAACCACAGATCCATGCAAGGAAAGCGATGAACATTATTAGTGCTAAGAGAAATTTGCTGATAATTGGGGGCCTTTATCAAGGGTAGTTAGATGTACAGATAAATCCACCCATTATCAGCTATATTATTTGAACTGATAAAAGTTTATAATAAAAAATCATATAAAATTATATAAAATTTTTCTATTTATATTCCAAAATAATGATTATTTATACCCATTAAATAAAAAACACATGTGTATAATTAATAGATATTTTTTAATAATAAATTTAAATATATATTTATATTTGAAATATATTTATAGGATTATAAATAAATATTAATATAATTATACAATTATAATAAATTTTATTAATTAATAAATATATTTATTATATTAATAATTATATTTTATATTTCTATATAAATACTTTTTAAATATATATAATTATAATTTTATGTATATTTATATATATATTTAAATAATTATATGATTCCAATGAATTTGGTAAATATATATTGATGTGAGAGTATAATTTTTCTACATATGTTATGTATTCATCATGATTTAATGTTCATTTACACATTACACTTTTATTATTATTATTAATGTTTTCCATATGTGATGACCCATTATTTATTATCTATATACTTTGCTAGGTATATGATCCATTCATGATATACCCATATGAATATATTCACATAAATAATATCAAATTAAAATGAATATATTTATATAATAAATGTATTTATTATAATTATAATTATATATTTTTAATTATATATTATATTTTTTAAATATATTTATTTATAAATATAAATATCACTATATATATATATTTAAATTATTATATTATTATAATTGATACATCTATTATAATTTCATAAATATATTTATAATTATAAACAAATTTTTATAAAAATATTTACTTATAATTATAATTATACTTATAGATATATATATTAGGTGCTTGGGGGTACAAATATATTATAAATTCTACATATATAAATGTGTATAAATAATTATAAAAATACTGTATATATATTAATTATACTTGTAAAGCTATAAATTTATATAATTAAATCAATGTATTTACAAATATATATAAATACATAAAAATATTTATATTTATAATTATATTTAAATATAAATATATTTTAATAATTATAAAATTATAATAAATAAATTTATTATACTTATAATGTTATAAATATATTTAATTAAAAAAATATATTTTTAAATAACAAAAAAAATTTATAAATAATTGAAAATATTAATAATTATAATTCTAAATAATTATAGATATATAAAATAATTATTAAATTATAATAAATATATATTTTTAAAACTATATATATATTTTAATTTTTTTAATTACAAATAAATATTTATTTATTTTTATTTATATTTATAAATAAATATTAATTAATTTAAATACTTATCAAGTTATTAAAAAAATATATTTATTATTTTTATAATTTTTTAAATATATATCATTAAATAAATATATTAATAAATTTATACATATATTTATAATTATAATTATATATAAATAGAGATATATTAAAATAATTCAAATTTTATAATAAATTTAATAAATATATATTTTCAAAAACAAATAAATATAATAAATATATTTGCTATACTTTTGTAATTATATATATATTACGTGTTTGGGGGTAAAATTACAATTAAACAGACAAACACACACACCTCATACACTAGTCAGAAAGCCATGTGATACCCCCCCCCAGGGAATTGCTCGTCCATCAAACCTTGTTTATTCAATACAAGGCCCATGGGCCTAGTGGACATAAAGTGAATTATAAGTATAATGAATACAATTCTTATTGTTTTATAATTATATAAATAAAATAATAGATATAGGTATTTTTAAAATTGGAACAATATATATATATAATATAATCATTTATATTATATATTTATATAAATATATATTTATTATGTTTATAATATTATAAATATATATAATTAATATATTTATTATATTTATTTATAAAATTATAAATACAAGAAACACATTTATTATTATTTTATAATTATTTAAATAAAAATTTATAAATTTATAGTTATAAATTTAAAATATATTATTTTTGTAATTATATCTAATATATATTTACTATATATAGTTATTATATATAACTAGAAACATATGAAATGTATTTATTGTAAAATTATAATTAAGAACAAAATTTATTTTTATTTATAATATTTATACATTTATAAATATATATAACAATATATATATATATATATTTGTTATATATATATTCGTATATATATATATATATATTTATTTATATTAAAATTAAATGAAAAATAAAAATAAATTTATTATATATATAATTTTATAAATATATATAATAATATAAATTAATGAATTACATTATAGGGTTATTAGCGATTTTGTTTTCCTGATAGAGGCCTATCTTTAACAACACCAAAAAACACTGATAAAGGCATGTTTTATCAACACCTTTTGCTTTAGCACTGATAAACCATACCTTTGTCAACACTTTTTAACTAGCACTAAAAAAATATTTATCTGAATTTATAAATAAACCCAAACAATCGACTTATGAGCTCACACACCTAAATCTCTCGCGTAATCCAACCCCTACCTCATACTCCCCCTCATCTGCTGACTCCTCCTCTGTCTTTGCTGACCCATGTCACAACCACCCCCTCCTATGCAATTGTCGACCCCTCCTCTCGTTCGGACCCCTCCTCTACCCTAACCCCTCCTCTTCTAATTTGAATCCCTCCTTCATCGGTGTGAATCTCACCTTCGCTGTGAACCCCACCTCTATCATGTGTTGGACCCCACCTCTAGGGTGAACCCTTTGTTGGCCACAAACCCACCCCAACCCCAAATCCCACATATTTAATGAATCGGTCCACCGCCATGCACCCACCTCCACTGTTGATCCCACCTCGTTCATGAACCCCTCCTCTACTGTGAACCCACCTCTGTTGTGGTCCCCACCTCCGAAGAGAACCCCTTAATGACCTCTATCATCGCTGATACAACCACCACCTACCCCAACTCCACGGCTTCCAGACTCTAATATTACAACTGTATCTCCAAATCTATGATATGTTAATATCGGATTTGGAATGCTTAGATAGTGAACGATTAATTATAGGTTTTTAGTGTTCTCAATATCAGAGGGTTTTTTATCAATGTACTATTTTTGGGTATAATTTTTAATCCTATAGACAAAATAAACACAGTCATTTATTATTGGTTTCATATATGTTTACTGGTTCATTCCTCTAAATCTATAATCATATGTTTTAATATTAATTATTATAGTTGAATGTTAATATATAAATTTTGTTATGATTTCTAATGATAACTCATTTTTTAGTTGAATGAATAAGCTCCATTATATTAGACCATATATATGAAATAAGGTCCTTCCCAATTTGGACCATGCCATGGAGGATTCATTCCAAGTATCATTGGAATCATATGGAATAATACCAATTATTCTTGAAATGATTAAAGTAGTAAAACATTCTTATTAAATTTTCAAACTATTCTATTATGATAAAATTTTAAATGATGTTGAGTATGTAATCACTTTTCATCCAATTATTCCAATTCATCAAATTGTATCCAAGACATTTAATTTATAGATAACTGATCTTAGATTTCAAATTCGAGTGAAGGAAATTTTATTTCAATTAGAAAAATCACTTCTACTCTGTACACCAATGAGTATTGTGTTTCCTGAGTGGTCGTATGGGTACTGGTCTGATAAGCCCATAAAGCTTGAAAAAGTTCACCAGGACACGATTTATTATATTTATCAACCATATTCTTGAGAATATTTGATAATGTGTTATTGTAACCCTATATCTATCCATTGGTCATTGCATGATATGGGAGTTTTTCATTGAGGTATTGTATGGATCAAGATGAGCATGTATTAATGTATAAATCCATAAATAGGTTTCTATTTCCTAACTAATTAATCCATAAAATATTAGTGTATTTTGGTTTTGTGTTTATGGATCATGGGTACTATGATTAGGGTGAATCATATACAAATAAAATGTACCTGGGCTTGTGAAATAAAATTGAAAAACTTGTATCCACCAAGACCCTAATAGCCTAGATTTTGTGTTATACATAATTACACTGGCATAAGATACAAGGCATCACATCCCAATGGACCGAAGAGTTTAGTAGTCTTGGTAAAATAGATATATAATTGAGTATTAAATTACATTTTAATTCAATAATTAGATAACATTTTTCAATAAAAACTACATTTCATCTAGAATATCCCTATATATATATCATAGTGAACATTATGGAAAACAAGAGAAATGAGTCAAAATAAGGGTGATATAAAATTATAAGTAAAGGTTGTGTACAACAAAATAAATAATGGAACAATAATAACAATCAATATGAAATGATAAATAACTGAACACACATTCAAATTGAAATAACTTGAAATCATAAATAGATAATGAATAATCAACATCGGAAGGTAAATAAATGAATGCAAATACTATATAATAAATAATATGAGAATGAAATTCATCTAATGATAATATCACTATGGAAATATCCTTGAAAATAATAATATAAGTGAAGGAGATACTTAATTATGGGATGTTATGATTTCAAGACCAATGATACCTTTAATATTAATATGTTTCACAATACAGTTTAAAATTGATGTGTAAAACGCATTTTGACTATGTTGTTTCAATTGATTCATCTAATCAGACCACTGACATATCTAGGTGATTTCATAAAACAGTACCCTACCATGTTTTAAAGTATAAATAATTCTTCCAAAATCTAATAATATATTTAATTCAGCAATAAATATTCTGTATCATTAAATATCTGTATTGAGTAAGAAAATATGGATTTATCAATATTTCCCTAGTTAGTCAAATAACATCCAAAGTAAACACAATATGTAAAAACTTTTCTTTAGAATATGATGTAATAATATTAATCCTAAAATAATATGGATATTTAAGATAAATGTAATGTTAAATGAAAAATTAATACAAGTGATTATTTCAAGTTAATGTTAACACTCTGAAAATAAAGATTGATTTTTCAATAAATGTTTTTCAAGTAAAATATAATTTCATTAAATAATTAAAATTAAAAAATACAATATCATGAATAATGAATTTGTATTTATATTATATGTTAAAAGGTCCGTATATACACCATATAAACATGAATTGGGGAATGAAAACAAATATGTCTTAATAGAATGTAAATCGAGACAAAATTCCTTACCCCATGATTACTTTAGGTCGAATCTTCTATAAACTATTGTATAGTGTTTTTAAAAATGATATTACATTTTTACAGAACCATATTAGTATTCATTTTATAATATATTATTCTACTACAACATCTTATCACAAGTTCTTTAATAATGTGACATTATTTTCATTGTTTCAAGTGTTAACAGCCTTATTCTGTCATATAAGTATTTCCAAGAACGATTGGATTCATGAATGTATTATACAGTTATATAATATATTGAATAATAATCATGATATAATTTTCATATTTTTAAATAAAATATACCTTAAAAATCCATCATTTATTTATGTTAAGAAATATGAAGTATGTTACAATCATGGAGATGGTAGATCATACGTACGCATGAAAAAATTTTCATTTTCACTGATCATTATGGAATGATGGTAAGAAATATATTAAATATATAAAATTATCATGACATCATGTATTAAATATTATATACTTAAATTTTTCAATCATGTTGCGTGGTTATGAAAAGAGGGTCACATCACTTCATGAAGTCTATAGTCAACACATAAACAAACGATGTTATCGTGTTTAAATGAGTGAAAAATAAGGAAATAAAATGATGTATATTATTTTTACAAAATGATAAAATTTTATAAATATAAAAAATATTCCATTTATATCACATTTAATAAGTAAAAATATTCCTTATAACCTTCCATGTAAATTACTCGAGAAAGACAAATCACATCGCTTCTCGAGATGATTATCTGCACATGCATGAGTGACGTTATTGTGTCTCATATGAGACTGAATATATATATATATGAAATAATTAATTGAAAGCTTTAATAATTTTATAAATATCATAGTTGTAATTTATATTTTCCATCATACCCTACATTTAGATTTGGAAATGAAAAACTAAACGACATCAGTTAGCGAAGCGGTAGTACATTGTGCCCACACACGATGATTATGTAACAAAATTGATGGAAGTAGAGACTGTTCAAGGTCAATAAATTATTATAAAAAAATAAAATTTTATTTATTATATTATTTATTTATATTACCATGGTTAAATAAAATTGTAAGGATATGGATCATGATGTAAAATAAAGATTCTCGTTGAAAATCATTACCTCTTCTTCCGGTATTATCTTTACATTTACATTGAAACATTACTTAGATAACATTATGCCTGAAATATGGGTTACAAAATGAGGAGAGGGAACTTCTTAATGTTTTTTTGTTATGATTTGGATGATCCAATTGGATTGAAATTTGTGAAGATGTGAAGGGTCTGACTTCCCTTTTATAGTTGTGGATGAGTGACTTTCTTGTAAATACCCAAAAGAATTCACTATTGGGAGGTAAATATTACATCAAGTGGCTCAATAATTTGGAATTAAGATTTTTAATGGATTATATAGTGTATAAAAACCTCCTTCACATAACGAAACACAATTTTAAATATTTTTTCCTTAACTTCTATGTATCCATTATTTTATTTATTTTGGTTTTCAATATGGTAACTAGTCCTTATCCTAGGTAATTTATACATTGAAACTAATTTAATGTGGAAATTATTTTATAAATTGGAAAAGGTTATATTAAATTTGATATAAAATTTATCAAATAAAAATCATCTGGGTGTTGAAAATTAATTCTAACAGAATCTCATATAATGGGAATAAACAATACTTTAACAATAACTGTGCTAACAATATATTTAATATTTAGGGATTATTATATTTATTATAAAATAAAAAAATATCTATTAATGAAAAAAAATTAGTAATTGTTAAAATTTAAAAATGACCTGGAAAAATAAATTATTTTAGATATTTTAAAACATTTAATAAAATATAATTTATCATAAAAAGGCATTAATGTTAGTTTTTCCATTATTCATTTAAATTAAATTTTAGAAAATAAATAAAATGACCTAATTATAGTATTTTTTGTAAATAAACGATATTAAATGATATATTAATCAAAAAAATTAATGGAATATAATAATTTATACAATTTAGTTTAAATTTAATTTTTTTATAATTATTTATTTATTTTATTGATAGTTAAATAAATAATATGTTGACCTTTCTTATGAATTTTCAATTGTTATTTCACCTATAAAAATAACATATAAAATACGGTGATAAAAAATTTATTTATATTTAAAAATAACATATATAACTAAACCACTGTTATTTTTTCTCTTTCCCAATTTATTATATAAATTAAAATGATGAAATGAATTTTATTCATTAATTAACTTATTATGTGGGTCATATTCAAAGGACTGTGGAATGAAATTTACATAAATTAAATAATTTTAAGTCCATGGTAGTAATAATCTTAGTAAATAAATGTTTGAGAGTATTTTAGGCCATTCTCAAACTTATCATTCTAGTTTTACCCTTAGTGAATCTTTTTATACATTAATCATGATAATTAATTTTTACTACATATACTATACATATTGGAAAAAAATTAAATTTACCTTATAATAATTTTGAAATTATGATTCTTAAAAATATATAATACTTTTCTCAATATTTAATTTACATATGTGGAAAATTTTATGTTAAAATTAATGTCATAGACGTGATGAGAAAATGAGTTTTTGGAGTTAAAATGTTCAAATGTTTGGAATTTTTTATATCTAAATTTAAAATTAAAGTGATTAAAATTACATAAATTATATTAATTGGTGTATAATTGATATATTTTTACATTAAACACAATTCAAAATATATTTTACCGTTATAAATTAATTAAAAGAAAATGAAATTTCTAATTATAATTCACTACTTTTCACTATTGATCATAAATATTTTTAGATGAATCCCAAAAAAATCACCCTAATGTAATTTATGTATTAATATTTAAAAAATTAGGTTTATTATTTCATAAAAGATTATATAAAAGTGATAAAACTTAATTGAAAATATTGTGCAGTAGGTGTGACTGAACCGTCTTTTAGAAAAATATAGTTTTTTAATTTTTTTTAGATGATGATTATTATTATTTATAATAATTTGATAACAAAAAATCATAGTAAAATATATATTTTAATAATTTTTTTTATCATATTCATACTTCTCATTCGAATATCTAGATGCTAACTATCTTATTAAATAATATTATTATTACTAAGTTGCAGTTCTGTAAGACTCGATGCAACATGTAATGAAATATATTAATGAAACTCATTGTCGCAAGTAACGAAAGCTATGGAAGAATTTAAGTTTATTCATATATATATATATATATTAATGACTTTGGGATTTCTATTCACTTTTAATCTAGGTGTTCCATGTCCCATACGGTATTGAATAAAATGTTATTCATTAAGAATTTTATGGTGTACGTTTTACCTACATTAAATAAATTGATTACTCTTTATTAAATATTGATATCAGTAATATAAGGCCTGATATTTGTAAATTACATTATTTAAAAAACACATTATAAAATTTTTAATAAAAAATATACTTAATAAGAGATAATGTTATGTATTAATGTCATATGTAATAATATATAACGAGGTTTCTACATAAGAGAGCATTATTGGAAACTGGAGATGTTTACATGGATTAAAAGTGAGAATAATTATTGAGAGTGATTGAGGCCATTAATCACAATAATTTGAATGATCAGTGGAATGTTATGGGCCTCAAAACCATAAATCGTGGATGACTATAATAACCATATAAATAATCCAATATGAATATACTAGGACATCAATTTCATTCCATGGTTGTTTTTCTTAAGGTTGTTTAATTTTTTTACTCTCTGAGAATATAAGTAAATATAATTATTTGATGAGTTTCTATTTAATAATTTTATTTTCATCCTTTATTCATTCTTAAATAAATTTTAAATTCAACCATTAATCTAAGAAATGAATATAAAAAAATAATTTTTTATGCAAAAAGCACTAAATTTCCCCCATAAATTATTTTAAGATACATTAAACAAGTCTTTATGTATGTATCAAATTATTTCCAAAAAAACACGATTAAAACATGTTACTGAAAAGTAACACCATTTTACCATCATTAATATTTATTTTTCTAAAATCATTTAATAAAATATAATGTCGTATTTATTAGGACATTGTGTATGCCAGTGGTCGGTACTAAACCCTTATCGTCCACAAGTCATAGGTTCAAGGTTCGTGGACTTGTCAGAAGCATCAGGTTGTCACCCAGCCTGAATGTTTTCTATTTTATAAAACAATATAGATATAATTACTATAATATTCCATGAAAAATATGAATTAAATCCTTGAAATAAAATTAACCATTTAATAACCGTTTTTACTATTCTTTAAGATACAATTTTTTCAGAAATTATAATAATAATTTTTCACTATTATTACAATTCAATTGGGTATCATATAAAGTATAATGTTTATAAATACGTTTAAACATATTTCAATAAAATTTAAATTCATTATTACTCAAATAAATTTTACACAAAAACATAAAATTAACCAAAATTTCTCCAAAAATATTTTTAATTGTGGTAGTCTACCATTACATTAAACCGAATAGGGGTCTTTGAAATATTTAACGTTTAATAAATATTAAAATCATAACCCATGATGGTATCCATAACTCTTATATAAATGATTATATATAATCTTTTAACATAATCCAAATATGTTTTTTGGTTCTAATATCAAAAATACTATTGGTAAAATTGTTTTACAGTTTTATTCATGAATATTAATACCTAAATAATTCAACTATTTTATTTCAACACAGGTCCTTCCTTATAAAAGGGTTTAACTTAGACCATTATTTATTATTCTAGCCCATTATTTTTTATTTTCTATTCAAAAACATTATAATGGATTTAAAATTAAATAAGAATTATCCAATTAATATCCTGAGGAGTGTCAGACTAGGTGAAAAATAATACCCTTTGTCATGTAACCGGTAATGCTCAAGTCGAACTCAACACACCCTATTCGATGTTATTACCCCAAGGGACATCTATGCCACAAAAAATTCTACATGTAGTATCTATATAGATATGCATAGTGATGAAAAACCATATAATATCTACCATATAATAACATTATTATGTTCATTTGCACTTATCATCAATGTCTATTATATGATTATGTTAACTAATATATCTTTTACTAAATCTAGTTCTCATGGTTTCTACTAAAATTAATCAAATACTAACTATAGAGACGATAACCCCAATAACCCAGAGCTAGTTTCATACTACATTACATTGGCCTAAGATATTGGGAATAATTTCTCAACATACAAAATTGTTTAGTTTCCTTGGTAAACTATATACATACTCATGTAAAATATTATATTGGAACAGAAATATTGAAACATAATTTTTTTTCAAGAATAAAATTATTATATATAACAAATCCCAATATATCAGTCATAATAATTTTCATGGAATCCGGGGAAAAGGGAAAAAAGGGCATTCTCAAATATTCTGTGTAACAACCCAAACATTTAAAAATATTTGTTTTCTGAATTTGTGTGTAATTTAATTTTGTACTAAACAAACCATAATCATTTTGTTAATGAATTTATTATAAATAAAATGATACTTTTTGGTTTCAATAGTTACATGAATTTTGGTCACTATAAACATTGGTAGATATACTCTTAACATTAATATTACTATTTATAAACATAAGGGGTTATGGTTAATTAATACAGAAAGAAGAGTTGATGGCCTCATCTAGTTGACTCGGGCCATATAAAGCCCATTTTTCAGAGCTTGGTAAATAGGTAGCATCACTAGGCATTTCTCTGGACCAAGACCAAGCCGAGATTCAATATGTTAATCATGAATGTAATCGCCTTTGGGAGAATTTCAAGCGGATAGAAATAACCACATGGGTAATGTTGTTTGAGGTGCCCCAACATTCCATCACCTCTACCCACTTTACACATAGGTCCTATGTAGGTCTTATAAGGTTCAATGTAATGAGGCCTTAGTTTCTTTGAGTAATCCTTTGTTATAAATGAAACTTTTATTTCTTATTATGGTAATTTTTTTGAATTTCATATGTCAAAATAAATATATGATGAATTGATAGAAGTACCATATTATAGATTAATATTCTAAAAAATGGTATTTAAAAAAATTATTCTTTAAAAAATTATAAATGTAATGTAATTTTCAAAAACTGTCTTTTAGAATTGTGATCATTATGAAATTTAGATTGTAATAAGATCAACATATTTTTGGTGAATAGTAAATTAAGAATAGTTACATTACCTTTATGAATAGTAATGTGACCAAGGGAATTTTAACCTCACTTAAGAAAGTATTAATATAATTTAGTAATCTTGATTGGTAATTTGATACAATAGAATAAGTAAATAATTGTTTCAGATATTATTAGATAAGTTTTAGTATTTTTTGAGGTTATTGTGTTTTTACATAAAAATTAAATATATCATAATTAGAAAATTATTTTCACAAAATTGAGTTCATTTTTGAATTAAGATAATCAATATTAAGTTAGGGTGAATTTATGAAACTTTTATAACATGTTTTGTTTTTTAGTGAATAGTAAAAATAATGTTTTGTGTGTCGGTGTTTTTAATGACATCATTAATGATGAAATATTGATGTAATAATTCTAGTAGAATTGTGTATAGTACGGTATGTTATTAGTTTTCTTAATTGGAAAATACCTTGGTAAAATACCATGGTCAAAGACATGGTTTTTCATTTAACACTGATGAGGTGTCCCTTGAAAATTAATAAAATATTCCCACAATTTTGCTATAAATACCAACCCATTCCTTTATTTTTTCAATAAAAATACCTAATGAATAAAGATATGGTATCTTTAACTCCCAATTATTCCTCCTAATGTTCCCTCTATCCTCCCCAACGTTTGAACATTCATGTTTTGTAAATTACTCTTCGATGTAAGGGAACCTTTCACCGTCCGTTTTAGTCAACTTCTTTTATTTTATGTCTTTGAATTTCTCTTTTCATGTTATGTGGTATGATATTCAATATCCTTATTATTTTATGTCTTATGTTCATTTGATGAGAGACACTTTTTCTACATTTAATTCATTTTCAAGATTTTTAAATGATGTCGGTAAGTTGCTGAATTCTCAAAAAAGGAAATTGAGCCTTCTCTTTTCACTCAAGTTTCCTTTTCATGGGGCATATCATTCAAATATCCATATCATGATATTTATTATATTTTATTATGTCCCTATTATATATTTTGAGTTATTTATGATTGGGTGAACTTTTTTTCTATCATTTTGTTGTTTTCTAAAACCCCATAATACAGTCGTTCTGCTACAGAAATTTCATCTTAAAATCTCTCCCTCTTTTTCTCAAAATTTTTTCTTATTTTGTTAATGTGAATAACTAAACCTATTTAATTTTTCTTTTTATTAATAGAGACAAAACAATTATATATTTTCTTCTATAATTAAAATACATTATACCATCATACCTTTTTTATGGTTTACAAATGACATAACATTCTTGTTTTTAAGCACTTTTAAAACATCACAATTTTCATATAAACCCATTTATTTTATTATCATGGGGTTACTTATGAAATTTTTGATTATTATATATGTTGATCATATAAAATTAAATACAAATTATGGTGTTCCCAGATAGTTCTCTAATGAATTGGGTAATGAAATTAATCTCTATAAATGACAGGTTTTATGATGCCTTGGAAAATAAAATTGGTAATTTTTATGACACTTTGGGGATAGACAATGGTGATATTCTTATGAATGTCTAAATTAAATATTGTAGACACATTTTTTTGTGAAATATTTCAAGATATTATTATTACAATATTACTCATCATCATATATTTATGATATTCACCATGTTCTTATTGATATCACTCATGTTCACATGTACACTATTTAACTTATTTTCCATACTTGGCCATTTTCTTATCATTTCCTTTGATGTATGTCTCTAGGTTATGGTATGAAGTAATTATACATAGGATGTACTTATCATGAATCTTTTCAATGTTATTAAAATAATTTTTTATGTTTTCATGTAATTTGTACCTTTTTTGAGACACTATACACTAAAATCCTCTATTTATAAAATGAAATGAATAGTTTTGAAGCAAAAAGGATGCACGAAAAAGTTGGTATCAAATGATAGTTTAGTTATTTGTGTGAATTAGGCTATAAAAACATTATTAATATCCCAATAAAAAATTTAAATATAGGAAAACATCCCAAAATTTGGATCAAAAAATAATTAAGTGGTTTCTGAAAGAATAAATCCATATATAGATGTGAACAACTGTATGTGGATCTGGAACAGATGTACCTGGGAGAGAAAACTCTGACAAAGAGTTTGGGGTCGGACCCAGGATATCCTAGTATAGGACAATGGGCCTTTCTTTACTCTTTTTTTGACACTCATGGGGGATATGTTTGGTTAATCACATTTTTCTATGAATTATTATGAATGATTTATAGATAAATGTGTTTGTCGTAAAATAGTAATATATTTAAGCATAAACCATTGTGACATAAAAATATATTATAGCTAAAATATTCCTAAATGATATAAGTTTTTCAATAGTACTGTATTCCTTATGAAAATGGTTTGTAATAGGAGGAACTATGAACATTGTTACTGTAATAGACCATGGACTGATGACCCTCTGATGATATCCGGAGTGGAAACATTCGTAAGAATGATGAACCAACTAACTCAAGTTATGGGAAATATCTTAGATCAATTTGAGAGACCAATTTCACCATGAATGGAAGAACATTCTATTGAGTCCTTTATGTTTGAAAGACCAAAAACCTTCAGTGGATCTACTAAAAAAATTTCTGAATAGTGGATCAGATCTATCGAGAAGATTTATTTTTGTTCTTCGTTGTTCAGGACAAGAGAAGGTCACCTTGGATATTTACTACTTAGTGTCAGAATTTTATTAGTGGTGGGAAAAGCTTAAAAAATGAGTCCAAGAGAGGAGGTTAATGTTATGGAGTGGTAAGAGTTTAGAGGGATCATATTTAATATGTATTTGCCTCATTCTATGAGAACAAAAAATGGAGAACGAGTTTCTCAAGTTGAAGCAGAAGGAGAATGAATATGTTGGAAGCTATGATATTAACTGTAAAGACATTCTCATTAAACCTCAATATTTTTTATGGATCCTAAATGGAATTTTGATAGATACTTCGGTAAGAATATAGCCTACTGAGACTATGATAGGCATGAGGAAATCATTCTGAGTGATATGAAAGTCAAACTGGAATTCATTGAGATTAATTGGTCTCATAAATCCAATGAAAATAATATATTGATGGAGCTATGATTAGGGAGGACAATTGAATAGAAATGATGAAGAAATCAAGTGAAATTTACCACATGTAATAAGTGTGGTAAAACCTTTCAGGGAACCTCCATATCGGTAGTAAGAAGTTCTACACTGTGTAAGAGATGGTCATATCATATGTAATTGTCATAGTGAGGTGAAGCCTAAACATCCCAACACAAAAGACAAAGGAAATATGGGGCATGTCCTACCTGAAGTCCAATTCTATAGGAGTGGGCATCTTTGAAACATTTCCAATCACAGTCCAAATCATTGTGAAGTGGATTGGAATCACCATCAGCCTCAGCAAAAGCTAAAGGAGCATGTTCATGATCTTTCTATCACGGCAGCTGATGTTGAAGCTTCAAATGATGTGGTGTAAGGTACTATTTTTTTGATCAGTGCTAGAAAATACACTGTTTAATTCTTGTTCTAGACATTCATTTACTTCCTCCATGTTTGCAAAAAAAATTAAAATCAAACCCTAAATTCCTAAAAGTAGTTTTATTATTCATGAATCCTTGGGGGGTTATACCAGAATCAACAGTTTTTATAAACACTACTATTTACTTTAGTGAGCACAATCTTATCTCAAATATGTCAGTGATTAACAATATGAAATTTGACATTATACTTGGGATATACTAGATATCAATGTATAATGTTAATATCAAATGAAGAAGCAAGGAAATATCAGCAGTCTTGATTGTAATACCTACAATTATCTTTCAAGGAGATATATATCAACATTATCTATATCTATAAGAACCTACTATAACCTTGTTTATATAGTTGATCAGTGCAGAAGAAGAAGTAAATGACAGTATAAGGTTAGAAAATGTCCCCATCATCTAGGAATTCATTGACGTATTTCCTAAGGAGTTACCTAGACCTCCCCTAGAATGTGAGGTAGAGTTCTCCATTGAACTCATACCTGGATATCATCAGATATCAAAGACCCAATATATGATGGAAAATATGTATCTATAGGAATTAAAGAAACAAATTCATGATATTTTGTATAAGGGTTTTATCTGAGTGAGTGTGTCTCCTTGGGAGCTTTTATTCACATTGGGAAGAAGAAGGATGGATTAGTGAGGCTATGTATTAATTATAGAGAAGTGAATGGGATCACAATGAAGAAAAAATACACTCTTCCAAAAATTGATGACTTATTTGACCAACATAGTGGGCCCCAATTAATCCCTATGATTTATCTTTTGTCTCATTATCATCAATTGAGGGTGAAGAAAAATGATATTCTAAAAACCACCTTCCGATCAAAATATAGGAATTATGAGTTTGTGGTTATTCCCTTTGGGCTTACTAGTTCCCCTACTATTTTTATGGATTGGATGAATATAGTCTTTAAGGAATTCATTGATAACATTGAGGTAGTTTTTATTGATGATATTTGGATATATTCCAAAAGTTGTGACAAGCATGAGGATCTTCTAAGGGTTATATTTCAAACTCTATGGAAGGAGATACTTTGTTAAATGTTTAGAGAATTTGAATTTTTGTTAAAATAGGTTTCTTTCTTGCGTCACATTATAACCCATGAAAAAATCATAGAATACCTTGCAAGGGAAAAGGTTATAGAGGAGTTTCCTCAGCGTACAATAATAACTATGATTTGTAGTTTTCTTGGATTAGTGCGATATTATAGGAGGTTTGTGGTAAAAAATTCAGGGCCTTCTTATACATTAACCAATTAATTCGAAAAGGCTTAAAGTTCATCTGGACAATGAAGTGTGAGGAATATTTCCTAGAGTTAAAGAAGAGATTGGTTATTGCACTCATCTTAAATCTTACCTCAAGTAGATAAGGATTTGTTATTTTAAGTGATGAATCTCTGAAACGCCTTCATTGTGTCCACCTGAAAATGGACAATGTCATTTCATATGCATCTCGACAGTTGAAGAGTCATGAGAAGAACTATACATTGCAAGATCTGGAACTGGATTTTGTTCTTTTTTCACTGATGATATGAAGCCACTGTCATTATGTGGATAAATGTGATATATAAATAGACCATAAAAGTTTGAAGTATACTTTCACTCAAAAGGAAATGGACATGAGACATAGGATATGGTTGTAACTTCATAAAGACTTTGATTCTTCTATTCAATATCATCCCATAAGAGAAAACATAGAAACTGATGCATTATGTTGGAAATACCTAGTTGTTATGTCCATGATGAGTATTCAATGATATATCATGTTCCATGACCTAGTGAAAATGGATATGGGAATTATAAGGTATTGTACAACATCAACCCTATCCCAAAGGATTTCTCAACCATATTTACTAGAGAAAATCAATAAATATCAGAAAGAATATGTTTTGTTACATTAGATGTTTGAGGCTGTGTAGGATAAGAAGTTCCTGGGTTCAATATTGATCAATAAGGTGTAAAAAAATGTTGTACAAGACTATTTTTTCCATATATTCTAAAAATAATGAATGATCTGATAGATCAATCTCATAGCTCTACTTTATCTATACATCATGGAAGCATGAAAACGTATAGGGACATTTGTGATAATTATAGGTGGGATAATATTAAAAGGGATATTTTTTACTATTGTAAAATGTGCCTAGTATTTCAGCATGTAAAGGAAATGTTCCAACTTCTTAAAGGGGTATTACAACCATTACCCATACCAACATGGATGTGCGATAGTATTTCTAAAAACATTGTCAATATTATTTTGATAAATTTCATGGTAAACAATGTGATATAGTTTATAGTTGACCATCTCACCATGAATTCTCATTTTATCTATATTTAGGATTATTTACCTCTTGATAACTTTTTAGGATTTACATGAAGGAATGGGTAAGGAAGCATGTTGTTCAACTTTCTATCATATCTAATTGTGATCTAAGATTCACATCAATATTTTTGGAGAATCCTTCAACATTCTCTGAGTACCGAATTGAATTTTAGTATGAATTATCACCCCCAAACTGATATCCAATTGGAATGGAATATTCAAACACTCTTGGACACACTGAGAAAATGCTTAATGAAATTTAATGGTGGATGGGATCAACATCTCCCATTAGTGGACTTCTCACACAATAATAGTTTCTACTCAAGAATTCAAATAGAACCATATGAAGTTCTATATGGGAAGATATGTAGAACACCAACATGTTGCAATAGAGCTATTAAGAAAAATCTTCTTGGGTCTGATCTTGTGCAAGAGATGACAGAAATGTTTTATGTCATCCAATAATATATTATGGCTGCTTAGATTCAAAAAAACAGATATGTTGATAATCGTTGAATGGATATGGAGTTTGGTGTTGGCGACAATGTATTTCTAGTAATATCACATTGGAATAGAGTTAAGAGGTTTTGGAAGAAAGGGAAGCTTATCCCAAGGTACATTCGCCCCTATGAGATTCTTGTTCGCATAGGAGCAGTGGCATATAATGTTGGACTTCCTCCAAATCTAGAATAATTTCATGATGTCTTCCTTATATATCACTTGAGGAAGTACATAATATTTCCTTTACATGTACTAAATCAAAAGTTGGTACAAATGGAACATGAACTCTCTTGTGAGGTGTAGCTAATGGTGATCTAGTATCATAGAGAAAATATACTACCTAACAAGACTACCCGCCTTGTTACGGTGTTGTGGAGGAACCAAAAAAATGAAGAAGAAATGTGGGAATGAGATGAGTCTATGAGGTAAAAGTACCCACACATTGTTTATTCATAGGTTTTGAGTTTAAATCTTTGGGATGAAATTTATTAAGGGGGAATAATGTAATGACCTGAACTTTTGAAAAATATTTGTTTCTGGAATTTTTGTGTTATTTTATTTTTAACTCTACAGGGCTATATCATTTTATTATTTAAGTGAGTACAATTAAATGAGACCATTTGGTTTAGACTTTTATTTTATCGTTGGTCAGTATGACCATTGGTAGCTATACTCTTAATGTTATGATTATTGTTTATAAAGACAAAAGATCAAGGTTAATTAATATAAAAATAATAGTCAATGGCCTCATCCTGTATACTTGGGCCATATGAATCCCATCTGCCAGAGCTTGGGAAAGAGGTAGCATCACTGGACTTTGGTATGGGCCAAGCCCACACCGAGCTTCAACATGTTAATATTGAGCATAATCGCCTCCTGGTGAAGTTAAAGAGTATAGAAATTACCACTCTGGAAATGTTGTCTGAGCTTCACAAAGATTACATCACCATTACACACCATACTCTTAGATCCTATTAAAATTTTATAAGGGGATATGTAATGAGGCCATAATTACTTTGTGTAATCCATTAGTGTAAATAAAATTTTTATTTCTTATTATGAAAAAATTTCTAAATTTTAAAATTCCATATAAATATAGTATGAATTTATAGAAGTTCCCTATTATTGATGAATGTTGGAAAAATGTGTATTTTAAAATATTTTTATTTGTTAACTATTAAATAATGTGAAATTATTCTCAAAAATTCTCTTCTATAGATGTGATCAATAATAAATTTACATTCTAATACGATCCACATAGTTTTTGGTGAATAGTAAATCATGAATAGTAATATTAACCTTACGAATAGTACTTTGACCAATGGAATAGTAACCTCTCTTAAGAAAGTATAAATATAATTTAGGAATCATGCTTGTTAATGTGATATAATAGCAAAAGTAAAAATGTATTTCATGAATTATTAGTTAAGTATTTGAATTTTTTTGGGTAAATAGAGTTTTTACATGAAAAATAAATATCATATAATCAGAAAATTAATTTCATTAAATGGAGTTCATTTTCTAATTCAGAGAATCGATATTAGATTAGTGTGAATTCATAATATCTTTATAAAATGTTTTTTTATGGAACAATAGAAATACAATTTTGAGTTTCGGTGTGTTTAATGACATCATTAATGATGTGATAATTATTTACTAATTCTGGTCGACTAGTGTAATGTAAGATATGTTATTAGGTGTCCCAAGTGGCCAATACCATGGAAAAATACAACGTTCAAGCCCATATTTTTTCAAATACTACTAATGAGGTTTCACTTGGAAAATAATAATGTATTCCCTCAGTTTTTATATAAATACCAACACATTCCCTCATTCCCATCATTACAAATTCCTTCTTAATGAATATATAGTCATTTTACCTTTCGTGGAGTGCTCCTATGGTTACCTGGCTTAATGGCCCGAAGACCGAAATTTTTATGGATTTTACATAAGCCCCCTTTTAAGGGTAAAAGGGGTGAAAACCAAGACTTCAATGACATAAAAACACTAAAACAATCAAGAAACAAGGGGGTTAAAACATAGAACAAAACAACTACGCAATGCTTCCACCCAGCATCAATATCATTAAGGAACACCTCCACCAAATCATAACTGCTCAGCAAGCAGTCTCATGAAAGAGTGCATAGGAACGGTACAGATGGCTACGCCATACCCTCTTCAAATCTGAAAAGTCATGCATGGTGAATATGACCATCTCATTCATCATCTAAAGAAAAACCTTGAAGAAATTATTGGTTCCCCAACATATCATACAAAGTCACCTCTAATAACTCAACCAAAAAGTAGCCAATGCCACCAAATTCACGGCCACCCAAACATGAAAACAGTATCACCAAATCAGAAACTGGAAACAGCTTATGAAGCAGCAAAATGACCCCCCCCCAAGCCATTGGAACTGACCCTAAGAACAACGGAGCACCGATTTCAAGCTAGGTCAAAGCCTAGAATGGAACTGAAGAGAGATTTGCCATTCTAGAACACGCCAACGCCGAGTACACTACAACCGTGATGAAAACAAACATGTAGCAAGCTGACGTAAAAACTAGGCTGATGAGAAGCTGTATCTGCGACAAGACCTCAATGCCCCGGAAGGAGTCATCACCGAGCCACCTGGAGCCGCTGTCGTGGCGAGATCTTAAAGCTAGACCACTCGTCGTCGCATGTCGATGTCGATTAGAGATCCCACATCCAGGCGTGATAAGGTCATCAATGACCACCAGATCTGATGACGAAACCAGAGTTGAGGAAAAAACCCAAAGCATACACAATGTCGTCATCAAACCAATAGCGAGGCCAGAACAAATAGATCCAACACCCGACGACGCCGAGTTGATAGCAGACAACCGCCGCCGCATCTAAGCCATGCCGGAGGAGGGGAGGAGACGCCTTGAAGAGGAAACCCTAGGCACACGAGGGAGTGGGGTAAATCCACTGCTCAGAGGCTGAAGTCTCTCATATGGTTACCTAAATCCCCTCCAAGGTCTCAACCTTTCTGTTTATGATGTTACTCTTCATGGTAAGGGAACCTTTCACACTTTTTTTAGTAAAATTATTTTATTTTATGTCTTTGAATTTATATTCTCATATGTTGGGGTATTATATTATGTATCCTTTTAATATTCCTTTTTATTTTCATATTATGATACCAGTTTGTTCTCATCAATTCATTTTCTATATTTTTAATTGACGTCATTAAGCTTCCAAGTATTCAAAAAAGAAATTGCATATTCTCTTTTCTCTCACGTTTCCTTTTCATGTGGTATGTTATTAAACTATCTTTACCATGATATTACTTCTAATTTGTTATGTCCCTATTAGGTATTATGATTTATTATTGAGTTTTTTAACCTTTTCCCCTCTCTTATTAATGTTTTCTAAAACCATGTTATATGGCCATTATGCTGTTGAATTTTCGTCTCCAAATCTCTCTCTATCTTTTTGTCAAAATATTCTCTTTTTTTATTTATGTGAATATCGCTACCTATTTTTTTAAGGGTATTCATAAAGACGTAAAAAAATTACATATTTTATTCTTGAATTGACATACATGAAACTCTCATTCCTTTTCTGTGGGTCATAAATGACATAATGATCATGTTTTTAAGAACATTTATAATGTCACGATTTTTCTATTTAACCCATTTATTTTATTCTCTTTCAGTTGCATATCAAATGATTCATTATGATCTATGTATCTCACATGAAAATAAATAAATATTAATAGTTTTACCTAATAGTGATCCAATGCATTGGGTAATGAAATTAATCACTAGAGATGACAATTTTTATGATGCCTTGGTGAATATCCTTGATAATTTTTATTACGCCTTGGGGATTAACCTTGGAGATATGCTTATGAATATATGAATTAAATTTTATATCCACATTTTTAATTTATTTTTCATTTATTTATTATTATGATATGCCTCTTCATCATATATTGATGATATTCTTCATGTTCTTGTGGATATCGCTCATGTTCACATGTAAACTATTTCACTTTTTTTCTTTACTGGGCCTTATGCTCACCCTTTCCTTTGATGTATATCTAATTGGTAGGAGATGTAGTAATTTTACATTAGGATTAAATTTTCAAGAATATTTTCATGAATATTAAAATATTGTTTTATTTTTTCATGTATTATGTACGTTTTTTACAAGACACAAGTCTGTCAATATATTCTATTTGTAAAATAAAATGAAATATTATGTAATAAAAATGTGGGATTCCATAATCAGTGTGGTTTTATTAAAATAAGGAAAAATCATTAATAAATAATAGTAACCAATATTTCACGGTAAATAACTGATCACAAATTCCATTTAAATACCTTGACAGTATTATTAGATAAGGCATAATTAATATTAAAAGGTGAATAACTAAAAAAACATGCCATATAATCCATAATCATATAATGAAATGAATATAGATTTAAAATATAATTGATAATAAGAATCATAGAAATTAAATCAATTATTAACTATTTTATATAATTTTTCCTTGGAGCATGATACTTTACCATCTACACCATTCACAAGATAATTTAAAATTGATGGGTAGAATCCCATTTACTAAGGATAGCCCAATAATTCATTCCATGAGAAAATCGATTCATCGAGGGGATATCATTAACTATTCCCCAACCATGTCTTAAGGTCCAAATAAGTCCCCATATACTAAATAATTGATATAATTCCTGAATTAATATACCTTATTATCAAATATCTTTATCTAGAAGAATATATGAATTTTTCAATATTTCCCCAATTAATAAAATAACATTAAAATTTAAAACTATAAGTAAAATCTTGTATTTTCTTTGTTAATTAATCATATCCATAAATAAGAATTTTTATATTTATGATAAATTTTATTTAAAATGAAAAATTATTTCATGAATGTTATTGTGTCAAGATAATGATAAAAATCACTAAATAAAGTGAGATTGATCATTAACTTTTTTACATGTCAAATCCCATTGTATGAAATAACTATAATTTAATCCTAAAATTACTTGAATTTTTAATGAATTATGATATTTCCTTTCAATTTTATAGTATATACACCATATAAATGTGAGTTGGTTCATAACATCAAAAAAGTCTCAATGGAAGGTAAATTGAGAAGAAATCCATTACCTCATGATTACTTTTGGATTAAAATTATTTAAACTCCTATATAGTAGTTTTAAACTTGTTATTAAATTTTTTTAAAAAAATATTAATATCTATAATATGACATATGAGGATATTATAATATCTTGTCACCTGGTAGTTAGTAATCATTGATTATTTTCATTGTTTTGGGTGTTAACTGCCTTGCTTTTTCATGTGTGTATCATCATAAAAGGTATAGTTATTTCACATATTATATAGTTAAATAATATACCAAATAATAATCATGAAATAATTACAATATTTATGTCCATGATACCATTTTAATAAATCATTATTCTATACTATGAAAAATTAAATATGTTACGATCATCGAGACGGTATTTGGTATGTACGCATGAGTATCATGCGAATTTTTCACTCATAATTATTGAAATGATGATTTTAATTTATAACCTTTAAATAATAATAATAATTGATTATAAAACATATTATATACTTATATCTATCATCCAGGTGGTTTTAGGATGAAAATAGAGTCACATCACTTTGTAAACATGGTAGTGCACATGTATGAGAATCATGATATCAACTTTAAATGAGTGAAACTGAAAGAAAAAATGACTTAATTTTTTGAAATAATAATAAATATATAATTAATATAACAATTATATCATGTATATAGAATATAAAAATTAAATTTATTCCTTATGACCTTCTATATAAAGTGTTCGTGAAAGACGAATCACATCACATCACGTGGTAGTAGTTGACCATAAACATGAGCGACATTAACGTGTCTCCAACTGAATGAAATATAATAATATATATTTCAGATAATAACTACATAGATGTAATAATGTTATAAATATAATATATATATATATATTATATTAATCATCAAACAAAACTTAGGGAGTTTTAAATAGAAAAATTAACGACATCGGTCTGCAAGGCGGTAGTCCCCATACACATGAACGATGATTTCATAACCCATTTGATGTAAGTGGAAATGGTTTTAGAAAAATTAAATTATTTAAATAAATCCCATTATATTTAATATATTTTAGGTAAATTATTATCATTTTTATAAAAAAATTAAGGAGGTGGTGAAGGAAGTAAAATAATGATTCTCATTGGAGAACATTACCTCTTCTTCGGGTATCCAACTTCAGTGTTCTCTGAAGGCTACCTAGGATGAATTTATGACCAAAATAAGGTTTATATTATGAGCATAGGGATTGTAGAAAGTGATATGGTATTTTTTGGATGATATAAATAGCTTCATAGGTGTGAAGAATTGATGGCAGTGAGTTCCCTTTTATACTAGAGGATTAGTGTCATTCTCGTAAATACTGAAAAGTATTCTGTATTGGGTGGTCAATAATATCTTCAGTGGAACCAAAATTGATATTTAATGTTTTTGAGGGATTATATATTCAATAAAAACCTACACCAAATAATTAAACTATTTTTTTAATCATATTGTACCTTCACCTATAAGTTTACATTACTTTTACCATTTTGGTCATTCAGTAAGGTAATACTCTTTAATTATTGATATTTTATAATTTAAAAATAAAATGAAGTGATAATAGTTAGTTAATTTTGAAAAAAAATATTATAAATATTAATCCATATTTATTAAATAAATTTACTATTTTGTTGAAAATTAATTATTTTACAAGTGAATGTAAGACACACAGACATCAGTATTACCATTATTATGATAAAAATGATTTTTCTATTTTGTGATAAATATATAATTTATAAAATGAAATTTGATACATGAATGGAACAATTTTTATATTTACATTCTTTTAAAAATATCTTCGAGGAATATGTTTTAGTAATTTTAAATCATTTAACAGACTATAATTTATTATAAAATAACATTAATGTAAATTTTGAAATTATTCTTTTAAATAGAAATTAAATATATCCAGAAAATTATTTACATGAAATATATTATTTTTACGCATGAATAACATGATATATTAATTTATATTTTTAATTTTACACAATAATTCATTCCATCAACGTCAATTTTAATTTTTTTCATATCCTATATTTAATTTAGTTGTTAACTAATCAATTATTACATTGGACATTCATAAGAAGTTTATGTAATTCTATCATCTATAAAAATTAATTAAAATTTTTTATGTATAAACTAGTTTATCTTTCCAAAAAATAAAGATATATTAACCAATGTTTTTAACCTATTCTAAATCATTAAAGACATTTAATGTATGAAAGGTGTCCTTTTTTTCTTTCCCATTACTTAACATATTATACGGGTCATATTAAAAATAAATTTGAAAGAGATGGACATATTTTAGAGAAATTGACTTCATCAGTATAAATAAACACATTAAGTAAATTTTAGATGAAATTTTGTGTAATTTTTACTATTATCATTTTATTTTGAACCCTTGGTAAATCACTTTTTATTATAACCATGGTAAATTATTTTTATAACATTGACTATTAATTTTGGTCAAAAATTAAGTTGAAATTATAATAAATTATGAATTATTATAATAAAAAATATTTAATACATATGTATAAATTAAATTAATCATTTAAAATTTTTTATTTAAAAATAATCCCACAAGTGTGACGAGAAAATAGGTTTTTATGTGAAAATGTTCATATGTTTAAAATGATTTTATCTCTAAATTCAATATGAAATAATTAAATTGAAATAAATTTGATTAATTGATCTATAATTATATTAATTTTCCATTAATAAAAATAAAAAATATATTTTACCATTATAAATTATTTAAACAGTACATTTTAATTAAAAGCAGGTATTTTTTACTATTTTCAAATCTGAAATATTATAGAAAAATCCAAACAAATTACCCTGATCTAATTTAGGTATTCTAATTTGAAAAATTAATTTCATTTTATCAATTTAGTGATAGAACAATTTTTAAAAATTAATTAGTAATTATGTGCCCTAATAGAGAGTAAACCGATTTTTTTTTTAAAATAAAATTTTTCGAAAAACATTTCTTTTTATTTAAAATGATTGTCATTATTATTTAAGATAAATATATACACAATAAATGAGTGTAAAATATTTATTTTACGGATTCAGTTAATCATATTCATACTCTCTATTCCAATAGCTTATATATAACTACAATATTAAATAAACATGTTAATAATATATTATTATTAGCAAGACACTATCTTGCACGTAATGAAAGCAATAAAAAACACATTTTTTGTGTGTAACAATAGAAATAAAATAATTTAAATTTAATCAAGAATATATATTTTTTATTTTATTGTGGATTTATGTTCTCTTTTAATCTATTTGTTTCGTGTCACATATGTAATTGAATAAAATGTTATTCTTTTAGAATTTGGGGGTGATACAAAACTCATGGAATAATAAATTGATATTTCATTCACAATTTAAATGATGTAGAATAATTTTGAGTTCATATATAATTATTAGTGGTTTATTAATTAGATATGGAGGTTATTAATTGCGGTATATGATTAGATATTCATATAAATTCCAAGGATAACAACTTATAACTACTGATCAGTTTTTTTCATTTAGATAAGTGTATTTGATAGTTTAATTTGTTTTTATTTCCAAATATAATGTATGTTTATTTTTAGTGTTTTTTTATTTGAGAACCCTATACCTAAATATTATTTTTAGGGGATTCCAAATTTTGAGTTTGATTATAATAATCCAATGAAGGTATCATTTCAGTTGATATAATAACAAAATGTATTGTCTTGGGTCTGGATTGAATGATTAAAATTATCACTATAATGAGGTTCATTGAGTTTATATATTTGAAAATATTAAATACGTGAATAGTATTAGGTGTAGTTAAAAGGAAGAACATATGGATTTATATTTAAATTGGTGTAATAATATTATTATAAGATGATATTTTTGGGTTTTTGTGAAAAAATAACATAATTTATTAATAAATGGATAGTTTAATTAACCCTTAAGGATTACTAAATGTAGAATATGAGTCATGATAATAAAAATTATCTTCATTGGTCATGAAATCATCATGGTGAAGATGGTGAGGAGATTATTGGATACATTATACCGAATGATTATATTTTATAGTATTTTTATAGAAATGAATATTATTTAAGTTCTAGGGAAATCATACGTTTTTTCATGTGAGGGAAAGGCCGAGGTGATTCTATAATGGACTATACATGACATATATAGATATTATTTAAAACATGAAAAATATTCATTAACAAAACCAGGAAATGACCATATAGTTTTTGTGTCCTTAAAAATAATGAAACTTAAACAACTAGTTTATAAGACATCTACAATATCTCTAGCTTATTTCTTAATAACTATACCCATTTTTACTTGTCTTACTTAATACACTTCTTCATAACCTGGGAAAAATAAACATAACAGTGGGTGAGCTCAGATGCTCAATAAGGTTAAACAAGGGAGATATTAATCATATCATAATCATACGACATAAGAATATAACATTAGAAAATATTTTCCTGTATGTTAAAGATCATGATATCATGTCCTGGGATAAATCATAACAATTCATAAGAATCAAGGAACATAATCCCAAAAGGTCATAACATAAGTCATCAAATTTTGTGGACTAAATAGGATCATATGAAATCATTTCATAATATTCTTGTCTCATTTCCATTACCATAATTGAAGACAAATTCCATTATTGAACCGAGTACACTCCTCATTCCAGTCATGTATTACTGAACTAAGATCATTTCTTATTCTAGACCTGTATATCCCATGAGATGTAAATATTTACCCAATGAATTTAAGGGAGACATAGGTCCCACCGATATCATTATGAAATCAATTTTACGTTCTACATAAATATATAAATCATTCATCATAGCATAACCTGATGGAAAAAATGGATTCCTTAAACATCATTCCACTATAACATAAACCATGTAAAAAAATGGGTTTCCTAAATATTATCCCATCAAAAACATAATCTTACCATAAAAATAATACCTATATAATAAATGAAAAATAACCCTATAAAATAATGTGATCTTATATGGAATATAATTTTGATAGAACACTTGATATTAATTCTCGAGAAAAATATCATTTCTTCTTCATAATCATTTTATTTTGTAAAAAATACAGCAAAATTTTAAAAGCAAATAATTTTATAGAAAATAAACATTAAATCTTATAAAATAAGATTGTTGGAAAAAAGGTTTTATGAAAGTGTAAAAATCTTTTCACTGCATAAAATTTTAAAAAACATTATTCTCATACTTTTTTCAGAATTTCAAAAAATACCTCATATTGAAAATGACAAAAGATTACTTTCATAAAATTTCATAAAAATTAATGAAATGGATAAATTAAATTTAGAAAAATAGTATAAGAATATGAGGAATATTTTTTAATACATATGTATAAAAGTTGTACATGGATTATAAATATACTTCAATAAATACATACATATAAACAATCTCAGATAAAAATGAGATTACAGAATTATCCCTTACCAATGGTTTGGTATCGTTTGTTTGTATGTGAACCTCATGTATAATGATTTAAATAATGTCATTGAATTATTCTAAAATTGTATTTATTTTTATTATTGTAACTCCCCAACCACAGATAACCAGAGTCGGTGCATTATTATATAACATTGGCAAGATATAAGGAATCATGTCCAAAAAGACTGATCGGTTTTGTAGCTTTAGAATTACTAGATACATTCATAAGTTTTACATTACATCATGAAATAAAACCATCAAAAAAATTATGTCACCTTTTTATCACACATATATCCTTAGCCTATACCTTTAGTTCAACTATAAAATACGCCTTCACATCCTAGGAAAAATAAATCATAGAAATGGATGAGCTCAGATGCTCAAAAATGATAACAATATAGCAGTAACGTTCATAAATAAGCATAATCATTTGAGGAAATGTATAAGACTAAAACAAAAGCCTTTTAAACTTAAAATTAAACCTAATAAGTAAATTATAAATTCAAATACTTCCACTTACTTAGTCACATGGATATTCTACTAGTTGAATAATCACATGCAATATCAATAACATCTTTCATTATGATGGGATGCATAATTCTAGACATCATAACATCAAAGTCAAGGACTTATGCCAAGAATAAAAATAATATTTTGTCAATTCCTTGTTCCAAAACATTAATTTGTCTAATGAGACCTACTGATGCATCGAGGATCTATAGTGGGCTCCACCTGTCACTTACTAAGTCCAATGCATTTTTCATATGAAAAGGATTAAACATAACATAACCATTTGTATTAAAACTAGCATACGCTATGTCAATAATTTATCCACACACCATGAATGATAAAAAATAACAAATCCACTGTCAAATATATCCAAAAACTATTAATACAAATTTTTTGTTTTGTATCATAAAAAATCTACTTCAAACAAGCTTAAAATCCATCAAAGGATGTTCACATAGAAGAAATAAATACTTTTTTGAGAAATATCTCTTTCTATTTTGAAATCAATTAAAATTCATATAGTTAAAAAATAAAACATTTATTTTTTAAATATTATTATAATATTGAATGGGATGCATGTATGATGTCATAATGGCGGAAATTAGTTGCACCAACCGTATAAGTTAAAAACATTCTTACCATACTTTTTTCGAAAAGATCATAAAGTACCTTGTTTGGAAAATGACAGAAAGATTCATTTAAAACATATATTGTCAAATAAGGGTATAAATTACTTTAACCCATAGTATAGTTAATATTAAAAATGTTTTTATTCAAATTTTTAAGAAAAAATAGATGTGGATGATAAAGAGGTCACAATAGATACATACGTAAAAACAACCTCGGATAATAAAGAGATTGTAAAATTAACCCTTAACATTTACTTTTCCTTAGTCATTGGTATTTTAACCTAATTTATAACAGTTAAATCATTGTTATAAAAGTATACAAGAACTATATATATAAATATGATATCATATATAATCCTATAATTTTTCATTGTTAATAATATTTCAGTATTATCATTGTTTTAGGTGTTAACTAATTCGTTTTCCTTTATATGGTTGGATAATTAAGACATGTTTTTTATGGATAGGATGTTTTTGATTCATTTAAATAATTACATTATGTTCATAAACATTAATTTTAATCATAAAACTAAAATTATTCTTTAATGATTATGATGGGGAATGAATGTCATCGCGTTCGTGGAGACGGTAATCCGTACGTATGTACGAGCGACATTATAATTATATTGATGAAGAAATAATATGATATTAAATGATATATCATATAAATATAATCATAATCATGTTATATTTATTATTAAATCAGTTATAATCATTATTATATCCATAAAAATAATGAAATTTTGAATAATAGACAGCACCATGACGTGGATATGGTAAGTCGTAAATACGCATGTATGCTGAACTTTCCATTCATATGATGGATAAAATAATTAATATGGTTGTAAAAGTTTTGTAATAACATCAAAATATATATAATATAATGTAGTTATTATTTTATAATGGAAAAAACAAATAATGAGGAAGTGGAAGAAGAAAAGAACTTGAAAGAGGTAATGAAATATTTATCTCTTCTTCAGGTTCTTCATATTGATTAGATCAGAAGGGCTCCACAGGTTGGCTTTTTGACCAAAGTAAGGCCTCTAAGAGGAAGGTAGGAAAGTTGGTAGGATATATGGTAAGTTTTTATCCGAGCCAAATGGCTTTGGAGGTGTGAAATTAAGATAAGGGGTAGTGATGTTTTATAAGAGGGGTGAGGGGAACCTTCGGAAATGATTGAAATATTATTTTATAATAAAATAATTTTCGGTTTATAAAGGCTCCAAAATGAATTATTTCGAGGTTAAGGTGGGTATTGGTCGCAAAACTCTCAAAAAATAGGTTTTAGATAGTTTTAGGTCATCATATTAACCTTATCTTTTTTATTTAACTCTTAGTTAAATAGTTTTTCATTTACTATGGCTCTTTGAATTTTTATATTATATGGTATTTAAACATACTAAAACAATCCATGAGAACCGCATGTGGTTAATTATTAATATATATAACTTTATATATGTATTTTTGAAGAAAATTAAATTTTTAGGAATATTATATCAATTAATAATAAAGTATTTGTTTTAAAAACTCAATTATGTCAATTTTGACACTATTTATTATTTGGTTTCTGTAAAAATAATAACGGCATGATTACTTTAAACAAAAATTATTTAATCAACCCAAAAATGACATATTAACCTAGAAAATTATTGGATGTCATCAAAAGTCTCAAATTACATTTTTTTGATATTTATAATATCAATTAGTTTAATCTTTCATTAATATTGTAATTACTACATCCTCATTATGTCATAAATAAATTAAGTTATTTACTGTCTAAATTTTATAAAAAAACTACCATTATTTAGGAAAATTTTTTAGATTTTTAATAAGTATTTTTAGTCAAGTTTTTATAGTGTGTAACCCTATATTAAAAATGGCTTAGTTATTAAACACAGAATTTTACACTTTTAACTCTTCTTTAAATATTATAATAATAAATGTCCTAATCTAATCCATGTGGACCAAAAGGGAATCATATTTTATTCCTAAGGTTATTTTTGGTCGAATTACACTTATCCCATAGAATTAGTACTTGTTTTAGGGAAATTATGATATCATTTTTACCCTTAATTACCATATTTACCTTCAATTGTGGTAAATAAAAGTCAAAAGTTACTATTCACCAAAAATTATTTTCATCTTATTGAACCACATTTTACTATCTGAAATTAACTGTGTCTCTCATATTTTTGAAATTCAACTCACAGAAGCTGTAAAATTATGTTTTATGCAAATATGCGAATCCTTCTAAGAGATGATTTAAAGATGGTAAAAAGTGTAATAAAATTTTCATATATCTATACTTATTATAAAATGACTCCAATGAATTACATTGAACATATATATTTATATTATGTATCTTGTTTTACCAAAAATAATTTTAAAAAAATAAATATTTATTTAAATATAAAATTTTGTTTTAACCAATAACGCAGTGTTTTCACTATTCATCAAAAATTGAATGCTTTCGGAAAAATACCAAAATTTAACCCTAAGCTAATTTTGATATTATGAATTCAGAAATGAAGTGCATTTTGAAAAAAAAAATTCATAAAATTTCAAAAATTGGGTATTTCTATTCATAACATCTAGTTGTATTTGTTGCGGTGTGTTAGAATCTCAAAGTTCCATACAATACAAGCTAATGCATTATTCAAAGTGAAACGTATCGTGGAAGCATGGGGTGTAACATTCGCCCCTCCATAAAATAATTTAATCCTCAAAATTTATATAATATTACTACATACAATGATTCATGTGGTTCTTCATCATAAGTACTTCGGGATCCCAAGTTGCCTCTTCCATCTTATAAGTTCTCTATAGAACTTTTACCAGACATGTCATCCTGTTTCTTAGCACTTTTTCTATGTTATCAAGAATTTTGAAAGACTATTCAAAATAAGACAGATCAGGTTCCAGTTAAATTTCCTTATAGATGAGTACATGTGTTTGGTTAGGCATGTATTTTCACAATAGTGGTACGTGGAAGACATCATGATCATTGGAGAGACTTGGAGGCATTTCCGAATGATACGCTCCAAATCCAATTAGTTATAGAGTTTCAAAAGGTCCAATGTTTATGGGACTCAGTTTACCCTTCTTAGCGAAATGTATAACAACCTTCCATGGATATACCTTCAAGAAAACATGACCTCCTACTTGAAATTCCAAATCCATCCTCTGATTACCACCATAGCGCTTTTGCCTAATTTGGGCTCCTTTGATGTGGTTTTGGATAACCTAAACATTTTCCATCATTTCCCCAACATGTTATGGGCCTATGAGATTTCATTCACCAACATCATCCCAACAAGTTGGTGTGTGATATCTCTTTCTTTATAATGCTTCATATGGTTCCATTGGAATACTTGAATGGAAGCTATTGTGATTTTGAAAATTCTACCAGAAGTAAATATTGATCCAACAAATCTTGAACGTAAAGTGAGAAAGATCAAAACATCTCTCCTAAGGTTAGAATAATCCATCTTGATTGTCCATCAGTTTGAGGGTGTTAGGTAGTGCTCAAATGTAGTTCAGGGTCTGGAGCCTCCTTGAGACTTTTCAAGAATCTTGATGTAAAAAAATAATTATTATTAGAAACAATCTATTGGGGTACTCCATGATGTCATAAAACTTCATTAATATATAGTCATTACATACGTTCAAGTGTTAAATCATCTCTTATTGCAAGAAAAATTTTTTACTTAGTAAGACGATGAACAATGACCCATATTGCATCATTCCTTCTAAGAGTATTTGGTAGCCCCTTGAAAAATTCCATCGTAATATTATCCCATTTCCGCTTAGGTATAGGAAGAAGTTTCATGACTCTTCTAGGATGTTACCATCCAGCTTTCACTTATTGAAAAACCATACATATCGACACAAATTTTGAAATCTCTCTCTTTAGATTGTCCTAGAAAAAATGCTCTTTCATATCAATATACATCTTAGTGCTACCAGGGTGTATAGTGAAATTAAAGCTATAAGCATCCTCCAATAATTCCATTTTTAGATCAGGTATGATAGGAACACAATTTCTTTTCCCAAATTTGAAAATTTCATCTTCATATATGAAGTCACTCAATCTCCCATAATTCATAGCCTTAATCTTATTTTGAAACTCCTCATCATCACTCTTAGAACTCTTTATCCTTTCTAGTAAAGATGTTTTAGAAACCATTTGAGAAGGTATTGATGTTTCACCATCCATGGTTATTCCCATATCCATCTTTATTATATACATTTACATAAAATCCCTCTCAACTCTCATATTGTTCAAAACTCCATGATCCTTTCTGCTCAAAGCATCTACCATCTTATTTTCCTTCATGGGGTGGTAGTGTATAGTGAAATCTTAATCCTGGAGTAGTTCAACCCATTTCATTTGCCTCATGTTGAGTTCATTATGTGATAAAATATACATCAAATTGTTCTGATCTGTATATTTCTCACATTTTTTCATCCAACATATAGTGCCTCCATACTTTCAGGGTAAAGGATACAGTTGAGAATTCAAGGTCAAGAGTAGGATAGTTTTTGTCATGAATTATTATTTTTCATGATGCATAAGAAATAACTCTACCATTTTTCATAAGGACATAAACAAGTCCTTTATTTGAAACATCACAATAAATAACAAACCAATAGATCCATGATAGTAGAGTCAAGATAAAAGCATTGACTAATCTTCTCATCAGCTCTTCCAAACATCTGTCACACTCTTCTTTCCAAACAAATTTGACCCCTTTATGAGTGATCTGGGTTAATGGGTTAGCGATCTGGGAAACATTTTGGACAAAATGTCGATAATAACTAGCTAACCCAATAAAACTCTGTACATGTGTAATATATGTCGGTGCTGGACATTCTTGGATTGCCTTTGTCATAGAAGGATCCATAGAGATTCCATTCATAAAGACAATATGGAAAGGAAGAAAAATCTCATGAAGCCAGAATTCACACTTGCCAAATTACCCATATAATCCATTTCTTCTAAGATTCATTAGGATAATGTGCAAGTGATTTTCATGATCTTTATATCTTTTTGAGTATAAAAAATATCATCACTAAATACCACTACAATGTCATCAAGATATTCCTTGAAAACACTATTCGTTAGATCCATGAAGACAGAGGGTACATTAGTCCATCCAAAAATAATTTGTGTAATCTCATAATGCCTGTACCTAGTATGAAATGCGGATTTCGGAATGAATTCCTTCTTCACACACAGCTAATGTTATCCAGATCGAAGGTCAAAATTTGAAGAAAAAAAATTAGCTCCACGAAGTTGGTTAAATAAATCATCAATGTGAGGTAGGGGATACTTGTTCTCTATTGTTATAGAATTGATCTCCTTGTAGTCAATGCACAGCCTCATAGATTTGTCATTCTTTTAAACAGAAAGGTTAGGGGCTCCCATGGAGAAACACTAAGGAGAATAAATACCTAGTCACTCAATTCCTCTAGTTGATTATTTAGTTCCACTTATTCCACAATGGACATTCTATAAGGGGTATTCTATATGGGCCTTGAACTAGGAATTAAAGAAATGGAAAACTCAATTTCTCATTCTAGAGGATGTATAGGTAAATCCTCTAAAAACAAATAAACATATTCTCGCACAATATGTACATATTATATTCGAATATTATTTTCCTCACCATAGTTATTTCATTCTCTTCTTTCCCAATAATTGAATTTTGTAAAGGTACTGAGGGAAGATCTAGATAAGAATCAGGTGGTGATGTTTCTACTCTAATGATAAGGAACTCTTTATCATCATTAAAAATTGTAACCTACTTCTTACAATAAATTTTTGAATCAAGGACCGAAATCAAATCCATTATGAGGATTATATCAAATTCAATCATGGGTATGACTATGAGATTAGCAGATAATGAACAATTATATTCTCTAATGGGAACTGATTCAAAAACCATGGTTTCAATGATACTTCCCTTATGAGTATTGACTAACAACTCCCTTATTAAGTATAATTTAAAATATCTATTTTTTGTAGAAAACTCAGAAGATATGAAACAATGTGATGATCCAGAATCAAACAAAAGCATTGGATAAACCTATGGAAGCCATTAAATTACCCGCCACCACATCTTTCGGAGATTCAACCTCAGATCTAGTGAGCGCATAAGCCTGGCCTTTCTCCCTTGGTCGTTACATAGGTATGTTCCCTTTGCACATAGGAAATTAATTTTCATAATTCCATTTTCCTCTTCAGTAGTAGCATTCATCATTAACAACATATTTCTTCCCCTTGCAATCACGATCATGGTGGCCTTTTTCACCTCACATGTAATAGACTCCCATTCCCTTCAAAAAAGTACGGAGGAGTTTCTTCCCACATTTACTGGAGGATAGATACTCAACTTTTCCCTTATTCCACTTATTTCCACTTCGAGGGTGTTCAGTAGATCTCTTTTTCTCTTACTTATCTTTAAATTCGTAAGACATAGAGAATTCCTTTTCTGTCTTCATAGCACATGAGACTATATATTCCTATGATGAGATGGATTGTGAGACTAATTCTTGATGGAAAATGGATTTAACCAATCTCATAATAGATTAATCTTACTCCTTGGATTACTTATATAATCTACTACATAGCTTGCTATCCATGTAATGTTAGCCTCATATTTTGCGACATTCTCATCCTCATTTTGCCTCAAACTCAGAAATTTCCTTTCCATATTTTCTAGATGGTCACAAGGAAAGTAGTTTTCTATGAAAAGATATTTAAACTCCCTCTATTCCATATGTGATACTTCTTCCTCCTTTTTTTTGTTTTTAATTAATGTCCTCATTTAATCGACATATCCTGGGAGGTGATAAACTGCCATGAAAACTTTTTCCCTTTCACTACTCCCCAAAGCATGAAATATTTTCTCTACGGAATTTGTCCATTGGTCATCTACTAATGGATTTTTTCCCCCATTTAATTTTGGTGGTTGTTTCATCAGGAAGCGTTCTATCATTGATCCACCACATTGGAGATTAGGGTTCTCCGTATGGTTAAGGTTATTATTCATAACCAGAGTGGGTTGTCCTGATATGGTGATAAGATGATCTACATGAGTTTCTTCACTAGCTCCACTATAATAATCCTGAGTAGGAGGTAAATCCCTATATGGATTACATTCATTGATATGGTTTCCATTCCTTCCACTACCAACCATTTCTAAACAATGGCATATAATAGATTAGTTTATGAATCGCAATACATAATTCTATACTTGTAAAACACTTAACATAAATTGAACAGTTTATGGATATAATCCATAATAATAAAAAAAAATTCTTTGAAGAAGTATATAAACATAAATCCTTCATATTTATTTGTAATGAGAATTAGAATTATCCTAATAATATCCCATTGGAGTGTCTTAACCAAGAGTGCAGTAATTCCCGTTATCATGCACTAGTTCCCATTCAAGTCTAGCTCAAAGAGGTGTTTTTTGGTTTTACCCCTTGGTACATTTGTGCCAGAGCTGCCCCAATGTAATCGTATACAGACAAGGATGTATTACTTGGAAAACTTACAAATCTCTACATTAACAAAATTATAGGAGGTACTTCTATACTAATCATCAAATTTTATCATAGGGGAGTGTTCTCTAATCAGATTTTTACTAAATGTAGTTTCCATGGTTTGTTCTAAACATTATCTGATACCAAATGTAATGCCCATACCCCAGTTACCTAGATTTGGTACATTTTTACAAAACATTGGCATTATACAAGGAATCATGTCCCGAAAGACCGATCAGTTTAGTAGCCTGGGAAATATTACATACATTCATAAGTTTTACATTACATCATGAAATAAAAACATCAACAAAATTTTATCCCATTTTTAACACACTTATATCCTAAGCCTATCCCTGCAGTTCAACCACAAAATAATTCTTCACATCTTGGGAAAAATAAAACACAGAAATGGATGAGCTTAGATGTTCAGTAAGGAGAACAATATTGTGGAAACATTCATAAATAAGCATAAACATTTAAGGCAATGTATAAAACTAAAACAAAAGCCTTTTAAACATAAACATCATCATAATATGGAAAAGTTAAAATAAAATAATTCCATTTACTTATTCACATGGATATTCTACTAGTCGAATAATCACATGCAATATCAATAGCCACTTTCATAATGGTTGAATGCATAATTAGAGAATTCATAACCATATAGTCGAGGCCTTGTGCCAAGACTATAAATAAGATTTTGTCAAGGCCTTCTGCCAAGACACATGTTTGTCTTATTTGACCTTCTGATGCATCTAGGAGCTATAGCGGTCTCCACCCGTCAATTAATAAGTCCAATTCATTTCTCGTAGGAAATGGTTTAAACATAAAAAAAACATTCCTATTAAAACTATCATAAGAAATGTCAATAAATTATCCATAACCCATGAAGGGTAAAAATAACCCATCCATAGTCTAACATATCAAAAAACCTTCAATACAATATAGAATTTTTGTATCATAACAAATAAACTTTAATCAAGCTTAAAATCCATCAAAGGATGTTGACATAGATTTAATCAAATATTTTTTAGATAAATATATCCTTCTATTTTGAAATCAATTAAAAGTCATATAATTATAAAAAAACATTTATCTTTAAAATATTTTTATAATATTTTATGGGAATCTTCGACGATGTTATAATGGCGGAAAATAGCCACACCTGCTGTATAAGTTAAAAAACATTCTTACCTTTATTTTTGTCGAAAAGGACATAAAGTACCTTGTTTGGAAAATCACAGAAAGATTCCTTTCAAAACATATATGGTCAAATAAGGGTACATATGAATTTAACCCATAGTCTACTAAGTAGTAAAAATGTTCTTAATTACATTTTTATGAACACACGGATGTGGATGATAAATATGTCCTAGTAGATACTTACTTAAAAACAACCTGAAATAATAAAGTGATTGGGAAATTAACCCTTACCTTGAACTTTTCATTTGACAATGGTACATTAAACTCATTTATAATAGTCAAATATTTGATATTTAATTATAAAATAACTATACAAATAAATATTATATCATATATGATCCTCTAATAATGTTTTGTTAACAATATTTCAGAAGTATCATCATTTCAGGTGTTAACTAATTCATTTTACTTTATATTCTTGGTTAGGAAATTCATGTTTATTATGTATAAGATGTATTTTAATCATATACATAATTATATTATATTCATAAACATTATAATAAATAAATAAAAAATTATTATTGAATGGTTAATATGGGGAATGAATCTCATCACATTCGTGGAGACTGTAATCCGTATGTACGCACGAGCGACAATATCATTATATTGATGGAGAAAAGAATATATAATTGGATGTTATATCATATATATAGAATCATTAACTTGTTATATTTATTATTTACATTATTTTTAATCATTATTATACCCATTCAAATAAGGAAGCGTTTGAATAACAAACTACACCATGACGTGGAGACGGTAAGCCATACATATACACGTATGGTGGATTTTTCATCAATATGATGGATAGAATAATAAATATGGTTGTATAATTTTTATAATAACATCCTAGAATATAGAATATTATTCATTTATTATTTTTGAATGGAAACAACAAGGAAAGAAGAAGTGGAAGAAGAAAAGATCTTGAAAGAGGTAATGAAATATTTTTCTCTTCTTCGGGTTCTTTATTTTGATTTGATCAAAAATTATCCTTAAGTTGGATTTCATACCAATAAAAGGATTCTAGAATTAAGGGAGGAATTTTGGGAGGATATTTGGGTAGGGATTGTCCAAGCCAAATGGCTTTGGAGGTGTGATATTAAGAGAATGGGAAGTGCACTTTTATAAGAGGGGTGATCGGCACATTATGAATTTCTTGAAATATTATTTTTTTATAAAATCATTTTCAGATTCTAATGTCCCCTAAATGAATTATTTAGAGGCTATAGTTGGAATGGGAATAAAACTTCTCAACCAATAGTTTTTAGATAGTTTCAGTTCATCATATTAGACTTATCTTTTAGATATAACTCTTAGTTAAATAGTTTGACATTTATCATGTCTCATTGTATTTTTATATTATATGGTTAATAAACATACTATAACAAGACAATTGAACCCCATGTGATTAATTATTAATATATAAAACCTTATCCCAGTCCTCTGGCTGATCCTTAGATTTTTATGAATATTATCTCAATTGATAATATAGTATTTGGTTAAAGAACTTAATTATGTCAATTTTGACACTGTTTAGTATTTGGTTTCTTTTGGAAATCATAAAAGCATGATTAATTAAAAAAATATTATTTAATCAACCATAACAAGTCATATTAACCTATAAAATTAGTGGAAAACATCAAAACTGTAAAATTACATTTATTTGGATATTTATAATATCAATTAGTATAATCATTCATTAATAAGGTAATTATTGGATCATCATTGTGTCATAAATAAATTAAATTCTAAAAATTCTAAAAATTATAGATAAACTGCCATTATTTAGGAAATATTTTTATCATTATAATGAATATTTATATTCCAATTAATAATTTGTGTAACAATATATGAAAAATTGTTTAGTTATTAATCATTGAATTTAACTCTTTTAACACTTTAAAAAAAATAATAAATGTCCTAATCTAATCCATGTTGACCAAATGGGATCATATTTTATTCCTAAAGTTGTTTTGGTTCGAATTACACTTAACCAATAGAATTATGACATGTGTTAGGTTAATATTGATATCATTTTACCCATAATTACCCTATTTACTGTTAACCGTGGTAAATAAAAGTCAAAAGTTACTATTCACCAAAAATTATTTTCATTTTATTGAACCACATTATATATAATGAAATTAACCGTGTCTCTCAGATTTTTGAAATTCAACAGACAAAAGTGGTAAAATTAAGTTTTATAAAAATTTGCAAATGCTCCTATGAGGTGGGTAAAAGGGGCTAAAAAGTTCAATAAATTTTTTATATGTCTAAACATATTATAAAATTATTCCATTGAATTACATAGAACTTATATAGGTATTATTTATCAATTTTAACCTAAAATAAATTTAAATAAAAATTTATAATTATTTAAATTAAAAATTCAGATTTATCCTATAACATAGTGTTTTTTACTATTCCTCAAAAATTGAATGTTTTATGAAAAATACCAGAAATTCACCCTAATATAATTTTGATATTCCAAATTCAAAAATGAAATCTATTTTGTAAAATTTGGTTTCTGAAATTTCAACAAGTGGGTATTATTATTCATAATGGCTAGTTTGATTGGTCGATGTGTGTTAGAATCTCGAAGTTGCATATAATGCATCCTATTACATTATTAAAAGGGAAACATACTTTGAAATCTTGGGGTGTTACAATAATATCATATATGATCATATTATCATCCTTTTGTTAGTAACATGTCATTATTCCTCATTATTCGAGAATTAATGGCTTCATATACTTATGTATGTCTTTTAGAATAAGATTTGGTTCTCCTTATAAGGTCATATTTATATCATTAAATATGAAATTAACATTATATATACAGTATTTATTAATTCTATAAATTTATATAATCATTGTTTAATTGATATCATGTATAATGAATCACATCACATTGTGGAGATAATAGGTCAAATATATGCACAACCGACAATATCTCTCCTATAATTGTGAAATGATTTGGAAGGGAATGGTACATACATTAGTCTAGAATAAATATCATTTTATAATAATAAAATATAGTTATTATTTCCGTCATTATACCCATCCATGTATGTTGGTAGTGAAAAACATATTACACCACGATGCTGAGACGACAAGCTTTACATATTCACGTGTGGTGATTTAATTTTTCATAAGATGGATAGTATGTGTAATTTGTTTGCTGAATAATCATAATTACATCTCATTATAAATTTTATAATGTGTTTATTACTTTATAATGAACTATCTTCTGAAGTGGAAGTAGAATAAGATAGTCGTTTGAATGAATTGGAAGAGGAGATTACCACTTCTTCGACGAGATCCCTCTAGATGGCCTCTTAAACCAATAGGGTTGGTATTTGGAGAAGAAAATAATATATATAATTCGACTAGGGAAGTTTATAAGGTACATTAGTAGGTTATTAAAATATTTAATGCTCCAAATGATGTGAAGTAGTGAGGGAGGAGGTTCCCTTTTATAATTTAGGTGAGTAACAATTATGGGATCTCCAAAAATATTAATTAAATATAAATTAATTTTTCACTCAAAATGACTCCAAATTCTGTTACGTTAATGATAATACAAGGGTTGTTTGATATCGTCTCATTCAAAAAAAATTATAAATGTATTGATTTTATTTTAATGTTCATCCATTCGTTTTACCCCTAATAAATCTATTAAGTTTTTAATTATGGTAACAAAATTTAAAAATAAAGTGGTTATAAATTTTACATGTAGGAGGTGAATTTCCAATAAATTTACCCTTTATGAACTTTTATACCTTTTAATAGTCACTTTTTAATTTTTTTAATGTTTAATATTATATTAAAATAATTTATTAAAATATTATTTATAAAAAATATCAATATAGTCTATTTTGATACTATTAATTTCATTGAATTTAAATAAAATAAAAATAAAAAGATAACATCAAAAAAACCATTTAATAGGATTATAATATTTCATAGTCACCTAAAAATATTTTTAATACCCTAATTAAGTAAAATTCGTTTTATATTGATAATTTTTATATCATTTATTTGATATTTCTTGAAATAAAATAATTATGGTATCATTGTTGTGTAGCCATTTATCATAATTATATTATCTCTAAAAATTCTAAATAAATCCCCATGATATAGAAAATTTTCTTAGGTTACTGGAGAAAATTTAATCTTGATTTTATATCATATTACCACAATATTAAAACTATTATACTTATAAGAAATTAGTGGGTGATATTTTATAACTTTCATGACACTTTATTTTATTTTATTCATATCTATATCATTTTCATGGACAGAAGTCTATTAAATAATTCATATATGATAAATAGTTATTAAGGGTCTGTTATTACTAATCCAAATGAATTTTTTCAGGTGTTAGGGTAATTTTATTGTCCTAATCAGATTCTTTTCTTTCCTAAATTACTCAATTTAATTTTAACCATGTTAAATAAAAATTAGGATAGTTACTCTTCATAATATTCAAAAAAAATAATGTATTAACATATTTTTAACCCGCTAATTCAAAATAAATTACCGATTTTTAACATTTAAAACATAGAAGTTTCAGTATTTAATTTAAAATTATTCTCATTGTCAGAATGGGAAAACAAGATTTAAAAGGTAAAACATTGCAAAAGATTGAAATATATTTACGTCTAAATTTTATGTAAAATTAATGAAAATTAACTAAAATATATTTACTAATAAAATATATTCTATTAGTAGTTTGAAACAATTAAATTATTTAATTTTACAATATATATTATTTAGATGGAAAATGTTTCTTTAAATAAAACATATTGTATTTTTACTATTGATCAGATCATGGAAGTTATAAAAAAATATCATAAATTAATCCAGCATAAATTTGTATATCCCAATTCCAAATAAAACAATTACTTCGACAAATATAAATTATTAATGTGTAATATTTTAATTTAAAAAGGGTTCTCCATTAAAAGGTGTGTAAAATTAGCCATTTCAAAAATATTTATTTTAATACATAAATTATTTTTTATTCATACATAATGAAAAAAATTGGATGAATATAAAAAATATTTTATTTAATATATAACCTATAAATTTTATTAATTTCAATTACTAATTGTAATTTACATAATTTATTATTACAAAAAAATTTAAATATATAATTTATTGGTATTCATTCATAATTATTTGGTAGCCAATGAATTTAACATACATTTTCATAATTCAGTTATATATTTTCCCTATAACATAACGTCATTGTTATAATGGTTATTTTAAACGAATGATGTCATGATGTTTTCTTAAACTCATGATTTTATGCAATGCAAGCTATTGAATAAAAATTAATAAAATAAAATATTTCAAAAAAATATCTGTGTGTTAAAAGTTCAATGGTATTGAGATATGTGGTTTGGAATTAGGGTTTGTTTTCTCATTAATTGACATGGTTTAGATGATTTGGAATGATCTAAAAAAATTCATTGGTATTTTGGGAAATTTTAATGATTGTTTCTAGGATAGACAGACATTGAGACATAGATGGATATTAATTTTTAGAATTTTTAGGATAGAATTACGATAAATATTCTTTTAAAGATTGTTCAAAAATAAATTACTATTTGATTTTGAAATTAATTTCATATTTCAGAATTGTTCGAACATATTATAACATGAAAATCATTTCTCAAGATTTAATAAAATGTAATAACAAACAAAATGGTCCCCAAAAACCAACCGAATTTCATTTTACATTTCCCACAATGTTAATAATTAGAGTTTTGAATAAGTTTTGGATAAGGTATGAGGATTGAAGTTAATTAAATGATGTATTTAATCATGTAATTCATGCCATGTATTATATCATTATAAATTAAATTCCATTTATATATACTAGTAGAATTTTTTTAAGTGTTTATTAGCCCTTTGAAGATAGACTATTGAGTTTCATACTCTCGCTCTATAGGTTCTCATTTGTATAAGTGTATCCCATATGTCTATGTTTCCGATTAGGGTTGGGGATCTTCAGTAAGTATTAGCGATAGAGTACAGGTAATGATTAGTTGTGTTCTAATAGAAAAAACCATGTAATATTAATATTAATATAATTGAATTCCATGCTAATGTTTATAATTATATTTTATATATTCATATACAAAATAATAATTTCATATACTTGTTCAGTCCAAAGGTCTATATTTTTATTCAAACTAAACTATTTTCCTTGTATTATATGTTATTATTAAAGAATTAAAATTTTCAATTTTAATTTATAAACATGAATTAATTTCTGAATTCACCATGAAAAAAATATCTTAGGGTAAATGTTTGATATTATTTCGAAAATAGTAATTTTTGGGTGAATTGTGAATAACATCATTTTTAAAAATACACTCCCTTGTATGACATCATCATGATATAATAATGTTATGAAATTTTTTCAGAGCATATATATAGACCAAATAACTATTTTATAAGAAATATAATTCACTTAATAACATTTTATTGAATTTATAAATCGATGTTTGAAATTTTAAAAACTATGTGATGTTTTCTTCTCATAATCAAACAATTTCTGATAATATTATTTTATTAATTATTTAAAACTTTATATTAGGTTTTGGAATAGCATTAATATCATATAAATATTCTTTTAAAATAAAAAACAAATTAATCTAATGTGAACAAATTCAATAAATGATTTTAGTGTCATGCAATTTTTTTCTCAAAAGATTGATTTTTCTAAAAGATTTTTTTGTTATGTTGATCATATTTTTATTAAATATAATTTTTCTCAATCATAGAAATGGAATTTCAAAAACTTAATTTCATATTTTAGTCATATGTTACATGAATTTTAATATGTTTAATTTAAAATTTAGCCTTGAATTTTAGTTACCATAATAAATATTAGTAACTATGGTAAGAATTAATTTTTTAAAAAACTGTTAAAACTATGTAACATTGTATGAAATATAAAAAATCACATATCTAAATTTTCTAGATGAGTTTCCTTTGACCTATCATGTTTTAACATCGAATTTGGGTTCCCTTCGTGCCACTTTACCTTGATTAATACATTATATAATTTAAATTTTAAGTGTATTTACAATGGTTCCACTCATTTAACATATAAAAGGATCCACATACCACCTCATATCTCTACACACATGTATTTATTCATATAAACTAATATCATTTTAAATAAATCTTGAAGAAACTTATCCATTACCTAGATTTCCTAGTCCCACTGAATGAGAACCCTAAAATGGATTAAGGAAATATTCAAAGGAGGACACCTAAGCAAGTGATAGTGGTATTAACCGATGCAATAACATTAGATTTAGAATAAAATTTTGCCTCAAATATACATTTTATATTTAGATTTTTTACTTGAAAAAATGAAATAAAACGATCAGTGACATATTAGAAGAATTTTTTATAGAATGTTTTAGTGTATAACACCTTTAGTGTATAAAAATATTTCAATCAGTTAAAAAAATCTAGATAATTGGATTATAAAAGAATTATGTTTTAAAGGGTCGTTATTTCCATGAAATATGGTTCATTTATATAATTTATATTTATTTTAAATAAAAAAATTAATCATTTAAAATATATAATTTTACAAAATTAACCTCATATTTGGATTCATCATTTCAATATTTAAATGGGTTGAATTTTTTTAAATTTCCAATAATTGATTGATTTTTATATGAATTCTAAAAGTAAATATTGTTTTTATTGTAATGTAATGTTTATAACATTATCATTAATTAAATGTTATTTTTTGGAAAATAATAATATTTTAAGATGTAAAATATATATAATTTCAATAATAAATCATTAAAAAATATGTTTTTGATTATATAAATTCCATGTTTATTTATTTTGAATCATAGATAATATTTCAATTTAAAAGTTTTTTTATTCAATAATATTAAGAATTTTATTTCATCAATTATAGGATATAAATCAAAAAATGGATTTCATATTTTAGATATTCATATTCATATTTTGTTTTATGTTTAATTTCATTTTTCTATATAGAATTATTATTTCTAAGTTTATATTTAATAACCTCAGTAATGGTGAGCGGTTCATTTTTGAATAGCAGTTTTATAAATTTTGGGGAGGATTTAAATTTAACCAATTTAACTAATATAATTTATATAATTACAGTGATATATTTTTTACACATAGATTAAAAAAATTATAACTATTCTAAAAGGTAAATATTGTGATATATGATTCTGTACAATAAATGGTGAAAGAAATATTTTTTGTTCAAAAGAGTTTCCCTATATATAAAATGGTTTAATTTCAAAAAAAATATTTGTTTTACTTAGAAATTTAAATAGATTATATATATTATAAATTTATGTTCATGAAATAATTATTTAATATGGGTTACATTATATTTTAAAAAATATATAAATTACTTCTGTAAAAAATTTTACCATGGTAAAAACAAAAAATGGAAGAATAAAAACATCTATTTGAAAATGATATAATCCATCTTTAAATCATTCATTGAACTAGATTTTATCTTATTTAAATACCTTATCTTAACCCACAATTCAATATTTCTCACATTTGGAGCCATTGACCCTTTCATTATGTCATGTCATCGTTGATAAATTAATAGGAATTAACAAAATATCCATTTCATTCTCTTTTAAAAATAGATCACTTCAACCACATTTATAATACATTTACAAAAACATACCTTAATAAAAAAATTCCATATGCTATGTTCAGTAATCTCCCCATGTCCCACAAACCATGGTGTTTTTTAGACACTAATATATGGAGCATTAATGCGTTACAAAAGGGAGAACTTCCAAAGTGGGAAGAAATGTTCTCAAAGGATCTCTATTTTTTTCTTATACCTTCTCCAATATATTATATCCATGAAATTATTATATAATATATATAATTAATATACATCAATTCCATTATAATTATGTAATATATCTTTTATACATTAGGCAAAAATAATTCAAAAAATGAAGACACCATCATGTGTATGCACAAACTACTGCTTCCATGAATTATATGTTCTGTTTTTCCTAACTACCATGCATGAATAGTAAAAAAGGGTTATTTTATGAACTGATATAACATTTTAAAATAATTAACACTATAAAATAATTATTATTATTTTTACTTACCCATTCTATTCATCAAGAAATGAGATGGTTGTTCGTGGGTATGTGCATACTACAACCTCCACAAAACAGTGTATTCTATTTTCCATTACACCTAATGTGGATTAATTTAAAAATGTATTAAATATATAAAAAAATATTTCTTACAAAATTATTGCTCTATAATTTTAATATTTTACATTATCTAAGTCATATTATAAATAACTAGTTCTTACGGACTTAAATAAACATATTGGGAAACTATTCTTAATTTGATTCCATATTGGGAAAACTTGTGAAACAATATATATTTTATTTTAATTGAATAATAAAATAAATACACCACAATAATTATATAGATTATGAATATATTTTACATAACATTTTACCATTGTCAATATATCAATAATTCTTCAGAGAAATCAGTATTTCCACCTCACATAACAAACATAATAAAAATAACATAATAAATAAATAACATACGATAATAAATTGGCCATGGAAAATGAAATATATATGGTAAAGGTTATTTAAATGGGTTTTTATTGAATATATTCGATTGTTAAGTCTGTTATATTCTTTAATAGAGAACATTATGACCGTGTGTAAGGGTTTTATTATCTTAATTTTTTTCATGGTGATATGATAAATTAATTGCATTCTCCTTTTTTGGTATATATTTATATATATCCCATGTTATAAAATTTCTCATAATTTATCATGTAACATATGGTATTTGTAAATCCATATCATGTTCAACTATTAATTGGATTTCAATTCAAATGATAATGATGATATAAGGTTTATATTTCTATAATGTCAATTCTATATGACCAATTCGATATTGTGCACTATAATTTTTTCCATATGCATTATTCACTACAACAGTTAAATATATTACAGTTAATATATTTTATTTTATTATATTTTAATTTCCAATAACATGGTAAAAATATTTTCTTTATTTTATTTTTACACTAGAACATCCCTAAATGTTTTCTGCATCTGAATTTTTATTAATTATGATATGATGTGTATTATGGACTTGTTCTTTATTTCTGCTGTATATATTTTATAAGTATTTATATTAACATGTTTTTTAATTGAATCGAATTTATTTAGATATATTCCTCATGTTTTGTCATTATTTGGATTTCATGTCATAATTAAATCATCATGTAAGGATTTTTTTTCATTTTTCCTTTTATATAAGACAAGATATATATTGTGCACCATTATTTTTTGACATGATATATTCTCTACACTATTATTTTAATGTATGATAAATATTTTCCATTTAAAAACAATTCATTTATAATTCATGATCCCCCTGTTATTTTAATTGGATTGTTATGTGTGTAAATCCTTAAGATATTTTGATAACTTGAATATCATTTATTACATTATAGTGCCTCTCCCTAAAATTACATCTTTTATAATTAGTTTCATCAACCCTATGATATTATTTTGTTGAAATTTCTCTTAATATAAAGAGAAGAATTATTTTTAATTATGTTATTTTACCTTAATAAACATCTTTCAAAAAATGTATATCATTTTTTATATAATATTTCACATTTTTAACAAATGTTTCTCCTCAATGTCCATATTTTTTCATTAGTTTCACCAAAGTAATTTTTAAATGCGAGTTACATATTTTCATATAAAATTTTCTATGTGATACATGTTACCAATTATGAACCATATCTAATTCTAGTGAATGTTTAGGATGGTATGACCGAGCTTATATGTTACTATGGATATTGAAGGGTAAAATTTAATAAGAGTGGACATTTCAATTCATTAAAAAACCATATTTCTCACTTCTATGGATATATTTTAATAATAACATTTTCTCTAACATTATTCAATACTTATTTAAAGGGATTGATAAAAAAGTACATTAATCATTATTGTGATGCATTAATTTTTTTTAATTGTTTTAAACATTCTTGGTAAACTCTTTCATAAATTTGGACCCCAAAAGTTATAAAGGAATAGATTCATCTTATTGAATTATATTTTTTCTTCATAACCAATATTGATAGTCAAATGGGGATGAATGATTAATTTAATAGAAACTATTTTTATTTAAAAACACATCATGTTTATTAGATAGATTCCTACCCCATATTATTTCCACCAAAAAATATATTTTTGTTTCTTAAACTATTTTTTGTCCTATCATATTGTCCATTGGTTAAGATGTCATTGTTTTTACCAATTTTCATCATTGTTTACATGGATTTTTAAAACACTTTTAATACATAAAGGTGAAACATATATTTTAATCAGATGTGATGAAATGTTGTGCCAAATTCATTTCCACCACATCCTTTAAAAATATCATATCATCTATATTGTTATATGAATGTATTGGATTATTAATGAAGTATGTGAACTTGGAATGTTGATCTATCAATGCCTATGTAGAAATCCAATAAAATTATAATTAATTAATATTAAAATGACCAATTCCATGGTGATTTAATCATATTTACCCATTTTAATTGATAATATTTATATAATCACTTTAGGTAACTAATGTTTTAGTTTACTAATTGGTATTTCATTCCCATTGAAATGTATTCTTTAATTTCATCACCATTTTTCCATAAAAAGTTCTCTAAAATTTCATAGTATGTATTTATATGTCAATGTTCAATAGATAAAAATGTGTTATGTGAATCATATAGTATCTCTTTCCTAATCTCAAGTGATAATATCACACAGCATCCAAATAAAAAATAATTTAATATATCTTTTTAATGTTCAAATCAAGAAACATACATTAATAAATTTCTTCAACATTATTTTGAAACCCTTGATCATACCTTTATTCCTCCTTTATTTTCTTTTAGATACATAGTTGGGATATCATATATGAAAGGTCAGTTTTGTTTTCAATCATTATGATTTCATCTTCAATACATTATATATTACTGAAAATGTCATCTTTATAAATCAGCAACATGCTTGTGGTATAAGATTGCTTTTTTAATGTATCAAAAATATTATTTTGTCTTTTATGGTCATAATTTATTAAGAAAGCATAGTGTTTTGTTAACTATAACCATCATCAAAGCCATATGATTATCATGTTCATTGAGAAAAAATTGGATAACATATTATGTTTAGTATATATGTCTAATTTCCTTATATAGTTATTTCCTCTAAATATTCCATGAATCGATTACAACTATATATTATAGCTCATCTATCGATTTTTCACTCTTGGATAAATAATTTTCATCATGAAGAAGGTTTAATTTTATCAATTTTTCTAATGTATAATAATATTCATGTTTTTAGCCTCACAATTCATCTAAAATTCTTATCCACTTGAAGTTAGTGTCGGTACAACTGATGTGATGAAACTACTCTCATAGAGTCTGTGATATCTTTCATTAATCACCTTATAAATAATACAAATAATACCACGTTAGCATAGATAGTGGAATAATGATTCATGGGAAATTTATCACAAAATTTAAAAGTTATGTATCAAATTCCTTAAAACAATATATCTATAATAAAATAAATACTACATTCCATTTTATTTATTTAATATTTCATTGAATGTTCCATGTAATTTCCATTCCATGTTATCACATACTGAGGAATAAGACCTGATGCATCAATAATTCCCAAATGAATAGCAAAATGTAATATTTATCATTAATTTATGTTTCAAATGCGTTATGCAGGTGATCCTTATGTTATTTTTAATAGATTATATGATAATTTAATAAAAAAAGACCACTATATTTTTTTTAGTACTGTTTAAAGGTTGTATTCATCTTGTCCTTGAATATTATTTGGGCATAAATATATATATAAACAACCACAGAATATAATATTAATATCTATATATAATATAAATGACTATATCTTGAATATCATTTTTAAATCACATTCATTTGATGATATCTAGAATAAGTATCTAATTTTGAATGGAATTTGGTTCTAATATGTTCTTTGAATAATTCATCATTTTAATATAATCGTTACATATTCTTTATAATGATTTTGTTTATCCCTTAGGAGTTTATGAAAATATTCATTGAACTATATATATTCCTAGAAACAAGAACTGGGGCTACCTATGAATATTCCCTTGGGTGTACAAATACTTTATACAATTATACATATAATAACTACTTCAATTCATATAGTACTATTAAATATATTCTCTAAGGGTTGGTAGATATTGTTGGCTCACTGAATATATTTATTTTATATATGTATTTTAACATATAAAGTGGAAGGCCATGGAATTATATAAGAAATACATAATTATATTTTGTTAAAATGGTCTTGTATTTATAGGTGAAAGCTTCATTTCACTCAACCATTTGTGTATGATATGAATCTTCATTTGGTATCATTACCTATAGTATTTTAGGATTTTGAAAAATATATACATAATTGTCTCTAAATATTTTTTCAATCAACGTATGGATCAAAAAATGTATATATATTTCATTTTATCATTACAATATATGATCTTTATATAAATAAATCCAATGTATAAAATGTTTAACATCATATTCAACCATATGATGAATTTTGTTATTTAATAAAGGAATTATCCAGAAAAAGTTAATTATAATTTTTCTAGATATATGGTTAGACTCAATTAATAAATATTAATTTTCACAGATATTTTTACATCGTGGATTGATGGATTTTATTCCATATTACTAAAAAATTATAGTAGATTTATGGAATTCATTGATTTATATTAATAATGTTTTTATATTAATAAGTGTATATTAAGTGTATTATTGACAAACATATTTTATTACATTATCGTAGTGGTGTTTTTGGAGTAGGGTTTTCATTTCTCCATTTTATTATGTGGATGATAATGTTCTTTAAGACCCTTACCAATGTATAATTATTTCAAAAGTGTTATATAAATTATAGTTGATTCATTAAACCATTACATATTTCTAAGAATGGACTCCAATTTATTCATCTTATCAAAAGGCATTTATCCATTCACTTTAGATTCAATCCCAAGATTCCCTCCTATTAGTGAAACATAATGTTTCTTAGTTCATGTGTGTTAGTTCATTTAGAGGTTCATTCAATATAATTGACATTCTAATTGCCATATCTTTCTTCCTTCATGAATTATATCTTCCAATCATCCAATATAAAATTTCATCATTAATTTATTTTTTATATTCTATTTGGGTTATTCAATAAACACAATATGAATCTTCATGGTACATTAAACAACTTATTATTTAATCCCAATATCTATAATATCACTTATTTCTGACATATATTTTTAATCCTTAAAGAATATATCAAATTTACTATTGTGATTGTCTCCCAAAAAAGTGTTAACCATTAAGGCCATGTGAAATGTGACTCAAAAACAATAATAGTGTAAATTTACAGGTCTATATTCCATAATAATTTATTCTCCATTTTGGTTTGAAGAGTTTAAGAAAAATAATTTTAAAAAAACATTTTCAAGAACACATCCAACCCCATCGATTCAAACTCAACTTTTTTTATTGAAATGGTCAATTTTTTTCCACATTTTAGAATCTCATCCATTAAAAAATTAATAATATATGGTAATGTTCTTTTATTTGAATGTATATTAAATAAATATAATATCTATAATGTCGACTCAAAACTATAGAATATGGCGGGAATATAATCCGCTAAATGGTGGTGTCCATTGACACAGGGAGGACTCATTGGATAACATATAACTTCTGGTTGATGGATGAAATTAAACATCACTATAGCTGATTTTTTAGCCTATGATAATCGGGTATGTACCACCATGACATTTGTTAGACCAATCACTGGTTTAATTTTGGTTTTTTTTGATAATCACTCATTACCTTTCATATTCACAGTTGGCTTGGGTTTTACTCATTCAAAAAAATTAGAAAATGGAATGGATATAAAATATAATTAATAAATAATTCATGGGAAACCATTTTATTATTATAAGTAAATTACTGTTAATGTTATAGATTTTCAAATTCATCATATTATCCTATGTTACATATTACTATTTAAACTCATCTCAAAATTTATAATACCCCTCTCTAATTAAATTTATTACAACCAATATATCACTTACATAAATATTAAATAATTTGTATGAAAATTAAACATATTATTTTAAACATCAATGTTAAATTTTTTTATTATATTAAATAGACTAGTATCATTATAAACAAATCCATTCAAAAAATAAATTTTACTCTTATATTGTTACATAGTAATCATATGGGATTATTTATTCATAGTAATACATGTAATCGATTTGGAAGATAAAAAACAAAATAGTACAAAAATATTATGGTAAATTCTAACCACATATAGTCATTTCATAGCATTTTAGACAATGAATACTATATCATAAGAATTAGGAATTATCTCATGAGTTAAAATACCTTACCTATTTCATTTAAGGGATAAATAATTTTGGCCCCACCTGTAACATTATAATATCATAAAAATTATTTATGGTATGTATAATTGAATGCTAAATTATGTATACCCAAATAGGAAAATAAATTGTGTCATAATAATTTTAAGAATTATATAATGATGAGAAATATTTGATAATCCAAACATAAGAAAGGATAATTCAATTCTTTAAATTTTAGGTTTAGAATCAAATAAAAAATTATAAAATATAAAAATATAAAGAAATGACACATGGGAAATCAATGAGGGTATAAAAAAATAAATCATTCAGTAATAATCACGTAGATAATGCTTTGAATTTATCCCAATGAAATAATACTTTATAAATACCATGATTAAAAATATTTTAATGTAAAATAGAATCCATTTGGATTTCCATTTATTATAAATATATTTAAATTTAAGAACAATATCTGATAAAACCAAAAATAATAATTGATTTTGAGAGTCATGTTATCCTATTATTTGTTTTGTTTGTACACTATTGTGCCTCCCATATAATAATCATATGTTTTTTAAATAATTATTCATATTTTGGATAATATTTACTTATGCTAATCTTGAAATTTTTTAATGATTACAATTTATTTATTAATATTTTATCATAGATAATATGGTTTAATGACTTCTTTGATTTAAATATTCAATTATTTTTTCAATTTATTAGTATTGATTAAGTATTATTTCCCCATTAGATAAAATACATTATCATGTTAGAAAAATTATATCATATATTTATAAATTTAATATATTTTATATGGACCATACAATAAGGTGGGTATCACTAAAAAATTGATAATGCACTTATGGGTAATAAAATTACCATTAGTAGAACATTGTAAAAAATAAAGAGAGATATACTACATAGAAATATATAATGTAAATAAATTTTTTATTGTATTAATATAAATATATATATATACAAATATAATCAATTTTTGTCTCGTTGGACTAAAAGGGGGATTTTTAATGGAATAATTATATAAGAAAAAAGGAATGGAAAAAAGAAAATTATTAACTCAAGTATAAGGCTTCTCATTTACATGAAACATTAATGACATTTTTGGGTTTTTTTGGGATAATACAATAAAGTCTCATCAAATCCTAGAGTATTGTCATAAGGTATATAAATAATATATTTGATCATTTTAGAGATAAATATTTTATTTGACATGGGAATGATCTAGGGTATTTATATTTCAAATGGATGGTTATATTTTGTTGAAATATTAAATTTAACATCAATAATGAAAATATTAATAAAATATTGGTCTTTGATATGATAGATAATTTAATCCACACACTCTTACCCAGACATGATTAATGATTACATCATTTATTATATATTTTTCAAGACGATTTAATATTTTTATCAGTATTACATCAAATTTACCAATATAATGATATATTTTGTTTGGGATTCATAAAAAGTTCATAAAATTCAACCCGATATAATTTCGAAGTCATAATATAAATTATGGATTTTATTTTATAAAAAAATTTATATTTTAATATAATTTTTATAAAACATACACATTATAATAAAAATACTACAATTTTTTATAAGAAAATAAATTCCAACCTCTAATTACTTTACACATGATGTATTATTTTTTCTTCTTATATTTTTTCACTAAAATAAAACCCCTTCATAATGTTTATTCATTTAAAAATTGTCATTTTTATTTTGAATAATATTTTTGATTACATTTCAATATAAATTTTACAATTCACATAAAATTCTTATATTTTCAAAAAATATTGAAAAATATATTTTAATCTAATTTGATATGTTTATTGAAAAAAATATATTAATTTTATAAAAAAATTAATATTATCTAATTTTTATGTTTAATTAATAATGTAATAATTTTTTTAAAAAAATATTATAAAATCTACCTTATATAAAATATATACTTTTAGTTTCATTGAGTTTCATAATTATTTGTATTTATTTTATGTTTCATTACTATTTATATTTAGAAAATATATTTATATAAAATATTATTTATTTGTAAATTTATTTTTTACATATACATGTTAATGTGATAAAGGTCATATTATTATTCAAATGGTTATATTACATTTACACTTCCTAAAATAAATTATTTTTATTTATTTAATTCTACAATCATAGAGTGTTTATGAGTGTTCTATTAATCTTTCATAATTTTTAATTCACAATTTTTTAATTTCCTTATTTTAATAGTTTTTTCCATAGTTATTATATTTATAGTCAATATAAAATGATTGTATTTTATAAATTCATTCTTATATATTGTTTATATTCATTCTCATGTTATTATACCTTTTCATTTTCTATTTTTTATTAAATATATCTGGAAAATATAATGTTATATATTTAATAAATAGAGTATGGTGTATTTTAATTATTTCATACTAGTATTTTATAACACATATTATTCTTAAATATGTCACAGACATATATATTATTTAATAAAAATTAAAAAAGAAATGACTTGGTTGTTAAATTTCATCAAAATTTATAAAACATTTCATTGAACATTGAATACATGTCTGTGGTATAGAATATATAGTGGGTATTTGTGTTTCATTATATTTAATACCTCTCATGTTTACTCATTACACATCTTATATAACAAACCAAAATTAACAAATAAAATTATCTTGATTCGTAAACTATTTCCTAAACACACATAGATTTAATGATACAAAATAATTAAATATGAGAAATTTTTTCAACAATCATATCTATATCATATTTTTGGTATAATATTTAGTAAAAATCACATATATGGTATAATAAGGGAAAAAATAATTTCAATTCATCTACATGAAACATTCCACTTGAAGTATGAATATAATATATAAAATTTTAAATTATATAATACGATAATAAACAAATAAATATATCACAATTATATATTGAAATTTTAGAAAATTTATTTTTCTAATATTTTACACATAACTATGCAACATTGATAATAAATTCCAATAAATTGGAAAAATAATCTATATTTTTTAAATATATGTTATTTGACTATGATAAAAAATAATAATTAATGAATATTTCTGTATGTAATTTGTGCTTATGGGAAGTATAATTGTCCAATAATAACTGAAATTGTACCTTTAAGATGGATATAATAACAAACTATTAAAATTTTACCAATTCATTAAATATGGTAATATTCTATTAAACTAGAATTTTAAAATTTTAAAATAATAAAATATAAATTATATAACCATATAAATTATATATTTAATTATATACCAGAAAAGAAAAATATGTATATATTTTTGAACGGAGTGATTTTACTAAATTGAAAAATTATAATTTTTTTAATAATGTCTTAAATTAGAATTTACGTACATTTAAATTTTATTGAGAAACAGATATAATATGGGTTATTATAAATCATATAAATAATAACAAATAAAAAAGATAATAATAGAACAAAAGTATTAATGGAGACTTTTAAGAACATTTCTAATACTATTTCTTTTTGGGTGAGTTAAATAAAATATATTTATTATTTTTATAATATGTTTTATGTTTTCATAAATATATAGATATGAATTAAAATTTCATATTTTTTAGGAATTAAAATTTATTTTTTTGTGTAAAATAATGAATTTCAGAATAATAAATTTAATAGATAAAATATATAAAATATTCTTCAAATATTATGCTATATTTTTATTTAATAAATAACTAGATTTGATTCAGTAATTTGAGTGAAATATTTCCACATTACCACACCATAGTAAATAATTATTTTATTTTATTCAAACAAAGTAAATGTACAGGGATAAAAAACAAGTAATGATAAATAATGACAAAGAAATACAATGGAAGTAAACACTGAAAATTAATGGGGTCTAAAATAGTTTATCCAAAGGGTATTCCTTATAAGAAGGTCAAGAACATTTGGTGCAAAGGAACCAAATATAGAGATGAAATTAACAAACACTACTTAGATACCAATAAAGAAAATAAATCAATAACTTGGTTTCCCTCTTTATAGGTGTGAAGGATGTCCCTATGGTCATTGGTGAAGTATATGCACCTACATACGAGATATGAGATAAACCAGGGGATGAATTCTATGAATTGCCAAAAAAAATTATGAACTTTTATAGTGGCTGTTTTGAACACCATGAGATTGATGTTTCTCTAACTATAATGTTAGAGACATATTAACATCACATTTTCATTTAATCACAGAGATTCACCACTTATGATGTATATATTTATAGAAAGAATGATTGATCCTTTGGTATCACGTACAATTCCACAAACCAATTTAACATCTATGATACAAGAACTATCCAAGTTGAAATTCAAACCAAAATTGTGATGATAATAACTGAGAAATTGACCCTATATGATGTTATGGGTGGGCAGTTAGGTGGGGGTTATGATTAATTAAAGATATATAAGGGTGTGGGAACTTTTTAGTTATTGAGAAGTTGAGTTAGGTTAGTAACAAGATCCTGGTTCTAAAAGGATGATTTGAACATGAGCATGCGATCTATTTTTTATAAGACTTATTCCTCACCTTCCAGGTACACCAACAACCTACTATGAATATAAAAACCCAATCCATCATGTCAAGTAAATTTTTTACACACTATGGAACTAGAGATTTAGGAATGAGATTACTAATTAATCATGGGAAGAGGGACCAGTAAAGCCACTAAAATAGTTCTAAGCTATTCATTCCCATTCAACTTAAATGAACATTTTTTCCAAGCTTTCTTCCATGGGATCACTATTATAGGTGCACCTGGACATGCAGTTGATATCAATATGCATGAAATTTTCATCTATGTATAAATCATGGTTTTTGATGTTTCATATGAGGAAGTTATATTTTTTAGGTATATCCTTGCACAAATCTACTTCAACTCAATTTTCAAGATCGAGAGAATCCACCACCTCTCAATGAAAATATTTCATAGAAAATCCTCATGAAAAAGAACCTATAAAAATTAATTTATCTAGCTCGATGATAATAATGATAACCTTAAAAATGTCACACTGTTATTTTCCAGGATAATATGGATGAATACCAGATAGATGGTTGTTTTTTTAAATGTTATATCTAGCATTTGGAATCAATTGTAACGATTTGTGGTGTCGACCCAATTATGGAGCCAAAAATTAATACCCCCAACCAACAATCTAATGAGTACAAAATTAAAGAGTAAATATGTAAGGTTGAATAATTTTCTATAATGATAAATAACTCCCTCTAAAATCCCCCTATCTCTCCTATACTTGTTTATAAAAATCATATCCCAAAGAGCATGTCCCTCATGAAAACCCTGGCATTCTTCGTCTGCATACATGACATTGTTCTTCAGATGATCATAGTATTTATGCCCCCCTCCTTCAATTACTTTTCCATCCTAGTCGATGATTCCAAGTGGTTTTTTTCAATTAGAGTATGAATCCCATATAAACTAGTTGAATATTATTTAAATGCCCAATATGTTGTCTTTTGATACCATGAGGTCTAAATAAACATGCATTAGATTAGAGAATAGAACATTATTCATCATGGTGATTCTACATCTTAATGATGATAAATGGTTCTTCCAATTCATGAGGCAATGAGTGCTCTTGAATACCACCTTGTTTAAGTATTGTATTATAGTCATATAGAGGTAATAGTTATGAAAATGTATCAAATAGGAAATTTTCCACTTTGTATACAGAAAATTGTTCTCCCATTATCTTTCTTAGTTGTTCATGCATCATTTTGAAATATAGATTCTAATCCTCTCATGGATTAAAATTTGGACACTCCATTTTTATTTTCAGGAGTGATTTTGATTATTCCACAAATTTTTCTCTAACTAGAATTAAAAAAAGATCATGTCATCCACAAACATGAGAAGTTAAATTCCACAGAATTGATTCCTATGGGTAAATGGAAGGATGATGCACGTCAATGTGATTTTTTTGATGAAATGACAAACTATATTTTTTGTAAAGATTTATAGGTTTAGGGATAATGAGTCTCCTTTCCATTGACATCAAAATGATTTAAAAAATGGGAAAATTTTCCCCATGAATGTTTTAGAAATCCTAAGGAGTTGAAACATCTAAATAATATTTCAGTGGTCTAAAAAGATAGGCACATGCATGTGAGAACCTTATGATTTTATATTACAGAATATCATAGGATATGTATATATCTGATATGATATAAATATTTTTCCCAAGAACCCCTTGATTGATATTGATTATAATCTCTTCTATCAATCCTATAAAGCCTTGGACCATTCAACCTTGGACGAACCCATGTTGTTATTCAAAAATACAGTGGGGGTGAAATGATAGTCTTATGTTGATAATGATTGATGGAACCTTATATCGGAAATCACACATACCAACAGTTCTACAGTAGTGGAGTGAGAAGGTGTCTATAACCACAAAGACGAGTACCTGGGTAGTGGTATACACCACATGATAGAGACTACCACATCAAAAGAGATCACACACCAAATTCACTAGGACAATCAAATCCCAAACCCATAAGGTCATGTCAACTGATCTTGGGATGCTGCCTGGGCTCGCCACACATTATGGGTTGGGAGAATGCACTTACTCAAGGATTTAAATCTCTCCCAGAAGATATAAATACAATGCATTGTCGATATCTGATACCATATGAGGGATGAAATTTAATACCCCTCCATGGACAATCATATATCCACACTAGATTCAAGGGTTCGAACATGTTGAAAAGATATATGAAGCGCAACTCTACCATACCTTCCACCACATCAGGGTCATCTATAAAGGTTCATTATTCCATAAAAATATTTTGTATATTAATACACCTCTTATCCTAAATGAAATTTTGAAAATATTAAATATTTTAATATCCTTCCCTAAGATAATAGATTCTAGATTGATCATATTCTAGAAGTTCAAGAATATATAAAATCTTGGAAATTATTTCTTTTATTTTGAGAAATGTTGGTGAATATAAAGTTTTTCCATACATTTTCTATATTGTACTTCATCTACTCAATCTATATTTTGATAGTATCATTGGCTTGTATATAAGGGGTTTGGAAGCTAATCTTGGATTTTATATCACCATTAAGATGGATTACTTTGTTGAGATGGATGACCCTTGAACTTCCCAACAATGAAATATCCCATGATAATCTCACCATTTAATGCTAGCTGATAATAGTGCTCCATTGTTGGGAGAAATAGAAATGATCACCTCTCTATTTTCTAGGATACATTGCAACATAGATGGGGAAATTCTTAGAAAGAATTCAAAGAAGACAAGTTTCCTTTTAATCTATGTAAGGAAATTATCAGGATCGTTTGTTAGACACCGATGAAGGACAAATCAGGTGCACCCAATCCCTTTTTGGATATTGCATCATGTGAAACGGTCTCTTATGTACCCCATGTCTAGAAGGCCATTATGGACATAAATGATGAAAACTCTGGACTATCCTTCCTTGGGAAATAAGGTCCTCTCATATTTTCCATAGGTTCAAAAATAATACTATAATCCCCCCCCCACATTCCATGATGTATCCCCCAAGTTAATGTAACCAAGTTCATTTTAGAAGGATTATCTAGACTAAGGGTCACATTCAGTGTAGAAAATGGGATAAATTAATAATGAATTACTAAATTTATCTTTGTAGAAACAAACTGATCAGAATATATTATCTACTCCAGTGAAATTATTTTTTTCGGAAGATCCATATATATTGATTTTTGGGCTCATTATTCATAAATTCATGCACCCTTAATCTACGCAGAATGACCTCTATCATGGAATGTTCACAACCACAGATCCATGCAAGGCGAGCGACGAACATTATTAGTGCTAAGAGAAATTTGCTGATAATTGGGGGGGGCCTTTATCAAGGATAGTTAGATGCACAAATAAATCCACCCATTATCAGCTATATTATTCGAACTGATAAAAGTTTATAATAAAAAATAATATAAAATTATATAAAATTTTTCTATTTATATTCCAAAATAATGATTATTTATACCCATTAAATAAAAAACACATGTGTATAATTAATAGATATTTTTTAATAATAAATTTAACTATATATTTATATTTGAAAAATATTTATCGGATTATAAATAAATATTAATATAATTGTACAATTATAATAAATTTTATTAAATAATAAATATATTTATTATATTAATAATTATATTTTATATTTCTATATAAATACTTTTTAAATATATATATTTATAATTTTATGTATATTTATATATATATTTAAATAATTATATGATTCCAATGAATTTGGTAAATATATATTGATGTGAGAGTATAATTGTTCTACATATGTTATGTATTCATCATGATTTAATATTCATTTACACATTACACTTTTATTATTATTATTAATGTTTTCCATATGTGATGACCCATTATTTATTATCTATAAACTTTGCTAGGTATATGATCCATTCATGATATACCCATATGAATATATTCATATAAATAATATCATATTAAAATGAATATATTTATATAATAAATATATTTATTATAATTGTAATTATATATTTTTAATTATATATTACATTTTTTATATATATTTATTTATAAATATAAATATCACGATATATATATTTAAATTATTATATTATTATAATTGATACATCTATTATAATTTAATAAATATATTTATAATTATAAACAAATTTTTATAAAAATAATTACTTATAATTATAATTATACTTATAGATATATATATTAGGTGTTTGGGGGTACAAATATATTATAAATTCTACATATATAAATGTGTATAAATAATTATAAACATACTGTAAATATATTAATTATACTTGTAAAGCTATAAATTTATATAATTAAATCAATGTATTTACAAATATATATAAATACATAAAAATATTTATATTTATAATTCTATTTAAATATAAATATATTTTAATAATTATAAAATTATAATAAATAAATTTATTATACTTATAATGTTATAAATATATTTAATTAAATAAATATATTTTTAAATAACAAAAAAAATTATAAATAATTGAAAATATTGATAATTATAATTCTAAATAATTATAGATATATAAAACAATTATTAAATTATAATAAATATATATTTTTAAAACTATATATAGTTTTTTTAATTTTTTTTAATTAAAAATAAATATTTATTTATTTTTATTTATAATTATAAATTAATTTAAATTAATTTAAATACTTATCAAATTATAAAAAAAATATTTATTATTTTTATAACTTTTTAAATATATATCATTAAATAAATATATTTATAAATATATACATATATTTATAATTATAATTATATATAAATAGAGATATATTTAAATAATTCAAATGTTATAATAAATTTAATAAATATATATTTTCAAAAACAAATAAATATAATAAATATATTTGTTATAGTTTTGTAATTATATATATATTACGTGTTTGGGGGTAAAATTACAATTAAACAGACAAACACACACACCTCATACACTAGTCAGAAAGGCATGTGATACCCCCCCCCCCAAGGGAATTGCTCGTCCATCAAACCTTCTTTATTCAATACAAGGCCCATGGGCCTACTAGACATAAAGTGAATTATAAGTATAATGAATACAATTCTTATTGTTTTATAATTATATAAATAAACTAATAGATATAGGTATTTTTAAAATTGGAATAATATATATATATATAATGTAATCATTTATATTATATATTTATATAAATATATATTTATTATGTTTACAATCTTATAAATATATATAATTAATATATTTATTATATTTATTATATTTATTTATAAAATTATAAATACAAGAAACACATTTATTATTATTTTATAATTATTTAAATAAAAATTTATAAATTAATAGTTATAAATTTAAAATAAATTATTTTTATAATTATATCTAATATATATTTACTATATATAGTTGTTATATATAACTAGAAACATATGAAATGTATTTATTGTAAAATTATAATTAAGAACAAAATTTATTTTTATTTATAATATTTTAACATTTATAAATATATATAATTATATATATATATATTTGTTATATATATATATATCTATATATATATATTTATATTAATATTAAATGAAAAATAAAAATAAATTTATTATATATATAATTTTATAAATATATATAATAATATAAATTAATTAATTACATTATAGGGTTATTAGTGATTTTGTTTTGCTGATAGAGGCTTATCTTTAACAACACCAAAAAACACTGATAAAGGCATGTTTTATCAACACCTTTTGTTTTAGCACTGATAAACCATACCTTTGTCAACACTTTTAAACTAGCACTAAAAAAATATTTATCTGAATTTATAAATAAACCCAAACAATCGACTTATGAGCTCACACACCTAAATCTCTCGCGTAATCCAACCCCTACCTCAGACTCCCACTAATCTGCTGACACCTCCTCTGTCGTTGCTGACCCATGTCACAACCACCCCCTCCTATGCAATTGTCGACCCCTCCTCTCCTTCGGACCCCTCCTCTACCCTAACCCCTCCTCTTCCAATTTGAATCCCTCCTTCATCGGTGTGAATCTCACCTCCGCTGTGAACCCCACCTCTATCGTGTGTTGAACCCCACCTCTAGGGTGAACCCTTTTTTGGCCACAAACCCACCCCAACCCCAAATCCGACATATTTAATGAACCGGTCCACCACCATGCACCCACCTCCACTGTTGATCCCACCTCGGCCATGAACCCCTCCTCTACTGTGAACCCACCTCTGTTGTGGTCCCCACCTCTGAAGAGAACCCCTTAACGACCTCTATCATCGCTGCTACAACCACCACCTACCCCAACTCCACGGCTGCCAGACTCTAATATTACCACTATATCTCCAAAATTATGATATGTTCATATCTGATTTGGAATGCTTAGATAGTGAACGATTAATTATAGGGTTTTAGTGTTCTCAATATCAGAGGGTTTTTTATCAATGTACTATTTTTGGGTATAATTTTTAATCCTATAGACAAAATAAACACAGTCATTTATTATTGGTTTCATATATGTTTACTGGTTCATTCCTCTAAATCTATAATCATATGTTTTAATATTAATTATTATAGTTGAATGTTAATATATAAATTTTGTTATGATTTATAATGATAACTCGTTTTTTAGTTGAATGAATAAGCTCCATTAGATTAGACCATATATATGAAATAAGGTCCTTCCCACTTTTGATCATGCCTTGGAGGATTCATTCCAAGTATCATTGGAATCCTATGGACTAATACAAATTACTCTTTAAATGATTAAAGGAGGAAAACATTCTTATTAAATGATCAAACTATTATATTATGATAAAAAATTTAAATGATGTTGAGTATGTAATCACTTTTCATCCAATTATTCCAATTCATCAAATTGTATCTGAGACATTTAATTTATAGATAACTGATCTTAGATTTCAACTTCGAGTGAAGGAAATTTTATTTCAATTAGAAAAATCACTTCTACTCTGTACACCAATGAGTATTGTGTTTCCTGAGTGGTAGTATGGGTACTGGTCCGATAAGCCCATAAAGCTTAAAAAAGTTCATCAGGACACGATTTATTATATTTATCAACCATATTCTTGAGAATATTTTATAATGTGTTATTGTAACCCTCTATCTATCCATTGGTCATTTCATGATAGGGAGATGAATGGTTGGAGTTGATATATTTCCCTTAATTAAACTTTTTTACCTCAAAAATATCTAAGTTGGTGCTTTTTTCTGTCAGTATAGTATGACGGACACAAAATATAATGATGATGTTAGTTTTGAAAAAACTAACAATGGTTTGGGCTCAAACATCGTTGAGAGTAATTTCCTCAACCCATTTTGAGAATAAGTTAGTAGTAGTGAGAATATATATGAACTGGTTAATTGTACCTGGAGGATAAGGTCATACTACATCCATTCCTCATGTGTAAAATTGCTAAGTGTATTTTGATGTATGTAACTAAAATGTGGTTTGATGAATGTAGTTGGCATGCACGTTGAAGTGATGACACTTCATGGTAAAATCTGTGTAATCCAGTGTCATGGAAGGAAAGAAGTATCCAAGCCTTCATATCTAATTAGAATGCCTATGCCTATACTGGTGAGCACCACAAGCTCATGCATTTACTTCTTTCATGAAATCAGCAGTTTCTTATCCGTCAATACACATGAAGAGGATTCCCTCAAAGCCTCATTTATAAAAGATATTCTTGTGATTTGGATGGTCATAAAGAGTAAAATTGGTCACTCATCATCATATCTATTCTTTTTCATCTCTATCTGTTGGAAGTACTCTATTTTGAAGATACTCCATGATGGGTGTCATCCATCCCATGGTATGAAAATATGGCCCAAAATAGGGCTAATTTCATTAATTTCCTCCATTATTGTTTGAACAAAAGGTGAGACCACATGACGATGGGAAATATTGATGGTTGTATCATCCTGATTTGGATTTTCTAGGGCTATGGCTACATTTTCTAGTGCATCAGCTTGGGCATTTTTCGATTGCAGGAAATAATACAATGTTGGGTCTTAGGGAAATTTGTCCATTAACTGTCAGACATAATCACACAATGTGACAAACTCTACATTTCGGATAGCATTATCCCCAATGATTTTTTTGATTATCATCTTTGAATCACCTTTCACTTTTTGGTGGTTCACATGTACCTAGAGTTCCAATTCCAAGCCCGTTATGAAAGCTTGATATTCTACCTCATTTTGGTATCACCTTCTCCTGACATGAAGGAATATGGTAACATATCCTTTTCATGGGAGATAAGTACAATTATTAAACCAACATTATTGAATTTAGTTTTTTCCATTATCATCCTTTTTATACTTATAGAGGCACCATAAAAGTATAGTTCCAACATTTTGTGATTATAATGAATAGAGAAGACCTCTTCATCAGAATTTTTAGGTTTCAATGATGTATATTCTTTATATTGGTGTTCAAGAAGGAATTTAGTCATATATTGGACTTTTATTTCATTCTAAGTCAAAAACTGGATATCAAACTATTGAAAAATAACTTCCCACCATTCCAAACACCCTATAATCAAAGAACAACTGAGGATAAATTTGAGCAGGTTGTAGCCCAATACAAAGTTGAACTCATCATGTCACAGATAGTTCCTCAATTTCTAAACCGTAAATATTAATGCCAGGAAGCACTTCCAAATTCATAAATACCGACTCTCTATATCAAGTATAGTTTTCCAAAGATAGTAAAGGATGTTTTCTTTCCCAACATTTCTCTTTTGGGTAATTAGGGAACCCATTGATTTCTCTAAAGCAGTCCCATATAGAATAAGTGTTCTACCTACAACAAGTGGCATTAATACTAGTGTACTAAAGAGATATTTTGTGGGGGAATAAAATGATTCTTGTTAGTCTTTAGTCAATTGATAAATGACTCCCTTCTTCATTAATTTAGTGAAGGGAAAACACTTGACTTCCAGATTCATAATAAATCAACAAATATAGGCCAAGGGTCCTTGGATTCCTCTTAATACATTCAAATTTTTTGGAGGTTACATGAAAAAAAATGTGTCTTATCATGATCGACTTTGATTCCATGATGGCGTATAATGAAACTGAGGAATGTTTCCCAAGATACTCGGAAAGAAAAATTCAAGGGGTTCATCTTCAAATTGTGTTCCTGAAGATTATTGAATATGGTCTCTAGATTATCCAAATGATTGGAATGTTTTATGGATTCAACCATTAGATAATCCACATAACATTCGACAATTTTTTATAAGAAGGGTTTGAAGATATAGTGTGTAGCGCATTGATACATTGCAAATGCATTCTTTAAGTGAAGGGAATTAACTGATAGAAAAACACACCTTGAGGGGATCTGATGGCTATAGACTCTTCATCCTCTTGTTCCATGGAGATTTTATTTTATTCATAGTAACCATCCATGAAGGAAATAACTTCATAACTAGATATTACATCTACTGATAGCTCTGTGATCAGAATTGAAATGTCATCATTAGGATAATGTCGGTCATGATCTATAAAATCACTACAAACTCTGATTTTCCCATTCTTAATTTTCTATAGAACACTTTAGGCCATCCATTTGGGATATTAAGCCTCCCTGAAAAAGTTATCCTTTACAAGCATATCGACTTTAGCTTCAATTTTAGATGCATGAGTTTGGTGTGTTCTTTTACTGCCTGCTTAAATCCTCGATGTTCTTATAATAAACGCAAATGATGTGTGGATATGTTGGGATTGAGTCCTGGAATTTATATATAGTTCCATGAAAATATATCTCGTTTTTTCTTTATAAATGATGTATACATCTCTTTCTCTTCATAACTCATGGTCGTGATAATGAGATTGGGCCATGGATCTTCTTCTATACAAAAGTTTATTTCCCTGAGCACATCCATGGTGGCAGATAATCCTTCCTCAAATGATGGAGAAGCATCTCTGAGATCTTCTTATTATTCTACCTTATGCATCACTTATTATATTTCTACTTGAATAGTTGGTGATGGAGAAAAACTTTTGAGCTAGGGGATGAGACAATATTTGAACATCCTAAAGATAAAGCAACATGTTCTAACCCTACTAATGAGGAAGAATCATCCTAGCACGTTGAAGAGGGTATGATGGGTTGGGAATCAACATAATTTTCTTCCTCTAGTATTTCTCAATCTTATTCTAGTTTTATTGGTGATGCAGAGACTCACTGAAGTTCAGATGATGAAATAAGGATATCACATTTAATCTTTCACCACTTCATGGTAAATCAAAAATTTCTCCCTGGCTTTCAGGCTCGATATTTGCAATTTATAGTATGTAAGTCACTATATTAGTGCATGTATTTTGGTTAATCCATTAAATATTATTGATAAAAAAACACAGAATCTATACTTACATGTTTGAAGGAGTTTTCTAGGATCTTTTCTAGGCTATTTCGATCATAGATTTGGCTACCTCCAGTGTCATAGACCATGTTCCTTTCTTGTGATAAAATTATGCCTTAACATAATATGATTCACATGTTTTGAATTGTGCCTCATCACCATATAATTTCCCGATATGACCATTAAAATATTATTTGAGACATTGGTGGTATGACGAAGGAATGGTTGCATGATAATGTTGGAAAGGCCTTCTAAGAATAATGTTGATTGTTGTGTCTTGACAGGAAACAATAAAATATGAATTAGACACAAGATATACAAACAATTTTCCGATTGTAATCTCACCCATATGTTCTCGATCATTCTTTTCATAAACTTGAATAATTAATTTGGAAGTATATGAGTCAGATTTAGTGAGGCCAAATCGACAAAGTGTCTGAAGAGTAATAAGGTTGAATCCTGAGATATTATCAATGAATGATCATATGATGTATATATCATTGATCCTTATAGGTAGATACAAGGGACTACTATTTCCATGTAAAACATCATCATTATCTTAATCCATAAAATATATAACTACATGACATTCATTAGGATCATTCTCTATATGGTAAACCTCAGCAGCAGCAAATTCAGTATCAAACTCTTGAGGACATGACAAAGCCTAAATTAGTGCTTATCGGAGATCTTTTGAAAAATTCAAGGAATCCATCATCTAAAACATGTCCAATACTTGGGAAATATATTCCAAAACATCATAGTTTGGATCTAGAGGTGTGTATTTTCCTACATAAATATGTAGTTTTGCAGGTGCTTTGGAAGATGATGCAACTGATGTGGATGTGACCTAAGTAAGAGTATACTCTAGTAGTACATAAAGTTTGAGGATAATAGACTAATTAAATCTATCTACCTACTAAGACAATAATGGTGTAACCTATAAGAATTGATTTAAAATAATCATGTCAGGACAGATTTTGTCATGTGTGGTAGAACTTTCTTGTTCTTATGGAGCCCACTGAAGGGATCTCCCATTAGTTTCTTCCTCATATACAGTTCAAGTAGGTGTAGAGTTAAAATAATTTCATCTAGAATACCAATGGCTTTCCACATATCCTCAACCTTGGATCCTTCCTTGAGTTCCCTAGTTAGGTACAAAGAACTCAGGCTCATCATAACAGGAATCAACTTTGGAATATGGATCTTTTAAGTGTATTAAATTAACAGAAACAAATATTAATTCTTCATATAACAAATATTATTCTTGATATGTTGGTTCAGGTTGTGTTTTTTGGCAGGGTGGTACCCCAGCTTTTGAAATAGATGGCAAGAAATATTCTTGAGTGAAGGAAAACTTTGGTCGTGACATGATCTCATCTTTATCTAACAACTCTTTATCATTATGATCACATCACTTATTTGAGTATTGAGCTTTTTAGTATCGATCTTTTGATGAAGGTGGATTTGATATGGTGGGAGTATTGGAAGAAACGAGAGGTTGTTTAAACTGGGTTCAAAGAATGGAATGGGTTCAGTTGATAAAATTCTGGATCATCCAATCATCATATTTCTGCACATAACACATGCTACTTGGGCTTCTGACCTTTTGAATTTAACTTTTTCATAGACTACCATTATTTTCAGCTGATATTTGGAAAAACAACTTCTCAATGGGAGTCCCCACCATCTGGTGAAAGGGAAAATTATTAGGAATATATTTATCTCAATATTTCTTTTGTTTTTTAGGCCTTCTAAACTAAACCAAATTGTTTTCCCAAGCTGAGATGAAGTAACGAGGAACATGTTCATTCGAAAAAGAATAAATGTTTTTAATTAAATAATAAAACTATTTCTTCCATTAATCTCTTTTATATTATTTATGAGGTGGTTGTTGTTACTGACCCTCGAGATGTGGAACCCTTCAATATGATGATGTTTTTGATGTGGAAGCATGTATGGGTGCTTGATTGAGTGTGACTGTAGCAGCCTATTCATTATTTGTTCTCCTTCTTAGATCTGATGGAATTACATGAAATTTATCTTTAGTTTCCATAATGGAATCCTCCACCTGTTGGGAAATTGGAGAGAGTACTCAATACCCTCATATGTATTTCACATGGATCAGTGGTTTGTGTAAATCATCATGCTTTATTTCAACACAGATTAGTAGTAACTCTTATTGATGGAGTTCTAGATTTAAGGAATATGTTAATCCATTACATTGAGAAATAAAATATCAAAATCTATAATTTTCCCTTTATTTGTACTCTTTAATATCAAAAACTTTTGTCTTCAGAAATGTCAATCTGAATTAACGAAGAAATTTTTAATGGATATCTTCCGATTCTATAATATAATGATATTTAAAACATGTATACTCGACAAAAGATGGTCCCTATAATGATTCCAAAAAGCACTTGAGCATTACTACTTCTTTTTATTGAGAAGATCCAATCATGGGATCACAATGAGAAAGGAAATGTGTTATGTTTTATTCTGGAACTCTAGAACCATTAATGATTGGAAATTAAATCTTCAAAAAATTGGTTGGAGAGGGATCAGATCCACCAATTCGTGATAATCTCTCTATTCCAATTAAACTGGTGCACTAAATTCTTCTAGAGGTTACAATTGAGTTGTTAATGCCTCAATTGTGTTTATAATAATTTGGTGAATATCCAAATGAGCTAGGACCTATACAGGTACAGAATCTTGTGCTTGAACTGGTTAAATGATCGGTAAGACCACTCATAGTGATTCTGATGGTATTTGTCTTGGATAACCCAAATGGATAAGCCAATAAAGATGTGTTTGATCCTACCCTGACTATGTGACCAATGGAGGGAATTATTATCTGCAAATGTAGTTACCAAAAATCCTTTTTTTGAAGAGAACCAACATGATGTTAATGTTGAGGATCTGCATGTGGAGCATGTCTGGTGGAAATAATTCCTCTAAGTGACTATTTATTGTGTATTTTTAACTCTTCATCGCCTCTTTTTGATGTGAAAATATTTATTCAGGTGAATGAGATTGACCTTCTACAGTGAAAAAGTGTGACGTGGTATGACTTGTACCTTTCCCCTTATTAGATACCTTTTGAAGTAGTGAGAGTTTGTTACTTGAGGGAAAAAATAGAATCTCGGTAAGCCACTGATTTTGGGTACACAAACCTCCTTCATTTTCTTCAGTGTGTATCATATTATGGATAAGAACTTTATCTCTTGATTCCCCAAAACTAGACTCATTTTTTGGAGGATCTTCAGCAAATGTGTTAATGAAATTTACTGATGCCTAATACATTGATGACATGATTTCAGTGTATGTGTAATATTTTCTCCTTATATATCTTCAATGAGACTATATTACCTTATATGATGAATTCCCTGGTAATTCTTGACGGAAAGTAACCCAAAGGGAATCCTTGGATAGTTCAATTATGCATTCTTTTTTTGGCTTCTTCCCTAATTGAGAAAACACTAAATTTCATTGAGGAGGATATTGTAGATGTGACTGTAATCCCCCATACCTATAGGTTGGGGAATCTCCTTTTCATCTTCTTAATCCTTCAAACATTGTTTATTGAATTCGAATGTTGAATTAAACAATCCCCCAAGCCAGAAAGCTGAGGTGGATCTTGAACTGCTTTGGCTAAGATTCATGCAACTACTAATTTGATTTTTTGAATTTTATTTTTGGAATTTTCTGGGAGCATTGTCAGAAAAAAAACTAAAATCACTTATTTTAAATGACCATTGCACAATTTCATACATTTTATTCATCTGATGGCTGACATCCACTAAGTTGGTGCCCTACAATAGACACTCAGATGCTTGATGAAAAAATATCTCAATATATTTTTTCTTTGGTCCAGACATGGATGAGAGCTAGTTAAAGTCTGTTCTTGAGAATATACATTATTACATATAAAATCTATTGATGGTATCCATCTGTGGGCAATAAAATTTCATGTGGCCACTTTGGGTGGGATTTACTAATTTTGGAGCACAGTGAAATGAAATGTTTTGTATGCATTCCATCCTCTAATAAGAACACCATATGGGTTTTAGAAATTAATGTATGTATCCTCTTTAGGGAATCAAGTCATGCAAGTTGTATGGTTCATTGTTTCCTCTAAACCCTTGGATGTTGGGAAACTACGAGAGATTCCAGGTTTATTTGGCATTTCAACTCTTCTATTAACTTTACTTGACATTGAGATTCATATTTTGGTAATACAATGGAATTCAAATGATGTTGAGTTTTCCATATGTTGAGGCAGAAATATTGAATTTTTTATTCTTCCATCAATTCTAGAATGTTGTAGTTAGAGTTTTCCAAAGGCCAGAATAGGACTGGTACTTCTCCATTAGAAATTTTTTTTCCCATGTTTAATGTATCATCATCATATTTCACTAGAGGTTTATCCACATGGTCTGACCCAATCTGATGCTTATCGATTTTTTTCTTAAAAATAATGGAATTATCCACTTTTTCCTCTACTGTATTTGAATAAAAATGACCCAAATAAAGTTTATCGAATGATCATTCCCTTAATATTTGTTCTGATTGATACATTATTTCACCCATTAATGAAAATTAATTAGGCATGACTAGCCTTGTGTTGGAATGTGCCCCGATTTAATAGGGTTTTTTCATTACTACACTTTCATTTATATAATTATCTTGACAATGTGAAATACTACTACATAGTGATCTTTTATAGTAAATGCCATCATGGGGAGGACCACCATGGGGGATTACAGCAAAGTATAATTCCTCTTTCTTGTTCTTCTGGCCATGCTGAGGGTTTCCTTGGCTCTTATCTGGAGATAAGCTCTCTGGATTGAATAAATTTTCATAAATCTAGCCTTTATGATGAAGTTTTTTATAGAGAACTTCAGAATTACCACAACTAATCCCAGAATTATATTATTACAGGGTTGGATCATGAGATGCAATAGAAAAATGTCTAAGGGCTTCAAGAAGTCCAACATTAAGAACGGCCAAAGCACAGATTGGATCATGATTTTCCAATTTTTTTGGAGAGACATATTATTGGATGCTCACCAAATCTTAGTCGGGGCCACCTTCTTGGAGAAGTGGTTATCGTGGGTAGGTGTTTGTGCCTTCCATGGAGTGGTCATCAGAATTGGCTAATTACCTCAAATTAGAATGGGTGTATATTCTCGATTTATTTTTCCGCATGATATGGGGGATTACTCACCATAACCATCACAAACTAGAATAAAGGTATGTATCTACTCTAGGATGGCATGTTGATGTGTCATCCCAGGTGTGGAGATAGAGTTATGTGTCTATTCCCCTGGTACTATTGAAGTTTTTGTTATGATATCCTGGCATGCTTCCAGAATTTCTGAAGGAATTTGTGTCTTCCCTTTCACCATTGGTAAGATGTGTTTAGTGAATTAAATGGCTAAAATGAGAATATATGTCCACCCTGTATCTATAGTAGGGGTAAGTTCCTACTTCTATCCCCCTTTTCCTATTATTTGATACTAACAGTACTCATGTATGGAGGATGAAAGTGGAGTCTACCCAAGGTTTTTTGTTGGGGATTCCTGACTGACTTCTCCTGGTGCTGCCAAATAAGTCTGCTGGAAGTCTTGAGGAATACTTGCAGGTGTATGTGTATGCTAGCTATTTTCCTTCATCAATGGTTGAAATACATTTTTCAATACAGGCTGACAAGACTACTGGCACAATTGGTTACTGTAAGGAGGTGTATGTTTCTATTTAACAGTTGCCACCACATTTGATTGGGGGTTTCCTTGAATGCAGTCAGATGAAACTATGATAATTTGAAAATATATGTATCTACATGTTCATGGTACTCCACCGGATTTACATGGCGGGATTGTTGGGTCACTTCCAGAGAAGTCTATTGGGCAGCGGAATGGGGACAGATGGTTTTATGTGCCCCTCGTTGTTTTCTGTAAAGATAGGTTGGTGGTTTCTCTAGAGGGGGAATATGTAAGAAACTTCTCACTATTGGAAAGATTTTTTCCCCGGTGGTTCTCCTGGTATGTCTAGGTTTGAGGTACATTGGCTGACCCACTGAAGGAAAGACCCCCATTATGTTGGGGGTTCTCTATCGCATGATTCATCTAGTGGCGATTGTTGCTGGGAGTCCTCAAGAAGGAACCCTTCATCTTCGTATTCAGGACATTAGTGACATATTGATCCACCTACCTTTAGTATATATGGGAATGATTGTTGTGTTCTACGTATAAGGAACCAAAATAGTTGAAGATGGTGGTTGGCCCCATCTTCATCATGATCATCAGTCATCATTGACCGGACGATCGAGGGTTTTTATTATCCTTGAGAGCATGTCGGGCATCCTACAAGGTTAGGATAGTACTATTATAATGTTAGTTCCTTACTAGTACATTGGAAACCAAGCATTGAAGACGTTTAGTTGGAGATTATGTCCTTCTAATGGATGAGGATCCATCTTGACCAGTGGTTAGGGAATTCACGTGTGAAAACATGATTGAAACCATTTGGAGGGAAGGGATTTCTGAGAAAACCTGAAAAAAAAATCTCTTAAAGAAATATCTTATAGAAGGATAAATCTATGATTTAATCATTTTTATGGACTGCCTATATTAATTGGAAGGGGCTAGATAGGTGGATAACAATATTATCATGGTAAATTATTCACATTAGGTCAACATTTTTTTTAGTTCCTTGGAACATCTATTCATGTTTAAGAATCGCTCCTTCCAAGTGGTTTTCATTAGATTTATTCATGTAAGTGGAAGCATCCAACAATTAATTATCCAAAAGGGACCTTCTTTCCAATGGAAGGTTTTCGTTATATTTGAACATACGATACTTAAGACCATGCATTGGCCAAGAGGATGGGATGTTGGACTCATCACACCATTTTTGGGGGAATTATTATGTACTTTAGGACTCTCTTTATAGTTTTAAAATATTATCATGAATCCTTATTAATTCACTATGTATAACATAATTTTATCATGTAATTTTCAATCATTTATTAGCATGTGTGATGTTTAGAATCATCAGTATATATTCAAGGTTCTTTAATAATGGATTCATCCATATATATTCTCGGTTCTCCATCAAAGTTATCCTCTCATATACTATTTATAGATTCATTTAATCATCGTTTTGATGATAGTGGATTTTAAGCCACTTATTGGCGGACTCTATAATTCATTATTGTTTTGGGAGACATAGGTTTGTTTTGATGTAGGGACAGTACCCATAAAATAGGCTACCTATATATCCTAGTGAGAAGAATCATAACCCTTGTAGTCCAGTTCCGCTTAATGGGAAAAATCATACTTTTTAAGGTTATGTGATTAGTACATAGTTGTAAATTTTAATGTCATGTGGTAAGGACATATAAATGAAAGGTGCCTTGTCAAGGTTTGGTGTGGGACTTATGCCTAAGCAGCCCAAAGAACACGGAAAGAATATGTGTATCCAAGTAATATTAGACTCTTTTGGGAATATATCCCGAGGATAACAGGGTTGATTTTAAGTGTTGGGTTTGATCCTCAAGGAGGTTTTCTATGTATCAAATTTTTATGTGAATAAAATTTCATGTAGTTTTATGAGTCTCATATGATAGTGTATTCAATTGAGAGAAATGAGTTTGGGATTACTTCTTAAAAAGGATTCATTGATAATTTGGGGGTTTAATTTAGGTATTATTCCTATAGAGGATTCCTAGATTAAGGGAATTTTGATTGAACCCCAAAAGAAGATATCTAGTGTGTGGGCCTTTATAGGGCTTCCGACATATCTAAATTTTAGTGGAAATTGGAGTTATCATAGTTTATTCACCATGGTTATTTGTGAAAATGTAGTAATAATCATGAATCTCAAAGCCCATGTGAGTCATGCCTGGTGTCAGAAACAATTGGATGAGAAAGATACAAACAAATCACCCACAATTTTCCTCATCTACCGGTGGAAGAGGATGTCACTACAGCGGTGATAGTGGATGAGGGAGAGGTGACCGGGGAAGAGGGAAAGGCGGAAAGCCTTCCCTCGATTTAATTTACATTGGACAAGGTTCCAATAAAAGGAAGGAGTGAAGGCGAAGGAAGTAGAGAGAAGAAATATTGAAACCTTCTAATTCCATGGATATGAGAGTACACTAGGAAGGCTGCCCTAAAATTGATCATAGTATGGGAGGGAGACTCTTCCTTTGTTCTAAAGGAAAACGTAGGTGTTAACCATAGCTTCCCTACAAGAGACCCACTATTCTAGGTCTAAGAGATGAGAACGGGAGGTCAGAACATGAACCCTAATCCTCCAATCCAAGAACATCCCAACACTGTTCTTGGGAGAAACTTCCATGTTACTGTGGATATAAAAACCCAAACACTCCATTAATTCTAACCCCATTTGTGAAACAAATGTGGGAAACCTATAACAACGGATATTCAAACCAAAATAAGAGGCACGCTATTGTTCATATCCCTGAGGATTGATATGTTAGGGGGTTTAGTGGAATTTCTAACATAATATATTTCAGATAAGGGAGACAGTGGAGAAGAACCCGTTCCAAGAATGGCTTTGAAGAAGGCTTGATGGATTGTAGACTGATGAAAATTGGTGAATCATTGGAGGGCGCCCAAGTAAGTACTGGCGCGCAAGTATGGGAACGAAAGTTAGATTGGATGAGATGATGTTCACTTAAGTAATGAACTAAATGGATGTTAATAAATGGGAGAGACTTTTCCCATGCCTTCATAAGTATTCACATGTATTCCATGAAGTGGGGCGCTCATGTTCCAATGAGAGTAATAGGTGGTGATCAAGAGTTTCTGATTCAGGGAGGTTGGGTCCGTTAGGCACTCAAGTGTTATATATTTATAACACTAAAAGTACTTATGTCTAATTATCCTCCATCAAATCATATACTCTAGGTGTTAATGAAATAACTTGAATGTTTCTGAATACTTGGTCAACGAACTAGGGAAACCAGAGTAGTAATTAGGATTCAGAGAAAATTTATCTGTACAAATGAAGGCCCCAATGGTATTTTAATTGGAAAAAATAATCCCTGGGAAAAAGACGATTGGTAATGCAAGTGGATTGGGTACCAAATTGTGGCATCCAAGGACCTTGTGCACTGATAGTTTTCTTGGTAGATTAAAGAGATCCAATGATCAAGCCTATCAAAATCTTGATTTTCATCATGTGTTTTCTCCTCTTTTTTCAATGGCATTTCCATTTGTCATTTTTTAGAGTCTGTGACCTAATAGTGTGTCAATATTATTAGATATCGAGCCTTATAAATTTCATAACATACATGACTGAACTAATCTCTGAGTCAAAAAAACCCTGTATGTTCTTCTTTTTCCTCATTTTCCCGACATCACACATTCCTAGAAAAATGAATTCAATGTGACACTAAAAAAATACACTCATGTATTTTTCAATACTAAAACTATTTAATATAAGATAATTATATGCACATTGACATATTTTAAGAAGACTCTTATATATATCATGATCGATATTGATCAACTGAGTATAATACAACCTTTCCTATGTCCTTCATAGAGAAGCATTTGTTCAACCATGCCTTAACAGATCATAAAAATTGTATTTCACATCCAATAATTAATATTTCATCAGAATCGACTACTAATAATTCAATATTACTCCCACTAATCCTTATATATATATAAGGCTCACAACTAATCTTTATGAAACCAACTTTAGTTATGGCCCCATCAATCTGAATGTTCCATGTCCTAGACTTTTTCTTTAATCAATAATTCTTTTTTTATATTTCAATTAATTTTTGAATCCTTTGGAGTTAGAAACCTAATGATTTTTGTCATATAAAATCTTATTTAAGGTTACCATTAAAGATGGATAATTTGTCATAAATTTTTCAAATCAAATATTCGTGGAACGCTAAAATATAATCTTGAATTCTGATGGATTTCATTACTGTAATTGGTGAAAATTTCTCATCATAGTTAATACCATGATGTTAGTTAAACATTGTTGCAACCAATTATTCCTTTTAGTCTGTGGATTTTCCATCAATGTATTATTTATTCTGGAGTACCCATTTACAACTAATATTCTTAAAATCTACTAGTGGATATACCAAAAGCAAGATTAGGTTTTGGTGCTTAGAATCCATTTCTTAATCATTGGATTCCATCCCCTAACTTCTTCCATATCATTTAAAGGATCGTTATTATTAAATAATAACAGTCCACTATCCTCAGTGACTAAAAAAACATTATTTTTCTCCATCATCTCTTATACTCTTACGCAAAAAATATATTTCATGTAGAGCTTATTTTTCCATGGGGATATGTGGAATCTTTTCAATTTGAAAATAATTTTCATATTGATCCCATATATCAATATTGTTAAATTCCCTCCCACTATCTATTTTAGAGTTAAAATATTTCGATATATATGTGGGAATTCTTTCAACCAAAACATTTTTTTCAAAAAAACATTATATGTGGTATGTTTTTATTATTTGGGATATCCTATAAAGATGTAAATTATTCCTTTGGCACAATATTGTTAAATAAAAAGGCATTAAAAACACATAAAAACCTCATGCATGTAATAATGATAAAATGTCTTTCATTCCATTCCATAAGTGGTATGGTATACCATCATTTTCTTTTGATGGAACTCAGTTTATCACATATGCTACAATTTTAAATTCTTATCCCTGGAAGGATAATAAAGGATTTACATGACTCATCATTGATCATACAATGTGTAACAAAGTGTATTTTCTACTTTTTCATACACGATTCCACTAAGGTGTATAAGGATGAGTCTATTCAGATAGAATACCAGTATCCTTTAAATAATAAATGAATTGTTTATTACGATACTATCCACCATGGTCTGAGTTGATTTTAATAATGTTCTTAACATGATGGTTCTCAATTTCAGTCTTTTTTCCTTTAATGTTTCAAGGAATCAATCTTATACCTAAAAAATTGTAAATAAATATGTTTACTAAAATAATAAATCAATGTTATTAATTATGATTACCCACCCATTATTTCAATAAGAAATGGTCCACACATATTAGTATGAACTATCTCAATAATTACATTGTCCCTTTATCCATTTCCACTAAATGGGACATTTTTCATTTTACCATGTAAACATGTGAGGCATATACCATGTTTTTTTAGTTAAAGAGAAACTAATTATCAATATTGGAATAATATAGTAATGCACATTTTGTTTACATGACATACCTGGTGGTTATAAAGATGGGTGTAGTATGAGTTATGTGAATTTGTTTCATTATATATTTCATTTACATAGTTTCTATAATCTAGCATATAATGTGAATTATTTAAATCTTCCTTACCATAAAAAGTTATATCTTTTTAAAATAAGAATGTTTTTTTATGAAATGGAAGCCACATCCATCTCTATCAAGTTTGGATATAGAAATAATTTTTTTGGTAACTGATGGAACATAATGACAAATATTCCATACATAGATCATTTCAGTTGACTATATGAGATGGTAGTCCCTAATATTTGGAAAAAAAATGTTTATCTCTATTGGATTCTTATAGATCGATCTCCCCTTACTCAGTCTTTTTGAGTCTACATCATTCCTATATCTGTTCACATATGTGATAACCACAAGTAGTATCTAGTATAAAATTTTTAGGAATATATAAATTTCACTTGATAACAGACACACCAAAATATTCTCCTTTCTTCTTTAGATGGATTATTTTTTTGTCAAGTGTCCCTTCTTATGACAAGAAAACAGATAGAATCTTATTTCATGGATTATCCTTTATTTTTTTCTTCGTTGATGGGTGTGAAGATACTTTGGTCTTTGATATATTCCATTTCATTTATATTTCATCACCATAAGTATGGAAGTATTTCCATGTTTCATTACCTTATCTTTTGGGTAAAAAATAGTAAGATGGTTTGGGAGAGAGTTTTATATGATGTTCCTAAAAAAATTACCAAAAATATTGATAATCTCTATGGGATTGATGCAATAATGAGATCAGTCCCTAGTTCTTATAAGATGTTAAATAATGGAATCTCTATACACATAATCTAGCCAATGAGCATGAGTAAATGAGACCCATATTGGGAACCCTCATTGAGATCATTATGTAAAATATCGTTAAATATCTTAACATTATCCTATCTATTTGTCTCTAGATATATTCCATGGAGATGCTGGAGTATACTATATGTGACCATGTATTCATGAGAATTTATGAGTTCATTGGAAGAAAGATGAAATATATAAAGCATTGAACATTGGCCACATCATTTATATGATTTGAATATACTAGGAGGTCTTCTTCACTAACCTCCATTTTGGTGGATCTACTATTGAGGATTCTAGCATGTAATATATTTATTCATGAAGTAGGACAAACAAAATGTTTCTGAACCAATCTTGGATGTTATTTGTAACACCCCAATCTTCCATGGTACGTTTCCCTTTAAATATTGCAATGACGTGCATTGTATGCAACAGCGAGATTCTAACACACCACAACCAATCAAACTAGCCGTTATAAACAGTAATACCTAATTTTTGAAATTTTATAAATTTTAACTTTCAAAATTGACTTCAGTTTTGGATTCGTAATATCGAAATTAGCTTAGGGTGAAATTTGGTACTTTTTGGATAACTTTCATATTTTGATGAATAGTGAAAATTACTCCATTTTAATTAAAAACAACTTTTTTAATCGAAATAATTAATAGTGATAAATTATTAATTTGAGTGGTTTTAAAGTATATTTAGAATATATTTTTACCATTTAATAAAATTTTGGTTATTGGATGACTTTTCACATTTAAACCAAACATAAACAAGTGTCAATCTTTTGATAGTTATTATCTCTTAAAAACACGCTATTTGTTTTGATGACGGGAATTAATTTTTAAATTAATTAATGCAACTGATATGTTTTGAATTTTGTAAAATAGACATCATTTTTTAATTAATAATATCAAATATAGCTTAGGCCTAATTTTTGGTATTTTTCTGGAAACTTTCATTTTTTGATGAATAGTGAAACCACTAAGTGGTAGTTAAAAAAATTTAATTCTTCATAAAACTTAATTTTACCGCTTATGTGAGTGGAATTTCGAAAATCCAAGAGACACGGTTAATATCAAGGAGTAAAATGTGGTTCATTGAGATGAAAATAATTTTTGGGAATAGTAACTTTTTACTTTTATTTACCGCGGTTAAAAGTAAATATGGTAATTAAGGGTAAAATGATATTAATATTACCCTAACACATGTCCTAATTCTATTGGATAAGTGTATCTCGATCAAAAACAACCTTATGAATAAAATATTATCAATTAGTCCCACTTGGATTAGATTAGGTCATTTATTATTATTTAATTCAAAGAAGAGTTAAAAGAGTTAAAATAAAAGGTTATTTACTAAAACATTTTTAATATAGGGATACACATAAGATAAATTCAATTATAAATATTCATTAGAAATAGAAAAATATTTCCTACATAGGGATATTTTATTTATAATTTTTTGAAATTAAATAATTTAATTTATTTATGACATAATGATGATGCAGTAATTAACATAATAGAGAAACATTAAAATAATTGATATTATAAATACCCAAATAAATATAATTGCAGAATTTTATTTAATTAAACTAATTTTCTAGGTTAATATGACATATAAGGATTGATTTTATTGTCTTTAATCGAAGTAATCATTCTGATATGAGTTTCACAAAAATCAATTATTGAATAGTATCAAAAATGACAAAAAAGAGTTTTTGAAACAAATATTATATTATTAATTGATATTAAATTCCTAAAAATCTAAGGGTCGGACAAGAGACTTATATCATGATAGGTGTATCATTAATGGGACACTTGGGGATTTATTGGATGTATATTGTAAGTTTATTAACCATATAATATAAAAAAACAAAGAGACATTGTAAAAGTGTAACTAATTAACTAAGAGTTAATACTTAAAGATAAGGTTATTATAATGACCCAAAACTATCTAAATTATATTGGTGGAGTGGTTTTCGACCTATCCTGACCTTAACCTTTAAATAATCCACTTTGGATCCATTAGAAACCGAATATTAATTTATTATAAAATAATATTTCTAACTTTTCCAAAGGTGCCCCTCACCCCTCTTATAAAGGGGCACTCCTCCTTCTCATTACTTAACACCATCAAAGCCTTTTGGATCAGCCATACTCTGCCCAAATACACTCTCAACTTCCCTCAATTCATCCTAGAGGCCTTCCTTTAGTCATAAATCCAACCTAAGGATCCCTTTTGATCAAATCAAAAGGAAGAACCCGAAGAAGAGGTAAATATTTCACCACCCTTTTTCAAGTTCCTTACTTCTTCCACTTCTTCTTTATTTGTTATTACCATTATAAAATAATAAATCCAGTATCTTATATATACTGTGATGTTATTATAAATTTGGTACAATCATATTCAGTATTCTATCCATCCTTTGAATAACATGTCACCATACGTGCGTACGTACGACTTACCGTCTACACGTCGTGGTGTAATTGTTATTCAATAAATTATTATTTTGATGGTTATAATAATGATGTGTAATTAATGTAAATAAAAAATACAACATGATAATTATTCTGTATATATGATCTACTATCCAATTATATATTATTTTAATATGAAAAGAATGATATTGTCGCTCGTGTGTACGTACGGACTACCGTCTCCACGAACGCGATGAGATTCATTCTCCATCGTATCCATTCAAGTATAATTCACATTTGATGATTAAAAATAAAGTTTAAAGACTTTATATAATTCTATATATGAGTAATATACAACATATCCATAACAAACACAGCTTACATAACAAAGAATATAAAGGAATACAAGTAAGTTAACACCCGAAATGACGATAATACTAATATATTATTAACCAATCAATGTTAAAAGATCATATATGATATCATATTAATGTAAATGATTATTTTATAATTTAATAACTATTATTTCACCATTATACAGGAGGTTAAACTACCGTCTACCAAGGAAAAAGTACAAAGTAAGGTGTTTCTTATCTCACTTTTAATTCCATGAGATTTCCATTGTTCACCACTTATTTATTGCATGTGGGGTGTGTACTTCCAATGATTGTATTCATTGTGTAATATACTTTAATTTATGGATATTTACATCATCATTGTATTATCCTTCTTTCATTGGTACATGCTTCCAAAGTTGCTAAATCGATAAGGGAATTTGAAATTTCAATTTCCACTCATTCGGCTTTACGCATACTTCATTGATTATTTTAATCTAAGATTATGTGTGGAATAACTATTCATTTGATTATGTCATAATTTCCACTCCCCTTTTTGTGGATATAATTTTTATACACATAATAACACCTTTTATAAATTCTCAAGTCATCGGTATGAACTTGATAAGAGTAATTTTTACTCAATCTTGATTTGTTGAGATAAACATCCAATTCATTTGTGTTGTTTTTACAAGAATATGTGTGAATGTCCTTTAATTTTTTTACACTGAATATCCAACCATATTTAGTGTATTTATATTTTTCACACAGAATTATGTCGTTGATTTATCCATAACCTAAGGATACAGCCTTTATAAGATATTTCATCTCAATTTAAATTCCATTGAGACTTCTTTGTTGTTATACACGAAATCACTTTTATGTGGTGTATATAATGTACATTGACATAGTATATCATGAATCCCATTATTCTCATGATATAAAAAAGTCTTGATTACCTCAATTAGTTGTATTCAAGTGTCTCTCTTTTGGTTTGAAACTCTAACTAAAATACCATTTTAAATGTTTTAAAGACTTATTCTTCTAAATCTTTCTCATTAATGTCCATGTTTTAAGAATGGTTTTAAGGATTTATTTTTATGGACATTAAAGTTTTAAAGTTAAAAATCCTTTTAAAATTTTCAAAGTGGTATGGGACACTTTAATTCTAAAATCTATTTTAAATGGATTCTTGAAAAATAGGGTGACTTTTAAATGATTTCAATAAAAAGGGGGATATTTCACTCTAATTGTTTTTATGATTATTTTAATCTATGTCAATATCCTTCATCATTCTCAATTGAGGTTAATATAATACAATAAAAAATTCCATATTGTATCGAATGGGTTATGTTTGACTGTGGATGTGCTATTTTTATACAATTCGTTGTTTGTGGATAAAGTATTAACATTTAATATGCTAGTTTTAATACGAATGTTTATGTTAGGTTTAAAACATTTTATATGAGGAATGCATTGGACTTAGTAAGTGACGGGTGGAGCCCGCTATAGCTCCTCGATGCATCGGTAAGTCTCATGAGACAAACTAGTGTCTTGGCACAAGGCCTTGGAAAAATCTTATTTGTATTCTTGGCACGAGGCTTTGGATATGTGGTTATGATAGTCTCGCATTATGAATTCCATCATTATGAAAGTGGTTATTGATATTGCATGTGATTGTTAGACTAGTAGAATATCCATGTAAATATGTAAATGGAATTATTTCATTTTTTCTTTGCCAAATTATGCTGAAGTTCAAGTTTAAAAGGCTTTTGTTTTAGTTATAAATTGCTTTAAGTGTTTATGCTTATCTATGAAAGCTTCTGCTATATTTTTATCCTTACTGAGCATCTGAGCTCACTCCTTTCAATGTTTTATTTTTCCCAGGATGTGAAGAAGTAATTTATGAATGACCTGCAGGGATAGTATGAGGGGATATTAAGACAAGATGTTGTTGTAGTTTTTTTTACCTTATGATGTAAAGTAAGACTTATGAATATATCTAGTATTTCCAAGACTACTAAACTAATCGGTCTTTCGAGACTTGATCCATTGTGATCATGGAAATGTTATGTAATAATGCACCGACTCTGGGTATCTAGGGTCGGGGCATTACAGTTGGTATCATAGGAAGTTTAGTACAATCCTTGGAAGCTAGATTTAGATAAACTCTGATTAAAGTACGTAGAACTAAGATGAACATTGAGGATTATTATAGAAGAACTTCCTAGAATTTTGGTATTGTAGAGATTTTGTGAGTTTTCCGAGCAATACATCCCTGTCTGGATACGAGCAGGTAGAGGCGGCTCTGGAACAGATGTACCTAGGGGTAAAACCCGAAAACACCACTTTGAGCTAGACTCGAATGGGAACTGGTGCACGACAACGGGCCTTGTTGTGCTCTTGGTTACGACACTCCTGGGGGATATGCTTAGGATAATTTACATTTTCTTTACAAACTGATTTGAAGTATTATATATATAAGATGAGAGTAAATGACCTTGGTTAATCCTAATGTGTTTCAAATTGAGAATATGGTGACATGTTAATCTCTAAATGATTTTTTGACTACTGTTACTCACACAAAGCTTTCTGGTTTTAGTCAATGGTTGGATTCCAAGGAATTCATAGTGACTTTGAGAATGATGTACAAGGTGGGAACGGTGGTGGAAATGAGAAACAAAATGGAATGTTGATAGGTGTAAAAGATATAGTCTTTATTCCAAATCAATTTTCCAAAAATATGATCAACAATATATATATTAACCAATTCCCGTGCTTAGGAATGAAGAGAATGGTGATGAATGATAAGATCTCCAGTAGTGGAGACCATGGAGAAAGGAATCATAAATTTCCATCATGTAGGAAATGTTGAAGGAGACACCCAATAAAGTGTCTCAATGGGACAAAGAAATGCTTTACGTGCGGGAAGGAAGGACATAAAGTGATGAATTGCCGAAGAAAAATGAAGAGTACAATGGAAGAAGATAAAAATGGTCCCAAGAGTCCATTTACAGTCATTTTCCTTAAATGTAGAGGACCTGGCCATTACCCGAGTGAATGCCCTATTTTATAGGATATTTTCTTGGTCAAAGAAGAAGCTATGTGGAAATAAATGTTTGGAGAAATGTTTAAAAGTTATTAGTGATCCTTGTTGATGGGTTTACATTGGAATAATTTTCTCTTTTATTTTTAACCTTGCAGTTTTCAATGTGAGAATGATATTTGAGGAAGAATTATCTTTTCTCTTGTGCATATAGTTATAAATAACCATTTGGTTTTATATGATAGTTGGGTGTGAGGCAATTATAAGTTATCATAATTTGGGATGAAAATTTAAGGTATGAGATAAGATTTTTGGTTAAATTATGTTATGTTCTTTTTAAGGAATTTACCTCATTTTGGTAATGTGATAAAATATAGTTTTTGAAAAAGGACAACACGCAGACCGTGTGATAACCCATCGCGTCAGACAAATTTGTGGGAATCGAACCCACAACCAAAGTGCAATTGGGATTTATTGCCTACCACTGGACTACGTGAAGTCCCTGGTTAGTGTTACTATTATTTATAGTGAAAATATTTTATTGATCATTAATAATTTGATTTGGGTTCTTACGTCTTATCAAATGAATACCCTTAGTATAGGAAAATGATTTAGTAATTAAGTGATAAATGTTATTTTGGAAGTTGTTCACTTTGATGTATGGAAAATAGAATAGTATGGGATTTCATTTTAGGAGTAATTGTAGATTTTTATCTATGTTGTTATTGTGGATTTATAGTGATTTGGGTTGTTTATGGAAATGATTAGGTTAATTACTTTTAAGTATGTGACTTTAAGAGTAATTAATGTCATTTGGAGATACAATTTAACATGGAAGACTACATTCTTATAAGTTTTGAGTTTCAATATTAGTTTGATTTATATTGAAGGATTTTAAGGACAATTGATTATTGAATGGTATTTATTTAACTTTGGGGTATTGATAGTTTAATTTTTGAAATTAAGATTAGTGTTTTTTTTCTCTAATGGAATATCCATTTGGGGGGTCATCATATATTATACTAACCATTTTTGTTTTGATTAATCTCTAAAGACAAGGTAAATATATAGTTATTCTTACGTGGATCATGGATTTCTATAGAATTTTATTCTAGCTCTTCCATTGTGACCATGTCCTCTTGAATACTCGTTGTTCAAAAAAATTGAGTTAGTGTTCAAAAGTTATTAAACAATGAAACTCTAATTAAAAAGTAAGTATATTTATTTATGTCCTTAGTCAATATTATAAATGAAGTCATCATCCTTATGTAATGTAACTTAAAACAAAAAAAATGTTGTCTGTTTACTTTTCCTACTGGGAGACTAAGGGTCGTTTGTCCCAACACAAGTTTGTGATTTTGTTATTGTTAACTTTCTCCTGATCGTGTTTTCTATCCCTCTCCATCAGAACTGAACACTTAGTTTATCGTCCATATCCATGTTTTCCTACATGGAATCCTAGTATTGGTTATCCTGGGAGACCTTTATACATATCTTCCTTTCTTTTGAAGTGACAGTTTTATTCACTCTTTTTCTGATATGGGACATTCCATTATATTTTCAATCCCAATTTTAAAAAATTTCGAGGACACGATTTATTGAAGGAGGGTAGAATGTAACACCCCAAGCTTCCACGGTACGTTTCCCTTTGAATAATGCAACGATGTGCATTGTACCCAACTTCGAGATTTTAACACACCACAACCAATCAAACAAGGTGTTACGAATAGTAATACCTACTTTTTGAAATTTTATAAATTTTATCATTCGAAATGGACGTCAGTTTGGGATTCTTAATATCAAAATTATCTTAGGGTGAAATTTTTGTACTTTTTGGATAACTTTCATATTTTGATGAATAGTGAAAATTACTAAATTTTAATTAAAAAAAACTTTTTTAATCGAAATAATTAATAGTGATAAATTATTAATTTGAGTGGTTTTAAATTATATTTAGAATATATTTTTACCATTTAATAAAATTTTGATCATTGGATGACATTTCACATTTAAACTAGTCATATTTAAGTCTCAATCTTTTGATAGTTATTATCTCTTAAAAACACGCTATTTGTTTTGACAACGAGAATTAATTTTTAAATTATTTAATTCAACAAATATGTTTTGAATTTGGTAAAATAGACATAATTTTTGAATTCATAATATCAAAAATAGCTTAGGCCTAATTTTTTGTATTTTTATGGAAACTTTCATTTTTTGATGAATAGTGAAACCACTAAGTGGTAGTTAAAAAAATTTAATTTTTCATAAAACTTAAATTTACCGCTTCTGTGAGTGGAATTTCGATAATCCAAAACACCCGGTTAATATCAAAGAGTAAAATGTGGTTCATTGAGATTAAATAATTTTTGGTGAATAGTAACTTTTTACTTTTATTTACCACGGTTAAAAGTAAATAGGGTAATTAAGGGTAAAAATGATATTAATATTACGCTAACACAAGTCCTAATTCTATTGGACAATTGTATCTCGACCAAAAACAACCTTAGGAATAAAATATTATCATTTAGGTCCACATGGATTAGATTAGGACATTTATTACTATTTAATTCAAAGAAGAGTTAAAAGAGATAAAATCAAAGTTTATTTACTAAAACATATTTAATATAGGGTTACACAAAAGATAAATTCAATTATAAATATTCATTAGAAATAGAAAACAATTTTCTAAATAAAGATATTTTATTTATAATTTTTGGACATTAAATAATTTAATTTATTTATGACACAATGATGATGCAGTAATTACCATAATAGTGAACAATTAAAATAATTGATATTATAAATACCCAAATAAATATAATTGGAGAGTTTTATTTAATTAAACTAATTTTATAGGATAATATGAAATATTAGTATTGACTTAATTGACTTTTTTTTGAATTAATCATTTCTGATATGAGTTTTACAAAAATCAATTATTGAATAGTGTCAAAATTGACATAAAAGAGTTTTTAAAACAAATATTATATTATTAATTGATATTAAATTCCTAAAAATCTAAGGTTCGGCACAGTGACTTATATAATGATATTTTTATCCATAATGGACCACTTGGGGATCCCATGGATGTATATAGTTATTTTATTAACCATATAATATAAAGATACAAAGAGACATTGTAAAAGTGAAACTAATTAACTAAGAGTAAACATTTAAGGATAAGGTTAATATAATGACCCAAACCTGTCTAAATTATATTGTTTGAGTGGTTGTAGACCTATCCCGACCTTAAACATTAAATAATTCCCTTTGGAGCCATTATAAACCGAATATGAATTTATTATAAAATAATATTTCTAACTTTTTCAAAGGTTCCCCTCACCCCTCTTATAAAAGGGCACACCTCCTTCTCATTAATTCACACCTTAAAAGGCTTTTGGTTCGTCCAACCTCTACCCAAATACTCTCTCAACTTCCCTAACTTCATCCTAGAGGCCTTCCTATAGTCAGAAAGCCAACCTAAGGAGCCCTTTTGATCAAATCAAAAGGAAGAACCCGAAGAAGAGGTAATAATTTCAACACCCTTTTTCAAGTTCCTTTCTTCTTCCACTTCTTCTTTATTTGTTATTACCATTCTAAAATAATAACTCCAGTATCTTATATATACTATGATGTTATTATAAATATGTTACAATCATATTCAGTATTCTATCCATATTATGAATAACATGTCACCATACGTGCGTATGTACGGCTTACCGTCTCCACGTCATGGTGTAATTGTTATTCAATAAATTATTATTTTTATGGGTCTAATAATGATGTGTAATTCATGTAAATAATAAATATAACATGATAATTATTCTGTATATATGATATACCATCAAATTATATATTATTTTAATATTAAAAGAATGATATTGTCGCTCGTGTGTACGTATGGACTACCGTCTCCACGAACGCGATGAGATTCATTCTCCATTGTATCCATTCAAGTATAATTCTCATTTGATGATTAAAAATAATGTTTGAGGACTTGATATAATTCTGTATATGATTAATATAAAACCTATCCATAACAAACACGGCTTATGTAACAAAGAATATAAAGGAAAACGAGTAAGTTAACACCTAAAATGACGATAATACTAAGATATTATTAACAAATCAATGTTAAAAGATAATATATGATATCATATTAATGTAAATGATTCTTGTATAATTAAATAACAATTATTTAACAATTATAAAGGTGGTTAACCTACCTTCTACCAAGTAAAAGGTACAAAGTAAGGGGTTTCTTATCTCACTTTTAATTCCATGAGATTTCCATTGTTCACCACTTATTTATTGCATGTGGTGTGTGTACTTCCCATGATTCTATTCATTGTGTAATATAATTTAATTTATGGATATTTACATCATCATTGTATTATACTTCTTTCATGGGTGCATGTTTCATACGTTAGCAAATCGATAAGGGAATTTGAAATTTCAATTTCCACTAATTTGGCTTTACGCATACTTCATTGATTATTTTACTCCAAGATTATGTGTGGAATCACTATTCATTTGATTATGTCATAATTTCCACTCCCCTTTCTGTGGATATAATTTTTATACACATAATCACTCCATTGATAAATTCTCAAGTCATCGGTATGAACATGATAAGAGTAATTTTTACTCAATCTCGATTTGTTGAGATAAACATCCAATTCGTTGGTGTTGTTTTTACAAGAATTTGTGTGAATGTCCTTTGATTGTTTTACACTGAATATCCAATAATATTTAGTGTATTTATATTTTTCACACATAATTATGTCATTAATGTATCCTTAACCTAATGATATGACCTTTATGAGATATTTCATCTCAATTTACATTCCATTGAGACTTCTTTGTTGTTATACACCAAATCACTTTTATGTGGTGTATATAATGTACTTTGACATAGTATATCATGAATCCATTTATTCTCATGATATTACAATGTTTTGATTACCTCAATTATTTGTATTCAAGTGTCTCTATTTTGGTTAGAAACTCTAACTAAAATACCATTTTTAAATGTTTTAAAGACTTATTCTTCTAAATATTTCTCATTAATGTCCATGTTTTAAAAATGGTTTTAATGATTTATTTGTATGGACATTATGGTTTTAAAATTAAAACTCATTTTAAAAGTTTCAAATTGTTATGGGAAACTTTGATTCTAAAATCTATTTTAAATGGATTCTTGACAAATAGTGTGACTTTTAAATGATTTCAAGAAAAAGGGGGATATTTCACTCTAACTGTTTTGATGATTATTTTCATCTATTTCAATATCCTTCATCATTATCAATTGTGGTTAATATGATACAATAAAAGATTCCATATTGTATCGAATGAGTTATGTTTGACTGTGGATGTGCTATTTTTATACCATTCATGGTTTGTGGATAAAGTATTGACATTTCGTATGCTAGTTTTAGTACGAATGTTTATGTTATGTTTAAAACTTTTCATATGAGGAATGCATTGGACTTAGTAAGGGATGGGTGGAGCCCGCTATAGCTTCTCGATGCATCAGTAGGTCTCATGAGACAAACTAGTGTCTTGTCACAAGGCCTTGGCAAAATCTTATTTGTTGTCTTGGCACGAGGATTTGTCTATGTGGTTATGATAGTCTGGCATTATGCATTCCATCATTATGAAAGTGGTTATTGATATTACAAGTGATTGTTCGACCAGTAGAAGATCCATGTGAATAAGTAAATGGAATTATTTCATTTTATATTTTCCATATTATGCTGAAGTTCATGTTTAAAAGGCTTTTGTTTTAGTTATAAGTTGCTTTAAGTGTTTATGCTTATCTATGAAAGCTTCTGCTATATTTTTATCCTTACTGAGCATCTGAGCTCACCCCTTTCAAGGTTTTATTTTTCCTAGGATGTGAAGAAGTAATTTATGAATGACCTGCATGGATAGTATGAGGGGATATGAAGACAAGATGTTGTGGTAGTTTTTTTACCTTATGATGTAATGTAAGACTTATGAATATATCTAGTGTTTCCAAGACTACTAAACTACTCAGTCTTTTGAAACTTGATCCTTTATGATCATGCCAATGTTATATAATAATGCACTGACTCTGGCTATCTAGGGTCTGGGCGTTACATTACTACCAGTGAGGAGCAGATATTTTTCCAATATAGATCATAGGGATAATGTGGATTATGAGCATGAAATTTTCAAAAATTATAAAAGATGTTATTTTTGGTACTATTTTTAAATACAAGTTACGTGGAATATAATAATAATTAAATTTTATTAAATCATACACTATTTTATCATGTCCCAACAAGCCTATCCATTGTACTCCAAATGTCTAGTCACATGTACATTCTAGTGAAAAGGATTTATTTTCACATTTCCATGTTACAAAATTTTTCTATGAAAACAATAAGAATGTATATTGGTTGGTGGTCTTTCCGACTATGGTCTTGTAGATCCCGGATTTATTGAGTTAACTCCCAAATCATGAAATCCTAAATTAGATTTCCAAAACACGTGATTCCAAATTTTTATTAAGGATTAATTATTTGTTAAATTCCATACATGTTTATTTATGTGAGCCCAGAACCTTCATGAGAACTTTCTGATAATGTTAAGGGCCCCAAAATTGTCTTTGTATACAAATCAATCTATAGTATAATTCCCAATCATGTAATGAAAGGATTATCTTGACCGAATAATTATTTGAGGAATTTTTTTTGTTATGCATTTTTTAACATTTACATTTATCATAAACATTATATGTATTTTACTTATTGAAATAACCATGATAGATAAAAAATTTACAAAGAATCAATTTATTTAAATTCTATATTTTTTAATATAATTCATCCATTTTTTAAATAACAGTCTTGCATCTATAAAATAAATAATTCATAGATAGAAATAAATAAATAATTTAACAAATGGATCATGAGATTATCTAAACAACCGATTTATTTTGTATAAAATATATAAATGTAATACCCTTGGGAATAACTCATTGTCCAATCATAGCATGAGATGTAACATTCCATATGTCCACCTATATATCACCTGAGTTGAAATCATAATTCATCCATCTTGAACTAGAAACACATTCCTTGGTATACTCCTTCAGTTATAATTATTTAAGACTCACACACTAGTGAGGGGAACTAAAGGATTAGTTTAATGGGATTACCTAAAAAACCTTGAACATATAGGTCCTACCTAATAATGCACGAATTGATGAAACAAAATCCTTCAATTTAATTTAAAAATTAATAATTGAAACCCCATAAATTAAATTAAATTTAATAATTCCAACTCATAACAAGGTCTTTGATAAACTCGTGAATAGTTAAACATGCAAAAAATAAACAAAATTAACTAGATAAAATTATTTTCTTATTCATTATTTATTATTAAAATAATAATTATTGAATTAATTAAATAATAAATTAATAAATAAAATACTATTTATCTTAATGATCATATGTATTTTTTTGGATTTAATCCTCAATAATGGAATAAATGGAGAATAAACAACTGAACCAGTGATTAAAAATTTATTACCATAAATTAATTGATCTTTTTTTATTCATTAAAAATATTAATAAATTGTCAAACAAAATAGTTTACAATTCATAAAATAAAAGTTTTAATGATTTAATTATTGATTTAATGTAATTTAATTTTTCCATAATTTGGTATACTACCTGTTGTGTACTATCCACTAACATTCCATGTATCTTGGTTATAATATATCTAGGGTACAAACATGAGGATTCGAAATGTACCTTGACTGTTGAGACATTTTGTATCCAAATAATACTTAGAATATATCATGAAATATTTTTGGATCCCAGCACTAAGACAACGTGTGATTATAAGGCCCGATGTTCCCAGAATTAATTTTATAATAATAATAAATATATTTTATATTAAAAACATTTGATTTTTTTTAGAATAATGGGATAAAATTATGTATGGAGTAATGAATCAAAAATACAAGAGCATGGTTTAATGCAGAATGAATGTTTTACCCTAGGCATGACCAAAAATGTGTCGGTGTTGGATGTTCAGAAAAAGTGACTATTGACGGTTTATTCAGTGGATTAATTCAATGATTAATTTAATTATGTTATTAAATGATTAATTTATTAAATAATTAATTTAATTATGTTATTTAATGACCTAATTCTAAATCCCTATAAAAATAGATTATTACAGAAGATATATCTAGTTATCTCCATAAAACTGGGATCTTTGAAATGAGGATTCCATGTTCCTATATTAGAAAAGGAAGATTAGATTGGAGTGAGCTCCTAGATCCTACTTAGTCAAGGTACAAAATTAATTAAAAAATATCTCTTCATTTTAATTCAAATTATTATATGATGATCCATACAATCATTAGGTATTACTCATCAATTTTTGGATTCATTCTAAGTTTGTTAAAATATTGGGCTTGAACTATTTCTTTAATCTTCATTCAAATCGATCCATTCAATGAGCCAGTGAATTAGTTCCAATTTATTATTTAGTTATCCGATGTTTTCTCACCCTGAACTTCATAATATATATTATATAGAAAAGAAGTCTTGTAAAATGTTTTTTATACCATTTTTTGGTGATTTTTTCCACCCCTTCCACGTGTTCTTTATCATTGCACAATGGGGCACTGCGTCAACATTGTTGGGTGCGATCGATCTCAGTAAACCCTCCTAATTTCTGAAAATTTCATGTCTAAAAAATGGATTGGTGATCAGAGGATGGTTTGGGGTATATCCTGGATGCAGGTGATTCCACCGAGGATCAGAATACTGAAGAAGAAGTGGGAGGTTCCATGTGATACGATGGCACATACGAATTTATACAGGTGAATTAGAATTCAATTTTCTGGCCAACAAACATTCAAAAATAATAGAATGAATATTTCACTTCAATTTTGGTAGTTTTAGATGTGAGATTATCTGTGGAAATAGTAGATCTAGAATTCCAGAAGCAGATCTTGGATTGTGTAAAAAACCCGACTACACAATGTGTTGTCCAAAGAAAACATGACATGTATCCCCCTATCTAGGGCAGATAGGGGTAAGGTGAGTTAAACATCACACGGTGTATATGACCCCAATATTTCGTGGGAGTCGGTGATGGAGACTCGACATGTACTCCATGACTATTCAAACATGGATACTACAAAGTACATGTCTTGTACCAGAACATGACAAGAGTACACAGATATTTCATGAAGGACACAATCAGAACCCTATGTGGGAGGACAAGGTAACGCCCTGACCCCAGTTACCCAGAGTCGGTGCATTATTTCGTAACATCAGCATGATAACAAAATATCAAGTCTTGAAAGACTGATTAGTTTAGTAGCCTTGGAAAAACTAGATACATTCATAAATGACACATTAAATCATAAAGTGAAAAACTACAATAACATAGTCTCCATTTTCCACACTCATATCCCCTTCAGACTATCCCTGCAGATCATTCCTAAAATACTTATTCACATCCTGGAAAATTTAAAGCATTGAAATGGGTGAGCTCAGATGCTCAGTAAGGATAAAAATATAGCGGAAGCTTTCATAAATAAACATAAACATTTAAGGAAATGCATAACTAAAACAAAATCCTTTTAAACATGAACATCAACAGAATATGGAAAAAGTAAAATGAGATAATGCCATTTACTTATTCACATGGTTATTCTACTGGTTGAATAATCACATGAAATATCAATAACCATTTTCATAATGATGGAATGCATAATGCTAGACTATCATAACCACGTATCCAAGGCCTCATGCTAAGACTAAAAATAAGATTTTGTCAAGGCCTCGTGCCAAGACACTAGTTTGTCTCATGAGACCTGCCGATACATCGAGGAGCTATAGCAGGCTCCACCCGTCACTTATTAAGTCCAACGCATTCCTCATATGAACAGGTTTAAACATATCATAAACCATAACATAATTGTATCACATAAAACATGCATAAAGGAAACATAAGATTTCCACACTTCAATCACAAGATATAAATACAACACATTGATATAATATAAACATTATCAAAACCATTTTCAATACCAAAATAAAAGAAAAGTAAAACATGGTATTTATTTTTCTTTTAAAAAAATTTATTGCTTATAGAGGAATCCGAAACTCTAATAATGGTCATGGAGGCAGAGAAGTCATTGTCCCCGCATACATACAACAAGAAAAACATTCATTTTTGTCGTTTAGTAAAACTCTTCATATAAAAATATTATTTTTGAGTAAACGTAAAAGTCAAATGGGTTTATACACCGTATAAAATAAATTTGTGTATAATACAAAATATGCCTCAAAGAATGGAGATTGAGACGAAGTTCCTTACAAAGAACATTTTTTAAATAAAATAGATCTATTAGGTGTATTTACTATTAATAAACATAAAGAAAGTACAAATACAAGATAGAACATAATATTATCATGACATAATTTGAAATTAGGAGATTAACCCAAAGAATAGAAATTGGGTTAAGAAGTTCCCTTTCCTCGTGTCTGACTTGACTCGACCGCTCTTTAACCTCCTGAATATTAAACTAGAGTTAATATCTACCTATTTAAGAACCTTTTTCAAGTTCATTATTCCTTTTATATCACTTATTACCATTCTATGAACATTATGTAATTATTTATGTTAATAACAGTCATTTTGTCGATCTTAGGTACTTGAGTCAAAAATAAACTTCTTATAATTACACTTTGTTAATTTGGTAAAATATCCATTATATACATAATTATATTACTGACTTAGATATCATATACATAATATATATCCAGTATATACCTTAATTTATAATATTACATAATATTTAGAGGTAAGAAATGACATGCACCGTTCATGGAGACAGTAAGCCGTACGTACGCATGAACGCTACTTTCATATCTATTTCATATTTAATGGAATGAAGTTATAATTATATAAAGTTATAATATAATTCCATTATAATATAATGTATAATACAATTTACTCCATCCTTTATACATCCCGCATATGGCATTAACGATTCAAATCACTTTGAGGGGGCGGTAGTATGCACTTCCTAAAATGAAGATATCGTGTTTACCCATAATGAAAACCATATAGGTATGCCACAAATGAAAAATAAAGAAGCTTAAGTTAAACATAAACATAATATATATCATATATAAATATACTTACATCTTAATGTCCACCTTTGAAGGTGTTACATGAGTGTTGAATAATTATCGTTTCATGAGGCAGAAATTCACCATCCGCAGAAACAGTATGTTATTTAACCATTATATGTAAGTGTGTGTAAGTGTAGCTCGAATAATTTTTATAAAAACATCCTTGTAGGTTGAGGATACTGTTGTTGTTACAAAATAAATGAATAAAAAGAGTTTTTGGGGTTGGAGAAGAAAAATAACACAAAATAACATAAGAGAAGACATTACCTTAAAATCGGGTAACTCTTTTTTGATTTGAGCCAAAGGCTTCCTTGGGAAGAGTTCTGCCCAAAGTGAGGCTTCTAGGAGTAATATAGGGAAGTTGGGAGAGTATTTTTTCAGAGGTTGGCCGAGCCAAAAGGCTTTGAAGGTGTGAGTATGGTGGTATTGGTGGGGGCCTTTTATAAGAGGAGAGGAGGGGCACTCTTGGAAAGATTGAAATGATACTTTATTATGAAATGATTTTCGGATTCTAAAGGAACCAAAATGATATATTTCGAGTCTAAGGTGATAAGGGTTCTAAATATACTCATCCAATAAGTTTTTGACAAGTGTAATCCTTGGATTTTACATTATCTATTCATTTTATTTAAATCGTTAATTAATAAGGTAATCGCTGCATCATATTGCTGTCATAAATAATTTAATTTATATAATGTCTAAAAATTATAAAAAAATATCATGATGTAGGAAATATTTTTATATTTCTAATGAATATTTATATTCAAAAATATGACTTGTATAACCCCATGTAAAAATTGTTTTAGTAAAATAACTCATGTTTGTGACATTTTTATTTTAACATTAAATAAAAAGTTTTTAATGTCATTTTCCTACCAAAGTGGCTCCATGGGGACCCGAAGTTGACCCATGGATTGTCTTGGTCGGCCATGACTCATCCAATAGGGGTAGGACAACTGTAAAGGTATTTTCATATTTTTATAATATCATTTTTACCTTAAATTTCACTAATTACCTTTAATCGTGATTAATTAAACATAAAAGTTACTATTCACCAAACAATTATTTTAATCCCATTGAACCACATTTTACTTCCTATTTAAAACGATGTATGTCAGATTTTTGAAAATCAAATCACAGAAGAGGTAATGTTTCATTTAAAGGAAAAATCAGTTTTTTAACTACCACTTAGTGGTTTCATTATTCATAAAAAATTGATGTTTTTCAGAACAATGCCAAAATTTCACCCTAAGCTATAATTGATATTCCGAATTCAATAATGAAGAATATTTTAAAAAATTCCAAACATATAAGTTTTGTTAATTAATTTTATAATTAATTCCTGCAGTCACAACAAATAGCGTGTTTTTAAGAAACAATATATATCAAAAGATTGACAATTGTTTATGTCCAATTTATAGGTGAAATTAATTCTAATGACCACCATTGGATAAAATGGTAAAAATATATTCTAATTATACTTTAAAACCACTAAATATTTTAATTTATCGATATAAATTATTTTGATTAAAAAATTAGTTTTATGTTTTTTTACTTTTCATAAAAAATTGGATGTTCTCAGAAAATTACAAAAAATTCAACTTAGGGTGGTTTCGATATTACAAATACAAAAATGAAGTCCATTTTGAAATATAAAATATATATAATTTCAAAAGGTGGGTATTACTATTCATAATCACTATTTTTATTGGTCGCGGTGTGTTAGAATCTTGAACTTGCGTACAATGCAGGCTATTGCATTATTGAAAGAGAAGCGTATCGTGGAAGCTTGTGGTGCTACATTCTCCCCTCCTTCAATAAATTGCGTCCTCAAAATTTGAAATTTTTATTTGAAAGTAAAAGGTTGAAAATATAAAATACCTTTTTGGAAAACCCACATCGAAAATATGGTTAACAAAATTTAGCCTTAATAAGAGGGAAAGGGAAATGAAAAAGTCACCACCAAATTTTGATCTCGATAAGAGAACATTGGTTGCAATTAGAGACATATAATTGGAGAAAAACGTAAATATTTGTAGGGAGTGATTGAGGTCATCAATCACAAACAAGTGTAAAATTGAAGGCCTCAAAGCCTTCAATCTATGTTGATTTAAAATATTATCAGTTCAACAAGACATAAGGTATTAAGATAACACATTTTTTTGGTTTTAATATCCCTTTACTAAAGTTTAAGAATTAATTTATTCATAGAATAAGAGGTAGGTATATATATATATTAATGCTTGACAGGTAGAGTTTCAACCTTCAACTAATTTCTACCACAAACTCATCTTTCACTCAAAAAGATAATAGAACTCAAAAATATTATATTTATCCTCATCGTGAAAGGTTAAAAATATTAACACATACCATTTAGATTAGGAAAACTATTTTTCAATAACCAGGAACTTCCTGTAGGCTAATGGTATGTAATAAAGGCATGTCACACTATGGTTGTGGGTTCGATTCCTGCAGCTTTGTCCGACGCGACGGGTTATCCCCCAACCTACAGGTTGTCCTTTTCCTAAAACTATAGTATTATAATATTTCAAAAATAATCTTCAGAAATATTTTAACCTTAAACAATACTATCCATGGTTCAACTTAATCCATTCAAACCTTTATAGTTATCCAAAATACCTTTATCCAGAATTCTCTAAAATGTCTCTAAATTCCAAAATCAATTCATCAGATTCCCCAAACAAAGTAATGTTTCCCTTATTGTCACATGATAAAAATATGATTACCTTAATCATATTGAAACCTTAATGAAAACAATAGGTACTACAGTAAAATACTTATATATATCACATTATTCTTATAACCAGAATATAATCCTTGAGTCTAAAAGCACCAATACATTAATTATTCCACTTCAACTGTAGTAACAGCATAAGATTGTCCTTGATCCCTTGTCCTTTTCTGAGGTAAGCTCCCATGACGCTTAGGACATTCATTTGCATAATTCCCCATTTCCCAACAATTGTATCATTCATCATTGATAGCCTCTTTCTTTCCCTTACAATCACGAGCCTGGTGACCTTTTTCTCCATATTTATAACAATCTCTCATTCCTTTTAGGCAAGTACCAGGGTGATTCTTCCCACAATTATCGCATAATGGAAAATCCTTCTTCCCCTTTTTCCCTTTATTTGTCTCTTGTCCCATCGTTCTATTCTTCTCTTGCTTTAATTTATTGTCATAAGATTTAGAGAATTCCTTTTCTGTCTTGATAGCACACGAGACTATATCTTCGTATGTTGAGAAAGATTTTGATACTAAATCTTAATGGAGAAATGGTTTTAAACCATTAAAGAAATGATCAATCTTACTTCTTGGGTTACGTATATAATCTTCAGCATGCCTCTCTATCCTTGTAAAGTTAGCCTCATACTTTGCGACATTCTCATCATCCTTCTGCCTCGGACTCAGAAATTGCCTTTCCATATCTGCTCGATGGTCATATGGAAAGTATTTTTCTAAGAAAAGATCTTTGAACTCCCTCCATTCCATATTATATACTTCTTCATCTTCTTTCGTGTTTTAAATCAGCAACCACCATTGAGCAGCATCTCCAGTGAGGCGGTAAACTGCCATGATAACCTTTTCCCTTTCGCTACTCCCCAAGGCGTGGAATATTTTCTATGACTTCATACATTGTTCAACTACTAATGGATTTTTACCCCCATTAAATGTTGGCGGTTATTGCCTTATGAAGTGGTCTAACATTGATCCTCCACATTGCGGATCAGGGTGCTCCATACGAGTAAGGTTACTATTCATAACATGAGTGATTTGTCCCAGAATGGTGATAAGTTGATTAGCACCAGTTGTATCTCCAGCTCCACAATAATTACCTTGATCAGGAGACAATCCCTATATGGAATACGTGCATTGATACAGTTTCCATTCCTCCCAGTAGGCGCCATTTCTAAACAATGCATTAAACTAGATTAGTTTATGAATCAAAATACATAATTGCATACTTGTAAAACACTTAACATAAATTGACAGTTTAGGGATATAATCCATATTAATAAAAAGAAATTTTTTTTGAGGGATTATATACTCATAAACCCTTCATAATGATTTGTAAATAAAATGAGAATTATCCTAAGCATATACCCCGGGAGTGTTGTAACCAAGAGTTCAGCAAGGCCTGTTGTTGTGCACCAGTTCCCGTTCGAGTTTAGCTCAAAGCAGTGTTTTCGGGTTTTACCCCTAGGTACATTTGTTCCAAAGCCGCCTCTACCTGCTCATATCCAGACAGGGATATATTTCTCTGAATACTCATAAAATCTCAATAATACCAAAATTCTAGGAAGTTCTTCTATACTAATCTTCAAAGTCTATCTTAGGGCTATGTGCTCTAATCAGAGATTATCTAAATCTAACTTCCAAGGTTAGTACTAAACTACCTCTGATACCAACTGTAACACCCCGACCCCAATTACCCTGAGTTGGTGCATTATTGTGTAACATCAGCATGATCTCAAAAGATCAAGTCTCGAAAGTCCAATTAGTTTACTATCCTTGAAAAAACTAGATACATTCATAAATGTTACATTACATCATAAAGTGAAAAACTAAAATAACATAGTCTCCATTTTCCACACACATATCCCCTTTAGACTATCCCTGCAGATCATTCCTAAAATACTTCTTCACATCCTGGAAAATTTAAAACATTGAAAGAGGTGAGCTCAGATGCTCAGTAAGGATAAAAATATGGCAGAATCTTTCCTAAATAAACATAAACATTTAAGGAAATGTATAACAAAAACAAAAGCCTTTTAAACATGAACATAAAAATAATTTTGCAAAAGTAAAATGAGATAATGACATTTACTTATTCACATGGATATTCTACTGGTCGAATAATCACATGTAATATCAATAACCATTTTCATAATGATGGAATGCATAATGCCAGACTATCATAACCACGTAGCCAAGGCCTCATTCCAAGACTACAAATAAGATTTTGTCAAGGCCTCATGCCAAGACACTAGTTTGTCTCATGAGTCATGCCTATGCATCGAGGAGCTATAGCAGGCTCCACCCGTCACTTATTATGTCCAATGCATTCCTCATATGAACAGGTTTAAACATATCATAAACCATAACATAATTGTATCGAATAAAACATGCATAAAGGAAACATAGATTTCCACACTTCAATCACAAGATATAAATACAACACATTGGTATAATAAAATCTTTATCAAAACCATTTTCAATACCCAAATAAAAGAAAAGTAAAACATGGTATTTATTTTTCTTTTAAAAAAGTTTATGGCTTGTAGAGGAAGCCGAAACACAAATAATGGTCACGGCAGCAGAGAAGTCGTTGTCGCCGCATACGTACAATAAGAAAAACATTCCTTTCTGTTGTTTAGTAAAACGTTTCATATAACAATATTTCTTTTTTAGTAAACGTAAATGTCAAAGGGGTTTATACACCGTATAAAAGAAATTTTTGTATAAAACAAAATATGCCTCAATGAATGGAGATTGAGACGAAGTTCCTTACAAATAACATTTTTTAAATTAAATAGACATATTATTTGTATTCACTATAAGTAAACATAAAGAAAGTACAAATACAATATTTGACATAATAATATCATGACATAATTTGATAGTAGGAGATTAACCCAAAGAATAGAAATTGGGTTAAGAAGTTCCCTTACATCGTGTCCGACTTGACTTGACCGCTATTTAACCTCTTGAATAATAAACTAGAGTTAATATCTACATATTTAAGAACCCTTTTCAAGTTCATTATTCCTTTTATATCACTTATTACCATGTTATGAACATTATGTAATTATTTATGTTAATAACAGTCGTTTTGTCGATCTCAGGTACTTGAGTCAAAAATAAACTTCATATAATTACACATTGTTCATGTGGTAAAATATCCATTATATCCATAATTATATTCATGATGTAGAAATAATATACATCATATATATCCAGTATATACATTCATTTATAATATTACATAACAGTTAGAGGTAAGAAATGACATGCACCGTTCATGGAGACAGTAAGCCGTACGTACGCATGAACGCTACTTTCATTTCTATTTCGTATTTAATGGAATGAAGTTATAATTATATAAAGGTATAATATAATTCCAGTAAAATATAATCTATAATACCATTTACTCCATCCTTTATACATCCCACATATGTCATTAATGATTCAAATCACTTTGAGGGGGCGGTAGTCCGCACTTTCTAAAATAAAGATATCGCGTTTACCCATAATGGAAACCATAAAGGTATGACACAAATGAAAAATACAGAAGATTAAGTAAAACATAGACATATTATATATCATATATAAATATAGTTACATCTTAATGTCCAACTTTGATGGGGTTATATGAGTGTTGAACAATCATCGTTTCGTGAGGCAGAAATTCGCTATCCACAGAAACAATATGTTCTTTAACCATTAGATGTAATTGTGTGTAAGTGTAGCTCATATCATTCTTACAACAACATCCTAGTATATTGAGGATACTGATTTTGTTACAAAAGAAATTAATAAAAAGAGTTTTGGGGGTTGGATAAGCAAAATAAAACAAAATAACATAAGAGAAGACATTACCTTAAAATCAGGTAACTCTTTTTTGATTTGAGACAAAGGCTTCCTTGGGAAGAATTATGCCCAAAGTTATGCTTCTAGGAGAAAGAGAGGGAATTTGGGAGAGTATTTTGGCAGAGGTTGGCCGAGCCAAAAGGCTTTGAAGGTGTGAGTAAGGTGGTAGTGGTGGGGGCCTTTTATAAGAGGGGAGGAGGGTCACTCTTGGAAAGATTGAAATGTTACTTTATTATGAAATGATTTTCGGATTCTAAAGGTCCCGAAATGATATATTTCTAGGATAATGTGATAAGGGTTCGAAATAAACTCATCCAATAGGTTTTTGACAAGTGTATTCCTTGGATTTTACATTATCTTTTCATCTTATTTAAATCGTTAATTAATGAGGTAATCGCTGCATCATCATGGTGTCATAAATAATTTAATTTATTTAACGTATAAAAATTATTAAACAAATATCATGATGTAGGAAATATATTTATCTTTCTAATGAATATTTATAGTCAAAAATATGACTTCTATAACCACATTTAATAATTGTTTTAGTAAAATAACTCATGTTTGTGACATTTTTATTTTAACATTAAATAAAAAGTTTTTAATGAAATTTTCCTACCAAAGTGGCTCCATGGGGTCCCCAAGTTGACCCATGGATTTTCTTGGTCGGAAATGACTCATCCAATAGGGGTAGGACAAGTGTAAAGGTATTTTCATATTTTTATAATATCATTTTTACCTTAAATTTCACTAATTACCTTTAATTGCGATTAATTAAACGTAAAAGTTATTATTCACCAAAAAATTATTTTAATACCATTGAACCACATTTTTCTTCCTAATGAAAACCATGTATGTCGGATTTTTGAAAATCAAATCACAGAAGTGGTAATGTTTCATTTAAACGAAAAATCTATTTTTTAATTACCACATAGTGGTTTCACTATTCATCAAAAAATTGATGTTTTTTAGAACAATGCCGAAATTTCACCCTAAGCTATAATTGATAATCTGAAATAAAAAATGACTTATATTTTACAAAATTCCAAACATATAAGATTCATTAATTAATTTTATAATTAATTCCCGATGTCACAACAAATAGCGTGTTTTTAAGAAACAGTATATATCAAAATATTGACAATTGTTTATGTAAAATTTCAAAGTGAAATTAATTCTAATGACCACCATTGGATAAAATGGTAAAAATATATTCTAATTATAATTTAAAACCACTCAATATTATAATTTATCACTATAAATTATTTTGATTAAAAAAGCTGTTTTGAGTATTTTTCACTATTCATAAAAAATTGGAAGTTCTCAGAAAATTACAAAAAATTCAACTTACGGTAATTTCGATATTACAAATACAAAAATGAAGTCCATTTTGAAATATAAAATATATATAATTTTAAAAAGTGGGTATTACTATTCATAATGGCTATTTTGATTGGTCGTGGTGTGTTAGAATCTCGAACTTGCGTACAATGCAAGCTATTGCATTATTGAAAGAGAAATGTATCGTTGAGGCTTGGGGTGTTACAACACACCATGTGTCAGAGTACATGAGCCTGGGAAGTAGTAAATGGACATAGAAAGGGGTATGAGTTATGCCATGAGTGGCTGAGGCTTGCTGTGTAATCACCAAACATGCTATATTGAGCTACATGGGTAGTTAGCCATGTACCTGTAGGGATGTGGAAAGTGTTGGATCAGTACCACATGTCATGGGGGTCCCCTAACATGTCATGTACCCCTAAATTACCTTTGATAAAACATGTACCCATCATATATCAATCATTTATAATAATATTTTAGATTACATGTAGCATATCCTGAGTTTTTTTCGATGTAGAATGTGATGTCAGTGATTATGATGGATTATGAGATACAATGTGAGAAGTTTTCATTGGTATACTTCTTTTGGTGATTCCCAATGTTTGCAGTGATATAGAAGGATGATTTGAGATATTATTATGTTATCCTCTTTTTGGAAAGGGGAAATGTCATATACATGCTATCTGAGTGGAACCCTCCTATTGGGAAGGGCATGGTTACTCGATCGACCATTAGAATGGAACTGTCAATCATTGACAAGGCAAGGGTCCTCTACCTATCCATCTAAGTGGCATCCTCTTATTGGGTATGGCATGGGTCTTTGACCCCTATAGTGGAACCCTCCTACTAGGTTGGCTATGGGTCCTCTTATTATTACTAGAGTGTCTCCCTCCTTCCTAGAGAGGTCTTGAGTCCTCTATCAACTATTTATTGTCACTCCCATGTAGAGTCATGTCAAGGGTCCTCAACCATCAGAGTGGCAATCTCCTACCTAGATTGGGCATGGGTCCTCTATATATCGATATAGTGGAACCCTCTTATGGAGATAGAGTATGATTTCTCAATCTACTAAGTGTCACCCTACTATTTTACTAAGGAACATGTCATGTACATATAGATTTTCACCCTCAACAGTGTGGAATGGTGATGAGGGGTGTCTAGACATGGTTGTTTCACATCGATACACACAGGAGATTCCAATTGCATAGATAGACCTTTTAAATTGTTGGAACTCATTCAAGAGATGGTCTGTGAGATGGATATCCCATTTATCTCTCTTTTGTATTATTTTATTGGAAATATATAAATATATGTATACATATTTTAGATTTTTTACTCTCTTTTTTTTGGGTTTAGCTATCCATTTCTATCATGTCCATTACCCCCCCCCCATTTAACTTTATGGGTGTCTTATTAAGTTAGTATATATTGAACCCTTCATGGGATTTTCCTTTAAGTGTCATGACTTTTGTGGACTCCATATAGGTTAATTGCGATTACAAGTGAGCATAGGGATACCCAGTGTATTGGACTATGTATGGTGGTTATGTATTGGAAATTTGAAGTTGATATCTCTCTAAATATACATTCCTTGTTTTTTCTGGTTGGGACATCTAACTAGTTTGACGTGTGTATTTTTTATTTTATTTTTTTTTACACTATGGTTCTATTGTAATACATAGAGTTTTTACATGCATGGTTTATTCTCTAGATGTTTCATATTTATTATTATTAACCTACACATCAGTGATTTTCATTACCACATGGACAATTGAGGCATGATTATTATAGTTCCAGCTCGATCAGTGTTGGGTAGGGTCATGATGGATTGGCATCATATCAGGTCATTTACTGGGATGAAGTTTGAACTTTTCCCCTCAATTGGATTTGGTTCTGTTTTAGGGAAAACTGTGAAACTGTTTTGAGTGCATATTTTAGGCTAAGGAACCTATTATTGGTGTTGGTGGACGATGTGTGCTTTCACCCAAACTCTAACTACCTTCTTTTTGAATTATCATACCACGAAATTTTTGGTAGGTATCAATGATATATGAATCATATAAGATTATTTTTTTACTATAATTATTGGGTCAACTTCCCATATAAATATACTCATTTGATTGTGGTATACCTTTATAAAATTTTTAGGATTCCCCCTAAAAAAATCCATCTTGGTTACTAATTATGGACTATTATGATTATAAGTTTTGTGATGATACCTCAATTAAGAGGCCATCACATTAGGTTCCTCCTCTATGTGTATAGGTAGAATCACCCACATATTTTGAGCTGAGTATCATACCAATATTGTAGGATAAAAAAAATTTTGTCTTAGCACACTCCATGGGTCCTAACTCCAGAGGCCACTGCGTTTTTTTGATGAGCCGAAATCTCAAGTGGAAGAGGTATGTCTAGAGTTTTTGATCCATGTTTTTAGGATTATCAATACACATGATCATCTGGTGGTCATGTTGTAAAAAAAATTTCAAGAGAGTATCTACACTGTAGCGAAGTCTAGTTACATAGATGCCTGATAAGTCGACACTATCTTGGACCAAATTCGAGTATCTATTTTGTGTGGAGTAATAACCCTCATGATTTAACAAATTTATGATTCACTGTGTAGGGGTGACTTTGGATGATTATGTTGTAATGTTCATAGACCATACATGGTACTCCCTTAACCTAATACATGATAGATACAACAGGGAGCATAAGTTTAAGTAGCAACTCCACTAAGACCACCATCCTCCTTTCATACTCTTGTGCAATCCCACCAACATTGGGTTGTTAGAGTGGGAACTGGTGACATATATCTTCCCATAATAGTGATTCCATGTTGTTGGAGATATATGTGGGTTTCATAGGTGTGAGTCGTCTACAATAGCAGGTATACACCATTCAATATGATCTCATTATTGGAGAACTTCCTAGGATCAGACCCGAGCATGTGCTCTATGAAATCAATGAAGAATATATAAGACTATAGAGGGGTATTGTTATGAATTTTATGGGGAAGGATAGATGGCACATTATTTACCAACTCGATAAGATGAGGTGCACAAGAATATAGTGGATGGATTGTCACGTAAGATGCAGCGCCGTGATCGGGGACCTCGCAGGTGATGGAATAGTAGCCTCCACGGAGGCTGAGCTAGAAGATGAGTAGGTAGGGCTACAAGATAAGAATCAATGGGTTTTTTAATATTCTATAAAATCCTTACACCACCACTGCTAGGAAGCAATTATCAAGATTAGGGAGATGGTGGTTGGGACAATGGATAACAAAAGTCTATGGATGTATATAACCCTAAAACTCATGAGATGATAATATGAATTATTAGTGTTTATACTACTCTTTATTAAGTATTATAAGACATTTGTGTGTTTCATTCCCTCATCTCCATACTCTGGGTAAACAAATATGGTGATCCCAGCTGAAGATTTATCCTAATAAATTTTTCTTAAGGTTCATATGGGGAAGAAGTATTCAATATCATTTATCTAGCAGTAGTATGATCTACCACTTAGTGAAGATAGATTGTCATGAGACCTTTTGGTCATCATGATAGAACCCTGTGACATAATATTGGGAATGTATTGGTTGTCTATAGTCTGTTCCAAGATTAACTATCAATGCAGATGAGTCAGACACCGTTGCATTGATGGGATGTTGTTCTCCTTTATTGGCAAGAGAGATCTCATGGATAGAAGAGTAGGTTTTGTCAGCAGGATGTTGCATCCCATTACACTACAGTTTATGATTGTATTCCTTCCTTATATAGGACATTAAAGAATATATGTTCCTCAAATAATGGATGTTTTGGTAGAAGTATTCCTTGAAGATTTTCTAGAACTACCTATGATAAAAGAGATGGATTTTCTCATCAGCATTCATTCCGATATTGCTCTGATATATTATGATGAAGATCCGATGGACCCTAATAAGATATGGGTGCTACAATTGTACTTCAAGGTCCTTCAATAGAAATTTTTCATCATACCCACTTTGTATCCCTGGGAAGCTCTAGTGTTGTTCGTGAAAAAGGAAGACATGAGCATAAAAAATTATGTAAACTATCATGGAATGAACTATGATATGATAAAGAGCATGTACCCATTATAGAGGATTTTTGACCACTTTTATCAGTTTCAAGTGGAGACTTGGTTTTCAATGATAGATATTTGGTATGACTACCACCTCTTGAGAGTTCAAAAGTTTGATATTTTGAAGCTAGCATTTTAATGTCATGATGAACAATACGAGTTCTTGAAGATGAAGTTTAGTGTAATGAATTACCATTTTCTGTTAATACATTCAATAAACTGAATAATTCATCAAATCCTTGACCAATGGGTTATTATCCCCATCAATAACATACTAATAGGCTCTGTTTCGGATAAGGAACATGTAGATAACTTCAGAATAGTCTTTGATTTTCATTAGGAGAGACAGTATTATGGTAAAATATTGAAGATCCAGTTCTAGATTGATGATGATATCATTTAGGGGAATGTCATTTATGATCATAGATTATCCATTTTGTTACACCCCAAGATTTCATGGTATGTTATTTTTCAAAGTAATTTATTAATTTACACTACACGCAACATCGAGTTCAAGCGCACAATGACTTTCCAAACTAGTCGTTCAAAAGTGGTTATAACTAATATTAAAATAATTTTGAGCTTTATAAAACCCTAATATTTTTAAAATCCATATTATGAGTTTCTTAGACATAATTTACGAAAAAATTCATTTTTTTTCAGATAAAAGAATTATTTTTAAAAAAATGAAATTTTACCACATTTTAATAGAGATCCTTTTTTAAATCCAATATTTGAAACATTTATATATTCAATTTGACAAAATAAACTTCTTCATTAGTATCAGGACATAAGAATATAGTTTCAATAAATTTTTGGTGTTTTTCTGACAATGTTTATATTTGACTGAACAGTGAAAATTAATATATTTTAACTGAAAACAGCTTTTTTAATCAAAAAAATTATAGTGTTCAACTATACATATGAATGGTTTTTATGTATAATTAGATAATATTTTAACCATTTAATCCAATTTTGGTAATTGGAATTAATTTAACTTTGAAATTGGAAATAAACAAATGTCAATCATTGTGTAGTTATTATTTCATAAAAATATGATTTTTGGTTTTGGAAACGGAATTTAATTTTAAACTAATAAATGAAATTTCTATGATTTGAATTTGGTAAAATAGACATTAATTTTGAATTCAGAATATCAAAATTAGCTTAGGGTGAATTTTTTTTATGCATCTGAAAACATTTAATTTTGGATAAATAGTGAAAAACATTGAGTTATAGTTTAAAACCAAATTTTAATTTAAACAATTAATTATTTAATTTATATTTATTTTAGGTCAAAATAGATACATAATACTAATATAAGTTCAATGTTATTTATTAATGTCAATTTATAATAATTTTAAATATATAAAAATGTTATTGAACTTTTCACCGTCTTTTACCCACCTTTTAGGAGAATTTGAAATTTTGCATAAAACATAATTTTACTACTTATGTGAGTGGAATTTAAAAAATAATAGAGATATGTTTTATATCACTAAGAAAAATTTGGTTCAATAAAAATAAATAATTTTTGGTGAATAGTAACTTTTCTACTTTTATTTACCAAAGTTAAAAGTAAATAGGGTAATTAACGTTAAAAATGATATTATTATTACCCTAACACATGCCCTAATTCTATTTGATAAGTATAATTCGTTCAAAAAAACATTATGAATAAAATATGAACCTCTTTGGTCCACTTGGATTAGATTAGAACATTTATTATTATTTAATTCAAAGAAGAGTTAAAAGAGTTAAAATAAAAGCTTAATAACTAAAACATTTTTAATATAGAGTTACACATATGATAAATTCAACGATGAATATTAATTAGAATTATAAAAATATTTCCTAAATAATGTTATTTTTTTTATATTTTTTAGATGGTATATAATTTAATTTATTAATGACACAATGATGATACAATAATTACATAATTAATGAAATATTAAACTAATTGATACTATAAATATCCAAATAAACGTAATTTGAGACTTATTATGAGTTAAACTAACATTATAGGTTAATATAACATGTTAGGGTTGGTTATATGAATTATTTTATAAGTAATAATGTTGTTATGAATTTAGCAAAAACAAAATACCAAATAGTGTCAAAATTGACATAAAAGAGTTTTTAAAACAAATGTTATATTCTTAATTGATATTATATTACTAAAAAACTAAGGATAGGACAAAGGACTTTTATAATGATAGTTGTATCATTAATGAACCATTTGGGGGTATATTGGAATTATATAGTATGTTTATTAGCAATATAATATAAAAATACAAAGAGACATGGTAAATGTCAAACTATTTAACTAAGAATTAAATCTAGAAGATAAAGATAATATTGGGACCAGAACATTTCTAAAACCTATTAGTTGAGTGGTTGCTGACCCATCCCCACCTTATCCTTTAAATATTCCATTTTGGAGCTTTTAGAAACCGAAAATGATTTTACTATAAAATAATATTTCTAGATTTTCCTAAGGTGCCCCACACCCCTCTTATAAAAGGGAACTCACCCTTCTCTCTAATTCACACCTTCTAATCCATTTGGCTCAGAAAACCCCTGCTAAAATATCCTCTCAACTGTCCTACCTTCATCCTAGAGTCCCTACTATAGTTAGAAAGCCAACCAATGGATCCCTCTTGATCAAATCAAAAGGAAGAACCCAAAGAGGAGGTAAATATTCCATCACCTCTTTCAAGTTCCTTTCTTCTTCCACTTCCTTTTTCTTTGTTGTATCCATTATAAAATAATAACTCCAGTATATTATATATACTATTATGTTATTATAAATATGGTACAAAAAAATTCATTATTCTATCCATCCTTTGAATGGCATGTCACCATACATATGTATGTACGGCTTACTGTCTCCACGTCGTGGTGTAATTGTTATTCAATACATTATTATTTGGATGGATATAATAATGATGTGTAATTAATGTAAATTATAAATTTAAAATGATAATGTTTCTGTATATATTATATACCATCCAATTATATATTATTTTAATATCAAAATAATGATATTGTCGCTCGTTCATATGTACGGATTACCGTCTCCGCGAACGTGATAGGATTCATTCCCCATTGTATCCATTCAAGAGTAATTTCCATTATATGATTAAAAATAATGTCTAAAGACTTTATATAATTATGGATATAAATAATACACATCCCATACATAACATATATGACTCACATAAAAAATAATATAAAGGAAAAAAAATCCTTTAACACCTGAAACAACGATAATACTAAGATATTATTAACAAATAAATGATAAAAGATCATATATGATATCATATTAATGTTCATGATTCATGTATAATTTAATAACAATTATTTCACCATTATACTATATGTTAACCTAACCTCGACCAAGGAATTGTATGAAGTAATTGGTTTCTTACCTCACTTTAATTCTATAAGATTTCCATTGTTCGTCACTTATTTATTGCATGTGGTGTGTGTACTACCCATGATTGTATTCATTGTAAAATATACATTAATTTATGGATAATTAAACCATCATTTTGTGATAATTATTTCATGGGTGTGTGTTTTGTATGTAACCAAATCGATAAGAGAATTTTAAATTTCAATTTCCACTCATTCGACTTTACGCATACTTCATTGATTATTTTACTTCAAGATTATGTGTGGAATCACTATTCATATTTTTAGGTTGTAATTTCCACTCCCCTTTCTGTGGATATAATTTTTCTTCACATAATCACTCTATTGATAAATTCTCAAGACATTGATATGAACATGATAAGAGTAATTTTAACTCAATATCCATTTATTGAGTTAAATATCCAATTCATTTGTGTGATTTTTAAAAGAATATGTTTGAATGTCCTCTGATTGATTTTCACTGAATATCCAATCATAATGAGTGTAGTTATATTTGTCACACCTAATTATGTCATTGGTTTATCCTTAACCTATGGATACGGTCTTTATAAGAGATTCCATCTCAATTTTCATTCCATTGAGACTTTGTTGTTGTTATACACCAAATCACTTTTATATGGTGTATAAAATGTACTTTGACATAGTATATCATGAATCTCTTTATTCACATTATATTAAAAAAAATTATTACCTCAATTATTTGTAATCACATGTCTCTCTTTTGGTTAGGAACTCTAACTAAATTATCATTTTAAAATGTTCTAAAGATTTATTATTCTAAATCTTTCTCATTAATGTTTGTGTTTTAAAAATGGTTTTAAGGATTTATTTATATGGACATTAAAGTATTAAAATTAAAATTACTTTTAAAAGTTTCAATGGGGTATAGGACACTTTTATTTGAAAAACTATCTTAAGTGGATTCTTGATAAATACTTAGACTCCTAAATGTTTTCAAGAAAAGGGGGAATATTTCTTTTAAATAGTTTTGACGATTGTTTTCATTTATGTGAAAATCATTAATTATTATCTATTGAGGTTGATCAATTATAATAAAATCTTCCACATTGTATTGAATGAGTTATGTTTGACATCAGATGTGCTATTTTTATACCATTCATGGTTTGTGGTAAAAATATTCGAAAATCGTATTCTAGTTTTAATACGAATGTTCAGATTAAGCTTCAACCTTTTCATATGAGGAATGCTTTGGGAATAGTAAGTTATGGGTGGATCCCTCTATATCTCCTCGATGCATCGGTAGGTCTAATGAGGAAAAATACTTTCTTGGCACATGTCCTTGAAAAAATCATATTTGTAGTCTTGGCACAAGGCCTTGACTATGTACTTATGAAAGTCTAGAGTTATGCAATCCATCATTATGAAAGTGTCTATTGATATTTCATGTGATTATTCGACTAGTAAAATTTCCATGTGAATATGTAAATTCAATTATTTGATTTTAAATTTGCCATATTATGTTGCAGTTCATGTTTAAAAGGCTTTAGTTTTAGTCTTATACACCGCCTTAAATTTTTATGCTTATTTATGAAAGTGTCCTCTATAATGTTATCCTTACTGAGCATCTGATCTCACCCCTTTATTATGTTTTATTTTCCTAGGATATGAAGAAGTTAGTTATGAGTGACTTGTACGCATAATCTAGGAAGCTTGGATGTTTCTGATGGAAATATTTAGTGTTGTTTTTCTTTTCAAGTTGTAATGTTTACCTTATGAATATATCTAGTATTTCCAAGGCTACTAAACTGATTGGTCTTTCGGGACATGATTTCCTTTTATCATGCCAATGTTATGTAATAATGCACTGAATCTAGGTAACTGGGTTTGGGGAATCACAGTTGGTATTAGAGGAAGTTTAGTAAAAACCATGGAAACTAGAATTAGATAAACTCTGATTAGAGCACATAGCCTTAAGATAGAATTTGAGAATTAGTATAGAAGAACATCCTAAAATTTTCCTATTTTAGAGATTTTGTGAGTTTTACAAGAAATACATCTTTCTCTGGATACGAGCAGGTAGAGGCCGCTCTAGAATATATGTACCTAGGGGTAAAACCTGAAAACACAACTTTGCGGTAGACTCGAACAGTAACTGGTGCACAACAACGGGCCTTGCTGGACTCTTGGTTACGACAATCCCTGGGGATATTCTTTGGATAATTCACACATTCATTATAAACCAATTTGAAATATTTTAATATAAGATTAAAATAAATAACCTTTGTTAATACTCGGGTGTTTTTGATTTAAAATAAGGTGTTTTGATATTTTCTAAATAATTTTATGACTATTCTTACTCACACAATGTTTTCTGGCTTTAGCCAATGGCTGGATTCCACAAAAGTCATAGTAAATTTGATAATGATGAACAAGGTGGGAATGGTGGTGGAAATGAGCAACAAAATGGAATGTTGATAGGCGTAAAAGATATTGTGTTCATGCCAAAACATTTTTCCAAAAATATGATCAACAACATATATGATAACCAACTCCCGGACTCAACAAATAAGATAATTGTGATGAATTATAAGAGCTCCAGTAGTGGAGACTATAGAGAATATAATCGTCAATTTCCATCATGCAATAAATGTGGAAGGAGACACCTAGTAAATTGTCTCAATCGAACAAAGAAATTATTTTCATATGGGAAGGAATGACATAAAGTGAAAAATTGTCGAGGAAAAATGAAGTGTACTATAGAAGAAAATAAAAATGGTCCCACTAATCCATTTACATTCATTTTATGTAATTTTAGGGGACATTCCCATTACCTGAGTGAATGATAAATTCTATATGATATTTTATTGGCCAAAGAAGAAGCTATGTGGAAATAAATGGTTGGAGAAATGATTAAAAGTATTAGTGCTCCTTGTTGATAGGATTACTTTGGAATAATTTTCTCTTGTATTTGTAACCCTGATGTTTGTCATGTGAAAATGATATTTCAGGAACAATTATCTTTTCTCTTGTGGATATAGTTATAAATAACCATTTGGTTTTATATGGTCATTGGGTTTGAGGCAATTAAAAGTTATTATATTTTGGGATGAAAATGAAAGGTATGAGATAACATTTGTGGTTAAATTATGTTATGGTTATATTGAGGAATTTATCTAATTTTGGTAATGTTATAACATATCATTTTTAAAAAAGGACAACATACAGACCATGTGAAAACCCATCGCATCGGACAAAGATGTGGGAATCTAACCCACAACCAGAGTGCGATTGGGATTTATCACCTACCACTGGACTATGTGAAGTCTCTGGTTAGTGTGACTAATTATTTTTATTTAAATAATTTTATTAATCAAAATAAAGTTAATTTGGGATCTTATGTCTTATCAAATGAATACCCTTAGTATAGGAAAATTATTTGGTGATTAGTTGATAAATGTTATTTGGAAGGCGTTCGCCTTGTTGGAAACACTATATGCCCAAGGAAAATAATATACTATGGGATTTCAATTGAGTAGTAATGGTGGATTTTTATCTATGTTTTTATTTTGGATTTATAGTGATTTAGATTATTTATGGAAATGATTAACCTATAATTGAGAATGTGTGATTAGGTTAATTACTTTTAATTATGTGAATTTAAGAGTAGTTGATGTCATTTGGAGATTCAATTTAACGTGGAATACAACATAACCAAATTCGACTAAGTTTTGGGATTCAATATTTTTTTGGATTATATTAATGGATTTTAAGGACAATTGTTTTTTGAATGGTATTTATTTAACTTTGGGGTATTGTTGGATTAATTTTAGAAATTAATATTATTGTTTCTTTTTGTAAAGGAATATCCTTTTGGGGGATCATCAGATCTTGTACTAACCATTTTGGTTTTGAGTAATCTCTAAAGACAAGGTAAATATATAGATTATCCTTTGTGGATCATGTGATTCTCTAGAATTTTATTCTAGCTCTTCCGAGGTGTCCAAGTCTTCTTGAATAATCATCATTTAAAAAATGAGTTAGTGCTAGAAATTTATTAATGAATGAAACTCTAGTTAAAAAGTAATTATATCTCTTTATGTTCTTTCTCAATCTCATATATAAATTCCTCATCTTTATGAAATGTAACTTAAAAAAATGGTGTTCATTTACGTTTCCTATGAGGAAACTAAATACCATTTGTCCCATCACATGTTTTTTGTTTTCTTGTTGTTAACTTTCTTCATATCATTTTTTCTATCCCTCTCCATCAAAACATGACACTTATTTTATCTTCCATATCCTTTTTTTCATACATGTAATCTTAGTATGGGTTATCTTGGGTGACCATTGTACTTCTCTTTCTTTCTTTTAAAGTGATAGTTTTATTGGCTCTTTTTCTGATGTGGGACTTTCCATTATATTCCCAATCCCAATTTTAAAAATGGAGAGGGTGCAATTTATTGAAAGAGGGAAGAATGTAACACCTCAAGATTTCATAGTATGTCAGTTTTCGAAGTAATTCAATAATTTACACTACACACAACATCGAGTTCACGCACACCACGATAAACCAATCTAGCCATTCAAAAGTGGTTATGAATACTATCAACAGAATTCTGAACATTATATAACCCTTATAATTATAGAATCCATATTATGAGTTTCTTAGACATAATGTAAGGACAAATTCATTTTTTTCAGATAAAAGAAGTATTTTTTAAAAAATGCAATTTTACAGCCTTTTAGTGGAGATACTTTTTTAAATACAATATTTGATACTTTTATATATTCAATTTGACAAAATAAACTTCTTATTTAGTATTGGGATATAATAATTCAGTTTGAAAAAAATTTGGTGTTTTTTTGAAAACTTTCACATTTGGGTGAATAGTGAAAAATAATGTATTTTAACTAAAAACAACTTTTTTATTCAAAACTATTAATAGTGTTCAAATATATATATGAATGGTTTGGATTTATAATTAGATTATATGATTACCATTTAATCCAATGATGGTCATTGGATGTAATTTCACATTGAAATTGGACATAAACAAATGTCAATCATTGGGTAGTTATTATTTCTTAAAAATATGATTTTTGGTTTTGACAACAGGAATTAATTTTAAACTAATAAATTCAATTTATATGTTTTGAATTTGTTAAAATAGAATTAAATTTTGAATTCATAATATCAAAATTATCTTAGGGTGATTTTTGGTATGATTCTGAAAACATTAAATTTTTTATGAATAGTGAAAAACACAGAGTTATAGTTTAAAACCGAATTTTAATTTAAATAATTATTTATTTTATTTAAATTTATTTTAGGTCAAAAAACATACATAATACATATATAAGTTAACTGTAATTTATTTTAGTCAGTTTATAATAATTTTAGATATATAAAAATTTTATTGTACTTTTCACCGTCTTTTACCGACCTCCTAGGAGAATTTGCAATTTCACATAAAACATAATTTTACCACTTCTGTGACTATAATTTCAAAACTCTAAGAGACACGGTTGAAATCAGTACGAAAAATCTGGTCAAATAATATTAAATAATTTTTGGTGAATAGTAACGTTTTTACTTTTATTTACCATGTTAAAAAATAAATAGGGTAATTGAGGGTAAAAATGATATTATTATTACCCTAACACATGTCCTAATTCTATTGGATATGTATAATTCGACCAAATAAATCCTTAGGAATAAAATATGATCATATTTGGTCCACTTGGATTAGATTATGACATTTGATATTATTTAATTCAAAGAAGAGTGAAAAAGTTTAAAAAACAATGTTCAATAACTAAAAAATATTTTATATTTGGATACACATAAGATAAATTAATCTATAAATATTAATTAAAAATATAAAAATATTTCCTAAATAATGGTATTTTATTTATATTTTTTGACATTAAATAATTTAAGATATTAATGACACAATGATGATGCAGTAATTACCTAATTAATGAAATATTAAACTAATTGATACTATAAATATCCAAATAAATGTAATTTGAGACTTTTTATGATTTTCACTAATTTTATAAGTTAATATGGAATGTTATTGTTGGTTACATGAATTTTTTTCGAAGTAATAATGCTTTTATGAATTTAGAAAAAAATTCCAAATAGTGTCAAAATTGACATGAAAGATTTTTAAAAACAAATATTATATTCTTAATTGATATAATATTATAAAAAATATAAGGATCATCCAAATGACTTTTATAATGATAATTATATCCTTAATGAACCATGTGGGGGTTTATTGGAATTATATAGTATGTTTATTAACTGTATAATATAAAAATACAAAGAGACATGGAAAATGTCAAACTATTTAACTAAGAGTTAAATCTAAAATATAAAGTTAATATAGTGACATAAACCTGTCTAAAACCTATTGGTTGAGTGGTGTTTGACCCATACCCACCCTATCCATTAAATAATTATTTTTGGAGCCATTAGAAACCGAAAATGATTTTATTATAAAATAATATTTCTAGCTTTTCCTTTGGTGCCCCTCACCCCTCTTATAAAAGGGCACTCCCCCTTCTCACTAATTGACAACTTCAAAGACATTTGTCTGGTCCAAACCCTACTTTAATACCATCTCAACTATCCTCCCTTGATCCTATAGTCCCTCCTTTAGTCATAAAGCCAACCTATGGAGCCCTTTGGATCAAATCAAAAGGAAGAACCCGAAGAAGAGCTAAATATTCCATCACCACTTTCATGTTCCATTCTTCTTCCACATCCATTTTCATTGTTGTTTCCATTTTAAAATAATAACTCCAAAATCTTTTATATACTGTGATGTTATTATAAATATGGTAAAACAAAATTAATTATTCTATCCATCCTTTGAATGACATGTCACCATACGTGTGTACGTACGGCTTAAGTCTCCACGTCATGGTGTAATTGTTATTCAATACATTATTATTTGTATGGGTATAATAATGATGTTTAATTAATGTAAATATTAAATATAACATGATAATGATTCTTTATATATTATATACCATCCAATTATATATTATTTTAATATCAACAGAATGATATTGTCGCTCGTGTATACGTACAGATTACCGTCTCCACGAATGCGATGAGATTCATTCCCCATCTTATCCATTCCAGAATAATTTCCATTAGATGATTAAATATAATGTTTAAAGACTTGATATAATTCTAGATATGAATAATATATGTCCCATCTATAAAAAATATTACTCACATAATAATGAATATAAAGGAAAATGAATCTGTTAACACCTGAAACGACTATAATACTAAGATATTATTAACAAAGCAATGTTAAAAGATCATATATTATATCATATTAATGTATATGATTCCTGTATTATTTAATAACATATATTTAACCATTATACTTATGGTTAACCTACCCTTGACCATGGTAAAGTACAAAGTAAGGGGTTTCTTATCTCACTTTTAATTACGTGAGATTTCCATTGTTCACCACTTATTTATTTCATGTGGTGTGTGAACTAACCATTATTGTATTCATTGTGTAATATACATTAATTTATGGATATTTACATCATCATGGTATGATCCTTCTTTCATGGGTGTATGTTTCATATGTTACCAAATCGATAGGGGAATTTAAAATTTCAATTTCCACTCATTCGGCATTACGCATACTACATTGATTATTTTGATCCATGATTATGGGTAGAATCACTATTCACTTTCTTATGTCATATTTTCCACTCCCATTTCTGTGGATATACTTTTGATATACATAATCACACCATTGATTAATTTTCAAATCATCGATATAAACTTGATAAGAGTAATTTTAACTCAATCTCCACTTGTGGAGTAAAATATCCAATTCATTGGTGTGGTTTTTACAAGAATATGAGTGAATGTCCCCTAATTGATTTATATAGAATATAAAATCATATTGAGTGTATTAATATTTTTCACAGATAATTATGTCATTGATTTATCCTTAACCTAATGATATGGTCTTTATAAGAGATTTCATCTCAATTTACATTCCATTGAGACTTCTTTCTTGTTATACAATAAATCACTTTTATATGGTGTATATAATGTACATTGACGTAGTATATCATGAATCTCTTTATTCACATGATATTACAAAGTTTTTATTACATCAATTATTTGTAATCAATTGTCTGTCTTTTGTTTAGGAACTCTAAATAAAAATCATTTTAAAATGTTTTAAAGATTTATTATTATAAATCTTTCTCATTATTGTCCATGTTTTAAAAATGGTTTTATGGATTTGTTTATAACGACATTGAAGTTTTAAAATTAAAATTCCTTTTAAATTTTTCAATGTGGTATTGGACACTTTGATTCAAAAATCTATTTTAAACAGCTTCTGGATAAATAGTGATACTCTTAAATGTTTTCAAGAAAGAGGATATATCAATTAAATAGATTTGATAATTGGTTTCATCTATGTCAATATAATTCATTATTCTCTATTTATGTTGATATATTATAATAATATCTTATATATTGTATTTAATGTTTTATTTTTTACTGTGGATGTGATATTTTTATACCATTCATGGTTTGTATTTAAAATATAAAAATTTTGTATGCTAGTTTTAATATGAATTTTCAGATTATGCTTCATCCTTTTCATATGAGGAATGAATTGGACTTAGTAAGTGACGGGTGGAGCCTGTTATATCATCTCAATGCATCGGTTGGTCTCATGAGACAAACTAGTGTCTTGGCACAAGGCCTTGACAAAATCTTATTTGTATTCTTGGCACAAGGCCTTGACAATGTGGTTATGAAAGTCAGGCATTATGCATTCCATAATTATGAAAGTGGCTATTTATATTGAATTAGATTATTCGACTAGTAGAATATCCATGTGAATAAGTAAATGGAATTATTTGATTTTATATTTTCCATATTATGTCAAAGTTCATGTATAAAAGGCTTTTGTTTTAGTTTTATACACTTCCTTAAATGTTTATGATTATTTATGAAAGTTTCCGCTATAATGTTATCCTTACTGAGCATCTGAGCTCACCCATTTCTTATGTTTAATTTTCCCAAGATATTAATAATTTAGTTATGAGTGACTTGTAGGCATAATCTAGGTTTTCATGGATGTTTTTAATGGAATAATTTAGTGTTGTTTTTCTTTTCATGTTGTAATGATATCCTTATAAATGTATCTAGTATTTCCAAAGCTACTAAACTGATTGATCTTTTGGGACATGATTTCCTTGTGTCATGCCAATGTTATTTAATAAAGCACCGACTCTGGGTAATTGGGGTCTGGGCGTTAAACATTTACTTAACAATGAACGATGTATTTTTTTAGGATCCATAGAAGATAATTTTAAAGGTGTGGAGTTTCCATGGATTGGAGTTGTACTACACATGGTTTGTGAAATAATTATAAAATATTTCACCAATATTGGATTAAATAATGTGGAAAGGGTATTATTACATAGACTATGAAGTTTTAGAGGTCCATTAGGGATTTGAGGCTAAGGATGATGAGATATCCTATTTTGAGTCTATCGGAGGAGGGTGTGGAGTACGTAGTGTATTGTGATACATCTAGTGTGGGGATTAGTTGTGTGTTGATGTAGAGATACACAATTATCACATATGGGTCAAGGAAGTTGATACCACATGTGAAGTACTGTGTGACTCATGATCTAGATATAGTATAGTTAGTCTTTATTCTATGGATGTGGAGGAATTACCTTCTAGAAAATCGTATTTTGTTTACTCAGATCAATAGAGCCACATGCATGTCTTCATATACAGATATTGGAACCAAATGAAAATGTGATTCTTCTAATTCATACAGGAGTATGAAATTATGATAGTTTATATTTCAGGGATGGGAAACATGGTGGAACATTTCCTTTGAAGGAATTCCCAGATTCCATTTGTTTAGGAGGTGTCTAACAAGTTGGGTTCCTTATAGAAAACATTGTTTGAGCTAGTGGGTGAATTTTTTAGTCAGTCTATAGTGTGGAATAATCTTATCCTACATCATGTGAGAGAGTACCATTTAGGAGAAATTTACTATGAGGTATTATGTGGCCATATTTTAGGAGGAGATTAACATATTCGATTTTCAGAAAGAGGTAATTGCATCATCCTTTTACCATTGATTGTTGGTGGTCGTATTCATGATGAGGGAGGAGGTGAGGAGAGAGTTTCAAACTTATACTTTTTCTGTAAAACCTATTGTGGTGAATATTTATAGATTACTAAAACGAAAGCTTTGTTGGGATGGAATGAGATGGATCTTGGATGAGTTTGTCCCTTAGTGCCTCACATGTTACCATGTGAAAGTTGAGAACAAGGTTCTGATAGGTTTGTAGAATCCCCATTATATATCTGAGTGGAAATGGGATGGAATATCCATAGAAGTTGTGATAGGGTCTCCAGGGAAATCAATAGGCCATGATTCCATCTGGTTCATTGTTGACTGAATCATGATTTAATCCCACTTCCTTTCTATTAGGGATAAGTGTTTAATGGATAATTTTTGGTAGTTGTATATAAAAATGATTTTCTTTACCTTCATGAGTTTACCAATACTAATGTCTATGAACGTAATGTGCAGTTCAGTTCATGGTTGTGGATAGTCTTGGAGGGTGAATTATAGGTCCTGACAAGGATGAGTACTACCTTATACCACCAAAATGATGGGAATATTAAGCACACTATATAGATGATGGTGGATATGTTTAGGTATTTGATGTTAGAATTAAGACATAGCATTGAGGATCACATTCCATTGGTAGAGTTCATCTATAGTAATATTTTCTACTCATCTATCAGTAAAACACCATTAGAGGCTCTATATGGGAGACCATGTAGGTCACACTTATGCTGGACTCAGATTGGAGAGGAAATTTGTTAAACAAGATATGGTGTATGTAATAACAGAGAATGTCCCAATCATCCATAATTGGATGATGGTATCTCATAGTATATATAAATCTTTTGAATATTTATGTTGTATTACCTTTTAGTTTGACCAAGGAGATCAAATTTTCCTAACATACTCCCCATGACGAGAATTGAAGAGATATTGCTAGACAAGAAATCAATAATAAAGGGTCATCTAATCGTTTGAGATCATAAAATTGGTTGGTAAAGTTTCAAACTACATCACAGTACACCATTGTTAGAGCAAGTTCATGAAATCATCCATTTTTTGTAGCTGAGGAGATACATTCATGAAATTAATCTTGTTATGGTCTGGGGTAAACTATATATGGAGAATTTATGCACATTTCCAGAGTTCCTAGTCATGATCAAGGATCGGTAGGAGATGATCCTACGTGGATGGACCATTCCTTTGGTTTGTGTGTTATGGCAGCATGGGAGCATATAAGAGTGCTCCTAGGAGCAAGAGAGCCAGATCTAAGCTTATTATCCAAACAATTCTGATTAGTTTTCTCTTTTTGAAGATGAAAATATTGATGTAGGGATTAATTTAGAGACCATTTCTTCTTTCGTATGACATTGGTATTTATCTAGAAATATTTTATATCTAGGTAATGAGATGACGTGGGATTCTTAAACCTTGTTTTCCTAAATTTAATATTAAAAATATATTAAAAAAAATACAATACATGCACATGTTTTTTCAAAATTGATGGGATTACTCCTAAAAAAAGTTTCGAATAAAAAAACTAACACCACGGTTCAATTTGAAATGTAAGCTAACTGAAGGTGAGACATAAAAAAAAGTCAGCATGAGATGTTAGCATTAAGTAGTAATTTTTGGTACATTTAGTGGCATAATTAAATGATTATTTTAATTATTTTATTAAATGTCCTAATCTGAATCCCTATACAAATAGCCTATTATAGATGATCTTTAGGGTTTTCTAGATAACTATTGGAGCATTGTTGTGTGGATTCCATGTTCTATTATTTTTTAAGTGAGATTAGAAGATATTAAATATCAAGACCCTGGTGAATCAAGGCACATAAATCAAAATGGCTTATATTCTTTATTGGTGAGCATGTTCCTCAGAGATAAACAATCCAATATTTTGGTATGTTTCCTCAATCATTGTATTCTACCCAAATTGATTAAAATATTGAGTATTATTATACTGTTTATTTAATTTTTGTTTATGTTGTTCCTTTTCATGATCTTGTTATTCATTTTGAATTGATTATTTAATTTTTTCCATGTTTTTCTCACTCCATTCATCTAAAACTATATTTTTTGTCCTGGAGTTCCTTGTAAAAGATTTCTACACCATTTTTTTAGTGATTTCCCCCATCTGATCTTCATGTTGTTTTATATTGGGAAATAGTTCCATGGTTTAACATTTCCATGTGGGATAGAAGAAACTCTAACCGCCATATTCATGATGGATTCATGTGTGATGAATGGATTAGCAATTAAAGAATGGTTTCAGATTTTATTAATTGGTGCAGTTCATTCTACTAAGGATCATAATACTATTGAGGATACAAGATATTCCATAAGCAATGATGGAGGGTACGACTTCACCTGAGGGCATCAAAATTTCTTTTTCCATCCAAAGGATGGTCATAAGAAATTAACATAGGACCCCATTTGATTTTAGGCATCCGGTAGGTGATCTTTGATATAGTGGAAATAGATATGGAAAAATAAAAGAATATTTTTGATTCTAAGTAAAACCCAACTATATGTTATGTCAATAAAATAACACATGCACAAATACAATTTTTCATATATGCAATGGGCTATTTGCGATGGGAACCCATCACAAATATCCCGTTGTAGAAACTGGCATCGCAAATAGTATTCTTTCGACGGTTTCGTCACATAAAAAATTCAATTTGTGATGGAAACCCACCCAGTCACAAATTGATATCTGATTATATACATTATATAAATAAAAACTTGTTGCGACAGGCCTATTGGAAAAATTATTTACGACGGCCCCATTGTGACATCGCAATTAGTTCTCCATTTATTTATATTATATATACCTGAACCTTTTATGGTGGGCCTGTCATAAACAGGTATTTGCGAAGGGCTATTTTTCCCATCGCCAATACCTATTTAAAAAATATATAAATAAACTATTTGCAACGGGGTCCCATCGCAAAACGGACCATCACAAATACTGAATAAAATAGAAAGTATATATTTAATAAAAATATGATTAATGGAAAAATATTATTAATATTATTAAAATAAAAATATATTAAATTTCTCATTATTCAAAAAAATATTAAAAAATCATAAAATATTATTGTTATTATTATTAGTAAAATAAACAAACATTAAAATATATTATACTAATAATAAATATTAAAATATTAAAAATAAAAAAAAATTAAATTACGCAATATTCCACCAATATAAAAGATTGAAACTATAAATAGTTCATATTACAACAAATATTTAATTAAAATGTATTTGACATAATAAAAAATCATTGGGGGGTAGTCTTCTAGAGAAGGTGGAGGAGGTGTAAGAGATTGTAGAGGAAACTCAATCCCTAAACTATGAGTCAGACGATGCATGTACTCCATCAGCTCATGCTACTATTGCTGCCATTGATGCATCTCCTCCTCATGTTACTGCTATTACTAATTCCATCAACACATATCCTCCTCGTACTTCTACTATTGTTGTTGCTAATACATCAGTTCCTGCTACTTCTACAAACTCTCTATAAGCTCATTCTATGCTCGCAAATTCTCCTGATACTTTGAGCAAAAAGATGATTCCTCCCAATGATCTCCTCTCAAGCTGGACACTGTCATTTCAATAGTACCATAATTAGTCCCAGGAGTCAAATGAGAGTTGATACCAACTACTCAACCCTTCTCAAAGGCATACTAGGTCACCTGCATCCATCCAACCTCATCAAAATGGTGAGCACTAGTCTGATCAACCATCTAATCTTGATTCTCTGCCTATGTCTGAGAGGTCACAGCCTCATATGATCCCTTCAGTTCCAATTTGAAATTAAAATTGTGAAAATAATATATGAAATTAATTTTCAAACTGAAAAATAAGTCATACTAACCACAATCTGGTGCTGGAAATCACCTCTATTCTCTCATGTGGGTGGATCACTGTACATCCTCCGATATATGTTGTACTCCGTAATATCAGGCTGCTCAACATCCTATATGAATATAAAATAAACTATTTATTTTTAATGTTATATAAAATATTTAAAAAATATACTTACTAGATGCTCTCTATGCGTAGTGAATGTCAGGCAACCAGGTTGATATGTCACCTCCTGTCTCCCCCTGTTCTGTTAGCCCAATGAAAATATCCTTCGAAATCCACCACCCAACCAGTCTGAAAATAATCAATCCCAAACCTGAGATGAAATATACTCTGGTCGGTGGGCTCTACATGACTCATCAAAAACTGTCACTCCTACTTTCCTAATGGTCATCCTTCTTAAATTGTGCAAAAATTGATGGAAACGGTCACAAAAAGACATCTCCCATGCCTCATGGATAGCGTCACGCATTCCATCATCGATGGGATACAATAAACCCAACCAATAATTTATAATATCAACTTATTAATGAAATAAATTTCAAAATAAATATTATTTAATTACATATCAGCCAATTATTGAACATTTCAAGCTACACGTCAATGGGAATATGTTCCCATCTGATCCAAGGATAAGAAAAATAATTACGCAAGATAGCGATCACCTATCCATTTTCTACATGAAAAAAACTGTAAAAAAAGAATAAATAATATATCAATTATTATATAAATAAATTAATGAATGCTAACAAAAACACATCGTTTACCATACCACCACATGTGTGGATCTAAAACAACATGTGGACAAAACTGAGGATAGGGTTAGTAATCATCAGTTCTTTAAGCCCATACCACATCTGTGTACCCTCTGAACCACTAGTAAGCTGAGGGTTAGATGATATGAAGTCCTCTTCATCCAATGGTAGATCAACATCCATCAACTAATGAAGTAGATCGTGTTCCATCTGAAACACAAAATAATTGTTGTTAACAGAGAGTGGAATATAAATATTATATATAGATATATATTAGTTATAATTATAACCAGAATTTTACTATGTCAAAGTTCAACATCATCATCATCTTCATTGCTGACAATGTCAATGTCTTCATATTCATTCTTGGATTCATAAATATCCATATGGGTTTCAGTTTCATCATGTCTTACTATTTCAAATTCATTTGTAACATCATTAACATCATTGTCACTATCGACCCTTAATTGTGGGGTTTCATCATTGATATTCATTTCTCTTTGTGAAAAAGATGGATTTTAAAAAGTCTTTTGAAATTTTTCAATTCCTTTCACTTCAGAGGAATGACCTTCATTTTGTGTAATTTGATTTTCCTGAGATTTCATTTTTATTATGCTAAACCAATCACTCCAGTCTCTTGAAGTAGCATTTTACTTTCTTTAATAAATTAGATGTGCCTTTTGATCGAGTAAAAAAGTTGTATTTACATCAAGGAGAATTTTCTATTTAATATCAATCATTCCAGGAGTCATATGAACATTCAAGTATCTCTCAGTATCTACCCACTGACATTTAAATATCAGTGTGTAATTTTTCCCTGCATAACATAGTTCAATAATTTCATCTAGCATATTGTTATATTAAACTTCAGTTTCTTTGTGATGGGATCCTCTCAATAAACTGTTCGTTATTTTTTTATTCCCCATATGCACATGTATGAAATCGAAACCATTAACTACATATGAATTATAATATTTAACAAATTTGGATGGTGGGATACTCAATATACATAGTATCATATTAATTTTATCATTATGTTGAGACATATGAAAATTTGTAAAACCATTATCAATATAATAAATAATAAACTGAATTGATATATTAAACCATAAATAATTTATCATACTGGTTTTTGGAACCATTGAGAACAACATTTGTCGATGTTCTTCAAGAGCTACTTCTATTATTTTGGGAAGTTGTTTCCTGATATAATTATCATATAATCTAAAAATAAAATTTGTTTACATACTGTAAAATAAAGTATAGAATAATAGATAGAAGCACTCATAATACAAATTATTTCATTTCTTCATAGTTGAGCAGAATATATGTATGAGCTCTATGATGTTCATCATCTGAAATCCATCATTCATGAACTCCATTGAAGCCATGTGAGGCTGATTAAAAACTGATTATTGATTTTACATTTCATCATCATGATTCCCCTCATTCTATCCCATGTGGTTGTGTTTTGAGAGATATTCCGATTCAGAATAATTAGAGTAGAAAAAAGAAATTCTATCTTAGAAATATGCTTCAACAATGGACCCTTAAACTGATGCTTTGTTACATTCTTTTTTCATCAATTTCTACATGCATATCTCAAATGGGTACATCCATCGAAACTGTACTGAACCTCCACATTCAGCTTCTTATGGAAAATTTAATATCAGATGTTACATTGAGTCCAATAAATCATGTGGGAATATTTTTTCCAATTTACATATAATTTCAACAACATCTCATTCTCATTGTCTTATTGCATCATAATCTATTATGTCTACACAAATGCCTCAAAAAAATATGATAAGTTTATTATCGAATCCCAAATCATATAATTAAACAGAACTCCAAATCCAATCTGTATAAGTCTTTCCATTATAACATGTCAATGATTACATTTTAATCTGGTAATATGACCATTCTTAACAAATCTTTCCAAATTGGAAGAACATCAATTTGGAAGATTCAAATCTCCAATCCATTTAAAAAATAATAATTCAATCTCTTTGGACAGTGTATAAGTTGCTTTTGGATTCATTAACCTCTGTGATCTGAAATTTTGAAATAGTTCAAGTTAGGGTTGCCCACAAATTTGGACAATATATAGTCATGAATTTACATTATTATTGTTCATACCAGGTTTATCCAAAATAGTATGAAATAAATTAACCAAACAGTTCTTGTCAATATGCATGACATCCAACATGTGGGAGACTAACAAATCAGACCAATATTGATGATCCCAATAAATGCTCTATTTTTTCCTATTGTTTTCTTTCCTAAAGCCATGAATTTTCTGTTGGTTTACTTTTGGCACAAATGTGATTAGAGTTAATGAAAATAAAACCGATTTTAACTATGTACTTGAGATCATTTTTGGAAGTTCATCTTTTTCAATTCTGCCTTTTCTAAAATGATATTTGTTCCTCCAAAAAGGATTACTGGTTGGAAGAAATCTGCGATGAAAATCAAACTAGAATTATTTTTTCCCATTGAATATTATAAATGCTTTGTTGTCTTCCATACAGTAAGGACATGATTTCGGACCATGTGTACTCAATCCATATAACATGCCATATGCAAGGAATTCACTAATTATCCACATCAATGAAGCTTTTAATATTAAATTTTGTTTTGCAGAAACATCATATTTACTAAACAATTACTCCATAATTAATTTAACTCATCAATCAATGGTTTCAAATAAACATCAATATTCCCTTTCGAATGTCCTGAGATGAATAAGGTCAATATGATATAGGTGTCCTTTATCAACATCCCGGGAGGTAAATTGTACAGAGTTATAATGATAGACCAACATGAAAACTAACTACTATAAGAACCAAAGAGATATAACTCATTAGTAGAAATGCCCAATTCCATGTTCTGGGCTTCTAAAGAAAAAAGACAGATGTAGTTGGTCAAAATTTTCCCATGAATCACTACCCGGTGGATGGTTCAAGCTTTTACCAATCGAAATCTAGGTTTTGTTCCATGATATCATTGTTGTTGTGTTCTGAAACATAAATTAACGTTGTGACCTAGTTTTAAGTGGGAAATATCTCAACTGTTTTACAGGAATTGATCTAGACTTCCATTTTTGGGCTTCTTTATACCTCGATCGTCTACATGTGGGAAAAATATCCAATGAATCATTTTCACCATAACATAAAATGAAATCATTTGCACAAGCTAAAATCTTCTGATAACCAAAGTCAAGATTACGAACCAGCCTCTTGTTGTCGTAGTAATTTATATGAAACACATTTTCCTTAGGTGATAGTGTTTTATCCCAACAGAATATCTGATCCAAAAAATTTTTTAACATTACATTATATGATTTAAAAGCCGTAAATTTTGAAACTTCTTCTAATTTGCTTATCTTGCAACTAGGATATAATTCATCCTCAACAGAACTCAACAACACATAAAATTCAGATATTGCCAACTCAAATGTTAAATCAATATCATTCTAAGTTTCAAGTTATTGAACAGTTGGACCAACAACATCATGTACTAAATTTTGAAACTATGATGGATATGTAATCAAATTATTATTATCTTCTATGGATCTAATTTCAATGTGTTGATACCAAAAAACATAATCTGGTTGAAAATCAAAACACAAGAGTTTCCCCCCAACCATGTCATATGAGACAAATATTCTCATATCACATTTTTTAAAAGGACACATAATTGTTCCTTCTGAAACAAATTCTTGATTTGATGATGAAAATAATAAGAAAGCTTCAACACCCTCAATGTTTTCAAGATTTAAACCAAAAAAGTTTGGATTTCTATGTGGATTTATCCATGCATGATCATCTACTAATGACTATTCTCGACTTCCTTGATCTATATTAATCTACAAAATTTTAAAAATTTATAGTTTTTGAATAATTTAAAATTATAAAATCATTATCCAAAAGAAGAATTTAAATAATTACAACAACTACTTTATAAATACCATTAATTACAGGCGAAAAAAATTCCAGTGGATTGACATATCCTCTTTTTTCTGACAGTTCATTTACTTCAAACATTCTTACGCTGAAATCATAAGGAATAATATACTCAGAGGTACGCAAATCCATACTTGTGTATATGAGAATTTAAAAAGTGTACTTGTGAGAAGATTCTACAATTTCATTTCAGTGTCAGAAAGATGCATGTAAATTACCTGTCGAACAAAAGAGACCCCTTTTCGTCAATGAATCATCTTCTTACAACTATCACTACTTGAAAACATTATGAAAAATGTGGTCCTACGAATGCATGTCCAAACTCGTACATATGAGATTGGATATGCATACGTATAAGAGAATTTTTCATAATTTGTTGATTCAATGATAATTCAAAGAAGAAGTGTCATTGAGAAAAAGGAGTGTCACCAATCCATTGGAAATTATGCCAAGTTATTACAATTTATTACAATTAATTTTATTCCACATTATTTCTTATTATTCCTAATTATTCTTAATTATTCCTAATTATTCCTAATTATTCTTAATTATTCCTAATTATTCTTATTTATTATTAATTATTCATAGTTATTCCTAATTATTCATATTTATTTCTAATCATTCCTATTTATTCTTAATTATACTTATTTATTCCTATTTATTCCAATTTAAGCCTATTTATTATTATTTATTCTTATTTATTCCTATTTATTCATATTTATTGCTAGTTATTTCTATTAATTTCAATTTATTTATATTTATTGTTATTTATTGTTATTTATTGTTATTTATGGCTATTTATTGCTATTTATTGCTATTTATTTCTATTTATTGCTATTTATTGTTATTTAATGATATTTATTTATATTTCCTACTATTTCTTATTATTTATTGCTATTTATTTCTATTATTTTCTATTTATTGTATTTATTGCTATTTATTTCTCTTTATGGATAATTATTTCCAATTATTACAAATTATTACTAATTATTACCTATTACTACCAATTATTACCAATTATTAGTAATTATTACTAATTATTACAAATTATTTCTAATTATTACTAATTATTACTAATTATTACTATTTATTACTATTTATTACTATTTATTACTATTTATTACAATTTATTACTTTTTATTACTATTTATTACTATTTATTGCTAATTATTAGTAGTTATTACTAATTATTTCAAATTATTACTATTTATTAATAATTATTACAAATTATTACTAATTATAACTATTTATTACTATTTATTACTCTTTGTTACTATTTATAACTAATTATTACTATTTGTTAATATTTATTACTATTCATTACTATTTATTACTATTTATTACTATTTATTACTATTTATTACTATTTATTACTAATTGTTACTAATTACTACTATCTATTACTAAATAGTACTAATTATTACTAATTATTATTATTTATTATTATTTATTAGAATTTATTACTATTTATTGCTTTTTATTACTAATTATTATTAATTATTACAATTTATTACTAATTATTACTCATTATTACTAATAATTACAAATTATTTCAAATTATTACTTATTATTAGTAATTATTACTATTTTTACCAATTTATTACTATTTATTACTATTTATTACTATTTATTAATATTTATTACTATTTATTTCTATTTATTACTATTTATTACAATTTATTACTATTTCTTACTAATTATTAATAATTATTACTAATTATTACTAATTATTTCTAATTATTACTAATTATTACTATTAATTACTAATTATTACTATTTATTACTATTTATCACAAATTATTACTATTTATTACCATTTGTTAAGAATTAATACTGATTATTACTATTTATTGCTATTATTGCTATTTATTGCTATTTATTACTATTTGTTACTATTTAAGACTATTTATTACTATTTACTACTAATTATTACTAATTATTTCTAATTATTACAATTTATGACTAACTATTACTATTAATCACTAATTATTACTATTTATTAGTAATTATTACTATTTATTGCTATTATAGATTACTATTATTTATTACTATTTATTAATATTTATTAATATTTAATACTAATAAGTACAATTTATTACTAATTTTTACGATTTATTACTAATTGTAAATATTTATTATCAATTGTAAATATTTATAACTATTTTTTCTAATTATTACTATTTTTTCCTAATTATTACTATTTTTCCTTATTATTACTATTTATATATAATTATTACTATTTACTGCTAATTATTACTAATTACCCCTAATTATTACTAATTAGCATTAATTATTATTAATTACTGCAAATTATAGCTACTAATTACTAATTACCGCTAATTATTTATATACATTACTAGTTATCGTTAATAATTATTAATTACGAGTAATTACTAATAATTAGTACTAAAAATTTCAATTTATTATAAAATATTAATATTGAGGACAAAGTAGTTTAAATATAATTTAACTACAACTAATCAACAATATTTAAAATTAATATAAAAATGAAATAAATACTAAATTAAATAAATAAAATACGTTTATAGTTTGTAACGCCCCGACCCCAGTTACCCAGAGTCGGTTCCTTATTACCTAACATTGGCATTATATAAGAATCATGTCCCGAAAGACCGATCAACTTTGTAGCCTTGGATGTACTAGATACATTCATATGTTTTACATAAAATAATGAATGAAAAACAACAACAATATTTTGTCCCCTTTTGAACACACTTATATCCTTAGCCTATCCATGTAGGTCAACGATAAAATTCTTCTTCACATCATGGGAAAAATAAAACATAGAAAGGGGTGAGCTCATATGCTCGATAAGGATAACAATATAGCGGAAACATTAATAAATAAGTGTAAACATTTAACTCAAGGTATTAGACTAAATCAAAAGCTTTTTAAACATAAACATCAATATAATATAGAAAAGATAAAATCAAATAATGTCATTTACTTATTCGCATGGATATTCTACTAGCCGAATAATCACATGAAATATCAGCAACCACTTTAAAAATGATGGAATGCATAATACCAGACTTCATAACCACATAGTCAAGGCCTTGTTCCAAGCCTACAAATAAGATTTTGTCAAGGCCTTGTGCCAAGACACTAGTTTGTCACATTAAACCTACCAATGAATCAAGGAGATATATTGGGCTCCACCCATCACTTATTATGTCCAATGCATTCCTCATTTGAAAAGGTTTAATCATAACATAAACATTTGTATTAAAACTCCCATATGAAATGTCAATACTTTATCCATAAACCATGAATGTTAAAAAAATAACACATCCACAGTCTAACATATTACAAAACCTTCAATACAATATAGATGATTTGTATCATAACAAATCAACCTCGATCAAAAATAATATCACGTAAAGGATTCCGACATAGTTGAAAATGATCATTTAAACTTTATGAGAGAAGCATCTCTTTTTTTAAATCATTAAAAAGTCACACATTTATTAAGGAAGTAATTTTAAAAAGATTTTTGAATCCAAGTGTCCCATAACACTTTGACACATTAAAAAGAATTATCATTTCAAAACAATCATATCAATATAAATAAATCCTTAAAATCATTTTGATAACATGGAATGAATTAAAATGAATTAGAAAGATAAATCATTAAAACATTTAAAATGATGATCTAGTTTAATAGGCCCTCTCATAAAACCTTAAAACATTCCTTTCGAAATCATTTTTATGAAATCTGGGTATCTATGATAAATTGGTCCCAGAAAATACATACACATAAAAAATCTTAGATAATAATGAGATTGAGGAAATAACCCTTACCGGGTACTTTTCCTTAGTCGATGGTATGCTAACCGATTGTATAATAGTTTAAACATTGTTATTAAATTATACAAGAACTATATCCATAACTATGATATCATATATGATCTTATAATATTGCTTTGTTAATAATATTTTAGTAGTATCATCATTTCGGGGGTTAATTGATTCCTTTTCCTTTATATTCTTGGTTACGTAATCCATTCTTTTTATGGATAGGATGTATTTGATTTATATACAGAATGATAATATGTTCATAAACATTATTTTTAATCAAAAAATGAAAATTATTCTTGAATGATTATGATAGGGAATGAATCTTATCGTGTTCGTGGAGACGGTAATCCGTACGTACGCACGATTGACAATATCATTATATTGATGGAGAAATCGTGTGTAATTGGATGGTATATCATATATATAGAATCATTAACATGTTATATTTATTATTTACTTCAGTTATACTCATTAGTATACCCATCCAAATAATGAATTGTTTGAATAATAAAGTACAACATGACATGGAGATGGTAATCCGTACGTATGCACATATGGTGACTTTGTCATTTATAGGATGGATAGAATAAAGAATATGGATGTATCATTTTTATAATAACATAACAGTATATAGAAGATACTGTATTTTTCATTTTATAATGGAAACAATATAGAAAGAGATGTGGAAGAAGAAATAAACTTGAAAGAGGTGATGAAAAATTAATCTTTTCTTCGGGTTATTCATTATGATATGATCAAAAGGGATCAGTAGGATGGAATTATGACCAAAATAATTCCTCTAGGATGAAGGGAGGAAATTTTTGGGGATATTTGGGCAGGGGTTGGCTGAGCCAAAAGGCTTTGGATGTGTTAAATTAAGAGAAGGGGAAGTTCCCTATTGTAAGAGAGGAGAGGGTCACCATAGGAAACGTTTGAAATATTTTTTTATAATAAAATAATTTTCGGTTTTTAATAGCAAAAAATGGAATATTTATAATCTACTGTGGGGATGGGTTGAAAAACGTTCAACTAATAGGTTTTATATAGGTTTAGGTCATCATATTAACCTTGTCTTTTAGATTTAAATATTAGTTAAATAGTTTGACATATACCATGTCTCTTTGTATTTTTATGTTATATGGTTAATAATATTACTATAACAAGTCTATATAACCCAATGTGGTTCATTATAAATATATGTAGCCATATATAAGTCATTTTTCCAAAACTTATCTTTTTAGGAATATTATGTCAATTAATAATATGATATTTGTTTTAAAACCTCAATTGTGTCGATTTTTTCTATATTTATTTTTTGATTTTATAAATCCATAAAACGTTTTCACTTAGAATAAAGGTTATTAAACAAACTCTAACATGTCATATTTACATAAAAAATTTGTGGAATTAATCGAAAGTCTCAATTTATATTTATTTGGACATTTATAATATCAATTATTTTAATATTTCATTAATAAGGTAATTATTGCATCATCATTGTGTCATAGATAAATTAAATTATATAATGTCTAAAAATTATAAATAAAATACAATTATGTTCGAAATATTTTGATATTTCTAATAAATATTTATAGTCAAATTTATATTTTGTGTGACCCTATATTGAAAATGGTTTATTTATTAAAATTTGAATTTAACTCTTTTGACTCCTCTTTAAATAATAAAATAATAAATGTCCTAATCTAATCCATGTAGACCAAAGAGGATCAATTTTTATTCCTATGGTTGTTTTTGGTTGAATTATACTTATCTAATAGAATTAGGACATTTTTTATGGTAATTATGAAATCATTTTTACCGTTAATTACCCTATTTAATTTTAACAATGGAAAATAAAATTCAAAAGATTTTCTTCAAAAAAAATTAATTTCTTATTATTTAATGACATCTTAAATATAGATATTAATCGTTTCTCTCTTATTTTTTAAATTAAACTCACAGAAGTTGTAAAATTATGTTTTAAATAAAATTCAAATGCTCCTAGGAGGTGGCTAAAAGATGCTAAAATGATTGATAAAATTTTATATATCTGAACTTATTATAAAATGACTCCAATGAATTACATTGAAAATATTTATATATTATGTATCTATATTGACATAATATAAATTAAAATAAAATAACTAATTATTAAAATAAAAAGTTAGTTTTAACCAATAAGGCAGTGTATTTTCACAATTCATAAAAAATTGAATGTTTTCAGAAAAATACCAAAATTTCACCCTAAGATAATTTCGATATTTCGAATCCAAAATTGAAGTCCAATTTGAAAAATATAATTTAAAAAATTTCAAAAAGTTGGTATTACTATTCCTAATGGCTAGTTTGATTGGTTATAGTGTGTTTGAATCTTGAAGTTGGGTACAATGCAATATATTGATTTATTCAAAGGGATACGTATCGTGGAAGTTTGGGGTGTTACATTACTCCCTCCTTAAAATAATTTCATCATTAAAATTTCTAGAATATTACTTCATAAAAAGATTCAAGAAGATCTTCATCATAAGTTCCACGGGTTCCCAGGTCGCCTCTTACATATTATGATTTCTCTATAGAACTTTCACCAAATGAGTCGTCCGTTTTCTCAACACTAGTTCTCTGGTATCAAGAATTCTGATAGGTTCTTCACAATAAGATAGATCGGGTTCTAGTTCTAATTCTTTAATGCTGAGTACATGCATTGGGAAAGGCATGAATTTTACCAATAGTGATATGTGGAAGACAAATTGAACTTTAGAGAGACTTGGAGGAATTTCCAAATGGTAAGCTACAACCCCAATTTGTTATAGAATTTCGAACGGTTCGATGTACCTGGGATATAAATTACCCTTCTTACCAAATCATATAACTCCCTTCCAGGTAGATACCTTCAAGAAAACATGATCTAATAATTCAAATTCCAAGTCCTACCTTCGGTTATCGGCATAGCTCTTCTGCCTACTTTGAGATTCTTTGATGTGGGTTTAGATAACCTTCACCTTTTCCATTGTTTCCTCAAAATTTTATAGGCCTATGGGTTTTCTTTCACAGACATCATCCCAACAAGTTGGTGTGCGACATCTCTTGCCATATGAAGCTTCATATGGTGCCATCTGAATCCTTGAATTGAAGCTATTATTATAGGAAAATTCTACCAAAGGTAAATATTGATCCCACATACCTTTAAAGTTAAGTAAGCAAGATCTCAACATGTCTTCTAATTTTTGAATAGTTAGTTCTAATTGTCCGTCAGTTTGAGGGTGGTAGGTAGTGCTTAAAAAAAGTTAAGTATCTTGGCCCTTCTGAAAACTTTTCTAGAATCTTGATGTAAAATGGTGATCATGATCATAAAAAATCGAAAGGGGTAATCCATGAAGTCTTACCACTTCATTAATATATTGTCTTTTCATGCGTTCAAGTTTTAAATCTTCCCTTATAACAAGAAAATGTTCTAACATGGAAAGAAGATCAACAATGACCCATATTGCCTCATCCCTTCTATGAGTCTTTTGTAGCCCCATGACAAAGTCCATCATAATATTATCTCATTTCCACTCATGTATGGGAAGAGGTTGCATGACTCCACTGGGTTGTTGCCTACCAGCTTTCACTTATTGACAAACCATGAATATTGACACAAAATTAGCAATCTCTCTCTTTAGGATGTGTCACCAAAAATGTTCATTCAAATATCTATACATCTTAGTGCTACCTAGGTGTATAGATAAATTGGAGCTGTGAGCATCATGCTATAATTCCCTTTTTAGATTAGGTAATTCGGGAACACAACTTCTCTTCCCAAATTTCAAAATTCCATATTTATATACAAATACGATCAATCTTTCATCATTCACAGCTTTAATTTTCTTTTGAGATTCCTCATCATCATTCTAAGAATATTTGATCATTTCTTGTAAAGATTGTTTGGAAACCATTTGAAAAAATAATTGATGTTTCACCTTCCATTGATATTCCCATATCTATCTTTACTAGATCCATGAATATAGGATACTTTTAAACTCCCATCTAATTAAAAACTCAACGATTATTTTTTCTCAAAGAATCATCCCCCTTATTTGCATTCCCCGGGTGGTAGTGTATAGTGAAATCATAATCCTTTAGTTCAAGCCATATCCTTTGCCTCATGATTAGTTCTTTTTGTGAAATAATGTAAGTCAAACTCTAGTGATAAGTATAATTCTCACATTTTTCACCATAGAGATAGTGTCTTTATATCATCAGACTGAAGATTACATCTGCTAACTCAAGATCATGAATGTGATTGTTTTGATCGTGAATTTTTAGATGTGGTGATGCATAGTCAATAACTCTATCATTCTTCGTGAGGACACAACCAAGTCCTTTGTTTTAAGCATCACTTTAAATAACAAACCCATCGTTCCCTGATGTTATAGTCAATATAGGATCATTACCTAACATTCTCTTGAGTTATTGAAAACATTCTTCACACTCCTTTGTCCAAACAAATTTAACCCCTTTAAGTGTGACCATGGTTAATGGGTTTTCCAATCGGGAAAAATTATGGATAAAACACTGATAATAACCTGATAAACCAATAAAAATGCATACCACAGTTATACTCATTGGTGTTGTCCCTTCTTGGATTGCCTTTTTCTTAGAAGGATCAATAGAGATTACATCCTTAGAGACAATATATCCATGAAAAAAACATCTAGAAGCTAGAATGCACACTTGATAAACTTAATATATAATTCATTTCTTCTATGATTATTTATGATAACTCGAAAGTTATTTTTGTGATTATTGTATCTTTTTGAGTATACCATTATATCATCAATAAATACCACTACAAATTCATCAAGATATTCCTTGAAAACTCTATTCATTAGATCCATGAAAACAGAGGGTGCATTAGTTATCCCAAAAGTCATTACTATATACTCATAATGCTCGTACCTGGTTCGAAATGCTATTTTCAGAATATCTTCCTTCTTCACACATAGGTGATGATATCCAGATCGAAGGTCAGTCATTGAAAAATATTGAGCTCCATGAATTTGGTCAAAGAAATCATCAATGTGTGGTAGGCGATACCTTTTTTTTATTGGTATGGAATTGATCTCCATGTAGTCAATACACAACCTCATAGATCCATATTTTTTTCTTAACAAAAAGGACAGGGTCTCTCCATGGGGAAACACTAGGGAGAATAAATTCCTTATTACTCAATTCCTCTAGTTGTTTCATTAGTTCCACTAATTTCACAGTGGACATTCTATAAGGGGTCTTCAATATGGGCCTCAAACATGGAATTAAATCAATGGAAAACTCAAGTTCTCATTCTCGATGAGGTACATGTGAATCCTATTCGAAAATTATTTTCCTAACCACTAATTATGTCATTCTCATCCACCCGAATAATTAAATTTAGTAGAGCTACTGGGGGTGGATCTAGTTAAAAATCAGGTGGTGATGTTTATGCTCTATATATAAGGTACTCCTTATCATCATCCAAAATTGTAACCTAATTCTTCATAAAATAAACTTTCACCACATGGTCCAAAATCCAATCTATTCCGAGGATTATATCAATTTAAATCATAGGTATGACGATGAGATTAGTAGATAAAGAACTTTTATATTCCCTAATGGGAACTGATTCGAAAAAAATATTTTTGTGATACTTACCTTAGGTGTTTTGAATTAATGACCACCATTTATATGCATCCCCCATGAGGCGATACACTTCCATGATAACTTTACCCCTTTCGCTACTCCACAAAGTGTAAAATATTTTATCTACAGGATTTATCCACTGCTCAGATACAAATGGATTTGTACTCTCATTAAATGATGGTGGTTGTTTCATCATGAAATGGTCTAACATTGATCCTCTACATTGTGGACTAGGGTACTCGATACGGGTAAGTTTATTATTCATAACCTGATTGAGTTGTCCCAGTATGTTGATAAGCTTATCAGCACTAGTTTCATCAGCAGCTCCACTATAATTATCTTGAGTAGGAGGGAAATACATACATGGATTATGTGTGTTGATACAGTTTCCATTCCTCCCACTATGCGCCATTTCTATACAATGGCATACACTAGATTAATTTATAAATCACAATACATAATTCCAAACTTATAAAACAATTAACAAAAATCGAATAGTTTATAGATATAATCCATATTCATAAAAAAAACATTAAGTAAATATATAATCATAAACCCTTCATATTGTTTTCTAATGAAAATGAGAATTATCCGAATTATATCCCTCAGGAATGTCGTAACCAAGATTGCAACAAGCCCCGTTGTCGTGCACTATTTCATGTTCGAGTCTAGCTCCAAGCAGTGTTTTTTGGTTTTACACCTAGGTACATATGTCCCAGAGCCGCCTCTATCTTATTGTATCCAGAAAGTGATGCATTTCTTGGAATACTAACAAAACCTCTACAGTACAAAAATTCTATGATGTATTCTGTATTAATCCTCAAATTCAATCTTACGGTAGAGTTCTCTAATCAGAGGTTTCTTAAAACTAGTTTCCAAGGTTTTTTCTAAACTTCCTCTAATACCAACTATAACACCCTGACACTAATTACCCAATGTTGGTTCATTATTAAGTAACATTGTCATGATATAAGAATCATGTCCTAAAAGACCAATCATTTTTGTAGACTTAAAGTACTAGATACATTCATAAGTTTTACATTACAAAATGAAATTAAAATATCAATAAAATTATGTCCCCTTTTGAACAAACTTATATCCTTAGTCTATCCCTGTAGTTCAACAATAAAATACTTCTTCACATTATGGGACAAATAAAAGATAGAAATGGGTGATCTTAGATGCTCAGTAAAGATAATGATATAGTGGAACCTTTCATAAATAATCATTAACATATAACGCAATGTATTAGACAAAGACAAAATCCTATTAAACTTAAAATTCTACATAATATGGAAAAAATAAAATAAAATAATACCATTTAATTATTCACATGGATATTCTACTAGTCGAATAGTCACATGCAATATCAATATCCACTTTCGTAATGATGGAATGCATACTGCCAAACTTCATAACCACATAGTCAAAAACTTGTGCCAATACTACAAATAAGATTTATTTCAAGGCCTTGGGCCAAGACACTAGTTAATCTCATGACACCTAGCGATGTATCGAGGAGCTATAAAGGGCTCCACCCATCATATACTAAGTCCAATGCATTCCTCGTATGAAAAGGTTTAAACACAACATAAACATTCGTATTAAAACTAGCATACAAAATGTCAATACATTATTCATAAACCATGAATGGTTTAAAAATAACACATTCACAACCAAACATATCACCAATCCTTCAAAACGATATGGATGATTTGTATCATAATAAATCAACCTCGGACACGAATTATATCATGAAAAGTATGCTGACATAGTTGAAAATGATGAGTAAATGTTTTTGAGAGAAATATCCCTTTTTTGTGAAATAATTTAAAATTCGCACATTTTTTAAGGAAGTAATTTTAAATATATTGTTGAATAAAAGATTTCCATAACACTTTGAAACTTTTAAAATGATTTATCATTTCAAAACATTCATATCCATATAATTAAATCCTTAAAATTATTTTGAAAACATGGAAATTAATTAAAAGGATTTAGAAAGATAAATAATTAAAACATTTAAAATGATAATCCAGTTAAATAGACACTTCAATAAAACCATAAAATATTTTTTTGAAAAATTTTTAATGAATTATGGGTATCTATGATAAATATGTCCTATAAATTACATACACATAAACAATCTCAGATAGTAATGAGATAGAGGAAATAACCCTTACATTGTACTTTTCCTTAGTCGATGGTATTTTAACCTCCTATATATTAGTTAAAACATTGTTATTAAATTATAAAAGAACTATATACATAACTTTGATATCATATATGATCTTATAATATAGCTTTGTTAATAAAATTTTAGTTGTTTTATCGTTTCAGGTGTTAAATGATTTGTTTTTCATTATATATTTGGTTATGTAAGATAGGTTTGTTATGGATAGGATTTATTTGATTCATATAAATAATGATATTATGTTCATAAACATTATTTTTAATCATAAAATTAAAAATATTATTTTATGATTACAATGGAGAATGAATCTCATTGCATTTGTGAAAATGGTAATCTGTACGTACTCACGAGTGACAATATCATTATATTGAGGGAAAAATAGTATGTAAATGGATGGTATATCATATATATATATAATCATTAAAATTTTATATATATTATTTACATTATTTATACTCATTATTATACCCATCCAAATAATGAAGTGATTGAATAAAAAACTACACCCCGATGTGGAGACGGTAATCCGTATGTACGCACGTATACTGACTTTGTAATTTATAGGATGGATAGTATACTGAATATGGTTGTACCATCATTATAATAACATCACAGTATACAGACTATATTATATTTTCTATTTTATAATGGAAACAATAGATAAAGAGGAAGTGGAAGAATAAAATAACATGAAATAGGTGATGAAATATTTACCTCTTCTTCGGGTTCTTCCTTTTGATTTGATCTAAAGGGCTCTGTAGGATGGATTTCAAACCAATGGAAGGCCTCTAGGATGAAGGGAGAAATTTTGGGAGGATATTAGGGTAGGGTATGTATAACCCAAAAGGCAATGGATGTGTCATATTAAGAGTATGGGAAGTTCCCTTTTATAAGAGTGGTGAGGGTCACTTTAGGAAAATCTTGGAATATTATTTTATAATAAAATAAATATTCTGATTCAAATGGCTAAAAAATGAATTATTTAAAGTCTAAGGGGGTGATGGGTCTAAAAAATCTCAACCAATAGGTTTTATAAATGTTTAGATCATCACATTAAACATATATTTTAGATGTAACTCTTAGTTAAATAGTTATAAATTTATCATGTCTCTTTGTATTTTAATATTATATGGTTAGAAACATAATATAACAGGCCACGAGAACCCAATTTTGTTCATTATTAATATATATAACCTTATATAAGTCCATGGGCAGAACCACGGATTTTTATGAATTTTATATCAACTGAGAATATCATATTTGTTTTAAAAACACAATTATGTAAATTTTGACACTATTTGGTATTTGATATTTTTGAAAGCCAAAAAAACATTATCACATCGAAGAAAATTTATTAAACAACCTTAAAATGTGATATTATCCTATATAATTAGTGTAATTAATTAGAAGTCTGAATTTACTTTTATTTGTATATTTATAATATCATTCATTTAAATATTTCATTAATAAGGTAATTACTGTATCATCATTGTGTCAAAAATTAAATAAATTATATAATGTCTAAAAATTATAAATAAAATAATATTATGTAGTAAATCTTTTTAGATTTCAAATTAATTTTTATAGTCGAATTTATATTGTCTGTAACCTTATATTCAAAATGGTTTACTAATTAAACATTGAATTTAACTCTTTTAACTCTTCTTTAAATAAAATAATAATAAATGTAATAATATAATCCAAGTGGAAAAAAGAGGATAATATTTAATTCGTAAGTTTTTTTGGGTTGAATTATACATATCTAGTTGAATTAAGTCATGTATTAGAGTAATTATGATATCATTTTTACCCTTAATTACCCTATTTACTTTTAACCGTGGTAAATAAATGTCAAAAGTTATTATTCACCAAATATTATTTTCATCTTTTTGAACAACAGTCTACTTACTAATATTAACCTTCTCTCTCAGATTTTTTAAATTCAACACATAGAAGCTATGAAATTATGTTTTATAAAAAAATTTAAATGCTCATAAGAGGCGGGTAAAAGACAGTAAAAACTTCGATAAAATTTTATGTATCTAAACTGATTATAAAATGACTCTAATAAATTCCGTTGAACATATATTGCTATAATATATCTATTTTGACCTAAATAAAATTAAAATAAAATAACTAATTATTTAAATAAAAATTTGGTTTCTACCAACAACGTTGTGTTTTTTCACTATTAATCAAAAATTTAATTTTTTCTGGAAAATACCAAAAATTCACCCTAATCTTATTTCTATATTCCAAATAAAAAAATTAAGTCCATTTTTTAAAGATAAAATTTATAAAATTGTAAAAAATTTGTATTACTATTCATAACTGCTAGTTTGATTGGTCACAGTGTGTTAGAATCTCGAAGTCGCATTTAATGCAAGCTATAGAATTATTCAATGAAAAACGTACCTTGGATTCTTGGGGGTTAAAAACATGATATCTTGTAGCTGTTGACCCCTTCATAACTTCTTCGTAAAAAAACTTACTCAAAAAATTTTCACTCTAAAATTAGAGTTTATAGAGAGAAAGTATGAATTGAGGGGATGGAAAAAATGGATGGGGTATATATAGGTTAGATTAGTTGCGACAGTACTATTTTCAATGGGTATCCCATCACAAATACCTTCAGCAGCATTAATTAATACCGATGGTTTAAAGGGTATTTACGATGGGCCCTGTCGTAAATAGTGACTTTCCAACACTCATTCTACGACGGGACAAAATCCCATCACAAATAGTATTTACCGCATCCAAGTATTTGTGACGGGAGGTGCCTCCCCATCGCAAATACCCTTCCCACATTTTGGAACACAGACCACGCCGAACCACGCCTAACCCTTTGGGACGTGACCCCTACTCACATCGCAATTAACAAAGTATTTTTGATTGGATTTTTTACATTAATGAAATCCGTTTTTTCTATAGTTATAGCATGTAGCCCCCTGGCTACAACATCTAGGGGTTCTTGTGAGTTAAATATAAAACACCTTGTGGACCCCCCCCCCCCCCCCAATGCTGTTTGACTTGGATATGTGAACCCAGTGTGTACTCTGGGAGTACACAAACATGTGAAAATCATTATATATCCCATTTTTCAGAACACACCCAGAGTACATTAAAAATACCCCAAGGAAATGTGAATGGAAATGTGGGGGATGCCACATTGAGTATCATAGTAAAAAGGCATGAGAAGTAGTACACATACATAGTAGGGGGGATGGGTAGGAACTCTGGTGGTTGAGGGATATTATGTAGTCCTGTTACATTCCATGTAAGGCTACATGGAAAATTATCCATGTACAGATAAGAAAATGTCTAGATGGAGGATCAGGACCTCACACCATATGGGACCCCTTACATGTTGTGTACCCCTACTTTCATTATGAGGAAACTTGTTCATCTTGTATATCCTTTATTTGACTCATATTTTAGCCCCAGATTAGCCTATAGAATGTTTTTATCCATGAAGAATAGTATGTTATCCTTTTGGTGTATTGTGGGATACACATGAAGATATTCTGAGTGGGATTCATCTTAAGGCGACACTCCATGATGATAGTGATTATGAGGGATCATCAGAGATACAACAGTGGAACCATACTATTGGGATATGGCATGGGCCTTAACCTTTTATTAAAATGGAAACCACTTAATGAGCAGGGCATGGATCCTTTAATAATCATTAGAGGTGAACCCTCCTTCTGAGATAGGTAATGGGTCCTCTACCTATCTATCTGAGTAGAACCCTCCTGTTATTTATAGAATGGGTCCTGGACCACTATATCGGCACCCTCCTGCTGGGAACCACATGGGTTATCAAATTATTACTAGAGTAGAACCTTCATGAAGTGACAAGGAATTTTTCCTCTACTGACTATCGAGTGTCACCCCCTATAGAGTCATGGCATGTATCCTCGACCATCTGTCTAGAAACCTCCTATCGGGATAGAGAAAGGGCCCTCTAGATATATACAAAGTGGTAAAAATCTATGGAGTCAGGGTATGGGACTTAAATATATTTAGTGGAGCCATCATATTGTACCAGGTCATGGGTCTTCTACCTGGAGATTATTCCCCTTAACTGTGAGGTATAATGGTGAGGTGTGACATGACTCGGAAGTTTAGACTAGACATATGCACGACATGTCGAGTATCAATGATTGGAATTTGGAACTATTTGCACACTTTTCAGAGGTGTTCTCTAAGATAGAGATCCACATTATCACTAGTTTCAGATTATTTTGTGGAATATTTATATATATATATATATGTCCATTTTATTTGAACTTTTTACTCTCTTTTTATTAGTTCATTTTTTGATTCCAACAACATATTTTAATGCTCCCCCTTCATCTTGGGGAGCATGTTATTGGGTATGTATATACTCTCCCTTACATGGTATTTTACCTCACGATTCATGTCCTATTTATGTGAATGACTAGTTAGTGTAAATTATATAGGATCATTGGGTTACCTAGTGCATTAGACCATGTAAAGTGTTTCGAACATGGAGATTCAGAGCATGGATCTCTTAGTATTTACATTTCATTTTTTTTTGTGTATGGACATCTATCTCATTGGGATTTTATATTCCACCATTTTTTCAGTTTACACTATCATACTCTTGTACTCCGTAAAGGTTTTCCATTCATTTCTTATTATCTAGACATCACATAAATTAATATTATTCCACTACACTTATTTAAGGAGATGATTTAGTGTGTGTGTGTCTAGGTACATTATAAAATGGCCTCTCATGTTAGACTTTTGTTTTTGCACTTGTCTCCACCCCTGGCCTATGGAGGCCGGATCAAGGTAGTTGTAGTTTGAGCCCTATTGGGTTGGGTTGTGACATCACCCAGACTACAAATCATTTAATAACCACGTACATACAATGTGTTTTTCATTAAGTGTGCCCAAGATATAGGTTTGGGTCTTCAGCATGGATCTCATTATATTACATAGTGTGAATAGGATAGTAATATTACATGGGGTAAGAATTTCATCCTCTTTTAAAACCCACCGAAGGGCACAACATGTTCTCAGATAAGATATTATACGATGTGTAATGTCTAGCTATATTCAATGTATATTTTATTTTGTGTGTTATATTATTTCCTTGTGGAATAATGTGTCTTTCTGTTGTGATAAATGATGATGTACATGCCATTTAAACTAAATATGTGTCATGTATATCATTTAGGCTCCATCCTGTCAGTCTCAAACCATTTAACATGTAATAATGACCACACAGATTTAGTGAATTTTGACACTAAACTCTATATACTACATGGTGTGTAATCCAACATTTTGTGGTGAAGGTTTTCCTTGTCTATGCAGGATTTTTAATTAATATATCATGTGTAGTTAATTTCTCGGTGATAAATGTATTTTTGGGACACCAATTAGTGTATTGCACTTTTTAAATGAAATAAACCTTGAATCCACTCCATGTTGTCCCATGCTATCCATCACAATTCCTTACCACTATCTCGGGGAATCTCTAATTGTTCACCATATGTTCCTATACCTTTATGAAAACCTACAATAAATGAACAAGAATAATATGTTATTAAAATTTTAATTTAAATTAGATTAAAGAATAAATAATATGAAATGTAAATCTATCCAATATTAATAAATTATCAACAATCAAATTAAAAATTAAAAATTTGAAATGTGACTACTATGATACCAATTTCTTATTCTAGGTGTAGCAGAAGCATCGATGGCAGGTGATATATTTAAAATTCAAATTAAATTAAATGTCTCAAAACCCTGAGAAAGGAAATTTTATGGAAAAAATTTATTTAATTAATTTACATTTAAATAATAAGTTTCCTAATCATGGATGATTCTTCAAATACAATGTTGATCATATGTGAAACCTTCTTTCATTACCTTCACTGAGTTAGCAAGAATTGTGTGTAGAATACCTCAAGCAGTGATCCTCATATTCTCCTTTGATCTTCCAAAAAAATATGATTTAATTTTTCATACGATCATATAAAATCAATCAAATGGTATTATTTATATTGATATCATCCCGATCCATGAGAGTGAGATAGGGGGATTTTGAGATAGGGGGTCTATTGCATGAAATGATTATCTATTCTCAATTTTCAACTAATTGAATCACTCTATAAACAATAGAAATAACTATATATTTATAAAGATAGGGTTTATGATATATTATTTTTTAAATTCATGTGGGGCCTCGAATAATATATTAATCTTTAATAAATACAATGAAACCTAATAATAAAGTTATTTTGTAATACATAACAATGTGTGCAATAATAAATAATATTTACCTACTTTTAAATAAATATGTATCAATAGAATTAGTCATAGTCCATTCACCCTCCAAGTTTTTTTATTTTATAATAGAAAAGGGATTTATTTAAATATTTCATTCCTAAATGAATATTTCTGATCGATAAACAAGTTAAGAAGATTATTCCACAATATTGAGAATAATATTTATTCTTTTAATTAATTTCAAACAAAAATTAAATGAGATCAATGGAAAAAACATAGTGTCTGACCCTCTATGATTCATTAATAAATGAATTAGGGTGATTTCACTAATGTCAAAATATTATTTTATATCAATGATTCAAGGCTCCAAAGATATATAACCTCATGTCACAACAACGAAGAAAACATAAAAAATCACATTTGGTAATACAATCCCTTTTCCAAAATATATCATCAAGAATGTTTCACATTGATTTCACCAAACAATATACCCAATATGCACTAATTTGACTATCAGAAATAAACATGTTTTTGCACTATGGACATGTAATTCAACATGACAGTTCTATACAAATCAATGGGATGAGATATCAAATACCATGAATATGTACGGAATATATCCCTACTCAACTTATCCATAAATAAAATAGTGAATATGATGCACCTTGAGTGACCTACCTCTCAACGAACATATCTCATCACTATTTTTTCAGTAAATATAAATAAATGAGTCATGAAATGTATCAATGATAATATTACAGTCTAAGGACCATTACACATGCTCATAGTTAGGAGTATCTCATGACAGCAAAACATGTGGAGTCTCTACTGGTGGGTCTATTTACATAATATCTTTTATTGGAGGTTATGAAGTACAAACTTCATAAAAAGAAGCCTCATCCACATATGAGTACTCACCCCCAGTAGTTTATATATGATCTGTCCTATAATAGTACATTATCCTACTAGAGAACTATTTTTTAGAATATCTATATAGAACTTCAAGGTATCTATCATTTCGGGGAACAACAAAGACCGTGTAAATGAGATGAATAATATGATACATTAATACAATGTATCCATGTTGAAAAATGAACAATATGTAATGATATATCTTATTAGTAGACAATATAATTTATATACATGTAATTAATGTAAAATAGTTTTCCCTAGGACACAAACTCCAACACCACCTTGGTCTAAAAAACTCGTACAATGTATCAATTTTCATTAACATGTCCATAATGTATGGAGATTCTATTTTTATCTTTTATAAAATGACATTTGATTCTAATGTAGAAGTTAAGGGATCAGTTCCTACTGCCCATTATGGCCCCTATTATTGAAAGAAACATATTTTTCCTCTATGGATACTAAATCATTCTCAACATTATCATTATTTTTCCTGATTCAACTATCACCCTACATATATGAACACATCGATAGACTCCATACACAATATATGATTATGGTTGATATGTCCTACCCAATAATTATAAAAAGTGATAGTTAGTTCTCATGTATTGAGAATATTATACTCGACTGGTGGATGTCATATTCTTTATGGGATTTTAGGATCTCTATTATTTACCAATAGTATCCCTAACAAATAGGATATCCTTCTACATTCACCAATTCTCCTGGAATAGTATTTCTTTCATATATTCTAGGGAGTCTTGATCTTATGTATTATGGAATTTCCTACCGAATAATATTTTCATGGAAATCCAAAAATATATCGACTCTAAGACAACTACCATGTGGATCTAACTTCAATCAATACCTTTTTTTCATAACCTAAAATTGGTTAATGTCATAGGTTTCTATCTAATGTATTTCATTTGCATGGATGAGGGAAACTTAATAATGTTACATATGATGGAATATAAATTTTTTTCCAAGATGGATTTATCTCTACCATTCCCATAGTGCATTACATTTGCAGCTCAATCATATATATCTATAATAGACCAAATTTTATCAACAAATATTTTCATCCGAATTGTTCTACCATAAGGCCTGAAACAAGTTCTCGATCACTAAAGAAAATTTATAAGCACTAGGGTAACATATTACAAGAATGAGATTGAATTATCCCTAAAAAGAATATGGTAATAGACAGAAAAACAAACATTTGGTCAATATCTATATGTCTGTATATCACTTCCTTCCCAACCCAATAGAGGGAAACTGAATCTATGATATTTTTTGTCTATATGACATATATCCTTTTACATGTATGAAAAAAAACTAGGACTATAAATTACCAATAGAAAAAGTCAGTTGTGAGAACTAATTCTCAATAGGATACCCCTAAATAATCTATAAAATTCCAATCCCCATGTATCAATTAGTTATTTATTAAAACATATTTCCAACACATTTTAAAAAGAAACCATTTTCCCCATAATATTGTCCATTGAATTTATTTTGAAAAAAATTATACTTTAAATAAATTTACCAAAATGAAATAATATATATCTATGAATAATAAGTATATATGTAATATAAGTTTCAGGAATCAATGTCTATATTAACTATACATGTGGTAATAACAAGTAAATATGCATGTAATTTATCCTAAAATCTCCCTAAATGGACAATCCCTAAGGGAAGGGCCCATAAAATTAAGAAAAATAAAACACACTAATAAACATAAGTGAACTCTAATATTTACGAATCTTATTAAAATTAAAATTATTCCCAGAAGAAACCATATATCCATAAGAAACTCAATTATACCTAACTAGAGATAGCATATGTATATTTTTCCTCATATCATATGGTCTCTCAAGTGTTTTATTACATAATCAATATTCTAAATAAATCAATACAAATCTCTTAAAAATTAAATGGAATTCCATTTCATTTCATGCCAATATTTTTTGAAACAATTTTGAATTGAGATATCACACCACTTCTGTGTTATAAAAAAACTATTTCCATTATAATATCTTATTTTAGGAAATTCATCAAACACATCATGTGTTTCAAATCATATTTAATAAAAACCCCTATTTTAAAATATATTTATATAACCATTAATGATAAATTCATCTCTTATTTATTTCAAATAAAAAATACAATATATATGAACTAGTAGAACCTATAATAATATAAGGAATTACTAGTCTTAGACCATAGAATTGTTACATGTACCTAATGAATGTTTACAAAAATTACTTTCTAAATATGTGATGATAAATAAATAAATATTGTCCTTACGACCTTATATCTTCAAATAATAATTTTAATTCACTAACCACAAACATAGATATGACTATCAAATCCCAATTAGGTTACAATAGACTGTGGGAAAGATTGATCAATGATAGATGATAGGAAAAGAAGAGGAACAAAGAATAAACCCTAAAAAACTACAAACTGATCCACTAAAAACAAATCAGGTACCACCATTTAATTATCAGGATAAGCCTCTATAGAATCATGAAGGAGATGGATAAAGATAAAGTGCGATTTGTAATATATTAGTGTTAAAAATAACAATGGTAATCAGGGTAATTTAAATTTTCATTAGTTAGGATTTGGTCACATAGGGAGGAAACATGGTTTGAAAAAAAGTTAACTAACTATATTGTAGCCACATTCCCATGAAAACCAATTTACAATGTTTCATAGGAATATTCAAATGGTTTGAAAATAGTAATAATGTCATGGGACATCCTCTAGACCTAATCCCAAACATCGACATGATCTTATTAGGAATGATTTATAGTTAAAACCCATTATCAAACCATGAAAATTTCCACTAGATACCACATATCCATAATTCATGGTTACCTATAGTTGTCAATAACAGTGCACCTAAACCATTCTCCAAACATAAATTTATTTAAACTCCAAATTTTCAACTACTAACTCATAAAATGCTCTAGAACATTGAAAGAGATAATCTAAGATCAAATTTAAACATTATTGTAACATGAAGGGAATCATAATTATCCCCACTATATAATACATTTCTCTATAGATAATATAATTATCTATAACATGAAATAGATATGTCAATTTCTATATCCATAAGGCATCATTATCCTATGTCACATAGATGCCCCTACCACACTACCATATTACTAGAAACAGTGGGATTATCCTTACATATATCACCTTACTCGACCAGTCCACTATCGGGATATGTATTTCAACCACTAATCTTTTAGGTTCAATTTGTACATCCTCCCACTCAAATTTTTGGGATAGATCATGATGACACATCTTCAGATGGGAAACAAAGAACAAAACATAGATATTAGTAAAATAAGCTGCTATGTCAATTTTATATGAAAACATCTCAGGTTTCTCCAAAACCTCAAATGGGTAGATGTAACAAGGTTACAACATTCAATACTTCACCAAACATATTTTTCTTATCCAAGGTGAAACTAATGGGAAATGAAAATAATGTAACTAAAACTCGAATGGATGATGATGTCGATAAACATGTGATTTATGGTGACTCTGATCTATCACTAATATTTTTTAGGTCAAATTCTTAATATCTATCATTTCAAGGATGAGAATATATCCATCTGAGGACCATTATCCAAACTCTATAAAATAATGAGTTCATATACATGGACACCCACATACCTTCTCAAAAGGACCCATCTTTATTGATGCATTATTTCTATTTTTATAATATAACTCCACTATGAAAAGTTATTTCTCCAAAGATCCACTGAATTTAATCACGCATTCCCAAATAATGACTTATAAAAACATCATATCTTTCGTAGGATGTGAACCCACCCTAGGATGATAATCCATGACCATATTCAAATATGAAACCAGTGATACATGAAATACATTCAAAAATAGATAATTAATGAATGATTATCTTTCTGAGATGATAACCAATGGTAATAAATGTGGTCTGGAAACACCCCACTTGCACAACTGTAATACAACTTAGGTTAAATACCACAATAGGTGGAAGGGGGTGAATTCTAGTATGACAAATTAAAACAACTACTTTTTCAGATCCTATTTTTTCATTAAAAAAACACTCCTCCCTCCATTTTCAGTAAAAATGGATAAACAAAAATCAATTCATGCATGAAAAAAAACAATTTTCCTTGGTTTACTATCACTGGGCTACGTCCTAGGAGCATAAAACAAGAATTTTTTGATGTACCCAATTTGATAAGGATTTATACCAAATATGTTTTTTGATAGATCACTTTTATTCACAGTCACTATGAATTTACAATTTTTATGGATATATCAATACATAATAAGGATCACTCCCTCAATCCCTCTTTATTTGGATCACTACTAATGGAAAGGATTTCCATCTTCCACTTCATTTTCTCACTCTTCTATAATGCAGTCACACATATTTTATGGATATGTAGGTCCCTTCAATTGAGATAATTAATTCTTCATAAATTATAAGTTGGAATCACTAATATTTTATGAAGAATTCATTATTTTTATTAAAGGGACAAACATATCCATAAAATATGTGTGAGTCCTTTATAGTGGAGTGAGAAAAGGAAGTATAAGATGGAAATAATTTCCATCAGCATTGATCCAAAGAATGAGAGATTGAGGGAGTGAACCTTATTATGTATTGATATATCTATAAACATTGTAATTTCATGGGGCCTAGTAATATATGTGATCTATCCTAACCCTTATTTGGTAGTGAGACATATTAAATTTGGTGCATCAGCACATTATTGTTTTATGCCCCTATGATTTATCCCAGTGATGGTAAACCAAGGAAAATAGTTTTACATCATTCAGGATTTAATTTTTGTTCATACATGGCTGTTGAAAATTGAGGGAGGAGTGTTTTTTAATGAAAAAATAAGATCTGAAAGAGTATTTGATTTAATTTTTCATACCCTAATTCACCCCCTTCAACCATTAGTGGTATTTAACCTTGTGTGGTCATTTTGAATGTGGGTTATTTTTAGAAATCATTTTTACTATTTTTCTTCATCTCAGATAGAGACCCTTTCATTAATTATCTACTTTTGAATGTATTGAATGCATCATTGGTTTCATATTTGAAGATGATCATGGATTATCATCCTAGGGTGGTTGAACATCCTATGCAAGATATCCCATTTTTTAATTTCATTATTTAGGCATGAAAGATTAAATTCAGTGGATCTTGGGAGAAGCAACATCCCATAGTGGAGTTATATTATAAAATATCTATCATGCATCAAAAAAGAGGGGTCCATTTGAGATTTTAGGTGGGTGGCCATGTACCTCAACTCATTATATTCTAGAGTTTTGATAATTGTCCTTAGATGGAAATATTTTCATCCATGACATGATAGATATTGATAATTTGACCTAAAAAATATTAGTGATAGCTCTGAGTCACCATAAATCTCATTTTGATCGACATCATCATCCATTAATGATTTAGTTCCATGATTTAACTATCCTCATAGTTTCTCCATGGATAAGAAAAATAAGTTTGGTGAAGTATGGAATGTTGGAACCTTGTTACATTTACCCATTTGAGGTTTTGGAGAAACTTGATATGTTCTCTTATAAAAATGGAATAACAACTTATTTTACTAACATCCTTGTTTTTTCTATGTTTCCTAGCCGAAGATATATCATCATGATCCATCCTAAATTGTAGAGTTGGAGGATGTTGATATTGAAACTAATAGATTAGTCTTTAAATTACCTATCTAGATATTGGACTGGTAGAGTATGGTGATATATTTAATGAAAATCCCATTGTTTCTGGTGATATGGTTATGTGGTAGGGGCATCCATGAGATATGGGAGGATGATGCCTTATTGATGTAAAAGTGGACCTATCTATTTCATGTTTTTTATCATCATGTTTTCTATGGAGAAAATTATTATATAGTGGGGATAATTATGATTCCATTCATGTCACAAGAATTCTTAAATTTGATCTTTGATTATCTATTTTATGGTTCTAGATAATTCTTGGAGTTAGGAGTTGAATATTTGGAGTTTTCATGGTTTAGGTGCAGTGTTACTGATAACCCTATAGTAAAAATGAAATATGGATATGTGGTTTTTAGTAGAAAATTTCATTGTTTCATAATGGTTTTTAACCAAGAATCATGCCCCTAAAGATCATGTTGATGTTTGGGATTAGGTCCAGAGGATGTCCCGTGTCATTTTTACTATTTTTTTAACCATGTGACTATTCTTAGGAAACAATGTGAATTTTTTTTCAAGGGAAAGTGGAAACCGTATAGTTAGTTCACTACTTTTATAACCATGTTTCCTCCCTATGTGACCTTATCTGAAATAATTAAAATTTATACTACCTTGATTCCCATTGTTATTATTAACTCTAATATCTTACTAATCACATGTTATCTCAAAACATACCCTTAATGATGCTCTAGAAGGTCCTCCTTATAATTCCTTGGTGGTACCTGATTTGTTTTGGGTGAATCACATTGTGGTATTTTAGGGTTTCCTCTTGGTTCCTCTTCTTTTCCAAACATATATCCTTGATCTCTCTTTCCCTTGATCCATTATAACCCATTTGGGATTTGATTATCATATCTATTTATGTGGGTAGATAATTAACATTGTTATTTGAATATATAATCTACTAAAAACAATATTTATTTATTTATCATGACATATTTTGAAATTAATATTTTTTTAATCATTGATTAGGTATGTGTCTGACTACTATGGTCTAAGCCTTGGAATTACTTATATTATTACAGGTTAAATTGGATTCTATAAATGGAATTTCTTATTTGAAATAAATAAGATAATAATTGATAATTGATGGCTATATAAATGAATTCAAAAATGAGGATTTTTTATTAAATTTTATTTAAGAAACATGACGTGTTTGATAATTTTCCTCAAAGATGATATTATAATGGAAATATTTTTTCCTAATAAATATAATGTGTGTTATCTCTCTTTAAAATTGTTTCAAAAAATATTGTCATGTAATGAAATGGAATCCCATGTAATTTTTCAGGATATTTGGATTTATTTATTTAACATGTTGAGATGGTAAAAAAACATTATGAAGGCCATAAGATTTAGGGAAAACTATACATATGTTATCCCTTTTGCGATATAAGGGAGTTCCCTATGGTTATATGGTTTCTTCTTGGAATACATTATATTGTAATAAGATTCCTAAACATTAGATTTAACTTTTGTTTACTAGTGTGTATTATTGTTCTTAATTTTATGGACCCTTCCATCAAGGATTGTCTGTTTTGGGTGATTTTAGGATAAATTACATGCATATTTACTTGTTATTACCATGTGGACACTTAATATAGACATTGATTCTTGAATTTTATTTTAAATATCTAATTATTATTCAAAGATATATCTTATTTCATTTTGATCTATTTATTTAATTTGGAAACTTTTTTTGAAATAAATCAAAAGGATAATTTTATAAGGAAAATGATAGCTTTTTCAAATGTATGGGAAATATGTTTTGAAAAATAACTAATGGATACTTGGGGATCAGAATTGTATAGATTCATTAGGGGTATCCGGTAGAGAATTAGTTTTCAAAATCTACGTTTTCCATTAGTAATTTATATTCCATTTTTTTAGGATACATTTCATATAAATAACAAATATTATAGATTATGGTTCCATCTCATCAGTTGGGATGTATGTGAAATATAGTTATATAGAAATTGACCAATGATTTGTTTGTTTCTCTATTATCATATGTTTTTTAGGGTGAATTCATTCACATGCTTCTAATATGTTACCTTGGTGCTTGTAACCATTCTTTGATGATCAAAAACATGTTTCGGGCCTTGTAGTAGGCCAATTTAGATGAAAATAACTTTTGATCTAGTTTGTTCTGTTATTGATATAGATGATTGAGCTTCAAATAAAATGCACTAAGGTAATGGTATAGAAAAATCCATCTTGAATAAAATATTATCTTCCATGATTTGTCACATAATTAGGTTTCCTTCATCCATACACATGAAATTCATTAGAGAGACCCATATAACATTAACTAATTTAAAGTTATGGAAAAAATAGGTATTAAATGATGTTAGATCCACATGGTAGTAGTCTTAGAGTCGATACATTTTTAGATTTCCATTAAAGTAATATTCAATAGGAAACTCCATAATACATATGATCCATAATCCCTAGAATAGATAAAAGTAATATTATTCCATGAAAATTTGTTAATGTAGAGTGATATCCTATTAATTATGGATAACATTGGTAAAGAATATATATCCTAAAATCCCATAGTGAACATGTCATCCACCAGTACATTATAGACTTCTCAAAACATCACAACTAAATACCACTTGTTATAATTTCTGTATAGACCAAATCAACCATAAACATATATGGTCTTCAGAGTCCGTTGATGTGTTCATTCCTATAGGGTGATAGTTGAATCAGTAAAAATAATGTTAATGTTGAGAATATATTTGGATCCATAGAGGATAAATATGTTTATTTCAATGATAGGGGACATAATGGGTAGTAGGAACTGATCCCTGAATCTTTACGTCAGAATAAAAGGTCATGTCATAATAGATAATAACAAAAGCTCCCAACATTGGGGATGTGTTAATGAAAATTGATCCATTGTGTGAGTTTTCATGAACAAGTTGGTGTTAGAGTTGGTATCTTATGACCAAATATTTTACAATAATTACATGTATATTAATTTTATTAGTTACTAATAAGATATATCAATTCATATTGTTCATTTTTATACATGGATAAGATGTAATAATATCCTAGAGTATTCGTCTCATTTACAAAGTCATTGTAGTTCCCCGTATTGATGAGAACCTTCAAGTACTATAAATATATTCTAAAAAATAGTTTTGTAGTTGTATAAAGTACTATTCTCAGATAGATCATATATAAATAATTAGGTGTGTGTACTAGTATGTGCATGAGGCTTCATTTCATGAATTTTTAACTTCTTAACCTTTAATAAAGGGTATTATGTAAATAGACCCACCGGTTGAAACTCCATCTGTTTTCCTATCATCAGATACTCCTAACAATGAGCATGTGTAATGGTCCATATACTACAATATTATCATCGATACTTTTCACGACTCACTCATATAGATTTACTAACGAAACATGTGATGAAATATGTTCATGGAGAGGTAGGGTACTCTAGGTGCATCATGATTACTATTTTATAAATGTATAAGTTAAGTAGGGATCTATGCCTTACATATTTGTGGAACTTGATATCTGATCCCACTGATTGTAATAGAACAATCACGTTAGATTACATGGCCATAGTGCAACAATAAGTTTATTTCTAATTGTCAAATATGTTCATATTAGGCATATTGGATGGTGAAATTGAAGTGCAACATTCATGAAGATATTTTTTGGAAAAAGGATTTTATTACCGTAAGTGATTTATTATATTTTATTCATTGTTGTGACATAAGGTTATATCTATTGGGAGCCTTGACCCATTTCTATAAAATACATTTTAACATTAGTGAAGCCCCCCTAATTCCAAAAAGAATGAATCATAGAGGGTCACACATGTAACACCAAAATTTTCATTGGACATTTTCTCTTTAAAGTAATTCGATAACATGCGCTACACGCTACACCGACTCCAAGTGCACCATGACTTACCAAAATTTCCATTCAAAAATCGGTTATAAATAGTATTTTCTGAAGTTTGAATTTTAAAGAAATTCATTTTTTAGATAAAAAAAGTATTTTTTAGAAAATGGAATTTTGCAGTCTTTTAATGGAAATCCCTTTTTAAAAACAATATATGATACATTTATATATTAAATTAAATGAAATAAAAATTTTCGTTAGAATAAGGACATAAAACATTAGTTTGGATTTATTTCTGGTACTATTCTGATAAATTTCATATTTGGACGAATATTGAAAAATACTATGTTTTAATTGATAAGAAATTTTTTAATAAAAATAATATACAGTGTCAAATTAAGAATTTGAATGGTTTTTAAGTATAATTATATTATATTTTTATCATTTAGTACAATTTAGGACATTATATGTAATTTCACATTTAATGTTGACATAAAAACATGTCAATCTTTTGATAGTTTTTACTTTTTAAAACACTCACTTTTCAGTTTTGACGATTGGAATTAATTTTAAATTAATAAATGCAACTTATATGTATTTAATTTGGTGAAATAATTTTTATTTTTGAAATAATAACATAAAAATTATCTTAGGGTCAATTTTTGGTATTGTTTTGAAAACATTCATTTTTTGATGAATAGTGAAAAACACATTTTTATTATATAAAACATGATTTTTATTTAAATAATAATTTATTTTATTTAAATTTATTTTAAGTCCCAATAGATTTATAATACCTATATAACCTTAGTTTAATTCATTAGATTCATTTTATAATGAAAATAGATATATAAAGTTTTATTGAACTTTTTAACCCCTTTTACCCACCTTTTAGGAAAATTAAGAAATTTGCCTAAAACGTAATTTTACCGCTTCTTTGAGTTAAATTTCAAAAATCCAAGAGACAAGGTCAATATCAGTAATTAAAATTTTATTCAATAAGATGAAAACAATTTTTGGTGAATAATAACTTTTGACTTTTATTTGTGACATTTAAAAGTAAATAGTGTAATTAATGGTAAAAATGATATCATTTTTACCATAACACATGTCTTAATTCTATTAGATAAGTATAAATTGACAAAAAACAACCTTAGTAATATAATATAGTCTTCTTTGGTCTTCTAGGATTAGATTAAGACATTTATTATTATTTTATTTAAAGAATAGTTAAAAGAGTTAATTTCAATGTTTAATAACTAATCCATTTCTAATATAGGGTTACACAAAAAATAAATTCAACTAAAAATATTAATTATAAATATAAATATTTTTCATACCTAATAGTTTTTTATATATTATTTTTATACATTTAATAATTTAATTTATTTATGACATAATGATGAAGCAGTAATTACGTTATTAACGAAATATTAAAATTATTGATTTTCTAAATATACAAATAAATGTAAATTTAGACTTCTGATGAATTAAAAAAAATTATAGGTTAATATGACATGTTAGGGTTGGTTATCTAAATTTTATTTGATGTTATAATGTTTTTATGGATTTCAAAAAAGAGAAATACTGAATAGTGTTAAAATTGGCATAATTGATTTTTAAAAAAAATACTATATTATTAATTGATATAAAATTAATAAAAATATAAGGATAGTCCTATGAAATTAGATAATTTTATATATATTAATAATTATCCACATGGGGTTCTATTGTCTTGTTATTTTTAGATAATTACCCATATAATTTAAAAATACAAATAGACATGGTAAATGTCAAACTATTTAATTAAGAGTTAAATCTAAAATATAATGTTAATATGATTAACTAAACCTTTGAACCTATTGGATGATAGTTTTTAGACTAATATCCCCCTTATCCTTGAAATAATTCATTTTTATTCCATTAGAAACCAAAAATGATTTTATTATAAAATAATATTTCATTCTTTTCATATTGTGACCCTTAGCCCTCTTATATAAGAGAACATCCCCTTCTCTCAAAATCATACCTCCAAAGCCATGTGGCATGGCCAAACCCTGCCCAAATATCCCTCCAAATTCCCTCACATAATAATAGAGTCTTTAAGTTGATCATAAAGCCAACCTAAGAAGCCCTTTTTGTTAAATTAAAAGGAAGAACCGGAAGAAGAGGAAAATATTTCATCACCTCTTTCAAGTTATTTTCTTATTCCACATCCTCTTTCTTTGCGCATTCCATTCTAAAATAATAACTTGAGTATATTTTATATATTTTTATGTTATTATAAAAATGGTTCAACCAAATCTATTATTCTTTCCATCCAATAAATGACAAAGTCACCATACTTGCGTACGTACGGATTACCGTCTCCACATTGTGTTGTAGTTTGTTATTCAAAGACTTCATTATTTGGATGGGTATAATAATTAGTATAATTAATGTAACTAATAAATATAACATGTTAATTATTATGTATATATGATATACCATCCAATTACATATGATTTCTCCATCAATGTAATGAAATTTTCGCTCGTGAGTACGTACGGACTACTGTCTCCGCGAATGCGATGAGATTGTTTCCCCATTGTAATCATTCAAAAATAATATTCATTTTATGATTAAAAATAATGTTTATGAACATAATATAATTTTGTATATGAACATAATACGTCCTATTCATAATAAAAATGGCTTACTTAACCATACATATAATGGAAAATGAATCAGTTACCACCGAAAATGAAGATACTACTAAAATATTATTAACAATGAAACATAACAAGATCATATATGATATCATATTTTTTTATATAGTTTCATGTATAATTTAAAAAAAATGTTATAACTATTATATATGATTTTAACAGACCCTCGACTACAGAAAAGTACATAGTAAGGGTTAATTCTACAATCACTATACTAATCTGAGTTTTTTTTAACTAAGTATCAACTAGGACCACGTTATCATCTCCATATGTGTTTTCTTAAAACATTCACTGAAAACATTTTTAATATTTACTATACAATTGGTTAAATTCATTTATAACCTTATTTGACCTTATATGTTTTGAAAAGAATATTTCTGTCGTTTTCCAAACAAGGTACTTTATGACCTTTTCAACAAAATGAAGGTAAGAATGTTTTTTAAACTTATACAGTGAGTGTGTATATTTTATGTCGTTATTACATAATTGGAGCTTCCATTTCAATCTTATATGAAAATATTCAAAATAAAAGTTTTATTTTATAATTATATGATTTTTAAATGATTTCAAAATCACAAGAGCTATTTCTATAAAAAAAGTTTTGATTTCATCTATGTCAATATCCTTTTGATGGATTTTAAGCTTCATTGAAGTAGATTTATTATGATACAAATCATCCATGTTGTATTGAAGGTTTTGTGATATATTTGAAATTAGATGTGTTATTTTAATACCATTCATGTCCTATGGATAAATTATTGACTTTTCATATGCTAGTTTTCGTAAGAATGCTTATGTTATATTTAAACCATTTCATATGAGGAATGCTTTGGAATTAGTAAGTGGTGGGTGGAGCCTGGTGTATCTCATCGATGAATCAATTGGTTTCATGAGACAAACTAGTATCTTGGCACATGGCCTTGATAAAATCTTATTTGAAGTCTTGGCACAAGTCCTTGACTTTGTGGTTATGAAGTGTGGAATTATGGATTCCATCATTATGAAAGTGGCAATTAATATTTCATGAGATTATTCAACTAGTATAATATTCATGTGAATACGTAAATGGGATTATTTGATTTTAAAATTTATGTATTATGTTGATGTTTAAGTTTAATAAGATTTTTTTAGTCTAATACATTTCCTTAAATGTTTATTCTTATTTATAAAAGTTTCCGCTGTATTTTTATCCTTAGAGAGCATCTGAACTGACCCCTTTCTTATGTTTTATTTTTTATGGATTCCCAGAAGTATATTATGATTGATAAGAAAGGTTAAGCTAGGAGATTAATGGATTTCTCAAAGGGTCATTGATGTTGTGTTTTATTTCCTAATGTGTAATTTAATGTTCATGTATGAAATTTATTTTCCAAGACTGCTAAACTGATCTGTCTTTTGGAACTTGATTCCTTGTAATCATGCCAATTTTATTTAATAATGCACCGACTCTGGGTAATTGGAGTCGGGGCATTAGAGTTGGTATCAGAAGAATTTTAGTGACATCCTTTGAAATAGATTTAGAAAAACTCTAATTAGAGAACATTAAACTAATATAGAATTTGGGGATTAGTATAGAAGAACATAGTAGAATTTTGGTAATATAGAGATTTTGTGTATTTTCCAAAAAATACATTCCTGTCTGGATACGAGTTGGCAGAGGCTGCTCTGGCACAGATGTACCTAGGAGTGAAAACTCAGACAAAGAATTTCGAGCTTGACCCAGGATATCCAAGTAAATGAAAATGGGCCTTGCTTCACTCTTGGTTACGACACTCCTAGGGGATATGCTTAAGATAATTCACATTTTCATTACAATCTCTTATGAAGGATTTATGAGTAAATACTTTCTCAAAGAAAACATTTTATCATTATAGATTATATGCATAATATTTTCAATTTACATTAGGTATTTTACATGTTCAAGATTATGCATTGTGATTCATAAACTAACCTAGTGTTTTCCATTGTTTAGAAATGGAGCCCAGTAGAATGCATGAGCATTCTAGTAATATGCATGATCGAAAGATTAACAAGGATCATATCTTTTGTGATATTAAGACAACATTTTGATGGGAAATATTCTCCCTTGTATCCACGTCATATGAAGAAATAGTATCATGTGTTAATAAGAATAGTAATGAATTCTCTAAGTCCTATGGCTTTGAAGGGAAGCGAGAGAAGAAAAGGATGGTAGAGAAAAAGATGGATAAAGGGAAGAGGGAAAAGAAGGATTTTTCAATATGTGATAACTGTGGAAAAAATCACCTCGGTAAATTCATGAAGGGAATGGGAGTTTGTTAAAAGTGTGGAGAAAAAGGACTCCATGTAAATGATTTAAAGGGTATGAAAAAGGTTTCAAATGTACAATGCTTCATCTTTAAAGAGTTGGGACACTACGTGAATCAATGTCCAAATCATCAAAGAATACACCAAATGTGCTATTAGATAATAATAAAGTTATGATACTACCGAAGATGTAGAGGAATGATTAGATTTATTAAGTTTTTATTAAAGTATTGTTTCATTTGAGTATTATATTAATGATGTACATGTTATAGGAATTATAGAGTATATAAGTATTGTACAACATTATTATTTCATTAAGGACATGAGATTGTGTGGGACCAAGAAAAGTGACTCAATTACAAGTTAATATTTTTTGGAAAATGTATGGTTGAGAAAAAGATAAACCATAAGGTGGTTCTAATATAGAGTTAGTGATTTTAGAATAATATATGAGTGATTTGGATAAATCATATTAGATATTCTTGACTACCTTGAATCTGATTAATAATTCGTATATTCCATCATTGTTGGTGTTTACAACATTTTTGGACATATGGAGTATATCTAGTATTCTATAATTGATAAAGTTGTACATACCTATTCAAATAAAGTTTTATAGTAAATTAGGGTGTTACAATTTTTTAAAAGAATAAATGGTGAAGGTATACACATGTTATTACGTGGAAAAATGGATCTTCATTATGTTTACATTCCTTCTATATTTTGGACTGTGAGTTTGGACAGATGTATTTTGTGTAAGTCTAAAGGTTGGAATCGATTATGTTTGACATTTGATACTATTTATAAGGTTAAATTATTTCTTGAGATTATTTTGTACTATCATAAAAAGGACAACCTAGAGGTCAGGAACCAACTAGTCACGTCCGCCAAGGCCGAAAGAATTGAACCCACAACCGAAGGGCGACAAGGGTGGATGACCTACCACCGGTATACTTGATGTCCTATTATATATAAGTTAGTTTTTTTAAATAGAATTAAAAATGAATTATAAATTCATTATTTTTGGAACCATATATGGTTATGATAAATATAATATTTCTGGATTCTATTATATTTTGGAGTGAAAGATGAGATTGTGCTAGAAATTAGTTGAAGGATGAAACTATTATTGTCAATTATATTTTTTTCATATTATTATATAATTATTAAACTTTAGTTGAGGGGTTGGAAAACCAAATTTTTTTATCCTAATACCTTTTGTTTGAACTAATGATATTTTAAATCATCATAGATTGATAGATTTGAGGCCATCAATTTTACACTTGTTTGTGATTGATGACCTCAATCACTCCATATATATATTTACATTTATCCTCCAATTATGTGTCTCTAATTTCCACCAATGTTATCTTAATGGAGATCATAATTTGGTGGTGACTTTTTCATTTCCCTTTCCCACTTATTAAAACTAAATTTTATTAAACCAATTTCCGATGTGGGGTTTCCACAAAGGTAATTTTCTATTTTTGTTATTTTATTTTCGAAGAAAAAGTTTAAATTGACAGGGATAAATTTATTGAATGAGGGTTTAATGTAACACCCCAATATTTCATAGTATGTTTTCTATTAAACGTAATTCGATAACTTACGCTACATGCTACACCGAGTGTGAGCATACCCTGACTAACCAAACCAACCGTTCAAAAAGTTGTTATGAATAGTATTAATTGAATTTTGAATTATAAATTTACTATATAATTTTAGAATCCATATTATGTGGTTCTTATATATAATAAAATAACAACGTCATTTTTTAGATAAAAGAAGTATTTTTCAGAAAATACAATTTTACCGCTTTTTAATGGAGATCCTTTTTTTAAAAAATATTTGATACTTTTATATATTAAATTTATTAAAAATAAATTCTTCTTTAGAATCAGGACAAAAAAATTTAGGTTGGATATATATTTGGTACATTTCTGATAACTTTTATATTTTGTCGAATTTAGAAAAATACTATGTTTAAATTGAAAACAACTTTTTTAATAGAAATAATTTATAGTGTTAAATTTTTCTTTTGAATGGTTTTTAAGAATAATTAGATTATATTTTAATCATTTAATACAAATTAGGTCATTAAAAGTAATTCTACATTTAAATTTGACAAAAAAACGTGTCAATCTTTTGATAGTTTTTAATTTTTAAAAAACCTGCTTTTTGGTTTTGACAATGGGAATTAATTTTAAATTAATAAATGCGTCTCTTATATTTTGAATTAATAATATCCAAATTAGAATGGAGTGAATTATTGGTATTTTTCTGAAAACATTCAATTTTTAATGAATAGTGTAGAACACTTGTTATTATTTAAAATAGAATATTTGTTTAAATAATTATTTATTTTATTTAAATTTATTTTTAGTAATAATATATATATGATACCTATATATGTATAATTTAATTCATTGGAGTCATTTTATAATCAATTTAGACGTTTATAATTTTATTGAACTTTTTAACGTTTTTTACCCACCTTTTAAGCACATTAAAAAATTTGCATAAAACATAATTTTACAACTTCAGTGAGATGAATTTCAAAAATTCAAGTGACATGGTTAATATCAGTATGTAAAATTTTTTCCAATAAACAGAAAATAATTTTGGGTGAATTGTAACTTTTGACTTTTATTTACCATGGTTAAAAGTAAATAGGGTAATTAAGGGTAAAAATGATTTCATAAATACCCTAACACATGTCATAATTGTATTGGATAAATATAATTCTTCCAAAAACAACCTTAGGAAGAAAATGATCCTCTTATATCCACATGGATTAGATTGGCACATTTATTATTATTTTATTTAAAGAATAGTTAAAAGAGTTAAATTCAAAATTTAATAACTAAACCATTTTAATATAAGTTTACGCATTATATAAATTCAGTTATAAATATTAATTAGAAAGATAAAAAAATTCATATATGATTCTATTTTATTTATGATTTTTATAAATTAAATAATTTAATTTATTTATGACACAATGATGATGCTGTAATTATGTTATTAATGAAATATTTAAATAATTGATATTTCAAATTTCCAAATAAAAGTAAATTGAGACTTTTGATGAATTACTCTTATTTTATAGTTTAATATGACATGTTAGGGGTTGTTAAATAAATTTTATTTGAAGTGATAATGTTTTTATGGCTTCCAAATAATCAAATACGAAATAGTGTTAAAATTGACATAATTTAGTTAATAGAACAAATACAATATTATTAATTAATATAATATTTATAAAAATCCGAGGATCGTCCAAAGGACATATATAAAGTTATATATATTGATAATTAACCACATGGGGTTATCTTGGCTTGTTATAGTATGTTTTTTAACCATATAATATTAAAATAAAAAGAGACCTGGTAAATGGAAAACTATTTAACTAAGAGATAAATATAAAAGATAAGGTTAATAAGATGAACTAAACTTGTATAAAACCTATTAGTTGAGATTTTTTCGGCCCATCCCCCCTTATCCTAGAAATAATTCATTTTGGAAACATTAGAAACAAAAAATTATTTTGTTATAAAATAATATTTCATGCTTTTCCTAAAGTGACCCTCACCCCTCTAATAAAAGGGAACTTCCCCTTCTCTCAAAAACACACCACCAAAGCCATTTGGATCAGCCAATACCTGCCCAAATATCCACCCAAAATCCCCCACATCAACCTAGAGTCTTGTAATTTATCGGAAATACAACCTAAGAAGCCCTTTTGATGCAATCAAAATGAAGAACCCGAAGAAGAGGTAAATATTTCTTCAGCTCATTCATGTTCTTTTCTTCTTCTACTTCCTCTTTATTTTTTTTGTTTCCCTTATAAAGTAATAACTCGAGTATCTTCTATATATTGTGATATTATTATAAAAATGTTACAACCATATTCATTATTCTATCCATCATATAAATGACAATTTCACTATACGTGCGTACGTACGGATTATCGTCTCCACGTCATGGTGTACGTTGTTATTCAAACACTTCATTATTTGGATGGGTATAATAATCAGTATAGCTAATTCAGATAATAAATATAACATTTTAAAGATTCTTTATATATGATATACCATCAAATTAAATACACTTTCACTATCAATATAATTATATTGTCACTCATTCGTATGTACGAATTACTGTCTCCACGAACGTGATGAGATTAATTCCCCATCATCATCATTCAAGAATAATTTTAATTTTATGATTAAAAATAATGTTCATGAACATAATAAAATTCTGTATATGAATCAAATACATCATATTAAAAACAAACATGGCTTATGTATCCAAGCATATAAAGGAAAACGAATCAGTTAAAACCAGAAATGATGATACTACTAAAATATTATTAGCAACAAAATATTATAAGATCATATATGATATCATATTTATGTATATAGTTCATTAATAATTTAATAGAAAAATTTTAAGTATTATATAGAATATTAACATACCATCATCTAATGAAATGTACACGGTAATGGTTAACTCTACAATCTCATTACATATCTAAGGTTGTTTTTTCGTAAGTATCTACTGGAACCTCTTTATCATCCACATATGTGTTTCCATAATATTGAATTTGAAAATTTTAAAATATTTACTATAATATGGGTTAATGTCATTTATACCCTTATTTGACCTTAAATGTTTTGAAAGGAATCTTTCTATCATTTCCAAACAAGGTACATTGTGACCTTTTCGACTAAATTAAGGCACGAATGATTTTTTACTTATACAACAGGTGCATCTAATTCTGGCCATTATAACACTGTCGAATCTTCCCTTAAAAGAATATAAGAATATTTAAAAAAAAATTCTTTTATAGTTATTTTAATTTTATATGATTTCAAAATAGAAAGAGATATTTCTCAAAAAATATTTTTGATTTCATCTATGTCATTATTATTTTGATGGATTTTAAGCTAGTTTGAAGTTGATTAATTATGATACAAATCATACATATTGTATTGAAGGCTTTGTGATATGTTTGACTGTGGATGTGTTATTTTTATACCATTCATGGTTTATGGATAATGTATTGACATTATGTATGATTGTTTTAATATGAGTGTTTATGTAATGTTAAAACATTTTCATATGTGGAATGCATTAGACATAGTAAGTGACATGTGGTGCCCACTATAGCTCTTCAATGCATCGGTAGGTCTCATGAGACAAACTAGTGTCTCAAAACTAGGCCTTGACAAAATCTTATTTTTATTCTTGGCATAAGGCCTTGACTATATGGTTATGAAGTCTGGCATTATGCATTCCAACATTATGAAAGTGGCTATTGATATTTCATGTGATTATTCGACTAGCAGAATATCCATGCGAATAAGTAAATGGAATTATTTGATTATTTTCATATTATGATGAAGTTTATGTTTAAAAAGATTTTTTTTAGTCTAATACAATTCCTTAAATGTTTATGGTTATTTGTGAATGTTTCCTCTATATTGTTATACCTACTGAGCATCTGAGCTCACCCCTTTCTTATGTATTATTTTCCTAGGATTCCAATAGGTGTATTGTCATTGATAAGAAGGGTTAAGCTAGAGGATTAATGGCCTTCTCAAAGGATCATTGTTGTTGTGGTTTATTTCATAATGTGTGATATAACATTCATGTATTAAATCTATTTTTCAATACTGCTAAACTGATCAGTCATTTTGGGAAATGATTCTTTGTAATCATCTCGATGTCATGTAATAATGCACCGACTCTGGATAACTAGGGTCAGGGTGTTACAAAACATTATGTTTTTCCATTGACCTCATTTAAATTTTTTTTGAAATTAATTAAATGATGAAATATTATTCTCAATATCGAGGAATAATTTTTTTAACTTTTTTATCGATCACAAATATTCATTTATGATTGAAATATTTAAATTAATCCTTTTTTCAATTATAAAATAATAAACAGTGGAGGTTGAATGGACCAAGACTATGTCTATTGTTAAATATTTATTTAAAAGTGGGTAAATGTTATTTATTATTGTGCACAATTTCAGGCATTACAAAATAACATTATTATTATGTGGCATGGGGTTTATTAAAGATTAATATATTATTTAAGGCCACACGTGAAATTTAAAAAATATCTTACCATAATCCCTATCCCTATTAATATATAGTTATTTCTATTTTATTATTTAGTGATTCAATTAGTTGCAAATTGTTAATAGATAAGCATTTCACGCAATAGACTCCCCCTCTTTCAAATTCCTCCCATCTACCTCTCACTGATAATGAATAAATCTATATAAATAATGCATGATGATTAATGTTTTGTGATATTACCAAAAAATAAATCATAATTTTTGGAAGATCAATATAGAATATGTGGATCACTTATAGAGGTATTGTACACATGAGTCTTCCTAACTCAGTAAATGTAATCCAAGAAGGTTTCGCATAAGATAAACATCGTATTTAAATGATGATCCATGCTTAGGATACATATTATTTCAATGTAAATTAGTTAATAAAAACTATAGAATAAAATATCATGTCTCTGGGTTTTGAGACATTTAATTTAAAATTAATTTTAAATATATCACCTTCCATCGATGCTTCTGCTACACCTAGAACAAGAAAGTTGTATCATTGAAGACACATTTCAAATTTATAATTTTTTATTTGATTATTGATATTGGATTAATATTTGATAGATTTTCGTTTCATATTATAAATTCATTAATATAATTTAAATTAAATTTTTATTAACTTATTAATCTTGATCAGTTAATGTGTTAATTTCATAATGGTATAGGAATAGATGACGAAATATTATAGATGTCACCAAATAGTGGTAATTAATTTTGATAGATAACATGAGACAACCTGGAGTTGTTTCAAGGAATATGTCATTTAACAAAGTTCACTACACCAATTTGTGTTACAAAAATACATTTATCACTGATTAGTTAACTACACATGATATATTAATTGAAAATCATGTATAGACAAAGAAAACCTTGAACACAAAATATTGGATTACACAGCATGTAGTCTACAGTGTTTAGCGGAAAAATTCACGAAATCTTTGTGGTCATTATTCCGTGTCAAACGGTTTGATACTGATAGGCTGGAGCCTTAATGATATACATGAAGCATATTAAGTGTACATGGAATGTACAATATCATTTAGCACATCTGAAATACACATCATTCCATATAGAAAAAATAAAACACACAAAATAAAATATACATTGAATATAGATAGACTGTACAGGTCATATATCTTCTCACTTGAGAACATGTTGCGCCTTTTTGTGGGTTTTATAGGAGGATGAAATTCATACCACATGGCATGTAACTATCCTATTCACACTGTGTAATATAATGAGAATCATGTCAAAGATCCAAGCATGCATATCAGGCACACCTAATGAAAAACACATTGTATTTCTGTTGTTAGTAAATGATGTGTAGTCTTGGTAATGTCACAACCCAACCCAATAGGGCTCGAACAACAACTACCCCGAGTCCACCACCATAGGATAGGGGTGGAAACAAGTGAAAAAATAAAAGTCTTATATGAGAGGCCATTTCCTTATTTACCTTCACAAACACACTAAAATATCTCCATAAAAAATGAGGTAGAATAATAATATATGATCTAACATCAAGATAGTAAACAATGAATGTAAAACCTATAAGGATTATGAGAGTATGATAGTGTAAACCGAAATGAAATGGGGGAATATAGTCACCCAATGAGATAGATTTCCAAACTGACAAAACTAGAGATATAAATACCAAGAGCCTCGCTTTGAATCTCCATGTTCCAAACACCGTACATGGTCTAATGCACTAGGTATCCCAATCCTCCTCTATTATCTACACAGACTCATATTTCATCTACATTAGAAATGACTTTGTTGGAAAATACCTTGTATGGGTGAGTATATACATACCCAGCTTCATGCTCCAAAAGATGAAGGGGGCAGTAAAATACATGGTTGGAATAAAAAACTGAAATAATAAAAAGAGTAAAAAGAACCAATAAAATCGGTATATACCGAAAAGGCTCGATCATGGGCACAAAGACCCATGACCCCAAATTTATTAAAAAGATAAAAGTTTCAAGGATCAGGATACATGGGAAATGCTAAAATGCAGCAAACCACATCAAAAGCAAGGCACCACAAACAGAAATCACCTTTTTCGAGGACATCCCCGACCCCTAGCCCCTCGATTGGCTGGAGGGCGCCCACACCCCCGTGAAATTCCAGCTCCTGGCTCCACCGGATACTCCACATGATCTGCAGCCGCAATCAGCTGCCGATCCTCTGGAATAGTCTGAGACACCAGCCAGTCTTGTTGAGTAGGCTGGGACACATGCCCTGGAGAGGTCTGCTCATCTAGTGTGCCGTCCACAGCCGCCTGCATTCTCCCAGAAGAAGACCCCTCACAATTGCCTTCCTGGCGAGCTACAGCAGCAGGGAGATCAACTGGGCGAGCCTCCTGTGAATCCTGGATCACCTGCATCTCATCAACTGGTCGAGCCTCCTTTGTATCCTGGATCACCTGCGTCCCAGAAAAGGGGAAAGCAGAGTTGGACACTACCACAGGGGACTCCATCCCCTTATCAACAGCGGGTCGCAAGGTGATAGCTCGATGATTGCTGCATCCTGCATTCTTTATCCCTTCCAAATTAAGCATATCAAACTCCGGAGTATTAATGGACTCCAGCATAGAAAAGAAACTAACTCCTGTCGCTGGAGTTTTTTGCTCAGAACTCATAGAATACTTAGGAGAAGCTTCCATAGCAGCAACCGGCATAGGTGAGCCCTCCAACACAACCATTTTCCCGATATCAGCATCTGCCTGCTGGGCAACATCCTCGCCTACACTATCACTATCCACCATCACTGCACCTTCCATCTGGGCTCCCACAGTAGCTACCTGGGCTGAACCTGCCCTCAGCTTCTTCAACGTCACCAGAGTATCCTTTGGGGCAGCCTCCGTAGCAGCAACCGGCAGAGGGGAGCTCTCCAACACAACCGCTTTCCCAATATCAGCATCTGCCTGGGCTGAACCTGCCCTCAGCTTCTTCGACGTCACCAGTTGATACCCTTCTTCATCAAAGACCTTCATCTTACCCTTCATACGAGCCGAGGCCACTGCAGCACGATCAAGCTCAGCATTCACATCGTCCTGAACAGCTGCCTCATGCTCTGATTGGGCCCCTTCCTCTTCATCAACAAGCAAATATTCACCCTGCTGGGCATCAACCGTAGCCCCATGTTAAACCTCAGTAGCCATTGTGGCAGCATCCGTAAGCACGAGATGACACCCTTCCTCCTCTTCCGCAATGTCATCCCATGACCTGCAAACATCACCCATAGAAATTCCAATGATAGACGAGTCCAAATCCTTATCCACTGATCGAGCAGCAGCAGCAGCCGGCTGGAAAGCAGCAGCAGTCGGCATCGTGTTCATCTTTCCAGACTAAACACCCATGTCAAGTCACACCTCACCATTATACCACACATATAAGGGGAATACTCACCAGATAGAGGACCCGTGACCTGGTATAACTTCAGGGATCCATTAAACAGATTTAAGACCCATTCCCTAACTCCATAAGAGTATTCCACTTAGTATATAGCTAGAGGACCCTTTCCCTATCCTAATAGGAGGTCACCAAACTGATGGTCAAGGATACATGCCCTGACTCTATAGGGGGTGCAACTCAATATTCAATTGAGGAACCATGCCCTGTCACTTCATGAAGGTTCCGCTCTAGTAATTGTATGATAAACCAGGTGTTTCCATTAGGAGTGTGCCAATCTTGTGTCCGAGGACCCATTCAATGCCTAACATAAGGGTTCCACTCGGATAGATAGGTAGAGGACCCATTCCCTATCTCAGTAGGAGGGTTCAACTCTAATGATCGTTAAAAAACCCATGCCATGCTATTAAGAGGTTTCCACATTGATAGAAGGGTTGGGACCCATGCATATCATAATAGTATGGTTCCACTATAATCTCTCTGATGATCCCTCATGATCATTATCATCATCGAGTGTCACCTAAAGATGAATCCAACTCAAAATATCTCATAGTGTATCTCAAAATACACAAAAAAGGATTCCATTACACTCGACATGGAAAAACATTCTTTAGGCTACTCAAGGGACAAAATATGAGTCAAATGAAGGATTTAAAAGACGTATAAGTTTCCTCATAAAAAATTTAGGGGGACACTACGTGTAAGGGGTCCCAAATGGTGTGAGGTCCTACTCCTCTATCTGGACATGTCCCTGTCTATAGATTGATAGTTTCCCATGTAGCCTTACATGGAATGTAACGAGACTACAAAACATGCCTCAACCACTAGACGTCCTACCCAGGCCCCTAGCTATGTATGTCCATTCCTTCTTGTGCCAGTGTACTACGATACGCAATGTGGCATCCCACACAATATCCATTACATTTGTTTTGGGTGTTGTCCATGTACTCTGGGTGTGTTTTGATAAATGGAATATACAATGAATTTCACATGTTTTTGTACTCTTAGAGTACACACTGGGTTCACATATCCGAGTCACACAACATTTGGGGTGTCCACATGGTGGTTTATATTTAACTCACTATAAACCCTAGATATTGTAGTCAGGGGCTACGTGCCATCACTATGGGAAAGCAACATTTTGCGACGGGTTATTTGCGATGGAAATAAATTACGTCGCAAATACATAGTATTTTGAGACGTGACTTGGGTTCCCGTCGCCAGAAAGTTAGGTGTGGTTTTTTTTTGGTTTGCATTCCATACTATGGGAAGGGTATTTGCGACGGGGAGGTACCTCCCATCACAAATACCGGGACGTGGTAAATAATATATGTGATGACGGAATTCCCTTGTCTCAAATACTGTGTCCGCCAGAGGGTATTTGCGATGGGACAAGTTGCAAATACCTGATGGTGATAGAGAGTATTTTGTGATGGGATGTAGTCATATCACAACAAGTGTGTCGGCATGTCACTATTTGTAATGGGACCCATCGCAAATACCCTTTTAACTACCGACAGAAATTAATGTTGCTGAATGTATTTGCGATGGGTCCCGTGGAAAATAGTACAGTTGCAACAAAAGTAACCTATATACAACCTCATCTGTTTTGTCCTTCATTCCCCTCAATTCCTACTTTCTCTTTCTCTCTAAACTCTAATTTTAGATTGAAATTTTTTCTAAGTTAGTTTTTTTACAAAGAAGTTGTAAAGGCATCTGGACCTATAAGAGATCAAGTTTAATGGTATTTCTGTTTTATTAAATTTAGTATTTATTTCATTTTTTCTATTAATTTTAATTATTGTCGATTATTTGTAATTAAATTAGATTTTAATTTTTTTGTCATAAGTATTTATTTGTAATAATAAATTGAAATTATTAGTACTAATTTTTGGTAATTAGTAGTAATTAATAATTATTAACAATAATTAGTAATGTATATAAATAATTAGTAGTAATTAATAATTAGTAGCTATAATCACATGAGCCTCATCCTAGTTGGTAAGGTATCCTTAAGTGCATCCACAAAACCTAGGTTCAAAACTAGGTAGAGGCATATTTCTGGGGGTATTGTAGTTGTATTGTAGCAGGTACGGTAGCAGTACTGTAGGAGGAACTGTAGCAGTACTGTACACTGTGCGGTACTGTAGCAGAACTGTACATCATACAGGTACAATAGAAGGAAATGTGGCAGTTAATGTAGTAGGTATTGTTCGTTATTGTAGCAGCTAGAACAATTCACCTTGGGCCACCGGTTTGGGCTTGAAGTCATTTAGGATTTCAGGTCACCCAATACATCGGGTCAATAGGGCATTCGGGCCACCTTTAAGGCCTCCAGGCCACTTCAAGGCCTTCATGCCACATGTTGTTGCCCCAGACACACTACAAAAAGAGTAGCACAGAAGAGGATTCAGAGTAGGTGCACTCACCAGAGCAGAGCCAAATGGATTTGTTAGAATGAGATGGTATGGCTATGGAATCCGGACCAGTCTGTGCCTGCACGGGAAGCCTAGCCAGATGGCAATGCAAAGGTGTAGAGCTACTATCATGATGCAGATGCTGGGGATGAGCATTTCCTTGTAGATAGTCTTGTTGAATTTCCTAAGACCTTCGGGTTATGTAATCTCCGAATCCTTCAGGCGATGTAATCTCTGAGCCTACGGGCCTTGTGAGGGTTCCCCCTCACCGTTTGAAGGGGGTTATCAAAAATCAATAAAAATGAAGGCCTTCGGGCCATTCGACTAGTAGCTGTAATTTGCTATAATTGATAGAAATAAAAGCTAATTAGTAATAATTTGGGTTAATTAGTAATAATAAGTGAGTAATAGTAATAATTAGCAGCAAATAGTATTAATTAGAGAAAAATAGTAATAATTAGCGATAAAATATTAATAATTAGGAAAAATTAGTAATAAACATTTTCAATTAGTAATAAATATTAATAATTAGTAATAAAAAGTAAAAATTTGTAATAATTTGTAATAATTTGTAAAAAATAGTTATAATTAGTAATAAATATTAATAAATAGCAATAAATAGTAATAAATACTAATAATTAGTAATAAATAGTAATAATTAGGCATAATTAGTAATAATTATTACTAATTAGTTATAAATAGTAATAAATAGATATGAATAGTAGTAATTAGTAATAATTAGTAATAATTTTTAATAATTTTTAATAATTAGTAATAATTATTAATAATTAGTAATAATTAGTAATAAATTGCAATAAATAGTAATAAATAGTAATAATTAGTAATAAATAATAATAATTAGTAATAATTAGATATAAATATTAATAATTAGTAACAATTAGCAATAAATAGTAATAAAAAGTAATAATTTGTAATAATTTGTAATAATTAGAAATAATTAGTAATAAATAGTAATAAATAGTAAAAAACATTAATAAATGGTAATAAATAGTAATAAATAGCAATAAATAGAAAAAATTGAAAAAATTGTAATAAATTGTAACAAATTGTAATAAATTGTTATAATTGTAATAATTAGTAATAATTAGTAATAATTAGTGATAATTAGTCATAATTTGTAACAATTAGAGATAATTTGTAATAATTTGTATTATTTTTAATTATTAGTAATAATTAGTGATAATTAGTAATAATTAGTAATAATTAGTAATAAATAGTAATAAATAATAATGAATATAAATAATTGTAATAATTATTAATAATTAGTATTAATTGTAAATAATTAGTAATAATTAGTAACAGTTAGTAATAGCTACTAATAATTTGTAATAATTTATAATAATTAGTAATAATTAGTAATAATTAGTAATTAATGGTTATAAATAGTAATAAATTGTAATAAATTGTAATATATAGTAATAAATAGCAATAAATAGTAATAAATAGTAATTATTAGTAAAAATTTGTAATAATTAGTAATAATTAGTAATAACTAAAACTAATTAGTAATAATTAGTAATAATTAGTAATAATAAGTAATATTTAGTAATATTTAGTAATAATTATAAATAATTAGTAATAATTAGTAATAATTAGTTATAACAAGTGATATATAGCAATAAATAGTATTAAATAGATAAAATAGAAACAAATAGCATCAAATAGCAATAAATGCTAATAAATGGCAATAAATAGCAATAAATACCAATAAATGTAGATAAATGGCAATAACAAGAATAAATTAGAATAAATAAGAATAAATAAGAATGAATAGGAATAAATAGGAATAAGTGTTTATAATTTGGAATATTTATGAATAATTAGGAATTATTATGAATAATTACGAATAATTAAGACTAATTATTATTAATTATGAATAATTTGGAATAATCAGAAATAATTAGGAATAATTAAGAATAATAAGGAATAATTTGGAATAATTAGAATTAATTATGAATATAATCAACTTTAACAAATTGTAATAACTCGATGCAATTTACAATGGATTAACATCACTCCTTTTACTCGATGGTGCCTCTCCTTTCGACTCTAACCAAATCAAAAAATTATGAAAAATATGCTTCTACTTATACATATCTGATATCTTATGCACGAGTTTTGATATGCATTAGTAAGACAACCTTTTTTATAATATTTTTAGGTGGTGACAGTTACAAGAAGGTGAATCATCAACGGAAATGGGATCTTTTGTATGGAACCGCATTTACTTGCATCTTTCTCATAGTGAATTCACAATAAGGAATATACTCAAATGTACGCTTATACATTCTCGTATTCATAAAAATGGATATGCATACCTTCGATGAGATTCGTCATTTTGATTTTTGTATGAGAATTTTGAATGTAAATGAGACGCCAGACAAAAGAGTATCCATCAATCCACTGGAAATTATGTCTCCCGTAATTAATGGTAAGAATTAAAAAGTTTTTGTAATTAATTATCTTCTCCTTCGGATAGTGTTTTTCTAATTTTAAATTATTCCAAAATTGTAATGATTTTAAATTTTGTAGAAAAATATAGAACAAGGAAGTTGACAATAGTAATTTCTAGATGAGCATGATTGGATAAACCCGAGTAGAAATCCAAACAGTTCTAGTTTAAATCCTATATATATTAATGCTATTAAAGATTTCTTATCATTTTCATCATCAAAAACATAATTTTTTCATAAGGCGTGATTAAGAATCATTATAAAAAATGTGTTCTATGAACTTTTTACACATTTGAAAAGGTTGGGGGACATATCATTCATTTTTGTTTTCAACATTATTATGTTTTTTGGTATCAACACAGTGAACATAGTTCCAGAGAAGATACTAATAATTTGAATCTAGATCCATCACAATTTCAAAATTTAGTATATGATGTTGTAAGTCCATCAGTTCAACAAACTGCAACTTAGGATGATATTGATTTAACTCCTGAGCTGGAACCATCTAAATTTTATGATTGGTTGAATTCTGCTGAGGATGCATAATATCCTAGTTGCAAGATAAGAAAATCAAAAGCATTTGCAAAATTTATGGCTATTAAATCAGATAATGCAATGTCAAAAAACTGTATTGATCAGATATTTTCTTTAATTAAAACATTTTTTTCGTGAAATAAATATGTTTCCTACAAATTACTATGAGATAAAGAGGCTGGTTTGTAATCTAGGACTTAATTATCAAAATATTACTGCATGTGAAAATGACTGCATCTTATGTTCTTGTGAAAATGAGTCGTTGGATAGTTTTCACACATGTGAAAAATTGAGGGGTAAAGAAGCTCAACCCAAGAATTATGGATCGATTCATATAAAATACTTGAGATATTTCCCACTAACACCCATGTTATAAGTTCTATTTAGGTCCCAAAAGACAGTGTTAATGATTTCATGGAACAAAACCAAGATTTCAACTGGTAAAATCTAGAATCACCCAGTTGATGGTGATTTATGGAATCAATTTGAATGACATCATCCATATTTTTCTTTTGAAGCGTGAAACCTGTGATTGTATATTTTTACAGACCGTTTTTATAAGTTTGGTTCTTATTGTAGTCAGCATTAATGTTGGCATGTCATTGTTTCTCTGTAAAATATACCACCATGGATGTTGAAGAAGGTTCCCTATATCTTTTTTACATTATTAATCTGAAGACATCTGATGAAAAAATTTGATGTTTATTTGAAACCATTTACTGATGAGTTAAATTCATTATGAATTAATGGTTTTAGAATATATTATGTTTCTTCGAAAATAATTTTTGTATTAAAAGTTGCATTGATATAGATAATTAATGACTTCATAGAATATGGAATGTTATTTGGCAGGAGTACACATGGTCCGAAATAATTTCCTTACTGTATGAAATAAAACAAATCATTTATGCTTGTCAATGAAAAAAACCATCAAATTTTCAATTTCATCGTAGATTTCTTCCAACTGGTCATCCTTTTCGTAGGAACGAATCTCATTTCAAAAAAAAAAGAATAATTTAAAGGGATGAACCTACAAAAATGATCTTAGTTACATAGTTAAAATCTATTGTATTTTCATTAACACCCATCACATTTGTGCCAACATTAAACCAACAAAAAATTCATGGTTTTGCGAAAGAACACAGATGGATAAAATAGATCATTTTTTGGGATCTTCTATATTGGTATGATTTTTAGGTCTGCCAGATGTTGGATGTCATGCATGTTGAGAAGAACAATTTTGATAATTTATTTCATACAGTTTTGGATACACCATGTAAGACTAAATATAATGGAAAGGCACGATTAGATATTTCCCAAATTTGTAGGTGACTAGAACTTGAACTGTTTTAAAAAATCGGATCACAGAGGTTAATGAAGCAAAAAGTAGTTTATACACTTTCTAAAGAGAGTCTCATTTTTATTTTGTCAGTGTATAGAATATTTGACACGTCTAGATGGTTATGCTTCTAATTTGGGAAAACTGTTAAGAATGGTCATATTAACAGATTAAAAAGTTGTGATTTTCATGTTATAATATAATGACTTATGCCAATTGGATTCATAGTTTTTTTGAATTCAATTATTTTGGATTCAATAAAAGACTTATTATATTTTTTTAAGACAATTGTGTGGAGACAACATACTATGATTCATTAAGAAAACTTGAAAAAGATTTTGTTTTTATTATATGTAAACAAGAAAAAATCATCCCGTCGGCTTTAGTTGACTCAATGGAACTTATGATATTAAATTTTACACATGAATCAAAATATGAAAGTCCGGTAAAATTTCATTAGATGTTCCCATTCAAAAGATGCATGTAGAAATTGAAGAAAAAAGTACGTAACAAAGAATCAGTTGAAGGCTCAATTACTGAAGCTTATTTGCAAGAGGTAATTGATTTTTTCTACTCTCATTATTTTGAATATAAATATCCCTCAAAAAACATCTACATGGGATGGAAAGAGTGGAATTTTGATGATGAAATAGACCATATATTATCATTTTTTAATTATCAAGATCTTGGATTTGGTGGAGTTCATGAACGATGGATTTCAGATGAAGAACATCTCAGAGCTCGTACATATGTTCTTCTCAACTGTGAAGAAATAACATCATTTTTACTGTGAATTCTTCTATCACTTATTCTATAATTTATGTAACAGTAAGTTAAATTATTTTATTTTTATCTTGTATGATAATCATATCAAGAAATAACTTCTACAATTTACAGCAGCTGCTCTTAAAGAACGCCGAAAAAAAAAATTCAATGGTTTCAAAAACTATTAAAATAAATTATTGTTGGTTTTACATATCATTTATGTTTATTATTTATTTTATTAATAATTGTTTTAAAAAATTTCAGGTGTCTCAACATGATCATAAATTTGACAAGCAGCTATATATATTTAGAAACAGACCAACCAAAATGGTAAAATATTATAATTCATATGTGGTGAATCGTTTTCAATTTCATATAGGTGCATATGTTGAATCAAAAAAACAATGAACTTTGGTGTATTCTTTAGAGGATCGCATCATAGTGCAACTGGTGTTGACTTTTACCGCATGCTGGATGAAATTATTGAACTATGTAATCTATGAAAAAATTACATAATGATGTTCAAATGTTTGTGGTTGGATACTGATGATAGAGGCTTGTATATTGATCCTTCTCATGGAATCGTAGATATTAAATATAATAGTCTTCAGGTAGTAAATGAACTATTTTTACTGGATCAATAGGTATATAAAATTTATTATGCAAAGTATTGTGCTACATCAAGAGACCTGAGTGACTGATGGATCATAAAAAAATGAATTCTCTGGAAAAGCAGTTTACTCAAACTGAAGGTGGTTCCACTGAAGTTCATGGAATAGAAAATATTCAAGAGACTACTCAAAATCCATCTTTTTCACAAATTGGCATAAATATCTATGATGACACCCCATAATAAAGGGTCGATGGTTAAGATGGTGTTAATAATGTTTCCAATGAATTTCAAATGGAGAAAGATGATGAAACTGAATCTCATATGGATTTTTATGATTCTTAGGATTAATATGAAGACATTGACATCGTCATATATGAAGATGACGATGAAGGTGAACATTGATACAGTTTAATTATGGTTATAATGATAACTAATGTATATCTATATATAATACTTATATTCAACAATCTTCTAACAACAATCATTTTGTGTTTCAGATGGACCCTGATCTACTTCGTGAGTTACAAGAGGCTGAGCTACATTTGGATGAGGAGGAGTTGAGATCATCTGACCCACATCCTACTGGCAATTTAGGGGTTATGCATAGGGGGTGCGATCTTGCGTGACAGATGATTCTGGACCCTTTCCCCAATTGACATCCACATATTCTCTTCGGTCCATGTACGAGGAGGTATGGTAACCACTATAATTTAGTTAGCATTCATTAATTTATTTATATAATATTGCGTAATTATTTATTTTTTTCTTACATTTTTGCGCATGTTGCTATTGGATTGGGGAGTGATATCTTGCAAAATTATTTTTCTCAACCATAGATCACATGAGATCAAGTTCCCGTAGAAGTGTAGCTTGACATGATCAATTAATGGCTAGTAAGTAAGTAAATAATATTTATTTTGAAACTTATTTCATTAATAACTTGATATTATAAATTATTTGTTGGATTTATGGTATCCCATTGATGATATCATGTGTGACGTAATCCACGCGGCATTGGAGGTGTCAATGCATGACCGTTTCCATCAGTTTTTGCATAATTTGATATGGACGACCATTAAGAAAGATAGAGTGAGAGTATTTGATGAGTCGTGTAGAGCCCACTGACCAGAGTTCATTTCATCTCATGTTTTGGATGGATTATTTTCACACTTGTTGGGTGGTGGATTTCCGAGGAGAACTTCATTATGCCGGCAGAACCGAGGGAGACAGGAAGTGATTCATCAATCAGGTAGCTATACATTCAGTATATATAGAGATCATATGGTAAGTATCTTTGTTAAATATTTTATATACTATTAAAAATAAACTGTTTATTTTATATTCATATAGTTTGTATAGAAGCTCGATATTATGGAGTACGATGTTTATTGAAGGATGTATAGTGATCCAGCCACTAGAGGGATTAGAGATAATTGCTAGCGTCTGATTGTGGTCAGTTTTATTTCTTTTTCCATTTGAAAATTATCTGCATATAATTTTTTCACTACTTTAATTTCAAATTGAAACAAAAGGAGTCATATAAGGCCATGAACTCCCAGACAGAAGCTGAGAGTCAAGATGAGATGACTGATCAGACAAGTTCCCACCATTTTAATGTGGTGACAAGGATGTAGGTGACCCAGTATACTTTCGAGAGGTGTCAAGTAGTTGGTATCATATCTCATTTGACTCCTAGGACTTATTGTGGTACTTCTGCGATGTCGGTGTCCAGCTCGAGAGGATCTCATGAAGAGGAATCATCTTCTAGCTCACAATATCCAGAGCAGTTGCGAGGTCAAAATGATCTTATAGAGAGTTTTCAAAAGCAGCAGGAAGAGATTTGTCATCAACAACAACAGCAACAACAACCGTAATACGAGAAAGATACGTGTCGATGGAAGTAGTTGCAGCATCAGGAAGTGGAGGAGATGTGTCGGTGATAGTAGCAACATCACGAGCAGATGGAATACATGCACCATCTGACTCGTTGTTTGTGATGGATTTTCCTCCGCCATCTCCTCTAGCTTCTCCACCTCCACTAGAATACTATCCCCCAGTGATTTTTCTGTTATGTTAAAAAAAATTTATTTCATGATTTGTTGTAAAATGACAAATTTACTGTTTTTGTCTTTTATATTGGTGAGAATATTGCATAATTTAATTTTTCATTTCTTTATTATTTTTATTATTTTATTATATTCTTTTTTATTAGTATTATTATATTTTTTGATGATTTTTTTACTAATAATAAGAATAAATATATTTTATGATTTTTTATATTTATTTCTGAATATTTATAATTTTAATATTTTTTATTTTTTTAATAATTTAATAATATTTATATAATTTTTTCATTAATCACAATTTTATTAAATATCTTTTTTTTATTTTATTCAGTATTTACAAAGGGACCTTTTGTGACGGGACCCCGTCACAAATATTTTATATATATGTTTTTTAAATTGGTATTTACGACAGGAAAAAGGGTATGTCCCAAATACATTTTTGCGATGGGCCTGTTGCTAAAGGTTTGTATATATATATCTTATATAATTTGAGAACTATTTTCGACAGGATGATGGGTCCATCGCAACCTGTATTTACATATATAATGTATATAATCGGAGATCTTTTTGGACAAGATGGTTTCCTGTGACAAATATTATTTCTTATGATGGTCTCATCGAAAGAAATACTATATGCGATGTTGTTTTCTACCACAGACTATTTGCAATGGGAGCTTATTGCAAATATCCCATTGGAAATATGTCAAATTTTACAAGTGAATGTGTTCTTTGATTGAAATAACATATTGTCTGGTATTTCTTAGAATCCAAAATATTCTTTTGTAGTTCCATATATATTTCCAGCACATCAAATATCACCTCCCTAATGCCAAAAATCGAATAGGGGACCTCTGTTCGTTGCTTCTGACCATCTGTTGGCAAGAAAATGAAATTTTTATTCACTCGTGTGAGATCTTATCCTCCATCATTGCCAGTGGAATGTCCTGTCACATCACTAGCATTTTGATCCTTAGTAGAATCAACTGCATTAATTAAAAAAATTGGAAACCATTCCCTAATCGCTAATCCATTCATCGTACATCAATCCATCATGAATCATGGGGTTCATATTGCCTCTATACAACATAGAAATGTTAAACCATTTCCCTATTTCCCAATGGAAATGAACATGAAGAACAGATGGTGGAAATCACCTAAATAAAGGTGTATCAATCTTTGGGAAGGAACTCTAGGAAAAAATATAGATATAGATGCATGGAGAGAGAAAACCATGAAAAAAACAAAATAATCAGTTTAAAATGATTCACATTCCCATGAAAAGGAAAAAATTGAACAAAAATCAAAGAAGCAGTATAATCATACTCAATATTTTAAAAAAAAATTGATAGAATACAAAGAATGAGGAAACATACCCAAATCATGGATCATTCATCTATGAGGAACATGCTCAATAATAAAGAATATAATCCATTGGGTTTTATGTTCCTTAACTCACTTGGTTTTTGATTCTCATTATCTTCTGATCTCACTTCACCAATAATTGAACATAGAATCCCCCCCCCCATAATGATCCCATATTTATCCAAAAAACACTATAGATCTGCTATAATAGGCTATTTGTATACCGACTCAGAATTATGTCATTTAATAAATTAATTAAATTAATCATTTAATTAAACACACTAAATTTACTACCGACTACTACTTTATCCTAATGTCTCATGCTGACTCATTTTATGTTGAACCTTCAGTGAGCCTTGCATGTCGATTTTAAATTTTGTCTTAGATTTTTGATTCGATACATTTTAAGGAGTTATCCAATATTTTTTGAACAACCATGTGTGTGTAATATAGTTCTGTTAATATATTTATTATATTAAATTTATGGAAACAGGGTTTTAGAATCACACATCTTCTCATCACCTGTCTTTGAAAGTATTTCTAGATATATCCCAATGTCATAAAAAAGAATAAAATGTCACTAAATTATTCCCTACATCAATATTTTCATCCTAAAAAAGATAAAACTATTAAAAATGTTTGGGATAATGAGATCGCAACTGGCTTTCCTGCTCCGAGGATCAGTCCTACATGCTAACATACTGCCACAACACCCAAAACAAGGGACTGGTCCATCCATGTAGGATCATCTCCTACAGATCCTTGATCATGACTAAGATCTCCAAAAAAGTGTATACATCCTCAATATATGGCTTACGTCAGACAATAACGTTCATAGTTTCATGAATGTATCTCCTTAGCTAGAAAACATGGAAGATTTCATGAACCTGCTCTAATAGTGGGGGTAGCGTGAAGTTGTATGAAACATCACCAACCAATTGTAAGATCTGAAATGATATGATTATCATTTAGTATAGATTTATTGTCCAACCAAATCTCTTCAATACTCTTCATGGGGAGTTTCTTAGGTATATGTGATCTCATTGGTCAAACTCCAAGGTTATAAAACATAAATATTCATATGATTTCCACATACTCTAGTCTACCATAATCCTCTCATGGATGACTTGGACCTTCTCTGTCCTCGCCTGCACCCTCTCTAGTCCAAAAAAATTCTTCTCTGATCTCAGTCCAACATAAGGGTGACCTACATGGTCTCCCATATAGGGCCTCCAAAGGTGTCTTACCGATATTAGATTAGAACATATTTCTATAGATAAAATCTACCACTATAAATTGATCCTCAAAGCTATGCCTAAAGTCTAACAGTAAATCCCTTAACATATACCCCCATTACCAAGATAGTGGGATTAATCATCCCATTATTTCGGGGGTAGAAGTTAGTACCCAACCTCATCAGGATTTGGAATTCATCTTGAAGGACTATCCCCAACCATGAACTGAACTACACATTATGTTCGAAGATAATATTATATGTATCCTCAAGAAGGAAAACAATCATTTTCTACATAAAACTACCCCAAATTATCCATCAAACCCTTATCCCTAATAGTAATGAAGTTGGATGAAATCATCACTCGGTCAACAATGAACTTGAAGGAATCATGGCCTCTTGATTTCCATAGAGGCCATATCACAATGCCTATGGATATTCCTTCCCATTTCCATACTGAGATATAGTGGGGATTCCACAAAACTATACGAACCTAGTACACATCCTTCACCTGCTAACAGGTGAGGCACTAAGAGACCAACTCATCCAATATCCATCTCATGACATCCCAACAATGATTTCACTAAAATAATATATAAATATTTACCACAATGGGTTTTGGATATAAATTATATGTATGAAACTCTCTAATAACCTCCTCCCTCATCATGACAGAGACCACCAACCATCACTAGTAAAAGTATGATGTGATTATCTCTTTCTGAAAATCAATTAGGTTAATATCCTTTGGAAATATGGACACATAATACCTCATAGTAAATTTTCCTTAACTGGGAATCTCTCAAATGATGTAGGAGAATATGAATCAACACTATAGACTGAATAAAAACATCACCCATTGGCTGAACTAATGTTAACTAAAAGGAAAACAAATGTTAGACATCTCCAGCCCCAAAGGAATTAGGGAATTCCTTCAAAGGGAATCATCCACCATGTTTACCTTCCATGAAATATATACTATCATAATTTCATACTCCTGTATGAATTAGAAAAATCACCTTTTCCTTAGGATCAGGTATCTAAATGTGAATACATACCTTAGTCTCCATTGATCTCCTTAAACAAAAAAATGACTTCCTAAAAGGTATTTCCTACACAACATTAGAATTAAGTCTACCACTACTAGCTCTAGATCATGAGTCACATTGTTCTTCTCATGGGTTATCAACTTCAATGAACCATATGTGATAATTTTATGTCTCTACATCAACATGCAGTTAATCCCCACACTATAGGTATCACAATACACCACGTACTGGACACCATCCTCTGGTAGTCTCAAAATAGGATAAATCATTATACTTTACCTAAAATATCCAAAGGACCTATATAACTACTTACTCTAAGTAAACTAATACCCATTCCACATAAGTGGATCCAATGTGGGTGAATTATTTTATAATTATTTCTCAAATCTCTTGTAGTAAAACACCAATCCATGGAAACTCCACTCCTTTGAAATGATCAATTGTGGATTGGAAGAAAAAACTACATTGATCATTGTTAAGTAAATGGATAACACATGCTCAGAAATGAAATACCCTAGAATGTTGACCTCATGGATCCAGAACTAGCACTTCAATCTTTTACCATAATGCTAGTTCTCCCAACGAAAATCTATGACAATTCTCAAGTTCTCTACATGATCCTCATCATAAATAGAGTCTATTAGTATGTCATTGATGGAGTGGATAAAAAATTGGTATAGGTTTGTTGAATTATAAGGTTTATTAAATATATAAACAGAAAATGGGAATTAATTACACTAAAATGCATCTTTAAGAACTCGTATTTTTTATCATTAGAAAAAAATGCTACCTTCAAAATATCAAACTTTTTAACTCTCAATAGGTCAATGTCAGACCAAATATATATCTTTGAAAACCAACAATTCACATGAAACTGCTCAAAGAGGTCATCAATCCCTTGTAATTGGTACATTCTCTTTAACATATCATGGTTTAGTCCATGATAGTCCACATAATGTTGTAAGTGCATGTCTTTCTTTTTCATGAACCAAACAAGAGATTCCACTAGGGACATAGTGGGTTTGAAAAAATATTTCTCTTAAAGGTCCTCCATAAACAATTGTAGCTCCCATATCTTATTAGGGGCCATCTGATATTCTTCATAAGATATCATAATGGTCTCAGGATGATATTTGATGAGAAAATATATCTATTTCCTCATAGGTAGTCCTAGAACATCCTCACGGAAGACTTCCATATAAAACAACCATGAATGAAGTAACCTATATTCTTGAAGAGCCTACATGAAAAATGAATACACTCATAAACTGATGTGTAATGGGATGAAACATCCTTCTAACAAAACATTATCCTATATCCAAGTGATCTCTCATTCCCAAAAAGAAGAACCCCATACCATCAGTGCAAAGGTGTCTCACTCATCTTCACTGATAGTTAATCTAGACACATACTATAAAAATCTAATCCATACCCAATATTATGTCATATGGTTACATAATGATGACCAAAAGGTCTCATGAGAATCTATCTTCACTTAGTGATTGATCATAATAATGGTAGATAATTGATATAGAGTACGTTTTCCCCATATGAGCCTCAAGAAAAAACTATTGGGGTAAATCCTTAGCTGGGATATCCATATTTTTTTAACCCAAAGTAAGGAGATAAAGGAATGAAACATGCCATTGTATTATAATACTTAATCAAGAGTAGAATGAACATTGATAATTCATATTATCATCTCATGAGTCGTCAGGTCAAATGCAACCATAGCCTGTCATTTTCCACGGTCCCAACCACCATCTCTTGGAGCCTGACATTAGCTACCAAGTGGTGGCAGTGGAAGGACCTCATAGAATATTAAAAAACCCCTTGATTCTCCTCTTAGATACCTACCTACTCATCTTCTATCTCATCCTCCATGGGGGTCACCATTCCCTCACCTACGAGGTCCCTGATCATAGTGTTATCTCTGATATGGAAATCAATCCACTATATTTTGTTCCACCATATCTTTTCGGGTTAGTAAATAATGTTCGATGTGAACCTGCCTATAAAATTCATTAAACCTCCCCTCTATAGTCCTATGTATTCTTCTTTTATTCCTTACAGCTCATGCTCGGGTGTGATCCTAGGAATTTCTCCTCCAAGGAGATCATTTTGAATTCTGTCGACTCGCTGTTGTAGATGACTCAGCCCTATGACACCCACCTATATCTCCAGAAACATGAAATCCCTATTATGAGAAGATATTTGTCACTAGTTCCCAATCCATCATGCCAGTTTTGGTGGTAATTCACAAGGGTATGTCCTGATAATGGGAATCTTTGTGGAGACGCTACTCAGACTTATGCTCCATGGTGTATCTATATATAATCTGGTTGCGGGAGTACCATGCATGGTTTATGAACATCACAATATACTCAACCACTTTCACCCCTCCCAGGTGAATAAGAAACTTTTTAAAGAACGAGGGTTATTACTCCACACAAAATAGCTACTTGAATTTGGTCCATGATACTATCAATTTGTCATGCATCTATGTAACTAGACTCCACCAGTGTCTTGCTACACTCTATAAAGGTTTTGTTGCCAGTGTGACCACCAAATGATCACGTGTATGGATAATCCTAAAAACATGGATTAACAACTCTATACAAACCTCTCCCACCTATGAATCCAGCTCACCACAAAATCTCAATATCTTTTAGAGTTTTGACTCATGGAGTTTTCTAAGAATACATACATCTTTATCATACTATATTGTTATGACCTTCTGCTCGAAATATGAGGGTGATGCTACCTGTGAACTTAGAGGAAGAACCTCATGTGGTGTCCTCTTAACTGAGGCCTCATCATTGAACATATCATCATTATTTAGTAGAATTACTAAACTAGATAGATTTTGTTTTGGAGGAATCCTAAAAATTTATTCATGATGTACCACAATCATATGGGTATATTAATATGGGAATATGACTCAAGAATGATTGTCAAAAGACTCAATAATAAATTATTCATATATCACTGATCCCTACAACAATTTCCTAGTATAGTAATTAAAAAAAATTAAGTTAGAGTTCAGTTGAAAGCACGCATCGGCCGCTAGCACCAACAATAGCTTCCTTCGCCTAAATTCTACACTCAGAACACTTTGACATTTTTTCCATAAATCTGATACAAATTCTCATAAGGGGAAAATTGAAAACATAATCCCAATAAATGAACTAATCTAATTCCAATCTGTCATGACCCTACCCAACATGTCTCTAGTCGCAACTACAATAATCATTCCTCCATTGGACAATGGTGGAGAAAATCACTAACATGTATAACTATATGGGGGGACTTTTCTAAAAGTACCATTATCCAACACCCAACCATCTTCATATATAAGTGTACATTAATAATAATAAATATGAAACATCTAGATAATAAACCAAGCATGTAAAACCTCAAGGAATTAAAATAGTACCATAGTGTAAACTAAAAAAGGAAAATACACATGCCAAACTAGTTAGATGTCCTAACCTGAAAAAACAAGAAATGTAAATTCAGAGAGATACCAGCTTTGAATTTCTTTTCCATGACCACCATACATTTTCCAATGAACTGGGTATCCCATTGCTCCATTGTAATCAATATTAACCTATATGTAGTCTACAAAATTAATGACACTTACTAGAAAATCCCATGAAGGGTTCAGTATTTACTTACCCAATAAGACACCCTAAATGTTAAAGGGGGGGAGTAATTGACATGATAGAAAAAGATGACTCAACCCAAAAAAAAATAGAGAAACAAAATCCAAAATATGCATACATATATTTATTTGTTCTCAAAAAAAAGAATTCAAAATGAGAGGGAAAGGGGATCTCTATCTCACATACCATCTCATGAATGAGGGCCAATAGTTGAAAATTTCTATCTATGATGTTGGAATCTCTCCTGTCTATAAAAAGGAAACATCCATGTCAAGAAACACATCATCACAATTCCACACTGTTTAGGGGAAAATCTCTATGTACATGACTCATGCCCCTATACAATAGTAAGGTGACACTCAGTAGATTATGGACCCATACCCTGACTCCATTGGAGGGTTCCACTGAGTAGATATATAGAGGAACCATGCTCGATCTAGGTAGGAGGTTTCCACTCTTATAGGTAAGGACCCATGCCTTGAATCTTCATGGGGGTGACACTAAATAGTTGATAGAGGACTCAAGCCCTCCCAATATGGGTGGGTGACACTCTAGTAATCATAATAGGTCTAATGACCTACCTTGCAGGAGGGTTCCACTCTTAGGGTCAAAGACCCATGCCCTTCCCAATAGGAGGTTTCCACTTGGATGGATAGGTAGAGGACCTGTGCCCTGTCTATATTGGACGGTTCCAATATAATGTTTTATCGAGTACACATGACTTGCCCAATAAGAAGCTTCCACTCAGATAGTAGGTATATGACCCATTCCCTTTCCCAAAAGGAGGATTACACAATAATATCTCCAATGAACCTTCCTGATCACTTTCATCATTTCGAATCACCTAAAGAAGCATCTCACCCATAACATCTCACTTTGTATCTCATAATCCATCATAAACTCTACCATCACGTTCTACAAGGAACAAAACTCGGGATATGCTAAATCTGATCTAAAATATGATTCTAAATGATTGATAAATTATAGGTACATGTTTTATCATAGGGAATTTAGCGGTATATGACATGTAAGGGGACCACCATGATATGTGGTCCCGATCCAATAATTGGCCATGTCCCTACTGGTACATGGCTAACTACCCATGTAGCCATATATGGCATGTAAAGTGATTACACAGTATTCCTCTGCCGCTCATGGAACAACTCATGCCCCTTTCTTTGTCCATGTAATTCTGCATAATCTCACGTAATCTAACACATGGTTTTTCCTCCCACGTGGGGTCCGGACTGGGTCCTTCAAGCTATATCCTAGAATTATTCTAGTACACGACATATACATGGTAGTATCCATGTTTGAATAGTCTTGGAGTACACGTCGAGTCTCCATCACCAACTCACATGACATATAGGGGTTACATATGCCAGGTGACATTTAACTACACTTAATCCTATCTTCCCTTCCCAAGGGGATACATGTCATGTGTTATTTGGAAAACACAATGTGTAATCGGGTTTTCTACAAAATACCTGATCTTCTTCTAGAATTACAGATGTACAACATCCATAGTGAATCTCACATCTATGAAACCCTAAAATTTAAGGGGAAAACTCTTTCTATATTTTCAAAATATATGTTAGACAGAAAATGGAATTCAAATTCACCCGTACAAAGACGTACGAGCCATTGTATCACATGGAACCTCATGTTTCCTCCCTAGCATTCTGATCCTTGGTTAAATCACATACATCCATAATATACCAGAAACCATCCATTGATCTACAATCCATTTTTTAGATATTAATTTTTCACAAACTTGGGGGTTCTACAGAGATTAATCCCACCTAATAATGTTGAAGTATGGCCCCATTGCACAATGATAAATAACACAATGAACAGGTGGAAAATACCCAGAAACACTGGTATAATAATCATTTTCCAAGACTTATTTTCTAAAGAATATATATTTTTAAGTTTGGGGTGAGAAAACATATAAAAATAAATAAAACATTTGATATGTTTGACAATATCATTGAAAGGATCAATTTGAATGCTGATTAAAGAAATAGTTAATGCTCAATATTTTAATCAATTTGTGATGAATCCCAAAATTGATGAGTCCTACCTAATTATTTTATTGATCATCAAATAATAATGTGATTTCAAATGTATAGTGATGTTTTTATTTTGTTTTACCTTGATTGACCAGGATCTAGGGGCTCATCCTCATCTTATCTTGATTTTATAATGATGGAACATGGAATCCTCATCTCAATGATCCCAGGTTTATGTGGATAACCTGATATATCAACTATAAAAATTTATTAGTAGAGGGATTTATAATTTAGAAATTGAAAAACATAATTTATTTAATAATTTAAAAAATTAATTAAATTAATCATTTAATAAATTATCTAAATTAATCATTTAACTAATTCGCTGATTGAACCATCAATAGTCTCTTTTACTGAACATCCATCACCGACCCATTTTAGTTCATACCTAGGTTAAAACATTCCTCCTGTATGAACCTATGGTCTTGGATTTTTTATTCATTACTCCATATATAATTTTATCCAATTATTATTTAAAAACCATGGGTGTTTAATATAAAATATATAAAATATTTTTATAAAATTAATTATGGGCACACCAGCACTTAGAATCACACGTCGTATGGGTGCCTAGATACAAAAATATTTCTAGATCTATTCCAAGACTTATCAAGAAACAAATTGTCTCTAAACTCAATGTATATGCCGAATCCTCATGTGTGTAACGTAGATATATAATAACCCTGATACATGGAATGTTGCAGGATAGTACACATCGGGTATTTTACCAATTTTTAGAAACAATTAAATTACATTTAATAAAAAATTTAACCATTAAAACCTTTATTTTAGGGACTGGAAACACTTTTTTACAATATAATAATAGTTTTAATGAATTAGAAATGATCAATTAATTTATTGTTATAAATTTGTAATCATTAGTTATGTTGTTTATTCTCCATCTATTCAATTATTGATGATTATCTCTAAATAAATTTATATGATTATTAGGATAAATGGAATATAATTTATTAATTTATTATTTAATTAATTTAATAATTATAAACATAATTATAAATAATGACTATGGAATTAATTTTATGAAGTTATTTATGGTTATTTTTTTCATGTTTTACAATCATGAGTTCATCTATGTCCTTTTTATGTGTTGGAAATAATTTAATTTAATTTACTTTATGGGATTTCAATTATTAATTATTAAATTAAATTGAAGGATTGTGTTTCATCCTGCCCTACGTTATTATATGGGACCTACATATTCAATGTTATTTATGTAATCCCATCAAACTAATCATATATTTAACCTCACATGTGTGTGATTCTTAAATAATATTAATTAATTGAGTATCCCACGGAATGTAAAGGTAGTTAAAGGTGGATTAATGATGATGTCAGCTCAAGTGATATATTGGTCTACATGTGAAATGTTTCAAATTATGCTATGATTGGAAAATGAGTTATTCAATGAGGTATTAGGTTTATATATGTGCTAATAAATAAATCAGTAGTTTAGATAAGCTCATGATTCAATAATTAACTTATTTATTTTTTTATATCTATGCATTATTTATTTTATGGATGCATTACTGTGATAAGAAAATAGATTAATTAATTTAAAAATTATATAATTTAAATAAATAGATTATTTGAAAATTTTTATTCTATCATGGTTAAATTAATATGTAAAATACACATAATTTTAACAGTAAATATAAAGGGTAAAAAATGAATAAAAAATAAAAATTCCTCAACATATTGTTTGGTCAGACTAATCTATCCATTACATGATTGGGAATTTTACTAATGAACGAAGTGTATACATGGACAAATATGGGACACTTAAATTTATCAAGGAGTTCTCATGAGGGTTTTGGGTTCACATAAAATAAATTGTATTGAAATTTACAAATAATGAATCTTTAATAAAAAAATTTATTCATGTGTTTAGGAAATCCAATTTAGAATTTCATGATTTTGGAGTTAACTCAATAAATCAGGGATCTACAAGCCTGCAGTCCGAAAGGCCGCCAACCTAAATACATTCTTATGGTTTTAATTTCCAAATTATGTAACATAAAAATGGGAATATGGATCCTTTTCACAATAATGTACATGTAACTATAAGATTTGAGTACAATGGTTAGGGTTTTTTGGACATGATTAAATATTTGAATATTTAATAACATTTTATTATTATTATTAGTTCTCAAATTACTTTTATTCAATAAAAGTACTAAAAATCATATCTTATATAATTTTAGAAAATTTCATGCTTATCATCTACACTATCCATATTATCTATATTAGAAAAATATCTGCTCCTCACAGGTACTATCATAAATATTGGTTTAGAAACATTTGGGTTGTGCTGATGGATGAACGAAAATATTACTTTCTAGAATCCTCAATTCTAGTTCAACAAAAATGGCGGTTAGTTAAGAAGACTTACCAGTATATTTAAATAATATTAATGATGTGGACAATGTTCAATGCTTTATTTTTTCATCTTTTACCATTGAACTAATAAATTCTCAAGAATACATGGGAACATATAGTATACTCAAGCATCTCCATGAAATATATTTGGATAGAACTAGATAGGATCATGTTAAGATCATTAAAGATATTTCTCATAATAATCCCAAAGGGGGTTCCCAATATGGGTCTCATTTAGTCATTATCATTAGAAACATTAAATTTCAAGATATTATATGATTTTATCTTCTAGAAGAACTAGGAAATAATCTCATTCTTGCATCACTCCCTTAGATATTATCAATATTCATTGTAAATTTTAATATGAACATCATAGAAATATCTCTCCCTGATCTTCTTACCCTTACTTACCATAAGATAAAGTAATGAAACATGGAAATCATTCCATACTAATGGTGATGAAATATAAATGAAATGGAATATATTTATCACCAAAGAATCTTCACACCATTCCAAGAAGAGGAAAATTAAAGGATAATCCATGAAATAGGATTTTGTCTATTTTTTATGTCGTAATAAGGAACACAGTATGAAAAAATTCACCCATCCAAAGAAAAAGGTGAAGATTTAGATGTGTCTATTATTAAGGGAAATTTATCTGTTCTTAAAATTTTCATATTAGATACTACTTGTGGTGCTCAATTATGTTATCAAATATATGAATGATGTAGACTGAAAAAGACAGATCAAGTGGAGATGGATCAATAAGCATCCAATGGAGCTAATATTTTTTTTTAAATATGATGGACCACCACCTCAAACAATCAACATAAATGATCTAGGTATTGACTGGTTGTTATTATGTTCTATCTCTTAAAAAAATAATATTATTTCAATATAAACTATTTGTGACAAGGTGTCATTGCAAAAGTTTCTGTCACAATTATTGAATAAAACAAAAAATATATATTTAATAAAACTATTATTAATGAAAAAATAATATTAATATGATTAAAATAATAATAAAAATTAAAATTCACAATATTCACAAAACAAATCATAAAATATTATTAATATTATTAAAATTAATAAACATTACAAAATATAATACTAATAATAAATAATAAAATAATAAAATCTTTAAAAAATAAAAAATATAAGAAAATAAATTATGAAATATTCTTACCAATATAAAAGAAAAAAAGTGTAAATAGTTCATATCAGAAAAATATTGATTTCAAATGTTTTCAACATAACGAAAAAATCACTAGAGGTATTGACTTCTGGAGGAGGTGGATGAGCTCGATGAGATGGTGGAGGAAAATCTATCTCTAAACTACGAGTAAGATGGTGAATGTAATCCATATGCTCGCACGGCTGCTGCTACCATCAAGGCATCTCCTCCCTGTATTGATGTTGTTTCTAATACCATTGATGCATATCCTCCTCATACGGTTGCTTTTTCTGCTACTACAGCTGACGAAACTCTTCATACTACTTCTACAAACTCTCTATAAGCTCATTTTGATATCGCAACTACTCCTGATACTGTGATCCTGATGATTATGAAACTCCATGAGAACCTCTCCAGCTAGAAACCAACATTTTAGATTTACCATAATAAGTCCCCGGAGTCAAATGAGAGCTGATACCAACTACTCGTCCCTTCTCAAAGACATACTCTGTCTCCTGCATCCATGTCGCCTCATCGAAATGGTGGGAGCTTGTCTGATCAGCCATATCGGACTGACTCTTAGACTGTCTTTGAGAGGTCATGGCTGCATATGACTCCTTCAGTTCAAAATTGAAATTAAAATTGTTAAAATATTATATTAAATAAATTTTCCAACAGAAAAAGAACTAATACTGACCATAATCTGACGCTGGTGAGAACCTCTAATCTCTCTAGGGGCTATATCATTATAATTCCTCCAATAAATGCCGTACTCCATAATATAGGGCTGATGGACTACCTATATGAATATAAAATAAAATCTTTATTTTTAATGTTATATAAAATATTTAAAAAATAAACTTACCAAATTCTAACTTTGTGTACGTAATGTATAGCTACTAGCTCGATGCGGAACCTCGTGTCTCCCTCGGTAATAACAGACCAATGAAGATCTCCACCTAAATCCACCACCAAACCAGTGTGAGAATAATACATCCAAAACATGAGGTGAAATGTACTCTGGTTAGTGGGATCTATACAACTAATCAAATACTCTCACTTCTTCTTTCTTAATACCCATCCTTCTCAAATTGTGAAAAAACAGATGGAAATAGTCAGGCATAGACACCTACCATGCCGCGTCGATCTCATCACACATGCTATCATCAATGGGATACCAAAAACCCTGTAAATAATTTATAATATCAAGTAATTATTGTAATAAATTTCAAAATAAATATTATTTATTTACATATCATCCAATGATTGAACATGATGAGCTATACATCAACGAGAATTTTTTCCCATGTGATCAATAGCTAAGAAAAATAATTGTGCATGGTAGTGCCCTCCTGTCCCATAGAAACATGCAAAAAACTATAAAAATAGAATAAATAATCAATCAATTAGTATATAAATAAATTAATGATAGATAACTAAAATACACAGGATTGCATACCTCTATGTTCGTGTATTGAATCCAAGACATGGATGTCACTCTAGGAAAGGGTCTGGAATCATCAATCACGCAAGACAGTACCCCCTCTACATAACGCATGAACCACCAGTATGCTGAGGGTCAGAAGATCCCAAATCCTCCACATCCAAAGGTAGCTCAGCCTCCTGCAACTCCCAAAGTAGATCAAGGTCTATTTGAATCACAAAAAAAATTGTTAGCAAATAGTTGAAAATAAATATTATATATAGATACATATTACATATAATTATAACCTTCATTTAATTGTATCAATGTTCACCTTCATCATCATCTTCATATATGACGATGTCAATATATTCATATTCATCTTCGGCATCATCAATATCCAAATGAGTTTCAGATTCATAATCTCTTTCCATTTCAAATACATTTGTAACATCATTAACATCATCGCCAACATCCACCCTTGATTTTGGGGTGTCGCCATCGAGATTCATCTCTCTATGTGAAAAATATGGATTTTGAGTAGTCTCTTGAAAATTTTCAATTCCCTGCACTTTAGTAGAACCACAATTAGTTTCAGTAAACTGGTTTTCTTGATATTTCATTTTATTATGCTCCACAAATCACTCAGATCTCTTGATGTAAAACAGTACTTTGTCTAATAAATTTGATGTGCGTGTTGATCCAGTAAAAACTATGCATTTACAACATGAAGATTTTTATATTTAATATCATCAATTCTACGAGTTAGATGAAAATGGAAGACTATCTCAGTATCAAAACACAGACATTTAAACATTGTTATGTAATTTTTTCAAAGATAACACAGTTCAATAATTTCATCTAGCATGCTGTAATAGTCAACTTCAGTTTCTCTATGATGTAATCCTCTCATGAAAACACCATTATTCATTGTTTTTTTGATCCCCCATATGCGCATGTATGAAATTTAAAATCATTCACCCCATATGAATTATAAGATTTAACAATTTTGGATGGTGGGTTAATCAATATACATAGTCACTTATTATTTTCATTATCATGTTGATACAGCTGAAAATTTGTAAAAAAATTATCAATATAATAAATAATAAACTGAATTTATACATTAAACCATTAATAATTTATGTTACCAGTTTTTGAAACCATTGAGAATTTTTTTTGTTGGCGTTCTTTAAGATTATCTACTGAAATTTGGGGAAGCGATCTCTTGATATGATTATCATATATCATAAAAATAAAATAATTTTACTTATTGTAACATAAATTATTGAATAATTTAAAGAAACACTCACAGTAAAAATGATGTCATTTCTTTACATTTGATAAGAACATATGAATAACCTCTGTGATGTTCATCATCTAAAATCCATCGTTCATGAACTCCCCTAAAGCCAAGATCTGGCTGAATAAAAATTGATAATTTATTTTTCATTTCTACATCAACATTACCCTATATCCTTCAAATATATTTATGTTTGGAGGTATATATAGATTCAAAATATTGATAGAAGAAAAAAAGAAATTTCCTCCATAAATAAGCTTCAACAATTGAGCCTTTAACTGATGATTTGTTATGTACTTTTTTCATCAATTTTTCTTGCATCTTTCGAATGGGTACTTCCATCAAAACTGTACTAGACGTCATCATTTAGCTTCATCTGGAAAATGTAATATCAATTGTTCCATTGAGTTAAAGAAAGCCGGTGGGAAGATTTTTTCTTGTTTACATTTAATTACAGCAACATCTTCTTCTAGTTTTCTTAGTGCATCATAGTCTATTTTCGCTGCACAAATGTCTCTAAAAATATGATAAGTATATTATGAAATTAAAAATCATATAATTAAACAAAATTCATAGTCCAATTGGCATATGTCTTTCCGTTATAACATGGAAATCATTACTTTTTAATATTGTAATATGACCTTTCATAGCCCATCTTCCCAAATTGGATGCATGACTCAATTAACAATCCACTAAAAAAATAATAAGTGAATCTCTTTGGAAATTTTATAAGATGAATTTTCCATTATTAACCTCTATGATATGAAATTTTAAAATAGTTCAAGTTCTGGTCACCTGTAAATTTGGGCAAGATCTAATCGTGCTTTTACATTATCTTGGGTCTTACCTGGGGTATACAAAACTGTATGAAATAAATTTTCAAAATAGTTCTTCTCAATATGCATGAAATCCAACTTGTGGCGTACCAATAAATCAAACCAATATGGAAGATCCCCTAAAATGCTCAGTTTTATCCAATTGTGTTCTTTCCTAAAGCCATGAATTTTTTGTTGGTTTACTGTTGGACCAAATGTGATGGGAGTTAAGGAAAATATAACCTATTTTAACTCTCTACATGAGATCATTTTTAGAGGTTCATCCCTTTCAATTAGGAATTTTCTGAAATGAGATTTGTTCCACTAAAAAGGATGATCGTTTAGAATAAATCTACGAAAACCTTCAAAATAACATGGTTTTTTCCATTGAAAATCATAAATTCTTTTTTATCTATCATACAATAAGGACATGATTTTGGACCATGTGTACTCTAGCCAGATAACATTTTATATACCATGAAGTTACTAATTATCCCCATCAATGTATCTTTTAATATGATTTTTTGTGGCAACATCATATGTATTAAAACAATTACTCTACAATGAATTTTACTCATCAATAAATGGCTTCAAATAAACATCAATATTGTTTTTCATATTTCTTAGGATAAATAATGTAACATCCTAGGTAAATGAAGAATAAGACATATTTCATATTTATTAATATTTGTGAATTAAATATTAATTTTACTTTAAATGGGTTGGTATGTTCGATAACATTCCCGATACTCAACAACAAGTTTCTTTGGAATCTTACATTGCAAACTAAATATATAATATTATTATTTTAAATTGTAGTTAACTCCTAGACATTGTATTAGCGGGAATGAATGAAACTAACTAAAATATGATTATACATGATTGTTAAATGTATTTACATTTATCTAATAGAAATTTAAAGTCTTAAAATATGAATGAATCTAATTTTAAGCATAATTTACATTAAAAGGCCGATTTACCTCCTTTTAATGGAGAACCCTATTAAAAACTAGTTTTGGTCACCTTAATACATTATAATTGACCAAATATAATACTTCTTTAGAATGGAGACATCAAAATTTACTTTGGGTAATTTTTTTATTTTTTTGATAAAGTTCATTTTTTAATGAATAAGTGAAAAATATTGTATTTTAATTCAAAAGTTCCTTTTAATCTAATTTAGTAATATGGTTAAATTATACCAGGAAATTCTGAACCAGGCGTAAGCCTGGTCCCGCAAATTTATTAAAGGAAAAAAAGAGAAAAAACAACCGGTTTAAGGGTTGCCGGTACCCCTTAAAACGTGACACAGCAACCAAAGACCACTCTGCATCATACAGTGCAAATACAAATTCAAATTTCAAAACCAATTACCCATACAGCTGTCCTAGATCCGCACGCCGTCATCGCACACCTTTCAATGCCTCGAGTCGCTCACACCCTCGATACGCACCCAACCATCACACCCATCAACATCACCATCCATCGTCACCGGCGAGACCTCCTCCGGCGTCAATACAACACCAAGATCCACAAAATTAACCAAAAACAGAGACAACAATCCCAGTTCAGAACCGGAGAATCGCAACCCACACGCCATTCACTGAACATCGGCTCCCCAAGTTAACACCAACAAACCAAAACCAGAACAAGAAACCTCCAATCGATCGCATCCCACCACCGAATGTGTCGCGGACCAAAAAACAACTGGTAATCACCAGCCAACCCACCACAAAACCATCACCAACACTCATGAACAAAACGACAGAAAGAACGGAACCATAAACATCAACAAAACCAGATCTCGGAGTTGCTGTAGAAAATATCCCGTCGTCGCCATCCAAGCCGCACCTCAGGGTTGCGACGAAACGCCCAACACAGGTCGGAGAAGAGGAGGAATCACTCGAGCCACAGATCCTGGAGCTGTCGACCAGCATCACAAACAAAGAAACCCTATCCGAGATAGGGAATCGTTGTGCGAGAAGGACAAGGAGGCAGAGTCCGCATCATGCAATCCCAGAGGGCTCCGACTCCACTGCAAACGAGAGACCGCCGCCACGACCTGAAGGAAAGGCGCCGCATGAACCCTAGGCAGAAGGAGGCGGCGACGAGGGGAGAGAGACGGAGACGCGGAGCCCCTTACGGGCCCATCCTCAATTCATCCTGGTTAAATTATATTTTTAGTTGGTTTTAAAGTTAAATTAAAATATATTTTTACCATTTAAATCCAATGTTGGTCATTGGAATTAATTTCACTTTGAAATTGGACATAAACAATTATCAATCTTTTGATAGTTATTGTTTCTTAAAAAGGAAGTATTTTTTAACAATGGGAATTAATTTTTAAATTAATTAATTCCACATCTATGTTTTGAATTTGGAAAAATATACATCAATTTTTAATTAGTAATATCAAATAATGCATAGGCTGAATATTTTGTATTTTTCTGAAAAACATCAATTTTTTATGAATAGTGACACAACTTAGTGGTAGTTAAAAAAAATGACTTTTTCATTTAAATGAAATTTTACCACTTATGTGAATTTAATTTCAAAATTCCGACATATATGGTTGTTATCAAGATGTAAAATTTGGTTCATTAAGATGAAAATAATTTTTGGTGAATAGTAATTTTTGACTTTTATTTACCACGGTTAAAGGTAAATAAGGTAATTCAAGGTAAAAAGAGTATTATAATAAATAAAATTACCTTAACACATATCCCAACATTATTGGATGAGTAGTATCCGACTATGGGAATCCTTGGGTCGATTTTGGGACCCCATGGAGCCACTTATGATAGATAATGATAGTTTAGATTAATTAATTTAATGTAAAGACAAAATTGACAATAACAAAAATATATTAGTAAATTAATTTATATATAGTGTTATATAATAAATATTTTTGAATATAAATATTCATTGTAAATCTAAAAAGGTTTCATAAGTCATGGTATTTTTTTTATAATTTTTAAACAACAAATAAATTAAATTTTTTATGACATAATAATTATGCAGTGTTTACCTCATTAATAAATGATTTAAAAAAAATAAGATTATAATGCTTAAAATATTATCCAAAAAATTCCCAATTCTTATTGGATGATTTTATTTCTACCATGACTCATCTTATCTTATACTATAATGATTTTTGGACCATTAGAAACCGAAAATCATTATATTATAAAATAATACATTCACACTTCCCTAAAGAGACCCTCCTCTCCCTTATAAAAATAAAACCACTTCTACCAAATTCCACACACCACTCAAGCCATTTGGATCATCCAAACTCTGCCCAATTAAGCTCCCAACATCCCTCTAATCCCCCTAGAAGCCTTACTTTAGGTATAAGAAACTTCAAGAAGTCATTTTGGTTTAAACCAAAGGAAGTTACCCAAATTAATGTTAACCGTTTCTCATAAATTGTTTTCTTTTATTTTACTTCTCCATCCCCTAAAATATTTTTTATTTCTTTATTTTGTAACAACACCAGAATCCTCAATATACTAATATGTTGTTATGAGATGTATTATAACTACACTTACACTAACCTCCATTGAATGGATGAAGAACATAATGATTCTGTGGATGGAAAACTAACGCCTCACAAAACGATGATTGTTCAATTACATCTTACCGCCTTTCATGGTGGCCATTATGATAGAACTTTATTTATAAATGATATATATTATGTTTATTATTTCTTTATTCTTCTGTACTTCCTAATTTTATCAAGCCTTTATGGTTTCCATAGTGGGTAAATTCGATAATAACATTGGAGGAAGTGCGAACTACCGCCCCCTCAAAGTTATTTGATTCATTAATGCCTTATGTGGGATGTATAAAAGATGGATTTAATGGTATTATATATGATATTAAACTGGAATTATTATATACCTATTTTTTATTATGTATTATTTCTATTAAAATAAGAAATAGAAATGAAAGTAGGGTTAATGTGTACATACGACTTACCGTCTCCATGAACGGTGCATTTCATTTCTTACCTCTAAATGTTATGTACTATTATAAAAACAAGTATATACTGGATATATATGATATATATGATATCCAAATCATGAATATCATTCTGGATATAATAAATCTTTTTCCACATTGACAACTTGTAAATATAAGGTGTTCAGTTTTACTCAAGTACCAAATATCAAAAAAAATGAATGTTATTAACTTAAATGATTGAATAATGTTTATAACATGGTAATAAGTAATATAAATGGAATAATAAACATGAAAAAGGTTCTTAATCATGTAGAAATTAACTTTAGTTTATTATTCCAGATATTAAAGAATGATCGAGTCAAGTCGGACACGAGGTAAGGGACTTCGTCTCAATCTCCTTTCATTGAGGGATTTTTAGTTTTATACACGAAGTTATTTTATACGGTGTGTAAACCCCTTTGAATTTACATTTCATTCAAAGTGGATCTTTTTATAAGAAGTATTTTACTAAATGAAAAAAATGAATGTTTTTTTAATGTAAGCGTTTACAACGACCTCTACGCCGTTGCGAGTATTATTTAATCTTTGGCTTCTTTAATAAGCCAGAATGTTTTTAAAAGGGAAAATAAATACCATATACTCTTTTTACATATTTTGTATTGAAAATGTTTTTGAGAATATATTTATTATTTCAATATCTTGAAATGATATTTTGTTATTTCAATGTGGAAATGTTATATTTCTTTTATGCTTAGGTTATGTGTTATGATCATGTTATGGTTCCTAGGATTTATTTATGTATACGGGTAGTTCCATGATAAACCTAGGGCAGGTGAGCCCGAGATAGCTCTCCAATGCATTGGGTAATGTGATGGAGGCAAAAGTGATTGTTTCTCCTAAGAGATTTACGGAATATACTGTGATGGGTATTCCAAAGTAACTCCCTATTTAGTTGTGATAGCTACAATGTAAGTATGATATGGATTCCACAAGTTAACTTTATGATTTATGATTTCTATGTGTCATTCATAAATCTTATAATTTCATGAGGTAAGTAAAATATTTTATGTTTTGTATTTATTTATGAACAAATGTTTTGATTCTTTGTCTTATAACCCTTACTGAGATTTTTCTGCTCATCCCAAGTTTTGAAATGTTTTCACAGGACTTAAAGATGAATAAGGTCAAGGATGGGATCAAGGAAAAGTCATGTTGTCTAAATGACTTTTTTTAAGAGTTTTTTTACGCAAAAAATGGAAACTATGTGGATATGTCTTACTTAGAATCCTTTGAGATGTAATAGTTCTGTCTTAATTCCCTAAAACAATAAACTTGAAAAGATCCTAAATGTGAATTATTCGTTTAATTCAATATTATGTAATTTTTAAGGTCGGGTCCTTATAGTTGGTATCAGAGGTCATTTTAGATAACTTTAAGAGTTAGGGTATTATTAAATTAATATCCATAAATTAATTTATGATAATATTTAAATCATATAGCATTTATAGATTACCACGTTCCTTCACCTAAGATATGTCTATGTTAAGAATGATTTTTTGTAAAATAAATAGAGCATCTTTTCTGGGAAGGTATACAGAGGAGAATGACCATCCGAATCAGCAACCAGAGATGGTTGGAATCATAATTGAGCAGTTTACTGCAGTGATGGCTCAGTTGAATCAGGTGATAAATGGTGGTTGTGTTTATTGATGATATTTTGTTTTATTCTTAAATTAAAGAGGATTATGAAAGTCATTTAAGGGTTGTCTTGAAAACCTTAAAAGAAAAGAAACTATTTGGTAAATTCTGCAGGTGTGAGTTTTGGTTACAACAAATTTCTTTCCTTGGTCAAATTGTTTCAATAAATGGCATAACAGTTGATCCTGCTAAAACAAAAGTTGTTGAAGAATGTCCAACACCCACAAATACAACCAAGATTCGTATTTTTCTTGGTTTTTATGGTTATTACAGGAGGTTTTTTGAACATTTTGCATGGTTATCTAGTCCAATTACTAAGTTAAATCGAAAAGGTGTTATGTTCATATGGACAAAAGAATGTGATGATTGTTTTCAGGAATTGAAAAGGAGATTGGTGAATGATCCAGTTTTGGCACTGACTTCCAGAAATGGTGATTTTGTTCTCTACAGTGATGCTTCGTTGAAAGGACTGGGTTGTGTCCTAATGAAAAATGATTAGGTAATTGCTTATGATTCACATTAGTTGAAACCACATGAGTTAAATTAACCTACACATGATTTTGAATTAGCTGTTATTGTTTTTTCTTTAAAAGTTTGGAGGCGTCATTTGTATAGAGTGAAGTGTGAAATATATACTGATCATAAAAGTTTATGTATATATTCAATCAGAATGAATTGAACATGAGATAGAGGAGATGTTTGGAATTAATCAAGGATTATGATTTCATGATCCTTTATCATCCGGGGAAAGAAAATAAAGTGGCTGATGCTTTGAGTCAAAAAATTAATACTTAATTAACCATGTTACGTTTTGAATGAGATCATTTGTTTTTTGATTTGATGAAATTTGGAATAGAAGTTGTTGTTACAGGAAATTATTATGTTTTTTTTCAGGTGTCAGTAAAATCACCTCTATCAGACAGAATTAAGCATGTGCAGAAAGAAGAAAGTGAGTTACAGAAAAAGATAGAGTTGGTTCAGAAGGGTAAGTCACCTGATTTTAACATTGATAATGTTTGTGTTTTGAGATTTGGAAAGAGATTATGTGTGCCTTGTGATTCACAGTTGAAGAATGAGTTATTATGTGAAACTCATAGTTCTCCGTTTTTAGTTCATCCGGGCAGTACTACGATGTACAGAGATCTTCAGAAGTATTACTAGTGGGATGGAATGAAAATAGATATTGCTGATTTTACTAGGAAGTGTTTGACTTATCAGCAGGTTAAAGCCGAGCGACAGTTGAAAAACGGAATTCTTCAGCCTTTACCGGTGCCAGAGTGGAAATGGGAAAATATAACCATGGACTTTGTTGTTGGATTACCAAAAACATCTCGAGGTAATAATGTAATCTGGGTTATAGTTGACCGATTGACTAAATCTATTGATTTCCTTCCTATTAGAGATACTTTTTCTCCAGATAAAATTGCTCATTTGTATGTTGAAGAGATTTTCAGGTTGCTTGGATTTCCCCTCTCCATTGTATCTGACTGTGATACAGGTTTACTTCTAACTTTTGGAAAGGCCTTCATAAGTCATTGGGTACTGAATTAAATTTTAGTACAGCTTTTCATCCTCAATCAGATGGAAAATCAGAACGAACAATTCAGACATTGGAGGATATGTTACATGCTTGCCCGATGGATTACGAGGGACGTTGGGACCAGCATCTTTCATTGGTTGAATTTTCTTATAATAACAGTTTTCATTCTAGTATACAGATGGCTCTAGTTGAGTCATTATGTGGAATGCATTGTCGAACACCAGCATTCTAGGATGAAGTAGGTGAAAAGAAGCTGATGGGACCAGAATTGGTAGAAGAGATGGCAGAGAAAGTTCAGTTGATTTAGAAGTATATGAGAATAGCTCAGAGCAGACAGAAAAGTTATACAGATAACCGAAGGTAGGGTCTTTCTTTAGAGGTAGGTGATCTTGTCTTTCTCAAACATTCTCCATCGAAATGTGTAATGCATTTTGGTAAGAAGGGATAGTTGAGTCGGAGGTTCATTGGACCCTACGAAATTCTGTTGAAAGTTGGATCAGTTGCATATAGAGTGTATTTACAACCAAGTTTATCCTAGGTACACAATGTTTTTCATGTTTCGATGTTGAGAAAGTATATGCCATATTCATCTCATGTTTTGAGACAATAGGAAGTTCACTTGGAAGAGAATCTCTCTTATGAAGAACAACCAGTCCAGATTCTTGACCACATAGAGAAAGTGTTGCGTAATAAGGTAATTCATCATGTAATGGTTTTGTGGAAAACCAATATGGTTGAAGAGGCAACGTGGGAATCTGAAAATTCTTTGAGGGATAAATACCTCCACTTATTTTGATAAGTGAATAAAAATTATGAGGATGAAATTTCCAAAAGGGGGGAAGGATGTAACATCCCAGGTAAATGAAAAATAAGACATATTTCATATTTATTAATATTTGTGAATTAAATATTAATTTTACTTTAAAGGGGTTGCTATGTTCAATAGCGTACCCGATACGCAACAACTACTTTCTTTGGAATCTTATGTTGCAAACTAATAATATAATATTATTATTTTAAATTGTAGTTAACTCCTAGCCGTTGTATTTGCAGGAATGAATGAAACTAACTAAAATATGATTATACATGATTTTTAAATGTATTTACGTTTATCTAATAAAAATTTAAAGGCTTAAAATATGAAAGAATCTAATTTTAAGCATAATTTAAAGTAAAAGGCCGATTTACCACCTTTTAATGGCGGGCCCTCTTTAAATATAGTTTTGGTAACTTTAAAACATTATAATTGACCAAATATATTACTTTTTTAGAATGGGTACATCAAATTTTACTTTGGGTAATTTTTTTTATTTTTCTGATAAAGTTCATTTTTTAATGAATAAGTGAAAAATATTGTATTTTAATTCAAAAGTGCATTTTAATCTAATTTAGTTATATGGTTAGATTATCTTTTTAGTTGGTTTTAATGTAAAATTAAAATATATTTTACCATTTAAATCCAATTTTGGTCATTGGAATTAATTTCACATTGAAAATTGGACCTAAACAACTATCAATCTTTTGATAGTTATTGTTTCTTAAAAACACACTATTTATTTTAACAACGAAAATTAATTTTTAAAATAATTAATGCCACTTATATGTTTTGAATTTGAAAAAATAGACATTGATTTTGAACTTGGAATATCAAATAATGCATAAGATGAATTTTTGGTATTTTTCTGAAAAAAATTCATTTTTTGATGAATAGTGACACCACTTAGTGGTAGTTAAAAAACTGACTTTTTCATTTAAATGAAATTTTACCACTTCTGTGAATTGAATTTCAGAAATATGACATACATGGTTGTTATCAAGAAGTAAAATATGGTTCATTAAGATGAAAATAATTTTTGGTGAATAGTAACTTTGGACTTTTATTTACTGCGGTTAAAAGTAAATAAGGTAATTCAAGGTTAAAAGAATATTATAATAAATAAAATATACCTTAACACTTGTATTAACCTTATTGGATGAGTAGTAGCCGACCATGGGCATCCTTGGGCCGATTTGGGGACCCCATGGAGCCACTTATGAAAGATAATGACATTTTATATTAATTAATTTAATGTAAAGACAAAATTGGCAATAAAAAAAATATTTTAGTAAATTAATTTTTCTATGCTGTTATATTAAGAATATTTTTGACTATAAATATTCATTGGGAATATACAACGATTTCTTACATCATGGTAGTTTTTTTATAATTTGTAGACATCAAATAAATTAAATTATTTATTACATAATATTTATGCAGTGTTTACCTCATTAATAAATGATTTAAATAAATAAGATTATAATGCATAAATTATTATCCAAAACATGTCCAATTCCGATTGTATGGTTTTATTTCGACCATGAATCATTGTATAGTCGACTATAATGATTTTTGGACCATTAGAAACCTAATATCATTATATTATAAAATAATACTTTCACACTTTCCAAAAGAGCCCCTCCTCTCCCTTATAAAAAGAGACCACTTCTACCCAATTCCACACACCTCTCAAGCCATTTGGCTCTTCCAACCTCTACCCAATTAATCTCCCAACATCCCTCGCATCCCCCTAGAAGCCTTACTTTAGGAATAAGGCACTTCAAGAAGTCCTTTTAGTTTAAACCAAAGGAAGTTACCCAAATTAAAGGTAACAGTTTCTCTTAAATTAGTTTCAATTATTTTACTTCTCCAACCCCTAAAATATTTTTTATTCCTTTTTTTTGTAACAAAACAAGTATCCTTAATATACTATGATTTTTTATGAGAATTATTATAACTAAACTTACACACCGCCATCTAATGGATGAAGAACATAATGTTTCTGTGGATGGAAAACTAACACCTCACGAAATGATGATTGTTCAATTACATCTTACCGCCTCTCATTGTGGCCATTATGATGGAACTGTATTTATAAATGATATATATTATGTTTATGATTTTTTTATGATTCAATACTTCCCAATTTTATCATGCCTTTATGATTTCCATAGTGGGTAAATACGATAATCTCATTTGAGGAAGTGCGGTCTGCCGCCCCCTCAAAGTGATTTGATTCATTAATGCCTTGTGTGGGACGTATAAAAGATGGAGTTAAAGATATTATATATGATATTAAACTCGAATTATAATATACCTATGTATCATTATGTTTTATTTACATTAAAATAAGAAATAGAAATGAAAGTAGCGTTCATGCGTACGTACGGCTTACCGTCTCCATGAACGGTGCATTTCATTTATTACTTCTAAATGTTATGTACTATTATAAAAACATGTATATACTGGATATATATGATATATATGATATCCAAATGATGAATATAATTCTATAAATAATTAACCTTTGTCCACATGGAAAACTTGTAAATATAAGGTGTTCATTTTTACTCAACTTCCAAATATCGACAAAATGAACGTTATTAACATAAATGATTGAATAATATTTATAACATGGTAATAAGTGATATAAAAGGAATAATAAACATGATAAATTTTTTTAAGCAAGTATAAATTAACTTTAGTTTATTAATCAGGAGATTAAAGAACGATTAATTAAAGTCGGACGCGAGGTAAGGGACATCGTCTCAATCTCCTTTCATTGAGGCATTTTTAGTATTATACATGACATTATTTTGTACAATGTATAAACCCCTTTGACTTTTCATTTCATTACAAGCGAATATTTTTATATGAAGCGTTTTACTAAATGACAAAAAGGAATTTTTTTTAACATAAGCGGTGACAACGACCTTTCCGCCGCCGCAAGTATTATTTGATCTTTGTCTTCCTTAACAAGGAGGAATGTTTTTAAAAGGAAAAATAAATACCATATAAACTTTATACATATCTTGGTATTGAAAATGATTTTGAGAATGGATTTATTAAATCTATATCTTGAAATGATATTTTGTTATTGAAATATTGAAATGTTATCTTTCATTTATTCTTATGTTATGTGTTATGATCATGTTATGGTTATTAGGCATTATTTATGTATACAGGTGGTTCTATGATAAACCTAGTGAAGGTGAGCCCGAGATAGCTCTCCAATGCATTGGGTAACATGATGGAGGTAAACGGGAATGTTTCTCCTAAGAGATTTAGTGAATATACAATGATGGGTATTCCAAAGTAACTCCCTATGTAGCAGTGATAGCTATAATGTAAGTATGATATGGATGCCACAAGTTACCTTTATGATTTATGATTTCTATTTTCCTTTCATAAATCTTATGATATTAAGAGGTAAGTAAAAGATTTCATGTTTTGTATGTATTTATGAACAAATGTTTTCGTTCATTGTTTTATAAACCTTACTGATCTTTTATGCTCATCACAAGTTTTGAAATGTTTTCACAGGACTTAAAGATGAATAAGGTCAAGGATGGGATCAAGGAAAATTCATGTTGTCTAAATGACTTTTTTTAAGAGTTTTTATTTTATGAAAAAAATGGAAACTATGTGGATACATCTACCTTGTAATCTTTTGAGATGTAATAGTTATGTCCTAATTCCCTAAAACTCCAAACTTGAAAATATCCTCAATGTGAATTATTAAATTAATTTAATATTATGTAATGTTTTAGGTAGGGTACTTTTAAATAAGGTCAAAAATATATATATCTCCTTCATCAATATCCATGTAGGTAAATTTTACGGAGTTATAAATACATTCCAACATGAATAATGACTTTTATAAGAACCAAACAGACCGAAATCTTCAGTAGAAAGACCTAATCCCACATTTTAGGATGCTAAAAAATAGATGAATATAGTTCGTAAAAACAATCCCATGAATCACCGTCATATGGATGATTCAAGGTTTTACTGGTTGAAGTTCTAGTCTTGTGTCGTGACATCATGGACAATGTGTTCTGAGATGTAAATAAATGATGCAACCTGGGTGTAAGTAGAAAATATCTCAAGCATTTTACAGGAATCGATCGAAACATCCCCTGGTTGAGCTTCATTATACCTCAATTTTCCACATTTGGGACAACTATCCAACGACTCATTTTCCCCCGAATATAAGATGTAATCATTTTCACATGCATGAATATTATGATAATTGTGGCCTAGATTGCGAACCAATCTATTTCTCTCGTAGTAATTTGTAAGAAACAGATTTTATTCAAGTAACATCGTTTTAACCAAAGAAAATATCGGATCAAACCAGGTTTTTGAAATTGCATTACCTGATTTAATACCTATAAATTTTCCAACATCTTATAATTTTTTTATCTTGCATCTAGGATATCATGCATCCTCATCAGAACTCAACAACTCATAAAATTTGGATGGTTCTAACTCAAGAGTTAAACCAATTTCATCCTAGGTTTCAATTTGTTGAACAGATGGACCTGAAAAATCATGTACTAAATTTTGAAACCGTTATGGATCTTGAATCAAATTACTAGTATCTTATATGGAAATGTGTTCACAATGTTGACACCAAAAAATATAATCTGTTTGAAAACATAAATTCAAGGGATGTTTCCCAGCCTTTTCAAATGTGTCAAATATTCTCAGATCAATATTTTTACAAGGACACTTAATTGTGCCTTCTAAAAAAATTCTGTTTTTGATGATGAAAATGATAAGAAAGCTTCAACACACTCAATATATATAAAATATAAAAGAGAACCATTTGGATTTCAGTGCAGATTTATCTAATCAAGATCATATAATAATGACATTTGTTGACTTCCTTGTTCCATATTTTCCAACAAAATATAAAATCGTTGCTGTTTTTGAAAATTTTTAGTTAGAGAAACATAATCCAAAAAAGAAGATAAATAATTACAACTACTTATTAATAATTAAAATTAATTACGGGAAACACAATTTCCAGTAGATTTAAGACTACTCTTTTGTCTGATGGCTCATTTACGTGCATCAATCTCACACTGAAGCCATAATGAAGAATCTTCTCAAAGTTATGAAAATCTATTCTCATACATATGAGAATGTATATGTTTACCTTTGAGAAGATTCTTCATTGTGATTTTAGTTTGAGAAAGAGAGAAGTAAATAAGTCGTCGGACCAAAGAGCCCCTTTTCGTCGATGAATCATCTTCTTATAACTATCATCGCCGGAAAACATTACGAAAATTGTGTTCCTATGAGTGCATATTCAAACTCGTGCATACAATATAGGATATGCATACATAGAAGCATATTTTTTATAATTTCTTGATTCGGTGACAGTTGAAAAGATACATTTCATCGAGAAAAAGGAGTGCCGCTAATCAATTGGAATTATAAAGTGTTATTACAATTTATATTAATTTATTAAAATTTATTAAAATAAATGTTATTCCAAATTATATCTCATTATTATTAATTATTCCTAAATATTCTTAATTATTCCTAATTATTTCTAATTATTCATAATTATTCCTAATTATTCCTATTTATTCTTAATTATTCTTAATTATTTCTATTTATTACAATTTATTATTATTTATTATTATTTATTCCTATCTATTTCTATTTATTCCTATTTATTCCTATTGATTCCTATTTATTCATATTCCTTCCTATTTAATTCTATTTATTTCTATTTATTTCTATTTATTACTATTTATTGCTATTTATTGCTATTTATTGCTATTTATTGCTATTTATTCGTATTTATTCGTATTTATTGGTATTCATTTGTATTTATTGTTTTTTATTGCTAATTATTGCTAATTATTTCTAATTATTGTTAATTATTGTTAATTATTACTAATTATTAATAATTATTACTAACTATTTATAATTATTTCTAGTTATTTCTAATTATTACTAATTATTTCTAATTATTACTAATTATTACTAATTATTACTAATTATTTCTATTTATTACTAATTATTACACATTATTACAAATTATTATTAATTATTACTAATTATTACAAATAATTACTAATTATTAGTAATTATTTCTAATTATTGATATTTATTACTATTTATTACTATTTATTACTATTTATTACTAATCTAATATATATACTAGTCCTGGAATTCTTTCTTCTACGTGTTCGAACAATATGACTCCACGCCAAATTTAAAAACGTGTTGATTGTTTGTAGCTCCACATCGTGGCTCCACACAGAAAATAATTATTCTCTCCACCTCCCAAAATCCCTCCCGCTGAGAAACATGTGGGTCTTGACCTACCATTACCTTGTCTTCCCTCCACTCTTTCCCTCGCATTCCTTTTGTACCAGCCGTTTATCAATGTCCTCCGCCTCTCATTTTCTACTTCAATTTCCACGCATTTGTTCTCTGACCACCTCCTCTTGTTTTTGCCTACACTGTCGACTGTTACATGATTTACCGGTCGCGGTCATCAAAAAAATATCCGCGACCTAGTTTCCTGCATATTCCTGTAGCGGTCATCAACTAACTCCAAGATTTCTTAAAGACAAATTTACTCGCACTTCGTCTTCTTCATTGCACCGGTTGCAGCACAGTCCTCCATCCTGTTGAAATGCACACTCGACATCCAAGGTTCTTAATTGGTTCACAATTTCCTTTTAACCATATACATCTACGTCCATGTGTTCTTCAAAAAACATTCTTCCCTTCTATACTATTTGATTAAATTAGATACTTGATAATTGTAAGAAATGGAAGTCGATACGTTGGCCACCCCACCTCATTTTGGTATGTATCTTGTCAATTTTTACTATAGAAATTTTACTAAATGTTCATTCATTTAATGAATCCATACAATTGTCTACATTCATATTTCAAAATCCATATGGATTCTGGGTTCGTATCTTAAATTAGTTTCAATTGGGGTTTCCTCAATTCATCTCAAGCGAGTACAATTGAATCAGTAATTTCAAGAATATTCTAAAATTCTATCACCTCTCATCTGACATGCTCCCAGAAGTTGAACCTGGTATGGATATTGTATACATATCTTTGTAAAAGGTCTTCACAGGAAACATGGGCATAAAATCTTCAAACATTGATGTATTAAATCCACTATTACACATTTTAGTTTTTGATGATTTCTTTAACCTAACACTTCATTTCTATGATAATACAAAGTACTCGGATCTTGTGTTGTTTTTTTGGGTGTAGTGTCCATATAACTGATACTGAAATATCTTACTGTTATATAGAGAGTTCCTAGGTAATATTAAATAGGATTTCTTGATATTGGATCACAATGTTTTGTTTGTTCTTAGGTTATATGGAAGGATCTTGAGGCACTAGATATGGAATCCAGTTCATTCTCTATTCTCCTTACATTAAACAATAAATACTCTAAGGTTCTATATAGGTGTATGTTACCATAATCACTGCATATAAATTTCAGGTACTATAATAATAGAGTTTGCAAAAAAGATATGGATATTATTGAAAGTGAAAATAGGTATATAAAGGTATACATTTTGCAAATAGGTATTGTTAGTGCAAATAGTAAATATACAAAAACCATAGTGACTTTTCTAGGAATGTGTATTCATGAATTCACTAATTTATTTTTATTTTACTTATTCTTACCCCTTGTAACCAGCTGAAGAAGTACATATAGGTATGTATCTTATCATATTTTACTATGGAAATCTTAGTGAATGTTATTTCATTTTATGAATTCATACAGTTTTCTATATTCATATTTTAAAATCCATCTACATTCAGGGTTCCGATAATGAATCAGCTTCAATTGGGGTTTCCTGACATCATCTCAAGCCAGTACAGTTGAATCAATAATTTCAAGAATACTGTAAAATTCTATCACCTCTCATCTGACATGCTCTTAGAATATGAACCTGGCTTGGATATTGTATACTTATCTTTGAAAAATGACTTCACAAGAAACATGGGCATAAAATCTACTCACCTTATAGGTATTAAATCCGTTGTTACACCTTTTAGTTCTTGACGATTTCTTTCACCGAACACTTGAAATCATTGATAATACAATGTACTCGTATCATGTGATGTTTTTTGGGTATAGTATCTGTATAACTAATACTATAACATCTTATTGTTATGCAGAGAGTTCCTAGGTAATATTAAATAGGATCCATAGATATTGGATCACAATGTTTGGTTTATTCTTGGGTTACCTGGAAGGATCTTGAGGCTCTAGATAAGGCATCTAGTTCATTCTCCATTCTCCTTACATTAAACTATAAATATCCTTAGGTTCTATGTATGTGTATGTTACCGTAATCACAACATCTCTATTTCATGTACTACAATAATAGACAGTGAAAAAAGATATGGATCTTATTGACAGTGCAAACAAGTGTAGAAAGGTATAGACAGTGCAAACAGGTATAGACAGTGCAAATATTAAATCATAGGAAGCATTAGTGACTTTTCTATGAATGTGTATTAATGAATACACTAGTTCATTTTTATTTACCTTTTTCTTACCCCTATGAAGCAGCTGAAGAAGTGAATACAGGTCTGTATCTTATCATCTTTTACTATGGAAATCTTAGTGAATGTTCTTTCATTTTATGAATCCATACAATTTTCTACATTCATATTTCAAAATCCATCTGGATTCAAGGTTTTATCTTGAATCTGTCCCAATTTGGGTTTATTGACTAATTCTCATGTTAGTACAGTTGAATCAATAATTTCATGAATACTGTAAAATTCTATCACCTCTCATCTGACCCGCTCCAAGAAGATGAACCTGGCATGGATATTGTATACATATCTTTGAAAAATGTCTTCACAGAAAAAATGGGCATAAAATCTGCTCACATTTTATGTATTAAGTTATTTGTTACAGATTTTAGTTCTTAGGTAACTCAACTAATGTTTAAACTGTACCTTTATTATTTATTTTCCTAGTGCATGTGAATACATTATGATGACCTGTAAATGTGTTTGACTATATAATTCTGTTTTGACCATATGAGTTTAAGTTTTCTTTCTCCTTAATTTTTGGGATTGTAGTTTGGATTGAAATGATGTTCATATTTATATCCATATAGCTTAAACGAGATATTTTTTATTGTATAAAGTATTGAATCCTGCACCAATGATTCATACAATTCATGCTCATAGGAAAATCAGTTTTCAATGGGTTTTTAAACATAGCATAGAGCCAAAATTTCTCTAATTACATTACATTGTTTATTGTATTTTTTTATTCTTACTTATATGACCTAAATCAGTATGTATGTGCCTCTTCTATTTTTAATTTCAATGATAGATAAGATAAACTATATTCATTTCAATTGTGAATTATTTTAAGGATAAAAAACGATTTGATACCATACACTCTCTCAATATTGATTACTTCTATGCTGAAGGTAGTCTCCATTATAACGTTACATTATAATATACATATAGGTGTTAGACCAAAGGGTTTTATATTTGAGTTGAAGAAAATTTAATGTGAAGTAAGGTATTTTACATGGCCACCACTGTATAATAACCCAATGAGAACTACTGGTTTTATTTTTAATCTTGACACACTTATGAGCTCTATGTCACATTTAAAATGACCAGTTTCACTATTAATTAGTGATTCAATGTAATACTAGATAAAGTTAAGAGTTGGTTTAGTTGAAGGTTATATATGTGCATATTTAAAAATTGTAAAAGATCATCCTGTTGTAATTTTAATAAAGTTTTGCAGCATTGTAAATTCAATGTTCTATATAAGCTTGTTTCACTGGATCTTGGCAGAAAGAGACAATATTTTGGATTTGAATATGTTGACATTGAAAATTTCCAATACCTATAGTTTAAACTTATCTGTGATTTAGAATGCTTATGCAATACAAATAGTGGATGAATGGGATGTGTTCAGTTTTTTCTAGACAAATGGCCAAATCAACTATGTAACATCTCATGTTCTTTATCATGTAAGTTTCATAACTCGATTCAATGAATGATCATTCATTATATTAATTTCAAACTAGTTGGGTTTACCCTCACTTATATTATTTTTACCTTTTCTCAATATTATCCATAACATTTTTTTAACATCATCCATCACTAGACAATTTGTATTCTATGGTGGACATTTAGTTTGTATGATGTTTGGACTTGATCAGGCCTTTACAGAGTTTATGTACTTGACAATTTACCCTTACTATAGTATATTTCATCATAATTTGATACAATTTAATATTAGATTGGTTTATCTTGCATGTTTATACTCTTTCTAATAGTGCCAAAATTATCCCCTGATGATGAATATAATAATAAATCATCTGTCATAATTTCCATTTCATGGAAACTATGGAATTGTTATCCATGAATATGTTGTATGAAATTATTTTTATCTTCTTAAAATCAAGCAAGGATAATTTACTTTTATCTTATTAGAGTCTGTATTGTATCTTTTATTTATGATATACAACACTCCAATGGTGATTTCATCTTTATTATTGGTTGGGGTATCTTCTGTTCTTTTTTTTTCTATATCATTAGTTTTAATTGGTGACATCTATATACCATCTTCATCCATCGACTGTGCAGGATTCAAGAAGGGGACAAGAAGTAGGAGGGGAGGGGGATGCAGACATTATACACATGTACTCCACCACCTCCAAGACATGTTTTTTATACTTTCCATTTTTAACATTTTTCATTTTATAACATGTAGTATACAATGTTTTAAGTTATTTTTTATCACTGTTGTTCACCTCATAACCAGTATTAAAATATTAAGTGATGTCTATGTTTCAATGAAAGTGTTGTTGTGCTGTTATTAAAAAAAATTGTAAGATTATTATTGTTCACATTGTTATAGTTTATTGTTACTTTCAAATTCAAATGAAATTGTTTCTATTCCAATAGTACTTTTATATAATTATTATTGTGAAAATTACTCTTAAATATCTATAAAAATGTGAAAAAAATAATAAATAGAACAATACAATTTAAAAGAGTATCGATGTGCTGTTTTACATTTTTCTACTGTTCATAAATAGTAAAAATCGGAAAAAACATTACTTTTAAATAATTTGTAAAAAATACCTTCACATTCTTATAGAGTATTTTTGTTTAGAGATGTAAGTGAGTGTACATTTTGGGATGTGATGTTTCACATCACACCATTAAATTATAATGTAAAACATCACATCACATTGTGATGTGATGTTCAAAATGTGTGATATGCTATAAAAATTGAGTAGTACACTCTTACATATTTTTTTAATTATTCCGAATGTACAATTTTACACATTTTCTTCCAAAAATATTTTTTAAAAATAGCACATCACATAAATAGTACATCACACAAATAATAAGCATGTGTTGTTTAAAATTTAAATAGGGGAACTTATTTATATTTATTGACATTTAAAACACATGCTTATTATATTATTCTTCTCATATATGGGTTTTCTAACAAAAACTAACTCAGTGATATGTTGTATCACCTTAAATATTTTTGTGATGTGCGGTTTTACATTATTAAAAAAGTGTATGTTACAATATAAAAAATAGAGATGTGTTATTTTAAATCTATGATATAAGAATATATAAATAATATCTCATATAAACATTTCATCTCTTCCCATGGGGTTTCTAACATCCCGCACAGATTTACACACTCCACTCTATGATGTTTCCATATACTCATGTCACCCTACGATTTCTTCTTTTGTGGTATGTTTTGATTGAATATGATTTTAGTCATTCTAATTTTGATTTTTTATCAATGTAGGTGTTCTCCCATAAACATTTATCTACTAAATAGAGAAGATCCACATGAAAGAGTTTTCCATTGAAAGATTATGGTATGTCTCCAATCAATTTTTCTCATTTTGAAAACAAAACACTATTCACTACCCTTCCTCTACATTGGAGTTAGGTTTACCTTCATTCTCTTAGATCCATTTATGGGTTATCATTTTTTGTTGATGGATGAAATTTTATTTGAAATCTAATTTCTCCCTGTCATCCCAAAATGACAAATGATAAATTTAACTCATCTATATCATTTTGCAGATGGAATGGGATTCTGTTTGTGAGAAGAGTTCTCAATCTGAAGTGTTGCATGATTATTATCCACTTTGGGAAACTGTGCATTAATATGGTACATAAAAAATAGAATGTACATCCCTTATAAGTTTTCTTAATCACTCTTTCAGTTTTGGATACATTTTCTACATATTTCATCTACATTGAATATTAAAACTACGGACGACCCCTTCCAAATCCATTTTATTCTTGTGCTTTCAGAATGTGGTGAAAAAAATCCTTAGGAAGTACATTAAACTAGACCTCTCATTTTATGTATCATTTAACTTTTATGTATAAATGGTGTGGATATGAGATTTAACATCACAATTTCTACATCCACATTTGGTATAGTACAAAATAATAGTCTATTAGTCATTTTCATTTGCCATTATTTTTCCCATTCCTTTCCATTCATCCTAATGCCTCCCAACATATTTTTCTAACATAATCTACAATGTTGAATGATTTATGATTCTGATATGAAGAGTTGTAAGATCCCTAGATATATTATGAATTCATTTTAATAGTCATTTAGTATTAATTATATCAACATGTAGTATTTTAATTGTCTTAACTATACATAACCCCATCAAGTTTCTCTCTGTTTCCATTTGCCTAGAAGTCCAATCACTTCATTTATTCTTCCAATTTCCTCCCACTCTCTCAACCTGTTCCATAGATTTCATAGGTCATCACTGATGTTTTGTTGTTCTTTGATTTATTAATGGTTGTTTTTTTATAATGTAGAAATTTTTTTTGGGAATTTTACAATTACCTTCCTATTGTAGGTGGGTCCATTATAGGTGCTCACTAGATTGCATCTGAGGATATTTCATGCATGGATGGGTTTTTTTGGTTAAGCTGGTTTTTCCTAGCCTTCATTTTTACTCAGTGTTGCAGTTGTGTATTGCAGATTTTTCCTTGGTGTTTTAGTTATCCTACAAATAACACTAATTTGGTAAGCCTGGATATTTTGTAGGTTATGTTTAAAATATGGCTGATTGAAAATAGGGTATTATTCAAATGATTTAATGTTTTGAGTTGTTAAATTTTCAAGAGCATTTTTATTGTATCTGTTTTCATGGTAGTGTTTTTTTCATTAATAAATTAGGCTGAAAGTGGTGATATTGTGTACATTTGATATATAAAATGTAATTTGTTTTTGTAATCGGTTTATATTTTTTCAAATGTGATGTTTTGGTTGATGTTCTGTTTTTATGTTGGTTCTCCTATAATGGTTCCCAAATCACCGCAAAGTGGATTTAATTAGAGAATATATAAAAGGGATTTTGAGTAAAACATGTTTTAGAGACACCATACAAAATTATATCTTTTTATTTTTCTTTCTAATAATTTATTTTATTTTAACATTAATTTTCTTATTCTAAAAAAAATAATTATGGTATTCATATGTTTCAACATTTTTTTCTATAAATAAACTTATGTTCAAAGCTTTTGAAAATGAATATTTGTACAACATGAAAGGATTTTTGGGTTACATACTATAACTTCAAGATACACTTAATGATTGATACAATTCTACAAATACAAAAAATACTAATTTTGCTATGTATTTTGTCCTCACAGTTTATCTATACACCAAACCCTTCATTGTGATGTTAGGCCCTTCAACTCTATTTAGTTCTTCCTCACTCGACATCACCCAACCTTCTTATCTAACCCTTTGATTTCATTATTTTTAGTTACATGACATTCAATCCAACATTAAATATTACAATGATCATAATTTTAATTATCCATTTGAATCATTTTTTCGTTCATGTAATTGATTTACCCATTATCAATTCCCAATATAAATTGGTATTTCTTCTTATTTCAACTAAATATTTTCTACTATGTTTCTGATATTTGACATTGAAACTTTATGTAAATAAATAATTTCATATATACATCTTATTATCGACATGTTTTCCTCCAATAGTCAATGTCTTGTAGCTAGGAATTTTATAACATCCTACATTTACATATTTTTAACTCTATGTCCCTTTTTCAATATTGTTCCATATACATCATGAATAGTTTCACTCAGTTTTCTTTTTCCCCAAAAATCCCACTCAATAAATTTATTATTATTTCATTTATTTTCACATTTCACATTTTTTTTATTTCAACCACTTTCTTATCATTTATTTCTTTTTCACTTTTTATTTATGTGCCCATATTTTAGTTATTGTGAAAGAAATTGTTAATGAATTCAAATCTTCTTCCTCAAAATTTAAAAAATCATATATTTTTACTCAATCCTTTTTCTTTTTCTACTATTTGAATGGTATCTCTATATTCTATGAACTTTTATTTCATTATCATTCACCATTACTTTCTAAATAAAATTTAGAAAACATTACAGTTTCTTATCATCTTTTATAAATATTAATCTCTTATTAATAGAGAAACCATTAATCGATATCTCCATACAATAGCACTGGTGAGTACTAGTTATTACTATTTGTAACTATTTATTACTAATTATAACAAATTATTACAAATTATCACTAATTATTAGTAATTACTACTTTTAACTACTATTTTTTACTATTTTTTACTATTTTTTTACTAATTATTACTAATTTTTAATAATTATTACTAATTATTACTAATTATTACTAATTATTATTATTTATTACTATTTATTACAATTTATTACTATTTATTAATAATTATTACAAATTATTTCTAATTATTACTAATCATTACTTTTTATTATTATTTATTACTATTTATTACAAATTATTTCTAATTATTACTAATTAATAATATTTATTAATATGTATGACTTTTTATTACTAATTATTACAAATTATTACAAATTATTACTAATTAACACTAATTATTACAAATTATTACAAATTATTACTATTTATTACTATTTATCACTACTTTTTACTATTTATTACTATTTATAACTATTTATTACTATTTATTACTAATTATTACTAATTATTTCTAATTATGACTAATTATGACTAATTATTAATATTTATTACTATTATTTATTAATATTATTTGATACTCTTTATTAATATTTATTAATATTTATTACTAATTATTACTAATTTTTTCTAATTATTACTATTTATTACTAATTATTACAATTTATTTCTAATTATTAATATTTATTAGTAATTGAAAATATTTATTGCAGTTTTTTCCTTATTATTACTATTTTTTCCTAATTATTTCTATTTTCTACTAATTATTAAAATTTACCCAAAATTATTACTATTTACCACTAATTATTAATATTTACCGCTAATTATTACTATTTACAGCTAATTATTACTAATTACCTATAATTATTACTAATTACTCTTAATTACTATTAATTACTACAAATTACAACTACTAATTACTAATTACCGCTAATTATTTATATACATTACAAATTCAAGTTAATAGTTAATAATTACTACTAATTCTATGAATTAGTACTAATAATTTCGAATTATTATTATAAATAATTACTGATGAAAAAAAAATTTAAATATAATTTTATTATAACTATTAAACAATAATTAATAATAATAATAAAATGAAATAAATACTAAATTAAATAAAACACAAATACCCTTGAACTTGATCTCTTATAAGTATAGATGAATTCACAACTTCTTCGTAAAAAAAACCTGACTCATAAATATTTTCACCCTAAAATTATAGTATAGATAGAGATAGAAAGTAGAAATTAAGGGGAAGGAGGGAAAACAGATGGGAGCTGTATATAGGTTAGATTAGTTGAAGTGGTACTATTTAGGACAAGACCCATTGCATATATCTTCGGCCGCATTAATTACTGTCGGAAGTAAAAAGGGTATTTGTGATGGGTTCCATTGAAAATAGTGACCTGTCGACACACTTGTGGAGACAAGACAACATCTCGTCGCAAATACCCTCTGGCGGGTGCAATATTTGTGATCGGGGGATTCCCCCATCACAAATATTATTTACCGCCTCTCGATATTTGTGACGAGAGGTGCATCCCCGCTGCAAATACCCTTCCCGCAATTTGGCATGAAAACCGCGCCAAACCACGCGTAACTTTTTGTGATGGGACCCCAAGTCTCATGGAAAATAACTATGTATTGGTGATGGGATCTATTTCTGTCTCTAATAACCCATCACAAAATGTCATTTACCTGTTGTGATGGCATGTATCCCCTAGCTACAACATCTTGGGTTTCTGGTGAGTTAAATATAAAACACCATGTGGACCGCCCAAATGTTGTGTGACTCAGATATGTGAACCCGATGTGTACTCTGGGAGTACACAAACACGTGAAAATCTTTTTTTATTCCATTTATCAAAACACACCCAGTGTACATGGACAAGACCCAATGTAAATGTGAAGGACATTGTGTGGGATGCCACATTGCGTATCGGAGTACACATGCACAAAAAGGAGTACGCAGACATAGTTGGGGGCCTAGATTGGACCTTTGGTTGTTGATTCTTGTTGTGTAGTCCCATTATATTCCATGTAAGGCTATATGAGAAATTATCCATGTACAGATAGGGACACATCTAGATGGAGGATCAGGACCTCACACCATATGGGACCCCTTAAACGATGTGTACCACCACTTTCTTTATGAAGAAATTTATTTATCTTGTATATCCCTCATTTGACTCGTATTTTGGCCATTGAGAAGCCTATAGAATGTTTTTTTCATGTATAATGCAAGGGTATATTTTTGTGGTATTTTAGATACACTATGAGATATTCTGAGATGGATTCATCTTTAGCTAATACCTGATGATGATTGTTATCAAGAGGGATCATCAGAGAGATTATAGTGGAACCATACTATTGGGATATGGCATGGGTCATTAACCTTCTATCAAAGTGGAAACCTCATAATGATTAGGGCATGGGTCCTTTAACGATCATTAGACTTGAACCCTCCTATTGATATAGGGAATGGGTCCTCTACCTATCTATCTGAGTGGAACCCTCCTATTAGGCATAGAATGGGTCCTCAACCACTAGATCGGCACCCTCCTACTGGAAAACACATGGGTTATCAAAATATTAGTAGAGTGTAACCTTTATGAAGTGACATGGCATGGTTCCTCTATAGAATATTTATTGGACCACCCTGATAAAGTCAGGGAATGTATCCTCGACCATCAGTTTGGAAACCTCTTATCGGGATAGGGAAAGGGTCCTCTTGCTATATACTAAGTGGAACACTTCTATGGAGTTAGGGTATGGGTCCTAAAACTATTGTGTGGAGCCCTCATGTTGTACTAGGTCATGGGTCCTCTAATTGGAGAGTATTCCCCTGAACTGTGGGGTATAATGGTGAGGTGTGACATGACTTTGATGTTTAGACTAGACAGATGCATGAGATACCAAGTATCATTGATGGGAATTTGGAACTATTGGCACAATTTTCAGAGCAGTTCTGTGATATGGATATCCCCTTTAACACTATTTTTTTATTTTTTGTTGAATATATATATATATACCCATCTTTTGGATCTTTTTACGCTATTTTTATTTGTTCACTTTTTGATTCCATCAATGTATTTTACTGCACCCCTTCATCTTTTGGACCATGCTACTGGGTATGTTTATACTCACCCCTAAATTATGTTTTCCCATACGAGTCATGTCCTATGTAGATGAATGACTAGTTAGTGTAGATTATAGATGATCATTGGGATACCTAGTGCATTAGACCATGTATGGTGTTTGGAACATAAAGAATCGGAGCGAGGCTCTCTTAGTATTTACATTTCTAGTTTGGTCATTTTGGACATCTATCTCATTGGATGTTTATATTCCCCAATTTCTTTTCAGTTTAAACTATCATAATCTTATACTCCTTATATTTTTTACATTTATTGTTTATTATCTAGACGTTACATCATTTATTTTTATTCCACATCACTTATTCAGGGAGATATTTTAGTGTGTGTGTACAGGTACATTAGTAAATGGCCTCTGATATTAGCCTTTTATATTTTCACTTATCACCACCCCATAGCCTATGGAAGTGGGTCCAGGGTAGCTTCGGTTTAAGCCCTATTCGGTTGGGTTGTGACATCACCCAGACTACATATCATTTACTATGAAACTACATATAATGTGTTTTACATTATGTGTGCTTGAGATACATGCTTGGGTCTTCAACATGAATCTCATTATATTACATAGTGTGAATAGAATAGTTACATTCCATGTGGTATGAATTTCATCCTCCTGTAACACCCAACGAATGGCGTAACATGTTCGGAGATGTGATATTATATGAAGTGACCAGTCTACCTATATTAAATGTATGTTTTATTTTGTGTGTTCTATTTTACCATATTGAATGATGTGTCTTTCAGATGTGATAAATGATGATGTACATGCCATGTACACTGAATATATGTCATTTATAACATTAAGGATCATGCCTGTCAATCTCAAACTGTTTGAAACGGAATAATGACAATACATATTTAGTGAATTTTTCCACTATGCTTTATAGACTACATGGTGTTTAATTAAAAATTTTGTGTCCATGGTTTTCTATGTCGATACACTATTTTATATTAATATATCATGTGTAGTTAACTTCTTAGTGATAAATGTATTTTTGCTAAACAAATTGTTGTGTAAATGACATATACCTTGAAAACATTGCATGTTGTCCCATACTATCCATCCAAATTCCTTACCACTATTTGGTGAAATCTCTAATATTTCATCACTATTTCATATACATTTATTAAAATGAAACAATAAATGACCAATATTAAAAATTTAATGGAATTTTAATTTAAATTAGAGTAATGAAAAAATAATATGAAATGAAAATCAATACAATATTAATAAAATATCAAAAATCAAATAAAAAATTATAATTTTAAAATGTTTCTTCTATGATACCACTTTCTTGTTCTAGGTGTAGCAGAAGAATCAATGATAGGTTATATATTTAAAATTCATTTTAAATTAAATGTCTCAAAAACCCTGAGACAAGATATTTTATGCTAACTCGTTTTCTGATTAATTTAAATTTAAATAATAAGTAACCTAATCATGAATCGTTCTTCAAATACAATGTTGATTAAATTTGAATCCTTCTTCGATTACCTTTACTGAGTTAAAAATATTCATGTGTATAATACCTTTAGATGTGATCCACATATTCTCCTTTTATCTTTCTGAAATTCTGATTTATTGTGTGGTTAGATCAAATAAAATCAATCATTTCTCATTATTTATATTGATTTCTTCATAATACCTGAGTGGTAGAGACGATGGATTTGGGAGGAGGGTGGGATTCTGTTGCGTGTAATGATAATCAATTCTCAATTCTCAACTAAGTGAATCTCTCCATACACAATAGAAAAAACTATCTATTTTAGGGATAGGTTTTATGGTAAAATATTTTTAAATTTCATGTAAGGACTTAAATAATTAATTAATATTTAATAAACCCCATGCAACATAATAATAATGTTATTTTTTAATGCATGATAATGAGTGTAATGATAAATAATATTTACCTACTTTTAAATATATATTTATTAATAGACATTGTCTTGGTCCATTTGTCCTCCTCATTTTTTATGTTATAATTGAAAAAAGATTTTATTTAAATATTTTATTCTTAAATGAATATTTGTGATTGATAATCTTGTTAATAAAATTATTCCTCAATACTGAGAATTATATTTATTCATTTAATTAATTTTAAACCAAATTTAAATGAGATCAATGGAAAAACATAGTGTGTGACCCTCTATGATTCATTCTTATTCTAATTAGGGGGGCATCACTAAAGTCAAAAAATTATTTTTTAGAAAATGATTCAAGGCTTCCAAGAGATATAAACTTATGGCACAATAATGAATAAAACTTAAAAATTCACATAGGGTAATACAATCCCTTTTCCAAAAATATCATCAAGAATGTTGGACATCGATTTCTCCAACCTATATTCCCAATATGCGCTTATTTGATTATCATAAATAGACATATTGTTTCACTATATCCATGTAATTTAATGCGACTGTTCTATTCCAATAAATGGTACGTGATATAAAATTCCATAATTATGTAAGGCATAGATCCCTACTCAAATTATCCATTAATAAAATAGTATTCATGATACACCTAGAGCACCCTACCGCTCCATGAATATATTTTATCACAGTTTTCATCAGTAAATAAAAATATGTGAGTCATGAAAATTAACAATGATAATATTTCATTCTAAGGACCATTACACATGATCCTAGTTAGTAGTATCTAATGATAACAAAAAAATGTGGTGTTCCTACCGGTGGGTCTATTTACATAATATCCTTTATTGGAGGTTACAAAGTACAAACATCATGAAATGAAGCCTCATCCACATATGTGTAATCAAACCTAATATTATACATATGAATTTCCCTATAATACTAAATTATCCAACTATAGAACTATTTTTTAATATATTTATAGAAATTCAAGGTTCTCATTAGTGCAGGGAACTACAATGGACTTGTAAATGAGTTGAATGCTCTAGGAAATTATTACATCATATTCACATAAAAAATGAAATTATGTAATAATATATCTTATTAGTATCCAATAAAATGAATAGTCATGTAATTAATGTAAAATAGTAGGTCCCAGAACACCAACTCCCACACTATCTTGGTCAGAAAAACTTACACAATGGATCAATATTTACTAACACATCCCTAATGTAGGGAGATTCTGTTATTATCTATTATGACAAGACATTTTATTATAAAGTATATGTTTAGGGATTAGTACTTACTAACCATTACGTCCCCAATCTTTGAAAGAAACACATTAATCCTCTATGGATCCTAAATCATTCAAAACATTATCATTATTTTTCCTGATTCAACTATCACCCTATATAAATGAACACATCGATAGACTGCGTACACCATATATGTTTATGGTTGATTTGGTATATATAGAAATTATAACAAGTGTTATTTAGTTGTGATGTTTTGAGAATATTATACTATATTGGAGGATTTCATGTTCTCTATGGGATTTTAGGATCACTAATCTTTACCAATAGTATCCATAATGAATAGTATATCCCTCTACCTTCGCCAATACTCCTAGAATTATATTGATTTCATCAATGCTATGGATTCTTGATCTTATGGATTATGTAGTTTCCAACTAAATAATATTTTCATAGAAATATAAAAATGTATGGACTCTATGAATACTAACGTGTGGATCTAACATCAATTAATATCTTTTTTTTATAACCCAAAATTGTTTAATGTCCTAGGGGTCTCTCTAATTCATTTCATGTCTATGGATGATGGAAACCTAATTATGTGACATATCATGGAAGATTGTATTTTTTTCAAATGAATTTATCTTTACCATTACCATAGTGCAATGTATTTGATGCTTAATAATCTATATCTATAATAGACCAACCGAGATCAACAATTATTTTCAACCAAATTTTCCAACCATAAGTCCTGAAACCTATTCCTGACCAATAATGAATGTTTACAAGCTCCAGGGAAATATATTAGAATCATGAGAAATAATTCCCCCTAAAAACATATGATAAGAGAGAAAGAAACAAACCTTAGGTCAATATCTATATGTTTGTATGTCACCTCCATCCCAACCCACTAGAGGGTAATATAATCTATGATATTTGTTGTCTATATGACATATATCCTTCAACATGAATCATAAAAAACTATGAATATAAATGAACAATGAAAAAATTAGGTTGTGAGAACTAATTCTCAATGGGATACCCCTAAAGAAACTATAAAACTCCCATCCCCATGCATCCCATAGTTATTTTGTAAAACATATTTACCACACATTTCAAAAGAAATCATTTTTCATTTAAATTTATCCTTTGTATTTGTTTCAAAAAAAATTAAACATTAAATAAATAGATAGAAATGAAATAAGATATATCTTTGAATAATAAGTAGATATAAAAAATGGGTTTCCAGAATCAATGTCTTTATTATGTGTCCATGTGGTAATAACAAGTAAATAAGAATGTAATTTATCCTAAAATCTCCCAAATTAGACAATCCTTGGTGGAATGGTCCATAAAATTATGAAAAATAATACACACTAGAAGACATAAGTGAACTCTTTTATTTTGGAATCTTATTATAATATATAGGATTCCCTGAAGAAACCATATAACCATAGGAAACTCCCTTATTCCCCACTTGGGATAGAATATGTATAGATTTCCCCATATCCAATATTCTTTCCAATGATTTATTACCAGATCAGTATGTTAAATAAATAAATCCAACTCTCTTAAAAAATTCCATGGAATTCCATTTCATTTCACTCCCATATTTTTGGAAATAATTTTAAATAGATATAACCCACCACATACTTGTTGGAAAAACTATTTCCATTATAATATCATATTTGAGGAAATTTATCAAACGCATCATGTGTCTCAAAATAAAATTTAATAAAAAAACCCCATTTTAAAATAAATTTATATTCTCATAAATGATCAATTCATCTCTTATTTATTTCAAATATAAAATTCCATATATAGATTTTTATAGAACCAAGAATAATATAAGGAATTAAAAGACTTAGACCATAGTATTATGACATGCACCTATTGAAAGATTAAAAAATGATTGCATTCTAAATATGTGATGATAAATAATTTAATATTTCCATTAGAAGCTTATATCCCCAAACAATAATTTTAATTATCTACCCACAAACAGTGATATGACAATAAAATCCCAATTGGTATAGATTCAATCATTGGGAAGAGAGATCAAGGATAGATGTTAAGAAAATAAGAGGAACCAAGAAGAAACAATAAATTACCCCAAAGTGATCCACCAAAAACAAATTAGGTATCACCAAGTAATTATAAGAAGAATCCTCTAGAGCATCATGAAGGATATAGTTTTAGATAACGTGTGACTATTATGATATTAAAGGTAAAAATAAAAATAGGAATCAAGGTAATTTAAATTTTAATTAGTTCGGATCTAGTAACATGGGGAGGAAACAAGGTTATAAAAATGTGAACTAACTATATGGTAGCCATTTTTACTTGAAAACCAATTCACATTGTTTCATAGGAATAGTCACATGGTTTGAAAAATCGTAATAATGCCATGGGACATCCTCTAGTCCAAATCTCAAACATCAACACAATCTTCTTGGGCATGACTCATGGTTTAAAACCATTATTAAACCATGAAGATTTAAACCAGATACCACATATTCATATTTCATGGTTACCATATGGTTATCAATAATAATGCACCTCAACCATTCTCCTAACATGATTTAATTGAAACTTCATATTTTCAACTCCTAACTCCAAGAATTCTCAAGATCCTTGAAAGACATAATATAAGATCAAATTTAAACATTCTTGTGACCTAAAGAGAATCATAATTATCCCCAATATGTAATAATTTTCTCCATAGAAAATTTTATTATAAAAAACAAGAAATAGATAAGTCCATTTAAACTTCTATAAGGAATCATGCTCCCATGTCTCATAGATTCCCCAACCAAACTACCCTATGAATAGAAACAGTGGGATTATCATTACATATATCACCTTACACTACCAGTCCACTATCTATATAGGTATTTCAACCACTAATCTTTTAGGAACAATATCAACATCCCACCACTCTACCATTTGAGATAGATCAAGATGATACATCTTTAGTTGGGAAATATAGAACACAATAGGGATATAAGTAAAATAAGAAACAAAGTCCATTTGATAGGACAACATCTTAGGTTTCTAAAAAACAAAAAATGGGTAGATGTAACAAAGTTACAACTTTCCATGCTTCACCAAACATATATGACATATCAAAGGTGAAACTAAAAGGAAAAGTAAATCATGTAACTAAAACTCCAATGAATGATGATCTCGATAAACATGTGATTTATTATGACTCTGGAAAATCACTAATATTTTTATGTCAAATTATGAATATATATCTTTTCATGGATGATAATATATCCAACTACTAACTATTATCCAACACCTAGAAAATAATGAGGTGACGTACATGGAGACCCACATAACTTCTTAAATGGGCCTATATTCATTGATGCATGAAATCAAATTTTATAATATAAATCCACTATGGGAAGTTGTTTCTCCCAATATACATTAAATTAAATCATGCATTCATGAATAATGTCTTAAAAAAGATGATATCTTGCATAGTATGTACACCAACCCTAGGATGATAATCCATGATCAACATCAAATATGAAACCAGTGATGCATGAAATACATTCCGAAATAGATAATTAAAGAAAGGGACTCTATCTGAGATGAACACCAATGGTAAAAAATGGTGTCTAAAAATACCCACATGCACAATGTTAACACAACATAGGATAAATACCAAAATAGGTTGAAGGGGGTGAATTATAGTATGAGAAATTAAAACAACTACTCTTTCATATCTTATTTTTTCATTAAACAAAATACTCCTCCCTCAATTTTCAGTAGCAATTCATGAAAAAAAAACTAATTAATGCCTGAAAGAAAATAGTTTTCCTTGGTTCACTGTCACTAGGATATGTCTTAAGAGTATAAAACAACAATGTTCATATGTACAAAATTTAATTAGGATCACTACCAAATAAGGTTTGGGGTAGATCACTTCTATTCCTAGGCTCCATGACATTACAATGTATAGGGATATATTAATACATAATAAGGTTCACTCCCTTAATCTATATTTATTTTGGTAACTAATGATGGAAATTATTTCCATATTCTATATAATTTTCTCACTCCTATATAAAAGAATCACACATATTTTAGGGATATGTTGGTCCCTTCAATAAAAATAATGAATTCATCATAAACTATAGGTAGATTCTCTATTGAATATTAACATTCATACACATGATGAATATCTTGTTAACATAGATTTAATAGAAAATAATTTTTGGAAACTTTCACGATGCTCACTAACTTCATGAAGGTCACACAACCTTTACAAAATAGATTGATTCTTCAAAAGTATATACTACCTTTTTGAATCGCAAATCTTTTTTGAATCTCACCTCATTCATGATGTTCAATTAGAATTTGAGAATAAAAATATTTTCACTAATCTCACACACTTTCATGAAGCTCACTTAGATTTTGGGAATCTCACAACATTTAGTTTTATTTTAATAGCCTCCATGAAAACCAATAATTTAGTGAACGTTTTCATATAAAAGAATTTCATGAATAATATTAATGAATCTTAAGTCTTTGAATATTTTTTATTTCATGATCTTCATTTATGATGGGGGGTAGATATCTATTTAAAGGCATTGATTCCCATTTTAGAGGGTTCCATCCTCATCATCATTTTTCTCAAAGCTATCCAATATTATTCATGAGGAACTAGGGAAATTTACCCCTTCTTAAAGCTTCTCATAGTCGTAGAAATTCACCATCAACCCTTTATATATTCTCTATGATTCAATTACATATTTTTTGGATATTCACTGTCAATCCATCGTGAATTTTTTATGCCTCACACCTTTATAATCCCATCCTTCACGACATCTGATGCCTTTGAAAATATCTTTAACATTTCAAAACTCCACTCATCACTACAATCAATAATTTTTCAAATATTTATGATTAATTCATGGAAATACAAATTTCATGATGATTGTTCCATCCTATAAATTTTGGACTCCTAAAATACATCAAACACTGGGAAATGCTACCACCTTGTAAACAAATTTTTTTATACCAACTTTAGAGCATTCATTTTTTTTGGATCTCTGTCAACATAAATTGTAAATCATATCTTTGGGAATCCACAACTAACCTAAAAACCCCTTTTTTCATTAATTCAAATCAACATAAAAATACATCAACGTAACTTTATGGGGTTTTTTTCCAAAAATCTCCCACTTCATGGTTTATGAAAGATATTCAATTTTTATAAAAAATTAAATATTATCCCATATTCTACTAACAGTCACTCATTAAGACGTAGATAGAGTTAAAATATTTTACCCACCTCACACTCTGATACCTCATGATCCATTCTCATTCTGAGAAACAAGATTATGTAATGTTCATCAATTAATTACTTCATTCAAAAAAACTCATCTACTTTCATCACAAACCCCAGCTATTATGATATACAACCTAGGATTTATCATATTTTCCATCTTCATATTTAAAAAATCTCATAATTCAATTCTCCCAAAATTGCCTTCCCCCATTGTCTTGATTATGCCATTTCTACACTTTTATAGCCATAGATTCTCCCCCTTTTCCAATGAACAAGAATGTCACTCCTTTTAGGTCTATAATAGGATAAAGGTCAAAAATTAGCACATTAGTGAAAAAACATCATACCTTGGGGAGAGTGGTGAACATATACACACCCTTTTTGGTGTGGGGAGTTGACTGAACACCAAGATCAAGTTGATGACATTCAAATTCTTCTTTCTTTATGGTCTTTGTTTGAATGACTACAACTTGTAGTTCTGTAGGAACATAATTCATCTTTAGAAGCCCTTGATCCACCTTCTCATTGATAAAATGATACTTTATTTCAATTTGATTCATCTATGAGTTCTAGAATATATGATTTATAATATTTATTACACTGGAATTATCACAATGGATTCCAATCAGAGTCTTCACAAGAAGTCCCATATCCTTAGTATTCTACTTCATCTGTAATAACATCGTGAAATCATAAGTGATCACAATATAATCAAATTATTTCATTAAAAATGAAATAAAATATTATATCTTATTTATCTAATAAATAAAAAATCCATCAAGATATAAGGCACTAACTGACTTTGATTTTCTATCATCTACTAATCTATCCCAATCTATATTTGTATAACTCAATAACTCTTACAGATATTTTTCATTGTAAAAATAAAAAAATCTGATATTCAATAAATATAATTAAGTCTTATTTTCACTTCCATAAAGTGTATTTCTATGTTATTTATTTTATATCTTTCTACTTTTCATGTAGAAAAAACAATATCAGGTCTTTTTTATATCAAGTACAATATATTTCTATTTATTTTCCTATTCACTATGACAATAACTACATTTCCTTCATCATCTATTTATAGTTTCATTTAGGTATCCACTATATTCATCATCTACATGTAATTATACATTAAAAATCATTTTAAAACCTCTTCATCAAATGTATATTGTGAAATTAATGTGCATTTATTTCCTTATGTCAACTGTAAACCGAGGAAAAATGTAAGTTCACCAATGATAGAAATTTTAAATTAAATTTTCATATATTCTAAGAACTAATTACTTTATTATTTTTTTAATACACTATATAGTATGTTAGCTACACACATTGGAGTGATAATACTTTTATTAATGTCATTGTTTTCTTTGATATTTTAATCAACTCCACCATGCTGAAAATCCAGGTGCTTTAGAAACTGATCATGTCTTGAATACCATTCTCTTAGTGCTTTATTCAACCCCTATAGATCATTATTCATCTAAAAAATCTATTCTTATACAGATGTGAAGACTAGGAAATTACATGTAATTTTTTTTAATTATATAGAAATATTACAAGTCCTTAAAAATTGATGATGCGTGATTCTGACGCCCGATGTACCCAGAATGAATTTCTGAACTTCTTTTCAGGTATATTCTGTAAACGTATGAGCGGGTTTTTGAAAAATTTGAACTGGTGTTCGGAATTGAAATCTGAGGAAACCACTGAACTCACAGCACTGATATTCTCTTATGGAGACCTTTAACTCGACCGCAGTAGGTCAAGGGTGAAATTTAGTTTTTCACTTTTTTGTTGAAAAATAAATATAAAATTATTTATCATTTTATTTTTATTCTTGAAACCCCTCTATATGGGTTATGGATGTGGGGACCACCCAAAATAAAACCCCCCATTTTGAATTTATATGCTGGGGACCTTATAAAATAAAAACTCCCTATTTAATGTGGACAAGCCTCTTAAACTTCCACCACCTTAATTGTGCAACCCACCATTAATTAAAGATTCCAATTAATTGTGCCAACAAAATTAAAATGTATAGAGATAATTTAATTTTACATTGGTTCCACTCTTGTTTTTGTTGGGTGAAACCATTGGCAAAGGGGAAGGGGAGATATCTTGGGATGATTATTCTTCTCCAATGAAGAACACATCCCAATGAAGATCTTCCTCAATAGAGAACGTGTCATATTCTCCAATAAAGAAGATGTCATCCTCCAATGTTGGATGTCTTCGATAATGATGAACTGATGACCGACCTTCTCTCCTCACTAGCGTCTATGATCCTTGGAGGAAGGGTTTGTTGTTTTGAGTACCCCCCCCCCCCCCCACCATTCGTGACGTTCTTCATATAAGATTTATTATGCCTCTTGCTACCACCATAACAATGACAGTGTGGAGAAATCGAACATGGCCCAAACTATCCACATTTCCATGAGGTTTTTGTTGTGTTCCTTGCTATGGAAGAGAGTGGAGACCAGTTCCAGATAATGGAATCAGTGGGACTCCGATACGGCGGCCAGCACACCGTCGGTCACGACGAATGCAACGGCGCGTCAGCGCCGTCTGACAGAAGAGAACCATAGCTTGTGCCACGACGGCGAAGGGAGGACGGTTGGCCATCTGGCCAGCTGCAGCATACTGTCGTACCATGGTACCCCGCTGCACCATGTCGATGGAACCTTTATGCATCGTGGCGCCTCGCCCCATCGTTTCACCTCGTCGCACCGTGGCACCTCGCCGCCCCGATGCACTGTGGCACCTCGCCACACCACGGCCGCCCCGCACCCCTGCGGCACCTCGCAGCAGTGCGGCCGCCCCAACGCACAGCGGTTCCCCACTGCACCACAGCCACCACGCACCGCGGCCACGCCATACCATCGGGCCACACAGGATGGGTCGTCCGGCGCAGGCCGGGCCAGGTCGGTCCGACAGGGTCTGACCGGACCCAGACCACTTTCAACCCATCCCATATTGTTGGCCATAACTTTGGTACCAGGTGTCTATATAACGAACCGTCTGCAGTGCTAGAATCCTTGGAGTAGGACGGTCCTTTTGGCATACCCCACAGGAGGTTTGCATAATGTTGGGGTATGTCTAGGTTGGATCGAGCACAAATCCAACTAGGCCCTAAGAACTAAAAGGATAATAACTTACAGACCGGGCATCCGATTGACCCACTATCTCTTGCGTTGAGACCCCTATTATATATAGTCCCTTGGGGATACTAATTCATGGGACTTTTTGTATGTTTGTTTATAGACCAGTGGGTTGAGGAGTAGACCCTCCCGGAGACAAGCAAGCTTAGTGCGGGAATCCTGTGTCTTGCTTTAACGACGTACTGACGATGTACTAGGATCCTATGTGGGATTGATGATTTATTGATGATGTACTAGGTTCATATATGGGTCTAACCAAGTATTTATGATGTACTACGATCATGTGTGTGTCTGAAGATGTACTGATGATGTACTAGGATCCTATGTGGGTCTGACGACGTACTGATGATGTACTAGGATCTTGTGTGGGTCTGACGATGTACTAACAATGTACTAGGATCGTCTGTGGGGCTGACGATGTACTGGTGAGGTACTAGGATCTTTTGAGGGTCTGAAATTGTACTATGTTCTTGTGTGGGTCTGACGAGGTACATTGATCCTCTGTGGGTCTGATGATGTACTAGGATCATGTGTGGGTATGACGAGGTATTAGGATCCTGTGTGGTACTAATGATGTACTATGATCCTCTATGGGTCTTATTGTGATTTAGGATCCTTTTTGGGTCTGCCTCTTAATAGAGTAAGATTATTCAGATGTTACATCTAATCATATCTACTACTGTGTCTATGATATATCTAGTGTGAGATGACTTTGTACCATTGTGGTACTTTACTTCATGGTGATACCTTGGTGGCATTCTCCTGTGTGGCGTACCTATGTGGTAATTAACTTCATGGTATTCCATCCTTTTTGGAACAGTTGAGCTTTGTGCTTTTGAGTTGGACCAGGTGATTCCTCGTTATTGAGATGGGCATACATGATACCTTAGATATATGTATGGTCATATACTTAAGTAGGGTTGTTATTTGATTCAATGCTTTGTGGTTTATCCATTGTGGATTTTGTAGGACCATGAGGGTCTCGGGGTCCATACTGAGTATCGTTATACTCACTACTGCACGGGCTATACCCGCACCTTGTTGTGTTTGGTGTAGACAACTGATAGCATTGATTGAGGCTAAGGGTACCAGGACTGGACGGTTCCCGTAGGTGGACCAAATGGCATGTCGGTATGCAGAGGAGATGGGTGGACGTGGAGTGATGTGGAGGTGATCTGTACTTACCCATCAGGTAGGAACCTTGGATAATGACATATTATTTATCTTTACCTTTCTTCAGTTGTATTTTATTTCACTTTTATGGGTACCTTTATTGTTGGGATTGTATTCCGGCCCCACATACTTTCAGCACTCTTTTTTTATACATCTTACTAGTGTTTATATTTCGTTGTGTGCTTGGTTGCATCTGTTTATAGGATATAATGGAAACGATTTCTCGGATTTAGGTAATACACCTTTTGGTGCTAGTCGTCAGCCCCTGGCCTATGGAAGGTGGGCCTATGGTAGTCACAACACAGGCCCCGGGGGATGGGTTGTGACAAATTGGTAATAGAGGAGTCGGTTCTACCATAGAACATTGAACTCTGATATTTTTAAAGGAAATAGTTTTGAGTGTAGTGAGTGTGGTTATCATTTTAGGGAATCTAGTGTTGGTGCGTAGGCCGGTGTATCCATACACCCAGACCCTGACTTCTGATTTCTGACTAGATGCACGAAAATGCTGATTGCAAGTGTGTTTTCGAGAGTATTCATTGGTATATCTTTTAGTTAGCTCACCAGGTATAACTTATTGACCGTGGCGCACCTTTTTCTTTTCATGATACATCTATGAAGACAGCTAGCTAGGGTTCTGGATATAGTATTCACTTATAGCCCACCTAGTGATGAGGCCTTGGTGCAGGGCCCTCTTCCAGAAGAGGCACCTACGGAGGCACCAGCGGTACCATTAACTGTTGGGCCACCAATTCCACCAGCCCCAGTAGTATAGGGTACACGCCGCTTGAGCGAGTTTCACGAGTTCCAGCACCAAAGGCCACCTAGGTTCATGGGAGAGATGGACCCATAGGTAGATGATGATTGGATGGAGGTCGTGGTGAGAGTCTTCCGACTGGTAGGGACACTAGCTGATCTTATAGTGACACTTGTCGCCAGTCTGCTACATGAAGCAGTAGGTAGATGGTGGAGCCTGATGCTCTAGGTTCACGATGAGGTGACACTTCTCGGGGCACACTTTGAGAGCCTCTTTTAGGTAGATTTTGTCCAAATAACTCTTCACATAGTGCGCATACAAGATGTAGAGACCCATAATTGACGTACATAGACCTTACATTACTTTTGCAGAATACTTAATACCTGAAAAAAATAGACACCCAAATAACGTATTAGTTTAGTGTCTTTGGAAACTCGGAACATAATCTTCTAATCATGGTGAAAGATCTTCAACATCTACCATAAAAATATCTCCCATTGGTTTTCATACCTAAAACCATTATTTATAACCTAGGGAAAAGAAAACATAAAAAGGCTGAGCTCAAATGCTCAGTAAGGGTAATCATGGAGAACATAAAACCAATCCATAAACATTTGAACGTAAAAACATGAACATAAAACATCCAAATATTTAACAATGACATAAATCATGGCGGTAAATAAGTCATAGATCATAATGAAACATTAATCATGATAAAATAAAACATGTAATTGTGGAAAACCCTTAAGTACATGATATGATTTCCATATTATCCAAGGCATTTCTATCAATACCATCATAGTGGACAAATTCCCTTACTGAGTCGAGTTCACTCCTCGTTCTAGTCATGTATCACTGAACCAGATTAACATTTCATTCCATCCATGTCTATCCAATGAGATACAAATCTTTACCCTATTCATTGGTGGGAGATATAGGTCCCACCCATCTCATAATGAAATCATTATTTCGTGTGCCACAAAATAATCATAAATCATTCATTATAACCCAAAGAATAATATGGGTTTCATAAAAATCATCCCATCATAACATAATCCATATAAATCAAATGGGTATCATTTCATCATAAAAAAAATCAAACCAAGTAAATAATGGAGACTTTATACTTGAAACATAAACATACTAAATAGTGTCATCTTAGATGGAAAATAGTATTGATAAAACAATTGAAATTAATTCTTGTGGAAAATATCCTTTCTTCTTCAAAATCATTTTCTTTTTACAAAATTACATTGAATTTTAAATGAAATGGATTTTTATTGAAAATAATAATGAAATATTGTAGAGGAATATTCATGAAAGTAAGTCATTATTAAATCGTAAAAATCCATTCATGTTGTAAAAGTTATAAAAACATTTACCTCGTAGTTTTAAGGGAAAAGTCAAAAAAAATACAACGTACGGTAAACTAAAGAAAGATTCCTCCCATAACACAAAGTAAATGTCAAAGAGGGGTAAAAATGAATTTAAACATACATGGAGGAATATTAAACACTTTATGAAAAATATTTTATGGACATCGATGAAAAATATAACCCCAGTAAATACTTATGAATAAACAATATCAGATAAGAACGAGATTGGAATAATTATCCCTTACTTTATGTCCAATTTCTTTCGTACGTGTCTGAAACTCTTGTATAGTGGGTTTAAACATATTATTAACTTGTAAAATAACCATAATAATATTTATTATATCATATATGATTCACTTACGACTTTATATTACCCATTCTTTTGTCAATTCCATGTTAAAGCAGTGTTTTGGGTAAAATCGTTTCATTTATCTTACGTCTTTGGACTTGTTTTTCATTATATTATTATTAATTATATCATGATTTAATTTCTTCATGACTGTAAAACATGATTTATATATTATATAAATTCCACATATATATATAACAGATAGATAAATGAAATAAATCACACTGTTCATGGAGACGGTAGGCCGTACGTACGCAAGAACTTTGTTTTCCTTTCCTTATAGACTTGAATGGAAGTAAGTAGATGATGTATATATATATAAATAAATCAAGTGGAATTATTTTGTCATATATATCAATATTATTAATTATATATACTTTATAATCATTCTTGAATGGTTAACATGGAGAATGAATCTCATCGCATCGTGGAGACGGTAATCCGAACGTACGCACGAGCGATGATATCATTACCATAATTATTGAATTGAATTTGAGTGGATGATATAATATCTCAGAATCAATATGATTTTATTATAAACAAATATAGTTATTTGTTACACCATTATACCCATCCAAATGATGAATTGTTTGAATAATAAACTACAGCACGACGTGGAGACCGTAAGCCGTACGTACGCACGTGTGGTGACGTTTTCATTCGTAAGATGGGTAAAATAACTAATATGGTTGTAAAATCATTATAATAACATCACATTATATAGAATATACTAGAGTTATTATTTTATAATGTAAACAACAAAAAAGGAGGAAGTGGAAGAAAAAAGGATCTTGAAATAGGTGGTGAGATATTTACCACTTCTTCGGGTTCTTACTTTTGATTTGATCAAAAGGGATCCGTAGGATGGATTTATGACTAAAGTAAGGCCTCTAGGATGAAGTTAGGATAGTTAAGAGGGTATTAGGGTAGGTTTTGGCCGATCCAAATGACTTTGGAGGGATGAATTAGAGAGAAGGGGAAGTGACATTTTATAAGAGGGGTAAGGGGCACCTTAGGAAAAACTTAAAATATTATTTTATAATAAATTCATATTCGGTTTATAATGGCTGCTAAGTGACTTATTTAGAGTCTAGGGTGGGGATGGTTCTAAATATTCTCAACAAATAGGTTTTATTATTGTTTAGGTTACCATTTTAACCATATCATTTAGATTTAACTCTAAGGTAAATAAATTAACGTTTACCATGTCTTCTTGTATACTTACACTATATAGCTAATAAACATACAATAAAATACCATTCGAACACAAATTGGTACATTAATGTCATAAATATTATTATATATGTCTTTTGGCCAAAACTTAGATTTTTAGGACCATTATATCAATTAATAATATAATATTTGTTTTAAAAAAATCTTTTATGTCAATTTTGAAACTTTTTGGTATTTTGTTTTTCTAAATTTTTAACAGCATTATTACTTAGAAAAAAATTTATCTAACATACCCTAATGTTTAATATTAACCTATGAAATTATTTTAATTCATAAAAAGTCTCAAATTATATTTATTTTGGTATTTATAATATCAATTATGTAAATATTTCATTAATAAGGTAATTACTATATCATCATTGTGTCATAAATAAATTGAATTATATAATCTCTAAAAATTATAAATAAAATACCATTATGTAGGAAAGATTCATATCTTTATAATGAATATTTATAGTCGTATTTATCTTATGTATAACCCTATATTAAAAAATTTTTACTTAATAAACGCTGATTTTAACTCTTGTATCACTTCTTTGAATTAAATAATAATAAATGTCCTAATCTAATGAAAGTGGACCTAAGGGTTCATGTTTCATTCATAAGGTTTTTCTGGGTCTAATTACACTTATACAATTGAATTAGGACAAGTTTTAGGGTAATAATAATATCATTTTTATCCTTAATTGCCATATTTACTTTTAACTGTGGTAAATAAAATTAATAAGTTACTATTCAACAAAAATTATTTTTATCTTATTGAACAACATTTTACTTACTGGTATCTACCATGTCTCCCATATTTTTTAAATTTCACTCATAGAAGCGGTAAAATTATGTTTTAGGTAAATTTGAAAATTATCATAGGTGGTGGGTAAAAGACGGTAAAAAGTTTAATAAATTTTTTGTATATCTAAAATTATTATAAAATGACTCCAATTAATTAAATTGAACTTATATAGGTATTATGTATATATTTTTACCTAAAATAAATTTAAATAAAATAAATAATTATTTAAATAAAAATTCTGTTTTAAACTATAACTTAGTGTTTTTCACTATTCATCAAAAATTAAATGTTTTCAGAAAAATACCAAAAAATCACCCTATGCTAATTTCGATATTCTAAATCCAAAAATGAATTCCATTTTGATAGGTAAAATTTATAAAATTTTAAAAAGTGGGTATTAGTTTTCCTAATGGCTAGTTAATATAATATTTTAATAACATATCGTTGTTTAGTGAAACTCGGTATTACGTACTACACACGCTATAGAGGAAGGTAGTGATTGCGTGTAATGAAATCCATGTCAGGGCTGCGTGTAGTACAAGCACCCTTTGGTTTTTTGTATTATATAATCAAAACTTATTTCATTTATACATTAAAAAAATCTATACTTAATGTTGCGTAGAATAATTTCCACAAAACGAACATGAAATTGTCTATAACAGAAACCAAGAATAGTGTTTCCTATACTTCAAGGTAATACGGTGTTGCATGTAGTAAAAAATAATATTGGTGTAGTGTACAATAGAAGAAATCAAAGAAATTAAAAAGAATATATCTCATAAAATCTCGTTGTGTTACACGAGATCTTTTTCATCTACAGTAGGGCAGCATGACTATGGCTCAGTACTTAGTGAGGTTCACCGACCTCTCATGATACTACACTGATATGGTGTGTTACCAATTATTCAGGGCATGGACCTTTGAGTAGGGACTGAAGTAAGAGATCAGGTATTCGATGATTTCTCTAAGCATCCTAACGCAGTTGGGGGTGTTAGAGCGAGCCCTCTAAGTGGAGAGTTTTCTTGCGGAGTAGTCACCATCCACAAGACCCACCACCGGACGTCACGTAGTGGAATATTATACTTCTAGCAGTAGAAAAATGTCACAGAGTTCCAAGAAGACTAGACCTATTGGTGGATGACAGCATGATTTATGATCAGTTGTGTGGGGTACCGGCAACATTATTGGTCATGTGAGGAACATGTAGTGTTTCACATGCGGCGGGCAGGGTCACATGGATCGTGATTGTCTAAAATTCCATACGAATGATCATAAGATGGTCGAAAGACTACCTAGATAGAGACATAGGTTCGACCGAGGAGGTTTGCAGGGATTAGGCTGACATGGCTGAGGAGCTCTCCGTGCAGCTAGCGGTGCGTAACGATTCGAGATGTTTCCACCACCACTAGGTGGTCCACCCTGACCACAGGGAGAAGGTGGATATGGGCGAGCTCAGCTCTAGGCAGCTGAGGCCAACGTCCATGGCACTCTGGAGATGATATGAGGTACGATCTGTGTCAACTGAACCTTACCAGCAGTACTTATAGACACAGGATCCCGTCATTCTTTTATTTCAACTACCCTCATTCGAAGATCGGATATTCTGACGGAGTCGTTGGTGTGATCCTTACATCTAGAGACTCATGCAGAAGAGGATTCAATGATTATACATTGGTTCCATGAGTTTGAGCTTACTACAGGAGGTGATAGCTTCAGCTGGGATCTCCTAAAAGTGGCATCGAGGCCTTACAACGTCATCTTGGGTTTGGACTGGTTATCTACGGTCCATGCTCAAATTAACTGTATTAGGCAAAAAGTGCAATTTTTCCAGATGCATGGGACCATGTTTACCTTTACAGGTAATAAAGGAGCCTTTGGAGCATAGGATTGACTTACCCAGAGGAGGGGGAAGCCGATTACACATCAGTTGGCTAGCCATACCCTCGGAGCAGTTGATGTGGTGAGTCCGAGTTATCCTATAGAGGTGGACCAGTACGTGGATGTCTTCCATAATGATGGTCTGGTTCTGCCTCCTCGGAGAGTGGTGGCCTTTTACTTTGACTTGTACCCAAGGATGGCACCAATATCCATACTCATGAATCAAACGGCTCCCATAAAGCTTCATGAGCTGCAGGTATTGCCGGAAGTCTTATAGGGGAAAGGGTTCATTCGGCCCAATGGTTCACTATGGGCAGCCCCGATTTTGTTTGCCATAAAGGTGGAGGAGAGCTTGAGGCTTTGTTTTGACTATCGACACATGAACTAGGTGACCATGAAGAAAAATTACCCACTCTCGAGGATTCATGACCTCCTTGATCAGTTGAATGGAGCACGATGGTTCTTGTAGATAGATCTTAGATCAGGATATCTCTAGCTCAGGGTGTGAGATAAGGATGTGCAGAAGATGGCTTTCAGATGTCAGTATGGACATTATGAGTTTTTGGTTATGCCTTTCTATATGTCCAATTCCCCAATAGTGTTCATGGTACTCATTAACAGGATCATTCTTCCATACCTTGATCTCTTTGTAATAGTTTTCATCGACGACATTATGATCTACTCGGCTACTGAGGATGAGCATACCTATCACTAACAGATAGTTCTGGACACACTCCAGGAGCACCATCTTTTTGGTAAGCTCTCGAAGTTCCAATTATCAATCTGAGGGGTTCACATTGTGGGAGAAGTCATCTTAGATGCTGTAGTTCCAGTGGATCCAACAATGATTGAGGTGGTACTTGCTTGGGATCCACCCAAGAGTGTTACGGAAGTACGATGTTTTTGGGGATTAGCTGGATACTACCAGAGTTTTGTCCTAGATTTCTCTAGAGTTTCAGCACCATTATAAGCATTTCTGAAGAAAGGGAAACCCATTGTGTGGTCGAAGAAATTTCACCCGAGTTTTCAGGAGCTGAGGAGGAGGCTGAATAATGCCCCAATCTTGAGGCTTCTAGAGGATGGTGTAGGGTACGTAGTCTATTGTGACACATCATAGTCCATGCTCAGATGTGTCCTGATGCAGGAGCGAGTAGTGATCGCATATGGTTCAAGACAGCTAAGACATCATAAACAAAACTACACAACCCATGACCTGGAGTAAAGAGTAGTGGTCTTCTCCTTGAAGATGTGGCGACAATACTTGATGGGTGTGAATTTTACAGTCTACTCGGATCACAAGTGTCTCGGGTATATATTCTCATAGAAGGACCAAAACCTAAGACAATGACGTTGGCTTCAGTTACTCCATTACTATGACTTCGATATAGTCTATACTCCTAGGAATGGGAAAATTGTAGCAGATGCACTCAGTAGAAGATCTGGTATACAGCTTCTAGGCGGGGCGAAGTAGCAGCTGGATGCTTTGCAGATATCCTTTGTGGATCGAGATGGAGAATATTTTCTTTAGACTCTTACAGTCACCCCCCTCTTCTTCAGTGAGTCTGGGAGGCACTATGTAGGGACACTAACTATGAGGCTCGACATTCTCAGATATCCCTAGCACATGCACCATAGTGATTTTCTAAAGATGGGGAGCACATCATCCCTTTCACGGAACGTACCATGGTACCAGTGACGCTTCAGGAGGAAGTGATGAGGGAGTTACACACATCTCCTCTAGTGGAACATCCTGGGGTAGTGAATATGTACTAGGACCTTTAAAGATAGCAGTGGTGGCAGGGAATGAAGAAATCTATAGTAGAGTTTGTCACTCGATGCCTCACTTGTCAGAAAGTGGAGGTAGAGCATCAGGTACCAGCAGACTTGGTTTATCCTTTAGAGGTCCCAAAGTGGAAGTGGGATGCAATATCCATGGACTTGGTGACTGGACTTCCACCTACATCCAAAGTTCATTATTCTATCTGGGTGATCATCGACCAACTCACCAAGTCGGCCCACTTCCAACCGACTAGAATGTAGGTTTCAGTAGAGAGCATGGGATGCCTCTATGTGCATGAGATTTTGAGGCTACATGAATTACCCTCTACGATTGTCTCCGATCATGATACACATTTTACATTCCGGCTATGGAAGGAGTTGTAAGAGTGTTTTGGGACGCATCATTGTTTGAGCACCACCTTCCATCCTTAGATGGATGGCCAGACTGAGCAGATCATTCAGAACCTCAAGGACATGTTGCGTGTTTGTGTCCTCGACGTCGGTCGTAGCAAGGAGGATCACATGCCTTTGGTGGAGTTTGAAAACAACAACAGATATCACTCCACCATTAGGATGGAACGTTTTGAGGCCTTGTATGGGCGACATTGCAGATCACCTTTGTGATGGATTGAGGAAGGGGAGCTAGCACTCATTGGACCAGAGATGGTACAGGATACCACGGAGAAGGTACATGTCATCCAAGAGCGCATGAAAACATCACAGCGTAAGCAGAAGTCTTATGCATATAGGAGACAGAGACCTCTGGAGTTCAAGGATGGTGACCATGTCGTTCTATGGGTCTCACCTCGATAAGGCTTGCAGATATTCAGCTGGGGTGGCAAGTAATTTTCAAGGTTCATCAGACCCTTCCAGGTCCTTAGTAGAGTTGGAAAGGTGGATTAACGCCTAGCTCTTCCACTTCAGTAGCACCATGTGAATGATGTCTTCCACGTATCCTAGCTGAGGAGATATGTGCACGACCCTTCTAACATCATCGACCATGACGACCTAGACATTGATGATGGAGCTATGATTTTAGAGGTTCCAGTAGAGATTGTGGATCGACCGGAGAGGGTCCTTCATGGGTATTCTATACCTCTGGTGCGCATTCGTTGGCAGCACGGGAACCTCTAGGAGAGCACATGGAAGCGGGATTCTTTGATTCGTGCTTTGTACCCCAACTTGTTTCCTCAATTTGATTTTTGGCTTATAGGGACGTAAATACCAGAGGTGGGGAGAATGTAAAGCCCCAAAAATTCCATGTAATTTTTTTAATTAGATGGGAATTTTACGAGTCTGTTGAAATTGACGGCGCATGATTACGAGGCTCAGTGTGCCCAGAATAAATTTCTGAACTTTTTATCAGGTATGTTTAGTAAACATACAAGCGGGTTTTTGTAACATTTGAACAGGTTCTCAGAATTGAAATCTAAGGACACCATTGAATTCATAGTGGTGGTATTTTCTTAATGAGACCTTCACCTCGACCATAGTAGGTCGAGGGTAAATGTTAGTTTTTCACTTTTTCGTGGAAAAATAAAAATAAAAATATTTAACATTTTATTTTTACTCTTAAAACCCTTCTACTTGGGTTATGGAGGTGGGGACCACCCGAACTAAAACCCCGCTTTTAGAATTTAAATGGTGGGGACCATCTGAACAATAAACTCCGGCTTTAATGTGGAGTAGTCTCCTGAACTTCCTCCAACTTAGTTGTTCCAACAACATTTAATTAGTGATCCCAATTAATTGTTCCAAAAAAATTAAATTTATAGACATAATTTAATTTTTTTTGGCTCCACTCTAGTTTATGTTTGGAGATACTCTTGGAAAAGGAGAAGGGGAGAGCTTTTGGGAGGTTTATTCGTCTCCAATGAAGAACACATCCAAAAAATGATCTTCCTCAATGGGGAATGTGTCATCTTCTCCAACAAAGAACATTTCATCCTCTAAAGTGGGATGTATTCGACAATGAAGAAATTACATCCACCCTTCTCTCCTCATCGACGTCTATGAACTATTGTGGTAGGGTTTGATGTTTTGAGTACCCCATTTATTGTTCTTGATGTTCTTAATACATGATTTATTAAGCCGGTTTCTACCACCATTTCATGGAGGGTGCAGGCCAAACAAACATGGACCGACTATTCTGCATTTCCTTGCGGTTTTTTTGTTCCTCGCAATGGAAGTGAGTTACAATTGGTGCTGGAGAATGGAATTGGTGGGACTCGGATATGGAGGCTGACACACCGCGGGCTGCGATGAATGCGACGACATGACCGCACCACCTGACGGAAGAGAACTGTGGCTATTGCTGTGAAGTCCCTGCAGCATAGTTGCACCCCAATGCACACCACCACACTGCACCACCTTGTCGCACCGCGACCGCCCTGCCGCACCGCAGCACCCCGCCGCCCCGCCACACCGCAACCCCCACCGCATTGCAGCCACCATGTAGCACCGCGGGGCCCCGCTGTACCCCGGCCGCCCCGCACCACCGAGCCGCCTTTCCGGGCCTCCCAGCATGGTCCGGACCGGACATGGTGAGTCAGGCCAGGTCGGGCTGAGTCGGTCCAACCAGGCCGGAATAGACCCAGACCAGTTTTGACACATCCCCTAATTTTGTCCATAAATTTGGCACCGGGCATCCATTTGACGAACCGTATGTGGCGCCGAAAACATTTGAGCGAGATGGTCTACATGGTGTACCACAAAATAAGTTTGGATAAATTTTGGGTATGTTCGGGCTGGATAGAGCATGAATCTAAGCGTTCCATCAGAACAAAAATGCTAATAACCCAAAGAACGGATGTCTGATTTATGCACATTCTATTGAGTTGAGACGCCTATTTTTTGGCAGTCCATTGGTATACTTCTTAGTGGAACTTCATGGTTGTTTGAGTATCGACCTGTTTCTTGAAGAGAGGACCCTCCCAGCAGCAAGTGAGATTAGTGTGTGAACCCAGTAGCTAGTTTTGATGATGAACTGAAGATTTACTAGGGTCTTGTGTTGGTCTGACGACGTATTGACGATGTACATGGATAATGTGGGGGTCTGAAGAAGTATTGACGATGTACTAGGATTCTGTGTGGGTCTGAAGATGTACTGACGATGTACTGGGATCCTATATGGGTTTGACGATGTAGTGATGAGGTAATAGGATCTTGTGTGGGTCTGACGATGAATTTGGATCTTATGAGGGTCTGAAAAGGTACTAGGATCCTATGTGGTACTAACGATGTACTAGGATCTCGGGTGGGTCTGACAAGGTACTAGGATCCTGTGTGGGTCTGACTACGTACTAATATCCTCTGCGGGACTGATGATGATTTAGGATCCTTCATGGGCCTACCTCTTAACAGAGTTAGATGATTCAGTAGTTACATCTAATCATCTCTACTACTGTATCTAAGATATACCTGGTGTGAGGTGTGTCTGTACCTGTATGGTACATTCCTTCATGGTGATACCTTGGTGGTATTATCCTTTGTGACATACCAGTGTGGTGCTTACCTTTGTGGTATTCCTTATTTTTTGGAACGGTTGAGATTTGGTCATTTGAGTTGGACTATGTTCTTCCTCATGTTTGAGATGGGTATACTTAATAACTTTGGTATATGTATGGGCATATACCGAAGTAGGGTTGTTAGTTGATTTCATGCTTTTTGTTCTATCCTATGTGGATTTTGTGAGAACATGAGTATCTCAGGGTCCCTAATGAGTATCATTATACTCACCCCTACACGTGTTATTCTCACACCTTGTTGTGTTTGGTGAAGATGAGAGACAGCATTGATCGAGCCTGAGGGTACCGGGACTGGACGGTGCCTTGAGGTGGATCATATGGCGTGTTAGTACGCAGAGGAGGCGGGTGGACATGGAGGGATGAAGAGGTGATCTGTACCTACCCATCAGGTAGGAACCTCGGAGAACGACCCAGTAGTTTTCATTCCCAACCTTCAGTTGTATTGTATTTTAGTTGTACTTGTACCTTTACTGTTGGGCTTATATTCCTTCCCCTATTAAATTCAATAGTCTTTTTTCTATATAGTTTACTTCTGTTCGTATTGTTTTTGTTCTTGGTTTCATGTGTTTACAGAATATAAAGGCAATGCCTTCTTAGTTTTAGGGAATATGTTGTTCGGTGCTAGTCCCCAACCCTTGGCCTATGGAAGGCGGGCTTCGGGTAGTCACGACCAGAGTCCCAGGGGATGGGTCTAGAAAAATGATGAATTATAAAACCACATGGATACTCAATATAAGTTTTATCTTTTAGAACCACATTGAGAAACACTAAAATGATGGAGATCTTTAAAACAGTAAACGTTTTTTCACTATTATGACCAAGAATAACATGATTGTCTATATCATTACATCATTTATTTTAACTACCTTTCCTAGCATCTTATGAAAAAAATATATGATTTTTTTTCATGATTGCCCAATAAAAATCCATTCATATCCATGGGATTCAATCTACCTATGGTTCTTCTTATTGACAAAAAAACCTTCACTTCCAAAAACTTAAAAGTACATCAACATTTGATTCTTTCCATTCGTAGTATATATAGAGACACATATTCTTTTGGAAATAATAAATCTCTATTTGATTTGTAGACTGATTTCATCACTAAATATTTACAAAACATCTCTGGAAGGTCTTTCTCAATGAGAATTGTTCATTCTATGTTTTTTATAATCTGGTTTGTCCTCTCGACAACTCCATTTTTCTATGGAGTACTTAATACTAAAAAATGGTTCCATATCCACTGATTTTTTTTATGATCCTCCACATGTATATTGGTGATTTCAATTCCATTATCTATTCAAATCTTCTAGATTTTTTGAAAAAACATCTTTTCAACTTCCCTTCGAAATCTAGTTATGAAACCAATCACCTCTGACATGTGGTTAATGAATAAAACCCAATCCATTTTGCTACAATCATTAATAAAGATTCAATAATATATACTCCCATCAATAGATATTAGTGAAATAGTTCTACCCTTATCAATATGAATGAACTCAATAACTTTTATTGATATTTATTATTATTCCTTATATACATTTTGAATGATCATCCATTGATGACATGCATCACATGTATTGGTATAGTTACATGATATCTTAGGTAGGTCTCATGAAAGAACACATTTGACCAGAACATCCAACTATGTTTGGATCTAATGACCAATGTATTTATGGTATAACATGTTTTCTTCTTTCTCAGAGAATAGGAACATATCTTCTTCCCCAATCACAATGTAGAGACTCCACTTTGAATGATTTCCCGATAACAAATTTCAACTATATTTTTCCATTATGATTCATACTTTATATAAAATATTATGGAATGTATTGAGTCACAAAATTTACATACCCAAAGAATGTTGTGATAGATAAATTAAAAAAACAATACATTACACATCTCATGTCATTCCGCCCAAACATGAATTTTCCCAAGAAAATAATTTTCAGGCCTTTATCTTCACTAAATCATCTAACTACTTCCTTTTCATATTTTATTCCTGCCACTGGTTTCGTATTTATTTTCATAATTTCGGTACATCCAATATCAATTATCTATATTCTAGTGTGATCTAATGCTTTGATATGAATCTCTAAAACCACTATCTATTCTACTATTTTCATTATGATCCATTTATTTGATAGATATTTTTTATAATTCTCATAGTATGATGGACCAAATTAATATTCTAATGTTTGAAATCAGTTTTGTGTTTTTATCTCTTTTGATGATACATTAAGATACTGCTTATGGTCACATTCATTATACATTGGAAAATTTTTCTACATTTTGATGAGAAATATATTTCCATGTATCATATTCATGTACACCTAAAATAGTTACAATGAAATGATATATTTAAACATTTATATATTTAGGGAAGCTTCTATTTCTCTCATTATATTTGGTAACACTAAGTAATGGAACAAGGATTTTTTGAGTGTCCCACAACAATAATAAAATCTATTGGGGTGGGTGCATTCTTATGTGTCACTACTACACCACTAGTTTTTTTTGAATTCTATATATCCACTAGTTTTTATTGATCCTCGAATTAATCTTCAATCATTGAGTGGATTGTTTTGGTATGACTTCTTCCATTAAAAATTTTTGTTATTGATCAAGCCCCATTCCAACCTTATCTTTTAGATTTGACTATTTATTATATTCTTGTGGACCTGTATGCTCTAATTCCATATTATCTATTTCTTTAATGATATTATTTTTGAAGTTTATACCAATATTAAATATTTTTTCCATATCCTTTACACATCATCACATTTTTTCAACTTCCTCTTCATGTTATCCAATTCATTTGACATGGTCTTTCACTTTGTTACTAAAACCATGGATTACCCTTTTCTATTCCCCAGTATTGATCATGTACTCCATAATAATTTCTGATATCTCTATCATTGAAAATAATGTTTTTCATTTCCATATATCATATTAGACATATCTTCTTCCTAATGTTGCGAATAGAGTTTGGCGTCATGAACAACTTTGTTGGATTTCTTCATTTTGGCTCTCCTAACATCAATATACTCAAGATCGTCTTCTAATTCAATCTGAAGGTCAACTCTTCATTTTATATCTCCTTCTTTAATATCTCTATCTTCCCTTTTTTGAAAATTTGTGAGAAATACCACCATAGCATCTACATCATGAAACTTGTAGTCCTCAAACTATTATGCCTCAGAATATTCTAAACTATCATCTTTATTTAGAAGAAGATTATTCATTTTGAAGAAGTTTTTCTTGGTCCTTCTAATAAATTTCAAAAAAATTAAATACTTCTTATTGATAATTCCACCATGGCCCTCTTTTTCATCTGGAATCCATATAAGAATTTTTTTTGTAACATGTCCCCTCTTTCAACATTAAATGAAAGAATGTGGATGTTTCCCTTTAAACATCCCTCTTCCTCTCTACAGATTTGAGGGGTTGAATAATATGACCTCATCCAAATTTTATTAATCTTCACTATAATCAATAGTGTTCATGGTAATAACTATAAATACTACTTTTTTGGAATTCCACTATTATATAGATTTATTATCATCATTTCTCATCTCATATGTGAAAAGAGTACAATGCAAGCTATCCAATGTCTGCTCCTTTGAATCATTATCTTCAAATGTAGAATCATTGGAATTGAACCAAGGAAAAATTATTCCAATACCACACTTAAAAATATTTATATCTTCAGTAATTTATCTATGACAACATATTTCATTCAAAAAACATTCAACTAGTCAAATAATACATCAACAGACTCATTAGGGTGCATTCTATGATCATCAAACTTGTTCCATATAACCTGAAGTTTTTCTTCACTAAAATTTGATCACAAATATAAATATGTATCAATTTATTCCATATATAATGTGATGGATAAACAAATTCCCTCTCTATAGATTTCATCAGATAGGGACCCAATAAATCATTAATGTATTTGGAGTAACCATTCAATTACCTTCAGTTAACTTTTGATAATACACCACAATCTAAACTGGTTGAAATACCATGCATCGCTACAATAAATAAATCCATTCCTAAAGATCAGTAGTAGTGCTGCATCTAATTATTCAATAATTTAATATATCATCCTTCAATTATTCGTATCCATTTATGACTGACAACCATCATTAAAACCCTTGGAGAGAATGAAAAAAAATTATTCTCTTTCGGATACTAATTGTTAGCCCAAGTTTTGTGTAAATACCTTAAATAGTGGATAGGGGGTAAATTTGGGTAAACAAAGTTAAAAATACTACACCATGAGATCATTTTTTTGTAATAAAAAGAACTCTTCACTCCCTTTCACATAGAAATTTATGAACATAAATGAAATAATCAATTAAAAAGAACAATATAACATTCTTCTCTCATACTGAGTTATGTACAAGGAGAATACAACAGAAATGTGATGATTTACCAAATATACTAATCCTCACTAGAAAATATGTTTTGTTCTAGATCACTTCTATTCCTAGGATCACTTCCATTAAAAAATTTAGGGACAACTCACTACTTCCCAAGGGACACTCACTCAATCTCTCTTTCAATGGAAAACTGCAGGTGGAAATGGTCACCATAATCCTCTTCCTTTTCTCACAGATCAGGAATAGATTCACACACAATTTATAGACAAGTAGGTTCCTTTGTTATAAATAATTATTGAATCCACCACTATAGTAATATTCTCCAATGAATTTTTTACTTTCATCTACTCTAAAAATATCAATTTACAATAGATTTACTAGGAAATGCCTTTTTAACAATTTTTCAATGCTCACTACCCTAAAGAGTATCGCACTAATTTCATGAAATATAATAATTGTCTATAATTATTTATATAAGTAATGAAGCCCACAACATTCATGGATCACACCACTTTCATATATCTAAACATTAATTTGTGAAGAAAACCTGTTTCTCGAGGATCAGACGCTTTCGTGAAGATCCTTTTGCTTTCATGAAGCTCAAAACCTTTGGTTGGCTTTTTATAGCCTTAAAGAACATTTTCATAAGAACAGCCTTTGTGAATCACCTTTTCAAATTAGTATCCATTGAGTTGTTGTTAATTATTTATAAATTTTTATGAGGTGTAGAGACATATTTATAGGCGTTTACTCACATTCTAGAAGGTTTCATCCATGTCATTACCTTTTTGTGAAGCTAACCAATCTTGTTTGTCGAGCTCAATATTTTTTCAAAGAACCATGGAAATTTACCCATTCATAACGTTTTTCATTGTCATGGATATTCAACATCAACAATTCACACATTCATGGTCATCCACTTGTCCTAGTCAGGGGGATTCATTGTCAACCCTTCGCACATTATCCATACTCCACAACTTCATGAAGCACATCCTTCACAACATAATATTCCTTTTTTAAGAACCTTACCATCACAAAGCTCTTCTCTTCATGGATGTAATTAATTTTCCATATATTTTTGAGTCATTCATGGAAATGAAAAATTCAAAATAATTGATCCATCCTATATAATTCAGACCATAAAATTTGTAAAACATTGTTAAATAGAACTACCTAGTATACATAAATTTATGTACCACCTCTAGAGCATTCATTCCTTTGACATGGATATTTATCGACATAGATTTCCAAAAATATTTTGGTAACTCCACAACTAACCTCAAAAACCTTCTTTTTCAGCAAAAAAAATCAACCCAAAAACATTACAATGTTACATAGATGGATTTTTTCTAACATAAATGTTCACATTATCTTCTACCATCATCAAAGACATGATAGGTAAGAAATATATTAATTTAATGAGTTGGTAAATAATCACTTATATCACATCATTAGAAATTGGATTCCTAGATTGAACAATAAAAAAATTTATGGTTATCTCATCCCATTTTGATATTTGAATGGGTCAGGGATGTGATAAACCAATTGGGATCTGATGTTTTATTTGAATGGTATTGTAAATAGACAGAAAATATTCAATCAATTACTTCATTTATTACCCTATTATTGAATCCTCAAGAAATGATATGTATTTTTATCTCTAGGTTGAATGAACTAATTGGTTATGATTCCTCTATCTAACAATCCATCTATTAGTTATATTAGATGATCCATCCCCTCTTAAAAGTGCAACACACAATTGCGAGACCGATACCCCTCACTCGAGGTCTCCCCATATAAAAAAATCATGTTAAAGAACTAACACTTTACATAATAATCTAGTACAAGTAAAATATAATCATACATTGATGATTTATCACACAAACTAGATAGGAATATTGATATATCACTTCTCCATTCATCCATGTTAATCTTAATAAACAAGATCCTCAGGAACAACTATTCCATCGATTAATTCACTACATGAGTCATAAAAATTCAACTTAATATGTATGTGACCGTGTTTCCTTTTAATGGGGTGAACAAAATATCAAAATAATGGTATAAAGATATTATATCTAATTTATTTCTCTAGATCAGACCATTTTAGGTGAATATTTACTTCTGACTCTTTTGTTTGGAATACATAGTAAACTAATCTTGAAAGAGGTAATTTAGGGATTTCATAAGAGTGTGAATCACTATTGCTTACTAAAGACCCTTAATGGTATGTTTACTATCTTTATAGAATATCTAATTAGATCCACAAGATAATTAATTCCTCCAATGAATTAGAATGAAATCTATACTCATACAAGAGGTATCACAGTAAACATCACAACCAGTACATAGCTCTTAAAAATTGATACTGGAGTTGAATCCAATCTCACATTGAAATCCTTGAAAGATCTTTGAATTTTTTAACTCTAAAAAAATTAACAATATGACATGTTATCTCACTCTTAGGAGGAATAATCATGGATAAGGATTGAATTAATAACCTTCAATAACTAGCCAATACTAGGAAAATCTAGAATCTAAATACATTTTCTAGACCAATCCAATAAAATCTGTACCCAAATATTCTGTAGTTACACAAAGAACCATTTCTCATAATTCAAATGCATGAAAGTATCACTTCTTGAATACGTAATTCAAATTTGGTTAGCTTCCCATTCAAACGTTTCCCATTCATGTTTTAGTGTGTGATATTCAAAAGATCTACATAATCCTACTCAGATCCCGAATAAACAATGATATAATCCATGTAAACAACTATAATTGACTCAAGAAACTTATAAAATATTGGATTCATTAAATCCATAAACAGAAAACGTGTTTTAGTATGGATAAATGGAAGGCCCAGAAACCCATATTTCTAATCAAAACATATGAACTCCATATTAGGAATATTATCCTCTTGGAACATTAGTTGATGTAACCATGATTAGAGATTGAAATTTAAAACCCACTAAACTCCCCTAATCTTATCAACATGGTCATCAATACTATTAAAGGGATATTTTTATCTCAAATTTCAAATAGTTTATTTTTATACAATCAACCCAAAATTTGAGACTCTCATCCACCTTCTTTTTGAAAAGTACTATTGATTCTTAAGGTGATGTTATATGATGAAAAAATATCATAGAATCAATGTGCTAAAGACAATAATATAATTATCTCAATTTAACTATTTTTAAATAGTATGAAGTTAAAGAGATGGGAATTCATCCACAAAATTAGTTATATGGAAACACTGACATGCTTATATGGTGAAAACTGATGAAATAATATAGAAAATATTAGGATACTCACACAAAACTACTTGATACATGAAACTATGATTTAAATAAACAGTATCATGAAACATTTATAATTATAGGCATGATATCACATTTTCACTTAGGAAATCAGGACCATTCGTATGAGATCAAGATTCACACTCATCTATAAAGTCATGAATAACTCCATTAGAAGACATGATCTACAATCGATGATGATTGAAATAGATCATGAATTTATAGGCAATCATCCATTCCATTCCATTGATAATAATAATGATGTTTATATCAATAAATAAAAATTCCCATTGGGTTTTGTGGTATGTCATCATCACTAGAAATTCATGAAATCAGAACAACTACCTTGAATTCTTTCCCCAAAGATTATTAAGTGTAATCATGAAATGAATAATATCCAATAATAACAATGATACATTGATAACCATAGGGGATAAAATAATCACTATAAAAATCATGTTTAAAATCCCTGCCTCTAAATTCCTTGGTGGAAACTCCTCCATATAGATATTTCAAACCACATCCTTCCCTTTATTTAGAGCATCATAATCACCCATAGAATTATGTCGATTTCCCCTCCATTAGGTTTCATCAACTATAAAATAATATCCATTTGTGAACGTGAATATAGCTTTATAGAACTATGATGACCTTTAATAAGAATGTTGAAGATGAATAAATTTCCCACACATGTTATATAACCTATGTGTTTCGAAAAAATTAGATCTTTCATGTCCTTATCACATGAAATTGTATTATACCACCATGATGTCTTCCCAATTCTATTTTACATTCCTAGAACTAAATCAAAACTGGTCACCCTTTTTCCTCTTATGATCAGGAAACGAACTCTTACAACCTCCTAATATCAATGATATTCTGAACTATCTAGTATTTCCCAACTATATTAGCTTCATCCATATATAAATTATACAAAATATTCATAATGGTGGATGGGAACATAAGAATCAAAATAGAATGAATATTAGTCCTCAAATCGATTTTAAAAATCCCCTCATTGTGACAGTCATTTGAAACAATCTTTGTAGATAGGTGAACCATGTGGAAAAACCAAGTGTCATACTCAATGATCGAATTATCTCCCACATACAAAGAAATGAACTATCATGGGTTAACTAGTTTCAATTTCTATTGATAATGATATTGATTGAAAAATTTTATTAAATTGTTCTAAATGAGATATTTATGCATCCTCGACTTCACAATATATTATGAAAACTTCCTTTTTTACCCTCCAAGCATTTAATTGGAAAAACTATCCTTAAAATTTTACAAAGTTTTTAGGATGGGGAAAACCCTCCTAATTATCTCAATCCATTCATCAGATTCATGAGGTTCCAATTCCACCATGAAATTTCATTGAATTATGCTTAGTGAATTTTCATGTGTGGTCCACCCTCAATTCCAATCCATCATTGGCGACATGGGAAATGAATTATATATTTTGTACAATTTATTCCACTAAAACCAATTCAACCATTTGATTTAATTATATGGATTGATCCAAAGATTAATGTCAACAAATAAGATACAATTTTATTTAAGTATCAACAATAAGAAAAGGCAATGAAAAAGAATATTAAAGATTTTAATTTAACTATCAAAAACAAAATTTAGAAAACTAAAACCCAAAATGATAAAACATAAAATAATGATACTATAATAGCCTATAATTACCATTGAAACATGAGGGTTTTCATGGAAGTGAGATGTTCGGGAACACTTTACAACTAAATCTCGTGTTCCTTTAGTCTTATAAATAGTTTATCAATAACCCCTATTAACTAAAGAGTGATACACATTCATGAGAACATGGTTTCATTATTTACAGACATTCTGATATGAATTTCTTACAAACCATCCTAGTTTAGCAAATAATTTCTCCCATATAGTCCCTCTACAATGCCTAAAGTGTGTTCCTGATCACCAAAGTGTTACGATAAGAACTAGGTTATCATATAAAGAGTGTGAAAATGAATTCTCCATCAACAAACATATACAAATAGTGGAAAATAATATATCATAATTGTTTTCAAATGATAACTCATATATTAAAAAAAATCAAACTAGAAAGGTCACATGCAACAATAGATAACAAGGTCTAAAACAAAGGAAAAAAATGAATCCTATTAAAACCCACGGGTCAATCTCTATGTGACCATATATCACCTTCATCCTTATCCGCATAATGGGATCACAACCCCTGAGTGATTTTATCTATGTAAAACTATTTAGCTTACCTATAACATGTGAAAACAAGGATAAAATGACTAATGTTAAACATATTGCGTGAGAAATAAAAAAAGTAGGATACCACTGATGAATCTATATAATTTTATCCTTATGAATAATTTAATTATTTTATAAAATAACATATAAAACATTTCTTGGTGAAATGATTTTCCATAAAAACATTTGTTTTTCCTTTAAAAACATTCAATTTTAAAAAATACTGAAATATGAGACAATATATACACATATAGAACAAACATATAAGTAAAATCAGTTTCAAAAATTAATATTAATATAAAGTGAGTAGAATGGATTATCGGGTAATTAAGCATGTAACATATCTTTAATACATTTAAAATGGGAAACTCCATTTAATATCAGTGTATAGAACTATGAAAAAAATACACACTAGCCTATATAAGTGAAATATGATGTTTTGGAACCTCATTCTGATAGAATTGTTACGCCTAGAAACCCCAGTATCACGTTCACCTCCCATTGGGAAAGCTAGATCCATTTGGGATTGCATATTTCTATATTTTCTACATATCCTAGTTTATTCTAAATGGTTTATTATGTCATCATTATATTAATAATGTAAATTCATAGTATATAAATAAATTTCCATGGAAAATCCATTTCAATTCATTCACTTATTTTTAGAATAGACTTTATATAGTCATACCCCGACTCTTCCATTATTGAAAAAACAATTCATATTTAATATCATATTTTAGGAAATTAACACAAATCAATTGTGTCTCCAAATTGTTTACATAAAACTCCTTTTTTATGAAAATTTTATTATATTAATAAAAGATCAATTCACCCTTATGTGATATAAAATTATAAATTTTATATATTAAAAACAATGTAACGAAAATATGGTGTTACCCATATTGCGTTGTCGATTACGTTCCTTTGGATGGATTGAATCTCCTCAATTATCGACATCAACTAAGTAGTAACTAATATTTAACATGAAGAAAATTTGGGTGAAGATGACCTTGCTAACAAGGGAGTAAAACAAGACATTACATGGCTTGACGATCTACCCACCAATATAATCCCTCTTTATGACAAAGATTCTAATATGATTCCATCTCTTAGACTCATGTAAACACAATATTTTATAAGAATTGTTCTTTGGCCATTTATTTCCAAGTCACTATCCTTTCAAAAACATTCCAAGATATCCACACAAAATGATAATGGATTTCCATGAAAACAAATGGAGAAGCCTCTTGAGCATCACGGAGGGGATGATTAGAGAAAAAATGGATTAGAAGGATTTTAGAGTAAAAAAAGAACAAGGGTACGTTAGAAATTTTCTATTTTAATATGTTCAGATTGGGTAGAATGGTTTGGCCACATGATTAGACCAACCATGCATTAATCATAAAGTAGGAACTTTCCCTTCAAAACTAATTCCCATATTCTCTTGGTAATACCTACATAGTTTTAAAAAACATGATCAATACATGATCTAGTCTATGGAACCAATCCCAAAATAAACCTCATGTTTCCCCGGGGTATGCTACATGGTTATCAAAACAATGATCAAACCATAAAAATAAAAATATGAGACCATCGATTCATATCACCTAGTTATCACTAACCATGTTCTTGACTTATTTTCCACAAAACACAAAATTTTCAACTCTTGACAATCGAAATCCTAAATAACTTTAAAAGAGATAATCAAAGCCCAAAATTAAACACACATATGACCTTGAGGGAATCATAGTGTCATTATGTAGGATGTTATTCAATGCCACTTTTATTTGTAATTATCAAGAATTTTATCACTATTTAATTTATCCTCTCCATTATATTTATGTTTTATAGATAAGGTAGTGGGTAAATCTTGTTATAATCCTATTCAAGAACATGTTGGTTCCCTTTATTTCAATTTTTTCATAAACTCTGTGGTGATACTTTAGGATACCTACTACTGGGTCATATTGGATTGATGATTCCCACATATCTCTCCCCTTAGGCTACATGCCGATTCATGGCCTCTCATGGTGGATCAACTACCAGGAAATTAATAAAAAGTTCTATGTTCCCTCATGTCTCTATATCTTGTTTTTTGATTCCCCCATGGCCCTATTTACTATTTAATTGGTATATTTTTTAGGTATTGGAGTCTTAGGTTCTATAGATGGACCTATTAAAGTGGGAATGTCTATCTCCCATCAATATGAGGCCCTTTATTCTTTTTTATATTTTATAATCTATTGTAGGGAAGTGTTATATATATTCTTATTCTATGGTGTTATAATACTTAGATAGTTTCACCCCCACAGTATGTTATTATTTCCAATTAATGTGACTGCAATAATAGTATCAGAATTCCTATTTTGAAAGGGTTGTCATGATATTGTGTGTCTGGCTACCCCCTCCCTAGCTAAGGGCCTTATTCCCTTTTTTTCATATCTAATGATACCTCTTGGATATGGGAGATTATGACTTTCACTTCTATAAGTAGATTAAATGTGATGTTAAATGGCATTGACACTCATTATGTTATTTCTAACCCAAGGGGAAATTAGGTGTCCTAAATGAATATATCTTCTTTATCAGGATATATGTTTACTAAATATTTGACATGATCTTATATAATATAAAAATATTTTTACATCAATGATAATTCACTAAAAATCCTAAATTATACCTCCAAAATCATTAAATTAACTCATTTATAATATAAAATTCAAGGGGGATTGTAAAAAACCATAATTATATCAATTAATATTACCTAATTATAATTAGGTCATATAGAATGAATCGCAAAAAAAACATAAATAAGCTGATAAGAAATTTATAAATGAATAATGAATGAAATAAGAGGCTTTATTAAAAATTAAGGAACCAATAACAATGGAATTTTAACTTGAAAATTGGAGTTGTAATATGACCTTTATGAATAGTAAACTGACCAATAGATTAGAAAAATCACCATTTAATGTTTAAATAAAAATTAAGTTTCTTATAAAAGAGAATATGATAAAATTTTATCTTATTGTATGTAGATACATTTTTTGAGAATGATAAATTTATTTTTTGTATTTTTGGGATACATTAATATTTATTTTCAATTTTATAAAAAATATAATGATATAGAATTGTTGTTTTCAAAAAATAAATTAAGAAATTAATATTTTGTTTTATTATTATTATAAGATAATTATATGAGACCTTAATTAATTTTTCAATGTGTTATAACATCAGTTATAATTTTAAAATTTGTATATTTTTTATAAATGATTATTTCAATTAAATATTAAATTTCAATTATTAATGAAGCAATATTCATAAAATTGTGTTAATTTTTGAATTCAACACATGACAAAAATTTCTTGGATGAAATTTTTTGTATTTTTCTAATATAATTGAATTTTTGTAGAATAGTGAAATATGATAATTTATAGAATATGCTAACTACATGAATTATTGAGTCATCGATGATGTGTATTTGATAAAATAAAAAATGGTTCAAATTCAAATGAATGTGTTACTATACATAGTCATAAGAGTTAACACTATTCATAGTCTTGAGTCAAAATTACAAAAGAATGAATAAAATAAAAAAACACTCATTACTTCCACTATAAATGCCACCCTCACCACCACTTCTCTTGAAAGATCATTAGACATGATTATTGTCATATTTATAACAAATACTATTTCCAAGCCTCGTCCCCACATCCAGAAGGATTTGGTCTAAACGAAAGGCCCAAAACCAATTTCTTTAAGGGGGTTTTCAAGGAGAAGAATTCAAGAGGTAAAATCCACATTCGGTTTCATTATATTCTTTTCACTTTCTTTTCATTTCTTGTAATTTACTCAACTAATCTATCCAAAAATGCATGATAACAACAATATATTTTATATACTATAATTTTATTTTGTAAATTTACAATCCATTATCAAGTCTCTTCTCTTATTCCTTTTATTATAAAAATGAAAATATCCTCTCGGAGTTGTTGATTTATCACCTTTGAGGATGAAATGTTTTCATTTTACTTTACCGACTTCAGGGATAGACCTAAAACCATTATATTTATTGGAAATGATTATAAAATTTATTTTATAACCCTTTTTATGATCTGAAACTAACTATTATCACAATATTGAATAATAAAGCAAACGAGTTTGTGATGATGAAAAAACTGAAAAAGTAATCTAAATGATTATCACTGACGTCTAATCTAATGATTCATCCTCACCCAAAATAACCAAATGGATTATATAAAAACTTTATATTATGTATTTTTTAAGGAGAATATAACATCAATTTCTTATATCTATTCATATTTTACATGATCTTTTATACATTGATACAAGTGAACAAATCATGAAAACCAAGGAAACGAACACTCTTATATGATGAAATTTATCTTATAACTAATTAAATAGGCCATGAATTAACATAATAAAATTATTACCAATATATTAATGTAGAAAAAAATATTAATTAATTATCTTATGGAATTAATTTTAATATCCAATACATTATGATCAACTACAGAACACATTCAAACATAATGTAAGGGATTCTTTCTGAAACACAATTTTTTTCATTTAGGTTAGGATTTCTCTCTTTTTATAACAATGTAATATTTAATTATTCTCATTTAATACTAATAAATTATATTATTATGTTCCAAAATTTTTCTCATATACCTATTATGCTTTATTTTTTGGGTAAATACATGTTTTATAAGGTTCCCTTCCCATTTCATTCCGATAAGAAAACCCAATTAAAGGGAAATTATCATATTCATACTAATTTTTAGTAACATCCTTAACCTTTTTAATCCACCGTTATTTTTAGAAAATAATTAATCTTATCATGTAATAAAATCTTACTTAATTTTTTGGTTTCAAAAAACAATTATGTATTTTATATTTTTAAGTCTTTTTAATGATTTCCCATTAACCAAACAAAATTAGTTCTTTCCATAGTTTCCAATACACTTTTTTTTTCAAAAAATCATATAATTTGAAAAGAACTTTTCATTATATATTCATATTTTCATTTATGAATGTCTATTTATGATTTAAATCCATTATTTCATGAATCCTTTTATAATATTCCCTTTGGTATGCCTTATTACATGTTTATGATCTCATATTCTTTCCTTGGGTATCCTTTATGTTTATACCTTATGTTTGTCTTTTGTTTGGGAACACATATGCATGAACATGTTATGATTGGTGTGTAATGATTGTGATCCAATGTATTGGTTAATGTTTAGACTCATTATACATTATGTTGGGACCGAGAGTAAACCTGATTCCATTTTGGGTCTTTTTCCTCCAAGTGTAGTGGTCTTGGAAGTTATCCTTAATTCATGCTTATGTCATGTTGTGTGTTATTTCCATATTATTATGAAGTCATGTTTAAATGTCCCCTTCCCCTACATGTTATGTTTCTTTCTGTTAATTCATGATCCGTGCATATTTATGTCATCATGTTATTTATTCTAACCCATGTTATTTTCTTTAATAATAATCTCATACAATTATTGAGATTTTTAGATCATCCCTTTTGTTATAGTATTTCATAGTTTATCCTATGTAGATGTAGGAAGTAAATAGAATAATTTATCTCGTAATATATGATTATATTTTTTTGTTTAATTCTATTTCCATTTTTTTTGTTTTATGTGGCTAATAATCCAAATATATGAGACTTTACATCCATTGGCATGTAATATGTTGGATAATTATGATTAAAATCATGTGATAAGATTTGAAAAAGGTTAGGGTCTCTATAGTTAGTATTAGAGAAATGTCTAGTTATTTTTGGATATTTGGAAAAGAGATATTTAGTAAGAACCCCATGGATAACTCTATAAACAAGGATAATCTAGATTGTAACATATGAAATCACAAGTTAGGATATAATTTTATCCCTATATGTTCAAATATTCCATTTTATATTCATATTAGCAATGTATTCAAGACCCCCTAACTGTAATTACTTTTTCATAGTTAATTGATATAAATAAAATAACTCATTCCAAAAATAAATGTGATAGGAAAGGTGATTATTTCTCTAATGATATTCCAAATATGATGGTAATGGGTGCTCAAAAATTCCTGAAAGTACATGTTCTAATTGATTCAGTTATTAATAATTACATGAATTTTGTAGAACAACCTCCTCATAAAAAAATAGAATGTTTCAGTTGATTCATTCATGTGAAAAAGGACTCTAATATGTAGTAGATATTATGATCATGTTATTGAGGAACTATGTATTAACACCCTTGAGAATATATTTGTTTTCCTCTAGTAATTAGTATAAGATAATTTCTTGTGGGAAGGCTATTATATTGAATTGGAAGTAGATTGTTGGTGGAACTGATCAAGAACACGGATTCCAAAGAGAAAATTGGTAACCCAAGATAAGATGATTTTATAAAAATATTTTTCAATAATTATTTTACAATAACCCCCCATCATAATATGGAATGGGTGATCCTTACACAAAATCTGAAGGAAGTGGAGTCTATTGAATTATTCGAGGAAAACGTCACATGTTTTCGAAATAAAACTCTAGATTTTTCGTGAGCATCTAAAGAATGGTGGATCACTTCATTATTGGACTAAATATGAGTCTATGAAAAGAATTGTAAATTTTATACTCTGACTATTATGAGTAGACTATTTGTTTTACCATTAAGAATATAATGGATATCAGATACTATCATTGGTCTAATGTGAATGATGTCAAAAAGGGGTAAATAGAGTTTAATATTGGTGGATCTATAGATAAATCCCATGATTGAAAGAATATCCAACACCCCACATGTCAAAATTGTGGGACAAAGCAAGTTATAAACTACTTAAAGGGAACTATGATATACATAAAATGTGGAATAGAGGGTAATATGGCTAATAACTGCAAAGGGATATTAATAACCCCACTAATGAGGAAGAATAATGGAAGGTTCATATCAATACTCAACTTGTAGTGTAGTGTTTCAACTCAAGAAACATGGGAATTCTGAAAACCATCTCCCTAGGCCAGGTTTTGTGGAAGGCAATCAACAAGAACATTCTCCAAGGAAATAAGGAAGGCCAACCTCTATCATTACTGGTAAGGTGGAAAATGAAAATGACGTGGTGAAAAGTATGTTGGTTCTTCATTCTATAACAGTTATGTTTCAATTTCATTCATTTTTTATGAATTCATTCATACCATTCATGTTTATTAGAATGATTCAAACACCGCCTCAAAATAGGGAGTTCGAGTTATCTGTGAGAATATAAAATGGGGAAATTATTTTATGAAATTTTTATAACTTCTCCCTGGTTAATGTTTTTGGATTTAAACTCCATGAAAATATTTTTTTACTTAATTTGTTGTATTTTGATTCTATATTGATCTTGTGTTGGATATCATTATAAAAATACAACATCAACTGTCAGTAAAGAGAGAACGGTATTTATATCCTTAGGTATCCCCCAATTTTGTACAAGTGTAAGGAGAATGATTAATCTCCATTAGAATAATCATCTCATGTGTGGATATTATTTCCATATAAGAAATAATATCAAACAAAAATGATAGATAAAAAGGATAGAATCATGATCGAAGGCATTCCCATTGTGAGGGACAATACAGATGTGTTCCTTGAATAATTTTATGGTCTTCCTCTTGATCAAGAGTTCTCAATCAAACATATTCATGGATCTGAAACTCTATCAAAAACACCTTATGAAATGTCCACCATTGAGTTGGATGAATTAAAGGATCATTTAAAAGTGAATCCAAATAAGGTTTTTATAGCCCTGAATTTATCAATATGGGGTTCTCCAATCCACTTCATGAAGAATAAGGACTGATTATTGTTCCTATGTATTGATTATCATGAGCACACAAAAATCATGCTAAAGAAAAAGTATCCCCTTCCATAGATAGATGAATTGTTTGATCGACTATGTCAGGTCTAGTATTTATCTAAGTTTGACCTTTAGTCGTGATATCACCAATTAATGTCAAGGAAAGAAGATATTACCAAATATGAATTTCATGGAAAATATGAGGTCATGGTGATGCACTTCAAACTCACTAGTACTCCTTCAATATTCATGTAATTAATGAATAGAGACTTTATAGATTACGTTGAATTTTTTTTGTAATATTTGTTGATAATATTCTGATAAATTTCAAAAGAATTGAGTAATATTAAGAGAAATTGAATAATATGTTGAAGAATTTGTGATGGGAGAAAGTTTATGAAAAGAATATTAAATGTGATTTTCTTGATGGGGAAAGTATCATTCTTGGGGAATTCTATCACCAGAAAAGGAATATCTATTGACCCTTCCCAAAGAAAGGGAATTGAGGAGTTGTCCAATCCCACATCTTTAATAGAGATCGGTAGTTTCCTTGGACTATCTTAGTATTAATAAATATTTTTCAAGAACATCTCACAATATTCATACCCAATAAACATGATAAATCAGAAGGGAGTGAAGTTTTTATATAGTATTTAATGTGAAGACTCCACCAAATAATTGAAAAAGTGTCTTAACATTGTACTCGAGCTCACCCTTCCAAAAAGCGGGGAACTCTTTGTGGTTTAAAACAATCCATCATAAGAAGGTATTAGGCTGTGTGCTAATTCAAAATGACAAATTTATAGAACACTCTTCAGGATAGTTAAAAATTAATGAGAAAAAATATCCCAAGCATGATCTAGAGTTGGTAGTTATAATATTTTCATTGAAAATATGGTGGCATTATCTATATTGGGAAAAGTTTGAGAAATATACTAATCATAAGGGCCTAAAATATATATTCACATTGTAGGAGATTTATATGAATGAGTAAATATAGTAGGATCTCATCAAGGATCCTGAATTCTCAATCCACTACTATCCTGGTAAAGAAAATAAGGTGCCAGATGCTCTAAGTAGAAAGAATCCCACATTATTTTAAATCAAAAGAATTGAGAATGATATAATATTTTTAGACCAACAATGGATGTACATGGGAATAATTAACGAAATAACATAATAAATCCATTATCAAATTATTTCTCCACAATCTCTTATAGAGAAAAAAAAGGATTCTCAAATAAATGGTGCGGAAATTTAGAAAAAGGTTGAAGCTATCAAAAATGGGAAATCCTTACTGTTTAATAACAATAAGGATAGAGTTGTGAGATTTAGGTTATGACTATTGTACCATCAAATCCATAGACAATGGATGATCTTATGGATGATTCACATAGCTCTACCTTATCTATTCACCTGGGGAGGAAAAAGATATATTGTGATATCTAGGAGAACTATTGGTGCAAAAAAAATGAAGAATGAGATCACTAAGTTTACATCATAGTTCATGGTATGTAATAAAGTGAGGGATGAAAGGAAATAATGTTAGGGGACGATGAGACCATTACCCATAACAACATAAACATTGGAAAACATCACCATGTATTTTTTCCCCAGAATTATTTAGGCATCTAGTGAAAACAAATGACATATGGATTGTTGAGGGTCATATCATAAATACTGATCACTATATCACAATTCAAGAGTACTTATCACTGAATAATCTTGAATGAATATAAATTAGAGAAGTGGAAAAGCTGCAGAGGGTACTACTATTGATTTTATCAGATCAAGATTCTATATTTACATCCATGTTTGGGAAAAATATCTAACATGCTATAAAGATTAGTATGCATTATCATTCTCAAAATTATGTCCAATGTAAATTTACTATTATTATAATCAAATTCATGTTGAGAGCATAGTCTATGGTCATTAAAGGATGATATGACAATCATATTCCTATGGTTGAGTTCTCATACAAAAATAGTTTCTACTTGAGAATCAAAATGACTCTGTATAAAGACCTTTATACGAAAACATGTAGACCACAATAATATAGGGATGAAGTCAGTGAACATAATCTATTAGGACCTGAAATGGTCAAAGATGTGGTAGAAAAGGAGAAAATCAATCATTAAAATAATCAGGCGTCCCAAATCCGAAAGAATAGCTATGAAGACAATCATAAATGATACATCTAGATTAAGGTTGGAGACATGGTGTTTGTATACATATCTCTAGGGAATAGGGTGATGATATTTTAGAAGAAATAAATCTATGCCTTTGGTACATCAGCCCCTTTAAGATTTTTGAACGAGTTGGAGTTGTGTCCTATCGACATGGACTTCCACTAACCATGTATCAAGTACACTATGTATTCCATGTATCACTCTTGAGGATGTATGTACAAGATCCATAACATGTACATAATTCAGTAGTGGAATAGTTGGAAAATGATATCTCTTGTGAGGAAAAATCATTGAAGATATTGGATTATAGAGATAATGTTCAATGAAACAATACCATTCATCTGGTCAAATTACATTGGAGGAAACATGGGTTAAAAGTGATGACATGGGATCTGGAGGAAGAAATTATGGATAAGTACCCTCAACTGTTTTCCGCATAATTTGTAAAATGAAATTTTGAGAGTAAAATTTCATAAGAAGGAAGAATGTTTCAACCCAGAATTATATCAAGTATGTTTCCCTTTTTATAATTTTTTATATAGTATAAATCATATAAAATCACATAAACATAACAACAAATGTTATAAATGATTAATGAATGAAATTTGGGGATTTTTTAGAAATTAAGTAACCTATTCCAATTGAATAGTAACTAGACCTTTGGAGTAATAATATAAACATTATGAATAGTAAGAAAACTAATAGATTATTAAAATCTCTAATATAATTATAAATAAAATGTAGGTATCTTATAAATGAAAAAATGATATAATTATATAATTATATAATTATATGAATGTCTTGAAAATGATAAATTAGTTTTTTTATTATTTGGGTAACATAAATACTTATTTATAATTTTATAATTAATATTATTATTTTAAAGATTTTCATTATAAAATTGATTAATAAATTTATAATTTTTTTATCTTATGATTATTATAAAAATTTTATTAGACCTTAATTAATTTTTCAATGTGTTCTAAAATTAGTTTTATTTTTGAAATTGGTATTTCTCGAATAAATGATAATTTTAATTAAAAATGAAAATTATTATATTTAGAAAAAAAATTGCCAACTGAAGTTCATTTTTAAATTTTAAACTTTGAACAAAAGTTATGGTGAATTTTTTAAATTTTTCTAAAATTGAGAAATTTTTAGTTAAAAGTGAAATATGGTAATTTACGATATAAGACAATTACATGAAATATTGTTTCATGGATGATTTTAGTAGTCTTAAGAACCATCAGTTCAAAATCACATGCACTAGTTACTATAACTATTCACAAGAATCCACACTATTCAAAGTCTTGATCCCAAATAATAAACAAATGAAATAAATAATCAAAAATCTCACATATAATCCACTACAAATACTACCCCTCACCACCTCTTATCATCACATATATTAGGTCTTAAATCATGCAAAATTTATATAAAATCCAATTCCCAAGTATCTTCCCCATTTCTAAACGATTTTGTTCTCCAAAAAATACCGAAACAAATTTTCCTAAGGAGGTTCTCAAGTGGAATAATTTAGGAGCTAAAATCCACTTTCCCTTTTTTATTTTCTTTTCAATTTATTTTATTTTTTATACTTTACTCATAACATCTTTGAAAACATGCATGATAACTATAATACATTTTATATACTATAATTTTATTATGTTTAAAAAAATCCACTGTCATGTCTTTTCTCCTCTTCTATTTATTAAAAAAATTAAAATATCCTCTACTAGGTGTGTATTTATCACCTTCAAGAACAAAAATTTTTAATTTTACTTTACCTAGTTTAATTATGAAAATAAAAAATTATAATTAATGGAATAGATTGTAAAATTTATTTTATAATCCTTTTTCTATTTTCAAACAAAATTTTATAGACAATAATGAATAATGAAACAATATTAGTTTATGATGATCCAAAAACCACCAAAAAATGTAAATGATTATCACTAATGTATTATCAAAAGATTAATAATAAAGAAAAATAACCAAATATATTATATAACTATTTAATTATATGTGTTTTCATTAATAAACTATAACGTATATTCTGGATATCTATTACAATTTTACATGATTTTTCTTACATTTATACAAGTGAACCAATGATAAAAACCAAGGTAAAGAACACTCTTGAATGATGAAATTTTGTCTTATAACTCCAAAAATACATAAATGAAGTTAATAAATTCAAATTAATAAAATTCATATAGATATGGTTCTGAAATAATTAATTAATGGATTTAAATTTATTATACGAGACATTAAGATCAAGTACAGATCACATTTGAAGATATGGTAAGGGATTCATTCTGAGCCTCCATTTTTTCCTTCAGGTTACACTTTCTCTCTATTTATCCCATGGTAATTCTTAATTATTCATATGTAATGCTCCAAAATTATATGTGTATGTTCCAAAGAATGTTTCCATCCCAATTCTTCTCTATTTTAGAGTTAAATACATGTTTTATAAGGTAACCTTCCCTTTTTTTCCTGAAAAGCAAGCCTAATTAAAGGAAAGTACTCAAATTCATACACATTTTCAATTATTGTCAGTTGTCTTTTTAAATACATCATTATTTTTCAAAAATAAATCATTTTATCATGAAATAATATCTTTTTCCATTTTTTATTTTACACAATCAATTGTGAATTTTATTTTTTAAAGTCTCTTTAATGTTTCCTCTTAAACTGCACTAAAGTGGATCATTTCTAAAGATTTATAAATACCTTTTTTAAAAAAGATTCACACAATTTGAACATAATTTACAGTTGTATTTGCCAATTTTCCTTTATTAATGTAATTTTGTGATTTGAATCCATTATTTCATAGATACTTTTATGATATGTCATTTGGATTTTCCTTAGGACATGTTTATGATATCCCTTTCTTTCCTTGGGACATAGAGTGAACATGATTCCTTTATTATACTTTTTCCACCAAGTGAAATAGTCTTGGAAGTTAGCCTTGACTCATGATTATGTCATGTTGTGTGTGGATCATGCATTCCTATGATTCCATGATAACATGTCCCCATGCTTTATATGTCACGATTAATAATGTTTATTCATTATCCATTTCTTTGTATATCATCATGTTATTCCCTCTATCCAATGTTTGTTTCTTTCCTCCTATGATTATAAACTTTATTTGATGTTAAGCTCATCCGATTTGTTAATGTATTACCCAGGATATTCACTATAGATGTAAGAGATCGATATATTATATGACATCTTTTTATATTATTAAAATAATTATATTTTATTATATTTACAATTTTTTAGTTTTATTTACCTAACCATGCAAATGAACTAGACATTATGATCCATAGATAGTAATTTGATGTTTAATTATGCTTAAAATCATGTATTATTATGTGTTAAAGGACAGGGTCACAATAGGGATAGATTATTCTTCCAAGTGTGAGTTACATACTAATGAATTCATGTTAATTAATTTCACCCTAATTATAGATCTTGATCCAAAGAACAATTTAGTTACCAAAAAATAGTTTCTCTAATAAACAACATTATATATTTCATACACGACTATCTAAAGAATAAACACATCTTGATGTTTAAAATTTACCACCTATAGGGGAACTTGTTATACTCACCATCCAAGTAAAAAATACTAGTCTTTAAATTTACTAATAACATTATTCTTATATATATATAATTTATATAATATTTTGTATTATGTAAATAAAGATTATTTAATCGTAGTTATCATATTTTGATTTAGGATCTCAATGTTTGATAATACGTGGGGGAATTAATAGAATAATTGATAATTCTAAGAAAATAATTGGGGATTCATATTCAAGGATGTATTAAAATCCAACATTTATTACAATAATACCAATGACATGTGATTATTAGGTTCTCAATATATCTATTGCAACAAACATAGATATAAATGTAGGACATGATTTCTCTTAAATAGATACATGATAAACATGAGATGTTTCCTTTCAATTGCATTTTCATTGGTATCTCACATTTCATGAATCCTCATTGACCAGTCTCCACTACTAATCATGATATGAAATTCTACTGAGGTTCATTATTTATTGTTTTTCTAAAAAACAAATTTACCTATTAGAGTGATTTAATGAATCTCAGGAAATCCACATAGGAAGGGAACTCATTAGGGAACTCATTGATGGGCCTAAAGAATAATATTAATGACTAAAAATGATATACTATAATATATGGGAATAAATCCATCTAACATCAATATTATGTAATATTTTTAAAATTTTATCATCCAACATTATTCTAAACTATATGATATGTTTTTTGACACATATATATTACATATCAATAAAACAATATCTTTAAATATGGATTTTTAGAAGATGAATGTGAGTCTTGAGTAAGATAAATAGACCATATCTTATGGAGACATAAATACTTCTTATTTTCATGCTTCAATTAGTGAATACATGTTTTTTCATTAGTCTTAATCTATAAAAGGATTATTGATCTATAATCAATTATGTTGATATTATAAGTCATTTAGTCATGTCTCAATTATGAAATATTTTTTAGGTAGAAATTAAATCTTATGAAGATGAAAAATTAACACTTCACCACCATAAAATAAAAAGTGAAATAGGCCTTAATGGTTTGTAGATATTATTCTATGATTATTCTTGTAATGATATAAAAAGTGAGATATTTTATACTTTTGAAGACTTTTTAAGGGTAGTTCTCTTATTATTTTCACTTATACCACTACAATGACCCACATTTCAATGATTCAACACACAACCTATTTCAAACTATTTTGGTCAATCATCATGTGTATCTTATCTTACAATATTTTTTCCAATGTTTTATATTATTGACTCTCCTAGTTAATCAAAGTGATGATCTAAAAAACATTTAAATGTGATGTAAAGGAATTCTTAAGGTAAAATACTATTAGTGTCTGAGATGATGGGAGATCATTACATGAATGATTATGAAAATTATATTATCATCAAAACTGTATTAGATAATGACTATGATTGAGTGGAGTGGAAATTGATCTAAAAGGTAATAAGAATATATAGATTCCATGAGTTTGGATGGATTGAATTTTTAGGGTTAATTTCGCCCCATAGTTTTTGGTATAACCCATAATTCATAAATTGGGATTCGTCAAATCATCCCATGTGATTCACAAATATATCATCATTATTATAGTCTATTTATCATTGAACTAGAAATGTATAGTATAAACAATAAAAATTTGGAATCTATGTTAGAGTTGTGGAATTACATTTTGTTAGTATGGATTTATAAGGAGAATAAAAGTTTTTTCATTGAATATATTATTTTCATTCTCCATAGAAGATACCAATCATTCCCAAACTACCTCACTATTAGTGAAAATAACGGAATGTGGAGCGATACATTGATCAGTATGAAAAATATGAATATATACATATTGAAGATGAATTTATAGAGTATTGGTGATCATATTGGAAGGAAAATTGAATTACCTAAAAGATTGTTTTTGATAAACTTCCATTGTATTACAATATCAATAAAGAGTGTTTGGTTCCATCACATTTATAGTTCTATAGAAAAAATTATGGAAAATTTATATTATAATAAATGAAATTTCCTATAAATAAAAGGATAGAATAATCTTATAAAAATTATTGACTCATATAACCTATTTTATTTTTGTTGGTCATACGAGCTACTTGGGATGTCATTAGACAATTTGAAAAGACACATAATATTTTTTTACAGGACACCCATCAAGGTATTTGTTTCCATTTTGTGAGTTAATATCATGTAGATAATTTGTTTTTGTTTATGGTGGAATACATGTTAAAAGATTCATGAAATTTATTATGGGTAGTCAAGACATACTATATTGAGACATAGTTATAGGGAAATCTCTTTGGTTTATTTTAGTGAATGAAAAATATAGACGAGATCCAGAAGCAACATGAGAAGGATATAAAGGGTAACATCTATATAGTGGGGTTTTCAAGAATTATCATAGATTATTCATTTTCACTAAATATGTATCATAGTTCATTAAAATATTTCATGTCTGGTCGAGACTATCATCGGATAACTACACTTTTTTCATGTAGTTTGATCACTAATAAACTGTTCCGTGAAGCCATATAACATCTGAGATTTCTCTATAGAATATGGGATGGTGAACATAATCCCATTACTTCCTCTATATTTCTATAAAATGATAGCAATTACATTTTAATTACACAGATAATATTAGGTTGTCATTGTGTTAGTGCATATCGAAACATCACTCATGATTATGAAGGCGTAAAACCTTAGGAAAATGATATATATAGAAATTATATATACCATAATCAATGGTCTAGTATCATACATTTTGGAATTAGTTATCCCCATAATTGAGAGGAATTAAATAATGGTATATAGCAAGACTCAAAAACTACCTTCTCTTGTACTGTTAATATAATAACTATCATTCATCTATTTATATATGGTTTATAGGATAAATCGTGGAGGACCTTACTTGGTAGATGTATGGTTCATTATATCAATACTGGTAACAAAAATTAGTTCCTCGCATTGTGGTTCTACAATCTATAGATTAATTCCTTGGTAGGGAATGTGAATACTGTGACATCTTGAACCAGGTTCCACACCCTAGTTCCCCAAACCGGTCGGTTACATGACCTAAATCATGACTCACAATTTGACATAGGTTTCCAACTAGAATCTATGGTCTATTTTAGATCATGTGGAGACTATAAAATCTTTATCAAAGTATCAAAATAGAATAATAACTAATCAATTTCAAAATCATATAAAAAATTACCAAAAAAACCAGAAAACATGATGACCAAAATGAGAAATACAATATCTAAAACTGAATAGTAGATATGTCATGGAAACTACATGTAAAGTGTTAATATGAAAAACCAAAATAAAAAAATACATTGATGAATCCAAGAGGGTCCTGAGAATAAGTTTGGTTCCCTCATTCATGATCCATCTCTACTCACGAATCCAATATATAGCTCCATGGCTTATCCTATCCTACAACCATAAAATTTATTCAAGTACCGACCAGGTAGCCCAAGTAGGTTGTGATTACAACTTAGTAGGCCACCACCAATGGTGTTTAAAACAATAAACAATAAATAAATTTGTATAGAGTTTCATAAATAATAAAGAACAATTCACATGTAAATAGTTTTCACAATTTTAATTATTCTTTTATTAACCACATAAACGCCCCCCAAGTTCCCAAGGACACCCAAAACTTCAATACTTACTTTGGCCCATGTTGATGATTAAACCATATAAAAATACCATGTCTATCATTTTCATTAAATTTCAAATCATATAATGACCAATTTGAAACATAGTGAAATGCCAAATCATGGGCAGATAACATCATGTTCAACACTCGATGGGTATTTGGAGCCTCATTCGCTATCCCACACCTCAATCTCACATGGTTTTTTTGAGCCTCAGTCATGGTCCCATAATTTCTATCTTGAATGGGTTTTTATAACATCATTCAATGTCCCGCACTCATTTACAATACAAGGGTATTTTAAACCTCAGTCCCTATCCTATAAAATACTAATCACATATACGTATTATGATCCACATTTCATATCCCATTATCATATATCAATAAAACACACATATATCATAAATATCACATCAATCATGGTAAAAAAACATTAACCCTCTTAACACATTTCACTTCATGACCTTCCATTCCATCTATAAATAAAAATAGAGACTCAATACATTAATCATATGGAATAAAATAAGAAATTTACCATTTAAACCATATAACCCCTTTATCCATTAATTAATTCATCAATTAATTAATCCAATACCTTTAACCAATTATTCCCAAAATTAATTACCCAATTAATTAATCCTAATTCCACAACCTAATATTCCATTAACTAATTAATTAATTAATCCAAACTCCATTATTCCAATATCCCATCAATTCCATAATTATAATATTTCAATATTTAATACCACAATTAATTAAATCAATTTCATAATTTAAATATCCCACCAATTCCACAATAAACTAATTAATCTAATTCAATCATACATTAAATTAATTATTCAATAAATTTAATCAATTAAATATTCAATTTCCAAATATGTCAATTGAATTATAAAAATGCATACATGAAATTGAAATAAATATTATAGTAATTGAATTGAGACCGCCTACATCAAGATCGTTGAAAAACACTCTCTATGGAAACAACCTATTTAAGAGAAATGAACTACAAAATAGAAATGAATGTGCTCTAGATCTAAAACCTAAATCAATGATCAAAATGATTATATCTACAAAAAAATTCATCTAGATCAATCAAAACTGATGAAAACATCTGTCAAAACTACTATATAAGGATGGGCAAAAGACAAAAAACCAATTGCAATGAAATTATCTAACAAGATGTGGTGTATTTCATTAATTTGGACTTCATAACATAATGAATAGAGTATGGGAGCCCAATGAATTCAATTAAGAGGGTCCAAATATTTCAGGATTCTATTATGGTTGAGTTAGGGGTTTTAGGAACATATTATGGGGTTTGGATAATTTTAATACCAATTTTGGAATAATTTAAACTTCACCGACGGTTTCCTAAGCATGGGCATGTGAGTTTCCAAAACTATGAGAATAAACCATGCACATCTTCTAGGGGGTGCATGGTTTCTCCTAAGAGGTTTCACAGTTTGGAAAACCATGTAACATCCATATAAGTTCCATCTATTTGGGTTCACATGGTTCGCTCGGATGGTCACACAGTTTGGGAAAACTATTCCTCAACCATGTATTACCTCTCATAACTCTAAACTTCTCTAATTTTCACTGATGGTCACCCTAGGTATGTCCAAAAAAAGTTCTCAAAATAAAGATAACGAGTAAAACTAATAAAAAAAGAGATATCTCTGAAAATTTCAGGATCTTATAATCTCCCCAACTTATAATAGTTCATCATTGAGTTGTAAACAAAAAATTATCCATGATTCTAACAAAACAAGATCGAGTCACAAATCCCACATATCATATCCTATTTCTAATATTTCCTCCCACACATGCCCATATTTATAAAATGCCTGAACTATCATATATACCTTTCCCTATAACATTTTTACCTCTGATCTAACACACATATCAGATTCTCGTCTAAGGATGCATCAGTGTCAAGATCAATATCATCAATGTCCATATCTTCAGTAGGGATGGGGTGATACCTCAAAATTTATTACACATGAAAACAATCATGTATTAAAATGTACCTTTCTAGAATAGATAATTGGTATCCCATCAGACTGATTCTCTCAACAACCTCAAATAGTTCAATAAACAGGTTGTCAACAAGTCTGATCTTTAAAACATGGGGTGACCCAATCTTGGGGAAACTCAAAGGAATATTTGATCACCAAAAAAACTCTATTGGTTGAAAGAATATATACACAAATAACTTTTTTTCACTCTGATATACACCAATACAATACCAAATCATCTGAACATGTCCAACATCACCAGCACGAGACTCGGCCCCAACAAATCTGATTCACCTGGCTCTATCCAGCATAGGGGGGATCTGAATGGCCTACTATAAAGTTCTTCATAAATAAAATATTAATTACTAAGATAGATAAATAAAATTATTTATCACAAATAATCATCTAATTAGATAACATATGAAAAAAATTATTATTCTCATTTTGAATATCCTTATCAAGAATAGATGTCTGTACCTTATGAGAAGACATTTTTTTCTCAAATAATAAATGAAAAGGAAATAAAATTTCTATAATAATGTCGTGTTGTTTGGTAATAATTTTCAGTATTCCCTAAATTATATCATATACATCATCAAGAATCACATGTCGTGTTCTCTGTAGAATATTTTCTCGGGGTACATCGCATTTTACTGATACCCTAACAAATGGATTTGATTCAATAAAAAGAGATGATAAAAAACTAGTTGAAATCTTGGAAACAGGAGGTGTATTCCCTAGTTCATTCCCATGTTGTTCCATAGTAATCACATTCCAAAAGAATAATGAGAATCCATATTTTAATTATTTATCTTGAGATTAGAAAGATCCCAATAAATAAAAACCATAATATATTATATATTTAAAAAATATTTATAAAATTATATGTGAATCAATACATATCAAATTGGGATTATCGTAATGGATACCATTTATCAAATGTGATAAAGGATGATATTAATATGTCTTCTATTCTTATACAAAATGAAAACTATGAGTTCATATTAATTCCATTTTGACCCACTATTTCTCCAAAAATCATCATCAAATTTATTAAAATTTTATATATACAATTAATAGAAAATATTGCAATGACCCACCAATTCTCATTGTCTTGAGCATACAAAGAGTCCTTACTAGGACTTAATTGATATCCCCAAGACTTCAAAGGTTGGAAATAAACGCTGAAGGGTTTCAAATACAAGTAGAGGATGATTTACCATTTAATAAATAATAAAAATTTAACTCTATGAAAAACAATTTTATCAAGATGAGTTGAGAGACAATACACCCACCTCAAAGGATTTGACGAAACTTTGACAATAGACAAAAAACACACAAGAAAGTGGGTCGATTATCCTAGAACTACCTTAGTTCTCTTATCCTATATGGATTATGACTCAAAATTGAGTTACATGGAATCCAAAAACGGAGATCTATCCACAATAGGTTCAGATATGTGAAAGAATGGAGATCATAGAAGTAGATTTAAGCAGATGTAAGAATACATGACAAATCTTGAAAGAATGGTGACATACCAAAGAATCGGACTTGAAATCACCAAGGGAAGGATTTGGGATGGATCAAACTCATGTGGGGAGGGTTCTACAGCTATCTAGGGAGAGTAATCTCTAAATATGGGTCTTTTTAAGACAACCCTAAATATATTGTGAAAAAAAATATTAAGCTCCTAGAAAATAGGATCTAGATTTGACCTCTGCGCAAGGTTTAACCACACTGTTTGGTCCAACCATTTATGGATTGTGTGACCATCCTTTTTGTCCCAAAAATACTTATAAAACCCCCAAACTCTCTCATATTTCACCTTTACCCTTTTTATGGAGACACGTTTTTATGGAAACGTCCCACTTTATAGAAACGTCCCACTTTATCGAAACAACCAACATTATGGAAACACCCAACTTAATGGAAACTCTATATATTATAGAAACTCTCAATTTTATAGAAACTCTATATTTTATACACATCAATTTAGAAAAATAGGAGGAAAGGGGTTATGTACCAGAAACCGGGGGTACTACAAATATATAGTGGTATTTATAGATGATATTATTTTAGATTAAAAATTAATAAATTGTTGTAGGAACACAAGATGATTGTATTAAATTCATTTAAAAATGATTAGTCTATGAAATTTTATGAAAATATGATATCTTATCAGAACAAGTAACCTTTAATTAACATGTTTTTATTTTAACAATGATATTTTTTCACTACATGTGGACTAAGGGGAGTGATTAATGGCCAAATCCAAAAATAGTGATACCGATCATTGGATCTCTGAGTTTAGAGGGTTAATATCAATATTTTGTGATACATATCCCATTATTATGAAAAATATAATTAGTAGTAACAAAAAATGGAATAAAAATTGGCTACATTGGTGAATCTTAAGATTTCTTCAATTTACTTATAAAAAACATACCATAATAACCAGTAAAAATAATAACCAATGTTATGGTATGATTTTTTATAAAAAAATTATAAATGAAAATATTGGGGTTTATAGTCATAAGGACAAAAAATGGTTAGGTTCTTCCAAAATAATGTTATTTTTACGTGAAAAAATTGACTCACTTTAGGTAAAAAGTTAAAATTTGTAATAATTGATCTAAAATATTTTTAATTTACACTCCATGATTTTATAAAGTGTTAAATCAATGGTTTTTTCTTAAAATATTAAAAAATTATATCTTAAAAAGAGTGGATGAGATATGTAATGAAATAAACCTTTAATAACCTATAATGTTATTATAAAACTTGTGCAAGCTTACTATGAGAATGAAATTCATTTTTATAGAAATATACAATATTTAAAAAATTGCAATTTTATGTCTCTTAATATTTCAAATATGGTTTCATTGAAATGATTCTGATATAATTATAATATTTATGAATATATATATCTATAATCTTGGATATGATTTTTTTTATTCTTTTTCATCTATATTTAATTTCAAAACATAGTAAAATTATCTTAAATTCTTATGCAATACAGATTGAATGCTTATGCAAGTAATATAAAAATAACGAATATCAGTTTGAAAACTTTAAAAGTGATAAATAATTGATTAATTATTGTGTTAGTAAAATTCATATATAATAATTAAGTATTTGTGACTATTTATTTATTTATAATTAAACTAAATTTTTATCATGATGATTTTATAATAACATTATGTGATTATCCTGAAAAATGACATTAAGAATATTTAATGTTAAACTATAATTTATTACTTAATTTAATAATTACATAAAAATTATAAGAGGACATAGGGAATGTGAAACATTATAAAATTTCATCCATCGCAAAATTTCATCCCACTATTCATTTTTAAAATTTCATTAAATACCATTAAATGGTTAATTATTTGTAAAAAATCAATTTATTTTACCTTATAAAAAAAATTATCAGATTTTTCATGAAGAAAATAAGTGTTTTTAATAAAAAAATTTATCTCCAAACCCAACTCAAAAGATCCCAAAATAATGTTACCAGTCTACTAGTGTGACTACAAAACACCCTTACAATATCATGAAATTTAATCCAAATGAGGATATCCAAATATGATGTATAAGTTTTAACAAAATTCATTAAATTTTATTCTTCTAATACCACATTAATATCAATTTTAACCATACCAATATACTGGAATAAGTAAATTTAATAGAGATAACTTTTATATTGTTCATGTAACAACTAATATATACCTCCATTCCATTAAATATTAGATAAAAAAATTAACAGTGTTTACATATAGAATAATGTTTCCTCAAATAGAGGTTATTTTTGTCACCACCCCACATTTATTGATATAAAGAAAATTGTAAATAATATATATGATATTAATAAGATAATTATAAATCTTTAAATATATTCAATTATTTATCTTCTTACCATCTCAACTGTTTGTAAATGAAAATTTCTCTTGTGCATACATGAAGACTACCACCAGCATGGAGTTATGCGTAACATTTTTATTTGTGAACTCAATTTTCATGTTATGAGGATTAAATTAATGAATCAATACAATAGTTATTATATTATTAGGATTCCTTATGGTTAATACTTAACATACATTACTTCATTTTCATCCATTATTAAAATTAAGATATAAATTATATATACATTTGGATTGCCTCAATAAAAAATGACAAATATCATATTTCATCACCTCCTTGCATGGTTTGTTTTAATTGTATGTTGAATATATAAACAAGATCATTATAAAATATTTTAGTATTTAGTATATGATCCAACAATTTCTAAGATATAAGGACCAAATTCACCAAATCAAAACATGCATGCTAATCCAGACAATTGACACCTTAATAATGATTTCAATAAATAATCTTTAGTAAATTGGTAAAATAAGTTATGAGTGAATGGAATATTGAATTATAGTTATAAAAATGTTCCTAATATAAATGTACAATAAATCAAAAAATGTTATAATGCATCTAATAACATGTTCAACTAAATGGAAGACTTGGGTATGGGATTTCTCATGGCAATTTTCTTTTTTGAGATATATGAAAATTTCATAACCTGTTTTATTTTGAGTCAACTATAAACTAAAATATATATTTATTTTATAATTAATTACCAAATATTAAATTTTCTTTTATATGGATATCTCGTTTTCCTCTATAATTTAATTCACATGATACTAATTTTTTATGTGATTTTTATTTTAAATGTTTTTGAAATGTATTTCACTCTTTCACTTTCAAGCACCTAATGTTATAAATGTTTCAAAAATATTATTTTTTATAAAAAAAATACAATTAAATTTAATTTTAAAATAATTTTTACTTTCCTTACAATTAATTAAAATAAAATATTTCCCATGTGTTTTTTGTGGTTACTTTTTTACATTAATTACAAAAAAATGAAAAAAGAATATGTCTTATCCTTAGCCACATGTAAATCCTTTATAATGATAAAAAATATTATCATTAATGTTATTCCTCTAAATGAAGCTATAGTTTTTAATATTGGATCATATTTTATCTATCCAGGAGATATTATTATTTTTGTTTCCAAAAGAAATGGATATTTATTCTTATTTTTATGAGATATAAGAATGTTGTTTTTTATATACACTAAAATGATATTTTTTTGGGTTATATAATTTCTATGATATAATGTACATGTGTTTTAAAAATAATGATTCTTGTAAAAAAAATTGATGAAGGGTGGGTTTGATATAGACCTCCAATTAATTGGGTAATGAAATATTCTTTATTTAAAGAAAAAAATGGGATTAACCATGATGGATATTCCATTGTAATGTTTATTGTAAGAGTAATTTTAAGGGATAAATGAGAATGAAGTCCCATGGTAAAAACAATTTTTTTGGATGGCTGTATAAGGGGTTTTTTATGGAAATATATTAATTTAAAAATTTAATAAAATTAGGTAGTGATTCGATATAATGTTTTTGATCTACTATAGTGAATTATTTATTTTAAAAAAAATTATGTTTTTAGTAACCATAATAAATTATTAATTTTTCCTTTTCGACTTCATTAAAATGTTTTATTAAAATTTGGAAAATAAATTTGGATTCTTGAGTTTGTATGTGATTATTTCATATCAATTTTTATTATTGTAAAACAAAAACATAATAATGGATTTTTATGTTTTTAGAAAGATATTAATAGTTTTTATTAATTTTATATCACTTTATAAATTTTATTTTCTCATCCAAAATTTCAAAATGTCTTTCATTCAGAAAAATAATATAAATAAAATATAGAAAGTTAAATGGTGACATATATTGAATAAATAGAATGTCTCATGAGTAAAAAAAGATTGTAGAAATAATGACATATTTATGTGGAATAAAATGAAACCATTGTAGAAGTGTACAAATTGTTCTGTAATGGTTTTCCTCATTCTATAAAACCTTAAACCTAAACATTAATAGAAATGTAATAAAGTAAAATAGGTGTTATAAACAGTGTAATTTTGGGTTGTTTAAGATATGAAGATACATGAAAAAATAATTATCAATAAATTGAAGTTTTTTAATTATTTACTGATCACAAACATCTATATTAAATATTCCCAATTATATATCCCAATATACACAACTAAATAAGGTTATTTTTATTAAAAATGACATATCAAACAATTAATATATTTATAATTAATAAAAATTTATAAACGCTCAAATGAGAAATGATCCGATAAAAAAATCTAGGATTTGGTTTCAGATGACCCAACTCTTATTTAGACAGAATAGGATAGATAAGTTAATCATAATGGAAGATAAATCATCCAACACTGCTCAAATGATTTCTCGACTATCAATATTAGAGAAGATTATGGGGGAACAAAGGGATGATCTTATTATGCAAAAGAATGAGGATGTGATAATTGAGGGGCCATTTTAATAATTATAGATTGATAACAGCAAAGTTTTATTATTTTTCATAAAATTTTGTATACAATACAAGCCTATAATAAAGAAGGACCCCATATATGTTTCTCAAATATCAGTATTCTCTATCCACCAATGGAAAAAAATATAGTGATGTATATGAGAATATTTTTTGAAATAATATAACAAAATATTTTAATGAATATAAGTGAAAATTCATTATATTGTATCATCTTAAATCAAGATTATATATATATATAATGAGGTAATTCAACTACCACCCATGCCATTATTGAAATGGTATAACACCACTATGAAAATTATGACATATATTTCAAATAAACCCAATGGAAATAATTCAATGTTGATTATAATGGATTGGCTAATTAATATTTCTCTCTTCATTAAAATTCATAAAGACGTATCTCAGTGATATTTAACAAATATATAACTCAAATATGGTGAGTCTATATAAAACCCCAGTATCTTTTACATATGAGTTAATTTCAAGATTAACATTAATTTGTATTTAGACCCATTAAATAGACTTGAACACGTAAATTTACATTAGTACAACATATTATCCCCTTAATGATTTTCAATATGAATAAATATTTAAAAATCAAGAGGATATACTATGAGATTTCTTTATAGAAATTAAATAATAAAGGTTTCACACTATATCAGGAAAAATTATAATAAAACAATAAATTCTACTAAACAATTTAAATGGAACCATATGAAATCTTCGATGGGATGAAATATTGAACACCAATAATATCATATTAATTTGGAGAAATAATTTTTTGAATGTTGAAATGGTGGAAGGGATGAAAAAGAAGGAATAATACAAATTGAAACACATTATAATTTTTTAGATCTAGTTGAAGAATAAAATGAAAAATCATTTTCATAACATTGAGTTTGAGGATGGAGATAGTATATTAAATAGAATATCTACAATTAGGATAGTTAAAATCATTAGTAATAATTGAATGTCATGTTCTATTTACAAATCCCAATTTTTGATTCTTTCTTTCAGTAGATATTTTTATTTCCAACATTCCCTTACACCCATCATATATCAATTTCATGATCTATTTGTTGTTTCCCTCTAGTGTATGTATATAACATAACACTTGTATTTTATAAATTCCATGGTGGTCCTATTAGAGAATGATATGTCCTATATGAATTAATAAGAGGAAATCATTGATAATATAGATAATGTTCAATAAAACAAGACAACTCATTTGGGAAAAGTATTACAGTGTAATAATTAGTATATAGAGGAAACATGTTTTCTTGAGGATGTAAAAAAATAAAAATATCATAATATATTATCGGTATAGGGATTTTTTTGAAATTAACAGAATGTAATATCTAAAGGTCTAAATATTATAACAACCTAAAACTTTTCAATATGATAAATTACCCACTCTAAAGATATTTTCCTTATTTTTAAGTATAATAGAAATTATAGATTATATATGTTGTATAATAATTTATTACATAATTTTATCAGCTAATCATAAAACATTAAATATGTTGTATCAGTATTCTATAAAAAATTTAAAATATAATAAAGGGTAAGTGAAGACATTTAAATAAAATAAATGGTTTTTTAAATTGGGGTTCATTAATGTATTATATAATTACAAAAAATGTGTATAATAATATCAATAAAAGATAAATATTTTCAAAATGGTTAAAATTATCTAAAGTAAATTTAAGTAACATTGATAAATAATTGAGTAAATGAATAAATTAATTTTATATATTTATGGAAAAATTATTAATTTTATTATAATTCCAATAGTAAATGAAAATTTAAATGAGATTATAAATTTTGCAGAGAAACATGATTGTTGAAACTGGAAAATTGATATCAAATAATATCCAAAATGAATAATAAAATAAATTATTGTGGGCATGTAGATGTTGTGGCCCACTATCTCTAACTATAAAGGTTTTAATTATCACAAATAATTTCATATATTAACATATATCTTATTCTATGTTAGATCATATATTCTGACAAAAAATTATCTTGAATATCATATCATGTAATTCGTGTACTATTTTTGTTTGATTGAGTCTAAACAACATTTTTATTGTTTATCTATGTGTAATTATGAGGATTACAAGTTTCTAACTTTGTTTAATTACATGATAGATAGAACATCTAAAATTTTCTATGTATGAGTCACTAACACCGACATGAAGATGACTCACCGTCAGACATATATCTTACTGGCAGACAGATCAAACAAGCATATTTTCTAAGTATGTGAAGTTGACACCATTGGAAAAGACTCAATGTTAGACATGAAACCAATAAAAAAATGACTCACCATTGCACATACTACATACACATATGACCTACCGTTAGTTCAAGTGACCTACCGTTGCATGATGATACTGATGGAATAACTCATCTTCAGTAAAAATTAGTCACAATTTTCTCAAATGTCTCACAGATAGAATGAATGAATCACTGCTGATATGAGTCATCGCTAGTTCATCTGTCTCACTGATGAAAGGAGACACTGACCTCCAGAGTCACAAATGTTGACTGCATGATGATGATAGAATAATGCTGATGAGACACAGATACATATGACTCAATGATACTCATAAAAACTATTTTAAATTTATTGATTAAAATTTCTTTCTAACTATTATATTTAGAAAAATAAATGTTTCTTGACATTAATTAACATATTATATAAGAAATTCAATAGACAGTACGAGGTACATAATCATGGAGAGATCTTCGTGTCCTTTAGAACTCAAATAATAAAATATTTACAAACTGGATCATTTGAGAAATGCTAAAAAGCAGACGGAACTGAAGAACTAACAACTACTAAAACTGTCTAGAATTATTCAAAATCCCAATAACAAAAAGAAATAACATATGGGGACATCAACAAGATAATAAACACGTTCTATGATGCACTAAACATCATACATGCAATGATATTATCATTTCACACTCATGGAAATCAGACCATAGAGACTGTAATACACTATTTTGGAGATAACATTCCGAAGATGACTCAAACATAATTTCTACTATAAAAAATTAATCCATAGTTGCAGTGTATAACACACGGTAACTTCTAAACCATATTCTACATATTTAGCTCTATAATGTTCTTCTGTATTAATTTTTGAGAAGTTTGTGTATCTTTCTGTTACACACAAACTGACTCCTGTGCAGAACTGGGGGATACTTAATATCCTCAGACTAACTATTTTACTATTTCCATGCCTTGTAGAATAGTGGAAGATTTCATATATGACCTGTTTTTTTGGTTTTTCCCATGAATAACTATGGTAGAGGTCATGTCTGACCTGGGTAGCCTTGTGTGCTATTGTGAACCCTGATTCAGGGTTTGGATCAAATGTTATATTAATTTAAACTGGTTGGTGGAAATTGATCTCCATGTAGAGAGGACTAAGTCACAACTTGAGACTGAACTTCTTGTTTATTTCCATTGTATCTTTACATGTTAGTTTTATTCTGTTTTATCTTAATTTAAAAAAACTAAATTAGAAATTTATTGTTAGTTTAGAAGGTTTTTATAACTATTTTGAACTAGTATGTTAGTTTCAAAAGTTTAATTAATCTTTATATTAATATATCTGAGAACTAATAAATCATTAAAAAAATTAACAGAATATTCCAAACTCTTATAAATTTACTACAAACTGAATTATACAATATTTTTAATTCGCTAATTTTCAAAGAACCAATTTTAAATATAAATTTTTATAGATACTCAATTACCCCCCCCCCCCCCCTCAATAGTAATATACTCCAACCGATAATTGGTATTAGAGGTGTTTATTCTTGTGAAGGGTCTATTTTAATTTTTTTCTTCAATTGTGATTTTAATTATACTTTAATGATCTGTAAATTTCTGTTAGTTCTAAATTTCTAGCTCTTTGAAAATATTCCTTTATAATAGAAAATATATTGGAAGGTGCTACTACCAACATACCTCCATTTTTTAATGGAAATAATTATTCCCAATGGAAAATTAAAATGAAAATGCATTTAGAATATACGGGTTTTGAAATTTGGTGTTAAATTGTTGATTAGTATATGATTCTTGATACATGTAGAACTATATGGAATGAACCATCTAATACATCTTGTAACAATAATTGCAATTCCACGAAGGCCTTATACTACTCTTTAGGAGATGATGAATTTAACAGAATTTTGTATGTAAAAAAACCCATGAAATTTTGGATACATTGTTTCATTCACATGAAGTAACATCTAGTGTTAAGTAAATGAGACTTAACACATATACTATTAAATATGATAACATTAACAACAAGCCTAGGGTGCCTATTTCTGATATGTATATCTGGTTCAATGAAATGGTGAACACTATGATCACTCTTGGAAAAAATGTAACTACTAAATAAAAAATCATGAGTATTCTTTGTAACACCCCAAGCTCCAACGATATGTTTCTATTTGAATAATGCAATACCTAGCACTATACGCAACTTGGGGTTTTAGCACACCACGACCAATCAAAACAAATATTTATGAATACTAATTCCAACTTTTTGAAATTTTATAAATTTTATTTTTCAAAATCGACTTCATTTTTTGATTCGGAATATAAAAAGTAGATTAGGGTGAATTTGTAGTATTTTGCTGAAAATAGTCAATTTTGGATAAATTGTGAAACACATTGCGTTATTGTGTATAGTTGACTTTTATTTAAATAATAATTATTTTTATTTAAATTTATTTTAAAGTAAAAAAAGATACATAATACCTATATTAGATCAATGTAATTAATTGGAGTCATTTTATAGTAATATTAGATATATAATATTTTATTGGTCTTTTTTCTAATTTTTAGCCCCCTTATATGCACGTTAAAAAATTTACATAAAACACAACTTGACCTCTTTAGTGAATTGAATTTCAAAAATACGAGAGACATGGTTTATATCAATAAGTGAAATTTAGTTCAATAGGATGAAAATAATTTTTTGTGAAAAGTAACTTTTGAATTTTATTTACCAGGGATAAAAGTAAATAGGGTAATTAAATGTAAAAATGATATTATAATTATCTTAACAGATGTCCTAATTCAATTGGATAAGTCTATTTCAACCAAAATCAACCTTAGGAAAAAAAGTATCCTTTTTGTCCACTGGGATTAGATTAGGACATTTATTATTATTAAATTTAAAGAAGAGTTAAAAGTGTTAAATTCAATGTTTAATAACAGAAACATTTTTAATATAGGGTTATACAAAAGATAAATTCTACTATAAATATTCATTATAAATATAAAAATACTTCCTATATAATGAAATTTTATTAATAATTTTCATCCAGTAAATAATTAGTTTTATTTATGACACAATGATGATGCAGCAATTACCCTATTATTGAATGATTAAAATAATTATTATTAAAAATATTAATATAATTGTAAATTCAGTATTTTGATGTATTAAACGAATTTTATAGGTTAATAATACATTTTAGGTTTGATTAAAAGAATTTTTTTTGAAGTGATAATGTTATTATGACTTTCAAAAAAACAAATACTAAATAATGTCAAAATTGACATAAATGTGTTTTTATAAAAATATACTGTATTATTAGATGATATAATATTACTAAAAATGTATGGTCCTAAAAAAATACATTGATAAGGTTAGATATATCAATAATTAACCAATTGGGGTTTACATGGATTTTTTTAGTAATTCTATAAACCATTCATCATAATAATACAAGAATACATAGTAAAAGTTAATCAATTTATCTAAGAGTTAAATATAAAAGATAATGTTAATATGGTGACCTAAACCTATATAAAAAATATTTTTTGATAGGTTATACACCCATCCCCACCTTATCCTTTAAATATATTCTTTTGGATCCATTATATACCAAATATTATTTTATAATAAAATAATATTTCAAGTTATCCTAAAATGACCCTCACCTCTCTTATAAAAGAGTACGTCCCCTTATCTCAAAATAACAACTCTAAATCCATTTGGCTCAGCCAACCCCTGCTCAAATATCCTCCCAAATACCCTAAATTCTAACTATAGGCCTTAATTGGATCATAAAATCAACCTAATGAGACATTTAGATCAAATCAAAGGGAAGCACCCAAAGAAGAGGTAATAATTTCATCACCTTTTTCAAAGTTATTTTCTTCTTCCACATCCTTTTGATTTGTTGATTCCATACCAAAATAATAACTCCAGTACCTTCTACATATTTTGATGTTATTATAAATATGTTATAACCATACTAATTATTCTACCCATCCTATGAATGACAATGTCACCATACGTGCGTACGTACAACTTACCATCTCCACGTCATTGTGTAGTTTGTTATTCAACACTTCAGTAATTGGATCAGTATAATAATGAGTATAATCGATGAAAATAATAAATATAAAATGTTAATTATTCTTTATATATTATATACTATCCAATTACATACGATTTTACCATCAATAGAATGATATTGTTGCTTGTACATACGTACAGATTACTGTCTCCATGAATGCGATGAGAATCATTCCCCATCATAACCCTTAATGAATAAATTTTATTTTATGATTAAAAAGTAATGTTTAAGAACATATTATGATTCTGTATATGAATAAAATACTTCTTATCCAAAAAAACATGACTTACATAACAAAACATATAAAGAAAAACAAATCAGTTAACACCAGAAACAATGATACTACCGAAATATTATTAAGAAAGAAACATTTGAATATAATATATGATATCATGTATCTGTATGTGGTTCTTATATAATTTAATAAAAATTATTTAACTATTATACAAGTGTTTAACATACCCTAAATCATGGAATGTACAAGGTAATGGTTAATTTTTCAATATCTTTACGTCTCTGAGGTTGTTTATATATAAGTATCTAATGGGACCTCCTTATCATCCACATTTGTGTTTCGTAAAAATGTATTTCAAAAAATTTATTACTATTTACTAGATTGTAGTTTAAAGTCATTTATACCCTTGTTTTACTTTCTAAAATATTATTTTAAAGGAATCTTTCCATCATTTTCCAATCAAGGTACTTTAAGACCTCTTCGAAAAATTAAGCTAAAAATGTTTTTTTAACATATACAGCGGGTGCAGCTATTTTCAACCATTATAACACCTTAAAAGATTTCCTTAGAATCTGATAATAATATTTTCATAATAAATTATTTCTTTTATAATTATGTGACTTTTAAAGGATTTCAAAATAGGAAAATATATTTCTCTCAAATAGCTTTGATTTCTTCAATGTCAAAATCCTTTGATTGATTTTACACTACTTTGAAGTTGATTTATTATGATACAATCTTCCATATTGTGTTGATGGTTTTTGATAATATTGAATTTGAATGTGTTAATTTTATACCATTCCTGGTTTATGATTAAAGTATTAACATTTTGTATGCATGTTTTAATATGAATGTTTATGTTATGTTTCAGCCTTTTCATATGAAGAATACATTGGACATAGCATGTGACTGGTGGAGCCCGCTATAGCTCCTCGACGAATTGGTAGGTCTCATGAGACAAACTAGTGTCTTGGAACATGGCCTTGAAAAAATCTTATTTGTAGTCTGGGCTTGAGCCCTTGAATACGTGGTTATGATTTACAGCATTATGCATTCCATCATTATGAGATTATTTATTGATATTACATGTGATTATTCAACTAGTAAAATATCCATGGTAATAATTAAGTTGGATTATTTGATTTATCTTTTCTATATTATGCTAATGTTTATGTTTAAAATACTAGTGTTTTAGTCTTATACATTTCCATAATTTTTTATTCTTATTTATGATTTTTTCCACTATTGTTATCCTTACTGAGCATCTGAGCTCAACCCTTTATTATGTTTTATTTTTACCACTATGTGATTAATTATATTACAATTAACCAGAAAAAATAGGCTAAGGGATATAATAGTGTTCAAAGGGGGCACAATTTTGTTGTTGTTTATTTCATGATGTAATGTTAAACTTAGGTATGTATCTTGTAATTCCAAGGATACTAAACTGATCGGTCTTTGAGGAAATTATTCCTTGTATCATGAAAATGTTATGAAATAATGCACTGACTATGGGTAACTAGGGTCGGGGCATTATAGTATGTATGAGAGAATGTTTAGTACGAACCATGGAAGATAGATTTAGAAAAACTCTTATTATAGAACATTAACCTAAGATAGATTTGTAGATTAGTGTAGATGAACTTCATAGAATTTTGGTAATATAGAGATTTTGTGTTTTTTACAAGCAATAATACCCAGTCTGGATATGATCAGGTAGAGGTGGCTCTGGCGGAGCTGTACCTAGGAGTGAAAACTCTGACATGGTGTTTTGGGAATGACCCGGGGTATCCTGGTACACGACAATGGGCCTTTCTACACTTTTGGATATGAAACTCCTAGGGAATATGCTTAGGATATTTAACATTTTCTTTAGAAACCATTATAAATGATTTATGAGTAAATAATACCCCAAAGAATTATTTTTTTTATGATTATGGATTATATGCATAAACTGTTCAAGTTATGTTAGGTATTTTACTAGTTTGGAGTTATTTATTGTGATTCATAAACTAATCTAGTGTATGACATTGTTTAGAAATGGCTCCTAGTGGAAGTAATGGAAACCATATCAACACATGTAATCCATGTAGGGAATTCCCTCATACTCAAGATAATTATATTGGAGAAGGTGAAATAACTAGTGCTTAACAACTTATCACCACACTGGGACAACTCACGTAGGTTATGAATAATAACCTTCCCCGTATGGAGAATCCTGATCCACAACGTGGAGCATCAATGTTGGAATACTTCATGAGGAAACAATCACCAACATTTAACGGGACTAAAAATCCATTTGTAGCAGAGAAATGGATAAGTTCCTTTGAGAAAATATTTCATGCGTCGGGGCGTAGCAACAGGGAAAAAGTTCTCATGGTAGTTTATCAACTCACGGGAGATGCAAATCAATGGTAGTCAAAATTAAAAAAAAGGATGAATAATTATAAAATATAGAATGGAGGGAATATAAATAGATTTTATTATAAAAATACTTTCCTTGTGAGCATTGAGCGGATATGGAAAGACAATTTTTGAGTCTGTGGAAAAAGGTTGATGAGAATGTTGCAAATTATGAGGCTCACTTTATAAGTATGGAAAGGAATGTGGTATATTATATACATAACCCATGGAGTAATATTGATCGATTATTTTATGGGTTAAAACCATTTCTCAATTGAGCATTAGTCCCACAATCCATCTCATATCATGAAGATATTATCTCACATGTTATCAAGAAAGAAAAGTAATTATCTAAGTATTATGACTTTAAAACAAAGAAAGGTAAGAAGAGATATGTTTAACACTCTATAAATGGAAATAAGGGGAAGAAGGGAAATGTTAAATTTCCCTCCTGTGGTAAATGTAGGAAGAAACTCCTCGGTACTTGGCTAATTGGAATGGGAGTCTGTTATAATTGTGGTGAAAAAGGCTAACAGGCTCATGATTGCAAGGGGAATAAAGAAACGGTCAATATTGAATGCTATAATTTTAGAGAAATGTGGAATTATGCAAATGAATTTATTAAGTGCAAAGGAAACATACCTCAGAAAATTCCAAGGGAGAAATTCCATGCTTATGCGATCACTACTGTTGAGGTTGAATCTACGAATGATGTGGTGGCAAGTAATTCTATGCTTTCTTTAAATTTAGCCAATGCTTTATTTGATTCTATATCATCACATTGATTCATATCATCACAGTTTTCTATGAAAATTAGATATTTTCAATTTGATTTAACAAGGAATTTTTCAGTCAAAACTCCTAAGGAAAGTATCATTGCAACAATGTTTTGTAAATAATTCCCTATTATGGCATATAAATGTTCTTTATATACTAATATCATCATCATACCCATGATTGAATTTGATGTAATCTTCATTATGTATTGGCTTTCATACCATGAAGCAAAATTTTTTGGTAAAAAAAGGAGGTTAGAATTTTTGATGATGATAAGGAGTACATTATCTATAGAGCAGAAATGCAACCACCTGATTCTTATCATGATCCACCCCAAATAGATCTACTAAATTCAATTACTGGGGGGAGGAAAATGAAATAACTATGGGTGGGAAAAAGAACGTTCAAATATATGATGTAAATATTGTGGAAGAATATGTTGATGTGTTTCTTGAGGATTTACGTGGACATCCTCCAGAATGAGAAATTGAGTTTTCCATTTATTTAATTCCTAGTTCAACACTTATATTGAACACCCATTATAGAATTTCCACTTTTGAATTAGTGTAACTAAAGAAACAACTAGAGGAATTGAGTAAAAAATGATTTATTCTACCTAGTGTTTCTCCATGGGGATCCCCTGTTCTTTTTTTATGATGAAAGATGGATCTAAGATATTGTTCATTGACTACAGGGAGATCAATTCTATTAATATAAATAATGACTACCCCCTTCCTCAAAATGATGATTTATTCGATCAACTTCATGAGGCTCAATATTTTTCAAAGATTGACCTTCAATCTAGATATCATCATTTGTGTGTGAAGAAGGAAGACATTCTGAAGATATCATTTTGTACTGGGATTGGGAATTACGAGTTTACAGTAATTACTTTTTGAATGAATAGTTAACCCTCTTTATTCGTGGATTTAATGAATAGAGTTTTCAAGTAATAGAATGATTATTTTTTAGTGGTATTTATTGATGATATCTTGGTATACTCAAAAAGCGATAAAGATCATGAAAATCACTTGCACACATTTCTGAAAACCCCCAGAAAAAAGGAATTATCTTGGAAGCTTAGAAAGTGTGAATTCAAGATTCAAGAAATTATTTTCATAGCCATATTGTCTCTAAGGATGGAATCTTTGTTGACTCTTCAAAGACCAATTCAATCTAAGAATGGCCAACACTGACAAGTATAACCGAGGTATACAGCTGTATTGGTTTTGAAGGTTATTATCGGCGTTTCATCCATAATTTTTACAGATTGGAAAATACATTAACTAAGATCCCATGTAAAGGGGTTAAAATTTTTGGATAATCTAATATGAATAATGTTATAAAGAACTAAAGAGAAGATTAGTAAATTATCTTATCTTGACTCTACCATTGGGGAATGAAGGGATTATTATTTATAGTGATGCTTCAAAGAAATTATTTGGTTGTGTCGTTATACATATTGATAGAGTTATTTCCTAAGCATTATGCCAACTAAAATTTTAGGAACAAAACTATCCCACTCATGATCTTGAGTTTGCAGCTGTATTCTTTCTTCCGATGATATGGAGACACTATCTCTATGGTGAAAAAAGTGAGATATATATCGATAACAAGATTTTGAAGTATATTTTCTCACAAAAAGAACTCAACATGAGGCAAAGATGGTGGCTTGAACAACTCAAAGATTATAATTTCACTATACACTACCACCTCCGGAAGGCAAATAAGGTGTCATATGCTTTGAGCAGAAAGGATCATGGTGTTTTGAAAGAGATGTGAGTTGAAAGGGATCTTATGTTCATGGATCTAGAAAAGATTGATATGGGAATAATCAGTGAAGGTGATACATATATATTTTTTCAAATGGTTACCAAACGATCATTACTAGAAAGGATAAAAAGTTCACAGACTGGCGATGAGGAGTTTCAAAAGAAAATTAAAGCTTTGAATGACTGCAGATTGATCAACTGCTTATATAAAGATGGGATTTTGAAATTTGACAAGAGGCTTTGTGTTCCTGACATACCTGATCTAAAAAGGGAATTTTTGTTTGATGATCATAGCTACAATTTCTCTATACACCCTAGCATCACTATGATGTATAGATATTTTAACGAACATTTTTTGTGGGACAACATGGAGAGAGAGATTATTGATTATTTTTCATGATGTATGGTTTGTCAATAGATGAAGTCCGGAAGACAACATCCTAGAATAGTCATGCAACCATTTTCCATACATGAATGGAAATGGGATGATATTACAATGTACTTGGTCATGGGTCTACCAATGAATCCTAGAAGGAATGACGCAATATGGTTAATTGTTGATTGTCTTACCAAGTGAGCACATTTTCATTAAATAAGAGAGGATTGACCACTTGAACATTTAGCAAGACTATATATTAATGAAGTTTTAATACTTAATGGAGTACCCATATCGATTGTTCTGGATCGTGATCCCCATTTTACATCAAGATGCTAGAAAGGTCTTCAGAAGGCCTAGATACTGAACTTCGTTTGAGCAATTCCTACCACCCTCAAACTGATGGACAATCAGAAACAACTATTCAAACCTTAGAAGACACATTGAGATCTTGATCTCTTGCCTTTTAAGGTATGTGGGATCATTATTTACCTCTGGTGCAATTTTCAAATAATAATAACTTCCATTAAAGTATTCAAATGGCACTATATGAAGAATTATATGGAAAGAGATGTCGCGCACAAACTTGTTGGGAGTATGTTGGCGAAAGAAAACGCATAGGCCCAGAACATGTTAAAGAAACAATGTAAATTGTAAATATTTTCCAAACCCACATAAAAGAATATCAAAGTAGGAAAAAAGATCTATGATGATAACCGAAAGATGGATTTTGAATTTCAAGTAGGACATCATGTTTCCATGAAGGTATCTCCATAAAAGGGTGTTGTATGATTAAGTAAGAAAGGTAAATTAAGTCCTACGTACAATAGACCTTTTGAAATTTTAGAATGGATTGGAGTAGTTGCTTACCATTGGGAAATGCCTCCAAGTCTCTCAAAAGATCTTGATGTGTTACACATGTCACTTTTAAGAAAATACATGCCTGACCCAATGCATGTACTCACCTATGATGAAATAAAACTGGAACCTAATTTGTCTTATTGGGAAGAGTGGTTCAATATACTTGATACCAGAGAATAAGTGTTGAGGAACTGGACGACTCGTCTAGTAAATGTTGTACGAAGAAATTATAATATGGAAGAGGCAATATGGGAACCCTAGGAACATATGATGAAGAACCTCACGAATAAATTTTTGTAGTAGTATTCAAGATATTTCGAGGAATAAATTATTTTAATGAGGGAATAATATAACCCCCTTGCTTCTACAGTACATTTCTCTTTGAATTATTCAATATCTTTTCTAGTATGCAACATAGAGTTTTAGCACCGCACGACCAATCAAAACTAGCTAATACGAATAATAATATGCACTTTTTGAAATTTTATAATTTTTTTTCAAAATGGACTTCATTTTTGGATTTGGAATATCAATATTAGCATAGGTTGAATTTTCGTAATTTTTATGGAAACATTCAATTTTTGATTAATAGTGAAAAACACTGCATTATTGTTTAAAATAAACTTTTATTTAAATTATATTTATTTTAATTTTAATTTATTTTAATATCAATATATATAAATAATACCTATATTAGTTCAATTCAATTCATTGGAATCAATTTATAATAATATTAGATATAAAAAAAATTTAATGAACCTTTTACCGTCATTTTCCCACTATGTAGGCACGTTAGAAAATTTGTAGAAAAAGTAATTTTACTACTTCTGTAAATTGAATTTCCAAAATCCGAGACACACAATCGACCGTAGAAAATAAAATGTCGATAAATTGGATGAAAATACATTTTGGTGAATAATAACATTTGAATTTTATTTACCACGTTTAAAATTAAATAGGGTAATTAAAGGTAAAAATCATATTATAATCACCCTAACACATACTCTAATTCTATTGGATAAGTGTATTTAGACAAAAATAAAATTAATAATAATATATAATCCTTTTGGTCCACTTTTATTAGATTTGGATATTATTTATTATTTTATTTAATGAAGAGTTAAAAGTGTTAAATTCAATGTATAATAACTGAACCATTTTTAATATAGGGTTATAATTAAGTGAAATTAGAATATAAATATTCATTAGAAATATAAAAATATTTCCTACCTAAAAATAATTTATTTATAATTTTTAGACATTATATAATTAAATTTATTTATGACACAATAATGATGTAGTAATTACATTATTATTGAAAGATTAAAATAATTGATATTATAAATATTAATATAATTGTAAATTAACACATCTGATGTATTACACGAATTTTATAGGTTAATATGAAATGTTAGGGTTGATTAAAATAATTTATTTTGAATTGATAAAGTAGTTATGACTTTCAAAAAAACCAAAAAATGAATAGTATAAAAATTGACAAAAATGACTTTTTAAAACAAATACTATATTATTAATTGATACAATATTCCTAAAATCTATGGTTTGGAAAAAGGACGTATATAAGGTTATATATATCAATAATTAACCACTTGGGGTTCAATTGTATATTTATAGTATGTTTATTAGCTAGTAATTGTATTAATATAAGAATACATAGAAAAAGTTAAACTATTTAACTAAGAGTGAAATCTAAAAGATAATGTTAATATAGTGACAAAAACCTATCTAAAACCTATTGGTTGATAGGTTTTTGACCTAGACCCACCATATCCTATAAATATATCTTTTTTGAGTCATTATAAACAAAATATGATTGTATAATAAAATAATATTTCAAACTTTTCCTAAAGAGACGCCCACCTCTCTTATAAAAGGGTACTTCCCATTCTCTGAAAATCACACATCCAAATTAATTTGGCTCAGACAACCCCTACTCAAATATCATCTAAAATACCTTTACATAGTCCTTGATTCCATACATTTATTATAAAATCCAATCTAAATATTCCTTTTGATCAAATCAAAAGGATTCACCTAAAGAAAATGAAATGATTTCATCACCTTTTTTAAAGTTCTTTTCTTCCTCCACTTCTTCTTTATTTGTTGTTTCCTTAAAAAATAATAACTCTTGTAAATTATAAATATTTTTATGTTATTATAAATATGGTAAAACCATATTATTTGTTCTATCCATCATATGAATGACAAAGTCACCACACGTGTGTTCATACGGCTTACCATGTCCACGTCGTGGTTTAGTTTGTTATTTAACACTTCATTATTTGGATGGGTATAATAATGAGTATAATTGATGTAAATAATAAATATAACATGTCACTGATTCAAAATATATGATATAACATCCAATAACATATGATTTTACCATCAATATAATGATATTTCCACTCGTGCGTACATATGGATTACTGTTTGCATAAATGTGATGAGATTCATTCTCCATCATAACATTTCAAGAATAAATTTTATTTTATGATAAAAAAATTATTTTTAAGAACTTAATATCATTTTATATATGAATAAAATACTTCATTTCCATAAAAACATGACTTACATATCAAAACAAATAAAAGAAAAAGAATCAGTTAACACCTAAAACAATGATACTACTAAAATATTATTAACAAAGAAATATTAGAAGATCATATATGATATCATATTTATGTATGTGGTTATTATATAATTTAATAAAAATTATTTAACTATTATACTTGAGGTTATAGTACACTCTTTCAATGAAAATTACAAGGTAAGGGTCAATTTGACAATGTATGTACTTATCCAAGGTTGTTTATACGTTTGTATCTACTGGGACCTATTTGTCATCCACATCAATGTTTCTAAAAAATGTATTTCAATGAATTTTGTACAATTTACTAGACTATGGGTTATATTCATTTATACCCTAGTTTTACTTTCTATAAATTCTTTGAAAGTAATCTTCCCATCAGTTTCCAAACAAGGTACTTTTTGACCGTTTCAAAAAACTAAGGTAAGATTTTTTTTAACTAATATTGTGGGTGTAGTAATTTTTGACTGTTATAACACCTTCAAATCTTCCCTTACAATATTATAATAATATTTTTCAAAATAAATGTTTTATTTTATAATAATTTGATATTTAAATTATTTTGAAATACAAATATATATTTCTCTCAAATAGATTTGATTTCATATATTTCAACATCCTGTGGCGGATTTTACACTTTTTTGAAGTTGATTTATTATGATAGAATCTTCCTTATTGTATTGAAGGTATTGTGATATATTTGACTTTGTATGTGTTATTTTTATACCATTCATGGTTTATGGTTAATGTATTAATATTTCGTATACTTTGTTTTAATAATAATGTTTATGTTATGTTCCAACCTTTTCATATGAGAAATGCATTGGACTTAGTAAGTGACTGGTGGAGCCCACTACAGCTCCTCGATTCATTGATTGGTCTAATGAGACAAACTAGTGTCTTGGTACTAGTTTTTGACAAAGTCTTATTTTTATTCTTGGCACTAGGCTTTGAAAATGTAGTTATGATGTCCGGTATTATGCATTCCATCACTATGAGATTGGAAATTAATATTAGATGTGATTATTCGACTAGTAGAATATCCATTTGAATAAGTAAATGGAATAGTTTTATTTATATTTTCAATATTATGCTGATGTTTAGGTTTAAAAGACTTTTGTTTTAGTAGTATACATTGCGTTAAATGATTATTCTTATTTATAATAGTTTCCGCTATATTGTTATCCTTAATAAGCATCTGAGTTCTCCCCTTTCTTATGTTTTATTTTCCCATAATGTGTAGATGTATATTAAGATTAACCTACATTAATAGGCTATGGGATATTAGAGTGTTCAAAGGGACATAATGTTGTTTTATTATTTCATGATGTAATGTAATAATTATATATGTATCTAGTACTTCCAATGCTACTAAACCGGTTGGTCTTTCAGGACATGATTATTTGTATCTTGCCAATGTTATGTAATAATGCATCAATTATGGGTAACTGTTGTTGGGGCATTACATTCTCAAATTATTACCTGATAGATGGAGGGGAACCTCTGTCTCAATTATGTAATCATGTGACATCAACGAATTACCTCTAAAAGAACCTATTGGAATGATGATGATGTATGAGGAATAGCTAAATATATACAAAGAAGAGATGGATGAACCCAAAAGAAAATCTATGATATTTAAGACTACTAACTCTAAGAATAAGGAAATGAGAAGGTGATATCCTCTATTGAAAGCTATAGTATTGATGAATAAACATGTGATAGTGATAGATAGATGGCACAGTTGGCCAGAAGATTTAGGAAATTATATATAAAGAATAAGTTTTTTAGGAATCCCAATTATAAAGAAAGGTATGATAATAAGGGAAGCTAAAAGAAGTACTTGAAAAGTAATGATAAATCAAAAGAGATATTCTGCTATGAATTCAAGAGGATAGGACATGTCAATGCTGATTATCAAAGGTTATAATACAAAAAGAAGTATGAAAATAAATACAAGAAGTATAAGAATGATATGAAGTCCCCTAGAGTGCTTTTGAGGATAAATCTAGTGAATTATCATCATCTTATGATGAGAAATATTACATGAAAAATATGTGTTTTAAGAAAAACACATCCAAGGTAACCTTATATTCACTTGCACATAAATATTGTTATTCTGAAATTGGAAGTGACTCTAAGAATATGAAAAAACGTCAATGATTTGAATATTGTAACACAGTGGAAGAGACATGTAATAAACTAAAGGATATATATAAATATTTAAAGAGACAAAATGTTCTTATAGTAACTATTAAATATGAACTTATTACTAATAAATGAAAGGAATTCTAAACATTATAAAGAAGAAATGAATTAAAAATTTATTGTGAGAAATTAAATAAAGAAGTAGAAAAGTTTACCAATAGGAAAAGACACTCTTACTCAAATTCTCGATAAAAAACAGCTCCTAAGTACACTTCTAGTATTGGATATCAACCCGGATAGAGAAACTTATCTAAAAAATTATAACTAAATTTTGAAAAAAGTTTCTTTTACCTAAAAATCAAAGCTCTCTTGCGAGTACCAGTTATTAAAAATATTTTACTACCGCTGGTTTTTCTGGATTAAATAGACTTTATTTTGAAAATATGTTTCATAATGCTTATAGGAAACCCATAAGGAAAATGTGGGTAACTAAAACATTGATTACTAATGTCACAGGACCCAAACAATTTTGGGTACCAAAACCAGTTTTTGTTTGATTATTCTGTAGGAAAGCTATCAGAAGAGATCTTAAAGAGTCAATTGTACTTCAACTGTGGATGTTCAAGACACAATATAGGTGATTATACAATATTCAAGAGCCTCATAAAAATTCATTGTGGATATGACACTTTTAGTGACAACACTAAAAGAAATATAATTGGCCTAGGCCAGATTAATATATATAACTAAGTTTTAATTTTTAATGTACATTCTTTTATGGATTAAAGTACAATCTGCTTAGTATTTCCCAATTACATGATGGTTGATTTCATATTATGTTTGAAAATGATCCTTACAATGTTTTAAACTCTAATGTTCAATTAGTATTTTATTCTTATAGAAATGAATATGTATATTCTATTAATTTTGATTATTTAGCCTCTCAAAAATTTTATTGTTTAATAACCTTTCATAATGAGTCTTGGATTTGGAATAGGATATTAGTACATTTTAATTTACACTCTCTTATAAATTTTACTATAAACGGCAATGTCAATGATCTACCCAAACATGTGTTTCTAAAAAAAGTATGAAATCCGTGTCAAAAGGGAAAACATCACAAGATATCATTGAAGTCAAATAAAGTAGATTCAACTTCTCAAACTTTAGAGTTGGTTCACATTGATTTGTTTGGACCATCTCAAGTTTCTAATTAAAATTGGAAGAACTATGTCTATGTTCTTGTGGATGGCTATTCTATGTATACATGCACTTATTTCATAACTCACAAAAGTGAAACATGTACTTACTTGACCAAGTATGCTAAAACTATATAAAATCTTAGTGGAAATAGAATTAAATCTCTAAGAATTGAATATGGATTTGTGTTTGAAAATAATGACTCTGAATCTTTTTTCTCACACAATGTATATAGTCATAACTTCTCTACCCCTTATACACCTAAAAAATAGAGTTGTAGAACAAAGAAGTATGACATTGAAAGAAATTGATAGAACAATTATTAATGATTATGATTTACTTGTTTACTTTTGGGATGTGGCTTTGAATATAGCATTTTAAATAATTAATAGATTCTTAACCAAACCTATCCTCAAGAAGACACCTTCTGAGTTATAGAACAAAATAAAACCCAAAGTATGTTATTTGAATTTTTTTGGTTTCAATGTATATATTCTTAATACAAAAGATAATAATGAAAAATTTTCCTCAAAGAGTGATGAAGGAAACTTGATAGATTACTCTACCTCTAGTAAAGCCTATATAGTCTTTAATAAAAGAACCAAGAGTGTGGAAGAATCTGTGCGTATAAAACTTTATTAAATATATCAACATGAACCTAATACCTCAATATACAACATTGAAGTTGATATATCATATATAAACATAAATGAAAAATAATCTAATCCTTATGTCATGTAATATATGTAATCAAATTTTTTTGGAAAGTCTTCATAATCTCAATATGATGAACCTAAACCTATATATGAACCTGAAATAACTAGCCCTACCTTTTCTAGACTGACTAAAACTCTAAAAAACCATCCTCTAGATGTTGTTGTTGGAGACATAGATAAAGGAACAAAAACTAGAGCTTCTTGTAGAAATATGGTTGAACATCAAGCTTTCTTATCACAACATGAACCAAAATGTATAAATTATGCAATTATAGATGAATTTTAGGTGAAGGATATGCAATAAAAAGTTAGTTAATTTTAAAGAAATAATGTTTGGAAAATTGAGGATAGACCCAAGGACACTAAGACTATTGGATCTAAGTGGGTGTTTAGAAATAAATTATATGAAGCTGGTAATATTGTTAGAAATTATGCTAGATTAGTAGCATAAGGTTATATTCAATAGGAAGGAATTTACTATGAAGAAACCATTATACCTATTACTAGAATTGAATCCATCAGAATCATGCTTTCTCATGTTGCCCATCTTAAATTTAAACTGTGTCAAATAGATGTTAAAAGAACTTTCCTAAATGGATATATAATTTTGAATTTTTTGGTGAAAAACCCCTGGTTCTACTGGCCATCATTTTTGAAATCATGTTTTGAATTTTACAGTATCTTTAAATGGATTAAATAAAGTTCTAAGATCTTTGTATGATAGATTAAGTAATTTTATTATTTCAAAATATTTTACAAAAGGATATGCTAATCCTAATATTTTTGTAAAGTGAATGTATAATGATGTTTTAGTACATCAAATATATGTTGATGATATTGTTTTTGGATATTCATGAAATTATTTATGTATTAAATTTTGAAAAATTATGTAAAATGAATTTGAAATGATTTTAATTGATGAATGAAATTCATTCTTAGATTTCCAATTTTTTAAAATAAATAATGTATCACTTTAAACCAAATTATGTATTCAAAATATATTTCAAAAATATTTTCCATTGACAGCATTAAATTTAGTGACACTTCCATGAGTACTAAATGTAAGTTTAATCTCAATGAAGATGGAAAATCTATGGATCAAACCACTTTCAAAGGAATGATTTGATGCTTTATCTACTTGAATCCTAGTACGCAAGATATATTGTTTAGTGTTTGTATGTGTTCCCAATTTTATGTTAACACCAAAGAATCTCACTTGAATACCGTTAAAATAATTTTCAAGTATCTCAATCTTACTATCAATTTATTATTGTTTTACCCCAAAGGGAAATCATTTGATATAGTAAAATATTCTGATACTGATTTTTGTGGATGAAAGTTAGATAAAAAAAGAACCTATGGGACCTTCCACTTTTTGGGAAAATCATTGGATTCATGGTGTAGTAAGAGAAAAAATTCTATTGCATTATCTACAGCCAAAGCTGAATACATAGATCCTGGTTTCTATTGTGCACAAATTTTATGTATAAAACACACTCTTCGAGTCTATGGAAATAAATTTATACATGTACCTATAAAATGTGACAGCACAAGTGTTATAAATATTTTTAAAAACCTATTTTATTACTCTAGAATAAAACACATTGATGTAAGACATAACTTTTTGAGAGATTGTTATCGATAGGGTGATATTACATTAAAATATATTGGCACTGAATATTATTTTACTGATATATTCACCAATCTGTTTAACTTTGAAAGGATAAATTCCATTGAAATGAGTTAGGAATGATCAACCAATAAGACCATGTGTTTGGCTTTCCTTTAATCTTTTTATATGAAATTGTCATATAGACACCATTGTCATGCCAACACATTTGTCATGTCGACACCTTTGCCATGCCAACACCATTAGTGTTTTACAAAGTCTTGTATACCGACAACGATGACCCATAACTTTTATACATTTTATGTTTTTATCAAAACAACATTGTTTAATTAATTATAGTGAACCCGTTTCACGATTTTGTGATTGTAAAATCATAAAATCACAAAATGATATAATTTTGAATTGATCAACTTTACTCACTTTACAACTATTGTCTCTCTCTATCTCTACCACCATTCTCTTTCTCCACTCCTAACCATTCACCTTCTGACCTCTGGAATAAACTAATCAGAATATCATGAGTAAATAGAGCTATGGAAAATGGTGAGTCTCATGTATCTATGAAACAAAATGGGAAATCAAGAAAATCTTCATGTCTTGCGAATCGTAGTCTCGTAAACCATATTGTAACTTCATATATTAATGTTTGGGTGGAAAGGATCTTGGAGAGAAAATCACTGTTGTTGAAAGTGCTGAAATAACAAAGATGGATTGAATGGTTCTAAAATAATGATAGAGTCTTTTATCCATATATGGTTAGAAAGTATTATATGAATATAGAACTTTTTATAGAAGGAAGTGATGTCGCAGGTGTGAAGTTGATTGTGAAAGGTTAGAAAATCTCATTCTCTTTAAGGCATTGGGTTGAATGTCTTAAGGTACCTCATGAAAGATGGTTAGATGATTACCATGGTACTTATCCTCCTAAAAGTGAATTATTCTACTATGAGACTGATCTGAAACAGTTGTCTAGAAATGAAGAGAACATGAGACCCATCATCCCAGAATTGAATGGTTAATACATAATTATTTTCAAGTTTATTCTGCATCAGATTTGTCCCAAGAAAGGGGGATTTTCTTCTCTCATGTATCCAGATGTATTCATGGTTTATTTTATTCATAAATGTGTCAAATGGATTCTATGTATATATTTTATAGTGAATATGAATAAGATGATAAAACATGGTTGTAAGTCAAAATCTCTCTTCTATTCAAGAATGATTTCACTAATGCTGAAGGAGGAAGGACGTAAAAATGAAGTTGAAGATTTGGTAGTTAGTGAATGTAATAAAATTCTATTACGTTAAGACATCTATAAATGAATGAAAAAAATTGTAACCCTTGGTGGAAAGAATCGATTAGTGATGAAGACAGATTGTATGAGAAGTTCAATCCCATAGACCATCCCAGTAAGACCAAGGGATCTATTTGATCATTGTCTCGGTCTAGATGATCAATTAACCTATTCATAAGATGAGAAAGAGGATCCTACTACCCCTATTAGAAATGTGGGATCACCATTTGATTATCAAAGTTACCCAGAAACTATAGGACTTTTAAAAAGAGTATCTATTGGACATTTAATTCTACCTTTGGATTTACCCTCTCATGGACCTAATCTCAAATAATCTGGTTGTGAAGAAACCTAAGTTGAAGGCAGTGTAGTGTATGTCAATGAATCCAATAAATAGGATGATGAAGAATATGATGAAGAGGAAGAATCTAGTAGTGGATAAAATGGTTTAAAATCGGGAAGGGAAGAATAATATGATCAAGTCTAAGATGAGATGAATGAAAATGGTAATAATGAAGAAAACAGTGATAGTGAATGTGACAGTGACTTTGGTCACCAAGACAAAAATCCAGATTCTATGAGAATAGATGTTGATGAAGCTAATACAGGTGTCTCGGTTGAGGGTTTTTTTTCAAAAAGAAAACGTTTCTCTAGATAAAACTTTTTCTCAAGTTTTTTATACTAGGAAAAGAACATTGCCTTGGAAAAAGAAACCTTTGCATGAAACCATGACTGAGTGGGAGAAATATTTTAAAACATCTAACATTGAGAGGGACCCTCAAGGACCAGTTTCTCAAGATGATAAAGAGAATCAAACAGAAATTGTTAGGCTAGATATTATTTCTCCTTTGGATTATTATATTCTTTATGAATGGATATGGAATCATATATATGTTTCCTAAGGACTGGATTATGAAGATTTTGATGATGATATTATTACCCCTTCTACAAAGGAACTAGCGGATGAGACCAATTTTAGTGAGAATGATACTAAAAGTGATTTTCAACCATTTAAGGAAGATATATGTGCCTCCATAAGACACTCAGTTCAATCTCAAATGAGGTATGAGATTGATGATTCCATGATATAGAATACTGATATGACTATGAATTTGAAACTAATCAGATCTGGGGTTGATGGTGTAAAGCACATTAGACCTTCTAGTTCTTCACCTACCACAACTAGTGTTTCTCAAGCTTTTTATGCTTCTATTTTTAAGGTGGAGAGAAAATAGATTCAACCAAATGTAATCACAAATATAGAGTCAATTGTGATAAGAAATACCAATCTCAGAAATGATATGAAGAAGTTGACAACTGGGATCAATTCCTTGACCAGAGAGTATGGGAATACTATAAAAACTGTCATGAAAGGTCTTGAGAAACTTGTAACTAATTTTAAAGCTCTTGATTTTTCCAACAATAAAAAAGAAGTTCAGGATATCACCTCCTCACTTCTAACGTCAATTTCTTCTCCAACAGCTCAGTCCTCAAAATCTAAAGATCTTGCTACAGTTAGTTCAACATTTAATGAGAAGATATGGTTCCTAAATGAGTTCCTTTGACTCCTCTATAAATCAGTTCAGACCCTCATACTCCCCATCCTAACCATCATGATAAAGCTTTTATTATTCCTTATGATAATGGAAATAATCCCCTTGATCCTACTGTTTGATCCAATCCTGTAGTGTGGGATGATTATAATTTGATAGGTTTGTGTCATTGTATACCTTCTTTTTGGTGTATTACGTTTATGAATGCTATTTCATTGTTTCTATTTTTCTATTTTTCATGTTCTCTTATCCAATCACATTTTGATAATCCCAAAAGGGGTAGAATTTTTTATGAATTATTAATAGTGAGAAACCTTTATAAAATTCGATAATGCCCTGATTTATGATGATAAAAAATGGAGAGATTTTTTTCCCATAGATGTTGTTGGCCACTATCTATAACTATAAAGTATTAATTATCACAAATCATGTCATATATTAACAAATATCTTATTTTAGGCTAGATCCTATATTATAAAAACATTAACTTGAATATCATATCATTTCATTCACATAACCATTTATGTGTTCTTATGTTTACCTCGATTTTAATTTTTTATCTATGTCTAATTATGAGGATTACCAGTTTCAAACATTGTTAAATTATATGGAAGAGAGAACATATAAAATTTTCTATGAATGAGTCAATAACACTGACACAAAAATGACTCACCATCCTATATATGTCTTACAGACAGATAGATTAAACATGAATATTTTCTAAGTATGTGAAGCTGACACTGTTTGAAAAGACTCACCGTTGGACATGAGACCGATAGGAAAAAGATTCACCATTTCACATTCTAACAACGTAGAAGACATACCATTAGTTCAAGTTATAAAGACCCAGAATATCCATGTAATTTTTTTAAATATATGAGAATTTTACGACTCTGCAAAAATTGACGGCACGTGATTCTGAGGCCCGGATTGCCTAGAATGAATTTCTGAACTTCATTTTAGGTACGTTAAGTAAATGTGTGAGTAGGTTTTTCTATCTTTTGTACAGGTGCATGGAATTGAAATTTAAGGGAACCCTTGAACTCACCGCACCGGTGTTAGCTTAAGGATACATTCACCTCGAACGCAATAGGTCGAGGGTGGATGTTATCTTTTCACATATTCGTGAAAGAATAAAATAAAAATAGAATTGTGTAACTTTTATTTTTATTTTTATTCAATGTGGATCTTGAGAAGTGGGGACCACCAAACCTAAACCTACAATGGGAGGTTATTATGGTGGAGACCACCCAAACTAACCTCCCATTAGAGGTTACGGTGGTGGGTACCACCCGAGGCCTAAACCTCTTGAACTCCCCACTTAATGAGGGAGAAACCTCTCAACTCCCACTTTAAGGTAGAGGAGCCTATTGAGCTTCTTCAAAATTAATTAAGCCAAAACCGTACAATAATTTAGCCAATTAATTTTGTTCCAACTTGAAATGTTCCCACATTATTTAATTTGAAAAAATTAAATTATTATGTTCTCTATTTTCATTTTTGTGGGATTGAGGGAAAGGATTGGAAACAGGGAGAGCTCTTGGACAAAAGCTCTCCAATGAAGAACGCAGACTTTGAATCCTTCTTCTTCCACAAGATATTTGTTTACGAATAACATCTTCAGCATCAACAGATCAATGATCGAGGAAACTCCAACTTCAATGACATTTTCCTTTTCCCAATGACATCGTCTCTTTTCCCATGAACAATCTTCAACAAATGAAACGAACGAAGTAGAGGTTTATTTGTGTATGAATACTTTTCCAATTCTATTCCCTTGAATTATTTTTTTGGGATTTGGAATAAATTGTTGTGGGAGGTTTTAAAGCTTGACTTTATTCTTCATGTTCTTGTTGAGCCATATGATACCACCCCAACGCGGAGGGTATGGGCCAAACACACATGGCCCGACCCCTCCGCAAATCTTGTGATGGTTTCTGTTGTTTAATTCGACGAAGGAGACGACACAATGACACCACCCCATGGATACCTTTGCCTCATGACCTTCCCACCATGGTGGCACCCCTACAACTAAGCCGCTCCATGGCACCCACAGCCACCGCACCCCATGGCTCCGCCACCCGCGGCCCTGTTATGCCGCTACCGATTGGGATAAACCACCACTGTCGTCCAATATGATATGCCATTGCCGATCAGGCTAAGCTTCCGCCACCATCCATCGAGCCACCACCATCATGTGCTGAGCCGCCACTGTCCGACTGAGCTACCGACCGAGCCGCCCCGGAGGCGCCGCCCATGGGCTTCCGAGCCGCCTCAGCCGAGTTTCCCACGGCCCTCTGAGATGCCCCGGCTGCGCCGCCCACGGACTCTCCGAGCCACCTCCAGTTGGGCTGAACCACCCCACACCCTCGCGGGACCCCCGTGGTTGAGCCACCATCCACGGCTGAGCCGTCATCCATGGTAGAGCCGCCATCCCCAACCAAGTCGTCGTCCGCGGCCAAGAAGTCGTATGCGGCCGAGCCCACCTGCGACCTCTGCCGCCCCATGGTACCCACGACCCTCATAGCATACTGGAAAACATAGCGAGCCGGGCCACAACGCGAGTAGGGTCTGGTCGACCCGAACCGGGTCGAACCTGGTCAGGTCGGGTCAGGTTGGGCCTACTAGGTCGCACCGGACCCAGACCTGATAAAATCCATTTTCTTTACTTGGGCCATAACTATGGAACCGGACATCATTTTGACGTACTGTCAGCAGCACTAGAAAACAAGGAGTAAGACAGTTCTTTTGAGTATACCCCACTAGAGTTTTTGATCTCGCTAGGGAACTAACAGGTTGCATCGAGCACAAATCCAACCAGGCCCCCAAGACTAAAAGTCCAATAACTCACAGATCGGGCGTCCGTTTGACGTGTCGTCTGTAGCATTGATACCCATATGACGTAGAGGACCTTTGAGATACTACCTTGTGGGGATTAATGGAAGTTTTAGTATCAAACAAGAGCTCATGGAGAGGATTCTCTTGGAGACAAGTCAGCATAGTGTGGGAACCCAATAGCTGACAGAGACTTGACAACTGCTGACCCTTTTCAACTCAGAGTGACTTGACATGCCTAGCGGGGAGCGCCACTATGGGACACAGCAGACCCATGATGGGGAGCACATATTTGTGACATGGAAGACCCACAGTACTTGATATCAACGGTACCTTTGCAGACCATGGTGGGGAGTGCCTCTGTGTGATGCGGCAGACCAACAGTACTCGATATGAGGAGTACCTCAGCAAGTCATGAGGGGGAGTGCCTCTATGTGATGTGGCTGACCCACATTGGGGAGTTCCTCTTTGTGACATGGAAGACCCACAGTACTCGACAGTTGGAGTATCTCAGTAGTCCTAGAATAGTGGGAAGCGCCTATGTGTGATTTTGTAGGCCCACTATACTCGATAGAGGAGGGGCTCTCTATCAGTTGATGTGTTCGACAATGTGACTGGAGATGTTAATTGTTACTACAACTAGAATAAATTTTGGTGTGAGCTGAGTCAGTATCCATGTTTTTTTCTCATGTTTTTGATAGATTACATGATAACTTAGGTATATGTATGGGAGATACCTATGTTGGGTTATCTTTTCATTTCATACATTGTGGTTTATACTTGGTGGATTTTTGAGACCTTAAAGTTCTCGGGGTCCCTAATGAGTATCGTTTTACTCACCCCTACACAGGATATTCCCATACCTTGTTGTGTTGGATGCAGACAACAGACATCGCTGACTAAGGCTGAGTGTACCTGAACTAGACAGTACCCAGAGGTGGAGAATATGGCGTGCCCTTACGCAGATAAGACGAGTGGACGTGGAGTGATGAGGAGGCGATCTATACCTACCATTCAGGTAAGATCCTCAGAGGATGATTTAGTAGATATAATTTCTCTTTCATCAGATGTTTTTTATTTCAGTTGTACTTGTACCCTTACTATTGGACTTGTTTTCCAGCCCCCTTGACTTTCAGCACTCTTTTGGTTATACAGTTTTCTTGTGTTCATATCTTACTATGTGCTTGGTTACGTGAGGTTATAGGTTATAAAATACATGTCTTCCCAGTTTTAGGGAAAATACCTTTTGGTGCTAGTCGCCAGCCCCTGGCCTATGGAAGGCGGGCCTGGGGTAGTCACAGCATGGGACCCAGGGCATAGGTCATGAAAAATTGGTATCAGAAGAGTCGGTTCTTCCGAAAAAACTAGCATTTTGAACTTTCCTATGAAGCAATAGTGCGATGTGTAATGAGTATGGTTTTTAGTTTAGGGATTATAGTATTGGAGTGGAAGCTGATGTATCCATACACTAGGACCCTGACTTCTGATTTCTGACTTAGTGCATGAAAACACTGATTGTGTATGTGTTTCCAAGTGTTTTCCTTGTTATCTCTTTCAGTCAACTCACCAGGTATAACCTATTAACCGTGGAGCACCTGTTTCTTTTCCGGATGCCTCCACATAAACATCCACCTAGGGTTATTAGAGTTTTACGTACTGATATCCCACCGAGCGGTGAGGCCTTGGTGTAGGGCCCTTCTCTAGTAGAGGCACCAGTGGAGGAACCAACGGTACCATTACCCAATGGTCCATTGATGCCACCACCCCCAGCAGTAGAGAGTGCATGTTTCTTGAGGGAGTTTCATGAGTTCCAACACCATAAGACACCCAGGTTCATGGAAGAGATGGATCCACAGGAAGCAAAGGATTGGTTGGAGGTTGTGGTGAGATTCTTCTGACTCGTAGTGACAAAAACTGATCTCATGGTGATCCTTACCGCTAGACTTCTATAGGCAGTAGATGGTAGGTGGTGGAGCCTAATGATCCAAGTTCACATAGAGGTGATGCTTTTAAGGGGATTCATCGAGAGACTATTTCAAGCTGAGTTTGTCCCAGCGACTCTTCGTGCAGTGCACATACAAGAGCTTATTCATCTGGAATAGGGCGTCATGACTGTAGCTCAATACTTAGCGAGGTTCATTGACCTCTCACACTACTCCACTGATATGGTGTGAGACCCTTTATCTAAGGCCTGGACCTTTGAGAAGAGGCTCATGTGGGAGATCAGGGCTTTGATTGTCTCACTCAGCATCCCGACGCAGGTGGGGGTTTTATAGAGAGCCCTATTGGTGGAGAGTTTCCATGCTGAGTAGTCATCAACAATGAGACCCACTACTAGTCATCACTTAGAATATTATTCGATAGTTGGCAGCAGACAGATGTTTCAGAGGTCCAAGAGGACCATACCTATAGGTGGACCACCGCATGACTCAGGATCGGTTGTGCATGGCACTAGAGGCGGAACCAGTTAGGAAAGGATCATGATGTGTTACTCATGCGGTAGGCAGGGTCACATGGCTTGTGACTGTCTGGCCCATTTTACGGATGATCATCAGATGGTCGAAGGGCCAGCCAGATAGAGGCACAGGTTCGACCATGGAGGTCCAAATAGAGTAGTAAGATATGGCAGAGGAGCTGGTCATGCAGCTGGCAGTGGGCGACGATTCATGATGTTTCCGCCACCACCACCAAGAGGTCCACCCTGACTGCTGGGAGAAGGTGGACTGGGGAGAGCTAAGCTCCAGGTAGCTGAGGCCAATGATCATGGCACTCCAGAGATGATACGAGGTAAAATTTGTGTCTACTCTACTGTAGTTTCAGTACTAATAGACATAGGTTCCAATCATTCTTTTATTGCCATTGCCCTCATTCGGAGCTTGGAGATTCTGATAGAAACGTAGGCTCAATCCTTACTACTATAGACTCGTACAAGAGCAGGTTCGACTATTATGCACTAGTTCTGGAAGTGTGATCTTACTCTAGGTGGAGAGAGATTTGGCTGGGATCACATAGTAGAAGCGTCGAGGCCTTATGACACCATCTTGAGTATGGATTGGTTATCTATAGTCCATGATTAGATTGACTCTATTAGGTGCAAAGTGCGGTGTGTCTGCATGGATGTGACCATGTTTAACTTCAATAGAGAGAAATGATCCTTTTCATTACAGTATGGACTTACCCGGAGGAGATTGAAGCCGATAACTCATCATTTGTATAGCCTTACCCTCGGAGTTGTTGAGGTTGTGAGTCTGAGCTATCCTGTAGTGGTGGACTAGTATGCAGATGTTTTCCCTGATGATGTCACGGGTCTACCTCCTCGCAGAGAGGTAGAATTTTACATTGACTTGTACCCCAGGAAGACACCAATATCAACACCAGTGTATCGGATGGCTCTCACAGAGCTTCGTGAGCTGTGGGTACAGCTGGAGGACTTAAAGTGGAATGGGTTCATCCGGCCCAGTGTTTCACCCTGGGTAGCCAGAATTTTGTTCGCCAAGAAGGTGGATGGGAGCTTGAAGATTTTTGTTGAATATCAGAACCTAAACAAGGTTACGGTGACGAATAAGTACCCACTTCCGAGGATTGAGGACCTCTTTGATTAGATAAAGTTAGCACAGTGGTTCTCGAAGATAGACCTTGGTCAGGCTATCACAAGCATAGAGTCCGAGAAGAAGATGTGCAGAAGATGGATTTCAGATGTTCTTATGTCTATTATGAGTTCTTGGTTGTGCCACTCAGCGTGAACAATGCTCTAGCAGTGTTCATGGGACTCATGAATTGGATCTTTCATCCATACCTTGATCGCTTTGTAGTATTCTTCATCAATGACACTCTGATCTACTAGGCTACTAAGGAGGAGCAAGACTATCATTGGCAGGTAGTACTGCACACACTCCGAGAGCACCAACTTTATGGAAAGCTCTTGAAGTGCAAGTTTTGGATCCAAGATGTTCTCTTTTTGGGGAATGTCATATCGAAGGCTGGAGTTTTCGTGGATCCAGTGATGAATGAGGAGATACTTTCTTGGGAGCCACCCAGGAGTCTGATGGTGGTATGAAGATTCCAAGGATTGGCTGGATATTACTGGAGGTTTGTGCCAGACTTCTCCAGAGATGCAGCAACACTATCAGCGATGATGTAGAAGGGGAAACACCTTGTTTCGTTGGAGAAATGCCAGCAGATTTTTCAGGAGTGGAGGCAGAGGCTGACTAGTGCCCCTATCTTGAGGCTTCTAGATTAGGGTGTAGGGTACGTAGTTTACTGATATTCATCGGGGACTGGACTCGGATGTGTCCGGATGTAGGATTGAGGAGTGATATCTTATAGTTCTCGATAGCTGAGATAGCATGAGAAAAAATATGCTACCAATGACCTGGAGTTTGTAGCAGTGGTGTTCTCCTTGAAGATTTTGCGACACTATCTAATGGGGGCGCTTTAGTGTGTACTCTGATCACAACAGTCTCAGGTATATCTTCTCTTATAAGGACATGAACATCAGACAGCGATGTTGGCTTGAGTTCTTCAAGGAATATGGCTTAGAGATATTCTATACATCTGGGAAAGGGAATGTTTTTGCATATACACTCAGCAAAAGACCTGGTATACAGCTGCTATGCGAGGCAACAGGGCAGCTGGCTGCATTGCAGATATCATTTGTGGATATAGATGGAGCAATTTTTTGTCAGTCTCTTACAGTCACTCCCCCACTCCTTCAGTGAGTCAAGAAGGCGCAGCATGGTCACACTGACTTCGAGACACGACCTGATCAGATATCCACAGGACATGCACATGATGGATTTTCTGAAGGAGGGGAGCAATTTATCCTCTTCAGAGGACGTACCATGGGACCAGTGTCACTTAAGGAGGATGTGTTGAGGGATTTCCACACATCCCCTCTAGAGGTGCATCAAGGAGTTTAGAAGATGTACCAGGATCTCCGACAACAGCACTGGTGGCCGGGAATGAAGAAATAAGTAGCAGAGTTTGTTTCTCGGTTCCTCACTTGTCAGTAAGTGAAGGCGGAGCATCAGGTACCACCAGGCTTGGTTCAGCCTTTGGAGGTCCCAAAGTGGAAGTGGGGTTGGATATACATGGACTCCGTGATAGGACTTCCACGTAAATCTAGAGGTCATGACTCTATCTGGGTGATCATCGATAGACTCACCAAGTAGGCCTACATCCTACCGATGAGGGAGGAGGGTTCAGTAGAGAGCTTGGGACTCCCCTATGCGCAGGAGATTGTGCGGCTACATGGAGTAACCTTGATGATTTTATATGATCATGATACACATGTTATATCTAAACTATGGAAGGTGTTGCAGTAGGCTTTTGAGACACATCTACGTTTAAGAACCACCTTCCATCCTCAGACGGATTGCCAGACTGGGCAGACCATTCAGACCCTCGAAGACATGCTTTCTACTTGTTTCCTCGACTTCAAACGCAGCTAGGAGGATAATTTTCCTTTGGTGGATTTTGCATACCACAACAACTATCACTCAACCATTGGGATGACACCTTTTGAGACGTTGTACGGGCAAACTTGAAGATCATCTTTGTGATGGACTGGACCAGGGGAGTCTGCACTAGTGGGACCAGAGATGGTACGGGCTACCCCAGAAAAGCTGCAGATCATCCAGGAGTGGTTGAGGAATGCACATTGTAGAAAGAAGTTGTATGTCGACAAGAGATAGAGACCTATAGAGTTCGAGGATGGTGACCATGTTTTTCAATGGTTCACACCTTGATGAGGTTTGCGGCGATTTTCCTGAGGCAGAAAGTTATCTCTGAGGTTCATCGGACCTTTCTAGTTCCTCAACAGAGTTGGTGAGGTGGCATACCGCTTATCTCTTCCACCTCAGTTGCATAGGGTGCACACATCTTCTACGTATCCCAGATAATCAGAAACGTGCATGACCCTTCTCACATCATCGACCATGGTGAGATGGACGTTGATGATGGGGTGACATTTAGGGAGGTTCCAGTAGAGATTGAGGATCGACATGAGCTGGTACTTCAAGGACGGTCGATACCTCTAGTACGCATTTGATTGAATCATGGGAACCTCTGGGAGAGCATATGGGAGTAGGAGGCTCACATGCGTGCTCAGTACCCCCACATGTTACCTTAGTTTGAGTTGTGGCTTACGGGGATGTAAATCCGTAAGGTTGGGAGAATGTAAAGACTCAGAATTTGAATGTATTTTTTTTAAATAAATGGAAATTTTAAGAGTCTGAGAAAATTAATGGTGAATGAATCTGAACATCGGAGTTAACAGAATAAATTTCTGAACATTATTTTGGGTACGTTCAGTAAACAAGCGAGTTGGTTTTTCTAATTTTTTAACTGGTGCTCAGAATTGAAATTTGAGGGCATCGTTGAACTCACAATGCAGATATTTGCTTAAGGAGACATTCACATCAACCACAATAGGTCGAGGGTGGAAGTTATAATTTCATATATTCATGAATGAATAAAATGAAAAAAGGATTTAGTAACTTTTATTTTTATTTTTATTCCATGTGGATGTTGGGAAGTGGGGACCACTAGACCTAAACCACCCATGAAAGGTTATGATGGTGGGGACCACCCAAACTAACCTCTCATGAGAGGTTATCATGGTGGGGACCACCTGATGCTTAATCCTTTTTAACTCCCCTCTTAATGAGGGAGAAACCGCTCAACTCCCTCTTAAAGGTGGAGGAGCCTCTTGAGATTCCTCCATAGTAATTGTTCCAACTCCATACTTTAATTAAGCAAATTAATTTTGGGCCAAATTGAAATGTTCCCACATAATTTAATTTGAAAAACATAAATTATTAAGTTAACTATTTTCATTTTTTTGGGATTGAGGGAAAGGATTGGCAAAGGGGAAGGCTCTTGGAGTAAAGCTCTCCAATGAAGAACGCCGAAATTGACTCCTTCTTCTTCCACAAGAAATTAATTGACCAATAACATCTTTAGTCTCAACAAACCGACAATCTAGGAAACATCGATGTCACTGATGTCCGTCTTTTCCCAATGAAATCGTCTCCTTTCCCACATTCAATCTTCAACGAATCAAATGAACGAGGTAGGGATTTATATTTGTATGAATAATTTTCGCATTTTCTTCCCCTGAATTCTTTTTCGGGATTGGAAATAAATCATTATGGGCAGTTGTAATGGTTGATGTTATTCTTCAAGTTACTATTGATCTATATGATACCACTCTAACACAGAGTGTATGAGCCAAACAAACATGGCTGGACCCCTCTAAAAATATTTTTGATGATTTGTGGTGTTGAAAGAGATCAAGGAAATGGTGCAAGGACACCACCCCGCAGCCATCTCCCCCTCTCGCCCTCTACGCCCTCACAGAACTCCGACGGCCGAGCCACTTCGCGGCACCAACGACCACTATGGCCAGCAGTTCCGCCACCCATGGCCCTAATGTGCCACCCACGGCCTCCGCCATCTGGGCTGAGCCGCCACCGCCGACCGGGCCGAGTCGCCGCCGCCGTCTGGGCTACACCACCGCCACCGATCAGGCAGAGCCGCTACCGCCGTGTGCTGATCTTCCATCATCATGCGCGGAGCCACCGTCGTCCTGCCAATCGGTCAGCCTAGCCCCCCCCCCCCCTCCCTTCGAGCCACCTGTGGACTTCCAAGACGCCCCGACCGAGTCTCTCGCAGCCCTCCAAGCTGCCATGGCTATGCCGCCCGTGGACTCTATGAGCCACCTCAGGTCGGGCTGAACCGCCCCTCAACCTCGCAGCACCCCCGCGACCAAGACACCGTCCCTGGTGGAGCCGACCTGCGACCTCTGCCGCCACGCCGTACCTGCGGATCCCGCGGCACTCTCGGCCTGCTGGACCGCTTAGAGGGCTGGGTGGCTTAGCGTGCAGGGCCGCACGATGAGTCGGTCATGACCCAGTAGGTTGGGTTGGGTCATCCTGAATAGGGTCAACCCTAGCCAGGTCAGGTCGGGTCGGGTCGGTCTGATCGGGTAAGACCGGACCCAGACCTGATAAAACCCATTTACTTTACATCGGCCATAACTTTGGCACCAGACGTCCATTTGAAAAACCATCAGTGGCACTGGAAACTAAGAGTGAGATGGTCTCTTTGACTATACCATACTATATTTTTGGATTAAAATGGGGAATGGACCGATTGGATTTAACATGAATCGAACTGGGCCCTCGGGACTAAAAGGCTAATAACTCACAGACCGGGGGTCCAATTGATGTGTCTTCTATTGTGTTGAGACCCATATGACGTGTCGGACCTTTGAGGTACTACATTGTGGGACTTCATGGCAGTTGGAGTATTGACTAGGAGCTCATGGAGCAGTTCCTCTTGAAGATGAGCGAGCATAGTGAGGGAACCCAGTAGCTGGAAGAGACTTGACGACTGCTGACCCTTTTCGACTCGGAGTAACTTGACAGGCCCAGTGGGGAGCACCTTTGTGTGACATGGCAGACCCACGGTGGGGAGTGCCTCTGTGTGATGCAGTAGACCCTTGGTACTCAATAGGATGGGTACCTCATTAGGACACGGTGGGGAGCGCCTCTGTGTGATGCGAAAGACCCACGATACTCAACATGAGGAGTATCATAGCAAGTCACGGGAGGGAGAACCTCTATGTGATACGACAGACCCCTGATAGGTAATTCCTCTGTGTGACATGGCAGACCCATGATACATGACAGGAGGATTATCTCAGCAGTCCATGATTACTGGGAAGCACCACTGTGTGATGCAGCATGACCACTATACTCGATAGAGGAGGAGTTCTCTAGCAGCCGAGGTGTTCGACGATGTGACTGGAGATGATACTTGTTACTACCCCATGAATAAATCCAGGTGTCATCTGAGTCAGTATCTTTGTGCTTTTCCTCATGTTTGAGATGGAATATTTGATAACATTGGTGTATGTATGGGCATATACCTAAGATGGGTTACCTGTTGATTTCATACTTTGGGGTTTATCCTTGGGAGATTTTTGAGACCATGAGAGTCTCGGGTCCCTACTGAGTATCATTATACTCACCCCTACAAGGGATATGCCCCCACATTGTTCTGTAGGATGGATATAACAGATAGCACTGACTGAAGATGAGAGTACCAGGACTGGATGGTACTCGGAAGTGGACCATACGGTGTGTCAGTATATAGGGGAGACGGGTGGATGTGGAGTGCTGAGAAGGCAATCTATACCAACCCTTCAGGTAGGAACCTCGGAGGACGATCCAGTTGATATATTTTCCCTTTATTCAGTCGTTTTGTATTTCAGTTGTACTTGTACCTTTACTGTTGGGCGTGTATTCTTCCCCCTTTAGTTTCATCACTCTTTTGTTTAAATAGTTTTCCTATATTGGTATGTTATTGTGTTCTTGGTTATGTGATGTTACTGGTTATAAAGTAAATGCATTCCCAATTTTAGGGAAAATTCCTTTCGGTGCTAGTCGCCAGCCCCTGGCCTATGGAACGCGGGCCTGGGGTAGTCACGGCATGGGCCCTAGGGGACGCTTCATAACATAGGTGACTTATCATTGCATGATGAATCTGATTCAAGGACTCACCATCAGTTAACATGAGTCACTATTTTCTCAACCGTCTCACTGAAATAATGAAGGACTCGTCATTGATATGAGTCTCCTTTAGTTCATTTGTCTCATCGATGAAAGGAGACACTGACATCCCGGGTCGTCGATGCTGATTGACTAATGATTACAGACTGATGACAATGATACATTGATAATTATGTCTCCCAAATTGTTATAAAAACTATTCTTAATTTATTAATTCAATTTTATTTCTAATTGATATATATAGAATAATTAATGTTTCTGAAATTAATTAATGTTTTTTGGACATTCAGCAGACAATACGAGGTGCGTGCACATGGAAAGATCTTCATATCGGATGGACCTCAAAGTATAAAAAAATTACAAGAGGGATCATTCAAGATATGCTAGAAAGTAGAAGGAATAGAAGAACTGAAAACTCCTACAACACTCTAGCATTATTCAAAATACCTTGAACACAAAGCAAGAACATACAGAGAAATCAACAGGATGACTAAAACCTACTGATCTGCACTAAACATCTTTTAAACATGGAGCTAAACAATTCACACTCTTGGAAACCAAACCATAGAGACTACGATACTCTGTTTTGGAGCCAACATCCAAAAGTGGACTCAAACATTATTTCCACTACATCAAGCAAGTCTTGAGCTACAATGCATAACACCAAGAGACTTCTAAATCTTATTCTACATCTTCATCTCTATTGTGTTCTTTTTTTACATTTTCAATAACTGTTTTTATTTTTCTGTTACACATACATAGACTCTTGTGAATAACTGGGGGAACTTGATATCCTCAAACTAACTCTATATTTTCACTTTGTATCCCATGTAGAAAAGTGGAAGTGGTCAAGTGTGACCTGTTTGTTGTTTTTCCCATGAATAACTATGGTAGATGTCAATTGTAACCTAGACAGCCTTGTGTGCTATTGTGAACCTTGATCTAGGGTATGGATAAATTTTTTTTAATTTAATCCACTTTGCGGTAGGTGATAACCAAGTGGATAGAACTATGTCTCAACTTGATATTGAACCTCTTATTTATTTCCACTTTGTTTTTACTCTTTACTTTAACTATATTTTATCACAATTTCATAAAACTAAAGTGAACATTGATATTTAGTTTAGAATGTGTTTATAACAATTATGAAGTAGGAGGTTTGTTTCAAAAGTTGTGTTAATCATTACATTCATATGTGTGAGAACTAATCAATATTTTGAGAAATTAACTGAATATTCCAGACTCCATTAATTCAGTACAAACTATCACAGACTATATTTTTAATTAAGAAATTTTCAAAGAACCAATTTTTAACAAAATTTGTTATAAATATTCAATTCTCCCCACTATTGAGTAATCTACTCCAACCTTCAATTATATATATTAAAACTGTGTTATTATATTTCTAAAATTTTTTAACTTATTGTATAATTGATTACATATATTTATAATCAATGTTTTATATTATTTGTTTACAAAATATTTATGTTATATTATTAACTATATAATTAATTAAATACTAATGTTATTTTGATTAAAAGATTTATTATAATTTATTGACAATCATGTAGTAATTAACAAGAACCAATAAATAGAAATTTAATGAATCATAGATCAAGAAATTGAATATTATCTAGATATAATTGTTTTTTCTATATGTAACGCCCCGACCCCAGTTACCCAGAGTCGGTGCATTATTGTGTGACATTGGCATGATCACAAAAGATCAAGTCTCGAAAGACCGATTAGTTTAGTAGCATTGGAAACACTAGATACATTCATAAATGTTACATTACATCATAAAGTAAAAATCTAAAATAACAACGTCTCCATAGTCCACACTCATATCCTCTTCTGACTATCCCTGCAGGTCATTCATAAAATACTTCTTCACATCCTGTAAAATATTAAAACATTTAAAGGGGTGAGCTTAGATTCTTAGTAAGGAAAACAATATAGCAGAAGCTTTCATAAAGAAACATAAACATTTAAGGCAATTTATAACTAAACAAAATCCTTTTAAACATGAACTTCAAAATAATATGGCAAAAGTAAAATGAAATAATGCCATTTACTTATTCACATGGATATTCTACTGGTCAAATAATCACATGAAATATCAAGAACCACTTTTATAATGATGGAATGCATAATTCCAGGATATCATAACCATGTAGCCAAGGCCTCGTGCCAAGACTACAAATAATATTTTGTCAAGGCCTCATGCCAATACAATAGTTTTTCTCATGAGACCTACCAATGCATCGAGGAGCTGTAGCGGGCTCCACCTGTCACTTATTAAGTCCAATACATTCCTCATATGAACAGGTTTAAACATATCATAAACCATAACATAATCATATAACATAAAACATACATAAAGGAAACATAAAATTTCCACATTTCAATCACAAGAAATCAATATAAAACATTAATATAATAAAAAACCATTTCAAAACCATTTTCAATACCAAAATAAAAGAAAATTGAATCTTGCTATTTATTTTTCATTTAAAAAAAGTTATGGCTTATAGAGGAAGCCGAAACTCAAATAATAGTCACGACAGCGGAGAAGTCGTTGTCGCCGCATACATAAAAAAACATTCCTTTTGTCTTTTAGTAAAAACTCTTCATATAAAAAGATTCCTTTTGAATAAAAGTAAAAGTCAAAGGGCTTTATAGACCGTATAAAGGAAAGTTGTGTGTAAAACCAAATATTCCCCAGTGAAAGGAGATTGAGACGATGTCCCTTACAAAGATCATTTGTTTTAAAATAAAATAGTTCTATTATGTGTATTCACTATAAGTACACATAAAGAAAGTAAAAATACAAGATATTACATAATAATATAATTACATAATTTGAAAGTACGAGATTAACCCAAAGAATGGAAATTGGGTTAAGAAGTTCCCTTACCATGTATCTGACTTGACTCGACCGCTCTTTAACCTCCTGAATAATAAACTAGAGTTAATTTCTTTTTTCTGAAGAACCTTTTACATGTTCATTTTTCCTTTTATATCACTTATTACCATGTTAGGAACATTATATAATTATTTAATTTAATAACGGTCATTTTGTCGATCTTTGATACTTGAGTCAACAATAAACTTCTTATAATTACAAGTTGTTCATGTGGTAGAATATCCATTACATACAGAATTATATTCATGATGTATATATCATATATTTCATATATATCCAGTATATACATTCATTCATAATATTACGTAACATTTAGAGGTAAGAAATGAAATTCACCGTTCAAGGAGATGGTAAGTCGTACGTACGCATGAACGCTAATTTCATTTATATTTCATATTTAATGGAATGAAATTATAATTATATAAAGGTATAATATAATTACAGTATAATATATTGTATAATACCATTTACTCCATCCTTTATACATCCCACATATGGCATTAACGATTCAAATCACTTTGAGGGGGCGGTAGTCCGCACTTCCTAAAATGAAATTATCGCGTTTACCCATAATGGAAATCATAAAGGTGTGACATAAATGAAAAATACAGAAGAATAAGGAAAACATAAACATAATATATATCATGTATGAAAATAGTGTCATCATAATGGCCCCCATTAGAGGTGTTAAAAGAAGATTGAGCAATCATCGTTTCGTGAGGCAGTAATTCGCCACCCACAGAAACAGTATGTTATTTAACCATTTGACGAAGGTGTGTGTAAGTGTAAATAAAATACTTCTCATAAAAACATCCTAGTATATTTAAGATACTGTTTTTGTTACAAAATAAAATAATAAAAAGATTTTAAGGGGTTGGAGAAGCAAAATAAAATAAAATTACATAAGAGAAGACATTACCTTAAAATCGGGTAACACTTTTTGATTTCAGACAAAGGCTTCCTTGGGAAGACTTCTGCCCAAAGTGAGGCTTCTAGGAGTAATATAGGGAATTTGGTAGAGTATTTTGGCAGAGTTTGGCCGAGCCAAATGTCTTGGAAGGTGTGAATAAGGTGGTAGAGGTGGGGGCCTTTTATAAGAGGAGAGAAGGGGCACTCTTGGAATGTCATGAAATGTTACTTTATTATAAAATGAGTTTCGGATTTTAAAGGTCCCACACTTATATTTTTCTAGGATAAGGTGATTAGGGTTCTAAATATACTCATCAAAAATGTTTTTGACAAGTTTAATCCTTAGATGTTACATTATCTTTTCATTTTATTTAAATCGTTAATTAATGAGGTAATCACTGCATCATCATTGTGTCATAAAACTTTTAATTTATCTAATGTCTAAAAATTATAAAAAAATATCATTATGTATGAAATATTTTTAGATTTCTAATGAATATTTATAGTCAAAAATATGACTTGTATAATCACATTTAAAAATTGTTTTATTAAAACAACTCATGTTTGTGACATTTTTATTTTAACATTAAATAAAATGTTTTTAATGTCATTTTCCTACCAAAGTGGCTTTATGGGGTCCCCATGTTGACCCATGGATTTTTGTGGTCGTACATGACTCATAAAATAGTTTTAGGACAAGTGTAAAGGTATTTTAATATTTTTATAATATCATTTTTACCTTAAATTTCACTAATTACCTTTAATTGCGATTAATTAAACTTAAAAGTTACTATTAACCAAAAAATTATTTTAATCTCATTGAACCAAATTTTACTTCCTAATGACAACCATGTATGTAAAATATTTTAAAATCAAATCACAGAAGTGGTAATGTTTCATTTAAACGAAAAATCAGTTTTTTAACTACCACTTAGTGGTTTCACTATTCATCAAAAATTGACGTTTTTCAGAACAATGCCAAAATTTCACCCTAAGCTCTAATTGATATTCCACATTAAAAAATGATGTATATTTTAAAAAATTCCAAATATATAAGTTTCATTAATTAATTTTATAATTAATTCCCGCTGTCACAACAAATAGGGTGTTTTTACGAAACTATATAAATCAAAAGATTGACAATTGTTTATGTCCAATTTCAATGTTAAATTAATTATAATGACCACCATTGGATAAAATGGTAAAAATATATTCTAATTATACTTTAAAAACACTCAATAGTCTAATTTATCACTATAAATTATTTTTATTAAAAAATTTGTTTTAAGTATTTTTCAATATTCATAAAAAATTGGAAGTTCTCAGAAAATTACAAAAAATTCAACTTAGGGTAATTTCGATATTACGAATAAAAAAATGAAGTCCATTTTGAAATATAAAATATATATAATTTCAAAAAGTGGGTATTACTATTCATAATGGCTATTTTGATTGGTCGTGGTGTGTTAGAATCTCAATCTTCCGTACAATGCAAGCTATTACATTATTGAAAGAGAAGCGTATTGTTGAAGCTCGGGGTGTTACATTCTCCCCTCCTTCAATAAATTGCATCCTCGCAATTTGAAATTTTTCTTTGAAAATAAAAGGTTGAAAATATAAAATACCTTTGTGGAAAACCCACATTGAAAATAAGGTTAATAAAAACATATCATTAAAAGATTGAAAGATAAGTACAAAGGTCACCCGAGATAGCCCATACTAAGATTCTATGAAAATATGGATATGGAAGAAAAACGAACCATCAAGGTCTGATGGAGAGTTGTAGAAAACTGGATTAAGAGAAATTTAACCACAAGAAAATCACAAACTTGTGATTAGTTAAACTGTCATTGAATCCCCAGTTGAAAAAGTTAACCGGTAATGTTTTTGTTTTAATTTACCTTTTATAAAGTTGAGGAATTTATTTAGGAGATTTTACTAAGAACGTAAGGGAATATACATACTTGTCATGTAGACTTTCATTCTTTAATAAATTTTTACCACAAACCCATCTTTCACTCTAAAAGGTAATAGAACTCAAAAATATTCTATTTATCATAATTGTATAAGGTTTCAAATATTAAAACATACCATTTAGAATAGGAAAACTTTTTTGTAATAACCAGGGACTTCTTGTAGGCTAGTGGTAGGTAATAAAGGCATGTCGCACTATGGTTGTGGGTTCGATTCCTACAGCTTTGTCCGACGCGATGGGTTATCCCCGGACCTGCAGGTTGTCCTTTTCCTATACTATAGTATTATAATATTCCAAAATTAATATTCAGAAATGTTTTAACCTTAAACAATACAATCCAAATTTCAACTTAATCTATTCCAACCTTTATAGTTATCCAAAATACCTCCATCCAGACTTTCTCTAAAAGGTTCTTAAATCCCAAAATCAATTGTAACATTAGATTCCCCAAACAAAGTAAAGTTTCTCTTATTGACACATACTAAAAGTATGATTACCTTCATCATATTAAAACATTAATGAAAACAACAAGTAATGTAGTATAATCCTTATATATATCACATTATTCTTATAATGAGAATATAATCCTTGTTTCCAAAAGCACCAATACATTAATTATTCCACTTCAACTATAGTAACCATATAAGATTGTACTTGATACCTTGGCCTTTTATGAGGTAAGTTTCTTTGGCGCTTAGGACATTCATTTTCATAATTCCCCATTTCCCTACAATTGTAACATTCAACATTGATAGCCTCTTTCTTTCCCTTGCAGTCACGAGCCTGGTGACCTTTTTCTCCACATTTATAACAAACTCCCATTACTTTTAGGAAACTACCAGGGTGATTCTTCCCACAATTATCGCATAATAGAAAATCCCTCTTTCCCTTTTCCCCTTTATCTGTCTCTTGTTCAACTGTTCTCTTCTTCTCTTGCTTTACTTTATTGTCATAAGATTTAGAGAATTCCTTTTCTGTCTTGATAGCACACGAGACTATATCTTCGTATGACGAGAAAGATTATGAGAGTAAGGCTCGAGAGAGAAATGGTTTTAACCCATCAAAGAAACGATCAATCTTACTTCTTGGGTTATTTATATAATTTGCAGCATACCTCGCTAACCTTGAAAGGTTGGCCTCTTACTTTGTGACATTCTCATCCTCCTTTTGTCTCAGACTCAGAAATTGTCTTTCCATATCTGTTCGATGGTCATGATGAAAGTATTTTTCTAAGAAAAGATCTTTGAACTCTCCCCATTCCATACTTGATACTTCTTCATCTTCCTTTGTATTTTGAATCAATGTCCACCATTGATCGACATCTCCAGTGAGGCGGTAAACTTCCATTATGACCTTCTCCCTTTCGCTACTCCCCAAGGCATGGAATATTTTCTCTAAGGATTTTATCCATTGCTCAGATACTAATGGATTTGTACCCTCATTAAATGTTGGTGGTTGTTGCCTCATGAAGTGTTCTAACATTGATCCTCCATGTTGCGGATCAGGATGCTCCATATGAGTAAGGTTATTATTCATAACCTGAGTGAGTTGTCTCATTATGGTAATAAGTTGATCAACACCAGTTGTATCTCCAGCTCCACAATGATTATCTAGAGCAGGAGGGAAATCCCTACACGGAGTGTGTGCGTAGATACGGTTTCCATTCCTCCCACTAGGCGCCATTTCTAAACAATGGCATAAATTATATTAGTTTATGAATTAAAATACATAATTCCATACTTGTAAAACACTTAACATAAATTGAACTATTTATGGATATAATCCATAATCATAAAAAGAAATGTTTTCTTTGAGGAAGTATATACTCATAAACCCTTCATAATGGTTTGTAAAGAAAATGAGAATTATCCTAAGAATATCCCCCGCGAGTGTCATAACCAAGAGTGCAGCAAGGCCTGTTGTCGTGCACCAGTTCTCGTTCGATTCAAGCTCAAAGAGGTATTTTCGGGTTTTACCCCTAGCTACAACTATGCCAGAGCCGCCTCTACCTGCTCGTATCCAGATAGGGATGTATTTCTCAGAAAACTCACAAAATCTCTATAATACCAAAATTCTAGGAAGTTTTTCTATACTAATCCTCAAAGTCTATCTTCGGGATATGTGCTCTAATCAGATTTTATCTAAATCTAGCTTCCAAGGTTAGTACTAAACTGCCTCTGATACCAACTGCAACGCCCAGACCCCAGTTACCCAGAGTCAGTGCATTATTGCGTAACATTTTCATGATCACAAAAGATCAAGTCTCGAAAGACCGATTAGTTTAGTAGCCTTGGAAACACTAGATACATTCATAAATGATATATTACATCATAAAGTGAAAATATAAAATAACAAAGTCTCCATAGTCCACACTCATATCCACTTCTGACTATCCCTGCAGGTCATTCATAAAATACTTCTTCACATCCTAGAAAATATTAAAACATTGAAAGGGGTGAGCTTAGATGATCAGTAAGGATAAAAATATAGCGGAAGATTTTATAAATAAACATAAATATTTAAGGCAATTTATAACTAAACAAAATCTTTTTAAACATGAACTTCAAAATAATATGGAAAAGGTAAAATGAAATAATTCCATTTACTTATTCACATGGATATTCTACTGGTCTAATAATCACATGCAATATCAATAACCACCGTCATAATGATGGAATGCATAATTCCAGGCTATCCTAACCACATAGCCAAGGCCTCATGCCAAGACTACAAATAATATTTTGTCAAGGCCTCGTGCCAAGACAATAGTTTGTCTCATGAGACCTACCGATGCATCGAGGAGCTATAGCGGGCTCCACCCGTCACTTATTAAGTCCAATGCATTCCTCATATGAACAGGTTTAAACATATCATAAACCATAACATAATCGTATAACATAAAACATGCATAAAGGAAACATAACATTTCCACATTTCAATCACAAGATATCAATATAACACATTGATATAATAAAAAACACTTTCAAAACCATTTTCAATACCAAAATAAAAGAAAATTAAATATTGGTATTTATTTTTCATTTAAAAAAAGTTATGGCTTATAGAGGAAGCCGAAACTCAAATAATAGTAACGGCGGCGGAGAAGTCGTTGTCGTTGCATACGTAAAAAAACATTCCTTTTGTCTTTTAGTAAAAATACTTCGTATAAAAAGATTCATTTTGAATAAAATTAAATGTCAAAGAGGTTTATACACCGTATAAAGGAAAGTTGTGTATAAAACCAAATATGCCTCAATGAAAGGAGATTGAGACGATGTCCCTTACAAAGATCATTTTTTAAATAAAATAGATCTATTTTGTGTATTCACTATAAGTACACATAAAGAAAGTAAAAATACAAGATAGTACATAATAATATCATTACATAATTTGAAAGTAGGATATTAACCCAAAGAATGGAAATTGGGTTAAGAAGTTCCCTTACCTTGTGTCCGACTTGACTTGACCGCTCTTTAACCTCATGAATAAAAAACTAGAGTTAATTTATTTTTTCTTAAGAACCTTTTAAATGTTCATTATTCCTTTCATATAACTTATTACCATGTTAGGAACATTATGAAATTATTTAAGTTAATAACGGCCATTTTATCGATCTTTGGTACTTGAGTCAACAATAAACATCTTATAATTACAAATTGTTCATGTGGTAAAATACTTATTACATCCAAAATTATATTCATGATGTAGATAGCATATATATCATATATATCCAGTATATAAATTCATTCATAATATTACGTAACATTTAGAGGTAAGAAATGAAACACACCGTTCATGGAGACGGTAAGCCGTACGTACGCATGAATGCTACTTTCATTTATATTTGATATTTAATGGAATGAAATTATAATTATATAAAGGCATAATATAATTACAGTATAATTTAATGTATAATAACATTTACTCCATCCTTTATACATCCCACATATGGCATTAACGATTCAAATCACTTTGAGGGGGTGGTAGTCTGCACTTCCTAAAATGAAATTATCGCGTTTACCCATAATGGAAATCATAAAGTTGTTACATAAATGAAAAATACAGAAGCATAAGGAAAACATAAACATAATATATATCATGTATGAAAATATTGTCATCATAATGGCCACCATTAGAGGTGTTGAAAGAAGATTGACCAATCATTATTTCGTGAGGCAGTAATTCGCCACCCACAGAAATAGTATGTTATTTAACTATTTGACGAAGGTGTGTGTAAGTGTAAATAAAATAATTCTCATAAAAACATCCTAGTATATTGAAGATACAGGTTTTGTTACAAAAGAAAATAATAAAAAGATTTTAAGGGGTTGGAGAAGCAAAATAAAACAAAATAACATAAGAGAAGACATTACCTTAAAATCGGGTAACTCTTTTTGATTTGAGAAAAATGCTTCCTTGGGAAGACTTCTGCCCAAAGTGAGGCTTCTAGGAGTAATATAGGGAAGTTGGGAGAGTATTTGGGCAGAGGTTTTCTGAGCCAAATGGCTTGGAAGGTGTGATTAAGGGGGGTATAGGTTGGGGCCTTTTATAAGAGGAGGGAAGGGGCACTCTTGCAAAGTCATGAAATGTTACTTTATTATATACTGCGTTTCGGATTTTAAAGGTCCCACACTTATATATATCAAGTATAAGGTGATAAGAGTTATAAATATACTCATCCAATAGGTTTTTTACAGGTTTATGCCTTAGATGTTACATTATCTTTTCATTTTATTTAAATCGCTAATTAATGAGGTAATCGCTGCAACATCATTGTGTCATTCAAATTTTAATTTATGTAATGTCTAAAAATTATCAAAAAATATCAAGATGTAGGAATTATTTTTATCTTTCTAATGAATATTTATAGTAAAAAATATGACTTTTATAACCCCATTTAAAAATTGTTTTATTAAAACAACTCATGTTTGTGACATTTTTATTTTAACATTAAATAAAAAGTTTTTAAAGTCATTTTCCTACCAAAGTGGCTCCATGGGGTCCCCAAGTTGACCCATGGATTGTATTGGTCGGCCATGACTCATCCAATAGGGTTAGTATAAGTGTAAAGGTGTTTTCATATTTTTATAATATCATTTTTATCTTAAATTTCACTAATTACCTTTAATCGCGATTAATTAAACTTAAAAGTTACTATTCACCAAAAAATTATTTTAATCCCATTGAACCACATTTTACTTCTAATTACAACCATGTATTTCAGATATTTTATAATCAAATAACAGAAGTGGTAATGTTTCATTTAAACAAAAAATCAGTTGTTTAACTACCACTTAGTGGTTTCACTATTCATCAAAAATTGACGTTTTTCAGAACAATGCCAAAATTTCACCCTAAGCTATAATTGAAATTCCAAATTAAAAAATGATGTCTATTTTACAAAATTCCAAACATATATGTTTCATTGATTAATTTTATAATTAATTCCCACGGTCACAACAAATAGCGTGTTTTTAAGAAACAATATATATCAAAAGATTGACAATTGTTTATGTCCAATTTCAATGTTAAATTAATTCTAATGACCACCATTGGATAAAATGGTAAAAATATATTCTAGTTATACTTTAAAACCACTCAATATTATAATTTATCACTATAATTTATTTTTATTAAAAAATTTGTTTTAAGTATTTTTCACTATTCATAAAATATTGGAAGTTCTTAGAAAATTACAAAAAATTCAACTTAGGGTAATTTCGATATTACAAATAAAAAAATGAAGTCTATTTTGAAATATAAAATATATATAATTTCAAAAAGTGGGTATTAATATTCATAATGGCTATTTTGATTGGTCGCAGTGTGTTAGAATCTCGAACTTCCGTACAATGCAAGCTATTACATTATTGAAAGAGAGGCGTATTGTGGAAGCTTGGGGTGTTACACTATATATTTTATGATATCATTAAAATATGATTTATCAATTTTATATAACTTATTTTGATAAAATTTAAATCATTTTCTAAAACTAGAACATTGATTAATTCTTAGAGTGACATTTTCGTATTTTTTCGAAACATGTTTTGTTAATGATAGTATGAAATATATTTTGATATATTTTATTTAATAAAATCAGAATGATAACAATATTATGAAGGAATGATAAATTTTTTTATTAAAATGAAAATTTAATTTATTAAAAAATTCTCTCTAAGAATAAAAAAAATAATTTCAATAACTATATGTTTTTTTTCAAAATAATTTTTCTATTATATGAAAGCAATATTATCTTTGATTATTTAAATCATAAAAAATATTCTGAAAGATCCATTTATTTATGAATGTATTAAAATGACTAATATGTATAGATTTCTTAAAATCACACTAATAAATTTTATATGAATAAAATATATTCATTTCCTGATAAAAAAATTATATTATATTTTTCTCCAAAGATACACCTCCCCTTGACAATATAAATACTCATAATCCACCACAATATCCTCATAACAAAATCCAGTTAAATTTTCAAATAACTACTCATATCTATATTTTATCATGTTTATATCAGTTTTTATAACATTGGTATAGGAAAACGTCCCTCCTCTAAAGGCTTTAAATTAAATCCAAAAGAGGGGAATCAATGTGAAATGCATCAATTTAATAGACCATGTATTTTAATTTCAATTATCAGTATAAGAGTTATATGATATAAAGAACCATTTAATAAATTCAAAACTTATTATTTGAATTACATGTTAATACTTTTAAAAATATAAATATTTATTAGCTTCATGTTTTCTAAAAATCTACCTAAAAACATTTTTCACCCGCAACAGTCTTCTTTACCTATGTGATTTTTGATTATTAATTTTTGAATTATTATATTTAAAAATATTATTGAAACATTGATTGATGATATAATATAACATCAATAATAAAATAATCAAATTTTAGATATTATATAATGATAAAATATTATTGATAGAAATGATTTTATATATTAACAATTACAAACATTTATAAACATTCTAATAAAGGGTAATTACGAGTATTACCTAAATTAAAACTATATAATAGAAAAAATTGAGAAATCATAACTTTGGAATGACTTTAAAAATATTCAATGTCACTTTTTAAGCTTATGTAATCATTGAAAAATTGAATTTAACTACTACTATTATATCAAGGAAAATTTAGAAGAATGGAATAAGTAATATCGAAATGGTTGATGATAAAAAAAATTAATTTTATAAATGAATGAATCACAAAAATAATTTAATTTGAAATATTAAATATATATTAATATAATTATAAATAATTTTTTATGGATTTTGAATTTATAATTCTAGAGGCCAGTGGATCTTATGATGAAATAAAATACTAAATGTTGTGCTTCCTTCTACATTTTTCACTTTCACGAAGATATGTTCTCTTTCATACTCTATCTATATCACATTATAATTCTATATTTCACATATGATGCCTTTATATTGATTAATCTCTCTTTTTATTATTATTTTTATTCCCATAATATATAACTATACTATTCTTACAGGGGAATATTTTTCTATGTCATTGTTCTCTTTTCACATGTTAGCTTATATTGTTTATCCACAAATACTTTTACTTCATGGCCGGAAACCATTTATTATATTTTTTTACCTTTTTCAAACCAATATGATATATTAAACATTTAGTTTTTTGATTATAATACAATTGTAGGTTTGATTATCTATTTAAATAATTACGTTATCAATTTATTTCGCATTGGTATATTTAACATTTGTGATTGATTTATATTGACTTCTTTATAGCCAAAAAAATGAATAGTGAATTATGATATGATGAGTGGAATTTCAATTATAAAACCCCCAACTGATTAAGAAATTCACACATATCATCACATACCATGAATAGTGTGTGCGTTAATATCTTATAACATTCTATTATATTCTATTTGAAGTGTTTCTTTGATTTATATTTATAATAAAATATCCTATGTGGGGATAAGGTTTTATGGATTCCATGATTTCCATGATCATATGACATATTTTCTAATTATGTCATCATTTTTTCTAATGTAATATTTTCCATGACTTCATTGACTCCATGTTTAAATTATTAACTATTATGATCTTATAGTCCCTTATTAATCTACTTTTAACCCTTCAGTATTATTTACTACTCAAACCATAACATTTTTATATCCTTGTGACTTCCAATGTAGTGATAGATCTACAATTAAATCATCGATAATTTCATTGTTTAATTGAAAAAATATTATATTGTTTATTATTTATAATATTTTAATAATTCATAAAAGATTCCATAACATTATATTTTTATATATATATTTGTATTAATGAATTAATAATAAGTGTATGAGGATTGGGTCATTATTAAAATATTCTTCTGATGATTCTTATAATAATAGTCATGAATTAGTTGTAGAAAAAAATTATTTAGTAAATTTTAGTGATTTATTATGTACTTCCTCAAAAGAGATGTATGGAACACACTATAAAAAGGAGTCAGGTTTGGTAGAAATTATTATCGACAGGACAAAACATCTATACAGTCAAGGATCATGAAGGGACCAATGTACCTATTGCTGAGTATTCAATTATTTCTCTAAAACAAAACTCTCTTCTATGGAGATATTTAAATAAAAAAATATCACTAAATTTTCATTCTAGGTCTATTCAATTATTTTACCGTAACAGTTATTTAAAATATATTCCATAATAATGTATTACAAAATAGAATAAAATTTTTCTATCATCTTAAGAAATTACATTAATTTTTAATTCATTAATATATCTAAAATCATTTTTCAAATTAAACACAATAATAAAATTAGAAAAAATAATCATTTTATTATGATAACATTTTAAAATTGTGACACTCCTTCTGTCACTATTATGTGGGGGTATTTGTGGGTCGTTTATCCCATTGAGTTAGAGGTATTTTGGGATAAAAAATATATATATTTATGGAATTTTTCTAGGTTTCATGGTTTAGGTGGAATATTAGTTTAATCATAAATCATTTTATAGTGATGACCTAAATGTTTATCACCTAATTTGTTTTTACTATTTGAATAAAACCTGAAACTATTTAGAGGAAGGGTATTTTTTCATTTTGCCATATTTTTTAAGCAGGGATTATTTACCTTGATTCCAAACGTTTTATCCCCTAACTGCGGTACCTATCTATGACCTCTTTATCTTCTCCAGGATAATCTATTTAGAATTTTAAAGAGGTTTCTTAGTGAATTTTTACCCAATTTGAAATTTTGGGTTTCCCTTCCTCTTCCTCTTGGGTTTTCAGACATTTATATTTTCAATGAAAACACTAGTGGTATAGGTTGGAATATTTTCATGGTTAGGTTTGTTAGGAATTGTGGATTTCAGTTTGTACCAATTGTGAGCCATCCTTGGTGTTTCATTATAGTGAATTTAATTAAAGTCTACATGGTTCTACAATAACAGGAAGGTGGTTCTGTTTCACTTTATGTAAATAAAGATTTACATTAATTATTGATGATTTAAATTCATTTACAACCTTGAAAATTATGGTGTGGGTTGTATATGTTTAGTTTGTTAATATGTTTTTTTATTCAATATTCATTTAAATATATAAAACTGGTGTAATTTGATGTTTAAAATGGTGGATTGTTGTAAATGGGTATTTTATTCATTCTACATGGATGAAAAAACTAAAAACACGGGTTTCGTTGAGAAAAATACGTTTTTGTATGGACTGATTAAAAATTTGAATTTGAAAAGTGGGCTCCCTTTTTTAGGGGTTTTCTAATATAAAAATGGGTGGTGATTATTATAAAATGATATGGAGTTTCCCATGGATTGTAAGTTGGTATTTTTTTATAATCATGGTTTCACTAAAAAAATTTGTGCATTCAATTTTTATATTAAAAAAGATTCCCAAATTTATATGATATATATATATATAATTTGAATACCTGATTATATATTTTTGAAGTGAGGTTGATTATTCCCCAGATGATCCCCTTTTTATTGATGATTTTATTTTATCAATTTTATAGATGATTTATAATGTGATTCAAGATGTGTGTAGTTTTAGGGTTCATTTAAAGGGTATTATGGGAGTTGGGAAGGAAGTGACTGTGGTGTTATCCCTGTGGTATTAGTTTTCTTATATAACAAAACTATTCAATCATGGACCACCACTATTAATTATTCCATGAGGAGTTCGGGGTTACTCAATATGAATTAGTCAAAACTGATATAACAATTTTACATTATATACTATCCAGTCCCACTTAGTTTTTAGTGATGCACTTTTTAGTGGGATTTCACTCATGAGGCTAGTTGAGTGGGAATTAGATGACTAATGTGGGTGACCATATTACTTGCTGACAATTGAGGTCAAAAATTGCCTATGTCTTGTGATATCCCAATAGTACATGGGAAATTTCCTCATGATATGTATCATATGTTATGACATTTTTTATGTATATTGTAATGGTTTCTTCTTATTTTGTATATGTGATGTCATATAGTTCTTACTCCTTTTGGTTTATCTTTGTCATTGAAATGATTATTTCCATCCATTTACTTCTCATATTTAATTATGTTGATTCAACACTATTCCTCTTTTCTATATTTATTAGGTGTGTTGATGTTTTTAGAAAGTAAAAAAGCAGATGTAATTTTCAAATTTCTTGTGTTTAGTGAAAATTATTTTGAAATGTCTTATACAATTTGTTTTTTTAATTTCAAAAATGTGTTGTTTAATGATTTTTTTATTTCATTTGAAATTTAAATTATTTTAGAAAGAAACAATCATAGTGTAATGTTTTAAAAAAATGTAACCCTTTGATAATATATATATGTGTGTTTAATTTTTTGTTGATTCCATTTATTCAGAAAGGGAAATAAAACTTATTTTTTCACGCAACATTTTAAAACTATAATATTTGGTTTTGTTTATAAATGAAGTGAAATAGAACCATGAAGGCATCCTTCTTGCATCATATCACACATTATATAATCATGATGGTGGATATGTCATCTTCATCTCTATATAGGTTATATCAGGTTTGGTATTTGGGTTTGATATAGTAAAATCTTCTATGGTGAGTAGTTGATTTTTTAAATCATAGTGATAACATGAGAATTACATGGAGATGATGGTCAGTCCTTCAGATTCATGGAACCGACTGGGTCAATTTTTGGTATTTTCTTCTTTGGTTTTTGTATTATTTTCCCTCAACTTCCATTATAGTTTTTTAATATTTCATTATATGATTTCATTAATATGATTTATCCTTGGGATTATCTCTTATCACTTTATTATTACTCTATGTTTTATATGTTTATATTTTCATTTTTTGAGGGTGAAATCATACCTAATGATTATGTATGATGCCTTTGACACTTTTCATCCACCAGGTGGGATTAGGGACTTTCCTTGAGTCTGTTGTAAGATAGCATAGGATTCTATTGGGTGGATTCCCCAATATGGTTCATTACAAAATAGTATCAAAGAAATAATCCTTTTAATTTTATGCATGTCTATGTTTTCCAATGAAAATGATTTTCATTGGGGTTCAGGGGGGTTGTGTGGGAAAGGTCTGCATGCACTCTTTATTGCACTAAAACTCATTGTTGTTGGAGTGTTAGTCTTAAGTCTTGACCTTGAGGAAAAATTTGGATTTTTTGATGGAATTTAGATATTTGTTCTATGATTATTTAATCCTTGTTGATTATGTTGTTGATTTTGAGGGTTGGATTCAGTATCATTATTGAAAATAATGAATGGACCCAGGTTTCATGGTTAGTATACATAGTTTTGTAAACTATTAAGTACCCATGTGATATAGTTCTACAACAATGATAGTTCCTATTTCACTGTTGGCATATATTTTACCATCCAATCTGTCAAAAAATGTAAATTTATATTTCCCCTATATATTTTTTCATCTCTTACATCATAGATTTAATGAAATGGAGTATTCTATTACTATTTTCTACTATAATTATGATTCAATTAGGATATTTATGGAAATAGATTATCTGAATGTGGTTTTATTTGAGTTATGTTATGTTGTGCTTTGTTTTATACCATGAATAATTTTTTTTGTGAAATGGATATTTGGATTTTGGAGTGAATGTCTTATTTTTATTTTGAAAATACTTCAGGGTAGTTTGAAAAAGAAGTTTGTTTTATTTTGAGATTGAGATAAGGAAAACATATTGATTGGAAATAATTTTGTCTAAAAGTTTAATTTTATATAACATATTAATTATTAATGTTTATTTATTTAGAATTTCATTATGAACGTTTTTTTACTTGAGATAATTTATTTCAAAAGATATTTTTGAATTTTTTTTGGAAATATATGGGAGATTTCCTTTTAGTGAAAATTCATGTGATTATTTTGAATGGTAAGGGTTTTGACCCTTGTTTTAAATGAAATTTGGTACTGGATATCATAGTAATGGGATAGTGTTTGAGATAATAGTTGTCGAAATTTTTTGATATTTCATATGATATCTTCATTGTGGGTTGAAATTTGATTCTGGAGGATTTTTTTGGAAGGGTGATTTTTTTGATCTCCATGATTATAAGACCACATATTTTTTAGGAGCATGGTTGGTTGGTATCATGTCCTTTTTCATTTTCTATTTTCTTCCCATAAAATTCTTAGAGGAAGATAAAGAGAGAGAGTTGTTCTTTTGGGATTATTTTTTGTTGGGTTTGTACATATTTTTTATATCCCCTATATTATGGATATTTTTCACTGAGTTATTATTTGTTTTGAAATTCATTAAATTCAATTATTAACATTTGTTTATTGTATTTTTTGCCTTTTTAAAATTTATTAATGGTGAAAATAATTTTTTTTATGATAGAAGGAATTCACTTGGACTTGAAAGTAGGACTTGAAATAAAGATAAGTGATAATTTTTAAAATAATATTTAAATCTATATGTGGAATGTTAAATGGTTTATTATCTCAATTGGGTCATCAAATGAAATAGAGCTATAGTTTTCAAGACCTAATGTTTTCTCCTAGGTGATTCAATAAGAGGTTTAATGTTATAATTATTATAGAAATTACAAGGAATGAATTATAAACTTATGGTGTTGTTTAAAAATGATTCATCATTGATTGGGTTCTGTTGTGATATTTTAAAGCAGATTTTGAGATCATGGATGTTTTTAAAGGAATATTATTTAGTTTTTAATGTGGTTCTTCTTTATGTTTGTGGTAAAGAATTCAGAAGCCATTTTTTGTAATGGATTTTAAGAGTGTAGTGTTGAATTAATTGATTGAAGTGGGACTTCATCCATTGAAAAGTGTAACTTTTCAAGTTTCCCTAAATGGAATGGGTGAGTATTGTTTTAATTCAAATTCGAATTCAATTATAGAAATTATTTTGTATGTGGTATTGAAAAGGTGAGGTAGTGTTTCACTTGTTTTTGGGAAAACATATCAAATGATGAAAAAATGTTTTTTCTGGGTTACATGGTTCTTAGAAAAATATACTATTTTATAATTTTAAAAAATTTAGTTGAGACCCATAATGGTGATTTTCACGTGGTTATTTAGTTAATACCAATGGTAGTGTTTTTTTAAATTCATGTGTATGTTCATTGCTTTTAATTTCATATTGTTTGTGCGATTATATTCTTACTTGGGTGATGCATTTGGTATTGATCATGGGTGAATTCATAATTAGTTTGGTTATCCCCTTTTTAATATTCCAATTTTTTCTTGTGAAATAACATATTTTATGGTCAGCTTCATGTGGATGCGATTATAAGTGATCCTTGGGTCCATATTGGGGTGTTAAACAGAGATTTGTCCTTTAAGCCTTTGAGAACTCAATAGTGCTTGTTATCTAGGGTTTATAATGGGTTGGTTTTCAAGTTTGAAGTCATATTTTAACACTAGATTATGGTGACTTCGTTCAAGGGAACATATCATCTCCTATTGAGACATTCCTTGAAATTTATCAATTATAGAGGTCTGTGTTTAGCATTTGATGGATCGGCCATGTGGATGTAGAGTTATTTGATGTTGGTTTTCTTATAAGAAGGTGATGTCTTATTTCTAAATGTTCTTTATATATTTTTGGATATTTTTTCTGATAATTATGGTTTTCATTTGAGGATTAATAAATTTTTACCCAATTTAGGAGATATTTAAATAGTTGGGAGACCTGGGATCGGTTTCCATTTTCTTTTGGGTCATAGACTAGTGAGCATGGTTGTTTTTTCTATGTAGATATTTGGTATCCATTTGGATATAGTGGTTTATTTTTTAGGTATTGTTAGTTTTCTATAGTATATTTTTAGAGATAATTCTATTTTATCACCATCCAACTCATCTCACTTCATGGTGGTTGGGTTATGGATTATTCTTTATTATTATTATTTTACTCAGGACTTTTTGGGGAAAATATAGGCATTCTTGGGAGTTTTTGATTCCCAAAATGAAACATCTACGTAAGGGTATATTATGTGTAGTTCAAACCCATGAGTTGGAGGTTTTTTGGGATGAAAATTTCAATTATTGTGTATATTTTCTGGATATTATTATTCAGAAAAATAGTTAGTTTAAACATGATACATAAGTCGTTAGCCTATTACTATGGTGATATGCATGGTTACCACATTGTTCTTCTAACTGTAGAATTAAACCATCCAAAAAAATCAGAGGGGTGTTTTTTCATTTATAATAATTTTAATTGGAGTGTTTTACTTGGATACCCTACATATTTTTATTTAATAGTGGAACCTCTCGCAACTTTCTAATCTTCTACAAGATATTCGAAGAGGAATTTTGACATCATTTTTGGTTACATGTTTCCCAGTTTAGAATGTTAGGGTTCCCTTCCAATTCTTCTTTTTCAGTTTTCTTCCATATTCAAACTATCTTAAAACACTAGTGGAAATGTTTGGATAATTTTATCTGTTAGTATTGTTATGAATTGAGGAATTTAGTTTGAAACCATTTTCAGCCATCATAGGAGATCACTTCTAGTGTATTTTTCTTAATTTGACATTGTTCCCCCACATGAGGATGTTTTTTTCATTTATTTTTCTTTTTATTAAGAGTTCCATTGATTTTTTATGCTTTGAGATCATTACTATCATATGTATTGATGGTATGGGTTAACTCGGTTTTGTTTGTCAATTTTTTCTTAAACATAATTTGAATTCATATGAAAAATGGGTGGAATTCAACTTTTTTAAATGGTTTAGTTTTTCAAATTAGTATTTTATGAATTCTACATGTTTCATAAAATTCCATCGATGTTTTTAGTACAGAAAAAGTTGTGTTCATCTGGGTTTAATCTAAATTTTATTTGAAATTTTTTTTCCATTTCTAGTTTAAGGGTGTATTCTCAATTTAAAAAATGGTGGTTTTGTTTTTTCAAATTAAATGGAGTTTCCCATGGATTTAATGTTGAGATTTTTGATAATCTTGGTTTTTTTAATTTTGTGTGCATTTCATGTTGATTAAAAAATGGATTTCAAATATATATGCATTATATTATAAAAAGTGAATATCTTATTGGATCTTTTTAAAGTGATGTTGATTGTTCCCTTGTTGAGTCACCATGTTTTATTGATGATGTTATCTTATACATGTCTTATATGAGTTGTGATTTTATACATTATGTGTTTTGTATTGGGTCTCATTTTAATGGTTCGTGTGGAAGGTGGGATAGACATGATTGTGGTTTTTTCCATATAGGATTATTATTTTCATGAAATAGAATTTTTTACTTATGGACCACCATTTTTTATTATTTCATGATGAGACTGAGGTTAATATTTTAGAATTAGTTGGAAACTGATACAACTAATTGAGATTATTAACATGGTAGTCACCCAAATGTTTATAGTTATGTGTTGGATAATGTGCTTCCACTAAGGAGCTTATTTGAGAGTGATTTTGGTGAAGGATATGTGTGACTGTGTTACTTTATGGAAGTTTCAATCTTTATTTAGTCACGTATTATGATTCCCTAATAGTATATGTGATTTGGACTCATCCTATGTATCATATTTTATAACATTTTTTGTATACTAGCTAGTGTATAGATTATATCTTGGAAGTTATTTCTTGTTTTGATGATTCATTTTGGAATTTTCTTATTTATGAATAACTTATTTCCAATTTTTACTTAAGACGTTTATTTATTATGATTCACCCTAGTTCTTTATTTATGTCTACATTTTCTATGATTTATTTTTTAAAATGAATAAAGGTATGTTGTTTGAAAATTGGATTTCATTGGTGAAAATGATTTTTAAAAGTTATAAACCATGATTAGGATTAAATTCAATAGTGTGATGTTGAAATATAATTTTATGGTCTCCTTTCATATTCCAATTTTTTATAAAGGCACTATATTTTATTAATAGTTTTTCAAAAGTAGAAGACTTTGATAAATTTGATGTTTCATGTTTTTATTATTTTGTATTTTGAAAAACATAAAGAAAACAAATTTTTTCATGCACTTCTTTCAAACCAAAATAACTATTTTCCTTTATAAAAAATTGAAACAGAATCATAGTTATATCCTACTGAACTCATATCACACTTCCTATACTCATATAGATGGGTATGTAGTCTTAATTCCTTGTGCAGGTTCCTTCAGGTTTGGATTTTGAGATTGATGTACTATCATCTTCTATAAGAAGTGAATGTTTATTGGAATCATGGGGGTGAATTGAGAGTCACATAGATATTATGATTTGTCCATCGATTTCATGTAATATGTTGTCTAATTTTTTGGCAACAACTTTTTTCGTATTTAGGTTTCATTTATTTTATCACCCATTTTAGTTTTTTAATCTCATATTATATGATTATTTTTATATGAGTCTTCTAGTGTATTTTGTCTTAATAATTTATTTAAAACCATATTTGGATATTTATATATTTTTCATGAGGGTGAATCTTTTCCCAATGATTATGTGTGACACATTTAATTCTTTTCATCATCTTATAGGGGGATCAGGGATGATCCATGGTTATGTGGTGGGCCGACTCGTTATTATGTGGAATGGAAATACCAATTTGGTTCATTTAAAAAATACAGAACATCAATTAATATGTTATGAAAAATAAATCATAATTATTATTATAAAAATAAAAATGGAATATAAAAAATATTTAATAAAAAAATTATTCAATTAAAATTGATAACCATGTAATTTGAATTAGAAAAAATACTACCATTTTCAAAAAATGAAAGAAGAAATAATTAGAAAAACATAATCAATATATATATAATAAAATATATGAATAATATTAATGATTTTAGTGATTTATCAAATGATATATATTATAATATAGACTGATCATAATATTATTGTTATTTTTATACAGTTTTCTATATAGAAATTGGTTATAAAGTCATTTGATATATTTTAATTATGATATAAAAATATCTAATAAGAATAATCCAGTTAACAAGTTTTTATATATGGTAATTATTAAAATATTTAAAATACTATATTTAATACATAATTTATATATAATAAAAATCTTTTAAATTAAAAAAACATTGGGGAAATATTCAATATTATAAATTTATGAATCATTATATGTCAGATATTTATAATAAGAGAGTCACTGTTAATGAATAATTTTATGGAATTAAAATTTTAATATATATAAACTAATAGAAAATATGTAATGAATATCTGTAGTTAAAAAAGAAAAAATAAACATCATGATTAGAAATTAAATATCAATTAATCCATTATATTTTATAATTTTATTTAGTTATTATTTTAATCACCTTTTGATATTTAATTTTTATAATATTCTTAAAATTTAGAATGAGGATGTACAAATTAGGTGTGAGTGTATATATTTCATCTTAAAAAAATAGTTACTCTATAAAATAATTAAATCATAATTAATTGGGAAAGGGGGCTTGTAGAGACCTCAAATTTAGTAACCTAGATCTGGTGTCTACTTTATTAGAAGAACATATATGTAATAAAATATTGAAGGACTGAATAGTTTAATATTTTTGGAAAACTAGATACATAATTGATTCATTCTTTACATTTGAAAAAAAATTAAAACCTAAATTATTTTCGAGAATAACATTTTTTTGTTGAAAAAACATTTATCCAAATCTAAATTATCATTGAACTAAGCCTGATCACCCTATGAGTATCAATACATATTTCATAACTCTAGTCTAACTCTCAATGAGTATAATGCCAAGACAAACTGAGGCTTGCACAATACATTATCATAAAACACTCCTTAAATAGATAATCACGGTGACCCAAATAGTTGTTTCTCCAAATGTTTGAACACCCAACACTAAAATACATGGTAATATGCATTGGAATTCACTATCAGCTTCTTACTCCACCCCACCAATGGCTACCCATAGATCCTTACATATATAAAAAATCAACTTCATGGATAGGTGATGTTCCTTAGAAACCATCTTAATGCTCCCCACATTAGTTAAAATTAAACAAAGGTGCCAAAAATAGGTCACAGGGGTAAGAAACATGATAATAATGGGATTTAAGATATTGATAATATTATCAATGTGGTGGGAAACATTTATTCCATGATGAGATTCAAACTGAACACAAAATTTTGGGATAACCACAACAAAATATATGCTGACAATTTTCCATGGAAATTGGTTAACAAGGAGTAAACCTAAAATAATGCTCAAATAACTATAATTAACATTTTTTTCTTCGTGATAAAAAATAAAAGACAAGAAAAATGGAATAGTGGGTGACGAAATGATTCGCAAAGGATGTCTTCAGAACTATAACATGATTCACATCGACTTAATCAGATGCCTGCTTACGATCCCTAATGTATAACTATGTCACATATATGACAATTTATATCAACAAGATACAGTACCCAATAAATAATTATAGGCCAATTGTGCATAATAAACACAGATGAACGATCAATACTATGAGATGAAGTTGATCAAAGTTCCAAATTCAAAATTGGAATGTGGGTGAAAGAGTATTAGGGGATTCCCCCCTAAAGAATATCATTATTACTTTTAAAATACCCTTTTATATCATTCATATAATATATACTGGATTACTGGTGAAAGGAAACAAAATAAGGGTGAGAGAAAATTATTAGTATGGTTTAAGTATAGAGGAATAAATCCTGAATCAAGGACCATAATAAATATGGAAAGGTAAATAACTGAACCCACATTCCATATAAAAAATAAACTGAGAGGAGTGTTTTTTTATATATAATGTCAACACCAAAATTTCATGCATAATACACAATATTGTAGGGTAGATAATTGAAAATTTATTCCATTTAATCAATTACATTTTAATCAAAATTAGATAAGGAATAGTCAATATAGGATGTTAAATAACTGGACCCAAATTCCATTTAATCAATAAATTTATAATGAAATGAATCTAGAGATAATATGATATAAACCATACCATGTATAATAATAACTTATTCTAAAAGAAGTAAATGATTAATTAATTTATTTCATGTTTTCGTTGAAGATTATTCCTTTACCATTAAGTTATATCCTCATGATAGTTTAAAACTACACAGTACATAGGGATTCACTATTTTAAATAATACTTATATAATCATGACCCTTTACAAGACAATTTAAAATTACTGGTTACAATCCCTTTCAGTTGGGAAAAATAATTTGTATCATGATAAATGTAGATGCATCTAGGGGTATTAATAGAGGGCCCCACCCATGTCTTTCATGTCCAAAGCATTCCTTATATACCTGATAATTGATTTGATCCATAAACAACGTGCCTTATAAATAAATATCAATATTGAGTAAAGGATAAATATTAATCAAAATTTCCTGAGTAAATAAACATTCAATATAAACAATATAGATTTTTAATTTAATGTAATTAATATTTAAAAAACGATGATAATAATGTAATTATTTTATTAGAATGGTAACAAGACCAAAATGAATTGAAATTGTACAATAACTTTTACCACATTATAAATTTCAATACAAATCCCAATAGATGAAATGATGTGAAACATAAAATACCATGAATAATGCGTGATTCACGATATTACATTTCAAATTGGTTGTATATAAACCATAAAAAAACATGTTTCATAACATTACAATATACCTAAATGAAGGGAAATTGAGATGATGTCCCATAACTTATGCTTCTTTTTGGACAAACATTATTTATCCTCTTGTATAGTGGTTTTAATAATTTTATTAACATATAATAGAAACATATTAATATTTATAATATCATATATTATCCCTTTATAACATCGTATTTAGTATTCATTAACAATCATTCATTATTTTTTATTTTTTCAGGTGTTAATTGCATTGATTTTTTTATTCTTGTTTTTTATGAAATTTATGGTTCCTGTGATATTCTATTATCCTATAATCTAAAAAATAATAATAATTACATAAATATAAAATGTATCCATAAATTATACTTTTATGTCCAATCATGTTAGATGATTTTTATAAATTTAGTACGTTATGATCTTGTAGATTGTATGTCATACGTATGCATGAGTAACATTTTCCATTTTTCATTGATCGTTGTAAAAACGAGGTAAGTAATTTTTTATCATCAAAGATAGATCCTAATGTCATATATAACATAATATATCTTTATATATGCATATATATATATATATCATCCATGTAATGTAGTGATGATAAGATAATCACATAGAATCATGAAGGTGGCAGTTCAAAAGTATACGAAAGAAGTTATCATCTTTTATTGAGACAATACAAAAGAAAGAAAATTATATATTTAGTACATTTTTAGAAATATCACAATTTCATTTTATAAAATTACTATTTCATGTATATAACATTTAATAATTATCATTATTACATTCTATTTAATGTCTAAGATATAAACAAATGATATCACTTCGAGGGGGCAGCAGTCCGCCACACACACAAGTGACATTATCATATCCCCTATATAATGGAATGTAAATATATATATAGTTATAATTATGATATATATATATCTAGTATCTATATTTTATCTCCATAATCACTCTCAAATGTTGAATGAGGTAATGGAAAAAAATAATGACATCGACTTACAAGACAGTAGTCTAGCGTACACACGAGTGATGATTTCGTAACCCATTTGAGGTATGTGCAGATAGTTATAGGTCATTTTTTTATTATAAAAAATATAAATATATTTAATATATGGAATATATTATATCATAATTTTTTAATAAAAATTGGGGTATTTTGAAGAATAAATAAAATAAAATAACTCGTTAAAGAACGCCACCTCTTCATCAGGAATCCTACTTACGTTTGCAAAACAATTACCTAATACGTTAATGTTATGAAAAAAATAAGGCCTATATAATGAAATGATGTATCATGGGATGTTACTGGAAATGTTTTTAGCTAAACAAATAGCTTTTATGGTGATTATAAGAGTGGAGAGGAGGTGTCCTTTTATAAGTAAAGTGAGTGGATCACTAGTAATGTTTTGAAAAGATTACACCATACCCACATTTATTGAAGTAATAAACCTCCAAAATGGTCATTTAATAATAATAGAAGAGATAAGGTTGAAATATGGGATTAAAATAACTGTTGGAAATGTTTTAAGGTCATTTTAAACCCTTATCATCTTAGTTTAAACCCAACTAAATAATTTTTTATCTTAACTGTGGAAAATAGTTTTTAATGTTTTTATAATTTATTTTTAAAAAATACTATGTCGAACATAATATAAATTATATATAAATATAATTTCAAATATTTAATCCATTTTTCAAAATTCAGTTCACATAAGTGAAAAAATTTAATTGAAAACTAGTCCCATATTCACAATGAGAAAAGATGTTTTTAAGGAGAAAGTATTAAAAATATAAATTCGACATTAAAATTATTGAAATGGAATAAATTATATTAATTGATAAAAAATTAAATAATTCTAATTTAATATAAATTAAATATTTAAATAAATATTATAAATTATTTTAATGAAATGGTTGTTTTCCATTATAAATTAGTATTTTTAAGCATTCACCAAAAACTGAAATTTTAATGAAAAATCCCAAAAATTCACCATACGATATTTTTGATATTATGGTTTCAATAATTAAATAATTTTGATCAATTTTATTTTATAAAAGTGTTAAAAAAATTATGTTTGGAAAGGGTGACTTCACTCCCTTTTAGAAAAAATATAGTTTTTAGAAAACATTTATTTTAGTTTAAATTATATTTATTTTATTAATAATAAATATTAGATAATCATATGTCTAAAATATATATTTTCTTAATTTAGTTAATACTGTTTATACCCTCTATTGTAACATCCAGTCAAAAAATATCATATTAAATAATAATATTAACTGTGTGTTATTGTTTTGAAAGAATTGAGACTTGTTTGTAACACATTTTATCAAAGAAACTCGTCGGTGTATGTAACACTAGAAAAATAAATTTTTCGTGTAACATACACTATTGAATACAATATTTTTATCTTTTTAATTTCAGGGTGTTATATTCTCCTAACCTTAAATAATGTGTGTCTTCACAATTTATTGTTGATCATACAAGTCATGGGTTTGACATTTGGAAATTGATTTATTGAAAAAATGACATTGTGATACGGGATGATAAAACAACATCTTGATAAGGGAAAAAATTATTAAAAATGTCATATGGAATAAAACAAAAGTAGGATCCTATATTGGAGAACATAGTTGGAATGTGAGGATATGAACATGGAAGAAAATCCTAAATAATTATAAGGAGTGACAGAGGTCATTGATCACATGAAACTGAGTTATACATGGATAACTAAGGGCCTCAATAACCATAAATATATGATTATTTTAAAGTCAATTGGACTCATTAGTTTTGAATATTATATAACCAAATTTTGTCTTAATATTATTTTCCTGACATTGAGGAATTATTTTAATATATATGAATAAAAGGAAACATATTAACTTGATACATTTCTATAACATAAGATCCATTTATTAATATGGTTTTTCATTTATCAATTTATAATTAATTTCTTACCCCTATAACTAAATATTAAAAAAAATATTTTTTTCATAAACAACTAAAAGACACTTTTCATATAACATAAAATCCCCAAAATAGTGAAAAATAATTATTCCTATCTATTAATATTTTCCCAAGTCAACTTGGTTACCACGGGTTATCCAATATAATAAATTATTCTCTAAAACACAAAAATAACTCCACTGGTTTATCATTAATATTTATTTTCCAAATCATATAACTGAAAACAATGGCTTATTAACTAAGACATCACATAGTCTAGTGGTGGGTGTTAAACTCTTATAATCCGTTGGTCATTGTTTCAAGCCTTGAAGCATTGTCGGATGAGACATGTTGTCCTTTTACTAAACTATATTAGTAAAATTCATATAAGGTTACCAAAACAAATATGATGTAAATCCTTCAAATAAATCTTATCATTAAATTACCCTTTTATTATGGTGTTTAATACAATTAATTTTTTCTATATAAAGTATAATGATGTAATTTTACTATTATTATGATGTAATTAATGAAAATATTAAACCTAATGGTTATCAATTTCTTTAAACTAATGTCTACAAAAAGTTATGACATTATTCCTCAAATAAAAGCATCACTAAAAAATACACATGGAATAAATTTCTCCCAATATATCCTTACTCATGGATGAATCCTATAACACAATACCAAAAAAAAGGTGTTTTTAAGGCATTGAACTTTTAATCAATATTAATCTCATTAACCAATTATTTTATCCCTAATTATTATGTTAATTAATACAATTATGCTTTAAAATTTAAATAAATTATTTAAATGTTTTAGGATTCTTATAACCAACCTGTTGTTTGTAAAAAATACTTATATAATTTAATTCTTGAATAAGAATACATAAATACTTCAACCATTTTATTTTCAAAAAGTCCCTTCCTTGGTCTAGGTAAAAACAATATAATCATTTATTGGATTTATAAATCATGAAAAATTATTTTCAATAGAAGAAACTGTAGGTTTAACACATGACATCCACTTTCATCATCTATTCAAATCCATCATAATGGATTCTAAAGAAAATATTAATTATCCCTATAATATCCCATTGGATTGTCAAACCAAGTGCATAGTAAGCTCTATTTTCATGTACTACTTGGTGATAGGGTCAATCCTAATGCCTCCTTTTTGGAGTAATTAATCCTAGTTAATTCCATGTTAGAGCCACATCTAATCATTTTTTCTAGGAATGAATGTATTTATGAGAAATAAAACATAATATTTACCTTAAAAAACATAAGTATTTTATTCTCAACATATTCTCAATTTTTATTATAGGGTTACGTATCATAATCTTTGATTTCCTAAATCTATTTCCAAGGTATTCTACTAAAATTCAACTGATATCGACTACGAAGACCATGACTATAGTAACCCTATGATAGAATCCACTTTATTGAATTGGTATATGATACATGGAATCACAACACAATGGACTGAAAAGTTTATTATCATTGGTATACTAGATACATACATGAGTCTTGAATTATATTTGAAAAAAAATTATAGCCTATTTTTTTCTGATTATCAATGTTTCCTTTTTCATTTCCTCAGATTTTATTTGTAGTATAATTCTTGGAAACCAATGGAAAGGAAACAAATTAAGGGTGATATCATATGACCAATAAGGGTTATGTATAGTGGATTAAATCGCGAGTCATTAAGAATAATTAATATGACAAGGTAAATAAGTAAACACACATATCATGTAATCAATAAACTGAAAAGTATGCACATCTAGAGATAATATCAATACGAAAATATCATGGATAATAGTCAATATAGAATTGTAAATAACTAAAAACAAATTATTTTTAATCAATAATATGACTATAATAACTGGATTTAGAATAATCAATATGGAAATGTAAATAATTTTACACATATGAAATTTAATAAACAAAATGAAAAGTAATTTTATCAGGAGATAATGTCATAGAGACAATATCAAGTAAAAATATAACTGAGTTATAAATGAAGGTAATGTATAATTATTGGATATCATGATTCCCGAGAACATGATTAAATTATCCTAAAGAATTATCATCAATATTGTTCAAAACTACTTGTTACAAACCGATTCAGTTTGGTTAACTACACTTCTACAAAAAATTCATTTCACCATAACATTTAATACTACTATTTTCAAAACCATTGGGTTTGGCCAACTGATTTGAATCATGAGAATTATCAAAGAATCATTGGGATATCTATAGTGCTTTTAACCCATGTCATTCTTATAAAACAAATTACTCATATATCAAATAATCAATCAAATTCATGATTAATGTTTTATATCATCATATATATGTATTGAGTAAAGGATACAAATTTACCAATATTTCCAAAGTAAATAATATAAATTCAAAAGTAATAAATATATTTAAAAATGGAATATGGTTTATGAAATTATAATAACCCTCATATAATAATATGGATATAAAAACAAATGTAATTTTAAATGAAAAATTATTACATTATATATGTTTCTTTTGGATAAATTTAATAATTAAAAAAGGAAGTCAGAATATAAAATTACCTTTAGAACTTGGTGATTTTTATGTAAAATACCATTATTTTTAATGATTCAATGTAAAACAAAAATTACCATGATTAATGGGTGAATCAGGATACTACTTATCATTGTGTTAGTATATACATCATAAAAATTAAATAAGTAGAAAAAAATTAAAATATGCCTCAATAAAGGGAAACTGGGATGAAGTCCCTTACCTCATGATTATTTTTGGATGAAAGTTCTTTAACCTTCTATATAGTTGTTTTGAACAAGTTAGTTACTTATAATGGAACCATTCTAATATTTATAATACCATACATGATCCATTTATAAAATATTATTTCACATTTTTTAGTACTATTTCATTATTTACAGTGTTTAGGGTGTTAATTTTCATGTTTTCTCTTATATGTTTTTTCTTGAAAATCCAATTATTGGGCATATTATATAATTATATAATATAAATAATAATGATAATTAAACAATTATCATATTTATACATCAATTATACTTTTTAGGTTTATAATCAAATTTGGTTTTTGTTAAATGTATAACTTTATGATCATTGAAATGGTAGGTTCTACGAACACAAGAATATCATTATCCATTTTTGAATAATCATTATAGAAAAGAGTTAAGTAATAATTTATCTTTATAGAATGATAATAATATCATATATACCACATTATCTATTTAAATATACTTATATATATATATATGAATCATTCTATGTGGTGATTAAAATAGATTCACATTGTTTCAGGGTTGTGACAATCCACACATACATGAATGGCGTTATCATCCTCCGTTGAATGAAAAGGTAAAAAATAAAATGATATATGTATATATAATTATTATCATTTTATAATGATTATTATGAAATTGGTATAAGAATTATGTGATTATTATCACATATAAGAATTAAAATTTTCTTTAACACGTTCCATGTAAGGCTTTAGAGAAAAATGAATCACAATGCAATGAGAGTTAGTAGTCAAATGTATACACGAGCGCTGCCATCCTATCTAGTATGGAAAGAAATATAAAAGGTACATATGATATAATGACTCTATATCAATAATTATTTTATAAATATCATATATATACTTTAGATCTATCATCACACCCAAATGTGAAATGTTTTAATGGGAAAACAAATTATATCAGTTCACAGGGCGTTATTCCACTATAAACACGAACAATGAATTCATAACCCATTTGATTGAAGTACATATTTTTATAGGTAAAAAATTATTCATAAAAAGAATCTAATTTTATGTAATATACTGGGGATTCTTTATCATAATGGTTTAATAAAATTTGAGGTATGTGGGGGAATAAATAAAATAAAAATGCTCATTGAAGAGCGTTACCTCTTCTTCGGGTATCCTCATCAGGTTTTCACCAAATCCATAATAAGATGTATTTATTAACACAACATGGCCTATAGTATTATTTAAGGTAATTTCAGAAGAAATTTAGGTAGGTATTTTTGAAATAAATTTTATTTGATGGCGTGATGAAGAGATGATAGGTGGTGCCCTATTATAAGTGAGGTGTGTGTCGCACTTTTAATTTTTTATTAAATTAAATCATACTAATTTTTTAGCATATAAAATACTTTAAAATGGGAAATTATTGAACATATAAGAGATAAGGTAGAAATATTCCCATAAAATGGGTTTTGGATAGGTTTCTAGGTCATTTTTATCCCTTATCTTCTTAGTTTGACCCACGGTAAATTGGTTTTTACCTTAAACGCATTAAATATTATTTAATATTTTCAGATTTAAATTAGGTCAAAAATTAAGTTTAAATTATTATAAATTATAAATAATTCTGATTCCAAAATATGAAATCCAATATTCCAAATTTAATTCATAGAAGTGTTAAAATTTAATTTCAAATTAGCCCCGTAGACATGATGAGAAAAAAAGGTTTTTGTCACGAGCCAACCCTGGTCGACCCTGAACTGCTCACCTAAGCCGGTCCACGGTAAGGCCCGAGAGGCGTTCCCGATCCACCTGAGCTGGCGACAAGTGCCAGGTCATCAACAGAGTACAAATGGGAACAATTTTTCCCAATGAAAATAAATAAATCAGTGGAAGAGACAAAAGAAAACAACACAAAGTGAGTAAACAACATGAAAGGAAAAGAACGGACAACAACACATACTAACCTGACCGTGACCAAAACCCCTTGCGAATTCGACATTCGATCACCAGTCCACAACCAACTCTCACCCAGGATGAGAAAGCTTGATTCAAACCTGCAATAGAAACTAAAAACAAGAAAACAATATAGACGTGAGTATTAAAACTCAGTAGGTAGGCACGACTAATTCTATTCACAATGAACATACCATTAAATAAATAATTCATTAATTTCAAGTTTGAAATACATTATACAAGATTTGGGTTTTTACAAACACTTTCATTTCTAAAACATGTAACTGTCCATTTTACTTTTTAGTTCAAACACAAGTTTAATGTTTGAAAGGAACATGTGCATTGCATCTTAAAACATTTTTTTTGCGAACAATTTAGAAATCAATGTTTTCGTTGTCAGTCAAAAGGAAAACCACACAAAACACACAACACACACTAAGGGAAATGGAGAAAGTGGAACACAGGGGCCAGCAACCAAACTAGACTTCTCAATCACCCGCCACATGTAAACAAACACTAAAGAAAACATGGGTTGAACCTAGGAGATCATGAACAATCCAGAACATACCATACATTTGACTCATCCTGAAGGCATTCCCTAACTCAATGACGTCATAACACCTTAATGCTCGACATAGCCCTAAATGGCCTAACCACCCAATGCACATAGAAGCAATAACTCAGTATTCCCCTACTATGGGGCCACTAGCTAGTGCATAATCTAACCCTTTGCAGCAATCGTTCTCAGAAGATTCACTCACTATGACAGGTTCCCATGTCAACACAAGCAATAAAAATGTGTGCGTCCACAATGTAAATCAATCAGTCACGATGAAAAAACATCACATATAGCTCATGTAATCAATGCACACCAAAGACCACCCATGAATGGGTTTTCCAAAATAATTTATTTTATTAAAGTGCCAAATGGAACTTCACTAATTTCAAAGAACAACCTCATTTCCCGAGAAAACCCAAAACACTTGTTCAGAAGAAATCATTTATCTTTAAAACTAGAAGTACATTTCTAATTCTTTGAATTATGTTTAAAGGCCAAATGGGCATTCATTCAATACTGGGTGTCTTCTTATCAAGAAAATGTTTCAAGTGTTTGGCATAAAATAACAGCTCTTTTCACACAAAATAATCATTTAAAAAAATTAATAATCTTACATTATTTCTCATTCATTAAAATTATTAAATCATTAAGAAATTAATAATTTTTAAATTTAAAGGTGAGTGATGTGGGGGTCCTACCTCAATTTGCAGCTCGGTTACGACAACGCGGCACGTCTCACACTCACACACAAGTACGTGCAACCTGCTGACGACCGCAAAATCACGGAAAAGTCTTTCCAATGCGCTGCAACAGAAAAAAAAACTAAAATACATAAACATAGACTTAAAACGATCCAAACAAACAAAAAATTCATGAAAACTACTTGACATGTTTTCAACACATAGCTTGCATCGTCTACGCATTATCACCAAACCACTTTAAGATTTATGAAACAGTACCCAAAAAGTAACTCACAGCTTTATACAGAAAAACTCAATTATTTTAAAATTAAATTCACACAAATATAAATAAATACAACACACATGAAATTAAATATTAACCACCCGAACAAGAACAGTGAAAAAATTTGGCACGGAGATGCGCTCGACCAGCGGGGTTGCGCGACTGTCGGAAAGGGGAGGCGCGCACCAGCAGGGACTATCGCTAGCCGAAAAAAAGGAGTGTGTGATGTACCGAAAGGGGTTTGATGAAGTAGTGAAGGGGAAATACATTGGGGACATGGAAAGAGGAGCGCAAAGGCTACTAGAAAGTGCACCAAGGGGGTCGCGGGGCAATACGAAACAACCAAGGAATGGCAAAGTGGGTCGCACCGAGACTGTGTGTCTGGATAGTAGGTCCGCGGGGCGACACACTACCAAGACGGAGGCGCGTCAGCCTGAAGATTTGTGTGGCGTTCATAAGGCACTTCTGCGAAAGGTGGAGTCACACTGAAGACTTTTCGGAGGTCGGGGATGGGCTGACGAGGCACAAACCAGCAGCTACAACAACTGCAGAAACACTCGAGGGAATCCCAATGACCTTTCTTTCCAATGATAGCAACATAGATTATGAAAAAATCTTCAATAGTGCATAACCTCCTCTATCAACACCAAGGGCTACGGGTAGAGGGGAGGCGCGTTGGGTACACGCTAGGGCAGGGAGCTATCAGAAGGTGGGAAGGGGGTCTGTCGCTGCTGCAAGGCCAGAGCGCTAAGGCTGAGGGTGCACTACTGTGAGGCTGAAACATGGAGGTTGGGTTTCAAGTTAAATGTGCTGGGTTGGGTGATAGGCCAAGGGCTGGACAGCCGGGCGAGGGCTGGTGCAGCTGGGAGTGTGCATGGAAGGAAAAGGTACGGTCGGACAGCCGGGTGCGGAGGCAGTAGGATCCAGAGGGGGTGTGGCGTGTTGGCTGTGTACGGAGTGTGGGGAGTGCGCAGGAGGATGGGGAGGTTTCTGCACGGGAGGAGGACATGGGCGTCGTGCGGGGGTCGGTGCAGCACTAGGGGACGCTGTCGGGACCTGCTCACATTTAGTAAGAGAGGGGAGAGGGATCCGCATCGCAATAGAGATGGCATCACTGTATGGGCCGAGTGAGAAGAAAAAACGAGAATGGGGTGCTAGGGTGGGAGAGTAAAGAAAAATGAGAAGGAATAAAAAATAGAAAAGAAAAAAAAGGAAAATAACAGAATTAAGAAAATAAAAAACAATAATAATAATAAATAACATTAACTTAAATATATACTAATGATAACCATAATAATAATAATTTTAATAATACACCAAATAATAATAATAACAACTTTAATAACAATACAAAAATGCTAAAAATTATATCTTTAATAATAACAACTCTTTGACAATAATCGAATTTATTTTTATTTGGTCGCTTCAAATACCATAGCCTTACGGTACCTGGACTTATCGCATGACTTCCACTAGTCGTGTGGTGCCCACGCAATGGCCTAAAATAATAATAATATTTATATTAATATTAATCATAATAATAACAATAATAAATTATTAACAACCATAAAAAAATTCAAACAACACAATAAATCACAAATATCACTCATTTTAAAATTCCCGAAGGCCAGAGGATCATGCTGATGTCTAAGTGGCGGTACGTGGGGTATGTGAAATACACTCTGCCCGGGCGCTCAGTGAAGTCAGCTGAAAAACTGCACTTTTAACATGACTCAAAAGTTTTTCGTCCGGGACTCAACCCGAACAGCAACAAAATATTAAAAATTCAAAGAAACCATTAAAATAAAAATAAAATATGGAGCAGGGTGTGACAATTCTCCCCACCATAATGCTTTCCTTCCTAGAAGAGCCAAAACAAGATCAAGACCCAAAGATGAAACTCCTTAAGTGTCACTCACCCCCAAAAGTTTAAGCGCCTCCATTTGATTGATCCAAACAGACACTAAAAATCCATGACACACAACTCATTATTAAAACAAGGCCACCTTAATCGTCACCAAGATGAACCCAAACCATCTGTTTCAACCAAGGAACGAATGAACTTAAATCACTTCCAAGACTTATCCCTATAATCTTAGTCCAACAAAAATGTTGGGCATACTCCAATCTCAACCTTCACTTGAGAGGACAAAGTGAAGATTAGGTGGTTCCGCATGAGATCACCTACCACCAAATGATACATGAAAAGAAACTCTGATACTGTCATGGAGAGGCCCAAATGGACTCCCACCATAAGGATTGGTCTAACCCTAAATTAATTTCAGTGTAACACTGTGAGACCCACTGTGGGTCTCCCCACCATAAGAACTGATGATATTAAATGAACTTAATAACATTCCACATTCACCAGAAACCCCCACTATGAGGAGGGAGGGGAGAAGAGAAGGGCCCGACTGATAGAGCATCAAAACTATTGTTGTATCCCCATAAACAACGCCGCACCTTCGAAAACACATGTATCATGCCACACTAAGGATGATGATTAACCCAAGGCCCTTCTTCACCACTGGGTTCCTCCTGACTACGCGCTACTGCACTCTGAGGCCTATGGCTGGAGCACCGATGATTGAAGCATCTCCTACCTCGCAGTCAGGATTCAGAAATTCCCAAACACAACACACAAACTAGAATTTCACCAAACACACTTCTAATAAAATAAAAGTTTCAAAGAGGTTCAACCACAACCATTATTACAACTAAAAGAAAATAATCACTGAAAAATGCTACAGGAGATGACTACTACACCCAAGAAACACTACATAGAGAAAACCTCAAACTGGTCCCCAAACGTCACCCTACTCCTGCTGATGGGCTGAGGTGACCTTTGACGAGCCTGGTCTAGCTTCATCACGCTTCTTGGAAACACCTTGGAATAATCTCTGTAAGTGACCCAGACGTCCATAGGTGTGGTAGGGTCTCAGAGCAGTCGGGCACATCAGTTTCTTGTGACCATGCTTTCCACACTGATGACAGATCATGGTGTTAGGCTCTAAAGGTGTTAATTGCAGTTCTGTAGGTCTCTCAATTCCTCTAGTAGACCCACCTACATTAGGGCACTTCTCATTATTCCTCTCTCCATCCTCTACACTACTTCCTAAGGACGGAGGAGGATTCACTACATTATGTCCTTATGCTAACTCAGCTTCAGCAAGAATGGTTTTCCGTACAACAATTGAGAAGGTGGATAGGTTGAGATCTTCCACTTTTGATCGCAGTTCAGTTCGGAGTCCAGACTCAAATTTTTGATCCATCCCGAGAAAATTTGCAACAAACCACATATTATACAGAACTATATCTATGAAACATCGATATAGTTCCAGTACCGACTCAACGCCTTGCTGAAGAAAAAAAAACTCAATCTTCTTCCTTAGCTTCATCAACTCAGAGAAGTGTTGTTGGATGAACGATGACTTAGAGAACTCCCATGTTAGATCTTCTTGAGGATTATTCCGAGACACAGACTTCCACCATTTCTAAGTTGGGCCTTCAAGCATAAAGGTAACCAACTTCACCTTTAATGACTCAGGAAACCCAATGAAACTGAACTTCCTATCAATCTTCTGCAACCACTCCTCTACCTCAAGAGGCTCTTTTTTCTATAAAAGAGAGGAGGCTTCAACTTCTGGAACTCCAAAACATAGTCCATAGGCTAATCAACTGGAGGATCCGCTTGGGAAGCACCAAACGAGGTTGCACCTCAGGCATCCATCGAACCTTCGTTGGGGTGAGCACTAAGGAACAAGAAAACAAGGAGGGACATCAAAACATGGTCATTTCCATTTCAAATTCAAATTTTCACAATAATCATAACAAAACTTTATAAAACAATTTTCAAAATGAAAGAAAACTCAAACGATCCACTAGGGGGAAACTAGTGATTAGGGGTGACTCGGCCATATGGTTGGCGACCATACGTCACTCATACCACTATCATTGAGAGTATTATAGGGTAATGTCTCCGGCTGCCCATGGTTTTCCAGACCATGTGTGCTCACGAGGGTCACTTGACCGAATCTCATTACATTTCCCAACACCAAACAAACCATAAGAATCAAAAGACATTGACCACCCAAACATCTCATGGTAACCCGCGGTTCGGAACGGGTAAGGGTTCATGACGTCCTTCTCGTCTGTATGCCTCAAGTCCCGACAATTATACTCCTTCTACCAGGACAACCACAAATAATGATGGATGATCTGAAAAACATGGTCAACTCTGGAACCAACCTACATCTGATACCATTTTGTCACAAACCGAACCGGTTCGATCCTAAACCGGTGACCCGAGCCGGTTAGCGGCAAGGCCCAAGAGGCATTCCCAATCCTCCCAGACTAGCGATAAGTTCCAGGGCATCATCAGAGTACAAATGGTAATGATTTCACATAATAAAAATAAATAAATCAGTGGAAGAGACAAAAGAGAACAACACAAAGTGAATAAACACCAAGAAAGGAAAATGAATGGACAACAACACATACTAACCTAACCGTGACCAAAACCCCTTGAGACTCCGAGAGTCACTCACCAGCCCACAGCCAACTATTTCCCATGATGAGCAAGCTCAAGTAAAACCTGCAACAGAAACTAAAAACAGGAAAAAACTATAGGCGTGAGTATTAAAACTCGGTAGGTAGGCCGGACTAATTCAATTCACAACGTACATACCCTTAAATACATAATTCTATAATTTCAAGTTTGAACTACATTATATAAAATATGGGTTTTCACACACACTATCATTTCTAAAACAAGTAACAGTCCATTTCCCTTTTTAGTTCAAAAACACGTTTATTGTTTGAAAGGAATAGGTGTATTGCATCTTAAAAAAATTCGAACAATTTAGAAATCCAGATTTTAGTTGTTAGTCAAAAGGAAAACCACACACAACACACACTAAGGGAAATGGAGAATATGGAACATAGGGGATAGAAACTGAACTAGACCTCTCAATCACCCGCCACTTATTAACAAACACTAAAGAAAACATGGGTTGTACCTAGGAGATCATGAATAATCCAGAACATTGCATACAGGTGACTCATCCTGAAGGCATTCCCTAACTCGATGAATTCATAACGCCCTAATGCTCGACATAGCCCTACATGGCCTAACCAATGGGCCCAATCCCCATAGCAGCAATAACTCATTATTCCCCTACAATGGGGCCATTAGCCAATGCATAATGAAAGATAGTGCAGCAATCGTTCTCAGAAGATTCACTCACTATGCCAGGTTCCCATGTCTACACAAGAAATAAAAAGGGGTGTGTCCACAATGTAAATAAATCAGTCACAATGCACAAACATCACATACAGCTCACACAATCAACACACACCAAATATCACCCCGTAATGGGTTTTACAAAGTAATTTATTTTATTAATGTTCCAAACGGGCCTTCACCAATTTCAAAGAAAAACCTCATTTCTCGAGAAAACCCAAAATACTTGTTCAGAAAAAATCATTTATCTTTAAAACTAGAAGTACATTAGGAATTCCATGAATTATGTTTAAAGGAAAAACAGGAATTTATTCAATACTGGGTGTCTGCTCATCAAGAAAATGTTTCAAGTGTTTGGTATAAAATAAACAGCTCTTTTCACACCCAATAATCATTAAAAAATTAATTATCTTATATTATTTCTCATTCAATAAAATTAATAAAACATCAAGAAATTAATAAATTCTAAATTTAAAGGTGAGTGCAGTGGGGGACCAACCTCAATTTGCAGCTCGGTTACGACAACGTGACACGTCTCACACTCACGCACAAGTACGTGCAACCTACTCATGACCGCAAAATCATGGAAATTTCTTGCGGATGCGATGAAACAGGAAAAAAATTACATAAAAACAGAATTAAAAAGAACCAAATGAACAAAAAACGTATGAAAACTAGCTCGACATGTTTCCAACACGTATCTCACATCGTCTACTCATTATCACCAAACCATTTTAAGATTTATGAAACAGTACCCAAAAAATAACTCATAGCTTTTTACAGCAAAACTCAATTATTTTAAAATTAACTTCACATCAATATAAATAAACAAAACACATGAGAAATTAAATATTTACCACTCGAACAAGAACAGTGTAAACCTTTGGTACAGAGACGCGCTCGACCCACGGTGTTGTGCGACTGTCGGAAAGGGGAGGCGTGCACCCGCAGGGACTATCACTGGCCGAAAAAAAAGAGTGTGTAATGTACCGATAGGGGTTAGATGAAGTAGGGAAGGGGAATGACATTCGAAACATGGAAAGTGGTGCGCAGAGGCTACTGGAAAGTTCACCAAGGGGGTCGCAGGGCACTGTGCAACAACCAGGGAATGACAAAGAGGGTTGCGCCAGGACTGCATGGCTGGACAGTAAGTCTGTGGGGCGACGCACTGCCAAGCCGGAGGCCTGACAGGTTGAAGATGTGTGTGGAATCTGTACGGAGCTACAACGAAAGGTGGAGTCACACCGATGACTTTCCATAGGACAGGGAGGTGATGTCGGGGCGCAAACCTGCAGCTACAACAGCTGCAGAAGCACTGGAGGGACTCCTGATGACCTTTTCTACCACTAATAACAACATAGACTATGAAAGCATCTTCAACAGTGCATAACCTCCTCCATCAACACCAAGGTCTGTAGGTAGAGGGGAGGTACGTTGGGTGCACGCTAGGGTAGGAAGCCAGCAGAAGGTGCGAAGGGGGTCTTTCGCTGCTGCGAGGACAGAGCGCTGAGGCCGAGGGTGCGCTGTTGCGGGGCTGAAACGTGGAGGTTGGGGGTCAAGTCAGATGCGTAGGGTTGGGCGACAGGCAGAGGGCCGGAGATCCGGGATGAGGGCTGGTGCGGCATGGAGCCCATGGTAGGATAAGGCAGGGCCGGACAGCTGGGTGCGGAGGCAGTGGGATACAGAGTGGGTTTGGCGTGTTGGCTGGTTGCGGAGCATGGGGAGTGCGTAGGAGGATGGGGAGGATTCTGCATGGGAGGAGGAGAGGGGCACCGTTCAGGGGCTGGTGTAGCACAAGGGGACGTCGTCGGGGCCTGATCACATTGAGTAAGATAGGGGGAGGGAGACGCAGCGCAATAGGGATGGAGACGCTGTATGGGCCGAGTGAGAAGAAAAAAACGGGAATGGGCCGCTAGGGTTAGAGATTAAATAAAAATGAGAAGGAATTAAAAAAAATAGAAATGAAAAAAAAAGGAAAATAAAATAATTAAGAAGTGAAAAACAATAATAATAAATAATAATAATAACCTTAATATATAATAATGATAACCCTAATAATAATAATATTAATAATACACCAAATAATAAAAAAACATTAATAACAATACAAAAATGATAAAAATTATAACATTAATAATAACAACTCTTTGACAGTAATCTAATTTATTTTTATTTGGTTGCTACAAATACCATAGCCGTATGGTACCTGGACTTATCGCATGACTTCCGCTTGTCGTGCGGTGCCCGCTCACCGACCTAAAATAATAATAATAATAATAATAATAATAATAATAATAATAATAATAATAATAATAATAATAATAATAATAATAATAATAATAATAAATTATTAACTACCATAAAAAATTCAAACAGCACAATAAATCAAAAATATCACTCATTTGAAAATTTCTGAAGGCAGGCGGATCATGTCGATGTCTAAGCAGCGCCACGCGGGGTATCCAAAATGCACTCTGCCCAGGTGCTCAGTGACGTCAGCTGAAAAATGCGAACTTTTAACATAACTCATAAGTTTTTCTTCCATGACTCAACCTGAACCCCAACAAAATCATAAAAATTCAATGAAAACTATAAAATAAAAATAAATGATGGAGTGGGGTGTGAGAGTTTTTGAATAGAAAATGTTCAAAAGATTACAATGTTTTTTTCAATAAATTCAAAATTAAAATTATTGAAATATAATACATTGGATTAATTGATATAAATTTCAACTAATTTTTCTTTTAATACAATTTAAAAATATAATTTAATATCATATTTTTTTTAAATTAAATTTACTTTTCAATTAAAATTAATTAACTTTCACTATTCATCAAAAAATGAAATTTTTTACCAAATTTAAAAAACAATCATCCAAATATAACTTTAATATTACTACTTTTAAAAATAATTTAATCTTATCAAAAATATTTTATAAATGATGTAAATTTTAATTTTATATTATGATCATAATGGGCGACTAAAAAAATTTTCAAAAAAAATACAGTTTTTAAAATAACAGTTCTTTTTCATTTAAATGATTATTATTATATTTCTAATAAATATATATCAAATAAACATTTTTAAAATATCTATTTTTATAATTTATTCAAATAAATTCATACATATTATTCTAATGACTTGGTAATAACAATGATATTAAATAATAATATTAATATTATATAGTTGTTTCAGTAAAACATTGTCTCAAGTTCGACATATGATGCCAAAGAAACTCATTATTAAATGTAATGTAAGATTACATCAGTCTTTCCTGTAACATATTCTATTGAATAAAATTTTATTATTTTATTATTTAATTGATTTACATGGTAAAATAACATAACATGAATTTTAAATAATGATATTGAAATTTAGACATTATAGATGTCCTTTTTGATGTGTTGGAGTTATTCGTATAGGTTAAAAAATTATTTACTCCCATAAACAATCTCATTTAATTGAAATAATATGTTTACCCTTTACCTAACCCAAGTTTTGAAAGAAATATCTCCCATTTTACTAAACAATGAACCCACCCCCTAGCCAATCCAAACAAAATATATAATTTTGTTTTATCAGGAACACCCTCCCAAATTTCCTCCTATAATTTAATCTTAAATTTTTTATAGTTTATTGTCAATAGCTTGCAAGATTATATCATTTTAGAAACCATCATTAAAAATGCAGATTCCATAATTGTGTGTAATGAGTTTTTATTAACCAATTTTTTTTATCATCTCATATATCATCCAAAAATATAATAATCTATTATAAAAACAATTAATATTTTTATAAATACACAATACAACCAAATAAATTAACACTCATACTCATCCATTCGTATGGAATATATTGGTTTGAGTTTTCCATACCACCAACATGAATAATGTTTTCTTATTTTCATTATTAATATCCTGAATGAGTATGAAAACATAAATTTTGATCATATATGATAAAAATTAAATTTATAATTTGAGTATTTTTTAATGGAAAATTATAAATTGAATGTTAATTATAAAGTATATATTCATTATCGGTATATTTTCCCCAAATCTATATGTCATAAACTCGAAACATGTGAAATATATATCCATATTCCATAAATTAAAATTTTAATTTATAAAATATTTTAATTACACATATAATTTACATTCAATAATATTGTAATTATGAAACAATAACATAAATAAATGATGAAAATCACATACCGTGGCTATTATGAAGAAATCAAAATTAATAATATCCAATAATGAAATTAAATCATTACTAACTAATACATGTTTAATAGTTTTATATAATTTAATAATATAAAAGTCAATATAAAATAATAAGGCTAATATATTGGTTGTAATAATTGTTATATTTATTATATAGGATATTACAGTATGACCACCAATGTGGAAATTCATGGGAATGAGTTTTAATTTCAATTTTCTTTTTTGGGTAATATATTCTTTTATCCACTTTAATTCTTATAGATGGTGAATATATTCCATATATAAGTATTATGAATACCTAAAATTCTCTATTTGTTATTTTTATAGGAAATAAATATATGTTTTGTATTTTTTATGGGAAATAAAATAAAACTCATGGACCATGTAAACCAAGCAAATAATATTAAATTTTATCCACACAAGAAATTCTCATATCAATAATAAATATACCCCAAAAAAATGAAAATTTAAATTGAGTGGATTTTTGGATTCTATCCCTTTTATTCTTTTCGTTTTGGAGGAATTATATATGTGAGGATTTAATTTTTTTTTACTATCATGGAACCTACTTGTGTGGTGATGGGTTTACCATAACCAGTGAAAAAACTTGTTAAGTTGTCTCTATTGGTCTATAGATTGGATGTTTTTATGAGATAACAAAATGGGGAAAATTTATAGGGATTTTATTTTGTGGATGGTTGGATAGTTGTTTTGTGTATTTATCCTTTAAATAAAAAATAATAAGTGCACATATCACCGCAGTGTGGTTTCAAGCATTTGGGTGAAAACATATTTTGTTTTTAGACCACTTTTTAGAATAAGTCATGGTTATAGTAAAAATATCAAGATCATATTTTTAATAGCACATGATTGATAGTATTTTAATGACATAAAATTATAATATCTTAGGGATATTTACTAATCATTTTACTTATACATAATTTACCCTTTGTCGTCCCAAATCCCTCTAACCATGCATCATGTGATCCAAAATATCGATTCATTAAGATTGATGATTTTGACTCAAGGTATCGTACTCTCCATCTCCCATACAAATAATTATCATTAATTATCTCTATTATTTCATTATAAGTGGGGATGGGAGTTTATTATAGGTGACATGTTTTCATTAATATTAGTTTAGGTTTGGTTGTGGTTGATCATTGATCATCCACTCATGCTCAGAGAACATCAATCACCTAAATCCTTGTAGGGGATTCGTTGCATATATTTGTTTTAATGTTCAATAAAAATGTTATCATGATTTATCTCACTTTAAAAAGTTTTATTTGTAACACCCCGGGAAATTTAGAATATTATTTTCAAATTGATTTACTTTTTCAAACATATTATGTTACACACAACACCAAGAATAAATAAACATGATATACCATTGACATTATTATTTAATTTTGACCAGTATAACATAAAAATTAAATATGGTGGTCTGAATAAGATTAACTAAATTTATAAAATTATAAATAAATTGAATATATGATGAATTATTTTGAAGATAAGTACTTAATTTTTAATAAATAATTTATATGCATCAAAAATTCAATTTTCTCAAAAAAATCTTACTTTTTGTAAAAAAAATAATAAAATTAATAATTAAAACATTTAAAAAATATATTTGATATAAATTACTTCATTTTGAAATCGATATGTTAAAATCATTTTGGGTTGAATATTTGATGATTTTCTGAAAAGGTATATTTTTTGATAAATATTAAAAAATATTCATTTTTATTGAAATATCCCTTTTTATTTAAAGAGTTTACAAAGTCAAATATAATAAAAAAATATTATAAAATCAATGTTAGTTCGAAAATAAATATTTTAATTTCAATTTATATCATTAAGATAAATCTAATTTGTAATTTTGATATTAAAAATTTCTATACATATAAAATATTCCATTTTGGAAAAGAAATTTTCATCACGGTTATTGGTTTAGTTTTTAATTAAAAATTTCTATTTCATTGAATTTATTTTTAAAAAATGAATTATATATGTGTAATATTCATAATTAATTTAATAAAATTAAAGATAAAATTAATATTGGTCCACAATGAACTGTAAAAATAGTAAAAATTAATTAGTATGATTAAGGTTAAAATAGCATTACCAAGGGGTTAAAATTTAATGGTAAGGTCTAAAATAAGCTAAAGACATGTAAAATTGAAATTTTATTGAAATATTTATACCATTATTATCTTTGGATATATTTTTATTTGATTTTTGGACATGTTTCAATGAAATTGACGAATATAATAATTTCAGTAATGAAACAAAAAGATGTTTCCCTATTACATTTAATTTTCAGTTATGTGTTCACATAGGGAGAAAAATATATGAATGAATGATCATTTTAATTTGGAGAATCATGAAATTAATTTAATTAGGGAAATTTATCTTTATATTTTATTAATCATATAATTACATTAAATTCATAAGCAATGCCAACATAGTAATTTTTAAAGTATTAGAGAGAAACAATAAATGATACTTATAATATTAAATGTTATATAAATTGAATTAATTATTATATTCTTTGAATATTTTACACAAATATAATATGATGGAAATCTTTAAAAATAATATAATCTAATTCCACCTTTTTATTGATGTTTCTAAAGACAAATTAAATGAATATTAACATAATTGACTTTAATGATATTTTATAAGAAAAAATAATTTTTAAAATAATTTTAAATTAATAAACATATTATAAATTTTTGATTTATTGTTATATGTTTAAAAATATAAATCATAGTCCATTAATAGACCAACAATGTCATGACCCGACCCAACGGGGCTCTAGCCATGACTCCTGAAGCCCACCTCCAATAGGCTAGGGGATCTTTACCAGCACAGAGTAGGCTATCACGCACAAGAGAGGCCTTAGCCTAAGGTACCTATACACAAACACACACACACACACACACACACACAGACCCCACGAAACAGTGCAGAGAGGTATAAAAATTGAATATAAATGCATGGATACATATATCTCACAACTAGAGTGAAACAGAAGAACAAAAATATAATATCAGGCCCAGTAAAGAAAACTATAAAAGAATTTGACCATATTAGAAGAAGGGGATCAATTTCAAATGAACCATCCATAAATATCCTCATCCAGGCTCTGTACGACACCGTGGTCTATCAAGATCACTATGATCCACCTACTCTATTTCTTCCTAGGACTTATTTAAAAGGCATGTGATCTGTACAAGAAACTAAACATGTGTGGGAAAATACCATTTGGATTTGTGTATAACGATACTCCATAGGGCCCCAAAAACACAAAATAATTGGAGAAACTGAATGGAAACAGTTTGCTCATCCCCGCCAGAGGGAACCCAGATGAGAGAGAAACACCATCTTGAGACCATACTCAGAAAAACAATATTAGTTATCTCATACCATCAGGTGTGTCAATGAAGAAGTGACAACACCACAAGGAAAATCATAAATCACTGATATAGACTCATCTCAGGTACCAAGCCTTAGGAGGTTCCGACTATAGTTCCACTGACAGGTTCAAATCGAGGCTCTAAGGAATAACTTATCAAAGAGAATGCGCTTGTCAAATATCTCTACAAATCATAACACATTGAAACTTAGTGGATCTCTATCCTCTGATAAGAGATCCCTCAAAATATATATTGAGGGATAATATGAACCCCACAGGAAAATCCAACATTACAACTCCTATAAAATGGGATAACTCTTATTATTTGTTATTGGTTACCGTGACCCTAACCGGTATCCCATAATCCTTCAGAGAGAAGATTACACCCAAGATCTGATGGGGTATACCATAGTCCAATCATACATTCTGGAGATCACGTCACTCAGATAGAGGATCTCCACCTCTGTAATGATGGTCATTATGATACCTACAACCCCACAAGGTATAACATGACTTTTAAGAGATCTTACTCCCAATGATAACAAAAAAACTTAAATAAAACATATGTTGAGTAGGGGACTGTATTCCCAGCGATGCCACAACCCTTCTGATACTTCCTGCTACATAGGGGATCGTATACCCAATAATACCAAAAACCCTACAATGAAATCCTTATAGATAAGGGATCTCCACCTACATAGTTTTGGTCTAAGAGATTTTAAGAAATAGACCTAGGGTAAACTACATTCTAGAGGATCCTACCCTAGCCACTCCGGATGGATACTACATCTCTATCCATATAAACTTATTGAGGAGATTACAACTCTGAAATGGAGTTATAATTCCACAAAAACCCTCATTAGAATGAACCAACAGAGTTCACTCAGCCATTGTGGATCAAAACATCCCTAAACCAATAAACCCACGACATTGCATCACCCCACACATTCTTTTCCCAAACTGAGTCCATCATCGAATTCCACATAGAAAAACACGTATGATGGGCTATTTAATTTCCCAAAACAGAAAACTAGTGAAAGGCCACTATTCACTGTAGCAAGCCTGAATGGGTCATGTGGGGCCCATGCCTTGATCCTTGAACTCATCAAATATATCACATCGTAGTGATCCTCATGGAAAAAACATGGGATTGATTACTCATTCATCTGAAACAGACACCAGACGAACAAGGAAAATTTCTCCACAAATGCCCGGTACAACCCTCAAGGGGGACACACCATGATTTCATATTAAGTACCCTAAATTTATCTATAAATGTCTGACTTACCCTATGGGTCCCAACTCCCCTGATAGTACATCAATTAGACTCTCCATACCGAACTTATGGAGGGTTGAAGTTGAATAATATTAAAATATTATTATTACTTCAATGGTTCGTGGCATCCGGCCCTAGACCCAAATCATTAAATTCTGGAACCATTCTCAAAAGGTCTGTCTTGATGCAAGGGTTATGTTTCTGGAATCAATCACAAATCAGACATCTGATTTGTGAGTTACGAGGGTTTAAATAACCCCCGAGCCCAAAATGGATAGACTAACCCGTATCAGATTGTTCTCACTGGAACACCCCGATCGAAACCATGAACCACTAATTCACTCCTATATCCCTTATAGAAAAACCCGGCCTCTCTAGTTATCATCGAACCATCACCACCTGCCAGGGTCACGCTGGGATCACCCTGGTTGTCTAAATTCTGGCATGAAGGCTATTTTGTGGTCCTCAGGACCGGATCTACATAGATATGATGCAAAAAACAAGAAAAAAGAATAATTAAGTTGTTAATGTATTTAAAACTCAAATTTCCAACCTTGTTGGAGAATCACTGAATCTTTGGTTGTAGAATGACTCCTGCAACATGATGAACCCTGATCTGGTGATGATCGGTGGCAAAAATGGTACCTGGTGGCACCTTTAATGGTTTGTTTGTCTAAGGGACATGAAGAGGAGGTATCCATCACGACACCAGGATGGGGGAGAGATGATGGATTTTTCTTTTTTTAAAACTAAATCATCATTTTAACTCCACATCCACAAGCCTTTGACCCAGCTCCCGAAACTGATTAACATTATGTCACACCTAGGGTAAACATGGCATTGTGGAATCAACCTTGATCTCATAAATTCAGTATGGGACTCCATTTAAATGTTTTTCAAGTTTACTTATATTAATATATTTATTTATTTATTTGCGAAAACACTTCCAATAACATTTTTCCACAACGGGCCCATGCCCACAAAAACATATACATCTCCTAGGTTAAAGGGAATGATATAGACTCGACTGTACCCTTATATTTTTGATACAAGATTTCATTTAATAGATTACTCATCAACTTCAAGTGCATAGTATAAAAATAATTAATATTTTTATAAAATTTATTTCAAGCACACTGGGCCTCGTAATCTCTTGTCATCACTACACCTAGCTCTGGACTTATTCTCAAGACTATTCCAAATTCTGAAATGGAAAATTCCAATTCACTACACCACCAAACATTTGACTTTTCGTCCCTAAAAACCAAAAGGCAAGGCACAAGGTGATGAAACTGAACTCTGGACTTGTTCTCCCATACCATCGAGTTAACCAAAAATAACAACAAACCCACCATGGGTTTCCATGATAAAAACAAGCACACACTCTTGGGAACCCATGGACATTCTAAAAAACACCCCACACACAAACCTACCCCAAAAGCATCAGTAAGAGAGACTCGTCCATCAAACATCGACCCTACCCGCTTTGGATGGCACTGTCTCACACGCTCGGTTTTAATCGAGTCACAAAAACACGTCTTCATGGGGGAAGGATCCCTCTTCCTTGTTCATTCGAAGCATGTCAAACAACACCATCACAGGTTATTACCAACTCCTTAATCAAAACTCGAGAAATAATTGAAAAGGAAAGATTGCCGCAAAACAGTTTATATCAAAACTACTGTAGAAAGTAGAAAGGACAAACTGAGTACCTTTATCCATCCGAAGATCCTCTGGGTCAATGGCCACTAGGGACTGAAATTGTCATCCCCCCATTCCTCGAGTTCCATGATCCCAAAATAGACCACCTAGGGGTGGTGTTGGTGGAAACTGGTACCACTTAGCACCTCCCCCTGCTGCACCAGCTCCATTTCCATTTTTGTTTCCCTACAAACCTCAATACTCTAGACATCGCCTCTTCCAAGGGGGAATGTTGAAAAAATACCATTTCTGTTGCATAGACAGTCAAAAAATCTCTACGAATATGTTAATGGTAGTTGAAATGATAAAAAATCTTATCTTTTAGTTGACCAATACTGAACTTGGATACCTGATAGACCAAATACTAAGATCCTCCATCATAGGGTCTCCTCCTGAAACATCATGTATTTCCATACCCCAAAGGCTATCATTGGATACAGGCTACTAAACTAGATGCTAAGATCTCATCTCTCATGTGCCCATCATTGACTGTCAGAGTCTTCTCATCTAGATGTCTCACTTGCACAAAGGCATTCTCCAATACTCAGGGATATGTGGGTAGGCCCTAGGAAACAACACCTTCCATGAAGTCTCTATGTTGGCCCTGATCGAAGGTACGCACCTAACAAAATGGGTCTCGAAACAAATCTATAGAGTAGTGTGATAGGTATGTAACCCTTAGTGATTACTTATACACTGTCAGGCTCTCTTACCAAAGATGCATAAGATCTTAGATCCTCACTGACCTCAGTGTGACCAAATAGAACCGTTCCCTAAAGATACTATCAAACTCTATCCACGTTAGAGTCTCCTCATTGGGGGAATGGGTCACCAAACTCCACCATCACCCGGTGGAACCGTGTAGAAGGCTCGCAACTAGGATGGACATTTGATATGGAGGTATCCCTTCTAGAGGAAATTTCGGGTCAATTCCTTGAGAAAGTTATTAGATGACATGGGGTATGGATCTCCTTAGTACCTCAGAATTCGAGGCCTCTAGAACTCGTGTAGCTCACTTAGCCAGCACGCATACTCGTCCTACATTGCCAACACAACCTGCTACTCGACATGTGGTGGATCAACTGGAAGACCACCTAGAGGTCCATCTTTAAAACCTATAACAAATGTTAAATCCTCTACTTAGGGTGGATTTTCACCAAAATCCCACCACAAAACCATTTATTGCTATCATCGTGGCAGCATCCTAAATTACAATCAAGATACACCACGATCAAAAAGTATATCTAGAGAGCTGACTCGAGAAGGATATGAAAACCCAAAACCCAGTCCTATATGATTCCTGTAACATTACATACATGGGACCTATAACCTAATGTCTCAAGTCCAATATCTGGTTATCAAGATCCTAGTGAATGGATATGTCAGTCAATGCACCAACACTGGAGTGCCTGGTCTGGAGGCGATACTCGAAACATCCTAACATTGCAGCTATGCAGCCCAAACCATGATCACAACAAGACAAATTACAATCTAAGGTCCCAAAGGAGGAACCTCCTCTAATACCACTTTGTCATGACCCAACACAATGGGGCTCGAGCCGTGACTCCCCAAGACTTCCTAAAATAGGACAAGTGATGGATACCAACATCGAGTAGGCTATCACACACATGGGTTGTCTTAGCCTATGGAAAATTTGCACACACACCCACATACACCTCTATGAAATAGTGCAGTGATGTATAAAAACTAAAAATAATTGCTTGCATACATCTATCCCTAAACCAAATTGAAAAAACAATACAAAAATGGAAATTAAAGGGTCCACTAAAAAACTATAAAAGCATTTGAAATGCTCATAAGAAGGAGATTACTATCAAATGCACCTGCTAGAATGCTCCTCAACCAAGCTCCGGACAACACCATGGTCAGTCTAGATCACTAAGATTCACCTACTCTAGGTCCTCTTAGGACTCCGTTCAAATATATGTGGTCTAAATAATACAAAAAACATATGTTGGAAAAGCACATGCAAGGGTGAGTATAAAGATACTCTGTAGGCACTACAAAAAACCCAAAAGAGAATGAGCATCTCTAAGGAAAAATTTCGCTAATCCCAGCCAGAGGGAAACCAAACGAAAGAAAAAATCTACCTTAGGACCATCCTTGGATAAACATGACTATTCATATGAAACCATTATTTTTGTTAATAAATATGTGACAATACCATAACAGAACTCTGAAGTCACCTAGATATACTCATCTCAGGCACCAACCCTTAGGAGGTTCTGACCTCAGTTCCAATGACATGTTTGACTTGAGGATATAAGGAAACACAAAACCAAGAGAACATGATCATTAGATATCTCTACAATGCATGAAATTCTAGAACTCAGTGGATATCAATCCTTATATAGGTGATCTCTCCCAATATCCAATGTGGATACTACCTACCCTACTAGAAAATGGTAAACTACCACTCCTAAAATAGGGGATCACTTCTAGGACCCGCTAGGGGATATCATGACCCTAACTAGTAGCCCATAATCTCTCAAAGAAAAGATCACACCCAGGATACACTGGGGGATACCAAAACCCAATATGACGTCCCATAGATCACATCACTAAGATAAAGGATCATCGCCCTGGTAATTTTTGTCACGAAAATACCTAAAACTCCATTTGGGGAAACACATGTCGTAGGGGATCGTACACCCAACGATACAATAAACCCTACATAAAACATCTATTGTGTAGGGGATCATGTACCTGATGATGCCACAACCCTTTTGAAACTTCCTATTACATAGGGGATCATATACCAAATGACACCACAAACCCTACAAGGTTATCCTGCTATATGGGAGATCACTGCCCATGTATTTCTGGTCATTGCGATTCTGAGAACCCTATATAGGGAAACCAATATGCTTGAGTATCCTACCTCGGCCACTCTAGATAGATACCACAACTCTATCCATCTGATCTTACTAAGGAGATAACAACTCTATACTGTGGTTGTAATACCACACGAACACTCATTGGAACAAACCTTGAGAGTTCACTCAACCGTTGTTGGTCCAAACATCGCTACCCCAAGAAACCATCAACATCTCCTCCCCCCTCACATCCTAGGCCCAAACTGAGGCCACCATTGCATTCCTTGATGAAAAACATGTAGGATTAGCTATTAAATTTCCCAAAACATACAACCAATGAAAATGGAACTATTCACTAAAACTAGCCCGAATGGGTCATTTGGAGCCCACAGCTTAATCGTGGAACTCATCTAATAGATATCTTCATTATGGTCCTTAGGAAAAAAACTTGCATGATCAATAATTCATTTTTCCAAAATAGACACCTAGAGAAAAAGGTGCATGTCACCGCAAATACCCAGAAAGGCCCTTGTGGGGCCCACAACCCAATTATGGACTAAGAACATGAAGTTTACCTAAATAATCTACCTTACCATCAGTGTCACAACACCACTGATGAAACGTCAATCAAACAATCCATGTAGAACAAATAGTGGGTCAAAGTTGAATAATAAATAAAATATTATTATTATTATTTAATGTTTCGTGGCCCTCGGCCTCAAAACCAACTCATAAAATTCTTGAACCATCATCAATTGGTCTATCTCAATGCACGGATCATGTCACAACAAATTGCTCTAAAATTAAACATCCTATTTGGGAGTTATGGCAGTTTAGAGAACCCCCATGACTGAAAAGGCTGGACCGGCCCATATTGGTTGGTTCGGCCCGACCCCCACCGTCGGCCCGCCCTAGCCAGGTCTGGCCCCACCACCACATCAATCATGCCTCAGTAGGGGGAATATAACCATGTGGAATCATGCGCCACTGGAGCACTACCAATGGCCCACCTGTTTCGGTCGGACCTCCTGTAACACCCCAGGTAAATAAAGAATATGACATTTTCATATTTATCCATATTTGTGAATAAAATATTAATATGTCTTTAAAGGGGACGCTATGCTCGATGGCGTACCCAACACGAAAAAACGAGTTTCTTGGGAATCTTACGATGCACTCTAATAATAAAATAATATTATTTTAAATGGTAGTTAATATGTAGTCGTTGTATTGGCGGGAATGGATAGAAATAACTAAAATATGATTATATATGTTTTTAAATGTTTTTAAATTTATCCAATAAATGATAAAGGCTTCAAATACAGAAAGAATTCAATTTTAGGCGTATATGACCTAGTTTTCACTAATGTTTCACTTATCTCCTTTTGATGGAGAATCGTCATTAAATGTAGTTTTTTTCACTCTTATACATTCTATTGGACCAAATAAAACTCTTCTTGAGAATCGGGACATCAAAATTTACTTTGTGTAAATTTTTGGTATCTTTCTGATAAAGTTCATTTTTTAATGAATAGTGTAAAATGTTGTATTTTAAATTCAAAACCTCTTTTTAATCTAATTTATTTATATGATTAGATTATCTTTTGAATTGGTCTTAATGTGTAATCTGAATATATTTTTACCATTTAATCCAATGGTGGTCATTGGAATCAATTTCACTTTGAAATTAGACTTAAACTGGGGCCAATCTTTTGATACTTATTGTTTTATAAAAACACGTTATTTGCTCTGACAGCGGGAATTAATTATTAAATTAATTAATGTGACTTATATGTTTTTAATTTTGTAAAATAGACTTCATTTTTGAATTCATAATATTAAATATATCTTAGGGTGAATTTTTGGTAATTTTCTGAAAAACTCCAATTTTTGATGAATAGTGAAACCACTAAGTGGTAATCAAGCAAACTGATTTTTCAGTTAAATGAAAGATTACCACTAATGTGTATTGAATTTTGAAAATCCGACATACATGGTTTTCATTAGTATGTAAAATGTTGTTCAATGGGATAAAAACAATTTTTTTGGTGAATAGTAACTTATTAAGTTTTTAATCGCGATTAGAGCTAATTAGTGTAGTTTATGGTAAGAATAATGTTTTAATAATATGAAATGAACTTGAAACATGTCCTAACCTCATTGTATGTGTGATGGCCGACCAAGACAAGCCATGGGTCAACTTTGGGACCCCATGGAGCCACTTTGGTTGGGAAATGACATAAATAACTTTTTATTTAATGTAAAAGTAAGAATGACACAAACATGATATGTTTTACTAAAACAATTTTTAAGTGGGGTTATACAAGTCAGATTTTTTAATATAAATAGTAATTGGAAAGATAAAAATATTTCCCACATCATAGTAATTTTTTTATAATTTTTAGACATTAAATAAATTAAATTATTTATGACATCATAATGATGCAGCGATGACATCATTATCTGACGATTTAAATAAAATGAGAAGATCATGTAAACTCTATGACCTAAACATGTCCAAAACTTATTGGATGGGTGTATTTCGAACCCTTATCACCTTATCCACGAATTATATCAATGTGGGACCTTTTAAAACCGAAAAACATGTTCAAATAAAGTAATATTTCTTACTTTCCAAAAGTACCCCTCCTCTCCTCTTATAAAAGGCCCCCACCTCTACCTCATTTCACACACTTCTCAAGCCTTTGGGTCGGCCATCCCCTACCCATTTACTCTCTCCACATACCTATCCTCATACTATAGGATTCTCTTTGGGCAGAATCCTTTCAAAGGAAGCCTTTAGACTCAAATCAAAAGGAGTTACACTTTTAAAGGTAATTCATTCTCTCATGTTCATTTGTTTTATTTTGCTTCTCCAACCCCCTAAACTCTTTTTATTTACTTCTTTGGTAACAAAACCAGTATATTCAATATAATAGGATGTTGTTATAAGATTTATTAGAGCTACAATCTCACACAACTACATCAAATGGTTAAAGAACATACGGTTTCCGTGGATGGCGAAATTCTGCCTCCGGAAACGATGATTGTTCAATACTCATTTAACACCTTCAAAGGTGGCCATTATGATGTCACAATTTTTATATATTATATATAATAATTTTATTCTTTCCTTAAGCTTCTGTATTTATTTATGGCATACCATTATTGTTTCCATTATGGGTAAACACAATATCTTCATTTTAGGAAGTGCGGACTACCGCCCCCTGAAAGTGATTTGATTCGTTAATACCATATGTGGGATGTGTAAAGGATAAAGTTAATAATATTATATATGTTATTATATGAAAATATACTTTACTCTTATATAATTATGATTCCATTCCATAAAATACGATATAGAAATGGAAGTAGCGTTCATGCGTACGTACGGCTTACCGTCTCCATGAACGGTGCATTTCATTTCTTACCTCTAAATGTGATGTAATATTATAAATACATGTATATTCTGAATATATATGATATATTATTTTATCAAAATAATTAATATCATTCTGGATATAATGAACCTTTGACCAAATTAACATCATGTAAGTGTAAGAAGTCTATTTTTGACTTAAGAACCAAATACCGACAAAATGAACATTATTAACTTAAATGATTACATGATGTTCATAACATGGTATAAAAGGAATAATTATCTCGAAAAAGGTTCTTAAGAAAGTAGATATTAACTCAAGTTTATTATTCAAGAGATTAAAGAACGATCGGGTCAAGTCGGATACGAGGTAAGGGATCCTACTCCTCTCTTTCTTTTTAAGTACACACTTTTATGTGATTCCTTTTAAAGCTCATCTTTCTTGTTATTGGGATGATCTTTTATATTCCACGTACTTTAATTTTTATGTTCATGTGATAAGAGACCCTATTCTCTCCCATCAATCCATTTTGGAAGTTTTGAGTGGCGTCGTTAGGCTGCCGAACTTTCGTAAGAGATCTAACCTCTCTCTTTCTTTTTAAGTACTCTCCTTTATGTCACTCCTTTTAAGCTCCTCTTTGTAATGTTGGGGGATGTTCTTTTATATTATTCTTTCTGTACATTTTATTTTAATGTGATGAGATACCCTATTTGATCTCATCAATCCATATTCGGATGTTTTATGTGGCGTCGTTAGGCTGCCGAGTTTTCGTAAGGGATTTTTCATCTCACTTTTATTCCAGTGAGATTTATGCTACATTTGCCACAAATTCCATTGAGTGGTGTATTTACTGTCCATTATTATACTATTTGTGTAATATACTTTCGTTTATGAGTATTTACATCAATGATCTATTGTCCTTCTTTCATGGGGTGTATGTTTTGAAAGATACCCAAGTCGGTAAGGGAACCCTTCACCCTCCCCTTTTTTAAAAGACTTCTTTTGTTGGGTCTTTTAATTTACATATTGTTATGTTGGGATATGTTCTCATATATCCTTATTGATGTAAATTTTATGTCCAAGTGATGAGATACACTTTTTATCTCTCATCAACTCATTTTGATGTGATGTCGTTAGGCTGTCAAGGGAACTTTTTAACCCAATTTCGATTTCTTTGGGTTCAAAATGTAGTCATTGAATATGTCATCCATTGAATATGTGTGAATGACCTTTTATTGTTTTACACTTAATATCCACTTATATTGGGTTTATTTATATTTGTCACACATATTTTTGAGATTGATTTGTCCTTAATTTAAGGATACCTTCTTTATAAGGGATTTCATCACATTTGACATTTCTATTGAGGGTTCATTGTTATTATGCACCAATTCACTCTTATATGGTGTATATACTATCCTTTGGAGTATTATATCATGAATCCATTTATTCTCATGATATTATAAAGTTCTGACTAAATGTTATTCCTCAATTATTGTATTCAAGTGTCTCTAATTTTGGTAAAACCCCTTTAACCAAAATATCATTTTAAATGTTTTAATTATTTGTTCTTATTAATATCCATGTTTTCAAAATGGTTTTAAGGATTTATTTATATGGATATTAATGGTTTAAAATTTTAAGCTTCAAGGTGGTATGGGACACTTTGATTCAAAAATCCCTTTATTAAATGTTTAAATGGTTTTGGAAATGGTTTCTTTTTGAATGGATTTATTATTTCAATATACTAAAATGTTATATTGTGATTGAAATGTTGAAATGTTATGTTTCCTTTATGCATGTTTTATGTGACACATTTATGTTATGGTTCTTGGGAATTGTTATGAAAACAGTTGGTTCCGTGATAAACTAAGTGCGGGTGAGCCCAATATAGCTCTCCAATGCATTGGGTAACGCGAAGGAGTGAAATGTTAAGGTTTCTCTGAAGAGATTTAGGGAATATACTGTGATGGGTATTCCAAATGTAACCAAGAGGGTTACTCCCTATGTAAGAATGTTATTAATTCCTCAAGATACCTTTATGTATTATGATTTCTATGATTTATTCATGGTTTGATGAGGTATGTTAAAGTGCCTTTGTTTTATGGGTAAAGTGTGATTTCATTCTTATGTATATATGAACTCATGTTTCCTTTCCATATTTTTATAACCCTTACTGAGCTTTTTATGCTCATCCCAAGTTTTTGAAATGTTTTTCACAGGTCAAGGGAAAGGTACATGATGTGATGATAGTGTCAAGGATGTGTCAAGAAAGAATCCATGTTTTATTTTCAATATGTTTCCGTTGATGGGAAGAATGAATATTGTCTTTTATGTAACCACTTTGTTTAAATGTGGAATGTGATGCAAGTTTCATGATCTAATTCTCTAAAACTCTAAACCTGAAAAGATCCTCAATGTGTAATCTTGTAATAACTCAAGATTAAGTAAGGTTTAAGGCTGGGGCCTTATAGTTGGTATCAAAGGTCAGTTTAGATAACTTTAGAGGTTAGGGTATTATTTATGCATATGTGACATTACCATAATGGTTATGATTTCAGAAAGAGTCCTATTTTTAGATAAAGTGAATGAGTAAGTATATCTTAGTGTTTATCTTACTCATTAGTACATGATGGTTTTGTTGATATACTCACACTGACCTTTTTGGTTTTAGTAAATTGCAGGATCTAGCAGGCACCAAAGTAACAGTGGATGTGAAGGAAACTGTGACAGTTTTTTGAGAAAGAAACTGAATGATATGGGAGCTTCAATGAGAACTCTTGTGATTATCCTCAACCTACTATCTGGAGTCATGATTGACCACCTAAACCTTGGAGATTTCTCTAAGGCATCATATATTCAAGAAACAAATACCTACAGAAGTACAGGTAATAATCATAAAGGTAAGTGTGTTCAAAAACCTATGTGTCAAAGATGTGGAAAGAAACACCTAGGAAAATGTTTCAAAGGGACAGAAATATGCTATATATGTGGAAATGAAGGTCATAAATCAAGAACCTGCCATGGAAAAAGGAAGCATCCAGTTGACTCGAGGAAAGGGAAAGAAGTTCTTTCTAAGGGATCAATTGAATGTTTTAAATGTGGTGTACATGGTCATTATGCAAACACGTGTCCTATGAAGAAGTTTCGTGAATGGGGTCACCAAGAGCTTACAAATGTTCATTTACCACTACCTAATGCCATTCCGATTGAGGATGAAGAAATTGACAATGACCAATCAAAGGTATGTACTATTTCATGACTATTGTTTTCCTATTTTGGAATCTTAGGATATGATTCATGATTTTGTTTGTAGGAAAGAGGTATTTCGGAATAAGTTGGAAAGGAATGGTTAATGGATCATGAAGAATGTTGAATTAGTAAGATGTCAACATATAAGGGCTTCAAGAGTTATGGTGAAATTCTTAAGAGTATTAAGTCTCTTTTGGTGATGGGGTTACATTAGAAGACTTTTTAAATTATGTGTAACCCTGATGTTTAATATAGGCAAATTTTATTCAAGGAATTGTTATCTTTTATTTTGTGGACATAGTTATAAAGAACCATTTGGGTTTATATGATCCTTACTTTTGAGGTAATTATGGGTTACTATATGTTATGATTGAAGTGAAAGGCATGAGATAAAATTGAGGTTAAATTATGTTATGGTTATTTTTGATGATTTTATCCCTTTTTGGGGAATTATTTGAGAATTATATAGTTTTGGAAAAAGTACAACACATAGACCGTGTGATTACCCGTCGCGTCGGACAAAGCTGCGGGAATCGAACCCACAATCAAAGTGCAACTGGTATTTATCGCCTACCACTGGACTACGTGAAGTCCCTGGTTAGTTTTACTAATTCTTTTTAGTCATATTATTTTATGAATTAATAGTAAGTTTATTTTGGGTTATTTATGAAAATGATTAACCTATCATGGAGGATATGTGATTAGGTTAATTACTTTTCAATACGAGACTTTAGGAGCAACTGATGTTGTTTGGAGATAAATGTTACGATTTGACTTAGAAGACTATGTGACTAAATCCTTCAAATATTTGGGTTTCAATATTATATTGGTTTACTTTGAATAATTTTATGGACAAATTGTTTATCGGATGGTCCTCGTTGAACTTCGGGTTTTGTTGGACAAATTTTGGAGATTAAGCATAGATTTTGTTTTTAATGGGTTATCCTTTTCTGGATTATCTGACCTTGTACTAACCTTTTTGGTTTTGGTTTTGGTTAAACCCTAAAGACATGGGATGTATATAGTTCTCTTTTGTGGATTAGGTGATTCTCTAGAAGTTGATTATAGTACTCTTAATGCGAACAAGTCTCCCTAAATACTCGTCTTTTGGAAAAAATATGAGTTTGATTAAGGAATCTAGTAAAAGTTGAAAGTCAACATGATAAGTGATTATGTTTCCTTATGAATAAATTCCTCAATAAAAAGTAACTTAAAACAAAAATGTTTTCTATTAACTTTTCCTACTGGGGAACCCAACACCGTTTAACCCATCAAAAGTTTGTGATTTTCTTATTGTTAACTTTCTCCTAAACATGTTTTCTATCACTCTCCATCAGAACATGACCCTATGTTTTCTCCTCCATGTCCATGTTTTCCTACATGGAGTCATAGTGTGGGTTAACTCGGGTGACCTCTGTACTTATCTTTCTTTATTTTAAAGTGATTGTTTTACCGACTCTTGTTCCAATGTGGTACTTTCAAGGATATTTCCAAGCTCAATTTTAAAAATTGCGAGGACGCCATTCCCAAAAGGGGGGAAGGATTTAACACCCAAGGTAAATAAAGAATATGACATTTTCATATTTATCCGTATTTGTGAATAAAATATTAATATGTCTTTAAAGGGGACGTTATGCTCGATAGCGTACCCAACACGCAACAACGAGTTTTTGGGAATCTTGCGTTGCACTCTAATAATAAAATAATATTATTTTAAATGGTAGTTAACATGTAGCCGTTGTATTGGCAGGAATGGATAGAAATAACTAAAATATGATTATATATGTTTTTAAATGTTTTTACATTTATCCAATAAAAGATAAAGGCTTAAAATACAAAAAGAATTCAATTTTAGGCGTATATGACCCAGTTTTCACTAATGGTTCGCTTATCTCCTTTTGATGGTGAACCATCATTAAATATAGTTTTGTTCACTCTTATAAATTCTATTGTACCAAATAAAACTCTTCTTGAGAATCGGGACATCAATATTTACTTTGTGTAAATTTTTGGTATCTTTCTGATAAAGTTCATTTTTTAATGAATAGTGTAAAATGTTGTATTTTAAATTCAAAACCTCTTTTTAATCTAATTTATTTATATTATTAGATTATCTTTTGAATTGGTCTTAATGTGTAATCTGAATATATTTTTACCATTTAATCCAATGGTGGTCATTGGAATCAATTTCACTTTGAAATTAGACTTAAACTGGTGCCAATCTTTTGATACTTATTGTTTTATAAAAACATGCTATTTGCTCTGACAGTGGGAATTAATTATTAAATTAATTAATGTGACTTATATGTTTTTAATTTTTTAAAATAGACTTCATTTTTGAATTAGGAATATCAAATATAGCTTAGGGTGAATTTTTGGTAATTTTCTGAAAAACTCCAATTTTTGATGAATAGTGAAACCACTAAGTGGTAATCAAGCAAACTGATTTTTCAGTTAAATGAAAGTTTACCACTAATGTGTATTGAATTTTGAAAATCCGACATACATGGTTGTCATTAGTATGTAAAATGTGGTTCAATGGGATAAAAATAATTTTTTTGGTGAATAGTAACTTATAAATTTTCAATCGCGATTAGAGGTAATTAGTGTAGTTTAAGGTAAAAATAATGTTTTAATAATATGAAATGAACTTGACACATGTCCTAACCTCATTGGATGTGTGATTTCCGACCAAGACAAGCCATGGGTAAATTTGGGGACCCCATGGAGCCACTTTGGTTGAGAAATGACATAAATAACTTTTTATTTAATGTAAAAGTAAGAATGACACAAACATGATATGTTTTACTAAAACAATTTTTATGTGGGGTTATATAAGTCAGATTTTTTATTATAAATAGTCATTGGAAAGATAAAACTATTTCCTACATCATAATAATTTTTTTATAATTTTTAGACATTAAATAAATTAAATTATTTATGACATCATAATGATGCAGCGATGACATCATTATCTGACGATTTAAATAAAATGAGAAGATAATGTAAACTCTATGACCTACACATATACAAAACTTATTGGATGGGTGGATTTAGAACCCTTATCACCTTATCCACGAATTATATCAATGTGGGACCTTTTAAAACCGAAACACATGTTCAAATAAAGTAATATTTCTTACATTCCAAAAGTACCCCTCCTCTCCTCTTATAAAAGGCCCCCACCTCTACCTCATTTCACACACTTCTCAAGGATTTGGCTCGGCCATCCCCTGCCCATTTACTCTCTCCACATCCCTCTCCCCATCCTAGAGGATTCCCTTTGGGAAGAATCTTTTCAAAGGAAGCCTTTAGGCTCAAATCAAAAGGACTTACACTTTTAAAGGTAATTCATTCTCTCATGTTCATTTGTTTTATTTTGCTTCTCCAACCCCATAAACTCTTTTTATTTACTTCTTTTGTAACAACAACAGTATATTAAATATACTAGGATGTTGTTATAAGATTTATTCGAGCTACACTCTCACACAACTACATCAAATGGTTAAAGAACATACGATTTCTGTGGATGGTGAAATTCTGCCTCCCGAAACGATGATTGTTCAATACTCATTTAACACCTTCAAAGGTGGACATTATGATTTCACTATTTTTATATATGATATATAATAATTTTATTATTTCCTTAATCTTCTGTATTTATTTATGGCATACCATTATTGTTTCCATTATGGGTAAACACGATATCTTCATTTTAGGAAGTGCAGACTACCGCCCCCTGAAAGTGATTTGATTTGTTAATACCATATGTGGGATGTGTAAAGGATAAAGTTAATAATATTATATATGTTATTATACTGGAATTATACTATACTCTTATATAATTATGATTCCATTCCATAAAATACGAAATAGAAATGGAAGTAGTGTTCATGTTTACGTACGGCTTACCGTCTCCATGAACGGTGCATTTCATTTCTTACCTCTAAATGTGATGTAATATTATAAATACATGTATATTCTGAATATATATGATATATTATGTTATCAAACTCATTAATATCATTCTGGATATAACGAACCTTTGACCAAATTAACAACATGTAAGTGTAAGAAGTCTATTTTTTACTTAAGAACCAAATATCGACAAAATGAACATTATTAACTTAAATGATTACATGATGTTCATAACATGGTATAAAAGGAATAATTAACTTGAAAAAGGTTCTTAATAAAGTAGAGATTAACTCAAGTTTATTATTTAGGAGATTAAAGAACGGTTGGTTCAAGTCGGATACGAGGTAAGGGATCCTACTCCTCTCTTTCTTTTTAAGTACACACTTTTATGTCATTCCTTTTAAAGCTCATATTTCTTGTTATTGGGATGATCTTTTATATTACACTTACGGTAATTTTTATGTTCATGTGATGAGATACCTTATTCTCTCCCATCAATCCATTTTGGAAGTTTTGAGTGGCGTCGTTAGGCTGTCGAACTTTCGTAAGAGATCTAACCTCTCTCTTTCTTTTTAAGTACTCTCCTTTATGTCACTTCTTTTAAGATCATCTTTGTAATGTTGTGGAATATTCTTTTATATTCCTCTTGCTTTACATTTTATTTTAATGTGATGAGATACCCTATTTGATCTCATCAATCCATATTCGGAAGTTTTATGTGGCGCCGTTAGGCTGCTGAGTTTTCGTAAGGGCTTTTTCATCTCACTTTTATTCCCGTGAGATTTATGCTACATTTTCCAAAAATTCCATTGAGTGGTGTATGTACTGTCAATTATTATACTATTTGTGTAATATAATTTAGTTTATGAGTATTTACATCAATTATCTATTGTCCTTCTTTCATGGTGTGTATGTTTTGAAAGATACCCAAGTCGGTAAGGGAACCGTTCACCCTCCTCTTTTTTAAAAGACTTCTTTTTTTGGGTCTTTTAATTTACATATTTTTATGTTGGGATATGTTCTCATATATCCTTATTGATGTAAATTTTATGGACAAGTGATGAGATACACTTATTATCTCTCATCAACTCATTTTGATGTGATGCAGTTAGGCTGTCAAGGGAACTTTTTAACCCAATTTCGATTTCTTTGGGTTCAACATGTAGTCATTGAATATGTCATCCATTGAATATGTGTGAATGACATTTTATTGTTTTACACATAATATCCACTTATATTGGGTGTATTTATATTTTTCACACATATTTTTGAGATTGATTTGTCCTTAATTTAAGGATACCTTCTTTATAAGGGATTTCATCACATTTGACATTTCTATTGAGGGTTCATTGTTGTTATGCACCAATTCACTCTTATATGGTGTATATACTTTCCATTGGAGTATTATATCATGAATCCATTTATTCTCATGATATTATAAATTTCTGACTAAATGTTATTCCTCAATTATTGTATTCAAGTGTCTCTAATTTTGGTAAAACCCCTTTAACCAAAATATCGTTCTAAATGTTTTAATTATTTGTTCTTATTAATATCCATGTTTTCAAAATGGTTTTAAGGATTTATTTATATGGATATTAATGGATTAAAATTTTAAGCTTCAAGGTGGTATGGGACACTTTGATTCAAAAATCTCTTTATTAAATGTTTTAAATGGTTTTAGAAATGGTTTCTTTTTGAATGGATTCATTATTTCAATATACTAAAATGTTATATTGTGATTGAAATGTGGAAATGTTATGTTTCCTTTATGCATGTTTTATGTGACACATTTATATTATGGTTCTTGGGCATTGTTATGAAAACGGGTGGTTCCGTGATAAACTAAGGGCGGGTGAGCCCGATATAGCTCTCCAATGCATTGGGTAACGCGAAGGAGTGAAACGTTAAGGTTTCTCCGAAGAGATTTAGGGAATATACTGTGATGGGTATTCCAAACGTAACCAAGAGGGTTATTCCCTACGTAATAATGTTATGAATTCCTCAAGTTACCTTTATGTCTTATGATTTCTATGATTTATTCATGGTTTGATGAGGTATGTTAATGTGCCTTTGTTTTATGGGTAAAGTATGATTTCATTCATATGTATATATGAACTCATGTTTCCTTTCCATATTTTTATAACCCTTACTGAGCTTTTTATGCTCATCCCATGTTTGTGAAATGTTTTTCATAGTTAAGGCAAAGGTACATGATGTGATGATAGTGTCAAGGATTTGTCAAGAAAGAATCCATGTTTTATTTTCAATATGTTTCCGTTGATGGGAAGAATGAATACTGTCTTTTATGTAACCACTTTGTTTAAATGTGGAATGTAATGCAAGTTTCATGATCTAATTCTCTAAAACTCTAAACCTAAAAAGATCCTCAATGTTTAATCTTGTAATAACTCAATATTAAGTATGGTTTAAGGCTGGGGCCTTATACCTCCGCCACCCCACAACGTCGTTGCGCCACGATCTGTTGTTGTGCCAGTGTTGTGTCAGCGGGTCTCCCTTGGACTGTCGGGATCGCCCTGGTTGTCCAAATTTTGGACATAAGGATATTTATCAACACTCCAAACCCAATCTATATACATATGACGATAAAAAAGGAGAAAAATTAAACATAAATGGGATTCATGATTTAAAACTCAAACCACATACCTTGTTTGAAAAACAATGAAGCTCCGGGTGAAGAACGTCGCCTGAGATGTGCTAAAGCCCGATCTTGTGATGATCAAAGGAAAAAATGGTACAAGGTGGCACATTTTTTGGTTTGTTTGTTGAAGGGAGAGGGGGGAGGTATAATTTTTATCAATGAGATGGGGTAGATAATGGATTCTTCTTTCCTTAACAAAATCCTCATTTTAACTCCCCGTCCACTGGCCTCTGATGCAACTCTTGACACGAATAAAATTACTTTGTGTTGAGGGTTAACAAATCTTTTCATACTCAACTGAAATATCATATATTCCATATGAGACTCTATTTATAAGTTATTTGATCTGATGTCAATAAATAAATTTATTTTTTTATTTATGAAAACACCCTCAATAACTTTTTCCCACACCTAGCCTGCACCGACATGATTATACCCCACCTAATGTAAACGGAATGATCCAGAATAATATATTCCCTATTATTTTTTATCTTACATACTATTTAATAGATAAATCATTTCTTCCTCATGAATCGAATAAAAATACTTCATAATTTTATGAAATTTATTCCATACACACCGAGCCTCAGAATCACACACCATCACCCTGCCTCACAAAAGAATTATTCATAGTAATATTCCCAAAGAATCATTATGAAAAAACCCATGTCGCTACATCCCCACACCATAACACATATTTCCCAAAAAAATCCATATTCTTGGCATGATGGAAATAAATAAAACATTTAACTGGGTCTCCCAACCCATTGTGGTCACCAAAAACAATAATAAAGCTGCCCGGGGTACCCGTTCTTCCAAATAGCACACACTCTGGGAATCCTGAGCTCTATCTCACAAAATAACCAATACAAAACCCTACCTTAAACACATAAATATGAGGGACTCATCCACCACACCTCGATACTACACTCTTTGTGTTGCACTGTCTCTCTCAAAAATTTAAATTACATGACAAAAACGCATCTCGATGGGGGAAGGATCCCTCTTCCTCATGCATTCACGAAATACTGAAAAAACCATCACATGGTCTTTCCAAAGCCCTAAAAAACCTTTATCTAGAAAAGGAAATGGAATAGAACCACATAATAGTGTATATGAAAACTACTGTGAAAAGTAGAGACAACATAAATCATACCCCTATCCATCAACGGAGCCTCTGTTTCAATGACCTATGATGCCCAAAATTATCCTCAAACCCATCCTCCATCTCTTTAATACTGACATAGACCATTTGGGGGTGGTGGTGGTGACAAATTGTACCACATTCCATCTCCCGATGCGGCACCAACTGCATCACCACGTCTACCACCCTGCAGACACCCATATTCGAGACACTACCTATACCAAGGTCGTTGGTAGATTGACTCACTCTCAATTGCATGGAGGGTCATAAAATCTCTCAAAATATCTCCCTGGCCATTGAAAACAAAACAACACCTCTCCTATGGTTTACCAAAATCATCATGAGATCCCTGGACCTTATATCCTTGATCCTGGTGTCAACTCGTGAAACATTGTGCGCATCCAGACCACTGAGCATGTCATTGGATACGAGCTACCAAACTAGTTTTCAAGGTCCCATCTCCAACATTCCCAGCACTGAAGATTGGATTCTGCTCATCTAGATGATATCCATCACCAAGTCCCACGCCAGCACTCTAGCATATGTGGGAAGGAATAAGGAAACCTCAACTTCCTAGATGTCTCTGCAAAGGACCTTCTTGATGTTCTGACCCATAAAGAACAATTCTCTAACCACATCCATGGAGTAGCATGACAGGTTTTGAATCCTAATTGAGTACTACAACACAGTCAATCTCTCTTGACTAAGATTTATATTCTCTTGGATCCACACTAACCTTAGTGTGACCTCATTGATTTCTTCCCTGAAGAGCCGCTCAAAGTTTATCCACATGAGCATGTCCTCATCATGGGACCGTATCACTAGACTTCACCATCGCCCAGTCGAACCATGTAGATATATCACTGCTAGGGCCACTATCTGATCTGGAGGTGTCCTCAACATGCAGAAAACATAGGTGACTCCCTTGAGCCATTCATCTTCTTCTTGTGGTGTATATCACCCCGGTACCTCAGAGGTCGCTACCATTGGAGCTCATGTAGCACACTCATCCAGTACGCATCCTCGTCTTGCACTACCATCACAACTAGATGCTCTAAAGGTGGTGGATCAATTGTTTCAACACATGGAGGTCCATCCTTAGAACATGTGCCCCACTCTACAGCCTCTACCCAGGTTTGATCTTCAACAAAATCCCACCGTGGAACCCTATATTGCTATCATCGTCGCAACATCCAGAAATATAATCAAGATGCACCATGATCAAATAGTATATCTAGAGATCCAACTCATGAAGTATACAAAAATCAAAAATATAGTATTCTAGGATGCATGTACCATTATTTCCATGTGACCAGTTTCCTAATGTCCAGAGTCAAAATGAAAGTTATCAGTGTCCTGGTGAATAGATAAGTTGGTCATTGCACCAACGCTAGAGTCCCCCGCCTAAAATTCTAACTCAAAACATCCTAAAATGTTTTTCTATATAACCCAAAACAAGCTCACAGATAGACCAATTACACTATAAGGTACCAATGATGGAAACTCCTCTGATAGAACTAAATCATGACCCAACCCAACATGGATCGATTCGTGACACCCCTAGCCCTCCTCCAGTAGGCCAGGGGAAGGAGACTAGAATCGAGTAGAATATCAAAAACATGACAGAACATAGACTAAGGTACATGTAACCACACACCCATATACACCTCCATGAAATAGTGCAAAGATGTATAAAAACTGAGTAGAAATTCATGCATATATCTATCCCAAAACCAGAGTGCAACTGTAGTACTAAAAGGGAAAATACAGTTCCAACCAAACAAAACTGTAAAAGTTTCTGACATTCTCAGAAGAAGGGGATCACTTTCAAATGCACCCTCTTTGAATCTCCTCATACAGGATTTGGTCAACACCCCAATCAGTCCAGCTCACTATGCTCTGCCAGCTAAGAGTCCTCCAAGGGCTCCATCGAAAGTAATGTAGTCTACACATGACTCAAAACATATGCGTGAAAATTCCATGTAGTTGACAGTACATATATACATAGTAGACACCCCAAAAACATCAAAAGAAATGGAGAAAATAAAAGGTTACAGTTCGCTCATCCCAGTGAGAGGGATCCCAAATGAGAGAGAAATTCTATCTCGATACCATCTATGGCTAAACATGCCTAGTTATCTCAAACCATCAGGCGTTTCAATGAAAAAGTGAAAAAACTTCAAGGAAACTCAGAAATAACCTAGATATACTCGTCTCTGGCACCATAGCTTAGGAGGTTCTGAACTTAGTGCCAACAATAGGTTTCACTAGAGGCTCTAAAGAAACACAAAACCAAGAGAATGCTCTAATCGGATATCTTTACAAAGCATGACATGCTGAAACATAGCAAATGTTGATCCTCATATAGGGGATTCCCTCCAAGATCCACTGGGGGATACTACAAACCCTATTAAAAAACTATAAACTAAAACTCTTTGGATAGGGTTTCACTCCTTGAATCTTCAAGGGGATACCTCAATCCTACCCAATAGACCATAATCTATCATAGAGAGGATCACACCTAGGATATGCTAGTGGATACCACAACCTAATATGATATATCATAGATCACATCAATCAGATAGAGGATATTCACTCGTGTAATGTTGGTCATGATGATAACACGAACTGCATTTGGGATAACAAGTGTAGAATGAGATTTTACACCCAAATATACATTAAACCCTTCATAAAACATCTGTTGAGTTGGGTAACTTGTACCCGACGATGCCACAACCATTCTAAAACTACCCGCTATGTTGGGGATCATATACCTGATGATACCACAGACCCAATAGTGTTATCCATCTAGAAAGGGGACATCCACCTGCATAGTTTTGGTCATAGAAAATCCAAGAAACTGATCTACGGTAAATTATATGCTAGAGGATCCTACCCTGACCACTACAGAGGGATACCAAAACTCTTTCCATATAATCTTACCTAGGTTATTACAAATCTGTACTGGGGTTGTAATGCCACAAGAACCCTCAAAGTAATGAACTATGGGTGTTCACTCAACTACAGTAGGGCTAAATGTTGCTAACCCAAATAAACCACCTCATCACCTCACCACACACCTCTTAGGACCAAACTGAGGCCATCATCGCATTCCATGTGGAAAAACACACAGGAAAGGATATTTACTTTCTCAGAATGGACAACTGGTGAAAAGGTCATTATTCACCACAAGAATCCCAAACGAGTCATGTGGGGTTGGTCCCACATTATTTAGACTCATCAAATGGATCACGACGTTGCAATCCTCATGGAAGAATTCATGGAATTGACTACTCATTCATCCAATATAGACAGCTAGTGAAAAGAGTCATTTCTACGCAAACGCCCAAAATAGTCCTCATGGGGCCCTCACCCAAATTTTGGATTAAGCACCATAAACATATCATGGGACATCTTCCATATTATTAGGGTCAAAATAACACTGAAGACACATTAATCGAATGCTCTGTGCAGAAGTTATGGCAGATCGAAGTTGAATAATAATAAAATATTATTATTATTTCAACCATTCATGACCCCAGGCCATGAACCCAACTCATAAAATTCTAGAACTAGTCTCAAAGTTTATGTATCATTGAAAGTATCAAATCTCCACAAATGGAACACAGATTGGTCATCCGATTTGAAATTTACAGGGGTTTCAAAACCCTGTAGGATGGAAATGGTTGGACTGGCCTGGCCGCCATCACTCTCCTGCGTCCCAGCTCGTTTCTTCTATACAATGGCCAGCCCGAGGGAGGGGGGTGGTCCACCTCCACACTGGTTTCATGCCAGAAGGTATTCCACAGACCACCCGGATCACCCCAGTTATCCATATTTCGACTCTAGGGATATTTTTGTGACCCTTAGGAACTGATCTACACAGATATGACTATAAAACGGAGCATAAATGGGATCAAGGATTTAAAATATAAACTACCTACATCATTGGGTAATTTCAAAATCTTTATGTGGAGAATGAGGCTTGTGACACACTAAATCCTAGTTTCGAGATGATTGGCATCAAAAAATTGAACATGGAGGCACCTTTCTTGGTTTGTTCATCGAAGGGAGTGGGGGAGGAGGCCTCATACTTAACAGTGGGATGTGGGAGATGGTTTTTTATTTTTATTTTTAAAAATAATCATTTTGACTCACTATACACATGCCTATGACATTGTTTGGTTTCTCTCCTTTTGATGGAAATGAGGCTTGGGTGGCTCATTCATGGTTCGGGTTTGTCGGATCTCCCAACACACACAAGCGATGGAGAGGGAAGGTCTCTTGGATGTCTGGTGTGACTTGGGTTATTTTCCCTCTTCCTTTTGGATATTTTCTTAGTTATCCAACTGTCATGTGTGACCAGGGATTGCTTCTAGTGATTTCCAGTGAGGCTCATGACCAGATCTGAAGTGCTTCTATTGGGGGTGGTATTTGGTCGTTGTGAGTTCTTACAAGCTTTTAATTTGGTGAAGTTGTGAATTTTCTCTCTGGTTGGATTCGGATTTGGTTGTCCTGGTTCAACATAGATGAAATTTTTCGCTCTTTTCATCATGTGGCATGTGCCAAAACCTGGTGAGTTTGTTTCGGTAGTTCTGATCGAAGCAGTTCCATGCCCAGAGAGGTGTTTCTCTTTTAATAAGAACCAGATTCCCTCATTGGTGGTGGTCCCTCGGCCTAGGGTTGGGCCCTCCAGTCGTGGGGACGCTGGCCGAAACTCGTGCTCCATGGATTGTCTCTTAGGATTCTTTGTTAGTGTTGGTGGGGTGGAGGATCCCAGGGTTGGTCTAGGATGATTTATTGATGGAGTTCTTTTGGTTCTATCTTCTCTGAATAGTGAAAGGGTTTATGAGGTGTGTTGGTACTGCGATCCACCGGGACATGACCATGCAGATTTTGACCTAGAGGAGATTCCAGAGTGACTAGTTCATCATTGTATATCTTAATAGATTTAAATTTTTGAGAGGGTATGGAATTTTTTATCAGATCGGGCCTATGCTTTGACATAAGATACTTGATTTCTGTTCATCTTTTCATAGGTGGTGAGTTTTTTCACGATCAATTTCTGGGGAGGGGTTTCTCTGTGTTGTCAGTTTGGATTGTCTTGCTAGACCTTTGGGTAATGTTATATGTTTTATTTGGATGATGTATGTTAGGGTTTCCTCCCTTCTTCCATTCAATGTGGAGTCTCATTTAATAATAATAAAAAATTTAAAGGCCTTCCGGCCATTGGATTAAATAAATTGATCTATTAATTTAGGTAAATTCCCTATATAACTTTAATCCACAAGAAGATCACTCCGAAAAAAAATTATATAGCTCCTAGGGTAAACTTAATTCTTTGGACTCAGTCAGGTCCTCATATTTATAATCTCATCTACCATATAAAAGATAATTATTTTCCTCCACATGCATAGTGTAAAAATAATTAATTTTATTTATAAAATTCATTCCAGACACACCGGGCCATTGTATCACACGCCATCACCGCACCTAACTTTGGTATTTTTCATAGGAATATTCCAAAGTATGATAGGAAAAAACCAAAGTAACTATAAATGTTTCTTTCAAAATAGATATAATTACCCCTAAATTGTAAAAACATTTTTACTCTGGTGAAGGGTAAAACGGGTTTTACACAATTCATACATTATGTTAAAATTAAATTTCCACACACATTTTTTATTATAAATTGGATTTTATATTCATAAATAGTGGGTGAAAATTATCTGATAATGTTTATTTTATTTCTAGTCTTAAATTGATATAATACATAGATAAATTGGATAAATATCATAGTGAAATCTAAAATGGTAAAATAAAGGAATCATAGAAGTTAAGGAACAATAGGATTAAAAATGTTCTTTTTTGTGTGGTTGAGTCATGACATGACCATATAATACCTCTAATACAATATTTATCAATGTTGGATGAATTTTTGTGGAGATATTCTAGCCATTATTGAATTAATTTTTTCATTTATAAATTTTGTACACCACATGCATTTAAAACTGTATCATCACCCCATCACTTATTCACACATCCTATGGAATTTTTATCAAAAAATATTGAATAAAACACTCAAAAATTCAATTATACATGATCTAGAGAATTCTTTAATCCCTAAAAACCAACCTTGGGGTCCTTAAAAATAAATCCATATGGGATTTCTCTAAGAGAGGGTTATTTTATTCACTAAAAACTTTCTTTTTACAGCATCTATTTCAACTTTCATTCATGTCATAATAATTAAAATATTATTAAAATATTATCTATCATCTACATAGATGTTATTATTTTTCTGTAATAACCTATATCCATATCCTCAAACATCAAAAGGGAAATTAAACCATCGATCGAGTGTACGAATGATTACTACCTCTTGAATTGATGTAATGTTTTTCCTTCACCGCCCAGCACAACTCAATATATTGATGGATTTAACAAATATTTATATATATATATGATACATAATTATACTTCAAGAAATATAATATCACATATATCTTCTTACTTACTATTACATGTGAATATGATAATGTCACTCATGTGTGTGATGGACTATCTCCTCGTGAAGTGATGTGATTAATTTTCACTAATTCTTTACATGGAAGGAAATATGGAGAAATTTAATGAATATATGTGATATTTATGAAATAATAGTTACTCAACAATTATTATATATTATTTAGCATTCTTTTATTCAATATATTGAGAAAATGGAAATAACATTCATGGGTACGTATGTAATGGCCCGGACCTCTCTGGCCCATTCCTTTGTCAAAAGAAGGTCAAGAAGTGTTCTGGAGGGTAAAATGGACTTTTGCCACACTTTCCAAAATTTTGAAACTACACGCCATGTAGTTTGAGTACATGTCATGTACCCCCTTTCTGGGAATACCCCATGTTGCAGGTCGTGTCCTTGCCATGTGCAATAAATGGATACACATCGTGTGTCCAAACTACACGCCGTGTAGTCCTTCCCCGCGTACGCGTTACCAGTCAACGGTTGTGTGCCATGTTGGAGCCGTGTCCTTTCCGTGTGCAATAAATGAGTACACACCGTGTGTTTAAACTACACGCCGTGTAGTCTTTCCCCGCGTATGCGTTACCCTCAAACTGTATGTTGACCAGTCAATGGTCGTGGAGCTGTGTTGGAAGCCGCGTGGAGACCCTGTAAAATAACTGAGTACACGCCATGTACCATAAAGTACATGCTGTGTACTTTTCCTTTTCTCGCCTATAAAAGGAAGGCTCCCCTCCTCCATTTCAATCCACTCCTATCCTCCCCTTTCCTCTGAGCAGAGCTCTCCCAAGAGACTCGGAGGCTCCTTTTCTTCCATAAATTCTTCATCTGAGCTCTGATTTACAATCCGTTAGTGGCCACAGGATCATAACGACAAGGTAGAACTTTCGAACCTATGTTTGTAGTCTTTCCTTAGGCCTTTCCTTTCCGACTTCCACCCGAGGAGGTTTTGCTGGGACCCGACAGAAGTGACGGAAGCTGAAGGACTTCTACTAAAGTTGATCTGAGGGAGCGTTGCGATCAGAACCTGTCAAGGTAGAGATCTTACCTTTGTCTCTATCACTTTTTTTCCTCATGTGGGGTGGGTATCCTCTTTTTTTCCTGAGAAATAGTTGAAAAATTAAATAAAGATAATAACTAGATAAATAATGGGGTTGGGATGTTTGTGATTGTTGTTACTATATATCCTGTGATATTATGTTGTGACATGAATGAGCTTCTACCTAGTGAAAATCATGGTTGTTGGGGGCCTTTTATCACGCAATTAAATGTTGCCCTCTCCTTCTAGATTTTATTATGGATGGAAACCTTGTGGAATGTGGAATTGGTTAATCACGTAAAGTTGGCTGTTTAATATCTGGAACCCTTGTGTGATCACCCCGGTTAAACAAAATGGAAAATGAACATGTGGGTGTTGGCTTGGATATGTGGTATGTGGTGGGGGTGTTTTGTGGGTTGATGTGTTGGTGATGAGCAGCGGGGCTGTGGTTGACTTGGTTGTGGGTTGGTGTGAATGTTGTGTTAGTGATGGGCAGTGGGGCTGTAATTAATGGTATTAAAGGGATAATGATGTACGGGTTTCGTTGCGGTTGTAGTGATGGTGGTTGGTAGTGAGGCTGCGGGGATGGGTTGAATATAAACGGACTTTGGGTTGTGAATAAATAAAGCAAAAGAGTTAATGAATGGTGGGGTGTGGTAATGGAATGGAGTTAATAATCAATGGGTTGGTTGGCCGATAAGAAGGGACTTGGTTGTGTTGCTTGTGTTTTCCTAACTTGATTTGTGGATGGAAGGGTTATGTTTTACGAACGATTGATGTGGTTTGTTGTGGATAGTTTCCTAGTAGTTAAGGAACTAAATAAATTAATTCTGCTGAAACATGAAAACCTAAATGGGGTTGGGGTTGTTTTTTGTATGCATGCTTCGTAGTAGCAGTGTCGAGGCACGTGCTCAGTTTCTCTAATTAGAATCCATAGGTCGGGCTATGTGGTTGGTATATATATATATATATCTGTATCTTTTTTATTTTATCACACCCCTCCCACATTGAGCACTTAGTGCTGAAGACTCCTATTTCATGGGAGAGGGTGTTTTTTCTTTAGTTACTAGCTCCTTCCTGCTCCTTCTCCCCTAGGTTGTGATGGCTTCATGCGACCTTACACCTAAGACTCTTCAGGTAGGTTTCGATTGGGGTGGCTTTAGCCCAAGACTCATCAGAAAAAATCTACTATTTCCCAAGAATCTTCGGGATGAGGCCCAGGTGTGTGTGGGCGGGATACGTGGTTTTGAGGCCCAGGTGTGTGCGGGCGGGATACGTGGTAGTGAGGCCCAGGTGTGTGCAGGCATGGAGAGTGTGGCAGCGTTAGGACATTCTCCATTAGGAAGAGCATCTAATTAAAGGAAAATGGTATGGGGTACCGAATACTCTTGATTCTTATATACTACTACCTGTTGTTCTTGTGTTTTGGTGAGTGTGGCTGGTGAGGTTGGGTGGATAGAATTCCTTGCTAGGTTTCTTCTATTGTTCTCATGGGGCATTAGGATGTCTCCCCACTTGTACATGAGAGCATTAGGTTTCCCTACTGAGTATACTTGTATGCTCACCCTATGTTTACTTTCAGGTTTTCAGGAGGACTACGAGGGTCGTGTGGGACCCTACTAGTTAGATTGTTGGAGTTGTTGCAGTTGTTGTTCTCTTGTTTTATTTTGGTATTGTACTTTGAGCTTTCTTTTACTTTTACCTTGTAATAAAATTGTTTACACATGCATGTGGGCTTGTTTTGGGTTTATTTATATACACTTGTTCTTTTCCTTTTGGTGGTTGAATTGTCCTATTTCCCGATCCTAAATAATAAAAAGGGTAATGCCTCCCATATTTGTGAAAACTCATACCCTTGGTTTCTAGTCACCACCCCGGGGCCTACTGGAGGCGGGACTCGGTGGTCATTATCTCCCATTCACCATTGCCAGCTCAGGAGGGGCATCTTTGGTGGGAGGGGGTCATGACAGAATGGTATCAGAGGTGATGGTTGTGAGATAGGATGGAGTCTGAAGTTAGGCACAGTGAGGATTGCATGGGATTGTAGGGAAACAATGTTAGTTAATCTTGGTGTGTGACATAGGCCAGGGAAGACCGGCTAGGACACGGGATTTTAGGGCCCCCCGTGATCCGATGCAAGGACTATGAGTCTACCGAACGACCAAGTAAGACTACATTGATTGCAGGGTAGAGACCTTAGGGAAGGTACATGAATCATCATGATTTTGTTTTACTTGATTTGGGTGTTATGGGAAAGAAATTGAAATAAAATGATAAAATAAAACCTTGAGTTTTCCTTAATACTTGGGGATAGGTGATCCTTGTTTACCATACAGCTATGGCACCTGAACGTCGTCCCCAGGTGGCTCAGTCAGCTGAGGCCCAGCAGATTCAGGCAGTCGATCAACTGAGGATTAACCGAGAGGAGGATTATAGCTAGTGGTAGAAGACTCTCCGTTCTTTCCAGCTGTAGAACCTCAAGAATTATAAGGGTATTACTTCGGATACGGAGATGGAGGGGTGGCTTGAGGAGCTAGGGATCGCTTTTACCTTGATCCTTGCTCCGAGGGAGTACTAGATTCCCCTAGCAGTCAGTCAGCTGAGAGGTGAGGCACGAAAGTGGTGGACACTCTACCTCGGAGAGAGGATAGAAGCAGAGGTTCCATGGGATGACTTTGAGAAGGAATTCTGAGAGGAATTCTTTTCATCCATGATCAAGGTGGAAAATCGACAGGAATTACTCACCCTTCAGCAGTGGAGTATGTCAGTACGAGAGTTAGGGATCAAGTTCAAGGATCTCCTGCGCTTTGCTTCGGATCTCTTTCCGGATGAGGAGTCTCGGGAAAGACGTTTGGAGGAGGCGCTTCATCCTTCGCTCCAGTATGCTGTCACCCCCTTCACCCTTCCAATGTAATTGGCGGTACAGATGAAGGCAGAGGTTGTAGAGAGGATGAACTTGCTGGGAGGTGCACCCCGAGAGGGGATCCAGCCAGGCTCGTCGAAGGGGAAGGTAGTCAGTAGCAGGACTCCTGCAATAGGACCTTCCAGGTTCAGGCTAGTGGGGAGTAGGGTCCAGTAGTCCCAGTTCAGATCTTCGGGTCCTCGTCCCTTTTTCACATGCCTTGGACTGAGGTGTTCTTCTGGTGGAGGTTTTTGGAACATCCAGAGTCGGTGCCCGACCCGAGCTCAGTACGGTGGTGGTGGGCAGGTTCAGCTCCCACCTCAGCAGCACCAGTTGCCAGTAAGGCCCTTTCAGCAGCATCAGGACCATGCTCCATTGAGGGCAGACTTTGCGGGAGGAGGCCTGCCTCAGGGTGCTCCTCAGGGACCTTGAACAGGGCATGGTCGGGGAGGTGGACGACATCAGAGAGGCAGAGGAGCTGGGCGTGGATAGTTGCACGCAGCAGAGTTGACAGCTCCGGCAAGACCAGAGGTGGTGCGAGGTATGATTTTTTTGTTCAGCACAATTGTTTCTACTTTGTTTGATTCGGGAGCTTCGCACTCATTCGTTGCACCTGGTTTAGCCCATTCTTTGGGACTATATGTAGAGATACTTTCCATACCACTTGTGATGAGTACTCTAGTTGGTGGATAGACCAGCGTATCTTCTGTTTTCCGGAGATGTGGACTGACGTTGGGACCACATCGATCTAGTGGGGACCTTGTTCTGTTACAGATGCAGCCATACGATGTCATCTTATGCATCGACTAGTTTTTTCTACTAGTGTCGTTATCAACTGATTCTGGAGAAGAGTCATGTTCTCCGACGTAGATGGGCAACACGTATCTTTTTTTGGCGAGAGGAGCTATCAGGTGGGAAGTCGGTGTGTTGACCCTCTCCTTTCCTTGTTAGGTGGGATATCAGTGGTTTCAGTAGATACAGAGATGATGGATGTCCCGGAGGTTGTTGGGGAGTTCCTTGATGTTTTTCCTGAGGAGGTTGTGACTCTACCCCCTCCCCCCCCCCCCCCGATGTGAAGTTGAGTTCGGGATAGATTTACAGCCTGGTGCCCGTCTGATTTTGATGGCTCCTTATCGGATGGAACCTTCGGAGTTGCAGGAATTACAGATTCAGATTGACGATCTGATGGAGAAGGGTTTTGTTCGAACCACCTTATTGCCATGGGGTGCTCCAATCTTGTTCGTGAAGAAGGCAGATAGTGGTCTCAGGCTAGGCATATACTACCAATGGTTGAACCAGGTGATGGTCAAGAACCGTTACCCCCATCCAAGGATAGATGATCTCTTCGACCAACTGAGGGGAGCATGTTGGTTTTCCAGGATTGATCTACAATCTGGATATCATCAGCTAAGGGTAAAGGACAATGACATCTTGAAGACGTCTTTTAGGTGCAGGTATGGGAACTTAGAGTTTGTGGTGATGCCGTTGGGAGTTACGAATGCACTGGCTGTGTTCATGGGACTTATGAACCTTGTATTCCGGGAGTTTCTGGACCGATTCTTCATTGTGTTTATCGATGACATCCTGATCTACTAAAGGTCAGAGGAGGAGCACTTTGAGCATCTCAGGGCCGTCTTGGAAGTCCTTCGACACCACCATCTTTACGGGAAATTTTTGACGTGTAAGTTCTTGATGCAAGAAGTACACTTCCTTGGGCACGTGGTGTCTCAGCATGGAGTGTCAGTGGACCTGTCGAAGGTGGAGGCAGTTGTTTCTTGGGGAGCACCCAAGATCATGGAAGAAGTTCGTAGTTTCCTAGTGTTAGCAGTTTACTATCACAGGTTCGTTTCAGACTTCTCTCGAGTTGCTTCTCCATTGACAACTTTGACAAGGAAGGACCAGGTCTTCCTATGTAGCGAGCAGTTCCAGAAAGCTTTCGACTACCTGGAGGAGAAGTTGGTCAGTGCTCCCGTACTCAGGTTTCTAGAGGAAGGTTTGTTGTATGAGGTGTTTTGTGATGCTTCTGGCCTTGGTCTGGGGTGCGTACTGATGCAGAATAAGGGAGTTATCTGTTATGGGTCTAGGCAGTTATTCCCTCACGAGCGTAACTATTCCACCCATGACCTAGAGCATGTAGCAGTAGTGTTCGCACTGAAGTTTTGGTGACATTACCTCTTTGGGGAGCGCTTTGTGGTCTTCTCATATCACAAGAGCCTGCGTTATATCTTCTTCCAACATGACCTGAACTTACGGCAGTGGAGATGGGTCGAGTTTCTCCAAGACTATGACTTTGAGATCTCTTACACTGAAGGTAAGATAAATGTTCTGGCTGATGCCCTGAGCAGGAAGTCACATCCGGAAGTGGTTCAGGAATCCATTGATTCTTGGAAAGCGATGGGAGAGTTGGCCGCCTTGCACTTGGATTCTAGGGTAGAACGTGTTAGAGGCTGTTTGTTTCAGATGACGGTGCATTCCTCCTTGTTGCAGCAGGTGGAAGAGTCCCAGTTGGGGGACTCCGAGGCAAATGTGATGTGGGATCGTGTTGATCCGGGGAACGCTCCAGAGGGATGGTCAGAGGACAGCTGACATCGGATGCTTTTCCATGGAAGGTTGTTTGTTCCGGAGCCAATGCGTGAGGGCGTTCTCCATGAGTTCCATAGCTCAGTCTTGGCAGTACATCCAGGAGTTTCGAAAATGTACCAAGGCTAGAGGGAACTGTTTTGGTGGCCCGGGGTGAAATGGGTAGTGGCGGAGTTTGTGGCTAAATGCCTAGTGTGTCAACAAGTGAAGGTTGAACACCGTGTTCCCAGTGGGTTGTTGCATCCTTTAGATGTCCCCAAGTGGATGTGGGATGACATCTCAATGGACTTTTCCACAGGACTACCCAGAGCTCAGGGTGGTTATGATGCTATCTGTGTAGTGGTGGATCAGCTGACGAAATCTGCTCACTTCTAAGCAATTAAGGAGTCAGGACCAGTGAGTACCTTAGCACAGAAGTACGTAGCTGAGGTGGTACATTTACATGGAGTTCCAAAGACTATCATCTCATATCAGGATACTAGGTTTACCTCACAAGTCTGGAAGGGGTTACATCATGCTTTTGGAACCCAGCTACACCTTAGCACTGCTTTCCACCCCCAAACCGATGGGCAGATGTGGAGGACTATCCAGACGTTAGAGGACATGCTGCGAGCATGCGTTCTGGATTTCGGAGGATCTTGTGTACGACACTTTCCTTTAGTAGACTTTTCCTACAACAACAGCTTCCACTCTACTATTGGCATGGCACCGTATGAGGCTTTTTATGGAAGGCCATGTCGTACACCCATTTGCTGGGCAGAGGATGGTGAGACAGGTGCTCTTGGGCCAAAGGTAGTGTAGAGCACCACAGAGAAAATCCATCTTGTACATGAGAGGATGAAAATGGCTCAGGACCAACAGAAGTCTTATGCTGATCGTCGGAGGAGGCCCTTGGAGTTCGAGGTGGGATATCATGTGTTCTTGAAGGTTTCCCATCGACGGGGGCAGCAGAGGTTTGGGAAAGGGAGCAAGCTCTCACCTATGTTCATCAGACCTTTTGAGGTGTTGAGGCGAGTTGGTGAGGTGGCATATCAGCTAGCCCTGCCACCTCAGTTGGAGAATGTTCATGACATCTTCCATGTCTCCCAGCTTCGTCAGTACCTACACGGCGACTCCCACATTATCGGCTGGGGAGAGTTATATATGGGAGATGACGCGGCCTTTGAGGAATGACCAGTCGGGATCGAAGATCGTAAAGAGAAGGTGCTCCATGGATAAATCATTCCATTGGTTTGTTTGTTGTGGAGGCATGGAGGCCTCGAGGAGAGAACATGGGTGCCAGAGACCCAGATGCATGCTCAGTACCCGGAGTTGTTTTCACTTTTGTTTTTCCTTGTTCTTCTGAGATTTATGTTGATTTTGTACTCTGTACCTTTGATATATGGAATTCTTGGCTTGTTGGTTGTGAGACATTTTGTTTCCTTGTTCCCTGGTAATGTGTAGCATGTCCAGATTTGTGGGGAAAGGGAAAAATATGATCCTTAATCGAGACGCATTAATGTGGATGCGATTGAACCCATGCGGGTGAGTTAGTGCTGCCTAAAGTGGATAATATCTCAACATAGGAGAAGGAATTTCCCAAAACCACATGTTCGGGTAGTGTTTTGTATGTGTGGTGTTGGGGGTAGTACGAGTTGAAAAATACTAATGTATGAAAGTGGGAAGACCCAATTCTTAATCGAGACGCATTAATGAGGATGCGATTAAACCCGTGAAGGCGAGTCAGTTCCACCTAAAGCGAATAATATCTCGACATAGGAGAAGGAATTCCTAACACATATGATTAGGGTTTTTGGTTGGGTTCCTGTTATAACGAGAACCCTAAGAGGTATCTTTTAGGGTTTTCTCTGGGTTGGTTTTTGAATTCTTGTGGACGAGAATGTTTTTAGAGGTATATGATGTAATGGACCGAACCTCTCTGGCCCATTCCTTTTTCAAAAGAAGGTCAAGAAGTGTTCCAGAGGGTAAAATGGACATTTCCCACACTTTCCAGAATTTTGAAACTACACGCCGTGTAGTTTGAGTACACGTCATGTACCCCCTTTTTGGGTATACCCCATGTTGCAGGTTGTGTCTTTACCATGTGCAATAAATGGATCCATGTCGTGTGTCCAAACTACACACCGTGTAGTCCTTCCCCGCGTACGCGTTACCAGTCAACGGTCGTGTGCTGTGTTAGAGTCGTTTCCTTACCATGTGAAATAAATGAGTACACACCGTGTGTATAAACTACATGCCATGTAGTCTTTCCCTGCGTATGCGTTACCCTCAAACCGTGTGTTGACCAGTCAACGGCCGCAGAGTCGTGTTGGAAGCCGTGTGGAGACAGTGTAAAATAACCGAGTACACTCCATGTTCCATAAAGTACAGTCCATTTACTTTTCCTTTTCTCTCCTATAAAAGGAGGGGTCCCCTCCTCCTTTTCAATCCACTCCTCTCCTCCCCTTTCCTCTGAGCAGAGCTCTCCCAAGAGACTCGAAGGCTCCTTTTCTTCCATAACTTCTTCGTCTGAGCTCTGATTTACGATCCGTAAGTGGAAACGGGATCGTAATGACGAGGCGAAACTTCCGAGCCTAGGTCCGTTGTCTTTCCTTCGGCCTTTCGTTTCCAACTTCCACCCGAGGAGGTTTTTCCGAGACCAGACAGAAGTGACGGATGCCGACGGACTTCTTCTAAAGTTGATCCGGGGGGAGCGTTGCGATCAGAACCTGTCAAGGTAGGGATCTTACCTTTGTCTCTCTCTATTTTTTGCATCATGCGGGGTAGGTATCTTGTTGTTTTCATGAGAAACAGTTTAACTATTAAATAAAGATAATAACTGGTTAAAGAACGGGGTTGGGAAGTTTGTGATTGCTGTTACTTTATATCGTGTGATATTATGTTGTGAATTGAATGAGATTCTACCTACTGAAAATCATGGTCGTTGGGGGCCTTTGATTATGCAATTAAATGTTTCCCTCTCCTTCTGGATTTTCTTATGGATGGAATCCTTGTGGAATATTGAATTGGTTAATCACGTAAAGTTGGATATTTAAAATCTGGAACCCTTGTGTGATCACCCCGGTTAAACAAAATGTAATAATGAACATCTGGGTGTTGTATTGGATACGTGGCATGTGATGGGGGTGTTTTGTGATTTTTTGTGTTGGTGAGGAGTAGCGGGGCTGTGGTTGACTTGGTTGTGGGTTGGTGTGAATGTTGTGTTAGTGATGGGCAGTGGGGCTACAATAAATGGTATTAAATGGATAATGATGTATGGGTTTCGGTGCGGTTGTGGTGATGGTGGTTGGCAGTGGGGCTACGGGGATGGGTTGAATGTGAAGGAACTTCGGGTTGTGAATAAATAAAGCAGAAGAGTTAATGAATGGTGGGGTGTGGTAATGAAACGGAGTTAATAATCAATGGGTTGGTTGGCTAATTAGAAGGGACTTGGTTGTGTTCCTTGTGTTTTCCTAACTTGATTTCTGGATGGTAGGGTTATGTTTTACGAACGATTGATGTGGCTGGTTGTGGATTGTTTCCCAGTAGTTAAGGAACTAAATAAACTAATTTTGCGGAAATGTGAAAACCTAAATGGGGTTGGGGTTGTTTGTTGTATGCATGCTTCGTAGTAGCAGTGCTGAGGCACGTGCTCAGTCTCTGTTTAGAAGCCATAGGTTGGGCTGTGTGGTTGGTATATATATATATATATATATATATATATATATATATATATATATATATATATTGTGTTTTATCGCACCCCACCCACGTTGAGCACATAGTGTCGAACACTACCATTTCATGGGAGATGGTGTTTTCCCTTAGTTACTAGCTCCTTGTTGCTCCTTCTCCCCTAGGTTGTGATGGCTTGAGGCGACCTTACACCTAAGAATCTTCAGGTAGGTTTCGATTGGGGTGGCTCTAGCTCAAGACTCTTCAGGCAGAATCTACTGTTTCCTAATAATCTTTGGGATGAGGCCCAGGTGTGTGCGGGCGGGATACGTGGTTGTGAGGCCCAGGTGTGTGCGGGCGGGATACGTGGTAGTGGGGCCCAGGTGTGTGTGGGCGGGGAGAGTGTGGAAGCGTCAGGACGTTCTCCGTTAGGGAGAGTAGCTAGTTAAAGGGAAATGGTGCGGGGTACCCAATACTCTTGTTTCTTATATACTACTACCTGTTGTGCTTGTGTTTTGGTGAGTGTGGATGGTGTGGTTCGGTGGATAGAATTCCTTGCTATGTTTCTTCTGTTGTTCTCACGGGAAATTAGGATGTCTCCCCACATGTGCACGAGAGCATTAGGTTTCCCTACTGAGTATACTTGTATGCTCACCCTATGTTTACATTCAAGTTTTCAGGAGGACTACCAGGGTCGTGCGGGACCCTACTAGTTAGACAGTTGGAGTTGTTGCAGTTGTTGTTCTCTTGTTTTCTTTTGGTATTGTACTTTGAGATTTCTTGGACATGTACCATATTATAAAATTGTTTAAACATGCATGTGGTCTTGGTTTGGGTTTATTTATATACACTTGTTCTTTTCCTTTTGGTGGTTGACTTGTCCTATTTCCCAATCCTAAATAAATAAAAGGTCAATGCCTCCCATATTTGTGAAAACTCATACCCTTGGTGCTAGTCCCCCCCCGGGGGCCTACTGGAGGCAGGACTCGAGGGTCATTATCTCCCTTTCACCATTGCCAGCTCAGGAGGGGAATATTTCGTGGGAGGGGGTCGTGACAACGTATGGCCTACCGTCTCCACGAATGGTGTATTTCATTTCAAATCACTAAATTTTATTGATTACTATAAGTAAACATATAAATAAAATATATAATATTTATATCATGAATAAAATTATGTATATTATGGAAATATAATCAATTTAAAAGAACCAAAAATACAAAATACCAACAAACATGAAAAACAATGTCATTGTTACCCGAAATGTGATTTTTACATGGAATTGTTAATAAATGTGTGATAACTTATCATAAGTAAATAATATATTGTATGATATATAGTAGTATGGTTAATTAATTTATTTATTATAAACATATATTTATTATATATGGGGGTTGAATGTGTATGATGGAATTTGAGACATAAGGTACAAAAATTCAAGTATGCCTTTTATTTCTGGGGACATGGGCCATATTAACCACTTTTTATTTTATGATGTGTATATACATCCCCAAGGAATTTTAATATCATAATTTTTTTATTTTCTTGATATTTAATGTTTCATTTTATGGTAATACTTTCATGAGGTTAATGATTCAAAATTTACCCAAGTGGTTAGAGATTAATGTTTAAATCTCATTTTAATCGATATTGTTTATATTTGAATTTCCATTGAAAGAAATTATTTGATAATTTTATTATGGACCCATATTATTTTATTCATATATGGTTATTCATGATGTTTTCATGTAATATTTCCATCTTCCACTATTTTTAACTTTACATGACTGATAAATTATTTTTAATAAAATCTTATTTCATTTCTCACTTTGGTTGAAAATATTATTTCATCCTAAAATATGTTTTCTAAAAAATATTTCAAAAAAGATTTAATATGATTGTATTAAATAATTTTACCCATAACTATCTATCTCATTTTATTTTCAATGTAATCATTTTTTTATCTTTTTATGGATCTCCAATTTTGGATTTTTAAAAAAAATATTAAAGGAACCATAGTTATAACATTTATAATATGAATGATGTTTCCAACCGCCATGAACACTCAATGATTTTAAAAATAATTTATTATTCTTAAATTTTATTTTTAATGAAATTATTTTCATAATTTTTTTGTAAATTTTTATTTTAAAAAGTTTATTTTCATTGAATAATTATTTTGGTTAATTAACATTCTAGGTGATTTTATTTTAAAAATCATTATCCATATAAGATGAAATCCATTGATGTTATTAAATAATTATTGGCGATATGATCCAATGATACCATCTATATTATTTACATGGATGATTTATGATTATGATGAAATGTTTTTTTATGAATCCCATTTTTTTACACACTATTCTCGAATGAAATGTTTACGATAGCCATTTAATTTTCATGGGTTCTGATATGATAAATGTGTTTTGAATTCAATTTCATTTCCTAGAATCACATAAGATGATTTTTTGTTATCTTGAGGAACACATATTTATGATTTTGACATTTTTGGAAAAAGGACTCGGGATGTCATTGTGTGTTCCTGAAGGATTGGAAGAAGCCTATTAGTGGTTTCTCATGTATGGATCTACACAACAAGATCAAACATTTAAAAAAGATTTTCATGCATGGTTTAAGAGTCAGCCATCAAGCGCTCATGACATTGAGGTGATCAGTGACTAAATTGAGTTTATTGATGCCAAGATAGAGGAATAATTGAATTGACCCATATTCAGTGATCTAGTGAACAGGAAAAACATTTTGGCTGAACTTCATCTCAAATAAGAAAGGCAGGCTCAGTAGAAGTCAAGAAATAAATGGATTTGGGAATGGGACTACAACTCTAGTTTTTTTCCATGCCCTTATTAAATAATGAAAATTTATTTAATAGACCTAACTTTATACTAGAATATGTATCTTGAATGTACTACAAAGACATTATTGGGGTCATGAAAGATTCTATTTTTATATCTATTCTTGATGGTTCAAGATTATGTATGCATGGAGTTTATCTGAGGGGGAACTATGATATTTTCATGTTCATTCCTCATGTATTCTCTACCCTTGATAATGAATCCCTGGAAGGTATTCCTGATGAATGGGAGGTTAGGGATGTAGTCTGGTCACTAAACATTGATAGTTATCTAGGGATGGACGGTTTCTCTGGCTCATATAGGGCCTCTTAAGATGTCATTAAAAAGTTCTTCTTCAGGATATGTAGGATATGTTTCATGTGGGTAGTCTTCATCCCATTTCTTGTGCTTCAAATATTGTGATGCTCCCAAAGGTCAACAATCCTCAAATACTCAATCAATATAGGCTGACATGCATGTGTAACATTCTTTACAAGATGTTAGCATGTGATATTAATAAGCATCTATCTGCTCAACTACCTAACAGGATTCCTGAGGAGAAACATGGGTATATTATGGGGAATTCGATTCAAGGATATATTGGTATCTCCCAATAAATGATTAGAGATACCAGTAAAAATATTCAGATCAAATATGGTGATTAAGATGGATAAGATTAAATGAATTTTATTGGATTGAATGGAACATTATTCTCAATGTTCTCTCACAGATGGGATTCTCACTGTCGGTCATCGATTTTATTTTCTAGTGATTCATTTATTCTTGTATATCCACTCCCTTCATGGGGAAATATTATAATTTTTTGAAGGTATTCAGTGGACATAGTCAAAGAGACCCTCCCTCCCCCACTCCCTTTATTCTCTCTAAAGACTATCACATATGATATATTCACAAATGTGCTTTTTCATGAAACATTATTTCCTATTACTCTAGGTACCACTCTAGAAGCATCTCTCATCTCATTTTTTATAATAAAACTATCATTTTAATAAATGGTAGCATCAAATATATATGTTGAATCAGTGCTATTCGGGATAAATATTGTAAATTGAGTTTTCAATTGGTGAATTGTGACAAGATAATCTTTTTTACACCCATAAAATGCCAGGATATGCATATTGGAGCTTTGGTTATAGGTCATGGTATTAGAAGAGGATCTTTTCCCTTCTATTATTTGGGTGCTCCAATATAGAAAAAGATGTTATGGATTTTACACTTTGACAATATTGTTAAAAAACTCTCAGGGAATATCTTGAACTCGAAAAACCGATTTATCTATTTTGGTGGTCGTATCACTCTAGTTAATAGCATCTTGTTATCCATTATAATGTATGTTCTTTATACTTTCATGGATCTAAAGGGGGTTGTATGTAGGCTCTAAAACATTATGGTTTCTTTTTTATGGGATGACCAATCTGATGGAAAGAATCTTTGGGCATCATGGGAAAGGCTACGAAGACTTCATTGTGATGGTGGAATTTATATGAGAAGTGTTTTGAGCACCATGTATGTCTTTCACACCAAGTTTTATTTGATAGTTCATGAGGGGAGGATGTTATTAGGAAAGATCATGTAAAGGAAGTACGGTGCCCTTCAATATTTTCATAGTGGTAGGTGATCTAATGTTTGGCTCATGATCAAGCCTCATTTCATGAACATACAAACCCATGTTTGATTGATTTGGGGGAAATGGAATATTGTTTTCTAGAAGAAAAATTTGGTTGGTACAACAAATGGATTCCCCAAGTGCCCCACCCTAGATATCACTTTCAGGAAGGCATGCTAGTAAAAAAACATCATTCATGCGGTCTTGTATGAGAACCAATGAGACATCATTGATAATATTGATCTTATCCCAAAACTTAATCGGTGTGCATTAACAGGGTCAACCTCAAGTTATTTCTCCACTAGAGACTTTCATAAGATGAATTTAGTGTCCCACAGACATGATCCTTATGTTGATCTTCTATGGTTCAATGAGATTCCATTGATGTTTAACATTCTGCTATGGAGGCTTCAGAACTAGGATCATCCAACTAATGACCATTTTATGAGATCTGGTGTTAGTATGGATTCTAGGTGCTTCTGTTGTGGAGTTCCTTTGGTTGAGTCCTCCAATCACTAGTTTTTTGAAGTTGAATGGGCTAGCATGGTGTGGCAGAAGCTGATGTGTTTCTCAGGTTTAGGGTCTCAATAGATCTCAATCGCAACCTTACATTCTATATGGAATTAGAGTGCTAGGATAGCTGGACCCAAGAAAACGGATCTCACTCTCACATTATCAGTGGTTTGTTGGGGTTTATGGAAAATGCAGGATGATGCTCGAATGAAGGGCTTATCAGGTACCATCACAGTTATTATTTTTAGCTTTTGGAGCACTATGATTGATCAGGTTCTCATGTAGAAGAGATATTCTCATGCTACCTCTCTACATACAATTATTTCAATTATCTCTAAATCCATCTCTGCTCCCAACATCATTAAAGGGCATTAGGTTCGATGGTTTCCTCATCATTCGAGTCTTAAGTTTAATATCAATGGCTCTTACATAATGGGTTGGATGCATGGAAGATGATTCATTCGATATTTGAGTGGACATATGTTTCTAGCCTTCATGGACAATTTCAAAAGAGGCGACTCCCTCAATACAGATGCCAATGCGATGATTTCTGACCTTATTTTATGTAGATAGTTGGATATCCAACCCGGGGCTGTTGATACAGACTCACTCACTGTCTACAATTCCATTCTCAGCTTTAACCATATTCCATGGTCTATTGCGTATATCATTTAGATGTGCAAGGTGTTGGTGACTAATTACATAGAGGATCTTCACATGTGGTGGGAAGGGAATGTGGATGTGGAATTTGATGCCCCAACGGTATCTCACAATGAGAAAATCATTTGTTTTTTATGTCTTGGGTCCTTTCCAACTGAGGGTATGGATTTAGTAAGAGAAGATGCTCTCGGTCTTCACTACTTCAAACCTCATTGACCCATTGGCATTTCTTTTCTTGACATTTCATTTTTCCTTGCTTTTATAGTTCCTATTTCTTAATAAAAAATTTATTATTCTTTCCCTGAACCTAATTTAATGTTGAAAATATTATGCATGAACCTACCTTCTTGTCTATAAAGATATTCATTGGAATATTTTCATTTCTATAACATTATATGTGGGCCTTCTTTTCTGTCCAAAGATTTATGAATGGACCTGATTTCATGAATATAATGTCATGCATCAAATTTCATTCATGTACATATGTTTATGAAAGGTATTAATTTAATTTCAATAAATTAATGAGTGAAATTTCATCTCTATGAACACATTTACAATAATGTTATCTTATGAGTATGAAAAAATCCATTGCCTTATTCCAATTGTATTGTCTCTTGCCATATGTCAATTGCTTACATTATGATTCAGGTATTTTGAACTACAGAATTTTATTCCATTACTCATGATTGTGATATATGACATGCGATATTTAGTCTTCAGATGTTATTATCATGTTCCCAAACCAATAATCTTATATTAGGTTGATATATCACTTTTTTACCCTTATTAAGAATTTAAGATAACCATTTGTTATTTTTCCTTTACCCAGGATGGGAAGAAATGTATTAAGTTCGATATTTATAATAATGGTTATAAATATGATGAATTTAGTGGGATATGATATATTTCACTTGCGAACTAGTCGTTTATTTTTGCAGGTTTCTAGATACAGTCTAATTTTATGATCAAAAGGTTTCTATTTGTGCTATGTAATGGATAGTCATCTAAAATGATTTAATATTCATGTTTGAAAGCCTAGGTCAGTATAGTTGGTATCAAATGATATGATTAGTTATCATTTTGAATCTAGGTGGTGAAAACATTGGTGAAATTTCATATGATGATTCTATGTATATGTTTACATCTTAATGTTTAGGAAAGGAAGATATTATATTGTTTTCCTAGAATTACATCCCTTTATGGATATTTTATGTGGACATGATTTTGGTGGAAATGTATCTAGTAGAAAAAAACCCACAAGAATATGACTAAGTAAATATCATCTATCAATCTACTACACAGTGAGTGTAATCTTATTGCACACATGGGTTGAAACTCCCATGTGATATTTATTAGCTAATCTAAATTTTTATTATAATTGATAATCACAATTTAAATATGAAAAAAAAAAATTCATATATTGAAAATATGGATTCATGATTTAGATAACATATAAATGGGTTTTCATGTTTATGTTGTTTTTCACTATGAATATTGTAAGTGACAATGAGATTTTTGGTTTTATTAAAGGGTTGAAACTAGAAGGATTTGGGATAACATTTAATGGGATAGAAAATTTCCTGATGACCAACCAAATGGGATGATGAATTGAGTGAATGATATTGTGATTATTTGTAATCAGTTAACATGAGTTATAATTAGCAGCATTCGCTATAACCATCCCTCAATATCACCAAATAGGAGAAGGGTATAATTTTCTGAGAGATCTGGTGTTGGATAACATAAAGGAGAGAAGATTCCATTTTATCTATGTTGAGAATGTGAGAAGAAGCACTCCAAATAATTTCTCAATGACATTAGAATATTTTTTATGTGTGGAGAAGAATAGAAAAAGTAATAAAATGTTTTATAAAAATGAAAATATCAGTTAACAGAATTGATGAAAATTTTGGTTTCCCTATGGCATCATCAACGGTGAAATGTTATAAAAATGGGAAGTATGGGAATTATAAAAATCAATTCCTTAGGGTGAAAGATCATGAAAATGATCAAAAAGGTTGTACATGTAGTAGTTATTCTATTGATTATAAGGTGAATAAAAATGAAAAATATAATAAAGGAGGTATTGAGGAATATGATGATGAAACCTAGTTAATGGTATAAGAATTGTGTTTATTTATTGAAGTGTTTTTATTTTAATTCATGAATTATGAAATATATAAGGATTTTTCTGGAGAAGTTTTTCATTAATTATTTGAAAGAGTATATTGAATTATAATAATAACCTTGAAATTTTATTTAATAAAAAGGTGATATTTAATGGAAGACACATTTTTAAGGGAAAGAGAACCTTTAATATGTTCGTGATGTTGAGATAATGATGTTGGGATAATTAGACGATTGATATAAAAAATTTAAATTGGATAGTATTGATTACCATGGGACTGATTAATGATTGTATGAATAGGTTTTTTAGGTTATCCTTGATGGGGATAACAAAATTTTTAAATTTACTAAATATATCTAATAATATGTGATTTTATTTAAATAATGTTGAAATTGATAAATTTTGAACCATGTATGATTTCATTGAGATGTTTTGGTATTATAGTTTTTTCCACTTTTTAATAGAATAACTACCTAAAAGTATTATTATATTTTATATGTGACAATTATGATCTAATTTAAGATATTTGGGGGATTAATGTTAATTGTATTCAATAAATATAGTGACCTTCATAAAAAATTTTAAATTTTGTATGAGTTTTATGGTTTACTATTTATGGAATGTTTTTAGTTGAACTTTGGATAAGCTTTTGGATATTAATGTATGGTATCATTAAATAAGGATTTATACATATTGGATAACACGTTCTAACCATTTTTATTTTGATGATAACCATAGTTAAAAGGAATGTATTATATATATAAATGAATACTTAATTTTTTCTAATGTGGTTATATGAATTGATAAAACAATCTACTCAGAAAATAGTTACATTGATTTTTTTAAAAAAAATATTGATTTCATTCAATTATATGAAATTAATTTTATTAAAATGTTTCATTTTTTGAATCAACATGTGTGAATTTTTGATAATTTTCTAAAAAGATAAATTTATCAGTGTATAGGGAAATACATATCTTTTTATTAAAAACAATCTTTTCTAGTAATTAATATATAAATCATTATTGTATATAATTTTTTAAAAGTAGCATTATGTTAATTATATATTTCTTAATATAATTTATAAGATTTGGATCCATTTCATATTATATTTGGATATAAAAATATTTTATACATATAAAAAAAATTCTTTGGAAAACCATATTTTGTCTTGCATGCGTGTTTACATTTTAATAAAATTTGGCCACTTAAGTTACTTGAATTTTGAAAAATAATAAAATATATAGACAAAAAGATTAGACACCATATTGAAAATTAATATTTTAAAAGTAATCAGTCATAGATGTTATGTAAAAACATGTTTAAAACATTTGTTTATTAGTAATGGAGGTGTGGATCCACCATATAATACATACAATAATTTATTTGTAATTGTAGGACCCCGGGACACCCTGAGAGGGGAGGGGTGAATCAGGGTGGCAACTTTTTCTTCTTTTAGTTGTGGATCTTGTTCCCACATTGGTAGGAACTACTTAAACTTGTATGATGGATATGAGCGGCAATTAATCATTCACATGCAGAGAGATGACACAACTATTTTTACTTCGTTCACCACTAAGGGCTACGTCCAAGGAGAATACGCCGACAGGTTGTCGGTCGTACCTAAATCCACTATGCTTCACTAGCTGCAGATTACAAATGTTTGGGTACAGACACTCTGTCCCAGGCTCACTACCTTTACAATTGTTCAGGGATAGCTCACTGCGTCCCTCGGGTCACTCCCGTTGACTCCCCCTGGATCACTGCCGTTGGTGAAGTCTCACTCAGTTTATAGACGTGAAGGTCTCTTCAATAGGTGTGCAATGAAGTTCTTCGTCTCCTATTCAGCATGAGACATTTCTTGCATCAGGGTTCAGATTTGATGCTCCTTTTAGTTCAATCCTTCTTCTTTAGTGCAATGAATGAATGCACTAGATCCCCTTGTCTTCGTTTTCCTGAATCACAATCACTGATGTGATTGCTTACTTAATGAAGCTCAGCTTACTCGGCGTTGTCAGAATCAGTTCTCCATGTATGCATGAGATCATGCATGTATCATTTAGATTTCTTCTTCAATCTCACTTTACACCAGTAGTATCAGGCAATAGTTCAGCTCTTGTGCAGCTCCAGAAAGGCGGGCGTACTTTAACAATATCTGGCTCTTCTTTTCAGGCCCGGCGCGCAAGTCTTAGGCGCGCAAGTATAACCTGGCGCGCAAGTGTCTCCAAAGCACCAGTGCGACTCTTCCTTCTTGAACTTCAAACCTGCGCGACTCACTTCCTTCCTTTCCCAAATCACCTAGGGCGCTCAACCATCAGTTGGCGCGCAACCTCTACTTGCGCGACCAAACTACCACTTGCGCGGCTCAACCACCTGCGCGACGAGAGCTCGAACAATCTCAAAGTCTTGAGCTCCGTAGGAAATGAGGAGGGGTGTTCCAGTATTTATAGGAAAACTTGACCCCCTTCGCGGAGGCGCGCAAGTCCCTCAACGGCGCGCAAGTCTTCTCTCCAGTAACCTCTGTCGCGCAACTCACTTGCGCGACCCAACCAACACTTGCGCGACTTTCTTTCCTTAGCCACATTTTGATGTTCTGATCCTCAAAAACATATGGCGCGCAAGTCTTTTATCCTCCAAGAGTATGGCACGCAAGTCCCTTTTCCAAAATCACTATTCTTCATTTGTTGATTTTGAGGCCCTGAAATTTGGCAAACACTGGAAAACGGCACCACTTTGTATCTGCTCTTTTTGTACCTCCTCCAGATCATCCATTCCTCTATCGATGTTCATGAATCGAACATAGATCGTTGACCACAACTCTTGAACTCGACATGTCACCATGGAATCTCCTTTTTCAACAAATTTGTATGTCGTTTGTTTCCTTTGTCAACAAGCACGATCACCTCAACAACACTTCTTCTTGGTGATCTGTATCCTTCAGCAACTCTTTGGATTTTATCACAAACTCCACTATTGTGATATGTATTCTTTGAAGGAACAACTTTAGTACCATTATCTTCTGATACAATGTGATGTGCATGGCCATCTCATAATTGCAATCTCCGCATGGCCATCTCAGAAGTCAACTCATTGGCACATTGTCTTCTTCATCAACTGTCATGATCAACTTCATGCAAAGCATGTGATTCAATCCGTCAAGAAGTCTCTAGCATGGCTGTCATGATCAACTTCATTCAAAACATGTGATTCAATCCGTCAAGAAGTCTCTAGAATGGTTCTCATGCAATCATGAGTAATTGCATGGTCTTCATCCAAAAACCTCATTCTTCTTTAATCATCCTCGAATGGATTACTCCTCACATTCTTCATTGTTGTAAACAATGTATCACCTTTGACACATGTTCTTTGAACTTAAGATCAGCACAACAATCATCTGAATCACCACTCCTCTACTTCATCGGAGTACTTCATGATCTTCTTCATTTTGATCTGCATTGACAACTATTGACAACAAATACAACCTTATACACAAAGTGGTTCCAACAATCTCCCCCTTTTTATTTTGTTGTCAATACCTTATACATCTTCTGAAATGAATCTGTCAATGTCAAAATGAGAATCTTCTCAGCAAATCAACATTTCTTTTCATTTCACTTTCTCTCCCCCTTATTGACAAGAAATACAAAGCACATGGTAGGGAGGGTATCAATCCACACTTAAGCAATGTTTCATTAATCATTTCACTCTAAGTCTACTTGAGCAATGCTCGATGTAGAAAACAAGAGGATTTGATTAAGTCAACAAGGTTGTCCATTATCCACAGATCATGATACCAACATTAGATGATAACTCATGTATCTTGTCTTCAAGGGTTTACCACTTTAATTCCAGGTAGAAGAAGATCAACTATGATAGAGAATAATCAACCTGAAACTCCTGCACTCACTTCAGCAAATAGATCAAAAACATTCAAGTGTGATTGGTAGGATAAGTGACCTTGGGGAACTTCCATTCTCTTTATGTCACTGATCAATTCAGTTACTCCCCCTTTGTAAAATAATATTTGATCTGAGTAACCAAGGGATAGTGATTGAGAAATGACATACCTTCTCCATTGGCGTGTTCTTCAAGAAATTCATAGAGTAACTACTTTTGAGTCCAGCTGGAGTTGATATTGATTGAAACAGTGATTATGGAAGCTTCTTCATTCTTCTCCCCCGCAAGGGAAACACTCCTCATCATCTTCATCAAGAGTGATCCTTCATCATCATAATCTTTGAATATCAATTGAAGAATCTACTAAGGATGGAAACTTCTTCAGCTTGGCTATCAAGAGTTGACAGCATTCACTACCTCTCAGGTTCTCCCCCTGAGAGCATGCTTCACCTTCAATTCCCTGCATTATTAGTACAAATACAATACAGATATGATTACGGGAATAAGGTGGTTCCTTCTTGCTTCATCAAGAAGACTTGCTTGGTTGAGGTTCTTTTCTCAACCAAGTTCCTCTGTCCACTCCAATCTTCATGCCTGTACATTTGAACATATATTCTGACATCTTTCGGTGTGTCATGGATCTGTTCACATTCACTTCTGCTTTGTGTGGAGAATTGTTCTGCTTAGCAGCCATCATGAATGATACATTCTTACTCCTCTTAAGGACTGCTTCTTGCTCTGGTATTAAGGTTAGGCAACCTTTTGCAATGTGACCAGACTTCTCGCATCTCTCACACAGAACTTCTTTGATACGTGTGTTTCTTTTTGTTTGCAAACTCTCCTACACTGTGTCTTCATCATGTGAAAGTTTTCCTTTTCCTTTGTCACCAGCCTTGGCCTTCTCATCTTCAAGTTTCCTTATTCTTTTCAAATCTTTTGGCCAGATGACCAATATGTCATTTGGAACTTTTGCATCTGGTTTAGGTCTTCCACATGGGTTCATCCGAGATTCATCCCACTTAGTGTTTCTCTTGGATGAATGACCCTTCAATTTCATGGATCTAAAATCCTGGGTCTTCTCAGCTTGCCTACTTGATATCTTCTTGGGGAGATGTGTGTTCACCATATTCTTCTGATTTCTTCCCAAGGTACGTTCTTCATACTTAGATGGCTTGTGTGGTCTTCTGTTCTTATCAGCTCTGGATATCTGTTGGCCTAGGCATGCACCATTCTTGTGACCACTGCCGTTGCATGCATCACAGATGTTATCAAGAATTCCAAATCTGTTTGCTGTAAACAGATTCCTCTGGACCTGTGGATGTTGCTTCTTCTTTTCCGGCTTCCTCCCCTTTGATATAGGCTTTCCCTATGCTTTTCCATGAAAGGGATTATAAAAACAATCCAGTGCACAGTGCCCAAATCTATTGCAGCACCAACATTGACCCACAAATCTTTTCTTCTTTGTGTCTTCTGTATTAAGTTGTTGGGCCATCTGCTTAATCTTTTGTTCTCTATTTGAGGAACCCACTTCCTCCTTTTTCTTCCCATCCACCCTAGCCATGGTGGTAGGTTTATTCTTCTAACCTTTCCTCATCCATACTTGTTTAGAACTTTTCTTCCCACCTGCACTGATTGTAGGAGTATATTTAGAAATATGAGTACAAGATGGTTTGGATGGTACCTTCACTCTCTCAGTTGCTTGTGATAGATCAAAGAGTGAAGTCATTATCTTCTTATCACATGTTGAAGGACTTTTGACAATAGAATCCTCCAGTGAACATTGAGTACCAGCAGCAACTGATTCTTGATGTGGATAATCAAGAGTTGTCATAATCTTCTTATCACATGTTGGAGGAATTTCAGCTTTAGACTCCTCCAGCGAACATTTAGTGCAAGCATCACTCATTTCATTCTTTTGTGAAGTCTCAATATGTGTGTTCTCAATCTTGGTCAACTGAGCATCCAATTTTTGACCCACAATATTGAGGATGATCTTCTGATCTTCAATCGTGATCATCTTCTCTTCACAAGTCTTCTTCAACCTTTCAACCTCATCTTCATGCATCTTAACTTTGTTTTGTAACAAAGAGTCAAGTTCCCTGAATTTAATGGAAGTTTCTTCCAAACAAAAATTCTTGACTTCATTGCTCTTCTTCAGCTTAGCTTCAAGTGCATGGATCCTTTCTTTTAAAGTCTTATTGACTTCCTCTTCTTCTTCATATACTTTCACCTGTTTGATGAGCTTCATACTTTCCATAACTTTTATTTCCAACCCTTTTTTCATATTGTCAGCTTCCCTTTCTAATCGATTGATCTCAACCTGCATAGATTGGAATAGGCTACAAATAATAGCAACCCTTTCTTCTGGAATATCATGCAGATATGTTCTAAGTTTTTCCTGAAAGCTTAAATTAGGGGTATCATCCTTTCCACTGGATGAGTTCTGAGCCACCTGTTTGATACTTTCCAGGCCTAAAGTTTCTTCATTATTGGAATGGCATGGAGAACAAGACACTACATCTTATTTGGATGTGGGGGACTTCTTCATCATCATCTTCTCTTTCTTTTTCCTATTTGTCAAAGTCTTGGTGGATATAGATTTCTGCTCAGAAATGATTGCGTCATTATCAAGAATGCTCTTCATTGTTGACTCTAGGAAAGAAACTCAAATCCTCTTCTCAATAGAATTACTGGAGAATATCCAACATACGTTAACCTTTCGCTCTGATACCACTTGTAGGACCTCGGGACACCCTGAGAGGGGAGGGGTGAATCAGGGTGGCAAGTTTTTCTTCTTTTAGTTGTGGATCTTGTTCCCACGTTGCTGGAACTACTTAAACCTGTATGATGGATATGAGCGGCAATTAATCATTCACATGCAGAGAGATGACACAACTATTTTTACATGGTTCACCACTAAGGGCTACGTCCAAGGAGCATACGCCGACAGGTTGTCGGTCGTACCTAAATCCACTATGCTTCACTAGCTGCAGATTACAAATGTTCGGGTACAGACACTCTGTCCCAGGCTCACTGCCTTTACAATTGTTCAGGGATAGCTCACTGCGTCCCTCAGGTCACTCCCGTTGACTCCCCCTGGCTCACTTCCGTTGGTGAAGTCTCACTCAGTTTATAGACGTGAATGTCTCTTCAATAGGTGTGCATTGAAGTTCTTCGTCTCCTGTTCAGCATGAGACATTGCTTGCATCAGGGTTCAGATTTGATGCTCCTTTTAGTTCAATCCTTCTTCTTTAGTGAAATGAATGAATGCACTAGATCCCCTTGTCTTCGTTTGCCTGAATCACAATCACTGGTGTGATTGCTTACTTAATTAAGCTCAGCTTACTCGGCGTTGTCAGAATCAGTTCTCCATGTATGCATGAGATCATGCATGTATCATTTAGATTTCTTCTTCAATCTCACTTTACACCAGTAGTATCAGGAAATAGTTCAGCTCTTGTGCAGCTCCAGAAAGGCGGGCGTACTTTAACAATATCTGGCTCTTCTTTTCAAGCCCGGCGCGCAAGTCTCCCCCGGCGCGCAAGTCTTAGGCGCGCAAGTATAACCTGGCGTGCAAGTGTCTCCAAAGCACCTGCGCGACTCTTCCTTCTTGAACTTCAAACCTGCGCGACTCACTTCCTTCCTTGCCCAAATCACCAAGGGCGCTCAACCATCAGTTGGCATGCAACCTCTACTTGCGCGACCAAACTACCACTTGCGCGGCTCAACCACCTGCGCGACGAGAGCTCGAACAATCTCAAAGTCTTGAGCTTCGTAAGAAATGAGGAGGGTGGTCCAGTATTTATAGGAAAACTGGACCCCCTGCGCGGAGGTGCGCAAGTCCCTCAACGGCGCGCAAGTCTTGTCTCCAGTAACCTCTGTCGCGCAACTCACTTGCGCGACCCAACCAACACTTGCGCAACTTTCTTTCCTTAGACACATTTTGATGTTCTGATCCTCAAAAACATATGGCGCGCAAGTCTTTTATCCTCCAAGAGTATGGCGCGCAAGTCCCTTTTCCAAAATCACTATTCTTCATTTGTTGATTTTGAGGCCCTGAAATTTGGCAAACACTGGAAAACGGCGCCACTTTGTATCTTCTCTTTTTGTACCGCCTCCAGATCATCCATTCCTCTGTCGATGTTCATGAATCAAACATAGATCGTTGACCACAACTCTTGAACTCGACATGTCACCATGGAATCTCCTTTGTCAACAAATTTGTATGTCGTTTGTTTGCTTTGTCAACAAGCACGATCACCTCAACAGCACTTCTTCTTGGTGATCTGTATCCTTCAGCAACTCTTTGGCTTTTATCACAAACTCCACTATTGTGATATGTATTCTTTGAAGGAACAACTTTAGTACCATTATCTTCTGATACAATGTGATGTGCATGGCCATCTCATAATTGCAATCTCCGCATGGCCATCTCAGAAGTCAACTCATTGGCACATTGTCTTCTTCATCAACTATCATGATCAACTTCATGCAAAGCATGTGATTCAATCCGTCAAGAAGTCTCTAGCATGGCTTTCATGATCAACTTCATTCAAAACATGTGATTCAATCCGTCAAGAAGTCTCTAGCATGGTTCTCATGCAATCATGAGTAATTGCATGGTCTTCATCCAAAAACCTCATTCTTATTTTATCATCCTCGAATGGATTACTCCTCACATTCTTCATTGTTGTAAACAATGTATCACCTTTGACACATGTTCTTTGAACTTAAGATCAGTACAACAATCATCTGAATCACCACTCCTCTACTTCATCGGAGTACTTCATGATCTTCTTCATTTTGATCTGCATTGACAACTATTGACAACAAATACAACCTTATACACAAAGTGGTTCCAACAGTAATTGTTTTGGCATATTAGTTTAGTGGTACCCCCCATTATTTAATAGTTTATTTATTTAATAAATTGACACTCCCCCACTATTATTAAAATACACCTCTTCCCATCAGTTGTTTACAAATCCTAATCCATTTGGATCATCAAACCCAAAAAATAATACCTCTTAAACTTCCTTATCAATGTTATATATCTTCTAGTCATCTTAAATGAGAAACCCTAAAGACATTAATAGGATATCCTATGGGGATTATTCTAATTGAAAGTAATTATCTTCACCAAACTTTTCTTTTTTACTTATTCTCATACTACATTTACAAATAAATCCAATATAATAACACCAGTATCTAATATATACTGAGATGTTTTTATATTGATGGAATAAACTATATTCATCTATCATTCAGTTATATGGGAAGTGAAACTATAGTGAAATAGGCTTATTATATATAGATATTACTTCATTTCTGATAAATATATATTTTTTTACACCAACACACACATAAGGACAGTAATAGTTTGCTGTTTTTAGAATCATGGAAAAAAATTATTCATATATAAACTACACCATATCCCACTATTATGTTCAAAAATTGAACCCTTATTATACATATCGTACTTAATAAATTTCATCATAACCTAGGGAAAGGAAACAAAATAAAGGGTTAGATCAGATTATTTGTAGGGGTAAACATGGGAGATACATAATCATAACCGTAATATAAGTCAATGAGAACAAGAGAATAACATTTGAAAAACATACCCTATATATCAGAGATCTTAATCACGTGTAATGGAATAGGGATTGGTATTTTATAAGACCTAAACCATAAGGGAATAAAAAAACATGATACATGGAATCAAATTAAGACATAGATTTTTAGAATACACATAATCATAGAAAATCACTTCTATTTTAGTAAAGGATAACTGCCAAAATTATTATAGTTGAATGGGTTAACTTCCCAAACTACTGTAGAAGTCAAGGATTACTATGAATACCATCATAAAAAAAAGGTCCCTTATTAGATTGGCGTCACTCCCCATTCGATTCCTATATTTTTCATGAGGTATAAATCATTACCCAATGCATGAAGGGACATATATATACAACCCATGTCATAATGAAAATGATATGTATTAATTTCACAATATGATAAAACATATTTCATGTCATAATAAACAAAATTTTGTGGTTTTCATAACAATTTCATCACTTTATAACCTATAGAAAAGAGACATGTTTCATAATAATTTAATCATTTAACCATTGAATAACCTGTGGAAAAAGATGTGGGTTCTATAAGAATTTTTTCATGGTATAAATCATGGAATAGAAACGGGTTTCCTAAAAATAATTCCCTCATAAATATAAAACATTCAATGAAATAATACTTATGGTATCTTTAGGTTATATCATCAGTAAGGCTTAAGTACCACCAATAGAAATCATCTTTTATGTATAATGATTTAGAAGAGTCATTTAAAACAGTTCTTTAGGAAAATATCAAGACCACTTTGAAAAAAACTTTAGAAAACATAATGAATTTGGAAAATATTTATCTTTTAAAATAACCGGAAAAACAGATATTGTAAGCTACAAAAAAATAATGGCCATGATTATTGGTAGTTTCATTGATTCCATAAAGGTTAAAACATATATTCTTTTCAGATTTTGATTAAAATCCCAATAGATATTGTTTGTAAAAATGAAAAAATAACCATTAATTATTTTTATAAAAATCAAAACATGGGAATGCATTTATTTTAATAAATATTACAAAATTATAATACATTTTCTATTTTAAAAAAAAATATTTTTTATGAAAACAGATTTCCGATCCAAGAGAGAAATAAATAAAGATTCAATTAAAAAATTAATAATTATTTTAAGAATCAAATAGGTCAAAAACTAAAATATTACTTGAAATTTTTATAAAAACTATAGAAGAAGAAAAATAATTTGTTTTGTGAGTTATGGATCATAATATTTTATCATTGTAAAAAATCACAAATAGTCCCAATAATCGATGAGATTGTAATATTAAATCATTAACACTTTAGTAATATTGAATAATAAAATTCATGAAGCAATAAAATAAAATGGAATATAAAATTTTGTGTTAATAAAAAAATTAACGATATAACATGTCAATGGGGAAATGTATACACCATTTTAGTGAATACACGTGCCTAACATAATGTACATCTCAAAGAGAACCTCTTGAGAAAACAATTCGTCACCTTATGTCTTCAATTCTATCACACACGTTAAAAATAAATTATAATAAATATAGGTCAATATATATCTATTTAAATATATATATATATATCATATGATACATGATTCCCTTAAGACATTTTATTACTCTTTTTAACACTTCCATTTTAAATTTAAGTTATGGGTAATAAGTGTTTTATTTTTCATATATGTTTTGATTTTTTTGGACCCCTTTCATTGATTATAATTTAATCGCTTAAAAAATTTTAAAATATATATAAATATCATATATATTTAGTATATATGTTTTTTTTGTAATCTATAAAATGTGGTGATTAAAAATAAATACACCGTTCTGGGAGATGTTAGGATGTGTGTATGCCTAGATGTTGTTTCAATTTGTTGCCATATTTAAATAAAGATAGTTAATTGATATTTATCATATTGTAATTATTTTTATATCATATATATCACATATTTTCATTAATACAATCATTATTACCTTCTATGTAAAGCATTAATGAATCACATATCTTTTTTAGGTGGTAGTTCATTATACATATCAACGATGATATCGTCTTCTCAAAAAATTAAAGGTATGAAGTTATGTATTATATAATCATTAAAAATGAATTATAATATTATAAATATCATATATAACTAAAAAATATGTCATTATGTCATGTCTTGATAGGTGGTAGTGCAAAAATGAATTATATCTGTTTGTGGGGCAGTAATCCACTATACACACAAACAATAATTTTGTAACCCATTTGATGAAAGGGGAGATTGTTTGAGGTCAATAACTTAATATAACATATATGTACCACCCCAATTATTTGTGATTTTGTTCAGGAAAAATTTAATCATTTTGATATTTTACATTTCACGCAATAGTGAAAATAGTTTATTTTATATTAGATCATTATGTGTGTCTTATGTTATACACAAAGACTTGTTATTCATTCAAACCATGCAACATAAATTTTTTATTTCTCTACATGGAATATCGAGTTTATCTTTCATTATAAAGAATAATTAATTTCATTAATGGTCACCATAGTACGCATGACCGAGGTTTACCGAACAATAATATATTATTATTTAATATAATACGATGTTACATAAGTCATTAAATTAGTAGTTATGGATATTATTAACTAATTGATTAAAATATATGGTTTATAGAAATATAATATAAACTCATAGGTTACCAATTAATTATAAATGAATATGTAAACTGATTGAATATAAAGGTAAATATTATTATATATATGGTCACAAAGATATTTTATGCTAATAAATTAAATTAATTACCCATAGATAGTGATATCAATTTAATATATGTTATATATTCAATATAATATTTTTTATATTTATCCAATAGATTTTATAGAAAGAATCCAGAATAAAACCCAATTTTATGCTTAATAACCTATATTTTTATAATGGTAGTTTTACATCCCTTTAATGGGGAAACCATTTTAAAATAAAATTTTATAAATTTTATAGGTTTAATATGTAAAAATAAAATTAATATTTTAATGAGTAACATAAAAATTAGGTTAGGATAAATTCATTGTATTTTTCTGTTGGTTTTCATTTTGTAAAGAATATTTAAAAAAATAAATTTTAATTCAAAATTTATTTATTTTATTATTATTTATAATGATAAAATATTTTTTAAATATTTTTAAAATTTTAATTAGATAAAAATTATATCAATTAATCCGATTTATTTAAATGGATCCAATTTACATTGAAATTGGATATAAAAACATAGAAAACTTCTGATCATTTCTTACCTTAAAACCCACTTTGTTGTCTCATATACGGGATTAAATTTAAATTAAATTATTCCACTTTTTAGATTAGAATTTGGTAAAATTGATTCTATATTTGGAATAAAAATTATTTATAATATCTGGTATGGTTAACTTGATTTTTGACTAAATATATTAGAAAATGAAGTTAAAATTAATTATAGTGAATAAGGTAAAATTAATGCTAACAAGGAAATAAACATTAATATGAAGGGCCCAAATGACCAAGACAGTTTTTCAATGCCGATTTTGTTGCCATATTTTAGACATAAACAATCCATTATTATTAATTTTGGGTTTGGTATGATTTTTTTATTTAAAAATGATGGTACACCTAACTTGTTTTTAAAAATGAAATGTGTATCCATTCCCTTCTATATGAAAGACCAACTCCTCTTCTACTTCATCACACCACACAAACCACTTAGGTTCGACCAAGACATGCTCCACTTTCCTCCCAAATATCCTCCCTTCCACCTTAAATCCTCCTCTATTTCATAATGACTTCCATGAAATCCCTTTAATGCAAACCAGAAGGAGTTACCCAATTATGGGGAGGTTTGAACAAGTATGATGAGAGTCAAGATATATGGTAAGGCGATTTCATCTCAATGTTTATTTCATTGAGATAAATGCTTTAATCCTCACTCATTTGATTTTTGTGGTGTGTATACTTCCCCTGGATGCATGCTATAATTCTTATACTTTAATTCATGTGTACTTACATATCCAGTTAACGATCTTTTTATCATGGGGTCTATGTTTCAAAAGTTACCATATCAGTAAAATGATTTTTCCTCAATTTTCTATCTTCGGGAAAAAATCCATTTTTTGCATTTATATTTTTCCATGAGATTTATAAAATAACATTAACAAGTTACACCATGAATATCCTTATTTTCATGATATGATATTCTTTTTTAATGTTATTATTTCCATTTTTTATCATCTAATATTACTAAATTAGTAACTGTTTATAATAACAGTCTCACCATTTATGGATATTTTTTATGTTATACTCCAATTAATGGAATATTATTATCCATATTTCATGAAATCTTATTATTTTTGTTACCCTCTGATTAATCATGTTATATCCAAATAATGGTACCATTATTCCACTCTTTGATACATAAGATGGTCCAGAATGTGTTTTTAAGAAGGTATGACTTTACAAATCCCTTTGATTGGAAATAATTGTTATTTAAAATTCATGTTTTCAAAAAGGGTTTCAAATAATATTTTACTATATTATAATCATTAATATATAATCTTACCCTATTTTTCTTTTACCTTTTCCCATCCAAAAATAATGATTCTTTTTACTTCGTACGACATGTATGGAATTACCCGAGTTCATTTCTATGATGCTTTATTTATATGTTTAAATGGTTAATTTTTATGAATTTTTTAGAATGTTTTTTTCAATGAAATGTGTTTTAAATCGTTTCAAGCTTCTTTTATATGTTTTCAAGGAAAATGGGTTTCCAAACATTTTCAATCCCAATTTATATGATTTTAATTTATTTTTAATGAAATGAGTTTATAACATTTTCATGAATGTAAGGCCCTCTAATATCTATATATATTTTTTAATTATATGAAATTTTTTTGAGACCGTGAAATTTGACGACATGTGATTCTGAGGCCCAGAGTTCATGGAATGATCCGTCAAAAAAAATGTAATGTTTTAAATTGCACGTGGGAGCAGTTTTCCCAAAAAAATGGAAAAAATATTAAACAAGTGTTCATATAAGAAGTCAGAGGGCACTGTTTCATTCGGTATGGCGGGTTTACCCAAGGAATGAATTATTTTTAGTCATGCAAACCTCCAATGAAAAAAACCAAATAATAGCATAACTGTAAATAAAAAAATTACATAAAATTATAATATTTTTCAAATTCTCATGACTCCTGAATGGTGACTCAGATTAAATTTTTGAGACCACAATTGATCTTGTAAGGGTATTCTTTCCTTAGGCAGAGCCTAACATTGGCCGGTATCGGCCAATAGTGGATATTAATTTTTGGAAGTAAATAAAATAATTAAGTAACAATTATGTTATATTCAAAATCTTTATAACTATTAAACGGTAACTCGGATTTGAAATATGATTGTACTGTTGAGCTCATGAGGGTGTGTTCCCATTAGGAGGTGGCTAACCTCGACCAGTGCTAGTCGAGGGTGACTGATAATTTTTTATGAATTTTTTTTAGGTTCGTTCAATTAACATGCAAGTGGGATTTTCTATATTCTGAACCAGTGCTCGAATTTATAATCTGAGGGAACCATTGATTTTGGAAAATTAGGATTCATCATGAAATAATATAATATTGGCTAGAAATCTATGAGTGAAATTTTTTTTTTGTACATTTAGAGAAAAATAATAAAATTATTTAAATGAAATATTTTATTTTATTCTCATCATTGATTGGCGGATGGAGATGCTTTGGTGCAGCGACGAGGATGAAATGAGGCACATTAATGAAGGGTCAATAATGTATCCTTTGAAACTGTGATGCTGTATTTTAAATAACTCATTTAATGATGATATTTTTATATGGATAATTTAATAGGTATCATTAATAGGTGCAATGTAAAGACCCGTAAATTTAAAGGAAATTTTTTTCTTAATTTTCGTTGGAATTTTAGAAGAATGCAGTTTCTGAAGGCACCTGATTCCGAGGCCCGGTGTGCCCGGAATCATTTTCCGAAGTTTGGCTTGGGTACGTTCGGTGAACGGACGAGCGGGTTTTTCTAACTTTTGAACTGGTGCCCGGAATCGAATTCTGAGGGCACCGATGAAATCGCAGCACCGGTATTTGCTTAGAAACGAATCTTCCGGAGTTGCGTTTGCTCGGGTGTGGTTTTTAATTTTTGGGCTTAAAGTTAAGAAATAAAATAAATTGTTTGACAAACTTTATTTTATTTCACTTAAGCCACTTGAAGCCACTTGAAAGCCACCTAAACTGAGTTGAAACAGATAGGGTGCTATCCAGAAATATCCTACCCTATTGGTAGGATATTTGTGAGGTGGGGCCCGCACGAGCCCCGCCGTTTCTTTTCCGCTAAGTAATGCACCCGCAAAAACCCGTCATTATGAAAGTAAACTGACACATTTTCTTAAATTCTTAACGCACCATTTAATTGGGCGGTTTTATTTGTGAATTAAATGGGCGGTTTCTTTCGTTGAATTAATTCAACGAATTGATGGGTCGTTACTTACCTTTTTCGTTTGTTGGCGTAATAATAAAATAAGACCAACACTGCATTTGGAGGATTACACATTGAGAGGCTTGACAGAATCCTTGAGCCTTCATCCTCCTTCGCGAAGAACGCGAAGAACGCAGACCTCCGACGAAGAACGCCGAACCTGTGGAAATCGATGACGTAATGCTGTGTTCCGCGACGCCGACGTTCCCTTCCTGCAACGTTCTTCTGCGATGTCTCTTCCTCCGCAATGAAATCTTCGATCAGCTGTTTGAGGTAAGAGACTTCGGGTTTCTCTTAAATCTTCCTTGTTTTTCTTAACAAAACAAGGATTTAATTTTATATAATTAAATTAAATCTGTTGTTTCTTGGTTCGTTGAGTTCGCCGACTCAACGCCGGATTCCGCGATGACGCGACGCCCTTCTGCGACGACGCAACGATCCCCTCCTTCCGCGACGAACAAATCCGCGAAGAACGTGCGTACGACGACGACTACGAGGTAGGGGTTGTTGTGGATAATTCCTTTTTCCCATGATCGTTTCTTTTAAAAGTGAAGAACCCGTACAATAAGAACAATTTTAATCCATTAAAATTTTTGATTCATGTGTTGAATATTTTTCTCCCATTGTTTTTATCTAATGCGGAGGGTGCGGGCCAAATATACACGGCCCGACGACCCTCCTTCGTTCTTCGTTGTTGTGCGGATTTGACCGGTGACGACGGAACGTGCCGCAATGGAAGTTTGATGGTTCCGCAGTGAAGAATGAGTCCCGGGAGGAGAAGCGGCGCAAACGGGAACGGAATCGGACCACCGGAGCGACTCCGGTGGCCCGCGGAAGCTGCGGCGGCGGCGCCCGCGGACCCATGGCCGCACGGGTCCGGCGCACTCGGACGCGGCAAAGCCGCCTCCTTTGATCCAGTGCGGCCCCACGCGGGGGGCCGCAGCACCTCCAAGCCGCGGGGGCGGCGCCCCGCGGCGTCCAGCTGCTCGGCCGCTCGGCCGAGCCGAGCCGGCCGATCCGACCGGCCGGGCCGTGCCCGGTCCGGGTCGGGTCGATCGGGTCCGGCTGACCCAGGGGGGGTCAGGCCGGGTCGGCCCGGGCCCGGACCCCCCGTCTTCGGACCATTTTCGGTCAAATTCCCGTAACATGAGCTACGGGCCTCCAAACAACTCGCCGTCAGCGGAAACGCGATCCTTGGATCGAGATGGTCATTTTGGTATATCGCACTCAAGGTTTCGGAATACTTTGAGTTCGGCCAGGTTGGTACGTACATGAAACCAACCGGGCCTTCGGAGCGGAAACGCCCATATCTTGAGCTATGGACGTCTGATTGACGTACCGTCGGCTTTGTTGAATTCCTCTAAGTGAGACGGATATTTTGTCTCACTCCTCCCGAGGTTTGGATGCAGTTGGAGTACGATCGGGTTGGTTTTTCCTTAAAAACCAACCGGGCCCCTGGGACGAAAAAGCCAATAACTCTCTGATCGGGCGTCCGATTGACGTGTTGTCTGCGACGTTGAGTTCCTGTTGACGATATGGAACTTTTGGACACATCAACTTCAGACTTTGTGTCAATTGATGTATCAGCCTCTCGGCTCGTGGAGCGGACCCTCCTGAACGATCTTACTGTGTGCAGGAACCCTAGAGCTGGCTGCGACTGCTACTTCGACTGCGACGACCGTGCAGAGATCCTCAGTGGACTGCGACGACGACTATCCAGAGATCCTCAGTGGACTGCGACGACGACAGTGCAGAGATCCTCAGTGGACTGCGATGACTACTGCACTCAGCGATCCTACATGGATCAGTGCTACAGGTCATGTGTGGGCCCGATCATGTGTGGGTCCGATCCTGTGTGGGTCAGCGCTCATCGGTTCTGTGTGAGCCAGTGCCTACAAGTCCTGTGTGGGCCCGATCCTGTGTGGGTCTTTGCGGGGGTTAGTACCTATCGATCCTTTGTGGGTCCGATGACTTAGATGGATCAGTGATCATCTTTATCGTCATCCGAAGAAGTATACCTGTGTGAGCTGAATCCCGTGTTACTCTCCTTTGTGGATTGTGTTGAGCTATCATGTGTGGATTTACTGTTTACTCTCCTTTGTGGATTGTGTTGAGCTATCCTATGTGGATTACTGTTTACTCTCCTTTGTGGATTGTGTTGTGCTATCCTGTGTGGGTATACATTTTCTTTCCTGTGTGGACTGGGTTGTGCTTGGGCTCAGACGTTGGAGCCGAACGGGAATTGATGACTTAAGTATATGTATGGGAATATACCTAAGCTGTGTCAGATGTTACTTCGTGATTGTATCTTTCCTTTGTCGATTATCCTTTGTGGATTTTGGGAGACCTTCGGGGGTCTCGGGGTCCCTACTGAGTAGCTTATACTCACCCCTGCACGGGCTTTGCCCGCACTACGTTGTGTTGGTTGCAGACGACGGACAGCGCTGATCGTGGTGGAGGCGTGGGGAGCAGGACGGTACCTGGGAGGTGGACCACTGGACGGGACGTACTTGGAGCGGTTAGGTGGACCCAAGGAGCAGTGGAGGCGATCTGTACCCACCCTTCAGGTGGAACTTCTAGAGGACGGCTCGACGCTGTGGCTTTTCCTTTCAGTTGTTTTTTCCCCTTTCAGTTTTACTTTACAGTTGGGCTTGTATTTCCGGCCCCCTTTACTTTCAGCACAGCTTGTTATAGTTTTTACTTATTGTTTACTTTTACGCTTGCTTACTCTGTGGTGCTTGTTCACTTTTCAAAGTAAATGCCTTCCCTCTTTCCGGGATTTACGCCTTGGTGCTAGTCGCCAGCCCCTGGCCTATGGAAGGCAGGCTTGGGGTAGTCACGGCACGGGCCCCGAGGACGGGTCGTGACAAATTGGTATCAGAGGTGGTCGGTTCTACCGCAGACTCTGATCTTTCTTCTATGTGAAGCAATAGTGTTTAGCGTATTGAGGGTGGTTATCAGTCCAGGGAGTCCAGTGTTGGTGCGGCGGCCGACGTATCCGTACACCAGGACCCTGACTTCTGATTTCCGACTTAATGCACGAAAACATTGATTGCATGTGTGTTTCAAGTTTTCTTCATGATTACTTGTGTCAGCTCACTAGGTATACTATTCTGACTGTGGCGCACTTGTTTCCTTTTCAGGATGGCCCGACGACAGCAGCCATCTAGGGTTCCGAGAGTAGAGCGCGACGATAGCCCGCCGAGCGACGAGGACTCAGTACAGGGCCCGTTGACAGCAAAGGCACCAGAGGTACCTTTACCCGCCGAGCCCCCGATGCTTCCAGCACCGACCGCTGACGATGCACGTCACCTCGGAGCTCTGCACGAGTTCCAGTGCCAGCGACCACCCAGGTTTCATGGGGAGACGGACCCCCAGGCAGCCGAGGACTGGCTGGAGGTGGTCGTTCGAGTTTTCAGGCTAGTGAGGACACGAGAAGACCTCATGGTGATCCTCATGGCGGGGCTACTGCACGCAGCAGTAGGACGATGGTGGAGCCTGATGCTCCAGGTGCACGATGAAACCTCTCTCATATGGACGGACTTCGAGAGCCTCTACCGGTCAGAGTTTGTCCCGGACACCCTCCGTGCGGTGCGCATTCAGGAGCTTCTTCAGCTGCGGCATGGCAGCTTGACGGTCGCCCAGTACGCGGCGAGGTTCACCGATCTTTCTCGCTACTCGACCGACATGGTACGGGACCCCTTCTTCTGGGCCTGGACCTTCGAGAAGGGATTGAGACACGAGATCAGGTAATCGCTGATCTCCCTCAGCATCCTGACCCAGGCAGGAGTGCTAGAGCGAGCCCTTCTGATCGAGAGCTTTCTGGCTGAGTCCACAGCGAGACCTACCGCAGGGCGGCAGGTAGTAGAGTCTTTGGCAGCTGGTAGCCGATGGATGACTCAGGGTTTTAGGCAGACCAGACCCTCTCGTAGATGACCTTAGGACATTAGATCAGCAGTGCAGGGCACACAGCGTGGAGCCAGTATTCCGAGAGACAGGAAGTGCTACTCGTGCGGCGGTCAGGGCCACATGGCTCGTGACTGCCCGACCCGCCGTACCGAGGAGTAGCAGACGGTGGAGGGGCCACCCCGGCAGAGGCAGAGAGTCGACCGTGGCGGTCCGCAGGGAGGAGACGGACGAGGCAGAGGAGCTGGCCGAGCAGCAGGTGGTGGGAAACGCTTTGAGGCTCTGCCACCACCACCACCAGGAGGTCCGCCCCGACCACAGGGAGCTGGCGGGCAGAGACAGGCACACCTCCAGGCAGTGGAGGCCTACAACCACGGCACCCCAGCGATGATTCGAGGTACGATATGTGTCTATTCCACCCTTTCTATAGTTCTTATAGACACAGGAGAGAGTCACTCTTTCATAGCTGCTGCCCTTTTTCGGAGCTCGGAGATTCCGACAGAGCCGTTGGCTCGATCCTTACGGATAGAGACTCCTACGGGAGCAGACTCGATGATTACGCACTGGTGCCGGCAGTGTGATCTTACTCTAGGAGGCGAGAGCTTCGGCTGGGATCTTCTTGTAGCAGCGTCGAGGCCTTACGACGTCATCTTGGGCATGGATTGGTTATCTACAGTCCATGCTCAGATTGACTGTTTTAGGCACAAGGTGCGATGTGTGCGCACCGATGGGAGCAGGTTCACCTTCACCGGCGAGAAGGGAGCCTTCGCAGCATAGGATGGACTCACGTAGAGGAGAGGGCAGCCCATCACTCATCAGTTGGATAGCCTCATCCTTGGAGCAGTTGACGTGCGGAGTCCTAGTTTTCCTGTAGTGGTGGATCAGTATGCGGACGTCTTCCCCGACGATGTTCCAGGGCTACCTCCTCGTAGAGTGGTAGACTTTTATATTGATCTATACCCCGGGAAAGCCCCGATATCCACTCCAGCGTATCGGATAGCCCCCGCTGAGCTCCGATAGCTACGGGTATAGTTGGAGGACTTGAAGGTCAAGGGGTTAATCCGACCCAGTGTTTCACCCTGGGCATCCCCGATTTGGTTTGCCAAGAAGGCGGACGGGAGCTTGCGACTGTGTGTTGAATATCGTCGCCTGAACCAGGTGACAGTGAGGAACAAGTATCTGCTACCAAGGATTGATGACCTCTTCGATCAACTCAAGGGAGCACGGTGGTTCTCGAAGATAGACCTCAGGTCAGGCTATCATTAGCTCAGAGTTCGAGACGAGGATGTGCAGAAGACGACCTTCAGGTGTCGGTATGGCCACTATGAGTTCTTGGTTATGCCTTTCGGCGTAACCAACACTCCAGCAGTGTTCATGAGCCTTATGAATAAGATCTTCTAGCCATACCTCGATTGATTTTTCGTGGTCTTCATCGACGAAATTTTGGTGTACTCGACCACGAAGGAGGAGCACACCTACCACTTGTGGGTTGTACTAGACACACTCCGAGAGAACCAGCTTTATGGAAAGATCTCGAAGTGCCATTTCTGGTTACGTGAGGTCCACTTCTTGGGGCACGTCATTTCTGAGGCGGGAGTTGCAGTGGATCCCTTGAAGATCGATGTAGTTCTAGCTTGGGAGCCACCCAGGAGCGTGATGGAGGTGTGGAGTTTCTTGGGTCTAGCCGGATACTATCGAATATTTGTTCCGGACTTCTCCAGAGTTGCGGCGCCACTCTCAGCTTTGAAGAATAATGGGAAACCCTTTGTGTGGTCAGACAGATGTCAGCAGAGCTTCTAGGAGCTGAGGCAGAGATTGACCAGCGCACCTATCTTGAGGTTGCCTGAGAAGGGAGTTGGATACGTAGACTACTGCGATGCAGCAGGGACCAGACTCGGGTGTGTCCTGATGCAGAAGCGGGCCGTGATTGCCTATGGATCACGTCAGTTGAGGCCGCATGAGCAGAACTACGCTACCCATGACCTGGAGTTAGCAGTAGTGGTCTTCGCTCTGAATACATGGCGGCACTATCTGATGGGAGAGCGCTTTACAATCTTTTCTGACCACCAGAGTCTCAGGTACATCTTCTCGTAGAAGGACCTGAACCTGAGACAGCGGTGATGGCTCGAGTTCCTCCAGGACTATGACTTTGAGATAGTCTATACTCTTGGGAAGGGGAACATGGTAGCTGATGCCCTCAGCAGGAGGACATGCATCCAGCTACTTGAGGAGGCGATAGAGCAGCTAGCCGCTTTGCAGATATCCTTCGTGGATAGGGATGGAGCAGCCTTCCTTCAGTCTCTCACAGTCACTCCTCCACTACTGCAGTGGGTCAGAGAGGCACAGCGTGAGGATGATGACTGTGAGACGTGGCGTGCACAGATATCCTTGGGACATGCACCTAATGGATTCTCCTTTGGAGCAGAGCACGACATCCTTTTCAGAGGACGTACCTTGGTACCAATTGCTTTACGAGAGGAGGTGCTGAGAGAGTTTCACACTTCTCCTTTGGCGGTACATCCTAGAGTGGTGAAGATGTACCAGGATCTCAGACGACAGCACTGGTGGCCGGGCATGAAGAAGGTTGTGGCAGAGTTCGTTTCACGGTGCCTCACCTGCCAGCTGGTGAAGGCAGAGCATCAGGTACCAGCAGGCTTGTTACAGCCCTTGGAGGTCCCGGAGTGGAAGTGGGACGGGATATCTATGGACTTCATGACTGGACTTCCACGCACTTCCAGAGGTCACGACTCCATTTGGGTGATTGTTGACCGACTCACCAAGTCGGCATAGTTCTTACCCATCTGAGAGTAGGGCTCAGTGGAGAGCTTGGGGCATCTCTACGTTCAGGAGATTGTACGGCCTCACGGTGTGCCATCGACTATCGTCTCCGATCGGGATGCTCGTTTTACTTCCCGGCTTTGGAAGGGGTTGTAGGAGGCATTCGGGACGCGACTACGTCTGAGCACCACCTTTCACCCTCAGACGGATGGTCAGACGGAGAGGACCATTCAGACTCTCGAGGAAATGCTCCGCGCATGTGTCCTCAACTTTGGTCATAGTTGGGAGGACCTCCTACCCTTGTTGGAGTTTGCGTACAACAACAGCTACCACTCCACCATCGGGATGGCACCATACGAGGTGTTGTACGGTAGGCCTTGCAGATCACTTTTGTGCTGGACAGACCCTGGGGAGTCAGCACTTGTGGGACTAGAGGTGGTCTGGGCCACGACAGAGAAGGTCCAGGTCATCCAGGAGCAGATGAGGACAGCTCAGAGCCGGCAGAAGTCTTATACTGACAAGAGGCGGAGGCCATTAGAGTTCAAGGATGGCGACCACGTCTTCTTGCATGTCTCACCTTGATGTGGTTTGCGGAGATTTGGCTGAGGCGGCAAGTTGTCTCCACGCTTCATTGGACCATTCCAGGTCCTCAGCAGGATTGGCGAGGTGGCTTATCGCCTGGCCCTACAACCTCAGTTGCACCGGGTTCACGACGTCTTCCACGTATCTCAGATGAGGAGATACGTACATGACCCGACGCACATCATTGACTGTGGGGAACTAGACGTGGATGATGGGGCGACTTTTACGGAGGACCCGGTGGAGATAGAGGATCGACAGGAGCGGGTCCTATGTGGGCGATCGATTCCTCTTGTGCGGATCAGATGGAAGCACGGGAACCTCCAGGAGAGCACTTGGGAGCGGGAGGCTCAGATGTATGCTCAGTACCCACATTTGTTTCCTAGTTTTTTATGTATCTTTACGGGGACGTAAATCCCTGAGGTGGGAGTAATGTAAAGACCCGTAAATTTCAAGGAAATTTTTATCTTAATTTTCTTTGGAATTTTACAAGAACGCAGTTTCTGACGGCACCTGATTCCGAGGCCCGGTGTGCCCGGAATCATTTTCCGAAGTTTGGCTCGGATACGTTCAGTGAACGGACGAGCGGGTTTTTCTAACTTTTGAACTGGTTCCCGGAATCGAATTCTGAGGGCACCGATGAAATCGCAGCGCCGGTATTGGCTTAGAAAAACCTCTTCCGGAGTTGCGTTTGCTCGGGTGTGGTTTTTAATTTTTCGGCTTAAAGTTAAGAAATAAAATAAATTGTTCGACAAACTTTATTTTATTTCACTTAAGCCACATGAAGCCACTTGAAAGCCACTTAAACTGAGTTGAAATGGATAGGGTGCTATCCAGAAATATCCTACCCTCTTGGTAGGATATTTGTGAGGTGGGGCCCGCATGAGCCTCGCTGTTTCTTTTCCGCTAAGTAACACACCCGCGAAAACCCGTCATTATGAAAGTCAACTGACGCGTTTTCTTAAATTCTTAACGCACCATTTAATTGGGGGGTTTTATTCGTGAATTAAATGGGAAGTTTCATTCGTTGAATTAATTCAACGAATTGACGGGTCGTTACTTACCTTTTTCGTTTGTTGGAGTAATAATAAAATAAGACCAACACGGCATTTGAAGGATTACACGTTGAGAGGCTTGACAGAATCCTTGAACCTTCATCCTCCTTCACGAATAACGTGAAGAACGCGAAGAACGCCGACCTCTGACGAAGAACGCCGAACCTTCAGAAATCGATGACGTCACGCCATGTTCTGCGACGCCGACGTTCCCTTCCTGCAACGTTCTTCTGCGACATCTCTTCCTCCGCAACGAAATCTTCGATCAGCTGTTTGAGGTAAGAGACTTCGGGTTTCTCTTAAATCTCCCTTGTGTTTTTTTTAACAAAACACAGATTTAATTTTATATAATTAAATTAAATCTGTTGTTTCTTGGTCCGTTGAGTTCGCTGACTCAACGCTGGATTCTGCGAGGACGCGGCACCCTTCCGCGACGACGCAACTATCCCCTCCTTCCGCAACAAACAATTCCGTGAAGAACGTGCATACGACGACGACTATGAGGTAGGGGTTGTTGTGAATAATTACTTTTTCCCGTGATCGTTTCTTTTAAAAGTGAAGAACCCGGACAATAAGAACAATTTTAATCCATTAAAATTGTTGATTCATGTGTTGAATATTTTTCTCCTGTTGTTTTTATCTAACGCGGAGGGTGCGGGCCAAATGAACACGGCCCGACGACCCTCCGCCATTCTTCATTGTTGTGTGGATTTGACGGGCGACAATGGAACGTGCCGCAACAGAAGTTTGATGGTTCTTCAGTGAAGAATGAGTCCCGAGAGGAGCAGCGGCGCAGACGGGAACGGAATCGGACCACCGGAGTGACTCCGGTGGCCCGCGGAAGCCGCGGCGGCGGCTCCCGCGGACCCGCGGCCGCGCGGGTCTGGTGCACTTGGACGCAGCAAAGCCACGTCCTTTGATCCAGCGCGGCCCCACGCGGGGGGCCGCGGCACCTCCAAGCCGCGGGGGCGGCGCCCCGTGGCGTCCAGCTGCTCGGCCGCTCGGCCGAGCCGAGCCAGGCCGGTCCGACTGGCCGAGCCACGCCCGGAACGGGTTGGACCAGGTCAGGTCGACCCGGTTCGGCCAACCCAGGGGGGTCGGGCCGGGTCGGCCCGGGCCCGGACCCCCCGTCTTCGGACCATTTTCGGTCAAATGCCCCTAACTTGAGCTACGGGCCTCCAAACAACTCGCCGTCAACGGAAACGTGATCCTTGGATCGAGACGGTCGTTTTGGTATATCGCACTCAAGGTTCCGTAATACTTTGAGTTCAGCCGGGTTGGTTCGTACACGAAACCAACCGGGCCTTCGGAGCGGAAACACTCATATCTTGAGCTACGGACGTCCGATTGATGTGCCGTTGGCTTTGTTGAATTCCTCTAAGTGAGACGGATCTTTTGGCTCACTCCGCCCGAGGTTTGGACTCAAGTGGAGTACGGTCGGGTTGGTTTTGCCTTAAAAACCAACCGGGCCCCTGAGACGAAAAAGCCAATAACTCTCAGACCGGGCGTCTGATTGACACGTCGTCTGCGACTTTGAGTTCCTATTGACGATACGGAACTTTTGGATACATCAACTTCGGACTTTGTGTCAGTTGATGTATCAGCCTCTTGGCTCGTGGAGCGGACCCTCCCAAACGAGCTTGCTTTGTGCAGGAACCCCAGAACTGGCTACGACTGCTACTTCGACAGCGACGACCGTGCCGAGATCCTCAGTGGACTGCGATGACGACTGTCCAGAGATTCTCAGTGGGCTGCGACGACGACAGTGTAGAGATCCTCAGTGGACTGCGACGACTACTGCACTCAACGATCCTACATGGATCAGTGCTACAGGTCCTGTGTGGGCCCGATCCTGTGTGGGTCTGATCCTGTGTGGGTCAGCGCTCAGCGGTTCTGTGTGAGCCAGCGCCTACAGGTCCTGTGTGGGCCCGATCCTGTGTGGGTCTTTGCGGGGGTTAGTACCTATCGATCCTTTGTGGTTCTGATGACTTAGATGGATTAATGATCATCGTTATCGTCATCCGAAGAAGTATACCTGTGTGAGCTGAATCCCGTGTTACTCTCCTTTGTGGATTGTGTTGAGCTATCCTATGTGGATTTACTGTTTACTCTCCTTTGTGGATTGTGTTGAACTATCCTATGTGGATTACTGTTTACTCTCCTTTGTGGATTGTGTTGTGCTACCCTGTGTGGGTATACGTTTGCTTTCCTGTGTGGACTAGGTTGTGCTTGGGCTCGGACGTTGGAGCCGAACGGGAATTGAGGACTTAGGTATATGTATGGGCATATACCTAAGTCGTGTCAGATGTTACTTCGTGATTGTATCATTCCTTTTTGGATTATCCTTTGTGGATTTCGGGAGACTTTCGGGGGTCTCGGGGTCCCTACTGAGTAGCTTATACTCACCCCTGCACAGGCTTTGCCCGTACTACGTTTTGTTGGTTTCAGACGACGGACAACGCTGATCGTGGTGGATGCGTGCGGAGAAGGACGGTACCTGGAGGTGGACCACTAGGCGGGACGTACTCGGAGCGGTTAGGTGGACCTGAGGAGCAGTGGAGGCTATATGTACCCACCCTTCAGGTGGGAATTCCAGAGGATGGCTCGACGCTGCGGCTTTTCCTTTCAGTTGTTGTTTTCCCCTTTCAGTTGTACTTTACAGTTGGGCTTGTATTTCCGACCCCCTTTACTTTCAGCACAGCATATTACAGTTTTTACTTAGTGTTTACTTTTCCACTTTCTTACTATGTGGTTCTTTTTTACTTTTCAAAGGCAATGCCTTCCCTCTTTCCGGGATTTATGCCTTGGTGCTAGTCGCCATCCCCTGGCCTATGGAAGGCGGGCTTTGGGTAGTCACGGCACGGGCCCCGAGGACGGGTCGTGACACGCAACATCACTATGCTAATTATTTTCTTTTAAATAATCTAGAATGTTAGAGATTTTGGATGAAAAACTATGTGGATTCTCTAACAAACCTATGGCATAATTTCTCCTTGATGAAGAAAGACGAATTGGTGACAGTTTCCCTCTCCAAAAAAGAACAAAAAATGATGAAATGATCATTGGAGTATCAGATCCAGAGGGTTAAAAAGGACGATGCAAATCACATCCTTCATCATCAGCGGATCCAATGAATCCATGCCAGGGGTTCTATTATTTTATGAGATTAAAATAATCCTATTTCTCATTCTTGAAAAATAAAACTAATGTGGATCAACTGACTAATGGGTTGATCAGTGACTCATTTGTTCTTTTGGGTGGTTGTTTCGGGTTCTTGATTTGGGGATTTCATTATTTCAAATGACAATTGTTGATTTCCCCATGTTAAAACACTAACACAGAGGATGCGGGCCATTCCAAACAAGGCTTAGACCCCCTGATGGTCATGGTTCATGTGTGTTCATTGTGCACAACTAGGAAACATTTAAACAATATGAATGTAAGAGACTTAGAGTGAAGGTAGTGATTCGTGAGGCCCATAGGTGTAGACGGGAAGGAAAACGGACCATCAAAGCATCTTTAGTGTCCTGCAGAAGCACCCACCGGCACGACACCGTCATCGCGGAAACACTAGAGACCGATGGTGGTGGAATCCGTAACCAGATTTTGGCAGTCGTGGAAGATGTGGTGTGGGTGCGCCACGTGGGGGCGGAGGAGCCCTCTCCGCTATATCACAATGGCTGATAGAGCCAGATGTTTTAGGTGGTAAGGTGGCACCCCGCGGGCACAGCCATCTAGGTGAACTGGACGCACCACATTCGGTCCAACAGCCGCATCCATGTGGTCAGGGATCTCCAGGCAGTCGAACCCGTTAGTCGAACATGTCGTCCAGTCCAGACCCCTACTAGACCTTGACCCGACTAAGCCCATTTCACTAACACTTGAGTAACTCGCAAACCAGACATTGGATTGATGCGCCATCTACGGTGTGAGGACCCTAGAAACAAAGAGGTAATTTTGAGATAATCTACTAGTGTTTTGGAAGATGTTGGAGTATGTATGGGTGGGATTGGACTCGAATCCAACCAGGTCGTCTTTACCTTTTTGCATATATCTTATAGACTTAGCGTCCAATTGAAGCGTTGTATGTTGCATTGGAACCATTACAACAAGGTTTTCCTTTGGGATACATATTCAGGGGACATTGTGGTAGTTGAGATACGATTGATAGAATGAAGAGAAGAACCTCAAGTACTCAAGACCACTAAGTGTGTAAATCCTATGAATGGCTATCAAGTGATGAACGACCCTTCTTGGATCGGCATGAGAGCGACCCTCCATGGATCGACAGTAGTGAGAAACTATGTGGATCAGAAATATATAGACCCTTTGTGTATTAGTATAGTAGTGGCCCTCCATGGTTTGGTAAAAGTGAGACCCTCTTGGGATCTACAGTAGTGCGACTCTTAGTGGATCGACAAAAGAGAGACCCTTTTTGGAACGACAGTATAGCGACCCTTTATGGATCAATAGCAGAACCTCTCAATAGAATAAAATGATCTATCACAAGACTAATCATCATTATTCTTGGTTTCTATGTTGCATAACTAGTGTGAGCTATTTATTTTACTTTTGTTTATGTTGTTGTGGTCTTATTTGGTGGTTTTACCTATGGGGTATTTTTTCTTTGTGGTGTTTCACTTCTTAGAGTACCGAGAGACCGTCAGGGGGTCTCGGGGTCCCTAATGAGTATTGTTATACACAACCCTGCATAGGATTCGACCACATGGGTTGTTTCTGGTGTAGAAGATCGACATTTTGAAAGAGTTTCTCAGGGGGACGGGACTGACGGACACTACGTAGATGGACTTGGCAGCCTAGGACTAGGTGGGGCCTAGTAGGAGCAGGCGTGCATGACATGCTACTTCAGCATCCAGTAGCTTAACTACTCTCACAAATAGGCGGTGTTTTCTACGGATGTCCATCAGAGTTTCCTTTTGTAATTTTCTATTTTCATTTCATTGTTGGGGTTGTATTCTACCCACTTACTTTCACTTGTACTTGCACTCAGCCTTGTATTAATGGTATACTGGTTTCCCCCTTTCAATGTGTTGGGATGCAGTTTGACGTGTGTATATTCACGCTCAAAGGCAATACCTTTCCCTTTTTGGGATATGTCTTTCTGGTGCCAGTCACTAACCTCTAGCCTACGTAAGGCGGGCTTGGGGTTCTCATATCATGAGCCCCGGGGGACGGGTCTTGAAAAATAGGTAGAAAAAGGAATTTTGTTCTAACAGAATATCTAACAGTCTGTATTGTCCAATTATTGAAATAGTCTTAAGTGTCTTGAGTTCATATTTCAGTCTATGAAGTATTGTATTGGTGTTGTGGCTGACATATCCATGACCGAGGACCCTCAATTCTGTTTTTCGATTTGGTACACAAAAACACTAGATGCATGTGTTCTGAAAATGTTTTTCACTTGTTCTCTTTTGATTAAGGTCACCTGGTATAACTTATTAATCGTTGTTCATATTGATTATCTTTCAATATGACTCCATGCATACAGCCAGCCAGGATTCCAATGTGTGACCATGAGTATGGTTCACAAAGTGACGAGGCTTCAGTACAAGGATTGATTCATGAGATGGTACCATTGGGTGATGTCCCAGTGATACCACTACCCATTGTTCAGAAGTTACTACAGAAGCTATTGATAGTGGACACATGTAGTTTCAATTCCTTGAAAATGCTATAGTGATAGATACCCCTCACGTTATAAGGAATTCTTGACTCACAGGCGGCTATATCCTTTTTTGAGGTGGTGGCCGAGTTTCCATCTAGACAAAGAACCATTAGATCGGATGGTAGACCTAGAAGTGATCATTATACATGGATCAGGAGTGCGATTTCATGGTTTAGATTACATCTATCTTACGATGAGGTGACTTTTCTATGGAAAGATCTTTAGAACCATTATTAGAGAGGAGGTTTCGTTCCATAAAAATCTTAAGGGGTATGTGTTCCTAAGAGCTTCTACAGCTTTGACAGGAAGACAGGTCGGTAGCTGAGTATTAGTTGAGGAATAACGAAAATTCCAGGTAATCGATTAATACGATACGACATGTGCTTCAGGGCTCAGACCTTAGAGTGATATGTGTTTAGGGACATCTAATCAATCACTATTAATATGTGAATTCTTAATAATGTAAGGGTTATAGAGAGAACATTTGTGGTTGAAAATTCATTGGCTGAGTAGATACATGGTGTGAATGACAGTAGTGGGAATGTAGAAAACCAATTTTAGTCTCAGATACATGGATTTGTAAAATGTTTCGGGAAGAGTAAGTGACAGGGATACATTAATCTGTAGGATAATAGGCATGGAAGGGTGGCTAGGAGATTAGTTATAGGTGGTATACATTTAGACATGTTACAACTACCACCCCAATGTGGCCCACACCAGGCTCAGGGAGCTTGAGGAAATGGGAAGGGAGTAGCTGCCTGCGGTCAAAGAGTATGACCCAAGGGCTCTGAGAATGATTCGAGGTACATTCTATGTCTACTACTAGCTGTTGTATTAATAGATGTAGGTACTAACATTCATTCTTATCAAGAATCTTGTTCTAGACCAAGAGTTTCTGGTAAAATTGTTGACTTGATCCTTACGTCTGGAGATAGCTATGGGAGGAGACTCAATAATCACACTTATGACGATGGTGTGATTTTTCCCTTTAATCGAGAGTGTCGTTTGGAACCTCTTGGTGGCAACGTTGAGGCCTTACGACAATAGTTTGGGTATGGACTAGTCATCCATAATTCATGCTTAGATTGCTTGTTTTAGGAAAAAGGATTTTTTATATCTCCAGCATTGGAATGAGGTTTTCCTTGGTCAAATAAAAATTAAACCTAATTTTTATGGGATAAAATATTACATATGAGAGTTCATCTGATCTCTCTTCAGTTGGAAAACATTACCCTCATGGAAGTAGACTTGTTGAGTTCTCTACTTCCAATAGTAGTGGTGGAATGTAAGAATATACTCTCCAAAGACATTTCCAAAAATACCTCCCTATAGGAGGAGGGACTTATGTATCATTCTACACCCCTATATTGCACCAATAACAATATCATTATGTTGGAGGAATTTTGTAGAGCTTCATAATAAGGGGGCGTTGGTGGAGGAATTGCATAGGAACGGCTTAGTATGACCTAGTGTTCGGGGTTATGTGTGAACTCTAGGCACCTTAATCATGTGTCCTTATAGAGAGACTACCATTTAACAAAGGGCGATGCGGACATTAATCAGTTAAATAGGGTATCCTTTCCCCTGGATGGAAGGGTTCTCATTGGATTTACAAATGTTGAGATACTGGAAATGGTTGGAGTTCCTCGAGAACTCTGACCTTGAGAAAGTATACACTCATGGGAATCGGGATGTGGTGGAATACGTGCTCAGCAGGAGTTCTATTTTACAACTACAAATTGAGGTGACAAAGGAGCTAGTCGTGATGCTGATATCCTTTGCGGATGATGATGGACCAGCTTACCTCTAGAATATGACTATCTCTCCACCACACCTTCAGCGAGTTATGGAGGCACAACTTTTGGATGATTACGACGAGGCCCAACGTGCTCATATATCCTTAGGACATGCTTCTAATGGATTTTCAATTAGAGGGGAGCATGTCATCTTTTTTCTAGGACACACCATGGTACGAGTGTCGTTATGGGATGAGGTGTTGAGGGAATCTCATTAATCCCCTTTAGAGGTACATCCTGGTGTGGAAAAGATATACTAGGACCTCAGACATCAATACTGGTTTCTAGGGATGAAGCAATTGGTGGTCGAGTTCATTTCATGATGCCTCACTTGTCAGCAAGTGAATGATAAGCATCAGTTTCTATCACGCTTGAGCAAATCTTTTACCCCTAAGCAGATTGCCAGATGGATCGGACCATACAGACCTTGGAAGACATTCTATGTGCTTGTGTCATTGATTTTGGTCACATTTGGGAGGACCACCCACCACTAGTGGAGTTTGGGTAAACCAATAGCTATCACTCAACTATTGGAATGGCACTATTTGAGGGCTTCTACGGGTGGCCTTGTAGATCACCTCTATGCTAGAAAAAACTAGGGGAGTCCACACACATGGTTGAAAGTTGGTACCGGCTACCACTGAGAAGTTTCAGATCATCCAATATTGGATGAATATTTCACAAAGAAGATAGAACTCTTATTCCAACAGGAGATGAGGACCCTTGGAGTTTGAAGAGGGAGGCCATGTTTTCTTTTGGGTCTTACCCCGATTGTGATTGCAATGATTTGTCTGGGGTGGGAAGCTATCTCTGTGGTTAATCAGATATTTTTTTAGATCCTCCGCAGAATTTGTGAGGTGGCATACCACCCGGCTCTCCCCCCATAGATGCACCAGATGCACTATGTTTTTCATGTGTCGTAGCTGAGGAGGTACTTTCATGATACATCTCATGCCATCGACTAGGGTGATCTAGACATTGAAGATGAGTTGACGTTTGAGTAGTTCCTGGTGGTCATAGAGGATCGACAGGAGCGGGTCCTCCCTGGATGGTTGAATCTTCTAGTGCACATTTAGTGGCACTATGGGAATCTATATGAGATCACATGGTAGTAGGAGCCTCATATTTATTCTCAGTACCCCAACTTGTTTTATTTTACATTCTTTTTTCTTTTTTGGATGTAAATACCTATGGTGGGGAGAATATAATGTCCCAGAATTTCAGTATAATTGTTTTTTAATTATATGAATGTTTTTTGAGATCATGAAATTTGATAGTAGGTGATTCTGAGGCCCGAAGTACCCGGAATTATCCATTAAAAAATTTTAATCTTTCAATAATGCTCATGAGTAGTTTTTCAGAAAAAGTGAAATTACTCTTAAACTAGTGCAAGGATAAAAAAATCTGGGGCACTATTGTGTTCAGAATGGTTGTTTTACCCTAGGTCTGACTTATGATTAGTCGATGTATGCCTCCAGTGAGAAAACACAAAAATGGATTAACCGTTATTAAAATAATTAAATAAAATTATTTTATTTTTCAAATTCATATAACTCATAAAAGGTGACATAGATTAAAAATATGAGACCACCACGAAGCCCATGAGGGTATTCGTTCCTTAGACAGATCCTTAGGCCGGTGTGGGCTGACAGTGGAAGTTAGTTTTTGGCCGTAAATTAAATAATCAAGTAAGAATTATTTTATTATCAAATCTTTATAATTCCTAAATGGTAACTCGAATTAGAAATCTGAGAGAACCGTTGAGCTTGTTAGGGTGTGTTCCCCTAAGACGAAGCCTAACCTTAACCGGAGTGGGTCAAGGGGGGCTTTTAATGTATTCTAAACTTTTTTAAGGTTTGTTTAGTAAACGTTCAAGGGGGATTTCATATCCTTTGAATTAGTGCTCAGATCAAAAATCTGAGGGTGCTGTTGATTTTGAAATGTCGGGATTCACCTGAAAATGACTTAACATCAACTGGAAAGGGCCGATCAGAAATGTTATTTTTCATACTTTTAGAGAAAAATAATAAAATATTTTAAAAAATATATTTCCTTTTTTCTCACCATTTACTGGCAGATGAAAACACTACGGTGCAGTGATAAGGCGGTGTCAAGGCACATTAATTAAGGGTCAGTAATTTCTCATTTGAAACCACGACGCTATAATATAAATGAATCATTTAATGTTTCTCATTTAATGTTGCTCATTTGATGAGCATCATTAATAGGTGAAACGTTGCTACACTGATTATTTTCTTTAAAATAATCCATCGTATTAGAGATTGGGGGTGGAGAAATGTGGGGATTCTCTGATGAACCACTGGAGGACATCCAACCCAATGAAGAACAATGAACCACTGGTAGTTTCACTCTGCAACAACGAACAAAGAATGAAGAAACAAAAATTGGACGATCAGATCAGGAGATTGAAAAATGTAGATATGAATCGAATCCTTCTTCATCATAATATCCAATGAATCTATTTAGGAGGATTAATTATTTTTTGTGATTAAAATACTCCCTTATCCCATTCTCAAAAAATACAATGAATATGGATCAGTCGACAAACAAGTTGATCTATGTCTCATTTGTTCTTGAGGGTGGTTGCTGAGGGGTCTAGATTTGGGGATTTACATCTTTCAAATGATGATCGATGCTTTCCCTATGTCAAAAGAGAAACATGGAGGGCACAATCCAATCTGAACAATGCTTGGACCCCCACAGTTCTTGTTTTATGCGTTTTTTTGTGAACAATAGGGCAACGTGGCGGAAAGATGAATGTAAGAGCCTCACAGTGAAGGTGGTGACCTGAGATTCTCTTAGGAATAGATAGGGAGGAAAACGAACCACCATAGCATCTCTGGTGGACCACAAAATCACCTGTCGACGCGACACCAGCGGTGCGGTGGCGACAGTCGGCCCGTGCCATCCGCCTGGAGAAGACATGACCATAGGTGATGCAGTGGCAAAAGACATGGATGAATGACCACAAAGGTAGAAGACGCGGTGCTGGTGCACCGTGTGGGGGAGGAGCTGCCATCATGGGCATCTCGGCAGGAGAGCAAAGGCCGGTAGAGCTGGCCTATTTGGGATGTGGGGCGGCACCCCACATGTGATGCCAGTTGGGTGAACCATATGTACCACGTCTAGTCTAGAAAAAACAGCCTGCATTCACATGGGTCAGGATCTCCAAGATTTCCAAACCTGGGAACTAGCCCAGGTTCGCCAACTGGGCCTGACCCCTATCGGACCCTGACCCGACCGACCTTGTTTCAATAAAGCTTGAGTAACTCACAAACCAAGGGTCTGATTGAAGCGCCGTATATGGAATGAGGACCCTTGTGATGAGGAGGTCATTTTGAAATTCCCCAATTCAGTTTTTAAAGACGTTGGAGTACGAACAAGTGAGATTATACTCGAATCCAACTGGGACCTATTTACCTTTTGCCTATATCTTACCGACTGATGTTCGAATAACGCATCATCTATCACATTGGAACCCTTATGAAAAGGCTTTCAATTGGGTTAATTCTTCATGTGATTTTGTGGTAGTTGATGTAAGACTGGTATTATGAGGAGTATAACCTCTGAAACTCAAGTGCACCAAGTGTGGGAATCATGTGGCTGGTTTTCAAGTGAAGAGAGACACTCTGGGGATCGGCATGAGTGCGACCCTCTAGGGATTGGTAGCAGTGAGATCCTCCATGGATCAGGAATAGAGTGACCCTCTATGGATCTGCATGAGAGAGACCCTTCATGGAACACCAATAGTGAAACCTTCTTTGGATCAATATTAGTGCGACCATCTTTGTATCGACAGAATAGAGGCCCTTTGTAGATCAGTTGTATAACAAATGTAATGACCTAGCAATTCTCATTGGATTGAGAGATCAACGGGTCATTACTTGGCCTTTAGCGACATCCCCAAGGCGCCAAAGGCTGGTAATAAATGTCGAAGGGTTTTGAATACAAGTGGGGGACGATTTACCATTTAAGAGATAACCCATAAACCAACCAACCAAAACTCAACATAACTACATGATGCATGAATAAATGAGAGACAACATCAACAACTTCATTTATAAAAATCACATAAAAGTACACAATAGAGGAATACTGAACAAAGTAACAAATGCATAGCAGATAAACAACCCAAGACTCTCAATAGACTCCATGACTCTGTGATTCACAAACTCCAGGCGCCACAACATCTCCCAAGCATCACCACCAACCAATAGTAATGAGATGCTTTTCCATTACCTGTGTCCCAGAAAATAGCATATGAAAAAGAACCAATGTTCCAAGGCAGGGGTGAGTATAAAACTCAGTAGGTTTCCCCAATGACTTACCTACTCACGCGACTATGATATAAGAGTTCGCAATATTTATATAAAAACTATTTATATAAAAAAATTTCAAAAAAGCAGTTTATAACTATATATAAACAAGTTCCAAAACCATTCACCACCAAATTCTTTCCAAGAGAAATCAAAAAAAAATTCCAACAAGTAATTTTTCTAGAAAAATAACCAAATATGATTTCAAAACATTTCACAAACATCCCTTTTTGGCATTTCCCACCATTTCAAAAACCCATGAAATCATCCATGCATACTTCGTTATGACAGTTCCATACTCATGAGCGGTCTCTCGTTGATCTACCAAGTCGTCGCAAGGTAATTTTCCCCCATGTGCCATTACACCTTTTGCACTGAGAACAAGGTCATATTTCAACCAAGCCTCGTACTTAAAGTCACCATGTGCCATTAAACGTTTGTCACCGAGTATAAGGCCCTATTTAAACCAAGCCTCGTACAATGCAATATGAACACACACCACACAATACCAACAATCATTCCAAAAACAACCTTCCAATAAAACACCTTTTATTGAAAACCATTACCATCAAACCATGTGTGTTCAACCCATTCAAACCATTTCAATAAAACCACCCTGTTATTGAAAACTAATTTCATCAAAACCATTTCAATAAAACTATTTTTATTGAAAACCCCATTTTCATCAAAAAATTTCCATTTTCAGAAAACCTACAATTTAAAATCATCATTTTAAATTCATGAAGCCACATCACTTTTCACAACAATTCACTAAGATTTCACAATTTCACCCAAAACCTAAATCATCACTAGAGAAGATTTATTTCATGATTTCAACAATCAATTTCATTCAAATAAAACAATTTAAATTGAATCCAACCAATTCTAGCAAGAGGAGTTGAGAGTGAAGCCACATACCTTAACAAAAAGGGTGAAACCAAGCAACGGACAAAGAACGCTCAAGAACGCCGGGTCAAAACTCCAAGAATCCTCCTTAGATCTCTCCTCCTAACACAACCAAGACCAAATCATGTCATATTTGGCATCCACACCCTTATCTCTACCCATAATGGGTGTAGATCTAAGAAAACGAAAGAAGAGGAGAAGTAGATCTAAGTAGATCTAAGAAACGATCAAGAACGATCACATACCTTAAGACTTCGGCTTCGATTCGCCAAGATAACCCTTCAAATCGCCTCTGGAACGGCTGTGAGAAGTCCTATAACCTTCAAGGGAGAGTAATCTCGAGTTAGGGCCGCTTAGGGGATTTAAACAAGGAAATTAAAGGCAAAACAAGTTAGATCCACAATTTTAGGATATAACATTAAGTGACCGCACGGTTAGTCTGCACAGTTTGACAAACTGTGTGGTAACCGTGCGTTAGCTTCTGCCTCGGCCATCCTTTATGCAAGGTTTGTCCACATGGTTAGACAAACTGTGCGCCTACCATGCGGAAGCCACTGCCTCTCCAATTATCCACGCACGATTTGGCAGCACGATTTAGACTAACCGTGCACTAACCGTGGGCCTTCCCATTTACTTCAAACTTCAATAAAGGATCTCACGACTCTCCCAAACGCCACCTTTTACTTTTACCAGAAGAAAATCATCAAGTAAGGGTTACATAACCGAAACTAGGGGTACTATATTATCCCACCCATTGGCCTTTCCGTCCCCGGAAAGTATAATACCATTCCTTGCCTGAAAGAGTTCTGGCCACTGCTCTTTCAATTCTTTCTCGCGTTCCCAAGTATCTTCCTGAATCTGACCATGTTGCCACAAAACCCGCACTAGGCCGATGCTTTTTCCACATAAGAGTTTATCCTATCTATCCACAATCCACACCAGGATGTGTACCAATGAAGCATCCGGCTCTAGTTAAACATGATCCCATATGATCACATGGTCAGGATCAAGCTGATACTTCTTCAACTGAGATACATGGAACACATTATGCACTGCACTGAACTATTGTGGTAATGCCAACGGATAAGCCACCTCTCCAACCCATTCCAGTATCTCAAAAGGGCCAATGTAACGAGGATATAATTTTCCTTGCTTCCCAAAATGATGATTTCCAAGTATTAGAGAGATTCACAAAAAGATATGATCACCCACTGCAAACGACAACGGTCTTCGGCGATGATCCGCATATGAGTTCTGACGACTCTGTGCTGTCTCCATCCTCTTCCTAATCAAATAAATCTTCTCCGTTGTTTCATGGATGAGGCTCAGCCCAACTAGTGAAGTCTCACCTATTTCCACCCAGCATAGTGGGGAACGACAAGGACACCCATACAATGCTTCAAGGGGAGTCATGTGTATCGAAGCTTGATAGTTTTTATTGTATGAGAACTCTACTAAGGGTATATGATCCTCCCATGAGGCACCAAAATCCATTACACAAGCCCGCATCATGTCTTCCAATGTTTGTATCGTCCCCTCAGATTGCCCATCTATCTAAGGATGATACGCTGTACTCATCGTCAACTGAGTCCCAAGGTCTTGCTGTAAATATTTCCAAAAACGAGATGTGAACCTCAGATCTCTATCTGAGACGATAGAAACTGGTACACCGTGCCTCTTTACCTCTTCCCAGATATAGATTTTTGAATGATCTTCCACCGTATGAGTTTCAAAAATTGGGATAAAATGGGCCGAATTAGTTAGACAACCCACTATCACCCAAATGGCATCGTGGTTCCGGACCGTTCTTGGAAGACCTGTAACAAAATTCATTACTTTCTGCTCCCATTTCCACACTGGGATAGGTAAGGACTGTAACATACCAGATGATCTCTAATTATATACTTTAACCTGCTAACAAGTTATGCATCGTGAGATGAACTCGGCCACCTTCTTTTTTGTGCCGCTCCACCAAAACTGTGTCTTCAACGCCTTGTGCATCTTCTGTGTACCCAAATGTACATCCCATCAGGAATGGTGGTAAGCATGAAGGAGTTGTTCCTAAGTAGTTAAAGGTAAAACTAATTGATCTTGAAACTAGATAACTGAACTTCCATCCATCTTTTATCCCTAAATGGTCTCCCCACCATTGAGTTTTGAACTCACTGCAACACAGTAGAGATCAGATGCATGTGCCTCCTTTACTCTCTCCACCAAATCATGAACAAGCATAACTTAAAAGAAAACCGCGACATCAACTCAGTTTTCACATTCCATGTGCATGTCGGCTATGACTGACATCAACTTCCATTCATCTGAAGCTTCCTTTGCCAACTGACCAGACGACTTCCTGCTTAATGCATCGGCCACTGAATTTCCCTTACCTGGTGTATACATCAAGTCAAAGTCAAACATTTGAAGATACTCCATTCATCTCCTCTACCTCATATCCAAATATCATTGTGAGAAAATGTGTTTCAAGCTTTTGTGATCTGTAAATACAGTGAATTTTTCACCAATGAGATAATTTAATCATGTCTTCAAAGCATGGACAACTGCAGCCAATTCCAAGTCATGTGTTGGGTAATTTATCTCATGCACCCTCAACTAACTTGTCCCATAAGCTTCAACATCGTCTCCTTGCATGAGAACATAGCCCAACCCTGATCCTGAAGCATCACAATACACCACATACCCCTGTCTTGATTCTGGAACGATCAAGATGGGTGCTGATGTAAGGCGAACTTTTAACTCCTGAAAAGATTTTTGACATTCCTCAGCCAATTGAAATGAATTGTTATTCTTTGTCAATGCTGTCATAGGTGAATCTACTTGTGAGAAGCCATAGACAAAGCATTGGTAATAACTAGCTAGACCAAGAAAACATTGTATTTCAAAGACATTCTTCAGCGGTTTCCAAGAAATAACAGATTCTATTTTTTCTAGGTCCACTGAAACACCTATCTCAGAAAACACATGGCCCAAAAAGTGTACCTCTTGTATCCAAAAATCGAACTTTGATAATTTGGCATACAACTGATTGTCTCTCAAGATTTCCAACACTATTGCCAAGTGTTGCTCATGCTCTGCCCTTGTTATTGAATACACAAATATGTCGTCCACAAACACCACAATAAAAGCATACAGATATCGTTGAAATATCTTATTCATCAAGGCCATGAAAACTGATGGTACATTCATAAGACCAAAAGGTATGACTACATATTCGTAGTGGCCATATCTGCTTCTGAAGGTTTTCTTTGGAATATCCTCCTTCCAAACTTGCAACTGGTGATATCCTGACCGTAATTCATTCTTAGAGAACCACTGAGCTCCCCTCAAATGATCAAATAGGTCATCAATGCATGGAAGTGGATATCTATTCTTTATCATAACTTGGTTAATTTTATGATAATCCACACATAGCCTCAAGGTTCAATCTATTTTCTTTACAAACAAACCTGGTGCTGCCCACGGAGACACGCTTGGCCGAATAAAACCCTTGCTTTCCAGCTCCTCTACCTGCACATTCAATTCCCGTAACTCTATTGGTGCCATCCTATAAGACGGGAGGGAAATAGGACTGGTCCCTAGATGGAGATCAATCGTAAACTCCACTTCTCTTACAGGTGGTAACCCTGAGAAGTTTTGGGGAAATACGTCTGGAAATTGATCCACCACAGCTGGAAAACTATCTCCAACAATTTCTTCCCTTGATTCCAAGGTCAACACTGTCAACTGGTGAGAGATCATTCCCACCATTGGTGCAAACAATCTCTTTGCACGTTTCTTTACCATCCTCTCACCTCTGAAGAGATGGTTGATGTTGTCCTCTATCATGAAACTAACAGTTCTCCTATAACAGTCGATGTGAGCCTTAAACATTGTCAACCAATCCATACCCAGGATTACATCATAGACATTCATATCCAACATATTGAAGTCCCATTTCAACTCAGATTCATTCTACGGTTATAGCACATGCTCTACACACGAAGGCTTGATATTCTCTTTCACCCAGAGGAGTTTGTAGTTTCAAGACAGAAGGCATCATTTCCAATTTTAAACATAGCAAGTCAATAGCATGAGAAGCAATGAAGGAATGTGATGCACCAGTATCAAAAAACAATTGCACAAGTGTAAAATTCAAAAGAATCATACCTCTCACAGTAGATGGTCCAGCCTGATCATCTACCATTATATATTCAGCTCCATACAATTGCTTCATTGTTGCACTGTTCTCTTTGTTTCCTTGCGGAGATTTCCCAGGATGAGGATTCAGGGTATTCTTGGAATCACCATGGCTAGCTCTGTTATGATGATGAGACTGATTCTATTGTCCTCATCCTGTAGAATCATATGATGCTTGCGACACATGAGAATTGTCCCAAACACCCGACCTTGGAGTACTGCAATAGTATCACTGAAGATGCCCCATATTATTTCAATTGTGGCATGCTCTCAGTGGTGTTGTACATTCTCATTCCACGTGATCAAAAGAGCCACATTGAAAACAAACAGCTTTGCTCTGGGTTCATGGAGGAAGGTTTACTGATCCCGTCATCTGGTTCAGATTGACACTCCCACTTTGGAAATAGGTGTCCCTCTTTCGCTTGTTCCCAACCTTAGAGTTCCCACCCCTTCCCGTGGGTATGATCATGCTTCCTCTTATCGATCCTAAGATATCACATTCTGTAGCCATAGCTCTATTCACCATTTCTGTATAATCCATGATATAGAGCACTGTAATCTTTGATCCAATCTCCTACCTTATCACTGATTCGAAGACGCGTACCTTTAACGACGCACTCGTTTCAACCTCTAGTGAAAAATGGACTAAATACATGAATTTAGCTACATACTCTGTGAGATAGAGGTTATCCTATTTCAAGCTGAAAAAGTTCGTTGTTTTCTGGATCTTGAACTTGTGAGGATAGAATTGTTTTTCGAACAATTCCTCAAAATCCTCCCATGTAATTCCTTCATCCAATTTAGCCTACACTACTAAATCCCACCACTGACATGCAAGATCCTCAAGCATATAGTTCGCGAGTTTTAATTTCAGCTCCACTGGTGTGCCGATGAAATCCAAGATTCGATTCATCATGCTTAGCCACACCTCCGCCTTTTCGGGTCCAGCATCACCTGGAAAGTTAGGTGGATTCTGCTTCATGAACTGGATAGTGTGATCCACATTCCTTGGTTCTTTCCTCTGGTTCCCCGTATCTACAGCTTGAAAATCTTGGACAGTACTATGAACCAGCTCTTGGTTCATGTGTGGTTCTGGTAGAACCACATTCTCCGCCGCTTCTTTGGGTTGGTTTCGACGACGCCTACCGGGTGCCATTTTCTAAACCAACCACAAACTCTGTGAATCTCACTCCCTAGCAATTTTTGGGCTAGCATTTCAAATTCTATCACATCAACTATCACAACATTGTTCTCAAAACAACTTTTTTCCATTTTTAACCATTTTTTAAAACATTTCTCATGCTTTTGAAAATTAAATAATTTTTTAAAATACACCAAATATCCACTTTTCAAAATATTTCATTTAAAAATCAATTCTGTATTTTTCAAAAAATTACATCTTTGCACAAAATCATAACTCATTCCTCACCATGAGATACGCAGTCCTAGTGGGAAGTCATTCCTCTACAATGCATGTTATTCTCATATCATTGGCTAAACCCATGACAATGAGATTTCCATCTTTCTAGAAGTGTCTCCAAAACACTTATGTATCCACACCCTGGTAACTTGAAGTTCATCATAAAGGGGTTAACTATGTCCTTTTATGTTATACCTTTCACGTTCAGATAATCCTACTCCTGTCTAAGATTCAAACACAAGGAATATACAAGAATGAATTTCAACTCCATGACCATTTGTACCTCAATGGAAGGACCAGACCGATACCATTTGTAATCACCTGCCAATTCTCATTGGCTTGAGAGCTCAATGAGTCATTATTTGGCCTTAAGTGACATCCCCAAGGCGGCAAAGACTGGAAATAAATGCCGAAGGGTTTTGAATACAAGTGGGGGATGATTTACACTTTAAGAGATAACCCATAAACCAACAAACCAAAACTCAACATAACTACATGATGCATGAATAAATGAGAGACAACAGCAAAAACTTCTTTTATAACAACAACATAAATGTACACAACAGTGGAATACTGAACAATGTAACAAATGCACAGTGGATAAACAACCCAAGAATCTTAAGAGACTCCACGACTCCATGATCCACAAACTCCAAACTCCACAACATCTCCCAAGAATCACCACCAACAACTAGTAATTAGATGCTTTTCCTTTACCTATGTCCCGGAAAACAGCATCTACCAAAGCACCAAAGTGCCAAGGCAGGGGTGAGTATAAAACTCAATAGGTTTCCCCAATGACTTCCCTAGTCACACCACTAGGATAGAAGAGTTTGCAATATTTATATAAAAACATTTTATATAAAACATTTTCACAAAAGAAGTTTATAACTAAATATAAACAAGTTCCAAAACCATTCACCACCAAAGGCATTCCAAGAGAAATCAAAACCAATTTTTCCAACATGTTCCTTTTCCAGAAAAATGACCAAATACACTTTCAAACCATTTCACAAACATCCCTTTTTGGCATTTCCAACCATTTCACATACTCGTGAAATCAACCATGCATGCTTCGTTATGACAGTTCCATACTCATGATCGGTCTCTCATTGATCTACCAAGTCATCACAAGGTAACTGTTCCCCATGTGACATTACACCTTTGGAATCGAGCACAAAGTCATATTTCAACCAAGCCTCGTACTTAATGTCACAATGTACCATTAAACGTTTGGCACCAAGCACAAGGTCCTATTTCAACCAAGCCCCATAAAATGCAATATGAACACACACCACACAATACCAACAATCATGCCAAAACCAACCTTTCAATAATACACCGTTTATTGAAAACCATTTCCATCAAACCATGTGTTTTCAACCCATTCAAACCATTTCATTAAAACCACCCTTTTATTGAAAAACAATTTCATCAAAACCAGTTCAATCTCAAACCATTTTAATAAAACTCTTTTTATTGAAAAAACTATTTTCATCAAACCATTTCCAATTTCAGCAAACCTACAATTTAAAATAAACATTTTAAATTCATGAAGCCACATCACTTTGCACAACAATTCACCAAGAGTTCACAATTTCACCCAAAGCATAAATCATCACTAGAGAAAATTTATTTCATGCTTTCAACAATCAATTTCACTCAAATAAACCAATTGAAATCTATGCCATCCAATTCTAGCAAGAGGAGTCGAGAGTGAATCCACCTACCTCAACAAAAAGGGCGAAACCAAGCAATGGACGAAGAATGCTCAAGAACACTAGGTCAAAACATTAATAATCCTCCTTAGATCTCTCCTCCTAACACAACCAAGACCAAATCATGTCATATTTGGCATCCACACCCTTAGATCTACCCATAACGGGCGTAGATCTAAGAAAACGAGAGAAGAGGAGAAGTAGATCTATGTAGACTAAGAAACAATCAAGAACGATCACATACCTTAAGAATCCGGCTTCGATTAGCCAAGAGAACCCTTCGAATCGCCTCTGGAACGCCTGTGAGAAGTCCTCTAACCTTCAAGGGAGATTAATCCCGAGTTAGGGACGCTTAGGGACTTTAAACAAGGCAATTAATGGCAAAAAATGTTAGATCCACGATTTTAGGATCTAACTTTAAGTGGCCGCACAGTTAGTCCGACGATTTGAAAAACTGTGCACTAACTGTGCGTTAGCTTCTGCCTCGTCCATCCTTCATGCACGGTTTGGCCGCACGGTTAGACAAACCATGCACCTACCGTGTAGAAGCCACTGCCTCCCCATTCATCCATGGATGGTTTGGCCGCACAGTTTAGACTAACTGTGTGCTAACCGTGTGCCTTCCCATTTACTTCAAACTTCAATCCAAGATCTCCCAACTCTCCCAAACGCCACCTTTTACTTTTACCACAAGAAAAAAATCAAGTAAGGTTTACATACCAGAAACAGAGGGTACTAAAATGACTGTTCATGTATCATCAAAAAAACCTATCAAAAGAATAAAATGACCAAGATCAAGAATAATAATCTTTATTCTTGTTCTCTAAGATTAAAAACTCTTGTAAGAATTATCTTTTACTTTTTTTATGCCATTCAGTTCTTGCTTGGGGTTTATCCTCTAGGGTATATTTTCATCGTGGACCTTCATGGATTACGGAGAGTCCTTCAGGGGTCTTGGGGTCCCTAATGAGTATTGTTATACTCACCCTTACATGGGCTTCGCCCGTACATATTGTTTATGGTGAAGATGATTGATGTTTGAATAGAGGTGCTTAGGGGGACAGGTTTGATGGAAACTACGACAGTGGACTTGGTGGCCTAGGACAAGGTGGGGCTTAGTAGTATCGGGGAGGCATGAAATACTACATAGGCTTCTAGTATCATTACTACTCTAACTATTAGGTGGGGTTTTTCCAAGGATGGCCATCAGAGTTTCTTTTTGTTCTTTATTGTTTGTAGTTCCTTGTTAGGTTTTTATTGTGGCCCACTTACTTTGACATGTACTTGCACTCGGCCATGTTTTAGTGATATATTTCTTTCCCCCTTTTATTGTGTTGGGATTTGGTTGGACATATGTGCATTTAGGATTAAAGGAAATGCCTTTCCATTTTGGGATATGCGTTTCCGATGCTAGTCACCAGCCCTGGCCTATGAAGGAAGGCTTCGGGTAGTCATGAAAAAGGCCCTGGGGGACGGTCCATGAAAAATAATCTTTTAAATGTTTTACAGAAATATGTTTTTCTAAATGTTTTCAATACTTTTTTAATGATTAAAAAATCAAAGAAATGGTTTTCAAAAAATATTCATAATTATTTTATATGATTTCAAGAAACAAATATTTTGAAAATATTTTCAGGATTTTTATATCTTTTCATTAGAAATGGTTTTAAACATGATTTAAATCAATATTTATAAGATTTCAATGCATTTTCAATTAAAAGGGTTTTCTAGAGGTTTTATGTTTTAAAAATAATTTTCAATGAAGAAATGATTTTTTCATTATGATGTGATTTCAAAAAATATTTCCAAGTTAATGGAAATCTAACATGACATATATGGATGTTACATATTCCTTTTTATGAAATTATCCAAATGATTAATTCATATCTTTTCTCGAATGGTTTATTTTTTATGTAATAATTCTAATGAAACTCATTTCTATTCCATAGTTTATATTGTTTTTTAATTCTCTTATTTTCATGGATTATTCTTTGATGAAATGATTATGAAACCTATTTCTTTTCTGTAGGTAATGATGTGATTATATGTTAATGACACCCCTTTCATTGCACATGTTATGATAGGATATTTATAATGCCCATATCTTTTTTATAGGTCATGATACAATGAATGGTTTAATTATCTTTTGGAATATGTAAGAAGGATTTTATTATGAGATGGGTGGGACCTATATCTTCATCTGATGCATTGGGTAATGATTTACCTCTCATGAGTATATGTCATGACCCGCCCCAATGGGGCCAGTTCCGTGACTCCCCAATTCCACCTCCAATAGGCTTGAGGATAGTTACTAGCACCATATAGGCATATCACTGACAAGTGAGGAATTTACTATGAACCTTTACAAAATCAAAAATCTATATTCTCAAAAATTGATGAAATGTAAATAAACTCTTTGTAAAAAAAATCAGGCATACCACTATATCTGAACCAACATATTGTGATAGGAAAGTAAAGAATGTAATTTAAACCGAGTAAAAATATAAGACAACCAAAAATATTTTGTAAACATCATGTCCAAACAGTAAACAAAAGGTACTAGGACTAATCTATGTAGCTGTAGGAGTACCTCTTCCTAAATAATCATAGAAATATCTATTCAGTCCTAGTCCGCATTGGAATCCATCAAAAATTTTATCATCTACACAAGACATGACACTTTTGGGAAAAGCTTGTGTCGGGGAAAGTATTTCAATAATCATAAGGACACCCTAAAATGTCAAATAAATAAAAACAATGTACAGATATCGATACAAAAATATATATATATAGAAAACATATAATAATATCTATATATACACAATCTGAGACACATATTATAGAGGTATGTCACAACTACCACATACCATCACTTGGTATTTCTATAGAATATTCCAAGAATAACTCATCTGGGAGAACTCAATCCTTGTTCTAATAGCACTGATGACGTCTATCAGATAAGTACTGTGCATCAAGAACCATCATGAGAGATACAATGATAGATCTTAAGAGGGATATACAATACATAGATGAGGATTATAGCTAGGGGTGTGGTGAGATACAAAAAAATCAATATAAATTAACCCACTATATAGAGGATCAATGCCAAATAATGTTTGTCACGTGAATACCAAAGTCTCTACATAGGGAATAATTAAGGAATAAGGGATCATATTACATGCCTCTTGGGGAAATTCATACTACTCTATCAATGTAGTCCTACTAAATGGATCATACTCCTAACATTAGCAAATGATACGCACAAACCATCAAAGAAATGATAATGTTAATGAACCCTAACAAAAACTACACATGATATGGTCGAAAAGTGGAACAATCCATATAGAACAAGGTATATGGTGTGTAGTATGCCCACATCATGTTTCCCTAGACCCCGAGTAATTCAAATGACCATGTTTATAGAACATGTCATTTATAGAAGGAGTACCCAACATGTAGAAGAGATCTAACACCGTCTCCTTTGATCCAGGTTTGTCATGTGTACTCTGTTCATGTTCTAATACAAAATGTCAACTAGTGTACTAGTGCACAGGGTAGCCCATGTATCTGGTCCAATACATATTGTGTGGTGGAGTACATTTCATACTCTACCTCATGCCTGTGTACTGCCTATAGTACACACATAGCGGTCTGGTGATTAACACTCCCTGTGTAGCCCAAACTACATGTCGTGTGTTCTGGAAATTCTGGAATGACTTGTTCTTCCTCTGTGTGCCTCGACCGGTCTCTTAAATCTGGGTTGTGGAATGTTAACCTTGAAACTGAAGGTAGAAGGTCATCTCACTTCCCTGACACCGAATCGATGTTTTTTGGACTACAATTGGCCTAGAAAAAATATGAAATCAATTTTGATGGAAACTGCATGAGGACAAACTTCCTCAAAATCATATCGATTCATCCATCTTTGTCTTTTTCTTGCCTTTTTTCAGGGTGTCCTGATTTTGGATCTTCAGTGACCTTTCACAGGTGACATTCATCTGCTACCATTCTAATTAGATAAATTTTTCACTATAATCTTAAACAATAAAATAGTGAGATTAATGATACAAAGTTATCTCTGGATAGAAACTATAAATATAAAAAATTAATGAATCTATAATAGAAGCATTATTATCACAAAAATGAAGCATGATTTTGGATTATCAAAATTGGTGATTCCAACAATCATGTTGTATGTGGATTATCCATATATAATATCTTGGGGGTTTTCAACTCCCAAAAAGGCTTGTTAGGTATGGGGATGATTCCATATAAATTCCTTAGGTTTGGATTTATCTCACTATAAAAGCCAAGGATTATATTTCTCCCAATGTAAAACTATGCATGTCTCTATTTAGTATATTCCATAATCCGTTGGTTAGGGTGTGAAGAGTGGAATGTATTCAATTATATAAGAACTACTATAAATTTCATTGTGTTATTCTTTTTATTTTTATTCTCTCACTCTTCACACATCCACTATTTGTAATCATTTACGATGAAATAGTTTAGTATTTTTAATACACTAAATTCTACAATAATTATTATTAAATAAAATAATTTTTATGGAAAGATAATCCACTCCAATATTGTTTAATTCCATCAACCATTAAGACCATATAATTTGTATGATAGGGGTGGTCCTATCATATTGGTAACAATGGCTGACCTTAAAAGGATAATTAATAATTAATAATTAATAATTTCATTGGTTTTTGTGATAAAATATATTGAAGTCATTAAAAATACCAGGGGAATAATCTATTTCAGATATATATGGATATGAATCAAATTTATGAACGAATATATTCAATTTTTTATTTGAACCAAAATATTCTAATGTTAATGGGTAATTTTTTATTGTACATAGTATTTTAAAATTATTGGAGGTTAGTGATTCTTAATCTTCTATTAATATTAATAAATTTTTTGAAGACCTAAATGAAAAATTATTAAAAAAACATCCTAAAATGGTGGATTTACATTAATATTTTATGTTATATAACATGAATGTAGTTGAAGAAAATAAAATTGTATATAATTAAGTTTAAAGGTTAACCAATTATGACCACAAAATGTAAAATATTAAATATTATAATCATTGTATTATGGATTTTATTCATAAAAATAACAAGTGGGAAGAAATGACATTTCAATATTTGTTAAATGAGTTTCCTCATGTTGATGAAAAATTTTGGAATATTGAAGAAGAAATTCAAATGTAGGGAAATTATTCTTGTTTTAGAAATTATATAATTATTTATGATATTTAATGAAAAAGTACATGGAAATTTTATAAAAGATGAAAATATTTTAAAGTATGATATATTTTTAAAAAAATCTAAATGTAATCATGGTCATCATGTTAATTTTAAGATGTTTTATTATATATGGATGTGTGGTTATTAATAATTTATTTTTTATAAATGGGTTTTCATGTATATTATTCTAATAATAGTTTTTCATGTTTAGTTAGACATTTGGGATAGAAAATGTAAGATTTTATTCTTATTTGATGACGTCTATTTTTCTAATAAATACAAAATTTTAAGTATATCAAAGTGGTTTTTTATATCACATTAGACAAAAACATCTAGATTCATGTGTAATTGTTTTTTATTTTAATATAAATAATAAGAAGATTATTTTTGAATTATATTGTATGTGGGAATGTGAATTGAAATTTATTTCATGTTGACCAGTGGGCATGTTCTTTTTTTTATATTTTGGATTTCTAGTATGAGCTCAAACCTGCTTTTAAAAATATGTTGTTTAACCTTTACAATTACATGAATATTATATTATATATTTTCATGGATGATTTTAGTTTTTTTGGATGCATTATTTTTGGTGGAGATATCAATTTATATTATATATTTATTTAAATATGGTTTATATTATTCATATGACTGAAGCTTTTATCTATGTGGAGAAAATGTATTTTGAAATTTGATAATTTTTATGTATTTTTTTCAAAAAGGTAGAGAATAATGTTATCATATTTTAATTTTTTATATAAATTCCAAAATGGGTGAGAAATTTTGATTTTTTTTGTGATAATACAAAATATGGAGATTTTTGTATTGGAAATATGAACAACTATATTTATATGTTATTTTTATAATTAAGAATGTTTTATTATTTTTACTATTTTTTTGTAGAATTTAATTGGTCATTAGTTATTCAATAATTAATCTTATTATTCATGTTATTCTATAAAATTATATTATGGAAAATATTGTGTAAAATTAATTTTCTACATATTTAATGTAACACTCCAAGCCTCCACAGTACTATTCTCTTTGAATAATACAGTAGCGTGTGTGGTATGAAACTTCGAGATTGTAACACACCGCGACCAATCAAAGTAGCCGTTATGAATAGTAATACCTAATTTTTGAAATTTCATAAATTTTATCTCTAAAAATAGACTTCATTTTTGGATTATTCATATCAAATTTAGCCTATGGTGAAATTTTGGTACTTTTCGGATGACTTTTATATTATTGTGAATAGTGAATATTACTAAATTTTAATTAAAACCATATTTTTTTATCAAAATAATTAATAGAGATAAATTATGAATTTGACTAGTTTTATGGTATATTTAGAATATATTTTTAACATTTAATACAATTTTGTTCATTGGACATAATTTCACAATTAAACCGGACATAAACAAGTGTCAATCTTTTGATAGTTATTATATCTTAAAAACATGCTTTCTATTTTGACAGCGGGAATTAATTTCAAATTAATTTCATCCACTTCTGTGTTTTCAATTTTGAAAAATGGATTCCATATTTGGAATCAGGATTTCCAAATTTTGTAAATAGTTAACTTTTATTTTTAGACATTTTGAATAATTACTTCGGTATATATTTTATTTACCATGGTTAAAGGATAAATCTGGTAAATAAGGGTTAAAAATAATATTATAATAATAATAAATCTTCATAAAACGTGTCCTAACCATATTGGTGGATACATGTCCGACCATGGGAATCTTTGCGTCGATTTAGGGACCCCATGGAGCCACTTGTAGGTGATAGGGATACATTATATTAATTAAGTTAAAGTAAATACAAAAATGACAAAAGCATATATCTTTTAGCAAAACAATTTTTACATTGGGTTATATATGTTATATTTTCGACTATAAATATTCATTATAAATATATACAGATTTCCTACATAATTGTATTTTATTTATAATTTTTAGACATTAAATAATTTAATTTATTTATGACACAATGATGAGGCAGTAATTACCGTATTATTGATAGATTAAAATAATTGATATTATAAATACCCAAATAAATATAATTTGAGACTATAAATTAATTCCAAAAATTTTATAGGTTAATATGACATTATAGGATTCATTTTATTAACATTTTCTAAAGTAAACATGTTGTTATGAATTTCACAAAAATAAAATACCAAATAGTGTCAAAATTGACATAAAAGCGTTTTTAAAACAAATATTATATTATTAATTGATTTTAAATTCCTAAAAATCTAAGGTTCAGCCAAAGGACTTTTATCATGATAGGTGTATCATTAATGGACCACTTGGGAGTCTCTTAGAGGTATATAGTAAGTTTATTAACTATATAATATAAAAATACAAAGTGACAGGGTAAGTATCAAACTAATTAACTAAGAGTTAAAACTAAAAGATAAGGTTAATATAATGACCCAAACCTATATGAATTCTATTGGTTGAGTGTTTTTCGACCCATACCTACCTTAATCTTTAAATAATCCACTTTTAACCATTATAAACCAAATATTAATTTATTATAAAATAATATTTCTAGATTTTCCTAAGGTGCCCCTCCTCCCCCTTATTAAAGGACACCACTTCTAAAAAATTCTTCTCACTTTCAAAGCCTTTTGGTTCAGCAAAAACCTGACCAAATACTCTCTCAACTTCCCTCACTTCATCCTAGAGGCCTTATTTTGATCATAAATCCAACATAAGGAGACCTTTTGATCAAATCAAAAGGAAGAACCCGAAGAAGAGGTAACGTCTTCACCACCCTCTTTAAAGTTCCTTTCTTCTTCAACTTCTTGTTTCCTTGTTATTTACACTATAAAATAATAACTATAGTACCTTCTATATACTGTGATGTTATAATAACTATGTAAAAAACCAATTCATTACTCTATCCATTCCTTCAATGACATGTCACTATATGTGCGTACGTACGGCCTACCGTCTCCACGTTGTGGTGTAATTGTTATTCAATATAATATTATTTAGATGGGTATGATAATGACGTATAATTCATGTAAATAATAAATATAACATGATAATGATTCTATATATATGATATACCATCCAATTATATATTATTTTAATATCAAAATAATGATATTTTCGCTCGTGCGTACGTACGGACTACCGTCTCCACGAACGGGATAAGATTCATTCCCCATCATATCCATTCAATACAAATTCTAATTTGATGATTAAAAGTAATTTTTACGAACTTTATATCATTCTGGATATGAATAAGATACAACCTATCCATAAAAAACATGGCTTATGTAACAAAATATATAAAAGAAAACGAGTAAGTTAACACCCGAAACGATGATAATACTAAGATATTATTAACAAATCAATGTTAAAAGATCATATATGATATCATATTAATGTATATTATTATTTTATAATTTAATAACAATTATTTCCCCATTATACAGTATTTTTACATACCATCGACTAAGGATAAGAAAAAGGTAAGGGGTTTTCATCTCACTCCTTATTCCCATGAGATTCATGCCATATTGCCACTATTACCTTTTGTGTGGTGTATGTACTGCCCATAATTGTATTCTTTATGTGATACACTTTAATTTTAGTGTATTTACATATTCATTGTATGATACCTCTTTCATGGGGTGTATGTTTTGTAAGTTACCAAATTGGTAATAGTTAATTTCACAATCTCTTTATTATCCGAGGTTGTTTTTACGTAATTATCTACTGGGACATATTTATTATCCATGTCCATGTTTTAGGAAAGAGTTTTCAAAGTGATTATTTTAAGAGACTTTTTATGCAAACATCATTTCAAATGTTTTAAATATTTATTCTTCTAAATCTTTCTCATTAATGTCCATGTCTTAAAAATGGTTTTTAATGATTTATTTATATGGACATTAAAGTTTTTAAAATGTTAATTCATTTCAAAAGTTTCAAAGTGGTATGGGACACTTTGATTCAAAAATTTATTTAAGTGACTTATTTTCCAAATTGTGTGACTTTTAAATGTTTTCATGAAAAGAGGGTATTTCTTTCAATGAGTTTTACAAATCATTTTCATCAACGCCAAAATCCTTTAATAGATTTTAAACTTTTTTTGAAGTTGATTTACCATGATACAAATCTTCCATATTGTGTTGAATGTTTTGTGATGTGTTTGACTATGGATGTGTTATTTTTATACCATTCATGGTTTATGGGTAAAGTATTGAAATTTTGTATGCTAGTTTTAATACGAATGTTTATGTTGTGTTTAGACCTTTTCATATGACGAATGCATTGGAATTAGTATGTTATGGGTGGAGCCCACAATAGCTCATCGATGCATCGGTAGGTCTCATGAGACAAACTAGTGTCTTGGCATGAGGCCTTGACAAAATCTTATTTGTACTCTTGGCACGAGGCCTTGGATACATGGTTATGATAGTCTGGAATTATGCATTCCATCATTATGAAAGTGTTTATTGATATTGCGTGTGATTATTTGACTAGTAAAATATCCATGTGAATAAGTAAATGGCAATATTTCATTTTATCTTTTCCATATTATGCTTAATTTCATGTTTAAAAGGATTTTGTTTTAGTTATACATTACCTTAAATGTTTATGCTTATTTATGAATGTTTCTGCTATATTGTTATCATTACTGAGCATCTGAGCTCACCCCTTTCAATGATTTATTTTTTCCACGATGTGAAGATGTAATTTATGATTGACATGTAGGGATAATATGAGGGGATATGAAGACAATATGTTGTTATAGTTGTTTTTCACTTTATGATGTAATGTAAACTTTATGAATGTATCTAGTTATTCTAAGACTACTAAACTAATCGGTCTTTTGAGAATTGATATTTCTTGTGATCATGCCAATGTTATGTAATAATGCACCGAATCTGGGAAACTGGGGTCGGAGCATTACAGTTGGTATTAGAGGAAGTTTAGTACAAGCCTTGGGAGAAAGATTTAGATAAACTCTAATTAGAGCACATAGACCTAAGATGGAATTTGAAGATTAGTATAAAATAACTTCCCAGAATTTTGGTATTGTAGAGATTTTGTTAGTTTTCCGAGAAATACATCCCTGTCTGGATACGAGCAGGTAGAGGAAGCTCTGGAACAGTTGTACCTAGGGATAAAACTCGAAAACACTGCTTTGAGCTAGACTCGAATGAGAACTAGTGCACGTCAACAGGCCTTGCTGCACTCTTGGTTACGACACTCCCATGGGATACGCTTAGGATAATTCTCATTTTTTCTACAAACCATTTTGAAGGGCTTATGAGTATATACATACTCAAAGAAAAAAAATTTATGGTTATGGATTATATCCATAAACTGTTTAATTTATGTTATGTGTTTTACAAGTTCTGGATTAAGTATTGTTTTTCATAAAATAATCTAGTTTATTCCATTGTTTAGAAATGGTGCCCAGTAGAAGGAATGGGAACTCTAGAAATACACAAGATCCAAAGAGTAAGTAGGATCATATCTTTCATGGTCCTAAGACAGAATTTATAAGGGAAATTGTCTCCCACGTATTATCATCACATGAAGAAATAGTATCATGTGTTGATAAGATATGTAAATAATTTTCAGAGTCTTATGGATTTGAAGGGAATCCAGAGAAGAAAAGGATGGTAGAGAGAAGAATAGATGAAGGGAAGAAGGTAAAGAAGTGTTTTCCCATATGTGATAAATATGGAAAGAATCACCTTGAAAAATTCTTAAAAGGAATTGGAGTATGTTATATGTATGGAGAAAAAGGACACTAAGTACGTGACTACAAGTGTAAGAAAAAGGTTTCAAATGTACAATGCTTAATCTGCAAGGAGTTTGGACACTACGCAAACCAATGTCCCAGTCATCAGACTATGACTCAAATGATTCTATTGGATAATAATCATGTTATGATACTAGCACAGATGAAGAGGAATGATTAGAGTTCTTATCTTGTTATTTTTGAATTATTTCATTTAAGTGTTGTATCAATGATGTTCTGGAAATAAATAAGGATTGTACTGCAGTACTATTTCATTGAGGATTGGAGATTTTATAGTACTAAGAAGAGTGACTCTATAATGAGTTAAGCTTTTTGGAAATTACATGGTTTAAGGAAAGATAAACCTTAATATGGTCCTAATATTGATGTACTGGTTTTGGAATAATATATAGTTGATTTGGGAAAATTATATTGGATATTCTTGACTACCTTGAAACCGATTAAAGATTTGTATATTCCATAATTGATGGAGTTTACAAAATTTTTGTATGGATTAAGTATATCCAATATTCTATATGGAATAAGGTAGCATGAATTTAATCAATAAGGTTTTATGGTAATTCAGGATGTTTCAGTGTTTTAAAAGAATACATGATGAATGTATTCACATGATATTATGGGGTAAAAAGGATCTTCATTATGTTTACCTTTCATATAAATTTTGGACTGAGAATTTACAAAAGTATTTTGAATAAGTATAAAGGTTGTAATGGATTATGTTTGAAAGGTTATTTTGGTATTTTTATAAAAGTACAACACGCAGACCGTGTGACGACCCGTCGTGTCAGACAAAGCTGTGGGAATCGAACCCACAACCATAGTGCAATTGGGGTTTATCTCCTACCACTATACTATGTGAAGTTCTTGGATGTTATAATGTATTTTCTTTTCATAAAGGGCCTGATATGTGAATTAAAAATTCATTATATTTGGAACCCTATGCGATTAGGATAAATAGAGTATTTTTGAGTTGTATTATGTTTTGGGGTGAAAGATGAGATTGTGGTAGAAATTTATTAATGGATAAAACTATAATTATGAAGTAAGTATATCTCCTTATGATCTATTCCAATCTCATAAATAAATTCCTCAACATTAATAAAATGAACTTAGAACAAAAATGTTGTCCTAGATAGTACCATAGATCATCACAAATTTATGGCTTTGGGATTGTTGGCCTTTTCATAACCATGTTCTATACCACTCTCCATCAGATGATGATGGTTATATTTCTCTTCCATATCCATATTTTCTTACATGTAACTGTAGTATGTGTTATTTTCAGTAACCTCCATGCTTACCATTCTTTATTTTAAATAGAGGCCTTATTAATTCATTTTTCGATGTGGGATTTCAACTATGATATTTTGAAACGTCAACCCCAAGTTTCCAATACTGAACATAAATTGCGAGGATGAAATTTATTGAAGGAGGGTAGAATATTACACCCTACGGTACGATTCTATTTGAATAATATAGTAGCGTGCGTGATATGCAACTTCGAGATTCTAACACACTACAACCAATCAAAGTAGCCGTTATGAATAGTAATACCTACTTTTTCAAATTTTATAAATTTTATCTCTCAAAATGGACTTCATTTTTAGATTTGGAATTTTTAATTTAGCCTAGGGTGAAATTTTGGTACTTTTCAGATAACTTTTATATTTTTATGAATAGTGAAAATTACTAAATTTTAATTAAAAACAATTTTTTTAATCAAAATAATTAATAGTGATAATTTATGAATTTTAATGGTTTTAAAGTATATTTAGAATATATTTTTACCATTTAATACAATTTTTGTCATTGTACATAATTTCACAATTAAACTGTATATAAACAAGTGTCAATCTTTTGATAGTCATTATATCTTAAAAACACGCTTTTTGTTTTGACAGCGGGAATTAATTTTAAATTAATTTATTCCACTTCTTTGTTTTGAATTTGGAAAAATGGATTCCATATTTGGAATCAGGATGTCCAAATTTTTTAAATAGGTAACTTTTATTTTTTGACATTTTGAATAATTACTTCGATAAATATTTTATTTACCATGGTTAAAGGGTAAATTCGGTAAATAATGGTTAATCAATAATATTATAATAATAATAAATTACCCTAAAACGTGTCCTAACATTATTGTTGGATACATGTCCGACCTTGGTCATCTTGGGGTTGATTTTGGGACCCCATGGAGCCACTTGTAGATGATAGGGACACTTTATATTAATTAAGTTAAAGTAAATACAAAAATGACATAAACATATATCTTTTAGAAAAACAAATTTTACATAGGTTTATATATGTTATATTTTCGACTATAAATATTCATTATAAATCTAACAATATTTACTACATAATGGTATTTTATTTATAATTTTTATACATTAACAAATTTAATCTATTTATGACACAATGATGTTGCAGTAATTACCATATTATTGATAGATTAAAATAATTGATATTATAAATACCCAAATAAATATAATTTGAGACTTTTAATGAATTACACGAATTTTATAAGTTAATATGACATGTTAGGATTGACTTAATTAACTTTTTTCTAATTAATCATTTTGTTATTATTTTCACAAAAATAAAATACCAAATAGTGTCAAAATTGACATAAAAGAGTTTTTAAAACAAATATTATATTATTAATTGATATTAAATTCTTAAAAATATAAGGTTCATCCCAAAAACATTTAACATTATATGTGTATAATTAATGGACCACTGGGGGGTCACTTGGAGGTATATAGTAATTTTATTAACTGTATAATATAAAAATACAAAGTGACATGGTAAGTATCAAACTAATTAACTAAGAGTTAAAACTAAAAGATAAGGTTAATATAATGACCCAAACCTGTCTAAATTCTATTGGTTGAGTGGTTTTTGACCCATACCTACCCTAACCTTTAAATAATCCACTTTTGAGCCATTATAGACCGAATATAAATTTATTATAAAATAATATTTCTAGAATTCCCTAAGGTGCCCCTCCTCCCCCTTATAAAAGGACACCACTTCTAACCAATTCTTCACACTTTCAAAGCCTTTTGGTTTGGCCAACCCCTGACCAAATACTCTATCAACATCCCTCACTTCATCATGGAGGCCTTATTTTGATCATAAAGACAACCTAATGAGCCCTTTTGATCAAATCAAAAGGAAGAACCCGAAGAAGATGTAACGTCTTCACCACCTTCTTTAAAGATCTTTTCATCTTCAACTTCTTCTTTCCTTGTTATTTCCATTATAAAATAATAACTCAAGTACCTTATATATATTGTGATGTTATTATAATTATGGAACAAACAAATTCATTATTCTATCCATACCTTGAATTCCATGTCACCATACGTGCGTACGTACGGCCTACCGTCTCCACGTTGTGGTGTAATTGTTATTAAATATAGTATTATTTAGATGGGTATAATAATGATTTATAATTCATGTAAATAATAAATATAACATGATAATTATTCTGTCTATATGATATACCATCCAATTATATATTATTTTAATATCAAAATAATGATATTGTCACTCGTGCGTATGTACGGACTACCGTCTCCATGAACATGATGTGATTCATTCCCCATCATATCCATTCAAGTTTAATTCTCATTTTATGATTAAAATTAATTTTTAAGAACATTATATCATTATGTATATGAATAAGATACAACCTATCCAAAACAAACATGGCTTATGTGACAAAATATATAAACGAAAACAAGTAAGTTAACACCCAAAACGATGATAATACTAAGATATTATTAACAAATCAATGTTAAAAGATCATATATGATATCATATAAATGTATATGATTATTTTATAATTTAATAACAATTATTTCACCATTATAAAGGAGGTTAACATACCATTGACTAACAAAAAGAACAAGGTAAGGGGTTTTCATCTCACTCCTTATTCCCATAAGATTCAGGCCATATTGCCACTATTACCTTTTGTGTGGTGTATGTACTGCCCATAATTATATTCTTTATGTAATACACTTTAATTTAAGTGTATTTACGTATTCATTGTATGATACCTCTTTCATGGGGTGTATGTTTCGTAAGTTACCAAATTGGTAAGGGTTAATTTCACAATCTCTTTATTATTCGAGGTTGTTTTTACGTAACTATCTATTGGGACATATTTATTATCAATGTCCATGTTTTATGAAACAGTTTTCAAAGGGATTATTTTAAGGGAATTTTTACTAAAACATCATTTCAAATTTTTTAAATATTTATTCTTTTAAATCTTTCTCGTTAATGTCCATGTCTTCAAAATTGTTTTTAAGGATTTATTTATATGAACATGAATGTTTTTAAAATGTTAATTCCTTTCAAAAGTTTCAAATTGGTATGGGACACTTTGATTAAAAATGTCTTTAAATGACTTATTTTCCAAATTGTGTTACTTTTAAATGTTTTCATGAAAAGGGGGTATTTCTCTCAATGACTTTTACAAATCATTTTCATCAACGTCAAAATCCTTTAATGGATTTTAAACTTGTTTTGAAGTTGTTTTATCATGATACAAATCTTCCATATTGTGTTGAAGGTTTTGTGATATGTTTGAATGTGGAAGTGTTATTTTTATACCATTATGGTTTGTGGGTAAATTATTGAAATTTTGTATGCTAGTTTTAATATAAATGTTTATGTTGTGTTTAGAAATTTTCATATGAGGAATGCATTGGACTTAGTAAGTGATGGGTTAAGCCCGCTATAGCTCCTCGATGCATCGGTAGGTCTCATGAGACAAACTAGTGTCTTGGCATGAGGCCTTGACAAAATCTTTTTTGTAGTCTTGTCACGAGGCCTTGGCTATGTGGTTATGATAGTCTGGCATTATGAATTCCATCATTATGAAAGTGGTTATTGATATTGCATGTTATTATTCGACTAGTAGAATATCAACGTGAATAAGTAAATGGCGTTATTTCATTTTATCTTTTCTTTATTATGCTGATTTTCATGTTTAAAAGTCTTTTGTTTTAGTTATACATCGCCTTAAATGTTTATGGTTATTTATGAATGTTTCTGCTATATTGTTATCCTTACTGAGCATCTGAGCTCAACCCTTTCAATGTTTTATTTTTTCCAGGATGTGAAGAAGTAATTTACGAATGACCTATAAGGATAATATGAGGTGTTATGAAGACAATATGTTGTTGTAGTTGTTTTTCACTTTATGATGTAATGTAAACTTTATGAATGTATCTATTTATTCCAAGACTACTAAACTAATCGGTCTTTCGAGACTTGATCTTTCATGTGATCATGCCAGTGTTTTGTAATAAGGCACCGACTCTGGGCAACTGGGGTCGGGGCATTACATTTAATTTAACTGTAGGTAATATTTTTTAAATATTCCCTTCCCTTACATAAGCCCCATTTACCCTTATGTGATTCATGGTTTACCCTTATAGTAGTAATATAAATTTCAACTTACCCTTACAAAAAATTTCATACTCGAACACAGTGTTTACATATTTTTTTATCTTTATTCATGTACAAATATAAACTTATCTATGCTATATATTTCCTTGTTTAAGTTAATATATTTTACACAAAACCTTACATAATTTATGAAATATTCTATTTAACAATATATGTTTTTATTTATTTCTTATTTATATTTACGTAACCTACACAAATTTGGAAATACCTTAATCTATTAAATTTAAATTTAACTCTTATGTAGTGCATGAAATTTCCAATTTACATTTAGTCATTCATGAAAAATTACCCCTATAAGGGTTGAAAAGAGATTTTTATTAGTTTATCACTTTTCTTAATTTACTTATAATTTATATTTATTAAATTCTTTTAATAAGTCTCAAAATTATTTTAATAATTCTATAAATTATTATTAAATATTTATAAACTACAACAATATTTTATATTATTTAAAATAGATTTCTATATTGTTTAATATTTTTTTGTTTTCATTCACGAACTTTCTATATGTGCTTTAAATAATATGAGTTTATTTTTTTAGGTTTATGATTATCCACTTTAATAGGATAATATTCATTGCTAATATATGTAGTTTTAATGTTCCTTGCTATTCATAAATACCATTTTAGTGCATTTTACATTTTCAACACTCATTCTAATCATTTGTGCACTTCATGCCTAATGTGCACCAATTTAGGCCCAATGTTTCATATGATTTTAAAGAATGTAACTATCCATATTTTAATTTGATATTTTTTTAAATTTATATTCACTTAATTATGAACATTTTTCATTCAGGGATCAATGGATTATTAATAAAGGATGATGGAGATATAAGGCGATTAAAGGAAACAATTCTGGAGAAGGCAGATTGGATATCATCCCACTGATCGGACTATGGGGACCTCAATAAAATCCCAATGAAGCCAAAAATTTATGGAAGGATATAAGAAATATAGGGGAACAAATAATTATTCTGTATCCAGTACTAATTCTTCCTCAATGGTGGTGATTAAGGCAGCCCAAGTTGAAGCTTTATTTTTGGGCCAGAGTCTGCGGCCCAGCAAAAACAACCCACTTTTTAAATCATATCTCCCGAACCACAAATTAGTCTAGGCTGAAATTTTACATTAAGTTCGGGGACATCCTGGGATTAATTTAAGTCTTCTAGGGCCCACTCAAATTCGGCCTTCTAGAAGGTCCTTTAGGCGTGTCTTTTCGGTGGATGCAAGCTGGCTGCAACTTCAGGGCAAGAAGTGGAAAAGTCTCTCATCATTAATGTTCCACCCACCTTTCCCCAACATAATTAATTTAAGGAACATGGGATGTAGGGGGGTAGGCCAAGGCTTCATTTTTTCCTATTTAAGGCAGGATTGGTGGTGGATTTAGGGAGGTTGGGTGCTTTCTTTTCATTGTAATGTTATTATGTCAATTTGCCTTTGTAATGTTCTTCCTTCTAATGTAAGTTGTTCGAATCACCATAGTCTTCAATAAAAGTTCTTCTTATTCTCTTGTTCTGTTCTTCTCCTTATCAACTTGATACCATTGCCTCATGGTGTGAATTTATTCACACCAAACCTTGTGATTTTGTTCACACAACGGTCGAGTGATCGTTATTTTTGTTGTTTTTACTTCTTCAATTCCACCCTCATAAGTCTACATTCCGCTTCCGTTGAGAACTTGTCATCAATGGAGGGCTAGATCTTTTATGGGTTGATCCAAGGGAGTAGAAAGGGGCTGCATTGAATGTTATTTCTCATGCCCTAAATGTTATTAATTTCTTTTAATTGATTTTCTTTCATTCAATGATTTTTATTCTTCCTCTTCCTTATTGAATTTATTCACCCCACTTTCATGTGCTAATTACATACATTACCTTGGAGTGCTCATGAAAATGATCCTACAAGTGTATAGTTGATTATCATATGTTTTGAAGGTCTTTAATCAGTAAGTGATGAGGTTATTTTGAATTAATTGCATGAATCCTTCTCGAGTGAATGAAATTAAAATCGTAAAAAAAAGGAATTCATTCAATCCACCCCGAGCAATAACCTAGGATCAACTCATTTTCTCATAATTGAATTCACATAGATCTTTTAGTGATCTTTAAAAACAATCTAAAATCAACCCAAGTTGGCCACTTCATAGCCAAAAATCCATCTCTTTTATTGAGTGTCTAAAGGTTCTTCTAAGGTCTCTGAGGATTCGACAACCCAAGCTACACTACAAGCGACCGCTTGACCCTTAAAACTTGGGTAAATTTGGGCGAGACCAAATTTTAGCGTTGTTTCCGATGACCAAGTAAGTTCCTTAGACAAAAACCTTCTTTCCTCACCCCCATTCTTCTACTCTCACCCAAGATCTCTTATCTTGTCCCTTTCTTTCTTTTTTTTTGGTGCATGTCCGCCTACACCCGCGATTTCTCAAACAGACTAGTTAGGGTGGATAGTCCTAGGATAGGGGAGTCAAGTGCACCTAGGGGATTGTTTAAATCAGATCCAAATATTCTTGAAACCCCAAAGTCATAACTTGAAACAAGTCCAATGGAGGGTCATCCACAAAATCAAATTGTAAACCCTGGGGGGAATCAAATGGGAAACCAAAACCAAGAAGCTCCAAACTTAGGGAATGTAATTGATCAAACCATGAATGACTACCTCACTCGAGCTTGGACCAATGCCCCCTCATGAATTAGACACAATTCTATAGGAGACACCAACTACATATTCAAACCCCATGTCCTAAACCACCTTCCAACCTTTCATGGGATGGAGTAAGAAATGCCATACCTTCATGTCAAAGAGTTCAACGACATTGTTGAAACCATGTGTCCCCCACATCAACTTGAATCTTCCACGATGAGGATATTTCCTTTTTAATTAAAGGATCGAGCTAAAAATTGGCTAAACAACTTGATATCTGCATCAATCCACTCTTGGTACCAATTGCAAAGAGAATTCTACAAATAATACTTCCCTCATCACAAAACAATTGCACTTAAAAAGAGCATCCAAAACGTTTTTGAAAAAGAGGGAGAGTCATTTTATGAAACATGGGAGAGGTTCAAGGAAACCTTAAACATGGTTCCACACCATGGTTTTTCTATTCCTGAACAAGTAAGAATTTTCTATGAAGGTTTGGGCCCGGGGAACAAACAATTCATTGACATGATGTGTAATGGGACCTTTAAAAACAAATCCTCAAATGATGCTTACGAGTATCTAGAAATACTTGCTGAACAAAACCAAATATGGGGAACATAACCTTATTCTGAAAAGCCTCAAAGAACTACTGGAATGCATACACTTAGGGAAGAGGAATGACTTAGGGTGAAACTTGCAGCACTCTCTAGGAATGTTGAAGAGATAGACCATAGGAAAATTAATGAAATCCAAACTGTAGACCTTGTTTGCACTATCTGTGACAAACATGACCACAAAATAGACAACTGCCCAACCATTCCATCCATCAAGGATTTTCTTTTAGGAGGACCACCTGCTTTAGTCAATGCCCTAAACATTCAAAAGCATCAATACCCAAACACATTCAACCCAAGGTATAATGACCACCCAGGCTTCCGATGGAAAGATAACCAACAACCTAGCCAACCACAAGGACCAAACCCCTACCCTACACAAAATTTTCAAAACCATAACCAATTCCAACCACAACCAGTCCAATACCAACATCCTCCAGTCCAATACCAACAACCCATCCAACAACCAAAGTATCCCCCTGGGATAACCCAACCAACACAAACCCCTTGCCAATCTGTCCCTCTCCCAATCCTTGAACAACTGTGCAAACAAATGGAAAGGATGAACTCAGAAGTCTCTTCCCTTAAACAAGAACTTCAAACCATCAAAACTGGAAAGGCACCCATTCCCACACAGGCTATTCCACAACAAACATTAAAGGGGGAGACAAGTTGCACTCAAACAACTCATGAACAACTAAAGGTTGTGACAGTTTTGAGAAGTGGGAAATCAATTGAGAAACCTGAACAAATAGTACAAAACCCACCTGAAGATTCAAACTCTAATGATAATTCAAATGAAACACATGAACAAACTGATGATACTAATAAAAATGTGAAAGAAACAACTCTTTAAAAAACAACCCCACAACCTGCCCCATTTCCTCAATGCATGAGGGGGAAAACCAAGCCTGAATTGAGTGAAACATTGAGGGAAATATTCTCACAAGTCAAGTTGAACATTCCACTCCTTGATGCCATTCAAACCATTCCTATATACTCAAAATACCTTAAGGACCTCTTCACATTTAAACGGAAATTATCACATAAGAACCAAGTCCTTCTGGCAGCAAATGTTAGCACAACAATCCAAGGAACCCTTCCTCCAAAGATGAAAGACCTGGGATGCCCTTACATAAATGGTGAACTAGGAGAGAACAAAGTTTTCAAAGCCTTGTGTGATCTAGGATCCAGTGTGAACCTCATTCCTTATGCTATGTATTGTCAGTTAGGGCTTGAAGAACTCCAACCCACATCTGTCACTCTTCAACTTGCTGATCGTAGTATTCGAGTTCCAAAGGGGATCTTAAAGGATGTTTTGGTGAAAGTTGAAAATTTCATTTACCCAGCTGAATTCATTGTTCTAGACAATCACCCAAGATTTGGTCCTAGGTAAAAAACCCCAATAATCCTTGGTTGTCCCTTCCTTGGAACAATCAACTCTGTTATCTGAGTCTGAAATGGTAACATGACCATCACCTTTGGAAACATGAGTCTAGACTTGAACATCTACAATGAAAACTCTCAAATTGGGGATGATGAAGAGATCCATTAGGTTAATTGGATAGGTAGTGTTGATAGTGAACTCAAGGAACATCAAGGAATTACCGAAGGATGTTTAAGTCAAGAAGAGATTGATTTTCTTTGTTCACATGAGGGAAATTTGTCTCCTTGGCTTGAATCTCTTTCAGATTGCTCTATTGATGATTTTCTAGAATCACCAATCAATGATACCATGGGTGAAATCAATATCATCGAGTCCATATCCCTTCATGAAACTACTCTAGCTAATTTAGTGGATGAAAATTCTCTTCACAAGGAACCAATTTTGTCAAGAAATGTGAACAAAGAAACTGAGTTCAATACAAAGTCTCATCCATTCTTGGAAAGTGATAACCACTCTGATCTTGAATTAAAGGTTTTACCTTCATCACTCAAGTATGCGTTCTTAGGGGACAATCAATCCTTTCCTGTTGTCATTTCTTCCTCTCTTAAAGCCAATCATGAGAGGATGCTTCTAGATGTCCTTAGGAGACACAAGAAAGCCATTGGATGGACCCTATCAAATATTCCTGGGATTAGACCACTTATCGGGACTCATAAAATTGTTCTAGATTTCGATTCAAAGCCATGTCGTCAACCTCAGCGGCGACTCAATCCTAATCTCATGGAAGTAGTGAGAAAAGAACTTTTGAAATAGTTAAAAGCTGGTATCATCTATCCTATAGCCAAGAGTGAGTGGGTTAGCCCAATCCATGTGGTTCCAAAGAAGGCTGGAATCACAGTAATAACCAATAATGATGGAGAGATGCTTCCAAAAAGGGTTAGTAGTGGATGGAGAGTCTGTATTGACTATAGGAAGCTCAACTCTTATACCAAGAAAGACCATTTCCCCTTTCCCTTTATAGATCAAGTCCTCGAGCGAGTGGCGGGTCATCAATTCTACTGCTTCCTAGATGGATTCTCAGGGTATAATATAATCGAAGTCTCTTTAGAGGATCAAGGAAAAACTACCTTCACTTGTCCATTCGGCACTTTTTCCTTCAAGCGCATGCCCTTTGGGTTATGTAATGCCCCTGGTACCTTCGATCGGTGCATGATGGGAATCTTCTCGGACATGGTGGGGGATTGTTTAGAGGTCTTCATGGATGATTTCTCCATATTTTGGGATACTTTTGAGGGATGCATTCAAAATGTTGAAAAGGTTTTGTCATGGTGTGAGGATAAGAATCTCATACTAAATTGGGAAAAATGCCATTTCATGGTAAGGGAAGGACATGTTCTAGGTCATCTGGTATATGGTAGAGGGATTGAAGTTGATAAAGCTAAGGTTGACATCATTCATCACCTTCCCTCTCCTAAAACTGTTAAGGAAGTAAGGTCCTTCTTAGGACATGTTGGATTTTATAGAAGGTTCATTAGGAATTTCAGCTCTATTTCTCGACCACTTTGTGCTCTATTGGTAAAAGATGCTCCATTTTTATGGACAGAAAGTTGTGAGGAATCATTCTCTACACTCAAGTAAACTCTTATATCTCCACCTATCATGCAATCTCCAAATTGGAAACTTCCTTTCGAGCTCATGTGTGATGAAAGTGACTTCGCTGTAGGAGCAGTCTTAGGAAAACGGTGTGAGAAAACTCCATGTGTCATTGCTTATGCAAGCAAATCTTTAAATGATGCACAAATAAACTACACCACCACTGAGAAAGAGCTTCTTGTTGTTGTCTTTGCTTTAGAGAAATTCAGGTCTTATCTCATAGGATCACCCATCATTGTCTTCACTGACCATTCATCCCTAAAATACCTTTTCCAAAAACAATATTCCAAGGCTAGATTTATTAGGTGGGTCCTTCTTCTTCAAGAGTTCGATTTAACCATTAAGGATAAAAAGGGTGTTGAAAATGTTGTATCTGATCACCTCTCTAGGATGGAATTCAAATACAACTCACACCACCTCTCTGTGTCTGATTCATTTCCCGATGAGCACCTCTATTCAGTGAGTGATTGCCCTTGGTATGCTGACATAGCAAACCATTTGGTGACGGGTGACATTCCAAAATTCCTAGGGACCCAAGCTAAGAAAAAATTCCTTTCTGATGTCAAACACTATGTGTTTGATGATCCTTACCTCTTCAATTTCTGTCCTGATCAAATCATCAGGAGATGTGTTCCCGAGTCTGAGCAAGAGTCCATTCTAAAATTTTGTCATGGAGAAGCATGTGGAGTCCACTTTTCTACAAAGAAAACCACTGCAAAGGTCCTCCAAAGTGGCTTATACTGGCCGAACCTCACTAAGGATTCCTTCCAATACTGCAAAAGTTGTCCTCAGTGTCAGCAATTAGGATCCATTTCCAAAAGAAATCAAATGCCCCTCACTCCCATTCTAGTCGTTGAAATCTTTGATTGTTGGGGAATTGATTTCATGGGACCCTTTCCAAACTCTAAGGGATACCTCTACATCCTCTTAGCTGTTGATTACGTCTCAAAATGGGTTGAGGTCATTCCCACCAATACTAATGATCATCAAGTTGTGATCTGATTCCTAAAAGAGAATATATTTTCTAGATTTGGAATTCCGAGGGCTATAATCAGTGATCGTGGAACCCATTTCTGTAATTTCCCATTCTCTTCACTCATGTCTAAGTATGGAGTTTCTCATAAAGTTTCCACTGCGTATCATCCTCAAACCAATGGTCAAGCTGAGTTAGAAAATAGGGAGATTAAGAAAATTCTTGAAAAAACTGTCAACCCCTCTAGGAAAGATTGGTCTGAGAAACTCTTAGATAATCTTTGGGCATATCGTACAACATTCAAAACCATCCTAGAAATTTCACCATATAGGTTGGTTTATGGAAAAGCATTCCATTTACCTGTTGAAATTGAGCATAAGGCATTTTGGGAAATCAAGAAAATGAATTTTGACATTTCTTTAGCCGAAGAAAAGAGGAAGTTAGATCTTAATGGACTTGAGGAACTTAGGATGGAGGCGTATGAAAATTCAAGGATAAATAAAGCTAGAGTTCAAGCCTACCAATCTAGGAATGTCAAAGTCAAACAATTTGAACTGGGAAAACCTGTGCTCTTGTATAGTTCAAAACTTCATTTACACCCAGGAAAGTTAAGGTCTAGATGGTCAGGTCCTTTCATAGTGCATCATGTGTACCCCCATGGGGCAGTAGAGATTGAGGATCCCACAAGTGGTAACATTTTTAAGGTCAATGGTCATAGGTTAAAATCATTCATTGAATCATTCAATAAATAGGAAATAGAGGTAGAGTTAACAGAGCCAACCTATGAACTAGGAAAAAATTGATAGATTTAGGATCCATGTCGGGCTAACGACGTTAAACAAAAGCGCTGCATGGGAGGCAACTCGTGGTCTTCATGTTTCTAATATTTGTGACTCATTTTTTTTCTTCTTTATTTCCTTCTTCTTCATTTTGTTATTTTAAAAATATATATATATATATAGACTTTTGACCTGTTCTTCTTTTATGAGTAAGGATGGGTACTAAAGGGGAGCATCGTATTCATCTGTGTCACGCGGTGTGATCCCTGAGTAATACCTTACCCAGAAAATATAAAGAAGACAATGTATCATCAGTTTATTTTATTTTATATTTTTTTTGGTATTTAAAAAAAATATAGATTGTTGACCTGTTCTTTTTTTTATGAGTAAGGATGTGTACGAAAGGGGAGCACCGTATTCATCTGTGTCACGCGGTGTGATCCTTGAGTAATACCTTACCCAAAAAATATAAAGAAGACAATGTATCATCAGTTTATTTTATTTTATTTTATATTTTTGTTGGTATTTAAAAAAAATAGATTGTTGACCTGTTCTTCTTTTATGAGTAAGGATGGGTATGAAAGGGGAGCACCGTATTCATCCGTGTCACGCAGTGTGATCCCTGAGTAATACCTTACCCAGAAAATATAAAGAAGATAATGTATCATCGGTTTATGTTATTTATACTTTTTTTAGGTTAAAAAAATACAAAAAATATATATATTAAAAAAAATTTAAGGCATGTCATAGGTCATTGGGAAAAGCTGGTCACAACCGTCCAAGCCATTGGAAGATAAACTGAACTGAAGGGAGACATGGGAATGCATTTTCAACATCAACCACCAGGTGACTTCATTCCATAATTTTCATTTTCAATGTCTTCGTTGAACTTCTATCCTGCCACTTCTATGTTTCAATTCTTTAAACACTGAGGACAGTGTATTCCAAGTTGGGGGAGAGATGAAAATTTGTGGAAGGAAAAATGCCATTAACCTTGAACATGATAACACACATTCCAGACTCTGAAATTGGATATCAAATAATTTTGTATGCCTTGATTCTGATTTTAATGCAAGTTTATGTTCATGTGCATAGATATTGGAAAGTGCGGTTGTCTGATGTGATTTTTCACTGTTATATTTTCATCCATTTAATAAAAAAAACAATGCACGTCCTCTAGATTGTGGGGTTTTAGTTTGAGTTCTTGGGGACCCATAATAAATAGCATAGGATTGGCGATCATTTTAATTTTAACATGAGTATTCAAAAAAATCAATTGCGCGTAGAGCAATGAATTGACCTAATGTGTGGCTTTCGGCACTTGGGGATCGTGACTCCATAGTTGTCTGGCCCAGAGTTGGGCATTTTATCTCTATTTGTGATAATTTGAATTTGTTTTTGATTGAGTTAACTCGAGATGATGCCTGATTATGTGAGCTTCACTTGGTGCCCTAAGGTCTTTGAGCCTGGGAGTCATCGGCAAAGTCTTGCTACATGGGTTGACTCGATTGAGTTCAATTTCAATTACCATGGAAAAATTGCAACAAAAAAAATCCAAAAAAATAAAAAAAAATAAAAAAATGAGTACTCATCTTATTATTAAAATTTGATTGCTCCTAGCGCTTCCATCTTTTCTCCCTCGAATGTAAATGAACCCCCATGTCTATTATGACGCACAAACACTTCATCATGCTTAATTGAATTTGGATGAAATATGGCAATGAATTTGAAAAAAGGAATGGGCTTGGGATTAAGATATGCCTGTGGACATAGCTTGTTTTAAATGATTTTGATGGGTTTCATAATTTTTTGGTATGTGATCTTTGGGTGAGAAATGTGTATTAAAATGTTTTTGGAAAAGGTCATTCGAATTTCATTTTTGTGAGATATATTTTTCTCGGGACTAGAAAAACTCAAGTTGGAAGGTGTGATTAGCCACTTTAATAGGATAATATTCATTGCTAATATATTTAGTTTTCATGTGCCTTGCTATTCATAAATACCATTTTAGTGCATTTTACATTTTGAACACCCATTCTCATCATTTGTGCACTTCATGCCTAATGTGCACCAATTTAGGCCCAATGTTTCGTCTGATTTTAAAGACTGTAACTTTCCATATTTTAATTTGATATTTTTGGAAATGGATATGCACTTAATTATGAACATTTTTTATTCAGGTATCAATGGATTATTAGTAAAGGATGATGGAGATATATGGCGATTAAAGGAAACAATTCTGGAGAAGGCAGATTGGATATCATCCCACCGATCGAACTATGGGGACCTCAATACACTCCCAATGAATCCCAAATTTTATTTAATGATAGCAGCCATATATTTTAACAAATCATTCTTCTGGAGCCAGTGCGAATTCGTCCTCAATGGTGGTTATTAAGGCGGCCCAAGTTGAAGCTTTAATTTTGGTCCATAGTATGCGGCCCAGAAAAACATATCACTATTTAAATCATATCTCCCTAACCACAAAGTATTTTGGGATTCCATTTTACATGCTATTAGGGAACATCCGGGGATTCATTTATGTCTTCTAGGGCCCATGCAAATTCGGCTTTCTAGAAGGTCTTTGAGGCACGTCTTTCCGGTGGATGCAAGCTGGCTGTAACTTCGGGGAAAGAAGTGGAAAAGTCTCTCATCATTAATGTTCCACCCACCTTTCCCAAACATAATTAATTTAAGGCACATGGGATGTAGGGGGCTCGGACAAGGCTTCATTGCTTCCTATTTAAGGCAGGAGTGGTCGTGGATTTAGGGAGGTTGGGTACTTTCTTTTCATTGTAATGTCATTATGCCAATTTGCCTTTGTAATGTTCTTCCTTCTAATGTAAGTTGTTCGAATCACCTTAGTCTTCAATAAAAGTTCTTCTTCTTCTCTTGTTCTGTTCTTCTCCTTATCACCTTGATACCGTTGCCTCAAGGTGTAAATTTATTCACACCAAACCTTGTGATTTTGTTCACACAACGGTGGAGTGATCGTTATTTTTGTTGTTTTTACTTCTTCAATTCAACCCTCATAAGTCTACTTTCCGCTTCCGTTGAGAACTTGTCATCAATGGAGGGCTAGCTCTTTTATGGGTTGATCCAAGGGAGTAGCAAGGGGCTGGATTGAATGTTATTTCTCATTCCCTAAATGTTATTAATTTCTTTTAATTGAGTTTCTTTCATTCAATGATTTTTATTCTTCCTCTTCCTTATTGAATTTATTCACCCCACTTTCATGTGATAATTACATCCTTTACCTTGGATTGATCATGAAAATGATCCTACAAGTGTATAGGTGATTATCATATGTTTTGAAGGTGTTTAATCAGTAAGTGATGAGGTTAGTTTGAATTCATTTCATGAATCCTTCTCGAGTGAATGAAATTAAAATTGTAAAAAAAAGGAATTCATTCAATCCACCCCGAGCAATAACCTAGGATCAACTCATTTTTTCATAATTGAATTCACATAGATATTTTAGTGCTCTTTAAAAACAATCTAAAATCAACCCAAGTTGGCCACTTCATAGCCAAAAATCCATCTCTTTTATTGAGTGTCTAAAGGTTCTTCTTAGGTCTCTGAGGATTCGACAACCCAAGATACACTACAAGCGACCGCTTGACCCTTTAAACTTGGGTAAATTTGGGCGATACCAGTTGATTTTTTATATTATTTCAAAAATCGTGTTTATGTATAAATATTTTATTAAAATATTTTTTATAATTTTTCATGTAGTAATTTTAATGTTTGATATTATCTAATATATATTTAAATTAAATTAAAAACTTAAATTTTTTATATTACAATTTGATCCCTTTTAATATTTTATGTGATATCATTAACAAATTAGCTAGGAAGGTTATGATTGTGAATTTTTTACAAAAAAGAAAGGAAAAGAATAAATTACACTGTATGAACTATACATCGTATGAAACTTATTTACGGAACTCTCAAAATAGAAAATCATCATCATCCTTCACCGATTTCAGAATTTACTTACTAGAAGGGATGAACATCCCCATTCAAAACCATTTTGAAAGTCATGATGAATTTTTAAACACCAATTTTTTTATTTACAACTGCCCAGTAATTATTTGATAATTTGATTTATTTATTCTTGGATGTGTAGTGTTTACTGAACATTGTCTTTTCATACAATATGTTATACCACCTATGAAAATAAATAAATGGTTATTATGAGTTAATACGAAGGAATAAAATATAATCATAGTATACTGCTTATATAATATCGATGGTGTTTTCTACTCACACAAAAATATAGTCTAGTTTGGGGATGATACCTTGAAAATGTTTTTTGTTGGGATTCAATTGATTGTAAATGTCCAGGTTTATATTTCCATAATTATATTAATATTTCTCTTTCAATCTAATTTGAGTCATAATAAAATAGTTTTAGTGTAATAATTAAATGAGGATCATTTCAATAAAAAGAAATATAAAATTCCTTGTGTCCATATCTGTATTTTTCATCTTTCACTCTTCACACATAGATTATAATTTAGCTTTTAAGAATAAATTGTTTAATCTGTTCAATCCACAAAATTCTAGGATTATTTATAATAAATATAATTACATATATAAAAATAATATTCACCCTATATTATATATATATATATATTATTTGAGCCCAACATTTATGTCTATTTTTCATAGTTGGAACTGATTGTCACATCCTTTTGGTAGTAAGATTTCCACAATGAGTATTGATTGAAACTCCTTTCTTAAGGTTAGAATGAAATATGTAATTTTATTTGAAAAAATGGAAGATATACTATTTTTTGAAGATTCATATTCAAAGAGTGAATTATATAAAATTTATTTTATGATCAATGTAGTTACCAATAAATATTTTTGGTAATCGACCACAACTATAGTAATTGAATAATATTGGCTTACTCCCGTTGGCTTATATTATGGGAGGTTACCATGAATCTTTCTAAATTTGTTTGAATAATTACCCATCTCATTATAGTTAAATCATTATATAGAAGTGTATTTATTCTTCTCATTTCATTTATAAGCCTTATGAAACCTTTCTCCACACATCTGTCATAATTTTGATCCCATTAATCACGTATATGGTTGATTTCATCCGGAAATACAACATGTTGTAAATCCCTTTTTCTATTTCTTATTTTTGGATACATTTAATCTTTCATAGTTCTATAATGAATAATTATTTTCTGGATTTCCATTAAATTGAAAAGTAAAATAATACATTTTCAATGTCTTATTATAACATTATATTTCACTACCATATACTAAAAATGTTTGAGAGACTATCAACCGTATAAGTTTTAGCATAATCCCTTTAATGAAATTGAAATTCATTAATTTTTTATTTTTCTTGTATTCAATAATATTATTAGAAAATTATTTCATGTTCTCCTTGCATTATAAATTAAATTCTTCTTCATTCTACATTTAAGTGAATCACTATTATTTTGGAATGAATTTTTTCGATGAATGAAACATTAAAGTTATATATTCCATACTATCAATTCCATCAACCTCTTTTGTTTTCTATATCAATGATTACAATTGATCGAAATATCCCTTCAGACATTAAAATTCAATAATAAATCATTCTCATTTATTAGTTATCAATTCCAGGAATATCATTTATAGGTATTAAACCATTATTCAATTGCTAATGCATTATTAGTTTCACTAAAAATGGAATCTTCATTTGTACAAAGTGATCCAACATAGGAGAATTACACTACGGGAAAATCATCTTCTTACAGGAAAGGTTATTGGTTATAAATATATTTATCTTAACAAAGATGATACTGATCTTCTTAACTCTCAATTCTACTACATTGTCTTGATTATGATGTAAATACCAATAATTACTACATTTATTGATTTCATTTTTTTGTTAGGAGTATCCTAAAAAATAGCACACACATAATTAGATTATAAACATTAGCAATATTGATCTATTAAATAAAAGTCATCAAAATTGTAAGTGTTATCAAATACACCATGTGACATTCATTGTTTTCATGTTTTTTATGTTCATCTATAATCTAGTTCCCATGTATCATAAAAAGGTTTCACTAATACCAACTATAACTCCCTGATACTAGTAACCAAAATCTAGTGTTTAATTTACATAATTGGAATGAGATATAATAGTTTACATGATATAGTAATGACCAGATTAGAAGACATTAATGTCAATAAAAATACATAGTTCTATTATTACATTCTATATATAAATAAATAGACTATGAAACATCGAGTTATACTTAAAATAATTCATAGTATTTTTTTATTATCTAGAAGAAATTAAAGAAATAATGGTTTATGTGAGATACATAAAATGTATTTAGTATAATGGAAATTATCATAAATAAATAAAGTACGATAATTATGATAGAGTAGATGATCAAAACACATGGAATTAAATAAACGAATTTTGATCAATGAACAACCATATATAATATCAAAATAGCAATCACATGGATTATGGAAACATAATTATCATTAATGAAAATTTATAAATATGAATATTAATGAAATTTTAGTCAATATCAAATCCATGTTATTATGAATAGAATATTTTTGACTTCCTAACCAATAAATCATTCTTATATAATTTTTTATTTGTAAACAAAATACCAATCTAACATGGAATTTGTACTCTTCTTTCTCATGAGTCTGGTTGGTGCATTGAGGGGATATCTATGAATTGAACCAAGTAGTTTTTTTTAAAATCCTATGATTTACTCATATTTTGAATGATCTGACTTGTAACACTCTATTTCTCACAAGAGGACCTTATTATTACATTTGCTTCATCCTATAAGTCTGAAGGTGAATTTTCTAACACTCAGAGCACTTCTAACCTTGTCTCATCATTTTTTCTCTATGGTGTTTTGTTTTATCTTTTGAGTAGTGTGTGTATATATTTATTAAAACACACACTATCTCCTAGACTAAACTGAAAGGATACAATATATCCTCTATCTCATATCCTTTTACACTTGTTTAATCAAACAGAAAAGTGTGGAAGAGGTCCATGTATGTCCTATTTGTTTATACCCATGAAGAATTGTTGAAGAGTTCATGTGACCAGGATGGTTTTGTGCACTATTGTTTACCCTGATCCACGGTGTGGATCATGTTTATTTATATAAACTGCATGGTGGAAGGTGATCGCTAATTGTAGTGGATTAGGTCTCGGCTTGAGACTGGACCACATTTTTTATATCTGATATGTTGATTAATTTTTTTTTCACTGTTTTACTTTATAATTCATAAATAACTAAATTTACTTTGATAGTTAATCTTGGAAATAATTTATAATTGTCTTGGATTGATATAAAAATAGTACAAGTAATGTTAATAACTGATATTAGGATTATTGAGAATAAATCAATACTCTAAAAAGTTATTTATAAAGTCAAACATTCATAACCGTGTTAATTTGATTAACTGGGCTGTATTTATTTTATTGGGGAAATTTTTTAGAAAACTTTTCAATCAAATTTTCATTATAGATACTCAATTCACCCCCTTATGGTGTACTCTTCTCTGACCAACAATAACAAATCCATTCAAAAAATAATGTTCCATGGACCTGACACTACTACAATGTGTTTCCAACAAAAACTCTCACCTCTAAAGATAAGATCACATTATCAGAAAAGATGAATTATCATCGAGTCTCCACCCATAGTTGTCTCCAAGAATAATGCTCAATTGAATAGATCTACCATAATTTCAAGGTTTCACACAATACGTGTGGTGAATAAATAATGACTATTACATGTTCCTATAAGTATGGAAACTACATTATAAAAGTCACATGTGGTACCTCAAATCATAACTGGAGTTCCTGGACCATACGCCTCAACTGCATGTAGCTACCTTTTCCCCTGCCCCCCAACTCCCTATGCCTGGTGTGGACCTTATAGGGGTTTTTGTGGAATTATTTTGAAATGTATGCCACCTCCCACAACATTCCTTACTCCTCGTTCATGTCTACTAGTTGGGGGGCTGTCGGATCCACTCTATGACTTTACCTCGATGGTCCATACATCACCTCCCTATTAGTTGCTTGGCAGGTTGGACAACCTCTACTGAGATGTCATCTATTATCACATGAGTTCAATCGACTCTCACTAGGATGACTGTATACAACATTATATCCCTGAACGGAATATCCCCAATCTTGGGTCATCCGGTGAAGTCTCCCACATTCAGATCCCTATGCCTGATGTGGGCTCCCTATTATCGAGGTCTTGTCACCCGTCTCCCAATTGATGACTCCCACTAGCTGTCTATACTCAACCAAAAATCTCGTAACCCATAAATACCACTCTAGAACTTCATCATAATTTGGAATGCATAGAGGCACAATTATAGCTCAGATGTGGTGTCCAAACCCGTGTTTGATGGTTTGAGATTTGAAGTACAGATCTCTGACCATATCCATCGTGTAACTATTGAGGTTTTTGAACACAGATTAATAATCATCCACAGTCATACTACCCTACTGGATCTGAAGAAGCTACTAGATACACACTTCACTTAGCGTACCCAGAGAGAAGTCCAATCTAAAGTGTTTCTCAAACTCCATCCCTGAAAGAGTCTCCTCATCTTGAGTCTTCGTGGTCAAAATCCACCATTTCCCTACCAAAACCAGAAAACGTCTCGCTCCTAAGATCACCATTTAGTTTTTTGGTTTCCTCACTAGACGGAATCCTATGGTCACCTCCACAAGACAGTCCTCAGCCACCTGAGGGTTGGACTCGCCTCAAAACCAGAGGGGTCACTATCCCCGGAACTCATGGAGTGCGCTCAGCTTTCCTTACTTGTCTTTTGGTACTGAAGGTACGATATACTACTCTAATGGTGGTGGTATAGTAGGTAATCCACCTGAAGGTAACACCTGGTGAAATGGAAACTAAATCAAATCCTCATCACTGAGGGTTTCATACATGTGATCGAGCTACAAAATATTAGATGGTATTCATCACATAGGCATCCTAGAAGCATACAATATTCCCCACTGTCAAAGTGTATATCTGAGTAGATGACAATAAAGGACATCGATAAAAAACCTATTCCAATATAATGCATGTACCATTATTTTGTTTCCCTGCAAATTGTTTCCTTATGTAACAAGTCAAACGGAAGGTTATCAGAGTCCTTGGTTATGCATATGTTAGTCGCATGCACTAACACTGGAGTCATTGGCCTAAAATCCACACCCAAGACACATAAATCTATTTCCCCAAACCAATATCAAAGACCCTTGGCCCTAATTTAAAATTGAACCCCTATGATACAACTCTATCATGACCCGTCCCAATGGTTCCCGCAAAACGACTAACCATGCCTTCCTCCAATAGGACCGGGGATGTTGACTAGCACCTAGTATGAATATTACTAACATGAGATGCATTTCCTATGTACCTATATGCACACACATATATCCGATCCCAAAAATGATGAAATATAAAAAAAACATCTAAAGAGAAAATTCATGCATACACAATAACCCATCAAACATAGTAAAATGAAATGTAAGGTGAATAATGTGAACTAGGCTACAATACAAGACCACTAAAAGAAAGAGTCTTCAAACAACAATTTCCAAACTGTATGAATGAAATAAGTATCTGGAATACCGCTCATATCCATAGGAACAACTAATCCTTTAAAAAATATCCTAAATCTCGGTCCAATTCTGGTTGGCCCTATACTCCGTCAAATGGCTACTCGTCTTCACATGACATGCCACATTCAGGAAACTCCCATGCTGGGGTGAGTATAAAAATACTCAGTATAGGACCCAAAAAACATAAAATAAATTCACAAAGTAAAAGTAAAATCATATCTAAATAGTATTTGTCTAAAAAATATAATAATAGAGTCATCCAGATATACTAAAAACCCAGACCCGTAGTATAGAGGAAAGTGACAACGAATACATACCCACACTACAAATTCGATTCAAAGATTCCCCAAAGAACATGTTTGGGAGAACTCTCACCAGGGGTCTAATAGCTCTGATGATGTATATCCGAGAAGTGTTGTTCTTTGGGAAGTGTCACAAGCGGCATAAATGCACTGATAGTTCTGAAATAAGATCATATAAACTCATTCGAGGATAAATAACTCTTGAATGGGGAATGATCATGATACACAGATGAGGATCACTACCAGTTCCTTGGAGTATACTGTGAATCATCTAAATTCACCTAAAATGTAGAGGATCATTATCCTGTAGGATTTTTCATGTGGATACCTAACCCTACCTAGTTCCAATAATGGTTATGGTACCTCGCACTGGTCATATCAGAGGGACTCTGACTCTATTCAATAATTCATACTAAAGGAATTATACTTTTGTGGAGGGAAAAGATGCCTAAACTTTACGGGAATGAGAAAAGGGGGAACATGCTCAAACAAAACATGTCCAAGGTATAGTGAAAAATGGAATATATCCATGTAGATGGGATTACACAGCCTGTAGGAGTGTCACACGCCATGTCCCTTGACCTCGGGTACTGCCCATGTGCAACAAACCATGTCATAAGATATGTTGTGTTGAAATTGATATACATGGTGTGTAGAAAAGTAACACATACTGTCCTAGAATACAAGGGCCAATCCATGTATTTTTTCTATTTACCAATAAATGGCTTCAACCCTTATCTTCCAACCTATGTACCAATCCACACGGTAACCCATGTAATCGGCCTGGTCTGGCCGTGTATTGGAGTACATGTCGTGTACTCCACCATGTGTATCTGCATCATCTAAGAAAAAGGATGAGTCCCACGTAGAGACCCACACACCATGTGATAGGGATGACACACCGTATCAAAAAATCTTATAGCTTGAAACCCTTTCCACCACGGATTTGTCCCCACAGGTCATGTTCTTCAGGGAACAAGTTGTGTTTATCGTGTATTTATAGAAACAACGTTATTCATCATCATGGAACATATTCTCTTTCAATTCTTGATCTAACCATTCATATTCATTGAAACCCATGATCTATGGTCACCCCTCCTAACCATCAATGTTTTGAAAGGTTTTTGGTGTTTGATCACCCCTAAAAACTCATTTTAATCATCTGCACGAAGAATGGTTGAATAATTATTTCTTCCAAACCTTGTCAATTCATCTTCCTCCATCATAATTACACCTACTATGGGTCGTCACAATGCATTATCTATGACTTGGGATCATTTCATTTTGATATAGATGTGAATTAATCGATTTTTCATAACCCTGCGAAGAATACATGGGGTCGGGAGAAGAAAGATTCATAACCAAAAGAGTAAAAAACCTCCAACATCGTTAATTACAGTGTTGATATGCTCTCATTTGAAGGATCAAGATCACATAAAAGGATAATGATAACCATAAATTTAATCAAACTCAAATTCCTTCAACTTGAAACCTTCTTGAATGAACGATTAAACTACGATTCAACCTATTCATAGGTTGATCCATGTCTTTCGTCAAATCAATGTACTAGGAAAAGATAAAATTGGAAATGGAAACCCCTTCCTCATGTAAGTATCGATCACTGATGAAGAGGGACTATGATTTCTTCATCGTTTAGATCACATAACTTCATTGGCATCATGATTCACGAATGGTTGATTCGTTGCCCTTCGTCGAGATTTCTCTTTGGGCGGATCCTCTCAAAAGATCTAGACGATTACATAGAGTTTTCTAGGGTTATAAGCCCAACCCTAATATCCAAGTTATTTAAATTCATAAAATGTTTCACTACAATAATAAAATTTTTAAAATTAAAAAAAAATCTTAATTTAATTTATTTTCATTAAAACGTCCCAAAATTTTACTTTTGGAGCCAAATAACATCGATCGATGCTAGGCCTCACTCAATGAAAATATGATTCTCTGAATGCAACGAGGCCCTCGTATTTTTTATTTGGGAACCCTTTTATAGTTAATCCACTATTTCTAGATAACTTCCCATGTGTGTTATTTAAAAGATTAATTTACTTCAAACATTTATTCTAGGCACTCTAGGCCTCATAATCACACATTGTAACAAATACTAATCTCTAATTAATTCTTTATAATTTTAAAAATAGTAAATTGAAAATATGGGACAATTGTTTTATGATGATGATTCTATATAATACGTATAAGAATAAGACCATTCCTGAAAAGACACACATGAGAAAATAAGGCAATTAACACCTTAAACAATGAAAATAATTAAATATTAAAAATGAACAGGTGATACGATGTTATTAAAGGATAATTTATGTTATTATATATATGAAAATGGTTTTGGAATTTGTTTATAACATCATTAAAATAATAATTCTAGATTTTAATGCATTTTCAACCAAATAGAAGTGTGAGTTAAGGGGTTCTGTCTCAATATCCGTTCTATAAGGCACCTTTTATATTATGAACCTATTTATTTTATATGGAGTTTAGGATACCCATTTAAAATGTAATATATTTATTACAAGTAATGGTATTTTATGTTTTTATTTGGATTGTTTCATCCAATAGGGTTTTTATTCAAAATTTAATAAGTTGTAAAAAATTTCATAACTCGATTTAGTTTCATTAGGTTATGTTAGGTCTTCATCCTATTTGATATTAAATGATTATTTATGAAATGTATCCAGATTAACATATTTTTTATTTCCTATTATTTTAATTTTATTTAATGTTTATATACAAAACATATTGATTTATTAATTATCACATCAACATTATGATCATTGTAAGGGGTTTTCCACAATCTCAATCAAATTGATATTGACTATTTATGAATTCTAGTTGATTTAAATTATTATATATTTTCATTATAAGCACATTTAATTTTTTTCTCCTCTACTTATTCATGATATTTTTCATGTAATAGTACTGATTTTGCACTCATTGGTACTTAAAATGATTGAGAAATTGTTTTTATGAAAATACAATTTAATTTTTTTTTTATTTTATAAGAAATATGTTTTATTCTTAAATGATGTTTTCAAAAATTGTTTCCAGAAATAAATTTATCATTTTCCAATTTATTTATTGAATATAATTTTAACAATTTTTAAAATTTAAATTTTTTTATAAGAAATATTTGTGTAATTTTGAAAATAATTCTCATTTGGATGTTACTTAAAAGGTGAAGGGAATCAATTTTTTAATTGTATGGCATGAAATTTTTTTGATCAATCCTGACCACTCAAATATTTTGAAAAATATTTTCTAAGTTCAATGATCATTTTCAAAGAATGTAATTTAGAATTTTTTTGAGCATTTTGTTTTAAAATGGGATTATCCAAATGAAAGGGATATTTTTACCATGATTTTTTAATTTTATTTTTATGGTATTTCTATTTTTCAATGAAAACAACCCTTAATTATTTCCCCAACGGGTATATTTTTTATTAATACATTCATTTTTATTCTCTATATTTTATTGATCATTTTTAGTAAGGGCAGTAATGACATTCACTTTCGTGATTTGTTTATGTATTCATTATCTATCCTAGTAAATTGGCACATTCTTAAGATCATTGAATATTAAATTTACCCTATGAATACATATTTTTTATCATTGAAATGATTATTATTTAAATAGTATCTCATTTATACATATGGTGTTTGAATTTAATGTTGTTTTATTGATAAGAGAAATATTAAAAATCTGTGTTATTTAATAAATACAAATATTTTACAATAAGGGACATTATTAATGAATTAAACCATTAATTCAATATATAATGAATACTCTTGACAAATAGTCATGGGAAAGGCCTAATTTTAGATAACCCATCGATGTATTGGTATTCTCATGATGTGAATCATTTACCATAGCATAAAATTAGTTGGCCAAACCAAGTGAGTTTTTACCAAGTAGTTTTAAAATATCTTGTGATAGATCTTGATAATAGTGGTTTTTGTGGTGCCCAAGATCATGATTTCTAATAATTAAGTATTACCTTCATTTAGAATATATTTATTATTATCCATGATATTTTTTCAATGATATTATCTCTAGATTATTTTCATTGATATTTATTGATTACATGGAATGTCTATTTAGTTTTTTACATTCTTATATTTATTATGCCTTATATAGTACTGATATATAAGTTTTTTATTATATAAAATGTGTCTTCATTTATTTACCTTTACTTATTTATTATTATCATTGATATTTTTAAATTGATAATATATATGGATGCCCCTAATTCTAATTTTATTGACTAAATGGATTATGTTTTCAATTATTTATCCTTCCATATTGATTATTATCCAGGATACTGTTTCCTTGATATTATGTTTTGATTCAACACCTTCTCATTTTATTGAAAAAAAGATGGTGTTTTTAGTAAAAACAATTAATTTTTTTATCCATGATACATTCACATTGATAGTATCTGTGTGTGTGCCTCTTTATCTATCCATTGATTACATAACATTTGTTTTTAGTTATTAAACAATGAATATTGATTGTGCTTATTGATTCATTATTTATTTCATTTTACCTTACCCTTACTTGGTATTCGATCTCACCCATATTTTATTTCTTTTCCCTATGATTCTATGAAGTGTACTACGACTGATATGCATGAATATACAATAGGGTATGAAATTATTCTCAAAAATAATTATTTTTCAATTGTGTATTTAAATATTTTATGGGAATCATATATGTATCAAGTTTACCAAGACTAATAAACTATTTAGTCCTTTGGGATTTGATTCCATATATCTTATACCAATTTAATAACTAAGACACAAACTCTAGGCTATTGGGGTTTGGGTTGATACAGTTCATATCAGATGATTTATAATAGAATCAATTGGTACTAGATTTTGGAAAACATAGATTATGGATCATAACCAAATAATATACTTTTTGGTTATGTATTGAATAACATCATGAGGTTTTGTTAATGTAGATATTTTGGGTTCCCGCTTGAAATAAATTCATTTATTGATATGAAAAGTGGAAATACTTTTAGTGTAGATGTACCTAGTGGTAATAACACTGAAAAAGATGCACTGGTCTTGGGATGATTATCACCATGTTCACAAAAAGAAGCCTTACTACGAACCCTGTTTTACACTCTTGGAATATATTATTATGATAATTAAAATTTTTATTAAAAACCAAAATGAATGATGTAAATAAACGATGAAACGAATGTACTAGGTTTAATCAAATGTTTCTTCAGTTTAAAATGTATTCTCTCTATAGAATGGAATAATTATTCATGAGTTAGAAGGAAGGGAACAATGAAAATAATCAAGGTGAAAAAATACGATGGAAGGGAAAAAAGTATCCTAGTGATCCATTATAGTTTGATATTTCTTAAATGTGGGAAAACTAGGAGATATCAATGTCAATTCTCCCTTCTAAAGGTTAAATCACAGACCAAGGATGTAACTATGTGAAAATAAAACACATGTTGTATTAAAGTATTAGGCTATAACAATTTAATTTTATAATTACTTTTTTAACCAGTTGTATTTTGGCGATAATAAAAATGAACCATTTAAGGATTATATTAAATTTATGAAGTAAATATATCTTTATTAACTAAGGGGTTTTGAATACTTACCTGTTTTAGTGATTTTATGATTGATCAAATTTTCACAGTATTAAAGATGAATTTTTGCGTTTTAGGTGATGTTATTCTACCAAGATTAATGATATTTTCATGTATATTTATGGAGAGAATATATTTTTGTGGAAAATTTATTTTAGGAATAATTTATTTAAATTATATGTAAATATGTATAAATGTATTCATAACCTTTTCGGTTAATACAATCATTAATGAAATTGTAATTATAGTCAACTATGTTTGTTGGAATATAAAAAAGGATTGTATTAAAAAAACAATCTAAAGGTTATTTAAATATTAATCATAATTCAAGTATTTACATCATATTTATTGTAAATATTTTTTGAATTATATTAATAGAGTTTATAAAATAGGCAACCGCTATGCTGGGTGAAAACCTATTAGTGCTGAAAATGTCGTAGGGGTTGAACCCATGACCGATTGATAATAAGAGATTAAAACATGACACTAACCTATGCGATTCATTGGTCAATATTTTATTGTTTTTACTTAAATAATTTTAAAATTAAAAATCAATGATTAAGAAATGGTTTCATTATTTTGTTTTAGAGATTAATTTATTACAATTGAAAACTTGTGAAAAGAATACTGGGTTTGGAAAATACTAAATGATAGATAGAATTCATTTTCTCTCTTTAAGTTATCATATGATACATTAAAACTGAATTATGGTAAATTATGCATTAAAAATAGTTTTTTATAGTCCTTTCATAGAGTGACGGAAAAATTGTAATTTTATTGAACAAAAAACAACGGATCAAATTATTCTTATGAAATAGAATCATATCAGGTATCATTATTTCATTATATTCATATATAGTAAACTTATTAATTATATTTTATAAAATTTCTTTGAAAAATAATTATCCTATTACATTTATAGTTGATAATCCATATGGTCTTTTAAATCATAACATATGCATGGGTTTTAAGAACTTAACCTTCTTTTGATCATTCACTTAATTTTGATTAATGAACAGAGTCACGCTCTATAAATATTTATGATTTTATTTCATTCCCATATCATCAAATTTGAACAGTGTAACTAAACATAGAAACCTAGTTACATGTTATTCTATATCTCCTTTAATCTACCCTATATCTCTAATTAAGAGGATATTTTGTTTTCTCTTTTTACGATGCGGTTCATTAAAGAATGAATTTTCAAATGTCAGACTATTGATTATCGAGATATGGTTTAAATTTTAAGGACTCGATTTATTTAACATGTGGAGAATATAACACCCAAAAATCCTATATTATGAACATTTTATATTATATAGTATGCATCACAATCAATGATCCTAAACATCCCATATAATATTTTTCTTAAAATTTAATCTCATTAGAAACCTATGAAACATGCAATCCAAGTCAAAATGAATAATTATATAGTACACCATTATAATCTAGATATTATATTAGGAGGTAAAAAAATTTCAATATAAATGAGAAATAATATATTTTTCTATTTATTATAATTTAAATTATAATTTTTAAAAAAATAAATTTTTTTCTAAAAAATAGTATTTTTAAAAAGATGGTTTACTCATGGTTTGGGCGCAAAATTTAAATTCATTTATCCAATTTTAGGAAAATTATTTTATAAAATTAAATTTTTTTAATTAGAATATCAAAATTATCTTATGGAATATTTTGGGTGTCTTTCCAAATTACATCATATTTTAATTAATTGGGAAAAATATAAAATTTTAATTAAAAGAAAAAATTTGGTCTAAATTTTTTCAGAATATTAAATATATCCTAAATTAATTTTCTATTAAATTTCATTCAATTTTATATTCATTAAATCAACATAGTTAAATAGAATCATTTTCTTATTAAATTATTATATAAAAAGTTTCAAAACTTGTGAGTATTTTCCTTTTGAAAACTCATTTTATTCTAACCTATATAATATTATTTTAAAATAAATATTTTCCACCACTAAAAATTCATTTAGTAAAAATGGATTCAATATTTTAAAAATTAATATTTTCTATTTTCTAATAATGTGAAATCTATATTTTTCCAAAATGAATAGGGAAAAGAAAAAAATTTAATTATCGTGGTTAGGGTTAAAATGAGTTTACTGGGGTTAAATGAAAAGGATATGAGTAAAAATAACCTAATATATTTTATAGAATTATTTTTTCTTTACAACATATAGTATAAATTATTTTCAAGTGTTGGATCCTTTTTACAAGAAACAAATCATGGGTGGAATTCATTATTTTAAACAATTACAAGTGGGCCACTCACCTCACATATAAAAGGACACCCACCATCCTATCCTCTTCACACCTTCTATTCTCATTGGATCAATAAATAACATCCCAAATAAATATATAAATTTACTTCACTCATTCTAGAATAAATAATTTTTTGATGAAATTCTACCTATAAAGGATTTTTTACAAACCTAAGGAGGATATTCGAAGTAGAGGAAATGTTCTTCAATGACCACTATTTATTTAATACTCCACCTCCATCAATTAATTTTAAAACATGATAATAAAACATCCTCAAAATATTAGATATATCTATTTGTTTTCATGTTAATGTAATGACATAAATTTATCCCCAATTCCACCTAATGAGTTACAAAATTATCATTCATGTGTACGGTGGACTATGATCCCACGAAGCGATGTGATTTTCCATTCGAAAAGGATTTATATAGAAAGTGATAAGTTTAATGATATTTATTATATGTGATATTAGTGGAATAATTTTTATTTCCATGACATATATATAATTCTAAATAGATAATAAAACATGTTTTCTTATTAAACTAAGAAATTATAACATTGCTCATGTACATGTGGACTACCGCCTTCATATATGGATGTAACTATATATTAATCCCAAATACACATGGATGTAATGTATAAGTGTATTTTAAAAACTTATATGGTATATATTATTTTATTATAATTATTTTTATGATAATTTATCACTTTTGTTTCTTCTATAATGATCATTATGAAATAGAAATGTTATTAATGTGTATGTACAACCTAACATCTCCTTGATCAAAACATACTTCATTTATCAAAACCATCATTAATGATTCGTATAATGATTATAATTGGTATATATATATATATATAACTATTTCATGGTGATAATTATAATGATTATGAGAATATATTATATGTGAAATAACCAAATTTTTCATGACAAAACACGTGTTATAAAAAAGATAATTAGCATATGAATCAATTAAAATAATTATTTATTACTGAAAACATGTTTTTATATGTTGTAAAAGGGTAATATATTATATTATAAATATTAATATGGTTCCTTAATAAGTTATTAACATTTCTTAAAACATAATAAAGGATGTCAAATCGTGTTCAACTAAAAGGAAACAGTAATTAATGGATTCAATATCAATTTCCTTTCATTGAGGCACATTTGTATGTTACGTACAAATATAATATATATGGAAAATATCATTCTCGTTAGAAATTTAATATCATGATTCCATCAAAATTTCTTGTATTTTACTAAAAAAATTAACTATTTCTTCCAACTGGATTTGATTTAAATGATACCATATGTTAAATAATTTCACTACTCAATTTCATTAATTAGGTTTTAATATTTATTTGTTGCCATTGATATGCTTAGATTATGTGAGAAAATTATTCTTGGCTAAATTATTTTTCATTTACACATTTTTATGTCACTTTATAGTTTATAAAATTAATCTATTAATAGATTAATTCTCACTTGAATGTTATAATAATTGTAAGGGTTTATTTAACAAGCTCATTATAATCGAGATGGATTGTTCATGAATTTTAGTTTCATGAAATTATTTGAAAATATCATAATAAAACCATTTATTTTTATTATATTCTAATAATTCATTAAATTTTCAATTAATTGTAACATTATTCTACTTTACGGATGTTAAAAATTTATAGATTATGATTTTATTAAAATATTACTTCATTTATATCTTAAGTTGAAAATATGTTTTCTTCCTAAACCATGTCTTAAAAAAATTTAAAAATTGTTTTAAATAATTTGTAAAAGATTTATTAAATTTATTTATGGCTATTTATCTTTTTACAAAAAATATAGAAAGTAATTTTCATGTCATTTTTAATACAATTATAATTTATCTTTTAGTGAATAACTCAAAGGAATCTTTGTTTTAATGTGTAAGACATAAACATAATTTAAATAAATGATGAAAAATAAAAGTTTTTAATTTTAACATTATATGTTTCAATTGTAATTTTAAAATGAAAGGATTTTAATTTTTTATGTGAACATTTAGTTTCAAATTTTAATTTTCTAAATGAAATGGATATTTTCCTCTAGAGGGTTTTTGAAGTTATTTTTACGGTATTTTGATAATTTGATAAAAAAAACCCTTTATTCCTACTCCAACTAGTATATGATTTTTTTATACCATACATATTTTACTTTATATGGATTCAGATAAATTTTACCACTAAATATATTGAAATTAATTTTCCTGATTCATTTTCATATTCATGAATTCACCCTTGAAATATTCACATTCCACAAATCTATGTATATTATGTTTCCCATAAATATCAAAATTATTTATTGTGTATATGATAATATATTATACCATACCTCATTTATTTCTACTACATTTTAATTTGAGGGTTATTTTATTAATTGTGTCAATATTGATAATCCATGTAATTTCTGGAATATGTGTATTTTCTGATATGTAAAATTGTTCATGTATTAAATAAATTATTTTATATATGAGTAATGCTATCTACATACATACATAAAAGTAGAGAAGTTAATGATATCCCCTTGATACATCGATAGTATCCCGAGGGGAATCAGTAATTCTAGAATAAAATCCTTTGGATAATCCAAATGAGTTAGTACCCAATATTTTTAAACAATCTACAAGATTGATCATGACAGTATAGCTTTTCATGATGCCTAAAATCCGAATTACAATAATTTTATGTTTCCTTCATTAAAAATGTATTTATCATTGACAATGATTTTTTATCAAGGATATTATCTCTGGATTCTATTAATTCTCTATTTTTGATTATATTGCATGTTTGTTTAGTTATTTACCTTTCAAATTTTATTATTCCATATCTAGTTATCATAGACATGATTTTCATATTGATTATTATCCATGTGATTTTTGAATTCATATTATATATGGATTCTACTCATTCTTAGTTTATCTATTAAATGGAATGGGTTTTGAGTTATTTCCCTTCCAAACTGATTGTTAACCCTGAGATTTTTTTATTTATATTATATATGGATGCAACACATTCTCAGTTTATTGATTATGAGAAGTTTTCTTTCAATCATATAACTATACATTTTTATTATTATGCATGATATTTATTCATTTAAATTATCTATAGAACCACTTTATTCTCATTTTATTGATTAAATGGAATTTTTGACTTTTAATGTACATTTCTATATTGTTTATATTTATTGATTAAAGTTTTTTTCCATTGTAATTAACACTTTTTATCCATTTAATCTCTCACGTTTTTTAATTACTCCAGGTTTTCAAAAAATTTACTATGATTTACATGGAGGGATATGGTAGAGGGAATAATGATATTCTGATGAAAAAATATATTTTAATTTTTATTAAATGTAATATTTGATTCATGTATGTATCTAGTGTAATAGGACTAATAAAATATATTTCCTTTTAGTATAGAATTAATTGTATCTAAATACAATGTAATAAATAAAAAAATAGGATCCAAAATATTATAGATGGGTTTCGTACATATATTGACCAATTATATTTTATTTTCATAATCTGTTGTAAGAATATTAAGTTATTTGTTTGATAAAAACATCATAAAGATGAGATTGATTAGCACTAAGTGATTTAATGTTCATAATAATTATATAATGGTTTATATAATATATTTTTTTTTTCTTATATAATAATTACTTGGATTATTAAGTGAATGTATTGAATATAGATTGTGAAAATTGAAATTGGGAGTAACTTGTTTTCAACATGTTTAATAATCGTATGGTGATATATTTATAAATATTTTTATTATTAAAATAAAAATGATAATATTATTTAAAAAATAAATATATCATCAAAAAAATTCATTAATATTATATAAAATACCTTAGTCATTTTCTATATAACATTTATAATGTCATTTACATAGGTTGTAAAACAGACCCAAACTCTGATGTATTATAATATTTTCCAAATTAATTTAATGATATTAGATAATGTAAATATTTTTTTATAATTAGGAAACAATTTACATTAAAATCATATTTCCTAAAAAATACATTATTAAAACAATCCACAGTGGGTGGTGATGAAAAATGAAATTTATTTTTCATGCAAGTGGTAGTATACCATTTGAACTATTAATGATCTAATTTCGTAGTGATTGGATGGGATGACAGTATAAGAAAATATGGTCATATATTAATTAATTTTGTAAATATAAAAAATATTTATACATAAGATCCATCCATGATACTATAATTTATGGGTGAAGATGAAAAATGGACAACATCAGTTTTTGGAGGTTGTATTATGCATATAGAAAATATCAATGTTTCTGATTTTCATAGATTATAAAATAAAATAAATAGTTTTTTAGATTTAATATAATGATATTGACATATAATAATGATAATAAATTACTTATTTTCATATTTCTATAGAAATCAAGGATATTAAAAAAATTAGTAATGAAACACTAACAGGAAATATATACTGACATCGAGGTGATTCCATTTAAATACTAATTATGCATTGAAATAATGGAATTATTCTCACAAATTGTGACCATAGGTTTTAGGATAATAGATATTGTTCTTGGAGGATAAAAATGTTATATATTAAATGAGATATTTTAATATAGTTGTTTTATTTAATTCCTTTAATAACTATATTTTTATTAGTAAAGAGAATAGTAATTTTGGAAGTAACCCTTATATTTGTATAATGTATAGTTACTATTTAAGGGTATATTTACAAAATAATGGAACAAGAAAAAGTTAGAAATTAGGGTGGGAAATCATTAACATCAAACACATATTTTAGAGTGAATGGTATAAATACTCATGTCCAATATAGTTATTACCCTATAAATAAATCCAACAAAACAAATATTAGAGGTGAAGAAAATCATTGGAATATTAAAGAATGCTATCACATGTTATCAGTAATAAATTATCACATATTAATAAAGATGGTGTTACATGATATTAAACACCTTTATTAGATTGTTTGATGGGTAAAATTCTTCATATTCTTCTTGAACTATAAAATTTTATGTACCTGAGAAATGGACTATGTCCGTTAATAAGATATTTATAGCCTTAGGATGTAATGAAAACAAAAAGGTTATAATGATTTATTTGTTATAATGAAGTTTATAATCTATAGTGTAAATAGATCTCGAATTCTTGGGAGAATGATGAAATATAAAATATAAAATAGATGGAATTTAAATTATCATTCATTGAAAAATATTTCCAGGATGAGATATGACATGGAATAAAGATACAGTTCCTCAGCATAAATAAAATGAAAAAAGTCTGTGTTTTAGAGTATGGGGCTTCCATTATAGGAAAATACAAGTATATAATGATAAAAAAATGTAATATGTAAGTATGATTTTCCATTTCTTTGAATAGATTAATCCAATCCTTTTAAGAGAACTAGTTTCCCAAAAACATCTATTTTATGATGAAATAGTATATTATTTCATAGAATCACTTTTTTTCATCACATATATTCATATAAAACCAAGAGAAGAAGATGTTGGTCTAGATCCAATGACATTTAAGTGCATTAAAGTGTAAAAAATGAATCATGAAATTTTCTTCATATGGAAATCATTTAATGATACATCATATAAAAAGATTGATGGGAAAAAAATTTATACAAGTGTGGCGATAAAAAAATCATACAGCTAATGAATGAATTTGGAGTAAATTATAAAATATAATCCATCATATAAAAGATCTAAAAATTTGTAATTATTCAAAAAAGTGTCCCATTGTTCAGGTAAGATACCATGTAAGTGTTCGAGGGTAGATGTACAAGCATATTCAATCACTACAGTTGTGGTTGATGTTCTAAAATATGGGACAGAAGGTACATTAATCAATGCCTTAGATTTAAAAATTATCTTATTTTAATTTTGATCATCAAACTCTTCTATATATGTTTGGATAATTTAGAAAATTAAATATTTTTCTAGAACATCAAAATGGTACTTATCAATCAACAATCCATGTTTAATTATTCCTATAACTTTTAAGTGTTATCGTGTTACCAATATGAATCATAAACATAACCTATTTGAATATTTGATTATTACACATATTATGGAATTTGTTAGAATCTTTTTTTATTATTACATTTCTATTTAAAATGAAAAAAAAAATTACGATGTGAAAAATATTATGATTATTAATGAAGATATGCTAGTCCTTCTCTTTATAGGGGAGACTTCATCATATTGATCATGTCTATCTCCAACTCATATTTCTTTTATAAATGATATTATTTTAGAATAAGATCAAACACAATCTACATATTGGTAAGTAAATAATCAAATTAAGCATATACATATTATTATTGTATATATATTTGTGTTTTTCATGATATTTTATATGTATGAAATATAAAATTTAGTTAAGTTTTTAATTTAATTAATACCTAATAAATTAACTATATCAATGTATTCCCATTTAATAGAGTCTGTTGACTAGGTATAGTTTAAGAAACAGTTATAATTTTGGTTTTATATGGGACTTATAATCTCTAGTGTTTCACCTTATTGGGAGTCTATTTATATTTTTAGAATATAGTTGGATCTATGAGGTTATGAAATTATTATATTGAAAGAAATGCTATTGCTATAAAATAAAAATATCATATACATGTCATTTATTACTTGTCTTATCATCATCATAGAGCTTGATAATTTTTATAAGATATACTTTAATTTGTGAATCATTTGTTTCGAGTAAAGAATGGATATATTTCAAAAAAGACATTTCCTATGAGGTATGAACAGTACATGTTTATTGTAATTCCATTTGGATTGAATAATGAACCTTATGTCTATCGATTTAGTAAACATAATATTTATGGAATATCTTGGTAATTGTGTTTTCTATTTATATATGTTATCATGGTGTCCTCTAATATCAATGAAGACCATGAGAATCACTTATGGATCATTTTTGAGACTCATAGAACAATAGTGTTATATTCTAAATTTAGAAATTGTGGATTCATGTATAAGAATGTTTATTTTCATGGCCATATTTTATCTATGAATGGAATCAGTAGTGATCCATTGAAGTCCCCAACAGTAAATGAATCACCTACACTAAAAAAATAACTGAGGAATGTACTCTACTTTCTTGGGTAAGACATTATAAGTGATTTTCCATATTTTATCTTATTGACTAACCCTTTAAGAAATTTAAAACATAAAGGGGTGTAGTTAATATCAAAAAAGTAATAAGAATAATGTTTTACGAGTTGAAGAGGAAATTAGTGAATGCTCTGATATAAAAATATTTCATCTTGAATGGATGGATTTGTAATATATTGTGATTCATTGATGAATTGTCTTGGTTTATAATTGTGAAGAATTATAATGAAATATTCTATTTATCATGGAATCTAAAGACACATGATTATAACTATAAAACACTTTATCATACGTTTGTATCTATAATAATTGAGTTTAATATGTGTATACATTATGTCAATGGAGAAAGATATAATATATACAAATATTATAAGTGTCTGGAATATTTCTATTCACAATTAGAGATCAACATGATGAAAACAAGAAGACTCTAGGTTCTCAAGAACTATCATTTCAAAAAAACACACAATGAAGGAAAATAAGGTGGAAATTTTTTTGATTCTGAAATACCATGGATTCCTGACCAAAATGTGGATTTAATGAGACTCGATGATTATAGATTTATAAAAAAATGGATAAGGTAATGATTTAGGATTAGGAAAAATCACTCATTTTTCAAATTATTTCTATAGAATAATTTTTTTGAAAAGAATAAATTTTCTCAGCCTAGTAAATCAAATTTTCAAAAGAATATTTATTACAGTAATTATTCAAAATTTGTATACATCAATTATGGATAAGGGGTTTTTAAATTTTGAAATAATCAATGTGATCAATATATACCTTTAATAAAAAAGGAATTATTAGATGATTCACATTGCTAAAATTTCTATGTAAACCATGGTACCAGCAAGATGTATAGGGATCTTAAGGGAAATTCTCGTGGGATAATATGAAATAGGAAATTACTAATTATATATCAATATTATTGGTTTATTAGTATTTATTATATGAGATATGTTATCCTTATATAGTCATGAAACCACTACCTATTCCTATATGGAAATGGTATGATACTATATTAGACATTTTCACTAGATTACCAAAGTCTCCTAGAAAGAATGATAGAAAATGGGTTACTATTTATCACCTTCTGAAATAAAGATATATCATTGATTTAAGAGAATACTTCCCTCTTCAATTTATCATAATTATTTATATTTTGGATTTTTTTTGACATCATCAGAAACCTCATTCAATTGTGTCTAATCATGACCCATTATGTTCATCAGAAATCTAAATAATTCTTCAGAAGGGCCTTGATAGATGACTTTATTATAGCACCTCCTATCATCCTTAAACTAATGTGAAGTTAAAAAAGACCATTGAAACATTAAAATACATATTGAATTCATGTTTTCATGACATTCGTGATATGTGGTATTAGTATTTGTTTATTTTTCTAATTTTCAAAAAAACAATAGCATAAATTAAATAATTTTAATGGAAACATATAATTAATTATACGGTAAAATATTTCAGAATATTGTTTGTTAGGACTAAATGATGAAAGGAAGATTATAGTGTGTGATCAGTTCAAGGAGACAATAATTAAGCTAATGGCTCTTCAATATCATATTAACGAATCTCAATTTAGGATAAACATCAATACAGATAAAAAAATTGTACATTTTGAATTAATATTGGGACACTAAATTTTCATTAATGTGTCTATATGGGAGGGTGTTATAATGTTTTATAAGAATGTAAAAATGAACCCTGGGTACATCAGACAGTTTGAAATTACAGAATAATATGAGTTATAGTGTACTACTTGGAATTTCCTTCCACCCTCTATTATGTACATGTTTTTTCCATATCTCATTGTTATTGATGTATATGTTAGACCCAAAACATTTTATCATTTCTCAATAAATATGATTTTAACTTGATTTATCATAATGTTATGAGCCTATCTAGATCCTTAACACTAGGGAATACGTTTTCCATAATAAGATGACTATACTAGTAATGGATCATGGGAAAAATCCTAAAATATAAAATGACATATGGGAACCTAAAGATGTTATGAAGAAGAATCACCCTAATTTATTTAGAATGAAAAATCCATGAAAATTTCAGTGAATTTTTTTTAAGGATAAAAGACGGTATTCTAACAAATTAAATTACTATAAGTGCCTATTATATTATCAAGTGACAATTTTAATATAAATATTTTAATATTTTTAGTTAAAAATTTTCAATTTTATACAATGAATACACTTTTCTAATTTATAATATTAATATAATCAAAAGATGGATTTTTGAATTTTTCCCATAGAAATAATATTTTATTAATAATTGAAAATGATGTATTTAATTAAAAGTCCTTTTATTTAAAATAATTTTTTACAATATTAATAATTAATCTTGTATTGATTATATATTTTATATAAAAACCATAGCATATCACATTAATGAAAATGAGGTTTTTAGAAAAATATTTTTACGGGAATAATGTATTTCAATTAAAATTAATTAAATAACCACTAATAAATAATGATATAAATGAAAAATATAAATTATAAATTTAAAAATATGAATTTTAATTCATATAATGATTATTACTAGTCATATAGTTAATCTAAAATTATCATCTTCTTGAAAAATCCATTTTCATGAGAAATGATTATTCATCACATTTTGAGTGTATATTTCTAATTAATTTCGACCATTTATAGGAATGGAATTTGATAAAATTGTTTTGATATTTTGTATTCATAATGTAAAATTTTTAAAAATGGGTTTATTTTATTTTTTTTCTTTATATATAGTAATAGTAGTAATGATTTGGTCCCTCTTTACGGGTAAAACTAGGTTAAATTATAGGGTAAAACATTAAAATACACCGAACACATGATATTATCCTATCAGTTCAGTTTTTTTAGAATAAATTTACATTTATTGAAAAAATAGAGTATTTTTAAAATTATATTAAAATTTATATCCCAAACAATAATTTTATGAAGAAAATTTATATATTAACCAAATTCATAACTATTTTTGTTCATTTTTAGTTAATGATTTTTTTGGAATATGAAATTCTATTTGGGATTGATTAAATGTATCAAAAACTTGATTTAATTATTAATTAACTAGAAATTTTTTTTAATGAAATTTATTACTTGTTTTTAGGTTAATATTGTTCTTATAGTTACATTCGGTATGAAAAACAGTTTTAACATTTTTATGTGATTATATTAAATGTAATTCCTTCAACTTTGTAAGATCCATAGTTTTTTATGAGGTAAAATTTTTTTCTGACTGTAATATTTTTTATGTTTCCTTTTTATATTAGACCCTATAGCCAAGATCGTGTGTTGGTTGGGTTATTTTGGAGGGAAGGAAGCAAAGGGATAAAGGTAGGCTATGGGAAACGAACCTGATGTGTATTTAGAATACATCATGTGAACTTAAAACCTAGTGTCTATTTTATTGTGGAATAAATTCACAATGTATATTTAGATTTCATTTATAAGGGAAAGCCTAATATTTTCCTGATGTGAAATGAATTTACACTCCCTATAACTTCCCAAAGTATCTTTTAAAAAAAATACAGGGGCTCCTTTTTCAATAGAAGAACACCCCTCCCTCCTTTATAATGTATGAGATCTTCCATATTTAAAAGAGAGTATTTGATGGATTTTAATCATACAACCTCTTATTCAGGAGGTGATCATCTTATTGGATAGCCACTAGTGAGTTCATCATTTCCTACCATAATTTATTCATTTTCCTATGTATCGAAGACACTATTTTTCAATAGTCTCTTATGCCATATTTTTTTGAAGTTCCTCAATTCCTTCATTTTCATCTAATTTGAGTTGATTTAGGTGTTGATACTATATAAATGTTCTACCATAGGCATTAGGTAGGTTTTCTATACATTTTCCTGTAAAGTCTAGTTGATTTTTAACAAGTTTCTGTTGTGCTACACATCGATCCGTACAATATTTCTCATAAAATTGACTACATTCATTGATTAAATTTTAGAAGCCTTAATGGTTTTCCCACTATTATCCTGAAATGTTTTGCAGTTTTCCAACTCAACTAGGACCACCTATTATGTGTGTATATGTATCTTCTCCCAGATATACCACATATTTTGGTGTGTTTGTTAGATCACCATCATAGTGGGATCCTTAATGTATTAAATGAGACTTTAAAAGAGGGATTATGCCTCCTTTCCATGTGGTTACATGCTTTTAAAATGGATAATTTTTTTAATTAGATAATGTGGATGAGTTTACTGAACTCATGGCCTATGTATTATTATGATAAGGATTATGAACTGATCAATGAAATGTTAGGATTATATTTTATTCATTAAAGAGTTATACTCTATGAAATTATTATTATGTTGAATTCCATGAACATTTATAAAACATGGATTCTTGATTATATTTAATATAATGGAGATTTTTACTCCATGGATTCTAGATTACATTGGATGCCATAGACATTTCATCTCTTTAGATACCAATTACATGGTATGTCGTGAACATTTTTACACCATCGATATGATCATTGGGTCTAACACTAGATTACTTAGTATAAGCCATAATTTATGTTTTAACAATTTTTATTGATATCCCTTATTATGGTCTCTTGATTCCTCTTTTTATACTGGATAACAATACTCCAAATTTATCATGATTTACATTTATCCCATATTAATGATTCCTAGATCAGAATTATCATTTTTTGCAAGAAAATATCACCCTAATTATTCATTTATATTACTATTATATTTTTCACACTCCTACTTCTTTTTTAATCATACTAGACTTGTGATAGACACTATTAGTGGTTTCTTAAAATGTGTTATCTCACACCCCGTATGTCCTTTCATTAGGTGCATAGATATATTTCATTGATGCAGATATTGGATGGTGAAATCATCCACTATATAATGCTTTATTAATTTCTGAAAAGGTGTAGTATATTACATGATCATTTTATGCTCATGATGCTATATGGGTGGAGTTTTTTTGGTCTACTATTATTTTCATACATGTATTTCATTACATTGACATAAATTTTTTATAGAGACAAGACTTAATAGAATTTTATATGATATTTCCTTTTTATTTATTTATTATCAATGCCATCATATGGATGTTTCTATACAGTTTCATTATTTTTTATGATTCAACTATTGATTGATGCAATTTCACCACATTGCAACACTCTGGGTATGAAGGTATAGACTCTCCAATAGACCACCTTTGACTGCCACTACTAGTTGATAGCCTCTCACATAACGGGAGGTGCGCTTGAGGCCATGTGACACATCAAATCTAGACACTATTTAGTGGCTCCCAATGTAGGACGTTTCAATGTTATATCAGATCATTTTTATTTTTATTTTGGTCTTATTATTTTGTAATATTATATAGGATAATAGGAATGTTTTAGAATTTGGTAATGATCTATGATGGGGTTCAGGTAACCTACATAGATGAAAAATCCAAATCTATTATGATGTGATATAATGTTGTTGTTTGTGATTTTTACCATTGATTTGATTCAACTGTTGGGTGATGCACATGATATGTAATGTTACAAATACTATTGTTGAGGAATATCATTTTATCCTTGGCCCAATATGGGATAGATGTTTAGATAATGCATCATTTTTGGCATGTTATGTTATTAACACTTCATGGGTATTCCAATCAATACAGCTTTGGTTTCTTGACTTCATGATATATATTGTGTATACCATGAGTATATAATTGTTATTAAATAAATTTTTTTGTAGGAAATTGAGAAAAATAATTCATATGTAAATTCCCCACCATAACCTAAACAATATTTTCTGACATTGGACACAATAGAATCTTTTTGTATCCAGTTATGGAATATTGAGTCAAGTACCATTGGTCACATGGGCATGGAAGTGTTATAGTTGGGATTAAATGTATTCAATAGTTAATTTTATACGGTTATGTCCCCCAATTAATTTGAAATTGTAATCCATATAATTTATCCAATTTTAAATATAAATATAATATAAATATCAATTTAAATGAATATGAATTTAAAATTTGGTAGTTTTTTATTTAATGGATTTTCCAGATTCAATTTAAAGGGGGTTTCCTCTGTAAATAAGAATTTATAGTGAACATAACTAAACTTGTTCTGTGAAACATTGAGGTTTACCTTGAGACAACCATATTAGTGTATAATAATTAGTGCCTATGGTGTTCACTATGCTCATTCCTATTACCTAGTAAAAGATTTAGGATTAAAAAGATGGGTTTTTTTAGTCATATGGATGATTTTACCTATCCTGTGTTTATATCTATGATTTTGTTATCACTGAGTCCCTTTTTATGCATTTTTTAATTTTTATTGATATTTTTCCATGATTTCCTTCTACCATGCACTAGGTGGGTTGTGAGAACAACACATTAGAGGTTGTGGGCCCTTGGCCACATGTAAAACATCTAGAACTGTCAGTTTTGGCACAACACATTGGTCCTTGTATGGTTATAGATTCCATTCTATTAGAGGGATTCATATGATTTTTTAGAACCATTTATTGATCCTTAAAACATAACTCATATATAGATGAGTTGACATGTTTGTTCTAGTAGTTATTTTCACCTAAATTTTCATGGGATGGTAGTCTACAAAATGTTGTTCCATGGCTTGAGACTATCTTGTCAATCATTGAGCACATGGAGACTCATCCAGAGTAGATAGTCAGGATCATGATATATATAATTTAGGGATCCAAAAATCACTGGGGGTGTTTTGAACCAGGATGACTAGTTTTGAGATATATTTCAGAGGGATTTATAGTCAAGGTTTTATGAATACTTCTTTCCTGAGACTCTGAGAGTGGAACGTGCTAGTGAGTTTATGTCTCTGGAGTCAGGTGAGATGACATTTATGGATTATTATTCTCTCCATATAATTCATAAGCTCATTGTCCCTCTGTATCTTGTGGATGAGATATCTAGGGATATATGATTTGAGAATGGTGTCGAGAATTATGTTCGATAATCGGTGAACATTTTTCAGTTAACAACTATAACTATGATTGTGAATTAGGTGATGATTATTGAATCTAAAATTGGAGAATATGGGGACCTTGGTAATGGTAGTTTAGCTTATTGACCCTGTGGTGTAGTTTTAGGAGATAAAAAGCATATTTTTGAGACTTATAGCATTGTGAATATCATCAAGGGTGTGAGTGTAGGTAGTTCTCCCTTCATTCATTATTGTGGATGGAATAGAATAAGGATCCAGTGTGATAGAGACCCAATGAAGAGATTCCATCATGATGTTATATTTATAGGGTTTTATTTGTAGAAAATTACCTCTAGCAGCCTGTGAGATGGGAACAACATCCACTCTAGAACCAGGAGTGGGTTTTAAAGATCTACATTAGGATGAGAGCTAGTGTACTACCTATCATTCATGTCGAGGTGGTGGTTGTGGATGGGGGAGCAAGAAACTAGTATCATCTCAAAAACAAACTGGGTCTACTCAGTGTATTGAAGCTATTTCATAGGGTTACTGTTCATAATAGACATGTAAAAAATATAATACACCAAAGGAGTAGAGTAATAATCTATTTACAGATAGAGGTTTGATCTTAGTATCATGTAATATAGTATCTAACCTTAATGATAAATTTTAATCATAGTTGTTAATGTTTTTACTTATGGTTGGGAGATTTGGAACTAATGTTCACTTTTCTAATGGTGTTATAATTATTGATACTTTATTCGAGATTAGATCGAAGAGTTTGTTCCAGTGAAGAGAGTGGCACCTTGAGAAAGGTGGGTATCCCAATTTATGGAATTTATTTCTCTATGAGATGACAGAGTATGAAGACATTATCAGAGTGGATTTTTTGGATCCATATCATTTCCTTGTCTATTTCTATTACCATATGTTATACTTCAATTCACTGTAGGGATTTAGGACTATCCATAGGTGTGAGTGTGATTTCTAGGCTGGTAGAGATGGAATAGTGCATCGTGGGCCAATTGGAATGACATACAAGATTGCTAGCCTCTTAATGGATGATTTGGTAACATGACGGTATTAATTCCCTAGTTTAGTAAATCATTATAGTGATGTATTCCTAGATTAATTTCATGGTTTACCTCATGAAATAGAGATGGAATTTTATATCGAGTGAGTTCCGGGAGCTTCACTAGTACCCATTTCTCCATATAAGATGGCCACTAATTAGGTATAGGAGGATAAATAACATCTACAGTACTAAAGGGGGGGTTATCTAACCCTGTACTTTTCTATGGGATCTCAATTAATTTTTTCCAAAAACATGGATGAGACCATATGTCTAAGTGTATATTAATGAAATTTTAAATAGTTGATGGTTAGGAACCTGTATCACTTGCCTCAAATTGAAGACCTATTCGACTAGCTCTAAAGAACTCAAGGTTTTCAAAATTTTATTTGAGGTTAGGTTATCATCAGGTTCATGATGTACATACAAAACTTCACCATACCTCTTTTCATTGTTCTTATGGTGTTTATGAATATCTAGTTATGCTCTTCAGTCTCATGAGCATGCCAATAGAATGTATGGACTTAATAAACCATGTCTTCCCATGGTATTTAGATTATTTTGTGGTGGTATTCATTGATGATATATTATTGTATTCTCACAATATAATCTAAGAATGAAAAATATTGATATTAATTTAGATACACTAAGAGATAATTAATTATAATCTATGATCTGAAACTGACACTTCTAGATATATAAATTTCACTTCATGGTCTACATAATCTATGTGTCAGGAGTATCGCTTGACTTTGTGGAGGTGAATGTTGTGATTTAATTAGAGAAGATAAAAATCCTATTTGAAATAAGAATATTCAGGGGTATATCTATATATTACATGAATTCCATATAGGACTTCTCATCCATAGAAACAATATTAATAGGTTTGACTAAGAAATGTCCGAGGTTCTCATGGTCAAATTTTAAAGAGATGAATTTTTATGAGAATAAGTACATTTTGACATCAACAGTATCCATGATTCTTCCAAAGACCAGTAGATTATATAATGTATATTGTGATTCACCATGTATCCATATATGATATGATCAGATGAAGTGGAATAGAGTCATGGAATAAGAGTCTCACTAGTTGAGACCTCATGAGCGGAATTAGCCGGCATGCAATCATGAGTTGGCAACTGTGGGTCTCATGTTATGTGGTTTGAAGAACTGTTTTTTTAGAGTTATTTTTTTTGGTGTACATAGACAAAAAACTATTAAAATATATGTTAACATAGTATGACTATAACTTTTAACTGATAAGTTGGGTTGAGTTCCTACAATCATTCTAACGTCGAGCATGCCTATACACCCGAGATGAGACATGTAGTAGCAACTTCTTTGAGTAGGAGGACTCTAATATGTGCATTTTAGGAGGCATGTAGTGAGTTCCAACATATGGAATTTTTTTAGATATGCACATGAATTTGAAGGATTTTCATATGCATACATTAATTTTATATTTAGTAGTCTCTTTGACTCCTCTATATAGGGTGATGATGATATTGTTTTCAAACATTCGGGTCTAGTACAATCAGATAGAATGGAAGATGAGGACCCAAATCCATGTTATAATATTGGTGAGGATTATATTATATGAATACATAATAAAATTTTGATTCTATTAGACATATGTGAGTGAATTATCAAAGTGTTTCACTCCTATTATTTGGAATTACATCTTAACAATAGTTAGACGTATTGAAACAAACATTGAAAAACTGGTGACCATGGATGAAATAAGAAATATATGGTTTTGGAATGATATTTTCAACATATTAGTATGTGAAGGTAGAACACCAGTGACTAGTATTCCATTTACATTAGATTATCATCCTCAATTTGAAATGGGGTGATATTACGGTGGATTCCATGACCATATTCTTGAGGACACCTTTTGGTGGTGATGTTGTATGTTTTGTTGTGGACATACTAGAGAATGTCTCCCATATCATACGAGTATAGGAGACCTTCTCAGTTGATGATATTGTGATACATTATTTCCATGAGATTTTTCACCTTCCTCTTGTTCCACATACCCTTGTATTTGATTGGTAAAATAGTTTACATCTTTATTTTTTGAATTCTTGCTTTGGGTTTTGGGTACACATGAACTTTTTATAATGGCATACAACCCTCAGACAGATGTCCTATCAGAGAATAGTCTATAGGTTTTAGAGGAAATTATTAGAGTATGCATCCTACTTTTTGGGGGGATTTTTTGAGTTTCTATACCCCAACACGAGTTTCCCTAATTAAATTGTTATCTGTAATTTATACAGATGAAACGATATGAGTATTTTTATAGTATTCCATGTCGGTCATATATGTTCTAGTTAGAGGAATGATTGGAAGTGTTGTTTAGACTACATTTAATAATGTATAATTCATATAAGGTCTATTTGATTAGAATCAAAATGAATACAACACTTTTTAGAAATAAAACCTTATATAATTTAATTCCATGACCTCTAATGTTTGTGGATAGGGAGGATATCTTTTTAAGTATCTCTCTGAGACTGGGTAACAATTGTATTTGGAGATAGCGTAATCTTTCCTAAAGATATGTCACACTATTTGAGATTCTATAAATATTCATAATGATAAATTATTGGTTGTAGAAACCTCATAGGTATCATGTAATTCAAAACTTCATCCATATATATCACTTACGGTGTTATTACAAAAAAATCTCATAGTCTTCATTCAATGAGGTTGTCTTACTGGTAGATGCATCATTTGAGGAGAATACTTTTAATATCATTGATTGGAGTATGAAATTTATTCAATGTAGGTCAATTCCTTTAGTAATGGTTCTATAGGTTTAATATTTTGTGATGGAGGAGACCAGAGAGAGAGAGATGTATATATATATTATATGTGGCTGAGAATCTTTTTAAACGAATCACCACCTTGACAGAGTTACAAGGAGATTATTTGTATTATTATGGGTATATTGTATGATGAAGGGGTTTTTTGGTGGGGTATATATAATTGTATTCCCAGTTAAATCCATGTTTATGTTTTTTTGTTTAAACCCTAATGTTGGTCACATGGTACAATTGTGTTTTTTAGCAAAGAAGTATGGTCCGAAGGTAGGCTGTAGGCCAAGCACACAATATTTATTAAAAATAAATTTATTGTACTCAATACATGATGTGTGTTGTCCTGGGATGGAAAATTCATGTCATGTAATGATATTTACCCCAAATTGGAATGACTGATATTTACACAAAGTCTATGGAATTTATACTCAATGTAATTCCCATGAGTCATTTTTTTAATTAAGACACAAGGCCTCTTTTTTCTATAGAATAAAACCCCATACTTTATCATGTTGCAGGTGAACCTGATGAAAAAAATAATCTTTGATAGTGTTTCATCTTCATACCTCCAATTATAGAATTGATCATCTCTCTGAATAAACACATCTGAGTTCCTGGTTCATTGGGATAATTTATTGGTTTATCTTCGTATCGATGATGATATTTGTATGTATGACCTAAATCCCATTTTCAAGGCCTTCAGTCACTGTTCTGATTTCTTCTGATTAGTTTTGATTTAGAAGATGTTATAAGGTGACTATTCTACTATAGGAATATGGTATGTAGTTTATACCTTTTCTCATTATGTATTGTTATTTTACTGATAATCATCACTGTTCTACATTCTAGTAATTCCATCATTTGTCATGAAATTGATTAAAATACATTATTTGAATTTTTTGAACCCTGATATGTTTCCAACATTGTAACATGACATGGTTGGAAGTTTAAATCCACTATTGGAACCAACCATAAATTGATTCGATGAATCTTCATCTTGTTATACCACCCCATTGTGTGTGTGAGATTTCTACATCTCTATAGGTTCTCTATTTAATTAAGTTAGACTATTTGAGAGTGTTAATTCCATAATTCCAAGTCATTACGTGTTGTTAAAATAATTAGATTGTTGAATTATATAATGTGAAATGATTTGTATGAAATCATGGATTAGGAATGATTATGAGATGAATTAAAAACTTATTACTAAAATGGTTATGATTATGTTGGATTATGTGGAAATGTATACTCCTTAGATGCAACCCATGTGGGTCTGACATTTGATTACATTAAATTCTCTTTACATTTCTACTCCAAGGATTCAAGATTTTATGGAATTCCATAGACTTATCTAAACCATGAATTCAATATTATATTGAATTATATAGACATTTAAACTCTATGGATTTAGGATTTCATTGGATTCCATGGTCATTTAGACTCCTTAAATCCAAATTACATGGTATTCTATGGACATTACTACTCCTTGGATCAAGGAATCAGGTCAAACACCAGATTTCATCTCATATGATATAATGGATGTTTTACCATGCTTTTCATTTATCCCTTGTTATTGGTTCTTTATTTCAGTTATTATACTAGATAATTTAACTCCTTCTTTATCATGATTTCTAGTGAGCATGTTTTTATGTTTGTTGGTTCATAGTGATCCATGTTGGATGTATTGTTTCAACTATGTTTATTCATACATATTACTATTATATATCGCAGAATTCATTATCTTCTATAATTATATTGGAGTTGTCATATATCTATTTTTTTATGGCCTACATTGTTTTTTCTCAAAACCCATTCGAGTAGCCGTTGGGTACCCCATAAAAAATTATGGAGGCAGGTAGGGACTGCGACAAGCACCCATGGTACAATACACATTTGATTGTTTCATTGGAGTAGGATATCAGATGAACAATCTATTTTTGTTATGTTATCTGACGATTGTTCCTTTTTTTGGTATTTTTTAACTTTAACACATGTATATTACTACATTTTCTTCCATTTTTTACATAGACATGACTTACTCATTTTTTATATTATATTGCCTTTGGATTACATTTTTATTACATATGTCATGTGAATGTTAATGTACTAATATTTAGTTATTTTATTTGATTTTCAACTAATTGATGTGATTATACCATCGTGATACACTATGATTATGTTGGAACAGTCTCCCTACTATAACACCATAGACCCTCCCTACTAATCGATATCCTTTTTCATACATGTAGGTGTGTGTCAGAGAATGTGACCCACTAGAATGTGGAACTATTTAGTTGATCCCTTGTGAAGATGTTACAAACATAAATAAATTTAATCAAATAAAATAGATTCCAAATCTAGAAGAAACATATCCCAAAATTTTAGGACCACATTTTCATTTAATTATATTCACATGGTAAAATATTTATGGTCTTACCATTAAAGTTAAAATGGATGTATTCATGTTAAAATAGGATATGAGGAATAAAATGTATCCAATAGTTATTTAATTGTGATTGTTTTAGTTTATTTAGAATTTATCCCTCTTTATCTTTAAATATGGATTTCCATGACACCAAATGAAATGATTCTTATGGATATATTATTTAATCTTTTATATAATTCCAAGTGTCTCTTTTACCTTATAAAAGGGGAACTCCACTCATCCGTTTTTCACAAGGTTTTCACAATCTAACTCGACCAACCACATCATTAAAACTATATTATATTCCCTTTCACTTATAAAATTTCTCTTTTATTTCCCAAAATACTATACGTTCAAGGATTATGGAGTTTTTCAATGGAGGTTTTATAATAAATTTGTAAAAAACTCAACCGAGAACATTAAATTTTATTTATTTTTCTACCTCCTCTATATCTATTATATAGGTTGAAAAATAAAAACATAGTATATTAAATATAATTATTTATAATTATAATTACAGGAAAAATTTTCCACTTTTTATTCCATCCTTCTAAATTTGAAAACATCACTCCAGGATGTGTAAGGTGTATTGTCTACACATAACGGTGTAATTCCATTTTCATTACCATTTTATATGGACGGTTATAAATATGGAAATAATGAATATAGATGAAATTTTTGAAATATTTATGATTATATAAATATATGATATCATTTTCCTATAAATATTTTCAATCATTAAAAATGATAATGTTGCTAGTGTATAGGTAGTGACTACCACCTCCTAGAAGTGAGGTGATTAATTTTTCTTTTCCACCATTCAATGAAGATTATGAATACATATATATAATTATTGAAATTTATATTTATATCCTTGTTAAAATTTATGAGATTATATAACCACGATCAACACAAGAGGACTATAACTGCCAAATCAAAACACATAGGATAAATGAATAATTTATCACTCAAAACAAGAATTAAATTGGATGATTGTTATAAAATAGTTCAAATTATGTTATAAATATATCATTTAAAATATTATAATTATGTAAATTCTTCTGTTATGTAATTATAATAAATATAAATCTATATTATAGATGGTTAAATCATGTCCAACTATGATTGTGTGTTAGGTAAATTATTTCATGTAAGATCATAGGAATTTATGCATACTAATCTTTTGAATAAATTTAAATAAGTTGATTTTTTTATAATTCAAGAGAAATTAAAATATGTTTTTATATTCTCTTAATTAATCAAAATATATTTATAATAATATATTATTATTCATAAGTAAGTACATATTCCAATTTTTGAAACCAATTTATATGTAAGATAGTAGAAATATAAATAAAAATTATTTTTTAATATAAAAAAATTTGTACATCTCTGGTCATATCTTTTTTTAGAAACCAAAAATAATGTAATTTTTATTCAATGAAAAGAGAGAATACAAGAATAACATGGTCCCTATGGGCAGACCGTTATAATAAAAAGAATCAAGGGGCCTAAAATATTTGAGACACAGGGCATGTCCCCCAATGATATTCACACCTTCCAGTTTCAAACATTTTAAATCATGAAAAAACAATCTCTCCATACTAGGAATGTTTTTTTGGGGAAAGGTATTCCACAGCCATATTACCTTTGTACCAAATATGTGAAACTTTTATATTAGAATCAATGATAAAATAATCTCTATGGTAATATCTAATTAATTTTCTTCATCAAAAAGTACATTAAATAATAATATAAATGTTTATTAATTATTTAACATAACATTTATCCTAATATGATGATTTATAGTTTTCAAAACATTCAATGTAATTACTTTTAAATAAGATAATTTTAATATAAAATATTTATAAGTCTTATTAATAACATTTTACAACATGATAAATGATATATTTATATGATATATTTAAAATGTAACATTTATACAATTATTAATACTATGTTTATAAAAAAATTAATTAATGATTTTTAAGTAACATGATACAAATATGAAAAATCGAATTATAAATAAATATATTTATGTAAAACAATGAAAAAAATATAATAAGAATGTATTTTAATTATATTAATACATTAAAATTTAGTTATAATAAAATTTAAAAATTTCACCTATATTTCCAGTCATGACACCCACAACCACATATGGGACCCATAAGGTCAGCCATGTGGGAGTGAATCTTATAGAAACCTTTTTGGTGGGAGGTTATGTTAATGATTGTGAGAATATTGTGTGTAGGAAATTTACCAGGGAGCTCATTGTCTAATTGGGTTATGTCACTAGTTGGTATCACATTAAAGCCATTAACAAACCTTGTTACTTTCTTATATTGAGTGAATGAGGTGATTTAATTAATATAGAAGTGTGAAACCATGTGAGTCATTGATATGGGATGTGATATTATTGGTATTGTTCAACCTAATTTAAAACAATTATTTATATTGGGAATGTTCGATAAAATCAATGAAAATGATTCGATCTCCTCAAGGATCATCATATTTTTATATATTTCCCTATAAAACCCCTCAACCTCTTATTCTACTTAAGCTACATGTTGTTCCTAAATCATACATGAACACAATCCCAAATAAATGATTTTTTAAATAGAATACACATGAAAATGACCATTTAAGATGATTATAATGAGTAATAAATTTTAAAATCAGAAACCTATTGATGAATATCGAGGAATCATTTGGAATGAACTATGATTATAAGCACAATAATATCTTAATCAATTTTGAATCGGTTTGACATGTTAGTGCAAGTGGGAGATGATTTAAATTCGTTCACTATCGTCCTCCTATATTAGAACCATATGAATCATGTTGTATATATATAAATATGTATTTTCAATCACTTTATATAGTGGAATCCATTATACATCATATTCTTTTCCCATATAATTCATTAAATATATCTAAACCAAACAAAACGACCTAATAAAATATTAATCTTAACATATATAAATGTAAATAATCATTAATTTATATTAATAAAAATTATTATTTTAATAGTATATATATATCTCAAACAACAAAATATATATATATATATATATGAATCCATCCACCATATTTTTTTCAAATACAATTTTAGAAACCATGGAGTAAGAGAGATAGAGAGAGAGTCCTCTGTCAAGTATATGAACAATTCATCTTCAAATTTGAGGTAAGGGACATTAATATATTCAATATTAAAATATTCTAGAATTATGTTTTCATTTTAATGTGATTTTTATTAATTAAAAAATTACAACTATGATTTTATGTATATGAATAAGAGAGGCATGACTTCATTTTTATTTTTATATAACAGAATGCTATAAACATTTATTTTTAAAAAATGTCTTCATTTACAAAATAAAAGTCTAATTTGTTTAGTAATGAATTGTTTTCTATCTTTAAAACCCATTATTAATTTCAAAAAAAATATAAGGTAAATTTATTTTTGAAATGGTATTTTAAGAAAATAGTTTTTTTATCAAATTTATAATTCCATGTGTTTTTCATATAACCCTTATGTAGGAAGATTATTTTCAAAAAAATATTATAACTCATCATTTTTGAGCATATGTTACAAAACCATGAACTAATGGAGAATTATTATTATTTAAACCTACATATAGATGGGTTAGAATTTATCTTTAATTCTATTTAAAATTCACATTTCCATGATTATGAAGTTCTTTTTTAAACTGGAAGATTGTACCCACTATTAAGTAAACATTTTAAAAAAAATATAAAATTTTATGAGTAAAATTTCATTTTATTTCATCAATTGTCATTTAGTATAGTACATATGGACATAAAATATTATTAACTTGGATATTTCATGCATATTTCAAAAACTTTTATATTATTTTTAATTTCCAAAGCATATATGATTTCTATGTTGAATCTATGGATTCCATATAATTTTTTTTTACGTCTACTAACCCTTATGATATTTTCTGAATAATAACTTTTTTCAAAGATAAAAATTTATAAAATTATATAGTTTCTCAAAAATAATTTATTTGTTTTTTATTTTTTTTAATATATTATAATTGTGAATCAAATTCATGATATTTTTTTCATAAATTAAATCATGGAAATTTGGAATCATATTAGATATTGAGGAATGGTTTAATACCAATACCTCAATGGGAAATTATCATAATAGTGATACTCATAGTGGACTAATAGGTTTCTTATTTTTTTCAGGAATTTTTTTACCCCATATAAATTATTATTATAAAATATTTTCAAGGAGAAATGCATGTTTATTTCAGAGGAAACATATTTTTATATTAAAATGGTTTTTAAAAATTTATTCCTTTTAATGGGTTTCAAAATTTATTATGACTTTTATTTATAGGAAAAAAATACATTATTATTTTTGGAAAACTATTTATTAAAAGAAAAGTGTTTATTTGAAATTATTTAAATATGATTTCAATGGATTATTAAAACAAGAATCATTAATGAATTTTTCACTAAATTAAACACACCTTAATATGAAATTTTTTCTCACCCTATGATTCTAAAAAAATAATAGGAAATTTAATTGTTAAAAAGATTTTTTAATTATCTAATGAACTTGTGTGAGTAAATTGAAATTTTTGTTTCATTTTTTATTATTTAAAAATTGGAAACAATTAAACAGATTTTCCACATCGAATAAATCCTAAGTGAGAAAATACTTATATATATGTAAAGAACTATAGATTTTTCAATTTATATTTACAAAAAAACACATTAGGTTTTTATACAAGATACAAGAGTTCATATAAGGCCCCAGCCATAAACATTACTTAATCTTGGGTTATTTCAAGAATTTACATTGAGGATATTTTCAGTTTTAGAGTTTTAGAGAATTAGATCATAAATCATACATTACATTCCACATTTAAACAAGGCTGTTACATCAATGAAAATATTCATTTTTTCCACCAAAGGAAACACATTTAAAATAAAACTTGGATTCATTCTTGAAACTTTTTCGACACTATCATCACATCATGTACTTTTCCCTTGACCTATAAAACAAATTTTAAAAACTATGGATGAGCATAAAAAGCTCAGTAAGGGATATAAAAATACAGAAAGAAAACATTAGTCCATGTATACATAAGAATCAATGAAATCATACTTTACTCATAAAACATAATCACTTTAACATTCCTCATGAAATCATAATATTTATGAATAACTGATATAAATCATAAGACATAAAGGTAACTTTAGTCATTCATAACATTCTTATGTAGGGAGTAACCCTCATGGTTATGTTTGGAATACCCATCACAGTATATTTCCTAAATCTCTTTGGATAAACCTTAGAGTTTAACTACTTAGCATTACCCTTTTAATTGGAGTTCTCTCTTGGGCTCACCCGCCCTTAGTTTATCATAGAACCACCCGTCTTTATAAACAAAGCCCAATAACTATAACACAATCGTATAACAAAAAACATGCATAAAGAAAACATAACATTTTCATATTTCAATCACAAGATATCAATACAATACATTGATATAATCAAAACATTATCAAAACCATTTTCAATACCAAAATAAAATAAAACATGCAATTTATATTTAATTTAAAAAAAGTTATGGCTTGTAGGGGAAGCCGAAACTCAAATAATTTTCATGATGGTGGAGAAGTCGTTGTCATCGCATACATAAGACAAAAAAATTCCCTATTGTCATTTAGTAAAACGATTTGTGTAAAAATATTACTTTTGAATGAAATTAAAATTCAAAAGGTTTTATTATAAAACTAATAAAATAAGTTCATATATAAATTGAAGTATGCCTCAACGAAAGGAGATTGAGACGAAGTCCCTTACCTCAAGTCTGACTTGTCTTGTTCATTTCTTTATTTTCCTAAATAATAAACATTGGTCAATTTATAATTTCTTGAGGAATTAATTTAAATTTTATTATTGAATTCATATCACAAATTATCATGTTATAATAATTAGTTAATTATGTGATTTCATATCATATGTTTTGTCGATGTTCGGTACATAAGCCAAAAATGAACTTGTTTGAAAAGAATTTCCCTTGTAGTTAAAATTAAATCATATCTAGAATTGTATTAATGATTTATATATCATATATATCCAGTATATATTCATTTTATAATATTCTATAATATTTTTAGATAAAAAATGAAATGCACCGTTCCTGGAGACAGTAGGTCGTACGTAAGCATGAACACTACTTTCATTTCTTTGTCATATTAAAGAATTAAAACTAAATGAGAAATATATATATATATATATATATATTAATTAAAGTATAATATATATGTAATAAAGGTAACATAATTTCATTAATCACATTATTTATAAATTCCATGTTTTGCATAAACGAGTCACATCACTTGAGGTGGCAGTAGTCCACACTTCCTCAGATGAAATTATCGCATTTTCACAACATGAAAAGAATAAATGTATGTTTTAAATTTAAGATACAGAAGCATATAGAGAAAATAAATATAATATATATCATATATAAATACATTGACATCATAATGGACAACATGAAAGGTGTTAAAAGAATATTGAACAATCATCGTTTCGTGAGGCAGTAATTCGCCACCCACAGAAACAGTATATTCATTAACCATTAGACGGAGGTGTGTGTAAGTATAGGTAGAATACATATCATAACAACATCCTAGTATATTGAGATTACTGGTGTTATTATGGGATCAAATAATAATAATATAGTGGTGAGTGATGAAGGAAAATAAAAGAAAGAAACTTGAGAGAAGACATTACCTCTAAATCGGGTAACTCTTTTTATTTTGTGCCAAAGGATTCCTTGGAAAGACTTATTCCCAAAGTGATGCTTCTAGGAGTAAGAGAGGGATTTGGAGATATAATATGGGCAGAGTTTGGATGATCCAAGGGCTAGAGTGGTGTGGGTAAGGGGGTAGAGGTGGAGCCATTTTTAAGAGGGAGGAGGGTCACTTTTGGAAAGTCTTGCAATGTTACTTTATTATAAAATGATTTTCAAATTTTAAAGGTCCCAAAATGATATATTTTTAGGATAAGGTGATAAGGGTTGGAAATAAACCCATTCAATAGGTTTTAGAAATGTTTATGTCTTATATTTTACCTTATCATTTCATTTTATTTAAATCTTTCATTAATGAGGTAATCACTGCATCATCATGGTGTCATAAATAAATTTGTTTATTCAATGTCTAAAAATTATAAAAACATACCATGATGTGTGAAATAGTTTTATCTTTCCAATGAATATTTATCGTCTAAGGGATCATTTATGTAAACAAAATTAATTTTTTTTTACTTAGGATATACAAACCTTTGTTATATTTCTTTTCTTTTTAAAAATAATGTCAAAAATGTCACTATTACACCCATGTGACTCCATGGGCCCTCAAGTTCGGTAAAAAGCTTCCCATAGTCGGACATGACTCAAAAAAGTGGATTTAGAAAGATTTTAGGGTCATTTTATAAAATTATTATATTATTTTATTACCCTTAACTACTCAATTACTAATTAATCGTAATAATTAAAGCTAATTACCATCGTTACTATTCGTAATGCCCAAAAACAAAAGTGTCTTAATTACATAATTTGGACCTTTTTAAAAAAAATATGGAATCCATTTTACCAAATTACAAACACATAAATTTTAGTAATTAATTTAAAAATAATTTCCGTTGTCAAAACAAATATCGTGTTTTTAAGAAACAATATCTATCAAAAGATTGACAATTGTTTATGTCCAATTTCAAAGTGAAATTAATTCTAGTGACCACCATTGGATTAAATGATAAAAATATATTCTAATTATACTTTAAAACCAATTAAAATTATAATCTAACCATATAATTAAATTAGATAAAGAAATAGTTTTGAAGTAAAATGCATTATTTTTCACTATTCATTAAAAATGAACATTGTCAGAAAAATAAAAAAAAATTATCTAAAGTGAATTTAAATGTCCCAATTCTAAATAATAAGCTTATTTTGACAAATATAGCCTATAAAATTGTAAAAAGTTTTATTTAAAAGTATCTTCCCATCAAAAGGTGGTAAAACTATCTTTTAACAATATTAGAGTATTCTATACTTAAGATTGGATTTATTCTGATTTTAAGAATATAAAACACTATATAATTCTTATATATACATAGATATGAAAATATATTAATCTTTACTTACATGGGATGTTACATCCTTCCCCCCTTTAGGAAATTGTGTCCCCGTAATTTATTTACTTATCGAATAAGTGGGGGTATTTATCCCTCATTGCATTTTCAGATTCCCATGTTCCCCCTTCAAATATATGGTTTTCCCATAGAACCTTTACTTAATGAATCACCTTATTCCACAACACTTTCTCCATATGGTCAAAAATCTGGACCAGTTGTTCCTCATAAGATAGATTCTCTTCCCGCTGAACTACCTTTGGACTCAAAACATGAGATGGATCTCGCATACACTTCTTTAACATTGAAACATGAAAAACATTATGTACCTGAGATAAACATGGATGTAAAGCCACTCGGTATGTAACTGATAAAAATCTCTCCAAAATTTCATAGGGTCCAATGAACCTTGGAATCATCTTTCCCTTCTTACCAAATCATATCACACTTTTCCATGGTGAAACATTGAAGAAGACATGATCACCTAGCTCAAAGGAGAGATCATTCCTCATGTTGTCTGCATAACGTTTCTGCCTGATCTGAGCTATTCTCATGTGTTAATGTATCATATGAACTTTTTCTACCAACTCTTGTTCCAATTCTGATCCCATCATCTTCTTTTCACCAACATCATCCCAAAAAACTGGAGTTCGACACCGATTCCCATATAACGCCTCAACTGGTGCCATCTATATACTGGAATGAAAACTGTTATTATAGTAAAACTCATCCAATGAAAGATGTTGGTCCCAACTTCTCTGATAATCCATCAAACAAGCATGTAGCATGTCCTCCAATGTCTGAATTGTTCGTTCTAACTTCCTATCTGATTGAGGGTGAAAAGCTATACTAATATTTAATTCAGTACCCAATGACTTCTGAAGGCCTTTCCAAAAGTAAGAAGTGAACTTGGGATCACAATTAGATACAATGGAGAGAGTAACTCCATGTATCCTGATTATCTCTTTTGGATACAATCAAAAAAGTTGATCTAGGTAAAAATATCTCGTGTAGCAAGGAATTGAGTAGATTTAGTCAATCGATCAACAATAACCCAGATTGCATTATTACCTAGAGGTTTCTTCGTTAATACCACAACGAAGTCCATTTCTATATTCTCCCATTTCCACTCTGGCACTAGTAAAGGCTGAATCATCCCTTTCTATAACTACCGATCTACTTTAACATGTTTACAAGTCAAACACTTCACAGTAAAATCAGTAATATCTCTTTTCATTCCATCCCACCAAAAATACTCCTAAAGATATCTATACATCTTAGTACTACTTGGATGAACTAAAAATGGAGAACTATGAGATTCACATAACAACTCTCTCTTCAAATGTGGATCATAAGGCACAAACAATCTATTCCCAAATCTCAAAACACAATCATTCTCAATGTTGAATTCAGGTAACATACCCTTTTGAACCAGCTCTACCTTTTTCTACAACTCACTGTCTTGATTCTGTGTTTGCTTAATTCTGTCTAATAGAAAATATTTCACTGATAATTGAAACAAAATAGAATAACTTCCTGCACCAACAACATCTATGCCAATTTTCATCAAATCAGAAACCAAAGGATCTCATTCCAAACATATCATAGTTAATGAAGCATTACATTTTCAACTCAAAGCATCTGTAACTTTATTTAGTTTTCCTGGGTGGTAGTGAATCGTGCAATCATAATCCTTGATTAATTCTAGTCATCTCCTCTGTCTCGTGTTCAATTCGTTATGAGTGAATATATACTTTAAACTTTTGTGATCATTATATATTACACACTTTACACCATACAAATGATTCCTCTAAAATTTTAGAGTGAAAACAATAGTAGCTAATTCCAAATCATGTGTAAGGTAATTTATCTCATGAGTTTTCAACTGACGTGAAGCATAAGCAATTACCTAATCATTTTTCATTAGGACGCAACCAAGTCCTTTCAACAAAGAATCACTGTAGATAACAAACTCACCATTTCTGGAAGGTAGTGACAATACTGCAGCATTCACCAATCTTATTTTCAATTCATGAAAACAATTATCACATTCTTTTTTCCAGATAAACTTAACACCCTACCGAGTTAGATTAGTCAATGGGCTGGACAACCATGCAAATTTTTAACAAACCTTCCATAATAGCATTCAAACCAAGAAAACTATGAATATCGATTATATTTGTGGATCATGGCCATTATTCAACAACCTTTGTTTTTGCAGGATCAACAGTTATTCCATCTTTAGAAACAATATGACAAACGAATGAAATTTGTTGCAACCAAAACTCACACTTTATGAATTTCCCATAGAATTTCATTTCTTTTAAGGTTTGAATAATAACCCTTAAATTACATTCATTCTCCTCTTTACATTTAGAAAACACCAAAATATCATCAATGAAAACAACCAAAAACTTATCCAAAAACTCATGGAAAATTCTATTCAAAAGGTCCATGAATACAGTAGGTGCATTGGTTAAACCAAAAGGCAAAACTAAAAATTCATAATGGCCATATCTTGTACGAAATGCGGTCTTCAGAATATCTGCTTCCTTTACCTTCAACTGATGGTACCCTGATCTCAAATTAATCTTTGAAAAATACTGAGCTCCCTGGAGCTGATCAAACAAATCATCGATATGAGGAAAAGGATATTTCTTCTTAACTGTTATGTTATTCAAGGCTCTATAATCAATGAAAAGTCTCATTGAACCATATTTCTTTTTAAAAATTAAGATAGGAGCACCCCATGGTGATGTTCTAGGTCGAATGAAACCTTTATCTAATAAATCTTTCAATTTCTCCTACAACTCTAAAAGTTCAATTTGAGTCATTCGATATGGGGGTTTTGAAATTGGCTTGGCATCAGGAACTATGTCAATAGAAAATTCAACTTCCCGATCTGGTATTATTCCAGGAAACTCCTCAGGAAAAAAATCAGGGTACTCATTTACCACTGGCATATCATTAATCTAAACGGTTTATTTATTTTCAACAATATGTGCAAGTTAATATTCATTTCCATATTTTACAAGTTTCTCAACCTCTTGATATGTTATCAACAGTAAGGGTTTATTCGTGTACACAAACTGAAATTCTTTCTAAAAAGAAACTTGTTTAGCTTTACATTCAATCTTAGCATAGTAAATAGAGAGTCGATCCATACCCAAGATAACATCAAACTCTACTAGAGGTAAAACAATAAGGTTTGCAAGTAAATTCTTTCCACAAATAAGTATAGGAAGAATCTTATAAATTATTTTTGACTCAACATTTCCCCCAAGTGTTTTTACCACAAGTTTAGGAGTCATTTCTTGAGATCGAATTCCCAATTTACTAGAAAATATTTTAGAGATGAAATAATGTGTAGACCCCGAATCAAACAACACATTGGCATAATCTGAGAAAACAAAAAAAGTACATGATACCACTTAATTTGATGGACCAACATCTTCTGAAGTAATTGCAAGGGATTTCACCATACCTTTCTTCTTGTAGTCTGACTTCTTTCCAACATTAGAGCTCTTTTTTGAACACTTGTTTTCATAATGACTGATCTCATTGAACTTGAAAAATTTCACTAAATGTAAATCAAATTTGTTCTTACCATTACCCTGATCTTTTACAGTGAAATCATGAGCCTTATGTCCCATCTTACCACATCAGATGCACATTCCAGAATTCAAAATACATTCCCCATCATGATTTTTAACACATTTGTCACAAACTGAAAACTTAGTTTTCTTACCATCAAACCTTTTTGAAGGATTCTTTCCTTTCTCTTGCCACCTTGGTCGCTTCTTTTGCTGGTTTTCATACAACACTTGATACTCGTAAAACTCCATTTCCACCTTCTCATCACATAGAACAAGCTTTTCATAACTTTTAAACTCACAAGAAGCTAATTCCCTTCATTATTTTGGCTTTAATCCTAAGTAAAAATGATTTATTTTATTGTCAAGGTCTCGGATAAAATTTTGAGTATACCTTTCCAATCGAGTGAAGTTTTCTTTATAAGAAGCCACTGAGTCGTCCTCTTGCATCAATTCCAAAAATTGTTTTTCCATCCTAAGTCTAATAGCCTTAGGAAAATATTTCACAAGAAACGTACCTTTGAATTCATCCCAGTTAAGAGTATCAATCTCATCAGCATCCCTGATATTTTTAACCCTAGACCACCACTGGTCTGCTTCACCCTTCAAATGGTAAACAACAAGACTAACCTTTTGATTGTATGAACACCCCATGACATCGAAAATATTCTCCAGTGCTTTAATCCACCCTTCATCTAGAATAGGGTTAAATGATCCTTTGAATGATGGGTGTTGTTTCCTCATGAAATGTTCCACCACTTACATGTTCCTCTGTGGTTTATCTGGATGATCTCGTGCATGGATACCACCATAATTTATCGCTTGAGTCAATTGCGCAATTACTACAACAAACTATTCAGTTCCAATTTTGACCATCTCAGGATGCTGATTTGGAAGGTCATTTCCTTCGGTTTTCCTTCCTAACACTACTTCCTTGTTTCCTCTGCAGAAAACCATTCTGAACAAACATGTCTTATATAAAGCAACATGGTAATCTTCAAATTCTATATCATTTCAATTTGACCATAATGTGTCACAAAAATATTTTTAGATAATCAGTTAATAGAATTATAACTCCTAAAGTTATCTAAACCGACCATTGATACCAACTATAAGGCTCACCCTTAAACATTACTTAATCTTGGGTTATTTCAAGAGTTCACCTTGAGTATCTTTTCAGGTTTAGATTTTTAGATAATTAGATCATAATTCGAGCATTACATTCCACATTTAAACAAGGTGGTTACATCAAAGATAGTATTCATTTTTTTCCACAAAAGGAAACATATTTAAAATAAAACATGGATTATTTCTTGAAACATCCTCGACACTATCATCACATCATATACTTTTTCCCCTGACATGTGAAAAAAATTTCAAAAACATGGGATGAGCATAAAAATCTCAGTAAGGGATATAAAAATATGGAAAGAAAACATTAGTCCATGTATACATAAGAATAAATGAAATAAGACTTTACACATAAAACATAATCACTTTAACATACCACATGAAATCATAAGATTTATCAATAACTCCGAGAAATCATAAGACATAAATTTAACTTGAGGCATTCATAACATTCATATGTAGGTAGTAACCCTCATGGTTATGTTTGGAATAACCATTATAATATATTCCCTAAATCTATTAGGAGAAACTGTAGAGTTTAACTCCTTCACATTACCCAGTGCATTTGAGAGCTATCTCGGGCTCACCCGCCCTTAGTTTATCATGGAACCACCTGACTTCATAAACAATGCCCAAGAACCATAACATAATCATATCACATAAAACATGCATAAAGAAAACATAACATTTCCACATTTCAATCACAAGATATCTATACAACACATTGATATAATAAAAAACATATCAAAACCATTTTCAATACCAAAATACAGTAAAACATGGTATTTATTTTTCATTTAAAAAAGTTATGGCTTGTAGAGAAAGTCGAAAATCAAATAATGGTCACGGTGGCGGATAAGTCGTTGTCGCCTCATACATAAGACAAAAACATTCCCTTTTGTCATTTTGTAAAACGCTTCATGTAAAAAATATTCCTTTTTAATGAAATTAAAAGTCAAAATGGTTTATTATACAACTAATAAAAGAAGGTCGTATATAAATTGAAGTATGCCTCAATGAAAGGATATTGAGACGAAGTCCCTTACCTCAAGTCTGACTTGTCTTGTTCGTTTCGTTATATTTCTAAATAATAAACATTGGGAAATTTATAATTTCTTATGTACTTACTTTGAAGTTTATTATTCAATTAATATCACATATTATCATGTTATGATAATTAGTTAATTATGTGAGTTCATATCATATGTTTTTTCGATGTACGGTACATGAGTCAAAAATGTACTTGTTTGAAAAGAATTTCCCATGTAGTTGTAAGTACATCATCTCCCGAATGGTATTAATGATTTAAATATAATATATATCCAGTTTATATTAATTTTAAACTATTCCATAACATTTGGATATAAAAAATGAAATTCACCGTTCATGGAGACGGTAGGTCGTACGTACGCATGAACGCTACCTTCATTTCTTTGTCATATTAAAGGAATTAAAACTAAATGATACATATATATATATATTATAATTATAGTATAATATATATCTTATATAGGTAACATAATTTCATTAATCACATTATTTATAAATTCCATGTTTGGTATAAACGAGTCACATCACTTGAGGGGGCGGTATTCCACACTTCCTCGGATGAAATTATCGCATTGGCACAAAATGAAAAGCATAAATATATGTTTTAAATATAAAATACATAAGAATAGAGAGGACATAAATATAATATATATCATATATAAATACATTAAAATCAATATGGCCACCTTTAATGGTGTCAAAAGAAGATTGAACAATCATCGTTTCGTCAGGCCGTAATTCGCCACCCATAGAAACAGTATGTTCTTTAACCATTCGACGGAGGTGTGTGTAAGTGTTGGTAGAATAATTATCATAACAAAGTCCTAGTATATTTAGGATACTGTTGTTATTATGGGATCAAATAATAAGAAGATAGTGGTGAGTGAAGAAGGAAAGTAAAATAATGAAACTCGAGATAAGACATTACCTCTAAATCGGGTAACTCTTTTTGATTTGAGCCAAAGGCTTCCTTGGAAAGATTTATACCCAATGTGAGGCTTCTAGGATTAAGAGAGGTATGTGGAGAGATAATATGAGTAGAGGTTGGATGACCCAAGGTCTTGAGATGTGTGGGTAATGGGGTAGAGGTGGGGGCCTTTTATAAGAGGGAGGAGGGTCACTTTTGGAAAGACTTGAAATTTTACATTATTATAGAATGGTTTTTGGATTTTGAAGGTCTCAAAATGATAAAGTTTTTGGATAAGGTGAAAAGGGTTCGAAATCCACCCATCCAATCAGTTTTCGAATAGTGTAAGTTTTAGCTTTTACTCTATCTTTTCATTTTATTTAAATCATTCATCAATGTGGTAATCACTGAATCATCATGGTGTCATAAATAAATTTATTTATTTAATATCTAAAAATTATCAACAACATACCATATTGTAGGAACATTTTTTACCTTTCCAGTTACTATTTATAGTCTAATAGGTCATTTATTTAAACAAAATTAAAATTGTTTTACTTAGGATATACAAACCTTTGTTATATTTCTCTTCTTTTTAAAAATATTGTCATAAATGTCACTATTACACCCATGTGACTCCATGGGCCCTCGAGTTTTGTAAAAATCTTCCCATGGTCGGACATGAATCAAACAAGAAGATTTGGACACATGTTGGGGTCATTTTATTTTATTATGATATTATTTTATTACCCTTAACTATCTGATTACTAATTAATCACGATAATTAAAACTAATTATTGTCGTTACTATTCATAATGTCCAAAAACAAAACAGTCTTAATTACATAATTTAGACCTTATGATTCCAAATATGGAATTAATTTTACCAAATTCTAAACACAGAAATTTCAGTAATTAATTTAAAAATAATTCATATTGTCCAAACAAATAGAGTGTTTTTAAGAAACAATATCTATCAAAAGATTGACAATTTTTTATGTCCAATTTTGAAATGAAATTAATTCAAATGACCACCATTTGACTAAATTTTAAAAATATATTCTGATGAAACTTTAAAACCAATTAAAAATATAATCTAACTATATAATTAAATTTGATGTAAAAATAGTTTTGAAGTAAAATGCAGAATTTTTCTTTATTCATTAAAAAATTAACATTGTGAGAAAAATACCAAAAATTTATCCAAAGTAAATTTCAATATCCAAATTCTAAAGAATAAGTTTATTTTGAAAAATATAGATTATAAAATTTTAAAAATGTAGATTTAAAAATGGTTTTCCATCAAAAGGTGGTAAAATAATCTTTTAACAATATTAGAGTATTTTATGCTTAAGATTGGATTTATTCTCATTTTAAGCCTCTAAAACACTATATAATTCATAAATATATATATATATGAAAATATATTATTCTTTACATACTTGGGATGTTACAGTGTAGGTCTTGATATGTCACAATTGATATCTGGGGGAGGATTAGAAAACTTTAGAGATTATGATTTTTCATTTGTGGATAATTTATTAGATGTAAATATTTAGTGGAGGATTCATTAAATTAAGAAATCATTGGAATAATGGATTTTTGCTTTACAAATTATAAAAAATTTGTATTTTATCTATATATGATTATATAATTTGGAAAATATTCTTTAGGTGGGGGGAGAATATAACATTGTATGAATGTAATCTTATTATATCTTTAAGTAATGTATAATAAATAGATCATTTTATAATTAAAAACCATGTAAGATAATATTTTATATTCTCTTCATTAATCAATATAATTTCTAATATATTATTATTTTTCATTAATAACGACCATATACTATTTATGTAATAAAATAGTAAGAAATATAATAGTAATATAAATAAATAGTATCATTAAATATATTTATTAATTGTGTATATTTATGGTCAGATGTACATAAAATTATTTATTAAAACATACTTTATATAAAAATATAGTTTTTAATTAGTTATTTAAATGAATATTTATATTAATATAATTATTTATAGTTTTCAAAATAATATACAATAATTAATTTTGAATAATATAATTTTAATATAAAATATCTATAAACATTAATAAAAATAATTTACATTATGAGAAGTAAAATATTACTTTGACATTTATATATAGTAACATTAAATGCAATTATTAAGACTATGTTTATGCGAAAATTTTAGTAAATTGTGTATAATTTACTTAATTAAAATATTCAATGTTGAATGTTAAATAGATATATGTTTGTAAAAAATGATAAAAACTTACATAGGTTGTATTTTAATGATATTAAATTACTTAAATATAGTAACATTTGTATAACAATAGGCCAATTGTAAGGCCAAAAAGGATACCCTCAACAACATGTTGGACATGTGGGGTCAAATATGTGGGAGGTCATAGACTGGGTAACTATATAGTGGTAGGTTATATGAATGAGTATGTGTAAATCCCCCATAGATTTATCCCAAATGAGGGAATGTGTCAAGTGATACATTTCACGGGTCAACACTATTGTGATGCAAGGGGGAGACCTCATTAAAAACTTTTTCTATGTGAATGGGATGATGTAATTAATATATGACTAAAAATTCATGTGATTCATCAATATGGGATGCATTTAGATTGGTAGTTTTTACAAAAAATTATAAAAAAAATTATATCACAACCACTCGATCAATTAAAATACGACAATCCAATATTCTCACTAGTCATCATCTCCCATGATATCTCCATAGAAAAAGCCTCATCCACTTCCTCTCTAGATAATACTCATTATTTCTGAACCATGAAAGCATTCAATAGTTGATCAATGATATATTAAAATGTATTTAAGTGAAACTGATCATTTAAGAAGATTTGAATGAGTAATTAAATATATAATCTGAAGCTTCTAGATGAAGACCAAAAAGTCATTTTCAAAATTAATATAAATTTATGTGACAGTATTAATCAATTTTATATATGGTTGACATGTTCATGAAAGTGAGAGATGAATTACATTTGTTCGCCATTGTTCACCTTTACATCAACTAGAAGTATTGATATGGATATATTTAAATTTATATTTTCTATTATTTTATATTGTTGATTTAGTTATACATACTATTAATATCCCATTGAATTCATTGAATACATTATAAATAGAATGTAATCTTATAAAATTTGAATCATAAAGGAAATTATTTTATTTAAACATGAATCGATATCAATCAAGATTATTATTTTAATATTATATATATCTAAACCACAAAAATATGGATAGATATATATGAACCCATACATTAATTTGTTTTTGAAAATACCATTTTAAAAATCATAGAGTAATATGGAGAGAGGGGGGATTCATCTAAAATTGATATGCATAAGGATTCTGCAAATTTTTAGTAAGGGACTTCAATATTTTTAAAATTACCATATTTTATGTCTTGTATTTTAATGGATTTTTTTTTCTTTATAAACTCCTGACTATGATTTTATGAATATGTTATTATTTAATATGTAATTAATGATTTCAAATTTATTATTTTTTAATGGATTATTTTGATTAATATTTTTTAAACAAATATTTATTTAAAAAACCAAAGAATAAATTGATTTATATGGTTTTTTATATATTTAAAAAACTATATTTTTTTCAAAAAATATTTGAAATGGATTTTAAAAAAAATTACTTTATAAAGGAAAATTTGTTTTAAAAAGTATTCACTTCCATGTGATTTTTTTAAATCCCATATATTTTGAGATTATATTTGAAGGATTTATATTATTTTTATTTGTATAATTATATTTCAAAACAATATTTTAAGGAAATCATTTTTATAAAACCTCCTACTAAAAGACTATGAATTTATATAAATTAACATTAAAATTTCGATTTCGATTTTCAGAATCTCTTTTAAAAGTGGGAGTTTGTTTTCTTTTTTAATTAGGAAATTAAAATGATATAATATATTGTTTTATGTGTAAAATGACTATTTCATTCAATGAAGGGATTTCATAATATTAGTTATGGAAATAAACTGTAATTATATTTTACATTCCACTAATATTTATAAAATTATTTATTTCAAGATTAGATTTAAATGTGTGCCTGAATTTTATCAATAAATATATGTATTTCATTAATGATTATGGATTTCTCAAAACACTTATGATATTAGTTGAAATAATGTCATTCTAAAAGGATTAGAAGATAGAAAAATATTTTTTATTTTTAAATGATTATTCATGTTTATAATTTTTTTAATTTATTATAAATGGGAAATGATTCCCTGATTTTTTTTCATAAAATAAAATTCAGAACACGGGTATTGAATGTGTTAATGATGAATAGGTGGATCCCATGGGATCAAGGGGAAATTTCCCTAATAGTGATACTACAAGTGGCCTTAGTAATTTCTTATGGAGATTAATGTGTCATTTTAGTCTATAAAAGTAATTTATTTCAATATATTTGAAAGAAGAAATCCTCATTTATTTCAAACATTACTTATTTAAACCTAAAATGCCCTTTTCAAAAAATAATACATTATAATGGGGTTTTAAAATTATTATCATATTGATTTCTATGAAAACATTTAAATACAATTTATAGAAAACAATTTATTAAAACAATTGATTATTTTTTGAAATTAATTTTTTATTCATATTTGTTTTATAACATTATTTATAGAATGATTTTTCATTTGTTTTGAAACCCCGTAATGTGTAATTTTATGCTTACCCTATTTTAAAAAAAATTATTCAGATGATATTTAGATGTTATAAATGTTTTTTTTATCATATAAGTAGCTATTTTTTGAAACATAAAATAGTTATTTTATTTATTAAATGTTAAGACTCCAATATATTGTAAGGAATATTCCTAATACTTCCAAACCTATAATAAAAAAGTTTCACAATTATTTAATGAACAATATATTTTTAGTTATTTTTTATAATATTAGACAATATGTATTTACACAATATCTATGAGTGCAGATCTTGAGCTATCGTATTTCTTCTAAATTTTCATTCCATTAATTTTATATTTGGTATTATATTGCTTTTTTATTTTATGTGGTTTACATAATGCCCCATTTTTTTATATAACATGAATCTCTATTTGTTCATGATAATTAGATTTTCAATTCATGTTTAATATTTCAATGGTTTAAAATTTAAATGTTGCCAAATATTTAGTAATTTGTTTTACGGTTTCATTTTTTATGATTTCATATAGTTTACAAGAATAAATATTATAATATATCCATAAAAAATATATCTATTTTTTATATTCTGGATAACTGATGATTTTCTGTTTCTTATTAAAATCTCCCTCTTTTTGTCTCTTGAATAATGGAATGAAATGTTTAAATGTCTGAAAGATATTAATTTTCTTTTTGATCACGTATGTTTTCATCTATGTATATAAATTCCAAAAATGTTATAAAAAAGAGATATTTATTTATTCAAATTATTTATTAAAGTCATTTTGTGATATCCTCAAAATTTTAGAATGCTTGAAAGGAATAATTCTAATATTTAACCAAAAGGGAAATTTTTTACTGTCTTTATAATAAGTCCAAAAAAAGTATATTTTTAATATATATGGTCTTAATTGGTATTCCTACTACCTTAACCATATTATTCTATTTTTCTAACTCAAAAAAATATTTAAATTATCATTCAATATATGAGGAGTAAATTAGAAAAATAGTTATGGGTGGGTCTAAAGATTATATACCCATAAATAAATTGACATTTATGATAATACAATCATGTTTTCTAGCCTTATTAATTTTCTTCAATCATACCAAACCATTGATTTAAAATTTATTGGGAAAAGTCATTTATGTTAAGATATCATTATGTAAAATATAATTAAGTCAAACATTATAAATTTCATTTATTGATAATTTCTTAATTATTATAAATGATATTATTGATTTTTTGTTATCTATTCATTCGTTTCATTACCATGTTATTGAATAAATGACATGAATTTTCAGTTATTTACCTTAGAATATTGATGATAACTTATTTAATTATGATATAATCCATTGTATTCCACCCTTATTGAGTTTTTACGATCTCAATTTTTTATTTAATTTTACACTTCTTATGAATATAAAATCAATGAATGAATTTAAAGGATTACAAGTATTTACATTTTCTATGTTTTATATTTTATTTGTAATATAAAATTGAATTCATGTTGGTATCCATATCTTCAAGAATGCTAAACTAATTGATCCTTAGTGGTGTGATCCATGGTGTCATATACCAATGTAATAAAGTAGTCACTAGCTATGGGTTACTAGATTTAGTTTGTTATAGGGTCCCGAAACTTTTCTGAATCCCCAACCCATAATGGTTTTACTAAAATAAGATTTGTTTTCATAGGTCTGTATAAACCCAATATGATAGAACCCTTAAATCGTCATCATAAATGCAAAATTTCATATAAAGGTATATTTATTTACTAAAAACACAGTAAATAAAAACACATCATCGGTAGGACATCAAGAACTATCAAGGATACCATTAACCCCTTTCCCAAACCATATTGGAACAACACCAAAAGATATGGTATATCATTATAATCGAATAAAATTAAAAATGTTGAAATATTAATCCTATCAGTCGAACATATCAAGATGGATAGACATATTAGGATAAGAACCATGTTACACACATCATCCCACTAATCAACCATCTCATGATTTTTATAAAAAATATAATTATCCCAATTATATGATTTTACTTCCAAAATAATTCTTTACCTAAATTTATATTTATTATATAATAATCATGAACAACCATCAAGCGAAAAAGGTAACCCGTGAAAATGAAACATTCAAAACCATAACCCAACATAATGTGTCACTATGGATGGCATTCATCATCATGACAGATTGAATCATCACACTCATAGTACCTTTACTCTGATGTAAAATTATATCATATCACACCTGGTATACTTGTACAAACTCAATGAAAGGTTATCACACTATAATTCTATATCCCTTTCTGAAACCCAATGTCATTTCACATTATAGTGCACTAAGAATAGGAATCTCTCCCCATATACCCAAGTATTAAGTCCTGGTTCATATTATCAGGTCTACCATGCAAGTGGATTCACTACTAAAACCCTTATGTCATTAATCCTAGTAATGTTATCCTCAACTAATCATGAACATATCATTTCAAGACAAATATGTAGTACTGGAGGCCCAATTTACTATCCCAAAAAAAATCTACCATTCATCATTTTCGAGGGAAAAAATACACAATCCACCTCAGTGGAGTCTAAAAAAGTGATACATACCTAAACATCACATGATGACACTAAAAGTATAATACTCTCTAGGATATTCATGCACATTCATTAAAATCACAATAAATAATTTTATAGAACATTGGTAATATTGTTAGGAAACCCCCTTATATTTCACTATTCCCAATTTCTATTAATCAAATCCCAAATTTATATTGACTCACTAGTTATCAGTAATCAATAATAAATTCAACGGATTTGGGTTCATGAAATAGAAATCAAGAAGAATAAAAAATTTAAATTGTAGATTATGTTAGAAATTTTGAGAGGCATCCATCACATGCAACAATACATAGAAAGTTCCCGAAATCATAGATAATGAGGAAAATTAAAAATTACGGATCCCCAAAAATATTCCACGTCATGTTATTGTTGGTTAGAATGATGGAGAATTAATATTTTTTTTGGAGAAATTACTAGGATTTCCAAAATAAAAAATTATATAGGATCCCACCGGGTTTCAACTCGATTTTACCACTAGCTAGGTGGCCCACTAGTTCGTCTGTGTACTCATCGGACCTATAGGAACCCTCTTTATCCCATAGTCCTCATAATATTTTTTCATCAGTGAATCATTGTCCTATGTAGTTCTATTTTAGCTAAAAGGTAGCTTCATCCAAAATTCATTCACATAACCTCTTCAAAGATTTCTATCAACCAAAAACCCAAAATATAAAAATTCCCACGATAAGTGAAAAACTATATTGTCCCTCAAAATAAATGGTGCATTAAAAACTCCACAATAATCAATTTATCATCCTCATTACGTATCCAAAGTAGTATCTCCTAGTCTCCCAACCTCTTGACCAACGTATATGATTCTCCTATCAAGCCGACTTTCAGGATGTGTCTATGTAACAGAAACACCAAAGAAATATGAGGTACATCAAAAAATATATTTTTTTTATTTTAGTACAAATAATTTGTGTTATGGTTGTCACATTCAAGAATTTATCAAAGTATATTATCTCACAAACAACCGGCACATGAAGTCTTGCTTACATCCTTAAACCTTGGTACCAATTTTTCTCTCATTCTCAATGATTGATGCTCTAGTTCAGAACTATTTTTTATTCATCACACCATTTACCTTATGAATCATGTGAAAAATATTATATCACTCCATAAACCATGCCATATATTGTGTCTATCCCATTAAAAATATTATTAAATTTAATTCAATATATGAATCCTCTTATAAACACACTAGTTTTTAATTAATTCTATCGTATATACCCCAACCAAAATCAGTGGTTAGATTCACTATTCTACACACAATCTATAGAGATCAATGTGACTAAATGGTTATCTTTTAGTTTATTGATACCACTCTTTTAATTTCAGGAAAATAAATATAAAACCCACCTTTACAAATTATGGTAATTACCAAACAAATCTCTCGCAACATTCACCAAATAATTTCCTTTCATGTGGTTTATAGGGACAACCTCACCACATGTTAGAAAAACATTGATAGTAATAAGAATAATAATAATTATTGATCAGGTTTAACCATTTTTATTCCATCATTTCACAGCCTATGAAAATATCACTTGATTTCTAATCCACCACACTAAGCTAAAATCCCCCCAAAAGTTTTCCTAAAATCCAATTGTTACTCAGAAAACATTTCACTTTCAACTGCATTACCTGACAATTAACCTCGACATGTTGCACTTGTCAAAATACAACATCCTTCCTCCTCATCTATCATAAGACCATACCAGTGAATTATTCTATCCACTATATTCATATATGGACACTATTCTTTTACTATTCTACTCTAACAACACCCATAAGACCTAACTACCATAATGTAATGAATTAAATTTGTATTGTAAAACATCAATGGATAAATAAAACATACCTATATTTTTCACTATGGTATTAATAATTTAATAATCACACAAACCAATCTGATAGAAATCCATGCATATCCACAATATCAAAAGAATACCATAAAAAATTCCCATCTATTAACATCCACTATTATTTTCATAAACTTATGAACAATACACCACCAAAATAGACCCCAATAAGCCTCATAATTATCTATTACTATCATTGGAAATAAAATTTCAATAATCCATCACCATTTATGTTTTTAAACTTCAGTTTCATCAAGTTACATTTTGAAATCACTACCATAACCAGATCAATTTTATCGATCAATATATCTCAACCATTGATTTTCCAACAAACCTCATACGCATATCTACCCCCCATGATCATGGTACAATTTCCATTTCAACCAAAATACCTCCCACCACCAAGATCTAATCAGGAAAAATATGCAAATACCCATATATCATCAATACATTTTATACTAGTGTATTTCAATAGGGGACTTTCCATCAGATAGACATCCAACTATACTTCACATTCTTAATGTTGTTCCCACCAATTTTTTTAACACAAATAAATCTACTATTCTGATTTAAATTCTCCATGGATCCTTCTTAAAAATCAAGTTTCCTCGAAACAAATAATATATAAGCTATGTAATTTCTATTCATGAATCCATTAAACCAATAATTACAACACATCATGATCACAATGTCTCACATTGTAATGCCACTCAATAGAATAAAATATGGTCTCAAATATCTCAATGTAGATACATCAGTTTCCAAAATTAATCTGTAGCGAAAATACCCATCATGACCATATAAAACATTTTAGGAGTTTTTTAAAGACCCGTGTCAGGGATTGAGGGCATATTAAATTCTATAAATCAGTACAGATAATATGTGTTCAATTACTACCCTATAAAATTTCTCTAAACTCAACACTATGGTACATATAAGGAACAATAATTCTCACTTATCCCATAATACAAAAAACATTTTAATCCACTAACGAATAAATGAATAGTTTTGTAGTAATCAAGAATTAGTATATAATTTATAAAAACATATTCTATTCACTATCATATACATAGAACCATAAAATTACTAGTGCTCTGTTGCTCAAGGCATGAATAATATAACAATATACATAACTAGGAATAAAAATCATCATTGTCCCACTAAACAATATAGAACAAATTTTCTACAAGTGTAATTATTTCCCTAATATGATACTATCCTAACTTTATCACCTGGAGAAACCCATAAATTGTTAAGGGAAACACATCCTAGAAACCCAATTTACTAATGTGTTTGTACAAAAAAAAATACCCACATGCATTACCTATAGAGACTTTTCATATCACTCGAATCTAAAAAAATCCCCATCCTTCCATAACCCCACATTACTCGCAATATATAGAACAATATATACATCACATGACAACATCAAAAGAAATCATGTTCCTTTGAAAGTCCATCAATAAATAATGATCCAAGATAGAATAGTTAAACACCTTTGAAAACATCCCCTAAAGAGGCTATTGATCAACCCACACATTTGTATCATTTTCACTTAGTACAAGAATACAAAATATAATCCCTTCTCATTTTACAATAATTACAATCAAACATAAAATGAAAAATATACTAAGTGGGGTTTCATATTCACACTATAGTAACCTATTTCAATTATCCAAATACCCTTGATAAAATCCTATATAAATGAGGCATACCATTTAAACACATCAAGATACATATTTCGAATCATAAATTAACTGAATTGTATTTGGGTTATACATTGAAACAATTAGGAATCCCTTCATATTCAAATAACATTTAAATTTTAGATAAATAAGTGAACATTGTTATTTGTCATCATTTGAAAAAATTTCTTATGAATATATTTTTTACCCATTACATCGCCATAATGTGGTCATACACCATTTAATATTCATAATTAAAATTATGCAGACTGTGGAAATTTTTTCCCAAAACACATGTAATTCAAAAAACTATTTTAAATCCAAAATACTACAAAATGATGTTTTATATATTTCTAATTTCAAATTTACCAATTAAAAATTAAAATTCTAAAACAATAAACTAAATAAAAATCTAGTAATGCAAAAAATAAATACCACCTACTCATGAAGTCATTCAATGTCATTAATAACATAATTTTAATCACATTAATGTGTGTAAAAATATATACTATAAAAAGCTGAATTCAAAATCACTAATTGTCATCTAAAATTATTTTAAATTACACAAACTATTTTTCTCAAGTTTTAATTTTTTTCATCTATATCAATCACAAACATCAATTATATATCAAGTGAAACCACATACCTATCTATGATGCATAAACTCATCCAATCATGAAATCAGTCCAAAATAAAAATCCATAAATCAGAATCATCATAATCTTATGCATAATATGAGGTAAAATTGTTCACAAAATTGGAAAAAAATAACATAAATCCCACCATGTGAATCATATATATTCCCTAATCTCTGGGTTTTCTACTCTATAAAATGTGTTAAATAAAATGTCTCAACAACATCATATATTCTTTCTACATTTACCGAATTGTTAGAAAAAATTTAATGAATTTGAATTAATATTATAACATCCCAAACCAAATCACCCTATCTGAGATGGAGTGTCCCATATCCTTATGCATTTCTTTACATATATAAGAGGATACAAAAATATAGTGGGATACTAAGAGAAAACATGAGTAGAACATGCCTATGAAAATAATTAATGAATCATAGAATGTTGTGATTGAAATATTAATTAGTGTAAAACTATATAACGAAAAGAGTATTTTATTATTTCTAAGGAATTAATAGTAATATCTCATTGTATATAGGATTGAATATAATACATCCTAAAATATTTCTTCAAGATCCCCACATGTGAATAATCTATATATAGTAAATAAAGAAATAGTAAATGAAATGTAATATCAACAACTGATCTATGATTATACCACAACATCACCTCTACCAACCTAATTCTCATGTAAAACATCCCAAAATAGGGTACCAACAATCAAATGATTTTATGAGATAAAGAGGCTCTATGTGTAACAGTATTACCATGAATGTTGTTATTCTAATCCTAGTTGGTCGCAATCATTGCATCCTTGGTATAAATTAATCTAGTTATATATGTTTCTTATAATTAATAAATAGTAAATTCATAATATAATCTCCCAACCAGGATGGTCATCAGGCACTATCAAGGTTTCCCTTACCCCTATTCATTTATACATTATTAAAATGTTGGGATATATTTAATATCAATATAATCACATAAATAGAAGAAGGATGAACAATTAGTCTGATGATGCAACTATCACATTATGCATAACAACGATATAATTAGAATAATGTTACAAACATCATCTCATGACACAACTGTGTAATGATTTATAACCATAATATAATCATCATAATTACCACATGTTATTCCATTAATGTAGTAAATCCTCTATGGATAGAAACTATTTAATTATGAATAACATGTGTGGTTTGGATAAAATAAAATATTACAAGAGAAACATGCCAAACCACAACCCGGACTAAAAAATCACTCATGATTACCATAATCATCCATGTCAACCAAATCATCTCACTCATGGTTATCCTTTCATATCCCATCAAACTATGTCATATCACTCAATTTCCACATGTACCATCTCAATCCCAAACCAAATTCAATTATTATTTTTCTATTTCAAAACACAAAGGACACTTCCTATTCAAATATAATTTAACAAAATATCCCCTCCTTATCACATGACATAATATCTATGCTCATTGATTAATAGAACCCATGTTTAGATATTCACCATAAGAACCATTGTATAATTTTCCCCAATTAAAGGGTCCTCAACCATGATCTATGTAATAATCCAATAGTAAAGTCCCTATCAACCTACCCTAATCGCATTAACAATATTTGAATTTCATTCATCATTTTTATGGCACCCATTTATCATTCATAACCAAAGGATCCTACCACTCTGATACAAACATCATCCAGTCTATTTGAAATAAATATCATAAGTCTCATAGTGAAAAACATGTATGAAAACTAATTCATGGTTTAAAATTTTCTAAATAATCTATAAAATGGTATGAATTTCTTACCACAAGATTGACATAATATAATGGTAATGAATTATCACCCGATTTGAGCCTTATGCAGTTGTTCTCTAAAATTAAATTTTTTCTTTTGTTAGTTCTTCACATATATGAATAAAAAACTTTGATTAAAATAATACATGAGGTTAAACATACCATGACGAGTCCATCACAAAAAATTATATAGAAAACATAGATAAATTTTGTGAGATAGAGATGAAATTTGTAAGGATGGACCCCTATATTTTTCATGGTGGAGTAGGGTTAGGGATAAAGATGGAGGAGTAAAATACTATTTTATAGGAGAAATTATAGGTATTCCCACTGGAAGAAATCTATTAGGGGGATCACATCCAAGGTTATGGACTTCATCAATGAGCTAGTAAGCCCAAATAACACATAGGGATTCTTGTTAGCTCATTGACTATATGGTGATTCCTCATCCACCATATGATGGAACATATACATATATTATAACTACACGCTTAGGAATTCATGAAAAATTTATCCTATGGACCTCTACAGAATCATACTTCATTTATATATCATAGAGACATCCTTTCAAACTCCAGGATGTAATACATAATACTCTATGGTCATATTGGAGAATTACACTCATTATAGTATGATTTATCATTTCTATATTTAATTTCAACATCATGATGTTCCTTGTTCATGAAAACATGATTGACATGAAAATTATGAAATTTAATAGAAATTTTATTATCATTATCCAAAAACTAAGATATGAAAACCTCAACACCATAAAAAACAATAAAAAATTATTTGGACATAACATGATTCGTGTACCTTTCTTTAAAAACATCATTAATACATTTTGAACAAATAAATACTCATAAATATTTGGGTTATATATTTTTAATAATTATTGATCAATGTGTACACCTTCTCCCATTGATATAGATATATTTATAATAATATGATACACTACAATATTCACTACCTATACCAAAAATTACTTATATAACACATATTATATTCATTAAATATTCATTAAATGATTTATTATTTTTGAAAATTGATAATTTTCACTAATCTCTTCTCTATATATCTTGAATAAGATCTAAATTAGAAAAACTATTCGTCATCAATTTTTTAGTCTTTGATAAATTGTACATTTTTGTTCTAATAGATTCTCAACACTTCCATAATGAATAAAAAACCTTCTCACATAACTTGTAATCTAATTAAATTCCTTCTTATTTGAACTAGCATGTGATGGTGTCAAATTAGATAGTGTGGTAAATATTAATATTCAACTAAATTACCTTCTTAAAAAATAGTCATAATGAAATTTTTTCATGCCATTGATTAATTTTTATATAGATATGAGATTTCCACGGTTGACACTACAATAAAATCTTAAACACTAAAACATAAATACACTTTCTTTCTTATGATATGATACAAAATTCTGGGGATGTTATAATATAGAATAATTGATTTCTATTTATGTATGATTAAAATAATGAAGTTAAAATTTTATATTTTTCTATAAATGATTTTCCTTAATCTATATCCTCTAGAAAATTATGTTTGATGTATTGAAATTATCTATCTTCACCTCTTACCCTTTTAAATATATCATTAAACATAAAAAATATGAGTTTGATCAAATAATTGTTATATATGATACATATTTTTAATGAAACATCGATATCATTGTTGAAACATATTCATGAATTAGGATAAATCGATGAAGGAATAATTAAAACTAAGAATATGAATATAAACACAATGATATAAATGGTTCCAAAAGAATCAATATATCACCCTTAAGGAATGAATCATTTCATGAATTTCAAGATTAAAATATAGGGTTCCTATATAGTTTCTAAAATCTATATTTTAAAAATTACCTTTTAAAGAAACACATAGATACAATATAAAATATTGAAACCAAATACATATTTTCATTGTTTTAGATGACGTTGTGCTACACATGTTTGTAATGTCTATATGATTACAATACATTCTAATGTAATTGATTGTCAGCTCTACTATGGATGGTTGGATATTAAATGTTTTTAAGTGTAGGCCATAAGAACATGGTCCAACATTATCCAATTGATCCTAATAAAGTATTCCCACATTATTTTTATACTAAAAATGATATTAAATATGAATTGACCAATCAACCATTGAATTATATGATAATATATTTATCTAAACATATTAGGGGTGTATTATTATAACGCAAAAGTTTTACACATAGATATTAAATCATGTTTATGGAATATTTATTTCATTATATTATTACACACCCAAGTACCATAATAATTTAGTTCATTTGGAATCATGAAAACATAAACCCTAGTCCATAATTGTGCTACATCCTCTAACACTATGTTCATTATAAGTACCACTACTCTTAAACATATTATTGATAATGAATATCATTATAACCTAGGGAAACAAACAAATGAAGGGGTTAGATCAAATGCTCGGTAAAGGAAATAAATAGATATACATATAATAATCTAATAATAAGGGTATTATAACATGAGAAGAACATTTGAAAACCATTCCCTCAATATCAATTATTATAATCATGATTTATAGACTAATTATTAGAAGTTCAAATGATATGATTCATAAGGAAATGAAAGAACATGATCTATGAGAGAATAATAAATGGAATTTTTGGGATTAATATATGAATATAATCTATAATGTCAAGGATAACTACAATGACTTTCATAACATTCACATCTTGGGATAATGATACATGAAACTACTTATGTCTTGGGATAATCACTCATGAACCCTATTTTTAATTCATGGTATGACCACCCATGAAACCTTCTTTTTTTTATATGGGTGACCACACATGCACCATTATTTTTTGGGAAAGGGATAACACCCCATACACGGATCTTTTTTAGATTTTTCTCAATGCCCGTATAAACTCATATTTAGGAGTGGGATAAACATGGATGTACCCTCATCTTTGGGCTTGGTATAAACACCAATATACCCTCTGATCTGAAATGAATTTTATTATTACCTAATGAATTAAAGAGTTATCTAGGTGCAGCCATCATGTATACTATACTAGGATAATTAAAAACATTCTATTCCACCCCATCACATAATAAGTACTGATATTACCCATTTCTATCTAGTATGGCTCATTGTATAAGTTATTTCCAAGAAACATAACACGAATAAAGGAAAAAGAGCTTCCTTATCATTAGAAAAAACTAATATAATATAATTATCCATTCATAATCATATTAAAAAATGAGAAAGATATGGGCTTTATATAAATATATTCAAAACTAGATTATCCTATTCAAAATAAATGAGTTTTATAAAAATATTTTTGAAACATGAATGTACTGTGAAAAAACTAGTAATATAAATATAATTTAATCAAAACAAAAACCATTAAGAAAAAGAATATAAATGGAATCCACGGATCAAATCCGCCATAAAAAATGCATAACACAAAAATATGTCATATTATATCAAAAATATTCTTCAATGAATCATCAAGAAACATTTATTTTTGAAAATAACCTTTCTGGATTAGAAAACTATTTTAATAGCAGAAAACATTTGAAAACCTTTTTCTTTAAAATGAACCCCGAAAAGTTATAAAAGGATATTTTGGGAATAATATAAATCACTTTTTATATAATAAAACATTATAAATAAATATTTACCTTTAATTTTATCTAAAAATATAATTTAAAAACATTGATGAAAACATTTTTGGAAGACACTATTTTGGAAGAAAATAGATTTATGACTATAGATAAATAAGGACCAATTTTATTAAAAACATTTTGTTACATATATATTGTACCAAATGGTGGTGAAATATAACCATTACAATAATACTTATTCACTAACCATAGTATAATAATGTTAATGAGAAATATTAAAAGGTAGGACCATAGATATGAACTTGGGTTACTGAATCATAAATAACAATGGTAAAAAATGAGATTTTAACATAAAATCATTACCTCATTAGTAACCTCGAACCATAAACATCATGAATGATTGATCCTAAAAAGGTTTTGTAAATATAAAATTTTTTGGGAATAAAAATAAAATACATTCATGGTATGTATATACATCACAAATAAGAATTATGTAGTGAACAAATCATGGGTCTCACAAAAGTAAAAAATGAGACAAAAATACCATACCTTATGTCTTGAATTCCTTCAAACATGTTAAAAAATCCGATTTAAAAAATATATATTTATTTTAATTCAACCATAAAACCATATTAATTTATATAAAATTATATATGATTTTATTAAGACTTTATATTACCCATTTAATAGTAATTCTGTGTTAATGTTACATTTTTTTCAATAACTACTTTTTTTTCGTATATGTTTTGACTTGTTACTTTTTGTTCCTATTAAATTAATCATGATTTTATTATGTATATAATTTATGATATTTAATAAATTTTATATATATGTAGTATATATATTTATAATAATCTATAATAGATAGAATTAGGAAATGAAATACACTGTCTAAGGAGATGGTATTCCATACATACTCATGAACGCTATTTCCATTTTCATTCAATATTAAAGGAAATAAAAGTAAATGACATATATATTATCACTCATGTAGCATTATTATGTCATCTATAAAATATATTTCTATTAAAACCTACCTTAATAAATTCTATCTAATGTGGAAACGAATCATATCGCTTCCCAAGGAGGTAGTCCCATATACACACGATTGACATTATCATTTTTTATTAAAATGAGAATAATGATTTTATATGTTATATAAAAATTATAAAGGAATAAATACAACACAAATATCATATATATCATATATATGGAATTTCTATCATTATTCTCAATCATCATATGGGGAAATGAAAAAATGAATGACATTGATTCATGATGTGGTAGTTTTTCATTCACTCAAATAATTATTATGTAACCCATTAAATGGAAATGTGTGTGATTATAGGTATTTTCATTAACATAAAAACACCTTAGTTTATTAAAGATACTAACTATATTATATATGTTTTATATAAAATGATTTATAGTGGTTTGAGAATGAAATAAAAATATGTTATTGATGAATGTTACCTCTTCTTTATATATATCATTTTCGTTTTCACCAAATAAATTCTTTGGTTGGATTCCATCCCAACATAAGTCCCCTTGGTTGGGATAAGATAATTGGGGAAGTTATTTGGTTAGGGCGTGTCCATGTAATTTTTTTTAAGGGAGTGAAGAGGGTGGGAGAGGTTTTGTCTTTCAATAATGCACAAAAATCAATCCAAGAAGGGTTATGAATGAAATAGGTCCATCTAATGGTGTTTGTAAATGTTTCTAAGACATTTTTACTCATAAGTATAATGTTTAATTCCTTGATAAACTCGTTTTTCTCCCAATAACCAGGACTTATTTCAACTCTTTTCACTAATAGTATCTATCAAAAAATTTGATGGAGTTATTGGATATTTTAAATATTATGACTCCAAATATAAAACAGAATTTTCCAAATTCAATTAATCAATGTGGAAGAAATTAATATAAATTTAATAATGAATATGTGATGTGAAAGAGGGGGTTTAATAAGAAATGTTCAAATGTTTGAATTGATTTTATATCAAATTTTATTGTTAAACTGATTTCAATGACCGAAATTGTATTAATTGATGTCTAATTGATCTAATTAGACTCTATAACCTATTTAAAATATAATTTATTATTATAAAAAAAATTAAATAAAAAGGAAATTTTCAATTAAAATGAATTATTGTCATTATTTATCAAAAAATGAACACTTTTAGAAAAATACCAAAGCATTCACCTTAAGATAAATTTGACATTCCAATATAAAAAATTGTAATTTTTTATAAAATAGAATTTATAAAAGTGACAAAATTTTGATCTAAAAAAAGTGTTCTATTAAAATGCGGTATGACTACTTTTTATAAAAATAAGAAATTTTATGCATAAAATTAAATTTATTCTTATCATTTGTCAAGAAAAATCATAATATGAATTTTAAATAGTTGGTTGAATAAATTATATATATTTCATTAAAATAATTCAACAATGTTTTTTAAATTTATTGATAAAAATCATGTTTATACATTGAAAAATAGTTTTTTTAAAATAACTTATTTTCAATTTGTTCTTACATTCCTTTTAACTTAATTGGCTACTAAATAATTAATATTATAAACATGAATAAACTATTTTTTCAAAATTTATTCAATCCAATTTAAACCCTCCATTTAAATATCAATGTGATAAATATAATAATATTTTAATAATATATCACATTTCATTTAAATATAGTGTTTTGAGTAACAGAAGGCAATCTCGGTGTTGTGTGTTACAATATTTAATCTTTGTATTGTATGTAACATAATAAAAACTCAGTGGTTTGTATTCCCCTATATAAAATAATTTTTGGGTGTATTAAAATTGTATCATGGGGTTTCATATGAATAAATCATAACATGGTTTATTATTTAATGAAAAAATAATAATTTAAATTCATTCGAAAAAACAATTTATAAAAACTCAGGCTTTAATAGTATACCTCCATTATAATGAATTACCTCTTCTAAATAGATTTTTGTAATATTGATTTTAATAAATTAAACATCCATTCAATGAAACCCACATCATAGAAAAATTCAATAATAAAACATCCTTTAAAAAAGAAATTTGGAAAAATAGTAGTTACCTAATGTAACTCTCATAACTAGGTTTCAACATAGTATAATAGAGGTGGGTAGTGACAAAATGAACATGAAAAAGAAAATTGAATCACAAATACATATGGAGAGTGATAGAAAAAATAGTCAGGAGAACGTTAATGAAAAAAATAATAAAATAAAATAGGTTTGAAAAAGGGAATTGATATTATCAAAAATACTATTATCAAGACAATTTTTTATATCATTTATATTTTCTTGATGTTGAATAATTTTTGAGAAATAATATAATTACATTATTTCATTTCCATAAAAACATAAAGACTAACCATTTGGTTATTCTTTGATCAGTTTCTACTTCATATTTGAATTTAAGAAATGAAGGTGAATTTTTCATTACTCAATAAATAAAAAATCATCAAATCCATAAATTGGACGATAAGTAATTCATATATTAATATATTCCTTGAAATAGTGGTTATCCTAGGATATCCAATATGTCTAAATATTCAAATTTTTAGATAATAAATTAATTTATAAAACATAATCAAAATATTAACATAAAAAATTCCATAAATGGTTATCCTTATTATCCATCTGAAAGATGACAATACAAAACATTAGAAATAAAGTCAATAAATTTCTCAAAATCAATACAACCCTGATCTTTCATATAACATAATGTACCTCTTGGTTTTCAGATACCAAATATTTGAATAAATTCATCAGGTATTCTATAGAAATAAGATAATAATATGAATTTCCATAAATCCTTATTAAAAACATCGATTCTTAGATATTCAAAATATGTTTGGATATATTACTTAAATCTGAAAATCCCATATTCTCCTACCATGGTAGAATAATCCTCTTTCTAAAAAATCATTAATCTATTTCATGAATATTATTTCTATCTAATTTCTATTATTCGTATCCAATGCCTCTTTATCTAAACTAAACGCCATTTTATCAACATAAGAAATATATTAAGAGATACATTACCTTAAAAATTATATTTCTACAAAATATAACCTTTCCATTGAAACAAAAATCCATGTTATCAATACCATTCAACATGCTCTCTCAGATCCTTAATGAATAACTTATACAGAAAAATCCTTATATATTTCATTATTGAGATAATAAATTATTTAAATTTTAATACATAAAAACATTATTAATTCCACTTCCGTGTCAAAAAATTATCTAGCATTCAACTTTTTATTAATTAAAATGTCTTCCTTTTTTCATTTCATTTGTTTTCTCTTCATCATAAAAATATAACAATTACTCTTACCCCAATACTGATTTTCATCACATATGTTCCCCAAGAAAATTAATTTTCATAATTCCCATATATTAAAAATCTAAAGCATTAATTTGTTGATAATACGTTTGGGATACCAATATTATCATACATTTCATTAAATTAACTATTCTTTTTTCCTCAAAAATTATATACTCAGTGTATTTCTTCTCTACACATAAAGAATATTTTAATTCCATTGAGATATTCTATTGAGTATGTTATCCCACATTTCTTTACATGTACAAAACATAATTTTTATTCCTATGTGGTCTCCACTACAAGAGTAATCATTGAACTATATCCTTGTCTTTTTTAGTTTATTATGAGATTTGTCTAAGAAATATGTAGTTAATCTTGTTTTTTTATTACATATTTGTGATAATAAAAATGTCATTTACATGATTTGTCCGCCCATTTTTATATTATAAAATATTTTCCAATCACATCAAATGTAAACCATGTTACTTCATATTCCCAACTTTGACTAAAGTCATAAAACATTTTAGGAGTAACACTAATCATTTTTAGAAAACAAACAAACATTTATATCACTTATATGATATCTAAATATTGTAAACATATATAATCCATGACACTATAAGTTTATCCTTGGTTTTTCATATTAACCATATATATAAATCTATTATTATGGAATGTAAAGAGTTTTTGAATTTTGAAAACTTTTTCATAGGGAGTGTTTAGATCGGTGTGATGTAATTCTTGTTGTTATGAACCAGTTCCTAGTAGAGTCTATATTAATATGGTGTTTTCAGGGTTGTTTCCCATAGGTAAATTTCTTCTAAATCCACATCCACTTTATGTATCAAACATGCGATTTATTTCTACGAAACCAATCACTCTATCCATTACCAAAATTCAAAATCATTTTCCTCTACTTTGAAACTTTCTTAGACATATACTTAAATAAATCCCAAGAAATATCTATTGAACCCTCCACAAGGATCTCACTATAGATTTGTTATCCATGTTCCCAAGGTCGGCTAAACCATTACTATAATAACAACTACAACAATATGATATTTTAATACATAGAAATTACATTATATTTATGGAATATTTATTTCATCACGTAACAAAACCAATGAGAACCATAATAATTATTAACATTTCAAAACATCAAAACATAAAAATTTATCCATATGTGAGCTATATTATTTTTTAATGTGTTCATCATAAGAGCATCCCTTCGTAGACATTTCATAGATAACATATATATTAAAAACCTAGATAATGGAAGCATAAAAAAGTGTATACTCAGATACATAGTAAGGTAAAACAAGGGAGAAATATATTAATAACATGAATATAATGGTTTGAGAACATGAGAATGTCATTTGAAAACCATAACATGTATTTCAATGGTCATAACCATGAATCACGGTATAAATATTGGTATTTACTATAACATGATTCATAATGTAATCAAATTACATGATCCATGACAGTATAAGGAATTGAATTTATGGTATACATATAAGAATATAAAATCATATGTCAAGTATTCCCTCCAATATTTTCATTATATTCTAGGTTTAGGGTATCCTTTTGTGTACCTACATTGGGATTGGGTTGACCACCTGTGCATCCTCCTTTTCTGGCAATGGATAACCACCCATTCCCCCTCCTTTTTGGGCATGGGTTGAAAACCCATGAACCCTCCTTTTTGGGCTTGGGCTGAGAACACAAACAACCTTCTTGTTGGGATTGGGATAAAAATTATTGTACCCTTATCTTCGGGCATATTCTAAACACATATGTACCACATGATCCCATTTGGAATTTATCATTACCAAATGCATTGAGGTGATTATTTGGAAAATAGATCTTGTAATCTATAACTACATCACCCTACACTATCTATGTATCCCAATCCTATAAGAAGTTGCAATATTAATCTATGTTTTCTATGATTCCCTGATGTATAATAATATTCAAGGAACCACAACATGAATAATGTACAAATAGATGTTATATATTCATAAAAACTAAAAAACAATCATTATTCTTATATAAACTGATTACCCCTGGATAATAAATTCTTTAATTTCCAAAAAATATGAAACACAATTAATCCATGAAAAATAAATAGGATACATAACAATTTCATTGAATAATCATTGACTATTGGAAAATAAAAAGGGACCTTTAAACAATATCCCATCATAACACAATCCTTTCAGAGAATGAATATGACCGGTAACCTTGGATCATACCCCCGTAAATAATAAATAACACCAATATATGTTATATTAGATGGAAAATAAATTTTAATGTATCTTTTGAAATAGTTCTTTAGTAAAATATCCTTTCATATTTAAAAAACAATATTTAAAACAAAAAAACATTAAAAAATATTATGTTCGAATATAACCTAAAAACATATAAAAGATGGTTAAAAAATAATTAAAACACTTTTTAAATTTATAAATAATTTAAAAAATATTATTCCTTGGAATTTAGATTAATATTAGATTTAAATGTTTTTTGAAATCATTATTAGAAAACATTGGGTTGGAGGAAAACATATTTCCTACCGATGAAATAAATAATGTTCGATAATCTTAAAAACATTATCATAATGATTTTAATCAGCAATGAGATAAAAGTGGTATAATTAAATGAAAATATAAGGTTTTGATAAATGAGATTAAAATTCTTGATAGTTATATCATGATATATCAACATTGGAGTCTTAACATAAATAATAATCATATATGATGGGATTGTAAAATAAAATCATTGACAAGTTGGTAACCTTGAACTCTAAACCCCATGAAAGAGTGATCCGAAAAATGAAATGAATATAAAAATAAATTTTAGGAGAATAATCAAAAAATTAATTAATTTTTATTATATACACAGTAATGAATAATGAGGTGGTGAATATTGCATGTGTCTCAAAAAATTTAAAATTGGGATAGAAATTGCTTACCTTAAGCCTTGACGTCATTCATACACATTATATAATTTTTTATTATATAAACAATATTATTATAAATATACCAAAGAATAATATTTATATATATAACCATATATTATATAATTATGACATTATACTACCAATTTGTTAATAATTTTATATTAACTTTTTGTTTATAATTGCTTTATTTTTCCAATATGTATTGACCTGTTATTTTTCGCCCAACTACTTTGATCATGATTTCTACAATTTCAAAATATAAAACATGATATAAATATAATATATCATCAGTATATATGTATAAAAATTAAAATTATATATATATATATATATTATAATTTATTATAATTATTATTTCATATATATCACATATTTATATTAATCTTTTATTTAAAACATTTCATTTAAATTTGGAACAAATCGTATCACTTCGCATGGCAGTAGTCGGTCGTACATAAGAATGATGTTATCCTATTCTCAGAAAATTGAATTAATGAAGGTTTTTGTAATATTATAAGAAAATAATAATTAATACCAAATTAATATTATATATATAATATTTAAATTTCTTTTCATTCATTATAAAAATCTTATGGAAGATGAAATAGAAAAACTAATGACATTGGTTTGTAAGGCTGCAGTCCACCATACAAACTAATGATGATCTTAGAACCAATTTGATGGAATTGTGTGTGGTTTTAGGTCATACCATTAACATATAAAAATATAAATATATTGATTTTAATAATTTTATATTTTAATATTTATTGAATAATAATTTAATAGTTTGTAGGAAGAAATAAAATAGAAATATTTTGTTGATGAAGATTACCTTTTCTTCAGGTATATCCTTTTTGATTAAAAAAACATCCATGGTTTTATTTATTCCCAAATTAAATAATATACTTCTGATTAGGGAATTTGAGATGTGATTTTGATATTTATTTTATGAACCAATTGGTTTGGAGGGTGTGGGGAGAGGTGGAGTGGTGGTGTGATTTTATAAGTGAGGTAGAGGACACATGTAATTTTTGAAAAGAAAGTTAGGCATAACCACGTTTTTAACTAAAAAATGATTAAATAATTTGCCAATGTAGATAAATTAAGGTATAAGAATTTAATATGTAAATAAATTTTTTTGGTCAAGTTTCATGGTCATTTTACCCTTAATTATAATGTTATGTCCCTTAGTAAATTGGTTTTTCACTTAGTCATTGTGACTAATTTGAACAGTTATCAAAAATCAGTTTTTTTTCAAATCATAATTTGGAAAAATTGAAAAATTTAAATTATTATGATTTCAAAAAAACACTAAATTTTACCAAATAACTATCATATAATTTGAAGAAATTAATTTATAATTAATCTCACATACACGAGGAGAGTACAAGATTTTAATGATAGAATATCAACAATTTGAAATGATTTTATATCAAATTTCAAAGTGAAATTAAATAAAATAACCTAAATTACATTTATTTATTTATTATTTATATAAATTTACTTTTAAATATTTTATAACATAATTTAAATTTATAAATATTTGAAGAGAAAAGATATTTTTCATTTAAAATTCCGTATTTTTCATTATTCATGACGAAAGGATACATTGCTAAAAAATAATAATTTTTCACTCTATTATAATTATGAAACATCAATATCGGGAATGAAGTTAATAATTTTATATGTAATTTATAAACATTTTAAAAATACGATATTGAATAATTGTGCAATTAAAAGGCTGTAAAACTACCTTTTAAAAAAATACATCTTTCATGCATAAACATGGAGTGATGCAAATATGTAGTCTAGAAAACAAATAATATTAATGTTAAAAAGTTTATTGAATAATATATATATATATATATCATTAAAATAATTCGTAAAAAGTGTTTTTTTAATTTCATGAGATAATATGCATCATTACATAGAAAATTTTAATTTTTAGAAAATGAAGTAATTTATTTTCAAGTAGTTCTTAAATTTATTAATAAATAATTTGTTACATAATAAATAATTTTATGAACATCAATGAGACATATTTTAATAAATTTTTTGATTCTTTTCATACCCTCTATTCCCACAAAAAGTTGATAAATACAATAATATTTTAATAATCTGTCATGCTGCATTTAAGATTAGTATTTCTTTTAACGAATGCTAAGCTCATTGTTTCGTGTATCATAACATAGACATGGAATTTCTTGTAACACATGACAAAATAAGTTTATAATGTACCTAATTCTAAACTAATTTATTCAAATTGCAAAAGTATAACATTGTGTTACATATAAAGCAACATTAACATGTCATAGTGTGCAATATAAGCCATAAAAGGACATTTAAATTTATTTTAAAAAATAATTCATAAATCTCATAGAGTTACAAGTATGGGTTCAAAATCATTCATTTATTTCCTAGTAATTTAGAAAAAATAATCACAATTGTATTTAACTAGAACCATATGAGTCTTTTTATAGAAATATATATAAAACTAAATCATCCATTAATATATTTGGATAAGGAATTTTAATAGGATATGATATTTTTTTAGAGATGATTAACAAAAATTAAATCAATAATTAAAAAATTAAATTCCAATAAATTATATAGTTTCAAATAGTTTTCATCCATAGATAACAAATATTAGTAAATTAATATTCATTACATAACATAAGGATCTATTCAATAATTGTATAGAACTAGAGTCTTTGAAAACATGAGAACATAGAAATTTATTATATAAGGGTACTAAATCATCTCCCACTATTTAATTCATAACTATAATCCTTATTTTAAATACGTTACATAATATATATCATCATAACCTAGTGAAATGAAATATAATAAAATATGATCTCAGTTGCTGAGTAATGGTAAATAAGAGAGATATCAATATTACTTGTGTGTATGGGCATGAGAAATTGAGAATATAATTTGAAACCCATACTATACATATCATTGAACATAAACATGATACATAGAAAAAATCATGGAAGTTCATTGTACATTAATAAATTTGGAATCAATTGATATAATTCATTAGAGAATAATATTGGCATAATAAATTGAATTGTGTCACAGATATAATCATAAAAGATCTTATATCAATGATACAAGGATAGAAATCCATAAATATTATGCTTGGGGTAACAAACATTGTACATGAATTTGTACTAGTATAACCTCACATGTACAATATTTTTTGTCTTTATATAACCTCTCATGTACCCTCTAATTTTTTACTTTGGATAACCTCAGGCATTCCCTCTTATTTTTGGAATGAGATAGCCTCTCAAGTACCATAATTTGGTATTCTTGGTATAACTTCCAATGCAAACTTTGAGCTCATAAAATATTAATATTTAACCAATGAATATATTGAATATATAATTCCATGATCACCCATCACCAAATAAAAATCTTATATATGTGTGACACATAATCAATCGTTGAATCCTAAATCATGGAAAGAAAGTTATTTTCATAGACAATCAATCATAGAATGACATATGGGAATGTAAAGGGTATCATAAATTATTTTCATTTATAAACCATCTATAGAATGTACAAGGAGTATTTCATTATATTATATGTCCAAAATATTTGAAGAAATATGTGATGTTGTTGTCATTATTTAATAGAAATATCATAAAAATATCTTTAAAACATTATTGAGGAAAAATAGACTTTCCGTTATGAAATAATACATTCAAAATATTATAATACCTAAATTTTTTAATAAAAAATTTTCTCTTAATATATATTTGTAAACATATATATGAATCTCAAAAGAATTTAGTTTTCATGTTGTTGAGAAATTCCTTTTAGGATATAAATGCTAAAATAAAATCTTTCCATCAAATTACATGAATAAAATCAAAGTATAACATCATTTGGAAAATGAAAACATGATTACATTTATAATAAATTTTTTAAATTCAATAGATATAGAAAAAAATATTGAATAAATCACTATATATTTGTTAAAATTTTCCTAAAAAGATTTTAAAAATCATGGACATGGAAAGAATAGAATTTAGAACGTAGAGCAAATTAATATTTATTATATTTTAAAAAATTATATTAGTCTATATAGTTATTAAGGAGTAGAAAATGGAGGTAAACCTGATATTATCAAGAAATTAAAAAAGTATAATTAAACTCAGGAATTTCTAGAGAGATGGATCATAATAAAACATTTTTGGAAGAATAATATTATACAATCCCAATAAACAATACGATTGATTCATAAAAACCTTAACTATTTGGTAAATTTCCAATTTTATTCCCTTTGAAGGGAAGAAAATTATATATATTTACATCAATTAATTTTAATGGGAATATTAATATAATAAATTCATGGGAAATAGTCACACTGCACAAAATAACCATGTGGTGGATATGGAATTTTTTCCAAAGAAATAAAAGTGAAATAATACATTACCTCATCTATGACTTCCTTCATGCTTGTTTGAACCTCATAAAAATATTTACTAATATATTATACATTTATTATAGAAACATTATCACATATATCATAATTTATTTGATTTATGTATATCCTTTTATCACCCATTTAATAAAAATTCTTTATAAAAAACACTCTTTTGGGTAATAACTACTATGTTGTTCAAGTTTGTCTTGATTCAGTAGTTTTGGTCCTTGTGCATTAATTATTATTCAATAAAATATATAATTTTAATCATGAAACTATTATAATATTTACTAATTATATACTTATATATAGTTAAAAATAAATATAAGAGAGAGAAAAATTAATTACATCATTCATGGAGATGGTATGTTGTACGTATGCATGAAATCTATTTTCATTTCTGGAAAGATGGAACATAATAAAGGTAAATAATTATTAAACATTTAAAAAATTAATAATATATAAGTAATATAAATGAATTAAATATATCATTATTATTATAAATTTTAAAATAGAATGAAATACATCTCACATTGTTTCATAGAGGAAATAGTCCACACATACGCATGAGCGACATAATAGTTTATCAATGGGTCGAATGTTAAGAAGTAATATCTAATACAATAAAGATATAACTATAATTATGTTATATATGTAAAATATATACATTGAATCCATCATTATATGAATCATTTATCTGTGGTTATGGTAAATAAATTGCATCAGTTTGTGAGGCGGTAGTACACTATACACACGATTGACGGTTTTATTTCCCATTTGATGGAGGAGGGGATGGATATACATTACTAAATTAACATAATAACATATATTTATAAGTATTAATATGATTATATTATTTATATATATTTTAAGATGATTTTATGGATTTGAAATATGAAATGAAATAAAATTATTGGTTAATAATGATACACCTTCTTCAAACATTTCATATAGATTAACAAAAAAATCATTCATAGGAGGGAATTATATAAAAATAAGGAAAATTGGTCATGGGGATGATTTATGGAAGGTATTTGAGTACATAAGTTTCGAACCAAAATGCTTATTATTTGATAAGATAAGAGTAGATCAGTGCCCATTAATAATTGAGGATATAGGAACACTATTAATTTTTAAATGTTTCACAATAATTACATGTCACTTTATTAGGAAATAGGGTCCAAAATTAAACATTATATGACATAATATTATATAATGATTAAATATTTCTAGAAAATTTGAATTAAGAATGTTATTTTGTTCATTCTAAAAGTTATATTTTTAGATTATCCTATATAAAAAAATTTTAAACATAACTATTATAATTAGTATGAGCTATTTTTACTATTTAATATGGTAAAAAGTATATTGGGGTCATTAAATAATATTAATTATTATTATATCAAATATGGATAAAATTTTAGAAAATTAAATTCATATAACTAGAAGAGATTATGTTAAAATTAAACCTACAACCACAACAAACATTTGTTTTGATATGGAAAAGATTCTTTTGGTCTAATTTTGTTAAACAAAATTGAACCTAAAATTAATAGATACGATATTATTTTAAATAATAATTATGTACATTAACTAATATTATATTTAAACAAATTTGAAACAAAATATAACATAGTCAAATATTTGATTCAAAATATAAACATTAATAGAAATTAGTTTTTTTCACTATTAGTCTATGAATAATTATTTTCAAAAATTTATCAAAAATTCACTATATTGTAAATTTGAAATTTTTATATATGAATATAATTAATTTTTTAAAACAATATATCTATGAGTGGAAAAACATATTTTTAAAACACAATAAACCATCTTCTTTGAAAAATACACATTTTAATAATAAAACTTTTTTTATTCTTCTATAATGTATAAAAACAATATTTTATCAATGGTGAATTTTTTAATAGAATATATAATATCTAAATTTAATTAAAATCAATCACCAATATTGAACAATTTAATTTATTCAGATTAAAACAAATTGAACATATAATTTTATTATAATACCATATTTTTAATTGCAAAAGATTTTTATTTTTATTTGAAATGAATTTATAACCAATGGGTTTTTAAAAAATATTAATCAATATAATTTTAAAATATTTTTTATTAATATTCATTAATATAAATTTAATGGATATGTTATAACTATATCATTAAATAACATTATTTCTTACAGTATATCACAATTCGTTTAAACTCAATGTTGTGTGTAATACAAGTAATCTATGAAGTTTAATTTATTTGAAAACAAATATTTTATAAAATCATATGAATTAACATTATAACCCCATTAAAAATAATTTAAACCTTGAAATTCAATCAATTGTTTAAAGACATTTTATTATACTTCTAACTTATATTTCCCCAAGTTTCTCACATATCATGATCAAAATAACGTATTTTCCACAATACAAGAAACTAGCCAATAGTCTAGTTTCATAATGCATAATCTTTTTGATACAAATTTTTTTCTAAATATTCATCAAAATAAATATATTTATCATTTTTAATAACCTATGATATCTATAAATGTTAAGGGTTAGGTATGTATATCCTCATGAGAGATACATTGATCACATCATGAACATGAGGGATGTTCGGTGGGAGTTACAAGTGATTAGACACCATCCCTAATCAATCAAGAATCTTCAAGGGGCTAATATAACTAGGTGAAAAATCTCTATTTATTCTGAATTTAGTAACCTTTTTTCATGGAGATATTCATAGAAACACATTTTCACCCAATTAAAACTCTATATCTCATCGATAATTTTATGTGATCTTAATGCTTCCCTTATGTGTTGCTAAATATACTTAACCTTATCTTACTTTTAATCAACTAGAATGGGACAAAATATCTTTTTTTCTCCAAATTTTTCCCAAACCTTTTTATTTCCAAACATAATTTCATAAATGGATTCATAATGAACCATATTAATTTCCCATTTAATTCAATTATTGATATAAACTTCTAATAGGAAAAGGTGTTCATCCAAACTAACATTGAAATCCATAGAACATGATCTAAGAATATCATCTAGTGCTTGAATAGTTATCTAAGACTAAACATATGTATAAAAATATAAAGATACTCTACAACTCAACTATGTATCAAGAGAGTTCTGAATACCTCTCTAGAATATTGAGGTAGTCCTTATATCCCAATAAAATAAAATTGAATGCTAAACTCCATAAATCCCTAACATATTCTTAATGTATATTCTGAAAAACTAGTGGGGAAATAATTCCTCTTTGATTGATATAAAGTGTTGTGAATAAATAATTCTATCATATACATCCCATATATCATTAGAAACATTATATTTTTTGGGGAGTCTCAAAAAAATCATGGTGATGTTTTCTTATTTATATTATGGTATGGGTAATGGTTGAAAAATTCCATTTTATTATTGTCTTTATGAATTAACTTTAAAAAATAAAAAGATTCAATTTACATACATAAAAATTCCCCTATAAATGTCTTCCAACCATAAATAATCTTTTCGGTCTATATACATGTTCATACATCAAAGATGAATAAAGAATGAAGAACAACATGCCTCATCCAATAACTCTATCATTAAATATTGTCTTTAAATAACACATACAAGGTTTATGAACCTTTTCATTCCATCATAATTAATTTTTAACTCAGTAACATTTCTTACCTTCTTATATAACACTATATTTTCGTTTTAATCCATTTTAATTATCAATTATATATATGGTACAACTTTTTTGACTAATATAGGATTCTCTTATTCACTTATGATTTCAAGATCCATCCTTTTGTAATATAAAAATATTGGGTATTCATTGATTGTCATCATGGATATGCGTTCATGATTTTTTCACCTCAACAACTCTTCTACATTGATAGAATTTCATGTCTTATAATTTATTGAGTATTCATAATCTTTAACATTCCCCTTAACATACTTTGGAACAGATTCAACTTTTTTTATTTGAGTATATCCATTAATATTTTACGATTAATATAAATATCCCAACATTATCTCTAATCATAATGTCAATATATAGTTAATGAAAAAAATTTAAAGGGGAACTCCCAATCATTAGTTGTGGAAATTTTACTAATGAAAATTAAATTGTCGTCAAATAGAAGCCATAACCATACCATTTGGCATGTGAATTCATCCCACCCCATTCATTGATACATTACTATAGTTTAAAAACCATTCATAAGAGTAAGGTAATTCAACATAGGCGTGACGAATTAACTTATCATTAGTTAATTTAAATTTTCTCTACATTCATCTATCAAAAAACATGGATTTCTTCTAGGATAAAATATTGAGTATATTAGACAATCATGGGAAATTTTCCAGAAATCGGTAATATTTCTAATGAATCTATTAAGACATTAGATCTCGGTCATAATGGTTGTTATGGTATAATTTTTATTATCATTTGTATTTGACTGATCAAAATATTTACTGTATCTTGTTATTATATAACCAAAAATTAAAACCATTTTAACCAAAAATATACCGTGTTATTTATTACTAAAAATTATCATTTCTCATGATAATCATTAAAACTCTCAAGAGATCTTCATGATTTTCTTTTCTTTTTTAATATATAAAGAAATCATTTATAAATATTTCCAACAAATAATCATAGTAATATTCCAATACTCAATTCATTGAATCCATTAATATAATATTAAAATTATTAATACCAAATAGAATTACTAAATTTTAATATTGTGTATACAAATATTGATCTCTATGAAGTTTATAAAAAATCATTAATATAAGTTAGAGAATATTTTTTCATGATTCTTAACCTACTTAGAAAAATGACAATAAAAATAGTGTCGCATAGATCCACACATTCCATAAAAAATAGAATAGGTTAACCCCATAGTGATACACATGGATGAATAAATCTATTGTCATGATTCTCTTAGAATTACTATTTTAATACTACTAACTCAATAACATTTATTCTATAGCGAGTCATTGAAATATGTTCAACACCAGGTATGAGATATATTTAAATTTTAAAATCATGATTTATTGGAATAAAAGAGAATTATTCTAGATAAAAATATTATTTTTACAACATTGAAGTATATTTGATTTTTGGTTTCTACCTAACCATCTGAGATAACTACTATCATGAAATAGTCTGGGCTGCCATTCAACAAGGCACCCAAAAAACCCATGGAATAACTTCATGAGTAATCCCCATCCCACTAGTTTAAAAACATTTCTTTAGAATAGAATAAATACTTTGGGAATGATTTTCCCTCATGAATATTCAAAATCGTTCAGAACAAACATCCAGAAAAGACATCAATATAGGAAAACACATTAACATCTCTCTTAACATGATATAAAAAAGGTGTATACAATATCCGTGTTACCTTATAAAAACCCAAATCCCTATGGTTAAAAAAACTATATAATGAACCTTTCATTTTCCTAAATTAGACAAAACCAAATATATATATACTCTGTGGTTATATGTATTGTGTGATATCACATTCTCAGTATTATCCCACCAATATGTTCCATGAATAACCATTATAATATAAATAAACATGTATGTTCTAAAATTACGAAATTTTGTTTTTTGAAAACGAGATTTAGTTATTATATGAATAGAAAATAATGAATTAAATTTTGAGAGAAGGTAATAACATTATTTTAGAACAATGTATAAACCCAAAAAATCATGTTCTTGGGGTCATGAAATCCTTGAACTATCAATTATGGATCAAGAATAACTATCCTCATGCACGTGATTTGAGAGATGAGGAATCCAATGTTATAGTATTACCCAAAATTTAATTTTTTTTATTACATAGTTTTTTAGTGTTATAAAAAAATAGAGACTCAGATATGGCCCCACTAACTCATGAAATAATGTTGTCCTTATTCCCACCCGCTTGGTACCCTTAGTTTCAATGTGCTTTAACTCATGTTACTATCTCGAAAATATACTTTTTATTTCATGAATCCATTCATAATAAGTATAGTTAATAATTTAAAACTACTCAATTAGGGTATATATCATATATAAGGATTACACACACAAAACATTTTAAATCACAATTTTTATAGGAAAAACAAATTGGAAAAAATTTAACGGCAATATAAGGAACATTTAAATCATCATATAATTGAAAAGTATGAAATCACATAACTCTTGTCTTTGAATCACCACCACTTGATTAAAATTAAAATAATAAGAAATAATGTATACTATTGAAACAATAAGTGAAACTATAAATCAATACACCAATAATATATTATATATTCCATCCACTTTAGGTTATCACACCCACTAGAGAGGAGGTGACCGAAGAAAGAGGGAATTGGTGACCAAACAAATAAAAGATAAGACACTTAATTAAGGACTTACTGAAGCTTCAATGATAAATCTAGCCAAATATATTTATAAGATAATATTTGAGGAGAGGGGAGGAACACATTAGGATATAGTGGTCCACTTGGTGAAAAGTAAGGGTCAAATAGGTTAACACGGGGATGGGAAAAGTGATAATTTTCGTTTTTTAAAATATTCTATATGCCAAAATATTTATATACATAATATACCATACCATAAACTAATATTGAGTTAGAAGTTTTACAAAAGGGGAGTATTTCACACAATTTATTGTTCCATGTTATCAACCATTAAGATAGTAATGTGATATTGTCAGATAGTCATTCCAAGATTCTCATATTGAATAGGGATGTAACATTATTTCTAATAATTGATCTAAATTTTTTCTCCACCATCTCTTTCATACACATACATCCAAAACCTCTATTTTTAATAGAAATCCTTTTTATGGACTACAAAAATAATTAAATACAAGAAATAAATAACAAATACCTAAAGTAACACTATATGTTTGAAAATTGTTCAAACCATGAAAAACATTCCACCCTTAGAAATACAATCAATAGCTTGACCAGAGAACAAGTGAGGACACTTATCCTATAACCAAGTATTCTAATCTGATGTCTCATCCATATAATTATTGAGCTACCATATGCCCCAAAATAACTAAATATATTCACTCAAAATAAATTTCACCTAGGAATTTATAATCTCAACTGGATGGTCTATCATAATCAAATTGATTTCCATCATAAGATCATACCAACTCTTCATATGAGAATTATTTAGATTATACTTCTTCTACTATGAGATAATTGACAGTTCATGAATCAACATAAATTTGGAGGGAATCTCCAAATGATATGTCACATTGGTGACCCCCCAACTATCTCATAAATTTCCAACATACATCTTTGTATGGTTCGCTTGTATATGATGAAAAAAAATGAGGTGATACTTTAATAATAACTAAATCCCCCTTTAAAACACCAATTCCTAGAATCATGGGTCAACATAGAACTTATAACTACTCTAAGTTTCTAACACCCACTATACAACCATCTATATATTCCTAGTTGTTTTTCCCCAGAGACTCTATCTGAATAATTTTATTTCACCCACATATATGCATTATAATAGAAACCAATAGGGAAGAATATAGAGAACAAAAAAAGGATCCATCCAAACTATTTATTGATAAAAAACTTTGAATGAAAATACCATTAATAAAAGGTGGATTTCCAATGATGAATCAAAATCTATCATAATCAAATGAAGCATGTTTTCAATAATCTGACTCCCTTGTTATGTATTTCAGTTAGTTTTTGGATGGCATGTCATTCTAATCCTAAAAAATGACATCTTTGATGTATAAAAGATCTCTAATAATGATGAGGTTAAAGGAGGGTCCACATAACAAATAATACTGAATTGTAAATCTTGCAACATCACTATCTCATGATAATAAAATCAAAAATATTCACACACATTAGTTTGGTACTTAATAATAATGGAATAAGAGGAAAAAATTATTTGATTGATATGAAAAAAAAAATTATTCATTCTTTCAGGTTTTTGGGGTAGCGTTATAATGAAATTCATGGATACCTTATCCAACTTCTAGGTTAGAATATGAATTGGATAAACCATGAAGGTGTGCTCTAGGTGTTAATATTTGTACTATTTATATGTATATTAAAAAGAAAAAAATTATATTATATAATTACTCAAACATAGCCTCTAAAACTGATGACACAAGAGTTAAAACATACATATAGCACCATGTTGGACATATCACTAATACTAATGGATTTCTTGTATCATAATTTTCATTGAAGAGGATGGAACAATAGAATAAACCATGACACAAAGAAACCCCTTTGTATAAAATGATCAGACATTATAAATATTTACAATACTTAGTAAATGTTTATATTTTTTACATATCTCATCAATTGACATTTAATCTAATTAACCATGATATGGGAGGGAATCAATAGAATACTATCCAAGAGCATACCAAACTTCTGTTATATGGCATCAATGTCAATCACCATAAAAATCTCTATCAAATCCCAGTCATCATTGGACTCCTTCTAATCTTAGGGGTAGATGATAATTAAGTTTAACCCCTAATGGTAAGTGATCCCTCACCACTAACTCAGGTTCAAATAATTTTTGGAAGAAATGTAGCTCAATATTTAGTACTATGAGTAAACAATAATAATTTCCCCATATAGAGAGTGTCTAAATGATTTTTAGTCATGCATCACTACCACTAGCTCGAGTTCTAGGGTTAGGTAATCCTTTTAGTGAACTCAGAGTTGGTGAGATCCTATGGGAAAAACATGATCCTCTCACATAAGAACACAATATAGAACTATATGTGATGAATCACATTACACCACGTACCCTTTTCATGTCGTAGATAAAATCAAAATAGAAGAGGTTGTAAACCACATCATTAGCTCCACAAAGGATTCATGACATTCCAAACCCTAATAAAACTTCACCAATTTTTAACTCAGATGCATCATCATTAGGGTATGTAGAGAAAAATACTAGATTAATTTCTTGTAATATCGTACAAGGCCTATAAAAATATTGATCTCAAGGACATTTCTAGACCACTACCCTAGTATTACTACCCAAAAATTTTCTCATCCAACCTAAATCTGACCCTACGAAATAAAAATTCCTTGAAACAAGACATACTGAATACAAAAGGCATACTATGTGACAATGGAATAAATACGGTTTTCCCTAAAAGTGGCCAAAATAACATATATATGATTCTAATTCTCATCATCCATCATTGATTATACTAGTATGTCAACGAATAAGACCAACATAATAGAATTTAGGTACCTATGAACACTTAGTTCATTAGAATCGTAAAGAATGTAACAGGATTAATTATCCCAAAAGGTATTACTATATACTTTAAATGGTTATACCTACTTTGGAAATCCATAATTGAAATTTCCTTCTATCTCTCCCTAACATTGGGATACACATAATATAGTTTAATTTTGAGAACCATTTTTATAAATTAATATGGTCAAAAGATTCATTAATATGAGGAAAGGTTTGTGTGTTCTTAATTATTAAAATATTTTACTTCTAATAGAAGATGAACAACCAAAGGGACCAAAATGATTTATTGGAAAGTAGTAGTATAGTGGGATAAAGAGATACTATCAGTTGAATAAACCATTGGGGTTCTAAATAATCTACTTATATCTTTAATTCCCTAAAATGGTGGGTATTATAAAATATGCGCGAAAATATAGTGGATTCGTCTCTAGTTTCAAATCAATGTTTTACTCAAACTCTCTTTCCGCAGGAAAACCTAGGAATACACCAGAATTATTTTGGGAAACACATCCTACAGTGAAGGAAATCGACTCCCTAAGCCTTTCCCATCAACATCTGACATGATAGACAACACCTAGAAAACAATTCTTCCTTTATCATGAATTGGAAGTTCATATCATCCAAACCATCGATCACATTAACCTTAAAAACCCCAAGTTATCCCATCAGAGGCTATAAACATCACTCAATAACAATAGAAATTGATATGATCCTAGAATAATATCATCAATTCCATTACTATGATTATATAGAAGTTATCCATCTTTAGGATAATGAAATTATACATTAACAGGACCTATGATTGGAATACAACACAATATGAGCATTAGAAATTCAACAATTTTATCCTACCAAGATAGGTGGCCAATTCTAGGGAATATGACCTATGATCAGTAAATGGTTTTTTTAAATCCAAAAGGGTAGTATAATTCAATAAATATATTGGAAATGTTTTAAACAAATAAACCACAATTTATAATTAAAAAATAAAGGTGCCTTGAACTATCACAAGACTTGCATATGTTTCCATAGTTTTATGGTCTATAACAGGAATGTGCCTCAACACTTTATGTGAATGTTTCTGATTAGTAACATGATAATGATCTTTAAATCCACTAAATATAAAAAAAATATCATGCACTACCACTACAAAAATAAATCAAAAAGCCATGGTTTTGAATGGATCTTACAGATTTTTCTTTCCTCTAGGGTCTGTAGATCCTACACATCTCTAAGAGGGGGGTACACTTCTGAATACCATTGAAAATGGACCATGAATCAACATCGATGGAATGACATAGGTGGATATGAACTTGTGGGTTTCACATTATTATATTCCCTTGTATAGAAACTGTACATAACCTATTGCTATAAATGCTGGTAGTTGGGGTGGATTTATAAATCAACTACCACACATCTTCTCTTACGACACAATATTAAATTACTTATCGATGATCCATACCACTTTGGATCAATACTGGATGAATCCAAGATAAGAATAAATTATCATCCTGGAAAATCTCCAATATCAATTATTGGTTAACAACATTAGTATACAGAATCGTTTTCAATAAGAATACTTGATATTGACTATCTAGGTTTAACTCCTTCTATAATGAATTGGATTTGGACAAATGATTGGAAACTACCTAAATAGTTTAATAAAATTTATCTAAAAATTGAATGGAATATTTCAACACTAACCACTCTCCTTATTTGAGGTCAAGTACCTGTTTATACTTGGAATCTGGAAAAATTGAAAGATAGTACTACCCATTTAAAATTGACTGAATATTCTGCCACCCTATTTATTCATGTTTGCTGACCAAAATAACCAACTTCCACCACATATGACTGTGAGATTCCAAATAAACATAGAAAATTCTTACTTGATGGTTTGATGATTCTATATTAATTAAAATATCCTCTCAATCTTTCCAACCCAATCTTCTGCTTCTTATGTTTCTGTCATTCCATAGAATGAAAGAGGATTCTTCCTAAAAAACTCTTAATCATTATCTTTCCCCATTCTAGGTTAATCCCACTTTATATGTGTATGTATAAATTCTTATACCCAATTAAATTCTTGGATATCCCAAAATACAATATTTACTATCATTTGATCAATTAGTGAGATAGAACTCTCTCGGGATTCATTAAATGGTTTCACCAGGGGTCTCATGAGTGACATGATTCGAAACTAGTCAAAAAAATGTGAGAGAAATAATTAATACATCAAACCATGGATAATGAAATTAACACAATCATATTAAAATATAATCCTTAATAAAATAAAAGAATCTCACTAAACAATTTAAACCAAGCCACCATACCTTGTTTCAGATGCCCAGTCTGCAACCTGTGCAGCACCCATGATGGTGGAATAAACCAAATCCCTGACATCCCATGGAGTCCCATGGTCTATCATGATGTGTCTAGAATAAACTGTAACACCCCAGGTAAATAAAGAATATGAAATTTTTATATTTATCCCTATTTGTGAAAAAAAATATTAATATTACTTTAAATGGAACGTTATGCTCGATGGCGTACCCAATACGCGACAACGAGTTCCTTTGAAATCTTACGTTGCACTCTAATAATATTATTTTAAATGGTAGTTAATGCCTAGACATTGTAATGGAGGGAAAGAACAAAACTAACTAAAAAATTATTATGTATGTTTTTCAAATATTTTTACTTTTTACAATAAATGTTATAGGATTAAAAATGCGAATGAATCCAATTTTAAGCGTAAACATTCTAATATTCTTTAAAAGGTCGATTAACCGCCTTTTGATGGAAATCCTCTTTTAAATCCACTTTTTGAAAATTTTATCTGTTATATTTTACAAAATAAAATTCTTCTTTAGAATCGGTACATCAAAATTTACTTTGTGTAAATTTATAGTATTTTTCCGATAAAGTTCATTTTTTTAATGAATAGTGAAAAATGTTGTATTTTAATTCAAAACATCTTTTTAATCTAATTTATTTATATGATTAGGTTATATTATGAATTAGTTTTAAAGTTCAATTAGAATATATTTTTACCATTTAATCCAATTTTTTACATTGGAATTAATTTCACATTGACATCGGACTTAAACTAGTGTCAATATTTTGATACTTATTGTTTCATAAAAACACGCTATTTTCTCTGTCAGCGGGAATTAATTATTAAATTAATTAATTCAACTTATAGGTTTTGAATTTTGTAAAATAGACTTAATTTTTGAATTCGTAATATAAAATATATCTTAGGGTGAAGTTTTGGTATTTTTATGAAAAACTTCAATTTTTGATGAATAGTGAAACCACTAAGTGGTACTTATAAAAACTGATTTTCCGTTTTAATGAATTTTTACCACCTCTGTGTTTTGAATTTAAAAAATCCGACATACAAGGTTGTCATTAAGAAGTGAAATGTGGTTCAATGGAATTAAAATAATTTTTTGGTGAAGAGTAACTTTTAAGTTTTTAATCGCGATTAGATGTAATTAGTGTAATTTAAGGTAAAAATATTGTTTTAATAATGTGAAATGACCTATACAAATGTCCTAAACTCATTGGATGTGTCATGGCTGACCAAGAAAATACATGGGTCAACTTGGGGTCCCCATGGAGCCACTTTGGTTGGAAAATGACATAAATAACTTTTTATTTAAAGTTAAAATAAAAATGTCACAAGCATGAAATGTTTCACAAAAACAATTTTTAAGTGGGGTTATACAAGTCATATTTTTGACTATAAATATTCATTAGAAATATAAAAATATTTCCTACATCGTGATATTTTTTTTATAATTTTTAGACATTTAATAAATTAAATTATTTATGACATCATGAAGATGCAGCGATTACCTCATTATTTAACGATTTAAATAAAATGAAAAGATAATGTAAAAACTAAAACCTACACTTGTAAAAAACCTATTGGATGGGTATATTTAGAACCATTATCACCTTATCCTAGAATTATATCAATGTGTGACCTTTTAAATCCGAAACTCATTTTCAAATAAAGTAACATTTCTTTACTTTCCAAGAGTGTCCCTCCTCTCCTCTTATAAAAGTCCCCCAACTTTACCTCCTTACCCACACTTCCAAAGCCTTTGGTGTAACATCCCAAGTAAGTAATGAATAATGGATATTTTTATCTATGTCTATTAATGATTAAGATAGTGTTATAGAGGCTTAAAATGAAAATGAATACAATCTTATGCATGGAATACACTAATATTCTTAAAAGATTGTTTTAGTGCCTTTTGATGGCAAACCATTTTTGAATCTATATTTTGACACTTTTATAAACTATGTTTGTCAAAGTAAACTTATACTTTATTATTGGGACATCAAAATTTACCTTGTGTGAATTTTTGGTATTTTTCTGACAATGTTCATTTTTTAATGAATAGTGAAAAATACTACATTTTACATCAAAACTTCTTTTTAATCTAATTTATTTATATGATTAGATTATGTTTTGAATTGGTTTTGAAGTGAAATTAGAATATATTTTTACCATTTTATCCAATGGTGGTCATTGGAATCAATTTCACTTTGAAATTAGACTTAAACTAGTGTCAATCTTTTGATACTTATTGTTTTGTAAAAACACGCTATTTGCTCTGGCAGCGGGAATTAATTATTAAATTAATTAATGTGACTTATATTATTTTAATTTTGTAAAATATACTTCATTTTTGAATTCGGAATATCAAATATAGCTAAGGGTGAATTTTTGGTAATTTTCTGAAAAAGTTCAATTTTTGATGAATAGTGAAACCACTAAGTGGTAATCAAGCAAACTGATTTTTCAGTTAAATGAAATTTTACCACTAATGTGTATTGAATTTTGAAAATCTGACATACATGGTTGTCATTAAGAATTAAAATTTGGTTCAATGAGATTAAAATAATTTTTTGGTGAATAGTAACTTATTAAGTTCTTAATCGCGATTAGTGGTAATTAGGGTAGTTTAAGGTATAAATAATGCTTTAATAATAGGAAATGACCTAGACACATGTCCCAACCTTATTGTTTGTGTCATGGCCGACCAAGACAAGCCATGGGTAGAGTTGGGGACCCCATAGAGCCACTTTAGTTGGAAAATGACATTAATATATTTTTATTTAATGTTAAAGTGAAAATGACACTAACATAAATTATTTTACTAAAATAATTTTTAAGTAGGGTTATACAAGTCCAAAATTTGATTATAAATATTAATTGGAAATCTAAAAAGATTTCCTATATCATAGTAGTTTTTTTATATTTTTTAGACATTAAATAAATTTAATTATTTATGACATAATAATGATGCAGCGATGACATCATTATTTGACGATTTAAATAAAATAGAAAGATAATGTAAAATCTATGAACTAAACATGTCCAAAACCAATTGGAAGAGTGGATTTCGAACCCTTATCACCTTATCCACGAATTATATCAATGTGGGAACTTTTAAAACCGAAAAACATTTTCAAATAAAGTAATATTTCTTTACTTTCCAAAAGTGCCCCTCCTCTCCTCTTATAAAAGGCCCCCAACTCTACCACATTTCACACACACTTCAAGCCTTTGGCTCGGCCAACCCCTGCACATTTGCTCTCTCCACATCCCTCTCCTCATCCTAGAGGATTCCCTTTGGGCAGAATCCTTTCAAAGGAAGCCTTTAGGCTCAAATCAAAAGGAGTTACACTTTTTAAGGTAATTCGTTCTCTCATGATCATTTGTTTTATTTTGCTTCTCCAACCCCCTAAACTCTTTTTATTTACTTCTTTTGTAACAACACCAGTATCTTAAATATACTAGGATGTTGTTATATGATTTATTTGAGCTACACTCTCACACAACTACATCAAATGGTTAAAGAACATACGGTTTCCGTGGATGGCGAAATTCTGCCTCCCGAAACGATGATTGTTCAACACTCATTTAACACCTTCAAAGGTGGCCATTATGATGTCACTATTTTTATATATGATATATAATATGTTTATGTTTTCCTTAAGCATCTGTTTTTTTTCATTTTGGTCATACCTTTATGGTTTCCATTATGGGTAAACACGATATCTTCATTTTAGGAAGTGCGGACTACCGCCCCCTAAAAGTGATTTGATTCGTTGATACCATATGTGGGATGTGTAAAGGATAAAATTAATGATATTATATATGTTATTATACTGGAATTATAATATACTCTTATATCATTATGATTCCATTCCAGAAAATATGAAATAGAAATGGAAGTAGCGTTCATGCGTACGTACGGCTTACCGTCTCCATGAACGGTGCATTTCATTTCTTACCTCTAAATTATGTAATATTATAAATGCATGTATGTACTGGATATATATGACATATATGATATCTACATCATGAATACCATTCTGGATATAATGAACCTTTGACCAAATTAACAACATGTAAGTGTAAGAAGTCTATTTTTTGACTTAAGAACCAAATACCGACAAAATGAACATTATTAACTTAACTGATTACATGATGTTCATAACATGGTATAAAAGGAATAATGAACTTGAAAAATATTCATAAGAAAGTAGATATTAACTCAAGTTTATTATTCAGGATATTAAAGAACGGTTGGTTCAAGTCGGATACGAGGTATGGGACTTCGTCTCAATCTCCTTTCGTTGAGGCATATTTTATTTTATACACAACTTTCTTTTATACGGTGTATAAACCCCTTTGAATTCTACGTTTATTCAAAAGGAATCTTTTTTATACGAAGCGTTTACTAAACGACAAAAGGGAATGTTTTTGTCGTACGTATGCGGTGACAACGACTTCTCCGCCGTCGTGACCGTTATTTGAGTTTCGGCTTCCTCTACAAGCCATACCTTCTTTTTAAAAGAAAAATAAATACCATGTTTTACTTTTCTTTTATTTTAGTATTGAAAATGGTTTTCATAATGTTTTTATATCAATGTGTTGTATTGATATCTCGTGATTGAAATGTGGAAATTTTATGTTTCCTTTATGCATGTTTTATGTGATATGATTATGTTATGGTTCTTGGGAATTATTATGAAGACGGGTGGTTCCGTGATAAACTAAGGGCGGGTGAGCCCGTTATAGCTCTCCAATGCATTGGGTAACGCGAAGGAGTGAAACGTTAAGGTTTCTCCGAAAAGATTTTAGGGAATATACTGTGATGGGTATTCCAAATGTAACCAAGAGGGTTACTCCCTACGTAAGAATGTTATGAATGCCTCAAGTTACCTTTATGTATTATGATTTCTATGATTTATTCATGATTTTATGAGGTATGTTAAAGTGCCTATGTTTTATGGGTAAAGTATGATTTCATTCTTATGTATATATGAACTCATGTTTCCTTTCCATGTTTTTTTTATAACCCATACTGAGTTTTTATGCTCATCCCAAGTTTTTGAAATGTTTTTCATAGGTCAAGGGAAAGGTAAATGATAAGATGATAGAGTCAAGGATGTGTAAAGAAATAATCCATGTTTTATTTTAAATGTGTTTCCATTGATGGGAATGAAGAATACTATCTTTATGTAACCACTTTGTTTATATGTGGAATGTAATGCAAGTTTTATGATCTAATTCTCTAAAACTCTAAACCTGAAAAGATCCTCAATGTGTAATCTTGTAATAACTCAAGATTAAGTAAGGTTTAAGGCTGGGGCCTTATAGTTGGTATTAGAGGTCGGTTTAGATAACTTTAGGAGTTAGAATTCTATTAAATGATTATCCAAAAATATTTTTTTTCCTAAATGATATAGCATTTAAAGATTACCATGTTGCTTCATCTAAGACATGTTTGTTCAGAATGGTTTTCCGCAGAGGAAACAAGGAAGCTGTGCTAGGAAGGAATACAGAAGGAAATAACCTTCCGAATCAGCATCCTGAGATGGTCGGAATTGGAACTGAACAGTTTGTTGCAGTAATGGCGCAGTTGACTCAAGCGATAAATGGCGGTGGTATCCATGCACAAGATCAGCCAGAACAACCGCAGAGGAACATGTCAGTGGTGGAACATTTCATGAGGCAACATCCACCATCATTCAGAGGATCATCTGACCCTGTGCTAGCTGAAGGGTGGATTAAAGCACTGGAGAAGATTTTTGATGTCATGGGGTGTTCAGACAATCAAAAGGTTAGTCTTGCTATTTACCGTTTGGAGGGTGAAGCAGATCAGTGGTGGTCTATGGTTAAAAATATCAGGGACGCCGATGAGATTGATGCTCTTGACTGGGATGAATTCAAAGGTATGTTTCTTGAGAAGTATTTTCCTAAGGCTGTTCGACTTAGGATGGAAAAGCAATTTTTGGAATTGAGGCAAGAAGAAGACTCAGTGGCTGCCTATGAAGAAAGGTTCACTCGATTGGCAAGGTATGCTCCAAATTTTATCCGGGACCTTGATAGTAAAATCAATCGTTTTTACTCAGGATTAAAGCCAAAATATCGAAGGGCATTAGCTTCTCGTGAGTTTAAAAGTTATGAAAAGCTTGTTCGATGTGCTGAGAAGGTGGAAATAGAGTTTGCTGATGACCAAGTGTTCTACAACAACCAGCAGAAGAAGAGACCAAGGTGGCAGGAGAAAGGTAAGAATTCTTCAAAAAAGTCTGATGGTAAGAGAACTAAGTTTCCAGTTTGTGATAAATGTGGCAAAAGGCATGCTGGGGAGTGTCTTCTGAATTCTGGAAAGTGCTACCGATGTGGTAATATGGGACATAAGGCTCGTGATTGCACTGAAAAGGATCAAGGTGAAGGTAATAACAAAGTTGATTTACAGTTAGTGAAATGTTATAAGTGCAATGAGATGGGTCACTATGCAAACGAGTGTCCGACAAGGAGCCTGAGTAATGGGAAGCAGTTAGACTACAAGCAGAAAGGGGTTGTGAAATCCTTTGCAACTACTTCAGCAGATGTCGGGCCATCAAATGAAGTGGTATCAGGTACTTTGTTTGTTTTTTCAGATTATGTCAGTGTGTTGTTTGATTCGGGGTCTACACATTCTTTCATCTCTGAAACCTTTTCTAGTAAAATGGGAATACCATCTCAAGAAATGACTCCTGAAATTTTGGTAAAAACACCTAGGGGAAGTGTCGAGGCAAAAAGAATTTATAAGAATCTTCCTATCCTTATCTGTGGAAAGAACCTACTTGCAAACCTTATTGTTCTACCTCTAGTAGAGTTTGACGTTATCCTGGGTATGGATTGGCTCTCTATTTACCATGCTAAGATTGACTGTAGAGCTAAAGAAGTTTCTTTTCAGAAAGACTTTCAGTTTGTTTACAAGAATGAACCCTTACTTTTGATAACATATCAAGAGGCCGAGAAACTTGTAAAAGATGGAAATGAATGTTACCTTGCACACGTCGTTGAAAATAAAGGAACTGTTCAGATTAATGATGTGCCAGTGGTAAATGAGTATCCTGATGTTTTTCCTGATGAGTTGCCTGGAATAATAATAGATCGGGAAGTTGAGTTTACTGTTGACTTAGTTCCTGATGCTAGGCCAATTTCAAAACCCCCTTATCGAATAGCACAAATTTAACTTTTAGAGTTGAAGGAGCAATTTCAAGATTTATTAGATAAAGGTTTCATTAGACCTAGCACATCACCATGGGGTGCTCCTGTTTTATTTGTTAAAAAGAAAGATGGTTCTATGTGACTTTGCATTGATTATAGAGTCTTGAATAATATCACTGTTAAGAACAAATATCCTTTGCCTCATATCGATGATTTGTTTGATCAGCTCCAGGGAGCTCAGTTTTTTTCAAAGATTGACTTGAGATCGGGGTACCATCAGCTGAAGGTCAAGGAGGCAGATATTCCGAAGACCGTGTTCCGTACGAGATATGGCCATTATGAATTTGTAGTAATGCCTTTTGGGCTAACCAATGCACCTGCTGTATTCATGGACTTAATGAATAGAATTTTCCATGAGTTCTTGGATAAGTTTGTGGTGGATTTCATTGATGATATTTTGGTGTTTTCTAAAAGTAAAGAGGAGCATGAAAAACATTTAAGAGTTATCTTGCAAACCTTAAAAGAAAATAAACTGTATGGGAAATTCAGCAAGTGTGAGTTTTGGTTACAACAAATTTCTTTCCTTGGTCACATTGTTTCTAAAGATGGAATAACTGTTGATCCTGCAAAAACAAAAGTTGTGGAAGAATGGCCAAGACCCACAAATGTAACCGAGATTCATAGCTTCCTTGGTTTGGCGGGCTATTACCGAATGTTTGTTAGAAATTTTTCACGGTTATCTAGTCCAATGACTAAGCTAACTCGGAAGGGTGTTAAGTTTATCTGGACAAAAGAATGTGATGATTGTTTTCAGGAATTGAAAAGAAGATTGGTGAATGCTCCAGTTTTGGCACTACCTTCCAGGAATGGTGAGTTTGTTATATACAGTGATGCTTCATTGAAAGGACTTGGTTGCGTCCTAATGCATAATGATCAGGTAATTGCTTATGCTTCACAAAAGTTGAAAACTCATGAGGTAAATTACCCTACACATGATTTGGAATTAGCTGATGTTGTTTTTGCTTTAAAAATTTGGAGGCATCATTTGTATGGAGTAAAGTGTGAAATATATACCGATCACAAAAGTTTAAAGTATATATTCACTCAGAAAGAGTTAAACATGAGACAAAGGAGATGGCTGGAATTAATCAAGGATTATGATTGTACAATTCATTACCATCTGGGAAAAGAAAATAAAGTGGCTGATGCTTTGAGTCGAAAAAGTAATGCTTCATTAACAATGTTGCGTTTGGAACGTGATCCTTTGGTTAACGATTTGACGAACTTTGTCATAGAAGTTTTTGGTGCAGGAAGTACTTCTGTTTTGTTTCAGGTATCAGTGAGATCTTCTCTATCAGATAGAATCAAGCAAGCACAGAAGCAAGACAGTGAGTTGCAGAAAAAGGTAGAGCTAGTTCAGAAAGGTAAGTTGCCTGAATTCAACATTGATAGTGTTTGTGTTTTGAGATTTGGGAAGAGATTGTGTGTGCCGTGTGATTTACAGTTGAAGAGAGAGTTGTTATGTGAAGCTCATAGTTCTCCGTTTTCAGTTCATCCGGGCAGTACTAAGATGTATAGAGATCTGCGAGAGTATTACTGGTGGGATGGAATGAAAAGAGATATTGCTGATTTTACTGTGAAGTGTTTGACTTGTCAGCAGGTTAAAGCAGAGCGGCAGTTACCGAAAGGGATGCTTCAGCCTTTACCAGTGCCAGAGTGGAAATGGGAGAATATATCCATGGACTTTGTTGTCGGATTACCGAAGACATCTCGATGTAATAATGCAATATGGGTTATTATTGATCGCTTGACCAAATCTGCTCATTTCCTTGCTATACGAGATACTTTCTATCTTGATCAACTTTCTCGTTTGTATCTTAAAGAGATAGTCAGGTTACATGGAGTTCCTCTCTCCATTGTATCGGATCGTGATCCCAGGTTTACTTCTAACTTTTGGAAAGGCCTTCAGAAGTCGTTAGGTACTGAATTAAATTTTAGTACAGCTTTTCATCCTCAATCAGATGGGCAGTCAGAACAAACAATTCAGACATTGGAGGATATGCTACGAGCTTGTTCTATGGATTATCAGGGAAGTTGGGACCAACATCTTTCTTTGGTTGAGTTTTCATATAATAACAGTTTCCATTCCAGTATACAGATGGCACCATTTCAGGAAGTATATGGGAAGCGGTGTCGAACTCCAGCTTTCTGGGATGAAGTGGGTGAAAGGAAGTTGATGGGACCAGAATTGGTAGAAGAGATGGCAGAAAAAGTTCAGCTGATTCAGAAACACATGAGAACAGCTCAAAGTAGGCAGAAGAGTTATGCGGATAACCGGAGGAAGGATCTATCTTTCGAGGTAGGTGATCATGTTTTTCTCAAGGTTTCTCCTTGGAAAAGTGTGATGAGATTTGGTAAGAAAGGAAAGTTGAGTCCAAGGTTCATTGGACCATACGAAATTCTAGAGGAAGTTGGATCAGTTGCATACCGAGTGGCTTTACCTCCGAGTTAATCTCAGGTACACAATTTTTTTCACGTTTCGATGTTGAGAAAGTATATGCCAGATCCATCTCATGTTTTGAGTCCAGAGGTAGTTCAGCTGGAAGAGAACCTATCTTATGAGGAACAACCGGTCCAGATTCTTGACCACAGGGAGCAAGTGTTACGGAATAAGGTGATTCACCAGGTAAAGGTTTTGTGGAAAAACCACATGATTGAAGAGGCAACATGGGAATCCGAAAATGCAATGAGGGATAAGTACCCTCATTTATTTGATAAGTAAATAAATTGCGGGGACGCAATTTTCTAAAGGGGGGAAGGATGTAACATCCCAAGTAAGTAATGAATAATGGATATTTTTATCTATATCTATTAATGATTAAGATAGTGTTATAGAGGCTTAAAATGAAAATGAATACAATCTTATGCATGGAATACACTAATATTCTTAAAAGATTGTTTTAGTGCCTTTTGATGGCAAACCACTTTTGAATCTATATTTTGACAATTTTATAAACTATGTTTGTCAAAATAAACTTATCCTTTATGATTGGGACATCAAAATTTACCTTGTGTGAATTTTTGGTATTTTTCTTACAATGTTCATTTTTTAATGAATAGTGAAAAATACTGCATTTTACATCAAAAATTCTTTTTAATATAATTTATTTATATGATTAGATTATGTTTTGAATTGGTTTTGAAGTGAAATTAGAATATATTTTTACCATTTTATCCAATGGTGGTCATTGGAATCAATTTCACTTTGAAATTAGACTTAAACTAGTGTCAATCTTTTGATACTTATTGTTTTGTAAAAACACGCTATTTGCTCTGGCAGCGGGAATTAATTATTAAATTAATTAATGTGACTTATATGATTTGAATTTTGTAAAATAGACTTCATTTTTGAATTCGGAATATCAAATATAGCTTGGGGTGAATTTTTGGTAATTTTCTGAAAAAGTTCAATTTTTGATGAATAGTGAAACCACTAAGTGGTAATCAAGCAAACTGATTTTTCAGTTAAATGAAATTTTACCAATAATGTGTATTGAATTTTGAAAATCCGACATACATGGTTGTCATTAAGAAGTAAAATGTGGATCAATGAGATTAAAATAATTTTTTGGTGAATAGTAACTTATTAAGTTCTTAATCGCGATTAGTGGTAATTAGGGTAGTTTAAGGTATAAATAATGCTTTAATAATAGGAAATGACCTAGACACATGTCCCAACCTTATTGGTTGTGTCATGGCCGACCAAGACAAGCCATGGGTAGACTTGGGGACCCCATGGAGCCACTTTAGTTGGAAAATGACATTAATATATTTTTATTTAATGTTAAAGTGAAAATGACCCTAACATAAATTGTTTTACTAAAATAATTTTTAAGTGGGGTTATACAAGTTTAAAATTTGATTATAAATAGTCATTGGAAAGTTAAAAATATTTCCTATATCATAGTATTTTTTTTATATTTTTTAGACATTAAATAAATTTAATTATTTATGACATAATAATGATGCAGCGATGACATCATTATTTGACGATTTAAATAAAATAGAAAGATAATGTAAAATATATGAACTACACATGTCCAAAACCAATTGGAAGAGTGGATTTCGAACCCTTATCACTTTATCCACGAATTATATCAATGTGGGACCTTTTAAAACCGAAACACATTTTCAAATAAATTAATATTCCTTTACTTTCCAAAAGTGCCCCTCCTCTCCTCTTATAAAAGGCCCCCACCTCTACCACATTTCACACACACTTCAAGACTTTGGCTCGGCCAACCCCTTCCCATTTGCTCTCTCCACATCCCTCTCCTCATCCTAGAGGATTCCCTTTGGGCATAATCCTTTCAAAGGAATCCTTTAGGCTCAAATAAAAAGGAGTTACACTTTTTAAGGTAATTCGTTCTCTCATGATCATTTGTTTTATTTTGCTTCTCCAACCCCCTAAACTCTTTTTATTTACTTCTTTTGTAACAACACCAGTATCTTAAATATAATAGGATGTTGTTATATGATTTATTTGAGCTACACTCTCACACAACTACATCAAATGGTTAAAGAACATACGGTTTCCGTGGATGGCGAAATTCTGCCTCCTGAAACGATGATTGTTCAACACTCATTTAACACCTTCAAAGGTGGACATTATGATGTCACTATTTTTATATATGATATATAATATGTTTATGTTTTCCTTAAGCTTCTGTTTTTTTTCATTTTGGGCATACCTTTATGGTTTCTATTATAGGTAAACACGATATCTTCATTTTAGGAAGTGCGGACTACCGCCCCCTAAAAGTGATTTGATTCGTTAATACCATATGTGGGATGTGTAAAGGATAAAGTTAATGATATTATATATGTTATTATACTGGAATTATAATATATTCTTATATCATTATGATTCCATTCCATAAAATATGAAATAGAAATGGAAGTAGCGTTCATGCGTACGTACGGCTTACCGTCTCCATGAACGGTGCATTTCATTTCTTACCTCTAAATTATGTAATATTATAAATGCATGTATGTACTGGATATTTATGACATATATGATATCTAAATCATGAATACCATTCTGGATATAATGAACCTTTGACCAAATTAACAACATGTAAGTGTAAGAAGTCTATTTTTGACTTAAGAACCAAATACCGACAAAATGAACATTATTAACTTAACTGATTACATGATGTTCATAACATGGTATAAAAGGAATAATGAACTTGAAAAAGATTCATAAGCAAGTAGATATTAACTCAAGTTTATTATTCAGGATATTAAAGAACGGTTGGGTAAAGTCGGATACGAGGTATGGGACTTCGTCTCAATCTCCTTTCGTTGAGGCATATTTTATTTGATACACAACTTTCTTTTATACGGTGTATAAACCCCTTTGACTTCTACGTTTATTCAAAAGGAATCTTTTTTATACAAAGCGTTTACTAAACGACAAAAGGGAATGTTTTTGTCGTACGTATGCGGTGACAACGACTTCTCCGCCGTCGTGACCGTTATTTGAGTTTCGGCTTCCTCTACAAGCCATACCTTCTTTTTAAAAGAAAAATAAATACCATGTTTTACTTTTCTTTTATTTTAATATTGAAAATGGTTTTCATAATGTTTTTATATCAATGTGTTGTATTGATATCTCGTGATTGAAATGTGGAAATTTTATGTTTCCTTTATGCATGTTTTATGTGATATGATTATGTTATGGTTCTTGGGCATTATTATGAAGACGGGTGGTTCCGTGATAAACTAAGGGTGGGTGAGCCCGTTATAGCTATCCAATGCATTGGGTAACGCAAAGGAGTGAAACGTTAAGGTTTCTCCGAAGAGATTTTAGGGAATATACTGTGATGGGTATTCCAAATGTAACCAAGAGGGTTACTCCCTACGTAAGAATGTTATGAATGCCTCAAGTTACCTTTATGTATTATGATTTCTATGATTTATTCATGATTTTATGAGGTATGTTAAAGTGCCTATGTTTTATGGGTAAAGTATGATTTCATTCTTATGTATATATGAACTCATGTTTCCTTTCCATGTTTTTTTTATAACCCATACTGAGTTTTTATGCTCATCCCAAGTTTTTGAAATGTTTTTCACAGGTCAAGGGAAAGGTACATGATAAGATGATAGAGTCAAGGATGTGTCAAGAAAAAATCCATGTTTTATTTTAAATGTGTTTCCATTGATGGGAATGAAGAATACTATATTTATGTAACCACTTTGTTTATATGTGGAATGTAATGCAAGTTTTATGATCTAATTCTCTAAAACTCTAAACCTGAAAAGATCCTTAATGTGTAATCTTGTAATAACTCAAGATTAAGTAAGGTTTAAGGCTGGGGCCTTATATTTGGCTCGGCCAAACCCTGTTCATTTTTCCTCTCCACATCCCTCTATTACTCCTAGAAGCCTCACTTTGGGAAGAAGTCTTCCCAAGTAAGCCTTTGAGCTCAAATCAAAAAGAGTTACCCGATATTAAGGTAATGTCTTCACTTGTGTTCTTTTGTTTCATTTTGCTTCTCCAACCCCCTAAACTCTTTTTATTCATTTCATTTGTAACAAATACAGTATCTTCAATATAATAGGATTTTTTTTTATAAGAAGCATTCGAGCTACACTTACACACACCTACATCAAATGGTTAAAGAACATACTGTTTCTGTGGATGGTGAATTTCTGCCTCACGAAACGATGATTGTTCAACACTCATATAACACCTTAAAAGGTGGCCATTAAGATGTCACTATATTTATATATGATATATAATATGTTTATGTTTTACTTAATCTTCTGTATTTTTATTTTGTAGCATACCTTTATGGTTTCCATTGTGGGTAAACACGATAATTTCATTTTAGGAAGTGCGGACTACCGCCCCCTCAAAGTGATTTGATTCGTTAATTACATATGTGGGATGTATAAAAGATGGATTTAAAGTTATATATATGATTTATGTTACATATAAATTCTTAATATAATTCTGGAATTAAATTATACATACCTATCATTTAGTTTTAATTCCATTAATATGACATAAAAATGAAAGTAGCGTTTATGCGTACGTATTGCTTACTGTCTCCATGAACGGTGCATTTCATTTCTTACCTCTAAATGATTATGTAATATTATAAATACATGTATATTCTGGATATATATGATATATATGATATCTAAATCATGAATATCATTCTGGATATAATGAACCTTTGACCACCCGAACAACATGTAATTGTAAGAAGTCCACTTTCGACTTAAGAAACAAATATCGACAAAACAAACCTTATTAACTTAAATGATTAAATAATGTTTATAACATGGAAATAAGTGATATAAAAGGAATAATGAACTTGAAAAAGGTTCTTAAGAAAGTATAAATTAACTCAAGTTTATTATTCAGGACGTTAAAGACTGATCGAGTCAAGTCGAACCCGAGGTAAGGGATCCTACTCCTCTCTTTCTTTTTAAGTACACTCTTTTATGTCATTCCTTTTAAGCTCATCTTTCTTGTGATTGGGATTTTCTTTTATATTACTCTTACTTTAATTTTTATGTTCATATGATGAGAGACCCTATTCTCTCTCATCAATCCATTTTGGAAGCTTTGAATGGCGCCGTTAGGCTGCCGAATTTTCGTAAGAGATCCTACCTCTCTCTTTATTTTTAAGTACTCTCCTTTATGTCACTTATTTTAAGCTCCTATTTGTTATGTTGGGGGATGTTATTTTATATTCCTCTTACTATAAACATTATGTTAATATGATGAGAGACCCTATTTGATCTCATCAATCCATTTTTGTAAGTTTTAAGTGGCGTCGTTAGGCTGTCGAGTTTTCGTAAGGGATTTTTCATCTCACTTTTATTCTCGTGAGATTTATGCTACATTTGCCACAATTTCCTTGGAGTGGTGTATGTAATACCCATTATTTTACTCATTGTGTAATATACTTTCATTTACGATTATTTTCATCAATGTTGTATTGTCCTTCTTTCACGGGGTGTATGTTTTGAAAGATACTCATGTCGGTAAGGGAACCTTTCACCCTCCTCTTTTTAAAAGACTTCTTTTGTTATGTATTTTAATTAACATAACATTATTTTGGGATATGTTATTCTATATCCTTAGTGATTTAAATTTTATGTCCAAGTGATGAGATACCCTTTTTATCTCTCATCAATTCATTTTTTGAATTTTGTAGTGACGCTGTTAGGCTGTCAAATTTTTGCAAGGGAACTTCTTAACCCAATTTTGATTCTTTGGGATAAGCTTTTACTCCTTCAATATGTCATTCTATGAATATTTGTAAATAAACTTTGATTGTTTTACACTTAATATCCACTTATATTTGGTGTATTAGTTTGTCACACATAATTATTTAATTGATTTATCCTTAATCCAAGGATACCGTCTTTGTATGGGACTTCGTCTCAATCTCCTTTCACTGAGGCATATTTTGTTTTATACACAACCTTATTTTATACGGTGTATAAACCCCTTTGAATTTTATGTTTATCCGAAAGGAATCTTTTTTATACAAAGCGTTTTAGTAAACGACAAAAGGGAATTTTTTTGTCGTACGTATGCGGCAACAACGACTTCTGTGCTGCCATGACCATTATTTGAGTTTCGGCTTCCTCTATAAGTCATATGTTTTTTTAAAAAGAAAAATAAATACCATGTTTTACTTTTCTTTTATTTTAGTATTGAAAATGGTTTTCATAATGTTTTTATATCAATCTGTTGTATTTATATATTGTGATTGAAAAGTAGAAATGTTATGTTTCCTTTATGCATGTTTTATGTGATACAATTATGTTATGGTTCTTGGGCAATATTATGAAGACGGGTGGTTCCGTTATAAACTAAGGGAGAGTGAGCCTGATATAGATCTCCAATGCATTGGGTGACACGAAGAGGTTAAACTTTAAGTTTCTCTGAAGATATTTAGGGATTATACTGTGATGGGTATTCCAAACATAACCAAGAGGGTTACTCCCTACGTAAGAATGTTATGAATGCCTCAAGTTACCTTTATGTCTTATGATTTCTATGATTTATTCATGATTTTATGAGGTATGTTAAAGTTCTTATGTTTTATGGGTAAAGTATGATTTAATTCTTATGTATACATGTACTCATGTTTCCTTTCCATATTTTTATATCCCTTAGTGAGATTTTTATGCTCATCCCAAGTTTTTGAAATTTTTTTCACAGGTCAAGGGATGGGTACATGATATGATGATAGTGACAAAGAAGTGTCAAGAAAGAATCCATGTTTTATTTTTAATATGTTTCCATTGATGGGAAAAAAACGAGTGCTATCTTTTATGTAACCACTTTGTTTAAATGTGGAATGTAATGAAAGTTTTATGATCTAATTCTCTAAAACTCTAAACCTGAAAAGATCCTAAATGTGAATTATTCATTTAATTAAATATTAAGTGAGGTTTAAGGCTGGGGCCTTATAGTTGGTATCAAAGGTCGGTTTAGATAACTTTAGAGGTTTGGGTATTCTCTAAGCACAAGTGACATTACCATAATGGTTAGGATTTCAGAAAGAGTCCTAGTTTTAGATAAAGTGAATGAGTAAGTATATCTTAGTGTTTACCTTCCTCATTAGTACATGATGGTTTTGTTGATATGCTCACACTGACATTTCTGTTTTTATTGAATGGATGGATCTAGCAGGCACCAAAGAGACAATAGGTTTGAAGGAAACTGTGGTGGTACTCTGATTAAGATACTAGATAAAATGGGGGATTCAATGAAGAAACTTGTGGTTGTTCTAAAAAAAACTATCAAGGAGTCATGATCAACCACTTGAACCTTGGTATGATCTGTAATGCATCATGTACAAGATGAGCAATCGATGTGGAAGTTCAGGTAATAATTATAAAGGTAACTATTAGAGTTTATATGATCCTTACTTTTGAGGTAATTATGGGTTATTATATGTTATGATGGAAAATGAAAGGCATGAGATAAACTTGAGGTTAAAATATGTTATGATTATTTTTTAATATTTTATCTAATTTTGGGGGAATTTTTTAAGAATTATATAGTTTTGGAAAAAGGACAACATGCAGACCATGTGACAACCCGTCGCGTCGGACAAAGCTGCGGGAATCGAACCCACAACCAAAGTGCGACTGGTATTTATCGCCTACCACTGGACTACGTGAAGTCCCTGGTTAGTTTGACTAATTATTTTTAGTTAGATGATTTTAGGAATCAAGAGTAAGTTTATTTTGGGTTATCTATGGAAATGATTAACCTATCATCTAGGATATGTGATTAGGTTAATTACTTTTCAATATGAGAATTTAAGAGCAACTGATGTTATTTGGAGGTAAAAGTTAATTTGTACCTTAGATGACTATGTGACTAAATCCTTAAAATATTTGGGTTTCAATCTTAGTTTGGTTTAATTTTAATAATTTTATTGACAAATTGTTTATCGAATGGTCCTTGTTGAACTTTGGGTTTTGTTGGACAAATTTTGGAGATTAAGAATAGATTTTCTTTTTATAAAGGGTTATCCTTTTCTGGATTATCTGATCTTGTACTAACCATTTTGGTTTTGGTTTTGTTTAAAGTCTAAAGACATGGGAAGTATATATTTCTCTTTTTTGGATTAGGTGATTCTCTATAAGTTGATTATTGTGAAAAAGTCTTTCTAAATACTCGTCTTTCGGAGAAAATATGAGTTTGTGTAAGAAATCTAATAAAAGTTGAAAGTCAACATGATAAGTAATTATGTTTCCTTATGAATAAATACCTCAATAAAAATTAACTTAAAACAAAAATGTTTTCTATTAACTTTTCCTACTGGGGTATCGAATACCGTTTAACCCATCACAAGTTTATGATTTTCTTATGGTTAACTTTCTCTTAGACATGTTTACTATCACTCTCCATCTGAACATGACCCTTTGTTTTTTCCTCCATGTCCATATTTTCATTCATGGAATCCTAGTATGGGTTAACTCGGGTGACCTTTTTACTTCCCTTTCATTCTTTTAAATTGATAGTTTAATTTACTCTTTTTCTGATGTGGGACTTTCAATGGAGTTTTCAAGCCCAATTTTGAAATTGTGAGGACGCAATTCCCAAAAGGGGGGAAGGATGTAACACCCCAGGTAAATAAAGAATATAACATTTTTATATTTATCCCTATTTGTGAAAAAAATATTAATATTACTTTAAAGGGAATGTTATGCTCAATGGCGTACCCAATACGCGACAACAAGTTCCTTTGAAATCTTATGTTCCACTCAAATAATAAAATAATATTATTTTAAATGGTAGTTAACGCCTAGACATTGTAATGGCGGGAAAGAATGGAACTGACTAAAAAATTATTATGTATGTTTGTCAATTATTTTTACTTTTTACAATAAATGTTAGAGGATTAAAAATGCGAATAAATCCAATTTTAAGCGTAAACATTCTAATATTCTTTAAAAGTTCGATTAACCACCTTTTAATGGCGATCCTCTTTTAAATCCACTTTTTGACAATTTTATGTGTTATATTTGAAAAAATAAAATTCTTCTTTAGAATCGGGACATCAAAATTTACTTTTTGTAAATTTTTGGTATTTTTCCGATAAAGTTCATTTTTTTAATGAATAGTGAAAATGTTGTATTTTAATTCAAAACATCTTTTTAATATAATTTATTTATATGATTATATTATATTTTGAATTGGTTTTAAAGTTCAATTAGAAAATATTTTTACCATTTAATCAAATTTTTGACATTGTAATTAATTTCACTTTTAAATCGGACTTAAACTAGTGTCAATCTTTTGAAACTTATTGTTTCATAAAAACACTTTATTTGCTCTGTCAGCGGGAATTAATTATTTAATTAATTAATGATACTTATATTTTTTTAATTTTGTAAAATAGACTTCATTTTTTAATTCGGAATATCAAATATATCTTAGGGTAATGTTTTGGTATTTTTCTGAAAAACATCAATTTTTGATGAATATTGAAACCACTAAGTGGTACTTATAAAAACTGATTTTCTGTTTAAATGAAATTTTACCACCTCTGTGTTTTGAATTTCAAAAATAAAAAATAAATGGTTGTCATTAAGAAGTAAAATTTGGTTCAATGGAATTAGAATAATTTTTTGGTGAATAGTAAATTTTAAGTTTTTAATCGCGATTAGAGGTAATTAGTGTAATTTAATGTAAAAATAATGTTTTAATAATGTGAAATGACCAAGACACATGTTCTACCCTCATTGGATGTGTCATGGCCGACCAAGAAAATCCATGGGTCAACTTGGGGACCCCATGGAGCCACTTTGGTTGGAAAATGACATAAATAACTATTTATTTAAAGTTAAAATAAAAATGTCACAAGCATGAGATGTTTCACTAAAACAATTTTTAAATGGGGTTATAAAAGTCATATTTTTGACTATAAATATTCATTAGAAATCAAAAAAGCTTTCCTACATCATGATATTTTTTTATAATTTTTAGACATTAAATAAATTAAATTATTTATGACATCATGAAGATGCAGCGATTACCTCATTATTTAACGATTTAAATAAAATGAAAAGATAATGTAAAAACTAAAACCTACACTTGTCAAAAACCTATTGGATGGGTATATTTCGAACCCTTATCACCTTATACTCCAATTATATCAATGTGGGACCTTTTAAATCTGAAACTCATTTTCAAATAAAGTAACATTTCTTTACTTTCCAAGAGTGCCCCTCCTCTCCTCTTATAAAAGGACCCCACCTCTACCTCCTTACCCACACTTCCAAAGCCTTTGGCTCGGACAACCACTGCTCATTTTGCCTCTCCACATCCCTCTATTACTCCTAGAAGCCTCACTTTGGGAAGAAGTCTTCCCAAGGAAGCCTTTGAGCTCAAATCAAAAAGATTTACCCGATTTTAAGGTAATGTCTTCACTTGTGTTCTTTTGTTTCATTTTGCTTCTCCAACCCACTAAAATCTTTTTATTCATTTCTTTTGTAACAACTCCAGTATATTAAATATACTAGGATGTTGTTATAAGAATAATTTGAGCTACACTTACACACACCTACATCAAATGGTTAAAGAACATACTGTTTCTGTGGATGGCGAATTTCTTCCTCACGAAACGATGATTGTTCAACACTCATATAACACCTTCAAAGGTGGCCATTAATATGTCACTATATTTATATATGATATATAATATATTTATGTTTTACTTAAGTTTCTGTGTTTTTCTTTTGTGGCATACCTTTATGGTTTTCATTGTGGTTAAACACGATAATTTCATTTTAGGAAGTGCGGACTACCGCCCCCTCAAAGTGATTTGATTCGTTAATGCCATATGTGGGATGTATAAAGGATGGATTTAAAGTTATTATATATGATTTATGTTACATATAAATTACGAATATAATTCTGAAATTAAAATATACATACCTCTCATTTAATTTTATTTCCATTAATATGACATAGAAATGAAAGTAGCATTCATGCGTACGTACGGCTTACCGTCTCCATGAACGGTGCATTTCATTTCTTACCTCTAAATGATTATGTAATATTATAAATACATGTATATTCTGGATAAATATGATATATATGATATCCAAATCATGAATATCATTCTAGATATAATGAACCTTTGACCACACGAACAACATGTAATTGTAAGAAGTCCTCTTTCGACTTAAGAACCAAATATCGACAAAACAAACATTATTAACTTAAATGATTACATAATGTTTATAACATGGAAATAAGTGATATAAAAGGAATAATGAACTTGAAAAAGGTTCTTAAACAAGTAGAAATTAACTCAAGTTTATTATTCAGGACGTTAAAGAACGATCGAGTCAAGTCGGACCTGAGGTAAGGGATCATACTCCTCTCTTTCTTTTTAAGTACACTCTTTTATGTCATTCCTTTTAAGATCATATTTCTTGTGATTGGGATGTTATTTCATATTACTCTTACTGTAATTTTTATTTTCATATGATTAGAGACCCTATTCTCTCTCATAAATCCATTTTGGAAGTTTTCAGTGGCGCCGTTAGGCTCCCGAATTTTCATAAGAGATCCTACATCTCTCTTTCTTTTTAAGTACTCTCCTTTATGTCCCTTATTTTAAGCTCCTTTTTGTTATGTTGGGGGATGTTCTTTTATATTCCACTTGTGGTAAACTTTATGTTAATATGATTAGAGACCCTATTTTATCTCATCAATCCATTTTTGTAAGTTTTAAGTGGCGTCGTTACGCTGCCGAGTTTTCGTAAGGGATTTTTCATCTCACTTTTATTCCCGTGAGATTTATGCTACATTTGCCACAATTTCCTTTGAGTGGTGTATGTACTGCCCATTATTTTACTCATTGTGAAATATACTTTCATTTATGAGTATTTACATCAATGTTGTATTTTCCTTCTTTCACGGGGTGTAAGTTTCGAAAGATACCCATGTCGGTAAGGGAACCTTTCAGCCTCCTCTTTTTAAAAGAATTATTTTGTTATGTCTTTTAATTCACATACCATTATGTTGGGATATGTTCTTCCATATCCTTAGTGATTTAAAGTTTATGTCCATGTGATGAGATACCCTTTTTATCTCTCATCAACACATTTTCTGAATTTTGTAGTGACGCCGTTAGGCTGTCAAATTTTTACAAGGGAACTTCTTAACCCAATTTTGATTCTTTGGGATAAGCTTGTACTCCTTGAATATGTCTTTCTATTAATATGTGTCAATAACCTCTAATTGTTTTATACTTAATATCCACTTATATTTTGTGTATTAGTTTGTCACACATAATTATGTAATTGATTTATCCTTAATCCAAGGATATCGTCTTTGTATGGGACTTCGTATCAATCTCCTTTCATTGAGGCATATTTTGTTTTATACACAACCTTTTTTATACAGTGTATAAACCCCTTTGACTTTTACATTTATCTGAAAGGAATCTTTTTTATACAAATTGTTTTACTAAATGAAAAAGGGAATGTTTTTGTCGTACGTATGCGGCGACAATGACTTCTCCACCCCCGTGACCATTATTTGAGTTTCGGCTTCCTCTATAAGCCATACCTTTTTTTTAAAAGAAAAATAAATACCATGTTTTACTTTTCTTTTATTTTGGTCTTGAAAATGGTTTTCACAATGTTTTTATATCAATGTGTTGTATTGATATCTTGTGATTGAAAAGTGGAAATGTTATGTTTCCTTTATGCATGTTTTATGTGATACGATTATGTTATGGTTCTTGGGCATTATTATGAAGATGGGTGGTTCCGTGATAAACTAAGGGAGGGTGAGCCTGATATAGCTCTCCAATGCATTGGGTAACGCGAAAGGGTTAAACGTTAAGGTTACTCCGAAAATATTTAGGGAATATACTGTGATGGGTATTCCAAACGTAACCAAGAGGGTTACTCCCTATGTAAGAATGTTATGAATTCCTCAAGTTACCTTTAGGTATTATGATTTCTATGATTTATTCATGATTTTATGAGGTATGTTAAAGTGCTTATGTTTTATGGGTAAAGTATGATTTCATTCTTATGTATACATGTACTCATGTTTCCTTTCCATATTTTTATATCCCTTACTGAGATTTTTATGCTCATCCCAAGTTTTTGAAATGTTTTTCACAGGTCAAGGGATGGGTACATGATATGATGATAGTGACAAGGAAGTGTCAAGAAAGAATCCATGTTTTATTTTTAATATGTTTCCATTGATGGGGAAAAACGAGTGCTATCTTTTATGTAACCACTTTGTTTAAATGTGGAATGTAATGAAAGTTTTATGATCTAATTCTCTAAAACTCTAAACCTAAAAATATCCTCAATGTGAATTATTCATTTAATTCAATATTAAGTAAGGTTTAAGGCTGGGTCCTTATATAAACACTCAACTAACTACCATAACTGCAATCCTCTAAAATCATTGATCCTATCAAGCCAGTATTTTCCAAATAACGTAACCCAAAAAAAGAGGAAACTTGCAATGATACAATCTTAGCCTAAACTAATCCAAAACCCTTTCCATACTGACAGAAAACTAAGACAATATCATGACTTAAAGAGATTTATTAGTTCCTAAATGTTGAAACCCAGTTCATTTAATCAAAGAACTAATTTATAAATGATTTTTTCACATTAATAGTCATCATCTTTATAGAAAAAATCATTAAAAACATTAAAAAAAACTAAGTCATCTCTAGAAGTATTCTAAATAAAAATGTATATAAATGTTATTGGTTACTTTTATAAATACATTTTCTTTTTCAAAAAATATCCTATGGTATCCAAAATAAAATTAAAAAATATCATTGTGGAATTATAATAACATTACACTATGCCACCACCATCAATACTTAAAATAAATAAATTATGTTTAAAATAAAAATAGCTACCCCATCTATAAGGATCATTTCATTTAACAGAATTAGAAAAAAATAATATCTACATATAACCATTTCATATATGTATAGAGTGATCTCTAATTCCATATATGATCTAATCATTATTTTCTATACATATACATTATAATAAAAGTATACATTTAGGTTATTATATAAGATAATCATTTTTTTGGAACCATTCTTTTGTTTTTAAAAGGAAAGTGAACAATGAAAGATATAATTAAAGTAGGTAATAAAACAATGTGACAACTATGGGAAATCACTATGAATATAGGTTATATGGTCCTAGGATCCTCTTACTCTCATTGATCAATGAAAAATGACTACCTTCATGCATGATCCACTAGAGAGGATGAACCCAATGTTCTAGTGTAACATCTCATGCAAATAAAGAATATGGAATTTTCATATTTATTAATATTTTTTAATTAAATATTAATTTTACTTTAACGGGGATTCTATGTTTTATGGCGTACCTGAAACGTAACAATGGGTTTCTCCAAAAATCTCATGTTTCACATAAGACTGAGTCATACTGAAAAATAATAATATAATATTATTTTCAATGGTAGTTAACACATAGTTGTTGTATTGTAGGTAATGAACAGAACGAACTATAATATAATCTTACATTTATGTTTAATGTATTTTCATTTATCTAATAAATTTTAGAGGCTTAAAATGGGAATGAATTCAATTTTAAGCATAAATACTCTAATATTTTCTTAAAAGTCGATTTACCGCCTTTTGATGGTGAACCCTTTTTAAATATTGTTTTTTTCACTTTTATATATTCTATTTGAAAAATTAAAATTATTCATTAGAATTGGGGCATCAAAATTTACTTGGTTTTAATTTTTGGTATTTTTCTGATTATGTTAATTTTTTAATGAATAGTGAAAAATAACTCTTTTTAATTATATACTGCCTTTTAATCTAATTTATTAATATAGTTAATTTTTTATTTTAATTTGATTTAAATTTTAATTGGATTATATTTTTACCATTTAATCCAATGTGGGTCATTGGATGTAATTTCACTCTTAAATTGGACATAAACAATGATCAATCTTTTGATAAGCATATTTCTTAAAAACACGCCTTTTGGTTTTGACAACGAGAATAAATTTTAAATTAATTCTTGAAACTTCTGTGTTTTGAATTTAGAAAAATGGATTCCATATTTGGAATAAGGAGGTCCATATTGGGTAAATAGGTAACCTTTATTTTTATACATTATTAATATTTAAATTAGAAAATATTTTATTTACCATGGTTAAGGGTAAATATGGTAAATAAGGGTGAAATATTATATTATAATAATATTAAATTACCCTTAAACATTTCCAAACCCAATTGGATGAGATATTCCCAACTATGTATATCCTTGGGTCTATTTTTGGATACCATGGAGCCACATGGGAGTGATAATGACACCTTATTTTAATTAATTTAAAGTAAATGCAAAAGTAACATAAACATACATCTTTCAGTAAAACAATTTTGGTGTGGCGTTATATAAGTGATATATTCGAATATAAATATTCATTTGAAAAAAAACATTTCCAACATCATGGTATTTTATTTATAAATTTTAGAAATTAAATAAATAATATTAATTATGACACAATGGTGATGCACTAATTGCTTCATTAATAAAGGATTGAAATAAATGATATTATAAATATTAAAATAAATTTATTTTGAAACTTTTTATTCCATAAAATAATTTTAGAGATAATATTGACATGTTATATTTTAATCGATTAAGGTTTACTGAAATAATCATGTTTTTAAATATTTTGAACATTTCTTGATATGAATAATTTAGAAATTGACATAAATGAGTTTCCAAAACAATTAATATTTAATTAGATGATAAAATAATCCTAAAAATATAAGATTCGTCCAAATGAAATAAATAATGATTCTAGTGTCATAAATGATCCATTTTTAGTCTCTTGGACTTTTATAGAAAATATATTATCCATATAGTTTTAATATATAAGAGGACATGGTAAATGTTAAATTAGTTAACAAAGGGTTAAATAAAAAAGATAATGAAAAAAAAATATCTAAAACCTGTCCAATTTTTATTGGATGATTTTATTTTTACTTATATACACCTTATATTAGAATTAAATATTTTTAGGACCATTTTAAACTTATGGTCATTTTATAATAAAATAATATTTTCAAACTTTCCTAAAGATACCCTCCTCCCCCTTATAAAATCCATCACCTCTAACCCATTACTCACACCTCTCAATCCCCTTGTCTCATCTAAACTCTGCTAAAAAAATCTCCCAAAGTCCTTATATTCCTACTAGAATCATTCACATAGGAAGAAAGCAATTAAAGATATCCCTTTTTCTCAAATCAAAAGAAGTTACCAGATTTAAGGGTAACATCTTCCCTCAAGTTCTTTCCTTTTATTTTTCTTCTCCAGCCCCCTAAACTATCATTAATCCATTATTTAATAAAAAAATTATTTTAAATATACTAGTATTTTATTTATGATAATTATTATAACTAAACTTCCACACACCTCCGTCTAATGGATACGAACATGATGATTCTGTGGACGGTGAACTACGGCCTCACAAAATGATGATTGTTCAATTATCTCCAAAAACCTCTTAGGGTGGAAAATATGATGCCAATATAATTATATGTTATATATATTATTTTTATATTATCTGTATCTATTTTTATTTTTCATTTATGTCATACCTTTATGGTTACCATAATTTGTAGATATGATAATTTCATTTTAGGAAGTGCGAACTACAACACCCTTAAATTGATATGACTTGTTAATTCCATACATGGAACATATAATGGATGGAGTTAATATAATTATATATTATATTATACTTAAATTATAATATACCTATGTATCATTATGTTTTCATTTCATTAAATATGAAATAGAAATGAAAGTAGCGTTCATGCGTACGTACGGCTTACCGTCTCCATGAATGGTTCATTTCATTTTCTTATCTCCAAATGTTATGTAATTTTATAAATATATATATATATATATACTTAATATATATTATATATATGATATCTAAATCATGAATATCATTCAGGAGATAACGGAATTTTTACCACTTGGAAAACATGTAATTATAAGTTCATTGTTGACTCAAGTACCAAATATTGGCAGAACAATCATTATTAACATAAATGATTATGTAATGATTATAAAATTGTAATAATTAATCTAAATTAATAATAAACTTCTGAAAGGTTCTTAAGTAATTATAAATTAACTTAATTTTATTATTCATAAGAATAAAGAACCAAAGAGTCAAGTCTGACATGAGGTAAGGAAAGTTCTTAACTCAATTTCTATTCTTTGGGTTAATCATCTACTTCTTGATTATATCGTACCATGAATAGGATTAAATGACCTATGATTGTTTAAAAAATAATATCTACTTATAGTGGGTGTATTTATTTTTATCACACGTAATTATTTCATTAGTTTATCCTTAATGTAATGATACAATATTTGTAAGGGAACCTTTCACCCTCCTCTTTTAGTAAAAGACTTATTTTATGTTATGTATTTAAATTTAAATTTCATATGCTAGGATATGTTATTCTATATCCATATTTATGTACATTTTATGTCTATGTGATGAGATACCCATTTTTTTCTCATAAACTCATTTTCTGAATTTTAATGTGATGTCGTTAGGCTTTTGAATTTTCTTAAGGGAATATGTCTCAATCTCCTTTCATTGAGACATATCTTGATATTGTGTACCTTTATTATCATATAAGATGTATATAATTACCTTTGAAATATTATATCATAAATATCCTTATTATAATGATATTATATGTTTTTTAATGTTATTATTTAATTGTTTTTATTCAATTATTTTCTCATGTGGTAACAGAGTCTTTAAATGAAATATTGTTTTGAATATTTTAAAGATATAAATTTTATAAATATTTCTCATTAATATCCATATTTTCAAAATGTTTTTCATGATTTATTTATATGGTCATTAATGCATTAAAATTATAATTCCTGTTAATTATTCAAGGTGGTATGGGACACTTTAATTCAGAAATATTATTTTTAAAATTTTAAATTGGTTTTTAAATGAATTGATTTTGTCAATATCTTGAACAGATATCTTGTTATTGCAATGTGGCAGTGTTGTATTTCTTTTACTCTTGTTTTATATGTTATGATTACATTATGTCTCTTGGGAATTATTTAAGTATTAGGGTTGTTTTGTGATCAACCTAGGGATGGTGATCCCGAGATTGCTCTCAAATTCATTGGGTAACGTGACATAGGTAAACATTAATGATTCTTCTAAGAGATTTAGGGAATGTTTGGTGATGGGTATTCCAAATGTAACTACCTACATAGATGTGAAATCTAAAACAAAAGTATGTTATGTATTCCACATGTTACCTTTTATGATTTAAGATTTCCATGTGTTATTAAAAAAACATGTGATTTTTTGTGGTATGTTAATGATTGAAAAGTATGATTTCATTGGTTTGTATGTATTGATAGACTAATTTGTTGTATCCTTTTTTTATAACCCTTAATAAGATTTTAATTCTCATCCCATGTTTTTGAAATGTTATTCATAGTTAATAAGGATGGTTAAGATAAAGGAATAATTAAAGAAGATTTATATCAAGAAATTAACTCTTGTTTTATTTAAGGAGTTCTATTATTGTGAAAAACTTTAGATAGAGTAGAAGTGTCTACTTAGTAATTTTTGAAATTTAATTTAATATTTATATCCTAATTCTCTAAAACTCTAAACTTGAAATGATCCTCAATATGATTTATTAACATAATTCAATATTATGTAATGTTTAAGGCTGGGGCCTTATAGGTGGTATCAGAGGTCGGTTTAGAAAAATTTAGGGATTATGTGTTTTTATTAAACACATGGTTAGTTACTATGTCTATTATTTTAGTTAAATTCTAGTTTTATAACTTTTTCAGATCAAGGAAAGTTGGTTCCAAATGGAAGGATGAGGATCTCAAACAAAATTCCAATCTCTTTCTGATGACATGCTTGCAATAATTATTGCAAAGTCATGTTCAGATGATTGTGAAACTTTTTATATCATACAACTCATATTTAAGAAGATGTTTGAAATATCAAACACCTCCACTATACCTCGATCTCATGATGGATCTTGGGTTGTATTTAATCAAATCCTATTTTCACAATATTCTAATATTTTTAAGAAAGGAAAATATTTTCCAGTCATTTTCAAATATTTTACCTTCTCACAAGATTTATACGAATATAATGATTTTGAAACATGTGGTTAAGAAGGGGAACCTTTCACAACCTATATATATTTACTTTTAAAATATAATCTCTTAAAAAACTTATGGTATTTTAAAATGAATATTTATCGAAATTTTAAACTCAAATTCAGCCCGACTGTTTCATAAAAATCACATTTTATCATATGTTTTCAAATTATATGTCATTCATGATTATTTTCCGAAACTATTTTTCTGCAAACTCCCTTATGACCCAAGTTGTACAAGGTGTATTTCGATGAAGGAATAAAATGATTTGGAAGGATCTCTAAATCATTGTTGCAATGCATGGACCATATATCTACGTGAACAAGATGATGATGAAACTATATGGAAACAATGATCAAGGTATGGTGTTCATTCTATAGGGATTAGTTTTATTTTATTATATGGAGGTGAATAAATGACAATATATAAGATTATGAGGTGTGAATTTATTGGGATGAAAATAAAAGGTATAAGAAATCATTCTAGTTTAAAACATGTAAGGTTTATTTTTTGAGTTTTATAAAAAGGACAACACATAAGATGGGTGAGAACCAGTCACATCCAGCCAGGCCACAGGAATCGAACCCACAACAGAAGGGAGACAATGGCGCATCGCCTACCCCTGAACAACGTAAAGTCTCTGGTTAGTATTACTTACTCATTTTACTTTAATGATTGTATTGATCAAGAATAAGTTGATTTTGGGAACTTATGTTTTATCAAATGGATATCCTTAATATAGGAAAATGATTTTGCGATTAAGTGATAAAGGTTTTTTTGGATGATTTACTCTCATTGGGGAACATTATATTCTTAAGTGAAATAGAATACTATTTGATCTCATTAGTGGTGTAATGGCTAAAATTTTATTATGTAGGAATCTTTGTTTTTATTATTATCATGTCGTGACTCGGGGTATTTATGGAAATGATTATCTTATCATATAGAATATGTGATAAAGTTAATTATACTTTAGTATGATACAATAACAGTAGTCTATGTTATTTGAGATAAATATTAAGATTTATCGTGGAAGACTATATGATCAAATTCTTCGATGTTTTGGGATTCAATATTAGTTTGTACAATATTGAATAATTCTAAGGACAATTTTGTATTTAATTGTATTTTTTTAACATTAGGTACTATTTTTTGAATTATGGAGATTAAGAGTTGTATTTATTTTTATATAGGATTATCCTTTTTGGAGATTACCTGATCTTATACTAACTATTTTGGTTTTAACTAATTTATAAAGATATGGGAAATATATAGTTCATCTTTTGTGGATGATGTGATACTCTAGAAGTTGATTCTAGAGATTTAGTTGTGACCAAGTAATCTTGAATACTCATCGTTTGGAGAAAAGATGAGTTTTTGGTAGAAACTTATTGAAGGATGAAACTCTACTTGAAAAGTAAGTATATTTCCCTAAGTCCTTATTAAATCTCATTAATTAATTCTTCATATTTATGAAATGGATCTAAAAATAAAAACATTGTCCATTTACTTTTCCTACTGTGAAATAAATGATAGTTTAACCCATGACATGTTTGGGGTTTTCTTGTTGTTAACATTTTCCTTATCATGTTTTCTATGACTATCCATCAAAACATGCACTAAATTTATCTTCCATATCCATGTTTTCTTACATGGAATCCTAGTATGGGTTTTCATAGGTGACCTTTCTACTCTTGTTTCTATCTTTTAAAGTGATAGTTTTATTGACTCTTTTCCATATTTTGGTCTTTCAATGAATTTTCTGAGCCCAATTTTAAAATTTCAAGGATGAAATTTCCAAAAGGGGGAAGGATGTAACATCCCAGGTAAATAAAGAATATGAAATTTTCATATTTTTTAATATTATTGAATTAAATATTAATTTGAAATTTAATGGGATGCTATGTTTGATGGTAGACCTGATACACAATAATGTGTTTCTCCAAATATATCATGTTCTATATAAGGCAGAGTCATTCTAAATAATAATAATATCATATTATTTAAAATGGTATTTAACGCCTAGCTCTTGTATTAGTGGGAATGAACATAAATAACTAAAATATGATTATACATGTTTTTTAAGTGTATTTAAATTAATACAATAAATTTTAGAGGCCTAAAATGACAATAAATCCAATTTTAAGTATAAATACTCTAATGTTCCTTAAAAGGTCGATTTACCTCCTTTTGATAGCGAATCCTTTTTAAATCGCATTTTTGTTACTTTTATATATTTTATTTGACCAAATAATATTCCTCTTTAGAAGTGGTACATGTAATTATACTTAGTGTAAATGTTTTGTATTTTTCTGATAATGATAATGTTTCAATGAATTGTTAAAAATACCGCATTTTAATTCAAAACATTCTTTTCATCTAATTTTTTATATAGTTAGATTATTATTTTAATTGGGATTAAAGTGTAATTGGATTATATTTTTACCATTTAATAAAATTTTGGTCAATATAAGTAATTTAACTCTTATATTTAACATAAAAAAAGGTCAGTATATTTATAAGTATTATATCTTTAAAACGTGTTTTTTGTTTTGAAAACATAAATTAATTTTCAATTAATTTATAACAATTATGTGTTTTTAATTAGGATATTTTTTTCCATATTTTAAATCATGAGGTCCAAATTACATAAATATATAACTTTTAATTTTATACATTATGAGTATTTACTTCAGTAAATATTTTATTTACCATGGTTAAAGGGTAAATATGTTAAATAAGGGTGAAAAAAAATATTATAATAAAATTAAATTTCCCTTACACTTATCCCAACCCTATGGGATGAGATATTTTAGACCAAGGGAATCCTTGGGTCTATTTTTCGATCTCATGGAGCCACTTGGGAGTGATAATGACATGTTATATTAATTAATTTAAAGTAATGACAAAAGTAACATAAAAATATATATTTTAGTGAAACAATATTTATATGGGGATAAATAAGTTACAATTTCAACTATAAATATTCATTTATAAGCTAAAACTATTTCTTACTTCATGGAATTTTATTTATAAATTTTATACATTATATAAATAATCTTAATTATGTCACAATTGTGATGTAGTAATTGTTTCAATATTAAGACATTCAAATAACTGATAATATAACCATTAAAATAAATTTATTTTCAAACTTTTTATTCCATAAAATAATTTTAGGGATAATTATGGCTTGTTATATTTAAATTAATGAAGTTTTTTGTAAATAATAAAGTTTTTTTAGATTTTTAAAAGTCTTGATATGAATAATTTACAAATTGACATAAATGAGTTTTTAAAACAATTAATATTTTATTAAATTATAATATAATCCTAAAAATATATGATTCATCAAAATGACTTAAATAATGATACCAATGTCATAAATGATTTATTTTGGGTATATTTTAATTTTTCTAATAAATATATTAACCATCTAATATGAATATATAAGAGGACATGGTAAAAGTTAAATAATTTTACAAAGGGTTAAATAAAAAAGGGGAAGGATTAAAAAATATCAAAAATCTATCCAATTATTATTGGATGATTTTATTTAGACATATATGCACCATATATTCTAATAAAATATGTTTTGGACCTTTGGAAACCGAATGTCATTTTATAATAAAATAATATTTTCAAACATTTCTAAAGATCACAACCTCCCACTTATAATAACCCATCACCTCTAACCCATTACTCACATCTCTCAGGCCCCTTGGCTCATCCAAAATCTGATCAAAGAATATCCCAACATACCTATCTTACTCCTAGAATCCCGCTCCTAGGCGGAAGGTAATTCAAGAGAGCCCTTTGGCTCAAATCCAAGAAGTTACCCGATTAAAAGGTTATGTCTTCTCTCAAGTTATTTTATTTTATTTTCCTTATCTAACCCCATAAACTCTATTTATACCATTAATTAATAAAAAACAGCATTTTAAATATAATAGGATTTTAATATGAGATTTATTATAAATAATCATCCACACACCTTCATATGGTGGATACGAAGATATTGTTTCTGTGGACGACGAATAACTGGCTCACAAAATGATGATTGTTCAATTATCTCTGACCTCTTCTCATGGTGGCCATTATGATGGCACTATATTTATATTTGATATATATTATATTTTCATTTTCTCTATTATTTTGTATTTTTCATTTACATCATACCATTGTGGTTTCCATTATGGTTAAATATGATAATTTCATTTGAGGAAGTGCGGACTTTCGCCCCCTAAAACTAATATGACTCGTTAATTCCATACATGGAATGTATGAAAGATGGAGTTTATAAAATTATATATGATATTATACTAGAATTAAAATATACCTATGTATCATTAATATTTCATTCCATTTAGTGTGAAATAGAAATGAAAGTAGTGTTCATGCGTATGTATAGCTTACTGTCTCCTTGAACGGTGCATTTCATTTTCTTATCTCCAAATGTTATATACTATTTTAAATATATATATATATACTATATATATATGATATATTTTTTTATCTAAATCAAGAATATTATTCTGGAGATAATTTAATTTTGAACACATGGACAACATGTAATTATAAGATGTTCATTATTGAATCAAGTTCCGAATATCGATAAAATGGTCGTTGTTAACATAAATGATTATGTAATGTTTATTGAATGGTAATAAGTAATATAAAAGAATAAAAACCAGGAAAAGGTTCTTAAGAAAGTATAAGTAATATTCAATTTATTATTCTGGATATTAAAGAATGAATGAGTCAAGTCGGACATGAGTTAAGGGAACTTCTTAAACAAATCCCCATTCATTGGGATAATCTTTTATTTCTTGATTATACCATTCTATGAATATGAGTAAATGGATTCTGATAGTCTTACACTTAATATCTACTTATATTGTGTGTATTTATATTTTTCACATGTAATTATTTCATTGGATTACCCTTACTATATTGATATGTTCTTTGTAAGGGAACCTTTCACCCTCCTCTTTTAGTAAAATACTTCTTTTTTGTTATTTATTTTAATTTCAATTTGATATGTTCTGATATGTTCTTATATATCCATATTTTGGTAAATTTTATGTCCATGAGATGAGATACCCATTTCTCTCTTATAAATTCATTTTCTGAATTTTAATGTGACGTCGTTAGGCTGCCGAAGTTTTGTAAGGGAATACGTCTCAATATCCTTTCATTAAGACATATCATGATATTGTGCACCTTTATTATCCTATAAGGTTTATATTGTTCCCTTTGACATATTATATCATGAATATCGTTATTCTCATGATATTATATGTTTTGTTAAATTTTATTCTTTAATTATTTTTATTTAATTAATTTCACATTTGGAAACAGACTCTTTAACTATAACATTGTTTCGAATTATTAAAAGATATAATTTTTATAAATATTTCCCATTAATGTACATGTTTTCAAAATGTTTTTAAGTATTTATTTATATGGAAATTAATGATATAAAATTCTCATTCTTATAAATTTTTCGAAGTGGTATGGGACACTTTGATTGAAATATATTCCTTTTAAATGTTTGAAATTTTTTTTTGAATGAATTGATTATGTCAAAATCATGACCTCATATCTTTTTACTAAAATGTGGAAATTTTTCCTTTCCATTATTCTTTTTTTATATGTTATCATTATGTTATGACTCTTGGGAATGTTTTACATATGTGGATGGTTCGGTGATAAACCAAGGGCCGGTGAGCCCGAAATAGCTCTCCAATGCATTAGGTAATGTGACAGAGGTAAACGACATTGTTTCTCCTAAGATAATTTGGGAATATACTATAATGGGTATTCCAAATGTAACTACCTATGTAGAAATGAAATGTACAACGTAATTATGTAATGGATTACACAAGTTACCTTTATGATTTATGGTTTCCATGTGTTACTCATAAAACCTATTATTTTTGTGGTATATTAATGATTGAAAAGTATAATTTCATTGATTTGTTAGTATTGAAGGACTAATGTTTTCATTACTTATTTTAAAACCCTTACTAATATTTTTATTCTTATCCAATGTTTTTGAAATTTTACTCATTGGGTATAAAAAAATATAAGATAAATGAATAATTAAAGAATATTTATATCAAGAAAGGAACTACGGTTTTATTTAAGGAGTTTTATTATTGTGAAAAATTTTGGATAGGGTAGAAGTGTTTACTTTGTAATTTCTGAAATTTAATGTAATATTTACCACCTTATTCTATAAAAATCTAATCTGGAAAAGATCTTCAATGTGAATTACTGACATAATTTAAGATTATATAATGATTAAGGTTGGGGCCTTATATCTAGTGGTACCGACTATATCATCATTTGATGTAGTTAGATTTGATGCATTCTCATTCTAAAGAAAATTGGACAATGAATAGATAACTCATCTAATATACTCTTCATTAGACCAAAAACATGGTAGAATAGATTCCCATGTTCGTTATCCAATTTTTCCCATGATAAAAACCCATATTTTTATCTGAAATCTTTTCAACATAATAAAAATGGACATTTCCAACCATTCTCAAAATGGATAACCAATTTAAAAACCATACTTGAACTAAGAATGTTGAGAATAACCATTTCCACACTCAAAAATAATTGAAAAACATTTGTAAAAAAATAAAAAATAGGTCAATAATTAAATAATAGGCATGAATAAAAACACATATCATTCCTCTTGGAATCACAACCATGTAGTTTTAAATCATGGGCCAAATCAAGAAGGGATCATATGGTATAGTTAACACACAAAAATAAGAAAACCAAGAAAAAAATAGTATATTCAACATAATTCTTGTTAGAACAACCATTAGAGGAGAGGTAACTCATGAAGTAGGGAATTAGAGACAAAATGAAGAAATGTTCGGAGACATACATGTAATTATTTTGAATATTTATGTTTTAATCTTACCAAAAAATGATTCCAAGGTGAGTTATGAGAATGTGGTATTCATTACTAGTGTGGATGGGTAAAATGGGTGAATAGTGGGGGTCATATACATTATCCATATGGAGAAGAATAGGTGGAAATTCAAAAACATTAATCATTTGTAAGGCTAAATGGTGTGGAAGCATTGTCTTCCAAAATGTACACCAAAATTGTGTGAGCGTGTGTTTAAAAGGGGTGGAGGCCTCATTATTTTTGTGGAATAGATCATCAATATATATCTATACATGTGGCCATGACAGATCTATTGTCTATGATGTATGGTTGTCACACCCCGATCTTTTAAATTATTTTTATTTTATAATTTCATGTCTTCGATTAGCCTCGTCAAGGTGCAGGTTGAGTGCGTGTTTAATTTTTTCTTTTTTTTTGACATTTGATGTTTTTGGTGGGTTTTGGACTGATGCACGGACACCACAAGGTTGGCCGTATCCGTGTATTTTTCCTGGATACCCTTGCGGTTACACATTACATAAAATAATAAAACATTATGAAAATGAAATAAAATAAATGTTTAAGATATAATAATAATAACGTTTTTGTGTATATGAAAATGTTTTTTTAAATTAAAATTGTTAATGATCTTATTATCAATAAATTGTTATAAATATAATTATTATTTGGTTGTTATTAATTTTTTTATTATATCAAAGAAAATAAATAACATTATGATTATCATTATCACTATAATTATTAACTTTTTTTATGTGTTATTTTTAATCTTATTTTAATTTCTTTTAAGGGGTTTTTGTCCCTCCTTATTTTATTCTCCACGCCACCCCCTTTTGGTTTTTTTATGTCTTACCTCTATCCAATCTCCCAAGATTCTTTTATTTATTGTTTTTAATCTCACCATTATCCCCCTCTCTCCTCATTTATTCCTTTTATTTTATTCCTCCATCCACTCATACCTCTCTCCAATCACCCATCCTCCCTTATCTCTCACGCATCACCCCATATCTCCTCATTTATTTCCTTTTCTTCTTATTCCTCCCTCCACTCACCCCTCTCCAATCACACCCCTTTTCACCTTTACCCATCACGCACCTCCTTGAACCCATAATTCATTCATTTATTTATTTTTATCTCCCACTATCCACTCACCCATACCCGCTTCCCCCATTATTTATATTCATTTTTTTTCTTTATCTCTCACGCACCACCCAACTCTCCCCTTACACTCTCTGTCCCCTATTTTCCCTCACACAAACCTCTTCCCCTTACACTCTCAAGAACGCCCTCCTCCCCTCCGTCGATTCTTCCGGTAGCTGCTCCTCCCTCCGGCACAGTAAGTTCTCTTTCCCTTTCTCTCCTCTCAATCTTTTTTTTTCTGGGGTTTTCATGTGGGGTTTATTTTTGGCCGAACCCTAAATGTTAGGGTTAATGTGTATCTCGGATTTTCTTTGGTTTTAGGGTGTGTGTTTTGTCCGTGGGGCGTTTTTCTCCTTTCCGTGGAAGTTTCCTCTCAATCGCATGAGCCTTCCGTAGGTGTTTCCAAATTTTTCTTTCTTAAAGCCTTTCCCTTGATGCTTTCCATTTTAAATAAATTTATAAAATAGTTTCACAGCTCTATGGAACCCTTAATTAAATTATTATAGCAATTTAGAATTTATTTGATTTGTTAAAAATAGTTTTTAAATGATTTTTAGTGTAAACTGTATAGCTTTATGATATCTAGAAAGTTTTTTTTATTGTTTATGTTTGTTTAAGACTTAATTGACCCCTTATGAAATGTATCACCGTTGTTATGTTGTAACGACATTTTTTTATTACTAATGAACTTGGATTTGTTGTGTCATGACTGAGTAATTATGTTAAAACACTTTTATAAAGGCTTAATGAATTCAATGTCTTATTTGGTGTTTCTTTAAAATAATGTGGGTAAGTGGTTGTTTTTGAGACAAGACTTTATAATGTTTTCTTGGTGTGCATTTAATTTCCAAAGAAGATTTCTGGTGTGTATGGTTTGATGTTGGTATAACATACTAAATGTGTTAAAATTTGTTGGAAAGGATTTAATGTTTTTTTTGATTGTTTTATGATCTAAAAATAAAGTAGGTGGCCATTTAGGGTTTTAAGGTAATTGGTGTTTTCTTGGAAGTTTAGTTTTCTAAATGGATTTTAGTTTTCAAATAAAGTTGTCCCCCCATGAATGGTTTCTAAAGAGTATTTTAAATGTGGTTTTGTAAAGTGTTACTTTAAGTATTTTGGAAATCATGGTTTATAATGTGTTCTTTATGGTTTGAAAATTCATTTTAAAACATGTTTTGGTGTGGGTCAGAAAAGGGTAAAAGCATGTTTGATAATTTTTAAGTGTTTGAATGTGTGTTTGGAACATAAGGGCTCCTTGGTTTTGTAAATGTAAGAGTGGTGTTTGCAAGATATTTTGAATAAATGTGTGTTATCGATTTGAAATCGTAAATGTTTTTCTGAAATGTTTTAAAGTTTACATGTTATAGAAGCCCGGTTGGCACTTTCTTGAATGTGAATGATTGAACACATATATGAGGCGCTCCTATGTAGTGTAACCCTTTATGGGTGAACGTATAGGAAGCGTCTGTGTTTGAGGAAGGCAAGTGCGGTGAGATGAGTCACGCGTGCGAGGGCCTTCCTACCTACACAGTATAATTATAACCACCATGGGTTCCTGGGCGTCTTATAGATTACCGAGTGATGGTTGCTCACCATCCCCGATTAGACAGGTTGGTGCCCCCTGGTAGATAGAGAGGCTAGGTGGGATTTGCTGCTGATTTTGTCGCGAGGGCGATCAGTGGGTAATAGTCTATGGGGCTTCACCATATGCTGGCAGGTGGTTCCGAACCGAGTGCGTCCAGGGGTTGTCTAGGGATGTTCAGGATCACCCATGGCTACAGCTTGTATTGCTTGTTTATTTTCTTCTACATTGGTTTATATACAGTTTGTATTGCTTGTTTATTTTCTTCTATATTGGTTTATATACAGCTTGTATTGCTTGTTTATTTTCTGCTACATTGGTTTATATACAGCTTGTATTGCTTGTTTATTTTCTGCTATGTTGGTTTATATATAGCTTGTATTTCTTGTTTGTTTTCTGATAAACTCGTCTATTTTCAGATTGTATTGTTTACTTGTCTCCCTTTTTCACAGCTCCAATATTACTAGTTTGGTTTTGTTTAAAAAATAGTAACCTTTTTTTGAAATAATATATGGCGTGGGTTAGTTCTCATAGTGGGAATGATGTGTTATTTTGTTTAAATGAGAAAACCTTATTTTTATAATTTTATTTCCAAACTCGTGTCATCGGACAACTTTGGGTTAGAAAACACTTGGATTCAGTGGTTTGCTTTTGGCATCCCTACTAAGCATTTTTGTGCTCATGCCTATCCTTTATCATTTCAGTTGTAGGTTCAGCTGTTATTCAGGCTTTTTCTTAGTGGCTGCTCATGTGGGGGAAGTTTTGGGCTTTTGGTTGGAGGTGACCAAGGGGTCACACGGAGATCGTTGTAGCGGGGTCTTCTTTCTAGTTTTGTTCCTTTTAGTGATACTTTGTATTTGGATCAGTTCTTTGTTTACTTAAGTTTCAGTTATCGCCTTGTTGCATGCTCTGTTTGTTCTACTTTTTTTTAGTCTTGGTTTTATCTCTTGGGATTAAATCATTCCCTCTTGTGTACTTTGATGCCCGACACTAGTTGCCAGCCCGTGGGGATCGGGAACGCCCCTCGGGACATGTCGCGGTCCGGCTCGGGTGACCAGTTTAGGGTCGAATCAGGGTTGGTTCGTGAAAAAATGGTATCAAAGGGAGGTTCTTGTTATTTGGGGTGTTTGGTAGAAGGAGATTAGGACTGTCGGGACTCGATAGGTAGGTGCGGGAAGAGCGTCATGAACCCTTACTCGTTCTGAACCTTGATTTTCCAGGTGTAGTCTGGGATTTGAGTCTTGTGCCTTTTTTTTTGGATTGAGGGATGACAACGGAGGCAAGCCAGTGTCATTTCGTGACCTCGCATGGAGTAGTGACCCATGTGGAGTCCGAGTGCATGGCTTAAGTTCCTCCTATTTGTTGACACCCACTTGGGGCGTGGCTCACTACCATGTCACTGGGTTAGGTGTAACTTCTAGTTCCTCATTCTGATGGTTCTTTTCAAGTTGTACTATGTTTCATTCTGGTTGTTGAAAGCGTGCTTTTAGAAATGGAAGTGGATTTTTTTTAATGTAAATGTTTTCTCTAAAATTAATTTTAAATTGGTCAAGGGAATTTTAAAATTGGAATCATTTTAGTAAATGATTTGGTTTTGATGAGGAAAGGATGTTTCCCTTGGTACACTTTATGGAAGATTACATGTGTGTGGGTGTGTACGGTAAGTGTGTGGGAGAACTTGTTTATGGATGATATGGATAGAAATGGATGGACACACATGTGATGTTCCATAGGATGCCTTGGGTGCATTTTAATATATATAAAGGTTTTGGAAATTTGTTTTTTCCTTGAGTGGATTTTTGGCTTGTGAAAATTGGTTTTGGCATTTTAAAAATGATCGTGTGATAAGACAGTTCTAAAATTTAAATGAAAATGGTGGTTTTGGAAGAGGGTTTTGGTTGTGTTTATATTTGATTGGCTTCTGGTCCAGTTTTCATGGATTGGGGTGTACTTTGTTTTATTGTGTTTTGGCTTGAGGAAAGTTTTGGTTTTGTGTCTCTTGTGTTGTTCAGAGTATGCTGCCCAGAAAGGTCCCTAGTGTTGTCGATGAGTCATGTCCTGGTTTCGGTTCTTTTAAGTGTCAACACCCTTTGAGGTGTTGGAGGTCTGGTAGAGGTGGGGAAATGACTTGAGAGAAGTGGAGTGTGTCTTTGGGTGTTTGGGAACTCCCTATCTTGTTAAGGTTCATGTCATTTCAGGTTTGTTTAAGGGTTATGTTTGGGACTAGTGGAGGTTGGTTGTCTTATCGTTGTTGGAGTTTGGGGAGTAGTTGGTCATTGATTTTTTTAAGGATTTCTATCTGGTGAGGAGTGCGTGCATGTGGAACCTTCCCTAAGAGGTTATCTTCGTTGATCCTGGAACCTAGTTCGTCAGGGATCCTTCAGGCGTGTCATCAATATAGCTGGTTCGGGCATTCCAAGCCATCAGGCCACATCCTTCCTAAGTCTTGTCATCGTTGTGGCCATTCGGGTAACTGGGTGAAGTTTTGTGGGAAGTGTCATTTGAGGAAGGAGTTCTGATTGGGGGATTCTTGTGTCTGACTATGAGGCATAAGATGCTTCAGCCATCAGATCCCCAACCTCAGGTCTCGGGGTGAAGCTCGCACACAGTCAGCGTGTCAGACGCATTTAAGACCTTTTCTTGGTTCATTATCTTTCGTCTTAAAATAGAGACATTCAAGGTTCCCTTGTTCTTTTTTTCCCTACTATGGAAATTTCATCTTTTTTGGTGAAAGTGCGATGAACTTATCATTTTTTGATCATGGTAGTTGTGTTCATCTAAATGTGACCTCTAGAATCGTTATTTTTTCTTAATAGTGTTTTGGCCCTTGTGTGTGTTGGTCCTTTTTTTAGTGATCGTTTGGAAATGTGAGGTGTTGGAGAGTTTTAGATTGGTGTGGAGAATTATTAGTTCCGGTGTTCTTGCTATAGGAAATTCCTTTTTCTGGTGCCCTAGTATGCCGGGTGGCCTTGTAGTGGTTTTTCGTTTAAGTCTTAGTGGTCCTGTTAAACTTATGTGGAGATGTCTGTAGGCTCAGTTGGGAGTTCCCGGGTTGCCCCCCCCCCCCCCGGGGTGGTGTTTTAGTTCAAATTATGAAGTTAGGGGAATTATTGTGGTGGGGAGAACCCTCTTGTGTTCTCCCTTTGTTTTCTTCTCTGGTTTCTCTTTGAGTCGGTCGGGTGCAGCTTGTAGAGAGAATAGTCAGCTCGATGCTCATTTTTTTCCAACGGTTTTGATTGAGCATTGACCTGAGTTTTGGATTTTTTTTCAGCTGGGTGACTTTCTGGGGGTAGAAAGTTTTGTGGTGGTGATAATTGTCACACCTCGATCTTTTAAATTATTTTTATTTTATAATTTCATGTCTTCGATTAGCCTCATCAAGGTGCGGGTTGAGTGCGTGTTTAATTTTTTCTTTTTTTTTAAATTTGATGTTTTTGGTGGGTTTTGGACTGATGCACGGACACCGCAAGGTTGGTCGTATCCGTGTAGTTGGCCCGGATACCCTTGAGGATACAAATTAAATAAAATAATAAAACATTATGAAAATTAAATAAAATAAATGTTTAAGATATAATAATAATAACGTTTTTGTGTATATGAAAAAAAAATTTAAATTAAAATTGTTAATGATTTTATTATCAATAAATTGTTATAAATATAATTATTATTAGGTTGTTATTAATTTTTTTATTATTTCAAAGAAAATAAATAACATTATAATTATCATTATCACTATAATTATTAACTTTTTTTTATGTTTTATTTTTAATATTATTTTAATTTCTTTTAAGGGGTTTTTGTCCCTCCTTATTTTATTCTCCACGCCACCCCCTTTTGGTTTTTTTATGTCTTCCCTCCCTCCAATCTCCCAGGCTTCTTTTATTTATTGTTTTTAATCTCACCATTATCCCCCTCTCTCCTCATTTATTCATTTTATTTTATTCCTCCATCCACTCATACCTCTCTCCAATCACCCATCCTCCCATATCTCTCACGCATCACCCCATCTCTCCTCATTTATTTCCTTTTCCTTTTATTCCTCCCTCCACTCACCCATCTCCAATCACACCCCTTTTTACCTTTACCCATCACACACCTCCTTGAACCCATAATTCATTCATTTATTTATTTTTATCTCCCACTATCCACTCACCCATACCCGCTTCTCCCATTATTTATATTCATTTTTTCTTTATCTCTCACGCACCACCCCACTCTCCCCTTACACACTCTCTCCCCGATTTTCCCTCACACAAACCTCTTCCCCTTACACTCTCAAGAACGCCCTCCTCCCCTCCGGCGATTCTTCCGGCGGCTACTCCTCCCTCCGGCACGGTAAGTTCTCTTTCCCTTTCTCTCCTCTCAATATTTTTTTTCTGGGGTTTTCATGTGGGGTTTATTTTTGGCCGAACCCTAAATGTTAGGGTTAATGTGTATCTCAGATTTTCTTTGGTTTTAGGGTGTGTGTTTTGTCCGTGGGGTGTTGTTCTCCTTTCCGTTTAAGTTTCATTCCAATCGCATGATCCTTCGGTAGGTGTTTCCAAGTTTTTCTTTCTTAAAGCCTTTTCCTTGATGCTTGCCATTTTAAATAAATTTATAAAATAGTTTCTCAGCTCTATGGCACCCTTAATTAAATTATTATAGCAATTTAGAATTTATTTTATTTGTTAAAAATAGTTTTTAAATGAGTTTTAGTGTAAAGTGTATAGCTTTATGATATCTAGAATGTTTTTCTTATTGTTTATGTTTGTTTAAGACTGAATTGACCCCTTATTAAATGTATCATCGTTGTTATGTTGCAACGACATTTTTATTATTACTAATGAACTTGGCTTCGTTGTGTCATGACTTAGTAATTATGTTAAAACACTTTTGTAAAGGTTTAATTAATTCAATGTTTTATTTGGTGGTTCTTTAAAATAATGTGGGTAAGTGGTGGTTTTTGAGACAAGACTTTATAATGTTTTCTTGGTGTGCATTTAATTTCCAAACAATATTTCGGGTGTGTATGGTTTGATGTTGGTATAACATACTAAATGTGTTAAAATGTGTTAGAAAGGTTTTAATGTTTTTTTTATTGTTTTATGATCTAAAAATAAAGTAGGTGTCCATTTAGGGTTTTAAGGTAATTGGTGTTTTCGTGGAAGTTTAGTTTTCTAAATGGATTTTAGTTTTCAAATAAAGTGGTCCCCCCCATGAATGGTTTCTAAAGAGTATTTTAAATGTGGTTTTGTAAAGTGTCACTTTAAGTATTTTGGAAATCATGGTTTATAATGTGTTCTTTAAGGTTTGACCATTCATTTTAAAACATGTTTTGCTGTGGGTCAGAAAAGGGTAAAAGCATGTTTGATAATTGTGAAGTGTTTGAATGTGTGTTTGGAACTTAAGGGCTCCTTGGTTTTGTAAATGTAAGTGTGGTGTTTGCAAGATATTTTGAATAAATGTGTGTTATTGATTTGAAATCATAAATGTTTTTCTGAAATGTTTTAAAGTTTACATGTTATAGCAGCCCGGTTGGCACTTTCTTGAATGTGAATGATTGAACACATATATGAGGCACTCCTGTCTAGTGTAACCCTTTATGGGTGAACGTATAGGAAGCGTCTGTGTTTGAGGAAGGAAAGTGCGGTGAGATGAGTCACGCGTGCGAGGGCCTTCCTACCTACACAGTATAATTATAACCACCATGGTTTCCTGGGCGTCTTATAGATTACTGAGTGACGGTTGCTCACCAGCCCTGATTAGATGGGTTGGTGCCCCCTGGTAGATAGAGAGGCTAGGTGGGATTTGTCGCTGATTTTGTCATTAGGGCGATCAGTGGGTTATAGCCTATGAAGCTTCGCCATATGCCGGCAGGTGGTTCCAAACTGAGTGCGTCCAGGGGTTGTCTAGGGATGTTCAAGATCGCCCATGGCTACAGCTTGTATTGCTTGTTTATTTTCTTCTACATTGGTTTATATACAGTTTGTATTGCTTGTTTATTTTCTTCTATATTGGTTTATATACAACTTGTATTGCTTGTTTATTTTCTGCTACATTGGTTTATATACAGCTTGTATTGCTTGTTTATTTTCTGCTATATTGGTTTATATATAGCTTCTATTGCTTGTTTGTTTTCTGATAAACTAGTCTATTTTCAGCTTGTATTGTTTACATGTCTCCCTTTTTCACAGCTCTAATATTACTAGTTTGGTTTTGTTTATAAAATGGTAAACTTTTTTTGAAATAATATATGGCGTGGGTTAGTTCTCATAGTGGGAATGATGTGTTATTTTTTTTAAATGAGAAAACCTTATTTTTATAATTTTATTTCCAAACTTGTTTCATCGGACAACTTTGGGTTAGAAAACACTTGGATTCAGTGGTTTAATTTTGGCAACCCCACTGAGCATTTTTGTGCTCATGCCTATCCTTTATCATTTTAGTTGCAAGTTCAGCTGTTGTTCAGGCTTTTTCTTAGTGGCTGCTCATGTGGGAGAAGTTTTGGGCTTTTGGTTGGAGGTGACCAATTGGTCACATGGAGATCGTTGTAGCGGGGTCTTCTTTCTGGTTTTGTTCCTTTTAGTGATACTTTGTATCTGGATCGGTTCTTTGTTTACTTAAGTTTCAGTTGTCGCCTTGCTGCATGCTCTGTTTGTTCTACTTTTTTTAGTCTTGGTTTTATCTCTTGGGCTTAAATCGTTCCCTCTTGTGTACTTTGATGTCCGGCACTAGTTTCCAGCCCGTGGGGATCGGGAATGCCCCTCGGGACATGTCGCGGACCAGCTCGGGTGACCAGTTCAATGTCGACTCAGGGTTGGTTCGTGACAATGGTTCTCAAAGGGCCGGAACATATTTTATTCTAGCCATGTGAAAACTATTCGACACCCTCTATCTAGACCAAAAACCTACAAAAAATCTATTTAACATGGGAAATTACTATAATAGATATAAAAAATGAAATACTAAAAATAAATAAGAAACATATGAACATTATATTGTTGTTGTGTAAAAAACCCCTTTGGAAATGTAATCAAGGCCCATTTAATGAATTTTATTTCTATTTCAAGTACAAATTTATGATCACATTGATAAGTGATCATATTATTTCTCAAAATACCAAATTTTAAATAAATTACTTGTAAATTTTTATTTATATTATGTTGAGAAATTGATTTGGGGTTTTCCCTTCTAATTCAACATCTAATTATTAAGTATACAGATTAACATTCCTAGATAATTTTCATGATATGAAGGTATTTTAATGAAATATATAAAATATCTAACATAAATATTTGATAATTATTGTTACCATCTCAATATTATAATGTTATCTTTCTTCACTTGTTAAGAGAAAAAAATTTTGCATGATCGTTTTGAGTATTTGATCCATGTGACATGTCATGAAAAATAATTCACATGATATCAAAATATAGACAGCATATTTTCAATCTATAAATCATTAGGTTAATCCTATATAAGTTATGGTCATCATATATTGAAATATATCATAATAGTTCGTGAATAAATTTTTAATTAAAGTAATAATATCCCCATGTAGTTCCAAACCTGGGGGTTAGTAAGATCCATTATCAAGCAACATGTGATAATTTCATCAAAACCTAATGAAATTTTTTAAGAATTATAACCCTTATAAACATTTATCCTAGAAACACCTATACTTATTGTCTCTATACATAGATATATTACCTAATAATCTCTTTCTTACAAAAAAATTAGGATTTTATCACATACAAAAAATTGTTCTCTGGTATTAACTCATGTTTTTACCATAATCAATAATGATTTACTAATCCCTTCTATAAGACCAACTAAGGAGACCTACACTTTTCATACTTATATTTCACATCATTGTATATATATATTCATCACATAGCATAAGTATTACTTACAGAATAATATTGGGGTATTTTTATTGGAAAATTGGACATGAAAACCACTAGTACATAAGGGAACTAATTCACCCCTCACTAAGTACATTAAAACTGGAACCCTTCTTTTTTATATCATAAAAATTACCTTACATCATGACCAGAGGATTGGAAACATAATAAAGAGTGAAATAAGACACCTAGTATGTTTAAATATAAGAAATATCAACATAACACGAGCATAAATATATTACAACATGATAATTACATTTAGAAATTGTACCATGTATATAATAGATCATAAACATGAGTCATGGAATAAAATTTCTAATTTAATAATATATGAATCATAATTGAATCACTGAACATAATCTATGAGAGCATATAATTTTCATAAGACATTTATTTGGGTCGTACCTATAAGCATAAAAATATAATGTAATGGATACCCATGAATATATTCATAAAATGATAGGATTGGGATAAACACAAACATAACTGATTAAGATTGGAATAACAGCCCTTATACCATCTTGTTTCTGGAATGGAATAACCTCTTATCTTCATCGTGTTTCGAGCACTGGAAAACCTCTTAGGTACCATCTTTTTTATGTATTGGGAAAACCACTCATGTAAAATTTGATATCATAGAAGATTTTTCTTTATCCAATTATTTTTATGTATATTTCATTCTGGGATACCAATCAATTAAATAAAAATCTTTTATATGAGTGATATAAAACTATTCATTATATAATTACTTTTGAAAATAAAATAGGATTAGTAAACATTTCATCGTATAATAATCCATGGGAATGAAATGGGCATCATAGTTATAAAAAATATTGATAATGGATAAAAAATGTATCATTAGATCATATCTCTGTTATTTTACAAAAAAATCTTATTATATTCTATAATTAAAATAAATTTAATAAAAATTTCATTAAATAATTATTGTGGAAAATAATGTTTCCATTTTTTAATAACATATTCCAAATCTAAAAAATTATCTAAAATTAAAGAAAATGATTTATTTCTATATAACCAAATAATAATTTTGATGATAATTCAAATAATTGAGTGGTCTTGATAGTGAAAATTTCTATTGATGTTGTAAAAGTTAAATGAGAAAAAATCCTTTCACATTTTTACAAAAACGTTCAAAAGGTACCTCATTCAGGCAAGGAAAAACTTAATTCTTTAAAAAAATTAAAATAAATCACTCATGTTTAAAAATTCCATAAATTAGTAATTTTAGAGTATTAAAAATGATCTTGAAACTATTTTTATATAACATGGATGTGGAAGAAAACATATTTTGACCTAAAATAGAAATATTGTCTATTTACCGTAAAAATTTACTTTGTTCTATTTAGTTCACAAGAAGTGGAAAAATGAATTAAATAAATTTATTCATTAAAAATAACCGTTGGAGTTGAATATAGATAATTTTCAGATTTTTATATCACATGATTCCACCATCATAAGCATAATAATTGAAAATACGGACAAACAATAAGATTTTATCACCAAACCCTTAACACTATGGTGAATTATGAATCATAAGACCCATAAAATAAATAAACAATTATGGATATGTTTATATATATATATATATATGATTTTCATCATAATACTCGTAAAAGTTATAATGGGCTATATATACCCCATAAATAAACAAGTAGTTAATTTTTCAAGTTCCCCATACAAATAATAGTGAGTTGAAAATTCCTTACCACACCTCCAACACCATTCACGCATGACTGAACCTCCTTTATATATAAATATTGATTTAATATAAATGTATTCCATAATGATTGTAAAATTTATAATACAATATGAAATTTATATATTCAGTTTTATCACCCTTTTATTAAAAATTCAATATTAAAATTATTATTAGGGGTGATAACTAATTTGAAATTAAAGTTTTGTTTTGGATGGGCAGTTCAGGTCCTTTTAAATTGATTATGGTTAAATCATATCAAAAACTTTATCACGATATAAATGCACTATATAATAATTATATAAATTTTTATAGTCACCTATTAATGATAATGATTGAAAAAATGAATTACATTGTTCATAGAGACAGTATAACATACTTATGCATGAACATTGATTTAATTTTCCAAAGAATAGAAAAAAGAAATGTTAATGTTAATTAAATTTTAAAATATAATTATTATATCTTATATATTATATATATTCATAAATTATATACATATTATCTTCAATGTCAAAATAAAATGAAAAACTGTATCACATCACATCATGGAGGTGGAAGACCACCTGTATGCAAGAGAAATGTTATGGTTTTTCAATGGGTAGGAAGGTAAGAAGGTATATAATAAATAATTATTACATAAGTATATTTAGGTAAAATATATAATATATATACATTAAATAAATCATTATATCTTTCTATTTCAGTAACGGGCGGATAACAAATTATATTGGTTCATGAGGTAGTAGTCTTTCATACACATGATCGATGGTTTTGTTTCCCATTTGATAGAGAAGGAGATTGAAATAGGATATTGCATTAATCTAATAATATCTTCATATATATAATATACTGGTTTATTTATTCCATCATATTTGGAGAATATTTTAATGAGGTGGAAGACAAACTATAATAAAATAGATGGTTAAGAACAAAACCTCTTCTTCGGACATCCTATTTAGGATATGATTAGAATCAATAATAGGACTGTTTCCTAAAAATACCATGGAATAAATGTCATTTTGGGTGATGAAATTAATGGATCTTATTAGTTATTAATAGAATAAAAATTCATCTGATGTCTGGATGGGAGAGTGTAGGGGATCCCTTTTGAAAATTAGGTGAGTGGAACACTTGGGAATATTTAATATTTTATAACAACACCATGTAACAATCATGGAATCATGGATTCAAAATTCTTAATTATAAAACTATATAATAATTAAGTTCAAAATTTAGTCATTAAAAATAAATTATGCATGTTTTATGTCATTTTTAAAATTATCTTTATAGTTTAATCTTCTATAAACCAATTTTTACCATAACTGTAATAATAAATTTTTAATATTTTTACTCTTTATTAAGACCAAAAATTAATTTAGACATAATAAATAATATAAACTATTAATATTAAAAATATGAAATTAATTTTACCAAATTCAATTCATATCAATGGAAAATATTGATTTAAAATTAAATCGAGAGTCATAATGAAAAATATGTTCTCCAAAGAATGTTTTCCCTATGTATAAATCTTTTTTATTTCTAAATTAAACATGAAATTAATTATTATGATCTAAAATGTATTAACCATATAATTATATAAAATTTATTACTTTTAAAGAATTTAAAATATAATATCTATTTTTAAATGCATTAATCAAAAATTTACATTAAATGAAATTATGAATTTTTAACTAGGAATTAAAAAATTATTATTTTTGAAAAATTATCAACATATCAATTTAAGATAACAATGATATTTCATTTAAAAAATTATGTTCATATGAAAATAAAATATGTGAATAAAAAAATAAAACTTGTCCACAAAATGCGGTAAACTGTTTTTTAGATCAATTCAAATTTTAGGAAAATAATTTGATCTATTATTATAGACAACGTAAAAAAAGTTTTAGATGGGTGAGAAAAATAAGATTAAATATATAATATATATTTTTAATTTAAATAATTCAATAACTATTAGTAATTTAATTTATTAATATAACAACATTATTCATATATAAAAGTAGTTTTTTTTTTAAACCATTTCTTTTACATTGAAAAAAATATTATTTTAATATCAAAGCAATTAATAACCAATGAATTTATTTTATAAATTATTAACTCATACAAATTAAATAAGTTATTTGTTCTTATTAATACCCAAAAACTTCACATCTATGTTATAAATTCCATGTTAAATAATAATAATTTGAATGTATATCACAATTTGTTTAAACTATGTCTGTCTTGTAACATAGTCTATCAAAACAATTATTTTTTAAAAAAGAATATTTTATAAAATTTATGGGTGTTACAAATTAAATTCTGGAGATATATTTATAATAGTATAAATGATATATAGTTAAAATATGGTGAAATAGTATTGCAAAATATATCATCCAAGAAGTGTTTTATGATATTTGGAAAGATAATAATGTAAATCCAATGTTATGTCATCAAATAAAAGATTTGTGATCTATTGTGGGATCTAAAATATTGAATAGATCTTCAAAAAAACCAATCTATAGAATATGATGTTTTCAATATATTTGTTTTGATGAAGCATATGAATGATCCATCACATTTATTTATCATTTTTTTTAGGTTTGGAAAACAATATCTCTTAAGAAGAAGAATGAGGGGAGACAATAAATCAACGGGACAATGTATAGTGAAAAAATAAAACTCATATAGTAAAAATTATTTATTAAACTCATAAATTTTAGGATGAAATGTGGGAACTATATAATTTTTAGTTGATAATTTATTGTAACTTATTTTCATCATGGGTGGGAAATATTGATCGTGATATTTATATAATATAGGTTTAATATAACAGCCCAAAAATTCTTTCCAGAAATTTGAGGAGTGAATTTCATCAGAAAAAATAGTAGACTAAAATGTAAAATTTCTATATTTTATCGAGATGAAATTTTTATAATATCATTACGAATAAAAAATTATGAGAATAAATATAAAATATAATTAATAAAACTAGAAGCATAATATAAGAACATTTAAATAAAAATACTGTTAAATTTAAATATTCAACCTCATTAATTTTTCTTCAAAATCATATTACTGATTACAATAGTGTAATGAAGTGAACATATTTTAAATTCAATTACCATATTGAGATAAAATTAAAGGAATATGACGAATTATTTTGATAATGTATTTAAATTATATATGCGAATATAATATGACGGTAATAAGTTCATTACTTATATGTATTATTAGTTATATAGTCAAACTTATTTTGTGAGATCGATATAAATATCTTCATTACTATTATTAATGTAGTGTAATTTTCATATTGGGATTTTAGTATTTTTTTTAAATATGTTTAACATATTACTCTTATATAATTTTTAATTATATAATTAATTAAAATTAAAATAATTTACTGATGAAAATTTGTGTATACTAAAAACATGTATGTTTATATTTTTTTTAAGTCTATCACATCGAATTAATTATTTAAAAAAATTATTATCTAAATTTATAATAGATAATAATATTCATGTAATGAACATAAAGTATAATCATGAATAAAAACTATTAAAAATAAAAATAGATATTTATTAAAGAAAAATTATGTTCCATTATATTTTTCAAAATGGAATTTCATAGATTTAATAAGATAAAATTAAAAAAATAGACACCAAATTCAGAATTATCACTTGTAAATTATAAAACATGGAACGTATTTTGTTTATTGTAAAAAATACTCATTACATTAATCATTTATCTTAACTAAAATTTCATAATATGGGGTAAGTTACATGACATTATATTTGATTAATTAAATTGATAGTTTGATATTATATATTCCATTTGATATGTTTGGGGGTCAATTTAAAAAATTATGTCAACCTTTCCTTACAAAACTCATGGAACTACCATGTGATTCAGTGTTTACCCCTCACCAATCATATGTTTCAAAAAATTGTCCGTTATTTCTATTTTTATGAGAACTATCATCTACCAATTCAACACCACCTATCTAATATAGTTTTATCATATGTACATTTAAATATATACTCTAGTAATTTTGTCTCTCTCATTCTGTTACTTCATATAAATTATTTATGTATAGATTATTCATTACAAATTTTTTTCATTAGTAGAATTATTTATTTCATCAAAATAATTAATAATATTGTATTCAAATATTTCTTTTGAATAATCATATTATCACATAATATTCAAATATACTACTCAAGTGGTGTGGTAATGATATCTTTAGAGTGTTAAAAATTATATTATAAAAATATTAAAAAACACTCTTACTGAATCCTCGGTATAACATGTAATGGTTTTAGGAATGTTCAATTACTTAAATTAATAATGAAATCATATATTTCTTGTTTTCATCATGAATGACTATAAAAAAGATAACAGTGTTATATAACATTATCATTTATTTTTTTTATTAATATATATATAATTTATACTCTAAAAATAATCATCATTATCTAATAGCATATTATTATAGGTGAATTCACTTGAAACATTCACATTATCAATTAAGATATTATAAAATATATATGTATCTTTGATAAAATAAATAGGAGAAGAAAAAAATAAAAAATAACTTTGCTCTACTTCAGAAACTCTATTAGTGATGAGAATAATAAAAAAATTATTATTCAAATCATCACAAAAAAAATAATATGAAATAGTATAATATATTAAAGTTTTTTTATGATAATAAACTATTACTTATATATGTATATATATATATAATTGAAAAAATTCTTTAACATAATTTTCAATAGATTTAAAAAAAATAAATTTGTTACTAAAAAGTATATGATTATTGTAGTGGATGTTATAGCTCATTCAATGTCGAGAAAATCCAAATATATTCATTTTATAATAATTTTATTTTCTTGGAGAAATTTATGATATTATACACCCATTTTTATTTTTATGGTTCATATAATTCTCAATAATTGTATGTTTTCTTAATTTAAATTTGAATAATAGTAATTTTTATTTTCAATCCAAGTTCTCTCATTCCTTGTATCATGATTCACATAATTCTAATGACGTGGGATTACTCTTTAATTGATCTTTTTTTAATTTTAATACTCATTTTAATTTAAATATTCTATTTTTATGTTGATATATTTCCCTCTTTTTCTAGTTAAATAAATTTTTAATATATAAATACTTTTTGTGATTTATTTTCACTTTATTATATTATATATATATATATATGTAAACTTTCACACTTTTTAATGTGTATATGCATTAAATGTAATTTTTATAAAACATAAAAATCATTTTTTGATAATTTCGGTTGTAAAATATTTAATATATATACTATATCACCCCTATTTCCACATAAACCTATTACAAATACTTTTTTTAATTATCTATTAATTTTGGATTCTTGAAACTATTATAAATTTTTTATCACATATTTCTATCTATATTTATAAATTTTATTCAATTAACTATTTTAATTTATATACATTTAGTATCTTCCAATGATAAATTATTCGGTCATTTTATTATTTAAAAAACTTATTAATATTCTTATTTTATCTTTTTGAAGTAATTTTGAATGAGAATTTCATCTAAATTTTATTTTATTACAAGTTTTTCCAATATAAATAAAAATATTTTCATGCTTTCTCAACCATTTTACCCTTTTTATAAATTAATTGTACTACATAAACTATTTTTTTTGTAAATTTTCAAAAAAAAATAGTTATAACATATTTTACAATAAATTAACTTATCATTATTTAGTTTTATTAAAATGGATTAATAGTCATCTGTTCTATTATTAGGAACTATTTTATCATTTTGAAAAATCCCTGGAGTTTCTCCATTGAATATTATATTATTCATTATGTTCCCCTAAAATAAATTTATGATGTATTAATTTATCATCGTTATACTTCCTCATATTATATGTTTCTCACAATCAAATTCTTTATTTAAATAATCAATTAATTTGTTATGTAAATTCATATGCATCTATAGTTATATTAATATTTTATCTTTGATTGTATTTATACATAACTACTTTTATCAAACCTTATAATCAATAAATATTAACAATAACCAATTTCCCATTACATTTCTAATGTGAATAAATTATATTTATTTTCGAGAATGATCGGTGTTCAATAAGACTACTATAAAAATTATAGTATAAGGTAAAAAATATTTAAATGGTTATATAAACATTCACACAATGTTTAAATCCATATAATAAAATCATCAATTGTGAATCCCTTTATAGATATGTTGATTTACATTCTATGAATTTTTAAATTTATATTTTGTTTGCTGATTTATACATTGTAATTTACCTTTTGTGAATCAACTTATTTAGTGGAGTTAATAAAATTATGATTCATGAATGATTTCATTTTGCAAAAATACATATAGTTTATATTAATATAAGTATTTGTGTTTTAATTATATGTCACTTAACTGAATTTGGTAGAGGTTTATATTTCCTGAGATCACAATGTTACGTCCATACATTATAAAGATAGAAATGAGCACATTTCTATTTTTTACCATCTTGATGTAGTCTATATTCAAATATTATTCATCTAAATAACATAGTAATCTATTTTCATTACATTTTTTTTTATCATGTCATCTATGATTTTTTGAAATAATTATTTATGTACATGATGTGGTTAACTAGTTTAAAAAGTCCATGATTTTATATATTTTTTTTAATTTTCTAGTATTAATGATTGGGGTCTTAATAGGTTTTTTATTTTTATATGATTTTACATTATTATTACATTGTATATGTTATGTTATTCTAATAATCCATTTATGGTTATAAATTCCTACACATTGATATTTTCTTATTCCATTTCACCTCATGATCACTACTTTTGATTTAAGGATATTAATAAATTAATGAAGTAGATATAGTATGATCATTTATTCTCACACATTTATTATTTAAGGATAAATCACACACATCCTATTATAATTTTTCTTTCTTATAAACCAATTAATATCTCACTATTCATATGTTTCTTATATTATGAGGTATTTCTTATAAATATTTGATTATTGGTCTAGAATGGAATCATCTACGAGGATGTGTTATGGATAAAATTCACTAAATGGTGTCAAATAAGAATGTTATTTAAAACAATTTCCAATGATACTAAACATCTACATTCAAATATTGTATTATAATTTCATTAAATATGATATTTAATAAAGGGAATTTAAATTAAATATGTCTATATAATTCATGGGATGTTTCCTATATTATATATGTTAGGTTGAAAAGTATTCCATTCTGAAATGTTAAACCAACACAGTATAGTTTGATATGTCTTTTACTATTGAGAATTAGAAAGGGATATATGAATTTCAACCACCCATGAAAATTTAATAATCAATTTCAATCCATATAAATTTTAATTAATTATATATTATGTAGTTATATTAATTGTTATATTGTTTAATGAGTATTTTTTTTAAATATAAAATAGATTTATTATTATTAACTAATATAATTAACTCAATCAAAATCATCACTATTCCAGACTTTTGAATAGAACCATTTTTAGGATTACAAATTCATTTTTTCAAGAAATAGTTGTATTTTTTATTTTATTTTTTTATTTTATTTTTCATACAACTTATAAATATTGAATCATTTAAAATGGTTTAATATATAGAATTAGAAGGTCCACATTTTTTAAAAATGGTTAATTTTATTTTATGTCATTGTTAATAGTAATCGTAGTAAATAATGACACCTTGATAAGGATAAATTTTGTTATTACGGTTTAAAATTTCAGGATAAGACCTAATAATTTTTCTAACACCTCTATTGATTTTATTTGATATTTATTTGCATATAGAAACATCATAGGTTTAAAAATGTTGAATTTTTAAGCCACTTTCCATTGATAAAGATGTTAATATAATTTTAAATCATGTGTAAAAAATAAAACTCTCTTTTATAATAACTATATAATTTTTTATAGTAGTAATAAGAGGATATTTTATGTTAAAAATAGTTATTTTAAATATAAAGGATATTTCAAAACGGTATTTTAATTTTAAATATCAGTTTCTAAATATTTACTACACATGCTCACACAACATCAACATAGTGCTCATGCATTCCAAAGAAAAATCATTTTAATGATTTTAAAAACTCAAAAAGATGTATTTTGGTTCTATTATTGTGTACCATAAATTTTATAGTTAAATATTACATATTAGGGAGGTATTAAAGGTTTACATTTGAACTAAATTACTATATTGAGTTCATTAATTTCAAATAAAATAAGTAGTTCCAAAAATGAGATTACTTCTATTTTATATTAAACTCTATTTTATATTAAGATTTAAATCATATATAACTAATAAATTTTTCCATGTGACATCGATTGGGTTGAGAATATCTACTATGTTAAATTTAGTATCCACTTTTACTTTTATAAAATATTTTTTACTCCTCTATTATAATTTATTTATGTGGTAATTTTCAGATGGATTGATATGGGTTAAAATAATGAGGGAAGTGGAAAACCATAACCATAACCTAACCGAATTGTACTAAATTAGGTTATTTTTATTTTTCAACATCTTATTATTGAAATATATCAATTTTCATCCATTTTAGGTTAAAATTTTAGTTATATTATTTTAATAAATTATGTAATCTAGGTTTACCCTATCCCTCAATTATAATTAGGATCATCCTCTCCTATATTATTAACAAATTTTGAGCACTATATTTTTTCCATGGAATACAAAAAACAATCATAAAATTCACTCCCAAAATTCCAATGGTTTTGGTCTCACCAAAAGGAAAAACATATAAGGATACATATTTAATCCAAAAAGGCTATTAGAAGGTGAAGTATAAATCCTTACCTACCATTTTAATGTTTATTTCAACTTTAACCTCTTAAATTTTAGAATAACCATCATCAAATAATAACATATGTATATCTCATATATTTAAATTTTATTATCACTATAGTCAATCACATTTTCATATAATTTTATATATTGTTTAGATTGAAATCATCACGAATGTGTACATGTGGATTACCACCTCCACAAAGCCATAATTTATTTCCCATCATATCATATCATGGATGTTTATAATTAAATTTATAGTGTATATATACTATATAAATGAAATTATTATCATTTGGAATGATTATATGCCTTCATTTTTCTTGAATTTTCTTCCACCAGAAAATTATAACATCATTCGTATATATGTTTGGATTACCACCTCAATGAGGCAATATGATTCATTTCTAACACATTCCTTTCATTCATGGATATAAAATTGTTTTAAAAATTTATGATTATGTCATGATTATTATTTTGGATAATATTTGGTAATTACAACTGAAATCATGTTCATTCTACTAATGATATTTTTGGTCCTTGAACCAAACATCTTGAAAACATAAAACATAAATTTATATGATGATTTAACTAAGGAAAATATTTTGATAAACTTCATAATAAGAATTATAATAATAAAATGAACATAAAAAATTATACTAATAAAGGAAATATTTAATATTATTTTATTATTTATGATGATTAAAATTTTATGCGATGAGTAGTACTCGATTTTGGGACACTCTAACATCAAACATTCTTTTAAATGTTTTATTATTTTATTATATAAATTTATTTCATCCATGTAAACATTCATAAAATTATTTAATAGATTTTTTGATAATGATATAAATTACATATAAATTTCATTTTATATCTATTTTAAATTTCTATAAATGTTTTCAAAATGAATGATTTTGTTTATTTTATATAGAATGTTTTAAAATTCATTACAATTGGAAATAATGTTCTATTTTAATGTATATGACATCAATGACATTTCACATCACTAAAATATTTTTTATGTTTTTATTCCTCTACATGCTTTCTTGATTTTATAAAATAATATCAATTCTTCTAACTATTCTAGGTATTTTAGTTTTGAAATTGGGTTCTAAAAAGTTAAGGGTATTTTAATATCTGAATTCATTTTTCATATGGGTATAAAAGTGTTTTTATGGATATTATAATTAACGTATGAGAGAATAAAATGTGTTTTTCATAATATGGTACTTGAAAAAAATAGTTAATGATTAGTGATCCTGAAATAGTTTATATGGTGGGTGATCCTAAAACATGTTTTGTGATATAAAACCTAATACGTCATATAAGATGGGTTATCTATATATATCTCTCCAATACATTATTTAATGTTTAATGATTTCAAGGGTAAGAAGGAGGGAGTTAACCAAGGAAGTTTCTCTTATAGATTTATCTACGATCTTGTGAATTATAAAATGAGATTATCTTGGGATATTAATATATAACACTATATTTTTATAAAGAGTTTCTATTTTCAATCTGTAGGTTTTAAAATATAAAACTTAGAAAAACTGTGTGCATCACTTAGATATGATTTATTTTATATTCTCCAATTATATTTTTAATATATAAAAAAATTATTGTATTTCTAATTTTTCATTGGACTAATACATTTCATAATATTATTTATGTTACTGAGTTTTTTGTGCTCCTTCCACACATTTAAGTATTTTCAAATGTTATATGAATGAATAAAATTAATGATAATGTTTCATTTAAAGTCCAAAGTATTTTTAATAAAAGGAAAAAATTAATTTAAAATGTAATATATATTGGAAAAATTATATAATCATTAATAGTGTACACTTTACAATGTATGGGGTTTTAGGTAATCATGGTGAGCCAGATCTGTAAAATTGTAATCCTTAAAGATCCTCAAAATGGTTGAAATTGAATTCTTAACTAATAACACATAATTATATAATGATTTAATATTGTACCCCATAGTTAGTATCAGATGAAATGTTTAGATAAATTTAGATGTTATGATATAATTAATTTAATTTCTTAAGAGATTTTATAATATGGTTATATTGGAATTATATCGATTTTAAAGATTATTTTATTTCATTGAATGAAAAATGTATATTCATAATGGTTTTCCATATAGGAAACATTGATGAAGATGTATAAAGGCACCCAGAGGAAAATATAATATCCAATAAGTATCATGGAATTGCTAGGATTTTAATAGATTTGTTTTTTATAATGATATATTAGTTGACATAGCCAATAAATGATGGTGGAATCCATGTTTACCAAAAACCCATTTTTACATTAAAGAACACATGGATAATTGACCATTTTATAAAATATAACCCTCCAAAATTAGGTGTAACCATAGATCACATTGTTTATAAGGAATGAATAAATGATCTGGAAAAGATATTCAATGTCATCCTATGATCAAAATGTCTAAATGTATATCATCAAAATATTATTATTTTCAAGATAATGTTGATAGATTATGTCCATTATTTTAGCATACTAGAGAGATAGATGATCTGTATTCACTAATGTAAAAATTTCCTATACCAATGGTTTGGAACTATTGGTATAGGTCCCCAAACAATTGGTATAGCCTATGCCAATGGTTTTTTAAGCCCTTGGGAGATTTGTCATTGAGAAAGACCTATCCCAATGGTTTGTATAAATCGATTAGGAATGGTATTTCCCAATATTTTTCCAAACCATTGGTATAGGTAAATCTAAAAAAACATTATGCATAGGTTTTAACCCATAACCAACACATTATATACCAAATAATTTACCAATATCACATAGTTACCTTTATAAAGAAATTTGGATATATATATATATATGAATATGTAATTTATATATTTATTTATTTGAAGATATTCGACAAAATAATTCATAAAAATATGGGTACATATCACAATGGTTCTGAAAACTGTTACGAAAGACCTCTCAAAATGGTTTTGAGAACCGTAGGGATATGTACCCACCCTTTCCGAAAAGATTACCCAAACCATTAGGAAAAGTTGTCTCAAATTACCCTTTCCCAACTATTTTCCAAATTCATTGGGAAAAGTGGAACCATTCCCAATGGTTTGAGCAAACTGTTGGTAATGTGGCCTAAAAATACCCTTTCCCATATGTTTTGGAAAAATAGTTGGTAAAAGTGGTATCAATGTACCCTTGACAAATGGATTTGGAAAACTCATGGGAAAATTGGACTTATGCCAATGGATTTTAAAAATCGTTGTTATAGGTAGGATTTCTAGTAGTGATTCTATAAAATGATAAAATTGAATGTATGATTTTTAATTGAAATACTTACCTAAGGCTGTATGACTAAAAATAGTGAAATAATTTTTGAAAATGTGGTATGAGAATGATTCAATAGTGACATATGATGAAAATATTATTATTTTTTCAAGGCATGAGCTATATTTTATATAGAAATACAATAGTGAACATTATATATTTTACTGGAGATTAAATGAATATCTTATTATATATTTGGAATCACATGTATTTAAAAATTATGAGAATGATATTTTGTTGAGAGAGTTGAGATGAGTTTTTTAACACCTATATACCTCACAATTACTAAAGTAATAAGTAGTGAGGGTAAATGAAAAGGTAGAAAGACTCAAATGCTAAATATAGAGGCAAAACCCAATATGTTCTAAGTGTTATAAATTTCTTATATGATTTATTTTATGACTTGAGAAGTGTTATTGGTGTTGTAGGTTCGGTTAAGGCTCTTTTGACTACAATGAAAATCGTTTTGAACCATCTAAGAATGTAGTTATAAGTGGAAAATAAATGGTGAGTAGTTTTAACTCAAACATGTTGTGGAATTATTCTAACGTGTTTCCAAAGTTAGTTACATTGGATGGAATGCATAATAATTGAAATTGAAATTTTTGTGGAAAATCATTTTATATTACTATGGTTTTTGTTGGGTCATCTAATGAATTTGTGATAGTTATATTTCTTGTTTATTTGATTTATACTGATGCCTTGTTTGACTCTATCCGTTCACATTCTATCATTTAAGATAAATTTGAATGTATAATGGGAATATAAACTCATGAAAAGAAGATATAAATTTCGAGGAAAACACCGAGAGGAATAATTGTTATAATAATGATTTACAAGAATATTGCTATATTTATTAGTGGGACAGTCTTCCTTAAAAGTATAATTATGCTTCACATAGTAGAGTTTTATTTTAATTTGTGTATGGACTACATTTCATTTTATAATGATAATATTCATTGGATATATAATAATGATACATTTAATGATTTTCTACCTTTGATAACATATTACATAGACGAGAAACTAACAAGTCATGATAGTGAATGTAGCCTAGCTAAATTTGTTGAAATCAATGATATTGATAAGATTAGTGATGTGATTATAGTTAATTAATATATAGATTTATTTCATAATAATTTTCTTATAATTAATCCTATTTTGGAGGTTGAGTTTACAATTGAATTAGACTCTAATTCTAAGATAATTTAAAACCAAATTTATCGACTGGCTCATGTACATCATTTGGAATTGAAAAATAAGATGCAGTAATTTATTGACAAATGTTTATTTTATATTCATTGTGGAGCATAAAATTTTTCATAGATTAATCTTAGTTAAAGGTAAACTCATTTAATGGTGAAGGAATAAGATAATTCAAAGATAGTGTTTCATAATATATATGGAAATTATGTTTTTTTATATCCTTTGATTTCTCTAGTTCATTATCAATATTTATATATGTTTTGAAATGAGTATTCCATAACTATATACATCATTTTTTATTTGTTTTCTTTATAATATATTTTTATACCCAAAAAGTAATGATGATAATGAATCATGCCCAAGGATTTATTTTCAAACCCTCAATGAAATAATGTAATATTGAAAATCTATTAAAAGAGAATTTTGTTTAAAAAATATTCCTTGTATCTGGTATATTCTCTCTAATTATGGAATAATTGTGGATCCTATTGAAAAAAATATTGTTTAATATTTTAAAATACATATGAATGTCACATATTGATAGTCCACCATGTTTCCTTAATTCATACAGGGCTAAAAAAATTACACAATTTATAATACATATACAACCTATCTAAAAAGGTAGTATCTAGAATATTTGAGTGTTGAACCCACAAGGACGATAAATATGTTCAAAATTAATTAAGAAGATTAAAATTAAAATTGATTTATTATTTTGATGACATGAATCCAAGTGCAGTAAATACTGGGTTTTGAAATCAGGAGAGAGACCTAATAGGTTCAGTGATTTTCACATTCATGAGGTAGGGATTTAATTGGTATGGGTTTCATAGGGTGGTTATCATAATTGGTTCAACATGGATCCTTAGTCTGGATATCCTATAATAATATGATGATTGCACCATTGGAATGGTCATATTCTAGATTAAGTCACTGAAATTAGATACCAAAAATATTTTTTTAAAATGATTAACCTATATTTCATAATGGTAATACATAAAATATTCCAATTATGTGATTAAAATAAATAAACATCCTTAAATAACAAGAAAATGACATGAAATTTTAAAATTAAAAAGATTTTAATTAATATGGTGAGTTGTAAGAATCCAAAAATATGAAAAATAAATAAAAAATCCATAACAACTCATCCCCCTATAATGATATTATATTATCAGAAAGAAATTACTCATTCTTGGTTTAATAACAATAGGTATATTGGATTCCCAAATAAGAATGGTGGATAAGAACAATGTTGAAGCAAGGCTCCAGATTGTTACTCCATGCATGTAGAATTCCCTTAGCCATTTGTTAGATCTATTTGGTTTGTCACCCCAAAAATGGATCGATCGAGGTCTCCTCCTATAGGAAATAATTTCAATCCTAATAATCATTTGCATTTATTTTTATAGTCACCAATAATTAAACATCATTGAATATACATTCTTTTCATGCAATATCTTGAATTTAGTTCCATGATAAGGCACCGGTATTTTCAGCGTACTCTTCAAAAATCTCATCTAAAATAAGTCATGTCATATAATTGGAAGGCACAACTTGTAGTTGTCTTTCACAATAGGAAACATTGTCCTGACTTGTCCAGCATGGAAATTTTTTTTGAAAACTCACATTGTGTAATCAGAATACACGACGTGTAATCTCCCTACTCCAAAATATATAGCTTTTTTCATCTTCAAAAATCCAGTGTTATTCCATGAGCATTGCTTATGGACCATGGTGTATTTTAGCTCTATAAATATCCTCTTTTCATTTATTTTTCATTAATATGTTATACCCTTCCATAAAACATTAAAAAAATCAAATTTCTTCAAATAGTGAAATAATAGTCATTTAAATACACAAATTAATATCATAAATTACTATAAAATATATGGATGAAATATTACTATCACATATATTAAATTATTTCATATATTACTTGGTTAATTCAGCTGGTTAGTTGAAATATATGCTCAATTAGCGATCTCAATGAACTTGTATACTCGAAAATGAGTTAATTTAATCCGTTGGAAGAGAATAATGACTATTTACCTAAATTGAAAGGAATATTTTTAGTGACTTAGTTATGTCCATTCCATCTAGAAACATTGAAACTGTCATCTATATATATGAACCCCTGAAGTTACTCGATTAGGATCTGATAAAAATTGATCATGTAATTTCATATGCATAATATCATCTTAAACCTTATAATTTATCTAATAATACCCATGATATGAAATTATTTATTGTAGTATTTTTCTTTAAAAATTTTGAGGAATCTTTTATATGATGTAATATGTGAAATATATACTGATCTTATACTTTTTAATTTTTTATTCACTCATAAATATTCTAACATGAGACATAGAATATAGCTAGAACTAATTAAGGATTATGATTTCATAATTAATTATCATCCCCAAAAAAACTATGTAGTCGGTGTATTGATTAAGAGGGGATAACAAATCATTAAAATTTATATGTTTAGAACCTAATCTTTTGGTAATGGATTTAATGAATGATGGAATATAAATATTGTAGGTAATAATGCATGATATTTTATAATTCATTATTATATATAATGTTGTTAAAAAAATAATATTTCATAGATGGAAGACCCTAATTTTCTAGGAATTTTGGAAGTAATAATTTAAGGAATGTCTCATGAATTTATTATTTAAGAGGAATTCAATTTTTGATTTGGAAATGGTTTTTTGTGACATGTATCTACCAATTTTTAAGGAAATTTCAATGTAAATCTAAAAATAAATCATTTTCTCTTAATCCATGTAGTACTATAATATTCATTGGCTATAGAAAGAATTCTCATTAGGAAGGATTAAAGATTGATACTTTATAGTTCTCTACAAAATGTTTTAATTTTAATTATTTTAACTCCATGAGACAGTTATCAAAATTGATTAATCATTATTTTATTATTCTATAGTGGAAATATGAAAATATATCCATAGATTTTTTGGGGGTAATACCAAAGAAATCTTGAGGTAATAATGTTATTTGAAATAATTTTTATCAAATAATTTAATTTTCACATTTCAATCCCATTCCATAAAATATACCATAAGATAAAATTTCCAAAATATAACTCAAAGATATAGTCTTTTTTTATAGAATTTTTGACTCCACTATATCGCACCATGATCATAGGTTTATTTCTAATTGTAATAAAGTACTCCAGATTTCATTAGGTGCTGAGATAATTTTTAGTAGAGATTTTCATCCTTAATCTGATGGACAAACTGAGATAACCATTCTGACCATATAAGAATTTGTTCATTTTTTTTCAATTAACTAGCATGGATTTGAGAATCAATATCATTTATTAGATGAATTTTTTTATAAAAACAATTTTCATTTTAGTATACACATGGGATCCTTTTAGGTATTATATGGGATGGTGTTCCAGACAATAGTTTTTTTGGATAAATTATTTGAATAAAATTCATCAAGGTAGTGTTGGTAGAAGAAATGTATGAGAAGGTGAACATGATTCAACAAATTATGAAGATATATTATATTATGTATATACAATATGTTTAAAATAGAAGGAAACCCAATATTTTTATGCAGTCGATTAGGACATTCCTAATGTATATCCATGATAATTTTTTATCACTTCACATAAAAAGAGAACATAATTTTGAATTATATTGGACAATGTAAAATCATAGAGAATGTTTTATCATTTTTCTATCGATTTCCTTTCTTATTACTTGATCTTAGTTACATAACATATGTTATTTTTTTCGAGAAGAAAATATGTTTCAGATGTATCTATTATTTTTAAAAATAATGTAGTTCAGTTTGAAGAACATATTTATTTTTAGAAATTTACAGTAAGAATTATTCAATATAGAGAATATATTTTATGGTATAAGGTAATTCATAATGTTAAAGATATTTTTGAAAAACACATGGTTAAAGAAGAAACATGTAAATTAAAAAATTTAATGGAGGAAATATACCACCACTTGATAAAGTAATGAATAAAAATTTTAAGTGGCAATTTAAAAAATGTGGAAAAAAGTAACAACCTAGGTAATTTAAATAATAAATTTCATGCCTTATTAATATTAATTAGTTACATTTTATATATTTATATTAATCAAATGAAGATTAGGTAATTTTTGAAGAAAAAAGGAAATATTTTTATTCTTATTAAATTCATTTGCATGTACAATATTGTATTATTTAAAAGAATAAGATCTAATTTTGGGAATTATAATTTACAAAAAAATGTATTTTTGATATTAGAATATGAAAATCATATTTGGGTGATGTTTTATAATTTTTTTTGAAAAGTATGATTTTTCAATAAATAATAAACATTACATATATTAAAAAAAAGGTAATTTCATTTCATTATTTAAAGAAAATAAATAGACTAATATGATCTTAAAGTAACATATTTTGAACATAATAATAAATATTATAAACAATTACATTTTAATCATATTTATACCATATTTTGGTATAAGTTCATTTTTTATCATAAAAACATTTTTTTATAAAAATAACTCTCTAATGTGTTTTTCATGTTAATCATAAATTATTTTATACAAATTTCAAAATATTTATCTATAAAAAATGATTTATATTTTTTGAAACAAGAATATTCATATTTTTTAAGTGTTTTATTTTATGTTTTGGTCATTATGAATAGTAGCTACTATAAATATTGTCACCTCGGTAAGGGTAAATTGGGTAAGTAACGTTAAAAATAATGTTATATGGACTCAAAGACTATAATTTTTTTACTATTTTATTGGATAATTATTTCTCCACCATTTCCATTAATTATGCAAAAACCATGAAACATTGTCTTATTTTCCTTCAATAATGACCTTAATATAATTTAATATAATGAATAAAAACAAAGGTTCACTATGTTTGTTTTTATATCCCTGAATTGTTTCCTTTGGGGTAAAATGTGTCTTTGTTCTATAATAAATGTTTATTTGAAAGAGATATTAATTTTTATTATTATAATTTATTTTTAATATTTTTTGATGAATATTTTACCTAAATTTCTTATGTGACACCAATAGAGAGCTTTTACAAGAAATAGAAATATCATATAAATGAATTTTGATACTATGTAAGTAATATTGTTTGGGTACGTTATAGTGTACCAAAAATATCATAGATCAATATAACATATTATATTATTGTTTAAGGTTTATAAAAGAATTATGTTCTTATCAGGATGTCATTAACATCAAATAAACTGAATATTTCCAAAAATAAAATATTTGATATTTTATGATAAATTATATTTTATTACATTTATTAAAATCCATAAAATATTATCCTTTTCATGGTAATTTTTTATTGATTAAAATATCATCTATGGTCTATTTATGTTCCACTTTTCCTTTTATACTATCTTTATTGTCTCGTATAGTGTAAATGATCATTGATGTCATTATAATTGTCAAAATGGTTAACGATGGTTAAAGCAACAGATAAGGTGAAATCATCACATAAACCTATAAAAATATTAGTAGATGAATGGACTTATATTTTTAATCATGATATCATCAAAATATAAAAACTAATATATATTTTTCTATTAAAAATAATTCATATTAATTTAATAGTATAGGTATTTCCAAGAGTGACCCTCCCCTTATATATAAATGGGAATTCCCTCTTCTTATTTCCTCATATATTTATGGGCAAACTAGTTCTGAAAATCATTTTTGATTCCTCCTCCAAAATTGAATTCCCACATTGTATTGCTCATGTATTCACCCATATACCAAACCTAAAATGATAAAAGTGTATTCCAAAGAGCCTATCTAAATAGAATATATAAATCTTAAAAATCCTATTTCTAGTTTATTTCTTCTTACACATATTTCAAAACTTATTTAATTCATATGGAATAATTAAATCCATATAATTTTGATAACTTAATTCTATTTTTATTAAGGTATAAAACTTTTTCTTATGATTTTCACTTTTTTGGTATATGAAAATATCACTAATGCATACATGTGGATTGAAAAATCCCATATGTGATGTGTAATGTTTTCCATCATTGACTATGAGGGTTTTTTATAATTTTGGATTTAATTAATAGATACATTAATAATTAAATTATTATCATTACAGAGAGATAATATATAATCTTTTTTTAACAATCCATCTTTGGGAAAATGATAAAGTTATTTGTTTATATATATAGATTACCACATCATTAAATTGATAAGATTCATTTCCCCCATTTCCTTCCATAAGTGGTTAAATTTGTCTTCAAAAATGATTATAATTTCATGATTATTATTATACATACTATTAAATAATGACATAATTAACCACGTTCTTTATAAAAAATATGTTTTTAGATTGTAAACCGACCATCCTCAAAACATCCTATATAAACATAACTAATGTAGTAACTAAATAAAACATCATTATAAAGGATATTAGTGTGAAAATAAAATATTAATTAAAATTAAAATGGATAATAAATATTTTAAAATTAACAAAAAAAATTATTCAGGATGATACTTAATGTACATGATGTTTCAGCCTCAATTTAAGGGACACATTAACTGTAAATATCAATTTAAATGTTTTAAATTGATATTTTCTAAATTCATTTATTCTATGTCTATATCCATAAACATATATTATGGATTTATTTTTATGGACATAAATGAATTAAAAAGTAAATTTTATATGTTTATTGAATTTCTTAACAATGTTTTCAAACTGAATCTTTTTAAATACTTTTGTGTAACATTTTTACATTCTTTACCAAATGAAAAATGAATATTATATTTTAATATAAATGGTTCCAATTTATTTTCCTGGGACATAAAATAATATATTTTTGTTTTTATTTCTTTACATGCATTGAGGTTTTGAAAAAAATAAAAACCATACTTCCCTATGTTTAGGTTATTTTATGTTTTGAAAATGACTTATTAAAATGAATGATTATTGAGATATTTGATATTGTTTTTTATATCAGTTTAAAATATTCTTGATGTGTTTCATGATGGAAAATGTGAACAATGGAAGGTTTTATTCAGGATATGGTATGTGATGATTATAAATGATATTGGGTGAACACAGTACAACTTATAAAATTGGTGATCCTGATACACCTTATATAAAACATGAGTCTGATATAGCTTATCCAATAAGTGAACTCAGTATAGCCCTCTAATGGATTAGATAATTGTTTTCATCTTCAATGGAATTAAGGGGGGAGTCCACCGAGGAGGATTATCCAATGTATTTAACAAAGAAACCATTATTTATAAGTTGAATTTATCATGGGTTTTGTATATAATTCTATATATTTCCTAAAAGGGTTTAAATTTTTATGTGATGAGTTTTAAATGTTTCAAAAGAGAAACAATTTTTTATTTTTCACATGTAAAATGTCTATTTGAACAACTAGGTGAATTTAATGATAATACTAAATATATTATTAGTATTTATATTTTTTACTATACTAGTAGATTTATTTCTTTTATCTACCTTATATAGATTTTTGTTATTATCCCACAATTTTAAATTATGTTCACGGGGTGTATTGATGAGTAAAAAAAAGTCGTGTTGAATATCAGGAATATTTTTCAGGGAAAAAATTTATTTCATTTTTCATGTTTTATATAGTGGAAAAAATAGAATCTGATTAAAATTGTCCACTATTTAATATGTGTGTTTTTTAAATGTAAATTAAAAACTTATTCTCTAAATTTATTTACTATAAATATCTTAAAAATATATGAAAGTAAACCCTTGAAATTTTACTCTATATTATATAATGTTTTATGTTTGGATCCTTACAGGTATAATTAAATGGAAATAGTTTCTATCTAAGAAGAAAACCAATGGGATATATTGATCATAGCATTTAATGTTGTCTATTGAGGACTCTCGTTGAATTTATTCAATTGTGCAGACATACCTTTATGATTTACCTTTATTCTCATGCATATGTGTCACTATAGTGTATATCTATATTTGATGTCTATGGAAAACTCCATATAAATATTTTGATGATACTAATATTTCATTCTAATGTAACCATTTTTTGTTCTCAATTTTCCCTCACCATGTATTGTGTATATATATCATGAAATGATGATCAAGTAAGAAATAACCTCAAAAAAGAGATAATATGAGAAATTTTAGTATCTATAGCCCCATCATCCAACATTGAGTTACTGAATTATTTGTAATCATAAAAATGTGAAAAATATATGGTGATATTGTTTAATATTTATATTGGTATGTGTAATTATTTTTTTCATTCCCATGGATTTATTACTCTCTTCAATAAATATATAGTATATGGTGATCATTAAGGTGTTACATTAAAATCTATATCTTCATATTATACAAAAAAAGGTTTTCTCGTATATTTTCTATATATCTTTATTTCACATCAAGGTGGTCAATGATAAGTTCTGTAAATCCTGCAATTTTTCATTTAATATCTGTAGTATTAATAGAACATTGAGTATTGTTCCAGAAAACTTTCACTATAATTTTATGTGTTGTATAAGTAAAAACACATTCACTTGATTTATATACACTATAATTGATACTATAGATCATCCATTTATGATTCATCGGTTATCTCTTGGATAGATAGTTGGGAAACCATTTTGTAAAGGTATTGTATCTCAAATGGAATTTAGTTTCTTGTTATTAATCATAAATAAAGTAGAAGTTTCCTTCAAACAATGATTATTAGCTACCTTATTGTCTATCATTGAATGGAATACTATATAAAAATCGTAGTACAAGATTAACTTTGACCATCATCATTGATTCACATTCATTAAATTATTTTGTAATAATTTTCTCTATACTCGTGTTATTCTATTTGGTTCACTCTTCATTCCATAAATGTAAAACCTCTAAGTCATCTTGTCCAAGAAAATTTTTTTGATTCTATATCATGAGATGAATAATTTATCTAATTAATAATAATATTTCATGTTTTATATGTTATAAATTTTCCAGTTTCAATGAAGACACATCCTCATTTTTCTTGATGTTTTCATGTGTATCCTGAATCCCTCTCTATATTAATTTTCTACGAGTAAAAATATAGTAACTATAAAATTATCAGTCATCATTAATAATTAAAAAAATTAAACCATTTAATTTTAGAAGGTTGGTCCAAGGCCCTTTTTATTTAAACATAAACAAAAAAGTTAAAACAAGGAGAATTGAAGAAAGGTTCACACTAGTCATAAATGCCATCACAATGAGGTGCCACATTATTTCTAAATCATTTTATCTATCCTTCATTCCTTACCTCGTAAGGATCCCCCATCTGTTTCTCAGCCCCACCCACATCCACAAACCCTAGTGTGACATGCTTACAACTTTTTTATTGTTGACGAAGAATTTCAATGTTCGATCCATCCAAGTGAGAATCCTCAGATTGGGACTCAAAATTCTTTGTTGTCCAATCCTCCTGTCCTCATCCTCTCCCACATTTTATAGGATGATGTCCCCATTTCCAATTAGCATGTTTCCAGGAGCCTTCCTAATCATCATATTTTACAGATGATTAGAGAAATCCCATTTATGTAGTCTCATATGTCACTTTGCTGAGATAGTTTTTGAAGTGTTTTTGAAATTACGAAGGAATCAATATCTCCCTTGGCGTCCCAAAAATTTTCAATGGAAGTACCATTTACATCAAAAATCTTTACATTCCTACTGTAGGAGTTTATATCTTAAAAAAAATTATAATAGGTCACCTACTCGTCATTTGGTTTGAGAACTAGCTGTGATTTCCATGAAAGATCCGTAATTCCATGTAATAGAGTACTATGAGTCAGATATACATGATTGGGATAGAGAACTAGCTGAGATTTACATGATAAATCATTCATTCCATGAACACAAGGAGAATTAGGATCCATATCTTGAACTAACTCCTTTGAGAAATCCATATCAGGTGCAGAGGAAATCGACACATCATTTGGGTTGAGAGTTGGTTGAGATATACCTAGAGAAGTATTGAAATACGTATTTTGAACCACCTCCTTTGAGAGATAAACAATAGGTGCATAGAAAACCTATTTTCTAGATTTCACAATAAGATTTATAGAACAATCCTTTCCTGGGGAGGTAGAAGGGTCACATGTATTTTGAACATGTGCTCGATACATTGGTATTTTCCCAACACCTTTTCTAACAACAATAGAGGATAGGGAAATAAAGGGATCACCTAGAACACATCCATAATTGGACCTCCTTATTAACACATAACCATTAACACTCTCCAAAACAAGAATACTTGTCTCTTGTGTACTGAGTTTATCAGTTAACTAAGCTTTACCTGGTAGACCCTATTCATCAATATCGACACATGTGCGAGTGATATTTTGACCAAGGATATTTTTTTATTTCAAATAGTTGTCAAGGTAATCCATGGATCCTACAGTGTTATTTCCCATTATCCAATAATCACTAGGTCTAATATTATGAGAGAAGGGATTTTCATTCACCAGATTACATAAAATCTCTATATGGGCACCCAAATCCCCGTTCTATGTAAGACTATGGGAATCTTTATTAGACAAATAATAGGTGTTAGATTTCAATTATTTTATTCTTTTGAAGAACGAGTTAGTATCTTGTCCATAAATTGAGAAAAATGAAAAATTACATATCTCTGAAAATTAAGAGTAACATGACCACTGAATCTACATTAGACCCATAAACAAGGTAAATATGAAAACTCAATTATCCACTAAAGGTCTTCATCATCAGAATAAAGATAATCATTTTCAATCAAAGTGTAACATATGTCCAATTCCACTAATATTCAAGCAGTGTACCAATATCTGAAGGACCCTGGAACACCCTGAGAGGGGAGGGGTGAATCAGGCTGTTAACTTTTTCTTTTTAAAGTTATGGATCTTGTTCCCACATTGCTAGGAACTTGCAAAACCTATCAATCAAATGAAATTAGGATGTTGACAGAGCACTTTTACTTGGTTCACCATAAAGGGCTACGTCCAAGGAGGATACGCCGAAAGGTTGTTTGTCGTACCTAATTCCACTAAAATTCACTAGCTATATATTACAATGTGCAGGTAAAGTCTCTATGTCCCAGGCACAATTCCTTTACAAATGATCAGAGATATCTCATTGCATCCCTCGGGTTACTCTTGTTGACTCCCCCTGGATCACTGCCTTTGAGGAAGTCCCAGTCAGTTTATAGACGTGAAGGTCTCTTCAATATATTTGAATTGAAGTCCTTTCCTTTGCATAGCATGAACTCTACTTGTATCGAAGTCCAGAAATGATGCATTTGAATGCCCTGAACCACTGAACCGGATAATCAGAAATGTACAAACAGGTTTCTCTGACAATTTCTCACAACTTAAAGTTTTACGCGCAACCTCTCGTTTTTCGCGCAACTTCACCTTTTTTGCGCAAGACAGAATTTTTCACACAACTTAGAATTTTTTGCACAAGGGGGAATATTTCACGAAACTCTCAATTTTTTCCGTGCATGCCAGAATTTTTTGTGCAAGTCCAAAAATTTTCATGCTGCTCTATATTTTTCCGCACGGGCTGGAGTTTTTCGCACAGGCCTAATTTTTTCATGCAACTCCCAAAATGTGAACCTTTTACGCGCATCAGACCTAGAATATTCTCTGAGTCTTCAACCTTATGGAATGAGGGGGGAAACCTCTTATTTATAGGCATCTCAGACCCCTACACTCAAAACCCCCTCTAGCGTGAAAAACCACTCATTCGGCGCATAATATTTCACACAGGTACCGTTTTTTGCGTACATCTACATGTTTTTCGCGCAACCCCTGAGATTTCCATTTTTCGACATTCTGATTCTAAATCACTAATTTTTCGAAATACCTTGCTCCACTATTTCACGCACCACTCTATTTTTCATGCACCATGCTATTTTTCATGAAAAACTCAAATATTTCATGCACAGTCCACATTTCTCGCGCACCACTTCCTCTTTGCATGCACCTCCTTTTACCAACAATACATGTCTTTATATTCCAATTTTTCGGCCCAAAAATTTGGAAATCACTGGGAAATGCCACCACCTTCAATACTGTTGTATGCTTAAACTGTATGATCACTTTACTGGGAAGCATTCTGAACATCCAATGAGGATTGACAAAAAACACAAACCATACTCTAATTCTTGCATAGAACGGCCATGGTTACAACAATCTCCTCCTTTCGGTTTGTTGGAAATCACCAAAGAAATTCAATAGAGAATCATCCACATGAAAACCAAAAAAGGTAAGAATCAACTCAGCCAACACTCTATGTCTACGTGAGTAATCCTCAGTGTAGAAAATAATAGAGGAAGCTTGAATTGGGTTCCCATGTTTTGGAATTATCAATGAAGCCCAAGTAATTCTCTTACAATGTCACATAAGAATTACATGGCCAATGTTTTATTTCTCATCATTCTAATCCTATCACTGACACTAAATTCTCATCATGTCACAAAAGAATTACATTTCCATTACTGAACATGTCTAAATTTATTCCTTTCTCCCCCATTAACAATAAACCCAAAGACCAGTAATTATTCATTGTTCATCTCAAAACACACTCCCCATAGATAGTATCTCCCCCACAAACTGACATCACATCCATAAACAGATTAAAAGCAGTTAACATAACTGGGGAGAGGGGTATTTCGTAACCTCCTTATGCACTGGGAGGTGGCTGAACACTGAGGTTCAACTGATGCTTCACAAACACAGCTGCTGACAGTGGCTTGGTCAGGATATCAGCCACTTGCTCATCGGTTCCCACATGATCCGTTCTAATCATGCCTTGCTCAACATTTTCATTGATAAAGTGATACCTAATTTCAATATGTTTTGTACGATAATACCGAATAGGAGTCTTCGTAAGATCAATTGTGCTCTTTTTATCATAGTAAATTACCATTGGTTTCTTCATCTCATCACCAATATCTATCAGTTGTTGCTTCGTCCATAGTAGTTGAGTGCATGCCTTTTTGGTACATATATACTCACCTTTATCAGTACTAAGAGAAGTAATTTATTGTTTCTTGCTCAACCAGCCAACACATTTATTCCCAATATTGAATGCTCCACCACTGGTGGACTTTATGTTCACTACATCGCCAGCCCAGTCAGCATCAAAAAATGCTTATAATTCACTATCCCTTCCTGTATCAAAGTATAATCCATAATTGTGAGTACCATGAATATACCTCATGATAAATTTAATACTTCCTTATGTTCCTCCTTTGGATTAATTTGAATGTGGGCCACTATACATGTTTCAAATATAATATATGGACGTGTCGCTATTAGGTACAGTAGGCACCCAATTATCCTCCTTTACATGGTGGGTTCTACAGATGTCTCATCCTCATTCTTTCCAAGTTTGGTTCCAACTGCAATTGGAGTTGACATTGGTTTGGAGTCTTGTATATTAAACTTCTTTAGCAGCTCTCTTGCATAATTTTCCTAAGAAATGAAAATGTAATCCTTCTTTTAAATCACCTACAAACCCAAGAAATATGTGATCTCCCCAATCATAGACATTTAAAATTCTGATTTCATGTGATTGGAAAATTCATCTAATAATTTTTTCATGCTTCCCTCAAATATAATGTCATCAACATAGACTAGAATCATGAACAGATCATTTGGTGAATTCTTCACATATAGATTGTGATCTACTCCTCCTATTTTGAATTCCATCTTCTTGAGATAAGAGTCCAGCCGAGAATACCATGCTCGTGGTGTCGGCTTCAAACTCTATAGTTCTTTCTTTAGTTTTCAAACCATTGATTCATCAATACCATGAAGAAAACACACTGGTTGTTCAATGTAGTATTCTTCTTCATGTACACCATTCAATAATGTTGTCTTGACATCCATTTGATATACTTTATATCCTATTTGGAGTTTTATGTCAAGTAAAAGCCTAATTGACTCCAGTCTAGCCACTGGATAAAAGGTTTCTTCAACATCAACATCTTCAATCTGGGAGTATCATTTACATACCAGTCATGACTTGTTTTTAATTACAGTTCCATGCTCATCAAACTTGTTCTTTAAGATCCATTTTGTACAAATCACATTGTAACAGTCGGGTCTCTATGCAAGATCCCATGTCTGATTCATTTCAATCTGATCTAACTCTTTATTCATGGATTTCACCCAAGATTCATCATTTGCGGATTCTTCAAATGTGGATGTCTCCACAGCTGACAGAAATGCAGATTGTGTGTTATTCCTCATCCTCCTTGTTTGTGTGGGTGCACTCATGTCCCCAATTATGTAAGATGGATCAATATCAGCTCTTTGATTTCTCCTGTGAGGTTTAGTTTCATTCTATCCATCCAAGTATTCCTCTTCAAATTCTTCTTCTGAGTCAACATCATGATGTGACTGATGAGTGTTTTTTCCGCCTTCCTCTATTTCTATATTTGTATTTACACCATGTTCATTTTCTTCCACACTATCTATCACATTAGCATATGAAATCTATGAAGCATTTGTGGTTTTCTCTTCAATGATATTAACATCACTGCTTTCCACGATCCTTCCAAATATCTTGTTGAAACACTTGTAGTCTTTGGTATTCATTGAGTATGCAAGGAAAATTATTTCATCTGCATTGTCACCATACATTCCTTGATTTCCTTCTTTGTTCCTGATGAAGCATTTACTTCCAAAAACTCAAAAGTATTTCAAATATGGCTTTATTCCATGCCAGAATTCATATGGTGTCTTCGTCTCACCCATATAAAGTCATGCTTTATTTTGACTATACACTACATCTTGAACAGCCTCTTTCCAGTAATTTCATGTTATACGACTCTCAATCAGAATAGTTTGTGCCATGTTGTTCACCTGTCGATTCCTATGTTCAAAAAATACATTTTGTTGTGGAGTTCTCACAACATCCACCTCATGTTGTATCCCATGATTCTCTAGGTAATTTTCAAATTCAATGGACATGTATTCCCCTTCATTGTCAGATCGCAACGCTTTGATTGTTCGTCCAGTATCATTCTTGGCGATTCGCCGATATGTTTTCATCCAGTCAAGCACTTATCATTTCCTATGAATAACAATTACAGATGACATTCTATTGTAATAATCTATGAAAAGGAAAATGTACCATTCTCCATGAGTTCAAGAAATATTTATCGGCCTACATACATCTGTATAAATTAGATCAAGAAGATGAGATTCCCTTTTCTTATTTGGCTCCTATGAACTGTAGACCATCTTCCCATGAATGCAGGAATCATAAGACTTTTCACGCTCATGATTTAGGTTGGGAATTTCTAGGAAAATACTTAATTTTGATATTTTCTCCATGTCTTGATAATTGATGTGTCCCAGTCTCCTATGCCAGAAATTGTTTTCTTCTTCACCATTCATGTAACAAACATTTTCATTAATATCAACCTAATACAAGTTGCCTTCTTTTATACATCCCTTCATAAGTGAATTGTCGGTCTATCCCTTGATAGTGCAACCTTTCTGATTAAAAGTAATTATAAGTCATGATTCATAGAGTTGACTCACGGTGAGTAGATTATGACGTAGACCATCTACATAAAGGACTTAAGTCTTCTTTATCTCTCCATTAGAAAATTCAATACTTCCACTGCCTTTGATTTTAAGAGCTTCATCATTACCAAATCGTATTGTACCATCAACCTTCCTTTTGATATCAGTTAACAGGCATGGATTACCTGTCAAATGAGATGAAAAATCACTATCCAAAATCCATGTGTTGTTGCTTTTTGTAGCATTGAGGGCCACCTCTACGATGTTGGATTTCTCCATTTTATTCTTTTCCTTCGAGGAGACATTAGATTGAGTGTAGAACACTGATGGCCTTTAAATTATTTCTTCCATGTACATGGGTTCTTCATAGTCAAAATCTTCTTCTAGAGGAGAAAACTTATTTGAAAGAGAAACACTAGCTTTTTGATGATCTTTGACTTGTCTCGGACTCCGGTATGAGGTTTCCATGTCCCTCCTCATCCTGCAATCAACAACCTTATAACCAAAGTTAGAACAATGAAATCAATATCCATAGAAAGTGTTTCTACTAAAATAATTATGATATGAATTTTTTCTTCTTTGTTGAACTCTCATATATTCTTTATTCAAATAGATTCTTGCCTCTTCAAAATAAGACATGGTATGGCTCAAATATCCATAGAACTGACACTTTATGAGAGGAAATGTCTTCTCCCATCTGTTTATCCTCATTCCTTCTTTCGTGGGATAATAGTTTGAGTGCCACTTATTACTAGAGGCTCGAGGATAGTCTTCTGTTATTCATTTAGATTGAATTTGAGGTTTCTTTTTCAGAACTTAATGTGACTTTTCTACAAGAACCACTTTCATCATGCCTTTATTTTGGTCCCCTTTGTTTGTTTAATTTAATGATTCATCCTCACAACCAATTTCACTATTTCCCATGCAAGAAGGTCTTTGATCATTCAAAATCATTTCAACTTCATTAGAACCGCATTTTTCTCTTTCCAACAACTCAGCATCTGAGAACCTTCTTAAGTGTATTTTCTTCCTTGATTATTTTGAAATTGATTCACTATCATGTTTTCTTCTAAGAGTAATAACTTCCTCTTCAAGACTCTCAGTATTCTTGGTCTTTTCATCCAGTCTAGTGGTGAGGTCATTGATGACCTTTTCTTTCTCTTTAATTTTCATCTTTAGATCCACTACATCATCAGTGCATTCAATAATCATAGACTGCACATTCACAAATTCTTCCAGTCATTCAATTTCGGCTTCGAGCTGATCAACATAATTAGATGATTCTTCTACAACTGATTTACACTTATTTCAACTCTTGCATTTGATCATAATCTTACAAATAGAATATTTAAGTTGCAACTTGTGATTGGAATTAGTTGTCAACTGATTGTATTGACCATTATCTTTTGATGGGTATTATTTTTCAATCATTTCCATCATGGAAGCGTGGTTCTCAGTTTTAAATTTTGGTTCTTCTTCTTCACAGAATTCATTATCATCAGCTTCCTTTTCACAGAGAAAACTCTTCTTCGGCACATTCTTTCTATATTTCAAGTATCTATTTTTGGAAAACCTTTTTCAAGGCTTTTCAATGTTTTCATCCTCACTATATTCATCATTGATCTTTCTTAAACACTGAGAGGAAATTTGAACAACTTTTCCACAATGAAAACATGCGATAGGTATCTTCCCATTGAATTTTCTTTATCCCTTCTGGAACTTCATTATAATGAGAGAAAGAATTTCATTTTCCTCATCATCTTCACCACTACTATATTATGAAATTTTTATTGTATCCATGGCCTTGAATTCCATTTCCTTGCTCATATGAGTCATATAATCTTCTGGTTTGACTCTCATTTCTTACACTTCCAAGTTTCTCAGTAGATCATTCAGATAAAGTTTGGAAAGATCTATTTCATCGAGGGCTAACACATTTTCAATATACAAGGGAGTATGTATTCTAAATATTTCCTTTACAATATTAATTTCATTGATTTATTCACCTAAACCCTGAATTGCTCCAACCACTTCAGTAATTCGATTGAAGAATGGGTCTATATTCTCGTCTGGATACATCTTCATATCATCAAACCAATTGTGTAGGACTTGTAATTTTTCCTCCTTTACATTCCTATCTCCATCATAAATATTTTTGAGTTTATCCCACATAGATTTTGTTGAGGTGAAACTCATCACCTTTAGAAAGATCTGATTAGAATGGGTTGTGGTGAGGGAATTTTATACTTTAGCATCTGCATCAAGAATTTTCCTGTTTGTGTCAGTCATAGCTAGGAATGTGGGATCAGTGACTTGTATTCCTTGCACAGTAGAAAAAAAGAACATCCATTCCAAGAGATATTAGATAAGATCTCATTCTGTTCTTCCATATCTAGAAATTACTTCCATCAAAGAGAGGGACTCCTTTGACATTGGATGAATTGTACATAACGGTAAATGATAGATCAAACACCAGTGAACCTCCCTCTGATACCACTTAAGGGACCCCAGAACACCCTGAGAGGGTAGGGGAGAATTAGGGTGTTAACATTTTCTTTTTAAAGTTGTGGATATTGTCCCCACATCTATAAGAACTTTTTAAACCTATCAAACAAATGAATGTAGGATGTTGACACAACACTTTTACTTGGTTCAACAAAAACGGATAGCTCCAAAGAGCATACGCCGACAGGTTGTCGGTGGTACCTAATTACACTAAATTTCACTAGATTCGGATTACAATGTTCAGGTACAGTCACTCTATCCTAGGCAGACTGCCTTTACAAAAGTTCAAAGATAGGTCACTTCATCCCTCAGTTCACTCCCATTGAATCCCCCTGGCTCACTATCGTTGGTGAAGTCCAAGTCAGTTTATAAACATGAAGGTCTCTTCAATTGATTTTCATTAAAGTATTTTCCTATTCTTAGCATGAGACTCTGCTTGAATCAATGTCCAGAAATTATGCACTTGAATGCACTGAACCACTGAACCAGATAATTAGAAATGTGTAAACTGGTTTCACTGAAAATTTCATGCAACTCCATGTTTTATGCGCAACCTCACGTTTTTTGCACAACTTCACCTTTATTTGTGAAAGCTGTAATTTTTCATGCAACATGGAATTTTTCATGAAAGCCAGAATATTTCATGCAACTCAACATTTTTTCTGCACGTGCCTAAATTTTTTTGCACAAGTCCAAAAAATTTCGTGTCGCTCTTAATTTTTCCGCGCGGGCCGGAATGTTTCACGCATGCCTAATTTTTTCTTGCGAATCCCTTTACATGAACCTTATATACACATCAGACCTCAGATCTTTTATGAGTCTTCAACCGTATGGAATTAAGGGTTCACCTCTTATTTATAGGAATCTCATACCCCCGCATGCAGAACCCCATGTGGTGTGAAAAACCTCTAATTCAGTGTGTAATATTTCACACAGGTACCATTTTTCGTGCACATCTACATGTTTTTTTCACAGCCCATGCCTTTTCCATTTTTTGACATTCTGATTACGAAACACTACTTGCGCAAAAAAAACCTCGCTCCACTATTTCGCACACCATGCTGTTTTTCGTGCACCACACTATTTGTCATGCACAACTCAAATATTTCGTGCATAGCCCACATTTTTCATGCACCATTTCCTATTTGAACGCACCTCCTTTTACCAACAATCCATGTCTTCATTTTCCAATTTTCAGGCCCAAAAATTTGGAAATTACTGGGAAATGGCACCACCTTCAATATTGTTGTCTTCTTGAACTGTATGATCACTTTACTGGGAAACATTCTGAACATCCAATGAGGATTGACAAAAAACACAAACCATACTCCAATTCATGCATAGAACATCCATGGTTCCCACAATATCTTCTTTTTGGTTTATTTGAAATCACCAAATAAATTCAATAGAGTATTATCCACATGCAAACCAAAAAACGTAAGAATCAACTCAGCCAACACTCTAAATCTACATGAGCAATGCTCGGTGTAGAAAACAAGAGAGGAAGCTTGAATTGGGTTCCTGTGTTTTTGGAATTCTCAATGACTCCCCATTAATTCTCTTACAATGTCACAGAAGCATTAAATGTCTAGTGTATTCCATCTAATCCTTCTAATCCTATCACCGACACAGAATTCTCATCATGTCATAGAATCATTACATGTCCATCACTGAACATGCCTGAATTTATTCCTTTCTCCCCTATTGACAATAAACCCTAAGACTGGTAATTGTTCATTGTTCAGCTCAAAACACACTCCCCCAGGATATTATCTCCCCAACAAACCTACATCACATCTATAAACAGATTAAAAGCAGTTAATATAACTGGGAAGAGGGGTGTTTTTTATCCTCCTTATGCACTGGGAGGTGGTTGAACACCAAGGTTCAACTGATGCTTCTCAAACACAACTGCTGATAGTGGCTTGGTCATGATATCAACCAGTTTCTCATCAGTTACCACATGATCCATTCTAATCACGCCTTTCTCAAATTTTTATTTGATAAAGTGATACCTGATTTCAATATGTTTTTTACCAGAATAATGAACATGATTCTTCGTAAGATCAATTGTTCTCTTGTTATCACAGTATATTACCATTGGTTGCTTCATCTCAACACCAATATTTGTTAGTTGTTGCTTCATCCATAGTAGTTGAGTGCATGCCTTTGTGGTGGAGATATACTCAGCTTCAGTAGCACTAAGAGAAGAAATTTCTTGTTTTATTCTCAACCATCCAACACATATATACCCAATATTGAATGTTCCACCACTAGAGGACTTTCTATCCACTACATCGCCAGCCCAGTCAGCATCATAAAATGATGATAATTCATTGTCCCTTCCTACAGCAAGGTATTTTCCACAATTGTGAGTATCTTGAATATACCCCGTGATTCTTTTTATTACTTCCATATTTTCCTCCTTTGGATTACTTTGAAAGTGGTCCACTAGCCATGTTGTAAAGACAATATCTAGATGTGTCACTGTCAGGTTCAGTAGGCTCCCAATTATCCTCATGTACATGGGGGGTCTACAGATGTCTCATCCTCTTAATTTCCAAGTTTGGTTCCAACTAAAATTGGAGTTGACATTGGTTTGGAGTCTTGCATATTAAAATTATTCAGGTGCTCACTTGCATACATTTCCTGAGAAAAGAATGTGTAATCCTTCTTTTGAATCACCTGCAGCCCCAATAAATATGTGAGCTCCACAATCATAGACATTTCAATTTCTGATTTCATGTGATTGGAAAACTCATCTACTTATTTCTTCCTGCTGCCAAAAAATATAATATCATCAACGTAGACTAGAACCATGAACTGATCTTTTAGAGAATTCATTACATATAGATTGTGGTATACTCCTCCTCTTTTGAATTCCAACTTCTTGAGATTAGAGTCCAACCGGGGATACCATGCTCATAGTGCATTCTTCAAACCATATAGTGCATTCTTTAGTTTAAAAACCTTTGTTTCATCAGTACCTAGAAGAAAACCCATTGGTTGTTCAATGATGACATCTTCTTCAAGTACACCATTCGAGAATGTTGTCTTGACATCCATTTGATATACAATATATCCTATTTGGAGTGCCATGGCAAGTAAAGGCCTGATTGACTCCAGTCTAGCCATTGGAGAAAATGTTTCTTCAACATCAACACCTTCAATCTGGGAGTATCCTTTACATACCAGTCGTGCCTTGTTTCTAATAACACTTCCATGCTCATCAAACTTGTTCTTGAAGATCCATTTTTAACCAATCACATTGTGACCATCTGGTCTCTGGACAAGATCACATGTCTTATTCTTGTCAATCTAATCTAACTCTTCATTCGTGGATTTCACCCGATATCAATCCTTTGCAGCTTCTTCAAATGAGTATATCGCCACAACTAACAAAAATTCACATTTTTTGTTATTATTCATCCTCCATGTTTGTGTGGGTGCACTACTTCCCCCAATTATGTTAGATGGATCAATCTCAACTCTTTGATTTCTCCTATGAGGTTCATTTGCATTCCCTCTAGCCAAGGTTTCCTCTTCAGATTCTTCTTCTGAGTCAACATCATGATGTGACTGCTAATTGTTTTTTCCACCTTCCTCTATTGTTGTATTTTTATTTAATCCATGTTAATTTTCTTCCCCACATTCTATCACATCAGCATATGAAATCCTTGAAGAATTTGTGGTTATCTATTCAATGATCTTAAAATCACTACTTTCCACGATCCTTCCTAATCGCTTCTTAAAACACTTGTAGGCTTTTCTATTCATTGATTATCCAAGGAAAATTCCTTCATCTGCATTGTCACTATACTTCCCTTGATTTCCTTCTTTGTTATTGATGAAGAATTTACTTCCAAATACACAAAATTATTTCAAAGAGGGATTCCTTCCATGCGACAATTCATATGGTGTCTTTGTCTCACCCATACAAAGTCCTGTTTGATTTTGAATATACACATCATCTTGAACAGCCTCATTCCAGTAATGTCATGGAATACAACTCTCAACCAGCATAGTTCATGCCATGTTGTTCACCTGTTGATTCCTACATTCAAAAACTCCATTTTTTATTTGGAGTTCTCACAGCTTCTACCTCATGTTGTATACCATGCTTCTCCCAGTAATTTAGAAATTAAATGGATGTTCATTCCCCTCCATTATCAGATCACAACTCTTTTATTGTTAATCCATTATCATTCTCGGTGATTCGCGGATATGTTTTCATGCAGTCGGGAACTTGTAGTTTTCGGGGACTAACTATTACACATTAAATTCTACTATTATCATCTATGAAAAGGAAAAAGTTCCTTTCTCTATGAGTTCCGGAAACATTTATTGGCCCGTATACATTAGTATGAATTTGATCAAGAAAATGATATTCTCTTTTCTTCTTTGGCCGATATGAACTGCAAACCATCTTCCCAAGAATGAAAGCATCACATGACATTTCACGCTCACACATTTGGTTGGTAATGTCCATGAAAATCCCTAATTTTGATATTTTCTCCATGTCTTGTTGATTGATGTGTCCTAGTCTCTGTTGCCACAAATTGTTTTCTTTGTCAACAGTCATGTAAGAAACATTTTCTTTTCTATCAACCTAATACAAGTTGCCTTCAGTTCTATATCGCTTCATAAGTGAATTGTTGGTCTTTCCCTTGATAGTGCAACCTTTCTAATTAAAAGTAACTATAATTAATGAGTCACCGAGTTGACTAATGCTGAGTAGATTATGACGTAGGCCATCTACATAAAGGACTTCAGTCTTCTTTATCTCTCCACCAGCTAATTCAGTACTTCCACTTCCTTTTATTTTCAGAGCTCCATCATTACCAAATCATATTGTACCATAAACCTTCCTTTTGATATCTTTTAACAGACCTTCATTACTTTTCAAATGAGACGAACCACCGCTATCCAGAATCCAGGTGATTTTTATTTTTGTAGCTTTAAGGGCCACCTCTGTTAGGATGGATTTCTCAATTTTCTTCTTTTCCTTCCATGAGACATTAGATTGAGTGTAGAACATTGATGGCCCTTCAATTCTTTCTTCCATGTACATGAGTTCTTCATAGTCAAAATCTTCTACCAGAGGAGAAAACCTATTTGAAAGAGAAAAAATAGCTTGTTGACGATCTTTGAATTGTCTTGGACACTGGTATGAGGTGTCCATGTCCCTCCTCATCATGCAATCAACAGACTTATGACCAAAGTTAGAACAACGAAATAAATATCCGTAGAAATTGTTTCTTCTAAAAGAATTAGGATATGAATTTTTTCTTCTTTGTTGAGCTCTCATATATTCTTCATTCAAATATCTTCTTGCCTCTTCGCAATAAGACATGGTATGGGCTAGAAATTCACAGAACTGACACTTCATGTGAGTAAATTTCTTCTCACTTCTGTTTATCCTCATTCCTTCTTTCGTGGGATAATAGTTTGAGTGCCTCTTATTACTGGAGGTTTAAGGATAGTCTTCTGTTATTCTTTTAGAATGAATGGGAGGTTTCTTTTTCATCACTTCATGTGACTTTTCTACATGATCCACTTTCATCTTGCCTTTATTTTGGTCCCCTTTGTTTGTATAATTTGATGATTCATCCTCACAACTAATTCCACTATTTCCCATGCAAGCAGGTCTTTGATCATTCAAAATCTTTTCAACTCCATTGGAACCCCATTTTTCTCTTTCCAACAACTCAACATCTGAGAACCTTCCAAAGTGTATTTTATTCCTTGATTATTTTGAAATTGATTCACTCTCAAGTTTTCTTCTAATAGTAACAACTTCCTATTCAAGACTCTCAGTAGTCTTGGTATTTTCTTCCAGTCTAGTGGGGAGGTCATTGATGACCATTTCTTGCTCTTCAATTTGCAGCTTTAGATCCATTGCATCATCAGTGATTTCAAGAATCATAGATTAAACTTTCAAGAATTCTTCTACTCATTCAATTTCATCTTTGAGCTGATCAACATAATAAGATGATTCTTCTACAATTGATTTCCACTTATTGAAACTCTTACATTTGATCTTATTCTTATAAATAGAATCTTTAAGTTCCAACTTGTGATTGGAATTAGTTGTCAACTGATTTTTTTGACCATTATCTTTTGATGGTTCTGATTTTTCAATCGTTGCCATCATGGAAGCCTGGTTTTCAGTTTTAAATTATGGTTCTTCTTCTTAATAGAATTCATTATCATCATCTTCCTTTTCATAGAGAAAAATCTTATTCGGCACATTCTTTGTAGATTTCAAGTCTCCCTTTTTTAAAAACCTTTTTCAAGGCTTCTCAATGTTTTTATCTTCACTATCTTCATCATTGATCATTCTTAAACACTTAGAGGCAATGTGCCCAACTTTTACACTATGAAAACATGTGAGAGGTAACTTCCCTTTGAATTTCCCTTATCCTTTCTCAAAATTCTTTTCAATTAGAGAAATAATTTCTTTTTCATCGTCATCTTCACTACTACTATCTTTTGAAATTTTTAGTTTATCCATGGACTTTAATGTCATTTCGTTTCTCACACGAGTCATAGAATCTTCAAGTTTGACTCTCATTTCATACGCTACCAAGCTACTCAGTAGATCATTAAGATAAAGTTTGGAAAGATCTAATTCCTCAAGGGATGGCACCTTTTCATTATACAGGGGTGGAAGTATTCTAAATATTTAAATTAAAATATAAATGTCATTGATTTATTTGCCTAGACCCTGAATTGCTCCGACCACTTTAGAAATTTGACTGAAGAATGAGTCTACATTCTCATCTGGATGCATCTTCAGATCATGAAACTGAATGTGTAGGACTTGTAATTTTGCCTCCTTCACTTAGATATCTCCTTCATAAATTTTTTCAAGTTTATCCCGCATGGATTTTGTTGAGGTGAAACTCATCACCTTTAGATAGATCTGATTATAAAGAGCTGCGGTGAGTGCATTTTGTTCTTTAGCATATCCATCATGAATTTTCCTGCCTGCATCTGTCATAGCTAGGCATGTTGGATCATTCACTTGTATTCCTTGCACAAAAGAAAAAATAACTTCTATTCCAAAATATCTTAGATGAGATCACATTCTATTCTTCCAGAACTATAAATTACTTCCATAAAAGAGTGGGACTCCTCTGACATTGGATAAATTGTCCATACGGTAAATGATAGATCAAACACTAGTGAACCTCCCTCTGATACCACTTGAGGGACCCCAGAACACACTGAGAGGGGAGGGGTGAATCAGGGTGTTCACATTTTCTTTTTAAAGTTGTGGATCTTATTCCCACATTGGTAGGAACTTATTAAACCTATCAAACAAATGAATGTAGGAAGTTGACACAACACTTTTACTTGGTTCACCCAAAAGTGCTACGTCCAAGGAGCTTGCATCGAGAGGTTTTCAGTCATACCTAATTCCACTAAACTTCAATAGCTACATATTACAATGTTCAGGTATAGTAACTATGTCCCAATCATACTTCCTTTACAAAAGTTCAGAGACAGCTCACTACGTCACTCGGGTCACTGTTGTTGACTCCCCCGGCCTCACTTCCTTTGGTGAAGTCCGAGTCAGTTTATAGACGTGAAGGTCTCTTCAAAAGATTTGCATTGAAGTCTTTGCCTCTACATAGCACGAACTCTGCTTGCATAGAAGTCTGGAAATCATGCACTTGAATGCACTGAACCACTGAAACAGAAAATCAGAAATGATCAAACAGGTTTCACTTACAATTTCACACAACTCCTTGTTTTACGCGCAACCTCATGTTTTTCATGTAACTTCATCTTTTTCACGCAAGACGGAATTTTTTGTGCAACATGTAATATTTTTCCCAAAACGCAATATTTCATGCAACTCTAAATTTTTTCCACGCGTGCCAGAATTTTTCGCGCAAGTCAAAAATGTTTTGCGTCGCTCTAAGTTTTTCTATACAGGATGGAATTTTTCACGCATACCTAAATTTATCACGCAAATCCCTTTACGTGAACCCTTTACATGCATCAGACCATGAATTTTCTCTGAGTCTTCAACCATACAGAATGAGGGGGGTCACCTATTATTTATAGGCATCTCAGACCCCCCACGTGCAAAACCCCCTGTGGCACAAAAAACCTCTCATTCGGCATGCAATATTTCACGTAGGTACCGTTTTACATGCACATCTACATGTTTTTCGCACAGCCAAAGCCTTATCCATTTTTCAATGTTCTGATTCCGAAGAACTACTTGCGCGAAAAACCTCACTCCACTATTTCATGCACCAAATTTCTTTTCACACACCATGCTATTTTTCGCACACACCTCTAATATTTCACGCAGATCCCACATTTTTCGCGCACTACTTCCTCTTTGCACGCGCCTCCTTTTTCCAACAATCCATGTCCTCAGTTTCCAATTTTCAGGCCCAAAAATTGGACAATCACTGGGAAATGTCACCACCTTCAATTCTGTTGTTTGCTTGAAATGTATGATCACTTTACTGGGAAACATTCTGAACATGCAATGAGGATTGACAACAAACACAAACCCTACTCCAATTCTTTCATAGAACGTCCATGATTCCAAAAATATCTTACCACTTTAGATTATTTATATATTTTTATAGGCATGACTATAGGAAAATTAATATCATAAAATATCCATGTATTCAAAAGAATCATGTGTTGTCTAAATAATTTAACCCATTTATGAACTGAATAGTTACCAATTTCTAGAGGGTTGAATTTTATATCCCATTCTCAGATGTGTAGCACTCCCTTCTTGATAGATATTGATATATAAACCTATTCTCTAATATTGAGTTCCTCGTAGAGGAATATAACGTGAAAAAATATATTCCCTTGTGAAAAACAATTCCAATTTGAGAATCCCCAAATAGAAGACAAATTTTTGTATATGATGTTTGATCTTCCATGGCTCCAATCATCATGGAATGATGAGGTGAGAAATTATCAAGTGAGGTCCAATTTATAGCGACTTCGAGAATACTTACAGAGTATCCTTTACTTGGTGGAAGTGTCCCTTTTCATGAATACCAACAATATAACCCTTAAAGAGAGAGAATGTTCTACTATGTTTGCTAACCTTGAATGAATTAGCATCATAAGGTCTATCTATAGCAAGTTTTTGGTCCTTAGATCTAAACACCATGTGCTTATGGGAATCAAATCATCCTTTAATAATGAAATAATAGGACATTAGTTGCATATTCAATGAAATCGAAGGAGAAAATCCCTAAAATCCATTACAAAGAAGAGAGTACCACTCCAATCCACCCAAAATTCTCTCATTCACCCATTTATATATACATTAAACTTTTCAATGTTTACACGGTTAGTGGCCTATGTAATGATGATAATTTTCCCTGAAAAAATTGAAAACACCTTGAGAATACCTGAAAATTATGGATATTTATAACACTTTATCATATGTTTTATTCTTATGTTACCTTTTCATTGGTGTATCCATGTATAGTTCATAAAATTTGATCACATTCCCCATGAATGTTATATTAAATATAAAAAGTCACACAAAATAAAAGGAGAAAAACATATTCTCTGTTAATTTACTTAACCATATCCATTGGGAGTCTCATGTCTCTCTTTTTTATTGGTTTATATAGTATATATTAAATAGTTATCTCAAAACTCATAGAAATGATCTCTATGAAAACACTTCTCATTGTCTATTTTATGATTAATGGGTTTTTTAAAAGTAAATATTGATTATCTCTAAACATATACTTTCTTCGTCTTTAATAAAAGGATTTATTTTGAATAAATTCTCTTTTCACATTAAACTAATCATATAAAAAATAATGAATAACTGTTATGATGTATTGGGATCCATGATATTTATTGAATAATTTTTCATTTTATTATTTTCCATACATATTATTTATAATGACCGTATAGATATTTTAAAAGGTAAATTCAATGCCTCATTGAAATATCATTCTTCTTGAAAATAGTACTTGTGAATCCCATTGACAATCATATAGAAATATAATTACATTAAAAAAAATCATGCTTTGACTTCTATTATTCGAATATATATAACATTTTTATTCTATATGGTGTTTTAGATGTTGATGTTTTTTAGTTATAAATGATGTATATTTTTTCCTAGAATTAAATTTAATAAAAAATTATGTTATATATCCTGACAGGATAATGAACCTGTTATTGAAATTCTTGGAGTAAAACAATGGAATATACTATTTGTGGAGTTTTTAGGAATTTCAACTATAAATATAATCAAGAAACCCATTGGAAGTCCACTAAGAACTCATAAAGTAGGATAAATCACACTAGACTCTACTATGAGTATGATAGAATGTCTATTTGACAAATTACATTGAATGAATTTTCTACATTTGAGGTGTTTCTTTTATTTCAACTATGTGGTTATTAGTGTGGGATACTCTTCATTGAATGGGAGATATATTAATTTACCACTCCACTCCTTCATCTTTCATTCAACAATGCAAAATGAAATCGAAATGATTCTTTTCGATTTATATGGTATGATCTCTCTGTTGTCTCTTCGTATAATGACAAAGGCTTTTAATACATGGATATTAACTTTGTTTTGATAAATATTCATTAATTTACCAAAAGAAATCCCTAAGGACCATAATATTTTAGTTTCATTGGTAACATGGAGCCTAATATTTTAATTTGTTGAAAAATCTTCAACATATCCCAAAAATAACATTTCACATAGTACATCTCTTAGGAATTCTCGACCTAAACCATTCTTCAAAACCTGAGGATGGAAAAATAAGAATTTTTGAGCTCATATCATCCGTAAGTATAATCAATATTGATATGAATCATTGATCATATGATATGATATTATAAGAATAAGGTTACATGATAATGATCATAACTTATAATGTTCATAACCATCCGATTATATATCATAATCACTAGTCATGGAATAAAATTTTATCAATTTAGAAAAAAAGTTCTATAAAAGTGAGAAATCATCGTAATTAATTATGAACCTTAAGATTATGTAATAAAATTGTGGCACCATCATAAATATAGAAACTCATTTCGTGTTTTACGGTTAACTATCAAGACCATCATCATAGTGGATTTGGATAGAACTATGATGAGTCAATAAGGTTTTCCTTATGACTTTTCCATTTCATCATGTTTGGGGGAGATTATTGAGTCAATAAGTTCTCCTTATGACTTTATCATTATTTATTGTTTTGAAAATCACAAACACCTTATCTCAAGGAAAATATCATTTTACTTGGTGTTTTACATCTATAAATAATTTTTTGCTTCCCCAAGGAAATTTACTCGTACCAAGTTTTTAATTGCTCATTATCTTGTCTAAGTGTAAAATTTTGTTTCATATCTAAAAATTAGAAATCATATAATACTTAGATAAAGAGAATTATGTTTTCAGACTCTGAATTTTGACTCCGAGTTCTCTGAATTTAGACTCTGAACTATTTTGAGTTCTAACTCCAAGATCTATGAATTTAGACTCTGAACTTTGTGAGTTCTAACTCCGAATTCTCATTAATTCAGACTCTGAACATTGTGAGTTCTAACTCCAAATTGTTATGAATTCAGACTCTGAACGTTGTGAGTTATGACTCCGAATTATAATGAATTCAGACTCCGAACATTGGGAGTTATGACTGTGAATTCTAATGAATTTAGACTCCGAAAATTGTGAGTTATGACTTCGAATTCTCATTAACTCTGACTCTAAACTTTGTAAGTTTAGGTTCTGAATTCTTGTGAATCCAGATTCTGAATTTCCTTGAAATTCAGACTCTGGAATTTTATAGAGCTCAGGTTCCAAATTCCTTAGAAAACAGAATATGAATATCCTTGTATTATATACTCTGAATGTGTTTTTGGTTAGACTCTAAACTTTTATTTTCTCACAATCCGAATATTTGATTTGGTTATGTAACCATATTTTTTCTTACACTTGTTTTTGTTATAAAATGATGTCGTGCATTAAGTTACTAACTAACCTTTGTTTGAGTGACACATGTACAGGTCCCTCTGGAATTCAAGGATAAATATGACCATTGGAGGAGGGAGCCGACCATTGGTGATGTGCCCATAAATAAAAGCTCATTCGAAAGAGCTCAATACTGTTCTATAACTCTAAAGATTATATGTTATTGAAGTGATTTTTAGAGAGAGACTCTCATTTCTTTGTGCATACTAAACTTCTTTTTCAGATTTTCTTTGTGGAAGTCTGGTTATTGATGTGTACAATCAAGGGCTTCCGAGGATAGGAAGAGAGAGGTGTCGACTACTTTGAAGTTGAGAGCTTCTGCGAATAGGAAGACAAAGGTGTCGACTACCCTGAAGTTGAGGGCTTCCATGCTGAGGACAACAGAGGTGCATACTACCTTGAAGTTGAGGTCTTGTGGGTATAGAAAGACAGAATCTAATCTTCATATTGAGGGATTACCCTGGTGTAGGTTAAGCAGATTTTCTTGAATGTATAAATCAAGGGACCTTTATCCAAGGTTGTTGCATACCCTTCTCTTTGGGTTAAAAGATTTACTACTTTTTACTTGTTTTGTTACCAGTTTTCCGATGCATTTTATTTATTGAGGAAAGTATAACTATCTTATACTTCCTTATACTTGTACTCTGATTTAGTAAGATTCTATATGCTTTAAGGTAGAATCTTTATCTTTGTAAACTATCATTAGGTTTCATTTTCTGGAACCATCTTTTTGAAATCACGTTCTCAGAATCATATTTCCTAAATCTAGCAAGTGTATAGAACTTAGACGTTTTTTAAATTACCTTGTTTAACCTTGTTAGACATAACCATCTTTAAAAGTTCCAAATAAATTTCTTAAAGTATACAATTCCCCCCTCCCCCCGTATTTTGAGCATCATTATATAATTTATTTAGTATTTCTATTATTTAGATCCTACATTTGGTATTTTAGAGTATATCATACTCACATACCATTTCAACAATTGGTATCAAATAAGGTGACCTTGTACCCTGAACTAATTCAACAATTTGTATCAGAGTATTGGTTCAATCTGAATTAATCTCATTATTATATTCAGAAGAGAATTCTTCTTCTTCATATTTTTTCGGAAACATATTTTCAGAATCATTATGTTCGGATTCATATTTTTCATAGAAACACTCTAGTTTTATTTTTCATGATAATGAATACATTCCTTGTTTAGAAACATTTTCTATTAACATGTTTTTGTGGAATGATTTTTATAATAAGGTAGGAATCAATGTTGGTTCTATAGACAATCTCAATCCAACAAGACCACTTATTTTTTATGGGAATTATTACAAATATTGGAGAGATCACATGAAGACATTTATTATAAATACTGGAGTTGATAATTTTGTTATGCTTACTGGAGGATATAAAATCCCTGACAAGGAAGTTAGTACCTTCACCAATCAAGAAAAGAATGAGTGTCAACTGAATCATAAGGTACAGAATACATTGCTATGTTCCACGAATAGGAAAATATATAATCAAATATCTTCATTTGAAGCTTAAAATAGTATCTGAAAGAAACTTGAAGTTACACATTTTGGTACTTCTAAAGTTATAGAGACAAGAAGAGCTATGTTGAGAGCTGAATACCATGGATTTAACTTTCCTTATGGAGAACCCATATGTAAGGTGAAACAAATATTCATGACTATTGTGAATAGTTTGTAATCCATGGGTGAGAAAGGATTATATGATGATGCTCTAGTTAATAAGATCATAGACATTATGCCCAAAGACTGAGAATCCAAGAGAACTGCTATTGATAAGAACATAAATGTTGCTCAGATTTCACTTGATGGACTTTTTGGAACTCTTATTCAACATAAGACCAGAATGAAGAGAGATGTTGATAATGTAAAGAAGAATAATTGGAATGGTAGTGTTGCTTTTACTACAACTTCAAATCATATCAAAGTCAAGACTCCTGAGAGAGTTACTAGATCCAAATCTAAGAAGATTGTTATTCAATATGAATCTAGTAGAAGTGAATATTCAGAAAATGGGTTTGAAAATATCACTTGATGGATGAACAAGATTGGTGGACAGAAGAACTTTCAATCCAGATAAAAGAAGAAGGAAAGGAAAGATAATAATGATTCAGAAGTTACATGTTAGGAATGCAAAAGAGCTAGATATATAAGGCCTAATTGTCCTATGCTTAAGAGAAAATAAAGAAAGGAAAAGTATTCTGATAGAAACAAGAATAAGTACCATAAAGCTAAAGCTAAGAAATAATTGAAAGCAAATGACACATGGAGTTCCAGTGGCGGTGACTCTCCAGATTAACCATCAGATTACAAATCTTCTGGACAGAAGAATCTTGGTCTAATAGCCAGACTACCTATTGAAAATCATTTTTTGATGGCCAAGGTACACAATGTTGAATCAATGAAAAATGTTTATTTAAATGAAAATTATAGTATTGATAAATATTATTAATTTTCTGATGAATAATCTTCTTCTATTGAAGATAATACATTACCTTCTTATGAAGAAGTATCTAGGTTTGGTAAGATCATTGAGATTGAGAATTCAAAACTCATGAAAAATCATGATAAGGAAAATTCTAGGAATACTATTCTTACTAAGGAAAAATCAAATCTTTGTAAAGATCATGATCAGAAAATTTTTTATTTTGAAAGTATTCCAAAAATCATGAGGAAGTAATTTTTGAGAAGAATAAACTTTCTAAGGATCTAGAAAATGTAATTTCTAAGAAAAATGTTTTCGAGCCTAACTCTAGATCCAAATCAAATTCTTTTGAAGACTTAAACATGGTTATCAAACTGAAATCCAAAATTTTTTCCTTGAGGAAGTGTTTGTCAATCTTTAACTTAGGTAAGGAAAATTTTGATAAGATATTTTCTCAAATATGACCTCTAAGGAATTGTTCTAGTTTTGGTTATACTAGTTTTAAACTGATTTTTAGCAACAATTTTTGTGTTCCTCAAAGTGCTCCCTTCTGCACTGAGTGTTAGTGTGGTGGAAACTGGGAAAAAAATTGTTCGTTAATCAAAACCTAGTCTTTAGGTGTAACACCCGAGACTTTTATGAGAAATATTTTTTTTTATGTTATATAAATCATCAAAGTAATATTTCACTACACACAACACTAGCTTGGATTGCTTTACACGCAACCGCGGCCTTCCTCGATAGCTTGCGTCGTACGCAATACCGAGTTTCACTAAAAAACGATATGCTATTAAAATATTATTAAAACTAGTCGTTATGAATAGTAATAACTAAATTTTTAATTTTACAACAAATTCAACTTATACATTTTCTAGAATGATGTATAATAGAAAAATCAGTTTTTTTTTATAAAAGAAATATTTTTCAAAAAATACAGTTTTGCCGCCTTTTGATGGCGGACCCACATTAAATCTAGTTTTTGACATGTTTATAAGTTCAATTTGACAAAATAAAATTCTTCTTTTGAATCAGGGTATAAAAATTTACTTTGGATAAATTTTTGATATTTTTCTGATAACTTTCATATTTTGATGAATAGTAAAAATACGCTAATTTTTAATTAAAAACAACTTTTTTCATTGAGATAATTTATATGGATAAATTAAAATATTGAATGGTTTTAAAGTATAAATAGAATATATTTTTACCATTTAATATAATGTATGTCATTAGCATTAATTTCACATTGAATTCATAGGTAAAAACATTTCAATCTTTGGCAATGTTTTAACTTCTAAAACCCATTTTCTTAACAACGGGATTTATTTTAAATTAATTACTGAAAATTATATGTTTTGAATTTTGAAAAATAGATTCCATATTCAGAATTTGTGGGTCCAAATTATGTTAATAGACTACTTTTTATTTTTGGGCATTATGAATAGTAACTACGGTAAATTTTATTTACCATAGTTAAAGGTAAATCGGGTAATTAAGGGTAAATATAAGATTATAAAATTACCCTAACACCTTCAAAAATCATATTGTATGACTAAAAGTCGAGCCATATCACCTAAGGGTCGGATTATATTCATTTAATGGACTTTTGTCCATGAAAATAATTTAATTATTATTAAAACCAAAGAATGTGACAACATGTCACTTTCTTAAATCTTATAAGTATAATAATTTTAATTTGGTGATACACTTAATGAAACTTAGAAAATTAATAATCTCCAGAAATATAATACAATTATCTACATCATAGGAATTTATTTAGAATTTTTAAAGATTAAATAGTTATCATTAAGTATGACACAATAGTGATGTTGAAATTATTTTATTAATTAAAATATCAAATAAATGGTTTTAAAAATAATAAAATAAATATTATATGAACTATTTAATGTGATCCACTAATTTTCTAGATACATATGACATTTTATTAATCTATTAAAGCTTTTAGATCGAATATATCTTCTGTATATATTTTATTTAAATTCAAATAAATGAATAGTGTCAAAATTGACACAATTGTTATTTTTTAAAAATAACATATTATAAAATTGTTTAAAAATCACAAAAATATTTAAAAATTATAAATTAAATTTTATATGGTCGAAAATGTCATAAAGTGTCAAATTATGGAAAATTCACAACACATATGTAATTATTTATAATAATTTAAAATTTAGAATATTATTACCACAAATAAAATTAAATTGATAAATAAGGATAAATCAAGTTGATAATGTTTAAAATAAATTCCTAACATGTCTAAATTTTATTTTTTGATGATATTACAACGCTATCGCATCTAATCTTCTGATATGAGTCATTTTGGAAGTTTTTAAGTGGGGTTGGGATATAATATAAACTAATATTTCTTATATTTCCAAAGGTGCCCCTCTCCTCCCTTATAAAAGGAAACCTCCTCCCTCTCTTCCTCACACAAATTTGAGCATTCAAGCTCGGCCAAACCCTGCCCATTTCACCTCCCTACTTCCTTAGAAACCTACTAGAGGTACTGGTCTTATCAAAAGACCAACTCTAGTGCCTTAAGAGGAAGTTTAGAGGAGGCACTTCGAGAAAGAGGTAATACCTTCTACCGTTTTCTTCAAGTTCCATTCTTCTTCTACTACCTCTTATTTAGTTGTTTCATTATGAGGTAATAACATCAGTATCACTCATATAATGATATGTTATTATAAATATGAAACAACCCTATTTCACCTCTTATCCATCCTATGGAAAACGAAATCATCGCGTGTGCGTATGTACGGAATACCATCTCCACGCCGTGGTGTAATCTATTTTCCACCACCACCTTACTTGGATGGGTATAAGGCTGAAAGTAATGAATATATATGATTATTGTAAAGTGGTATTGATTCTGAAATAGAATACATACACTCCAATACAATTCCACGATCATGGGAATGATATCATCGCTCCTGCGTACGTACGGAATACCGTCTCCATGAGGTGATGTGATTCGTTCTACATGATCTTCATTGCATAATGATTATATAAATGAATTGAATGAATGAATATTATATATATTACACTAATACCATTCAGGAAATGAGGTATCCATAACCTAAAGATAAGAATAAGAATTTATTCGACAAACACGCATAAGAACAAAAAGTAATAAACACTCGAATAACAAGTAGTAATGAAATATTACTAATAAGAAGCTAAGAATATGACCATATATGATATCATAACAATAATTATGATTCTATAATAATCCAATAAGATTATTTAAATCATTATAAAATAGGTTCGGACACTTACGAAGCAAATCGGACCTAAGGTAAGGGAAAATATCACAATCTCATTTTATCCGAGATTGTTTATATGTTGGTATTTACTGGGGTGTATTTTATAATCCAAATCCATGTTTCCTAAATATTTAATATTTTTTCCACCCACCTACAATTTTTTAAATCCAATTTTACCCTTTGGTGAGTTTTTAGTAAAATATATGAAAGGAATCTTTTGTCGTTTTTCGTATGAGGTACTTTTTGACTTTTCCTACAAAAGTACGAGAAGAATGTTTTTTTAACTTATACGGAAAGAATGGATTTTTAAAACATTATTTCCAAGAAGCTTCCTTTACAAGTTTTCAAGATTATTTTTAATCAACATCTTTTAGTTTAAAATTGTATGACATGTAAAGAAAGGAAAATGTTTTTGAAGTAGAAAGGATATTTTCCTCAAGAATGGAGTTCAAGTGTTTTATCAAAATTATTTTCCATCTAAGATAATATAGGGTTCTGTTTCTATCCCTATTATTTAATTGATTTGATTATTTTTTGATGGAATTATTTTTATTAATTCCTTTATCTTATATTAATTGTTTTATGATGTCACGATGTTTAAGATTCCCATTTTTATTACATGGGTTATGCAATGATGTATGAATTATGATTTTGTGGTCCACATAAGAATGGTATCATTATGAGATGGGTGGGACCTATATCTCCCTCCAATTCATTGGGTAAAGATTTTATATCTCATGAGATATACATGGCTAGAACGGCAGGTTAAACCGGTTCAGTGAAACAGGACTGAAACGAGGAGTGAACTCGGTTCAGAAATGGACTTTGTCCACTAAGATAGTCTTGGAAATGAGTCTTGACTAATAAGAAATGATTCCCTATGATTATGTGTGTATGACACAAAGATTCATGTTTTAAGTTATAATTATTGGGATTTCATTTCACTACTATGATTTATCCCATGTTATGAAATTATGCTCTCTTTTGCAGGTTAAGATTTCCAAAATGTTATGTTCTTATGAATATGATGTGATTGATATTTCTTTTGTTTACCCTTACTGAGCATTTGAGCTCACCCTTTTGTATGTTTTCTTTCCATAGGTTACGAAGAAGCTTATTAAGTAAGATATTCCAAAAGTGACTATAGATATGATGAAATAAATGGGAGACAGTGTAGACGCTTTATGAACCAGTTGTTTATGTTTCCCAGTTTATAAAGACACTATACCTATACGGTCCTTTCATGGTTTTGTTATATGTTGTAATAATTATGCTTCAATTCTGATGTAATAATAATGTATGTAAAGTATGGGTCGTTATAGTTGGTATCAGAGGAAAGGTATAGTCAACCTTTGGAAACTAGGGTGTGAAAGCCTTAGTAAGAACCCCAAGGAAATGTCTAAGCATAGAACACAATCTTAGTGTTTTAGAAATGACCATGAATAACCTAGGATAAGACCTTAAGTGTCAAATTTTATTCGTGATTGTTTGGTTTTCCTATTATAATTAGTGTTGCTCACACTATTCTTCTTGGTTTTAGTCAATGGCTAGAACCCGAAGGAACCGTGTTAATGCGGAATGCGACGGGCAATGCAATGATTGTCCCCCTGAGCAACCAAACGTTATGGGAGATGGAATGAAAAATATTATAGCCATGCTCACACAACTTTCTCAAGCTATGAATCATGCAGGACTTCCAAACGAGCAAAGGAAGGAGCAACATTCTGTTGAATCCTTCATGAGGTAGCGTCCACCTTATTTCAGCGGGTCTACTGATCCATTAGTTTCTGAACAATGGATTAGTACTACTGAAAAGATATTTTCAGTTCTTCAATGTTCTGAACATGATAAATTCATCCTAGCAGTGTATCTTTTGGAAGGAGATGTTGATCAATGGTGGAATCTTATTAAGAATATGAGGCAAAGGGATGAAATTGAGTCCATGGAATGGGATGAGTTCAAGAACTTATTTTTCAATAAGTACTTCCCTCATATTCTCAGAACAAAGAGTTTCTTGAATTGAAGAAAAAGTATGATGAATCTATTGGTACCTATGAAGAAAATTTTACAAGACTTTCAAGGTACGCTTCTGGTATTATTATCGAACGTGAGAGTAAGATCGATCGATTCTTTAGTGGCTTAAAACCAAGTCTTCGAAGGGAGTTAGCCATAAGGGGCTTCAATAGCTGCGAGGAAATTGTTCGATGTGATCTCAAAGTCGAGATGGAGATTGGAGTAACCCATCAGTCATATGGGTTTGATAAGAAGAGGAAAATGGAATTCAAATGAAAATCTAAAGAGCACACTAAAAAGAAGATGAGATTTCCCTTATGCTCAGAGTGTGGAAAGAAACATGGAGGGAGTTGTCTCAAAGGGACAAGTAAATGTTTCAAATGTGGAAAGGAAGGTCATCGGGCATTTGAATGCCAAAATGATGGGAAGAAGATGTCTAATGATGCAAATAAAGGAAGGGACACACAGAATGAACCTACTACACTTCAATGTTTCAAGTGCAAGGAGATGGGGCATTATGCCAATAAATGCCCTAATCCAAGGGTTGTTGATGATGATCGACATCAAAAAAATATTAAGGCTAAAGACAAAGGAAAGTCACATACAATTTCTATCAGCGATGTGGAGTACGATAACGATGTGGTGAAAGGTACACTTACCATCCACTCTAAAGTAGCTAATGTTTTATTTGATTCTGGATCCACCCACTCTTTTATTTCTAAAGATTTTTCTAAGGTTATCACCGTATTACCTCAAAAATTAGATGTTGAGTTAGCTGTGACATAACCTAATGGCACAATAGTCGCATCAAAAGTTTATTATTCTTCCCCGATTGAAGTTTGTGGGAAAGTTCTTCCTGTAAATCATGTGATCCTTCCTATAGTGGAATTTGATGTGATTCTTGGCATGGATTTTCTTTCTTTATATGGAGCTCATATCAATTTCCAAAGAATGAAAGTCACATTTCATATTCCAGATCAATCTATGATCGTCTATCGATGCAAGGATGAACATAACCTTCCAGTATAAATTTCTTCCATCTTATGGGTCTTGACTCTACTTAATGAAGGTTATTTATCTCAAATGGTTGGTGAGAAAATCACAATTAATAATATGCCCATTGTACGAGAGTTTGATGATGTCTTTCCAGAGGAATTGTCGGGTCTTCCACCAAATCGTGAAGTTGATTTTTCAATAGAACTCGTACTGGGTTCTTTGCCTATTTCAAAGACACCTTATAGAATGGCCCCAATTGAGTTGCAGGAATTTAAGAAGCAACTCCAAGAGAATCTTGATAAGGGATTCATACGCCCTAGTGCATCACCTTGGGGAGCACATGTTCTGTTTGTTAAGAAGAAAGATGGATCAATGATACTCTGCATTGATTATCGAGAACTTAACAATATCACTATCAAGAACAAATATCCTCTCCCACGCATTGATGACCTATTTCACCAACTACGCGGAGCTCAATACTTTTCCAAGATTGATCTTCATTCAGGGTATCATCAATTAAGGGTCAAAATGAGTATATACCAAAGACGGATTTCCGTACAAGGTATGGACACTATGAATTTATAGTGATGTCATTTGGTCTTACTAATTCCCCTGCTATCTTTATGGATCTTATAAATAGAGTCTTTAGAGACTATCTTGATCAATTTGTGGTAGTCTTTATAGATGATATTCTTGTCTATTCAAAGAGCAAGGAAGAACATGAAGATCACTTGAGAATTATATTGAAGACCCTGAGAAAGGAAAAGCTTTATGCCAAATTTACCAAGTGTGAATTTTGGCTTCAAAAATTTGCATTTTTGGGTTACATAATCTCAAAATAGGGGATATCTGTGGATCAGCAAAAACAGAGGTTATCGAAAGATGGTCGAGACCAACAACAGTAACTGAGATCCAAAGTTTTCTTGGTTTGGCTGGATATTATCGACATTTTTTGAAAGATTTTTCACGATTATCTAATCCACTCACCAGGTTGACTCGAAAAGGAGTTAAGTTCGTGTGGACGGATGAATGTGAAGAGAATTTCAAGGTGTTGAAAAGAAGGTTATCCAGTGCACCTATACTCACACTTCCTTGTAGTGGAGAAAGGTCTGTGATCTACAGTGATGCATCGAAGAAGGGACTGGGATGTGTTCTCATGCAAAATGATATGGTGATATCTTATGCCTCACGACAGTTGAAAATCCATGAGCAAAATTACCCAACTCATGATTTGGAGTTAGTTGCGGTAATCTTTGCATTAAATATTTGGAGGCATTACCTTTATGGTGAAAGGTGTGATATTTATACTGATCATAAAATTTTAAAGTATATTTTCACACAAAAGGAGCTGAATATGCATCAAAGAAGATGGTTAGAGCTGATTAAGGATTACGACTACTCAATTCATTACCACCCTGGGAAAGAAAACAAGGTGGCAGATGCAATAAGTCGACAAGGCCATGCCAGTTTATCCATGATGAGGATCACAAAAGATCCAATATTTATGGATTTACAAAGGATGGATCTTTGAATTATAATGGAAGGGGTAAAAGTGTATCTTTCTCAAATGAATGTTCAACCATCTATACATGTGAAGATTAAAGAGGCACAGAAAGAATATGTAGAGTTACAAAAGAAGGTGAGAAATGTTCCTGAATTCAACCTTGATTGTGATGGGATAATAAAGTTCAGGAATCGGGTTTGTGTTCCTCCCATCCCCGAATTAAAGAAGGAGCTGCTGGATGAGGCTCATAGTTCTTCATTCTCTATTCATCCTGGAAGCACGAAGATGTATAGGGACCTGAAAGAGTACTTCTGGTGGGATGGCATGAAAAGAGATGTTGCTGAATATGTCTCTCGATGCTTGGTTTGTCAGCAAGTTAAAGCTGAGAGACAGAAGTCTAAGGGGATGTTACAACCATTACCCATACCCGAATGGAAATGGGAAAACATCACTATGGACTTTGTCACAGGACTTCCTAAAACATCCAAAGGCAATAATGCTATCTGGGTCATAGTTGATCGTCTTACAAAGTCTGCACACTTCATTGCTATTAGAGAGGATTTCTCTCTGGATTAGCTTTCCAAGATATATGTAAAGGAAATGGTAAGATTGCATGGAGTACCACTTTCTATTATATCTGATCGGGATCCGAGATTTACCTCAAAGTTATGGAGAAGTCTTCAGCATACTCTGGATACAAATTTGAGTTTCAGCACTGCTTATCATCCTCAGACAGACAGTCATTCTGAGAGAACAATTCAAACTCTAGAAGATATGTTGAGAGATTGCTCTATGGATTTCAAAGGTGGTTGGGATCAACACCTACCTTTGGTGGAATTTTCTTATAATAATAGCTTTCACTCCAGTATTCGGATGGCTCCTTATGAAGCTCTCTATGGAAAGAAATGCAGGACTCTAACTTGCTGGGATGAAGTTGGGGAAAGAAAGCTATTAGGACCTAATCTCATTGATGAGATGGCAGAAAAGGTCAGATCTATATAACAACACATAAGAGCAGCTCAGAGTCGAAAGAAAATTTATGCCGACAACTAAAGAAAACACCTAGATTTTGAAGTGGGTGATAAATTATTCTTATGAATATCGCCCTGGAAGAGGGTCATGAGATTTGGAAAGAAGGGGAAGTTGATCCCTAGATATATCGGTCCTTTGGAAATACTGGATTGTGTTGGGAAGGTAGCTTACCAATTGGCGCTTCCACCGAATCTCTCTCAAGTACACGATGTGTTCCATGTATCTCTCCTGAGAAAGTACATACCTAATCCTTCACATGTACTCAGCTCAAAAGTTGTACAACTAGAGCAAGATCTTTCTTATGAAGAACAGACGATAGATATTCTGGATCGTAGCGAAAAAGTCCTACGAAACAAGACCACTCGCTTAGTGAAAGTTTTATGGAGGAACCACCAATTAGAAAAAGCTACATGGGAGCTTGAGGATATGATGAGGGAGAGGTATCCTCATATGTTTGTTACAAAGTGACGAATTTCAAGGGCGAAATTCATTTTAAGGGGGGTAAAATGTAACACCTGAGACTTTTATGAGAAATATTTTGTTTTTATGTTATATAAATCATCAAAGGAATCTTTCACTACACACAACACTAGCTTGGCTTGGTTTACATGCAACTGTGGCCTTCCTCAATAGCTTGCATCGTACACAATACCGAGTTTCACTAAACAATGATATGCTATTAAAATATTATTAAAACTAGCCATTATGAATAGTACTAACTGAATTTTTAATTTTATAACATTTTAATTCAAATTATACATTTTCTAGAAGGAGGTATAAAAGAAAAATCAGTTTTTTTTGGATAAAAGAAATATTTTTCAAAAAATACAGTTTTGCCGTCTTTTGGTGGCGCACCCACATTAAATCTAGTTTTTGACATGTTTATAAGTTAAATTTGACAAAATAAAATTCTTATTTTGAATCAGGGTATAAAAATTTACTTTGGATAAATTTTTGATATTTTTCTGATAACTTTCATATTTTGATGAATAGTAAAAATACGCTAATTTTTAATTAAAAACAACTTTTTTCATTGAGATAATTTATATGGATAAATTATAATATTGATTGGTTTTAAAGTATAAATAGAATATATTTTTACCATTTAATATAATTTATGTCATTATCATTAATTTCACATTGAATTCATAGGTAAAAACATTTCAATCTTTGGCAATGTTTTAACTTCTAAAACCCGTTTTCTTAACAACGGGATTTATTTTAAATTAATTACTGCAACTTATATGTTTTGAATTTTGAAAAATGGATTCCATATTCATAATAAGTAGGTCCAAATTATGTTAATAGACTACTTTTTATTTTTGGGCATTATGAATAGTATCTACGGTAAATTTAATTTACCATAGTTAAAGGTAAATCGGGTAATTAAGGGTAAATATAAGATTATAAAATTACCCTAACACCTGACAAAATCCTATTAGATGACTAAAAGTAGACCCATATCACCTAAGGGTCGGATTAGATTCATTTAATGGACTTTTTTCCATGAAAATAATTTAATTATTATTAAAACCAAAGAATGTGAGAACATGTCACCTTCTTAAATCTTATAAGTATAATAATTTTAATTTGGTGATAAACTTAATGAAACATAAAAAATTAATAGTATCCAGAAATATAATACAATTATATACATCATAAGAATTTATTTAGAATTTTTAAGGATTAAATAATTATCATTAATTATGACACAATAGTGATGTTGAAATTATTTTATTAATTAAAATATCAAATAAATAGTTTTAAAAATAATAAAATAAATATTATATGAACTATTTAATGTGCTCCACTAATTTTCTAGATACATATGACATTTTATTAATCTATTAAAACTTTTAGTTCGAACATATCTTCTGTATATATTTTATTTAAATTCAAATAAATGAATAGTGTCAAAATTGACACTATTGTTATTTTATATAAATAACATATTATAAAATTGTTTAAAAATATCAAAAATATTTAAAAATTATAAATTAAATTTTATATGGTCGAAAATGTCATAAAGTTTCACATTATGGAAAATTCATAACACATATGTAATTATTTATAATAATTTAAAATTTAGAATATTATTACCACAAATAAAATTAAATTGATAAATAAGGATAAATCAAGTTGATAGTGTTTAAAATAAATTCCTAACATGTCTAAATTTAATTGGTTGATGAGATTACAACCCTATCTCATCTAATATTCGGATATGAGTCATTTTGGAATATTTTAAGTGGGGTTGGGATTTAATATAAACTAATATTTCTTATATTTCCAAAGGTGCCCCTCTCCTCCCTTATAAAAGGGCACCTCCTCCCTCTCTTCCTCACACCAATTTTAGCCTTCAAGCTCGGCCAAAACCTGCCCATTTCACCTCCCTACTTCCTTAGAAACCTACTAGAGGTACTGGTCTTATCAAAAGACCAACTCTAGTGCCTTAAGAGAAAGTTTAGAGGAGGCACTTCGAGAAAGAGGTAATACCTTCTACCGTTTTCTTCAAGTTCCATTCTTCTTATACTACCTCTTATTTAGTTGTTTCATTATGAGGTAATAACATCAGTATCACTCATATAATTATATGTTATTATAAATATGAAACAACCCTATTTCAGCTCTTATCCATCCTACGGAAAATGAAATCACCGCGCGTGCGTACGTACGGAATACCATCTCCACACCGTGGTGTAATCTATTTTTCACCACCACCTTACTTGGATGGGTATAAGGGTGAAATTAATGAATATATATGATTATTTTAAAGTGGTATTGATTCTGAAATAGTATACATACACTCCAATACAATTCCACGATCATGGGAATGATATCATCGCTCATGCGTACGTACGGAATACCGTCTCCACGATGTGATGTGATTCGTTCTACATGATATTCATTTCATAATGATTATATAAATGAATTGAATTAATTAATATGATATATATCACACTAATACCATTCTGGAAATGTGGTATCTATAAACTAAAGAGAAGAATAAAAATTTATTCGACAAACACACATAAGAACAAAAAGTAATAAACACCTGAATAACAAGTAGTAATGAAATATTACTAATAAGAAGCTAAGAATATGAACATATATGATATCATAACAATAAGTATGATTCTTTAATAATTCAATAACATTATTTAAATCATTATATAGGAGGCTCGGACACTTACGAAGTAAATCGGACCTAAGGTAAGGGAAAATATCACAATCTCATTTTATCCGAGATTGTTTATATGTTGGTGTTTACTTGGGAGTATTTTATCATCCACATCCATGTTTCCTCAATATGTAATATTGTTTCCACACACCTAAAATTGTTTAAATCCAATTTTACCCTTCGGTGAGTTTTTAGTAAAAGATATGAAATGAATCTTTTGTCATTTTTCGTATGAGGTACTTTTTGACTTTTCTGACAAAAGTACAAGAAGAATGTTTTTTTAACTTATACGGCATGATTGGATTTTTAAAACATTATTTCCAAGAAGCTTCCTTTACATGTTTTCAAGATTATTTTTAATCAACTTCTTTTAGTTTAAAATTGTATGACATGTAAAGAAAGGAAAATGTTTTTGAAGTAGAAAGGATATTTTCCTCAAGAATGGAGTTCGAGTGTTTTATCAAAATTATTTTCCATCTAAGATAATATAGGGTTCTGTTTCTATCCATATTATTTCATTGATTTTATTATTTTGTGATGGAATTATTTTTATTAATTCCTTTATCTTATATGAATTGTTTTATGATGTCACAATGTTTAAGATTCCCATTTTTATTACATGGGTTATGCAATGATGTATGAATTATGATTTTGTGGAACACAAAAGAATGGTATCATTATGAGATGGGTGGGACCTATATATCCCTCCAATGCATTGGTTAAATATTTTATATCTCATGAGATAGACATGGCTGGAACGGCAGGTTAAACCGATTCAGTGAAATAGGACTGAAACGAGGAGTGAACTCGATTCAAAAATGGACTTTGTCCACTAAGATAGTCTTGGAAATGAGTCTTTACTAATAAGAAATGATTATCTATGATTATGTGTGTATACCACAAAGTTTAATGTTTTAAGTTATGATTATTGTGATTTCATTTCACTACTATGATTTATCCCATGTTATGAAATTATGCTCTCTTTTGCAGGTTATGATTTCCAAAATGTTATGTTCTTATGAATATGATGTGATTGATATTTCTTTTGTTTACCCTTACTGAGTATTTGAACTCACCCTTTTGTATGTTTTCTTTCCCCAGGTAAGGAAGAATCTTATTAAGTAAGATATGCCAAAAGGTACTATAGATATGATGAAAGAAATGGGAGACAGTGTAGACGCTTTATGAACCAGTTGTTTATGTTTCCTAGTTTCTAAACACACTATACCTATATGGTCATTTCGTGGTTTTGTTATATATTGTAATAAGTATGGTTCAATTCTGATGTAATAAAAATGTATGTAAAGTATGGGTCGTTATATTAAGATTCCATAAATCTTATTTTTCAAAGAAAATGTGGGTGCCTAAGATTTTGATTTCTGAAGTTTCCGGATCCTAGAAAGTTTGGATTCCAAAAGTATAACTCTTTTGTTTTCATGAAAATAGAGACAGTACCAACAGAAATACCTGGTACATGGATAGTGGATGTTCTCGACATATGGATGGTAACATAAACTATTTTGAAAATATTATCAAGACGAACGGAATATTATTCTTCAATTTAACGGAATGCATGATCAACTTGCTGATATTTTCACAAAATCATTGTCCTCTGATAAATTTCAATACATTAAACAGAAGTTAGGAATGATAACCGTATGGTAATCCTCCTTATTAACTTCATGTGGAAATCAATCTCTTTACATTAATAAACTCTTTTTCGTTGGATGAGTACATTTTCTTGAAGTGTTTCATGTTTTTCGTAATAAAGTTTTTCTAGTTTTTCGTAATGAAGTTTTTCATGTTTTTCGTAATGAAGTTTTTCATGCTTTTTCATAATGAAGTTTTTCAACTTTTTTGTAATGAAGTTTTTCAAATTATTCATAATGAAGTTTTTCAAAAAAAAATTAATCATTTTTTTCAACTTTTTCATAATTAAGTTTTTCAAAAATTTCGTACATAGATTTTTCAAATCTTTCATAATGAAATTTTTTTAGTCTAAAATTTTCATTCTCAAAATTTTTTGTAATGATGATTTTCAATGATTTTCATACTCAAAATTTTCGTAATAAATATTTTCATAATGGAGTATTTTTTTTATTTTTTTCTATAATCAAAATTTTTGGAATCTAAATTTATTCAAAAATAATTTTTCCTCACTACGAATAATCTTCCTAGCAATCTGAAAGGTATGTTTTCTTTCTTAAGTTTTCATACTCATCATTTACTTGCTGGTATTTTCTTTTGTGTTTTAAATTTTTTGGATTCTAGTTTCCTTAAATCCGAATGTTTTTTTCCCTTAAAAACCTCAAATGATCGGATCTTGCTAAATTTTCCTTTCACCTATCATTTAAACCATCAGATCTAATCAGAAGGATTTTCAAAAGTTGTATTAGGTTTGGAAGATGAATCATCGCTACCAACACCTATATAAAGGACCCTCTAAGTGTTTTCCCACATCAATTTCAAGCCTTTGCATTCCAAAGATCTACCCCCCTTTCCAAAGCCCGTTCCGAACCTCTCAAATCTTGCTCAAATCAAAATGTCTGGTGGAGTTCCTTCTCAAGAGATTTCAACTTTCAAGTCAATTTCGGAGTGGAATATTTATAAAGAGATGTTGGTGCATCCGAATTTCTTTTCCAAGTACGATTCCATTTTATCAAAGAACATTAGGTTAAATGGATGGGAAAGAGTTTTCATATCAAATCTAGGAGCTCAAGATGTAGTATATCCGGATCTTCTTGTGGAATTTTATGAATCTATGAGTTTTTTCAAAGAACAAGAGAGGAGTAAATTTTCTATCAAAAGAAATGGAAATACTTATGCCCTTTCATACACCAAGGCTGCTAGATTGGTGGGGTAGTCTTATGAAGGGGAAGCTGAATTTTGTTCCCATAATTTACCGAATTTACAATGATGTTTTGTCAAGGTGAAATATATGGAGTGTCTTGGAATTTCATAGGTCAAGACTCCAAAGATTTCTCATTTTTCTACAAATAATAGGATCCTTGAATTATGGATTCAAGAATTAATCATTCTGAGAAAAGTTGATAAGGACACATTGAAGAAGAGAGACATGTACATATTTGATTTTCTTGGTGAATCTGTGTAAGATAAACTTGATGAAGCATATTCTGATTACGATATAGAATATCAAGAATTTAAATCTGAAATCTCAGATAATAATGTATCCAGCCATCCTCTCTATGCTAATAGTTCGGTTCCATGAGTCTTTCAATATTACTTGCAGTTCCAAGCCTAAGAATTGCATAGTCATTTTAGAAAGTGATGATATATTGAAGAGAATGAATATTGGTTTCTATAAATATTCCAAAGAATTATATGACTTACAATAGAAAGAGGATAAAGTTGTTCCGAAGGAATAAGAAGTTCCTAAACCATAGAAAAAATGAGGAAAGCAGAGGAAATTTAAGGAAGTAGAAGAAGAATAGAAAACCCCTAAAGCTAAGGAAGCTCAATCCATATCTCCAAAGCATAAGAAGTGGAAATATTATCCAGATAAGGTTGTATCCAAGCTGTAGGACCACAAGAAAAAACAAAAGAAAGGAGAGACACAATTTTATTGGATCCGACAGATGCTGAGGCTTTGAAAGAAAATAAATCAGATGAGATTGAGAAGAAAGCTAAGTAAATGAAGCAAAATAAGATGATGTTAGTGGATGAAATTTTTCAATCCCTTCTAAGGGATACTGGGAAAGCATCTGAAAATATTCCTATACTGAAATCCTTCTTGGTAGATCCCTTACCTGAGACACTGAGGAAGAAATTTCTCACTCCAGAAAAAGTAAAGAAAATATTTCCAAAGAAAAAGAATTTTGGAAGAAGTGAAAGAAGAAGAAAGCAGTGGTGACACAGAAGAACTCATAAAGAAAGTGGAGGAATTTCAAGAGAAGGAAATTGCATCCAAGAAATTGTCAATCTGGACTTCTCAAGACGGATCTTCAAAGCTAGATACTCCTGGGGGAGATGAAAATTTTGATGATGAATTGAATAAGATCTCTGAAGAAGAGAGTTATAATCTTTATTTCATTCACCCTAAATATACTGAGGTGGGAGATGAGAAAGAGAAGATAGATGAAGATAGAATTGTTCAACTATCTGATAGTGAACAAGAGTCTCTAGATGTGGAAGTTGTTTTGAGAACTAATAAACGGAAACAGGTGATTGTGGATACACCTATTAAAGTTATATTAAAGAAAAAGGATGTTGGTGAATCTTCGAAGAGGAAGACTGTTGAGCTATAGAAATATCTTTCACTAAGAAAAGTATTAGAATCAGAATCATCATCCCTAGGACATTATTTCATCATTCAATTACTAAAGAAGATTGTTGACACTATTCAGATCTTTACAAGCATTGACTCGAGATGTCAGATGCTCCAATACAACATGAATCAAAAATCAGATTCAGTATCATTGGTGATGGATAAGAGTTTAAAAGATGAGGCCAATTTCAAGAACTTCATCATTAACCATGATGCCCACAAAAAATCTTGTAAGAATGTGATTAGCTGGTCAAATAAAGTAATTGAAGACTCGAGAGATCTTGATGAGTTTCAACATGAAGTGAAGGAATATTTTTATAATGAAGATAGAAAAATGAAGGATCTCGTGACTAGCTTTTATGAAAAGATAACTCTTGATCAGAATACTCAGATTCAAGAGGTAAAGGATCTGAATGGGAATCTATATTTTGTTGCCCAAAGTTGGATGATCAAGGACATCAGTCACTCTCTAATATTTAATATTTTCTTCCATTACAACTTTTTTTATCCTATTTGAAAACATAATAATGTGATATTGAATAAGAACATTGTACATCCCATTCAATATTAATAAAAATATATATAATAAACCATTATTTTAATTTAGGTTTACAAAAAATGTGCTTTCAAATTTATATCCTTTTATTACTGAGATAAAGTTCATATTGAGAGGAAAAAAATTTAATCCAGGGGAGGATGTAACACCTATGTATTTTAAAAGAAGAAAATTATTTTAATAGAGAAAAACAAATGATTCACTAAATTTTCTTGTGTTACATGAAACAACGAGTTCCTTTGACACCTTGTGTCACAAAAAAGACTATGTTTAATTGAATTTAAATGAACCATGATATATTTTACTATTATAACCTACCTATTATATTGGTGAGTAAAAATAGTATTAGATACAATATGGAATAAATTAATATATATATTATTCTATAAATTTATTACTAAATATATATTTTTTATAAATTTGGGGTGAATAATGATTTATTTTTTAGTAATGTGATTTTATTCTTCGAAAATATGTTTTCTTCCAGAATCATTATTTTCTATTTTCAGGAAAACGATATTGAAATATTTTTTTGGTAAATTTAGAAAAATTAATTTAATAAAATTAAAATCTAGTTTGGAATAGGAATATAAAAATTAAATATGGGTTAAATTTTGTGATTTTTAAGAAAATATTGATTTTTCTATGAATTGTCAGAAATACCAATTTTTGTAAAAAGTATTATCATTTCAATAAATCATGTTATTTAAATGTCTCAATATGTTTTCAATATTTGTTAAATAGACTTGTTTGTATTTAATCAACTTAATTACATTTAATAAAAATTGTATTGGATAATAGTATAACATTGTTTTTAGTTTAAAATGGGGTTTTTAAAAAACTGTATAAACATTATTAATGTTATTCCATTTTAATGAATTAAAATAATCTATAATGGTGACTATTTCGAATTAAATGTATACTTTATATATAAGTAAATATTAATTTATTCCCATTAATTTATTATAATTAGTAATAGAGATAATATTTAGTCCTCTTTTTCTAAAAAAAATACTCTTCTTAAATACCTGATGTCTCGCTACATCTGCAAGAATAATATTAAATTAAATTAATCGACATTAATGAATTTAACATGAGAAAAGGGATTTCATATTTGGAATCAACCTAATTTATAATTTATATTAACTGTAAATTAATTTTTTACCGTAATTATTAGTGAAAATATACCAAACTAATCCCAATTATTAAGATAAAAATGAGTTTTCTAAGCGATTAAAATTTAAACATACTTGGTAAAATGATCAAAAAACATTACCAAAACAAATTATATAGACATATTTCTACCATAATTACCTTAAAATAAGTATTAATTATTATTTTGGGAGACTTATCCCAGAATTTTACATATATAATGAGATCTGTAAAATAAAGAAAAAATTAACCTTTTTCCTTTTATTTTCTTTAAACAATTTAGATAGGGAAAAAAACAATATAATTTTGGTTATAAATTTTATTTTGAAATATAAATTATACTTTTTTAATATTTTAATTTAAATTTAAGGTTTTAAATAATAGTCATTTATATATATTTCATAATAAATGAAAACATATTTATTATTTAGTTAATAAAAAATATAACTAATACAAAAAATAATAATAGTGGAGTAAAGGGAATGAATTATTGAGTTCCCGTAATTTTTTATATAAATATATCATGATAAACAGGTTTGATCGTTATAGATTTTTATTTATATTTATATTTATATTTTTGAAATTCAAATTTGATGAATAATGTCAAAATTGACATTAATAATATTTTATAATATATGTTATTTTATTAAATTATTTAAAATTACTAAAAATAATATATTATACACAGTTATTTTAATAAGAAAATTAACATCAACTACATTACATTCATGGATAAATTTTTAGATTATATTAACTTCATTGACAACTAAATAGTAAATGCTTTGTTAGCATAGTTAAGGATAAAGCGGTGTCTTTGTGCTTTACATGCGCTTCTGTTATAATTAATTTCAAACACAAAAGTGTTTTTAATTTTATAAATTATATATCATATTTTTTAAATCATTTAATATAAATTTTCATATAGGTTTCAATTTAATATAATCACAATGGATAAATTTATATTGATAAAAAATTAGTTACCATAATGAAAAAACAAAAATAAAAAAGTAAACATAAGAGTTAAGGACCACAATTTTTAAAACAATTTGGTATTTTTTTGGGGAAGACTTACTCGATTTTATTCACTTTTAATTATCAATTTTGGATCCATTTTAGATAATTTAGTCTTCCAATATTGAATAATTCTGAGTATTTATAATAATGTCAATCCTCCTCAACTATAAAAGGGAATTCACTCCCCTAACTTCTACACAGCTCTCAAGTCATTTGGATCATCTAAACCCTTCTCAAATTTGATACAATATTTAATCCTCTCATAAAATAAGCCTCACATTGGGATAAAATAAAAAAATGAAGGTATTTGGTTCCATCAAATATGAGTTACCTAAAAAAGATGATGATAAAGAACAAGTGTGAGGAATTGTACAGATGTTAACATTTTTTCTATCACTTTTATTTAATTGATATATATTCCGTTTTTACTACTAATTTTTGTTTTTTGGAGTATATTATTCCCATTAATTTAATATATAACATATATAAAAAATATATTGTTTATTTACATATCTATTTTAGGATCTATCTCTTATGGGATTCATGGTTTAAAAGTTACAAAATGAGTCAAGAGTCTTTTTTTACAATCTCATCCTTTATCAGGATGGTGTATGGTTAAAGATCTAATTTTGAAATAGTAAAATTATTATGAATTTTGTCATACGTTGGTCATTCATGATATTTTATTTTAATTTTACTACTTTATACTCTTTGGTGACTAAAAATATTTGAGAATATTTTTTATGAAAATTCAACATCATTTTTCTCTTCTGTGGGAAATATATTTTGTTTGAAAAAAAATTAAACTTTTCTTTAAATCCAAATTTATATTTTCCTCAATATTTTAATTTACATATATTTTACACATTTCTTTAAATTTCTTATGTTTATTTTAAAATAAATGGATTTTTAAAATTTTTGATTTTTATAAAAAGTATTTTTAAAAATATAATTGTTATTTTCCTCAAGAAATTAATTCAATGATATTTTAATTGTATTTTCATTCATCGATGTAAATATCTTTTTTGTGACATATCATGTAATCGGAATATTTTGAACTGGTATAGTTCTCATGCTTTCTCTAAATGTATTAAGAGTGTTTCAAATAGATAGTTATGGAAACTGTTTCTTCTCCCACAGAATAATCATTTATTATGAAAATTTTTATGGAATCCATTTCTAATACATGGGGTAATATTATTTCAAATTATTTATTTTTCAATCCATTAATTTTTTTCATGTGTCAAGATTCAAAGATATTATTATAGATCCCGTTTTATTTCCATGATTTAATCATGTTTCAATGATATTGTTATGGAATCCTCTCTTACATGTGTTAGTCAGGATTTAAAGGTTTCTTTATATAATATAGTTTTATTCCAAATTTTAATAACTTTTGAATTATACTTTTATGGAACCCATTTCTTTTCAACTGGTTGACCATGTCCTGGAAATAATAAATGTTTTTTCTATGAAATTATGATGAAATATGAACTTTATTTATTTTCTTGTTCTTAAAAATTATATTTAGTGGGGAGACCAAAATTGAATATGGTGAGATAATTTAATATTATATGATGGGGATGGCACAGATTTTTCTAGGTGATCACATAATGTGTTATATTATTGGGAAATATAGATAGCACCAGTTGATCCCATTACAACTTATATGATGGGGATACCTAGATCATATTAAGAGAGCTTATTAAATATTATACGATGGGGAAGACAAGATAGTGATTGGTTATCCCATTATATCTTAAATTATGGACATATCAATATATTAGTCTAATACATTTGGTATTGTTTATATAGAAAACTGGTGTTATGGTTATTCTAATGAAAATTGATTTGATAGGGTTTTATGAATATAATACTCCAGGGTACAAAAAAATGTGGATTAATTACCTGATCTTGGATTATAATCTTTCATATGGTTATAATTGATATGGAATGGCTCATTAATATTTATTTTTATTAATATTTCCTTTTACAAGTTTTCATATTTGATGATCCATGTATTGATGGTTATTAGTTCTCATATGATTCATTCATGCACTCTGATTTCATCTTCATTATATTATGTTATTCTTATTATCATTTATGAGATTCAATTCCAAATTAATATTTTTACAGATACAAAGATTTGGGTCTCACCCTTATAATGATTCATTCTCACCAGGTTATGAAGAATGAGGTTAAATGAATTAGTTCTATAAGGGATTTCATATGGATGATGTTGTTGGGCTGTTATGAAATAAAAAACAAGGGTATAATGGGAGTTTTTTTCCATCATTATGAACAAGATGATTATGAATTAAAAATTATTTGATTTGGATCTAACTCATCGTATCTCGGAGCCCAAATGGTCTATGGGAATGTAATTCATCCTATAATTATTTTTGATAATGTATGTTTTGATTGGATAAAATTTGTGACCCTCTCGGGTGTGAAAGAAAAAGATTTAATGTTTATGTATTTAGTAAAAAATATGGGAATTTTGGTTCTATAATTTCATATAAGTTACAATATCACTATGTTTTTTCAACAATTTATGTATGTAAATCGTGAAATATAATAAAAACGCTCATTATATAACATTATGTATTCTTCAGATTACCTCCTTTGGTTTGTAAAAAAATCATTCCTAGGATTGATTTATGAACATGGTAAGGCTTCTAGGATGAGTGGAATAAATTATGATATGGATTCAGAAACAAATTGTCTTATAAAATGGATTTCATGGTGTGAAAAGGGATGGGAGTATGGACATTCATAGTTGCAGTGATTGGCACACTTGTAATGTTTTGAATTGAAAAACATGTACCTATTTTTATTTTGTTAAAACAGGCTCTAAAATGATTTATTTTTTATCCATATAAATTATATTCTCTAAATATTTAAAATTATTATATTTTAGATAATTTTTATATTATTTTTACCCTTATCATGTTTTTAACCCCTGATAAATTTGTTACCATAACTACTTTAATTAATTAATACAATATTTTCTATTCCCATTGGTTAAAGAATATATGAACTTATTTGATAATATAAATTATTTTGATTAAAATTTGAGAAATTAGTTTTCAAATTATTATTCATATAAGTGGAATATTTTAATTTCAAATTAATCTCATAGACATGATGAGAAAGTGAGTTTTCAATGGAAGCATGTTCACAAGATTAAAATGATTCTATTTCAAAATTCAATTTTAAAATAATTCCAATGAAAATAAATTATTTATAGATATATTATTGAAATAATTTACTTTAAAATAAATTTAAAACATAATTTTACTTCACAAATAAATTGAAAGAAAATTAATTTTTAATTTAAAATTCAGAAGTTTTCACTGTTCCTCAAAAATAATAATTCATTTTAGAAAGTTATTAATGTTTCCCCCTAAGATAATTTTTATATTATTTTTTAAATAATTATGTTTATTATTTAAAATAGTTTTTACAATTGTGTAAAATATTATTTATAAAATAATCAGGGAAAATAGTGACAAATTTATCTTTATAAAAATATTGTTTTAAGTGTCAAATTGAATATATTATTAATTATTTTCTGGAAAACACAAATGATTAATGTTAAATAGTTGATTTAAAATATACTAAATAAATTGAGTTAATAGAATTATTTAAAATTGGTTTGTTTTATTTATTTTGGTTCAAATGTTTTGTTATCATAATTTTGTTTCAAAGGGAGATTAAATTTATATTCAAATGGATCATATTTTCATTTGTAATTAATTTTAAAAAAAAAGAATTTATTTTTTGTACATGTGTAAAAAAATAATTTCATAATTAATTTAATCATACTCATAACCACCATTCCAATATGTAGGTGGAAACTATAATATAATTGTATTTCAAATAATTCTACATATTTTATTTGAACTCAGTTTTGTGTGTAATAAAAGCTAAACGTGGTGTTTCATGTTATGAAAAATGGTTGAAGAGATTAAATTTCTTTGAGAAAAATATTTCACAATATATAAGAGTGTCACATTAAACACCTAAGAAAATATATTTCACCCTCAAATTTATTCACTTTGGTATCAACAACCAAGTATAATTCCTCCTCATTACATAAGTATCAACTTCAAGCTAGTGGTTTCACCACTAAAAATTGACCAATAAAGTAATATTTTGTCATAGAAAATTCTCTATTAAATCTAGAATCTCTATTGGTTTTTCCTTATTAGTAATATCATGCATTATCCGTAAGAACTATTAGTTCAGTATAAGTGATGGATTAGTTATATACTTCCACAATATATATTCATACAACGCATCTTCATCCTGATAGTGGATTGGTGGATGTAATGTATCATATTTTCCATGTATTATTTTTAAATAGTATATGGATTATTTTGAGATATATTGTTGAGATGGTGTGCAATTCCAAGGCTCAATGTTCCCAGAATAATTTATTGAAATATACTAAATATATTAAATAGATTTTGCATTGATTTTTCCTAAAAAATTATAATAAAATCTAAATGGATTCCCAGATAAGAAATTTGTGGGCATCGTTGAGTTTAGAATTCAGGTTTTTCCCTAGGCATGACTTAAAATTAGGTTTCAGGGTCTATTTGTAAAAAAATCACCATGGGCATGAAAATTAATAAAATAATTCAATAAATTTGTTTATTCATTCTTTGACACAATGATTGTCAGGTCTTAAAATAGAAAACATGGAAAATTACAAGGTTAGCTGCATATCATTGAGACCATGGGGGTCATTTTAGTAAATTTTGGAGGAATTTTCTCTTGTGAACAATGATGAGATCGTGAATCAACAGTCAATGCACCCCCTGTTCGAAGGTATTTCTCCAAAAAAATATGACACTACTTCTTTCATCATCAACGATCTATTCGTATCAATGTAGGGAATATTTTTTATTTTTATTCCATCCCCATTATTTATTTTTATGATGAAAATGGACCAATCAGTGAAAAAATAGATTCATGGTTTAATCATCATGCGACATTCCTTTATTAATGGGTTTTGATGGGAAAATTTCATTGTGATTTGATTATTTTCTATTTTTTCTAATAAATATAGATCAAGATCAATACAAACATCAATATTGGATGATTCCTCTAATATTTTCTCCCATCATTCATAATTAATTGTCAGTATTCTCTATTTAACCCATGACCCATCTTATCCAAATCAGTCAATCACTGCATGCCTATTTCTTGACATATAGATATGAAATTGTATATCAGAGATCACCATGACACGATCGAGGTGTGATGATTGATATTGAGTTATTCGGAAGATGGAAGATTCATGATTTCATGTTATTTGATGTTCTTCAGCGTGAAATGAAGAATTAAGTTTTGGTCTCTTTTTTATCGAATCCGATGGATTGAGGTATTCATCATTGATATATAGGATCAAACATGTCTAAATCTTAGTTTTGGTGGAAAAATAATCTCTGGATCTGAGAATGGAGGTGTCCAGATAAAAACCGATATAGGAGATGAGATTTTAAAAAATCCCACATTAATTTCATGTAAACCAGATCTAGACACCGTGTGGGGACCCTTGAGTGGTAACAAGAGTTTGTAGAGTGATTTAAACATCACATTGTGTGTGACCCCTCTCACATGGTGTGCGATCCCACATAGAGGAACTCACAATTTATTTCAAATGTTATATAGACACAAGGTTGACTATATGAGCATATTAAATGGCATTTACATTCCCACAAGACACATACTAGACCATATACATCAGCTACCCAATTTACCAGTACATGGGAATGGTTACATGGGATGACTTCATGTACTAACATATGGTAGTAGTATAGAGGAAAGACCCAAGATATAAGGACATCATGTGTAACCCCACTAATCATTGTGTACTTTTCTATACATGAATTGGATCTCTCATCCTTCTTATCATGAAAAATATTAATTAGTGTTATTTCCCCTTAACCTAACATTGAAGGATGGTATGTATTTGTCTCCTACTCCTTGGATTATGATCCCTTCATCAAGACTTATTGGTTAGAGTTGTCAGAATCGCTCTAAGAGGCCCTTTATGAGATACCCTATTAATATTATTTCCCAATGTAGTGTTTTTTATGTCATCATGACCAACACCATGTAGGTATCGATCCTATACATATATGGGTAAATTCAGATGGAGTTCTTGGAACCAACACATATCCCTGGAAGTGATCCTCAGAGGTTTATCATATTCTCTTCATACTATCATCATTTTCTTTCTCATGAAGAGACCCGACAAGAATTACCTCCAAAAAATATGTCATAAGTGCTATTAATATTTGTATTGTGTTCTCTCATATTAGTGGTTTGTGGAATCATTGAACTAAAATCCTAGGAAGGTATACTGTAGTTGTGACTTACCTCTAGATTGTGTGTCTTTGTAGACTATATCTATATTTTTTTATATGGGTTATAGAAATATACCTAATTATGGATGAAAATATTTCATTTGATTAATTCATTATTTTTTTAGGGAGTTATACTTAGTATTTAAATACTCACCCCTACATGGGATTTCCCATCACATGTCATGTATTGTGTAGATGATCGACCTTTTGACATTGTACATGGATGAGAAAGACTAGGAAGTTCTTAGTGAGACTGGTTAGATGGTAGTGTCTTCCTTTGGATTTTAGATATTCATCCCCTTTAATATCAGGTTGGAATTCTCGTTTAGTATCTTTGTGGTGGTCTTGTATTTGGATATGTTTTTTATAATATCTTGTCATAATATATTCATGAGATTCAGATGTATGCCTTCATTTTTTTCAGTGGTTTTACATTTCAACATTTTATGGTCTTAGGTATTTGTCCATGTGTACATGCACATAGGTTAATTCCTCTTATGTCAGTGATATGCATTATTGGAACTATTTTCCATCCCCTGGCCTATTGGAGGTGGTCTTGGGGAGTCCTAGCATAGGCCCTATGGGGATGGGTTGTGAGAGAGTGGTATTAGAGGGGTTAAATCTACTTTAGGGCTAGGAGTATGTGATGGTGGTTTGGGGTAATACTATAATTTTTTTTAAGTTCGTTTTTGAGGATAGGGAATCCAATGGTTGTTCAAAGGTGAATTTATCCATACATTAGACTCTAATCACCTTCTTTTCAAATCGGTACATGATAATAATGGTTGAAGGGAAAATAGTGGTACATGAATTATAAATGAAGGAGTTGTGATTTCAATGTCTTTATTGAGTTAGCTCAACAGATATGATCATTGACCGTGGTACATCTTTTTTTTAGGATTTCATTTCAATTTATGCTAGGTAGGATTCAATAGAATCCTGAATATAATCCCTTATGTGATGAGGAGTCGATACAGGGACCAGTTCTTAAGATGTATCCTCCTAGTGGTTCGCCAACCGTACCGCCAGCTATAGAGATGCACAAGGTTTCTACAATACTATAAGATGAGGTGCACGGGCTAACTTCATTATAAGTGTTTTAGTGGAAGAGACCAAATAGGTTCCAAGGAAATACTGACCCTACGGTGGATAAAGAGTTTCATGAGGAAGTAACCATATTTTTTCATCTTGTCAGGACACTGCTAGATCATTTGGTGGTCTTGGAAGCGATCCTTCTTCATAGCTCATCGAGGATATTGTAATCGTTAGTTACCAAGGAATATAATGAGGAGATTCTTTCATAGACAAAGTTGATATATCTTTTTTATAGAGGAGTTCTCACCAGCTACATTGATGGTTGTATGTATCCAAAAGATTCTCTAGCTCCCACAGGGTAGCATGACAGTAGTTGAGTATTAATCATGGTTCAAAAACCAATCTAGTTACTTAATGGATATGGTTTGAAATCATTTTTACAGGTCTTGGTCCATCAAGCATGGTTTCCATAGAGACTTATTAGCCAGACCTCCATGCATTCCTACCTATGTTGGGGTGTGGGAGGGAGCATTCATTGTTGAGTGTTTCTAGTATAAACACATAGATACGATGATTGTTAGTAGTGGGAATGAAGGAGAAGAGGATTTGTAAATGGTTAGATTATGGTATTATTAGGGACCAGGAAATTCCATATATTTCAAGAGGAGGTTCGAAGAAAGACGATCTACAGTTCTAGACTCACGGTGAGGGTCTAGTCTGCCTACAGAGAGGTTGTTCTACTAATGTTAGGGTAGGAGAGATCTCACATGGTATTGTCTAAGCCACCGTACAACTAAGAGAGAGACATTGGATGGGGCACTAAAGTAGAGGTAAAGAGTAGACATAATTAAAGGGTGTCTGATGTTACCATGGATCTAGGAGAGTATCAATAGGTGGTCAATGTTTTTACTTATTAACACCACATGCCCAAGGGGGTCTATGCTAGGCTCTAGGAGCTAGAGGACATGGGATATCAAAACTGTATGTGGTCAAATAGTATGACCAAAAGGCTGCAAGAATGATTTGAGGTATGATCGATGCCATTTGTACTTTTCTTAAGAACTGAAAAAACATGGGTTCTAGGAATTCATTTCTTTATATAATCCTTCTACAATATATAGTGAATCCAGCTGAAAAATTGTATCAACCATTACGCTAGCACCCTTTTACTGGTGGAGACTTAGAGATCAGGCACTTTTGCCCATAGTGTGACATAAATCTTAGAGGGTAGAGTTTATTCTAGAATCTAATGGTATAAGAAACAAATAATTATGACATCATTCTTGATATATATTAGTTATATATAGTTTGTGAACCTATTTACTATTTTTGGTGAAGGGTGCGGTGTTCTCAAAGTGAAGGGACTAGGTTATCCTTTTTCGGTGAAAAGAATACCCAGGAAGTTCATGATGGACTCACTCATAGAAGGGTGTTTCCTATTACTCATTAGTTGGATAGACTAACCTTTGGAAGAGTGGATATTATGAGTTATTAGTTTCCTATCGTGGTGATAGATTATGAGGATGTATTCTTTGAGTTTGTTTCTTCTTAACCTCTATATTGAGAGATAGAGTTATACATAGACCTACACACTAGGATTACACTGATATATGTTCTAGCATATAGGATGGATCTTGCTGAACTTTTTGATTTGAGGGGGGATTTAGAGGATTTATAGTGGAAGGTATTTGTTTAAACCAATGATTCACCCTGGGCAGCCCCAGTTTTGTATTCCAAAAAAGAATATGGTAGCTTGATGTTATGTGTGTACAACAAATTCATTAATATTGTGACTGTGAATAACTATTATCCACTTCTGGGGATCAATTATATCTTATATTAGTTTATAGGGGTGTGATGGTTCTTGAAGTTTTACTTTATATCATGTTGTCCCCAATTATGAGTTTGGGATGATGATATACTATTGTAGCCATTCAGATGTATCTATGGTCACTATGTATAAATGGGAATACCCTTTGGTGTGACTAATTCCCAAACATTGTTTAGGGGACTCACAAACTAGATCTTTTAGTCGTACATAGACTGGTTTATGGTAGTCTTCATCGATGATATTCTTGTGTACTCGATGAAAAAAAAGAATAACATGAGGCACATAAATATTGTTCTAGACATAATCTAATATAACCAACAATATGTAAGGATATCTATGTTCTAGTTATGGATTCATATAGTTTACTTTATGAGAAATGTTATCTTAGTAGATGGAGTGGATGTGAACTTGTCCACTGTCAAGGTATTGTCAATATGGAAGTAACCCAAGACAGTAACAGATGTATAATGCTTCCTTGGGATTGAAGGTTATTACTAGAGATTCATACCTGATTTATATAGGATATTGGAACCCAATGACATATTTTACTATAAAGGGGAATCCATTTATTAAAAAGAGATGTTCAAATCAAATTTGGAGTAGTTGATACTAAGCTTGATGACTGCTCCCATATTGATTTTTCCATAGGAGGGTGCCAAGTATGTAGTGTTATATGATTCATTAAGAACTTTTCTTGGTTGTGTTCTGATGAAGAGGAGATCAGTGATATATTATGGCTCAGTGAGTTGAGACAACATGAGTAGAACTACATGACTCGTGATTTTTATATAGTTGTAGTCGACTTCATTTTGAGTATGTGGCAGCACTACCTAATGGGAGATTTTTTTGTCGTCTACTCGTCTCACAGAGGAAGAGGTGATGGTTTGAGGTACTTCATTACTATGACTTCAAAGTATTATAAACTCCTAGAAAGGGAAATGTGGTAGTAGATTCTCTTATTTGTAGATCACATTCATAGTTTTTTTATGATTTTTTGGAGTTTGTGGCCTTATTGGAGTTATCCTTTGATGTTGTAGATGGATAATCTTACCTCTAGTTGATGGTTGTTATCCCTATAAAATTATAATGAGTCATGTTGGAACAACAAGGGGAAACTGACTATGAGACCCTATGTGCTCAAGTATCCATATTGAATTCTTTGTATTGATATTTTAGAGGTATGGAGCATGTTATTCAATTCTGAATATGCACAGCGATACCAGTGATGTAATAGAAGGATGTTGTAAGAGTGTTTCTTACATACCCATTGGTGGTGTATCAAGGTGTGGAAATGATGTAACATGACCTTTGATGATAGTTTATCTTTATAGTGATGAATAATTTGGTCACAATGTTTGTCTCTTGATTACACACTTCTTTCCAAGTGAAGGTTGAGCAATAGGTTCTGGTGGGTTTAGCTAAACCCCTTGAGGTCCTAGAATGGAAGTGGGATGGGTATCTATTGTCTATGTGATAGGCTTACCACCTATGTCCAAGGTAAATTATTTTATATGAGAGATCATAGACCGACTCTACATGTAATCCCACTTCCTAGTAATACAATATAAGAGTTCAGTATAGAGATTGAGATACCTACATGTTCAAAAGATTTTATGAATCCTTGGAGTTCTATTGATGAGCATTTCTGATCGTGATGCTTGGTTAACATCATGGGTATGAAAGGGATTGTCGGATGTTATCGGGACTTAGTTATGCTTGAGCATTAGGTTTCACCCACAAACTGATGGTCAGACTAAGCAGGCAATTTGGGTTTTAGAGGACATGTTGTAGGCTTCCATGTTGGACTTTGGCCATAGTTGGAAGGATCCCTTACCACTAATGGAGATTGTGTAAAATAATAACTATCATTCCACCATTAGTATATCACCATTATAAGGTCAGTATAGGTGACCCTATAGGTAATGACTATGCCAGATAGACCTAGGGGAGTTGGCGCTCATAGTACCAGAGTTTGTGTGAGCTACAATAGAGAAGGTGATGATCATTCGAGAGTGGATGAAGACATCACATATCTGTTAGAAGTCTAATGATGACATGTGATGAATTCCTTTTGAGATTGAGAATGTAGTCAATGTGTTCTTACTGGTTTCACCTTGATGTGGTTTATATTTATTTGGCTGGGGAAACATGAAATATATGAGATTCATTATTACTTTCTAGATACTATGTAGATCATTAGTGGTGGTGTAATACTTCTATCTACATCCATAGTTAAACTGGGTACACAAAATCATCCATGAGTCGTAGATGAGGAGGTACATACATGAACCACAACACATTATCGACTAGGTTGAAATGGATATCGATGATGGAGAGACCATTACTAAGTACCCAATGGAGATCTAGGATCAATAATAGATGATCCTTTTTAGTAAATCAATTCATTTGGTGTGTGTTTGGTGGCTGCTTAAGAGGAAATCACTTGAGAGTGGTAGTTTTAGATTCATGATCAGTACCCACATCTTTTTGAGTAGCCCTTATTTTGGATTTTCATGGTCGTAAATCCCTAAGGTGGTGATAATGTAATGTATCTGATTTTCTATGTACTATTTTTAAATATTATATGACTATTTTTTAGACCTGGTACTGATACAATGTGATATTTCGAAGCTCGATGTTCCAGAATTTTTTTAAAAATATATTAAATAAAATGTGCACATATTTTTACTTAAAAAGAGGAATAACTTATAAAAATGTTCCTAGATTAGCAATATGATTCCACAATTGAGCTTAGAATGTGGGTTTTACCTTAGGCATGACATAACATTAGATTGTGTGGGTTTTTTTATGAAAAGTCATCATGGTTATGGAAATGAATAAAATAATTGAAAAAAATAATTATAATTTGTTTTGAGGATGTTGATATTTTTATGTCATTAAATACACTACTATTGAAAAATAAAATGTTTATCCATATAAATCTTGAGCAGTGGTAGATCCATTGAGAGAATGTTGGAAGAATTCTCTTAGGTTGATGACAATGAGATCATTTATCGGTAATCCATACACCGTAGATTTTAAAAGATATAAAAAATTAACATGACACTACTCTATTCTTCATCAATTCATTATATGAATCAATGTAGGGAATGTGTTTTATTTGAATTTATTACTCGTTCTATATTTCTATGATGAACACGAAGTCAATGAATATATTGATTTGATTTTTGATCATTATCCAATATGTGTTTATTGTGTTCATTTTGATGAGAGAATTTATTTATGATTTGGTTATTATTTATTTCTTATCTAATGAAGATGGATTAAGATCGACATAAACATCGATGGAGGATCTGTCCTATAATATGTTCTTTTGATTTTCTCCCTCTATTTATCAGTCATTACAAGAGTTCTTTGTTTGTAATGGGATCAACTAATCATAATCCGTCAATCATTAAACACACATTTCGTGGATTAATGATCAAAATCATATACCAAGGATCAGCATGACAAAATAGAAGTATGATGATGGAGATAGAGCGATTCTAACAATGGTGCATTTCTGATTTTTTCTTCATCGGTTAACAATAATGAAAAATTTTTAGAACCCTTTATGAGAATATCTAATGGAAAAATTCATAATTAATACACAATAAGGATTTAAAGAGTTTGAATATTCATTTTCATGGAAAAATCATTGGATCTGAGGCTTGAGGTTTTGGGATGAACATTCACATAAGATATGGGATTCAAAAAAATCCTACATTACACGACATGTAATCCAGATATACCCACAGTATAGCCCCCCATGTGTGGTGTCTATGGTTTTCAAAGGCATTAAAATACCACACTACATGTAACACCTATTTCACATAATTCAGTCCCTCCCAAGTGAACTCGTCATCTATTTTGGAAGGTACATGGTCACAGGGTGGACTTTATGGGTAACCTACACACTGCATAATCTACCACATGGCCTGAACTAGACCATATACATGAAATACACCATGTACGGGTATATATTAATGGGTACATAGGTTGATGCCTTGTACTAGGACATGGATAGAGTTTATGGGCAAGACCTGAGGTATATTAAAAAAAATCATGTAACCCCTCTACATGCAATGTACTTTTCAATTCATGGGTTGGGATATCTTTCCCTCTAAATCATAGACATGGTTTTTGGGTTAGTTACCCTTATCCATTCCTTAATGGTTGAAATGGAATAGCCACTCACTCCAAGGTCTAGGATTCCTTCAGCATGACCTCTTGGATAGATTTGTTGGAATCTCTCTAAGAGGCACAAAGTGAGATCCTCTATTCATATTCATTCCCTATATAGATTTCATTGTATAGTCATGACCCAAACTACATGGGATTAGATCCTCTACATTGTAGGGCTAATCCAGATTGAGTTGTTGGTATTATTCCCATGGATCTATAATGTTACTCATTAGTTTATCATATTCTATTTGGACTATCGGCTTGCTAGTTCACATGAAGAGAATCAACATATAGTACAACATGGACAAACATCATCAGTGCTATTAGGATTAGGAGTGTTTTCTCCAAAATTAGTGATTTGTGTAATCTTTGAGCAAGAATATTGGGCTTGTATACTATGTCTTTGACTTACCTCTATATTTTGTGTCTTTGTTGTGTATATCTAGTTATTCTTGTTATATTTTTTGGAAGATATTTACTTGGGTAGAGCTCACTATATTTACTTTTTTGTATGATTTGTGATTTTCTTGTGTCCTACTGAGTATTTTTATACTCACCCCTTCATGGGATTTTCCCACACATTTCATGTGTTATGTAAATGATCAAAATTTTGAAAGAGTCCAAGGTGGACCAGTACCAGATGATGCTTAGTGTGATCGGTCTGATAGAGGTGTGTCTTAGGGGATTTCTGGAAGCATTACCATTTAATTTTAGGTTGAACATGTGTTTCAGAATAATTTTTGTGGGATTTTATTTGACCCTATTCTATTCATTTAATTATTTTTGTACCCTCATTGTGAGATTTAGATGTATGCATTCATGGTTGTTCTGTTATTTTACTTTTCAGTATTTTTTTGGGCTTGTAGATTTGTGTGTGTACATGTACATAGGCTAAGGCTTCCTATGTCAGTGATATGCCTTCTCGATTCTAGTTTCTATCCCTTATCAAATAGGATGAAGGCATGAGGATGAATTTGAACGATCCCCATTAGGATTTTTCGTGACAGTAGTAGTTATAATAGATAGGATATTTTCCCTATATGATCATGAATTTTCAAGGGATTGATACACCTATGTCTTAACTTTCTTTCGTATCATAAGCGATGTCTCATCTACAGGTTGTGTATGGATCAATTTTCACTACTTCCCTTATGATATGAAAAGTAGATGAATTTTTTTATGCATAAAAAATTACCGAAAAAAAATATACATCATTGAATAATATAAAATTCTCTATAAGATTTTTTATCATCTGAAAATTATTATATACAAAAATAGTCCAATTTGAATAAGTCTTTATAAGGTGAATTAATATATTAATCTATAAATCCTTTTAAAAATTTCATCATTATCCATTAAATAAATGGTTAACCATATGACCCTTAAAAATTGAAAACATAAAAATATGGTAACTAAATTCCTAAAACTCAACTATCCATTAATCCCTAAATTATCATAAATAACCTATTGATTTTTTAATTTATATTATATGAATACAATTTTCATATAATTTCTTCAATCTATTTAATAACCAAAATTAAAATAATAAAATTAATGAAAACATGAATACATAATCATTCCTTTTGAAGAACTGGATATTATTGAATAAATTCCATAAATCAAATAATTCTATAATGTCCTTAAATTATAATATAAACCACCTTTTCCACATATAATAAATTAGTTAATAATTCATCAATTATATCTAATTAACTTTATCCATGTCAATCCTCTCATATACACAACATCATTTTCTCAACATCAACAACATATGTAGGGCCATCATTCCCTAAATAATGAATTTTCAATAAAATATTACCTTCTCATTAAATCAAATTTCTATGTTATGAGAAATTTTTAACATACTCTATTGAATAGTTCAGTAAATACATATACTGAAAAATCCTTATGTATTTCATTATCCATATAATGAAGTTCTGGAATTTAAACACATAAACTCTTTAATTATCCCACTTCTTTATTAGAGAATTAACTTGGCCTCACAGTGTTACTTTTTCCCTTTTATATTTCATTTTTAATCTCAGTATCATCTTTAAAATAAGCATTAATCATATATCGTTGCTAATTCTCTTCCAAATTTTACCCTTAGAGAAATTATTTGGATAATTATCATAAATTACACATTAATTATCATAAATTACACATTTAAACCATTCAACGTTCAATTATACCTTATAGAAAACATTATTCTCATATATTATGTTATCCAAACTATTAATTTTTCCATTGAAGTTACTTTCATCATGTTATTCTTTCCACACCCAAAATAACCTATCATCCCTCAAAGATATTACTTTATGTCATTATTTAAAAAAATTCTATATATAAAAAGTTAAATATTATTCCTTTCATGGTTTCCATTACCCCAACACATATCAAACAATAACATTTTATTTATTATTGAGTCTGAGAGTTTGATAAGGATCACTTTATTGATCATATATTGTGATTACTGATGAGGAAAAATCCCAACAACCTTTACTTTAGTCAATATCTCATTTTGATACATATCATAAAATTATTTATCACATTCAATGTTATCCTAGTTTCTTTTTGTTCCCTCCATTGAAAAAAACCATAAATCATAGTGTGACATATTCAATTCATAATAAGAAACAAAATAATCCTTAAAATAACTTATAGGATGTCTAAATCATGGAACTTTCATTTTAATCAATGACAACACACGCATATACTATAAAATTAATAGTCATCATCTATCTATATCATTGATGATAGTTCAGAATGATAATTTAAATTTCTAAAAAATATCCCCCAAGAGTGTCAAACCAGGTAAGTAGTACATCCCATTTTCAGGAACCAAGTGATGATCATGTTTAACTCAATGTACTATATATGGATATATTAGCACATGGTACCTATATTATATATCCATGTCCACTTTTAGTATCTTGAGGGGGATTTAATTTATTGGAAACAACTTTCTCAATTCTTTACCAAAATTAAAATATATTTTTCCGATATTGTGACTCATCCTTAGAATATTCTTTAGATATATCCCTAGACATATACATTAAAATATCCATATGGGTATCATTAAATATTTCTAATGCTAATTTCAAAATAATGACTAAAAAATTCATATGATACTGACTATAGTAAGCTAGACTTCTCATACATAGATATTACATCTTTTTAGATGAATATTCACTAAATTATATGAACACAAGCTTGAGGATATTAATAGTTTTATTCATTTGGAAATTTATAACACATTCTTATTAATTCATGAAGGATATTAAATGCTTCCCATTAATATCTTACCCTTTTACACTGCTACTTAAATGCATTATTTATAAGCTGGAGAAAGGAAATATAATAAACAGTGATCTAAAATGATATGTATGGGTAAAAAATGTAGATACATAAGCATAACATTATTATAAGTTTATGAAAATATGGGCATAATCCCTGAGAAATATAACCTTTGAATTAGAGATCATAATATTGTGTCATAGAATAAATATTGGTAGTTCATAAGACATGAATCATAAGGAAACCAAATAAAATTTTACATGATAGAATAAAATTGGCATATGACATAGAATTATAGAATAAGAATAAGCATGGAAAATTAATTAAATAGTATTCAAGGAACATTTCCAAAACTAATCAGGGAACTCCATGGGTAGAAAAACATCATGGGTGATACTCAACACCATACCTAGTGGTATATTTTTCCACAAATATTAATGGGTTCACTTTCAATACCATCATAGTAGATGAGGTTCAACTATAGACCATCATAACATACATATTCCTTTACTGAATAGAGTTTAATCCGCATTCTAGTTCTCTATATCTTGTGAGATATAAATCATTACCCAATTAATTATAGTGGATATATGTTCCACCCACCATTAGTTATAAGGTAACTATTATATTTGGTATAAAGTGTCTACTGTCACATAATTATTATTATATTTATGTGCGCCACAAGATCAGAAAAAATTCATCATGTAAGAACCCATGAAATAAAATGGGATTCATAGACATTTCATCATAACATAACCTTTAAAAAAACCATGTTTCATAATCATTTCATAATTTCATAAAATCATTATATATTGGAAAATATGAGAGCTTCTTAATCATTTTATCATGGTATATCCTTTAGAAGATAAATGGGTTTCAAAAAAAATGCTTTCATTATAAACAAAAAGAATTTAGTCAAATAAGAAGATTCGTATCCTGAGATCATATTGCTAATAACTCAGAAGTAACATCAATGGAAGCCATATTATATGTAAAATGATTTTGAAATATCACATTGAAAAATTCTTGAGGAAAATAAAATTTATTTGAAAATTAATTTATTAAACATTTTTGAAATCCTTTTCATTTAAAATGACATTAATAAATTATCAGAAAGCATTAAAAATAATTTGAAACATTTCTTGAAAAATAATTCCTTTACATTTAAAAAAAATTAAAAAAATAAATTATTTTTTAAATAATTTCTTTTTAAAATAACATTTAAAAAATATTATTTAATATTCAAAAAATATAACGGTCAACATGTAAGATATTATTCTCATTTCGTACATGTTAAAATATTAATTCCTTTCAAATATACTATAAAATACTTATGGGAATTGTTTATAAAATGACATGAATAATATATTAATTTTTTTTCCATAAGTCGAACATTGTTAGAATTACATATTAAAAAATTGATAAAAATAAAGAAATTAAAACATTTTTAGAAAATATGGTTTTGGAATAAAATAAATTTTTAACGGATGAGGGAAATAATGTTGTATTTTCTTAGTAACGTTTTAACAATTTTTTTAGCACAAAATAGTGTAAAAATTTTCAATTACATTACTATATCATGAAAAACCATTGGATAATAAAATTCATGTGTTTTTGGGGAGATGGATCATAAGATCTGTTTCATCAAAAACATAATCACAAACAATCCCAATAAATGATGAGATTATAATATAAAATCATTAACACTTTGGAATATTGAAATTGTATAGACCATGAAAGAAAAAAATAAAATAGAAAGTGAAATATCTGTACTGTAAATAAATTCATTATATTGAAATTAAATGGTAATTTATATACACATCGTACAATAAGATAGTTGGATAACACAATCATATGTCTCTAATAAGGAATATTGAGACAAAATATATTATTGATTTTTTATCTTTTAAACCATAAAATTCATAAAATAGAGAAACTAAATTGGATATTATAATAAAAAATATTGATGAATTACCATCATAAAATAAATTCATCGGATTTATATACACCCCACAAATTAAATCAGTGTTTAATTTTCATATGTGTCATAGAAATATATGGGAGACTAGAAATCACTTACATTAAGTGTCGATTGATTTCATACAAATTTAAAATACTATATATTAAAAATAATATTATTATAAATATATGACATAATAATACTTATATTTATATATATATATATATCAAACCATATATGCTTTAATTATTTCAATTATTACCCATTTATTAAAAAAAATTATGTTAAAGTCATGTTTCGTGTAATAACTATTTTTGGCGCATATGTTTTGAATTTTTAATTATGGTCGTCTTAAATTGATAATGGTCCAACATTCTCTCGAATAATAATAATGAAATAATTATCATATTTTTAAATCAATTATTTTTTTATGACCAATCAATCATGACAGTTTTTAGAGATGAATTATGTTGTGATCATGGAGACAGTAGGTCATATATACACATGAGTAACATTTCCATTTTGAAATGATTATTAAGAAAAGGTTGTATGTAATATTTTATATTTGTAGAATGATAAAAAAATAAAAAAATAAATATTATTTATTTCAATATACTTACACATATCATCAATATGGCGTGGTGATGAAATGAGAGTGTCACATCTCTTTTTGGAGGTGATAGTCGACACATTGATGAACATTGTTATCAAAATTATGTGTGTTAGAATGTAAAAAAATATGATTAATTATCTATCCAAAATGTAAAATATTTCATGAATAATTTTTTCCAATGTATATCATACATATTCATTATCCTTAACATTATTATTTTCCATGTAAGAAAATTCTGAACACGAGTCACATCACTTCACATGGAAGTAGTCCCCTGTACACATTAATGATGTAATTGTATCCCATACATAAAGAAAAGGAAAAAATGGTATATATGATATAATGAATCTAGATATATAATTATGTTAAAAATATAATATATATACTTTATATCCATCATCATAGTCATCCATGATAGGTTGTAATGGAAAAAATGATGACATCGTTTTACAAGGCGGTATTCCTCCATTCATATGGATGATGATTTAATAACCCATTTTTAGGAAAATGAGATAGTTTTTAGTCATTAAAATAACTAAAAAAATATCATTATAATGATGATAATAATGATTTTATAAAATAAATTTTTAATAATAATTTATGTAACTTGAAGAATAAATTAAATAAAATCTATTTTTGAAAAATGTTACATATTTTTCAGGTAACCTCCTTTTTTTTGCACCAAAATAATTCAAAGGACAGATTTATTACCAAATTAAGGATTAAATTATGAGACAATGGTTGTTAAGAAGTTATTTTAATAGGGATATGCAGAACCAAAAGGGTTTTATGGTGTTAAAATGTGAGGAAAGTGGGTGGCCTTTTATTATTGAGGTGAGTGGCATACTGGTAAATATTGAAATGAAAAGGTTGTCCCCACTTTTTTATCATTACACGAAGATAAAAAATAGAGTCTTCTTCAGAATTATACTTGATATGGTCTACTTATGACAATAAAATATATTTTTGACTAGTTTTTAGGTCATTTTAACCCTTATATCATTGGTTGAAACCCTGGTAAACCCATTTGTGCCTTTACTACGATTATTAATTATTACTATTTTTACAATTCATTTTGGAATAAAATTATGTTCACCTAATTGAATTTTTTTAAATTAATATTATTATAAAAATGGAATTAATTATTATAGATTCAATTGAGGTAAGTAAAAAAATTTAATTAAATTTAGTCCTATAGAAGTGATGAGAAAGAGTGTTTTAAATGAGGAAGTGTTTAAAAATTAAAATTTTTATATACCAACATTCAATATGATAAATATAAAACTAACCTAAATTGTATTAATATATTTATAAAATAATATATTGTATCATTAAGTAAACTAATAATATAATTTAAATATAAAAATAATTTAAACTAAAGTCACTTTTAAATTAAAATTCAATATCATTCACTATTCATAAAAAAACAAATTTTTTCATAAAATTTTCAATAATTCACCACAAGATAAATTTTATATTATTATCTTTAAAAGAAATTCTGAAATAAATTATTTTATGAAATAAATTTTTTAAAATATTCAACAATACATTTTAAATTATGTGTTCAAAAAAGATAAAAAATTACTTTTAGAAAAAATAATGTTTTGAAGGGTAAAATTGGATTTATTCTTTTCTCTTATCTAGAGAACAAAAAAAGAATGTTCACTAGTTGATTCAATATATAATATGTAAATTTCATTAGGATAATTCACCAATATTTTTTTATTTTATATAGGTATAACAAGTTTTCTTCATAAAATTATTATTTCATAAAATTATTTTGTTTATTTTCGAATGGTCCGGAAATTCATTTATAAAAAATTATTAAAATGCGTCTTTATTTTATATACATGTCTCAAAAATATATTTTGATAATATAGTTATTCTCATTCATACATACCATCCAAATATCAAGGTTTTAATCTTCATATAATAATATTTTAAATAATATGACATTCTTTATTTAAACTATGTGTTGCATGTAAGGCAAAATAAACATGGTTTTGCCTAAACCAAAAAAATATCAAAGAGATTAAATTTATTTGAAATAAATATTTCAGAAAATGTTTCCATGTTACATTTATGATCATACATTTAATTAAAATAGTTTTTTTAAGGATTAATGAAAAATTACATAATTATTTAACTAATGTTGTTTTAAATTTATATCATGTATATTAAATAATAGATTCAAAAATACATTACAAATAATTATTTATATTTTACAATTTTAATTTTATCAAACAATTTTTATTAAAATATATCATTTAATATTTATAAATATTTCATATACTAATCTAATAAAAAAAATTATAATTTAAAAAATTATAATCAAATATATTTCCTCAAATCATATATATTATTTCAGTGTTTAATATTTATGAATAATATTAATTTAAATTTATTGGTGATAATAAACAAAACTAGTGTACTTGTTTGATACTAATATATTTAAAGATAATATTTTAAAATAACACAACACTAAAATCCATATTCCCGATGATCATATTTTGTTTTAAAATGACTCTACTTAACCTATTTATTTAAAAATAAAAATTTCATTAGATTTTCTTAGATCATACTTCCAATTCAATTTTTTTCATTATATATTTCATAGCATGAATTCTCAATTCATAATATTCTTTTTCATTATAGATATAGTTATGAAAATGTTACTTTCAGGAGTTAATATGATATATGGGATCTCTTAGTTCCAAAAAAAATAGTAAAGACTTTTTATTATCAAATATTAATTTATTATCTTTTGTTGGATGTAATCGTCCATAGAATGTAATGTTTGTTATTTTGTAATACATGGTTACATATAAAACACTTTTAATGTTACACTATAAATAAATTAAGTTATTTTTGGTTGATTCATTTATTATATGATTTATTTCATACATAATTTAATTATTTTACAAGAACATAAAAAATATTTGCAATGATATATATAAAATATATGTGAATCAATATATTCCAAAAATCCACGGCCTTACATCATCCACCATGTAAATAAAAAAAGAGCCACATAATTTATATTACTACTCACTAAAGAAAATACATATGGTTATGAGTAAAAATATAATTTTAATCTCACTATCATATGAATGAATATAAAATTAATAATTTCTCTTATAATGAGCACAAATTGAGATTCTCAACCATATATTCCATATATAAATCTTCAGATATATATATATGTATTATGGATTTATAGAGTCATACCCTTAAAGAATTCATTTTAATGATGTTGTTTCTAAAAAATACTAAATCAAAATTGGTTATTATAATATAGAATATATCATTATTAAATGATCATATGAATATAAAAACTAATTCATATGTTATATTTTCTATTGATACCTTCTTTTACACTAATAAAAAATTCAATTAGACTATGATATAATTAGAGAAACTTATATCACTTTCTCCCCCACCTTTGTTATCTTGGGTAACATTCCTATTTTGATGTATAATATAACTAGAAATTGATTAAAACATATATACAATTTGAATATTTTATTATGGGGTTTAATGACCATGTGAATTATCCAAAGAATATATCTTAGGTGTATCAAACCATTTTTCATTTTATGGAACCATTAAATGAAGGTTGATTTAATAACCAACCAAAAAATCATAATGATCAAAACTTCTTGATGTAATTTCTATATTATACATCCACTTATTTTCATCCAAATGTGGATTTAATTTATATAATGTCATATAATCTAATAATTACTAAACAATTTAGTGGTTTTCTTATAAATTTAGAGTCATCATTTATGTTTTCATTATTTCATTCATGTAGTAGTTTTTTGATAATGATTAACTAAATGTAATCCTTTCCTCATAAAAATATAAAATTTAATTTAATACATGCTCCCATAAATCATCCTAATACATATAAAAAATCATTAAATAACATACTAATTATTATATAACATAGTCTTTTTTAAACAAAAATCATATTAATATTTATAAAAAATATCATGAATTTAGTTGAAATAAAAACACACTAAAGATAAAGTCTTATAATATGTTTATTATTTGTGCTTTATAACCTCTAACAATATATAAACCCTAACGTGATACCAACTATAAAACCATGAACCTAAAATAATTGATCTAGTGTAAATAAAAATGTTTTTTACACGTTCACTATATGAAAAACATAACTTTCATTCTTAAACATCTATAACTAAAATATAAATAATAATTATATAGTTACTTAAATAGATATGAAATTTTATAATTTTTTTCATGGATCAGACCATAGTGGTCTTTGAAATTTCTTGTTTTTTTATTATAAGATATTGGAAGTGGTTCCATGGAGTTTTGATGGTAAATGGTGAAAAGGGGGAGTTTCCACTAAAATTTTGGTATTGGATTTGCCGTGGTGAAATGTGTTATTTCATAAGATAGGATTCTATGAGACGTCGTCTCAGTTATATCATTGGGATCATACGTGGAGGAAAATCAAGGCTATAACCTTTTTAGTTATGGATATATTTTGGTGGTTGGTTGCGGTGTATGACCATTCCCAATTTTGAGAACTGTAGATTTGATTTAGATGGAATTGTTTTATCAGTTTTGGGGGCAACATCAATGTCAGTGGTGGCTGTAGTATGGGTTATGATTTTCACCATAGTCGTTCACATAGAGAAATTTGATATATTCTATAGATCCATTAGTGGATACCAAATGTAGGTTTGAATTGGGTGGGGGTTGTGATATTCTCTCCTTTAACTGTCACATATTATAGGTTGTATGCAGCTTGGTCCTGCAGACTATTTCATATACCTATAAATATCAATATACCTTTAAATACCCCCAATCCCCAAAACCCATTTTCCCCATATCATTTTCTAAAATAGTTTGTGAACAAGAGTTATTTTATGTACATTTATGACTATTTGACATGGTTTTATCACTTTCTTCGTATGATCAATATGTAAAAATTGGAGGTGAGTCTTACCTAATATTTCTAGTGGTTTTTCTATATTTTATTTTATTATACTATTGTACTTTAGTCCTTTTACTGTAATATAATCTCCATAATTCTAATAGTGTTGACTTTTATATTTTTTATGTGTTTATATGAAGACATCATGGAGATATTATAGATTTATCATGATAGAGGTTCTTGAAGACATGCATTAGTGTTCCATTTTAGATTTAAGAATACTAGAAGATATGTTAGGGGACTCATTACATATAATATGTATTCATGTTATATGAAAAAATTGACCGTGTTTTTTATATTTGGTTGGAATTGACATTAACATAATAATGACTAAACCAGGTTAATGATTTGGTTTATGTTTCATGTTTACAAGTTGTTACTTTCCACAGTGATATAAAATTGGCTATTATTTTTCTAGATGGTGTGCTATATATACTATCATGTATATAGAATTTTTGTATTCATAAGTTTTAAGGAATAAATTTCTAAAATTGGTGAAATAATTTAAATCTAGTAATAATTTATTGGATGGATAAATAATAAAACACGAGGAATGATTAATAAATTTGGCGTTTCTTATAAATTTAGGAAATCATATTGATTCATGTTTTCATATTTAGTTGAATATGTTATTTTATGTGTTAATGTAATTGGAAAAATAACATGAAGAGGGAAATGTTTTGATGAGAAAAATAATAAAATGCTTGTTAAATTACAATGGTTCCACTCTCATTCTGTTGACATATGAATTAATGGTTAAATCTCATTAAAATAAATTTAATATATTCTTTAAGCTATGGAATTAGATTACCAATAGTTGGAACATTTGATTACTGAATAGGATAATTCAATATGAAATAAAATCATATTTTTCAATATAGAAAAAAGGTTGGGGTTGAGAGATACAATTTCTTATAAAATATGAATGCCTTTTGTGGGGAATGTGAGAGACCATTTTCATGGGAAGGGAGGAATCAAAATTTATCCATACGTTAATATTAACAATGTCTGATGCATATTTTATCTGTATTTTTTTCAGGAATCTTATTATTCAAAGTGATGGGATCCTTGGATGTCTGATTAGATATAGGCAAGGACTATAGGTTTTGTGGAAGACTTTGAAGCATGTGATGGAATGATGCATGGTGATATGAATGAGGGTGATAAAGATGGAACTATATATGATGGAATGGGTAGAATTTTTTTTACCTATTATTATTATATTAAAATAAATGATTATTTATTGTTCAATGGTTTGAATGGGCCAAATGGATGGGTTTACTGTTTATTTTCTATTTATTCCTTTCTTTTAAAGGAAACTAGAAGTGTTTTGTTATTTATATCATGGTGATAGTTTATGATTGTTTTCTTGATTGCATTAAATTATTGAATGATAATAATATTTTATAATTTTTTAACCCTTGGTGTTTGTTATTACTGTAAGGAAAAGAGAGATGCTAATCGTATTCAAATTTTATGGTGATTGTATTATGATTAAAGAGTATGTAATTCAAATTTTTTGTTAATTAAATGTAATTTGTAATACTGTTAATTAAGGGTAAATTAACAATTAATGATAGGAAATGATAAAAATGAGGGATTTATCATAATGTAGATCCATTAATTTCATATGTGCCTATAAGTTATCTAGTCCATTATAGTGTAAGTTTGGTGTTCAAGTGATGATAACTATAGTTGAACCTAGGAATAGGTTAATACAAAAATATGTTAGTTAGATGTATTATATCTTCTAGGTTATTTGATTTCAAAAACCACACAACCCACGTCTGTTAGGGATGCTCCAACCCAATTGGCTCTAAGTGGGTGTTTTCCCTAACATATTGGCAGTGAGGATAGATTTATGATTACCCCATATGGCCCCACTGATTTCTATTGGTTTCATTATGTTATGGTATTCCTAATAGTTTGTTTTCCCCATATATGTTTTTAGAGGGCTGGAGAATATTGTGGTAATTTAATAGTCATGTATCACTAGATATACTATCCAAATTAATATTATAGGTCTTACATGTATTGGTTGTAATATATTGAGGCACCTTACATGAAGTATGGGATATTATGGCATGAGGTATACAACTTTTTGTATAGTACACGTCTTAAAGGATGTGATGGATCTCGAAGAATACAATGCTAATATATGTAGAAGTGATATTGGATCATGATATGATTTGATGCATGAAATTCATGTTGTGACGTGATGCCTGGGTCTATATGGGTTGGCGTCTTTTGCAAAGAGATTGATCAGGATGTATGATATTTAGGAAAAGAGGAAAAATAATGTGGAATATGAAGTGGGGTAACCTTATTTAACTACTATAATAAATTATCTCTTTTATATTATACATTGTGATAGATGTCCATGGTCCGACATGGAACCAAGTAAACGTGTTTATGTGATTTGTTAGTAAAACTTTTTGTCCATTGGGATATACTATAACTTCATTATCTGTTACAGTAGACAGTTTAGGGAGGATCCTAATATTTATATAGTTATTCTCACAATACATATATATATATATATGTACTATTTTTTAGGTTAGTATTATAAGGATAGATATCCTGATTTATTTTACTAGTTGGGGGTATTGTAAGATAATTTTATTCTTCATGGTTACTACCACATTTTCCTTTTTGTACTTATTTTTTTCACTCTAGAAATATTAATCGTGTACTAAATTACATATATTAACATGGGATTAAATTTACTTCTATAATAAATATATTTATTAATATATCTATATTATTTCCCTCTTCAACATTTTCTTTTAGAGGGATATACATACCAATTGAATAAATTATATACCCTCTATTCTAGTTATCAACTTGGTGCTTATATGAGGTGGTATACAGGAAGTCATAATCATTAATCTGTAATTAATTTCCCATGTGGGGTAACAATTTGGGGTAGGGGGTCATGTTAGAATAGTATCAATGTTTCCAGTAGATGGATGGGATGGATTTTGGTTTTAGGAATTGGTAATGACTATGTGTGTTAGTAGGGAAATTGTGTCAGCAAAATTTATTAAGTAATGTAAAAAGGTACACAGAATGAGATACATGTATTTAGGCCCACCATTGTTCTGATTCACAAAAATTATTTTTTTATGGACCCTACTAAATTAAGTGGTACTTAATATGGTCTATATGACTAGGAAAGGATCATGTTTCATTTTTTAATGACCATGTTTGAAATGGGTTGTCCTTGGGGATAGATTAAAAAATATCTTAATTAAATTATTTAAATAATGTTAGATTTTTTATATTCTAGGTTTTAGATATTGAATGATTTTTTAATTCACATGTATGGCTCTAGGTCGACGTCCCCGTTAGGTTTAAATAGAATATTTTTAGTAGGATGTACTAGTATATCACTACTGAGTAGATGAATCCTCAAGGATAAAACACTGATAGTTTTAGTTATAGAGTCTATAGAATTGTGGGGTCTCTGTTTCAAAATAAATCATTGTAGAATGGTTAGAGGAGGTTAATATAACTTTCACTTTGATTTGTTATCATATGAAGAACTGGGTATCCTTGGTTGTGATTGTGTTGTATGGTGTGGAAAGGTATTAGTGTCTCTTAATCTTTGGGGATCATTATGAGTCATTGGTCTAGTAATATAATTTCACAGACTTGTTCTATGAGTAGATTATTTCATTTATCATGAAGGTTGTTAGTCACTATGAACTGCTTACCCTTCAACAAGGGAGTACAATATTTTAAGAGTTCGGGAACCATTTTAGGACCCTTCCCCATTATGATTGATACAAATGTATAGATATGGAGGATAGGGTGGGTATTTCATGAACAATCTAGGTCTAGATATCTATTATCATATCACTCTTTATTTTCTAAATACATATCTCATGGTGTTGGAGGGAGAATGGGTTATTGAGAGGATGATCATTAGAAATAGATTATCATGATAGAGGATTTATAAGGATTATTAAATCAAAATTAAGGTGGTCCAGGGTTCCTAATTTCTTGTATAAATGATCTATCAAATATTTGGGAGTAGTTTTCATCCCTCTCCATCTCATTTCCATAGATATGGTGTCTTTCAAGACATTTCTAACAGATGATGCAAGAGATTTTATGGATTCTAATTTCATTATTTTCCTATGTTTATATTATTTTTGAGAAGGAAGCATGTAAAAGGTTTTATGATTAAATATCCTTAGTTGTGGTTGTTTTCGCCATGGTGTAATTAATAGCATGCTCCAGAATGGGATCGGTAGAGAGAAGATGGTGCTGGAAAGGGATGAACTTGAGCTGCTCCTCATCCTCAAAGAGTAGAGAGTAGTGATATAGATGTTAATCATCAATTTCATAGAAGACAAAGAGTATGACCAGGTCATCATCCTAGCCATTTTTTTCTACCTCCTATAGATCTAGACGACATTCAATGTACAATTTTCATATTTTCTATAGGATTGAATTCCATGTTTGATTCCGGAGATGCAGACTCTGTAATATCACCTTCCCTAGTCCATACGTTGGGAGATTTGGTGGAGAAGCTTCTTGTTCCCTTGATATTCATGATTCCAATTGGATGGTCATCCAATTTTTATGATGTATATAAATATTATGAGTAAGCTCTGATGAGGCATCTCTCATGAGGAGATAAACTATGATTTTGCAAGAAATCATACAACATCATCCTCATTGTGTATTTTATGTGTTCGATTCAGTATAATTAGGATGACAATAGAAGATAGATTGGATTATATGGTGATGATAGAGATCCCACAATGTTCCTTTGTGAGAGAGACACTTATATGGGTCATATTCTTTTTCCATTATTGTCTTCCATGATGGCCAAGATAATTATGAGTTCATCGGAGATTCAACCGATGTTGTTTCAAAGGGTTGTAAAAGAATACCCTAGTGTTTTTTCCTAATGTGGTTGGGGTGTTACCAACTCAAAAATATATAATTTTTTTGATATATGTACATTAGGGTACTTCTCTCATCCCAATGCTTCTATATGAGATGGAGCATTCTAATATGCTAGGGTTGTGGGTACAACTCGATGTTGTATTATTGTGGGGTTTTATTCAATAGAGTGTATCACCATGGGATGAACTAGATTTTCCCATGATGAAATCCAATAGCAGTTTTTGTATTGGTTTTAATTATCATAGCATGAATTAGTTGAATGTCATAAAAACAATCATCTTTAATAGATTGGTGATTTATTCAAGCAATTGTATTTAGCATGTTTGTTATTGAAAATTGATAAGTTGTAAGGATATCATTAGATGCAATTGAAGGATGAGGATATTCAAAAGGAAAATTCCATTTGAAGTCATTTGGATAATTATTTTAATTTGTTGTAATTTGGTTTGAAGAACACTCCATCCATGTTAACGGGTTCATTGAATAGAATGTAGAATGAGTTTTTTGATCGATTCATGGAGGTTTTCATCATTGAAATCCATGTCTAATTCCTATCTAAGGAGGATAATGATGAGCATATAGGTGATTTTTTTATTATTGACCATCATTATAATATATTCAAGAAGTTATTGATGTGTGTGTTATGGGATCATGAAGTTCATTTATTAGGAAATATCATGTCTTAGAAAGGAGTAACTATAGATCATTTGAATATCGTAGTAGTCATATCATGGGCACCCCCCATTACAGTTGTAGAGGTGTAGAGTTTACTAATTCTTTCTGGAAATTAAGGGGGTTGTAAACAAATTATCATAGGTTGAAACCCCTCAAATTGCCTTGAACCGATTGTATTAGGTGTTCACTTGGACTGACTAAATACAAAGACCAAAACTTCTCATATATAAATATTACATCTTAATAGAAGAATGTTCAATACATAACATACTGCTACACACCAAAATCATTGTGGGATAGTTCCTTCAGAATTGTTGAATCCTGATAAACTATTCCATAAGTGATCAACATCATCGCCCACTATGTTCGTCATAACCAACACACTTCTAATAGATATCATAAATAATACATTAATTCATAACATGTGGAATGGAATCATAATAAATGTGTTGAAATAGTGGGTTCCCTAGACCCAACTATGTTTTACTTCTGATTAACATATATTGTGTATAGTTAGTTATACATGATGTCATCTTACCATTATAGTGTAGATATTTTTGCATCCACTATATAACACTAATATCCATTTGTTAATTGTCGTTTCGAGAGGTTATAAAAAATCCCAGGCTATTCGGAATGGCCTGGAGGACTTCATTTTTTATTATTTTTTGATAATCCACCATTCAAGGGGGTGTGGTGTAACTCTTATAAGGCCCAAAGGTTTAGACACAATTACATGTCACATTGATCTTATAGGGAATCACCTAGACAAGACAACATGGAACTGCTCCTCCCCAACAAATGTCATGATATCAGCACTCTACCTTCGCAGGGTTGGTCAACTAGTTGTCCTATGCAAAGCTTCGCAGGCCCGGTACCGATGGAAAATCCATACCCACTCATTCTTTCAATTCTGGTTAGCTCTGCTCTAGTGAATCTACCTACCCTGAGTCCCCATATGAAACATTTTCCATTGTAGTCTAATTTGTAAATCATTATTCATGTGGCCCAAAGGTCTTGGGGTTTCCCAAAGGCCTTATGGTGGCCTAAAGGCCTTGAGAGACAGTTGGCCCGAAAGCCTTGGGTGGCCCGCAATCTTTGCAAGACCCAAGAACCAAACTGGTGGCCCAAAGGGCCAAATGGATGAATAGTTCTAACTGCTACAGTACCAGCTATAGTACTTGCTATAGTACCTGCTACAGTACCATAAAATATACCTCCACCCGGATTTGATCTCGGGTCTCTTGGATGTACCTACTGAGTCCTCACCAACCGGGCCGAGGTTCATGTGCAGTAGATCCCAAGCTATAATGACAACCTTGAGTTATAATGAAATTAATCATAAATATATGTTCTATGGTCTAGATACATCTTACTGGATGGACATAGTAGATGTTTGATTATCTGGGGCTGGGGGATTATATGCTTTGAGACATCATCTCATGATGTTCACACTTGATGATCGTTAGTAGTGAGATCATGAGGATAGTCCTGGCAATAGGAACAGAACATTTATTTGTAGTCATTGGTAATTTCTATCTACGGACATGTGTGTTGGTCTCATGACATGAGATCATTACCGATGTGTATCATTTGATTGTGTAATTTGATGAAAGGAAAAACCCATGGTATTGAAATTGTGGCGAGATAGATTATGTTGAATGCGTCGTTGGTGTTATGACATTGGTTGAATGGGCAATAAAGGATTTACTTCTTCCATGTAAAGGAAGTCGTATATCTTAGGCCCGTTTGATCCGGATTGTTCTACCATTATATGTCTTTGGCCAAAGCAGTCGAAAGGAAAATCCAGCTGAATAGATCAATAAATATTAAACCAAAGAAAGGATAATGATAAAAGTGGGTTTCCATTTTTATGATATTTTTAATGATAGAGAGATTATAGTACACATTCAGTGTTTGTAGGACGGTATTCGTTCTTATGACTATCTTTATCTCTTTTGGGGCTATGATGGGTTTCTATACTCCACTCTTGGTCTGTGCATTTTATTCAATGCTATCGATATAAGGGGTTAGAGGGTCATACATAATAACGTATTCAAGGATCCACCCAATTCATTTGAATTGGTATATGGACATGGTGGGCCCCACCATAGGGTCTGAGTGTTGTCTATGTTTTCGCTCACCAAAAGAATTAAATAAATTCATTATTATTAATGTTATGAATAATTGAGAATGAATTTATTTAATGTATTTACATGTTATGTAAATACGGGGAAAATATTAATCGAACGCATATTGTTTAATATTCAGGGTTCGTTTAATATTAAGCGTGATAGCGAGTCGAGTGAAATTGATCAAATTTATCACGATGAATATTTTATATATATTACATGTATGTGATAAATTAATAAATAATATTGACATAGTTTAGTTCGTCAAAATTATTTATCAAGTGGATGTTGAAATAAATGGGGGTTCGGGAACGCCACCGGATATTTTGCAACACCACTATAAATAGTGGTGAGGCTCTCTCTCCAAAAAACCATTCATTTATTTTCATGGAATAAATATGAGAGTCTCTCTCTCCTCCTGCTACATAGAGAGATAAGCATTTGATCCAAGTGCAAGTATCACGATCTACCTCAGGCATCGAAGGGATCTCGATGCGGTGATCGTCATGACATTGAAGACATCGTCGAATAGCCGCACTCGCACCCAGAGTTCAACGATCGATGGTCTAGCAGAAATTTGAAGCATGTGTGGATGATTTAGACGGATCCTTCTACGGATTCTTCAAACAAAGATCATCAGCAACGAGTTCCAATTGAGCCCACCTTCAGAATTGAAACATGTATGTTTTCAATTTAATTGTTGTGCTCTTTATAATTTGTGTGAGATCCTTGGACCTTATCGGGGCTCAGATCATCGATGACAACTTGATCTATCATCTCTTCGATGAAAATTTTAAAATCCTCTGCCCACTGGCTTCCACTGCGGGCCCTGAGACCTTTCATTGGAATTAGATCGATCACGTAGATTTTTTGAGACTAGAAAATTAAATTTTCATTACAATCAAGTAGAGGGTTAAAACGGTCTCATCGGTTCAAATTGTGTGTCGATCCGATCTCGAACAGCCAAGTTATGACCATTTTAAATTTTCGAATTGAATGATTTTGCGGATTGATCGCGGGTATTTATTTTTACATCCTGAATAACTAATCAAGTTTCAATTGAATCAGTGTTAGTTCATCGGAGAAAAAAAATTAAATTATGTGCAAATTATAATTTTACATTTTATGATTGGCATAATAATTTTATTAGTATAATAATAATTTTTATTATATTATTATAATAATAATGTAAAAATAAATTATTATTTGATAATAAAAATTTATCATTCTTATTTAATGGTTATTTAGCCTTTGTAATAAAAACCTGGGAGAGGAGTCTTTAATGGAGAAGGAGACTTAATAAAAATTAATTAAAAGAAAATAAAAAACAGAAAAAAGGGGCTAGGAGGCAGTTTAAAAAAATATTCAAAAAAGGGGGAATTTGGGAGCCGTGGGACCCCCGGGGTCGCCCGGATTCCTTTGCAGGTGGACGGCGTAGCTTCCCCACTGCCATCCTTCTCTAACTGTTGCCCGCGGCCGGTCGCTACCCATAATGTCGCCCACACCGCCACCCCTGCCACGCGGCCCCCTGACCAGCACCCAGGTCGCCCTACCGTAGCCCTGCCACAGGACCCACTTCCTCCCGATCGCCCTCCTATGGACCTGCCGCCGCACTCCACCGCCTTAGCGTCATCGGAGCACCCTCGGCAACTCCCCTCGACGTCGCCACGCCGCAAGCACCCTCCTCCCAATCCGGCCGCTGACTGCACTCGCCACTGCAGCTCCTCCTAGCTGCTGCCCTGGGCACCCACCTCAAACCAACTGCCCCGACAGCCCTCCCCCCAGCCGGGCGACACCGGCCTCACGTATCAAGCACGGCCACCACCACCACCCTGGCCGCCTCCCCCTGCCTAGCCCATCCCCCGCGCTCGGCTCCAGCCACCCCGATGGGCCGGGATGGACAAATCTGGTCGGACCCCTTCGCAGCCCGCCACACCACCCACCACCCCTACGAAAGATGTGCACCACCACGGACAATCCTCGGATATAGGTAACAACTGAAAGCTCTTTGATTAAGCCAAGCACGGGCAATGCGTGTTGGGGCGCAGCGGAGGTGCGCGGTACCTCAAACACACAAAACCGGAAGCAAAACGGATCAACACACGAATTTTTAACGTTGTTCGGCAGATCTGACTACATCCACAGAGAAGGGGGCCGGTTTCTCTATTCACTCTCTCCGTATCCAACTCGACGGAGGATTACAAATTACACAAGTCACCTGCACATCATGCACACAAATCTCCCTTACAAACAATGAGATTTTCATCCCGTTTAAATAGAGGAAGGACAAAACAGGGGTTCTCCCGGTTGGTGGGGGTAGCTCATCTACCCATGAGTTCCTGCTACCGCTGGCTACCCACCGCGTCGGCTGCCCACCATGAAAGACCTTGCAGCCGCCTGGGTAGGTTCTGCCGACAATGAAGACTCCCAAATAGAGAGTGACCCCCACAAATCTCCCCCTCACGACCAATTTGGGGTAGAAGCTTAACCTGCAGTCTCCTTGCAGGTGTTGAAAACTTCATCAGCAAATCGAACATGCTTCTTCACGCCAGACGACGTGGCACTTCCATCGTCTTCACTCGATCTCGAGCTGACTGCGGTCTCCATCAAATGATACAACCCTTGGGACTCCTTCCCAGTAAACATCGTTGCATCCCCACGTGAGACTTCCAACACTCCACCTGCTATGGAAATCTTGAACCCTCTCGCATCGAGCCTACTCAATGATATCAAGTTCCACCTCATCCTCGGAACGAATTTCACATCAGCCAATTTACGAATTCCTCCATCGGGTGTCTTCAATTTCACTGTCCCGACTCCTCGAACCTCGCATGTTGACCCATCACCAAGTCGCACCGAGTCTCGCACCTGCTGAAAAGTATCAAATGTATCTCTCGTCGTACATATGTGTGCTGAGCTCCCTGAATCCAGAACCCATCCTTCTTCCTTTGGATTTTGAGCCCGCTCGTTCTTCCTCTTTAGAAATCTGCATTCTCGCTTCATGTGCCCGAATCTTTTGCAGTAATGACACTGCACTTCTCCCCGTTCAATTCGCTCATCTGAGTGCACGCTTCCCGTTGTCACGCAGATTTCATCATCTGCATATAACCATGTGATGTTCACATCCTCCTCTTCAACTTTCTTCTTCCCAGCAACGTACCGTTTGCGCTCTGGGCAGTCACTTTTATAGTGACCCTTCTTCTCGCACCAGAAACACGTGATTTCGCTCGGATCACGTCCCCTGGATTTTGGCCGCCATTCTTTACCTCCTGACTGTCGATGTCGGCTCCTTCCACGTTGATCATCTCGCATCGCCATGATTTGATCATCTGAATGCGTCATGGGTCTTCGAAATGCTTCCGAATCTTGAAGCGACGTCATCACATCGTCCAGCTTGAATGTCTCCTTCCCCACAAGCAATGCAGTCACAAGCCCATCAAATGAGCTTGGTAGTGATGACAAAAGCAAAAGTGCTTTGTCTTCCTCTTCAACCTTCACATTGAGCCCCAATAACTGCGTCAGGATCTTGTTGAATTCATTGGTATGATCCAACAAATTCGCTCCCTCGTCCATGCGCAACTGGTACAGTTTCTTCTTTAGGAACAACTTGTTGGTGAGCGACTTCGCCATATACCGCTGCTCCAACTTCTTCCAGATCTCCTTCGGTGATGTCTCGTCCAACACCGAGTACTTTACCTCATTCGCCAAACACAGTCGAATTGTGCTGACAACCCGCATCTCGAGCTCTTCCCAATCATTGGCACTGGTTGTCTCGGGCTTTTCTCCGATCAACGGTCTGATCAGGCCCTGCTGCACCAAAAGATCCTTCACCGTGCTCTGCCACAAGCCGAAATTGTTTCGACCATCGAACTTCTCGATGTCAAATTTTGGTAGTGCTCCGCCACCAGCCATCGTCGTCGTAGCAAAACGCGATCACCACCGTCGATGTCACACCCTTTAATCACCACCTGATAGAGTGCGAATTTTCAAAAACTAACCGTACGGATGTGTCCTGAACGGTCGAAATAGTCGGAATCGACTCCTGGATCGCCGAAATTGGACACCAATTGACCGAGATATGGTCAAAACACGTTCAACGGTCCAGATCGCTCACCGACGTGGCGCTGACGTGGCACGCCGGAGCTCTTGCCGGAATCTCGCCGGATTTGTCGCCGGCGGCATGAACAGTACCGTCTTCTCCGGCATGGGATTACTGTTCACCCGCGGGTTTGACCGGACTTTGACCGGCCATATCTTCTTCGTTTCAACTCCGTTTTTAACGCCGTTTGCGCCGTTGGACTCGTCTCGTTGTCCTCTTCACGGATCTGGCCTCGGAAAAATTTTCCGACCACTTTCAATTTTCCGGCCACCGGAAAATTTGCCGTCGCCTCGCCGGTTCACCTCCGTTCGCTCCGCCTCGCCTCTGATACCACTTGTTGGGGCGCAACGGAGGTGCGCGGTACCTCAAACACACAAAACCGGAAGCAAAACGGATCAACACATGAATTTTTAACGTGGTTCGGCAGATCTGCCTACATCCACGGAGAAGGGGGGCCGGTTTCTCTATTCACTCTCTTCGTATCCAACTCGACGGAGGATTACAAATTACACAAGTCACCTGCACATCATGCACACAAATCTCCCTTACAAACAATGGGATTTTCATCCCGTTTAAATAGAGGAAGGACAAAACAGGGGTTCTCCCGGTTGGTGGGGGTAGCTCATCTACCCATGAGTTCCTGCTACTGCTGGCTACCCACCGTGTCGGCTGCCCACCATGAAAGACCTTGCAGCCGCCTGGGTAGGTTCTGCCGACAATGAAGACTCCCAAATAGGGAGTGGCCCCCACAATGCGAGACCCATTACGGGTATGCGTAGATTTGGCGCAACCTGCAATGGGTCGTAGTGAGGTTTTGAGGCCTGAGCTATAATTAAATTAATATAAATAGTTAATTTAATTTACTGAATTAAATTAAATTGATTAATATATTAATTTTTGTTTAATATAATAAATTTTAATACCTTGATAAAATTAATTCAGTTTTATAATTAAATTGAATTTAATTAAATAATTTAATTTTGATATTAAAATTAAATTAATTTCCATAATGATTAAAAAATAAATTATTTAAATTTATTAATTCATTGAATTTAATTAATAACTTACGTACTTATTTAATGAAGGTTTATTTTTATTCCGTTTTATTTTATCCTCTCGCTGGTCTTGAGCACTGACCCGTGTATGTTTGTATTTTTTAATTAATTATTTAATTGCGTGCAATGAATGTAATTAATGAAATATACAATCTGCGCTTCATCATTCATTTTCGGTTCAAATGTATAATGGACTACGTGCCCAATTTTACCTGATATAAATTTATATCCCTAGTTCCTCTAACCTGAGCGCAAGTATTTTTGTACTTCAGACAAAGACGGTGAACAACGTGCACCCCGCCAAGATGTGGTGGTGTATGTTGATCAATACGGTGCAAGCAGACACGTCGATCCCGCCATGATGATGAGGTACTCCAAGACATGAAGTGGGCCCCACCAAGACGAGGCGATACTTCAGAAGAGAAGCAAACATACAGTACGTGTGAAAGCTACATTATGAGTCATGCTTTGACCCAGGTATGATTCTCTTAGGTCGTTTAGATGGTCAAGATTTGTCAGGTAATGGTTTACCTTTATGCATTTATTTATTATTTTATGCATTTTGTAAATAGCAGGAAAATACATAAAATAATAAATAATAAAATGCATAAAGAAGCGGCATATGATTTTTTAATAATTTTTAGTTTTGAGCATGAAAACATAGATGAACAAGATTAAATAAAATGGATTACATTCGTCGAGAGAAAAACACAAAACCCTCAAATTAATATTAAGTCATTACGACCTTCCATCATTCAAGTTTGAGCAAAATCGGGTGTTCGAGGGGCCGATCATTCCATAGTTGAGGGTGCTTCTTACTACCAGTGAGTTCTTATTAGGGTGGAGGGTTGACATAACTAAAATTAAAACAAAGAAATAGACATTGATAAATTGTTGTAATTTTAGAGGCAAGCATTGAGTAAATCCTGTAACGATTTTAGAAGCTAGGACATCACTCAACATATCACAGAACAACGAGTTAATGGGGTTGTCCAACCAAACACCTACATTGAACTCTCCACGTAGTGGTGTATCCATAGCTTGTACACTATGAGGGGAAGGTTTATGGATCCTTGCCTCTAGAATACACAAACAATGGATTATTCTGATTCTACTACAGAGGGTTCGTAGAATTTGCTAAATTGGTGGGATAAATGTTGTGATTAAATTAATCAGTTATGTCTAATTCAGTAATATTCTGAGAAGTAAAATCTATTAATGTTTTTTATAAATAATGGAAATTAATACCTAAACAAAACGATGATAAATATTGTGCAAAGATAATGTCCAAACAAGCACGAATTTCCAGTATAGTATAGATGATTGCGCATAATATTACTATATTTGAAATTCAAGGTGCTGGTGTCACAACCTGTTAAGCCACCTCAGGAAGAGAGGGTTTAACAATTGCTTACAGGAGACATATAAATTAAGCACATGATGGTTATGTCATAATATATCATCAACACCAGACTTTCGTTGCGGTCTCTACATCAGGACATGGATGATGTTACATGTAGTCTCATCTCCATGATGTTTCTGAGGAGAAAGCTAATTATGATTTGAATGTGATGATTTCACTCACATTGTGTAAAGTGAAAGGAAGTTCATAATCATTCATGGAATCCCATTCTTATGACTTTTACACCCAATTTATGTAGTTTCATTAATGGATACAAACTAACTGTATAGAGTAAGTGCTTCATTACCATTAAGGCGGTATTCTCCATTTAATAACAATATTAAAGATAACACCATATTTTGTTCTTAGGGAAAATATATTGAATGACAAGGAGAAAATGACAATGGAATGTTATGCAAAAGGCCCCTTGGTCATTTCCTTTAAATAAAAGTGGTTGGTTATTTAACAGGAGGAGATTTTCATCACATATTGAGACAAAGTTATTGATGTTTAAAAATTCTATGAACTGATATACTAGAAGCATGTACCCACTACTTGTTCAGGTATATTCATCAATATAAATTAATATATCTAACACACTTCATGGGTATTTAATAGAACACTCCAATAACATATGTTTATTTACATATAGTAACCATGTAATTAATTCGAAAATTATAAGATGTAAAGTGTCTTCTCCAAGTAGTTGAAAAAGCATGATTCCAAAGTCAGCTGAGAGAAACACATTACCTATTATTTCCAAGGGATTGATTCAAATTAAACAAGTTGTTGAGTATAATAAAAAAATTATATCACATTATTTTTTGAACATAATGAGACCATATTACATGTTTATGAATGAATGTGGTTTGTGGTGTAACATACTCAACATATAGTTCATACATACTTGAATCAAAGGCAATAAATCATGAATATAAAACATAAGACATACAAAATTGTGGAAATATAATTATTTGTTAAGTACAAATAAAAGGGGACATCATGTATATACCCATTACAATATTTAGGCTTAGCATGGCTAAAAACATTTGTTATTATTGACATCTTTAGTTTGGACAATGTAATCTTTAAAAATAAAGGTATCCACGAAGCTTACGGGGATAGTTCAACAAGAGGTTGTGAACTATTCCAAAGGAAAGCTAGAGGTAAAGATACATCACTAGATTCTTTTAAAGTATGATGGAATGCACTTGTTAATTATAAGCATGACCGAAATATATGAGTTTCTTTGGATCGACATTCCAAAGAGTAGCATGAAAAAACACGCATAAATCAAGATAATTTAAAGTGTAGTAATTCCTAAATGTGTGTTACATTATCTAAATCATTGTATTGATGTTCATAAGGAGGATCGATGATAAATTCATACATGTCTGCATAGATAAAAAAATTGTAGCATTGATCATTTCCTAAACGCACGTTTTATACATCAAAGTTATCATATATGAAGTATCAATGTTTCAACTTGCATAAACTTCCATTATATTTCAAGATGTGTTTTGTATATTATGGTGGAATCACATAACCTATATTCCAACTAAAATAAAAAATGGATATCTTATATGTAATAGTACGATGATAATCTAATATGTCATAGGAAAAGTGTTGGGATGAAAATAGTTTATTAAGATACAAAAAAATATGCATCAAGCTAATAAAGTGGTGCATCTAAGGTAATTATCCTTACAGTTTCATAGGATATTCGATAAATCCCTAAATTGGAAAAAGTGTAGTCAGGTTTTAGATTACATTTCTATATAAGGGTGAAGGTCTCTATTAGAGATAGTGGGAGAAATATTGACATTGGTTTATTCAATTCTTTGGATGCGCAAATGGTCTGAATAGGTACAATTTCCACATGTACATGTAGAATAGGCATGTTTTAGTAACACATACTGCGTGACATGAATGAAACCATAGTGAGGGTTTTATATTCACCACAAAAGCTGATTAATTATTCATTAAGAATAAAAAATCCTACAAGTAAGTAGTATATGGATATTATATAAGATTGACATGAGAATTAAAAATGAAATAATGGATTACATGTATCAAAATGCAAAGGGGATGATAAATTGAATACTATGGTGGATATTCAAGTGAGTTGATATAGGGATGGTACAAGAATGGTACCAATAAGGTTCGATTGGTTATACCAAGTCAGTATGACCAAATCCCATAATATATTATTTTTCATAGATAATCTTATAAGATAATTTTATTGGAAATTGGATGTAAAAATCAACTTTCATACAACTCGAAAGGGATGAAGGCACCATTGGACACTAATAAGGGTTGCATGTTACTGAAATCTAGTTCAGGATTCATGTAAGGAACAAGATATAAGAGCATTCTGTTTGAATGAATCTATTCCTTGTATTTTCCAATGTCTAGTGGGAGAGCCATAGTTTTCCAAGTGAAATATGTTTGGCAACATATGTAAAACATGTTTTGGTCTTATAGTTAATTGAGACCCAGATAAATGTAATTATCTAGTGATTGACTTAAAGTAGCAACCTATGTTCTAGGTAACATGATCTATCAAAGTACATTTATTAGTTTCTTGGACCTAGACAATCGTACATAAATTGACATTGTATTGCAACATAAAAGTTAGAACAATTCATGTTCATAATTGTTTTCAATATCTCATGGTTTAATCTCATCTGGTTGACATGTTAGGAGCATGGGAAGAAATTAATGTTGTGATTTGATTTCTATATGCTTCAGTGATGGATCAATATCACATGAAATAATATGTATAATAATTTTTATTTCCTGAATATACATTATAGTGCACAAATATCAATTATATCCTAGAGCACTTCAAGTGACGTAGTCAGAACAATCATCTTGTACTTCAGCGAGTACAAATTATATGTACCTAGTATATGGTGAAGAAGGTATACAAATTTATTTGGGGAAACAAACTATTAATCCTTAGATCAATTTGATCTTTTATAGTAGTTATGATAAGGCGATGAGCAAGTCATGCTCATAAAATCTAGTTGTAGCCACACCTACAAATACAGAGTATGTTGCATCTTCAAGCACAGCTAAGAAGCAGTTATCAATCACAATGATATGTTCCAATTCTTGGAATGACACCTAGTTAGAAAAGTATTATCATAATGTAAATTATGATATTCTTATGATCCAAGATGTCAAGTTATGGAAATGAAAAAAAGGGATATACTCTGGGATACCATCTCTTGAGAAGTTTTACACTAGGAGATGAGGTGGCATAAAACAGATATTCCAAGCGGTGAAAATGTAGCAGGCCCAACAATTAAATCTATTGCTCAGTAAGAGCATGATGATTATAAAGTATGTAGCTAACAAGTTTGGTTAGAAACTTGGCTCTTGTGAAAGTGGGAGTATTTAAATTGTGGGTTCACTAGACCCAACTATGGTGTACTTGTGATTACCATATCATGTATAACATTAGTTATACATGACATGATCTTTATATTATAGTGTAGATATTTTCAAATCCACTATATAATGGTAATTCCCAATATTAATTATTGTGTCTAGAGGTTATAGAAGATCCTAGGCTATAATATGAACCTCGAGATACTATGACATTAATCATAAATATATGTTCTATGGTCAGGATACCTCTAACTGACTGGAAACATTAGATGTTTGACTATTAGTTGTTGGGGCCTCATAAGCATTGATACTTCTTCTTGTGAGGTTTGTACTTAGTGATCTTTAGTAGTGAGATAATAAGGATAGACCCGCTAGTAGGAACACCACATGTTTTGAGTGTCAGTGGTCATTTCTATCTATGGACTTCTGTATTGGTCTTTTGACTTGAGATCATTGCCAATGTGTCTCATTTGATTGTGTATATTGGTGCAAGGGAAAAACTATAGTATTGAAATAATGGTGAGGTATATTGTGTTCAATATATCATTAGTGGTATGAAATTGGTTGAATGGTCAAGAAAGGATTTGTCACTTCCATATTTCAAAAGTTTTATATCTCATGCCTGGTTGATTAAGATGATGCTACCTGTATATGTCATTGGACAAAATATTCAAAAGGAAAATCCATCCAGATATATCAACAAATAGTAAAGTAATGAAAGGATGAGAACCCAAGTGTACGTCCTTGTTTATAAGATATTTAATGACAATGATATTATAGTACACAATCAGTGTTCGTAGGATGGTAGTTGTTTCTAGGATTATCCTTATCTCTTTAGTGGCCATGATGGGTTGCTGGACTCCACAATTGGTCTATGGATTTTATTCACTACTATTGAGATAAGGTCCTAAAATGTTACCCACAATAGAATATTCAAGGATCTGCCCTATTTAGGGGAATAGGTATATAGACATGGTGGTCCCCACCATGGTGTTTGAGTGTTGACCATGATTTTGATTAACAAAAGAATTAAATAAATTAATTATTTTCTCAAGTTATGAATAATTAGGACTGAATATATTTAATGTATTTATATATTATGTAAATACAGGAAAACTATTAATAGAACGAATTTTATTTTAATATTAATGGATCATTTAATATTTAGAGGGACATTGATTCAAGTTAAATGGCTCAATTTTATGATTTAGTATATTATATAAATATTAAAATTATGTGATAAAGTAATAAATAATATTGATATAGTTTAGTTCATCAAAATTATTTATTATGCGGATGCTAAAATAAATGTTGGTCAGGGAACCATGTCTGGTATTTTGCAACACCGATTTAAATAGAGGTGAGGTTCCCTCTCAAAAAAAAAAACTATTCATTAATTTTCATGGAATGAAAATGAAAAACTCTCTCTCATCCCACTTTCTAGAGAGATAAGAAGTTGATCCTTGATCTAGGATCAAGATCTTCTTCAATAAAAGATGGGATCTCGATGCAATGATCTTCAGGACGTCGAAGACATCGTCGGATCGCAGCACTAGAACCCAAAATTTGACGATCGACATTCCAGTGGATTTTTGAAGTACATATAGATGATCTAGATGGATACTACTATGGAATCTTCAAGCAACAATCTCCAGCGATGAGTTTCAGTTGAGCATGCCACCAGAATTGAAATGGGCATGGTTTCAGTTTAATTTTTTGTGGTCTTTATAATATACACAGGATCCTTGGACCTTACCAGGTCACAGATCGTCGGTGACGACATGGTCCATCTCCCTTCAATGATCAATTAAAAATCCTCGACCCACCAAATTCCACTGTGGGCCCCAAAACCGTTCAAATTGATGATATAAGATGTTGAGTAAGGTTAAAAAAAGGATATATAAATAAAAAAAATAGAAGAATGGTATGAGATATTGAGAACAAAATTTGAAAAACCATAGCCTATATATCAATGTTAATAAACAAGAGTCATAAAAAATCAGAGTAATTCATATGAAATCAATCTTAAAGGAATAAAAGGACAAGATATGTGAGATTGTACCATTGGATTATGATAGAGATATTTTGTAAAAACATAATCATATAAAATATTAATTCTACTATGTAGAAATAAATCATTACATGTTAGGATATAAAAATTTACCCATATACCCGCTTTGGGTGTGGGATAACCTTCTGTGTACCCTCTTTCATGCTTGGTTAACCTCTGGTGTAATCTATTTTGGGCATGGGATAACCTCCTAGGTACATATAGATCTCAAATAATAATAATCCTTAACAAATGGGTTTGAGGGAGATATATGTCAAAATATTCATAGGAAAAAACTTATTTTTGTTCCATATGATCATAAATTAGTCATTATTTCATAAATATTTAAAATAAATTGGTTTCATAAACATATTTTCATAGGATAACTCTTGTAAAATAAATAAGTGTGAAAAACATTTCATTGCATCATCATAGAATAACACATGGGAAAGGGATATGTTCCATAAACATTTTTCTATAACAACAATATATTTTCAAAAGATGAATAAGGAATGTATCATTGTATCATATCCCCTGTAAAATGTTTGCAGCATCAAAGGATGTTTTCTTTTTCGAAAAATGTTTTTTAAATATCACTCAAAAAATTTACTGTGGAAAATATACATCTCAACATGAAGTAATTAATATGTAATATGAAAAAATCCCAAATTTTAAGGAAAATATTTCCCTTTAAAATGAGTATCGAATAATTTAAGGGAATATTTAAAACATTTATTGGTCATTATGGTGGGACATTCTGTTCATGATGAACTCAATAAAGAAAATAATCCTTTATTATTTTAGATAAAACCCAAAAAATATTGTTTTTGACTATCATATGAATATTCATTTTAATTTTTTTTGGAAAAATTAAAATAACTAAAAAATGGAATTAAATAATGAAAGATTAATATTAATTTATTTTTTAAAATATTTTTATAAAATAAGGAAATGTAAGGAAAAGGGGAATTGATTGAATAGTGAAATAAAGATAGTTTTCATTAGAAACTATATTTAGGTATCCTATTTATATAAAGAGAGGAAAATGGAGATAATCATGTATTATAAAAAGAAAAAATCATATGATAATAAAATTCATGAATTTCTTATGATATAGACAAAAATATTTCTTCAACATAAGTATAAAGATGAACGACCCTGATAAACAAATAGGTTGTATCATAAAACACTTACCACTATAGTAACATTAAATTATAAGAACCATGAAAAAATAATATTAAATGAAAAATATCATATAAATTGAAAAAATAGACAATGATATTAAATTTAAATGATTATATTAATACACATGATAAAAGAAGATACATGTATAACAAAACATATGTCCAAAAGAACATAAATTAAGTCAAAACCCCATATACCTATGTCCAGATTTACATTATACTTGTTAGAAACTTATATATAATTATTATAATTTTATCATAATATATTGAAGAACTATAATAATTTGTACCATACCAAATATTATTTTCTTGTGACCTTTTATTTCTCCATTATTAATAAATCATTATTAAAATCGCATTTTGGGTGGTAATTGTTTTCATGAATTCTTTGGTTTGGTATCTTAGGTCTATACATTATGAACCTATTTACATCATATCATGAATTTTATAATTGATATAAATATCATATATATACAATATATAATAATTTTTCTTAATCCGTTAATTATATAGATAGAAAACAAATCACACCTTACATGGAGATGGTAGACCATATGTTCTCAAGAACTCTGTTTTCATTTTTTGAAAGGATTAAATGAAATAATATTAAATAACTTATTAAATTTAAATAAACCTTATTATATTATATTTTTCACATATATTCTTTAAATTTACCCTTATTACCTTCCATTTAAATAATTAGTAGAAAACGATCACATCATGTTGCAAGGAGGAAGTCTATCGTACACTCAAACAATGTTATTTTATCTCCCAGGGTATGAAAAATAATAAGGTATAAGTGATATATTAATTATATAGATATGAATATTTTAAAAATATATTATATATTCATATAATATATCTTTATTACCATTCATGTAAATCAGAAAATAAAAACATATCATCTCAGATAATCAGGCAAAAGTTCTCCATTAAGACGTTATTATTTTCCAACAAGTCAGTAGGTAATATGTTAGATGTTTTATTATAATTAATGATGTATGAAAATATAATAAATATAATATATAGACAATAAATCAAAATTTATATATATTCATGGGAGGTTGTGATGGAAAGCGAATAACATTTGTTCATGAGGTGGTAGTCTAATGTACACACAATAGACTGTTTCATTTCCCTTTTGATAGAAGAGGAGAGATATATAGATTATTCCATTAAAAAATCATATCACAGTATATTGGATATATGGTTTTTATAATATCATAATAACTGATTAATATTTTAAATAGTTAGAGGAGTAAATAAAAAAAACTGCAATGATAGGTATTTTACCTCTTCATTGTTGTACCTATCTAGGTTCGTACCTAATGAGTTTTATATTGGTTTTCCTAATCAAAACAAGGCCTCTGGGATATTTAAAGGGATTTATGGAATATATTTGTATGTTATTGGCCAAAAAATGGTTTTTTATGTTTTATAAGAAGAGGGGTGGGTGGTCGTTATATACATGGTGTATATAATACAAATGGAATTTTTGAAAAGAATAAAGTGTAGCCATGTTTTTCACATTGAATGAGAATAAAAATAAAAATAGTTGATTTTATAATATCATAGGTTATAATGTCAAAATATTTATATCCAATGGGTTTTGGAAAATATTATGGCACATTTTACCACTTAACTTTTTATTTTAATCGATGATAAACCCATATTAAACATAACCATGGAAATAGATTTTTATTGTTTATACTATTAATTTTGACAAAAAGTCATATTGGAACAATTATATAATATTAATTATGATGATTCAAAATATGTAATCCATTTTTTCATATTAAATTCATAGATGTGGGAAATTTTATTTTAAAATTAAACCCAAAGCCGTGAAAAAAAGCTATTTTCCAAATAGAAAATTTGGATTAGATAAATATGTTATAATATCACAATTCAATATGAAATGGATTATCATGTTTGATGTTAGAAGAAATATAATCTTATGGAGATAATTTTTTTTAATTTCAATAAAAAATCTAAATTATAAATTCTTCGAATGAAAATTCAGTTTTCATTAAAAAGATGTATTTTCTAATATTTATCAAAAAATTATTCATTTAAGTAAAATCCGAAAAAGAACTATAAATTATTTTGGAAATTTAAATTCTAAAAATTAACTAATGTTTTCCAAATCAATATTATAATTTTTGAAAAAATTTATTTTCATATATGATCAACAAAGAAATAAAATTATATTTGTATGAATATTGTATTTTTCAAAGCATATGAAAAAATTACTAAAAATTAAATAGTTTAATTAAATATTATATCATTATATAAAACAAAATAAAATTAAAATTTCAAATTTACTTACTCCTATTCATGATGAAGATTTTAATTTCTAGGAAATAACAGTTGTGTTTAACATATAATATTTATTGTTTGTCACAGATGATTAAAAATCAGGGTTTCTTATAACGCAATCTATAAAATAAATTATATTTATTCAAAAAATATTTCATAAAACATTGTGGTGGTACATTCCACTCCTATAAATTTCTACCTAAAAATTTAGTTAATTTTGTAGAGTACACTAATGATACTACCACTTCATTAGATCCATAGGTTACCACTTAGCATCCTTTAACTGGTAGTTTCTCTATAAAACATATGCAATGTTAGGGTTTTTTCATAGAACACTGTCTCCACAAAATTGTATTGACACCATTTTTATAGCATAATAATTATCATTCTCATGTAGTATGACCTCTGAGTTCATTACATGTGATGGATATGATATATACTTCTATGGGATGAATACATGGAAAACATCCTGAATATAAGAAATATTTGGTGGACATTCCAAACAAATTTTTTTATTTCATATATGATTGAATATTTAAAAGGGGATATATATGTAGTTATTAATATTACATTCTATTCAAATCTCAGAAACATATTTCATATAGAAATTTATGGAATCAATTTATCACCAACTTCAAATTCCAAATCACATATGTGATTTTCAAAATTTATTTTCTACCAAATATATGATTCTCTTAGGTGTTGTTGAATAGATATTATCTCACTACAATTTCCTTAGATTTTTCATGCCCCAAAACCTTTATTTCTCTATCATCATTCAAGTACATTGGATTTGTACACTTATTTCTACATAGGTCTTTGTAAGGAGCCATATGAATGCCCGAGTGAATTTTTTTTGAATGAAAACAGAACTATATCATATTGCTGATTCCAATAACTTTTGGTATTCATAGAAAATGATCTCAACATATCCTCTTGGATTAGATTTTTACAATTTGAGTGACCATTTTTCTGACAATGATACACAATTTTGAAACACTATTATGTATCAATAGCTTTCTATAGACTTCATCAAAATATTGATGTAAAACACATACCCCAATTAGATACAATGTAAGGTCTTATTCCATGTAAATATACCACTAATTTAATTTATATCATATAATATGATCAAAATATAAATATCCTCTAATATAAATGATGTGTTGTGACTTTGTATAGAGTTCAACTATAACTCATATTGCATTATTTTATTTTGATGTTTTGGGTTGTATTATGATAAAAATACATTGGGATGTTTTCACATTTCAATTTTTGTTCTAGTAATGGTTGTAGCATCACCTTGGTCTCTTTTCTCTCTTCCTTAACATTCTAAAATACCTTTATTTAATATCAAAACTCTTTGATATCTATATTTATACCATCCAACTAGAAATGACCATCCAAAAATTCTATACATCTTTGTGCTTCAATGATTAATCTCAAATTGAGAACTATGAGACAATTAATGTAGAACCTTCTTCAAATATAGTATGGATGGAACATAGATAGAATTATTGAACCGTCTCATTCTTTCATAATCAAAGTTAAAAATAGGAACATTTTTCACCTTCACCAATCTACGCCTCTTTAATATTAATTTGTATATATGCTCTATCTTTTTTTTGAGAATGATAATATTTATCCACTAATTACATGATGTCAAGTACCATAATATTATAATTAATTAATATTTTTTATTTTTTATCCTCACCATTTATATGATAACAAGATCTATTCAACTCAGATCATCAACCACTTGGTCTCCTTTCTCCGGGCGGAAATGTATTTAGTTGTCATAATATTTAATCATTTCATACCAACATATCCAGATCATGTTCAAAAATTTATATGGGAATATATACATTAGAAAATTGAGATTAAAATAATATAATTTTTTTCATAAATATTTATTTCATCTATATCATTATTGGATATATTAACAAAGCTAACTCTGAATAAAGTGTTGGGTAATGTTTCTCTTGAACCTTCAATTATCATGAGTCATATGTTATAACCATGCAATTATATTTGAGAAAACATAAAAATCCATTCATAGGTGCATCTCTATATATTAAAAAACCTTCTACATAGTTGGGTAATCCAAAATCATATTTACTAACTATTCTTCTCTTCAGTTTAATAAACTTTTTTTCACCTTCATCTATCCAATGGAACTTAAATCTTATACAAGTTAACATTATGAGTAGATTAGATATTCAAGATAAATTCTCCAAATACATCAATAATATCAATTAAAACCAATAAAACATAAGATATAAACCATAATAGTTAGTATGGGTCAATGTTAAAAAGAATAATTCTACGATAGATCCACTAATACACCCTATATTGAGATTATGCGAAAAAATTGAGGCCATCATTGATAGAATTCACAGTTTGTAAAATTTTCAGGTATTTTATGATTCCTTAGTAAACATAGTATAATTTTAAATTATATTTATTATATTTATTATAGTCAGAATACATTTTAATATAATCTATATAGAATACCAAAAACTAATCTTGTTAATCATTATAGACTATATTCATTAAATCCATGAAAATAACATGTCAATTAGAACTACTAAATGAAATCCCTATATAATAATAATTTCTATATCTTTTAAAGAATTATTTCATGGCTATATCCTCCTTAAATAAAGTTTTCCACTAAAAAAAGTAAAATACTAATGGGTTGTAGTAATATAATTGTCTTTAAAAATACCCATAATCTTGATAAACTTACATTACATAAAACCTTAGATGGTTAATCTATGTATTTGATCATTTGATCTTCATTAATCTCATAAAACTTTAATGGAATCCAAAAATATTATATTTTACTTAAAATAACAAATCAATTAGGGTTTCCATGGGAGTAAACACTATGGATTTCTAGTGAGGTCATTGTTTGGTGACCTTTTGTACACATTATTTACAATGTTTTTATAGTCTGAGTGTAGTGATGAGAAAAAACTAGGGTTCAGAATCTTATGAAACACAATGTACCCAAGTATGATATGTTGTTTACTCACATTATAATTTTCCTCTTTACCTGTCTCCTTCTTTGGGTATTGTATTTGAGCTAGTCAGATACTTTTCCCAAATATTTTTCCACATATGGCATGACCGAAGCCTTTGTATATCCAAAAAATAAGGATTCATGTTGCTATGATAAAGATAATTCCTTTAGAATTTATTGTCCTATAATTTTTATATGGAATGGTCATCAAGGATATTCCCTGTGTTTTTCTCCCTTATCACTCTAGGACACAGTTCCCCCATATAATTTTCTCAATTATTGTTCAACTAACCCGTACGAGAGTGGGCCCAAGTCCTCAATCTATAGAGGGGTACTCCCACATCATAGAGCTAGAGTGGGGAAATGGACATCTACCTGATCTAGTAATCCCTTGTCTATGGTGTGTAGTAGTGAGAACTAGGACCTACACACTTATTATTATATGGTGTTTTATTTTACTAGGAATCAAATATTGGAACATTGCTGATAGATGTGGACTTTTCCTAGTTTATATTTTGATATGAAGAAACAGATACCATTTATCTCATAGATTGTGTTTTAATTTTATAGTATCTTTTATAAGGTTCCTTTAACCTCTATCCTTATGGGTTGAGTTGTTGGAATTTTTTAATCAAGTCCCTCTTATCTTTGAATCCATTATACTATGAATTCTTATACTCAAACATGTGTAAACTATGTCCATAAATGTTGGGTCATATACATATGATAGCCGAATGGGTAGTTACTTCTGTCCACATAGTCATAAATATTTATAGGGGTTCATAAAATATTTGACCATGTTATATGGTTATAATTGTATACTATTAGTTAGAATATATTTAATTTTCCCCTTTCTGTTTAGTTATTATATTTTGAGAACATTTTTGATAGGGTTTATTTTTTAATTTATATGTTATGTTTTACCTTACTGTAATTTTATGATTTAAATTAGTTAATATTAGATCTGTTGATTACCCCCTAGATGTTTCATTATTTTTTGTAGCTATATAATGTTTCATGTATATTCTTGTGTTCATGTATATAAGTAGATTAGGGTGAAGAATCCCATTTCAGTGATAAACCTACTTAATGCATATTTCCAATCCCATGCCAACTTAAGGCTTGGGGTGTTACCCTCAGTTTACTAATAACTTAGAAATGGTCCCATTAGGCTATGTCATGACAAAGTGGTATTAATTTATTTTTTTCCATAGGTCAATATTTGTAAGAAAAAACATTTTGGTTATTTGTTTGAGAGCGTATGAATATGATTTTGGATTCTATCATGTTTGTCTCTTAGGATTGCGAACCAAATGTTGGTTTGATAGCTGATATATCGATACAAAAATAAACCAAAAAAATCATTGTCAAAATTATATTAGAAGACATTAGTTGTAGTTTAACTAATGTAACATTTCTCATATATAATTTTGTCTTTTTAATTTCATTTCTATCTTATTTCATCACCCTAGACATTCTCTTTTGTAAATGGTGTGTTTTGTTATATTTTTTACTTGATATTTGATTATATCCATCTATGATATTGATTCAAGGTCAATATGATGACCAGTTGAGAAATGTGGCCTCTATACAAGGATATATTCATGATTGTTTCCCATATATGGGAATTAGGAAGTGCTTATTATGGTAAACATATGGATCCATCATCCAATGGACTAGGAGGATGATCAACTTCATGTTTTGGAAGACAATAGATGAAGAAGTTCATGATGATGATTCATGTAAGATTATAATGTTATGTATGTTCTAATAGAAAATACCAATCAGGCTTCATGTTGATCAATATACTTAGGTAGTAGAGGATTGGATAGAGACAATAGTATAGGTTTTCAGGTTTGTTCACACCATGTATTATTAGATTATTAAGCTTGTGAATAGTCTTATTCATGGAGTAGCATAGAATTGGTGTGGCTTTATTACTCCAAATCATGATGGGATGAACTCTCACAACAACGATTTCTTAATGTTTCTTTGATGAGAATTAACTTTGGATATTGATCTCTATTTTGATCTTATGATCTTTTTCAGTTATAGTAGGTTAATTTGATAGTTTATAGTGTTTTTATATTGGTTTTCCAACCTCACATACTATTATACAGATATTGATTATCCTGATATAGTGATAGATGGATTTATCCAGGAATAGAATTTTTATCAAGACCTGTACGAAGTCATCTAAGGATTAATGGACTCCATTTTCATTACTACTTATGTTATTGTTCCAGATTGGACATCAGTTGAAGAGAAGATTATAAAAGTGGGACATCATGAATTTAGATAAATTAGTTGACATGTTTTGGCAGATTAATATTTAGTGTCTAGAAGTCATCATCCATTAGGGTCATTAAATAAGAGGAATACATGATTTGAATCAGCAACATTGATTAGCATCATACTATTAAAATAGATTATCTATCCATCCTAGATAGTGGTTTTTAAATTCTTTTGATAGGTAAGGTGATATTTATTGAGATTTATGATTCTATTTGATACTAATTATGGTCAAATATTGTATGTACCTCAAAGGTAGATGCAATATCAAGATCAGGGATCTCCCTGCCCTGGTTTGGGAAGAAAATATGGAGGTAGTGAGGATATATGTTCAAGAGGAGATCAAAAGGTGGAAATTATAATTGAGGATGGAACTTGAACATTCTACACCCATTTCTAAAAGGTGTACCCCACAATTCTCAATGAGATTGTGGTCGAGGGATAGTGCAATTGTATGATATGGATGTATATGATCTATATTCTCATGTGGTGATTCATATTTTAATCTTTGTCTTATCTAATTTAAATCTAGTACATGTTAACCGTGTGTGATCAATTAAATTATCAAAAAATACATCAAGAGTGAGCTATAGATTCCCATTGATTTTTCTTCCCATCATCTATAACTAGATGTTCATATAGGGTTCAATTATATTATATCTCACATCTATAGATACCGTGTGTTATCAGTTAGTGGATAGAGTATATCATGGGACCTCCTGGTAATCATCATGGAATATTATAATTTCATCCTAGTTATAGATTTTTTATTCATGGTGTGGTCCCATTATACTATCATCACATGAAAAATAGATGATTTTGTTTTGATGATATGTGATTCTTCTTCGTCAGTGATAGGTATCATAGTGATAATTTAGTGGGGATTATGAATATGTAGTTTCAACATATTAACAACTATTCTTAATGTTTTTTCCTTAGTGTGTTGGGATCTTCAGGAATCTGTCTTCTAGAAATACTAGAGGATGATTCATTTAATCCATTTTTTAAGATGTTTTGAGACTACCTCTGAGTTGGGAGACCGACTTCTTCATTAATATTAACCCTAAAAAATCATCAATATCATCTTCAACATATAAAAAGTCTTCCAGTATGATCATGTATCTAAGGGTGAAGTTCAACGTCCTTTAAGAGATATGTTTTATTATTCCTAATGTGTCTTACTAGGTTGTAACACCATGAAAAATATTTATGTCATTAACTGAACTCATATGTTATAATGAATGATTTATTATGAGAACATATAGGTGTGTTTATATTTAATAAAAACATTAAAATTCATGGAAATCATAATATATGACCTGTAATGGGATAATTTAATGATATAATAAAAATTATATTATTTTTCTGAGGCTATAAACTTATTTTTGGTAAAATGTATTTATTAAAATGTTTATACCTTTAAATAAAATATATATTCATGAGATGATATCAAAAAAAATTTGAAATGAAAATACATTTTAACAAATAGCTATGTAATTTCTATAATGGTCATAATTTTTATTTTTCTAGGAAATTTATAAATTTCAATAAATTTGTATATTAATTTAATATTTAAAATGATAATAATTATAGAATTATTTGGATAAAATAAATTTCATTTTTTGCCTCAATCCATTAATTTTTTATGTTTATTTTTTGTAATTTTATGACAATGTATATTTTTGGAGACAAATCTATCATTTTCTCCTTATATTACATAGATATTTTAGGATATAATTATTATATCAAAATGGCTATAAAATATTAAAAATTTTATTTAATCTACATAAAATTTTATATTTATAAAAATGAATTTAAAATAATATTAAATATTAATAAATTTTAAAATTATATTTTGGAGTCAATAATTGGAATTTTATTATAGAAATTATTTTCATGGAATCATTTCATTTTTTTGTGATGGATGAAAGACATGTTTAAAATTTAGGAGCCTTTGAATGTCTATCCACTCTTGGCCACTCATTAATAATTTTAATAATTTCATTGAATTAATGTAATGACCAAAACCTTTATCAATGGAAATTCCTCTTGATATAATTAAATGTCTTTTTAATGAAAAATGGATATATAAAATATACACTTCCATGGTTTTATGATTTTGGATTTCAAAATACCATTAAGATTTGTGATCGTTGCTAATATAGTTGTTGAACAGTGATCACATGATTAGTATAAATATAAGGCATTAACAAATCAAATTTACCTAAACTAAAGAAGTGATGACCTCATCCAATAGAATTTCCCAATATGAAGCCAATTTTTCAGAGCTCAGAAAGGAGGTGGCGTCATTGGGATTCACTCTTGACCAATCCCATTCGAGCTTCAACATGATAATCTTGAATGGAACCGCCTACGGGAGAAGTGGAAGTTGATAGAGATTACTGGTCGAGCGATGTAATCCGAGCCACCCCAAGAGTCTGTCACCATCACACACCTTACCATTAAGTCTTATGAGGGTGTTTTAAGGGGTTATGTAACAAAACCCTATAACTATGATTATGAGAATTATTTTTTTATAGAATAATTAATATACATTGATTTTATTATTGTTACTTTGTAAATAGTTTTTAAAGCATAGAAAGAATTTTAGTAAATATTCAACATAGAAAAATTATTTTGATGAAATAATGGATTTTTTGAATTAAATAAAATTTTAATAAAATATAATTATTAAATTACTTTTTATTAAATAGAAATGATTGTATAACTTTTATGAATACAATTGTAATTTTTATTAGGGTTTGAAAGCGATTTTTGTCAAAACCCATGAATTTTTGATAAATATCAGTTTTTATTCTAAAAGTAAAAATTCACATATTTAAAAAATTATTTGTATAAAAATAATATTATTTTTGGAATCAGGATGTCAAAATTATCTAATGGAGAAATTTTCATAATTTTTAAAGACAGTCAAATTTTTGGGGAAAAATTAAATACCGTTTAAATACATAATGTGTTTTATGACATCACAATGAGCCAATAGTGATGTAATAAAATACTATAAACATTATTCTTGGCCAATATATGTTGTAACTTTAAAATATCATGATTTTAGGTTTATTTGATTTATTTTACAAAGCATTAGTGTACCCTCCAAAACTTATAAAACATTTTAGATTTTTTAAATTTATTTCCTTAATAGTGTGACTCACCTTCACATAAGTAAAAAATTATTTTAAGAAGTTCTTCCATTGGATATATAAATTAAAATCTTCCACACCCCTTTGAAAAAAATGATGGGAAAAAATCATGGGTTGGATTGTGGTTTGGATTTTTTTAAAATGTGGTGACCCAAACCTAAATAATAAAGAATTCCCTCTCCATTCCTATATAAACCCACCAAAGATCCCACTTCCTTTTCACTCAATTCCATTGCAGTTCATCCATGACTTATCCTCCTCTCTCTAGAATCCTCCCATGTCATCCCATTCTACCAATATTCCTCCCTCAAGCCGCTCCCAAGCCATTGGAAGCACACTTCCAAGTAAGGTATTCATTGTTTTCTCATTTTATTCATGTTTATTAATATTGTAACGCCCATTTATTTTCAATTATAAATGTTGTGGTATGATTTCACACCTCCACCATACTTCCCTATTTATGTTTTAATGATGAAATACCCATTTATATATCATTAATACCTCCCATGTACATTTGTTACCATGCCAAAATTCTATAAGAAATTTCTCTCTCCTGATTTACATTCATGAAATTATTTTGTATTATGAATCCAAATTACATTACATATACTGGGACATGTATCTATATGACCTCATACTATCCATTTCATGTATATATTATGATACACTGCTTTCTCTCTCACCAACCATTTTTATAAATTCTTATGTCACGCCATTATGCTGCCGAAATTGCATTGCATTTTTCCATGCCAAAGTCATTGTGTAGTGAATACCATGCCCATTTATCTATCATGAGTATTAAGATTTATGCACTTTTACTTATTTATTATAGAGTTTATTTTATGAATTCCCCATTACTTTATCATAGAATAACTGATGATGAATCCATGTTTTATGACCTATGTGGCACAGTTATGCATGGAATGAAATTTTTAAGAAGGGCGTGCCTTGATAGTGCTCCAATGCATTGGGTAAATATTAGTATCATGATATGTCAAGTGAAATGAGAATTTACTTATTCTAATATAAGTTTAATGAGGATTTACTCAAGAAAATTCATGTGCAATGAGGGATTACTCATGCTCCATGTTCAATGATCCTTGGCTCATGCTAATTCCATGTTTAGTGTTGTTTCCACATTTCCTTGTTATGATAATAATGCTACATATTTCCTTTATGTTCATGTTTCTTTTATGATTCATTAATATTCCTAGATCCTGACATGTATTTTATTCTTCATTTTATTCATTTTTTACTCACTTATTGAGCTTTATAGCTCACCCTTTTCATATACATATCCTAAGGTTATCCCATGCAATGATATGTATGAGGGAATGCAGTGGTCATGTAATGAATGTTTTCAAAAAATATGTTGTGTTTCATGTTTTATTTTGTTATGTAATATTCCAAATCTCTAAACAAACTAGACCTCTTGATCTTCTATGTTTTATCAAGTGATGGTTATATGTAATAAATCATGACTAAGTGTGTAATAAAAATTAGGGTTGTTATAGATGGTATCAGAGGATAGGTTTAGTTATTTTTTGGGATTAGGATTAGAAAACCCTAGTGAAAGCCTTAGGGACAAGACTATGTATAAAAAAGCATCCCTAAATTTTGGTGAGTATTGAGTTAGTGGTTTATCAAATAAATATGTCCCTGTCTGGATACGACGAGGTAGAGGTAGCTCTAGTACATATGTACCTAGGATTTAAAAATCCAAAAAAGAGATTCGGGCTTGACTTGGGGTATCCTGGTATACGAAAATGGGATTTTCTAAACTCTTCATTATGACACTCCCAGGGGATATGATTTGGTAAATTCACAAGCTTTGTATGAACCATTATTAAGTGAATTAAAAAATTTCCCTAAAAAAATTTGTTAGAAAGTAGATCATGAATTTCATAAATTGATGCATATAGATTTATATGTTAAAGAAATAAATGTTATTTATAAGTCACTCATTTTATCCTTGGATTATCCTTTTTGTGTTACCCCTATCTTTCAATTTATTCCAGCCAATGGTTCGTAATAGGATGACTCGGGCTAACAACCGATGTGAAGACCAATGTGTTGAATGTTTTAATGAGATGCCCAATCCGATGGGAGAAGGAATCACAAACTATGTCCTGATACTCTCTCTTTTAACTCAATATTTGAATAAAAACATGGTCCAAAAGGAATTTTCAACCCCCACTAAGAAAAAACAATTCATTATCGAGAGCTTCCTAAGACAAAGGCCTCCTACTTATAATGGATCATCTTATCCTGCAATATTCGAACAATGGATTAAATCCATTGAAATGATTTTCTACATCCTTCAATGTTCTGATCAAGAGAAGGTTCTTCTGTCTGCTTATCGTATGGAGGGTGAAGCTGATCAGTGGTAGAGACTGATCAAAAATATGAATCCTAATGAGGAGATCGAGGCGTTGGAATGGAAGGAATTATGGAAGAAGTTTTTTTATAAATATTTTCTGCAAACCCTCCAACTAAATATAGAAAGTGACTTTATTTCCCTCCATAAAAAAGAAGATGAATCCATCAAAGCATATGAGAAAAAATTCACAAGGCTTGCATGATACGCCTCTGTCTTTGTCGTTACCCCCAAATGCAAGGTGGACCACTTCTTTGGTGGGATAAAACCTTGCCCGTGGAAAGCCCTGGTGATCTGTGACTTCGACATCTATGAGGAAATTGTCTGATGTTCCCTCAAAGTCATAATAGTGATCGAGGAATCTCAAAGGTATCCTGGGAATAAAAAGCGTAAGGTGGAATTCAATTCTGGCGGTCCGATGGAAAAATCTGACGGTGCTAAAAAATAAAGAAACCCACATGCCAAAGGAGTGAATAGAAGGACCCAAGAAATTTCCTAAAGGGGTCAAGGGAATGCATTATGTTTAGAAGAGAAGGGAACCTAGCCGTTAACTTCCACAAAAAAAACCTATGGCTGCCGCAGAGGAGAGGAATGCTCCGTTTGAATCTTAACTCATTGTTCATTGCTTCAAATACAAAGAACCTAGGAATCTTGAAAATTAGTTCCCTTAGAAAAGGATTTTCAGAGGCAACCAACAACCTCCAAGGCCACAAGGGAGAGCTTTTTCAATCACTACCACTGAAGTGAACCCCAACAATGAATTAGTGATTGGTATTCTAGTTATTCTTTCAAGAATAGAGAACTTACTTTTTGATATAGGTTTGATGAATTCTTTTATATCCCGAATGGATAGTAGAACAATCACAACATCACCTCAAACCCAGGAAGTAAAAATGTTGATGAGTACAACAAATGAAGAAATCATTGCATCCCATGAATATAACTCCTCTCTTGTCATAATTTGTGGAGTGAACTTCCTAGAGAACCTTATCATACTCCCTCTTGTGGAAATTTATGCAATTATCAGCATGGATTGGCATTCATATATATAGAGCCAACATAAATTTTCATGAGAGGGAACTCACCCTCAATATGGAGAATCAACCCCCTATTCAATACAAGAGAAAGGAGGAAGTTGAATCTTCTTTAGCACCATTATTCCAATTGTGGATATTATTTCCCTATGTGAACGCGTATCTGGCTCAGATGATTGAGTCTGAGGAGGAATCCATCCTTGCAGACATGCATATTATGAGATAATTCACTGAAGTGTTTCCCGAGTAATTTCTTGGTCTTCCTCCTAGAAGAGATGTTGATTTCTCAATTGACCTTATACTAGTGGCATTGCCAATATCCACGACTTTGTATAAAATAGCTGTTGTGAAGCATGAAGAGATGAAAGATCAACTACAAGCGAATCTGGATAAAGGGTTTATACATCCAAGTGCTTCACCATGGGGTGAACCATTCATCTTCATCATGAAGAAGGATGGGTAAATGTGTCATTGCATCAATTATCGTGAGCTTAATGAAATCTTTATAAAGAACAAGTATCCTCTACCACAAATTGAAGACTTGTTCGATCAGCTGCATAGATCCCAATACTTCAACCAGGTAGATTTTCGGTTGGGATATTATCCAGTAATGGTGAAGAAAGAAGATATCCCCAAGACTACTTTTCGTACAAGATATGGTACTATTAAATCATTGAAATGCATTTCGGACTCACTAATGCTTCATAAATCTTAGTGGACATGATGAATATAGTCGTTAAAGATTACTACAAAAATTTTTTGGTAGTATTTATAGATTATATTCTAATATACTCCAAAATCAAGGAGGATCATGAGGAGTATCTAAAAACAGTACTAGAGACCTTGTGAGAGGAGAATATCTATGAAAAGTAAAGCAAGTGTGAGTTCTTGTTGAAGGATGTTTCATTTTTGGGTCATATCCTCACAAGAAAAGGGATATCTGTGGATCCTTCCAAGAAAACTGTAATTAAAGGATGGATGAGGCCAACATCGGTAATAGATATCTATAGCTACATGGGGTTAGCTGGATATTACCGCTGATTTTGGAGAAATTTCTCACGATTTGAAAACCCTCTTACCAAGATAACTCAGAAGGGAGTAATGTTTTCTTGGAGTGATGAATGCGAAGATATCTACAAGGATTTAAAAAGGAGGCTTATCACTGCGACCATGCTCACTTTACCCACAAGTGGAGAAATTTTTGTGATATTCAGTGTTTCCTCGAAGAAGGGAAAGAGTTTTGTGTTGATGCAGAATGAGAACGTGATAAACTACGCCTCAAGGAAGTTGAAAATAAATTAGCAAAACTATCCCACACATGATCTAGAGATAGTAGCTGTGATCTTTGTGTTGAAAATATGGCCGCATTATCTCTATGTGGAAAAGGCTGAGATATATACTAATCACAAGATCCTCAGTGATATATTCAAACAAAAAGAGATTAATATGCACTAACAAAGATGGATAAAACTCATCAAGGATTATGATTTCTCGATCCATTACCACCCTAGGAGAGAAAAAAAGGTGGATGATGATCTAAGCAGAAAGGATAATTCATCATTATCAATGATGAAAATTGAAAAGGATCCAATATTATTATATTTGTAGAGGATAGACATGGGAATCATCAAGGGAAGAAAATCATCAATCCTTTCTCAAATTATTTCTCAACCATCACTCATGGAGAAAATAAAGGATGCTCAATGAAAGGATATGGAAATTCTGAAAAAGGTAGAAGCGATCATAAATGGGAAATACTCAGTTTTCGTGGTTAACATAGATGGAATTGTGGGATTTGGGTCACAATTATGTGTACCATCTGATCTAGAGATAACTATAGAGATTCTGAATGACGAACAAAACTCAACCCTCTCTGTTCACCTGGGGAGCACAAATATGTATCGATTTCTCTGAGAAAACTTTTTGTGGGACAATTTGAAAAGGTAGATTTCTGAATATACATCAAAGCGCCTGGTATGTCAACACGTGATGGAAAAGAGGTAAAATTCAAAAGGGATGATTCAACCAATACCCATACCTACATGGAAGTGAGAAAACATTAACATGGTCATTGTCACCAGAATTCCGAGGACATCCAGAGGAAACAATGCTATATGGGTCATTTTGGATCATCATAAAAAGACAAGTCACTTTATCGCAATTCGATAGGACTTCTAATTGGATCACCATGAATGGATTTACATCAAAGATGTGGTAAGTCTTCATGGGGTACCACAATATATTTTATCCAATCGTGATCCAAGATTCTCCTCGGAGTTCTAGAAAAAGTCTCTAGAATTTTATATGCACTAAACTGAACTTCAGAATGACCTATCATCCTCAAATAGCTGGCCAATCTGAGTGAACTATTCAGACACTAGAAGATAAGTTAATATCATGTTCTATGGACTTCAAAGGAGGACGAGACCAACATATTCCATAGGTTGAATTATCCTACATTAAAAGTTTCCACTCGAGCATCTAAATGGAACCATATAAAGCCCTTTATGGAAAAAGGTGTCGAATATAGGGCTTTTGAGATGAATTTGGTGAGCGTATGCTGCTAGGACCTAAAATGGTTGAAGAAATCATGGAGAAGGTAAAAATAATTTAGCTGCATATCAAGGAAGCCCAAAGTCGACAGAAGATTTATACAGATAACCATTGATGAGACCTTGAGATCAAAGTTGGAGACATGGTATTTCTATGTATATCTCCTTGGAGGAAGGTCATGAGGTTCAGAAAGAAAGGGAAGTTACATCCAAGGTACATCGGCCCCTTTAATATTCTTGATCGTGCCAGGGATGTGGCCTATAGACTATAAGTTCCACCTACCATGGCCAAAGTACATGACAGCTTTCTTGTATCCCTCTTAGAGACGTACATACCAGACCCATCACATGTACTCTCTTCAGAGGTAGTACAATTAAGGGATGATCATTTTTACAAGGAGAAACTAGTGACGATCTTATATTGCAGTGAAGATGTTATATAAAATAATACTATATCCCTCATCAAGGTGTTGGGGAAAACCAAAGGTTTTAATAAGTGAGATTGGAATTGGAGGAAGTGATGAAGCAGAGTTACCCACATCTATTTTAGTGTGGGAAAATTAAATTTCAGGGGTGAAATTTCTTAAGGGGGGACGATACTAATGACCCAACCTTTTATCAATGAAAATTTCTCTTCATCTAATTAAATGTATTATTATGGAAAATGGTTATATAAAATAACAACTTCCTTGGATTTATGTTTTTGGATTTCAAAATACCATTAAGAAGTGTAACCATTGCTAATATAGTTGTTGAACAGTGATCACATGATTAGTATAAATATAGGGCTTTAACAAATCCAATTTACTCAGAAAAACGAACCGATGGCCGCATCTAGTATACTTGCCCCCTACGAAGCCCATTTATCAGAGAACAAAAAGGAGGTGGCTTCATTGGTCTTGTCTCTTGACCAAGCCCAAGATGATCTTCAACATGTTAATATCGAACAGAATAGCCTACAGGAGAAGAGGAAGTTGATAGATATTACCACCCAAGCGATGTTAACCGAGACATCCCAAGAGTCTATCACCTTTGCACACCTTACCCTTCGGTCTAATATAGGTGTTTTACGTGGTTATGTATCAATACCATATCCATACCAATACAATTTTTTATTAATCCATATTTATGTAAAGTGGGAAACCAATGTTCTCACACAAGGACAACTATGTTCTGAAAGAGATCACTGAATTATTAAACACAAGACTAAGATTATTTGATTATGATGATCTATATAATTCCTAGTTTAGAGTACTATGATGAGTGTATGGATCATCCCTAATAAATTCTCTAACATGAGAAACCATTATGTCTATTATCTGGATGAATTCCTCCAAGGTGATTCTGCCTTGATTGAAGCCTCGGTCAATGATTCGATCTATCTTTTCTATCCACGTTTCTTGCTCCACTATGGACTCAATCTGCAATATTATTTCATAATTCCTTAAAATATCCTCATTTGAGGCATTTGGACGAAGGAATTTTTCAAGCATCTCTTCCTTGGAGTGGAAGATGAGCCTCAGGCACTCCACACCCCCTTCATCCATCACTCTTGTTTCTCTACTTAGATCCCCACTTTCCCCATATTGATGGCCTTTTCTTTCCTTACTTCCACATTTCAGGGCCGACCTGGTTCCCATCGGTTTAGGAAAGTGAGGGTAGTCTTTTCACCCCTTGGGTTTTTCCCCTAGACCACAATGCATTTCCCCGAGTCACTCTTTCCTTTTTCCCCCTTATTCCTTCTTGGGATGTGGGGATGTTTCCCTTAGAACTGGTCCAGGATGTCCACTGTGAGTAGTCTAAAACAATAATAACCTGAATCATCATATTGTTGCATCAATGATTGTTCATGAACTGCCAAACTATCAAAACATGTTTCACCTCAACCCTCGAGCCTTCTTTGAGAGGCCATGGCCTACATGAAAAATCCAACTTACCTACTTTAACCTCTATGTAATTCTTCTTCTTCCCATTTCTCTTAGTTTTCTGAAAGGAGGACATTGGAATGATAGTTTTTGGGCCTAAGGGTCCTAAGACAATAACCCCATCCTACCTTCCTTGACTATGGAATGAGTCTATAGATGCATGAAAAAAAGAATTCCCCTGTAATGACTTAAAAAATGGTTTAACCTCCTTATGAATTCATCCTCAGGGACATAACTACACGATATCAAACCTATGGGCTGCTCATATACACAACCCATGAATTGAGATTGTTTGTTAGTGTCCTCTCATTCCCAACCATAAGGACCCCCAGAGACATGGACCTCGCTGACTACCTTTGTTACACCATTAATTATATTTATATCTGAGACCAGATGCTCCACCACATCCACATGCAAGGAGACCTCTTTATTCATTCATTCCACCTGCAATTAATCCAATCTTGTGAACTATAAAGGGATAATCTCAAAATCCTCTCTCCAATGGGCTAGGAAATCTACAAGCCATGGCAAGGGTGCGCTGGCCTCCTCATCCTTTAATGATCCTAGAACCAATTATAAAAGACACTGCATATGCTGGCTCTCCTGAGAACTTCCCTATGGTTCGAACTTTAAATCATCACTTGGACAGTTAGGAACCCAACCTGGTTCTCATGCATCTTGGACATCCCCACGTGCCTCTCCAAACTTGTCCAAACCTACACTATCCGAATACTGGATCACAATTGGGGTGACCAACACCTGAGTCCCTTATGGTTGGGGATTCAACAATTTTTGAGCTCTTTTTCCATGATGGCATCCAAGGACCAAATGTATTAGATGTTAACAACCTGAGAAATATGATGTCCAAGACTCCAAAACAACCCGCTGTTTCCATCTGAAATCTTCCCCAACCGAAATACAAAATCACTCTGTAGAAGGCATAGAATCATTGGCCTCAGCACAAACATGAGGGTTGATAGGGTGACAAACCACATTAGTCCTTCTATCAAAACACAAAAATATACCAACCATGTTCCCTAACATGCTTATAATTAATGGAATCTGAAAAGGAAGTGTCAAATCTGGGAAACATACCCACACTGCCGCCACTGGTTCGTCCCAATTCATGAAGAATTTGAAGGACCAGAGAATGAGGTAAAGGCCAAATCATATGATCACTCTCAGAGTGACCTTATTGAATTCTGTCATTGGGGAGCACTGGACCAAGTAGCAATAAGATCACTCTCATAGGAATAATGAACCATCATATGTCACCAGTCGAGCAACCCAACAACCGCGTGATCTTGAAGCCCCCTTTATTTAAACACGAATCTTTCAAAGGCATCAACCGAAGGAAGACAACCCCTAAAACAAACTACTAGTGTCATCTTGAAGTGATCTGATGAGGCGTTGAATTCCTTCATGGAAAGCGCTGGGTGGGGTGAGCCCTTGTGCAGGTTGGTAACCTTAGGGAAAAAAATAATCATCGGGAATAGTGGAAGGATAATAGGGTTTGTGGAGGGGAGAAAACTTCAAACGTTTTCCTCTCCCACCTCTAGAGATAGAGGGGTTGGCGCATACGACATCGGTGCTAGGGCTTTGCCATCATCGTCTCAATATAACTATCACATTAACAAGAACCTAGAACTATGACTATGTGCATTATTTTTTGTATAGAATAATGAATATACATTTTATTATTAATGTTACATTGTAAATAGTTTTAAAATCTTAAATAGTATTTTAGGAAATATTCAACTAAGAAAATATATTTTGATGAATTAATGGAATTTTGAATTAATTAATATTTTAATTAAATATTATTATTAAATTACTTTTTATTAAATATAAATTATCATATAACTTTTAGTAATACAATTGTAATTTTTAGTAAGGTTTGAAAGCTATTGTTAACAAAACCCATGAATTTTTGATAAATGTCGGTTTTTATTTAAAAAGTGAAAATTCACATATTTAAAAAAAAATTAGATAAAAATAATATTACTTTTGGAATCAGGATTTCAAAATAATACAACGGTGAATTTTTCATAATTTTCTGAGACTACTGAATTTTTGGGTAAAATTTAAATACCATTTAAATACATAATGTGTTTTATGACATCATAATGTCCCAATAGTGATGTTATAAAATACTATAAACTTTATATTCGTCCATTATATGTTTTACCATAAAAATAATGTGATTTTAGGTTTATTTGATTTATTTTAAAAAGCATTAGTGGACCCACAGAGTCATATAAATCATTTTCACTTTTTAAATTGATTTCCTTGAGAGTGGGACTCACCTCCACATAAGAAACCCTATTATTTTAATAATTTCGGACATTGGACTTATAAATTAATGGTTTTCACTCCCCTTTGGTAAAAACCATGGGGAAAAACCATGGGTTGGTTTGTGGTTTGGATTTGTTTAATGTGTGGTGACCCAAACCTAAACAATAATGAATTCCCTCTCATTTCTTATATAAATCCACCGAATCTCCCACTTCCCCTTAACTAAATCCCTTTGGAGTTCATCCAATACCATCCCTATTCTCTATATAATCTCCCATGGCATCCCAAGCCTCCAAGAATCCTATCTCTATCCTCTCCAAAGCCTTTGGAATCACACTTCCATGTGAGGGATTCCTTCCTTTTCCATTTTATCTAAGTTTCTTAATATTGTTATGCCCTTTTATTTTCAATTATAAATGTTAGGGAATGATTTATAGCCTCCCCCATAAATCCCACTTTATTTTTTAATGATTAGAGACCCATTTCTCTTTCATTAATTCTTCCCATTACACCCGTTACCATGCCGAAATTCAGTATGAAATTTCTCTCTACTCATTTACTTAGAAGCAATTATTTTTTATTTTGAATCCTAATTACATTACATATGTTGGGACATGTATATACATGAACCCCATAAAATTAAATTAATGTACATATTACGAGACACCACATTCACTCTCATCAATTATTTTTATGAATTATTATGTCACTATGTTATGATGCCGAAATTGCACTACGTTTTTCCAATCCAAAGTCATCGTGTAGTGAATACCATGGCCATTTTACTATCAAGGGTATTCACATTTATTCACAATTACTTAATGATTATAAACTCTCATGTATGAATTCCACATTCCATTATCGTGGAATAAATGATGATGAATCCATGTTTTATGACTTATGTGGCACACTTATGCATGAAATGAAATGTTTAAGATGGGTGTACCCTATTAGCACTCCAATGCATTGGGTAAAGATTAGTATCATGATATGTCAAGTGAAATGTGGATTTACTAATTCAAGTTAATGTGAGATGAGGATTTTTCACATTCTAATTCAAGTGCAATAAGGGTGTACTAAGGATCTATGTGCAATGAGCCTTGGATCATGCTAATTCCATGTTAAGTGTTGTTTCCACATTTCCATGTTATGATAATCATGCTATATCTTGTCTTTAGGTTCTTATTGCTTTTATGATCAATTGATATGCCTATATCTTAACATGTATTTTAGTATTCATGTTATGCCTTGTTTACTCCCTTACTGGACTTTATTGCTCACCCCTTTCTTATGAATGTCATCAGGTTATCCCATGCAATGCTAAGTACAAGGGAATATAGTGGTAATGTAATGTAAGTTTTCAATAAAGTTGTTGTGCTTCATTTTCTAAGATGTTATGTAATATTAAAAATCCCCAAATACAATAGACCTCTATATCATCTATTTTGTATCAAGTGAATGTTTTATGTAATAAATCATGCATATGTGTATAATAAAAAGTCAGGTTGTTATAATTCAATCCACCCACAAGTTGTCATATATAATAAAATAACCAATATTTTATCCCTTAACTCTTCCCATGCTAAAGTATAAATACCCCAATTCCAATATAATAGTTGAGTAAAAAGTTATTTTATAACCAATATTGGTAGATGTTTAAATTTATTTAAAAAATTATAGAGAATAATTTATCTATTCAAAAATTATGTGATTACATTTAGTCAATTTAAAAAGGTAAATTTTTCATTGAGTTTCATAAAAAATAAATAGAATATCTAACTCATCACCCCCATAAAATCCATCATTGTATAGGATAACTTTATATATAGTAAATATTTTATGGGATAATTCAAGAAAATATTCAGTTTACTTCTTATGGAATGTATGTTTTTGGTCATATAGTCCTGAATTCCCTCTTACCCCTTTGGGGAGGATAGTGATGATTAGTTGATTGTCTTATAAAACATCATTAATAATGCATTATAATTCATATATCTCACAATATCATTGATGAATAATTTTATCCAAAATTTTAATGATGGTATGTATGCCTACTACATGTTATCTAACTATCCTGGCATTTATCAAAATAATTTAAATTATGAGAGGTATGAAATAAACATGGAACTCTATACATTCATTATAGTAGAAGTGGTTGTATATAGACATCATGCATTGAAGATGATTTCTTTTATTGAGAAATTTGTAATTCTAGTATGCAAACTAGATTATTAATTAATAATATACCCCATCTAATCCTCAAAATCATTGTTCATATAATATTTTATTATAAATATTATGATGAATATTATAAATAATCCTCCCTCAATTCATCTGAGTTTTATTTGATGAGTGAATAAATACTGTAATTGTGAATGAAATTCTATCCAAACTATGAATAAAATGAAAGGAAAGGAAAAAATTCGTCATAGTGTTTTAAATCCTAATGATCTATCACAATTCAATTCAAATAAATGTATGATGCAAAGGGATTATAATTAAAAGGAACCAACAAGTTTTTCATTTGGAAAGAAAGGCCATTGTAAAAAAAACTATTAATAAGTGAATAATCCATATGAGCCTTAATGTATATTTATTGTTTAATGTTATAATTTCATTTAAACAATAAATATATTAAATATAGCTTTTGGTTGTCAAATTTGTATCCAAATATTGAAAACACATAGATTTTAGAAGACTACTAAATGGTTTTTCAATCATCTAGATGATAATGGGGTAATTATATATGTAATATGTCTAACATACAATAATACAAATCCAAAATAATTGGTTTTAATTTTATTATATATATTTCTATTTCTTTTTTAACCAATAACAACTTTTCTTGATCTATTTAATTCATAGATATATTCTAATTAATCTTAAAAAATAAGTATTTTTTATTTTATATATAATTGGTGTGTTATTGTGTGTCCTATATAAATGATGTCATTTTATTAAATAATATCATATTCCTATATTTATGAATGAGAATAAAATATATTCAAAGGAATCATACTTGAAATAGGCATTAAATCATTAACATGGGTATATAAACTCGAAAAATATTAAAAAATAATATTTATAAGGTTATTTGGATTCATTTGATATGAAACATTTAAAAATTTCCATTGTTGATAAAAAAGTTAAAATGTCAATGGATAATTATATTGGGAAGGATGATGAAGAAAAAAAATACATTTTTAATAAGTACACAATGGCCTTTATGGGACTTTTCATACATAATTTATAGCTAGATGCTTGAACATGATTAAATATATAATTGAGTTTTGTTGACATGAATATTTAAAAGATAATGCATACTAGTAATTACATTTTCAAATTGAAGGAATAAAAAAAATTATTTATGTGAACCACTTAATAAGAAAATAATGAATCCCATATCATGATTAGGTTAATATATTTGAAATGAAATGTTTTTTGAAATAAAACAATTTATCATACTATATCTACTCACTAATACATATATACCATAGTGTAATAGTGTTGATGATGGATTTAATTTCACCATATTTTACTTGGTGAGATCAATGATAATCCGTGTATATGTTCCATTTTGATTTCGGTGATATGAATTACATTCTGTAACATGCATTCAAAATTGAATTCTATATAAACTATCATGTAAAATCCCATATAATTTATAAAAACAATTACATTTTAGGGTTAATCCTCAAGGTAAAAATGTTAAAGAAGATGACCAACTGTATAATAGATGAAATTACATAAGAGATATTGTAACCTATCAAGAATATATATGTCACATAAATAGATTATTTTAAATTTATTTTTCTTTTAATTTCCATTAATTCTTTGTATTGGGGGTTTCCAATGGTTTTATGGAGAATAGGTGAGTTTTCGTGAATTGGGCCAAACCGTGAGCCCAATTCCAGATTTAAAAATAAATTTTGTTTCCTTTATAACTTATTCATTTTTTAATATTTTTCACTCATTACAACTCATAAATGTCCTCCCCTGATATATTAACACCAAAATTATAATTTGGAGCCTTTGGAAATACATAACCAAGGTTTTTTTGATTTTTATTTAAGGGATTGAGCCTGCCCGGAAGCCCATATCCAGTTTTAAAAATTAATTTTATTTATTTAATAACTTATTCAATTTTAATTATTTTTCAGTGATTCCCAGCCTCATACGCGCCCCTTACACCTAGCCGCTCCCCCAGCCTCTTTAACCCCTCTTTGGAGCTCTTAGGAATCGCTATATAGGGATGAACATCTTAGGGTTTCTAAAATCGGCCAGATTTGATGAGGAATGTTAATTCAGTCATAACTCTCTCAATTCATACTCTTTTCCCTCAATTCCAATTCCTAAATTACCTAGTAATTCTTTTTCGAATATCCCCTTAGTTTTGTCCGTTTTCAATTTCAGATACTGGTGTTTTGGTGAGATTCATTCTAGATTTTTCAAGTAAGTTAGTCCATTTCATTTCCCCTTACAAATTGATTAGGGTTTCGTTCTATTTTTTTAGGGTTTCATACCTTTTCATTGAAGTGAAAAATGACCAGTGGGTAGGTGTTCGAACCTAAGGTTTATCCTTGGGTTTGTTTGCCCAAATTTACTATTTTTAGGTTAGATCTACCCTTCCCGAGGTGCGGCGGTGGTGCGTTTGTGTTTTCGCACAAAGGATTCAATGGTTTCATTTGATTTGGTAAGTGATTCCAATGTTGATGAAATATTTGTGTATTATCATGCTGTATTTATCATATTTTCATATTTATATCATTTTATTATTGCTGCAAAAATTAGTTCTAATGATGTTTCTATTGCAATTGAATTTTAAATGCCAATTTGGTGTGAAATTGGGGGTTTTCCAAAGAAATATTTTATTTGTTTATTTGGGGATTCCCTATAAATACATAGTTGTTTTTATTTATCTGTAATAAGGAAAAAAATACTGTTTATAATGTTTATCCCCTTTGGTTATTGCTGTAAAAAATGGGTTTTAATTGTGTTTGTAAAGAAAGTGAAGTTTTGGTTCCACTTTTGTGTGAAAATGAAGGTTTTACAAAGTTAACACTTCTTGTTTAACATGGGGATGCCAGAAAATTGATTTGTTGTTTTAATTGAAATGTATTGGGATTCCTTTACTATTTTGGTAACTTACAAGTGTGAACATAGTGTATAAGTGGGTTTCTTAAGGGGTTTTTTGTGCAAAACAACACGAGATTTTGAGAAATTGATTTATTCAAATTCAAAGAGTTTGTTGTGTGTTTTAAGTGGTATAAAATGTGATAGCTACTGTATTTTGTGTATGTGATCAGTAGTGGTGTTTTAAATTAAAATGGATATGTGTTAAATCCTGAAATTGTTTGAGCACAAAGGGGGAAGCCCGGGTACCTAGGTGGGGCAGATTTGTACTAGTACAGCTAGTGGACCGGATGGGTTTTGTCCCTGTTTCACTTAGCATTTGGATAAAGAAAACTCTAACTAAACTATGTGGATGATGATTGGGGACCACTAGGTTATGGGTATGTTCCCTACTAGTGGCTCATGCACGAGAAAGGATTTTACTATGGTTACATTACATCGAGGTACGAGGTACATGGGGCCCGGGACTATCTAGTGCCTAGGGGTGTTCCCGGTTTCGTTGCTCATTGGATTTGTGGTATTTGCCCTTGTATTTGGGTTTATTTGTAATTATATTTCAGTATCTAACATTCCTATTTAAATGTGTTAAAATTCTGAAAGTTTTATCTTGAAAAATGTTTTCAATTTAAATTTTCATTTCTTGGAATTTGTCGCCGCTTTTCATTGCATATTAAAACTGCTTGCTTTTTCACCTTGTATTGCATTCACCTTGGAATCATAGGGTGGTATCCTACTGGGCTTAGGATCACACCCTACTTACTCCCCTTGGGTGTAATTAGACTTTTTTTTTGACCCAGGTAAAGGAAAGGCTAAGGGTGTTGGCGGTTCAGGGTGTTAGTCCTCATCCTTGGGGTGGAGTAGTGGAGACTACTTGGGGGTGATGACCCCTTGTCATGTGGAGTCCATGGGGATGTTTTGTTTATGTTCCATTGTGTCTTTGGACCTTTTGTATTTCATTTGAACTTATGTATTCTGTTTTGGATTTTTTTTATAAACCTTGTTGGTATGAATTTTTCAGATTCATTTTATCAAATCTTTTTGGTGTTTTATCTATACATATTCGGGTAAATCGTTCCTAAACCAAGATAAATGATACCCGTGCACTTATACCAGACCATGGGGATAGGAAAAGCCCTTCAGGACTTGTGACAGGCAAGGTCTGGTGCCGGTTTTGGCAGCGACCAGATTCAGTTCGTGACAAAATGGTATCAGAGGAGGTTCAGTTTAACTCTTTGGGTCATGTTATTTGGGGAAGAGTCAGGATATTATGGAGTTAGGATTGTAGGGACCTGGTATTCTAGTTATGGGTAGTGTTCCTGATCACCACACCTCATGAAAGGATTCAAGTTTCCTGGGGAAGTTAGGATTTATCTAAGTCCTTTGGTTTTCTTGTTTTAATGATGGTTAGGGGAAATGAAAAGAGAGTTGGGTTAATGGTCTCAGTGAGCTCACAGGGCCTGGAAAGCCATGTGGAGCTGGGGATCTTCCTTAGAACACTCTTTGTGACTGTGAACTGATTGGGGTATGGCCTCCAACCATATGTCCAAGTCACCCACTGAAACTAGTTTCCTCTCGCATTGTCTTATGTTCTATAGTTTTGAAATCTTGGAACTTTGGTTTTAAAGTGACTTGGTTTTAAGAAGCATAATGTTTTTTTTGAAATTATTTTCAAATAATGAGGGAATGGTTTTGTTAATTAAATGGTGGAACTAAATTTTCAGAATTATTTGGAAATGTAAAATGGTGTGCTTACACCTCTTTTGAAAGCAGGAACTATATTGATTCTGGTTTTGTAATGTGTTTCCAATAGAGTTTTCTAAACAATCAAAGGGTGTTTTAATGGGATGAGATGTTTTGAAATTGATGTGAATATCTTGAAATTAAGTTCTCATATAAATTTTTGTGTCTTTCTGAAATTTTTAGTAATATTTGAATTGGAATTTTGATCTCCTGGTTAGCATTTTTGAAAAAAAGGATGTGTTGGTTGACCGTTTTGGTTTTGAAAAGTGGAAATAATATTTGTTTTAACCTTTGGTATTTCCATGAGTAACCACATGCATGTGGTTATATGGGATTATGGATGGTTGATGGAATGATTTGATGAGTGCTGGGACGGATATGAGGAGGGTTCCCAATGTGGCACAAAAACATGCATGTGTGAGGCCCATGGGGTACCATTGGTGGATATGCTTACTGCTAAATAGTTTGTTTTCAAAGAAATAGTTTTAAAGAAAAACATGATGTCTTGATGAATAGTTTGATATAGTTTGTATTACGGGTTTTTGATAATGTTGATGTTGTGGGATGTTTTGAGTCCAAGAACACCTCCTGTTTGAACTGCGTTTTGGGTTTGTGTTTGGTCGGTGAGCTGGGTTGTAGGGACGGTTAGTGGCCTCTTTTGAAAAATGTTTTGGGATGCCTTTGAGGTGGTTCACTTCATGTGTTTGGATCTGGATTGTGGTATATTATGACCAATGAACCATCTTGGTTGGGTCCTTTGTTTTAATCGTTGGATAAGGTACACCCCATTAAGGGTTAGTGCACAACTAAAGTGCAACCCATATTGTTTTGCCTTTTGAAGACACTCCAGTTGATCAATATAAGGAATCATTTTCTTGAGATTTTTAGATTGTGTCTACACACTTTCCTTTCTTTGATTTTTAGATCCTCTTGTAAAGTGAGAGTTCTCATGGAAGGTTGAAATAGACCTTAGTTTCTTAAGTTTACTGATACGTCGAAGGTGGATGTGGTCTAGGGTTGTTACTATGGATGAGTGTCTTGATGGTGTCCAATAGGACCTTTGGGTTCTTCGAAATTTCTTTGACGCATGAATTCATGTTAAACCACCGGTGTGGGAAATATGGTCACGATAGGATATTGTGGCCACTTTCTAGAATTGTGTGTTGTTTGGGGATGTTGTATAAGGTCCCTCTCCATGCATTGTTTATATCAGTCGCAATAGTCATGTTCAGTGATGCCTTATGATGTCATGGGCCCGATTGATCATAAAGGTGAAAGTTAGTCAATCATATGAGAGTCTCTGTTATGTTGGGATAATGTATCCCTTGAAAAAAAAGCTTAAAAATATTCCACTTTAGAGGAAGGTGAGTATAGGTTTTCTTTACTTCTATTGTTTCTCACCCAAACAAACAAGGTGTGATGTGTGTGCATATTTTAAGGCCTTGTTTCAGTAAAATATCGAGTTAGGGTAAAGTGAGTTTGGAATGTGTTATGTTTTGGAAAACTTATCAGGGATTGCGTTATATTTGTTGGTTGCATCAGAAGAAGAATTATCGTTCATGGGGTTTCCAAAGCTTAACTGTGAGGCCAAAGATGCTTCAATCATTTGAGCTCCAGCCATAGGTCTCGGAGAGAAGCTAGCTTGTAGTCAGGGGAAATCACAGGGTCATTCAAACCCTTGTATAGAGTCATATACTCAGTATGAAAGTTAGGAAGATTTTAAACCTATGGTGTCATAATCTTTCTTCTGTTGTCCATTTTCGGTGGAAATAGTTGGAGGGCCGTGTACCCATGTCATCGCCCAATGTTATTCCCTCCCACTTTGGTTTCCCTCAGCCTTTGGAGAAAGGTTTGAAGTTTGTCTACACTATTTGAGAACACTATTTTCACTTGGTTAATAGTGACCATGCCCCAGAAAACAATGTGGATAGAAGGATCCCCACTGTTAGTGTATGGTTTCCCAAACCGTGCAAACTAACCATGTGGTCGCCCCAACTCTTTAAATTTTGGGGTCTTTCTTTACCGACCAGTGTTGGTTGGTTAAGATGGTTGGTTCTTATGGTGGGAATACCCACTATGAGTCTTATATAATTTATTTTGTAAATTTCTGATGGAAGTATATCCTTTGAACCAGTGAGTCCATTTAGGCCTCCCCCTGTGAGTCTCTTGATTATGTCTCGAAAAAAAAATTATTGGTTGTCACTTATGGTGGGGAACGTATTTGTGTCCCCCCGTACAAGTAACTTAGATTTTTCTATAGTCTTGGCTTGGTATAGATAGTCTCATTTAGATCTATCTAGATACCAAAATCATTCTTGAGTAAACATTGGGACTGGAGAGCACCCAATGGTTTAGTTAAAGTAAGGTAAGTGTAACCTTGTTCAATGTTGTTGTTCGTTTGGGTGAATAGCTAGAGTATTGTTCAGATTGTGTTTGAGGAGTTTTTATTTCAGATAAAGCCTGAATGTTCTCGATGGTTTTAGGAAAGTGGTGTAAGTTTGGTTTGTGAGAGTATTCATTCCTTCATTGATCACTAGAGGTGTTTTGGCCTTTGGGGAAGAAACTTGGCAAGGGGGTACTTCTTGGTTTCTCAGTTGAGTTTGGTTGTTGCTTTGGCCTTACTATGACTTTCCGGGGCGGAAAGTTTTCATGGTGGGGATAATTTTCACATAAATAGCTTATTTTAAATGTATTTTTATTTTAATTTCCATTAATTCTTTGTTATGGGGGTTTCCAATGGTTTTATGGAGAATAGGTGAGTTTTCGTGAATTGGGCCAAACCGTGAGCCCAATTCCAGATTTAAAAATAAATTTTTTTTCCTTTATAACTTATTAATTTTTTAATATTTTTCACTCATTACAACTCCTAAATGTCCTACCCTGATATATTAACACCAAAATTAAAATTTGGAGCCTTTGGAAATCCATAACCAATGTTTGTTTTGATTTTTATTTAAGGGATTGGGCCTGCCCGGAAGCCCATATCCAGTTTTAAAAATTAATTTTATTTATTTAAGAACATATTCAATTTTAAGTATTGTTCAGTGATTCCAAGCCTCATACGCGCCCCTTACACCCAGCCGCTCCCCCAGCCTCTTTACCCCCTCTTTGAAGCTCTTAGGAATCGCGATATAGGGATGAACATCTTAGGGTTTCTAAAATCATCCAGATTTGATGAGGAATGTTAATTCAGTCATAACTCTCTCAATTCATACTATTTTCCCTCCATTACAATTCCTAAATTACCTAATAATTCTTTTGCGAATATCCCCTGAGTTTTGGCCGTTTTCAATTTCAGATACTGGTGTTTTGGGGAGATTCATTATAGATTTCTCAAGTAAGTTAGTCCATTTCATTTCCCCTTTCAAATTGATTAGGGTTTCGTTCTATTTTTTTAGGGTTTCATCACTTTTCATTGAAGTGACAAATGACCAGTGGGTAGGGGTTCTATCCTAAGGTTTATCCTTGGGTTTTTTTGGCCCATTTTTCTATTTTTAGGTTTGCTCTACCCTTCTTGAGGTGGGGCGGTGGTGCGTTTGTGTTTTCGCACAAAGGATTCAATGGTTCCATTTGATTTGGTAGGTGATTCCAATGTTGATGCAATATTTGTGTATTAGCATGCAATATTTATCATATTTTCATATTTATATCATTTTATTATGGCTGAAAAAATTGGTTCTAATGATGTTTCTATTGCAATTTAATTTTATATACCAATTTGGTTTGAAATTGGGGGTTTTCCAAAGAAATATTTTATTTGTTTATTTGGGGATTCTCAATAAATACATAGTTGTTTTTATTGATCTGTAATAAGGTAAAAAATACTGTTTATAATGTTTATCTCCTTTGGTTATTTCTACAAAAATGGGTTTTAATTGTGTTTGTAAAGAAAGTGAAGTTTTGGTTCCACTTTTGTGTGAAAATGAAGGTTTTACAAAGTTAACACTTCTTGTTTAACATGGGGATGCCCGAAAATTGATTTTTTGTTTTAATTGAAATGTATTGGGCTGAATTTACTATTTTGGTAATTTAAAAGTGTGAAAATAGTGTACAAGTGGGTTTCTTAAGGGGTTTTTTGTGCAAAACAACACGGGATTTTGAGAAATTTATTTATTCAAATTCAAAGAGTTTGTTGTGTGTTTTAATTGGTATAAAATGCGATAGCTATTTTATTTGGTGTATGTGATCAGTAGTGGTGTTTTACATTAAAATGGATATCTGTTAAATCCTAAAATTGTTTGAGCACAAAGGGGGAAGCCCGGGTACCTAGGTGGGGCAGATTTGTACTAGTACGGCTAGTGGACCGGATGAGTTTTGTCCCTGTTTCACTTAGCATTTGGATAAAGAAAAATCTAACTAAACTATGTGGATGATGATTGGGGACCACTAGGTTATGGGTATGTTCCCTACTAGTGGCTCATGCACGAGAAAGGATTTTACTATGGTTACTTTACACTGAGGTATGAGGTACATGGGGCCCGAGACTATCTAGTGGCTAGGGGTGTTCCCAGTTTCGTTGCTCATTGGATTTGTGGTATTTGCCCTTGTATTTGGGTGTCTTTGTAACTATATTTCAGTATCGAACATGCCTATTTAAATGTGTTAAAATTATGAAACTTTTATCTTGAAAAATGTTTTCAATTTAAAGTTGTTTTTTTTTGGAATTTGTCGCCGCTTTTCATTGCATATTAAAACTGCTTGCTTTTTCACCTTGTATTGTATTCACCTTGGAATCATAGGGTGGTATCCTATTGGGCTTAGGATCAGACCCCACTTACACCCCTTGGGTGTAAGTAGACTTTTTTTTGACCCAGGTAAAGGAAAGGCTAAGGTTGATGGCGGTTCAGGGTGTTAGTCCTCATCCTTGGGGCGGAGTAGTAGAGATGACTTGGGGGTGATGACCCCTTGTCATGTGGAGTCCATGGGGTTGTTTTGTTTCTGTTCCATTGTGTCTTTGGACCTTTTGTATTTCATTTGAACTTATGTATTCTGTTCTGGATTTTTTTATAAACCTTGTTGGTATGAATTTTTCAGATTCATTTTATCAAATCTTTTTGGTTTTTTATCTATACATTTTCGGGTAAATCGTTCCCAAACCAAGATAAATGATACCTGGGCACTTGTGCCAGCCCGTGGGGATAGGGAAAGCCCTTCGGGCCCTGTGATGTTCTATTTCTGGTGCCGGTTTTGGCGGCGACTAGATTCGGTTCATGACAATATATAATTTTTACAATATGATATCCATTTTTTCTAATACTAACAGATTTGTGAAAATAAGATGTGGTTTGGTTTTGAGAATCCATTATAATGCACATAGTTCATTATGAGATTCCACACTAGTGATGGAATATTGTGTGTGATTTATCAGATAGGGAGGGTTAAATATATATGTAGGTAAGTCTTATTCATGTTTTTTTATTTCAGAATTTGAGTCACCCTGGATACTCACTGTATTTCATCTTCATAATCCACCAAAGAGTTAATGTACTTGCGGATGCATGCTAGGGATATCCCAATATGATATATAAAAATCCCTATAAAACCTATAAATATTTGGATTAATTTTATTACACAGTCGATTTTAAATTTATTCTAACAAATTTAATTTCGTTTCTAATTTAAAAAATATAAAAATTCTATATTTTAGATTACCTCACACTTCCAAAATATGAATAAAGGAATGAACTTTTTGGAGTTTGTATCAGAAAATGAATTGATGAATTTATCTAACATATTATTATAATGGATTATATATAGGGCCTATTATATTTTAATATGAGGATCCATAAAAAATATTATATTATTTTTCTACAAAATTTGATACAGGACCTCAGTAATTGTAGTAAAAAATAGATTGATAAACTACACAAAAATAAAATGTCTTCAACCGGTTGAAAGATGGTGTAGGAAATGATAATTTTCTTGGGGATATTGTTTTAAAATATTTATGATTCTCAACCATATTTAATTAGAATAATAGAGTTGTACAAAGAATTATATGGTGGAATTTTGGACCTATTTACAGTATTTGAACTTTTATAAAAAAGATATTACTACATTTCTTAGTTTTTTTAATTGGAAACATGTTTTTTATGATTAGAAAATTGTTAAACTTTATAGAAAAGGTAATCCACCTCCTCACATGACGTGACACCCATTTTGGTATCTTTATGAGGTTAATTAAGAAGAGATAATATAATTTTCTACTGAGATTATAATCCCTCTCAATATTCTAGAAAAATAGCTCATTAATGGGAAGGAACATATAATTTGAAATTATATTTTTTTGATAGGTATGTAGGGATTCCCATTTATAGGTTATTTGATTGATGATTATGACATGGGAGACTAAAATATTTACAAGAATGTTGACTCTAACGATGATCCTATCCAATTTTCCTCTGAAAAAGAAGGTCCACTTTGGAACATGATTCCCATTATGACTGACTTGTAAAATAGGTATATATATTATTTTTTGGGAGTGCAGAATAGGTGAGTAAAAATAATTATAGTTTGCATCCATTTTCCTTATAAAAAACCTAGCATGGTGAAATGGACTAACTCCAAATTTCTCCTTGTGAAGGATAAAATCAAATTTCACTTGAATAGTATAATTAGGTAATCTCAATATAATAGTACCCATTTTCTCTTATTTGATGGGTGGTTGGAAATTTTCCATGGAGTATTGATAGAAATCTATTAATAGATATTTCTAGTATATATGAAGTCCCTTATAACATGTTTATTTTTTCCAATAAATAAATTTTCCACTTGATTAAAATTAAATACTATAATAACATGACAATGGTGGTTCCTTTCACAAAATATAGTCTATCCAATAGGGATATAAGATTCATATTTCTTGTGCTGAGTTAGTATTTGGTTATTATATCAATCTGCCAAAATATTTATATGGGATTACCATAAAAGAATGGTATGAAATAATTATTTTAATCTATCATTCCATCATTTATATTGACCTACCTCATAATTAATATCTTCCTTTGATCATTAACGTTATAATATAAGAGAATTATTAGATTGAACCTATTGACTATTTTTAGAAATATTTTCTTATAGTGGATCATGGTTTCCTTAAGTAGCTCAATGTTAATAGAAGTCCCATGATATAAGATAATTAAATAATTGGTAAAATATATATATTATATGTCATTAATACCCCTTATATAGCATAATAACAATAGATACATATTTTATATAATCTTAGTAATGGATCTATGTAAATATTTCTTAATTATGAATAATATAATTGTAAAAATGGGATCCTCTTATAAGATTCTACATGAGAAACCTAAATATTCACAAGGAAAGGTATTTACCAAAATAAAGATCCATTTTTTAATAAATATTTAATCCATCCAATTAATAATTTATTGAAACCAATTTTATATAACATCTCAAAGTATAATTATCATGTAATCATATCAATTTTCTTTATTATATAATTTATCAGAAAAGTATTTCCCATATATCAAGTACATTGCAAATTATTTATGAATTCAAAGCTTATAGATTGAAAATCCTGAATCATGCTACCATAAATGAACCTAAAATAGGTGTCATATATCACCATAGCAATTATGAGAGAGTTCGTGAGTGAACATATCTTCCATAAGATCATGTAAATAATTTTGTCTAATGAAAAAAATTTAAATTGAGGAAAGAAATGTGTTTCATCCAAATTAGGCAGTATAATATAGAATATTGTGTTCATTTCCAAACATATTATACCTATTTTAAATAAAATTAAAATCAATCTCATTATTTATTCCTAGAATTTATTCCAAAATACATGGATGAATATATTTTTTAAACCATCTTGGCCCACTTTACAATATGGATTAATACGGTAAAACTTTCTTACCAATTCCTTAGTTTAACTCTATGTGGGTATGGTTTTATTAGACACTTCATCTAGTTTGGTAATACCCTATATTATATCTCTAGTGTTCATCCTAAAATATTGGTTAAAAACAATGTTTTCCGAAACAAAAAATGTGATATCTGATTTATTTTTTTCCCTTTAATGATTGAATCATCGTATATCAATATATTGATGTGTTTATAAAAATTTATCACTTTATGTATGATATTAAAGAACAAGGTTTCCCTTTAAAACTATTTTTGACATTTTAAATAGGAATTTTCATTAAATATTTATTCTATGAGATTAAATTTTTTATTTTGTTTCAATGATAAAAACAATTGAATTCATGGTATTTGTGGTAAAATAAACATTCAGTCTAACTTGTATTTTACAAAAAAATTTCTTGAGATCATCAATCTCATTATCCATGGTTAAAAAAGTTTGTTTCCTAAAATTCATGAAATTAGAATTTAAAAAAATAATATCCATGCATAAAAAAATTTGTGAAAATATTACTCAACCACACCTCTAGAACCATCATTTAATAATTAGTGATCATTATGAAGTAATTTTTGAATCTAAAAGATTAAAAACATCTTTCCTTATCCTTAATGATTGTGGTAACGATTAGGTATTGGTTAATATTTAGCTTTAAAATACTTCAATATTAGAAATCCATTGATTCTATTAAATCCAGAATGTTTATAAATCATCTATCCAGATTTTTATCATTGATTCCTTTACTAGACATCATGTACTAAGTGTATCATTCACAATGGATTGCCACTTCCTCTAGGGCATATTGATTTGTAAACTCTAGTAATTACCTAAAAGATATGGATGAGACTTGATCTTTATTTTACATATTCATATATGTGAAAAAATAAAAATAATATATATGAACTGGTGATCCATGGATATATTTCCTCGAATTTACAATTTTAATCCAGAGTACTCTTAATTAAAAGTAATTATTTGTAGAAAAGAAAAAAGGAAACTATATTGTAATCATATAAGAGAAAATATTTTAGGTTTTTATTTGTTATATTGATAAAAGTAAATATGTAAATATTTTGATACACCAATAACAATATTTTATCCAAAAAAACCTATTTTATATTGATACAAAAATGTTTATAGACCTTGTGAAAAAAATTCTTACACTTCAAGGAGATCGAGAGAGATATAAGTTATAAGATTCAAAAAAAAGATTATCATGATTAATAGTAAAACCGTTCATGGTATATTAATTATATTGGAATACAATCCACATGGAATATTAATAGTGAATCATCTCTATTTACGATGAGAAACCATACATTTAATAAACATTAATTCATTAATTATGACATAAAGACATAATATAACCCCAAAAGGTCAAAAATTTTAGTGTCTCTGTGTAAATTCATATATAACACAACAACATACAATATTGATGTTGAAATATTATTTTAATATTCATAACATGATCTAAAATTTCCATATAGATTCTAAAATATCCTAGGATAACCAAAGAATGTAAATAATATTGTAGTGAGGTATAAAAGAAATTAATGTAATAATAAAATAATTTCTTAATTAAAGTAATACAAGTAATTCTATAGGCATGTCAAGGTGACTTAAAATGGCTGGGCATCATAATCTTGATCAATAAATCATGGTATGTGATTACAACAATAAGAAAAAATATAAATATGGAATTAATTTAAAACATGAAATCATAAGCACGATACAAGGATAATTTTCATGACCTTGTTACATAGTGTACTTAGTATATCATTTCATTCCCCAAATATGGTATATCATGGGATTAAAATTTTATCCATTTCATAAGAGGATTATATAAATTTGATCCCATTTGTTGGATTCATACTGTGAAGTGGATAATTATTCCACCAAGATCATAATACATATGATCTCATTTATTCACATTTAATCTCATTATTAAGGTGTTTTGGTTATATAAAAGTAAATACCTAATTGATTATGGGAAGAGACATATAGTTGAATTTTCATGACTAGAAATGGGGATGGTTAATCAATACACAAATATTTATCCTAAAAATCATAGGATAATTATTCTAGCATAATGGGGGTACATAAATATTTTAATATGGGTTTAATGAGAGTTAAATTTGGTCTCTTATAAAATTAAAATAATAAGGATAGTAAGTGGGATGTGTAAAAATACATACCAATATGAAAAATGTGAAATGAAATTGAAAAATTAAAATAATGCTCTTGAATAAAGAGGAAGAAAAAATATATTTACATAAGGATGGAAATTCTAAAATATTGGGATTATATTTATAAGATATTAAAAACATCATGGGAGGGATTTAAAGAGGTATAGGTTCAGTAACATTTATTTTAATGGGTGTTGAGTGAAGAGGAGTGGGAGGATGGTGGTTATTATAGAAAATTATATGGGAGTTCGTTATTGATTTTAAAAAATAGGTATTAGAATCTATCTAATAAAATAATCAATACTAAAACCAATTTAATGATTTCTCTTATGTATATACTAAATATGTATAGATTCCAAAAACTTATAGTACCATGAACTTAACATATTAAAATAATAAAATAGGTTATGTGGAAGTGATTCATCATTATAAATCATTCATTTTAAATCCTTAATATATAATATTGGTATTAGAGGATTAATTAATGGATTATAAATCTAATTAAATTATTTCTAAAACATTATTTTAAATGGGAAATATATATTTGGTTATGGACGCCTTTAATAGAATTTAATACATAACTTTTTTTCATTTATGATTTCAAAATATAAACCATTTATATATAGTATATTAAATTATTACTAAAAACATTTACAAAATTATTAAATTATAAAAAATAACCCTAAGATAATTTCAACATAATTACTTTAAAAATTATATTTATTTTATCATCCCAATTTCGGAATATGATATAATTAACTATTAAATTAATATACCTATTTAAAAAAATACATTTTTTATGAAACAATAATTTTTCCACCCTTATAAAATTCTCTTAGGCTTCATTAAATTGAATTATAATTTATATTTTTATAAATATTATTTAATAATATTTTTTATTAAATTAACATTTATTTCAAAAATTATAGGATTATTGAATCAGATACATAATCAAGGTTATACTTCTTGCGAAGATAATATTTCAATTTCATCTTACCAAAATATAATTTTTTTCAAATCCATTATGTTATCATTAATAAAATAATATTATAATCAGATATGTATAATAACCTCTTATTATATTACTGTATACCCTAATGGTATGGTGCATGATATTGGTCCTTTTAATGGTGGTTTGCAAATTTTTTTGTTTTGTGTTATCAATAAGCATGAACATATCTCTTAAATGGTTTCATTGGAGATTTGGTAATTGAATCTTGTCTTGGTCATTGCCAATCCAAAATTCAAATGATTTGATGTCCCTATGAAGCTCTCATAAATATACTTCATATGGTATGAAGCTACTGGTTGAGGACACTACTTAATCCATATATAAGAATTTGTTATTATCATATCACTTATTATATTCTAATATTGATAACCACTTTATAAAATATATATTATAAATTTTTAAGATGAATAATGGAATTCTAAATCTGACATACTATATTTTGTAATTAGTCCCTAATAATCTAACTAGTTCATGAGGTTTCAGAACTATATTACTTTATAATGTATATATTATGTCAAAATGGAATTTCATTTATGAATGTTTGGGTTGTTACTTTCTTCGGCAATCAGTAAATTTCTTCTATAAAATTGCATTTATTACACTACAACGGATGTGGGAACTTCTATTTCACTGTGTCATTTATTTCCCATGATGAGCCCTCAAACATTTGGTTCCATTATATATCATTAACCAAGTTAGTTTTCTTGTTTCATAAAACTTTTCTCTATAATCTATAATCATCACCATATTATATATATATGAATGATAATTCTATATGGGTAAAACATTTGGTTTTAGTATATTTGAACGTTCTAGTGTGTACTTCCATTTTAGGGGTACATGGAAGAAATTATGTTTTTGATAGTGTTACTTATTATGTCACCAATATAATGGGAGAAAGATTTAAAAGGGTTCAATGTATCCTAGAATATGATTTCCATTATTTTCTAACCTCATGAATTTATTCCATGGTTACACATGACATAACAATATTTCCCAAACTATAAAATCTAGGGATCATCAATGATCATATGAATCAATTTCGCATCATCATTGTGTGGTTTTTATATAATGTTTTACGGTTTGAACCTACAATAAAATATCTCAGATAAGATGGGGTCCCATAATCTTCCTATCTCTAACATCACCATAGTATATTAGAGTCAAACACCTCTACCCATACAGATCATTATTAGGATCCATTTGAATTCATGGATTGAAATTATTGTTATTAAAAAACTCTATTAGGGGAATGTTTCCTTCTATACATCATTCATAATACATTGAAAATGATCCCATAATTTCATATAGAGTTTTAATTGTTCTCTTATACTGACAATCCATAAATGGGTATTAATAAATACTAAAACTCAGTTTTTTATCCAGTTCATTCTAAAATACTTTTAGAACCATCAGGTAAAACTCGTATCTATATCATATATAACGAATAGCAGTACTCCATGAATTTTTACCACTTATGTTATTTATATCATAATGAGTTTGTCAAGATAGAAATATTCTTTGATAATAATTAAATGTGTTAACTTTATATGGTATTACACTACATACAAGATGGAATTATTTCCATTAAATTTCTTTTAGAGTACATTGATAAAATTCCAGGTTCTATTATCCCATTACTATAATGAAATAGAAAATGGTTTGATCAAACCCTTATCACTCTTCCATCCAGCCTTGACTTTTCAGAATACTCTAAATTGAGATACAAATGCCTCAATATCACACTTTATTTTATCCCACAATAATATTTTCTTCATTTCTATATATATAATAGTGTTTAATGGATGAATTGATAACGATTAGATATGTGCATCATTAAAAATTCCCCTCTTTGTTTTATGTTTTGGCGAGACACAAATATTTGTTTCAAACCTTATAACTCTATCCATATAAAATTTGAGCACTACAATATTTAATATATCTTTCTATATCCATTCTTTCTATTTTTGAACCTCCATGTCCTACACATGAATAAATGGTTGATATTTTATTTAAAAAGGCAGGAAGTATATTCTTTTATTATTTTTATGTCTATACTTTCCATTTCAATTAATATTTTATCCATTTCAATCTTCATCATGGATAGGGTGGAATGATCTTTCGTACTCCGAGAATCTGACAATTCCTTCACATTTCAAGGATGGTAATGGATAAAAAAATCACAATCCTTGATTAGCTTTACCCTCCTTCAATGGATCATATATAGATCATTATGTGTGAATATATTATTAATTATTTTCTGATCCGTATATATAACACATTTCTCCCTATAAAAAAAGATTCAAATTCATAAACAAATAGATCACTACAAACAATTAAGGATCTTGAACTGTGTAGTCTTTTTCATTGATATTAAATTTTTGGATAATATGGTCTACTATTTTTTCATCATGAATGTATATAGAATGTATGAAATTTTTAAATTCAACATATTAGATCACAAATTCTTCCCAATTAGTGTGTAATGTGTGAGTATATGTAACGAAAAAAATATTTTTTAACTCTTCAAAGATCATCATGAATTATTTAGTACATGAAAACAACACTCCTTTTTATTTAACATTTTCAGGGTTCTTAAAAATCCTAATATTTTTTCACAAAAATAAATTATAATACAAACCTAATTCACATACACAATAGATCACCATCATAGATTTTGGTTTCCGTCATCCATAAATAGACTCTATTTTAAACGATCCAAACCATCACTTTTTGGTGATAACACATACCCTGGGAATGATACCTAATACATCAAAAAATGACTAATACAATACTTAGGATATAAATTTAAATTTTAGATCATCATAAGTACATTTTTAAAATGATCTACATGTTACTTTTTGAGTTTGGAGTAAATATGAATACCATATATAATGGCAAAAAAAACCAATATAATCAATAAATACTCTTCATAATGTCGATGCGAATATTTATTTCACTATTGTGTCCAAATGGAATCAATATTTGTAATGCCCCGACCCCAGTTACCCGAAGTCGGTGCATTATTACATAACAATGGCATGATCACAAAAGATCAAGTCTCAAAAGGCTTATTAGTTTAGTAGTCTTGGAAACACTAGATATATTCATAAGTCTTACATTACATATTAAAGTAAAAAAAACTACAAAAAAATATTTTCCTCATATCCCCTCATACTATCCCTGCATGTCATTCATAAATTACTTCTTCACATCCTGGTAAAAATAAAACATTGAAAGGGGTGAGCTCAAATTCTCAGTAAGGATAACAATATAGTGGAAACATTCATAAATAAGCATAAAAATTTAAGGCAATGTATAACTAAAACAAAAGCTTTTTAAACTTGAACTTCAGCATAATATGGGAAAGATAAAATTAAATAATTCCATTTATTTATTCACATGGATATTCTAATAGTCGAATAACCACATGAAATATCAATAATCACTTTCATAATGATGGAATGCATAATTCCAGACTATCATAACCACAGAGTCAAGGCCTCATGCCAAGACTACAAATAAGATTTTTTCAAGGCCTTGTGCCAAGACACTAGTTTGTCTCATGAGACCTACCGATGCATCAAAGAGATACAACAGTCTCCACCCATCACTTATTAAGTCCAATTCATTCCTCATATGAACAGGTTTAAACATAATACAAACATTCGTATTAAAACTAGCATATAAAATGTCAAAACCTTATCCACAAACCATAAATGGTATAAAAATAGCACAACCACAGTCAAACATAACTCATTAAATACAATAATGAAATATTGTATTATAACAGATTAACCTTAATCAAGAATAATGAAGTATATTGATAAATATGAAAATAATCATCAAAACAATTAGAGAGAAATACCCCCCTTTTCTTGAAAACATTTAAAAGTCATATTATTTGTCAAGAAGCCATTTAAAATAGATTTTTGAATAAAAGTTTCCCATACCACTTTGAAACTTTTAAAAAGAATTTTTATTTGAAAATATTAATGTCCATATAAATAAATCCTTAAAACCATTTTTAAAACATGGACATTAATGAGAAATATTTAGAATAATAAATCTTTAAAACATTTTAAAATGATATTTTAGTTAGAGTTCCTAACCAAAATAGAGACACTTGAATACAAATAATTGAGGTAATAAAAACTTTTTAATATCATGAGAATAAATGGATTCATGATATACTATTTCAAAGTACATTATATACACCATATAAAAGTGATTTGGTGTATAACAACAAAGGAGTCTCAATTGAATGTAAATAGAGATGAAATCTCTCATAAAGGCCATATCCTTAGGTTAAGGATAAATCAAAGACATAATTATCTATGAAAAGTATAAATACACTCAATATGATTGGATATTCAGTGTAAAAAAGTCAAAGAACATTCACACATATTCTTGTAAAAAGAACACCAATGAATTGGATGTTTAACTCAATAAATGGAGATTGAGTAAAAATTACTCTTATCAAGTTCATATCGATGACTTGAGAATTTATAAATGGAGTGATTATGTGTATAAAAAGTATATCCACAGAAAGAGGATTGGAAATTATGACATAATCAAATGAATAGTGATTCCACACATAATCTTGGAGTAAAATAATCAATAAAGTGTGTGTAAAGCCGAATGAGTGGAAATTGAAATTTCAAAATGCCTTATTGATTTGGTAACTTAAGAAACATAAAACCATGAAAGAAGGATCATAAAATGATGATGTAAATATCCATGAATTAAATTATATTACACAATGAATACAAACATGGGCAGTACACACACCACATGCAATAAATAAGTGGTGAACAATTGAAATCTCACAGAATTAAAAGTGAGATAAGAAACCCCTTACTTTGTACTTTTTCCTTGGTTAAGGGTAGGTTAACATCCTGTATAATGGTGAAATAATTTTTATTGAATTATACAAGAATAATATACATTAATATGATATCATATATGATCTTTTAACATTGTTTTGTTAATAATATCTTAGTATTATCGTCATTTCGGGTGTTAACTTACTCATTTTCTTTTATATGTTTCGTTACATAAGTCATGTTTATTATGGACAGGTTGTATCTTATTCATTTAAAGAATGATATAAAGTCCTTAAAAATTATTTTTTTATCATAAAATGATAATTAGACTTGTATGGATGCGATGGGGAATGAATCTCATTGCGTTCATGGAGACGATAGTCCGTACGTACGCACGAGCGATAATATCATTCTTTTGATATTAAAATAATATATAATTGAATGGTATATCATATATAAAGAATAATTATCATGTTATACTTATTATTTACATGAATTACACATCATTATTATACCCATCCAAATAATAATGTATTGAATAACAATTACACCACGATGTAGAGACGGTAGTCTGTACGTATGCACGTACGGTGACATGTCATTCAAAGGATGGATATAATACTGAATATGGTTGTAACATATTTATAATAACATCATAGTATATAAAATATATTTGAATTATTATTTTAGAATGTAAATAACAAATAAAGAAGAAGTTTAAGAAGAAAGGAACTTGAAAGAGGGTTGTGAAAACATTACCTCTTCTTCGGGTTCTTCCTTTTAACTTGATCAAAAGGGCTCCGTAGGTTGGCTTTCTGATCACAATAAGGTCTCTAGGTTGAAGTGAGGGAAGTTGAGAGAATATTTGGGTAGGGGTTGGCCAAGACAAAAGGCTTTTAATGTGTAAATTAGAGAGAAGGTGGAGTACCCTTTTAAAAGAGGGGTGAGGGGCACATTTGGAAAAGCTAGAAATATTATTTTATAATAAATTCATATTCGGTTTCTAATGGCTCCAAAGTGGATTATTTAAAGTTTGAGGTGGGGATGTGTCCAAATCCTTTCAAACAACAGATTTTAGATAGGTTTGGGTCACTATATTAACCTTATCATTTATATTTAACTCTTAGTTAAATTGTTTGACATTTACCATGTCTCTTTGTATTTTTATATTATATAGTTAATAAACTTACTATATACCTCCAAGAGACCCCCATGTGGTCCATTAATGATACAAATATCATTATATAAGTCATTTGGCCGAACCGTAGATTTTTAGGAATATAATATCAATTAATAATATAATATTTGTTTTAAAAACTCTTTTATGTCAATTTTGACACTATTGGGTATTTTGTTTTTGATAATTTCATAAAAGCATTATTACTTCGAAAAAATTTATATAACCAATACTAATATGTCATATTAACCTATAAAATTAGTGGAATTCATAAAAAGTCTCAAATTACATTTATTTTGATATTTATAATATCAGTTATTTTAATATTTAATTAATTAGTCAATTAATGCATCACCATTGTGCCATAAATAAATTAAATTATTTAATGTATAAAAATTATAAATAAAATACCATTATATATAAATTTTTATTATATTTCTAATTAATATTTATAATCAAATTTATATTATGTATAACCCTATATTAAAACTGTTTTAGTTATTAAACTTTGATTTTATCTCTTTTAACTCTTCTTTAAATTAAATAATAATAAATGTCCAAATCTAATCCAAGTGGACCTAAATGATATTATTTTATTTATAAGGTTGTTTTTGGTCGAGATACACTTTTACAATAGATTTAGGACATGTGTTAGAGTAATATTAATATAATTTTTACTCTTAATTACCCTATTTACTTTTAACCATGGTAAATAAAAATAAAACGTTACTATTCAAAAAAAATTATTTTCATCTCATTGAACAAAATTTTACTTCTTGATATTAACCGTGTCCCTCGGATTTTCTAAATTTCACTCCCAGAAGTGGTAAAATTAAGTTTTATGTGAATTTCCAAATTCTCCTAGGAGGTGGGTAAAAGACGGTGAAAAGTTCAATAATATTTTTATATATCTAAAATAATTCTAAAATAACTCCAATGAATTACATTGAACTTATATAGGTATTATGTATCTATTTTTATCTTAATTTAATTTAAATAAAATAAATAATTATTTAAATAAAAATTTGTTTTTAAACTATAACTTAGTGTTTTTTCACTATTCATAAAAAATTGAATGTTTTCAGAAAAATACCAAAAATTACACCTAAGATAATTTCGATATTCCGAATACAAAAATAAAGTCCATTTTGAAAGATAAAATTTATAAAATTTGAAAAAGTGGATATTACTATTCATATCTGCTAGTTTGATTGGTTGTGGTGTGTGTTAGAACTCAAAGTTGAGTACAACACACGCTACTGTATTATTCAAAGAGAAGCGTACCGTGGAAGCTTGGGCTGTTACATTCTCCACTCCTTCAAATAATTTTGTCCTCGAAATTTTTAAAATTGGGCTTGGGAATATAATGGAAAGTCCCACATTAGAAAACGAGTCAATAAAACTATGACGTTAAAAGAAAGAAAGAGAAGTACAAAGGTCACCCAAGATAACTCATACTAGGATTCCATGTAAGAAAACATGGATATAGAAGATAAAATAAGTGTCAAGTTCTAAGGGAGAGGGATCGAAAACTTGATCAGGAGAAAGTTAACAACAAGAAAGCCACAAACTTGTGATGGGACAAACAATCATTAGTTTTCCAATAGGAAAAGTATACGGACAACATTTTTTTAAGTTATATTACATAAAGATGAGGAATTCATTTACAATATTGACTAAGAAAATAATGAGATATACTTACTTTTTAAGTAGAGTTTAATTCTTTGATAAATTTCCACCACTAACTCATTTTTTTTAAACGATGAGTATTCAATAAGACCTTGTCACACTAGAAGAGCTAGAATAAACTTCTATAGAATATCATGATCCATGAAGGATAAACTATATATTTACCTTGTCTTTAGAGATTAATCAAAACAAAAACGGTTAGTACAAGATCTGATGATCCCCCAAAAGGACATTCCTTTAGAGAAAGAAACACTAATCTTAATTTCTAAATTTAAACCAACAATACCCCAAAGTTAAATAAATTCCATTCAATAAACAATTGTCCTTAAAATTCTTCAATATAATCCAAACTAATATTGAAACCCAAAACATAGAATAATTTGGTTATGTAGTCTTCCACGTTCAATTGTATCTCCAAATGACATCAACTACTCTTAATGTCACATACTTAAAAGTAATTAACCTAATCACATATTCTCTATTATAGGTTAATCATTTCCATAAATAACCCAAATCAATATAAATCCAAAATAAAAACGTAGATAAAAATCCACAATTACTCCTCAAATGAAATCCCATAGTATTATAGTTTCCTTGGGAATATAGTGTTCCCAACAAAGTGAACATCTTCAAAAATAACATTTATCACTTAATCACAAAATCATTTTTCTATACTAAGGATATTAATTTGATAAGACAAACGAACCCAAATCAACTTATTATTGATCAATAAAATCATTTAACTAAAAATTATTAGTCACACTAACCAGGGACTTCACATACTCCAGTGGTAGGTGATAAATCCCAATCGCACTTTAGTTGTGGGTTCGATTTCCCATAGCTTTGTCCAACGCAATGGGTTATCACATGGTCTGGGTGTTGTCCTTTTTCAAAAACTATATTTTATAACATTACCAAAATGAGATAAATTCCTCAAAATAACCATAAAATAATTTAAACAAGTAATGTTATCTCATACCTTGCATTTTCATCCCAAAATATAATAACTTGTAATTTCCTCAAACCCAATGATCATATAAAACCAAATGGTTATTTATAACTATATCCACAAGGGAAAAGATAAGTCTTACTCAAATATCATTCTCACATGACAAACTGCGGGGTTAAAAATACTAGAGAAAATTATTCCAAAGTAATCCCATCAACAAGGAGCACTAATACTTTTAATCATTTCTCCAACCATTTATTTCCGCATAGATTCTTATTTGACCAAGAAAATATCCTATAGAATAGGGCATTCACTCGGGTAATGGCCAGGTCCTCTACATTTATGGAAAATGACTGTAAATGGATTTTTGGGATCATTTTTATTTTCTTCCATAGTACTCTTCATTTTTCCTCAGCAATTCTTCACTCTATGTCCTTCTTTCCCGAATGTAAAGCATTTATTTTTTCCATTTATACACTTTCCTGGGTGTCTCCTTCCACATTTCTTGCATGATGGAAATTTAGGATTCTTTTCTCCATGGTCTCCACTGCCGGAGCTCTTATCATTCATCACCTTTATCTTCTTTGTTGAGTTCAGGAGTTGGTTAATATATATGTTGTTGATCATATTTTTGGAAAACTAATTTGGCATGAACACGATATCTTTTACACCTATCAAAATTCCATTTTGTTGCTCATTTCCACCGCCATTCCCACCTTGAACATCATTCTCAAAGTTACTATGACTTCCTTGGACTCCAGCCATTGACTAAAACCAGAAAGCGTTGTGTGAGTAACAGTAGTCATAAAATCATTTAGATAATATCATGACACCATATTCTCAATTTGAAACACCTTAGGATTAACCAAGGTCATTTATTATCATCTTATATTAAAATACTTTAAATTGGTTTGTAAAGAAAATGTAAATTATCCTAAGCATATCCCCCGGGAGTGTCATAACCAAGAGTTTTGCAAGACCCGTTGTCATGCACCAGTTCCCGTTTGAGTGTAGCTCAAAGCGGTGTTCTCAGGTTTTACCCCTATGTACATCTGTTCCAGATCTACCTCTACCTACTCGTATCGAGATAGGGATGTATTTCTTGAAAAAATCACAAAATCTATACAATACCAAAATTCTAGGAAGTACTTCTATACTAATACTCAAAGTCTATCTTAGGTCTATGTACTCTAATCATAGTTTATCTAAATCTAGTTTCCAGGGTTTGTACTAAACTTTCTCTGATACCAACTGTAATGCCTCGACCCTAGTTACTCATAGTCAGTGCATTATTACATATCATTGGCATGATCACAAAATATCATGTCTCGAAAGACCAATTAGTTTAGTAGTCTTGGAAACACAATATATATTCATAAATCTTACATTACATCATTAAGTAATAAAAACTACAAAAACATATTGCTTTAATATCCCTTCATACTATCCCTGTAGGTCAATCATAAATTACTTCTTCACATCCTGGGAAAAATAAAACATTGAAAGGGGTGAGCTCAGATGATCAGTAAGGATAAAAATATAGTGAAAAATTTCATAAATAAGCATAAAAATTTAAGGAAATGTATAACTAAAACAAAAGCCTTTTAAACTTGAACTTCAACATAATATGGAAAAGATAAAATGAAATAATGCCATTTACTTATTCACATGGATATTCTACTAGTAGAATAACCACATGCAATATCAATAAAAACTTTCACAATGATGGAATGCATAATTCCAGACTATCATAACCACATAGTCAAGGCCTCGTGCCAAGACTACAAATAAGATTCTGACAAGGCCTTGTGCAAAGACACTAGTTTGTCTCATGAGACCTACCGATACATCAAAGAGCTATAACGGGCTCCACCCGTCACTTATTAAGTCCAATGCATTCCTCATATGAACAGGTTTAAACATAACATAAACATTCATATTAAAATTAGCATACGAAATGTCAATACATTATCCACAAACCATGAATGGTATAAAAATAGCACATACACAGTCAAACATAACTCATTAAATACAATAATGAAAGATTTTATTGTAACATATTAACCTCAATCTAGAATAATGAAGTATATTGAAAAAGATGAAAATAATCATCAAAACTATTAGAGAGAAACACCCCCTTTTTCTTGAAAACATTTAAAAGCCACACTATTTGTCAAGAAGCCATTTAAAATAGAGTTTTGAATCAAAGTTTCCCATACCACTTTGAAAATTTTAAAAGGAATTTTGATTTTAAAACATTAATGTCCATATAAATAAATCCTTAAAACTATTTTTAAAACATGGACATTAATGAGAACAATTTAGAATAATAAATCTTTAAAACATTTTAAAATGATATTTTAATTAGAGTTCCTAACAAAAAGAGATACACTTGAATAAAAATAGTTGAGGTAATAATTTTTTTAAATATCATGAGAATAAAGTGATTCATGATATACTATGTCAAAGTACATTATATACACCGTATAAAAGTGATTTGGTGTATAACAATAAAGGAGTCTCAATGGAATGTAAATTGAGATGAAATCTCTCATAAAGGCCGTATCCTTAGATTAAGGACAAATCAATGACATAATTATGTGTGAAAATTATAAATACACTCAATAAGATTTTATATTCAGTGTAAAACAATACAAGGTCATTCACACATATTATTGTAAAAACAACACCAATGAATTGGATGTTTAACTCAACAAATGGAGATTGAGTAAAAATTACTCTTATCAAGTTCATACAGATGACTTGAGAATTTATAAATGGAGTGATTATGTGTATAAAAAGTATATCCATAGAAAGGGGAGTGGAAATATTACATAAGAAAATGAATAGTGATTCCACACATAATCTTAGAGTAAAATAATCAATGAAGTATGCGTAAAGCAGAATGAGTGGAGATTGAACTTTCAAATTCCCTTATTGATTTGGTAACTTAGAAAACATACAACCATGACAGAAGGATCATAAAATTATGATGTAAATATCCATGAATTAAAGTATATTACACAATGAATACAAACATGGGTAGTACACACACCACATGCAATAAATAAGTGGTGAACAATGGAAATCTCACGGAATTAAAAGTGAGATAAGAAACCCCTTACTTTGTACCTTTTCCTTGGTCGAGGGTAGGTTAGCCTCTTGTATAATGGTGAAATAATTTTTATTTAATTATATATTAATAATATACATTAATATGATATCATATATCATCTTTTAACATTTCTTTGTTAATAATATCTTAGTATTATCATCATTTTGGGTGTTAACTTACTCATTTTCTTTTATATGTTTTGTTACATAAGTCATGTTTGTTATGGATAGTTTTTATATTATTCATATACAGAATGATATCAAGTCCTTAAAAATTATTTTTAATCATAAAATGATAATTAGACTTGTATGGATACGATGGAGAATGAATCTTATCGCGTTCATGGAGACGGTAGTCCGTACGTACGAACGAGCGATAATATCATTATTTTGATATTAAAATCATATATAATTGGATGGTATATCATATATATAGAATCATTATCATGTTATACTTATTATTTACATGAATTACACATCATTATTATACCAATCCAAATAATAATGTATTGAATAACAATTACACCACGGCGTGGAGACAGTAGGCCGTACGTATGCACGTATGGTGACATGTCATTCAAAGGATGGATAGAATACTGAATATGGTTATACCATAGGTATAATAACATCGCATTATATAAAATATACTAGAGTTAATATTTTATATTGGAAATAACAAAGAAAGAATAAGTTGAAGAAGAAATGAACTTGAAAGAGGGTTGTGAAAACATTACCTCTTCTTCGAGTTCTTCCTTTTGATTTGATCAAAAGGGCTCCTTAGATTGGATTTCTGATCAAAATAAGGCCTCTAGGTTGAAGTGAGTTAAGTTTAGAGAATATTTGGGCAGGGTTTGGACGAGCCAAAAGGCTTTGAAGGTGTAAATTAGAAAGAAGGGGGAGTACCCTTTTATAAGAGGGGTGAGGGGCACCTTTGGAAAATCTAGAAATATTATTTTATAATAAATTCATATTCGGTTTTTAATGGCTCCAAAGTAAATTATTTAAATTTTAAGGTGGGGATAGGTTGAAATAATTTCAACCAAAATATTTTAGATACGTTTTGGTCCCTATATTAACCTTATCATTTATATTGAACTCTTAGTTAAATAGTTTGACATTTACCATGTCTCTTTGTATTGTTATATTACATAGTTAATAAACATACTATATACCTCCAAGAGGCCCCCAAGTGGTCCATTAATGATACAACTATAATTATATAATTTATTTGGACAAACCGTAGCTTTTAAGGAATATAAAATTAATTAATAATATAATATTTGTTTTAAAAACTCTTTTATGTCAATTTTGACACTATTGGGTATTTTATTTTTGATAATTTCATAACAGCATTATTACTTCAAAAATAATTTATATAACCAATATTAATGGGGCATATTATCCTATAAAATTAGTGGAATTCATAAAAAGTCTCAAATTAAATATATTTTGATATTTATAATATCAATTATTTTAATATTTCTTTAATTATGTAATTAATGCATCACCATTGTGTCATAAATAAATTAAATTATTTAATGTCTAAAAATTATAAATAAAATACCATTATGTAGGAAAAATGTTTATATTTCTAATTAATATTTATAATCTAATTTATCTTATGTATAACGCTATATTATAAATGTTTTAGTTATTAAACTTTGATTTTATCTCTTTTGACTTTTCTTTGAATTATATAATAATAAATGTCGTAATCTAATCCAAGTGGACCAAAATGATAATATTTTATTCCTAAGGTTATTTTCGATCGAGATAAAATTTTATAATAGAATTATGAAATGTTTTAGGGTAATATTAATATCATTTTTACTCTTAATTACCCTATTTACTTTTAACCGTTGTAAATAAAAGTAAAAAGTTACTATTCACCAAAAATTATTTTAATCTCATTGAACCACATTTTACTCCTTGATATTAACCATGTCTCTCAGATTTTCGAAATTCCACTCACAGAAGCGGTAAAATTATGTTTTATGTGAATTTCCAAATTCTCCTAGGAGGTGGGTAAAAGACGATGAAAAGTTGAATAAAATTTTTATATATCTAAAATTATTCTTAAATAACTCCAACGAATTACATTAAAGTTATATAGGTATTATGTATCTATTTTTACCTTAATTAAATTTAAATAAAATAAATAATTATTTAAAAATTAAATTCGGTTTTAAACTATAACTCAGTGTTTTTTCACTATTCATAAAAAATAGAAGGTTTTCAGAAAAATACAAAAAATTCACCCTAAGCTAATTTATATATTCTGAATTCAAAAATGAAGTCCATTTTGAAAGATAAAAGTTATAAAATTTTAAAAAGTGGGTATTACTATTCATAACGACTCGTTTGATTGGTTGTGGTGTGTATTAGAACTCAAAGTTGCGTACAACACACACTACTGTATTATTCAAAGAGAAGCGTATCATGGAAGCTTGGGGTGTTACAATATTAATTCACAATTCGTGTACCATGTATGAAATGAATTCCATTGTATATCCTCATCTTTAAAAATTAGATGATAATATACTGATAAAGAGCATCCAAATATATATACTGAAATCCATATATCTAATCGAACATGTTAGAAATTTGTGGTAAAATATACATATTTTTTATCTTCATTTGGTTCATGTTGCAATAATCAATGAAGAGAATCATTTTATTATACATCATATTGATATAGATGACTGATGGACCAGACGGTGAAAATCTTGGTCATAAAATAACATTATCCATTTTTACCGTAGTTTCATCTACTCCTCATGAATTTCAATAGTATATCTTCTATAACTCAAGGTCATATTTTGTAAAATGACAAGGAAATTATTTAGGAAGCACATCACTACATTCAATTAAAATGGGCATGTCATCAAGGATAATATTCTCCTTATCCTAAATCATTTGATCTAGACACGATTTACAATAGGGAAATAATATCCATGATTGATGTCGTGATACCAAAAAAGAGTATCTATTTTACTTGAACCTATATAGAATCATATGGTGATTCAAGATACTAGGTGTAAATTCCAAATCACATAATCTTGTGTATTCTCTATATTAGTTATGCCAATCTAGAAAAAAAACTTTCATTAAATTCAAATAATTGTGGTATCATAAGATTACAACGGATTTACAGCCCACACATATGGACAGTGAAGATATTATAGACATGGGATGAAAAAAATTCCACACTCTACATATTCATCTCTAACTATACTTAAAATTTTTATTTTTTGTTTGATTAGTTGAAGTATTATTTCATGATTTTAAATAATTAGTTTAACTAGAATCAAATAGTGTTCACTTCTCATAAATGAATAAATATAGCAACATTTTAATCCTCATTTTCTATATCCACTTTACCTATTTTGATAGTATAATATATCAATTTATCTATAAGGATAAGTGGTTTTTTATCTGTTATCATTGAAAACCATTGATATAGTGAATTTATTTTCATAGACCCCTTATACTTTTATGTTGAAACATATGATAGATATCTGAGGGTGGAATGGATCATTATTTCCATCACTCATATTGATGGATTTTTCCCATTGTAATTATTTAGTTAGGTTGTAATCATTCCCAAACCTAATATTTTTATATATCCCTTTCTTTATATTTTTAGTATTTTTCATACCTCACTTTTAGAAAGTTGGATTTTAGAATTTCATTTCACCGTATGATTTCTCCATTGCTCTTCTAGAATTGAAATAAAATTTTCACTTACTATCTCTAATATATTGAGATTATATGCTAACTATTTTTACTTTGAGGTCACAAAAGATAATTTCCTCTAATAATTTAATGTCTCAAATCACCAAGTCTATTTTTAGATTTAGTATTATCTCTTTATTGAAGTAGTTGAGATTATTTTCAACGTTAATTATATAGGTAGAGGAATATCTCACAAGTCTTGTGAAATGTACCTCATATTACATGATAGACTTATCATTTGTTTCCTTATATAAAAGAACCACTTCTATATTTACATTTTTATAATGTTAGGAAAAAATTTATCAAAACCCATTATTTTGTTAATTCTTTCAACTCAATAATATCAATTTCTTCCTCATTTTATTTGATCAATGACCACAATTGATTAGATTATACATCCCAACGATAACCAGTATTCATGAAATTTTCATTCTTAGAGTATTCGATGATGTAGTATCTATTTTTGATTAAATTGATATAGTACTCCATAATTAAGGGATTAAAATATCCACTAAAACATGATAGTGCTTTCCGTAAAATGTTCTCAATAGAATTTTTCTCTTTTTTATAGAGATTTGGTTTTTTCAATTATTGAGATTTCTCTTTGGAACATGATATAATTAAGTAATATTTTTTATAATGATCTTGACTTCTACTCCCATTGCGATGGGAATGTCATTTGGGCATTACTTGCCACATTGGTTGCGAACATGATTCCTCGTATTTTCAAAAATTGACTAACATAAAGGTAGAACTAGGGATTAAAATTATTATACTATTAAACACAAAAATGTTTAACATTGAAATAACGGATTTATAAATCATAAATTAAATAAATTCCATAAATAATGAATTTCTAGGCCTCAATCTATTTTATTGATAGTATATTTCCAAAATCATAATTTTATCTATATTTTTGTACTGATATAAATTTTCATAAAAAGCTTGCGAGTTTACCAAGGAATATACCATGAGAGTGTCACAGTATGTGTATATTAATGTGAAAATTTTTATGAGGAGGGGGATGACCAATTTAATGCACAATAATCCCTTTTCAAGGTTATTACCCTTATTTATAATGTTTCTAGAGAAACATCTACTTATAGTATCGATATAGGGATTTTGTTTCATTGAAACCAATTACTCTATTTTTACCAAAATTGATGGATGTTTTCATATGACTATAATTGTCCCTATATATTTCACTGAATTTTATTATTCCTAATACAAAAACTAACTTGACCTTTCTCCAATAAAAATAAATAAAACGGATATCTTTAATACAACTTCATTCATGATTTTTTACATAATGTTAAAATATAATCCAAGAAGATGTAAATGGATAATGTATTTTGTTTGTTTCATAAATAAAAAAATAACATTAAATAGGGATACATCGACATTATTTAAGACTCTATTACAATCTCATAAAATTCTATTAAACTTCCAAAATACTAATAGATAACCTAGGGGAATAAATAAGAAATTTGTGATATATAAATTCTAGTAAGGTAACAATGAATAACATGATTAATGTAATATATATCGATCTAGAGGAATATCAAGATGAAATAAATGGTTTCATATCACAATAAAGTACATGGAGTCAGGATATATGATTATAAAATTCTAGTAACATAGGAATATGGAAAAAATATATAACATGATTCTATAATCATAAGACAAGGATAACAACTTAGACATCAGAACATATCATGATTAGGGTAACTTGATACACAATTGCATAGTACCTTGGGAAATAAAAACAATGATAAATACATTTATTGTTTATATAATGTTTGTCCCACCCGTTATATTCATATATTGTACATGCATAAGTGTTCCACATAAATAATAAAACATAACAACAACTTTAATATATTTATTCCAATTATTATATAGTGTGGGTTATATACATAGATTTATGAAATGAATTATGGATAGGTAAATCTTGGTTAAATCCCTTGGGGATGAATTGAGGATAGATATTCAATATGAAATTATATATCGTAGAAAATAATAGGACTATTTATGAAGCATAACAGATATACAAAATGGTTTAAGGAAACATTTTGTGGTAATGAAAAGGTCATGTCTCATTACATGGAAATAATAAATATAGTAAGAAAAATGTGTATACACACATTCCAACATATAAATTTTTAAATTCAATGTCATATCACAAATATAGTTCTTGAATAAATAGGTAGAGTGAATCCCCTTACCTATAGAAGGATCATCATAAATCCATGAGGGGGGATCCTTTTTTGAACAAAATGTGAGGTATTAATATAGATATTAGTAGAGAAAAATAATGATAAAGGTTTTTTTAGTAGTTATTAGTGTAGGTTTTGGTGGAAATTACAAAATATGGGAGGTAAATTATTTATTAATATCTAAACATTACTTTTGGACTATATATGATAAAATAATCTAGACTAAAAACCAAACACTTTTTTCCCCATGTTTACATCCAATGAGGATAGATTTTAAATATATTATATTTCAATGAAATATTTATATAAAAAATGTAAAATTGGTGATGTATAAGTTAGTTATGTTCATAACAGAATTTATATAAAAATATAAAAATATAATATAAGTTTTTAAGATACATTAATGGATTATAAATCCAATTAAATATCATCAAAACACAGTATCATAAATTGTAAAACTATATTTTGATATACATTCCTACTAAATAAATTATCACCTAACTTTATGAAACTTTTGATTTCATAATATATACATTATATATATTGTATTTAATTTGAACTAAAAAATCGATAATCTTAGAATGTTTTGAAAAATTACCCATAGTCTAGTTTTTACGATTTGATTTCATGAATAATAAATATTTTATAAAATTAATATTATATAAATTAAAATTTTTACATTTAAATAAAAATTATTATTTACTGAAACATGTTATTTTTTACTGCACTAACATTTTTCTGACCCTTTTTAAAACTACATTGGACTTCATTACATTATAATATCATTTATATGTTAATAAAATATATTTAATAAAATAAATTATTTAAATAAAATTTATTTAAATGATTATTGGATTACAAATACAGTGTCTCAAATTTTTATACATATATTCTAAAAATAATCTATTGATATATTTCAATCAAAATCTAATTTGTTTTCAAACCGCTCTATAATAAATTAAACATTAATAATGAAAATCATAATTTTTTTATTTCAATAAAACTAAAATATAAAAATTCATATTATTGTATTTTAGATACATAACCCCTTATTAAACTAGCATATTCCCAAAAGGTATGGTGTGTGACAATGATTCTTTCATGGGGTGGTTCGATGAACATTATTTCGGTCATTGTATTGATAAGCTTGAAATTATTCCCTAAAAGGGTTCACATTAGATTCCATTTTAGATTCCATTTTAATTATATAATTTTGATTGGAAAATATAAAATACAATTGATTCCATATACTTTGGATACTCTCATAAATGGGTTCCATAGACTATGATCCTTCTAGTTGAGTACATATCTTTTTTCCATTAGTGTGGATTGGACTTTATCATAACCCTTATTACAAAGTAATTGTAACGATCTATATATGAATAATATATTATAAAAACATAAGATACCTAATGATATTTTAAATAAGATATAATATATATTATATATATATATATATTTACTTAAAGTACTCTATTTTTTCCATAACAATATTACATGATAAATAATTTATTCATTCTACGGGGAATTTTATTTATAAATATATGGCTCCTTAAATTTTCCAAATATTGATTTTGATTTTATGGGACATGGTTGTTTGAAATTATTACATAGTGATCCATTAGGCCTACCCTACTATTCGGAATAAGAAAAAACTGATACATTTATTATGGTTGGTGATATCATTCTTTTTTCACCAGGATCAGTGTTATTTTCTAGATATGCATCATAGACCTCTGTTTTAATAAAAAAAACTTGATTTTTTGAGGTTCGCGTATTATCCTAAATAGAGACCCTTGGAACCACCTTCATGGATAAATAATGACAAGGACAACCCACTCTCTATATTTACTTAAAATAGTTGGGAACGACTGAGGATACCTCGTTACCACTGTTGGATTATTAATATACACGCTCTTTATACACCCGAGTAAGGTATAACATTGTGACATGGGCCATGTTTCTTGGGTATCCATATGATTGGAAGAGTAGAAAAATTTCCTCAATAGTATCATGTTAATACTTTATATTCATAGATTCATTACATGTTAGTATCCTCCTTACTGAGTGATATGTAGGGATCAAGGATGACTAAATCCAATTGACATAATCCCTGCATTGTTTTACCAAACAAGAATTAATTGAAAGTGTATAACCATAAAATACTAGGACATTACCCTTTACTATGGATGAGAATTTATTTTTATTATGGTCTGGGGAATTTTATTTATTTATTGTGCATCCTTCAAGGTACCATGATTCCTAGAAAACAGATTAAGAAGCATTTGATACACCTCTAGGGACTTTTTATGATTCAAAGATGTGATGGGAATCAAATTATTTTCTATTGACCACTTGTGCATTTAAATAGTATCTATATCCATTTCCATATCCATACTTCAAAACTAATAATTTTTTAACCTTTCTATATATCAAAACAACATACAAATTAAGCTTGAAATAATCATTAAAATGGGGAATAAAGTCACACTCAATGTTAACTTCAATCTGTTAACCATCAAATTTAATAGTGGAATTACCCTATAAGGGATTCAAAATAACAATAGTAACCATTACCAATGTATAATATCTCAACTTACAATCAATTATTTTATATTTTGATATATAGTGACTCTAATTCAAGATGAAATTCAATATAATATGTTAGGTTCAAAAAACTCTCAATTGAGAACATGAAGCATATCCTATAGTAGATAATTTCTATCAATTTTACTATGATGGTTGAAATTGATTTCCCATGATTAAATCCTATTTTATCGTAGAGAGATATTGAAAATCTCCTTTTCGTAGATTTTTTAAACACTGATTAGAAAAAAATGTTTATGTATCCCATACCATTTGGAAGAATCATATAGTTTTCAAAATCCCATGATCCAGGTTAGTTTCATATAAATTATTTTATATTTAAATCTTTACTTCCCTATTCCAGAATTAACTGGAAAATATGTGATAATTATTATATGTTAGTCACATCCTTTAGTAAATCCCAGTTTACAGTGATTATTAATCTTCTAACATCGTTTATTAAAACTCATTACCCAATCAAGGAATGATTTTTTGGGTTATCCCACTTATCATTTACCACTAAAAAATTGTTCTTAAAGAGTAAACATGATAATATATACTTTAATACATAGTGGAATATTTTTTTCGATAGAAACTTGGTATCCATAGTATTACTATAGAATTTTTGAGAACTATAGATATGTGTTTTTTTTCATTGAGTATTGTGCCAAAATTATACTTCAAAATATTGAACCTTTATACTATAAGAAGGGTGTAAACATCATTGATGTTGAAAAATTAAATGAATCAGTAAATTTTAATATTTAATTCATATCAAAAATCATGTATGGTATATGGTGGATTTTTATTTTACATAATGCTATTTGGGTTTAAATAGGTATTCATGGAGTTATTAGACATGAATAGAAAAGATATTACTTCTGAAGAATGATAGGTTGTTAATGATTTTTTTTAATATCAATTTATAGTCAATTAAATAAACTTTTAACCAGTTTTTTTATAATGAAATACATTGTAATTCTATATTTCATTTTTGTCTACTGTGGTTATGGTTTAAAAAAGGAAAATTATGTACTCTTTATATAATGGAAAATAGTTTATGGTTATCTATATTATTCAAACAAAAGGGATTATTACACTAGATATTTAAAATATTGCATCAATGTTGTATAGACCAATTTATAACAAAAAAAAGAATCAAAATCATTAAACATTCATTTTGGTTAAACCATTACAGAAGTCAATATTTTCAAGAATGAATTTGAGGATTATACAAACAAGATGATTTGTGGGGGAGCTATTGGTTTCTTAAAGAGACATATTGACTATTTATTATTAATTTGAAATGAGGTACAACTTATATAATAAATTCAGTAATGGTTGGTTGAATTTTTCATAATTATTTTTTAAAAATTATTTACATTCTCGGGTTTATAATCCATTGAAATTGATAAAAATGAATTCTTACAAATGTTAGGGTGCCAACATTTTAAGGGTATTAAAAAAGTGAAATATAGAAAAATCCATGAGTATTTTGTTTATTGTTTCACATAGTATACATATCTCCAAGAAAATAAATCATGAATCAAATGATGATATTTAATGAATGATTATAATCCCAATAACTTATATGTTTTGATACATCATGTTCCATTATATTTATACTTGTGATGTTCCCTACACCTCCATTATGGAAGAAATTTAATAATAGGACTCGATAGAGACATTTAGTTCATGTATAAAGATTGTTTATAACTAACTAAGGAATATAATGGATATATTTTTTTATTAGAGGATATTGGAAACAAGATATCAAAAGTATAAAAACACTTTATTACAAATAGATCATAATGATATATAATTATCACAGGGATATGATTTTTCCTCAATATAGAATTTTATGATGGGAAGACATCTATAAAAACTATGGGCATTTATTCAATATGGGTGTGTGTGACTATATTACACATTATGATACTTTTATAAGAGTGGTTTTCATATAAAATATAAGGGAATGGAATGGTGATATAGACAACTCTATTAATTATATTACATAGTATAATGTTATTAATATAGTATTGTTTCTAATAAATATTCAATATCATATTAATAGACAAATGTTATTATTATTTTGTGAAATCACTTCTAGGATTTTCTTAATATTAATTAATTCATATTAAATTTATTATACATAATGATAAATATGGAAGAACCATTAACTAAGGAAAAGTATTATAAGAATCTTGAATACTATATGTCTGTCAATAGGATAAATAATCTTATAATTTAGATATGATGTATATTGTAATATACTGGAGTAGTTTTCCAAGAAAAATTTATATTCAATGAAAAAAACACTAATAAATATCTCCTAAAAAATTTATTGTTTCATTGAAAAATATTAATGAAATAATTCTATTAGTTTTTACGTAATGTCAACAAACAATAGTATTTTACCACTATAATATGAACCTGTTGAAATAATGACAATGTTCCTAAAATTATATCTTATATAATAGATACCAAATTTCATTCCAGACATAAATAATTTTATATCATATATTGTGTGAGGCATAAAAAACATTGATTATTCTTATCAAGAAGGTCTAACATAGTTTTCCCATTAGTAGAGGTCATAATGATATACCCGGCATGAGTAATTCCAAATGTATTATATGATATTGGATACATTTAATAGTTAATGTTTGTATTAGTTCATAGACCCGATATAAATGAAAATGTGCATCATGAATCAAGTAAAATCATGTAAAAATAAAAAAGTAATGAAATTATATCTATTTAAGGTAGCCTAAATTTGGGAAATCATAAATGATTTGATATCAATTAAATATGTCGAAGATAATTTTTTTCTAAATGATTTAATAAAATAATATTTGTATGTTACTTTTTCTAAAATGGAATTATTGAATAAATTCATGGCCATATATTCTCACAAATAAGTAAAAATTAGAAATTAAAATAAACATAATAATATATATATAACATGATCTTAAAATTATTACTCATGTTTTATGATATTTTGATGAAAATAGTGAATATATTAAAAAAAAATTTAATGAAATATTGTTGTTTTATTACACAATTTTCATTATTGATGAGTTCCCTAACAAATTGTGAAACACTAATCATGAAATTTATGCATTTTAAAAAAATTCCAATATGAAGCATTTGTACAGTGAAACATACAATGTTTATATAGAATATAATTAAATTCATTTTATTTTAAAATTAGGAATATTTTTTACCTAGTGGAATAATTATTTTATTACTAATATTGATTACATAAATTTAGTTACTATATATCAATGTTTATAATAGGTTAGTTAAATCTAATATTAATATAAATTATTCATAAAAAACAAATACTTATTAATTTATTCAGGTATTTACTAAATTATGTATAAAATATATATTTTTTTCAGTAACATTAATATTAAAAGTAACATTTAATAATGAGTTTTTGGAATAAAATATTAATTTTTTATTTGATTAATATTGATTATTTGAAACAATAATTAAGTATTCAAGTTTTACAAAATCCAAGGAAGAATTATTGGGTCGAGTTAATGGGATGATGAAAATTTCTCATTTTATTTAATATATTTGGAAATAATATTAAATCATTTATTTATGACATAATATTTAAAAAATTCTTCAGATATAATAATTAAAAAATTATTATTATTATTTAAAATTGATTATTATTCAAAATTAACACTATTATTATATGATGTTTTGAAATCATTATGTAATATATTCCAACATATAAGTTCAATATTATATTGATTTGAGTGTGTATATTTATTTTAGTGGAATAATAATAAAATCTAATTAGATAAATCTATAGGTCTCTAGGGATAAATATTACACCCTTTTCTGGAAAATAAATATGAGAGAAAATAAAATGTGTTTTTTTATCAATGTTCAATCGTGTGATTCACTAGGTTCAACAATTCCAAAAAAAAAGAAAAAAAATTACAACTTAGATATTCATAGATCATTTTCAAATAATTCTAGAGGAGTTTTATATTTTATAATCAGTTTCAATGAAAACTTGATATGATCAGAAATTGAATTTGATAACAAGTATTATGGTGATTGATGATATTTAAATAAAACATTAATTACAACATAAATGATAATTATATTCTCTTATATATTCTAGGGACATTTCATCATGTTCTATGAAAATTATATATTGATATAATTGATAAAATAAAATCAAGAATTCATCTGGTGCTTTTGTTATGCCCCAAAACCATTAAAAGATATTTCTCATTCTATCTCCAGTATATATCATGTAACCTTCCCAAAACATAACCAATCACCAAACTACTCCAACTCTTCACTCAGTTTTTCTCACTGTCTTGAAAAAAAATAAATTATCTACACATCATAAATGGTTCTTATATAGTGTGTGACTATGAATCCTAGTAATCCACCACCAAAATGCACTTAAATTTATCCAACTTAATACAGGATATTACTTAACATAAAAATAAAATTAGATATAATTCGTACCAATCACATGATACATGGGAAATTATACCTTCAACCTTATACACTGGACGTCATCATTTTGACATTGTCATAGTATGTTTATGTACCCATTGTGTCAATAGGAAAAGAGTCATAAAAATACATCGAGTATAAATTAACATATTGTTGGTGATCTCATTTCACCAATAGTTTGGATTCTACCTTGTAATATAACTGTTAAAACAACCCCAAGTAATTTCCTGACAACATAACACCTTATCGTATTGAAATTATTAATGGGGTTCCCCATAAATAGGCCAATAAAAATGTAATCACCCTGTACCACTATATCATCAAAAGATCCTTATATATCATCATAAACAAATAACCAAGAAGTAATTTTTACACACAATAGAATAGATTAATCCCAAAAGATGTACATCTTCAAAACCATACTATATTCATGTACCTAGTGAAACATACTCACTAAAACATGGTGATCATGATGAACCAATATATCTATATTGAATCGTAATTATCCCCCAATTAGTGAATGATTCATAAAAAAACTATGGAAGTGTATTCCTACCAAAAAAAGGATTTCACTGTCTTTATCCCCAAACAATATATAGTGACCAATCCTTAGGCATCAACATACTATAAGATTCCCTATACGATTATCCATATAAGTAACACATACCACCTTAGTACTCCTCACACCTTGACCGATCTCTTTATTCCACCAAATATCACAATGATCACTCTTTACTCGGTTAAATATCTTTTTCACCCATTTCTAATGTTAGAAAACATGAATTCTAGTCACCAATAGCTCAATAAGTCTACCTCAAACTCCATTTTTTACAGTAATAATTTTTCAACAAATACTACACATATTGAGTCCAAATCCTATTTCACTCTCTCCTTTTAGATAGGGACTGCCATTGTTGGTAATCCTCATACTTATTCAAAAAAATAAATTTATCCTATCATTACATAATAATCATGTTAGAAACCCCCATGATTTGTGGAAATTAATATTTGATACAATTTTTTCTCATTCAACGTATCCAAATACCATCACTATAGATTGTCACACAAATATATTCATATAATGGTGGACTAAATTAAGGTTCCACCTACTAATAAATTATGTAAACCTACATGATGATTATTTTTTGCTAACTTTACTCTATATTATGGAAATGAAAAAATATATAAATAACACAATTTATGGGAAATATTATAATGAGAAGTGAAAAATGAATGGAACAATAGTTAGAGTTTAGAGGAACCCATGCCTTACTCAAGGTAATCTATTGAGATATACGAAATTAAGATAGCCCTTCAGAAGGAGGAGAGTACACATTAAAATAGTAAAATATTACTATGTGAATATGTAAGAGTTAGGAAGCTCATGTTAGAGTAGAAAATGTTTAAAACCCTACATTAAAATAATAAAATAAAATAATTATATTATTTGAAAATATTAAAAAAAACTAAAAAATATCCCCATTGGGTATAAAAAATATAACTACCAAGTGCCCATAATGTAACACCCAATGATTTTAGTATCTTTTTCCCCTTTAATAAATTTTATGTAATTGATTCTATATTTCAAAATCATCAAAAACCTTAAAAAATTATGATAAATTCTATTGTGATAATATACTGAAATACATGATAATGACAGATACATTATGATGATAAAATAAGAAAAATCATTTGCGAAATTACAAAAAATAATAATACCAATTTTTTTATAATTCAATGAATAAAAAATTATAATCCTCACAGATATCCGTAAATATATAATAGATGATAAAAATTATAGATAAAAGGCTATGAAATAAATCTATTATAGTCTTATTGAGGGAAAACCAAAAGTATAGGTTGAATGATTTTCATGGAATATTCCTTGTTATATATATGTGTAAAATAAAACCATTATAAATATGATAATTGAATATATATCAATTCAGAAAATTTTCATTAAATATATAATTTCACAGTAATAGAGAAATGTTTTGTTAGTATTAAAAAATTTTAAATAATAAACATTATAAATAATAAACTATTACTTATGATTATTAGATTACAAAAAAATTATTTTATAAAAAAAATATTAGCATTATATTTTGCAAAAAAAATAATGATATAATTTATTTATAAAATTTAAGTAAATAATTCCATATATATTCATGATAAAATTAGTGTTTTGAAATTTAAATAATTATATTTAGTATTTATTGAATGTTAAGATATTTCAATGACCTGTTTTTTATTGTTGAGTAACTTTGTCTTAATAAAAATAATATTTTATAAAAAATTATTTGTAATGAAATTTATTTAAAATATATTGGATAAAATGAAAATAAATTCATCCATTAATTAGTAGTTAAAAAATATGGATAATTAAATTTTATACTAAAAATTCATTCTCATAAAAAAGGGTTTTGATGTTATATGGGTTGATATTAAAATTAATTTCATGGAACTAGGAATATAATTTAATGAATATCTCAATTTTTAATGCATCTTATCAATAATTGGGATTTATATCATTTTTTTAAAAAAATAGGGTTCCATAGTAAATATTTAATATAATGGTAAAAAAATTCCCAAATAATATTTTTAAAAATATTGTGTATATTATACGTGAATAAATTGATCCATTTTTATGATCAAATTTTCATTTATTAAAATATAGGATAATAAATTAAACATCATTATATTAATAGTTAGTTCATGGTTTTCCTAATCACACAGCCTAACTGTTTGATCGATACCTATTTATCAAACATATAATGTAACCATGATTCTCTTTCATTTGTAAGTATAACACCCTCCCAGTATCTCTTTAGCTCAGCCTATCCGTTCTATGAATCACTAATGGATTACCAACTTTATTCTATTGTAAACCCTCAATAATTTTATTTTCGTTATTACATCGAGGTATATTTTAGTCTCCAATCAATTTTTCATTAGTTATTTAGATCACATCTCAATATCTTTTCTCCATGATCAGTTGGATATCAAACAGGATTTGATTCTCACCTAAATATAATCTCGTGGGGAATATATAATTTTATTTTAATATCTATCCATATGAGGAATTGATCATATTCATTAAAATTAGTTAATTTAATGGTGTGAACATTTCATTCATTTGTGATGTATTTTTCCACATATATTGTGTTCATTTAAATTTCATACTTGAATATTATTATATTAACAACTTTTTTATAAATATGAAAAATGACATGTTAATGTTTTTATGAGATATATTCAAATATATGGATCATAGATGATGTTTTCTGGTGCAATAAATGGTTTTTTTCATTAATAACATTTTTTAACATTATTTTGGGAAATAAATTCCATAATGATAGTTTTTAAATATTGTTTTTAGATTCTCATACACTTAATTTTATAATTTTATAAGAGGTGACTAACTTTGGTAACATTATTCCGTAGGGAAGTAGGGTTCACTATATATTCAAGTGTTTCATGGATGTTCTGTAGTTATAGTCTTTGTTTTGTGTCCAATTTTATCATTTTTTAAACGACACATAGATTATTATTAATTACTCTATAACTTGTTTCCCTATATATGGATTTATTGTTTATTTACATTTATTAAATTAAACATGATTTACATTGAAATATTATTCCATTAGATATTGATTGTTTTTAAAAATTAAAATCAATGGTATATTGGATCAAAATGAGTTTTTATGCATACTACTTAATGACCCTAATTGAGTGTTTAACATAGAACTAATGGTTTCATAGTGATTGAAACTATATCGATTCACGGTGGTATCCAACTAGGTATCATCTCGTATAAAAAATATGTCGTTGGTAATATGTAGACATAGATTATCTAGAATGTGTTAATGATATGTAGATGTTGTAAATTCATGTATCCTCCTAGAATATGTAATATTTTTGTGTTTTTGGATGGTGGGGAATATCGGTCACCAAGATATAGACCATTATCTAATGGGATAATATATGTTACAAACTATTGGGATTTGGTTATGTTATAACGCATGATTATTTTCAGGTTTATACAATGTAAAATATATTTTTTTCTATCTTCATATATCCTTCATCTTCTACATGAAAAATTCCTTATTGATGTTTATGGTCGAATCATTCTCATTAGTTTGTATATTGACACATATGTTTCTATCTATAGTATGTGGTGATATGGAAAACATATAAAGACTTTTACATATTAGATATTTATTTATTTTTATTCAAATGAACCTAATTTTTAGTTTATCTATATGATCCTTTTCATTTATTTCTACTTTTTTCAATATTATCGATGTTTGTTCATTAAAACAATAATTTCCTCAGATTTTTTTTGAGAGCTATAGTGTAAATTTTTAAAGTACATATTCTGATTTTGGGATGTATTTTTATACCAATATAGATTTATCACTTGTGATTAACTATTATTTCCTCATATAATATAACTTCTTTATCTATGATAAAAGTCATAGAGACATGTCCCATGGTTAATCCTCTAGTATGACCTTATTTTTAGTAAATATAAACTTGGAATATATATTCTCTAGGGAAAGACAGTAGTGGTAACCTGGAATGAATTTTGGATCATGATTTGTAGTTTAATTATCCAAATCCACCAATCATCCATGATTATAAAGGAACCTAGGAACCAGGGGAATGAATAAAAATAATATTACACTTTTTAATGACCTTTGAGGACTCTATGGAAGGATTTCCCACATATATACATGAGGTACATTAATAAAATATATGAGAATAAGTCATTCATGAAAAAATATGTGTGGAATTCACTTAAAACCCCATCAATAAAGAATGAAACCATTATTACTACAATAAAAAATTCTATTTTCTAAATCACAGTACTGTGTTACCAAGTAGAAAGGAGACCAATATGTGATAGATTTTTCAAATTGTTTTTCCAAGATGATCCATTTTTCATGACATTAAACTTCTCCAATGTGATCATATATTTTAAAGGGGTTGATTTATTTGGGAATATACATTACCTTTTTCTCAAAAATTCTGACATTATTCCATGGTGATATACATAGGAACACATTATCACCAACATCAACCATGAGGTCTCATCGATTATTTTCTATATAACTTTTCTATCATATTTTTTTAATATTTCACATAATTATGAATGGTTTTAACATTATACATCATCTAATGTATAATATTAGGTCATATGATCTTCCACACACCAAATTCATCCAAGCATGCCGATGTGTGATACCTCAACCCACACAAAGCATCATACAGTTCCATGTGAATACTAGAATGTTAACTATTGTCATGTTAGAACAACTATATAGGTAGGTGTTGATCACAGAATCCATTGAGCATGATCTCATCATATCCCTTAGAGTTTCAATAGTTTTATCAGAGGAAAAAATCCATCAATGGGTAATAAACAGTGTTTAATAAAAAATTTATATTCAACAATTGACAAAGGATTCTAAAAAAAATTGAGGTAAACCATAGATATCAATCAGATACAGTTGAGAGTTGATGTCAATATAGTTGTACAAATTTCCTTATGTATTTTATAGTGGTTTGGTATAGATAATAATAAAAAGTGATATATTTGTATGGATATCAATTACCATGAAGATTTCATTATTTTCATTATGTGTCTTGGGAAGTCCTTTGATTAAATCCTTAGTTATTTTTTTCCAATATCAATAGTGTTATATACAATTAATGCATCATAAAATATAACATATGATGTTAACCCATGAATTTTTTTCATTCATTGTAGTGAGATATGATATCTGGGATCCGTGCCTTAACATTTCCTATGTGATTTTTTTCTAAATATCAATATATCTATGTCCGTCCTAGATGAATATAAAAATGTGATTTATAAAATTAAATTTTTTTCCCTATTTAGTTATAGCTTTTAAAGGATATATATATTAAATTCAAACCATTTAATTACAACTTCAATATAGTTTTATCTCAGGAATATTTGTTACCTTGTTCTGTAGGACTTCATTATCCTAATTAGCATACTTAATCCTTTGAAGAATGTATGATTAAGAATTTATTTAATCATGGTTGGTTTAAGTTCATTTAATTATTACCATATCCTTAATTTTAATGTTTATAATGATTTCATCCCTCAAAATCATTATCATGGATATAGTTTTGGTATTTATAAACATAGAGTATTTACCACATTGTTTTCATTCCTAGGATAGTAAGACACTGAAAAATCATAATTCATGATTAGCTCTTACAACCTTCAATGATCGATAGTAAGAAGATTTTTTTAATCTATAATTTAGGATTTTATGATCCCTTTATTTTCCACACATATCTCTTTAGATATAATAAAACCAAATCATTAAATTTAAAATCAATACAACTACTTATAAACCATAATTTGGGTAGTTTTTCCCATCAATGTACAGTTCAGTAGAGTCACTGGCTATCACATTATATTCATTTAGAAGTATAAAACCCATTATCAATTTATAATAATCATTATAGATCACAACTATTTCCTCAAAATTGGGTAATTTGAGAATATGTGAAGTGATATGACTGTAAATAATCTCTTTAAAACATTCCTCACGTTCCTAATTCTCAATAAGAATGACTCCATTCAAAGTAATCATCGTTAATGGGATTGAAAAACAGGAAAATTATCTCGTAATTCAGTGATAGAAGTAACCTAATTGAAGGAAAGTAATGATTTCTATCATGGAGGTTTTTTTAACATCTAATTGACTCCCTATAAAGGTGAACAATTATTCTTTTTCTTATTATAACATTTTTTATTAATGATACATTATCCATCTAGAATTTTAGTTTACTGTACATTGTATACATATTTTATTTATTAAATTTCTTCCATACAGTATTCAAATGCTCTTCATATTCCTCATTAATTTCAGAGTAAATGAGTTTATCATCTATTAATACAATAATAAATTCATTTAGGTAATACCAAAAGAATCAATTAATTTTTTCAATGAATATTTATATAGAAAATTTGAGTCCAAATGGAATCATTATGAATTTACTATGGTTATACAATTTATATAAAATAGTTATAGGTATATTCTTCTTATTCAACATTATATGAGTGTTCACGACTGAAGATCCACCATAGAGAGATATAGAGATCTATTTATCTAACTAAACAAGATGCCAATACATTATAGAAGATATTTTTTATTTAACATGATGTTCTAGAGATGATGATAATAATTATAGATGATCATTTCCAAGCCATCTTCATGATGAATAGGACCCTTTCTTCCCACGATGAAGCAGTTGGGTATATAAACATTGTATTCATTTTATCATGTAGTTTCTTATTCATCCCCTCATGTTTAACAACAAATAGTTTTTATAGAGTCTTGGACATTTTCTATGTTCCAAGAATAATATTGATTTATTATTTAACCTATCATCTAGGTGGTACAACATGAAAATAGTGAAGAAACACATTAGTGTATTTCATCATAATGGGAATGTCATCAAGGAAAATATTTTCTATAGTCTCAATCATTTTATGTGACAACCCAACCCCCAGAATCCATGAGATGGTTCCTTGTACCATTAATCTAACATACATTATAATGAAATCATGCCCCATGGTACCAAATTGTTTAGTAGTGTCAATAAACTAGATACAAACATGATTCATGCCTTACAAATTAATAGACAAATTAACACATAATTTTTACATTATTTTTCAAGATTAATTTTATCCCATCTAGATTATCCATGAATATACATCATTGTAAAATTAATGGAATCCTCAGGAAAGGAATCAAAATGATGCTGAGATGAAATCAATGATAAGAAAAATATAAATCAGTACGAATAATGAATCAATAAGAATAATAAACATTAAAAGTTAAATAACTAATAATAGATGAAATTTAATAAACAAGATAATGAAAAATTAATATGGAAAGGTGAATAACTGGGAACACATGAAAAATAAATATCCATATAATGAATAATGAATATGGATTGGTAAATAATGGGAAACATAATATTTAATCAATAAACTAATGATGTAATGAATACATATATAATTTCATTGGAAAATTTACCTATATAATAATATTAATAACTAAAGTAACAAAGATGTAAATGCATAAATATTGGACTCCTTGTTTATCGAGTTCATTAGAACAATTACCATGAAGGCCATTCATAAGATGGTCCAAAATATACCAAGTATAAACCCATCTGATTTAGATAACTAATTATTCTCATGAGACTATCAATTCATTTATTAGCTTAATTTAAATGTTCCTCAACCCATCTCAAACAAGTTTAATGAATTTGACATATATCAAATAATAAATTTAATTAAAAATCAATGAGCCACATTAATTTTCAGTCTTGAGAAATGAATTAATATTTACTAATATTTCCTAGATAATCAAATAACATTCAAAGTGAACACTGTATATAAAAATGGTATACATGTTATGAAAAAATCATATCGATGATAAATAATTCAGATATTTTAGAGAAATTTAAAATTAAATTATCACTAGAAAGTGTATCACTCAAGCGGAAGTTAATGACTTTTAAAACAATTCAAGGAAGTTAATTTAAAAAATATACAAGGAAAAAATAGTTAGAATTCATCTAAAAGAAGAATAATGATGGTATTAATATGACATATACCAATTGGACTAAGAATAAGGGTTGTTTTAATTAATGGAATAAAAATATCTTTACAAAATTCATGGTGAATGTATAATTTAAATTTTTAAAATTATTTTGAAAATTCAATTTCATTTAAAATCACATTTATAAATATATTCATTAAACTAAACCTCATAAAATTGAAAAGTACCATTCATTGAAATGTCGGTATGTAAAACCATACATACCATAAAGAATATTCCTTTTGAATGGTTAAAATGACAGAAACAAGAATACTTTAGACACATTTTTAAAAAATAAAAAATGGGTAAAATTACTTTGAATAAATAATTTTGAATAGGAAAAGGAAATCATTTTTGAAACTAGTTTTAGAAAACATGGTTTTATTAAAAAATAGATTTCTGGCAGAAGAGAGAAATGAAGTGCAATATTATAAAAACATTTTCTCAATAATTATAATAACCAAAGAGTGGAGAAGGTATACAATAAATTGAAAAATATTTTTAATAACCATAGGAGAATAAAATTTAATGTGTTATTAAACAATGATTAGGTATTTTATTAACAAAATATTAAGAATAAACAATCACAATTAGAAAGATATTGAGAAATGAACCTTTAAAAATATCATACAATTGATGTGATAATTATTAATTGAATTTATTGTGTGTAAAAACTATATAGAATCATAAAAAAACTGAAATACATCAACGGATAATTAGATTATTTATAAACATAATCATATAATACTACCGACAGTGGGGATGTAAAATAACCCTATGAAAATGAATTGAATTATGAAATTTTCTTACCACTTGGTAACCATAATTTTAATTCCCAATAAATGAAATAATATATATTGAACCCAAAAATATCATTAATAATGACTTATTCATTATATTAAATGTCAATAGGATTTATATTCACTGTATAATATATACTGGGTTCCTAACAGTATAATATGCCTCAATGAAATGAAATTAAGATGGAATCTCATACCATACACATTAATTTTGTCATAAATTATCTTAAATCCTATATATGGATTATAAAAATGTAATTAAATTATAAAATAACCTTAGCAATATTTTTCGTAACATATATTATTCATTTCTATCATATTATAACCATTATATAATAATCATTTAGTATTTTTATTGTTTTTGGTAATAAATTTATATGTTTTTTGAAGCCTATTTTGACTTCTTTATTTTTGATAATCATATATAGTTTGATGTGTAATAATATTTATAACGTAAAACATTTTTTATAAATCATATATATTTTGTATATATGTAATTATATAAATCAATGATATTTAGTGATAATAAATTAAATGCACCATTCATGGAAACGGTGGGCCGAATGTATGCTTGAACGCTTCTTCGATTTTTTCATATTAAATAAATAAATATAAACAATATAAATGTGTATTATCATTATATTGTAATTATAATTTCATATATATCACATATTATTATTAACACCACCCTTAATATATTACATGTAATGTTGGAATGAATCACATCACTTCATGAGGCAGTAGTCTTCTATATAAAATAACAACGTCCGCATATACCCACAAAATAGAAAACATGAGGTTATGTTTTTTATAATTATTAGAAAAGAATATATAAATCAAAATTATTATTTCAATCACATATAAATATTACTTCCATCAGTATTCCCATCCATTATAGGTGGTAATGTAAAAATGAATGACATTAGTTTGTGATGTCGTAGTCATCCGTACAACAGATTGATGATTCCGTAACCCATTTGACATAGTGTTGTGAGGTTTAATATAAAACTATTAAAAAAACATGATTATATTAATGAAAATGTTTTTATTATATAATCTAAATATTAAATGATTTCATATTGATTGAGTAAGAAATAAAACAAAGTGTTCGTTGAGGAAGGTTACCTCTTATTCGGGCATCATCTTTTTGTTTGAACCAACATACTTCATTGGAAAGAATTACCCTAAAATTAAGGCTCCTATTACAAGGGGAGGGATGTTTTAGTGTAAACTATGTAGTGTTTGAATGATCCAAATGGCTTGTAATGTGTGAATAAATCAGTAAATTGAGTGCCCTTTTATAATGGAGGAGGAGTTCCATTATTGTAAATACCAAAATGTAATAACTATTATGAGGTGTCACATAACTCTTGTGACTCTAATAATAAATAAAATTATATTAATTAGGGTATATGGTCATAATATTTTTGTAATATTGGTTTCTTAATTGAACTGGGTAATTTCAACTTCTTATATTTTAAAATTATCCTCCATGTAATCTAATTTTTACCTAAATCATTTTTATTTAGAGTAATTATTTTCACTAATCATGCTATTAAAAAATTAAGTTGACATAAATTTATATTATAATTTACAACGATTCAAAATAGTTAATCTATTTTATCAAATTAAACTGACATATTTCTAAAAAAATAATTTCAATTTAATCCCTCATACGTGATGACCAAGTGTTTTTTAATGTAAAAATGTTATTAAATTTCACAATGTTTTTTAATCAAAATTCATTATGAAATTGATTCCAATGAAATATATTGGATTTATATATTTATAAATGATCTAATTTAACTCTATAACAAAAATATAATTTAACATTACAAATAATTTATATAATTTTTTTTCATTATTCATCAAAAAATAAATTATCTCTTAAAGAGTGAAAAATTAACCCTAAGATAATTTATAAATTAGGATTTATAAATTGAATATTATTTTTTTACATATAATTAAATTGTGTTAAAATTTTGTTTTAAAACAAGTGTTCCACTAAGAGGTGGCAAAACTATATTTAGAAAAATACACATTTTTAAACGTAGAATTGGTTTTGTTATTATCTTATGCCTATAAAATATATTGAATAAATGTAAAAAAATTTTATTTAATATATAATATGAAAATTTAATCAATTTCTTCCAATGATAGTAATTAAATTGAATTATTTAGATAAAACACATTTGGGCACATGAAATTTGTTTTATAAAAAAGTATATATTTTTATTAAATTGGTGTTTATATTAATATATATTCAATTGGTATCCAATTAATTTAACCATATATTTTAATATATATGTTAATAATATTAATAAAAACCAATTTAAATGATATGATATAATTTTCATTCACATAATAATATAAATATTATATATTTTATTAGTAAAATATGGTCTTGTGTGTAACAGAAGCTTTCAAAGGAACTCTTTGTTGCTTGTAATGAAAGATAAACCCAGTGTTTCAAATATTTAAAGAAAAACTATGTTATTATATAAAATATTAAATATATATTAGGTTATTAGTATGTTATATTAAATTATATGTAGAAGAACAATATTTAAAAGTGATGATATTTACATAGAGAAATAGCATAAATAATTACAAAAAGTGAATGAGGTCATTGATAATAAGAATGTGAATGATGAATTTAAAATTTATTTCCTTAAAAGTCATAAATTTTAATGATAAAAGGACTATTTTACTCATTTTATATGAATGTAAAAGGAAATTTTTTTTGTTTCAATATCATTCTCTGGGTTTTTAGTAATTCTTTTATAACCTATGAATATAAGGAAATATAAATACATGATATGTTTAGATAATTTTTATTATCTTTTGGTTTTGCCTCTAAAAATTTAATTTTCTTTACTTATTCTAGTAAATTATTACCCAAAAATTAATTTTTATGATTGATTTACTACAATTCACTTTTAATAGATTATAGAATACATAAAAGTATGAAAAATATTTTTCCCAATCACAAACTATTTTAAAAAAACCATTATGCTCTATACATTAATCTCTAAACATAAAAGGTAATAATAATAGGTCTCCATTAATATTTATTCATAATATTTCTTAAATAAAAAGATAAATTATTAACCAGGATAAATTATTGGACAATGATTGGCATGTATTCCTTATTGTCCTTTGGTTATGGGTTACAACTCCACCACCATACCAGATGTGAAAGTTTTTCACCCTATATGAGGATTATTCTTTTTTTATCTAAATTTCTACATTTTTTACAAAAATATTATGTAAATAGATGAAATAAATTTAAAAATAAAATACCATTTCACTATGGTATTGAATAGATCTTTTTTCCCCAAAGTATAATTATATTATTTGTATATAAACCCTAAATATTATCAATACGATTAAACATAGTTCTATAGAATATAATGTTATTACTAATCAAACAACTATTTACAATAAATCATATACTAACCAAATTATTTTTACTTCAATAAATTTCATCCAATATATCATTATTATTTGTATACTTCCTTCAGATAAAACCTAAAAAGTTGTTTAAGTCATTTTTGTTGTTTTCAATCCTAATGTCATTACCCCATTATTGTATAAATAACTCATTTTCTAAAGAATACACAATTATTTATGAAATTTAATAGGATATATTAATGTTTTATGATGTTTTTAACCAATGTATTATTTATATGACACATCATCAATATATTTCATGAATCACAATTCTTAATCTCGTCATCCATTTTATTTCAAATTATGCCCTTCCATGGCCTAGGGATTATCCCATGTTATTAATTTCAATCATCTATATAAATTATTCATAAAGTCATGTAAAAATATTTGATTAATCATAAGAATTTTCCTTTTGAGATTCAAAATAAGTGTGCGGTGAGGCCAATTTTCATGTATCCAGTTATGCTCAAGTAAATCCTAAATCTCCCTTTTGGAGTTACTACACCAAGGTACATTTCTTATTAATCCAAGTTCACTTTGAGTATCTATATAGAGATCAATTTATGGGATGCCCCACATGAACTATAACTTACAAAAAATCTAGGATGTTCTCTTATAATTATACTCAAATTCTAACTTTGGGTTATTTTACCCATTTCTTTTTTTCCATAATATGGTTCCCAATGTTTCTAGTAATGATTATATAATACCAACAATAATTACCTTAAACCCAGATTCTTGGAGCAGGTTCCAACTATCATTGCATTGGTATTTGATACAAGGAAATCACATCCTAAAGGACTAAAATTTTTAGCAGTATTGGTAAAATAGATACATATATGAGTATTGTATTACAAATTAATACAAAAACTGTGACCTATTTTTTCCTTTAATTTTTTTCAATTAATATATTCCATATAAAATATCCTATAGTATCATTAATAGTAAACATTATGCAATCCCGGGGTAAAAAATAAGGGTGAACTCAAATTCTCAGTAAGGTATATGTAAAATGAAAACCATAATGAATAAATACAAATAATAAATATGGCATGATAACTAATTTTTCACACATTTCATTAAATTACTAGATAATTAATAATTTACAAAGATAGGAAGAAAATAAACAACACATGCTACATTAATATATAGATACAGGATAATAAATATGGAAATGTAAATAACTAATGAAAAATCCATTATATTAGAAAACAGTCACACCCTGACTACAAATATTCCTTTATTAAATTATTATCTTAGTCTTGAGGTATTTTTGATGAGGTTTAGGTTTGAGTCCAGGTCAAAATGGTTGAGTTTTTGAAGAGAAGATGAGTTTTTTAGGTGGCATTTGAGTACTACACGGTTAGTAGAAACTGTGAAGCCTGACCATACGGTAGGTTTCGGATTATACAAAACCTACCCCATGGCTAGTGAAAAGCCCTGTTACAGGTTCAAGGTAACTATGCACAAATCCTTCTATGGGAAGAGAGCCCTGTATGGTTACTTTACGGTTTGGAAAACCATACAACCAAATCATGCGGTCAGCCAAGAATAAATAACTCATAAAATTTATATTCTAATCCTCTCTATTTTAACCCAATTATAGGCCCTCCCCCTTGGTCGAACATAGATCATGATGAGAACCCACTAGTTCTCCCTGTCTTGGCTTCTACTCCCCCCAAGAATCCCCCCCTTCGATCCAAGGTGAGTTTTAGGTTCTTTGGGTAGTTTTCTCTCTATTCTCATTCCCCCTCCTCTATTTAAATATTTTTCATTTGTCATATCTATTTTGTCCAATATAAAATTCAATGGTTCAGGTGTTGTCTAGTGTTCATTAGATTCTTGGGTAGGAGGTTTGTTCTAAGAGGCATAATCTTCTATCTTCACGGGTTTTGTCGCTTTCGTACTGAAAAGGTAGGTGATTCTATGCCTTTTCATCCAATTTCAGTCCATACGATTTTGGATATGTCTTCATTAATTGTTAAAACATTATTTTCAGTATTATTATATTCATTGTTAATCCATCGTAGTGTATTCTTGTTGGTAGATTCAACTAAAAATTGGGTTTTAATGGTTTTTCTATATATTACCATGGGTATGCCTAGCCAATTGAATTTGAACAAATGTTTCTTTATTTTGAATGGTTTTGTTAGAGGATTTCAGTGGTAAATTCATATAGAAAAATTTTCATGAATGTTGGGTGGCTTTTCTTTGGTTAGCTTGATGAAATTTCATGTTTTTAGGAGATGGTGTATTGTGTTCATAGAAGGTGTGTGTAGTCTCTTGAAACAATGTTAGGAAAATGACCAATTGTGCATTACCATTAGATATAGGAACATCTATGGGTGCATATAGTGAAGATGTGGATGGTATTTCAAATGATGGTGTCATTTGGGAGTTGTTATTTTCTAGTACCATGACTTCTCTAAAAATAACTCTTATCCCCTCTTCCTCTATCTTTTTGAAAAATGGTTCAATGAAATCCAAAATAGATTATGGTGGTTTCAAAATTTTGTGGGAAATTATTCCTTTTGAGGATTGATTAAATGAAATTTTTTAATGAATTTATTCACATCTCTATTGGAAAATTTGAGAGCGTTTTCTATGATTTCTATCTTAGTTTTGAGGCAACGTGAATTAGAAATAAAGGATCATTTGCTAATAGTGACATGTTTTGGTGCGTATTTAAAAAATAATGGATTTTTAAAAAGGAATAGTTAAAATGGGATTTTATATTGTTGGAAAAGTTTGTTTGAGGTGTTTCTTTATTTTGGTAAATATACCCTCTAGGGGTATCACTAAATTCATGTTTGGAATTAGAAATGGTTTTTTTGGAAAACCCTTCTTGGGTAAGGTTTCTTTCCTGGATAGTGAGCCTGATATGGGTGTTTCCTCTGTATGATTCCTCCATTGTGTAATGAATAATTGATGTCAAGGGATCACCCTTGATGTGGTCATGGTGGTTTTGGTTTAGTTATGTGTATGTGGAATGTAAGATACTTGTTGTTTGAATTTTACGACACACCTCACTGTGAAACATAACATGGGAACCAAGAATACCAAATTATAGTTATAGGAACATTTTCTACACTACTATAGGTTATTGTACTAGATAGAGGACATTTGTAGGTGTATACATGGGTTTATTGATCTGGGATCACCCCCTTTCCATAGCCAAGTAGGGAGATGATCGAGCATTAGTGTGTTATGATTTCATTGAGTAGGGAATGTCTTCAGGTTGTGTAACATGTATATTAAGATCTGGTTCTCCTATGAGTTTCTAGGTTTTCCCATGTTCTCCAGTTATGATTACTACTAGTCCCATTTCCCTTGTTGTGAAAAACATTATTCTTTCTATCTTATTTTGGAATTTATTTCAAAAACTATGAATGATTTTTTGGTTTAAAAATGATTACTAAGTATATGTTTTTAAAGATAATGGAGAACTCCCCATTTTTTTATTATGCCTTATTTAAAATTATGAGGGAAACATATCATATATGATTGATTTAAAATGAATGATTTTATGAAAATCTATTTTTAAAAATATATTTCAAAATATTATTAATGGAAAGTTTTAGGGAATGAAATCACATGGATTCTTTTGTGATCTCCTACTGAGTTGTAAGCTCACACCCTTCCAATACCACTCACTGTCGATATACCCGAGCTGTTTAGTAGGTACCTCTTTTGTTCAGGATCCCTAGTAGATGGTCGTTGCTCGATCATGGATTGTCATGTGGTTAGAGGTGACCAAGAGTTCACATGGAGATCATGCGATGGCGGTTCAATGCATTCTCATTAGTTTCAAGTTTGTATTTTTTTCACCATGATGAGTTGTATCTCGTAACTAAATCTATTTTCATTATTAGTTAAGATTCATTTTTGGTTATCTTCATGTTGAGATTTATTTAGTATATTCTAGTTTTCTATTTGATTTATAATCAATCCCACTAGTATGTTTTGATTCCCAGCACTAGTTTCCACCCTGTGGGGATCAGGAACGCCCTTTAGGAAATGTTGTGAACTAGGTTGGATGTCGGGTAGGATTACGACCCAACATGGTTCATGACATAATGGTATTAGAGAAGGTTCTTTCTATTTTGGGTATCCTATAGAAGGATATTTGGATTGTAAAGACTTTGAAGGTAAGTGTGGGAATAGCATCGTGAACTCTTTCTTGCACTGAACATAGAGTTACTAGTGGTATTACGTGATTTGAGTATTCTCCCCCGGTAGTTTTGGATTCAGGGATGAAAATAGAAGGGAATCAGTGTCTTGTTGTGTTCTCACATGCATTAGTGACCCAAATGGAGTCCAAATTCCTGATTCAAGGACCTGTTATTGTTATACCATACTTGGGGCATGCCCCACTACCTGGTCCCAATGATAGGCATAGACACTAGTTCATCAATCCAATAGATCCTTGATGGTTTTTCTTCATTTTTGATATGGTTAGTCGAAGTTTATGTTGTAAATGAAAGTGGATTTGGAAATGGAAAATATATTTTTAAAAATAGTGTTTTTTTTCTTAAAATGGTATCTAATTTGTAATGTCAGTTTTAAAATTGAATGCATTTTTGGTCTAAAAATGTGGATTGGATGCAACCCTTGGTGTTTCTTATGGACATTTTTATTTGTGTTGGGAGTGTATGGAATGTTTGTGTGGAAAATTTTCAAGGATTATGTGGATGAAAATGGATGGACACCCATGTAATGGTTCATAGGATGCCATGGGTGGTGTTTTGGAATCAATGGTTCAAATTGGTTTTTCTAAAACATATTTGAATGAGAATATGATTTCGGTAATTGGCCTTGGAAGAAGGTAGTTTTAAAATTTAAAAGAATGTTTTTTTTTCCAAAAGGGGAATGAATTTGAGGAAATTTAATTTGATTTCTAAAGTGGGTTTCAATATTTTTAATGGGGTTTTGGAAATGTAGATATTTTGAAAATTAATGTGAAATGGAAATTTTAAAGGATGTTTTAATTATGCATCAGTTTGTTTAGAATCTGAGAAAGTAGTCTTGACCTTAGGTTGTTTCTTTTGATTTTGGAATGGTATTGATGCCAATTTCTATTTGTATTTCGCATGTAGTTTAGGATGTGCCGCTATAAAGTCTCCAATAGTTTTTAATTATCTTTTCACATTTCTTATTCATATAGATTATTTCTATTTTAATAGGGTAATCGAGGTTTGTTAGATTCATTAGTTTGATTTGTGGAAGTAGATCGTGGCATCAGAATTTTGGGATATATTGGGGTTATTAGAGATTGATTTGACTAGGGGTTGTTTGAGGGTATATCCCTGGACCATAGAGAGTTGTTTTCCCTTTATCAATATGTGTTCAGGTGACATGGGGAAAGGTTCGAGCCACCTTCTCCCAAAGGTTCCTACCAAATATGGTGAAGTTGAAGAATAAGGAGTTTCGACCAGAGGATGCAAATGCATGACACTAAGACAAGAGATGTTGCAACCATCAGATCCCCAGTCACAATTCTAAGGGTGAATCTTGCAAAAAATCAGGAGTTGTCGAGGGTTTGTGAAATCATGGATGAGATTATGTTTTAAGCGATTGAGATGTAAATACCAAAATATCCCTTATTTAATTATTTTATTCATTTTATGATCATCCTCGTTGTGGTGGTGTTAGGATATCATTCTAATGCAATCCAAGAGACTTTATCTTCTCCAAATGTGGCTTTCAAATCATTTTTATTCCTCGAGTGCTGTTGGTCCCATGAATGAATGGAACCATTCTAGTTTTGAGTTACGTTCACCTTTTTAGGTATATTATTGGTTTTGTGGAGTTGGTGGTCTGTGTTTCAAGGGACTTTCTTAGTTTGGGTGCCTTTCTGTGAGTTTTTCTCTAGAGTTGAGATATCGGTTGGGGCAAATTGGTCTCAATTCCAGAAGTGTTTGTATTCACCCTTGTGTTGAGGGTATTAGTTATTGTAGAGAATTTATCTATTATATTCTCTCATTATGATAGTTTTAACTATATTAGATTACATTCTAGAGATAGAATTATTATGTTTGTGTTGAGGAAGTGGTCTTAGTTCGAGTGAGGAATTCCAGAGAACTCGGTTATGGTGAGGGTATTATTCGATTGGTGTAGGAGGTGTTGAGCTAATTTCGCAGCCTTAGGTTTCAGGGTCTTTTTGTATAAAGCTTTTCAATTATGTTATTGGGGTTTTTTCTAACCCATGTGGAGGAATTGAATGATTTTGGTTTGTGTGTTCCTGTATATGCTCCCCCCTGAGGGTGTTTATTCAGGTTTCATGGTTTATCTGTTAGTGGAATTCTTATGGTGGGAAAAACCCTCCCATGTCCTCACATTAAAATTATTCTATAGTTTCATCTTGATTGGTTGGGTGTGACTAGTTTAGAGTAAGATTATTATAGGATTTGAGGTTTTTATCTGATTTTGTTAGGCAGGGACTCATGTTTTTGTTAACTATCTGTTAGGTGACTTTTTGGGGGAAGAAAGGTTTTGTGGGGGGGAGAATTGTCACTCCCAAACCTCAGATACCCCTTTATTTTTTCCATTAATTTTCATAGGTATTTTGGTTTAAGTTCACATTTTATTCCTTGTCAAAATAATATATTTTTTTGTGTTCGGATAAGTTTTCTAAGTGGCGTACATGTGCCATATGATTAGTAAAAACTGTGCGGCCTATTCGTGGGGAAGGTATGTGTTTGGATAGAACCAACTACACATCTAGAACACCACATTGCGGTAGATCCTAGGTTTCCATTCACCAATAATTCTATGAGCATAGAGCTCCAAACGATTACAACACAGTTTGGAAAACCATGCGTCCAAATCGTGCGGTCAACACAGAAAAATTTAAACCTACAATTAAAAATAAACCCCCTATACCTTTTTAACCTTATTTTGTACCCCTCCCCCTGGGTTGACCTTGGCACAAGAATGGGTCCCCCTTGGTCCCCTCCATTGACCTTTCCTCCATCCAAGATTCGCCCCCTTCGATCTAAGGTGAGTTTTTGGGGTTTAATTAGTTTTCTTTCCTTTCTCTTTTCCCCACATTTGTTTATTAGGTTTTTTTATACCTATTTTGTCTGAACCCTAGTGCTAGTGTTAGGTTTCTGTCTTGTGTTCCTTGGATTATAGGGTTGGTAGTTTGTTCCTAAAGTCCTAATCATTCATATTCAGGTGGTATCATCACTTTCCCACACCACTGGTATGTGTTTTTATGCCTAATCATCCCATTTCAATCCACAAGATTCTTGTAATTTCATAATTAATTCTCAAAATATGTTTCACATCTTGATTATATTCATAGTTAATTCATGTTAGTGTTTTCTTATAGTTAGATTCAAATAAAGATAGGGTTCTAAATATTTTTCTATCTATGCCCATGTATATGCCTGGCCAATTGGGTTTGAAAAAATGTCTATTTCTTTCAAATGGTTATGATTGATGTGTGGGGTAGTACTTGAATATAGAATCATTTTTAGGAAATTTGTGTGTAATGTGTTCAATTGGCTTGATGAAACTTGGTGTTTTTAGGATATGGTGGTTTTTTATAGATGGTGCGTGTAGTATCATAAAAATGGTTAGGAAAAGACAACTTTTTTTATTCCATTAGATTTTGGAACATGCATGGGTGAACAGAGTGAACACACAGATGATATTTGATGTTATGGGGAGATTGGGGGTGGTTCTTTTCTAAGACTTTTATTTCTCAAAAAACAACTCATTTCCCCTCTTCTTACACCTTTTTGAAAAATGGTTCAATGGATTTGAAAATAGATTTGGATGGTTTAAAAAAAAGTTGAAAATTTTGTCTTTTTTGATGTTTCATTAAATTCCACCTTTTCTTGAAGTGATTAAAATCTCGTTCACAACATTTGAGTCCATTGTGCAGGTTTTTAGCTTAGATTTGAGATATAGTGAATTTGATATAAAGACCTATTTGGAAATTGAGACATGTTTGGGAGTTTGTTAGAAAAATAAATGATGTTTGGAAAATTCATAGTGAAAATGGGATTTTGTATTGTTTGAAATGGTTTTTTAGGTGTTTCTTTCTTTTGTTAAATGCACCCTAAATAGTTAGAACTGAAATACCATTTGTCTTTTTGTAAAGGGTTTTTATTTTGGAAAACACCTTCTTTGTTTAGGTTGCCTGAATGGGTTATGATCCATGAGATGGGAGTATCATTGGTATAGGTCCTTCATTGTTTAATGAATTTTTGATGGAACGGGACCACCTAGGAGGTGGATGGGCGGTGTCTATTGGGTGATGTGTATGTAGCATTTATGTGACTTTTTTTTTGAATTTTATGGAAGACCCCCTTCTAAAACACAACAATATAACCTAGCTTAGAAAAGTGGAATTCTGAGACCATTTATGTTATTTTACTATCTAGTGGCCCATAGCAGGATTACACGTGAGTTTATTACTATGGGATTGGGACCCTCGACCAGGACAGGTAGGGTAAAAGTCGAGCATTAGGGTGTTATGACATCATATGGTACGACATGCCGTCAGGATGAGCCACATGTACAGTATGTTCCTATTCTCCTTCAAGTTTCCAGGTTTTATTATGTTCTCCCAATACAATTACTACTAGAACCATTTCCCTTGTTATGTGTAATCTTATTCAATGTACCTGGATTTAGAATTTATTTAAAAAACATTGAATGTTTGGTTCATTTAAAAAGGATTTCTATTTGTATTTTTTAAATAGAAAGAATAACCCCCCACCATTATTGTTACCTGGTTTAAATAATGTGAAAATGGATCATGTTTATTTCTTTAAAAATGAAAATTCTATAGGAAAATATATTTTTATAAATGTATTTAAAACTAGTGTTAATGGAATATTTTTGGGAAAGGAATTACATGTATTATTTGGTGGTTTCTTACTGATCTGTTAGCCCATGCCCTACCTATACTACTCAGTGTTGGTAGACTTGAGATTTTTAATAGTTTCAGATTTGGTTAAGTTTCACAAGAAGATGCTCACTGTTAGAGCATGACTGGTCTTGTGGTTGTAGGTGACCAAGATGTCACAAGGAGAACACATTGTGGGGGTCTAATTTTTTTCCCTATTTTATGTTTTGTATTACAGATTTCAACATGTTGGGTTATATATTGTAATTGAATATATTTATATTTTTATTAAGATTAATTCTCTAGCTATTTATGTGTTCGTTTTTATTTCTTTGATTCTGGTTTTCTCTTGGGGACTAAATCATTCCCATCAGTATATTTTGATGTTCGTCTGTGGGGATTGGGAATTCCCTTCAGGCCATGCCGTGGAAAAGGTCAGGTGCCGTGTCCAATGGTAACCCAGCTTGGTTCGTGACACAATCTATGAATGAAATTAATCCATAAAAAAATTCATATAAATTCTTCATGGATAAAAAAATTATTGAATTCTAAAATATGGAAATACTTCTATATTGGAAGCCCTGTTCCACAGGTACATGGTACCTTTCCCATCAAGACCATTCCCAAGGTATTATAAAATATAAAAGGTAGAATCCCATCTGATTTGGCCAACTAAATCATCTCCAGAGACTCTCAATGCATCAATAATATTATATTAAATAGTCCCATCACATGTCATACCGGTCCAATTAATTCAAAATATATCAAATAGTCAATTTAATTAATCAGCAGTGTGCCTTATTGATTATTTATATTTAGTAATGAATACTAATTTATTAGTATTTCCCTATACAATAAAATAACTTTCAAAGGGAACACAATAAATAATAATTTTATATGGTTATGTAAATAATCATATACATGATAAATAATGTGTATATGTAGGGGAAAATTAATGTTAAATTAAAACTGGAATGTGAATAAATCATGGGGTCAAAAATTACTATAAAAATAATTCATGAAATCAATTTTCAATATAATCCTTGTTCAAAATATTCATAATCCATACAGAGTAATTATATGGATGGTATAATTTGGATGTGTACCCATTGGTATAAAAATAAGGATTGTTGTCGATGATGAAATAAAAATATATTTAAAATTATTTATGAGGAGAATATTATTTTTTATATAGAAGATATTTTGAAAAACTCTTTTCAACTAAAATAACTTTCAAAAACAATTTCATTACATTGATCATTATAAATTTTCAATAGAATAATCCGAAAAATGTCAATGGGTAATTCTCTAAAGGACATTACATTAATATGGTAAATAATTTTGAAATGTTTTGTGATCGAAAAGAGAAAAGAAGGCCCCTTTAAAAAAATTCCTTAATATGAAAATAAGGGGAAAATATATTTTCATAAACCATTTTTTAAATTATAATGAAATTATTATTAAAAAACATGGTTTTGTTAGAAAATTGAATTCCGATCCGAGAGGGAAATGAAGTCAGATATTATTAAAACATTTTTTCCAAAATATTAAGTACCAATGAGTGGGAAAACAGTACTATGAAATTAAAATGATTATGAAAAACTGTAAGAGAATAAAATTAATGGGGTTATTAAAAAATTATCATATAATTTTAGTTAATTGAATTTTAAGAATAATAAATCAATTTTAGAATGAGATTGTGAAATATACACTTAAAATGATCAAATCATTGTAGAGATAATTAATAACTAAATATATTATGTCTGTCAAATTTAAATCCATATAAAATTTGTGGAAATACGTCAATATATATTCAAATTCATTATAAACATAATATTAGAATATAAAAACAATGGGGAAGTAATATAACACAATGGAAAAGAACTGAGTTATGAAATTTCATTACCACATCGTAAATTTTAGTTCATATACCCTTAGATGATATAATTTGTTTGAATCTAAAAATATAATGAATAATTATGTACTCATGATTTCAAATTTCATGGGTATGTATATACACCATATAAATCAAATTGGGTCCATAACATTACAATCTTCCTCAATAAAATGAAATTTATATGGAATCACTTACCCAACACCTTTTCTTTTGGTCGTACATAATTTACCCCCATGAGTAGTGGTTTTAACCATGTTAATAAATTATACATAAGAATTTTTTTATTTTCTATTTCATATATGATCATTTTATAAAATACTATTACCGGTTTTTCAACAGTCTTTAATTATTTTAATCATTTTGAATAATAACTTGCTTTGTTTTTTAGAATTTGTTGTAACTTTTATTTATTATTCCTCTCACATTGACAATGATTTAGTCATCCTCAATATGTAGTACATGATTTAAATATCATCTATATTATGTTAATTTTTATTTAGAGTAATCCATAACATTTAGTTACAAGAAATGAAATGCACCTTTCGTGGAGACGGTAGTCTGTACATACGCATTAATGCTTCTTCCATTTTCATGTCATGTTAAAGAAAACAATGTAATATATATATATATATATTAATTATTATAATATATGTATTTCATAGAAATAAAATATTATTATTAAACCCATATTTTATACATTCCATGTACTGTGTGAAGGAATTCCGTCACCTAGTGCAACAGTAGTCCACCCTACATCAGAACAACATTATCATATTCCCAAAAATTTGAAAGAATCAATGTATGATTGTATAATAATTTTATAAGAATAACATCATCAAATATATCATCAATAAAATATATCATAATTATTTATATCTTTTCCATTCTTTTAAATGTGGTAGTTGAAAAATGAATGTCGCCAAGTAACAAAGCTATAGACTGCCATACACACAAAGAATCACTTAATAACCCAGTTGATATAAGTGTGTATATATTTAGGTATTAACCATAACATAAAAAAATATCTATATAATAAACACCTTTATGTTATTATATAATCATGATATAAAATTAATTATATGGGTTTGTGTAAGAAATAAAACAAAATGTTAGTTGATGAACATTACCTTTTAATTGGTTATCTATTTATGGTTTCCATAAAATCATTCCTTGGATGGATTTATACCAAAATTAAGGATTAAAGGATTATAGTATGGAATTTAGTAATTGAACTAGGATGGGTTTTTATGATCGAAATTAATCTGGAGGGGTAAATAATTGAGGAGAGTGTGTTCCCTTTTATAGTGAAGGAGGAGAGACATTCTTGCAAACTATAAAATGTAAATTATAATGATATGTCTATCATACCTCATGTGACCCCAAAAATGAATCATTTTCACTAAAATAAGGGATATGGTAGAAATGTTTCTTGATAATGGGTTTTGGGACACTTTTGGTTCACTTCCACTCCTTATATTTTAATATTAACCAGAATGTAAACATGTTATTACCTTAATCAATGTGATTAACATTAACAGTTTTCAAGAATCAAATAGGTAAAAAATTAATTTGAAAATACAAGGAATTTTAACTTATTCAGATTAAAAATAGGGAATCCATTTTTTCAAATTAAACTGACATTAGAGATATACTTTAATTTAAAATTTACATCATGTATGTGATGACAAAATAGATTTTTAAAGTGAAAATGTTCAAAAGATTGGAGTGTTTTTATATCAAAATTTAAAAAAATTGATTAAAATTACTTGAATCAGATTAATATTTTTGTAAATGATGTAATTTCACTTTAAAACAAATATAAAATATAATTTAATATTATAAATATCTGAGATGAAAATTCAGTTTTCATTTTAATGTAGTATTTTTCATTATTCATTGAAAAAAGAGACTTTTCAAAAATAAATACAAAAAAATCACCTTAAGATTACATGAAAATTCCAATTTAATAAATTATTTTTAAATTATTAATTAATATTAATTAAATTATCGGTAATTAGTTTTAAAATAAGTGCTACATGAAAAGGTAAAAAAAAATTCTTTCTTAAAATAATTATTTTTATATGTAAAATAGTCTCTGTTCTTCTCTTATGAATAAAAAATATATTAGAGTAATTTCAATAAATTTTATTGAAGATTTAAAATATAAATTTCATTATGATCATCCAATAATAATAACTAATTTATCTTCTTAGGGTAAAATGAAATTGGTTCATAAAAATATTTTTAAATAAATATTTTCTTTATATTCAATTTGTATTTATATTCATTTATAATGAATTGGTATCCAATGAATTAAACCATATATTTTAATGTGTTAGTATGTACTATGAATTGCCTCTAAATTAATATCTAGGAGATGAATTTTATTTTAAATAATAACAGTAATACAATAAAGTTTTTAGTTAAAAGGGTCTTGCATTAAATAAAATCATTCAAATGGAGTTTTTTCGTATATCAAAAGATAAAAAAGGTGTTTCATGCATTGAAATATATATACATTTTTATTTAAAATAGTAAATATATCATTTTTTTGTTAGGAAAATATGTGGATGGGTTTCTTCCCAACACATTGATTGTGGTGGGTTTAAATTTCTTTCTCAATCGCTTAAATCAGTTTTTACCATTTATTTAGTCCTCTATAAAACCTAAAAATGGTCCCAAATCCATAAATATGTATAAATATTCTTTCCAAAAGAAGGTGGTCCATTGGGGTTTCACACCCAATGACTCTTATGGAGTCATATGGGTCGAGAGTATGTGAGGTCATGATCATCACACTATTTTCGGGGGAATTTTTTCATAATCTGGGACACACTTATAAATTGAAGATATGTTTGGTATGTCCTTCCCAAAATCTGATACGAGAATTGTTACACATGATTCAGTGAACTAATTATGAAAATATACTGAAAGGAATTATTTCATTCATGTCATAGGTTCTCCATCACTCTCTTGTATATTTTTTGTCTTTTTTTTCATCATGTTTAGGAACTCTAGAGTTCATTACCATATGGGAGGTAGTTGGTTTCTTGGATGTGGGAATAGTCCTTCATATAGAATACTATGTATCTTTTGAAAATTGGAATCAAAACCCACATAGTTTATGGTTGTGAAACTAAACCCATCCATGTAGTTTAACATCATGTGTATGGACATAAATATATTTCTAGAATCTCTGTTAGGGGTCCTACGTATCCTATTAGAGATGGGAATTAGAGTCTATATAGTTCTTACATGGTCATCTGTTTCCTGATAGATACAAAAGCATAGGCCTTGGATGGGACATAGGGATGTAAGGTTTCCCTTTATTTCTTCTTCAGGAGTATGGACATTTAAGAGTAGATGATACGTAATTACAATTACATTACTATAGCAATTCCACACTATGTAATTTTTATAATGCAATCAATAAAATCATTTCGAACATTTAAGTCCATGTGATTCATAATCACTATGAGAAACAATAGATAACATAAGATCCGACACATTGAATGTGGGAATATCTATACAGAGCTTACACATTAATGTTTCTCTTTGATATGTATAATTATCTATCCCCTAGAATATGTGTTATGGAGCTCAGGAATTAGTAAGGCATCCTACAAATCATATTTTATAATAGGAATTATAGTCATAATTATTCAATTAATCTCTTGCCTGTGGACAGGTTTGAGGTACTGTAAGGCATGATCGGGACTGATACTTATAATTATGCCCACGTATGAGCCCAAACCTCATCCACTGATGGATGACAGAAGATGGTAGACTCATGGGATAATTTATTCAACTAAGTCATAAATAATTAGGACATGATGGTACTTTCACCAAATCCATTGGAGCTCGGACCTTAAGAAGGCGTCCTATATTTCCTCTTGGGACATGAATTAAATTACTTTTAGTTTAGATACCCATCAACCCATTGATGGGATATGGTGGATGATCATGCTTGGAAAAATTATTTTTATCCCTGGGGTTTTAGGAATTCATAGGGATTATAGGAGTATTGATTTGCTATTGAACAAGGCTTACACACTCAGGACTTTCTCTAACATACTCATTCTTTATCTTCTGATGGATAAAGTGTGATAAAAAACATAAGATTTATTTCCAAGAGAATGAAGCCTGTAGGGTCACCTGAGTGTGTAACCCCATCTAATAAAAGACACCTACCTTATAGAAAGTGGTAAGTGGATGAAAATTTCTTGTTGGGGCTAATATGGCATGAGTCGAAGTGGGACTACAGAACAAAGTTGGCATGACATAAGGGACCTACCAAACATTTTCTATCTTTTTTCTAGAGACATATAGATTTCCCAAAAGATATGTTTTGGGTGTAAATATTTTATGGTAGACACGGATAATGGTTTCCCCTAGAAATTTCAAAGATGCGCCACATTAACTAAGATGACATGCCTATGATTTCCCGCATGATCTATGATGATGTGTTCGGGTTCAATCACTTGATCAACAGACTTGTCTTGGATGCCTTTTCATCATATAACTAGACATGTCAAAGATGATTCACATAACCAGAGCATACATGTCCTATTTCTTGTATATGATCACACTTAGAATGTATCTATACTATCACTAGATCAAATTATCTTTCCTTTGATTCCTACATATTAGTGAAGAATACATTTCAATGGGTTTCCTCATTATCTAATAAGTCAGTTAAATAAGCTGCTGTGATATCAACTTTATTTTTCTAGTGCTCATCTTGTAGAAATACAGACATGTCATGGGGATGTCTTCTGATCAACATGGATTTTCTTTGGACCACTATATGATAATTGTGACATATCAATTTGATGTCATGATATCAACATGAATTGTCTTCATATTATCATATGTAAATATTGATATGTCAGTAAAACGTCATGTGATCAAACTGAATTGTCCAAAATATTTCTTTAAATCAAAGTGACATGTCTCAGGATTCGCGAATACATCGCAATTTTGGTTAATAATAATTCAATCACATGAACTTAAAACATTTCCCCACTGGGGTCTTGCGAAAATGTTTATAGTATTGCTTCCTTTCAAGTGTTATTGTTTAATGCCTGAAGGGATCATGCATCAATCATATGGGAATTGATTCTACTCAGAGGAAATCATGGATAAGAAATCATGTTTGTGTAGCATGTCTGGGGCATGAGTGGAAAAGGAGGTTGAATTTCCATTACATGGGTATCACTTTATTGTAGGTGTCTGATCATGGAATGCACAGATGATAGGACCGTCTAAACCTCAACTACAAATCAAATATCACTTGACCTCTTGGGGTTTGGTGATGAACTCCAGGAACATTCCATCAACCTGTATATGTTCTACATGATAAGGAATCCATATCAAGGGCTTTATGGAATCTATAAATTTATGGGGTACCATAGGATTCATGTTACTCAGATGAAGGTCCTATATAAGGTCTTACAAATGATTTCATGGATAAACATTGGAATGCTCCATTCCTATACTTTCCTTTTCTACAACCCCTCTCTCCCCTTTGTGTGTGTGTGTGTTCTAAAGGTGGTAAGGGGTATAAATAGTATTAATGAGGCTATTTATAGAGGTAATTTTTATAGGTAGGATGCCACATGTGTTCCTCAAGGAGGTAGAGACATAACATGATCATCATGCTATAGTGATACAGATTTATGTGATCTTCATTATTGTATTTTTATTCTACAACACATTGTATCATGTTCTGATAATAGAGAATTAATTAAAAAAATAGAAACACACATTTTAAATAAGGTCCATGTAGTCATAAACATCGCATGAGTGTTTTAGTGACTATCAACCTTTCAATTGTGTGACTCACAAGACAATTATGTAATGGATTGAGGCTTTTGTGGAAGCTCTCGTGACGAGTTATTTTGAACATCTATTTTCCTCAGTGAAATGAAAAAAGAAAGTTCATGTCTTATTTTTGTTTTATTTGGGATTTTTCAGATAGAAATTGATGAACTGGAGAAGGAAGTGACGTCGAATGAGCATCAAGATGTCTTGTAATATCAAACCATAGAGTTAGGATGCTGAAGATGGATATTAAAAATGTTTGGGATTCATATTATTTTGTATAGGTTCAGTGTGGGATCAGGTTCTATTAATGAACCATGTAGGATTTAAATGGATGAATGAGTTCAATAAATCGATCGAGAGGGTAGGATTCAATAACATGATCAATTCTGTAAAATCATGTCCCATATCAAAATTTGGATTCCCTTTCCCTCTTGTATAAATGAAATTTCTTTTCCACTATTAGTTCATGCCATAAATTAGGATAGAGACCTATACCACCTACACACATCGTTACTTGGGATTTTTCCCAATGGGATCTGGCCCATTATATTTATTCCTTCGAGCTCACACACTATAGGCCCACTAATTGTTTGCAGGCACTACATCTTCTACCATCCAGTGGCTAGCCCAAGATGACTCCCATTGGGTGTGTTATTCTATGATTCCACATGGTCATGTGGTCAGTTCCTAGTCTGGATGGATGGTGGACTGGCCTTAATTTTGACTAATGGTGGGAGTTACCTTAAATTCATAATGGCCAAGAAATTACAAATACGTCAAAATCCCAATCCCATTGTTCCAAATATAAACATTTAGGTTCATTGATGAAAATTGTAAAAGAATTTATTCATGTTAATTTTATCTTATGAAATATTTATCATCAATGTAAATATCACACAAATAAGGGTTTATAAAAAATCTACACCCCATAATGTGATTTATTTTTAATGTAAAAGAATCTGATTCTAAGGTAAGAATAGATAACATTTCCATGTATCTAATCATCTGAAAGGCTTTGATATTGACCCTCAAGGGAGAATTTGTCTTACTATATGTTGAAAAGTGAATTTCATGTTCCATCGAGATGTGACTTCTAACCATGAATGATTGTATGAATCCAATATAGGATGTGTTTTTTCTGTGGGACATGGATACCCCAAAATTAGAATGATAGTGAATTCCAGAATAAAATATGGATTTGGTGAAAATGGAACCTGTTTCTAGATCCTAATTAAGGTACTTGGATGTTCTTTTGTATCCCATGAGAATGGGAATTGATCATGCATTATTCAAAAATATAATTCCATGAAGATAAAAATCATGGATAGGGAAAAAAATTTCATATATGATGAACTATATGATTAATGTACTTTTATAGTTCTAGATCATTTGTAGGGAGGAAAATGTCACTATTTTGTGATGAAATCCTTAGTAGAGATCCATTTTTGGGTAGAGATGTGTCTTAGATCATCAATGATAACTATCCTCTATGTGTAATAAAAAAGTTATTCAATTCTTTAGATTTGAGTTCTAAACGTACCACATGATAACTATTTAAAAATGTTCATGAATTCACACTGCTATGAAATTATTCATTGATGCACATCCTACATTAATTTGGAGACCAACTGATTCATAAGGAAAATTTTGGAATGGTGTCCTTATTAAAGGTAAAGTGATCTTTCCTTGACAAATGTAAGTGTAATTAATGAGAATAACATGATTTTTTTCTAATGTAATATGGTATGACCCAAATGTTTTTATCTCTTTTTCTATTTTCCGCGAAATTTTACTAAGAATCATATAGATAAAGACTTTGAGGGAATGGACTTGGATTTTTATTTAGCCTCCCTCTTATGGGTCTTCTTCCTAAAATGTTTCATAATTATTTAATTTTATATATGCACAATATTTATTGGATAGCATAAGGTGCATGTCCTGCATGAAGTGACTAGACATTAACCCTAGTTTCCTTTATATGGTTATAATCATAGGGAGAATTAGGTCTCTTTAATTTGGTTTTTTATGGTCTTATAGGATATACCATCATTTTGTTATTGTTATGAGTCTTTAACTCGAACCACTATTATAATGTGGAATAGGGTATTCTTTGACAAAATTTATTTTGTTAGTTTAATATCATATATCATGGACCTCAGTTGTTCTATTGTTTAGGGATTCTTAACTTGGACTATTGATATTTTGTAGTTTAAGGTATACTATCTTAGTCATTATATGTACTTTAGTTTAAGGAATTATTTTTTGGACCATTAATGTAATATTATTTAAGGTATTCTATATCGGACAATTAAACTATATTATGTTTATAACATTTATTCCAATCCATGGTTGATGAATATAGAATGGGTCAGATATGACTTGGATGACCCAAAACATCATATTTTTTTTGTTTCCACCATGGGGTTTCTAGGGATTAAAGGGATTATAGTTCCTTTCCATCAAGAGAAGATACCCATGTTCGATAAGTCAAAACACTTATTCATTTCCATCATCTTCAAAAGGGGTATCAAATCTTTTCCAAGGGTCATAGAATATTAATGGGGATTGTATTTGTAATGGTGAAATACTAGGGATTCTAGGTCCACCTATATAGCTAGAGTTTGGGTGATATAATTCAAAACCCAAAAGTATGAGTTAATGAATTTGGGTTGGGGTAGACATGTTGGGGATGACCCGTATAAACCCGAGGTTTTGTATTTCTCTATATTTTCTTAGGGTATCATGAGGATTGGAGTTCCTTTCTAATAAGGTGTACATTCATATAAATGGTAGGTCAATGACTTTATGAATTTTTTAATAGGGATTATATGTATTTCCCCGTAGTGTTCATCCCAACTATTTTATAGGGGCTTTAGAATATTTTTGATGACATAAATATCAAACCAATAGAGGTGGGTATGGAAGAAAATCTTTACAATAAGGGTTGTGGTATCCTAGTGAAATTTATCTCTAAATGCGAATTTCAATCCCTATTCTATTTGGTTTGGAATCTTGATGTGTGGCCTATCAAGGAATTGCTAATAGAATGAAGCATTATTGCTTTGAGAAATGGTACAAAACATGGTGACGTGGCACCAAGCATTTCAAACCCCCTTGGAAATTCTTATTATAGTAATTATAAATCATGTTCTAAAGTGCACATGTCATGATGAAAGTGTGGGAAAATCATGTCATGAGTAACCCATAACTTCCTCAAGTGTTGTGGTCTTCCATATTGGTGTTATGAACATAAGAATAATTATTCCCTTTATATAGGGCCAAGATGTCTATATTTGGTGGATCTAAACCTTTATACATCAATATCATGGTTAAAGAAATATATCTTTTTTCCTTTCCAATTGACTTGAATGGTTTGTGATGAAACCATATCCTCAAATCACAAAGTGTGATTTATGGAAAATATAATCTCCATGAAGGGTTTGAGTACCCTAAAAGTTATATCACCAACTACTAAAGATGTTATTCAAACAAAGATATGTGAAAAACGATTACTATAACATTTTATTGGTCTAGTGATGAGGTGAGTATAGCATGGATTTTACTTGGGATATAGAGTATGACCTATGATATTTATCCCTTATTTATTTTCTCAATATTTTTTCATTTAACTCTGGATATTTAGAATTTAGTGTGTGAAGTCTTAACTTTTTCTCAAGAGACCCATTATGAGCTTTCAACTTGAAACATTTTCTGTCTCTTTATTAAATTTTTTAAGGACTAATGATTTGCAGCATTTTAGACTATAGTTTAAGGTTGTCAATTTTTTTACTATAGTACATGCAGTTTAAGGTCTAGATTCACATGGGCCTAAAATATGGGATGTCATAGTTGTTTTTAATTATGATACCTAGGGTCAAGAGTACCCCAAAATCATTCGAAGTAGGAGATGAAATTTTTATAAATCATTGTTAAGGTTCTCATGTCATGAGTAATGATATAGTGAAATCATGCCTGTGATGACCCAACTCAGACTCGGGTGATAAGGTCTACCATTGTGATGTTATGATCACATGAATCAGAAATCACATAATATAGGGTTATTATGCCTTTGGATAGTGGGTCTGAGACATTCTATATAAATTGAATTTCTAAACATGATAGATCTCTTTTCCTTTCCGTGGTCCACAAAAGTTTCATGGTAACCATGGGGGATAAAGATATTATATTTGGTATATGGATTGAGGTTCTTTAAAATAGGGTGGAAGAATCCAATACATTAAATGACTAGGGGACGAATCTTATGGTCCTTTTGTTATCAATGATAATAGGTGTCATCCATTGCATTGTAATGTTAGGTATTGGGTATATATTATACAATGTAGTTTATCTTTGTGCATTATGGACATTTTCCGTGAAGTTTAATGTCACTAAGTGATGTAATTTTTGTTGTATAGACGTAATTCCATGTGACTAGGGTATTTTCTATATATTTTAACATTATGTGGTAAGAACATGGCAATTGGCACAAAATATTGAGCATGATACATTACATGTAAAAAATTTGGTGCGTAAATCTAAATCGTATGTAGATAAAATGTACTTGTATGGGTCATCCCCTATGAATTTGGGGTGCAATTTTTTATCAGCTATTATAGCTAGGCCCTTGATTGGGGATCTGAGTTTCACTACATATCTTGTAATGAATTCTATCAATCCATACGTTGTTCTTGAAGAGGAAACACTCTGCACAGGTTTGAATCATATGCAGTGTTTGGAATTGTATATGTTGATTAGTGTAGCTAGTTCTAGTATTGGAGATATGTGAATCAGTACATATCATGTGATGAAATGGATAAAGCCACACATAGTTCCTAAAGAACCATATAGTTTAATGTAATGTGGTAAGTATATTGTCTTCACAACCCAAAAAGGGGCATTGTGGCTGGATCCCATGGTAGAAATCATAGTGTCACTAAAAATCTTATAATAATAGGAAACAAGACATAAATAGATTTGAGAGAGGATTTTTCTAAAAAATTTCATCCAACACACATGGATTGGTGCATTTTAATGTTTATTTATTGTGACTAGACCCCAGGTTGTGGATTCATGAATCACTACAAGTACTGTGATTTTAGGAATCAAGTTACTCGTAATTCATGATTAAAGGTATGGTATGAAAGTAATCACCAAAATAGTGATCTTTTCGGGAAAGGTTGACAAGAATGTGAAATATTATTCTATGAAAGGGACACCAACCATACAGTTTAACGTCATTCATTGATGAATAATGGTATGAAATTGAATTTCATCCATTCAGGATCATGGGGAACTTGTCAGGAGATATTTTTTTTATTACTATGAAGAAATATCGATTTTCATTAGCTCACATGAGCTATGCTCATTGCAGAAAAAAGGAATGGAAATGGTTCCTTTAATGATGAAGAGGTGATGAAGGATAATGTAGTGACATTTGTCACCATGTGGTGGATAAACCATGATATAGGATCACAGAATCCAAACAAATCCCATAAAAATGAGAATCAATCTATACATAGTTTTAGAAAACCTATGTAGTTCAACATTGTGGAGAATGGATATCAGTTGTGTAGTTTAATGTCCTGTGGTAATGATATATGTCACCTGATGTGAATGAAGATGTATGTCATTAGTCTATGTAGGTTTATGTAATCCAGTAATGAATTTTTATGTTCAGTTAAACATCATTCTATAAGTACATATATCAACTGAAGTGAAATGAAATGAATATTTTAGATGTGCCCAAGAATTGATTATTGGGCATCACTATGTATCACATGATAGAAGGAATTAATCTAGATATAGTTATTTTGTGAATAGTTTCCATATGTAGATCTGACTCTAACCCAAGGATGGGGCATTTCACCATTATTCTAGACATTTCAATCTTGGGTGTGATGCATAGTTAGTGAGATGATGATTTCCATGAAGTTTAATGTCATGTGGCGATGACATATTCCATGCAGCTTAACATCATGCGGTAAGGACGTATTTCATACTATTTATCATCATGTAGTCCAGAAGTGGGACATTGTTCAATATAAGGTCTTTCTACCTATAATTGATCTATATAGTTTTATTTCATGTGGTGAGGACAAGATCTGTTTAGATTAACATCATGTTTCTGGTATAAACATCATACAGTTTAATGTCATATGGTTTATACAATATCTAAAAAAATATAACTCTATGTGTTTAGGACAAATGTTGTATAGATTGATGTCAGGTATTTAGGATGTACTCATTATACTTTAACGTCATATAGTTAAGAAGAACTCTGACACTCCAATTTTTAGGTAGTTGGAAAATCCTTATTGGGAGTGGAAACTGGTCTAGGCATGTTTTTGTGGTTTCCTTGAAAAAACACTCTCCTTATATCCATTTCATCAACTTATTAATTTGATCCATATGTCTTTACCTAGTGAGACCACATAGGTGGCCTCTATGTGTCTCCTGAAGACCTCAGTATTGTGCTGCTAATGGAAAATCAGGGTATTATATATAGTTATAACCAATATTGTGAGAATATTTCCATATAATGGTTCCAAATATTATTAATCACCTTATATATGGAGGTGTCTAATATTTTTGAGAACCTTTTTATATCAATGTGTCTATGAAAAGAGATTATTTCCTTATTTATAGGATATATCTTCATGGGGAAGATGATAATGATGTATTCCAATATAAGAGTCCCCCATTATCCATTTCCCCACTACCACAAGGAAGTAAATCACCAAAATGATCAGATTAAACTTTTTTTGAATAGTCAATGGGCCCTTGAGTGTTGAGAATGTGTATCAAATGACCTCATGTACATTTGTAATTGAGAAGGTCAGTGATATGAGACTCACTATATATTAGGAATGGAATATTCCATCCAACAATTTCAGGTTGTGTAGGGATATATGTCTTCTCTATGATAACTTATTGAGTCTATTGATAATAATTTAACACTACCAAAATTTGAGCCCACTTTTAAGAAGCTACTTGATTATTTAAAAAAAAACATATCTGAATGGGATATGAGCCCATTATGAGATGTGTTCGATTCTCATTTGGGGGGCCTCAGCTAGAATGACGATATGATCATAGTCCCGATCATTTGGGATATTCATTATTCTATTTTGAGAGAATTATGATCATGTCCTGAGGGATTTCATTCTCTCAATAAGTGAGTACTAGTTAGAAAGACAATATGAATGTATTAATAATATTAATTCCCCATTAGAATTTGTTGATAGACCTTCTGAATGGGAGTACGGATATGACCCTCCTACTGTAAGCCACATGGATTTTTTGAGTGGCTTTATTGATAGTAATTTTAGATCTTCACATGGAATATGATACTCCCACTTGTTGAGCCTTGGCCAGAATGGGAATATGAGCCTGATCCCAAGCCTTTGGATTAATACACTGATCTTTTTTTGACAGGGATATGAGCATGTCCCAAGGAATGTGCCTCTCTCACTTACTGAGCATCGGCTAGAATGGGGGTATTAGCCTGATACCAACCCTATGGAATAACAACCATTCTTTTGCAACAATAATATGATCAGGTATGATGGCATATTTTTATCTCAATTTTAATCCCCCGTTGGAAAGGTGATATGGTCCCAATTATTATACAGTTCCCTTTACCGAAATATATTGATAATCCTACTGATTGAGAGAAAGGATATATGGTTGATCTAGAGTAGGCACTTGATCATATTTATTAGAGTGTTATACTACCATGTCAATCAAGATAGGAATATATGTTTATCCCTATATATTAACTATATTTTACATGCATATCTCCTCTGTTTCAATCACAAAGCATTGACACGTCAATAGGGTATATAAATGAATATATGCTTGTATGATCTCAACTTCAATGATATATTGGACGATACATTTTATTTAAGTTGATTTATACATTCACACATGTCTTCCCTATACCATCAAAATATATTGATGGACTTTATGAACAAGGAAATTGATTCAAGACTACCCTATTCATAATTCTTGGATATGATAGTTTACATTGTTAGAACTATTAAGGGTATGAGCATGATTTATCTGGTCTTCAGATTTCCTTATTTGACAAGATTTCGTTTACTCTAAAATTGGAATTTTTGGGGAGGTGACCGATCATAAAAAATCCAAAGAAAGTGACTAAGGGGTATCAGTGATTTTTTCGATGTAGTTGAGGTTGATATATTACTATATTTATGGTTCTTCTGGACATTAAAATTTTCATCTAATGTTGACGATGTCTCCATGAAATTGAATTCTGCATAGGTTTTCATATTATGAATGGGACATGCTATGTGTATTTTTTCATCATGTGGTAAGGAAGTGAATATTGGTGTCTAGGATAAGATATAGGATCAGAAAATATCAAAATACCTCATTAGTATGATAATAAAGCAGTAAATTGTCCTAGAAATCATGTGTAGTTTAATGTCATGTGGAAAGGACATCAGCTATTTAGTTTAACATTTTGTGGTATGGATGAGAATATTGGTTAATGGGAAAATAAATAAGATTTTTCATCACTATGTATCTCATTTGTATGTCAATAAACTCAAATGTATATCTAGAAAACCCATGCACTTTAATTTCGTGTGGATAGGGAATCAGACGTCCAGAATAATGTCTTGCGGTAAGAACCTGAATATGGGTTTCTGGGTAATGTTATGGGATTTGGAATCCGTAAATAGCTCATTAGGATGATAATAAAGAAATTTATAGTTTTAAAAAACTCATGCAGTTTATTTTATTCTGGGAAGGACATCCTCCATGTAGTTTTAATGTCTTGTAGTAAAGTTGTTACCCGTTTTATTTAAGGACTCCTGATAAGGACATCATCGTTCAAATTTTTCATCCATTATTAAATATGTGATCCATGAAGTCTAGTGTCTAGTTTTAAGGATGACAACCCTAACGTTTAGTGTCTTGGATTAAGGAAATCATCCCTAAAGTTTAACATCTTGTAGTAAGGACGTCAGCTATGAAATTTAATGTTTTATAGTAATGAAATCAGTAGTGCAGTATAACATCATGCAGTAAGGACTCCATCCATGCATTTAAATGTCATATGGTAAGGATGATGGCCATGTAGTTTAGCATCATGAAATATGGAAGAGTGTGAATAATATATTATAAGGGTGACTCTTCTAAAAAATATTCGACTAGTCTTATTCATTTTTCATTAGTTTCTAGATCTCTTAACTCTACTAAAATAGAACCTACCTATATCTCCAAAAAAACCATTTACAAAAAAATATCTCTATATTATGTTCTAGAGTCTACTATGGTAGGGTAAATGGTTTTCATATCAATTCAACCTCACCTCATTTGTCTCCATTATTATTATGAGTTCCAACAATCAATTTTCCATAGAATAGTCAAAATTCCTTAAGAAATGTTTTCTTTAAAACAATTTCCATTTTTCAATCTTTTATTGAAAGGAGGTCAATTATCCCAGGGAGTTATGGGGCCCATATTCTACTAAAAATATGTTCTTTGTCCAAATTTCTCAGATTAAATGATAAGGGATTTAGGTGTTGGTGGTTCAAATATACCAATGCCCAACTATGCCATAAGAAACTATTTAAAGTTAAAGAAATATTCTATTGTGTGCACGAGCTTTTGATGGAAGGGAAAATTATTTTCATTTCCTATCATCCATGACTCTATCATCTTTTTCATAATTGAGATCTCTATCATACAATTTTCTATAGAATATTTCAAATACCTAGGAACATTTTTTTATTAGAAGGAATATATATTTCCCTATATGTCCTCAAGATATGTGTGATAATACTTCTTCTACTTCATGTTATCTATACGTTCATTGATGTGGACACATGGTTGAGTACAAAACCTAGGGTACAATGTTATGTTCTTTATTGTTTTATGGGAAGGTGTTGAAGCATTAGTGGTCTTGGATGATGCAAAATATTCTCATTGATTTGAATTTCATAACTATCGTGGAGGTTTTGTGAAAAAATCATAGGTTATATGGTTTCTAGAATATATCTGATGAGGATCTATAAAAAATTCACATGCCTCCAACTCTTTATGTTACTGAGAGGTGGAACAATGTCTGGATTTCACCCATTGAGGGGATGAAAAAAAGACAATTTTAACTACCATATGGGTTGGGGCACAACACGACAAGGCGGTCTTACATAGGTTGGTCCATATACATCATCCTGGGTTAGAGATCTTAGATTTATTGAAACAATTATTTCATGGATATCCATACTAACTCATTGTATTTGGGTGATATATTATTTTGTATAAATTTCCTTATCATCTTGAAGGGGCAGTCAAGTTGAACCCGTCAACACAACCTCTCCTTAGTTTTTGGTAGGGAGAGTGGATGATGATGGGAGTTCTTAAATGACCCCTTATATTGAATCCACCACATCCACTGTCCATATGATATATTATCATTATCCTATGAAATACCAACATGGTCGATGAGAGCTTCTGTAGATGAATGAAAGATACCGCTGAGCCTTTATTTTCTTATTCCAATTTAAGAAGGAATACTAACCATATTTGACATAGATGGCTAAAGGAGGGCATGCTTGTACTATTTAGGAGAGTTATCATCCTCATCAAATAATGAGTATATATATCCAACTAATTTCATATTTTCTAGGCCACAAGTGGGTTAGTGCTCTACCTTGATGGAGTATCTTGTTTTTCATGCTGGTTCATGGTATACAATTTTTAGATTAGGTACCATGGAAATTTTTGATGGGCCAATTCCTATTGTATCATTTGATGGGTCATTTCCCATGAAATTTTTTGATGGGTTGGTGCCAGTGACACCATTTGAGGTTTTGGTTCCCATGAATATTGAGAACACATGGTAAAATATGATAAAATATCCCTCATCCCTTTGGGATAAGGCCTCTATAGGATACCACATTTTCCAAGGATAAATATGATTAAGTTAGAGTCTCTTGGATAGTTATGATATAAGATTTATTCTCAACCACAATTAGGATACATTGGTGGTACTCATAATATGGGTAGTAATAGAAATATAATACTTTTATTAATATTTATTATTTGGATACTCTAGGAAGGATCTCCTGTTGGGTGACTCAACATGGAGAGTTATTGAAGACACAATGTCCTCTGTATCCCCATGTGTAATTATTGTCACATGTCCATGGTGATGACTAGATATAATGGGACCCCTCCTAGATGGATCCTAATTTACTGATTTGACCTAATGATTTTCCAAATCCTCCTCCCTAAGGAAGGGAATTTATTCATTACTATCCTCTATGGATATATTCCCATAGACGATTAATGCTGTAACAAGGGACACTTCCTCTCATGTGTCTTGTCATGGGAATTGTGGCTAGTATACATTTATCATCTAAAGGATTTCATGATCCCAATATATTATAGATATGGAGCTCTTGATGTGTTACTCATGGACCAAGACATTCAAAAACTAGTACTTGAGGAGTTGTGTCGATGATTGCGTTGCTTGAGGCCTTAAGACCAAAGTTGACTGACCAGTGATATCAAAATTCATTATCAAATTTGATGATGTAATTTTGATCGTAAGGAATCCTGGATGTCCTTGAGGAGGAAACAAGACACCTTATTGTTGAAAGTTTATATATATGTGTACATTTTCAATCAATTACATTAATAGTTAGTGGATAAAATGGTGGTCCCTTATTTTTAAAAAAGGTTTTGGGATCTTAAAAAATGTGTTAGGTTTTGGATTTGTTTTGTGATATTTGAGGAAAAAACTGGCCCTAATAAGAACTAAAATATCTATCCATTTACCCATGAAATGGATGACATAGTTAAATAATTTCACATCATGTTGACCATTTTTTCATCAGAAAAGGGATGGATGGATTTAGGCTTGATGGTTATGTTGGGGGAGGGGGTTCAATTTTTTTTCTTAATCGCTCACATTGGGTCTTACTATTTATTTAGTCTCTATATTAACTTTCAATGATTCCCACATCCATAACTGGGTAGAAAAATGATTTCAAAAATACAAGTGTTCCATTCGGTTTCATAGCCAACATCTCATAGTGACACACATTGGTTGATAGGTCTAGATTGGTGTCTTATCACACCCTTTTGGGGAGAATTATTGCATAATATAGGAATGAATTATATATTAACAAGTTTTTTTGAAATCCTTAATATACATAGATATAATACTAGTTACCTATGAGTCAATGAATTGATTATGAACATGTATTCATAAGAAATACCATGTTCATGTCATGGGTTCCCAATCACACTATTATTTATAAATGATGTTTTAGTTATTCACCTTGTTTAGAAACACTAGATTTTATTAACATCATGGGAGGCCATTGGTTCATTAGATATGTGATTGACTATTTATGACTTCTCCTATGTAACATGTGAATATATTAATCAAAACCATATTCTTTGTTTGAAATAGTTTTTGGTTGTGTGAATGGACCCATCCATGTCGTTTAATATCATGCGGTAAGAAAATAAATATATGGCTCAGACCACAGTGGGGAATCCTATGAATCATTTCAGAGATACGTGTTAGATTCTACTTCGTTCTTACTTGGGTGTCTATTTCATGAAAGATATGACAAAATATTCCTTGGATGTGACATAGAGATATAGGGGTTCCATGGATTGCTTTATTAAGAGTATGTCGCAATAAGAGGATATGAGATGTAGTCATAATTAAATCCAAATGGTGATTTCACAATTAGTAATCCTCATCATACTATTGGTAAAATAATTTCCAACCTCTAAATCAATGGGATACACTCTCAGTGTGAGAAAAATGATATAACAAAAGATCAGACACATTGCACGAGAGTATAGCTATTTGGTGATTTCATATTAATGTTTCCCATTGAGAGGTACAATTACCCATATCATGGGACATGTGGTATGTCTATGAGGACATAGTAATAAATCTAGAATATCATATTTTATAACATGAATTAGAGGCATCATTGTATGGTTCATTCATCACATGTGGATGGGTTTGGGGTACTCAAAGGCATGATCAGGGATGATACATAAAATGATGCCCATGTATGATCTCACTTCTCATCGACTGATGGATGATGATGGAAGGTAGATAAATAGGATTATTTAATAACCAATTTCATAAAATACATGGAAAGTGAAGGGAATTAAATCGAAGTGGATTATTTTTGGATATTTGACCATATAAAATCATCCCACATATCTTATTTGTATAGGAATCAGAGTTTTCATAGCCCAATTACTCCAGAACTAGATGATGGGTGCGATGAACTGGACCACATAACGAGCACCCCTAGCCCAGTTGGCCACATGGCGTCATGCACATATTCCAAAATTCCAGAGGATACCGACCAGAAAAGGCACACTAAGGTGTGTCTATGGGAAGAATATTCGTTCATTAGTAGAGCATAGAACAACATAAGAAATATAATGTAATAGTAAACAACAGATGAAATATAATGAAACAACAGATGAAATATAATGAAACAACAGATGAAAAATGATGTAATAGGTAAATGAGAACAACCATAACTGTATCAACTAAAAAATTATAATGTAATGTAATGTCCCTAGAAAACTAGAAAGTATGGATACTAGACAATAGTCATAACAAGTTACACAAAGTAAAGGAAACAAAGACAAGTCCACGCATCCCAAGATCCAACCCAGTCATCTGCTATCAAGCTCTATAATGTCAGCACACAATAAAGTGTTGGAAGTAGTATGATTCCCTTTTTCCACAACTGTATTCATATAATCTACTCTGAGTAATAAACTGTGATCAGAGAGGGTTTGAGATAAATCTTAGTGGGACACCACCAACGGTGTCAATAACATTCGTCTCACGTAATAGAATATAGCAGTACGTAGGCATGAATATATGAAATAAAGCAAGCAGTACAAAATAACTAAATACCCAAGTACATGCTTCATCCCTTAGATGATATATGAACATAAAACCAGTTCATTTTATTATGAAATTACCATTTAATATTAATATTTCACATGAGGCATAGCCAACACTGTCATCACCTCATGATAGTATATGTAGTGAATGTCCCAATACGTAACAAGGCAACCTGAAAATGATATCCAATGAGAGAGTTCCTATGTAAAAACCAATTTAACATAAAATCATTAAAGCTATCTCAATAGTGTCTATATCTAGATAAGGGGTAACAGTGTAATCCATGGAATGTAATCCAAGGAATTCCACAATAAGGTGCCTATAGATTCCATGGAGTGCATCCAAGGTAAAATAGGTCTAAGCATGGACTGGGTCCATAGTGTGTATCCAATTCCACTATATGTCAATATTGGATCCAAGGAGTCTATCTGAGGTATTGTGTAATAATAAAAGGGGACCCTATGTTAGTATACATGGAATCCATGGAATAGAAAGTAACTAGAATTTAGGTGGGTATCAATCTAATAAAACCACATCCTTGAATCAGAATGGGGTTCTTAGGACCCAAGGTATTCTCCTCTCAAATTCCAAGGAGATATTGACTCAGTATATTTATATTTCATATTTCAATCATGTAATAATTCATTTGGTTCATGTATTTCCTTCCATTAGTATTGATATGTCATGTAGAGTTGAAACCATTTAATTATTTCTTAGTTAACCACTAAGGCATGTTTAATTTTTGAGGTTCCCTACCCTACCTTCAATCAATATGGAAGGGGTGCTAGAGATAAATAACCTTTATTTAATCTCTTTTAATAATGATATGTTATATACTTAGTATACTTTCCATTAAACATTTCACAATTAATAATCATTTGAAGAACTTACCTTAAGCTTGTCATGTGGTGAGCATACATGGTACATTCCCTTATGAAATTCTCATTTTATAAAAACAAATTTATTATAGGAAGGCTCACCTTTAAGAAGGTCAAGAAAGGGCACACCTGAATGATGACTCAAATGTGTCAAACCACCCAAAAAAGAATTATGGCATAACCATTGACATGAGGTGGATTGAGTTGTGGTTGTAACCAATAACAACTAATCACATATTTGGAAGATAATAACCAAAATATTCTAACAAGTATAATTAAGGAATGTAAATTTAGGAAATGGTCTCCAACAAAACTGGTGGTCCCCACATGATCATTCCAAAAACTATGAACATTTGGGATGAGTTATAGACCACCCACCTTAGGGTGTGTGATACTTTTCCTCTGGTATCAACCCTTGATTTTCCTTGTATCAGAGCAGATCTACGAGAATATGAAAACTGCTCACAAGGGGATAACATGGACAATAGAGAAAGGGAAGAAGAATGGAAAAATAGTACTTGAGTACTTACTGTTGTGCATCCAACATGATGAACTGAAGTTTGACCAGAATCTGGAAAATGAAGATCTCTTCATTCCAAGATTTGATCTTCAAAAAACACCAAATTGAGAGGGAAGTAGGTTAATGCCACATAAACATGTATTAGGGAGGAACGAGTTTTCTTAATAGATTATTAATGGTGTTTTGGATATTTTAAACAGGCTTTTAGCATGTGCACGGTTTGTCCATAGTGTTTGTCAAATAGTGCACAAACCGTGCGAGACAGTTCCGCCCGAAAAGTATTCTTCTTTATAGTTTCATCAAACCATGTGACATCCATGCACTGTTACCTGAAAAAACGGGCATTCACATAGTTAGGCTACATAGTTGTGTGCCAACTGTGTGAGGTTCCACTATCGGAAAAAACACCATCTGCACAGTTTGGCATACCGTGTGGAAATCCAGTATGGTTTACTCTAAACCGTGTGCATGTTCTGTTTCCTCCAAAAAGATGGGTTCTAGGAATTGAACAACCCTTGACATCCTCATATCCTTTAATAACTCATTAGATATCTATATTAGGTCCAAATTATAGATTTAGAATGAAAAATAAAGGATCCATTCCTGAGTGAAAACCTGGGTTCTTATAGTCTTCCCCCTTATAATAACTCACACCTGAGCTCTCTTTCCAAGGGTAAAGAAACACTATCGGAGAACAACTCTGGCCACTGATCACATACATCGACTTCCCACTTCAAAGTCTCATCACATAAACAGTCATTAGTTCATAAAACTTGTACAAGTCGGACAGACTTTCCTCGGATAACCTTTGTTATTCAGTCAACAATTCATACTAGATACTCCTCATAGGTAGAATCGCCATCTAACTCGACATCCTCAGGATAAAATGTATGAGATTTGCCATCATGATATTCACAATGCTGTGAGACATTAAATACATCATGCATGGCATAATACCTTTGAGGTTGTAGCAACTGATAGGCTGCCGGCGTGAAACTATTTAAAATTTCAAATGACACGAAGTAATGAAGGAACATATTTCCCTTCATCCTTAACCATATCTACCATATCCTGGGTGATAACTGTAGAAAAAAATGATCCCCAACCTCAAACTCAAGAGGTATTCAATGGCGACTAGCTTAATATTTCTGTCTAGACCGAGTAGTATTGAAACACTTCCTAATCAGTTGGACTTGTTCTGAAGTCTTCTGAACGAGATGGGGTCCTATTGGGGCATCCTCACCTACCTCTAGCAAGAACATGGGTGAATAGAATGGAATATAATATAAGGCCTCAAAAGGATACATATGGAAAGTCTCTTAATAACTATTATTATAAGCGAACTCGATGAGAGGAATATGCTTCTCCCAAGAACTACAGAAATCAAGGACACATGCTCAGAGAATATCCTCTATAACCTGTATCATCCTTTCCGATTGTCCATCACTCTGAGGGATATAAAGTTGTGCTTAAAAGAACCTGAGTCCTCTTAGATTTCTGTAAATCCTTCCAAAACCAGGAAGTGAAACAAGCATCCCTATCTAAAATAATAGTACGTTGAAGCCCGTTTAGTTGTATGATCTAACAGACATACATTCTTGTGAACTTATCCACTAACAATGTTTCCCATATTGGAATTAAGTGGGAATATTTTTTTATTCATTCAATAAATAACTAGATAGCATCTCTACCCCTCAAAGACCTATGTTAGCCAACTAAAAATTTTATAACAACATCTTCCCATTTCCATTCTTAGACTAGAAGTGGATGTAACAATCCTACAAGTCTCTAGTTATCCACCTTCACATACTGACAGGTGGAACTCCTTATGATGAAGCCTACAATCTGACGTTTCATTCCAGGGCACCAATACTGGCTTCACATATCTCAATACATCATTGAGATTCCTGGATGAACCACCCACTCATAAGCATGGGATTCTTCCATCAACTCTTCTCTCACTTCTGCAGGAACCCAAGTATGTCCACATAGATGCATGAAGTTTCCTCTATCAACATACCAATATGGAGTTGGGTTTTCTCTTATTATACTCTCACGGAGAAACAAAACAATCAGGATTTGAAAACATCTTACTCTATACCTTTTCATGGAGGGAAGAGGTAACTGTTATTTCATAGAGGTAATACTCTTCGCGATGGTCATGAAACTATAGGTGGTGTTCAATAAAGATGTCCATTAACATCCATTCATCACTAGCTTCCTAAATGTACTACGTTTGGGTTTTATGGCTCAATACATCAGCGACCACATTTCCCTTTCTAGGTGTATAGGCAAGATCAAAATCAAAGGATTGTAGATATTAGACCATCTATACTATTTGAGGTTCATGTCATGTTGAGAAAAGATATATTTGAGGCTTTTGTGATCTGTATACACCACAAAAGAGCTCACCCACAGATAGTGTCTCTTGCTACCTAAGGCATGGAAAACAGATACTAGCTTGAGGTCATACGTCGGGAAATATCTATCAGGAGGCCTCAACATCCATGATCTGTATGCATCAAATTTTTCTCCCAACATCAACATTTATCCAATTCCAATGTCTGATGCATATCATAAGATGATATAACCTTTTCCTAGTTATGGATGAATCATAATCAGTGTCTAGACTAGCCTCTCTTTCATCTTCTGAAAGGCTTTCTCACATGATTTTGACCATAGGAACTTAACACCCTTCTATGTATGTATAGTAAGAGGTGATGAAAAAAATGATACGTTATGTATAAAACGCCTATAATATGTAGCCATAACCAAGAAACTCCTAATATCAAATGTATTCTTGGGATTCTCCTAGGAAACTATAGCACTAACCATTTTAGGGTCAATAGATTCTCATGATTCTAAAATATTATGACCAATGAAGTGGATATTGTCGATCGATAAGTCACATTTATAAAGCTTTTAATAACACTGATGCTCTCTCAATGTACTCAGATAAATATCATGATGTTTGTCTTGTTCGTTACGAGTGCAAGAATACACCAAGATGTTATCCAAAAATACCACGATAAAAGAGTCTAAATAGGTTTTGAAAACCCTATTCATCCAAGACATGAAAATTGTAGGAGCCTTCGTAAGACCGATTGGCATAATAAGGTAATCATATAGAGAATAACTTCTATGAAAAGTTGTACGAGGTATGACTGAGGGTCTAACTCGCACCTGATGATAACTCGATCTCAATTCGATCTTAGAGAACACCCTATCTCCTTAGAGATAGTCGAAGAGATCATCTATTAGATGAAATGGATATCGGTTCTTGACCATTATCTGGTTCAAACTTTTGTAATCCATTCATATAGGAAGAGTTCCATCCACCTTCTTAGCAAAATTCATGGGTGAACACCAAGAGGATATAGTCATCCATATAATTCCTTTGGCCTCTATGTCCTCTATCATCCACTTGAGCTTCTAATGATTAGTAGGTGCCATCATGTATAGAGGAATAGACACTGGAGCTGCTCCCAGAAATATAACTATTATAAACTCTACCTCTCTCTCAGGAGGTAAGCCATAAAAGTCATCAGGATAGGAATCCCTGAAATGATCAACTACTAGTGGGAAATAAATTTGAAGCAAACCCTAATCCTCAATGAAATTTTTTTCAATCTGAGTGGTCACTTTACATAGTCCATGATGATTCGGTCTAGCTCTCCCATCTCAGACATCGCACACACCTTTCTAAAGATAACTGAGGCCATTTAGAGATGCAAATGAAACCCTGCATCGATAGAAATATACAAAGGCATGATAGTGCACTAACCAGTCCATCCTGAGAATGACATTGAACCCTGTTATCTTAAGAACAAAGAGATTCCACAACAAATGATAATTTCATTCCTCAAGGGGATAGTACATGCACTGGCATATGCCCTCCTTCTATTTTACCAATGGTGTATTGAGGGTCATTACACTATAGTGATATTGTATCTCTAGTCCGAGACTTTCCATGATAGATATAGAAATGAAAGAGTTTGAATCACCTATATAAAAAAAATCAATAACAATATTACATTCTAAAAGAATACTATCTTGTACTACAGATGGTCTCACAGTCTGATCCTCAGGTATCGACTGTAAAGCATGCAACTGATTTGATCCATAGACATGTGAAATAGATGGACTACCACGATCATGACTATTCTACAAGAGTTGCTGGAAATAATTTATCAAACAACCAAGAACACGACCTCCTCCTCATCCATACCTACCAGTGCTATTCCAACTCCCTTCATGACATGGCACAATATAACTCACTCCTGAAGGTGGAGTTGGTAAATACCCTTTCCTCTCAAAACTGGTAAAAAGGACTTAAAAAAGCACTAACTATGACCAATACAACCACAATATTGAAACCTTATAAGGTAATTATCACATTGGGGATTCTTATTCCATAGTTTTAAACACTGATGACACTATACAAAGCTATCATACTAGATAGTCTGGCTGCCCCTGCCCTGATGAATAACCTTGATGGAATGTTTCCTACCACTAGAAGAAATGATTTCCAGATACGGCACTGATCCTTTAAATCTGGCACTTGGGATGCCCCTTAGTATACACTCAGTGATGATGTCCTGATAATCTATCGAAAACAAGGTAGGAAGGTGAACGACATTCACCGGAGTTTGGATGGTGTACTGGATCCCATCCTCAAAAAGTTTAGCACACGAAATCTCATCACCATTAGAAGTAGTGAAAAGTGGTGTAAATTATTAAAACATGCTTAATATTCCATAACTAACATAGAACCCTGATTGATATGCATGAGAGATCTGGCTCTATCATCACGTAGTGCTTGAGGAAAGAACTGATCATATAAGGTTGTCTAAAAGTCAACCCATAACATGCCCTGATGACGGCCAGCCTGGGTAACAACATCCCACCAACTCTTGGTCGAATACCATATCATGTATGTGAAAATATTGACTCTCTACCCTAGAGGGATTTCTAGATGCTCAATGATAGATATAATGGCCTCTAGCCAAGACTCAGTAGCCTGAGAACCGCCATCCCATGAAAATGTAAGAGGATAATGCTGCTGGAACTTGCAGGTCAGATAAGCCATCGTAGGTGAAACCTGTGGAGCACCAGGAATGGACTACATTAGACATAGGATACTATCATACAAATGGGAATCAGTTCCCTTATCAGGTTCAATAAGCGGTTCCTCATGTGGCAATCTTAGAAGAAAGACTTGATATAGAGGTCCCACCATGTCTGGAGAATAGTTGTCACCACCCCCTAGAAAATGACACAAGGATGAAGCAGCAACATTGGCTACTAATTTCAAGCACACATATTATAATAATCATAAGATAAAAGATAAAGCATCACTAATGGAATATTTACATAAGAAAACTCACAACCCAAAGAATACTACCAATACTACCGCTTAGATGACCATGTATAGGTAAGTGCTAAAGTATATGTTTCATGTCATATTGTAGTTAATTTCTAGGTCTAGTATTATACCTTCCATAAAAATTAAAAGGAGGGATAGGTATGTGTGAACAATTAGTTTTATATTTCAAGATTTACTTTATAATGGATATCCATTTCCGATGACTCGGTTCCCATACAATTATCACCAGAAATGACACCTGTTTCATTATAGTATAATGGATTGACACAGTAAATTACTTATCTCAACCCATGAGGGTTTATGCACATCATGAATTGAGAAAGGTAATCAATCAATCATATCCAATGTAATACTAGTAAAATAAAACTATCACAACATCACTCAACAATCACAGGCATATCAAGCAATGCAAGGAAGTGAAATCCACCTATATGGCATGGCAATATGCATGAGATATGAATTATAGGTGCCTATAATGATGCATTTAACACAGATCCTTTCCCTCATATCATCATTCCAATGATGAAATAAATTATCAAACAGAGTAATAATCAACAACACCACATAGCATGTGTGTCACCCAATGTTGAAATAATATCAAATGTAATAGAAAAAATAGAACAACAATTTCATTTTGGGTAACTTGGATTTTACCCTGAACATGGGTTTGTGATGCCCAAGAAGGACTTATAATGAAGTCCCAAGAATTCCTATTCTCCAATCTAGTGTCTCTAAATATTAATTCCAGAAAAGAAACCTTCCCTGATACAACTTTGTGATGACCCAGACCGAAATGCCACATAACGGGTGCCCTGACCCTGGTGGGCCACATGGCCTCAATCACATCTTCTTAAATGCCACAGGCTGCCAACTACAAGCGAGGGATGAGCATGTTTCCATGGGAAGACTATGCCCTCATTAGTATAGCATAGAAAAACAGAAGGAATATAATTTAATAGTAAACAATGGAAACCATATAATGAAACAGTGGATGAAAACTATCGCAATAGGTAAATGATAACAACCATAACTGTATCAACTAATCAATGATAATGTAATTTCTTATCACTATAAAACTAGAAATCAAGGATACATGAAAATAGGCATAACATGTTCCACAAAGTATAGTAAAACAATGTCTAATCCATGCATCCCGAGATCCAACTCGGTCATCTGCTATCAAGATCCATCCTATCAGTATACAATCACGTGTTGGAAGCTATATGATTCCCTTTTTACATAACATTAGTTATATAATATACTCTGGGTACCAAATGGTGCCCGGGAAGGGTGTCAGATAAATCTTAGTGGGACACCACAAATGATTTCAATAACATTTGGTCTGTGTAATGGAATATAGATGTATGTAGGAATGCATATATAAAATAATGCAAGTTGTATGAAATAGCTAAATACACATGTACCTGATTCAGACCTTGGATAGTGTATGAACATGTAAGTAGTTCATTTTATTATGTAATTACCATTTAATTTTAATAGGTCATGTGAGGCATAGCCAAAACCGACATCACCTCATAATAGTATAAGTATTGAAGGTCCCAAGACATCACAAGGAATCCTGAAAATGATATCCAATGAGGGAGTTATAGGGTAAAAAACAAGGTAACATAAACTCATGGAAGGCTAACTCTGTAGCATCGGAGAATAGCTATGGTGTAATAGTGTAATCCAAGGATTGTAATCCAAGGCATTCCATAATAAGTCTTCTACTGAGTCCAAGGAGTGCATCCAAGGTAAAACCAGACTAAGCAAGGACTAGTCTAAGGATTGTAAGTAAGGCACCTACATGTCCATGCGTTATCTAATGAGTGTATCGGAGGTATCCTAGAATAATGAAAGGGGACCCTACGGTAGAATACTGATTTTCCAAGGAATATGAATGAACTAAAATCTAGGTGAGTATCCACCTAAGAAAACCACATCCTTGAATCAGAATGGGGTTCCCAAGACCCAAGGTATTGTCTTCTCAAAATCCAATGTGAGCTGAAGTCATTCCATTATTTTTTGATATTGTATTCCTGTAATAATTTACTTGGTTTAAGTCTTTCCATCAATTAGTGTGGATAGGTCACGTACAATAGAAACCATTAACTAAGTCTTAGTTAAACATTAAGTCATGTTCAATTATTGAGGTTCACTCAACTACCTTCGATTAACATGGAAGGGGTGCTATGGACTTGTAACCTTTTAAGGCATAATAGATCATTATGGGATTTTTGGACATTTTACACATGCTTTTATTATCTGAATGATTTCTCCACATAGTTTTTCAAACAATGCGCAAACCGTGCAAGACGGTTCTTCCCAAAAGGCCTTCCTCCACACGATTTGATCAAACCATGCACCATCCATGCATGGAAACCTAGAATGGGCGTTTACATGGTTAGGATGCACAGTTGTGGGAGGTTCCATGAAAATAAATCTCATTTGATATCACTTTGTGATGACCCAGACCCAAATGCCACATAACGGGTCTCCCATGCCCGGTGGGACACATGGCCTCAAGCACATCTTCCCAATTTCTAGAGGCTGCCAACTAGCGGCGGGGGCCTAGGGTGTGTCTATGGGAATATAATGCCCTCATTATAAGATCATAAATTAGAAGAAGTAATATAATGTAGTAGTAAACAATTAAAGCAATATAATGAAATAGTGGTAAAAAACTGATGAAATAGATAAATGAGAACAATAATAACTGTACCAAATGAACCATGATATTGTAATTTGATGTCACTAGAAAACTAGAAAGCATGGATACAAGACAATAGGCATAACATGTTCCATAATTTAAATGAAAATAAATACTACTCTAAGAGTCTCGAGAACCAAATCAGTCATCTATTATCAAGTGCCATCCTATCTGCAAGCAATCATGTATTGGATGTTTTATGCTACCCTTTTCCCATACCTACCGTTATATAATCTACACTGGGTACCAAACAGTGCTCAGAGAGTGTGTGAGATAAATCTTAGTGGGACACCACCAACTGTGTCTATAACTTCCCTCCCGTATAATGAAATATAGCAGTATATAGGCATGCATATATAAAATAATTTAAGTAGTATGAAATAACTAAATAACAAACTAAATTTTTCAGCACTTGGATGGTGTCTGAACATGTTCCCAATTCATTTTATTAATTATTTACCATTTAATGTTAATAGGTGATGTGAGGAATAGCCAACACTGACATCACCACGTGATAGTATAAGTAGTGAAGGTCCCAAGATGTAACAAGGAAACTAGAAAATGATATCCAATGAGAGAGTACTAGGGTGAAAACAATGGTAAAATAAACTCACTGAAGGAAAACTGTGTAGTATCTGAGTCTAGCTAGGGAGTAAGAGTGTAATCCAAGGAGTGTAATACAAGTCATTCAATAATAAGGCACCAAATGAGTCCAAAGAGTGAATCCAAGGTAAAATATGGTTAATAAAGGAATGAGTCCAAGGAGTGTAACCAAAGAAACTACTTGGAAATTATGGATCTAAGGAGTGTATCCAAGGTATCCTAGAATAATGGAAAGTGACCCTATAATAGCATACATGGCATCCAAGGAATAGGAAAGAACCAGAATCTATGTGGGTATCAACCTAAGAAAATTGCTTCCCAGAATCGAAATGGGGTTCTCAAGACCCATGGTATTCTCATCTACAAATCCAGTGTGAGCTCGAGTCATTCCATTCATATTTTATATTGCAATCATGAAATAATTTATTTGTTTCATGTCCTTCCTTCCATTAGTGTGGATAGGTCAAGTAGTATTGAAACCATTTTATTAATTCTTAGTTAACAATTAAGTCATGCTTAATTATTGAGTTTCACACTTCTACCATCAATCCGCATGGAAGGCATGCTACGAACATGTAACCTCTATGAAATCTCTTTTAATAAGGCCATGTTATAACTTTTTATACATTCCATTCCACATTTAACATTTAATATTCATTTGAAGAACATACCTTAGGCAGGTCAAGTGGTGAGAATATAATATACATGGAGTTAAGAAATTCTCATTTAAAAATAAACCATTTATTATAGGAAGGCTCAACTTTAGGATGGTCAAGCATGGGAACACCTAAACGGTGGCTCAAACGTGTGTAAACACTAAAAACCCAATTAGAGAATAACCTTTGATAATAGGTGGATTGAGTTGTGGGTGTAACCAATAAAAACTAATCACATATTTGGAAAGATAATAAACATACAATTCTGACAAGTATAATCATGACATGTAAATTTAAGAAAGGGTCTCTAACAAAAGTAGTGGTCCCCACACGAACAATCCAAAAACAACGAACTTTAGGGATGAGTTACAGACCACCCACCTTAGGGTTGTATGAACCTTCTCCTCTAGTATCGTCCCTTGATTTTCCTCTGATCAGTGTAGATCTATGAAAATGGGAAAAATGATCACACTGAGATAAGTAGGTCTATATAGAAAGAGAATAATATTGGCTAAAGAGGACTCGAGTACTTACTGTTGCGCATCCAACGTGTTGAACGAAAGCTTGATCTAATGTTGGACAAAGAATGTCTCTTTATTCCATGATTTTCTCTTCATAAAATCAAAAATTGAAATAGAAATATGTTAATACCTCAGAAAATCAGATTAAGGAGGAATTCTACGGCTTAATAGATCATTAAGGGAGTTTTGGACATTTTACACAGGCTTTTAGCCTGCACACGGTTTGTTTACACGGTTTGTCAAAACATGCCAAAACCGTGCGAGACGATTCTACCCGAAAAGTCTTCCTCTACTCGGCTTGATCAAACCATGAACCATCCATGCACGGTTACCTAAAAAAAGGGGGCATTCACACGATTAGGATTCACATCCGTGTTCCAACTGTACAAGGTGTCACTATCTGAAAAAACACCATCCACTCACTTTGTAAAACTATAAGGAAATCCCACAAAGTTTACTGTAAATCGTGTGCATAGTCAGTTTCCTCTAAAAGAAGGGTTCCAGGCTCCAAACAAGCCACATAAACCCTTATAACCTTTACTAACTCATTAAGAATCCATATTAGGTTCAATGTATTGATTTAGACTGAAAAATAATGGATCCTTACCTAAGTGAAAAACTCGGTTCTTACAATGGGCTAACGTGGGTGATCATACTGGGAGATTTTTTTTCATTCTCATGGTTTTAGAAATTATTGGGGATTATACCAAGATGGATTCCCTTTGATCATGACATACATAGTAAGGATTATCTTTGGCATAATAATAATCTATCTTTTAATTGATAAGGAGAGATGACATCAACAATTGTTCTATCCATGATCATGGAACCAATATGATCACATTAGTCCCTAAAACTATCTCATTGAGGATAGTTCCCATAGAACATGGTAATTCAGATAAAGGTTCTTTTCCTGGGTCCAAATGGAATGATTCCATGTGGGTTATCACATGAAAATAACAAAATGTCAATAAACTATCTTGATATCAACTAGACATATCCAAGACATTTCCTGTGAACAAAGTGGTGTGTCCCTGGTTTCCCGAATACATCACGATATCAATGAGTAATCTCGAGATCATGTAACCTTAAGCTAGTCATGTGGTGGGGTGTGGTAGGAATTTTTATGATCTTTTATCCATCCAAATATTGAATTTGGATTCCTATAGAAATCATTCCACATCCATATGTGAAATTATTTTCATCCAAGGAATTCATAGATAATGACTCATTATAGATGAACATGCCTTAGGGGTTTCCTAGAAAATGAGGGTGTATTGCCATTGTTGCATGACTGAGGAAATCAATTTAAGAATCACCAGATTAAAGGAGTATAATCATGGATAACCCACATGAATATATTATCTAAACCTATACTACACATATGAATTCTCAGGAACAACACAGGGTTTTGCGATGAGCTCTAAAACCATGCCCACAACCCATGGGGGTAATACATGACACAGAAGCAATGTCCTGATATGTATGAAATAATTATATGTCTAGGATTATATAAAATTCACACAACCCAAATGAAATTCCTATAAGAGATATTCTGAGTTAACGTATGAGAGTGCATACAGGGACTATAAGTAAGGAAGAAGGCCTAGATTGCAGAATTCATGAACCTAATGGGGTATCACATAGTAAAGTGAATACATTATATGAAATAGGGATCTCATGAAACTCAATTCTTCATGTGATCATTTTATCTTCCAAATAAAATGTGATAGGTCCTCGTGATCAACTATAGAGGTTCTCCAAGGATGATCGTCAGTAACTCTATTCCAGTATGTTCCATCTCTTCTACCCTTATCTTCCTCTCATTTCTTTGTTTGAAGGAGTAATGTTTTATTTATAGGATGATTTAGGAGATGATAAATCCCATTTTCATGGGGAGTACATGTCATGTGTTAGACGAGGTAGTATAGACATAGTAGGATGATAATGTGGTTGCGATATGACTTCAAAATATCAGCATTCTTTAAATTTTATCCTATGATTCTGCATATCATCTTCAGATAATCTAGATTAATTCGTATATAACATTATAAAGATGATGCAAGGTTCCAGTAGTCATAAATATTAGGTCATAATTTTATTTATTGTCTTATTTTTGATCACATGATTTTATAAATGACCATGTAATTACATAATGATTTAGGGTATGCCCTCGCGATTGGTTTTCATGATGGAATATATTATACAAAGACAATTGAAATGAGGGTTCATGTATAACTTTGGTTTGAATTAGGCTTTCTTGAATATCTATCAACAAAATGAATATGGCGGTGATATCGAGAATGTGTTGGGAATCACTTGTGACATCAAAGCATGTTATCATGATCATAAAGATAGTGCTTAGTATCACAGGAGATTAGAATTATTTTAAATATATGAATCACGTGATCATCAACTATGAAAGTGTCATGTCATATTTAAATAGATGATTGATATTGGGAAAACAAATAATTTAGTGGCTAGGATTCAATCATGTGAATAGTACATTGGATGTATCGTCCCACATAAAAACACAACATTGTCTTCCATTCAGTATATAAATAAGTTCCATACATTGTTCAACCGAGATGACAATGTTTTTTGGAACAAATACCACCTACACACACTAAACCACAAGCTTTGTCCCTACTAGAGCTCATCCCATGATATGTGATCCACCAGGATCTCACACCACATTTTCTATATAGGGGATAGCCTATAGTTTTCAGAAACTATGTCCTCTTCCATACACTAGCTAGTTGGGGATGGCTCCCACTAGGTATCAATAACTTTTGTCCCATATGGGCATGTGGCTGAGCATTGTTCTTGCTAGTTGGAATATTAGAAATATTATTTGCATAAGGAATGGAATGTCCATAAGTGCATAAAGGCCATGAAAATATAAATTATCATAATTCTTATCCAATTCTTAAAACATGAATCTTTCAGGTTCTTTCATTAAAATAATATCATTATTTATTCTTTTTCTTCAATCTTTTGACAACCCCAATGCAAAGTGCATATCAAAAAATTATATGTGTCAATAATCATACAATATCAATATGTTATATTCCATGCTACACTTGGTGATTCACATCAATATTAAATAAATTTTTTCATTTTTAATTCTAGGGTGTTTAATTCCCACCACCTTGAATAAAACGATTATTCAGAATTTTAACATAATATTGGTAATAAAGGGTTTTACTTTTGGAAATACCATTTTTTAAAATTACACATTGTGAAATATATAACAAAATATTCACTTTATAAATTATAATTGGAATTACAATGATCCCCTATAAGAAAATATAACTAGGATTCTATGTTAGAGAAAATAAGTGTCCAGTAATAACATGTACATAGAGTAAATGAATAACTAATTATAGGCAGTGATAGTTTTCATTGATGAAAAGAAATTGAATGATCAATAGAATGATGAGGTCCTCAAATCCGTAAATTTGTGATGATTTAAAAGGCCTTTGTATTTATTGGATATTTATTTAAAAGGATTACATTTTTTTTCAAGATTATGTTCCTAATGATGAATAATTATTTTCCTTCCTATGAGTATAAGAAAATATAATTACATGATATGTTTCTATAAACACAATTTCATTCTTTGATTTCCCATTAATAAATTTAAAATTATTCCCTTAATCTAATAAATGAATACCAAAAAATGGATTTTTTATAGTTGAAGAATATTAATTAATGTCTATGATAATATATGATCCATGAAACATTGAAAATTATTTTTTATTATCTCAAACTATTTTCAAAAATCAATATAGTTAATACATTAATCTATAAAACTCAAATTTAATACAACTGCATTATCATTTACAATTATTTTTCATATTTATTAATTCTTAATAATGACCTATTGACTAGTATGTCGCACAGGACAATGGTACCCATGACACCCTTATCCTCATTTGGTCATGGGTTCATGCCCCACCACCTAGCTAGATGTGATGTGTTTTGACCCACAATGAGGGTTTTCCTTTTTATTGTAAACAATATTCATAAAAATAAAAAATTATATATGAAATATTTGAAATAAAATTAATCTTTAATTATTCTTTTCTCTATGGTTTTCAATATTTTTCCCATAATGTCTTATATTTTTATTTTTATATAATACCAATAGTTTATCAATACTTGTAATATTATGTCTATAAAATGTAAAGGGATTTTTCATCAAATAATTTTTCCAATATATCATGTATTAAACTAATGGTTGGTATTTCTATAAATCTTAACTATATATTTAATCTTGTTAGACTCCCATCATATAATCCTTTAAAATTTATTTAATACATTTATTAAAAATTAAATTTTAGAATCATTATCCCAAGATAATATCCATTAATTTTATGTTAATAAGTACACATTTTCTTCTAAAATTTAATATAATCCATATAAGTTTTAGTATTATTAAAAGTAATATGTCATTTAATAGAAAATTCAGAAATTTATTTATTGAATCACCATACATAAATTATTCATGGATTTTTATAACACTTAGGTCCTTACATGGTCTAGATATTTTCATAGGGAAATAATTTTCATCATATATTCAAATCCTTATCAATGATATATAATGAAAATTTGAATTATCCTAAGCATATCCCCTAATATTGTCAAACTCGATGCATTTAATGGTCCATTGTCTTGTAAAATTTTATACTCCAGTAATTCTCGACACAACATTTTCAGAGTTATAACACCTAAGTACATCTTATCAAGAACCTTTTCCACTTATATTTTTTAGAAAAGGACCTATTTATTGTAATATCCACATAATCTATACTTTACCAATATTATTGGATGTTATTTTATACACATCCACAAATTCATTCATAGGCTCCGGTTCCCTAATCTCGGGTTTCCAAAATCTTATTCCTATGCATTTAACTAAACTATCTTTAATTCCCACTGTAATGAACCTGACCCTAGAAGATTAATGTGTGTGCTTACTACCATTAAATTGGAATAAATACAAGGAAATCATATCCCAAAGGACCAAATAGTTTATTATTCTTTCTATACTAGTTAGTAACATAGTCTTGTATTGCAATTGATGCCACAAATTATAAAATTAATATTTCCTATTATTGTTTGATAGAAACTTTATTCCATATTTCATATCCTTATGTATATGTCATAGTAAATTTTATGAAATCCTAGGTAAAGGAAATGAAATAATTCATATCTCAAATGACCAGTACGAGTTATTCATAGGGGAAGAAATAATTTTTCAATAATAATATTCAATATAGAAATTTGAATAACTATGAATACATTCATTTAAAATAAACGGATATTTAATAATTAATATAGAAATGTAAGTAATTTAGAACCTATGGAAAATATATATTTGGATAAGGTATAATAAATATGTTAATGATAAATGACTAAAACACATTCCATTTAATAAATAAACTTAGAATGAAATGTATCCATTGATAATGTCATAGAAACAATTTCATGAATGATGAAAATAACTAAATTCTCAAGGAATGAAATGAAAAAATATTGGATTAAAATTTTCTTAGACATACAGAACCATTAATGTCAAGACCTTTCACATTAGGATTTAATATATCCAAGGTAGAACCCCATATAATTTGGACAACTTATTCACCTCATTAGACAAATGATTCATATAGGGGTTCACTTTAAATGGACTCCAATTAATGTCATACACTTCCAAAGAGTTCATCATATATTTAATAATTGATTTAATTAATAAATAGTGTTCCTTATCATTTATACTAATTTAGAAATGAATTTATATTTATCAATATTTCCCCATATAATTAAATAACGTTAAATGTAAGCACTATTTCTAAAATGGTATAATTTTTAAACAATAATCATATCAATGAAAAATAATGAGGATTTTGAAGGGAAATTTAATAGTCAATGATCACTAGAAAGTTAATATCTCAAGGGCAATTTAATGATAATTAAAATGATTCAAGGAAATAAATTTCAAAAATATACTTGGCAAAATTAGTCCAAATATAAAAAGGGTAAGATTAAGGATGGTATCAATACATGTTATACCCATCTGAGTAAGAATAAAGGGTTTTATTTTTGATAAAATAAAATGTTATTTAAAAAAATTATTGAAGAAAATATACTTTTGATTTTGTAAAATATTTTGAAAATAAATTTTCATTGAAAATATTATATAAAACATTTTTTTTAAAAAAACTATGAAATTTAAATGGAAGCTTAAAACAAAAGTTATCAGGTAATATCCTACATGATTAAAAGTTTATTCATTTTGTATGATAAAAATTTATAAAATTTCCTTGATAAGAAAGAGACAATAATAATACAAAAAATTTGTTAATGAATAAAAATGGATAAAAATAAATTTTAATAAATAATTATAAAATTTATAGAGAAATTTATTTAGAAAACCATTTTATAAAACATGGTTTTGTATAAAACTACTTTCATACCGAAGATAGAAATGAAGTAAAATTTTATAAAAACATTTTCACAATACATTTCATTTAAAATGATTGGTAAAGTGGTACTATCATTTGAAAACTATTATTAGTAACCATAATATTAGAAAATTAATTTAGTAATTAAAAAATTATCATATAATTTCCTTTATTTTAATTTCAAGAATATACAATCTTGATTTGAATAAAATTGTGTTTTGAACCCTTAAAAAGGATATAACATTGAATTGGGAACAAATCAATAGATATATAATGTGTATCAAATTTAAATACATAGAAAAAAGCTATAAATAAAACAATATAAAGTCAAGTTCATTATACACATAATCATATAATATTAACGATAATGATGAGGTAATATGACCCAATGAAAAAGGAATTCATTTATGAAATTCATTTACCACTCAAAAACATTAATTTAAAATAACTTTAGATTAAATTACTAAAATTGAAACTAAAAATAACATGGATAATTAGTAATTCATTATATTAAATTTCATGGGGTATTATATAAACCATAAAAAATAATCTTGGTCCATTAAATTACTATATTCCTCAATCAAAAGAAATTGTGATGGAATCCCTTATCTCGTGTTTTCTTTTTATTCGCACTTGATTTAAACTCTTGTATAGTGGTTTTAACCAAACTATTAAGTTATAAAATATCCATATTAATATATATAATATCATATATTACCTTTTATATCATATTATTACTTTTTTCTAATAATGTTTTATTATTTTATGATTTCAGGGGATAACCTACTTTTTTTTTCAAGTTTGTTTTGACATGTTATTTTATGTTCCTCATAAATTGATCATGATTTAATCATATATAGAATGTAAAAAAGATTAAAATATGATATTTTTATATTATATATGTATTTATATTAATCCCTAAATTTTTGTGATAGGAAGTGAAATACATTGTTCATAGAGACAGTAGGTCATAAGAAGACATGAAAGCTTCTTTAATTTTATTTAATATTAATGAAATAAAAGTAAAGGAAATATATGTATATTATCATTATATAATAATAATTATGTCATATATTTCACATATTTTTTTTAAACCTATACATAATAAATTCCATTTAATGTGTGATGGTTTCACATCGCTTTGAGGGGCAGTAGCCTGCCGTACACACGAACGATGTCATCGTATTTCGAAAGAATGGATATCATGATGGTATGAGTTATAATATAATTTCATAAGCATAAATACATCATATATTTTATAAATATAATACCTAAATTGTATTTATATAATTATTCTTGACATTCCATGTTGTTAATGGAATGGAGAATGGCATTAATGCGGTAGGTTGTGGTCTTTTATAAACAGAAATAATGATTTTGTAACTCATTTGAAGGAGGATTGTGAAATTTTATATCATATATCTGACATAAAAACACATAATTAAATTTAAGACACTTTTATTATTACATAATTGTCATATTAAAAATATTTAAGGGGTTTTAGAATGAAGTAAAAAAAACATTCATTTATGAATATTACATATTATTCTTGTATCTTCTTATCATTTAAAAAAATGCCTTCCCTCTATGGATTTATAACAAATTTAATGCATATAAATTAGAGGACGGAATTTTCATCATTAAATGGGTATGTTATTGATTATTCAAATGTATTGGGATTTTTGAATAAGTTAGGCAAGTGAGATCACATTTATTGAGTAGAAGGAGTGGAATTATTAAAAATACCATAATTTTAAACACCATTGGAAATTTACATTATCTCAGGTGATTAAATTAATGATTAATTTTATATAAAATCTGTGAAAGGGTCCAAATATTTAAATTAAATGTGTTTTGGAAATTTTTTGGGTTATTTCCAAACCTTGTGTTATATGATTAACCAATACATAAACTCATTCTTACATTAATCTCTTTGATTTAAAATATTGTTTTTCACAAATCACATTGTTAAAAATTATTTTTAAATTAATATAGATTAAAAATTATTATTCTTAATAATATTGAATAAATATTTTTAAATTAAACTCATATAAGAGGACGAATATAATTTAATATTTATCATGCAGACATGATGAGAAAGAAGGTTTTTAAAGTGAAAATGTTCATAAGTTTGGAAATATTTTATATTAAAATTCAATATAAAATGGACTCAACTAGCCTAAATTGGATTAATAGATGTATAAATTATCTAATTACATATTTAATCCAATGAAATATATAATATATCATCATAACTTATATTGATGAAAATATAATTTTATAAAAAACATTTATAGTCAATTTATCATTATATTCACATTTAAACATTTGGAAACCTATAAATGAAACCATATAATTTTATATGTTTGTTAATTATATAATTAAGCTCCAATTTAAGTTCTATAAGATAATTTACATTTTAAATAGTAATTTTAATAATATATAATTGTTCTGTACAAACCAGTTTTGCATGTAACACGATATTGTAAAGGAACTCTTTAATGTTTGTAGCACAATCTAATATCAGTGATTTCTGAATTCCTATCTGTAGAATGTTTTAATTGAAAATAATTATTAAATAATTGGTTATCCTATTCTTTTATTCTATTATATGTTTGGTGTTTTGTTTCATATATGATATTAAATAAAATGATAATTTTTTTAGAATTTTGGGGTGTTACATTTGAGCTAGATACACTTGACCATGAAGAAATAATATCCATGGTTGATAAGGTGGTACTAAAAAAGATTCATAATCTTCAATTCTCTTGTGTAGAATCAAAGGTCAATTCTTGAAAAAGAGTGTGATATTATTCTCAAGAAAATTAATGTTTTCTCAATATAAATAATCCAATATATACATGGAATATGATCAAATTACACAAAATGGAGATTAATTGGACTTTGAATAAAAATATTACCACACACATCAACTTCTGAAATAGTTATAAAAAGATTATATAGATATCAATTCTTATTTGGTGGTGGATCTATGTTCATAAAAACATACAAAACATCCAAATATATAATGAATTAATTCATAATATGACATACAAAAATCTCGTGTATATTTTACCAGTACTTCAATAATCATGATCCATCTTAGCATAAGTCCTTCCTTTTTCCCTTTTTATTGGATTTTTTTTGTAATCTTCATTCTTTTTAACCCTTTTAATTGAGTACTGGATAAGATAATTCCTTCTATCTCATATTTTACTACATAGAACTTTTAAGGGTACATTAGAATGAATTTTATTTCCCTCCATCATATTATTCATTTATACATGGAAATTTACTACTTTACACCCTATCATTCCACAAATAATATATCCTAGTTCGTTTTGATATATCAATTAGATCCACTTTCCACATTTTCACACAAATGAAATCGGATCTTTGACCTTTTATCAAATTTACTAGATCAACATCCTTGAGACATTATCCTTATTTTCTTTTTCATGTTTAGATGTTCAACTATGAGCTATTTTCTTAATATGTTTTTTATATATGGTTTGGAATAATTATAGTATTTCATTCTTGAACTTTCACTATGTTGGGAATATAATTTTTGATTTCATCAAATTTCCCTTGAAATTTGTTAAAGACATATTATATCCTATTTAAATACATTTAATTGAATAAATGAAAATTATGGAAGAGTATTTTTAAACTAAAAAAAACATAAATTATAAACCATGAACATTATATGGATAAATCAATAATTACCCATATTCCATAACCAATTAATTTATAGGCATCAATATTTGTTTTATGTGTTCTTTAAGATTACATAAAAAATGATGGGAATTTTTTCACATTACTAATGGTATGTAGTGTCCTCATTGATTCACCAAATCATATCTCCAGGTTTTCTAAACCAAGTGTGTATTATAGCCTATTTCCATCCACCATTTTCGAATCAACTCCAACTCAGTAAATTGTTTTCGGTGATGTTACACTAGGTTTTTTTGTTCCAGGGCCACATCAACATGTATTTTCCAAATATGTATTTATTTAATAGAGAAATCATTAAATGTAATTTTCTAAAAATATTGGTTGTTTTCATATATTTGTTATTATCCTTATGGATTTAAATATATTTTCTGAATCACAATCCTTAAAAAACAATCCATTTTTCAGATATAAAAAATTACTACAATATCATCAATACATTGTAATTCATGAATTCATATATAAAGGTACACATAAAAAATCTGAAAAGAGCATAACTCCTATTGTTTTTGGGTGATTAGGGGAATTAAATTTAAATATGATACATGGATACTAAAACATTTTTTGGGACATCATTAACATGCTCAAAAATTCTATTGGTCTTTAGAAATTTCATGAGATAACAAAGGGACATGCCTGATAAATAGATAATATCTAAATCACATTAATTGAATAAAAAAAAATTACATGAATAAAGTGTTATGCATTGTCTAATATTAATTTCAACTATTAATAAATTTTTTGATAATCATGATCTTGAACAATGAGGCATGATATAACATGAAAACATTATGGTAATTTGGTAATATGAAAACAATATAAAACATGGAATCATAAACATAATTAAAGGAAGAAAACCCTGAAAAATTAACATTATTTTCCTTATAAAACCACCCCAACACTTTACATGACATATAATAAAATTAAAGCATTATCCAATGGATTATATTCTATATAATTCTAGGACCACCCATTACATTATAAACATGTACATACCTAAGTTTTCTACAAATATCATTCAATATAGGATCATATTTAATCATATAAAATCACCTGATTAAGAATTTTATGATTAATAAATGGATGTTTATAATAAATTAATGACATGTATGTATAGGTGAACAAACCTATGTGGAAATGGTGTTGAGTATTCATAAAACAAAGGTTTAGCAGGGAATGTGAGAGTATCATCTCAGTAGTAGAATGAGTAATCTAAAATATTAATGGGAAATCATAATGAGACTAGATTGGGGCCCTCATAAAATGTAAATAATAAGGGTAGTAATAAGGTTTTTTTAAGAACATAATCCCACATGACCAATTTTTAATTAAAAGACAAAAGGGAAATGCAGGTGCTTGAATATAGATGATAATGGGGGGGGGCTTAACATGAGAAGCTGTTTTCAAAATCTTGGGAGGAGCATGTTGAGAGCTTCAGGGAACCTTGGGAGTGATGAAGAGAGGAAAGACTACTATAATGATGAGATACATAGTGTTTAGTGAAGATACATGTGATTTTTCACAGATTAATAAAGGAAAAGGGAGGTGAGGTATTTATTATTAGTTACACTTAGAGATTGTTTCCAATAATTTATTAAAAAAACCTTCCTAATGTTATTGAACACAATTTTATCCCATGTGAAGTGGTATTAAATATTTTTTAAGGATAGAAACAATTTTTCTTTAAAATATTATACCTTTTTATGTATAGAAGAGTCAAATTAATTTTTTTTAAAACCTTATGATACAATATAGGTTTCAAGGGATTCTTATAGGGTTTATAAAAAAATAACATCTACTAATAGAAGAATTATTATAATGTGTAAAAATATATTTGTTCTTGGTTACCCTTAATTTAATATATAAAATTAATTTTGGGTCATTATGATTTCATAGTACAGATCATATATTTTTTCTAAATTTATATTTAACGCAAAAAATCTCATTCATCTAAAAATAATTAAAAAATATCATTAAGAAATTTCGACATGATTATTTCCAAAATAATATTTATTTTATAAATTAAAATATACATATATGAGAATATACCCATTTAAAAAATGCACATTTGTTAAAAATAATAATTTTTAAGAATATATTTCAGAACCATATCTTATTTACACTATAAATATATATTATCATTTATATGTAATAAAAACTATTTCATAAAAATATATTTTTAAAATATAATTTATTTCTAAAAAATATGATTTCAAAAGAGGAGTTTGTTTTGATCAATACTATTAATTTCACATGAAAGTTACAATTTGTGTTTTATCATATCAAAATATAATTTTTATCAAATTGAATATATACTAATGAATAAGAAATAATATTCATGAAATATAAATATAATCATTATTTTACAAAATTTCATACTGTTACTGTGTTGATACACATATGTTTAATACCCCATTTAATTACATTAGGGTAAGGTTCATGACTATGAGATTTTTTTAGGGGGGGGGGGTCAGGGAACAATTTTTTTGTTGTGATCTCAATGATCTTGAAGATCTCACCCAAAATATTTATATAATGATATAATTTTTTAATATCAGCATGGGAATTGTCAATAAAAATAATAGTGATTTTATCTCCCACATAAACTATAATATACATTATCCATAGAGTACTACCCTACTAGTTGAGGACGTATCTTCTTTCATCTATTTCAATTGGAATTTATTATAATAATTTATTTATAGTATTCAAATTATCAATGTTCAATGGATATAGTATCAATTTTTTTTATTTTTAATGGGTTTGTAAATCAAAAAGGATATATCATTAAAAAGTAAATAAGTAATTAATGTTCATTTTATAACTAATTTATATAATTACACAATTACACACTTTAAAAGGGAATTTCATTTATAAATTTTGTGTTCATTATATATAGATCTATTTTAACCTTATTATGACAAATTCATTAACTCCTTATATAAATCTCTCAATTGTATCAACTAGTTGAATCTGAACATGGGTCAGTTTCATTTCTCTGAATCACATTCTATTGAATGTTTCATAAGACATTTTGTTTATACTTGAAACTAGATCACTGAAATCACTACCCAATTTAGTATATCAAATAATAATCAAAATATAAAAAACATTTTGATCTATTTTTATTTTTAGTTGGATTTTATATACCACAATATTAAATTTCCCTATTAGTGGAATGGTGACTAATTTTTCAATATTATTTTTATTCCATACTAAATCCTTCATAAACATTAAAAAATGGTCATTTTTTTAAATCCTCATAAAATTTATGTTGATGTTTAGTTTTTACAATATATATAGATAAATTTCTATATCAAATTCAATATTAACATCCCTTAATCGATATATTAATGGTATTGGGGGATGGTAATGTGGTGGTTCTTTGGTAGTCTCCATTTTCTATACACTCTTTTCTCTATCATTATTATTTTCTTTTACTTCCTTTCCTAATTTAAGACCATCTTACATTATTTATACAATTATCTGTTTAAAATATAAAAATATATGTAGGGGTGATGATATAGGAATTATTACATTACTTCTACATCCCTCTATTATATTTATTTGAAAATATCCCTATATGAATCTCAAGGTTTCACATTGAAACTTATTGATTTTTTTAGTCATCTCCCAATTCATTGATCATAATATCTAGATTCATGGAGTGTCTAATAATATCCATAAGTTACACTATAGTTGATCTAATAATTGCATTGAGTTCTCCTATATTAAATAGACCTAACTCAATAACAAAGGAACTTAATGCTGAGGCTGAAATCATGGTGGCCTGGGATAAAACAACTGGACTTTATTCTCATTATAATATTTTCTTATTATGGATTTAGTACCAAAATATAATTTTGTTCATTATAATATTTATAATTCATTAATTCTTAATATATACACTCTGGATTTAAATTATTCATTATTACATCTAATTTCATTGTCATAGTATTCATCTGTTGGAAACCAACCCATTTTCAACCATATATGCACCTCTTTATTGCTCATCCTCATGATTCTATTGAAAACAATTTTTGGTTATATAATCCAATAACTTGTAACTATAGTCTAGTGGATTTTAAATAATTAAACCTCTTGTATTATAATTAACTGTTGACTGATTTTCCAATGATAAATGATTTTTTAATTAGGATCCATACATTGAAGATGTACTGGTGTAATTTAATAATCAAACTCTTAAATCATAACCTATAACTATAAACATATTATTTATTAGTTTCCCAAAAAATGAAAATATTTTTTCACAAATCCATCTATGTTGACGTATTTAAAATCATTTTCAATAAAAAATTTAAGAGAGCATCTTTTTTTATTGAATGCGGGGTAATACATTGAATAAACACGATTGATTTATTAGTTAATGAATATTGGAATAATAATAATAAAACTGAATCATTTAAATCATATTTTAACTGAAATGTGTTTCACAGTTATAGTAAACTCCCAAAATAAGAATTTGGGTCTTCATATGGTAGCCTAATAAATTTAATTAATCATGTGATTATTTGGATGACTACCATAATGATCTCTAAGTATTTCATGGTGATAATATGTATGAGAATAATTGGGTGGACACAAAAATTTGAGGTTATTCCATATATGAAAAGTGTGCGTGCCTTAGGATTCATTCCTTGGAGCTCTTGTAGTACACCCTGCCCTTATTCATGTCTTCCCCTGTGGTATAATCATCTCCCAACCACAATTTATTTTTATTTTTAAAAAACATTATTCTTAATAAATAGTATCCTTTTTATATAATGATTTATTTCTTGAACTTATTCTTTTGTCTTTCTTTCTAATGATTATTTGAGGAAAAATTATATAACTAAAATAATAGATCAATAAGACAAAGTTAAATTGGGTAAAATCGGATTAACGAAACTAGAAAACTCTAAAAACTTATTAGAATATTTAACAAATTATCCCTGATAAAAGTTATAGTTTTGAAGTCTCCCTAAGGTGTTGTTATTTCTCTTAGGTATGCCCATGTTTAAATTTATAAAAACTAACTCTGAGTAAAAAATATAAAAATATAGCACTGTGGATATCAAGGATGATCCAAAGAGAAAATGAAGAAGTGAAATTGAATATTTGTAGGAATAATTTTTTTAAAAGGATTGAAGAAATGAGATTTGATAAGAGTGAGAAAAAAGTTTGATTGTTTAATGAAAATGATAAAGACAAAAAATAAGACAAGAGGAAATGGTTTTGAATATTAATTGAGAAAGTCATGCTGATGATGGTAGAAATTGAGATAAAATGAAATTGATTTCATAAATAATATTGATTAAATAATAGTGGGTTTGATATCCATAAGTGGAAGACCAAGTTATCATGTTATCCTTTCTTCAACAAAGAAATCCCTTATTTCCCATTGTCTATTAATTTAGGAAATTTATAAATCATAATTATCTTTAAATGTTTTTTCATAATAATTACCAAAAATGAAATATTGATCATCCATAGTTTAGGCTAACCAATTTCACAATTTAATATAAATTTATATTAAACAATCAATGGGAATGATGAATAAAAAAGAATGTGATTACAATTTTAATATTAAACCACATAAACCAAAAAAATTAAAAAAATATAGCAAAACAACCCAACACAACTTCCTCATTTTTCTACATCACCCAAAAACATGAAAAGAGTTAACCTCTCATTATATTATTGAGGGAGTAATATGGAGGGATAAAAAGTAGAAAAACACAAATATAAGTGGGTATAAAATAGGTTAAAACCCTATGTAACACATATTATTTCCTTACAATCTTTTATCTAGATTAATCCTTGGAAGAAATGCATCAAATTTTTATTGATCATTAGGTTGTGATATAGTGGAATAAATTTTCAAATATATTGTCCATTATTAGTAATAAATATTTCTTGCAAGATAAATCAATATTTCAGGTCATAAGTCGCAAGTCCCTAGTTGAACTCCCATAAAATGCATGAAAATGGGTCTTTCTATCCACATTCAACTAATTGATGTGAGTGAAACACCATGAAAGTAATAATCCCCTATTTTATTGTTGTTTATTCTCTTTACATAATATATAAAAAACTTTTATAATAAATATTTCTTATCATGATGTTTATTTATGAAGAAAATATATAGTTTGAATCACTAACATGTTTATTTAACCATTGTTATTAAATTTTAAGCCCCAAAGAAACCATTTATCATTTGTTGTCACGGGAGGACCTTTTTAAGTGGATATCGTATTCTATTTAGCCCCATTAACCAGTTATCCTTAAATTAGGGTATTTATCCAAAGATAAATGAAAAGTTTAATAGATCGGATGGATTTGAAAATTTATATATCAAATTATTTGTATTTATATATAATAAATGTGTGCATGAAATTAACATATCCTATGTAATTGAGGAATATTTGGTAGGGACCACTACATGTATATGTTTGGTGATTATTTGTTTTTCTATGGTTCTTGAATTTCTTGATGCTAGTGTGAATCGTTCCTTCATATAATTCATGTTGGTTGACATGATTGGTTTTTATACCAAACTTATTCCACAAAAGTTGGATCAATCCACTCCCCTGTGAAGGATGAAGATGTTGATTTTAAATTCATTCAGTTTCAAGTTTCGATTGTAGAAATTAATGTCATGTGGGACTTCATTATCTGAGATATTGATATTTGTTACATTATTATTAGAATACATTATATTATCTATTATAAGTGATATATTAAGTATTATTATCCCTGAGTTTAGTTTTATTCTTTAGATGGTATCCCTAATACCTTCTAGGGTGACTGGGATCATAGATAAGAATTATTGTGGTTTTATTTTTCATATGATGAAATGGGTTGATTCATGTTTTTGAAGATGTTTCATGATGTATTTGACTAGAGTTTGAGAATTTTGCATCATGTAGTGGTGAATTATAATATAACCAGACATTTCATACATAGATATTCCATAATAATAGAATAAAATTCATTACATAATAAAATGACACATTCCATAGTAGTATAGGTCTAGTTCCTTTGGAAAATTGGAGACATGAACAACTAGTTCATAAGAGTTCTACCTCGTCTCCCACTTTGTTCATCATAACTAGAGACCTTCTTCGACACTGCACACATATAACGTTTATTTATACACTAGGGAAAGGAAACATAATAAAGGGTGTGTTATGAAGCACAGTATGGGTAAACAAGAGTGATGTCAATGTTTATATAATAATAATATTATTATAATTATATGAGAACTAGATGATAACAATTAAAATCCATTCCCTACATATTAAAGATCATAACCATATGTGTTGGAATAAATCATGATAGTTAATAAGTCATGAGTAAAAAATAAATGAAATAACATAATATTTGAGATAATATAATAGGCATAAATCTTAAAATTGTGTATATAAAAGAGAATAGAAAATCATAACCACTATATTTATGGTTTCCATTATGAGACCATCAATGTTTATTGGGTTAACTCCCCAAACCATCACTGTAGTAATGATTAACTTCTAATACAAGAATAGTTGATTGGTTTCAATCCCCAAAAAATATTAGTATTCATATATTACTCCCATGACTGTCATATTGGATGAGTCCCTTACTGATCTAGGTCACTCCCTGTTTCAATCCTATTTATATCATGTGATATCAATTTTTACCTAATACATTACAGAGAGATATAGGCCCCATCAATAACATAATTAAAATAATAAATATTTTTTCTAAAATATCATACAAGATTCATCATATTAGATCCCAAAATATTTAATGGGCTTCATAAAAGTTTCATCACAGTATTACCCATGGAAATGTAATGGGTTTCGTAAACATTTCATTATTTCATCATAGCATAACACATGGAAAAAGTTATGGTTCTGGAAACATGTTGTAAACATCAATATAAACCACCTATATAATCTCTAGAACATCTTGAGTTAATTGATTATATATCATCTTAGATGAAAAATTATTGTGAACATCATGTAGATCATTTTATAAGAAAATTACTATCTTCATTTTCAAATCATTTATTTAAAATTAAAAAAAAAATATTAAAGGAATAATTTTAATTGAAAATATTTTTTAAATATTTTAAAGTATAATTTAAATAAATTTGTTGTCATGAAGGTAGAAAAATCCACTCGTACCATGTACCATAAAAAATTCGTTCTACCTTTTCAGTAAAAAGTCAAATGTAATTAATTATAAAATACAATTTGGTTGAGTTAAAACTATTCTGTAAAATATATATAAAGGGTAAAAAATAAACTAATAAAAAAATTGGTTAATTTTATATGCTTTTATTAAAACATTTTTATAAATCCTTGTCATTGAAAAAAGGATTTGTTACCAAAGATAGAAATAAAGATGATTTTTATTAAAAACATTCATTATGATTCATGAGTACATAAATTGATAAATATGAAAAAAACGTGTATTTTAATGAATTATTATATGGAGACTTTAAATCATTATTTTCATGAAATATAGATAATAATATTTCATCGTCGAAATTCTTATCATAAATAATCTCGATAAACAATGATGTTGTAGCATAAATGTTTTACCAATTTGTTATCTTTTGAATCATAATCCATAAGAATGAAAAAACCATATTTGGATATAAAAATATTTAAAATATTCATAATAATAATTATTTAATACATTCTTATGTTGTATATACACCCCAAAAAAGAGACATGTAGTCAATATGGCATGTGGCTCATGGATATAAAATTGAGACAAAATCCGCTAATGCTTTGGTGAATATTGAATCATAATACCCATGTGAAGATAACATTAAATAAAAAATTAAATGTCATTAAAATAAAAAATCATGATATAAAATGTCAATGTAATTGTATACATACCTCATAAATGATGATTGGTGCATAATATAACATATGTCTCAAAGAATACAATTTGAGAGAAAAATACCTTTCCTCATGTCTTGATATTATTCATATATATACAATCATAATATATAATAAATTTAGATTTACTATCAATTAATTTTATAGAAATTAAATATATATCATACAATATATCAGTTATATATTATTATGTATTAATTTTTATTAAATTGTTTTTGTTAAAATCTCATTTCAGATAAAAACTGCTTCATTTTTCATGTATGTTTTGTTTTAGTATTTTAGATAATTTTAATTTTATCATTTCTACATAAACACTAATATTATAATAATGATATAATTACAATAAATATTCATCTTATTTTTATTTATAATAATCAACTGAATTTAGAGATAGAAAATTAATAACACTGTTCATGGTGATGGTGGATCAATGATATGCATGGACACTATTTCCATTGACTCGATTAATGAAATGATGTAATGGTAAATAATAATTCACATGTCCCAAATATATATTTTTATCATAAATATCATATTTTTTCATTAAATATACCTTAATTACCATCCATATTTAAAAAAATTCAAAAAGGTATCACATCACTTCTTAGAGAATGTAGTCCATTAGTATGCATAAGCAATGTGTCATGACCATCCTTCTTCATGATGAGGGAATGGATAGAGTAGTGCCACACCCTTCCTTTTTCAAGATGAAGGATAGATAATGACCCCCTTTTGTCTCACCATTAATAGTCCCCAGAGTTGTGACTAGAACCAAGGGTATAGAGTCTCATAGAAAATTGATGGCATTACACTTTTTTAATGAAAAATGATCGAGAGAAAAAATGGTTAAATTTCATAAAAATTATAAAATTTTATATAAAGGAAAACCCAAATCCAACCCATGCCTAATTTTAAAATAAACTGTGAAAAATGAAGAACCAAATCACCAATGAATATACTAAATGAATGAGATTAAGAAGACACACTACAATAATCCTGAAGAACTTTCTAGTAGTGTCTATCATGGTCCTCAAAGTCCTCAGAGAAACTTGAAAAAGGTTTTATAAAGCATGGTAGGAATTATTGTATATTCAGTAGGGAGACCAATTTTACTCGAAAACTTTTTGGAGAAGCATAAAAATTCCCTTGTGAAAACAATAGAAACCAACCATACCTACCACGGAAAAATAATAACCAACCTAGCCTCACTAGGGGCTGCTCACCAAATAACACAAGTTAGGTAAGGTAGTGATATAATCACATCGATTATTTGGGTACCCTACACCACATTTCCCACTCGATTACTGCTCATTCCAAACGGATTACATATTTACACTACCGTCCGTCCCTAAATGTAGTCCCACTATCACAACTACCCCACACACACCAGGGCCACAGATTACACATATCCTGCATGCAGACGCATGGGTCACAACAACCACACCTCTCACCCAAAAACACCTAGTCCTCATCCCGAAGACACCTAGGTAACAAACCTGACCTATAGAAACTTGGGACCCTTTGTCACAACATGACCGACCTAAAGGATCTTGGGCTATAGTTACCCTCAAGACATTATAGCCCGCCTAGATATGCTTGCTTTGTAAGATCCCAAAAGGGGGTGCAAGGAAGAATGTCAGTATATAACCATCCATCCTCCCACAAGGATGTTGGGAAAGATGTCCTCTCCCATGAAATGAGTATTTTCAGAAAATAGTGCTAAAAAATGGTGGGTCTCATATTGAAAATCGAAATGAAATACAATTTATTCATTTAAGTAAACAATAACCCATCACAACCTATTGGTTTCAAACCAACAAAAATCCCACACAAAACCACCATTGCTGCTACCCCTATATGCACAACCACACAACAGCCACATCCAAAGAATAAACCCAACCCCTTTTTCTTTTAATCAATGGTTATTATTTATTATGATGTTTAATTTAATTAATTTCATAACTACCAAGGATACTACTATCAACAACCATTATCAACACAATAAGAAATTCAAGCTACAGTCCCACTACAAAAATAGAAAATAGACATATTATAGTCCCACTGCACAATGTCACTTGGCAGACACAAAAAGGTATCCCCAATAACTACATGTTCATCCATTCTAAAAATCAATCAATATCACGTCCATAGATTCTATCACTCGTTCTATACTACCCCATACACAATCCCCTCAGCAAGACACCACCAAAAAGAATCCAAACTACACCAATAGGACATACCCCCAAAACAATGTCATTCCCACTGTCCACCCATGTACCCTTAACAAGGCTACCGATAAATACTTCAACCAACTCCCACATAGTAAAAAACCCAAAAAAACAGCACACAACCACACCATTATGCCAAAAATATTCAGATTTAAAAAGCGGGGTTCTTTAATTCCACTTTAAATAACATGGGTTATCACAGAACAGATCTGGTCCTGGGGAATACATTTATTTAACCAACTGTACATGATTAAAGTGATTGATATTTTCAATTATTCATTTTGTATCAACAACAAGAAAAAGAACATCACTAGTGCAAAAGAAAAGGCCACCAATGACCATGATTTTCACAAGGCCTTTCATCCATAATAATTTATAACAAGAAAACAAGGATAATTAAATTAAATAGCACACAATATTCATCTATATTAAATTATATTCCTGTTATCATACCAGTTCATGTTATATTTTTATCATCTTTCCCCCCCTCATTCATTACTCTTCCTAAATAAAGAAATCACTAGTTCTCTCCCAAGAAGCATTAATGCACCCACCCTTTATGATGAACAGTTAAAGAGATACTATTAAAAATCCATACTTGGAACAACATATGATCGAAGTTACTCCTTGAACCATGAACAAGGGGCCACGAGAGTAGTAGGGGACTCCAATAAAACCAAACAAGGAGGGTGGTGTAGTGTAGGTGCATAACTCTTTGAGGAATAGTTACCCTATTGACTCCAATAGAGAATGAGAGAGTCTAAGGAAATATGAGATATTGGATTAAGAATAAACCCGATCATAATAAATAAAGATACAATATGAATGTTCTTAATAATAGGATCATGGATTGACCATTTGGATAGACAGTTACAATGTTTAGGGGATGTTATAGATATTGAAAATTTAATTATTCTCCTATGAGATGGTGGAAAGTGCTTTAAAATGGCTATGAGTAGAAAATTTCTCATTTAACGATGAAAATTACATAAGAGGGGAGAAACTAGAAAAACCCCTATACAACTAGAAATGAAAATGACTCTGATGTTGATGCCAACACTGACGTTGACATTGATACTGATGCAGATGCTGACATGATCGCTAAAATTGACACCGACGATGACATTATCACTGATGCCGACACCGACCCGGACGCTGATATCAATACCGAAGCCAACATAGATGCTAAAGTAGATGTTGGTGACAACATAATAAAATGACTAGCCCACACCGACAGTAAAAAAATGTGTCACCGACAATAACAGTACAAAATGACTCATTGACACCGACAATTCAAAATGACACACCGCCACCGATAGTTCAAAAATTACTCACTCACACCGAATTTAAAAACATGAATCGCCGATAAAGATACTAAAAAAATAACATTCCCTCACCGACAGTAAAAAAGGAATCTCCAAAACTAATAATAAAAATGTTACTCACCGACACCAATAGTACAAAATTCACTAGTCGACACTGATAGTATAAACATTGATCACCAACACCAAAAGTACAAAAATCACTTGCCAAACCAATAGTAAAAAAATTACTTCCCAACATCGACATTACAAAAATGACTCACTAACACAGACTGTAAAAAAATGCCCTGGACACTAATAGAATAAAAAAGGCTCACTAATAGAAAATTTTTATTTTTAGTAAAACACTCGAAATGAGTCACTAACACCTTCTAGAACACCCCATACTCGGTATTTACACAAAGTAATTTCCTATAGAGGTCTTGGTCAATATTTCAAATTCCTCTCAAACTATTCTGGACTCGATAATTCAAAACCAAAAAAGAGGAAAATGGGGTCTGAATTACCACCCTGTAAGATACCTATCAAGGAAGAAGCACCATGTGTTGTTCCAATACTGGAGTGAAAACCATGACATCCATAAATACCTCCACAAATAATACTTCCACAAAAAACTACATGAATATAATAGCTCCCAATGCTCTAGCACATGGATTAGGGATCCCCTTACCCAATGTTAATATACTACCTTCTTTGGGCAGCATTGACTCTCCCACATTGGTTTAATCTCATATACATTAATGTATCTTAATTAGTAATTAGGTACTCCCCTCCCCATATGTCACGACTTCTCGCACATAATAGAAAAGGAAACAACTAATTTAATAGAAATAATGTCAAACATCACCATATAAGAAATAAATAAAGAAGAAAACAACAGAAAAACTTTTAACCATTCTGGGTACTAGGAACACATTTGTTCATCCTACTCTGTAGTACCCTCATCGAGGACACCATGCCTACAACAACACATGTACCAAAGGAATGGTCCATCCACAAAGCCCCTACTCCTGATGGTCATGGATATCCATAGTCCACTTCATGAATATCTTTTTATCCTCCATATCTATTTCTACCAATTCAATGACATAGGAGTCAGCGTGTAGATACCGACGAAGGTAAGAGACATGAAATATGTTGTGAGCCCTCTCCATCCCCGGTGGAAACACCAGCTAATATTCCACCTCATCAACTAATCCCAACACATCGGAGGGCCCAATGAACATGGGAGAAATCTGTCTTCCCTTACTAAACCCCAGATACCCATGTCAAGGGGAAACCATCAAGAACATGTGGTCCCTAACCTCAACTCCAAGGGACAACTCCTATGATCAGTATAAGAATTCTTCTAGTCTTGATCATCCTTCATCCTCTCACAGATAATAATATTCGTCTCCGTCATGCTATGCACTACCTCTAGTCCAATAAGGGCTGCTTCTCCAACCTCGATTCATCCCAAGGGTGAATGAGAAGACCTTCCATACAATTCCTCTAATGGTTCCATGATAATGGTAGAGTGATAGATATTATTATAGAAAAATTATGCCTAAGGAAACTATCTCTCCCATGATTCTTCGTAGACCATAACACCCACCTTATGCATATCCTCTAACATATGGATGGTCCTCTCCATCTTCCCATCTATCTAAGGGTAGAAAGTAGCACTAAGGTGTAGATGGGTGATGAAATATTGTTGCAATACCCTCCAGAATCATGAGGTAATCCATGAATCCTATATGAGATGATGTATCTCAGAACCCCATGAAGCTGTACCACCTCATCTATATAACTATTTATCCAGGAAGCAACTACACTCGACTCCTTTATCACTAGGAAGTGATCCAACTTCATCAGCTGATCCACCACAACCTTGATAACATCAGAGCCTCCCTGAGACATGGGTATCCATAGGATGAAATCCATAGATATGTCATCCCACAAACACTGGGGGATAACTAAAGGTAGAAACAGACTTCTAGGAACATGTTTCTTAGCCTTCTACTACTGAAACACCATGAACCATTCCACAAGAAACACTAATTCCTTCATCACAGCAGGCCACCAAAATTGTTCCCTAAATCATAGGTACATCATGTAAAATCTTAGGTGTACCTCCAAGGGTGATCTATGGAACTCATGGAGAACTCCCACGTGGATCGCCACTGGAAAAAATAGTATTCCACAGAATAGAATCTTATTCTAACCATCTTATGTCCATTCCTTCAAAGCATCACTATGGTTAACACGATCACACATCAGTTCAATCTCTATATCTCCCCACCAAGACTCATCCACCTAGCATATTAAGGAAGACTGTACTATCATCTAAAACAGATAGCATCTTCCACTATCCACTCCAACATCCATGTGTAAGGAAGCCTACTCCTCCATCACCTTCCAAGAATTCATAGAATCTTTAACCACTTCCCTATACAATTTCCTACACAAGGGATAGGCCACAATGATTCCCTTACCATCAATGTAAATGAATTTGAAGTTTTATTCTTGGAGATACCTCATCCGCATCCATTCCCATAAGTTCATGTCCCACTGGGAAAAGTTGTACCTCATGTTATTGTGATATGTGAAGACCACAAAGCACTCTTGGTTAGGTAATGACACCATAACATAAGAAAAAAACACTGCAATCTCCAGATCATGGGTGGCATAGTTATTTTCATGGGGACATAACTTCATAAACCGATAAGATATCACGCCTTACTGCTGCATCAATACACACCCCAAACCAAAACCGAAGGCATCACCAAACACCCCAAACACCAACCCTTCCTTAGGTACAAAGAAAACTAAATCAGTAACCTACCTCCACTTCAGAATGATGAATGATACATGGCATTGCTTTCTCAACACAATGTCTTGGTATTTATTATTCAAGGATTTCAATAGAGCTTTAACTCATGCGATGTCGAGTACGAACCTCAGGTAATAGCCCACCAGACCATGGAAGCCATTAACCTACACCACATTATTGGGTGATTCCCAAGAAACAACTACTTCATCCTTTGATGGTTCAACTGTTATCCCTTGTTGAGACACCACATGTCCACGTATGTGAACATCTCACATCAAGAACAAGCACTTGGAAAACTTCTAGAGAGCTGGTGGTGTCGGAGGACCTCCAAGACAGTCCTAAGATGATCGGTGTGCATATCCTATGACCTTGAGTAGATCAAGATTACATCAATGAATATAATGATGAAAGAGTTTAAGAACTCATTGAAAATATTGTTCATGACCCCCATGAACATGTCTAGTGAGTTCATGACACCGAACGACATGACCAATATCTCAATATTCCCATACATTCACCTAAAATAATACTTCTAGATATCACCCTCTTTCACCCTCAACTGGTGATATTCAGACAATGAATGAGTCTTAGAGAACCAACATGCTCCCCTTAGTAGGTCCAAAAGATCATCTATTCTTGGAAGGGGGTAACAGTTCTTGACTGCTTCCTAATTAATTCTCTGGTAGTGGATATAAAACATTATAATACCATCTGCATACTTTGAAAACAAGATTAGAGCACCCCATAGTTGCCCACTATTCTAGATAAATCCATTCCTGATTAGATCTTTGATCTGAATCCACAAATCCCCCAACATAGAAGGTTCTATCTGATAGTGAGCCACTAAAATTAGATAGACACTGAGTTGAAAGTATATTCTGTACTCAACATTCCATCGAGGGGGTATAACCACAACCTCCTCTAGGAATACATCCATGAACTCTCCAACAACCAGGGGAACCTCCACCATCTCTATATTTTCTAATTCCACTAACAGCACGACCATCAAATAGAGAAGAGGTTTAATATTCCAGCTTCCCACCTGAGATCTTTGATCATCAATGAAAGCTATGTAGTGGAAATCCACAAATAAAACATGAAATTTTTTCAAAAGATGTTTATATAAGTATGAAAAAATGACCATGTGATCCCCCAGAAAACATTTTACAACAGCATTTGTATTGAAAGAAGATCTCAATTGGATTGATTCAGCCCCAACATCAGTCCATATCATCGTAAAGCATCAAAAAAATTGGTAAGAATTTCAATTGGCATTATCAATGCCAGGGGAACGTAATGATTCACTACATCCAGTCCCAAAGAATGGGAAAGACTGGGTGCAACAATGGAGTGTGAAGGTTCTGAATCAAAGAAAGCACAAGTATGAGTGCTAAACAGATTGCACGTACCTCAAACAACATTCGTCCCCACTATAACTGCTACATCAGCAATGTGTACTACCCACATCTGGCTCCACTGCCATATACTATTGGACACCACCCCGACCATGCCCTTGTCTATGTCTATGAGGAGGAAATTGAGTTCGACTTCCTCCTGCAGCATTTACCCTCGGTGGAACGTGATCCTGTTGTTCCTACTACTAAAAAGGCCGGGCCGACAACATTTGCTAATGTGGGTGATGAACCTTCCCACCTCCACTATTTTGAGCTCTAGATTCTCATTGGCTACAAATATATCCATGAAATCCATAGACAAATAACCTCATTCACACGCCCTTCAGCAAAGGGTGAGGACCAGGATACCGAAACTAGAACTGTTGAGGTGAACTCCCCACCGGTCAAAACCGGGAAGGACCTAAAGCCAGAGAATTGCTGCTGAATACATTCCTATTTGACAAACTTGGTTGGATCCCCTCTTTCATTACATCTCCCAACAATTGTATCCTCTCCACTACCTCATCCTCCATCTATACCTCTATGTATGTCAGTAGAGTGAATGGGGAACTTCAAACTAAAGATATAGATAAGGGAAGTTCTACAAGCATCACGTTCAAGAATCCTCATCTGGAATGTGTTCTGGAGAAAAATGGATGAGATATTTGAACGTGATCCCCAATTACCTCACTATCTTACTCCCCTACTAAAGGAAGAGATGATCCAGTCTCTTCTTGGCCTTCATAATCGAGTATCGTATGTCAGCCCCAAACTCCTTCTAAACATAGGCCCATGAAACATCAGTTGCACTCCTCTCAATGAAGTAAAGAATCCAACAATGATATGCCCCTCCAATAATCTGGATCACAATCATAGGAACCCAGTACTCTCTCGGAGCCCGGATAATAGTAAATTTGATTGTTAGCTCCTCGATCCATCATTCCATCTCCAGGTCTAAAACACTTCCTTCGTACTTCCCCAGGGCCTGTAGTTAGAATGAATGAAAGTTATTCTTCCCCAAGTAATATTCATTTTCTCAATCAACCCTTTATTGATCAACCATGTCGGCACGATGGCCCTTAACTGCTTTCACCACACATGGGCAACCTCCTCGTGCCACATCTCAAAAGTTAAACAAGGAACTCCTAATCCCCGGTAGTATGAAATTTTCTTTTAGGACATATTTTAACTATTTTTTATACTAATTACCCCAAAAAACCCAAATACACCCAAAAAAATAATGTAATTATGATGCATGTTCCATTCCTAGGGTCTCTACCCTACAAATAGTGTAGCCTCACTAGGTCATTCTGTTGGCCCAGAATCCTCAAATTGGAACACAGGGGGCCCTAAAATCCCATGTACTAGCTGGTTTCCCTGGTCTATTTTACGCATCAAGATTTCCTAACATTACAACCCTACCATACAATGCAATATTCACTGTTCATAACTCTGAAAAACATCCTATATCTAAACCATCACATTTGATACCATTCTTGTAGGTCCCACCTTCTTCGTGGTGAGGGAAGGGACTGTAGAGTTACACAACCTTCCTTCTTCAAGATAAAGGAGAGACAATGACCCCCCAGAGTCCAGTATTCAATTGGCCCTAGAATATAGACTTTCACAAAGGGTATAGAATCTCATAAAAAATAGAAGGTATTATCATTTTTATTAAAAATAGGATCAGGATATCAGATGGTAAAAAATACCAAACAACACTAAAAATTTATATAAAGGAAACAGAAACCCAACCCATGCATGATTTAAATGTAAACTATGAAAAAGTACAACCAGAGAACCAAATAATGCACCAATTTAATGAGACTATGCTGCAACACAACAAAAATCCCAAAAACTGAGTGAGTAAATTCTAGCACGGTCCTCAAAGTCCTTCTAAAGACTTGAAAATGGTTTTATAACATAGGGTGAGCATACAAGTATATTTAGCTGGGAGACCAAAGTCACTCATGTACAAGTGGGAGAAGCATACTAATTCCCTTGAAAAAAAAAACAGTAATCCACCACACCAACCAAGGAAAAATAATATCAGCCCATCCTCACCAAGGCATAATCACCAAAAAAACACAATTCAAGTAAGATAGTAATATTATCACATTGATGATTTGGGTACCCTGCATGAGGTTTCCCCTAGTTAACTGCTCTTTCTTAACTGCCAACATCATGATGGTGGAAAGTGCTATAAAAGTGCTATGAGTTGACAGGTTCTCATTAAACGATTAAAAACACGTAAGAGGGAAAAAACTAGAAAAAACTCTAGAAAATAGGAAATGAGTCCAACTCTGACTCTGAAACCAACACTGACGCTAAAGCTGTCATCGACGCAGATGCTGATACTGACACTGATGTTGACACTAACACTGAGTCTGATGCCGACGCCGACACCGACGCTGATGTGGATTCTAATGCTAACGCTGATGCTGACATAGACATAGACACTAGCGCTGATGCCGACACCAACAGTACAAAATCACTCGCTGACACCAATAGTACAAAAATATGTCACCTACATCGACAGTACAAGTTGACTTGCCAACACCGACCATAAAAAAATGTCTCTCCGACACTTATAGTAAAAAAATGACTCAGTGACACCGATGGTACAAAAATGACTCGCTGACACTGACTTTACAAAAATTAAGTTCCGACACCGACAATATAAAATTACTCACTAAAAATGAGTGTATAAAAATTACTCACCAACACCAACAATATATAAATGACCTGATGCCTCCAACTGTACCAAAATGACTCACCAACCTAGACATTCCACAAATAACTCGCCGACACCGACAATACCAAAATGACTCCCCGACACAAAAAGTAAAAAAATGACTCACTGACACTGACAGTACCAAAATGACTCGCTGATAGAAAATTTGGATTTTTTTGGAAAACTCTAGAAATGAGTCAACGACACATCCCAGAAAACCACAGACTTTGGAATTTCACAAAGGAATGGACTAGAGAGGTCTGGTTTATTATATGATGTTATCATTTTCCTACAGATTGGATTGTAAAAATGTATATGAGATATTATAATTTTAAAATTATATTTATTTCATAAATATAATATCCATATGTTAAATACATTATTATATCCATCATTCTTTGTGGGAGATGGAAAATGACTTATATCCATTCATGAAGCGGTAGTCCTCCAAACAAACAATTGATAGTTTCATTTCCAGTTTCATGGAATATGACTTCGAATTGGGTTATACCATCAACATAATAAGATATCATTCTATTTTATACAATTATTTATTATATTTGAAAAATAAATAATTGAATGAAGATGGTATGATACATACCCTTAGAACAACCTCCATTGGATCTCTTATTAGAGACACTAGGGGTCATCTTTTGGGATGAGAAGAAGATATTGAAAATGTATAAGGATTTTAGGTATTGATTTTGGTAGGTTTTTGTCAAGAAAAAATCTTCTGAAATGTGAAGAATATAGGGGAGGTGGAGCTATTTTATAATTTACAAGGTGTGAGATTTTCTTAAAACATAAACTATTTAATAATGGTAAGTCATTATCAGTCCATGTGCCTAAAAACTTGATAAATATTAATTTTTATGAATCAAATGGTCATTCCTAACCACCACAAAAAAATGTTTTAAACAGATTATTAAATAGACTCTACATTTACTAATTGTTACCATTCTAGTTTTTACATGATAACTTGTCTCTTTTGGTTTACCTAGGTAATTCATCATTTGATCCTAATAATATAATGAATCTTTTTTGTTTAGTTTAAATCCAATGATTTTATATCTAAAATAAAATTTATTATTTAAAATCCTATGTTTTTTTAAGATTAATTTTAACCAAGGTGAATGTAACATGAAAATCCCAATTTAAACCTTCACTATGGTAATTAAGATTTACAGTTTTTACTATTAATTATAAATACAAATTAAATTGAACATAATAAATAATATTATTTATTCTGATTGAAAAAAAGAATTTATTTTAAAATATTCAATACGTAGATATGAAAACATTAAATTTAAATTAGTCCTGCATACATAATGACTACGGGAAAATAGTTATTTTTTAATGGGGAAGAGCTATATCACAAAAATTCCATCAGGAGGTATAGTTTCTGATGGGACCCTGTTCCCATAACAAATAACTAATAATTTGTGACCGGAATAGGTATCCCATCTCAAAAGGTTTGGCACCCACTGCGTGCCAAACCACATGATGGGTATTTACGAGGGTGGTTACAACCATCACAAATACCATTTTTTGGTTTTGTAGCTTTTGCGACGGAATTTTCCTCCCATCGCAAATGCTATGTCGGCGGGTTTGTATTTATAATGGGACCCGTCACAAATACTGTTTGAACCTGCTGACATTTGGGACAGGACCCATCGCAAATGCTATGTTGGTAGGTTGGTATTTGCGATGGGTCTCATCCAAAATATTTTTTCAACAGCCACCCCTGATTAATAGGTGGTTAGCCTCTGCGACGGGTCCCGTCACACAATGTATTATTTTTTACAAGCATTATTTCATTAATAATATAACCTATATATACCCACATCCATTTTTTCCAATTTCACAACTCACTCAACTCCTCTTGACCTCTCTACTCGGAAATGGTTCCCTAAATTTTTTTCCTAGTTTAAAATTTTAGATGGGAGCAATTTTCAAGCCCTGCATTATACGAAAAATTCGGGTTTAAGCTATTTACCTATTGATTTTAATTTTTAGTTAATTCATTTTATTTTATATTAGTTATAATTATGGCTATTTAAAGACAATTAAATTAAATTAGAATTAGATTGTTTTATTTTTCATTATTTATTTTTACGAATATGCAATTTTATAAAGATTTAATTTTTTTATTTAAATGTAAATAATATTAATTTTTCATAATTTTGTTTAATATTAATTAATTAATAATAATTACATTTAATTAGTATTAATTATTAATAATTTTTAGTAATTAGTATTGATTAGAAATAATTAGTAATAAATTGTAAAAATTAAGGGTTATTAGTAATAATTTTTAGTAATTATTAATAATGTCTGGTAATTAGTTAAAATTAGTAGTATTTATTAAAAACAAGTGGTAATTATTAAAAATTAGTTGTAATTAGTAATGAAAAGTAGTAAACATTTATAAACTGAAATAAATACTAATAATTAGGATTAATTAGGGGTAAGTTGTAGAAATTAGCTGTAATTTGTAATAATTATAGGCAATTATTAATAATTTGCTGTAATAAGTAATAAATTGCAGTAATTAATAATAAATTGGAATTAATTTTACTAAATAGTAATAAATAATAATAAAGAGTAATAATTTGAAATAAAAACTAATAAATAGTAATAAATAGTAACAATTACTAATAATTTGTAAGAGATGGTAATTAATAGTAATAAATACCAGTAATTATTAATTATTAATAATAATTAGTGCTAAATAGTAATAACTAATAATATTTAGTTACAAATAATAATAATTAGGGATAAATAGTAATAATTAATAGTAAATATTAATAATTATAGGTAAATAGTAACAATTAGTAATACATACTAATAATTAGTAATAATTAGCAGTAAATTAGTTCGAATTTGAGGCAATTAGTAATAATTAGATGCAATCAGTAATAATTAGATGCAATTAATAATAATTTGCAGTAATTAGTCATAATTAGTGGTAAATAGAAGTAATTATCTGTTAATAAAAATAAATAGTAATAAATAGAAATATATATTAATAAATTGTAATATTTATTAATGATATTAATAATTTGTAATAATTAGCAGTAAATAGTAATAATAAGCTGTAAATGTGAATAATTAGAGATAAATAGAAATAATCAGAAAGAATTTGTAATAATTAGTAATAATTACAAATACTTACAAATAATTAGTATTAATCTGCAATAATTAGTAATAATTATCGGTAATTAGAAATATTTAGTGGTAAATATTAACAATTAGAGTCAATTAGTATCAATTAGAGACAATTACTAACAAATAGCAGCAATAAGCAGCAATTAGCGGTAATTAGTAACAATTAGTGGTAATTAGTAACAAATAACGGTAATTACTAACAATTAGCGGTAATGAGTACCAATTAGAGGTAATTAGTTATAATTAACAGTAATTAATAATAATTAGCTGTAATTAGTCATAATTAGCATTAATTAGTAATTATTAGCGGTAATTAGTAATAATTAGCAGTAAATAGTAATAATTAGCAGTAAATAATAATAAATTGTAACAGTTAGTAATAAATAGTAATCATTAGTAACATATATTAATAAATATTAATAAATACCAGTAAATAGAAATAAATATTAATAATTACAAATAAATATTTATAATTAGTATTAAATATTAATAATTAGCAGTAATTAGTAATAATTTTCTGTAATTTGTAATAGTTAGCGTTAATTAGTATCAATTATCGATAATTACTAATAATTAGCGGTAATTAGTAATAATTAGCATAGATTAAATATAATTAGATGAAATTAGAAAAAATTAACTGTAATTAGTGTTCATTTGTTATAATTAGCGGTAATTACTAATAATTAGTGGTAATTAGTAATAATTAGAAATAATTTGTTATAATTAGTGGTAAGTAGTTATAATTAGCATTAAATAGTAATAATAAGTTGTAAACAACAATACTTAGTAATAAATGTTAATAATTAGCGGTAATTAGTAAAAATTATGGTTTATTAGAAATAATTAGTAATAATTAGTAGTAATTAATAATATTTAGTGTTAATTAGTAATAACTATCAGTAATTAGTAATAATAAGTAATTATTTTACAAATAGTAACAAATAATAATAGTTAGTGATAATTAGTAGTAATTAATAATAAATAACAGTAATTAGTAATAAATAGTAGTAAATAGTAATAATAATTAATAATTAGTAATGAATAGTAATAGTTTGTAATAATTAGTAATAATTAGCAGCAATTACTAATAATTAATGGTAATTAGTAATAATTAGTGGTAATTAGTAATAATTAGCGGTGATTTATACTATTTTCAAATAATTAGTGATAATTAGTAATAAATAGTAATAAATATTAATAAATATCGGTAATTATTAATAAATAGTGGTAATTAGGAATAATTATCAGTAAATAGTAACAATTGGTGCAAAATAGCAATAATTAGCAGAAATTGGTAATAATTTTCAATTATTATTAATAAATAGTTTTGAATAGTATTAATTACATGCAAATAGTAAAAATTAGTGGTAAATGGTAATAATTTTTAGAAAGTAGTAATAAATAGCATTAAATTGTAATAAATTTCAGAAAATAATATTATATAGTAATAATTGTAAATATATTGAGGTAAATAGTAATAAAAGTTGTAAATATTAATAAATATTAATAAATATTATTAAATAGTGTTAAATATTAATAAATAGTAATAAATTGGAATAAATAGCGATCAATACTAGTAAATAAAAAAAATTGAACTAAATAATGGAAATTAGTAATAAATAGCGATAATTAGTAAAAAATAAAATTAATTAGTAAAAAATAACAGCAATTAGTAATAATTAAAAATAAATAGATGTATTTATTAATAAATTAAAATAATTAGTAATAAATTGAAATAATTAGGAATAAATAGTAATAAATAGTAATAAATTCTAATAATTAGTAATAATTAGTGGCAATTAGCAGTGATTAGTGGTGATTAACGGTATTTAGGAATAATTACCAATTATTATAAATAATTATAAATAACTAAAAATAATTACCAATAATTACCGATAATTTGAAATAATTACAAATCATTAGCATTAATTAGCAACAATTAGCAATATATATGAATAATTGATAATAATTAGGATTATATATCAATAATTAATAATGATTTTATTTTTTTGCATCATTTTTTTCATATATTAAAATAATCCTAAAAAAACTAATTTGTGTATTTGTTTTAGAGAAAAATGAAATAAGGAATTCACTAACAGTCATTATAAAATGACCGTGCATAAATAAATTAGTGTAGAAATCAATATAGTTCTAGTATAAATCTTATATATATTGAGGGTGTTGAAACATTATTATCATTTTCACCATAAAATACTGAATTTCTTTCAGAAGGGATAATTAAGTGTCCAAGTAATAAAATTAGTTTGAGGACGTTTGACACATTTGAAAACATTGGGGGTCATCCATTGAATTTAATTTTTTAGAATGGTTGTGTATTTTTTCAAATGGTGAACATAGTTCTAGAGAAGAAACTAATAATTTGGGTCCAAATCCATCACAATTTTAAAATTTAGTACATGATGTGGAAGGTCTGAATTTTCAATAAATTGAAACTTAGGGTGATATTGATTTAAATCATGTGTTGGTACCATATCAATTTTATTAGTTATTGAGGTCCATTAAGAATTCCTTATATCTAGGATGCATGTTAAGAAAATTTAAAATGGTTGCAAAATTTGTTGATGTTAAATCAGATAACGAAATACCAAATAGCTGTTCAGACCAAATACTCTCTTTGGTTAAAAGACTATTACATGAGTGAAATGTGTTTCCTAAAAATTTATAGGAGGGAAAAGGCAGGTTCATAATCATGTTCATGGTTATTATAATATTCATGCATGTTTAAATGATTTAATCTTATATTATTTTGAAAATGAGATGTTGGATAGTTCTCTTACTTGTGGAATATCAAGTTATAAAGGGGCCCAAATAGGTAATTCTTAATCGATTACTATAAAAAGGTTGAGGTATATCTAGTATAAACCAAGAATTTGGTGTTATTTATGTCTCAGAACACATCTCCATTGATGTCATGGAACAAAACCAATAATTAAACTGGTGAAAGCTTAAAACATCCCTCTGATGGTGAATCGTGGAATATTTTTTTTCCAAGTTCATCTATCTTTTTCATTAGAAGACCGAAAATTATGTTTGGGAATTTCTACTAATGGTTTTCATCCATTTAGTTCTTGCAATAGTCAAGTTTATTGTTGGCTTATATTTACCACTCTAAACAATTTACCTCCTTGGATGTTGATGAAGGATCCATATAACTTTCTCACATAATTAATTAAAGGACATATAAAAAGCATATTTATGTTTATTAGGAGCCATTTATTGAGGAGTTAAATTTATTTTTGAGTAATATAGTCTATTCATATAATGTTGCTTTGAAATAAAATTTCTGATTGAAAGCTCCATTGATGTGGACTATTAGTTATTTACCTGCATATGACATATTATCTGAATAGATATGCAAGGACCAAAACATTTATCAATGAAAATTTTCTCTTCTTGTTGTAATTCCATAATCATATAAAATAAAATTAGGAAACACAATGCCACATCATGATTTAGTGAACTACTATGTGACCTTTAAACATATATTTTCTACTTCTGTGTTTTGAATTTTTAAAATCTGACATACAAAGTTGTGATCAGTTAGATTTTTGGAGTTCGATAGGACAAACATAATTTTTGGTAAATAGTAAACTGCCCTTATGAATAGTTAGCTACCCATATGAATAGTAAAATTATGCTTATGAATAGTAAATCATCCAAAAGAATAGTAACCAGCTCATGAATGTATAAATAAAATTTTGGCATCTTATAAGTGATAATATGACCATGGTAAAAGTATTGGTATTATTATATTTCATAAATAATTAATTATAATTAATTATTTAATTTAAAATAAAATGTATTATTCAAAAATGGGTTCATCAATTAACAATTTCATTACCTGTGATTTTAATATAATTTTACATGACCTTTTTTATGATAGAAGGCATTAAAAAATCAGTTATAATTTTAAAATCATCAATTTCAACTTAATTATGATTTTAATTAAAAATTAAATTGTTCAAATATAGAGAATTAGTTTTGACAAATAGAGTTAATTTCTGTATTATAAATGTCGAAAATAGTTGGGTTAAATTTTTCAGATTTTTCTGAAATACATTAATTTATTGTGAACATGAAATTCGATAATTTATGAAATATGCTAAATAAATGTATTTTGAAATCATGTTTGAGTAATGGATTATATAAATTTACATTCGTTAGAACTCACATGCACTTATTACTATTTTTAGTCACAATAATCATCACCATTTCTTATCATGTAGAGAAATAATAAATTAATGAATATAATATTAAGAAAATCCACCTCCCCTCCAACATAACTCCCACTCTTCACATCCTCATTTATTCATACCTTATAAGATTCCATACTTATCTAAATTCTGCACAAGTAACCCCACCCCCAAGATCCTTCGTCATGTCTAGTATCCCATGTTCTCATCATAAGCCCACATCCTCTCCCAGAAATAGTATCTCAAATGAGATAAACTCAAGAGGTAAATTCCTCATTCTTATTATTTTATTTTCATTAATGTTCTTTCATTTTATCTTTCCTTTCCCACCTAATTTCACCCAAATTGTATGATAACTCCAGTAACAAAAATGTACTTGAATTATATTATTCTAATGGGATATTTTAGAATAATATCTCCTTTCCCTCTCTCTTTATACTATAAATGAAGACATCCTCTACAATGTCTTAATTTATCACATCCAAAGATGGTAGGTTTTCAATTCTCCTTACCATAGCAGGGACCGGTCATGAAACTAATTTAATGGTTGAACCAAATCATAATATATTTATTTCTTCTTATGTGATGTTATTTAATCCTTATACACACATGATATAAATTAATATTATAAAAACTAGTTCATTGTGAGCAAAACCACCAAATTTATCCAAGCGTTTATCATTAAAATTTTATCTAATGATTCATCCTCATGGTTTATATAAAAATTTATTATAATAACATATATATATCTCAAATTCAGGTAATAATACAGATTTAAAAATCCAGATGTTTAACCACATTTAAATGAATATCCATTCATTAATACAAGTGAACCATTTATAAGATCTGATAAAAATTAACTCACCTGAACAATGAATTTAAGCCCTATTACTCATCCAAAGGTCCCTAAAATATCTTAATATAAAAAATAATGAAAAAAATTCATGTATTAATGGATATGAAATTGTTAACTAATCAATCTAATGTCTTTACAAAACTTTTAAGTGAAGAAACAATTCCAACACAAGGTAATGAGAAATTCTCAAACACAACTCTCTTTCTTTGAGTTTCCCCTCTTCAACCAATATTCAGTTTGAATATTTCTTAAAAATAATTTATTAATAATTATATCACCTATTTCAGATATAAATGTTATCTAATTAAATTTATGAAAAATCCAATGTTTTCCAAAAGAACTCTTATTTCAAATAGCGCACCCCTTTACGTCTCAATGATTGTTTAACACTTCACTCAAGGTTAATGGTTCAATGTCAAGAGTGATATTCCTTTTTTATTTTGGATGCTAAATTATTATGAATGTATTATTTTTGAGGTGAAACCCATTTCTTTCCATGGGTTAATTTATTTTCACGTTTGATATATTTTCAATGTCTCAAGCATGATAATGTAAATGTTATGATGTGACAGTAGCACCCTGAATTATAAAGTGTAATATAAATGATTGAATTTTAAGGGTGTGCCCCAAATTATACAATTCTCTAATAAATTGGGAAATGTAATTAATATCATAATTTAATGTGAAATTTTGTGTGATCATGATGTCATCTTGGTTCACAACAATGTGTAGTAGTTAACTACCAAGACATGATGTTTCATTTTTCTGCATTTCCACATTCCATGCTAACACATAAATAATGTTATGATTTTTTTCACCCCATGTTACATTGTTTAATGTTATTACCATTCCACTTATGAGGATTTTAGATCATCCCTTTTTTTATGTATATATTTAAGATACTCCATGTAATAAAGAGTATTCAAGGGCCGATAAGAATCCTGAGAAGCTAGAATTAAATAATTGATTATGATTTATTTTCTAAATGTTATGTATGGTTCTAGTTTACACAAGTCACTAAAAAATTGGATACTCAATGTGTAATTCAATTATGTCTTTAACATTAAAATTATGTTAAAGTAATGTATGAAAAGCTAGGTTACTATAGTTTGTATCAAAGGAATGGTTTAGCTAATTTCATAATTAGGATTAATGAACCCTAGGGAAAACCTCTAGTATGATAATTTGTACAAATATACTGACAATAATATTTTATAATCATATGGATCGCATAAGATATAATTTAACTATAAATTTCTCAAATGAATATGTAATTTATCCATGACTCTTTGACTTATGTTTTGATCTAACCTTTTCTATTTTAGAAAATGTTGGGAACAACAATGAACCTGGCCAACAGTACGTGTGAGATCCAATGATACGACTACTTGAATGACATCCCAAATGCTTTAAGATGTGGATCTCAAAAAAATCATTGGGATTCTTACCCATCTTTCTTAGGTTATCAATAATAACTTTAATAATGTGGAACATCTCCCCTTCACCTAAGAGTTAGAAACTGGCTATTGAGGGTGTTATGCGGAAACAACCACTTAATTTTAGTGGATCTTATAATCAAATAGTTACGGAACCATGGGTCAACTCCAAGAAGAAGATATTTTCTATACATCACTGTTCTGAGATGGAGAATGTGATTCTGGCAGTTTATCATCTATATTGAAAGGCTGATCAATGGAGGGATTTGATTAAGAACACTGATCCAACTGATGAAATTGAAGAGATGGAATGGGAAGACATTAATATCATGTTTCATAACAATTATTTCCCAAAAATTCTTCCTAAAAATATAAACATAGATTTCATAGAGCTCAAGAAAAAGGAAGTGGAATCTGTCACAACCTATGCGGAGAACATGACAAGGCATGAAATGCACGTTTCACCTTTTTTATCAACAATGATAGAAACATTTATATATTCTTTAGTGATCTAAAACCACACATTTGAAAGGAACTTTTAATTAGAGACTTTGATAGTTATGAAGAAGTTATTAGATGTTCTTTTAAAGTAGAGATTGAGTTTGATGAATGTTCCCATGGATATGGTGATAAGAAATTAAAGGTGGAGTTTAAATCTGGAGGATCTAATGATAAAGGATGGAATCAATCTCAATTACCCCATGCCAAGAATGTGGGAAGAAGCATAATGGGAATTCCCACAAAGGTATGGGGAAATGATTCAAGTGCAGTAGAGATGACCACTAATATATTGACCATTTGAAATATATGAGAAGACTAGACAATGTGGGGGAAGAATGGAAGGCACCAACCATGGTCCAATGCTAAAACGTTATTGAGAAAGGGAATTATGCATGCCATTTCACTAAAATTTGGGCCCTTGAGGGTAATCAGCGTCATCAACCACTGAATCCAAAGGAAAATAGGATTTATTATTCCATCACTAATACAGATTTTGAGTAAGAAAATAAAGTCATATAAGGCACCCTTTCTATTTAATAAATAATTGAAAAAGTCTTATTTTATTTGGGTTCTACACATTCCTTTATATCTTGAAATTTTTCTTGAACAATGGAATCGAATCCCAAAATCCATGAAGTAGAGATATCCATAAAAACACATAGTGGTGCAATAATTTCAACCCAAGTGTTAGAATAATATCCAGTTGGAATATGTGGGATGACACATCTAGTGAATCTTGAGCTACTTCCATTGGTGGAATTTGACACTATAATGGTAATGGATTGGATCTCATTATATAGATCACATATAAGATTCTAGGAAAAGGAAATATATTTTCATATTCCGAACCATCCCTTGCTCCTATAAAAATTCATGGTATATCATGAATCTCTATTTAAAAATCCATCAATGGCGTGGGTGTTTATTTTTTACGAAGAGGCATACCTCGTTCCAATGGATGTGTAAAAGTTATGTGTCAACACAGTGTAAATAACCATCATGATGGAATAAAATGATGTATTTCCCAAAGAGTTACCAAACATCCCCAAGATCATGAGGTGCATTTCTCTATAGAACACAAACTTGAAGCTACTCTTATCTCAATGTGTCCCAATAGGATGGATATTATCAAACTAGAGGATTTAAAAAAGTATCTATAAGAGCATTTGGGCAAATGGTTCATAGGCCCTAGGGCATCACCTTGCAGTTCACCAGTTCTCTTTGTGAAGAAGAAGAATAGATCAACACGGAAGTGTATCAATTATTGAGAACTAGGCACAATCACCAAAAAACAATTATCCTCTCACAAGAATTAAAGGCTTTTTTGATGAGATATGTTGAACTCAGAACTTCTCAAAGGGGGATTTTTGTTCTGTATATCATCAGATAAATGTGATAAAGGAAGATATTCAGATGATTGCCTTCCATACAGGGTATGTGATCTATGAGTTTATGGTGATTCCATTTAGACTTATTAATTCACCTTCAGTATTCATGTATTTTATTAATAAATTCTTTAGATATTACCTTGATAAATTTTTGGTAGTTTTTATTGAGGATATTCTCAACTACTCCAAGAAGAAGTAGGAATATAGAAAGATTCCAATTCTTGTTTTGGAGACTTTGTGAAAGGTGGAGTGGTATGCCATGTTTGTAAATTGTTCCTTTTGTATAAATCATGTCACTTTCATGGGATATGTGATCACAAGTAAGGAAATTTTAGTGGACCCTTAAAAAATAGAGGTGTTTGATGAATAGCCCAGAACTGTTAGTGTCAAAGAGATCCATAGATTTCTTTGATTAGTGGGGTACTACTGATGTTTTGTGAAAAAATTCTTGTTATTTTCATGTCTACGAACTATGTTAATAGAGAAATGGGTAAAGTATGTAGGGATGGAAGAATGTGAGGTATGTTTTGAGGAGATAAAGAGAAGGATGACCACTACACTGGTACTCATATTTCTATAGAGTATAGATAATTTTGTGATATATTATTATTATTCAAAGAACTTCTTGGGTTTTGTAATCATGAAATATGATATTTTGATGACTTATGCCTCACGGTAGTTGAAGATTCATGAGCAGAACTACCTGACGCATGATCAAGAGTTAGAGGTTGTGATTTTTTCCTTGAAAATCTAGTGGCACTACCTCTGTAGGGATATTTTTGACATATACCCCAATCAGAAGACTAAAAAGAATATATTCATAGAAAATGAGCTCTACATGCGCCAAATAATAATGTTAGGTATAGTCAATGACTGTGATTTTTCTATTCACTATCATCCTATAAAGGATAAAAAGACATCTCATGATCTATGAATTAAAGAACCTACTAATCAATCTATGTCACAGATATTGAAATACCCTATCTTTATGGATATGCAATGGATGTATTTATAATTCATAATGGCATTAAATACATCATACCTCACCAAAATTATTACCCAACCATATAACTAAGATAAGATTAAGGAAGAAAAAATGGATGATGTGGAGCTTCTAAAGAGGGTGAATAGAGAAAAGGAAGGACAGTTGTTAGAGTAACACATCGATGATGATTGTGTGATTCAGTTTGGAACACAAATTTGTGTAACTTAATCACCTAGGATAAAGAAAAATATATTTAATAATTCACATATATCACCTTTCTTTATCTATCTTGGTATCCCCAAGATGCACTGTGATGTTTGGGGAAACTTCTAGTTGGACAACATGAAGAAATAGAATGATGAATATATCACAAGATGACTGATAATTCCAATAGTTATTGCAGAGAAACCAATTTTCAATGGGAACATGAAACCATTTCTTATACTCATGTGGAAATGGGAGAATGTCACTATGGACTTTGTCACGGGTCTCCCAAAGATGTCCAAGGTAAATAATGCGATATGGGTTGTGGTTGACCAACTCACCAAGAATACCCACTTTATCAATATTTCTGAATATTTATTGCTTGAACAACATACAATTTTATATGTGAAGGAAGTTGTGAAAATGTATGGGGTTCCCCTATTGATTGTCTCTAATCATGATCCATGGTTCACATATAAATATTCGAGGAGTCTCCATTATGCATTGAGTATTGAATTAAATTTCCACACAACCTATCAACCCCAAACTAATGGCCAATATAAATGAAATCTTTAGATGCTAAAATATATGCTAAGTCCATTTTAATAAGAATTAAATGGTGAATAAGATCATCATCTACCACTGGATGACTACTTATAGAACAATATCATCCACTCGAGTAATCATAAGGCTCCATATGAAGCTCTATATGGAAAGAGATCTAGATCTCCAACCTGTTGGGATAAAGTTAGAGAAAGAATGATACTTAGACCTGATATTGTGCAAGATATAATAGAGAATTTTCATGTCATCTAAAAAATTATCAAGTCTTCATAGAGTCAGAAAAAGAGCTATGCTTTCAACAGTCAAAGGGACTTGGAGTTTGATGTCAAAGATAACATATTACTTCCAATATCACCATGGAAGATAGTCGTGAGGTTTGGAAAGAATGGGAAAATATCCTCAAGGTGCATTGGCCCTTTGAGATACTTGATCATATATGAGTCGTGACCTACCAAATTTTACTTCCATATAATATGGCCTAAGATCATGATGAGATTCATGTATCACTCCTAAGGATGTATATACCATAACCCTCACATTTACTGAACTAAGAGGTGGTACAATTGGAATTTGATATCTCTTATGAGGAGGATCCGGTAACGATTTTGGACCAGAGAGATAAGGTTCTATGAAAAAAATACAACCCACCATGTCGAAGTATTGTGGAGGAACCATAAGTGTGAGAAAATAAATTGGGAACCATAGGATGCGATGAAGAAGAAGTACCCTTAAATGTTTTTGTAAAACAAAAATTGGAGGGTGAAAATTTAAAAGGGTCGAATAATGTGACCACCAGAACATTTATCAATGCAATTTATCCCTTATTTTAGTATTTTATAATCATATGAAATCATATTAGTAAACACAATGCCACAACATTCTCAAATAAACTACTATGTAACCATTAAACATAAATTTACCACTTATGTGTATTGAATTTTAAAAATCGGACATACACTATTTCGACCAAGAAGATGTTTGGAGTCCAATAGGACAATCATAATTCATGGTACATAGTAAACTACCTCTATGAATAGTAACCTATGCTTTTGAATACTAATATGACCCTTTTGAATAGTTAATCATCCAAAATAATAGAAACCTCACCCATGAATGTATAAATAATATTTTGGCATCTTATAAGTGATGATATTACCATAGTAAATGTAATCATATTTCTTAAGTCATAAATAAATATTTATAATAAAATAATTATTTTAAAATAAAATGTATTTTCCTAAAATGTGTTCATAAATTAATAATATTTATTCTTCAGACGTTGTCATAATTTATAAGGCCTTATGTAATGTTTTAAAGCATTATAAATTCAGTTTTAATTTCTAATTCTGTATATTTCACGTAATATATATATATATATTTAATTATAAAAATAAAATTTTCATATATAGAAAATTATTTTTGAAAAAAAACTAGTTCCTTTTTAGGTTCTACATGCCTGAAAATTGTTGGGGTGAATTTTTCATATTTTTCTGAAGTACTTTAAATTTTGGTGAATAGTGGAATTTGATAATTTACAATAATGCTAAATAAACAAATTTCTACATCATGCTTCATTCATGGGGGATGTAAATGGCCATTGGATAAAACTCACATGAAATTATTAAAATTTTTAGTCACATGAAATCTCACTATTTCTTGTCTTGTGGAGAAAATAATGAAATAAGGATTATGATATTGAAAAAAACCCTCCTATCCTCCACTAAAATTACCACCCCACACACCATTATTTCATCAAACCTATCAAGCTTCAAGACTTAACAAAATTATTCCCAAATAACCCCCATGATCCTTACCCACTTCTATAATCCCTTTTTCTTCTCAAAATACCAAATCCTATCCCAAAAGTGGCTCTCAAATGAGATAAAATCTATATGTAAAAACCTCTTTCCGATTCTTTTATTTTCATTCAAGTTCCATTTTTTTTAATTTCCTCACCTAGTTTTTCCAAAATGGTATGAAATATCTATAAACCTAAATTGAATAGAATTATATTATTCTAATGTTATAGTTCATCATAATCCCACCTTACATCTTCATTTATACTATATATGAAAACACCATCTGAGATGTGTAAATTTATTACATTCATGGATGAAAGGTTTTCAATTTGCATTACCATCTTAGATACTGGTCATGAAACCACATTAAAGGTTGAACTAGATAATATTATATTTATTTTATATTATGTGGTGTTTTGTAATCCAAATACCCTCATGATATAAAATAATAATACAAAAAATGTTTATTTTGAGAAAAAAATACATAATGAATCCATGCGTTTATAAAAAAATGTTTATGTAATGATTCATCATTAGGGTAAATAATACATTATAAGATTAGTTATATCTCTAAAATTTCACTACTAAGATATATTATCAATTATGGATGTTTAACTACAATTCAAATGAAAATCCGTTCATGAATACAAGTGAACTGTTCATAAAATCTAAGAAACATTTACACTCCCATGCAAAGAATTTAAGTTCTATAACTCATCAAAAGGTCTATAAAAGAACATAATAAAACCATAATGAAAAAAGTTAATGTAATAATGGATATTTAAATTTAAATTAATGAATATTATTTCATTATACAGGACTTTAAAGTGATGAATGCATTCATACACAAGGTAAGGGGAAATTCTTGAACCCAACACTATTTCTTTAAGTGTTCCCTCTTTAAACCATTTTCGATATGGATATTATATAAAATTCATGTAATAATCATTATATTAAAATTTTTGGGATATAAATGTTCTCCAATTCATTTAATGAAAAATACTATATTTTCAAAAATAAATCATTTTTCAAATAAACACAACATCTTTACTTATCCAAGATTGTTTCACTATTCACTAAAGGTTAATGGTTCCATGTCAAGAATGATATTATCTCTATATTTTGTGAACCAAATGTTTATGAATGTATGATCTATGATTTGGATCCCATATTATTCCATGGGTTATATTATATTCATGTTTGACATATTTTCTAAGTGGCATTCATGATAATGTAAATGTTATGATGTGATAGGTGCGTCCAGAATTATAGAGTGAAATATGAATGTTTAAATATGATGGGTGCACCATGAATTTTACAGTTCTCCAAATCATTGGTTAAAGTGATTAATCTAATTATGTAATGTGAAATTATTAAATAACAAGATTCTATGTGTGATCAAAACTATGTGTGGTAGTTAACCACTAAGATTTGATGTTTTAATTTTTTTCATTGCCACATTCAATGCTATTATATAAATGATGTTATGATTATGATCACCCAATGTTATGTTATATCACATATTTACATTTCCACTAACTAGGAATTTAGATCACAACCTTTTTATGTTTATCTTCAAGTGACTACATTTACTATGGAGTACACAAAGATAGATATGAATATAGAAAATATAGAATTAAAAAAATATAGATTATTTATGTCGTACAGGTTATTTATGGTTCTAGTTTTCCCAATATAGTAAACATTTATATCCTCGTTATTTTTTATGTGGTTTATCATTAAAATTAGTTAAAATTTATTAAATAACATCATTGTTGTTATAGAGTACATAATGACTAAAAATAATTTCCATACTGTCTGCGAGACAACAAAGTGTTTATGCTTATCAATAGAAGGAAAAACTATTTTCATGACTATCATAAAAGACTCCTTTCAACTGATCATCCTTTTTATAAGAAAATATATATTTTTAAAAAAGTCATTACTGAAAGATATAGACCCCCCAAAAATGGCCTCGGGTGTGGATTTAAAATCACTTGTCTCTTTATTACCTTCCATTACATTTTTACCAACAATAAACCAATAAGAAATTGGTGGCATTGGGTGAGAACCCAAATAGATAAAACATAGAATTTTTTGGGATCCATATTGGTTTGTATAGTTTCCATATACTTTTACACATATCATTACATTATTTTAAGTATAATGAAACATCAAATTATATGCCAGAGATCATGAAGTCTAGTGTATTTGAAGACTAGGCACATAAAATGAAAAACAATGGACTAAATAAAACATTTAATTATTTAATATTCATAAATAGATCCTTACATACATTGTTCTTAAGCATATTTATATGATAACTTATGGATAACATATATAGAGGAATGATCTAAAAATCCTAGTGAGAGAATAAACATAGGAATAATGCGTCTGCACATGGATTAGAAGGCATAACATAATGATATAAAAAGGCATAGAACATATAGAATCATAACATATAGACATTGTATCATATTAAAATGTATTTAAAGTAATGTGACAGAAAATTAAAACACTACTTTAGCATTAGTGAAGGATCTTTTCACATAAAGGAATAAAAGTGAAGGTTAACCACTAATATTGCTTTACATGGTAGCCCGAGTCAAGGCTAATGCCTACAATATTGCACATAACATCTCATGACACTCAGAAATACCCACAGAATTGGAATTCAATTTGGGAACAACTATAAAAAAATGTTCATGAATATTAGTTCCCCATATAGATTGATTCATAATCAAGCATACATAAACATATGGGTTATGCATGGTAAGAATTTGGTTTCATAATCATGTCCTAAAGCCTAACAAATGTGAGTATCATAAAAATTCCCATGACATATAAGAATTGGATCTTGAATGGACAATTATAGGGTATAATAGGAATATATTATGTATGTTTATGCCACTTGATGTATAACCTGTAAAAAAGTGTAATTGAGAAACATTATAATTCAATCATTTTATTGTAGTTAATGGTAAATATCAATGGTCATCTAATCCATACATGGGAATAATATTTTATATAAAACTATAAGTGAACCAATATGGTTTTAATAATAAAAATATTTTTTTATAAAAATAATTTTCGCTTAAAAAAGATTATATATTTTACATGAAAACGGGTAATAATTTATGAAGTTCCCTTAAAATGGGATTACTTATCAAGAAGTATTTAGGAGGGAATAATTTAAAAACATGTATATCTCTAATTGAAAATGATGAATGGATCTTGATATATGTGTTTCAAGAATATAAAATGCATTTATAAGTTTTCCATAAAAATAACAGAAACTTCATTTTGGTAAAAGGAATGATAAAACAACCCAAAAGAATATTGGATGTTCAGGTAGAATCCATTATCTAATGTTCTAAGGTGTCCTTCACATGAACATAATATCATAGATAAGAAAATAAAAATAATTAATAAATATTTTCATAACCTCATATTTATGTAATTGATTCATTACAACCGTTTTATGTTCATCCATGACCCTTTTGACGGGTTAAGAGGATCAATTTCATCATTTGGGAGCTTTTGTGTCCTTGGTTTTCATGAATGGTATACTTGTTTACATGTGAGGATAAACATGAAAAACGAGAATGTTTTTTTATAATGAAAGTTTTATGTTATTAGTGAACATCCATATTATTATAGGTTTATAATACTCATTTGGTTATTTGGAGTGAAGATGAATCATTATATAAAACATTAATGAAATCTATTTTGGTTAATTTCTTGTTTTTGATCACGTTGAACAACATTTTCATTATAAATTAATATCATTTTAACAAAAACATACATAACCTTAAATTAGACACAATATATATACTATATTCTCTTTAAACCATAAAGTTTTTTCATGACCATAATTGAAGACATTAAATAAAATTGGAAACCTGTAGTCCTTGAATGTGATGAATTAAAACATTTTGGACGGTGTTTTCATTTCTATTATTAAATGAGGGGAAAAGAGAGACGATGATGACTTATTAAAATATAATAACAAAATTTCAGTTTATTTATGGTATAGGAGTGATCATAACTTTTGGATGAAAGGAGGTGAAGAAGGATTAATAAAGAAAGTATCTGGAATGAAAATAAATGAAATGAAAAGAGAAACTTACCTCTTGAATATATATTCATTGGGAACCTCTTTAGGGGAGAGTGTGTGGTCTTTTGAAAAAATAAAGTTCTTCTAGACGTGGGTAGGATCATGGGAGTATATTTTTGAAGAATTTATACTAGTTCAAATTTTTTAGAGTAGTGAAGAAATGATGTAAAGAGTGGTGGTATTTATAGTGTAGGAGAGGATGGGTTTCCCATAATTTTAATCATTAGATTAATATTTTTGATCAAAATCATAAATAGTAATGATTAATGGAACCAAAAATAGTAAATAGGTAATGTTAGTTCAAGCCAATAGACATTAACATCATCCATGACCTAAGAAAGATGCAAAAATTCATTTATATTTCATTTATCGTAAATTATCGTATTGTAATATTCATAAAAAAGGCATGTATTTTAGAAAAATTTCAAAACTTAAAACCAAACATTTTTGGATGTGTATAAGTCAAATATTAATTCGATTTTAGGAAAATAGTTTCCTAATTATGTGAAATTTAATTTTTAATTAAAATTAAAATATACTTGAAAATTAAAAATTTTAATATTAAAACTTCTTTTCTAGCACATTTAAAATTTAATTATGGTATCTTAAAATTATATTATAATCCTATTTAATAATATAATTCTATTTATGAAAATATTTTATGAAAATAGTATATCTTTTAAATTATTAATTAAACATAAAATAGAAATTAAATATACATGACTTTCAAAAAGACCAACACTTAATTATTAATTTTTAAAATTTTTACTTACAGATACTGTGATATAATTATATCATCTTTTCAATTATTACATTGAAAAATTTTATTTATTCTTTAATTAGTGATATTATTATTCAATTGGATGATTTTCTATTCATAAATGTCACATTACTATTCTAAATGTCATGTTACTATTTACATGATACATGTTTTCTTACTTCTTGAGATACCTTTTATTTCACTCATTTTTTATATGGGTTTTTATGTAATCTATATATAATTATGTGTGATTATACTATAAGAAATAATTATATGAATGGAATTTCACTGAGAAAACATTATGTCATTACATTTTCCCCCAATTACGAAATGTATTCGTTGAAACTTCGTTTAACATTATAAGATGTAAATAGGCATGGGAACTCATTGGCTACTCTAGTTCATATTTCAAAATAGAACATATGTTTCCACCATAGTACATTGACTTGGTGAGTAGTCATTCTACTTAAAAATTAATGTCTACCATCCAAGATCTTCACTTGCTTCTCCTAGTAAGAAGGATCAATCAAAAACTATTACACAAATGAAGAGAGTACATGTGAATGGTAATGTGTGTAATTTTGTATGAGTGATACATGGAATAAATCATGTAACTTAGACATGGTAGGTGGAAGTTGTAGTCGATATTCGATGGCTTCAACATGAACAAGAATATCAAAGGGGTCGATGTACCTGGGAATTATCTTTCCTTTCATTCCAAACCTCATGACCTTCTACCATAGAGACATGTGGATGAATTCAATGTCTCCTAAATTGAAGTCATGTTCCCATATATGATTGTTTTCATAACTCTTTTGTCAACTTTGGGATGCCTTGATGAGCTTCTGAATGGTTTTCTCCCTCTCCACCGTTTTATCAACCATTTTAGGTCCAAAAATCTTACACTCATAGAATTCATCCCAACACGATGGTGTTCTGCACCTTTTCCCATAAAGGTATTCATATGGTGCCATTAGAATATTATAGTGGAAAATATTATTATAAGAGAATTAGACTAGACTTAGATTTTGGAAGTAACCTATTTTCATGTCCAAAGAATACTCTCTCAACATATCTTTCAATTCCTTAATAGTTTTCTCAGATTGGCCATCAGTTTGTGGATGATAGGTAATACTGAAGTTCAGTTCAGTTTTTAGAGAATGTTAGAGAATTTTCCAGATCTTCTTGGGGAATCTAGGATCTCTATAGGATAAAATAGATAGTGATACTCCATGAAGACTTAACACCTCTTTGATATATATCCGTGCATGTTTATCCAATTACAGGTCCTATCAAATTGTGATAAAGTGATCTATCCTTATAAGATGTTCTTCAATGACCCATATAACATTGTTTCTTCTCATTGTCCTTGGAAGTCTAGTGAAAAAGGCTATGGTGATATTCTAAAATTTCCTTGTTGGTATGGATAGTGGATACATCATCCCCTTAGACTTCTATCTTTCAGCCTTCACTTGTTGTCATACCATGATCTTTGATGTATATTAATCCATCTTCAAATTAATATTTTCCCATCAAAATTTCTCTTAAATATCTCAATAAATCATTGTGCTCCATGTGTGAGATGAGAAGGATGAGCTATGTGAATCATTAAAAATCACATTATTTACCTCTAGATAGGATAGTGCACATAATCTTGAGACATGTCTTATAACTCCTTCTTCATCAATCTTGAACTCAGAGGTTTCCCCATTTCTAATAGTTTCCACCCTTCTCTAAATTTCAAAATATTTTCTTTGACATCCATTATTTTCTCTATGAGGGATGGTTGAGTAATCATTAAAGAAATGAATTATTATGTTTCTCCGTTAATGATTTCCATAAACATCCTATAAAAATTTATGAAGATGTGATCCTTTTAAATTATCATCATTGATAAAAATGTAGGACCCTTTCTACATAGAGCATCTGACTCCTTATTTCTTAATGGTATAGTATTGGATTGAGAAGTCATAATCCATGATGATATCTAACTATATATGAAGGATACTATTAAAATCTTTCTATGTGAATATATATTTGAAACTCTTGTGATCAGTATATATCAAAAAATTCTCCCCATAAATATAATACCGCCATATTTTCAATGCAATGATCACAACTGCCAACTCCAAATCATGCATGGGATAGGTTTAATCATGTATTTTTAACTACATTAAGGCGTATGATAACAAGTTATCATTTTTCATCATCGCACAGCCTAATCCCTTCACAGAAACATCACTGTACTCTAGAAATAGTACTATACTTATTATGAGTGTTACTTCTAGTGCAGTGATAAACCTCTTTTTAAGATCCTTAAAGATTTCCTCAGATTATAAGTCCATAAGAACTTCACTCCCTTCTGTGTCATCTTTGTCCTTAGGTTTGATAGTCAAGAAACGTTCTTCACAAATCATTGGGAATTCCCATCTAGACAAAGCCAACAACATATCTCCATTACAGATGTTGTCTTGGGCAACTATTTAATTAGATATACAAATATTCTTTTTCTAGGTATAACATTCCCCATGAATTATAATTCCTACATCCAGAACTCACATTTACTATACATTGAATAAATTTTCTCCCTTCACAATTTCATCATCATAGTATAAAAATGGTCCTTGTGTTATTGCTTTCTTTTTTAGTACATAAGACTGTCATTGATAGATAAAACCAAAATTCTATCGAGGTAGTCTCTAAAGACTACATTCATTAAAAACATGATTATTTCAAGATAATTAGTGAGACCGATGGCCATCACTATGAACACATTGTGTCTATACCTCAAATGAATGGATGTTTTTGGAATATCCTCCTTCATCACCTTTAATTTGTGATATCCCCACCAGAGGTCCAACATAGAGAAATAATTGGCACCACATAGCTGATAAAAAAAGTTAGCTAACCGAGGTAGGGGAGACATGTTCTTTATCGTGATTTTATTGAGCTCTTGATTATCAATACAGAGGTGGATTGGTCCATCATTCTTCATAACAAAGAGGGCTAGTTCACCCCATTGTGAATCACTCGTTTATATTAAACCCTTATCCATATTCTCCTGTAACTTCTTCTTTATATCTTCTAGATCTATAGTGTCCATTATATAAGGTGTCTTTGATATAGGTAGGGATCCAAGAATATGTTCAATTGAAAACTCAACCTACCAATCAACAAGAATTCTAAGATATTATTCCGGGAATACATCAGTGCACTCCTACATGACAAGAATATTTTTAAGAAGAATCATCTTATTTTTCTTAATCATTTTAGCAAAATATATTTTCTCCAAAGGTAACATTATAAGCACTTGATAATTTTATTCTGAAGCAAATTCATGTTCCTCATTACACCTGTACATGATTGGAGTACACATTGGGATATAAAGATTGATATCTCTTTCCTGAAAATTAATGTTGGATTTTTATAAAAATAGCCAATACATGCCCATAATAGCATCAAACTCTTCTAGTGGAGTTATGAAAATATTTGTTGGTAGGTTGAGCCCACAAACATTTATCAGGGAGGAGTGATAAATCTTAGACATAATAATTTCCCCACTCTCTGTTATCACAGATAACTCAAACTCTAAATTTTGATGTGGTGATTTAATAGTTCTACTAATCTTGAAAGATATGAAAAAATGCATAGAAATTGAATCCAAGAGGATTTTCTCTATTCATAAATGAATAACTAGTATAACAGTCACATCATCCTTGTTCGGCTACACATTAATAGTAGTGATAGAATATGCCCAGCCTGATTTACTTGGAGGTTGTTGTTGATTTCCTCTGACAACCCTTGGATTAGGGAAATGGTTCACGTAATTTCCATGTTCCTTGTAGTTGTGTCAATGATCTACCGGTTTACTGTTCATTTGGACCTTCCATTATTCTTCCACATTAGTTTGATTCTTTATATCACATTGTTTTTTAACAAAAATTCCCATTCTTCAACTTTTTGAGGAAGTCCTGTTTCCTATCAGATAGTTCCATGGATGATTCTTCCCACAATTTTCACACATGGGATGTTCGATCTTTTTTCTATCATGGGATTTTTTTCCTTAACAAAAATATAAGACTCAATTTTTTTCTTTTTTTCACCTGGCCCACAAGACCATTTAGAGTATCCAATCACCATTTCAAACTTGAGGGACCATTGGACAATCTCCTCATAACCATCGATGCCTCGAATCACCAATACTTTCCATAGACATGGTTTGAGTCCACTAAATAGGTTATCCACCTTTATTTAGTTTTTCATGACCAAGACATAGGCACATCTTTCAATCTTTATGATGTTTGATTCATACCCCCTGATTGAATCTGCTTCCTTTGGATTAAGTCTATGGAACTATCTTTCTATCTTGATATAAAGGGATTAAGGAAAATATTTATCGAAAAAAATATTCTTGAATTGCACCCAATATTTGCAATAAATTTTTTTCTAAGACATTGAATTATTTATCTGTCTCCACCAGTAATCATCATTCTAATCAAAAGAACAGACTAATTGTACAAATATATATTCTTCTAAGAAATATAGGAGAGAGAATATCATTTTAATAGAGTTGATACACTATTCTGTGGGGAGGGTATTAGAAGATCTGCAAGACATGGGAGGTCATTTCAATATGGAGGACTCAATAGAAACACGATCATTACATGGAGGAGAAGATAATTCCCCATGATTTGTGTTATTATTCATAACTTGATCCATATGGGAAAGTACATTCTTATTGTTTTTAGCACCCTTTCCCATCATATCTGAAATATTGTTAGAAAAATCATTAAATTTCAAATCAAACTAATGATTGGATTCTGTTTTTATATTTCCTACCATTAATTAAGTAAATAAACATACAGTTAAGGGAATTGAATAGTTAGCTATTATAAAAGAAAACATTAAACTTATAAGGATTTACTCTTAAAAGAATGTACATTCTATCTTTAGATTATTTAGGATTCAATCTATATTTTCTATTATCTATTTCCTATGATATATTCTTATTGGCATGTTTTTTGTTGTTCCCTTAATAGTTGTTTATACTATGCATTTGAACTAACCCAATCATATCCCTTGGGAATGTCAAACCATGAGTAAAAAATTCCCCATTTTAATACATCAGTTCCCATTAGAGCCAATCTCAAAGCAGTGTTTTTGAGTTTTACACCAAGAATCATCAATGCCAGAGCCACATCCAGTTGTTCATATCTATACAGGGATGTATTTGTTTGATAAACCACTAACTCTATAATTACCAGAATGTAGGAATTTTTTCATAAACTTAGTATCATCCCTATGGTTATTACTGAATTTCTCTATTCCTAATATCCAAAAACAACTAGACCATCCTTAAACATGTTTTAGTATAATTAATCATCAAATTTTAATCCATGGATCTTAATGTCTAGTGTCTTGGATGACTTGTTTCATAAAACCAAAAACATGGGACTGAATAAATTTTTTTTATTGAATGTTCATAAAGAGATTATAAAATACATTGTGATCATACATATTCATAGGATATCTTGGGGATAATAAAAAAAATGGATGAGCTAAAATACTTGTAGGAGAATAACCATATGAATAAATCATTAGCACATGTGTAATAAGGAATGGCATAATGATATAAAAAAGGCATGGAACATATAGAATCATAACAGATAAACATTTTATCATATAAACATGGATTCATATTAATTTTGAAGAAACATAAAACATGAATTTATAATGATTCAAGGGTTGTTTCAAATAGAGGATCACAAGTCAAGGTTACCCACCAAGACCATTGTACATGGCAGCACGAGTCAGGGCTAAACGCAAAGACCATTTCACATAACGTCTCTTAAGACTAAACATTACCAAATGCATCGGAGTGAATTATGGGTGCACCCATAATTACATGTTCATTAATATGATTTCCATATATTGAATCATACTTAATGAATCATGTATAAACATAAGGGTTACTCGTGGTAAGAATTGGGAATCATAATATTGTCAGAATGCATAAAAAATGAGATTACCATAAAAATGCCGATGAAAGAAATGAATTAGATAATGGAAGGAAAATAATAGGGTATAATAGTCATATTTCATGGAAATTTATGTCAATTTAGGTAATAACATGTTAAATGAATACTTAAGAAACATTAGAATTAAAACATTTTAGTTCAGTTAAGGGAAAATATCAAAGGGCATTTAAAACATAAAATGTAATAATATATTATATAAATATTGATGATAACCAATAATGTTTTAATAATAAAAATAATTTTTTCATAAAAACATATAATATAGCGTACGTGAAAATTGGGTAAGAATTCAAGAAGTTCCCTTAAAACAAGTTTTCTTATAGGGAAGTACTGGGGAGGGAATAATTCAAAAAAAAATGAATATCTCTGAAAGGGAATAACGAATGGATCATGATACAAGATTTTTTATAATATAAAATTTATTGAGAATATATTAATATAAATAATAGGTAACATAATTTTGTAAAAAATAAATATAGATCAACCCGAAGGAATAATGGAGGTTTATGTTGAATCCTATAAGTTAAGTCCCAAGTTGTCCTTCACCTAATCCTAATGTCCTGGATCACCAAATTACATTAATTAATTAATATTTAAAGAACCTATTATATATTTAATTGATTCATTATTACCTTTTTATGTTTATTCATGACCCATTTGATGTTTTAAGAGGTTGAATTTCATCGTTTGGGAGGGTTTAATTCATTGGTTTTAATGACTGGTTTGCATATAACATTTAAGGATAAACATAAAATATAAGAATGGATGTACAGAATTGAAGATGTATGTTATTATTGGACATCCATAAGATTAAAAATTTAAAATATTCATTTGGTGTTTTAGAGTGAAGATTAATCATTATAAAAAACTGTAATGATGACTGTATTGGTTAATTGATGATTTTTTTCACATCAATCACATTTTTAATTATAAATTAATAACATTTGAAAAAAAGATTAAATAAAATTACATTATAAATAACTCATATATTATATCTTGGTTCAAATAAAAATATGGTTTCATGACTAGAATTGAATACAACAAAATAAATTGAAAACCCGTCATCCCAAAATGTGATGAATTAGCACATCTCGGATGGAGTTCTCATTTCTAGTATTAAAGGAGGGTAAAATAGAGATAATGATGAATTATTCAATTAACATAACAGAATTATATTACTTGTAAGTTATAATAGTTAGCATATAATTTTGATGAAAGGATGTGAGGAAAGACACTGAATGAAATGAACTTGAAAGAAAATAAATGAAATGGAAAGAGGAATCTACCTCTTGAATATATCTTTCTTGGGAACCTATATTGGGGAGATTATTTGGTGTTTCAATGAAACTAAAGTATTCTGGATATATTGAGGTTCTTGGGTGTATATATTATCAGAATTTAAACAAGTAACAAGGTTTTAGAGAAGTGAAGTGAAGAGGTAAAGAGTGGTTGTATTTACAGTGGAGGAGATGAGGGGTTTCTATTATTTTAATCATTAGTCAAATATTTATACTCAATACTATGAATATTAATTACTCATATGACAAAAAAATCTATAGATAACATGTGACTTAGAACCAATGTCCATTTACATCATTCACGTCCTAAACATTATGAAAAAATCATTTATATAAATTATTGTATTTCACTATTTACCAAAATAGCACGTTGTTTAGAAAAATCCCAAAACATCACCCTAACCATTTTAAAAGTGTAGAATTAAAAAATGAACCCCATTTTTTTAAAACAATTTTTTAAATATGTGAAAATTATTTTTTAATTAAAATCAAATTTCATTCAATAATAAAAATTTTAAAATTAAAACAATTTTTCTCTCAATTGGAAGAATTAATTAAGGTCTCTTAAAATTATCTTATATTAATAAGTCAAAAAAATAATTATTTATGAATAATTTTATTAAAATAATTTTTTTAAAATTATTAAATTAATCATAAAAGTGTAATAAACTATACATTAATTACAAAAATACGAACACATAATTAATAATTTCTAAAATATTTACTTACTTATACGATGATATAATTATATCATATTTTCACTTATAAGATGGAAAAATTTTATTTTTACTTTCATTAATGGGTTTTCTATTCAATTACCTGGTTTACTATTCATAAGAGTCATGTTTCTATTCCAATGGTCAAGTTATTACTTCCTCGGTATATGTTCATTTGCTTCTAGAGATACCATTTATTTCACTCATTCTTCATTTATTTGGTTTCTATTGTGTTCTACATGTAATCCAAAATGATTATAATATAATACATAATTATAAGAAGTTAATTTCATTTATAAGACATTAGTTCATTACAGTCTTATTTTTTGGTCCTTCACATGTTGGATGTCATTCATATTTAAAATAACTATTTTGATAAAATATTTTTTAAATTTTTTGATAAACCAATAAGATAGAAGATAATGTAAAGGCATGATTATATCATTCCAATATTTGAAAGAAAAAAGAACTTGAACTGCTTGAAAATGTCATATTATAGAAGTTTATGAATCCAAATGCATCTTATCCACTTGACAATGAAAATAAATTATTATTTTTGAAGTGTATTAGTGATTTGATTCGTCTATATGGTAATGTTTCCAATTTTGGATGATGTGTCAGAAATGGTCATATTACTAGATTAAAAATTTAAGAGTACCATGTTATAATAGAATGAATTATACTGATTGGATTAATAGGTTTGTTGATTATATTATTTTGAATGCTCTAAAATACATATCATATATTTTTCGATACATTTTTGTGGAAACAACAGTCTACGATGCACTAAGTAGACATCAAGAATATTTTGTTTTAATGTTATGTAAATTGGAAAAAATCATCATAATGGATTTCCTGGACTTAATAGAACATTTAATATGACATTTTAAGCATGAAGAAAAATGTAGAGGTCTGATATGGTTCCAATAGATGAATCCATTTGAGAGATTCATTCAAAAATTGAAGAAAAAAGTACGTAACAAAGCACTAGTTGAAGGATCAATTGTCAAAGTTTAATTTTAGAGGAAATTACTTTTTTTTCTACTATTCTTATTTTAAAAATTAATACCCAAAAAAATAAAAAGTCATAATATTTAATGATCTAAATGATTATGATGTAAAGATTAATCAATAATCATTTTTTAATCAGCATAAACTTGGTTTTGGTGGAGTTCATGAACATTGTCTTTCAGATGATGAACATCACAGATCTCATACATATTTTCTATGCAATTGTAACGAAATGACTACATTTTTACAATCAGTGATCATATAAATTATCCTATAATATTTGTTATAATATATTTTAATTAATTTATTAGTATAATATATGATAATCACATTAAGAAACAATTTCCACAAATTACAACAGCTTCTCTTGAAGAAAGTCGGCAAAATAATTTTTCTGACTGGATTTAAAAACTAGTAAAATAAATTATTTATGGTTTAACATAGAAAAACAATTTAATGTTTATTATATTTATAATTATTTTACAAATGTTAAGTAATATCAACATACTGATAAAATTGATAATCGATTGTGTGTATTATGTAACCAACAATCTGAAATAGTTAAATCATATAATTCATATGTGGTGAATAGTTTCGATTTCATACACGTGAACATGGGGAATCCAAAAATTGAATAGTTGTGTTTTATTAGGAGGATCCCATCATAGAGAAATTATCATTTACATTTATAGAATGATAGAAGAAATAATTGAACTATGTTATCTTGGAGAAAATTACATAACAATGATTAAATGTTAGTGGATGGATACTAGGAGAGGCTTTCATGTTCATATGATCCATTTAATAATTTTTATTAAATACTAAATCCTTAATGTATTAAATGAAGACTTTTTAATATCACACTAGGCAAATCAAATTTAATATGTAAATTACTATGGCACTTTAAGATATTTGAGTGATTGGTAGAGAATAATAAAAATGAAATCTTCAGAAAATCAAATTATTCAATTTGCATAATGTTCCACTGAAGTGAAAGGAAATAATTTTTTTTAAAGAGAATTCTCCAAATACATAATTTCCATGATGATAAATGAATATCAATTATGGAACCCCCATAGTTAATGTTTGACATTGATGATGACGTTATTGATGTAATAAATGAATTTGAATTAATAAGTAATAATAAAATTAAAACTACTATGTAAATTGATGACATTGAGGAGGAATATGATTATATTGACACTATAATATATGAAGATGGTGATGAGGATGAGGACGAATATTGAAAATGTTAAATTCTGTTAATAATCATATATACAATATATCTACATATAATAGTTATTTTCAACTATTAGCTAATAAAAATCAATTCATGTTTCAGATGAACTGATATTTGTTTCATGGGTTAGAGGGGGATGATCTACTTGATAATGAGCATGATGTTGGATCATATGATGCTCAGACTATTGGTGTTTCTGGGATTATGCGTAGGGGTTATGGTCTTGTGAGATTGACAATTCCGAACCCTATCCCCAAGTGACGTCCACGTATAGGTTTTGAGCCATGCCAACATTGGTATGTTTACTTTTGTATTTTAGATAGTTTTTATTAACTATAATTAATTTAATTATAGAATAATTGTTTGATTATTTATTCTTTTTTTCATTGATTTTAACATAATGCTTTGGGATATGGGAGTGCTATATTGAAAAATTATTCTTCTCGAGCATGGGTTATGTGGGACCAGATTCCCATTGATGTTCAACACTACTATTTTTCTTGGAAATATTACTTTGTTGGGGAAATCGTTATTTCTAAATAGTTTCCAACGGTGGTTTTCATGGAACTAGAAACACCAAATGGTTCTATATCCATAAGGACCTGCTTTCCAAAGGCATGAGCTAATTAGGGATTTTGACCCATGATCCTTAAGAACATGTATTGGTTGAGAGGATGGGTGGTTAGGCTCATCACACTCTATTGAGGGGAATTATTGCCTACACAAGGACTCTGTTATAGTTATATGTTATGATGATAAATAATTCTTTAATTACCATGTATGATATGGGTTATCCTAATATTAACAATTAATTATTACCATATGGGGAATTCAGAATCATCCATATGTATTTGAGTTTCTTTATCAATAGAGATATATGTATTTATATGAGGTTCTCCATTAATGGTATCCTCTTATATAGTACTTATATATTCTTTGGTCATTACTATGATGATGCTAGTCTTTTAGAAATGTAGTGGGGAACTCTAGAGTTTATGGTCATCCAGGTAGACGAATGTCACTCTATGATTTATCTTCATATAAGTAGACGTATGTTGTAATTATGTTGAGATCAAAACCATAGTTGGGATTATTACATATCAATGTAAAAGGGTATAGAACCCATGTAGATCAGTTTCACTTAACGAGTCACATCATTCCTTTTATGATCATTCGATTATGACATAAACATATAATTTATCATCATGTTGCAAGGACATATTGGAAGACGGTTCCTAGTAAGTGTTTAGAAAGGGACATATATTGATATATCCTAAGAAACGTGGAAGGGATGTGAGTTTCAATTTTAAATTAGACCCTGCTGGGGATGTGGCCCAAAATATAATGTTTTCTTTAGGATGTTGGTTTTGAACCTTAGGGAGGCTTTCTACATATAATGTTTGGATGGGAATCAATCCCACAATGTTTGTTGGCGAGGACCCCCACATATAGAGTCCCTCAAAGGTTTTTCGCTTAGGTGATTGTGTCCCTTTGAGATGATAGGCTTGGGGTTACTCCTAATAAGTATATCCCCTATGAAGATACATGGAGGGATATATTATCTCATAGTGATTTAGTGTCTTAACCAGAGGTTTACTCCAAATGAGGATAATAATATTTAAGCAATAATGAATGAGGATTAATCATAAGTAGAATTCCCTTTGAACATGAGCCCTAAGTGGGTTTCTTATGTATCTTGGTTAATAGGAATCAGATTTATCATAGTTCATTCCACTAGGTGGATTAAGTTAGTGACATAATCATTTAAAAACTCTCTGCCTATGTGAGTCGCGATCAGTCTGAGAAAAAATATGACATGAACAATTCAATAAACCAAACACATTCCACCCATTGATGATAGAAGAGGAGGAGGACAACATCAGAAGAAGTCGACGCGATTGTGGAAGTGGTTGGGGCTATGTTAGAAGAAGCCATGGATATGGAACTCCCCTCTCTTCACATTACATTGTACATTAATCCAATGTAAAGAAGTAATGAAGGTGAAGGATGTAGAGAGGATAAAGTCTACCACCTCTTATATGAAAGGACAAGGGATTACACAAGGATGGTGTACCTAATAATGGTCATATAGTCAGTAGGAGGATGTCATTCCCTATTAAAAGGAAATGAAAGTGTAATCCTCACCCAACCTACAACATACTAGAGGATCCAGGTCTCATAGATGGGAAATGATGGATGGAGTCCAATTACCAGATTTTGAGATCAGGAGCTCCTTAACAATGTCCCTTGGGTAGGGATCCACGTGGCCATATATTTTCAAATCTATAGATGCCTCGAGGATTCTTACCCTCTGGTAGGACAACTGCGGGAAACCTCTAACCATAGAAATCAAACTATAAATCAGAGATATGTTGATGTGCCTTTCCCTATGGTTTTCATAAATCAAAGGTTATCGGTATAGGTTTCAATAATTTCCATTTCATACTAGGTAGACAAAGATGAATTGGAACTTCCATGAGTGTCTTTGAGGAAGGCCTAATGTATAGCTCATAAAGGATAGAAGGGTGGGAAGACCATGAAAGGTTACACAATGGTTGCACCATGCAAGTGGTATTGGAAGAACTGGTGGAACCTCAGGCAGTGAAAAACATAGATGGGTAAACTTGGGTTAGGCTTAGATCAATATTTCATGAGTCTTCATAGGTATTTCAAGAATGGAGTAGCGCAGGTTCCTATTTGAGGAAGGGAATTCACTCTGTTCCTCTTAAATTTATGGTATGTGTGAATTATTCAAACAACTATTCTTTAAATTAAACCATCTGGGACATAAGATTAACTATTCAACTTTATTTATCTCTCTTTAGGTGTTAGGAAACTACCTTATAGTGTTTGGAGGACTTTAGTGAAGTACTAGGGTGATAGGAGCATCGATCCTCCTCTGGTAAAATTATTTCATACAAATAAATACCCCAAGTTTCTATTTATAGGCATATATATGGAACTCTAGGTGAAGGTGTTTGGTCGTGCAAGTGGGGCAGCACACAAGTGCTTGCATGCCGATGGTGATTTGGGCTACCATGGGAAAACCATTTACTGAGGCATCAGGATTCATTGGAAATATTGATCATCATTTTCTTCATTTTTAAGGCATTTCTCTTTTTCACATTATCATCCATGTGATGAAATAGACTATCGACAAAAGCCACCATCCTTTGTATTGGATCTGATCAAAGAAAGAGGGTTTAATTCTAAGGGAAATGGGAGGAAAATTGATAGTTGCATTATAGAAGCATTCACATTTAGTTGATCACACATGTATTCCTCCAAAGTTTGTCATGTATGTAGGCTTTCTCATATATAAATAGGGCCTTCACTTTTCTAAAAAACTCTAATGATTCAAAGATTTGATCTCTCCCTGCACATGTCTTCCACACAGGTTCCTTTCATATTGATGATTTTGTTCACACAGAAACAGTACGACTTTCAGTGAGATACATGCATGCAAAACCTTGAGCGAGACACTAGCAGGCCAAATATAATTACATGAAAAAATTCCATAGCCAAATTTTCCTTATTTCCAAAATTATTCAAAATGAACCTATTCAAAAATAAACATGATATTTATTTTCAGGTCTTTGGGATCCTAGTAGGAGCAGAATTGCTGATGAACTGGCTAGCAAGAGAACTGAGAAAATGAGGAAGATCATTAGCTGTGGATACTACTATAAATGTGATACTACCTTTCCTTATCTGGAATGTTATATGAAGAAATATCAAGGTGATTTTTTAAAGAGTATATATCATCCACTTTATAGTTACATCCATCTATATGAATTCCATACACTAGATCCAAATAATTATCTCCCAATCAATAAGTTCCAACAACATAAGATCTTCTCATCCACAATAATGTTCATTACATGCACATATATTGATTATAAGATGGTAGCCAAAACATTTTTTATGCATCATATCCCATGTGATCCATATCTAAAACCACATATAATCAAACAATATCTACAATTTCAATCTTCCATTTTATGATATTCAAGAACCGATCTATTGAAGGGATGGAAGAAATGTTGGGACTTTCACCCAATACGGGGTGTAAATCGCACATGGATATGGGAATACTGGTTACAAAAAGACTGTGTATATTTCCAAAAATATCTAGAAGGAATTGGGATTCATGAGGCTATAAGTGTAATGAAATCCTATGTGTATATGAATGATGATTTTGTGGGAGAACTGATGAGCTCATAGAGACTATAGATGAATTATTTCTATTTGATGCTTGGATTAGTGGGAAACATTTTGTGGGAAAATACAAATATTTCTAAGGATTAAATCCTTAGATATATGTATGATGAATTCATTCCTCTAATAGAGATGTGGAATGATACCGACAAGAAGTGAATTTTCACCTTTTAGCTACTAAATGTAGCCCAAAATATCAAGAAGAAAAATCCCCGCACAAGAGGGGATATTCATCCATAGACATGGATGGGAATTTTCATGAAGAAGAAGAGGGAAGGAACCAAGTGAAATATCCCAATGAGATGTCCTAATATATTAAAGACAAGTGCAGATAACAACTTCAGGCCAACAAATCAAAAAATAGAGTTTGACAAGTGGGGATATGAGATAAACCACAAAATTTTTACCAACGAAAATCTTGTGGGTTTTCTGGCTATGTTGATTCGTATGTATCTATTACCTATTTGTGATTACAAAGCCAATATATGGTATGGATCATTTGTTGTAGCATCCATGTTGCAATAGAAGAAAATGATGGGGTTTGTAACGCCCCGACCCCAGCTACCCAGAGTCGGTGCATTACTTACATAACATTGGCATGATCACAAGAAAGATCAAATCCCGAAAGACCGATTGGTTTAGTAGCCTTGGAAACACTAGATATAATCATAAAGTTTTACATTACATTTCAAAGTGAAAAACTACTACAACAACAAAGTCTTCATATCCACACTATTAACCCCTCATAATATCCCTGCAAGTCATTCATAATTTACTTCTTCACTACCTGGGAAAAATAAAACATAGAAAAGGGGTGAGCTCAAATGCCCAGTAAGGATAACAATATAGCGGAACATTCAAAATAAGCATAAACATTTAAGGCAATGAATTACTAAAACAAAAGCCTTTTAAAATTGAACTTCAACATAGTATGGAAAAAGTAAAATGAAATAATGCCATTTACTTGTTCACATGGATATTCTACTAATCGAATAATCACATGCAATATCAATAACCACTTTCATAATGTTGGAATGCATAATGCCAGACTATCATAACCACATAGCCAAGGCCTCGTGCCAAGACTACAAATAAGATTTTGTCAAGGCCTTGTGCCAAGACACTAGTTTGTCTCATGAGACCTACCGATGCATCGAGGAGCTATAGCGGGCTCCACCCGTCACTTATTAAGTCCAATGCATTCCCATATGAAAAGGTTTAAACATAACATAAACATTCGTATTAAAACTAGCATACGAAATGTCAATAATTTCACCATAAACTATGAATGGTATAAAAATAGCACATCCACAGTCAAACATATCACAAAACCTTCAATACAATATAGAAGTTTTGTATCATAATAAATCAACTTCAAATAATCTTAAAATCCATTCAAAGGATGTTGACATAGATGAAATCAAAATTCTTTTTAAAGAAGTATCTCCTTTTATTTTGAAATAAAACATTTTCTTTGAAAATATTCTTATAAGCTTGTATGGAAAGCTTCGACGATTTTATAACGGCGTAAAATAACCGCACCCGCCGTATAAGTTAAAAAAAAACATTCTTACCTCAATTCTATCGAAAAGGTTAAAAAGGACCTTGTTTTGAAAACGATGGAAAGATTCCTTTATAAACCTCTTATAAAAATTCAAACAAGGGTATAAATGACTTTAACCCATAAAAAATGTTTTGAAATACATTTTTAAGAAACATGGATGTGGATGATAAAGATATCCCAGTAGATTATTACGTATAAACAACCTCGGATAATGAAGAGATTGTGAAATAACCCTTACCTTGTACTTTTCCTTGGTTGGGGTAGGTTAACCTCCTGTATAATGGTGAAATAATTGTTATTAAATTATACAAGAATCATATATATTAATATGATATCATATATGATCTTTTAACATTGATTTATTAATAATATCTTAGAATTATCATCGTTTCGGGTGTTAACTTACTCATTTTCTTTTATATGTTTTGTTACATAAGCCATGTTTGTTGTATCTTATTCATATCCAGAATGATATCAAGTCCTTAAACATCATTTTTAAATCATTAAATGATAATTATACTTGAATGGATACGATGGAGAATGAATCTCACCGCGTTCGTGGAGACGGTAGTCCGTACGTACGCACGAGCGACAATATCATTCTTTTGATATTAAAATAATATATAAATGGATGGTATATCATATATACAGAATCATTAACATGTTATATTTATTATTTACATGAGTTACACATCATTATTATACCCATCCAAATAATATTATATTGAATAACAATTACACCACGACGTGGAGACGGTAAGCCGTACGTACGCACGTATGGTGACATGTTATTCAAAGGGTGGATAGAATACTGAATATGATTGTACCATATTTATAATAACATCACAGTATATGTGAGATACTGGAGTTATTATTTCAGAATGGTAAGAACAAAGGAAGAAGAAGTGGAAGAAGAAATGAACTTAGAAAAGGGTGGTGAAATCATTACCTCTTCTTTGGGTTCTTCCTTTTGATTTGATCAAAAGGGCTCCTTAGGTTGGCTTTCTGATCAAACTAAGGACTCTAGGTTGTAGTGAGGGATGTTGGGAGAGTATTTGGGCAGAGTTTGGCCGAACCAAAAGGCTTTGAAGGTGTTAAGAAATGAGAAGGAGGAGTGCCCTTTTATAAGAGGGGTGAGGGGCACCTTTGGAAAAGTTAGAAATATTAATTTATAATAAATTCATATTCGGTTTACAAAGGCTCCAAAGTTGACTATTCAAAGGATGAGGTGGGGATAGGTCGAAAACAACTCATCCAATAGAATTTAGACAGGTTTGGGTACTTATATTAACCTTATCTTTAAGTATTAACTCTAAGTTAATTAGTTTCACTTTTACAATGTCTCTTTGTATTTTTATATTATATGGTTAATAGACTTACCATATACATACAAGAGACCCCCAAGTGGTCCATTAATGATTAACCTATCATAATATAAGTCTCTTGGCCGAACCTTAGATTTTTAGGAATTTAATATCAATTAATAATATAATATTTGTTTTAAGAACTCTTTTATGTCAATTTTGACACTATTCAATAGTTGATTTTTGTGAAACTCATAACAGATTGATTACTTCGAACAAAGTCAATTAAATCAATCCTAATATATCATATTATCCTAGAAAATTAGTGTAATTCATTAAAAGTTTCATATTATATTTATTTGGGTATTTATAATATCAATTATGTTAATTTTCTACTATTTTAGTAATTACTGCATCATCATTGTGTCATAAATAAAATAAATTATTTAATGTCTAAAAATTATAAATAAAATATCATTATGTAGGAAATATTTTTATCTTTCTAATGAATATTTATAATCAAAAATACAACATGTATAACCCTATGTAAAAATTGTCCTTCTAAAAGATGTAAGCTTATGCCATTTTTATTTTTATTTTAGCTTTATTAATATAATGTGTCATTATCACTTACAAGTGGATCCATGGGGTCCCAAAATAGACCCAAAGATGCCCATGGTCGACCATGTATCAACAAATAGGGTTAAGACACGTTTTAGGGTAATTTTGTATTATAATAATATTATTTTTTAACCCTTATTTACCGGATTTACCCTTAACCATGGTAAATAAAATATTTACCGCAGTAATTATTCAAAATGTCTAAAAATAAAAGTTACCTATTTACACAATTTGAACATCCTGATTCCAAATATGGAATCCATTTTCCTAAATTCAAAACACAGAAGTGGCAGAAATTAATTTAAAATTAATTCCCGCTGTCAAAACAAATAGCGTGTTTTTAAGAGATAATAACTATCAAAAGATTGACACTTGTTTATGTTCGGTTTAATTGTAAAATTATGTCCAATGACCAACATTATATTAAATGGTAAAAATATATTCTAAATATACTTTAAAACCACTCAAATTCACAATTTATCACTATTAATTATTTTGATTAAAAAAGTTGTTTTTAATTAAAATTTAGTAATTTTCACTATTCATCAAAATATGAAAGTTATCCGAAAAGTACCAAAATTTCACCTTAGGCTAAATTCGATATTCCGAATCCAAAAATGAAGTCCATTTTGAAATATAAAATATATATAATTTCAAAAATTAGGTATTACTATTCATAACGGCTAGTTTGATCGGTTGTGGTGTGTGTTAAAACTCGAAGTTGCGTACAACACACGCTACTGTTTTATTCAAAGGAAAGCATACCGTGTAAGCTTGGGATGTTTCATTTTAAATTTTTGATGTCCCCATTTAGTCAAAAAGTTTAAAATATTTTATTTAAAAAGGTTTCACTATTAAAAGTTGATAAAAGTGTAATACTGAAAATGAATCTGTTCTTGCATTATGACTAAGAAACTCATAATATGGATTCTAAAATTATAAGGATTATATAAAGTTTAAAATGTAGTTAATTCTATTCATGACCTCTTTTAATGGCTTTTTTTTATTTGTAATTCATGGTGTGATTGAACTCGGTGTTGCGTGTAATGCAAGTTATTGAATTATTTTGAATAAATAACATACTATGAAATCTTGGGGTGTTACATTCTCCCCTCCTTCAATAAATTGCGTCCTCGCAATTTGAAATTGTTCTTCGAAAATAGAAAATATATTTGTGGGAAAACCCGCATAGGAAATTGGTTTACTAATATTTAGTCTTAATATGAGGAAAAGAGAAATGAAAGGGTCACCACCAAATTATGATCTCGATTAGGAGAACATTGGTGGCAATTAGAGACATATAATTGCAGGAAAAACGTAAATATTTATAGGTAGTGATTGAGGTCATCAATCACAAACAAGTATAAAATTGAGGTTCTTAAACTCATCAATCTATGATGATTTGAAATACTATCGGTTCAACAAAACATAGGGTATTGGGATAACACATTTTTGACGTTTCAAAATATCTTAGTTGAAATCCCACATCGAAAAATGAATTAATGAGGCCTCTATTTTAAACAAAGAGTGGAAAGTATGAAGATTACCGAACATAACACATACTAGGGTTCCATGTAGGAAAATATGGATATGGAGGATAAATCTAACCATCAATTATCTGATGGAGAGTGGTAGAGAACATGGCTATGAAAAGGCCAAAAATCCCAAAGCCATAAATTAGTGATGATTTAAGGTACCATCTAGGACAACATTTTTGTTCTAAGTTCCTTTTATTAATGTTGAGGAATTTATTTATGAGATTGGCTAAGATCATAAGGAGATATACTTACTTTATAATTAGAGTTTTATCCATTAATAAATTTCTACCACAAACTCATCTTTCACTCTAGAATGTAAAAATTTCTATTTACACTATTCGTATAGGGTTCCAAAATAAACGAATTTATAATTCATCTACAAGATCTTTTAATAAAAACTACATTATTTAATCTAATACATCTCGTGGGACAGTGGTAGGTGATACACCCTTGTCGCCCTTCAGTTGCAGGTTCAAGTCTCGCAGCCTTGCCGGACGCGACGGGTTGCCGCCCGACCTCCGGGTTGTCCTTTTATGGCAATCCAAAATAATCCAAACTAGAACTATCCAAAATACTTCTGTCTAAACTCACAGTCCAACATTTATAAGGAAGGTAAACATAATATAGATCCTTTTTACCCCGTAATAGAATATGAATACCTTCATCATGTATTACCATATTCCTTATCGATTACATTCATGCTCCCTTATTCCATATAGAATGCTGGATATACTTCATTAATCCAAAAATGTTTTAAACCCCAACAATGATGGAATATACAAATCATTGATCAGTTCCAAGGTAGTCAAGAATATCCAATATAATTTATCCAAAACAATCACATATTATTCCAAAATCACTACCTCAGTATCAGAACTATATTATGATTTATCATTCTCTCAACCATATATTTTCCAAAAATTTATCCTGCTATTGAGTCACTTTTCTTTGTTCCACACAATCTCTAGTCCTTAATGAAATAGTACTGCAGTACAATCCTTATATTATTATAACAAGTACATTGTTGATACAACATTCAATTGACATAATCAATATAAGAACTCTAATCATTCCTCTTCATCTGTGGTAGTATCATAACTTGATTATTATCCAATAGCATCATTTGCGGCATAGTCTGATGACTGTGACATAGGTTCGCGTAGTGTCCAAACTCCTTGCAAATGAAGCATTGTACATTTGAAACCATTTTCTTACCCTTGCAGTCACGTACTTTGTGCCCTTTTCCTCCACACTTATAACAAACTCCCATTCCTTTCAGGCAAGTTCCAGGGTGTTTCTTTCCACAGTTACCACATATGGGAAAATTATTCTTTTCCCTCTTCCCTTTATCCATCTTTCTTTCTTCCATCCTTTTCTTCTCTTGCTTCCCTTCAAAGCCATAGGACTCAGTAAACTCTTTACTTATCTTATTAACACATGATATTATTTCTTCATATGATGATAATACATGGGAGACTATTTCTCTTATAAATTCTGGCTTAAGACCATGAAAGATATGATCCTTCTTTCTCTTTGGATCATGTGCATTGCTGGAGTTCTCATTCCTTCTACTGGGCGCCATTTCTAAACAATTGCATAAACTAGATCAGTTTATGAATCGAAATACATAATCCCATACTTATAAAACACTTAACATAAATTGAACTATTTAAGGATATAATCCATAATCATAAAAATGTTTTCTTTGAGGAAGTATATACTCATAAACCCTTCATAATGATTTGTAAAGAAAATGAGAGTTATCCTAAGCATATCCCCCGGGAGTGTCGTAACCAAGAGTGCAGCAAGGCCCGTTGTCGTGCACCAGTTCCCGTTCGAGTCTAGCTCAAAGCGGTGTTTTCGGGTTTTACCCCTAGGTACATCTGTGCCAGAGCCGCCTCTACCTGCTCGTATCCAGACAGGGATGTATTGCTCGGAAAACTCACAAAATCTCTACAATACCAAAATTCTAGGAAGTTCTTCTATACTAATCCTCAAAGTTCATCTTAGGTCTACGTGCTCTAATCAGAGTTTATCTAAATCTAGCTTCCAAGGTTTGTACTAAACTTCCTCTGATACCAACTGTAACGCCCCGACCCCAGCTACCCAGAGTCGGTGCATTACTTACATAACATTGGCATGATCACAAGAAAGATCAAATCCCGAAAGACCGATTGGTTTAGTAGCCTTGGAAACACTAGATATAATTATAAAGTTTTACATTACATTTCAAAGTGAAAAACTACTACAACAACAAAGTCTTCATATCCACACTATTAACCCCTCATAATATCCCTGCAAGTCATTCATAATTTACTTCTTCACTACCTGGGAAAAATAAAACATAGAAAAGGGGTGAGCTCAAATGCCCAGTAAGGATAACAATATAGCGGAACATTCAAAATAAGCATAAACATTTAAGGCAATGAATTACTAAAACAAAAGCCTTTTAAAATTTAACTTCAACATAGTATGGCAAAAGTAAAATGAAATAATGCCATTTACTTGTTCACATGGATATTCTACTAATCGAATAATCACATGCAATATCAATAACCACTTTCATAATGTTGGAATGCATAATGCCAGACTATCATAACCACATAGCCAAGGCCTCGTGCCAAGACTACAAATAAGATTTTGTCAAGGCCTTGTGCCAAGACACTAGTTTGTCTCATGAGACCTACCGATGCATCGAGGAGCTATAGCGGGCTCCACCCGTCACTTATTAAGTCCAATGCATTCCCATATGAAAAGGCTTAAACATAACATAAACATTCGTATTAAAACTAGCATACGAAATGTCAATAATTTCACCATAAACTATGAATGGTATAAAAATAGCACATCCACAGTAAAACATATCACAAAACCTTCAATACAATATAGAAGTTTTGTATCATAATAAATCAACTTCAAATAATCTTAAAATCCATTCAAAGGATGTTGACATAGATGAAATCAAAATTCTTTTTAAAGAAGTATCTCCTTTTATTTTGAAATAAAACATTTTCTTTGAAAATATTCTTATAAGCTTGTATGGAAAGCTTCGACGATTTTATAATGGCGTAAAATAACCGCACCCGCCGTATAAGTTAAAAAAAACATTCTTACCTCAATTCTATCGAAAAGGTTAAAAAGGACCTTGTTTTGAAAACGACGGAAAGATTCCTTTATAAACCTCTTATAAAAATTCAAACAAGGGTATAAATGACTTTAACCCATAAAAAATGTTTTGAAATACATTTTTAAGAAACATGGATGTGGATGATAAAGATATCCCAGTAGATTATTACGTATAAACAACCTCGGATAATGAAGAGATTGTGAAATAACCCTTACCTTGTACTTTTCCTTGGTTGGGGTAGGTTAACCTCCTGTATAATGGTGAAATAATTGTTATTAAATTATACAAGAATCATATATATTAATATGATATCATATATGATCCTTTAACATTGATTTATTAATAATATCTTAGAATTATCATCGTTTCGGGTGTTAACTTACTCATTTTCTTTTATATGTTTTGTTACATAAGCCATGTTTGTTGTATCTTATTCATATCCATAATGATATCAAGTCCTTAAACATCATTTTTAAATCATAAAATGATAATTATACTTGAATGGATACGATGGAGAATGAATCTCATCGCGTTCGTGGAGACGGTAGTCCGTACGTACGCACGGACGACAATATCATTCTTTTGATATTAAAATAATATATAAATGGATGGTATATCATATATACAGAATCATTAACATGTTATATTTATTATTTACATGAGTTACACATCATTATTATACCCATCCAAATAATATTATATTGAATAACAATTACACCACGACGTGGAGACGGTAAGCCGTACGTACGCACGTATGGTGACATGTTATTCAAAGGGTGGATAGAATACTGAATATGATTGTACCATATTTATAATAACATCACAGTATATGTGAGATACTGGAGTTATTATTTCAGAATGGTAAGAACAAAGGAAGAAGAAGTGGAAGAAGAAATGAACTTAGAAAAGGGTGGGGAAATCATTACCTCTTCTTTGGGTTCTTCCTTTTGATTTGATCAAAAGGGCTCCTTAGGTTGGCTTTCTGATCAAACTAATGCCTCTAGGTTGTAGTGAGGGATGTTGGGAGAGTATTTGGGCAGAGTTTGGCCGAACCAAAAGGCTTTGAAGGTGTTAAGAAATGAGAAGGAGGAGTGCCCTTTTATAAGAGGGGTGAGGGGCACCTTTGGAAAAGTTAGAAATATTAATTTATAATAAATTCATATTCGGTTTACAAAGGCTCCAAAGTTGACTATTCAAAGTATGAGGTGGGGATAGGTCGAAAACAACTCATCCAATAGAATTTAGACAGGTTTGGGTACTTATATTAACCTTATCTTTAAGTATTAACTCTAAGTTAATTAGTTTCACTTTTACAATGTCTCTTTGTATTTTTATATTATATGGTTAATAGACTTACCATATACATACAAGCGACCCCCAAGTGGTCCATTAATGATTAACCTATCATAATATAAGTCTCTTGGCCGATCCTTAGATTTTTAGGAATTTAATATCAATTAATAATATAATATTTGTTTTAAGAACTCTTTTATGTCAATTTTGACACTATTCAATAGTTGATTTTTTTGAAACTCATAACAGATTTATTACTTCGAAAAAAGTCAATTAAATCAATCCTAATATATCATATTATCCTAGAAAATTAGTGTAATTCATTAAAAGTTTCATATTATATTTATTTGGGTATTTATAATATGAATTATGTTAATTTTCTACTATTTTAGTAATTACTGCATCATCATTGTGTCATAAATAAAATAAATTATTTAATGTCTAAAAATTATAAATAAACTATCATTATGTAGGAAATCTTTTTAGCTTTCTAATGAATATTTATAATCAAAAATACAACATGTATAACCCTATGTACAAATTGTCCTTCTAAAAGATGTAAGCTTATACTATTTTTATTTTTATTTTAGCTTTATTAATATAATGTGTCATTATCACTTACAAGTGGATCCATGGGGTCCCAAAATAGACCCAAAGATGCCCATGGTCGACCATGTATCAACCAATAGGGTTAAGACACGTTTTAGGGTAATTTTGTATTATTATAATATTATTTTTTAACCCTTATTTACCGGATTTACCCTTAACCATGGTAAATAAAATATTTACCGCAGTAATTATTCAAAATGTCTAAAAATAAAAGTTACCTATTTACAAAATTTGAACATCCTGATTCCAAATATGGAATCCATTTTCCTAAATTCAAAACACAGAAGTGGCAGAAATTAATTTAAAATTAATTCCCGCTGTCAAAACAAATAGCGTGTTTTTAAGAGATAATAACTATCAAAAGATTGACACTTGTTTATGTTCGGTTTAATTGTAAAATTATGTCCAATGACCAACATTATATTAAATGGTAAAAATATATTCTAAATATACTTTAAAACCACTAAAATTCACAATTTATCACTATTAATTATTTTGATTAAAAAAGTTGTTTTTAATTAAAATTTAGTAATTTTCACTATTCATCAAAATATGAAAGTTATCCGAAAAGTACCAAAATTTCACCTTAGGCTAAATTCGATATTCCGAATCCAAAAATGAATTCCATTTTGAAATATAAAATATATATAATTTCAAAAATTAGGTATTACTATTCATAACGGCTAGTTTGATCGGTTGTGGTGTGTGTTAAAACTCGAAGTTGCGTACAACACACGCTACTGTTTTATTCAAAGGAAAGCATACCGTGTAAGCTTGGGATGTTTCATTTTAAATTTTTGATGTCCCCATTTAGTCAAAAAGTTTAAAATATTTTATTTAAAAAGGTTTCACTATTAAAAGTTGATAAAAGTGTAATACTGAAAATGAATCTGTTCTTGCATTATGACTAAGAAACTCATAATATGGATTCTAAAATTATAAGGATTATATAAAGTTTAAAATGTAGTTAATTCTATTCATGACCTCTTTTAATGGCTTTTTTATTTGTAATTCATGGTGTGATTGAACTCGGTGTTGCGTGTAATGCAAGTTATTGAATTATTTTGAAGAAATAACATACTATGAAATCTTGGGGTGTTACAGGGTTGCCCACCCCTATTATGGAAAACATCCATAGGATCTTGTTTCATATTCATGGGGAAGGATCCTTTCATAATTTTAGGACCGATTCCTATTTTGTGGGGATGGATCATGACCCATTTCAAGACCTATGTAGTGTAGAGTGGGATCCAAGTCCTTCAAATCTCATTGTAACCATTCTTTCAAGATTTACCTAGTATTTCTCACCTATCATTAATACTTCAGGACATTCAAAATATACTATGTTTATTTAAGTAGTTCATCTTCTTTCCTAATGGGAATTTGGCCATGAGAAGGTTTGTTGATAAAAGTACAACCATCATATTGCTAAAGTAATACATTCCAGAATTCTAGGATGGCATGTTGGAAACCAGGATCAATGACAAAATCATATGTGATGACTATGATCATTAATAATTTTAACTCTAATTAAATTTCTTAAAACTAATTACTCTATCTCCTCCAATACTTGTTAGATTGATACAAGATTTGATGTTAGATTGAAGCGATATCTTCTTACAACTATGGAACTAACAAGGGTGGTGATTAATCTACATAAAACTGATATAGAAATTAGATTGACTACCTAGTGTGATGAATCAGGGATTGAATCGTACCATGAAGCTGTACTAAATAATGATGTTCCTCGGGTTGGAATAAGGAAGCGCAATAGGAATGAACCATCTCATTTGGAAGGTGTGTCATCTCCTTCAGAGGTTGTTTCATTAGAGTAAGGGAGAATGGGTGGTGAGGCTAGAAGTTCATCAAAATGACCTCATGCATGATATAATCCACCTACTAGAATCCCCAAGGCTACACCACCATCACTAAATAAGGCTACACCCAGGTGGTATAGTTTGTATCACTATGAAGGGAATCACGTTCCATTTTCTCATCCACCATTTTTGATGGTAGAAATTGGAAATCCTTTTAAATTTAGGGCTATAAAATCATCCTCATAGAAGGTCGAGATGTATTCGGGATACATACAGATAGAGGTGAATTATAAATGAATGGACTTTTCCTTTGATACTGAAACAATTTGATATCAATTATGTGATGGATTCATATTACAGGGATATGATTTCTAAATTCTCCATATAGTATTTTCATTGAGGATAATCATACTGAAGTGGGTAACCATGTAGGGAGCTAGAGATTCTTATCTATGAAACCAACAGGTGAGTCCCTACCACATGGTGGGTGAAAGATATGATAGATTATGGAACCACTAAGGGGATAAATAATTCATCATTTTAGAAATGGGATGACTCTATCTATCTAGAAGATGAATGTTCTCTTATTCTGAAACTTGTTTCTAAATTTCATTTATATTTCATAAAAATAATTATTACTCATGGAGAATACCATCTTAATTATCATTTTGATAATAGAATTGTTATGTGGTTCCATCGACATGGTATATCCCTGGTGGAAATCTGAGCGGGAAATTACATTATCCCCCAAATCAGGAGATATATCTCAAGGCCGATAGTCCATATTAGATAAGATGGTGGGAGACTTCCCAAATATAATACCTTATTTGGGAGGATTATGTTATCCCTACTTTGAAGATGATGGGGAAGAAAGAACGACGAAGGATGAAATATAAGGATAAATGTTTTTTAGAAGTGGTGTGTCTTCCTAATATCATTAATTTTGGATTTATCTAGAGTAATTGTTCAAACTTCATGGAATTTCATGAAATCCTACAATTTCATCACTTAAGGATGTTATAAATTATTCATCGAGAAATGAAGAGTGTGATTCTGGCCAAATAAAAATTCATTCAAATGAAATGTCTCCTTTGAATGATGATGCATCTAGGCTAGACAATATATTATCTCCTCATAAAAATCCTCTTAACCCTAGTATAGGGAAAGATGATGCATTTGGTATATTATAAGTGCTTTATATGAATCTATATATCAAAAAATGGCTTACATTTTAGTAATATTTTATGTTTGTACCATCCACCGGAAAATCCAATGTCCACTGAGGCTTACCTAATGGATGTCACTGAGGACGATGTTTAGGGTATAAAGTCATCGTTAGAGGGTCTTGAACAAACCAATATAAGTGTTACCATCTGTGATATTAACATGGGGATTAGGATTTCAATATAATCCAAATTTATTATATTCATGTCTATTTTGATGAAATACTAGAAAACACTAATATTCATACTTATTTAGTATAATTTTGGACATTATATATAAAACCAAATGAAGGTGAGTATTTGTATTTCATCCAATGGATATGTTTATTTATGATTCTCTATTATTGACTGATTGGAATGCACAACCCCATCTAGGAAAACATCTACAAATATTGTTCATGAAAAAGACATTGAAATCACTCTCAATCCAACTGTTGATGTGGAGACAGCTTAAGGGGACCTTGGAATGAGAAATCATCCTGAGGCTGATCTAGTGAATCCTGGGGACTCCCAGGGGAATTTTACTCAAAAATAGGTTCTTTCCCAAACATTTGAGGTTGGAAATAAATGAGAGGAGTCTTATCAGGCTGTTGATATGTTCTTTGGTAGTGTTCAAAAACTATTTCCATTTTCCCAGTCATTCTATTATTTTTATACTAACGATGATTTTAATTCATCATTTAGTATTATCAACTTATATGGATAGGTTTGAGGCTGAATATTTTATACCAGCTCAACCAACATCGAATGTAATGGTTGCCACTTTTCTGGAGGAAGTGGAACATGGCACTTCTTTGAGTTCATTAGACTCGATGTATATTTCTCCATATGAAAGTGACTATGAGTTGGATCCCGAGTTAATGAATTCTATCTGGATTGAATATATGATTTATTTGTGGGATATAAAGAAGATAATCCCTTAGGATCTCATTAATGAACAACCATCACAATTCTTCTGGATTTGAACTTTATTTAGCATTTATAGAATTAATATATTCGACTACCTTCTAGTTCACAGTGTGGTGAAGGAGACAATTCATAGGTGAGAGAAAGTGCGCAAGCTTCATCATGATCTCATGATGTCCAGACTACTTCTGAACATTAGTGACTACTACGATACATTATCCCATGCAGAGGCCTATCATAGCATGAAACTAGTGTAATTCAAGAAACAAATCAAGGATAGATCTATTCCAGTTTTATGAATTCATCATGAATTCACTTCCACTCAATGAGAACTCAATCAGATTCATTTTCCATTAGGAGAATCCCAATAAGAAGGTAAAACTTCTATTTTGACCGCCAGAGAATCACTTTATCAAGTCGAGGAGACTGAAGCTAGTTGGTTGACTGAAGTTCAACAAGAAGCTAAGGGGGCTCATGAGGCCATTCATCAAATGAAGAAATCTGTCGAAATCTATTTATAGTATAATACATAGAGACTCCACTTTAGGGATGTTATTATAATTTTTCTCTATAAATGAAAATAATTTACTTTCGAGTCATATATGTCTCATTAAATATTTCTTCATTTAATAATAATCTCAAAGTTGATTATAATCGAATTATAGTTTTCAATCAACTAATCATAATTACAATGATAGGGAAGGAATGTTCTCTAAACATTTACCTATGAAAAGGGGCCTAGTGAGGGTATTATTATGGTTACTAGGGTCATAGTGACAACCCTAACAACTTTGTGTTTGTTAAATTTTTCTTTAATGATTTTTCCAAATCCATACAGAGTGTAATTCTATAGATATGGGACTTGAATTTTGTCCAGGGTTCCCTTTACATATTATCAAACTGGTGATTATTGTGTCTATTGTTTTGGTAGTTTAATGCAGTGGACGTCTGACTTAGAAAGCTATTGTTTTTTGTCAAAAAAATTGACCATTAATTTTGAAATTATATCCCAAATGAGGCTTTATGGATAGAAATGTTCTGATATTCTATAGATACTTCCACTGGGAATCATGGGGAAAATTTGTGAACTCAAAATATAAAGCATGGTACTCAAGAATATATAATCTGTACTGAGAACAATGATACCACTGGTTCCCAAACATGACACATGGGATGTTTTATACAAGGAAATTGGAGTAACACACTACATAGTCAAGTGGTGACATATTTAAGATGACATGACCATTATGGGGGTGACATATGAAAGGGAAGCTGGGTTCATATACTGTATAGTTAGGTAAACGTGTTTTCAAGAATTATGAAATTATTTTACTGATGAACATTGAAGGTTAAATATTTGGATGTCTCATTACCACAGTTGGTGGGTTTTCCATTGGAAGATGTTTGAGAATAAAGAAATCATCTATACTGACACATTCCATGAGTGGGAATCCACTCCTACATGAATATGATGTGTGAATGTTGGTATATTTTTTTAAAGATTTTTCTAATATTATGTTGTGGTGTATCATGTAATCCAATAAGGAAATAATATTGTGAAATTTAATGTAATGAAGCAAACACATTAAGGGTTATAAAATTTAATGTTAATAAACAAGGACATTAGGGGCAATGTAGTTTAATGCCATACATCACAGAAATTATTCCATGTAGTATAAGTTGTGAAGCAAGAACATTATGTCCTACAGTTTAAAGTTGTGCAGTAATGAAATTATGGGGTGCTATAATTTATTGTCTTTTAGATTTTACCAAAGGTTTGACAATGCTCTGATTCCTGGTAATCTATTAAAAAATGTGCTACTATATTGAAGTATGAAAGGATATAATTTTAAGAGGTGATTTGGTTATTTTAGGATACAAAGGTTTGTATGGGAAATATGGGATTTTTGATGTTATAATAATTATTTCCCTAGAATGAAGTTACCATAAGTTGCAAGGACCATTATGATGGTTTTTTAGGGAAGGACAACTAGGGAATGTAATGAATTGTCAAATAGAAGAATCCTTTTTCTAAAAAACCCATTATGGGGGAAACATATGCAAGGCCAACCAGGGAACGTATGAAATGGTCTAGAAAAAGAGTTCTCAAGAACTCTGACATTCTGTCGATAAAGGTCGATGAATGTTACTAGAGATTCTGATTATCCGAAGAACAGAGTCTAGTTTTGGGAGAATTGTCCTTAATTTATAAAGGGTATATCATATTTGAATTTATAATAAATTGGGTAAACAGATGCTCTATATTGGTTTGACTGAAATAGACGAATTGCGGTGCCTTTAGGTTTAGTTTATATGACTAGGACCATCAAATTGTAGAAACAATGGATGGTATGTTGTCAACTGGCCCATGATTAGTCCATTATGCTTTGATAAAATGAAGGGTAAAAGTGTAAAAAATGGTAATGGAAACTTTCATGTTGGGAAAAAATATTTTGGACAAATATTCAAATGATAACACTGATATGTGGGATACATTATACCATCATCAATTATTAAAGAGGAAAGAGAGGTTTTTCCCAAGAACAAAGTTACATCTGGTTAAAAATACCCATTATGAGGGATATATTATGAATGGAAAACTGGTGACCGTACTTTATAGACAAACAATGGTATACATAGGCTAAAAAAACATATTATGAGCGTGAAATGTGCAATTCCAATGGGGTGCATACTATATAGTCAGGTAATAGAGCTATTAGATTTTATAAATTCTTCCACCAAAAGATGAGGAATGGTTGTAGAGATTAGAATGTGTTCATGATTAACAGTATGGCATTTGAAAAGGTAAAATTTTTAATTCATAAAGGAGGAATCATATTGATACTAGGCATTAGTTTGGAGTCCCTTGCATATATCTGACCCATATTTAGAAAGGGATATCTTTTGTTTACTTGGTGGATTCTCTAGAAATAAAACCCAAAATAAAATCTCCTACATATATTTTTGATTGTATATAGGAGAGTGGGAACTTTATTTTACCCTCTGGATAGGGCTGGGGCTTAAGGCCTAGGCTTCAATACCTATCTAAATGGTATGAGAATCATTCCACACATCATCCTAGAGGTACCATGTAATTTAATGTTAGGAGGCAAGGACTTTGGTTGTGTAGTTTAACATCTTATAGAACATACATGGATGATTCCAGTTTGAGATGGAATATTATGTTGAGACATGTTATAGATCCCAATAATCACTACACATAATTTTGGAGAAATAATCAATCCACGCATAATTATAACTGATACTAGTTCACGAGTAAAGTGGGATCTCAAATCGGATCTCTCCATGTAGATATGACTCATACATGCAAGAGTAGAGTATTTTTTGATGTTGTGATGATGTTGGGATGTGGATTGATGATCTAGATGTCATTACGTATCTCAATGGGATGAGAATCAACCCAAAATTTTTTCTTAATTAAAGGCCCCCTACCCTGATTAAACTCATAAGTGGATGATAATGAGGGTATCATTGAATACAGGTTAATACATAAGATGAGAAATCATATTTAATCTCCTCATATAGATAATACTCAAACATGGGAGAAAAGAGTCACACTTTTTATCATGTTGTGATTGGGAAAAATATTGAGAGTCTAGGCATTGCATCATTACTCATATGGGTGAAAATCAAGCCAAACATAGTTCTTGATGAAGTTCCCTGTATGTGTCTGATCCGTACACATAGTGTGGCGGATTTTAAATTGCGACTAGACTAGTGGATATGAAGAAAGTGTCACTATAAAGCTCAATAGAATGAGAATCATGCCACACGTATTTCTTAGAGTTCCATGAATTTCAACATCATGCGGTAAAGACAAAGGTGAAATGACCATAAATGATTAAAATATTGTTGTTGGGCCCAATAATGAAATTCTGGGTGTCACAACATATCTCACAGGGGTGAGAATAAATCCTCACATGGTCCTTGACATGATACCTATATAGATTTGGTTCATGAATAGGTGTAAAGTGCCTTTATGATTTAATTGTGGTTGGACCTGAGAATAGAAGTCTAGGTGTCACTTCATATCTCAATAAGATGAGAATAAATCCCCAAATGTTTCTTGATAGTATCCATCTGTAGATTTGATTTCGGCATAGGGAACAGTAATGGTGGGTTTCTTTACTAAAATTATGGATAGACCCATGATTGGATATTAGTGAATCACTACGTGTATCATTGGAATGAGAATCTATCCCCACATAGTTCATCAAAATGACCACTCATGTTGTTTGATTCATGAAAACAGGTGGTGAAGTTGATCAGTTGAGGTAGTATGGTTTTACATATTCATGGGGAGGGCTTGATCCACCTCATCAATAAAATATATATATGTTGTGTCTTCAATTTCATCCAAATATGGAGAACCGGATGCTTCCTCTTATTTAGATAATAGGGACTTCTTTTTCAACATTCTATTCTCCTTTTTTGCCTATTCATCATGGTTTTTGTAGATATAAAATTATGCTCAGATATAACGGACTCTTCATCAAAACTTCTCTTCATTTTTGACTCAGGAAAGAATCTCAAGTCTTCAATAGAGAATATCTTCAATGTAGAGAATCCAATAGAGTTAAACCTGTCTCTAATACCAATTGAGAGGACCGGTATGGGATATACCTAACACTGAAAGGTGGGGGGTGAATCAGTGTTGGGGACTTTTTAAACCAATCCCAATATTATATCCCTATACCTCTGGACCTGTTAGAATCTTTATTATCTTATTCTCTTTTCCATGTCATATTCAATAATTGAAAGAAGTAGAAATATGCACCTGGTATTTTTACAAGGGTTGCCACTCAATAAGAGAATCTACATACTTTCCATGTATGGGAATGACAAGTGCATGGATTCTCTACTATATTGTAATATGTTGTTACAATGGAGAGACTAGGTAAACAATCCTCAAGTCAGTTTGAGTCCCTACACTTTGGAGGGGGTGGGAAACAATCATCTTCCCAGGGCTAGTGATAGACTAGTCCAACTTGCAGCCTCTATATGGTTCTTTATATTGCCTATAGAGATAGTCTTCTTACTTCTTGATAAGGTAGGTTTTTTTCTTGGTCTTCTTTAGTGCACTTTACTAGATTACTTGCAAAGCAGTTGGCAAGAAAATCTTCCTTCTTTATTTCTCTTATTCTCTTGTGCAACACTAATTGCACTGGACTTCTTATTTATTCTTCTTAGTTCAACAACCAACTGCACTAAATTTTCTTCTCTATTATTTGCTATAATCACATACACCAATGTGATTATTCATGAAATGAAGATTAAGTCACCTGGAATCATCTATGTTGAACTACCCTATATGATTTTCAATATTCAGTTGGGAACACTTTGTTCTTATTCTTCTATTCTTTCTTCTCTTCTCAATACCAATCCCTGAGTGTTTCAGTATACTAACTTATTCCTTTGTGAAGATATAAGTTCAATTTCATATCTATATCATCTTCACCTCACAAATCACAATGAGGGTGATAAACACAAGTTTTGTGAGTGCGGTACAACTTTTCTTTGTGAAACCTAATGGTTCACAGTACTTCATTTTCGCAAAGTTACATCAGGAGTGGTATTCACCTGTGGAAGGCCAGCGAGACCCCAATTTTTTGTGCACCCCTTTTGGGTGAGTTTTGAAAAACATTAATGACTTGTGTACAACATTCAACTTTTGTTGCAGAAGACCTCTGGCATTCATCTTCTATATTGCGCGCAACTCTCTCCTTGCGCTCAACAATCCTTTATTGCACGCAACAGTTAATTATTTCGTGCTACTACCTTCATGTATTTTTATTATGTGCTTAAGATATCATATTTATTCTATATGTTGTGTTTTAAAAATGCGAGGGTTTCACCTCTTATTTATTGACTTCGTCACCCCCCTTGCTCAAAAACCCCGATATGGCGTGCAAGATCCTGACGTGTTGTGAAAAACCCCATTTGACATCACTTTGGGTGCATAAGTCTCTTTCATACCAACCTAATATTTCTCACACTTCTTTAATCATTCTCTCACTACATTCCTTTTCCATTTTTTGATGTTTGTACCTTTAATCATTCCTTGCGTGCAAAACCCCATTTGACCTCGCATTGGGCATGTTAGTCTCTTTCACGCAAACCTCATCTTTTGTGCACTTCATGAATCTTTCTCACACTCCATTCCTTTTAAATTGTTCAAATTTTGGACCTCGAATCATGAATTGCGTGCTAGATTCTAATCTACCTTGAATATTATGCACAAAAACCTATCTTTCATGCAAGCCTTTCCTTTTCTAGATTTTAATGTTTGGATCATGGAACAACTCTTGCACATAGAATACTAAACCTCTCCTTGTGCCACCACCAAATTATCCATTCCTTTGTCATTTCTATCTTCATTTCACCCCATACCCATTGTTCATCTTTCATTATGAAATCCACTATCGTGATATGTATCCTTTGATAAAAAAAACTCTAGCATTATCGGATTTTCAACAGAATGTACTAAACTATCCCTATATTCCACCAGCATCTTTCCTTATAATAAAGAATGACTATGCCTGAGAGCACCTTTACTCCCCCTTTCCTTTATAAGTCCTGTATATCAAGTTCTCCTAACTTATGATATTTTTGAAATACAAATAAGCAATGCATCGCCTGGTTTAAAGGCATTGTGTAATGCATGACCATCTTAGAATTCCAATACCTTCCACACTCTCTGTTCTTATACAACCATCATTATCTACTTCATTCAAATCATATGATTATTTTCTTCAAGTAAGATATTTCATGGTTCACATGCAATTGTGAAGAATTTCATGGTCTTCATAAAATCCTCATTCATCTTTAATCATCATCAAATAAATGATACTTCACCACTCCACTCTAGTCATCCTCAAATAGATGATACTTCACCATTCTTCATTGTCGTAAACAATGTGTCACCTTTAACAAATGTTCTTTGAAATTTTGATCAGTTCAAAAATCTGTTGAATTTACTTCATGGGGAATTTCCCAAGGATGACAATCAATGCTATGATTTCATAAAAATTCTCCAAGAATCCACACTCTAGCCGATCTCCATTAACTCTGGAGTCCTTCTTCATCTCCTTATTCATTTTGACCAGAATTGGAAACTATTGACTACAGATACAATCATTATACACAAAGTGGTACCAACAATCTCCCCATTTGAATTTTGTTATCAGTACCTTAATAATTCTCCTTAAATGAATATGTCAATGTCAATATGAGAATCTTTTCTCTCTGCTTTCTTATTTCTTTCCCCAAGACATTCATTTCACTTCTCTCCCCCATATTGACTAAAAATAAAAAGGTCATATTAGAGAGGGTATCATTTCATACTTAAGCAATGTGCCATAAATCATTTCACTCTTTGTCAGCATGAGTGGTAATCATTATAGAAAACAAGAGGATTTGATTTAGAAAACGAAGGTTTCCATTATCCAATGATCATGATACCTCATGAGATGAGATCTCATACACTTGTATTCTAGGGTTTTCCTCATTCATTCCTAGCTGACGACATTGAATGCGATAGGAAATAATCCACATGAGATTTCTTCACACACTTCAACAAACATATCAAAAACATTCATCTGTAATTGGTAGGATATGTGGCCTTGGGGAACATTTACACATCTTAAGTCACTGATTAACTTTATTACTCCCCCATTTTAGAATGATCTTTATTTTGAGTAACCAAGGATGAGAGATTTAGAAATAACATACCATTTATAATGACATGATCTTCTAAAAATATTTAGTGTAATTGAATTTTATACCAACTGATATTGATACTAATTATGATAATGACTCTGGAAGCTTCTCCATGTATCTCCCCCTCAAGGAAACACTTCTAATCACTAAATCCCAGGTTCTCCCCCTTAGATATTGCCTCACCTTATATTCCCTGTATGATAATAAAAAATACAATACACAAATATTTAAGAGAATAAGATGGATCATCCTTGCTTTATCAATGTGAACCACAAGGTACAGATGATTTCCTCAACCCAGATTTTATGTTATTCACACTTTCACAACTGATCTTTAATTTTTTCTATGATTATGTGGACCTTGCTATTTCTTCCATCACTTTGTGTGTGATATGTCATTCTTCAAGGGCTTTCAAAGCACCAAAATCTCCTGGTGCAACATTCATCTTCTTGAGGAATTCTTATTGGGCTGGAGTAAATTCTAAGTATCTTCAAACAGTGTGACCAGAACTATTGAACCTCACACACATAACATCTTGGTCATCATGTAGAATCTTTATTTTTTCTTCTAGCACGAGTCTTAGCCTATGAATATTCAATCATTCTCATTCATTCTAAATCTTCTCGATAAAACACCAATATATCATTAGAGACTGAGGAATCGAGATTGGATCTTCTACATGGAATAATCTGAGTGTCATCCTTATTAGTAGTTCGTTTGGACGCACTACCCTTAAACTTCATTGATTTACAATCCATTGTCTTCTCAACTATATTACTTATAGTCTTCTTGGGAGTGTTTTATTTTCCAACATTATTCTGAATACTTACCTAGGATGATTCTTCTTTCTTAGCCAAACCCTATGATCATTTTTCTTATCATCTTTGGGTACCTATTGAAACAAACATGCACAATTCATGTGACTACTCTTATTGCATACATCACAGATGTTATCTGACATTCCAAATCAGTTTGTAGTATTCAGATGCTTCTAGAACATTGGATGTTTCTTCTTCTTCTTTGGATTTCTCTTCTTAGAGATGACATTTTTCTATGCTTTTATATTTAATGGATTGTACTAACAATCAAACAAATAGTTCCCAAATCTATTACCACACCATCATTAACCAAAAAACCTTGACTTCTTTCCTCCTCTTTATAAGGTTGTTGAATCTTATTTTTGGCATGTTGTGCTTTCTTTGGAGAGAAATATTCCACATTCTTCTTCGTATTCACCATAACCATAGTTATATGGACCTCCTCACTTTTCTTTATGCATACATATTTAGAATTTTTATTCCATCCTACACTTTTTATAGAAACAATTTAAAATGAATTAATACAATTTGGTATTGACAGTAACTTTACTTTCTCAGTTTCTTTTGATACATCACTGATTGAAGCCATGATCTTCTAATCACATGATAGAGGTATTTTGATAGTTGAATCCTTCAGTGAGCATTGAGTTCAAGCAGTAACTATTTCCTTCTTTTTTGGAGACTCAATATACGTATTCTCAAGATTTTTCAAATTTTCTTCCTATTCTAGACATCTCATATAGAGGATTACTTCCAAGTCTTCAATCATAGTCATATTCACTTAACATGAATTTTTCAACCATTAAACTTTATCTTCTTGCATATTTTCTTTGTTTTTAACAAAGAGTCAAGTTCTTTGATCTTCTTGGAGTCTTCTTCCAAATATAACTTCTTGAATTTATTGCTCCTTTTCAGCTCATCTTCATGTGTATGGATCTTCTCTTCTAGAGTCTTATTGACTCCCTCCATTTCTTCGACAACATTGAGCCACTTAGAAGAAATTACTTCAAATCCCTTCTTTGTTGCTTTAAAGGATCCAACATGTCTAGAGAGCATTAAACATTCATCAATTTTTTATTGTAATCCTTTCCCTAAAACATCATATTATTTTTTGAGATGTGTGATATTTTCTTGCATGCATTGATACACTCCACAAACCATGGATGCAATTTCCTCAAGAATACCATGCATAATCATTCTTAATCATTCAAATGATATTTCATGAGATGTTTTAGATTTATAATCACCACTTGTGCTATCATTTTTATCATGGGAATAATTTTCAAATGTACAAACACACACCTCTTGATCAGTTGCGGTATGAAGGTTGTGCATCTTCATATTGGGGGCTTGATCCACCTTCTCATTACTTTACATGTATGGTATATCATCAATGTAATCCAGATATGGAGAACCATATTCTTGTACTTCTTTATATAAGAGGGATTTCTTCTTCAACTTTCTCTTCTCCTTCTTTTTCCTGTTCATCAAGGTTTTGGTAGATATATAATTATTCTCATAGATAACTAACTATTCATCAAAACTGTACTTTATCATTGTCTTAGGAAAGAATCTCGAGTATTAAAAATAGAATATCATCAATGTAGATAATCCCACAGAGGTGGACCTTCCTATGATTCTAATTGAGTGAACCGATTTGGGATATAGCTTACACTAAGAGGGGGGGGGGTGAATCAGTAATGGGGAAATTTTAAACTAATTCCAACTTTCTATCCCTGTACCTCATGACCTGTTAGGATCTTGATTCTCTTATTCTCTTTTAGATATTTCATGGAATAATATAAAGTAGTAGAAATATGCAGACGATATTTTTACAAGGTTCACCACTCAATAAGAAAAAATAAATCCTTGACATGCATGGGAATGGCCATTTCATGTAATATCCACTATAATGCAATATGCTGTTACAATGGAGTGACTATAAAAACAATACTCTAGTCAGTGTGAGTCTCTACACTTTGGAGGGGGTGAGAAACAATCCTCTTCCCTAGACTAGTGATAGCATAGTCTAACTTGAAGTCAATATCTAGTTATTTATACTACCTATAAAGATAGTATTATTACTTCATGATAATGTAAGTTCTACTCTTGGTCTTATTTAGTGCTCTTCACCTGATTACTTGCAATGCACTAGGAAATAAATTCTTCCTTCTTTTTTCTCTTCGTATATAGTATAACACCAACTACACTAGATTTATTATTTCTTCTTCATAGTTAAACAACCAAATGAACTAAAAAATCTTCCCTCTTCAAGGATAGATTCACATACACCAATATAATTATTCAAGAATTGAAGATCAGTTCCCTTGGCATTATCTTAGTTGAAATTCCATTTATGATTATCAGTCTCCAATTGGGCACACTTTTTTCTTCTTCTAATTTTATTTCTTCTCTTCCCAATACCAACACCAGAGTGTGTCAGTATACTGACTTCTTCTTTTGTGTAGATATGAGTTCAATTGAACATCTAGTTATTTTTCACTTCACAAAGCACAACGAGGGTGATAAACACCAGTCGTGTGAGTGCGTTACAAATTTAATTTGTGAAACCAAATGGTTCACAATACTTCTTCGCAAAGTCACTTCGAGAGTGGTATAAATAGGTTGAAGGACTACATGATCCCAATATTTCGCACACCCCTTTTGAGAGGCTTCTGCGCAACATTCAACTTTACTCATAGAAGACCTATTGTATGAAACATCTATCTTGTCCACAACTCTCTACTTGCATTCAACTATACTTTATTACATGCAACTATACTTTATTGTATGCAACTCTTACTACTTTCACACAACTACCATGGAATATTTTTCTTACGCACTTTAGAGATCATATTTCTTCTATCTATTGAGATTTTCAAATGTGAGGGGGTTACCCTTTATATATAGACCTCTTTGATCCCCTCACACAAAAACCATGATGTATCACACAAGATCCTCACGCGTCATGGAAAACCCCATGCGACATAACATTGGGTGTGTAAGTCTCTTTCGAGCCAACCTCAACTTTGTCGCACTTCATGAATATTTCACGCACTGCATGCCTTTGAATTTTTTGAATTTTGGACCTATAATCATGACTTATGAGAAAAACCCTATTTGACTTCGCATTGGGTAGGTATTTCTCTTTCGTTCCAACCTCATCTTTCGCGCATTTCTTAAATCTTTCACGCACTTCATTACTTTGACATTTTTTGAAGTTTGGACCTAGAATTATGCCTTGCATGCAATATTCCAAACTCCTGTCCGTATTGTGTGAAAGCCTATCCTTTTCCAGATTTTGATGTTCAGATCATGGAAATCCATTTGAGGAAAACACACCAATCCATCATCAAAATTGTGTGCAACATCCTTTCCAAAAACACAGTTCTTCATCTCCGGATTTTTAGGCCCAAATATTTAGAAAACACTACAAAATGGAACCACCTTAAAATATTCTTTTCTTCCGCCTCTAGATTATACATTAATTTTTCATTCCACTCTTCACTACATCCCATAACCATTCTTCATCATTCATAACAAAATCCACTATCATGATATGTATCATTTGATTGAAAAAATTTAGCATTGTTAGATTTTAAACGGAATGTACTAAACCTTACCTCTCTCCAACTATAATCTTTCCTTCTAATCTAAACTGACTATGTCTGGAAGCACCATTACTACCCCTTTTCTTCATAATGATTTCATTACATGTTATCCTAACTTATGATATTTTTGAAATATAATTCAGTAATGCATCATCTGGTTTAAAGGCAATGTGTAATGCATGACCATCTTTGAATGGCAAGCCCTTCCACACTCTCTATTCTTCTTCAACAATCATTCTCTACTTCATGCAAATCATATGAATCTTTTCATCAATTAAGCTCTTGCATGGTTCACAAGAAATCATGAAGCATTACATGGTCTTCTTCAAAGCCTCATTCTTCTTCAATCAACCTCAAATAGATGATACTTCACCATTTCGTTCCAAACATCCTCAAATGGATAATGCTTCACTATTCTTCATTGTTGTAAAAAATGTGTCTCCTTTGACACACGTTCTTTGAAATTAGGATCAGTTAAACAATTGTATGAATTTACTTCATGGAGAATTCCCCAAGGATGACATTCAATGCTATGATTGCATAATAATTCTCTAAGAATCGTCACTCTAGATTATCTCCATTATCTTTGGAGTCCTTATTCATCTCCTTGTTCATTTAGACCCTCATTGACAAATATTGACAAAAAATAAAATCTTCATACACAAAATGTTCCCATCACACAGGTGGTGAAGTTGATTTTAAAAATTATTCTCAGAGTTGAGATAGGATATATGGGTATCACTATGTATTCTATGAGGGTAGAAATCAAGAAAAACATAGTTCTTGAAATAGGAATAATAAGGAACCAATGACAGAAAGGGGTGATACTCTCCCAAATGAGGTTTTTGTTACGCAGTTTATTATCAAGCCACTGGGACGCTAAATAACATAGATTATGTTTTTTAGTGTTTAGACAGATTAAAAAGAAGGTCTTTAGTATATTTCTATGATGTAGCTCGACAAGAATTAGGATCAAACATATCCACACCACACCACACATTCCAAGATGATAGTCATAAAAAAATAACTGTAGTGGTGAGTTTGTAACCCTACAGCTTTGCCTAGGGATGACATGTCCCGATATCACAAGGTATACCATAAGGATGGGAATAAAGCCACACGTAGATCACAAAAATGGTTCCCAATACCAACTGGTCTTTGATGTGAGGTAAGGGATTTAATATTTTCACAATATAATTATTTGGACCAATGAATCATATGGTATGTGAATCATGACTTACATTCATCAGGAGTACTCTTTATAGGTTTTGTTCATACATAGGGAATGATGAAATTTTCTTCACATTCATGGATGTGTTAGAAATTAAATATCTAGGGGTCACTACATTTCTCTATATAAATGAAAAGAAATCCACTTGTAGTTTATCATGAACTATACAATTTATTATCTTGGGGAGAGGATGTGGGTCCCCTATCTTGAAAAAATCATTGTGGCTAGACTGTTGGATAAGACATAGGTGACACTCTTGTTAGTGTAAGAATCACTCCACACATAGTTATTTAATGTTTTACCCATGCTATTATGATTTAAACACAGGGAGAAATGGAATCAAGGGACATTGTGGTGTGTTAAGGAGGTGAGTAAGGATTACACATGGAAGCTACTTATCATTTAAGGGAAAAAAGGAGTTACTACTCGTGGTATCTTGGAAATTTATTAACATAAAATTAGGGAAATATTAACCATGCATTTTTTTTCATGTGGTGAGGATAATTAGTACAATAAAGTTTAAAATTTTGAATCATGGAACACATGTCTAAATTTTATCACCATAAAACAAGGATGATGATTCTACACAGTTTAAATTCATGAAACCTAGATGTATATGGTGCTATAATGTTAAACGTCTTACAGCTAAGACAAACTTAATGTGATTACCAAAATTAATTCTTCAAGAACCATAAAAAGTTTAGAGTTGTAGTGATCACTCCATCCATATAGATTAATGAATAAGCTCCATTTGACTATAATTTATGTATTTATTATGGCCTATCCCACAATGGCTCATGAATCAATGGCTTCATTACAAGTATCATTAGATTCCTAAGGATTGATAGCAATTATCCTTTAAGGAATTAACAAAGACATACCTTCTTGTTGAAGGCACATGCTATCCATTTATGATAGACCTATATGTGATGAAAGGTGTGAAATCTCTTTTCATCTAGCCACTCCAACTCATACAGTCATTATTGGCATTTCTCATATATGGAATTGCATCTGTTCCAAACACCAACATGTATGGGGTTTCCCACGTTGCAGTATGGGTACTTGTCTGTCAAGCCCATAAGGAATGAAATTTTTTATTAAGCCATGATTTATTATCTTTATCCACTATCTTCTATAGTATGTTATACATAGCCTTGTAAAATGACTCCATCTATCCATTGGCCACTATATAATAGAAATTTGAATTATGGGGTTTGATATTTTATTCCTGATATAGCTTCTCCAACCCAATAGGGAAAAAATTGGTTCCACTGACTATCAATATGGTATGATGTAACACACCATTATTTCATAGTATGTTATCTCATTAAAGTAATTCAATAGCTTGCGCTACACACAGCACCGAGTTCGAGCGCACCACAACTTACCACACCAACAGTTAGAAAGAAGTTATGAATAGTATTAACTACATTTTGAATCTTATATACTCTATATAATTTTAACATTCATATTATGCGTTTCTTAGACATAGTAAAAGAACAAATTAATTTTTTCATATAAAAGAAGTATTTTTCAAAAAATGAAATTTTACCACCATTTAATGGAGAACCATTTGTAAAACCAATATTTGACACTTTTATATATTCAATTTAATGAAATTAAATTCTTCTTTAGAAGAGGGACATAAAAATTTAGTTTGGAAATTTTTTGGTACTTTTCTAATAACTTCCCTATTTTGATGAATAGTGAAAATACTATGTTTTCATTGAAAACAACTTTTTTAATGAGAATAATTTAGAGGGTTCAATTATAAATTTTAATGGGTTGGAAGTATAATTATAATATATTTTTACCATTTAATCCAATTTTGGTCATTAGAATTAATTTCACCTTGAAATTATACATAAACAAGTGTCAATCTTTTGATTGTTATTGTTTCTTAAAAACATGCTATTTGTTTTGACAATGGGAATTAATTTTAAATTAATTAATACAAATTCTACATTTTTAATTTGGTAAAATAGACATAATTTTTGAATTTGGAATGTCAAATATAGTTTAGGCTGAATATTTTGTATTTTTCTGAAAAACTTCAATTTTTGATGAATTGTAAAACCACTTAGTAGAATTAAAAAAACCGACTTTTTTATTTAAATGAAATTTTAACAATTCTATAATTTGAATTTCAAAAATTCAAAATATATGGTTTTTATTATTAAGCAAAATGTGGTTCAATAAGATAAAAATAATTTTTGGTGAATAGTAACTTTTGACTTTTATTTACTGCAGTTAAATGTATATAGGGTAATTTAAGGTAAAGAGAATATTATAATTATAAAAAATTACCTTAACACTTGTCCTAACCTTATTGGATGAGTAATGATCGACCATGGGCATCCATGGGTCGATTTTGGGATCCCATGGAGCCACTTAAGAGTGATAATGAAACTTTATTTTAATATACTTAAGGTAAAGACAAATATGACATTAACAAATATATTTTAGTATATAAATTTTTACATGAATATATATATAAGTCATATTTTATCCTATAAATATTCATTGGAATGATAAAAATTGATACTAAATTATGGTATTTATTTATAATTTTTAGACATCATATAAAATAAATTATTTATGACACAATAATGATGTAGTATTAACCTCATTAATAAAAGATTTAAATGAATAAGATTATTAATATTAAGAAAATATCCCAAACCGGTCCAATTATTATTTGATGATTTTATTTCAAACATGAGTCATATTATCTGGTAATCTAATTACTTTTTTACTTTTTGAAACCAAAGATAAGTTTATAATAAAATAACATTTTCAAACTTTCTAAAAGAGCCCCTCCTCTCCCTTATAAAGGACCCCACTTATAACTCATTCCTCACACCTATCAAGCCCCTTGAACCGTCCAAAACCTACCCAAATAAAATCTAAGGACACCTCTATTATACTTATAATCCTTACCCTAGGCATAAGTCATTTCAAGAAGTCCGTTTGGTTCTAACTAAAAGGATTTACCCAAATTAAATGTAATGGTTTCTCTTAACTTCTTTTCTTTTATTTTACTTCTCCAACCCCTAAAATCCTTTAATTCCATTAGTTTATTACAAAAACTGTATTCTAAATAAAATAATATGATTTTATAAGAAGTATTTGAACTACAATTACACAAACCTCCATCTAATGGGTAAAGAGAATATTGATTTTGTGGATGGAAAACTAACACCTCACGAAACGATGATTTTTCAATTTTATCCTACCGCCTCTATTGGTGGAAATTAAGATGGAACTGTATTTATATATGATATACATTATATTTATGTATTATTTATGCTTCTATATTACCCATTTATACCATTCCATTATAATTTCCATTATTGGTAAAACACGATAATTTCATTTGAGGAAGTGCGGACTACCGCCCACTCATTGTTTTATGACTCGTTAATGCCTTATTTGGGGAGTATAATGGATGAAGCTAATGATATTATATATGATATTATACTGGAATTATAATATACCTACGTATAATTATGTTTTAAATCTATTAAAATAAAAAATAGAAATGAATGTAGCGTTCATGCGTACGTATGACTTATCGTCTCCATGAACAGGGCATTTCATTTCTTATCTCCAAATGTTATGTATTGTTATAAACAAATATATATACTGGATATATAATATATATATGATATACAATTAATTTATATCATTATAGAGATCATGGAATTTTTACCACAGGGGAAAATTGTAATTATAACATGTTTATTTTTGACTCAAGTTCAAAACATCGATAAAATATCAAATATGAACTCAAATAATTAACTAATTGTTATAGAAAGGTTATAAGTGATATAAAATGAATAATAAACATTAAAAATTTTCTTAATCAAGTAGAAAATAACTTAATTTTATTATTCATGAAGAACAAGGAACACATAAGATAAGTTAGACTTGAGGTAATGGGTTTTTTATCTCACATTTAATTCGGTGAGATTTCCATTGTTCGCCACTTATTTATTGCTTGTGGGGTATTGTGTACTTCCATTTGATATATATTATCAAAATTATCTTTATATTCATGGTATTCTATGAATTATATGGTGTTTATTAACATTTGGTCATACAACTTGATTGATTACAATGTGGTAAGGGGATTTCATCTCACTTCTTAATCTGTAAGATTCAAGCTGTATTGCCACTATTTCATTTTTTGTGGTGTATGTACTAGCCATAATTGTATTCCATGTATAATATAATTTAATATATGGGTATTTACAACTTCATTTAATAATCCTTCTTTCATGGGGTGTAGGTTTCATGAGTTTCCAAATTGGTAAGGGTTAATTCTACAATCTCTTCATTATCCGAGGCTGTTTATACGTAATTATATACTAGGACCTCATTATCATCCACATCTAGGTTTTCTTAAAAATGTATTTCAAAACATTTTTACAATTTAACAGACAATGGGTTAAAGTAATTTATACCCTTATTTGGACATATATGTTTTTGAAAGGAATCTTATTGTCGTTTTCCAAATAAGGTAATTTTCAACTTTTTCGACAAAATTAAGGTAAGAATGTTTTTTTAACTTATACAACGGGTGTGACTTGTTTCCACCGTTATAACATCGTCGAAGATTCTCTTAAAATATTATAATAATATTTTAAATATAAATATTTTCATTATAATTATGTGACGCTTAAATGATTTCAAAATAGAAATAGATATTTCTCTCTAATAGTTTTGATTTATTCTATGTCAACATCCCTTGATAAATTTTAAACTAGTTTGAAGTTGATTTATTATGATCAAAATCATCCTTATTGTATTTAATGTTTTGTGATATGTTTGATTGTGGATGAATTATTTTTATCCCATTCATGGTTTTTGGTTAATGTATAGACATTTCGTATGCTAGTTAAAACACAAATGTTTATGTTATATTTAAAACTCTTCTTAAGATGAATGTGTTGGATAGGTTTGTTCCGGGTTAGGGACCGGTAAAATGAAACCCTCTGTGTTGAATTATGGTTATAGTAGACCCTCCAGGTTGGAGTTCATTTACAGATGCTCTTCGGGTTGGAGTCCGGTTATAGAGGCTCTCTAGGTTGGAGTCCGATTACAGAGGATCACCAGGTTGGAGTCCGGTTACAAAGGCTCCTTGGGTTGGGGTTCAGTTATATTTATCCCCTAGGTCCTATAAAGAGGCCTTGACATAGAAATTAAAGTCTTTCATTATGCATTCCATCATTATAATAGTGGATATTGATATTTCATGTGATTATTCGACTAGTAGAATATCTATCCGAATAATTAAATGGAATTATATGATTTTTTTTCTTTGATATATTATACTAAAGTTTATGTTTAAAAGGAATTTGTTTTTGTTTAATACATTTCCTTAAATGTTTAGGATTATTTATAAAAGTTTCCACTATATTATTATACTTACTGAGCATCTGAGATCACCCCTTTCTACATTTTATTTTTTCCAGGATGGAAGATGTATTTTATGGTTGACCTGCATGGATAGGGTAAGGGATATGAATGTGTTCAAAAGGAGAAAATGTTGTTTTTGTTGTTGTTGTTAGTCATTTTATAATGTAATTTAACATTCGGGTATGTAATCTAATTGTGAAGACTGCTAAACTAATTGGTCTTTCGGGACATGATTCCTTGTAATCATGCCAAGGTATTAAAATAATGCACCGACTCCCATAACTGGGGTCAGGGCATTATAATTGGTATCAAAGGAAGTTTAGCAACATCCTTGGATATATATTTATATAAAATATAATAAGAGAACATTACCCTAAGATAAAATTTGAGGATTAGTATAGAAGAACTTCCTAGAATTTTGGAACTGTAGTGATTTTGTGAGTTTTCCAAGAAATACATCCCTCTATGGATACGAGTAGGTAGAGGTGGCTCCGACACAAATGTACCTAGGGGTTAAACCTGAAAACACCACATTGATCTAGACTCGAATGCAAACTGGTCCATGAAAATGGGCCTTACTGCACTCTTGTTTACGACACTCCTGTGGGGGTATGCTTAGGATTATTATCATTTTGTTTAAAAACAACTATGAAGGGTTTATGAGTATATACCTCATCAAATAAAACATTTTTATTATTATAGATTATATCCATGAACTGCTCAATTTATGGTAACTATTTTATAAGTTTGAAATTATGCATTGCGATTCATAAACCGACCTAGTGTATTCCATTGTTTAGAAATGGAACCGAGTAGGTCGAATGAAACCTCCAGCAATACACATGATTCAACGAGTAAGAATGATCATATCATTCATGGTGTTAAGCCAAAATTTAGAAAGCAAATAGTCTCCCACATATTATCATCATATGAAGAAATAGTATCATGTGTTAATAAGATAATTAGAGAATTTTTCAAGTCCTATGTCTTTGAAGGGAAGCTAGAGAGGAAAAAGATGGTAGAGAGAAAGATGGATAAAGTGAATATGGGAAAGAAGGATTTTACCATATGTGATAACTGTGAAAAGAATCACCATGGTAAATGCTTGAATGGAATGGGAGTTTTTTATTAGTGTGGAGGAAAATGACACCAAGTATGTGATTTAAAGGGTGAAATAAAGGTTTCAAATGTACAATGTTTCACCTGTAAGAAGTTGGGACACTACGTGAATCAATGTCAAAATCATTAGAGTATCCCCCAAATGATGATATTGGATAATAATCGAGTTATGATACTACCAAAGATGAAGAGGAAGGACCAGTGTTATTATGTTGTTATGAAAGAATTATTTCATTTGAGTTTTGTATCAATGATGTACTGGTTATATGAATTATGGAAAAAAATAAGGATTGTACTGCAGTACAATTTCATTGAGAATTTGAGATTGTATGGTTCTATGAAAAGGGAATCAACAACAAGTCAACCTTTTTGGAAAATACATGTTTGGAGGAAAGATAAACCTTAATATGGTCCTGATAATGAATTAGTAATTTTGGAATAAGAGATGGTTGATTTGGATAAATTATATTGGATATTCTTGAATACCTTGGAACTGATTAATGGTTTGAATATTCCATCATTGTTGGAGCTTACATCATTTTTGGATAGAAGGAGTATATCCAGTATTCTATAATGAATAAGGGAGCATGAATGTAATGAATAAGGATTTATGATAATTCAGGGTGTAACACTGTTTTAAAAGAATACATGATGAAGGTATTCTCATGTTATTACATGGAAAAAAGCATCTTCACTGTGTTTACCTTACTTATAAATTTTGGAATGTGAGTTTGGACAGAAGTATTTTGGATAGCTGTAAAGGATGTAATGGATTAAGTCGAACATTGGATAGTGTTTATTAAGATTATTTTTGGAATATTATAATATTATTGTTTTAGAAAAAGGACAACCTGTAGGTTGGGTGATAACCCATCGTGTTGGACAAAGTTGCAGGAATCTAACCCACAACTAAAGTGTGACGAGGCTTTATGACCTACCACTAGCCTACAAGAAGTCATTGGTTATTATAAATTATGTTTCTTCATTTTATATGTCTAGAACCTTATAATATAAGGATAAATATAATATTTTTGAGTTCTATTATATTTTAGAGTAAAAGGTGAGTTTGTGGTAGAAATTAGTTAAAGGATGGAACTATTCTAGTCAAGTATATATATATATATAATGATTCTATGAAGATATTAATTCTTAAACGTCAGGTAAGGGATATTAAAACCAAAAATGTGTTATCCTAATACCTTAGGTTTTGTTGAACCAAGGATATTCTTAATCATCTTTGATTGATGGATTTGAGCCTCTCAATGGTACAATTGTTTGTGATTAATGAACTCAATCAATGCATATAAATATTTAATTTTTTCTTCCAATTATGTGTCTCTAATTTTTACCAATGTTCTCTTAATCGAGATCATAATTTGGTGGTAACATTTTCGTTCCGTTTCCCTCTTATTAAGAATAAATTTTATCAACCCAATTTCCGATGTGGGTTTTCCACAAAGGTAATTTTCTATTTTTAAGCATTTATTTTTGAAGAACAATTTCAAATTGCTAGGAAGCAATTTATTTAAGGGGGAGAATGTTACACCCCAAGATTTAATAGTATGTTATCTCAGAAAAGAAATTTAATAGCTAGCGCTACATATAACACCGAGTTCGAGTGAACAACAACATACAACACTGACCATTCATAAAGCGGTTATGAATAGTATTAACTAAATTTTGAATCTAATATACTCTATATAATTTTAACATTCATATTATGTGTTTATAAGACATAGTATAAGAACAAATTCATTTTTTGAAATAAAAGAAGTATTTTTCTAAAAAATGAAATTTTACCACCTTTTAATGTTGAACATTTTTAAAAACCAATATTTGACACTTTTATATATTAAATTTAATGAAATTACATTCTTATTTAGAAGAATGACATAAAAATTTATTTTGGATAATTTTTGATACTTTTCTGATAACTTTCATATTTTGATGAATACTGAAAAATATTATGTTTTCATTGAAAAAACTTTTTTAATCAGAATAATTTATAGTGTTCAATAATACATTTGGATGGTTTGGAAGTATAATTAGATAATATTTTTACCATTTAATCAAATATTGGTCATTGGAATTAATTTCACTTTAAAATTATACATAAACAAGTGTCAGTATTTTGAAAGTTATTATTTCTTAAAAACATGCTATTTGTTATGACAACATGAAGTAAATTTAAATAAATTAATACAACTTCTATATTTTAAATTTGGTAAAATATAAATCAATTTTTAATTAGGAATATAAAATATATCTTAGGCTGATTTTTTGGTATTTTTCTGAAAAACGTCAATTTTTGATGAATAGTAAAACTACTTTGTAGTATTTAAAAAACTGATTTTTTCATTTAAATGAAATTTTACCACATCTGTGAATTGAATTTTAAAAATCTGAAATACATGGTTTTTATTAGTAAGTGAAATGTGGTTTAATAAGATAATTTTTTTGTTCTGAATAATAACTTTTGACTTTTATTTACCGCGGTTAATGGTAAATAGGGTAATTTAAGGTAAAAAGAATATTATAATAATACAAAATAACCTTAACACTTGTCCTAACCTTATTGTATGAGCCATGTCCGACCATGGACATCCTTGAGTCAATTTTGGGACCCCATGGTGCCACTTAGGAGTGATAATGATACTTTATTTTAATTAACATAATGTAATGACAGAAATGATGTATACAAATATCTTTTAGTATACCAATTTTTACCCGGGGTTATATAATTCATATTTTCAACTATAAATATTAATCAGAAATCTAAAAAGACTTAATAAATTATGGTAGTTTTTTTATAATTTATACACATCATATAAATTAAATTATTTATGAAACAATAATGATGTAGTATTCACCTCATTAATAAATGATTTAAATAAATAAGATTATAAATATTAAAAAAATATACAAAACCTATCCAATTATTATTGGATGATTTTATTTAGAACAATAGTCATCTTATTTTTTAATTTTTATGAGTTTTGGACCTTTTTAAATAGAATATAAGTTTATAATAAAATAACATTTTCAATCATTCCAAAAGAGCCCCTCCTCTCCCTTATAAAATGAAACCACTTAAAACTCATTCCTCACACCTCTCAAGCCCCTTGGATCGTCCAAAACATGCCAAAATATTCTCTCAATATCCCTCTATTACACTTATAAGCCTTACCTTAGGAAAAGGCCACTTTAAGAACTCTGTTTGGTTCAAACCAAAGTGAGTTACCCAAATTAAAGGTAATGGTTTCTCTTAACATATTTTATTTAATTTTACTTCTACAACCCCTAAACTCTTTTTATTCCTTTATTTTATAACAATACCAGTATCCTAAATATACTAGTATGTTTCTATGAGAATTATTTGAACTAAACTTACACACACCTCCATCTAATGGGTAAAGAACATATTGTTTATCTTGGTGGAAAACTAATGCCTCACGAAATGATGATTGTTCAATTATATCCTACAGCCTCTCATGGTGGAAATTAAGATGGAACTGTATTTATATATGATATATATTATGTTTATGTTTTATTTATTACTTTTATTTTCCATTTATTTCATTCCTTTTTGGTTTCCATTATGGGTAAAATGCGATAATTTCATTTGAGGAAGTGCGGACTATAGCCCCCTCAAAGTGATATGACTCGTTAATGCCTTATTTGGGACTTATAAAGGATCGATTTAATGATATTTTATATGATATTATAAATTAAAAATAAAATAACTATGTATCATTATGTTTTAATTCAAGTAAATTCAAAATATAAACGAAAGTAGCATTCATGCGTACGTACGGCTTACCGTTTCCATGAACGGTGCATTTCATTTCTTATATCCAAATGTTATGTATTGTAATAAATACATATATATACTGAATATATAATATATATATGATATCTAAATCATTTATATCATTCTGGAGATAATGGACTTTTGACAACATGGAAAAATTGTAATTATAAGAAGGTCATTTTTGACTCAAGTTCCGAACATTGATAAAATATCCAATATGAACACAAATAATTAACTAATTGTTATATCAAGGTAATGAGTGATATAAAAGGAATAATAAAATTTAAAAATGATCTTAATCAAGTAGATGTTAACTTAAGTTTTTTATTCAGGAAGAACAAGGAACATACAAGACATGTCAGACTTTAGGTAAGGGGTTTCTTATCTCACATTTATTTCCTTGAGATTTCCATTGTTTTACACTTATTTATTGCATGTGGTGTATTATGTACTGAAAATTGATATATATTATCATGATTCACATTATATTCATGGTATTATATGAAATATTTTGGTGGTTATTAACTTTTGGTCATACGACTCGATTGATTAGAATATGGTAAGGGGATTTCATCTCACCTCTTATTCCCATGAGATTCACGCTATATTTCCACTATTTCCAATTGTGTGGTGTATGTACTAGCCATGAATGTATTCCTTGTATAATATAAGTTAATTTATGGGTATTTAAAACTTCATTGAATAAACCTTCTTTCATGGGGTGTATGTTTCATGAGTTACCAAATCGGTAAGGGTTAATTCTACAATCTCTTCATTATCTAAGTTTCTTTATAGGTAATTATATACTAAGAACTCATTATCATCCACATCTCTATTTTCCTAAAAATGCATTTGAATTTTTTTACTATTTAAAAAACAATGGGTTAAAGTCATTTATACCTTTATTTGACCTTATATGTTTTTGGAAGTAATCTTTCTGTCGTTTTCCAAATAAGGTACCTTACGACTTTTCCGACAAAATTAAGGTAAGAATGTTTTTTTAACTTATACAAAGGGTGCAAATATTTTCCACCATTATAACAGTGTTGAAGCATCCCTTACAAGCTTATAATAATATTTTCAAAATAAATGTTTTCTTTATAATTATGTGACACTTAAATGATTTCAAAATAGAAATAGATATTTCTCTCTAATAGTTCTGATTTCATCTTTGTCAACAACCATTGATAAATTTTACACTTGTTTGATGTTGATTTATTATGATAAAAATCTTCCATATAGTATTTAAGTTTTTGTGATATGTTTGACTATGGATGAGTTATATTTTCTCTATTCATGGTTTATGGATAAAGTGTTGACATTTCGTTTGCTAGTTTTAATACGAATGTTTATGTTATATTTAATACTATTATTAAGATGAATGAGTTGGACTAGTATGTTCCGGGTTGTGGACTGGTAAATGTAAGCCCTCCGGGTTACGGTCCAATTACAGAAAACCCTCCAGGTTGGAGTCTAGTTATAGAGTCTCTCTGGGATGGAGTCCGGTTATAGAGGCTCTCCGGGTTGGAGTCCAGTTACTGAAGCTTTCCGGGTTGGAGTGCGGTTACAAAGTCTCTCCGGGTTGGGGTCCAATTATAGTTATCCCCTAGGTCCTAGAATGAGGCCTTGACACAAAAATTAAAGTTTCACATTATGAATTCCATCATTATGAACATGGATATTGATATTGTATGTGATTATTCGACTAGTAGAATATCCATGTGAACAAGTAAATGGAATTATATGATTTTATATTTTCCATATTATGCTTAATTTCAAGTTTAAAGGCTCTTGTTTTAGTCTTACACATTTCCTTAAAGGTTTACACTTATTTTTAAAGATTCTGCTATATTTTTATCCTTATTGAGCATCTGATCTCATCCCTTTCTATGTTTTATTTTTCCAAGGATTGAAGAGGTATTTTATGGTTGAACTACAGGGATAGGGTAAGAGAAATGAATGTGTTCAAAAGGGGAAAATGTTGTTTTTGTTGTTAGTCATTTTATAATGTAATTTAGCTTTCGTGTATGTAATCTATTTTCCAAGACTACTAAACTGATCGGTCTTTCGAGACTTGATTCCTTGTAATCATGCTGATGTATTAAAACAATGAACCAACTCCCATAACTGGGGTCGAGGCATTACATATGAGGGACACAAAATATAGTAATGATATAATATTTAATAATGCTAACAATTATTTTGGATCTAACTTCTTTGAGAGGTATTTCCACAACCCATTTGGAGAAAAAATCAGCACCAAAAGGGATATACATAGACTGATTAGCCTTATCTGGGGGATATGGTCTAACAACATCCATTCTCCATGTAAAAAATTCCCAGGATTATTTCGCTGTATGTAGCATTTATGAGGGTTGATTTCTGAAATTAGAATGCACTCGGCATGGAAGGCACTTCTGAGTGGATTCGGTGAAATCCTACGTCATCTAATACTAGAGGTATCCAAGCCTTCAGATTTGATCAAAAATCCTACACCATGATTAATTAGTACCATATGATCTTTCATGTACTTATTCCATAACAGTCGTAGTCTCTTCTCGATCCATGAATATGGGAAGGACTCCATCAAATGCTCAATTATAAAGTACTTTCTGATGATTTGACCCATCATAAAGAGTGAAATTAGCAGCATTCCTCCTAATCTTCCCTCTTCTAAACCTATCTAGTATATGTAATAATTCATGGAGATATTCCATGATGGGTGTACTGAATCCCATGGTAGGGATATATGGATCCGTGATGGGATTAATTTCATTAATCTTTTCTGATCTGATTCAAATAAATGTAGAAACCATTCAGAAGTGGGAAATACTGGGGATTGTTTATCCTGATTAGGATCTTCCAAAATGGTAGAAAATTTTTCCAACTCATCTTCCTAAGAATTTTGTGATCCTTTTATGTGAGTAAATGTTGGATCTGAGGGAAATTGAACCATTAACTCTTGGACATTATAAAATATGGTAATCAGTTCTTCCTTTTTGAGGCATAATGCCCATTTATCTTCTTCATTATCTATTATAAATCACCCTTCATCTCTATGTGGTTTACTATTACATTGAGTGCCAACTCCAATCCTACAGTGAGAGTCAGATATTCTGCCTCATTGTTGTTACCCCCTTCTGCTAACTGGAACGAGTATTTCAACACTACCATTTTTTGTGATATAATAATGGATCCCATGCAGACTTTGTTATGATAAGGGTCTTCTACCGTCTACCCCATTGGACTCTTAGAAGCACTATCAAACTAAATTTCCAATGTTCAGGGGCTATCCTGAGTAGATAATATTTTTCATCATGTTGTTAAATATTTAAGTATTTCCCTTGTACAGATGGGTGCTCAATGAGTAAGTCTGCTAAGGCTTTTTCTTTCACTAATTTATAAGGAACATACTATATATCCAACTAGTACAGTATAACTACCCATCATGGCAGACATCCTATCAGTATAGGATGACTAAGGATAAATTTTGCAGGGTTATTTTGAGAGACCATGTTGATCTTTTGGTGGTGCAGATATAACCTCAACTTCTGAACAACAATGATTAAATTTAGTCATCTATTCTCAATATATGAATATTGAGTCTCTACATCAAGAATGGTTTATCTGAGATGATAAATGTTATTTTCATTCCCATAATATTTCTTTTCTGTGAGTAAATATCCCATCGATCTCTCCATGGATGTCACCTACAAAATGTGTGTCTTTCCTTTAATAGGTGGAATCAATACTAGTGGTCTCAATAGCTATTTCATAAGGGAATCAAATTCTTCTTGGTATTCATTGGTCCATTGATAAGTGACGCCCTTATTAATAAATTTGGGGAAGGGTAAACACATGCTTCTGATGTTGGATATGAAGTGATGAATGTAGGCCAAGTGTCCCTAAATTCCTCTCAAAACATTCATGTTTTGAGGAGGTGACATTCAAATGATAGAATTAGTCTTATTAAGATCAACATCAAAGCCATGATTTTGTACAATGAAGAAGATAAATTTTCTAGAGGTTACCCCAATAGAACTTTTCAAAAATTTCATCTATAGATTATGTTATTAAATCCTATTGAAGATGATTTCTAGGTTAACCAAGTGATTAGAGCCTTTTTGGAATTTGATCAGTAGATCACAAATGTAGTATACAACAAACTTTCGCATGAAGGGTTTAAAGATGTGATGCATATCATGTTGATATGTTTCACCTGCATTCATCAAGACAAATGGAATTTCCCAATAGTAGAATACTCCATGAGGATCTCTGAACAATGTGGATTCTTTTTCGACTAGAGAAATCCTGATTGGACTGTATCCAAAGGATCCATACATGAATAAAATGGACTGGTTTCCAGCCATTGCATCAATTAGAATTTCCATGATCATAAGAAAGAAGTCATCCCTCAAACTATACCTATTGATACCATTGAACTCAAGTAATACTCTAATACTCCTGTTCTTATATTTGATAGAGAAAATTTTAGATAGCCATATCCAATATTTAACTACTTGGATACAATCATACATAATGATTTTGTCCACTTCAGCATCAATTTTGGAGGTGTGAGTTGGATGTGTCCTCCTTGTTGGTTTCTTGTATCCCCAATGATATTCTAGAAACCCAAAATTATTTGTTTCCATTTCAGGGGAAAGGCTTATAATCCCTATGTATTTCCTTGAAAACACATATCGAGCATGCTTTACTAAGTAGGTGTATTACTCATGTTCATTGGGAGTCATGTTCTCAATAATTATAGTGGGTCTTTCATCTTATTTTGTACCAAGATTTATTTCTATGTGTTTATCCATGGAGGTAGAGACACCTTCTTGATGTGGGAGGGGTGTCCATGATATCTTATTCTTCTTCCACTTCTTCATCTTCGTTATCATGATCCATTTTTCATGTTTTCTCCATGGAGGAGGTAATAAAGCATGTTCCATGGAGGGAATATGAGCGTAACTATTTGAATATCCAAAGTACGAGATAATAATTTCAAGATCATTTGCTAACATGAAGCCTTATTGGAATGATGATGGGTAAATTATGGACTAAGAATGAGTCTTTTAACTTTATCATGTATTCATTATGGATTTATCTTGTTTGCTTGGAATAATCAGGCTTTGTTGAAGAACTTGTTGAGGAATGAAGACATTTTCATTCAAGAATTCATTATCATTTGGAGTGTTGATATCTTATTTAGCATTGTTGGTCTCAAATTTCATGATTGACATTACGAAAGCTGCTGAATGAATTTATAAACTATACCCCCATAAATTTTATTAATAGGAAGCTCATTATCTAAACTGAGCTTCTTGAAAGGGTTAGATGAGATCTTCTCCGAGCTGTTTGGGACATTGGTTCGAGTGGCATTGTTAGCCATTGATTACTTCCCGTCATTGGGATAGAACCCTTATTGGATGTATTGTGTGTTATAGTATTGGAATTGGGACTTATAACCATACAATGTCCCAATTTGACCCTTGATAAAATATTTGAGACATTGGTGATATGTTGAAGGAAAGAACACTTGCTGATGTAGCCAAGGACATCCAAGGAGAACATTGAAAGACATGCCTTTCCAGAAAACTATGAACCCTATGTTGGATAAAAGATATCCAAATTGAGTTATGTGTGATCTCAATAATATATTATTTACCATTCTTGTCATTAACTTGTTGCATCAATGTTTGGGGGGGGGGGTTGAGATTCTTTGAGACCTAGCCAACGAAGTGTTCGAACTGGGATGTGGTTGACTCATGAACAATTTTTAATAAAGGCTCATCAAATATCAGTTACATTTAACATGCCAGATATATAAAATGGTCTAGAATGTCCTTGTATGATAGTATCCACATCTTATTTGGTGAAGGAAATGACTACATGAAATTCTACTGAATCATTCTCTGCATAATATAATTCGTCACCAGTGAACTCAACTTCAAATTCCTAAGGGGTTAATAATTCCTCAATGAGTGCTTCTTGAATGTAGTTTAATAGACTCGGAACTTCCATGATTGATAACATAGCTGCCACTTGGCATAATTTCTTCAATAATTCATATTTTTGATATAGAGGTTTGTCTTTTTGGAAATGAAGATTCTCTATTGTAAGCACCATAAGAGCTGATGATCCAGATGTCGATGGACCGTTCCTTGGGATATAAGCTAAAAGTGTTCCCATCCTAGCTGGATTTGGCCAGCTAGGTATGCCTACCTAGTAAAGAGGTGAGGGAATATCATCTAACTCTTCATCCAAGATAATCATATTAGGTAAGACCCTATAATATGCTGAGTAATAACTCCCTTATTTATATTGATATTTTTAGAGAGATTTCCTATTGGTTTTGGCTATGTAGATAGTTTGAGTGTGGGGTTTGGTTGAGGTAATGGATTGTTTCATGACCACATATTCCCCTATATCATTGACCCTATCAACCTATTCCCCCTATTCCCACAATAAAGGGAAATTGAATAAGGTTCTTAATCAGAATTAGATTTCTAGTAGGGATGGATTATGTGAATAAAAATAAAGTATCCAAAGATCAACTCATCACCTGATGAAGATTCTACATGGGTGGTCGAATATTGTTGTACCATTTGGTGGGGTCATGCCCATGATTTTGAGAAGTTCTTCATGAAATCTATTAAGTTCACAGACATATTTGAATTGGACATGAACCCATATTCTTCTGTTTTTTCCTTATCCTTTTGGACAAGTCATTTATTTTTGGATGGGACATCAGAAGATTGGGATTTTAATGAAGATGTCTTTACATAAGAGGAAGTGGTTAGAAAAACATTTGGTTATTTGAATTATGATTGTAGAATGGCATGATTTAGATTGATTATTTTTCTAACCATACAATCATTTAACTTTTATGAAGTCCCTATTATAACATATTTCCACTCACCTTCTTCCTCTTGATTAGTAATAGAAACATATGCCACCTGGGATGGTGAATTATTCATTTTTACTTTCCTAAAATCCACTATCTTTTATAGAAGTCACATGACAACAAAACAATCCTATATGGGAATCTACAATAGTTAATCGAAGGTAAAATAGTTTGGGGGATCCTCATCAACCTCTTTGATTGGATTCTTGGGATTTGGAAACTGGACTATGTTGTTTTCCAATGCTGAGATGAAGTAGCCATGGAGTTTGTCATTCTGAATGGAATTGATCTTTTTTTCAACTGCTCAAACTATTTCCACCTTAGATCTCTTTGATAATTTTGATGAGGAATTCATTTATAATTACACTCAGTATGTGGAGTCATGCAGTACGATGCAAGATTTGAGATACGAGTAGGTACGTGTGCCTACCTAATTGTAATTGTAGTGGACTCTTCCATTACTATTCTTCTTCTATGAGTAATTAGTATTAATCTAGTCTTGTATTTGGTATCTGAAATGTAGTTTTCTAGATTTTGAGAAATTGTGAATAGAACACAAAACCCTCCTGTTTATTTCATTGGGATCAAATGTGTGTGTAACTCATCATGTAGATTTTATATATATAAAGGAAATAAAACCTCATGAGGGAGAAGTGTGTTCAAGGAGTAATTTGATCATTTAATATAAGAAATGTAATCTTAGTCTCTTTCATTATCCCTTTTAATATAGTTTATGAGATTGAAGACTGAAATCTTATACAACATTGAGCTGGTCTAGAATAAAAACTTCTAACAGAGATATTCCCATTCAGTGATCGATTGGGACTACAAACTTGTATACCATACAAATTATGGCCCTCAATGATTTCATGAAGAATCAGAGTTTCACTGCATATTGATGCTTAGGGATTACCATAATGAGAATGCAATGATAGGTGAAATACATCAAGTGATTTTATAAGTCTCCTGATCCATTGAAAATCAGAAACATAGGATTACTGATTTTTTTCAAAGGAGGCGTAGGATCTACCCATTCTGGATAAAGATTTTTTTTGGATTTCCTGGGAAATATCATTCTTCTATAGCTTCCAATCGAGTCATTAGTGGATTCATCGCTGGTATATTTCTTGGGTAACAAATAGGGGAATTTCTGTAAGGATGTGTATAGCATCCCGCCTTTTTATAACATAAATTTTCGTTACATTCTACAAAACTGAGGATCTTTAAGGTTTAGTGTCTTGGAAACCAGGAACTTATTAAATGAGAAAAAACATTCTTCTTAAAAATTTGAAAGGATTATCCTTAAGTTAATCCTAGGTTCATTACTGCATCTCATAACCTGGGGACATACATCAAAAGAAAGGGTGAGTAGAAGGCTCAGTAAGGGAAACAAGAGAAACATTTAACATGTGAACTAGAGATACATCAACAATGTCATGAAAAATAACTTTAAGGCATGAGAAAGAAATCTTGTGGAATATCATAATAAAAATAAATTTTTTCATAACTTTAAGATGTGGCTACATCATTTAACATAGAAAATCATGAACATATCACTAAGGTCCATCCCCAAGGTGTCATTTGAAAATTACCAAGGTTATTCACCAAGATATCGTGAAAATTGTAATCTCTAGTGGTTACATCATTACCCAATGCATTGGAGCGCTATCAGGGAGAACCCTTAAATTTTCCTTTATTATCATGTGATACACATATATAATCATCAAAAATTTCATAAATAACGCATATAGCATAAAATAAATGGGTTTCATTTCATAATCATAATGTTTTACAAATTGCTTTAAAGACATGATCTTTACGTCACTTTAAAACCCACGGAAGGGGAGAGCGGGTCTCATGTATGTAAATCCCAGAATTTAAAATAGAAAATTTTGATATATATGTGAATAACAATTTAGAAATAAGAGCTTTGAGTATTCACTTTATAACATAAAATAATTTTGAGAAAAGAGAGAGGCATTTTGAGACGAAAATTCTGCAGCATAACAGCTATGCTTCGGGGTTTTAGAGAACATTGAAAAGAGAGAGGACATGAGTCACCCACTAATAAATGATCCATAAAACAGTAGAGGGACATAATATGAAGGATATATGAACATGTTAATGAAATTTTAATGATTTACCATATTAAATGAAGAACATGAAAGGAAGACAAAAATAATATTTCTCTTATTAAAATTCGGCAGCCTAACGACGTCACTTAATCTTCAAAAAAATGAATTGACGAGATCAAATAGGGTCTCTAATCATATGAACATAAAAGATAAGTATCAGAGATATAGATATCATAACACAACATAATAAAAAAGAACTTGAAAGACTTGAAATGAAAGTAGAACTTTGCAAAATGAGAAAGGTGAACGAATCCCTTAAAAATTCGGCAGCCTAACGGCGCCACTTAAAAATTCAAAATACTTAATTGAAGAGATAAAATAGGGTATCTCATAATATGAACATAAGAGTTCATTATGATAGATATAGAGATCATACCCCAAGATAATAAAAAGGAACTTGAAAGACTTGACATGAAAGTAGAACTTCAAAACGAGAAGGGTGAAAGAACATCTTAAAAATTTTGCAGCCTAACGGTGCCACTTAAAACTTCAAAATACTGAATTGAAGAGATCAAATGGGGTCTCTCATCATATGATCATAAAATATCAGTATGATAGATATAGATATCATACCCCAACCTAATAAAAGGGAACTTTAAAGACTTGACAAGAAAATAGAACTTGAAAATGAGAAGGGTGAAAGAATCCATTACCAAAATTTCGGCAGCCTAACGGCGCCACTTAAACTTTCATAAAATGAAATGATGAGAGTAAGAGGGGGTCTCTCATCATATGAACATAAAAAGGACAGTATAATGAATATAAAATAACATCCTCCAACATAAGAACATGGAGCATAAATGAAATGACTTAAAAGGGAGCATTTGAAAAGAAAGAGAGAGATTGGATCCCTTACCTTAAACGTAACTCTTAAAACTCAAAGGTTGGGACCTTGAGGGCTTGGGGGCACCTTGGGAGGACTTCATGGGAGGTAATGAGACCAGAACTTCGTTGGGGGAGAGTGGGGAGTCGAATGGATGAGAGGATTGCTTGGTATTTATGGGGAAAGTGAGGGGACAAGGCATTAATGGCCAAGGGACACCTCATTAGTGGTTTTGAAAAAACCATGGGCTTAACCATGGTATTTGCCCATTATATTGGCCACTTGGGACACCTCATACATTATCTTACTATTTATAAGTCGACCATATTGATTAAATACTTAATACATCATTTAATGATATCTTTAAACACTCGTAACTTAAAAACTGTATTTTTACTATTCACCAAAAATTCAACTTTCTCAGAAAAATCCCAAAATTTCACATTAACCAAATATCAATGCTCTGATTTCAAAAATAAACTCCATTTTATAAAAATAATTTTATAAATATTTTTAATTTAATTTTTAAATAAATACACTATTCACCAAAAATTCATTTTTTTAGAAAAAACCCCAAAAATTACCTTAACAAAATATCGATGCTCTGAGTTCAAAAAAGAAATCCATTTTCTAAAAATAATTTTCTAAATAATTTTAATTTAATTTTTAATCAAAAAATACTATTCACTTGAAAAAACTAATACTTGAATAATAATTTATAAAACCGTTATTTACCCATTTTATTGAATCACATTACTTAATATAGGTGTCTAAATTATATTAAACCTTTCTTTGAGCGAAATTACTAATCCATTTGGTCACATTACTAATCCTAAGCATAAAATAACTATTCATAATTTAATATTCATCAAAATTTAAGTTGATCTTATTAGACTCCAAATTTCGTACTGAACATAATTGTAGAAGACCATTTTTTGAAAAGCATTACACATTTTTAATTATTTAAGGTTTACATAAACATATTTAAAATATCGATTTTCTAAAATTCATAAAAAATATGTATACTATATTTATCCGGTCATTTGAAAATTCATACACGTCATCATAAGAAGAAATCAAAATTTTTATTTAAAACAAAGGATTACACAAGGCAGTTACGGTCTCCTTACATAGCCCCTTATCACACCAGCATAGGACCTAAGTGTAAGGTATGCTAAGGTGAGAGAATCCGAGGGAGGCTCGACCAACATCGCAGGAGTAGTAATTTCTATTAGTTTGAACTTCTCGCAAAGGCGATTCCGTTCTAGCTTTACATGATGAAGTTTGTCTTGGGTTTGGTCCAGAGAAAAGCCCTGTGGTGCTACCTCCTTCCCAAGTTCTGTTAGATGGGATTTGATCGGTCCAAGACTGCTGGGTGAGGTCATCGAATCTTCTTTCTATATTAATTAACCATGATTACTTGTATTTAGAGAAAATAATCAAAACGTTTAGTTCACAGTGGTCATATTGAAAAATGGTTATATAACAGTCAAAAACCCAACAGTATCATTTTAATTATACTCATGTTATCCAATGAAACAGTTTTTTTGAGTAAAAAAAATAACACACAAAATTCAGAAACAAGATTTATTCAAAATTTCGGGTCGTTACAATGTGCATGACCAAGTTTTGGCTATGTACCTAGTAGAGGGAGTGATTTATTTGATGTTGTAGGATTCAAATATGTTAGTGGTCAATTTCCCACACTAAGAGAATGATCCCTATCTACATCAAATATTGTGGAAAACAATCTTCATTGAGGTGTTCCAACTAGAAATGTGAGATGAGATTCTACCTTCTAAGAATATTTAGCACGAAGATTGCCTCGTACTAACTCATAATTTAGTCTTATCAACTCTCTAATTTCCTCTTCTTACTGAGAAAGTTTTTTCTTCTAGTGAAAGGGATTGGACTTCTTCGGGGGGAGGTGAGATATGGTATGAAATTTATCATTTCCCTTATTAGGTTACCTTCAAGGAGGTAGAGTTGGATTATTTAGGGGGATACCAATAGTTTGGGTGAGCCTCGGGTTTCTGGTACACACACCTTCAATATTCATTTTGTTGGGCACTCTCCCATGAAAATGAATTCTGTTTCAGAATCGTATGAATCAGTATTTTGTTTAGGAGGATCTTCAAGGATGTTATTAATGAAATAAACTAACGTGTAGTGAATTGAAGGAATTATATTTGAATTTATATAATATCACATTATTATGCTTCGTCCAAGAGACCTTGTCCTCTTCTTCATTGGTCCCCTGAGAGATGATTGATGGAATGTGACCCGAAGGGAATACCCAAACAATTAAATCATGTACATTCCAAGTGATTTCAATAGATATCAGGATAGGAAAAAAATTATAGGATACACTCTATGGTATATTACATAATTGGGGAAGACTGATTCCAACTAAGGATGGGATTTTTGGGTTGAAAATCCCCCAACTCCAAGGGACGGGGTTGTTCCTATTCTTCCTTTTCAAACCTTTGTGCATGGTTTTCCGATCCCCAGGATTGGGTTAAAATGACCATAGCTTTAAAGGACGGCGGTTCCTCGAACTGATGGGGCTAGTATTACCATAGCTAGTCTTCTTATTTTACAGATTCTGGTCTGAACATTGGTTGCGTTTATTAGTTGATACTCATATTAATCAATTATTTAGAAGATAGTTGAGAAATTTCGGATATTTTCTCTGTATGATGTCAGACATCCTCTAAGAGAGATTCTTGATCAATGTGCCTAGATGATTAATGAAAATTTATCTCAACAGTTTTCTCTATTTTAGTCTGACATCTATGAATTTTTTTTGGGGCATGTTGTTATTGATCATATCTCTAGTTATAAATAGATTCCATTTTTTGTAGCTGACTTGGGGCAATAACATTGTATGAGACTAAATTTTTAGGCATTTGTTGTTAGATAGTGTAGTGAAATGCAATGCTCCACGTATACCCCATCAACATATGTGAACACTAGATGGGGTATCTGTCATTATCTTTTTCAACCTCTTTAATGAATTAAGGTATGCACATTGAATAGATCCCTGTTATTTCTTGATCTTTGGATTTAAGGAATATAGGAAATATCTCACGTCAATTTGGCATTATATATATCCCTGTACATTTACATTAGTTTTATAATCATAATAGGGAAATAACATTAATTTTAGGTGAATAAGAGTTTTACATATGTTAAGGTGGATGTCATGAATTCAATCTTCCACAAACACTTATGTAATTCTATATTGAGAGGTGGATAAAGGATTTAACTTGAATAAAAATTTGTATATATCCATTTGTTTCCTCATGTTTAGCATAACTTCATTTTTATTCATAAGAGGTTCTTTGACCTAATCCAACCATAGTGGACACTTCCTGGTTTTTTTACCACAAGTAATTGGTTTTTTTGGTGTTTTATCTACTATACATCAAGAAAAATGACACAAGGGAGGTTCATAGAATGACTGTCTCCTTGGGTAGTCTTCTTATTGAGAAATGATTTCACATACTAGTGATATGGAATCAGACATGACTGGCCTTTTATTTTCAAGTGCCTCATGGTATGAGTGATTTCCAAGAACTGTATAATGAAATGGAGACTTCTTTTGGAAATGAAAATAAATAACATAGAGATAATGTTCTCACTGATCACCATCTTGGGGAGGAACATCATGGTGGATTACAGTAAGGGTAAGACCCTTTTTCTCCATGGTCTCCAGTTGAGATTGGGGATTTCTGTGGATTTCATCATGAAATAGGCTCTTGAAATCTACTGAATTTTTACAATGAAGCTATCCTTTATGGTGAATTGTCTAATGAGGACCTTTATAATTACTATTACTCATCTTGTAATTTGGTAACAAGAGGGTATGTTATTGAGTTTCAATAGATAACTGCCTCAGGGATTCAAGAACTCTAGTGTCAAGTAATGACTTTTGATAGATTGGATCTAAATTTTCCCCCAATGCTTGATTAGGATTCTTCTTCGGAGTCTCCTGGTAAGCATATGGAGGCAATTTCTAGGAGAAGTGGACACTGTGGGTATGTGTTTGTGAATTCCTTAGAGTGAAAATTGGAATAGGGTGATTACCTTTAATTAGAACATGTGTATGTTCTCGATCATGTTTTACTTCATTTATGTGGGAGTTTTCCCCATAAGCCTCTTAGATGAGAGCAGAGGTATGTGTCTGCTCTAGGGTGTTATTCTAATTAGCCATCCCATTTCTGGGACAGTGTTATGTGTTTTTCCCTAAGGAACTGTTACCGTAACCATGATGATATCTTGAAAAGTCTCTATGATGTGGTCAGGAATTTGCATATTCCCTTTTACTATTTCCATGATATTTTTGGTGACATGAGTGAATGAAACATGACTATATCTCCATTGAATGTATCATGTAGTTGTTTTTTCCTCCTCCAATACTCTATTTCCCAACAGGGGATATTAACATTACACATTGGAAGTTAGTTGAGTCTTCCCTCTTCATGTCTTCAAGACATTATGACTGAGTTCTCTATGTGTTTAAAGATAAGGCTGTTATCAAGTATGATAACTTTTGGATGTTTTGTATTTCGGCACATTTTTTCCACCGAACATGTTTGATGATCTTCATTGAGTACGTATAGATGAGTTTTCTAGCAGGCCTGGTGGGTGTAGGCAGGTGTATGTTTTTGCACGCATGTGGCCACCGAATATGGTTAACAGGATTCTATGAATGCCACCAGGAGAGTTTGTTGGCTGGATTAATGGTGGTGGATAGGTGAATGTTCCAACTCATTTTCTTCTATAAAATTGGGTCAGTGGGATTCTATGGAGTGGATAAAATAGTGAACCTAATCCCTATTGTCCGGTTTTCATCCCTGGAAATCCGTCTTGCATGACTGTGTATGAGGGACCTAGGCTAGATAGCTAAAGGAGACACCCTCATCATGTTGAGGGTTTACTACAGTGTGACATTCATGATGGAGATTGTTTATAGGAGCAATTGAGAAAGACCACTATGTATTGATAATGATTCAAGAAGTTACCACCTGATCCACCATAGAATAATATTGAAGGGAATGGTTTTTAATTCTAGGTATAATCTCTTAAAACTATCGAAGATGGTGGTCAGTGTCGTTTACTTCAGGGCCACTGATTGTCATTGAACTGGTAGATGGTGGTTTTGGTTAAGTTAGAGGGCCTTTTAGGTGGCCTCTAAGTCTGGGATAGTACCATTCTAATGAAACACATGAACCAGTTCACTAGAGACCTAGTTTTGAAGTCTCCAAGTTGGTTATGGTTTTCTTCTAGTGGATGAGGATCTAGCGTGAGAAAAAACTAAGGAATTAACGAGTGTAAACATAATCGAAACCATTGGATTGAATGGTGTTCTTGAAAAAAAGTACCAATATATATGAAAAATAAAAATAATTATCTCCGAGAATGAATCATCTTTTTGGTTGAATAAATGCTTGATTGATTCCCCTATCCATCCCTCATTTACATTGAGAATTGATGGGACCTAACTGATAGGTGAAACATTCATCTTATTTAAGGATTCATTTTGGGTTCACCATTTTATTCTTTCATAAATGCGACTTCGTTGGGGAAATCATTATTTCTAAATGGTTCCTAATGGGTTTGTTCATGGAACCGGAAATGGACAATTGTTTTGTATCCGTAGGGTCCTCATTTCCAATGGTAGGTTCTCATTGGGGATTTTGACCCACAATGCTGTAGAACATGTATTGGATGAGAGGATGGGAGGTTGAGATCATCACTTCCATTTGGGGGGAATTATTGCCTACTATGGGACTCTCATATAGATTTAAGATATGATCATGAATCCATCATCATTCCCAAGTATGATGTGAGTTATGAAAATATTATCAATAAATAATTAGCATATAGAGAATTCAAGATCATCTTGATGTATTTTAGGTTCTTCCTTAATGGAGATATCTATATGTATCCAAGGTTCTCCATTAATGTTATCCTTTTATATACCACATAGAGATTATTTTATCATTATGATGATGGTGGTGGTTTTCTAGACATGCAGTGGGGAACTCTAGAGATTATGATCATCCAGGGAAACAAATTCCACTCTAGAATTTATCATCATCCAGGGAGAAAATGTTTTTATGATGTTGGGACCGAAACCATAGGTGTGTTTCCTACATATCCATGTTAAAGGAATCTGAACTGACGTAGTCTGATGTCTGTTAATAAGACACATCATACCATATAGTCCTATGATTAGGACCCAACCATACATTGTAACGTAAAGTTTCAAGGACATGAATGTGTATGGTTCATAGTCAATGTTCATTGTGGGACTTATGTCAAAACATCCTTACAAACATGGAAGGGATGCGAGTATCCATGTTGAATTATACCCAACTAAATATGTGGCCAAATAGAATAGGGTTGGTATAGGATTTTGTGTTTGAACCGAAAAAAGGATTCCTACGTATCTCATTTGAATGGGAACCAATGCCCATGTAGTTTGTTGGTGAGGACCTATTTCTATGGAGGCACTTAAGGATATCTCTCACAGGGGAGTATGGCTATTTGATATGATAGAATGGGTGTTACTCCTGGGAAGGATATCCCCTATGAAGAGACCATGAGTGATGTTTTAACTCCTGGTGATTTGGGGGCTTATCCAGGGGCTTACTCTTCTTATGATACTTGGATTAAGGGAATTATGTCTGGGGATTATTCCTAAGGAGGATGCCCATTGTTCTCAAAACCTAATTGGGTTTGCTAAATATCTTGGTTAACTGGAATTAGAGTTCTCATAGTTCAATTAATCAAGTGGATTGTGTGGGTCTCATTATCATTACAACCCTCTAATCCCATGTGAGCAATGATCTGTGTTTGAAATAAGAGGATGTGAAAGATTCAATAAACCACAAAAATTCATTCCTTAGATTATGAAAGAGAAATAGGATGATTGAAGAGTTGGACAAGGTGACTATACAAGTGGCAAGAGCTATGCTAAAAGTGGTCATGTCTATGGCACTTCCCTGTCTTCACATTACATTGAACATGAATCCAATGTAATAAAGGATTGATGGTGAAGGATATTGAGAGGAGAAAGACATAAACCACCCACATGAATGGATTTGGGATTAAACCAGAATATTTTTCCCAAATATTTGTTGCATAATTAGGGAGGAGGATGTAATTCCATATAAAAATGAAGTGAGAGTGTCATCCCCACCCTCTCTTCTACAAACTATGGATTCTAAATCTTTGAGAGAGTGAAGAATGGACAGAATTCAATCCCTAAAATATGATATCAGAAACTCCTAAACAAATTCCCTATAGTAAGGATATATGTGATCATAGATATCCAAATCTAAAGATTCCTTGATGATCCTTACCATATGGTAGGATAGGTGTGGTAAACCTCCGACCATGGAAATCCAAATTCAAATGGGGGAGAACTGAAATGCCATTCCCCAAGGTTTTGTAAATCATGAGTTATTGGTGTATGTTTCAAAAAGGTTAATTTTAGACATTAGAGCCAATTAAAAAGACTCCCTCCCATGAATGGATTTGAGGAAGTCCTAATAGATGTCTTGTATAGGCAGGAAGGGGAGGCATACCACGAAGGACAGTGTAATGGGTGCACTGCGCAACTAGGCTTGGGAAAAATGGTGGAACCTTAGGTGAAAAAAAAATTGGATGGCTAGACGTGGGATATGCTTAGCTAAACACATCATGAGTCATTACAGGTACTCCAATAAGATCATAGAGAAATTTCTTGTTTGAGGAATGACTGTCTCACTAGTCCTCTTAAATTTGGGTGGGTGGATGAATGAATCAAACAAGTTTAATTTTATTAAAACCTTGTTGGAATTATGTCTCACTATCCCCCTTTTATTCTCTCACATTATGTGACTGAAAACTACCATGGATATTTCAGGGGACTTGAGTGATGTACTAGGGTGATCAGAGCAAAAATCAGCATTCAAAAAAATAAATTCGAACAAATGATGGCTCCAAGGGTCTATTTGTAGGAAAATATGGAACCCTGGGTGAAGTTGTATAGTAAGACAAGTGCAGTGTCATGAATGTGTTTTCACGCCAACGATGATGAGGGATACCATGGAAGAACTATTTTAAGGGGAGTTTGGATTCTTTGGCATTCTTTACCAACCTTATCTTTTTTTTTGTGGCATTTCCCTTTGTCACTTTTTTATCCATATGATGAAACAGTTTTTCAATAATAACATGTTCGATCATACGATGGTATATAGATAAATATAATTTATTTTGAAATTTATTTAATTAATAACATGATATTATTTATAATTTTATGGTTTATGGTATACCATCGATGAAACCATGCATGACTATATTTGGCAGGCATGGGAGGTATGTATGAATGATCATTATAGTGACTTTTTTCACAATTTAGGGAAGAAAACAATAAAGAATGAATGACTAACATAGTTTGATCACTCTTGTTTCTCCCAAAGGACTAATTACATTTCATCATAGGTTTAGGATGGATTACGTTCACACTATATTAGTTGTTTTTTTCAGTAGAGATCATCTGCAAGTTGACAGATCTGGTGGAGATAGGATGTGACATATCGAGTTGGTAGTCATACATTCAGTACAACAATTGTTAAATAAATTTATATATATTTAAATATAAACTACATATTTTTTAATAATATATGTATTAGAAAATCCTGATATTACAGAGTTCGATGTTTATAAGTGGATGTAATGTGATCTTATCAAATGAGAGATTACATGGATCATCATTGTCATATTGTCATTTGTAAAAAAATTATGTGTTAAAATTAAAAGAAATTAATATTTTATCTATTTGAATTTTAAATTAACATTGAAGGAGTCATATGAGGTCTTGATGTCTGAGACACAAACTAAGAGTCAGGCTGAGACCAATGATAAGACTACTACCACAATATTTGATGAGGCAACATCGATGTTGGTGACCAATTATGCCTTTGAGAAAGGGTGAGTTATTGTTATCAACCCTTGATTGATTCCTAAGGGTGATTAAGGAAAACCTAGGATGTCAGTACATATATCGATAGAAGCTCAGAGAGTGTAATCATCATCTAATGCACAATATCCAGAGTGGCTATGAGTTCAGGTGGATCTTATAAAGAGTATGTTTAGGAATTGGGAAGAGTTCTATCGATAGCAACAACAGTAGTCGTAGGAGATGCGTCGATGGAATTAAGATCAGCACAAGCAAATGACATAGTACAAGAAACTTCTTGATTATGTTTTAGGGATGGAGTATACTCAAACATCTCCTCCAACACCTTTAGAAGACCCTCACCCTCAGTGATGTATTTATTTATTATGATAAAACATTTGAATGTACTTTTTTCTACAATATTATATATTTATATTATTGTATTGTGTTTATTTATATTGCTACGAATATTGTGTTTTTTATTATTTTATTATTTAATTAATTTTTTTTAATATTTTATTACTTTATTATTTATTTATTCTAATTCATTATGTGATTATTTTATTAGTTATTTACTATTTAATTAGTATTTATTTATTATATATTAAACTTATTATTTCTATTTATTTATTATTATTTTTAACATTTTGTTTTTATTATATTTTTTTTTGATTTTGGTGAATATTGAGGTTTTTATTATTTTATAATTTGTTAGTAGTATTATTATAAATTTTACTAAAATTATTTTATTAATATTACTATTATTTTATTATTATAACTATATTAATTATTATTAATATTATTTTATTAATGTTATTTTATTAATGTTATTTTTATGTTATTATTATTATTAGGTTTTAATATTATTTTTTAATTTTATTCATTAATATAATTTTAAAATATAACTTTATTAATATTATTTATTATTATTATTATTATTATTTTATTAAAATATTAAATCATAATTGATTTTAATTTTTTAATAATTTTCGATGGGACGATCACAATAGTGGTTATTTAAAAACATGAAATAAATATTGGTAATGAGAAAATTCACCCGTCCCAAATGCCCCAATGCATGTTGCTCAATTTCGAATAGGGAATGAAAATGTTGTTTTCAAATGAATGTGTTGATATATACAAAATGTTTTTATGTCAATGTTAATAATAAAATTGGTTAAAAACGAAATTTTATTAATAATAATATATTTTAATAAAATTTAATTTGGATCTATTATTAGAAAAATTGTAACTTCATAAATTATTTAAATGAGATCATTTTTTTTCAATAAATGTTAGAATGTTTCTCAATTTATCAAAAAAATTTACCCCTTTATTATATTCTATAAAATTTACAATTGCAACATTTTTATGTTTTAAATTCGAAGATGATGTCAATTTTACCAAATAAATTTCTTAGGTGTGGAAAATTTATTTTTAAATTTAAGGTGAAAAAGGTGATGAAAGCAATTTTAATAATAAAATATAGTATTTTAAAATAAAAATGGATTTATTAGTATCTCATTCTACAAAAAATTTTATATAAATTATAACACATTTAAAAATATATAAATTTATATAAAATCATACTCTATTAGTGATTCATTTATTTCATTTTGATATAAACACATTTCAAAAAAAATTGATTTTTAGAGAAACATATCTTTTATATTCAAATGGTTCTTATTTTTTCCTCATATCAATTAATATACATTGAATATTTTTTATAATTGTTTAATCTATATATATTTAATAATTTAGTTTTTCCAATCCATTGAATCCAATCCAATGGCTTGGAGATAAATATCATATTAGATATTGTCATTTTAATAGTATATTGCTGTCATTTTGAACATGGTTGTGCAGGTAACGAAATCTACTAAAAAATTAAATTTATTGGAAAAATATTTCTTAAAATATCTGGGTGATACATTGTCCTCCATTATTTAATTTGTTACCTATCAATTTGGTGTTTTTTAGAAATCAATATTTTCAAACCGAAAGTACCTTTGCTGATATTCAACATCGTACAAATGATTAATAAAACAGCATCTTTATGAAGAAAAATAATATATACAAATGAATCTTTAGAAACATATAATATGGTTTCCAATTATGACAACATTAGTTTGATTTTAAAATGTAGACATGTGAGATAATTATTGAACATTGAAAATTGATCATAAGAAATAGAATGGTTATGATAATGTTAATTAACACGAAACTATAAAGTAATGAAGTGAGATAAATATTATTAATTCATCATAAATGATTGTTTAGAGAAAAAATTTCAATATTATGTTCATAATGATGATGAATTTTCATGTGAAAATATCCTTTCATGATTTAATTACATTTCATTAGAAAAACATATAATACGGTTTTTATTTAATGAATTTTCACTTCTGATCTGACTCCAAAAAAATAAAGATATATTTTTTTTATTTTTGAATGACTAAAATTGACTTCTAATTGATCAAATTTTCTATAAAAATTGATTCTTCCATCCTTCTGTCCCTATTTATAATCAAATCCAAAATGGTTAGAACAGGATACCCAATATAAATAAATCATCATGTGAAGAAATAAATTAATAATATTTAAAAATACATACAATGTTCATCATTATCTATTCCAATAATGTTTTACTTCGAGACCCATATAATACATAAAAATTAATTAACAAGTTCACTAGTTTTATAAATCAACTTACCATTAATCCCCAAAATATCATATTGTTTCAATTAATATCTACATTCTAATTATGGAAATAAAATTTTAAAATATTCAAGAAAAAATGGTAAAAAATAAAAATAAAATAAAACTTCCATAAAAAGGAAGTGATGCATTATTACTTAATAAGACCATAAATTATAGAACATATTATATAAATCAATAATTCACTAAACCTCATCAATGATATAATTAACAACTTTACATAGAACCATTTATCATTCCAATGTTATCACACTATCCAATTTAATTTTTTATATCACTCTCTATATACCATAGAAATACTATAATCCCAACACCAGGAACATATTAAGGGTTATCATTTTTTGAATTATCTATTTTTAAATAAAATTTCAATTTTCCATTAAATCAAATTTATAGGACATTAGTACCGTTGAAAATATTCTTGAAATTATATTATTAAATAATTACATAAAAACCAAATTTTTTTAATGATTCATGTTTCCTAATTTATGGGATCCAATACATAAATTCTTTAATCATTCCACTTCATTTTTTAAATGTAAATTAGGATTCATCATCTTATTTATTAATACCTACTTCATCTCTTACATCATTTATAGTTCCTTCATCATCGACAACAATAATTACACACAGAACCTTGTTGATCCCCTAGTTTAAATTTCCCCTTAATAAATTTATAGCCATAATTACCATACATTCAACATTTAAAATTTCCAAGCATTACTAATTCCTTAGGTAAACCATTATGCTATTCCATTGTGTTTACAAATTTTTTTTTCCTTGGTAATTACTTACTTCGTTCCCTTATTCACCACACAATTAAAATCATCTCATTCCATTAATGCATTCCCTTTATTTCTACAACCAACTTTCTGAATATATAGAAAAAAATATTTATTTTCCTCATGGTTGCTACCACATGATATGTATATGAACTCTATCTTTGTCTTCTTGGTAAAGTACAATAGTTGGTTGTGTTGACATTTATCAAACATATATAATTATAATTTATTATGCGTAATGAAAATATCATTTACAATAGTAATATTCCAATTTTATTTCTACTCAAGAAAGTTTCTATACAAGTCACTGTTAAAATTGTCTCTTCATGTTCTTGGAATGGACAAAATCAAAATATCATACTCTGAGATACAATATTCACTGTGAAAAGCCACATAATAATGAAAAATTCTTAATAGGATATCTAAATCCTCACAAGTTGTTTATGATCTATGAAACAATAGGATTATCCTAGACCATACATTCTTATAATATATTTGAATCATCCATAATGTTTCATACATATTTTGTGAATTTCTAAAACATATAAACCATTTTGTTTAACCAAGATATGCTGTAATTTCCATTTTGATACACCTAGTTATGACTAAGTCAAATCCCAATGCACCATTTTTAGATTCATTTACCCTATGTAAAACTGTTCCAAATCCACATCCACATGAAATATCCAGAAAAGGGTTTAATTGCATGAAACTACTCAATACAACCCTCACCAAAATTACATTATAATTTTCTATAAGTAGAAATATCCTTAGAAATATACTTAGGTGTAACTGATGTGATGTAAATAATGTTATATGATCATCATTTTAAAAGGTTAATTAAACAATTATTTGATACCAATTACAGTGATAGAAACTTTTCATACATGATGAGTGTTCTATCAAAATATAAATATACTCATTTCATAATAAAATGATCCACATAAATAAATTTATTGTTTTAGTGCATCTATAAAAATGGAATCATATAAAAATGCTTCATAAGAGTTTTACATCATATCCCACATATTTTATTATAATTAAAACCCTTATTATACATATCATACATAAAACCATTCTTATACACTAGGAATGTGAGACGTATGAAAGGATATATCTGATTCTCAGTAATGGTAAAAACAGAAGATATCAATGCTCACATATTTATAACATGATAATAAGGGTGTGATAACATGAGAATATCATTTGAAACCCATACACATGATATTAATGATCATACCCATGAATCATGGATCAATGAATATAATTCTATATCTTTAATCATAATAAAATCCAATAAAATACACCATGATATTTTAATATGATAACATGACATAGAATTGTGTTATACACATAAGAATCACTAATACTTTTATTTGTATTAACTAAATCACTTCAAAAATTATCATTTTGGATTGGGTTTACCCACCAAACTATCATTGTAGACATGGATAACTACTATTAATATCATAGTGCATTGCGATCACTCCCCAAACAATTACAATAGACATGGTTTACTCCTATAACTATCATAGAAGATAGTGTCCTTTACTGAACTGGGTTCACTCCGTATTTAGTTCATTTTATCTCATGGGATATTAATATTTACCTAATGATTTTTGGGATATAATGCACCCAATATTAAAAAAAAATAGAATAATAGGTATGTATGACCAAATATAAATAATAAATCTTAAAATATGTACCCCTTAAAGGGGATGAGATTCATACAAAAATTATATAGCGTGTAATAAGGAAAACTAACATATTTGATAAACATATAACTATTTTGTTTTATTATAACAAATAGAAAAAGGAATCGTTTTCATAAATATCATTATATTCAAATATAAATATTATAGATAATGAATACATATCGTATTATTGGATCATTTTCCAAATAAATCTCATGCAACATTAATTTATGTCTTAATTGATTAGAAATGATTTTTAGAGCTCAGTAGGAACATTTTTTAAATAAAAATACCATTTTCACATAGAAATATTTTATTTAAAGAATAAAAATATCTAAAACAATAAAACAATACTTTAAAATAACATTTAAAACATGTATATTATTCATCAAATAACATAGTATCCATGACATAAAAAATTCATTTCATTCCGTGCATGTTAAAATAGAGTCCCCTTTCTCATTTTCGGGTAAACATTAGAATAATTTCACTCGTAAAATGATGGGAAGATACTTTTAAATAAATTTTTTAAAAATTAAAAATTGGATTAAATGTCATTAGATATTATTGGAGAATTGAAAATTCTTTCTTTAAATTTTTTTAATTAAACATTATGTTTAAGAAAAAGGGGTTTCCTCTGAAGAGAGAGATATAAATGATTTTTTACTAAAAAATACATTCTAGTCTCCTAACTAGATTAATTGTAAACAATGAATGTAAAATATGTGTTTTAATGAAATATATAAAAAAAAAAAATTAGTGATTTTATTTAGAGATATATCATAATATTTCATCATCATAAAATTAATCATAAACATTCTATATAAATAATGTAATTATAACTTAAAACTAGTAACCTATTTATAACTTTTTATTTTTATGAAAATGAAATAAACAAACTTATATAGATATTTAAATATCCATATATTTCACAATATTCATTATAAATGACATTCACCATTAGTATATTTACCACCCAATGAAAAACGTTTTTAGTATAGAATGTGTCTTTGGGAAATAAAATTTATACAAAAATCCCTTAAATGATTTGGCCACAATTTTATCACACGACCCATGAAATATTAAAATTATATTAAACATTTGAAAATAAATAAATTAGTTATATAAAATTTCGTAGGGTATATATATACACAATATAAATGAAGATAAATTAATAACATAACATATAACCAAAAGAAGATAATCTAGGACAAAATCCCATACGTCACGTCTCAAATTTATTCAAATACTTTCAAACCACATGTATAATAATAATATCTTCATTTTAAATATATTAAATTTAAATATTAACATATATCATAACATATTGTTTTTACATAGGACCTTTTTACTAGTTTATAAATAGTTTCATTGTAAAAATCATGTTTTAGTTTATAACTACTTTGTTCTTTATGTATGTTTACTTTTTGTTTTTGTGGACCATTTAGTTTGATCATGGTTCCTTAGTATACAAAGTTTTAAAAATTTAATTTATATAATATCTTATCATTAGATATTTATTTAAATCATCCATTTATTATATATATATATATATATAATGAATGACATTGTCTATGTAGGTAGTAGGTTGTACATATGCTTGAATGTAATTTCTGCTTTCTCCAGACAAGGAATGAATTAATGGTTAATATTAATTCAAATTTAATTTAACATAATTATATCATGTATAAATTATATATTTATTAAAAATTTCCTCACTAAAATTTGTTTCAAAATTAAATGAAAAGTTTATATGACCTCTTCTTGGTGGTAGTAGTCAACACATACATAAGAGAATCGTTATCATTTACCAATATATTGGATGTTATAAATGAAAATATTTGATTATAATTAAAGAGATATAATTATATTAGGAATATATTATAGATATTTTAAATACTTCATTATATCCATCCTTGATAGGTAGTGATCGAAAATGACTTATGTCAGTTCGTGAGGTGACAGTTTATCGTACACATGATCGACGGGTTAGTTTCCAATTTAATGGAAGAGGATATGTATACATTTTATTAAAAAAACAAAAAAACTAATTATATGGTAGATAATTTCCTCATTATATTATAATTATAATTATATTAACTGATATTTGAAGATAAGGGAAAAAATGGCTAATTAAAGATATATAGCTTGTCTGAGAAGAACCACCATGTTTACTATTATTATGGAAATTGGGGATAGTATTTTAGGAATATATATATATATATATAATTTGTATAAGTATTTAGTAATGATATTTTGGTTGGATACATTTTTTTTAAATTAATTAATAAGTGTGAAATTGGTAGGGGAGGTGGTGAACATTTTAAATTGTGGATTTACATTTTTAAAAATACTGAAGAAAATTCAATTCATGGAAGTAACTCTCAATCAATAATCCTAAAATATTGATAAATAATGTATTATATGGATGAAATTTACAAGAAACACCTAATGAAAAATAAAAAACATTTTTTAAAATTTTTACTCACTTAGCTTCAATGTTTACTGAATTTTGAAATTTTATTTTTCACCGCGACAAATTGTCTCATTTTATTAATCGAGGAAAGTAATCCATTAAGAGTAGTAAATAAATTGTTAATAATATATAATTTAGAACCAATTATTTTATATATGTAAAACAATTTATTCAATAATTATCTTTTGTGTGTGGAAAAAAAATTAACACCATCACATGTAACTTAAAAACCCATTTTAGCCTTAGCCACTGTAATTAATTTTATTATCATACTGTTCATTTAGAATAAAAATAAAATAAAAAATATTAACTAATATTTAAAACCCTGATCCAAATTATGGAATCCATTTGAAAAAATAAGATTATTCTAAGTAGAACAATTTATTACAAAATTGAACTCATAAATGCGATAAAAAGTCATTTTGAAAATAATGTTTAAACATGTAAATAATGTTTTTATATAAAATTTTATCCATAATATTAAGTCAAATGGAAAAAATTGGATAAATGCTATTATAATTTATCTAATTTTACTTGTAATTCATTTTGAAACAATTAATATCATTTGAAATTACTTAAATTAAAATGGAATTTTTAATAAAAAATAGTACTTTTCACTTTTCAGTGAAGAAATAAATATTTTCATTAAATTAGCAAAACTTCACACCAATATAATTATTAGACGTTGAATTAAAATATCATGCTATTTATTTCATATTTATTTCTAAATATTATAAGAAATAATTATCAAATATTTTAGGAAAATGTGATAAGACATATTATTAAAAAATATACCGTTTTAAGTGTAAAATAGATCTATTCGTATCTCATTCCTTAAAAAAATTATGTAAATTATAAAAAATATAATAATATATAAATATCATTAAAAATATATTAAATAGTTATTAGTTAAATATATTATGATAAAATAAATTATCATGCAATCAAATAGTTTTAGAAATCATTACGTTCACATTCAAATTATTTTTATTTTTATTTTTAATCAATTGATAAACAATGAATTTATTATATAAATAAGTACTCTATATAATATTAATAATATAAATATATTCTAATTTTTACTCTGCAATTAAATTTTTATGAGATAAAATTTTTATTAAATAAGAATATTTTAATTGTATATAATGATTTTATTGAACATGTTATTTCCCATAATGCAAGCTATCAAAAAATTAAATTTATTAAGAAACAATATTTCAAAAAAACTCATGGTGTAACATTCTCCCCCATTAAATAAATTTAAACCTCAGAATTTGATCATTATTTTGGGAATCAATGGTTCTACATATAAAATATTGAATATTTGAATACACATCATACCAAGGATTAATAAAATATCCTTCTCAGAAGAGAGAAAAAATACGTAGAATGGATTCCAAAAATAACAGATAATGAGGGTTCCAAATAGGATAACGTTAGTGGGATGTAAAACTATAGACAAGTAAGAAATTTATGGTTTGTAAATCGTTGATAAATTTTTTTAAATATACTTGATAATGCTAACGAACATTACACTACAAACCAATGTGGGGATAAAAATACCATAATTTCAAAAAAATAATGGTAAACAGAATATTTGTTATGATCCTTTTACTAATGTTTGAGAGTTTTCATGACAAAATATGTAAAGAACCGGAAATTCTGTGGAAATGTTTTTTTCTTAAATACATGGGAATTTTTTGAGTGTATGAAAACTGACGGTGCATGATTCCGACACCTGGTGTGCCCGAAATCAATTTCTAAAGTTTTTTCCGGGTACGTTCAGTAAATGTACGAGCGGGTTTTTATGACTTTTGAACCGGTGCTCAGAATTGAAATATGAGGAAACCATTGAAATCGCAGCGCCAATATTCTCTTATGGAGACTTTCATTTTGACGGGAGTGGGTCAAGAATAAATGTTAGTTTTTGGGTTTTTGTGGAAAATAATAAAATAATGCGAGATTCACTTTATTTTTTATTTGACCGCCATGTTGGTGTTTGGAGGTGGGTCCCACTAGATCTATAACCTCCTTGAGGAATTTTGAAGTGGGGACCACCATGTCATAACCTCCCATGAGAGGTTTTGGGGGTGGGGACCACCACACCACAACCTCGCATGTGTGGTTAATGTGGTGGGGACCAGCCCTGACTGCATAACATTTCAATTTGAATAATAGGGATGTGGACAACCCGACCCCTATTAATGGAAGGAGAGGAAAATATCTCAACTCTCCGCATTAATGAGCGGAAGACCCTTGACATCATCTACCATTTATGGTGCCACCACCTCCCCTTTTATTATTTGAGCCAACACATAATTTATTATTCCAAATCCTACCCATTATTAATTGAGCCATCTCTTTTAATTAAATGCTACAATTTGAATTTTAAACCCAATAATATAAAATAATAGACAATCAATTATTTAGAGGGGCTATCTATTCACTTTAGACATTTGGGTGGAATATTAGGTTGAGGAGGGCTTTGGAGAATTAAAATTCTCCAACTAAGAACCCCATCTCCCAATGAAGAAAGAAGAACGCCTTCTTCCATTGAAGAACATCGGCAAGGAGCATATTCGACTTCTTCCTCAGAGGCAACCGACGTGGGAGTTCTTCGATGGCCGACCTCCCTCCTCATCATCGTCAACAAACCGATGCATGAACTTGGGATTGAAAGTGTGTGGAGGACGTGACAAACAATGATCTCCTCCACCTTCATCCGCGTGACTCAGTCGATGACCAACGATCAAGGTAGGGGGAATTATTTGAGTTTGTTTTATTTGCTGGATGATGTGGGGTGATTTTTTTAATGTTTCTCCCCTTTTAAATTCTTGAGTAATTCTTTTAAAACTCACTAATGTTTGAACTTCTTGATAGCACTCTAAACGTGGAGGGTGCGGGCCAAACCAACATGGACCCACCCCGCTGTCATTGTTATTTGGGATGATCTTCGGCATGACGATGAGGCGACGAGATGACAAAGTCAATGGCCACACAACCTACGACCATCATGAACCGAAACACCATAGTGGCGCTCTGGCCGAATCGGCTTTACCACCTTGGGCCGAACTGCGCCGCCTGCCGACTTCCAAGCCACACCGGCTGCGTCGGCCTCCCAGCTGCCCGACCTGCCCGCCGACCCACTGATCGACTTGGCCGCGCCTGCCCGGCCTCCTGGTGAACGGGCGACGCCCTGCCCGGTCACCTGCCGACCTGGCCGCGCCCTGCCTGGCCGGAAACTGGTACACTTACAGGCCTGCCTGGACGCCTCCCAGCTGCCTGCTGGCTTAGCCCCGCCCTGCCCGGCCGCTTGCCGGCCAGGCCGTGCCCTGCCCGGTCGCCTCCCAGCTCCCGACCGCCTGGCCTATCGAGCCACCACCTGACCGAACTGGTTCCCTATTCGTGTCCTCTGGGATTAGCCACGTTGGGTTGCACCCTCGTGGCGCTCCAGGTCGAACCGGCCTAGAGCCCGGGCCGAACCACCCACGCGGCCAGCTGGGCTGGGCCCAATGAGTCGGGAAGAACCTAACAGGCTGGCCCACCCAATGGGCGGGGCCAGACCCAATAGCTCTAACCGGGTCGACCCAGATGGGGTCGGGCCGGGTCGGTCCATCCGGGTCAGACCAGACCTAGGCCCATTACCAACCCTTTACTTTCTTTGGCCATATCTTTGGCACCAGACGACCGTTTGACGAACCTTCAGCGGAGTTGGTATTCTTCAAGCACGAAGGTCCCTTTGAGTATACCCCACTGGAGTTTGGGGTAAATTTTAGATACGGTCAGTTTGGATTAGGCAGTAATCCAACCGGGCCCCATGGACTAAAAGGCTAATAACTCATAGACCGGACGTCCGATTGACGTGCCATGTGTTGTGTTGAGACCCCAATGACGTGGCTGACCTTTGAGATACTTATACGTGGGAATTCGTGACTGTTAGAGTATCGACTTTTAGCTCGTGGAGAGGATCCTCCCAGAGACGAACGAGCATAGTCCAGAGACATAGTAGCTGGATGAGACCTAAATACTGCTGACTAATTCGACTCAGAGTGATTCGAATAGCCCAGTCGGGAGCACCTTGGTGTTGCGTCAAACCCACTGTGGGGAGCGCTGAGGTGTCGTGGCAGACCCACGATACTCAACCGGAGGAGTACCTCAGTAGGTTATGAGGGGGAGCGCCTTGGTGATGCAGTAGTCCCATGGTGGGGAGCACCTTAGTGATGCAGCAGACCCACGATACTCGACAATAGGAGTACCTCAGCAGTCCAAGGTTAGTGGGAAGCGCATTGGTAAAGCGGTAGGCCCACTATACTCGATAGAGGTGGATTTCTCTAGCATCCAAGGTTTTGACAGTGTGACTGGGGATGTTACATGATACTACCCCTAGAATAAAATCCTGATTTGATTTGAGTTAGAAAATTTTGTGTTTACCTCATGATTGAGATGGATTACTTAATAACTTAGGTATATGTATGGGTGTATACCTAAGTAGGGTTATCTGTTGATTTCATATATTATGGTTTATCCTTGTTGGATTTGTGAGAGATTGAGGGTCTCGGGGTCCCTAATGAGTATCGTTATACTCACCACTGCACAGACTATGCCCGCACCTCATTGTATTGGATGTAGATGATGAACAACACTGACCGAGGCAGAGTGTACCAGAACTGGACGATACCCAGAGGTGGACCACACGGTGTGACGGTACATAGAGGAGACGAAAAAACATGGAGTGGTGTGGAGGTTATTTGTACCTACCATTTAGGTAGGATTTCCCTACGGATGATACATGGGCCGTTTTCCCTTTTCTAGTACTTGTACTTTCAGTTTCCTTGTAGATTACAACTGGGTTTGTATTTCTAGCCCCTTTTTACTTTTCAACACTACTTTTGTATACATTTTTATTTAGTGTTTTTTTTCCATATCGTACCCTGTTGTTTGCATTTTCATGTTATAAAGGCAATGCCTTCCCAGTTTAGGGATTTACGTCTTTGGTGCTAGAAACCACCCCTTAGCGTATGGAAGGCAGGCTTGGGGTAGTCACGGTACGATCCCTAGGGGACGAGTCGTGAAAAAATATCCTTACATGATTTAATTCCATTTTTTATTTTAAATCTATTGATTTGTTTATTCTTTCATCAATTTCCACTTTATCTCTTAGTCCAATAAATTCATATGGATTTTTATACATAAAAGAAAAAAATTATCTTCAAATAGGTCATCATATCCATAAAATAATGATAGGTCATTCCTTCAATATATCATTATTATCAAATCCAATATGGCTACATAATTTTAACCAATATGGATAAATATTTATATGATGAAATATTAAATTAATATGTAAAACCCCATCGAATGTTCAACAAAGATCCTTCCATATGTAGTTAACCATAATACCCTAAAAATTATAAAATTTATAAATAATTTTACTACCTTTAATAATTAATCATAACATTAATCTACATAATATCACAAATGATATCTTAATTGAATCATTCAAAAAATGAAAATAAGTTTTTCATGTATTATTTTGACATAATGAAATAACTGTAATTACATTAAAAAAATAATGAAAACATATATTCTTTATTATTTCTTAAAAACAATATATTATTCATTATATTTCATAAATACCAAATACATTAAACTCCATTAATGTAAACATAATTTTTTTTCAACAAATCATTGATCTGTTCTAAGGACATTAATATAATGAAATTTACATTATCCATATCAATCATATCTTTACCCCAACTAAGCACTATTATCTCATGAATGTGAAGATATTAATTTTTATCACACTCCCCAATAATTTTTTTGTACATAAAATACAACTTTTCTATTAAATTAAAAATCTAAGTCAAAAATACCATTCAAAAAAAATTTAAAACTCTTTAATGAAAATTTTATAAGATAAATTCATACATATTGAATATTTCATATATCTCAATTATTGATTTCTTGTATATAAACAATTAAATTATTCTAGGTAATTTATAAAACATATACTAGGTATCATCAAATTATATCATAATACATAATTATTTTCATATGTTATTTGTAGTGTCATCAACAATAATAGAAAATATAGTACTCAAACAACATTATTGATCCTCTTATTGAGATTTCTCCAATTAAAATCAATTTTAATACATCCTACAAATTCCACATTTAAAACATTCAATCATTGGTTAATAATTTGGGAAGAAATTATTCCCTTACCCTGTGTTAAATAAACATTTAATTTTCCCATAGAAATTAATTAATAAGTTAATTTATTCTACAAATATAAAGTGTCATAATTTTCATCTGATTCATTCCCTTATGTTAAAACCCCCACATTCTCAATATATAGAAAATTATATTTTATTTTTTCTACCGTCTCTATCCTCCATGATCTTAGTGAAATATATCCTTCACTTTTTAGTGAGTTTGAGAGTTGTTTAAGGTGCATGTTGTTAATCACATATCATGAGAAATGACTAGACATACATATCAATTACTCTAGTTATAACCCCATTTCATTTATCATTAAATAATTATATATCACAATCAATGTTATAATTTTTGTCTCCTTCCTAACATTTACTAAAACAAGAAAACATTATGTTGGTAATAGTTTTCATAAAGGTAAAAAATAATACTAAAATATAATTAATATGATGTCAAAATAATATCATCTTATTTTCAATATATGAAAACTCTTATTTAACCTCAGTTATAAATTATCATCATCTATTAAAATACTTCATGTTTGATCATAATGACATTTTGAATTTTTAAAACATATCCTCTTGATGTGTAAATGCATGTGTGTAATAATGACTAATACATTACTTCAGGTGACGACCAAGTTAAATACCAATGCATCAATTTCAGATTTATTACCCTTAGGTACTGTTCTATTTAAACATTCAATTTTAGTATTCCAAAAATGAAGTGATTTCACTGAAACCACTCAATATCCTTTAATAAAATTCAACTATATTTTTAAATCAATATAATTATCCTTAGAAATATAAACTAACATATCATTAAAAATAACTATATTTATGTCACAAATAGTTCTTATCCAAGTTTCCAAATGTTAAATAAATCATTATTTGATACCAACAATAAAACCACTAGTTTTTCATATATATATATATATTCCATCTTTTAATATGTGAATATTAATTTCATAATAAAAAGATCAATATATGAATTGTATAATTATAGAACCCATATTAGAAATATCAAAAATCAAAAAAATTTATCATACCCAGGGGACAAGAAACAAAATAAAGGGTGAGATCTGATTCTCTATAAGGATAAAAATATATATTAAAATGATCATATAATAATTACAAATGAGTAAGGGTATGAGAACATGAGTGTAAAATTTGAAATCTATAAATTTAATATAAAATATCAAAACCTTGAATCATAGAATAATTGTTGTATGTTCATAGGGAATTAATTATAAAAGAACCAAAGATCCAGATACCTGAGAGAATAATATAGGCATAATACATGAACTTATGGAATCCACAAAAGGAGAAATAATCATTTCCTCTATAGTGATGGATTCACTACAATGACGATCAGAATATATTTTGTTCACTCAACAAACCATAATAGCACTCAGTTTTCACTCCCATGAAAACTATAGTGGATTTGTTTCACTCCCATAAATATCACACTATTAATCATTCACTCTCATGGAAATCTTGGTGGATAGAGTCCATTACTAAACTTGGATCACTCCCCACCGTAATTCTGTTTATCTCACGAGATATCAATCTTTACTCAATACATTAGATATATATATAGTTCCCATCTATTATATAGTGAAAATAATAACATGTATTATCAAATAATATAAAACATTAATCTAATCAGATTAAATGGGAAGAGAAGGGTTTCATTAAAATTGCATTATAGATTAACCTATGGGAAGGTAAATGGTTTTAGAAACATTTCATTATTTCAAAATCCAATTTCCAGTGAAAGATGAAAGGGGTTTCATAAACATCATACAATCATAAATATAATTCATATAGATAATAAATATGGATTTTTTCGTTGAATCATATAACCTTTTCATATTATGTAACCTTAAATTTTGTTATCTCAGATGGGAATTAACATTGAAAGATCATATAAATCATTTTATAAATAAAATACCCATTTAAATTTGAAATCACTTATTCAAAATCTAAATGTATCTTAAAAAATATCCTTAAAAAGATCATTTGAAAATATTAATTTAATATTCAAATAATTGAGTGGTTATGATTGCTTAAAATTATTTTTATCCCTTATATTTTAAAACGCCGATTCCATATACATATTGTATAACAATTAAGAGGTAACACAATTGGAAAATGATAGTATATATTTTAAAACAATTTTTTTTATTTTTTTTAAAAAATATTAAAATAAAATCATAATATAATTGGAAAATTGTAAAAGATTTATTTAGATCATTTTTATAGAACTTGCTTATGAAATAGAAAATATTTTTTATTGAAAAGAGAAATAATGTATATTTTTTGTAAAGACAATATTTTTTTGGTCTTGAGTTCATAAATAGAAGAAAATGAAAGTAAATCATGTATATTAAATAAATAACCAAAGTATAATAAAATTCATTAATTTCTAAAGAGATAAAACATATGATTTTATCAGGTTAAAGATAATAACAAACAATCCTGATATTCAACAACAATATAGTATAAAAACATTACCAATTTTGTATCTTTTTGGTTATAAGCCCCATCAAACAAATTACCATATGTGGATACATAAATATCTACAATTATCCTATAATTAGTGATAAATTAAATTAATTGGAGGTATATACACAACACAAAATGAAACCAGTGGTGAATATGGCCTGTGTTTCACATAAATAAAATTTACACAAAAATACCTTACATGATTTTAAATTTTTTGAATCATTATCCCCATTAAAATATAAAATTAAATGATACATATAATTCATGATAATTGATAATTTATTTATATAATATTATAAATGGGTTATATATAATCCTCATAAAATTAGATAGGTGGAACACATCACATATGTCTCAACGAAGAATTTTTTTGAAAATAATATATCACCTCATCTATATAATATTTGTTAACATTACGTGCTCATGTAAATTTAAAATTGGATTACAATTATGTAATATAGAATCATAATTATATATACGATACCATAAATTATTTCCATAATAGATTATAGTACCAACTTACTATCAATTTCATTGTTATTATCAGGGTTTAGGTAGTAACTACTTCGTTCTTCAAGTATGTTTTGGTTTGGAATTTTCATGATTTTTATATTAATCATGGATCAAATACTTAAATAATGTTAATAAAGATATAAATATCATATATATTTATTATAAATATATTTTGAGTATACGCATTAATTTTGAGATATAAAATTAATTACACTATTAGGGAAAGTGATGAAGTTGACATGGAAAAAACATAATGATTATAGATTATTGATAACAAGAAAGTGAATGATCATGAGAAAGTTAAATACCAAAATCCCTTTGTAAGAACAAAAATTTCCATTTTAGGTATGGATCTTTATTTCAGAGCATTTGTAGGAAAGTTGAAGTAATGGGAAATTCTATAGTTATACATCATGTTCTTTTGAGTACACATCTTATACCTAGTTTCCATGTGTAGTCATGTAATGGTCGTGTAATATCCAAGTACATGGAAATATAGGGGACTCGAAAGGCTACCTAAAGGAGAGTTCGGCTGAGGCTAGTACACGATGTGTACATTAAATAAACATGCCGTGTAATTTTCATTTTATTTTATAAATCTATGCGGGGTCATCTCTCATGTCCAGAAATACATTCTTCTCTCCTTAGTTCATACAAGAGAGCGACGAATGGCCGAAAAACTTCAAGATCCTACAAATTCTTTATTTGAGCTCTGATTGAGAATTTATCGTGTGTGTTGGATTCCCACGAATGAGTTATTTCATTCCCTAGATCCTTTCTTCGTGATTCCCCATATCTCTTCATTTATCGAGGGTTGATAGCTTTTACCCTTTTCAGAGATCTACATAATTTTATTCCTATTAATGGGCCAATGTACAAGAGTGCTGATCGTACTATTTTGAGGTAGGTGGTTTGTTTATTTCATCGAATGTCTTTGGATTATATATGCTTAATGTGTCGTATAAAGATGTTTAGGGTATTGCGTGTTTTGGAATTTAAACACGATTAATACTTTTTATGGTTTTTTAGATTGAGAAAGGGTTATTGATTATGCGAAAGGATAGTTACCTTGTTATGGGACATCCCATGGTTGTGTTCCCTTGATTTATTTTATGGATGCTTGGTAAAGGATGTATGTAGGATTGCCTTGTTTCCAGGCCTCGTGTTTTTAGGATTGTCTAACTGATTATATGATATGCATGTGCTTCGTATTGTGAATGTTTGATCAATGAAAATTCTACATGAGAGCTTCCTGGGGTAGGGTTATTCATGTATAACTGTTATTATGTCAATCCATAGGTATTCACTACAAGAAAATATGAGTGGTTATAGACCAGAGGGGTTAGACTGTGAGAGCTACCCAGAGGGTCATTAATAAATGAATGTTGGACAGTATAGAATTGACTATGAGAGCTTCTAGTTGGTCATTATATTTTATTTTTTCTATGCATACCAAGGGGGTATTTACTATGAGAACTTCCCAGGTATAAATTTGTAAAATTTTAGTGATATGTTAAAACCATAATGGTTAGATTGTAAGAACATTCCCAGAGGGTTGCTTTTGAATAATTAAATTATTGTGATGAGTCATCTGAGACAAAGCACATGCTTGGACTCAGTCTTACTAGATTTTTTAGATGGTCTTCAATGAAATATTTTTCAAAATTACTGAAGGGATAAAAATCATAGTCTAGATACTGGGATTTCATTATTCAATGGTTTTAATAATTAATAAATTTAAATTAATGTAACTGAAAACTGTAGTATTTTTTACTTTTGAGTACTTCATACTTTATTTCTTCATTCAGGGAAATTAACTTTTATATGTATTGAATGATAGTTAGCTACAAATATTTTTGTGGTTGCCTAATGGTATTTTCCCGAAACCTTATTTGGGTCATACTTTTGGACCTAAAAAGATTATTTTCTTGTAGGTATAGATAAGGGAAAGCAAGCTTATCCATTAGGCACTTGATTGTTGTTGGAGCTGGAGAGCATGAGACCAATCAAAGGCTTGCAATGTAGTTGGAGTTTTCTGCTTTTCTAAACATTGGTTTCAATATTGTATTTCTAGAATTTTTCCATGTTTTTCTACTTTCCTAGATACATGTGACATGAATCACTTATATATATATATTCTTCAGTTGATTATTTTCTATCTTTCTTCTACTGTTTACTTTTGATGTATGGTATTAATGCTTCTACTAATATTTACTATTTGTTACTTCATTATTTACACTCTTTTATGGAGGTAATAGTTTCCCCATTATCAGACCTTGGCCCTCACTGCTAGTCTTAATCCTCTGGCATTTGGGGAAATGTGATTGAGGTTATGTGACCTACTGGGTACGAGACACCTTTGGGCAGCACAGGGAACCGGGACAATACAATGTTGTATCATATGAGTTTCTGATCTGCTTTGACTTAATATTTAGAGCCTATAGATATGTATATGAAGGAATATGTAGTTGGTAATAAATTGTACTTGGGAGTATCTAACCAATGTACATAGAAAATCCAATTTACCACGAATATTGAAATTTTCTGGATTTTTCAATTATTACAATTGATTTGATTTCACTATTGGGTGACACACTTGTTTTTTGTTTTTATTATTAATATCATTCTGGTTCTATTTCTGTTGCAACCAAATTAGATGGGGGTATTCCATCTCATGCATCATATAAAAACTTGATAGAGATCACATGTCTGGAATTCTTGTAATGCCATTTAGGGTGCATTACTGATTGCAAGGTTTTGGGATAGATGTTGTGCTTGTTATGAATTTTGTTGTTATTGATACCATTATAGATACCTTCTATTTTGATGGGTTATTGGAAATTATAATGTTTCATTTGGATGGATGCCATACTTTGCTTAATGAGTTTATATGGGCCCTCACGAATCGGAATTTGTTGGATCAAGTTTAATGTTTAATTGAATTTGGATATGATAATATGGGAAAAAGATGCCAAATTTTTTTTAGGGAGTATGGGCTACCATGGATCATAAAATTTCTTGAATTGAACAAAATTTAATGTTTTTAAGGGTTCTGGAGAAGTTTCATAGGCTTACTGTCTGAAAACTTAGAAAACATAACATGTGATGTTATGAACATGCGCCTTGTGTTCTTTTTTTCTAGAGGAAACAACTTTTCTTAAGTTCATACTGTGTACTATGAGTACACGTTGTGTAGTTGTTGAACATGTGACTTGGCATTGTGAGTAGATATACGTGGTTGGGGAATCATTGGTGGAACACACTGTGTACTGGGATTACACACAGCGCTGTAAAGACTGTGTGTCTTGCTATGTGACTAACGATACAGATGGATGAAACATAGGTTATATATACCATGTCTAGTTTATGCATTCCATGTAATTATCAACCATGTATCCAGCCATTTGACCGTCCACACGGGTGGATAGGGCATAACTGTTACACACCATGTCTTGGGTGAATGCGTCATGTATTATTATACTGGAAGGAAACCATGTAGTTCTATCTTATATAAGTTCTTGGGAAGGAGGGAAAATTCAAGTACATGCGGTATCTAAGGAGGAATATGTCACATGTAAGGGTGTTATATGTCTTGGATTATTAAAGGAATTCAAAATGTTTACACCTTAATAGGACACACCGTGTTGAGTTTATACACGACATGTAGCCTTATTTTGAAAAAAATCAATGTTTTGTTCTCATGTTCCATTCTTACAATTCTATGTTGTTTTCTTTGATAATATAGAACTAAGGTGTGTGCTTGACCTTGCAGATTCATGCCACCGAGACATCCTCCGGTTGTACACCAGGTGCAAGGTGTTGATCAGACACCGTGAATGGTAGATCTGGGACAACCTGCAGATTCTACTATTGTGCCGATCTTGGAACTATCTATTATACTGGACACAAGTGCTGATTCACTGTTCCGTGAAGGCTTTATGAGGATGACACAAAAATTTCAGAGATCACCATATCCTTCACTGACTATGGCAGAGATGACATGGCTGGTACAGTAGGAGCATCCTCCCACTATTTCGGGGGATGGAGTACCACATGATGCAACATGAATATTGGAGGACATGATTTCCATTATCAAACATATGGAGGTGCATCCGAAGAGGAGGGTGGAGCTTATGGCGTATATGCTATGTGATTACCCCACGATATGGTGAGATATTATCTCATAGGAGGGACATCATCGGGATATGGCTTGGGAAGAGTTTCAGAACACCTTCGACAATTACTTCTTCCCAAATACATTGAGGGTCGATCAAGCCTGAGAGATCATGCATTGGGTGCAGGGCGCTCTTTCAGGGATGGATTATTCAACTCATATTACAGAGATGTAGATCTTCACACCTGTTCTGGGAGGTGAAGCATTATATTTGGCTAGGCGATTTGGGGATGGTCTTAGATATGACATCTGATCATAGATGAATGTTTTTAGGCTTACATCAGTGATGGTTACAGTGAACCAGGTTCTGATTACCATGGGAAATATTAGGGTGTTAAGAGATGCAAGCCAGGGCGGTTTATAATCCATGTATTCTACTCCTTCATCAGATAGCAAGATGCGCCATAGGGAGCTTTCACATGATGTTTCTTGAGGTAGTATGGTGTTATGAAACAAGTGCAAGAAAAGTGGGAATATGAGAACATATTTATAGATGGACCTAGTTTAATGTCGGTACTATTTCAAGATGGGCTAATTTTATCATTTATTTGGGTGTTCTCACTAGTAGAGGGTGATAGAGGTTTTATTATGACTCTGCGTTCAGGAGTAGGACCACAAGTTTCTCATCTGTCCACGAACTAGTGTTCGTCCGTCCGTTCAGGTTGAGGAGGAGGTCGTGGATGTGGTATCCGGTTGGATGGATTTCTGTGATAGCAGGATGGGTCATATCAGGGTATTTAGGCAGGTTCACAAATCCATGTTATAAGTCAAGAATTGGCTGTGGATCTAAACGAATAGGGGCAGGAACCCAGCCCCTCTGCTGTTAGAGGTACAATTCTAGTTTCCTTAGTTTTAGATTCTTCTCTTTTTGATACAGGGAATCCCATTTTTTATATCTATTTTCATGGTGGAGATCATTGATCTCTGTATCTTTACATATGAGGATGTTATGATATTAGACACTCCATTGGGGATTATGAAAGCTAGTGTATGTTTGGGAAAGGAGTTCCCTCTTCAAGATGGTGTGTGTTAATTCTTATGGGACCTCTATGTATTAGATATGTAATTATGTGATTTCATTCTAGAAATGGAATTTTTAGTCTCTTTCTAGGCCTTTGTTGACTGCTATCATTATAGGGTGAGTTTCACATCACTAGATGGCGAGGATTTACTACAAAAGAGAGAATGGGATGTCTTGGAAAGTAGGGCTAAAATAAGCATCATGGTTTGAGTGTAATTACTTCCATGAGTTCTAGTTTATATTTTCATGACTAGGGGACTTCAGAGATGGACTTTCCTCCAATGGTGGATCATTTTAGAGATGTCATTCCCGAATACTACTCATGTTTACCTCCGAAGAGAGTGGTATATTTTTCTATTGTGCTTATGCCAGGGGTAGCACTGGCCGGCATTCCTTTTTATATAATGGAAACACCCAAGCTACAAGATCTCAAGAAGAAGTTATTCTATTTTTAGTAGAAGAGATTCATCTGACCATGTACTTCTCCGTAGGGTCCACCTGTCTTTTTTGCGTAGAAGGCGGGCGATACCCTCATAATTTTTATGGATTATGGGGAGCTGAACCAATTGACTATGAAGACCTGATATACATTTAAAATGATTAATGACCTCTTATATCATCTTTGAGGATACATGGTGTTCTCGAAGATTGACATGACATTCGATTATCATTAGTTGTGAATTAGATCATCCAATATACATCCTACAGTCTTTAGATGTAGGTATGGTCTATATGAGTATTTGGTTATGTTGTTTGGTCTCAAAAACATGCCAATAGTTTTCATGGCACTAATGAATCAAGTGTTCCATCCTTATTTGGATTATTTTGATGTAGTCTTAATGGAAAATATCATCGTGTACTATCACAATCAACAATACCATGCAACACATCTTGAGATCGTATTGAGTACATTGAGAAAGCATCAATTATATGCCATGCTCTCAAAATGACACGTTTGGATTGACCAAATTCACTTTTTGGGTCATGTTATCTCAGAGATAGGAGTATCAGTAAACCCAGAGAAAGTAAGAGCAATAGTTTCCTTGGAGTAGCCGAATAATTTCTTTATGATACCGAGTTTTCTAGGGATGGATGGTTACTAAAGACACATTATACCTGACATTTCACAATTATTAGCACCACTGATGGGCCTGAATAAAATGGGTGTGAAGTACTTGTGGACAGATTACAATTAATATGCCTTTTAGGATCAAATGGTGGATTTACTTCATCAATGATACTCGTTTTTCTATAGTCGGGAAAGAGTCACAAAATTTATTGGATGCATTAGGAATCATACTAGGAGAAATTTTTATGCAAGAGGAATGATTCGTTGCATACGGGTCTCAAAAGTTGAGGTCACATGAATGGAATTACCAAATGCATGATTTTGAGTTTGGTGCAGTTGTACATGATTTACAATATTTAATACATTATCTATTTGGATAGAACATTGTGGAATACACTGAAAACAAATGCCTCGTGTATATCTTCACATTGAGAGATCAAAATTTGAGACAATGAAGGTGGGCTAAGTACCATCAGTATATTGAAATTGAGATTTCCTATATGCCTAGGAAAGGAAATGTAGTCGCTGATGTGTTAAGCTAGAGGACTCAAATACATGCAGCACGAGAGGCCACTATTGAGTGGCAGGTTTTGGCTATGTTCTCTGAGATGCATTTGAAGGTGCACGACAGACAGTGGAAGATGTTTCTTTCTTCTATAGCTATTAACTCTACTCTACTGGATAGAGTGAGAATGAGGAAGCTATTAGATTCCAAAGGCCTAGTCCTATGGGAGGGTGTGTTATGAGATGACCATACTCTTGGGTGAACCATAGACAAGGATGAGGATTTACATTTTCATGGATGAATATGTGTCTCAGCGGACATACAAGAGAATTCGATGTGAGATTATCATGCCACATAGTGGGATGATCATCCTAGTTTCACAAATATTTATTGATATTTACACTATCAGTATTGGTGGTCAAGTATGAACATGGATGTAGCTGGTTTTTATATAAGATGTTCCCCCCTGTCCATAGGTGAAGGTGTAGAATCAATGACCATGATGGATTTTACAGCAGATACCCATTCCTGAGTGGATGTGGAATGATGTCATGATGGATTTTGTGATGGGTTTACTGAGGTCGCATAGAGGAAATGATGTGATTTGTGTTGTTGTTGATAGGCTCATGAATGTTGAACACTTCATGCTGATTAAGGAAACTGTCGGTGTTGATGGGAATTGATGGCTGTACAATCAATAGATTTTACGTTTTCATGGGGTTCTGTAGTCCATAATTTTAGATAGGGATGCCCAGTTTATTTCCCAATTTTGAAAGTGACTATACATGGATTTGGATACATAGGTACTTCTGAGTACATCTTACCATCCTTAGATAGATGGAAATTCCAAGCGCACGATTTAGGTTTTGGAGGACATGCTTTGAGCATGCATCATGGATTTTGGAGATCTTGGGAGAGATGCATACCCCTAGTGGAGTTTTCCTACAATAACAGTTATCAGGAGATGATTCAGATAGAACCTTATCAGGATTTGTACAATAGGCCATGTTGGTTACCTATATGTTAGCTGGAGGTAGGAGAGACAACAATGTTGGGACCTCATCTTCTACAGGAGACCACTGAGTGGGATGAGTTTATTCGGAATAGGACAAATACTACATAGTATTGGTAGAAATATTATGTTCATTCAAGGAGAATACCATTGTAGTTCGAGTTTTTAGATTAGTTTTTCTTACGTGTCACACCGAGGTTGGGATAGATGGGGATTAGGAAGCAAGGAATGCTTTCATGAAGATACATAGGGCCATTTTATATTTTGGATAGATTCATTATGGTTACCTATCAGTTGAAGTTACCTTATAGGTTTTGGGATATGCATGATTTCTTCCATGATTCTCATCTATGAAATTACTTTTCAGACTCCTCTCATGTTTTCCAACCCGATGTGGTTGAGTTAGAGGTGGATGCATCCTTCATGGTGCACCATATTCAGACTGTGGATTATATCACAATGGTTCTTCCTGGACGGTCTATTCCTTTGGTATGGGTTCTATGGAAGCATAGGTGAGTACTGGATGATACATGAGACATGGAGGCTGATGTATGGTCCCAGTGGTAAGAGTTGTTTTATGTTTCTTCTTCCCCAACCTAGGTAGGGAAAGTTTGGGACAAATTGCTTTAAGGGTGATGTTTATAAGAACTCAGATCCTCATTTTAGGTGTGGATTTTTATTTTAGGTTGTTTATAAGGAAAAGGGGGAAATGGGATATTTTCTATATATACACTTTGTACTTTTGAGTACTCACCTTGTACCTAGTTTCCACATGTAACCGTGTACTGTCCATGTAATGGCGAAGTACAAGGTCATGTAGGTGACCTGGAAGACTGCCTAATGTGGGGATTGTTGAGGCTAGTACATGGAATGTACATCAAATTCACATGACATGTAATTTTATTTTGATAAATCGCTGCGGGGTTGTGTCTCAAATCCAGAAATTCATTTTTCTCCCCTCAGTTTTTACATGAGAGCGATGAAAGGCGTAAGAACATTGGGATCCTCCTCGTTCATTGTCTGATCTCTGATAGAGATGTTGTTTGCTTCATTGGATTCTCATCGGTGATTTCTACCTTTCCCTGAACCATTTCTTCCTAATTACTCATCTCTCGTGAGTTATCGAGGGTTGACCATTTTTACCCTTTTCATAGATCTACATCATTTTAGGATGATTCAAGGTCTGACATCAAAGAGAGTTGATCGTATGATGTTGAGGGAGGTAGTATTTTCCTTTCATAAATTGTATTTGGATTATATATGCTTAATGTTCTGAATACCCATGTTTTGGGGTCTTGTAAGTTTTTTGAATTTATCTCTATTTAATAACATCTATGGTTTGTTTGATTGATAAAGGGTTATTGCTTATGCAAAATGATAGTTAACTTATCATGGGACACCCCATGGGTTCGTTCCAATGATTGTCTATTTATGGCTGTTTGGTCTTTGATGCTTATAAGATTTCCTTGTTTCCATGCATTATGTTATTAGGAACAAGTTACTGATTATATAATATTCACATGATTCATATACTGAAATTTTTATTATGGGGAATTGACTGTGAGTGCTTCCCAAGGAAGGGTCATTTATATATAATAGATTTTATGTTGACTAAGAGTTATTGACTATAAGAGGTGATGGTAGGTTATTGACCAGATGGGTTAGACCATGAGATCTACACATTGGGTTATTATTAAATGAATTTTGGACCCTAGGGTATTGAATATGAGAGATTACAGGTTTCCATTATTTTTTATTATTTCAATGAAGACTAAGGGGTTATGGACTATGAGAGCTTCCCATGTGGTTGTTTGTAAATATTTAGTGATTTGTTAAAACTATCGGTCTTAGACTACAAGAACATTCCTAGACGGTTGCTTTTGAATAATTGAATGATTGTGACAAGTATTCCAAGAAAAAAAAAGATTGGACTCGGTCTTACTAGATTGTTTTGATGGTATTCTGGGACATTTGTGTCACTATTAGACAGGGGATACAGAGCATAGTCTAGATCATGGGATTTAATTATTAAATGGTTTGAATAACTAATAAATGTAAATGATTGTAATTGAAAACTGTAGGATTGTTTAGTTTTGAGTAATTTCTAGTTTATTACTTCATTCTTAAAAATTACTTGCTAGATATATTCACTTACAGTTAGGAACAAAATTTTTGGGGGTGGCTTACTAATATTCGTCTCACAACCTATTTGGGCCATGCTTTTGTGATGAAATAGATTATATGGTTTCATGTATAGGTAATGGAAAGCACTCATATTTATAAGGTACTTTACTGCTTTTGGAGCTGGAGAGCATGGAACCAAGATGAGGCTTTTATTGCTGTCGGAGTTTAATGCTTTTCTATAAATAGTTTTTAGTATTATATTTCCATCATTGTTACATTTTTGGATGCTTTCTTAGACACATATGACATGCATCACTTATATATATGCTTCATTTTTTTAATTTTCTATCAGACTTCAGTTGTTTACTTCTATGGTATGGTTTTACTACTTTTGTAACTATTTACTATTTTTTATTACATTGTGTATAATATTACAATTAGGGAAAAAATTCACAATTATCTAAACTTGGACCTCACTTTTAATCAGTAGCATATTACATTTTGGGAAATATTATTGTGGTTGTGTGACCAATCAGGTACGAGGCACCTTTGGGCAGCACCCAGAACCGGGACGTTACACGTATAAACAAATGAGGTGAGATAAAACCATAAATTAATTAGAAATTATGGTAATATGACAATATTTTTCTAATAACATCTTTTTAATGTTGATGACTTTTCATGGGAATATATCCTAACATTATTTGATTCAATTTCATAAGAAATCTTTTATCCATTTGTTGTTATTTTCTCAATTTACACTAATTTCTTAGTCCATGCCATGAATAATTTTTTTTATTTCTATTGTAGAAAAACTAAATTTTAATAGATAATCAGATCCAAAATAGAAATAAATGATGTTCCTTCTATACCTGATTATCATCAAATTCAAAATGTTTATCACAAGTGATCCAATATTGATAAATAATTATATGGTGAAGTAATGAATTAAAATCTAAATCCTTATCCAATATTCCTCATAAAATATTCAATAAATGGTTAATCATATGAAACATTCAAAATTTATAACAATATAAAGAAGTTCACAAAATTTATAAAATCAGTATAACATTAATCCACCCAATTTAAAAAGTAGCTCTTAATCGAAAAATTACACAAATACGACTACCTTTTTTACATGTTCATCAGTACTATACATTTTAAATTATCTATATCAATCATCATTATATACCTAGAAAACCCCATAATCATAACTTACAGAACACATTAATTTATATCACTCCATTAATCTGATGGTTTTATATAAAATATCACATATCTGTTAAATGGAATTTCTAGGTAATATTTACCGTTCAACATATTTACTCAATTATTTTATGAAAACATTTAATAGAATAATACATATATATTTCATGATTGATATAAAATAAAAATTGAGTTCAAAAACACAAGAACATCATTAATTGAAAATTATTATGAGACCACTAACAATGGTTTGTTATCTTATTTCTTAATACCCCAATCCATTTATGCATCATTTCTAGTCTACTGATAGTAAAGGTAATTACCATTACACATAAAAACTTGTTTATTATCTTACTTACATATATCATTATGACATAAATTTTTATAATGGACTTATATTCCACACTTAATTCATTCAAAATTTAATGATTCTTTATAGGAAACCTTTATTATCTTCCATTTTGTTAAATGTTTTTTTATTTTAGTCTATAATTACAGATTTGGTTCCCTTATTATACAAATATAAAATATTTTCTCAGTCCATTGGTACATTCACCTAATAAGTTGTTCCCAAATTCTTGAAAAATAGGTAAATGAATCTTCATTCTTCTATGGTCTCTTATACCAGAACTCTCAATGAACTCTCTCTCTCTCTCTATTTTTATTTTTTATTCTTAGAATCGGTTATGGTGTATTTTTTTTATCAAATATCATGACCGCTAATATGGCATTATAACAATATACTATAGTCTAGTCTTCATCTTAGATGATTAATACATTTTCAATAAAATATAATGTTATAAAAATTCTTTATTCCACTCTCAATTGACTATAAAAAAGGATCATAAAATGAAAAATTATTCATAAATGAGAACAACATAATAGTGAAAATTTATTAATAGTATGTAAAAATCATAATACCTTATTTTTTATATATAAAAACTTATGATTAATATAGGTCATTAATTTCCATCACCAATTAAAATTCTTCATGATAGTTCATAAAGAGATTTTAATTCCTAATTCATATCCCCTATTAGTGACAAACTATATGTGTATCAGAGACCATTTTTAAGAACAAGGTGATGATCATATGAAATAATAATATTCCACTTTCATAGTTATTTTCCCTTTGTAAAACAATGACTGATTCATCGACACATGTAGTATCCCAATAGAGATATAATTTCATGGAAACAACTCACTCTATAATCAACCAAAATTCAAGGACATTACATATATATATATATATATCCTTGGAATTTTCCATAAAAATATCGATAGACCTATCACTAAGTATATCATTAATGTTTTCTCATCCTAGTTTATAGAGGATAACTAAACCACATAGTGATACCAATAATAGTAACTAACATATAATGAAATAGGCTTAAATATATGGATATTACTTCATTATATGAATATTAATCATATTTAAAATGAACATTTATCAGGACATTAATATTTTATTCTGTTATGATAATTAGAACACAATCATATAACTTGGTGAAAAATATTCAATTCTTCCCATAAATCTCTTTTGATTTAGTTCATTTACATAAAACCATTCCTCATAACATATGGAAGGAACATATGAAAGGGTGGGATTAGATACTTAGTAAGGGTAAATAATGGAGATAAATAAGTATAAAATCCGTACAAGGGTATTATAAGAAGATCATAACATTAGAATATTAGATGATACTTATCAACGATTATAAACCTGAATCATATTATAAGTATTGGTAGTTCATAAGATACGAAATTGATGGGAATCAAGATAATAATCCATTATATCATAACATAGGAATACAAAATAGAATTTTTTTCATATACATAAACATGTAATATCATTCATAATAAGACGAGGACCATTTCTAAAAAAATATCTTGTCATTTAATGAGGAATTCACCAACTGGGTTGGGAAAACTACCATCCCCAATAAATGTCCATTCACTATAAATGATCATGTTCCCCGTATTCCTATAGAGGATTGGGTTTTACATTCTTCCCATAGTGGATAGAGATTCTCCTTTTATCTAAAGTGAATCATGCTCGTTGACTTGTTTATCATCATTATCTCTAGAGATATAAATAATTACCAAATGCATTGAAATAAGATATAGTCCCTACCCATAAAATAATAAAATCCTACATACATGTGCCGCAAGGTAATTATGATTTCACCATATCAAGAATCATAAAAAGTGTGGGGATTCATAAACATCATATCCTAACACATGAAAGAAAATTGGGATAAAAAACATGTCCTAATTTAATAACATGTGGTAAATAGATAGGTTTCATAATAATTATATCAAATCATAACACATGATAATGTGTGTTTCAAAATATCACAAACCATTGTAGAGAAAAATGTGTCATAAAAAGCTTATCATAATAAAAATAAACCATTCAAATACAGAATAAGAATAGTGACCTAGGATTATATCCATGGTATTGGAAAAAATATTTTAATGGATGCCATCATAGACGAATAATGGTTTCGGAAGATCACATAGAACATTTAAAATAGAAAATATCATTTATTTTAAATTTTCGTTCATAAAAGATGTTTTAAAAAATAATTTAACAATAAATATTGATTTGAAATTTAAATTAAAAAGGTTCTTTATGAATATATTTTTTACTCCTTGATATTTTATTAAACATAATGTCCTCTTAAATCATTTTTTTAAAATATATTTTAATATTAATAAATGAAGCTTGAAATTTCTTTAGAATCATTTTCTTTTTAAAATACTTGGATAACATATAAACAAATCATGAAATAATGAAAACATTTTTTATGAAAACAATTTAGAAACTTGTAATGGAATATTGGAAACATTTTGAAAATATATTACATGAAAATAACATTGAAATCTAATAAAAAAAATTTTAATTTTTTTTAATACATTTTCTTGTAATATAATTTTAAAATATTACTTATAATAATTTTTGAAATAATTTTTGGAAGAAAATATTTTTTGGATTAAAACATATTTCTGACTAGGTATGTAAATAAGTTTGGGTTTTTCATAATGATATTTTCTTAATAATATTAACTAACAATGAGTGTAAACATGGAACAATTATATGAGGATATCCTGAATAAATATAGGATATGAAAATATTTTAGATTTATTGAGATATCGATCATAAGATTTCATTAATGGAAGCATAATCTTAAATAATTCTCCTAAATGATGAGATTGTAAGAATACAGTCATAGAACTTATGTAAAATTAGATCATAATCCACAATAGATAATAACATTACAGGAATCATATAATATCATGAAAGCAATTAAATTATTGATATAACATTTCAAAGGTATGGTATATACACCTTCTAAAAGAGTATAGGTGTATAAAAAAACATGTGTCTCAAAGAAGCAAACTGAGACCAATCTACCTTACCGATTTGGTTACTTTTTAAATGTAGACCCCATGAAAGAGATATAATAAAATATATATGTAAATAAACTTATTTTTTTGAAAAAATAGTTATATAATACGTTCAAGGTAATTATAAATACCGCATTAAATAAACAAGTCCAGAATATGGTATAACTCTCATAGAAATAAAAGTGAGAGTAGAAACCACTCCACCTCAAGTATTGATATTCTTTGTGTAGGTTCAAAACTATTGTATAATAAATACAAGGTTATTATAAATAAAAAATCAATATTATTATATATAATTCTTCATATTATTTTACAATTTCATAATATTATTCATTTTTAACAATTCCATGTTAGTGTTATGTTTCGGGTAATAACTACTTCATTAATCCTATATATTTTGACTTGTTATTATTTATCCTATATCATAGTTAATGATTTAAAAATTTTTAGAATTAAAAGCACAATTTAAAAATAATATATATTCAGTATATAAATATTTATAATAATCTATATATGATACAAATATTAAATATATTACATTTTTCATGGAGATGGTAGGGCATTCATACACATCAATGATATATCCATTTTCTTGTCGTACTGAATGAATGAATGTAAATGAAATATATGTTTATATATATGTTTAAATTATTATTAATTATATTAATTATTTCATAATTTTAATATATGTTTACTAAAATCATCCTTAATTAATTCCATGTAATGTGTGAATGAATCATATCACTTTGACGTGACACTAGTCCAAACATCCCCAAACAAAGTTTTCATATTCCTAGAAAAAGGAAAAAAAATTAACTTATGCATTATATAATAATTTAATTGGAATAAATAAATAATAAATATAAATTATATCCCATCAAGATAGTATTTTAATCATTATTTCTATCCTTAAAAGTTTGTAATGGAAGAACACACACCATCAGTTCGTGAGGTGGTAGTCTGCTGTAATGAAGAATGATGATTGTGTATCACTTTTAATGGAATTGTGTGTATTTTTATATAGAAACGATAATATAAAAACATATAAATATATAGTGGATAATTATTTTATTATTTAATCATTTGATAATTATATTTTAGGGGGATGTGGAATGAAAAATAACAATGTGATGTTTGAGGTATGTTACATCTTCTTTCGGAAACACCTTTTGGTTTTCACCAAAGTTATTCCTTGGTAAGATTTAATCACAAAGGGAGGATTCTAGAAAGATTATAGGGTTTTTGGGAGATTATTGTTTCTTGGTTTGGACGAGAAAAATGGAATCATAGGTGTGATGAATTGAGGAGGAGAATATGCCTTTTATAAGTGGGGAAAATGACACATGGGGTATTCGTGAAGAGATTTTAGTTCCCCACTCATCTTAATTATCCCCGTAGGGTTAAAAATATTCCATTAATGGTCCTTAGAGGTATAATGGTACAAATATTCCTTAAAAATATTTTTTACGCATGTGTAGAGTAATTTTTACACCTCATTTTCCAAGTTTAGTCATTAATTAAGATAGTTTTTTCCTTAATCAGAATTATTAATTTTAAATACTTTCACTAATCATATTTATAAAAAACTAAATTTAATTTTTTTTAATTATAAATTTTAATTATTAAAAGTAGGAAATTAATTTCAAAAAAATATAATATCAAAATTGGATGAATATATTTTAAAATTAAATCTAGAGATGGGATGAGACGACAAGTTCTTCATTTGAAAAAGTTTAAAAGATTGAAATATTTTTATATCCAATATAAATTAGAAATTGGTTCCAATTACCTAAATTGGATAAGTAGATGTATATCTGAACTAAATAAACTTTAAAACAAATTTAATATACAAAAATAAATAAATTTTATGAAAAAAATAGTTTTCTCATAATATTTAGCGGGTTTCACTGTTTTTAAAAAAAGAAACTTCTCTAAAAAGTACAAAAAACAATCCCAAATTAAACATTGAGATCCGAAAATAAAAATTTAATTTTATTTAAAAAATTAAAAATTTTAAATATTCCCAAAATTATATTTAAAATGGTTTCTCCATTAAAATGGGGTGGAATTTCCTTTTTAAAAAATACATCTTTTTATTCAAAAAATTAGAATTATACTTATCTTATTCCTATCAAACCTATTGGATGTGTTTGAAAAATATTAATTGATTATATAATATTTATGTTTTATTACAAACATTAATCAATATTTTTTCATTTAATTTATTTAGATAAAATCATATTTTTATGTAGAAAATATTTTTCCAAGAAAATGAATTCATTAATTTTCAAAAAATTCTTACTTTTTTCTAAAAGTTATTACCTTTATTTCTAGGTAGTTTACATCAAAAGGATCAATTTTTATACACATATTAAAATCAAATATTCACAATTTAGTTAATATTATTCACAACATCCATTCTAATAGAAAGGTGACAACTATAATGATATTTTAAGAACAATAATAATAATACATTGCATTTGGTTAAAACTTAGTCTTGTTTGTAAAGCACGATATCAAAGGAACTCAATATTATGTTTAACATAAGAGAAGCACAATGTTTCATGTTATAAACAATATTATAAGTGTTTCATGTAGCTTAAAATCTATATGGTTTTGTGTACAAAGCAATAATAACATGGTCCTTTCATATAACACAAGATATATTCAGAGTTTAATGAAATAAGGAAGTTTTAAAAGATTAAATTAATTAGAAAAATATTGTAATAAAAATATCAGAGAGTTAGATTATACCCCCATTAAAATTAAATTTTCATTGAAATTAATATGGGTCATTAAAGGTTTAATCCTTAAAAGATACTTTCATAGAAACCGACATTTAAAAAATGAGTACCAAAACATCCTTTAAAAATAAATAGAAGAAACATAATAGTTACCCAGAGTAACACATAAGTAGGATTCCATATTGGGTAATAGGTTTTGGAAGTGAAAACATTGAAATTGAAGAAATGTGTAAATAATCATAGAGATTGATAAAGATCATTGATCATACAAAAGACGGGGATATAGTAAATGATAAAAATCACAAAACCAAAACCTGAAGAAGCATGTAAGAGGGTATTGCTATAAAAAAATGATGATAATTGAAAAATAATTATTTCAACGCCATTTTCAAATGGTTGATGAATTTGTTACATAGGAATATATACACACTTGATTTTATTCCATTTCATATAAACAAACTCACTATTTGGTTCTTCCTTGCTCAATTTCCACTTTATCTCTTACTCTAAGATATGAATGTGAATTGTTTATCCTTGAATAATTAAGTGACTGTGATATATATAAATAAAATGATAATTTATTCAATATGTATTTAGTTAACATCACAGAAAAATTGTTTTCACATATTATCTAATATGAAAAAAAATCATTAAATGGAGACATAATACTTCAACCTCAAGAACCTCATCAGATGTTTGACTTAAACCATTCCATTAATAGTTATCCTTATAAACTTTATAAAAGAATAATGTAAAAAAAATTAGAAATAGGGTCACCAAATTTCAATAATTCATCTAACCATTGATATATCATACATCATAAAGTATCTCTTATTTTTCACGTACCAAAAAAGTGAATAATTTCGTCATGTATTCTTTTAAACCACATAATAACCTGAATTACCATAAATCCTGATTGAAAACATGAATGTGTCCCAATTAAAATTATTATTGGATATATTCCTCAAATAAAAAAAATTCATAAACTCCATACATGATAACATAAAACAATTTTATTGAAAATCAAGAATTATTTCCAATTTAATTAGTATCATCAAATTTACATATTTATAGACAATATCAATTTATCACAACAATATTTACTCAACATCTTTACAATATTAAGGATTATATTCCCTTTTTCAAAATTTCACCATTCTATCAAATAACCTTTCTACTCCATTGGATCTATTTATCATATTTTTTTACATCCATAAACAAAACAATCATTATATATTTCAGAACTCTTATAAAATAATTCTTAAAACCAAATAAAAAAACACATTGATTATTCCAATTTATCATTAATACATTTACAGGTCCACCTCATCACATTACATTTTACCCATTTTCTGTCACATTTCACTTAAAGTCTCATCATTAGTAGAAATATAATAATTACTTGTACCATGATGTTATTTTTCTTCATGACTATTCCACTTAGATCATTATTTATCATAATTTCTATTATTTCTATATTCAAAGAATCCAACCATCAATAATATCTTAGGGATACCAAATATTACATTCTATTTCATTAATTTAACTCTTCTTTATTCCATTACTAATAAGGTTTTTATGTATATCTTTTTTACAGAAAGTCACTATTCCCATTCCTTTAATAAATACACTTGTGTACATATTTCCCCATTATTGACATAAAAGAAAACTAAATATTATTTCTTTCATGGTATCCATTACCTGAACCATCAACTAATTATTATTTATATAATTTTTTATTTTTTAGAGTTGGTTATGGTAAACATTTTAATAATGTTCTATGAATAGTGATTAAGCATAATAAGATATCCTTTACTCTACTCAACATCGCCTTTCAGTTCTCAATGGAAAATTTCCTACCACATTCCACATTTAATTAGTTCCTTCCAGTACTCACCATTGAGTAAAACTGTAAATCATAGTGGGAGTAACACTTATCATAGAAGAAAACCCCTTAATCATTAGAAATCACTTATAAGATGTCTAAATTGAGTCACATTTTATAACCTATAACACATTAGGTTTATCCTATTTCATTCATAGTCATATTATACATAATTCATTCTAGAGTGTTCATGAAGAGTTTTTCAAATTTCTAAATCATATCACATGGGATTGTAAAACTATTTGCATAGTAAGAGACATTATCATGTATTAGTTCTTTTTTTATTCTATCTCAATAGGTGCATTCGAGGTCCTTACCCCTATATAAATTTGTGTTAGATCCAATTCCACATATAGTATCTAAACATGGATGTAATACCAGGAAAAAGCTTGCTATATCCTTTTCAGAAACTATCAAAATATTTCTTGAACATTCACCTATAATAATACTTAAACAAAGGGAAATCCCATGTCATATCCTTAGAAATATCCTACAGGATATTACTAATGTTTTCTTATGTGAGTTTCTAAATGTTTATTAGACCATCCCTTTGATGCCAAATATAATAACCCAGTCAAAACATAAATCTATATTAAATAATTTTTTATGAATATTAGACACATACAAAATTTTAATCCAAATGATCATAATAGTTTAGTTTCATTGGATACATGGAACAAAATATTCTAACATGGTGAAGGATATTAAAATATCCCAAAAATATATTTCATTTAGTAATTTTACTTAAAAATATTCTTCATAGCATGAGAGAAGGAAAAATATGATATGATTATTACTAATACATACTATGGGTAAATAATGTATATACATCTTCAAAACATGGTCATAAGGGTATGATAAGATGATCATATCATTATTATATCTTACCTTTATATAAATTTCATAAAAATGAATCAGGAAATTAATATTACAATTAATTAGAAATAAATAATGAGGGAATGAAGAGAATTTTCCATGAGAGGATAACATGAAAATAAGACATAGAATTTGTGGCATATACATAAAAAAACTGTATAATTCCCTATAAGTTAATGTTAATTTCCAAAAACATATCAGGTAACATCATGGGGACTACACCTATTGTGTGATAAATTCCACCATTTAAAGTTGAGGTACTTTATTTAAAAGGGATCAGGTTTCCCCTTATTCCTATAGTGGATCTGGTATTCATGTCTTCCCATAGTGGATCTGGCTTTCACTTCTTCCCATACTGAATCGGGTCTCCCCTACATACCATTATGGATCATTCCTGTTGATTTTTTCCAATAATTATATCATGATATATAAATCATTACCCAAATAATTAGAGGGAGAAATAGGTCCAATAAGTCACATAATAGAATCATACAAACATGATCCAAAAGATAATAGAACATTCATCATATCAAGACCTATAGAAAAAGATGGGTTTCATAAACATCGTATCATATCCAATGAAATTAAATAGGTATCTTAAAAATATTATCATATCATAACCTATGTGAAAGATACACGGTTCATAATCATTTCATCCAATAATAACCCGTAAAAAAGTGGGTTCAGAATCATACAACATAGGGTTGAGAAATGTGTTTTATGAACCAATTTTCATATTAAATGTAAACAATTAAATTATAGAATAAGAATGTTATCCTAGGAACATATCCCCATTAAATCTTAATATTATTGAATAAATTTCATCATAAATAGACAAATATTTTGAATCATCTCTTGGAACATTTAATAAATTTAATAGGTATTATTTCAAAATCACTTTCATAAACAATTTTCAAATAAATCTTATTCTTCTAAATAAGAAATTGAAATTTCAGATTAAAAATTTATTAAGGAAAATATATTTTCCACTTTGAAAAACACTTTGTTTAAATATAAATCATTTTGGAAAAAACATTCATTGAAAATTGAATTGAATTATTATGGTGAAATCTTGATAATATTTTTAAAATGATTTTATTTGAAAATAATTTGAAAACATATAAACAAGTCATTATAGAATATTAAAAACTTTTATCTTTGAAAATACCTTTAAGACATACAGTGGATGCATGAAACCATTTTGAAAAAAATTTATTTGAAAATAAATTAGAAAATTAATAAAGGATGCTATAAATTTTTTTTTGAACATTTTAATTTAATATTAATTTAAAATAACACCTAAAGTTTTTTGAAATCATATTTAGAAAACAAGGTTTTTTTCGATAAAATTGATTTCTGGCTAAAGAGGTAAATACAGTTGGGTCATCTTCTGGACATTTTTGTAATATTATTAAGTTAAAAAGAGTTGAAAAATTATACCATTACATGAGGAAATCATGAATAACCATAGGGTAATAAAATTAATCATATTAATTTATATATGTATCATAAAATTTCATCATTGGAAACATAACCCTAAAAATACTGATAGACGATTAGAATGTAGCAATAAACTCTTACCACTTTGGTAACATTAATTCATAATGCCCAAGAGAGAATAAATTTACATGAATCTTATAATATCATTAAAGGAATTATATTCATGATATAACATGTCAAATGGATATTATATACACCTTTTAAAATGATATATGTTTATAGAAAACCATGTTCTAGAATGAATTAAAATTGAGACAAAATTATCGTACCGATTTGGTATCTTTGGGAAGATAAACCACTTGAAAGTGATATCAAATAATTGATATTGAAATACCCATTTTTGAATAAAAATAATTTTAAACTAAATTCTTAGGTACTATAAAAACCACACAAATTAAATGAGTTATTATTTTCGTATTAGTATCACTGAAATAAAAGCCAGACTGGAAATCCCCTTACCATAAGTATTTATTTTATTAGTGCATGTTAAAAAATAGGTATTTATAATATAATTATATTATAAATATACCAAATAAATATATTATTATATCTAATTCTATATATTATTGTATTATGAATTTAAATTAACCATTTATTAACAATAATATGTTAATTTAATGTTTTGGGTAATAACAACTTTGTCTTTCGTATATATAGTTTAACATGTTATTATTGTTCCTCTAAATTTTCTTTTGTTACATATTTTTAGAATATAAAACAAGACTTAAATATCATATTATATATATATATTTAATAACTTATAAATGGTAGAAATATGTAATTCAATACATCGTTCATGGTGATGGTCGGTCGCACATACTCATGAACATTGTGTATGTTTTCATGTCATATTGAAAGAAAAATTTTAAGATAAATATATGTATATATTTAAATATATAATTCTAGTGCCATAACTATTTCATAAATATCTTATATTTTCACTAAATACATACTTAACACATTCCATGTTATGTGTGAATGAATCACATTGCTTTGGGGAGATAATAGTCCACACGTCCAAAAATGATGTTATCATATTAACATAAATTGAAATCTTGAATGTATGTATTATATAATAATTATATAAGTATAAATAAGTCATTAAAATAATATATTTAAAATAAAATTGTAGTTTCTAACATTATTTCCATTTTTGAGAGGTTTTAATTGATGACCGAAAGATATCAGTTCGTGGGGCGGTAGTCCACCATACACATGGACGATGACTGCTTGTCCTATTTGATGGATGTTTGTGTATGTTTATGTATATAACATAATATAAAAACATATAATTATAATTAAGATTTTTTAATTATTTATTCATGGAATAATAAGGTTTTATAGGGTCGATAAATAAATAAAAATAATGTTCTTATTGAGGGATGCTACCTATTCAATGGTGAACTCTTATTGATTTTCACAAGAGGGATTCCATGGTAGTATTTATGTCAAATGGGAGGATAATATTATTAAGGAAGTGAGTTTGGGAGCTTATTTGGTCTTCTTATGGATGAGATAAATGGATTTAGAGGTATAATGATGTTATGAGGAGAGGAGGCCTTTTATATGTGGGGAAAATGATACATTGTGTATTCTACAAAAGATTAGTGTGATCACCACGTTTTACCTGTCTTCAGGGGCTCAAAATCGACCATTATATACCCTTAATATTTTTATTGAAGAAATATGTCTAATAAATATATTTAGCAAAGTGTAGGGTAATTATTACGCCTTATTTTACAAGTTAAGTCATTAATTAAGAATAACTTTTTCTTAATCACTATAATAATTTTTAATTATATGCACCAATAATGTTAACTAAAAAGTAATATGGAATTTTTATAAATTTCAAATACATATTATTCAAAATATTTAATCAATTACTATAAAATGTAATCATATATTTTTTATAAATTATTTTAACACTTATCCCACATATGGGAAAAGAGGATTTGGTTTTATAGTGAAAATATTTATAAGATAGAAAGGATTTAATATCCAATTTAAATGTGAAATTTGTTAAAATGACAAAAATTTAATTATATGATGTATACATTATCTATATATAATTTAAAAATAATCTAATATATAATTTAATTATTTAATAAGTTAGGCCAAAAAATAAGTTTTCAGTTAAAGTTAAATGTTTTTTCACTATTCATCAAAAAATACAACATCTCTAAAAAATAAAAAACAATTCAACAAAAGTAAAATTTAACATTCCAATATAAAAAATGAAATTTATTTTTGAAATAAAATTCATAAAATCATGAATAGTTATTTTGAAAATGAGTTCTCCCTTAAATGCTGGTAAAATTACTTTTTAGAAAAATATACCTTTTTATTCCTTAAATTGAATATATTGTTTTTCTTATTCCTATAAAGAATATTGGATTTCTATCAAAATATTTATTTAATATATAATATATAATTTTATTAAAAACATTCATCAATTTTTCTTTTTTTAATTTATTGAGATAAAATGGAGTTTTTACATAGAAAAATAATCTTTTTAGAACCAAATTATTTATTTTAATTTCTTCCTAATTGATAAGAAAATTATTAATTTTATACACATGATTAAATAATTTTTTTCCATTTTACATAATATTATTCATAAATTCTATTCTAACAACTTGGTTAAAACTAATATAATATTTTAACAATTATATTTATATTACATTGTAGTTTGGTAAAACTATGCCATGTGTGCAATACAATCTATCAAAGGCACTCAATCTTGTCTATAACACAAGCCAAATATATTGGTGCATGTATTGATGGATAATATAATATATTATTATATAGAAAATATGTCATGGTTGTATGTATAAATAAGTAATTACTTGGTTCTGTCATATAATTCAATCTATATTTAGTGTTGCATGAAATGAAGAATATTAAAAAGTCTAAATTAATTTGAAAAAACAAATTTATATAAATATTTTGGTATTTTATGACCAAAACTACCATACATATATATAAAATTTTAATAGATGAATATTCACTACAAAAAAAATTATCTATTCGTGAATATTACAAGGCTCTTGATTTTGGAATCATGGTAAAATTAAAAATTGGTTTATAACAATTTTATATCATCACACATTTCATTCATCACACATAGAACCCATATAATACAAACCATATATGCAATAATTATTCATAACCTAGGGAAATAAAACAAAATAAATTATGACCTATAATTATCATTAAGGGAAATCCTGTAAGATATCAATTATCAAATAAACATAATAATATAATTTGGGTATGAGAACATGATTAAGAATTTGAAAACCAAACAATGTATATCAAATATCATAACCATGTGTTATAAATTAAATAATGGAACATTCTAAAACATTATTCATAATTTAATAAAAAAAATATGAGCCATGAGATATTATCATTAGGTTTATTCATGGAATTATATTATATACATAATCATATAAAATCATTTCATTAGTGTTAGAGGTTTCACTACAAAGACAATAATAGTTGATTGAGTACACTCCAAAAACGATATTAGTTTTCATTGTTGAAACACATGACTATCATAGTGTATTGTGTTCTATCACCTAGCTATCATATTATTATGGATTCAATCTAATTAATATCATAGTGGAAAATGTCTCTTACTAAACTAGGTTCAAAACCCATTCTTATCTTATTTATCTCATAAGATATGAATATCTACCTAGTGAAACGCAGGGAGATATGGGTCCTAACCTTTACATATTGAATACTATACACATTTGTTCCAAAATAAAATAACAATTTCATCATATTGTAACCCATTAAATAAAATGGATTTAAAAAACATTACATCATTGCATATTCTTTGAAAAGGTAACCAGTTTCATAACCATTTTAGGATTCCATCATATCATAATCTTTGTAAAAATGAAGTGCATTTTCAAAAAAAATAAGCATAAAACTAAATCATATGTAAAAATAATAATGATGGTATTATTTTATTATATACCCAATACATCTTACATATCATAAACGTATCTCATCCTAGATGGGAAATGAAATTGAAAAAAATCACACAGAACATTTGTTGATGAAAATAACCATTTCATTCAGTAATAACATATTTAAAATAATTTTTTTTTTGAAAATATTAAAGAAAATTTATTTCATTAAAAATTTTATTGAAAAATTATAAATTAATATTTAAATAATTGTTTGTTAATTATTTTATAAAATTTAGTTCATTCCATGTATGTTAAAAGATTCTGTTCACTAATTTGGTAAAAAGTCTAATGTACTACATTTAGAGAATCGCTAAATGAATCATATTATAAAATTTCCAAAAATATCAATAAATTGGAAATATTTAATTAAAAATCCTTGAAGAATTATAAATTATTTATTTTAACTTATTTTCAAAAACATTATCATAGAAAAAAAATATTTTCGACCGAAGACATAAATAATGTCAATGTATATTAAATTAAATATTATGGTATCTTGAGAAGTTAATAAAATTAAAAATAAATAAAAAATCTTTACATTAATAAAATAAACATAGTTAATTAAAATTCAGGAATTTATTGAGATGTAGATTATAAGGTTTTATCATGGGAAACATAATCATTAACATTCTTGATAAACAATGAGATTATAAAAAACCATTTCTACCACATTGAAATATTTTGAATTAAAGTCACCCTGAAATATATAATTCCAATAAATAAAAAAATTATAAAAAAATACATTATAAATTCATTGTATGTATATACACCAATAAAAGAAACAGGTTGTGAATATTACATGTGTCTCACTGAAATAAATGTCAGTCATAAACTTCTTACTTGCCTTGGTCACTTTTGAATCCTATGTCACATGAAATAATAACATTAATAGAATAATTAAATTTAATTATAATATATAAATTGGTGATATAAAATTATCATTGTTATGTTTATACACTTCATAAATATAATATTTTCATAACATAAAAAATGTCCCAAAGAAGACAATTTGTGAAAAAAATATCTCACCTGATGTTGTGAAATTCTTTATACAAGTTTGAATCACCATTAAAATAAATATTTGTTTATCATAAATATATACATGATCCAAATTAATATATATAATTATAGTTATGTTTTACATTGGTTCTTTTATTACCCATTTATTTACAATTTCAGATTTAATATCATGTTTCATGTAATTTTTTCATCATATTTCATGTATGTTTTGATTTGGTATATTTAGACCATTTTCAATGATCCTTCTTCAATATTAAAAATATTTTTAATAATGTATTGAATATAATATATATTTAATATTAATATATATATTTTTAGAATTCTATTTTTGTTATATATAGAAAATGAAATATGCTATTCATTGAGGCATTTTGTTGGACGTACACATGAATAATGTTACTATTTTCTAGATCGATGAATGAATGCATGGTAACTATTAATCCTCCATCCTATAATAATTAATATAAAATATTTCTTATTTATATTTATTTAATATATCCTCATTACCATTACTATAAAAAGTAAATGAATAATTTATATAATCACATTATTGAGGAGGTACTCTACAAATACGCACAAGCAATGTTATTATTTTCAAATAAATAGAATGTAAGAAAGAATATTTGATATTATATTTCATGAATTATAATTTTTTAAAAATTATAATATAGGTATTTTAAATAAATCAACATATATAAGCTTGATAAGATGTGGGGTAAAACAACTTACATCTATTCGTGTAGCAGTAGTAAAATGTATACACAGTTGGTGGTTTTATGTCACATTTGGTGGAAGATGAAATTTATATAGGTTATAACATAAACATAATAACATATTGGTATATTTTTTTCTATTTTTATTATATTTAAATTAATAATATATAAATTAATGTGGGTGATAAAGAGTTAAAAATAAATATCTTAGTGAAGAGAATTACATTTTCTTAGTAGAACCTCATATGGATATATTATTATAGAGCATAGGGTTGGTCTTTTGGGAATAACATATTCTCTTATATATTTATTTGGTTGTTGTGGTGGTATTTTTGTAGGTTTCGGTTGATCCAATTGGACTATGTGGTCTGAATATTTAGAAGGAGGATCCATTTTATAATTGAGGAGTGAAACTTTTGAAAATAAGCAAAATTATTCAATAATGGGAACTCACGCTCAAGAAATTTTCCTCTAAAATGATTTAATAAATTGGTGGGGTTATATGTTATATCAAAACATATAGTAAATTTTTTTTAAATATATTATCCACTTAGACATTATGTTTCCTCACTTTAGAATTACAGTTTTCACCATGATAAATACTGTGTTTTTATTTACTAAGGAGACTTTTTCTATAAAGAAATGTTTTTTCTTTTTAAATAAATAAAACCCAATTAATAAAAATAATGATATATAATTTATTCAAAAATACTATGTGTGGGGAAAGGTAATTTTAATTGAAGCACATGTGACACAAAAAAACATGTTTTAACCTTAACCACAACATTTCATTTTATATTTTTTAATTATTTATTTTGAATTATAATTAAATTGACCATATTATATAATATTTAGTATCCTTATTCAAACTATGTAATTATTTTTATCAAATATAATTAACAATAGTTCCCGAATATAATTTATAATGAAACCTACAAACACAATGAAAAATTTGTTTTCCAATGAATCATTTTCATAGGTACAAAAAATATTTAATTTAAAATTAATAAATATGTTTCTCATAATGACCCAAAAAATATTAATCATAAAATTATATAACAAATTCTAATTTTAAACTATTTTAAATAAGACAATAACATTGTAATTTTTTTAAAATGAAATGCAAGGCTATAATAAAAATCCTTATTCATCACCACTCATTGAAACGTACTATCATTTCAAAAAATTATGAAAAAATAATAAAAAGAAGATTTTGAATAATTTAATTCAATTATGAACTTATTTTTTCTATTAAATTTCATTAACATGGATTATTAATTTTAAAAAATGTGCACAGACCGTGAAGAGAACGTTTTTAGAAAAAAATATGTTTTAAGCGTTATACTAGATTATTCTCATCCCATTTCGAGGAAAATATTAGATAACTGGTAAAACATTTGAAATTAAATAAATTTTATAAAATAATTATAAAATTGTGATAAATTTTATTTTTAAAATTTTAAATCACTTTTCACACATAAAAATAGTTTATCATAATAATTTTTTTTTATATTCAAATGTTTTTTATTTATTTGTTATAGATTTATAAATAATGAATATATATTATATATGTGTAAAATATATAATTTTCATAATTATTTAGTTCTATTCACACCCAAAAATAATATGTATAAGTGATAAATGTCATCATAAATAATTATATATTGATTTTATATCATGATCCACTTGAACTCAATGTTGTCTATAACACAAGCTATCAAAAAATTTAATTTTTGTAATAAATATTCAATATAATCTATTGTTGTTATAGAGTGATCACCCATTGTTATTTTCTTATTTCTTTTGTTTTCCACTCAATTGGGAGGTAAATATCACTATTTACCAACATTATGGGATGAGACCCATCTCTAAAGCATTATAACACATAGAAGTCATTAATTTGAAGGTGATTAATGTTCACCTTGAGGATCTTTAATAAATGGGATTTATTGATCCTATAGTGTCACTTTTGTCTTCACCACATCTCTTTGAAATGAATTTTTTATGGAAGGATTTGGATTTTTGTTAAATAATGAAATATAAACCATTTCACAATTAATAACGAATTCCACAATAATTGGTTTGGCAATATATTTGATTAAGTTAAATTAGTACTATAGTTTTTGAAGATTAACCTAAAATCTATGTACCATTAGTTAATTTTATGATAAGTGGATATACATAGTATATTCTTTAGGATCTAATATTATAATGTCAATTTAAAATTTAGGACATTTAGTTTTACTAAACATCTAGTGGTAATTATTTTAATGGCAAACCAGATTTCTCATTTGTTCATGGAATCTTCTATGAAATCAACAAGAACACCATATATATATATATATATATGTGTGTGTGTGTGTGTTTGAATATATCCATGTGTGAGTTTTGTACAAATAGGTTACTTTAATAGTCGATGTGATATCATATAGAGTAATCTCCAGGGATCTTGAGAAGGTTTTGGAAGTCATGTTAGGGGAAAAATATAGATGTGCGTTTGAGATCCCCAGATTCTTATTTTTAGTAGACTATTATTAATATTTTATTCTAGATTCTTACAAAAATGGATTTTATATGATAATTGTTTCCCATAACGGTGATATGTTTGTTTGTAATGTGTAGTGTAATACATAACTTGATGAATTGAATGTTATATTAACATTAGAAAAGGTTCTGATTATTTCAATGATATTATTGAATTATGATGATTAAAGTTACACCTCCAGTGTGGGGTTTCGTGTGATTTAATATAGGGAAATAATGTTCTGAGCTCGGGATATCACCCATTAGACACTCAATATAAAAATTATCATAACCCTGACATTGATCTGGAAAGTATGATACACTATCAAAAACAAATTTACATACTATACAAATGGAGATATATTTATTTTATAATTTAATCACAATAGACCATAGTATATTTTCAATCACATGGATATGAACATGTAACAAATAAATTACACTATGTATGTTTTAATTTTTTGTTTTGATATTTAATATATATCTATAAGAGGGAATGTACTCAAAAAATAATTGAGATGGATATTCTCACAACATGCCATGATGTAAATAGTAGAGTAGTGCTCTCTTAGGAATCAATTTTTTATATGTACAATGGAGATGGAGAGGATGCGGGTTAATTGATTTTACCATATGTGGTATATAATTTCTCAATTGATGATCAAATTCACATTGATAAATAAATAAATAAATATTTTCATAATTATAGTAAAATATTATATTCGATGGGGACTTCATGAGTCTCCTCTTATGTAGTCAATAGTGTTCTATGTTTCTATGAAATATTTTTCATTATTAAGTTGATGAAATATTATTTAATAGATAATGGACCTTTATCTTGTTTGTATATGATTCCTTGGATACCAAATAAGTCTAATTATTTTTGGCATTTAAATTAGTTTTCAGGAAATATGTGGTCGATTGTAGACATAATTTCATGATTCCTTACTATATGATAAAGGAACAGATCAGAAAACCAATAAGATTTTTGAAACCCATAAAAAATTCATTTTTTAAGTGGAATGATAAATTAATGGACTTTAGGATTGGACTTAAGTGAAAACCTATTTGAAGTGCTGTTATTAGTGTGGTAATCATGATACATTCTAAAATATGTCAATTAATTCCATTTTTAAATGAATAATCTAGATAATCTTAGAAAAATTTATCATAAGAGATTATGGTTCCCCATGGAGTTCTTTTAGAAACTGGATCTATGAGGGACCCATAATTTACATCACCTTTTTTTAATGGTTTTAATAAAAAATATAGTGGCCCTACTTTTTCAAAAATTATTTTTACATCATTTTAATGATAAAAAAAATTACATTACTGGATTCCAAATACATAGTGTATTGGTAAAATTTGAAACATATATAACATTTAAAAAACAAACACAAAAATTTATCTAATTCATTCTTCTTTAGTTTCTTATTGGGCCAAGAATTATCCTTAGTACAAGTAGTCACCTGAGGATATACATCAATGAAATTAGTATTTTAAAAGCACAGTAAAAGGGTATATAAGAAAATGTAACAATATAACATTGGGTGAGTGTAATCATAACATCATCATCATAATCATGATAAGAAGCATTATTATATGGCCTGGAATGTGGAAATACATAAAAATGAAACATCATATCTTATTGGAAAACAATCCCACATAGTTGTGAACACATATATTATCATTTTCACACAAATTTATCTGATTCTCATTAGATTAATGACATTACCCAATTCACTAGAGAGATATATAATTCCAACCACACCTGTCACATCATACATTTACATTATCATCCATGGCACATAACAATCATGGACATAAAATAACCCATATAAAAGAATTAGTTTCATTTCATAAATAATAAAATCATAAAATTTGGGTTCCAAAATTAATGTGGGAATAACATACAAGATATGTGTATCATCAACCATGAGTGAATAAGAAACAATATCATGAAGTAAAAGGTGTGTTTTCTTTGAAAGAATAGTTTTTTGGAAAAAATTGTATTTTTCATAAACTAAATTAGAAAACATTAATATCATAGAAAAATAAATATAATTACGAACAAAATTTTATATATGTAATATCCATACTAAAAATGGAATGATAACGGGAAACCCCAAGGAAATAGAGTTGGGTTCTAGAATTCCACTAACCTTATGTCTGAGTTCTTTATTCACTTTAATATCATGTATAATCATATAAGATTCATTAATTAAAAAAATTCATAAGATTATATACATTAATATAAATCATTATGGTTTTATTAATTTCATTTATCTTCTTTTCTATGCATTATAGAGGTTAGTTTCATCATTTGGGAGCATCCATTTTCATGGTTTTCATGATCGGTTCACTTGTAGACATGAATGTATGTTCATGTAAAACGAGGATAAATATACATGATTTTTATTATATGTTTTCAATTATATTCCATATGATTAAATAATATTGTAATTATATTCATTATATTTTCTGAGGATCAATCAATATATAAAAGTTAATGATGAATGTTTTAGGTTAATTTATGTGGTTTTTCAATCACAACGAATTCTTTTTTTATTCTTTTTTATTTATTTACAAATGTTACCTCAGGAACATTAAAAGGATTATAAAATAAAATTTATAATCATTTTAAAACAATTTAATGTTTTTATTAAAATCCATTAAGGTGTTAATATAAAATGAAAGTGCATCGCCCACAGTGTCAGTAAATTTACAAATCACATGCGAAAATTTCATTTTTAGAATAAAAGAGAGATAGAGAGAGAAAATAATTTCCAAATTAGCATTACATTAAAATTAGCAAATTAAAGAATATCAAACATACTGTATGTATCATTAATTTTTGAAAAGACAATTTGAGGGGAATAAATGATATGAAATGAAAATGAAATGATATTTAAAGAAGAAGGAAGAAGTTTTTACCTCTTAGATTAATCCCCTATAAAAACCATCATAGGGAAATGGTTTTTTATTTTGGCGAGACCCAAATATCCTAAAGGTGGGTAAGGGTCTTTGGAAGAGTATTAGCTAGAATTTGGGAAAGTCTCAAATCATGAGGGGTGTGAGGAGAAGAGGGGGCGAGGGTGGTATTTATAGTCTTTGAGAGTGGTGTTTTCTCATTATTATATACATTAGTTTATTATTTTGGCACATGGAAGTTAATAGTTTGACAATTATATCTAAATATATTTAAATAATTAAGGATAGTTCTATAGTTTGGGCTTAGGTCGACATTACATCTTCTATGACTCCACAATTCATGTTTTTAGCTTTTACATTAAATTATTGTATTTAATAGTGATTAAAAATTCAACTATTTTAGAAAAATTCAAAATAATAAAACTAACCATTTTTCAATTTTTATAATTAAAAAATGAACTCCATTTTATGATAATTTTTTTTAAATATAAGTAATTTAATATAAAAATAAAATAATCATTTACTTGGAATATATAGATTTTAAAATTATATGTTTTTTATAACACCAAGAAATTAATAATGTTATCATAAAATTATATTACAATCAAAATAAATAGAAATATTTTTTCTTGAATAAAATTTAAGAAAATAATTTTTATTTTTATTTATATATGAATCATAAAACTATAATTAAATATTTATGACTTATAAAAATTCAAACACATAATTAATAATTTTGATAACATTTATTTACTTGTACAAGGATATAATTATACAGTAATTTAATTTATAATATGCATAAATTTAATTAATACTTTTCTCAGTGAGGATACTACTCATTTAGATAGTTTAATATTCATTAAGGTCATACTACTATACCTAAGGTCAATTTACGATTTAATCTCTATTGGTTCTTTAATTACTAGAAATATGTATTTTTCATTAATTATTTAACTATAATGTTTTTATAATAGCTTATAAGTTATTTTATAAGATTTATAAAATATGAAATTACTAAAAGAATGAAAAAATTACATTGATAATTTTTTGTTGTTGTAACATTATTCCCCATATTGAAATTTCACCATCGAAATTTCATTTTACATAAACAGGTGAGGTTAATTATCCTTCAACTCCTCCTCTAGTTCATATTTTTCTTTTTAAATCTTATGGTTACTCCACAACACTTTGACAAGGTGAGTTTTCTTAGTGTGTAGAACACTATCTCTCTGATCTAGAATATTTACTAGCTACACTTCATAAGTGTGATCATCATCCAGATGTACCACCTCTGAGTTTAGTACATATGAGAGGTCACGTATATACTTCCATAAGAGTGATATGTGGAACACATCATGAACTTGAGACATATTTTTTGCAAGTGAAATATTATAGTCCACAACTCCTTTTCAGTCAAAGATATCAATGGGGCCAATGTACTTTGGTCATAACATCCATTTCTTTCCAAACCCCATGAATCTCTTCAATGGTTATACTCAAAAGAGGAAATAATCTCCAATGTTGAAATGATTTCCCCTTTGATAGTTTATTGTATAACTCCTTTTTTGAATATATGATTCACTGATATGTTGTTCGATGTCTTGAGCCTTCTCTATCCTATCTTGCACAAGATCAGGTCCAAGTAACATTCATTCTCAAGTATCTCCCATTGTGAGAGTTATCCTCCAAGAAATTTCTAGGGTTTGGTGGTCCTTCGTGATCTTTCTACGGTGGCCTTGGCTTCAGATCGGTGCATGATCGATCCTCCCCGACTGATCCTCACCTCCTGTCCTCCTCTCCGACGTGATGTGATCACATATGACATCACGTCCTTGCTCCCCGACCTTATGATCTAACCACGATTTTGTGTTTTGGTTTTTTCACGATCATCAACTACTGGCTCTTCCTCGGCATCCAATACTTTCAATCGGCAGCCCAGATTGTAGTCGGGATCTGAACCTCTATCGGCTCGTGACCAACTTTAAACCCTTTGACGAATTTTGTTTTGTTCGTGTTCTGTTCATGATCAGCAGTTCTGTTCTGTTCATGATTTCCAGTTTCTTTTTTGTTCTGCTGGTGATCCGTGGATTTTGACCGCGATATGAGGATTGGCGAACTATGGAGATTCTGCCTATGGAAGACCCCATAGATCCATCTTCTTTGGGGGGGGGGGAGGGAGGTACTACACGTGAAGGGATTGTCTCTCAAAGTCTTCGACATTTTGCTACGATGGTTCGCGGGAGTCTAATCGCGAAGGGTGCTTCGAGTCCAGCTGGAGTCTAGGCGGCCTCTGCCTTCCTCGTGGGATAGGGGTTTTCTAGAGGGATCAGGGGTGAATCCTGTTCTAATAACTTCCTGTAGTTCTAGTTCCGATCGATCATCTGGACTCCCGGATCTCGAAGGCTCTGACTGCATTTTGAAATTCATTTCTGCTTCATGAAGAACGAAGGCTGAATTCTGAGTAGGGATCGGTGTGATGTTTTTCTAGATCGTGGAGATCCTCAGGTCGAAGGCATTTCCCTCGGAAAGCGTGGTGACCGAATCGAGAAAACCTAGCCATGAAGGGAGGATGTGATGATTCCACCGGCTGAGCCACTCGGCAGTGGATGAAGAGCTTCAAGTAGAGTGGTGTGAAGAAAAATGAGTTCACGAAAGCTCTGGTAACAAAGGTTTATCTTTCTGTAAAGGTCGATATTGTCTCACGAAGAGAGCTCGCGAGATCCCGCCATGGTGAACCACTCCGCGAAGGCTGTTTTGCTTTGCGGGTGCTTGTGCGGAGTGTGAGGGGTTCACAGAGCCCTTTCTACGGAGAATCTTTGCAGAGGTATTTCCGCCAAGGCCTTTCCCGCGTTGCCCCTTTACAGAAGGAGGCTGTGGAGTGGGGTGCCAGGCATGGTATTTTGGGGCAACAGACTACCGCGTGCTGACCCAAGGAGTGTGGATAATTTGACCTTATTTGGAGCTCTTCCTCATCCCATGTGCATTGAACAATGGAGGTGGATATTGTAAACCTATGGAAGAGGATGTCCCTAACAGATAAATAGAAAGTGACTATTGAGGCTCAGAGAAACGAAGATACACTCTTAGAAAAACTAATGTCCCTACTGGTTGTTGGAAAGTTTGTGGAAAATATTTCAGTCAACCAGGGGGAACATAAAAACACTCTCCAGAATCTTTGGAAAATGGAAGCTGGTGTGGCCATTTGTGAAGCATGGAAGAATCGTATTGTCTTCGAGTTCTTCAACGAAAGAGAAAGATATAAAATCTGAAGAGGCAGGCTGTAGTCCTTTGATAATAAAATCCTCCTCATGGAAGAATTCATAGGGGGGATGATATCCATAAAATTAAGCTAACACGATCCCCTTTCTGGATACACGTCAAGGGAATACCTCTTCACGCACGAACGGAATGTGTTATGAGAGAAATTGGGGATAGTATTGGCCAATTCATTGAATGGGACTACTCAGACCCTATCCAATGGGGACCCAAGGATCTTATTAGAGCTGGAATTGAAGTGTCAGAGCCACTGATGAGGGGCATGTTTTTGAAAATCGATGACATAGAGAACTGGATTTCAGTCGAATTTGAGAAACTCCCAATTTTGTGCTTCTTTTGTGGACGTCTCGGCCATCTGGAAAGAGCGTGTGTCTCAAAGAAAGAGAATGGAGCAGGTAATATCATTATACAATATGGCCTATGGCTCCTATACAAAAATACTAGATATGCCTTCATCCCTGAGGCGGAAAATCAAAAGGATCGCGAACGTCTCACGGTGGCCCACACAAGACAGGCGGGGGCAGAATAGGGAAAGATCATCAGGCATGGACCTCCAGAGTTTTCTAAAGAGAGATAAGCCACACAGAGGAAAAATATCATTTATCCCCCCCTGAAGGACACCACCTCAACACTTATAGAGCCGGTGTATACACCAAAAGATCTTGCAGAACAAAGATTGAGGCCAAAGAAGATGCACAATGAACCACCAGATCCTGACCCTGACCCAGAAATGACCATGGTAGAAATCCTAACACATGATAAAGATGGGAAGACAGGAACTTCACCACCAGGCCCAATCACCCATCGAACCTGGAAAAGGGTGAAAAATGAAGTTACGGTAAAAAGGAGGACCCTAAACCTGGGGACCTGAAAAGACGAATTGAAACATGCCAGTTAACGTGGAACTCCCTAAAGAGAGGGAAAACAATGGGTGGAATAACAAGTTCCACGAACTCAAAGGCAGAGGTGGGTGAGACCCATCCCCACCAAGATAAATGATTGTCTTATACTGGAATTTTCGTGGGATTGGAAACCCATGAACAGTTTACATGCTCTAGTGAAATTGTGCCCAAAGTCACCCCGATAAGGTTTTCCTACCTGAAACTATTCAGGAAAACAAGGACACCACTTGTATTGCCCTGAAATGTGGCTTCCAAGGCTATCTCCTGGTCTCCAGATAAGGCCACTCTGGGGTACTGTGTCTCCTATAGAAGGATCACCTAGATGTTAAAATTTTTTCCTTCTCCTCACACCGCATGGCTGCGACTATTCAGGTGGACCATACCCCGCCATGGACCTTTGTGGGATTCTATTGGTGGTCAGCCCATAATGAGAAGGGTAAATCTTGGGATCTTCTCTGCAAGCTTCTTCAAAAGCTTCCAAGCCCTATTCTCTTCGAAGGGAACTTCAATGAGATTATGTTGCATAGGGAAAAAGTGGCGGAAATGTTTGACACTCAGAGTCGATTTCAAATTTTAAGGACGCGGTCACTAGGGCGGACCTGGTAGATTTGGGATACGCGGGTAAACCCTTCACATGGTTCTGAGGTAATACAGAGGGGAAACGCATCACCGAGCGACTTGATAGATTTCTGGGCTCAACAGATTGGATAAATCACCTCAGCATGTTCCACATCGGCCACATGATGCTCAACTATTCAAACCACTGCCCAATTTTCATTGACTGCTCTCAAGGTGAACGCAACAAACAACCCAGTAGACCCTTCAGATTTGAAAGTTTCTGGTAAAAGGAATGGGAATGTGAAGATGTTTTCCGATCATTATGGAATAGTACTCACGAAGATATTGACCTCAATCTCCAACAGGTCGCATCTGATCTGAGATCTTGGAGAAATAAGAAATTCCATCATCCCGAGAGGCACTGTGGTTTCGTTGAAAAGAAACAGCACAAACTACTGAAGCAAACCCCATCCAATTTTAATCTTTCCATGATTGGTGCTACTCAAAGAGATATGGACACGACCCTGCATGTGAAGGAAAGATTATGGGCTATGAGGGCACGAGATACCCGCATTTTAGAAGGGGATGCAAATACCTGGTATTTTCACCAGAAAGCATCAGCTAGGCACCGGAAAAATTTTATCAATTGAATCTCACAACCGAATGGGAGAAAAGTCTCGGACACTAATGGAATTCACGAATCTTTGACATGTTACTTCCAGAACCTCTTCAATATAGGAAATCCTATCATCTCGGCTGAAGTGGAAGAATGTATCTGACTAGTGATCACTGATGAGATCAATCGGCAGCTTACCAAAGATGTGGAAGATTAAGAGATACACCTGGCTCTGAAACATATTCACCCCACTAAGGCCCCGAGATCAGATGGGATCCACACCCTATTTTTTAAGCAATACTGGCACATCATCGGTCCCGACATCTGCAAAATGATAAGGAATATCTGGTCCGGGAGAACAAGCATTTCCGCCATCAATGAAACTGTCCTCGTCCTCATTCCCAAAATTAAGAAACCCCAGGTGGTCCCTGACTTTAGGCCTATCAGCCTCTGCAATGACTCTTACAAGATCTTCTCAAATATCCTTGTAAATCGGCTATGACCATGGTTGTCTGATATTATCTCGGAAAACCAGAGTGCCTTCGTGGCCAAGAGGCTTATCACTGATAATGAAATTGTGGCCCATAAAGGGTTCCACTATATTAAATCATAATCCACCACAAAAATAGGATCTATGGCCTAGAAACTAGATATGACTAAGGCCTACGATAAAGTGGAATGGCACTTCCTCAAAGTTGTGATGCTGAAAATGGGTTTCTGCACTAAGTGGTCAGATATGGTCATGCAATGCATCTCGACTGTCTCCTTCAGAATCTGGGTCAATGGGGAGCTCACTCGAGGATTCTTTCCATCTTGAGGCCTTCACCAGGGAGACCCCCTCTCCCCTTTTCTCTTCATCTTGGCGGCTGATGTATTTTCTAACCTTATTTCCAGGGCTGCATCCGCTAAATCTATTCATGGAGAAAATGTCTGCCGCGTTATTCCACTAGTGTCACATCTCTTTTTTGCCGATGACTGCCTCCTCTTCTCTGGAGAAACTATTAATGAATGCTGGGTGATCATCCAAGCGATCCACCAGTATGAGAGGGCATCTGGCCGGTCAATCAATCACAAAAATCAGAAATCTCTTTCAGTGCAGGGGTGCTTCGTACCAAGAGAGATGATCTCTACGCAGGAGTAGGCATACATGTAGTTGAAAAACACCAAAAGTATATCGGGCTACCCACAATGATTGGATGGTCCAAGAAAGAAATATTCACATCTCTCGTGGAAAGGATTGAGATGAAAATTCAAGGATAGACCCCAAAGAGAATCTCAAAAATAGGAAAAGAGACCCTCATTAACGCTGTCATCCAGTCTATCCCCAGCTATTTCATGTCCTTTTTTAAGCTCCTGGAGGCCATCGTAAACTAGATCCATACACAGACAACCAACTTATGGTGGGGGAAAAATGATGGAAGGAATAGACCCCACCGGATGGCCTGGGAGAAACTTTGCATACCCAAGTCGGAGGGAGGGATGGGATGCAGGACTCTTCTTCTCTTCAATGAAACGCTTTTGGACAAGCAAGGATGGCGCCTTATTAACCATCCATCATCTCTTTGTGCGTGGGTACTACGAGCTATGTACTTTCCCCATTCGAACTTCTAAGTTTCCTCTCTTGTCCCTCATACTAGCTTCCTTTGGAGAAGCATTTGGGGAGCCCGAAAGCTCCTGGAAAAAAGACTGGGCTAGAGGATAGGGGATGTATCATCTGTCAACATCTGGTCCGATCCCTGGATTATCGATAAAAAAGGTATGAGAGCTACATCCCACGCCCAACCAGGCTTTGAATACGCCACTGCCAGATGTCTCTTTTCCGACCAATGGACGGGGTGGTGTTTGGATAAGGTTCATGAATGGTTTAACAAAAGAGACCAAAGAATTATCCTAATCATCCCTTGGGTTCTATACGCTGGCCCCGACCATCTCTTCTAGAGAAATGACATGTCGGGCGAATACAAAGTGAGATCTAGATACAGACTTCCTCTTGGAAACCACCAAGTCGGCAGGAATGAGGGACCATGGAAATCGATTTGGTAACTCAACATCCAATAAAAAATATGCCACTTTTGGTGGCAGGTATGCACGAGCACCCTTCCTACCACGATCCTTCTCATTTACCGAGATATGTCCAATTCTGTTTTCTTCCCTTTCTGCCCGAATATCCCAAAGACCCCTCTGCACACCATCATTCACTGACCAGGAGCTAAAGAAATTTAGAATAAATGGGGCCCGACTCCAGATGCATCACTGGCCATGGATTCTGATCTCCCCGCTCTCCTGATGTGCTGGTGCTCCTCTCTCTCATCGGTTAATGCAGGTTTACTCTGCACCCTAGCTTGGATAATCTAGGTCCGGTGTAACATTGCTATTTTCCATCACATGCATAAACCTCTTGAATTCTGAACTGAACAAGCCACTTCATGGATTGAGGGATGGAAAGAACACAATGGAAATCAAATGCCAGATGTCCCCCCCTCCTGTCCCCCTCATTGCAACCCCCCATTGGAAGGGATTCTTAAGATCAACATGGAAGCGTCTCTCCCCAAGGATGGACTTCTCTCCCTCGGTCTCCTGGCCTGAAACCATCTGGGGAAAATTTTCACTGCAAAGTATGAATCACACCATGCCTTTTATGAACCAGCTGTTGCTGAGGCTAATGCCATCCTGGAAGGTTTAATGCTAGCATTGGAATGTGGATGGGATGATATTAGCATCGAGTCTGACTACCTCATCGTGATCAATGCCATTAACCACAATGACGGTGGACTCCAGTCATTTGGCCGTATCATCAGGAGAATTATCTCACTCTTCTAATACTTTTCATTCTATACCTTATCATTTACCAAAAGGGAAGGAACCAATGCGCCCCACCAGCTGGCAGCTCAGGCCCCTTCGAGGCCAACCAACTCTGGCTGGACAATTTCTCTTAGTAGCTTTGCATATGTACGTCTGCTGATATTCGTCATTAATGAAATCTGTCTTTTCTCAAAAAAGTAGAATTCATTCTCTGATTTAATCCTAAAAGGATAGATTTCTACATCACTTTCCCCACCAATCTTCATACGAAGAATCTAAATTCTTTAGTGGAATCTATTATTTTATGATAAGTAAACCAATTTGAGATGTTGATAACCCCAGAATTTGAATTCTAAAGAGGATCCACTTTTCATAACGTTGGGTTTCTAAAGAGTACATTCATATTGGACACCAATTTGGGGGTGATAGGCCTTGCTGAAATTTAATTCAGTACTCAATGAATGTTGAAGACACCTCTAAAATTTTGATGTGAAACTGGGATCATGATTATAAAAAATTGATATTGGAACTCCATGAAGTGTCACCACTTCCTTCAAATATATCTTAGTAAGTTTTCAATGTGAGAGATCTTCCAAAATAGTGATAAAGTGGAATGTCTTGGTGATTCGGTCCACCATAACCCATATAACATTATTTCTTCTAGAGGTCTGTGGGTCACCTGTGACAAATTCCATATTGAAATTATCTCATTTCCACATGGGTATAGGAAATGGTTGTATGATCCATTTGGACATTTCCCTCTAGGAATTAACTTGAGGACATCTCAAGCACCTTGAAATATACTTCACAATTTCATTTTTCATGTTCTCCCACCAGAACAGTTCTAGGAGATAATGGTAAATCTTGGTACTCCTGGGATGGATAGAAAAGGTTGTGCCATGTGCATTTTCCAATAGCTTGTTCAATATCATAGGAGATGAAGACACACATACCCTCATTCCAAACCAAATTACACCATTATCATAAATATTTAACTCTTGCATTTTCCCTTCCTTTACGACATTCACCTTGTTTTGTAACATTGGATCATCCCTTTGTGTGTCCTTAATATTCAAATGGAGATATGGTTAAAAAATAATTTTGTAAATATATGATGTATTCCTAACTATTATGATTTACATATATATAATTTTTATATCCATGAAGATAGGGTATTTCTAAATCTGCATCCTAGATAGGGTAACAGGTTCTATTCTGTCAATAGAATCAACAACCTTCTTCGGATTGTCGGGTTGATAGTGAATAGGGAAATCGTAGTCTGTAATTAAATCCAACCTTCAAATTTGACACATTTTGATCTCTTATTGTGTGTATATATTCTTTAGGATCCTTTTATCGGTTTATATGTCACACTTCTAAAATATTAGGTAGTGTCGCCAGATTTTTAGGGAAAAAAACATAGCTTCTAACTCTAGATCATGCATCTGGTAGTTCTGCTCATGGATCTTCAACTATCAGGAGGTGTAGGATTTATCATTATCTTTTTTTATGACTAAACAACCCTATAATTTCATAGAAGTGTAACTATATATCACAGAAAATTATACACATTTTGGTAATGTGAGTACAGGTGCAGTGGTCAGTCACTTGTTTTGCTCTTTGAATCTATCATCACATTCTTATGTCAAGACATACTTTACCCATTTCATTATAAACATAGTTAGAGGTATTTAAAATTATGTCAAATATCTCAAAAAACTTCATTAGTACTGAGATAATCCATGATAATGAAATATTTCTGGGATAATATAGGGTTTATACCATTCCTCAATAGCATTTGTTTTTTAAGGGTACACATAAACTCCTTCACTTGTGATCACAAGTCCCAAAGATGTTACTCGATGCTTCCAAAATTCACAATTTCTGAACCTGGCATAGAATTTATCCTTTCGTAACATCACCACAAAAGCCTTAGATGTTCATAATGTTCCTCCTTTATCTTGGAGTAAATCAAAATATCATCAATAAACACTACCAATTTTTTTTCAATGTATTGTTTAATGACTATATTCATCAAGTCCATGATGATTTTAGGGGAATTAGTAAGTTAGAAGGCCATCACCAAAAACTCATTGTACGCATAACATGGATGAAATTAAATATTCTTAATATATCCATTCTTCACATATAGTAGACAATATCTAGAATGAAGATCCATCCTTGATATGTACAGAGCTCCTCAAAACTGATCGAACAAGTGTTCAATCAATGGAAGATGATACTTTTTATTTATGGTTATCATATTGAGTCCCCAATAATTGATACAAAACCACATTGATCCATCATAATTCTTTTTAAAGAGTAGTGATACAGCCCAAGGTGATGCACTAGGCATATGAACCCTTTGTGGAAATGATCTTGCAGCTACTTATTTAACTCCTTTGGTTTGAAAGGAGTTATATTATAAGGACACATTGAGATTTGAGTATCTTTGGGTATGAGTTATATTAAGAACACTACCTCGAGATACAGGTGAATTTTGAGAATCTCTTAATGAAATACATCACTACATTCCCTCACAATGAGAATTTCCCATTGGTTAATACCTTCTTATGAGACAACCATTGGAGTGAGGAATGATTATTCACATGGAATCAATACCCAAGCCATTGAATTTTTTTCATAATGAGATTCATGATCTTCCTTTCATTTATAGAGGATCAAATGGGGTTTCAGAATATGAAAAGATATTTCATTTTCTTGATAGTATTTGTGTTCTCTCTATAACGATAACCAATCTATCCCTAGTATAGCAGTGAATTCCACCAAGAGAAGTATTTTGATATTCAATAGAAGGATCGTAATACTTACACCAATATGATAATATTATAATACATGGGATGAAATGATTGAACCACTAAGATTTTTACAAAAATCTCTACTTGATGGTTTCAGGGCGTTGATTCAATAGTTATAGAAAACATGCAAGATATAAAAAAATTTGTAGAACTAGAATCAAAATAAAAATTTTCCATTTTTGATAGTATATAATGTGTACCTTGTATGACTTCATTTTAATTTTCCATTTAAGATTTATTGATGGAATAAAACTTTCATTTATCTATAGGATTTGGTGACTTTTTATACTAATTACCCATATGGACTTGAGGTTCATTACACTAGGTTACATATTGACCTTTGTCCCTACAGTTTTAGCAACGGAACATGGTTGGTTCTCTCCTTTCCTTAACCAAATTATCCTACTTCCTCATGTATTTTCTACATTCATGCGCATGGTGGTCTTATATCCCACACTTCATGCATTTCCCTATCCCAATGAATTAGTTCCCATGATTCTTCTTCCCAAATTTTTTACATGTGGGTGGTTTAGATTTCATTCAAACTTTTTCATTAGATCCTCCATCATGATAGTACATCATTCATTTCTTATCACCATTTAAATGGTAACTTTCTACAAAATCCATATCCACTTTCAAAGAATATGAAAAAACATATTCATAACTCCCAATGTCTTGAATTTCTAGATCCTTTCGAAGGTTTGGTTTTCAACCTCTAAATAATATTTCAATTTTTCTATAATTTTTGATAATAAAACCCGAAAAATACCTTGGAATCCTTGTGAATATTTCTTCATAGGTCATGATAGATTCTCCTTCATTTTTCATAATCTCTATTAATTATCTCTCTACATTTTTTGAGGGAAATACTTCTTAAGAAACATTATATTAATGTCTTCCCAATCCATATCATTAATTTCATTCTTTGGATTAGTGTTCTTAATCAAAGCCCATAATTTAACGGGCTATCCACCTAAATGGAAAAAATCTATAGTCACGTTCTCCATCTCATAATAATGAAGCATAAAAAAGATATTCTCCATTGGTTTGACCCACTATTACACAAATTTGGATCTGAATATCCACTAAATATCGGTGGTAGTTGCTGTAGAAAACACTCGATAGCCAGTTTCTCTCTCTTAAGTGAAGGTGGATGTTCCAAATTATTCATGTAATACCTTGAATAAATTCCCTGAAAAATTTTCATGTTTGAATGGAATTATTTTAAGACCAGGCTCTGAGACTACCCATGATTCCAAGGCCCAGTGGGGGAGGAACATATTTTAGAACTATTTTAATATACATTAAGTAATCATTGGAGTAGATTATTCTATCTATTGAACTAGTTCCAGGATCAAAAATATGAGGGCACCTATGAATTCAGAGCTCTAGGATTTTTTTTAGAAGGGCCTAACCTTGATCATAACTGGTTGACTGAAAAAGATAATTTTCGTACCTTTATTGAAAAATATAAAAAAATACTTAAACTAAAGTAAATGTTTATTTTTTTAAAACTGTTTCTGTTAAGTTGTAGAGACCAGTCAATGGTGCGGTGCATTAACGAGGAGTTTTTGAATCTTTAATGAGCCTCATTAATGAAACAATGTCCTGATGTACAATCTGTGTCCCTCCTTTAATTAAACAGGGATCCAGAGTTGAAAAAATACACTAGGAAATATTCTAAAAAATGAGGAATATATATATATATATTTATAGGATGATGAACGCCATTGACAAACACTGTTGAATCAAGGATCAACAAACACCAGTGGGTTTGATTTGAGATTTGAAGAACGGAGAAGAATGCTAATAGATCAAGGATGGATGAAGACTAAGTGCCTGGTCCCTCTTCAGTGATGGATCCTCAATCCATTTAGGGGATATGTTATTTTTATATCATTTATTCTACTCCTTGTTCATTTAAAATAACAAACACAGATCATCCCATGAATAGGTTGACCAGATGTTCAGTCATTCTTGCAGGGTGGGAAAGGATATTGTAGGGAATTATGTGATTTGAAATCCGTGATAAAATTCTGAAAACCCCATTGATATCTATTTGTAAATTCTTACATGGAAGGATCTATCAAACATGAAGAAGGCCCAAATACCTCCACATCCGGCATTTGTGTTCTATGTGACCGAATATCGGAATCGAAAAACCAATGTACCTGAGGCCGTGGGAGTCATGGCGGAGACCCGAGAGGCTAGAGTGTAGATACAGATTTGAGATTGTACACCCACAGTGGCCCTGGTTCCCCACGAAATGTGTCGGCGGTGCGGTGGCACCGGTGACTGGTGGTGCCAGCCTGCGGTAATGGCTGCAGGAAGGAGGTGGCATCATACCAGGTTCCGCTTATGAGACATGATGGTTGCATCTCGTCAACCATACTGGAAGAGGCGGTATGAGCCATGGCAGAGGAGGGTCTCTTCCCATCAGCCATAGTGTCTTTCTAGATTCCGCACCAGTGTGGCGCTGTGTGGGTGTAGAAACCCACTAAACAAGAGTCGCATGTGTACGAGGGGGTAGGCTGCCTAACCGCGCCCAACCCAACCGGACCAACTGGGCCAGTCTTGGAGTAATTGGACCAGAATTCCCTAGCGGGGTGGAATTGTTTTTTGTGCCAGTCCACTTTATCGAGTTGGTCCTAAGGGACAAAGATGGGACATGGGGCATCTTGGGATGGGAAAAACAGATTGTCCCTCAAGTGTGTGGAGGGACGGATAAATTCTGTTTACTAGGTGACCAGGAGGACTGGACACACGACCAACCACGATCGGGTCCAGTGAGATCCAATGGGCTAAATGGATTGGATAAGGTCATGCAGGTACCTGGGTCGGGTGGGTTGGGTCGATCCAAACAAGTGGGACCAGGCACGAACACAACCAACACATATTTATAAAAAGAAACATATGTCTTAGACTGTACGTCTAATTGATGCACCATCTACGGAGTTGAGACCCACGTGACATGGTGGTGTTTATGAAATGCACTAAGTAAGATTTCATTGATGTTGACCTAGTAAAGATTTGTGAATCTGTTACCCAGTGAGGTTCTGTGACTTAGCTATCAGCGAGGCTCTGGGACTTAGATATGAGCGAGGCTTCATTTCTCAGCTACCCAACAAGCCTCTGTGACTCAACTATCATTGAGGATCTATGGCTCATCTACCTAGTAAGGCTCCATGACTCCCCAATCACCAAGGCATCATGGATCAACTACCCAGCAAGGCTTTTTGGATTAGTTACCTAGCGAGGCATCATGGCTCAGCTACAGAACAAGGCTTCGTGACTCAACTACTCAGTGAGGCTTCATAATTCATCTAATGAAAAGGTTTAGGTTATATAGCTTGCCTAAAGGTCTTAATGGGGAAGAGTTCCTTTCCAATGATTGAGATTCAGTGTTTGTAGTAGTCTGTTTCCTATTAAGAATTTAATTTATACTTATGTCAAGTTGAGTCTAGTGAATCTAATATTTTTTCTTTCTGTGTGATTTCCTTTTTTGATTTTCAGGAGACATGATTTGGTTTCGAGGTCCCTACTAAGTATTTTATTCTCACCCATGCATGGTCTTCACCCGCACCTATATTGTCTTGTGCGAATGAAGGACTTTTTTTATTTGGATCTTGGAGGGAAGGGGCTAGGTGGTTCTTGGAGGTGGATCTACAGACATAGTATGCTTTAACGATATATTAAAATGATCCACACTTAACCTTCATGTAGGATTCTTGGAGGATGACCTACTGATCTTGTACATCCTCTTATTTTACTTTCCTTTTCAGTTTGGTTTGTATTCTGGCCCCATTTTACTTTTAGTTTCACCTTTACATGGGTGGTTTCTTACATGTGTGACATATTTGTTGTGTGAATCCCAGTTTTAGCTTTACATTCCGTAGTATGGGTTGTGTTTGTGTGTACAGGTTACCGGGAAATGCCTTCCCTTTATGGGATATTCCTTTTTGGTGCTAGTTGCCAGCCCTTGGCCCATGAAAGGCGGGCTTGGGGTAGTCTTGAAACTGTCCCAGGGGATTGGTCGTGAAAGAGTGGTATCATAGGGATTTAATTTTCTACAAGAGGAATTCCTAAACTATAAAATCCTTGATGGTGCCATGATATTAAGTGTTTCGAGTTCGGATTTCAAGCCTAGGAGTCCAGTATTGCTACATTGGCTGACGAATCCATACACTAGGACCATGAATTCAACTTTTCAACTCGATGCATGAAAGCACCGGTTGCATGGGTCTTTAATTTGTTTTCATGGTCCATTGAGTTAGAATCAGATCACAAGGTATAATTAACTTACCATGGATCATCTAGATTTATCTCTGAATGCCTCTGTAAAACCCCAAATTTTTGAAAATAAATATAGAATGCAATTTTATAATCTATCTATTAAACACAACTTTTCCTCTTCTATTTTATGAATTTTGAAAAATGGTCAGCTAGAGTAGTTTTTAGTAAGTCATTTGGAGTATGATCGACAAACTTGATTTTTGGTGAATAGTAACATACCCTTATGAATAGTAATATGAATAACAATACAACCCTTATGAATAGTAAAAAATAGTATTATTTTATTTTCTAAAGGAAATAAGATAATGAGATCTTAATTAGTTTTTTAATGAGAATTAAAAATAATTACACTTTAAGATTGTTATTTTTCGAATTAACTATGACCTTATTTAAAAATTAAATTAATATTATTTAGAAAATTATTTTTGAAAAATGGATATCACTTTTGAATTATACATGTTAAAAAATGGTAGGGGTGATTTTTTGGGATTTTTCTGAAATTCTAGAATTTTTGATGAACAGTGAAATACGATAAAATACCATATATACAAATTATCAGAAAAATACACTATTCTTGACATCACAAGTGATTTAAGGACACTTGGTTCGAACTCACATGCAATTATTACTATTAGGGGTCACATTAAACAACACTATTGGTTTTCTTGAGGGAAATAATAAAATAATGAATTAAATATTCATAATTTACCCCTCTCCTCCACTATAAAAACCCCTCACCACTTCCTCTTATCTTCACTCCTCTAAGCCTTGAAGCACTTAAATGATCTTCCCAATTACCCTTCCCTAGTCTCTCCCCATGTACAAGAAGATTCGGGTCTTTCCAAAAGACCAAAACCCCCTCCCTTAGAGTTTCTCAAGGAGGTTATTTCAAGAGGTAAAGCACCCTTCTTTTTCATTTGGTTTCATTTCAATTTATCTTCTTTTGATATCCTATCCTCACCTCCTATATGAAAATTATCATGATAAATCCAGTATCATCTATATAATGGAATTATATCATGTTAATGGAAGAACCATCATAAATATTCTTACTCCCTCCCTTTTATTTTTTATAAAAGAAATCAACGTCCATGAGGTTCCAATTAATAGCCTTCGTGGACGATGAAGTTTCATTCTTAAATTTCTTCTTCATTACTGGTCATGAAACCTTATTTATTATTTAACAAGACTAAAAAATATGTTTTATAACATAATTAATAGTCAATAACCAGAATATGTACATATAATTAAGTTATATGACAAAACTAGTTCATTATAATCCAAATACCACCGAATAATCGATGTGGTTGTCATCTAATGATTCATCCTCATTCCATGTAACCAAATGATAAAAATGACCATTAACAATTATTTATGTTCATAAATAATATAAAATTCCAATCCTAGAGATTTATAACCATTCTACATGAACTCCATTACTTAGAAACAAGTGAACCGATTATAAAATAAAGAAAACGAACACCCAGGAACAATGAAATTAAATATAATAACTTAGAAATAAGGGTATAAATGAACTAAACAGAATTATGATAAACTAAATACATGTATAATAGGTTCTTAAAAAATTTATTAATAATTATAATTTCATATTCCAAGAGCTTATGTCCAAGAGAGGAACACGTTCAGAGTTAAGGTAAGGGTTTTTCCACCCGAACATCAATTTTCATTTGGGATAATTTCATTGTCTAATTACCTCAATGAAATTCTTATGTACTATTAATTACTCATCATATATTCTGTGTGGGTATCATATATATGTTTAAAAACCAGAACCCTTCCTTATTTTATGGATAGTTACACATTTTAAAAGGAACTTTCAAAATTGTTTCCAAAATACAAGCCCAATTCCAGGGAATTTCTCCAATTCATATCTATTTACAAGGGCACTCTATAATCTATTTTTGGAAACCATTATATTTCTAAAAATACTAATTTTATTATGAAAATAATATATTACTTCACTTTTGGATTTATAAAAATCTTTTCCAAAATAACTCTTCTTTTCAAAATAATAGAGTATTTATCTCAAAATTGCTTAATGATTTTATAAGAGTATGTTCGTTTGATTCAATGCACTTGTTGATTCCATGGTATTATTGGGTTTAATAATTAATGAATTCATATACCATATTTTATTTATTGTTTTATGACTAACTCTATTGTGGACGATCTATCCTAAAACCATTCACCATATTACTCAGAATGGTTAGTGTTTTATGTTTATTGATTGGGGAAAGATAGTTAAATTTCATATGATTGTTTCAATATGAATGTATATGTTGTTTATATTGATCCACGATCATATGGGGAATGCATTGGACTTATTATGTGATGGGTGGGGCCTGCCATAGCCCCTCGATGCATCGGTAGGTCTCATGAGACAAACTATGGTCTTGGAACGAGGCCTTGACAAAATGATTATTTTATGGTCCTAGCATGAGGATTAGACGGAATGATTATGCTGTTCGACATATGTACTTCCCTCATTATGATTCTAATATTTGAAGTTCATGTGGTTATTCGACTTGTAGAATACCCTTGATGATGTTTTATTATGGCATTATTTATTAAGCTCGTATTTCTGCCATAATGTGTTCAAGTTCATTATTAATGGCATGTGTTTTCAATTATTCACCATGTGTAATGTTTATGATATCTTCTGCTATATTTCTTACTCTTTTTGAGCATTGGAGATCACCATTTCTTATGTTTCATTTTTCTCCGGCCATGAAGAAGTAAATTATGAATGACATGAATGAATAATCTAGGAGACATGATGTTGCTAGTGGAATAATTTAGTGTTGTTTTTTACATTCCATATATAAATTTGAACTTATGTTTGTAACTTGGTTCCAATAATACTAAACTACTCGGTCGTTTGGGATTCGTATTCCATGTATATATGCCAATGTAATCAAATAAGGCACCAACTCCGGGCAACTGGGGTCGGGTCCTTACAGTTTGTATCAGAGGATGTTTAGTAGAATACTTGGAAACTAGATTTAGAAAAAGTAGAATTAGGGAAGAGTCCCTAAGATAGACATTGAGGATAAATATACAAGAATGTCCTGGTATTTTGGTAAGGAATAGATTTTGTCGATCATTCAAGCAATACATCCCTGTCTAGATACGAGCTGGTAGAGGTGGATCTGGAACAGATATACCTAGGAGTGAAAGCTCCGACAAGGAGTTTTGGGCTTGACCCTGGGTATCCTGGTATACGACAACGGGCCTTGCTATAATCTTGGTTACGACACTCTTGAGGGATAAGCTTATGATAATTCAAATTTTCTTTACAAGCCATTATGAAATATTTTAATGTAAATATTCCTCTAAGAAACCATTTTTGTGAATATGGGATTATCCATTCATAGGATCTTAATTTTTCGGAGTTTTTTTAATTTAAGATTATACATTATGATTCATAACCTTATATAGTGTATGCCATTATCTACATATGGCGCCTAGTGGACAGAATGGAAATCACATGAATGCACGTGTCCCCTGTAGGGATTTTCCTCCGACCCAAGATAATGATGTTGGCTCTGGTGCTGTGACAGGTGCTAAGAAACTCATAACTATACTGGGACAACTTACTCATGTTATGAATAATAACCTTAATTGTATGGAGCATGCAGATCCACCACATGGAGGATCCATTCTTGATCACTTTATGCGACAACAGTCTCCATCATTGAATGGGACTATAGACCCGTTTGTAGCAGAGCAGTGGATATGTTCACTTGAGAAGATATTTCTCGCTTTGGGATGTAATGAAAGAGAGGAGGTTTTCATGGCAGTATATCATCTATCGGGAGATGCAGAACAGTGGTGGTCATTAATCCAAAACTCAATAGAGGAGGAAGAGATAGAAGAGATGTAATTGAGGGATTTTAAGGAAATCTTCTTTGAAAAATATTTCCCTCGTGAGTAGCGAGTAGATATTGAGAGACAATTCTTGAATCTAAGGCAGAAGGAAGATGAGAATGTTGCAAGTTACGAAGTTGACATCACAATATTAGCAAGACATGCTGTATACTATATACAAAATCCATGGAGAAAAATTTATCTATTCTTTGATGTCATAAAGCCATTCCTCTGGTGGGCACTGGTCTCCCCAAGTTTTTCATCATATGAGGATATAGTTTCATGTGCCATCAAGACAAAAAAATAATTCTCTAAGTATTATGACTTTAAGGGAAAGTATGAAAAGAAGAGGGCTACTGAAAACCCTCGGAAAGGAAATAAGGAAACAGGGAAGAAGGGAAGAGTTGAATTTCAACCATGTGACAATTGTGGAAAGAAACACCCCGGTGCATGCTTAAATGAAAAAGGAGTATGCTAAAACTGTGGCCAGAAAGGCCATCTTGCTGGTGATTTCAAAGAAAAGAAGGATGCCAATGAGGTTCAATGCTATAGTTGTCAGGAGATGGGACACTATGCTAATGATTGTCCAAAACATCAAGGAAATATTCAACAAAGAAGGCCAAGGGATCAGGGAAAAGCTTATGCAATCAAAACTACAGAGGTTGAAGTTCGTAATGACGTGGTGGCAGGTACTTTAATTGTTTCCTCAAGTTTATCCAATGATTTATTTGATTCTAGATCATCGCATTATTTCATATCTTCCCAGTTTTCTATGAAAATTAGATATTTCAAATTTGATTTAACAAGGGAGTTGTCAGTCAAAACTCCCAATGGAAGTATCATTACAACCAAAGTTCTGTGAATCAGTTCCCATTAAGGAATATAAATGTTCTTTATCTTCTGATCTAATCATCATACCCATGATTGAAATTTATATAATCCTTGGAATGGATTGGATTTCAGAACATGATGCAATAATTTATTGTAAGAAGAAGAAGGTTATGATTTTTGATGACGATGATAAAGAACACATTATCTTAAGAGAAGAATCATCATCACCTAATTCTTATCTAGATCCACCCCCAGTAGCTCAACTAAATTCAATTATTGGGGAGTAAGAGAATGAAATAACTATGGGTGATGAAAGGAATGTTCAAATAGAGGATATACCTATTGTGAGAGAATATGTTGATTTGTTTCCAAAAGATTTACCTGGACATCCTATAGAACGAGAAATTGATTTTTCCATTGATTTAATTCCTGGATCAAGGCCATATCGAATACCCCTTATAGAATGGCCACTGTGGAATTAGTGTAACTAAAGAAACAACTAGTGGAATTGAGTAATAAGGGATTTATTCTCCCTAGTGTTTCTCCATGGGGATCCCCTGTCCTTTTTGTTAAGAATAAAGATGAATCTATGATGTTATGTATCGACAACAGGGAGATCAATGCTATAACAATACAGAACAAGTATCCCCTACCTCACATTAATGATTTATTTGACCAACTGCATAGATCTTAATAATTTTCAAATATTGACCTTCAATTTGGATATCATCAATTGTGTGTGAAGAAGGACGACATTCCAAAAACAGTATTTCGAACCAGGTACGGGCATTACGAGTTTACAGTAACGACTTTTGGAATGACTAATGCACCCTATGTCTTCATGGATCTAATAAAGGGAGTTTTCAAGGAATATCTCAATTATTTTGTAGTGGTATTTATTGATGATATCTTGGTATACTCCAAAATCTACTAAGAAAATGAAAATCACTTGCGCATTATCCTGAAGACTCATAGAAGACATGAATTACATGGGAAGTTTAGAAAGTGTGAATTCTGGCTTCAGGAGATTTCTTTTCTTACCCATATTGTCTCTAAGGATGGAATCCTAGTTGATCCTGCGAAGACAAAGGCAATCCAAGATTGGCCCACGCTAACAAACATAACTGAGGTATGCAGTTTTATTGGCATAACAAGTTATTATCGACATTTCATGCAGCATTTTGCCCGACTGGCTAACCCACTAATGAAGCTCACACGTAAAGGGGTTAAATTTGTTTGGACAAAATATTTTGAAGATTGTCTTGAAGAACTGAAGAGAATATTAGTCAATGCTCTTATATTGACTCTACCATCAGGGAATGACAAGTTTTTTATTTGTAGTGATGCTTCAAAGAAAGTACATGGTAGTGTCCTTATGAAAAATGATAGGGTTATTGCTTATGAAACACAAGAATTAAAGATTCATGAGAAAAACAATCAGACTCATGATCTTGAGTTAGCTGTTGTAATGTTTTCTTTGAAGATATGGATAAATTATCTCTATGGTAAAAAATTTGAGATTTATACTAATCACATGAGTTTGAAGTATATTTTCTCACAAAAAGAACTCAACATGAGGCAAAGGAGATGGATTGAACTACTCAAGGATTATGATTTCACAATACACTACCACCCAGGGAAGGAAAATAAGGTGACAAATTCTTTGAGTAGAAAGGATCAGGGAGTTTTGAAGAAGATGAGAGTTGAAAGGGATCCTATTTTCATGGATCTAGTAAAGATGGATATGGGAATAACCATGGAAGGTGAAACATCAATGCTTTTTCAAATGGCTACCAAAACATATTTACCCAAAAGGATAAATAGTTCTCAGGATAATGATGAGGAGTTTCAAAACAATATTAAAGCTATGAACGATGGGAGTTTGAGTGACTTTGTATATGAAGATGGAATTTTGATATTTGGGAAGAGAATTTGTGTTCCCGATATACCTGATCTAAAAAGTGAATTGTTGGATGATGCTCAAAGTTCCAATTTCTATATACACTCTGGTAGCTCTAAGATGTATAGATATTTGAAGGAACATTTTTTTTGGGACAACATAAAGAGGGAGATTATAGATTTCGTGTTAAGATGTATGGTTTGCCAATAAGTGAATGTTGGAAGGCTACACCATGGAAATTATTGCAACCTCTTACTATACCTAAGTGGAAATGGGATAATATCATGATGGACTTTGTCATGGGACTACCAAAGACTCCTAGAAGGAATGATGCAATATGGGTCATTGTTTATCGTCTTACTATGTCAGAACATTTTCTTGCTATAATAGAAGATCTATCACTTGAACGTCTAGCAAGAATATATATTAATGAAGTTGCGAGACTTCATCGAGTACCCCTATCGATTGATTATGATCGTGATCTACATTTTACATAAAGATTCTGGAAAAGTCTTAAGAAGGCCCCAGATAATGATCTTGATTTGAGCACTGTATACCTCCCAAAAACTGATGGACAATCAGAACGGCCAATTTAATAATTAGAAGACTTGTTGAGGTCTTGTTCACTTGATTTTAAAGTCTTGTAGGATTAGTATTTACCTCTTGTAGAATTTTTTTACAGCAATAGCTTCCATTAAAGTATTCATATGGCACCCTATGAAGCATGATATGGGAGGAGATGTCGTACACCAACTTGCTAGGATGATGTTGGTGAAAGAAAGCTTGTGGGCCCAAAACATGTTGAAGAATCAATGGATAAGGTGAAGATTATCTAGAACCATATCAAAATAGCTCAATGTAGGAAAAAGATCAATGTTGATAACCGAATGAAGGATTTAATGTTTAAACAATGTGATCACGTTTTCTTAAAGGTATCTCCATGGAAGGGTATTATACGATTCAGTAAGAAGGGAAAATTAAGTCCCAGGTACGTCAGACCTTTTGAAATTCTAGACCGAATTGGAGTCATAGCATACCATTTTCCAATGCCGCCAAGTCTCTCCAATGTTCACAATGTGTTCCTCATGTCAATGTTAAGAAAGTACGTGCCTGACCCAAAACATGTACTCACTTATGAATAAGTATAACTTGAGCCTGATCTATCTTATTTTGAAGATCCTATCAAGATTATTGATACTAGAGAACAAGTGTTGAGAAATCAGACGACTCGACTGGTAAAGGTTCTATGGGGGAACCATAAGATGGAGGAAGCAACATGGGAGCCTCAGGATCTTATGTTAAGGACATACCCAAATCTTTTTAGGTAATATTCTGTGAATTTCGAGGAAGAAATTTTTTTAAGGAGGGGAGAATGTAACACCCCAAGGTATTGAAAATTAATATAGTATGCAATCTTATAATTTATACATTAAATACAACTTTGCCTCTTCTATGTTTTTAATTTCAAAAAATGGCCATCTAGAGTTGTGTTCAGTAAGTCATTTGGAGTCTAATAGAACAAACTTTATTTTTTGTGAACAGTAACATACCCTTATGAACATTAATATAATAGTAATATGACCCTTATGAATAGTAAATAATAATAATATTTTATTTTATTTTGGTAACAAGATAATGAGATCTTAATTAGTTTTTCAATAAGAAATAAAACTAATTGCAATTTAAGATTGTAATTTTTTGAGTTAACTATGAACTTCTTTAAAAATTAAATTAATAATATTTAGATAATTATTTTTAAATAACAGATACCAATTTTGAATTCTACATGTTAAAAAATGGTATGGGTGAATTTTTGGTATTTTTATGAAATTCTAGAATTTTTGATGAATAGTGAAATATGATAAAATACCGTACATATAAATTGTCAGTAAAATACACTATTCATGACATCAAAAGTGATGCAAGGACACTTGGTTCAAACTCACATGCACTTATTACTATTTATGGGTCATATCAAACAACACTATTAGTTGTCTTGAGGGAAATAATAAAATAATGAATTAAATATTCAAAATTTACCCATCTCCTCCACTATAAAAACCCCTCACCACTTCCTCTTATCTTCACTCCTATAAGCCTTTAATCACCTCAAAGTTCTGCCCAATTAACCTTCTCTAGTCTCTCCCCACATCCAAGAAGCTATTGGTATTTCCAAAAGATCAAAACCTCTTCCCTTAAGGAGTTTCTCGAGGAGGTTATTTCCAGAGGTAAAACATCCTTCTTTTTCATTTTGTTTCATTTAAATGTATCTTATTTTGCAATACTCCCCTCACCTCCTCTATCCAAATGATCATGATAACCCCAGTATCATCTATATACTGGAATTATATCATGTGAATGGAATAACCATCATAAATATTCATACTCCCTCTCTTTTATTTTTTATAAACAAAATCAACGTTCATGAGGTTCCAATTTATAGCGTTCGTGGACGACGATGTTTCATTCTTCAATTTCTTTTTCATTACTGGTCATGAAACCAAATTTATGGTTGAACAAGACTATAACATATGTATTATAACGTAATTAATATTCAGGAACCAGAATATGTACATATAATTAATTTATATGACAAAACTAGTTCATAATAATCCAAATACCACGGAATAATTGAATAGGTTGTCATCTAATGATTCTTCCTCTTTCCATGTTACCAAATGATTTAAATGACCATGACCTATTATTTATGTTCATAAATAATATATATTTCCTATCCTGGTGATTTATAACTTTTACACATGAACTCAATTACATAAAAACAAGGGAACCGATTATAAAAATAAATAAAATGAACACCACAGAACAATGAAATTCAATATAATAACATAGAAATAAGGGTATAAATGAACTAAAAATAATTATGATAAACTAAATACATTTCTATTAGGTTATTAAATAATTTATTAATAATTATAATTTAATATTCCAGGAGCTTATGTTCAAGAGAGGAACACATTCGGAGTTAAGGTAAGGGTTTTTCCACCCGAACATCCATTTTCATTCGGGATACAATCATTGTCTAATTACCTCAATGAAATTCTTATGTATTGTTATGTACTCATCATATATTCTATGTGAGTATCATATATATGTTTACAAACCATAACCATTCCTTATTTTATGGATAGTTACATGTTTTAAAAGGAACATTCAAAATTGTTTCCAAAATATATTCCTGATTCAAGGGAATTTCTCCAATTCATATATATTTACAAGGGCACTCTATAATCTATTTTTGGAAACAATTATCTTTCTAAAAATAATTATTTTATTATGAAAATACTATCTTACTTCACTTCTGGTTTTATACAAATATTTTCCAATAGAATTCTTCTTTTCAAAATAAAAGAGTATTTATCTCAAAATTGCTTAATGATTTTATAAGAGTATGTTCGTTTGATTCAATTATCTTGTTGATTCCATGGTATTATTGGGTTTAATAATTTATGAAGTCATATAACATATTTTATTTATTGGTTCATGACTAAATCTATTGTGTATTATCTATCCTAAAAACATTCACCATATTACTCGGAATGGTTAGTGTTTTTTGTTTAATGATTGGGAAAAGTTAGTTACATTTCATATGATAGTATCAATATGAATGTATATGTTGTTTATGTTGATCTATGATCATATGAGGAATGCATTGGACTTATTATGTGATTGGTGGGGCCAACTATAGCCCTTTGATGCTTCGGTATGTCTCATGAGACAAACTATGGATTTGGCACAAGGCCTTGACAAAATGATTATTTTATGGTCCCATCACGAGGATTGGACAGTATAGTTATGATGTCCGACATATGCACTTCCCAGATTATGATGCAAGTATTTTAAGTTCATGTGGTTATTCGACTAGTAGAATACCCATGATTATGTTTTATAATGACATTATTTATTCAGCTCATATTTCTTCTACAATGTGTTGAAGTTCATTATTAAAGTCATGTGTTTTTAATTATTCACCATGTCTGATGATTATGCTATCTTCCACTGTATCTCATACTCATACTGAGCATTTGAGCTCACCCTTTCTTATGTTTCATTTTTCACAAGACATGAAGAAGTAAATTATGAATGACATGAAAGCATAATCTAGGAGACATGATGTTGTTAGTGGAATAATTTAGCGTTGTTTTTTACTTTCCATATGTAAATTTGAACTTATGTATGTAACTTGTTTCCAATAATACCGAAATACTCGGTCCTTTGGGATTCATATTCCTTGTATATATGCCAATGTAATCAAATAAGGCACCGACTCCGGGAAACTGGGGTCGGGTCCTTACATCCTCCACTTAGACATCTTGGTAGTATCCCAGAACATGATCACTATGATGGTCTGCCGAGCAACAAGGCATCGGTTTAGGGACCAGTTCTAGAGATAGATCCTCTGGGTGGTGGAAAGAGGAAGGACCACCCATCGAGCCACATTTTCTACCAGCCTTACCAGTAAACAATGCATGCCGACTGAGCGTGTTTCAGGAGTTCTAGAGGCATAAGTCTCTAAGGCTTAAAAGAGACAAATATTATTATGCAGCTAAGAATTGGCTAGAGGCGGTGTGTTGAGTTTTCTACCTGGTGAGGACACCATCAGTCTAGATGGTAGTTCAAGATGGTAGCCTTCAACCGAGAATGGTAGGGATATGGAAGAGAATGAAACTATAAACGCATGAGGAGGAGACTCTCACCTGAGTAGACTTCGAGAATCTTTCCAGGTAGGAGTTATTCCCCGCGACCTCGTGTTATGTTTGCATACAAGAGCTACTCCACTTATGGTCGGGCTTCCTGACTGGAGATGATTACTCTATGAGGTTTACATACCTCTCATTATACTCTTCTAATATAGTGTGGGACCCATTCTTCAGGTCTCAAACCATTGAGAAAGGGTTCAGATGAAGGATCAGATCATTAACGATCTATCTTGGCTTCCCTATATAGGTTGGGGTGTTGGGTGAGTTCTTCTTGTAGAGAACTTCCTGGCAGAACCTGCACTATCTGGAGTGTTACAACTGGGCAGTAAGTAGCGGTGTCCTCGAAAGTAGGTATCCAAAATTTTACACAAGGGTCCAAGAGGACCAGATCCTCCAGGGGGACCCCGTGATACTGGATCAGAAGTGTGAGGCCCCACTGGAAGTGAACACCAGTAGAGAGGCTGATTGTGCTTCTCGTGTGGTGGGCAGGAACATATGGCTCATGACTAGATGACCGACCACATATACGATCATCAGATTGTCAAGAGACCGCCAAAGAGGCGGCAGAGGTTTCAGTGAGGATTTCCATATGTTAGAGGATGTGGTAGGGGAGCATGTCAAGTGGTAGGTGGTGGAAGAGATTTTTAGGTTCTACCATCACCACCCCTAGGTGGTCCACCACAAGGTTAGGGAGATATAGGATAGGGGTGAGGCCTGATTTGGGTGATCGAGGTCTACAAACACGGTGCTCTAGAAAATATTAGAGTTACTATCTGTGTATTCTCCACCTTAGCTACATCTCTTATAAAAATAAGTTCAAGTAACACTTTCCTTGATAGAGACATCATTCAGGGCTCAAAGATTTTGGTGGAGCCTTTTTCTTGTTCTTTATGATTAGGGAATCCTATAGTAAGGGATACGGTTATTAAACACTGGTTCCAGTAGTCTGAGATTACTCTAGGAGCCCAGATCTTCGGCTGGGATCTTTAAGTTGAGGCATCGAGGTCTTACGACATCATCTTGGTTATGGATTTGTTGTCTACAATGCACGATTAGATTAATTGTATTAGGCACAAAGTGTGTTTTTTCCATGAGGATGGATCCAGGTTTTCCTTCACTGGTGATAATGAAACCTTTGCAGCACATGCTGGAATTTCTCGAAGAAGGCTGCATCTGATCACTCAACATTTGGTTAGCCTCACCCTCGGTGCAGTGGATGAGAAGAGAACATGATTTCATGTAGCAGTGGACATGTATGAGTATCTCTTTCTTGAGGATGTTTTAGGACTACCTACTGACATAGAGGTATAATTATGCATCGATCTATACCCCAGAATGACACTAATATCCACCCCGACATATCAGATGGCTCCCACAGAGCATCATGAATTGAGGGTACAGTTGGGGGATTTATAGTAGAAGGGATTTGCGAGGTCTATAATTTCACCATGGCCAACCCCAGTGTTATTTCCCATGATGGAATATAGAAGCATGAGATGGTGTGTAGAATTTTGATGCTTAAACTTGGTGACCGTGAAGAAACTATTTCATCTACTAAGAACTGATTACATATTTGATCCTATGAAGGGAGTGAAGTGGTTCTCATAGATAGACCTTAGTTCAGGCTATCACTAGCTTCGAGTATGAGATGAGGACATCTTAAAGTCATCTTTCATATGTCTCTATGGCCATTATGAGTACATAGTTATGTCATTTGGAATGTTGAAAACCCTAGCAGTGTTCATGGGAATCATGGAAATGATATTCTAGCCATACCTAGACCAGATTTTAGTGGTCTTCATAATTAAATCTTGGTGTATTCACCATCCGAGGAGTATCAAGCGATACATCTGATGCTAGTTCTAGACCCACTCATAGTGCACCCGCATTACAGAAAGCTATCAAAGTGAGTTTTTGGGATAAAAAATCTTGATTTCCATGGACACATCATCTTAGAGGATGGATTTTTAGTAAATCCAGTGAAGATCAAGGAGGTTCATGCTTAAGAGCCACCCAAGACTGTAACTAAGGTGCAGAGTATCCTCGAGTTGGCTAGGTACTATCATATGTTTCTTTATAACTTCTACTGAGTAGTATCACCCATGATAGCTTTGGAGAAGAAGGTAAACCCCTTCATTTGGACAGAGCGATGATAGTAGAGTTTTCAATTGCTGAGATAGAGCACGATGAGTGCTCCTATAATGATATTTCTAGAGGATGGAATTGACTATTTTCAATATTATGACACATTATGAACTCGACTGGGGTGTGTCGTGATGTAGTGACAATCACTGATTGCTTATGGCACATGACATTTGAGACTGGATGAACATAACTACACAACTCAAGAGATTTATTTGGCAGTTATAGTCTTCAAACTGATGATGTGGAGACCCTACCTTATGGGCATGTGTTTCATCATCTACTCTGACCACAAAATATTAAGAATATATTTTCAAATAAGGATTTGCATATGAGATAGAGGAAATTACTGGATTTTCTGTAGGACTATAACTTTGAGATTGTCTACATTCTAGGGAAGGGGAATTTGGTGGAAGATTATCTCACTATAAGATCGAGTTCACAGTTATTGAATGATGACTTTGATCAGTTGGCCTCACTTCATATATCCTACTTGGATAGGGAGGAGGTATCTTTTCTTCAGTTGATGGTAGTTTCCCCTCCAGTCTTATAGTGACTCCAGGAGGCACAACTCAGAGAAACCAGCTGTGAGACTACACGTGCCCAAATATACATAGGGCATGCTAAAAATGGAAATTTAAAATTTGGAGAGCATGTCTTCATTTTCAGAGTATCCAGAGTGATACACGTTAAATTGAGAGAGGAGTTTTTGAGGTAGTTCCATACATTACCTTTGGTGGTGTATACAGGTGTGGAAAAGATGTTCCAAGTCCTATGATGTTAGTACTGGTGGCGGGGAATGAATAAGGTGGGGATAGATTTTGTGTGGAGATGCCTCACTTTTCAGCAATTGAAGGCTGATAAATTAGTTTTAGTAGGTTTGGCACAACCCCTAAATGTACATGAGTGTATGTGGGATGGATATCAATGGACATTGTAACAATCTCACCTCATACGTCTAGGAGGAACGATACCATTTGGGTGATCATCTCTGATACACCATGTCATCCAACTTCCTACCCATTAAAGACCAGGGTTCAGTAGAGAGCTTGGGATACCTCTAAATGCATGAGATATTTGGACTCTATGGAGTCCCATCTATTATAGTCTCAGATCTTGATGCACTCTTTACATCCTTGTTGTGAAAGGGATTGGAGGAGGCATTTGGGATTCTGTTTCTCTTTAGAATAGCCTTTCACCCCCAGGAATATGTTCAGACATATCAAACCATTCATACATTATAGACATGCTTCGTTCTTGTTTCATGGATTTTTTTCATAGTTGGGAGGACCACCTACGACTATTGGAGTTTGCGTACAACAACAACTACCTCTCCACCATCGTTATGGAACCATTAGAGGCACTGCACAGATGACCAAGTCAATCGGCATTTTTCAGGACCGATCCAAGGGATTCAGAACTCAGGGGGCCAGTGAAGGTACATGATACCACTAAGAAGGTGTAGGTCAACTGAGAATAGATGAAGATGACACAAATCCAATTTATGACTTATAATGACAAGTGATGAAGACCCTGAGAGTTTGAGGAGGGGTATCACATGTTTCGACAACCCTCTCCTAACGAGAGATACATATAATTGGATGATACGGTAAGTTATCCTAGAGATTCATCAGACCTTTAATGATTTTGAATAGTGTAGGTGAGGTGGAGAACCTCTTCAATCTACTAGAATAGTTGGATAAGGTGCACAACATCTTCTGAAAATCCCAGTTGAGGAGATACATGTGTGACTCTTCTCATGTCATTGACCATGGAGAGATGGAGATTGACGACAGTGAGACATTTGCTGAGTAGATTGTGGAAGTAGAGGTTCAACATTATTAGTATGTTGAGGATAATCGATTCCTCTGGTGTATGTTTTTTGGCAGCATAAGAATATCTAGGAGAGAACTTTGGAGCGAGATACTCAAATTCATGCTTAGTATCCCTTAATTGTATTGTCCCCTTTTTTGGATTTCAAGGACGAGAAGCCCTATGGTTGGGGGAATATAATACCTTGATAATTTCCAGGTAAAATATTATCATTTGAATTGAATTATTTCAAGACCAGGCTCTAAGACGGCATGTGATTTCATGGCCCAGAGAGGCTGGAATGTATTTTATAACTTTTTTAATGTATGTTAAGTAATCATGTGAGTGGGTTTTCTAACATTTCAACTGGTTTCTAGATAAAAATATGATGGCATAGTTGAATTTAGAACACTAGGATTCACCTAAGAGGTGCCTAATCTTGGCCGGTGTGGGTCGACCGAAAAAATCAATTTTGTTCATTTAGTGAAAAATAAAATTATCTTAAAATTAATTCATTGTTTATTTTATTCAAACGGTTTTCGCTACGACACAATGACTAGTTAGTTCTATGGTGCAGTGATAAGGCGATGATGAATAATTAATGAGCCTCATTAATGATATAACATGGTGATGCACAATGCGTATCCCTCCTTAAATTAAATAGGGATATAGAGTTGAAAAACAACCCTAGGAAATCATTTAATGAATGAGAAATCTCTATCTCTCTCTCTATCTATCACTCTCTAGTGAAGAAATCCATTGAATAATTCCATAGAATCTAGGGTCGATGAACGTCAGAGGGATGGATTTGAGAGACGATGAATTCCATCGATTAACACCATTGAATCAATGATCAACGAAAACCTATGAAAGTTAAGAGATTTTAAATCCATGCTAGAATTCTGAAAACCCCATTCATATATGTTTGTAAATTATTATGTGGAGGGATCAGGGAAACAAAACAAGGCTGAATCCTAATGCAGTGTGGGTTTTTGTTTTTTATGACTGAATGGTGGAATCAAAAAACCAGTGGCCCCGAGGCCATGAGAGTGATGATGGTGACTTGAGAGGCCTGAGAGAGTAGATGGATTTGAGGTCATAGCATTGGAGTAGACCCAGTGGCCCAAAGATTTTTTCATCGACGAGGCAGCACCAAAGACCCGTGGTAGTGACATTCAACGTTGGCTTCAAGTAGGAGGTGACCCCACCTAGACGTCAGATACAATATATGCAAGATCGCCCTTGTAGGTCATGATAGTAGAGGCATACTGCACCATGGTGGAGGAGGGCTGCAATGACTTTCTAAATGCTGAGCCAGTGTGGTTCCGTGTAGGTGGAGTGGCCTACTTTACACATGTCTTATGTTGACCAAGGGGGGTGGTCGATTGACCGTCTGCACGCACCCGAACTAGACCGACCGAGCTGTTCTGGGCTGCATGAGTAGCCCGAGTAATTTTTTTCAATTCAGCCCCCTTTAGAAGACTCAGGCAATGAGGTAAATATGTGCTGTGGGGAATCTCGATTTGGGAGAAAGGGTCCAGCATGATAATGTGGACGGGGCCTGATAAATTTTGGTCACTGGCTAACCAGGTGGACTGGACCCATTGAAAACCTCGGCCAGGTCCAGTGGGGCCTAATGGGACAGGCCAATGCACCAGACAGACATGATTGGGTCATATGGCACCCCGGGTCGGGTTGGTCGGGTTTTTTCCGAACTATTCAAACAAGGCCCGAATGTTGTTAGTCCATTTTTACCAAAAGGGATGTATATCTCAGACCATGCGTCTAATTGAGGAACCACCTACGGCATTGGGAGACAAGTGATAGGGAGGTGTTTATGAAATCCTCTAAGTATGATTTCATGGAATTTGAAATTGTGAAGCATCGTGACTCAGTTACCCAGCGAGGCTCCTTGACTCATCTATCAGTGAGGCCCCACGACTCCAATATCAACAAGGCTTCTACACTCAGATACCTCGAAAGGCTCCATGAAATAGCTATCATCAAGGCTCCATGAATAAGATACCTAGTGATACTCCATGACTCAGCTATTAGCGAGGTGTCGTGACTTAGCTACACAGTGAGGTCTCATGACTCAGCTACCCAATGAGGCATTGTGTCTTAGCTACTGAGCAAGGTTTCGTGACACAGCTACCCAACATGGATTTTTGACTCAGCTATTTAATAGGTCTAAGTGACCAAGAAATTCTAATAGAATCATCAAGTTTAAGTGCCTTTGCAGTGACTGATGATCAGTGTTTTCAACCATTGGTTTGCTATCAACACATTAAGTTAGACTTGTGACGAGTTGACTCTAGTGACTCCAATCATTGTGCATTATTTTTTATTTCCTTTAAGTATTTTTTGCGACCCAAGTTAGTTTTAGGGTCCCTAATGGGTATTCTTATGCTTACCCCTGCACAGTATTCAATCACACCTGTTGTGTCTTATGCAAATGACAGACAACATTGACTGGGATCTTAGAGATCCAGGGTTAGCTGGTTCTTGTAGGTGGATCTATAGACGTAGTACGCTTTAGCAACATCCGATAGTGAGCTACATGTACCCTTCATGTAGGATTCATTGAGGAAGAACTCCATATCTTGTACTTACGTTTACTGTACTATACCTTTCATATGGGTTTGTATTCTGTCCCCCTTTACCCCTCAGTTACACCATTACTTGTTTGGTTTCTTCCTTATATGACATACTTGTTGTTGGTATCCCAGATTCAGTTTTACAATCCATAGAATGTGATGTGTGTGTATACATGTAACGGACAATCCCTTCCATTTTTGGGATGTGCCTTTTTGGTGCTAGTTGTCGGCCCCTGTAATTCCCCGACACCAGTTACCCAGAGTTGGTGCATTACTACATAACATTGGCATGATCACAAGAAAGATCAAATCTCGAAAGACCGATTAGTTTAGTAGCCTTGGAAACACTAGATATATTCATAAAGTTTTATATTACATCATAAAAATGAAAACTACAACAACATAGTCTCCATAGTCCACACTCTTATCCCCTCATACTATCCCTACAAGTCATTCATAATTTACTTCTTCACATCCTGGAAAAAATAAAACATAGAAAAGGGTTGAGATCAAATGCCCGGTAAGGATAACAATATAGAAGAACCTTTCATAAATAAGAATAAACATTTAAGGAAATGTATAACTAAAACAAAATCTTTTTAAACTTGAAATTCAACATGTTTTGGAAAAAATAAAATGAAATAATTCCATTTACTTATTCACATGGATATTCTACTAATCTAATAATCACATGCAATATCAATAACCACTTTCATAATGATGGAATGCATAATGCTAGACTATCATAACCACATAGCCAAGGCCTCGTGCCAAGACTACAAATAAGATTTTGTCAAGGCCTTATGCCAAGACACTAGTTTGTCTCATGAGACCTACCGATGCATCGAGGAGCTATAGCGGGCTCCACCTGTCACATATTAAGTCCAATGCATTCCCATATGAAAAGGTTTAAACAAAACACAAACATTCGTATTAAAACTAGCATACGAAATGTAAATACTTCATCCATAAACCATGAATGGTATAAAAATAACACATCCACAGTCAAACATATAAAAAAACCTTGAATACAATATAGAATTTTTGTATCATAATAAATCAACTTCAAATAAGCATAAAATCCATCAAAGGATGTTGACATAGATGAAATTAAAACTCTTTTTAGAGAAATATCTCTTTCTATTTTGAAATCATTTAAGACTCATATATTTATAAAATTAAATATTTTCATTGAAAATATTCTTATAAGCTTTTACGGGAAGCTTCGATGATTTTATAATAGCGGAAAATAGCCGCACCCGCCGTATTAGTTAAAAAAAACTTTCTTACCTTAATTCTGTCGAAAAGGATAAAAAGAACCTTGTTTGGAAAACAACGGAAAGATTCCTTTGTAAAACTCTTATAAAAAGTCAAACAAGGGTATAAATTACTTTAAACCATATTCTGGTATATAGTAAAAATGTTTTGAAGTACATTTTTAAGAAACATGGATGTGGATGATAACGAAATCCAAGTAGATTATTACGTATAAACAACCTCGGATAATGAAGAGATTGCAAAATAAACCCTTACCTTGTACTTTTCCTTGGTTGGGGTTAGGTTAACCTCCTGTATAATGGTGAAATAATTGTTATTAAATTATACAATAATCATATACATTATTATGTTATCATATATGATCTTTCAACATTGCTTTGTTAATAATATCTTAGTATTATCGTTGTTTCAGGTGTTAACTTAGTCGTTTTCTTTTATATGTTTTGTTACGTATGCCGTCTTTGTATTGGATAGGTTGTATCTTATTCATATCCAGAATGATATCAAGTCCTTATACATTATTTGTAAATCATCAAATGATAATTATACTTGAATGGATACGATGGAGAATGAATCTCATCGCGTTCGTGGTGACGGTAGTCCGTACGTACTCACAAGCGACAATATCATTCTTTTGATATTAAAATAATATTTAATTTGATGGTATATCATATATAAAGAAACATTATCATGTTATATTTATTATTTACATAAATTACAAATCATTATTATACCCATCCAAATAATAATATATTGAATAATAATTACACCATGACGTGGAGACGGTAAGCCGTACATACGCACGTATAGTGACATGTCATTCAAAGGATGGATAGAATACTGAACATGGTTGTATAATATTATAGTATATAGGAGATACTGGATTCATTATTTTATAGTGGAAAAAACAAATAAAGAAGATGTTGAAGAAGAAATGAATTTGAAAAAGGGTGGTGAAAACATTACCTCTTCTTCAGGTTCTTCCTTTTGATTTGATCAAAAGGGCTCCATAGGTTGGCTTTCTGATCAAACTAAGGCCTCTAGGTTGTAGTTAAGGAAGTTGAGAGAGTATTTGGGAAGGTTTTGGCCGAACCAAAAGGCTTTTATGGTGTGAATTAATGAGAAGTTGGAGTTCCCTTTTATAAGAGGCGTGACGGCCACCTTTGGAAAATGTAGACATATTATTTTTTAATAAATTCGTATTCGGTTTCTAATGGCTCCAAAGTGGATTATTTAAAGTTTAACGTGGGGATGGGTCTAAAAACACTCAACCAATATAATTTAGACAGGTATGGGTCATTATATTAACCTTATCCTTTAGTTTTGACTATTAGTTAATTAGTTTGACACTTACCATGTCACTTTGTATTTTTATATTATATAGTTAATAAACTTACTATATACCTCCAAGAGACCCCCCAAGTGGTCCATTAATGATACACCTATCATGATATAAGTCTCTTGGCCGAACCTTAGATTTTTAGGAATTTAATATCAATTAATAATATAATATTTGTTTCAAAAACTCTTTTATGTCAATTTTGACACTATTCAATAATTGAATTTTGTAAAAATATCAACAGAAGGATTACTTAGAAAAAAGCTACTTAAATCAATTTTAACATGTCATATTAACCTATAAAATTAGTTTAATCCACAAAAAGTCCCATATAATATTTATTTGGGTATTTATAATATCAATTATTTTAATTTTTCACTATTATGGTAATCACTGCATCATCATTGGGTCATAGATAAATTAAATTATTTAATGTATAAAAATTATAAATAGAATACAATTATGTGGGAAATATTTTTATCTTTCGAATTAATATTTAAAATCTAATTTATCTTATGTATAAACATATATTAAATATGTTTTAGTAAATAAACTTTGATTTTAACTCTTTTAACTCATCTTTGAATTAGATAATAATAAATTTCCTAATCTAATCCAAGTGGACCTAAATGATAATATAATATTAATAAGGTTGTTTTTGGTCAAGTTAAACTTGTCCAACAGAATTAGGACATGTGTTAGGGTAATATTAATATTATTTTTACCCTTAATTACCCTATTTACTTTTAACTGTGGTAAATAAAAGTAAAAAGTTACTATTCACCAAAAATTATTTTCATCTCATTGAACCACATTTAACTCTTTGATATTAACCGCGTCTCTAGGATTTTTGAAATTCCACTTACAGAAGCGGTAAAATTACGTTTTATGAAAAATTTAGTTTTTTTAACTACCACTTAGTGGTTTCACTATTCATCAAAAAATGAAGTTTTTCAGAAAAATACCAAAAATTCACCCTAGGATAATTTCGATATTACAAATCCAAAAATGAAGTGCATTTTGAAAAATATAATTTATAAATTTCAAAAATTGGGTTTTACTATTCATAACGGCTAGTTTGATAGGTTGTGGTGTGTTAAAACTCGATGTTGCGTACAACACACACTATTGCATTATTTAAAGAGAAGAGTACCATAGAATCTCGAGGTGTTACATTCTCCCCTCCTTCAAATAATTTCGTCCTCGAAATTTCTAGAATACTACCACATAAAAAGACTCGGGTAGTTCTTCATCATAAGTTCTTCGGGTTCCCACATTGCCTCTTCCATCTTATGGTTTCTCCACAAGACTTTTACCAGACGAGTCGTCCAGTTTCTCAGTACTTGTTCTCTCGTATCAAGAATCCTGACGGGCACTTCGCAATAAGGTAGATCGGGTTCCAGTTCTAACTCCTCATAGGTGAGTACATGTGTTGGTTCAGGCATGTATTTCCTCAACAGAGATACGTGGAATACATCGTGAACATTGGAGAGACTTGGCGGCATTGCCAATCAATAAGCTACAACCCCAATTCGTTCTAGAATTTCTACATGTCTAATGTACTTGAGATTCAATTTATTTTTCTTACCAAAACATATGACTCCCATCTATGTAGATACCTTCAGGATAACATGTTCTCCCACCTGAAATTACAAATCCTTTCTTCGATTATCGACATAGCTCTTCTGCCTACTTTGATCTGCCTTGATATGGTTTTGGATTACCTTCACCTTTTCCATCATTTCCACCACCAGTTCTAGGCCTACAAGTTTTCTTTCACCAACGTCATCCCAACAGGTTGGTGTGCGACATCTCTTTCCGTATAATGCTTTATATGGTGTCATCTGAATACTCGAATGGAAGCTATTTTTATAAGAAAATTATACCAGAGGTAAATATTGATCCCACATACCCTAAAAGTCAAGTGAGAAGGATATCAACATGTCTTCTAAGGTTTGAATAGTTCGTTCTAATTGTCCATCTGTTTGAGGGTGGTAGGCAGTGCTCAAATGAAGATCAGTATCTAGGGCTGTCAGAAGACTTTTCCAGAATCTTGAAGTAAAACAAGGATGACGATCCGAAACAATTGATAGGGGTACTCCATGAAGTCTCCCAACTTCATTAATATATAGTCTTGCTAGACGTTCCAGTGGTAGATCTTCTCTTATAGCAAGAAAATGTGCCAACATGGTAAGATGATCAATAATAACCCATATTGCATCATTCCTTCTAGGAGTCTTTGGTAGTCCCATGACAATGTCCATCGTAATATTATCCCATTTCCACTCAGGTATGGGAAGAGTTTGCAACACTCCACATGGCTATTTCCTTCCGGCTTTCACTTATTGACAAACCATACATCTTGACAAAAAATCCACAATCTCCCTCTTCATGTTGTCCCACCAAAAATGTTCCTTCAAATATCTATACATTTTGGTGCTCCCAGGGTGTATAGAGAAATTGGAACTATGAGAATCATCCAGCAATTCCCTTTTTAAATTAGGTATATCAAGAACACAAAGCCTCTTCTCGAATTTCAAAATTCTTTCTTCATACACAAAGTCTCTCAATCTCCCATCATTCACAGCTTTAGTCTTCTTTTGAAATTCTTCATCATTGGTCTGAGAACTCTTTATACTTTCTAGTAAAGATGGTTTGGCAACCATTTGAAAAAGAATTGATGTTTCACCTTCCATGGTGATTCCCATATCCAACATTACTAGATCCATAAAAGTAGGATCCCTTTCAATTCTCATCATGTTCAAAACTCCATGATCTTTTCTACTCAAAGCATCTTCCACCTTATTTTCCTTCCTCGGGTGGTAGTGTATCATACAATCATAATCCTTAAGTAATTCAATCCATCTCCTTTGCCTCATGTTGAGTTCTTTTTTTGAGAAAATATACTTCAAACTCTTGTGATCAGTATAAATCTCACATTTTTTACCATAGAGGTAGTGCCTCCATATCTTCAAATAAATGATCACAGCTTCTAACTCGAGATCATGAGTAGGATAGTTTTGTTCATGAATTTTCAACCATCGTGATGCATAGTCAATAAACCTATCATTCTGCATAAGGACACAACCCAGTCCTTTCATCGATGTATCACTATAAAAAACGAACCCATCATTCCCCGATGGTAGAGTCAGTATAAGAGCATTGACTAATATTCTCTTCAATTCTTTGAAACATTCTTCACACTCTTTTGTCCAAACAAATTTAAACCCTTTATATGTGAGCTTCGTTAATGGGTTAGCCAATCAGGCAAAATTCTGGACGAAACATCGATAATAACCTTCCAAACCAATAAAACTGCGTACCTCAGTTATACTCGAAGGTGCTGGCCATTCTTGGATTGCCTTGGTCTTAGAAGGATCAACCGAGATTCCATCTTTAGAGACAATATAGCCAAGAAAAGAAATCTCCTGAAGGAAAAATTCACACTTTCTAAACTTCCCATATAATTCATGTCTTCTCAGAATCTTTAGGATAATGCGAAAGTGATTTTCATGATCTTAGTAGCTTTTGGAGTACACCAAGATATCATCAATAAATACCACCACAAATTAATCGAGATATTCCTTGAAAACTCTATTCATCAGATCCATGAATACAGAGGGTGCATTAGTCAATCCAATAGGCATTACTGTAAACTCGTAATGCCCATACCTGGTTCGAAATGCTGTCTTCAGAATGTCTTCCTTCATCACACACAACTGATGGTATCCAGATCGAAGGTCAATCTTTGAAAAGTATTGAGCTCCTTGGAGTTGGTCAAATAAATCATCAATGCGAGGTAGGGGATACTTGTTCTTTATTGTTATATCATTGATCTCCCTGTAGTCGATACATAACCTCAAAGATCCATCTTTCTTTTTAACAAAAAGAACAGGGGATCCACATGGAGAAACACTAGGGAGAATAAATCCGTTATTACTCAATTCCTCTAGTTGTTTCTTTAGTTCAACTAATTCTAAAGTGGCCATTCTATAAGGGGACTTCGATATAGGCCTTGATCCAGGAATTAAATCAATGGAAAACTCAACTTCTTGTTCTGGAGGATGTCCAGGTAAATCTTCTGGAAACACATCTAAATATTCTTTCACAATAGTTACATCCTCTATTTGAATATTCCATTCCTCACCCACTGTAATTTCATTCTATTCCTCCCTAATAATTGAATTTAGTTGAGCTATTGGGGGTGGATCTAGATAAGAATTAGGTGGTGACGATTCTGCTCTAAAGATAAGGTGTTCCTTATCATCATCATCAAAAATAATAACCTCCTTCTTCTTACAATAAATCTTCGCATCATGGTCCGAAAGCCAGTCCACACCGAGGATTATATCAAACTCAATCATAGGTATGACGATGAGATCAGCAGATAAAGAACATTTACGTTCTCTAATAGGGACTAATTCACAAAAAAATGTTGCAATGATACTTCCCTTAGGAGTTTTAACTGACAAATCCCTTGTTAAATAAAATTGGAAATATCTTTTTTTCTTAGAAAATTGGGAAGATATGAAACAATGCTATGATCCAGAATCAAATAATGCATTTGATAAACTTGAGGAAACCGTTAAATTACCTGCCACCACGTCTTTAGGAGCTTCTACCTCAGCAGCAGTGATAGCATAATCTTGGCCTTGATCCCTTCTCCTTTTCTGAGGTAAGTTCCCCTGATGCTTAGGACATTCATTTGCATAATGTCCCATCTTCCTGCAATTGTAGCACTAAACATTGGTATCTTCATTCATCCCTTTGCAATCACGAGCTTGGTGGACTTATTCACCACACTTGTAACAGACACCCATTCCCTTCAAGCAAGTACTGGGGTGTTTCTTCCCACATTTACTACAGGATGGATATTCAACTTTTCCCTTACTCCCTTTATTTCCATTCCCAGATTGACTAGGAGATCACTTCTTCTCTTGCTTTTCTTTAAAGTCATATGACTTAGAGAATTCTTTCTCTGTCTTGATAGCACATGAGACAATGTCTTCGTACGACTAAAAGGATTGTGAGTCTAATGCTCGATGTAGAAATGGTTTTAATCCATCAAAGAAACGATCAATCTTACTTTTGTGGTTATGTATATAATCTCTAGCATACCTTGATAACCTTGTAATGTTAGCCTCATACTTTGCGACATTCTCATCCTCCTTTTGTCTCAGACTCAGAAATTGCCTTTCCATATATGCTCGATGGTCACAAGGAAAGTATTTTTCTAAAAATAGATCTTTGAACTCTCTCCATTCCATATTTGATACTTCATCATCTTCCTTCATGTTTTGAATCAATGACCACCATTGATCAACATCTCCAGTGAGGCGGTAAACTGCCATGATAACTTTTTCCCTTTCACTACTTCCCAATGTCTGAAATATTTTCTCTAGGGAACTTATCCATTAATCAGCTACTAACGGATTTGTACTCCCATTGAATATTGTTGGATGCTGCCTCATGAAGCGATCTAACATTGATCCTCCGTGATTTGGATCAGGGTGCTCCATACGGGTAAGGTTATTATTCATAACCTGAGTGAGTTTTCCTAGTATGGTGATTAGATGATCAGCACCAGTTGCATCACCAGCTCCACTATAATTATCTTGAGCAGGAGGGAAATCCATACATGGAGTGCGTGCATTGATACAGTTTCCATTTCTTCCACTAGGCGCCATTTCTAAACAATGACACAAACTAGATCAGTTTATGAATCAAAATACATAATTACATAATTATAAAACACTTAACTTAAATTGAACTATTTATGGATATAATCCATAATCATAAAAATGTTTTCTTTGAGGAAGTATATACTCATAAACACTTCATACTGATTTGTAAAGAAAATGAGATTTATCCTAAGCATATCCCCCGGTAGTGTCGTAACCAAGCGTGCAGCAAGACCCATTGTTGTGCACCAGTTCCCGTTCGAGTCTAGCTCAAAGCAATGTTTTCTGATTTTACCCCTAGGTACATCTGTGCTAGAGCCACCACTACCTGCTCATTTCCAGATAGGGATGTATTGCTCAGAAAACTCACAAAATCTCTACAATACCAAAATTCTAGGAAGTTCTTCTATACGAATCCTCAAAGTCCATCTTAAATATATGTGCTCCAATCAGAGTTTATCTAAATCTAGATTCCGAGGTCTGTACTAAACTTCCTATGATACCAACTATAATGCCTCGACCCCAGTTACCCAGATTCGGTGCATTATTACATAACATTGGCATGATCACAAGAAAGATCAAATATCGAAAGACCGATTTGTTTAGTAGCCCTGGAAACACTAGATATATTCATAAAGTTTTACATTACATCATAAAACTGAAAAATAAAACAACATAGTCTATATAGTCCGCACTCTTATCCCCTCATACTATCCATACAAGTCATTCATAATTTACTTCTTCACACCCTGGGAAAAATAAATCATAGAAAAGGGGTGAGCTCAAATGCCCAGTAAGGATAACAATACAGTAGAAACTTTCATAAATAAGAATAAACATTTAAGGCAATGTATAACTAAAACAAAAGCCTTTTAAACTTGAACTTCAAAATAGTATGAAAAAAATAAAATGAAATAATTCCATTTACTTATTCACATGGATATTCTACTAATCGAATAATCACATGCAATATCAATAACCACTTTCATAATGATGGAATACATAATGATATACTATCATAACCACATAGCCAAGGCCTCATGCCAAGACTACAAATAAGATTTTGTTAAGGCCTTATGCCAATACACTAGTTTGTCTCATGAGACCTACCGATGCATTGAGGAGCTATAACAGGCTCCACCCGTAACATATTAAGTCCAATGCATTCCCATATGAAAATGTTTAAACATAACAAAGACATTCGTATTAAAACTAGCATACGAAATGTTAATACTTCATCCATAAACCATGAATGGTATAAAAATAACACATCCATAGTCAAACATATCACAAAAACTTTAATACAATATAGAAGTTTTGTATCATAATAAATCAACTTCAAATAAGCGTAAAATCCATCAAAGGATGTTGACATAGATGTAATCAAAACTCTTTTTAGAGAAATACCTCTTTCTATTTTGAAATCATTTAAGAGTCATATATTTATAAAATAAAAAATTTTCTTTGAAAATATTCTTATAAGTTTTTAAGGGAAGCTTCAACGATTTTATAACGGTGGAAAATAGCCGCACACGCCGTATAAGTTAAAAAAAACATTCTTACCTTAATTCTGTTGAAAAGGTTAAAAAGCACCTTGTTTGGAAAACGACGGAAAGATTCCATTATAAACCTCTTATAAAAATTCAAAAAATGGTATAAATGACTTTAACCCATATTCTTTTAAATAGTAAAAATGTTTTGAAATACATTTTTAAGAAACATGGATGTGGATGATAAAGAAATTCCAGTAGATTTTTACGTATAAACAACCTCAGATAACGAAGAGATTGCGAAATAAACCCTTACCTTGTACTTTTCCTTGGTTGTGGGTAGGTTAACCTCCTTTATAATGGTGAAATAATTGTTATTAAATTATACAAGAATCATATACATTATTATGTTATCATATATGATATTTTAACATTTCTTTGTTAATAATATCTTAGTATTATCGTTGTTTCGGGTGTTAACTTACTCGTTTTCTTTTATATGTTTTGTTACGTAAGCCATGTTTTTCATGTATAAGTTGTATCTTATTCATATACCTAATGATATCAAGTCCATAAACATTATTTTTAAATCATCAAATGATAATTATACTTGAATGGATACGATGGATAATGAATCTCATCGCGTTCGTGGAGACGGTAGTCCGTACGTACGCAGGAGCGACAATATAATTCTATTAATATTAAAATAATATTTAAATGGATGGTATATAATATATACAGGATCATTATCATATTATATTTATTATTTACATGAATTACAAATCATTATTATACACATCCAAATAATAATATATTGAATAACAATTACACCACGACGTGGAGACGGTAAGCCGTACGTACGCACGTATGGTGACATGTCATTCAAAGGATGGATAGAATAATGAATATGGTTTTATAATATTACAGTATATAAGAGATACTGGATTCATTATTTTAGAATGGGAAAACAAAGAAATATGAAGTTAAAGAAGAAATGAATTTGAACAAGGGTGGTGAAAACATTACCTCTTCTTCGGGTTCTTCATTTTGATTTGATCAAAAGGGCTCCATAGGTTGGCTTTCTAATCAAAATAAGGACTCTAGGTTGTAGTGAGGGACGTTGAGAGAGTATTTGTGCATGGGTTGGCCGAACAAAAAGGCTTTGAAGGTGTGAATTAATGATAAGGGGGAGTTCCCTTTTATAAGAGAGGTGAGGGGCACCTTTTGAAAAGCCAAAAATATTATTTTATAATAAATTAATATTCGGTTTCTAATGGCTCAAAAGTGAATTATTTAAAGGTTAAGGTGGTTATGGGTCGAAAAACACTCAACCAATAGAATTTATACAGGTTTGGGTCATTATATTAACCTTATCGTTTAGTTTTAACTCTTAGTTAATTAGTTTGACACTTACCATGTCACTTTTTATTTTTATATTATATAGTAAATAAACATACTATATACCTCCAAGTGACCCCCATGTGGTCCATTAATGATACACCTATCATGATATAAGTCTATTGACCAAGCCTATGATTTTTAGGAATTTAATATCAATTAATAATATAATATTTGTTTTAAAATCTCTTTTATGTCAATTTTAACACTATTCAATAATTGATTTTTGTAAAAAACACAACAGAAGTATTACTTCGAAATAAGTTCATTAAATAAATCCTATAATTTCATATTCACCTAGAATTTTTTTTTAATTCATAAAAGTCTCAAATTATATTTATTTGGGTATTAATAATATCAATTATTTTAATTTTTCACTATTATGGTAATTACTGCATCATCATTGGGTCATAAATAAATTAAATTATTTAATGTCTAAAAATTAAAAATAAAATTAAATTCTGTAGGAAACTTTTTATCTTCCTAATGAATATTTACAATAGAATTTATCTTATGTATAACCATATATTAAAAATGTTTTAGTAAATAAACATTGATTTGAACTCTTTTAACTCTTCTTTGAATTAAATAATAATGAATCTACTAATCTAATCCATGTGGACCTAAATGATAATATTTTATTCCTAAGGTTGTTTTTGGTCGAGATACACTTGTCCAATAAAATTAGTACATGTGTTAGGGTAATATTAATATTATTTTTACCCTTAATTACCCTATTTACTTTTAACTGTGGTAAACAAAAATAAAAAGTTACTATTCACCAATAATTATTTTCATCTCATTGAACCACATTTTCCTCCTTGATATTAATCATGTCTCTTGGATTTTCTAAATTCCACTCATAGAAGCGGTAAAATTATGTTTTCTGAAAAATTTAGTTTTTTTAACTACCAGTTAGTGGTTTCACTATTCATCAAAAAATGAAGTTTTTCAGAAAAATACCAAAAATTCACCCTAGGCTAATTTCGATATTACGAATCCAAAAATGAAGTCCATGTTGAAAAAGTAAATTTATAAATTTCAAAAAGTGGGTATTACTATTCATAATGGCTAGTTTGATGGGTTGTGGTGTGTTAGAACTCGAGGTTGCATACAACACACGCTATTGCATTATTCAAAGAGAAGCGTACTGTAGAAGCTTGGGGTGTAACAGCCCCAAACCTATGGAAGGAGGGCCTGGGGTAGTCATGACTTGGGACCTGTGGGATGGGTCATGACAATTCTGGTTATTTTTCATAATATGAGATAAGTAGGTAGGCATCACCATGATATTTTGAACTCCACCTCCAAAGGTATTTGGGGTGTCGACATGGACAACAATGCAGTATCCCTCCCTTTGGTTCTTAGCAGGGATTCTCCTAGTTCCCACCATTTTATAAAATAGAAGTTGTTAGAAAAAAACATAAGTCATCAAGTCATCCGTAATTTATCCATTTGAAAATTTACCCCTAATGGAATATCCTATGGGTTACCTATGTTCATCATTTTTTAAAACAAATATTCTTAGGAGCATACTTGTACATAATCTCAAACTAAGGGTTATCACTAAGGTTCTCAAATAATAATTCTTGAATTAACTAAACCATGCTCTAATACTAACCACATAGACCCTTCTTTTTCATACATTAATATTACACCATTTTATTGATAAATGAATTACATGACCAATATCCAAACGATTAATGTATATGGAAAATTAGAACCATACATAATGTTTAAAAACTAAATAATGATTCCTTTATTTAATTCCTTCTTCTCTAACTTCTTATTGGACCTTGACTTCTACATAACACAATTAGTCATGTGAGGATATACATCAATGAAAAGGGAGAGATAAAATCCCACTAAGAGGATATATAGTAAAATGAATCAATATAACAATGGGTTAGTGTAATCATAAAATCATCATCATACTGATGATAAGAAGCATTAGATATTGAAATGGAATGTGGCAATGCATAAAAATGAATCATCATGTCTTATTGGTCAACTATAACACATTGTTGTGAACCTAGATAGAATCATGTCCACACATATTTTACCTTTTATCATATGATTCATCAATATAACCAATGAATTGGAGCACTGTATAATTTTGGGCACACCCATCACATCATAACATTTACATTTAATTATAAAATTCAGGGTGCACCCATCACATCAAAACATTTAAATTATCATGCATGGCATATTGAACATATATCAATATTGGAAATAAAATAACTCAATGAAGGAAGGGGTTTAATTTCATTAATCGTACATTCATAAGCGTTGTACCCCAAATTAAATAGGGAATACCATACTTGACATACAAATCATCATCCTTTAGTGAATAATTAACTATCTCAAGGAGTAAAAGGTGTGTTTTTTTAAAGATGTGTTCTTTTTGAAAAACTTTTCTTCTCATAAACTCAATTAGAAAAATTGTATATCATATAAAAGGTACTATAAATTTGAATAAATTATATTTATGTAATATCCATACATATAATGGGGTGAAATAGGGAATCCCCAATGAATGATGGTTGGGTCTGAGAATTCCCATTACATTATGTTTAATTCATTCTTCACTTTAATGTCATGTATAATAACATTAGATTCAATAATTGAAAAATAAAGTCCATTTTATAAATTAATTTGATTCATTGTGGTTTTTTAATATCATTAATGGGATTTAAGATGTTTTATAGAGTTTAATTTCATTATTTGAGATTATTCATTTTTATGGTTATCATGATTGATTCACTTGAATACATGAAAGGATGTTCGTATAAAATGAAGTTAAATATCCAGAAATTTTATTATATTCTATTAATGATATTATATAAGTTTAAATGATCTTATAATGAAATTGGTCATAAGTAATGATGATGAATTGTTAGATAAAAGTTGATGATGATTTTTTCAGATAATTTTGGTAGTTTTTCGATCAAAATGAATTCGTTTTGTTTTATCAATTAGTATTATTTGTAATTTTTTATTCTATAACATACTACTATTTATAAAATATAAATCCGAATCTATTTTAAACTATTAAACATATTTATTAAAATCCTTTATAGTTTTAAAGGAAAAATAATTTTCATCGCCCACGATGTCGCTAAATTGATATATCACAGGCGACGATTTCATTATTAGAATAAATCTGAGAGAGAAAAGTGTTTGATGATGGATATTACATTAAGAAGAAATATTTCTATTATTTCAAATATAAGGTAGTTATAATTATTTTTTTATAAGATATTTTAAGGATAATATATGAATAGAAATGAAATTGGAATGAAGTTTGAAGAAAATGAAGAGCATTTTTACCTCTTGTATTTATCCAACTTGAGAACCACCACAGGGAAAAGGTATTGGTATTTTGGTGATATCATAATCTCTTGGACCTAGGTAAAAGGATAGATTATAGAAATGGGAATATGTTGGGAAAGGATTATAGAATTAGTGGTTTGATGAGAAGATGGGCTGAGTGGTGGTATTTATATTAGAGGATAAGGGTGTTTATTCATTATTATATTTATTACTTTGTTATTTATTCTCAAGACAAGAAATTATTTTTCCATTATCTATAAATATATATAAATTATGATGGAAATTTCTAGATATTGGGCTTACATCAGACTGGAGTCATCTATTAATCCACTATTCTTATTCATATCATTTACTATAATTTTTTGTATTTTACAATTCATAAAAAATTAGGTAATTTAGAAAAATACCCAACAATGAACCTAATAATGTTTTGACATGTATAAATCATAAATGAACTCCATTTTATAAAAATAATTTTCTATATATGAGTAATGTAATTTTAAATTAAAATTATCAATATGTTGGAAAATTCATATATTAAAATTAGAACTGATTTTATAACACTTTAAAAAAATTCATAAGGTATCATAATATTATCTTATAATTATAAGAAATAAAAATATTAATTTATGAATAAATTTTAAGAAAATAAGCTTTCATTTAAATTATTAAATTGATCATAAAATAGTAATAAATATGTATGTATTAAAAAAAATACAAACCCTAAATTAATATTTTTTAAATAATTTATTTACTAGGAATCGGAAATAATTATAACATTCATTGATTTATAAGATCATAAATTTTATTTTTACTTTAATTGGTGAGTTTACTATTCATTTTTCATGTTTACTATTCATAAGGGTCATATTACCATTCTTAAGGTCAAGTTACTATTTCATCGGTAATGATTCATTAACTTCTAGAAATATGAATTATTTAATTAATCATTCATTTATATTGTTTTTATTATGATCTATTGGGGTGTTTTTTGATATTAAAACTATATACAATTACAATAAGAAGGGAAAAATTTCATTGATAAATTTTTGGGTTCTTACAATGAAATGGGTAACCAATTAAAATTATGACTAACGTATTACCCAGGTAAATTTTTAATAAAATGTGTTTTTCATTAATATTCATGAGGATATTCTACAGGAAAACATTATTGATTTCAATAGTTATTGAAAAAATCTTCTATTTTATTCATTTCACCAAAATAAATATTTATTAAGACGAAATTAAAATGGGTCCCATTGATATTTTTCATTGGAATCCATGTAGATCTCCTTTATGTTGGGTGGATATGGGAGAATGGTCCATGGTTGGACTTGATCCTATCCAAGAGACAATGGATAAGGAGAAATAGATCTAAATGTGGTTTGAGATAACTAGGAATCATCATTAACCATATGTGGATTTTCATCATTGAAGATTGGTGCTTGGGGATAGATATTATTTTTTAGTGTTTTTCATTTGGGGGGAATAATAACATGGGAATGAAGGTTATGTTGGATTGATAGTATATTCTTTACATAATTATAATTAAATTTTTTGGACATGCATCTAATCAAATGGACATGAAATCTATCTTTTTTTGTTTCATGATTTGTCTCATGTTTTTCAATTAATTGTGTACTAAATTTAAATTTACCACATTATTGAGTCAAAGTATATTGATCTATATCTAGAAACCTTAGTTTTTGAGTAGCCAATTATGGTTAAAAATTTCGATAATAAAGTGTTTCATGATTGAAACATTGCCTTAGTCTATATAATTTAATGTTGGAAGTGAGATAAATATAATATGATGGAGTTGGAATCATTAATGATATAATTGTATCCTATTCTTATTGTGATCCCATGACCCATAACAATTTAAATGAATATAATGTGTAATGGTGACAAATCATATGACATGATCAAATGGGACTTCATCATCTGGGTGATGGGGAAACTCGGCTTCCATGAATGGTTTAGTGACTTATGTATGAGATGACACTCATCTCCTTGGTTGTCAATATATCTCATGGGAAAACGTTTTGGGTTTTTTAAAAATTCCAGAGGCGTGTGGCTGGGTGAACCCATGTCTCCCTTCTTGTTCATCTTGGAATAGGAAGCCATTTCCTTGAACATTCCCAAGCTACAGTGGGAGGGAAAGATCAAACCCTTTGTTACCAAGTATGGGTAGAACAATATGTCTCATATCATGTTTTCCGATGATATCATAATTTTCACCAAAGGAAGGTTCAAGTCATTGAAATAACCCAAGGAAATTTTGACAGCCTTTTCAGAGGTTAGTTAAAAACTTCTTATCTCTAGGAAGATCAAGGTATTCATCTCCAAAAAATGATCTAGAAGGAGGTGCAGCGTAATCCTAGACTTCCCGGGTTTCTCGGAAAGAAAACTGGCGATGATGTACTTGGGTAAGCCGATATCAAATGAGAGATTTCTAAATTACATGTTTGATGATATCATCAATCAAATCACTAGATGAATATGAAACTGGAAGAACAAGTTTATATAGTTCGGAGGCAAGGTTACCCTTTTTAAAAGTTTCTTAACATTGATCCCCATGCACATGCTCTCAGTTATCTACCTACCAAAGGAAAATCATTCTAGGATGGAAAACATCATGGAAGCCTTTTTATGGGATTCTAACCAACTGTGGAGATGCCACTGGGATTTTGGGAGCATCATGGAAAACTAGTTGATGAAGGTAGTGTCGGTCTATGCAGTGTGAAAAAAACCATGCCAGCCATAATGTCAAGGATTGAGTGGGAAATTGTTGAATGATCCTCACTGTGGGAAAGATTTATTCTTAACAGATATGGTGTAAAATGGTAGGAATGGTCTCAAAAGAGGTGTCCCCTATCCAAATTATCCAAGTTCATGTTGTTCCATCTTCCTCTCTTGTGGGACTAATCACGTTGGATGATCGAGAGTGGTGACATCAATCTCTGGGATGAAAAATGGGCAGGCAACAAACTCCACTTTCTGGTCTTCCCAGTGTCTACCATGTACATTAGGAAGCACAATGTCGACCGATCCTTCAGGGATGATAAAATGATAGGTGGAGGTCTGGTCAAGGATATGATCTATGCTTTTTTATTTGTTTTCACTACCTTTTATTGAAAGATAAATTCAACGGGAGTGGATATTATAGCCATGCACACTGGTCTGCAGTTATGTGGGATCTTCAACCTTGAGGTGGAGATCATCAAATCTGAAATAGCCTCTATTTCCCTTTATCACAAAGGGATGGCCGAACCGTCTTTGGAACATCTCTACCTCATTCACATGTGCAAGAGATTCATCATCTAGGTCGATTAAATCAACCATTTTTTGCATGAAAGGAATTTTGTGTTGAACAAGATGGCCCATGAAGCAAGAGAAGGTGATACCCTTATCATCTATAATAGTTTCAACTGTATCCAAAAGGGATGCAGGCATGCTATTCTTGATGATGGTCTTGGCCTTCATCATTTCAAGCCCCCATGATCCTTGTTGATTTTATCTTCAGACTCTTGCATTTATTCTTCAATAAAAAGATAACTTTTATCCTAAAGTGGAATGGTGTGGATAATTTTGATGCCCACCCAAACACATTTATTTTTATTTTGGGTATTATTTACATCATTCGATAAACTATTGGATTTTAATTGTTGAGGGTTAAAAAATGTACATATTTGCGAGAAATGATCTAGGTTCATGTTGTTATCACTATTATGGTATCCACATTGAAACTATGTGATTTTTCTCTATTGGATAAATTTTAAATTTTCATAGTTTGAGCATGGTTTCTTCAACTATGTTAATAAACATGAAAACCATGGAAAATAATGATTTTGGTTTTATAATATATAATAAAACATGATAACAGTTTCTATAACTTCCTTGTTGTTTTAAGGTAACCAAGTTCTTTTTTTCATGGTGCTATATGTTCTTCATGATTTTATCATTGTTTTTATAGTGGTTTTTCCTAACCATGTGAACAATGCATGTTTCATAAAAATAAAAAATTATTTTATTTCCCTTTGACGTGTCTTACTATATTCTCCTACTAATCTCGTATTAAATCTAACCATATATTCATTGATTTTCTAGTGGCCTCCCTTCTTTATTTCATGATGATTCATATACAATCTGATTTGATATCATCATGGTTTTTATGAATATCTTATAGATTTCTCATCTCTAAACAATATATCTGCTTGATCACTCATCCCATTTTTATGTTGTAACCAAAATGGGACATGATGGATTGATCTAGTTGGTTTTATAGTGAATTGATGATTTCTTATAGAACTAGGAATGTGCAGATTAGATATCCCAGTTTCACATCACTATTTTTAAAAGTTATATTGTTTTATATATTGGTGATGTAGGTGCCTCAATCTAATGGATTCGTTTAGATGAAATACATGAATGTAATATTCATAACAAATTTATTTGGAAAATTATAATGATATATTTCATTCTGTTAATGAATTTATTGAAATTCAATATTATTAATTGATCTTGGGTTTTGATAGTAATTGTTTTAATTTTTTTTTCTATAAAAATAGGTTTTATGGACATTAGGTTTTTTATTAATGTCCACAATGATAATTTTTAAATGTTAAATATGGATTATCTTACATTTAATGGTAAATAAGGGCTCTTATTTAAGACCCTAGGACAGTTGTTTTAGTATGTCCCTAGGATTCACTTTTCCATAATTTATTCCATTAATGTCCTAGTGTCATAGAGTCAAAATTTTGGACGAATTTTAATATTGTTTAATTCTTTTTCATTACATTAACAACTAATTTAATAGGCCTTAAATTATTTTTAATCACATTTATTTAATATAATATTCTTTACTTGCATATTCTTAAGGCATGATATATGTATAGTTTATTAGAAATGAAAACCAATGTAATTTTTTTATCAATATTAATTTTCATATGTACAGATTAATGAAACCAGTTTTTTTCTTAATATTGAGATAATGGTTTTATGGTCAATGAAATTTGATATATTCAGGGTGGTATCATACAAAGAATTTCCTAACAGCCTATATATATCATTGATCTTATTTATAATAGGATTATCTAGAATCTGGTAAGGGGAAGGGTGTAAGGTATCATGGAGGTTCTACCATGTTATTTTTTTTATCTTCGAGTGGTTTAGGATGTTTATTACTTATGGTCACATAGATATAGACTCGTGGAATGTTGTTTTTCTTTTGTTTTAAACTATTACAAATTTTTCCTTTTATGTATCATTTTAGTTTTAAAAAATAACCATTCTACTATTAATTATTTTCACGTATTAAAAAAATTCACTAAAATAAATATTACATTTTTTAGATGAATATTAATTACATTACACAAACAAAAACCTATGTATAATATTGGTATTGTGAATTTTGAATGTTTGAGACACAAACAATTGGTCCATATGTATCCTTCCCCATATCCCACTATTTTTGTAAGAACCAGATTCTTTTTCTTGAGGTATGTGTTTCTTCTTTTCTTTTTTTTCCTTACGTGTTTTTGAGAAAATAAAAAAAAATGGTGAAAATCCAAAATTTTATGGGTACACGCCATGTTCTTTGGCCGTGTGGGATGAGTACATAGGGAGTGTAGGCCTATCAGTGATGAAGGGTGTAAAAACTGACTACACGCCGTGTACTGGGTCTTTACACGCCGTGTAATTAGTTTGCAGATGAACAGTAAGGTGGTGGGAGTAACCACTAGCAGAACAACAATACACACCATGTATTCAGAAATACACTCCATTTAACCATGTCGACAGATGAATAGTGTGGAAGTGAAAAGTAGCCCCCATAGGAATAGTTAAATTATGAAAATTATACGCCATGTACATGAGAGTACATGCTGTGTAGTTTGTTTTTTCTCTTAAATAGGCAGTAGCCTTCTCTTTCGGTAGAGGAGGCAGTGGATGTGTTTGGAGCACGGAAGGAGAGTTTGGAGTTTTGAGGAGCTCCAGATCGCACACCGAGAATTTGTTTCTTCTGCTGTCGATCTTGTTTGAACCATGCGGGTAAGACAATACTTCTCCTTGATCCATTCTTTCCATTTATTCTTCTAAGGGATGTTATTTACATTTGAACGGGAAATATTTTATTCCAGATATATGCCATTTTTTGGTCTTTTCGAGAGGCGTCGTTCGCGTATATTGATCAGTGGAGATCAAGCTTGGTAGTCTGGTGTTGAATTCCAATTGTTGAGTGTTTTTGTGTACCATTTTTCTACACACCCATGCTTGGGATGTTTTATGGCTGAGGCCTTGGCTATTTAGATATCAAGAACAACATAGATAATCTAATGATAAATATAAAATGTGGATTGGGATTATTGCTTGGATCTAGGGCCACCCCGTGGGTTCATTTCCCTTGTTTAGCTGTTTTTCTAGGATACCTGTTGGTATACCATGATTTTCAGAATTCTTTGAATTTCCATGATAGTAATTTTACATAAAATTTCTTTCTTATGTGTTGGGCTCGACCCGGTTACTTTCTTAGCCTAAGGCCAATATTTTGTTTATCATGCGGGAAACTTTTCTCATGCCTATGTGAAGTAGTTTCTGTTCCTATGGATGACACCTCGTATGCCTGCAGGCAATATTCATTATGCTTGTGGGTAGTCACCTGCGGGTTTCGATTTTGATTACCTGAGGGTAAGTATTTTCATGTCTGTAGACAATTTTTACTTTGTGTATTCACTCTAGTGATTTACTATGTTTTACCTAACAAGTTAAAGAACAAGATTGGAATTAATATATGATTAATAAAGTGTCAATGTAACTGGAAGAGATAGTTACTTTTGAGTACTACCTAGTTTACTGCATTTTATTATTACACAATGTTGTTGCACATTTTCACAGGCAGTTGGGCATAGACCTTTAGTGGTTCCCAACTGGGATTTATTTCTCACACCCTATTTGGGTCATGTCTTATGCCCAAACAAATTATATTTCTACAGGTGTGGATAAGGGAAAAAGTCCCTATACAGGTACTTGATTCTTGTAGAGGAGTGGGAGAGTAGGGGACCGAACTTAGGCTTGCGATGCAGCTGAGTTCCAGCTGCACTATTTTGTTTTCCCTTGCATGTACTTGTACTTTGTATTGGATTATTCTAGATTGTAGTGTATCCTGTTTTGTATTCTTTCCTAGACTTAGAGACATAATGCGTCATCATATATATATATGACTATTGTTACATTTTAAATCTGTACTGTTATCCATTTTATTTGGGAATTTTTTACTATTTCTTCATTTTGTATGTTTCTATCTATTTCTGCTGTGCTACACTTTAAAAAAATGAGGGCATAGTTTCCCCACTATCATACCTAGGACCTCGCTGCTAGTAGGCAGCCTCTAGCATTTGGGGAAATTCACTAGAGGTCATGTGACCAACCAGGTTCAGGGCACCCGTTGAGTGGGACCCGGATCCATGACGTTAAAAAGTGGCATCAGAGGGTTTCTTTTTCTCTTGAATTACTATTTGGATCCTATAGTCAGGGATAAGAAAAACTAGGAACTTGGTAATAAGTTGTTCCCAGGAGTAGCTAACTCTTGTACAGGGAAAAGCCAATTTACCTTGTGTTGCAATTTTTCTGATTTTGCAATTTTATAGTTGATTTGATTTTCACCGTTGGGTGATTCACTTGTGGTGTGTTATTATATTTTTGTACTTGGGGTTCTATTTAGTTGGAAACCGATGAAATGAGGGTATTCCATCACATACATCATTTAGGAACATGTTAGAATCACATGCCATTTATAGTTTCCATTCCATGTAAGTGCATTATAAATTGCATGGTGTTGTGATTTTTGTACTCGTAATGCATGCTGTTGTGATAGATGCCTTGATAAAATACCTACTATATGATAGGGTATTTTTATGCAAGGTTTTGTATAATGAACGCCAAAATTTTGTTCTTGAGGAGTATGGGACCTCATTGAATGGAATCTGGTGGATCATTGACTGTTTACCTTGTTTATAACATGTATAAGACACCAAGATTTGATTCTCCAGAAACCTGGGCCCTCACGAATCAGAATTTGGAACTTAGTTATCTGATTCAAAGTTTTTCTGGGCTCCGGAGTAGTTTCAAAGGCATACTGTCTAGAAAAACCCATAATACATGCCGTGTAGATTTGATGACACGCCATGCACCCTTCTGTTCGAGATGAAATGAAAATTTTTAAGGTACAAACTATGTACCGTATGTACACACCATGTAGTTTCTACCTGTGTTATAGGCTGTGTAGGCAGAAACACGGGGTAATAGAACATTTAAGGCACACGCCGTGTACTGATTGTACATGCCTTGTTGTATAGGCCATGTGTCCGCTGTGTAACTAACAACAAAGGCAAGGAAAAATATGAGCTTGTACATGCTATGTCAATAAAATACACACTATGTAGTTTAACCTGTGGATCTAGCCATTTGACTAACAAACATGGGTCAGTGTTACCACTTCTTGGACACACAGTGTACATGTGGGACACGCTGTGTAGTCTTGACCAGTGAGAGACGGTGTGGAATTGGCTATGTGGCTGGGGAAATAGGGTGGTGTACACGACGTGTGCGGGTGTCACACTCCATGTAGTGTCAGCCGAGTAGCCGACCATTTCACTAACAACACGGGTAGTTGGAAATTTAGCCATACATGCCGTGTCAATCTAGAACATGCCGTGTAGTCTGAGCTGTGTACCTGGCCATGTAACAGACAACATGGGTAAGTGAAAATCATCCAGCACACGCCATGTAGATATTATACACGCCGTTTAGTTCTTTTAAAGGAGGTCCATGTGGCTAAGCTATGTAGAAGGAAACCTGAAGGGGAAGAAAATTCAAGTACACGCCATGTGTGGGGACAACACGTCATATGTTTGGGGTGTTACACGACTAGTTTTGGCAGAAGTACACTCCCATGTGAAATACTTATAGGAACACGCCGAGTAGTCTTGATTGAAAATCATGAATGTTTTATTTTCCTTGTTACAATCTTACACTTCTTATTTTCAGTCCTTGATGATCTTCACCTGTGGAATGTGTTCAACATTATAGAGTCATGATGCCAAGATGACCACACATTGTTTTCTAGGAGAGCGGCAATGAGTGTACTCCAGAAACGATAGACCATTAGATACCGATGGATCCTTTAATAGATCCAGATGCGGCGCCAACCATTATATTGGGAAAAGGCGCTGATGCACAGTTCCATGAGGGCATCATGCTATTTATGCAGACCTTCCAGGGACCACCGCGGCCTGTCACATCTATGGCAGAGATGACACATATATTCTAACAGTAGCATCCACTTAAATTTTCAGGGGATGGAAAACCATAGGCTATGGAGTCCTGGATGGGTTCTATGCAGACTATCTTCGAGCATCTGGAGATGCTTCCAGGGTGGAGGGTCATTCTTGCTACATACATGCTGAGTGATTCCACCAAGAGATGGTGGGATGTTACCACCCTGACCGAGAATCACTAAGACATGGCGTGGGAATATTTTCAGGAAGTCTTCTATGAACTCTTCTTCCAGGAGACGTTGAGGGACGATCAACCTCAAAAGTTAATGAATCTGCGGTAGGTCTCTATGTTAGTAATGAATTATTCTGCCCGCTTCACCAAGCTACAACAATTTTCCCCTATTCTGGTGGGTGATTAGACGTTCAGGGCTCGACACTTTGAGGATGGTCTTCGATATGACATTCACTGCATGGTGAAAATTTTTAGGTTCCCTATAGTGCATGCTATAGAGAACCAGGCACTGATTACTGAACGGAACCTGTAGGAAGCTAGTGGTGAAGGCCATGGTGGTTTGACAACAGTTTCTGGTACTATTTCTACCAGTAAGAGGAAGAGGAAGATGGATTTCTCTCATGGTGGTAGTACTAGCCAGAAGAACACTTCAGGTGGCCAGGTCATGTGCAACTAGTGTGGCAGAGAGGGGAACAATAGACCTCAGTGTCCACATGACCAAGTGGAGTGCTGAGGTTGCGGCAGGATGGGATATCTCCAGCTTTTTTGCGGGGTGTTTCCACCTGTTGCTAGTGAGAGGGGTTCTGTGCAGACTCCACATGTGGGGGCAGAGCCAACAGCTTCTTACAAGTCAAGGAATTGGGATACATTGGGACATTCTGGATGAGGTTGTGGTTGTGGCCATGGTAGCCAGACACTAGGATCTTAGAGACAGCATGACGGGTCAGCTTAGTGTAGCTAGGCTGTGTCACAGAGCCGTGACACTGGGAAGACATATGCAGTGCAACCAACCCAACATGAGAAAGATCCCGAACCATCCACTATTAGAGGTACTATTCTAGTTTCTTTTGTTTTGTCTTAAGTACTTTTCGATATAGGTGCTACAGATAGCTTTATATCTGTGCGTGTTGTGGAGAGCCTTGGGCTTTGTGTTTCTTCTTCTTATGATGTTATGAGTCTAAAAACTCCGTTGGGGACTTGAACGACTGGAGTGTGTCTATGAAGGGAGTGCCCCATAGAGGATGTTGGGTGTCACTTTCTGTGGGACCTCTATGTATTATGGATGAAGAGCTATGATTTCATTCTCGGGATGGACTGGTCGGTACCCTTTCGAGCCTTTGTGGATTTCTATCATCACAGGGTGAGTTTGACGTCACCAGAGGGCGAATAATTTGTATACAAGGGTGGGTGAAATTTCCAGGAGAGTTGAGATGGACCCAAGCATCGTGGGCGATGTAGTGTGATATCCCAGATTGCGAGTTTATATCTGAATGACCAGGGAACTTGTTATAAATATTTCCCTCTAGTGGTTGATCGTTTCAGGGATGTCTTTCTGGATGACTTTTCCGGTCTTCCTCTGGATCAAGATGTTTATTTTTCTATTTTGCGAGTGCCAAGAGAAGCACCGGTGTCCATTCCTCATTATAGGATGGCTACACTAGAGTTGCAGGAGCTCAAGAGGCAGTTGGAGGAGTTATAGGAAAAGGGTTTCATCCAACACAGTACATCTCCTTGGGGTTTGCCGTCCTATTTGTTATGAAGATGGATGGTACCCTCAGACTTTGTGTGCATTAACGGAAGCTGAACCAGTGGATGGTCAAGAACCAATATCCAAGGCCAAGGATTGATGATATTTTTGATCAAATTTGAGGAGAACGAGTGTTATCAATGATTGACTTGAGATCCAGATATCATTAGTTACACGTTAGACCATTGTACATACCACTCACAAATTTTCAGAGCAGATATGGTCTATATGAGTACTTGGTTATTCCATACAGACTCAGAAATGCACTAGCAGTTTTCAAGGCTTTGATGAAACGTGTGTTCCATCCATATGTAGATTCTTATGTGGTAGTCTTTGTGGATGATATCTTGGTGTACTCTCACACACGACACGACCATGATACCCATCTTTAGATCATTCTGAGTACACTGAGAGAGCATTGTCTGTATGCTAAACTCTCAAAGTTCCACTTTAGGATAGAACAGATATACTTCCTAGGCCATATTATATCAGAGGAAAGAGTTGCAGTAGACCCTGAGAAAGTGAGGGCAGTAGTTTCCTGGGAGAAGCCTAAGAACGTGTTTGAAATATGGAGTTTCATGGGGTGGAATGGTTACTACAGGCACATTATATAGTACTTCTCCCACTTAGCAGTGCCATTGAAGGGTTTGACTAAGAAGGATGTGAATTTTGTTTGGTCAAAAGCATGAGAGACAACCTTTCAGAAGCTAAAGGGAAGGTTGACATCAGCACTAGTCCTGATACTTCTAGAGCAAGGGAAGAGCTATATAGTTTACTGTGATGCATCTGGTATTGGGATGGGAGCAGTGTTTGGAACGTCCCAAAGATTCACTAATGGAAAATCCCTCTGGATCTTATTAAATGTATCTTTATATAAAATGTTTTTATAAGATGTCAACTTCATTGGTTTTATGTTATGAATTTTTTATCGTTGCTAATATAGCCGTTGAATAGTGATCACATGATTAGTATAAATATGGGACTTTAACAAATCCATTTTTACTTAGACAAGGGAAGCGATGGCCTCATCCAGTAGAATTACCCCATACGAATCCCATTTGTCAGAGCTCGGAAAAGTGGTGGTGTCTTTGGGCTTTTACCTTGACCAATCCTAAGCTGAGCTTCATCATGTCAAGCTCAAACGTGACCATCTACGAGAAAAGTGTAAGTTGATTGAAATTACCACTCGAGCGATGTTATCCGAGCCACCCTAAGAGTCTGTCACCATTTCAAACCTTACCCTTAGGTATTATGCGGCTGTTTTAAGGGGTTATGTAACAAATAAGTAGTACTATGTTCATGTACATTATTTTTTTGTATATAATAATGAATATAATTTCTAGTCATTTTTGATACATTGTAAATAGTTTTTAAAGTACAAATGGTGTTTTTAGTTATTATTTAATTAAGAAATATATTTTATTAAATTAAATTATTTTTGAATAAAATAATATTTTAATAAAATAATAATAATATTATTAAATTAATTTTTATTAAATATAAATGATCTTATAATATTATGAATGCAATTAAATTTTTTATTAAGGTTTGAAATCCATTTCTGTCAAAACCCGTGAATTTTTGATAAATGTCGGTTTTTATTTTTTTAAAGGTGAATATTCAAATATTTAGAAAATTATTTAGATAAAATAAATATTATTTTTGGAATTAGGATGTCGAAATTATCCAATGGTTAATGTTTCATAATTTTCTGAGACAGTCAAATTTTTGGGTAAAAAATAAATACCGTTTAAATATATAATGTGTTTGATGACATCATAATGACCCAATAGTGATGTAATAAAATACTATAATATTTATGTTCCGCCAATATATGTTCTAACATTAAAATAAAGTGATTTTGGGATTCTTTTACTTACTTTTCAAAGCATTAATGGACCCCTCAAGACTTATTCAACATCTTGCCTTTTTAAATTAATTTCCATGGGAGTGTGACTCACATCCACATAAGCAACCCTAATATTTTAAGAATTTTGGACCTTGGATTTATAAAATATTTTTTTCCTATTCCCTTTTCCAAAAACCATGGGCAAAAACCATGGGATGGTTTGTGGTTTGGATTAATTTAATGTAAGGGGACCCAAACCTAAATAATAATGAATTCCATGACCTATCCTATATAAACCCACCCAAGCTCCCACTTCCTCCTCACTCAAATCCCTAGGTGTTTGTCCAACCTCTACCCTACTCTCTCAAGAATCCTCCTAAGGTTCCCAAATCTCCCATGAAGCCTCTCACAAGCCTCTCTCTAGCCTTTGGAAGCACACTTCCAAGTAAGGGTTTCTTCTTCCTTTCTCATTTTTGTCAATTTTCTTTAAGTTGTATTTCCATTTTAATTTCAATTATTAATGTTGGGGTATGGTTTCTCACCTCCCATATACTTCCCTGTTATTGTTTGAATGATGAGAGACCCCTTCCTCTCTCATTAAATGCCACCCATGTACACCCGTTACTATGCCGAAATTCCGAAAGGAACTTCTCTCTCTTCTTTTACATTCAAGCAATAATTTTGTATCATGAATCTAAATTCCATTACAATTGTTGGGACATTTATCTAAATTATCTCATTACTATCCATTACATGTAAATAGGATGAGGAACCCCTTTCTCTCTCATCAACCTTTTTTTTATGAATTCGTATGTCTCGCCATTACGCTGCCGAAATCGCACCGATTTTCTAAGCCAATGTCGTTGTGTAGTGAATACCACGCCCATTTATCCATCAAGGGTATTCAAATTTATGCACATTTACTTATTGATTGTAAAGTTTCATGTATGAATTCAACATTCATTTATCATGGAATAAATGATTATGTTTTATGAATCCATGTTTTATGATCCATGTGGCACACTTATGCATGAAATGAAATGTTTAAGAAGGGTGCCCCCTTATAGCGCTCCAATGCATTGGGTAAAGTATAGTATCATGATACATCATGTGCAATGATTGTTGAATCATGATAATTCAAGTGCAACGGGGGTTTACTCGTGCTTTATGTGGAATGAGGTTTTACTCATGCTCTATGTGCAATGAGCCTTGGCTCATGCTAATTACATGTTAAGTGTTGTTGCAACATTTCCATGTTATGATTATCATGCTTTATCATGACTTTATGATCATGTTTCTTTTATGATCTATTTATATTCCTATTTTCTAATATGTTTTGTAATCCTCATGTTATTCCATGTTTAATCCCTTACAGGGCTTTATAGGTGACCATTTTCTTATGCATGTCCTCAGGTTAACCCATGAAATTATAAGTACGAGGGAATGTAGTGGTCATGTAAAGGAAGTTTTCAATAAAGATGTTGTATTTCATTTTTTATGTTTTTTTGTAATGATACTAATCCCCAAAGACACTAAACCTCTCAATATTATTTTTTGTATTAGGTGAAGTTTTATGTAATTAATCATGTTTTAAATTTGTAATAAAAGAAGGGTTGTCATAGTTGGTATCAGAGGATAGGTTTTGTTATTTTTGGGATTAAGAAACCCTAGTAAATCCTTAGATACAAGACTATGTATAATAAAAACATCCCTAAGTTTTGTAAAGTAATTTGTAAGTGGTTTATCAAACAAATACATCCCTTTCTAGATAAGAGCAGGTAGAGGCGGCTCTGGCACAGTTGTATCCTATGGGTAAAACCCAAAAACACCGCTTTGAGCTAGACTCGAACGGGAACTAGTGCATGACAACGGGCCTTGCTGCACTCTTGGTTACGACAGTCCTGGGGGATATGTTTTGATAAATTCAAAAGCATAGTATGAACCCTTATTGAGGGAATTAAAAAAATGCCCCTAAGAATATATGTTAGAAAGTAGATCATGAAATGCCTAGATTGAAGCCTATAGGATCATGAGTTAAGGAAATGAAAGTTTATTTATAAGTCATCAACTTTTGTCTTTGGATTACCCTTTATGTGTTACCCCTAACATTCCTTTTATTCCAGCCAATGGCCAGTAATAGGAGGACTCGGGCTAACAACCGTTGTGAAGATCAGTGTGATGACTGTACTAATGAGATGCCCAATCCAATGGGAGTAGGAATCACAAACTTTGTCACGCGTCTCTCTCAGCTAACTCATGTTTTGAACAGAAACATGGGTCAATAGGAACGTTCAACCCCCCCTAAGAAATAACAAGTCTTTATCGAGAGCTTCATGAGACAAAGGCCTCTTACTTTTAGTGGATCATACGATCCCACGATCGCTGAACAATGGATCAACTTCATTGAAAAGATCTTCTCCATCCTTCAATGTTCTGAAAAAGAGAAGGTTCTCCTGGCTGCTTATCATATGGAGGGTGAAGCTGATCAATGGTGGATGTTGATCAAAAATACAAAGCATGAGGAGGAGATCGAGGCATTGGAATGGAAGGATTTCCAGAAGATGTTTTTCGATAAATATTTTCCACGCACCCTCCGGATTAAGATGGAAAGGGACTTTCTTTCCCTCAAGCAAAAAAGATGAAGAATCTGATGGACCATACGAGGAAAAATTCACAAAGATTGCACGATACACTTCCGGCTTTGTCCTTACCCCTGAATGAAAATTTGACTGCTTCATTGGTGGGATGAAGCCTAGCATACAGAAAGCATTAGCGATCCATGACTTTGACAGCAATGAGGAAATTGTCCGATGTTCCCTCAAAGTTGAAATGGAGATTGGGGAATCACAGGGGTATCATGGGGACAAGAAGCGTAAGGTGGACTTCAATGCTGGTGGTCCGATGGATAAATCCAACGGTGCTAAGAAGATCCATCACCCCACTTTCCAAAAGTGCGGAAAGAAGCACCCTGGAAATTGCCATAAGGGGATGATAAAATGCGTCAGGTGTGAAAGATAAGGGTACCTAGCTATTAACTGTCGGAAATAAGGACCCGTGGCTATGGCAGAGGAGAGGAATGCTCCGTTCGAACCTCAACGCATTGTTCAATTCTACAAATGCAAAGAACCGGGTCATTTTGCAAATTAGTTCCCTAATCTAAGGGTTATCGGAGGCCACCAACAACCTCCAAGAAAGTAAGGAAGAGCTTTTGCCATCACATCTGCCGAAGTGAACCCGAACAACAAAGTGGTGGGAGGTACACTAGTTATTCATTCAATAATAGAGAACATACTTTTTGATTCAGGTTCTACACATTCTTTTATATCTAGAAAGTTTAGTAGAACAATCCCAGCACCACCACAAATCATGGAAGTAAAGATGTCAGTGATTATGGAAAATGGGGCAATCATTGCATCCCATGAATATAAGTCCTCCCCTGTTATAATCTGTGTATTGAATTTCTCGGTGAACTTCATCATACTCCCTCTGGTGGAATTTGATGCAATTCTTGGCATGGTTTGGCTTTCTTTATATAGAGCCAACATAAATTTTCGGGAGAGGGAAATCACAATCCATATGGAGAATCGACCCCTGATTCTTTACAAGTGTCAGGAGAAAGATGAATCTCCTTTAGCTCCATCATCTCGAGCATCGATATTACTAACTTATGAGCATGCATATTTTGCTCAGATGATTGAGTCCAAGGAAGAAACCATACTTGAAGAAATTCCTATTGTGAGGGAATTCGCTAAAGTGTTTCCCAAGGAACTGCCTGGTCTTCCTCCTAGAAGAGATGTTGAGTTCTCAATTGAACTTTTACCTGGGGCACTTCTAATATCCAAGAATCTATATAGAATGGATGTTGTTGATCTTGAAGAGATGAAGAAACAACTACAGGAAAATATGGATAAAGGGTCTATACGCCCAAGTGCTTCACCATGGGGTGCAGCAGTCCTCTTCATCAAGAAGAAGGATGGGTCAAAGCGGCTTTTCATCGATTATCGTGAACGTAAAAAAATCATGATAAAGAACAAGTATCCTCTCCCGAGAATCGATGACTTGTTTGATCAGCTGCGTGGAGAAAAATACTTCTCCAAGGTGGATTTGCGGTCGGGATATTATCAAGTAAGGGTGAAGAAGTAAGATGTCCCCAAGATTGATTTTCGTACAAGATACGAGCACTATGAATTCATAGTAATGCCTTCCGGACTCACCAATGATCCAGAAATATTAATGGACATGATGAATAGAGTCTTTAGAGATTACCTTGACAAATTTGTGGTAGTCATTATAGATGATATTCTAATATACTCCAAAACCAAGTAGGATCATGAGGAGCATTTAAAAACTATACTAGAGACTTTGCGCAATGATAAGATCTATGCAAAGTACAGTAAGTGTGAGTTCTGGTTGAAGGAGGTCTCATTCTTGGGCCATATCATCACAAGCAATGTGATATCTATGGACCCCTCTAAAACAGATGCAATTGAGGGATGACTGAGGCCATCATCGGTAAAAAATATCCATAGATTCTTGGGGTTATCTGGATATTATCAACGATTTGTGAGTAATTTCTCACGATTTTCCAACCCTCTTACCAAGATAACTCGAAATGGAGTAAAGATTTCCAGGAGTGATGAATGCGAAGAAAGCTTCAAGGAGTTGAAAAGGAGTCTTATCACTGTGCCCGTGCTCACTTTACCCACAAGTGGGAAACGTTTTTTGGTATTCAGTGATGCTTCAAAGAAGGGATTAGGTTCTGTGCTGATGCAGAATGATAAAGTGATATCCTGTGCCTCAAGGAAGTTGAAAATCCATGAGCAAAACTATCCAACGCATGATCTGGAGTTGGCGGCGGTGATATTTGCCTTGAAAATCTGGCGGCATTATCTCTATGGAGAGAAATGTGAGATATATACTGACCACAAGAGTCTTAAATATATATTCACATAGAAAGAGCTTAATATGCTCCAGAGAATATGGATAGAGCTCATCAAGGATTATGACTATTCAAAACATTACCTCCCTGGGAAAGAGAACAAGGTGGCAGATGCCCTAAGTAGAAAGGACCCAACAATTCTATCAATGATGAGAATTGAGAATGATCCAATCTTCTCAGACTTGATGAAGATGGACATAGGAATCATAGAGAAGGGAACATCATCAATCCTTTCACAAATTATTTCTCAACCGTATCTTTTTTAAAAGTTAATGGATTCTCAAAAGGATGATGTGGGAATTCAAGAAAAAGTGGAAGCTATCAAAAAGGGGAAATCCTCGGAGTTTAATGTTAATGAAGAAGGAATTGCGTGGTTTTGGAAAATACTATGTGTTCCATCATGTCCGGAGCTGAAGAAGGAACTTTTAGACGATGCACATAGTTCAAATTTCTCTATTCACCCAGGGAGCACAAAGATGTATCGAGATCTCCAAGAAAACTTTTGGTGGGATAATATAAAGAAGGAGATCCCTAAATATACATCAAAGTTCCTGGTGTGTCAGCAAGTGAAGGCAGAGAGGAATAAATCTAAGGGGATGATGCAACAATTGCCCATACCAGAATGGAAATTGGAGAACATCACCATGGACATTGTCACCAGACTTCCAAGGATATCCAAAGGCAACAATTCAATCTGGGTTGTGGTGGATCATCTTACAAAGGCTGCACACATCATTGCTATTCGGGATGATTTCTCTTTGGATCAACTAGCACAGATATATATCAGGGAAGTGGTAAGGTTTCATGGAGTACCACTATCTATTGTGTCTGAACGAGATCCAAGATTCACCTCTATGTTTTGGAAGAGACTTCAACGTGATCTGAATACTGAACTGAACTTCAGTACGGGTTATCATCCTCAAACTGATGGCCAATCCGAGCGGACTATCCAAACACTTGAGGACATGTTGATAGCATGCTCAATGGACTTTAAAGGAGGATGAGATCAACATCTTCCTTTGGTTGAGTTCTCTTATAATAATAGTTTCCACTCGAGCATCCAAATGGCACCATATGAAGCCCTGTATGGGAAAAGGTGTAGAACACCAACATGTTGGGATGAGGTCGGTGAACGTAAGCTTCTTGGACTAGAAATGATCGAGGAAATGGTGGAGAAGGTAAAAACCATTCAGCAGCATATCAATGCAGCTCAGAGTCAACAGAAGAGTTATGCGCATAATCAACGACGAGACCATGAGTTTAAAGTTGGAGACATGGTGTTTCAACGCATATCTCCGTGGAAGAAGGTCATGAGGTTTGGAAGGAAAGGGAAGTTAAGTCCAAGGTACATCGGCCCCATCAAGATTCTTGATCGTGTCGGGGCTGTGGCCTATCGACTAGCACTTCCACCTGCCATCACCAATGTACATGATGTATTTCATGTATCCCTCTTAAAGAAGTACATAGCAGACCCTTCACATGTACTCTCTTCCGAGGTGGTACAATTGGAAGATGATATTTCTTATTAGGAGAAACCAGTGAAGATCATAGATCGTAGAGAAAAAGTTCTATGAAATAAGACAATTCCCCTATTCAAGGTGTTTCTGAGAAACCACAAGTTAGAAGAAGCAACTAGGGAATCAGAGGATATGATGAAGCTGAGTTACCCAAATTTGTTTTAGTGTGGGAAAAGGAAAACTTTGAGGGAGAAATTTCTTAAGGGGGAATATTTTAACGACCCAAAGATTCATTAATGGAAAATCCCTATTGATCTTATTAAATGTCTCTTTATATAAAATGTTTTTATAAGATGTCAACTTCTTTGGTTTTATGTTAAGAATTTTTTACTGTTGTTAATATAGCCGTTGAATAGTGATCACATGATTAGTATAAATATGGGACTTTAAAAAATCCATTTTTACTTAGACAAGGGAAGTGATGGCCTCATCCAGTAGAATTGCCCCATACGAAGCCCATTTTTCGGAGCTCGGAAAAGAGGTGGCATCTTTGGGCTTCGCCCTTGACCAAGCTCAAGATGATCTTCATCATGTCAATCTCGAACGTGACCATCTAAGGAAAAGTGGAAGTTGATTGAAATTACCACTCGAGCGATGTTATCCAAGCCACCCCAAATGTCTGTCACCATCGCACACCTTACCCTTAGGTCGTATTCGACTGTTTTAAGGGGTTATGTAACAAATAAGTAGTATTATGTTCATGTACATTATTTTTTTGTATATAATAATGAATATAATTTCTAGTCGTTTTTGATACATTGTAAATAATTTTTAAAGTACAAATGGTGTTTTTAGTTATTATTTCATTAAGAAATCTATTTTATTAAATTAAGGGATTTTTGAATAAAATAATATTTTAATAAAATAATAATAATAATATTAAATTATTTTTTATTAAATATAAATGATCTTATAATATTATGAATGCAATTAAATTTTTTATTAAGGTTTGAAAGCCATTTCTGTCAAAACCCGTGAATTTTCGATAAATGTCTATTTTTATTTTTTTAAAAGTGAAAATTCAAATATTTAGAAAACTATTTAGATAAAATAAATGTTATTTTTGGAATCAGGACGTCGAAATTATCCAACGGCGAATTTTTCATAATTTTCTGAGACAGTCAAATTTTTGGGTAAAAATTAAATACCATTTAAATATATAATGTGTTTTATGACATCATAAAGACCCAATAGTGATGTAATAAAATAATATAATCTTTATGTTCGTCCAATATATGTTTTACCAATAAAATAAAGTGATTTTGGTTTTTTTTGACTTACTTTTCAAAGCATTAATGGACCCCTCAAGACTTATTCAACATCTTGCCCTTTTAAATTAATTTCCATGGGAGTCTGACTCACCTCCACATAAGAAACCCTAATATTTTAAGAAGTTCGGACCTTGGATTTATAAAATATTGTTTTCCTCCTCCCCTTTCCAAAAACCATGGGATGGTTTGTGGTTTGGATTAATTTAATGTAAGGGGACCCAAACCTAAATAATAAAGAATTCCCTCACCTTTCAATATATAAACCCACCCAAGCTCCCACTTCCTCCTCAATAAAAGCCCTTTGAGTTCGTCCAAACTCTTCCATACTCTCTCTAGAATCCTCCCAATGTGCCCCAAGCTCCCAAGAATCCTCTCACAAGCCTCTCTCTAGCCTTTGGAAGCACACTTCCAAGTAAGGGTTTTTTCTTCCTTTCTCATTTTTGTCAATTTTCATTAAGTTGTATTTCCATTTTAATTTCAATTATTAATGTTGGGGTATGGTTTCTCACCTCCCATATAATTCCCTCTTATTGTTTGAATGATGAGATACTCTTTTCTCTCTCATTAAATGCCTCCCATGTACACACGTTACTATGCCGAAATTCTGAAAGGAACTTCTCTCTCTTCTTTTACATTCAAGCAATAATTTTGTATCATGAATCTAAATTAAATTATAATTGTTGGGAAATGTATCTAAATGACCTCATTACTATCCATTACATGTAAATAGTATGAGGAAACCCTTTCTCTCTCATCAACCTTTTTTTATGAATTCTTATATCTCGCCATTACACTGTCGTAATCGCACCGATTTTCTAAGCCAATGTCATTATGTAGTGAATACCATGCCCATTTCTCCATTAAGGGTATTCAACTTTATGCCCATTTAATTAATGATTGTAAAGATTCATGTATGAATTCAACATTCATTTATCATGGAATAAATGATTATATTTTATGAATCCATGTTTTATGATCCATGTGGCACACTTATGCATGAAATGAAATGTTCAAGAAGGGTGCGCCCTTATAGCGCTCCAATGCACTGGGTAAATTATAATATCATGATACGTCATGTTCAATGATTGTTGACTCATGCTAATTCAAGTGCAACAAGGGTTTACTCGTGCTTTATCTATAATGAGGTTTTACTCATGCTCTATGTGCAATGAGCCTTGGATCATGCTAATTACATGTTAAGTGTTGTTTCCACATTTCCATGTTATGATTATCATGCTTTATCATGAATTTATGCTCATGTTTATTCTATGATATATTGATATGCCTATTGTCTAACATGTGTTGTAATCCTCATGTTATTCCATGTGTAATCCCTTACTGGGCTTTATAGCTCACCCTTTTCTTATGCATGTCCTCAGGTTAACCCATGCAATACTAAGTATGATGGAATGTAGTGGTCATGTAAAGGAAGTTTTCAATAAAGATGCTGTATTTAATGTTTTAAGTTTTTTTGTAATGATACTAAGCCCCAGAGACACTAATCCTCTCAATATTCTTTGTTGTATCAGGTGAAGTTTTATGTAATAAATCATGTTTAAATTTGTAATAAAAGCAGGGTTGTCATAGTTGGTATCAGAGGATAGGTTTAGTTATTTTTGGGATTAGGAAACCCTAGTAAATCCTTAGATACAAGACTAAGTATAATAAAAACATCCCTAAGTTTTGGTAAGTACCGAGTAAGTGTTTTATCAAACAAATACATCCCTGTCTGGATACGAGCAGGTAGAGGCGGCTCTGGCATAGTTGTATCCTAGGGGTAAAACCCGAAAACACCTCTTTGAGCTAGACTCGAACAGGAACTGGTGCACGACAACGGGACTTGCTGCACTCTTGGTTACGACAGTCCCGGGGGATATGTTTTGATAAATTCAAAAGCTTAGTATGAACCCTTATTAAGGGAATTAAAAAAATTCCCCTAAGAATATATGTTAGAAAGTAGGTCATGAAATGCCTAGATTGAAGCCTATAGGATCATGAGTTAAGGAAATGAATGTTTATTTATAAGTCATCAACTTTTGTCTTTGGAATACCCTTTATGTGTTACCCCTAACTTTCCTTTATTCCCGCCAATGGCCAGTAATAGGAGGACTCGGGCTAACAACCGTTGTGAAGATCAGTGTGATGACTGTACTAATGAGATGCCCAATCCAATGGGAGCATGAATCGCGAACTTTGTCACGCTTCTCTCTCAGCTAACTCAAGTTTTGAATAGAAACATGGGTCAAGAGGAACGTTCAACCCCCCTAAGAAATAACAAGTCTCTATCGAGAGCTTCATGAGACAAATGCCTCTTACTTTTAGTGGATCATCCGATCCCATGATCGCTGAACAATGGATCAACTCCATTGAGAAGATCTTCTCCATCCTTCAATGTTATGAAAAAGAGAAGGTTCTCCTGGATGCTTATCGTATGGAGGGTGAAGCTGATCAACGGTGGACGTTGATCAAAAATACAAAGCATGAGGAGGAGATCGAGGCATTGGAATGGAAGGATTTCCAGAAGATGTTTTTCGATAAATATTTTCCACGCACCCTCTGGATTAAGATAGAAAGGGACTTTCTTTCCCTCAAGCAAAAAAGATGAAGAATCTGATGGAGCATACGAGGCAAACTTCAAAAGACTTTCCCGATACACTTCCGGATTTGTCATTACCCATTAATGAAAAGTTGACTGCTTCATTGGTGGGATGAAGCCTAGCCTACATAAAGCATTAGCGATCCGTGACTTTGACAGCTATGAGGAAATTGTCCGATGTTCCCTCAAAGTCAAAATGGAGATCAGGGAATCACAGGGGTATCATGGGGACAAGAAGCGTAAGGTGGACTTCAATGCTGGTGGTCCGATGGATAAATCCAACGGTGATAAGAAGATCCAGCACCCCACTTGCCAAAAGTGCAGAAAGAGGCACCCTGTAAATTGCCATAAGGGGACGATAAAATGCGTCAGGTGTGAAAGATAAGGGTACCTAGCTATTTACTATCGGCAATAAGGACTCGCGGCTGTGACATAGGAGAGGAATGCTTCGTTCGAACCTCAATGCATTTTTCAATCCTACAAATGCAAAGAACCGGGTCATTTTGTAAATTAGTGCCCTAATCTAAGGGTTATCGGAGGCCACCAACAACCTCCAAGACATCAAGGAAGAGCTTTTGCCACCACTTCTACCGAAGTGAACCCCGACAACGAAGTGGTGACATGTACACTAGTTATTCATTCAATAATAGCGAATATACTTTTTGATTCTGGTTCTACGCATTCTTTTATATCTCAAAAGTTTAGTAGAACAATCCCAGCACCACCACAAATCATGGAAGTAAATATGTTAGTGATTATGGAAAATGGGGCAATCATTTCATCCCATGAATATAAGTCCTCCCCTATTATAATATGTGGATTGAATTTCCCGGCGAACTTCGTCATACTCCCTCTGGTGGAATTTGATGCAATTATTGGCATGGATTGGCTTTCTTTATATAGAGCCAACATAAATTGTCAGGAGAGGGAAATCACACTCCATATGGAGAATCGCCCCCTGATTCTTTACAAGTGTCAAGAGAAAGATGAATCTCATTTAGCTCCATCATCTCAAGCATCGATATTACTAATTTATGAGCATGCGTATTTGGCTTAGATGATTGAGTCAAAGGAAGAAACCATCCTTGAAGAAATTTTTATTGTGAGGGAATTCGCTAAAGTGTTTCCCAAGGAACTGCCTGGTCTTCCTCCTAGAAGAGATGTTGAGTTCTCAATTGAACTTATACATGGGGCACTACTAATATCCAAGACTCTATATAGAATGGCTGTTGTTGATCTTAAAGAGATGAAGAAACAACTACAGGAAAATATGGATAAAGGGTTTATACACCCAAGTGCTTCACCATGGGGTGCAGCAGTCCTCTTCATCAAGAATAAGGATGGGTCAAAGCAGATTTTCATCGTTATCGTGAACGTTACAAAATCACGATAAAGAACAAGTATCCTCTCCCAAGAATCGATGACTTGTTTGATCAGCTGTGTGGAGAAAAATACTTCTCCAAGGTGGATTGGCGGTCGGGATATTATCAAGTAAGGGTGAAGAAGGAAGATGTCCCCAAGACTGATTTTCGTACAAGATACGAGAACTATGAATTCATAGTAATGCCTTCCGGACTCACCAATGCTCCAACAATATTCATGGACTTGATGAATAGAGTATTTAGAGATTACCTTGACAAATTGTTGGTATTCATTATAGATGATATTCTAATATACTCCAAAACCAAGTAGGATCATGAGGAGCATATAAAAACTGTAGTAGAGACTTTGCGCAATGATAAGATCTATGCAAAGTACAACAAGTGTGAGTTCTGGTTGAAGGAGGTCTCATTCTTGGGCCATATCATCACAAGAAATGTAATATCTATGGACCCCTCTAAAAGAGATGCAATTGAGGGATGACCAAGGCCATCATCGGTAACGGATATCCGTAGATTCTTGGGGTTAGCTGGATATTATCAACGATTTGTGAGGAATTTATCACGATTTTCCAACCCTCCTACCAAGCTAACTCGAAAGGGAGTAAAGATTTCCTGGAGTGATGAATGCGAAGAATGCTTCAAGGAGTTGAAAAGGAGGCTTATCACTGTGCCCGTGCTCACTTTACCCACAAGTGGGAAAATTTTTGTGGTATTCAGTGATGCTTCAAAGAAGGGATTACGTTGTGTGATGATGCAGAATGATAAAGTGATATCCTGTGCCTCAAGGCAGTTGAAAATCCATGAGAGAAACTATCCAACGCATGATCTGGAGTTGGCGGTGGTGATATTTGCCTTGAAAATCTGGCAGCATTATCTCTATGGAGAGAAATGTGAGATATATACCGACCACAAGAGTCTTAAATATATATTCACATAGAAAGAGCTTAATATGCGCCAGAGAATATGGATAGATCTCATCAAGGATTATGACTATTCAATACATTACCACCCTGGGAAAGCGAACAAGGTTCCAGATGTCCTAAGTAGAAAGGACCCAACAATTCTATCAATGATGAGAATTGAGAAGGATCCAATCTTCTTAGATTTGATGAAGATGGACATGGTAATCATAGAGAAGGGAACATCATCAATCCTTTCAGAAGTGATTGCTCAACAGTATCTTTTGTAAAAGTTAATGGATTCTCAAAAGGATGATGTGGGAATTCAAAAAAAAGTGGAAGCTATCAAAAAGGGGAAATCCTCGGATTTTAATGTTAATGAAGAAGGAATTGTGTGGTTTTGGAAAATACTATGTGTTCCATCAAGTCCGGAGCTGAAGAAGGAACTTTTAGATGATGCACATAGTTCAAATTTCTCTATTCACCCAGGGAGCACATAGATGTATCGAGATCTCCAAGAAAACTTTTGGTGGGATAATATGAATAAGGAGATCTCTAAATATACATCAAAGTTCCTGGTGTGTCAGCAAGTGAAGGAAGAGAGGAAGAAGTGTAAGGGGATGATGCAACCATTGCCCATACCAGAATTGAAATGGGAGAACATCACCATGGACTTTGTCACCAGACATCCAAGGACATCCAAAGGCAACAATTCAATCTGGGTTGTGGTGGATCGTCTTAAAAAGACTGCACACTTCATTTCAATTCGGGATGATTTCTCTTTGGATCAACTAGAACAGAAATATATCAGGGAAGTGGTAAGGTTTCATGGATTACCACTATCTATTGTGTTTGACCGAGATCCATGATTCACCTCTATGTTTTGGAAGAGTCTTCAACGTGCTCTAAATACTGAACTGAACTTCAGTACGGGTTATCATCCTCAAACTGATGGCCAATCCGAGCGGACTATCCAAACACTTGAGGACATGTTGAGAGCATGCTCAATGGACTTTAAAGGAGGATGGGATCAACATCTTCCTCTGGTTGAGTTCTCTTATAATAACAGTTTCCACTTGAGCATCCAAATGGCACCATATGAAGCCCTGTATTGGAAAAGGTGCAAAACACCGACATGTTGGGATGAGGTTGGTGAACGTAAGCTGCTTGGACTAGAAATGGTTGAGGAAATGGTAGAGAAGGTAAAAACCATTCAGCAGCATATCAAGGTAGCTCAGAGTCGAGAGAAGAGTTATGCGCATAATCGTCGACAAGACTATGAGTTTAAAGTTGGATACATTGTGTTTCTACACATATCTCCGTCGAAGAAGGTCATGAGGTTTGGAAGGAAACAGAAGTTAAGTCCAAGGTACATCGGCCCCTTCAAGATTCTTGATCATGTCGGGGCTGTGGCATATCGATTAGCACTTCCACCTGCCATCGCGAAAGTACATGATGTCTTTCATGTATCCCTCTTAAAGAAGTACATACCATACCCTTCACATGTACTCTCTTCCGAGGTGGTACAATTGGAAGATGATATTTCTTATTAGGAGAAACCAGTTAAGATCATAGATCGTAGAGAAAAAGTTCTACGAAATAAGACAATGCCCCTCGTCAAGGTGTTTCTGAGAAACCACAAGTTGGAAGAAGCAACTTGGGAATCAGAGGATATGATGAAGCTGAGTTACCCAAATTTTGTTTTAGTGTGGGAAAAGGAAAACATTGAGGGAGAAATTTCTTAAGGGGGAATATTTTAACGACCCAAAGATTCATTAATGGAAAATCCCTATTGATCTTATTAAATGTCTCTTTATATAAAATGTTTTTATAAGATGTCAACTTCTTTGGTTTTATGTTAAGAATTTTTTACTATTGTTAATCTAGCCATTGAACAGTGATCACATGATTAGTATAAATATGGGACATTAACAAATCCATTTTTACTTAGACAAGGGAAGTGATGGCCTCATCCAGTAGAGTTTCCCCATACGAAGCCCATTTGTTGGAGCTCAGAAAAGAGGTGGCATCTTTGGGCTTCGCCCTTGACCAAGCCCAAGATGAGCTTCATCATGTCAATATCGAACGTGACTATCTACGGGAAAAGTGGATGTTGATTGAAATTACCACTCGAGCGATGTTATCTGAGCCACCCCAAAAGTCTGTCACCATCGCACACCTTACCCTTAGGTCTTATGCGGCTGTTTTAAGGGGTTATGTGACAAATAAGTAGTACTATGTTCATGTACATTATTTTTTTTATATAATAATGAATATAATTTCTAGTCATTTTTGATACATTGAAAATAATTTTTAAAGTACAAATGGTGTTTTAGTTATTATTTAATTAGGAAATCTATTTTACTAAATTAAGGGATTTTTGAATTAAACAATATTTTAATAAAATAATAACAATATTATTAAATTAATTTTTATTAAATATAAATGATCTTATAATATTATGAATGCAATTAAAATTTTTATTAAGGTTTGAAAGCCATTTCTGTCAAAACCCGTGAATTTTCGATAAATGTCGGTTTTTATTTTTTTAAAAGTGAAAATTCATATATTTAAAAAATTATTTAGATAAAATAAATGTTATTTTTGGAATCCGAACGTCGAAATTATCCAACGGAGAATTTTTCATAATTTTCTGAGACTGTCGAATTTTTGGGTAAAAATTAAATACCATTTAAATATATAATGTGTTTTATGACATCATAATGACACAATAGTGACGTAATAAAATACTATAATATTTATGTTCATCCAATATATGTTTTACCATTAAAATAAAGTGATTTTGGGTTTTTTTGACTTACTTTTCAAAGCATTAATGGACCCCTCAAGACTTATTCAACATCTTCCCTTTTAAATTAATTTCCATGGGGGTGTGACTCACCTCCACATAAGCAACCCTAATATTTTAAGAAGTTCGGACCATGGATTTATAAAATATTTCTTTCCTCCTCCCTTTTCCAAAAACCATGGGCAAAAACCATGGGATGGTTTGTGGTTTGGATTAATTTAATGTAAGGGGACCCAAACCTAAATAATAAATAATTCCCTCACCTTTCCTATATAAACCCAACCAAGCTCCCACTTCCTCCTCAATAAAAGCCCTTTGAGTTCGTCCAACCTCTTCCATACTCTCTCTAGAATCCTCCCAATGTTCCCCAAGCTCCCAATAAGCCTCTCACAAGCCTCTCCCTAGCATTTGGAAGCACACTTCCAAGTAAGGGTTTTTTCTTCCTTTCTCATTTTTGTCAATTTTCTTTAAGTTGTATTTCCCTTTTAATTTCAATTATGAATGTTGGGGTATGTTTTCTCACCTCCCCCATACTTTCCTCTTATTGTTTTAATGATGATATACCCCTTTCTCTCCCATTAAAGGCCTCCCATGTACACCCGTTACTATGCCGAAATTCCGAGAGGAACTTATCTCTGTTCTTTTACATTCAAGCAATAATTTTGTATCATGAATCTAAATTCCATTACATTTGTTGGGACATGTATCTATATGACCTCTTTACTATCCATTACATGTAAATATTATGAGGAACCACTTTCTCTCTCATCCACCTTTTTTATGAATTCTTATGTCACGCCATTACACTGCCGAAATCGCACCGATTTTCTAAGCCAATGTCGTTGTGTAGTGAATACCATGCCCATTTCTCCATCAAGGGTATTCAACTTTATGCAAATTTACTTATTGATTTTAAATTTTCATGTATGAATTCCACATTCCTTTATTGTGGAATAAATCATTATGTTTTATGAATCCATGTTTTATGATCCATGTGGCACACTTATGCATGAAATGAAATGTTTTGGAAGGGTGAACCCTTATAGCGCTCCAATGCATTGGGTAAAGTATAGTATTATGATACGTCATGTGCAATGAGTGCTGACTCATGCTAATTCAAGTTCAATGGGGGTTTACTCATGCTTTATGTTCAATGAGGTTTTACTCATGCTCTATGTGCAATGAGCCTTGGCTCATGCTAATTCCATGTTAAGTGTTGTTGCCACATTTCCATGTTATGATTATCATGCTTTATCATGCCTTTATGCTCATGTTTATTTTATTATCTATTGATATTCCTATTGTCTAACATGTGTTGTACTCCTCATGTTATTCCATGTGTAATCCCTTACAGGGCTTTATAACTCACCCTTTTCTTATACATGTCCTCAGGATATCCCATGCAATGCTATGTACGAGGGAATGTAGTCGTCATGTAAAGGAAGTTTTCAATAATGATGTTATATTTCATGTTTTAAGTTTTTTTGTAACGATTTTAATCCCCAAAGAAAATAAACCTCTCGATCTTCTTTGTTGTATCAAGTGAAGTTTTATGTAATAAATCATGTTTAAATTTGTAATAAAAGAAGGGTTGTCATAGTGTTGATGCAGGGTGATCGAGTTGTTCCATACGAGTCTCGACAGTTGAGGCCAAATGAGAGGAATTACCCGATGCTTGATCTCGAGTTGGCCACAGTTGTTCATGCGTTACGCTGTTGGAGACATTACCTCTTGGGAGAGAATTTTGTGGTGTTTATAGACCACATAAGTCTGAAATATATCTTTACCCAGCATGACTTAAACTTGAGATAGGGAATGTGGGTTGAATACCTTCAGTCCTTCGACTTGGAGCGTGCCTATACATCTGGTAAAGGTAACGTAGTTGCTGATGCACTTAGTATAAGGAATCAGTTACAGGTAGTGCAGGAGGCTAGTGGGGAGTGGAAGCTCATGGATTTTTTATTTGAGATGAATTAGGAGGTGCACGATAGTCAGGGGTAGACCTATCTAGCTTCCTTAGCTGTGACTTCTACCCTCCTAGGTAGAGTGAGGATGAGACAACTATCAGAATCATAAGGCCTAGTTCTACGAGAGTTTGTGGCAAGTGAGGAACCTCTTCCTAGTTGGACGATAAGCGATGATGAGGTACTGCATGTCCATGGATGGGTGTGGGTTCCAGGGGATATACTCAAGGATATTATGTGGGAGTTTCATGCTTTAGCTTGGGTAGTGCATCCCAGAGTTACTAAAATGTACCGTGACTTGAGACGATGGTATTGGTGGCCTTGTATGAAATGGGAAGTAGCTGGTTTTGTTGTGAGATGTTCCACCTATCATCAGGTGAAGGTGGAGCATTAGAGGCCAGCCGGGCTATTATAGCAGTTACCCATTTCGGAGTGGAAATGGGATGATGTCGCGATAGATTTCATGACTAGGTTGTCGACGTCACATCAAGGTAGTGATGCCACGTGGGTTGTTGTGGAAAGACTTATGAAGGTATCTCACCTTTTCCCAATCAATGAGACCTTCAATGTTGAATATCTCAGAAAGTTGTCTATCTAAGAGGTAGTTTGCCTTCATGGGGTCCCTCGTTCTATCATTTCAGATAGGGATGCTCGTTTTATGTCTTGTTTCTAGTAGAGCTTTTAGAGGGCACTGGGTATACAGGTTCATCTGAGCACAACTTACCACCCTCAGACTGATTTCCAGTCAGAGCGCACGATACAGGTGCTTGAGGACATTCTGCGTGCATGCATCCTAGACTTTTGGGGCTCTTGGGAGAAGCACATACCCCTGGTTGAGTTTTCCTACAATAATAGTTTTCAGGAAACTATTGATATGGCACCATACGAGGATTTATATTGTAGGCCATGCTGATCTCCTTTGTGCGGGTTGGAGGGAAGTGAGGCAGCTTTATTGTGACCATGTCTCGTGCAAGAGACATCAAAGAAGGTCCAGTTGATTCATATGTAGATGGCTACTACACAGTCTCATCGGAAATTTTATGTGGATCTCCATAGACGACCCTTGGAGTTTTTAGTTGGGGATCAGGTGTTCTTACATGTTTCACTGAGGTTGGGACATAGACGGATCAGGAGATAGGGTAAACTTTCATTGAGGTATTTGGGGCCATTTGAGATTCTGGAGAGAGTCAGGCTGATTTCTTATCGGTTGTAGTTACCACAGAAGTATCAGGCCATGCATGGTGTCTTCCATGTATCTCAGCTGTGCCATTATCACTCAGACCCGTCTAATGTCTTTCAGCATGAGGAGGTTGAGCCTTAGGCTGATGTATCCTTTGAGGAGCATCCAATTCTTACTGTTGAGAGGGGCATGAAGGTTCTCCGAGGCTGGTCAGTTCCTCTCGTATGGGTGATGTGGCAGCATGACCAAGTGTAGAAAGAAATATGAGAGCAGGAGACCAACATACATGCACCATGGCCAAAGTTGTTCTGAGCTTTATCTTCACCACCCTTGGAAGGAAAATTCGAGGACGAATTTCTTTAAGTGGGGGAGTTTTTAAGAACACAGTTATTATTCTTGAGGTACATGTTACTTTTTTTCTTTTTTCCTTAAGTGTTTTTGAGAAAATAAGGAAAATGGGGAAAATCCAAAATTTTATGGGTAGATTCCATGTACTTTTCAACACGCCACGTACTATGGCCATGTGGGATGAGTACACGGGGCCTATAGGAATGTTGGCGATGAAAGGTGTAAAAACTGACTACACACCGTGTACTAGGTGTTTATATGCTGTGTAATCAGTTGGCGGGTGAATAGTAAGGCAATGGGAGTAGCCGTCATCGGAGCAAAAACACAAGATGTATATTAAAAAATACACGACGTGTAACCATATCGACAGATGAACAGTGTGGTGATGAAAAGTAGCCGCCAGGGGAATAGATAAATGATGAAAAGTAAACGCCATATACTTGAGTGTACATGCCACGTAGTTTGTTTTTTTCTCTTAAAATATGCAGTAGCCTCCTATTTTGGTAGAGGAGGCAGTGGACGTGTTTGGAGCTCTGGTGGAGAGGCTGAAGATTTGAGGAGCTCCTGATCGCAAGTCGGGAAACTGTTTCTTCCACCATCAATCTTGTTTGAACCATGTGGGTAGGACCTTCCATCTCCTTGAACCTTTCTTCCCAGTTCTACCTCTAAGAGATGTTATTTACATTTTAACGGGAAATCATTTATTTCATATCTACGCCGTTCTTGGTCGTTTCGAGAGGCACCATTCTTGTATATTGATCAGAAGAGATTAAGGTAGGTGGTCTAGTGTATAATTCAAACTATTTAGTGTTTTTTGTACCATTGTGCTACGCGCCCATGCTTGGGGTGTCATATGGATGAAGCCTTGGCTATTTAGATATGTAGAACCACATAGAATTTCTAATGATAAATATAAAATCTTTGACTAGGATCATTTCTTTGATCCAGGGCCACCCCGTGGATGTGTTTCCCTTGTTTAGCCGTCTGGATAGGATACCCGTCGGTATACCATGATTTTTAGCATGCGTTGAATTTCCTTTAGAGGAATTTTATATAAATTTCATGCTTATGTGTTGGGCTCGGTCCAGTTCCTTTATTATCCTGAGGGCAGTGTTTCATTTAGACGGCAGACAACCTTTCTCTTGCCCGTGGGAAATAGTTTCTATGCCTGTGGGCAACACCTCTTACGCCTGTGGACAATATTTGTTATGCCTGGGGGAATTCACTTGCGGGTTTCGATTTGGATTACCTGAGGGTAAGGATTTGCATGTCTGCGGACAACATTTACTTTGTGTATTCACTGTAGTGATTTACTATGTTCTACCTGCCAAGCTAAAGCACAAGTTTGGAATTAATAAATGATTAATAAAGTGGAAATGTAACTGGTGGAGATAGTTACTTTTGAGTACTGCCTAGTTTACTTCATTTTATTATTTCACACTACTATTTCACATTTTCAATGGCAGTTGGGCATGGGCCTTTGGTGTTTGCCTACTGAGATTTATTTCTCACACCCTGTTTGGGTCATGTCTTGGGCCCAAACAGATTATATTTCTGTAGGTGTGGATAAGGGAAAGAGTCCCTATACAGGTACTTGATTGATGCAGAGGATTGGGAGAGTAGGGGACCGAGCATAGGCTCATGACGCGGTTGAGTTCCTACGACACTGATTTGTTTTTCATTTTCTATACTTGTACATTGTATTGGATTATTCTATATTGCCGTGTATTCTGTTTTGGCTTCTTTCCTAGTCTTAGAGACATAATGCATCATCATATATATATATATGACTATTTTTACATATTACTTATGTACTGTTATCCATTTCAATTGGGTATTGTTTACTATTTCCGCATTTTGTATGTTTCTATCTATTTTCGTAGCGCTACACTATGAAAAATGATGGAATTGTTTCCCCACTATCTGACCTAGGCCCTCGCTGCTAGTTGTAAGCATCTGGCGTTTGGGGAAATGCACTTGTGGTCATGTGAGCAACTAGGTTCGGGGCACCTGTTGTGTGGCACCCGGATCTAGGATGTTAATTTTTTTTTCATAATTTGAACAATTATTATAATAATATTACAAAATACCATTAATAATAAACATGTGAATAGGGAAAAAAGAATTGGTGAGTTCAGAGGCATAGTATTGGTAATTGATTGATATATCAATATATCATTTGTATAAAGTTATTATAACATGATAATAATATTTCAAAACCATACCGTGCATATCATAAATCATATACATGAATTATGTAATGATTCATGGATATTCATAATACATGAATCATAATATAATAAATTAAAACTAACAATGATAGAATAACATTTTCATAAGTTAGTATTTTTTTTCATACACAAAAGCATACAAAATTATTTCCTTAGTAGTTTATGCCTAATTTAGAAGACTATCATAGACGATTTGGTTCACTCCCCAAATCATTGTAGTAGTCCTTGTTCAGTCCCAAGAATATAAAAATAGGCAATATCCCTTACAAAACTTGTGTCACTCTCAATTACAATAATTTTTTTCTAACGAGATATCAATATTTAACTATTGGATTGGAGGTAAATATAGGTTCCACCCGTCAAAATATAGTAATCATACAGATGTGTCCCACATCATCATAAAACATTCATTTTATTATAAAACCTTAAATGAAATGGGTTTCATAAAATTTTCCTCATAACATAACCTAAGGAAAATAATGATGTTTTATAATCATTCCATCCTTTCATTAAATCATAACCTATGGCAAAATAAGTTGGTTTCATAAGAATTTTACCATTATTAAACAAGTGGAGGAGAAATAGGTTATATAAAATACCTTTCAACTGAAATATAAGACATTCAGGGAATGTATAAAAATTTTATCCTAGGGTTATATACCTATTAAATAATATGAATCATTAAATGATCTCATCTCTGATAGAAAATCATTTTCAATGAAGAATTACATGGATATTTTCTTAAAGAAAATATCCATTTATTGAAAATAACACTTTATAAAATAAAAAATTCATAAAATATTGTGGAAGTAAATTTATTTGAAAATCACCCAAAACAAATAATGTAATCATCAATGAAAAATTTTACATGACTTTTAGAAATTTTAATTCATGTATTACTCGTTAAAAAAAGATTCCTTTCACAGTTTTTGTAATAGCAAGACATGCTTTCTTTGGAAGCTGAAAAGAAGATTAAAATCAATTTTTTATGAACTTAAATCATGTGAATAAATTTATTAAATAAAAGAGTTAGATAATTTAATTTTTTTAAGGAAATAATTTTTAGAAAACATATTTTGTGAGAAAAAAGGGTTTTAAACCGAAGAGTTAAATAAAGATGATTTTTATTTAAAACATAATTTTGAACTATTGAGTATATATAATGGTTGAAACTAAGGTAAACATATATTCCCAATAAATAACAAGTAGAGAATAAAATCCTTGAGTTTCTAGAGATATTGATCCTAATATTTCATTAAAGGATAATCATTAGTAATCCTGATAAACTGTTAGACTGTAACATTAAACCGTCAACAATTTGAAATCATTTAATCATAATCTCTATGAATAAATAATCATCAATGAATATTATAATATCATGAGAATAAATAAATTCATGATATTACATTTCAATTATGCTACATATGTTTCATGAAATAAGAAAGATGCATAATATGAAATATCTTTCAAAGAAGTATAATGGAGACAAAAATAACATACCTTTATTATAGACTACCATTGTACACATTCAAAACACACACAGATATATAATAAATATTAATTCATTAAAAATATATTTAGAATTATAAATATATATTTACAGCCATATATAATTTACTGATGACCTTTTACTATATTTTTATTAACAATTCCATTTTAATGTCTCATTTCACGCAAAAACTACTTTTTTCAAGTTTGATTTGATTTTTTTATTTTTTTGGGTGCACATACATATATCATGGATCTATATTATACATAATATTAAACTGGAAATAAATATCATACAGATTTAGTATATATTTATTTAGTGTAATGTATTAAAGTCGGAGGTAGAAAATGAAATACACACCTTATGGATATGGTAGGTAGTACATATGTTTGAACTTTTTTTCCATTTTATTTAAAGGATGAAAAAAAGTGTAGGTTCTATGTGTAGTGGAAGCATGTGGATGGGTATACCAAAATAATACTTTTCTATTAACAAAAATCAATCTGAAATCTGTCAGGATGATAAAAAGCCGAATCTTCGGAATAGACTGATGGACCAAAGAAAAGAGGGGAGTCCTAGAACCATAGGCAGAATCAACATATGTTGGTTATAATTTATTTAATTAAAATACAATAATTTTCTTGATGGAATTATCTATTTTTTGATGTTTCCAGTCAGTATCTAATGTGATCTACCATTTCACCACAGAAGCCAAATTTAGGATTCCCCTTGCAGTGATCCACATGTCCTCTACGTATCTCTAGACATCTTTGAAGGAATCTCGGAGTTCTAGAATAGAAGAGCCTTCGCTTGTGATGTCCGCCTTCGATCACTGTGAGGGAAGCTTCCAAAGAGTTCTTCTTAATTTGGTGGAGGAGGATATCTCTCGTAATATGAGGGAATTCTTGGAAGAATGGAATTCTTACTTAGGTTGAGATATTTTTTCAGATCTATTTTTCACAACCACAAAGAATTGCTAGGCCATATGAGAATAATATAATTGAGATTTTATTACATAGATTAATAAAATGAATTTATCAAGCAATGAATTTATTAATTTAATTTAATTCATAGTTAATCTACATTTCTAATAATAATAGTTGACTATTATTAACACTTGAGATGCACCCATCTAATTACACCTAATATTATTGTATTAAAGAAATAATACTATTTTTCAGAAATCCCAAAAAACTATAGGTCATGTACTTTCGTTTTTTCAATTTTCTTTTTTTCCTCAACTACATTTGTTAGACATTTAATAATGACAATTTATTCCTCTAATAAATACCACTACATTACTCAATAATAATTATACATAATTTCTCCCATAATATATTCTCTCAAAAAAATAGTTTCCAAATAAATGAGATAAGGCATCCTAGAATAATTATTAAACCGCAATCAGGAATAACCTTCATTCAAATTTCTAACTGAATATTTTACTGAGATACTTGGACACACATTGTTTGTGACCCTCTATTCCTCTTTCATAGTGGAATTAGGTAGATCCATCCCAAATTTCAAAGTTAGAATATTGAAATAGACCAAGGAAGCCATAGAGAAATATGTTAATTCAACAATGACGGGTCGCATCCTAGGAATTATTACCATGCAATTTAATTCCTTTATCATAATATCTCCAATAATGTGGTTTTCATGATAGTTCAATCAACCATGTGCTCGATTATTCTTTATTTGACTTCCTGTAATTGATCTTTACTATTCCTTACTATGGACGTTGATTTATTTAAACTATATCAATTCCATCAAAGGGCCTAAGATAAAAACTTCCCTTATGTAATAGAATGGGAACACCCTTTCTCGCATGATATATTAATGTATTATTAGTCATGATGCACCCAACATATCCTACCTCACTACGAATAGTGTTTCGTCACATCTATTATCAATACATCTAAGGGAGTGTGTGGTAATTTCCATTAATAATTGTCATAATGTATGAGGACCAATACACACATCCACATATATGACCTTTCAATGACACTATGATATGTGGATTTCCTACTGGGGTCACGTTATCGTAATATCCACCTGGATATTACCATGGACACACACCATGATGGGGTGGCTCAATGTTTTATGAGTCCACACCCCTAATGGTGGGTATTATTTGTGTCCCTCAAATAACACCATCCATCCAAAGAAAATATGTTCATGAATAGTTTTATGGAACTTCTAGGTTCTCATCATAATAGGGATACTCCATGACCCCTTATTGCAATAGATATCCTTATGACATTATGACATGCATTTTCATGTAGAAGAAAAATAAATATGTGATATGTTATTTATTAATACAAATTTATCATAAGGTACAATGTAGTTGGTTCTAGGACACCAAATCCAATAACTCCCACTTAGACTAGAGCCAACTACTAATTACCTTTAACCCCTTATCTTTAACATGATATTCATTATTCTGTTGAGATAGGCCTTTAGTCATGGGGTCTACCATGTTATCATCTTTTGACACTCTACTCACTACATCTTCACCCCTTTGATATAAATCTCTCAAGAGGAGATACTTCCAAAGAATGTGCTTCATTTTTTGATGTGACCTTGGTTCCTGGGAAAGTGCTACAACTGTAGTATTATCACAAGAAAACGTGATAAGATCTTTCCTTCTAGAAACCACATATAGCTATTGGAAAAAGTTACGAATCCAGAAGGCTTTATAGATATATTTGAACCCTCTATATATTCAGACTCTTCTGTATAATTGGAAACAACTAGCATCTTTGATATCCCACTACTCACAACTCCTCCGTTGAAAAAGAAAACCTATACTAATTGAGGCTTCAGATCATTCTGATTTGCCTGAAAACCAGCATCATCATACCCTCTGATGAAAAGCTCTTCTTCTCCTACATACACCTAGAACATATCCTTATTTCATCTCAGATACTTATGGATAGTATTAAAATTAGTAAAATCTAGTTCTACTAGATCTTCTTCATAACTGCCTACCATGATCAGTTCATAGGCAGCATCAAGCTCGGTACATAACATGTCATACATGATGGAACCTATAACTGAAGATTATGGGATCTTATTCAACCTACATTTCTCCTACTGTGTCTAGGGACACATTTTCTTAGTAATATGTAGGACATGTGACACTGGAACAAATCCTATCATAGATTTTTCCATTCAAAATCTTTTTAGTATCTAGTCAATGTATATACCCAAATGATAACAACTTAATTCCCATTAAACCTCTTATAATAAGAAGGATGAAATTCATTATTTTTTAATCCAAATTTTTTATGGATATATCAAATCGAATGTTCCATGAACTGTATTCTTACATGAAACCATAAATGGATTTCATCAACTTGAAACCCCGTATGGCTTCACCTAGTGTAACAAACCCTTCGGGTAGTGTCATATATATATCTTCCTAAAGGTTCCCATTAAGGATTTTTGTTTTGACATAGATTTTCCAATTCCTATAGTAATAGTAAATTACTATGGATAGTATGATTCTTATGGATTTAAACATTGAAACTGGTGAGAAGGTATTATCGTAGTCAATTCCTTGATAATGTATGAATCCTTTAGCCATCATCCTTTCTTTATAATAGCTAACATAACCTTACATGTCCAGATTTATCTTGAATACCCATTTTCATACAATAGGAATTATATAAACTTGATCATCGACTACAATCCATACATGGTTCTGGTACATAGAATCCATCTCAAAATTCATATCTTCTAGCCATCTATTAGCTTCAGAGCTCTCAACTACATTCTTGTATAATAGAGGTTAATCAGTGTCCAACAATAATGACTCAACATCCTCAGTGAGTAGGAAACCAAATATCTTTTCTTCCCTTACCTATCATGAGATCCTATATAGTACGTCTGTTTCTTGGACCTCTTTTTACAGGGCCTTATGGAACATGTTTCTATACCAACTCCTGTGTATCTTGAGAGTCAAATTCATCAAGGTCAATCTTTCTCCCACTATCCCATTTTAGTATGTGCTCCATATCATAAAAGAATGTTTTTCTAGTGATAATTACTCTCTTTTCTAAAGGGTAATATAGGTAATATCCTTTTTTCCTTGGGATATATTATAATGATACACCTCATACCTTGGGGTTCTAGTTTGTTTCATGAGAAAGACATAACAAACACCTCGCATCCTCATACACGTGTGTGAGAAAAAATGGGTTTCATTCCATTCCATAATTCGTACGGAATTCCCTTTTCCACCTTTGGTGTTACTCGGCAAGATGAGTATGAAGTAGTTTGAAATGTATATCCACAAAAGGACAATCAATGATATGAATGAATCATCATCAACCTCACCATTTCCAAAAAGGTTTTGTTCTTCCATTCACAAACATCATTCCACTATGGTGTGTAAGTAGGAGTTAGTTGATATAGAATCTCAGACAATCGTAAAATGTTAATAAACTATTGGTTCAGATATTCTACACCTCGATCCAATTGAAGCATCTTTATCTTCTTACCAAGATAATTCTCCACATCATTCTTAAATTCCTTAAATTTATGTAAGGACTCTGACTTATACTAAATTAAGTAGATATAACAATATCAACTCAAATCATCAGTAAAATTAATTAAGTAAGAATATCATCTTCTTGATTTTACTAAAAATGGTCCTCACACATACATTTCCACCAATCCTAGAAGCCATGTGGCACTTTCACCGTCACCAATGAAAGTCGGATTGGTCATTTTACCTTATAAACAAACATGACATCTATCAATTTGTTTTAGCTTAATAGAGTCTAAATAACCATCTTGGAAGAACTTTGTCAAGCACTTCTCATTTACATGACCAAGACGGTGAAGCCCTAATTTGGTGTTGAATGAGTCATGTGAGTTTTTTTAGTAATCAATTACCAATACATGGTTTTGTTAATTTAATACATACAAACAATTATTTAATTACGCCATACCATAACATATGTTGTTATTATAAAATAAACAACCCTTATTTCAAAACCTGAAATTAAATTCATCCATATCCAAAAATGATACAGAAATTATGTTCTTGGTAACACTAGGCACATAATAACAATTATATAATACTAAAATCACCCCAGTTGGCAATGAGAGATGGTAATTTCCAATGGCCAATGTAGCCAGCCTTGTGCCAATAGTATATCAAAGATCCACCACTCCTCTAATAATATTTCTAAATCAACATGGTTTCTGAATTTGAATATATATTTGACCCCCCCCCCCCGAAGATTTATATAATACCCAATGTATATAAATTGAAATATTACGTTCGATAACCAACACACTCTTAGTGTTCCCACGCTTCTCGGTACAGTTCCTATTTCAGCAGTCTGGCTTTCCACATGAAAAATACATCACTCCCATTCTATAAAAGGCCTCTATATCATCCCCTTCATGGAGGGATGGTGCTCAGGTCCTTTAGAAAATTTATATATCCTTTGTCCCTTTTCCTTGGCCCTCCTTTTCTTATTCACTATTAGAACTGCAGGTTTGTCACACCCCATGTACTTATCTACTGAAAAAATTAAGGTCGAATGTTCTGATAGAATCTTCTAAATATTCTTAATGTTTTTGTAGAAAATTAATCTAGATAACTTATGTGGCGGTGATGATGGGTTTTTATCTATACACAACTCATCTGGTAACATAATTTCTATGATGTTTAGGTGTTCAATGTAGCCAATAATATTTAATACATGAGGTCCAATTGGTGCAAAATATCCAAGCATTGTTGTTAAAAAATCATTGGAGATCTCATATCCCTCATGTCTATCATTCTATTGATAATGATCCTTAAGGTGATACATCATTCTATACTCGTCCATGTTTTCATGTTGCTTCAAGATCACATTAGACATGGACGATAGCATGAAACATGAAAAATTTGGGGCATCATCTAAATGATTCATATACATAGATATTTCCTCATCACTAGCTTCTTTTCTAGGTGGAACTTTAACATTCTCCTCTATCACATATAATTTCCCCTCATGGAAAAGGATGATGCATAATGGCACATGCCAATCCTAGAAATTGGTGTAGATTAGAAGGTTTTCCATCTCGAGTATGGTCTTCCATGATATGTTTGATGCCATTTTATTTCTGTTTCTACTTATTAAAATGAGAAATTATTTAGTAATTTGATCATGATAAAACTAATACAAATAAATAAATTAATACTTATTAGTCTCCCACTATTTTATCGAAATAAAATATCCCTCACAATTGACTATGGAATATTTTCTTTCCTGAATATTCTAATGGCATAGATCCATATTTCCATTCAAATTACCCAAATTAGGGTTGGTCAAGGAACCTGAAAGGGTATAGGTAGGCATTCTAAATGCCAACTTCATTTACTCACAGTTCCTTGATCCGTTGAGTTGACTCCCTAATCATGGAATCCTTTTATTCTTGATTTCATCAACCATTACCTATTGTTCACACCAAGTCATAATATGGAATTAAACCCTGGATGTGATCCAAGATATCTCAACCTCAAACCATGAATTAAAATTCCCTGATTATTGAATTCACCCCAACTAGTGTTGGTCAAGAACATTGAACTATGGTTCAATTCTAAAAAAGATTATGGATGGATATACTGAGTTAATATTTCATTGAGGGATTTTATCCTTATATGATAATTTCCATTTTATTATCTTAAATAAATAATTGTAAATATTAAGTAGAATACACTTAAGTATTTACACATGTCTATGAAAATATATACGCATTAGTCGGTCTTATGTTAGTGCCAACTTGCATGCTTGTTAAATTCATTAATTGTGTGATCGTGACAACAGACCCATAATAAATAAACCCTGACACTAGAAAAAATAAAATAAATAGGATGAACATGAGCTTGTTATATTGGTTAGTTTATCTAGAGGTTGATAAAATAACCCAATACCTAGGGGAGAAACTGCTCGAACCTTTTGGGTTCATGTTTACAGCTTTCCACCTGTCCATATTTGTATCTCCTTGGAATTGGTTTCACCTTGGCACCTAACATGGATTTATTCCACTATCTTGGACGTTCTATCCATTACATATGCTCTTATAACACATGTAGGGGAGGGGTAAAAGTGGTTCAAAAAATAAAAAGAAAAATTGGACATAAATCACATAAAAAATAATTAGGAGAAGGCTCACAGGGGAACAATTTTTTTTAAATAATTAAATTAAAAGAAACCATCCACATAAAAAGGTTTTGTTATAGCTCATGATATTCCATACATGCCATGATATTTACACATAAATAAAACTATCCTTAAATTCGTTAATTTTTTTGATTTAGATAATCACGCTCAAATCAATTAATTATATGTAATTAATCTAATTATTTATCTTAAACCCTTTTTCATAATTTTTGTGAGATTATCATCCATAATAATTTTAAACAACTAAATTCATTTGACAATAACATTGTATATAACATGTACCATAGAAGAAACCCAGTGAATTATCGTTCATAACTACCAAATGCGTACGAAGGAACATTACTCATATGCTAAATTAAATACATATATACAAAACAATTATCACGTGTTGTGCCTCAGCTTTATGACCACACCATAGTACATGTCTCAAGGGTTTGTATAATATAATAATAAATTTTAATAAATCTGTGTAATTTGGATGAGTGCGTGGTGTGTTGTTCCAACTACACAGCGTATACAATCATTCACCATACATCCAAAGTACACGCCCATGGATACGACGTGTAAATGCACTTAGGAAGTTTTTAGAGTACATGACTTGTCCAGTGGGCCACACGCCCTGTAGTATCTATGTTACACAGTGTCCAGCCAGGCAAGCCATGTATGTATTACATAGTCTAACCCCAACCCAATGGGACTACAAGCCATGCCCAGGGGGGCCCCATGTAGAGGAATCTTGAAACCATGTGCCACCTATTCCTGGTCAACTAATTGATTCATAAATACATAGATAAATTAAATTACACGGCTTGTTTTTGGAGGACCAATACAATTAATCGAACCATGACTAGAAGGCGTGTACTACTGAACACACGCCGTGTGTTCTAATGTTGTATAGAAATGAACATTTTCCTCTTCTATATGAGATCATATATTTTATTTTTATTAAATAAAAAATAATAAAATTGTTTCATTGAGGTGAACGATAAATGAATGAGGAGGAACAAATCTTGAGATTCTGATTTATATAACTATTAACTTGAATTCAAACAAACAAATTATTAAATGCGTAAACAATCAACAAAAAATAACTAATTATAATCAAAGATATGACCCCTTGGATACCACTTGTTAGTTCTTTCCATAGAAGAAGCACATGGATGGGTGTACCCAACTATAAATTTTCTATTAACAACATTCAATCTAAGAATTGTAAAGATGATAAAATTCCAAATCTTTGGAATAAAATGAAGAACCAAAGAAAGAGGGGTGTCCCAGAACTATATAATGAATCATAATATGTGGGATATAATTAATTTAATAAAAATACATGAATTACCTTGATGTTATTCAGTCTTCATTGATTTTTCCAGTCATGATCTGATGTGATCCATAGTTTCAATGCAGATGACATTTATAGGATTCCCCTAGCAGTGATCCAAAAGTGCTCCATGTATCTCTGAACGTCGGTGAAGGAATATTTGGGTCCTAGCATGGAATAGCCTTCTCTTGCAATTTCCGCCTTCGATCACCTTGAGAGTAGCTTCCAAAGATCTCTTCTAGATCTGGTGGAGGAGGATCTATCTCGTAACTTAGGAGCATTCTTGGATGAAATGATTACTCCCATTGGTTGAGAGATTTTCTTAGATCCACTATGCACAACCACAATGAATTTCTAGGCCTAATGAGAATAATTTAATTTGGATTTTATTACATAGATCAATAAAATTAATTAATTACATGAGTGCATTTATTCAATTCATTTAATTCTCAGTAAAAACCCATGTATATTATCAACAGTTGACTATTTTTGTCACTTAACATTCACCAAAGGAATTATACCTAATATTATTTATTTAAATAAATAATATTATTTCTCAATAATCCCTATAAAAACTACACATCATTTATTTTAATATACATGGTGGGCCCTTTTGTTTCTCTATTTTTGTTATTTTTTCCAACAAATTTATAATAACTTGAATAATGACTATTTATTTATTATATAAATATAACTGCATTACTCTCTAAAAATTTTAAATTATGTCACCCACAATATATTATCTCAAAAAACTATTTTCAAAATAAAAGCAATCAAGAATCCTTGAATAATTATTAAACCAAAATCGGGAATAATCTTTATTCAACTTGTTAAATGAATATTTAACAAAGAACCTTGTAAACACTTAGTCTGTGACCCTTTTGGCCTCTTTCTGAGTGTAATTAAGCAGATCTAGCCTAATTTCTAAGGATAACATCTATAAACTCATCAAGGTATGCATAGAGAAATATGTTAACACCACAATGATGTGTCACCTCCTACAAATACTTATCGTGTAATGTAATCCATTTTTCATGATATATCCAATCAAGTGAGTTGCATGATAGTGCCATTAACCCATGTGATCAATTATTCTTTCTTTGAATTCCAGGAATTGATGTTTCCCAATCCATACCATGGCCATGGATTTATTTAGGCTTTATCAATTCCATCATAGGGCCTATGATATAAACCTCTATTATGGAATATAAGGGACCAATCCTTTCTCCCAATATCTATTAATGATGTTTTACTATCAATGCACCCAACATATCCTACCTCTCTATGAGCAATGTGTTATCATAGTTTTCTTCAATACATCTATGTACATGTGTTTTAATACCCATTAATAGTAATCTAAATGTTTATGGACCAATACATATGACCACAGATAGGAACATCGAATGACACAATGAAATGTGGATTTCTTAATGACATGTATCATTCTAATAATATCCTATTAGAAATTACCTAGGGCGCACACCATGTGAATGTGACTCAATGTTTTATGAGTCCTCACCCCTAATGGCCTGTAATATTTGTGTCCCTCAAATAACATCATCCGTCCATTGAACATATATTCAAGAATAGTGTTCTGGATCTTCTGAGTTGTCATCATTGGAGGGATTCACTATGAACCTTTACTACAATAGTTATCCTTATGACATTATGACATGAATTTTATTGTAGAAGAAAATCATGATATAATAAGGTATTTATTAATACAATTTTATCATAATGTACATTGTTGATGGTTCTAGGCCACCAAATCCAACAGAAACAAAGGTAAATAATATTGTACCATTAAATAATAAATTTTATATCACATATTTAACATATTATAATTAACCATATCCATATTATATTACATAAAATGTGTGAATGATTCACATCACTTTGAGAGGTGGTCATTTTTCATACACATGAGTGATATTATCGTATTCTAACAGAATCTAAATAATGGAGGTATATGAGATATAATTGTTAAAAAATGTGTGATAATATCATATATATATATCATATATAAAATTTTAATCCATTATTATATCCCTATATGAGATATGTTAATGGAAAGTGAATATCATCGGTTCGTGATGTGAGAGTTCACCATACCAATGAATGTTGATTTCATATCCCATTTAATTGAAATGGATAATGTTGTTGATAAATACCTTAAAATAAAAACATCTATGTATATAAAATTTTATGTGGTCATTATGTCAGCATGGGTTATTAGTAATTGATTCATGTGGATGAATATATAATATAAAAATGATCAATGAATTATTCTACATCTTCCACAGGTAACCACATTTGGTTTAAACCAAAATTATATGTAGATTTTATTTATGAAAAAATTATGTATTAAATATTGAGAGGACGGAGGTAAGTAATATATTTGGTTAGGTATTTTCTAAAACATATTATTTTGAATGTGTGTTGTGGAGAATATAAGGGGATTCCATTTATTTGTGTGATTAGTGGAAAATGAATAATTTTTAAAAAGAAAAAGTTTAACACATGAGTATCACATGTCAAATTGTAAAAATTTACCATTATAAGGAATTAGACATGGCATGGTTGAAATATATCTAAAAATGGGTATTTTAAAATTTTTGGGACGTTTTTTACAAAAGTCAATTTAGTTCAACCCCCTAGTAAACCAATTTTTTCCATAAGCATAGTAAATAATTTTTACTACTTTTACACTTCATTATGGTCATAAATTAAGTTAATATAATTAAATAATATAAATAATTATAATCCAAAATATGGAATCCATTTACTAAAAGCGCTGTGTAGTTTTAGTTTTTATATTATATATCGAAGTGGGGTCGCATATCATGTATGAAACCATATTATTCTTCCAGTATTTTGTACAGGAGCACTGCAAAACATCTAAAAAATTACGAACCCCTCCTGATTTTCCATCCAAGCTCTAATTGAGACATAATCAGGTGTGTTGGAATCCCACTAGTGAGGTCTCAAAACCCCTAGAGTCTTTCATCATAATTACATATCACTTTTGGGATATTCAAGGTTGATATTTTTTCACATTTTTCAAGATCATTGCATTTTTAGGCCGATTCAAGGGCTGACGTTCAAGTATATCGACTGTACGACATTGAGGTAGGTGGTTTGAGCCTTTCGTGGTGTTTTCATGGCTTATATACTCTTAAAGTGACACATACCTACATTTGGGGTATGGAATGATTAGAAATCTAACCATGTTTATTTCCAGATATGGTTGGATTGATGAATAAAGGGTTTTTTCTTATGCATAAGGTTATATACCTTGTTTATGGGACACCCCATGGTTGTGCTTCCCTTTATTGATTGTTTAAGGCTTTTTGGTCATAGATTCATATTAGGCTTTCCCTATTTTCCATACCTTTATTTTTAGGATAGAGTTTATGATTATATGAGATGCATATGATATGAATTTTGAACGTTTGACCATGGGGAATTGGGCTATGAGAGCTTCCTGAGGGATGGTAATTTATTTATGATTACAGTTATGTTGACCCAGGGGAATTAACCATGAGTGCTGCCTGGTTTTCGTCGACCCAGGGGTTTAGACTATGAGATCTTTATTAGGTGGCTGTTTATAATTACATTACAGTGTATTATACCAAAGGGTTTAGAATGTGATAGCTTGCCCATGTGTTTTTTATAATTGCTTGATAGTATATTAGACCAACGGGTTTAGACTATGAGAGCCTTCCAAGGTGTTTGTTTATAACTATTTGATAGTATATTAGACCCAAGGGGTTATACTGTGAAGTCTTTCATAGAAGGTTTTTATTAATAATATTTTAATTATATTAGACCTAAGGGTTTACACTGTGAGAACATTCCTAATGGTTCATCTATGAATAATTGAATGATTTTGAAGCGTCTTCCCAAACAAAGCACAAGCTTGGATTCAGTCTTACATGATTAATTAGATGGTAATTTGATACATTTGTTTTGTTACTTACATGGGGGGTATAGATCTTAGTCTAGATACCAGGGTTACAAGGTTCGACGGATGAATATAATTGTTAAATGAGTCTAATTAAATACTATAGTACTGTTTACATTAGAGTACATCCTTGTTTATTGCATCATTTCTATACATTACCTACTATATATATTACCTGATAGTTAATCATACTTAATTTAGTGGTTTCCTACTGGGATTCATCTCACACCCTCTTTGGGTCATATTGTTGACACAAAAATATTATATGATTACAGGTTTATATAATTGAAAGAACCATTATTCATAAGGTCCATGATTTTGGTTGGAGTTGGAGAACATGGGACCAAGCTGAGGATTAAAATGCTGCTGTATTTTACATATTTATTTTGTACATGGTTAAATTATCACTTTATGAATTGTGTATTATTTAGATGTTTTATTAGATAAATATTCCATGCATTATATATATATATATGTGTGTGTGTGTGTGTGTGTGTGTGTTGTTTCTTCTGTTGGATTTACTTTCAGTCTTTCAGTGTTTATTTTTGTTTCATATTGCTATTTTTAATTTTGTTTCCTATTTGTTTTACTCTGTGTATACTCTTCCAATGAGGGCATAGTTTTCCCTTTATCAGAACTTGGATCTCACTTGTAGTCAGAATCCTCTAGAGCTTAGGTAAATGTGCTTGAGGTCATGTAAACTACTGAGTACGAGGCACCTTTTGGCGGTACCTATATTTAGGACATTACAAAGTGTTATTCGAGCGATTTATTTTATTCTTTGCCTTAATATCTGGATACAATATACCTGGATAAGAAGGAATATGTATTTGGTAAAAAGATGTAATCTGGTGTATCTCTCCAGTGTATTAGGAAAATCCATGTTTCCTCGAATCATGAAATTTTTTGTTTTCTATTTTTTCAATTGTTACAGTTGATTTGGTTTCACTATTTGGTGATTCATTTGTTTTGTGTTGTTAGGATTGATATAATTGTGCTTCAATTTCGGTTGCAACCTGCTTAGATGAGGGTATTCCATCTCATGCATCATATAGGCACTTTTTATGGATCACATGTCATGCATTCTTGTCATTCCATTTAGGGTGCATTACTAATTGCATGTTGTTGTGATAAATGTTTTTCTAGATCTGAATGTTGTTGTTATATATTACATGACAGAAATAAATATTATTTTGAGAGAGTATTGGTATATTTAATGTTTCATTTGGATGGATGCCAATCTTAGGTCCATGAGGTGTTGTGGACCCACGTGGATCAGAATTTGGTGGATCATGTTTGATCATTAATTGAATTAAATTAAGATATTATAAGAACAAGGATTCCAATCATTGATTCGAGGTAAGTATGGGCTCTCATGGATCGTAACATGTCATGCCTTGGACAAATATTAAGATTTTGGGGGTTCCTGAGAAGTTCTAGAGGCTTACTGTTCATAAAACCCAGAAAAACAAGCTTGTGATGTTCTCAACACATGACTTATGTTTTATATTATGATGAAATGAATTTTCTTAATTAAATGTTGTGCACCATATTTACACACCATGTATTTTTTGACAATGTGACAAACTGTGTGAGGCGAGACATAGGGTTGGTAAACTTATTGTAGAACTACCCGTGTACTGGGAGTACACGATATGCTATAGTCGACTCGGTGTGTGACAGTGTGTCAAATGACACAGTTGGATAGAAATTTTGAGTACATATTGAGTCAAGAATGTACAGGTCCTGTAGTGTTACAGTAGATGAACCATGTAGTTCAAGCCGTGTAGAAGAACATGTTCATAAAGAAATAATCAAATGCATGCCATGTATCATGAAGAACACTCCATGTGTATGGGGTGTTACAAGACCATGTTGGAAGAGGTAAACTCCCATGTAAAATCTTAAGGTAACACTTCATGAAGTTTTTAGACATGTCGTGTAACCATCTATTTGAAAACATTATTTTTTTCCTTCTCATATTCTGTTCCTGTACTTTTAGGTTGTATTCCTTGAAAATCATGAACTGAGGTGTGCACATGACCTTGCTAATCCATGAAACTATGATATCCTCCAATTGTACAACAAGTTCAAGATGATGATAAGAAACCAAAATGGTAGATCAGAGAATAACAATAGATCCTCTCATCATGCCTTTCTTGAAAAAAATTGTTATACCTAGAGCAAGTACTGATGCACAGTTCCATGAAGACTTTATGAGGATGATGCAAACATTATAGGGAGAACCACATCTGGCCCCGACTATGGCAGAGTTGACATGGGTGTTCCAGAACCATTATACTCCCACCTTTTTAGGGGATGGAGGACCACAAGATATAGAGTAATTGTTGTAGGCCATGATTTCTATCTTCGAGCATCTAGAGATACGTCCTGATGGGTAGGTGAAGCTCACAACTTACATGCAATCGTATTCTGACAAGATATGGATGTACGTTATCACCCAGGTGGGACATCATTTGGATATGGTTTGGGAATAGTTTTTGAGGACCTTCTATGATTATGTCTACCTTGAGAGGTTGATTTCCGATCGAGAATAGGGGTTCATGAATTTTTAGAAGGGTTCTATATTAATGATGGATTATTCTTCTCTCTTTACAATGAATGAATACATCACACCTATTCTTGGGTGTGATGAGTTATCACTGGCGAGTTGATTTGAGGATGGTCTTAGGTATGACATCCGATCATAGGTGAACATTTTTAAGTTGATTTTGGCGACTTCTATATTAAATCAAGTATCGATTATCGAGCACAATCAGAGGGAGTATTAAGATTTCTCTCAAGGAAGTTCCGCATCTAGGGCAGATACTCCATTGACCGAAAGCAGGATGTATCGCATGGAGAATTCATGTGGATGTTCTTCAACTGTCCGTGATGTTCCTTCAGTAATCCATTTGTGTTCTACCAGTGGAGTATGGCTGGGCATACGAGACCACATTGCTCGAAGGACCTAGTTGTGAGCTGATCATGATTTATGATGGGCTACAATCGACTTTTTTAGGAAGTTATCACCAACAGTGAATGAGAGGGGATCTGTTTTGACTCCACATTTTGGAGTAGGTCCACCAGTTTCACATCAGTCAGGGAATGGGGGTCCATCAGGCCGAGGATGTTGTCACAACCATGGTATCCAGATGACAGGTTCTCAGTGAAAGCAAGGTCGACCAGCTCAGGGTTGCGAGGTAGGATCGTAGGGCATTAGTACAGGCCATACATTTGATATGGATCAAGCCCAACAGGAGTAGGATCCCAAACCCTCTATTGTTAGCAGTTTGATTCTTGTTTCCTCATTTTTATCATCTTCCCTTTTTGATATAGCGGCTTCCCATAGTTTAATATCGGTTGTCTTCGTGGAGATCATGAGGATCTATATCACTACAATTGATGATTTTATGACACTAGAAACATAGTTGGGGATTAGGATGATACTGTATATTAGTGAAATGACTTCCCTCTTGAGGTTGGTGGGGGCCACTTCTTGTGGGACCTTTATGTCTTAGAGATGACATAATTCGATGTCATTCTTGGAATAGACTTGTAGGTCTTTTTCCAGGCCTTTATTGACAACTATCATCGTAGGGTGAGTTTCACATCACCATAGAGAGGATCTTTTCTACACAATGGCGAATGGGATGTCCAGGTGAGCAGAGAAAGACCCTAGCTTCATGGATTGGGAGAGATCATAGCTCATATTTCTATTTTATATCTGTATGAACAAGGGACTTCATAGATGGAGTTTCCTCCAATAGTTGAGAATTTTAGAGATGTCCTTCCGAATGATTTTTCTAGTTTACCTCGAGAAAAAGAGGTATATTTATTTGTTGATCTTCATCCATGAGAAGCACCATTGTCCATTCATCCATATAGGATTGCTAATACAAAGTTACAAGATCTCAAGAAGCAGTTATATTAGTTGAACGAAAAGGGTTTAATATGACACAGTAATTCTCATTAGGGATTTCCTATTCTTTTTAAAAAATAATTTAGATGGTACCACACTTTTTGTGTGGATTATCGGTTGATGAACTAGTTGATAGTAAAAAACTGATATCCCTTATTAAGAATTGAATATCTCTTTCATTAGATTCAAGGAGACCGTGTGTTCAAGAAGAGTGACCTAAGATCCCATTATCATCAGTTGCGTGTTAGACCATCAGATGTACATCTTACAGTCCTTTGGAGAAGTTAAGGTCTGTATATGTATTTAGTTATGTCGTTTGGTCGCATAAATGCATTGAAATTTTTCATTGAACTGATGAACCGAGTGTTCAATCCTTACATAGTTTTTTTGGTAGTCTTAATGGAAGATATATTGGTGTACTCTCACACTCGACCCAACTATTCCATCCTCCTTGAGATATTTTTGTGTACACTCAGAGAGAATATGTTATATGTTAGGCTCTCAAAGTGCCAATTTTGGATAGATCGTATTCTTTTCAAGGGTCATGTTATCTCAAAGATAGGAATATCAGTATACCCATAGAATTTGAGAGATCTACTTTCCATGGAGTAGCAGAAGAAAATATTTGATGTATTGAATTTTCTAGGGAAATCTGGTTTCTGCATGTGCTTTATGCCGGAATTTTCATGATTAGCAGCACGAATGTCAGACCTGACTAAGAAGGGAGAAAAGTACTTGTGGATAGATTCATGAGATTCATCCTTTCAACAGATTTAAGGGATATTGACCTCAACACCAATACTAATTTTTTCAAGTTGGGAAAGAGTTACATTGTTTATAATGATTCACTAGTTATCTAGCTTGGAGAATTGGTTATGCAGGGGGAGGAGTCATTGCATAGAGGTCTTGGCAATTGAGGCCACTTGAGAATAATTATCTGATGCACATTCTAAAGATTACTGTAGTTGGGAATGCCTTGTGGTGTTGGAGACATTTTCTTTTGGGAGTGAATTTTGTGGTATATACTGACCACAAAAGTGTAAGAACCCGATTCTTATTCTTGAGGTATATATTTCTCCTTTTCCTTTTTCCTTTAAAGTTTTTGAGAGAATAAGAAAATGTGGAAAAATCCCAAAATTTATGGGTACACACCTTGTACTTTTTCAAGATGCCTTGTACTTTGGAAGTGTGGGATGAGAATACATGGCATGTAGGCCTGTCGGTGATGAAGGGTATAAAAACTGACTAAACGCCCTGTACATAGTATATACACGCCGTGTAATCAGTCAGTGGGGGAATAGTAAGGCGGTGGGAGTAGCTGCCAGCGGAATGGTAGTACACCCCGTGTACTCAGAAATATACGTTGTGTAAGCTAGTCAACAGATGAATAGTGAGGCGATGGAAGGTGGCCGCTAGAGGAAAAGGTAAAAAAATGGAAAGTACATGCTGTGTTATTGAAAGTTCACACCTTGTAGTTATGTTTTTTCATTAAAAATAGGTAGTAGCCTCCTCATTCAGCGAATGAGGCATAAAACTTGACGAGAGCCGTGGGAGAGAAGGCTGGAACTTGGAAGAGCTCCCGACCGCACACCGGGACTCTAATTCCTTCACCGTCCATCTCGTTTGAACTACACGGGTGGAATATTCTATCTTCATGAACATATCCTTCCAATTCGTTCCCTAATGGAAGTTATATGATTTTTAATGGGTAATTTTTTTTCCCAGATCTACATCATTCTTGGGTGATTCCAGAGGCGTCGTTCACAAATATCGGTCAGAGGAGATCGAGGTAGATGGTCTGGTGTTTATTTCTAAATGTCAAGTTGGTTTTGTGTACCATGGTGCTATGTACCCATGTTTGGGGTGTTTTATAGCTGAGAACTTGACTATTAAGATACCTAGAATTGCTTAGGTAATTTAGTGAACAAGTATAAACAGCTCTTTGGGATCGTTGCATTGAATGAGGGCCACCCCAGGGGTGCGTCTCCCTTGTTTAGCTGTTTGGCCAGGATACCCGTGGGTATGCCATGATTATAACATGCTTTGAGTTTTCTTGAGAGAAAATATATATTAATTTCATTCTTATGTGTTGGGCTCGGCCCAATTACTTCCATATCCTGAGGGTAGTGTTTTTCTTTAGCCTGAGGGAAGTGTTTCATTTATCCTGATAGCAACTTTTCTTATTCCTATGGGCAGTAGCTTCGTGCCTGAGGGAAATATCTCATATGCCAGATGGAAATATTCATTATGCCTAAGGGCAATCACCTGAGGGATTTGATTCTGATTACTTGAAGGTAAGGATTTCTATGTTTGAGGACAATGTTTGCTTTGAATATTCATGGTGGTGATTTCTTGTGTCATATCTACCAAGCTAAAGCACATGCTTGGTATTTTTATTAACATCTACTTATTAGATAGCCTATTGTGGTTTTTTGCTGTGGAACTGTATATGAGATTGTCGGTCGAGGCCAGGTCTCGGAAACTTATAATTCAATTATTCTTAATTGTTAAATAATAAATAAATTGTAATGTAATTGGTAGGAGTAGCTGCTTTTGAGTACTTCCTAGATTATGAAATTTCATTATTGCATACTATTGTTGCACATTTTTCACTAACAGTAGGAAACGGGCCATTGGTGGTTGCCTACTAGGTTTTATTTTTCACACCCTATTTGGTTCATGTCTTGGGCTCAAACATATTATATTGTTGCTAGTTTTCATAAGGGAAAGTGTCCCTATACAGGTACTTGATTGATGTAGAAGAGTAGGAGAGCATGGGACCAAGCATTGGATTGTGATGTTGCTGAGTTCCTACAACACTATTTTGTTTAGATTTTCTATACTTGTACCCTGTACTATATTTTTTTAGATTGTAGTGTATCCTATTTTGGCTGCTTTCATAGAATTAGGATCATATTGAATCATCATATATATGATTGTTGGTCATTTCATTACTTCAGTACCGTTGTCCATTCTATATTGGTATTGATAACTTCATCCGCTTTTGGTATGTTTGTATTTTCACCACCATGCTACACATTGAAAAATGAGGGCACAGTTTTCCCACTATCATACATAGGCCCTTGCTGCTAGTAGGTCGCCTCTGGCATTTGGGGAAATGCGTTTGAGGTCATGTGACCAACCGGGTTCGGGGAACCCAATGTGTGGCACCTGGATCCGAGACGTTACGAAGTGGTATCAGAGGGCTTTTCTTTTCTCTGAGTTATTTTATAATTTGGAGACGAAAGAAAGAGATAGATTGTTATGGGATATATCAATAAACTATTCCCGAGAGTAGCTACACTGTGTATAGGTAAAGCCCATATTTTCTTGAATTAAATTGGGATTTTCTGTTCATGATTATTACAATTGATTTGATTTTCACCATTGGGTGACACACTTGTGGTGTGCTATTTATATTTTTATAAATGGTTTATATTTTTTGGAAACACGATGAGATAAGGGTATTCCATATCATGCATCATTTTAGAACTTGTTAAAATCTCATTCCATTCATAGTTTCCATTCCATGTAGGTGGATTATAAATTGCATGTTGTTATGATAGATGTTTTTCTAGAAAATGCATGCTGTTGTGACAGATGCCTTGAGAAAATATCTACTATTTGATAGGGTAATGTTATGTAAGATTTTGTGAATGAATGCAAAAATTTGGTTCTTGAGAAGTATTGGAACTCATCAACAAGAATTTGGAGGATCATTGACATGTTTTCTTTTTTATAACACCTATAAGATTCCAAGCTTTGGTTCGCAGGGAGTATGGCCCTCACAGATCAGAATTTGGCACTTTGGTGTTCGTTCAGTGGTTTTATGGACTCGAGATTAGTTTCTAAGGCTTACTGTCCAAAAAAACCCAGAATATATTCCATGTAATTTGTATTACACGCAGTATACACTTCATTTTGGGAAGAAATGAAAAATTTTAAGTACACGACATGTACCTTATGTACATGCCTTGTAGTTTCTAACCGTGTCATAGGTAATGTAGGGAGAAACACGGGACTGTGTAAAACTCTAGATGGAACACATCGTGCACCGGTTGTACATGTCATGTCGTGTTGACCCTGTGTCTGCCATGTGACAAACAACACAGATGGAGAAATGTTCGCTTAAACACACTGTGTATCTTTTGAACATGCCGTGTAGTGTAGTATGGGAATCTGACTATGTAACATACAACACGGTTTGGTGTTATTATTTATAGTACACACCATGTCCATCTGGAACACGCAGTGTGTTGTGAGCTGTGTATCCGTCCATGTCTCGACCAACACAGGTCGACGAAGCTCATCTAGCACACACCGTGTACCTATGGGACATGATGTGTAGTCTTGATCATTGTGAGACCGTGTGGACTTGGCCATGTGGTTGGGGAAATAGAGTGGTGTACACCCCGTGTGTGGGTGTAACACGCCGTGTATTGTCAGCCGAGTAGCTGGCTGTGTCACTAATAACACGGGCAGTTGGAATCTAAGACGTACATGACGTGTCTATATGAAACATACTATGTAGTGTGACCTGTGTACCCGACCGTGTCACGAACAAAACGGGTTGGTGAGGCTCGTCTAGTACACAGTGTGTAGACCTTGTACACACCGTGTAGTCTCGTTCAATAGAGATCAGTGTGGCTAAGCCGTATAGGAGGACTTGGGTAGGGGAAGAAAATTCAAGTAAACGTCATGTGTGTGGACAACACACCATGTGTTTGGGGTGATACATGACCAATTATGGCATAAGTACACACCCATGTGAAAGACTAAAGGGAACACATAGTGTAGTAATTATACATGTTGTGTAGTCTTGTTTTGTAAAACTTGAATGTTTTCTTTCTCTTGTTTCCTTATTATGCTTATAGTTCTTAGTCTTGATGATCTTGATCTAAGGCATTTGTTTGACCTTGTAGAGTCATGCCGATGAGATGACCATGAGTAGTTCACCAAGATAGAAACAATGATTATAATATAGAGACGGTAGGCCATGGGCTACCCATGGATCCTCTAGCACTGCAAGATGCGGCGCCATCCATAACACCCGATGTAGGGGTGGATGCGCAGTTCCATGAAGTCTTCATGTGGTTCATGCAGACCTTCTAGGGAGCATCGACGGTTGTCACATCTATGGCAGAGCTGACAAATATATTTCAGTAGTAGCATCCGCCTATGTTTTCAGGGGATAGAGGACCACATGCTGCGGATTGATGGCTGGGTTCTATGCAGACAATCTTCAACCATCTGGAGATGCCTCATGGGAGGAGGTTCAAGCTCGCTACCAATATGCTGCGGGATTCCACCAAGAGATGGTGGGATCTTACCACCCAGACTGAGAATCACTAAGACAAGGGATGTGATTATTTTCAGGAAGTCTTCTATGAATTTTTCTTTCCAGATACGCTAAGGGTAGATCGAGCTTGATAGTTCATGAATATGTAGTAGGGTGCGATGTTAGTGATGTACTATTCATCATGTTTCACTGAGCTATAACGTATTGCACCTGTTCTAGTGGGTGATGAGATGTTGGGGGAATGAAGCTTTGAGGATGGTCTTTGATATGATATCTGAGCACTGGTGAATGTATTCAGGTTGCCTAAAATGCATGCTATTGTGAAATAGACACTGATTACTGATTCGAACCTGTGGGAAGCTTGTGGTGCAGGCCGGAGCGGTTCGGCACCAGTTTCTGGTACTATTTCTACTAGTAAGAGGAAGAGATAGATTTATTTATCTCATAGTGGAAGTATTTGCATGATGAATTCTTCAGGTGTCTATGTGATGTGTTAACAGTGTAGTAAGGAGGGGCACAAGAGACTCAGTGTCCACATGATCCAGTAGAGTGCTGAGCTTGTGGCAAGATGGATCATCTGTAGCATTTTTGTAGGGAGTTTCCACTAGTGACTAGTGATATGGGTTCTATGTAGACTCCACGTACATGAGTACGGACAACATCTTCTTATCAGTCAGGGAATTGCAGTATGTTAGGACATTCAGGCCGAGGTGGTGGTTGTGGCTGTGGTAGCCAGACACCCAAATTTTATAGACAGTACGGCGGGTCAGCTTAGGGCATCCATGCTATATCATTGGGCTGTGGCACCGGGCATGCATATGTAGTGCAACATACCCAACAAGAGAAGGATCCCAGAACTTCCATTTTCAGAGGTACAATTCTAGTTTCTTCTTTTTATCTTCAGTAATTTTCGATACTGGTGTTACACAGAGCTTTATATATGTGCCCATTGTGGAGAGCCTTGGGCTTTGTGTTTCTTCTTCTTTTGATATCATGATGCCAGACACTCCATATGGAATTAGAATGGCTGGTGTGCATCAGTTCAAGGAGTACCCCCTAGAGGATGGTGGGTGTTACTTTCTATGGGACCTCTAGGTTGTAGAGATGACGCGCTATGATGTCATTCTCAGGATGGACTGGTTGGTACCCTTTTGAGACTTTGTAGATTACCATCGTCGCCAGGTGAGTTTCATGTTACCAGAGGGCAGATAGTGTCTATGCAAAGGAGAATGGGATGTCCAGGAGAGTCGAGCTGGACCCCGAGCATCGTGGGCGAGGTGGGGTGACATTCTAGATTTCAAGTTTATATCTGGATGACTAGGAAACGTTTCAGAAGGATTTCCCTCTAGTGGTTAATTGTTTTAGGGATGTATTCCCAAAGGAATTTTCAGGTCTACCTCCAGATTTAAAGGCTGATTTATCCGTTAATCTTTTTCCAGGAGTGGCACTGGTTTTCATTCCTCCTTACAGGATAGCTACACTGGAATTTCATGATCTCAAGAAGCAGTTGGAGGAGTTTTAGGGAAAGGGTTTCATCTGACTTAGTACTTCTCCTTGTGGTTTTCCTTTCTTGTTTTCCAAGAAGGGGGATGATACTGTCAGAATATGTGTGGATTATCAGAAGCTAAACCAGTTGATGGTCAAAACTAATATCACTTATCGGGGATTGATGATCTTTTTGATCATCTTCGAGGAGAACATGTGTTCTTGAAGATTGATTTGTGATCTGGATATCATTAGTTGCACGTTAGACCATCAGACATAGCGCTTACAGCCTTTTAGATCATATATGGTATATACGAGTACTTGGTCATGCCGTTCGGACTCACGGACAAACCAACAGTTTTATGGCTCTGAGGAATAATGTGTTCCACACTTATCTGGATTCTTTTGTGGTAGTCTACGTGGATAATATCTTGGTGTACTCTCACACTCGACATGACCATGCTACCCATATTAAGATCATACTGAGTACACTGAGATAGAATAATCTATATTCTAAGATATCAAAGTTCCACTTTTGGATGGACTAGATACACTTCCTGGGATATATTATCTCAAAGGAATGAGTTGTAGTGGACCCAGAGAAAGTGAGAGCAGTCTTTTCCTGGGAGCAGCCTAATAACGTGTTGAAATACGAAGTTTCTTGGGGCTGTCTGGTTACTATAGGTGCATTATACAAGGCTTCTCCGACTTAGGAGCATCGTTGATGGGTTTGACTAAGAAGGGTATGAATTTTGTTTGGTCATAATCTGGCGAGTCAACTTTTCTGGAGCTGAAGTAAAGGTTGACATCATCACCAGTCATGATACTTTCAGAGCAAGGGAAGAGCTATAATGTATTTGTGATGCATCGGGTTTTGGGCTGGGAGTTGTTTTGATGCATGGTGATCAAGTAGATGCGTATGGGTCTCGGCAGTTGAGGACAGATGAGAGAAATTACCTGACGCATGATCTCGAGTTGGCTGCAGGTGTTCATGCATTACGCTGTTGGAGACATTATCTCTTGGGAGAACATTTTGTGGTGTTTACAGACCACAAAATTTTGAAATACATATTTACCTAGTGTGACATGAATTTGAGACAGTGAAGGTTGGTTGAATAACTTAAGTCCTTTGACTTTGAGCTTGACTATACACCTGGTAAGATTAATGGAGTAACCAATGCACAGAGTAAGAGGTCTCAGATACATGCAGTGCAGGAAGCCAGTGGTGAGTGGTATCTTTTGGATTTGTTCTCTAATATGCATTGGGAGGTGCACAGTAGTCAGGGGTGAGACTATCTTTCATCCTTAGTTGTGACTTTTACCCTTCTAAATAGAGCGAGGATGATACATCTTTCCGATTCATAAGGCCTAGTTCTATGGCAGTCGGTGGCAATTGAGACCCTCCTCCTAGTTGGACGGTAGGCGATGATGAGGTACTGTGTATCCATGGACGAGTGTGGGTTCTAGAGGATATATGCGAGGAGTTTATGTGGGAATTTTAGGCTTCATCTTGGGCAGTGTGTCCTAAGGTTTCTAAAATGTACCGTGACATGAGACATCGGTATTGGTGGTCACATATAAAAAGAGAGAGAGCTGGTTTTGTTACGAGATGTTCCACCTATCCACAGGTGAAGACAGACCATCAGAGGCCAGCTGAACTGTTACAATAGTTATCCATTATGGAGTGGAAATTGGATAATGTCATGATGTATTTCATGATCGGGTTGCAGAGGTCACATCGAGGCAGTGATGCTGTATGGGTTGTTGTAGATAGACTTACAAAGGCATCCAACTTTTTTCTGATCAAGGAGACCTTCGGTGTTGACGAGCTCAGGTAGTTGTATATTTGAGAGGTACTACATATTCATGAGGACCCTAGTTCTATCATTTTAGATAGGGACAACCATTTTATATCTCGTTTATGGTAGAGTAATCAGTGGGAACTGGGGAGATAGTTGCTTCTGAGCATAGCTTACCACCCTCAGACTGATGGCCAGTCAAAGTGTACAATACAGGTGATAAAGGACAAGCTGCGTGCATGCGTCATAGACATTGGGGGATCTTGGGAGAAGAAAATACCCTCGACCGTGTTTTCCTACAATAATAGTTTTCATGCATCTATTAAGATGGAAACTTACGAGACTTTTTATGGTAGGCCATGCCGATCACCCCTGTACTGGTTGGAGGCAGGTGAGTCAGCTTTACTACGACCACGCCTCGTGCAAGAAACTGCAGAGAATGTCTAGTTGATACAAAAGTAGATGGATACTGCATAGTCTCATTATAAATCATATTATAATCGCCATAGAAGACCCTTGGAGTTCATGGTTGGTGATCATGTTTTCTTGCATGTTTCACTGAGGTTGGGGCATAGGAGGATCATGAGACAGGGTAAAATTTCCCAAAGGAATGTGGGGCCGTCTGAGATTCTGGAGAGAGTTAGCCTAGTTTCCTATCAGGTTCTGTTACTTCAGAGGTACTGGGCCATGCACGACGTCTTCCACATATCTCAGTTGTGCCGTTACCACTCATACCCATCTAACATTTTCCAGCCCGAGGAGGATGAACTTCAGGTCGATGCATCCTTTTAGGAGCATCTGATTCATATTGTTGATAGGAGCACGAATGTTCTCTGAGGCTGGTTAGTTCCTCTCGTACGGGTTCTATTGTAGCATAGCCTAGTGGAGAACAAAACTTAGGAGTGGGAGACCGACGTACATGCTTAGTGGCCAGAGTTGTTCTCAGCTTTATCTTCACCACCCTTGGTAGGGAAATTTAGAGACGAATTTCTTTAAGGGGGGATGTTTGTAATAACTTGGTTCTTATTCTTGAGGTATGAGTTTCTTCTTTTGCTTTTCCTTCAAGGTTTTTTATGAAATAATGAAATCATGGAAAATCCCAAAATTTATGGGTACATGCTGTGTACTTTTTCCACACGTCATGTACTTTGGTCATGTGGGATGAGAATATAGGGCGTGTAGGCCTTTCAGTGATGAAGGGTGTAAAAACTAACTACACGCTCTGTACTTAGTATATACACACCGTGTAATCAGTCGGTAGGTGAATAGTAAGTTGGTGGGATTAGCCGCTAGTTAAATGGTAGTATACGTCGTGTACTTAGAAATACATGCCGTGTGACCAAGTTAACAGATGAACATTGAGGCGCTGGAAGGTGGCAGCCAAAGGAATAGTTTAAAAAAATGGAAAATACACGTCGTGTACTTGAGAGTACATGCTGTGTAGTTATTTTTTCGTTAAAAATAGGTAGTAGCCTACTCCATTAGTATAGGGGGCATATAACTCAATGAGAGATGTGAGAGAGAAGGCCGGAACTTGGAAGCGCTCTCGACCGTACATTGGGACTCCGATTCCTTCGCCATCAATCTCGTTTAATAGTGCGGGTGGGATATTATCTCTTCATGAACCTCTCCTTACAATTATTTCTCTAACAGATGGTATTTTATTTTCAATGGGTAAATGTTTTTCCCATATCAATGTCGTTCTCAGGTGATTCAGGAGGCATCGTTCACATATATCAGTCATAGGAGATCGAGGTAGGTGGTCTGGTGTTTATTTCTAAATATCGAGTTGATTTTGTGTAATGTGGTGCTACGCGCCCTTGTTTGGGATATCGTATGGCTAAGGCCTTGATCGTTAAGTTACATATAATTGCTTAGGTAATTTAATGAACAAGTATAAACTGCAGTTTGGGATCGTTGCCTTGATCCAAGCCCACCCTGTGAGTGCGTTTCCCTTGTTTATCGGTTTGGCCAGGATACCCGTGGGTATGCCATGATTATAACATGATTTGAGTTTTCTTGAGAGAAAATATATATTAATTTCTTACTAATGTGTTGGTATCGGCCTGATTACTTTCTTATCCTGAGGGAAGTGTTTTGTTTAGCCTGAGGGCAATGTTTTGTTTAGCATGAGGGAAACTTTTTTATGCCTGTGGGCAGTAGCTTCTGTGAATAAGGGCAATATCTCGTACACCCATGGGCAATATTCATTATACCTGAGGGAAATCACCTGAGGGTTTCGATTCTGATTACCAGAGGGTACTAATTTTTATGTTTTGAGGACAATGTTTGCTTTGAATATTCGCTATGGTTATTTCTTGTGTTATATCTTCCAAGTTAAAGCACATGCCTGGTATTGTTATTACCTTCTACTTGTAGTTAGCCTATTATGGTTTTTGTTGTGGCACTGTATAGGATATTGTTGGTAGAGGGCGGGATAATTCAATTATATTGAATTGTTAAATAATAATTAAATGGTAATGTAACTGGTATAAGTAGATTATTTTGAGTACTTCCTAGCTATCAAAATTTCATTATGGAATACTGATGTTGCACATTTTTCACTGACAGTTGGGCATGGGCCTTTGGTGGTTTCTTACTAGGATTTATTTCTCACACCCTGTTTGGGTCATATCTTAGGCCTAAAAAGATTATATTGCTGCAGGTTTTGATAAGGGAAAGAGTCCCTATATAGGTACTTGATTGTTTTAGAGGGGTAGGAGAGCATGGGACAGAGCGTAGGCTTGTAATGCTACTGAGTTCCTGCTGCACTGTTTTGTTTTACTTTTCAACACCTGTACCTTGTGCTGTATTGTTTTAAATTGCAGTGTATCCTATTTTGGATGCTTTCTTAGAATTTGGAACATATTGCATCATCATAAATATGATTTTTGGTTATTTCTTAACTTCAGTACCATTTTCCATTCTAGCTTGGTATTGCTTACTACATCCACTTTTGGTATGTTTGTATTTTCTTTATAGTGATACACTTTGAAAAATGAGGGAATAGTTTCCCCACTATTATACCTAGGCCCTCACTGCTAGTCAGCAGCCTCTGGAATTTATGGAAATGGGCTTGAGGTCATGTGACCAACCGGGTTTGGGGCACCCACTGTGTGACACCCGCATTCAGGTTATTACAAAAGCATCAAATATATCTTTTCTCAGCGTGATCTGTAGTTGAGATATAGAATGTGGGTTGAGTACTTTCAATCCTTTAACTTTTAGATTGCCTACTTTTTTGAAAAGGTAACGTAGTGGATTATGCCTTGAGTAGGAGGACTCAGATATATGCAGCTTAGGAGGCCAGTAGTGAGTGGAAGCTAATGGATCTATTTTCTAAGATGCTTTTGGAGGTTCATGATAAACAGTGGAGATTTTTCTTCTTTCTACAGATGTTACCTATACTCTACTAGATTGAGTGTGAATGAGTTTTCTATCAGACTCCGAAGGCCTATTCCTACAAGACACTGTATTAGGAGTGGACCTACTCCTAGGTGGACAATAGATGATGATTTGGTTTTCTATTTTAATAGACGTGTATGGGAGTCAGCAGACATACATGAGGATTCAATGCTAAATTTTCATGCCTCCGTATGGGTAGTTCATCCTATTTTCATGAAGGCATATTAGGATCAATATCATTAGTATTGGTGTCTAGACATAAAGAGGTTTTTATTTGGGTTTGTTATGATATATTCCACCAATCAGTAGGTAAGGTAAGATCATCAATGACCAGAATGCATTTTATTGTAGTTACCCATTCTTGGGTGGAAGTGGAATGATGTTGCGATGGATTTCATGGTGATTTTGCTTTTTTCACCTTGAGGAAATGATGTCGAATGTGATGTTTTTGATAGACTCATGAAGCTTTCACTTTTCATTCTGATCAAGGAAACCATCAGTGCTGATGATCATGGAATGTTTTATATCCGAGAGATAGTATATTTTAATGGGTTTCCTCACTATATTGTTTTAGATTGGAATGATCGTTTTACTTCTCTTGTCTGGCGGGGACTACAGAGGGCTTTTGGTACCTAATTTCTTCTGAGTACAACATTCCATCCCCTAAAAAAATGGATAATACAAGAACACAATTCAGGTTTTGGAGGATATGATTTGAACAAGCATCTTGGATTTCAGGATAAATAAGAGAGACACATAATCATGGTAATTCATTCCATTAATAACTTCTTTCAGTCAATGATTCAGATGGAATCATATGATTCTTTTTATAATAGGACATGCTAATCACCCCTATATTGGATGATTGAATGACATGCACTATCCTGGGACCTCATCTTTTCTAGGATATGACTGAGCAGGTGCCATTGTTTTGGAAGATGATGGCTACCAGAAAAGATTTCCATAAAACTTATGATGATCGAAGGAGAAGGCCCATAGTGTTCATGGTTGGAGATCATATTATCCTACATGTGACACCGAGGATGTGGAACATGAGGATTAGTATATAGGGGAAGATTTCACAGAGATATAGAGATCCATTTGATATTTTTAAGAGATTCGGGTCGATTGACTATTGATTTCAGTTACCTCACTGTTATCATGCTAGGCACAACATATTTAATGTTTCTTAGCTACAATGTTACTTTTCAAACTCTTATCATTCTTTTCAAACATAGGAGGTTATGTTGGAGGTGGATGCATCCATTGAGGAGCACCCTTTTTGGATTGTGGATCACAGCACGAAGGATCTCGGTGGCTGGTTTATTCCTTTGGTACGGGTGGTAGGGTAGCATTGGAAAGTGTAGGTTGTGACTTGGGAGAGGAAGACCAATGTGTGATCACAATGGCTAGAGTTTTTCATAGATTTATCACCACTAATGCCTGAGAAATTTGGGGATAAATTTCTTTAGGCGGGGGCATTTGTAACAACCTGGATCCTCATTTTTGGAATGGATCTTGTTTTTTGATTTTTTTTGAAGAAAATTAATAAATGGATATTTTTAAGTACATTACTTGTAAAACTGAGTACAAGCCATGTACCTAGATTTCCAACTACAGTCATATTCTGGCCATGTACTAGACGAGTACGTGGCCATGTGGTGACCCAACAGACCCACCTATGTTGGGGGATGGATAAGGATACTACACAACATTAACATTTAATTTACCCATCATGTAGTTTTATTTTTATTTGATATATCAGTGCGGGGTCGTGTATCATGTCCAGTACTGTATTCTTCTTCCCATATATCGTCCAGGAGCACTGATATATGACCGACAAACTCTAAAACCCTCCCGATTCTCTGTCCGGGCTCCGATTGAGACATTTTTAGGTGTTTTGGAATCCCACCAGTGAGTTCTCAAAACCCCTGGAGCATTTATTCTAGATTAATTCCCTCTCATGGGTTAATCGATGTTTATAGTTTTTCCCACATTGTAGATCTAAGCCATTTTTGGCGGATTCAAGGGACAACATTCAGGTATATCGATCGTACATGTAATGGCATGGACCTCTTCGGCCCATTCCTATGTCAAAAAGAAGGTCACGAAGTGTTTTGGAGGGTAAAATGGTATTTTCCCACACCTTCCAGAATTTAGAAACTACACGTCGTGTAGTTTGAGTACACTCCATGTACCACCATGCTGGGTATACCCCTTGTTGAAGGCTGTGTCCTTGCTGTGTGAAATAATGGGTGCACGCCGTGTGCCCAGTTATACACGCCGTGTAGTCCTTCACCGCGTACGCATTACCAGTCAACAGCCGTGTACCATGTTGGAGCCGTGTACTTGTCATGTGCAAAAAATGTCTACACGCCGTGTGTCTAAACTACATGCCGTGTAGTCTTTCCCCGCATATGCATTACCCTCAAGCGGTGTGTTAACCAGTCAACAGCCGCAGAGCCGTGTTGGAAGCCGCATGGAGACCGTGTAAAATAACCGAGTACACACCGTGTACCATAAATTACACGTCGTGTACTTTTCCTTTTATCACCTATAAAAGGAGGGGTCCCCTCCTCCTTTTCAACACACACCTCTCCTCCCCTCTCCTCTGAGCAGAGCTCTACCAAGAGACTCGGAGCCTCTTTCTTCCATGACTTCTTCGTCCGAGCTTCGATTTATGATCCGTCAGTGGCCACAGGATCGTAACAACGAGGCGGAGATTACGAGCTTGGATCCATTGTATTTCCTTTGGAATTTACTTTTCGACTTCCACCCAAGAAGGTTTTTCTAGGACCCGACAGAAGTGGCGGACGCCGACGGACGTCTTCTAAGGTTGATCCGGGGGAGCGTTGCGATCAGGAACCTGTTGAGGTAGGGATATTACCTTCGCCTCTTTCATTTTGTGCATCATGCGGGGTGGGTGTTCTATTGTTTACGTGAAACACTTTTGAACCAGTTTAATAAAGATAATAACTAGCTTATATAACGGGGATGGGAAGTTGTGTTTGTTGTTACTTTATATCCTGTGATATTATGTTGTGAACTGAATGAGCTTTTACCTACTGAAAATGACGGTCATTGGGGGCCTTTGCTTACACAAATAAATGTTGCCCTCTCCTCCTAGATTTTCTTATGGGTGGAAACCTTGTGGAATGTGGAAATTGGTTAATCACGTAAAGTTGGATGTTTAAAATATGGAACCCTTGTGTGATCACCCCTGTTAAACAAAATGGAATAATGAACATGTGGGTGTTGGATTGGTTACGTGGCATGTGTTGGGGGTGTTTTGTGGGTTGTTGTGGATCGGGTGAGCAGCAGGGCTGCGGTTGACTTGGTTATGTGTTGGTGTGAATGTTGTGATGGTGATGGGCAGCGGGGATGAAATAAATGGTATTAAAGGGATAATAATGATAAACGGGCTTCGGTGTGGTTGTGGTTATTGGCAGCAGGGCTGCAGGGATGGGCTTGTATGTGAATGAATAGTGGGTTGTGAATAATGAATTAAAGTGGAAGAGTTAATAAATGGTGGGGCGTGGTAATGGAACAGAGTTAATAATCAATGGGGATGGTTGGTTGATAAGAAGGGCTTGGTTGTGTTGCTTGTGTTTTCCTAACTTGATTTTTGGATCGCAGGGATATGTTTTATGAATGATCAATGTGGTTGGTTGTGGATAGTTTCCTAGTATTTAAGGAACTAAATAATCTAATTCTGCTGAAATGTGAAAACCTAAATGGGGTTGGGGTTTTTTGTTGGATGCATGCTTCGTAGTAGCAGTGTTGAGTCACGTGCTCAGTTTCTCTGTTTAGAAGCCATAGGTTGGGATGTGTGGTTTGAATATATATATATCTGTATCTTTTGTGTTTTATCTCACCCCACCCATGTTGAGAATTTAGTGCCGAACACTCCCATTTCATGGGATATGGTGTTTTTTACTTAGTTACTACCTCCTTACTGCTCATTCTCCCCTAGGATGTGATGGCCTGAGGCGACCTTACACCTAAGACTCTTCGGGTAGGTTTCTATTGGGGTGGCTTAGGCCCATGACTCTTCGAGAAGGTTCTACTTTTTCACAAGAATCATCGGGATGTGGCCCAGGAGTGTGCGGGCGAGATACATGGTTGTGAGGCCGAGGTGTGTGTGGGAGGGATATGTGGTTGTGAGGCCCAGGTGTATGCGGGCGGGATACGTGGTTGTGAGGCCCAGGTGTGTGCGGGCGGGATACGTGGTTGTGAGTCCCAGGAGTGTGCGGGCGGGATATGTGGTTGTGAGGCCCAGGTGTGTGCGGGAGGGATACGTGGTTGTGAGGCCCAGGTGTGTGCGGGCGGGATACGTGGTTGTGAGGCCCAGGTGTGTGCGGGCGGGGAGACTGTGGCAGCGTCCGGATGTTCGTCGTTACGAAGAGCAACTAACTAAAGGGAAATGGTGAGGGATACCCAATAATCTTGTTTCTTATATACTACTACCTGTTGTGCTTGTGTTTTGGTGAGGGTGGCTGGTGAGGTTGGGTGGATATAATTCCTTGCTAGGTTCCTTCTGTTGTTCTCACGGGACATTAGGATGTCTCCCCACTTGTGCACGAGAGCTTTAGGATACCCTAATGAGTATACTTGTATGGTCACCCTACATTTACTTTCAGGTTTCCAGGAGGACTACCAGGGCCATGCGGGACCCTACTAGTCGGACAGTTGGAGTTGTCGCAGTTGCTGTTCTCTTGTTTTCTTTTGTTATTCTACTTTGAGCTTTCTTGTACTTGTACCTTGTCATAAGATTGTTTAAACATGCATGTGGTATTGGTTTGGGTTTATTTCTACAAACTTGTTCTTTTTTCCTTTTTAGTGGTTGACTTGTCCTATTTCCCGATCCTAAATAAATAAAAAGGGTAATGCTTCCCATACATGTGAAAACTCATACCCTTAGTGCTAGTCGCCACCCTGGGGCCTACTGGAGGCGGGACTCAGAGGTCATTATCTCCCTTTTACCATTTCCATCTCAGGAGGGACATCTTTGGTGGGAGGGGGTCATGCCAGAATGGTATCAGAGCTTATGGTTGAGAGATAGGATGGAGTCTGGAGTTAGGCACAGTGAGGATTGCATGGGATGGTAGGGCACCAATGTTAGTTAATCTTGGGGCGTGACATAGGCCAGGGAAGACCGGCTAGGACACGGGATTTTAGGGCCCCCCGTGATCCGATGCAAGGACTCTGAGCCTACTGAACAACCAAGTGATACTACATTGATTATAGGGTAGAGACCCTAGGGAAGGTACATGCATCGTCATGATTGTGTTTTACTTGATTTGGGTGTTCTGGGAAAGAAATTAAAATAAAATGATAAAATGAAACCTTGAGTTTTTACTTACTACTTAGGCATAGGCGATCCTTGTTTACCGTACAGCTATGGCACTTGGACATCATCCCCGGGTGGCTCAGATGGCCGAGGCCCATCAGATTCAGGCGGTCGATCAGCTGAGGATTGATCGGGAGGAGAAAGATAGTCAGTGGAAGAAGACTCTCCGTTCTTTCCAGCGGCAGACCCTCAAGAAGTAAGAGGGTAGTACTTCGGATACGGAGACTGAGGGGTGGATTGAGGAGATAGGGATCTCTTTTACCTTGATCTGTGCTATGAGGGAGTACTGGGTTCCCCTAGCAGTCAGTTAGCTGAGAGGTGCGGCGCGACAGTGGTGGACAATCTACCTCGAAGAGAGGATAGAGGCAGAGGTTCCATGGGAAGACTTTGAGAAGGAATTTCGAGAGGAATTCCTTTCTCCCATGATCAAGGCGGAGAAGCGGTAGGATTTACTCTCCCTTCAGCAGGGGAGTATGTCAGTACGAGAGCTGGGGATCAAGTTCAAGGATCTCCTGTGCTTTGCTCCAGATCTCTTTCCGGATGAGGAGTCTCGGGCGGGACGTTTGGAGGCAGCGCTCCGTCCTTCGCTCCAGTATGCTGTCACCCCCTCCAACCTTCCGACGTACTTGGTGGTACAGAAGAAGGAAAAGGTTGTATAGAGGATGCACTCGCTAGGAGGTGCACCTCGATGGGGGGGGGGGGGACCAGCCTGGCTCGTCGAAGGGGGAGGCAGTCAGCAGCAGGTCTCCTGCGATAAGACCTTCCAGTTTCAGGCCGGTCGGGAGCAGGCCCCAGCAGTTCTAGTTCAAATCATCGGATCATCGTCCCTTTTTCAAGAGCCCAGGACCGAAGTGTTTTTATTGTGGAGGTTTCGGGCACGTCCAGAGTCAGTGCCCGACCCAAGATCAGTACGCTGAAGGGGGGAAGGTTCAACGCCCGCCTCAACAGCACCAATCACTGGAAAGACCCTTCCAGCAGCAACAGGCTCCAGTCCCTCTGAGGGGATATGGAGAAGGTGGTGGCCAACCACATGGAGTTCCTCAGGATTCCAATCAGGATGTGGTCGAGGAGGCGAACGTCAATAGAGAGGTAGAGGAGCTGGGCACGAATAGTTTCATGCATCACATACAACATCTCTAGAAGGACCAGGGATCAATAGTGATGTGTTTGGGTTTTCTTGAATGATCTCCTTTATGTTTTGTTCGGAGAATTACACTCCATTTTTGGAACTCTTTTGCTCATTCTTTGGGCCTGGACCTTGTTTTTGTGAGTTTTTAATGCTATGTTGTTTACCACTTTTCTTTAAATGTCTGTGAAGATCCCTATCATGTGGGGTGGGGAAGACCTAATCCCTAATCGAGACACATTAATGTGGATGTGATTAAACCCGTGCAGGCGAGTTAGTGCCGCCTAAAGTGGATAATATCTCGACATGGGGGAAGGAATCCCCCAAGCCATTTTTCCGGGCAGTGTGTGGGTTGTACGATGTTGGGGGTAGTGTAAGTTGGAAAATCCTAATGTATGGAAGTGGGAAGAACCGATTATTAATCGAGACGCATTAATGAGGATGCGATTAAACCCGTGCCGGTGAGTCAGTGCCGCCTAAAGTCGATAATATCTCGACATGGGAGAAGGAATTCTTAACACCTATAATTAGGGTTGGTGGTTGGGTTCCTGTTATAACGAGAACCCTAAGAGGTATCTTGTTGGGTTTCCTCTGGGTTGGGTTTTTGAATTCTCATGGACAAGAATGTTTTAAGAGGTATCTTATATAATGGCCCAGACCTCTCCGACCCATTCCTTTGTCAAAAAGAAGGTCACAAAGTGTTCTGGAGGGTAAAATAGACTTTTCCCACACTTTCTAGAATTTAGAAACTACATGCCGTGTAGTTTGAGTACACACCGTGTACCACCTTGCCGGGTATACCCCGTGTTGAAGGCTGTGTCCTTGCTGTATGAAATAATGGGTGCACGCCGTGTGCCTAGTTATACACGCTGTGTAGTCCTTCCCCGTGTACGCATTACCAGTCAACGGCCGTGTACCGTGTTGGAGCCGTGTCCTTGTCGTGTGCAATAAATGAGTACACACCGTGTGTCTAAAATACACGCCGTGTAGTCTTTCCCCGCATATGCGTTACCCTTAAACTGTGTGTTGACCAGTCGACGGCTGTGGAGCCGTGTTGGAAGCCACGTGGAGACCGTGTAAAATAACCGAGTACACGCCATGTACCATAATGTACACACCGTGTACTTTTCCTTTTCTCACCTATAAAAGGAGGAGTCCCCTCCTCCTTTTCAACACACACCTCTCCTCCCCTCTCCTCTGAGCAGAGCTCTCCCAAGAGACTCAAAGGCTCTTTCTTAATAACTTCTTCGTCTGAGCTCCGATTTACGATCTGTCAGCGGCCACGGGATCGTAACGACGAGGTGGAGCTTCCGAGCTTGGATCCACTGTCTTTACTTCGGCCTTTACTTTCCTACTTCCACCCGAGGAGGTTTTTCCGGGACCCGACAGAAGTGACGGACGCCGACGGACAACTTCTATGGTTGATCCGGGGAGCATTGCGATCAGGAACCTGTTGAGGTAGGGATCTTACCTTCATCTCTTTCATTTTGTGCATCATGCGAGGTGGGTGTTCTATTGTTTACGTGAAACACTTTTGAACTGATTTAATAAAGATAGTAACTGGCTTATATAACGGGGATGGGAAGTTGGGTTTGCTGTTACTTTATATCCTGTGATATTAAGTTGTGAACTGAATGAGCTTATACCTACTAAAAATCACGGTCGTTGGGGGCCTTTGATTATGAAATTAAATTTTTCCCTCTTCTCTTGGATTTTATTATGGGTGGAAACCTTGTGGAATGTGGAAATTGGTTAATCACGTAAAGTTGGCTGTTTAAAATCTGGAACCCTTGTGTGATGACCCCGGTTAAACAAAATGGAATAATGAACATGTGGGTGTTGGCTTGGTTACGTGGCATGTGTTGGGGGTGTTTTGTGGGTTGTTGTGGATCGGGTGAGCAGCGGGGTTGCGGTTTACTTGGTTGTGGGTTGGTGTGAATGTTGTGATGGTTATGGGCAGTGGGGCTACAATAAATGGTATTAAAGGGATAATAATGATAAACGGGCTTCGATGTGGTTGTGGTTATTGGCAGCGGAGCTGCAAGGATGGGCTTGTATGTGAATGAATAGTGGGTTGTGAATAATAAATTTAAGTGGAAGAGTTAATAAATGGTGGGGAATGGTAATGGAACAGAGCTAATAATCAATGGGGCTGGTTGGTTGATAAGAAGGGCTTGGTTGTGTTTCTTGTGTTTTCCTAACATGATTTGTGGATGGCAGGGATATGTTTTATGAACGATCAATGCGGTTGGTTGTGGATAGTTTCCCAGTAGTTAAGGAACTAAATAATCTAATTCTACTGAAATGTGAAAACCTAAATGGGGTTGGGGTTGTTTTTTGTATGCAAGCTTCGTAGTAGCAGTACCGAGGCACGTGATCAGTTTCTCTGTTTAGAAGCCATAGGTTGGGCTGTTTGGTTGGTATATATATATATATCTGTATCTTTTGAGTTTTATCGTACCCACCCATGTTGAGAACTTAGTGCCGAAGACTCCCATTTCATGGGAGAGGGTGTTTTCCCCTTAGTTACTAGCTCCTTCCTACTCCTTCTCCCCTAGGCTGTGATGGCCTGAGGCGACCTTACACCTAAGACTCTTTGGGTAGGTTTCGATTGGGGTGGCTTAGGCCCAGGACTCTTCGAGAAGGTTCAACTTTTTCCCAAGAATCTTCAGGATGAGGCCTAGGTGTGTGCGGGCGGGATACGTGGTTGTGAGGCCCAGGTGTGTGCGGGAGGGATACGTGGTTGTGAGGCCCAGGTGTGTGGGGGTGGGATATGTGGTTGTGAGGCCCAGGTGTGTGCATGCGGGATACCTGGTTGTGAGGCCCAGGTGTGTGTGGACGGGATACGTGGTTGTGAGTCCCAGGTGTGTGCGGGCGGGGAGAGTGTGGCAGCATCAGGATGTTCGTCATTAGGAAGAGAAGCTAACTAAGGGAAATGGTGCGGGGTACCCAATACTCTTGTTTATTATATACTACAACCTGTTGTGCTTGTGTTTTGGTGAGTGTGGCTGGTGAGGTTGGGTGGATAGAATTCCTTTCTAGGTTCATTCTGTTTTCTCATGGGACATTAGGATGTCTCCCAACTTGTGCACGAGATATTTAGGTTTCCCTACTGAGTATACTTGTATGCTCACCCTACGTTTACTTTCAAGTTTCCAGGATGACTACCAGGGTCATGCGGGACCCTACTAGTCAGACAGTTGGAGTTGTTGTAGTTTCTGTTCTCTTGTTTTCTTTTAGTGTTGTACTTTGATCTTTCTCGTATTTTTACATTGTTATAAAATTGTTTAAACATGCATGTGGGCTTGGTTTGGGTTTATTTCTACACACTTTTTATTTTTCCTTTTTAGTGGTTGACTTGTCCTATTTCGCGATCCTAAATAAATAAAAAGGGTAATTCCTCCCATACTTGTGAATAATCATACCCATGGTGATAGTCGCCACCCCGGGGCCTACTGGAGGCAGGACTCAGGGGTCATTATCTCCCTTTCACCATTGCCAGCTCAGGAGGGGCATCTTTGGTGGGAGGGGGTCGTGACAGTACAACATTGTGGTAGGTGTTTTGTGCCTTTTGTTGGGTTGTCTTGGATTATATATGATTAAAGTGCTGCATAACCACATTTTTGGTATGGATTGATTTGGAATTTAACCTTGTTTATTTGAGGTTCTGGTTTGATTGATTAATAATGTGTGGTTTCTTATTCATATGGTTGGATTAATTATTTATGGGACACCCCTTGGGAGTGTTTTCCTTGATTGATTGTTTATGCCCATTTGATCTAAGACGCCTATTAGGCTTTCCGTTTTTCCCAATCCTTGCATTGTTTGGATTTAGTTAATGATTATATGAGATGACTCAAATATGAATTGTGAATGTTTGAAAAGGGGGAATTATACTATCAGAGATTCCTAATGGATGGACATTTATGTATGTTTACTATTATGATGAACTATGGGTATTGACCGTGAGAGTGACCAGGTGGTCATCGATCTAGGGGTTTTGACTGCGAGAGCTTCTTATGTGGTTGTTTATATTTATTTGATAGTATATTTGAAAATGGTGTTTAGAATGTTAGATATTTCCTAGGTGAATGTTTTTAATTGTTTGAGAGTATATTATACCAAAGTGTTTAGACCGTGGGAGCTTTCCCAGGAGATTTTTTATAATTTTTTGATATTATATTAGACCTATGGGGTTAGACCATGAAATCATTCCTAGATGGTCATTATTAAATGTTTTTTGTTATGTTAGACCAGGGGGTTTAGATGGTGAGAACATTCAAAAATGGGGTTTTGTTAATAATTTAATGATTATTAAGTTTCTTCCAAGACAAAAAAAATCATGCATTTGGTCTTACGTTAATGATTAAATGGTCTTCTGAGACATCTATTTTTTTACTTACACTGGGGATTCAGATATTAGGCTTGATACTAGGGTTACATGATTAAACAGATGAATATAACTATTAAATGAATGTAATTGAAAATTGTAGGATTGTTTACTTTTGTGTAGTTCTGAGATTATTGCTTCATTTCTCCATATTACCTACAATATATATTCAATGACAGTTATGGACAGATCATTTGGTGGTTTCCTACTAGGATTCATCTCACACCCTATTTGTATTTTTTATTGGACAAAAAAAGAATGTATGATTGCAGGTATAGAATTAGGAAATCACCCTTCTTCATCAGGTACTTTATTTTCATTAGAGTCTGATAGCATGGGACCACAATGAGGCTTGTAATTATGTTATAGTTTAATTATTTCTTTTGTACATGGTTTTTATATTTCTTTCCATCATTGTGACTAGTTTGAAAGTCTTCTACATTACGTATTCCATGAATCATATATATATATATATATTGTTTCTTATGATGGATTTAATTTCATTTTTATGTTGTTTATTTCTGTTTAGTATTACTGCTTACACTTTGGTTTACTATTTTTTCCACTGTGTATACTCTAACAATGAGTGTATAGTTTCCCCATTATCATACCTTTTCCCTTACTACTAGTCAGCAACCTCTGGTATTTGGGGGAAACGTGGATTATGTTATTTGACCACCCCGGTAGGGGGCACCTTTAGGTGGCACCCGGATCCGGGATGTTACAGAAGCTATCAATGATATTTAATTTATTTAAAAATTTTAATAACGAAAATCCATATAATTATAAATTATTTAGTTTTAGAAAAAATAATTATAACATTCATTACCAAAAATTCCACATTATTATTACAGTAAAAGCAACACTGTGTTAGATTTTTTTACACATCACTTTGAGTTTTATCAAAATAACCCAATATATTATTAATATAAATATATAAAATAAATCATTATAAAAAATAAATTATTCATATAAATATGAATATTAATAAATATTTATAAATATTAATGAAAATGTATTCATATAATGAAATCATAAAAAAATAGAGTATTTCATTTTCGATAAAATAAATATATGTTTAGAAGCTAGTATTTCGGAAAATGATATTTTTATTGATTATTTTTAAAATGAGATAATTTAATTTTTCACTTTTTTAGAAAATTATTATAATTAAATAAACATTAATTTTTAATTCACAATGCAAAAAATATCTTAAGGTTATTTTTTATTTTCTGAAATGTGTTAATTTATGATAAATAGTGAAAAATAATGAATTTTAATGGAAAAATACATTTTCAATTATTTAATTTATGATGTAAAATTATATATTAAATTGGTTTTAAAATAAAATTTATTTAATTGTATATACTTTATTAATAATTTAGTTTATTGGAATCAATTTCATATTCAATTTAAATATAAATAATTTCTGAACATTTGTACATTTTCACATTAAAAACATGGTTTCTCATCGTGTATATGGGGTTAATAATAAGATAAAATTTAAATTTATTTAATTTTATTTGGAAAAATTAATTAAATATTTAAAAATCGTAATTTATATTATCCAAAAATTTAATGTTATATTTTTACAAAACTGAAATGGAAAAATTATAATTTATTTATGTCGATTAAAGAAAAAATTGGTTTGGTGTGTGGTTAAACTAAAAAGATAAATGATAAAAGTAATAGAAAACATTACAAAAAATAATTTCTCCTTATTTAAACATTATATATTGTAGTATCTATATTTGAACATTATGGTATCCTTCTGATATGAATAATGGTGTTAAAAATTCATTGTTTTCAAAAAATATCAAATGTGCCACTCACCACTCTTATAAAAGAACATCCCATATCCAATATTACTCAGAAAAAAAACCCAATTGGTATAGAGAATAAAAACCCAAATCATATCCACAATTCAAGTGTATAATCTTATAATGTTTATATTTCACATAGATCCAACCTAAGATGTTTTTTTGGTAAAAATCTATAGAGGGTACCTGATGAAAAGGTAATGTCCATCAACAAGTGTTTTTGTTTCATTTCATCCTCTGCATCGTTAAATTAATATGATACCCAAATGATATAATAAAACAATTATATTTTATATTGAGAATTTTATATGTTATGTTCATTATCAAAATCAATTTCCACTTCCATAAAATACGATACAAATTAGTAGTTCATGTATACGGATTACTACCGCCTCGTGGACCGATGTCATTCATTATTCCATTACAAATAATTAAGGTTGAGAATAATGTTAAATTTTTATTATATGTGATATTTATAATATTATTATTCTTACTATATTAAGATATGATACATACCATCATACTGTGCATTTTATGGGAAAATGATAATGTCTATTGTGTGTACGGTGGATTAATGCCTCGCGAAGAGATGGGATTCAATCATTCATTACATGTAATTTAATAAAGATTGGTTTAATAAACATATGTTATATATATAAAACACTAATAATTATGTAGTTATAATATTTAATTTAATTTTGATTCTTTCAATCAATAATGAAAATGGAAATGACATTCATGCGTATGTACGTTCTACTGCCTCCATGAATAGGGTATTTCATTTTCTATGACAAAAGTTTATGTATTTACATAGATAAATATATAATATAGATATAATATATTAATATAATTTTTATTATATTAGATATTTTGAAATTGTGGAAAAATAATACGAACCAAAATTAAAAATTCAAAAACATATATTAAAAACAAATCCCTTATTACAAAAAATATAATGTTAACATGGAATTATTATTTAAGGGAAAGGATTTTGGTCTCAATTTTACTTCTTTGAAAATTATGTTATATCCTAAACCTATATTATTTTATGTGGTGTATATAAAACTCCATTTAAATGTAATATCATGGATTTATTTATACTTATGATATTTAATGTTTTATTTTACTTTATTCTTTGATATGGGTTATGATTAAATGTTAACAATGTAGTATAGATTTTTTTTCACAATCTCAATGTTTACTAGGATTGATTATGATTATGTTTACAATTATAATATATTATGATAATAGCTCAATAAAATAATTTATTTTCTTATTCCTTGTTTATTCATGATAATTTCACGTAATGGTTCCATTTTTCAACTCTTTGGTACGTAAAATTGATCCCACTTTATTTCCTTCTTTAGTCCAAAATCGTTTTTCATCCAAGACCATATATTTTATTTAAAATCAAATATATTATTAAATTTACCCAAATGATTTATATATTAAAAATTTATCCTTCAATTCATATTTTAAATGAAATTTGGAGATTAATATTCAAATAATTTTCTAAAAAATATCCATTTTGATTTTATAGAAAATGTGAATGAAATATTTGTATTTCATGACGTAATGACGAATCATTATTATTAAGATTCATTTATATTTTTTCAAGGTGATTTACAAAATACTGAATTTTAAAAAGGATATATGTTATATATATAAATTTTCTTCAATGTGGAATGAATATTTTCGTAATGATATGTTTTAATGATCTTTAAAAATCATTTTTCATCTATGATGGCATATATTGATGTTAACAACAAATTAATAGGGATTTTTCCAAGGATACTATTTATATTATATATATTAATATTTTATTTTTATTTCTTAATGTATTATAGGAAAAAAATTTCCCATCGACGGGTTATACCTTGAATAAATTCTTATGAAACAATCTATTTTCATGGGGTATGATTTTATGAAATTAGGAAATGAGTATGAATCCTTTTTTTTCCAAAGGTCACAAAATAAAGATCTATTTATGAAACCCATTTCATTTAATGGGAATTTATATGAGTAATACATTATGATATCATGTAATTAATATGTATTAATTTCATTTATGTGATGTGTGGGATATATATCCCCCAATGCATTTGGTAAAGATTTATATCTCAAGAAATTGATTGGACTCGAATAGGGTTTGATCCCTGTTTAGTAAGGGAAATTGTCTATTATGATGTTGATGTGATTTTATCATGAATAATATTAATTTTTTGTAGAGTAAGACCATTAAACTATGCTATCCACTGTATTAGTCCCCGAGTATTATGGAAATGATTTTTTATTCTTATTTTTATGTCACAAATCGATATCATAAGACATTTTTATACACTCATGAATTATGTTCTATGATTACCTTATGATTCATGTCATATGAATTGCTAATATTTATTACATGAAACATTATTATGATCTTCTATTTTTAGGGTACGGTCTTAAAATATCATTCTTATGTTGTTATACCCTTATTATCATATTATGCTTACATGTCTCCCTTGTTTACCCGTACTGAGAAAATAACATAACCATATCTTATGATTCCTTTTCACATGTAACAATTAAATGAATTGTGGAAGATATTTATATGAAGGGTTATAGTTATAAATATTATTGTGTGTTTTGATGAAGTTTACTTATTTAATCACTATTTTTGTTTCCGTGTTTCCAGAGAAATTAAACAACTATCGCCATTAGGATTTTTTTAATTTAATTGATATCCATAAAATGTGATGAAATATATATATATATATATATATATATATTATTAGATAAGTATTTTATAGATTTTATTAGAAGTTAGGCTTTCTAGAACTTTCTATCATGGATGAGTGACCCTAAATATGATCCCAATTAAATTTTTAGAATATAATTGAAAATATGGGTCAATGTATATTAAACTTCCATATAATTTCTGTAAAGTACAGAGAGAGCGGTTTCAAATTAATTATATCTAATTCAATATAATATATGTGGATGTGGCTCTAAAACTGAGGTACCTAGGGGTAATAAATCTTGAAATAACACATTCAACTTGACTCAATCATCACATATTGATTAAAAATAGACCCAGATGACCACCGATTTTGACACTCCTAGGGGATATAGAAAATAAATTCACAAAAATATTTAAAAAAAATCATGATTGAATTAAATAGGTGATGATAATGAATGAAATAGGATAATACAATGGTGTCATATATTAATGATGTTTACATGTTTCAAAAATATTATAAGTTATTTTTCATGATTTTGTGGTTCACCACAATGATTTTTGTTTTTTAAAATATGGTTTTTGGTTGTAGTCAATGGATCATAACTAAACGAACCATGTTAATGATGAGTATGAAGAAAAAATAAATTATTGTCACCCTAGGAATCCAAATTTTATAGTATATGGAATTAAAAATATTGTCTTTATTCTCACACATCTTTATAAATCTATTAATCATGTTGTACATACAAATGAACAAAGGAGGGAACAAAAATTTATGGAGTTATTCATGAGTAAATTTACACCATCTATTAGTGTGCCATATGATCAAATTATTTCTAATTAATTGATAAACACTTCTTAAATAATATTATATACTCACTAGTTTTTAGAATTAGAAAATTTCATTTTGGATTTATACTATTTGGAATTTGAATAAGATCATTGGTAGAATCTTTTCCATAATATGAAGAGTCCTAATGAAATTGACTCAATGGATTGGGATTTGATCAATAACATATCTTTTATGAAATAAATTCCATGTATTCTCTATTAGAATATGGGGAAGGAGTTTCTTTAGCTTAAGAAAAAGGATAATGAATCTGTTGGTACGAGTGAGGAAAATAATTGTATACTTCTATGTTATAGTTATGGTATTACCATCCTACATGAATGCACAATTGATCGGTACCACCATGTCATAAAACAAAGAATCCAAATGGAATAATCCCAAAGAGACTTCAGTATCTACAAACATATTTCTCAATATTTTATCATGGTGGAATTTGGAGTTGGAGTTACAAATATATCTCATGGTTTTGACAAGAAGTGAAAATTTTTAATAAAAAAAAATCTATGAACCATGAGAGAGAAAGAGATGATATTTTCTTTTATGGTCGTAGTGTAGGAATAATCATGTTGGATATTTCTTTGTGTGGTCTAGTCAATGTTTTAAGTATTTAATAGAAGGCCATTAAGAAATTTATTACTATTATTATGGGAATAATTTAGCTATTGAAGTGAATAAGGAGAAAGAAGTATATAATGCACTACACATAGTCCTGTGTTTCAAATGAAATTTGCAAAAAAACTATGATAACCAATTCCCAAATCTAGTGGTCAATGATGTGATTCAACATCATTATTTATTAATACAATTGAAATATTTAAATATCATATAATCAATATTTCTGATGATTGGTTATTTCAAAAATGGTGAATGCTGCACATACCATCCGCTCTAGAACTGCTAATGTATTATTTGACTTTGGATCTACCCATTTTTTCAAATTTGAACTGTTTTCTTGGGGAAATAATGTTCCACCAAAGTAATTATATATAGATTTAGTATTTAAAACCCATAATGGTATGATGATCGCATCTCATGTCTATGAATCCTTTCTAGGTGACTTTGGTGGGAATTTCAATCCATTAAATCTAGTTATTCTTCCTCTAGATAAATTTGATCATTTATTGGGAATGGATTGGATTTCATACATAAATCAAACATCAATTGTCAAGTAAGGAATGTCACTATTTATTTTAAAATCCATCATATGATAATCTATCAATGTGATGATATCTATGAACATCCGATGGATATCACATTTATTGTATGGGTCTTAATTCCCATTATGAATGTGTGTTTATCTAAAATGGTGGGGGAAAGTGAAACCAATTATATTTATAATGAGAATGAATTTTTTGATGCCTTTTTAGTAAAATCACATATAATACAACCAAATATTTCCTTTTAGTTTATGAAATAACTGATACCGGGTGCCACACACATTTTAATGACTCTATATAATGTCCCTGATTGAGCTGTAGGTATTGAAGAAGCAATCCCGAAGAACCTTGAACTGGGGTTCTTTCTACGGAACCCTTGAAATTTTTTCAATATTTTGTTCAAATACTTTTTCTTTCATTGTTCTATATTATTTAACATTAAACACTACATTTTTCATGAGTTTCACTACACTAATTTTAGCTTATGTCACATAAAACAACGAGTTTAAATGAAACATAAAATATTTCAAAAGCATTATTTTATGTTTATCACAGATTCATTGGAATTACTCTTATGAATATGATTAAATATATTATTAAAATATATGGATTTCAAATGTATAAAAATTAATTTCATGATGTCCAATAAAATAAAAATAAAAATAAGAATCCTTTGCAAAGAAATATTTTATTTTTCAAATATTTTTATAAAAATAATAAATTTTTACCATATTAGAATAAAGAAAAAAGATTAATTGATTAATTTTATAAAATATAAATATTCTATATGTCATAAAAATTTTAACATAAATATAATATTTTTTCTATACATGATATAAGAATAAATACAATTTTAGGTTCAAAACTATATTTTTCTAAAAAAATATCTCATCAACATTTTAGAAAATTATTCTAAAATTAATTGTTTAATTTTTTTAAAAATATATTTGGAAAAAGAAACTCAATTTTTTAAATAATTATATCATGATTATATTAAGGTAAATAATTGAGAATTTAATAAAAAGATTAAATTCTTTATGAATAGTAAAAAAATTCTAAATTTAATTTAAAGATACCATCACTTTTCAATTATTTATATACATAAATAAAAACTTATATTTTTATTAGAATATAATTAGTTCAATAATAAATATATTAATAAAATTTATTTAATTGGATTCAGTTTCATATTGTTGATGGATATAAAAATTGTGTCTACATTTGAAGATTTTTTAAATTGTGAACTTTATTTCTAATCGCATATGTTAGATTAATATTAAAAATATATTTCCACTTATATGAATGGATTTTGGATAAATGGAATCCATATTTTTAATTAAAATAATATATATCAAATAATATGATCAATATAAATTTATAAAAAAATATATAGTTTAAACTATTAATGATTATTTAATATGGTAAATATAAAAAAAGTGTTTACCAGTGGTTTAAACTAAATATATAAAAGTAAAAGTGAATAAATGTTTTTCCAAAAACTATTTTGAAACCTTATTTTGAGACTATCGTGTCTGAGTCTCTAAATTACTCAATTCAGATGTGTTTTTTACTGATGAAAATGCGGCTACACCTTTTTCTATTAAAATACATAATGTGTGCCACTCCTCCCAACTTATAAAAGGACAGACTATATCCTCTCTTATCCATAGAAAAAAAATCATTTTTTTCAAAAAAACCTAACCGTGTCACTTCCATACATCCTTAATATCTTAATAGATTCCTTATTTTTTTGATGAAATTAATCTCGGGAATTACTTTGTTTCATTCCAATGGAGGATAACATAAGAAGAGGTAACGTTCTTCAACGAACATTTTTGTTTTATTTCATCATCCACCTCATTAAATTATTATTAAAAAATGTTGATATAATAAACTTAGAATAATAAATATAATTATATTTTCTTATTTTAATGTAATGACCTACAAGAACCTCAACTTAATCAAATTGGTTATAAAACCTTCATTCTTGTGTATAATGGACTACAACCTTGCGAACTGATGCCATAGGTTATTCCATTACCGCCACTCACGGTTTTTTATGATTATATATATAAAGTATATGTATGATATTAGTTACCTAATCATACATATTTATTCATAATATCATATTTAAATTTTTTTATCCTCCATTCCATAGGGGGTATGATAATGTCTCTATTACGTATGGTGGAATATTTCCCCTTGAAGCGATGTGATTTGTTTTCACTAACTCTTCAAATGGAAATAAATAATTTATAGAGTCAATTTGTATAAGATATATAAATGAAATAATTATTATATTAATTAAATATTTTACATTATTATAGTAAAAAATATCATTTCCTTTCTTACCATTTCACTCATTGAAATATGATAATATCCCTTGTGAATGTGTACACTACCTCAATTAAGAAGTGATGTGATGCACTTTTCATCACCAAACCACATGATTGATAAGTATAAGAAATTATATGGTATTTATGATGTTATTATCATTAAAAAAATATAATATATTACATACATCCTTTCAATAATGATCGTTGAATAATGAAAATTTTACTCAGGATAACGTATGACCTACTGTCTCCATTCTTGTAACATACTTCATTACTAAAAAACATCATTCATGTTTTTTATTAAATGTATAATTGATATATAAATATTATAATAATGTAATTATTATTATTACTGAGACAATTTAACCCTTATCAATTTAATATCACTGAAAATAAAAAATCAAAAAATATATGAAAAACTAAGTAGTAATTAGCCTCAACCTGATTTTAATGGGGAATTGGCGATTAACTGGTAATAAAAGGCAACAAGAACATAATAAATATAATGAGATATATATATTTATATATATATGCATATGGGTTTTTAATATATATATATATATTCAATAAATCTATTATTATTATGCAGTTGTTTAGAATATGTGCGAAGGAATTCAGGAGTAATCGTTAGAGATTTTTCATGACTTTAATTTTCTATGAGTCAAATCCCAGGTTAATAATGTATTTATAATATATGGTGTATATAATTCTCATGAATTTATTTTATTATTTTTAGAAAAAAAATTATGTTGTCTTCTACATCCATTTTAGGATCATTGTTTTTTAGGGTTTACAACAACAATGTTATCAATGTCGTATGGAATTATTGACTAAATTTTACATAATTAACACATATGAAAATGTTATGATCCAATATCTTTTGATGAGGTATATATTATACCTCATTTAAATTTTATATCATGAATATAACTATTTTAATTATATTCTATGATTAATTTAATGTTACACTTATATGAAGATCATGATTCAATGATATCAAAGTTGTAATAGTTTTATGTTCCAATCTCATTATTTAACTATATATATTTTTCATTTTTATTCCCATGATGAAATATTATGAAATATATCTAAATAAAACCATGAATTTAATCACTAATTTTTTTTCATGGGAACACATGTTTTCATTTCATTTTTCTATTTTTATATTATCAAGAGTTAACTAATGGTATTATGTGAAATAAACTTTATTATTCTCTTCAGTCCAAAAAAAATTCATTCAAAAAAATGTTTTTATGAAATTATATTCAATTTTTAACATTATAAAAGTAAATAATTAAAGTAATTCTTAAAAAGTTTTTAACTTTTTATAAAAATTATGTTAGTTGAAAGTTTGGGTCATTTTCCATGTGGTGTCCATTTAACTTATAAATTTTTATTGAATCATTGTACAACCTAAATGGAATTTCCAAATCCATGGCCATTACATTCATTGAAGGTTTTTTTTCTATTTTTTCAATGTTATTTTCTATTAAATATATCTTTAAAATAATTTACAATGTGTTTTTAAATGATGAACACTTATAAATTAGTATGGTCCTTAGGCACATGTTTTTTAATTTTAATGAATATTTATCTAAAAAGATTAAATATCTAGGTTTAAAAATATTGGTTCTATACAAGTTAATCAAATTGTGTTACCTTGGGGTGCACCAATTCATTTTGTTAAAATATATATGTATCAGTAAAACTCTTCATTGATTATTTGGATCTGAACAAGATCACAATTAAGAATTAGTATCCCCATCCTCGTATTGATGAATTGTTTTATCAAATATGTGGATATCATTTGTTTTTTATTATTTAAATTAAATATATATATTCAATTGAATTTCAAAAAAAAAATGTAAATACCAAATAAAACATTTTTTGAAATGTATGGTCACAACGAGTATATAGTGAATGTATTTGGTCATAAAATTCCTCCCTTTATCTTCATGGATTTAATTTAATAGAGTTCTGAGAAATCATTTTGAGTAGTTTGGGGTATTATTTATAAATGATATTATTATCTATTCAAATTGAAATGAAGAGAATGAAGACCAATTGAAAATGGTACTACAGAACATAAGGAATGAGTAACTATATGAAAAATTTACAAATTTGGAATTTTGACTGAAAATGTTTCATTTTTTTGTCATATAATATCTGGAGAGGGTATATAAGTAGACCCCTCAATGATGGTGGAAAAATTATTGTTGGCATAGACTAAGCATTGTGACTGATATCTATAGTTTTCTTGGTTTAGCTAGATATTAGTGATGTTTTATGAATGATTTCTCATGAAAAAATACTCCTCTGACCAAGTTAACTAATAAGGGAGCCATGTTTCTCCATACAGTTGAAAGTGTTGAAAATTTCATGGAACTGAAGGGAAAATTAGTTACTGCACATTTTAATACTATACTTAGTTTTTTAGAATAGTATTTAACTATAGTGATGAATCCACGAAGGGAATGGGATGTGTTCTCATATAGAATTACATGGTTATAGAATATTCCCCAATAAAATTGATATATGTTGAGAAAAATTACCATACTCATGATTTGGATTTAGTTATGGTATGTGTTTCATTAAAAATATATTTTAATTATATTAATTGTGATAAGTTTGATATATATACTGTTCTTAGAGGTATAATGTAAAAATTCATATTGAATGAGCTAAAATATACATTTAGATGATCATTAGAGATGATTAATTGTTTTCATTTTTTAATAAATTACCATGATAGGAAACAAATGAAGGAAGATATTGATTTGAATTTAAATGACCATTCTAGATTATACAACATGAGGATTACAAAAGATAGAATATTTCTACATTTGGAATGGATTATTAGGGAAATATTAATATAAGGGGGAAATATTATATTTCACAATTGAATGTTGATCTATTATCTAATTGAGAATTAAAGAGGAATATAAGGAAGATGTAGAGATATAGAGGAAGGATACAAATTTTCATGAGTTTGAGCTTGATCAATATTAAATGATGAGGTTTAGAAACTATTTATTTCATCCATCACAACATGATTTGAAGAAAGTGTTGTTATATTAATATTAAAGTTATTCATTCATTATTAATATGTGATTTTTGAATATTTATAGGTATTTGAATGTGTATTTTTTATGGGTGTTATGAAGGGAGATAACACATAGTTTTTTTATAGGTGGATAGTATTCCAAAAAGTAAACTCTGAAAGATAAAATTATAATGACATAATACATACATTACCCATACTATAATTGAAATTTGAAAAAACTCAACATTTATTTTTTCATCGGACTCCACAAAATGTACTAAGTGAAGAGTAGTATATGTGTTGTAGTTAATCACCGTACTAATTCCAAAAAATCAATCACTACGAAAGAAAATATCCCTCTTGATTAACTCATCAGGATATACCTTATGATAGTGGTAAGGTTAAAAATATTCTCAAATTCCATTTCTTCTAGTTGGTATTTAAGTATCAACTCATTGTTATAGAAAAGTCTTCAAAAAGATCATGATACATATTTGTTTTTTTGCAGTACATATCAACCTTATAAAAATGGTCAGTCATAAAATTATTTCACGCATATAGGATACTTTGAGATATTTTTTTTGGATTTCAATGTTTGTTGGGATAAAAAACATAATCTAGTTGATTTTATTTAGGGAAATAAATTCCATCCCAACATTCAGATGATTCCTTTTGAAAACCTCTATGGAATGAAATGTAGTGATCCAACATGATGGAATGATGTTGGAGAATGAAAAATATTGGCACCTAAGATAGATAAAGAAATAGTAGAGAAGATTAAATCAATTCTGAAACACATTATGTAATCTCAGAGTCTATTGAAGTGTCATGCTGATAATAACTGGTGTGATCCTTAATTTTTAATAGTAGAGGTATTGTTTTTATGAATTTATCAATTGAAGAAGTTCATGATATTCAAAAATAATGGGAATGTAAGCCCTTGGTATATAAGTCCATTTGTAATTATTGATCATATAGTCACCATAAAATATCAAATGGGTATTCTAATTAACCTCTTAAATGTTTGTTATGTGTTATATATATCTTTTTTGAAGATATACATATCTGACCATTCACATGTACTGAACTCAGTGTTCAATCTATTAAAACATGACGTTTCTTATGAAGAATATCCAATGAAGATTCTAGTTCATAATGGGATCATTCTATGAAACAAGACCACTCACCTGGTCAATGTTTTATTCTAAACATTCCAATTTAGGGAAGCTATGAGGGAACATGGGGATATTATAAGGTAGAAGTATACTTATTTTTTTTATTTGAGGGGGAAATTCCACTTAAGTAGGTTATAATATAACAAAAGGAGTTTTTATTATATATTATGTTTTCATTAAATAAAATTTATCTAACATAATTAATTTTATTCAATGCCAAGTTAATCTTGTGTTACACACAACATTGGTTCAGATTAGGTTACACACGACACTGATTTTTAACAAAACCATGCTATACCACAAAATCTCAGTTAGAGTAAACCTCTGACCATTTATTAAAATAAAATAAAAGTACAAAAAGCAAGTAAATAACACAAAATAAGACAACTACATATCATAAAAATCATCCCCATCACCATATTCATCTGCATTAGATGATTCCCACTCTGAGCATTCATAGTGCCGAAGGATATTAGAATATTTCCTTCTCAGATTCAGCTTCTCTAATGAGAGAAACTCCTTAGAAGATTTCAATTCCTTTTTCAAACTAGTGGTAGTCCCAGAAAATCCCTCCCTCTTGAAGGATGATTTGGTAGACACATGGTTTTTCAAGAAAGATTAATTTTTCTTTTTCCTTCTTCCTGGAGGATCAGTCAGACCACCTTCACTTGTAGTCAATTTATTTTTTCCACCTTGAACAACATCACTGTAAGATAGCCTAACAACATCACTATCTTTTTCTTTGTCACTATAAGATACATTTCCCCACTTTCCATTGATGTTCAGATAATCAACTGTTTGGTAGCCATCAATCCCACCAAACAATATACCCGTTGATACATTCAAACACCCTCCTCCTACTGAGTGTAATTTCATTTTATCATAGATCGTCTTGAAGCATTGAAGGGGAACCTTAGTGCCAGGACATCATGTGACTCTGTTCCAAGTGTATCAACTATCAGGGCAGGTATAGAAGCGAAACAAAGCACCATATTAGTAGATTCATTTCTTTATAGGCCATCCTAACTAGGAGAAACTTTCTAACAAAACCGGGATATATTATAAATATATTTATATAAACATGACTGTTATAACCCAAAAATTATACAAAGTCATATTAATAATAAAAATAATTGTAAAATATTAATCGTTAAATTTTTATATAAAGGCATTTTATTGATAAAAATTTACTTAGTTTTTTATAAAGTAATTTTTTTAAAAATACTATTTTCTCATAAAAATGATTTTTATTTCATTTTGTGAACATAAATTATAATATATTTTAGAAATTTTATAACATTATGATGAAAAAAATTATTCATTTTTAAAATAAATTTTTTTATTATAGGTAATGGTATTTTTATGGATTTGTATGAAAATATTAATTTTTTGATGAATGTTGAAAAATAAATAACTTTAATTGGACAATATATTTCATTTATATTATTTATAAAGATAATTTATTTTATAAATTAGTTTTTAATTAAAATAACACAAATTATAATTATATTAATCAAATTTATATAATTTTAATCAATTTCATATTGAATTTTCATATAAGAACATTGTTACCTTTTGAACATTTTCTCTTTGACAACATACCTTCCTATAATTTCTACAACATTAACAATAAATTATATTTTAACAAAAAATTTAATAAAATTAGAATTAATTAATTAAATATATTGAATAAAAATAATTTATATTATATTGTAATTTCAACAATGTTTTTGGAAAAAAATTATAGTAAACTAGTTAAAAACTATTTACTGCGATTAAAGATATAATAGGATAACTGATTGGATTAACTAAAAATATAAATGTTAAAAATAATATAAAACGTGTCCAAACCAAATTTTATCCCTATATATAAACATTATCCATTCTATCATGGAAAATTTACCATTTTTTAGCCTTATGAGATGAAGAATACAATTATGGACTTCATTATTTTTTAAAAAACAAGTCTCCCACTCACCCCACATATAGAAGGCCACCCCTCTCTTATCTTCTTCAAACCATCACACGATTAGTTTTTTCAAATTACTACAAAAACCACATTACTTATTCCCATATCATATTAGAATCCATTTTCCATAAATAAATCCAATAGAGGAAGGATTTTTATTAAATATTTGAAGGATACGAGAAGAACATGTATTGTCCATCGATTTTTTTGGGTATTATTTCGTCTGAAAAATCCTACAATTATTATTATAATATTATTATTTAATATAACATGTATCATCCATAAAAATATATATTGTTATTTTAAAGGAATGACCTACAACCATATACACTTTCATCAAATGTGTATCGATATCCTCCTAACGCTAGATATAATGATGGACTTATTATTTATTTATATTGTATTGATGATATTATGATAGTTATGGGATTATTTTACAACAAATAACTTCAAATATTCAATTTTAATGTAATCTGATAATGTTACTTAGGTGCGTGAAGAACTACCACCTCATGAAGTGAGGGTGTCTGTTCACACTTTACAAGGAAGTTAGTAAGGGTGTTCTTAATGAACATATGTGATACATATGGAAAGAAATTATTTCATAATTATAATATGTAATTTAATTATCTTTATATCAATCCAATAAGAAATTCAAAACAACATTAATGAGTACGTACACCATACAATCACCTTGAACATTTTATTCTATTTTCTGTCACTATTTTTTTTAGATTACACTATATATATAATTTTTATATATATATAAGATATTTATATAATGGTTAAAATATTTTTTTAAAGAAATAATTATCAATGTATGAGGGAAAAAAATCAAGACATATATAAAAAACAAATTTGTTATTACACAAAAATTAACTAAAATAAGGAATTGTTAAAAAGTTAATAAATTGTCATAATAAAATAATATGTTGCATGATTTAATTATTTATATATTATTTAAATAATGTATATAAAATTAATATTTATTATACAATAGGTTTTAAAATGTATGACGGAATTCAACAAATAAGGTAAGTGATTTTGTATCAATTTATCTTCTTTGATAATTATGTTATGTTATACAAATATATTCATTAATGAGGTTAATTCAAAACTATATTAAAATGTAATATAATGAATTCATTAATCATCATAATATTATAGGTTTCATCATTTTTTTCTTTTATGGGGATTATGATTCAATGTTACAATTGTTGAAAATATTTCATCTAACAATCTTATCATTTATCTTGATTGTTTGTGATTGTGTTTCTTAAGATGAGATATTATAATCCATCCCTAAGGAATAAAAATTATTTTTTCCAATTTTTTTGAAGATTTTTTCAATTAATAGTAACATTTTCACATTAATTTGTACATAAAATTGATGCAACATTATTTCCCTCTTTGGTCAGAAATTGGTTTTCTTCAAAAAATATGGTTTGAAAAATTGTTTTTGAAAATTATTTTATTATTTTTAAAATGATCTATTAATTTTTTTAAGAATTATATATATATTTTTTTACGATTTTTGGGAATGTAATATTCATTTCATTTTCCAAACAGTTCCCATAACGATTTTATTGAAAATGAGAATGAAATCATTATAATTTTTTAATGTCATGAACAATCACTTCTTAAAATATTTTTTTATTTGTTTTTATGGTTATTTTCAAAGAAAATAATTTTATAAATGATTACGTTTTAATTATAAGATTTATTTAATGTAAAATGTATATTTTCCTCAACAAATATTATAAATGATCATTGAAAATAATTTACCATCGTTGATGACAATATTTTATGTTATTTATAACTTACTAGTGAAGGTGTCCAAGAATAACATTCATATTACATCATAGAATGGATTTTGTTTTTGATTTAATGATGATTATAAAAACTTTATCTCTTCCAATATTTTTACAATATTGAAATTATAATGAATCCCATTTCAATTCAAGGTTTATTCTATGATAAACTAATGAAATGATTATGAAACATATCACTTTTCCATAGGTCATAATATAATGAAATGTTTATGTTTCCCATTTAATTTCATGGCTTATGATATGATGAATGTTTAATGATCGTGTTCATGGATATGTAAAATTTTCATTTATGTGGTGGGTGGGACCTATATCTCCCTCCAATATCTTAGTTAATCATTTATATCTCATGAGATAGACCAGATTGGAATGGGAATTTAATCTTATTCCGTAAGAGACTTTTTACTCTATGATTATCTTGGAAGTAAACATTGAATACAAGGATGATATAGGGAGTGAACCCAATTCACTGTGAAATCCTAAGTATTAATCCTTTACTAATATAGATATTATTTTCTATGATTATATGTGTGCCAAAAATATATGTCTTATACCAATGTTATGCAATCATGGTTCATGTTATTTGATCCCCTAATGATTCATGTCGTATGAGATTTCAATCATTATTCCATGACTCAAGATTATGATCATTGATATATGGTTTATGTATTTCACAAGTAATTATAATGTATTTATACACTTATGTTCATATTATGCTTATTTGTCTCACATATTTACCCCTATTGAGAATTAAATCTCACCCTTTCTCATGTTTCCACTTTCCAGGTTATTAAAAAAATGTATTATATATGATACATCTAAGATGGGTTTTAGTTATGAAGATTATATGGGTGATGATGTAGTTTACCTATGAACTGTTGTTTTGTTAATGTTTACCCAAAATAACTAGGTTATTATAATATTTAGGAATGTGTTTTGGTAATGTAATGATGGATAATTAAAAATGATTTAATATCTATTTATAATAAATCTATGACTCTATAAATATTCTTAAAAAATTGGGAATTTCATTATACGAACTTCAATATAAATTTAGCCTTGAGATTAAATAACTCTTATACAAATAGATGATGACACTTCAGAATCACCATATCCTCAAGTTCCCTTGTAGTTACAACAAAATGTTGGTTTAACAGAAAAATATCAACCATGTGAGTGGTCCAGTTTCAATAAATTATAATTGTATGATCTAGAATCTCCATTGGTTGGTCCTCCTAAGAAAAATATATCTCCCGTCATATGAACTATGTGTTATATACAAGTGAATGATTGTCAATGCAATTAGGATATATGCATTCGAATCATCCTGAAATTGAAATAGGTATGGTGGAATATCCCAATGATAAGAAAAAATCCCTATATAATTACGAATTTAAAAGTGTCAGATATACTAGGGGTTAGTTTTCCATTATTTCCAAAATTCATTACCTTTTACCATGGAGAAATTATTATAATCAAATTTCCACTAATATCAAATTTTAGATCACAACATCAATTATCATTATAACATATTTATAGAATTTATACTAATATTAAATGGTATTGAGTGCATCTAACATTTTTTTTTAATTTATTTATCCACATTATGTCCGAATATATTTATTTCTGCCAAAAAATTCTTTAATTTTGGTGTTATAAATTCTTTTTAATGAAGGATTCATAAGGATCCAACTGAATGAATATGTGAAAAAAATTGTAATAAAACTAATGTAAAGGAAGGTATTGATCTCAACAACCAGTAAAATAAATAGAAAATGTAATCATCATATCCCTTATGGTTTGTATTTCGATGTTAGACTTATCATCTATTTGAGGATGAAATATATTGCTAATTTTGAACTATGTACTTCTAGTTATTGAAGACCACTCCAAAACATTGAGGTTAACATGAAATCGTGATCAGAAACAATTGAATGTGGTACTCTATGATGTCTTATTTATTCTTTAATTTAGGTCCTAATAAGATGATCCAAAGAAAAATATTTTCTAATAACAATGAATTGTGATGAATTCATAAAGCATTATACTATAAACCATATAGTATTATTCCCTTTATGATGTTTTTTGGTGTCTGATGAAAAACATACACGGTGATTTTTTCCAATTATTATTATATTATTTTTAATGGCTGTAACATCCATTAATATATTTGTTTGTCATCCATAACTTGTAAATATACCAAGCACTGAGATTCAAACCTTGTGATATCTCTCTTAATTACACCTTAATAAAAAAACTATTTCAAATATGTATACATCTTCATACATTTAGGGAGAACACACAATAAAGAACAATTAGCTTCCTCTAACAAATCCTTCAAATCTTGTATGTAAAGAACACATATGTGGTTCCTTAACCTTATCAATACTTCATGATAAAATTTATACTCAAGAAAACTTTTAACCCTCGTCTTCACCTCTACATCTTCCTTCTATGTTTCCTTTATCATCACATGGATAGATGGTTGAACATTCATTTCAGTAATATAATATTCCTCCCCTTCATTTTGGTTTTAGAAATCATACCATTGAAATTATAGAAATATTGGACCATTTGTAATCATCATAATTAATAATCTAGCATGATACATTCAACGCAACTAGGAAAAAGACCTATTGGCATAGTTCAATACCATGGCAAAATGCCCCAAAAAAGTTTCCATAACCTATAGCCATGGTTTGGGCCAACCGTGGTCACTATCACGGTGTCAGTAGGTCCTAGGATACTGCCACAATTTTAACAGTAGAAATATCTACCTATTTCCACAGTTTTGAAAACCGTGGAAATAGGCCTAAAAAATGGCCACCGTGGCGATTGACCTATAACCACGATCAAAACTGTGGCTATATCCATAGTAAACTATGGGAATAACCCAAATAAAACATGTCACCAATGAGTATTGATCCATGTACCACCACAATACAGACATATGTACTCACCACTACATCGCACACTAATTCACCTATATATATATATATTATGATATATATATATATTAATTTAAACTGTGGGAATAGATTTATAACCATGAAGATAGATCTTCCTACCAAATTTTTTGAGGGAATTTTTTCCCATGGAAGTGTGGGAACCCTATTTCCACAGTTTTGAAAACCCATGCTTATAGGCCATGGAAGAAATTATCCTATATCCACCGTTTTAAAACCGTGGCTATAGGAAACTGAAATTTGGCTATTGGTGACCAAACCAGGGATATAACCACGACCCGTATCCATAGTTTTCAAAACCATAGCAATAGGCCACAAAATACTAGCCTATATCCATTGTTTTGAAACCAGGATATATTCCACAAAACTGTGGCTATATCCATCTATACCCACGGTTGTAAAACATTGGCTATAGGTCCATGGTAGTTGCCTCATTTTCTAGTAGTGAAACTCAAATAGATGGTCATCTTGTTCTATTACAAATGGTGGTAATTTTTAGACGCATCATAATAATTAATCATCTCTAACCATCTTCTCCAGAGAATCTTCTACTCCATCTATGTGAATATATAATTAAATATTTTGTGATTAATATATATATATAATACTTTTCTCTTTATGTAATTTCCCTTCTTATCTTTAATGAAATAATTTCCACAGCAAAATCTAAATTATTATTTGGGTAATTATGTTTAGTTTGAAGTGGCATAACCTATTTTTATGTTATTTTTCATATTAAAACATTCCAATCCATTACTATATTCTCAAATGATGATTAAAAACACTTCTCAAATACATGTTAATGTAATCATATGTGTACAGATTAATAGTCTCTTAAATTCCTTTATATTTTCATCACATTTATCTGTGAAAAGGTTCATGGTTCCCTTACAAGTAATCATGGTGAGTGGATTAGGTAGTGGTAAAAAAATAACTTTAAACTATTTATAATTTCATTCAAAACCATGAAAACTACCAATATTAGTCACTATCCTTAGATTGGGGAAACCTCTAATAGACTCCAACATTAAAGGTTCTACATGTATACCATCATTTGAGTTTATATTTTCAAAAAATGAATCCTTTTTCATACAAAATAAAAAATTTGTAATGTTTTTATATATATTATCATTCATTAGGGTCTTATGAAAAATTATTATGTTATCCACATGATCATACATTCTATTTGAATAGATAAATATATTTTCTAAAAAGGATACCGCCAACTAATCAAATTAATATATAAATACTCTATTGATTAATCTCATATAGATTTTGTTGGAATTAGAATGATATAATGGAATCACAATGTATTGAAAATGATCATACCTTTCAAGGAATTTTTTTATAGTTATATCCTCCACATTTAATCTGAATTGATGATATCTAGAATAAAGAATAATATTTGAAAAGTATTAAGCCATCTGTAGTTGATAAAATATGCCATCTATGTGGGGTAGATGAAACTTGTTCTTGTTTAGCTTCTAATAATTAATGTAGAGTCACATTAATCAATCATTAATTTTAATAAAATAAATAGTTTCACCCAATGTTGATAAAAATAGATGAATAAATCCCACAAAAAGGATTCCTAGAGAGGCATCATCATTTAATATAACTCAATTGATGAAATTATATATGTATTATTTGAAATTATAATGGTAGTAGGTATGAGTTATAAAAAAAATCATATTTTGGTTGAATAGTAAGAATATATTCAAGAAATAAATAGATAAATCTCCAAACAATACACATTTCACATATTTCATATTTCACCCCAACAATATGAGAAAAACCACACATCTAAATGGGAATCAAGTCCCATACTATGGATATATCTCAATCTTTAGGTTTTACTTGTCATCACATTGATATACGATAATATGTTGGTTTTGAATTTCAAATTTTTCTTCCTTACTTAAAAATTGAAACGATATTTATATATATAAAGAAAATCCATTCCTATGATAACACTAATTCATCCAGAGTAATAATTAAATAATTTTAAGGAATAAAATTCCCACCAACATCAACCAAAGAAAAATCATATACATGAGATGTAATCATTGTACCACTAGGGTTTTTCATTAATATTTCTACATATACTATTTGGTATGGAATATTGATATCAATAGAAAATATTTAGATATAAATGAATGGTTATATTCGGGGTCAAATAAATTATTTACAGTTCTAGAGTTAATGGTAATTATACCTTTTACAACATTTTATACCATCCCTCATCATAAATAGTTATCACAGGTTATTTCCCCATCTACCTTGGGTTATGAGGTTGCTGATATATATAATCACCATTATTCCTTATGTTTGTGAACTAGTTTTCATTCTAGGAATACTCCTTGTATCTAAAATAGTAGATTATGGGTGGTGTATTCAATTTAGAATTCACTCTATTTGTATTATTATCTTACGTAATAACATCACATTCGTAATCAGTTTCTGGATAACCATCCATTCCACACATAAAACATTTCCTATTCCCATTATTAAATTTTCCTTCATGTTTCATTCCATAATTAAATCACAAAGGAATGATCATTTTCATCCTTTCCTATTTTTTAGAGTTTCCTTTAAACTCTATCATCTTTGTCTTATCAAAACCATGATATTGATGGGTAACTCTAATATCCACTTATCCCATCATATAATATCAAATTATTTCTTAATATATTCTGAAGACATTATGGATAACACCATTCAATGACTCGGTATTATGACACTGAACAATTAACAAACCTTACATTTTGGTTGAATTATAATTCTAGAAGAAAACCTCTAAAGTCTTATATAATTTTCCACATATTCACCAATAGATTCATTATCCATCTTTTTTATCTCATGTAATTCCTTCTATATTATTTAATAATGTATACAATATAAAAACATATTGAAAAATGTTATATTAAATGCATCCCATGCGATGGATTCAATTTTATCATGTTCCATTGTATTCATGATGAGCACCCTCAATTGGATCATTTACCCTTCCAAATTATGGACATCCAAAATGAATTTTTAATGTTATAAAGAAGAGATAATGACAAATACTTTTGTTTATATTGGTCCATTTTTTATCAATTATTTGAATCACTATAAGATGGGGGATGTTTCCTCATGAAGAACTAAATTTACTTTTGTATCCTTGTTTTCCCATTTGAATGTTCATCATGTTTCGTATATTGAAAATGACAGTTTAACAATATAATGAGAACTTTTAGTCCATCTCCCATAACATTTTCCTTCTCGTCAAGAAAATAATCAAATTTTATATCACACTAAAAATTATCCTTGTTCCTTTAGTTTTAGCCACTCACTTAAACCAAAAGTCATAGTGAAATAAATAGAAATCATAATAGGGAGTAAGATAACATAAAAATCACTTATAGAATATAATATCATGTCATTTTATTTTTAATCTATTTCATGTTATGTTCATCCTAGCCCTCTCGTCATCATAATCTATATAAATCCATCATAGTGGTTCATAAAGAGTTTATAGAATTAAATATTATATCCCCAAGGAGTGTAGAACCATGTGAGAATAAATACACAGATTCCTGCTCTTGGTTAAAATCGAGTCTATCTGAATGAGCCATATTTTTATTTATTTCCCCAAGGAACCTCTATGTATGAAGAGACATCAAATTATAGTGTCCATAAATAGATTTAATTTTATTGAAACCACTCTCTATATTCTTTACCAATATTAAAGGTTTTTTTTCAATAATATGGACCATCCTTCATCTTATCCATAGATATGTAATTATACATACCATTAGGCATCTGAGAAAATTTTTCAAATATTTTTTTTTCAAAGGATAACTAAACATATTCTATGAAAACAATATTGATGACCCAAAATTATCCTCTAATATATATTATTTCTTTTTGTATGAGTATTCATTATGCTATAGAAATAAATAGTGGTGGATTGTAATTATATAATTCCTTTTGAATCCTGTAAAAATAAAAAACCATTCCCTAAGAATGATATATCATATCCTACAATGTCTTCACAGATTTTATAAACCATCCAAGGATTCTATCTAACCCAAAACCCAAACTGTCCTGCGACATAGTTTGAGAGACATTTTTGGTCCTCTATGGATTGAAACTAGTATTGATTATCAAATATAAACAACATGGGAATAATTTCTCTAAATAAAAATCCATGAAAAATAACCAAAACCAAGGATTCAATATAAATAAATAATAAATTTAAATCAATAAATAAAAACGAACGAATGAATATATATAAGTTTATAAAAAACCTGAAAAGAAAACAAATCTAAAAAAAATGGAACAACATGATCTCTATATAACATCTAGGTTACCACTATGCACCAAGAATAGACCACTCTATTATAAAACACAAAACTAAAACCAAAACATTGATAATATATATGTTTTTCTGACACAGAGAGGCACAAGTGGGCATGAGAATAAATAGAACAACAGGTAAACACCAAAAAACCAATCTATTTATAATATCAACATAATACATAAGCACTAGTTTAAAATAACATATTGAAAATATCATTCTATAATTTCAAATTTTAAAAAGAAATCCATAAAATCCCAACAATATATAAAAAGAAGAACTAATATTTTCAAAACAGCTTTATATTTCAAACAAATCTCACAAAATGGAAACAAAAATGGAAACCAAATCTAGTTAATTTAAATGGGATATTAAAAATATAAAGGAAATAAACTAGAAAAAAAATGGTAGGGATAAAGAGTTAAAGAGAAAAATTAATGATTAGAAAATAAATATGTAATAATGGTAAATTACTAAAAATATATTAATGAGGTCCCTAAAAATGCTTGATTTGGTAATACTTTTTAAACTATGTTACATGTCCATAGTTATTAAACATCTAGATTTTCTAATCTGTCCAAACTAATTACACACCCCACCTAACCTCTCATCAAATCCAGGGGTAGGAACCCCTCTAATCAGGGTTGATAAGAAACCATCATAGAACCTTCAAGATGGCTCATAAGAATCCCATTATAGTAGTACATAGTGAATGCGGAGTTCCAAACATGAATGTAATAAACCAATAATCATAATATTCCACCATTCCTTCCTATCCCAAACACCAACACAACCAATATGATGAAATTCTCATATGAGGGTCTAATATAGAAGTTCCAATCATATATCAAGCCATAATAAACTACCATTTGGGCATACATGTCTTACAACATTGGAATACATTTCCCAAAATTCTATATTGTACTAATTAGGACATTGACATTTCCCAATAAAATCTATTCTCTATAGAATTTACAAAGCATATTAAAAAACATACAACATTCTCAAAATTTGTCAAATGAGACTGTGTATCATTTATAAAAAACCCACACATAATGATACCAAATGGGAAAATATTAATGGAAAAAAATTTAATATAGAAATTTTTTGGTCAATTAGAAACCAAAGAATCATTTTACATCCAATGGGATTTTTGCAGAATCATTTGGAACAAGGAGTATTATATAATAAATTATGTGGAGTGGGATGGCATTTTGGAAATCAAGATATTCTATTTAGATGACCATCCTCATTTGTGTTCCTAGCCATAAGATCTCCTCGCGTGCCTATTGATATTCCAACATCCAATGAAATATTCTTATAAAACTATATAATTACCAAAAACCAATCCAATGAATCACCACTTGGATTCCACATTTCACACCAACCAAAAAAAGTCCCACAATACACACATAAGGATCAAATGAAAAAAAATCCATGAAATCCCAAATAATAACAACAGAAAACACAATCTTGAAATACCCAAATCCACCTTTAAAGGCCAAGGGGTATTTTATCAAACAGTTTTCATAGTTATATATATAGGTATACATAATTATATCATTTTTAAACATTATTTTTATTAAACTTACAACATTGAAATCCAAAATAAAGTATCACCCACACATCATAAGAATGATTTTATCACTTCAATATATTTTTTGAAAGTATCAATAATTGATGGATTGAAATGAAAATGAGATTGACCAAAACACGTACCTCGACGACATATAGATGTAATAGAACTATAAGAGGAAGAAGAAAAAATCCTAAGAGATGATACTCACACAATATAATCCAATAAAACAAACCATATTATCTAACCATCACCATACAATTTTACAATGAAATCATTTTTCCAATGATGAACCTATAGAAATATGAGGGATAAGATACAATAAAGAAATCAACCAAAAAAAAAAGTAAAATTGACATCAATATCCTATATAAGAATCAATAAGGGTAGAATAGCCAAAGGGATATGGGTTTGGGATCCCTCTTGTGCACATATAATGAGACAAGGTAATTATGTATCAATTAGGGTATAAAAGAGGGGATGGTAATATAGTAATTATTTGATTTTAAAACGCCTAGGTAACTAGCATGGTTTGGAATTATGGTTTGTGAAATCATTGGCCAACCATGAACACCCTACCAGAGAAGAGACACACCCTCTAATGGTTTCGTGCATGGTTTGGAATATCATACATGAACTATCAAAAATGAAATAATAAAATTACATATCCCCCTCACATGCTTTCTTCATGGTTACTTCTAACAATGCACAATTCGTTCACCTTTTCCCTGAATATTGAAAAGTGACACATGGGTTCTCATTTTCCTCATATGGTTTGGCTTAAACCATGCTCCAAATTTTCTAGGAAAACCATTCTTTATGAAAACAAGGTGTATGTACCGCCATCCTTTAAAGGATGCATGGTTAACCCCCCCATAGAATGCACACAAATCATGCACATTCCAGAATCCCACTCAAAAACTCCAAAATTAAAATATTATCATCATGAACTTGACCCCAACCACAACCAATAGATCTAATATGATGAACCAAATATAATTAAAAATAAAATTGTGTTGTGGTTTGAATATTCTGCCCACCACAAACAATTTCTACCCTTAGAATGTCTGCTTGCTGAATGAGAACTAAACATTGATCCAACTACTAAACGATACGGAACAAAACTAGGAACCTAGATGTGGACATTAACTCCAAAAGTCACACCTAAATATATCTATTGAATTTTACATTGAGTAAAGAAATAGAGAAAGTAGAGGAAATCATAATCCCCTCCATAGGAATAAAAATAACACCATGTCAACAAAAAGGGAAACATAACACGATGTAATATGGGACCCCCCCTACCCTCCTCGAACGTAATCTAACTTGCACATAAACTCAGAACCTCAATCCCAAACACAAATTCTATATTGATGGGGAATCCCATATAAGAAACCTGAACCATGTAGAAAACCAAACCATGATTTGTTATTTACATAATACACATGAATCTTCAAAGAAACCACACCTAAAAACCAAATCCATCCCACAAAAATGTTAAGCTGAAATGATTATAATAACGAATCAAAACCCATAGGTTTCAAATATAATGAGACGATTAAGCCTTTTATAACGAATAGAGTCCTATAATAGTATGTAAAAATATAAAAATCAAACATAATCTTCACTAACAAAATAATGGTGAAAAAAGGTTGTCCATGGTTACCCACACCCCTGAAGACTTCGGACGGATTGAGAAGCCTCACTCTGGAGCCTATTGATGGGGACCTGATGTTGTGAATTATCCACTACCCCATTTTAAATAGATGAGATACTCCGATTAATATTTTTTTTTCAGATTCTACCTAAAAAACTTCTCCACATAACCCATGTGAACATATCACATACAATATTTCGAAGGATTCCGACAGGATGGATCTGAATGAAAAAACTGAGCACACTAGAATCACACAAGCAAATGGTCCATTTAGAAAGAAGCCAAAACCTATATAAGAGAGTCCAAAAATGAAGGTTTATATTTAATACACTCATAACTAGACGTATAAACTTAACAAGCACCAAGTGTAACCAGATCTATAACTGCCACAAACCATACTCTGGGGACCACTTTAGTTAGAAATACGTCAACCATGTGTTTTTCAAAACATTATTCAATGGATGAGATAACTCAATCATTGATTTTTGGAAGAATACCCTTAATAATATGTGGATATTTCAGTTGATCATTTGATGATATATTATGAGGAGGGTAAAAATTCTTAGTAAAATTGTTGATGCAGGCCTTCACTATGCATTGACCTTGCCAATTAACCAAGAGATACAAAACATTCCTCTCATTAAATATCTCAAGGATAAACCATTGGATGAAATTAGTCATGAACACTTCAATATTCATTGTATCATTAAGCAATGATGGTTGATCACCATCCACTGATATAATCCAAGACATTCATGAAAACCCAAAAAAAACACACACTCTTAGAATTAGAAGATCCAATCACCCTAATGTCACCTTTTGACAAGGTTAAGGCACCCAACATCTACTAACTGACATCAATCTCCATGGAAAGTGAGAAATAACTAATAGATACTGGGACCCACCACATCACTACGAACCTCAAGAACCTTTTTGGGAGAATACGATAAATAACACAGAACATATAACTAAATAAAAAAAATAAATCAAAAAAAGAACCCCAAGACAATAAACCCAACATAAAATCCCAAATCCATAAGACAATGATAATAACACCATCTAAAAACCACTACATCTATTTCAAAATATCACACTTCTTAGACTTCCATATCCACTTTTTAAATTCCTATATCATCTTCAAATCCAAATTAAAAAGAGAGTCCAATTTTTAAAATAAACATAAAAAAAAAATCAATTGAAAAATTTATTTCCCAACCCACTTTAATTTTGAAAACCCACTCACAAGAAATTTATCTGAACCAAAATAGAACACACACAAAACTCTCGATATAAGGACTTAGTGAAGATCAATACCCTATCCAAATAGATTGTTGACCACTAACCATGAACGTTAAAAGAACTTGGAGGACCATGAACCATGTGTAACACCCCAAGCTTTCACGATACTCTTCTCTTTCAATAATGGAATAGCTTGTATTGTACGCAAGTTCAAGATTCTAAAACACCGCGACCAATCAAAGTAGCAGTTATGAATAGTAATACCCACCTTTTGAAATTATATAAATTTTATATTCCAAAATGGACTTCATTTTTGTATTCAGAATATCAAAATTATCCTATGTTGATTTTTTGGTATTTTTCTGAGAACTTCAAAATTTTATGAATAGTGAAAAATACTTAAAAACAACTTTTTTAATCAAAATAATTTATAGTAATAAATTATACTTTTTAGTGGTGTTAAAGTATAATTAGAATAAATTTTTACCATTTTATCCAATGGTTGTCATTAGAATTAATTTCACTTTGAAATTGGACATAAACAATGGTCAATCTTTTGATATATATTATTTCTTAAAAACACGCTATTTGTTGTGATAGCTGGAATTAATTATAAAACTAATTAATGAAACATATATGTTTGGAATTTTTTAAAATAGACATCATTTTTGAATTTGTAATATCAATTATAGCTTAGGGTGAAATTTTGGCATTGCTCTGAAAAACTTCAATTTTTGATGAATAGTGAAACCACTAAGTGGTAGTTAAAAAATTGATTTTTCGTTTAAATGAAACATTGCCACTTATGTGATTTGATTTTCAAAAATCAGATATACATGGTTTTCATTAATAAGTAAAATGAGGTTAAATTGGATTAAAATAATTTTTTGGTGAATAGTAACTTTTAAGTTTAATTAATTGCGATTAAAGGTAATTAGTGTAATTTAAGGTAAAGATAAGGTTATAATAATATTAAATGACCTTGACACATGTCCTACCCCTATTGGATGAGTCATGGACGACCCAAAAAATCCATGGGTCAACTTGAGGACCCCATGGAGCCACTTTGGTAGGAAAATGTCATTAAAAACTTTTTATTTAATGTTAAAATAAAAATGTCACAAACTTGAGTTATTTTACTAAAACAATTTTTAAATGGGGTTATAAAAGTCATATTTTTGACTATAAATATTCTTTAGAAATATAAAAATATTTCCTACATAATGATATTTTTTTATAATTTTTATACATTAAATAAAGTAAATTATTTATGACACCATGATGATACAGCGATTACCTCATTAATTAACAATTTAAATAAAATGAAAAGATAATGTAAACTCTAAGACCTAAACATGTCAAAAACCTATTGGATTGGGGTATTTTGAACCCTTATCACCTTATCCTAGAAATATATAAGTGTGGGACCTTTAGAATCCGGAACTCATTATATAATAAGGTAACATTTCATGACTTTCCAAGAGTGCCCCTCCTCTCCTCTTATAAAAGGCCCCCACCTCTACTACCTTACCCACGCCTCTCAAGACTTTGGCACGGCCAAAACCTAACAATTATGTATCTCCACATCCCACTATTACTCTTAGAATACTCACTTTGGGTAGAAGTCTTCCCAAGGAAGCCTTTGAGCTGAAATCAAAAAGGGTTACCCATTTTAAAGGTAGTGTTTTCTCTTGTGTTCTTATGTTTTATTTTGCTTCTCCAACCCCCTTAAATATTTTTATTAATTTATTTTGTAACAAAAAAAGTATCCTAAAATATAGTAGGATGTTTTTATAAGATTTATACGAGCTACAATTACACACACCTACATCTAATGGTTAAAGAACATACTATTTCTGTGGATGATGAATTTCCGCCTCATGAAACGATGATTGTTCAACACTCATATAAAACCTATCATGGTGGCCATTATGATGACACTATTTTTATATATGATATATATTATGTTTTTTTCCTTGTGATACTATATTTTTTATTTATGACATACCTTTAGGATTTCCATTATGGGTAAACGCGATAATTTCATTTTAGGAAGTGCGGACTACCGCCCCCTCAAAGTGATTTGAATCGTTAATGCCATATGTGGGATGTATAAAGGATGGAGTAAATGGTATTATACATTATATTATACTATAATTATATTATACCTTTATATAATTATAACTTCATTCCATTAAATATGAAATATAAATGAAAGTAGCGTTCATGCGTACGTACGGCTTACCGTCTCCATGAACGGTGCATTTCATTTCTTACCTCTAAATGTTATGTAATATAATAAATTCATGTATATACTGGATATATATGAAATATATGATATCTAAATTAGGAATATAATTCAAGATATAATGGATTTTTCACCACTTGAATAACTTGTTATTATAAGAATGTTATTTTTGACTCAAGTACCAAAGATCGACAAAATGACTGTTATTAACTTAAATAATTACATAATGTTCATAACATGGTGATAAGTGATATAAAAGGAATAATGAACTTGAAAAAGGTTCTTAATCTTGTATAGTGTAACTCTAGTTTATTATTCATGAGGTTAAAGAGCGGTCAAGTCAAGTCGGACATGAGGTAAGGGAATTTCTTAACCCAATTTCCATTCTTTGGGTTAATCTCCTACTTTCAAATTCTGTCATGATATTATTATGTACTATCTTGTATTTGTAATTTATTTATGTGTACTTACAGTGAATACACATAATAGATCTACTTTATTTAAAAAATGATCTTTGTAAGGGTGTTCGTCTCAATCCCCTTTCATTGAGGCATAATTTGTTTTATACACAACTTTCTTTTATACGGTGTATAAACCCCTTTGACTTTTACTTTTATTCAAAAGGAATATTTTTTACAAAGAATTTTACTAAATGAAAAAAGGAATGTTTTTGTCTTACATATGCAGCGACAACGACATCTCTGCCGCCATGACCATTATTTGTGTTTCGTCTTCCTCTACAAGCCATAACTTTTTTTAAATGAAAAATAAACACCAAATTTTAATTTTCTTCTATTTTCGTATTGAAAATGTTTTTGATAAAGTTTTTATTATATCAATGTGTTGTATTGATATCTTGTGATTGAAATGTGGAAATGTTATGTTTCCTTTATGCATGTTTTATGTGATACGATTATGTTATGGTTTATGATATGTTTAAACCTGTTCATATGAGGAATGAATTGGAATTAATAAGTGACGGGCGGAGCCCGCTATAGCTCCTCGATGCATCTGCAGGTCTCATGAGAAAAACTAGTGTCTTGGCACGAGGCCTTGACAAAATCTTATTTGTAGTCTTGGCACGAGGCCTTGGATATGTGGTTATGATAGTCTGTCATTTTTCATTCCATCATTATGAAAGTGGTTATTGATATTTCATGTGATTATTCGACTAGTAGAATATACATGTGAAGAAGTATATGGCATTATCTCATTTTACTTTTGCCATATTATGTTGAAGTTAAAGTTTAGAAGGCTTTTGTTTTAGTTATACATTGCCTTAAATATTTATGTTTATTGATGAAAGCTTATGCTATATTGTTATCCTTACTGAGCATCTGAGCTCACCCCTTTCAGTGTTTTAATTTTTCCAGGATGTGAAGAATTATTTTAGGAATGACCTGTAGCGATAGTCTGAAGGGTATATGAGTGTGAAAATTGGAGACTATGTTATTGTAGTTTTTCACTTTATGATGTAATGTAACATTTATGAATGTATCTAGTGTTTCCAAGGCTACTAAACTAAACGGTCTTTTGAGACTTGATCTTTTGTGATCATGCCAATGTTACACAATAATGCACTGACTCTGGGTAACTTGGGTCAGGGCGTTACAACTAGTATCAGATGCAGTTTAGTACTAACCTTGGAAGCTAGATTTAGATAAACTCTGATTAGAGCACATATCCCTAAGATAGACTTTGAGGATTAGTATAGAAGAACTTCCTAGAACTTTATTATTATAGTGATTTTGTGAGTTTTCTGAGCAATACATCCATGTCTGGATACGAGCAGGTAGAGGCGGCTCTGGCATAGATGTACCTAGGGGTAAAACCCAAAAACACCGCTTTGAGGTAGACTCAAATGGGAACTGGTGCACGACAACGGGCCTTGCTGCACTCTTGGTCATGACACTCCCTAGGGATATTATTAGGATAATTATCATTTTCTTTACAAACAATTATGAAGGGCTTATGAGTATATACATCCAAAAAGAAAACATTTTTATGATTATGGATTATATCCATAAATAGTTCAATTTATGTTAAGTGTTCTACAAGTATGGAATTATGTATTTTAATTTATAAACTAATCTAGTTTATGAAATTATTTAGAAATGGAACCTAGTGGGAGGAATGGAAACCGTATCAATGCACGCATTCCATATAGGTATTTTCATCCTGCTCAAGATAATTATTATGGAGCTGGAGATATAACTGGTGCTGATCAACTTATTACCATACTGGGACAACTCACTCATGTTATGAATAATAACCTTACTCGTGTGGAGCACCCTGATCTGCAACGTGGAGGATCAATGTTAGAACAATTCATGAGGCAACAACCACCAACATTTAATGGGGGTACAAATCCATTAGTAGCTGAGAAATGGATAAACTCCTTAGAGGAAATATTCCATGCCTTGGGGAGTAGCGAAAGGGAGAATGTTATCATGGCAGTTTACCGCCTCCCTGGAGATTCCGATCAATGGTGTTCATTGATTCAAAATAAAAAGGAAGATGAAGAAGTATCAAGTATGTAATGGATAGAGTTCAAAGATCTTTTCATAGAAAAATATTTTCCTTGTGACCATCGAGCAGATATGGAAAGGCAATTTCTAAGTCTATGACAAAAGAAGGATGAGAATTTCGCAAAGTATGAGGGCAACATTACAAGGGTAGCGAGGTATGCTGCAGATTATATACATAACCCAAGAAGTAAGATTAATCATTTCTTTGACGGGTTAAAACCATTTCTCCTTCCAGCTTTAGTATCACAATCTTTCTCGTCGTACGAAGATATAGTCTCGCATGCTATCAAGACCGAAGAGGAATTCTCTAAATCTTATGACAATAAAGTAAAGCAAGAGAAGAAGAGAACGGTGGAACAAGAGACAGATAAAGGGAAAAAAGGAAAGAAGGATTTTTCCATTATGCAATAATTGTGGGCAGAATCACCCTGGTACTTTCCTAAAAGGAATGAGAGTTTGTTATAAATGTGGAGAAAAAGGTCACCAGGCTCGTGATTGCAAGGGAAAGAAAGAGGATATTAATGTTGAATGCTACAATTTTAGGGAAATGGGGAATTATTCAAATGAATTTCCTAAGCGTTAGGGAAACTTACCTCTGAAAAGGCCAAGGGATCAAGGACAATCATATGCTATTATTACAGTTGAAGTGGAATAATTAATGTAATGGTGCTTTTGGACTCAAAGATTATATTCTGGTTATAAGGATAATGTGATATATATAAGGATTGTACTACAGTAATTGTTGTTTCATTAAGATTTTAATATGATTAAGGTAATCATATTATTGGTATGTTACAATAAGAGAAACTTTACTTTGTTTGGGGAATTTGATGTCACAATTGATTTTGGAATTTAGAGACCTTTAGAGAAAGTCGGGGTAGAGGTATTTTGGATAACTATAAAGGATGGAATGGATTTAGTTGAACTTTAGATAGTATTTTTTAAGGTTAAAACATTTCTGAAGATTAATTTTGGAGTATTATAATACAATATTTTCAGGAAAAGTACAACCTGAAGGTCGGGGGATAACCCGTCGCGTCGGACAAAGCTGTAGGAATCGAACCCACAAACATAGTGCTACAAGACTTTATTACCTACCACTAGCCTACAATAAGTTCCTGGTTATTACAAAATAGTTTTCCTAATCTAAATGGTATGTGTTAATATTTTACGATTAGGATAAATATAATATTTTTGGGTTCTATTATCTTTTTGAGTGAAAGATGAGTTTTTAGTAGAAATTAGTTGAAGGTTGAAACTCTACTAGTAAAACATATATATATATATACCTATATCTTATTCTATGAATAAAATTATTCTTAAACATTAGTAAAGGGATATTAAAACAAAAAATGTGTTATCATAATACCTTATGTCTTGTTGAACTGATAATATTATAAATCAACATAGATTGAAGGCTTTGAGGCCCTTAATTTTAAACTTGTTTGTGATTGATGACCTCAATCACTCCTTTCAAATATTTACATTTTTCCTCTAATTATATGTCTCTAATTTCCACCAATGTTCTCAGAATCGAGATCATAATTTGGTGGTGAATTTTTCTAGTTCCCTTTCCCTCTTATTAAGGATAAATTTTATTAACCTTATTTCTGATCTGGGTTTTCCAAAAAGTTATTTTCTATTTTCAAACTTTTATTTTCAAAGAACAATTTCAAATTACGAGGATGTAATTTATTAATGGAGGGGAGAATGTAACACCTTTAGATTTCACGATACACTTCTCTTTCAATAATGCAATAGCTTGCATTGTACGCAAGTTCGAGATTCTAACACACCGCGACCAATAAAAGTAGTAGTTATGAATAGTAATACCCACTTTTTGAAATTATATAAATATTATATTTCAAAATGGACTTCATTTTTGTATTCATAATATCAAAATTATCCTATGTTGAAGTTTTGGTATTTTTCTGAGAACTTCCAAATTTTTATGAATAGTGAAAAATACTTAAAAACAACTTTTTTAATCAAAATAATTTATAGTGATAAATTATACTATTGAGTGGTTTTAAAGTATAATTATAATATATTTTTACCATTTTATCCAACAGTGGTCATTAGAATTAGTTTCACTTTGAAATTGGACATAAACAATTGTCAATCTTTTGATATATATTGTTTCTGAAAAACACGCTATTTGTTGTGACAGCGGGAATTAATTATAAAATTAATTAATGAAACTTATATGTTTGGAATTTTGTAAAATAGAAATCATTTTTGAATTTGGAATATCAATTATAACTTAGGGTGAAATTTTGGCATTGCTCTGAAAAACTTCAATTTTTGATGAATAGTGAAACCACTAAGTGGTAGTTAAAAAATTGATTTTTCATTTAAATGAAACATTACCACTTCTGTGATTTGATTTTCAAAAATCTGACATACATGGTTATCAATAAGAAGTAAAATATGCTTCAATTTGATTAAAATAATTTTTTGGTGAATAGTAACTTTTAAGTTTAATTAATCGTGATTAAAGGTAATTAGTGTAATTAAGGTAAAGAGAATGTTATAATAATATGAAATGTCCTTGACACATGTACTACCCCTACTGGACGAGTCATGTCCGACCAAAACAATCCATGGGTCAACTTGAGGACCGCATGGAGCCACTTTGGTAGGAAAATGACATTAAAAACTTTTTATTTAATTTTAAAATAAAAATGTCACAAACATGAGTTGTTTTACTAACTGTTTTTTTAAAATGGGGTTATAAAAGTCATAATTTTGACTATAAATATTCATTAGAAATATAATAAGATTTCATACATCATGATATATTTTTTTTGTAATTATTATAAATTAAATAAATTAAATTATTTATGACACCATGATGATATAGTGATTACCTCATTAATTAACGATTTAAATAAAATGAAAATATAATGTAAAATATAAGACCTACACATGTCAAAAACCTATTGTATGGGTGGATTTTGAACCCTTATCACCTTATCCTAGAAATATATTTGTTTGGGACCTTTAAAATCTGAAAATCATTATATAATAATGTAACATTTCTTGACTTTCCAAGAGTGCCCCTCCTCTCCTCCTATAAAAAGCCCCCACCTCTACCACCTTACCCACTCCTCTCAAGCCTTTGGCTTGTCCAACCCCTACAAATTTTGTCTCTCCACATCCCACTCTTACTCTTAGAAGCCTCACTTTGGGTAGAAGTCTTCCCAAGGAAGCCTTTGATCTCAAATCAAAAAGAGTTACCCGTTTTAAAGGTAGTGTTTTCTCTTGTGTTCTTATGTTTTATTTTTCTTCTCCAACCCCCTAAAATATTTTTAATAATTTCTTTTGTAACAACATATGTATCCTAAAATATACTAGGATTTTGTTATAAGAAGGATTCAAGCTACACTTACACACACCTACATCTAATGGTTAAGGAACATACTGTTTCTGTGGATGGAGAATTTCAGCCTCACGAAACGATGACTATTGAACACTCATATAACACCTATCATGGTGGACATTATGATGAAACTATTTTTATATATGATATATATTATGTTTTTGTATTCCTTATGATTCTTTATTTTTCATTTATGGAATACCGTTAGGATTTCCTTTATGGGTAAACGCGATAATTCCATTTTAGGAAGTGCAGACTACTTCCCCCTCAAAGTGATTTGAATCGTTAATTCCATATGTGGGATGTATAAAAGATGGAGTAAATGGTATTATACATTATATTATACTGTAATTATATTATAACTTTATGTAATTATAACTTCATTCCATTAAATATTAAATAGAAATGAGAGTAGCATTCATGCGTACGTACGGCTTACCGTCTCCGTGAACGATGCATTTCATTTCTTACCTCTAAATGTTATGTAATATTATAAATGCATGTATATAATGGATATATATTATATATATTATATCTAAATTAGTAATATAATTTTGTATATAATGGATATTTCACCACATGAACAACTTGTAATTATAAGAAGGTTATTTTTTACTCAAGTACCAAAGATCGACAAAATGACCGTTGTTAACTTAAATAATTACATAATGTTCATAACATGGTGATAAGTGTTATAAAAGGAATAGTGAACTTCAAAAAGGTTCTTAATAAGGTATATATTAACTCTAGTTTATTATTTAGGTGGTTAAAGAGCGGTCGAGTCATGTCGGACACGATGTAAGGGAACTTCTTAACCCAATTTCCATTCTTTGGGTTAATCTACTACTTTCAAATTATGTCATGATATTATTATGTCCTATCTTTTATTTGTACATTATTTATGTGTACTTATAGTGAATACACATAATAGATCTACTTTATTTAAAAAAATGATCTTTGTAAGGGTCTTCGTCTCAATCCCCTTTCATTGAGGCATAATTTGTTTTATACACAACTTTCTTTTATACGGTGTATAAACCCCTTTGACTTTTAATTTTATTCAAAAGGAATATTTTTTACAAAGATTTTTACTAAACGACAAAAGGAATGTTTTTGTCTTACGTATGTGGCGACAACGACATCTCCACTGACATGACCATTATTTGTGTTTCGGATTCCTCTACAATCCATAACTTTTTTTAAATGAAAAATAAATACCAAATTTTAATTTTCTGTTATTTTCGTATTGAAAATGGTTTTGATAAAGTTTTTTTATATCAATGTTTTATATTGATATCTTGTGATTGAAATGTGGAAATGTTATGTTTCCTTTATGCATGTTTTATGTGATATGATTATGTTATGGTTTATGATATGTTTAAACATGTTCATATGAGGAATGAATTGGACTTAATAAGTGACGGGTGGAGCCCGCTATAGCTCCTCGATGCATCAGCAGGTCTCATTAGACAAACTAGTGTCTTGGCACGAGGCCTTGAAAAAATATTATTTGTAGTCTTGGCACGAGGCCTTAACTACGTGGTTATGATAGTATGACATTATGCATTCCATCATTATGAAAGTGGTTATTGATATTGCATGTGATTATTCGACCAGTAAAATATCCATGTGAAGAAGTAAATGGCATTATCTCATTTTACTTTTTCCATATTATGTTGAAGTTAATGTTTAAAAGGTGTTTTTTAGTTATACATTGCCTTAAATGTTTATGTTTATTGATGAAAGCTTCCACTATAATGTTATCCTTACTAAGAATCTGAGCTCACCCCTTTCAATGTTTTAATTTTTCCAGGATGTGAAGAAGTATTTTAGGAATGACCTACATGGATAGTCTGAAGGGGATATGAGTGTGGAAATTGGAGACTATGTTATTGTAGTTTTTCACTTTATGATGTAATGTAAAATTTATGAATGTATCCAGTGTTTCCAAGGCTATGAAACTAAAATGTCTTGAGACTTGATCTTTTGTGATCATGCCAATGTTACGCAATAATGCACCAACTCTGGGTAACTAGGGTCGGGGCGTTACACCATGTGCATGAAATCCATAAAGGTACTACCCCGGTAATCCGACCACACATAATCAGTTTAGCACTACTACAATTCTCCATCCAAAAACCTAAAACCAAAACGAAGTATATATATTACATAATTACCATTGTAACATAAGGATCATAAAGAGTAAGCGTTCATAACACTCTTCCCATAATTAACTCTCATGTCCTGAATGTCCTAATATACCAACAACTCGACAAACCTAAATAAAAAAGGGCATCTCTAATAAAATTTTATAAAAAACTAGGTGAGCCTTCCATCCATCCTAACACCCAACCCCTACCATGACATGGCCAGAGAGGCATTCCTGATCATCCTAGGCTAACATTTATATCCTAGAATCAATGGTAATATATTTTTAAACAATTCCACCCAATAAGCATACTAGATAAATAACCATATTAGAGAACACAAAAGAAAAAATAATAACTGAATATCAATAACTTTCACTAAATCAAGATATAAAAATGGATAAAAAAAAACAAAACCTAAATAAATGATAAAACAAATAGGAGAAAATGATCTTCATGTTTCCACTTGGTAACCACCATATATCAATAATATCCTAACACATATCCAAACATGAAACAGAAACATGAACCATCAAAAAATCTGATGTCGACCGATGTTGAGTGGCATAAGTATGTTGTGAGAAAAAATAAAACAGTATGTATGCACCACAAGATACGTAAAGTTAATTTACCCAAAATTCACATAAACACTATATATAATGTAAATATAGAATATATGGTTTTATAAATTTAAAATTCAATTACATCTTTCCAGAAAAAACCATCATTAGAAATAACCAAGAAAACATTCCATTTCAAAACAACCTTCCATTAAAAACCCATATAACAAAAAAAACCCAAATAAAAACACAAAATAGAGAATATAAAGTGGATATGTTGGAGATAATGTAAATATAACAATAAGGGAAATCGTGTCGGTCTAACCAATCAATTTACAGCAAAAATAAATGGGAAATACATATGTAATTAGGGGAAATTTCTAAATATATCTACAAGTAATCCATGGATGTACTCGGTTAAAACCACTATTTATTGTGTGGTAAAGCTCCATAGTGAATAATGTTCTAGATACTCTAAAATAACCTCACTAGTGGCACATTCCACCTTCCCTCCTATAAAATTCATGGGACACCAACCCGTACAATCGATATCGGTAAGAGACAACCACTCAACCCTCTAGATGACACCTTGTAATCACATGCTTGTAGTATAAGGTCAATGAATAGGTCCTCACACATGTGATTTAAATAAATAACCCACATATACCAACTCAAAATCCTTTAACAAATGCTGATACCCCCTATGTGATGATTATCTCCTCAAAGGGTCCACCATAGAGGATCCCAACCCCCATCAAGCTAGAGAGAAGTGGAAATCAATCCAACAAATCATATCACATTGATGACCTTTTTTAGAAATACCACAATTTACCAATTAGGTTGTCAGAATTTCAAAAACAAATACATTTTATAGAAATCTAAAAAACATAATCAAAAATATAAATCATACATGAAAGGTTCCATACAATACTTTATCTCATTTAGAAACCAAACTACACATAAAGTTTCTGAATGGGACAAGCCTTAGGAAGATAATTTCATGACCTCATTTATGATAAATTAGAAACCATAGATGTATTTAGAGACCATTTAGAATATTGAAAAATTATTTTGAAGGAGGAGGATTAGAGAATAATATATGAGGAGTGGGAAACAACTTCGAAATCTAGATTTTCTTTATAAAAGTACATATTCAATTTTGTGCCTATCTATAGGTGCACCGCATACATCAATGAATATTCCCACATAAAATGGAATATCCTTAAAAAACAAATATTTTCCCAAAAAAAATCAAAAGTATCATCAATTGAAACACATTTATGCACAAAACAACATAAATCACCACAACTCACACATAAATCTCGAATCATAAACAATCCAATCAATCCAAAACATAACCAAGGCCAACAACGCTCTAAAAATAATAAAACTCCAATGTAACGTCCAAGTGGAATTTTATCAATGAAATTATTTATATATTGATGTATTTATAATTTATTAAATCCTTTTAAAATCTTATTATCATTAAATTTCCAACATTGAAATGACAAACAAGGTTTCACTAACACATTGCAAGAATGATGTTAGCGGTTTAATTAAATTTGAGTAAGAAACAAGCCCCAACAGAATATACCTTAATTTAAATGGATGGAAAGAAATACTTCAATGAAATGAAGAAGCAACAAAACTCCATTATTATGAATAAATAAACATGAGATATGATTATCACACCCTTGAATCAAAGAAAACTACCCACATTATGCAACCCTCATTTTAGGGTTCAACCAAAAGGGATATAAGTAAAATAATAACCCTAAAAAAGAGTATAGAGAAGAGAAGATAATTAAATAAACCAAAACCCAAGAGAAACTCAGATCAAAATCATGGAGAAGAATCCATGTAGGGTGGAGATCCGAAGAGAGTAGTTTCTGAGCCATCCCATGTACCAAATTTGAGAAAAGTGGAGGAGGGCATGAATTGGTGTTAAAAGAGTAGAAAGAGTAAGAATCTCAATATTTTAAAACACCTATGAAATTTGTGTTGTTTGGCCATATGTTTGGACATACTATTAAGAAAATGTCCAAACCCTACTGTTGCTTCAGACTGGTACCATTGATGTCAAGACTTATGTTAAGGAATTTTTTGTCTCAATTTTAATTATTTGAGAGATTTGTTATGTTATGCAGCAATATTATTTTATGGGGAGTATAAATAGAAAATGCATTGTGTAATATCATGTATTTATTTATTATCATGATATTATATTTTTTTAACATTATTATATCATGGGGATTATGATTCTATGTAATCAAGTTGTCAATGATTCTATGCTACATATCATCCATTATTGTAGGCTTAGTATGTTCATACAACATGACTCTTAATGGAATCAAATAACATGTACCGTGAGATCATAATAATAGATGAAGGCATAGACTTTTGGAATATAAATAATGATAGAATTTAATTTCCATATTTGTTCATGGAAATTTTCCAAGACTATACCATTTGATAATATTCACTCACCAAACCGTCGTAGTAGTCACGGTTTACTCCAAAGACTATCATTGTAGATAGAGTCCCATATTGAGCTGGATTAACTCCCAATTCTATACTTATTTATTTCATGACATATCAATCATTACCAAATGAATTTTTCGGACATATAGGTCCCACCATTTACATAATGAAAATCATATATATGTGATCCATAATATCACAAAACAGTAATCATATATAAAGATATAAATAATGTTTTATTTCTTAAAAATATAATTTTCAACTTTTGAGTATAAAAAGAGAGTAAAATCAATGCAATGATTGTATTATTATGTAATAACCAATGTAAAAATAATTACTTGATTTTATCAAGAGTTAAATTATTTTATATCATCAATAGAATCATAATTTGGAGTAATACTAATTAATGATGAAACGTAACATAAAACCACTACAACTTTGATAACATAGAGTCATAATCCCCATGAAATAATAATTTTAAATAAAAAATATAATATAATTATAATATATAAATTCATGATATTACATGTCAAATGGTCTATATATACTTCTCATAAAATAATTTATGTTCACAACATAACTATCTCTCAAAGAAGGATAAATGTGAAAACAATCCCTTACCTTAAGCCTTGATATCCATAGTACAAGTAAAAATATCCAATATTATAAATATAATTTTTTAGAAGACTATACAATTACCATAAAAATAAATTTCATACCATATATGATTTACTTATGAAATTGTATTTCCCTTTTAATAACAATTCGTAGATTATGTATCATTTTAGTTGGTAACTTTTTTTTTCAGGTACGTTTTTTGTTTTTTGGTCAATTTCATTGATAATGATTCCATAATCTCTATAATTTAAAAAACAATATAAATATAATATATATTTAGTGTATAGGTATTTATAGTAACATATATAATCATAGAGGTAGAAAATGAAATACACCATTCATAGAGATAGTTGGACGTATGTACGCATTAACAATGCTTCCTTTTTCTAAATTGATTGATAAAAATAAATGTAAAAAATATATTCACAATATATAATTATTTTATTGTCATATATTTCAAATATTTTCATTATACTCATACTTATTACCATCCATGTAAAGCATCCCAAATTCACATTGCTTCACGAGGAGATATTCCGCTATACACATGAGTGAAATTATCATATTCCCAAAGAATATCATGTAACAAGGTATATAAGATATAATTTTTCATGATCTATAATAATATAATATATATAATAAATATAAAATTAATCATTAATTATATCCAGCAATGATTCCTGGTAATGGAAAACAAATTTATCGGTTCGTGAGGTTATACTCCACCGTACACATGAATAATGATTTTGTATCTCATTTATTGGAAGATGATATGGGTCTAGTTCATTAAGAAAAGAAAAAAATTTCTATATATAAAATTTAATGAATTTATAAAATCATAATGGTTTTAAAATAATTGAATGAGGTGAAGTAATAAATATTATATAAATACCCATTGTGGAATGTTACTTATTATTTAGGTAACTTCATTAAGTTTACACAAAAAACACTCTAGGATCACTTTATATCAAAAATAATAATTACAAGATGATTATATAGATGTATGTATGATTTTTTGTAATTTTTCTAATCCAAATTGTTTTGGACTTGTGATGAGGGGAGGTTAAGCTGTGGCATTTATATGTAATACGAGTGGAGCACTTGTAATATTTAGAATGAAAAAGTTATATTGATGTTTTTAACATTACAAAAGGCTAAAAATGGACCATTAATTATAATTATTAATTATATTTACTATATATGGATATAAAATGGGTTTTGGATATGTTTTGGGTCATTTTGAACAAATATTAGTTTAGTGGAACCTCTTGTAAATCCATTTTCACCTAAACCATGCAAAACATTTGTTTACAGTTTTTAAAATAAATTATTGTCCAAATTAATGTTTTCCATGTAAGACAATATGAATTATTTTGATTCAAGATATGGAGTCCATTTTTCTAATTTATATCTAGAGAATTGGAAGAATTTATTTTACAAATAATCTTATAGAGGCATTGGGAATTTGGTTTTCCAATAAGGAAATGTTCAAAGATTAAATTGTTTTTTGGATTAGAAATGAAGATAAAAATGATAAAAATGAAATAAATTACATTTACTAACATATTATTCAACAAATATTACTTTTAATATAATTTTAAATAAAAAATGAATCATTTTAATTCTTTAAAAAAGTCAATTTTCTAAAAAATGTATTGCATTCCTATATATTGAAATTTTTTTTTTCAAAAAATCTAACATATTAACCCTAATTTAATATCGAAATTATGATTACAAAATATTCATCTATATTATAAAAAAAGTTTTGAACTCTCAGTATTTAATTTTATTATTGATCATAAATGAATAAAATTGAGAAAATAATATTTTCAAAACATATAAAGACATTACCAAAAAATTGTTTTTTTATAAATAATCTTTCTTAATATAAAAACATTATTAATAATATTTATAATTTGGTTATTACTATTCATTTTTCCTCTTTAATATCATGTTAACCATAGTCTTGTTCAAATAATAATATTAATTGATTGTCATTGTTCTTTAAAGCTCAGTATTGCATGTAACCCAATCTATAAAATAAATTGAATTTAGTCATATAAAAATTCATAAAAACTCACGTTTTTATAATGTTTTTATATAATTTACTTTTTAAATGAGAGATCTAAATATGATTTTAAGGGGTAAATAATTCCCATTCATTTTAACTTTTATAACCATGTGTTGTTAACCAATATATAGATATTATGAATGTGATTCATGACTCGTGGTTGACTATTGCGTGATATGTGTCAGGTCAAACTAGGTTGGTTAATAACATAAATCAATGAACTAAAATGAAATTTCATCTTTACCACTCACATAAAATTTGATTCCTCAGAAATTTTCTTTGTTTTCATTTATTGAAAGAGCCCACTTCCATCAATATGAAGCCAAAAATATCCTTTAACACTCCATCAATCCAATACCCAATTTACCTCCACTAGATCCCTCTTCAATGCTCATTATCAACTAATTTAGACAAATTATTAATCATCCACCATTTAAATGATATTTTTCATGAAAATATATATGTATTAAATGTTAGAAATATCCACTCCCCATCATTTTTTTCTTTATCATTCGCATCCACCAACCTCAAAAACATTATTAAAAATAATAATTTAATTAAATTTCAATCATTATTATACTAATATTTCATTTTAAAATTAGAACACACATTAAATATCATCTCTAAATATTTTGGAAGTTTAAAACAACCCTCATGTTATGAATGTACTAAAACATCATAAAATCATTTTTCACCAATACATTACATGGAATATTCATATAATAAAATAAATTAAAAATATATATATTGAATTTTATAACTGAATTATAGTAATTTAAATATTTTATTAATATCTAACCCATTAGTAAAATTATATAATTTATTATTTAGAAATTAAAAAATTGAGATCGTCAGTAGATACATCTTCATATATCATTGAAAAAAACTATAATATAATCACATTATATCATATATATCATTATGGAAAATCTGTTATAGAACCCTAAATACTATAGTAATAATTGAAATTGTATCAAAGAATGAGTATCAGAATCATTATTGAAAATTGAGTGTGATATATTGAAAAATACTGACATCTGTTGATGAAAATAGACAAAAACTAACAAATAAATATATCAAGAATAATTATAAATAAATAATATAACATGTATTAGATATGAATAATTTTAATAAATAATTAATTACATTATTTATGTTTAGCATACATGTTCATAGTGTTCTTGATACCAGACATGATCAAAGGTAAGGGATTTAGCATATCAATAAACTTTTAGTAATGCATATTTAATATTAAAAAACATATTATTTTACATGGGATATATTTAATTATATGAATATTTTTCTTATTAATTAAATTAAATTATTATCCATCTCAAAACAATATATTCTCTTCTTTTTCAACAGCTTTTATTCAATGGATTCGAATGACATAAGTGTATTACTTAACTCAAAACCATTTTTTTCATAGTAATTTAAAATTATCTATATAATATTTATATTGACTTAATAAATCATTTTTTGAAACTATATTATATTTCATGCATCATTTATAGAGAATTTAAATATTTACACCCACATATTCTTCATGGATGAATTACTTTATTTTAAAAAATCAATCGTTATAATAAATTAACTCAGCAATAAAATGTATCTATATATCCATAACCAAATTCATTATTACAACTATTATTCTGAATTATTATTTAAAAAAATATGTATTTTGTGTAATTTTATTTATTGTTATCATAAACACTTTTATAATGTATTCCTTGGTTCTCTTTTACTGATTTGGGATTCAATATATATATTTTAAAATATAAATATGGAATTTTAATTAACATTTTAAATTTTTTACATCTCATTATCACTTATTAATTTAATAATGAATTATTATCAAATTTATATTATTATATATTTTTTAAATGGGGATTCTAAATGACATTATGAAATTGATTTGTGAATGTGAAACATATCATTGTATTTGTTACAACGAGGTGGGAAATGTTTTCTAAAATATATTTTAATGACTTTGAAGACTTTTTAATCATTATATACAAAGGAAATATCACAAATAGGGCTATTTTTTGGGATATTTTTATAATATTATCAAATTATTGATTTATTATTTACATGATTCCATTTTCAATGATTGAAATCCATTCAAATTCCTTGAATTTTTCATGATATGATGTTTTACTAATTTCATAAGGAACATATATCTATTATTTATGATTGTGTAATTTTTTGGGTATATTAATATTCTAGGATGGGTTGAGACCCCTAAATACCTATTTTGGGTATTTTTTTACTATTTCCTTAAAATGTGTTGTGTCTGTTAGTGCTATTGGAAGGGTCAGATCCATCAATTTCTAGAGACTGTTTTTTAAATACCATTTATGGGTTGTGTATAATAAATTATTGAGATGTTATGGGTATATTAAATAACATATATATACTATTTATCTTAAAGCATTGATAATGGTTGGGTCCCCTAAATCCTATTGACAGGTTGATTCTATTATAGATTTCTAATACATCGGTTATGATTTTTTTTCATAGGAGTTAATAATTTCTTGTAGATTTTATTATGGTTATCTATGTGGCATGTTCACCTATTTTTTTACATATTTAATTGTGGTATGAAATCTATATAATAATTGTTCATCGATACTATTTTAGTCGTCCATGTTTGTAAGATCGTGTATGTAGATGATTTTTGGCATTTGTGTTCTCAACATCATGGTATAATAATCTTATTCTTTTTCCCTATTTATTAGTTATATGCATATTTTATTCTTCTGGTCAAGTTATTTTTCTCCCATTATTTCAAACTCATTGGAAATGGATTACGACGGATCATTTGAGATGATATGTCATTCTCTTATATGAACAACTCTATTTTGACCATGTTCATTTAATCAAATATTTCTCTCATGATCATGTTTTCTGAGGATTATAATATAACATGTTATATCCTATTTAAAATTCATTCCCTTACATGAACATTTATTGGACTCCAATCATATGTTTTATATTCCTAGGTTATGGAGATTAATATAACATATATTATGACTTAATTTTGGACTATTATCACCTGATTTTGGATGTATGATCACAAATATATAAAAGAATATTTTCACATACCTAATCTCCCAAGACAGTAAACCTTTTGGTTCTGGGATTTTTAAGATTATCTGTGAGATGTAATATCTAATTATTGTGGTGATATGTTAAATAATGGAATACTTTTTTAGTTATCATAGATGTTATCAAATAATGAAATTAAATTATGTGTTTTGAAAAAATATTTAGGAGTACTGGAATGGAATATATTTGTTGGAATCATATTATGGTTATGTTATTTTTCAATATTAAGATGGGAAAATAGTGTTGAAAAACATATGGTTGTGTATAAATATAATTATATATTGTAAATTATTGAAATGTAATAGAGTGTGGTCTGATAGGAATAATAATCAAATCTAGATAAAAATAAGTGGATACAGGCTCTGGATCAAATGAAACAGGCATGATAAACCAAAAAATGATGGTTGGATATTAAAATTAATTCATTTAATGGAACAATAATTTTTATAAAATAACATCACATTTGTAATTCATGCTGATATAACACAGTTTATTCATAATCTATTTAAAAACTAATATGATGGAGTGAAATTGTCATTAATGAATTAATATAGAACTATTATGGTTATAGAACCAAATAAAAATATGTAAATTGATAACCTAAATTGAAAAAAAATGAAATTCTTATGTCAGGGTTTATATTTATTTCTTTTTACATTAATAATATTCAATTTTAATGAATAGAGTTCTCACATCCTTAAAATTCCATTATATTTTTATATATCTTGGAATAAGAGGAACCATGTAAATAATGAGTGTGGTGGAAAATGCAATTATGGATTAGTTATGCAGTAAAATGGTTTATAATCTATTATTTAAAATACTGGGGTCATACATACCCAACAATATCGAGTTTTGCTTAACATATTGAACCATTAAATACAATAAAATACACCAAATTGTTAAAAAAATTGGGATTCATGGAGTTTTATGATGTACTTTTTGAGGAGTTGTGAATATTCAACTTATTGAATGTCCAAAATATTGGTAGTAGGAATCAAATAAACAACATTAAAAGAACTAGAACAAGTTTATAATGTACAAGTGTTATCTATATAGCTCATGATTACTAAAGAGGTATGTTGAGTATAATGAGTAAAATATAGGGTTAGAACGTATCAACTAATTTATCTCCCACTATTAAATGCCTCAAATTATTAGAACGTGGGTTTTATTGAAATCAGTGACCTAATCCATTGGGAATTATGGATAACATCCATAAAAAACAAGACAAATGAATATGGAATACCCAACAAAAGGATTATTTAAGAAGTCGATCATGATAATTCTCTAGTGAATGTTACAATTATCCTCCAATCTATTTATTTATTTTTATTATTAAAATTAATTCATGAAAGATAAGAATATATGATAATTAGATAAAAAAATGATATTGAATTGTTAATAAACATACATTGTAGTTGTGTTTATAGAATAAAAATCATCATCATAATTTTTTGGGATGTTTCTAATTATAAATATATCTATTTTTCCATAGTATAATTTTATATGTATTTTTCAAATATTATCTATATATACAAAGGGATAATATTAATTTTTGAGTTGTGAAATATGATTTAATATTTGGAATCATACATTGATAACAACATAGTGAATGTTTTCTGATCATAATATTTTACTAGTAATTTTTATAATATGGGTATTAATACAAAATAATATAGGATACATATCTCAAATATAGCATAAAAAATACATATTTATGACATATAAAATGTTTCATGAAGCCAAAGGATTAGTTTTAATTTTCACTTGATTTATAAATCGTATCATATGTAGAACATAAATTGTGATTTAATAAATACAAGGGAATCATTCTATAATTGAATTATTTATAAAATTATGACCAATATTCTTAATAAAGACATTCAATCAGATAATAATTAAAAATGGATCAAGATGATGTTAAATATATTTATTACATTATTTGTGCAGGAGAAATTAGTCAAAGGCTTCAAATTATTTTTGTAGAAGTGAATAAATTATGAATAATTTTAACAATATCACAAGACATTCATGCTATGCCTATAGAAACTCTCTGACAAGTGTAATTCATCATTTATATTAATTAATATTTTAATCCACAAAAAAATTTATAATAAAAATCACAATATATTCCTACTGGGGTGGAAATATGGAGTTTCTTATTCTACCCGTAGATAGAAATGTTAGTGACTCATTTTACATTCTATCTTCAATTGTTTCTATCTTATAAATGTAATCACCTTTTTTTATCAGCAATAGATAATCCAAATAAAGATTATTTAATTTATTTAAATTCAAAATAATGTAAACCCAAATATTAATTTGTGTAGTTCTCTCTAATAAAATTTAATTAATGGGTATAATATTTTTTATGAAATATAATAATAATAATAAGATTAATTTTCTGTGGTATATTATAATAACAGAAGATAAATATGGATATATTAAAATTTCACAATAAGTAAAATAATTAATAAAAGTATAACTTGAGTAAAAAATTAATGAATACGAAAATAAAAAATATATAAAATAATTATCTGAATGGTTTTCCAAAATAATTATAACTTTTATCACAATTATTAAATTTAAGGATATAAAATAAAGATATTATAGGAATATTTAGAGTGATATGATTGTTTAAGATATTTATTTTAGTGTCGCATGGTATGTAATCTATATGTGTATTATATGGCCAATTTAACAGTTTTAATTACAAATATGTTTGTTTGATATAAATGATACAATAGGTATATTCGTGTTTTAAATTGATCATAACATTTTTAAAATGGAATTTTGTTTGAACCTCTCCAAATCTGCACCAGACGTTGTTCTTGAAGAAACATGCATATCATAGGTATTACATTTCTACAAAGGAATGAAGGAAGAAGAAATACTACTTTAGGATCAAGGGCCAAGGTGCACGAGTCGTGTGACATTCATTAATGTTTGTGATCGCATAGCCCATGGCACATCATGAAGAGTGGTTATCCGTTTCCCATTATCTATTTATCTATTGGGTGAATCATAATAAGAAAATACAAGAATATCATGTAAATTCCCATTTGAAAAGACATATTATTCATTTTAATTACTTTTATGACTTGTTAGTCAAATTATGTGAAATTTCTATACAGAAAATCCAAATAAAAATCAACGTGTTAATGTGATAGTGGATAAAAATGATGGGATCCTAATGAATAATTTGTTAAATTTACCATGAGGTGAAGTGATGATTCCCTTTGTGTGATTAGTTTCTTGTTGATGTGAAAGATGTTTGAAATGAAGTTCTAATATTAGAAAATGCTGTCAGAAATGTTTTTATCAATCCATTCCCAAATTAAGCATTTTATTATAGAATGGAATGTATTGTATAAATGGTCGACCCGATTGATTACTGTGACCACCAAATCCAATTATTGTTTCATTGATGCATAAAATTACACAAAAATATTAAAATGGACAAGTATTAGTGGGGTATAAAATATTTACTACCATGGGCATCCCCTTTTAGAAGATCCACACAATCAGGTGAAGGATACCCATACTAGAGAAAAACCTTATGAAGAATGTTTTTATTTCCCCATGAAGCTAAAAAATAAAACACTTTATTTTCTTCCCTCCATGTGTGTTTTAATATCACACCATTAGATATAAAAAAATTGCACCTTTGTATATTGTATGTGATAGATCTGTCAGTGACATTATTACCTTAGAAGGAACAATGAATGACTAAAGTGCTAATTTCTATGGTGGAAGGAATCATGTTTTAGGTAAGGTGTACCCCCATTAATAATTTCATTCCACTCAACCATGATAGAATCCCCATTACCATATAAGAAACTAGAGAATGTCTTGTATAAACCTTTTTTATCTTATACAATTCATCCTCCTTGTGTATTTCTAAACCAAAGGGGTCATTGAGAATTAGTTAGATACTACAATAGGGACGATTTCTCTAGGATAATATCTCATGCATGGGTACATCTGGGGAAAGAGGAACGTTTATTATTCACACTATAACCATTATCAACGAGCTATTGTTATCCAAATATATCACTAGATATCCCAACTCCACATATACACTCCTAGTTTGGAAATTAATGGCCAAGGATGAGATAAATATTTCCATAACATTAGCTTTGTTTCTCTAATAATATATAGAATAACACCCTGTTTCCAACATAGTATCCATATCTATTTACATGTGATTTACCATGTTCAATCCATGTAAAACATTTTGGAGAATCTCTATAAATGTATCAAGAAACATGTCATGGTTTATGAGGCCAATAAATCCCATCTATACTATTTCATCCTAGATAGATTCAAAGATTATTTGATCACCTGTTTCCCCACTAGTGTTCTAGATGCATTATTACTTCAATACTAGACTGATTCCCTTCCACAATATAATGTCACCCAGGGAAGTAATGTGATTAAAGTTACTCAAGAGCATGTTGTTTTATATGATGGGAATGCATGTATTGGAAAACAAGTAGCTTCCTTTATTGTTAACATTACTAGTCTAGTGGACATAAATGTATGCTTTTGGTCACGAAATAAACCCAGGAGTGATTTAGTGAAAAAATGTTCACTATCTGGATAGATCAAAAAGTGATGAATGGTATCTAATTTTTTATTGAGGTAGTATTAGATAAGATATGGCTGAAAGATTAAAGGAGAAGTATCTGTTTTAAACATTATGAATCCTAGGAAGTAGATGAGATAACCTTCACAGTTGTAAAACCAAAAACTAATCTATCTGTATCCGAGTATCTGTTGGAATATCAATATAAGGATCATAATGTTACCTCAAAGCATCACCGACAAACCTGATACCTTCCCCCATAGGGAATCCTAGTCAGAACAATAATTCCCCATAAAGAACATTCTCTAGAGAGAGAGAGAACTCAAATGACCTCCCAATATTGTTTCTCTTGAAGAAATATCAAATTTGTTTAACACTATGATGGTATATCTCATGTAATCAATAGATCCATCCATCTATTTGGTTAAATCCAAGTAACACCTTCCCTTTCCATGGGAGTCACAAATTAAAGAGTCTAGAAACCTGTCAATATTTTTCAAAAAAATTATTTAATATCCCTAAGTCCCAAAACACATGATTTGAAATGAATGTTAGGACACAATTACAACTGTAATCATTCCCTTGAAGGATAATTAACTATTCATCCAATTATTTATCTAGATGGGTATTCATCTATTGACATCAAAATAGTTAGATATGAAAAACCTACCTGAGTATATAAGATCACCCAATTACTGTATAGAGAATTTTTTTATGTGAAATCATTGTAACGATTCAATTACTTTCCATCATATTTAAAAAAATATCAGAATATTGATGATAATTTTTCAAGAATAATTTTTTCCCACTCCATATGCAATATTCGTATAATACTATATTTCAATGGAAAATGAAAATTCTCCCTCCAAAAATGATGAAAATCATTTCATATGAAAAATAAGGTGAGATATTCCCTTAATGTGGCTCAGTGTATTAAAAGAATGAATACAAACTTTCATAATTCTCTTTGAACGTATCATACTAACTGAATGTTCGATCATGATGAACAAACTCGGTGATTTTGGTATCACTATTTATAGCCAAAAAATTATTTTAAAGAGGCCATATATTTTTTTTCCAATAAGGACAACAATGTCAAATGGGATTTACAATAGCTAAAAAATATGTCACATAAAAAATCAGAGTAACACATGAATACAATCATCTAATGAATTATTATCTAGTATAATATGTAATGAACATTTTTTATGTAAATATTTATATATATATCAGACCAAATGGTTCTTTTATTGAGGTAACCTATCATTCCTTGATATAGGCCAATGGCCACAGTGGGGTATGATCCTTCAATGAAAATATCATTATCTTTTGACACCCATTAATAGATATAGGCCGATAATATCTTTTTGGGAATACATGATTGATTATTTCATAAGACATTTCACTTTATTAGGATCATAAAATGATTTATAGAGTTTGGTTCTTTCACCTTTAGGGTCAGAATTAGAATTGTTGCACATACCACTCGAGGTAACTCTCCCCTAAAAATATAATCATGGATGGAGTCTATGATATATACATAGTTATTTTCATGTAGGCCATGTAAAATGATCCTATAAATCCATTTAGACAAAGGGACCTTTCCTACTTAAGAGATATGATTACTTCATATATTTCATATTCTTCTAGGGTGATCTCGATAAAATAATTGATAAAATTAGATAACCCCATTGGAATGAAATAAAACAGGTTTGACTTACCTATTGGGTAATTTTCCAATATACAAGCATTAATATCACTTATAAAGTATTTAAAATATTCCTCATATATACCTTAAAAAATATCTAATTCATTGTAATTGGATAATTCATTTGTGATAATATTTGGGATAGTTTCCAATCTAAATTCATTAAAGAATTTTTGAGAAAAGTAATATTTTCCCACACATTAAAAAGTGATAATTTTAAATTTTAATGTTGTGGCCACTCTAGTTACAATATCATTTCCACAAAATTGTTAATTTTACTAATTGGGTAAATGAAGGTATTATCATCTCTTTTATCAGATACACTATATTCAATTTGAGAAATAACATTCTTGATGTCATCAAGATTGAAGAATTATTAGTTTTTATTGAAATTAAGCATATATTGTTCCCCTATAAGATATATAAGATTGTTATCGAATCATTTTCATTACCACCCATTCTCATATTTTTTTATAAAATGCAAAAAACCTTTTTATAATTATGTTTAGTGGTCCATCAGTTTGAAAATAAAGAACACTTGTTTTTTACATCAATATAATATATATTAGTGAGAAGTGGAGAGTTATTTGATATAGAACAAACCAAATGGTTGAACCATGAAAATGGAAAACTACAGATGACCTAAAAATTGGTGAAGTATCAGTCGAGTAGGCACCATGTAAGTTTGGTACCAATTTGATTATTGTACCATGTGTTTTTGATAGCTGTGAAACGAAGAACTTCTATCCCACCAATATCCATAAATAAGATGAAGTATATCTGAATCTTCCAAGGATAAACCATGCCTCCCTTCATTTATAACATATCTAGAATTATATTTTAATCCTCTTGAACCTTCCATACTGATTCCCCCATGTTAAAGGATGCTATAATGGACCATATGTTATCATTATCCTATGCATTGAACTTTTTAGAGATGATGGTCAAGAAGTAAAAAACCACTAGAAATAACAATTTTTTTAATTTTTTGATGCGAAGCATTGATCATGTACACTATAACGGAGGTATTCCAGAATATCCAGATATAATGGTTTATTCATTACACAAGAATGATGTTTAAAGGCTAATTGAACGTGAGAACTCAGATATTCAAGATAAATTCTATTTAGTTTCATGAAAAATACTAATGAAACTATATTATGAGTTGATTAATTTGAAAATAACATTGTCTTAATCATGGTTATTAGTTCTTGGGCTTTTTAGATTATGGAGTAGGTCACTTGAGGAGGTATCTATTGGTTTTGGTCCCTGTCATATTCCAACAAATTCTATGTGATGAAAACAAATATGAGATTCATTTGGAATGTGACATAGTGAAACCACCACTAGGAAATGAAGTAAAAATAGAATCAACTGGGTTCAAGTCTTGTTGATAATGGTATAATAGACATCATATATTCGATATGGGGATGAGAAAACACATGGAGGGGAATGGATCCCATTATAGGGAATGGGGGAATAATGAAGAGGGATCCCTCCTCTTTATATAAACATATGAAAATCCCCTAATGATTTTGGGGTGACATTACAAGGCATCCTTGGTCTTAGGCATCATATTATTGTGGTATAGAACTATAGTTCTTTACAAAAACCTTTGGACTTCAATAGCTAGGTGAGAAGGGGAGCCACCTATAAGGTCGTGCATGAGGATACTGGGCGGAGGGGAAACTGGAGTGAGAGGGTTGGATATAACATATATAGTAAAATGTTTTGATAATGACCATCTAAAAATGATACCCACTCACATTGTCTCCCCTTAATAGTCCACAAACATAAAACTATGTGGGACGTTGAGAATAGGTCTTCCCATTACAAATGCTAAGATAAAAAAAAAATTGGAAGTCACATGTTTTTAAAAAATGAATAGTTTACAGATAAACCAATATTCTCTAAAAGGAAAACAACTCACCGTCCCTAAAAAATATAAGGCTTGGTTGATGTAGAGATAGATCTTCATCAACATGTTACAAAGCTTTCGATCCAACCATGAAACTGGGTGTTTGACCATCCTATCAAAGGAATGATATGATGGAGTCAAAAAAATTATGGATAATGGATAGATTGTGTGAATGAAGTGGAATCCCAAATATTTTGATCCAGAATACAACTTGAGGAGATTACCTACCATGGTGAAAATCCCTCCACCAAAAAAGGGGAAATTAAATTATTTGATTGATCTTGAGTCCCTAGGTGAGGAATGAAAAATGTCATCTTTATCACCATAATAACATAGAAATAAATCCTATTCTGATTTGACACCCTGACACAAACTGATAAACCCCACGAGCTGTGGAAGATCTGGATTATAGGGATTTGTGGTTTATCATCCTTAAATATCACACCAATTTCAATCTATTAAATGTATCCACCTTCTCAAGGGAAGATTGTTGGAAATTGATAATTGGGGAGAAATACATCATTACTGCCTAAACTATCTCTAGTGCTACATTAGGGATCATAGTAAGAGGGATTGAATGGAGTGACTGATGGAAAAGAAGAATGTCTTTAAGAGAGAAATTATCAATATCACCATCATCCATTTCATGATAATTTCTTATCTAAGGGGCCAGGACACCCACAACTACGAATGATCATAATGATGGGTACATTCACTATCCATACCCATAGAATCACAGTTGTGGATTGAGAAGTGGTTAAGAGTTCATGAAAAATAGGCTACATGTGTGGAACATTCATTTTCCACCTTACTCTGTCACTATAAATATCAATGTTATCAGGTCATGACCCCTGGAATTGTCCACATTGATCATGTGAGGACTTGGGGGATAAATGAATTTAAATCACCAAATTAAATCATTGATTGATAGATGAAAATGATAGAATCCATAGATAATGGAATTTATATCGATCTTCATTTAATGGGAGTATTCTATCAGAGTGATATTTTCACTGATCATGAGAATGCCATTAGACATTCCCTCTAACCGACGAGAAGACAATTGAAATCCTAGTATGAACTCTTGGAAGAACATAAACATGCATTTCTATATCTCATGAGTTCCAACTAATATGTGGGTTGATCTCGTGAAATGTATCTTACAAGTGACATTATAATGAAAAATGCCTTCATGTTGTTGGTATGGACATCCCGAAGGATCTCTAACAAGAATCCTAATCTCATGAAAGATGTCTGACATGTGGATTATTCCAATTAATTCTATTAGACATGTCAGACCCATTCCACGAAGGTGATCAGACATGCCAGTATGATCATGTAGAAGATGATGGAAATTTTAAAAGTTCATGAATGTTGCTAATTATGGACTTGATCATGCAACGATTGTTTATCACACGATACAAGGATGGATTCATTGATGATATGTGGATCCAATATACGATTTTCATGATATGTTACAGATTTATTAACATTTTTCCTTTTCACACCAAAGACAATAAAAATGAAATAGTTCCCATGAATATCAAGATTGATACTAGGTGGTGATTCCTATAATATCCCACCTTAAAACATAGAAAACATGCACACAGTGGAAATTGTTGACATACAAGAGTATGAGACTGCATAATTTTAAAATTATACCACCTAAAAAGTCTAGTTAGAAACTAAAGCGATGATGCTTGTGGTTTATTCTCCTAATGTCAGGAGTTCAGTTATCATGTAAAGGATATCAAACTTGTCAGCATGATCATAAGAATGAAATTTAGAATATTTTATTGATCTTGTTAGGCCTTAGTATAAAAACACCTATAAAGTTATAGATTTTACCATATAGAAGTTGAAAATGATGGAGTCTTGATATAAATGATGTTTTTAATATTTTCAATTCTTGGGAATATGTGTTTAGAGATATATTTTCATTGATCATGAGGAATAATGTACATGTTAGGAAGATCATGTGAAGCCCCTATAAATTATTTATGGATCATAAAACACACTCTAGAAATTTCAATCAGATTATGTGATTCCATTCATACATTTTAGGAAGATAATGTTATGTCATTTGTCTATGTTAGTAATGCAAATTAAAATATACTAGACATGTTATATTTCTGAATTGAATCCACTATACACGTCTTGAGTATCATGAAACACCATTTAGTCATATCATCCGGGTTCATACGAATCCATTTGGAAAATTTAATGATGATCATGAGAAGATACCGAGAAATTTCATATTAATTTTTTGAATCCTATTGACATGTCAAATCAATACTATGAATCCTTATATACATGTCAACATGATCATATGATGAAATTTATAAATAACTATAATTCCACTTATTTTCATCTTGTTATGCCATCCTAGCTAATTTGGAGGACACTTACATGTCATAATGGTCATGCGAAACTCCCAGACATGTTATCTTGATAATGAAATTTCATCTAGAAAAGTCATGCAGTACATGTGATGCAAATAAACTTTTCATCTGGATCTGGTGATTCAATTTAGACATGTAATGAAGGCCAAACAATGTAATATGGAAATGTTAGAATAGTTCTTGAAAATCCCCTACACATGTCTACTAGTTCATGTGATAACCTATTGACATGTCATTTGGTTCATGTTATAACCATTGGACATTTTTTTCTTTTCACAAATACAACCTCGATCATTTGAAATAGGCATCCTCATCAATGTCATCCTTTTCCGGAAAGAATATTTGAAAATGTCCCATAAAGCTATGTGGACTCCCAAACAGGAGAATCTAGCTAATTAACTCTTAATTTAGAGTTTTCTCTGATTGAAACAATGATATGAACTAAAGAAACAATACACCTATTGCAGGTCTATATTAATGACAATCCTTATGCAACAAATCACTTGTATCCCCCATTCATTAATCGTTAGAGGATACCAAATGGATATGTGACTTTAGAATAAATCATAGTGTATGTCCCTTTCCATTCCATAAGTACCCCCTATAGAGGGTCTATAATCCATCACCATCCATTAGTGGTTGAGGTGAATGAAAATAATGAAGACTCTGATTCTTGTTAATGGAATGATATGCAGGACACCTTATAAATGCATGTGTTTCATATTAATTATGAATATCACACCATACCTTGTAGTGATAACATCATTAATAATATTTCTAATATATATTCAATAAGTGAAGCTTAAGTGTGTAATACATTCACCCATAACTAGTGAAACTAATCCCTTGATATTTCTTTTCCCAAACCAAGGATGACTCTTGTTAGCTAATAGATGTGAAAAATTAAATCCACTAGAAAAGTAAAAAACTCTCCATAAGGAGAACCAAATTGTTTAGTCCCCACATAACTATTAGATAATATATAGTGTTAAAGTCCCAAATATATATGATGATGTCATTAGTTTGTATTCCCCACTTAAATATCTAGGTGACATCAATTTGTATGGCATGTACAAATTCAATATTTATATCCCTTTCAACATCATTGATCTTCTTCAATAGATTATTTATCATAAAGAGTTAAAATCATAAGTATTACACATTTTATGTTAAAATGAAAATAATAATATATAATATATTTTCTAAACACTAGAGTAATAATCCTAACATGTGTTAATTACACATCCTCTCATATCAATGGGTTGGGGAAAAACTGAAACATGTGGAATTTGATTCCAATGATAACAATGATAGATAGGACATATTTCATAGGATTTTGATATATAATTTATGCCTAAATTACATCATTTACATCCATTCAGTATGATGTCGAAATTGATGGCATGGTTTTATATTCACATAACCATATTCATTCCTAATATCATTAGATACAATGGATGAATATTTGATGATCAATACGAATTCCATCAAAATCATGGAATGTGGTAAATTATAGACTTCCAGGTCACATAACCTAAAGAAATTAACATTCCCTCATTTTTAAGGAATAATGGGAAAATGACAGAGAACCCTTTGAACATAAAAATGGTTCCATTAACAGTACACCCTCTCGCATTTACATAGATTCAACACCTGATCATTTTATTTGGGTAACGAGTCTCTTTTCATGATTTGGGAATTAATAATTATTAAATAAAAAATATAAAATAGATTCATAATGTTTAAAAGAATCCTCCCCCAAGGGTGATCTAATCCTAAACTCCCATCCACCCGACCAATGTGAGATCCTAATAAACACTGGGTTTGAAACCATAGTGAATATATACCTATTGGAATGTATGTTTTGAAACTCATTCTTTAAATAGGTGATATTCTGTGTATTTATTATAGTAAACAAGGTAAAATCGAGGTGGATCTCATTTGAATGGAAAGCCAACACACAACCTCTTTTGTGAGAACGAAAAATGATTAACCTAATTGGAATAATTAAATAGTGAAATTGATTGTTGGTGACACAAAAAAATATTTTTTGTATATCATATGCAATAAAAAATGGTGTACCCCAAGATAAAAAATTAAATAATTAAATTCAATCGGTTTTCCAACAGAAAATTCAATTTATAAAAATTCAACACAAGAAAAATAGCCACAATGAAAAGATGAATGTAAATTTTCTTTTAACTATGAATAAAGAATTTACATGATTAGAGAATATGATGATGGAATTATTGGAAATCTTGTTTCTTGTTGTCCTTTCGACTAAATACACTATTCTAAAGATCATTACCTCAATCCAAGACTAAGGAGTATTCAAAAAAACTCTCTTGAACATCAGTCGTGATAAAAACCTTCATAGATCATATAGTAACGTCACACTCCTGACTCATTTAAAATCAATTATAGAATGTGATGGTATAATAATAAAACAACATATAGTATGATACCAACCCTCAAGGACACCAAAATGGGATTTAAGTAGTAAAAACTACAATCTCGCCTTAATTTGTGAAATTTTCCATCAAACTAGTGACAACTATCACCCATGCTAACCACATCAAGATATTATCCTTAGTGTGACATAATAAACATATTACAAAACAAATGAAGGAATATGAATGATTTGAATTAATCACAGTCCATGTTCATGAGCATTGAATGTGAGAACCCACCATCCATTGCCACCAGCACCATTTCACCAATACCCCTCATTCACCTACTGAGGGAACCAACTGACAGGTCAGTAACTGAGACGCTCATAACCAGGAAACAAATAGATCACACTGGGTATAGAAAAATATATATCATTTGTTTTTTGGGTGTGGTGGTTCTATAACCCCATATACACTGATGAGGTCTGCTTGAAAAGTTTGGTTGCAACTAGAAAGCATGCTCATAACTCTGTTCACACATATCACAACTTGGGACATATTATAGAAGAATGAATAGGGGATTGACATATCCACGCCCCATAAGTGAATCCAAATGATACATTATATTGTAATATTGAGAATAATAATTGGAATATATACGTTATTTAATCATATTAATCTCCCAATATATATTTGATACCAAGTATCTACTTGCCTATATTACATTTCATACTCCACAAAAGTTCCAATATAACCTGTATTTGATAGAAGTGATCAGTTTGTATATAAAATAGTTGGTATAGATTTAGGGATAGGTAAAAATCACAAACCCAGTAGTCGTGAAACCATATCACCGTGATCCATACAAATAGATGGATACTCTCCAGAATGTGCATAGATTTTCTACCACCTAGTATTATTATCATTATATTATATGAAATTTTTTGGAATAATAAGAATCTCACATTACCATATTGACCTGGGTCTATAAACATAGTTGTAAATTCCCTCATTATAATCAAACAATAATATAAAAAAATCATGGGGTTGGAATTGGTTCATGACCATATCCCTACTCCAACATAGGATTGTCAACATGATTCAAGAATTACCCTATAGTAGGATCATATTCATACAAGTGATGATACATTGAATAATCATGTAGCATATAGTAACCATGAATATAAACTCACTCCTTCATAATAATGGATGAACAAGTATCCTCCAAGGTCTACATTTGTGGAGGTCCATATCCCTACTCACATTCCAGAAGTCTGATGGCATATTTGGATGAGGAATTCTTATCTAAACTAGGATCAAACAATCACATTAACTAGGATTGACAAAACTAATATAGGAAAAATTATTTAATGATCACATCACATTATATAATATTTGATTTTGTTTTCACACTCCATAAAATTAGTATCAGTGATTTATATCACCGCTATAATAGACAGAAATCATTATATTGATGTGATCTCTATACTACTGGCTTGTACACATGACAAATCCCAAAAGAAAGGTTGACATATTAAGAACATGAAATTGAATTAGGATTAATAATATATTGTAGATAATTCATGATTCCTAGAGTCTATATGATGTTAATATAAAACACAATGTGGGTTTTATTACTATTTATTAAAATAAAAAGGATATATCTACCATGATAGACATCCTCACATTTTTATAGAGATGAATTAGAGGGACTCTACTAATGAATATTTTGTAGAAACTATCAAATTGTGATATCATTTACCTAAAAATAAAATTTTCACTTATTATGAAACCATAGTATAATATTATACTCAAAACACAGGTGATAACTTTACATAGTGACACATCATCTACCACAAATACCTCAACTCTTCTGGTAGGAGAAATAGAGAAGCAATATCACTTTTTTGACCGGGTGGATGGATATGCCACTTATAAAGAATGATTTATCATGGATATATAGAGGTATGTGGATGGAGAAAACATTAAATCATTATTTTTGCCCATTTATACATTAGATTATAATGTCTCAAACGAGTTTAAGAGGAGTGTCCTCTGTACTCCCCTTAAAATATGTTTGTATAATTTTAGTGGATAATATTTGTACAGCTCCATCATTAGGGATATGATGGTTAGATCCATTCCATATAGTCCATTATCAGATAGACTATAACCTCATCTATATGCCTCAAGACATGATATCATAAGGGAATAGTGAAACCCTATAACATGATTTTCATTATAGCATTCAAGTGCTCCTTAAATCAGTCAATTTATCCCCATTCATACTATATATTCAAGGAGAAGGAATTATTTTTCATTTAAATTCACTCAATCATATTGATATAAAAAGTACATATATGTAGAAACCTTCAATTTCATACCCACATGAGCGATCATGGATTTTATTAACACAATGGATAATTGTTCGATCCAATGAGGCTCTTCTATCTAAAAAACTCAAATACATCGTGTACAGAGAGAGAGTTCCGCCAACATGATGAAATTATAGGCTACATGAAAACATGGGATCACATATCATATACCATACATTAATTCATTAGATACCTGATAAAAACCTATATAAAGATTCTCCCGTCACAAGAAACTATTGCACCCATTAAATGTGAAGATAAAATTATTGAAAATCTTGATAATTAGGGTGGTAGTTATAAAGTAGTGAATCTATCCCATATGTTTTGGGGAATTTTAACCACTAACTCCACCTACATGGTTGTTAAACTATGAGAGGGTTTTGAAAAAATCAATTAAGTCTCCAATCCAACCATATACCATAGGTATTCTAAAATCTTTATCCTAATCACTACTGTAGGACTGATCAAATCTCCATAAAAATGATTATAGAGTGCCAAAAATGGCCAAACATCCACCCCATCCAAAAGGGATTGGGTCATTTCTTTGCGATATATTCTTTAAAAAAATAAATATTAAATATTATTAGATTAATATTTAATAAATTTCATAATTACATCCCAATTAATAGAAAGGTCTACTGTCTATGGGTACTAGAAAAATAAATTTGTTCCCATTAAGATAATCATAATCTCCAAAAATCATCTCCCCATTGTAATTCCATGACCCCAATTACCCATAGTCGGTGCATTATTACATAACATTGGCATAATAACAAGGAAATCATGTCTCGAAAGACTGATCAGTTTTTTATTATTGGAAACAAGATTCATACAGAAGTTCAACTTTACAACTTGAAAATAAATACAACAAAAATTTATTCCATTGGAAACATACATGCCTCCTAAAATGCCTACAAGTCACTCATAACTAACTTCTTCATATCCTTGTAAAATGAAACATAAGAAAGGGGTGATCTCAAATGTTCAGTAAGGGTATGAAATACAGCAGAAGATGACATAAATATTAAGCATGATGAATAATTGAAACCACATGCCTTTACCAATAATAAACCTGAATACATTAATGGCAGGAATATGATCTAGGTAAATAATGACAAAATAAAACATAATCATTGGTATTAAACTAGTTGATTGACCACATGAACCATCAATATTTATTTCGTAATGAGGAAATGTACAATACAAGACATTCTGAAACATTTTTTGAAGGCCTCAGCCGATATGTCTAAAAATTATTAAGGCATCGGCCAAAACAATATATCAAAATTGGGGAGGGGACTCAGCCAATTCCATGTCTAGTTTTCTCAAGAGACCTACTGATGCATCGAGGTGCTATAGCGGGCTCCACCCGTCACATACTAAGTCCAATACATTCCTTATATGAAAAGGCTTAAACATATCATAATAATTCGTATTAAAACTAGCATAGAAAATTTCAATACATTAACCATAAACCATGAATTGTACAAAAATAGAACGTCCATAGTCAAACATATCACAAAACCTTCAATATAATATGGATGTTTTTTATCATAACAAAATCAATTTCAAATTAACTTAAAATCCATCAAAGGATGTTGACATAGATGAAATCAAAACTATTTTTTGAGAAATATATCTTTCTATTTTGAAATAATTTAAGAATCACATAATTATAAAGAAAAAATTTATTTTGAAAATATTATTATAAGCTTGTAAGGGAAGATTTGATGATGTTATAATGGCAGAAAAAATCCGCACCTGTCGTATAAGTTAAAAAAACATTCTTACCTAAAATTTGTCAAAAAAGTAAAAAAGTACCTTGTTTGGAAAATGACGAAAATATTACTTCCAAAACACCTAAGGGTATAAATGACTTTAACCCATTATCTAGTAAATAGTTTAAATGATTTTAAATACATTTTTATGAAACATGGATGTGGATTATAAAGCGGTCCTAGTAGATAATTACACATAAACAACCTCGGATAATGAAGAGACTGTAGACTTAACCCTTACCATTTACTTTTCCATGGTAGAGGGTAAGATAAAATCATATATAATGGTGATATAATTGTTATTAAATTATACAATAATAATATTCATTAATATGATATCATATATGATCTGTTAACATTACTTCATTAATAATATCTTAATATTATCGTTGTTTCGGGTGTTAACTTACTCGTTTTATTTTATATGTTTTTTACATAAGCTGTGTTTGTTATGGATAGGTTGTTTCTTATTCATATCCAGAATGATATGAATTCATTAAAAATTATTTTTAATCATCAAATGAGAATTATACTTGAACGTATATGATGGGGAATGAATCTCATCACGTTTGTGTAGATGGTAGTCTGTACGTACGCACGGGAAACTATATCATTTTTGGATATTAAAATAATATATAATTGTATGTTATATCATATATACAGAATAATTATCATGTTATATTTATTATTTACATGAATTACACATCATTATCATACCCATCCATATAGTAATGTTTTGAATAACAATTACACCACGACGTGGAGACGGTAAGCCGTATGTATGCACATATATTGACATGTCATTCAAAGGATGGATAGAATAATGAATATGGTTGAACCATATTTATAATAAAATCACAGTATGTAAAAGATACTGGAGTTATTATTTTATAATGCAAATAGCAAAGAACGAGGAAGTGGAAAAATAAAGGAACTTTAAAGTGGGTGGTGAAATCATTACCTCTTCTTCGGATTCTTCCTTTTGATTTGATCAAAATGGATCCTTAAGTTGGCTTCCTGACTAATGGAAGGCCTCTAGGATTAATTTAGGAAAGTTGAGAGGATATTTGGGCAGGCTTTGGCAGAGCCAAAAGAATTTTATGGTATGAATTATAGTGAAGGGGGATTACCCTTTTATAAGAGGGGTTAGGGGAACCTTAGGAAAAACATAAAATATTATTTTATAATAAATTAATATTCGGTTTTTAATGGATCCAAACCAATTTATTTTGGGTATAAGGTGGGTATGGGTCAAAATCCACTTAAAAAATAGGTTTTAGACAGGATTGGGTCACTATATTAACCATATCTTTTAGATTTAACTCTTAGTTAATTAGTTTGACATTTACCATGTCTCATTATCTTTTTATATTATTTGATTAATAAACTTACGATAAGATACCAATAGAACCCCAAGTGGTTTATTAATGAAATAAATATCGTAATACAAGTCATTTGGATAGTCCTTATATTTTTAAGAATATTATATCAATTAATAATATAATATTTGTTTTAAAAACTCGTTTATGTCAATTTTGTCCCTATTTAATAATTGATTTTTATTAAAGTCTTAACAACATTATTAATTAGAAAGAAATTCATTTAATCAATAATAACATGTCATAGTAACCAATAATATTCATGTATGGCATCAAAACTTTCAAATTACATTTATTTTAACATTTATAATAATAATCATTTGATTCTTTCATTAATAAGGAAAATAATGCATCATCATTGTGTCATAAATAAATTGTATTATTCAATGTATAAAAATTATAAATAAAATACCATTATGTAGGTAATACTTTTATCATTCTAATGAATATTTATATTTTAAAACATAACATATATAACCCTATGTAAAAATTGTTCTGTTAAAAGATATATACTTCTATCATTTTTGTATTTACTTTAACTTAATTAATATAAAGTCTTATTATCACTTACAAGTGTCTCCATGGGGTCCCAAAATCGACCCAAAGAAGCCCATGGTAGGACATGTATAAACCAATAGGTTTAGAAAACGTTTTTGGGTAATTTAATATTATTATAATATTATTTTTTTACCTATATTTACCAGATTTACCCTTTAACCGTGGTAAATAAAATATTTACCGAAGTAATTATTCAAAATGTCTAAAAATAAAAGTTACCTATTTAGAAAACTTGGACCTCATGATTATAAATATGGAATCCATTTTTCTATATTTAAAACACAAAATTTGAAGAAATTAATTTAAAATTAATTCCTGTTGTCCAAACAAAAAACGTTTTTTTAAGAAATAATAACTATCAAAAGATTGACACTAGCTTATGTCCAGTTTAAATGTGAAATTATATCCAATGACCAACATTGGATTAAATGGTAAAAAATTAATCTTATTATACTTTAAAATCACTCAAATTCATAATTTATCACTATTAATTATTTCAATTAAAAAAGTTGTTTTTAATTAAAATTTAGTAATTTTCACTATTTATCAAAATATAACAGTTATCCGAAAAGTTCCAAAAATTCACCCTAAGCTAATTTAGATATTATGAATCCAAAAATGAAGTCCATTTTTAAAGATAAAATTTATAAAATTTCAAAAAGTTGGTATTACTATTCATAATGGCTAGTTTGATGGGTTGTGGTGTGTTAGAACTCGAAGTTGCGTACAACACACACTACTGTGTTATTCAAAGAGAATCGTACCGTGGAAGCTTGGGGTGTTAAATTCTAACCTCATTCAAATAATCTTGTCCTCAAAATTCCAATAATTTTACTGCATAAAAATAATCGGGTGGTTCTTCATCATTAGTTCCTCAGGTTCCCATGTTGCATCTTCCATCTTATGGTATCTCTATAGAACTTTTACCAACTCATTCACCCGGTTTCTCAGCACTAGTTCACTAATATCAAGAATCTTGACAGGCTCTTCGCAATAAGAAAAATTTGGTTCTAGTTCTAATTCCTCATAGGAAAGTACATGCATTGGGTCAGGCATGTATTTTCTCAACAGTGATACGTGTAATACATTGTGAACTTTGGAGAGATTTGGCGGAATTTCCAAACGATAAGCTACAACCCCAATTCATTTTAGAATTTCGAAAGGTCTTATGTACCTGGGACTCAATTTACCTTTCTTACCAAAACATATAACTACATTCCATGGAGATACATTCAAAAAAACATGCTCTCCTACCTGAAATTACAAATCCTTCCTTTGGTTTTCGTCTTAGATCTTCTGCCTACTTTGAGCTGCTTTGATGTGGTTTTGGATTACCTTCACCTTTTCCATTGTTTCCTCCTCCAGTTCTGGGCGTACAAGTTTTCTTGCACTAATATCCTCCCAACAGTTTGGTATGCGACATCTCTTTCCATATATCGCTTTATATGGTGCCATCTGAATACTTTAATGGAAGCTATTGTTATAGGAAAATTCCACCAGAGGTAAATATTGATCCCACATACCCTGAAATTCAAGTGAGCATGATCTCAACATGTCTTCTAATGTTTGAATAGTCCGTTCAGATTGTCCATCATTTTGGGGGTGGTAGGCAGTGCTCAAACAATGTTCAGTATCCAAGGCCTTCTGAAGAACCTTCCAAAATCGTGATGTAAAACATGGATAAAGATATGAAACAATTGATTGGGGTACTCCATGAAATTTCAAAACATGATTAATATATATCCTTGCAAGACGTTCAAGTGGTATATCTTCTCTTATAGAAAAAAATTATGACGACATGGTATGAGAATCAACAATGACCCATATTGCATCATTCCTTCTAGGAGTCTTTGGTAGTCTCATGACAAATTCCATCATAATATTATCCCATTTCCACTCCGGTATGGGAAGATGTTTCATGTCTCCTCCAGAATTCATCATTGTAGCTTTCACTTGTTGACAAACCATACATCTTGAAAAAAAATCAGCAATCTCCCTCAACACGTTGTCCCACTGAAAATTTTCCTTCAAATCTAAATACATTTCAGTGCTCCTAGGGTGTATAGAGAAATTGTAACTATGAGAATCATTCAAAAATTCTCTTTTTACATCATGTATACTGGGAACACAAAGTCTCTTCCCAAATTTCAAAATTCCATCTTCATACACAAAGTCACTCAATCTCCCATCATTCACAGCTTTAATCTTCTTTTGAAACTCTTTATCATCGGTTTGAGAACTCTTAATCTTTTATAGTAAATATGGTTTGGCAACCATTTGAAAAATCATTGATGTTTCACCATCCATGGTTATTCCCATGTCCATCTTCAATAGATCTCTGAAAATAGGATCCCTTTCAACTCTCATCTTGTTCAAAAGTCCGTGATACATTCTACTCAAAGTATCTGCAACCTTATTTGACTTCCCCAGGTGGTAGTGTATCGTGCAATCATAATACTTGAGTAGTTTAAGCCATCGCCTTTGCCTCATGTTGAGTTCTTTCTGTGAGAAAATATACTTCAAAATGTTGTGATTAGTATAAATCTCACAATCTTCACCATAGAGATAGTTCCTCCAAATCATAAAAGAAAAGATTATAGCTGATAACTCAAGATCATGAGTAGGATAGTTTTTCTCATGAATTTTTAGCTGTCATGATGCATAGGCAATTACCCTATCATTCTGCATAAGGACACGACCAAGTACTTTCATTGAGGCATCACTATAAATAACAAATCCATCATTCCCCAATGGTAGAGTCAAGATAGAAGCATTGAATAATATTCCCTTCAATTCTTCGAAACATTCTTCACACTCTTTTGTCCAAACAAATTTAACCCCTTTATGTGTGAGCTTCATTAATGGGTTATCCAATCGGGCAAAATTCTAGACGGAACGTCGATAATAACCTACTAAACCAATAAAACTGAATACCTCAGTTATTCTCATTGGTTCTGGCCATTTTTGGATTGCTCTTGTCATATAAGGATCAATATAGATTCCATCCTTAGAGAAAATATGTCCAAGAAAAGAAATCTCTTGAAGCCAGAATTCTCACTTACTAAAATTCCCATATAATTCATGTGTTCTAAGAGTCTTCAAGATAATGCACATGTGATTTTAATGATCTTCATAGCTTTTGGGATATACCAAGATATCATCAATAAATACCACTACAAAGTCATCATGATATTCCTTGAAAACTCTATTCATTAGATCCATCAAAACAGAGGGTGCATTAGTCAGCCTAAAAGGAATTACTGTAAACGCGTAATGCCCGTACCTGGTTCGAAATGCTATTTTCAGAATGTCTTCCTTCTTTAAAAACAAATGATGATATCTAGATCAATGTTCAATGTTTGAAAAATATTCAGCTCCATGATGCTGGTCGAATAAATCATCAATGCGAGCTAGGGGATACTTGTTACTTATTGTTATACCATTGATCTCCCTGTAGTCGATACATAACCTCATAGATCAATATTTCTTCTTAAGAAAAAGGATAGGGGCTCCCCATGGAGAAACACTAGGGTGAATAAATCCCTTGTTACTCAATTCCTCTAGTTGATTCTTTAGTTCCAATGATTCCACAATTTCCATTCTATAAGGGGTTTTCGATATGGGCCTTGATCCAGGAATTAAATAAATGGAAAACTCAATTTCTCGTTCTGGAGGATGTCCAGGTAAATCTTTTAGAAACACATCAACTTATTCTTTCACAATAGGTACGTCCTCTATTTGAACATTCCTTTCCTCACCCACGATAATTTTATTCTCTTACTCACCAATAATTGAATTTAGTTGAGCTACTGGGGGTGGTTCTAGATAAGAATTAGGTGTTTATTATTCTTATGTAAAGATAAGGTGTTCATTATCATCGTCATTAAAAATAGTAAAATCCTTCTTCTTAAAATTAATTTTTGCATCACGGTCCAAAGTATAACCCATTCCGAGGATTATATCAAATTTAATCATGGGAATGACGATGAGATCAGCATATAAAGAACATTTATATTCCCTAATGGGAACTGATTCAAAGAACATTGTGGCAATGATACTTCCCTTAGGTGTTTTGACTGAAAACTTCATTGTTAAATAAAATTGGAAATATATAATTTTTTAGAAAATTGGGAAGATATGAAACTATGCGATGATCCAAAATAAAATAAATCATTTTCTAAACTTGAGGAAACCATTAAATTACCTGTCACCACGTCTTTCGGAGCTTCTACCTCAACAGTAGTGATAGAAAAAACTTGGCCTTGATCCCTTGTCCTTTTCTGAGGTAAGTTCCCTCTGATGCTTAGAAAATTCATTTGCATAATGTCCCAACTGCCTGTAGTTGTAGCATTGAACATTGGTAGCGTCTTTCTTTCCCTTACAATCACCTGAAATATGGCCTTTCTATCCAAATTTTTAGCACACTCCTTTTCCTTTTAGACAGGCATCGGGGTGATTTTCGCAATTATCATAGGATGGAAATTCAATTATTCCCTTCTTCCCTGTTTCCTTATTTCCTTTCCCATAGTGTTCAGCAGATCTCTTCTTCTCTTACTTTGATTTAAAGTAATAAGACTTAGAGAATTCTTTTTCTGTCTTGATAGCACACAAGACAACATCTTCATATGATGATACAGTTTGTGATACTAATGGTCGACAGAGAAATGGTTTTAACTCGAACTCGAATGGCCTGAACGCCTTATTTTTTATTTTTATTATGGATAATCCCCCTTTTAAGGGTTTAAGGGGAACCCACACATGACCCGTAGGCCCAAGGCACAAGGCCCGACAAACCCGCAATACGTCACCCAAATGGCCAGAGGCATACCGTTCCCAATACATGACCCGTAGGCCCAGCCCACTTGAATTGGCCCTCCCCATATTTCTCCATCATTTATCACCTACCTCACCACCATGAATTGTTGATCATCTAGAATTACCCCATAAGAAGATTCACGGTGCCTCGTCCTGATGGCGGCTACCACACCCTCTCGTTCTTCCAATCCAGTTAGCACTGCATCTAGTGGCTACTACTCCTATTGCTCTGATCCTCTTCTGAGACCTATTCTGTGTGAACTGGGATACTCTGTGGTCTATGTGACCTAAAGGCCCTGTGGCCTGAAGGCCTTTGATGACCCGAAGGCCCTGGATACCTGTATGCCCAAACCAGTGGCCTGAAGGCCCAAATAGGGTGAATAGTTCCGAATGCTACAATACCGAACAATACTTCTATAATACTTCTACAGTGACTGCTGCAGTACTACTACAGTACACCCGAAAATTCGCCTCCACTCGATTTGAACCCGGGTGTCTTGGATGCCAAGCAGGAGCCCTTACCACTCACGAACGGGCTCATTGGCGAGAAATGGTTTTAACCCATCAAAGAAACGACCAATCTTACTTCTGGGGTTACTTATATAATCTGCTGCATGCCTCGCTAACCTTATAATGTTAGCTTCATACTTTAAGACATTCTCATCCACCTTTTTCCTCACACTCAGAAATTGTCTTTCCATATCCGCTCGATGGTAAAGAGGATAGTGTTTTCCTAAAAAAAATTCTTTAAACTACCTCAATTCCATATTTTATACTTCCTCATCATCCTTTTTGTTTTGAATCAATGACCACCATTGATCAGCATCTCAAGTAAGGTGGTAAACTTTTATGACCAAATTTTCCCTTTCATTACTCCCCAAAGCAAGGAATATTTTCTCTAAGGAATTTATCCATTGCTCAGCCACTAATGGATTTGTACTCCCATTGAATGTCAATGGTTGTTGCCTCATGAAGCGATCTAACATTGATTATACACACTACAGATCAGGGTGCTCCATACGGGTAAGGTTATTATTTATAACCTGAGTGAGTTGTCCCTGTAGGGTGATAATCTGATCAGCACCAGTTGTATCACCAGCTCCACTATAATTATATTGATAAAGAGGGAAATCACTATATGGAGTGCATGCATAAGTAAAATTTCCATTCCTTCCACTAGGAACTATTTATAAAAAATGGCATACACTAGATTAGTTTATGAATCACCGTACATAAATCCAAACTTGTAAAACACTAAACATATATTGATAAGTTTATGGATATAATCCATAATCATAAAAATGTTTTCTTTGAGGAAGTATATACTTATAAACCCTTCATAATGGTTTGTAAAGAAAAATATAATTATTCTAAGTATATCCCCCAGGAGTGTCGTAACCAAGAGTGCATCAAGGCCCGTTGTCGTGCACCAGTTCCTATTCGAGTCTAGATTAAAGCAATATTTTCAGGTTTTACCCCTAGGTAGATCTGTACCAGAGCCTCCTATACTAGCTCGTATCCAAACAAGGATGTATTGCTCAGAAAAGTCACAAACTCTCAATAATACCAAAATTCTAGGAAGTTCTTCTATAATAATCCTCAAAGACTATCCTAGGGCTATGTGCTCTAATCAGAGTTTATCTAAATCTAGTTTCCATGGTTTGTAATAAACTTCATCTGATACCAACTGTAACACCCTGACCCTAGTAACCCAGAGTCGGTGCATTATTAAATAACATTGGCATGATCACAAGGAAATCATGCCTCGAAAGACCGATCAGTTTAGTATTATTGAAAACACGATTCATTCATAATTTCAACTTTACAACTTGAAAATAAATACAACACGAATTGGTTCCATTGGAAACATCCAAGTCTCCTCAAATTCCTAGAAATAACTCATAACTAACTTCTTCATATCCTGGGAAAATGAAACATAAGAAAGGGGTGAGCTCAAACGCTCAGTAAGGGTACAAAATAAAGCAGAAGATAACATAAATATTAAGCATGGTGAATAATTGAAAACACATGCCTTTACCAATAATAAAAATGAATACTTTTATGGTAGGAATATGAACTGAGTAAATAATGCCATAATAAAATATAATCATTTTTAATCTACTAGTTGAATGACCATAAAACCACTAATATTATTTTCATAATGAGGAAATGTATAATTCCGAACATTCTAAAACATTTTGTCAGGGCCTAGGCCAAGTCGTCTAAAAATGATTAAGGCCTCAGCCAAAACCATATATCAAAATTTGGAATGGGGCTTAGCCAATTCCACATCTTGTAGTCTCATGAGACCTACCGAAGCATCTAGGAGCTATAGCGGGCTCCATCCGTCACTTACTAAGTCCAATACATTCCTCACATGAAAAGTTTTAAACATATCATAAACGTTCGTATTAAAACAAGAATACGAAATGTGAATACTTTAACCATAAAGCATGAATGGTATAAAAATAGCACATCCACAGTCAAATATATCACAAAACCTTCAATACATTATGGACGTTTTGTATCATAATAAATCAATATCAAACAAACATAAAATCAATCAAAGGATGTTGACATAGATGAAATCAAAACCCTTTTTAGAGAAATATCTCTTTCTATTTTGAAATCATTTAAGAGTCACATAATTATAAAGAAAACATTTATTTTGATAAAATTATTATAAGCTTGTTAGGGAAGCTTTGATGATGTTATAACGGTGGAAAATAGCCATACCCGGCATATAAGTTAATAAAATAATTCTTACCTTAAATTTGTCGAAAAATTCAAAAATTACATGGTTTTGAAAACGACGGAATGATTTCTTTCAAAACACATAAGGGTTTAAATTAATTTAACCAATTTTCTAGTAAATAGTAAAAATGTTTTGAAATATATTATTAAGAAACATGGATGTGGATGATAAAGTGGTCCCTATAGATAATTATGCATAAACAACCTCTGATAATGAAGAGATTGTTGAATTAAGCCTTACCATGTACTTTTCCTTGGTCGAGGGTAGTTTAAACTCCTATATAATGGTGTAATAATTGTTATTAAATTATACAAGAATCATATACATTAATATTATATCACATATGATCTTTTAGCATTGCTTCGTTAATAATATCTTTGTATTATCGTTGTTTTGGGTGTTAAATTACTCATTTTATTTTATATGTTTTGTTAAATAAGTTGGGTTTGTTATGGATAGGTTTTATCTTATTCATATCCAGAATGATATCAATTCCATAAACAATTTTTTTAATCATCAAATGAAAATTATACATGAATATATATTATGGGGAATGAATCTCATCGTGTTCGTGGAGACGGTAGTCCGTACGTACGCACAAATGAAAATATCATTCTTTTAATATTAAAATAATATATAATTGGATAGTATATCATATATAAAAAATCATTATCATGTTATATTTATAATTTAAAAGAATTACACATCATTATCATACCCATCCAAATAATAATGTTTTGAATAACAATTACACCAGGACGTGGAGACGATAGGCCGTACGTATGCACGTATGGTGACATGTCATTCAAAGGATTGATTGAATAATAAATATGGTTTTAATATATTTATAATAACATCATAGTATATAGAAGATACTGGAGTTTTTATTTTATAATGGAAATAACAAATAATGAATAACTGGAAAATGAAAGGAACTTGAAAGAGTGTGGTGAAATCATTACGTCTAATTCAGGGTTCTTCCTTTTTATTTGATAAAAAGGGCTCCATAAGTTGGATTTATGACTAATTTAAGGCCTCTAGTATGAATTTAGGGATGTTTAGAGGATATTTGGGCAGGCTTTGGGCGATCCAAAAGGCCATGAGGGTATGAATTAGAGAGTAGGGGGAGTACCCTTTTATAAGAAGGGTGAGGGGAACCTTAGGAAAAACATAAAATATTATTTTATAATAAATTGATATTCGGTTTCTAATGGCTCCAAACTTATTTATTTAGTGGCTAATGTGGGTATGGGTCGCAATACACTCAACCAATAGGTTTTAGATATGTTTGGGTCACTATATTATCTTTATATTTTAGATTTTACTCTTAGTTAATTAGTTTGACATTTACCATGTCTCTTTGTATTTTTATATTATTTGGTTAATAATAATACTATAAGATGCCAAGAGAACCCAAAGTGGTTAATTAATGACATACCTATCATCATATAAATCCTTTGGCCAAAACCTATATTCTTAGGAATATTATATAAATTCATAATATAATATTTGTTTTAAAAACTCCTTTATGTCTATTTTGACACTATTTAATAATTGATTTTTTAAAGCCGTAAAACTTAATTAATTAGAAATAAATTAATTTAATAAATATTAACATGTCATATTAACCTATAAAATTATTTTATGGCATAAAAAGTTTCATATTACATTTATTTTAATATTTATAATACCAATTATTTGATTCTTTCATTAATAAGAAAAATACTTTATCATCACTCTGTCATAAATAAATTTAATTATTAAATGTCTAAAAATTATAAATAAAATTAAATTATATAGTAAATTTTATTATCTTTCTAATGAATATTTATATTTGAAAATATAACATATATAACCCTACGTAAAATTTATTTTTCTAAAAGATATATGCTTATGTCATTTTTGTATTCACTTTAACTCAATTAATATAAAACATCGTTATCACTTACAAGTGGCTCCATGGGGTCCCAAAATCAACCCAAATATGCCCATGTTTGGACATGTATCAACCAATAGGATTAGGACACGTTTTAGGGTAAATTATTATTATTATAATATTATTTGTTTACCATTATTTTCCAGATTTACCCATTAACCATGATAAATAAAATATTTCCCGAAGTAATTATTCAAAATGTCTAAAAATAAAAGTTATCTATTTACACAATTTGGACCTCTTGATTTTAAATATGGAATAATTTTTTATATATTCAAAACACATCAGTGGTAGAAATTAATTTAAAATTAATTGCTGTTGTCAAAACACTAAGCTTGTTTTTAAGAAATAATATCTATCAAAAGATTGGCACATGATTATGTACAGTTTAAATGGGAAATTATGTCCAATTACCTACATTGGATTAAATGGTAAAAATATAATCTAATTATAATTTAAAATAACTCAAATTCATAATTTATCATTATTAATTATTTCGATTAAAAAAGTTGTTTTTAATTAAAATTTAGTAATTTTCACTATTCATCAAAATATGCAACTTATCATAAAATTACCAAAAATTCACCCTAAGATAATTTAGATATTATGAATCCAAAAATGAATTCCATTTTGAATGATAAAATTTATAAAATTTCAAAAAGTGGGTATTACTATTCATAACGGCTTGTTTGATTGGTTGTGGTGTGTTAGAACTCGATGTTGCATAAAACACACACTACTGTATTATTCAAAGAGAAGCATACCGTGGAATCTTGCAGTGTTACACCAATTAATTAATATTCATTGACATACAATACTTAAATCCATTCTTTATGACATGGGAAAATAAAAAATAAAAAATTGCGAGGTTAGATGCTTAATAGTTGTATGAAATGGGGATAAAAATAATCACAGAGAGATAAAATGAGAATAACAGTATGATAAAATGACCTTAACATTTAAAAACCATACACATAATGTCATATATCATAACCATGAATCATCGAATAATTATTTTTAGCTCATAATAAAGAAATAATAAAGGGAATAAAGGAACATAATCTATTAGATCATATCATAGACATAGGTAGGTGGAAAACTAATCTTATATCATTGAGAATATTTTTAAATAGAAAAAGGATTAATCATCACATTCTGGTCATGTGATCATGTCATCAGATGAACTTATTGATATGAAATCGGGTCATTGCTTATCCTTTTTAACATAAAAATTGGTCCAATTTTTACCTTGTTGAGATGACACCAAATCTACAAATAATGTTATGTACATGACTCTACAAAAATTTCATAAATATATAGATATGAAACTGGGTCAATAAATAAACTCTTGATTAAGTAATCAGGTTCACACATAACATATTTTGCTCATGAGATATCCATAATTTCTCAATTATTTAAAGGTAAAGTTTTTTAAAGGTTGGGGCCGAATCTTCAATTTATTATTTAAAGAAAAGAGAACTTTAGACTGGGAAGAGGGTGACCCATTACATATAATGAAGGCCCAAGGCCAAGTGGCCTGAATACAAGGCTTGAAAGCCCATTTTTTATCCCAAAGGACCCCTCAGTGAATAGTACATCTATAGTTCCCACGTTACTACAATACCTATTATAGTACCGCCACTACATCAACTCCTACAACAGTACATATGAATAGTGAATGGGTTTCCCAATTTTTTTCATTGTCACCATAAAAAATAATTAAGGGAAATAACAACGATGATTCAATTAGATCAAATTCTCAGTGAAACCTGAGAAACACTAATTTTTGTTTTTATTGTTGAATGGATATTCAATAAAAATACCATTAAAATATATTTGAAGAAAATAATTCTTCCACATTGAAATCAAAGTATAAAATACAAATAACATTAATATCCAATAAAAGTTGTTTTTTTGAATAGACCCTTAGAAACACGAAAATAAAAGTTTAAATCATTTAGAAGTCATGAAATAGAAATGTACTATTCTTTCTATATATTTTAAAAAATATATTCTATTTTTCTTTTCAGTAACTAGTCCCAATGGACTAGTTTAAAAAACGAAAAAATATCCCTTCAATAAATTATTTAAAATGTTACAAATAATATAAAATAACTTATAAAAGTTATCATTAAATGATAAATTCTTTCTTTAATACATTTTTAGAATACATGGTCATGAAATAAATAACACATTTAAAATATGGAATAAATTATGTTAATTTTACAAAAATATATATTTTAGACTCTTATATATGTGAAGATATGAAAATTAAAGGAAAATTGTATTTTATTGAAATAAAATGAAGTGAATAATATTCATTAGTTTCATTAGAGATAGATAATAATATTTTCAATTCAAAATTTCAATCATAAATAATTCTGAAATACAGTGATATTGTAACATAACTCCACTACCAACTTGGTATATTTTGAATCCAAAGCCCCATGAAATAATCTACATAATATGGATATGTAGAAACAATAATTTCTTGATAATAATCATATAAGATATTCATGATTTTTATATAAACATGAAATTATTAATATGCTGTGAATGTCGCACATGCCCCATAGAAGTAACAGTGAGGTAGAAATACCATCCATGATTGGGAAACAATTCAACAATAATCCCCATGAAATAATTAATTTATCTGTAATATTAAATATCATTAGAATAATTAAATAAATTATATATCATTTCATTGGGGATGTATACAAAACTCTTAAAATCTGATTGGGGAATAACATAACATATGCCCCAAAGATAACAATTTGAGACAAAAATACCATCACTCAAGCCCAAAATTTCATAAAATACATTAAAAACTCTAATATAATAAATATAGTCTTATTATAAATTAATTATAGAACTATATTAATACATATCATAACATATAATATTTACTTATAACCTTTTATCTACAATTTATTAAAAATTGTTTGTTAAAATCACTTTTCTAGTAATAACTAATTTATGTTTCATGAATGTTCCGGTTTCATAGTTATATTCAATTTACAATTATCATGTGTCCATAATATATAATTTTATTAGTATGATAAAAATATAATTTTTATTCATCATATATGTTTATATTCATCAATAAAATTTTGGGATTGAAAATAGATTACACCATTAATGGAGGCTGTAGACCATATGTACAGTTGAATGTTGTTAACATTTTCATAGTTGAAGGAATGAAAGAAATTTAAATATTAATTCAAATTTTTATAATATTTAATATCACATATATAATATTTATATTATTCAAGACCATCCTTTATACAATCCTCGTAAAAATAAAAGGAAAAATGTCACATCTCTTTGTGGAGGCGGTAGTCTACACATAAGAATAATCGAATTTATCCTCTTCTAGTGGATTGGAATGTAATAAGGTATATATGATATTATAATTTTAGAAGTAAAATAATTTCATAAATATAAAACATAAACATTATATCTATCTCAATATCGATCAGTTTGAGGTGGTGATGGAAACAATATTACATGGGTTCATGAGGTGGTAGTTCTCCATACACATGATCATTGATTTAGATTCTAATTTTATTGAAATGAATAAAAATATTGGTAATAAGAATAAACAAACATATAATAATATGGGATATATTGTTGTTATTATATCAATATATTTTACTATTTTTATAGATATGGATGAATAATAGTTAAAATTGAAATATTTATAACTTTACCTCTTCTTCGAATAACATATTTATGTTTATACATAAGATATTATAATGTATCATTAATAATAAAAATCATCCTATATAATGTTTGGAGATATTTATTAAATTTATTTGGGATGTTATTTTCTGCCCCATATTTATTTGGTTGTGTGAGGAGTGAAGAAGAGTGGGTGAAATTTTAAAAGTTGGGGAGGTAACACACTTGGAAATTTTTAAATGATTTGATTTAAACCTTCCCTAATAATAATAATGTTAATATTGTATAACCCCATATGTGATAACTTCAAAATACACCTATAAAATATATATTGGGAAAGTCTATAGTTAATTTAACAAATATATTTTTTATGTGTAACCCTCGAAAAACCTATGTTATCCATAACCATGGTTATGAATTTGTATAATTTTTATTAATTTTTATGAAAGAAAAATATTTCCAACATGTTATTTTATTATTATAAATATAATTAAAAATATTTAATTCATTATTCCACATTTAATAAATATAAATTTAGAATTATAATTAATAATTAAACATGTAGAATCAGTGAAAAAGGTGGCCTCCTAATGAAAATGTTTTTGTATGTACATATGTTTTTGATTTAAAAATTCAATATTAAATTGATTTCAATGACCAAAAGTTGACTAATAATAAAATTTTTGGACTGATATAACATTTAATACCATTTAAAAACATAACATAACTTGTTAATTCTTAAAAAGCAATATATTTTTTAGTAAAAATCATCATTTTCCAGTATTCATTAAAAAATGAAACTTTTCCAGGGAAATACAAAAAAAAATCGCTAAGATAATTTTTATATATTGGATACAAAAAAATATAAAATATTTTAATATAATTTTGAAAAATATATAATTTTAATTCTTTTTCTCAAGTATAAATAAAATTGTTTCGCAGAAAAAATAATTTCAATTAATATAATAACATTACTAAAAATTATTTATTTCTTAATCAAAATATTTTTTATTTAAAATATTTATACATATTTTTCAAAATGTGATCATTCAGATTCATACCACCAAATATAATTTCAAGGTTATAGAATTCACTTTTGATGAATAATATTAATATTAAATCATGGATTATTAAAACATAGTGTTGAATGTAACACATGTAATAAAAAAAGAATATTCATTTTAATCAAATATGTCACAAATAAAAATGGGGTAAATTATACCCCCATTAATTTATTTTTCTACATTTAATTTCCATCCATTTTATATATGAATTTTTTTTTCATATACCATGTAATATCCTTGGATTCATATGTAACTTCATGAAGTTTGTGGGTTTTACATAAAACCCTGACCATGTGAGTGGATTTGTTTCTTATAACCTTTACTCTATAATCCAAAATTTCAACATGTTGTTCCATATAAGAAAAATCATGATATATTTGTATGAATATGTATTTAAGTACATGTGAATTATTATGTATTCACTTTTTTAGAGAGATACATAGAACACGTTGTTGACCTGAGAGTGGTTTGGTGGAAAATCCAATTGATAAGAAACCAAACCTACACAATAAATAATCTAAAAGGGGGAAATATTACTAGGGGTCAGATTTACATTATTCCTAAATATCGTAAACACATTCCATGTATAATTTCATAGGAAAACCATCTCATCCACAACAAAATCTAAATCATGATGATGAATTTCAACAAAAAAATTCGGTGACAATGATCTTAATTGATGACTTTCTGATTAGAACTATATTTTTCATCCATTTCTTTACATATCATATGTTCCATAAGAATTATTCCTCCATCTGCATCCCAAAAAATTGTTTATATAACTTTATTTCCCTAATAGGATTCAGAATGATCCATTTAAATGATTTAGTGAAATATATTGTTGTATGAAACATTGAAAATTGATGGTGTTGATCCTATCCACTATTGAAATATAAAGAATGATATTGCAAAAATATCCTATGTGGATTGAATTTTTTTTTTCAGATTAACCATCAATATGATGATGATATATAGTTCAGAACCTTAAATTGATATGTAGTTCTTCCTAAAGACTCCACAAAAACATTAAGTTAATCCTTGGAACTTACGTAGATATAATATAATATTTTACTCTATGAAACCATACCACTTTATTAATGTATATTATAGAATAGTTTTCTAGAGAAAAATATTCATGATCATGATTAATTTTGATATCTTCTCATTGTGATTGAATATATATAAAATAATATTGTAGTGTATATATTATTTCGTGGGTCTGAGGACAAAATATATAATGATGTTTTCATATTTCTATTATGGTATGGGTAATGTCAATAACATACCAAATTTAATTTGTCTCTAATCCCTAATATTTAAAATTCCATGTAGATATATATAAAATATACAATATCTCTCTTCTTTTTTCCCTACCAAAAATACTTTTCATCGTAGTCCTGTGTTAGGTGTTATACCCTTGTCAACCTTATGTAGGGGTTTAATCCTCAAGACCTTGTCAGATGCAACATTTTTTCACCCAACATGCATGTTATAAAATTTTCCAAACTATATCAATATAAATATAAAAAAATTAAAAAATTAAAATTACAATTTTTAGTAAAACATAAAATATTAAATAAACCCTATGGTTACCAATACCTTTAATCATAATATAACAATATATAAAGGAATTCCACCTCAAATAATTTATTTATTAAAGATCATACAAAACTAATGGGTTGTGATTCCAAAAATTTAACCCAAAATAGCTTGGAACATTATAATCTCCCATAACCTCAATGTTAAAAAATGTGTGTCCCTAATTTGAGATTATTATTATCCATAATATAATAAACACATAGATTTATTCATAATTATAGATTTAATCTTACAGGGATATATATACATATACATATATATATATATTTATATATATGACTTGAAAATAAAATTTTCCATTTAATAAATTAATCATATCATGTCATGAAAAATAACAATCCAACTTTAAGAATCTAATAATCTTTACACCTATATAATACCAAATGGTATATCATTATTAAATAATCAAGGTAGAGGAAAAAATTTAATTCTCCAAATCACAAATTTTTTGACAAATGGATCAAAAAATAATATTTTTATATGGATCATTCAGACTAAAATAAACATTATATTCCCAAAATTATAGTGGAAGATAAGTTTTCCATAATTTACACAGTTTACATTAGCTGATGTGATTTGAAAATATACACCTTTTGTCATTTTTATTTAGTGGTACTTGTAACTTATTACCCTCACTTTCTCTAAGATTAGGGAATTGATTGACTTAATTCCAAAACTCCTTGTATATATTTCACTAAAGTGTGGGTGGTTTCTTCTATTAATCCCTATCTTCATTCACTTCAATTATTTTATTCTCTACATCAAATTTATAATATTTTTAATGATGGTTGTGATTTCAATACATCAAAAACATTCTCCATCCATTTAAGAATTCACATGAGTGCCCCTTCCAAAATTTTTTGCTGGTGGGAGTTTGAATCATTTTCTCCCTTACCAATCATATATAATTGCTCATCTATGAATACCTATCATCCATTTCATTATAATAGAAAAATGATTTTTAGGTTCCATTTATACTTTTAGTGCACAATGGACGATTTTATAATAGCTTCCATTGTCCCTGATCGAAAAATTTCTTTCCAAGGCATGGGATGAAACCACTAAAGAATGGATCAATTTCTATATACGCGATGATGGTTCAAAATTACTCATAAATTTCAGCTCTTATGAATTTTCACTCATACGAACAAATGGATTCAAAATATTCTACTTAAGCCCAATGAATTCCTCATATTTGTTGGTATATAAAATACTGGGGAAATGTATATTTGAATATAAGGTCTTAAATACATTAGATTTCATGGAATAAATTTCATCTTCTTTCAGCATATTCTTAATATGATTCCAACAACGATCTCTCTAGAAATCTATTTACTAAATTTATAAGAAAAGAATTTTATGTTATGCACACTAAAGGAAAAAAATATCATTTATATTAAATTTATCTATTTCATAGAAACTGGTGGAATGAATCTCATAGACAGTTGGTGGAAATTGTAAAATCAAAGATTAAATGTTATTTATTAATTCCATTGTGAATATTTATGTTCTATATGACCCATGTTTCATCTAATAACATGAGAGAGTTGAGTGTTAATATTGAAATAATATTGCATCTTAGTTTATAAGACATTTGGTTTCTCTTATGGTGGGTCATTACAATGGTCATAACACTCATTTTTCCTAGGTTAAATTTTGGTTTCATCCATATATTAAAAAAATTAATAGTCTAAAAAATAATAAATTTACATGGAACATAGATAATCAAAAAAAATTAGAGGTTGACTAAACCATGACATGTTCTATTTTAACTATGAATCTTTAGGATTAACCTCATACATTCATGTTCATCATTTATTCAAATCCTTGAATAATTTTTATAACGAAAATGTGAATTCCAAAAAAAAATTCCCTATTGATTTGAAAACAGTTGTGTACTATAGCCCGTTATCTTTTACTAGGTAATGATCATGTAAAATCCAAATATGACCACTTCATATTCATTACACCAACATCAAACTGATCCATATACACATTAACATTTATTATCCAGAAAGGGATGTAATTTCTTGTAAAAGATCATATTATCTTCCTTACCATAACATTAAGATGTTATCCTATATATTGACATATATCATAGTGCATTAAAAAAAGTAATCTGGCCCCAATATAAAAATGTTCACTAAAACAAAGCTCTGATACTAGTTATACCATCCTAAGATTCCAATAAATAAAGTCTCATCCTTTTAGATAATCAATGAATACATTTCATAGAAAATATTCCCAAGTACCAAAGTGAATTATAATCTTTCAAGGCTAGACACAAGATCTACATTTCTAATTAAATATCATCAGAATCTCCCAAAAGGTCTTCCCATATTGGTCTCTATGTAGAAATAACATAATTAATAATTTCATCATTAGATAGTAAATGGAATGATAATAAATGTTTCACTCATATTCATATCAAGGGGATGTAATGGTGTCATAAAAATCATTTAATTATAAAATGTGAAGAAGTTTATAAAAACATAAGCATATTTATTTTTAAAAAATAACATAGATAACAATGGATGTAATCCTAAATCATGGAATAAAGCACAAAATTTCATAATCCATGTATCATAAAAGGTAATAAATAAACATATTAAAGGATAGAAAAAAATATGTATGTGAATGTGTAAAAAACATAACATTGTATCAATGTGGGCATGTATAAATATAAACAAGACCACTAATCTTGTTAAGGATCTGTGATAAGGTCCTAAAATAATTTTTTTTGATATGAACCTGATCCACACATAATATTATGGAGATGATTCCATGTCCACACTTACCCTTATTGATATTAAACTACCTCCAAATATACCAATATGGAGATGCACATAGGGTCCTTGCATAAATATATGGAAATGAAACTAGGTCCCTAAAAAACGTTTGATGATGTAATATGGGTAATGAATAACATATTAAGTTCATTAGATATTCATACTAAACCAATTAAATAGTTGTAAATATTGTCCCTACCCCTTACATAATTATATTCATCTCTATTTATTCCAAAATATCCTCAATCATTCATCATATCATAACCCATTGAATAAAATGGGATAAAAACATATGTAATAAATTCTTGATTTCATCACCCACTGAATTGAATTAGTTCAAAAAATTAACACATAATCCTAAACATAAACCATTTACTAAAAATAAAACTTTAAAAATGGGTAATTTCTATCTTAAAACATAGATAACCCCAGTTTTGGTTGTCAATTATAAATGAGAATTTCAAAAAAAATATTAAAAAAATCATTGGGTAATATTAATTCTATTTTGAAATCAAAACTATAAAATTAATAATTTTTATCAAAATTTAATGAAAAATGTTATTCTAAAATAAATAATTTAACCATGTAAAGTATTATTTATATAATTATGTGGTCATGAATGTGGAAAATACATTTCCTATGATATATGTTAAAAACAAATATCTATTTACATTTTTGATAGAAAGTCATAAAGATTTTTTTTGTAAAATAAAATAATATTACTTCCAAAATAATTTTTAATAATTCAAACATTAGTAAAAATACATAAAATATTCTTCTTATAGTTTAAAAAACATTCCTTGAAATATTTTTAGAAAAAAGGAAATGGAAGGAAAATTATTTTCGGCCAAAGTGAGAAGTATAGTCTGTTATAAATATAATATTTATTTTTGGATCTTGATTTCAAAAAATGTGGTAGAATGAACGGAACCCATATATATACTTGAAATAACTTGATTATATGAAAATAAAAGAGTTTAATAATAGATTGATCATAATATTTCATCTTCAAAAACAGAATCATAAACAATCATGATAAACATTGATATTGAAAACTAAAATATTTTCCACATATGTATCATTTTTTTCAGAAGCCACATGAATGAAATAAAATTATATGGTCATATAACCTATAATTTATTTATAATAATCATAATATTTATTCATGGGTAGTATATACCCAATACAACGAACTGTTAAATAAGAGATGTGTCCCACAGAAATAAAGTGTGACAAAAATCTCTTATAAGATTTGGTTACATTTAATAATAATACCTATAAAATAATTATATTAAATTAATCCATTAATATCATGGTAATAAATTAATTCATGAAGTTTCTTATAAATTCTGATATATACACACCTCAAAAAATATGATATGTTTATAACATAACATATGTCCCCAAGAAGGTAATTTGAGACAAAATTATATTAACAAATGTATTAAATTTCCACGTACATTTTCAACCCAAATGAATAATAAATATTTTATTATTATACATATATTATATAAACATAATCATAAATAAAATACTATATAGTATTTACATATGAACTTTTATAACTTGTTTAGTAATAATTCTCCGTTAAAATCATGTTTTGGGTAATAACTACTTCATGTTCCATGTATGATCATCCTTGGTTGTTTATATTCATCTACATTGATAATGTTTCCATAAAAAAAATAATGTAAAAAAAGAAATTAATCTTTTATGTATTAGTTATATAAATATTTTGTGTCATTCTAAATGTTAGAGATATAAAATGGATGACACAATTCAAAAAGGTGGTAGGTCATACATACACATGATTTTTTTCATTTTCTCATCAGATGGAATGAAAGATAAGAAAATATTAATCAACCTTTAATAATAGATACAATGTCAAATATAGGATTTTATTTAAAAAATCTATCATTATTACCATCTATGTAAAGATATGTTGAAAAATTATTAACATCTCTTCGTGGAGGCGGCAGTCTATGCCTACGCACGAGCGACGTTTTTGTTTTCCAATGGATTTGAATGAAATATGGTATTAGTGAAATTATAGATAGATAATAATAATAGTATTAAAATTTTAATATATATATATTTCCATCATTATAACTAGTAGTGCATTTCATTAATGGTAAAAAGATTACATCGGTTTGCAAGGCAGTAGTCCATTGTGCAGACATTAATCAATTTCATTTCCTATTTGATGGAATGGGAGATAGATATAGGTTATTAAATTAACATAATAAAATATTATTATCCAGTATAAAAATGTGTTAATATATAATAATAATTTTTTTTTTGAATTAGGTGGAACATAAAAAAATGGACGGTTAAAGATTTTACATCATCGTCAGAGAACATATTTTGGTTTATTACTGAGGCCCTGTATGGAAGGGGGACCTAATAAAAATAATTACATTAGTTTTTTAGGAAGTACATAGTTAATTAATTTTGGATTTACATACATCACAGAATGGATTTTTAATTGTAAATATGGGATAAGAGGGGGTGGCATTTTCTAAGTGTGGGAGAGGACAAACATTTATTTTTTAAAGTAAAACAATACACCCACATTTTAAAAAAGGTAATGTTTCTAAAATTATTTACTATAAAATATAATTAAATATAATATCTAAATATTTCTAGTAAATATGATTTTGGAATGTATTTTTATTCCTTTTATCTACTTTTTTTATATTAACCCCCAATAATCCCATCTGAATGGCAACCACAATAATTAGTTTTTAAATTTATTACTATTAATTATGACCCAATATTATGGTAAAATTAATATTTAATGACATTTATCATGATTCTAAATATGTAATAAATTTTTCTAAATTCAATTCATATAATTCAAAATATTTAATTTAAACTAAACACGCAGATGTGGTAGAAAAATATGTTTTCCAGAAAAAAGATTTTCATCCTTGCAAAATTTACTAACATAAAAATTATACATTAAATTCATTAAAATGAAATAAATTGTATTAATAATGATACAATTTAATTAATATTATATTTGAAACCATATTAATGTAAATTGGAACTTTTAATATTTTAAATGAAAAATAAGTTTCAATAAAATATAAAAATAACTATTCATCAAAAAATAATCATTTGAAAAAAATACAAAAAAATCACTATAAAATATTTTTGAAAAAATGATTTCAAAACGATATTAATTTGTTAAGATAAATATTCTAAAAGTGGTAAAAACTATCTATATTAGTTTTTCTCTAAAATAAAAAATATTTTATTTGAGAAAAAGTATTTTCCAAGAATATATAGAACTTTTTAAAAATTAAGTATCGTTTATCAATAATTTTTCATTATCAAAAAAATTTATACATAATTTTTTTAAAAAATGAAATTCCTATTATTAAATATATATTTAACAGCTAGGTTATTATCGTTGTATTTTAATAATAATATTTTTATAATACAAAGGTTTGATAATAATCGTTTTTTCAGGTATCAAAAGCGATCAAGAAAATATTTAATTTATTTGAAATAATATATTTTGTAAAATCATATGGTGTTTAATTTTTTTTTCATAATCCCAGAAAGATAAATATCTTCCACGGTAACAAATAAATTCCAACATTTGGGATCATAGTCATTCCTCCCACTATGAGACACACCCCTTCATTCATGGCATTCCCTTTAGGAATGGTCAAGAACTCCCTTAAGGTTACTATTCTAAGGCCAGGATAGGGGGAATGTATAGAAAAGTAAATAAAATCCAATAAGGGTTATAATGAAAGATTCCCTAACTTGAATAAGGGCCAATGGTTGGACCCCAATGAAAATATCTTTGGAGAAGAAAATGGTAGATAGATTCGCCAGTAACTAGAGTGTAATGGGATAAAAACTGTCTCATAGTTTTTCTTAGTGAACATAATCATCTTGAATCTATCAAATTATATGGAACATGACACAAATGTATATGGGAACATTGAGAAATTGTACCATGAAATTTAGGTGACATTGTTGAAAATATTTGGGATGCACGTACATGAAATCAAAGACCAATTCAAAACCTAGCGCCCCGGAATGATGAGATTCCAACCCCATGATGGAATTATTCAAATTATATCGAGAAGGGTGTAGCTACATCTCTCTCACCACCTATAATGGAGGAAATCCTATCTACATAATATGTGACTTATATATACATACTAAAATATATCATTGAATAATTACTCAAGGGGGATATTCCCAATGGGTATCTACTTCAATAGAAAATGATTATTCATCATGTCTCCCATTAGGGGAGAGATAATCCTCCTATATGTGTGGACATTTATCATCATGAAATCTATTTATCAATGAAATGATTTTATATAAATGAGGAATTTTATGTTGACCACATTTATTCTCTATTGTGGAAGGATCCACCTCCTAACCAGGGTCATCTCCCAACCCTTTCATAGATTGAAAATCAACAGGACATGAGAGGATAAAAAATGATTAATGTCTCATGAAATCAACATTCAATCAAGGTGTCCTATATGTTGAAACCTCTAAAACCCCTAAAAAACATTGAGACACGTGCTTTATGGATGGAATACATCAAGGGTTGGTGTTCCCCCATGAAGGCTAAATTGAATCCATACCATGAATGGGTGGAAAAAAATATACCACCGCCCAATTTTATCCATCATATCTTCTAAACCATTGATGGAATAAGAAACCGGAATTTTCAACACATAAATTTCATTCCCCTATATGGACCGATGATGATCCCATGATACTAGTAGGAGGTGACAAAACTATGTTGCTTTCAAAAAAACATTGTGAGTTTTATCCTTTATTATATAGATATTCCTTTCAATTGGATCCGTCACAGTTTAGGAATACCTTAATCGTATAATCAGTTGTAAATTATGCTACGTTCTATGTGAAAAGATTATCCCTAACCTCACAAAATGTAAATAATATTAAACATAGAGGTATATTATATTATTTTTAAATTAAAGGTCCACTTGTACTCCCTATGTATCCCACTACTGCCTGACAAATTAATGGATCATTATGATGAGAACTAAAGATTAGTTATAAAAATTTAGTTAATCCTGATGAAATACCCTGGTGGAATCCATGAGTTCACAGAAATGGAACAATTCTTAGAAGACTCAATTTATATAACTAGGTCCAAGTCACATCTCATAACCATGAAATAGGGAAAGAGTCCAAGAAAATATCAAAAATTCACATTCAGTCTAAAAAAATAATGATTTACACTAGGGAACCAATAATTGACCTATATCACTGGAAGCCTCCCGTTGAGCGTCAACAACAATGGAAATTACCTCAAACATAAGTAAATAGAGATCATGGTATGTCGTGAACTGACTAATGGAAGAAAAAAATTAAATTCCTTCATAATTTAATTGGTTTATGATTATTTCATAATTGAAATAGAAAGCATCCACCCAAGATACTAGAGCATAGGAAACCTAATGATGTCAACCTTAGTGACCGTGCATATTTATTCCCATTTCATAGGAGGATGTGTTTCACTATCCATGGAAAATTTAACTTGACATTCTTCTTATATGTTAGGGAGGATTATAGAAAAGTAATTCTATAAAATTTCATAGAACTTGCATCTTATGTGACCACCACCAAAAATGTTTATTCGACTTATTAGACTGACTTTCATTCTAGGAATGAACATAAGATAGATAACTATTTTGTTCAGAGGATAATTGACCAAGATCTCACTTCCCTCAGATCACAACTACGAAAACTAACCACACATTAATAATCCACGATGAATCCATTGAATTCGCCTACCAGAGTTAGATGTTGTCATAAAATATTGGAATTGGTAAAACAAAAAGAGTCATATCCAAATCCCACACTAGATATAATACTAGTATATTTATTTCCTTTAATATATATGGAATGGTAACCACCCCATCAAATGTAATACACCTCGGTTGAAGAGGTCATTTTTTTGTAATAAAATTAATTAAACAGAAATTACCTTATTCGATGATGTATACACTATTTTGTTTGAGTTAACATTATCTAATTATAGAGATAGAGGCTGAGGACATAGATTCAAAGGGAATAATAGAATGCATAGTCAGGGACAATACCAATATCTCAGTCATATCCATACTGAATCGATATACATAGACATGAAATTTGGGAGAGTTATTAATCAATATGAATAAAAGAATAGTGTTTCCTTTGAGCCCTGTAAGAAATTATTCAATCCTAATATATTTAAATGACTAGATAGTGCATCTAAACATATATAATCATCATAAATGTAGGGGAATACCATTACAAAAAACTTCATCCATAAAAAATTCTACATATACATTTATTAAAATCCCAAGTACGTCTACCTATGAAATTTTGTATTCTAAGCTTCAAGACAATGAGAAGATTCCTTTATAATGAACATAACTATATTATCAAAATATGATATTCTATGATAGTTAGAATTTGTTCCATCAAAAATATTAAAACTGGATTCTCTTCATCATTTAAGTCAACATACATAGAATTTTATCGAAGCCCATTGGATCCCTATATAGTTTGAAATATATGTAACCAAAGATAATATGAATTGTGTAGAAAATACTCTAGAACAATGTGATGGAACCATCTCAATCATATATAGATATGATGAAGAAGCTAGAAAAGGGAATATGAAGCCCTTATATGTTTTAGTAAGTATTAATAACATTAACATCCCAAGATATCTGAATGAGAATTGTTCTAGGATTTTCATCATCATGTTATAGACCTGTTCCATTTGGGATACATCAAGGAGGGTTTCTATGAAATGTAGTTGATCATTATCGGGTACAATAAAAGAGATAAATTTCACCTAAGAAATACCACACTTTTGTATCAATTTAGGGACATAACATCTTATGCTAATTTCATTGTTATCGAGTAAGTAAAAGAGAACAATTTCATTCTTCAGTGACATTTCCTCCATCGCAATGTGGCTATACTATCAATATATCAATAATTCTGAAATATCACATTAATGGACATGTCAGAATATTATATAGTCAAATATCACCACTGAATCATTTGAATCCCTCTATTTTGAATTAATATTATATAAAAAATAATGAAAAAATGAATGATGGAATGCAACATGATGGTTACCAGTCACAACATCTTATGAACCACCCCTTGAATTACCTAGAGAATTCCCAAAAAAAATTTATGTGATATCCATAACCTAATTATATCAGTTTAGTCTACCCCAATATGTTTTTATGAACCAAAATATTCTATAGACTATTTGTATGTTATAATGGCTGGGTAAGCTAATGTATTATTTTTTTCAAATGATATCTATGATAACACCATATCTAGATACAATAATTCATTTATTACATTTTTAGAAACTAATAACTCCCATAAGACGATCTTTATAAGATGTGATGTCTATGAATCTTCTTTTAATGGAAGAGGCATAATGGAAAACATGCCTCCCTTGAACCAACACATAATGACATTGGTAGTTCAAGATGTCAATGTGTCACCTTATTTACCATCACTACTCGTCAATGATAGAGATTCCCAAAATTTATACACTATGACTATGGATACCCTCACAGAAAAAGAGATAGAATATGTAGAGGATAACCAATGGAAATCCACTTCTATTTTTGGGGAAAGTGTCCACATCACCATCAATATTATCTGGTAGGTGAATCTAGGAAAACAAAAAGACTTGTACAATTTTTTCACTATTACCTCCATGCATCATTAAAAACAAGGAATGGAAATTTACTTTACCCATAATTATACTTATGTATTCATTTGGATTTATAAATATATTCCCATACTGAACCCTGATGATTGTAGACATCATCTAGGCTTACCAATGGATGACCAAGGTTTCAAACATACTGTCAGAGGAATACATCCCTCTATTTATACAAATGTAAAATCTAAATTGACACGATTATCAATTCAATATTTTTCTATGATGTTCGACATCAAAAAATGATTTCTAATATTATTAATATTATGAAAAATAATTTTAAGATCATGGACTTTACCGATCATAAGAACATATTTGTCACTACCTGATGAATTATTTCCAAATAACAATCATAGAACATTTGATTATTGCAACTATCAGATTCCCAAATATTTTCTTCATGGATTGGAACTTAGGATATAACCATACCAAAATTGCCCCGTAGGATTGGGAAGACGTTTTCATTAGTGCGTCTCAAGGGATATTTTGTTACCAGGTTATGCCCATCATCTTGAAGAATGTCGTCATTACATATAAATGTCCCGTGGATCAAATATTTAAACCCTTATTGGGATAGATCATAGGGTCCTAAATCAATTACCAAGTGGTTAAATAATGACATCATTATGATAAACTCACGAATCCTCAAATATTCATAAAAAATTACACTACAAAAATTTGCTGGTAAAACCAATGAAATGTAATTTTTGGGAATCATTAGAGATATTGATTGGATTTTGTGAAAAAAATCATAGTATTTTGGTAGACCCAGGAAAGTCTTCTGAAATCCAAGATATTCCTCCTCTTTAAGGTCATAATGAAATGAGAGGAATCCAAGGGAATCTATATTTTATTCAATATTTCAATGCCATCCTAACTGTTAAATCTCTCATCTTTTCTAAGTTAATAGAAATTGTAGTCATCTACTAGGAGTAATAGGACACCCAAGAATATATCCAGAACCATACAAAGATCCTTCTATATTCATCGTTCTCAATTTCACTGGTAGAAGGTATTAAACTTATCATATGCATTGACACTAAGGATTGATCAGTTGGTACAATATGTTCAAAGAAACATTTGGAGAAAAATTATATCTCTCTCAACTATTTTAGTTGAAGAATTCAAGAAACTAGGAATCAATATGCAGCTATCATGAAGAACTATATTGTACACATCTTGGAAGTGTAGAAGTTGATGCATTACTTGTAGAATCAAGAAGTCCACATGGTCTATTGTATAAACACACTAAAGTATATTCCATACCATCCTTTATTAATTGAGTGTTTGGATCAATGGGAAATTATTTTAAATAGTAAAGCATTAAATTCCTGTCATAAAAGGATTTCAACAGGCTGCCCTTGGATAATTTCCCCATGGAACCTCCTACCCAGAAAATGTTCTAGTAGCCACCCAAGTCATAGATAATAAACATCTTTATACATAGGACCCTACCCAAACTTATTATATGTAATTTTTTATGATCTTCCAAATTAATAAATTACATCATAATAGAAATCCTGGATCAAAATAGGGTTGTTCAAGGAATCATTCTTGGTTCCCCAAAAAATTTTCCTATTCCTTCTCAAAATATGAACGATGCACTAATTTTTGGTAGAATAAAAAATCATTATTGTAGTATTAGAGCTATCCCAAAATAGTTTATTTGATTGTTTAATCAGACATAGATTCAATTATTATAAATGAATATAGTGAAAATAATATCAAGAAGGAATCATTGACCCATATCACTAGTTATGTGATATAATTATTGGAAGAATTCCATTTTGATGAAATGTTGTACCACATCCACACTTTTAGAATTTTTATGATGATTAAATAGCTAAGGTATCCATAGTTATAAATAATATTGACTTGGTTGTTGTATTTTTACACATTACAAATTGAGTGGAAGTATTAATAGATTTTAATTTTAAAATGGTGAGAATTAATCAGTTTAACACTTCCCCATATAATGATGATTGGGAACACACTCTTCAATGGATGGATCCTATATTTGACTGAATATAGAATGTGTAACTACCCATAGATTGAGAAAAAATAGAACATATTTGACATCAAGAAGCAATGTTCATCCTCAGATATGATCTAAATAAGAATGAATATCTTTATAAATGTTTATTTTATGGAGTCTCCCTTAGATGATTCCAAGAAGGGGAGACTCCTACCATTATTAATTATGTCCATACAGTTTCTTGCAACACCTAGTATTCAGATACTGGACTCTCCTAATATATTGTTAAACATTTTAGCTTCTGGTAGGTGATGAATCAAGACTATTTGTAATTTTCTTTGAAGCATCACACATATTAGATTAATGAGGACATCATCTCTAATCCACTGTAATTTCTCTACATAGCTAAATAATACTTTCTATATTAAATATTGTGAATCGACACTATGGGGCCATATCCCCCAACTACAACTATGTAATTTTAGTACATCATAGCTGATACTGAAATATTTTTGAACTGTACTGATTCCATAAACCACAAAGATGAGAGAATAAAGGGTCTTATAAACTTGAAAAAGTCTAAAATTTTAACCATATTTTGAATCCCCCACAATATATAGATTTAAAAAGACACAAATTCTATTCTTTCTAGTTAAATAATATTTATATAGAGTTTAACATTAATTATTACAATTATAATGGATTACATGTAGTTTAAAATTGACATATAATGTCCTTATATAAAACACAATTGAATATACGTCATAAAATGGAGAAAACAAAAGTACTATTGGATATACATGCTATATATTATTTATGGTCATATTATACTAGCTTCCACACTACCACATGATAGACCCAATATTCACTGATTTATAGAATAGAGGTGGTGTGACACATTTTATCCTAGATTATCAAAATTTGAATAGAAATACTGGGTGATAATCATAGATGTTGAACAATAACATAATACCTGGATGAGTTAGAATGACTCAATGTGAAATTTTTTCGTACACTTCAAAACATTGAATCATATCAGAATCAGATTTCATAAACCTTAACATAAAAGGTTCTCAAATCATAATTACTTCACATAGAGTTGATATTGTATCCTCAAACATTGATGAAACCATTCAAAGAACCCCCAATGATAGAACCCAAAATGGAATCTTCTTCCATTATTCATATGGTCTATTCCAATGGTCCTTACTCTTTGACAATAATTGATTGGGAATTCATTAAACAGCTACTAACGTAATGGTTTCTTAATAATTATATTGTGTAACTACCATCATCATACCTAACTACTAATAAAAATATTTTAAACCACACAATATATTATATCCAAAAAAATTGATATTAAACAATATCAATGAAGTCCTGTAGGGAATTCATTAAAAAATATTGCATTCCACATCATTTCTGCATGATGTTAAACATCAAAGATAAATTCATAATAGTATGACTATGAAATAAAAAAATCGACATACATTCCATATGATTGAAAAAAACATTATGTATATCCTAGAAGAAGGGATATAAAATAAAAATCATTTTACTTCCTTATTTAATGACATTAAAATATATATAATATGTTTTGAAGCATGAATTTAAACAAAAAGCATTTCTAGTCAATGCCCAGAAATGCTAAAATTCATAGAATAAGTCATGAACAAAAAACAGTAATGTTTTAGAATTCTAGATCATTACCGAATGATGTTAAATTGAAATTAATAAGTAATGAATGCAGGAATTTAAGAAATATTCCATTACATTTCCTTTCCGCATGATGTCGTGTAGTATAAGAGAATTCCTAGAAGGGATAATTTTATCTACACATCAGTCCACCTCAATTCTTGATGATGTTATGATATATGGGAGTAGTCATCTAAGCAATAATTTAAATTGAAAATATCTCCAAATTCATACCACATTATATTAAAAGGAATGGAATACATATTGGTCACATGAAAGAAAATGTGTATCTATAAATTTATCAGAAGAAATACATTCCCTAACATAATATTCGTTGTCCTTGTTACAATATCTTATACTATTAAACATGTTATGACCTTTTGGGCGATTAAACCTCTCATACATTTTATTTAGATCTACATAATAGGGTCCTAATGTTGGGGGTATTCTATATCAAACATTTTTTATTCCCATTAACACAACAAGAGAATAATATAATATCTCATGATCCTGACATAGAAATATGAACCATTATGTTTCATTATTTATCAATATGAGGTCCCATTTCTAACATCCTGATTTTATAGTCAGATATGTATATGTGTTACGAATCTAGAGAATTATCTTTCTTTATTTTAGTCTCTATAGGATTCATTCCCATGTTTCGGCCACCAATACTGATTCTATCCATAATAAGATTGGAAAATGGAAACCCTATATATAGATTTGGAATGTATAGGTAAATTTCCATATAAAATAAATGTGTGTAGTTTCTCTAATTATAACATGATACAAATAGAAGGATAGATGTCCAATCCTGGGGCTATCAGCAAAACATAAATAAGAAAATGCACATTCTAATTTATTGGTCAATCCTACATAGGAAAATATTATATATATGAACTATGAGTGGCTTGGTTCCTATTACTATCATATACATTGAAATTCCTAGGTCTCAAATCCTAAGACTACCTATAATGAAAGAAATTGATACTTCCCTTGCATATGGGTCCAACATATATAAGTCATTCTAAATATGAGAACTGTATGTGGCTTCATTCAAGATACTAAAGGATATATTGAAATTCCAAGACTATAAATCCCAATCCCTTCTTAAATACTAATATAAAGTGGGAGATAAAGAAAAAAACACCCCCTCACATTATATAGACCAGACCTATCCATGGAGATTTCTTTATTAGTACTACATGGGGCTTGATTCCAAACATCATATGGTACATAGTGGTTCCTCAATGCTCTATTTCAGATTCGATGTTTTTCTTAAAACTCCCAATTATGTTCCATGGTACGATACATATTTTTTGTGGGATTTATTAGTACCAAAATATATATCCCGAACATATTTTATATCATAGAAACTCTCATGTTTTAATTGACTACACATTTGTATCATGTTTCTCACATTGAGCACTATTCATGCGATACAAGATAATATAGAAGCCAATTAGACCATCATGGTGGCATTTTAAAATAGGTAACCATGTCCATGTTGGATGAAATTTGACATAAAAAATTCATCCCTCTATCATGACCTTAAACAAGAAGATACCTTCATAGTATTATGGTTTTGAACTGCATTTCATGGGGTTTTCATGCGAAATAGGTCATTCCTCTAAGAACCTTATGCTAATGAATTTCACATTTTAACCCTTTTTCCTTGAAAATGCAGAAAGTATGTGTTGGTGTTTCCATTAGGGTGATTTAACATAAATTTATTATTATGTTCTTTATGAACCAACTTCATATCCTCAATATCGCAGTTAATACCATCAAATTAATTTAGTTGATTCACATATCATTGAACTAAATAAATGTTCAGCTGATTTAATATAGGTTCATCCTTGTAGAAAAATGGTAATATGCACTAGTTAATCTGAAGAGACCTCACTATGATTTTCAAATGAATAAAAAACCAATTAGTTCTTGGGCCAAGTTGATATTTCAGTCATAGGGGAATATATTCATTTATACACGGGATATTTACTCTATACGGCTTGTGATATATGTTTCCATCATTATTAATTATTGAAATATACCAACCAGAATCCACCTCTAACTATCTCAGATATTTTTGTTTTATTACGTATAATTTCAATAATAAAACTATTTATTAAGAATAAGACACCCTCTATGTTTCATGTATGTTGATCATACAATTTATATAAGAAATTTTATGACATATCATTATTGTACACTTTCATTTGTGGTATATATCAGAAATGTAGACATAACTTCTCGGAGATTCAACTCCCCTTTGTACACTACATTATTCAATTGAAAAAACTGAAACCCCCTTTTCAAATCAAAATTAATTGATCCCTTACGTGAATATTCTATTGAAATTTAATGAACACTGGCCAACATCATTTGGGTCCACCTATATGGTATATTATTAAATGGGACTATCTAATCAGTTGGGACCCAGCAGGATTGATTGGTGAATAGTATAATTCCAAAGTGTATCTTCCTAGAATATGTTTTTCTTATAAATAGACCCCTCCAGGTTTCACTTGTGAAAACACAATGCCTTGGAGATTTTTCCTATGGGATGTTTTGTACCATGAATAAATGGCCACCTTATATTTATGATATATTTCCCATATTTTGGGACTCTATTGGCATATATCATTAAATAGACATTATCAATATTATATTTTAAAAAATTACCCATTTCACACATTTTCCCATGCCCAAGAAGTACCAAGAATGATAAAGTTGTTTATGTGTTTATACTGATGTCATGAAGGCCAAACATTAAAATAAACATAATATAAAAATCTATACAAAATTTATAAAAAATTTATAGAAAAGTTTCTTACCACATATTGTTAGACAGAATGTAATATAAACGTATTTTTCTAGATTGAAATCTTGATCAATGAAAACATACTCTTCATGATATGGAATTATAGGGGAAATATGATTCCCCCATACCAATGTAATATTTAGATCCATATAAGGGATCCTGTCTAGGAAAATTGGGTGCCCTAATGTTTTTCATAGGATATATATGTATTTCCAGATCTCACATCCTTGGTGCATCTAAAAAATAAATGGAATATTCCCCGACAATGCATTTGGGTCAGACCATATTGGGTATTTTCTATATAAAAACTATGATTATCTTAATTCTTATAACAGGGAATACACAGTGACACAAGATTTTAAAATACTAGGTCGAAAAATATACTCATGAATATGTGGTAGCCCCATACTAGAATATTATCCCTAGCACAATGTGTTGCATGATTCTTAATGTCACAATATATTTAGAATCACATGCATAATTTATTTTCAATGAAACTATAGATATTTACTACATTTAACTAATTTACAATCTTTGAATCTTATTTGTGTAGGGATTCGTACTCATTCCAAAAACATGGATTCTCAATATATTCCCATTCATGAACTGACACATGTCAAAATCAATTCCTAGTTATCTATTTTTTCTAACATTGAGAATGGATCATATGAGATTAAGAAACCAAGAAAGCCATTAGGATTTTTGTGATCAATGAATTTTCAAGATAATTGATCACATTCTAACCACATAATGTTAAAATACATGATAATATCCTAGTAACATGATGTTAAACCTCAAGATAAGGTCTCCTCATGGGAAACAGATCATCCCCTAGATGAATGTGTAATCAAGAATTTCATATTTCTATACTTTCACACCAAAAGTATTTTAATAAAATGTTGGAATTGAATTAAGGTGTAATGCCCTGACCCCAGTTACCCAGAATCGGTGAATTATTACATAACATTGGAATGATCACAAGAAAGATCAAATCTCGAAAGTCCGATTCGTTTAGTAGCCATGGAATAACTAGATATATTCATAAAGTTTACATTACATCATAATATGAAAACTATAACAATATAGTCTCCATAGTCCACACTCTTATCCCCTCATAATATCCCTGCAGTTCATTCATAAATTACTTCTTCACATCCTGGGAAAAAATAAAACATAAAAAAGGGGTGAGCTCAAATGCCCAGTAAGGATAACCATAGAGTGGAAACTTTCATAAATAAGAATTAACATTTAAGGCAAATTATAACTAAAACAAAATCCTTTTAAACATGAACTTCGACATAGTATGGAATAAATAAAATTAAATAATTCCATTTTCTTATTCACATGGATATTCTACTAATCGAATAATCACATGAAATATCAATAACCACTTTCATAATGATGGAATGCATAATGCCAGACTATCGTAACCACATAGCCAAGGCCTCAAGCCAAGACTACAAATAAGATTTTGTCAAGGCCTTGTGCCAAGACACTAGTTTGTCTCATGAGTCCTACCTATGCATCGAGGAGCTATAGCGGGCTCCACCCGTCATATATTAAGTCCAAAGCATTCGTCATATGAACAGGTTTAAACATAACATTAACATTCGTATTAAAACTAGTATACGAAATGTAAATACATCATCCATAAACCATGAATGGTATAAAAATAACACATCCACAGTCAAACATATCACAAAACCTTCAATAAAATATAGAAGTTTTGTATCATAATAAATCAACTTCAAATAAGCGCAAAATCCATCAAAGGATGTTGACATAGATGAAATCAAAACTCTTTTTAGAGAAATATCTCTCTTTATTTTAAAATCATTTAAAAATCATATATTTATAAAATAAAACATTTACTTTGAATTTATTCATATAATATTTTAAGGGAAGCTTTGACGATTTTATAACGGCGGAAAATAGCCGCACCTTCCGTATAAGTTAAAAAAACATTTCTTACTGTAATTCTGTCGAAAAGGTTAAAAAGGACCTTGTTTGGAAAACAACAAAAATATTCCTTTATAAACCACTTATAAAAGTCAAAAAGGGTATAAATGACTTTTACCCATATTCTAGTAAATAGTAAAAATGTTTTTAAATACATTTTTAAGAAACATGGATGTGGATGATAAAGAATTCCCAGTAGATTATTACGTATAAACAACCTCGGATAATGAAGTGATTGTGAAATAAACCCTTACCATGTAATTTCCCTTGGTTGAGGGTAGGTTAACCTCCTGTATAATGGTGAAATAATTTTTATTAAATTATAAAATATTCATATATATTAATATGATATCATATATGATCTTTTAACATTCCTTTGTTAATAATATTTTATAATTATCATCGTTTCCGGAATTAACTTACTCGTTTTCTTTTATATGTTTTGTTACATAAGCCGTTTTTGTTACGGATAGGTTGTATCTTATTCATATAAAAAATTATATCAAGTACTTAAAAATTATTTTCATTCATCAAATTAGAATTATACTTGAATGGATATGATGGAGAATGAATCTCATCGCGTTCGTGGAGACGGTAGTCCATACGTACGCACGAGCGACAATATCATTCTTTTGATATTAAAATAATATATAATTAGATGGTATATCATATATAGAGAATAATTATCATGTTATATTTATTATTCAAATTAATTACACATCATTATTATACCCATCCAAATAATATTTTATTTAATAACAATTACACCACGACGTGGAGACGGTAAGCTGTACGTACGCACGTATGGTGACATGTCATTAAAAGTATGGATAGAAAACTGAAATATGGTTGTAACATATTTATAATAACATCACAGTATATATAAGATACTGGAGTTATTATTTTATAATGGTAATAACAAAGATAGAATAAGTGGAAGAAGAACAGAACATGAAAAGGGGTGGTGAAATCATTACCTCTACTTCGGGTTCTTCCTTTTTATTTGATCAAAAGGGCTCCGTAGGTTGGCTTTATGACTAAAGAAAGGCCTCTAGGATGAAGTTATGGATGTTGAGAGAGTATTTGGACAGGGTTTGGCAGAACTTAAAGGCTTTAAAGGTGTGAATTAATGAGAAGGGGGAGTGACCTTTTATAAGAGGGGTGAGGGGAACCTTTGGAAAAGCTAGAAATATTATTTTATAATAAATTCATATTCGGTTTCTAATATCTCCAAAATGGATTATTTAAAATCTAAGGTGGGTATGGGTCTCAAACCACTCAACCAATAGAATTTAGATAGGTTTGGTTCATTATATTAACCTTATCTTTTAGTTTTAACTCTTAGTTAATTATTTTGACACTTACCGTGTCACTTTTTATTTTTATATTATATAGTTAATAAACATACTATATAATTCCAGGAGAACCCCAAGTGGTCCATTAATGATACAACTATCATGATATATGTCTCTTGTCCAAACCGTTGATTTTTAGGAATTTAATATCAATTAATAATAGAATATTTGTTTTAAAAACTCTTTTATGTCAATTTTGACACTATTCAATAATTGAATTTTCTGAAAATCATAACAGAATGATTACTTTGAAAAAAAATTATTAAGTCACTCCTAACATTTCATATTAACCTTTAAAATTATTTTAATTCATAAAAAGTCTCAAATTATATTTATTTGGGTATTTATAATATAAATTATTTTAATTTTTCACTATTATGTTAATTACTGCATCATCATTTTGTAATAAATATATTAACTTATTTATTGTCTAAAAATTATAAATAAAATATAATTATGTAGGAAATATTCTTATATTTCTAATGAATATTTACAATATAATTTACCTTATTTATAACCCTATATTAAATTTTTTTTAGTAAATAAACTTTGATTTTAACTATTTTAACTCTTCTTTGAATTAAATAATAATAAATGTCCTAATATAATCCAAGTGGACCTAAATGATAATATTTTATTCCTAAGGTTGTTTTTGGTCGAGATACACTTTTCCAATATAATTAGGACATGTGTTATGGAAATATTAATATAAATTTTACTCTTAATTACCCTATTTACTTTTAACCGTGGTAAATAAAAGTAAAAAGCTACTATTCACAAAAAATTATTTTCATCTCATTGAACCAAATTTTACTCCTTGATATTAATCGTCTCTCTCGGATTTTATAAATTCCACTTACAGAAGTGGTAAAATTATGTTTTATGAAAAATTATGTTTTTTTAACTACCACTTAGTGGTTCAACTATTCATCAAAAAATGATGTTTTTCAGAAAAAATACCAAAAATTTACCCTAGGATAATTTCGATATTCTGAATCCAAAAATGAAGTCCATTTTGAAAAATAAAATTTATAAATATCAAAAAGTTGGTATTACTATTCATAACGGCTAGTTTGATTGGTTGTGGTGTGTTAGAACTCGATGTTGCTACAATAAATGCTATTGCATTATTCAAAGAGAAGCGTACCGTAGAAGCTTGGGGTGTTACATAAGGATACATGAAACCATCTTTAATATTAACTTCTCCTTGATCCAACTTTATTCCATCAATATATGAGGTGATTCCAATGGATTCTTTGAGTTATCAAACTACTCTTAGAACAACATAGAGCTTCACACCACATAGAATTTTTTCCCCAGTAGAAAATATGTATCATGGATAGGTTGATATGAATGTGTCACGAACCAGGCCAGTACGTCATCCAACCCAGCATCCGACCCAGTCTGCAACACGGCCTGAAGGGAATTCCATATCCCCATGGGCTGGCACAAGTGCCCGAGTATCGAAATACTATGTGGGAATGATATACCCAAAACAAGAGATGAAAAAACAACTAACAAGATAAATAAACTGAAACTGGAAACAGAACACCAAACATGCCATTAAACTATAAACAAGTTTAAGTATACAATTCAACTAAAAACCCAAACTGAAAAACAAAAAGGATAGGGAACTAAACACTAATACCAACCTCTTAGTGACATGAGATGCCGCATCCCCAAGCTACCAACACCAATTGAAACGTGAAGACTAACAACATCCAGAACCACCATCACTAAGCATGATATCACAACCTGGAATATACAAGAAACAAGGAATTCATGTACCCAAGGGTGTATTTAGGGTGTGAACCTAGAGCCTAGTAGGATGTCACCCAACAAAAATGTTCCATGCCACAACATCCGAAAGATAATTTGATATGCTTATTTAAAACCATAATATTAAAATGATTTTATGGAAAACATTTAAAAACTGAAAGTGAAAATGAAATACTTCTGAAAGAAAAATCATTTCACAATACTACTTTAAAATGGATGGGAAATTTTATAAAGATCATGCACATACTCAAGTGTTCCTCTGTATACCGACAGATGGCACCACATCAAGAATAGTAGAGCACAACAGATAATTTCTCTATGGCATATGCATGGTGTGCTAGAGACATCATAACTTGGTGAAAGCGTGGAATAAAAACCACAATAATAAATGATCTCATACACAAGGCACTATTAGAGAAACACATCCATAACCTAGTGGTCTCCAAACATCAAAAAATTTTATTTAGTGTTGCAACGTCAATCCTACAAGATGAAACCGGGAGAAACCACTAACATGTCATCTAGCATGCTAGTCTTAATCCACCCACCTAGGTACTCGGGGTTTTCCCTTGTGCTCAATCAAGTTCCACATTCACACAATATACCATTTTCACATATCACATGCCCAAACAAGACATTACACACACAAAAGCGACTGCTTGCAAACCCAAACCCATTTCAAAAACATATGCACACCAAATTAGTTCACAAACATACCTTGCATCTCTTATGCTGTTTAACATTTCACTAAAAGAAATTCAAAAATAGTTTCCAAAAGAATACCACAAGGCCTTATTCTCAAAGGCATACCCAAAATCCACATTTTAGACCAACCGCACACCAAAAACCATTTCACATAATAATTCAAATCACTTGCATGACTTGATAAATCCTTTAAACAATTTATTGAAAATTTCCAAATAACACAACAAGGGTTTTCACATGAATAATGCTCCGTTAAATAATTTATAAAATATTTAAGATTAGAATTTTTTTTACAAAAGATAGATGCACTCCATTTCATATAAGAATGTCGCTTCAAAACCAAAAGTATAGTATATACTTATCAAAATATGTTTTCCATTCCTCAAACAATTTGAAATTTAATTTCAAAAGTACGCAGCACAGAAACCGAACCCAAAGTGACTTATTTTCCATTTAAAATCTCTATTTAATTATACAAACACCCCAAAGACCCTGAAAACGCATTTCTCACTAACCATACAACCCAAAAACCCTTTCCAACCATGTTTGGAATCCCATATACCACTCATATAAACAATTTCTCAGTTTATAAAACATATCACATGTACACCATAAGACATCACTTCAAAACACACAAATTTTTACATGCAAAGACAATTTTAAAATCAATTACACACTCAACAATTCTAAAACCTATTTTTCACCATGTAAACAATTGATTAAACACATATAATCTGCCATAACAACGTTGAAATGAAAAACATGACCATTTATAAATAAAGATAACCTTTTATCACGCACACATGTAAAAAAAATTTAAAACACATTTCACCCAACCTAGAAAGCACAACCAATAATTTATACGACAACACACATATAGAAAACAAGACTATACTATTTCAGACATTCAATATCATCGAACGAGCATGCCAAGCATTCAAAACACCATTGGCACTATGCAATTAAATTATAAAACACACTAAACTAACTAAAAAACCAAATTAAATTATCTAATTGATGTCAAGGCATGGAACCACCTACATTGGTGTCGAAGACTCCCAGACATTAGTTCGGAACTCAAAATGCACTCAATTTTCTCCATGAGGAATCAAAATCAGACCCTAAATAAGAATTTTTACCAATCAAGGATAAAAAAATCGACCACTAAAGAGAACTCACCATTATTGAATGACAAAGAACTCAGGGGAAGAAAAACAAAGAGAAGACCCAACCAGAGGGGTGTTGCTCGTGCGGAATGAAGTAAGGCACTGGAGGTTGCGCTAACAAGGGTGGTATGGGCGGCGTAACAGGTGTCAGATGGGAGAAGGGTGGTGCAATAGTTAAATGAGAGTGGGGAGGCTGGAAGATGACGTGCGAGGGTGAGGGCAGCGTCTGTCAAAAAGTTTCTAGGATGTACAGCTGCTGAACATGGGGGGTGGGGGTTGTGGCTAGTTATGGGTTGTGCATGGGGTGGAAGTGCTGCAAGAGTGAAGTACAGGGGAGAAGTGGGGGCATGGTGAGTTAGGTAGGAAGGACCGGACGAGTGGGTTTCAGAAATGCAAGAAGTTCATCCAAGAGGTGCAGTGTAGAAGAAGGTCTGGCGGCAACGCATGGGGTAGGGTTTCAGGGTGATGGGGAAGCCATGCAAACCAGGGGAAGGTGGGGGAGGGGAATCTGATAGGATAGAGGGAAATGTGAGGGAGAGAGGAAAAAAAGAGGGGGGAAAATAATGAAAAAAATAAAATGAGACCATATAAAACAAAAAAAAGGAAGATTAATAATAATAGTAATAATAATAATATTAATAATTAACACATTAATAATATTAAAAATAATAATAAAAATAATTAGAATTTTAATAAATAAAAATTACCATTTCTATTATTATTAAAATAATTATTTAAACTCCATTAATTAATTAATTAATTAATTTATTTATTTATTATCTTACTCTGAAAACATTTATTTCATCTACTTATTTTATTTGTTTTGAACATCTGGAAGGCTGTGCGGGGAACCGGTTGAGGTCACATAGTGACCCATGTGAAGTCGAGTGGCATCGACTATCCCTCGCCAGTGTGTCGAACACCGTCAAGCCCAAAATATTCATTTTTCAATAGAATGTAAAATTTCAATAGGGATAGAACCGCACTCCAACAAATATTTTCAAAAAAAATAATAATAATAAAAAATATTAAAATAAAAATAATGTTTTAGAAATACGGGTGTGACAATTCTCCCCAATATAATGCTTTTCATCCCCCTGAAAGCCACTACTAAGGCTGAAAACCATAGTAAGAAACAAAACCCCCTTAAGATTCAAGAGGGTTCCTATGAAAACTAGCTTAGCAGGGCAACTGTATCGTGTACAGAGAAGTTGACTAAAAAGGAAAACTCATGAATATCGTAAAAAGACTTCTGATATGTGTTGCCCGCCCCAAGATTTAGAAAACCTCCATTTGATTGATTAAGGAAAGGAAGATAACCAAAAAGCTATCATGGGAATGCCCGAAGGGGCTACCCCCAATTAAGAACCTACTAACACCCAAGAAAAGACTGGAAAACCGACATAGGGAGGCCCAAGTAGACTCCTCACCATTATGAAAATGGCCAACACTGATTCCTTGCAGAGGCATTTAAGTGAGACCTATCATGGGTCACCCCACCATTAGAGCTGACTGAGGTTACAAAACCATGAAAATTTCACGAAGGTTGCCAAAAACCCCACCACAATGGGAGGGGAGGGTCAGGCTCAACTACTAGGCATCAAAACCACGACCGAAGAAAGGCCAACATCTCCACATCCCTGGTTGAGCTTTATTCAAATTTGAGACTGATTTACCCAAAAGACCATATAAGGATAATTAAAAGTGATTTCATTCGGTGGGATCCAAACCTAGGACATTAAGGTAACGAGACGATTACACATCTTCATTGCCCTGAGAATCCCCACGCACCCAGATCGGTCATTCTGAACAGATAAACTACTGAAAAAAATGTAAATATCCTTTACATTCAACACTGATGATATAAATGAAGTCATGGTCCCATGCACTCCTAGGGTTCCTGACCATGCTCCAGCTTTACACTGAGGCCTACGGCTGAAGCCCTTATATTTGAAGCACCTCCTGCCTCGCAGTCAGATATTGAAGTCTCCCGAATAGAGCTTCTTCTTTTGGTTTCACACACAACCACACAGCAACCGAGACAACGCCATCAGACACGACACACTTCGACATCAACCTAATCGCTAACAGCTCTTCCACCAAAATAGGGGTTTTCATGATGCACATAGAATCACCTATTCATCCTATCCAAGAAACTTAATAAGGAAAGACGCACGACAAACACTCCCCATTGAACAAAAAATAGAACTCCCTGAGAGGACGCACTCCTATGAAAATAGGGATTCACGATGGATAAAAAAAAACACCTTTTCACGTCGATGAAAAGTCACACTGAATGATGTCACCAAACTAGACCCTTGCGGCTGGTGAAAGAACTATAGGCCTTTCAAGAATTGGTTGGCATTGATAACTCTGAATCGTCTTCACCCTTATCTACTAGAATTCTATTCACTACTTCCAGGGGCAACCATCAGACACAACGATGTCAAATATCATACCTGATGACTCAAAAAACTCTAGGAGACCAAAACTCCTATCAATTTCCATCACGTTAGTCATCCCAATGAAAGAAGATCCACTTGACTGAAAAAATTAAAAGAATTAGCACTATCACTCAAAATGGGGAGTGATTGCTTTAATCACTTATAGGGTCGGCCAATGACGAATTACCTATAGCTGCACTGAAATCGCATGTTAATGCTTTATGGGTGGTGGGCACTAGTCATGAAAGAAAACCATGGACCTAATCAAACTGGTCCAATGGCCAAGTCATACTACAAGAGAACACTAAGCGTATAGGGAGAACCGCTGCAAGGGCTTCCCAAAGAACTTTTCAAAAGAAACCATTAACCAAACCCTTGCACACAAACGTACAAATAAGAATTCAATGTTAGGACACCAATCATATTCACTTAAAATCTAGACTTCCATAAATCCAAAACAAAGAGATGAGGAATGATCAATGTGGGAAGTAGTGTTAGTAGGTGACTGGGACATATGGTTGGTGGCTATATGATAATCACGCCACCACCATATAGGATATTCTAGGACAACTTCCCCATATCCCCATGGATTTCAAAACCCTGTGAGCTCACTGGGACCACTAACCCTACTCCCTTTTCATTTCCCCTAAACAAGATTAACCACACAAAATAAACATTTATACAAACCTCAACATACTTTGGTAACTTGATTCCTGCCAAGAGGTTTGCTGGCTAGGCACATTACTCGTAGTTAGTACGTTGAGTCCCAAAAACTTTAACTTCAGTCTACCGTTACACTATCCCAAAAGAACATGACCAAAGGGAGAAAACCTACCTCTGATACCATTTTCTCATGAACCAAGCCGGGTCTCCATCCGACCTAGCATCCGACCTGGTCCGAGACATGGCCCAAAGGGAATTCTCTATCTCCATGGGTTGGCACAAGTTCCTGGGTATCCAAATACTATGTGGGAACGATTTAGCTAGAATAGGATACAGAAAAACAACTAATAAGATAAATAAATTGAAACTGGAAATAAAAAACCAAGCATTCCTTTAAATAATAAATAACCTTAAGTATACAATTAAACTAAAAACCCAAAGTGAACAAAAATAAGTATAGAGAACTAAACTCTTATACCAACCTCCACCTAGCACGAGATACAACATCCCCAAGCTACCAACACTAACCTACATGCGAAGACCAAAAACATCTAGAACCACCATCACTAAGAACGATATCACAATCAGGAGTACAGAAGAAATAAGGTCTACATACACCCAAAGGGGTATGTATGGTGTGAGCCAAGAGCCTAGTAGGATGTCATCCAAAAAAATGATTCCATGCCACAACACTAGAATTATAATCTAACATGCTTATATAAAACCATACTTTAAAAACGCTTTTAAGAAAAACCTTTCAAAAATAAAAGTGAAATGGAAATTGTACTGAAAGAAAAACCATTTCACAATACTACTTTATAATACAAGGGAAAATTTATAAAGAACATGCACATACTCAAGTGGTCCTTCATATGTCGATGAAAGGCACCACATCATGAATAGTAGAGAACTTTGTGTAAATAACCTAAGGATTATGCGTGGTACGCTAGAGACATCATACCTCAGTGTAAGCATGGCCTAAAAACCCCAGTAATCAACACGCTCATGCACGAGTCACTAGTAGGGAAACACATCCATAACTTAGTGGTCTCAAAACATCACAAAATTTTAGTTAGTTTTGTAACGTCAATCCTTCCAGATGAAATAGGGATGAACAACTCATTTGTCATCTGGTGTACTAGTCCAAATCTACCCACCTCAGTACCTGGGGTTTTACCTTGTGCTCAATCCAGCTCCAAATTAACACAATATACAATTTTCACATATCGAAAACCCAAAAAAGATATCACACACACTATATCAACCGCTTGGATACCAAAACTACTTTCAAAAACACATGCAAAACAAATCAGTTCACAAACATACCTCAAATATCTCATGTAGTTTAACAGTTCACAAAAACAATTCCAAAATAGATTCTAAAAGAACACTGCAAGGCTTTATGCTCGAAGGAATACCCAAAATCCACGTTTTAGGCCAACCGCAAACCAAATACTATTTCACATCATAATTTTTATAACATTCATAACTTGAGAAATCCATTAAAAAATTATAGAAAATTCCCAAATAGCACAACAAGGGTTTTCACATGAATAATGCTCCATTAAACAATTTATGAAACATTTATGATTAGAAAACAAAAGTTTATCGAAGAGATATGCACTTGATTTCATATAATAATGACGCTTTAAAACCAATAATATAGCATATACCTAACAAAACATGTCTTCCATTGTTCAAAAAATATTCCATTTAATTTCCAAATAACAGAACATGGAAAAAAACCAAAAGGGAATCATTTTCCATTGAAAATATCTATTTAATTACACAAACACCTCAAAGACACTGAAAAAACATTTTGCACTGACCAGACGACCCAAAAAACTATTCCAACCATGTTTGGCATCCCAAATACCACTCAAATAAACAATTACTGACATTAAAAAACATATCACATGTATACCATAAGACATCACTTCAAAACACACAAATTTTTGCATGAAAAGACAATTTCAAAATCAATTACACACTCAACACTTCTAAATCCTCTTTTGTACCACATAAAAAATTGATTAAACACTTTTTGTATCTACCACAACAATGTTGAAATGAAAAATATGACCATTTATAATGAAATAGTACATTTATTCACACACGTATTTCAAACAAAAATTAAAACTCATTTCACACTCCCTAAAAAGCACAACCAATCATTTATATGAAAACACACATATAGATGACAAGACTATACTATTTTAGAAATTCAATATCCACGAATGAGCATACTAAGCATTCTAAACACCATTCGAAAATTGCAATTAAATTATAGAACATACAATAAACAACCAAATTAAATTATTTAAAAGATGTCAAGGCATGGAACCACCTACCTCAGTGTTAAAGACTCCCAAACTTTGGTGATAAACTCCAATTGTACTCAATTCTCACCACGAGGAATCCAAATCGTACCCTAAACTAGAATTCAAACCAAACAAGGATTAAAAAAATAGGCCACTAAAGAGACCTTACCTCTAATGAATGGCCAAGAACTCAAGGGAAGAAAAACAAAATAAGGAAAAGAGGCAAACAGAGGGGGTGGCTCATGCTGAAGGAGTTAAGGCACCAAAGTTTGCACAAAAATGGTAGGTCGACGGATGGCCTGTGAGGGTGAGGGCAGCGTCGATCGAAGAGTTTCTAGGTGGTCTGACCACTAGACATGGGGGGGGGGGGGGGTTGGATATGGGTTGTGCATGGGGTAGAGGTGATTCACGAGTGGAGGATATGGGAGATGTAGGGGCGTAGAGAGTTGGGTTGGAGGGACTGGCCGAGGGAGTGTTGGTGATCCATGAAGGTCGTCCAGGAGGTGCAGTGGAGAAGAAAGTCTAGCGGCTATGCATGGGGTAGGGTTTCAGGGGGTGGGGAATTCATGAAAACTAGGGGGAAGGGGGTAATTCTATGATAGAATGAAATGTTAGGGAGAGAGGAAAAAAAGTAGGGGGAAATGATATAAAAAAATAAAATGAGTCCCTAAAAAAACTAAAAAAATGGAAGCGTAATAATGATAATAATAATAATAAGAATAATAATAATTAACAAATTATTACAATTAATAACAATAATAACAATAATTAGAATTATAATAAAAAAAATTACCATTTAAATTATTAATAAAGTTATTCTTTAAACTCCATTAATTAATTAATTCATTTATTTCCTATATTACTCCAACAAAATTTATTTCATTTACTTCATTTATTTGTTTTGAACATCTGGAAGGCTATGCGGGGAACCGGGCGAGGTCACATGGTGACCCAGGTGAAGTCGAGCAGCTTCGATCATCCCTCGCCTCTGAGTTGGACACCGTCAAGCCCAAAAGTTTCATTTATCAGTAGAATGTAAAATTTCAATCGGGCTTAGCCCTCACTCCAACCAAGATTTGTAAATGAAAATAAAAATAATAAAAAACAGTAAAATAAAAAAATTGTTTTAGAAATCCAGATATGACAGAATAGACATTTAAGGATTCACTATTTAATTATAACACACCTTAGTGCTTATTTGTAGCTGATTTTTTGGTTTTAGATGATATCCCCACCCCCTAAATCTCGGATCAATTGTCCTTACTATGTATGATATAGGTTTATACCATTATAAAAGGTTGACCTATACCAACCAATCTCCAACTACCGTTCACTCAAAAATTCATGGGTTACGATTTACATTTCCCATAAACCATCTATTAATGAGAATTATAAAGCTCATGATGTTTCACATTGGTGAATCATAACAATTATCAATGAAATATTATAACATTATACCCATGTACCCTTTCATTTTGTGGGTATTCATCTATCGTTAAGACACAAATTCCCTTACATATTCATTCCTCTTAGTGAAATGTTGTAAATTCATGATAATATAAAAAATGTCATAAGGTCCACTATTCAATGTCTTAAAATTTTTTATAGAGAGCCTTATTTTCAAACATATTAATAAAAATATGCAAAGGATGAATTCCCCTCCTTCATACTATGACAATATAACACTCTATCTCTATGTATTAGCAGATTCTACATAGATTTCTATTTAGATGACTATAATGCAAAGGATATACAAGAAAAAAATTTAATATTTCTTTATATGACCTATATCAATTCATGGAGTCTTCACCATGAGATATACGTTCAGCATGATTCATATTGTCATTAGATTTATAGTGATGATCATGTTACCCAATCAAGGGCCCAGACGTGACATTTAAATCAATAATACTCCCAACCTTGAAAAAAATGATCTACATTGGGGAACAATATCTAATTAGAAAAATGGTTCATTTTTTAGTTTCATTCATAAATATACCAAATTATGTTTTCTTGATCCTATCCAGAAGTTATCCACAATCACAGCCTCCCCCACTTCTTGATTGATATTGAATATTTTCAATCTTGTTTTTCCATAACTACGTAAACATTCCCCCTATCATAAAATCACCTCCCAATATTAAAGACGATAACATTTATGGTATCAATGATATGTTAGAGATCATGTACCGTAGTGATAGTGTGTAACTTCCCCTTTAGGAGAAATATTCCCACATCCTCTACATATGAGTAAGATAAATTCATGTTTCCATATAACTCTCTTATAATATGGATTTTCAATATAGTTGAAATTAATTTTACCTTGATACATTATGGATTAATCCATGTATAGAAATCATCATAAATATTATCCTAAATATATATATATACATCCTCCTTAAATTAGTGTATAATCTATGTTGGGATCCAAATACAAACAATTTTTGGATTGATTTATATTCTCATTGGATATATATTGAATCCTTGAATCCTTCTATCCTAGGACTTTATATAAAATAATTTCGAAATTATCCTTCTCCCATTTTTTAATTATTATCCATATAAATGCATAGAGAACTATTCTAATGAATGGATTTTGTCATGATTTCTTCCCTTAAAAAATTTACAAATAAAACTACAGAATCCCTGTCAGAAAAATTACAATTACACGCATGCCACCATGAATATAAGTATTTTTTCTATTGGGTTGTATTTCTTATTATCACATAAGTACTAACATCTTTAATGTGTGACATAAAACATCATGGACGTCATACTTTATGTATGCCATTATTTTACATTGAAAATTTCTGGATGATATGATGTTAAACTACATAGAATACCTAATTGTTATATATTTCTCAATATAATGATAATTACATCATGGTCAAATAAATTTAAAATTAAAGGATAAAACATAACCAATACACAAAATTAAACTATATATATCATCATCAATCATAACTCTTTTACAATTGACCTTGAAATACTGATATTGGTCAACCAATTATTATGGTGCTCCCATAATTCTTTATGTAGAAAAGTCAACAAAAAAACATTATGTCATAAGAATATTAGTTTTTTTAATCATTTTATTGTACATTGATAGAAGAAATTATATAAATGTATGACTATTTATGTTTTATATCTGCATTTGGTACTTTAGAACTTAAACTATATCTATTTTGGACATGAATGAATGGACTTGTGATCATTGGGAGCCTTCAAATCATCAAAGTGGAAATTGTCACCATTGGGTGATACATGATCATCCTTGACAAGAATGTAAAATAATATCACTCATGATCCTAGAAACATAAGTCAAAATTAACCCCACCTTCACCATCACTGAAAACACTATTCGAGTGATTTTAAACATGGGAATCACAATTTTTCTACTGTGTAACACTCTTATGACAATAGGTATATATATAATGACCCTAAAAAATGATCACCATGTTCAATTTTAAAGACCATAAACATTACCCTCCTATGGTCCAAAATGCTAGACCCTAAAATATCAATGAATATGACATTATAATTTTCTTATAAGGCCCTTTAATGACTGTTATAATGATATTTCAAGTCCCCACTCAGTAATATCTCTCTATCTAGAGTTTAAGAAAATATTATATCATAAAAAAAACATTATCATGTATAATAGATTACATACTATGGGTAAATTAATTAAATTTTTCATTTTCCCTAGATCCCATCACCCCTGATATAGTTATTGAAAAGATTTATCACATCACTTCTTCAAGATAACATGTTTAGTATATGATGAAATATGGCATAGGGTACTCAAACCCTTCATGAGTTTTAAAATTCCTATAAACCACCTTTATGTATTTGAGGTCTGAGGTGATACCACAAAATTTCATGAGTTTTTATACCTCTCCTGGAATCCAATACATCTCATGCATTCCCATACTTCTCTTGAAATCCCATCATCTTGAGTAATTTCTCTAGTTTCATCTCTTTAGCATATTGTAAAATGTGACTGACTAGTTTGAAGGGACCCCACTTGAATTTTAGGTTGAATAATGATTTTACTCAAGGATTTCTTTTAGTGGATGTTTTGGTCATATAGGAAATAAATCCCACAAAATTATGACATATTATACCAACTACATTATATACGTGCTTATTCCATTAATAAAGGTCAACCTATACCCAATAGAATTTATTATATGTTGTATCATACATTCCTAGACTAGGATTCTCAAAACACATAACTGAACTATTGATGTATATTTGACATCATTTATGTTACATAAACATTTACTATAACCATCCAAAAAGAAATAATGTGGTTCTAAATTCACGATCCTTTTAATGGATGTCATGGATTGAACCAAAACTAATTTCTATAGAGAATAATCTTCATAACCATAAAAAATAACATCCCTAGAGTTCTATAACACTTCATGGATACCCTTTCCCGATACACAACTTCCTTTCGCAAATTATTAAATCATTAAAAAAATTCATAGACCATGGTAAGGTGTAGGGGACCCTCATCTTGAGTCTACATATAAGCTTGTATAGGTTTGCACATATAGTAGTTTTAGACAATGACCAAAGGGACCGCCTCATAATAAGAAAATTCCACAAATAATAATGATATTCATAAACTTTTTAGTAGAACTTTATACATAAAAGTGTTTTGTGAACACCCCATGTGTTTTTTTACCTCTTCTCATATCTTTTTCAAACTCTTTGGAACTTTATTTAAACACACAAATTCAAAATATTCATGTAGATTTGACCTCCCTAAAATTAGGTCACAATATAATGTGTAACTTTAATGAAGGGATGTATAATTTCAGAACATTTCATTAATATCAACACTTTATAACTTCTATAATAATGTAGGGTGTCCAAATACTTTAGTAATATTCATTTATCAAAATATCAACAAGAATACAAGATGTCTAAATCGATTATATATATTTATTATTCAGAACCTCAAATTGAATGTAGGGTTTGAGAAGCCTTTATTAATATACATCATCCATTTCTTGAATGTTTGTAAGAAATTCCTGGTCAATGATAAAGGTCCCTAATTTATAAAAAATTATGGTCCGATCTAGAATAACCAAAACTAAAATTGAAGAATTTTTTATCGACAATCCCAAAAATACTAATAAATTATTCATGATATAACAATTTAAACTATAATAATGTATTGAGCTAGAATACACTAAATTATAGAAAAATAATGTCTGAGTTTGTTGACACTAAAATAAAACAAAAAAACATTCCGGCTATGAGACCCTAACCTATAAAAATGGAAGCTTTAAGATAGAAAACACAAAATTCTATTAACAACAATACCAAATTGGAAGTCCCTAAAATATAATATAATTACATTTTATTTAGAATAAACTAAACTACGAAAAAAATGTTTGTGATATAGGAACTGAATCTTCTAGACTAGAAGGTTGAAGATACAGGTACGTAAACTACAAAAAAATGGTGTGATTTAGAAGAATATTTTCCAATAACAATGAAATTTTCAATGTTTTTTAAGCTAAACATATAGCACCTGATCAAATTGACATGAAAACCCATAAAATAGTAAATGAAATAGAACCGATGATCACTGAGATAAAAACACACAATGGGAACCCTTGTAAAAAGTTAAGACTCATCCCACTAGAAACAGACACAATGTGTAATCCTAGAAAAATTTTGTAGTTATGAGATGGAAATAAAAAAATAGTTATGCTAAAAATACCTAAAGGGAATACTGAGAAAAATACAATTCCTTGATACTAAGTAATTCTTTCAAAAGATTATGAATAAGTCAAATGTTAAAAAATGAGTTTAAAATGTAGCAGGGAAAATTATATTGCCTTTGAAAAAATTGAGACACTCTCATTGGAGCCCACTGACTGATGAAATTTTGAGAACACTCCCTTCGGGACATATATACCCAAACTATCCCTCCTAAACTAGATATTCATTGAAGGAATCACAAAAATAAAAAAATTAAATTACCATTGAATACATATTGTAATGGTTTCATGAGTATTTAGGAAAATTCATTCATTTCAGGTAGTCATTTCAAGAGATCATGTGATGGTATTACACAAAGCTATTATGTGATTGGTTCCTATGATGAGGTTTTGAAATGAAGTATTCTGTAGTGGTATTATTAAAGTGAGGAAAATATAAATGATATAGTGGTATGATTCTTAACTGAAATGGCTATACCTCTACCTTCTTTTTGTTAAGATGATTAAGGAAAACTGAATGTCTCTCTAAAGTGAAAAAGTCTTCTAGAAGCATGATGAGTGTACCGAAAGGGGACTCGGGTGGGGATTTACATATATTGAACTTACATCATCTAGAATTCACATATATGGATGGTAATTTTTTATGGATTCCAAATGCAAAAAAATAATTGTTTGGTTTGAGGAAACAACAAAATCATACATGTGATTGTGACACAAAGGAATTAAGGAATAATAATTGCCACATGAGGATCATTTTCCCATGGAACATGACTCTTGTAACCATTAGAGAATATCACTATCGAATAACCATGGGGCATCATGCAGAGGGTTTATTCTATTCATGATATCTATTTATTGATCATATAATGACTTATGAAAAAATCTCTCTTGATCACATCAATACAGAAAGAAAATCCTTCCTTACAAAGTGAAACCCCTTTGTCTTTTCAACGAAATTATGTGACATGTCAATTTAAACCCCTTGAAAATATATATAGGATTTAATGTGAAGGAGGATAAAAATGAATGGATTTTAATTGAAAGTGAATTACCTTGTTCTTAAATTGAATATATTGGGACCTTTATGAGATCATTTAATGGATAACATGAAAACCCTTAAACATGTACGATTAATTTTTACAATTACCTCAATCATATTGGTCTCACTATGTCAACCCATTTGGAATTTTATAAGATTATCATTCAATGTTATGATGGGTAGATTCATGAAAATAAAAAATATGGTATCATTCAATATAAATATGAATTTGAAAATATCCTAATGTGATGGAAGTTTCATTGATCATAACATGAAAGAATAATACAATTTCTGTGATATTATTTACATGTCATGTATAGAATTTAAAAAAAATACTTCCTAATCATATTAATCCACTCACACATTCTATCTTGATAACAAAAATACCTCCAACATGGTAGTTTGCTTTTCACAAAGTCCCTCTAACATGTAGTATCATCCCAGAAAATCCCTCTATCATTAATTCTAATCTAAAAAATTCACATAGAAATTAACTTCTATTTCATAAACATTTCATTTGACATGTGGGTGATCTTGAGACATACAACTAACATATGACCAAATCTCATGTTAGATCTTAGACATGTTTGTGAGATCTCATGATGTATATTAGATATTTTTTTGAAAACACTAGTTCCCATTAAAAATCCATGGGTTTATTAATTATTCTAATGATAGAGTGATAATGTGGTCACTATTTATCAAATGAAAAATGGATGACATCATTGATGACATGTAGCTGGATCATGTGAAGTGCATGATTCCATTGTAAATTATGTAAATATTTCCTCCACTAACTAAGGGAATGATATTGTAGATAATTTAAATTAAAATTGGCATAGATATGGGGTGAATATTCTTATAAAATCCCACTTGACACATAGAAAGAACACAAATAGAGGCAATATAAAAAATTATTTTTGAAGGACTATGAAATCTCATGAGTCTTCCACTAGAATAGTCCAGTGAATTAAATTAGAAATTATAAAATAGGTTCATTTACATAACCTGGTCATTTCACCCATCATTTCTAGAATATATGGAATCTATCAAGACCCGGGTAATGAAATTAGTCATTTGGGATTGATATTTTGAAACCTTATTTGAAAAAACTCTAGAAATGATTGGTTCATTTATGTGAAGAAATCAAAAAATGGTGGTGGATTTATATTAAGGAAAAACATAACTTTTCACGCAATGGGATCATGCATTTCAAATGATCTATTCATTGATCCTGGAGTGAACCCAAAATTTTTTATTGATTATATGAATCCCATAGGTATGTTAGTAGGATTGTGTGAAACAGTATATACATTTCAACCATTACATGAAACAACCGTAAAAAATATCATGAAGATCACGTTATATCATTTAGACATGTCCTCACAGATCATACGAAGAATATAGACTTGATATATGGCTCATGAAAAACCCCTTGACATGTTAACTGAAGCATGAAAATCGCCTAGAAATTTCCCCTATATTACATGACATAATTCCTATATATCATCTTAATTTATGATAATCCCTTTGGAAATATCAAGATTATTAATCAAATAAACTTTTATATGTTACATAGATATCATTTGAATGATTAAACACCCTATATAAAAGAAATTTGGATAATGAAATAACCTTCAAACAGGTCACAATGATCAAAATATATCATATGAACATAGAAACCTACCTCATACAAATCAACTATACATGTCATGAAGATAATATGGACCTAATCAGAATTTCAATTTGATCATGTGATGTCATATAGATATTTTAGTTGGCTGATGAGAATGCCCTAGAAGTGAGACCCAGATCATGAAAATCCCATTAGATATCTCAGGAACATCAAGTAATTAACTAGTAAAATGTGATTCTAGTTTATGTGAATTCCATGGAAATGTGTCTATGTTCATTAAAATAGTATCAAATATATATCCTAATTTACGTAATGTCTTTTAGACATGCGATACTTATAAGAAGACATCCTCAGAAATGTATGGTAGACATCCACAGAAATCAACTCTTTTTGAAGCTGGCATTATGTCACACGACACCTTCAACCATGTGGACCCCCATCCATGAACATGTGGCCGAGTATCCTCTTCATGTAAATAATTTCTACAATGGATGAAATTATATTCACTCGGGTGAGCTTATTCATGCCATGGGGACCTCATGGTAACTATTCCTATACAACCTACCCCTCTTAGAGAGAATAATTTATTCGATAGAGGATAAGGGCTAGATATGTCACATGGGAATGATACATTGTGTATGTCTATAATCATTACAAAAGGACAACCCCATAAGTTTATATTATCTTTCTTTATCCATCACTATGTTTCAGACCATGTGTACTATGAGGGCTTAGAATTCAATAATAAATAGGACACATAAGGATCAATTTGAAGGGACGAGTTCCATATAAACATATAATAATATACCTTTCCATTCATGTTTATATCCTTCCAAATTAATATAATGGATTTTACATCATAGATGATTCAATTATTATATCCCATGACAATATGGAGTGAATCTGATCCCTTGATATCTATTATGTCTCACACTACTAGTGAATCATTTGAGCTATGATATTTTCAATGATCAATCCATTAACAATATAAACAGGAACGAATATGGGAAACCATGTTGTGTAATTAATTATTAAATCCTAGGGAACACATACTTTTTAAGACCAAGTTATATATTAGGGAATCCTCATTGTGTAAGTGATAGTTAAATATCATGGGGATATCTAGGTGTAAGCACCATACAAATTATATTATGTATCCCAAATTTCATGTTTGTATTTATGCTATTAATTGTTCCTTACAATAGTCATGAAACATGTGGGGTTATATATTTTTGTTGTTCATGTATAACAAATGATACCATAGATTTCTAGGAATATTGACTAATTGTACTCATAAGTGCAAACCAAACATCCTCACTCATCAGAGTATTGGGAAAAAACTGAAGTATTTGGTATCCGATTCCTATCATGGGCATGATATGTAGGATTCCTTCCATGGTCTTAATATACATAACTAATTCTTAAATTCCTATAGATACATCATTTCCAACTCATGTTTAATATCTTGTCATGGTCCAATATAAAATAAATGGGCTTTTATTCACATACTCATTGGATATCAAATAATCCTCTTAGATGATTAATAATTTTTCTGTCTCCTTCTTAGAATGTGTTAAAATAAAAATTGAATGAACATATAGAGTAAAGAAATATTCATTAATTCATTATAAATAAATAAATGTAAATGGATTGAGAACCTTGAATAATTAATTATTATTCAATTCATAGTTATTCTTCTCACATTTATAGGCATTTAACACTCGATACTTTTATTAAGGGAACATGAAACATATAATGATTATTGAATGATTTAAGAACATATCATAAATATATAAGAGATACCGATAGTGGGAGAAATTTCTCCCTAAAATGGTGTGATGATCCCTACTTCTAATCCTCATGACCAATGTGATTTCCTAAGCATTATTCGGGTTTAAACCCTAATGACCCCCTTTACTTGGAAACAAGGCATGTAACTCGTTATAGATGTTGGAGTCAGTAAGTGTTTCAATTATTGAAAAAATATTGAACATGAGGTCAATATCAAAAGAAAATCTAGTCATATAACTTAATGTTTTTTGGAATCAATAATTAACAAAAAATGTCTAATTAAAAAATGATTAAATATTTAGGAAATATTTATTTTATATAAAAAATAATGAATTCTGTTAAATAGGTATTAATTTATGATATGATGTACTTATAGAATTTCATGAAATAATTAAATTTATATTATTTTATGAAATTATATTTTTAGGGAATTTTAAATTAATTTTCCTAGTGTTTGGTAAAGATTATTTCAAAGTGATATTTAAAATAATATTTTTTCTGATAAGTATATTCATCATAAATAATTAATCACCACTATAGAATTATTTTTAATAAAATTCACATACAATATATAAAATAAAATAATTTATCACTTACCCATATTTGTTACTAGGCTTATTATAAGTATAAAATCCCATTATTTAAAAAGTCAAATTTATCCAAATATAATTTTATATTGAGTCTCAAGTACATCTATTAAAATTATTTTGTATCAAGAATATACATGTTGACAATTAATCTTATTTTCATATTATTAATCACCATATATTATATTTTTAATACATATGTTTTCCTTTTTACCAAAAAATACTATTGTAAATATTGTGTTCCATTATATAGGATTTAATTATCAAATACTTATTTTTAACTAATTTTATATTATATTATTAAATTATTTGATGCTTTTTTATTTAAATAATTTTATTATTTAAAAAATATTCCAATACATGAACCAAAATTTAATTATTTTTAAATATAATAAGAATAAAATAAAACATGGAATAAAAAAGTTTATACACAAGTTTTCTTCTATATGTCTAATCTGTTATAATATGATTTAATATAACCAAATATACGGAAAAATTATATTAAATGGATTCAAATTTTATATTTATCATAGTGAAAATTGGTATGTAGATAAATTTCATAATTTACTAGAAAAATATATAATTATCGATGTAAATATTTAATTAAAGTTTTATTGGAAAAAGTGATTAATATAAAATAAAATGAATTTTTAAAAAATGATAATGATTGTGGAACTTTTAGAGGACCATTTTTATGTTCTAATTTCAAAAAACATGTCTCATAAATATTTATAGAACAATCTCTTAAAGAAACTCTATGATTTTATATTTACCTCTAACATAACATTACTTTACACATGAATATTTTTTTTAAGAAATTAAACGAACTCAATTCCACCCACACCAAGACACACATACCCTTATAAATTAACATAATATTCTAACCATTTTACATATATTAGGTAGTAATTCCACATATTACTTTCCTTAGATACATATAATATCTCAATGAATACTATTTCAAAAAAGTCTTTCAAGCCAAGTTGAAAGTCTTCAACATGAGTGTTATATACTACCTAAAACTTTCATATTTATAGTGGTCATACACCCACACCCAAACCTATTATAAAAATACTAGTATTAAAAAACATATATCATTATTATATTAAATTTTTATAATATTAGTGTAATAACCTTTATCTATTTTTCCTAATCTATTAAAAAATTGAAACATCTCCCATGTTTTATGGGGAATACCACCTATATGAAAAACATAATTCAATGTTCCTCATTTACATAAATAGATTGTTCCAATAATGTTTTAAATTATTATAATTCTCTTAAATAAATGAATTATATTCTATAATGGTCTAATTTGATTTTTCTCATATCTATCCAAGATTTAATGAACCACCATTTGTTTATGAAAAATTACTAAAACATGCATGCCACTATTTTCATCATCCTTATGTATATCCATATAACTCATGGAATTTAATTATAAAATTATAATTAATTATTTAACATAAATTCCATTATATTTAATAACAAATGGATGAGAAACATTGTATCAATTAATGAGGTTCCACACCAGTACTATAATGTTTCCACAAAGAATTAAAAATTTCTCATATTTGATGACGAAAATGAGCAATATGAAAATAAATAATATATAGTTAATTATTTTAATTAAAGTGTTTTAAAGATAATAAATAATTATAAGGATATTATAAAATCTATTATAATCACAATTCTTATCATACTGGTGTTTATGGGGACAATATCCATGAATGAATCCATGTTAAGGAATTATTCATATCAATTTTTAAAATTTGAGAAAAATTACATATTCAAAACCTATTTTTATTTCATCTAAATATTATTATATGAATGTAATTTATCAGAATTTACATTAAAACTAACTGATTTGCAAATCTGTTTTGTGTTTTTAGTTTAAATGTTTTTGATTAAATGTTACCAAAGATGTCTGATGTTTACATGGATGGACTCTTTTCCTTCAAAATAATTCCCAATTGAATATTTTCATAATAGCTTTTATATTTATAATAAGATGATATTATGTTACATTTTATCTACTTTTATGTGGAATTTCTGTAACATACCATTACCATTATCGGGATAGTTTTTCATTTTCTGTAAGTTAACTTTTGGTTCAATGTTTATTAATGTGGTTATCTAGATTTTATGATGCTTTCCGGGTTGGTACACTCTATGTACATGAGGTACAAACCATGTACTTGTTGATGTACAGATGTCGTTAAAGGGGAGATCATGCTATTAAATGATACGTTTTGTGAATGGTGGGTACACTTACATTAGGGTTTAAATATCATATTTTTTACCAAAGGATATGGGTTTTAGGCATACCTTTCACACGTGGCCTAGACGATGTGTCCAACAGACACACGCCATGGCTCAGCCCGCGTCTAGGTTAAAGTCACACATTCAACCGTTTTCTCAATCTATTCATTCTAGTTATCATTTCCCTCAAACCTAGACAATTCATAAGTGATATTAAGAGTTTCCACTCCTTATAAATCGTTCTGATTGAATTTAAATCTTCATTGCATCTACTGTACATCTCTCCATGTGATCGTTATTTCCGGTTTGTCATTCTGGATGATCACAGTAGCACCATATCTTTGCGGTACTAGATATGTTGATCTACATTGGATATTTCTACTTGGTTTCTTTTTGATCCATCATGAGATCTTGTTCCATAGGCTTTCTCCTTCATTGGTTGTGGTGTAGCAGGCATTCTTCTTCATGGAATGTGTGGTTCATATCCTCCTCCAACATCTATTTTCAATTTGTATTAATAGTAAGATTCATGGATTTTATTCTCGCGTTGTCATCAATTTTTTTTTGTTTTCATTGACATTGGATCCTGTTGCGGGTGACTATGATCGAAACATTGAGGTAGGTGGTTCAATATCTAGCATATGTTGATAATCTTGATTTATCATTCAATGTAAAATTATTTATAAATTGAATTGATGTGATTGTTCTATGTTAAGTAGAAAGTGTTTTCAAAGTGAAATCAATTTTCCTTAGTTTTTGATAACTAGAATCAAAATCAATATTTTAAATCATCCAAAGGATTTTTGGAAAAAATAGCACATGGGTTACATTCATTACTTGGGTGGAATGTTAAGGATGGTTACATCATCGATTGTTTTGTTATTATCAAGGAGGATTGCCTGGTGTTTTTCATCAGATTTTTAGTCCCGTTGTTTTAGGATAACGATATTTACATTTTGGGGTGTTTACTCATTGGGTATCCCTCTAATTCCTAAGATCTAGTTGAAGGATCAATTTTTGTGCACATTACTATTGTGGTATGAGTAGTCTTAAGCCAACACCTATATTATTCCATGGTGTTATGATTACTGGGCCACTATTTTGTTTGTCTTGTCGTTCTGAGTTAGACCAGTCAGGCATGATTATTCATGTGAAAAATTATGTGGAAAATATGTTGTGAAACTGATATAACTACTTTTTTTAGAACTATGGAAAAGGTAAATGTTTTCCATGTTTTATATAAAAATTATTTACTACTTATCATGACATATTGTTTTAAAATTAGGATACATGGATTTTTATTTAGAGATTGGTTATGGAACACCTGGGTGGGATCCTACTGACCCTGTTAGCTCAAACCCTAGTCACCTCATTGATGGTGTGTATGCCTTTTTTTGTCATCCGGTTCATGGAATGGAAAGGCGGTGCAGTGAAGTGGTGATGATCATGTCATATGGAAGGGTATCTCATGGTGAGATGGTGGGAGTTCTTCCATTCAATTGTTTGGAGTTGGAGTTTTGTTTTTAGTCCATTACAATGAGACGTGTCTTTTGATGTTTTAACTAATGTTACAATTTTTCATTTTTTGTTCTAATCCTTATGATTATAGTATATATATTTGTTAGTATTATAATATTTCATTAATTCTTTATATATATATATACCATGTGGTTGTTTTGGTTGGGTGAAATCATTCCCTTCGTTTTTTCATTCTATACCCAGGTGCATGTCACTAGTCCGTGGGGATCGAGAATGCTCTTCGGGTATTTGACAGATAGGGCCGATTGACATGTATGGGGGAAATCTGGGTTAGTAGGTTACATTTTTTTATCAGAGGAGGTCTTTCCTCAAGAATAATTTACTTGATAAGTCTATTATAATGGATATAAGATTGTCGGGATGGGAGTTGTATGTTGCTACATGTGTCTGGAATGCTCTCATCGTAACAAGAATCCAGTTACCATGGGATATCAGGATACATGTATCTGGTGTCGTGATTTTTTTTAAATATCAGTTTTTTATTATGGGATTTGAAGTTTGAACTGAGATTTTTTCAATTTTCGGATCATTCTTATGATTCACTGTGCAGTGGTATGTCTCTAAGACGTCTTCCATGAGTTCCTCGGGAGGGTGAACCAATTTCTCATCAAGGGAAACCACTTATAGATTAGAATAAAATTAAGATGATAATACATGGAGTATTTTTGTGGATAAATATTTTCCAAAGAATAAAATGTAATTTTTGATGTACAACAAGTAGATAGAGGAGAGAAATATCGATTACAGGAGAACTTGTGTGAGAAGCCACAAACATTTGAGGGAATGACTGATCCTAAAGAGGGGGATGATTGGCTGGATAGGATCAATCAAATCTTATAATTTCTATAAACACCTGAAAATGACAAGGTGAAGTGTTTAGAGTTTGTACATGATGGTTTTAGCAATCATTGGTGGGATTCTATAGTCCAGGAAGATAAACATGGGGGTGTGGATTAATAGTGTTTCACAACTATATTTTTTCAGCAGTTTGGTCAATAATCGATGGTTATAGAGAAGAAGTTGGAGTTCCTATCATTACAATTATGAGATTATTCAGTGTCAGCAAACATCATTGGATTTTTGATCATTTCTATTTTTCTTTGGGAGTGGCAATGGATTACCAGCTGAAGGACTTGAAGTACCTATAAGGTTTCAGACCAGATATAAAATCAAAGGTGTTTATGTTGAAACATTATACGAATATGGAGATAGTTAATAAAGATGTGATTGAAGTGTTGAATATGGTTGGAAATATTGGCCATTCCACACCTTATCTTTTAATTAGTGGCAGCTTTAGTGTAGTGCATGGGAAGAAGTGGATGTGGTCGGATCATTACATAAGTGGTGTAGGTGGGTCTTAGTAGCAAGCCTCTTCAACACCATATATTGTAGCTAGAAGTGTACCTCTGACTTGTTGTCAGTGTTGAAAGGGAGGGGAAACAAAAAATTCTTGTCATATTCCCATGAAGACATGAAATAGTTGTGGACGTGTTGGTCATCTACTTCATTTCTAGCAGACTATAAATACACCACATTATGTGCATGGATTATTACCTCCAAAGGCTACTGCAGTGTAGTCAGAAGCATCAATGACTGTAGGGATCCAGTCATAGGGCTCAGGAGTGAATCATTTACATGTAGTATATGAGTGTCTAAAAAATGTTGATTTAGGTCCGACAATAGATAGATTTCTTATTCGTATATCATCATCAATAGTAATATGTTTTTTTATACTCGTGTCTCTAACTAATTTATATTTCCACACCTCATTGATGCACATAAAATTCTAATGGAACATATGTCCATTACCATAGTGTTAGTGAAAAATCTTGGAAAGACGAAGGTTTAGGGGATTCCGTGTCCTTCTTGTTTGTTAAGGATAGTTGATATGGATTTAGTCTAGGATTTTTTCATTCCTTGTTTGGATTTGTTTAACCTCGTCGTTGATATGGATTGTATTTTCACTCATTGAGCTATGGTTTATTATTATCTGTAGTGTGTTTTATTTCATTTTTCCAAGTGCAGCTCTCTTGAGATTTGGGAAGAGTGGGACCCATGTCATAGTAATGCAGGATGATCTCATCCTGAGCTCAAGAGTTTGTTCATTGATTTTGTATTGGAGCCTGATGAAGATTCTTCTATTGATGGACATTCTATCTTCATTTGATATTTCCTTGAAGGTTTCCCCAAAAATTTCACTGTTATTCCTTCAAATAGATAGGGGTAGAGATAATTTTTTATTTGGTTCTAGGTACACATCTGATATCAATTCAATCATATGACTTATTTCTAGAGGAGTTGAAAGAACTCATGATTTAGTTTAACAAACTGTTGGGAAAAGTTTTCATTCACCATAGTGTTTCAACTTGGGAATTCCAATTTTCTTTTCCATGAAAGGGGATAGTTCACATTGGTTATGTATTGACATTTAGAAGTTGATCTGGGTGACAGATAAGAAGAAATATATTTTTCCTCATGGGAATTATTTTTTTATCAGTTAATGGGGGAAAAGCGGTTCTCGAAGATTGATCTTCAGTTGGATTATCATTAGCTCAGAGTTTGAGAGACTTATATAACGAAGACAACCTTCATGATTAGGTGTGGCCATTAATAATATCGGGTGGTGCTTTTTGACCTGACTAATGCTCCTACAGGGATTTTTGGAATTGATGAATCAGATATTTCACATTTATCTTGACACTGTTTTGTATTGTTTGTGTACAATATTATCTTTTATTTGAAATACATGTGTGAGCACGAGAACCATATGAGTTTGGTTCTAGAAATATTTGATAAGTCACTTCTTGAATGTAATGCTTCTGAAATGAATTTTCATGATTCAATAAGTGATGTTCCTAATGCACAAAAAAATCTAAGCATGGATTATTAGTTGATCTAGAAAAGTAAGAGGTTGTTCATTCATTAATGGAACCACGAAATTTCATTGCATTTCAATGTATCCATGGTCTTGTAGGAAACTAACAATGAATTATTAAGGATTTCTCTAAGTTGGAATCACCTTTATCTGCTCTTACCAAGAATGTGGTGAATTCAAATGGGTTGAGAGATTTCAGTCTTAATTCAATGAACTGAAAGGACTTCTGGCATCAGATCCTATTATGATATTACATAAGACCGGTAAGGTGTACATGGTGTTTTTTGATGAATATGGTGCTGGTTTGGGATGCATGATTATGAAATATGATCATGTGGTATTTTACGGTTTTCATCATCTCTGAAACCATGCGATATATTACCACATTAATGATTGAGCACTTATTGTGGTTATTTGGAACTTAAATGTTGGTGGCACTATCTCTATGGGAATAAGTTTACAGTCTTCTCAGAAAATAATTGTCTGATCTATATCTTCTCTCGAAAATACTAGAATACCAGATATAGATGATGCATATAATACATTCATATTTTTTAGATTTACATCGCATATCACCTAAGGAAAGGGAAGGTTTTTAAAAATTCTCTTCATAGAATGGTCCAATCACATGACGTTTTCGAATTGGTGGAGGAGTAGAATCTTAAGGGGATTTTTCTCAATTGCACATGGACAATCATGATGATGTTTTTGGTACATTTTTGACCAGTTTTCAAATATCATCACCTCTCATGGAGGATTTTTTATATATTCATTAATAGGATGATGAATTCAATAAATTTTTAGAAAAGGTTTATGGTGGAGAGGCAGTTTCAAGATGGTCTCTTCCTACTAATGGCATAATTCACCTCAGGATGTGAGTTGTCATCCATGAACCTATGAGAAGTTTAGCCTTGTTTTTTTGTCATTATTATTCATGGTCGGTTCATCCATGGGACATGAAGATGTATTATGAAATTAGGATAATATTATGGTGGATGGGTATTAAACATGATATCACAAAGTTGGTGTTTCACTGTTACACCTAACAATGAATAAAGGTAGCGCACTTGAAACCCTCTAGTTTGCTTCAGCCTTGTTCGGTGACGGTTTAAAAATGGGGTTAGGTGTTAATGGATTTTTTGTAAGATTACCATGGACAACCCAAGGGAAAAATGCTATCTGGGTGGTTGTTGATCCGTTGATAAAGTCTGCTCATTTTATTCTGGTCAAATACCCCACTGATGTCAAAGATATGGGAATGATATTTGTGGAGGAGTTTTTGAGGTAACATGGGAGTCCTTCTATTGTTACAGATACAGATCCTAGTTTTACCTAATGGTTCTGGAGGAGTTTTAAAGAGGAAATTGGATCTAAATTCAATTTAAGAAAAACATAACATCCATAGATAGATGTCCAGACAAAGTGTGTAATTCAGATCCTAGAGGATATGATTCACGCATTATTCATTGGTATCGATGGATCATGTGGCATCCATATGAGGCTGGTTGAGATTATTTAGAACAAAAAGTTATCATTATTCAATAATAAATGATCCCTTTGATTCTTTTTATGGTATCCCTTGTAGATCACCTTTTTTTTGTATAAGTGGGCGATGTATCATTCGTTGGACCATGTATGGTTCCGAAGACATCCTCGAGGATTAAAGATGTGCGGAAAAATTTGATTACATACCAGAGTCAATAGAAATCAGATGACTATTTGAGGAATCATTCTTTGGAGTTTTAAATTGGTGACTGGGTTTTCTTGAATGTTTCTCCTCCCTTGGGTCACTATCATATTGGAAAATAAGGATATCTGGCGCCAAGATATGTTGGATATATTGAGATCACATAGTTGAGTGGGAAGGTTTCTTATCGGTTATCATTTTTGGTATTGTTGAGAGCATTCATGATGATGTTAGACATATCTCATCTCAAAAATACATCATTGTAATCCCGCCCATATTTTGGAAGAAATTGCATAAGATTCAGAAGCATCTATTTTGGAGAAACCAGTTGAGCTCACTTAATATTCGATGAATGTCTTGGGTGGGAAATCGATTATATTGGTGAGGGTTCTATGGAAATAAGGATCATATTATCACAAGACATGGGAACAAAAGTCATCGATGCAGGAGCAGTGGCCTAATCTTTTCCCAGTGATTACATCATCCTCATGAATTCCCGGGGATGGTAAGTATATATGGTTGGAATTTTTTAATATCCCATTACCTTGAGCGAGATTGTATTTTACATTATCTATGTTCCCTTTTTCATCAAATTCCATAATATGGTTTCACGTATTTTTTGCATTTCGCTGAGTAGGTACACACTATGTACCGGATGTTCACTTCATTTACAGGCTGCTATGAAAAAGTCGTGAATGGGATGATCAAGCTTTGAATTGGTATACATCGTTAATTCTTGATACATGTTGTGTATGGTTTAAATATATGTATTTTAACTCTAGGGGATGTGGTTTTCAGCATAATTAGCCAGTGTGGCCTACAAAACATGACTATGTGGTACACATCATGTCTCAGCCCACACCCAGGTTAAAGTCCCACATTAATTTTTTTTGACCAGTATTTTATTTATAGACACTATTTTAATGAACCCTAAACACTTCCTAGGTGATTTTTAGAGATTCCACTCCATGCGGATCGATCCGATCAGCCTTAGATAATATTTTCTGTTTTCACCAAGTCTCCCTAGGTATGTTTTTTATAGTTATTTATTGTAGTTGATCATTATAACACCGTATCATTGCGGTACCAAATCCACTTATCTATGTTGGATGTTTCTTCATAGATTCTTCTAGATCCACCATGATATCTCATCCTAGAGGCCATTTCCTTCATCTATTATATTGTGTTGTGGGTTCATCTTTGAGGTATGTGGGTCTCTTCTCTTCCACCAACCTATTGTGTTTAGATTTAGATCTATCCAAAGATTCTAGGATTTTATTCTAGGGCCATATTTGGCGTTTTTGGGTTTCATGGATTTTGGATCCTGTTGTGGGCATGTGCAACCTGAACATTGAGGTAGGTGGTTCCTTATGTATCCTATATAGAAATGCATGATTGCTTTTTCTTCACAATTTGATATATAAATGGAATTATCATAATATTGTGTGTGTTTTGAAAAGAGTTTTCAAAGAGAAATGGGTTTTCCAGGGTTTTTAATAAGTGGAATGAAAATGGGTATTTCAAAGCATTGAAATGATTAGTGAAAAAAAGAGCTCTTGGGTTACCTTGGGTACTTAGGGGGAAGGTTTATCTTGGGGATAGTATCCATTGTCTTTTGATAATCAAAGAGCATTTTCTTGTTGATTTCATATGTTTAATATGACCATTGTTCTATGAGACCAATATTGATATTTTGGGGGGGTTTAATCATTGGGAATTCCTCAACTTCCTTGGCATGTGTTCTATTTTCAGTTTTTATGCACCTGGCTATTGTGGTATGAGTATTCTGTTGCCCAGACCTCTAGTATTCCTTAGTGTTATTATAATAGTGAATCTATTTTTTACTTCTTAGCTTTCGGATTTAGCCATGTTATACATGTTTATGTTTTTGAAATATGATATAGAAAATATGCTAAGAAATTGATATACCTATTCTGTTTAGAACTATGAAAATGGGAAATCTTTATCATGATTTCAATAAAATTGATTTACTACATATCAAGCCATGATTTTATTTAAAATGAGAATAGATTGATTTTTATATAGAGACTGGTTATGGAAAACTAGGGTGGTATCTTATTGTCCATGTTCGATCACACCATGTGCACCTCTTCGATGGTGCATATAATTTTTTTTCTTTTCGGGTAGGGAAAGGCAAGTCTCTACAGTGAGCCAATGAGGTTTATATTAGTTTGTTGGGTAGCTATTGGTGAGATGGTGGGGGTTCGTCCATTACATTTTTGGGATTAGTTGTTTAGTTTTTAGTACTTTTTAGTTAGCCTTGTCTATTGGAGTTTTAGATACGGTTATAGTTTTTATGTTTTTGAGGTTTTCCCTAACATTTTGGAAAATATATTTTTATGTATTCCATTATTTCATCATGCAATATATATATATATATATATATATATATTCTATGTTGTTGTTCAGGTTGGGATAAATTGTTCTCGTAGTTTTTTCATTCGATGATCGGGTGGTTGTAACCAGCTTGTGGGAATCGAGGATGCCTTTCGAGTGTGTGACCAATCGAGTTGGGTTTCGGGTTGGAGGGAAATCTGGGTTGGTTTGTTATAATTTCTATCATTATGCCTATGCATTGATTTGGTACTATTTTTATTATAATAAAAATAAATTGACATTGTAAATAATTCTCATCTACTCTAAATAGGTATTTATCATCCATGTTCATATTCATCCCTCCATCAACTATTCTCAATTTTTATATTAAATGGTAATTTTTTATTTAATATTTTCTTAAATATTATAATTAACATATTTGAAAGGTAATATTTTTTACCCTTTAATTGATTTTGATTTCAATCATGGCATTTTTAAATATTAAAATTTATTTTCATTTGATTTTGTAATAATTTATCTTATAATTTAATTTTTTGAATAATAATTTTCTATTATAATATTTAGATTTTTGAGTAATATGAAAAATTCTTTTCCCAAATATTAATGAAAAAATAATTTTTTAAATTGACTCAAAAACATCATCTTATTATGAAAAAAATTAAAATATTTTCCAAAATATTTTTCTATAATTTATGATAATATTTAAATTTTTTTCATAAAATGATAAATCTATAATGGAATTATATTTCAAAATTTACCATAATAATTAATTTATTAAAGAAACCTTTCATGTGATATATTTTTTGTATCATTTGATAAACATTAATGACATTTTTATGTGATACAATTTCAAATGATATGAAACCCATTTTATTTTCTATTGTTTTTCATGATATGATGTATTAATTATTTTATGTTTTAAAAATGCATAGTGTTTTTAATTTAGAGATGGAATGGAAATATTAAATGATAGATATCTGTTTCAGTCTTTAAGACCCTAAGACATGATTGATCCATTATTGTCCTAAGAATGTTTGGTTATGTATGTGGCGTGTGACTTGTTAGGTCCCTTAAATCCCATAGAATACATGGGATATTTAAATCCATGAGTAAGGAAGGGTAAATGAAATACTATATATGGGGTTGATTTAAAAACTCCATAAATAGGGATGTGGTTTTTTGAATCCATGATACTTTTGGGATCCATTAAATCCCTCCAATACATTTGTTAAAGGCTCATACCTCATGAGATGATGAGTTTTCTTTGGGAATGATTTTTGTTATCCATTTTAAAGATAAATGCATCAAAATGTCATTACAGTGAGATATGTCTTTATATTTTTTCATAATATAATTGTTGTTAGCTATTATCTCATGTTTATGTGAGGTCATGATTCATTTATTTGTTGCCTTCTTTTGTTATGCTCCATGTAACATGATAATTATTTCATGATTTATAAATTTTTTTACAATGAATATGACTTATCATTTAAAATTACATTTCTATATACTTCGTATGAAAAATAATATTTTTCTCTACTCATTTAATTAGGTATCTCTCTCGTGTTAATTTTTTATTGGTCTTGGCATCTAAATCATGATGACATATTGATAAGTTATTCCCGTAATAAAATTTTAAGATCAGTACATTCATTTTTTTCACTCCTTTATTTATAAATATAAATATATCAACTAAAATTTTATAAGGTGGTCTAATTTATGAAATAACATAGAAATTATCATAACAATATGAAATATCGTTTTTATGTGGATCATAAACAAATAAAGAACTATAATGGTTTTGAATTTTTGATTTAATTTTTGTGAAAAAATGTTTAAAAATGATATCAATTGTAAAATGATGAACATTTTATTGGTTCTTAACTTTTTTTATTACCTATTAAAATTAATATATTTTTTTATCACTAGCTACAAGTGAAAATATTTGGGGAATATAATATTAACTCATTGAGTAACCTCACTAGGGTGAACAAACACACATGGTTTTTTAATTAAAATATCCTTATTACCCATTTCACATGGTACCTAATACATTCCACCTAGAGAAATAATTGGAAATTTATATCAAAATTCATCCAAAACCATTCCAAACCATAATATTGTCCAATAATATTCACTATAAATGAGTGTACAAAAATTACTTTCCCAAACACTATAAGACATTATAACCTACCCTCAAAAACATTTCTCATCCTTGATATATCAGTAATCATAACACCATCACAACACCTGAAAACATACCCAATGTATAACATTGGTCTGAAAATCCACTGCATTAAAATACCAAAAACAAATTCAAATTGCTCCAAACATTTCCATTGATTCTATAACTTAAACCGTATTAATGAAAATTTTTTGGTGCCTTTTATATGTTCATTATATCATTGTAGCTATCTAATAGAAGATATATAAACTACTAAATCTCATGATCAAGAATATATAAACATTTATTTGAACAAGATTTCATCACATCTATCATATTTTTCAATTTTATCATATATTAGATATGGAATGTACAACCTCTACCCAGATAGCACCACCCACCACCAATTTCAGTATTATCCACTCAAAAAACTCTTTGTTTATACTTTATACAAAATAACAACAATTAAACTCAAAACTATTTGATCTTAAATCACTATACCAATCTCCCATTTGAACATTAAATATCCACTTAATAATCTAAATAGAATGTGAAACAACACATGGATAACTCACAACCATTTGTGTTACCTTATTTTCCAACAATGACACCATCAATCAATATCCTACAATAATATAAATATTTATGTTTTCTATTTTTAGTCACTAGACGGAAATTTATTTGTTTCATCCATCAATGAAATGATATATTCTACCACTCAGATAGTTTCAGTGAATATATATTCAATAAAAGTATGTATTCATTATAGTATATCCTCAATTCAAACCAACATTGAATTGCGTTTGTAGTGAATCACATATATGTGAGCCAGAGAAGATATCTAAAGTTATTTACTATAATACCCATGCAATCCCACATCATAATCAACTCAAATGATTCATCATTATCAAGAAAAAAAGTATGTTGTAATCAATTCCTAAGGTTTTTAACCCATATGTTGGTAAAATTCATGCAACCATCATCATGAAATACAAAATAAAAATAAATTCCAATTTCATATTTTATTTAATTTTAATAAAAAATTATATTGGGAAAAAGACATATACTTTTTATCAAATCTTTAAACCAATGATTTACCTTATAATGCAATAAATTTAATAGCATGCATTCATAGACATGTCAAATCTTCTATACTTGACTCAAATGATTCATGGACACAAACATTTTCTATTACAATAAAATTTAAAAATCATAATTGAAATATCTATGGAATTATGATTTTGAAGAATAATAAAAAATAATGATAATATAGAATAAAATAATAATTAAACCAATCTCTATACAATCATTAAAATCATCCAATACTATTTTTTTATAACTAAAAAATTCAATGTCAATAACAAATCCTGATAAATTACATTATACCAATATAAAAATCTGAATAACAACAAAATTACCATACATAATACAAAGTCATAAGGCTCACTTTTGGAATAGTCATCCAAACTAATATGATTTGTGGGTTGTCACTTCACTGTCCACATGACTACCCATACTAGAGAGGATTAGTCCTAGATTATTAGTTATAACAATGAATTAGAAGATATTATACATATATTTAAAAACTAAAATATATAGAAGTTGATTTAAAATAACATGTCATATATTTCTAATTAATCAAATCCAAACAACTGATTTATTAAAAAATTAAAATTTAGTAAAGGAACTAATTGGTATATCATAATAGATTACCCATCATATATAAATCTCATATATAAAATCATAAATAAAATTAATGTGGATATCACATCCTTATAAAACAAGGAATCACCCTATTACTTCTCTAATATAAAATATGATCCAAAACAATACCATATCCTAATACTGACCAACTCCATCAAGTTCATAATAAATATAATCTATTATATAATACAAAATGTGAACATTACAAGAATTTATTTAATCATGCATGATCTCAGACCAAAATTTTGATGTCCATAACCAATGTTCCCCAAAATAGATAGAATTTATTATAAGTGTGTGGATGACATGTATTGAAAATCACTAATAATTCATTAAAATATATCAATACATTAGTTTTTAATAATTCAACCTTATGAATTGGATTCCGTTCATTAACTAGTTCTAGTGTGAGATGATGTAAAAATAGCATACAGAAAACTAGAGGCTAACATAGTCCTCCCCAATATAATATCACATCACGGATAACAACTTAAAACCACCATTATGATACCACTCATCTCACATAGTCAGCACATTTTATCTTAATCATCTTGTGTATAAACATCACATCAGACCATGTCAAATATCTATAATGTATACCACTACCAGAAGAATGATCAACACCATTAACAGAAATTATATTATTTATAATGTATCACATAAAAACATGGTAAACTTGACGCAAAATCATATGTTTATACAACCAATGGTTCTTATCCCCAAAATTGAGTTGTATGACCAAGATCATATTATGGTATTCCTAATGAAATAATGTCCCCAACACATGTTGACCCACATCACTAAATATTTTCATAGTGAGTTTCCATTACACCATAACCAATGAAATGATAATTACACCATTTTGATATCATATATATTACCTCTAAGGAACCCATTGACATAATTTATGGATAAAACCTATCCACCATCCTTCCCAATACAATTGAATCCAAACAATAACATCTAATAGATCACCACATCATTGTGGTACCAAATTCAATATTTCTACCCATCATTCAACCTAGATAGACCAACGTGTTCCCCAATCCCTTGTATTGCCCCACATTTACCAATACCCATCATCATTTATGACCACCATGAACCCTTAAGAAACTCCCTTGGTCCGTATATGACATTATATACTCATTAGAACCACTCAAAACCAATGGAAATTTATATTTGTTCCACTCTCTTCTTATCTTCATGATTTGGATATCTTTGTTTATGAAAATTAATATATGTACACATATAATGATTTTAAGAATTTACCATCCCCAAATATGGGAATGAAATTTACCTAACTAACCTATGTATCAACCTAACATGTATTTAATCAATATAAATCGAAAATCTTAAAAAACACTCAATATTTGGGAAAATAGATGAAGAAAAATTAAATTATGTATGTTATAAAAAATAAATTGTAGAGGTACCAAAGACTGGTAAGGAGTGATACTCAAGGAATGATATCTCAATGACTTGATTTTAAATAGAAGTGAATTTGGCAATGATTTATAGGGAATTAGGAGGAGATTTTAGAAGTTACAATTATCTCTACTACTAGGATAAAATAAGGGAACCCCATTATTTTTATATTTTATAACATATAATTTCATAAAATAAATTCAAATAGCATCCTTGTAATGATAGGTTTCTATTTGACATCCGTATTACACTGAGTATTTCATTAGGTATTCATTCCAAATATATTAGCTACTCAATAGCCTAGTGGTGGATACTTCCACACATCCCACATGACTGGATGTCTAAGTACCGATCAGGTTCCAGTGTTATATCATCTCATAATGAGAAACCCAATACATTGGTCAATACACCAAAACCCAAATTTGTTACCATGAGAATAATCACCAACACTATATTATTATAATAATGCATGAGCATAAAAAATATTCTTGTAATACCTATACAAACATCTAATCCCATTACACCTATCCTTATGTAAAATACCCTTCCATAATAGCCAAACAATCTAAGAAATCCCGCTTAGGACCACCAATGCTAATCCCCTAAATAATTTTATTTATATTATTATTCAATAACCATGATGATCCATATTCCCATAGACATTAGCATGAATTAATAATGAACCAATGAATTGTAAAATTACAACACTCAAAATAACACACCCAAATAAACTATATACTATAAAAGTTCTAATAAAAATCTGTATCATGTACAAAATAAATATTTTCCCCCATTTGGGTATCTGAAGGCACAAATAATATAAATAGAACAATACACTTGATTTTCCCATTGTTGTCTACTAGTCATACTATTCATAGATGGTCTAAATCATGTGAGACAATGTTAATTAAAAATAAAACCACATCAACAATTTATTCATTCGAATTAACACATTCAATGTCTATAATAAATTTTAGTCAGAGTATATTACTCATGAATGTGTTAATTGAGTATCTATAAAAATTTCTGTTAAAAAGTTACCTTTGAAGAATTTTCCCCACTAAAAATGAATATAGGCCAGTTAATCAAGCTAATACAGTTATAATAGATTGAATATTCAAATAACTTATAAGAAGATTAATTAATTCACAAAAACGTCAATATGAGTTCTTGATAAAACTTTTGAAGATATTCTAATAACATAAGAAAATTATAATTTGTATCCAAGAATAAATATAAATATAAAATCTATTTTTCTGGAATATAAGTTTATGCAAATACAAACTAAATTAAAAGACATAACTGATAAAACAAGTAATGTTGTCTCAAGACGAGAACTAATCCACTTCACATGGTGATCACCTCCCATCAAGCAGTTTATGCTAATAATCCTGATCCACAATGTGGATTGGAGTAAACAATAGTACACAACATTGTCCAGGTCACAAAACCTGTTCCACTATTCTTCATCCGTATGAACTGCTAGGTCACACGAGGACCTCTTTAACACATATCTATGTGAGTAAATACATGTAAAAATATATGAGTGGAAGAATATATTGTATCCTTCAGTTTAATATAAGAGACATTGTTTGTTTTAATATAGACACACACACACACACTAATCTAAATCGAAAAATAGTAAACAAAAGAGAAAAAATGATGAGAAAGGATTGGAAATGCTAAAATTCATGCTCTATGCATCTCTAGACATGTACGATGAAGAAGATTCAAATATCGTGTTCTCTTGTGATAAATAGTGTGTTGAAAGTCTGGTGATTCAGTTTCCAGTTTGATGAAGTAAGCTATGAATATAATTTTTGACATCGAGTTGGTACTGTGAAAATGATTGGTTCTATGATCTATGGTAGTTATGCCTTTAGGTATCAAGAGTGCTTCGTGATTTCATCATATGAATATTTTTTCATTAAATCACATCTTATTTCTTTGCTACGTGATCAAGTTCCACCTTTTTTTTATTTCGAGATGCATGTGTTGGTGCCTACAGGACGCATGTATTCTTTAACTCATAACTCATACTATCAGGTGAGACGTCTATAAAGAAACAGTAATTATGTCAGTTCCATTAAATTCCTAAAATAAAACCATTTAAAGATAAATTAAAAACGAAAAAACATATTAATGAATGGTGTCACTATTTTTCTTGAAACAGTATCACTTGGAAATGGTGTGACTGGGAAACAATTTCATTGCCTTTTCCATTAAATGGTGAGACAACCACGGTGCCAATGTTTTGTTGAGAACTAGAACTGGTAGAATATAAGCAGTGTCGACATCACGGTGTCCTAGGTAACGATGTATTTTCCCTTTTCCAAACATTGAATGGAATCTATTTTATGGTATTAAAGAACTCGTGTCATAGACAAGATGAAATATGAAACTAGTTACGGTGTCTGAGTCACAAAGTTAAGATTATAGTTTCTAGGTTACAGTGTATAGGTAACAGTGTCTGGGTTATGATATTTGGGACTCTACCAAAATCTAGAACTGGGGGAATACTTATAGTTTCTCAGAATTACCCAAATATCTATAAAACTATCATTTGAATTAATATTCAAAAAATTAATTTGACTTAATAATTAATATAATAAACCACTATAGAACAAGATAACATATTGTTTATAATGTTCAAAAATGATTTACAATATTAAGAATCAAGATCTTGTGAAATTTTATGCCTTGAGTTGTCAATATTAATGCATAAGGAGAAAAACCATATCTACACATGATTTCAGATAGATTAAACATGGTTTATAGGATTTGTAATAGAATGAACTTTATTTGTGATCAATAAAACATGATTAAAACTTGAGTATTCCAACAATATCTCCCTTTTGACGATCAATAATCATGGGGTTAAAATTTATGTTCTTGTTATTCTACCCCTTTTGGGATTATCAAAATGAAAAAAGAAAAAGAAAATAATCATGGAATGAAGGTAAGTAAGAGGATAGAAAACAATAGTGCACATTGCATTTAATATATAGATAGCAGTCATTAAAGTCACGTGGAAGAAATAAAAATCATCCCTATCAAAAATATATCATTCACATATTTTCTGGGTCAACAGTATTCTCTTTCCCTAGGTAGAATCATCAGGAGGAGCCACAAGAGTATAAATATAGGTTATAGAAGGGATTACGCCAGCTGTTCAAGAAGGAAGAGGGACTCATTCAAACACAGAAGGTGACATGGTGGGTTTGGTATAATAACAAGGGAGGTATTGACCAAGGATAACAGGCCTCATCTGGCTTATATCCTGTGTGTAACATCCCGAGTCCGGAGCCCCTCCACTGGTTCCCTATACCGGGTTCGCCACATGACCTCAAGCTTGTTTCCCCGAGTGCCAGATGCTGCCAACTAGCAGCAAGGGCCTTGGTGAGTCGGTGGGGAAACTATGCCCTCATTCGGTAAGGTATGCAAGGTATGAAACAACAATAAACAACGGAAGCAGTAAACAACATGCATAACAACATAAACCAAACAACGGAAGCAATGTATATATATAGCTATGATGACAATGATGTAGCAGGTACAAGTATCTGAGGAAAACAACAAACACAACAACGTGCAGAAATACAACTGAAACCAAGTGCAAAAGAAAAACAAGGTAAGATCCTCAGCATCTTGGGCCACGACTTGGTCCCATTCTCCTCAACTCCTAATGTAGTCAAGATCTCGAAGTAGAAGGGAGCTTTCCCTTATCTATACCTACAGCAACATAGTCTACTTGGGCCCAAAAGAATTTCCCAAACAGGGTGTGAGATACAATCCTAGTAGAAAATAATCCAAATATTTGTGCCTAACTGTCAATGAATTCATGGCAGTACTAAAACAAGAAGCAGTAAACAGAAATTCACAAATAGCTACAATCCACAATTCTAACAAGCATAGCACACAAGTAAGTAGTCAGCAACAAGAAGAAAATAGGTAACCCTATGGGTAGCTCCCACAGTCTAACCCCTATGGTTCAACCTCTAAGTACTAGCATCCCTGTGGGAGGCACACACAGTCTCACCCCTCTGGTTTAGCTACGTAATTAAGCAGACTCTCTGGGGAAGCACTCACCGTTAATTCCCCCAATAGTCTCGTATCGTGCTAAAGGCTCTCTGAGGAATCAGTCAACGTCAATTCCCCCTATAGCCCGCATCGTAATTAAAAGACACTATGGAGAATCCCTTCCGTATATTTTCCCCTTTGTCTCACATCGTGATTAAAAGACACTATGGAGAATCCCTTCCATGAATTCCCCCTTTGGTCTACTACTCTAGGTTCTCACAGTCCTGAGTGAAAGGTAATACATGCTCAGTGCACGTGTACATCATCCAAGTAAACCTCAAGAACTACTTGGACATCAACTAAGGCTCAACATCAAACAAGGCAACAACCCACAATAATAGGAAACACGCAATACCCCATTCAAGGGTATTGGTGGAAATTGCACAAAATATCCATCAAAATTCTACGAAAAGGCACAAACCACCTATCTTGATCCTTGGAGATTGATATACGTGAACCTAGACGACATATTCTCCTTAGAACGACGTAGATCTGAGAAAATGGAAAAAATGTTCAACCCACGATAACTTGGAAACGAGGGGAAATCAAGAAAAAAGGCTCAAGCAGAAGGAAGAACTCACCGCTGCGATTACAATGCAATCGACCATGATCGAATCGGAGAACGGACGATGAGGTGGATGCTCGGAGAAGATTCGGCCATACGGATACTCTCGGACGGTCGAAAACTGATGAAGAAGATGAATATGGGGGTTTGGCGCGACCCCGGTCTGTTTAATGAAAAATAAAGAAAGTACACGGCGTGTACGTCAATTTTTTCCGTACTCTGAAAAATCGGCCTCCACCTCAGCCTTACCCACCATGTGTGTGGCCCAGACACGGCCAGCACACGGCTTCGAGTCGGAACAGAGTACATGACGTGTACTCAGAAAGTACATGGCGTGTACTTTGAAATTTCCAGAAAAACCATTTTTGGTAAAAACTCCAGAAAAAAGGAAAAACATACCTGAACGAAGATCCGGGTTCTTACAAACTTCCCCCCTTAAAGAAATTCGTCCCCGAATTTCCCTAATGAGGTGGAGAAGATGAATCCCCAAACAGCTCCGGCCACTGCGATCGTACATCAGCCTCCCTCTCCCAGGTCTCATCCTGTACTCGCCCGTGCTGCCATAGCACTCATACCAGAGGAACAGACCGCCCGCGGAGAACCTTCATACCACGATCGACAATCCGGATAGGATGTTCCTCGAACGACGCATCCTCTTCAAGCATGACTTCCTCAGGCTGAAAGTCGTGAGATGGGTCTGAAATGTAACGTTGGAGCTGAGATTCGTGGAAGACGTCGTGCATGGCCAGATACCTCTGAGGTAGCTGCAACCGATACGCGACCAACCCCACTCTCTCCAAGACCTCAAATGGCCCGATGTACCGCGGTGAATGTTTACCCTGTCTCTGAATCCTCTTCCGTCCCAACCTCAGTACGACATGTAGGAAAACCCTATAACCAACCTCAAACTCCAGAGGTCATCTACGCTAATAAGCATAAGACTTCTTCTGAGATTGTGCTGTAGCCATCCTCTTCCGAATTAGCTATATCTATTCTGAAGTATCATGTACAAGACGTGGTCCCAGCAAAGCTGCCTCTCCTACCTCCAGCCAGCGTAAGGGTGATCAGCATGTACTACCGTACAAAGCCTCATATGGAGCCATCTGAATGGTCTCTAGAAAATGTTGTTGTAGGAGAACTCCACCAGAGGAATATGCTTCTCCCAAGAACCACCAAAGTCAAGGATGCAAGCTCGGAGCATATCATCATGCACCTGGATCATGTGCTCGGACTGGCCATCAGTATGGGGATGGTATGCTGTAATCAAAAGTACCTGTGTACCCAAGGCCTTCTGAAGTCCCTGCCAGAACCGGGAGGTAAAGCGTGCATCTCTATCAGAAACAATAGAGCATGGAACTCCATGCAGAGGAACGATCTCCCTCATGTAAAGTCATCCCAGATCATCGACACCGAATGTCTCCTTGATTGGAAAGAACTGAGAATCCTTCATAAGTCTTTTGATAACAACCCAAACAGCATCATTACCTCGAGGTGATCACAGCAACCCGGTCATGAAGTCCATCGCAACATCGTTCCACTTCTACTCCGGAATGGGAAATTGCTATAAGAGCCCCGCTGGTCGCTGATGCTCTTCTTTCACCTGCTGACAAGTAGAACATCTCATGACAAAACCAGCAACATCCTTCTTCATACCTGGACACCAGTATTGGCGATGTATGTCTCGATACATCTTGGTGATGCCATGATGAACTTCCCAAACAGAGGTATGGAAATCCCGCATCAGCTTCTCGTGTATGTCTGCTGGCACCCATACGCATCCTTGGAAATGCAAGATCTCATCCTCGCCCACTTTCCATCCAGGAAGAGGGTCCTCTCCTTATACACTCTCCCACAGGACTAAGCCTTCCGAGTCTGATAGCTGCATCAACTATACCCGATCAAGTAGCGTGGAGGTAACAGCTACAGATGATAGAAAAGTCTATCCCCGTATATCGTGCACCTCTAGATGCATCTCAGAGAACAGAGCCATCTACTACCACACACTACTAGCCTCCTTAACTGCTTGAATCTTAGTTCTCCTTCTCAACGCATCTTCCATGGCGTTGCCCTTTCCCAGCATATAGGCAATCTCGAAATCAAAAGACAGAAGATACTCGACCCACCTGCACTGCCTCAAATTCAGATCACGCTGAGTGAAGATATACTTGAGACTCTTGTGGTCAGTGAAGACCACAAAGTTCTCCTGCAGAAGATAGTGTATCCAATAGCGCAAGGCATGAACAACAGCTGCCAACTCCAAATCGTGCATAGGGTAGTTCCTCTCATGTGGCCACAACTGCCGAGACCCGTACACAATGACTCCATCTCCCTGCATAAGCACAGCTCCTGGCCCGATACCTGAAGCATCATAATAAACAGTGTAACTCTTGCCTGGATCTGGCAAGACTAGTATCGGTGCTGACGTCAACGTCCCTTTCAGCTCCTGAAAGGATGACTCACAAGAATCTGACCATAAAAACATCGCCCCCTTCTTGGTCAGACCTGTCAAGGGTGCTGCTAAACGGGAAAAGTCCCGAATGAAGCGTCTGTAGTATCCAGCCAGCCCTAAGAAACTCCGTACCTCAAAGACATTCTTCGGCTGATCCTAAGAAACTACAGCTCTCACATTCACTGGGTCCACTGATACTCCTGCCTCTGAGATGATGTGAACAAAGAAGTGAATCTGATCCATCCAGAAGTGGCACATCGAGAGTTTATCATAAAGCCGAGGCTCTCTTAGTGTACTCAGAACGATTTCAAGATGTGTGGCATGGTTGTGTCGAGTGTGAGAGTACACCAAGATATCATCCACGAAGACCACGACGAAGGAATCCAAGTAAGGATGGAACACTTGGTTCATCAGTTCCATAAAAACTACAGGTGGGTTCATGAGTCCAAAGCGCATGACTGTATACTCTTAAAGACCGTACATGCTCATAAAGGCTGTTATAGGTATATATGATGGTCTAACGTGCAACAGATGATAACTGGACCCCAAGTAGAACATTGAGAACACCCGGGATCTAGAAGCTGATCGAAACGGTCATTAATCCTCAGCAAAGGATATCGGTTCTTGACAGTCAACTCCTTCAGCTTCTGATAATCCCCACAAAGCCGAAGGGTACCATCTGCCTTCTTCACAAACAGAACAGGTGAACCCCAAGGAGAAGTATTGGGTCGGATGAAACCCTTATCCTGTAACTCCTCCAACTACTTCTTGAGCTCCTGCAACTCAGTTGTGGCCATCCTATATGGAATAATGGACACTGGTTCCTCTCCTGGAACGAGCTCAATAGAGATGTCTACCTCCCGCTCTAGAGGAAAACCCGAAAAGTCCTTTGGAAATACATCCCTGAAGCGATCCACCACTGGAGGAAAGTCCAACTGTTGAGTCCCCTTATCATCCAGGTAAGGCTAGCAATCTGGGCCATCACTCTTCCTAGCCTAAGATGCTCGAGTCCTGCCCGACTCGCCCGAACGTCCCATTCGCCTCTATGAAGGAAAGATTCACTTTCTGGTGAAATGATACTGAATCTACGGCGATAACAGTCAACGACTGCCCAGAAGGGAATCAACCAGCCCATGCCGAGGATTACATCATAGCCTGTAATCTCTAGGACATATATATCCCATAAGAAGTGATACCCTGCAATCCCGAGAGGGCACTCTCTACACTGTCATACACTAGATGTCCTCATTCCCAAAGGGGTGTCTAGTGTCAACGAATCGGAAGAAGAAAAGATGAAGAGTCCAAGGCTCTCCACAATGGAAAAAGAGATAAAACTATGCGTAGCACCAGTATCAAAAGGGTATGAAGATAAAACTGAGGCTACTAAAATCGTACCTCAAACAGTAGAAGGGCTGGGATCCTACTCATGATAAGTCCGCTCCACGGTGAAAGACTGGCCCGGGCCGCGGCCCTGCGCCCCTGGATGACCACTCTGAGTTGAACCTCCCTGCTGGTACTAAGGGTCTGGTGGCTGACCGCCATGGCCTCGACCTCCACTTCGTCCCGAACGGCCGGAAGAACTCCATTTCCCTGACTGGTGCGAGACTGGTGGGGCTTCTTCTGAACGAGGAGTCATGGATGAACCCCGGTCACCTGCTGCTGGTGAGAAAACCTGGCAGAAACACTGAAGGTGACCCATCTTGCCACATAATCGGCACTCCATGGGGTCTCTCTGGCACTGCGGCCTCGTGTGACCTGTCCGGCCACACTGATCGCACGTCACCTAGCGGCCTGATGATGCGTCTCGCTTCCTCAAATCACTGTGCGTAGGCTCCATATGGCGCTTCTTGGTTTCATCTGAAGAGAAGATAGCTTTGGAAGCAGAACCACCCTGACTCGCAGCTCCAGAGTCTCTCAGATTGCGCTTCGTAATCAGTGCCTGGTTGACGATGGAAGTAATGAAAGTCAGCTGGAAGATGCTCACCTGTGAGTGAATCTCCCGCATGAGTCCATCCTTAAACTTCCTCGCCAAAAGCACCCCACTCCCATTCCAAAGAGGTGTAAAATGATGCAGATCAGTGAAACGAGAGGAATACAACATGACAGATAGAGTACCCTGCTCTAAGCTCATGAACTCCCGGGCTCGATCAGACCTTAGGGTCTCCTGGTAGAAGTAGTCGTAGAACACGCGCTAGAACTCCTCCCAAGCCATAGATTAATGCTGACCCGCCTATGAGATCACATCCCACCACCTCTGGGTGGAGTCTCGGAGCTTGTAGGTGGCGAGCTTGACCCGCCTCTCAGGAGGCATCTCTCGATGCTCGAATATAGTCAGCATGGCTTCCAGCCCTGACTCTGCAGCCTGAGGTCCTCCCTCCCCCGAGAACGTGAGAGAATGCTGCTTCTGAAAGACCCACATCAAGTCTTCCATAGACGAGGTAGGAGGCGGTGTTCCCTGGAAGGCCTGCATCATCCTCAGGAAACCCTCCCTGAACTGCGCATCGACGCCCGCAACTGGTACAACCACTGGTGCCAAGGCTGGCTCGGCTGGGGGATCGATAGGAAGTCCCTAATCAACCCTGTATGGCATCTGATCACTGCCTGATGACAGACGTACGACCGGAGGACTTCTCGGAAGCATAACTATGATAGATCAAAAGCACACCTTAGATCAGGAAAACAAGGACAAGGAACTCAAGAGTACAAAATTGGAATAGAGGAAGAAAACACACAAGATTGCAAAAGATGACTACACGGCGTGTATAAAACTACACGGCGTGTCTTCTTAAACCACTAACATGGGTGTGTACCCCTTCCCTACAAGTCGTGTACACTTCAAACTACACGGTGTGTTGACCCCAACACATGTCATGTACCTATAAACTATTCCCCGGCCCGAGTCTCCTTACACGGCTAACCCACACAGTCCGAATCAATTCGAGACTACATGACGTGTTCAAATCAAACACGGTATGCACTAGACGAGGCTTCGAATGTCTGTGTTGTTGAGTACACGACCGTCTACATGGCTGGACCTTACACGGCATTCTCCGAACAAGCACGACGTGCATAGGCGAAGGCGATACCCTCCCGTGTTGTTCATGACACGGCCGGGTACCTGAGCAAGACTACACGGCATGTTCCTAACAAACACAACATGTGGAAAACAAGGTCACACCGGCCTGTGTTGTTCATGACACAGCCGAGTACCTAGACATTACTACACGGCGTGTTCCCTATGGACACGACATGTTGTACCTGAGATTCCCCGGCCCGTGTTGTTAGTGACACGCCCGGGTACACAGCTACGAACTTACACAGAATGTACCAATGGTACACGGTGTGTTTCTGAAGTTATTACTATGACACCGTGTTCTACCCACACGGTCAGTGACACAGACTAAAAACTACATGGCGTGTATCTAAAAGTACACGCCGTGTATTCTGGGTTTTTCAGGGTAGTAGCTCAGAAACTGCACAGAATTCCAGAAACACTAAAACAAGGGAAAAGGTTGAAAATTCGGATCCTTGATGGCCCACAACACCTCGAGAACCAAAATTTGGCGTTCATTTTTTTATGAAAGGAACAAAACAAACAGTTTTCTAACATAAAAGTAGAGAATCTATCTAGCATCTATCACAACAGCATGCATAATCTACACAGAGCCTTTCACAACAGCATGCAATCTCTAATGCACCCTAGATAGCATAGAAAGAATGCATGACATGTGACTTCTACAAGTTCCTATATGATGCATGAGATAGCATACCCTCATCTCATCGGGTTGTGACAGAAATAGAACCAAAATATCAAAACAAAAACCGCATGAGTCATACGAATCACTCTAGGTGAAAACATAAAAACCATAAAATTTCAAAACCAGAAAATAGAAAGTAATGAGGTAGTATGGATTTTCCCTGTACATGGGTTAGCTACTCCCGAGCACATCTTAATGCCAACTACCGAATCCGTCCTATCCCTAGCTAAGGTCTCCAAACAGTAAATCAAGAGAAAAAACTCCTTTAATACCACTTTGTAATGTCCCGAGTCTGGAGCCCCTCCACTGGTGCCCCGTACCCGGTTCGCCACATGACCTCAAGCGCATTTCCCCGAACGCCATAGGCTGCCAACTAGCAGCAATGGCCTTGGTGAGTCGGTGTGGAAACTATGCCCTCATTCAGTAAGGTACACATGGTATGAAACAACAATAAATAGCGGAAGCAGTTAACAACATGCATAACAACATAAACCAAACAGCAGAAGAAATGTATATATATAACTAGGATGACAATGATGCAACAGGTACAAGTATCTAAGGAAAATAGAAAACACAACAACGTGTTGAAATACAACTGAAACCAAGTACAAAAGAAAAAAAGGTAAGATCCTTAGCATCACGAGCCACGGCACGACCCCATGCTCCCCAGCTCCTAATGCAGTCAAGATCCTGAAGTAGAAGGGCGCTTTCCCTTGTCTATACCTGCAGCAACATAGTATGCTTGGGCCCAAAAGAATGGCCCAAACAGGGTGTGAGATACAATCCCAGTAGGCAATCACCCAAATATTTGTGCCTAAAAGTCAATGAATACATAGTAGTACTAAAACAAGAAGCAGTAAACTGAAAAGCACAAACAGCTACAATCCACAGTTATATCAAGCATATCACACAAGTAAGCAGTCAGCCACAAGAAGAAAATAGGCAACCCTCTAGGTTTCTCTCATAGTCTAACTCCTATAGTTCAACCTCTAAGTACTAGCAACCCCCTGGGAGGCACACACAGTCTCACCCCTCTGGTTTAGCTACGTAATTAAGCAGACTCTCTGGGAAAGAACTCACCTTCAATTCCCCCTATAGTCTCTTATCATGCTAAAGGCTCTCTAAGGAATCACTCAATGTCAATTCCCCCTATATCCTGCGTCGTAATTAAAAGACACTCTGGATAAGCCCTTCTATCAATTCTCCACTTGGTCTCGCATCGTGATTAAAAGACACGCTGGAGAAGCCCTTCCGTCAATTACCCCTTTGGTCTACTACTCTAGGTTCACACAGTCCTATGTGTAAGGTAATACATGCTTAGCGCACATGTACATTGTCCAAGTAAACCTCAAGAACTACTTGGCTATCAACTAAGGCTCAACAGCAAAACAAGGCAATAGTCCACAATCCTACAACTAGACATGACAACTGGCTAAACGCCAAACAGACAGAACAAGCATTGAAAGAAAACCAAGCACAAACAAAATACTATAATCACAATCAATAACCTCTACTAAAGCAATCAAGAAAAGTAGGCAAGTAACAAGGGCAAAACTGGAAACACGCAATACCCCGTTCAATGGTATTGGTGGAAATTGCACAAAATATCCATCAACTTTCTACGCAAAGGCACAAACCACCTACCTCGAGCCTAGGATATCGATATACATGAACCTCGATGATATATACCCCTTAGAACGATGTAGATTTGAGAAAACGCACAAAACGTTCATCCCAAAATAACTTGGAAATGACGGGAAATCAAGAAACAAGGCTCAAGCAGAAGGAAGAACTCACCGCTGCGATTCCAACACAATCGACCACGCTCAAATCGGAGAACGGACGATGAGGTGGAATATCAGAGAAGATTCGACCGTACGGATGCTCTCGGACGTTCGAAAACTGAAGAAGAAGATGATTATGGGGGTTAGGCGCGACCCTTATCCGTTTAATGAAAAAAAAAGTACACAACATGTACTTCTAGAGTACACGGCGTGTACTTCAATTTTTCTGTACTCTGAAAAACTGGCCTCCACCTGAGCCTTACACACCGTGTGTGTGGCCCGGACACGGCCAACACACAGCTTCGAGCCCTAACAGAGTACATGGCGTGTACTTAGAAAGTACATGGTGTGTACTTTGAAAATTTCTAGAAAAAACATTTTTCATAAAAACTCCAGAAAAAAGGAAAAACATACTTGAACGAAGATCCGGGTTCTTACACTGTGATACAGACATGGATATAGATTTAAAAGTAGTGGATGGGGAAGTGGTTGAGCTAAGACGAAATGGTGTAGCTGCAGAAGACAAAATTGAAGTGATTTTCACATGAAGATAAGGATTCAATAATTGAATGAAATCAGTAATGAACTCACTACCATACAAAATTTCCTTCTCAATATCATCTTTGTTCCCCATTAACTTGTCCAATAGATGAGTGATATCTTTCAACTTTTGGACTTTAGTTTTGATGGCTGGACTGACTGGAGAAATTTTTTGATTCTCTACAATAAATTTGAAATTATTTGACAGATCATTCTTATATTAAATCTTATAGATGTAAAAATACACATTCTAAGCAATTTATTCCTTAGAATCATTGGAAATAATTATGTGATTCCTCACTTTGTCATGTACTTGGTCAATATTCTTGATGACATCAGATAAACATTCCTTTTCCAAACCACTTAAAACTGACTGATGTTCTTCATTGAGAATAGTTCTAATCATATCACTATATATATGTTAAGATGACTATCCAAAAGAATTTGATGTTGTAATCACTAAAGTGAGAGATTGAAACTGATTAAGAACATTGTGTAAACATCACTTATACTCATGAGTTATCTTGTTAAGATCAAAAATAAGCTCACACATTTCAATTACAATATATATGTTTCTCTCATCCACATTTTCATATGTTGAAGTCATATTCATTTGAATCATAGATTCAACTTTCTATGGAATCTAATCACTAACATCCTCAACAGAATCATTGGTAGGGGATTCTTCTATTTGCAATACTTTTTTTATATCTTCGACCATAGATCTGAGAGATATCACCTCATCCCTCAACTGCTTGTTCCCCATCCTATCTTCTATTATTTCATGAATCTTTTTTAGTTTATTTTTCCATATAATTTTCTCTAGCAGCATGGAAAAATATCTTTCACTGAGATTATTCACATGAGTAGGCTATGGGTTCATTATCACTTCAAATCATGCTAATACCGTTTCTTTAAAAGTTTTTAGATCATTCCTACTAACAAAAACAGATGGTTCTTGATTATGATCAAGAATAGGAGGTGATACAGGTTTGAAATCCTTAGCACATATTACTTCTAGAGCACAAACTGGTTTCAATTGAAAAAATGGAAATATCTATGCATTTAAAAAAGGAATATTAGGTATCATATACATCAAAATAGATAATAAGAATATAATTTTTATCCATAGTTCTTTGATCAACATGATTGGGAACTTTACCACATTCTAGACTGGGGTTCTGCTTCCCCTCAATAGGTTTATCTCATGTAGGACTAACAAATTCAATCTCTTGACTAACTTCCAAATTTTCATCTCTAATAGGCTAACCCATTTCATTTCTAGCTAGATAAAACGAATGTACCCACCTTTCCATAGAATAAATGATAATTTCATGATTAGATTATTCTTTTAATTTTTTCCCAATAGTATCCTCTTACTCAATAGCACGTTCTTATTAAAAATTATCCTCAAGAAAAAAATTTTCTTTACCACGAGAAGTAGGTTATAATCAAAAAGTGGGTTCTTTCATTGAATCAATACTTCTTTTATTATTAGGTACATCCTTTTCAATTACAATTTGTGGAACATGTAAACCACTGTCTTCTTTGTCCAATATTGTTCCTTCCTTTAGTTCAACAATTGCATCTCCTACTTCTTCATCTGAGTAATCAACAAATTCATCTAGTCAAAACCTAGATCAAATATGTTCTTAGGTCTTCAAGGATTCTTAACTGGGGTAAACTTTTCATACAACATTTCACTATCCAACACCCTAGTCATTTTCCATGGATTTGACCTTATTTTCATCCTTCTAATTATATCCTTTGAGATACATAACTCATAATCTTCAATGAAATCATTATTTGGGCCAACTAATCTTTTAACAAAAAGCAATGAAGAGATTAATTCTGAATAGAACAAAGAGGTAGACTTTGAAGTTGTCATGACCAATTCACACATGTCACGTATAAAACACATACCCATATTAATCTTGTAACCATTTTTCATAACATGTATCCAGAATACATTTTTTATATCTAAAATTTACAAAATCCCCTTTCCAAGGATACAAATTATTCTCGATAAATTTAAATAGAAACCTTTTCTCACCATCAAACTTACCAACAACTGCCCTTATTTTCTTCTAATTTCCATTCAAACATCCCATGGACTATTATATGACAATGAAATCACTAGGAGGAGGAGGAACTCTTTGGTAATCATCAAATATTCCTTCATAATGTATCCCTAGGCACCCAACCCACAAACTCAAGGAAAAGGTACACCTTTAACCATTAATCCAACTTATTACAATAAAGCCATCTTCAGTATTGAATGAAAACTGGACATAATGATAAAATTTAGAAACATGTTTTTGATAAATCAGACTTTTATCTTTTTTTTGAACTAGTTCAACTATCCATAATCTTCTAGTACTTTCAAAACTAGTGACTTACTTGTCAAAAAACCACTTCAGACAGACATCATTTTCTTGTACTACTATTCTACTAGCATGATTCAAATTTTAATGTCCCTCAGGTAATACCTTTAGTTCCCTTTCACTTTTTTCTGACATCTATGATTCTCAAGAGTTGATGAATATGGGAAATTACTTCTAAGAGTTCATTGAGGGTCTGAGAGATTCTGAAAGGATGAAAGACGAATAACATATTGAATGAGAGAGGATTCAGTTTTTAGAGAAGATAACAGGACTGAAGAAAGCAGTGAAAGATATTGTGTTTTAATAATTTAAGGACTTTGAGCATCAAAAAATCAATTACACGACATAAAAACTTTAAAATAATCCACAAAGTGATATAAGAAATACAATTAAAAAACTGAGACTTTCTGGTGAGACCAAAATAAATTTTCATGTTTTCATTATTACTGTGTGACTCCAAACCATGCGATCATGTCATTGAGAGAGTAAGTGTAAGTTAGTAACTGTGAGACATTAATCATGAGACAATAACTTCAGGATAGTAACATGTGAAACTATGAATCATGAAACTATAAATAGTTAAAGAGTAAGGGTGAAACAGTTAGTCTGAGATAGTAAGATTGATACCATAAATTTTATATATAAGACATATGATTCTTAATTCATATATGATGTAATTTATCCTTCCAGAAATAAATGGTTTAATGAATATTCCATCAAGTTGATGTTCAATTCCAATGAATTCTAATGTGATATAACATTTTTGATAACGATCTCTCAAAAAGTAATGCCTTAGATAAATATAATATGTCCTAGATTATCCAAAAAAATTATTTGAGATTGTAATAGAACTTTTATTGTCACAATTAATAGGTACACGTATGAATTGATATCCATAGAATAGTTATGTGTGTCTAATGTAATTTGTTTTTTCACCAAACTAGCATGAACTATGTATTCAGATTTAGAAGTAGATACTGCGACAATGTTTTTTTTATTACTAAATAATGAACCCAGATACTTGCCTAAAATCATATAAGTTCTAGAGGTTCCTTTTCGATTTAGTATACAACCACTTAAATCAGCATCAGAATAGAAAAAAACTAAAATTATTTTCCTCTAGGATAAAATAGTCCTCGTATGGGTGTAAATTTGAGGTATTTGAAATTCCTTTTAACATCATTTAAATTATACTATTTAGGGTTTTATATGAAAGTGATCACATGTACATACCCTAAACATAATTTCAGCTCATCTAGTAGTTAAGTAGAGTAAGCTTTCAATCATTCCTCGGTATGTGGTTTGATCAACAGATTTCTTATCTTCATCCAAATATTACTTATAAGTAGTAAACATTGAAGTATTAATACTTTTAGTTCATTCCATGCCAAAACTTTTTAGAAGGTATTATGTATATTTTTTGATTTAATATAATACCATCTATATTTTGATTGATTTGAAATCCAAGAATGTATTTCATTTCACCCCTTTAACTCATTTCAAATTCATTTTTAATTATTTTAAAAAAATCAATACTTAATAAATTTCATGAAGATCCTAAAATAATTTCATGTACATAAATTTTAACAACTAAAACATAGTTGGAAATTTGTTTTATTAAAAGTATAGGATCAAATATACCTTTTGTAAAACCATTTGAAATAAAAATGTACTTAATCTATGATACCATGATCTTGAAGCTTGTTTTAAACCATATAATATTTTGATAATTTAAAAACATGGTTTGCAATGTGAGAATTTCTGAAACAAGGGGTTGTTCAAAAAATCATACATAGCTATATACCCAATTAGGAATGCCCTCTTGAAATCCATTTTATATAGTTTGAAATCTATATGTGCAGCATATGCATGCAATATTCTAATGGCTTCATGTCTAGAAACTAGTGCAAAGGTCTCCTCTACGTCAATTCCTTCTTCTTTACTATAGCCTTGGGAATCAAATCTAGCCTTGTTTATAAATATGTTACCAAATGCATCCACTTTATTTCAAAACACCCACTTAGTGACTATGGTAAAAAGATATTTGGATCTATAAACAAGTTTCCAATCAGTGTTCCTTTCAAACTAATTATGTTAATCTTTCATAGACATCACCTGAAATTCATCATTAATAGCAACATTTTTGTTTTTTATGTTAATTTTGTGACAAGAAAGCATGATGTTCAACATTATATCTAAGAGAAACTCTAGTTTGTGTAATTTTTATCTAAATCTCCAACTACAACATCTAAAAGATGGTTCTTAAGAGTTCTAACAGCTCTAGGAATAGAGGAGAGAGTTATTTCAAGTTCATCCACCGGTTTATGTTCATTATGGTTTGAATTTGTAGAATTTCTAGAAGAAGAATTTTTAACAAATTCCTTCATAAGATGTTTAGAAGATTTAGCATTGATGTCTAGATTTGACGTATCATCCACAAGAATTTCTAGAGAGGTATTATGCCCATGTGGATCTGTATTTTCCAACATGACATAGATAGATTCCTCCACATGTGTAGTTATTTTATTAAAACCAATATAGGCTTTACTAGAGATTTAATACCCTCGAAATATTCATTCTTCACTCTTGGATGAAAATTTATCAATATTTTCCTTGGTATTAAAGATATATACATTGCAACCAAATACATTAATGTAGTTCACTTTTAATTTTCTACTGTTCCACAAGTAAAAATGAGTTATTATAAGAATAGGTCTAATAAACACTCGGTTAATGATATAACATGTTTTATTTATAGAATCATCCCTAAATAAATAGGGAAGTCATATTCACTAAGCATTGTTATATAAATTTCATGTATTCCCTATTTCTTCTTTCTATAACTCCATTCTGTTGAGGTGTTTTAGGGGAAGGAAAATTATGACTATATCCATTTTATGACCAAAATGATTTAATCTATTGAATTTAAAATTCGTGAACATGGTTAATTCGTAGTGATTTAATTCTAAGTCCACTATGATTTTCTACTGTTAAATCATAAATGGTGAAATGAGAGTAGGATTCACTTTTGTGAGCCAAGAAGAATGCCCATGTATAAATAGAACATTCATCCACTAGAACATAAAAATAATGATTCCCTTCTAAACTAGAAATTCTACATTGTATAAAAAATCCATGTGAACCAACTCGAGAGGTTGAGAAGATGAGACTTATTCCTTTTCTTGGAAGGGAATTTGGTGTTGTTTACCTTTTTGACAAGGATTAAATACTATATCATTTGGAAACTCTAGTCTTGGTATATCTCTGTCTAGACTTTTGGTAGTTAGATTTCTAAGGGAGTGAATATTAGAGTTTCCTAGTCTAATATTCTACAAAAAATACTATAAATTTGTGAATTACACTTAAACATGAAGCATTTTGAGACACTAAAGAATCCATCTTAACAAAATATACATTCTCATTTCATTTGTCATAAAATACTAAATCATTTTTCGAATTAAAAACATTGCAATAATCGTTTACAAATTTAACATGAAATCCATCACTACATAGTTGTGAAATAAAAAGTATATTATATTTCATTCCATCAACAAAATGTACATTATAATTTATAATTCAGTTAGAGTTACAGATTCGTCCCAAGCCAATGATTTTTCCTTTATCATTGTCCCCAAATGGGACATACCCTCAATCAACCCATATGAGGTTATTGAAACATAAATAGAATCATGTCATGTGTCCTTAACACCCACTATCCAACTACTATAAGCTTTTATTGGATCAATTCAAACTTGTTTCCTACAAAATAGTCAATATAATAGACATAGGTACCCATATTTGTTTGTGTCCGGTAGTATTACTAACTAGTTATTTAGGAACACACATCCACATAAATGCTTAACTATAATAATTAGGTATAGTATTTGAGAAATAAACATTATTTGGTCTAGAAAAACTCGAAATATTAGAGTATATATCGTTGTTTTATCTAGTAGAATGTTTTCCTAAATGAGGAATTAAGCTGTATGTTCTAGATTTTCAAATAAGATTAGTTTTTTCAAAATTTCTTTTACCAGGTTGATTTCCAATACAAATAGTGTATTTAGGGGAAATGTTTTAACTTAGAGTTTTTTACAAGATATATTTACCATTACTAAAACATTCAATTTCCTTTTTCAATTTCTCATTAGATATCATTAATTCATTTTTTTCTTTGAGAAATTGAACAATTTTTTCTATTTCTACAACATGTTCTGATATAACAGTAGAGGTAAGAGAATCATGTCTCTTTAAATACATTTATTTATTTATTAGTTCATTACATTTCTCTTCAATAATACTTTAATTCTACAATATTTCTTCATTAGAAATATTTTTAAAATCACTTTAATCTCCAAAATAATATAAATTTTGTATAGGAGATTCTAAGAATACCTCAGATGTGTTTGTAATGAACCACATATTGGATTGGTTATCCTATTCATCATGTGATGATTCTAAGTCATAGGAACTGTTCTCAGAAGCACTCCATGTTGCATTCATCTCATTTTTATACTTTCTATCTTTCTCCTAATATTTCTTTTTATACTTGAGCTTGGGAAATTTAGCATTTACATATTGCATTCACTTACATTAATAACATACTATCTAATCAGACTTATCATTTCATTTCGAATCCTTCATCCAAATTTACTATTGATCATATCTTTCATTGATGTTAGGCTTTATGAAGAATTCCATCCTGTTGAAAAATTTCTTAAACCTTATGGATAATTTAGCCATCTTTTCATCACTGTCAGTTAATGATTTTTCACAATTAGAACGTTCTACAGATGCTTGTAGTTTTTCCTTTTCATTGCATTTAGAATGTGTGGTCTTCAAGTAAACAAATTTTCTTTTGTGTTTATCCTCCACTTTCTTGTCGACTTTCATCTCTTATTCATGCATCATTAGTTTCCCAATGAGTTCTTTGATAGGTAATTTGTGGATGTCACATGACTCTCTTATTGAGAGAAAAGTTCCTATGCATCTATTAGGTAGTCATCTAGAATCCTCATAATTTATTCTTTGTTAGTAAAATATATTCTCAGAGAGAGCATAGTGTTAAATATTTCATTGAACATGAGATACATTTCATAAATAGGCTCATTAGGAATCATCTTAAAATTTTCTTATTGAATTGTATAAGTTTTAAGTCTCATTTCTTTAACACTAAAAGTTCCATCATATGAAATAGAAAATGTACCCAAAATTTCGTGGGATGTTTTACATGTAGATATTTTTCTAAATTCATCATCACCAAATGAGCAATATAAGGTATTCATGTCTTTGAAATTATTGTTATAACAAATCATAGTTAGGTAATCCCATATGGTTCTAGTAGTAGTATGAATCTTATACTCATCTGCAATTAAATACCAAATTTAAAAACACATACATTCTAAATGCATTTTAATTTTAATCATTTGTTGGGCATAATTAGTATCATGGATAAATGGAGGTCTATTGGGAGAAGAACCTTTTATCCTGTTATCCATAATAAATAAGTCCATTTAAAGTTCTATAAATCTTGAACAAATAGAAATTTAAATATCATTAATGTACAAAAAAAATCACTGTTGAAAATATTTTAAAACGGGGCCTTAACAAGAATAAAAACCACTAATAAAAAATGTTGGTCAATGTAGATTACTCAAGAGGGGGGTGAATTGAGTATGTAAAAAAATATTTTTTGAACATTTCACATAAAAAATAACCCCCAACAAAAATTATTACATGATAGTTAATTAAGGTAATATGACTAAAATAGTATGTATGTTCAAATAATATATCAGAAGATTGACATATGATTAGTTATATCAATGTGAGTTATTGATTCAACATTAGAAGCGATTCGAAAAAGGAAAACCATTATAAATTATATCAAAAACTAGCTATAAAAGTAAAACATAGTTTTATCAAATATAATTTAATGTAGAGAAAAACAAATTAAAAGACATAGTAGAAAAAAGTGGTTCAGTCTCATGTTGTGACATAATCCTCTCTACTTGGTGATCACTTGCCACTATGTATTTTATTGTCATAAATATTATCCACACCATGAAATGGCATAAATAACAGTACACAAAACTATCTATGTCAAAGAACCTCTTCTACTGTTCCTCATGGGTATAAACAACTAGGTCAAATAGGGACCTCTTCAACACTTTTCATTTGGAGTAAATAGTTGTAAGAAGATATAAGTGAAAGTATATCTTGTATCCTTCAGTTTAATATAGGATATAGTTTTTTTTAATACAAACACACTCACACACTACTATAATGCTATGAAAAGTACACAACAATGATAAAATGATGAGAATATATTAGAAACACTTGTAATTTTTCTCAATGAAGCATTGGACTTGAAGGATGATTCATATGAAAATATCTAGTCCTCTTGTGAAAAATAGAGTATAACAAGTCTGGTGCTCTGGTTTCGAGTTCAATGAAGTAAGCTATATATATCGTGTTCTTCTTCAAGTTGGTATTGTGTAGATGTTGGAGGCTCTGATCTATGGTGGTTTATCCATCACGGATTAAGAGTAATTCATGTAACGACCCAAAGTTTCATTAATGGAAATCCCTCCTGATCTAGATAAATGTCTCTTTATGTAAAATGTTTTTATAAAATCTAAACTTCATTGGTTTTATGTTAAGAATTGTGACCATTACTTTTATAGCTGTTGAATAGTGATCACATGATTATTATAAATATATGAATTTAACAAATCCAATTTACTCAGACAAAAGAAGCGACGACATGATCCATTATAATTACTCCATACGAAGCCCATTTGTCGGAGCTCCGAAAATAGGTGGCATCCTTGGGCTTCGCTCTTGACCAAGCCCAAGCTGAGCTTCATCATGTCAAGCTCAAACGGGACTGTTTACGGGCGAAGTGGAAGTTGATAGAAATTACCACTCGAGCGATGTTATCCAAGCCACCCCAAGAGTCTGTCACCATCGTACACCTTTCCCGTAGGTCTTATGCAGCTCTTTTAAGGGGTTATGTAACGAATCGATAGTACTATGGTCATGTACACTATTTTTTGTATATAATAATTTATATACATTCTTGTCATTATTGATACGTTTTAAATAGTTTTTAAAGTACAAATAATGTTTTTAATTATTATTTAATTAAGAAATATATTTTATTACATTAATGGATTTTTGAATTCAATAATATTTTAATAAAATATTATTTTTATTATTAAATTAATTTTTATTAAATATAAATGATCCTATAATTTTATGAACACAATTGTAATTTTTATTATGATTTGAAAGCCATTTTTGTCAAAACCCGTGAATTTTCGATAAATGTCGGTTTTTATTTTAAAAGTGAAAATTAAAATTTTTAGAAAATTATTTAGATATAGTAAATGTTATTTCTGGAATCAGGATGTCGAAATTATCCAAAGGTGAATTTTTCATAATTTTCTAAGAGAGTCAAATTTTTGGGTGAAAAATTAAATACCGTTTAAATATATAATGTGTTTTAAGTCATCCTAATGACCCAATAGTGATGTAATAAAATACTATAAGATTTATGCTCAGACAATATATGTTTTACCATTAAATTAATGTTAGTTTTGGTGTGTTTGAATTATTTTACAAAGCATTAATGGACCCCTCAAGACTTATTAAACATCTTGTCTTTTTAAATTATTTTCCATGGGGGTGTGACTCACCTCCACATAAGCAATCCCATTATATTAAGAAGTTAGGACTTTTGCCTTATAAAATAATTTTTTCCTCTTCCCTTTTCCAAAAACCATGGGCAAAAACCTTGGGATTGTTTGTGGTTTGGATTAATTTAATATAAGGGGTACCAAACCTAAATAATAAAGAATTCGCTCACCTTTCCTATATAAACCCACCCAAGCTCCCACTTCCTCCTCACTCAAAGCCTTTGGTGTTCGCCCAACCTCTACCATACTCTCTCTATAATCCTCACAAGGTGCCCCAAGCTCTCAAGAAGCATCTCACAAGCCTCTCTCTAGCCTTTGGAAGCACACTTCCAAGTAAGGGTTTTTTCATCCTTTCTCATTTTTGTCCAATTTTATTTAAGTTGTTTTTCTCTTTTAATTTCAATTATGAATGTTGGGTTATGGTTTCAAACCTCCCTCATACTTCCCAATTTATGTTTGAATGATGGGATACCCCTTTCTCTCTCATTAAATGCCTCCCATGTACACCGGTTACTATGCCGAAATTCCGAAAGGAACTTCTCTCTCCTCTTTTACATTCAATCAATAATTTTGTATCATGAATATAAATCCCATTAAAATTGTAGGGAAATGTATCTATATGACATCCTTAATGTACATTACATGTAAATATGAATAGGATACCCTTTCTCTCTCATCAACCTTTTTATGAATTCTTATGTCACACTGTTACGCTGCCGAAATCACACCAATTTTCTATGCCAATGCCATTGTGTAGTGAATACCATGCCCGTTTCTCCATCAAGGGTATTCACCTTTATGCACATTTACTTATTGATTATAAAGTATCATGTATGAATTCCACATTACTTTATCGTGGAATAAATGATTATGTGTAATGAATCCATGTTTTATGATCCATGTGGCTCACTTATGCATGAAATGAAATGTTTAAGAAGGGTGTGCCCTTATAGCGCTCCAATGAATTGGGTAATGTATAGTATCATGATAATTCATGTGCAATGAGTGTTGACTCATGCTAATTAAAGTGCAATGAGGGTTTACTCATGCTTCATGTGCAATGAGGGTTTACTCAAGCTCCATGTGCAATGAGCCTTGGCTAATGTTAATTCCATGTTAAGCGTTATTTCCACATTTCCATGTTATGATTATCATGATTTATCATGACTTTATGTTCATGTTTCTATTTTTCTCTATTGATATGCCTAATGTATAACATGTATTGTACTCTTCATGTTATTCCATGTGTATTCCCTTACTGGGATTTATAGCTTACCCTTTTCTTATGCATGTCCTCAGGTTATCCCATGCAATGCTAAGTACGAAAGAATGCAGTAGTCATGTAAAAGAAGTTTTCAATAAAGATGTTGTATTTCATGTTTTATGTTTTTATGTAATGATCCTAAGCCACAAAGACACTAAACCATCTTGATCTTCTTTTTTGCATCAAGTGATGTTTTATTTAACAAATAATGTCTATGTTTGTAATAAAAAGCAGGGTTGTCATAGTTGGTATCAGAGGATAGGTTTAGTTATTTTTGCGATTAGGAATAGAAAACCCTTGTAAAGCCTTGGAGACAACACTAAGTATAATAAAAATATCCCTATATTTTGTTAAGTACTATGTATGTGGTTTATCAATAAAATACATCCCTGTCTGGATACGAGCAGGTAGAGGCGGCTCTAGCACAAGTGTATCCTAGGGGTAAAACCTGAAAACACCGCTTTGAGCTAGACTCGAACAAGAACTTGTGCACGACAATGGGCCTTGCTAGACTCTTGGTTACAACACTTTTGGGGGACATGATTTGTTAAATTCAAAAGCTTAGTATGAACCTTTATTAAGGGAATTAAAAAATTCCCCTAAGAATATATGTTAGAAAGTAGATCATGAAAAGTCTAGGATGAAGCCTATAGACTCATGAGTTAAGGAAATAAAAGTTTATTTATGAGTCATAAAATTATGTCTTTGGATTACCCTTTATTTGTTACCCCTAAATTTACTTTTATTCTAGCCAACGACTAGTAATAGGAGGACTCGGGCTAACAAACATTGTGAAGATCATTGTGATGACTATACTAATGAGATGCCCAATCCAATGGGAGTAGGAATAACGAACTTTTTTCATGCTTCTCTCTCAGCTAACTCAAGATTTGAATAGAAACACAGGTCAATTGGAACGTCCAAACCCCCCTAAGAAAGAACAAGTCGCTATAAAGAGCTTCATGAGACAAAGGCCTCCTACTTTTAGTGGATCATCTGATCCCACGATCGCTGAACAATGGATCAACACCATTGAAAAGATCTTCTCCATCCTTCAATGTTCTGAACAAGAGAAGGTTCTCCTGGAGGCTTATCATATGGAGGGTGAAGCTGGTCAATGGTGGAAATTGATGAAAAATACGAAGCCTGAGGAGGAGATCGAGGTGTTAGAATGGAAGTATTTCCGGATGATGTTTTTCAATAAATATATTCCGTGCACCATCCGGCTTAAGATGGAAAGGGACTTCCTTTCTCCCATGAAAAAAGATGAAGAATCTATTGGATCATACAAGGAAAACTTCACAAGGCTTGCACAATACGCTTCCGGCTTTGTCGTTACCCCCGAATACAAAGTTTACCACTTCGTTGGTGGGCTGAAACCTAGACTATAGAAAGAATTGGCGATCAGTGACTTCGACAGCTTTGTAGAAATTGTCTGCTGTGCCCTGAAGGATGAAATAGAGATCGGAGAATCACAGGGGTATCATGGGGATAAGAAGCGTAAGGTTGACCTCAATACCGGTGGTCCGATGGATAAATCCAACGATGCTAAGAAGATCCAGCACCCCACATGCCAAAAGTGCGGAAAGTAGCACCCCAGAAATTGCCTTAAGGGGATGAGGAAATGCTTCAGGTGTGGGAGAGAAGAGCACCTAGCTGTTAACTGTCGGCAAGAAAGACCCGCGGTTGTAGCAGAGGAGAGGAACGCTCCGTTTGAACCTCAAATCATTGTTCAATGCTACAAATGAATTGAACCAGGTCATTTCACAAATTAGTGCCCTAATCCAAGGGTTTTCGGAGGCAACCAACAAACTCCAAGGCAGTGAGGAAGAGATTTTGCCATCACTTCTGCGAAAGTGAACCCTGACAACGAAGTGGTGACAGGTATGCTAGTCATTCATTCATGAATAGTGAACATACTTTTTGATTCAGGTTCTACGCATTCTTTAATATCTCGAAAGTTCAGTAGAACAATCCCAGCCCCACCACAAATCATGTAGGTGAAGATGTCGGTGAGTGTGACAAATGGGGCAATCATTGCATCCCATGAATATAAGTCCTCCCCTGTTATAATCTGTGGATTGAATTTCCCGGAAAACCTCTTCATACTCCCTCTGGTGGAGTTTGATGCAATTCTTGGCATGGATTGGATTTCCTTATATAGAGCTAACATAAATTTTCAGGAGATGGAAATCACACTCCACATGGAGAATCGACCCCCGATTCATTACAAGTGTAATGTGGAAGATGAATCTCCTTTAGCTCCATCATCTCAAGCATGGATATTACTGCCCTATGAGCATGTGTAACTATCTTAGATGATTGAGTCCATGGAAGAAACCATTCATGAATAAATTCCTATTGTGAGGGAATTCTCTAAAGTGTTTCCTGAGGAACTTCCTGGTCTTCCTCCTAGAAGAGATGTAGAAATCTCAATTGATCATATACCCGAGGCAATACCAATATCAAAGACCCCATATAGTATTTCTATTATAGAGCTTGAATAGCTGAAGAAACAACAATAGGAGAATCTGGATAAAGGGTTTATACGTCCAAGTGCTTCACCATGCGGTGCACGAGTCCTCTTTGTCAAGAAGAAGGGTGGGTCAATGTGGCTTTGCATCGTTTATCGTGAACTTAACAAAATCACAATAATGAACAAGTGTCCTCTGCCACGAATTGATGAATTGTTCGATCAACTGCGTGGACCACAATACTTATCCAATGTGGACTTGCGATCGGGATATTATCAAGTAAGGGTGAAGAAGGAAGATATACCCAAGACTGCTTTTCGCACAAGATACGAGCACTATGAATTCATAGTAATGCCTTTTGAACTCACCAATGCTCCAAAAATCTTTATGGACATAATGAATAGAGTCTTTAGATATTACCTTGATAAATTTGTGGTAGTCTTTATAGATGATATTCTAATATACTCCAAAACCAAGGAGGATCGTGAGGAGCATTTAAGAACTGTACTAGAGACTTTGCGCAAGGAGAATCCCTTTGAAAAGTATAACAATTGTGAGTTCTGGTTAAAGGAGGTCTCATTCTTAGGCCATATCATCACAAGCAATGGGATATTTGTGGATCCCTCCAAAACAGATGCAATTGAGGGATGGATGAGGCCAACATCGTTAACGAATATCAGTATCTTCTTGGGGTTAGCTGGATATTAACGACGATTTGTGAGGAATTTCTCACAATTGTCCAACCCTCTAACCAAGATAACTCGAAAGGAAGTAAAGTTTTCATGTAGTGATGAATGCGAATAAAGCTTCAGGGAGTTGAAAAGGAGGCTTATCACTGTGCCCACCCTCACTTTACCCCCAAGTGGGGACCTTTTTGTTATATTCAGTGATGCTTCGAAGAAGGTCTTATGTTGTGTACTGATGAAGAATGATAAAGTGATATCCTATGCCTCAAGGTAGTTGAAAATACATGAGAGAAACTATCCAACGCATGATCTGGAGTTGGCAGCGGTGATCTTTGCCTTGAAAATCTGGCGGCATTACCTCTATGGGGAGAAATGTGAGATATATACTGACCATAAGAGTCTTAAATATATATTCACACAGAAATAGCGTAATATGCACCAGAAAAGATGGATAGAGCTCATTAAGGATTATGACTGTTCAATACATTACCACCCTAGGAAAGCGAACAAGGTGGTATATGCCCTATGCAGAAAGGAACCAACGATTCTATCAATGATGAGAATTCAGAGGGATCCAATATTCTTAGACTTGATGAAGATGGACATGGGAATCATAAAGAAAGGAACATCATCAATCCTTTCACAAATGATTGATCAACCATATCTTTTAGAAAGGTTAATGGATGCTCAAAAGGATGATGTGGTAATTCCGGGAAAGGTGGAAGCTATCGAAAAAGGGAAATCCTTGGAGTTTAATGTTAATGAAGAAGGAATTGTGTGGTTTGGGAAAAGATTGTGTTTTCCCTCATGTCCGGAGCTGAAGAAGGAACTTTTGGATAACGCACATAGTTTAAATTTCACTATTCACCCAGGGAGCACAAAGATGTATCAATATCTCTGAGACAACTTTTGGTGGTATAATATGAAGAAGGAGATTGCTGAATATACATCAAAGTTCTTGGTGTGTCAGCAAGTGAAGGCAAATAGGAAGAAGTATAAGGGGATGATGCAACCATTTCCCATACCAGAATGGAAATGGGATAACATCACCATGGACTTTGTCACTGGACTTCCATGTACATCCAAAGGCAACAATGCAATCTGGGTTGTTGTGGATCGTCTTACAAAGACACACACTTCATTGCTATTCGGGAGGATTTCTCATTGGATCAACTGGAAGATATATATATCATGGAAGTGTTAAGGTTGCATGGAGTACCACTATCTATTGTGTTTGACCGGGATCCAAGGTTCACCTCTAAGTTTTGGAAGGTCTTTAACAATCTCTGAATACTGAACTAAACATCAGTACGGCTTATCATTCTCAAACTGATGTCCAATCCGATCAGACTATCCAAACACTTGAGGACATGTCAAGAGCATGCTCAATGGACTTTAAAGGAGGATGGGATCAACATATTCCACTTGTTGAATTCTCCTACAACAACAGTTTCCACTCAAGCATCCAAATGGCACCATATGAAGCCCTATATGGGAAAAGGTGCAGAACACCGACATGTTGGGATGAGGTCGGTGAACATAAGCTTCTTGGACCATAAATGGTCGAGGAAATGGTGGTGAAGGTGAAAACCATTCAATAGCATATCAAGGCAGCCCAGAGTCTACAGAAGAGTTATGCAAATAATCGTCGACGAGACCTTAAGTTTAAATTTGGAGACATGGTTTTTCTACACTTAACTTCGTGGAAGATGTTCTTGAGGTTTGGAAAGAAAGGGATGTTAAGTCTAAGGTACATCGGCCCCTTTGAGATTCTTGTTCGTGTCTGGGCTGTGGCCTATCGACTAGCACTTCCACCTAAAATGGACAATGTACATGATGTCTTTCATGTATCCCTCTTAAAGAAGTCATACCGGACCCTTCACATGTACTCTCTTCTGAGGTGGTTTGGTTTGAGGAAGATATTACTTATGAGGAGCAACCAGTGAAGATATTATATCATAGAGAAAAAGTTCTACGAAATAAGGCAATGCCCCTCATCAAGGTGTTGTGGAGAAACCACAAGTTCGGAGAAGCGACTTGGCAATCGGAGGAAATGATGAAGTTGAGTTACCCACATCTATTTTAGTGTGGAAAAAGGAAATTTCGAGGGCGAAATTTCTTAAGGGGGGAATATTTTAACGACCCAAAGTTTCATTAATGGAAATCCCTCTTGATCTAGTTAAATGTCTCTTTTTGTAAAACATTTAAATAAAATTTCAACTTCTTTGGTTTTATGTTAAGAATTGTGACCGTTACTTTTATAGCCGTTGAACAGTGATCACATTATTAGTAGAAATATAGGACTTTAACAAATCCAATTTACTCAGATAAAAGAAGAGATGGCCTCATCCCGTAGAATTGCTCCACATGAAGCCCATTTTTTGGAGCTCAGAAAAGAGGTGGCGTCCTTGGGCATCACTCTTGAACAAGCCTAAGCTGAGCTTCATCATGTCAAGCTCGAACAGGACCGTCTACGAGAGAAGTGGAAGTTGATAGAAATTACCACTCGAGCGATGTTATCCAAGCCACCCTAAGAGTCTATCACCATCACACACCTTACCCTTAGGTCTTATGCGGCTGTTTTAAGGGGTTATGTAACGAATCGATAGTACTATGTTCATGTACATTATTTTTTGTATATAATAATGTATATACTTTCTTATCATTATTGATACATTTTAAATAGTTTTTAAAGTACAAATAGTGTTTTTATTTATTTTTTAGTTAAGATATATATTTTATTAAATTAATGTATTTTTGAATTAAATAATATTTTAATAAAATATTATTTTTATTATTAAATTAATTTTATTATATATAAATGATCTTATAATTTTATGAATGCAATTTTGATTTTTTTTATGATTTGAAAGCCATTTTTGTCAAAAACCGTGAATTTTTTTTAAAGCTCAGTTTTTATTTTGAAAGTAAAAATTAACATATTTAGAAATTTATTTAGATAAAATAAATGTTATTTCTGGAATCAGGATGTCGAAATTATCCAAAGTTTATTTTTTCATAATTTTCTAAGACTGTCATATTTTTGGGTAAAAAAAAAAATAGTTTAAATATATAATGTGTTTTATGACTTCATAATGACCCAATAGTGATGTAATAAAATACTATAAGATTTATGTTCGGCCAATATATGTTTTACCATTAAAATAATGTGATTTTGGGTTTGTTTGACTTATTTTATGAAGCATTAATGGACCCCTCAAGACTTATTAAACATCTTGTCTTTTTAAATTATTTTCCATGGGGGTGTGACTCAACTCCACATAAGCAACCCCATTATTTTAAGAAGTTCGGACATTGGCCTTATAAAATATTTTTTTCCTCTTCCCTTTTCCAAAAACCATGGGAAAAAACCATTGTATGGATTGTGGTTTGGATTAATTTAATATAAGGGGTCCCAAACCTAAATAATAATGAATTCCCTCAACTTTCCTATATAAACCCACCAAAGCTCTTACTTCTTACTCACTTAAAGCCTTTGGGGTTCGTCAAACCTCTGCCCTACTCTCTCTAGAATCCTACCAAGGTGTCCCAAGCTCCCAAGAATCCTCTCACAAGCCTCTCTCTATCCTTTGGAAGCACACTTCCAAGTAATGGTTTTTTCTTCCTTTCTCATTTTGGTCCAATTTTCTTTAAGTTATTTTGCCCTTTTAATTTCAATTATGAATGTTCAGGTATGGTTTTTCACCTCCCTCATACTGCACTCTTTATGTTTGAATGATGAGATACCCCTTTCTCTCTCATTAAATTCCTCCCATGTACACCCATTACTATGCCGAAATTCCGAAAGGAACTTCTCTCTCCTCTTTTACATTCAAGAAATACTTTTGTATCATTAATATAAATTCCAAAACAATTGTTGGGACATGAATCTATATTAACTCATTAATTTCCATTACATGTAAATATGATAAGGAACCCCTTTCTCTCTCATAAAACGTTTTTATTAATTCTTATGTCCCGCCGTTACGCTGCCGAAATCGCACCGATTTTCTCTGCCAATGCCATTGTGTAGTGAATACCAAACCTGTTTCTCCAATAAGGGTATTCACCATTATGCACATTTACTTATTGATTATAATGTTTCATGTATGAATTCAAAATTCCATTATCATGGAATAAATGATTATGTTTAATGAATCCATGTTTTATGATCCATGTGACACACTTATGCATGAAAAGAAATGTTTAAGGGTGCACCCTTATAGCACTCCAATGCATTGGGTAAAGTATAGTATCATGATAATTCATGTGAAATGAGTGTTGACTCTTGCTAATTAAAGTGAAAAGAGGGTTTTCTTGTACTTCATTTGCAATGAGGGTTTACTCATGCTCCATGTGCAATGAGCCTTGGCTCATGCTAATTCCATGTTAAGTGTTGTCGCCACATTTCCATGTTATGATTATCATGCTTTATCATGCCTTTATGTTCATGTTTGTATTGTTCTCTATTGATATTCCTAATGTATAACATGTATTGTACTCCTCATGTTATTCCATGTGTATTCCCTTACTGGGCATTATAGCTCACTGCTTTTTTATGCATGTCCTCATGTTATCCCATGCAATGCTATGTACGAAGGAATGTAGTGGTCTTGTAAAGGAAGTTTTCAATAAACATATTCTATTTCATGTTTTAAGTTTTTTTTCAATGATACTAATTCCCAAAGACACTAAACCTCTCGATCTTCATTGTTGTATCAAGTCATGTTTTATGTAATAAATCATGTTTAAGTTTGTAATAAAAAGCAGGGTTTTCATAATTCATGTGTTCATCAGTTTTATATTTTTCCATGCATTCACATATCAATTTTTTCACTACTTTATCTAGTGCCATGAATTTCTTTCTATTTCGGGGTTCTTGTGATTGAATCGACATGATGCATGTATTCTGAAAGTCTTACCACGTACTACTAGGTGACATGTCTACAAGGAAACATTAATTATGTCAGTCCAATTAAATGACTCAAATATGACTGTTAGAAATTAAATTTAAAATGACAAAACATATTGAAGAACAATGGCGCAATTTTTCTTTTAAGATTATCACTTTGAAACAATGTCATTGGGAAACTATGTGTTCTCCATTTCCTATGAATGGTGATACAGTCACAGTGCCACAGTTGTGCTGAGATCTAGAACTAAAAGCACATATGTGGTTTCATGTTCACATTGTCTCAGGTAATAGTTTATACTCCTTTTTCAAAACATTGAATGGTATCATGGTGATGGTAGTATGGAACTGGTGTCAAAAACATTATAAAATATGAAACTAGTTATGGTGTCTGAGTCACAGTTTCAGGATTATAGTGTCTGGGTTCTGTTTTTTTGGTTATGATGTATAGGTTACAGAGTCTGTGTTACATTGTCTAGGACATTGTCAAAATCCAGAACAAGTGGCAGACATACAGTTTCTCAGACTTACCAAAATATCTCTATAACTATAGTAGGATATAAAATTCATAGAATTAATTATACATATAAATTAATCTAATAAAACATTATATAATACGATCGAATATGGTTTATAATGTTCAAATATGATTTATAATATTCGGAATGAGGATTAATAGAATGACTATACTATGATTTGTAATCATTAAAACATAAGGAAACAAACCCTCTCTAAACATGATTTGAGATAGATTAAACATGGTTAACATGATTTGTGATAGATTGAACATGAATTTTTACCATTATAACATGATTAAAACATGAGGAGTCCAACAATAAATATGATGTTCACTAATATGACATGAATAATTATTATATAAATTTTATGACACAGAAATCTTAAATTATGACCCTTTACTGGATCCTAGAGATCAAAAAATATAAAATTTACATTTCAAATTACTCTAGGTTTCAAATCAGGTTCACATATACCTATTTTTATAAATATGATGAACTATTCTTCAAGTTAAATTACATTAATGGGGATAAAATATTTTACTATATTTGTATTCTGAAAACTATTTTCACTAATTGTTTTTCCATCATTGTCTAAAAATTCAATGAATATAATAAAATTTTCAAATTAAAGAAATATTCTGGTATAATAATATGATTAGTGAGAAAGCGAGATATGATTATTTTTTTCTCATAGACCCAAAATTATATGTCCACTACCAAATAAAAAAATAATCATGAAATAAAAGACTCTGAGGGAGTTCATAATGAATAGAGGGTGGGGGAGAAAATAATAATACGGTAGAGATGTGGTAGCATGGTATATGATATAATATTTTTTTTATGTTTTTATGTTTTATAAAAATATTAATTTCATAAAATACCATTGAAAAAAATACATGAGGTCATTAGAATCCCATCCTTCTTCTTCTTGGAATTCATTTACCCAGGAAAATACTATTGGACTACTATATGGTTCCCAACGACCTACGTAAATCTGAATAAAAACATCTCTTCCATCCAACCACTTTGACAAATGAAATTATAATATTTATGGTACCTATTATACATAAATCAATATTATATTAATACATTAAAATTAAAACCTCACATGGGGTCCCTGTTATGGTTTTACAAGACTAAAAATGTAACATTTTCCCCAAAACGAAGATGAAATAGCCACACATCCAAATATTCCATCTGTTAAAAAATTACAAGAGAATATTTATTAAAATTATATTTTTCTAAAATTAATATACCAATATAATGTAATGATATGTATCATTATAAAATTAACTTCACAGAGCTTATGGTTCCCATTAATCTTCAACAAATATTACTTAAAATCCAATTATCTCTATGGAATTCAATACAACCACAAAAACATTATCCTCATCATGAAACCATCATTACATCAACACAAACATTATTTATAAAATATTTTTTTACAAAAACCATTTCCAATAAATTTTAGTCCACTATTTTATCTATAAAATTAATGTCCTCACTCTGATACATACTCACTATACATGATTATGTGAATCCTGGATTAAATTTTTTCAATTAAATTAACCAAATCCAAATTTACACCAAACTGTCAAATGATGTGTATGACTATAAAAATTTATAGAATTATAGTTAATAACATTGAAATTTCTATTATACTTTAACATGATTGTGAATTCCATACTCTAATAGTAATCATCTATATTATTAATATGTTCACACATCACTCAAAGAATACATCCTTATGTCTAATATTCACATATAGTAACCAAAAGGTTTTTCCATCATACAATTTCTATTATGTATACTTAGTAGAAGAATGTATATAAATATATATGATCTTTATGTGTACCATTTCCCTCTATACCTAGCCCCAAACACTCTTGATACCGAAAATTTTTTCCTTTGTATGTAACTGATGTACTAAAATTACTATATATTTATATGGTATCATTTATAAATTTTTATGTAATTACTTCTAGTGGCAGTCACTAAATATTTTAAATGATTATTATAGAATCATATTTAAATTATTAACATTCAAAATATAAATTAACTAGAGGAAATGAATCTATATGAATCTGTTTATCTTCTGTGATACCATAATCAACCATACGTATTTTTACGATTTGCGTAATACATAGAATGAATAAATCAATAACCATTATAATGTTCGTATATTTATAAATTAATAGGGTACCCCCGATCATAGTCTCCTAAATAAAAGTTTCCTAAAAAATCCTATCAACTAATTATCAAACCCCTATAAGAATCACTACTCTATCAAGTAATGTAGTGAGACTAAAAACACATTTCAGTTCAGCATCACATTAACACTATATTAAAAAGTTCATTTTTACACTATTTAATTTAGGAGATCATATTATTTATCATTAAATCCAATCAATAATTCCCAACATAATTTTCACATAACAATTGGAAGTCCTACACAATACTATCAACATTCAAACTCACAAGATATCAAAAATCTATTCTCGAATCCTTCAACTATTAAGATCATCCATGATATAATATTCGGACAATAAAAAATCTTGATCCCAAAATATATTTAAAATTTATACCATATAATATTTTTTGGTTTCCATTGGATTAAATATTTCAATCTAGTCCTATGGTTTATATAATCCTATCAGGATAAATATGATGTGTTATTAGATTTACAAATATATTTGATTACTATTAATCCGCCCTTTGTGTATTATAATTCATTTTTTCATAATGTATATAGATTAATATATAGATGATCCCATTATCAAAACATTCCATACATAACCACAATAATCCCATGGTCCCCCCAAAACACTACAATCAATAATAAAACTGATTTTCAAAAATTTCAACAAAACATATTTCTCAATCTCTGCACAATAAACAATATTTTATATCAAAGACTTATAAGAAAAATATATAATATCTAAATTTATGGGAATATTTATATCAACTATAGTTTGAATGATTTTTCTACAGGACGTGATCCAAAATCGTACACATTTATGACGCTTCTCATGATGTTATTCTAGTCTCCATTTATAACACAACATGTAGTACCTCATGTTTTATAGAAAATTTATTATATGAAAAAAACATAAAAACCTTATTTCATAGTTGGGGAAATAAAAAAAACTACCCACAATGTACTCACTTGTATAACCTAACAATAACACACTGTCACTTTCTAATGAATCAATACAGGTCACTTACAGTTATGTTTCATGGTTAATAGAATTATTAAATTACTATCATACAACCTAAAATTAATCAACGTATTGTGAATTGAACCTCAAGCATCTCAAGATCACATATTATATAGTCATTGATACACATCCCAACAATACTTATTATCAAAGTCTAAATTTATTTTAGAGTAATGAAATTCAATTTTATTATTTTCAAAAATTTCATAAGACACCATAAATGTATATTATACTAACTCAATAAAATTTATTTGACTAAAACATCCCTATCTCACCCAACTATATTTCCTATAATGAAATTTCATCAATATAACCACATTAAAGAAAACTGATTCCCAAACACATCCACAAAGTGCTAATATATGTCATAAATGAAGGATAAAAATAGACATATAATTCTTTTAACATGTATAAAAAATGACCCCCACATTTCAGTTAAGGATCACACACCCAACTGATTATTCTGGAATACAATTAAAAACATATTACAAATGATTTTACCATTCATGACGTCATCCTAATGGATTCCCGCCTTCATTTTTTATTCTGATGAAGAATTACATCAACAAATAATTTCTAATTTGAAAAGAATTATCTATTTATAATAATCACATACATTTCACATATAATTATGTAACAGGTATAATATAAAAATTACCCACTTTTTAGATCCCATGGTATATGTAAAATAAATTAAACACATTATATCAAAATTTAATCTAAAAAATATGAATAGTAAAAAATCTAATGCAACAACCACAATCGTAAATAATTGGAAACATGTGTTTTAAACATAATGTTGTTCTGGATACATAATACGAATGTTAGATTCATATTAAAAAGTGTCATATCTTCAAGATTATTTTTTAAAAAACTTGTAACTTCCTAGAATTTTTATCCAAAATTGTGTCTATAAAGAGATATTCCACTGGTCTTCTGGCATGACTACCTATTTTATGGAGTCTTTTTTCTAGAAGGGATATTATATGACTCATTTATATTATTCCATTCCATTTATATTATATAACTAAAAGATCCAAATAACTAAAATATTATAATGAACATGAAATCCATGTTTGAAATATATTAAAAAACTTTAATCATAAAATATTGTTTTCATCAAGGTTATTAAAAAATTTACCACATATTATTCTGAAAAAGCATAAATAAAATAGATCAACCATTGGGTTTATCATGTATTTTATTAATAAAAACAATGCATAAGGTGAAATAATAAAAATAATGATCCTCTACCTAATGAATTTCCAACAAAACATTAAGGTAGAAAAACGTAAATTCTAAGATATTGGTTCACATATTTACAAAGTAGAATTTATTTCCACATGTCCACCAAGATGCAAGTATAAAGATATGGTATAATAAATTGTATCAAAATAAAATCACGATACATAAAAATATATATTTTACCATGCATTCCATGACACCCTCCCTCAAAATTTAAACATCAGGACTATAAATGAAGGAAGACAAATAATGAGCACTATTTTCATCCACATGTTGGACCCAGGTTTGGGACTAGCACTAAGGGTGTAAAAATACCACATAATAAAGGTATATATGAGAAAAATAGGATTGAGGGATAAGATAATAAAAAAATTATAGATTCATTCAATTAATATAAAATTAATCCAAAAAAATCAAAAAATTCTTGAAAACATCAACAAATACAACTAAAAGACTCCATGTAATTAATAATGGAATTTCTTATGATAGTGAGTCAATAAATTCTCCTCAAACTAATTTATTTATATCTAGATAAACCCCAAAATCCTTAAATAATACTAAAATGTTATATATATACATTGGATGAGGATAACATGTATACTAATTAGCATCATACCCATTGTCTCTTGTGAAAAAGTGAAAAGCGGTTAAACATGTTCCTGTGAATAAACAATATAAGAAATAATAACATAAAAGTTAAACTATCCAATTCCATCCTAAACATGGCTCACTTTAAAGACCAAAAACTATTATTGTATCATATCATCAATAACATAAACAACTACACCTTGTACCAAATTCCCCCTTATATTTTTTACTCTCTCCCGCCAATATCAAATTTCATGTTCTCTTATACCTTCCATAAATTAAATATCACATATCAATCCATATATGATGTGGTTCATGATGCATCCCTACATAACCACCACTCACAAGATACTACATGTGGTGTTATAAATATTCATCAAACCATTATATCCTTTTCATATCAGGATATAATCACAACACATTACCATAGTAAAAGGGTCTCTTCAATTCTATGGACTTGAACATCCTTCTCTACTCTTACCCTGCATGATCCCACCACATACAACATCCTCACCGCCAATGGGTAATCTCAATCACCAAAATATATTATTAGTATGTAATCTCCAACCCAAACCTATATGATACCTAATTATAAATTATGAGAGAGAAATTGGGGTTAGTCATACATGGATATCATCACTATCATGAATTTTAGGGAAAAAACCAAAACATAAAACCATTGGGAATATTTAGGGTTATATTAATCGTGTTGGGTGCATAATGAAGTATAATATAGATATGAAAAAAATCCACAAACAATGAGTTCACTTCATTTCCCAAAATAAGTCCACAATCCATCTAACACAACATCTGACTCATTCTAAGACATGGGTCGAAGGGTGTTTCTAATCCCCACCGGCTGGAAACTAGTGCCGTACATAAATGAATTCATAGAGAGTACAATTTTTCCCAAATTAACCTACATAATAATAAAATAGAAAAAACATAAACAAGAACTAAGAACTGAATATCAAATAAATAATATACAACAATTCCAGATACAACTACAAAAAACATAAACTAATCAACTGAAGGCTAAATATGATAGAATAAAACAAAAATAAATGATAATTATACTAACACAATATCCATGTGACATCAAGGTCACCACCATCCTGAAATTAATCAGCTACGAGACAAGACAGAAGCATAAACATGTACCTGGAAAACTACTTGGGTCTACCGACACCGAATGACATAAGTAGGGAGTGATAATACACCAACATAGTTGGAAACCAATATGGAATATATAAATTACCTTTCCTGAAACATTCCAACAAAATTAGTTTGAATAAAATATATAAAATAATCATTTAAATAATTTCAAGAAAAACATAGTTTTCCTCAAATTTAATTTTAAAAACAACACACACATATTTCATTTGAACAAATTATTTCATTTTTCCACATTCGCATTCAAAACTAAAACCCAAAAATAAAATCCATACCTAGAGACCCAGTAGTTGGATAAGATGATGGGGAATGAAACCAAATAGGGGATATAAACAAGAATGTATAATATCTATAATTAGTAGGAAAATTAACAAGACATATCGATAACAACCATGGGAATTTCTTAAACACCCATAGAGTGATCCCTGGACATACTTAGTTTGGACTCACCTGTAGGAATATTTTGTGGATCCATAGTAAATAACTCTATATCAATTCTAACTTCCAATACAATGGAACATTACCCCAAACCTAATGAACTCATGGGGGTACCAACCCATCTAATCAGGGCCAACAAGTAACCATCACTCAACCCTCTAAAATACACCCTAGAATTACATGGTAATAATAATAACACATGGTGAAAGGAGAGGTTCTCCCATGCATAGATATCCTTACCTTACACCACTATAATTTCATACCCCAATCACATACACCACCCATGTGATTACCCACAACTATAAATCCTCCATAGGTGTTCCTCTCTGAGAACCAAACATGCACAACTGCCAATCATTCTGTCACATCACCCAAGCATTTAATTGATTTCAAAAAACAAGCTATGTTTCCAACTGTAAATTTATATTACCCAATCCATATTCATTTCCCTTAAATTAAAATCATCATATCCGACATTATATTATTTCAATATCAAATAAACATACAATAAAATTCCACATAATTTTTAGAATAATATGAAACACCACATTAATTTTCAAAAATACCAAACATGACTCTACATTCGAATTTTAATTACATTTTTCATATCATTTCAAAAACCACGATGAAAAAAAAATCATGAATAAAAGTGATTAAATGGATTTCATAATATTTAAATATCAATTTCATTCATAAATTACCAAATATTCCATAATCTCAACCCCCAATTTCAAACCATTATTGAATCATTTGAAATTAATGAACATCTATTAAAACCCCATTATTTTGAAGAAACAAGATATAATTTTGAAACATGAGTTCTATCTTAAGTATGTTTATCGAGATCCTTCATCATTTGTGTTCCCACCCATAAGTTTAAACCATTAACATATTGATGTGCCCACATCCAATGGAACCTTACACAAAAAAAGGAACATCCCAAAACATTTTGTGAATCCACCTTTCATAATACCGACACACTAAAAAACATCACACTAGAACTAAATTAAAATTGGGTTTTCATTGAAGGAAAACCGATCCACAATACCTAATCCACTGATAAATTTTAACCAATCCAAACACTTCTATACAAATAGCCAAATTCATTTAAAAAGGTTACATGGTTTTTTATCAAACTCGTTAAGTGCATATATACATAATCCAATTTAATGAATATCCTTGAAAATCATTATCAAAAAATTTCACCAACACAAAATCACCAAAAAAATGAGAAAAATTTCACAATAATGATTAATTTTTTTTAAATCAGTTAGGAATAGACCATCATCAAATGGAATACATCAGAAATGAAATAGACAGAAACACCTATCTTAATGGAGTACGGATGCAATGAAACATCATGGGAAGGAAGAAATGAGAAGAACATGAAATCCACATATCCAAGATCCATTGAAACCTAGTAAAAAATATAAATCCTTCCTCTATAGTTCTGATAATCCATGAACCCCCCAAGGAGACTTCTATAAACCATGAGAGAAGAGAAGGATTAGAAAAATGACCACAAATCCTTGAAATTCAACATAAATTCGACAGAGGAGAATATGTGGAGGGAGGAGAACCAAAGATAGATGACATAAAGGATCCATTTGTGAAAAAAATGAACAAGTGGGATGGAATGTAAAAAAGGGATAAAATAGGGGAGGGAAATCTTGGAATTTTAAAATTTTATGAATTTTGGTGACTCACAAGGTTTGGCCGCACAATTTGGAAAATAGTGTGCTCCTCACTATCAAAATGGATAGAACCTCACACATGTATAATGCATGGTTTTTTATACCAATAATAACCCATTATCCTTACTCTTGGACTACAAATTGATCAAAATTGTTACATGGGTGAGGCCACAGAGTTTTCCAAATTGTGCGCTCAAACCATGCACATTCCGAAATGCCACCCAAAAACTAAAAAATGTAAAATAAAAACTAGGAAGTTAACCCAAAACTAAAAAAAATATTTCAATATAATGAATATATAAAAATAACCACTCTAATGGTTGGGGAGTAATAATTTTACCCACCAAAAACAGGTTCTAACCCCAAAATGTACCGCAATAGAAATATCTACAATAGTCAATCCAAAATTCAGAATAAGCTAGAAGAAACCACAAAATTCATGGTGATAACATTATTCACATGTCAAAACCGAAAACTTCTATAGGAAACCAAATCATTTAAAATAATGGTAGAAAATGTGAGGGTTATCTTCATAAAAACAGCCCAACTAACATCTCAGAATGAATTTAGATCATACCAACATGAGAAATCACAACAACAACACCTTGAGATGATCAATAAGGAATGTAGGGAACTTTGAATAAGAACTCAAGACCTCTCATACTACACAAACCCCAACAACATGTTGAAACCCACATAAGGATATATAATAGAAAAAGAACATGATGACATGCTGATGTCAATGGCTTCCCTAAGCATGAATCACTCCATTAAAGCATAATGAAAAACTAACACCGATTCATGAAATCATAACCATATAAAGATTCACATATGAGGATAAAACAAAATATTAATTGAAATAAAACCACCAAGATTCCTAAATTTATTAAAGAAACTCATAACGTGATGATAATTGCAATAGGAAATTTAACATATTTTTACTCTAACACGAGAGATAGAAATTGTGTTGACGCTCTCCACAACCCTAGTGTTTTTTGACTATGCACGAGCTTCAATCTAAAGTCTATGGATGGAGAAATTATGGAACACACTATCTCGACATAAATCTCAAAATTCGTTTTTCATTAACAATGAACTCTGAGGATTTTACTTTTTTGATAGTTTCCACTTTCTTCTAAATTCACACATAATATTTTAAGCATCCTTTAACCTTTACAAAAGAGATGACTGAGAAATTATTTGTGAAATAATTGATGATGTTCCCTTTTTATGATTCCCATGTCCATATTCATCAAATCTAATAATATTAGATCCTATTCAATTATGATCAATGATAGAATTGATGGCTCCTTTTTACTTAGAGCATATGCCACCTTGTTCACTTTCTCAAGATTGTAGTGGATTGAGAATTCGTAATCCTTAAGGAGGTCTAACCATATTTGTTGGAAAATATTCATCTCTTTCTATGTGAATATATATTTGAGAAATTTTTTATCCATATATATTTCACACTTCAATCCAAAGAGATAATGCCACCACATTTTCAATGCAAATATCACAACTGCTAACTCCAGATCATGTGTGGGATAGGTTTTCCCATTAATTTTCCACTTCCTTGAGGAATAGGCAATGAATTTTTCATTTCTCATAAATATATATCCTAATACATTCTTTTAATCACTGCTGAATATTAAAAAATTCTCCCCACTTATTGGTAGTGTGAGAATAAGGGAATTGATAAGACTCTTTTTAAACTCCATAAAGCATTATTCACATTCATCTGTATAAGAAAACATGACTCCCTTCTAATTTCTCTTGGTAAGAGGGTTTGGAAAACATTATAAATTTCTCACAAATTAGTGATAATATCCACTTATCCTATGGAATCTATAGATATCCATCAAAGATGTTGCACTCAACCAACCCTCAATTTCCTTTGTCTTGGAAGGATCCATAGATATCCAATTTCATGTGATGATATGACCTAGAAATGAGACTTCCTTTGACCAAAACTCACACTTATTGTACTTTTCAAAAATCTTCCCCTTCCATAAGGTTTTTAACATTGTGATCAGATGCTCCTCATGCTCCACCTCAGTTTGGGATTATATAAGAATATCATCCATAAAGACTACAAAAATTTTGTTGAGGTAATATATAAAGACTCTATTCATCAATAACATGAAGATTTCTAGAAAATTAGTGAGTCTGAATGATATCACTATAAACTCATAATGCCCATACCATGTACAAAACGTAGGCTTGTGGATACCCTCCTTCTTCACCCTTGGTGATATCCTTACCACAGATCAACCATGGAAAAATATTGTTCTCTACGTAGCTGATCAAACAAGTCTTAAATTTGGGGTAATGGAAACTTGTTCTTTATCATGATTTTGTTGAGTTCATGAAAATCTATTAAAAGTCACAATGACCCATCCTTCTTCTTTCTAAGAGGACTAGTGCACCCTATATTGACGCACTTTGGCGTATAAACCCTTTATCCATATTCTCATATAGTTTTTTCTTAAATTCCTCATGTTCCAGAAAATCCTTTCTATATAGAGTTTTGGATATTGGTAACACCCTAGTTATAATACCAATAAATAATTTGACATCTCTAATAGAATGAAGTCAAGACAATTCCCCAGGAAACATGTCAGCGAATTCCCTCACAATAAGCATGTCCTCAAGAATTGTTTATTCATTTGACTCAATCATTGGATCTAGATACGATTTCTCATAGGTAAATGATATAAATTCTTGAGATGATGGTGTTAAATAAGATTCATCCTCCTATTTTCACATGTATAGAATCATGGGTCAATTCTCCATATAGAGAGTGATTTCTCTCTCATGGAAATTTATGATGGGTCTATATTGGGAAATCCAATCCATGCTTATAATTGGATTATATTACACCAAGGTAAGTATAATAAGGTTCTCTAGGAAGTTAAATCCATAAATGGTGGTAAGGGAGGAGTTTTATTCACGGGATGAAATAATTTACCCATTTTTGATCTTCACCAATATCTCTACTTCCATTATTTTTGGTGATGTTTTAATAGTTCTACTAAACATTCGTGATATAAGGGAATGCATAGAACCATAAAAAAAAATTATATTATCTAGATTTGAATAAATAACTAGAATAAACATCACCACTTTGTTGTCAGGATTAAATTTGGCAATTGTGATGAAAAAAGATCACCCTGCTACCTTGGAGGTGGTTGGTTGCCTTTAATAACACTTGTCTTAGATAATGGTTCGCAAAGTGCCCCAGTTCCTTGTATTTTTAGAGATGACCAACGCAATGAGGATCTACTAGAGAGTTCCTTTCCATTGTCACATTGGATGGTTTCTCCTATTAGAAATCACTGGCCAGGTGCCTTTCTCTTCTAATGCTAATTAATTTTCTCATTCCCCTTAGGCAATTTCTGAGGTGCTTTTTTCTACACCTTTGACTAGTGGGGTGTTGAAATTTCTTAGAAATGTTGGATTTATCCATAGGAACACCAGAATTAAAGACCACTTTCTTCTTTTTATCCCCATGATACCTCTGAGATTCACCAATATTCATCTATAATTTGAGGGCACGTCAGAAAATTTCCTCATATCTATCAAAGTCATGGATTTCTAATGATTTTCGTAGGTTAGGATTTATCCCACCAAATAAGTAGTCGACCATGCAATCCTGGATACCAAAAAAACTGGAGGAATTTCATGCTCGTCTGGTGAAGTTTTCTTCATATGACCCAATACATTCACCATCATTTTTCATGAGTGCAAGGAAGTATCTTTCCATCTTGAGATAGAGGGTCTGGGGAAAATATTTATCAAATAAAATTTTCTAGAATTCCATTCACTCCATTTATTTGATCTCTTCCTTATGCTTTTTATTCTTGATCAATGTCCACCACTGATCAGTTTCACCCTCCATATGCTAAACAGTCATAAGTAACTTCTCTTTTTTGGAACATTGAAGGATAGAGAGGATATTTTCAATGGAATTGATCCATTTCTACATGATTAAGGCATCATATGAGTCACTGAATACAGGGGAACTTTGTCACATGAAGCTATCGTCTACGAGTTTCTCTCTCTCAGGGGGGGGGTGTTTGAGATATCTTATTAGTATGGGTTTCTATTTATAACATAAGTTAATTGAGAGTGTATGGTAACATAGTTTATGATTCCTGATCCCATTAGGCTGGACATCTCATTGGAGGAATCCTCACGCTACCCTTTACATTGGTTGTTAACATGATTACTCCTTTTATAATCCATTGGCTAGAATAAATGGAAAGTTAGGGATGACTATCTTAAAAAGATAAACACCTAAAGGTAATACAATGTCATTGAAGGAATATCTTATAAATTACATTTATCTCCTTAACTTATGAGTTTCTAGGCTTCAGTCTAAGTTATCCATGGTCTACTTCCTAACTTATATTATTATGATAATTTTTTTTCTGTTCCACTAATAATGGTTCTTATTGAGCTTATGAATTTACCAAATCGAATCCAGGGAACTGTCGAACTAGGAGTGCAACTAGGTCTGTTGTCGTGCACCATTTCCCATTCGATCCTATCTCAAAGTGGTGTTTTCATGTTTCACCCTTAGATACATTTGTGCCAAATACACATCCACTCGTTCATATCTAGACAAGGATTTATTTTATTAATAAACCACTTACTCTATAATCACCAAAATTTAGTGATTTTTTACTTATACTTAGTGTTATCCCAAAGAGTTTTCACTAGGATTTTCTAATCATAATCACCAAAAATAATGAAACCCTTCCCTTGATACACACTATAACAACCTTGATCTTTATTACACAATTAAACATGATTTATTACATAGATTTTAAATTAATAAAACTCAGAAGATAGATAGTTATAGTGTCCTAGGAAATAAACAACTTTATATATCAATATAAAACATGAAATACAACATCTTTATTTAAAATGTCTTTTACATGACCATAAAATTCCTTCGTACTTAACACTGAATGGGATAACATGTGGATGTATATAAGAAATGGGTGAGATATAAAGACCAGTAATGGAATAAACATGGATAACATCATAATAATAATACATTTTATACAAGTCATATCAATGAGGCATGAAAGAACATAGATATAAAGGGATGATATAAGACGATAATCATAACATGGATATGTGCTAACAACTTAAAACAACGCATTATAAACATATGTCAAAGTTAAACTATAAATACTTAATGGTAGAATAATTTCGGATAAAGGAATAAAATAAACCCATATCCCAACATGATGTATCATGATACTAAACTTTACCCAATTCATTAGAGCACTATCAGGGCACACCCATCATAATCATTTTAATCTCATACTTAAGTGTTCCACATAGATCATATAACATGGATTCATTCAATATCATAATTTATTCAATGATCAAGGAATGTAGAATAAATAAATTTAATTTCTCAATAAATAAGTATATATCCATAATAGTGAATACCATTTACAGAGGAATGGGTATAGTATTCACTACATGATGATTTTGGCTGTAAAAATCACGGCGCAATTTCGGCAGTATACTGGTGTCATATGGAAATTCATAAAATGGGTTGATGAGAGTGAAACGAGTTATCTAATTATTTATACATTCAATATATAGTAATATGATAATGGAGCATAATATCTCAACATTTGAAATGGAGTTAAGATGCATAATATAAAATTAATTCTTCAATGGAAATGAGAAGAGAGAAATCCATTATGGAATTTTCGGCATTATAAGGACTTAGGTAAGGGTCCAAATGAGGGATGATGAATGATACCTCATTTAAGTAACATAAAATAGAAATTTAGTAATTTATTATAAAATAATGAAAATAAAACGAATTGGAATTAAAAATACTAATTTCAAAAAATGTTCTTGAATTGAAAGGAAGAGAAGATGGTGAGGATCTCTTACGAAACTTCGTCATGGTAACGAGTGTTTATAAACAATCATTGATGTATTAATGAGACTGAAACTAAAATATCATTATTTATGAATGAAATTTACAGTAATGGGAGTATTTATGGACATATCCCAACATATGAAACTTAAAATTAAAAAGGCATATCACAAGAGGAGTGTTTGATAAAAGAGGAAAATGAATGATTCCTTACATTACTGTGTGATTCCAAAGGATTGAGAGGGGATTATTGGGAGATTGGGGAACCATTGGAGGACTCGAGGAAGAAGGGGGCCGAGGTTGGTTGATATTTTAAGATTTTTAATGAAGATAAATGGATGCTTGGGTGGATTTATATAGAAAAGGGGATAGATTTCGTTATTATTTTGGTTTTGGACACTACCCAATAAAATATTCAAAACCAAAAACTATCCCATGTTTTTCCCATAGTTTTAAGAAAAGGGGAGTAGAATAATTTATTTTATATGGAAAAGGGACTAATATATTAAAATATTTCCCTTGCTTATGTGGAGGTGAGTCATACTCTTAAGAAATTGATTTTAAAATCATAAATTATTTTATATGTTTTAGAGGATTCACTAAGGCTTTATAAAATGAATATAATAAACTAAAAATTACATTATTTTAAATAGTAAACATATATTTGTCCATATATACATTTTATAGTATTTATAACATCATTTTTGGGCCATTATGATGTCATAAAACACACTATTTCATAATAAGATATTTCATTTTTACCCAAAAAATAAAATATCTCAGAAAATTATGAAAAATTAATGATTGGATAATTTAGATGTATTGATTCCAAAAATATTATTAATTTTATCTAAATAATTTTCTAAATATGTGAATTTTTACTTATAAAATAAAACATGATTTTTATTGAAAATTGATTGTCTTTTTATAAAAATAGTTTTTAAACCTTAATAAAAATATTTTTGACTTCATGATGTGATCATTTATATTTGATAAAAGTAATTTAATAATAAAATTTTATTAGAATATTATTTATTTCAAAAATAAAGAATTCATTAAAAATATATTTCTTAATTGAATTTGATTATTAACCAGAAATACAATTTGTGCTTTAAAAATCATTTACAAAGTAACAATAATAGAATGAAAGTGTATTCATTATTCTATAAAAAAATTGTGTACGTAATCATAATGATATGGTATTGTTAAATATCCCTTAATTACAGCAGAATATGTCCTAAGAGTAAGGTGTGTGATAGTGGGGTTTTCATGGGGTCATTCGTTGAACATGGTTTGGGTCATTATCTCGATGAGCCTGAACTTTTCTCGTGAATGGTTTCGCTCATGCTTAAGTTGTTGGATATCATCTTGGGATTGGTCTAATGAAAAGCCTCTAAATTCTATCTCTCTCAGAATATATGATAAATGGGATTCATAGGGAATGATTCTACTGGTTGAGTCTATCACTTCCCTTGTCTGTGCCCAAAGGATTTGTTAAAACCCTATATTTATACTAGTCATGCCGTCACTCTTCAACAATTATATTATCAATTGTAATGATACCTAAAATTAATATAAATTCGACTCTATATAAAAATAATAATTTCATGTGTCTTCTATATCTACAAGAAATTTATTAAATCAAATAGTGTAATTTTATTCACAATAGTTTGGGTCGTGAAAAATTTCTTAGTTTTAAGTATGGGATGTGTTATTTGAACTAAAATGTCAATTTTTAATAAAAAGACACACATAGAGCCATACCAGTCACACTGTGCATCAAATTTATGTGTGATTAATTACTACACATCAATAATAACTTCATGATCATTTTATAATTATAGAATAATCAAAATTTCATTTTCTCATTTTTAGTAAGTCATGCTTCTTTTTTTCTAAAGTGTAATTTTAAACAGAAAACACATACTTTGATCCATATCAATTACATAGTGTGTCATAATGTCATGCAGCTAATTCTTACACATCAAAAATTAATTATGAATCCTTTTCCAAAAGTATGAAGATAATCCGAGTGTGTTTGATTAGTTTTTAGTGATTGAAACACGGTTTCAAGTAAAATATCAATTTTAAATTGATAACATACACTATGAGTCATACCCAGCAGACTATGTATCAGATTGAGGTGATACTAATTCCATCATGTAAAAAATGACTTTTGGATAATTTTTCTAACGTATGAAAACAATCCTAATGTTTTTTCTCATTTTTTGAGCGTGTGATGCGTGTTTTGATCTATAATGTCAATTTTAAATAAAAACCCACAATTGGAGTCATACCTGTCACATTGTGCATCAGATTGATGTTTGGTTGATTTCTCTAAGTCAAAAATCACTAAATGATAATTTTCATAAGGTATAAAAATAATATGAATAAATTTTCTCATTTTCAATTACGTCACATGTCTTTTTTTAATAAAATATCAATTTAATCTTAAAACACACACTTTGAGTCATACTTGTCACATAGTGTATCAGTTAAACATATGACTGATTACTACATGTAGAAATGACTTATGAGTGGTTTCCCTATAGTTTAAGTACAATATGGGCATGTTTTATTTGTTTTCAATTAGTGACACATATTTTAAACTAAAATATAAATTTTAAACTGATAACACACATTCTGAGTCATACTGGGAATACTGTGTATCTTATTAAGGTAAAATAAATTCCTACACATCAAAAATTACTTATTGATTTCTTTTATAATTTAAAAAAAATATGAATATATATTCTCAATTTTGTGTATGTGATGTGTGTTTTGAACTAAAATAAATATTTAAAATAAAAGACACACTTGGAGCCCTACTGATCAAACCATGTGTCATATTAACATGAGTTTTATTGATACATGAAAGAAATTCCTTAAGGGTAGTTGTAATAATGTATCAAAACAATATGAATTCATTTTCTCAATTTTGATAATGTCGCATGTCTTTTTTTACTAAAATGTTATTTTATACTAAAAAAATGCTTGTTGAGTCATACTGATCAAAACATGTGTTGGTTTAACACGAGACTAATTACTATACATAAAAAACGAATTATGAATCATTTTATTAAATTATCAATACAATATGATTGTGTTTTCTTGATTTTCAGTTAGTGACACTTGTTTTGACCAAAAATGTAAATTTTTAGCTGATAATATACACATTGAGTCATACTGGGCACACCATGTATCAGATTGAGGTCCGAATTATTCTTATATGTCAAAAATGACTTATTGATCAATTTACTAACTTATCAAAACAATATTAATGAATTTGTTTAGTTTTGACTATGTAAATTGTGTTTTCAACAAAAAATTTAAGTGTAAATAAAAACAATCACTATGAATACCGGTCACACCATGCATCAAGTTGATGCGAGGATGATTCCTACATGTCACAAATAACTTATGGATTATTTATCTATTGTATCAAAACTGTATGAATGGTTTTTCATCATTATGAGTATGTGGATTCTGTTTTGATATATAAACTAACTAAAATAAGTATTTTATAAAAATGACAAGGATGTTAACTAAAAAAAAGTAGATAAAATGATGAGAAAATTAGTTATATATGTAGTAGAAGTCACCTATTTATGATGTTTATATACATTCTAACACCACGTATTCAACCCATTCATTTATAAAAAAATCTATTTACTATTTTTAATACAAGTAATTTTGAAAGTCTTGGTAGTACTAAAATATGTAAATAAACAAATCATTAAAAAATATTTTAAATGAAATTATAATTATCTTCAGAAATACCTCTTTTGGGATTTTAGTTTGTTGATGGAATATGATATCTTTCCTAAATTTGAAAACCCAATAACCACAATCTTTTCCAATAGTTTGTTTTGGGAACTGTAGTAAAATTGATAAAAATAAGTAATTTGATTTGATATATGTTTTTATAGTGAAATATTATTATTTATATTGTAATAATAATCCAAATGTAGAAGTTGATAGGCTTTTTATGCTCATAGACTCTCCTTATGACATGATTTTGAAAATATTTAACAATCATCCTTACATAACATAGTTTTCATTAAATTATATTATATAATGAAAAACATGATGTTTATATATAAAATTATTCATGTAGTGTATAATAAATTGTGAAATGTCATGATGTGTGGTCGATTTGCTGGGTATCCATGAATACAATCTGGAAAATAAATATTTGGAATATCAAAATTGATTGAAATGAGTAACCAATGATGCCTGAAAAACAAAAATGAATAAGTAAAAAATTTATTGAAAATATATTTCATATGATTAAATTGTATAGTTTCACCCCTACATTGTGGGTATTAAAAAGAGTCCATTGTTTTTATGTTTTATTTCAAACATTGTGTTAGTTTCATCCACTATTACTTCATATTCCTTTAGTTTCAATGAGAATTATTTTATATAGGTGATGTGAGGATTGATGAATCTAATTTTTTGTTTACAGGGGTTTCCTATAAAATAGTACTGATATATATTCATACAAAAACTTTGGACAGTATATAGTCATAATTAACATAGTAGATCAACTATTGGAAAAAAATATGAAAACACCCCTCATGTATGTATTTAAAACTGAGACTCCTAGTAATTCATGCTTTAGGATTTAATTTTCATTCTCAAGACCATGAGAGTTTATAAATCACTCTCTATACATTTCTTCTTTGAAATCAATTATGGATTTATCATCACTTATTAACATTTTTTCTACATGAACTTGTATTTTTAGTAAATGTGGATGTTGTAGTGATGGTGTAAAGGTAATTTTTGTATAAATTTTCAATTTATTAGTTGATATTTTGATCCTTTTAGTTTGACATTTTGTTTCACCCCTTCCCTTACTCATTCTCTAATAACATTAATTAGAATGCAATTTTTTTCATTAATTATTAAAAAATTTACATAAATATTTGGAAAGGAATACCTCCTTATTGATATGTATTTTTACAATATCAAATGACCATGATATGAAAGTTCCAAAAAATATATTGACCATATAAACATCTAGATCATCAAGTGGAATAGGCATCTTGGTACTCTACTTTTGAGCCGCATGAATCCCCACAACCACATGACCTATTGGAAGTTATTTTTTATGTATTATATCTACATGAATATTATTCATTATAACTCTGACAATAAGATGATAAGAGGGATTTAATAGATATAAATCAAAACTATTTTCACCCTTTAGAATATTAGTTTATGAAAGGTAGTACTACCAACTTGATTAAATTTTCATAAAAAAAGTAATGAAAAATTTGATTACCTATTGTAAGGAATCCTTTGAGGGGAATGGATCACTTCAAAGCTGGTGGGGGGGGGGGTCTTCATATAGTGGTTGTTGTTGTTTTATTTATTTTCATTGATAATTTCCCATAAAATTTTCTAACAACACATATTTCCAGTTATCTTTTCCTTTTATAGAACCAAATCATGCCTTCATATTATCCATTTTATTATATTTATCACCCTATTCATTTCTTTTCACAAAATATTTTTCGGGGTGACACCCCAAAACCCAAACCACTGACTTGACCATATTGTTATGGACACTTAAAGACCACTCATAGTAGACATTCATCTAGAACAGATGATGACGATTCATGTGTCTAATCTGATTACAAAATATAAGAAAATAAGTAATCATTTTTATGTAATTCCGATTTAATAAATAATGTTTTTATTATTTTATACTTAAACATTTTTTCCATTATTTTTGTGTATCTTCATATATTAGTATCCCATCTTTATTTACACTAGCCTCATTCCAAAACACATGATGTGTGATGAAAGTTCATTTGGATTTTGATTCATCAGTCTACATGTAAACAAAGGAACATAATTATGTTGTTGTTTCATGTCATATAAAATTTTTACTTTTTATTTAAAATACATAACGATTTTTTTAAATTTAAGCATACCCTCTTCATACTTTACAGTATGGGTAGGTTTGTTTTACTTCATGATGCTTATTTCCATCACTCAGTATCTATTACACAAATAAAAAATTCTTAATCAATGTGATTAACACACATATTTAAAATCAATGTTTTACCAATCAAAATATACCTGAACTTATTTCTATTCACGATGACTACTAAATGCATTCCAATTTTTTTTGGTTTTTCATGTGTTCCTAAATATATGGTGGGTGTGGGTTTATTTTCTCTTTAGAATCTATGAGAAGATTCTTCATAATAATTGTTTTAAATCTTCTATGAGCCTTTCCAGTTATCATTAATAAAAAATTTATTTGGTTGACATCTTGTATAAATACACTCTATAAGGAATGATGAATATTAAATCAATAAATTTAATTACTTTTTTAGTAAAATAAATGAATTATATCATGATTTTACCCTAATCTCTTCCAAAATTAGTGACTTAATAATGGGAATAACATTATGCCACATATATATACCACCAAACCTATGCATTTGAATGGTGAGCCTATTGTGAATACTAAACATGGCCTCATTGGGGTTAATAGAATTACTATATGCATTCCATGCCACCATGAATTTGATGAATATGCTTCCTGAATTAATAATTTTTGTTAACATTGTCATGCCATGACACTATGTTTTTTTCTAGGACATAGGTTGTTTACTATATACCATTTCCTCAGCTTCAAAATCATCAATATATTGTTCCAATGTATTGGTATCATTGATTTGTGTAGAAAATTATTGTTCCTCTGTATTAGGAGACTCAACATGTTTAAAAACCTATTATTCCTCATGATTGGGAGCATTAACTCATGTAGATGTTGTTATCTGAAGAAGTGGATAAACATTTAATTTAGATTACATAAATTCAACAGTGGATAGATAATAATATCAGGTAACACAATATATAATACAAAAAATACATCCTAATTATTGAACTCTCATTTTTTTAAATTTGAAGTGATTTTACCCCTCCATAGAGTATCCAAATCCCCATATTATATTTGCCTATGACATAAATGATATTTTCTACATTAGGAGAACCATGAAACAATTTTGATATCCCAATTAAAGGTTCATCAAAGGTCGAATTGACATTTATTGATAACAGAACATTTGACCACATTCTATTTACAGGATCTAGAACATGAAATACTTGTATTTCCTATGATGCCATTATAAACAGTCCACCTTTGTACCCTTCCTTATTGAAATCCACTTTCATGAATCCAAATTCAATTATTTTAACTGTACTTTTATTTAAAACCCACTTTCATTGAAAAATAATCACTTGTAATATTGTATAATCAAACTCTCATATTTGTTTTATGATCCTAAAGTATGAAATATTTTCATAAATTAGATTTCTGTCATTGGTACCAAATACATGTATCTGTTTATCCACAAGTTTAAATCGATTATTTTTCAAGGTACTGCATCTATTAATATATAACATGTAACCATTAATTACACAACCATTATAATATAATACATGTACACTTGGTCCTCTATATAGCCATTTAAGTCATTCTGAAATTGAATATGGATTTTCTGCGTAGTCTTGAAACCATCATATAAAATGTCGATTATGTGTAATTGATATCCAAATTTTATCCCTTGATGGATTCAAATGCCTAAAAATCACAACAATAAATTTTATCTATATCAATTAACCTATACCAATGGTTTGACCAAAACCGTTGGCATAGGTACCATAGAGATACGCAATACCAATAATTTGGCCAAACTGTTGGTATATATGATAGTTATACCAATGATTTTGGTAAAATAGTTGGTATAAGCACCATAAAATGACCCTATACCAATGGTTTTTTGTAAAACCTGTTGGTATATGTGATAGTTATACTATAATTTTGGCTAAAACTGTTCATATTGTTTCTACGAAAGGGCTATATACCAATGATTTTGGAAAAACCATTGGTGTAGTCAAAAATTAAGAATACCTATACAAATGGTTTTCCAAATAGTTGGTAAATGTAATTTTATTTTTTATGAATTGTTTTCTCAAATTACATTGAATACATCAAAATTTAAATTACTTATATATATATATACACACACACAAATATCATATTATGTTATAAATACTCATTGTAACTTAGTGGTTTGGCTGTTTAAATAGAAGTCATAGGTCCTAGGATCAAAACTAGTCAAGATTTTTTTTCATTACCTATACCAATGGTTTTCAAAACCATTGGTATAGGTATTTCATAGAACACTTACCAATAATTTGGTATATCCCAACTATACCAATGGTTTCCCAAAATAACTCGAACACCATTGAAATAGGTTTATAGAAATGGAAGATAAGCTAACCCCCTTTGAAAGGATTAGCTCACCTGTTATATAGTACAATATGTATAACAATTTACACACACAGATATATATATATATATATATATGGAAATATAGAAAAATAAAATCAATATTATTTGAAATCCATTTTCAATATAGAAAATATGGATATTGAATATAATAATGGTTTCAAAAATAAATAAAAATAAATTATTATATTTTTAAATATATTATCAACACTGAAAAAAATATAATGAATAAAATTTGATAAATGTTTCTAATAAACATGAAAAATATAATGATCATCATGAATAAAACAAAATAATATTTGGTAATGTCACAAAAAGGATTGTAAATTATTCAAATCTAGAAGAAAAACATTAATTAAAAATATAATCCTAAAATTTGGATTATAAATTAAAATATAATCAATTTTAATTTTTAATTTCAAAGAATAAATCAAAATAAATTTGGATATAGGTGATTAAATATTATAACTCATTTTAGAAAATTTTGAGTATCGAAATAGGAAGCTTGATGGAGTTTTATAAAGCCACATAGAAGGTTGGATGATGAAGATTTCTGAAACAACGTCGAAAAAAACCATCAATTTTGAAATCCATTACCATAAAAGGAAGGAAATAATCTACAAGGATTACCTATACCATATAAAAATCCAGAAATCAAATATATTATTACTAATTAAATTGGTTTCTAAATTTTCCACAACTAAAGAACTAACATTGTTTCTCATCCCATATGTCCTCACATTTTCATTGATATCAACCCCTAGATTCTAACACCAAATCAAATAGAATATCTAGTTTTGGATGAGTCCTATAATTTAAACCATGTAGGTGATGTTTGATTCAAATTAAGATTAGAAGTTGCGATGGGGTTAATCATTAATTCACCATGTGATGGTGGTATATTCTTTTTGGTGAGGAATTAGAGGTTTTCTTATTAGAAGGCTTATTTTTTATTCTGTGGGAGGAAAGTTTAACTATTTCATTAATAAGGTTTTCAATATATTAGGGTTATTCTTGGTTATATTAAATTGAAATGTTTATGTTGAATTTTATAAGGAGTTCGTGTTACCATTATATTAGTGTGATAAAATAACTAAGATAACTAAATATATTTAACTAATTTCAATTGTTATATCCTATAAATTTACTATTAGTTTAAATTTTTGATTTTTCGTCCCTCTCGAGTCTTATATCTCATTATCTATTTTCATAAATTATGTTTTGAATTTATTAAAGAATATTTTCTATCAATTATTTCATCATCATATCAGAGCCTAGAAACCTTAGAAGACTCCCTCCGTCCCTCCATCCAGCATCATTGCTTTCAGAAGTCAGGGTAATGATGTATGGATACATCAGCCGCTACACAAACACTGGATTCCCTATATTGATAACCACACCCACTACACTTTACACTACTGCTATTAAAAGAATGATCAGAGTATTATGTTCTGCGGTAGAACTAACTCCTCTGATATTAATTTGTCACGACCCGTCCCCCAGGGCCCGTACTGTGACTACCCCAAGACCGCCTTCCATAGGCTAGGGGCTAGCGAATAGAACCGAATGGCGTAATCCCTAAAACAGGGAAGGCATTGCCTTTATTACCTATAATCACATGAAACCAAGCACATTACAAGATATGAACACAAGTAAACTGAATAGTAAACAGAGTGAGTATATAAAGTAAAAAGGGGCCAGAATAAATGCCCAACAGGAAAGTACAAGAACAACTGAAATACAATACAATTGAAGAAAAAGAAAGGCATCTACTAGGTCGTCATCCGGGTTCCTACTTGAAGGGTAGGTATAGATAAACACCTCAGCACTCCACGTACACTTGTCTCCTCTGCGTATCGACACACCGTATGGTCCACCTACGAGCATTGTCCAGTCCTAGTACTCTCAGCCCCGATCAACGTTGTCAATCATCTGCATCCAACACAATGAGGTGTGGGAATTTACCATGCCGGGGTGAGTATAACGATACTCAGTAGGGACCCTGAGACCATCAAGGTCTCACAAATCCACAATGGATAAACCAAAAAGCATGAAAAAACTGATAACCCTGCTTAGGTATAGGCCCATACATATACCTAAGTTATCATGTGAACCCATCTCAATCATGAGGAAAACACAGAGTCCAAATCAAATCCCAAATCTCATCTGTTCTATAAAGGAAGGAAAATCATGAAGGTAAGTACCACATAGGTATGCCACACAAAAAAATTCTACTAAGTTATAACCACAAAGGAAAGTAACACAAGGTATAGACTTAGTTCACACCAGGTACAACTTAAGTACGGTAGTAGAGATGATTAGTTATAGCTACTATATCATCTCACTCAGTTAAGAGGATCTTCTGCTGACCCACACAAAATTTCTAGGAGCTGAACCACACAGGATCACTTGGAGCTAACCCACACATGATCGCTAGGAGCTGACCCACATAGGATCTCTAGGAGCTGACCCACAAAGGATCATTAGGAGCTGACACACACACGATGGCTAGGAGATGACCCACACAGGATTGCTAGGAGCTGACCCACACATGTTCTCTAGGATTTGACCCACACAGGATCGCTAGGAGCTGACCCACATAGGATCTCTAGGAGCTTACCCACACATGATCTCTAGTCAGTCTTCTCGTCACAGCCAGCTACTGGGTTCCCGCACTAGGCTTTGTCGTATCCGGTAGAGTCTGCTCCCCAACCCACTGGTCGATAATCCAACTACTATGAAGTCCAATGAAGAAGTATCTCAATATTCCGTCACATCATAGGGGTATCAACTCAATAGACGGTGCATCAATCAGACGCATAGTCTATGAGTTATTAGCCTTTTAGTCCCATGGACCCAGTTGGATTCGTACTCGATCCAACCTGACTGTACCTCAACTTTACCAAAAACACTTGTGGGGTATACTCAAAGGGATTGTCTCACGCAATATTTCCAATACTGTGGACGGTTCATCAAACAGACATCCGGTGCCAAATTTATGGCCCATGTAAAGTATAGGTTTGTATCAGGTTCAGGTCCTGTCCGACTCGACCCGGCCTATGGTGCAGCCCAGCCCACTGGGCGGTCCGGTAGGTGGGGAGGGGCCGCGGAGGCCAAGGGTGCCATGGGGAGGTCGAGGGCGTGGGTCGGATCGGCCCTGGATGGTGGCTCAACCTCGGGGGTTCCACGTGGGAGGGCATGGGGCGGCTCGGCCAGGCCTGGGGCGGCTCTGATGGGAGGTGCCACAAGGGCGTGGGGAAGTTCAGCCTAGTCCTGGGCGGCTCAGCCAGAAGGTTCCATGAGGGAATAGGGTGGCTCGACTGTGGGGTGTCGCTTGGGGCGGCTCAACTAGAAGGGTGAAGGCTGCAGGGCTGCTCGGCAAGGCCATGGGTGGTGGCTCAGCCAAGGAGGGCGGTGACTCGGTCATAGGGTGGCAGCCCAGCCGCGGGGTGGTGGTGGCTCGGCCACGGGTCGGCGGTCCGGCCGTGGGTGGTGGCTCGACCATGGAGGGTGGTGGCCCGGTCGCGGGCACTAGCTCGACCATGGAGGGTGGTGCCATGGAGCACCGATGTTGCGGGGCGGTGGTGTCTACGAGGCGACACCATTACGTCGTCACCTTCGGCGTGGCCGGCGGTCGTGCCGACCACCGTTCTCATGCACCACTGTGGTTTGTAGTCTTTTCCTCATCACGATCAACAATTAACTACATGGTTTGCAGAGAAGATGAGCCATGTTTTTTTGGCCCTCACACTCCGAGTTAGAGAGGTATCAAGCATCTCAAAGTAATCATAAATTAAGAAAAATTATGGATGATATTTAAAAAAACCAATCCCCACAACCCTTGTCATTCTCTATTCCCAATTTGGAAAAATAATTATAAGGAGTGTACATGGGAAATGATAATCATATAGAAAAAAACCCCTACCTCATTCGCTTGATGACGTTGTTGAGGTCGCGAGGAAGAAGATGAATCATTGGGAATAGACAGACGTCAATGTCATCGGCGTTTTCCTCGATTGTCGGTTCGTGCGTTGTCCTCTTGCTAGAATCTGAAGAACGTTCTTCGATGGTTTTAATAAGGGTTGGGTGGTCCCTACCTCTAGGAATTAAAATTCGGGGTTTATGCTCGGGTAGTTCCCACCACCATAACCAACACATGGGAGGTTTGAAGAATAATAATAAAATGTTAAATAATTTTATTTTTATTTTCCCACAAAAGGCCCAAAAAATATCACTAACCCCCGACCTACTGAGGCCAAGGTGAAGGTCTCCTTAAGTGAATACTGGTGCTACGAGTTCAACGGTTCCTTCATATTTAAATTCCGAGCACCGATTCAAAAGTTATAAGAACCTACTCACATGTTTTCTGAACGTACCAGAACAAAAGTTTAGAAATTCATTCCGGGCACACCAGGCCTTGAAATCACGCGCCATCAATTTTTGCGGACTCAAAAAATTTCCATTTAATTAAAAATTACAAGTAAATTTAGGGTCTTTACAAAATGGCACAACTTACCATACAAGGCCTCAAAAAGATCTATATTAATTTTCACCTGAATGATTTTATTATAGTCAAACTTGAAGAGAGTGATATTCTTCTCCCGAGAATCTCTAAAATCAAGGACACATGATCAGAGAATATCCTCTAGAAAATTTTTGCCTTTTCTAATTTTCTTTTAGTATTAGGGTGAAATGCTTTGCTTAGAAGCACATGAGTCCCCGTATCCTTCTACAATCCCTTTCAGAACTATGACGTGAAGCGAGTATCCCTATCTAAAATGATATCATGTGGAACCTTGTATAGTCGTATGATCTCACAGACATACAGTCATCCTAGTCTTCGACTGAGAATGTATCCCGAATATGTATGAAGTTGGATGATTTTGTTTGTTGTCAAATGAATACCCATATAGAATCACTACCCTTCAGATATCATGGTAATACGACTACAAAATCCATATAAATATCTTCCCATTTTCATTCTAGTATTGGAAATGGTTGTAACAAGCCTATAGGTCTCTGGTGCTCTGCCTTCACCTGCTGACAAGTGGAACACCTAGTGATAAAGCCCGCGATCTGATGTCTCATCCCAGACCACCAATACTGGTGTCACATATCTCAATACATATTTGAGATTCCTAGATGAACTTCCCACTGAGAAACATTGGAATCTCTCATCAACTGTTATCCCATGTATATAGAAACCCAGATATGTACACATAGATTCACAATTTCATCTCTGTCCACAGAACAATCCAGAGGTGGGTTATCTCCCAATACACTCTCATGGAGTACCAAGCATTCGGGATCTGAAAACTATCTACTCTTCAACTTTTCAAGGAGGGAGGGGTAACTATCAAGGATGGGGGGTAGGAGTACTTGTGACTTCCATAAAATTCTAGATGTAGCTCAGAATATAAGGCCATCAATTTTCATTCATCACCGGCTTCCTGTTTGTCTTGTGCTTGATTTTTCTGACTCAACACATCTACAACCACATTTCCCTTCTAAGAAGTACAAGAAAGATCAAAATAAAAGGATTGTAGATATTCAAACCATATCCACTATCTAAGTTTCAATTCACACTCTGAAAAGATATATTTGAGGATTATGTGGTTTGTTTTCACCACAAAGCGTTCACCCAATATATAATGTCTCCAGTAACGTAAGGCATGTACAACTACTACTAGCTCTAGGTCATGCATCAGGTAGTTTCTATGATGACGCCTTAACTTTCAAGATCCATGCACAATGACTTTGTCCTCCTACATCAGCACTACTCCTAGTATGATTCATGATTCATCACTGAAGGTGATATAAACTTTTATAGGATCTGTTAGAATTAGAATAGGCAGATAGACACGCATCCCTTTTAGATATTGAAAGGATTTCATGCACTATTACGACTACATGAACTTAAAACCCTTCTTTGTAAGACCAGTAAGAGGTGTGTAAAGGTGTGAAAAGTATTTTATGAAATGCATGTAATATCCTACAAGCCCCAATAAACTCTTGATATCAAACATGTTCTTGGGAATCTCCCAGGAAACTACAACACTAACATTTGTTGGGTGAACATAAACTCATGATTCTGAGATAATATGACCCAAGAAGTGAACTTTCAATCCATAAGTGGCATTTAGCATTCTTGGAATAAAGATAATTCTCTCTCAATGTACTCAGAATGATCTCATGATGTTTAGAATGGTCTCTACAACTATGAGAATACACCAAGATGTTTTCAACAAAGACCAGAACAAAATGATCCAAATAGGTGTGGAAAAACCTATTCATAAGAGCCATGAAAAAAAGAGGCACATTTGTATGACTGAATGACATAATAAGGTACTCATACAGACTATACCTACTACCAAAAGATTTAAGAGGTATTTCTGATGGTCTGACTCGCACCTGATGATAACCCGATCTCAGTTTGATCATATAGAATACCTTTTCTCCATGGATATGTTCAAAGAGATCATCTATTTGATAAATTGGATATCAGTTCTTGACCATAAGTTGTTTCAACCTTCTAAAATCCACGCAAAGACGTAAAGTTCCATATGACTTCTTGGAAAAATGCACGAGTGAACCCCAAGAGGATGTACTCGGTCGTATAAAACCTTTGGCCTATAAATAATCTAACTACCACTTGATATCTCGAAGCTCAGTAGGTGCCATCCTATATAGAGCAATGGACACTGGAGCTACTCTCAAGATAACCATGATTGTAAACTCTACCTCTATCTCAGGTGGTAAGCTGGATAAGTTGTTGGGAAAGATTTCCCTGAAACAATCTACTACTAGAGGGAAAACAACATGATATAAACTCAGATCCTTCATGAATATATTGTAAATTTGGGTGATCACTCCACCAAGCCCATGATGTTTTGATATCACGACCCACACCATGGGGCCCGGACATGACTACCCAAAGCTCTCCTTCCATATGCCATTAGTTGGAAAATAGAACCTAAAGGATTTTCCTGAATAGGGAAGGAATTTCATAGAGATCTATACACACTCAAAAAGGTCTACTAAAGTAATCAACCAGTAAAAGTATGGTATAACCATGATAGTAAAGTACAACCACAATTAAAACTATAAACTGAAAACAGTGGGATGGAATACAAGCCGTAGAAGCTGAAAAAAGTAAATAGTTTTCTCATCTTCCCTAGAGATCTACCTGGAGGGTAGTAACTGTAAGTATGAAGTTGAAGAAGAGTATCTCGATGGCTCTCATCACACCGAGCTCCACCAAGTCTCATACATCCAAAGAATTCCTCTGAGCATCAGTAGTTTGCACAAGACACACACGTGTGGGAAGAGCCCTTGTAGGGGTGAGTATAACAATACCTAGTAAGGGCCATGAGACCCTCGAAGGTCTCTTAGTAATCCACAAAGGAAAATATCACAAGAAATTACACAAAGATAATATCACAAGTATGATCTAAATCATTAAGCACAAAGGAAAAGAGACAGCTCACTCTAATGATATAACTTCAAGGTTACTAGGATATGGATGACTAGTCGTAATGACAGATCATTTTTATCCATAGTAACTCTACTACTAACCCATATAAGTCACTTTATGCTGACCTGTATTGGTCACTAGATGCTGACCAGTATTGGTTATTGGTGTTGACCTATATTGGTCACTGGTGGTGACTTGTATTGGTCGCTGGTGCTGAACCTTATTGATCACTGGTGCTGAACCATATTGGTCATTGGTGATGACCCATACTGGTCACTGGTGAAGAGATGTGGATGAATAGTCATACAAATAGATCATCACACTCTGGAGTTTCTGATGTTGACTACCTTGGTCGCTCTCATATTCATGTCACAGCCAGCCATTGGATTTGCGCATGAAGCTCGCCTGATCTCCAGAAGACTCTTATCCTCAAGAAATCAGTCATATATCAAATAGTACAAAGACCCAAAAAAAGTATACACATGAGACTTCCCCGTCATAGGGGTCCCAACATGACAGACGACGCGTCGATCAGATGCCCGGTCTATGAGATATTGGTACTTTTGTAAAAAGGGCCATGTTTGATTCATGTCTGATCCAAACTAGGTCACACATAAAACTACATAAATACTCACTTAGAGTATCTCGGAAGGACATCCTTGTCACATGATTCCTTATTCCATAGACGACACATCGATCGAATGCCAGGTCTGTTAGTTACACCCATTTCTGTGAAACAGGGGTGATCGTACCTCGGTCCGAACCAACTTAGTATGGCCCACCGAAATATTCCAAAGGTACTTCTTCCCAAAAGGGATCCCAATTCCTCTGATGGCATGTCAAAAGGACACCCAGTATGTCAGTTACGAGCATTCTTTTATTTGGGAGTCGATTGGGTCTAGCCCCGGTCTGACTTGGTCAGGCCGAACTGAAGCAACGGGTCTCCGGGTCTACCTGACCACACATGGGTCTAGTTTTCTAATGGTTGTCCCAGTTCATTGGGTTCATCCTGGCCTTATGGGTGGGGTTGGCCCTCGTCTGGCTTTCCTCATCATGTAGGCCGCGGTGGCTACCTCCAGCAGTGCCTGCAAGTGTCGTCCATCTCCAGCAAGGCCAGCTCGGGCCGGTTGCCTCTGGCCCCCGCGACATGTGATGGAGCACTGCCTTCCACTACCCGTGTCCTTTTTCCGCGAGTCTCCTTTGGCCACCATCAGCCGCCACCTTCATGTCACACCAGTGTTTGTTTCCATGGGCCACCAGAATGAAGCCATCGTTTCCCAACCCTCAATCATCTTGCTGTCATGTTTATTGCTCCGCCATGAAGAACTCACCAAGGACAAGTTTAGCAGAGGGTCCAAGACTTGTTGGTTTCAGCCCGCACCCTCCACATTTTCATTTTAAACATGAGGAAATGTTAATAATAAAAAAAGTAAGAATAATCCTCGAGTTTAAGATCCCACAACAACCATCTGCATGATTATATGAAACCTAAATCAACCTGTTAGTCAGTTGGTATGTGTTCTTTATATTTTTCAATAACGGGAAGAGAGGGAACATCAATGCACATAAACCCCCTACCTTTTATGACATTTTTTGCTTCACGTTAATCCTCGAGGGTTTATGATGTCGACGATGCTTCCCGATTCCGACCTTCAAAAGGCATTATTTATTGTTTTTCATTCTTTTCTAGGGTGAAAGTGCGTCATAGCTTCACCCCAAAATCCTCTAAATTCTTCCTCCCTATTTTCCCAACACGTCAAAATATTTATATAACCCCGCTGCAGTGTTTCCATAAGGATGTGATGTCACATTGTTACGTTTTTTCATTTATGAAACATCGTCATTGTTTCACACCATTAAACTCACTTTTATGTTGAGGAATATGGGTAATCCTTGTGTTTCATTAATGTACCCCATCGTTGCATCGTCTCTGCCCCACATCGTCTTCATTCGTCATGCAACATAGAGAAAAGAATAAAATAATTATTTTAAATTATTTTATTATTTTTTTGGAAAAGTCCAAAAAAAAACATTTCTGCTCAGCCCTCACCGACCAAAGTTATGTTCTTTCTAGGAGAATCTCAAAATTCCAGATTCAATGGTGCCCTCAGATTTTTAATCTGAGCACCAGTTCAGAAGATAGAAAACACTGCCCGTGTGTTTACTGGACGTTCTTTAAAAAAAGTTCAAAAATTCATTCAGGGCATACCGTGACTCAGAATCATGTGCCGTCAATTTTCTTAGTCTCATAAAAATCCAAAATAATTAAAAAAATTAAATGGAGTTTTTTAGATCTTTACATCTGGTCCATATCTACCAACATAGTGATCCTACTCACCCTTATGTAGATAATTGCTACCTTCTGGTGATGTAAGAGATTTTATATAATGATAGCACTCTACAAAAATGTGATAATGAACCAACCATTTCATTCTGAGAATGAAATCTAATCCCTTCATCTCAAGGAAAAAGAGTTTTCACAAGAAAGGGTAATTTCCTACCTCAAGGGGACAATCCCTGGACTCACATATGCCCTCTTTTCATACCCCTAACGATGTATCTAGGGTCATTACACCATAGTAATAATGTATCTTAGGTCTGATTCTCTCCATGATAGATACAAAACTAAAATATTTTGAAGCACCTGTATCAAATAAAGATGATACACTAGTAGAGGCAGTAATAATAATACCTCGTACTGTAGATGGTCCCGAAACATGATCTTCAGTCAACTGGCCTGATCCACGACCCTATGTAATAGATGGAATTCCATGATCAAAATTTCTTGTCTAAAACTTCTGGTGATCAGGGGTCTATCTACCTCATCCATGAAATTCACCTCGTCCAGAACTACCAGTGCTATTCTAACTCCCCACCCAACGTAGTGCAGAATAACTCACTCATGATGGTGGAGCTGTAGATGATTCTTTCCCACTTGAAGCTTGTGGATAGTTCTTATAGAAATGCTAAAGATGCCCTATGTAATAAAAAAACTCGGCACCCGAGTGGGTATTTATTACAATGAGGCTTCTTATGCCCCTTTCGTCCACACTAATGACACACCACTAAGCTATCAAAATGGATACTATGTCTATCACTTCCATATTGAGAAACCTCGAGAGAAAATTTCTTTCCACCAGAAGAACTGCTTCCCTATTGTGGCAATAATCATTTAAACCTCGTACTATTTCTATCCCTCAGGTTGTGCTCAGTGATAAAATCTTGATTAACTATTTCAGAATAGGTAGGCATTCTAAATACATTCACCTGTGTATAGATTTCATACTGATGGACATCCTCGAATTGTCTATCACGTGAAATATCTTGATCTGCTAAAAGAAGTGAAATAAACTGTAACTATGTGAAAGTCACTGAATACTGCATAAATGACGTAGAACCCTCCTCGAGATGCATAAACTCTATAGATCTATAAACTCTCAGCATCTGAGGAAAAAACTAATCATAATAAATAGTTTTTAAGTCATCCCATATCATTTCTTTATGGTGATCTTACTAGGTAACCACATCCCACCAATACTTGGCCGAGTACCGAATCATGTATATAGAAATCTTAACTCTCCACTTTGAAGGCGTTTCCAGATTCTCAAATAAAGACAGCATGGCTTCTAGCCTAGACTCAGTAACCTGTGGACCTCCATCCCCCGAGAAGGTATGAGGATGCTGCTGTTGGAATTCACGAGTCAGATCAACTATTGTAGGTGAAATCCATGGATCACTATGCATGGACAGAAACCGGAATAATAAACTATCACAAACTTGGGCATCCGTTCCCAAATTAGGTAATGTAGATGGTGCCTCATGTGGCACTCCTTGAGGTATGACTGGTGGATCAGGACCCACTATGTCTTGAGAATGGTTATCACCACCATTCTAGCATAGGATACGAGGACATCGTGGAGGAATTGTTCTAAAATATCAAAGCACACTACTCAAAACATAATTAATAGAAGGATAGAATCACTATCAGAATCTGAACATAATAAAACTCGCTACCTAAGTCATACTACCCCAACAACCCGCTTATATGGATAGGTATCAGTAAGTTCTCAATTATAAGTTTCTTTTCAATTTACATTTAATTTCTATGTTCATTCCATTAACTTAATTAAACATGACAAGGCAAGGTAAGGATGTGAAACCATTTCAATTTAGATGACCTGATTTACTTTATAATGGATAGTAATTTTCGGTGAATCAGTACCCATACCCCTATCACCAGAAATGACACCCATTTAATTATAGCATAATGGCTCAATTCGGTAAATTACTCAACCCAACCCATGAGGTCCCATACACCTCATGAATTGAGACATGTTGTCACTCAATCACAACCATGTGTAATACATGTACATGTTAACTACCACAATGACACTCAACACTCACAAGCACATCAAGCAATGAAAAATAGTGAAATGCACCTATATGGCCTGGAAATATGCATTAAATGTAATGTCTGGGGCCCTAATATGTTGCATGTAACAATGATCCTTGACCTCATATCATCAGGCGAAGGATGAATGAAAATACTCAAACAGAGTAATACCCAACAACACCACACAACATGTGCATCACCCAATGGTGAAATAATATCAACTGTAATAGGAAAAAGTAGAACAATATTTATAATTTAGTAAACATGGTTTTTACCCTGAACATGGGTTAGTGATGCCTAAGAATGACTTATGTACAAGTTCCAAGCATTATTAATATCCAATATATTGTATCCAAATAGTAAAGAAAGGAAGGAAACCTCCCTTGGATACCACTTTGTGACGTCCCAGGTTCGGATGCCACTTAATTGCTGCCCTGATCTTGGTTGGACACATGGACTCAAGGGAATATCCCTAAATTCCAGAGGCTCCCAACTAGCAGTGAGGTCCTAGAGTATGTCTGTGGGGATACTATGCCCTCATTATTAGAGTGTAGCATAGTGGATGGATAAGAAATAGGTAAATAATTAGCAGAAGTGATATTTGTAAATAGAGAAAGCTAAAAATAGTAATAGATAACATAGATAATAACGATTGAATAACTGGAATTACATTCAAGTACGGATGATGATATGGAATGTCACTAGAAAAAAAATCCATGGATACAAGAAATTAGGAATAACATGTTTTCAGAAAGCACAATTGAAAACAAAATAATATCCAAAGAATCTCGAGATCCAACTTGATACTCTACTATCAAGTTCCAACCTAACCAGTAAGAAATCAAGTATTCAATGCCGTGTTCTTCCCTTTATCAGCACCTATAGTCATGTATTATTCTTCAGGTACCAAATGGTGCTCAGAGAGGGTGTGAGATAAATCTTAGTGGGACACCACCAATGGTGTCTATAACATCTAGTCTGTGTATTGGAATATAATAGTCTGCATGCACGTATATATAAAGTAAACCAGTACAATGTAACTAAATAACAAAGTACCTACTTCATCCCTCAGCTGGTGTTTGAACATGTTACCAATCCATTACAGGATTGTTACCAATTTATCAATAAGTCACTTTTTAATAATAATGTCGTTTCTAATATGTAAAAAAGGAAACCTACAATGATATTTAGTAATAAAGTTCCAAGGTAGTAACCAAGCCAACATAAGCCTCATGGGACACTAAATCAGTAGTATCTGAGTCTATATAAGGGGTAAGAGTGTAATAAAAGGAGAAAAGTCGAAGGAATTCCATAATGAGACACCTACCAAGTCTATGGAGTGCATCAAAGGTAAAACCGGTCTACGAAAAAACTATGTCCAATGAGATTTAACCATGGAACCTACTTGTCAATGTTGGATCCAATGAGTGCTTCCAAGGAATACAGTAGTACTACATAAGGGAGGACCCAATGGTGTCATACCAAACAACCAAGTGAGACAAGGATAGGGTTCCGGTTAGTCTCCACTAAAGCAACCCGTCCTTGAATTCAGAGTGGATTCTTGAGTGCTCAAGGAATTCCATTGGGAATCCAAGGTGAGCTCGAGTCAACCATTCCTAATTTTATAATGAAGATATATAGTATTTCATAAGCCTCAATCCTTAACATTCACTAGTGTGACAAGTCCAAGTAGCATGAAACTATTTAATTAAGTCACAATTAGTCATTAAGTTCATTTGGTTCAAGCCTTGCCTTTCATTAGAGTGAAAAGTCCATGTAGCATGCATCCCTTGTTAAATCCATTTAAGTCATATCCATTAATTAAGGATCACTCTGATACCTTCCATCAACATGGAAGTGGGTGATACAGACATAAAACCTCTTCTCATTTATATTTATGTACACTTCATATACTTAGTATACCTTCCTATTCACATATCACATTTAATTATAAAATTGAAGTTCTTAACTTAGGTTGGTCAAGTGTTGAGCATACATGGTACTTTCTGTAAAGACCCAATGTTTCATTAATGGAAACCCCTCTTGATATAATTAAATGTATCTTTATATAAAATTTTTATGTAATATGTCAACTTATTTCGTTTTATGTTATGAATGGGGACTGTTGCTTTTATAGCCGTTGAAATTGATCACATGATTAGTATAAATATAGGGCTCTAACAAATCCAATTTACTCAGACAAAGGAAGCAATGGCCTCATTTAGTAGAATTTCTCCATACGAAGCCCATTTTTCAGAGCTCGGAAAAGAGGCGGCATATTTGGGCTTCACTCTAGACTAAGCCCAAGCTGAACTTCATCATATCAAGCTCGAACAAGACCGTCTACGGGAAAAGTGGAAGTTGATAGAGATTACCACTTGAGCAATGTTATCTGAGCCACCCCAAGAGTCTGTCACCATCGCACACCTTACCCTTAGGTCTTATGCGGATGTTTTAAGGGGTTATGTAACAAATCTCTAGTACTATGATCATGTACATTATTTTTGTATATAATAATGAATATTATTTCTTGTCATTATTGACACATTGTAAATAGTTTTTAAAGTACAAGTAGTGTTTTTAGTTATTATTTAATTAAGAAATATATTTTATTAAATTAAGGGATTTTGAATTTAATAATATTTCAATAAATTATTATTATTAATAAATGTTTATTATATATAAATGATAATCTAATTTTATGAATGCAAATATAATTTTTATTAAGGTTTGAAAGCCATTTCTGTCAAAACCCGTGAATTTTCAATAAATGTCAGTTTTTATTTTATAAGTGAAAATTAACATATTTAGAAAATTATTTAAATAAAATAAATTATAATTCAGGAATCATGACATATAAATTACCCAACGGTGAATTTTTCATAATTTTCTTAGACAATAAAATTTTTGGGTAAAAATTAAATACCGTTTAAATATATAATGTGCTTTATGACATCATAATGACCCAATAGTGATGTAATAAAATACTATAAGCTTTATGTTCAGCCAATTTATGTTTTAAATTAAAATATTGTGATTTTGGGTTTTTTTTACTTACTTTTCAAAGTATTAATTGACCCCTCAAGACTTATTAATCATATTTTCTTTTTAAATTATTTTCAATGGGAGTGTGACTCACCTCCACATAAGATACCCCATTACATTAAGAAGTTAGGACTTTGGCCTTATAAAATATTTTTTTCCTCTTCCCTTTTCCAAAAAGAATGGGAAAAAACCATGAGCTAATTTGTGGGTTGGATTAGTTTAATGTAAGGTGTCCCAAACCTAAATAATAAAGAATTCACCCACCTTTCCTATATAAACCCACCCAATCTCCAACTTCCTCCTCACTCAAATATTTTTGAGTTCATCCAACCTCTACTCTAATCTCTCTATAATCCTCCCAAGGTTCCCCAAGCTCCCAAGAAGCCTCTATCAAGCCTCTCTCAAGCCTTTGGAAGTGCACTTCAAGTAAGGGTTTTTCTTCCTTTCACTTTTTTTGTCCAATTTTCTTAATATTGTAATGCCCTTTTAGTTTCAATTATAAATGCTGGGGTATGGTTTCAAACCTCCCCCATGCTGCCCTATTTTTTTTAGTGATGGGAGACCCCTTTCTCTCTCACTAAATGCCTCCCATGTACACCCGTTACTATGCTGAAATTCCGAAAGGAACTTCTCTCTATTCATTTAAATTTGAGCAATACTTTTGTATCCTCAATCTAAATCCCATTACATTTGTTTGGACATGTATCTATATGACCCCTTACTATCCATTTAATGTAAATATTATGAGACACCCCTTTCTCTCTCATCAACCATTTTTATGAATTTTTATGTCATGCCGTTACGCTGCCAAAATTGCACCAATTTTCTAAGCCAATGTCTTTGTGTAGTGAATACCATGCCCATTTCTCCATCAAGGGTATTCACCTTTATTCACACTTACTTATTGATTATAAAGTTTCATGTATTAATTCCACATTCCTTTATCATGGAATAAATTATTAGGTTTAATGAATCCATGTTTTATAATCCATGTGGCACACTTATGCATCAAACAAAATGTATAAGAAGGGTGCGCCCTTATAGAGCTCCAATGAATTAGGTAAAGTATAGTATCATGATACGTCATGTTTTATGAGTGTTAAATCATGATAATTCAAGTGAAACTATTGTTTTCTCGTGCTTCATGTGAAATGAGAATTTACTCATGCTCCATGTGCAATGAGCCTTGGATCATGTTAATTCCATGTTAAGTGTTGTTTCCACATTTCCATGTTATGATTTTCATGCTTTATCATGCCTTTATTTTCATGTTTCACTTTTTTCACTATTGATATGCCTGTTGTCTAACATGTATTGTACTTCTCATGTATTCCATGTTTATTCCCTTACTGGTATTTATATCTCACCCCTTTTCTTATGCATTTCCTATGGTTATCCCATGCAATGCTAAGTACGAGGGAATGTATTGGTCATGTAAAGGAAATTTTCATTAAAGATTTTGTATTTCTTGTTTTGAGTTGTTATGTAATGATCCTAAGACCTAAAGACACCGGACCACTCGATCTTCCATGTTGTATCAAGTGAATAGTTTATGTAATAAATCATGTATAAGTTTGTAATAAAAGTAGGGTTGTCATACTTTCCATTATGAAATTCACATTATAAACTATCCGTTTAATATAAGAAATCTTACCATTAGAATGGTCAAGGAAAGGCACACCCAAACGGTGGAATAAATATGTCAAAACACTTAAAAATTATGGAATATCCTCTGATATGGAAGGAAATGAGTTGTCGGTGTAACCAATGACAAATAATTATATATTTGGAAAGATCAAAACAATATGGTTCTAACAAGTATAGTAATTACATATGAATTTAACAAATGACACCTGATGAAATAGGTGAACGCCACATGAATATTCTAAAAACAAAAAACATTACAGATGAGTTATAGAACACCCACCCTAGGCTTGTATAACTCTCCTCATCCGATATTGAAACTTGATTTTACTCAGATCAAAGAATATCTATGAAAAATATAAAAATGTTCATACCCCAATAACTCAGTCGAGAGAAAGAGGGAAGGATAACGACTAAAAAAGACTTGATTACTTTATGTTGCGCATCCAACATGATGAATGGAATCTCCATCAAATCTCGAATGAAGGATATCTCTTTATCCCTTCTTTAGATCTTTAAAAATTCTCAAATTTAGATAAAAATAGTTTCATTCTTCTTGTCTACAAATTCGGGAGAATGAGGGAGGTTAATAGATCATTAAGGGAAATGTTGTAAAATTACCTTAAAAATTATCCTGTGAATGGTTTTTCCACATGGTTTTTCAAACCGTGCACAAACAATGCAAGGTTTTCTAGGTAGAAGGATCACATTGCACGATTAGGCTGCAAGAATATGCAAAAATGGTGTGAAGTGGTTCTATCCAAAAATTTCAATCCACACGATTATCCAAACCGTGGAAAAATCATGTGACATGTCCAGTTTTCCCAAAAATTTGGGTTCCAGGCTTCGAACTTATCCCAGACACCCCTGAGACCTTTACTAACTCATTAGGAATATATATTAGGTCCAAAGAAAATATTTAGACTGAAATTTTAAAGGATCCATAACTGAATAAAGAACCGGGTTCTTACAAATAACTTTACAATCTATATAGAACTTGGGGATTTTCTAATACACAATTCTTAGTTCTGGTTCGTCATCATCATTAGAAATTATAAAACAATCATCAAAAGAAGAACTTAGATCAACTTCAACAAAAAATTGGAGAAAATGTAAAAATCTAGCTATATTTGTTTAATTTTCATTTTTGATCAGAACACCAATTGATAACGCAATATCATAAAGTATTTCATGGTGTTAGAGTATCCAGTTATGACCGTATACCCACACCCAAATTTTCATATAAGATTTACCTATTTAAAATGGATTAAATTTTCTATCGAACTCTCAGATGTGAATCATACCTAGTTTAAGCAAGATAGATCCAATGCCCCTACCTTCATCTTTAGTTCATTGGAAGGGAATAAAATGTGATGGAATCCACAACCTAATGATACACACTTCCAAGATGAGAATCCCCAAATGGCTGATAGATCCTCAATCATCTCCTAAATTTTAATAAGATTCAAACCCCTAGGTAAAACAAGATGAGTGATTATAGAATTCTCACCTATTTTGAAGCATTCCAATATCGTGGTCAGGTCTTCCATGATATGTGCCGCAATTCCTTTCTGACGAATTGTAGGCACAACCAATCCTTTTTAGAGAGATAATGAAGCTTTGTTCATAGATTGATACACCATTATATCATCACCGGTATTGTGATTCTAGGACTCTATCTTGACATTAGACAACTTATGAGAGTCGCATATCCCCTTCATAAGAAAAACTCCCCCATGAGATGAAGTGATGCAGGATCGAAGTGGCATAAACCTAGTCGCTGAATCGAACCTAAGAGAGAAGCTCTCATCACCATCCCCATATTTTCATATATAAGTATTGATAATTATAAATAAATAAATATTAATATATTTGTATATAAATATAAATATAATTTTATAATTATATATATCAATTAATATATAAATATATGAAATTATTAATATTATAAAAATATTTATAATTTAAATATATTTATTATAATTTTATAATTATATATAAATATAAATTTATTTATTATTTAAATATATTTATTATAATTTTAAAATTATTTATTTATTTATTTATAATTTTATATATACTTTTTTTAAACATTTAATTTTTTTAAATTATTATAGTATATATATTTATATATCTTATTTATATTAATTATGAACATGCATTTTTTAAGTAATGTATACAACGTAACATTTTTTTGAAAATAAATATAATAATTTTATTAATAATATTTTTTATTTAATGTTTTTATCAGTGCTAAAAATAGTTCTGATATAGATCCACCTTTATCGGTGCTAAAACAACTATTGATAAAAGTTACCTTTATCTATGCTTCGAACTAGCATTGGCAAAGGTCACCATTTTATCAATGCTTTCTATTTACTGCTGATAAAAGTAGACACTTCTTATGCTGCGATTTGTGATAGTGACTGAAAACACACACTTTGAGTCATACCTATCATGTCGTATTTCAGTTAAACGTGAGGTTGACTTCTATACATCACAAATGAATTATGATTTTTTTTCTTATAGAATCTTGAAAAACTGAGTGTGTTTTCTCAATTTTCAGTGAGGGACACACATTTTGACCTAAACTATCAATTTTAAACTAACAACATACACTTTGGGTCAAACCGAGAAAACTGTATATCAGATTGATGTGCGGTTCATTACTACATATCATAAATAACTTATGGATCTTTTCTCTAAATTATGAAAATATTCTGAAGGTGTTTTCTCCATTTTGATTATGTGATGTGTGTTTAAACTAAAATGTCAATTTTAGATAAAAAGAAACATTTGGATTCATACCAGTCACATCGTATGTCAGATTATTGTACTGTTGATTCTTATACATCAAAAATTCATTGAGGATCTTTTTCCTAAAGTATCAAAATAATATTAATGCATTCTCTCTGTTTGAGTTTGTTATGTGTTTTTACTAAAATGTCAACTTAAACTAAAAATATGAACTTTGATTCATATTGGTCCCAACATGTATCAGTTTTATGTGAGACTAATTCCTAACCATCCCAAATGAATTATCAATCATTTTCCAAATGTATCAAGACAATCTAAGATCTTTTCTTAGTTTTTAGTGAATAACATACATTTTGAACTAAACTGTCAATTTTAAATGGATAACATACAATTTATGTCATACCAGGAATATTTTGTATCATATTGAGGCGAGGATGATTCCTACACATTAAAAATGACTTATGGATCATTTTCCTGATGTATCAAAATAATCTGAATGTGTTTTCCTAGTTTTGAGTATGTGATGTTTTTCTCAACTAGAATGTCAATTTAAAATAAAAAACCATACATGGAATCAAACCGGTCACACTATGCTTAAAATTGATTTTTGGTTGACTTCTACATTCCATAAATTAAATAGAGATAATTTTTATAAATTATCAAAATTATCAGAACATGTTTTCTCAGTTTTGAGAATGTCACGTTTAATTTTTTCTAAAATGTGAATTTAAAATAAAAACATGAACTTTGAGTCCTACTAGTCACAAAATGTGCCATTTTTATGTTAGAATAATTAATAAACTTTAACAATGACTTATGAATCTTTTTCCTAAAGTATCAAGATAATATGAGTGTGTTTACTTGGTTTTTCATGAGTGGCATATATTTTGAACTACAATTTCAATTTTACTCTAATAATGCTTACTTGGAGTTATATCAGGCACACCGTGCATTATATTTAGGTGAAAAAAATTCCAAAATTTCATAAATTAATAATGGATAATTTTAATAATGTATAAAAAAATCCAAATATATTTATCAGTTCTAAGATTGTGATGCATGTTTTGATCTATAATGTCAATTTTAAATAAAAAAGACATATTTTGAGTCATATCAGTCACCCCATTAATCATATGGATATGAAATTAATTAATATGCATAAAAAATGAATTAATGATCATTTTACTAATGTATATAAAATATAATAAATTTTTACATAGTTTTGAGTATGTCACATGTCTTTTTTACTAAATTGTCTATTTAAATAGAAAACTCTTACATTGAGACATACCGGTCACATAGTATATAGTTTATTCATGAGAATGATTCTTACACATCATTAATGAATTATTAATCATTGTATTAAATTATCATCACAATCTGAGCACATATGCTCAGTTTTCATTGAGTGACATATGACAACCCTGATCTTTTATTACACAATTAAACATAATTTATTACATAAACTTCACTTGATACAACATTGAAGATTGAGAGGTATAGTGTCTTTGGGGATTAATATCATTACATAACAACTTAAAACATGAAATAAAACATCTTTATTGTAAAATTCCATTACATGACAACTACATTCCCTCGTACTTAGCATTGCATGGGATAACCTGAGGACATGCATAAGAAATGGGTGAGATATAAAGCCTATTTAAGGGAAAACCCATGAAATAACAAGAAGAATACAATAAATGTTAGACAATAGGAATATCAATAGAGCACAAGATAAGAATAAACATAAAGGCGTGATAAAGCATTATAATCATAACATGGAAATGTGGCAACAACACTTAACAAGGAATTAGCATGAGCCAAGGCTCATTGCACATTAAGCATGAGAAAATATTCATTGCACATGAAGCATGAGTAATATCTTGTTGAACATGAATTAGCATGAGAAAACACCAATTTCAAATGATATATCATGATACTATACTTTACCCAATGCATTGGAGCGCTATAATGTTGCACCCTTCTTAAACATTTCATTTCATTAATAAATGTTCCACATGGATCATATAACATTGATTAATAAAACATATTCATTTATTCCATGATAATGGAATTTGGATTTAATACATGAAACTTTATAATCAATAAGTAAATGTACATAAAGTTTAATACCCTTGATAGAGAAATTGGTATGATATTCACTACACAATTGCATTGTCTTCGAAAATCGATGCAATTTCAGCAGCGTAACGGTGTGACGTAAGAATTCATAAAAATGGTTGATGAGAGATAAAGGGGTGCCTCATCATATATATATGAAATGGACAGTAAGGGGGTTATATAGATACATTTCCAACAATTTTAATGGAATTTAGAGTCACGATACAAAAGAATTTCTTGAATGTAAAAGAGGAGAGAGAAATTCCTTTTGGAATTTCGGCATAGTTACTGGTGTACATGAGAGAATTTTAATAAGAGAGAAGGGGGTATCACATAATTAAAAAATAAAGAGTGAATTATGGGGGAGGTGAGAAACCATAACCCAAGATTTATAATTGAAATTAAAGGGGCATATCAATTTAAAAAATATTGGACAGAAATGAGAAAGGAAGAAAAACACTAAATTGGAAGTGTGCTTGCAAAGGCTTGAGAGAGGCTTGCTAGAGGCTTCTTGGGAGCTTGAAGAACCTTTGGAGGATTCTAGAGAGATTAGGGAATAGGTTGGACGAACTAAAAAGGCTTTGAGTGAGGAGGAAGTGGGAGATTGGGTGGGTTTATATAGGAAAGGCGGGGGAATTCATTATTTTTTAGGTTTGGGACACCTCACATTAAAATAATCCAAACCACAAACCAGACCATGGGTTATTACAATGGTTTTTGTAAAAGTGATTTGTAAAACAATATTTCATAAGGCCAATTTCAGAACTTCTTAAAAAAATGGGGTTTCTTATGTGGAGGTGAGTCACACTTCGAAGGAAAACAATTTAAAAAGACAAGATGTTTAATAAGTCTTGAAGGGTCCATTAATGCTTTGTAAGATACATAAAATAAACCAAAAATCGCATTATTTAAATGGTAAACCATATATTGGCCGAAAATAAGGCTTATATTATTTTATTATATCACTATTTGGTCATTATGATGTCATAAAACACATTATATATTTAAATGGTATTTAATTTTTACCCAAAAATTTGTTTGTCTCGGAAAATTATGAAAAATTCACCGTTGGATAATTTCAACATCCTGGTTCCAAAAATAATATTTATTTTATCCAAACAATTTTCTAAATATGTTAATTTTTACTTTTAAAATAAATACCAGCATTTATAAAAAATTCATGGGTTTTGAAAATAATGACTTTCAAACCATAATAAAAATTACCATTGCATTCATAATTTTACTCAATAATTTAAATTTCATAAAAATTAATTTAATAATAATAATAATATTTTATTAAAATATTATTTAATTAAAAAATCCATTAATTAATCAAAATAAATTTCTTAGTTGAACTTTAACTAAAAATACTATTTGAGATTTAAAAACTATTTACAAGGTAACAATAATAAAATGAAATTATATTAATTATTATATAAAAAAATAATGTACATAACCATATTGCTATGGTCTTGTTACATAACCCCTTATAACACTCACATAATATCAAAGAGTAAGGTGTGCGATGGTGATAGACTCTTGGGGTGGCTCAGATAACATTTCTCAAGTGGTAATATCTATCAACTTCCATTTCTCTCATATGCGGTCCCGTTTGAGAATAATATATTCAAGCTTGGCTTGGTATTGGTCATGAGAAACGACCAATGACGCCACCTCCTTTACGAGCTCTGAAAAATGGGCTTTGTATGTGGCACGTCTGCTGGATGAGGCCATCGCTTCCTTTGTATGAGTAAATTGGATTTGTTAAGGCACTATATTTATACTAATCATGTGATCACTATTCAACAGCTATATTAGAAACAGTCACAATTCTTAACATAAAACCAAAGAAGTTGACATTTTGTACAAACATTTTACATATAGAGAAATTTAATTAGATCAAGAGGTATTTCCACTGATGAAGGTTTTGGTCGTTATAATCTTCCCCCCTTAAAAAAACTTCCACTTGAAATTTTCTTTTCCCACACTAAAACAGATGTGGGTAAATCTGCTTCATCATTTCCACTGATTCCCACATCGCTTCTTCAAACATGTGGTATTGCCACAACACCTTGACATGGGGCATTATCTTATTTCGTAGAACTTTTTCTTTATGATCTAAGATCTTCACTGGTTGCTCCTCATAAGAAAGATCATACTCTAACTATACCACCTCTAAAGAGAGTAAATATTAAGGGTCCAGTATGTAGTTTCCTAAGAAGGATACATGAAAGACATCATGTACTTTGGCCATGGTAGGTGGAAGTGCTAGTCGATAGGCCACAACCTTGACACGATCAAGAATCTCATAGGGGCTGATGTACCTTGCACTTAACTTCCCTTTCATTCCAAACATTATGACCTTCTTCCATGAAGATATGCATAGAAATACCATGTCTCCAACTTTAAACTCAAGGTATCGTCGATGGTTGTCTGCATAACTCTTTTGTCGACTTTGGGATTCCTTGATACGTTGTTGAATGGTTTTCACCTTCTCCACCATTTCTTTGACCATTTATGGTCCAAGCTTCTTACACTCACCGACCTCATCCCAACATGCTAGTGTTCTGCACCTTTTCCCAAAAAGGGATTCATATGGTGCCATTTGGATGCTTGAGTGATAACTGTTAATATAAGAGAACTCAAAAAGTGTAAGATGTTGATCCCATATTTCTTTAAAGTCCATTGAGAATGCTCTCAACATATCCTCAAGTTTTTGGATAGTCCGCTCGGATTGGCCAGCAGCTTGAGGATGATAGGCCGTACTGAAGTTCAGTTCAGTATTCAGAGCATGTTGAAGACTCTTCAAAAACATAGAGGTGAAACTTGGATCTCAATCAGACACAATTGATAGTGGTACTCCATGAAGCCTTACCACTTCTTTGATATATATCTTTTCAAGTTGATCCAATGAAAAATCCTCCCGAATAGCAACAAAGTGTGCAGCCTTTGTAAGACGATCCACAACAACCCATATTGCATTTTTTCCATTGGGTGTCTCAGATGTCTAGCAAAAAAGTCAATGATGGTGTTCTCCCATTTCCTTTCTGGTACGGGCAATGGTTTCATCATCCCATTAGACTTCTGCCTCTCTACCTTTACTTTCTGACACACCAGGGACTTTGATGTAGATTCAGCGATCTCCTTCTTCATATTATCCCACCAATAATGCTCTCGGAGATCTCGATACATATTTGTGTTTCCTGGGTGAATAGAGAAATTCGAACTATTTTCATTATCCAAAAGTTCCTTCTTATTCTTCAGACTTGATGGAACACATAGTCTTTTCCCAAATCTCATAATTCCTTCTTCATTAACATTAAACTCTGAGGACTTAACTTTTCCGATAGCTTCCAATTTTTCCTAAATTCCCACACCATCCTTTGGTGCATCCTTTAACCTTTCAAAAAGTGACAGTTGAGCAATCATTTGTAAAAGGATTGATGATATTCCCTTCTTTATGATCCCCATGTCCATCTTCATCAAATCTAAGAAGGTCAAATCCTTTAAATTCTCATCAATGATAGAATCACTGGGTCCATTCTACTTAGGGAATCCGCCACCTTGTTCGCTTTCCCAGGGTTGTAATGGATTGAGTAGTCATAGTATTTGATCAGATCTAACCATCTTCATTGGTGAATGTTCATCTTTTTATGTGTTAATATATATTTGAGGCTTTTGTGGTCCGTGTATATTTCACACTTCTCTCCAAAGAGATAATGCTGCCAAATTTTCAGAGTGAAGATCACTACAACCAACTTGAGGTCATGTGTTGGATATTTCTGTTCCTGAACTTTCAATTTCCTTGATGAATAAGAAATGACTTTGTCATTTTTCATCAACACACATCCCAAGCCCTTCTTCGAATCATCTTGGAATACTAGAAAAAGTTCTCCACTTGTGGGTAAAGTGAGTATGGGCATAGTGATAAGCCTCCTTTTAAACTCCCTGAAGATTTCTCCGCATTCATCACTCCAATAAAACATTACTCCCTTCCACGTTATCTTGGTATGAAGGTTTTACAATCATGATAAATCTCTCACAAATCATCAATAATATCCAGCTAACCCCAAGAAGCTACGGATATCGGTTACTGATGTTGGCCTCAACCATCCCTCAATTGCATCGGTTTTGGAGGGATCCATAGATATCCCATTTCTTGTGATGATATGTCCCAAGAATGAGACCCCCTTCTTCCATAACTCACACTTTTTATTCTTTTCATAGAGCTTCTCGTTCTGTAAGGTGTCTAGTACAGTTCTTAGATGCTCCTCGTGATCCTCCTAGGTTTTGGAGTATATCAGAATATCATATATAAAGACTACCAAAATCTTGTCGAGGTAATATCTAATGACTTTTTTCATCATGTCCATGACGATTTCTAGAGTATTATTGTGTCCTAAAGGCATTACTATGAATTAATAGATCCCATGTATTGTACGAATTTTAGTCTTGGGGATATCTTCTTTCTCCACCCTTAAGAATATCTCATAAGAAAATCCACCTTGGAGAAGTATTATGCTCCACACAGTTGATCGAACAAGTCATCAATTCGTGGGAGAGGATACTTGTTCTTTATCATGATTTTGTTAATCTCACGATAATCTATGCAAATGCACATTGACCCATATTTCTTCTTGATGAAGAGGACTGGTGCACCACATGGTGAAGCACTTGGCATATAAAATCTTTATCCAGATTCTTCTGTAGTTTGTTCTTTATCTCCTCATGCTCCATAACAACCGTTCTATATGGTGTCTTGGATATTTATAACTCCCCAGGTATAAGATCAATTGAATATTCATCATCTCTTCTAGGAGGAAGTCCAGACAATTCCTCAGGAAACACTTCAATGAATTCCATCACAATAGGCATGTCCTATTGGACAGTTGCCTCCTTAGAATCAATCATCTGAGTCAGATACACATGCTCATAGGGTATTAATATCCATGCTTGATATGATGGAGATAATGAAGATTCATCTTCCTCCTTACACTTGTAAATAATTGGGGGTCGATGCTCTATATGGAGAGTGATTTCCCTCTCATAGAAATTTATGTGGGCTCTATATAAGGAAAGTCAATCCATGCCAAGAAATGCATCAAATTTTACCATAGGGAGTATGCCGATATTCTTCGAGATGTTTAATCCACAAATTATGACTGGGAAGGAGTTATATTCATGGGATTAAATGATTTCCCCATTTTCCGTACTCACCGAAATCTTCACTTCCATGAATTTTGGTGGTGTTGGGATTGTTCTAATAAAATTTTGAGATATAAATGAATTCATAGAACCTGAATCAAAAAGTACGTTCACTATTCTTGAATGAATAACTAGCATACCTTTCACCACTTTTTTTTCAGGGTTCACTTTGGTAGTAGTTATGGAAAGGACCTCACCCCTGCTGTTGTGGAGGTTTTTGGTTGCCTCTGAAAACCCTTGTCTTAGGGAACTGATTTTCAAGATGCCCTGGTTCTTTCCAGTTGTAGAAATAAACCACGCGTTGAGGTTTTAATGGAGGATTTATATCTTCTTTCTTAGTCGCGAGTCTTTCTTGCCGACAGTCAACAGCTAGGTTCCCTTCTCTTCCACACCTAAAGCATTTCCTTGTGCCATTCGAGAAATTTCCAGGGTGCTTCTTTCCACAAATTTGGATAGTGGGGTGATGGATCTTCTTAGCACTATTGGATTTATCTATCAGAGCACGAGAAAATGAATTCCACCTTACGCTTCTTATCCCCATGATACCCCTATGATTTTCCGATCTCCCTTTCAACCTTGAGGGCACATCGGAAAATTTCCTCATAGATGTCGAAGTCACAGATCACCAGCGCTTTCCACAGGCTTGGTTTCAGCCCAAAAAATAAGCGGTCAACCGTGCATTCGGGTGTAATGACAAAGCCACAAGCGTATCATGAAAGCCTTGTGAAGTATGCCTTGTATTTTCCAACATATTTTTCATCATTTTTCTGGATTACTAGGAAGTACCTTTTCATATTAAGACGGGGGGTGCGCGGAAAATATTTATTAAAAAACATCTTTCAGAAATCCTTCCATTCCAATGCCTCGATCTCCTCCCTAGGCTTCATATTTTTGATCAACGTCCACCATTGATCAGATTTACCCTCCATACGATAATCATCTAGGAGAACCTTACCATGTTCAGAACATTGTAGGATGGAGAAGATCGTTTCAAGGGAGTTGATCCATTGTTCAGCGATTGAGGGATCAGATGATCCATTAAAAGTAGGAGGCCTTTGTCTCATTAAGATATCTATAGCGACTTGCTCTTTCTTGGGGGGGGGGGGGGTTGAACGTTCCTCTTGACCCATGTTTCTAATCAAAGCTTGAGTTATCTGATAGATAAGCATGAAAAATTTGTGATTCCCACTTCCATTGGATTGGGCATCTCATTAGTACAGTCATCACATTGATCTTCATATTAATTTTTTGCCTGAGTCCTCCTATTACCATCCATTGGCTGGAATAAAAGGTATTTTAGGGGTAACACATAAAGGGTAATACAGGGATAATACTGATGACTTATAAATAACTTTTATTTCCTTAACATATGAATATATTGGCATTAGTCTATGTTATCCATGATCTACTATCTAACATATATTCTCAGGGAATTTTTTTTGTTCCTTAATAATGGTTCATAGTAAGCTTGTGAATTTACCAAAGAATATCCACCGAGAGTTTCATAACTAAGAGTGCAGCAAGGCCCGTTTTCATGCACCAGTTCCATTCGAGTCTAGCTCAAAGTGGGGTTTTCGAGTTTTACCCCTAGGATACATTTGTGCCAGAGCCGCCTCTACCTGCTCTTATCCAGACTAGGATGTATTTTCTTGATAAACCACTTACTCAATAATATCCAAACATTAGGGATGTTTTTATTATACATAGTATTTTCTATATGGATTCACTTGAGTTTTCTAATCATAATCCCAAAAATAACTAAACCTATCCTCTAATACTAATAATGACAACCCGGATCTTTTATTACACAATTAAACATAATTTATTACATAAAATTCACTTGATACAATGTAGAAGATCGAGAAGTCCAGTGTATTTGTGGATTAGGATCATTACATAACAACTTAAAACATTAAATACAATATCTTTATTGAAAACTTCCTTTACATGACCACTACATTCTCTTATACATAGCATTGCATTGGATAACTTGAGGACATGCATAAGAAAATGGTGAGCTATAAAGCCCAGTAAGGGAATAATCATGGAATAACATGAGGAATACAATACATGTAAGACAATTATAATATCAATAGATCACAAGAGAAGCATAAAAATAAAGGCATGACAAAACATGATAATCATAACATGGAAATGTGGAAACAACACTTAACATTTAATTAGTATGAGCCAAGGCTCATTGCACATGGAGCATGAGTAAATCCACAATTCACATGAAGCATGAGTAAAACCTCATTGCACTTGAATTAGCATGACTAAAAAACCATTGCACAAGATGTATCATGATACTATTCTTTACCCAATGCATTGGAGCGCTATAAGGGCGCACCCTTAAACAATTCATGTCATGCATAAGTGTGCCACAGGGATCATATAACATGGATTCATAAAACATAATCATTTATTACCCGATAAAGGAATGTGGAATTCATACATGAAACTTTATAATCAATAAGTAAATGTGTATAAAGGTGAATACCCTTGATAGAGAAATGGTCATGGTATTCACTACACAATGACATTGGCTTGGAAAATCGGTGTAATTTCGGCAGCGTAACGACATGACGTAAGAATTCATAAAAATGGTTGATGAGAAAGAAAATGGTGACTCATCATATATACATGAAATGGACAGTAAGGGTTTCATAAAGAGACATGTCCCAACATTTTTAATGGAATTTAGAGTCATGATACAAAATAATTTCTTGAATGTAAAAGAGGAGAGAGAAATTCCATTCGGAATTTCGGCATAGTAATAGGTGTACATGGGAGGAATTTAATGAGAGAGAAAGCCGTATCCCATTATTCAAACATAAATAGGGAAGTATGGGGGAGGTGATAAACCATACCCCAACATTTATAATTGAAATTAAAAGGTCATATAAATTTAATGAATACTATAAAAAAATGAGAAAGGAAGAAAAACCCTTACTTGGAAGTGTGCTTCGAAAGGCATGTGAGAGGCTTGAGAGAGGATTCTTGGGATCTCCACACACCTTGGGAGCTTTCGGAACCTTGGGAGGATTCTATATAGTGTAGGAAAGTGGTTTTATGAACTCTAAAGGATTTGAGTGAGGTGTAAGTGGGATCTTGGGTGGGTTTATATAGAAAAGGCGAGGGAATTCATTATTATTTAGGTTTGGGTCACCTCGCATTAAACTAATCGAAACCACAAACCAGCCCATGGTTTTGGCCCAAGGTTTTTGTAAAATGGAAATGGAAAAAAATATTTTATAAGAAAAAACTCCATGCTTTTTAAAATAATGGGGTTGCTTATTTGGAGGTGAGTCATACTCCCAAGTAAAACAATTTAAAAAGACAAGATGTTTAATAAGTTTTGAAGGGTCCATTAATGCTTCATACAATAAGTCAAACAAACACAAAATCACATTATTTTAATGGTAAAACATATATATTCCGAACATAAAGGTTATAGTATTTTATTAAATCACAATGTGGTCATTATGATGTTATAAAACACATTATATATTTAAAGGGTATTTAATTTTTACCCAAAAATATGACTATTTCAGAAAATTATGAAAAATTCATCTTTGGATAATTTTGACATCCTGATTACATAAATAATATTTATTTTATCTAAATAATTTTTTAAATATGTTAATTTTTACTTTTAAAATAAAAAAACTGGCATTTATAAAAAATTCACGGGTTTTGACAAAAATGGCTTTCAATTCTTAATAGAAATTACGATTGCATTCATAAAATTATACGATCATTTATATCTAATAAAAAATAATTTAATAATAATAAAAATATTTTATTAAAATATTATTTGATTCAAATATCCATTAATTAATCAAAATAGATTCCATTGTTGAACTTTTACTAAAAACACTATTTGATCTTTAAAAACTATTTACAAGGTAAAAATAAAAAAATGAAAGTATATTAATTATTATATACATAAATAATGTACATAACCATAGTGATAAGGTCTTTTTACATATCCCCTTATAACACCCACATAAGACCGAAGAATATGGTGTGAAATGGTGACAGACTCTCGGGGTTGCTCAGATAACATAGCTCTGGTGGTAATCTCTATCAACATCCATTTCTCTCATAGGCGGTCCCGCTCGAGTATAACATACTCAAGATCGGATTGGGCTTGGTAAAGTGTGAAGCCCAATGATTCCACCTCCTTTCCGAGCTCTAACAAATGGGCTTCGTATGGGGCACATCTACTGGATGAGGTCATCACTTCCTTTGTCTGAGTAAATTGGATTTGTTAAAGACCTATATTTATACTAATCATGTGATAATCGTTCAAAACCTATATTAGAAACATTCACAATTCATAATATAAATCCAAATAATTTTACATTTTATATAAACATATTACATAAAGAGACATTTAATTAGATAAAGATGGATTTCCATTAATGAATGTTTGGGTTGTCACATGACACATGTTTTGAACTGAAATGTCAATTTTAATATGATAACAAAAAATATGAGTCATACTAGGACTACTATGCATAAGATTGAGGTGAGGCTCATTCTTACATGTAAAAAATTTCTTATGAATAATTTTAAAAAATTATCAAAACAATCTAAATGTATTTTCTTGTTTTTGAGTATGTGATGTGTGTTTTGAACATAAATGTCAATTTTAAATAAAAACACACACCTGGAGTCATAAGAGTCACACCGCGCATCAGATTAATGTATGGTTTATTATTACACATCACAAAGGAATTAAGGATCATTTTTTTAAATTATCAAATTAATCAAAATACATTTTTTGGTTTTGAGTATGTCACAAGTCTTTTTTTACTAAAATACAAATTCAAATTGAAAACATGCATGCTGAGTCATACTTGTCACATCATCTGTCAATTTAAATTGGCTAATTACTACACATCACAATTGACATATGAGTTATTTTCATATAGTATCAAGATAGTATGATTATGTTTTATTTATTTTCAGTTAGTGACACACATGTTAGACTAAAATGTTAATTTTAAATTGATAACATACACATAGAGTCACACGGGGCACACAATGTATCAGATTTAGGTACAAATAATTACTACATGTCACAAATGACTTATGGATTGTATTCATAAAATTTAAAAACAATATGATTGTTTTTTCCATTTTGAGAACATAATGTTTTTTTTATCTAAAATGAAATTTTTTTAAAAACAAGACAAACTTGGAGTCATACCTATCACACCATGCCTCAGATTAACATGAGGTTGATTTCTACACATAAAAAATGACTTAAGGAAAGTTTTACTAAATTATAAAAACAATATGAATGTGTTTTCCTGGTTTTAATTATGTCACATGTCTTTTTTACTAAAATTTCAATTTAAACTAAAAACACACACTTGGAGTCATTACAGTCACATCGTGTGTTGGTTTAACATGAGACTAATTACTACACATAAGAAATGACCAATGAGTCATTTTTATAAAGTATCAACACAATATAATTTTTTTTATTGATTTTAATTGAGTAACACATGTTTGGAACTAAAATTTAAATTTTAAATAGATAACATGCACTTTGAGTCACACCGATATCACAATGTATTAGATTGAGGTGAAACTGGTTCTTATATGTCACAAAAGACTTATTGATCATTATCCTAAAGTATCAAAACAATATGAATGCGTTTTCTCATTTTTGAGTATGTGACATGGGTTTTGAAATAAAATGTTAATTTTAAATAAAAACACACACTTATAATCATACATGTTACACCAGTCATGACCCGTCCCACGGGGCCTCGACGTGACTACCCCAATCTTGCCTTCCATAGGCCAAGGGTTGGTGACTAGAACCAAAAAGATTTTCCTGAAAAGGGAACACATTACCTTTTAGATCTATACACACTCAAAAAGGGAAACTGATGTACAAAAAAAGTAAGGTATAACTACAAGAGTAAAGTACAACCACATGCACAATTGTAAAAGAAAAATAGTGGGCCAGAATACAATCCCTAAAAACTGAAAAGAAACTAAAAAGCTGACGCATCTTCCCTAGAGCTCTTCCTTGAGGGTAATAGCTGTAAGTCTGAAGTCAAAGAAGAGGATCTTGACTTCTCCCATCACACAAAGCTTCAATAAGTCATGAACATCCAAATATTTCCGTGGAGTGCCAGTAGTCTGCACCAAACACACACGTGCGGGTGAAGCCCGTGTAGGGGTGAGTATAACAACTCAGTAGGGGACCCCTAGACCCCCAATGGTCACTCAGTAATCCACAAAGGAAAACATCACATGAAATACCCCAAAGGTAATAACACAAGCATGATCTAAATCATGAAGCACAAAACAAAATAGATAGATCGGTCTAACGGTATAACTTCAAGGTTACTAGGATAGGGATGACTATTCATAAAGCCAGATCATCCCATCCTCAGTAAATCTACTACTATCCCATATAGGTCACTGTATGCTGACCCGTATTGGTCGTTAGATGCTAACCCATATTGGTCGCTTGTGCTAACCCGTATTGGTCACTGGTATTGACCTGCATTAGTTGCTGGTGATGACCCTCATTGGTCAATGGTGTTGACACGTATTGGTCGCTAGTGCTGACCTGTATTGGTCACTTCTGATCAACCATATTGGTTGCTAGTATAGAGGTAGGTATCATTAGTCGTACAACAGGATCATCTCACTTTGAAGTTTCTGAGGCTGACTAGTATTAGTCTCTCGTCGTCTTAATGTCACAGTTAGCAATGGGATTCCTGTACGAAGCATGCCTAATCTCTGGAATATTCTACTCCTCAAGCCATCAGTCAAATTTCAACCAGTACGATGTCCGAAAAAATCATACCCAAGGGACCTCCCTGTCATAGGGGTCCCAATGTGATAGACGGTGCGTCGATTGGACGCCCGGTTTGTGAGACATGGGAACTTTTGTAAAAAGGATCCGGTTGGATTCAAGTCTAATAAAACCCAAGTCACATGTCAAAACTGTGTCAAAAATCACTTAGAGTATCTCCAAAGGACCTATTTATCATAAGGGTCATTATTCCATAGATGGTGCGACGATCAGATGCATGGTCTGTTAGTTACACCACTTTCCGAGAAACGGGGGTGATCACACCTCAGTTCGTCCCGACTCGGTCAGGCCTTCTTGAATATGCTGAAGGGAAAGCATCCCAAAAAGGGGTCACAATGCCACTAACGACATGTTAAACTGACAGTCGGTTAATTAGTTACGGGTGTTTCTTTATTGGGGTGCCAGTTGGGTCTGGGCCTGGTCTGACTCGGTCAAGTCGTCCCGATGCAATGGGTCCCATGGTCTACCTGACCCCACTCAGGTCCGGCCTATTAAGGGTCGGCCCGGTTCACTAGGTCTGGCCCGTCGGGGTCATCCCGATAGGTTCATGGGCCTGGGCCACGGTTGTCCCGGTCTGCGGGGTGGGGCTCGGCCCACCTGCGATGGGCCGCTGGACTGTGGGCTTGGCTCGGCCCGGTGGGTAGGTCCAGAATATTCAGCTGGCTCGCGACCGGCCCGGTCCACCTGAAGGTGGACAGTGTCTCCAGTTGTCCCCAAGGATGTGGGGCCATTTCATCTGGCTGGGGCAGTGCTTCCCCACTGTGTGCAATGGTCGGCCAGGTGGCCAACCGGTCTCTAGCCGACGTAGTGCAGCGTGGGGCAGCAACACCCCTTCTTGTCTCTGCCCGCTGGCCGGGGCTGCTGCCACCGACGGCGCCTAGAGGCGCCACCCTTCTCCTGCACATTTGTCTCGGGCCGACCGCCTCTCAACACTGCGGCATGGGATGGTTTGCCACCATCCCACTACCCGAGGTCAGTTGTTGCGGGCCTCCTCCGATGACCACTGGGTGCTACCGGTATGGTGTGCCGATGTTTCTTTCCGAAGTCCATCGAATGGGCTCTGGTGGTTTGTTTTTGGTGTCATCTATGCCTACGGGCCTCTCGGGACACCTCCGCCACTACATGAACCCTATCCCTACCTTGCCATCATATTACATGGTCGCGCATGGGAAACACAAGAACAACAAGATCGGTGAAGGGTCCTGGACTTGTTCGGATTGGCCCGCGCCCTCCGCGTTAGCATTTTAAAAAGGAGTGTCAGAAAAAATCAGAAATTTAGAAATAACTCTCGAATTGTATCCCCGCATCAACCTCCAGTGTTTATAAAACTATCTGTGGATCAACATGTTGGTCAGTTGATCCTTGTTCTTCATATAAGCCGAGAACGAGGAAGAAGGAATATCACAATATGAAAAACTGAAACCCCTACCTCGAGATCTGTTGGAGGTGTCATGGATCTGGAAGGAGGAGTGTCCATGTTGGATAGATTTGTTGATGTTCGTTGATCCTGGATCATTTTCGCTCGAGCTTCCATCCTCCATTGGTGGATATTGCTATAGGACTTCGCCAGAGTTTCCTTGCTTGAAGAAATCGTGTCAAAACCCCACCCCGAGATCCATTTAAATAGGAAGAAAAAAAGGTGAGTAACACATTGAAGAATTAATGAGGATCATTAAATAAATGAATGAACCTATTTTAATTCCCAATGGTAGAGTTACACAGTTGATGAGTCAATCCATTTATTTGGTTGACAAGTTACCGGTCCTACCACCACCGCTCATCTGTTGAAGAAAAAGAAAATTAAACAACAATTACATTTTATTTTGATTTTATTTAAAAAGTAATTTTTTTTCTCTCGACCTAATATGGTCGATGTGAAGCTACCCTTAAGAAAACACAACACTTTGGATTCAATAGTGGCCTCATATTTTTAATCTGAGAACCAGTTCAAAAGATAGAAAACTTTTCCCACACGTTTACTGAACATACATTAAAAAATGATTAGAAATTAATTATAGGAACTCCGAGCCATGGAATCATGTGCTGTCAATTTCAACAAACTTGTAATAATCCCAATTTTTTTTTTAAAATAATACATGGATTGTTTGGGTCATTACATTCTCCCCACCTTATGGATTTTTCCCCAAAATCTACAAAAAATAACTAAGGGAATAAAGAAGGGTACTGGGCCCACATATGAGCCTATCGCTCCCTTATGTTCTCCTAGAGATTCCAATGATGGCATAGAATTCACACCAGAGGTATCGACTACCCATAATAAATTTCCTCCTGTCAATCCTCTGTCTCCACCGGGTAATCCGCAAATGTAGCTCCATCGTCAATCTCCAGCTCACCATAGTTGATGATGTTAGATGGGTAATGCACGTATCTCCTTAGCTAGGATACATGTAAGGTTTCGGGAAACCTCTCCAACTGTGGAGGTTGTTCCATGTGGTACACCACCTTGCTTGTCCTTCGATGTATCAGGAATGGACTGATAAACCTCGGTGAGAGTTTACTGCCTCAGACAAATATCCATAGTCCCCATCGAGGGGAGACTTTCAAGAATTTGTGGTCCCCCTCCTGGAACTCCAGTGGTCTCCATCTCTTATCATCATAGGACTTCTATTGGTTATATGCAGTATTCATCCGCTCTCGGATGACCAACACCTTTTTAGTGGTAGGCCATACCATTTCTAGGCCCACGAGTGCTGGCTCTCCTGAGATCTGTCCAGCATAAGGGAAATCTGCACGGTCAACTATAAAACACCTCAAAAGTTCCATACAAATGGTGGATCGATGGATGTTTGTGTACGTAAACTCCACCAAGATTAGGTGGTCCACCCAACTGTGACCAAAATGTAGGACACATGCACAAAGCATGTCCTCCATGGTCTGGATGGTTCTCTTAGTCTGACCATCTTTCTATGGGTGAAAAGTTCTGCTCAAGTGAAGCTGAGTCCCAAAAGCCTCCTACAATAATTTCCACAACCGGTATGTGAAGGGTACATCACGGTTTGAGACTATCATCAAAGGCACCCCATGAAGTCGCACAACCTCTTAAACGTAGAGACGTCCCAAGATCTATACCGACCCCTTCTCCCGAATAGTAATGATGTGGGCTGACTTTGTGAGTTGGTCAAAGATCACCCAAATGGTATCATACTCTCTGGACAGATGCGGTAACCCTATCCTGAAGTCCATTGATATCGCTTACCACTTCCACTCTGGTATCTTGAGGGGTTGGGTCATTCCTGCTAGTACCGGATGCTCGGCCTTCACTTGTTGGCAAGTGAGGCATATAGAAACAAACTCCACCAAAACATTCTTCATCCTTGGCCACCAGTATTGACGTTGGAGGTCTTGATACATCTTCCTCATTCCTGGATGTACTTCCAAGGGGGATGTATATAACTACCTCAACACCTTCTCTTGTAGCTCCACTAGAACAACTGTACATCCTCTGAAAAAGATAGCTTACTCCCCACATTCAGAATATCTATCAGGTGCATGGACTGAGGATATCTGAGCACATGTAGTCTCACAACTTCTATCACTGAGTTGCACCTCCCTGACTCGATGAAGGAGTGGAGGGACAACTACCATTGACTAGAGGTATACTTTCACAAGTCTATCTACATTAGATATCTAAAGTGAGGATAAGTGCATCTAACACTATGTCCCCTTCTAAAGAGTATAGAAAATCACAATGTCATATTCCTAGAGGAACTCTAGCCAATTTCATTTTCTCAGATTAAGATCATTATGTGTGAAGATATATATATGATACCCTTGTGGTCTAAGTAAACAATGAACTACTAACCCATGAAGTAGTGTCACCACATCTTCAGTGAGATGAATAGTACTGCAAAATCCAAGTCGTGAGTTACATAATTCATCTCATGAGGCCTCAAATTTCATGAGACATAAGCAATCACTGTGTCATCCTACATTAGGATGCAACCAAGTCTGGTCCCTAATACAACATAGTTAACCATGTAGTAAGTGCCCTCCTCTGACAGACTCCAGATAGGAGTGATGGTCAAGATCTACTCAGCTGTTGAAAGCTATGTTCGCATGTCTCTTACCACAGGAAGGGTTTCCCCTTCTTCACCAAGGCGTTAATAGGCACTGCTACTCTGGATAAATCGTGTATAAACCTGTGATAGTAGCCTACAGATCTAAGGAAGCTCTACTCCACCATAACACCCCTAGGTGGTTCCCAAGAAAGTACTACCACGATCTTTGCTAGGTCCATTGCAATTATAGCATCTCAGATGACGTGTCCCAAGAATTATACCTTCTGTACCCAGAACTCACACTTCTAGAGATTCCCATATAAATGGTGCTCCCGGAGTGTGTCCATAACTATCCTCAAGTGTACAATGTGCTCTTCCTCAGATGCTGAGTACACCGAGAAGTCTTCAATGAACACCACCACGAAGCGATCTAGGTATGGATGGAAGATCCAATTCATGATCCCCAGGAACATTGCTAGAGCATTGGTCACTCCAAAAGACATCACCATGAACTCATAATTTCCATACCGACATCTGAAGGCAATATTCGGTATGTCTTCATCTTGTACCCTGAGGTGGTGATAGCCTGATCTGAGTTCTATCTTTCAAAACAAATGAGTTCCCTTTATATGGTTGAACAGATCATCGATCCTCGACAGATGATACTTGTTCTTCTTGGTCACACGGTTTAGGCCCCGGAAGTCCACACATAGCCTCAAACTTCCATCCGCCTTCTTGGAATACAACACCAGGGATTCTGATTAAGAAAAACTGGGCCATACTAATTACTTCCTATGTAAGTCCTCCAACTATACCCTCAGCTCTCAGAGCACCATAGGGGCCATCCGATATGCTGGTGTAGATATCAGTGAAGTTTTTCAGAACAAGTCAATGAGGAAGTCTACCTCTCTGTGAAGAGGTAGTCCTGAGACATCTTCTGGAAATATGGCCTCACACTAATCCACCACCACTAGGAACTGTGGGATCACCTCATACACTATGTCAAAGGTCAGGCAAGCCAGGTGATAGGTAATTATCTACACCATTCAGAGTGCAAGTCCATCTCGTGCTGCTCTATTTTCCTTCTCACCAACAAAGGAAAAATGCCCTCTATCTTTGCACTTACATCGCACTGTATCCTCTCAAGTAGTCAATCTATAAGTGAACTACTGATAGACAGTCCATGCCAATAATTAAGTCATAGGGCTTCAATTAAACTACTAGAAGATCTCATCTAAAACTCACTCCTCCAAGAGTAAGATCACACTGTCAGCATCAGTGTGTGACCGCTGAATCTCCTCCCGTAGGAGTATCCAAATGCAAAGGTCATGCTAAAATATCAGTCAGAATCATAGAGTCCTGAACTATGTCCATGGCAAGGAATGAATATCTAGAACCTATGTTGACAAGCACTACTGATAAAGTAGAGAATATACAAATTGTACCTCATATAATCTCTGGGATGTCAGGATTGTGAGCCTTTACTGCCTGTAGCTAAGCCTGTCCCCATTGACTTTCTCCTTGAGCTCGTGGTTGACCACCTAGGGTGGTGTTGGTATTGATTGGTGACCCCGAGCACCCCCCACTGCATGTCCTACTCTGTCGGCAGGCTGACAATCATGCTATTATCACTATTGCTGCCTTGGTGGCCCCTCCACCATCTTCTGATCATCTGCGTGGAGTGCCGGACAGTAACACGCTCTGTGATCCTGTCCCATAATGGGAAAATAGATCATGCCTTACTGGTGGCTCCCTCAGCCTCTCGATCCTCACACCTTTGAACATGCATCATGGGGTCATCCTCTAGATGTTCTATCCCACTTGGTCTTCTGCATTGTCTATCTAATGCCAACTGTAGATGACTCTGCTACCTGTCATCTAGTAGGGGCTGTCACTGTCGGTGCGTACTCGGCAAGGAAGCTCTCCATCAAATAAGCTGGCTCTAGCACCCCATATTGCATCGTGATGTTGAGATAAACTGTCATAGATCTAATCTATCATCAGAGCCCCTACACCAATGTTTGGGCCCTGAAGTAAGGGTCTCAAACCATGTTAGTGTAGTATCAGGAAAGGTCAGTAAATCTCACTGAGTACTGAGCCACAGTCTGGTTGCCCTACTATAGATGAAGCAACTCCTAAATATGCACAGAGGGTAGTGTCACTAGCATTAACTTCTCCATGAAATGTCTGTCAATATCTGGCCAGGTGAGGGTCATCTCCTCATTCACTTGCAGCTTCGAGCTCCACCATCAACATTCTGAGACCTGAAGAAATCTAGTGTCCATGATTTCCATCTGTTCGGTGGGTGTCTCTACTATGTAAAAGACACGCGAAACTACCTCAATATATTCTTCTACTGCTTGGGGTTCCATATCACCTCAAAACCTCAGAGGCCTCTGTATTTAGAACTCATGAAACGTGCTCGTCTAGCATTCCTAATCCACTGGTAGCATATGTTGCTCAACGGGTGGTGGTGCTACTGGCACACCACTCTTAGGCTCCATCACTATGAGTGGTCCATATACTGACTCCTCATCATTCAGTGGGCCACTTTCAAGATCTCTAACTAGATTCCTAGTTGGTTGTCTTCATGGAGGCATCCTGTAAAAAACAGATGTGTCTCAGTCAATAAGTTATACCTAGTGAGCTAACTCAAGAATGATCAAGAAAACGTTTCAAAGCACTAGAAACTGGTGTTCATGTACCGAGTTGGAAAACAAAATTTAGGGTCCTGGTGTATGGATATGTCGGCCGCCACACCAACACTAGACTCCCGATATTGAAGGCTAAACTCAAGACACTCTACACAATTTCCTCATTAAAAGTAATCGCTTTGTTATTCTGGTAGAACCATCCACCCTCTGATTCCACTTTGTCATGACCTGTCCGATGGGGCTTGGATGTGACTACCCAAATCCTGCCTTCTATAGGCCAGGGGTTGGTTACTAGCACCTAAAGAATTTTCCCGAATAGGGAAGGCATTGCCTTAGAGATCTGTAGACACTCAAAAAGGGAAACTGAATAAAAACCAACAAAAGTAAGGTATAACCACAAGAGTAAAGTACAAAAACAATAACTATTGTAAATTGAAAATAGTGGGCTGGAATACAATCCCTAGAAACTGAAAATAAAGTAAACAACTCACAAATCTTCCTTGGATCTCTACCTAGAGGGTAGTAGCTATATTTCTGAAGTCAAAAAAGAGGATCTCGACTAATCCCATTGCACCAAGCTCCACCAAGTCCCAAACCTCTAAAGTCTACCTTGGAGTGTTAGTAGTTTTCACCAGACATACATGTGTGGGAGGAGCCCATGCAGGGGTGAGTATAACTACTCATTAGGGGACCCTGAGACCCCCAAATGTATCATAGTAATCCACAAAGGAAAACATTACAAGAAATACCATAAAGGTAATATCAAAAGAATGACCTAAATTATGATGCACCAAGAAAAATAGATAGATCACTCTATTGGTATAACTTCAAGGTTACTAGGATATGTATGACTAGTTATAAATCCATATCATCATATCTATAGTAACTCTATGGATGAACCATATAGGTAACTGTATGCTGACCCATATTGGTCGCTAGATGCTGACCCGTGTTGGTCATTGGTGCTGACCCGTCTTGGTCACTAGTCCTGGCCCGTATTGGTCATTGGTGCTGAACTGTATTGGTCATTAGTGCTGACCTGTATTGGTCACTGGTACAGAGGTAGGGATGATTAGTCATACAACTAAACCATCCCACTCTGGAGTTTCTGATGCTGACATGTATTGGTCACTCTTCTTCATCATGTCACACCCAGCCACTGGATTCCCACACGAAGCATGTCTGATCTCCGGAAGATTCTTCTCCTCAATCCATCGATCAAATTTCAATCAGTACAAAGTCCCACAAAAATCATACCCAAGGTACTGTCTCATCATTGGGGCCTCAACGTGATAGACGACGCATCGATCAGACCCCCGGCCTGTGAGACATGGGCACCTTTGTAAAAACGGCCTCATTGGATTCATGTATGATCCAACCCAGGTCACACATCAAAACTCCATAAAAACTCACATAGAGTGTCTTTAAGGACCTCGTTGTCATAAGGGTACTTAGTCCATATATGGTTCATCGATCGGATGCCCAGTCAGTTAGTTATAGCCCTTTCTGTGAAATGGGGGTGATCGCACCTTGGTCTGGCCAAGCTCAGTCGGGCCTACAGGAATATGAAAAAGGGACTGATTCCCAAAAAGGGGTATCAAAACCACGTACAGTGTTTCAAATAGACATTTGGTTCATCAGTTACAGGTGTTTTTTTATTCGTGGGCCGATTGGTTCTGGGCTCAGTCTGACTCGGTCAGGCCGGCCTGACGTAATGGGTCCCGTCGTATACCTGATCCTATCCAGGTCTCAACCTTTAAGGATCTTCCCGGTTCTTTGGGTCTATCCCATCGGGGTCAGACCTACAGGTTTTTGGGCCAGGGCTGCGGTTGGCCCAGCCCTTCAAGAGGGGCTCGACCCACCCCGCTGGCCCGATGGGCGGGTCCATCCCATTTGGTCGGCCCGTGTTCGTCCTAGTTCACCTGATGATGGATTGTGTCTCCAACTGGCCCCGTGAATGTGGGGAAATTTAATCTGTCCTGTGGGGTGATACCCCACTGCATGCGATGGTCGTCCAGGTGACCCACTGTTCTCCAGCCATCACGGCACGACGCGGGGCAGCGCCGCCCTTTCTGCCACGGACCGCTGGACGTGGTTGTTGCTGCTTACGGTGCCTGTGGGTTCCCCCTTCTTTTGTGCAGTCGGATTGGGTCAACTACCTCTGAATACCCTGGTGAGTGATGGCACGCCACCTTCTCACTGCTTGCGGCCAGTTGGCTCGGGCCTCCTTCGGCCACCGTCGGGTGCCGCCGGCATGGCGTACCGACGGTTCTTTCCATAGGCCATCGGATTTGCTCCGGTGGTCCGTTCTTGGTGTCGTATATTCCTACAAGCCTCTCGGGTCATCTCCGCCATTGTGTGACCCCTATCTCTACCTTGCCGTAACATTTTCTGGTTCCACACGTGAAACAAAAAAACCACAAGATCATTAGAGGGTTCGGGCATTGTTCAAATTGTCCCGCACCCTCCACGTTATCATTTTAACAAGGGGTGTTTGAAATAATCATAGAATTTAGAAATAACTTCTGAATTGTAATCCCACATCAACCTCCCTCATTGAAATAACGATCCACAGATCAACCTGTTGGACGGTTGATCCGCATTCTTCGTATAAATCAAGAACTAGGAAGTTGGAATATCACAAAAAGTAAAAAAACCCCTACATCGAGATCCATTGGAGGTGTCGCAGTTGTGGAGGGAGGAGCGTCCAAATTGGATGCAGTCATTGGAATTCATCGACCTTAGATTTTTTCTTCCCGAAGATCTATCTATTATTGAGGGATGTTTCCACAAGACTTCTCCAGAGTTTCCTGGTTTGAAGAAGTCGTGCCAAAACCCCACCCCAAGCTCCATTTAAATAGGAGGGGGAAAAGGTGTGTAACACGTTGAGAAATTAATGAGATTAATTAAATGAATTAATGAACCTCTTTCAACTCACCTTGGTGGAGTTACGTAGTTGATGGTTCAATCCATTTATTAGCTTGAAAAGTTACCAGTCCCATCATCGTTCCTCATCTGTTGGAGAAAAAGAAAAGAAAATAACCATTATATGTTATTTTACTTTTCTTTAAAAAGTCCACAAACTACCTTTTTCTCCTGACCTACTCTAGTAAAAGTTAATATTATCTTATATAAATCCTAGAACTATAGATTCAATCCTTCACTCATATTATTAGTCCGAGAACAGATTCAAAATATAAATGATTCTACCCGCGCGTTTACTTAACATACCTTAAAAAAAGTTCAGAAATTTATTCTAGGAACACCAAGCCTTGGAATTATGTGATATCAATTTTCACATACTCTTAATAATCTTAGATAATTTTAAAAAATAATTTAATTTTTGGGTATTTACAACACCGTGAATCATATTGATGAGTGGTAGATTCCTACATGTTAAAAAATGTATAATGGACCATTGTATTAAGGTATCAAAATAATCTAAAATAATTTTCTCGGTTTTGGGTATGTGGCATGTGTTTTGATAATGAAATTAAATAAAATAAGTAGTAGTTATAAATGATAAGAAAATTAACTAAATAATAGTAGATAAAATGATGCATAAATTTACTACAAAAGTAGTTGTAAGTCACATATTCATGAGGTCTTTTTACATTATGACACCATGTATTCTTCCTATTCATTTCTAAACAAATTTATTTACTCTTTTAGATATGGGAAGAATTGGTAGTCTAGGATTTACTACAAAAATATAAATAAACAAACGATTAATAAATATTTTAAATAAAATTTTAATTTTTATCAATAATAAATCTTCAGAGATTCATGTTTTATTATGGAATATGCTATCTTTCCAAAAACAATTAATGTCATAACCATAATTTTTCCATTAGTTTATTTCAATAACTTTGAAAATATGAAGGAAAATAAGTAATTTTTTATATATGTTCTGATAGTGAAATATTATTATATATACCCTAATAATTATCCAGTTGTAGAGGTCGATAAGCTTCTTGTACTCATAGACTGCACTCATGCCTTGATTTTGATAATATTTAAATATCGCCCTACCATAACATTTTTTTCATTAAAACATAATATATAATGTATAAATTAATGTTTATTTGTAAAATGTTTCATGTAGTGTATTATAAATTAATAAATATATATGGCCCCAGCCTTAAACCTTACTTAATCTTGAGTTCTTACATGATTACACATTGAGGATCTTTTCAGGTTTAGATTTTTAGAGAATTAGGTCATGAAACTTGCATTACATTCCACATTTAGACAAAGTGGTTACATAAAAGACAGTATTCATTCTTCCCATCAACGGAAACATATTGAAAATAAAACATGGATTCTTTCTTGTCACATCATTGACACTATCATCACATCATGTACCTTTCCCTTAACATGTGAAAAACTTTTAAAAAACTTGGGATGAGCATAAAAAGCTCAGTAAGGGTTATAAAAATATGGAAAGGAAACATGAGTTCATATATACATAAGAATGAAATCATACTTTACCCATAAAAAAGGCACTTTCATATCTCATCAAACCATGAATAAATCATAGAAATCATAATACATAAAGGTAACTTGAGGCATTCATAACATTATAACGTAGCGAGTAACCCTCTTGGTTACGTTTGGAATACCCATCACAGTATATTCCCTAAATCTCTTCGGAGAAACCTTAACGTTTCACTCCTTCGCGTTACCCAATGCATTGGAGAGATATATCGGGCTCACCCGCCCTTAGTTTATCACGGAACCACCCGTTTTCATAACAATGCCCAAGAACCATAACAAAAATGTGTTACATAAAACATGCATAAAGGAAACATAACATTTCCACATTTCAATCCCAATATAACATTTTAGTATATCGAAATAATGAATCCATTCAAAAAGAAACCATTTCCAAAACCATTTAAAACATTTAATAAAGATATTTTTGAATCAAAGTGTCCCATACCACCTTGAAGCTTAAAATTTTAAACCATGAATATACATATATATAAATCCTTAAAACCATTTTGAAAACATGGATATTAATATGAGAAAATAATTAAAACATTTAAAATGATATTTTGGTTAAAGGGGTTTTACCAAAATTAGAGACACTTGAATACAATAATTGAGGAATAACATTTAGTAAGAACTTTATAATATCATGAGAATAAATGGATTCATGATATAATACTCCAAAGGATAGTATATGCACCATATAATAGTGAATTGGTTCATAACAACAATGAACCCTCAATAGAAATTTCAAATGTGATGAAATCCCTTATAAAGAAGGTATCCTTAAATTAAGGACAAATCAATCTCAAAAATATGCGTGACAAATATAAATACACCCAATATAAGTGGATATTAAGTGTAAAACAATAAAAGGTCATTCACACATATTCAATGGATGACATATTCAATCACTACATGTTGAACCCAAAGAAATCGAAATTGGGTTAAAAAGTTCCCTTGACAGCCTAACGACATCACATCAAAATGAGTTGATGAGAGATAAAAAACTGTATCTCATCACTTGGACATAAAATTTACATCAATAAGGATATATGGTAACATATCCCAACATAACAATATGTAAATTAAAAGACCCAATAAAAGAAGTCTTTTAAAAAAAGAGGAGGGTGAAAGGTTCCCTTACCGACTTGGGTATCGTTCAAAACATACACCCCATGAAAGAAGGACAATAGATCATTGATGTAAATAATCATAAAAGAAAGTATATTACACAAAGAGTAGAATAATGGACAGTACATACACCACTCAATGGAATTTGTGGCAAATGTATCATAAATCTCACGGGAATAAAAGTGAGATGAAAAATCCCTTACGAAAACTCGGCAGCCTAACGGCGCCACATAAAACTTCCAAATATGGATTGATGAGATCAAATAGGGTATCGCATCACACTACAATAAAATGTACAGCAAGAGGAATATAAAATAACATCCCCCAAAATTACAAAGAGGAGCTTAAAAGAAGTGACATAAAGGAGAGTACTTAAAAAGAAAGAGAGAGGTTAGATCTCTTACGAAAGTTCGGCAGTCTAACGGCGGCACTGAAAACATCCAAAATGGATTGATGAGAGAGAATAGGGTCTCTCATCACATGAAAATAAAAATTACAGTAAGTGTAATATAAGAGATCATCCCAATAACAAGAAATTTGGGCTTTAAAAGGAATGACCTAAAAGTGTGTACTTAAAAAGAAAGAGAGGAGTAGCATCCCTTACCTCGGGTCCGACTTGACTCGATCGTTATTTAATCTCCTGAATAATAAACTTGAGTTAATTTATACTTCCTTAAGAACATTTTTCAAGTTCATTATTACTTTTATATCACTTATTAACATGTCATAAACATTATGTAATCATTTAAGTTAATAATATTTGTTTTGCCGATATTTGGTTCTTAAGTCGAAAGTGGACTTCTTACAATTTCATGTTGTTCGTGTGGACAAATGTTTATTATATCCAGAATTTTATTCATGATTTAGATATCATATATGTCATATATATCCAGTACATTCATGCATTTATAACATTACATAATCATTTAGAGGTAAGAAATGAAATGCACCGTTCATGGAGACGGTAAGTCGTACGTACGCATGAACACTACTTTCATTTCTATTTCGTATTTTATAGAATGGAATAATAATGATATAAAGTTATATTATAATTCCAGTATAACATCATATATAATATCATATTTCCATCCATTATACATCCCACATATGGTATTTAACGAATAAAATCACTTTTAGGGTGCGGTAGTCCACACTTCCTTAAATGAAGATATCGCGTATACCCATAATGGAAGCCATAAAGGTAAGACACAAATGAAAAATACAGAATCATAAGTAAAACATAAACATATTATATATCATATATAAAAATAGTGATATCATAATGGCCACCTTTTAAGGTGTTAAATGAGTGTTGAACAATCATCGTTTCTGGAGGCAGAATTTCACCATCCACGGAAACCGTATGTTCTTTAACCATTTGATGTAGTTGTGTGAGAGTGTAGCTAGAATAAATCTTATAACAACATAATAGTATATTTAAGATACTGGTGTTGTTAAAAAATAAGTAAATAAAAAGAGTTTAGGGGGTTGGAGAAGAAAAATAAATCAAATGAACATGAGAGAATGAATTACCTTTAAAAGTGTAACTCCTTTTGATTTGAGCCTAAAGGCTTCCTTTGAAAGGATTCTGCCCAAAGGGAATCCCCTAGGATGAGGAGAGAGATGTTTAGAGAGTAAATGGGCAGGGGTTGGCTGATCCAAAGGCTTGAGGAGTGTGTGAAATGAGGTAGAGGTGGGGGCCTTTTATAAGAGGAGAGGAGGGGCACTTTTGGAAAGTATGAAATATTACTTTATATGAAAATGTGTTTCGGTTTTAAAAGGTCCCAAATTGATATAATTCGTGGATAAGGTGATAAGGGTTCGAAATCCACCCATCCAATAAGTTTTGGACATGTGTAGGTCATAGAGTTTACATTATCTTCTCATTTTATTTAAATCGTCAGATAATGATGTCATCGCTGCATCATTATGATGTCATAAATACTTTATATTATTTAATGTCTAAAAATTATAAAAAATTACTATGATGTAGGAAATAGTTTTATATTTCCAATTACTATTTATAATAAAAAATCTGACTTGTATAACCCCACTTAAAAATTGTTTTAGTAAAACATATCATGTTTGTGTCATTTTTACTTTTACATTAAATAAAAAGTTATTTATGTCATTTCCCAACCAAAGTGGCTCCATGGGGTCCCCAAGTTGACCCATGGCTTGTCTTGGTCGTCCATTACACATACATTGATGTTAGGACATGTGTCAAGTTCATTTCATATTATTAAAACATTATTTTTACCTTAAACTACACTAATTATCTCTAATCGTGATTAAAAACTTAATAAGTTACTATTCACCAAAAAATTATTTTAATCTCATTGAACCGAATATTACTTCTTAATGACAACCATGTATATCAGATTTTTGGAAATCAAAACACAATGATGGAAAAATTTAAATTTAAACGGAAAATCAGTTTTTATAAGTACCACTTAGTGGTTTCACTATTCATCAAAAATTGAAGTTTTTCAGAAAATTACCAAAAATTCACCCTAAGCTATATTTGATATTACGAATTCAAAAATGAAGTCTATTTTACAAAATTCAAAACATATAAGTCACATTAATTAATTTAATAATTAATTCCCGCTGTCAGAGCAAATAGCGTGTTTTTATAAAACAATAAGTATCAAAAGATTGACACCAGTTTAAGTCTAATTTCAAAGTGAAATTGATTCCAATGACCACCATTGGATTTAATGATAAAAATATATTCTAATTTCACTTTAAAACCAATTAAAAATATAATATAATCATATAAATAAATTATATTAAAAAGAGGTTTTGAATTAAAATACAACATTTTAAACTATTCATTGAAAAAATGAACTTTATCGGAAAGATACCAAAAATTTACACAAAGTAAATTTTGATGTCCCGATTCTTAAGAAGTGTTTTATTTGGTCCAATAGAATGTATAAGAGTGAACAAGACTATATTTAATGATGGTTCAACATCAAAAGGTCATAAGTGAACCTTTAGTGAAAACTAGGGCATATTCGCCTAAAATTGAATTCATTCCGTATTTTAAGCCTCTATCCTTTATTGGATAAATGTAAAAACATTTAAAAACATATATAATAATACTTTAGTTATTTCTATCCATTCCCGCCATTACAATGGCTACATGTTAACTACCATTTAAAATAATATTATTTTATTATTAGAGTGCAACGTAAGATTCCCAAGAAACTCGTTGTTGCTTGTTGGGTACGTCATCGAGCATATCGTCCCCTTTAAAGTCATATCAATATTTTATTCACAAATATGGATAAATATGAAAATGTAATATTATTTATTTACCTGGGGTGTTACATCCTTCCCCCCTTTTGGGAATTGCGTCCTCGCAATTTTTAAAATTGATCTTGGAAACATCCTTGAAAGTCCCACATCGGAACAAGAGTCGGTAAAATAATCACTTTAAAATAAAGAAAGATAAGCACAGAGGTCACCCGAGTTAACCCATACTAGGATTCCATGTAGAAAAACATAGGCATGGAAGAAAAAGAAAAGGGTCATGTTCTTTAGGGAGAGTGATAGTAAACATGTCTAGGAGAAAGTTAACAATGAGAAAATCACAAACTTGTGATGGGTTAAACGGTATTCGATTCCCCAGTGGTAAATGTTAATAGACAAATTTTTTGTTTTAAGTTACTTTTTATTGAGGAATTTATTCATAAGGAAACATAATCACTTATCATGTTGACTTTCAACTTTTACTAGATTCCTTAATCAAACCCATATTTTTTCCAAAAGACGAGTATTTAGGGAGACTTGTTCGCATAAAGATACTATAATCAACTTCTAGAGAATCACCTAATCCACAAAAGAGAACTATATACATCCCATGTCTTTAGGCTTTAACCAAAACCAAAACCAAAATGTTTAGTACAAGGTCAGATAATCCAGAAAAGGATAACCCATTAAAAAGAAAATCCATGCTTAATCTCCAAAATTTGTCCAACAAAACCCAATGTTCAACGAGGACCATCCGATAAACAATTTGTCCATAAAATTCTTCAAATTAACCAAACTAAGGTTGAAACCCAAATATTTTAAGGATTTAGCCACATAGTCTTCCATGTTAAATCGTAACATTTATCTCCAAACAACATCAGTTTCTCCTAAAGTCTCGTATTGAAAAGTAATTAACTTAATCACATATCCTCCATGATAGGTTAATAATTTTCATAAATAACCCAAAATCAACTTACTCTTAATTCATAAAATCGTATAACTAAAAAAAATAAGTCAAACTAACCATGGACTTCACGTAGTCCAGTGGTAGGCGATAAATACCAGTCACACTTTATTTGTGGGTTCGATTCCCGCAGCTTTGTCCGACGCAACGGGTAGTCACACGGTCTGCGTGTTGTCCTTTTTCCAAAACTATATAATTATGAAAACATTCCCCAAAATGAGATAGAATCTTCAAAGATGATCATAACATATTTTACCCTCAATTTTATCTCATTCCTTTCATTTTCTATCATATCATAGAGTAACCCATAATTACCTAAAAAGTAAGGATCATATAAACCCTAATGCTTACCTTAATAATTATTACCTGAATTTCCACATCGAGTTGACCATATCGTACATGATGAATTAGAGAACTCACCAAGGTTGAAGTGGTTGATCATGACTCTTTGATAGTTTGTTTAGAACAACCATGAGATTCCTCATTGAATCCCCCATCTCATCTAGTCTCTTAATCAGAGAACCACTACAGATTCCTTCAAACCCATTGTCACTTTGGTGCCTGCTAGATCCAGCCATTTACTAAAACCAAAAGGTCAGTGTGAGTATATCAACATAACAATCATGTACTAATGAGGAAGATAAACACTATCATATACTTACTCATTCACTTTATCTAAAACTAGGCCTCTTTTTGAAATCCTAACCATTATGGTAATGTCACTTATGCTTAAAGAATACCCTAACCTCTAAAGTTATCTAAACCGACATTTGATACCAACTATAAGGCCCCAGCCTTAAACCTTACTTAATCTTGAGTTATTACAAGATTACACATTGAGGATCTTTTCAGGTTTAGAGTTTTAGAGAATTAGATCATGAAACTTGCATTACATTCCACATTTAGACAAAGTGGTTACATAAAAGACAGTATTCATTCTTCCCATCAACGGAAACATATTGAAAATAAAACATGGATTCTTTCTTGTCACATCCTTGACACTATCATCACAACATGTACCTTTCCCTTGACCTGTGAAAAACATTTAAAAAACATGGGATGAGCATAAAAAGGTCAGTAAGGGTTATAAAAATATGGAAAGGAAACATGAGTTCATATATACATAAGAATGAAATCATACTTTACCCATAAAACAAAGGCACTTTCATATCTCATCAAACCATGAATAAATCATAGAAATCATAAGACATAAAGGTAACTTGAGGCATTCATAACATTATTACGTAGGGAGTAACCCTCTTGGTTATGTTTGGAATACCCATCATAGTATATTCCCTAAATCTCTTCGGAGAAACCTTAACGTTTCACTCCTTCGCGTTACCCAATGCATTGGAGAGCTATATCGGGCTCACCCGCCCATAGTTTGTCACGGAACCACCCGTTTTCATAACAATGCCCAAGAACCATAACAAAAATGTGTCACATAAAACATGCATAAAGGAAACATAACATTTCCACATTTCAATCACAATATAACATTTTAGTATGTTGAAATAATGAATCCATTCAAAAAGAAACCATTTCCAAAACCATTTAAAATATTTAATAAAGATATTTTTGAATCAAAGTGTCACATACCACCTTGAAGCGTAAAATTTGAAACCATTAATATCCATATAAATAAATACTTAAAACCATTTTGAAAACATGGATATTAATAAGAGCAAATAATTTAAACATTTAAAACGATATTTTGGTTAAAGGGGTTTTACCAAAATTAGAGACACTTGAATACAATAATTGAGGAATAACATTTAGTCAGAACTTTATAATATCATGAGAATAAATTGATTCATGATATAATACTCCAAAGGATAGTATATACACCATATAAGAGTGAATTGGTGCATAACAACAATGAACCCTCAATAGAAATGTCAAATGTGATGAAATCCCTTATAAAGAAGGTATCCTTAAATTAAGGACAAATCAATCTCAAAAATATGTGTGAAAAATATAAATACACCCAATATAAGTGGATATTAAGTGTAAAAAAATAAAAGGTCATTCACACATATTCAATGGATGACATATTCAATGACTACATGTTGAACCCAAAGAAATCGAAATTGGGTTAAAAAGTTCCCTTGACAGCCTAACGACATCACATCAAAATGAGTTGATGAGAGATAAAAAAGTGTATCTCATCACTTGGACATAAAATTTATATCAAAAAGGATATATGAGAACATATCCCAACATAACAATATGTAAATTAAAAGACCCAAGAAAAGAAGTATTTTAAAGAAGATGAGGGTGAAAGGTTCCCTTACCGACTTGGGTATCTTTCAAAACATACACCCCATGAAAGAAAGACAATAGATCATTGATGTAAATACTCATAAACGAAATTATATTACTCAAAGAGTAGAATAATGGACATTACATACACCACTCAATGTAATTTGTGGCAAATGTATCATAAATCTCACGGGAATAAAAGTGAGATGAAAAATCCCTTACGAAAACTCGGCAGCCTAACGGCGCCACATAAAACTATCGAATATGAATTGATGAGATAAAATAGGGTATCTCATGACACTAAAATAAAATTTACAGCAAGAGTAATATAAAAGAACATCCCCCAACATTACAAAGAGGATCTTAAAAGAAGTGACATAAAGGAGAGTACTTAAAAAGAAAGAGAGAGGTTAGATCTCTTACGAAAGTTCGGCAGCCTAACAACGCCACTCAAAACATCCAAAATGGATTGATGAGAGAGAATAGGGTCTCTCATCACATGAACATAAAAATTACAGTATGTTTAATATAAAATATCATCCAAATAAAAAGAAAGATGAGCTTTAAAAGGAATGACATAAAAGTGTGTACTTAAAAAGAAAGAGAGGAGTAGGATCCCTTACCTCGGGTCCGACATGACTCGATCGTTCTTTAATCTCCTGAATAATAAACTTGAGTTAATTTCTACTTCCTTAAGAACCTTTTTCAAGTTCATTATTCCTTTTATATCAATTATTACCATGTCATAAACCTTATGTAATCATTTAAGTTAATAATATTTGTTTTGCCGATATTTGGTTCTTAAGTCGAAAGTGGACTTCTTACAATTAAATGTTGTTCGTGTGGCCAAATGTTTATTATATCCAGAATTGTATTCATGATGTAGATATCATATATGTCATATATATACAGTAAATTCATGCATTTATAACATTACATAATCATTTAGAGGTAAGAAATGAAATGCACCGTTCATGGAGACGGTAAGTCGTACGTACGCATGAACGCTACTTTCATTTCTATTTCGTATTTTATAGAATGGAATAATAATGATATAAATGTATATTGAAATTACAGTATAACATCATATATAATATCATATTTCCATCCTTTATACGTCCCACATATGGTATTTAACGAATCAAATCACTTTGAGGGGGCGGTAGTCTGCACTTCCTTAAATGAAGATATCGCGTATACCCATAATGGAAGCCATAAAGGTAAGACACAAATGAAAAATACATAAGAATAAGTAAAACATAAACATATTATATACCATATATAAAAATAGGGACATGATAATGGCCACCTTTTAAGGTGTTAAATGAGTATTGAACAATCATCGTTTCGGGAGGCAGAATTTCGCCATCCACGAAAACCGTATGTTCTTTAACCATTTGATGTAGTTGTGTGAGAGTGTAGCTCGAATAAATCTTATAACAACATACTAGTATATTGAAGATATGGGTGTTGTTACAAAATAAGTAAATCAAATGAGTTTAGGGGGTTGGAGAAGCAAAATAAAACAAATGAACATGAGAGAATTAATTACCTTTAAAAGTGTAACTCCTTTTGATTTGAGACTAAAGGCTTCCTTTGAAAGGATTCTTCCCAAAGGGAATCCTCTAGGATTAGGAGAGGGATGTGGAGAGAGTAAATGGGCAGGGGTTGGACGAGACAAAGGCTTGAAGAGTGTGTGAAATGAGGTAGAGGTGGGGGCCTTTTATAAGAGGAGAGGAGGGGCACTTTTGGAATGTATGAAATATTACTTTATTTGAAAATGTGTTTCGGTTTTAAAAGGTCCCACATTGATATAATTCGTGGATAAGGTGATAAGGGTACTAAATACACCCATCCAATAAGTTTTGGACATGTTTAGGTCATAGAGTTTACATTATCTTCTCATTATATTTAAATCGTCAGATAATGATGTCATCGCTGCATCATTATGATGTCATAAATAATTTATATTATGTAATGTCTAAAAATTATAAAAAAATTACTATGATGTAGGAAATATTTTTATCTTTACAATGAATATTTATAATAAAAAATCTGACTTGTATAACCCCACTTAAAAATTGTTTTAGAAAAACATATCATGTTTGTGTCATTTTTACTTTTACATTAAATAAAAAGTTATTTATGTCATTTCCCAACCAAAGTGGCTCCATGGGGTCCCCAAGTTGACCCATGGCTTGTATTGGTCGGAAATTACACATACAATGAGGTTAGGACATGTTTCAAGTTCATTTCATATTATTAAAACATTATTTTTACCTTAAACTACACTAATTACCTCTAATCGCGATTAAAAACTTAATAAGTTACTATTCACCAAAAAATTATTTTAATCTCATTGAACCACATTTTACATATTAATGACAACCATGTATGTCAGATTTTTGAAATTCAAAACACAATGATGGAAAAATTTCATTTAAACGGAAAATCAGTTTTTATAAGTACCACTTAGTGGTTCCAATATTCATCAAAAATTGAAGTTTTTTCAGAAAATTACCAAAAATTAACCCTAAGATATATTTGATATTCCGAATTCAAAAATGAAGTCTATTTTACAAAATTCAAAACATATAAGTCACATTAATTAATTTAATAATTAATTTCCGCTGTCAGAGCAAATAGCGTGTTTTTATAAAACAATAAGTATCAAAAGATTGACACCAGTTTAAGTCTAATTTCAAAGTGAAATTGATTACAATGACCCCCATTGGATTTAATGATAAAAATATATTCTAATTTCACATTAAAACCAATTAAAAAGATAATCTAATCATATAAATAAATTATATTAAAAAGAGGTTTTGAATTAAAATACAACATTTTACACTGTTCATTGAAGAAATAAACTTTATCGGAAAGATACCAAAAATTTACACAAAGTAAATTTTGATGTCCCGATTTTTAAGAAGAGTTTTATTTGGTCCAATAGAATGTATAAGAGTGAACAAAACTATATTTAATGATGGTTCAACATCAATAGTTCATAAGTGAAACTTTAGTGAAAACTAGGGCATATACGCCTAAAATTGAATTCTTTCTGTATTTTAAGCCTCCATCATTTATTGGATAAATGTAAAAACATTTAAAAACATATATAATCATATTTTAGTTATTTCTATCCATTCCCGCCATTAAAACAGCTACATGTTAACTACCATTTAAAATAATATTATTTTATTATTAGAGTGCAACGTAAGATTTCCAAGAAACTCGTTGTTGTGTGTTGGGTACGCCATCGAGCATAGAGTCCCCTTTAAAGTCATATCAATATTTTATTCAAAAATATGGATAAATATGAAAATGTCATATTATTTATTTACCTGGGGTGTTACAAAATATCATCATGTGTGGTAAATGTTTTTGGTATCCATGCATTGAATCTAGAAAATAAATTTTTGTAGTATCCAAAATGATATCAATGTGTATCCAATACTAACAAACAATAAATTAATAATAAGTAAATAAAGGACTAATAATATATTGGATATGATAAAATTTTAGATTTTTACCCCTACATTGTGGGTATTAATAAAATTTTATTGCCTCTATGTTTTATTTCAAACATTGTTTCCAGTTTTTCCGCTATTACTTCATATTCCTTTGGTTCTGATAAGAATTGTTGTGTAGAAGTGATGTGAGGACTAATGAGTTTAAATTTTTGTTCACAGAATTTCCCTTCAAATAGTACACATACATACACCTACCAAAAATATAGATAATATTTAGTCATAACTAACATATTAGACCAGCTATTGGATAAAAAAATTTAAAAAACACACCTCATGTATACATTTAAAACTAATAAGTCTAGACATTCATGATTTAGGATTTAATTTTCATTATCAAGACCAATATAGTTTGTAAGGGGCTCTACATACATTTTTATCTAAAATAAGTTATGGTTGTGTCACCAATTTTAAATTTTTATCCACATAAAACTATAGTGTTAGTAAATTTAGATGTTGAATTGACATGGTAAAGGTACTTTTTAACAAACGTTTGTATTGATTATTTGATCCTTTAGACCATTTTGATTCGACCTTTCATTTCAACCCTGACCTTTCTATGTATGTAATAAAATTCATTGGTTTATTCTTTTTTTCATTAAATGTTAATGGTATTACATAAAATATAAATTGTAATGGAATACCTCCTTACCAACATGTATTTTTATAAAATCAAAAAACCATGATATGAAAGTTAGAATATAAACATCGACCATATGAACATCTAGATCATCAAGTGGAATAAGTAAACCATCACTCAGCTCAGGATATAAATGAATCCCCACTCCCACATGAACTATTGGATGTTTTTTATTGTGTATAATATCTACTTGGGTATTTACACTGGACCACTCACAACATGGTGATGAGAGGGTGCTTATAGATATAAATCACAATCATTATCACCCTATAGAACATCAATAAATAAAAGGTATCAGCAACTGCTAAATTTACATTGTGCATAAAAACTTATGAAAAAATTTATTATCTCATGTAAGGAATCCCTTTGAGGGTAACGGCTCACCTCAAAGCCTTGGGGGGGGGGGTCTTCTTGTAGTGGTTGTGTTGTGTTATTTCTTATATTTGATTCTTTCCCATAACATTTTATAATAACTCATATTACTAATTATTTTTTATATATATGTTAATCATGCCTATATTTCATCCATTTTCTTATCTTTGTCCCCCATGTTCATTTCATTTCTAAAAATATGTTTGGGGTGACACCCCGAAAACCGAACCTCTAACCTGACTCTATTTTTCTAGCTACATAAAGGGAAGTAATAATAGTCATTAATAAGGAATAGACAATGATGATTCATGTGTCTAAAATGGATAAAAAATATAAGAAAATATGTTTAAATTATTATATAATACTAATTTAAAGAAGATTTTTTTTATTATGTCATACTTACACATGTTTCTCATACCTTTTGTGTGTTTTCATCTATCAGTATCCTATCTTTATTTACATGAGACTCCTTCCATAGTACATGATGTGGGATGTATGTTGATTTGGGTTTTGATTCATCAATCTACATATAAAAAAAGGAATATAATTATTTTTTTTATTTCATGTCACAAATAAGTATTACTATAGATTTAAAATACATTCCATTTTTTTCATGTCAAGCATACACCATCCTTACTTTATGGTAGGGGTATGTTGGTTTTTCTACATGTTGGTTTTTTTCATCCCTTAGTTTTCATTTCATAAATTAATAATTATTAGTCAAAGTGATAAATACCTGTAACACCCGAGACTTTTATGTTATATAAACCATCAAAGGAATCTTTTTCTACACAACACTTGCTTGGCTTGCTTTACACGCAATCGCGACCTTCCTCGATAGCTTGCGTCGTACGCAATACCGAGTTTCACTAAACAACAATATGTTATTAAAACTAGCCGTTATGAATAGTAATAACCACTTTTTGAAATTTTATAAATTTTATTTTTCAAAATGGACTTCATTTTTGGACTCAGAATATCGAAATTAGCCTAGGGTGAAATTTTGGTATTTTTCTGAAAACTTTCAATTTTTGATGAATAGTGAAACAACTAAGTGGTAGGTTAAAAACTGAATTTTGCATAAAAACTTAATTTTACCGCTTCTGTGAATGGAATTTCGAAAATCCGACAGACACGGTTGATATCAGTAAGTAAAATGTGGTTCAATGAGATAAAAATAATTTTTTGGTGAATAGTAAATTTTTACTTTTTTTTACCGCGGTTAATAGTAAATAGGGTAACTAAGGGTAAATATGATATTAATATTACCCTAAAACATGTCCTAATTCTATTGGACAAGTGTAATTCGACCAAAAACAAACTTAGGAATAAAATATTACCATTTAGGCCCACTTGGATTAGATTAGGACATTTATTATTAATTTATTTAAAGAAGGGTTAAAATAGTTAAAATCAAAGTTTAATAAGTAAATCATTTTTAATATGGCGTTATACATAAGATAAATTCAATTGTAAATATTCATTAGAAAGATAAAAAGATTTACTACATGATTATATTTTATTTGTAATTTTTAGACATCAAATAATTTAATTTATTTATGACACAAAGATGATGCAGTAATTATCTTATTAATGAAATATTGACATAATTGATAATATAAATACCAAAATAAATGTAATTTAAGACTTTTTATGAATTACAATAATTTTCTAGGTTACTATGATATATTAATGTTGATTTAATCAACTTTTTTCGAACATATAATTCTGTTATGACTTTCACAAAAATCATATATCAAATAGTGTCAAAATTGACACAAAATAGTTTTTAAATCAAATATTATATTATTAATTGTTATTTTATTCCTAAAAATCTAAGGTTCGGCCAAATGACTTAGATAAGGATATATATATTAATAATAAACAATTTGGGGTTCGTTTGGCATGTTATAGTAAGTTTATTAACCATATAGTGAAAGAAAACAAAAAGACATGGTAAAAGTTAAATTATTTAACTTAGAGTTAAATCTAATTGATAAGGTTAAAATAATACCCTAAACTTGTCTAAATCCAATTGGTTGATAGTATTTAGGCCCATCCCTACATTATCTTCGAAATAAGACCCTTTGGAGCCATTATAAACCTATTTTGACTTTAATATAAAATAATATTTTGAGATATTCCTAAGGTGCCCCTCTCCTCCCTTATAAAAGGGCACCTCCTCCCCCTCCTCCTCACACCAATTTGAGCACTCAAGCTCGGCCAACCCCTGCCATTTTCCCTTCTACACTTCCCTAGAAACATCTTAGAGGTTTTGGTCTTCCTCAAAGACCAATTTTAGTGCCCTAAGAGGAGGTCTCAAAGAGGCGCTTCAAAGAAGAGGTAATTACCGTTACCAATTCTTTCATCTTTATTTCTTCTTCCACTTATTCTTCTTAGGTTGTTTCATTATGAAGTAATAAAATCAGTATTACTCATATACTGATATGTAATTATAACTATGAAACAACCCTATTTCACAATCTATCCATCCTACGGAAAAAGAAATCACCGCGCGTGCGTACGTACGGAATACCGTCTCCACGCCGTGGTGTAATCTATTTTCCACCATCACTTTACAAGGATGGGTATAATGGTGTAATGAGTAACTATTTATAATTATTATAAAGTAATATTGATACTGAAATAATATATATATACTCCAATACAGTTCCACGATCATAGGAACGATATCATCACTCGTGTGTACGTACGGAATACCGTCTCCACGATGTGATGCGACTCGTTCTACATGATCATCATTACATAGTAATTATATAAATGAATTGAATGAATAAATATGATATATGTTACACTAATACCATTCTGGATATAAGGTATCTATAACCTTAAAATAAGAATAAGAATGTATTCGGCAAAACACGCATAAGAACAAAAGGCAATAAAGACCCGAGTAACGAGTAACAATGAAATATTACTAACAAGAAGCTAAGAATACGACCATATATGATATCATATCAATATGTATGATTCTGGAATAAGTCAATAACATTATTTAAACCATTTATACAGGAGCTTCGGACACATACAAAGCTAATCGGACCTAAGGTAAGGGAAATATCACAATCTCACTTTTATCCGAGATTGTTTTTACTTTGGTAATTACTGGGGTGTATTTTATCATCCAAATCCATGTTTCATCAATATGTAATATTATTTACATCCACCTACAATTGTTTAAATCCATTTTTACCCTTCGGTGAGTTTTTAGTAATATGTATGAAAGGAATCTTTTGTCGTTTTTCGTACGAGGTACTTTTTGACTTTTCCGACAAAAGTACGAAGAATGTTTTTTTTAACTTATACGGCACGAACGGATTTCTACTGTTTTATAAAGCCTTATTTTCATGAAGCTTCCTCTAAAAGATTTCATGACTATTTTCAATAAAATCTCTTTCTTTTAAAATTGCATGATGTTTTGTGAAAAGAAATTGATTTTGAAGAAGAAAGGATATTTTCCTCAAGAATTCAATTCAAGTGTTTTATCAAAATTATTTTCCATCTAAGATAAAGGGTTATGTTTCTATCCATATTTTTACATTGATTTGACTATGTTGTGATGGAATTATGTTTATGAATTCTTTTATCTTATATGAATTGATTTATGATGTCATGATGTTTCAAGAATCCCATTTTTGTTACATGTGTTATGCGATGATGTATGTTTTATGATTATGTGGCACACATAAGAAAGGATTCATTATAAGATGGGTGGGACCTATATCTCCCTCCAATGCATTGGGTAAAGATTTTATATCTCATGGGATAGACATGGCTGGAATGGAAGGTTATTTAGGTTCAGTGATACAGGACTGAAACGAGGAGTGAACTCGGTTCAGAAAGGGACTTTGTCCACTAAGATAGTCTTGGCAATGAGTCATGACTAACAAGAAATGATTTTCCATGATTATGTGTGCATGCCACAAAGTATCAAGTTTTATGTTATGATTATGGGGATCTCATTTTCACTTCTATGATTTATTCCATGTTAAGATATTATGATCTTTTTTGCAGGTTTTGATTTTCATAAAGATATGATATGATTTTTATTTCCTTTATTTGCCCTTGCTGAGCATTTGAGCTCACCCTTTTATGTTTTCTTTTCCCCAGGTCAGGAAGATGGATATTAAGTAGAATATGCTAAAAGGGACCCTAGATATGATGAAATAAATGGGAGACACTGTAGAAGATTTATGAACCAGTTGTTTATGTTTCCCAGTTTCTAAAGACACTATACCTATACGGTCCTTTGTGGTTTTGTCATATGTTGTAATAAGTGTGCTTCAATTTTGAAGTATTAACAATGTATGTAAAGTACGGGTCGTTATAGTTGGTATCAGAGGAAAGGTATAGTCAACCTTTGGAAACTAGGATGTGAAAGCCTTAGTAAGAACCCTAAGGATATGTCTAAGCATAGAACACAATCTTAGTGTTTTAGAAATGTCCTTGAATACCCTAGGATAAGACCTTAAGCATGAAAATTTTATTCTTGAATTATGTGGTTTTCCTATTATAATTAGTGTTGCTCACACTATTCTTCTTGGTTTTAGTCAATGGCTGGAACTCGAAGGAACCGTGTTAATGCGGAATGCGATGGGCAATGCAATGATTGTCCCCCTGAGCAACCAAATGATATGGGAGCTGGAATGCAAAATCTTGTAGCCATGCTCACACAACTTTCTCAAGCTATGAATCATGCATGACTTCCAAACGAGCAATGGAAGGAGCAACATTCTGTTGAATCCTTCATGAGGCAGCGTCCAGCTTCTTTTAGTGGGTCTACAGATCCATTAGTTGCTGAACAATGGATTAGTACTACTGAAAAGATATTTTCAGTTCTTCAATGTTCTGAACATGATAAAGTCATCCTAGCAGTGTATCGTTTGGAAGGAGATGCTGATCAATGGTGGAATCTTATTAAGAATACGAGGCAAAGAGATGAAATTGAGTCTATGGAATGGGACGAGTTCAAGAACTTATTTTTCAATAAGTACTTCCCTCGTATTCTCCGAACAAAGATGGAGAAAGAGTTTCTTGAACTGAAGCAAAGGGATGATGAATCTGTTAGTACCTATGAAGCAAATTTTACAAGACTTTCAAGGTACGCTTCTGGTATTATTATCCAACCTGAGAGTAAGATCGATCGATTCTTTAGTGGCTTAAAACCAAGTCTTCGAAGGGCGTTAGCCATAAGGGACTTCAATAGCTACGAGGAAATCGTTCGATGTGCTCTCAAAGTCGAGATGGAGATTGGAGTAACCCATCAGTCGCATGGGTTTGATAAGAAGAGGAAGATGGAATTCAAAGAAAAATCTAAAGATCACACGGAAAAGAAGATGAGATTTTCCTTATGCTCAAAGTGTGGAAAGAAACATGGAGGGAGTTGTCTTAAAGGGACAAGTAAATGTTTTAAATGTGGAAAAGAAGGTCATCGGGCATTTGAATGCCGTGATAATGGGAAAAAGATGTCTAATGACGCAAACAAAGGAAGGGATACACAGAATGAACCTACTACACTTCAATGTTTCAAGTGCAAGGAGATGGGGAATTATGCCAATCAATGCCCAAATCCAAGGGTTGATGATGATGGTCGACGTCAACAAACTCTTAATGCTAAAGACAAAGGAAAGTCACATGCAATTTCTATCAGCGATGTGGAGTACGATAACGATGTGGTGAAAGGTACACTTACCATCCACTCTAAAGTAGCAAATGTTTTATTTGATTCTGGATCCACCCACTCTTTTATTTCTAAAGAATTTTCTAAGGGTATCACTGTATTACCTCAACAATTAGATGTTGAGTTAGCTGTGACAACACCTAATGGAACAACAGTCGCATCAGAAGTTTATAATTCTTCTCCGATCGAAGTTTGTGGGAAAGTGCTTCCTGCAAATCCTGTGATCCTTCCTTTAGTGGAATTTGATGTGATTCTTGGCATGGATTGGCTTTCTCTACATGGAGCTCATATCGATTGCCAAAGAAGGGAAGTCCCATTTCATATTCCAGATCAATCTACGATCGTCTATCAATACAAGGATGAACATAACCTTCCAGTGGAAATTTCTTCCATCTTATGGGTATTGATTCCACTAAATGAAGGTTATTTATCTCAAATGGTTGGTGAGAAACTCACGATTAAGAATATGCACATTGTATGGGAGTTTGATGATGTCTTTCCGGAGGAATTACCGGGTCTTCCACCAAATCGTGAAGTTGAGGTTTCAATAGAACTCGTACCGGGCGCTTTGCCAATTTCGAAGACACCTTATAGAATGGCCCCAATTGAGTTGCAGGAATTGAAGAAGAAACTCCAAGAGAATCTTGATAAGGGATTCATACGCCCTAGTGCATCACCTTGGGGAGCACCTGTTCTATTTGTTAAGAAGAATGATGGATCAATGAGACTTTGCATTGATTATCGAGAACTTAACAAGATCACTATCAAGAACAAATATCCTCTCCCATGCATTGATGACTTATTTGACCAACTACGCGGAGCTCAATACTTTTCCAAGATTGATCTTCGTTCAGGGTATCATCAATTAAGGGTCAAAAGGGAGGATATACCAAAGACGGATTTCCGTACAAGGTATGGACACTATGAATTTATAGTGATGCCATTTGGTCTTACTAATGCCCCTGTTATCTTCATGGATCTAATGAATAGAGTCTTTAGAGACTATCTTGATCAATTTTTGGTAGTCTTTATAGACTATATTCTTGTCTATTCAAAGACCAAGGAAGAGCATGAAGATCACTTGAGAATTATATTGAAGACCCTGAGAAAGGAGAAGCTTTATGCCAAATTTACCAAGTGTGAATTTTGGCTTCAAAAAGTTGCATTTTTGGGTCACATAATCTCAAAAGAGGGGATATCTGTGGATCCAGCAAAAACAGAGGTTATCGAAAGATGGTCGAGACCAACAACAGTAACTGAGATCCTAAGTTTTCTTGGTTTGGCTGGATATTATCGACGTTTTGTAAAGGATTTTTTACGATTATCTAATCCACTCACTAAGTTGACTCGGAAAGGAGTTAAGTTTGTCTGGACAGAGGAATGTGAAGAGAATTTCAAGGAGTTGAAAAGAAGGTTATCCAGTGCACCTGTGCTCACACTGCCTTGTAGTGGAGAAAGGTTTGTGATCTACAGTGATGCATCCAAGAAGGGATTGGGGTGTGTTCTTATGCAAAATGATATGGTGATAGCTTATGCCTCACGACAGTTGAAAATCCATGAGCAAAATTACCCAACACATGATTTGGAGTTGGCTGCGGTAATCTTTTCATTAAAGATTTGGAGGCATTACCTTTATGGTGAAAGGTGTGATATTTATACTGATCATAAAAGTTTAAAGTATATTTTCACACAAAAGGAGCTGAATATGCGTCAAAGAAGATGGTTGGAGCTGATTAAGGATTATGACTGCTCAATCCATTACCACCCTGGGAAAGCAAACAAGGTGGCGGATGCATTAAGTCGACAAGACCATGCTAGTTTATCCATGATGAGGATCACAAAGGATCCAATATTTATGTATTTACAAAGGATGGATCTTGGAATTATAATGGAAGGGGAAAAATCTTATCTTTCTCAAATGAATGTTCAACCATCTATACATGTGAAGATTAAAGAGGCACAGAAAGAAGATGTCGAGTTACAAAAGAAGGTGAGAAATGTTCCTGAATTCAACCTTGATTGTGATGGGATAATAAAGTTCAGGAATCGGGTTTGTGTTCCTTCCATCCCCGAATTAAAGAAGGAGCTTCTGGATGAGGCTCATAGTTCTTCATTCTCAATTCATCCTGGAAGCACGAAGATGTATAGGGACCTGAAAGAGTACTTCTGGTGGGATGGCATGAAAAGAGATGTTTCTGAATATGTCTCTCGATGCTTGGTTTGTCAACAAGTTAAAGCTGAGAGACAGAAGTCTAAGGGTATGATACAACCATTACCCATACCCGAATGGAAATGGGAAAACATCACTATGGACTTTGTCACAGGACTTCCTAAAACATCCAAAGGCAATAAAGCTATCTGGGTCATAGTTGATCGTCTTACAAAGTCTGCACACTTCATTGTTATTAGAGAGGATTTCTCTCTAGATCAACTTGCCAGGATATATGTAAAGGAAGTGGTAAGATTGCATGGAGTACCACTTTCTATTATATCTGATCGAGATCCGATATTTACCTCGAAGTTCTGGCGAAGTCTTCAGAATACGCTGGATACAGAGTTGAGTTTCAGCACTGCTTATCATCCCCAAACAGACGGTCAGTCTGAGAGAACAATTCAAACCCTAGAAGATATGTTGAGAGCTTGCTCTATGAATTTCAAAGGAGGTTGGGATCAACACCTACATTTGGTGGAATTTTCTTATAATAATAGCTTTCACTCCAGTATTCAGATGGCTCCTTATGAAGCTCTCTATGGAAAGAAATGCAGGACTCCAACTTGCTGGGATGAAGTTGGGGAAAGAAAGCTATTAGGACCTGATCTCGTTGATGAAATGGCAGAAAAGGTCAGATCTATTCAACAACACATAAGAGCAGCTCAGAGTCGACAGAAAAGTTATGCCGACAACCGAAGAAAAGACCTAGAGTTTGAAGTGGGTGATAAAGTGTTCTTACGAATATCTCCCTGGAAGAGGGTTATGAGGTTTGGAAAGAAGGGGAAGTTGAGCCCTAGATATATCGGTCCTTTCGAAATACTGGATCGTGTTGGGAAGGTAGCTTACTGATTGGCGCTTCCACCGAATCTCTCTCAAGTTCACAATGTGTTCCACGTATCTCTCCTGAGAAAGTACATACCAGATCCTTCACATGCACTCAGCTCAGAAGTGGTAACGCTGGAGCAAGAACTTTCTTATGAAGAACAGCCGATAGGGATTCTGGATCGTAGTGAAAAAGTCCTACGAAACAAGACCACTCGATTGGTGAAAGTTTTATGTAGAAACCACCAACTTGAAGAAGCTACATGGGAGCTTGAGGATATGATGAGGGAGAAGTATCCTCATCTGTTTGTTACAAAGTGACGAATTTCGAGGGCGAAATTCTTTTTAAGGGGGGTAGAATGTAACACCCGAGACTTTTTTGTTATATAAACCATCAAAGGAATCTTTTTCTACACAACACTTGCTTGGCTTGCTTTACACGCAATCTCGACCTTCCTCGATAGCTTGCGTCGTACGCAATACCGAGTTTCACTAAACAACAATATGCTATTAAAACTAGCCGTTATGAATAGTAATAACCACTTTTTGAAATTTTATAAATTTTATTTTTCAAAATGGACTTCATTTTTGGACTCAGAATATCGAAATTAGCCTAGGGTGAAATTTTGGTATTTTTCTGAAAACTTTCAATTTTTGATGAATAGTGAAACCACTAAGTGGTAGGTTAAAAACTGAATTTTGCATAAAACTTAATTTTACCGCTTCTGTGAATGGAATTTCGAAAATCCGACAGACACAGTTGATATCAGTAAGTAAAATGTGGTTCAATGAGATAAAAATAATTTTTTGGTGAATAGTAACTTTTTACTTTTTTTTACCGCGGTTAATAGTAAATAGTGTAACTAAGGGTAAATATGATATTAATATTACCCTAACACATGTCCTAATTCTATTGGACAAGTGTAATTCGACCAAAAACAAACTTAGGAATAAAATATGACCATTTAGGCCCACTTGGATTAGATTAAGACATTTATTATTAATTTATTTAAAGAAGGGTTAAAATAGTTAAAATCAAAGTTTAATAAGTAAATCATTTTTAATATGGGGTTATACATAAGATACATTCAATTGTAAATATTCATTAGAAATCTAAAACGATTTCCTACATGATGATATTTTATTTGTAATTTTTAGACATCAAATAAGTTAATTTATTTATGACAGAAAGATGATGCAGTAATTATCTTATTAATGAAATATTGACATAATTGATAATATAAATACCAAAATAAATGTAATTTAAGACTTTTTATGCATTACACTAATTTTCTAGGTTACTATGATATATTAATGTTGATTTAATCAACTTTGTTCGAACATATAATTCTGTTATGACTTTCACAAAAATCATATATCAAATAGTGTCAAAATTGACACAAAATAGTTTTTAAATCAAATATTATATTATTAATTGTTATTTTATTCCTAAAAATCTAAGGTTCGGCCAAATGACTTATATAAGGATATATATATTAATAATAAACAATTTGGGGTTCGTTTGGAATGTTATAGTAAGTTTATTAACCATATAGTGAAAGAAAACAAAAAGACATGGTAAAAGTTAAATTATTTAACTTAGAGTTAAATCTAATTGATAAGGTTAAAATAATACCCTAAACTTGTCTAAATACTATTGGTTGATAGGATTTCGTCCCATCCCTACCTTATCTTCGAAATAAGACCCTTTGGAGCCATTATAAACCGATTTTGACTTTAATATAAAATAATATTTTGAGATATTCCTAAGGTGCCCCTCTCCTCCCTTATAAAAGGGCACCTCCTCCCCCTCCTCCTCACACCAATTTGAGCACTCAATCTCGGCCAACCCCTGCCATTTTCCCTTCTCCACTTCCCTAGAAACATCCTAGAGGTTCTGGTCTTCCTCAAAGACCAATTTTAGTGCCCTAAGAGGAGGTCTCAAAGAGGCGCTTCAAAGAAGAGGTAATTACCGTTACCAATTCTTTCATCTTTATTTCTTCTTCCACTTCTTCTTATTAGGTTGTTTCATTATGAAGTAATAACATCAGTATTACTCATATATTGATATGTTATTATAAGTATGAAACAACCCTATTTCACAATCTATCCATCCTACGGAAAAAGAAATCACCGCACGTGCGTACTTACGGAATACCGTCTCCACGCCGTGGTGTAATCTATTTTCCACCATCACTTTACAAGGATGGGTATAATGGTGTAATGAGTAACTATTTATAATTATTATAAAGTAATATTGATACTGAAATAATATATATATACTCCAATACAGTTCCACGATCATAGGAACGATATCATCACTCGTGCGTACGTACGGAATACCGTCTCCACGATGTGATGCGACTCGTTCTACATGATCATCATTACATAGTAATTATATAAATGAATTGAATGAATAAATATGATATATGTTACACTAATACCATTCTGGATATAAGGTATCTATAACCTTAAAAGAATAATAAGAATGTATTCGGCAAAACACGCATAAGAACAAAAGGCAATAAAGACCCGAGTAACAAGTAACAATGAAATATTACTAACAAGAAGCTAAGAATAGGACCATATATGATATCATATCAATATTTATGATTCTGGAATAAGTCAATAACATTATTTAAAACATTATACAGGAGCTTCGGACACATACAAAGCTAATCGGACCTAAGGTAAGGGAAATATCACAATCTCACTTTTATCCGAGATTGTTTTTACTTTGGTAATTACTGGGGTGTATTTTATCATCCACATCCATGTTTCATCAATATGTAATATTATTTACATCCACCTACAATTGTTTAAATCCATTTTTACCCTTCGGTGAGTTTTTAGTAATATGTATGAAAGGAATCTTTTGTCGTTTTTCGTACGAGGTACTTTTTTACTTTTCCGAAAAAAGTACGAAGAATGTTTTTTTTAACTTATACAGCACGAACGGATTTCTACTGTTTTATAAAGCCTTATTTTCATGAAGATTCCTCTAAAAGATTTCATGACTATTTTCAATAAAATCTCTTTCTTCTAAAATTGCATGATGTTTTGTGAAAAGAAATTGATTTTGAAGAAAAAGGATATTTTCCTCAAGAATTCAATTCAAGTGTTTTATCAAAATTATTTTCCATCTAAGATAAAGGGTTCTGTTTCTATCCATATTTTTACATTGATTTGACTATGTTGTGATGGAATTATGTTTATGAATTCCTTTATCTTATATGAATTGATTTATGATGTCATGATGTTTCAAGAATCCCATTTTTGTTACATGTGTTATGCGATGATGTATGTTTTATGATTATGTGGCACACATAAGAAAGGATTCATTATAAGATGGGTGAGACCTATATCTCCCTCCAATGCATTGGGTAATGATTTTATATCTCATGAGATAGACATGGCTGGAACGGAAGGTTATTTCGGTTCAGTGATACAGGACTGAAACGAGGAGTGAACTCAGTTCAGAAAGGGATTTTGTCCACTAAGATAGTCTTGGCAAAGAGTCATGACTAACAAGAAATGATTTTCCATGATTATGTGTGCATGCCACAAAGTTTCAAGTTTTATGTTATGATTATGGGGATCTCATTTTCACTTCTATGATTTATTCCATGTTAAGATATTATGATCTTTTTTGCAGGTTTTGATTTTCATAAAGATATGATATGAGTTTTATTTCCTTTATTTGCCCTTGCTGAGTATTTGAGCTCACCCTTTTATGTTTTCTTTTCCCCAGGTCAGGAAGATGGATATTAAGTAGAATATGCTAAAAGGAACCCTAGATATGATGAAATAAATGGGAGACACTGTAGAATATTTATGCACCAGTTGTTTATGTTTCCCAGTTTCTAAAGACACTATACCTATACGGTCCTTTGTGGTTTTGTCATATGTTGTAATAAGTGTGCTTCAATTTTGAAGTATTAACAATGTATGTAAAGTACGGGTCGTTATAATACCCATATTTTTGATCAATGTATTACCAATCACAATGTGAATGAAAATTTTTCTCTCCACAATGACTAATAAAAACATTTCATGTTTGTTGGTTTATCTGGTGTTCATACACCTATAGTGGGTGTGTATTTATATTTCCTTTATCATCTCTATGAAGATACATTATATGAATTTTCTAAAATACTCTATGAGCCTTTCTAGCAAGCATTGATACAAATTTCATTCGACAATAATCTAATATAAATTCACCCTCTAAGGAATAATGAATAGAAAATCAATGCCTTATTATTTTGTTTTTTTGGTTTAAATAAATAAACTATATCATAATGTTACCCTTATATCTTCCCAGATTACTGCCAAAATCGTAGTCATAAAATGTGCCACATATCTATATTAAACAGATCATGCATTCAAATGGTGACCCCAAAACAACTACAAAACATTCCCTTGTTGGGGTTAACTAGATGGCTAAATTAATTCCATATAAACTTGAATTTGATGTTTCTGATTCCTACCTTAATAATTTTAATTAACACTATCACAATACAAAACTTCTATTTTTTCTGGGACATAGCTTATTTACCATATACCATTTCCTCAACTTCAACAACATAAATATGTTGTTCCTCAAGATTGGTAGCGTCGATGTGTACATAAAATTGTTGTCCATATGATTTGGGAGAATCAAGATGACATGAATCCTATTTCCCCTCAAGATTGGGAGCATCAGCATGTCCATAAGTATTTATTTTTATAAGTGGTTTCACATTTAATTTACATTTCATTAATGTAGCTATAAAATAATAATAATATGATGTAAAAAATGTATATTACAAAAAAATATAATCAGATTACTGACCTCTCTTTTTTAAAGGTGGAATGGATTTTCCCCTATAATGAGTATACATATCACCTTATTTTGGTTTCCTCTAACATACAAGACCAGATCTATATTGTATCCACCACAAAATGATTGCGATGTCTCAAAAAAAGGTTTATACTTAGTTGAATTGACATCCAAACCTTTGGTGATTTTGATTGATAATAGAACAATTGACTACTTTATATTTTATTGATCTAGAACATAAAATATATAAACCTCCTATGATGCCATGATAAATGGTCCATATTTGTATCCTTCATTACTAAAATTCAATTTCCTAAATCTAATTAATTTATTTTAAATGAAGTCCTATTATCAACCCAATTTTATTGAAAAACCAGCACTTGGAATGTTGTATAATTCAACTACCATATTTGTTTGATGATCCCAAAGTATGACATATTTTCAGAAATTGTATTATTTTCCTCAGTACTATATATATGCATCGCATGATGCATAAGTGTAACTCCACTATTTTTCAGGGTACTAAGTTCTTCATGTTCATTTGTATAGAACATATAACCATTAATTACATAACCATTATAAGATAATACATGAAGACATTGTCCTGTAGCTAGCCATCAATGTCGTTCTGAAATTGAATCTGTATTTGCAGTTGAATACTTAAAAATATGGTCTTGAAGTCATCCTATAAATTATTTATTATGTGTATTTGATATCCATCTATGTTCCCTTGATGGATTCAAATTACGAAGAATTATGTTTCATATTTCAACATATTGAACAACCTCTAAACTTATTTACAAAAAATCAAGGTGATCATGCCTAAAAAAATATCAATAATAGAAATTCATTCACCCATAATCTAGCCGGTGTGATGATATTATGGTAGATCAATGATTTCCACATTGGATAGGTAGTCAATACTTGATTCAATGGATTACTCAAAAACATATCACTCCACAATACAACCTTATGTCTGAATTTTTATTACATACCTTTTCAAAATATTAATATAACATTCAATAGAGTAAATCCATCTATATTGTAAAAGACCACATATATGAATATTTCTAACCAATTGAGCCATCATTTAAATAATGATAGTGGGAAGAAAATCTTTAATTCATATAATATGACACCAATTTATTTTTCTATAGTTAGAAATTTATATAGGTCTAAAACATTACTACATATATCATTGAAAAATAAATATAGTTTTGTTAATATATGGAAATCATTTTTAGGGAAAATGGAATGTAATGCCATAGGCATTAGATCTTGCATCAAAACATAAAAATCATGTAATTTAAGTCCCTTTAATGTTAAATTATTCATTGAAACTTTGATGTCCCAGAATTCAAGTATATTTATTATTTATATTGAATTATTTCAAGGCTTCAAAATCTGACGCCGTGTGATTTCATGGCCCAGAGTGCATGGAATGATCCATCAAAGTTTTGTTAAGCATTAATTAGTGTGCATAAGTAGTTTTCTTGAAATAGTGGAATAAATCTTAAATGGTTTCCCAGATCAAAAATCTGAGGACACTGTTGCATCCAGGATAGTAGGTTTACCCTAAGTGTGACATAAGTTTAGTCGGTGCAGGCCTCTAGTGAGAAAACCCAAAAATTGAATAACCATAAATAAAATAATTAATTTTTCTTATTTTTCAAACGCTTATAACTCACGAATGGAAACTCTAATTAAAAATACAAGACCACTGCTAAACTCGTGATGGTATGCTCTATTTAGAAAGATACTGATATTAGCCATCGTGGGCCACTGGTGATGGTTTGTTTTTGGCCATAAATAAAATAATTAAGTGAAAATTGTTTTATTTTAAAACCCATAACATGTAAATGGTATCTCGGATTGAAAATATGAGAGTAATGTTGAGTTTGTTCGGGGTGTTTTCTTCTTAGGTGAATCCTAAAATTGACCGATGCGGGTTGAAGATGAACGTTATTAATTTATTGAACTTTTTGAGGTATGTTCAATAGACGCACAAGCGGCGTTTTATTACTTTTGAACCGGTGCTCAGATTAAAAATTCGAAGGCAGAGTTGAACCTGAAGCCCTGATATTCACTTAATAGAGACTTTTATTTGATCGTAATAGGTTTGTAGAAAAAGTTATGTTTTGTCACTTTTTAAAAGAAATGAAATGAAATAATTTTATTATTTTATTTTATTTCTTCTCCACCATCGGACGAGTGGACTGTGGGACCTGCGAGGTGTCAAGCTAATAAATGGATTGAACTTCCAATATTAAGTAACAATGTTGGTGAGGAATTAGGAAGGTTATAATTAATGAGCCCCCATTAATTCCTCATGTCGTTACTTACCCTCCCCCTATCTTGTTTATATAGTGTTTGGGGAGAGGTGTCGACATAGATTCTCCAAGAAACAAAGTGCTGAAGGAGTGTCGTGATGCTGAACCCTTAGAGAAAGGAGTTAATCCCCGATGAAGGTGATGTGTGACACCGAACCACGAACTAATGGATGATGTATGAGTAGCGTTGTTTGAACATGTTGTGGGGATGAAGAACACGACCCACCTTCAAGCGCGGACATTCTCAAACGGATTCACGAGGTAGGGGTTTAATTCTTTTTTATTTCAAGTGAGTTTTCTTAAACCCATTTATCCTCCCTCTTGATTACGAGCTAACGTGGAGGGAGCGGGCCAAATGAACATGGCCTGGACCCTTGGCTATCTTTCTATCCTTATTCCTCCATGAAAGACTGCCGACACAATGGCACCGACCGGCTACGAAGAAGGTAGTGCATCGACACATGTCATAAGAGGAGGCCGCGACACAAACCCGTGACGGTCATCGGAGCGGCCGACACCGACCAACCAATGGAAAAAGTGGGTCATGTCGTTGTGAACCACCGATGTGCAGAGGGCGCCGCTCGTCCGCCATGGCAGACGGAGGAGGCAGCCGACACATCGGCCGACTGCGGAAGGGGAGGTGGTGTGACCAGCGCACCACTGGCGAGTAGACGCCGCAACTGAAGCCGTAGAGGAAAAGGAAACCACCACCCAGGTTCCGAGAAAGCTGGGCCACGCCAACGGGGCACCACCAGTTTATGAAACCGAATGGCCTCTAGGTCATATGTGATAACTAGGGGGACATCCCCCCCCCCTCACCAGCTCAGGCGGACAACGGCAGGGCCGACCCTTACAAGGCCTAGCACTACGCGGTCGGGCATCCCTTGTGGGCCACCCATTGTGAGCCACCCATTGTGGGCTGGGCCAGACCTCGGCCTAGTGGTCCAAGCCCACCATGGCCCGGCCTAGATTGGGTAGGGCTAGGTCGGTTTAACCAGGTCGGACCGGACCTGAGCCCAACCTGGCCTAGAAAAACATAAAGGGCCATATCTTGAGAACATGACATCTGTTTTGACGAACCGTCTATGACATTGGGATCCTTGGATTGAGACGGTCATTTTAGTATAATACATTTCAGTTTTAGAGAATGCCATAGTATGGTTGGGTTGGATCAAACCCGAATCCAACCGGGACCCCGGAACTAAAACCCTTAAAACTAATAGATTGAGCATCTGATTGATGCACCTTCTGTCACGTTGGAACCCTTATAACATGGAGGTACATTAGGTTAATACTTTGTGGAGCTTAGTGACGGTTGAGGTATGACCGATATCTTGAGGGCAGATTCTAGGGAACTCGAGCGCACCATGTGCGAGGAATCCAGGGGCTGGAAGTGAGGCAAAGGTTGGAGACAGATCATACAGAGGATAGTATCGAGAATCTCTATGCAGGTCGGCATCAATACTGTGTGGGTCAGATCCTATGCGGGTCAGTGCTCAGCGATCCTATTTGGGTCAGTGCATACCCATCTTTTGTGGGTCAGATCATGTGTGGGTTAGCGCTCAGTGATCATGTGTGGGTCAGTGCATACCGATCATGTGTGGGTCAGATGCTGTGTGGGTTAGCGCTCACTGATCCTATGTGGGTCAGCGCATACCGATCCTATGTGTGTCATTTTTGGGGTTAGTACCTATCAACTATGGGTGGGTCGAATCCTATGTGGATCATTGCGGGGGTTTGTACTTATCGATATTGTGGGGGTCAGACTTTGTATGGTCAGAAGTAGTGCCTCTTAAGAGAATAAGATGATCTAGCTTCACAAAAGATCATATGTACTTATATACATCACTAATACCAATGTGATATGAGTCTTTTACCTTCATGGTGAAACCATCATCGTGATGACTTTGTGGTGATACCGGTGTATTAATTTTACCTTCACGGTGATATCTTCGTGGTGTTACCTGTGTGGTACTTTTACCTTGGTGGTGTTATCATCGTGGTGTTACCTGTGTGGTACTTTTACCATCATAGTGTTACCTTTGTGGTGTTACCTTTTTGAAATTATTCCATCATGTATGAGATGAGTATATCTTGATAAGGTAGGTATATGTATGGGTATATACCTAAGTAGAGTTGTTGAATGCTATGTGAATTGTTATTGAGGTCTTGCTTTGTGGTCTTTCATTTGTGTAAATTTATGAGACCTACGAGGTCTTAGGTTCCCTACCGAGTATCGTTATACTCAGCCCATCACGGGAATCGCCTACACCTAGCTGTGTCTTGTGCAGATGACGTAAAACATTGATCGAGGCTGAGGGAGCCAGGACTGGGCGGTGCTTGGAGGTGGACCATTTGGCGTGACGTGACACATGGACTACTGATCGTGAGTTGTACCTACCCTTCAGGTAGGATCTGTGGTGGAAGATATAGGTGATGCTTTTCACTTTTTAGTTGTTTTTACTTTTCATTTGTTCTTGTATTTTTCAGTTGGGCTTGTATTCCACCCCCCTTTACATTCAAAACTCGTTCTCTACAACAGTTTACTTTGTGGTTGCTTCTTGTTGCATTCTACTCTATGTTCTTGAACAGGTTTAAAGGAAATGCCATCCCGTTATCGGTATACGCCTTTCTAGTGCTAGTCGCCAGCCCCTGGCCTATGGAAGGCAGACTTGGGGTAATCAGAAAATGGGACCTGAGGGATGGTTCATGACAAATTGGTATCAGAGGAGTCGGTTTTACCGAAGAACTAGGACTCTAATCTTTTCAAATTAGCAATAGTAATTAGTTTTATGAGTGTGGTTTTCAGTTTTGGGAGTCCAATATTGGTGTGGAGGCCGATGTATCCATACACCAAAAACCTGAATTCTAATTTCCAACTCAGTACATGGAAGCACTGATTGCATGCGTTTTTGAAGCGTTTTTCTTGGTTTTTTTTGAAGTGAGATCACCAGGTGTAACATAATAACTATGGTTCACCTGTTCCTTATCAGGGTGTTGCTGCATAAACATCCAACTTGGATTGCCGAGAGAGTACATGATAACATCCCACCGAGCGATGAGGTTTTGGTGTAGGGCCCTCTTATGGTGATAGTACCATCAGGTTGTGTACTATCAACAACACTACCCGTTGGGAAGAAGTTACCACTAGCCGCACTGGTGGACGGTGCACACCGAATGAGCGCATTGCACAAGTTCCTATGGAAGAAGCCTCTGAGGTTTTGAAGATAGACAGATTCCCTGGTAGCTGAGTACTGGCTAAAGGTTGTGTCTAGAGTTTTCCACATAGTCAAGATGCCAGTAGAGTAGATGGTGATCTTAGCTGCTAGTCTTTTTTAGCGCGTGACCATGAGGATGGTCCGTAGGGTGAAGAAGCATCAGTAAATGGATTGTTTCCTGAGATGGTACCTTTGGGTAGTGTACTAGCTATACTACTGCATGTTGGTCAATAGTTACAACCGGCGATACTAGTAAAGGTCACATGTAGGCCTAGTGCCTTACATGTGTTTTAGCATCTGATACCCCTCAGGTTCTGAGGTGATCCTAACTCACTAGTGGATAAAGAATGCCTTGAGGAGGTGGATGGGTTTCATTATTTCTAGGGCACAATTCGATCAAATATAATTCCTTGCAGATATTCTTCTACGTGGCTTAGCAGGATGAAGATAGGGTTTAGATTACCCTGATCTTGAGATGAGGTGACTTTTTCGGTGGACAAGTTTGAGAACCTTCCTCTGAGAAGGGGGTCTCTTTCCATAAATAGCTAAGTGATGAGTGTTCCCTAGAGATTATACAACTTCTGTAAGACAACATGTCAGTAGATAATTATTCATAGAGGCATACCGACCATCCCAGTTACTTGATGAATACAGTATAATTAGTGCTTCAGGGCTCAGAACTTCGAGTGAGCTGTGTTTAGGTACATTTGAGCCATCACTATTTTTTTCTATATGAATTAATACTTATGTTAGGGTGCTAGAGAGAACCGTTGTGGGTGAATGTGCTGAGAAAAGTATAGTTTTCAACAATACATGTTAATGTTATTTAAAGGGGGAGATTATTGAAAATAATAATCTGTCTCTTTATGATAATTTTGAGGCTCACAAATACACTTAGTTATTTTCTAATGATTTTATTTATTATTGTGCAGGATTTTATTAATTTATTTTACTCTTGAAATAACGAGAATTTATTACTTATGAGGAATCTGCTTTAGCACGTTTTGTAATCACTGTTCATATCCTGCGTAGATGAATATATCGCGAAATCTTCTTTAGCGCGTTCTGGAGGCACTGTTCATACCCTATGTGGATAAACGTAGCATAAGGATGAAAAGCATGTGTACGTTTTGAGATAAGAGAAAAGTATGGTTAAAAAACCATACGTTTTCAGCAAAGTATGGAAGAAGAACCTTACTTTAGGAAGGAACCTTAAGTTTTGGTTATCAGCAAAGTATGGAAGGAGAACCGTACCTAAATTCTAAGCGATGCGTTTGTTTCTCAAAAGTATGGTCCATCAACATTACTTTTGTAAACAACCATACATTCTTGAAAATTATGGATCAAGTAAAATTATGGATCTTTTACCAAGAATTTGAGTGTTGAAGAAAAAGTATGGATGATTAACGTTACGTTTGTATTCAACCTTAGGTGCTAAACCTTACGTTGTTAACCCTACGTTTGTGTACAACCTTATGTTCTCGACCTTAAGTTGTTAACCCTACGTTTGTGTTCAACCTTACGTTCTCAACATTAAGTTGTTAACCATACATTTTAAGGCTATGTTATTAACACTACGTTTTGGAGGCCACGTCATCAACCTTATTTTTGGCATTGGAAATTTTGACAGACGATATTTATGTGCAACGATCAGTAAGATGATTTCTGGGCGGATTTCAAACCATATTTAAAGTCATTTTTAAAGTACAACTTTGACTGATTCAAGGCCATTTTATTAATGGATTTAAGATCAAATTAAAAGGATCTTTTTATGCCGAGTCTTAAGGGAAGTTACGACTTTTCTGTAAATTCAAATTTTTGAATATCGCGAATCAGAAGAAGAATTTTATGGATCTAAATGTTCAGGAGATATACTTGGCTTTATTATGTTTGTTCTCTCTGAAAACTCCTGGTACATGAATATATATATATGTGATCGATCTATTATTATAAAAACACAGAGACTGCGGAAATTCACAATTGATCTGCTGATTCAAAAAGGAGCGTCAAAGCTCTGTTCTGTCAAGAAGAAGAAACTCGATACAAGATTCATATATTCTACATCGAATATCTACTGTGGATCCACTACTGCTGATGTTGTGAACTGTATCTCTATATCTACCGAAACTGGATCAACTCAGAATTGCTTTGTCTTGAAGATCAATATTTATAGAGACTTCGATCCATCTGATGTCAATTGCATTCTGTTGCAATTGTGAAGATCAACTGAAAATTTATTTATGAAATTATTTTTATTCTTGAGTAACCAACTTCTCGTTCTAAGATGTGTAGGTTCGTGTTTGAACCAGAAGGATTTGTTTTGACATGGATTGTAAAGGTGTCAACTGCCTGTACTCAGTTGTGAACCGGTCTGTGGAAAAGAGGACCAGATAGTGAAAATCATCAAGCTCGTGGAGTTTAGCATTGGTGGAGTGGACCAGGGGCCTTCTGTTCCCCGAAACACTATACATATTTGTGTTCGTGATTTTAATTTTTCTGCTGCTCGATCAAATATGATAAAATATAAAGGAAAAAACTCATTCAAGAAAAGAATTATCAAAAAATTGCAAAAGACACAATTCACCCCCTCTTATGTATAATCTGTAGATTCAGATCCAACAATTTGTATAAGAGGAGGAGCTTCTGATAATCCTTAGAAAGCTATAAGCATTTAAGGATTATACAACAGAGCATCATGACTGATACAAGATAAGGGCTGTCGATGGTCAGATACCCATATCCAAATGGAGACAACTATGGTTGCTGGAAATCGCGCATGATAATATATCTGAAAAACCTCAGATATAGAGTCTATTCAAAGATTCTGACTCCTTATGAAATTCCTGAAACTCTTGAGACATGGAGTGCTGCTATAGAAGAAGTGTACGATATGAACTCTAAGGCTATGAATGAAATTATCTGTGGTCTAGGACCAGATGAATTTAACAGAGTATCTTAGTGCCCGACATCATATGAGATGTGGCAAACAATAGTTGTGGCATATGAAGGAACAGACAATGTGAGACAAATGAGATATGCTACTGCAAAAACTGAAATTTCATACTTTCAAAAATGATGAAGGTGAGAGCATTACTCAAATGAATGGGAGATTAACAAAAATTGCCAATAACATAACTGCTCTAGGAGAACCTATCAAGCAGGCTGATTAAGCATTAAAAGTACTGAGAGTACATCCTACTTGATGGAATGGTATTTTTGCTGCAATTAGACAATCAACACCTATCAAAGATCCAACTATGAGAGAGATGATTGGTAAACTGATGATGTATGATGCTGAAATTCAAGATGAGTCTAATGAACATAAAGTGCTTATCAAAAGAAAAGATATTGCCTTGAAGGTAACTTCACAACAAAAGAATTGAAAGATGAAGAACAAATAAGTCAAAGCTAAATCAGAAAGCTCTGACTCATCCAACTTGGATGAAGAACTGGCTCAGTTAGCCAGAAAATTTAGAAAATTCTATAGTAGGAAAAGAGGCTTTAAAAAATCCTTTAAGGGAGATAATAAGGAAGTAAGATGTTATGAATGCAAAATGATGGGACATATCAGTCCAAGTTTCCCACAATTGAAGGATGCAAAGAACAAGATATTTTTCAAAAGAAATGACTTTGAGCAGAAAGACAAGAAAGCTAAGAAAGCCACTTGGAGTGTATATGAAGACTCTAGTAGCTCTTCTGAATCATGCTCAGAGAAAGAAGAAGTCAATCTATATGAAAACATGTGTTTCATGGAAGAAACTGATGAGGTACACTCATATTACTACTCTGAATCAAATTCTGAATCAAGCTACACAAATGAAAAACATGAATCTTACTGCAATATGCTTTAAGAAAGATATAACTCACTATTTATGAAACATAAGTCACTAAAAAATATACATAAATCTGTTTTAGATGAAAGAGATACAATGTAGAAACAACATAACCAATTAACTGATAAATACAATTCGATTAACACTAACTATATTAATTTTGAATCAAGAATAAAAACACTGCAGGGTGAATTAGAAGCTTACAAACAGGCTACATTGGGTTTTACATAAGGAGAGAAATCATTAAATGATATTAATGGAAAAACTGTCATTAAAAAGGAGAGATTTTGAATTGGTAGTAAACGAGAAAAACCAAAGCTATATAAAAATTATTTTGTTCCCAGCTCTAAAATGGTTAATTGTAATTTTTGTGGGACAACGAGACATGTAGCAAAAAACTGTTTCTTAAGACAACCACAAATTTGTGGTACTAAGAAAGCCTATGTTTCAAGAGACTTATATGATTCAGATAATTTTAATAGAACAAAACAAATCTAGATACCAAGATCATTACTAGCTAACACCCCGAGACCCAACAAAATTTGGGCACCAAGGCAATTTGTTTGAATGTCTTTATAGGTAGCAGGTCACCAGAGAAGAAAAGATATATGGTACATGGAATGTGGATGCTCAAGACATATGAGTGGAAACTCATTGAATTTTTCTTCACTCACTCAAAAGGAAGGAGGAATTGTCACATTTGGTGACAATGCCTAAGGAAAAATCATTGGCATTGGAACTGTTGGAGATCCAAAAACAGTCTCAATAAACAAAGTACTTTATGTACAAGGACTAAAACACCATATGATATGTATATCTCAACAATGTGATGATGGATATACGGTTGATTTTACTAACAATTTTAGTACTGTTTCTAAAGATAATATGTTTAAATTTAAAGCACCAAGAACTTAAAATCTCTATAATTTGGATTTAAATTCCTTGTGTAAAAAACACGCAAATTGTTTGACTGCTAAAGTAAGTGAATCCTGGATCTGGCATAGAAGACTTAGCCATTGCAATGTATATGTTTTACATAAGTTATATAAGAAACACTTAGTTTTTGATTTACCTCGTCTTAAATTTGAAAGTGACAGATTTTGTGATGCATGTCAACTTGGCAAGCAACACAAATAATAATTCAAATCTGTTAATAAGGTTTCTACATCTAAACCTATAGAACATATTCATAAGTATTTTTTTGGACCTTCAAGAGTAACATGCTTAGCTGGTAAATTATATGTATGTGTTTTAGTTGATGACTATTCTAGATTTACATGGATTTTCTTCTAGAAATTTAAAAATGAAGCTTTTACTTTATTTGAAAGTTTCTACAAATCTGTTCAAAATGAAAAAGGGTTAAATATAATCTCATTGAGATGTGATCATGGTGGAGAATTTGAGAATCTGGAATTTAATTTCTTTTGCTCAAATATGGGTATTAAACATACCTTTTCTGCACCCATAACACCTCAACAGAATGGGATTGTAGAAAGAAGAAATAGAAAAATTCAAGAAATGGATAGAACTATGTCAAATTAATATAGCCTACCTATATATTTCTGGGCAGAAGCTGTGAATACTGCTTGTTATATAATTAATAGAGTTTTAATTAGACCTATTTTGAAAAATCCACCTATAAACTATGGAATAACAGAAAACATAAAGTAAATTACTTTAATGTTTTTGGATGCAAGGTTTATATCTTAAACGCCAAGGATAATATTGCTAAGTTCGATTCAAAATCCGATGAAGGTATTTTATTAGGATATTATGATACCTCCAAAGCTTATAGAGTTTATAATAAGGACTCAAGGATTGTTGAAGAGTCAGTTCATGTGAAATTTGATGAATCTGATCCTTTTGGGAAAAGGACATAACAAATGGATGAACATGACTCTAATGATAACATGAGACTTGAGAATTTAAAGAATGATTTTGAAAATGATATAAAATAAATTCAGTCCCATTTAGAGGATCATGATACTAAATAACCTTTAAATATATTACACAGATAGTCTAGAACCCTAAATAATCATCCTTTAGAAATTATAATAGGTAACTTAGAAACTGGTGTTCAAACTAGAAGAAACTTAGGAAACCTAGTGGAATTCTCTTCCTTCCTATCTCAACAAGAACCCAAGACTATAGAAGAAGCTATAGATGATGAATGCTGGATAATAGCAATGCGAGACGATTTAAACCAGTTTAAAAGAAATGAAGTTTGAGAATAGGTGGAAAGACCTAATAATTATCCTGTAATAGGATCCAAATGGGTCTTTAGAAATATACAGGATGACCAAGGCACAATAACTAGGTAAAAAAGAAGATTAGTAGCTAAAGGATATAATCAAGAAGAAGGAATAGACTATGATGAGACTTTGGCACGTGTAGCTAGGTTAGAAGCCGTTAGAATCCTTTTTTCCTATGCATCTTATAGGAATTTTAAATTATTTCAGATGGATGTCAAATCTACCTTTTTAAATTGTTATTTAATGGAGGAAGTTTATGTTGAGCAACCTCCTGGTTTTGAAAACTCTCAAAAACATCATTCTGTTTTTAAACTTACTAAAGCTCTTTATGGCCTTAAACAAGCACCTAGACCTTGGTATGGAAAATTATGTTATTTTCTTTCGAAAAATTATTTTTCTGTTGGAATGGCAGAACAAACACTCTTTAAGAAAACATTGAAAAATAATGTTTTATTGGATCAAATTTATGTTGATGATGTAATCTTTGGATCAACTAATAAAAATATTTTTCATTAATTTTCAAAACTAATGCAAAAAGAATTTGAAATGAGTATGATGGGAGAATTAAATTTCTTTTTAGGTCTTCAAATATTTCAAAAAGATTTTAGAAATGTTTTAAATCAAAGAAAATACATTACTGATTTACTTAAGATATTTGGTCTTGAAAACAGTAAGCCATTTACAACTCCTATGTGTACTAATATAAAAATTCATTTGGATAAAACTGGGAAATCAGTTGACAATAAGTTATATAGAGGTATGATTGGTAGCTTTTCATATCTTACTGCTAGTATACCAAATATAATGTATTCAGTATGTCTTTGTGCTAGATTTCAATCAAATCCTAAATAATCCCATCTAACTTCTGTTAAGATAATTTTTAGATATTTAAAAGGAACTATTTTTCAATCTCTTCTTTATCCTAAAACTTCTGATTTTAATTTGATTTCATATTAAGATGCTGAATTTGGAAGTTGTATATTAGATAGAAAAATTACATTAGGTAAATGTCACTTTTTTGGAAAGTCCTTAGTATCATGGTCTAGTAAGAAACAACATTCAATTGCCCTGTCAACAGCTGAGGCAGAATATGTTTCTGCTGGCAGTTTCTGTGCACAAGTGTTGTGGATGAAAAAAACTCTTATGGACTTTGGATTGAATTTTAATAATACACCTATTTTATGTGATAAAACGAGTGTAATTAACATTTCAAAAAAATTATTAGTCATTCTAGAACTAAGCAAATTGATATAAGGAATCACTTTTTAAGAGATCATGTTATTAAAAAGGATATATTTTTATAATTTATAAATACTGAAATTCAATTAGCTGATATTTTTACTAAACCACTTTCCATGGAAAGGTTTGATTTTATTAAGGGGGAGCTAGGTTTATTTAAATTTAAATATTTTTTTATTTACTTTTATTTATTTCTGTAAATTTTGTTGAATACTGTTTAAGATTTTCTTTCTTTAGCTATATGAAAATTTTATTTGTTTTAAATATATGTAATGATTAGTGATTACATGGGAATCAAGGCTGTCAGACCCTTTTCGACTTCTAAACCTTTTCACTTCTGTCAAAACCCTTTCAAAATCCGAAAATCACACTTTCTATCCTAAACCCTAACCTTCGAACTTCTGAAACCCTAACCTTCAAAACTTCAGAGACTCTAACAGAAATGGTAAGGACTAAAAGAGCCAGTGAAGGCGAGACAAGAAATTCCTAGAGACAATGCACCGAGGGAAGAAAAATCTTACAGGGTATGGTAATCGATCTCGACTGGTTATTTCAGACAAATCTATTATTGAAGAAAGCGTTGTCATTTCAGAATCTTGAACAGATGTACAACAGTGAAAATACAGAATTTCTGTTTGATGTAGAACATAGATACTTCTTCAAATCTGTACAGTTTAGTCTAGGAGATACAATGGATAGTATGATGGCTAAAATAGAGGATAGGGATTTCTCAATCTCTTCAGTAGAGATTATTCAGATTCCTAACTTCCCTCATGAGGGAGTTTTTCATTTCGACTTGAAGAATATAATAGATTCTGAGCACAAATCCGAAGACATCATGTCTTTTCCTTTTGGTACCAAGACAATAAAGAAAATGTTTGTTAAGGATTTAGAGCCTGATCAGAATATTTTGGTCAAATTTATTCAGACTCGAATAGCTCCAAGGATGGCAGAAATAGAGAAGATTTTGTACCCAGATATGTATATAATGATTCTTATGTTAAGTGATATTAAGTTAATCATTCCAAGATACATGATAAGGTATCCCAGTTACTACTGTCAAAGCGAGTCTAGGATGAATTTCTACCCTTGTGTTAGATTTATTTCTAAACTGTTGTTTAAGAATGACATGGTGAGATTAGTGCATGCTAGAGTTAACTGTCATCATAGTAATACTTTTAATGCTGGAACTTTGAGGAATGTTGGATATTTCTGGAGCACAATTAAAGGAAAACATTTTCTAGTAGGAGATGAGGAAGACTCAGAGAGTGTTCAAGCTCACCCTGCTAAGTCCAAGGAGGGACAAGCTGAATCTAGAGTCATCAATGTAGCAAGAAGAATTCACATTGTAGTGTAAAATGTTGAGGAAGACAGATGTCAGGAGGGACTTCAATCAAAAAGAAAAAGACCAGTAAATGGGGAAGTCACTTCCACTGCTTTGGAAACTACAACAGAAGCTTTATTTTCGTATTCTTTTGTAAGGGAAGCTATTGTTGATAAGACCATGGAAGATATTACTGAAATAAGAAAACCAATATAGGGATCAGGAGCTTAAGAAGAAGCTCAAAGGGAAAATCAGGAACAAAATGTAGCTGATATTTAAGTTTCACTTCAACAGGAACTAGAGATGGAGGCAGTTCTTGGTGAAGAAGTGGTCAGACCTCAGAAAACTTCTGAAAATATTGTTCTTGAAATGATAGTGGAAGACAAAGATGCAGATGAATGTGATGAGAATTCTTCTGAAGCTCAAACAGAGGTACTTCAAGAGGATTTTTTTGTGGAGGAGTTTGAAAACTATAAGGAAAAATCTGTGGACCAACCTTCTTAGGATATAGAAAAAGATAAATATAATGCTTAATCATTGCCTTTGGTACTGCTGTATAAACCTGAGAATGTGAATCAAGCATAGGGTGCATCTGATTCAAGAAAATAAGAAGTTGAAGAACTGTAAATAAAGGTATCTTAGTTGGAATCTGAAAATATTTCTCTGAGAAATGCCTTAGATTTAGAACATTTAAAGTTTCAAAAACTGAAGGAGTGTACAGTTTCAAGGCAAGAAGTTGAAATTTTTAAAGAGGATATGTTGACTGCTATTAAACAATTGAAATATGAAATGGTTATGAAGTTAGATTTATTAGATCTGATGTTTTTTATGGAGAACCAATTTGCATCAGTTGCAAATAGTGCTATTAGTGGATTAGGTACTTCACCTGATTTAATCAGAAAGTTTGAGGCTATCACAGCTGTGTTGAGCAACATGAATGACAGGATAAGAGATCTTAAATGTAACAGTGATCCTTTGTCAATGTTGCTGGACAATCAAAAGTTCATAGTGGATCAACTGACATCTAGTGAGCCATCGATCAGAATTCTGTTAGATCTGTTATCAGAGAAGCTGTCAGTATTTGTTGAAAAAGAGGAAAGTATGTATGAGTTTTTTAGAGTCATTTTAATTGGGGATATTCATATGACTAAAGAGAACAGAGATCTCATTATCAATATTGGAGATGGGATGATGAAGAGACTTCTGGAATAGTTTACAGAAATCAAGTCTGTAATCCAGAGGAGATAGACCCTGTTGCCTTTTTACCCAAACATTGATTCTTGTGTATATCATTGTCATGTATATACTGCTGTTTTTTGAATGAAAATTTCCTTCATTGTTTATTTGTTTCTTTCATTGTTTTTTTTTCTGAATTTATTTTTAATATTCCAATATTCCAGATTTAATTATTAATAAACAGTTCATAATAGCATTTAAAAATAGTTCAGTGCAATATTAAAAGTGTTAAAATTCATGATTTTTCATTATTTTTTATATCAAAAAAGGGGGAGAATTTTGATAAACACAACATCAAAATCTACATTTTATTTAGGGGGATAATTCATTTTATTGAGGGACAAAATTAAATGAGAAATTTGGATTTATAATTATCTTTTTGGTGGAGAAGTTTTTATTTAATACTTTATAACTAATTTTTAAAGTTAATTTTTGTTTAAATAATTTTAATTATTTTATGGGTTTTATGATCATAAAAAAGGGGGATATTGTTGAGAAACGTATTGTTTTCAACAATACATGTTAATATAATTTAATAGGGGAGATTATTGAAAATAATACTCCGTCTTTTTATGATAATTTTGTTGCTCACAAATACCCTCAGTTATTTTTCGATGATTTTATTTAGTATTGTGAAGGAATTTATTAATTTATTTTACTCTTAAAATAATTAGAATAAATTGATTATGCAGAATATGCTTTAGCACGTTCTGGAATCACTGTTCACATCTTACGTAGATGAATATAGCGCGGAATCTGCTTTAGCGCATTCTGGAATCACTGTTCATACCCTACGTGGATAAACGTAGCGTAAGGATGAAAAACATGTATAATTTTTGAGATAAGAGAAAAGTATGGTTAGACAACCATACATTTTCAGCAATGTATGGAAGAAGAACATTACGTTAGGAAGAACCTTACATTTTGGTTATCTTCAAAGTATGGAAGGAGAACCGTTTGTAAATTCTAAGCGATACATTTGTTTCTCAAAAGTATGGTTCATCAACATTACATTTGTAAACAACCATATGTTCTTTAAAAGTATGTATCAAATAAAAGTATGGATCTTCTACCGAATGATTGTGCGTTGAAGAAAAAGTATGGATGATCAACGTTACGTTTGTGTTCAACCTTACATTCACAACCTTACGTTGTTAACCATACGTTTGTGTTCAACCATACGTTCTAAACCTTATGTTGTTAACCCTACGTTTGTGTTCATCCTTATGTTCTCAACCATACTTTGTTAACCTTACATTTGACAACTATGTTATTAACCCTAAGTTTTGGAGGCCACGTCATCAACATTACGTTTGGCGTCAGAAATTTTGACAGACAATATTTATGTGCAGCGATTAGTAAGCTGATATCTGGGCAGATTTCAATCCGGATTTAAAGTCTTTTTTAATGTAAAACTTTTACTTATTCAAAGCCATTTTATTAATGGATTTAAGATCGAATTAAAATGAGCTTTTTATGCTGAGTCTTAAGGGAAGTTACAACCTCTCTAAAAATTCAAATTTTTGAATATCGTGAATCAGAAGGTGAATTTTATGGATCTAAATGCGCAGGAGATATGCTCAGCTTTATTATATATGTTCTCTCTAAAATCTACAGGTAAATGAATATATATATATGTGATCAATCTATTATTATAAAAACACAGAGACTTCAGAAACTCACGATTGATCTGCTGATTCAAAAAGGATCATCAAAGATCTGTTCTTTCAAGAAGAAGGAACTTGAGAGAAGATTCACCTATTCTACATCGAATATCTACTGTGGATCTACTAATGCTGAAGTTGAGAACTATATCTCTATATCTACTGCAAACTGGATCCACTCAGAACTACTTTGTCTTGAAGATCAATATTTCTAGAGACTTTGATCCATATCCTGTCAATTTCATTCTATTGCAATTGTAAAGATCAACTGGAAATTTCTTTCTGAAATTATTTTTATTCTTGAGTAACTAGATTCTCGTTCTAAGCTGTGTAGGTTCGTGTTTGAACCAGAAGGCTTTGTTTTTCCTTGGATTGTAAATGTGTCAACTCCCTGTACTCAGTTATGAACTGGTCTGTGAAAAAGAGGACCATATAGTGAAAATCATCAAGCTCGTGGATTTGAGCGTTGGTGGAGTGGACTAGGGGCCTTTTGTTCCCCGAACCACTATACAACTTTGGGTTCTTGATTTTACTTTTTCTGCTGCTCGATCAAATCTGATAAAGTATAAAGGACAGAACTCATTCATGAAAGAATTATCGAAAAATTGAAAAAAAACACATTTCACCCCCCCTCTTGTGTATAATCTATAGATTCAGATCCAACATTATGTTCATTAGCTGAGCGATTGTAGCCAATTAATGTTAACAGTGGGAAAGCAAGAAACTAACGTCAGTCTCAGAGCCTTGGGTGCGTAAAATGTTTCAGGAAGAGGAAGTGATAGGGAAAGATAAATCTGTAGGGATAAATATGTGGAGGTGGAGATAGAAAAGTAGCATGAGGTGGTATACATTTCGACATGTTAAAACCACCACCCCAATGTGGTCCCTACTAGGCTTAGAGAGTTGGAGGAGTGGCGAAGGGAGTAGCTGCATGCGGTCAAGGAGTGTGACCCAAGGGGATCCAAGAATTATTTGAGGTATATTTAGTGTCTACTACATTCTACCCTATTAATAGACATAAGTACCAATCATTCCTTATTACCATTAATCATGTTCGAGAGCTCGACTATATGATTAAACTGAAGACTTGAACCATACATCTGGAGATACCTTTGGGAGGATACTCGATAATCAAACTTATGTCGACGATGTGATCTGACCCTTGAGGCGAGAGTTTTTGTTGGAACCACTTTGTGGAAGCATCGAGGCTTTATGACATTAGTTTGGGTATGGACTGGACATTCATAGATCATACTCAGATTGACTGTATTAGGCAAAAGTTTGTTGGTTTATCTACAACGTTGGAAGGAGGTTTTACTTGGTTGGTGAAAAAGGAAACCCAGACAGCACATGATAAACTCATGCCTTAAAGGGTGGAGCCGATCACTCTTGAGTCAACCAGCCTTACCCTTGTGGTAGCAGGAATTTTGAGTTTTCAGTTCCCAACCAGAGTGGCAGAGTGTGGGTCATTTTATCAAAATATGTTTCCTGGATTACCTCCCTAAAGGGATAGAAACTTCTTCTTTGGTTAGGTACTACCAGAGATTTTTACTTGTATTATACAATGTAGTGGCACCCTTTTTAGAATTTAAAAAGAAGGTGGAGCATTTTTTGTGGATGGAGATGTGTTAGCAGCGCTTTCAGAAGCTGAGACAGACACTGAAGAGTGACCCCATCATGAGGCTACCTGAAGAGGGCCTTGGGTATGTAGTCTATTGCGACGCGTCATGGACTAGACTAGGTTATTTCTTGATGCAGTAGTGGGCAGTGATCACCTATGGCCCATGGTAGTTGTGACAACATGATCAGAACTATGATAACCAAGATCTAGAGTTAGTTGTAGTGGTATTTTCCTTGAAGATATGGAGAAATTAATTGATGGTAGAATGTTTTATAGTCTACTCTGATCACAAGAGTCTCAGGTATATCTTATCTCAGAAGGAACTATACCTGAGAAAGTGATGATGGCTAGATTTCCTCCAGGACTATTACTTTGAGATAGTCTATACTCCTAGGAAGGGGAACGTGGTAGTAGATGCACTCAGTAGGAGGTCTGGTCTACAGTTACTAAGTGAGGCGACAGAGCAGCTATCTGCATTGTTGATATCCTTCATGGATAGATATGGAGCATCTTACCTCCCATCTATGATAGCCACTCCCCCACTCCTTCAACGAGTCAGGGAGGCGCATCTTGGGGACGTTCACTGCGAGGCCCAACAAGCTCATATTTTCTTAAGACAATCTTCTGAATGATTTTCTGAAGGTGGGGAGAACGTCATCTTTTTCAGAGTATTCAAAATGGAACCAATGATGCTTTGGGAGGAGGTGTTGAGGAAGATACATACATACCCTTTAGTGGTACATCCTGGAGTGGATAAGTTTTACCAAGAATTTTGGCATCAGTACTTGTGGCCAAGGATGAAGAAAGTAGTGGAAGAAGTCTTGTACAGACAAGATATGGAGACTCATGGAGTCTGATGAGGGAGACCATGTTTTCATAAAGGTCTCACCCTGATGAGGATTACAAAGGTTTGTCCAGGGCACAAAGATTTCTACAAGGTTCATCAGACCATTCTAGATTCTCAGCAGAGTGGGCGAGGTGGCGTATCATTTATATCATTCCCCAAGGATGAACCAGGTGTATAATGTTTTTTGTGTGTCGTAGTTGAAGAGATGAACGCATGACCCATTGCATGTTATCGACTAAGGGAACATTAATAATTTATGATGTGGTAAATTTTACGAATTTCCCAGTGGATATAGTGGATCGATATGAGGATCGATCCCTCTAGTGTGGGTTCTGTGGCAGTACATGGATATCCAGGAGAGGAAATGGGAGCGAGAGGCTCATATTCGTGCTTAGTACCATAATTTGTTTGATTTGCCTTTGTTTTGGATTTCAGGGATGCAAATCCCTAAGGTGGGAAGAATTTAATGTCTCGTAATTTCCATATATATATTTTTATTTATATGGAATTATTTCTAGATTACAAAATCTAACAGCGCGTGATTATGAGTCCTTGAGAGATCGGAATAACCCGTTGAAGTATTGTTAAGCTTGAATTAGCGTGCATAATCAGTTTTCCTAAAAAAGTGGAATAACTATTAAATGGTCTCCTAGATAAAAAATCATAGGGCACTGTTGTGTTCAAGATGGGGGTTTACCCTAGGCATGACATAAGTTTAGTTGGCACATTCATCTAGTGGGAAAACCTGAATATTGCATAACCGTAAATAAAATAACTAAATAAAAGTATTTTATTTTTCAAATGCTTATAAACCACAAATGGTGACTCAGATTAAAAATCTGAAAACACTACTAAAATCATGAGGGTATTCAATCTTTAGTAAGATACTAACATTGGCTGGCGCAGACCAACAATGAAAGTTAGTTTTTGGCCGTAAATAAAATAATTAAGTAATAGTTATTTTATTTTAAAATCCATAACTACTAAACGATAACTCGGATTAAAAATATGAGAGTACCGTTGAGTTCTTTTGGGAATTTTCTCCTTATACGGTGCTGAATCTCGACCTGTGTAGGTCGAGGGTGAATGTTATTAATTTATTGAACTATTTTATAAGGTACGTTTAGTAAACTTGCAAGTGGTGTTTTCTAACATTTTAACTGGAGCTCTGATTAAAAATATAAGGGGACCGTTGAATCCATAGCGTCATGATTCACTTAAGGGAGACTTTACTTTGACCACAATAAGTATGGAGACAAAGGTATGTTTTGTTACTTTTTAAAATAAATGAAATGAAATAATTTTATTATTTTATTTTCCTACTTCTCCAACAATAGACAAGCGGAGTGTGGGACCCACTATGTGTCAAGCCAATAAATGGATTGACCTATCAATCTTAAGTAATGACATCAATGGGGAATTAGGAAGGCTCATAATTAATGAGACCCCATTAATTCCCCACGTTTTTAATAACCCTCACCCTCTTCTATTTATATGGATCTTGGTGAGAGGTGTCGGCACAACTTCTCCAAGCAACAAAGTGATGAAGGAGTATCGTGACGCCGAGCCCTTAGAGGTTGGAAATGATCACAGTGGGAGGTGATGGGTGACACCGAACCATGAACCGAAGGATGACGTATGACCAACATCTTTGGGAACCTTTTGTGGGGATAAAGAACACGACCCGCCTTCAAGTGCGGACATTCTCCAACGGATTCACGAGGTAGGGTTTTAATTCTTGTTTATTTCAAGTGAATTTTCTTGAACCTCATTATCCTACCTCTTGTTTACAAACAGAAATGGAGGGAATGGGCCAAATGAACATGGCCCGGACCCTTTGCTATCTTTCTATCCTTTCCCCTCGATGGAAGACCGCCGGTTTGGAGACACTGACCAGATACAAATAAGGTAGTGCGTCGACGCACGTCACAAGAGGAGGTCATGGTGGAAAGCCGCAAAGGTCATCAAAGTGGCTGACACTGGCCGACTGCGGAGGAAGTGCATCATGCAGTCATGATCCGCTGGTGAGCAGAGGTCTACGACACATTAGTCACGATAGACAGAGGAGGCGACCGACACATCGACCGACCGCGGAAGGGGAGGTGGCCCGACTAGCGCACCTCTGGTGAGTGGGAGAGGTGGCACGACCAGTGCGTCGCCAACGAGCCGGAGCCATGGATGAAGCTGTGGTAGAGGATAAAACTTCCTCACTGGTTCTGTGACGATCGGGCGGCGCCCATGTGGTGCCGCCATTTTATGAAAACGAAAGGCCTCTAGGCCGTTCGGGATACCCAGGGGGACATGCTCCACCCTCGCGAGATCGGGAAGACTACTGCTGGGCCACCCCTTGCGGGCTTCACCCTACATGGTATGGATACCCCCCTTGCGGGCCATGTCCTACGGAGGCCGGGACTCCCCCTTGCGGGCTTCCGTTTGCGGGTCGGGCCACCCTTTGCGGGTCGGGATGCCATTGCGGGCAACCTTTGTGGGAAACACCCTTGCAGGATGGGCCACAACAAGCTCAGACTGAACACAGTCTGAACCTCCTCCCCAATGGGCTAAGCCCACCGCGGCCTAGTCTAGATCGGGTCCGACCGAACTCAGGCCCAACCGGGCCTAGAAACACTTAAAGGGCCATATCTTGAGAACTGGACATACGTTTAATGAACCCTCTGCAGTGTTAGGAACTTTGGATCAGGATGGTCATTTTTTTTATAATCCTCTTGAGTTTTGGAGATAGTTGGAGTATGTATGGGTTGGATCGAACTAGAATCTAACTGGCCCCCCAGAACTAAAATGCTTAAAACTCACAGACTGGGCATCTGATTTACGCACCGTTTGTTGCGTTGGAACCCTTATAACATTTTGATACTTTGCCTTAATCCTTTTTGGATATTATTGGCAGTCTAGGTATGAATGTTATCTCAAGAGAAGATTCTATATAACTCAAGCACACCGGGTGCGAGGAATCTAGTGGCTGACAGTGAGGCAGAGGTTGGAATAGGTCATACGAAGGTTAGAACCGAGTGATCCTATTTGGGTCAACAACGATCCTATGTGGGTCAGATCCTATATGGGTCAACACTTAGTGATCCTGTGTTTTTCAGCGCATACCATTTCTGTGTGGGTTAGATCCTATGTGGGTAATTGCGAGGGTTAGTACCTTTCGACTCTGGGTAGGTCGGATCCTCTGTGGATCATTTTAGGGGTTATTACCTATCGATCATGTGTGGGCTACACTCTGTATGGTCTGAATCAGAGCCTCTTGATAGAATAAGATAATCTAGCTTCGCGATTGACCATATGTACTTCTATACTTCACTAATACCTTTGTGAGGTCAGTCTTTTACGTTCTTGGTGATACCTTCGTGGTGATATCATTATGGTGATACTTGGGTGATAATTTTACCTTCATGGTGATATCATTGTGGTGTTACCTGTGTGGTATTTTTACCTTCGTGGTGTTATCTTCATGGTGTTACATGTGTGGTACTTTTCCCTTCGTGTTGTTACCTTCGTGGTGTTACCTTTGTGATATTTTTCCCCCATGTATGACAGAAGTATATCTTGATAACTTAGGTATATGTATAGACATATACCTAAGTAGAGTTTTTGATTGTTTTGTGCTTTGTGATTGAGGTACTGCTTTGTGGTCTTTCCTTTGTGGAACTTTAGGATACCTATGTGGTCTCGGGGTCCCTATTGAGGTTCGTTATACTCACCCCTGCTTGAGATTTTCCCTTACCTAGTTGTGTCTTGTGCAGATGACTTACAACATTGATCGAGGCTAAGGGAGCCAGGACTAGATGGTTCTCGGAGGTGGACCATTTGGCATGATGTGACACATGGACTAATGATCGTGAGTAGTACCTACCCTTCAGGTACGATCCGTTGTGGACGATCCAAGAGCTACTTTTCACTTTCGAGAAGTTTTTACTTTTCAGTTGTACTTGTACTTTTTCAGTTGGGCTTGTATTTCACCCCCTTTACATTCAAAACTCTTTTTCTATAGCAGTTTACTTTTTGGTTGTTTCGTGTTGCATTCTACTCTGTGTGTTTATACAGGTTTAAAGCCAATTCCATCCTATTATAGGGATACACCTTTCCGGTGCTAGAACCTGCCCCTGGCCTGTGGAAGGTGGGCTTGGGGTAGTTACGACATGGGCCCCGAGGGACGGGTCTTGACAGAAACAATATTCGTGATATTTTATAAATATACCTATAGAACCATTACATCATTCAAGAAGTTACAAAACTGATATCTCTCTTTCATGGAAAGTGTAAAATAGTGGTAGGAATAACATCCCATCTCCCACCCTTCACAGGCGATGACTCTTCCCGTATCCCCATTTCAATCTTGTCCAACCTAGCCTTAATTTCATTTTTTTTCATGTAAAATTAGTAATGTTCCATTGACACTATCACATACATTTTTTTCCACATGCATGAAATCAAGAAAATGTTTAAAATATAAATAATTCGAGTATGATAATTCCAAAAAAATTGATCTCTTTTTTGAATAGTTTTCCAAATGATTTTTTGAAGAAGGATTACCAAAAGTGGTTTCAATATCTTTTAATTTATCAAAATGTTAATCACATGTTACTAGAGATGGTGTTGTACATCCTTCTAAAATCCCATCGAATGATGTCATGCAAGATCGATATTTATGTCACTGGGGTAACAATCTGAAATGTCCTAGAAACATAGTTTTCAATGAATGTTTCAACCCAATTGAGTGTGTAGCTTCACTAGTATAGATCACAATTAAATTAGTGTATTATTTTATCATAGCTAAATAGAAAACACTGATAAAAGGGACCCCTTTATCAGTTCTAGCTAAAATCAATGATAAAGGTATGTTTTATTAGTGCTAAAAACACTGATAAAGGTGTACCCTTTATCATCATTTTTTAGCATGGATAAAGGTGGATATTTTATAGCTATTTTATTAGCACTGATAAAAAGTATTTGTAAAAATAAATATTTATATATATATAATTATCATATTTATATTCAAAAAATAATTTTTATTCACATTCATTAATTAAATTATCATGTTTATATTTAATATAAATATTATATATTAATATATATATTTTAAAAATTCATATATATATATATATATAATGTTTAAAAAAGTCTTTATAAAATTATAAAGAGATGGGTATCAAGAAAAACTTTTGCGGTGACTCCGATGGTGCTCTTTGATTTTAGGGATCGATAGTGTTACCAAGGGATATCAAAGTTGATCTTCTAGATGGGGGGATGTTAATACTTTTTAGAAGATGATATCAGACACTCCAAAAGCATCTATATTTCATCCTCATGGATTTATATTTAGAGATGAAAAAAATATTTGTCTTGGGAAATGATGGTGTTGATGAATGATTTTTTTTTGACAAGGTAATTTGGCTCATATTCTTGTTAATTAGGTTCTAGTTCATGACGGGTTCAAGATTTGTGATTAATCAGTTATCATAAGAGTGGTTTTTCCCTCTAGTCCAAAACCATGGAAGGCCGATTATTTGTACCGAATTATAGACATCATTTAGGGATTCTGAGACTGTAAATGTAACCCCATTTGGATTGGTCGTTTTTACATCCTATTCCCCATAGAAGAGATAAAGAAGAAGGCATAGGGGTATTTACAATTTTATATCAAGCAAGGGATAACCTTAATCCATGATTGAAACCCATACTTCAATTATTTTGTAGTATGAAGAACAATAACTTAGGATTGGGTCCAAATTTATGGTTTTAATTGGATATTATGGCATCCCCAAATCATATTTGACATTGCATCAACCATTGGGACCCCAATCAAACTTGATCATGAAATGGGAGAGGACCGCTTTTGATATTTTTTACACTTATTAGTGTAGGTGTATCTCTGCTCACTTTCCATTGAATATGCGACCTTTTCAACATATGATTTCATCTTTGATCTAACCATATGTAATGAAAAATTACCCCATTTTGTACTAGTTGTAAATCCATTGGGCATGCCAAAGAGAAATACAACAAAGTGATTATATTTTTTTTCTATAATATAAAAGGTCATGAGAGAACAAGTTGTAGATGGAGGAACTCAATAAAGGATGTGGGTGTAGAGGTTTCTAATGCCTCTCATCCTTGTGATGTTGGAATCGAAAGGGAGATCATTGATGTAATCTACAATCTGGTCTCCAAGAATTAGTTGAAGGGAGTGATATCTGCAAATGTTGGGCCTTTGGTGGTTATTTAAGCTATATAAAAGAAGGGAAGGACATGGGATGATGTTGTAGAAGAATGATATACCTACTCGGATGATTGTATTATTGCTCAAAAGTCTTCTGAGAATCACCCGACACAACTCTATAGTAGGAATACACAACCTTAATATCAGGATATGATTTTTTTTCACCTTCTAGATCCTACTATAGACCTACTAATGGTCCTGGAATGAAAAAATTTTAATCTCTTGATCTTTATAGGATAAGAAATATGATATTGAAAGGTTCTGGTGTTATTTCATAGATTGGATCAGATGCTGTCATGCCTTTTAAATCACTGATGATGATCAGATCTGCTGCTAAAGTCACTACTTCAATAGATGTAATGGTAAATGTTCCAAAGGTAATAGAAAAAGGTTCATGGTTGAACACCGTGTGGGTAATGGTGAACGTGATGGAGAATTGATGGATGGTCAATACATTGATGAGGATTTTGTTCAATAATTTTCCAACCAACAACTATGACAGGAGTAGTTGATTGCGCTAAGAACTCATAAAGGTAAGAACAATTTAGTGGATGATGAGGGTTTCTAATTTTTCATTCTCATATTTTAAAAAAATTTGAACCTCAGCCGAAAACTATGTAGGTTTCATTTTATTTGATCCAAATACTGGTTGACCTTCCACGTTGCAATTTTGTGTAGGTTTAGCCCCTAAAGGTTGAGCATCCAAGCGCTAATGAGAATGTAGAGTGGACTTATCCACCCCACATTATTGATCTAATGAAAAATTCATATGAATATTATGGTAATGAATCAGATGTGAAATGTGATAATGATTGAGATATAAACTTCAGTATCATACCTCAAAATGATCATAAAGATGAAATGACCAATGAAGGTCTTAAAAAGGAAGTATTTGATTGGTTTTTTTCACAAATTGAATTTATTTATTCGCTCATGGAGCATGATGTATGCAGTTTCAATGACTATTTAATAGTCTATAGACTATCAACATTAAATTTTTAAGATGGATTCTGATCCAATCCCTAAATAGACTTTTGAGATTTATCTTGGAAATTCAGGATTTTCTTCTCCCCTATAGAATTCTCTGAATCATCACCAGATAAAGATGATGAGGTCCCACAAAGGGTCAAGACATGGAAGAGAGGTCGACACCCAAAGGTATGATGAACATACCCTAGGAATTTGTGATCATAGGTACTTTTAGGAGTTGAATTCCATGTGTGGATTCTTTTCTTCGGATGTGGACACTTTATGCCTTGTCTGGCCCATCTCCTTTCTTGTATGTTTTATTTTTATAAATAAATTTTGTGTAATGAGTTTGGTTTCCAAATCCATGACTGAGCTGTCTTGGTATAAATAAATAAATAAATAAATAAATTTAATTAATTATAAAATTATAATAAATATATTTAAATAATTATAAAATAAAAATAAATGTATTTAAATAATAATTTTTTATTATATTTGTAACCATATCTATTAATATATAAATATATAAATATAAATATATAGATAAATATATAAATATATATAATTATATACATATATATAATTAAATAAATAAATATAAATATATAAATATATTTATATTTACAAACATATATTTATAAATATATTTATTTATAATTAGAATTATATATATATATAAATAATTAAAAAATTATAATAAATATATTTAAATAATATATATTTATTATATTTATAATTATATATACTTATATATTAATATATATATATATAATTATATAAATACACATAATTATATACATATATTTATAATTATATACAAATATTTATAAATATATTTATTTGTAGTTATAGTTATAAATAAATAAATATTTATATATTTTTAAATAATAATTATATTACAATATGTATACATATATATATATATATATATTAAATTAATATATAAATTTTAATTAAAAATAATCTTATTTTCAAAATTTTATATATAAAATTTTATAAAATTTATATTAGTTAGAATTTTTATAGTTTATTTAAATACATTGATTGAAAAATGTGTATATGGTTAAAATAAATATAATATATTAATATTGTATTTTAAAAATTAGATAATATATAAATGAATATATTTATTTAGCAATATATTTATATAGATATTAAATAATTTAGAATATATGTACCTATATAACTACATGTATGTATGTGTATGTTTTTATGTGTGTGTGTGTGTGTGAATGTTTGTGTGTGTGGATGTGTATTTGTACATATGTATGTTTATAACTAACACAAATTTTACAAATTCTCTTTTAAATATTTTTTAATTTATTTAATTTACTCATGATAGCTTGGTTATGGATTTGAATTCTAACCCCTGACTAGAAATTCATTAATATAAGTAAACAATCAATTTGAGAAATGAGATCAGACAATGCATAAACTGCCCACATCAAGAGAAGGGCAGTCCATGAAAATCATTCGGGATCTCAAATTCCTACTTTATCTTCCTCTACCCTCTAGATGTCAAACTCTCCACCATGTCCTGGATCTTTATAGGGGATCATATTCTCTATCTGATGACGATTCAGAGAAATCCTTCAGAATTGATAAAATCACAAATTTCTCTGATAGACCCTGAAATTCCACATCTGGATTGGAACAAAATACATCATCAAGTTTAATTGATAAATAAATATGAATAAATGAATAATCATTGAACCGAAATACACCCAACTCCATCACAGAAAAAATTAATTCAAGCTGAGGATAAGTCCATTTCACCACTTCTTTGTTGAGGCCTTTAGTGGTTCTATCACTTGACTAGCCCTCAGGTGGAATGATACTAGAGTTCTTCATCTGTGGAATATCACATTCTTCAACTGATGCATTTCCAAAAGAAACATATGGATTTTCATTAGGTCGGTAAAATGAGGTGGATAGGACAATTCAACATTGACAAAACCATCAACACTCCTATTTAAGTGACTGATTTGTGGATTCTCAACCTGTATTTGAGAAGGCTCATTTTGAAATTGAGACTCATATGTTTTGGATTTTAGATGGATGACCATTTGTAAGCCATCCTCATCCATGAGTATTTTCTTAAACATAATCAGAGAATATCTATTTTCCATTGCACCATCTATGTCTATCCCCATACAAACCTTCAATTCATCCAATGGAGACTCCCCTTTATCACTTCAAAACTTATCTTATAAAGGAGCCTCAACATCCAATTTTTTTACCTTTTCTAGCTCTGGAAGAAATCATTTGTTCATGAAGCTTCCACCTATCGATGATCTCTTGTTCGATTGTCTCATCATATTAATTAGCCTCATCAGCCATCACTTCTTCAGCTACATCCAGAATAGGCCCACGTGAGAATTTCCCAAGATGTAAGGCACCCGCATGGGATCTGTCATTGTCATCATCAAAGACATGAAATACCTGATCAATGTAGACACCTTCATTCTCAAATCCCTTAACAACATCTTTGGATGAAATCTCCATAGGTTTCCTTTCTTATCTACAATGTCTTCCCAAGAGTCGGTATGACACTATTAAGGGGGGTTTAGTCCAGTACCCAGCATACCTGTAGAACCCTTGATATCCAAAAAGGAAGCCATCAAATTCTCCCCTTATGCCCAATCATTCTGTATAGTGTGGACTTTCACCATTTTTACAGCCTCATTTGGCTACCCCACTCCCTAAATATGCCTATAATCAGCCGCCACAAGATCAGGCATCCCACAAGTAATAATTGTACTAAAATAATGAGATCCTTGTGATCTAATAGTGCGATTCCAAGTGATCTGTCCATCTCCATCTTGGGAAAAAAATGATCTATGACTCCCAAACCATCTTGCCCAACTGCTAAAGGGGATTCCTCTTCTTGAAGTGGCTTGTTAAACTTACAGTGATCAATAATTCTATAATATATATTATTTCATATATTTATTTACTATACATGTAATACTTTCAATATGTTTTTATTTTATATGAACAATAGTTATTCATTTTTGTTTATTAAGTTTTAAAATTTAAAATATATTTAATATTAATATAATTAATCTATTTAAATTCATTTTTGATATTTTTTTATTTAAATATATCATTATACATTTATAAATATATATAATTTAAAAAAAGTATTTATGAAATTATTAATAAATACATATTTAAATAATTATAAAATTATAATAAATATATTTAAATAATAAATATGTTTAGTAATTGTATAATTATCTATTAATAAATATATAATTATATAAATATATTTATAATTATATATAAATATATTTAAATATATTTATTTATAACTATAATTATATATAAAGAAATATATATTTAAATAATAATAAAATTATAATAAATATTTTTAAATAATAAATATAATTATTATATTTATAATTATATATATTTATATATACTAGTTCCTTGGGGGTAAAATTACATTCAAACACAAATATATCATGCACATAGGCTGAAAAGGAAGACCTTGGCACCTAAGGGGATAACCCACCCATCAAGCCTTATTTATTTATTAAATGGCCCGTAGGCCTAATGGGCATGAAACATGATTAACATTGGATACAATGGCCTCAACAACACAAAAAACATAATAATATTAAAATTTAATCTTCTTTTTAGTCTTCCGCTCCTTCGAGAGCGACCCTTACCTCTCTGGTGTTTGCCACTCTTACATTACTTAGGCACCTTCCAAGTGTCATCATGGACACCCATACCTGATGAGTCATCCTACTCATCATAAGTCTAAATGTCTCCAACAAAATTATTTTTGATATCCAAAATAAATCCATCTTGATTTGAGGTATTACCCTTCAGATCCGCAGTTCTCTTTTATCAATGATTATTTCCAAATTCCTCTTTAAAGATTTCCCTACCTTAAAATCTAGTTTGAATATCAATAAAATAAAATTTACTTGGAATTGGAAAAAAATAGTGGGTAAAAAAATACCGTCCCCAGTTTCTACCTTTCCATCCAGTGAACTATCAATAAAAATTTATACCTGTTGAACCCTCATTACTCGCCTACTCATGCTCCTGTGACTACTTAGATGAGAACTGACAAGGAAGAGACGGAGGATCCCTACACATCCTAGAAGTGACCATATGGAATCCATCTTCATCCAATGGGTAAATACACCCTAAACTATCATGGAAACAATATTAGAGAGATGATATTGAACAAATTCATTAGGAAATGAATCATTAGTAGCAACATCATCCTGGAGGGGAGAAATCTTCCCCTTATTGTCCACCTTCTCCCCAACATCAAGTGTAATTCCTCCCATAATCATAAATTTTTCACTATAACTTTGATAGATATATGAATTTGTAATTTTATTTATTACATTTTCGAAGGCTAGAGGTGAGTAGGTTCTTCTCTTGAATTACCTGCCTATCCTCCACACCCTACACTGATTTTTCAAGATTCGATTGATTATGAAACTCCCCTTCACCATCCACTTCCATTACCTATTCATCATCATAATCATCCCATGTTTGAAATTTCTCATATAAAAGTGTAGGACTCCCCAACACCCAACCAACAACCATCCTCTTGGAGGTTTTATCCATACACTGGATTCTAGAATACTGCACAATAGTTTCACAAATCTGGGGTTCGTTTCAAGAATCCAATCCCAACACCAAACATTTCTTCAGAATATTGTCCTATGAAGCAGAATAATCAATCTTCCTCCCACTTAGAATAAAATTCCATGGAGTTCCAACCTACTACATGCTAAACTAATTTGGACTATAAAAAGTTGTTTGCATAGGTATTTTGTAGTATTTTTCTAGGTGACCTCAAAGAATGCATGTTGAGTACTTGATAACTCTTCAACAAGCATATTTACCATGCCCAATTGACCTACACACCTCACATAGATGAGGAACATTTTCATACTCCACCCTTATGTTAATATCATCATCATGGGTAGATAAAAAAACCTTTGCAATCAGAGTTGTATTTATATCAATTTCAACTATTATTCAAGCATAATGGAAAAATATTACCATTTCAGTCTCCCAATCAAGGTAGATAGGGAATGTTATTGATGTTGTAATGTCGTGGAGGATTTTTTGATTCCAAAAAATAAAGTTGAGACCATATAGTCTAATCTAGGTCTACATATAAGTGTTCCTAACATTGTCCAAATCGAATTCATATGGCCATTTGTGTGGTCAGAATAGACTAGGATTTAGAGACTATGAAACTAGGATCCAAGCCTTCAGATTGAAATCCTTATAGGAAAAAAGAAAATGATAGAATCCTCATCCATGGGAGACATAGGTCCAAATATAAAAACCTTATAAGGTGGAAATTCGACATTCCGAATCACCCTTCCTCCATGAATTTTCACCTTGAGGAAGAACAATCCTTCCCATCATTGAGTTTTTTCACATCATTAGTCTTTTAGAGACTGCATTTGGGTTCACCACAACATGAACCATGGATCCATTATTGACGATTCCTCCAATAATATAATCTCTATAAGAAGTGAACGTGCATGAGTTTTCGACTTCTTCTAAATGATTCACCACTAAATTCTATGAATGGGAAAGAGTTGTCGACTTCCTTGAAGATAGGACAGAGTTGACAACTTCCTTGTAATGATTCACCATTCTTGACGATTCCTCCAAAAATATAATCACTGTGAGGAGAGCACCCACCGAACCCTGTCCTCTCTTCAAAATATATATTTAAATAATTATAAAATTAAAATAAATATATTAATTATAATTTTTTTAATATATATTTATATATTAATGAATATATATAATTATATAAATACATTTATAAATATATATAATTATTTATAATTATATAAAAAATATTTAAAAAATTATAATAAATATATTTAAATAAAAAATATATTTATTATATTTATAAGTAGTTGGGGTTTGGCTTAGTTGTAAGCCCCCTGTATTTTTACATCGAAGGTTCAGGGTTCAAATCCCATGGAGCGTATGTACTATAGCAACACTATAATAGTACTGTTGCAGTGACGGGGGATAGTATAACAGCGACATGGATTGTAGCAGGCACTGTAGCAGGCAAGGTACTATAGCAGTACTATTCACAGAATCGGCATTGGGCCAAAATTTCAGGCCTATGGGCCATATAATGGGCTTCATGATCCCTGGGCATTTGGGAAAAAATATTTATAATGTAAAAAAGAAGTTTGTTTGGAGGGTTATCCCTTGGGGAGGCTAGGACCTACCATTCAGTCATGTGTGTGTGCGCGATGTGTGTGTTTAATGTAATTGTACACCCAAGCACCAAATATAATAATATTATATTTATAATTTTAAAAATATGTATAATAATATAAATATATAAAATAATATAAATATATATAATAATATAAATATATTTATAAACATATACAAAAATTTAAAAATAAAATTCAAATATTTATAAATAAATACATATATTTATAAATATATAAAAATATTTTTAAATATATTTGTTATATTTATAATTATAACCAAATAAATATATTATAAAGATAAGATCTTTATAAGAGATAAAATTTGATGATAAAGAGTAGTTTTATTAGTGCTTACTATTTTATGGCAGCTAAAATGTATCTTCATTCGTGATATTTTGAAAGCATTGATAAAACCCTTACCCGATCTTATAAAAACAACCCTAATGGAAGCACCCTCTCTCACGCATTCATGATCTCACAGAGCTATACTTCTCCCACTGTCGCTCTCCCTACCATCGCTCCCTACCATCTCCATCATTCTTTACCATCATCATCACTCATTCTTAGAACCTAACCGTTGCGAAGAAAAACCCTAATGGAACTGAACCCTCACCACTCTTAATAATTTAATAAATCCTCTCAATATTTATGGTATGAGATTATTACTTATCATATTTAATCTCTTCTTCCATCTCTGTATTTACCCCTTCCAACCTTCATTCATGCCATATCGATGAGGTTCAAAGCACACAAATTCTTTTTTCCATTCAATTTACATATTTATTTATGATTATTGTTTTCGTTTTTGTTGCTGGTCTTTTGTTTTTTGTTTCCCCTTTCTTCACAAACTATGTTTCTTTCTCAATATTTCTCTTTGCATTATTGATTAGGTTAATTCAATATCATTCATACTGAATTCACTCCTTTGATTATTAATAGTGAAGTCAGAGGTTTTGTGTAATCCTCTAGGGGGCATTTTCAAAATTACCCTTCGTCCCCTTATCTACATATTATCTTCTTAAGGGTTTAGAATTATATGAGGAATTTTTTTTGTAAGTGAAGCTTCTAATTATCCTTTTCCCTACTAATAAGGATTCCAAACTGTTCTTCCAATGAGATTTCCTCCCACAGAAATATAATTTAACCTATATTAAAAAGATAAATGTCTTTAAATAAATATGGAATAATAGTAAAAAAGCTATAATATAAACACAATGTATTGTTTAAATCTTTAATCACATTTTATTTTAATCCATGAAACCTTAATATATGTGTACGATTGTAATGCCCCGACCCCAGTTACCCAGAGTCGGTGCATTACTTACCTAACATTGGCATGATCACAGGAAAGATCAAATCTCGAAAGACCGATTGGTTTAGTAGCCTTGGAAACACTAGATATATTCATAAGTTTTACATTACATCATAAAATGAAAAACTACTACAACAACATAATGTCTCCATAATCCACACTACTATCCCCTCATAATATCCCTGCAGGTCATTCATAATTTACTTCTTCACATCCTGGGGAAAAATAAAACATAGAAAAGGGGTGAGCTCAAATGCCCAGTAAGGATAACAATATAGCGGAAACTTTCATAAATAAGAATAAACATTTAAGGCAATGCATTACTAAAACAAAAGCCTTTTAAAATTGAACTTCAACATGGTATGGCAAAAGTAAAATGAAATAATGCCATTTACTTATTCACATGGATATTCTACTAATCGAATAATCACATGCAAAAATCAATAACCACTTTCATAATGTTGGAATGCATAATGCCAGACTATCATAACCACATAGCCAAGGCCTCGTGCCAAGGCTACAAATAAGATTTTGTCAAGGCCTTGTGCCAAGACACTAGTTTGTCTCATGAGACCTACCGATGCATCGAGGAGCTATAGCGGGCTCCACCCGTCACTTATTAAGTCCAATGCATTCCCATATGAAAAGGTTTAAACATAACATAAACATTCGTATTAAAACTAGCATACGAAATGTCAATACTTTCACAATAAACTATGAATGGTATAAAAATAGCACATCCACAGTCAAACATATCACAAAACCTTCAATACAATATAGAAGTTTTGTATCATAATAAATCAACTTCAAATAATCTTAAAATCCATCAAAGGATGTTGACATAGATGAAATCAAAATTCTTTTAAAAGAAATATCTCCTTTTATTTTGAAATCATTTAAGATCCATATAAAATAAAACATTTTCTTTGAAAATATTCTTATAAGCTTGTATGGGAAGCTTCGACGATTTTATAACGGCGGAAAATAACCGCACCCGCCGTATAAGTTAAAAAAAAATTCTTACCTCAATTCTGTCGAAAAGGTTAAAAAGGACCTTGTTTTGAAAACGACGGAAAGATTCCTTTATAAACCTCTTATAAAAAGTCAAACAAGGGTATACATGACTTTAACCCATATTCTTGTAAATAGTAAAAATGTTTTGAAATACATTTCGAAGAAACATGGATGTGGATGATAAAGAGATCCCAGTAGATTATTACGTATAATACAACCTCGGATAATGAAGAGATTGTGAAATAACCCTTACCTTGTACTTTTCCTTGGTTGTGGTAGGTTAACCTCCTGTATAATGGTGAAATAATTGTTATTAAATTATACAAGAATCATATACATTAATATGATATCATATATGATCTTTTAATATTGATTTGATAATAATATCTTAGTATTATCGTTGTTTCGGGTGTTAACGTACTTGTTTTCTTTCATATGTTTTGTTACGTAAGACATGTTTGTAAAGGATAGGTTGTATATTATTCGTATCCAGAATGATATCAAGTCCTTAAACATCATTTTTAAATCATAAAATGATAATTACGCTTTAATGGTTACGATGGAGAATGAATCTCATCGCGTTCGTGGAGACGGTAGTCCGTACGTACGCACGAGCGACAATATCATTCTTTTGATATTAAAATAATATATAAATGGATGGTATATCATATATACAGAATCATTAACATGTTATATTTATTATTTACATGAGTTACACATCATTATTATACCCATCCAAATAATATTATATTGAATAACAATTACACCACGACGTGGAGACGGTAAGCCGTACGTACGCACGTATGGTGACATGTTATTCAAAGGGTGGATAGAATACTGAATATGATTGTACCATATTTATAATAACATCACAGTATATGTGAGATACTGGAGTTATTATTTCAGAATGGTAAGAACAAAGGAAGAAGAAGTGGAAGAAGAAATGAACTTAGAAAAGGGTGGTGAGATCATTACCTCTTCTTCGGGTTCTTCCTTTTGATTTGATCAAAAGGGCTCCTTAGGTTGGCTTTCTGATCAAACTAAGGCCTCTAGGTTGTATTGAGGGATTTTGGGAGAGTATTTGGGCAGAGTTTGGCCGAACCAAAAGGCTTTAGAGGTGTGAAGAAATGAGAAGGAGGAGTGCCCTTTTATAAGAGGGGTGAGGGGCACCTTTGGAAAAGCTAGAAATATTAATTTATAATAAATTCATATTCGGTTTCTAAAGGCTCCAAAGTTGACTATTCAAAGTTTGAGGTGCGGATAGGTCGAAAACAACTCATCCAATAGAATTTAGACAGGTTTGGGTACTTATATTAACCTTATCTTTAAGTATTAACTCTAAGTTAATTAGTTTCACTTTTACAATGTCTCTTTGTATTTTTATATAATATGGTTAATAAACTTACTATATACATCCAAGAGACACCCAAGTGGTCCATTAATGATTAACCTATCATAATATAAGTCTCTTGGCCGAACCTTAGATTTTTAGGAATTTAATATCAATTAATAATATAATATTTGTTTTAAGAACTCTTTTATGTCAATTTTGACACTATTCAATAGTTGATTTTTGTGAAACTCATAACAGATTGATTACTTCGAACAAAGTCCATTAAATCAATCCTAATATATCATATTAGCCTAGAAAATTAGTTTAATTCATTAAAAGTTTCCTATTATATTTATTTGGGTATTTATAATATCAATTATTTTAATTTTTCACTATTATAGTAATTACTGCATCATCATTGTGTCATAAATAAAATAACTTATTTATTGTCTAAAAATTATAAATAAAATATCATTATGTAGGAAATCTTTTTATATTTCTAATGAATATTTATAATCGAAAATCCAACATGTATAACCCTATGTAAAAATTGTTCTTCTAATAGATATATGCTTGTGTCATTTTTGTATTCATTTTAACTTAATTAAAATAAAGTGTCATTATCACTTACAAGTGGATCCATGGGGTCCCAAAATTGACACAAAGATGCCCATGGTCGACCATGTATCAACCAATAGGGTTAAGACACGTTTTAGGGTAATTTTGTATTATTATAATATTATTTTTTTAACCCTTATTTACCGGATTTACCCTTTAACCATGGTAAATAAATTATTTACCGCAGTAATTATTCAAAATGTCTAAAAATAAAAGTTACCTATTTACATAATTTGGACATCCTGATTCCAAATATGGAATCCATTTTCCTAAATTCAAAACACATAAGTGGCAGAAATTAATTTAAAATTAATTCCCGCTGTTAAAACAAAAAGCGTGTTTTTAAGAGATAATAACTATCAAAAGATTGACACTTGTTTATGTTCGGTTTAATTGTAAAATTATGTCCAATGATAAACATTAAATTGAATGGTAAAAATATATTCTAAATATACTTTAAAACCACTCAAATTCATAATTTATCACTATTAATTATTTTGATTAAAAAAGTTGTTTTTAATTAAAATTTAGAAATTTTCACTATTCATCAAAATATGAAAGTTATCCGAAATGTACCAAAATTTCACCCTAGGCTAATTTTGATATTCCGAATCCAAAAATGAAGTCCATTTTGAAATATAGAATATATATGATTTCAAAAATTAGGTATTACTATTCACAACGGCTAGTTTAATTAGTTGTGGTGTGTGTTAGAACTCGAGGTTGCGTACAACACACGCTATCGCATTATTCAAAGGGAAACGTACCGTAGAAGCTTGGGGTGTTACATTCTCCCCTCCTTCAAATAATTGCGTCCTCGCAATTTCTAGGGTATTACTGCATAAAAAGACTCGGGTGGTTCTTCATCATAAGTTCCTCGGGTTCCCACGTTGCCTCTTCCATCTTATGATTTCTCCACAAAACTTTTACCAGACGCGTCGTCCGGTTTCTCAGTACTTGTTCTCTTGTATCAAGAATCCTGACGGGCTCTTCACAATAGGAAAGATCGGGTTCCAGTTCTAATTCCTCATAGGTGAGTACATGCGTTGGGTCAGGCATGTATTTCCTCAACAGAGATACGTGGAACACATCGTGAACTTTGGAGAGACTTGGCGGCATTGCCAATCGGTAAGCTACAGCCCCAATTCATTCTAGAATTTCGAAAGGTCCGATGTACCTGGGACTCAATTTACCTTTCTTACCAAAACGTATTACTCCCTTCCATGGAGATACCTTCAGGAAAACATGATCACCGACTTGAAATTCCAAATCCTTCCTTCGATTATCGGCATAGCACTTCTGCCTACTTTGAGCTGTTTTAATGTGATTTTGGATTACTTTCACCTTTTCCACCGTTTCCTCCGCCAGCTCTGGGCCTACAAGTTTTCTTTCACCAACGTCATCCCAACAGGTTGGTGTACGACATCTCTTTCCGTATAACGCTTCATATGGTGCCATCTGTATACTCGAATGGAAGCTATTGTTATAGGAAAATTCTACTAGTGGTAAATATTGATCCCACATACCCTGAAAATCAAGTGAGCAAGATCTCAACATGTCTTCTAAGGTCTGAATAGTCCGTTCTGATTGTCCGTCTGTCTGAGGGTGGTAAGCAGTGCTCAAATGAAGTTCAGTATCCAGGGATTTCTGAAGACTTTTCCAAAATCTTGAAGTAAAACGGGGATCACGATCAGAAAGAATCGATAGGGGTACTCCATGAAGTCTCACAACTTCATTAATATATAGTCTTGCTAGACGTTCTAGGGGTAGATCTTCTCTTATAGCAAGAAAATGTGCTGACTTGGTAAGATGATCAACAATAACCCATATTGCATCGTTCCTTCTAGGAGTCTTTGGTAGCCCCATGACAAAGTCCATCGTAATATTGTCCCATTTCCACTCCGGTATGGGAAGAGGTTGCATGACTCCTCCAGGCTGTTGCCTTCCAGCTTTCACTTGTTGACAAACCATACATCTTGACACAAAATCAGCAATCTCCCTCTTCATGTTGTCCCACCAAAAATGTTCCTTCAAATCTCTATACATTTTGGTGCTCCCAGGGTGTATAGAGAAATTGGAACTATGAGCATCATCCAGCAATTCCCTTTTTAGATCAGGTATATTGGGAACACAAAGTCTCTTCCCGAATTTCAAAATTCCACCTTCATACGCAAAGTCTCTCAATCTCCCATCATTCACAGCTTTAATCTTCTTCTGAAATTCTTCATCATCGGTCTGATAACTCTTAATCCTTTCTAGTAAAGATGGTTTGGCAACCATTTGAAAAAGCATTGATGTTTCACCTTCCCTGGTTATTCCCATGTCCATCTTCACTAGATCCATGAAAATTGGATCCCTTTCAATTCTCATCATGTTCAGAACTCCATGGTCTTTTCTGCTCAAAGCATCTGCCACCTTGTTTGCCTTCCCCGGGTGGTAGTGTATCGTACAATCATAATCCTTGAGTCCAAACGCACCAATACATTAATTATTCCGCTTCAACTGTAGCCACAGCATAAGATTGGCCTTGATCCCTTGGCCTTTTCTGAGGTAAGTTTCCCTGACACTTAGGACATTCATTTGCATAATGACCCATTTCTCTACAATTGTAGCATTCCACTTTGATAGCCTCTTTCTTTCCCTTGCAATCACGAGCCTGGTGACCCTTTTCTCCACATTTATAACAAACTCCCATTCCTTTTAGGCAAGTACCAGGGTGATTCTTCCCACAATTATGACATAATGGAAAATCCTTCTTTCCCTTTTTCCCTTTATCTGTCTCTTGTTCCACCGTTCTCTTCTTCTCTTGCTTTACTTTGTTGTCATAAGACTTAGAGAATTCCTTTTCTGTCTTGATAGCACACGAGACAATATCTTCGTATGATGAGAAGGATTGTGACACCAAAGCTCGAAGGAGAAATGGTTTTAACCCATCAAAGAAACGATCAATCTTACTCCTTGGGTTACGTATATAATCGGCAGCATGCCTCGCTAACCTTGTAAAGTTAGCCTCATACATTGCGACATTCTCATCCTCCTTTTGCCTCAGACTCAGAAATTGCCTTTCCATATCTGCTCGATGGTCACGAGGAAAGTATGTTTCTAAGAAAAGCTCTTTGAACTCACTCCATTCCATATTCTATACGTCATCATCTTCCTTTGTGTTTTGAATCAATGACCACCATTGATCAGCATCTCCAGTGAGGCGGTAAACTGCCATGATAACTTTCTCCCTTTCACTGCTCCCCAAAGAATGAAATATTTTCTCTAGGGAATTTATCCATTGCTCAGCTACTAAGGGATTTGTACTCCCATTGAACGTTGGTGGTTGTTGCCTCATGAATCGGTCTAACATTGATCCTCCACGCTGCGGATCAGGGTGCTCCATACGGGTAAGGTTATTATTCATAACCTGAGTAAGTTTTCCAGGTATGGTGATTAGCTGATCGGCACCAGTTGCATCACCATCCCCATTATAATTATCTCGAGTAGGAGGGCAATCCCTACATGGAGTGCGTGTATTGATATGGTTTCCATTTCTTCCACTAGGCGCCATTTCTAAACAATGGCATAAACTAGATAAGTTTATGAATCAAAATACATAATCCCATGCTTATAAAACACTTAACATAAATTGAACTATTTATGGATATAATCCATAATCATAAAAATGTTTTCTTTGAGGAAGTATATACTCATAAACCCTTCATAATGATTTGTAAAGAGAATGAGAGTTATCCTAAGCATATCCCCCGGGAGTGTCGTAACCAAGAGTGCAGCAAGGCCCGTTGTCGTGCACCAGTTCCCGTTCGAGTCTAGCTCAAAGCGGTGTTTTCGGGTTTTACCCCTAGGTACATCTGTGCCAGAGCCGCCTCTACCTGCTCGTATCCAGACAGAGATGTATTGCTCGGAAAACTCACAAAATCTCTACAATACCAAAATTCTAGGAAGTTCTTCTATACTAATCCTCAAAGTTCATCTTAGGTCTACGTTCTCTAATCAGAGTTTATCTAAATCTAGCTTCCAAGGTTTGTACTAAACTTCCTCTGATACCAACTGTAACGCCCCGACCCCAGTTGCCCAGAGTCGGTGCATTACTTACCTAACATTGGCATGATCACAAGAAAGATCAAATCTCGAAAGACCGATTGGTTTAGTAGCCTTGGAAACACTAGATATATTCATAAGTTTTACATTACATCATAAAATGAAAAACTACTACAACAACATAATGTCTCCATAATCCACACTACTATCCCCTCATAATATCCCTGCAGGTCATTCATAATTTCCTTCTTCACATCCTGGGGAAAAATAAAACATAGTAAAGGGGTGAGCTCAAATGCCCAGTAAGGATAACAATATAGCGGAAACTTTCATAAATAAGAATAAACATTTAAGGCAATGCATTACTAAAACAAAAGCCTTTTAAAATTGAACTTCAACATGGTATGGCAAAAGTAAAATGAAATAATGTCATTTACTTATTCACATGGATATTCTACTAATCGAATAATCACATGCAAAAATCAATAACCACTTTCATAATGTTGGAATGCATAATGCCAGACTATCATAACCACATAGCCAAGGCCTCGTGCCAAGGCTACAAATAAGATTTTGTCAAGGCCTTGTGCCAAGACACTAGTTTGTCTCATGAGACCTACCGATGCATCGAGGAGCTATAGCGGGCTCCACCCGTCACTTATTAAGTCCAATGCATTCCCATATGAAAAGGTTTAAACATAACATAAACATTCGTATTAAAACTAGCATACGAAATGTCAATACTTTCACAATAAACTATGAATGGTATAAAAATAGCACATCCACAGTCAAACATATCACAAAACCTTCAATACAATATAGAAGTTTTGTATCATAATAAATCAACTTCAAATAATCTTAAAATCCATCAAAGGATGTTGACATAGATGAAATCAAAATTCTTTTAAAAGAAATATCTCCTTTTATTTTGAAATCATTTAAGATCCATATAAAATAAAACATTTTCTTTGAAAATATTCTTATAAGCTTGTATGGGAAGCTTCGACGATTTTATAACGGCGAAAAATAACCGCACCCGCCGTATAAGTTAAAAAAAAAATTCTTACCTCAATTCTGTCGAAAAGGTTAAAAAGGACCTTGTTTTGAAAACGACGGAAAGATTCCTTTATAAACCTCTTATAAAAAGTCAAACAAGGGTATAAATGACTTTAACCCATATTCTTGTAAATAGTAAAAATGTTTTGAAATACATTTCGAAGAAACATGGATGTGGATGATAAAGAGATCCCAGTAGATTATTACGTATAATACAACCTCGGATAATGAAGAGATTGTGAAATAACCCTTACCTTGTACTTTTCCTTGGTTGTGGTAGGTTAAACTCCTGTATAATGGTGAAATAATTGTTATTAAATTATACAAGAATCATATACATTAATATGATATCATATATGATCTTTTAATATTGATTTGATAATAATATCTTAGTATTATCGTTGTTTCGGGTGTTAACTTACTTGTTTTCTTTCATATGTTTTGTTACGTAAGACATGTTTGTAAAGGATAGGTTGTATATTATTCATATCCAGAATGATATCAAGTCCTTAAACATCATTTTTAAATCATAAAATGATAATTACGCTTTAATGGTTACGATGGAGAATGAATCTCATCGCGTTCGTGGAGACGGTAGTCCGTACGTACGCACGAGCGACAATATCATTCTTTTGATATTAAAATAATATATAAATGGATGGTATATCATATATACAGAATCATTAACATGTTATATTTATTATTTACATGAGTTACACATCATTATTATACCCATCCAAATAATATTATATTGAATAACAATTACACCACGACGTGGAGACGGTAAGCCGTACGTACGCACGTATGGTGACATGTTATTCAAAGGGTGGATAGAATACTGAATATGATTGTACCATATTTATAATAACATCACAGTATATGTGAGATACTGGAGTTATTATTTCAGAATGGTAAGAACAAAGGAAGAAGAAGTGGAAGAAGAAATGAACTTAGAAAAGGGTGGTGAGATCATTACCTCTTCTTCGGGTTCTTCCTTTTGATTTGATCAAAAGGGCTCCTTAGGTTGGCTTTCTGATCAAACTAAGGCCTCTAGGTTGTATTGAGGCAGAGTTTGGCCGAACCAAAAAGCTTTAGAGGTGTGAAGAAATGAGAAGGAGGAGTGCCCTTTTATAAGAGGGGTGAGGGGCACCTTTGGAAAAGCTAGAAATATTAATTTATAATAAATTCATATTCGGTTTCTAAAGGCTCCAAAGTTGACTATTAAAAGGATGAGGTGGGGATAGGTCGAAAACAACTCATCCAATAGAATTTAGACAGGTTTGGGTACTTATATTAACCTTATCTTTAAGTATTAACTCTAAGTTAATTAGTTTCACCTTTACAATGTCTCTTTGTATTTTTATATAATATGGTTAATAAACTTACTATATACATCCAAGCGACACCCAAGTGGTCCATTAATGATTAAACTATCATAATATAAGTCTCTTGGCCGAACCTTAGATTTTTAGGAATTTAATATCAATTAATAATATAATATTTGTTTTAAGAACTCTTTTATGTCAATTTTGACACTATTCAATAGTTGATTTTTGTGAAACTCATAACAGATTGATTACTTCGAACAAAGTCCATTAAATCAATCCTAATATATCATATTAGCCTAGAAAATTAGTTTAATTCATTAAAAGTTTCATATTATATTTATTTGGGTATTTATAATATCAATTATTTTAATTTTTCACTATTATAGTAATTACTGCATCATCATTGTGTCATAAATAAAATAACTTATTTATTGTCTAAAAATTATAAATAAAATATCATTATGTAGGAAATCGTTTTATCTTTCTAATTAATATTTATAATCGAAAATCAAACATGTATAACCCTATGTAAAAATTGTTCTTCTAAAAGATATATGCTTGTGTCATTTTTGTATTCATTTTAACTTAATTAAAATAAAGTGTCATTATCACTTACAAGTGGATCCATGGGGTCCCAAAATTGACACAAAGATGCCCATGGTCGACCATGTATCAACCAATAGGGTTAAGACACGTTTTAGGGTAATTTTGTATTATTATAATATTATTTTTTTAACCCTTATTTACCGGATTTACCCTTTAACCATGGTAAATAAATTATTTACCGCAGTAATTATTCAAAATGTCTAAAAATAAAAGTTACCTATTTACATAATTTGGACATCCTGATTCCAAATATGGAATCCATTTTCCTAAATTCAAAACACAGAAGTGGCAGAAATTAATTTAAAATTAATTCCCGCTGTTAAAACAAAAAGCGTGTTTTTAAGAGATAATAACTATCAAAAGATTGACACTTGTTTATGTTCGGTTTAATTGTAAAATTATGTCCAATGATAAACATTAAATTGAATGGTAAAAATATATTCTAAATATACTTTAAAACCACTCAAATTCATAATTTATCACTATTAATTATTTTGATTAAAAAAGTTGTTTTTAATTAAAATTTAGAAATTTTCACTATTCATCAAAATATGAAAGTTATCCGAAATGTACCAAAATTTCACCCTAGGCTAATTTTGATATTCCGAATCCAAAAATGAAGTCCATTTTGAAATATAGAATATATATGATTTCAAAAATTAGGTATTACTATTCACAACAGCTAGTTTAATTAGTTGTGGTGTGTGTTAGAACTCGAGGTTGCGTACAACACACGCTATCGCATTATTCAAAGGGAAACGTACCGTAGAAGCTTGGGGTGTTACAACGATCCAGAAAATTCACAAAGGGAAGTAAATACTACCAAAATCACTTTTTATAGGGAAGAAAGTATATCTACAAGTACAGAAAGGTAGATGGATGAAAGTTGAATTAAAAATTTGAGAAGAAACATGAAGAAATAAAATATTGTAACGGTTTTAGTGTACCACATACCATCACTGGGAAATGATTGTACGGAACATGAACTCTGAACCATCGGTACATGGAAGAACCCGTGAGGCGCTGACCTGTGGGGCGATTGATAACAAACATAGGATGCCACGATCCATGTAATTAGTGAAATATAATAGAGAAAGTAAATCTGCATACCATCCCATTAACTAAGAAGATTCATAGAAAAATCAAGATAACAGGGTCCCACGAACCACATCTCATGAACTATAGCCTCCACAAACCCCAATTGACCGAGTCTTCTACAGGTTGAGATATATCATCATGGGCTTCCAAAAATAGTGCCACATCACCAAATATATGATTTACCCAGTTCTATATTAATGTATCATAAGAGGAATTGAAAAAAGAGAGCAGAAAAGGTGGAAGAGAGTACAAAGGAGACCTTAGAGACTGAAAGAGAGAGTTCAGATACAGAGAAGATTCCGGCTTCGGTTTCTAATCATCGATGATATGCAAACTACGAACCATGTTTCTGCAGTTATAACTAGACATGAACCAAAAATAGAATTATCTTAATAATAATTGGTAAACCAAAAACCAAATTGAGGCAATTTAATACAATAAACCCCTTGTGGATAAATTCCCTGTGAACCAAAACCTCCAGGACCCTTCTTCAATTCGGTGGTATGCATAGTGCATCGCTATGTGGATCAAACCGTGTGTCGTGTACTACATCAGTATGCAGATGTAACCTAGGGAGACATGGTGAACCACATCCAGGACTACGTACCACTTGTGTACGTGGTGGTATATACCCACAATCATGTGTCTCTTTGGTATGTGGATGACCCCTCTACCTGCATAGCATTATGCTATGCGAGGCTACCCAATCTCGAATGGGAAAATATTACACAGAATTGGGTGTCTTCTGGTGTCCTTCCCTCTAGCTGCAATCATGCCCCTCCATCACTATCTAGTCATCCATATCTCCTCCATAAACTGGTCTACCGAGATTAGGCCAAATCCTCCTCTAAAGCCACCAGATCCACATGATCAGATCATCAGGCGCATCAGAATACCTTCATAATGTACACACCAAAGGTAAGCGGAGTCACAAAGGTTGTCTCCACAATGGTTTGGACACCCAGAATATCTCTAAGTCAATATTTCCAATGTTACCCAAGTACTAAATTTGGGATTCCAACGTGAAACATCATGTTCTTGGGTTTAGGGGTAACCACTGGCCTTTCGCTTCAATGAGTTCAAATGACAAGAAAAAATATCTCTATTTCCTTCCCCTTTGACCAAGGATGATGCCACTCCCCTTTCCTAGAACCCATAAAAGGGAACACCTCTTGAGGTAATCCCCTATCCTTTTTCGAGAGGTGTCACTCTTCACCATCTTTTCCTGAGATAAGGATGTGTTTGAATATATCACCAAGATTTGGATATCCTAGATATCAGCGCGGGTGAGGGTTTGATGTTCAAATCCCCTCACTCTATCTCTCATCTCTAGTACTATCTAACAGTAGATGATGTAAGACATGAGCTCTTCAAATATTCTTCCACCTCTTGTTTCTCACAACGAGCATGACTCACGTGAGCTTAGAGGTTGGCGGTGACCCTGATATTTTTATAGTCCCAAAACGTGGGCATATTCCTTGGTGTAATGCCCATCAAAACCATTAAATCATCATGTGTAGATATCCTCATCATTCCCCCCTCTGGGTAGAAAACTTCCATGCATAATCCCCACGCCAAATAAACTATGAGAACTCTGATTCTTATTTCACCAGGAATCATCAGGCGCCTGCTTCATGGTCCGATCTCAAAGGGGTGCATTTACCATAGGTAAACCCAATTATGACTCCAAAAAATGAGCTCCTCACAGGTGTAATCCCAGTGCTATATGTACTATGATAACATTGATGCTCACTATAATTAGGATACACAGGACACCTATCCAAGACCTGAGCTCAAGGGACGTTCTCCTCAGAAGTCAGTCTCGATAAAATTTTCCCCAAAATTCAAAATGGGTTCCTCCTAGGTGTACGTCCCAATAACCAAACTAAGTGGTATTTGATTCATCTCTTGAGGATATATAGGAACCTATTGTATGGGTCTGACCCCAATATAAAACCACCTTTCATCTCTCCTGGATGACAATAAACTCCAAATTACCTCATTGCATGGATTATGTCAGTATTGCCTATGTAGCATTAAATATGTGCATATCCATGATTGAGTTTGAAACCCAGGGGTAACCCATGGATATAATATTAGGGAATGAACTGAGGATTCAAGAACATATGAACATGGATTAAATCTGTAATAGAGTCACAGAATAGGGAATAATTAGCCCCTAAAGGGTGTGATGAGCCCGACCTCCCATCCTATCAACCAATGGAGTCCTCAAGTGTCGTTGGAATAAATGTTATCCATCGAAAACCTAACATTGGAAATTAGGTCCATGAATCATAGAAACCAGGTCCGTTGGCTGTTTTTAGCTCCACGAATAAATTTTTTTGAGACCATCTGGGGAAATCATTTCCTAAGAATACCAATTTCAAAAATATGTAACCCCTTGAAATTACTCAATGGGGCCATTCGATTGTGGAACCACCTTCATAATGAAAAGGGGATAAACTACCTTGTCCCCAAGGGCCACTCCAATATCCCCTAAAGGATAATGGCTTGATTTGGGTTGGAACAAAAATGGTGACATGAAATTCCCTATAATAACAGACAAATGCTTTCCACACATCAGACCATTTTGCATTCCCCCCAAATGTACCACCTTGGGTGGAAACAAAAATAGTAATCCTGATGTGAATCCTCAACATAGGTTGCAGTTTAACCCCACTTTAGCACCTTTACCCCATAAAAGGACGTGGGATAACCCAAATCATTGATTATGAATATGATAAAGAGATGCTACTTTGGTGGGGTTTTCTTGTCTGTATATGTCATATATATATATTTTTCATTTTTTCAGAGCAACCTTCTATCCAAATGGGATCCTGAAAACAAACATAGACATACACCTTAGATATACCAAAGGTGGTCAAGGCCCAGATGAAGAGAAGGACCCCCTCACCTACCCAGTGTCTTTAAAATTGGGTATCCAAAAAGATGATTAGAGAGTAACACTAAAATGGTACTCTCCCCATAGTGGAGGCCATAAGAAAAGCCCTGTAATCTGCAAAATAACCCCAGAAACATCCTTATACGTGGCCGACACGCCATCACAAGGCAACTACTATGGCCATCTCAAACCATTTCAGGAGATTATCCTTAGAATGCGACAACTAGTACCTCAATTATATCATGGAGGCTGATGAATTCGATGAAGATGACTTCATCTAAACTATACAGGGGTCTTACTCATGGGCCATTAATGGAGTACGTCGTTGAAAACACCGAGCGACCAAGTATCCTCACTCTGAAGAGGATCTTATGCTGAGGGTACCTACTGAGGTCCAAAAGACATGGCCCCCTCAGACCATCCGTCGAGGGAGGAAAACATACAATCAGAAACATGTCATCACCCTAATTCTTGATGAGGAAATCCGCCATATAAACGCAGAGACATTCAATAGTAAGGCATAAAAATATACCCCTCCACTCGAGACCACCCCCAAAATAGGGTGTCACAACATGGGTGTGTGAATATTATTGCCACTACTCACTGATCCCTCTATGAAAACATCGTAGAAAATTAAAGGTAGATAGAAATATCTGCTGATGCATAAGAATCCCATCATATAAATAGGATGGCAACAAGCTATAAGTAGAAAACAACACCCACCGATGCGTACCAAGCCCGTAATACAAATAGGGAGGAAAATGAATATGATCAGTCAATTTCTTAAGAATTCATTCAAATCTAGGGAGACAAATAAAATGGCTAGAAAGAATATGAAAATTACTGCACTTAAATATGAAGCCTACCAGTCAAATATAGTGGTGATTGAAGAAGAAAACCGGTGGAAGACTTGTTCCTCTATCCTCGCATAGGAGAACTTCTCGTATAAACTGGAAACCTATAGAGGACCGAAGTAGGGACAAACTCCTGCTCTAACATCATAATTTTCCTTCATAACCATTCCATCCAATGATGTATCTAAGAACATCCTAGTAATGATGGAATATTAGACAAATATTCTAGATCATATCCTCCAGACCTGTCAAGACATCATTTCATCTGTAGCAAAGGTGAGGAACCAGGCCCACGACCTAGTATCCTCGAATGGAATGACTTACCAAAAAAATGGGTTGGTTAATCTAGAGTAATTACGAATCCCAGATCCATTCCAGGAGGGTTGAAGGAAATACCCTGTGATACATGAAAAACCAAAGCTGGAACAAATACATGTTCCAATTGGGGGACGTCAGTCCAACATTGTGGCCGCTCCAGGGCCGACATATATCACTTCCAAAACTAAATATGTCCATCGGTGTATCCCAATGACATTATGAGAACTAACAAAATAGGGAACCCTATAATAAGGCTATTACAAATAGAATATGACCCCAGTTACCCGCAATAGAGTTCCCCAAAATGAGATTCGCCAAAGGAAACTGGAAAATGAATATAATATACATGATTCTACTCTGTTGGAAGCTAGAGTTCTTGACGCCCTCGAGCATATATCAATAGAGGCCTAAGATCCTGTCAGTCCATTACCAAATTATAGAAGTGTCAATATCAGTTACGAAGTCCCTCCTCAAACTATTGCAACCAGTATCTCTAAAGTCCTTCCATAGAGCACCCATGGGGGATTACTCCATGGTCCAGGAATGATATATCATGAAATCCTATCTACTGATGCATGTTAGCGTAACCCTACCATTGAACCAATGATCAAACTGCAAGAAGTCCCTCCCCTTGTTGTCGTCTTCCTTGATGGTCTTCCATAGGGTATATGCTGTTGGTATTCTTCTCTTTACAGTCAGATGTTAAGTCAGGATGGTAGTCCATACCATGATAAAATCCAATGCGAAGGTCCTCCCCGCAATGGGAGTCGCTGTGAAGGTCCTCCCCATAGGAACATATAGAAATGAGAAGGTACTCCCCTCATTGCAGTACACCCTGAAGTCCCTCTCCAATATTTACACTGCATAAATTCTCCCTATAGCCCAATATCTATTTGTGATAGTAGCCCTCTCCATCACCGTATTTATTGAGAAGGTCCTCCCCTCAGTGACACTAAGAAGAAAGAAGGTCCTTCTACTACTATAAACTTCTTTGAAGGTCCTACCTATGGAAAACACTTTTGGGACATTCCTCATAGTTAGGAAAAATGTTGCAATGGTAGCCCTCACCATTGTAGAAAAAATTTCAAAGGTCCTTCTTGTAGTCAAAACCCGCACCAGCAAGGAGGTACTCCCCTCACCAAATCAAATTTTAGAAAGACCTATTATGATGAGGAACATAGGAAGATGGAGTTCGAAATGTCAGTCACTCCATCTATGATTAGTGATATCCTTTCTCAATTCGAAGATGACTTGGGGCCGCGCTCATCTTATGAGCCACCCTCACTCTACTAACACATCAATGAGGCTCCTACCAGTCCTGCTACTTGGAACAAAATCATTAAGAAACAACCATGTTGGGCATATCAAGTAGAGGAGTATCTAGAAGAAAAACAACATGATATGTTGCTCATGAGAAGAAAACTAGATAGAGATGATATACCAGTGATGAATTGGACCACAACCACTTCTCAATTTGATATACCAAGGGAGTTGTTCGAGGAATGTATGCATAACATTCGACTGAATATTTGGAAAACTTTCCGAAAACTAAAATAAATGTACTTCCCCTATGAAAGGTATGCAGACCATGTCAACATTTTATGATAGATATTCAGTCTAATCGAACAGGAATCCCTCTCATCTACATGACGACCAAAATTAGGAAGATGAACAAAAGACCTTGAACTTGAATTCCTCCACATTCTGCACAAGTTACATTTCCTCATCAACAATGCCTCATCTGAAGTTCATATCTCGGGATGGGATGAACATTAAGTTCTACACTTCACCCCACATCCTTTCTAATAGACCTCATTGGAAATAAAATCTTGAAATGTCATTACCCAATGAAAAAAATAAAATGAAATCCCGGATTAAGAAAGTTGGAATGCTCCACAAGAACCGACCTTGAGTAAGTCTCAAAAGTGGTAGGGCTACCGAGATCAAGCCATTGAGATGATTCTAATCTAGGTAATTGAGAACATCCATAAGGATTCCTACATAATGGAAGCCAACCAACAAGAATTGATCATTTCCTAAAAAGACAATAAATCCCGTGAAATCCCAGTTCCATACCCGGCTCACACCATCATGGGAGTGCGTGAAATCAAGAAGGTGGTAACAGTGGTATCTACCGCTACAATACGGGATCAGCCCCAATCCATAGAGATGGGGGAATTTTTAACTCACAATGAGATTTTATGACCAACGAATTTGGGCCATAGTTCATTAATAGAAGAAGTGGAGAAACCCCGACCCATAGGGGTGGGGGCATTTTTTCCTCAAATTCCCACAAAGTAATCGTTTGTCTCCTCATGTCTGGGAAGGATGATAAGCCTAGAGGTCACACATTCAGTCTCATCTAGTGGTTCATACCCCCTAGGATGAAGGCATATTGCAAGGTCAAATATGGGCTCCCTTTGGGTGGCTCTTCACCATGAAATCCAAAGAATACCACAGAATGAATGGATAAAGTCCATGAAAGGACAGAAAAAGTTCTCCTACCATTCAGCACCTGGCACATATCACCCAATGCAGTATGAATCAGTGAATGTGATGGACGTCAGTCCCATAGACCTCATAAGAAAAGATACAAATGGAGAGGATGCAAGAGAAGATGGTTCCCTCCCAGAGGCAGTCCACACTAAGCTTGGGGGTTTGTATACCTGGAACCAGAAGGCTGCCCTAAATATGGTCGCACCCTCAGTAAACCCATTACTACCTCCCTCGTGAATAACTAAAAAGAAGAATAATCAATCTCAGGTTGTCTATAACCCACAACCTCGTCCCCCTGATAATGTACCCCACACACTTGAGGAAATACAAGCCAAGTAGGAGGATGAAATTAAAGAGATTAGGTGAATCAGTGTCTAGGTACATTGGGGAAGCTATATTTCCTAGTGTGTTACTCATGCAGAATGTCAACAGGTGTTCCCAGATAAGGTGCCTCTTCCATAGTCACTCATCTTGGTAAATGAAACTAAGCTTGGATTCCCATCCAATCTAGCACCAGGACCGTTAGTCTACATAAATCAGGCCCTAGAAGGACATAAATAATTCCATCCGCTAGTAAAATATCCAGAATACATTCAAGAGAACCCAAAAAGGATACCCCTAGTTGGGTATCTACACAAAAATCCAATAGTTCTAGCACGTCTAATTTTTCCTTCTATTGCACCCGCCCAAGATCAAGTCTGGCAGGATATGAATCAAGGGATCTTGAATACAATCCAGAAATTAATAGATCAACTGGAATCCATGGAAGGGCAGTGAGCTCTGATACAACCAGAATGAAAACATTACCCTGATTTTGTGAGCAACATTCTACCACCGCCAAACTTCAGGAACTCTGTATTCTTAGTGTTCAATGGTTTCAGAGACCTAGAAAAACATCTTATGCACTATGCATCTTACAATGATCTCATGATGGGCACCCTAGAGTCACAAGAAGAAATGAAACTGTGGTTCTTCATGCAAACTATGTAGGGTTCAACCTTTGTGTGGTATACTAGTTTTCCAACTAACACAATCACAGGATGGGAGGACCTCTGATGACAGTTTCTCTTCCTGTTAAGTTCAACATTGCCTAAGAAAATATTCCATGATCTCATGATCTATAAGAAATGAGAGATTGAAAGAGTTTCAAACTTCATCAACATATGTAAATGCCTAACTTACTCCCTAAACTGGCCACTCCCTCGGGATGAAATTATCTCTATGTGCATGGATAATATTCGTGATGAATTGCGGACGCCACTTATCCCAGTGATGTACACAAGTGGGTTCCGAGATTTTTCTATCATTTCCGAAAGTATATAATACTATCTTCAGTGGACCAGTCTCAACTCCCGAGTGTCCCCATAGGTTGTAGTAAAAATAATGGAAAAATCTAAAGCAACTTCTTTCATGCTTAAGCCACCCTGACCCAGCTCTAATTGAGAGGCCTCCACCAAACCATGAAGGGACCCCTGGATGCCAACAACCACCCCCACCATGACAAGATGGTTAAAGGAGTGCCAAAAGAAATACGTTCAAGGAAAAATGAAAAAACGTCTACTCATTCCAAGATGACCAGGTCCATGGCTACTTCATAGCCACCATGATCTGAAACTTTTTCCAACTACCAAATCCAAAGAGAGTTGATAAAGTGGGTCTTGAGGACCGTGAAAATTATTGTCCCTACCACTGGATACTAGGACACAACATTCAAGAGTATTTTGCCTTCAAAGATCTTATGAAAAAGATGATGGATTCTAGACAAGTTATGTTAGGTCCACTAATAGCATAAGCAGTATGTGTCTCCACCTTGGAACCTAGAGAGGAAGAGGAGTGGAAAACAATCACCAGCATAAAGGATAAAAAAAATTGACAGTGGATGACATTGGAAATAATCAACTGATATCTTGTCATCCTCTAGGAGTAGTGGAAGAAACCAACCATTCCCCCAATAGCCCCTGATTCAACACAACCACTATCCTCAGTGCCACAATCCTCTAATGGTTAAAAATGGAAAAAAAGAAGCAGGAAGATGAGCCTGGACCAAAGTCGAAACATGAATTGAAACTTTTTGACTTTATTACAGTAGAGTTGAAATCATGAAAACCACCCTTCTAAATTGTAAAATGGGCATCACCCCTCTAAATGGGAAAAAAAGAACGTCTTTGCTAAATGGGACAATGTGTATCACCCAAAAAAACAGAACCATCATTAGAAGATAGGAAGAAAAAATCATTTTCAAATCAAGAACCGATCTTCGACTATATTAATTTTATTCACTTGATGGGCCCCTTATATGATAGAGAATATATCCACAAACCTGAATTCCCCACATCCTATCAGATAGCAAGAGGGAGAGGCTGCAGAATCCGAGGGTTTTTAGGAAGGAGTGATTATGGTAGGAGTCAAATTCATGGCCACACCTCAACTCAAACCATTGATGTTGTAGAAAGTCACAGAAGGACCCTCCAATAGACACAATAAGAACCACAATGTTTCCATTCCCCTTCCTAAAAAAACTGATATGAATCATCTTGGAATATACATTAGAGGAAGTGCAGATGACTAGTCTCCCATGGCATGGAGGCAGACCAGTTCTTCCAAAATCCGAAACCACAATAGCACCAGCAGCTCCTGTCACAGAAGTTAGACCATCTATGCCAAAGCGTAATCCCTTAAATATCAAATAAAATAACATCCCCAAGACAGGAATATTAGGACTTTAGAGTAAGAAATATGATATTCTGAAGAATCTAGCCTCATTAACGGCAATTATATCCATCTTGGATTCCTTGAATCTGTTAGCAGACCTTAGGGAGGCCCTCATCAAAGATTTGCTATGTCCTCAGGAATTTGAGGTCAAATTAGCAGCTGCTGAATTCTATCAAACAAAGAATAGTCCCACATAATTACATCTTGTTATCTCCTTCATAGATTATTATGAAGGTGCAATCATACAGGGAGACATAAAAACCCTTATATGTGTATGGAGAGATAAATGGCATTAATATCTGGAAAATTTTCAACGATAACAGATCTGGAGTTAACATCCATTCACTGCGAACACTTTATCTGTTAGGATATGGAGAGGATAGTCTGACACCCTGCACCACAACTTTTATGGGATCTAACAAAAGTGAGTAGAAGCCATTGGAAAGAATCAAGATTGAAACATGGCATGGTGACCTCATGTCTAATTCTATTTTTCTAGTAGTACGGAAAAGTACGGCCTTCAACATCCTGTTGGTGGGCCCCGGAATCCCCAGCATGCAGTAATCCCCTCATCATACTATTAGTGTGTCAAATATTGGGATAATTGGAAAAAAGAGATTTTTCATTCCAATAAATCCCCAATCGAATACTGCGAGTCACATTACATTGATGTAGGGTTCTGTAAACTAAAAGTGAAGAAGTATTTCGCCGATGATGATGATTGGATAACAACCCCAAATGGATTGGAAACGGATCCTGCTGATCCCTTAAAACATCTATAGGAAGAGTATGTATTACCCATCAAATATGTTGAGTTCATAATTTCCAGCTCAAACATGGACTAATCCCTCAGTATGATTTCCATTATGGCTACCATGTTTAAGGACACTGAAAAGCATGCAAACCTCTATGATGACGGTGATTGGTCAAACAAAAATGCTCTCAGGCCATCCTTAGGGCTCCAGACAGTTCTAACCTTACTCACTAAGGTAGAATACAATGTCCTGTCAATAAAAGAAAATGAGGAAACATCTCGACCCCCCATTCCATCCACTTCAAAAAATTCCACACAGTCAGCTAGGGAAAAAGGAGTTGTTTGAGTTTCTAGAAATCAGAGTTGTGATTGCTCTCCCAACACTAGTGATTTTATCTCAAGAATTATCTCCCCATTATAAAAGGTAGAAGATGATGAGGAGGATACTAAAGGGAATAAAGCAGAAGAATAAGATCCCACTGATTCCCCTCCTTCATTCAATGAAGGAGTCTTCACCATAATAAATGAACTTAGGGAGATAAACATGGGCACTGAAGATGACCTGTGACCCACTCTGATCTGTGAGGCTATGAATTTTTAGGAGGAGGAATAAAACTACTTATTAAATAATAATAGAGATTTTTTTTCATGTAAATACAATGGAATGATAAAACTCATTCTTAAGGACACCACTCATCACCTGGGCCTACCATAAAACCATGGTGGTTACAAGCAGGCTGCCAGATGGACTCACCCGACACATGATTCCAAAATAGATGCAGAAGTCAACAAGATAATCGAAGCTAAAATCATTTGAGAAGTAAAATATATTATCTGGATGGAAAAAATAATCCCAATTTAAAAAAATAATGGACAGATCAAAGACAACATTGACTTTAGGGACCTCAATCAGCACTGCTTGAAAGATGATTTCCTTGTCCCGATCAAAGAATTTCGGATCCATGCGACTGATAGATATGAGGCCATATTTTTCATGGATGGATACTATGGATATAACCATATTCAAATGGCCCAATAAGATTAATAATCCATTTTTTAGCCCCCCCATAGGGAGTATTCTGCTATAGTTGATTCCTTTCAGTTTAAAAAAGGCTTGTGTCATATATCAGTGCATTATGCATCACATTTTCAAGACATTACTAGGAAAAGTTGTTGAATGCTACATCAATGACCTTGTGATTAAATCAAAACAACACTCAAACCACCTGATAAATCTAGAAACTGTCTTCAATAAACTAAGACAACATAGTCTAAAAATGAATCCCCTGAAGTGTTCTTTTAGCATTACCTTCGGGAAATTCTTTTTCTTCTTCGTATGCCATATTGGTATCAAAGTTGAACTTGAGAAGGAAAAATCAATCCTAATCATGTCACCATCTAACAACCTCACTGAGTTGAGTGGTCTCTAGGGGCACCTGGACTATATTCAGTGCTTCATAACCAACCTTGTAGGTAAGTGTTTTCCTTTCACTAGGTTGATGAAGAAAGGGGTCTCATACCACTGGGATAATTATTGTCAAGAAGAATTTGAAAATCTGTAAATTTATCTCCAAATACCAGTTGTATGGATGCCTCTAGTTGAGGGAAGATCACTCATTTTGTACGTGACCGCCTTGGAATTATCACTAGGCACTTTCCTCGCCCAGAAGTATGACGACAACAGTGAGAATAATATCTATTACCATAGTCGAACAATGATCAATGATGATACTCAATATTCATGTATGTAAAAGAACTACCTAGACCGAATTTTTTTAGTTCAGAAAATTAGGCACTACTTATAGCACTATGAGGTTCATCTGGTCTCCTACTACAACCTGCTCAAGTATATCCTTAGCTGTCCTATGTTAACCAAATACCTATCATAGTGGGTAGTCATCCAACAACATTGTGACATATGGTACGCCCCCTAAAAATCCATCAAAGTCCAAGCGTTAGTAGATTTCCTGGAAGAGAACACCTTGGAAGAAATGACCCCATCAGATACTAAACTACCTGATGAAGAAGTATTCTCCACCTAAGAAATCCCCCAGTCATGGGAAATGAACATTAATAGTGCCTCCAGAATCCTGATAAGAGAAACGATGGAGGACCCCAAGCTCAACAAAGTAGGGCTGGGAGTTTTAATCATATCTCTATAACAGGTCATCTTGCCTTACACTTTCCTGATTTTAGAGGAGTGCACAAATTATGAATCATAATACCAAGCCTTCATTACAGGAATAGAGCTAGCACTTCATGATCAAGTTGAAATCCTAAAGATAAAAGGTGATTTAGAGCTGGTTATAAATAAATTCAATGGTGACTATGGAATTAAGAAAGAAGTATTTGTTATTTTGATGTAACTTGTTTTAGAACTAATAAAATAATTCCCATCTGAACCAACATTGACCTATGCCCCCCAGTAAATGAATGCTCAAGATGATTCATTGGAAAATGGAGCCACAACCCTGGCCAATCCAGACTGCTATGAAATAGTAATCAACATTACCCACCATCATATGCTATTTACATTCATTTAGAACAACAAGTAATAAATCCTCGATATTAGCCCCATTCATGAGCCTTACAGTCACACCACTGGTTGGATGGCTCCCATTGACAATTACATCTAGAGTGGGGAAATCCCACCAGATAGGGCTGGAAGATAACATATCTGAAGGAGGGAAATCATTTTTGATTTGTACGATGGTGAAAACCAAGAAAATGTTTTCTACAATCATGGAATTTATGGAGTCCTTCTCTGGTGCATCGATGGAGAAGAGACAGCTTCCATCATGAAATAATTACATGCTGGAACTTGTGGAGCACACCAATCAGTAGCCAACCTCTCCCATAAAATTCAAAATCATGGATACTATTGGCCCACTATGATACAAGATTGTGCCACATTCGCCAAGAAGTTTCATCCCATCCAAGTTCATGCAAAATTCATTCACCAACTCCCAGAACTACTTCACACAGCTAAGTACTCCGTTCCACTTTCCGTATGGGGGATGGATGTCATGGGAACGTATCCTCATTCCTTAGCTAGAAAATTCATGTTCATTTTCACTGTAACAGACGTCTTCTACAAATAGGCTTAAGACGTACCTCTTAAATAGATTGGGGAAAGAATCAATGATAGATTTGTGAAAGCTAACATCGTTAACATGTTTGGTGTTCCTCATAAAATCATGATGAACAATGGAACCAACTTCTAATTTGTTGATTTGGACAAGTTATAATAGGATTATAGATTCAAAGACAACCATTAATCCCACTAGCATGTAGTGCCTGACAGAAAGATAGAGGCTTTCAACAAGACTCATTCCAACATACATCAGAAGATGGTATACAAGGACAAGAAATCATGACCGGACAAGATCCTCCATGCTTAATGGGATTACCAGACCACGACCCTAACTACCTCCCAAACAACTTTTTACTCACTAGTATATGAGACAGAGGTGGTTTTTCCCATTGAAATTTAATTACCCTAGCTTCATGTTTCTATTTTTGATCAACTATCTGCAGATGATAAATCTCAAAAATGGTTTAATGAGCTAGAGATACTCGATGAGAAAGGGTTGCACACTTTTCACCAATTAGAAATATACTAAAGTCAGATCACACAATCCTTCAACAAAAAGGTTCATCTTTGGTCGTTCCTCATAGGAGAGATAGTATTGGTCCTAAATACCCCAATGACACTCAGGAAGAAACCCCCAAATCTTGAGCCAATGTGGGAATGTCTATATGTCTTATTTAATGTCTACTCCAATGGAGCATATGCCTTGATATCAATTGATGGAAATATCATAACAGCACCCACCATTGCAAGGTTTTGAAGAAATATTTCACATAATAACGACACATAAGTTGTAGCTACAAGAAATGAAATTTCATGGCAACATAAGTCATCCAAATCACATGATGATAAACTACATAATATACTTTCCTATGTTCATGACATTAAACTAAACAAATTAATCCTATCTACTTGACATTAAATTGTATGGAGTCCATCCTTACCTCAACATGTTAAGTTGCATAGTTTTCTCTGAATGATATATAGATTGATTCCCATTCATTAGTGGGATACATAGAGATGGATTGACACTCGATCTTGGCCCATCCATCACATGAAACAAAATTCCTTTACTATATCCTCTAACACCCCATACTATGAGGGACATCCTTGTTGCCCCTTGTTTCTCACATCAAGTATAACTCATGTGGGCTTAGGATCATTGCTAATTGTTCACCTGCATAAAATAACCATTGGGGAATATGATATACTCGACACTCGTAGAGGATGAGACCGAAATTCTGCCACTCCTATGCCCGAGTCAGATCGATAAAGAGAGCATATTGTGTATAGAACTACGTATGGCTTGATTTCTTCCCTTGAAAGATATGTAGTGGCACCCAGATTTAACATCCTGTCCTAGCCCCCAATCAATGAAAAATTCCCTCTCATTTCCCTACACATGGGCCAGACCTCTATAGGGAACTTCCAGAACTACGTCTAGATTGATTCCTACCCTTCGAGGATACGTAGTGAAGTTGGGATCATCTATCATGGCCCAACCATAACTACTAGAAAAAAATACCCCCACTCCCTATGTATGGACTAGACCTATATAGGGAATGAATTTTTAGATCTACGTATGGCTTTATCCCTATCTCAGTAGGATACTTAGTGACACCTGAATCCCAGGTTTCGGGCCCGACCACAATATAGTTATAATTCACATTGGTTTTCTTTCATCCTTACCGTATGATGTTAAACTGCATGGAATCTTCTAGAACTGTAATGTATTGATTCATATCTTAGTGGGACACATAGTGATTCCTAGATCTCATATCCCGATTCAGCCGTCTTTTAAATTCCTTCCCTCTCCCCATGTATGAACTATACCTTTACATGAAGGATGTGTTCAGAACTACGTGTAGATTGATTCTTACCCTTGAAGGATATATAGTGACACATTGACCTGAAATCCTGGTCCAAACACAAAAAAAAAAACAAAATTCCCCTTTTCCCTACGTATGAGTCAGAACTATGTAGGAAATTTCATTCTAGAACTATGTATAGATTTATTCATTCCCTTATATGATACATAGTGACGTCCGGATCCTCCATCCTGGTCCATCTGCCATGTAAAAAAAAAGGAAAATGTATGTTTCCACTATGTAAAAGTGATACATGCATAGGGGAATCCATGAAAGGTACTAGCCGAATGAATTTAAACTAAAAGGTTCCTCAAGAATCATGCGAGGCACGATTCTCAGGGTTATGAGTTCCCAAACATGCCCACAATTTCCTATACAAAAAAATACAAAGAGATGACAAAAATTCAAAGTACGATTTCTAACACCCATAAACAGTCAATAGATCAATCTTCCCCTACATACGAGTCACATATATGTAGAAGCTTTTGTAGTTCATGTATAATCATTGTTTGCATATTTCTTACGTTCTCAGACACATTATTCTTGTTCATAAAACTCCATACTTTTGGAAAGCTTGGGTCCCCATAAACATTCATGACCATCAGAGATGGAAGGATAGTGTCCTATAGACACATTTTTTGACTATTCACATCATGCCCTAGTGGTTCTGCATATGTTTCCTACAAAATCAAATGAAAATTCTTTCTCAAGAGAGGCTTTTCCTATTTCCATATGCCCAACGGCTTTCGAGCCTCATGTCATTCCTCCTAATAAAAATCCCCCCCCTAAAACTATGTTTTACACATTATATCATCTCTTACGTCTAAAGAATACCATAATATCATGTCCATGATTAAATAAAATCTATTTATGGTATTTGTGACAAGTTGTCTCCACAACATGACGGTAAACTGTGATGCCAACATCCTTACTGCAAGACGTTAAACTGTAAGGCCAGAAGTGTCCTTGATACATGACACTAAACTACAACACACAATGGAAATTCTCAGATTCTTATATTGGATTGGACAAATCAAAAAAAATTCATTTCCTTCCTACATATGGGATAGACCTAGACAAGGAATGCTTATTAGGAATCCTGTGTGACTTGGTTTCCTGATAATGATATGGGTGGTAAAACTTGAATCCTACAGTCTAGACTCAGCCACAAAAAGTATTGAAAATTATCCTTCTCTTCTCATGAATTGAATAAAAGAAAAGAATCCCCAGAAAAGACTTATTTATTAGACTAATAAAGTTTAATTATATTTCCCTTATGTCACACCAGGATTACCCTATTTTTACCCCACATGATGATAAATTGTGTGGAATTCATCCCTGCTGCATGACATTAAACTGAACGATGTTGGTATAATAATACAATGTTAAGTTCCATTAATTATTCCATTCTTATGTGGGGGCCCAAAATCCTTTTCATCTATTGTTTCTCACACCGAGCGCAACTGACGTGATCTTAGGGACCTTAGTAGGAGATCCACCATGGCATCGTAGAAAAGCATTTCCTGATTTTGGTCCCAGCAGCATAACCCTATAAGGTATGTTAGGGTTCTATTCTCTATAAGGAACCCCATGTCCTGGCCATACAACGTTAAGCTTCAGGGCACTCCAAATACCGAATAGATGGCTCACCCTATGTATGAGCCCAATCTATGTCAGGGAATACTTGATCCCAAGGGTAAATCGTAGACTGAATGATCCTAATATATTAAGATACACTCATAATCCATATCAAACTCCGTTGTTTGAGTGATATTGGATCACGATAACCATCTATGTCCATCGAAGATAGAAGGCCACTACCCTATAGACACCTTTGTTTGACTATGCACATCATGCCCAGGTGGCTCTGCATATTTTTCCTACAAAATGGATGTCTATGAAAAGAAAATTCTTCCTCAGTAGAGTCTTCTCCTACCTTGGTATGCCTAGTGGATCCGAAGCCTTGTGACATCCTTAATGATTCAAGAACTCTTAATTTCATGTTTTACATTCTCTTTCCTACCCACGCCTTGGATATATTAGAACATCCTTGACCAATTAACCTCTAGTATCTCAAGGATTCTACAAAAACAAGTATTCCCCATCTATATGTGTGAAGTTGATCCATGTATGAGAAACAAAATTCCCCCACTTATTTCTAGTTTTCCATGTAATGTTAAGCTAGATAATTTTCCCCCTTAATGTTTAGGCACACCCCCTTTCATAAACCATACACGGTGTCTAGAATGGTCCCAATCTCTATAATCCATCATGTACATCGGAGATGGATGGACAATGTACTAAAAATACATTTGTTTGACTATGTACATCATGACCTAGTGGCTCTGCATATATTTCCTATAAAATGGCCATCAACCAATGGCAATGTCACCCCCTAGAGAGTTCCTTTTGATTTCTGTATGCCCGAATGACATTTTTGTACCATCTCACTCCCATAATTTATAAACCCCCTGGATTATGTTATATGTATTTACCCTTTAAAATTAACAATGATTAATGGAATTTATATTTGAACTGATGAATATTTTACTCTCTCTTGGTTAGAGAAAAATGATCTCCCATAATCAGTTTCAAGAATCCCGGTCGTATGGCGTTAAACTATACAATTCACCGGCCCTCCATTATACATGATAATTTCATATGGGAGAGGTTTTAAACTCAAATCTGATACAAATGTACTTAATAATTTCAAACATCATCTCCAAGATAGGCCACCCACTATGTTCTTCAAGCCACAAAAAAAATACAAAATTCCCATAAATCTTTCCGGCCATCAAAAATGGAAGTCCAGTGTCCTGTAGAATCCTTTGCTTGACTATGCACATCAGGCCTCAGTGGATCTGAAAATGTCTCCAACCAAAAAGCTTCCAACCAAAGGAAAATTAATCCTCAGGAGAGTCCTACCCTACCACCATATTCTTAAAATGGCTCCCAATCCCCATATACCTCTAAAACATGCAAATTTAGGGTCATGAAAAATCCTTCATTCATGTGTGAGAGTTATTAGGACATTCCTGGATGATGAATCCCAATTTGGGGAACCTACCCCAACCATTTTGGAAAAATATATTCAACCTAAAACATTGGTAATATTTCTGATTAGAAAGACTATAAATCACTAATGAAAAAGATGCAATACTCACCAGAGTGAAAACCCACAAAGGGAACCCTCAAATAAAATTCGAGTACCATATTGTTAAACCTACAGTCTATATGGTTTAGGAAACAATGTCTTACAATAAAAAATTCAAAAGAAACATAAAGAATGTTGGGTATAAAAACCGTAATCAGCAGCCTAATAAAAAATCATGTTATACCCACTAAGCCCATACTAAACAGGCATAGGTAAAAAATAAGGAAATAATGTTAAAGGCACAAATTTTGTGAGGTATGTCATGTAACCCCAACAACAGCCAAAATATTCCCATTGAGTCCCTTGACATAGGAAAAATTAGATCACGATTTTGTTATGTCATAATTATATGTTTTGAATCATGATTAGGCTTATATGAAATTGAAATGATGTTTATATGGTTGATTGTGATTTAATAACATTGCAATAAAAAAGAAAAAGAGAATCCTCAGAGGATGAATAGTTCGATTAGTTCTATAAGAAAATAAAGGAACATCCCTAATTTGGAGTCTCTCTATGCTATCAAAATAAAGTGAGTACATCACAATTTGGGAAAATTACAATGAATCTCGAATCGCACTTTACAGTAAATTATAGAGCAACTACCGTGGGATATCAATGGATTTCTCTAGAGTAGATCTCTCTTATGCCTCAACTCTGACAATCAGTCATACACATTTCATAATGGCTTTGAGGTCCATCCCCTTATACTTGATATCTCCTTAGTTGAATCCTGAGGAGGCCCATGGAGCCATTAACCTTTCCACGTGAGCCTTGATTTCTTGTAGCTCTTCTATTTGGGAAACCACCAAATCATGAGCCATTGCATCTTTGGAAGCTAGATGATTGAGTTCCTCAGAATCATTTCAGAAAGTTGTTTCCTGATGATGTGAAGAATTGAATCGAGAGAGGTTTTCCCCACAAGGATTGAGTCCTTCTAGGGTATGAAAATCTGGTGAATAAGAAATTGTAGATACTAGTAATTGAATCCACCCGAACCCAATTTATAAAATAATCGTTGGGAGTTTTCCTCTTAATCGGTCAAGTTATCCATGAGAGTTTCTACAGCAAGGGTGCATAACTGACGCCACACCTATTTTTGCACTGCTTGATGCTGTATTGTAGTGCTAGGACCTTGGTCCCCCTACTTCAATGGTTATATAGATGGGAAGAATCATTATAAAAGTTGGAAGGGAACTAAGATAGGTTACCCAAATTGGGGGGGGGGGGTCACCTTCCCAACAGATGGTTTGGTCCATGGAGCTAGACATTGAGTAATAGACACAACTTCTTGGATGTATGGTGACACCCTACTGGGGCCAACCACATGAGGTCCATGAATGGTATCTACAGGAGAGGAGATGTTTGAATCACTCCCAACCGAAATGGGTTGTGAAGATGAATCTCCTTATAGGCACATCTGATAGTTGATTGAGAATCTAATCACAACGGGGAGAGGAATATATGTTGTGGCCATCAAATCCAATATAGGGAAAAGGATGGTTAATGGATTCTAGACCCATAATATTGGTTCTCCCAGCACCCTGTTGGGGTACCAGTCCATCCATAGTTGGGAATAATCCAATGATAGAATGGTAGGTCCCGTCATATCAGGGATTATGAGCTCCATGGTATCACCTTCCCACATCATTATTGTCTATAATTGGAAAAGAATTCTAGGATGATATTCTCGCTTCAACTGAACAATAGGAAGAATCACAACCTATTGATGGCATCTGAATTTCCTAGAAAAAGGGTAAGGGACATGTGGCTCAAAAATGGTCACTCAATCTATGAGAGCCGTTAACATCCATTTATGAAGCACAATGATATATGCGTTCTCCTTTGAAGAACCTCTTACATCACCCATTACTAACCCATGAGGGGTAGGGTATGGTGAAAAAGAAATGTGAGAAGTAAAATTCAGTAGCCCAAACTCATCACTAATACATAAAGTCATTGGACGAACAATGATAATGTTATGATTGGAAATGTGAAAGTCCGAATGTGGAACCCTTGTAGTATGTTGATATTCATAGTAGGGGAAATTATTTTATATCCACCCATATAAAAATTAAAATGGTTCACTAAGACGTTGCAGAGGCTTACCTTCCTGTATTTTCCTAAACAACTCATAATGTCAGGAAATGGTAGGAATGGGAAGATTCATTAGTTGACCCTATTCCAATGAAACATCCTTCATCATAGTACAATATTTGACCCTGGTATATACATCATAGGATGGGAAAATCCATCCTCTCAAAACCATGGAGAAGAAACCTACTAATCTATGATTGGGTGGAATTTTTGATTAAATCACATACCCTAAGGTAGTGTGTCGTCATTCTTAAAGGGTGGTAGAAGATGACCCGAGACTTTGTCGAGATTGTGAGGTTGAATGAGTCTAGCTATGGAAGAACCTTGGCCTAGGCTTGTTCACTTGTAGAAATTACCCTATCCAATCCTCAAATGGGATACAGGAGAGAGGTTAAAGGGGTTGACCAAACAGTCCCTGTACTACGACCAGTAGGCTCCTGGCCAAGGGGACGCTTGATTGGCATTGTCCCACATAGTGGCTGATGGAACAAAATCATTGTACATATTGCAGAGAATTGGGAGCCCTCGAAGCTGATAGGTGTCCCATAAGTTGATCTGCACCTCTATATGTGAAAAATGGTAAGTATTGGTACTTGATCACCATCGACTCAATAGTTCTATAAGGATTTCTCCAAGACAGAAAACTATAAATTAGGACACCCAATCTACCTAGTAAAAGTTCACCACTTCCAACTGAATGCGGGACTACAAATAGATTTGATGTACCCAAAATTTCCTGGCCCATTCATCTAAAAAGCATACACCGGCTCACATGCCCCATTTGGTGATCCACCCACCATTAGGGTTTTCTCGGGAAAGGATTACAATAGATGGGTACTCCTGGGAAACTAAACTCAAGGATGTTTTGTGAAAACTGTGTTTTATCTAATTCAAAGACCAACCTTTTAATGTCAAAACATTCTTGTGAATGGGACTAGTTATGATTTCTCATGTTTAAGAAATATTGTCTCGATTACGCCCTTGGGGTGCTTCAAGGAGAATGAAGGGAGTATTACGATCAGCCAGTGGAAAAGGTATTTCATTATAAAGGGAAAATCCGTATAGAAATAGCTGCATGAATAATGGGTAAGATTGAAGCTCTAGCATAAGAAGATATTTTATGGTACTATCCATAGGAACAATTTGAGATCGAAGATAGTCCTCAGTGTCCACAATCATGGCTGCTTTTGTCTGGGTTGATTCGGTAATGGTATGTGGAAGATCCTTTGTACTCTACACAAAAAGATCCAAAAGGAAAAATAAAGTCATCCCAATGAGAAAGTTATTGAAAAAAGGCCACAAAAATGGCCAAAGGACTTAAAAAGGGTCCTTATGGGGATCCAAATACTGCTCCCGAAAATGGTATGTGGAATCCATTTCACACAAACTGCATCGGTATGAAAAAGCCATATCCTACATATGAACTCTGTATATAGAAGGCCCACGAGGCACTGCCTCATGGAGCATTGACTAGAAAACTAATTGGATTGTGGAATAAGGAATCTGTGAATCGAGGCCCTACTATGAAGATGTTAAATGTTTTCTGGTTAAAATTTTATGTTTTGTTTAACAAAGTTTAAAGTTCAGTTTTCCGATTTAATGATCGGTGTCCGTAACTTGAAAATATCAAAGAGTATTCCTAAACGGTGGTCCAGAAATAAGTTCTAAATTCCACAATGTAGTTCGTGAACTCAAAATACGGTCTGTGGGTTGAAGAAATTGTGAAGAGTTCGGTTCGCAGAAACTACAAAGTTGTTTGCGAATACAAATTTCACAAATGAGTTAGTACACATACGTAAAATAAGATAAGGATAGGTCAAGAGCACTTTTCTACATGAGAGATGGTAAAATAAAAATGACCTAGGCCCCTATAAATAGACAAGGTCCCTCCTACTAGACCTAACTATTATACCCCAAACCACTTCAGCCCCGGACCACATCAAGATCGAAATAGCCTCCTCTTCATTTCGATCAGACCCCATTCTAATGAGGGGAATTTTTAGGGTCCTGAAAAATTTGAAAAGGGAATTAAATACTCCCACAAGCACTTTAAAGAAGAAATAACATATTTCTAGAAGTACAGAAAGGGAAATAGATGCAAGTTGGATAGAAAATTTTACAAGAAACATGATGAAATCAAATTATTTTGGAGTTTTAGTGTACCATGTACCCTCATAGGTAATGGTTCATGGGGTGCATGAACCACGAACCATCGGTACATAGAAGGACCCATGAGGTGCTAGATCACATGGTGATGGGGAAAAACCCAAGATGTCGCAAAACACTTCGTTGGCAAAATCGACCGCATAAAGGCCAGTCACATTCCAGGAAAAGAACTAAGAAGATTCGTGGAAGAATCAAGATGAAAGGGTTCAAAAAACTACCTCTCATGAACCACATCCTCCAAAAACCCTAGTAGTCTGAGTCTTCTGTGGGTTGAGATATATATTCATTGGATTCCACAAATGGAGCCACATGATCACATATATGATTTTCCAAGTGCTCTATAAAATGAGTACAAGTGGAAATAAAAATATAGAGAGAAAATATGAGTAGAAGAGAGTACGAAGAATACCTTAGATATTGTTAGAGACAATTCAGATAGAGTGAAGATTTTGACTTTGTTTTTTAATCATCGCTGAAGTTTGAACCATGAACCATGTTTCCACATGTATAACCAGGCATGAACCAAAAAAATAATGATGTTAATAATTAATTTTTAACTGTAAACCCAATTGGGGTAATCGTGAACCATAAACCCCTCGTCGAAAAATTCTCCGCAAACCATAGGCTCCATGACCCTTAATTAATTAGGCACTCCATACAGCTCATCAGTATATGGATCAAACCCTGTGCCTCATATTTCATCAGCAAATAGATGGAAGATAGGGAAGCATGGAAAACCACATCAACGACTGTGTACCACTTTGGTACGTAGTGGTCCATACCCACAACTGCGTAGCACTTCAGTACGCGAATGACTCCTCTACCCGCATAGCATTACACTATGTGGGGCTGCCCCATGCTATATGATAAAATAGTACATAGAATATGGTTTCTTCAGGTTTCATTCCACTTAGCTCTAATCATGCCCCACCTTCACCGTCTTGTCCACCACAGCTCCTCTATAAACCGGTTCACTGGGATCAGGCCAAAGCCTCCTCCAAAGACACTGAACCCATATGATCAAATTATCTGGCTCACCAACACTCCTTTCGGAATCTACATACCTAAGGTAAGCAGAGTCATGAAGGCTTATCCCACAATGTTTTGGCCCCTAGAATGTCTCTTTGTCTACATTTCTAAGGTGACCCAAGGATCAACTTTGGGATGCCAATGTGAAGCTCCCCGTCATTGGGTTTAGGGGTAACCACTAGAATTTCCCTTCAATTAGGGTTATTGATAAGTAAACATGTAAATCTTTCTTTCTCCTTTGACAAGGGATGATGCTCTTTCCCTCTCATAGAACCTGTAAAAGGGAACTCCTCCAGGGGTAATCCCCTAACCTTTTGTGAGAGGTTACACTCTTCACCCTCTTCTCCTCATCTCATGATGTGTCTGGATAGATCACCAAGGTTTGACTATCCTAGATATCAACACGGGTGAGAGATTCTTGTTCAAATCACCCCTGCTCTCTCTCCTGGATCTAGTAACATCTACCGATAGATGATTTAGGACATGTGATCTTCAGATCTGCTGCCTACTCTTGTTTCTCACACCGTTCATGACTCACGTGGGCATATAGGTTGGTGGTGTTCATGATATCTATATAGTCCCAAAATGTGGGTATCCTCCTTGGTGTAATATCCCAACCAAACCTCCAAATCATTATGAATGAAGTTCCTCATCATCCTCCCTTAAAGTGTTAATCTTCTATGCATAATCCCCACACAAAATAAACAATGAGAGCTCTAATTCCTATTTCAACCGAGATACGTAGGATGCCTTCTTGAAGGCCCAAGCTCCAAGGGGTTCCCTTCCAAATTTTAACCCAATTATGCCCCAAAAAATGGACCTCATTAAAAGTGCAATCCCCAAGATAGATGACCTTTAATAAATTTGATTCCCACCATAATTGGGATATGTAGGATGCCTTTCCAAGGCCCATGCTCAAGGGAACTAATACTTAGAAATCATTCCTAATAAAACATTCCCCCAAATTGAAAAGGCATCCCTTGTAGGTGTAAGTCCCAATAACCAAACAATGTGGTATCCAATTCTTCTTTCATGGATAACTAGGAAGCCCATATTATGGGTCCAACCCCAATATCCAACCACTGTTTGTCCCTCCTAGATGACGATAAACTCCAGAGTACCTCATTGCATGGCAATAGTCAGCATTGCCTCTGTAGCATCTAATCTGTGCATATCCATGATTTATTTTACAACACAGGGGTAACCCATGGATACACTCTTAGGGAAGAAAATAAGGATTCACGAACATATGAACATGGATTAAATCTATAAGGGAGTCCTAGAATAGGAAATAATTCCCCACTACATGGTGTGATGAGCTCGACCTCCCATCCTCTTGACCAATGTAGTCCTTAAGTGTCGTTCGCCAAATTGCAATCAAATGAGAACCTTCCTTTGGAAATAAGGTCCATGAATCATGGATATCATGGCCGTTGGGTGTTTCTAGCTCCATGAATAAACATGTTGGGGGAATTTAATGAAATCAAATCCTATGACCAATTTCACAAATACTAAACCCCCTACAATCGCCCACTAGGACCATTCGATTGTGGCACCTCCTTCATAATTCCAGTTGGAGAAACTACCTAGTCCCCACAGGGCCACTCCAATCTCCCCTAAAGGATAATGATGTGAATCAGGTTGGAACAAAAATGGTGATGTGAAATTCTCTATAAAAATAGTCAAATTCTTATCACCCGTCTGCCAATTTTTCATTCCCCTAAATGCACCATATTAGTCCAAAACAATATTAATCAAAGAACTCAATCTAGATATAAGAAACTAAGAAAATATTTCGATGTTATTTAATATAAAAAAATACTTAAAACTTGATAGATAAATGACTTTAAGTATTGTTTTGTGTTTGAAATCACTTCTTGAATAAATTATTAAGTTTTTTTGAGTGTTTCCATATTTTTACGTGATATTGAAATGATTTTTAAAAACAATCAGTATGGAAAACATTATATAAGTGGTTAGTGGTATAAATCAAGTGATACTAAACACTTCCAAGAAATAATTACCTTTAAAAATAGAATTTATTTCATTGGTTTAATTTTATAACACTTAAAAGAGTTCATACCTATCATTTATCCGGATGATGTTCTTTTTAAAACAAATTAATGTCTTTTTGTTTCTTAAAAACCACTATAATTTTTAAAAAACAATTAAATAAGTTTTTGAAAATTATTCTTTTTAGTAATGAATTTGGAAATCATAAAAATTTAAAATATTTTTAATTAGTACATTAAAATGCATCTTTAGGCTATGATTGAAACAAGTACACAACATTTGACACTTATAATAGTTGATTTAAAAAATATTGATCATAGTTTTGGGGTTTTTAAATAACAATTATTATTAAATTCATAATAAAAAATTATTTTAAGTACACATTTTTTTAATATTTCTTGAATTATATAATTATTATATTAATATGAAATAATTTATTGAGTGTGAGTTGATCGAACATGTTACATCATTTAAAAAATAGTTTAGTTTTTTAAAATATTTTTACAACCTATTTGTTTATGATTTTTCAGCAATAAAAACATCTTTTATTGAAAAAATATTTTGTTCAAAACTATTGTTTATTTTTTATTTGAAAAAACTTCATTTTAGAAAAAATATTTATCTACTTTTAGAAAAACTATGTTGATTATATTTTTTTCCTTAAAATAAATTTTTATTAGATTTTTAAAACTAATTTTAAATTGCAATTATTTTGTTTTTTATAATATCAAAAAAATATTTTTTAATGTTTTCTCAATCAATTTTTTAATCATACTGATTGTTATCTATGTTTTTAAATTTGAAACAAGACATTTTCATGAATAAAATTAATTTATTCGTGTGAAAAATTTTTATTTTATTTTAGAATAATGAAATTACACTTATGCATTAACAAACTAAAGAAATTATGAGAAACATGGCTGCGATGACCAAGACACTAAGAAACTTTTATTTTAATCCTATTACCTCAAGAAAATTCCATATATGATAAAAATTTCACAAAAATGTAAAACCAAACACTCACATCCCACATTAATAATATTTTAAAATATTAAGCTAAGGAACAATTCCACTTGAATAATGTTGAAACTCTATTTAGCATTATGAATTTCAAGATACAAAACCGATGATAAATATAAAATACAAAATTTAAACTAAATACAAAAAATTTATATTTGAACTACAAAATTATATTGAGATTATATAGATACATAACCTTGTAATTTAGGAATTATAAAACCATATTTCAAATTGGAGCATACTCTATCTCATTTCACTAATTTTAAAAAATGGAACTTGCAATGTTAGACATCCTTTGAAGGAGATATTACTAACATGTAATAATATCCATTTTATATGATTCTAAAATTATTGTAAAATATGTTATTATATTATTTATATGGATGTCATGGTCTTCTTATACGTGAAAAAATATCTCAAAATATGTTTAAAAATGGTTATCTCAAAAATTATTTATGGAAAATATCATCTGGAAAAGGATGCATGTACAAGATTTATTGGATAAGGATGAAAGAAAAATTTCATCGTAAATAAAACATAATATATTCAAGGATCATATAAGATAAATTTATAGAAAATAGATACTGAAATCATAGAAGTGATAAATGTGCATCCAAAATCAACAATGCTGGAGGGATGGATAGAGGGAGACTTATAAGGTTTCTAGTATCCGATACCATTTTAAAGAATAGACCAAAAAAAATTATTCATTCATATGTTCAAAACATTTTTTTATAAAAATAGATAACGAGATACAAGACATGAGATAGATAGAAATTTAAAAATTCAAACTAATAGGAAAGTGATAGGATGTACCTATAAAAAAATATCATAGATAAATCAATATGCGAATTCTTTAATCACCCAAATATATTTGTAACAAAATATAATTATGTAATTCAACATAAACCTTGAAATTAAATGTATCCAAGAATAACCCCACTATGTTTTAAAATTTATTTGTGTAATATTTAAACTTCCCTCCAACATAATAATAAAATATGTTTCAAAAAGTTTAGTGGTATCTATACATATAAATTCAACAGGATGAGTAGTATTTATATTTATAAATGAAAACATGTGTAAGGGAAAATGGTGGTATCTATATTTATATGATCATACTACTTATTATTCTTTTCTCAACTTTAGAACAAAAAATATGACATGTTGTCCAGCGCTTTTCCAAATCCCTATCCTGGGAAAATTTAGATTTAAGGAGGAAACTCTTATCCTCATTAGCTGTATCTTCTAAATAGTTATTATTATATGGTTTTTCTTAAGACATCCCCCATATCATATGGACATGCACCATTGTAGATTAAACTACTCTTTGCAGTATCCATCCTATACCAGGTACTGGTTATCACTATGTATGAATTCAGAAGATAACGCCTACCACAAATGGAGTATTTCTTTTCTTAAATTCAATTACCCATTTACTTCAGTGCATATTAAAATTATTTGAAACATTCAAATGATGGGTTATCCTTATTTGAAAGGACCCTTTTGTGTATTTATTTATTTTTTAAAATATTACTATTACCTAATCAAATAGTATGGATTTGAATAAAAAATATATGGTTTCCAATCATTTGACAAAATAGTATGATGATGGGGTGAAAGAGTTCATTAATTTCTCAAAAGATAATTCATATGACCCTTCTGAAATCATTTGTGCATATTTAAACTATTATTATTCAATACTAATTAATCTAGAAGAGTTGGAAGAACACTTGATTTTTCACAGAATAGATCAAAGTTATAAATGTTTGAATAAACATGTGGAAAAAGTTAATGTAGCGAGTGACTGGGTTAACACTTCATTTTATGGATCACGTGATATGATTTCAAGTATGGAAAATAAATAAAACAATATTAAGGATGTGATTATAGATGTGAATAATGACTAATATCACATTGTGGAAATGAAAATGACGGTTGAAGATAAACATCATGATTTTCCAAAATTGATTGAGAAGTTAAAGAGTTGAGAAAAGACTCCATTATATACTGGTTATACTAAATATATATAATTTTTATCCATAATGAATATTTATACTTTAAAATATGAAAAAATATGGATTGATTGAAATTTTTACTAAAATATTTTCTCTCTTGAATAATATTCTCCCAAAAGATAATGATATTCTTATGAAAACATATGATTCTAAAATAATACAATATTCAGGGGGTATGATATCTAAAATAGAATACATGCCTATCCAAATGACTGCATACTATTTTAAAATGATCACAAATCAATTAAATAATTCCCAAATATTGGAGAATCTTGATAAAAGAATTATGAATGAGTTACATTGAATGTTTTATGGTACTTTCCATTCATTTCACGTTTTAGTCACCTATATGGAAGTGAGGAAACTACAAGGTAATTAGAGTGGCCTACCTATATTTGAAATAATAATGGGAAACTTCATCACCTGGAAGACTCTCCTTAGTGGCAGATAATTGATCACAAGTATCCTAAATTTATAAATGATCCATGAAACCTTTATCTTGTGATATCTATATATAGAGTGAATGCTTTTGATTTTCAAAGTAACACTAATAGTTCATGGCTAGTTAGGTTGGAAAATCATAACTTTCCACCATGGTTATACATGAAGAGAAAATAAATTATATTATCTATGATTATATCTGAACCAAAATAAATGGTTAATGATATTGATGCTTTCATTGATTGATGTTTTGAAATTATTGTGGGATTCAAGTGTTACTTTGTATGATATTGATTGAAATGAAGATTTGACGTTGAGATCCATTGTTTATGGGATAATATTTACTTTCCTTATTATGGGAATTTTTCATGATATTACATTAATGGAACTCAAGGTTGTCCCATTTTGGAATAAGGTACATAGTGAATTTTGTTGAAACATTCATCGAAGAGTATGTTTCTTGGTAATCACAGATTTTTACTTGAGAGACATAAGTATCAATATTGGATGAAATCATTAAATGGGAGTTTATAAGAACATAAAATATTGTATCCACTAATAGGTGATCAACTATTTGAGAATGTAAAATATATGGACACTTCTTTTGGTAATCTTATTTTGAAATACCTTACGAAAACTAGTCAGAAAAAGTGATTAGTTATTTATGAGTTACCATACTGAAATTGTTTGTATTTTCATAATTTTATTGATGTTATGCATATTGAAAATAATGAATGTTATTTTTTCATTTGAATGTTAATAAAATCACATGAAAAAACAAAGTACATAATTGAGGTTGTGTTTGACTCAATGGAAATGGGAATAAGGGAAGAGTTGATGCCATTGAAAGGAGAAAACAGACTTCCTCCAGCTACATACACATTTTCCAAGTAGAAGAGATATCAATTTTTTAACTTCTTTAATTATGAAATGGTTATAGAGTATTGTTCGTCAAATATATAGAATATCATTTCAATGATTGATTTAAAGTTAATGGATCTAAAATCACATGACTTTCATGTTTTGATATAAGATCTAATACATGTACCTTCACATTGAATTTTTTATAAGAATGTATGTCAAATATTAACCAAGGTCTATTTATTTTTCATATATATATACCACAATGTTACAGAATCTAAATGTTTTCCATCTATGAAAAAATGAAATTTCCATCATATTATGTGAATTGGAAATGTTCTTTTCATTGACATTATTTGATATGATGGTTCAATTTGTAAGAGAGATTCAAATATGTCATCCTTTATAATATAGATGAACGTAACCCATTGAACAATATATGAATATTTTGAAAGTGTATTAAAAAAATGTTTTCTAGAAGGTTGAATTGCATAGTGATATAATGTTGAGGAAGCCATTGAATTTTTTAACATCTACCTGTCTGGTGTGGAAAGAATTGATCTAATGAAATCTCATCACACTACATGGCTTGTGGGTGAATGAATTTTTATAGTAGATATTTTCACAATTACAATTAAAGACTAGGAGAAGGTTCAATTTTTTGTTTTTCATAATATTTTAGAGGTTTCCTCATGGGTTGAAACCCACAAATAAATTCTTAGCCATTTTAATCCATTATGGTTTGAAAGATGTATATGAAATATACATAGTCAACAATTTATTTTATGGTTTTGAGAGCACATTTTTAAGGAGTTATATGAAAATGTAGATTAAATATCATAACGACATAAATGGATGTCTAAAGGACCATGTTTTCTTGTATTATCTTATAATTGATATGTAATTAATGGTTATATGTTCTATACAAATGAACTAGATGAGGGTAGTACCATGAAAAATTTCAGAGTACATCATATGGATAAAGAGGTGAATGTAGTTGGTAATAAGGATTTAAATCCAATTTATATTAGTATTTTATATATTGGAATCATAAAAAATATACTAGATTCATATTATACAATATTCCATGTGCCAATTTTCAATGCATGGGGGATGATAATAAGAGAGCTATTAAAATTGATGGATTGAGATTGATGAAAGTGGATTGCAGTAAGGAAGGGAAAAAGTAGAGTCATTTATAATTGGATTATATGAAATATGAGAATTTTATGTTCTAGATACCACAAAATGAAAGTGCTCAATTGTCTTGTTATTCAACAAAACCACTGAATGGTCAGATGAAAATTCAACTAAAGATGTCCCTTTCATTGGGATGACACAATAATTCTATAATAGTCCCAATTTTGAAAGATTATTTTATATCAAATGATTCCAAAATTAAGGGATTTTGATACTTGATAGAGGGTTCAAATCCCATAAACTATTAAAAAAATAGATACTTCCATAATCAAGTTATATTTTCTTTCTAATATACAATGTATTACCTCATGTTACTATCTATTCACTATTGAATTTATGTAATATAAAAAAAATGTTGAACATATTCTGTATATAACAACATCTGCATGTATTGATTCTCTCAATCCCGAGGAATAACAACCTTCTACACATGCCGATGCTACCAATGTATAGGAACAATATATTTTTTTATGTTTATCCTTAGGAAATGGTAGATGGATAAGAACTGATTTCCTAGAAAAAAGAAGAGATTTGTATCATGATGTTGTTAAAAAAATTATTAAGGTGAAAAAGGAATCAAATTTCAGTTTGGATGGAATGCACACAACCATCATGTTAACCTGAAGAAGGTTATGTTTAGTAGTTTAATTATTATAACTACTCAGTAGCACAATCCTATTGATTTAGATTCATGGAATCATGTTGTACCCATACTTAAGACACTAATTTGGTAAGAGATTAGAGTAAAATTATTATATCCTATCATTCTTTTAATGAAAAATAATATAATGGAACATTGAGTTACTATTCAGTATCCCCTATTGAGTTTATTTATAATAGATGACCCCCATAATATATTTGTATTAATTTTTAATGGAAAGGATCATAGAGACTTTAAAAAAAATCTAATTAAGTTTCATCACAATGATTCTGAAGTGAAAATAATCTTGTACCCACTATATTTGTATGCACACTTGCTAAGACAAAATCATGGGATGCAATTACTAGTTGTCCTGAGGAGACATGTTTTCAGGTAAACTCTACATGGTAATAAATTGTTTTACAATATGTGTATTAATCACTATTATTAAGAATTATTTATTTATGAAACAAAAAATAATTGCTGAAAATAATCAATTAGAAGAAAAACCAATGTACCTATTCCATAATGAAAGGATGAGGTATGATTCACTTGAAAAAATTTGGTACATATTTTAAAAATACAATAATTATTTTTTGTGACATGAACCAACAACATAATTATGTTCCTATATTTATAATAAGATTGATGAATACAAATCCAAAGACACATTCATCCCACATCTAGTGCTATGGAAGAAGACACATGTAAACAAAGATTATATTATAATAGATAAAAACACATTGATGGTGTGGGAAGCATGTGTACATATCCAATAATAAAAATTTTGGTCTTTAAATTTATATTACATAAAAGTGAATACTTATTTGCATATATTTTTTTCAACATAGACACAAGAATCATCATCAGCACTACTAGATGAAAAAATACAATCATTAGCCTTGAAGTAGCTAGAATAGTATGGCCACCTCATAGGTGTGGGTTTTTTGGTGACACCCATAACTTATTTTGAGAAATGAAAAGAAATGGGGGATAAATCTAAAAAAAGGAAGAGATGAAGGCATGATAAGATTCTATTGAAGAAAATTTTCATTGGCAGTATGAGTTTCTAGAAAATGTTATAGTGAGAATAAATGAGAAGAAACAACCTAAGAACAAACACTGTGCGATTCTCCCCCACCCAATACTGACATTGAGATGATATATTAGCCACAAAGAGTTGTCTTAGATAAGGAAATAAATATTCTCATAATTGTTTCTAAGAATTTTGAATTAAACAGAAACTGATACCTTTAATTTACTAATATTCTATTGGGAGAAAATGATTTTGATTTATATCTATCAACAACCACCCACAACCTTATTGTGAGGGATATTTTGTCAAATATTGAAAAGATACTCTACACAATAGACAACTTCCAACAGGTCATGTGAGAGAGGGGATTATTGCATCCCTTGATCCCAGAACTGAACTACCTATTCCACTTCAGGATCAAGATATTCATACAGTTGAGAAAGCTATTGGAACATTCATATCATGGCTGTAAGATATTGTAAAAAACATTTTGACAAGGGTGTTTTCATTTCCAATTTATTTTTCATGCTAAACAATTAACAATTAATGAAAAAAGGTTTGAAATGATGAATGTTATTACATAAAAAAAGGGAAGTGGTTAAAATGAAAGATCAAATGAAAAAGATCTAAATGATCAATCAACCCATAAACAATATCTTCACAAAGCACCATTACCCCACCCATTAAATATTAGCATTTAATTATATTAAATGTTATTTCAGATACAAGGTTATAAATTCATAGTAATTTCATAATTGATCTTGAAGAAAAAATGAATGGAGATTACATTATAGAATACATTGATCTTGATAATTTAAATGAAATCCTATAGTATGACTAACTAGGATGATCAGTTATTAATGTTTACATGAGGCATGTTTTCATGATTCTTTTCCAATAGATGATCTTCTCTGTTAATTATAACTAAATACAATTCATATTTTTACGGTTTTTATGTCAATAATATTTGAAGATATTAACCTAGGAACTGAAATGTGGACTCATTAGTCCTCAAATCACTTCTAAATAACTAACCTCATTTGATTTAGTTCAAATGGATACAACAGTGGAAGAGCTATCTATAGGATTTGAAATAAAACTTACAGATGCAGACTCTTCTTATTACCAATAATGCATGAAAAAACTCTACAATTCAATTATATAAAAAATATTTTCATTCCTTTTATTACATATTACTTAATATTTTTTTTTGGAAACATTGGGTAGTCATTGTGGTCAATTTGGATACTCCAAGGATTTATTTTCTGGATTTACTGTATGGATTCCCAACAAACTGACCACCCATTATGAAAATTTTATATTTATAATACACTATATCGAATGTTTTTGAACTAATCATCAAGTTATATATATTTTTTATTTTTAATTATCATTCTGTTATGATAGGGAAGTGTATAAATATCATTAAAATCAGTGCATGAATATAGTCCATGTGTAAAAGGAACTTGTTGACTTCTACAAGTGGATAAGTGTTAATTTATATATAATAATATTTCACAATCAAAACTCATATCAAAACAAATTATTTATTTTTCTCAATGTATTTTCAGTTTCTGAAAAAAACCAATGGAAAAGATTTTGGTTATTATGTCTACAAATTTATGTGAGATGTCACATACCATCAACAAACTAGAATCCATGAAGAGGTATTTTAAAATATAATTACTATTTCATTTAAAATATGTATTAATAATTTGTGTATTTATATTTTTATAGTACTACCATGACATTAAAAAGTAATTTTACTCACTAGATGAAATAGATTAGTTTAAAAATGACTACGCAACATGCATCGTGTCAGAATGTGCACATATATCATGAATATGTGACTTCCTTCTACTTATTTAGTTGATTTATCAACATTTTATCTAATTTTTAGTTAATTTACATATAATTTTTATCTAATACTATTTTTTCTTATTTTCATAGAGAACATAACGAAATTAATTTTTCATCGAGGATGATTCCGTCACATACTATGATCATGCACTGTAGGATAAAAATACATGTTGGAATCAACCATACCTCAATCTCATACGTTGCGTACCCTATATGACTCAAATTTTTTGGTTTTAGTTTAAAATTGAATTTTTATTAATGTACTATTTAATATTTATTCTTAATTGTTTTCTTTATAGTATTACCAGCCTAAAAAAAATTTCTTATAAAGGTGGTTTCTTTTTTGGGAAATCCTATTTTTCTTTCGACTGTCTATATCAAACCAGAAAACAGAGAACATATTGATTTTGGATGGGGTCTTTCAAGAAGCATGAGTTTTCCTCTTCGATCAAAATGGAAGAGTTACCACTTTTTAGGTTTGTTGCAGATATTTGAAATCAAAACACACATCACATACGCAATCACGAAATGTTAATACAATACACAGTGTGCTCAATATGGATCAAATTTTGCGTTTTAAGTTTATAAATTACATTTTAGTTCAAAACACACATCACAAAATCAAAACAAATGAAAAAAATTCATATTGTTTTGATACTTTAAGAAAATTATCCCTATGTTATTTGATACATGTAGTAATCAGTTGTACATCAATCTGACACATGGTTTGATCAGTATGACTCTAAGAGAGGCTTTTAATTTAAGATTGACATTAACTTTAGTAAAACCACAATCGATCCACTGAAAACTAATAGAAAAAATTCATATTGTTGTTATACTTTAAGACAACGATCCATAATTTATTTTTAACATGAAATAATCTACCACACCTCAATTTGACACATGGTGTGATTGGTATGGGTCCAAGTCTATCTTTTTATTAAAAATTGGCATTAATTTTAGTAAAAACGACAACTGCCAATAAAAAAACATAGAAAATACATTCATATTGTTTTGATAATTTATAAAAATGTTCCATAAGTCATTTTTTGATGTACAGTAATCATCCAAACCTTAATCCAAAAACACAGTGTTCCCGATATGACTCAAAGTGTCAGTTATCAGTTTAAAATTGAAATTTTTATTCAAAATGTGTGTCACTCACTAGAAGCAGAGAAAAAATGTGCCAATTTTCTTGAAAATTTAAGAAAATTAATATTATGTAATTTTTGACATGCAGGAATCAGTCTCACGTCAAACTGGCACATGATGTAACAGGTATGACACAAAGTGCATGTTTTAAGATTGAAATGACATTTTAGTAAAATACATAAGTGACATAATCAAAGAGAATTAAAAACATTGGTATTGTTTTTATACATTAGGAAAATAATAAATAATTAATTTTTGATGTGTAAGAATCAACCATTAATCAATTTGATGCACAGTGTGACCAATATGACTCCAAGTGTGTCTTTTTATTTAAAATTGCCATTAATTTTAGTAAAACGAACAAGTGACATGATCAAAACCAATAAAAAGCTTTTTTATTATTTTGAAACATTATTAAAACAATCTATAAGTTATTCTAGTTGTTTAGTAATCAAAGACACCTCAATTTGATGCATTGTGTGATGGGTATGACTCAAAGTTTAAGTTATAATTTTTAAATTGATATTTTAGTTAAAAACGTTTTCAATAACTAAAAACCAAGAAATCAAAATCCAATTTTCTTGATAAATTAGGATAATTATTCAATATTAATTTTTGACATTTAGGAATAAATATCATGATAAATCAAAACACAATGTTATCGGTATGATTCAAAGTGCGTGTTTCGAGTTTGAAATTAAATTTTTGTAATGAAAACCTGATATACTAAAAACCAATAAAACACAATATAATTGTTTTTATACTCTATGAAAATGATCCATAAGTCATTTATGTTGTTTAATAACAATACTCACCTCAATATGATGCATGATGTGACATTTATAACTTCAAGTGTTTCATTTAATTTAAAATTGACAATAATTTTACTAAAGAGAAAAAGTGAGATACTCAAAACCAATTAAAATCATTCATGTTGTTTTGATACTTTAGAAAAATGATACAAAATTCATTTTTGATCTGTAGGAATAAAATACACCTCAATAGTATTCATGGGGTGATTATTATGACTCAAAGTGTCCGTTATTATTTTAAAATTGACATTTAAGTTGAAAAGGAATTTCACTCACTGAAATCCAAGAAAACATTCTCTTATTTCCTTAATAATTTCGGAAAATGATTCATAAGTATATATTTATTTTTAGGAGTCAGTGTCATGTCAAACTGACACACAATGTGACATGTATGACTCAAAGTGTGTGTTTCTAGTTTGAAAATACAATTTTCTAAAAAAAGTGACATTCTCAAAACTGAGTAAACAAATTTTGAATATTTTTATACATTAGGAAAATTATCAAAAAGTCATTCGTGACATTTAAGAATCATCCAATCCTCAATTTGATGCTCAGTGTGACCAGTATGACTACAAGTGTGTCATTGTTTAAATAGACATTAATTTTTTTAAAAATACAAAATTACATACTCAAAACTAAAAAAACACATTTGGATTGTTTTGATACTATAGTATAAAGATCCATAATTCATTTATGATGTGTATGAATCAACCAACAATTAATCAAATACATGTTGTGACCGGTATGACTCCATGCGAGCCTTTTTATTCAAAATTGACTTTAATTTTAGTAAAAAGGACAAGTGACATTCTCAAAACCATGAAAAAACATTCTGATTGTTTTGATACTTTATGAAAATGATCCATAAGTCATTTTTGATGTGTATGAATAATCCAATTCTCAATCCTATACACCATATGTCTGATATGACTGAAAGTATTCATTATCAGTTTAAAATTGACATTTTAGTTTAATATATGTGCCACTCACTAAAACCTAGAAACTATGATCCTATTATCTTGATAATTTAGGTTATAAATTTATAAGTTATTTTTGATGTGTGTGAAAAATTCTAACATCAAACTAACACAAAATGTGACTGGTATAACCCCAAATGCATGTTTTTTGTTTAAAGTGATATTTAGTCAGAAACACAAGATCCATACCCAAAACTACGAAACCACATATCAATTGTTTTAATACTTATGTAAAAATATCCATATGTTATTTTTGATGTGTAGGAATAGAATGAACATCTATACGATAAACTGTGTGACCATTATGACTCCGAGTTTGTCTTTTTATTTAAAATTTATTTTAATTTTAGTAAAAAAGAAAAGTGACATAATTAAAACTAATTGAACAAATTTAGATCATTTTAATAATTTATGAAAATTATACAAATGTCATTTTTCAAATGTAATAATTTACTAAACCATAATCCAATACATTGTGTTCCCGACATTAATCAATGTGTATGTTATTAGTTTAAATTTGACATTTTGTTTCAAAATATGGGTCACAGACTGATAACTGAGAAAATGCACTATAATCATATTGATACTTTAGTTCAATGATTCATATGTCATTTTTGACATGTATGAATTAGTATTATATCAATATGACACATTATCGGACAAATAAGACTCAAATTGTGTGTTTGTTGTTTAAAATGACATTTTGTTGAAAAAATGGCATAATGGAAACGAAGTAAACATATTCAGATTGTTTTGATACTTTATGAAAATGATCCATAGGTCATTTTTGATCCGTAGGAATCAGTCCCACCTCAATCCAAGGCACAATGTGACTGATATGACCGCAAGTGTGTCATTTTATTTTAAATTGACAATTTATTAATGTATTCTTTCATATTTGTGTTTAATTTTTTTATTTATTGTATTATTAACATAAGAAATTTTTTCTAATATAGGTGGATTGTTTTTCTATGGTTGAGGGAATTTTTTGGTAACTGATACGATGGTGGGTTTTTTGAGAGGGGGTAGTGGGTGACCAAGACAATGAAATATTAATTTTTTAATTGTTTTTGGATAATAATTTTGAATGTAATTATACAGAACATTTTTTGAATATATGATCCTTGATTTCATGAGCTCATTGATTGGACCGATAGTGTTGAGCATAGGGTAGTGGGAGCATATGTAGGTGGGGACCATAGCTTCAAGTCCCGAAAATGTGTTGAGAATTAGCTATTAGGCCTCAGAAGTTCACCGAGATTTTGAAGGCACAAATCTGATCATTGGGTAAGCGTGGTCATTACATCGAAGGAAACGATGGAGGTCATGCCACCTTATCAATCCTTATTTTCTAGGAATGGACTATATTGGTCGGTCCATGTAATTTCCTACAATTTTTGAATGAACAAATTAAGGTGATAATCATAAATAACTGGGAAGTGCAGATCTTCCCCTAAAGTGGGGATTTGTGAGTATAAATGGAAGGCCATGAAAAAACCCTAAAATAGAAATTCACTAGATTGGATAAGAAAAAGAATGACATGATAATCCTAGAGGCGGTATGTTGGGGTCAAACACTTATACCATAAATACCCAAGACCCACTATCGTGTATGATGGGAAATCAATATTATAAATTCTTTTAACCAAGTGATAGAAAAAAAATAGATCAAGAATTACTCATATAAAGAATACAAGAATGATAATACCGAAAATATAGAAAGTAAAAAAGTAAAAATATATAATGTGCTTCAATTTATTTGGGTCCTACGTGCACGGTGAGAACACCACCCGGGTTAAACTTTTTTAAGAAGGGATACTAGAAAAACAATTACAGCATCAAAAACAAAATAATGTATATACCACATAAACTATATATGTAGGATTGTTATTTTGAACTAGGTGGAAATGATCAACCCTATCATGTAGAGTCATCCCCATCCACTCTTGGATATACTCACACACACACCCATGTAGGATATAGTAGCATACATGATAAATGAAAGTAAATCTCTATAGATACAATAAAAATATACCAAATCATGGTTATTATTGATGATGTTTCAATAACTCAACCTTCTTGGATCATAGTCATCCAAATACCCCAAAATGAGAAGATTTACCACTGAGTCTCCATCGGAGAAGAACTCTGGTTACAGGAGGTGGCATGAACTACGGAATACGGGACAACAAATTCATAGAGAACCCATGGATCTCCATTATTTATTATTTGTGGAGTCCGAGTAGATATTCTACCTAGAGAGATCCCAGGAACCAAACATGTGAAAACCATACTCGAGGAATCCTCAGTATCCATGCGTAGAAGGCACAATTAATGCCTCTCAAGAAGTCAGACAGAGTCGGGGATCAATTCTACATGGATGACTATGATCAAGCCGACTATTTGAATAAATTAAACTGAGACAACACATGGGACATGGGGTGCAACATGATTGGAGTGTCAGTGGGACGGTATATTGATGTCTAGTGAAGACACACACCCGAAGAAAAATTGGGCCATTGGATCACGACTGATCAATGGTCTTGAAAAAAGGCCTCTAACTGTTTAAGGAAAAAAATGTAATATACAAGTAATCCAAAAATAGAGAAAATGCACCATGTGAATAGTCCCTATGTTGGCCACGGAAATTCAAAGAATACGAAAAAAAGAATCAAACTCATTTAGCATGTTAATCTTATTAACTCATTTAATTGAAACTCATGATGCTAGGGAAAAAATAAGAAAATCTATTCCTTGAAATTAAAAGAAATAAAATTATGAGGTTATGGAAACCTACACTACAGAATTGGGACTAAATTCACAAGTTTAAGGAACTGCATGAATTTAGACAATGGAATGACCTTATTCAAACCATTGGATGAATTTTCACCAGTGGGTAACATAGTCACACTCACTATCCCAGATTCTATAATATCCCTAGAAATATTATGGCTAATTTTATTGTGCTTAGATATAACATGGAAAACATAGTTTTTAGATAATTCTAAATTAGACTAGATATCATAGTGGACAACTATGCTATCAGTGGATAATGAAAATTCAGAAAGCAAACCTTTCAACCACATATCCTCTTTAATGGATTCTTTTAAGAAAATACTCTCTACCTCGATAGTGGAAAGTGAAACCACTGATTTCATATTTCATTTCAAGGGTATCAATTTTCTATATTCCAGAAATAGAAAACCGTTGAATGACTTTCTAGTTTCAATATATTCATCATAATCAGACTTAAAAAAATCCATTTATATCATCATAAAAACTACCATTTAAGACATATCGAAGGCACAATTTATCAGAAATATAAACATACGTAATGATAAATTTTAATGCATTCCAATGAGGCTTACTAGGCTTTCCCATGAACATGCTCAAGGTACAAACAACAAAGGCAATATCTGGCCTAGAACATACCATTGAATAAACAAGACTTGCTACAATATTAGTAGAGGGAATCTTAGTGATAAAGGAAACCTAATATTCATTTCAATGGGATTGGTTCAAGGATAGTTTGAAATTTTTTCCTAAATTAGTGTTGATAGGTTTAACATGCTCAAATAAGTATCTTTTTAGTATCATTCTTACATAATCCGATTGGGATAGGTACAAGGTTCTTACCTTCCAATCTCTAGTTATGTCCCTACCTAAAATTTTATTAGCTTGTCCTAAGCTCTTAATTTTAAAGGAACAATTCAAAATGGTTCTTTATAGAATTTATAATCCTTATGTTCTTATAGATTGAAAACATGTCAACAACATATAACAACTAGTAAATAGACTCATGTTTAACATTTTTATAATATATACATGCATAAAATATACTTCTAGAAAACTGATTTTCAATCATGAAAGAATCAAACCTTTTATACAATTGTCTTGAAGACTGTTTAAGAAATTATAAGAAATTATTAAGATGAAATTTTTGATTCCGTTGAATTGTTTTAAAAATACTCTAGGAGTAATATAAATTGTTTCATCAAGAGTACCAGGTAAAAAAGAAGTTTTTACATCTAATTATTCAACATGAAGATTGAATTTTGAATCAAATGCATGAATGATTCTAATGGATGAATATTTAAAAACTGGGGATAAAATTTAACTATAATTAATTCCTTCATGTTGAAGGAACCCTTTAGCTACCATTCTGGATTTAAATTTGATTTTAGTTTCAACAAAATTATTCTCTTTCTTCTAATAAATCCATTTATAACCTATGACCTTATAGTTATTGGGTTTAGGAACAAGAACCTAGGTGTTGTTCTTAAAAAGATAAATAATCTCCTTTTGAATTGCATTCAGCCACCGAGTGACTTCTTTGGCCTTAATTGGTTTCGTATATATTTGAGGTTTATCATTAAACAATTCCTGCACCATATTAATTTCATTGAAAACAATGTATGGCTGATTTAAATGGTATGGAGGTATAATAACTCTTCTCTCTCTATCCTGAGTGGGCTAATAGATTCATAGATCATTAGGATCCTCAATATCGAGTTCAAAATCTAAACTTGAATCAAATTCAACATGGGTCTAGAAAATAGGGGGAGAAAGACCACTGGTGGACTGGGATTGGTCTCTTGGTTCAAAAGGAATTTCAACCTCAAGAGTCCTTGCTGCTATAGATGGTCCATCAATGTCATCAGAAGCATATATAGGTTCAGGTCCCTTCTTATTGGACATAATAGACTCATGAAACACTACATCTAGACTAACAATACATTTTTATACCATGTTTTATCTATCCTCAAATGATGCCCTTTAACAGCCTTTAGGTAACCCACAAATATACACTTAACAAACCTAGGAGATATATTATCATTATATTAATGAGAATAAGCTATGGAACAAAAAATCATATGGTGTTCTAGACTCAGGGGGTGAACCATTCCATATTTCTTCAGGTGTCTTAATGGAGTTGTTAGAATATGGGAATTAGTTAATGATGTGTACTGCTATCGAAGCAGCCTCAACCCAAAAAGACCTAGAGAGTTTTGAGTAGGAGATCATACACCTAACCCTCTAAAGAATAGTATTATTAATTCTCTCTTCTAACCCATTTTGTTGTTGGTTTTACAAATAGTTTTGTATATTTTTATTGCATAAAATTCATATAATTCAATTAATTCTATGGATAGATATCTAAACAATTTTCAGTCCATGATGCCTTAAATTTTATACTTCTCTCACTCACTACTACAAGTTTCTCTTTTTTGAAGGTATGAAAAGTATTAGACTTGTGTATTAGTAAATAAATCTATAATATCCTACAGAAATCAACAATAAAAGTCACAACGTACAAACCTCCATCATGGGAAGTAACCATAGAAGGACCCCATAAATCAAAATGTACACAGTCAAGGGGTTCTTTAGCCTTATACATAGACCTACTAAATCCGACTCTTCTAAGCTTCTCATATAAACAGTCCTCACAGAATGGTAGGCTTATAGGAGTGACATTACTTAAAAGGACTTATTTTTTGTTTACATAGACCCTTGACACTAATGTTCACTAGTATTCTATTCCACAATGTAGTGGAATTATGTTATGAACTGAAGAGGTTTTTAACAAACTTCTATAGACCTTATCGTCTAACATATATAGTACATTTGTAAATGGTTCCTTTCATAATTTTGAGGGATCCTCAGGAAAATATAATACTTCTAGAACATCACATGAAGCTATACCCTCTCTAGTAAAGGATTTTTAGGGATATTAGGTTTCTTTTCAATTTAGTTACCCACCTAACATCCTCAATAAATTTGATAGTCCCATCATGAATATTTAATGAAATAGAGAATCTTCCCACAATGTTGCAGCTCTTATTATTCCCAAGAAAAAACTCACCAGATTTTATTTCCCTTAACTCAATAAAGAAATCCTTACTAGGACACATGCAGAATGAGAATCCTGAATCTAGGATCCATTCATCAGATATGGATATAAGGGAGACATTTAACACATCAGCAATGTCAATGTTTGGATCAACTAATAAGGAATGGTCACTATAGTCATCTTTATTATTAGGGAATTTCCTCTTAATATGTCCAAATTGTTTACATTGGAAACATTTCATAACCTTTCTTTTAGATTTTTTTTATGCTTCTTGGATTGACCCCTTCCCTTTCTCAAGTCCCTTGACTCACTTCTGTCTCTAGATTCACTCATGTCTCTATACTCACCTCTTTCCATATCATTTAAACCCCCAAACTCAGTATTAATACTAATAATCCATTAACATTATTTTGAGAGTAAAGCAAATTTAACTTCTTCAAGAGCAATTGTATCATTTCTATACATCATAGAGACTTTAACAGAATTAAATAAATAATTTAAGGATTTTAACAATATAATGATCAAGTATTTATCATCCAAGTTAAAATCTATGTTGGCTAGATCTAAGAAGATTATATTAAATTCATAAATGTGTATCCTAACTATATATTGAATGTTCATTTTTATGGTGTAAAATCTCATTTTCTTATACAATCTACCAACAGGTGACTTATTCATATAAAGATATTCAATTTTAAACCAAATACCAGCGACGTAGGACTAAAAATAAACTTCTATTAACACTTTGTCTCCTAATGATAAAAGTATTAGACTACAGTATTTCCTAAGGGTATCCTTAGGGAAATCAAGATATGTAACAACAGTCTTCCCATCAAGGGAAGTAGTGGTGACTTTTTTAGAACCATAAAGTGAAGCTATTAGGTCATTATGATCTAACAAGGCTGTAAATTGAATTCTCCATATATTAATGTCATTTTCACCATCAAAATTATCAATTTAATATTTTGTAGGACACATATTAACGTTACAATAGGCTTTGATACCACATGTGGGTGATAAACACATAAACCCTACATTCCCAAGACCCACTATCACATATGATGGACTATAAATATTATAAATTCAATTAACCAAGTTGTATAAAATGAATACATTAATAATTATTCCTAATAAGAACACTAGAACAATAAAACGAAAAATTTGAAAATTAAGTAGACAAAAAATATAATGTTCTTTAGTACCTTTGAGACCTATGTGCTCAGTGAGAGCACTACTAGGGTAACAATTTATTAAGAACCAAGAGAAAAAAGAAAAACAATTGCCGAATCAAAAACATAATAAATAAACGACCACATAAACTATTTGAGGAGGCCAAGATTGCTGAACTAGGTGGTAGTGATCGACCTTATCACATAGATTCAGCCTTGTCCACTCATATATGGACTCACATACACACACCAATAGGTTAAAATAGCATAGATGACGAAAGAAAAAAAATCAATACAGAGCCAAGAAACATATACTGAATCTTGGTTATGACTGAAGATGTGTCATGAAATGGACCTTCATGGATCATAGTCATCCAAAAACACAAAATTGAGATGATTTACCACTGAGTCTCCACTATAGAAGAACTACAGTTGTAGGAGGTGGCACAAACTACAAGATCGGGGAGTGCAGATGCCCAGAGAACCCATGGATCTCCTTCTTTTATTCTTCGTGGAGTCATAGGAGAGATCGTCTCGTAGACACCTCCTAGGAGCAAGACTAGTGAAAGCCCAACCTGAGGAATCCTCAGAATGCATCCATAGAAGACAAAATCAATGCATGTCAGGAAGTCAGGCAGAGCAGTGGGGTCAATTCCAGATGGATGACTGCGATCAAGTAGACGGTTCAAATAACTGAAACTATGACAACGCACAAGACAAGTGGTGAAACAATATTGGAGCAGTGGTGGAACGAAAGAAAAAATTATAGTGAAGGAAAACACCTAAATCTACATTGGCCCAATGGATCACAGCTGATCAACAATCCAGAAAAAGGCTGCAAATGGTTTAAGGGGAAAAACATGTGGTGTACAAGTAATCTAAAAATAGAGAAAATAAATCATGTGAACAGTCCCACTAAATTACATGAAAATTAAAAAAATACCAACAAATGAATCAAAATCATTTAATAGATTAAACTTATTAATCTAATTAATTTTAAATAAACATGCAGGACCATAAATAAACATAGTTAGTGCTAATGGTATAGAAATAGATCACAATGATCTAGAAATACTTATCAATATTTACGGAGAACCCCACCATTATTTCATCAGTGATATAGGCGATAGGAAACACTATCACACCGAAATCAGTTATCTATATCATATGTGGGTAAACGGTGGAGATGAAGAAGAAAAAGACATCCAAGACCGTCTATATTGATTTAGGTTCCCGCGTGTTGAGTTGAAATTAAATGAATTAAAAAGTTTAACATGTTGAACTAGTTGGATTCATTTGTTTTTACTCTTTTCATTTTTATGGCCTTCATGGGGACTATTCACGTGTTGTGTTTTCTCTATTTTCAGATAACTTGTATATCACATTTTTTTTCCTTATACCATTTGTGGCCTTTTTTTTAACTTTTTATTTTCCTTGATCCAATGACCCAATGTTTATTTGGGTGTGTTTCTTTTCTAGACATTGATCCATCGTTCCACTGCCACTCCAATCATGTTATGACAATTGTACCTTGAATTGTCCCAGTTTCAGTTACTCGAACCGTCCTCTTGATTGTAGCTATCCAGGAAGAATTGAACCCATGGATCTTCCTGAATTATTAAAATGAATTGATTGTGCCATCTTCACATGGATTCTGAGGATTAATCGGGTTGGGTTTTAACTAGTATTTTACTTGGGATCTCTCTTTAAGAAAATCTGTACTCTGACTCTGTGAAGAAGGATTGATGGAGATCCAGGGGTTCCACAGGAACACACACTCTCCTCTTCCATAGTTTGTGCCAACTCCTACAAGAAGAGTTATTCTCGAGTGGATAATCAGTGAGGAATCATCTCTATTACGGGTTTTTGGATGAATACACTCCAAGAAGGTTTAGTTCTTGACACATATTCAATTATAACAAAGATTCATGATATGTTTCTTGGATCTATATCATTTTAACTTCTTTTATCATATATGATACAATATCTAACTTTGGTGAGTGAATGATTCCATACAAGAGTTGATAAGGATGAATCTACGTGACATGGTTGATCACTACCACTCAGTTCAGAAAGCCTTACCTCCTCGAATAGATTATATGGTCCTTTATTTATTCTCTTTTCATGTTTTTAATTGTTTTTATTGTTTTCCTTTATTCTTAATAAAATGTTACATAGGTGGTGTTCTCACCGTGCAAGTTGGTCCCCAAGGGGCCGAGAAACGTTATATCTATTGTCCATTTACATTTCAGCATTCACTATTTATGTTGTTTGATTAATTAATTAGTGAATAATTCTAGATTTTTTCATTTTTAATCAATTTATTAATTAAAATTATCTCATTGAGTCCATCATAAACAACACTGGGTCTTGGGAATTGAGGTTTTAAGTGTTTAACCCTAACAAGTTGTATCTGGTCCTATTGTTATCTTAATATGGGTTCTACTAAATTTGACATTGATATGTTTGTTGGTTAAAATAACTTTAATCTTTGCAGAATTAAATTTACTACTTTTTTATTTCATAATTACCTAAAAGATTTTATTTTTGATTTTAAAAATAAAATCACAACTACTTCCCCTAATGGGAAGACTGCTCTTACATATCTTGATGTCCCTGAAGAGACACTTAGGAAAGTCAATAGTCTAATACTTTTATCTTTAGGAGACAAAGTGTTGAGATATGTTTCTTATGAATCCTATGCCACTGGTATATGGTCTAAACTTGAATCCGTTTATATGACTATGTCTATTGTTGGTAGATTGTATAATAACATGTGATTGTATACCTTCAAAATGCGCCATGGAACTGTAGTCAGGATACATAATGATTCGTTTAATAAAATATTGTTAGATCTATCCAACATATATATTAAATTGAAAGATGAAGACCAAACTATTATATTGTAGACACCCTTAGATGATTCCTCTAATTCTGTTAACGACACTATGTTGAATGGAAAAGACCCACTTACTCCTGAAAAATTAAAATATTTTTTACTCTTAAAAGACCTCCAAATGAAGGGTAGTATTAAGACTGAGGCTGAGGGTTTAAATGTTAGAGAAAGAGGTGAGTATAGGGTTAGGAGTGAATCTAGTGGCCAAAATGAGTCTAGGGGTAGGATAAAGGAAAGGGGCCAATCCAAGAAGCATAGAAACAAATCTAAAAACAATGTTATTAATTGTATCCAATAAAAAAACCAAGACATATTAATAGGAACTACCCTAATAGGAAAGGAAACTATAGAGACATCAGTAATAACCATTCCCTATTATTTGAGTAGGACTTTGACACTACCAATGTGTTAAATGTCTCTAACATAGCCATCTATGATGAATGGATACTAAATTCAGGATACTTATTCGAAATGTGTCCTAGGTAGGATTTTAATTTTGAGTTAAGGAAAATAAAATATGGTGAGATTTTTCTAGGGAATAAAAGAAGATTCCATATTATGGTTATATGATCTATTTTGTTATAGATTCATGATGGGACAATCAAATCTCTTGAGGAAGTTAGTTAGGTAATCAAATTGAAAAGAAACCCAATATCCCTAGGAATCTTTGACCAGTGAGGGTATAACTTCAAGATAAGTTTTGTATGTATTAGAGTTTCCCAATGACCCCTCACAATTAGGAAAAGAACCCTTAACAATACATTATATGTGTTAAATGGTATAATTTGTAGAATTCATTTAAACACATTTTATAGTTCAGAACTTAATTCCACCACATTGTGGCTTAGGAGAACAGGGAATGTTAGTTCCAAGGGTCTAAGTGAACATAAAAAATAAGGGATTTTAGTTAATTTCACTCCTAGAAGCCTACCATTTTGTGAGAACTGTGTATATGGGAAGTCCAAACGAGTCAACTTCATTAGGTCTAAGTATATGGATAAATAACCCCTTGAAGGTGTACATTCATATTTATGGGGTCCTTCCAGGGTTACCTCCTGTGGTGGAGGCTTGTAATTTGTGGATTTGATTGATTATTTCCTAGGATATTTTGGATTTATATACTAAAATACAAGTCTGATACTTTTTAGACATTCAAAAATTTTAAAGATTTAGTATAGAATGAGAGTAATAGAAAACATAATGCATTAAGGGCTGATAATAGTTTAGATTATCCATCCACGGAATTCATTGAATACTGTGAGTCTGAAAGAATAAAAAGATACCAGACTACTGTGAAAACCCTACAATGTAATGGGTTAATAGAGAGTATTAATAAGATTGTTCTTGAGAGGGTGAGGTGTATGCTTCCCTACTAAAAACTCCCTTGATCCTTCTCGGTCAAGGATGCTTTCACAGTAGTATACCTCATTAACCATTCCTCCTATTTTGAAAACACCTTTAAGATAATTGAAGTACACTAGAAAGGTTCACCCTAGAGTCTAGAACACTGCAAGATTTTTGGTCATAGTTTATAATCAAACATGTAATGATAAGATATCTCCAAAGGATATTAATTGTATATTAGTGGGATATCCAGAGGGTGTTAAAGGGTATCATTTATGGTTCGATAAACTAGGTTATCAAAAAATTTATTATTTGTTGAGACATAGTGTTTCATGAATCTGGCATGTTCAATGATATGGAATCAAAAATAGTTGTGGCATCTAATTCCGTTGCAGGACCCTATGAGGATCTAACACCTTTAGGTGTTGAAGTCACTTTGAAATCTGGTGAACACTCCCAGTCCACAGCTAGTGCTGTTTCCCCTATTTCCCATACCAAAGTTGAATCAAATTCTATTTTGGATTATGAACCTGAGGCCGAGGAGCCTGATGATGTGAGAAACTTTGAGCTCACTCGATATATAGAGAGCAGAGTTATTAAACCATTGACACGTTTAAATTAGGTAGACATTTTTTCCTATGTGTTTAATATAATGCATGAATTTTTTAATGATGAACCTCAAATGCACAAGAAATCAATTAAGTCCAAAGATTACACTAGGTGGATTAATACAATGAAATATGAGATGAATTCTAATCTTAAGAGAAACACTTGGGATGTTGTTCTTAGACCCAATAACCAGAAGGTAATATGTTCTAAATGGATTTATAAGAAGAAAGGGAACAATGCAAGAGAAAATAAAATCAAATTTAAATCTTGAATGGTAGCTAAAGTCTTTCTTCATCATGAAGGCATCAATTATAGTTAAAATTTCTCCCCAAATTCTAGGAATTCATACATTATAATTCTTCTTACATTTTCTTTCAAATTTAATCTCCATGTTGAACAATTAGATGTGAAACCTGTTAATTTACATGGTACTCTTGATGAAACAATTTATATGAGTCCTCTTGAAGGATTTTCGAAATTGTTCAAACTTAATCATGTTTTTCTTCTTAAAATGTACTTATATGGTCTTAAACTATCTTTAGGAAAATGGTATATAAGGTTGTATTCTTTCATGATTGGTAATTGGTTTTCTAAAAGTACATTTGATGCATGTGTATATTATAAAACTAATAAACATGAGTCTATTTACCTATTGTTATGTGTTTATGACTTGATTTTAATCTATAAGAAAATGTGGAATATAAATTCTATCAAGAAATAGGTGTATTGTGACTTTTAAATGAATTAAGTAGTACATGATAATCAAATTTTTGGTACAAAAATAATTAGATATAGGTAGGTTGAATCCTTTTATGTATCCCAATCATCTTATGTACGAAATGTATTAAAAAGATACATATTTGAGAATTTTATACCTATAAACATCCCATTAGGACAACATTTAGAAATATCATTGAACCAATCCTCTATAAATAAAGTTGAAGTTTCATTTTTGACTATGATTAACTATGATAATATTGTAGGAAGTCTTATTTATGAAATGGTCTGTTCTAGGCTAGATATTTCCTTTATTGTTTTTTACACTGAGTAGGATCATGGGGAAACATGGTAAGCCTCATTGGCATGTAGTGAAATGGATCCATAGGTATGTTTATATGTCTGATAATTTGTGCATTAGATATATATTCAATGGTAGTTTTGACAATGATATAATTGAATTTGTTGGCTCTGATTATTCTGAAAATATTGACACCTGGAAGTCTATCACTGGTTTTTTTATTTATATCATATGTAGGACTGGTCTCCTAGATGTGTAATATGAAATTAGTGGTTTCACCTTCCACTACTGTGGAAGAGTATATTACCTTGACATAAGCCATTAAAGAGGCTATTTGGTTGAAGGATTTTATATCTTAAGTGTCACTATCTATTGATAGCATAACGGTCCACTATGATATCCAAATTTATTTAAATTTATTTAAACATTTTGTATTCCATGGAATATATAAGCACATTGATATTAGACATAAATTTTTTGGGATATTATAGAATCTGGGATAGTGAGTGTAACTATGATAACCACTAGTGTCAATCCGACGGATAGTTTTACTAAGGTCTTTCCATTTCCTAAATCCATGCATTACCTTAAACTTATGAATTTAGTCTCAATTCTACAATGTTGGTTGCGATAAAATCATAACTGTCTTTGTTTTAACTGTAAGGTGGATATTTTTTTAATTTTTTCTCTTGTATGTTGAGTTTCAATTAAATGAATTAATAAGTTTAACCTATTAAATGATTTTTATTCATTTGTTTTTATTCTTTGAATTTGAGTAGCCTACACAGGGATAGTCAGGTTGTTAATTTTCTCTTTTTTCAGATTACTTGTATACTGCAGGTTTTTTTATTTGTTCCTTATACATTTTGTGGCATTTTTTGGAACATTGATTAGACCTGGTCCAAAATCCCAATGTTGCTTTAGTTGTGTTTCTTTTCTGGGATTTGATCCGTCATTTCACCGCTTCTCCAATCATGTTGTACCACTTTCCCCATGCACTATCCTAGTTTTAGTTACTCTAACCATCCACTTGATCACTATCATCCACATGGAATTGATCCCGCGACTCCACAGGACTTTATGACATGCATTGATTGCCACATCTGCACATGGATGCTAAGGATTCCCTAGATTGAGTTTTTTCCAGTCTGGTTCCCATGATCTCTATGTGAGCGAAGCTATCCTTCGGCTCTATGAATAAGAAAGGAAGTGGATCTAGGGGTTATATGGGAACCTGCTCTCCCCTCTATCCAGTGTATGCCACCTCTTGCAACCAGAGTTTTCTCTAGTACAGACTCATTGGGGAATCGTTTCGGTTCTAGGCTTTATGATGTCTACACTGCATGAAGGTTCATTTATTGACACATCTTTAGTCAAAAACATTATTTGGTATCTGTTTGTTTTATATGTAGTTATTTACTTTCTTTCATCATGTATTCTATTGTTCCATACTGGGGTGTGTGCATGAGTCTCTCCATGAGTGGATAGGGATGAATCTATGTGACATGGTTGATCACTTCCACCTTGTTCAGAAAGCCCGAACTCCTCAGATAGTTTATATGGTTCCTTATTTGTTCTATTTTTGAGTCTTTATTTATTTCCTTGTTTTTTTTAATTCATAATAAAGTGTTACATGGGTGGTGTTCTCACCGTGCACATAGGTCCCAAAGGGGCCAAAGAACATTATATTTTCCATCTATTTACATTTCCACATTCACTATTTATGTTTTTATAGTAATTCATTAGTGAATAATTCTTATTCTGTTCATGTCCAATAAACTGATTAATTAAACTTATCTCATCGAGTCCATTATACTTGATAGTGGTTCTTGGGAATTTAGGGTTTAAGTGTTTAACCCCAACACTCTCTCTAGAGTGGGTGTGCTCATCAAGGAGCCCATCAGGGATTGTCCACAACATGTAGTTAGGGTAGCTGTCGAGCTGGTCTTCGACATTGGAATAGTGGAGGAGATGATTTTTGTTTTTCTTAGAGTTGAGGATGATGACACAGACAATGGAGAGAAAGTGAATCTTAGCCAGATTGGGCATGAAGTTCACATATCCATATGTTGGCAACGGGAGGATGAGGACATTGGGGACGCTCACCTCTATTCCATGCAATATTCTAGCATGTCCTATTTTATTAGTATCTCTTAAAGTATTTATTGATGGAGAAGTACAATAGGACCAGTATATTTAATTCCAATAAAGGGCCTTTAATCAATTATATTTTCAAGAGATTTATAATTGTTTGGTCTTTATTAGGATTATATATGTGGAATAGATTCCCTCTCACCCATTTACCTGGGTGGCATGCCTAAAATCCACATATAGTTTGATATATAATACATTTTTTGGCTTATATATATTACCTATTGTTTAACACGCATATAAATTTTTTTTCTCAAAATGTGATCATAATTTGATTGATTAATTTATTTAAATTAATTTCATTTTCTTATTTCATTAACTGACTTTTGTCATCTGAAAGAGATAATTGTTTTTTAAAATTAAAACATATTAAAAAAACAAAAAAATAATCATGATTAAAATATTTTTTTACAAAATATATAATTTAATAATCTCAAATAAAAACTTATCCAATAATTTTTCATGCTCACTACTATAGATCTATCTTTTAATAACACAGAAAAAAGTTTTTATCATCACTAATTTTTTTTATTAGCTTCCCTTAAACCCTACAACGTTTATTAGTACTAAAATTACACCACATTGTAGAATAAAATATATAATTTAATTGAAAATAAATTTAAATCACAAATACTATAGATAGAATCTAAATTATAAACATTTAAAACATTTTAACTTGTACAATTACATTGGTAAGTACAATTCATGACAAAAATTCAGAACTATCAATAATCCCAAATTTTTGCCCCTGTCCCCCTCTCAAAAGAGACCAATAATGATATTAGTTGTGGAAAAAACCACCCCAACTCAAGAAAAATGAGTTCACCTGTAAAAAAATTATTATGTTAGTAATAGTATAAGGAAATATATTAAACATAAGTATGAAACAATACATTATCAAAATGTCATTTTAAACACATATCCCACATTTAAATTCATAGTAGTCATATCATGTATTGGATTGAGGTGAATCTAGTTTTTATAAATAAAAAATTATTTATGGATCATTTCCATAAATAATAAATACAATCTAAATGGGTTTGCTCATTTTTGAGTATTTGATGTGTGTTTTGAGATAATTATTCAATTTTATACAAAAAACAAGTACATCAAGTCATGTCGAGAACACTGTGTATCAAAAAGTGGTGAGGCTGATTCTTACATGTCCCAAATGACTTATGGATTGTTTTCCTAAAATATTAAATTAATTAGAATGAGTTTTCTGGGTTTTGAGTATGTAATGTGTGTTTTTATCTAAAGTTTAAATTTTAAACTCAAAACAGCCACATTGAGTTATACCGGACTCACCATGTGTCAAATTGGGATGCGAATAACTCGTACACATAAAAAACTAATTAAAGATCATTTTCCAAAAGTATCAATGAAATATTGATGAGTTTTCTCTATTTTGAGTACATTACATGTCTTGTTTATTAAAATGTAAATTTAAACTAAAACATGAGCTTTGGGTCATACATATCACATCATGTTTTAGTTTAACATGAGACTAATTTATACACACAAAAATGAATTATTAAGAATTTTCATTAAATATTATGACAATTGGAGAATGTTTTCTTAGTTATTAATGAGCGACACATGTTTTGAACTAAAATTCCAATTTTAACCTGAAAACAAAAACATTAAGGCATACTGAGATAATCATATATCATATCAAGGTTCAGTTGATTCCTACACATCATAAATGACTTTTAGATCCATTTACTAAAGTATCAAAACATCCTAAATGAATTTGATCAGTTTTGATTACATGATGTGTGTTTGAACTAAAATGTCAATTTTAAATAAAAAGACACATTTGGAGTCATATTGGTCACATCATGTGTTAGATTTGTGTGTGGTTTATTCCTACACATCAAAACTGAATTTAGAATCATTTTCATAAAATATCAAAACTATATGAATATGGTTTCTTGGTTCTACGTATGTCATAGCTTTTTTTTATTAAAATGTCAATTTAAACAGAAAACATGCACTTTGAGTCATACTGGTCGCATCATGTACTAGTTTTATGTGAAACTAATTCCTACATGTTCTAAATGACTTATGAAACATTTTCCTAAAATTCCAAGAAAATATGAAACTGTTTTCTTGGTTTTTAGTGACTAACAAATTTTTTGAGCTAAATATTAAATTTTAAATATATAACATACACTTTGACTCATATCGTGAACACCATGTATCAGATTGAGGTGAATCTAATTTCTACACATACAAAACAAAATATAGATTAATGTATTAAAGTATAAAAATAATATGAATTAATTTTCTAAATTTGGAGTATGTGATGGGTGTTTTGAACTAAAATGTCAATTTAAATAAAAATACAAACATGGATTCACACTTGTCATATCATGAATCAGATTGATGTGTGGTTGATTACTACTCAACATAAATGACTTATAAATAATTTTAGTAAAGTATCTATACAATCATAATGTGTTTGATTAGTTTTGGTTATGTCATGTGTCATCTTTAAAAAAATTTCAATTTAAATAGAAAACATTCACTTTGAGTTATACCAAACACATCATGTGTTGATTTTGTATGAAAATGATTCATACCCATAAAAAATGACTTATGAATGATTTTCCTAAAGTATAAAGATAATATGAGTATTTTTTCTAGTTTTTCCATGAGTGAAATTTATTTTGAACGAAAATGTCAATTTTAAACTGATAACATTTACATTGAGTCATAAAAGGAATACCATGCATCAGATTGAGATGATATTGATTCCTACATATCATAAATGAATAATTTTTTATTTTAAAAATGTATAAATAACAATCCAAATTATTTTTTTATGTTATGAGTATGTGATGTATGTTTCAAACGAAAATCATATTTTTTATTAAAAAGACACACTTGGAGTTGTACTAGTCACACCGTACATTAGATCGTTGTGTGGTTAATTCCTACATATAAAAAATGACTTACTGACCATTTTACCAAATCATAAAAAATCCAAATTTTATTTTCTCTATTTGGTGTATGTTACGTTCCCTTTTTACTAAAATGTCAATTTATGTGGAAAACACATACTCTGAGCTATACCAGTAACAGAGTATGTCAGTTTTCATGAGACTAATTACTACACATAAAAAATTAATGATGATTCCTTTTATTATAGTATCAAGACAATCTGAGTGCATTTTACCATTTTTCAGTGAGAGACACATGTTTTGAACTAAAATGTCATTTTTAAACTGATAACATAAACATTGAGTCATATCCGGAACACTATATATTGAATTGAGGTGATGATAATTCCTATATGTTGAAAATGACTTATGGAACATTTTTATAAATTATCACTATAATCTGAATGTGTTTTTATCATATTTGATTGTGTCACATGTTTTTTGAACTAAAATTTCAATTTTAAATAAAAGAACAGACTTTGAGTCATACTAGTATCATCGTGCATCAGATTTATGTATTGTTCATTCATACACATCAAAAAATGGATTTTGGAAAATTTTTAGAAATTATAAAAATAGAAAAACTTCATTTTATTTATTTTCGTTATGTCATGTGTAATTTTTTCAAATAGTTAAATTTAAACTGAAAACATGCATTTTGAGTCATACCAGCCATATCGTGTGTCAGTTTAACATGAGACTAATTATTAAAAATTAAAAATGATATATGATTCATTGTCCAGAATTATCATGAACATATGACCATGTTTTCATGTTTTCCAGTTCATGACACATCTTTCAAACTAAAATGTCAATTTTAAACTTATAACATACACTTTGAGTCATACTAGGAACATCGTGTATCAGATTAAGGTACAACTAATTCATAAACATCAAAAATGACTTACTGATTGTTTTTATAAAACAGAAAAACAATAGTATTCTGTTTTCTTGGTTTTGAGTATGTGATGTGTGTTTTTAACAAAAATATCAATTTTAAATAAAATGAAACACTTGGAGTCATACCATGAACACCATGTATCAAATTAAGATAACTTTGAGTGGTACATGTAAATAATGACTTAAAGATAGTTGTACTAAAGTATAAAAATAATATGAATTTGTTTTATTGGTTTCAAGTATGCCTCATTTCTTTTTTACTAAAATTTAAATTAAATTTAAAACATGCACTTTGAGTCATACCGATTATATCACGTGTCAATTAAATGTAATACTAATTCATACATGTCACAAAAGAATTATAGATTATTTTCCAAAAATATCAATGAAATCTGAACAATTTTTATTTCTTTTCATTTAGTGACACATGTTTTGAACTAAATTGTAAATTTTAAAATAATAATATAAACTTTAATTAATAACCAGAACAACATGTATCAGATTGAGGTGTAGTTGATTCCTATATATCAAAAATTAATTAATGATCATTTTATTAAAATAGAAAAATAATATGAATGAATTTTATTAGTTTTGAGTATGAGATATGTATTTTGTGCTAAAATTTTAATTTTAAAAAAACACATACTTGGATTACTACTGGTCACACCATAAATTAGATTGACATGCGATTGATTTTTATAGGGCACAAATGACTTATGGATCATATTCTTGATGTATCAATACAATATGAATGTGTTTTCTCATTTTTTTTGTATGTCATATGTGTTTTGATATGGAAATTACTAATATAAGAAATAGATAAAAGTGATATGGAAATTAAAAAAAATCATAGAAAAAATGATGAGAACATTAACTAGAAGCCACATCTTTATGATGTCTATATACATTCCAACAGAATGTATTCTACCCATTCAATTTTAAACATGTGTATTTAATCTTTTGAATACAAGGACTGTCGACACAACTTATAGTATTGAAAAAAAAAATAAATAAAAAAAATATTAATAAAGATTTTAAATAAAATTGTAATTATCATTGGAAATACCTCTTTAGGGATTCTAGTATTTTTAATGGAATATAAAATCTTTTATAAATCCAAAAATGTAATAAATATAATATCTTCCATTAGTTTTTTCATGCACTATAAAAATATTGATAAAAAATTTATTTGTTTTAATATATGATTTAATAGTCAAATATTATTATATATATCCTAATACTTATCCAGTTATAGAATTTGATAGTCTTATTAGGCTCATGGAATATCCTCAAGCCACGATTTTAACAATATTTAAAAACCATCTTAATATAAAATAGTTATCATCAAAACATAATATATAATGTACAACATAAAGTTTATTTGTAAAATATTGCATGTAGTGTATTATAAATTGATAAATGTCATTATGTGTTGTGAATGTTTTTGGTATTCATGCATTGAATCCATAAAATAAATATGTGGAGTATCCAAATTGGTTGAAATTATTTACAAATACTTCCTAAAAAATGAATAAGTAATGAAAGGAATTAAAAAATATTTGATATGATTAAAATGTATAGATTTACCACTGAATCATGGGCATAATGAAGTGTCTATTGTCTGCATGTTTTCCTTTAAACATTATGTTATGTTCGCCATTATTACATCTTATTAATTTGGTTCCAATGAGAATTGTTTTATAGAAGTTATGTGGGGAGTAATGAATCTAATTTTTTTCTTAGAGAATTTTCCCATCAAATAGTACTAATATATACAACTAAAAAATATGGATATTATTTAGTCATAATTATCATAGTAGAACAAATATTTAAAAAACAAATTTTGAAAACACAACTCATGTATGAATTTAAAACTGAGACTCTTAGCCATTCACGATTTAGTAGTTAATTAAAATTCTCAAGACCAAGATAGCCTGTAATGACATCTACTTATATTTTTTCTTCTAAATCAATTACAGTTATATCCCCTCTTTTATAATTTGTATATGTATGAACTTGTCATGTTAGTAAATGTGGAATATGAACAGAAAGGGTAAAGGTACATTTTCAAGATCTGTTCAATTGATTGGTTGATTCTTTATATCGTTTTGGTTCAACCTTTAATTTCACCCACTTACCTATAACCATATGTAATAGAATTCATCCGTTCATGAATATTTTCATTAATTTTTAATGTTTTTTCAAAAAAAAATAAAATTTAGAGGAATACCACTTTGTCAAAAATTATTTTTAGGTGATCAAAAGGACATTCTAAAAAAGTTACAATAGAAATCATGACCATATGAACATCTAGATCATCAAATAGAGTCAATATCATGATACACGAATCATGAGCTATTTGGATCCCCACTCCAACAATACCTATTGGAATTTTTTTGACTTCTAGAATATCTAATTGGATATTGTAAACTTTATCCCTCATAACAAGGTGATGGGGGTGCTGATAGATATAAATGAAAATCATTTCACTCTATATAATATTAGTACATGAAAGGTTTCAGTGTCTTCTTAATTTTGATTTCACAAAAATATTTATGAAAAAATAGATTACCTCTTATAAGGAATCCCTTTTGAGGGGAATGTATCACCCCAATAAAGGTGGGTGTGGTGGTGTGGGGGGGGGGGTCTTCATGTTGTGGGTGTTCTTGTGTTATTTCTTCAATTTGATTATTTCCAATAAAGTTTTCTAAAAACTCATATTTCTAATTAATTGTTTCTTCTAGAGAAGTTAATCATGACTATATATCATCCATTTTCTTATCTTCATCCCCAATTCATTTATTTTCTCAAAATATGTTTTGGGTGACACCCCAAAACTCACACCACTGACCTGACCATATTTTTCTTGATACTTTAAGGCCACTAATAATAGTCATTCATTAGGAATAGATGATGGTTATTCACATGTCTAATCCAGATAAAAAAATATAATAAACAATTATTCCTTATTTTGTAATACTAATTTAAATAATTTTTTTTATTATGTCATATTTACACATGTTTCCCAGGCATTTTGTGTGTTTTCACTTATCAAAATCATGTATATATTTATAGGATCCTCCTTCCATAGTACATGACCTGGGATGGAATTTTATTTGGATTTTGATTTATCAGACTTCATATATACAAAGGAATATAATGTTGTTGTTGTTTGATGTAACATAAAAGTATTATTTTATATTTAAAATACATACCTTTTTATTTAGCTAAATCATACCCCATCCTTGATTTATGGTAGGGGATGCTGGTTTTGTTTCACGTTAATTATTTTCAGTATTTATTTTTATTTTCGTTAATTTTTAATTATTAATCTAATTGATTAATAAACAAATTTTCAATAAATGTTTTACCAATCAAAATGTACCCAAAAAATTTTCTCCTCATGATGACTAATAAACAACTTCCTCGTTTTTTTGGGATATTAGGGGTTCATACAATTATGGTGGGTGTGGGTTTACTTTCACTCTACCATATTTAAGATTATACTTCATAATAATTGTTTTAAATACTATATGGTCCTTTCCCTCAATCATTAATAAAATTTCACTTCACAATCATCTAGTATAAATGCACTTTGTACGGAATAATAATGTATATATTAATGTTTTGTTTATTTTTTTTTATTAAAATAAAGAATGTATATCATAATGTTACCATAATATGTTCCTAAATTTGTGCCTTAAGAATGAGCATAAATTTCTTCCACATATCTACATAAACTAAAATGTGAATTCAAATGGTGATCCAAATGTAACTACTAAACATGGCCTTGTTGTAGTTAATAGGCTGGCTGAATGTATTTTATCCAGCCTCTAATTTGATGCCTCTGCTTCTCGCCTTAATAATTTTTATTAACATTATCACTCTACAACACTCCTATATGTTCTATGGCATTTTTTGTTCACCATTTACCATTTCCTTAGCTTCAACATCATCAATAAGTTGTTCCTCTAGATTGGTAGCATTAATATGAACATAAACTTGTTATTCCTCTACACTAGGAGAGTTAACATGTTGAGAAACCTATTGTTCCTTGGGATTAGGAGCATCATCATGTGAAAAAGTCATTGTCAATATAATTGGTTAACCATTTAATTTCGATTACATAAAGAATGTAGTGAATATGTAATAATATAAGGAAACACAATGCATATTTCCAAAGAATATAACGTGATTATTGAAGTATCTTTTTAAAAGGATTAAGGGATTTCACCCCTTTATCAAGTATCTAAATCCCTTTATTACGGTATCCTCTATCATACAAGATACTGTCTACATTGGTACCACCATAAAATGATTGTGATGTCTGAATGAAAGGGCCATCCTCATTTGAATTGACATTTGACCTTTCAATGGTTTTGATTGATAATAGAACAACTGAACACTGTATATTTCAAGGATCTAGAACATAAAATACTTGTACTTCCTTTGATTCCATTATAAATGGTCAATATTTTTAACCTTTCTTACTAAAATCCACTTTCATGAATCCAATTCATTTATGTTTATCACACTCCTGTAATAAACCCACTTTCATTGAAAAACAGCATTTGATGTGTTGTATAATTAAACTCCCGAATTTGTTTAATAATCCCAAAGAATGAAATATTTAAAGAAATTATATTTTTATCAGTATGAAAAAATAAACTGATAGTGACACTTTAACCTATATCCATATTTTTTTGTGATGGTTTCTAAGAACTACACTAAATCGGCGTTGACATCCAACTCACGTTGATTATTTCCAGTTAGTAGCAATTTATGGGAACCTTCACATAATATTTTTAGAGGACTTTCCCATACCAAATATTTCAAGGATTTAAAGGTGGTTTATAGTTCTAAAAAATCCCTAATTTTTTTGGGAGGCGAAATGACCAATAAAAAAAATCAAAATCAAATACTGGTAGTGTTAACTAATAGTAAACAGTAATTTTAATATATAGCGATAGTTTAAACAACTACTATATATATCTTTAAAAAAATACTACTATAGAATCTGCATACCTAAAACTACCAAACAAAATGAGATATGAAATGCCATAATAAAACACTCCCACAACTAATTTTTTTTATGAATCAGTCAAAATTCACATTGATTGGTGTTCCACATTACCTAATCTATGTGCCATCTAAATATCAGAATAGAAAAATCAATTTAAATTATCATGACACAATGAGGAACCAAAATTTTATACCAAAACACATGTGATACTGGTGACCATCGTTCAACCATTCAACAGATCCTCAATATTATAGTTAAACCTAATGGTATGAATATTATGATTTGAACAGTAAACCTCCTTATAATTGGAAAACCAATTAAATTATTATATCCATATGAATGAAAACAATAACAACATCCTAGACTATTCAACCCAAGTTCATGTTAGTGATTTAATCCATGAATCTTTTATGTTCAGGCATTCCACTAAACTGTCAACTAGATACATATTAATTAACACATCACAAGAAAATTGATCATGAACTATTATACATAGTCATAGAATTATTTACTGAATCAATACAATAGAAGACTTGAATAGGTATGTGGAAATAAACCAATAATCACAAATGTTGTGATTCAATGAGTGCTCTAGAAAATATACCAATAACAAATTATAATAAATCCATTTAAACATTCTGAAAAAAGTGATATTACTATATGTACTCAACCATACCCTAGAAACAAAAAATGTGGTAACCTATAAGTTTAGTTTGATTTAATATCTGAATCTAAAGATATCCCTAGTCTCTTTCCAATTAACTTTGATCAACACCCTCTCCATATCCATCTTCACTTCCTTCTACTGACACCTATATTGATATTTTGGTGAAAATAAAACAGTGATATATATTTAAACTTAAAAACATAAAACCAATAAACTTTTCTGTACTAAATGATTTTTAAGTTGTGTGATTTACCTGATCACTACCATTCATCAATGAAATATCACTAGGAATAAATACAATCATATTATAATATAATTAAATTAACTCTTTCTACAGAGTGACGACCCTTAAATCTTGCATATTTATATGAATCCCCTATTCCTGAATTATGCTTTTCATTAAAAGAAACTCCCTCTGTGAATCTCGAGGTAGAGAGTAACTGTAACAAGGTGTAGAACTCCTGTAACCCCCAATGTACTTCCAAATATGTCATAGGGTAATGGCCCCAAAACCACCCTGCACACTCGACTAGTATGCTCCTTCCCAAGGACTTGACCAACGGGATCATCCATGGAGACAGAGAAGGACTACGCGAGATTGTCATGCCACAGTTCTTTTATTTTTACTGATAAATAAAATATAAGTTATATTTTAAGAAATACATATTAACATTGAGAAAATGAAAAATAATTTATTACAATGAAAATTGAATTCATACCCTAACTTCTTTTGTAGGCTCATTAACATATCTTCCATAAGATTTTGTATGAACTTCCAATTAGAGTTCCATTCAGGAGACTTGGTCCCCTAATTTCAATATCAATATTAAATAATGATAAATCAAAAATTATATATATGAAATAGATATTTTTATCTTATAAATATTTAAAGAAATGAAAATATTACCATAGTCGATCTGTTTTTGGAAAAACTCTTTGACCCAATAGTGTGAGGAATGGTTTCCTTATCTTGACTTGATGAATTTTTCCTTGAAAAATCCTAAAATAAATAACATGTAATTTTATAGTAATGTATGAAATCTCATATTTATATCATATACATGTATATATGTCAAATTATATTAATATAATAATTTATATTTAAATACCACATGCTTCTCAATATGATGGATGTGAATAAAAACCTTGAATTTCCCTCTAGGCGCCCCTTCGGGTACCTTATCAAACAACTGTTGAGTTATAAATGCATTATCATAGAATCCATTCAATAATATCCACTTAAAATCCTTCCATTTCTTATAAAAAAAATTCAAATTCAATTATTGTTCTATAATATCAGAAATGGTAAAGTGGAATAATATCTTTACAAAGAGATTCATTTTTAAAATATTAGAATTTAATAACATAATGACATGTATTAAAATTAACATTATCTGTGAATGAATGAATTTTTTTGAGGCACATGCATGCAATCACCATAAGTAATCATAAAGGGAATCATATCCACCACCAGATGACCTAGAATCTATCCAAAAAATCATATGAAATTATCCATAGGGACCCCATAACAGTCAAATGGGATAACTATCTTCAATCCGTTCAGATTTAAAACATCTTAACTGTTCACATTTCTCTCTACAGTATCATTTTGTTGAATCTTTTATGAAAAAATTAGTTAGTAGTATAAAAAAGTGAAATAAATTTATTCACATTAAAATTTGTACCTATATTTATTACCCTCCAATATACTCATGATGAAACAGGAGTGACAACTTACTACTTAAATATTGAAGCTGATGAATGGGGAGGAACTATCTCAAATACTGATAGTGTAACACCCCAAGCTTCTACGGTACGTTTCCCTTCGAATAATGCGATAGCGTGTGTTGTACGCAACCTCGAGTTCTAACACACACCACAACTAATTAAACTAGCCGTTGTGAATAGTAATACCTACTTTTTGAAATCATATATATTCTATATTTCAAAATGGACTTCATTTTTGGATTCGGAATATCAAAATTAGCCTAGGGTGAAATTTTGGTACATTTCGGATAACTTTCATATTTTGATGAATAGTGAAAATTTCTAAATTTTAATTAAAAACAAATTTTTTAATCAAAATAATTAATAGTGATAAATTATGAATTTGAGTGGTTTTAAAGTATATTTAGAATATATTTTTACCATTCAATTTAATGTTTATCATTGGACATAATTTTACAGTTAAACCGAACATAAACAAGTGTCAATCTTTTGATAGTTATTATCTCTTAAAAACACGCTTTTTGTTTTGACAGCGGGAATTAATTTTAAATTAATTACTGCCAATTATGTGTTTTGAATTTAGGAAAATGGATTCCATATTTGGAATCAGGATGTTCAAATTGTGTAAATAGGTAACTTTTATTTTTACACATTTTGAATAATTACTGCGGTAAATATTTTATTTACCATGGTTAAGGGTAAATCCGGTAAATAAGGGTTAAAAAATAATATTATAATAATACCAAATTACCCTAAAACGTGTCTTAACCCTATTGGTTGATACATGGTCGACCATGGGCATCTTTGGGTCTATTTTGGGACCCCATGGATCCACTTGTAAGTGATAATGACACATTATATTAATAAAGCTAAAATAAAAATAAAAATGGCATAAGCTTACATCTTTTAGAAGGACAATTTTTACATAGGGTTATACATGTTGTATTTTTGATTATAAATATTCATTAGAAAGATAAAAAGATTTCCTACATAATGATATTTTATTTATAATTTTTAGACATTAAATAATTTATTTTATTTATGACACAATGATGATGCAGTAATTACTAAAATAGTAGAAAATTAACATAATTGATATTATAAATACCCAAATAAATATAATATGAAACTTTTAATGAATTACACTAATTTTCTAGGATAATATGATATATTAGGATTGATTTAATTGCCTTTTTTAGAAGTAATCAATCTGTTATGAGTTTCACAAAAATCAACTATTGAATAGTGTCAAAATTGACATAAAAGAGTTCTTAAAACAAATATTATATTATTAATTGATATTAAATTCCTAAAAATCTAAGGTTCGTCCAAGAGACTTATATTATGATAGGTTAATCATTAATGGACCACTTGGGGGTCTCTTGTATGTATATGGTAAGTCTATTAACCATATAATATAAAAATACAAAGAGACATTGTAAAAGTGAAACTAATTAACTTAGAGTTAATACTTAAAGATAAGGTTACTATAAGTACCCAAACCTGTCTAAATTCTATTGGATGAGTTGTTTTCGACCTATCCCCACCTCATCCTTTGAATAGTCAACTTTGGAGCCTTTGTAAACCGAATATGAATTTATTATAAATTAATATTTCTAACTTTTCCAAAGGTGCCCCTCACCCCTCTTATAAAAGGGCACTCCTCATTCTCATTTCTTAACACCTTCAAAGCCTTTTGGTTCGGCCAAACTCTGCCCAAATACTCTCCCAACATCCCTCAATACAACCTAGAGGCCTTAGTTTGATCAGAAAGCCAACCTAAGGAGCCCTTTTGATCAAATCAAAAGGAAGAACCCAAAGAAGAGGTAATGATTTCACCACCCTTTTCTAAGTTCATTTCTTCTTCCACTTCTTCATCCTTTGTTCTTACCATTCTGAAATAATAACTCCATTATCTCACATATACTGTGATGTTATTATAAATATGGTACAATCATATTCAGTATTCTATCCACCCTTTGAATAACATGTCACCATACGTGCGTACGTACGGCTTACCGTCTCCACGTCGTGGTGTAATTGTTATTCAATATAATATTATTTGGATGGGTATAATAATGATGTGTAACTCATGTAAATAATAAATATAACATGTTAATGATTCTGTATATATGATATACCATCCATTTATATATTATTTTAATATCAAAAGAATGATATTGTCGCTCGTGCGTACGTACGGACTACCGTCTCCACGAACGCGATGAGATTCATTCTCCATCGTATCCATTCAAGTATAATTATCATTTTATGATTTAAAAATGATGTTTAAGGACTTGATATCATTCTGGATATGAATAAGATACAACAAACATGGCTTATGTAACAAAACATATAAAAGAAAATGAGTAAGTTAACACCCGAAACGATGATAATTCTAAGATATTATTAATAAATCAATGTTAAAAGATCATATATGATATCATATTAATATATATGATTCTTGTATAATTTAATAACAATTATTTCACCATTATACAGGAGGTTAACCTACCCCAACCAAGGAAAAGTACAAGGTAAGGGGTTTTCATCTCACTCCTTATTTCCGTGAGATTTATGTCATATTGCCACCATCACCTTTTGTGTGGTATATGTACTACCCATAATTATATTCTTTGTGTAATACACTCTAATTTATGTGTATTTACATATTCATTGTATGATACCTCTTTCATGGGTTTTATATTTCATAAGTTACCGAATTGGTAAGGGTTATTTCACAATCTCTTCATTATCCGAGGTTGTTTATACGTAATAATCTACTGGGATTTCATTATCATCCACATCCATGTTTCTTCGAAATGTATTTCAAAACATATTTATTATTTACAAGAATATGGGTTAAAGTAATTTATACCCTTGTTTGACTTTTTATAAGAGGAATCTTTCCGTCGTTTTCAAAACAAGGTCCTTTTTAACCTTTTCGACAGAATTAAGGTAAGAATGTTTTTTTTAACTTATACGGCGGGGGCAGCTATTTTCCTCCATTATAAAATATTCAAAGCTTCCTTTACAAGCTTATAATAATATTTTCAAATTAAATGTTTTATTTTATAATTATGTTACTTTTAAATGATTTAAAAAAAGATATATTTCTATCAAGTATATGAAAATCCAGTGCAAATGTATACGTATTTAACGCAAGCTCCAAAATGTTTTTAGAAAACCCGACTCTCGAGTGTGCTAGACAGGAAGGGATTGGGAGTGGACCCATCATGGCCTGTAATTAGTCGAGCAGTCTCAAAACTAGTTATTTTGTCTTCATAAGCTTGCATAATTTTTTTTCATAAAAACACTGGAGTATATTTGAGTAATTTTAAACGTAAGTATCTTCTAAAAAAATTGCATCGGTAGGTCTCATGAGACAAACTAGTGTCTTGGCACAAGGCCTTGACAAAATCTTATTTGTAGTCTTGGCACGAGGCCTTGGCTATGTGGTTATGATAGTCTGGCATTATGCATTCCAACATTATGAAAGTGGTTATTGATATTGCATGTTATTATTCGATTAGTAGAATATCCATGTGAATAAGTAAATGGAATTATTTCATTTTTATTTTTGCCATACTATGTTGAAGTTCAATTTTAAAAGGCTTTTGTTTTAGTAATTCATTGCCTTAAATGTTTATGCTTATTATGAATGTTCCGCTATATTGTTATCCTTACTGGGCATTTGAGCTCACCCCTTTTCTATGTTTTATTTTTCCCAGGTAGTGAAGAAGTAAATTATGAATGACTTGCAGGGATATTATGAGGGGTTAATAGTGTGGATATGAAGACTTTGTTGTTGTAGTAGTTTTTCACTTTGAAATGTAATGTAAAACTTTATGATTATATCTAGTGTTTCCAAGGCTACTAAACCAATCGGTCTTTCGAGAATTGATCTTTCTTGTGATCATGCCAATGTTATGTAATTAATGCACCGACTCTGGGCAACTGGGGTCGGGGCGTTACAGTTGGTATCAGAGGAAGTTTAGTAAAAACGTTGGAAACTAGATTTAGATAAACTCTGATTAGAGCACGTAGACCTAAGATGAACTTTGAGGATTAGTATAGAAGAACTTCCTAGAATTTTGGTATTGTAGAGATTTTGTGAGTTTTCCGCGCAATACATCCCTGTCTGGATACAAGCAGGTAGAGGCGGCTCTGGCACAGATGTACCTAGGGGTAAAACCCGAAAACACCGCTTTGAGCTAGACTCGAACGGGAACTGGTGCACGACAACGGGCCTTGCTGCACTCTTGGTTACGACACTCCCAGGGGATATGCTTAGGATAACTCTCATTATCTTTACAAATCATTATGAAGGGTTTATGAGTATATACTTCCTCAAAGAAAACATTTTTATGATTATGGATTATATTTATAAATAGTTCAATTTATGTTAAGTGTTTTATAAGTATGGGATTATGTATTTTGATTCATAAACTGATCTAGTTTATGCCATTGTTTAGAAATGGCGCCTAGTGGAAGAAATGGAAACCGTATCAATGCACGCACTCCATGTAGGGATTGCCCTCCTGCTCAAGATAATTATAGTGGGGCTGGCGATGCAACTGGTGCTGATCAGCTAATCACCATACTGGGACAACTTACTCAGGTTATGAATAATAACCTTACCCGTATGGAGCACCCTGATCCGCAGCGTGGAGGATCAATGTTATATCGATTCATGAGGCAACAACCACCAACGTTCAATGGGAATACAAATCCCTTAGTAGCTGAGCAATGGATATGTTCCCTAGAGAAAATATTTCAGGCTTTGGGGAGCAGTGAAAGGGAAAAAGTTATCATGGCAGTTTACCGTCTCACTGGAGATGCTGATCAATGGTGGTCATTGATTCAAAATACGAAGGAAGATGATGAAGTATCAAATATGGAATGGAGGGAATTCAAAGATCTGTTTTTAGAAAAATACTTCCCTCGCGACCATCGAGCGGATATGGAAAGACAATTTCTGAGTCTGAGACAAAATGAGGATGAGAATGTCACAAAGTATGAGGCTAACCTTACAAGGTTAGCGAGGTATGCTGGAGATTATATTCGCAACCCAAGAAGTAAGATTGATCGTTTTTTTGATGGGTTAAAACCATTTCTCCGTCGAGCATTAGTCTCACAATCCTTTTCATCATACGAAGACATTGTCTCATGTGGTATAAAGACCGAAAAGGAATTCTCTAAGTCTTATGACTTTAAAGCAAAGCAAGAGAAGAAGAGACCTGCTGATCAATCTGGGAATGGAAATAAGGGGAAGAAGGGAAATTTTGAATATCCATCTTGTGGTAAATGCGGGAAGAAACATCCTGGCACTTGCTTGAAGGGAATGGGAGTCTGTTACAAGTGTGGTGAAAAAGGCCACCAAGCTCATGATTGCAAGGGGAAGAAGGAAGCTACCAACGTTCAGTGCTACAATTGCAGGGAGATGGGGCATTATGCAAATGCATGTCCTAAGCGTCAGGAGAACTTACCTCAGAAAAGGCCAAGGGATCAAGCCCAGGCTTATGCTATCACTACTGCTGAGGTAGAAGCTCCGAAAGATGTGGTGGCAGGTAATTTAATGGTTTCCTCAAGTTTAGCAAATGCATTATTTGATTCTGGATCATCGCATTGTTTCTTATCTTCCCAGTTTGCTAAGAAAATTAGATATTTCCAATTTGATTTAATAAGGGAGTTGTCAGTTAAAACTCCTAAGGGAAGTATTGTTGCAACAAAGTTTTGTGAATCAGTCCCCATTAGAGCACATAAATTTTCTTTATCTGCTGCTCTCATCGTCATACCTATGATCGAGTTTGATATAATCCTCAGTATGGACTGGCTTTCGGACTATGATGCGAAGATTTATTGTAAGAAGAAAGAGGTTACGATTCTTGATGATAATGATAAGGAACACCTTATTTTTAGAGCAGAATCGTCACCACCTAATTCTTATTTAGATCCACCCTCAATAGCTCAACTAAATTCAATTATTGGGGAGGAAGAGAATGAAATAACTGCGGGTGAGGAAAGGAATGTTCAAATAGAGGATGTACCTGTTGTGAAAGAATTTGTAGATGTATTTCCAGAAGATTTACCTGGACATCCTCCAGAACGAGAAGTTGAGTTTTCTATTGATTTATTTCCTGGATCAAGGCCTATATCGAAGACCCCTTATAAAATGGCCACTGTAGAGTTAGTCGAACTAAAGAAACAACTAGAGTAATTGAGTAATAAGGGATTTATTCTCCCTAGTGTTTCTCCATGGGGAGCCCCTGTTCTTTTTGTTAAAAAGAAAGATGGATCTATGAGGTTATGTATCGACTACAGGGAGATCAATGCTATAACGATAAAGAACAAGTATCCCCTACCTCGTATTGATGATTTATTTGACCAACTGCATGGAGCTCAATACTTTTCAAAGATTGACCTTCTATCTGGATACCATCAGTTGTGTGTGAAGAAGGAAGACATTCCGAAAACAGCATTTCGAACCAGGTACGGGCATTACGAGTTTACTGTAATGCCGTTTGGATTGACTAATGCACCCTCTGTATTCATGGATCTGATGAATAGAGTCTTCAAGGAGTATCTCGATGAATTTGTGGTGGTATTTATTGATGATATCTTGGTATACTCCAAAACCTACGAAGATCATGAAAATCACTTGCGCATTATCTTGAAGACTCTGAGGAGGCATGAATTATATGGGAAGTTTAGCAAGTGTGAATTCTGGCTTCAGAAGATTTCTTTTCTTGGCCATATTGTCTCTAAAGATGGAATCTCTATTGATCCTTCTAAGACCAAGGCAATCCAAGAATGGCCAGCACCTACGAGTATAACTGAGGTACGTAGTTTTATTGGTTTGGCAGGTTATTATCGACGTTTCGTCCAGAATTTTGCCCGATTGGCTAACCCATTAACGAAGCTCACACGTAAAGGGGTTAAATTTGTTTGGACAAAAGAGTGTGAAGAATGTTTCGAAGAACTGAAGAGAAGATTAGTCAATGCTCCTATATTGACTCTACCATCGGGGATTGATGGGTTCGTTATTTATAGTGATGCATCGAAGAAAGGACTTGGCTGTGTCCTTATGCAGAATGATAGAGTTATTGCCTATGCATCACGACAGTTGAAAATTCATGAACAAAACTATCCTACTCATGATCTTGAGTTTGCAGCTGTGATCTTTGCTTTGAAGATATGGAGGCACTACCTCTATGGTGAAAAATGTGAGATTTATACTGATCACAAGAGTTTGAAGTATATTTTCTCACAAAAAGAACTCAACATGAGGCAAAGGAGATGGCTTGAATTACTCAAGGATTATGATCGTACGATACACTACCACCCGGGGAAGGCAAACAAGGTGGCAGATGCTTTGAGTAGAAAAGACCATGGAGTTTTGAACAATATGAGAATTGAAAGGGATCCAATTTTCATGGATCTAGTGAAAATGGACATGGGAATAACCAGGGAAGGTGAAACATCAATGCTTTTTCAAATGGTTGCCAAACCATCTTTACTAGAAAGGATTAAGAGTTCTAAGACCGATGATGACGAATTCCAAAAGAAGATTAAAGCTGTGAATGATGGGAGATTGAGAGACTTTGTGTATGAAGATGGAATTTTGAAATTCGGGAAGAGACTTTGTGTTCCCAATATACCTGATCTAAAAAGGGAATTGCTGGATGATGCTCATAGTTCCAATTTCTCTATACACCCTGGGAGCACCAAAATGTATAGAGATTTGAAGGAACATTTTTGGTGGGACAACATGAAGAGGGAGATTGCTGATTTTGTGTCAAGATGTATGGTTTGTCAACAAGTGAAAGCTGGAAGGCAACAGCCTGGAGGAGTCATGCAACCTCTTCCCATACCGGAGTGGAAATGGGACAATGTTACGATGGACTTTGTCATGGGGCTACCAAATACTCCTAGAAGGAACGATGCAATATGGGTTATTGTTGATCGTCTTACCAAGTCAGCACATTTTCTTGCTATAAGAGAAGATCTACCCCTGGAACGTCTAGCAAGACTATACATTAATGAAGTTGTGAGACTTCATGGAGTACCCCTATCAATTGTTTCTGATCGTGATCCCCGTTTTACTTCAAGATTCTGGAAAAGTCTTCAGAAATCCCTGGATACAGAACTTCATTTGAGCACTGCTTACCACCCTCAGACAGACGGACAATCAGAACGGACTATTCAAACCTTAGAAGACATGTTGAGATCTTGCTCACTTGACTTTCAGGGTATGTGGGATCAATATTTACCACTGGTAGAATTTTCCTATAAAAATAGCTTCCATTCGAGTATATAGATGGCACCATATGAAGCGTTATACGGAAAGAGATGTCGTACACCAACCTGTTGGGATGACGTTGGTGAAAGAAAACTTGTAGGCCCAGAGCTGGTGGAGGAAACGGTGGAAAAGGTGAAAGTAATCCAAAATCACATCAAAGCAGCTCAAAGTAGGCAGAAGAGCTATGCCGATAATCGAAGGAAGGATTTGGAATTTCAAGTCGGTGATCATGTTTTTCTGAAGGTATCTCCGTGGAAGGGAGTCATACGTTTTGGTAAGAAAGGTAAATTGAGTCCCAGGTACATCGGACCTTTCGAAATTCTAGAACGAATTGGGGTTGTAGCTTACCGATTGGCAATGCCGCCAAGTCTCTCTAAAGTTCACGATGTGTTCCACGTATCTCTATTGAGGAAATACATGCCTGATCCGACGCATGTACTCACCTATGAGGAATTAGAACTGGAACCCGTTCTGTCTTATTGCGAAGAGCCCGTCAGGATTCTTGATACAAGAGAACAAGTACTGAGAAACCGGACGACGCGTCTGGTAAAAGTTTTGTGGAGAAATCATAAGATGGAAGAGGCAACGTGGGAACCCGAGGAACTTATGATGAAGAACCACCCGAGTCTTTTTATGCAGTAATACCCTAGAAATTGCGAGGACGCAATTATTTGAAGGAGGGGAGAATGTAACACCCCAAGCTTCTACGGTACGTTTCCCTTCGAATAATGCGATAGCGTGTGTTGTACGCAACCTCGAGTTCTAACACACACCACAACTAATTAAACTAGCCGTTGTGAATAGTAATACCTACTTTTTGAAATCATATATATTCTATATTTCAAAATGGACTTCATTTTTGGATTTGGAATATCAAAATTAGCCTAGGGTGAAATTTTGGTACATTTCGGATAACTTTCATATTTTGATGAATAGTGAAAATTTCTAAATTTTAATTAAAAACAACTTTTTTAATCAAAATAATTAATAGTGATAAATTATGAATTTGAGTGGTTTTAAATTATATTTAGAATATATTTTTACCATTCAATTTAATGTTTATCATTGGACATAATTTTACAATTAAACCGAACATAAACAAGTGTCAATCTTTTGATAGTTATTATCTCTTAAAAACACGCTTTTTGTTTTGACAGCGGGAATTAATTTTAAATTAATTTCTGCCACTTCTGTGTTTTGAATTTAGGAAAATGGATTCCATATTTGGAATCAGGATGTTCAAATTGTGTAAATAGATAACTTTTATTTTTACACATTTTGAATAATTACTGCGGTAAATATTTTATTTACCATGGTTAAGGGTAAATCCGGTAAATAAGGGTTAAAAAATAATATTATAATAATAAAAAATTACCCTAAAACGTGTCTTAACCCTATTGGTTGATACATGGTCGACCATGGGCTTCTTTGGGTCTTTTTTGGGACCCCATGGATCCACTTGTAAGTGATAATGACACATTATATTAATAAAGCTAAAATAAAAATAAAAATGGAATAAGCTTACATCTTTTAGAAGGACAATTTTTACATAGGGTTATACATGTTGTATTTTTGATTATAAATATTCATTAGAAAGCTAAAAATATTTCCTACATAATTATATTTTATTTATAATTTTTAGACATTAAATAATTTATTTTATTTATGACACAATGATGATGCAGTAATTACTAAAATAGTAGAAAATTAACATAATTGATATTATAAATACCCAAATAAATATAATATGAACCTTTTAATGAATTACACTAATTTTCTAGGATAATATGATATATTAGGATTGATTTAATTGACTTTGTTCGAAGTAATCAATCTGTTATGAGTTTCACAAAAATCAACTATTGAATAGTGTCAAAATTGACATAAAAGAGTTCTTAAAACAAATATTATATTATTAATTGATATTAAATTCCTAAAAATCTAAGGATCGGCCAAAAGACTTATATTATGATAGGTTAATCATTAATGGACCACTTGGGGGTCGATTGTATGTATATGGTAAGTCTATTAACCATATAATATAAAAATACAAAGAGACATTGTAAAAGTTAAACTAATTAACTTAGAGTTAATACTTAAAGATAAGGTTAATATAAGTACCCAAACCTGTCTAAATTCTATTGGATGAGTTGTTTTCGACCTATCCCCACCTCATCCTTTTAATAGTCAACTTTGGAGCCTTTGTAAACCGAATATGAATTTATTATAAATTAATATTTCTAACTTTTCCAAAGGTGCCCCTCACCCCTCTTATAAAAGGGCACTCCTCCTCATTTCTTAACACCTTCAAAGCCTTTTGGTTCGGCCAAACTCTGCCCAAATACTCTCCCAACATCCCTCACTACAACCTAGAGGCCTTAGTTTGATCAGAAATCCAACCTAAGGAGCCCTTTTGATCAAATCAAAAGGAAGAACCCAAAGAAGAGGTAATGATTTCACCACCCTTTTCTAAGTTCATTTCTTCTTCCACTTCTTCTTCCTTTGTTCTTACCATTCTGAAATAATAACTCCAGTATCTCACATATACTGTGATGTTATTATAAATATGGTACAATCATATTCAGTATTCTATCCACCCTTTGAATAACATGTCACCATACGTGCGTACGTACGGCTTACCGTCTCCACGTCGTGGTGTAATTGTTATTCAATATAATATTATTTGGATGGGTATAATAATGATGTGTAACTCATGTAAATAATAAATATAACATGTTAATGATTCTGTATATATGATATACTATCCATTTATATATTATTTTAATATCAAAAGAATGATATTGTCGCTCGTGCGTACGTACGGACTACCGTCTCCACGAACGCGATGAGATTCATTCTCCATCGTATCCATTCGAGTATAATTATCATTTTTTGATTTAAAAATGATGTTTAAGGACTTGATATCATTCTGGATATGAATAAGATACAACAAACATGGCTTATGTAACAAAACATATAAAAGAAAATGAGTAAGTTAACACCCGAAACTATGATAATTCTAAGATATTATTAATAAATCAATGTTAAAAGATCATATATGATATCGTATTAATATATATGATTCTTGTATAATTTAATAACAATTATTTCACCATTATACAGGAGGTTAACCTACCCCAACCAAGGAAAAGTACAAGGTAAGGGGTTTTCATCTCACTCCTTATTTCCGTGAGATTTATGTCATATTGCCACCATCACCTTTTGTGTGGTATATGTACTACCCATAATTATATTCTTTGTGTAATACACTCTAATTTATGTGTATTTACATATTCATTGTATGATACCTCTTTCATGGGTTTTATATTTCATAAGTTACCGAATTGGTAAGGGTTATTTCACAATCTCTTCATTATCCGAGGTTGTTTATACGTAATAATCTACTGGGATTTCATTATCATCCACATCCATGTTTCTTCGAAATGTATTTCAAAACATATTTATTATTTACAAGAATATGGGTTAAAGTAATTTATACCCTTGTTTGACTTTTTATAAGAGGAATCTTTCCGTCGTTTTCAAAACAAGGTCCTTTTTAACCTTTTCGACAGAATTAAGGTAAGAATGTTTTTTTTAACTTATACGGCGGGGGCAGCTATTTTCCTCCATTATAAAATATTCAAAGCTTCCTTTACAAGCTTATAATAATATTTTCAAATTAAATGTTTTATTTTATAATTATGTTACTTTTAAATGATTTAAAAAAAGATATATTTCTATCAAGTATATGAAAATCCAGTGCAAATGTATACGTATTTAACGCAAGCTCCAAAATGTTTTTAGAAAACCCGACTCTCGAGTGTGCTAGACAGGAAGGGATTGGGAGTGGACCCATCATGGCCTGTAATTAGTCGAGCAGTCTCAAAACTAGTTATTTTGTTTTCATAAGCTTGCATAATTTTTTTTCATAAAAACACTGGAGTATATTTGAGTAATTTTAAACGTAAGTATCTTCTAAAAAAATTGCATCGGTAGGTCTCATGAGACAAACTAGTGTCTTGGCACAAGGCCTTGACAAAATCTTATTTGTAGTCTTGGCACGAGGCCTTGGCTATGTGGTTATGATAGTCTGGCATTATGCATTCCAACATTATGAATGTGGTTATTGATATTGCATGTGATTATTCGATTAGTAGAATATCCATGTGAATAAGTAAATGGCATTATTTCATTTTTATTTTTGCCATACTATGTTGAAGTTCAATTTTAAAAGGCTTTTGTTTTAGTAATTCATTGCCTTAAATGTTTATGCTTATTATGAATGTTCCGCTATATTGTTATCCTTACTGGGCATTTGAGCTCACCCCTTTTCTATGTTTTATTTTTCCCAGGTAGTGAAGAAGTAAATTATGAATGACTTGCAGGGATATTATGAGGGGTTAATAGTGTGGATATGAAGACTTTGTTGTTGTTGTAGTTTTTCACGTTGAAATGTAATGTAAAACTTTATGATTATATCTAGTGTTTCCAAGGCTACTAAACCAATCGGTCTTTCGAGATTTGATCTTTCTTGTGATCATTCCAATGTTATGTAATTAATGCACCGACTCTGGGCAACTGGGGTCGGGGCGTTACAGATAGGACATTGATGAAGGGTGTGTCAGTAACTAAAGGAATGGAGGGTGTGAGAGATGGTTTAGGGGGGAAGATGTAGTGTTTCTTAGATGCTTTAGGGAAGGATACCTATATATCATCATCTTTCTATGTGGTTGAGGGAGTGTTGACTATTATTCAACTAAGATTAGTGAAATACTGCCTCCATGGCATTCCTACCATTCAACCAAATAAAATTAACTTCAGAACATATATTTCAAAAAATACATGAATAGTTTTTTTGAAATGATAATAGATACACAATATTGAAAAACAAAATATATATATAGTATTGATAATGAATGACTGCACATATAACATAAGTGGTTGAAAGATTTATGGATGAATATACATACAATCATTTTGTCCTCCAATCATGTCACTGTCCTACTCAATTATTACTTCATCATCCTCATCCACCCTTTAAAGACTAATATTTTCAATATCATTTTACAAAATAAGTTTGTTTCTTATTGTTGATGAGATCCATTTTCAGAGGTCAAATATTCCACTTCATCACCCATATCACAAAAGTCTTTTTTATGTGAACAAATAAGCTCCACCCTTCATCTATAAAACCTTACATATAATATACAATTTTTCTTATGATGATATTATATAAAAACTATGTCATTCATGGTCACCAAATCCATCAATCGATAGAAGTTCAAAAAAGTAAATAGCATGTAATCACTTTTAATACCCTCTGTAATATCAACCATCTTTCATTTGAATAAAACAATTGTAAAATTCATATGAATGTTTAATTTGTAATATCAATCAACTTTCCATTGTATCCTAGATAAGAAATCATAAATATACCACTATTATGTGTTTTCATACTCTCTTCACGATGGACTATACAACATTTATATCCATTCACACTGTATGCATCAAACTTTATAGCCTATTTGGAGGACCATGTGCTAGAATCTTCAAATATTGTAACAACTCATACTAAATATCAGTATTCATGGTCCAAAATGAAATATAAATTATTAGGTTTACAAAATATATGTTTCTACATAATATCCATTTTGGTTGAAATATTTATGAACTTACACAATGTACAAACCATTCTACAAGATATTTACTAACATCTTTTTTATATCTTTCTCATTTCATGTCCAGAATATCATTCATATCTTTGTTTGTATACTAATATATTATAAAAATAGATCTAAAATTCATCATCACAAATCAATGTGACTATAATAATTCGATTTCTATTAGTGTAATATTTTAGTTCCTCCCAACTGATCAGCTAATAGATGGATTTTTTTAAATTTTCCATGTAGTTGATATTGAGTGGATTTGTCTTCAACATGTCCAAATCGATTTAATCTTATCTCAATATCTTCCAAGTATCTAGAAAAATGGTAATACACTCCTCTTCCCAATATCCTTCATAAATATATCCTTCATTTAGGGTTTTATTTTTCACATATGATTTTAAATAGACATGATATCTGAGAAATAAAAAAACAAAACATAGTTATGTAATCAATTAAGTGAGAAGAACTTCCCACTTAAGATTAAAAACATATAAATAAAGTACCTATCAATTGGATACATCCATATATAATGTATGGGGCCTCCTAATTTAATTTCCTTGACCGAATTCAAAGTTAAATGCATCAGGACAGTAAAAAACAATAGAGGAATTATCATCTCAATTGCACAAACTGTTAATAAAAATATCTCCTGAAGGTTTTAAAGATCATATAGTTGTATATTATTATCACATAGTTGTCTAAATAATGTGAGAAATTGGATTACAACTACAATAAACTTTTCTTGTAATAATGAATCCAATGTCAATGGTAGTAACTAGTGTAACAAAATATGAGAATCATGGATTTTCAATCCATGAAACCTATGATGTTTTAAGTAAAAACACATTGAGATGTTACTTGAATACCCATAAGATACCTTCAAATGATTTGAAATTTTATGGAATGTATATTTATGCCTAATTTTTATTGAAAAAATTTCAGAAGCATAATTTCCATTCTAATCTAGCCATATATCATGTTTCATTATCTTTATTTTCAAATCCTTCAAAGCATTGAGATGGTCCTTCAATTTTTAGTGCTCAATAAAAAATGCGAAGATTAAACTATCAAAAAAATTCTTCTAAATATTCATAACACCATGATTATTCTAGGGAAAAAAATTAATTTTCCAATAAGAAATCTTGAAGAATATAATTTTTTCTTCCACTATTGCATTCCAATTTCACTTAACGATGCACTTCAAACTCATTTCCCACTATCATTAAAAGAATAAAACTTCCCAAATCATATTTAAACATTTCCATGTTGTTTGAATATTTCAGAACATTTCCACAAGTTTGGAGTTGGACAATTCTCAATAGAACCATTGAATCATGACTTATTCAAACGAAATATATGAGATGCATCGAGAAATCATTGATGACATCAGAAGAAACATTTTTTACTATATGATAGTCATTTAGGATCAAAAGAAATTTAAAAAATAGGAAAATTATAATGTATGTCAATGTTACAACCAGATAAGTTCCAATGTCCAGGGAAGTCGCCAATGGTCCACATTAGAGTAGCGTGAATTTGGAACATTATTCTTGAAGATGCATCATATGTCTTAACATTAATACCCCATAAGACCTTTAGTTCTTCAATTAGAGTTTGTAAGTATACATAAATATAATTTCCATACATTTCTTCTTTCAATAATCATCTAAATGATAAAAGAAGTTTATTATATACACATCCAAGGAAGTAGATTACAAGGGATCAAAACAACCAGAAAAATGTTATAACAGGTGCTCCAAGATCCAAATAGGTTGAATCCATTGACAACCAATCCCAATCAAAAACTACTAGGATTAGATGATAAATACATAAATAATGAATCAAATGTATTCCATGATTTTGAATCTCTTATATGTATCATTAACCCATCATTATTATTATCTATAGAATTCCACTTCAAGTGCCTGATAGTTTTCGATGACATGAGTAATATTTGATATCCAGGCTTCAAAATTAATTAACATAAAATGATTGAAAGTGTTTTCTTTTTGTTATTATTCATATAATTATCTTGATTTATACTTCCATCATCACCAATTGACTACCATCTGGAATAAGAACAATTTTTTTTCAATACGGTCTTCTTGAATCATCTCCCCAATAAAGCATACTATTATTTAGACATGCATGTATTTTTGTACAATTTAGACCAAGCTTGTCAAAAACATTTTTCATATAAAAAAATACATAGGGATCTTAGAATTAGTAAATTCATCAAAAAAGAATTCCAATATCACGAGAATTCCCTTATTTGTAACTCTTCATATGAATTTGATATGATATAACTTTAGCCAAAATAATGTTTTGAATATTTAAACCATCCACCATAAAACACTATTGATTTCAATCATCAACTTAATAATTAAATTCATTTGTACACTCAGTGAATTTATCTCTTACATTAGTCTCTATATAAACAATAGGATGATCCAATGATATGTTACAATCTCTATATAGTTTTTCTATAGTCTCAAAAACATCACTAGTAATATTACTATCTTTAACACCCTCAGTTGGTTGTGCTTATATGTTTTGATGTCATTGTTTATGTATTTTAATATTGAAATAATCATTTATAAGATTTTTCATTTCACTGTGAATTTTAGGTTAATTTGGGAGCTCATTATATTGATTGAAGTTAGTGCTCAAAATTTCTGTAACATTTGATTCCCCATGCCAAATCCATCACAAATATTGAGTAGGGAATTACTTCAATATTAAGTGTTCATAAACATCATGTCTCTTTATCCATCTTATAAATTTATATTTATTACATGGAAATCATATTGTCCCATAAACGAATCGATTGGAAATTGTAAAATCTAAAAAATACTCCAAACCATTAGTATACAAAGGTTTTTTACTCAATAACTTGATCCAACTTTATCCATATACATCACAGTGTACCAAACCTTTATTAAAGAAATTTACAAACATAAATATTACTATGTTAGAAAAGTGATAAAAGTAATTAAAAAACACAACCCAAGTAGTTATAAGAACAGTCATATAAGTACTATAAAAGTAAAAGTAAAAAAAGGAAATCAATCGTGGATGGTATTATGACAAATTAAAGCAAGATAAAAATCATAAAATTATTAACAAAACTAAATTTCAAATTTTCTTTGAAAATAATTTATCAAACTGAACATTGAAAACCAATCTAGAAATCTATCTATTTCAATAAAATCAAATTTATAGGAAAGAAACACATCTTTAATGGAAGTCAACTGGAATCAAGCACCCATTTTACAATGATATGATAAACCATATATTCTAGTTGGAAAGCAAATAAAAAAATACATTTTTTTGTTAGGGAAATTAACAAATATAAACAAGCCATTAAATATTCATTTTAAAAATAAAGATAATTATTTTGAGTTTGAAAAAATCAATAAAAAATAAAAAAAAATATTCATTAACCATGAGTGGATAACTCCCATGGTTTTAACGTGACATGTAGTACATTACTCACACATGCCAATCTCATGAGGGTATGATGCAACACTATTAGAAAACCCCAACATATATTTCCTTGGCCTCATTGAGAGTGAATTCTAATAGATAGAGTTAAATTATAGCTATGGGTATGTGTATAATGAAATAAAACTATTATGATGCTTGTACATAGAACTCCCACTAATACACCGAAGGCTTCACATGAATTATTTTAATTCCAATCATTAAAATATCAAAAAAAATTATTAATAAGACTATCATGTCTCACATGTACATCCATGTATAAAAGTAAAAAGATTTATATCAATATATCAAAATCTAAATCATGTGATTCAAAAATTACATATATGATAAAAATGGAAACATATAAATGGGGGAATCAAATAATATCACCATTACATAAATCCGAACATGGATAAAAAAACAAAATTTTATACCAATAAGATCATTATCATAAAATCTAAAATAATTTATATAATCAATTATGGCTCTAAAATAATGGATAATGTTATATTTAGTAATAATTCATCTTATGCTGATTCAAACCCTCTCAGTGTATGAAAAATATCATAGTGATCCTAACTTTTTTGTAATAAATTATCAAGATAAACCTCTAATTTGAATCTCAATAGTATCATTGTTTCCGACGCTTTCTGCGGGGTGCGCGCATCCGTCCATCCGCGGAGGAGGACGCGCTGCACTATTGCCCTGCATTCCTACTTTCCAAAGGTGGGCGGCATTCGTTCCTTATTCAGGAATGTCTGCTCCATGATCGAAACGGGATGATAGGATGTCGGTTCTTCCTTCTGCGGATTCCTTCTCAGAACTCGTCACCTAGTCCGGGTCATCCTCATATATTTAAAATGTTGTTTGTGAAACTCTTCCCAGTGCCATGTTTCCATGGATGCCGGTTAATTACACTGCTTATGTCGGGACATTCCAAAGGGTCCGGTCAGGGAAGAAACCTTCAGTCGGGGGAGTAGTCACGTTTAGGCATCGGTAGCGTGTTTGGATGCTGGGGAACCGGCATGTCTGTCTATTATCCCTGGTCATAGGGCTTCTCGAGGGCGTGGAAGCCCGAGGCATCCCGCATCGAGCGTGGGGAATTATATGCCATAGACACATATCTGAGGTTTTCCTCAGCTTCCTGTGTTTAACACAGGGTATGCCGCGAGTTTAATGTCCAGCGGAGATGGATCAGCCCGATCAAAGCATTAGCTAGAATGGATCAGATTGAGGGATTTCCCTTGAAGGGGTGCCGATACCAGGACCAGCCCATGGGCGGTTGTGAAGAGGAGCATACCGACAAGGTGTCACCGGGATATGACGGTCCGGGTGAGAATCAGGGTGGGTGAAGGATGGATGAATGAAGTGGAGGGGGGAATGGTAAGGGACCATCGCAAGGGTGACAGTGAAGTTGGGCATGATCCTTGAAGAGACCTCCTACGTATCCCCGTGGCAGGGAATCAAAGTCCATGTAGTTTGGGATGGTGTCGGTGAACCAGCATGAAGGTGGACCTTGGTCCGATGGATGTCGTCAGAAAACCAAAAGAAGATGGGCCTTGGTCCGATGCGTCAGTGAACTGACACAAAGGTGGACCTTGGTCCAAATGGTGTGGGGCTTACACACTAGGCTGCCTGGGTGTGGATGAACCGACGTGAAGAAGGTCGGAGTGACCAACAGGTGGTGGGCTTGAACTTCTGAGAGGCTTCCTACGTACCATGTCGTGACATGGATCAAAGACTACATAGTTCAGGTTGGACATCGGAAGGCCAACGTGAATGAGCACCAGGAGGGTCCTAGTGGCGGTGGGCTTGGACCTCGTGGAGGCTTCCTACGTACCATTCCATGACATGGATCAAAGAACATGTAGTTTAGAGGGGTTTCTTCAACGAAACGACGTGAAGGTGGACCTTGGTCCGATGGGTGGTGGTATTGATCCTCTGGAAGGCTTCCTACGTACCATGCCTTGACATGGATCAAAGACCTCGTTGTTCAAATGATGGAATTTGTTAGTGAACCGACGTGAATGTGGACCTTGGTCCAATGAGAGATGGGATTGAACCTCGGGGAGGCTTCCTACGTACCATGCCTTGACATAGATTAAAGAACTCGTAGTTCAAATGGTTTCATCGGTGAACGGACGTGAAAGTGGACCTTGGTCCAATGAGAGTTGGGCTTGAACCTCAGGGAGGCTTCCAATGTACCATGCCTTGACATGGATCAAAGACCTAGTAGTTCAAAGGGTTTCATCGGTTAACCAACTTCAAAGTAGACCCACGGGTCCACTAGTGGTGGGATTGAACCTCGTGAAGGCTTCCTATGTACCATGCCTTGACATGGATCAAAGTCCTCGTAGTTTGGACTGGTTACAACGACTTACCATCGGACTGGAATACAGTTTAACGTCATGCTGGACGAGAGTGAACCCTGACATGAATAAACGGCGGGCGGTGGGCTTGAACCTCGTGGAGGCTTCCTACGTACCATGCCTTGACATGGATCAAAGTCCTCACAGTTCGGGTGGTGGCAACGGCTTTCTGTCGGACTGGAAAGTAGTTTAACGTCACGCTAGATGAAGGTAGAACTCGACGTGAATTGTATGATGGGTGGGATTGAACCTCGTGGAGGCTTCCTACGTACCATGCCTTGACATAGATCAATGACCTCGTAGTTCAAATGGGTGTGCAGTTTAATGTCATGCGGGACAAGGGCATACAGTTTAACGACATGCTGGACGAGGGAATGCAGTTTAATGTCATGCTGGACGAGGTATTTTCATGGCCAATGCCAACTCTAAGACCATGTGAGTCATGCTCGGTGTGAGAAACAAGAGACAGCAAGGACCTGAAGATCACGCCGCGAAGGGTGCGTCCGTGAGAAGTGAAGAGGGGATTACGCGTTAGGCGGCCCATTAATGATGGGAATTACTCCAGGATGGAGGCCCGAAGTGCGGCAAAGTGCATGGAAAGAGGGATTTGGGACCAATGATGGGAGGTTCCTTGTTCCCTATCACGCCCTCCACTGACCTTGGAAGTGGGGAAGTACGGAGATGACGGGGTGCATCCATCCGTTGAGGAACTAGGGTCGCCCTTCTACTGAGAACATACTCCGATCTAATAAGGAGGATATCATCCCTTGTGGAGGGGTAATTCCACTCCCATGGAGACGAGTGGTGTAAAAAATGTTCGAGTTGGGGGGACCCGTCGTGCGAGGCATGAGGTCGGGTCACAGTTTAACGTCATGTGTTGAGGACGTGGTTCTTGGCAGTTTAACGTCTTGCAGCTTGGACGAGGCGGGTTCACTCCACACCCCTTGGACATACATTACTGGTACCCTTTACTCCATGGGGGAGGTAAGGTTCCAGTAAGGCCGTGGTCAAGGGGGGTTTTAGAGCGAACCATTGAGGGGTCCACGTTAGCGTGACTATGCGATGAAGAAATTGCCATTAGCATGCCTATGCGAAGAAGCACTAGGCGAAGCAATGCTACGAGTAGTATTGTCCGTGGGACTTTGAAATCACATCGTGCATACCTGGAGGGTCGTACAGGAAGCGGAATTGCCAAGAAAAGAAGTGTGCATCGCGAAGCGGAGTGCCTTGGCCTTAGCATGGGGCATGGGTGTGAGTGGAGGGTGCTTCGCGAAGTAGAACAGTATTCGCGGAGCACTGCCTCGCAAAGAAGACGTGCCTCGTGAAGCTGGGTGCTGCGAAGTAGTGTGCTTCGCGATGTGTCGCGATCCTGCCTTAGCATAAGGATCACTAGTACATGTTGGGTTTTTCGCGAAGAATAAACGCTCTGCGGCTGCCCATGTTCCCTTGGGAATCCCCCTCCTACGAGAATGCACTTGAACTTTGTGAAGGGCATCCCTCTCAATAGAAGGTCTCAAAACGAGAAAAAGTGAAGGCGTCACGCGAAGTAGAAGTACCTCGCGGAGCTCATGATTCTCGGGGGCAAAGGGTGCTTCGCGATTCGGGAGAGGAGAAGCCGAAAGGTCGGATTGTCCATCTCCGGGACTTAGGGGGAGCCCAGTATTTATAGGCAAGGGGCACCACGAAGAAGAACTCCCACGCCGCCTGAGGTGCTTCACAGCGCGGTCTCGAACATCAAATTCGTTCGTGGAGAGGTACCGCCTCCAGAGATTCGCGGCGTGCTCGCGAACATCAAATTCATTCGCGGAGAGGTACCACCTATGGAGATTTGCGGCGGGCTCGCAAACGTCAAATTCGTTCGTAGTGAGGTACCGCCTCCAGAGCTTCGCGGTGGGCTCACGAACATCAAATTCATTCGCGGAGAGGTACCGCCTCCAGAGCTTCGCGGGACCGCGATGCTCAGGTGCTTCGCATCGGTGCTTCACGAGGCAGCGTGCGGGACATCTTTTTCGTGCCTTCCTTTCGTGCTTTATTTTGGCACCAACAAATGCCCCCCCCCCCCTCAGACATGGAGCTATGGAGGGTGAAGGGTCAAAGTCTGAGGGAAAATAGCCAAAATTGTCGGCGGTTCGTGATGAGACTTCGCGAAGGGGGCCCGCGGTGCTGACCGGGGCCACAGATCCGGATGCGCCGCGATGCTCCGTGCTGGCGGGGCGCGCCGCACTGCTCCGGGGTCACCACCTATAAATAGGGGGGTCGACCTCTTATGTCTTCACGAGATTTTCTTGTCTTTTTGTGCTCTCGATTTCGCAAAGCTCTGCGTACTCCGCGCCTGCTCTCTGCGAATCGAGATTCGCGGCGAATCGCGGGTCTCTGACTCCGCGAACGCGCCAAGTGAACTCCTGCTTGCCGACCTAGGTCAAACTCCACGGCTTGGTCTCACGACCGACCTTTGTGAGCCAGCATCGCGATCCATATTCACGATCCATTCTAAAAAAATTCTTTTCATAGTGTCGGAACTGTAATGGCCCATCAAGAAGCTGTATTGGGGATGCTTGCAGATGTCGCCCGTCAAGATGAGATGGCCAACTATCCAGACCTTAGGGAGATGGTCCGAAGCCACTTGGACCACGCTTCCTTGAATGATCTACTATCAGAGGGTCAGAAGAATTATCCACAGTGTAAGAAGCTGCCATTGTATGGCTTCGGGTTGAGGGATGATGTCTTCATCCCTGAGGCGAGTAGGGACGAACTAGTTAGCTGCTTTAGGAGCACGCCATGTCAGCACCAATGGTTCAGGGCAGCCGATGGTCATGCGCAAGAGGTCTTCACACCCGCTACCACCGACTGTCTCTACAACCACATGAACAATATTGATGGGAAGCCACTGCAACTGGAGACGTCCCCTCCTATCTACCATACCATGCTGAAGGCGGCTTTGCAGGATTCGAAGAAAGGATGGTCCAATGAGTGGGACCTACACCAGGGCGGCAACTTTACTGATGACTGGGCCTGGGCCTACAGGGTAGGGGCCTCATGCGAGGAGGTTGGGGCCGATCTGAGGAGAGTGGGGTTATATGAGGCGTCATGGGCCTCCTAATTCCACATTTACCAACCGAAACAACTGATGCCGGAATTACTGAGCAGATGGTCATCTAGGACCAATACCTTTCACCTGCATCATGGGGAGGTGGGCATCAGCCTGTGGGATGTCCACTAGATTTCTGGGGTTCCGATCATGGGGGATATGTATGATGAGTTCCTCCCCGTCATGAGCGCATGGGAGGATACAGAGAAAATGCAGCGACTGGCGTCAGTGCTGATGGAACTCATCCCTGGAGAGGACAAGGAGGCAGTGAGGGATTTCCACTTTAAGAAGTGGTTCAAGTGCTTCCTGAATTTCCTAGAGAATCTAGACTTCCCTCCGAGGCCTCGAACATGTCCGAGGGCGACCCAATGGGGTTAGGAGCACGTGTATTGGCGGGTCTTGGAGGGCAGCCAATGGAAGACTTACGGTTTCAGTGTCAGCATTGAACAACAGCTGATAGTCTGGCTGGCGGCGTTCATCGTGGCTCTCATCTGCGGATGGATTCTACCGGTGAGGGATACAAGCATGGGGGTGCGGCCCATCTCGTTTATTATGGCATCCATGTTGGCCATGGGGAAGCGTGTCAATATGGGGATTCCAATGCTCTCCAAACTGTATAGAATGCTGCAGAACATTAGAGAGGGAAAGAAGACGCCAAAGATATGCAGGCCCTTCCACCTCCTATATGGGTGGATTGCGGTGCACATCAGGGGTATCTATGAGTATCCAAACCCTATTTTTCCACCGGGATCAAACTTCCACCCCTCCATCCTGAATGTGGTCGGGAGCTTCCAATTCAAACTAATCGTGCCGATGGTGCTAAATCGGTTGTGGAGGGCGGATGAGTTTAACTTCCACCCCTTCCCATTGCCGACGGGGAGACTTACTGACAACGGGCGGGGAACCGAAGAACATCATGCTTACTTACTGGCCTTTCGAGGTGGAGTTTTGGTGGCGCAAGTAGATCGTGAGCCACTCTGCGAACTGTACACCACACATCGGTTTGTGAGGAAGTTCTGATGCCTCTAGAGGCTGACCCCGTAGGTCTACTGGGAGGTGCGTCATGAGGAGAACCCGTGTGTGATGAGGAAGCTATGGCTCATGTTCACACAGGAAGATGGGAAGATGCGAATTGAATTTCCTCCATCCACCACTGCTTTCGGATTGGTGGGGGAGTATGCCATTAGTTGGGAAGTTGCTTACCCAGGGGAGATGCTGAAGTAGCCAACAATTCAGGTCGGTGATGGGGGGCCTCCTCTATCTCGAGGTCGGGGTCGGAGGGCAGCTAGGGCCTCTCGCGGTGGCGGGGCTGCCATGACGGTGAGACTCGTACCGGTCAAGGGTGTGGCAGCAGTGGCGGATCCGGTGATTCTGGAAGAGCAAGGCCATCCGGAGGGGTAGCCACTGAGGGGATTTCGTAGGATATCCACTCAGGCCCCGGGGAAGCGACTGCATCATATCGACATGGTAGAGGATGTCGTCTTCCCGGATGCCTGGGACATTTGGGATGTCAACCAGAAATTCCTCAGCCCAGCCGAGATATGGGCCCACATGAATCACCTCGGGATGGAATTACCAGGAATAGGCCCAGTCCAGGCTGGTTTCATGGCGTCTCCGGCGGAGGCAGAGTAATACCTGGACGAGCTAGAGGATTACGTTCACTCTAGTGGTGTCCCTCGCCCAATGGAAGACCAGGTGAGGGTACTGCTGAATCGAACGGTCCCCCCACAGTTGTGAGCCACCGATATGAGGGAGCGCTTCTCCCTGCTGGAAGAGTCAGAGGACTCCTCTTGGGAGGACGAGGCTGGAGTAGGGAGCCCGTTGGAGGAGGGCGAGGTCAGAGATCAAGGCTCATATTCCGACGATTTCGCAGAGGCTCTCGAGGTAGCATTCCGAGCTTCCTTCCTCATGGTCCGTTCTTGGGTCATTATGAACTTCTCACCGACGTTTGAGCCATGCAGGAGGATATTTTTCACAGGCCTCGTTCTCACCCCTCAACGGGTGATAATGCGGGACCTTCATAACCCGCGCCTATGGATTCATCCAGTTCCACGTCTGGTGGGCCCAGAGCACCCGAGGTGGCTCCTCTGGAATCTCCAGACCTTCCAACAGTATACGGAGGGCCTCGCCTCGGGGTCCCGTCAGTACCGGCTCAAGAGCAGCACCAGGAGTCCGATCTCCATAAGTTTCCTCTACCGGTTTCCTTGTCATCATATGTAGACTATGCCAACTGAGGTTTATGTCCCTCTCTATCGTACAGTTCTTCGATAAGCATGGGATGCTGCGACAAGACTAGTCGGGATGTCTGGTGGCATCCCTCCTAGGGGCATGCCGGTGATGGTGGCGATAGTCCCCCCATCTCCCCAAGATGCAACACACATCATCACCGGTGGGACGACCAGTAGGGTCGTGCCTGAGGTCATTGATGTGGAATCAAATGAATAGGATCGGCTGGCCGGTCCTACTCCTGTCGCGCCTACTTTGGTGCTAGAAGTCGCGTCAGATTCAACGCCAGATGCAGATACTGCCGAGGACTTCCTGCAGGCGTATCCTGTGTACGAGCCTGCCAATCGCACCGACGGGGACGAAATGGCCTCCGACGAGGAAGACAACAGCATAGTCCACCGCCGATCGTGGAAGAAAATCATGCGCTTCATCAAGGACACCCCCCAAGCGCTATGGCTGGCCGAAATGGACAGAATACGCTTGTGGTTGCGCGAACTATGTGCTGGGGGAGTGGATGCCCAACATCCTCACTCACTCATTCGAGATATCATGGCTGAGAAGATCTGGGAGAATGATCGTGGGCTCAGCGTGGGCTGGCAGCAGAGGAAGGCGACAACCATCACGAAGCTCCGGGAGGCTGAAAGCGAGGTCCAACAGCTGTAGACTCGGGCGGATGAGCACTCAGTCTCTCTTAATGCACATTCTGAGATGATCTCCTAGTTGAAGGCCCAGTTGGCAGAGGCAGAGGAGCTTATGAGGAAGGCTTCTGAAAAGATGGTTGTCATTCAGGCTGAGGTAGAGGGGCCAGAGCCAAGGCTGATGAACTGCGCCCCGCCGCTGCTGAGGAGGAGCGGGAGCTGAGTTAGCGGCAGCAAGCCTTGGACGCCACAAGCCAATGGGTGGCAGAGCTACAATGCTCTTTTGACGAGGTCAACCTGTCCCTGGGGGGAGTCGACCCCCGGGTATTGTAACAAACCAAAAACCGTTTATTGGTACTTTCGTGCTTCAATTTCTTCTTTCTTTGTTTTGAATGTCGTAGCGCGCATGATTTCCACTATTTTAATCGCCTCGTTACATAACTAAAATTTTTGCGGGATGTTTGGCGATAATTCCCCAAGCCCACGTGGGTCGAGTCTGATGTGATAAATAGGAGATAGTTTCCTTATCGTCCCACCTAACATAGGAGTGGAGACCATGATCCGGGCATCCGAGATTTGGATTACCAGTCCGGATTTCTAAAATATGGGAGAGGCTTGACCGGAGAAGGAACTTTTCAGAACAGCCCAATTACCGTTTCTTTAGCGTGCCCTCATGCACGAACGGTGCAACACTAGGGGAACTAGAATCAGTCCGAACAGACGGAAACGATATGTGTGAATTACGATGCCCAAGATTCGGAGCACTGTGAGGATGGTGTGACAATAAGGGACAACTGTTAACCATGGAGGAGAAACGGTATCCTTACTGCATTAGCCTATAATGGGGACAAAAATGAGGGTCAACCGTTGACCATGTTCGAAACACAGGACCATGTCACAAATATTGTCGGTCAATCTTTTGGGACATTGACCCAGGATAGTTGGCGTACCATAGTTCAAACATCCATACTGTTATGGGGTCCTTCCAAACATGAACAGTCTTCCGTAACATTGGCCCAGGACGGTAGGTGAGCCGGTGCGGCATGAGACCAGGCCGTTAGGGGGTCCCATCAGACATGAAAGGGGACGAGGGTCCGAATAAGGGGCACACAAAGCGTGGAATATGGAGTGATGGTTTGTCCGAATAGGATCCAACACATAGTTAGTTACACCACCGTGGTGGGAGTACACCAGATGGGCGCGTTGGCTTGGTCATGGATCTTTCCTTCTATGGGACAGGGCCTCTCTAGTGAGGGGTCCGACCAGGGGGCCGGAAAGGGGAAGGATGGGATTAATGATTCCTATGGACTGGACCCTAGGAAAAATACCAGGGTGTCTCTACGTATCCCATGAGGATGGTAATCAACCCATACGTAGTTCTGGAAGTGTAGTTTAACGTCATGCGGGACGATGAGAAGCCTGGCCGTGTTGGTACACATCCCTCCAAAACTACTAAGCCCACGTGAGTCATGCTCGGTGTGGGAAACAAGAAGTAGTGGTGGGACATTCCCGACATAGAAAAGGGGTAGGTTAGGGCAAAGGGACGCTCGGTGAATACCGTACCAATGACACTAACACAATCATGTAGTGTACCTAGATGAGCGAAGAGAAAGAGCCGAGTATGATGGAATTCCACTTGAACATTAGGAAGTGTAAATGTGTAAATCATGGCAGTCGAGATTCAGATCACGATGATGGCGGTGTGATGATGGAGGATAAATGTTAACCGTGGAGGAAACCCAGTATCCAAATCGCATTATCCTAGAATGGGGATAGACAAATGAGGTTCGACCGTTGACCATGTTCAAAACACGAGACCATGTCACAAAAGTTGTCAGAGATCCATAGGGACGTTGGCCCGAAACGATTGGAGGACCCTTAGGTCCGGCAATTATGGAGTGCCCTTAATCCTAGTATCCATGTCGTTCGAGGGTCCTTTTGGATGTGTAAGAGAATGAGGATCCAAATAGTGAGCTCACGAAGCTTGGTCATGGGATGAAGGGAATGTCCCCATGAAAATTCCACACTTCGAGCTTTTTAAAAACACATTTGAGTACAACAATGAGACGTATTAGATAGAGGGAGGAAGCATTAGAGGCACATGGTGGAGTAACTCAAACACCTAGCATGAATGGGAATAGGGGGTGTGTGCAGTGTGGTGAACAACCCGGCGCGAATGAGGACACAATCTCATATCACACCACACGACCTCAATGGGAGAGGTTTTTGGTCAAGGGACAGAAGGAGAAAATTAGGCTGGGCCCACGGGGAAGTGCACGGGCGCTCTTACGTATCTCATAAGGATGAGAATCAATACTCATGTAGTTCTTGATGGATCTTAAACCACAAATGGGTAAAGGGAGCAGGGGACACATGGCAACAAAACCCGACGTGAATGAGGACCTAATCCCTACTTACCATGCGTTCTATGGGGAAATGCTCGAGTCGAGGGACCGAACACAAAGGTTAGCCTGGGCCCGCGGGGAAGTACACGGGCGCTCCTACGTTTCTCATAAGGATGATAATAAAGCCTCACGTAGTTCTGAAAGGTGGCATGGTAAGGTACCAGTGCTAGGGAAACTGGGGAGTGAGGGCGTGGCCCATGCACTAAAAGAAGCAGAATTTGATAAATCTTGATTGTCCTTTAAGGTGAGTGGTTTTTTTTGAAGCGACAGGCCTAAAGTAGTAGGCAGTGGTGTCGCCACAAGAATCAAGCCATGATAGGCATTGACAAATGGCATGGCACGTGACCAATACCCAACGTGATTTCCTCTATAACGAGGTCATCACAATGCAGTGTCGTTTTTCATCGTGCGGCCAGGACGATAATGTCACAGTTTAGGTTCGTGTGATAGGCCCAGGTGTGCATTTTATCGTCATGCATTGCAGACGTAGTAGAGGCGATGCTAGGCGGGGAATGTGCGTAGTGTTATAAAACACAATTGATGGAGACATGATCCCACATCACATTGTACGCCACTCGGAGAGGGAGACCTTAGGCCGAGGGGCCTATATAGAGGTAAGAGGTGAAACAGGGGGGAGAGACTAGCTCCCTAAATGGGCTGGACACGAAGACAAGGCATCCAGGCGGTCTTACGTATCCCATGAGGATGGGAATCAAGCTGAACGTAGTTCTATATGGATCTTAGTTTATGGTCTTAGAGCACGGTCCACGAATGGTAACAACTTCCCAAGTTAGTGCAGACGTCAACCCGATCACTAAGCCCACGTGAGTTAAACTCGGTGTGGGAAACAAGGGGGGTATCCTTATCGCAATTCATGGGGAACCCATCAAAGGGGATTTGGTAGAGAGACCCGAAGGACACCTTTGACGCGACTTGTTTCCCCAACGCGCAGACATGCATGGAGGAAAAGTACCAAGAGTTCTGAGACTCTACTTGAACACGATGAAGTGATGAAGGGTGTGAATTGTGTACCCGGCATTTTGGGCTTAATGGGTTGGCATGGCGATAGAGGAAAACTGTTAACCATGGTGGAAATGTAGTGTCCATATCGCGTTATCCTGAGGCGGGAACAACAAACGAGCATCGACCACTGACCATATTCGCAACGCGGGATTTTATCGATTTGTTGTTCGAAGCCCTCGGGGCGTTGTCTCGTAACGGTAGGAGAGCCCTTCGGCGTAGTATCCAGGCCATTCTTGGGGATCACTCCAGGTGTGAAAGATGATGGAAGCTCTGATGCAGGGATACACAAAGCCCGGAAAGCGGGTGCAGACGTGTCTGATTAAAGTTTGGCATTACATTTAATAGACCAGAGTCCCCTTGGGCACATTGGTTCATCACTAAAAATGGGTCGATGAAACAGTTCAAAAGGGAGGGGTACATGGCGTGGTCATTATGAGAAAGATGTGAATGAGGACATAATCCCACACCATGCCATATAATCCTCTCAAGGAGGAAGGGCAGACCAAGGGGCCAAGGTGGGATGAAGATTCATGAGAGATGGGCCTGGACCCGAATCCTAGACATTCAGGAGGTCCTACGTATCCCATGAGGATGGGAATCAAGCCACACGTAGTTCTATAGATGTAGTTTAATGTCATACGGGACGAGGGGGGAGTAATATACCCCCAAACAAGGGAGGTGTACAGTATGGTGAATAAACTGACGTGAATGAGAAAATAATCTCACGCCACACCATACACTCCTATAAGAGAGGACCTGGGCCGGGGCCTGAAAAGGCCAAGGGGCCTGATGGTTAGGCATTGGTCAGGAAGCCTTGACCTGCTTGTAGTTTAACATCTTGCAGTTAGGACAAGGGTCGGGGACCCAAGGAGGCCAAGGGGCCTGAGGTTGGGCATCGTGAGGGAAGGCGTACGGCATGGTACACGATCCCGACAAGAATGAGGACATAATCACACACCACACCATACACCCCAGGTAAGAGGTTGGGCGAAGGGGCACGATAAGGCCATGGGGCCTAAGGTCAGGCATCAGTCAGGAAGGCCTGACTGGTTTGCAGTTTAACATCTTACATGAGGATAGGGAAAGTGATAACTATATATAATCCGGGGGTGTGTACGACCTGGCAAGTAACCTAATGTGAATGAGGACGTAATCCTACACCATGCCGTACATTCATTATAGGATAATCGAGGTCGTGGGCCCGACCGCTAGCACCACCTGGAGGGAAGTTTGTCACTTCAGGATGGGGTAGAATGAATCATTGCACTCGATGTTTGGGACATCTCGGGGTGGACCCGAAGATCCAGGACACTGTTGACCATGTTTGAAACACAATGTTCCTATGGTGACCTGATATGGGAGGAACAAATGAGCATCCACTGTTAACCAAATTCGCAACGCGGGACTAGTATCGGCTTGTTACTTGAAAACCCTTGGGGGTGTTGGCACGTATCAGTAGGAAATCCCTTGGGAATAGTATACAGGCCGTTCTTGGGGGTCCCTCCGGGTGTGCAAAAATGATGGAATCCCAGTCAAGGAGTGGGCGAAGCATAGCTGTATCCATCCACGAAAGAGGCAAACATCTCCAGGGGGATGTACAGCCGGGTCGAGGCTTACTCGATGTGAGTTGGGGAAAAAGTGTGCACCCTGCCATATATCTTGACCTGAGGGGAAGATTTTGGCTTTTGGGTTGGACCAATGGACGAAATGCCCGAGCGTTCCTACGTATCCCATTAGGATGGGAATCAAGCCATACGTAGTTCTTTAAGGCAATGCAGTTTAGCGTCATGCAGTGATGACATGGGAGGATAGAAGAACGTAGTGGGCACATGGTGGAACCCTTACAATCCTTGTATGAGCAGGGTTGTATGAGCGGGGCTATGAAAGCCTACTCCTCGCTACACAAGGATCCTCCAAGAGAACTATTCCCATGGGGGATAGTTGAAGAGAAAAGCTTGGGTTCGGGCTCAAGACGAGGCATCTGAGCGTTCCTACGTATCCCTTTAAGATGGGAATCAAGCCACACGAAGTTCTCGAGGTGCGATTTAGCGTTGTTCTGGACGAGAAATGTGTCTCAACTGGGTATATGTACGGTACATTGGGTAACCCGACGTGGATGAGGATGTAATCCCACACCACACCGTAAAATCCCATTAGAGAGCCAGAGTCGACGCAGGCCAAGGGGCCAGAGGATGAGCCTCGGTCAGGAAGGCCTGAATGGCTTGTAGTATATCGTCTTATGGTAAGGACGGGGGTCGGGGGCCCGAGCAGGCCAAGGGTCCTGAGGCTGATCCTTGGTCAGGAAGGCCTGATTGGCTTGCAGTTTAACGTCTTATAGTAAGGACAGGGGCTGGGGGCCCGAGGAGGCCAAGGGGCCTGAGGCTGAGCCTCAGTCAAGAAGGCCTGGCTGGCTTGCAGTTTTACGTCTTATAGTAATGACGGGGGGAGATCTTAGTTTAAGGACATAGAGCTCGGACCATTTTGTAGTTTATCATCTTGCAAGATGAAGATGCAGTTTAAGGTCGTGCAGGACCCTTTTCGCTAGGAAAAGTATCGCTTGAGGAACTTGGCGTTGGTGGGAGGGGTTATGCTCTTTCTATCCGTGGTCACCAAGGAGTATGCTCCATTGGGGTAAACCTTATGGATGATAAAAGGCCCTTCCCATTTGGGTTCTAACTTGGCCAGTTTCCTACCGGGGATCATTGGTTCTCGAAGGGCCAGTACTAGGTCACCCTATAGAAAAGAACAGAGATGAACCTTCTTGTTGAAGGCCCTCTCTATCTTATCCTAATGCCTTTCCAGATTGTGCAGGGCACGAAGACGGTTATCTTCCGGTGTTTCTAATTCAGCTAGATGGATTTTGGCTACCTCAACTGATGTGTGGTGATCATAGACTACAGTGCGTAATGATGGCTGATGGATCTCAATGGGTAGGACGACCTCAGATCCCTACACCAGGGAATATGGGGTCACCTGGGTAGAGTTGCGAGTCGTCGTCTGATAAGCCCAGAGGGAGTTGGGGAGCTTGTCCAGCCAACTTTTCTTGTTTTGACCAACCCTCTTCTGCAGAATCTTAGAGAGGGATTTGTTGAATGCCTTGATCTGTCCGTTTTCTTGCGCGTGGTAGCGGGAGGTATGGTTCAAACGGAGGTCGTAATTGGCATAAAATTTCATCAGTTCAGCCACTTGGAAGTTGGTGCCGTTATCGGTGAGGACAGCGTGAGGGACCCCAAACTGGTGGATAACATTGTATCTCAAAAAGTCGACGATGGAACAGGCCTTGACTTCTTAGAGTGGAACTACCTCTGCCTACTTGGAAAAGAAATCTATAGCAGTCAAGATGAACCTACACTAGCGGGCTGTTTTCGGTGGATATGGTCCCACTACATCAAGTCCCCATATCGCAAATGGCCAAGAGTACTTGGTGGGGTGGAGGGGCTCCAGCGGTCGATGCAGGAAGTTGGCGAGAACTTGGCATGCATGGCATCTTCTGGCATACCCAATACAATCGTGGATCATAGAAGTCCAGAAGTACCCCAACCTCCAGATTTGATGGGACTACTTCGGCCTAGCTTGATGGGCGCCACAAGAACCTGCTTGAACCTCTTTCATAACTTGAGGAATCTCTACTCTTTGAATGCAACAGATGAGGACACCATAGAAGTTCTGCTTATAAAGGATCTGTTTAAGACTGGGGCTGCTCTGGTGGGTAAATTGCAGCACGCGGCGTCGGATTCACTCACGCTCGGCCCGGTCGTCCGGGAGGCAACCATTTTGGAGATACTCAACAAAAGGTTCCCTCCAGTCGGGAGTGTCTTCAACCACTGTGTCTGATGAACTCGGTACCCCTGACGTAGCGGGTCTGGCGGTGAGATGACTTACCTGCAGGCCATCATTGTCCTCTTGGGTGATGGGGGAAATGACTCTTCAGTGTGCCACATGTATGAACAAATCATCTTGCTCGGGTTCTGCGAGCGATGCGGCTAAGCCTGCCAAGGCGTCTGCTTGACCATTCTGTGACCGTGGGACATGGGTAATCTCTGGTCGAGAAGGGAAATGGGCCATTAGGCGGAGGGTGTAGTCCAGCAACAGTACAAGGTCTGGCTTCCTGACGACGTATTCTCCATTAACCTGTTTGATTACCATCAGAGAATCTCCTTTCACATGTAGATGGGGCACATTGATATCATGGGCCAACTTGAGGCCGGTTATGAGAGCCTGGTACTCTGCCATGTTGTTCGTATAACCTTCTGACAACAGGAACGAGTACGGCAGGACGGCTTGCGCTGGGGTAATGAAGGAAATACCCAGGCCCACTCTATTGAGCATAGGATCGTTGAGCCTCCTACCGATGGGGCTCCGGGAGGCACTGTCGAAATGCATTTGCCAACACGGGACGACATGATCGACTGAGAGGATCATCTCATCAAGAAAATCTAGTTCCAGGGATTGATCCGCAGAGGTTGGATGGGCAGCTAAGAAGTATGCCAATGCCTATCCCTTAATGGCCTTCTGAGGTACGGACCTGATATCAAACTTCTGGAGAATCACCACCCACCGTGCTAGTCGGCAAGTCAGCATGGGGCGGTTCAGGATGTACTTCAGTGGTTCTACCCGGGAGACCAATTGCACCTCATGGTGCTGCAGGTAATGTCACAACTTCTGTACGGAAAAGACGAGTGCAAGGCAGCTCTTTTTGATAGGGGAGTATCTGACCTACATATCGAGAATCATGCGGCTGAGATAGTAGAGACTGTTCTCGGTACCCTCGTTTTTCTTCTAGTCAATCAGCACACCGAGGGATCTTTCCATGGTGGTCACGCAAAGGACCAGCGGCGTTCCGGAGATGGGTGGCATCAAAAAAGGAGGTTGGAGCAGATACTGCATGATTTCCTCAAAGGCGGTCCGACAATCCTCATCCCATTTGTAGGCGTCACCCTTCTTCATGAGCCGAGAAAAGGGATTACACTTGCTGTCCAGATTCATGATGAATCGATGTATATAGGCTAAGTGGCCTTGGAGGTCTCGAAGTTCCCGAATGTTTCTCGGGGGAGGAATTTGGCTGATGGCCTTGATCTTCTCTGGTTCAATCTCAATGCCTCAGTATCTAACAACAAAGCCTAGAAACTTCCCAGAGGTGACCCCGAAGGCACATTTCAACGAGTTCATCTTCAAGTGACGGGAACAGAAGAAAACAAACACCATCTCAAGGTCTTTGAGATGGTCCTGGTGCTGACATGATTTGACCACTAGGTCATCTACGTAGCATTCCACCAGCGCCCCGAGAATCGTCTTGAATATGCGGTGCATGGACCTCTGATTATTGGAACCTGCATTTTTCAAGCCGAAAGGCATAACCTGGTAGCAAAAGGTACCTTGGGGAGCCCTGAAGGTGGTGGACTCCTCGTCCTCGGGGGCCATCTTGATATGGTTGTACCCGGAATACCCATCCATGAAAGAGAGATCTTGGAACCCGGCCGTGGCATCAATCAATAACTCTATCACCGGGAGTGGGAAGTCATCCTTTGTGCAGTGGCGATTAAGGTCACGGAAGTCGATGCAGACACTGATCTGCCCATTCTTCATCCTGACTGGCACAATGTTGGCAAGCCACTTTGGGTACTAGAATTCCTTAATGATGTTGGATTTGATAACCCTATCAACATCGGCCACAAACATAGCACCATGAGAAGGGTGCATCTTCCTGGAGGGATTCTTATACCCACGATGGTTTTCCAGGAGGCACAGACGGTGAATAGCTACCTGGGGATCTAGTCCTGGCATCTCATTGTAACTCTAGGCAAACACGTCACTGTGTTGTTTGAGGATGTCTACGTACTGCTGCCTCTCCTCGGTGGACATGGCTACACAAATCAATGTGGGCTTCAGATCTACCTCGCTACCAAGGTTCACCTGTACCAGTTCATCAACCGTGGTAGAGTCGCCTTCCTCAAAGGCGGGGGGAGCATCCTCCAGGTCTTCCTCTCCACCCGTGGGGGGATTTCTTGCAACAGCAGATACTTCGGGGCTATCAAAGCCAGAGGGGCAGCTGGTGCCGGCTTGGGCAGCAGTGGTCATCATATCAGGAGACTCAATCGCCATTGAGACCATAGCAATGAAGGCAGTCGACCCTATCCCATCTGGCCTTTGTCCTAAGGGGCCACGTTTGATGATATCGAAGCAGTGGTGACGTGTCAGCCTGAGTCGGTTGATTCCAGCCCGGCGGAAGAGATACATATGGCGTACCGCCGCTGTCATAAGCTTGACATTCTGGTACCGTATAGGGGTAGGAGGTTCTGGGATCACCTAAGCCTGGTTGATGTAGGAGTACGAGGTGATTTTCCACCATCGCATTAATACGGGAACATGCCTTCCTTGTGTACCTGAAAAAACAAAACATTTCCCCATGTCGGGGGTCGTGGCCTCCAACCGGTGGATCAGGAGGATGTAGGCGTCATACATGCTTTCCCAGGGATCACTTGTGACCGAGGCGGGTTCATCCTCACTTTCTAGGATTTTCTTATCCTTACTCTTGTAATAATCAACATCAAGATATCGGGCCTCACAAGAGGCGAAAGGAGACGCATCTCCTTGGAGCATTCCTACTCGACCGTTGAGTGGGTATTTCAGGTACTGGTGATACGAAAAAGGGACCTCTTCATGTAGATGGAGCCATGTCATATCCCTCAACGCGTTGTAGACGGTGTCCTGAGAGACGACCATGAACTCAGTGCTAGTAATTACGCCACCGAACTGAGCCTTTAGGAGGATCTTGCCGACTGGGGTTTTCTCGGTCCTATCATACCCCTAGATTCAGAGGTCAGAGGGAGTTAAATCACCATTAGGCAGACCCAGCTTTCGCAATTTCCGAGTCGGAATTAGGTTGATTCCGGAACCCGTGTCAATGAGGCAGTGGAATACTTCCACACCATTTGTAACGCCCCGACCCCAGCTACCCAGAGTCGGTGCATTACTTACATAACATTGGCATGATCACAAGAAAGATCAAATACCGAAAGACCGATTGGTTTAGTAGCCTTGGAAACACTAGATATAATCATAAAGTTTTACATTACATTTCAAAGTGAAAAACTACTACAACAACAAAGTCTTCATATCCACACTATTAACCCCTCATAATATCCCTGCAAGTCATTCATAATTTACTTCTTCACTACTTGGGAAAAATAAAACATAGAAAAGGGGTGAGCTCAAATGCCCAGTAAGGATAACAATATAGCGGAACATTCAAAATAAGCATAAACCTTTAAGGCAATGAATTAATAAAACAAAAGCCTTTTAAAATTTAACTTCAACATAGTATGGCAAAAGTAAAATGAAATAATGCCATTTACTTGTTCACATGGATATTCTACTAATCGAATAATCACATGCAATATCAATAACCACTTTCATAATGTTGGAATGCATAATGCCAGACTATCATAACCACATAGCCAAGGCCTCGTGCCAAGACTACAAATAAGATTTTGTCAAGGCCTTGTGCCAAGACACTAGTTTGTCTCATGAGACCTACCGATGCATCGAGGAGCTATAGCGGGCTCCACCCGTCACTTATTAAGTCCAATGCATTCCCATATGAAAAGGTTTAAACATAACATAAACATTCTTATTAAAACTAGCATACGAAATGTCAATAATTTCACCATAAACTATGAATGGTATAAAAATAGCACATCCACAGTCAAACATATCACAAAACCTTCAATACAATATAGAAGTTTTGTATCATAATAAATCAACTTCAAATAATCTTAAAATCCATTCAAAGGATGTTGACATAGATGAAATCAAAATTCTTTTTAAAGAAGTATCTCCTTTTATTTTGAAATAAAACATTTTCTTTGAAAATATTCTTATAAGCTTGTATGGAAAGCTTCGACGATTTTATAACGGCGTAAAATAACCGCACCCGCCGTATAGGTTAAAAAAAACATTCTTACCTCAATTCTATCGAAAAGTTTAAAAAGGACCTTGTTTGGAAAACGACGGAAAGATTCCTTTATAAACCTCTTATAAAAAGTCAAACAAGGGTATAAATGACTTTAACCCATAAAAAATGTTTTGAAATACATCTTTAAGAAACATGGATGTGGATGATAAAGATATCCCAGTAGATTATTACGTATAAACAACCTCAGATAATGAAGAGATTGTGAAATAACCCTTACCTTGTACTTTTCCTTGGTTGGGGTAGGTTAAACTCCTGTATAATGGTGAAATAATTGTTATTAAATTATACAAGAATCATATATATTAATATGATATCATATATGATCTTTTAACATTGATTTATTAATAATATCTTAGAATTATCATCGTTTCGGGTGTTAACTTACTCATTTTCTTTTATATGTTTTGTTACATAAGCCATGTTTGTTGTATCTTATTCATATCCAGAATGATATCAAGTCCTTAAACATCATTTTTAAATCATAAAATGATAATTATACTTGAATGGATACGATGGAGAATGAATCTCATCGCGTTCGTGGAGACGGTAGTCCGTACGTACGCACGAGCGACAATATCATTCTTTTGATATTAAAATAATATATAAATGGATGGTATATCATATATACAGAATCATTAACATGTTATATTTATTATTTACATGAGTTACACATCATTATTATACCCATCCAAATAATATTATATTGAATAACAATTACACCACGACGTGGAGACGGTAAGCCGTACGTACGCACGTATGGTGACATGTTATTCAAAGGGTGGATAGAATACTGAATATGATTGTACCATGTTTATAATAACATCACATTATATGTGAGATACTGGAGTTATTATTTCAGAATGGTAAGAACAAAGGAAGAAGAAGTGGAAGAAGAAATGAACTTAGAAAAGGGTGGTGAAATCATTACCTCTTCTTTGGGTTCTTCCTTTTTATTTGATCAAAAGGGCTCCTTAGGTTGGCTTTTTGATCAAACTAAGGCCTCTAGGTTGTAGTGAGGGATGTTGGGAGAGTATTTGGGCAGAGTTTGGCCGAACCAAAAGGCTTTGAAGGTGTTAAGAAATGAGAAGGAGGAGTGCCCTTTTATAAGAGGGGTGAGGGGCACCTTTGGAAAAGTTAGAAATATTAATTTATAATAAATTCATATTCGGTTTACAAAGGCTCCAAAGTTTACTATTCAAAGGATGAGGTGGGGATAGGTCTAAAACAACTCATCCAATAGAATTTAGACAGGTTTGGGTACTTATATTAACCTTATCTTTAAGTATTAACTCTAAGTTAATTAGTTTCAATTTTACAATGTCTCTTTGTATTTTTATATTATATGGTTAATATACATACCATATACATACAAGCGACCCCCAAGTGGTCCATTAATGATTAAACTATTATAATATAAGTCTATTGGCCGAACCTTAGATTTTTAGGAATTTAATATCAATTAATAATATAATATTTGTTTTAAGAACTCTTTTATGTCAATTTTGACACTATTCAATAGTTGATTTTTGTGAAACTCATAACAGATTGATTACTTCAAACAAAGTCAATTAAATCAATCCTAATATATCATATTATCCTATAAAATTAGTGTAATTCATTAAAAGTTTCATATTATATTTATTTGGGTATTTATAATATCAATTATGTTAATTTTCTAATATTTTAGTAATTACTGCATCATCATTGTGTCATAAATAAAATAAATTATTTAATGTCTAAAAATTATAAATAAAATATCATTATGTAGGAAATCTTTTTATCTTTCTAATTAATATTTATAATCAAAAATACAACATGTATAACCCTATGTAAAAATTTTCCTTCTAAAAGATGTAAGCTTATGCCATTTTTATTTTTATTTTAGCTTTATTAATATAATGTGTCATTATCACTTACAAGTGGATCCATGGGGTCCCAAAATAGACCCAAAGATGCCCATGGTCGACCATTTATCAACCAATAGGGTTAAGACACGTTTTAGGGTAATTTTGTATTATTATAATATTATTTTTTAACCCTTATTTACCGGATTTACCCTTAACCATGGTAAATAAAATATTTACCGCAGTAATTATTCAAAATGTCTAAAAATAAAAGTTACCTATTTACACAATTTGAACATCCTGATTCCAAATATGGAATCCATTTTCCTAAATTCAAAACACAGAAGTGGCAGAAATTAATTTAAAATTAATTCCCGCTGTCAAAACAAATAGCGTGTTTTTAAGAGATAATAACTATCAAAAGATTGACACTTGTTTATGTTCGGTTTAATGGTAAAATTATGTCCAATGACCAACATTATATTAAATGGTAAAAATATATTCTAAATATACTTTAAAACCACTCAAATTCACAATTTATCACTATTAATTATTTTGATTAAAAAAGTTGTTTTTAATTAAAATTTAGTAATTTTCACTATTCATCAAAATATGAAAGTTATCCGAAAAGTACCAAAATTTCACCTTAGGCTAAATTCGATATTCCGAATCCAAAAATGAAGTCCATTTTGAAATATAAAATATATATAATTTCAAAAATTAGGTATTACTATTCATAACGGCTAGTTTGATCGGTTGTGGTGTGTGTTAAAACTCGAAGTTGCGTACAACACACGCTACTGTTTTATTCAAAGGAAAGCATACCGTGTAAGCTTGGGATGTTTCATTTTAAATTTTTGATGTCCCCATTTAGTCAAAAAGTTTAAAATATTTTATTTAAAAAGGTTTCACTATTAAAAGTTGATAAAAGTGTAATACTGAAAATGAATCTGTTCTTGCATTATGACTAAGAAACTCATAATATGGATTCTAAAATTATAAGGATTATATAAAGTTTAAAATGTAGTTAATTCTATTCATGACCTCTTTTAATGGCTTTTTTATTTGTAATTCATGGTGTGATTGAACTCGGTGTTGCGTGTAATGCAAGTTATTGAGTTATTTTGAAAAATAACATACTATGAAATCTTGGGGTGTTACATTCTCCCCTCCTTCAATAAATTGCGTCCTCGCAATTTGAAATTGTTCTTCGAAAATAGAACATATATTTGTGGGAAAACCCGCATAGGAAATTGGTTTACTAATATTTAGTCTTAATATGAGGAAAAGAGAAATGAAAGGGTCACCACCAAATTATGATCTCGATTAGGAGAACATTGGTGGCAATTAGAGACATATAATTGCAGGAAAAACGTAAATATTTATAGGTAGTGATTGAGGTCATCAATCACAAACAAGTATAAAATTGAGGTTCTTAAACTCATCAATCTATGATGATTTGAAATACTATCGGTTCAACAAAACATAGGGTATTGGGATAACACATTTTTGACGTTTCAAAATATCTTAGTTGAAATCCCACATCGAAAAATGAATTAATGAGGCCTCTATTTTAAACAAAGAGTGGAAAGTATGAAGATTACCGAACATAACACATACTAGGGTTCCATGTAGGAAAATATGGATATGGAGGATAAATCTAACCATCAATTATCTGATGGAGAGTGGTAGAGAACATGGCTATGAAAAGGCCAAAAATCCCAAAGCCATAAATTAGTGATGATTTAAGGTACCATCTAGGACAACATTTTTGTTCTAAGTTCCTTTTATTAATGTTGAGGAATTTATTTATGAGATTGGCTAAGATCATAAGGAGATATACTTACTTTATAATTAGAGTTTTATCCATTAATAAATTTCTACCACAAACTCATCTTTCACTCTAGAATGTAAAAATTTCTATTTACACTATTCGTATAAGGTTCCAAAATAAACGAATTTATAATTCATCTACAAGATCTTTTAATAAAAACTACATTATTTAATCTAATACATCTCGTGGGACAGTGGTAGGTGATACACCCTTGTCGCCCTTCAGTTGCGGGTTCAAGTCTCGCAGCCTTGCTGGACGCGACGGGTTGCCGCCCGACCTCCGGGTTGTCCTTTTATGGCAATCCAAAATAATCCAAACTAGAACTATCCAAAATACTTCTGTCTAAACTCACAGTCCAACATTTATAAGGAAGGTAAACATAATATAGATCCTTTTTACCCCGTAATAGAATATGAATACCTTCATCATGTATTACCATATTCCTTATTGATTACATTCATGCTCCCTTATTCCATATAGAATGCTGGATATACATCATTAATCCAAAAATGTTTTAAACCCCTACAATGATGGAATATACAAATCATTGATCAGTTCCAAGGTAGTCAAGAATATCCAATATAATTTATCCAAAACAATCACATATTATTCCAAAATCACTACCTCAGTATCAGAACTATATTATGATTTATCATTCTCTCAACCATATATTTTCCAAAAATTTATCCTGCTATTGAGTCACTTTTCTTTGTTCCACACAATCTCTAGTCCTTAATGAAATAGTACTGCAGTACAATCCTTATATTATTATAACAAGTACATTGTTGATACAACATTCAATTGACATAATCAACATAAGAACTCTAATCATTCCTCTTCATCTGTGGTAGTATCATAACTTGATTATTATCCAATAGCATCATTTGCGGCATAGTCTGATGACTGGGACATAGGTTCGCGTAGTGTCCAAACTCCTTGCAAATGAAGCATTGTACATTTGAAACCATTTTCTTACCCTTGCAGTCACGTACTTTGTGCCCTTTTCCTACACACTTATAACAAACTCCCATTCCTTTCAGGCAAGTTCCAGGGTGTTTCTTTCCATAGTTACCACATATGGGAAAATTATTCTTTTCCCTCTTCCCTTTATCCATCTTTCTTTCTTCCATCCTTTTCTTCTCTTGCTTCCCTTCAAAGCCATAGGACTCAGTAAACTCTTTACTTATCTTATTAACACATGATATTATTTCTTCATATGATGATAATACATGGGAGACTATTTCTCTTATAAATTCTGGCTTAAGACCATGAAAGATATGATCCTTCTTTCTCTTTGGATCATGTGCATTGCTGGAGTTCTCATTCCTTCTACTGGGCGCCATTTCTAAACAATTACATAAACTAGATCAGTTTATGAATCGAAATACATAATCCCATACTTATAAAACACTTAACATAAATTGAACTATTTATGGATATAATCCATAATCATAAAAATGTTTTCTTTGAGGAAGTATATACTCATAAACCCTTCATAATGATTTGTAAAGAAAATGAGAGTTATCCTAAGCATATCCCCCGGGAGTGTCGTAACCAAGAGTGCAGCAAGGCCCGTTGTCGTGCACCAGTTCCCGTTCGAGTCTAGCTCAAAGCGGTGTTTTCAGGTTTTACCCCTAGGTACATCTGTGCCAGAGCCGCCTCTACCCGCTCGTATCCAGACAGGGATGTATTGCTCGGAAAACTCACAAAATCTCTACAATACCAAAATTCTAGGAAGTTCTTCTATACTAATCCTCAAAGTTCATCTTAGGTCTACGTGCTCTAATCAGAGTTTATCTAAATCTAGCTTCCAAGGTTTGTACTAAACTTCCTCTGATACCAATTGTAACGCCCCGACCCCAGCTACCCAGAGTCGGTGCATTACTTACATAACACTGGCATGATCACAAGAAAGATCAAATCCCGAAAGACCGATTGGTTTAGTAGCCTTGGAAACACTAGATATAATCATAAAGTTTTACATTACATTTCAAAGTGAAAAACTACTACAACAACAAAGTCTTCATATCCACACTATTAACCCCTCATAATATCCCTACAAGTCATTCATAATTTACTTCTTCACTACCTGGGAAAAATAAAACATAGAAAAGGGGTGAGCTCAAATGCCCAGTAAGGATAACAATATAGCGGAACATTCAAAATAAGCATAAACATTTAAGGCAATGAATTACTAAAACAAAAGCCTTTTAAAATTGAACTTCAACATAGTATGGAAAAAGTAAAATGAAATAATGCCATTTACTTGTTCACATGGATATTCTACTAATCGAATAATCACATGCAATATCAATAACCACTTTCATAATGTTGGAATGCATAATGCCAGACTATCATAACCACATAGCCAAGGCCTCGTGCCAAGACTACAAATAAGATTTTGTCAAGGCCTTGTGCCAAGACACTAGTTTGTCTCATGAGACCTACCGATGCATCGAGGAGCTATAGTGGGCTCCACCCGTCACTTATTAAGTCCAATGCATTCCCATATGAAAAGGTTTAAACATAACATAAACATTCGTATTAAAACTAGCATACGAAATGTCAATAATTTCACCATAAACTATGAATGGTATAAAAATAGCACATCCACAGTCAAACATATCACAAAACCTTCAATACAATATAGAAGTTTTGTATCATAATAAATCAACTTCAAATAATCTTAAAATCCATTCAAAGGATGTTGACATAGATGAAATCAAAAATTCTTTTTAAAGAAGTATCTCCTTTTATTTTGAAATAAAACATTTTCTTTGAAAATATTCTTATAAGCTTGTATGGAAAGCTTCGACGATTTTATAACGGCGTAAAATAACCGCACCCGCCGTATAAGTTAAAAAAAACATTCTTACCTCAATTCTATCGAAAAGGTTAAAAAGGACCTTGTTTGGAAAACGACGGATAGATTCCTTTATAAACCTCTTATAAAAAGTCAAACAAGGGTATAAATGACTTTAACCCATTAAAAATGTTTTGAAATACATCTTTAAGAAACATGGATGTGGATGATAAAGATATCCCAGTAGATTATTACGTATAAACAACCTCGGATAATGAAGAGATTGTGAAATAACCCTTACCTTGTACTTTTCCTTGGTTGGGGTAGGTTAAACTCCTGTATAATGGTGAAATAATTGTTATTAAATTATACAAGAATCATATATATTAATATGATATCATATATGATCTTTTAACATTGATTTATTAATAATATCTTAGAATTATCATCGTTTCGGGTGTTAACTTACTCATTTTCTTTTATATGTTTTGTTACATAAGCCATGTTTGTTGTATCTTATTCATATCCATAATGATATCAAGTCCTTAAACATCATTTTTTAATCATAAAATGATAATTATACTTGAATGGATACGATGTAGAATGAATCTCATCGCGTTCGTGGAGACGGTAGTCCGTACGTACGCACGAGCGACAATATCATTCTTTTGATATTAAAATAATATATAAATGGATGGTATATCATATATACAGAATCATTAACATGTTATATTTATTATTTACATGAGTTACACATCATTATTATACCCATCCAAATAATATTATACTGAATAACAATTACACCACGACGTGGAGACGGTAAGCCGTACGTACGCACGTATGGTGACATGTTATTCAAAGGGTGGATAGAATACTGAATATGATTGTACCATATTTATAATAACATCACAGTATATGTGATATACTGGAGTTATTATTTCAGAATGGTAAGAACAAAGGAAGAAGAAGTGGAAGAAGAAATGAACTTAGAAAAGGGTGGTGAAATCATTACCTCTTCTTTGGGTTCTTCCTTTTGATTTGATCAAAAGGGCTCCTTAAGTTGGCTTTCTGATCAAACTAAGGCCTCTAGGTTGTAGTGAGGGATGTTGGGAGAGTATTTGGGCAGATTTTGGCCGATCCAAAAGGCTTTGAAGGTGTTAAGAAATGAGAAGGAGGAGTGCCCTTTTATAAGAGGGGTGAGGGGCACCTTTGGAAAAGTTAGAAATATTAATTTATAATAAATTCATATTCGGTTTAAAAAGGCTCCAAAGTTGACTATTCAAAGGATGAGGTGGGGATAGGTCGAAAACAACTCATCCAATAGAATTTAGACAGGTTTGGGTACTTATATTAACCTTATCTTTAAGTATTAACTCTAAGTTAATTAGTTTCACTTTTACAATGTCTCTTTGTATTTTTATATTATATGGTTAATAGACTTACCATATACATACAAGCGACCCCCAAGTGGTCCATTAATGATTAACCTATCATAATATAAGTCTCTTGGCCGATCCTTAGATTTTTAGGAATTTAATATCAATTAATAATATAATATTTGTTTTAAGAACTCTTTTATGTCAATTTTGACACTATTCAATAGTTGATTTTTGTGAAACTCATAACAGATTGATTACTTCGAACAAAGTCAATTACATCAATCCTAATATATCATATTATCCTAGAAAATTAGTGTAATTCATTAAAAGTTTCATATTATATTTATTTGGGTATTTATAATATCAATTATGTTAATTTTCTACTATTTTAGTAATTACTGCATCATCATTGTGTCATAAATAAAATAAATTATTTAATGTCTAAAAATTATAAATAAAATATCATTATGTAGGAAATCTTTTTATCTTTCTAATGAATATTTATAATCAAAAATACAACATGCATAACCCTATGTAAAAATTGGCCTTCTAAAAGATGTAAGCTTATGCCATTTTTATTTTTATTTTAGCTTTATTAATATAATGTGTCATTATCACTTACAAGTGGATCCATGGGGTCCCAAAATAGACCCAAAGATGCCCATGGTCGACCATGTATCAACCAATAGGGTTAAGACACGTTTTAGGGTAATTTTGTATTATTATAATATTATTTTTTAACCCTTATTTACCGGATTTACCCTTAACCATGGTAAATAAAATATTTACCGCAGTAATTATTCAAAATGTCTAAAAATAAAAGTTACCTATTTACACAATTTGAACATCCTGATTCCAAATATGGCATCCATTTTCCTAAATTCAAAACACAAAAGTGGCAGAAATTAATTTAAAATTAATTCCCGCTGTCAAAACAAATAGCGTGTTTTTAAGAGATAATAACTATCAAAAGATTGACACTTGTTTATGTTCGGTTTAATTGTAAAATTATGTCCAATGACCAACATTATATTAAATGGTAAAAATATATTCTAAATATACTTTAAAACCACTCAAATTCACAATTTATCACTATTAATTATTTTGATTAAAAAAGTTGTTTTTAATTAAAATTTAGTAATTTTCACTATTCATCAAAATATGAAAGTTATCCGAAAAGTACCAAAATTTGACCTTAGGCTAAATTCGATATTACGAATCCAAAAATGAAGTCCATTTTGAAATATAAAATATATATAATTTCAAAAATTAGGTATTACTATTCATAACGGCTAGTTTGATCGGTTGTGGTGTGTGTTAAAACTCGAAGTTGCGTACAACACACGCTACTGTTTTATTCAAAGGAAAGGATACCGTGTAAGCTTGGGATGTTTCATTTTAAATTTTTGATGTCCCCATTTAGTCAAAAAGTTTAAAATATTTTATTTAAAAAGGTTTCACTATTAAAAGTTGATAAAAGTGTAATACTGAAAATGAATCTGTTCTTGCATTATGACTAAGAAACTCATAATATGGATTCTAAAATTATAAGGATTATATAAAGTTTAAAAGGTAGTTAATTCTATTTATGACCTCTTTTAATGGCTTTTTTATTTGTAATTCATGGTGTGATTGAACTCGGTGTTGCGTGTAATGCAAGTTATTGAATTATTTTGAAGAAATAACATACTATAAAATCTTGGGGTGTTACACCATTGAAGTGGCCAGTGATGTACAGCGGGTGAATATGGCCCTGTATAGGAGGGTCCTCAACATCACCGGAGAACGAGATAACCACCTAACATTCGGCGTTCTCAATTGTCTCGGCATGGAAGGCTTCTGCAGCTGCTACATCTGTCTCAAAATGGAGGGGGATATTTAGGGCCTCGACAAGTGCCTCGTGCATTTCAGATGAAAGGCGAAGGGCCTCAAGGATAGAAAGCCTTTCCGGAATGCCTTCCAGGTGCTTCAGGACATCATACATTCATGCCAAACTCGAACCTCTGCCTACAGGAGGTCGTTCGGCAGTTGGAGGCATAGCGGGTCCTACCGGTTGAACCGACGGTCAGCTAGTACTGGGTACATCCTGCTGCCTACTAGTTGAAGCCTGGAGAGTTGTCGCCGGACTAGGATCGGACAGCGGAGACTGGCCTGTAGATGGGCAAGAATGACTGTGATATGAAAGAGGAAACTCTCCCTGATCTAGTAGCACAAATGGTGGTGGAGGTAGAGATGAGGGCGTTAGATGCGGTTGCGCATGTTAAGCTCTACGCTGAGCTAGCTGTCTGGTCTCAGTAGCGTGCACGACTTGGCTGAAAGTACCCGCTGATTTACCTCGATGACCGGCGTGGTTGCGGTTCTGTTGACGTTGACATCGACAGGAAACGTTGGGGAGTTTCGTTTGGAATTCTCCCTCATCGGGAGTCATTTAGGGCTTTACCAGCTCCACTGTGTTAACCGAAGCATACCCCTAGCTGTCGCTCGACGAGTCATCCACCATCGGGCGGATTCTGGGAGGAATCCCCATTTCATAGGGCATAAAGTTGCCGAGAGTGCGGTATGACGACGGCACCTGTGGAGCGCGTTGCTTCTTCTTGCATCGTCGCTGCATGCCCTTTTGGGAAGTGGTCGGCTGTGAAGACGATGCAGTGGTACCAGATACTTCTTTTGAAGTTTCCAGCTGCTTCAGGCATGCTAGGATGATACCATGGGCACGAACATCGGTTTTTCGAGCCATCCAGTCATCGTATTTCTAGGATCCGCGGCTAGGAACCTACTGCCACTCGTCTTCGCTGTCGCTACCGATCTCTGACCCTGCAAAGACACCCGCCACTTGTGTTGGTGTCGGGCCCAACCTGACTATGTTATTGTTGACCTGTTCTTGAAGCCAATATTTAAACACATATCATTTCTTGAGGGTGTTCCCCAAAATCCGATGATAAGGATAGTAGTTGGGGTGATCGGTGAGATTCGCCTCTGGCTGCCTTCTGCACTCGGGTAGGGGCACAATCCCTTTCTCTAGAGAACTTCGGAAGTAGCCAGGGACCTGATTTTCGTTGAACGAATAAGTCTAGTGCCTTATTTCGAGATATGGGGCCCTGGGGGCCTGGCCCTGACGAGGGACCGGAGGGTCCTGCCAAGGAAGAGACACCAAATTGTCTCTTATAGGTGGAGGTGGCGCATTGCGCGGGGGAACCTGTTGATTCTGAGGCGGTCGTTGCTGGGCAGGAGCCTGTGCTGGAGGTGGAGGACCTCTAAAGGGTTGCGGGGATGGTGATACTGGCAGTAATTCTAGCTGCCTATGGGCTTCTATTTGGTCCACTACGTTGGGTTCGGCTCTGGCGGTCCTCCTAGCTGGGATCATAGGGGGCAACGAACGTGCCTGGCTACACTATTGCAGAGCCTCCTCAAGGCGCTGAGCCTTATCTAAGAAATCTTTGAACCCTACAAGATAGTTCTAGGTAATCAGGGAGGGTACCAGCTCCATTTTGACATTCCCCACACACATTGTCAGTAATTTCTCCTGACTCAGTGGCATATCGAGGGAATACGTAAGTCCCTTCCACCAGGCGATGAAATCTGCGACTCGCTCATCAGGCCTTTGCTTTCACTTGAAGAGGTCTGCAATGATGGTCTTTTGCGTGGTGGAGCTGAACTAGTATAGGAACTGCCGACTGAGATCCTGCCAACCGGTCACCGATCCGATAGGGAGCTGGCTGTACCAGACGAATGCGGGACCTTCCAATGTCTGTACGAAACATCGGAGCTTGGCGGCTTCTTGCTAGGCCGGGGTCCCCAGCATGGGGCCACACCTAGAAGAAAAATGATCCAAGTGCTGTGGCGGGTCCCCTATCCCGTTGAAGGGCGAGAAAGTGGGTTTCCCAAAACCTGGGGGTGCAGGCATATCATCAACCCATGCGGGATACGGCTTGCCATCCGGTGGGACCACCACCTGCGACGTTTCCAACGCTTCGAGGCGGGCTGTGAGTGCCGCTATAAGATCATCCGGGTGGGGGTCCCTGTCTTGATGGGGATCCCTAATCAAAAGTGCGTTTCCAGGTTTTTCAACATGGTGGATGGATTTGGCAGCTCGTGGATCGACTGGTGGAACGACCTATGGGGCAACTGGGGGAACCTAGACTGGATTCTTTAGATTGCCCCGTCATTCGGGGGGGGGGGGGGGTTGGCGAGACGTATCACACCCACTTTTTGTATGTTCCTGTTTATGCCCTGTCTGCGGAAGTAGCATGATCAGGGTTGCCTGGAGGCATATCACCGGGGGGAAATTGTTCCTGCCCCTACTGCCCCGGCCTACGATTACCATAGTCGGGTCGCCGATCTGCAGCACGCTCAGCCAAGAGTTCATCAACCAGCCTCTTCTGCTCAGCATGATACTAGTGTAACTTGGCCTTCTCAAGATCTTCGTCCGTTTTCTGCACAGAGGCAGACGGGTCAGAGTGCTTGATAGTTCCGACGTGCTCCTTACCCATTCCGGTATTTCGACCGAGTACCAGCGACTCAGTGGGTACAGGGAGGCCTAGCAGGTTCCTCTGCTGATGGGTAACCCTCCCTGATGGGTCCAGCAGTGGTGGTACACCCTCGGGGGGTAAGTCTCCATCATGAAATTCAAGCTTGTCTTCCTTTTCCACTACGTCAGCCATGTGGACTGCGACCCCTCTCAAGGGCATGTCCTCAATGTCGCATAACAAATCAGGCTGCCGTCGGATAGGGTCGAAGAGGAGAGTGGTATAATGTCTCCAACCATGGACTTGCACATGGTGGGTAGCTTCCCGGATGACTCTATGGAGTACTTTGAAAATCTGAACACATTTCTGTTGAAGTTCGCTCTGACGGCCTGGCGACTCAGGGTGCTGGGCCACAAGGAGTGCGGCCAAATCGATCAGGCGGCATTGCTTGGCGATTTCATCAAAGTGTCTCGACTTATGGGGTACACCACCTGCTCGTAACGAAGGTGGAAGTGTGTAGCCCATAGGGTTCGACAAAATCACCGCACTTCTTCTGGGGTAAGGGACACTGGTGCATGAAAGTTTAGCGCCGCCGTCAGCCAGAACATCTCCGGGAAGTAATCCGCAGCGAGAATGCTCCAGAAGCTCCTGGGTTCAGACTCAGCGTCTGGCTCTATATTGCCCCACGCATAAACCGGGGGCGGCTGAGGGACCGATAACGGTACCGAGGTGGACCTCTGGGATAGTAAATTCGGCGGCGGAGAATACGTCGAACGAGCTGACTGGCCGCCGAATTCCGGGCCATCCTCTGAAGAGTGAGGTGACCTGGACACGATGTCACGATACGATGGGCTGATAGCCAAAGCTTCTGGCACAGGAGTCACGGCTGCCAGCGATTGGTCATGTTGTCGCTCTACCGCCGTTGGCCCCCAAAAATCTCTCTGTGATCTCTGGTAGAGGTAGAGGGTGCTTCTGGTGACAATGGTGGTGATTGCACGGTCGAGACCTGCGGAATATCCACAATTTCTTCCTCCTGGATGTACCTGCGAAGAGAGATGGGAATCTGGTGGACCTCACATTCTGGGAGAATGAGGCTAATGCGCCTGGTTCCTGCCCCAGTCCTTGATACAGAGGAGCGGGGAGAAGGTTCCATCGCTGAGTCACATTCCGCATCAGAATCCGAGAAACGAGCCAGTTTGCTCTCCACTCGGGCCTTCCCAGGACTCTACTTGTAGTGGCGACGACCCGCTCTCCTGCCTCGGGGTGGCTCTTCGGGACAGGGTTGATCCTTAATAGGTAGTCTTGGGGCGGCGATGGCGCCGTGAAGGAGAGGTCCCCCGCTCGAGGTGGTCGAGGAGCGAAGGGAACCAGGGAAAATGTCGAAGGGTACATGGGGAGGACCTCCATGGATGGTGCGGGCGGAGCGAGGCTGACCTTCACTCCCCAAGTTGCTGGGGCGAGGACCTTTGCCAGTTGCAGAGAGGACGTAGGGAGGTCCCCCACATTGGAGAAGGACCGGATGGACAATGCCTTCAGATCGGCGGTCATGGGCAGGAGGATGGACTCCATACCCTGTATAGTGGGTGCGGGAAAGGTTTCCGCACCGAGCATCAATTCTACGGGGCAGGTCTTCCTTCAGGATAGGGGTAGCACGAGGCATACATCCATGACGAGCTTCGGAGCGGGGAAGGCCCACGCTCTGTGGAGTAGTGGTACGGGGAGGGCCTCCGTACGGGGTGACATCACTATGGGATAGTTCGCGGCGATCACCACTAAGGCCTGCAAACCGGAGAGTCAACCCAGCCTAACCGCGGGGCGGTTGGGGTCTTGATCCTGGTTGGGTGAAGGAGGGCCCCAACTCAGTGTATGCAGGGACTCCATGATGCACGTCAGCGGTGGTTCGGGCCACTGTAGCTGTTTACGTCGACGCATCTGGGCGAGCGTCCTCAGCCTGGGCCCGGCGCGGACGTTGGGTCAGACGAGCTGGCACAGGTGGTGTAGGGGCATGGCCTACCTGCTCTTCCTGTGGAGTCGGATGGTGGCGCTGACGTGGCTGATTTGGAACCCCTGCATGGAGCCCTTGGTTCGGGACCCTGATCAGGCCGAGCCGGACATCACCCGTCTCATCAGCGTAAGGCGATGAGTCATCGAGGCGTTTCGGGGATAGGCTCCCGAAATGATTGAACGTTGGGATGGGGAGAAAGGGCTCCCTGTGCGGCCTGTTAGGGCGGCGTTGACAGCGGGGCCTGGATGCCTCCTGGTCCGGGCGGGCAATATCCCGATTTGGGATGACCCATTCTTCCTCATACCTGCGTACAAGGTTTTTATCACCCTTCGATGTATGATCTCTGATGGGGAGAGGGGATGTGGGCGCCCCGTATTCTGCGATGTAGCGGTCGTCGTGGTGGTAGAGGAGCCATGCGGGGTGGCTGTTCCGGTGTTGCCCTTGCCCCTGTGTAGGCGAGCAGGTAGTGATCGTGTCTCCGCAACAGCAACCTGGTTCCTGGGAAACAAAGGGATCAACTCATCAGCACTGTGAGGAAAAGGATTGACAACCAGTGCCCCAGCGTCCTTCCATTCTCCACGTCTGTAAGAAGGATCCATGCCAACATGTTGCATAACGGAGTGCCCGACGTTCTACTTCCCCGACTTCCGGTGAGTTTCACGACTGGCCCGCTATTTGCTTGGCGGGACCAGGTGCCGGATATATGATTCGTTGACACGTCAATCTACTGGTGTCTCGAACGCTACTAATCTCCACATTGAGGAGAAGAATTTCACATCAGGTTCACCATTTCTGTTTCTGACGCTTTCTCCGGGGCGTGCGCATCCGTCCGTCCGGGGAGGAGGACGCGCTGCACTGTTGCCCCACATTCCTGCATTCCAAAGGCGGGCGGAATTCGCTCCATATTCAGGGACGTCTTCTCCTTGATCGAAACAGGGTGAGGGTATGTCGGTTCTTCCTTCTGCAGATTTCTCCTCAGAACTTGTCACCTAGTCCAGGTCTCCCTCATAGATTTAATATGTTGTTCATGAATCTCTTCCCAGTTCCATGTTTCCATAGACACCGGTTAATTACACTGCTTCTCTCGAGACATTCCAAAGTGTCCGGTCCGGGCAGCAACCTGCAGTCGGGGGGGTAGTCACGTTGAGGAATCAGCAGCATGTATGGATGCTGGGAAACCGGCATGTCTATCTATTATCCCTGGTCATAGGGCTTCTCAAGGGCGTGGAAGCCCGAGGCATCCCACATCGAGCGCGGGTAATTATATTCCATAGACACATATCTGAGGTTTTCCTCAGCTTCCTGTGTTTAACACAAGGTATGCCGAGAGTTTAACGTCCAGCGGAGACAGATCATCCCGATCAGAGAATTAGCTAGAATGAATCGGATTGAGGGATTTCCCTTGAAGGGGTGCCGATACCGGGACCAGCCCATGGGCGGCTGTGAAGATGAGCGTACTGAAATGGTCTCACCGGGATATGACGGTCCAGGCGAGAATCATAGTGGATGATGGATGGATGAATGAAGTGGAGGGGGGAATGGAATGGGACCATCGTAAGGGTGACAGTGAAGTTGGGATTGAGCATCGAAGAGACCTCTTACGTATCCCCATGACCGGGAATCAAAGTCCACGTAGTTTGGGATGGTGCCGGTGAACCGGCATGAAGTTGGAACTTGGTCCAATGGATGTCTTCAGCGAAACAAAGAGAGGATGGGCCTTGGTCCGATGCGTCAGTGAACCGAACCGAAGGTGGACCTTGGTCCAAATGCTATGGGGCTTACACACTAGGCTTCCCGGGTGTGGATGAACCGATGTGAAGAAGGTCGGACTGACCAACAGGTGGTGGGCTTGAACCTCTGAGAGGATTCCTACGTACCATGCCGTGACATGGATCCAAGACCACATAGTTCAGGTTGGACATCGGAAGGCCGACATGAATGAGGACTAGGAGGGTCCTAGTGGCGGTGGGCTTGGACCTCGTGGAGGCTTCCTATGTACCATGCCATGACATCGATCAAACACCATGTCATTCAGAGGGGTTTTGTCGGCAAACTGACATGAAGGTGGACCTTGGTCCGATGGGTGGTGGGCTTGAACCTCTGGAAGGCTTCCTATGTTCCATACCTTGACATGGATCAAAGACCTCATAGTTAAAATGATGGAATTCGTCAGTGAACCGATGTGAAGGTGGACCTTGGTCCAATGAAAGACGGGCTTGAACCTCGGGGAGGCTTCCTACGTACCATGACTTGACATGGATCAAAGACCTTATAGTTCAAATGGTTTTATCGGTGAACAGACGTGAAAGTGGACCTTGGTCCAATGAGAGATGGGCTTGAACCTTGGGGAGGCTTCCTACGTACCATGCCATGACATGGATCAAAGACCTCATAGTTCAAAGGGTTTCATCGGTGAACCAACGTGAAAGTAGACCCAGGGGTCCACTAGTGGTGGGCTTGATCCTCGTGAAAGATTCTTACGTACCATGCCTTGACATGGATCAAAGTCCTTGTAGTTCGTATTGGACACAACAGCTTACCGTCGGACTGAATACAGTTTAACGTCATGCTCGATGAGAGTGAACCCTGAAGTGAATAAACAAAGGGTGGTGGGCTTGAACCTCGTGGAGGCTTCCTACGTAACATTCCTTGACATAGATAAAAGTCCTCACAGTTCGGGTGGTGACAACGGCTTGCCGTCAGACTGGAATGCAGTTTAACGTCACGCTGGACGAAGGTAGAACTTGACGTGATTGGATGACGGGTGGGCTTGAACATCGTGGAGGCTTCCTATGTACAATGCCTTGACATGGATAAAAGACCTCATAGTTCAAATGGGTGTGCAGTTTAATGTCATGTGGGACAAGGGCATATAGTTTAACATCATGCTGGATGAGGGCATGTAGTTTAACGTCATGCTAGACGAGGTATTTTCATATCCAATGCCAACTCTAAGCCCATGTGACTCATGCTCGGTGTGAGAAACAAGAGACAGCAAGGACCTGACGATCACACCGCGAAGGGTGCGTCCGTGAGAAGCGAAGAGGGGCTTACGCGTTAGGAGGCCCATTAGTGCTGGGACTTACTCAAGGATGGAGGCCCGAAGTGCGGCAAAGCACAGTGAAAGAGGGATTTGGGACCAATGATGTGAGGTGCCTCGTTCCCTACCACGCCCTCCACTGACCTTGGTATTGGGGAAGTACGGAGATGCCGAGGTGCATCCATCCCTTAAGGAACTAGGGTCACCCGTCTCCTGAGAACATACGCCGCTCCAATAAGAAGGATATCATCCCTTGTGGAGGGGTGATTCCACACCCGTGGAGACGAGTGGCGTAAAAAATGTTTGAGCTGGGGGGACACTTCGTGTGAGGCACGGGGTCGGGTCATAGTTTAACATCTTATGTTGAAGACATGGTGCTTGGAAGTTTAACGTCCTGCAGATCGGATGAGGCGGGTTCACTCCACACCCCTAGGACTTACATAACTGGTACCCTTTGCTCCTTGGGAGAGAGAAGGTACTAGTAAGGCTGTGGTCAAGGGAGGTTGTAGAGAGAACCATCGAGGGGTCCATGTTAGCATGGCTATGCGAAGAAGTAATAGCCATTAGCATGCCTATGCGGAGAAGCATAAGGCGAAGCAACTCTATGAGTAGTATTGTCCGTGGGACTTTGAAATCACATCGTGCATACCTGGAGGGTCGCACGGGAAGCGGAATTACCAAGAAAAGGAGTTTTCTTCGCGAAACAGAGTGCCTTGGCCTTAGCATGGGGCATACGTGTGAGTGGAGGGTGCTTCGCGAAGTAGAACAGTATTCGCGGAGCACTGCCTCGTGAAGAAGAGGTTCCTCGCGAAGCAGGGTGCTGCGAAGCAGTATTCTTCGCGATGTGTAGCGATCCTGACTTAGCATAGGGATCATTAGTACAAGTTGGGTGTTTCGTGAAGCATAAATGCTCCGCGGCTACCCGGGATCCCTTTGGAATCCCCCTCCTTTGCGAATGCCCTTGAGCTTCGTGAAGGGCATCCCTCTTGGAAGAGGGGCTCAAAATGAGACAGAGCGAAGGCGTCACGCGAAGTAGAAGTACCTCGCGAAGCTCATGATTCCAGGGTGAAAAGGGTGCTTCGCGATTCGGGAGAGGAGAAGACGAAAGGTTGGATTGTCCATCTCCAGGACTCAGGGGGAGCCCAGTATTTATAGGCAAGGGGCACCGCGAAGTATAACTCCGTCGCCGCCTCAGGTGCTTCGCGGCACGCTCGTGAATGTCAAATTCGTTCACGGAGAGGTACCGCCTCCGGAGCTTCGCGACGGGCTCACGAACGTCAAATTAATTCGCGGAGAGGTACCACCTATGGAGGTTCGTGGCGGTCTCCGGAACATCAAATTCATTCGCGGAGAGGTACCACCTCCGGAGCTTCGTGGGACCGTGATGCTCGGGTGCTTCGCATCGGTGCTTCGCAAGGTAGCATGCAGGACATCTTTTTCGTCCCTTCCTTTCGTGCAATATTTTGGTGCCAACAATCATTGTTTAATATTTTTTGGTTATAGGTTCTATTTATAAATTCATATTTAATTACAGTTTAAGAGAAGATGTATCTATTTATTTTTATAATTCAATATCCTCACAGACACTGATAAATAAAATATAAAGGAGATAATAAAGATTAATAATATATATATATAGGATAGAAATCGAATATTCTATTTTCCCATGTTCTAATTCTATTAGATACAAGTTTATAATAGAATAAGATGACCATATTGAAGTCACAATTACCACCATAGAGAATGATTTTTTTAACTTTGATAAGATCAACAGATTATTTTGAAACAAATGAGTAACTGATATGTCTTGCCAAAATTTTACTACATACAAAAAAACAAGTGGGGCAGATCATAAGGTTAATGATTCACATGATATCTCATTCATTTATTTAAAAGATATTACATAAAAATATAAAAAATATATAGTCACTTTTATTTGTGGATATATTATATTCTTGGAGAGCTAGATCACCCACTAGGATGATGAATTATTTTATGATGGAAAATGTACAATCACAAAATTTAATGAGATGAAATGGTGTCACAAATCAATGAAATGGAAGTAATAAAAAAATTATAATGCTTAAAGAAATATTATCCACTGTTGGAAAGGATTATCTAAAATAAATTCATAAGAAATTTGATGTCAATGAAAGGATTATCTAAAATAAATTCTTAAGAAATTTGAGGTCAATGAAAGGATTAATGGGAATTTATATAGACTTGGTAAAAACTATAATATTTCCATTAATGTAAAAAAATCTCAACTTGATATCAAATAAATTGGGATAAATAATTATGAAAAATAATTACAAGATAAATCCTTGATTCATGATGTTTCTAAGAAGAATGTTGAAGTGATCAGAATTTAATATGAATATAGAATAAAGATAAACTTACTTAACAAAAAATGTCATGTTTATAAAGTCAATGTTTTAAATATAAAAGCTATTCATTTTATCTATTTAAAACAAGTTTGAATGAGATTTGATACCTCACAGAATTCCAAGATGTTTTTATATGAAAAAGTTCATTATCTAGTCATACATGTATCTTGAGATTATCCAATAGTCAATATTTAGTAGCACCAATGGAAAAAAGAACTATCAACATTAGAAACCATAAATTGTACTAATTTTGTTTTCATGTATAGTGAAAGTATGATATATAAATAAGTAATAAATGGATGAAAAGAGTAGAGATAAATAACCCACTAAATCTTTGAAATATTTGTGAAAATATAGAATAACAAGTCCAAAAAATGAATCGAAATAATAGATTAACCACCACCATATCCTAGAAAAAATCCCCAAAATACAACACAAACAGCATAACAAAATTAAAACCAAAATAATTAAAAACCCTTAGGAAACTCACATGGACATCATACCTTACTGTAATGATAATACACCACTGACAAACACTACCGATGGATGTACTCTACCATGGTTGAATAGAATCCACAAGAGAATCAGTTTATTTTACCATGCCCCTATGGAATCTCCAAATAAAACTCCAACCAGAGAAAAAATTAGAATGGTCCAATAGAAAGATCAAGGGAGGTGTGTAGAGTGTGATGCTAACCTAAATTCATGGAAGAAACATAAAAAATCATTCTAAGGGGTGGTGAATGGAGGAAGGTAGAGGGTTGTTAGAGGCTAAACTATGGACGACCACTTGGGCATAGGGGGATCGGGAGGGGGGGATGGAGCACCAGTGATGGCTAGCACTGGTGAGGGGGGGAAGAAAATGGAGTGGATGGAGAGGGGTGAACTGCATTAGTGAGGGATCAAGGTAGGCCATGATCGGGGGGGGGGGGGGAGAAGGCATGTTATTCTAATAAATGGATAAAAATTATAGGTTTTTTTTAAAAACCATTGTTAAATACCTGCAAAATTTTTATCTTAAGTTTAGTAAACCAAGGCTAAAAATCCTATCTTAAACTATGAATTTGGTGTAGTGTGTTCTTGCTAATAGATACATGTATCGCTTCAACCACAAGTATAACTAAACTATTTTTCATTCTTTTGGGTTAATAGTGTTCATTTTTATAGAATATATAACCATTAATTACATAACCATTATAAGATAATACATACACACTTGGTCATATCGTTTTCCATTAAATACATTCTGAAATTGTATCTGGATTTTCAGTTGAATCCATAAAAATATGGTCTAAAAAACATGCTATAAACTATTGATTATGTGTATTTGATATCCAGATTTCATCCCATGATATATTCAAATTACTAATAATTAATTTTTGGGTTTCAACATATAGCGCAACCTCTAAACTGATATAAAAATTTTAATGGTGATCTTACTCCCAAAAATATCTATTATAAAATTTATTTCACCCACAAGTCGCCTGGTGTGATGAGATTTTGGTAGATCAATTCTTTTCCACATTGGATATGTAGTCGGTAAATAATTCAATGGCTTCCTAACAAAATATCACTTTTCAATAAAACCGTATGTTCAAATTCTATTTTTGAAATACCTTTCAAAATCATCATATTCCATTAAATGGAATACATCCATCTATAATGTACAGAAACACATAGTTGAATCTCTCTAACTAAGTGAACCATCATATCCAAGAATGATGGTAGAAAGAGCATATCCAATTCATATAATATGAAAAAAATTCATTTGATATAGCTGGAAATTTCTTTGGGTATATATATATTTTGGCATATAATTTTGGAAACGAAATAGAGTTTGGTTAATGTATGATGATTTTTTTAAAAAAATTTAAACATAAAGCAATAAGCATTAGATCTTTCATCAAAACATAAAAATCATGTGACATAATGCCATTTAACATTAAATGATTCACTAAAAAGATTTTATTGATATACCCTCTAGAACCATTACTCCATTCAAGAAGTTAAAATACCGATATCTCTCTTTCCTAGAAAGAGTGTAAGTAGCTAGAGGAAGAAAATTCCATCTTTCACCCTTCAATGGTGTGAACTCTTCCCATATCCTCAAGATAATCTTGTCCAACCAAGCCTTATTTCCATACATTTACATTTCATGTGCATTTAGTAATAAGACAATTACACTATAACAGATATTTTTTCCACATTCATGACATCAAGAAAATGGTTTATGTAAAAACAATTCCAGTATGATTATTCACAAAAAAACAGATATCTTTTTCATATCTATTTTCATATTATTTTTAATGGAGGTTTTTGAAAAGAAGTGCCCATATAGTATAATTTATCAAATATTTAATCAGATGTTAGTGTATATGGTGTTGTACCTTCTTCTGAACTTCCATTGAATGATGGCATCTAAGATCAGTATTTATTTCACTAGGGTAAAAAAACTGCAATGTCCTAGAAACATAGTTTTCAACGAATTCTTCAACCCAATTGAGTTTATACCTTTTTTCACAAATGGGACACCATTGAGTACCTTTAATATTATATCCTGAACAATTTTCAAACGAATGAAATTCAATTATCATCCTGTAAAACATAGATCTCAATGTGAAATCATCATTTCTATAAGAATCATATAAAATAACACTTGAATCGCAAAATTATTTCCAATCTTCAATCAATAGATCCAAATAAACATCAATATCGTTACCCAATTGTTTTGGTCCTAATATATGGAGAGATAACATAATGTATTTTCTTTTAATACATAACCATAGTGGAAACACTACCACAGATCATGCCTTTGTGATCTCCTACTTTTATCAGTGCTAAAGAAAAAGAGATGATAAAAGTGACACCTTTAGTAGCTCTAGCTAAAAGCACAGATACATGTAACCAAAGAAAGTCTGGATAAAGGTATACCCTTTATCATTGTATTTTTAGCACTAATAATAGTGGATATTTATCATTGTTATTCATAGGGCTGATAAAAACATTTAATAAAAAATATAATTAATATATATAAAAGTATCATATTTATATTAACATTTTGATTTTTATTAATATACATTTATTAAGAATATAAATGTATATAATTAACATAAATAAGGTATAGTAATATATATTTTTTAATAATTCAAATATATATATATATATATATTTTAAAAAGTGTTTATAAAATTATAAATAAATAAATATAGATCTAAATAATTATAAAGTTGAAATAAGTATATTTAAAAATATATATATATTTAAATGATTATATAATTAAAATAAATATATTTAAGCAATAAATAGTATTATTATATATATAATTATATGAATTTAAATATTAATACATATATAGTTATCTAAATATATATAATTATATAAATATATTTCATTATATACATATATATAATTATTTATTTATTTAATAATATAAATATATATCATTATATAACTATGTATAATTATATAAATATAAACATATTTATATAAAATATTTATAAATATATTTATTTATAATTAGGATTATAAATATATATATACATAAATAAAAAAAAATTTATAATAAATATATTTAAGTAATATAGATTTTTTATATTTATAATTATATATACTTATATGTTAATAAATATATATAAATATAAATATATTTATATAAATATAAATAAATAAAAAAATAAATATATATATATATTTTTATATATAATTGTATAAATGGATTTATAATTACATAAAACTTTTTTTAATTTTATTTATTTATTATTATAATTATAAAAAATAATTTATATTTATATATTTTGAAGTAAGATTTATATTAAAACAAGTGTGTATATATATATCTATATATTAAAGTAATATATAAATATGATTTATATATCTTTTAATATAAACTAAATCTTGTTTTCATTATTTTTTATATAAAAAATTATCAAATTTATATTAGTAAAAATGTATACTAGTTTATTTATATACGTTAATTACAAAATGTGTATATAATTTAAATAAATATAATATATTAATATTTTATTTAATAAATTATGTAATATATACATTATAATAACATGTATTTATGTGCACATGGGTATATGAATTCGTGTATGACATTTGGGTGCTTACTCGAGTGTTAATGGTTCCCCGTAATCCTCTTGTAACAACCCGAATCTGGAGCCACTCAACTGGTTCCCCATACCCGTTTCACCACATGACGTCAAGTGTATTTCCCCAAATGACAGAGGATTACGACTAGTAGCGAGGGCCTTGGTGAGTCATTGGGGACATTATTCCCTCATTTGGTAAGGTATATGAGGAAAAGGAAATAACAGTCAACAGAGGAAGTAGTAAACAATATACAATAACTGAAACTAAACAGTGGAAGTAATGAATATATAGTAATGATGATAATGATGTAGCAGGTACAAGTATCTATGGAAAACAACAAACACAAAAATGTGCTGAAATACAACTGAGAAACAAAGTATGAAATGTAAATAGTAACTCGAGCAGCATCGCAAGCCAAATCTCGATTCTATGCTATCCAGTTCCTACCAACCATCATTTACGTGAAGTATAAGGGCCACAATACCTATCCATACCTACAACCATAGAACCTATTTGGGCCGAATAGTAGGACCCAAACAGGGTGTGAGACTAATCCCAGTAGGCAACCACCACAAGATTTGTGCCCTACTGTCAGTGAATAATTAGCAGAAGTAATGAATGTAAATATAGTAATGAACTAGGAGTACACAAGTAGACAATCCTACCAATTACCATTAAAATTCATTTATCAATTTATTAATTCATTAAATCAAACAACCAAGGAATCTAGAATGTATCTCTATCACAAGGTAAATAGGTAACACAACAGGCATCAAAAGACTACCTAATCAACAAGTAGGAAAAAATATCCAAGATTGTGCTTTGGATTGGTAGAAATATCTAAACCAACCAAAAAATCCACAATCACACTGACTCTCTGGGTGGCTCAAATTAGAATAACCCTTTAGTCAAGTTTAAATACAATGGCACAAACACTCCGGGAAGCTCTCATGTCGATTCCCTTGTGGTCTTATATCATTAGCAACATACACTCTGAGGAAGCTCTACAATCTAATTCCTCATGTGGTCTCGATATGTGCGTAAACTAAGGACACTCTAAGGATGCACAAAGTCCAATTCCTATAGGTCCTGCATACGAAACTAATTTTAACAGACCCACTAGGGAAGCACTAAACCGTCTACTCCCTCTTTGGTCTCATGCACCAGGTTCTCAGAGCCCTGAGCAGTCCAATCATGTGTAATCGACTGTCAGCAGCCCTAAGTAAGTTATAAAACTACTTGGATAAAATATAAAATGCATCAAAAGCATTGAAATAGCAGGCAACACATGCAATCAGTTATAAAAAGCAAACAAGCAATTGCAATAGGGGTTTCCTTGCAGGAAAACTGTTCCAAATGACGATAAATAGGCAAACAGGGATAACACCCATGGGGTGATCCTAAAACATGAAATCAAGCAAATATCATTATCAATTATCCTTAAGCTAACAAGAAATCTAAGCCAATTAAACAATAGGACCAAAATACATAACCTGGGATACCTGAAACATGGGAATCCGACATTTTTTCACAAAAACTCAAAGAAATTCAATGTAAGGCATCAAACCACCTACCTCAATCCTAGGAGAACAACATACTTGAACCTTGGCCCTTGAATCATACTAGAATGCATTATACCTGCAAAAATGTCAAAAAACATCATCCTACAATAACCCTCATAAGAAAAAAAAATCAGGAAATGTGGCCAAAGAATAATCAAGAACTCACCACTACGATTCTATTACAACCGACGGTGTTTGAATCGGATAACTGGTAAAATATTGGTGGTTCAGAGAAGATTCGGCCTCCTTGGACGCCTTGGATTGAAATAGGTGAGAAGAATATGAAAATAGTGATAAGACGCGACCTCGGTCCGTTTAACGAAAAAATGAAAGTACACGTCGTGTACTTCTGGAGTACATGGCGTGTACATTCCTTTTTTGTACTCTGCTTTAGGCGGCCTCAAAGTCACCTTTACATGGCCGTGTGTGTGGCCATGACACGACAGACACACGACTTCTAGAGGCATCAATGTACATAGTGTGTACTTATAATGTACATGACGAGTACTCCCAAAATTTCCAGATTTTCCTCTTTTTCTCAAAAACTACTAGAAAAAGAAAAACACACCTGAAGAGAAGATCCGAGTTCATACAAATTTCCCCCCTTAAATAAATTCATCACCAAATTTCCCTAACAAGGCAGCAAAGAAGAAACCTCGATAAAATCTGGCCATTGTGATGACATATCGTCCTCCCTCTCCCAAGTTTCATCTTATACATAGTCGTGATTCCATAGCACCCACACTAGAAGAGCAGACCGACCATGGAGTACCTTTGAACTACGATCAAAAATCCTGATAGGATGCTCCTCGAATGATTCATCCTGCTCTAGCTCAACTTCCTCGGGTTGAAAAACATGAGACGATTATGAGAAAGGGCGTTGATGCTTAGAGACATGGAAGACATCATGCATATCCTGGTACCTCTGAGGAAACTGCTGCCTATAAGCAACCAGCCTGACTCTCTCCAGAACCTCAAACGGTCTGACGTATCTCAATGAAAGCTTACCCTCTCTCTTGATCCTCTAATCTCCCAACCATGGGGTAACACGTAGGAAAACCTGATCTCCGACCTTGAACACCAATGGTCATCTCCACTGATCATCTTAATATTTTTGCCGAGATTGGGCAGTAGCGATCCTTTTCTGATCAACTCCACCTATTTAGTGGTCTCCTGAACAAGACGAGGTCCCAGCAGAGTAGCCTCTCCAGCCTCCATCCAACATAAGGGTGACCGGCATGGCCTACCATACAAAGCCTCGTAAGGTGCCATCTGAATAGTTTCTTGAAAACTATTATTATAGGAAAACCTCACTAGAGGTAAATGTATCTCCCAAGAACCTCCAGAATCAAGGACTCATGCACCTAGCATGTCCTCTAGCACTTGAATCGTGTGCTCTAACTGGCCATCTGTCTGGGGATGGTAAGTTATACTCAGAAGTACCTGTGTACCCAAAGCCTTCTGTAACCCTTTCCAGAAATGCGACCTAAAGTGGGAATCCCTATCTGAAATGATAGTACTCAGAACTCCATGAAAGATTACAATCTCACGAATGTACAATTGTCCAAGCTCATCAACAGCAAAGGTCTCCTTAATCAGTAAGAAGTGAGCAAGCTTCATGAGCCTATCAATGACAACCCATACTGCATCATTCCCTCAAGGCGATCTCAGTAACCCTGTCAAAAAGTCCATCGCGACATCATTCCACTTCCACTCGAGAATGGGTAGCTGCTGAAAAAGCCTTGCTGGTCGCTGGTGCACCGCCTTCTCCTACTGATAGGTTGAACAACTCATGACAAAACCATCAACATCTCTCTTTATACCTAGCCTCCAATACTGGTGGTGTAGATCATGATACATCGTGGTGATTCTAGGATTAAATACCCAAAATGATGAATGAAAGTCTCACATCAGCTCCTCACGTATATCTGCAGGCACCCATATGTGTCCCTATAAACAAAAGATCTCACCCTTGCCTATGGTCTATCCGAGAAGTGGGTCCTGTTCTGACACTCTTTACTGTAGGGCTAGGCCTTCAGAATTTGATAGCTGCCTCATTCGAACTCTGTCAATAAGGGTAGAGGTAACAGCTATAGAAGAGAGAAAAGTCTGATCCTGTCTGTCATGAACCTCCAAATGCATTTCATAGAATAAATCCAGAAGCTTCCACTCGCTACTGGCCTGCTGAACTGTCTGTATTTGAGTCCTCCTTCTCAGTGCTTCGGCCACAGCGTTGCCTTTCCCAGGTGTATAAGCAAGCTCAAAATCAAAATAATGCAGGTACTCAACCCACGTCCGATGTCTCAGATTGAAGTAACATTGTGTGAAGATATACTTGAGTCTCTTGTGGTCAGTATATACCAAAAAATACTCTCCTAGAAGATAATGTCTAAAAAATCACAATGCATGAACAATTACATACAACTCCAGGTCATGCGTAAGATAGTTCCTCTCATGTGGCCTCAACTACCGAGATCCATATGCAACAACACGATCCTCCAGAATAAGGACTACTCCATGGCTGATGATATATGCATCACATAAAACTATATAACTCTTGCCCGGCTTCGGAAAAACTAGAATCAGTGCTGAAGTTAATCTCACCTTCAGCTCCTGAAAGGATGAATCACAGGCTTCTGACAAAACATACGTCACCCCATTCTTAGTCAAGACCTTCAATGGCACTGCTAATCATGAGAAGTCCTGTATAAACCACATGTAGTAACCAGTCAGCCCTAAGAAACTTCAATCCTTGAAGAAATTCATTGGCTGCTCCCATGTAACTACCACTCTCACCTTCTCCGAGTCTACTGATACTTCTTTCTCTGAGATGACATGACCCATGAAGTGAATATCGTCCATACAAAAGTGGCCATTTGAGAGATTAGCATATAACTGACGCTCCCATAGTGTACTCATACTGATCTCAAGATGGGTAGTATGGTCGTGTCGAGTGTGAGAGTACACCAAGATATCGTCCATGAAAACCACCATGAAAGAATCCAAGTAAGGATGGAAAACTCTGTTCATCAGCACCGTGAAAACGTTCGGCGATTTTGAGAGACCGAACGACATAACCAAATACTCATACAGACCATACCTGCTCCAGATGGGTGTAAGAGGTATATCAGATGGTCTGACATGCAATTGATGATAGCTGGATCTCAATTCGAACATTGAGAGCATCTGGATCCTTAAAGCTCATCAAAGATATCATCTATCTGTGGAAATGGATATCGGTTCTTAACCATCAACTAGTTTAGTTTCTGATAATCCACACAAATCCATAATGTACCATCCGCATTCTTTGCAAAAAGAACGGGCGAACCCTAAGGAGAAGTACTGGGTCAGATAAACCCCTTTGCCTGCAACTCCTCCAACTGCTTCTTGAGCTCCTGTAACGCAGGTGTAGCCATCCTATAAGGGGGCATGGATATCGATACTACTCCTGGAACAAGCTCAATAGAGAAGTCTACCTATATCTTTGGATGAAACCATTAAAAATCCTTTGGAGATACATTTGGAAACCGATCAACCACTGGAGGGAAAACTATCTGGGAAGTACCCTAGTCATCTAGATATAAGCTTGCAATCTGGACTGTAACACCGCCCATCCCATGATGCTCTGGTCCAGCTCTGCTTTCCTGGTCATCCCATTCATCCTTGTGAAGAAAAGTTCCACCCTCCGGTGATGTGAAACTCACCATACGTCTATAACAATCGACAAAGGCCTAGAAGGGAACTAACCAGTCCGTACCAAGTATGAAATCATATCCTATTATCTCCAAAACATAGAGATTTCATGAAAAACAACACCCACCATCCTCAAGGGGGCAGTCTAAGAGCTAACACACACTAGTCATTCTAATTCCCAAGGGAGTGTCTAGTGTCATCATTTCCTCATAAGTATAAACAGTAAGTCTAATACTTTCCATTGTATGCAAAAAAATAAATCTATGAGAAGCTTCGATATCGAAAAGTGCAAGGGATAAATCTAAGGCTAATAAAATCATACCTCCAACTGTAGAAGGTCCAGGATCCTACTCCTGATGAATTTACTCTACCATAAAAGCCTGGACTGCACCGCGACCCTGTCTAGCAACCTGAGATCCCTGAGCTGGCCCTCCCGGAGCCTGACCACTGCACCCATGGCCTCTACCCTGGCCTGAATGACCTGAAGAACTCCAGATCCCAGTCTACTGCGGAACTGGTAATTCTGCTCCTATATGTGGAGTAGAAACTGATCTTCCCTCACTAGCCACATGGAGGAAAACCTTGCAGGACACAAAAGATGACACATCTTGCTACAAGATAAACACTCTAATGAGGCTCTCAGGAACTGATTCTTCTTATGCATGATTTTTCTCTTAATGATAACAAAACACTTGGTTTCCAGAAGGAAGATCCCATATACCAGAAGAAATACCTCGCTTCCTCCAGTCACCTCATGTAGACTCTCGGTGGCGCTTCGTACATTCTATCTGAAATGAATCAGCCCTGGGTGCTGAACCGCCCTGGTCCATAGATCCATTATCCCTCATATTTCTCTCCATGATTAGTGCCTAGTTGAATATCAGTGTAATAGAAGTCAACTGAAAGACTTTCACCTGTGATCTGATGTTCGGTTTGAGGCCTTCCTCAAAATTCCTCGCTAAAAACATTTCATCATTCACTAGAGTGGGAGTGAAAAGCTGTTACTCGGTAAAGAGAGAGGAATAATCCATAACTATTAGAGTAACCTGATGCAAGTTCATGAAATCTCTTTCTCTGTCATCCCTCAGCGTCTCTCAGTAGAAGTAGTCGTAGAACGTATGTTGAAACTCATCCCAAGCCATAGCCTATTGGCGCCCTTCCCTCAAAACCACATCCCAACATATTTTGGCATAATCTCATAGCATATTAGTCACGATCTTCACTCTCATCTCTAGAGGAGTCTCCAACTGCTCGAAGATGGGTAGCATGGCTTCAAGCCATGACTCCACAGCCTAAGGTCCTCCATCCCCTATGAACGTGGGAGGATGATGCAACTGAAAAACACGTGTCTACTCTTCCATAGACGGGGAAGGATGCTGAGCTCCCTGGAAGGATTGGATGAATCACATGAAACCCTCTCTAAACTGTTCATCAGCACCAGAGTCTGGAATCACTGCAGGTTCCATGTTCTGAATGATAGGCGGAACTACGGGTAGTCCCTAATCTGCCGTATCAGGCATACGGGCATAGCATGGTTCCTGACATGCATCGGGAGGACATCTCAATTCCATGACTCTAATAGTTCAAAATCACATTTTAGATCACATTAATAGGAAGTGAAACCTAGAAGCATAAGAAGGGGATAGGGGAAAGAAGCATTCAAAAATTTACAAATCATGACTACATGGCGTGTGTAAGGGCTATACAACGTATTCCCTTAAGCCATTTACATGGGGATGTACATTTTCCAAAACTGGTCGTGTAACACCCCAAACACATATCGTGTTATCCATATACACGGCGTGTACCCGAATACTTTTTACCTTCCAGATTCCTTCTACACGGTTAAGACACCCGGCTCTCCTAAGACAAAACTACACAACGTGTCTAAGGAACAGACGACATGTACTCAACAAGATTCACCTGGCCTATGTTTTTAGTGACACGGCTTGTGTACCCCGGTCACACAACCCAGAGTGTTCGAGAAGGATATGACATGTACTAAGAAGTCCAAACATACCGTGTGGTTAGATACATGGCCGGGTACATGGCTGACACTACACGGTGTGTTTTAGGCCGACACGATGTGTATGAGAAGGATAACACCGACCCGTATTGTTCGTGACATGGCCGAGTACCTAGATCAAACTAAAATGTGTGTAAAATTAAACCACGACATGTATGTGAAAAGATAACACGACCCATGTTGTTCGTGAAACGGTTGGGGTACCTACTTCAAACTACACGACGTACTATACTAGTACACGACATGTTCCTAAAAGATTTTTCCCAACCCCGTGTCCTTGCTCGCACGGTTAGTGACATGGCTATAGACTAAACAACATGTATTCATAAAGTAAACACCGTGTACTTTGGGTTTTTCTAGGTAGTAGCCTCAGAACTACACCGAAGCCCAGAAAACATAGAAAAACAAGCATTACAGTTCCAAATTCTAATCTGTGGGGGACCATACTCCCCACGAATCAAAGCTTGGCATCATAACAATGCATATAACAAGTAAATAGTATAACAAACTCACGATCCACAAAATACCAATCCTCGAGGTCCCATAACACCTTGAAGACCAAAGTTTGACATCCATGATAAATAAGATCTAAATAAGTGATACCATATCAACATAGAAGGTATTCTATCACAACATCTGTCACAAAAACATGCATAGTCTATCACAAATTCTATCAAAATAGATTGCTACATCTAATGTAATTCAGATGGCATGGAAAAATTCATGACATGTGATTTTCTAACTAGTACCTATATGATGCATGTGATGACATACCCTCATCTAATCTTCTTGCAACAAAATAGAACCACAATCATATAAACAATAACATCACAAAACAAGTGCACCACCCAATGGTGAATCCAATTATACTGTAACATTTGCAAAACTCGAAAATTACAATAATTGAGGTAACCTAGATTTTCCCCTATACAGGGGTTTTAGAACTCCTGGGCACAGCTATATACCATTTACCTATTTCATCCTATCCCTGTCTAATGTCTCTAAACAGTATGTCAATAAAGAATGAAAAGAAACCTCCCTTTGATACCACTTTGTAATGACCCGAATCTGGAGCCACTCAACTGGTGGCCCGTACCTGGTTCGCCACATGACCTCAAGTGCATTTACCCAAACACTAGAGGATGCTGACTAGAAGCAAGGGCCTTGGTGAGACATTGGGGAAACAATGCCCTTATTTGGTAAGGTATACAAGGAAAAGGAAATAAAATTCAATAGCGGAAGCAGTAAACAAATACAAAAACTAAAACTAAACAGAAGAAGAAATGAATATACAGTAATGACGATAATGATGCATCAGGTACAAGTATCTAAGGAAAATATCAAACACAACAACATGCCAAAATACAACTGAGAAACAAAGTACAAAAAGTAAACAGTAACTCTAGCAACCTAACAAGCCTATGCTCGGTCCTATGCTCTCCAGCTCCAACCAGACATCATGTACCTGAAGTAGAAGGGCCACATTCCATATCCACACCTGCAACCATATAACTTGTTTGGGCCGAAAATCAGGACCCAAACAAGGTGTGAGACTAATCCCAGTAGGCAACCACCACAAGATCTGTGCCGTACTGTCAGTTAGTAACATAGCAGAAGTAATGAATGTAAATGTAGTAATGAACGAGGAGTACACAAGTTCAAAATACTACCTATTACCACTCACATTCATTTAACAATTAATTAATTCATTTAATAATACAACCAAGGAATCTAGAAAGGCTCTCTCTCCCATGGTAAACAAGTAACATAGTAGGCATCAAAGGACTACCTAAAAAACAAGCATGCCAAAAGATCGAAACTTGTGCTTTGGCATGGTAGACTCATATAAACAAACCAAACAATCCCCAATCACACTGACTTTCTGGGTGTCTCAAACTAGTAGAACCCTATAGTCAAGTAAACATACAAAGGCACTGACACTCTAGGAAGTACTCACATCGATTCCCCTATGGTCTTCCATCGTTAGCTATAGAATCTCTAAGGAAGATCTTATATCTAATTACTTCTATGGTCTTGATACATGTGTAATCTAAGGAAAATATTAGGAAGCACAAAGTCCAATTCCCGTAGGTCCTGCGTACGAAACGAATTTCAACAGACCCCCTAGGGAAGCACTAAATCGTCTATTCCTTCTGTGGTCTCTCGCACCAAGTTCCCACAGCCCTGACCAGTCTAGTCATGCATAATAGACTATCATCATCCCTAAGTAAGTTTGAAAAATACTGGGCTAAAAGATAAAATGCATCAAAAGCATTAAAATAGTAGGAAACACATGCTATCAGTTATAAGAAGGAAACTAGCAATTGAAATAGGATTTTCCTTGTAGGAAAACTATTCCAAATGTCGATAAACAACCAAACAGGGATAACACCAATTGGGTGATCCTACAAAATGAAAACAAGCATATATCATTATCTATTATCCTTAAGATAATAATAAATCCAAGGAAATTAAACAATAGGACCCAAATCCCTATTCCGGGATACCCGAAACATGGGAATCAGGCAATTTTGCACAAAAACTCAAAGACATTCAACATAAGGCATCGAACCACCTACCTCGATCATAGTAGATCGATATACATGAACCTCGTACTGTTAATCGGCCTAGAACGGTGTAGATCTACAAAAACGTCTAAAACGTTCAACCCACGATAACCCTCATAAGAGAAAGAATAATGAAACGTGGCCAAAGAAGAACCAAGAACTCACCACAATGATTCTATTGCAACCAACGATGTTCGATTTGTATAACCGGTGATGGATCGGTGGCTCAGAGACGATCTGGCCTCCTTAGACGCTCTGGATGGATATAGGTGAAGAAGATGATGTAAATAGGGATTAGACGCGACCCCGGTCCGTTTAATGAAAAAAGAAAGTACATGTCATGTACTTCTAGAGGATAGGTCGTGTACATTCCCTTTCCATACTCCGCTTTAGATGGCCTCCATGTCACCTTTACACGGCTGTGTGTGTGGCCAGGACACGGCCAGCACACAGCTTCCAGAGGCATCGAAGTACACTACGTGTACTTATAAAGTACATGGCGTGTACTCTGAAAATTTCCAGATTTTTCTCTTTTTCTCAAAAACTACCAGAAAAGGAAAAACATACCTGAAAAGATGATCCAGGTTCTTACACCTATATCTGAATTGAGTTCAAATATGGATTGAAATGAATTTTCATAGGCATTATAGAATTACTATAGCACATTTACAGTGCAGGTATTGTAGAGAGGAAATTTAGCAGAAGTACTATCCAACTTCAATGTGTTTTTTGTCCCCTAGGCCATCAGGAAATCAAGAGGGCAGAGACATAGGCATGACATGGGAAGACGATGTTCCATACATGATGCAAGTAGGACCTTTGGGCCATCAAATGGTGGTTCCTTCAAGTTATCCTATAATGGGCCTATGATCATGTACTAAAAAATGGGTCTCTGGACCTATATATGTATGTAATAAAAAAAGGATTGAAGGGAACGCTATCACTAAAGGGGGTCTATGACCTGCCTTTCTAGCCTGTGTGTGTGGTGTGTGTGTTTAGTTACAATTTTACCCCGATGTACTTAATATATATATATATATATATATATATATCTGTGTGTATGTGTGTGCATGTATATATATGTGTGTGTAGATTTGTATGTGTTTATATTTATGTTTGTAATTCATGTAAATGTTCTAAATTTAGTTTTTAGTATGTTTTAATTTATTTAATTTAATTTATTCATTTATTATTGTATGTTCATTAGTAATTCTGAAAATATATTTATTCAATTTCTAATTTTTTTAAACATTTATTTATTTACTATACATGTAATATTTTCAAATTGTTTGTAATTTATATGAATAACATTTATTCAGGATTTTTTATTAATTTTTAACATTTAAAATACGTTTAAAATTTATATACTAAGTCTTTCCATGGTCCTTTCACCTTCTTGATCTTGTTGAGGTATAATTCTAGAGTTCCTTTCTTGAGAAATATCACAATCTTTATCTGAGGCTTTCCAAAAAGAGACATATGAATATTTCATTAGGTCACTAAAGTGAGAAGGGAACCATTCCATATTCATAGGATCATTTATAGGAAGAACCTGTTGGGAAGAAGTCTACAATTTACTACTAGAGGAATCAACCTTTTCAACCTGCTGAGGTTGGGAGTAAGGGTACTATTATTTGGATTTCTGAGGGATGACCAATTGAAATCCATCTACATCCAATTGATTTTTTTACCTTTTCAAACATTTTCCTCCACCAGTTTCTTCTAATTTGTAAGCTGACCCACACAGTCTTGAACGAAATCTTCCTTAATGGTTTTTCCATCCATTGATGTCACATCATATCCAGTATCCATCACCTGATGATCGCCCAATCATCTCTCTCTAGTTTTCTCTGAATAACATTCTCTACATTTATTTATAATGCCTTCCGATTTGGGTGGACCCAATGCCAATTTCTTCTTCTATAGGAAGGTATCATTTATTCATGGAGACACTTGCTAGGTGTATTTATCCACACTATTAACAATGAGATTAGTTTCTTGTGTATTAACATTAAAAACAAAATGTAGATTACCCATGGTAGTATGGTTTCGAACATGATCAACATCACGACCATCAATTTTAGAATTGGACAGCCTATCATCAATATTTTTCAGCTTATCACAACACAGTTGACCATCAATAGATGTGTCATCGTGACTCTCCCAAACATCCTTCACATGAATATCTTTAAGAGATGATCTGGTGTGAAGATCATCAACTTCGATCACAATATTATCCCATCAGTTTCCTTCCTAGATCATAGAGGACTCTACCTTACCTATTTTCTTATGAGCTATCACCCCATTCTTGTCTTGATGATCATAATGATAACATGTAGCCCAATCTCGACCAATAACTTCAGTCTTCCTGAGGGATCTTCTCCATTTGGTGGTTTAACCCCCTAACCTACAACATATACTGCAACAAGTTTGAATTTAAATTGTTCAAGCACATGAAAAAACATCCTACAATAGGCACACCTAAATTCACTATTGGAATTAACAATAGAAAGTAAAATATTGCAACATTTATTACTAAAATTGGGAAATTTATAAAATTTAATGTGCTACTCAAATATGTGTGCACCATCACCCAACACAATTGTTTCAGTGATAGTGACAGACATTCAATCTGAACATGTATTCAGAAAAAATACCCAAACCTTTCACATTTTTTATTGTGAAATTTGATAAGAATGACAACAGAAGATTAAACATCCCACAAACTTTGAGGATTCCAAAGGTACCAATAGAGGCTAATAACTCAATACCACACTTGAGTGGCCGAGTTTCCAATCATTGATGGGTTGAATCTGGGGTCCTAGTCTTGTATTATAAGAATTTCAGGCTTGAGTGGGAAAAATCCCATACATGAATATTTCACTTTAAAATTAGACTAAGGAAAAATGATATGGGAAAACCCCTAAGCAAGATAAGTGATATTCCATCCACCCAAACCAATAAATTGGATAAGGTGGATTCCCAATGTCTCACGCTTCCATGGAGTCTTTTGTCCCACTAGGCATGTGATAATCAAGTGTTTTCATTCTTCTATACACTGAGATATAGTTGAGTGGTTCATTTTGATGAGAGCTAGAGATCAGTTTTTTTATGATCCTTCAAGGTGTTGAAGACCAGAATCAAGATTCATTAAAAAACATAATTATTAGGTTGTAACCCTAATTCATATTATCATTGACTAAAATAGAGGATGAGAAAATCATTTCCTCCTTAAAAGAGATACAAATATAATCATCCTTCTTTAATAGATGAGCATTGGAATTCTCAACATCATGAATGGAATTCATCAATCCCTAAAACCTAGAATCACTATTGGAATCACTATGGGGGTCTTTCCAAAAACCCATCCCTAATTTTTATTATAATTTTATAAATACATATATTTTTATATTAATAAATATATATAAATATATTAATATATATATAAATATATTAATATAAATATATTTATATTTATAATTATATACAAATATTTATAAATATATTTATTTATAATTATAAATATAAACATATATATATATATATGTAATTATACAATTAAAATAAATATATTTATATATAACTATTTATTTAGGGGTACAAGTACAATGAAACACACACACACACAAACAAACACATATTAACCCATGATTGGTGGGTCATAGCCCCCTAAGGGATAACCCACCCATTAATAGTCTAAAGACCCTTAAAAATAATTATAAATATATAATTATAAATATATATATTGAAAATTATAATTATAAATATATATATTATTAAATTTAGATCTTTATGATTGTTTTTATCCCTGATGAAACTACTCTTTTTTAGTGCTAGAATTTTAGCACTGAGAAATAATATTTTTATTAGCACTTTTTAGTGTTGAAAAATAGGTATCTTTATGAGTGCTAAAAAAATATTCATAAAGAGTAGTTTTTTCATCACTTTCTATTTTAGCACTGATAAAACTACTCATTATTAGGTTTTTTTGAAATCATTAATAAAAAACATACGCATTCTTATAAAATAACCCTAATAGAGTTGTATCCTCTCCAAGCCTTAAAGCTCTTGTTGAAGAAGATCTATGTCGATGCTCTCACTAAAGCCTACTACAACCTCCACTTTACTTTCTTGGTAATTTGATCCAATCCAAATCTAAGTAAATATTTTATTTTTCTTGTTTTACTTCAAGTTTCACATCTTATTAAAGCTCGATTAGGGAGCTATTTTCTCTTGTTTCATTAAACCAATTACTTAGGATTTCTCCCCCATATTGTCCAGAAGACCCACCCCGAACCCCCCTTCTCCTATTTTCATCTCAAGGAGGGATATCCCTTAATCCTTGGTCATTGGAGGAATCATCACCTACTATCAAAATACTGTGGTTTTACATGAGTCCTCTTGTCTTATTTCTTCATTTATTTCAGTATCTTATTTGTTACCATCATTTTTATATAATATGCCATATTTTCTAGGTGTTTTTCTGTTTTTGCAATTTCTCTAAACTCTAGAAAAATAGGGTATCCATATTGGATGTGTGGTATTTATAGGGAATGACATAGGTGGTATCTTTGAATTAACTCATAGTCTTGCTTATTTTTTCAAGTTCTTGAGTAGTACGGTCAGTCTGGCATGATATGCCTTAACCTAATTAAAAACATATGTTTTAAGATATCATTGTCTAACATTTAATGAACCCCTTTTCATAAATTCAGCATTATAAAGTGACCACCAATTAAAAATATTAGAGAAAGTGTTTAAAATTGGGTTATCTAGTAAAATTCCATGTTTTTATATGGATAATGAATTTGAATACATTGAAGGGATACTTCTAATAAAATTAGTTAAAAGGAAATTTGGAAAAAATTTAGGTATGTGAAATGTATTTTTATAAAAACCAATTTTTTATTTAATGGGAACTTGTCATGACCCGTCCCCCAGGGATCGTGTCATGACTAACCCAATCCCTCCTTCCACAGGCCAGGGGTCGACGACTAGCACCGAAAGGTGTATTCCCTAAAACTGGAAAGGCATTGCCTTTATAACCTGTAAACACACGCAACCAAGCACACAATAAGATAAGAACTCAAGTAAACTGTATAGTAAAAAGAGTGTGTACAGTAAGAAAAGGAGGCCAGAATACAAGCCCAACTGGAATGTACATGAAAAATGAAAAGTACAAGTAACTGTAATAGATCCTATGAACCCCCGCCAAGGACCCTACCTGAAGTGTAGGTACAGATGTTGAACCGTCGTCTCTATGGTATGCCTCATCTAATGTCCACCCTTGATCTACCTTTGGTCTTGGTACTCTCATCCTCAGGCAGTGCTTTCCATTGTCTGCCCCAAACACAACAAGGTGCGGGTGTAGCCCATGTAGGGGTGAGTGTAAAGATACTTATTAGGGACCCTGAGACCCTCGATGGTCTCACAAAATCCAAAAAGGATAAACCAAAAATCATGAAATCATCTGACCACCATACTTATGTATATTCCCAAACATATTCCTAAGTTATCAAGTATACCCATATCATTTATGAGGAAACACAAGGCCCAACTCTTAGCCAAAGTAGAACTATTCCACGTAGGAATGAACACCATGAAGGTAACACCAAAAGCTTAAGTAACACAAAGTTAATGAAAAATAGAATAATACAACAAAGTTATCACCATGAAGTCATGTAACACAAAGGTATGCCACACAGAAAAATACCACAAAGTTATCACCATGAAGGTAAGTACCACAAAGGTACGCCACAAAGAAGAATACCACAAAGGTATTACCAAGAAGGTAAGGACTCATATCACAACACGTATAAATTAGGTATGGTAGTAATGATGATTAGATGTAACTGCTGAATCATCTTACACTATTAAGTGGTAGACCCACATAAGATCCTAAATCATCAGACCCACATAGGATTCTAATACCGCAGACCCACGTAGGATCCTAGAGTAGTCTCTTATGGATTTCTAAAGTAGATCCAGGTGAGACTCTCGAAAACATACCCATTTAGGATCCAACATCATTGACCCATGTAGGATCATATTGCACAGACACAAATACGACCCCTTTCTCATGTTAGAGCCAGCCGCAGGGTCCCGACACTAAGATCTCTTGATTTTGGGAGGGTCATCTCCTCAATCCATATGATTATACTCCAACTTCCACGAAGTCCCACGAAGAAGTATCCCAAATTCATCTATGTAAAAGGGTTCTCAACGCAACAGATGATGCATGAATCAGACGCCCGGTCTTTATGTTATTGGCCTTTTAGTCCTGAGGGCCCGATTAGATTGGTGTTCAATCCAACCTGGCCATACAACAACTTTGTTGAAAACTCAATTGGAGTATGCAATAAGGACCATACCAATCCATGTATTCTGTCGTCGTAGACGGTTCATCAAATAGATTCTCGTAGCTCAAGATATGGATGAAATAACAAAAAGGGGTCGAAGCTGGTCTGGGTCCGGTCTGACCCGGACCAACCTGGCCCAGGCGACCGGACCCATTTTGGGTCAACCTAGCCTGACCTAAGTCTAACCCTGGGTGCAAACTGGGCCACTGGGGCCGGCCTGGCCTGCTGGGTATCCCGCTCGGCTCGCGGTTGGCCGGATGAAAAACCTTCCTCCGCGTGGCACGACCACACGCTGCGCCATCACCGGCGGCTGACAGCAAGCTGACCACCCTCCCGTCGCCGTTGCGGCACAAGGACACGACTACTACATGCTCGGTGGTGCAGATGCGAGCTGCTTCCCTTGATCTATCATGGCTGGTGGGCCGTGACCCTTCTCTGGCAGTGCAGTCGTGCCACCACCATCGTTGTGGCTGGCCGGGGTGCCAGACACCGCTTCTAATCCCTTCCGGCAATGTTCCTCTAGTCATCGGGCGCGCCCTGGTGGGCCTTTCTTCATTCTGTAGACTCTTGCACTCACCTCAGGATTTCTCCGTCAATTAAAGACCATAAAAATCCCACAAAGGTTTCGGAGATGTCGTGCCGTGTTCGTTCGGCTTGTACCCTTCATATTAGAAAGATAGCTAGTGGAATATTTTCTCTTGAATCAAGAATAATATAAATGTTCTTAAATCATGATGAACATCAAGAACAGGGAATGGGAAAAAAAACAACAATACCAACCTTGATTGATCATTGGTGGTGTCATGAGAAGAAGTTGGTGAAGGTGATGAGTGTTCCAATGATCGTTGCTTCCGCAACACGCTTCCGAAGTCGGGCTTGTGCGTCGTCCTCATTCTTGATTCCTATGTATGTTCTTCATTGGAGAGGGATTTCTTCATTGGAGAAAGAGTGTCTCCAAAGTTCTCGTTAAGCCTCACTTTTTCCAATGATTTCCCAAGGAAATGAGGAGCTAGAAAATTAAAATAGTTTTATCAATTTAATTTATGTTTTCACAATTATAGTTGGCACAAATAAATGGAAAAATTAATTTAATTGCATTGGCACAATTAAATGGGAGGATTCCAAGGGACTTACCAACATTAAAGAGGGGTTCGGGTGGTCCTCTCCACTAGAAATCAAAGTGGGAATTTTCTAGTTTGGGTGGTACCCACCCCCATAAATCAAAAGGAGGGGTTTCAAAAGAAAAATAAAATGATAAATATTTTATTTTTTCTTCTTCCACGAAAAACTCAAAAAACAATCTTCTACCCTCGACCTACTATGGTCGAGATAAAAGTATCTTTAAGAGAATATCAGTGTTGCGAGTTCAACAGTGCCCACCGATTTCAATTCTGAGCACCGGTTCATAAGTTATATAAACCATCTCGCACGTTTACTGAACGTGACTAAAAATGTTCAGAAATTCATTCAGGGCACACTGTGCCTCATAATCACACACTATCAATTTTCACAGACTCGTAATATTCCATATAATTAAAAAAAATTACATGGAATTTTTTTGGGTCTTTAAATTCTCACCACCCCAGGGCTTTGCGTCCCTGAAAGACATATCACAGAAACTCAGAAAACAAGTGGGGTACTGAGCATGAATCTGAGCCTCCCGCTTTCATGTGCTCTCCTGGGGGTTCCTATGCTTCAAACATACTCACCCCAATGGTACCGATCTCCCATGATTGACCCACTCTTGTCGATTCAAATCTCTACTGGAACCTCCGTAAACATCGCCCCATCGTTGATGACCATCTCACCATGGTCAATTATGTGTGAAAGGTCATGCACATATCTCCTCAGCTGGGATATGTGGAAAACGTCATGCACCAAGTGCCGCTGTGGTGGAAGAGCTATGTGGTAAGCTACCTCACCAACTCTACTGAGGACCTGAAAGGGTGTGATGAACCTTGGAGATAATATGCGGCCCCAGCCAAATCTCGGAAAACCTCATTGGGGTGAGACCCGTAATAAGATGTGGTCACCATCCTCTAACTCTAGAGGTCTCCATCTCCTGTCGGCATAAGACTTATGTCTTCTCTATGTAGTCTTTATCCGCTCCTAGATGATCTGGACCTTCTTCCTGGTATTCCATACCATATTTGGTCCCATGAGTGCTGACTCCCCTGTGTTAGTCCAGTTCAAAGGAAATCTGCAAGGTCGGCCATAAAAATCCTCGAAAGGTTCCATCACAGTCATGGAGTGATAGCTATTGTTGTAAGTGAACTAATCCAAGGGAAAGTGATCCTACTAGCTACGACAAAAATCAAGGATGCAAGAACGCAACATGTCCTCGTGGGTCTGAATGGTCCGCTCGGTCTGGCCATCCATCTTAGGATGGAAGGCGGTGCTCAAACGAAGATGTTTCCTAAAATACTCTTGCAACCCTTTCCATAGTTGGGATGTAAAATGTGCATTACAATAACATACAATAATTGAGGGTGCACCATTTATCCGCACAATATCATGCACATAGAGGGGTCCCAAGCTCTCTATTGAACCCTGCTCTCTGATCGGTAGGAAGTGGTCCGACATGCTGAGTCGGTCATCAATCGCCTAGATTGAATCATGACCACTAGATGTGCATGGATGTCATGTCACGGAGTCCCTGGATATCTCTTCCCATTCCACTCTGGGACATCTAAAGTCTTAACAAAGCCTACTAGTACCTGATTCATCACCTTCACTTGCTGACAAGTGAGGCACCGAGAGACAAACTCTACTACTGCTTTCTTCATTCCCAACCACCAGTGCTATCGTCAGAGGTCATGGTACAACTTTTCCCCTCATGGATGTACCAATAAAGGGGATCTGTGGAACTCCCTCAACACTTCATCCCAAAGATACTTTGATACCATGGTACGTTCTCTGAAAATTATGAAATGCTCCCCACCTTCATAAAATCCATCAGGTACCTCTTCTGTAGATATCTGAGAATGTTGTGCCTTGCAGTCAGTGTCCCCTCCCTGCACCTCTCTGAATCACTGAAGGAGTGGGGGATTGACTGTAAGAGACTGAAAAAAATATGCTCTATCTCGATCCACAAAGGATATCTCCAAAGTAGCCAACTGCTCTATCGCCCCACCTAGAAGCTATATACCAGATCTCTGTCTGAGTGCATCTGCTACAATGGACCTCTTCCTAGGAGAATAGACTATCTCAAAGTCATAGTACTAGAGGAACTCAATCCAACGTCGTTGTATTAGGATCCTATTTTTTTGGGAGAAGATATACCTGAGACCCTAGTGATCAGAGTAGACCATAAAATGCTTGCCCATCATATAGTGTCACGACATCTTCAAGGGAATGACCACTGCGGCTAAATCCATGTAGGAGGTAGCATAGTTCTGGACATTCTGTCTCAGCTATCGAGAACTATATACGATCACTGGTCACTCCTGCAACCAGAAACATTCGATCCCGGTCCCTGATTGGTGACAGTAGAATACGTACAGAATGCACTCCTCTGAAAGCCTCAGGATGGGGGCACAAGCCAGCCTCTGCCTCCGCTTCCAAAAACAATACTGGAATCTCTCCGACCATACGAAGGGTTACCCTTTCATCATCAATGCTGAAAAAGGTGTTTTAACTCTGCAGAAATCTGGCACAAATCTCTGGTAGTATCCATCCAAACCCAAGAAACTCCGTACCTTCGTCACACTCTAGGGTGTCTCCCAATAAAGTACCACCTCAATCTTTGCTTGATCCACTGCAACTCCATCCACTGAGATGACATATCCCAAAAAGTGAACCTCTTAGATCCAGAACATTCACATAGAGAGATTACCATATATGCGGTGCTCTCAATGTGTGTTCATAACTATCTGCAAATGATAGGCATGCTCCTCCTCGGTTTCATAGTAGATCTGAATGTCATCGATGAAGACTACTACAAAACTATCATGGTATGGATGGAAGATCCCATACATGATTCTCATAAACACTTCTAGAGAATTGGTCATGCCGAATGGCATCACTAATCACATGTTGTGGCCATACATACATCAGAAAGTTGTCTTCTACACATCCTCGTTTCGTACTCTGAGCTAGTGATAGCCTGATATGAGGTCTATCTTTGAGAAACACCTTTCTCCCTTCAACTGATCAAAGAGGTCATCAATCCTTGAGAGTGGGGAATTTTTCATCACGGTCACCTGGTTCAGGCGTAGATATTTAACAAAAAGTATCAAGCTCCCATCCACCTTCATGAAAATCAAAATTGGGGCTGCCCAAGGAGAAACACTGGGCTAGATGAATCCCTTCCCTTGTAAGTCCTCCAGCTGTACCTGCAGCTCACGAAGCTCCATAGGAGCCATCTGATACACTGGTATAGATATCTGTGCCGTCCCGGGGTACAAGTCAATGTAAAATTCCACCTCCTTGTGAGGAGGTCGACGTCGAACATAATTAGAGAATACATCTGCATACTGGTACACCACTACAGGATAGCTCAGACTCTCCATATCAACTGCTCTGAGGGTAAGGCAAGACAACTGATTAGTGATCAGTTTCACTCTCCTCCTGGTAAGTCCATCCTATTCTAAAAAGTCTCCCTTATCACTGATGATTGTAAACCTAGTCCCATCTGTGCGGACACACCACACTTTGCACCTAATACAGTCTATATGAGCATGGATGGTAGATAGCCATTCCATACCCAAGACGATGTTGTAAGGCCTCAATGCCGCTACAAGGAGATCCCAGCTGAATCTCTCGCCTCCTAAAGTATGATCACACTGTCGGAACTAGTGTGTAATTGTAAAATCCTCTCTCATAGGAGTCTCTAGACGCAAGGATCAAGACAATGGCTCCGTCAGAATATCTGAGCTCTGAATGAGGGTAGTGTAAATAAAAGAATGAATGGAACCTATGTCTATAAGTACTGCAGCTAAGGTGGAGTAGACACAGATTGTACCTTGTATCATCTCCGGAGCACCATGGTCATAGGCCTCAGCTACCTGGAGTTGAGCTCACCCCTTTCCACCCAATCATTGTGGTCCTCCTCAGTCGAACCTCTGCCCTTGCCTGAGAGGTCCTTCGACCATCTTATGATCATTTGTATGGTGGGTTGGGCAGTCACGAGCCATGTGACCTTGCCCGCTGCATGCATAACATTTCCTGCACCTTGCATGACTGAATCTGTCTCTAGTGCCCTGCACAATCGACCCTGAATAATGCGGTCATCCACCTGTAGGTCTGGTCCCCTTGGACCTCTATGAAATCTATCTACATGTATCTTTAGAAAACTCCACTATGTGAATACCAATGGTGGGACTCGCTATTGGTGACTATTAACCAAGAAAACGCTTCACTAAAAGGGCTCGCTCTAACACCCCGACCTGCGTTGAGATGGTGATAGAAATCATTGAAGGCCTGATCTGCCGCCTAAATCCCTACTCAAATGTCTGGGGCCTAAATAATGGGTCCTGCACCATATCAGTGGAGTAACACGAGAGTTCGGTGATCCTCACTGAGTACTGAGCCACAATCATGCCACCCTACTGCAGATGAAGAATCTACTGTATGCGCACTGTGCAAAGGGTCATTGGGACAAAATCTGGCTAAAACAGGCTCTCAAAATCTGCCCAGAGAAGTGTTACGTCATCGTGAGCCTGGAGCATCAAGCTCCACCATCTACCTACAGCTGCCTGTAGAAGACTGGTGGAAATAATCACCATGAGATCAGCTGGTGTCCCTATCCGTTGGAAGACTCTCACCAAGACCTCCAACCAATCCTCAGCCACCTATCAGTATTTCTTACCATTGACCTTTGGTGGCCTATGGAACTAGAACTCGTGAAATGTGCTTAAGCGGCATGCACCCTCTACCGCTAGGCTGGTGGCATCAGTGGACCAACGGGTAATGTACCGCTGGAGCCTTCGCTGGTGACTCTACTGATAAAGGGCCTTGCACCGAGGCCTCATCACTTTGTGGGATATCCTCACGTAATATACCTGGAACCCTAGCTAGCTATCTACGTGGAGGAATCCTAAAAAGATACAGGTGATCCATGTTCAATAATTTATACATGGTGATATGACTCAATGAGTTCACAAATAAAACTTTTCAAAACACACACGCAGTCAGTTTTTTCAAGCATTAAGTCATAAATCAAGAGTCAGGGTCCTGGTGTATGGATACATCAGCCACCACACCAACAATGGATTCCCTAAACTGATAGCCACACTCAAAACAATTAACAATATTTCCATTAAAAAGATCAGTGTCCTATGTTCTATGGTAGAACCGACTCCTCTGATACCAATTTCTCATTACTTGTCCCCCGGGGCCCGTGCCGTGACTACCCCAAGACCACCTTCCATAGGCTAGTGGCCGGTGACAAGCACCGAAAGGCACATTCCCTAAAACTGGGAAGACATTGCCATTATAACCTGTAAACACATCCAACAAAGCACAAAACAAGATACAAACACAATTAAACTATATTGTAAAAAGTGTGTGTACAGTAAGAAAATGGGGCCAGACTACAAGCCCAACTGAAAAGTACAAGAAATCTAAAAAGTACTTGTAACTGAAACAGCTTCGGTGAATCCCACTAAGGACCCTACCTGAAGGGTAGGTACATCTCTCGAATGGTCATCTCTGTGGTACGCCTCATCTAATTTCCACCCCCAAGCTACCTCTAGTCCTGGTACTCTCGTCTTCAGTCAGTGATGCCTGTTGTTTGCACCAATCACAACAAGGTGTGGGTGTAGCCCATGCATGGGTGAGTATAACGATACTTAGTAGGGACCCCGAGACCCTCTGAGGTCACACAAAACCCAAAAAGGATAAACCAAAAATCATGAAAACATATGAAAACCCTACTTAGGTATATTCCCATACATATACCTATGTTATCAAGTATACCCATCTCATTCATGAGGAAACACAAGGCCCAACTCTTAGCCAAAGTAGAACTATTCCACGTAAGAAAGAATACCACGAAGGTAAAACCACAAGGGTAAGTACCAAAATGGTAATTCCACATAGAATAATACCACAAAGTTATCACCACAAAGGTAAGTACCACAAAGGTATGCCACATAGAAGAATACCACAATGGTATCACCATGATGGTAAGTACCACAATGGTACACCACACAGAAGAATACCAAAAAGGTATTACCATGAAGGTAAGGACTCATCTCACACTAGGTATCACTTATGTACGGTATTAAATATGATTATATGTAACTACTGAATCATCTAACCATGTTAAGAGGTAGACCCATGTAGAATCCTAAATCATCAGACCGACGTAGGATCCTAATATAGCAGACCCACATAGGATCCTAGAGTAGTCACACATGGATTCCTAAATCAGTTCCAGGTTAGAATCTCGAACACATACCCACGTAGGATCCCAAAGCATAGACCCACATAGGATCCCATGGAACAGACCCACGTAGGATCCCTTTCTCATATTGCAGCCAGCCACAGGGTTCCCACACTAAGCTTTCTGCATTCTGGGAGGGTCCACTCCAAAATACCAAGGTCAATATTCTAACTACCACTAAGTCCTAAGAAGAAGTATCCCAAAAGAAAAACACATAAAATGGTTCTCAACGCAACAGGCGGTGCATCAATCAGATGCCTAGTTTGTATTTTATTTGGATTTTAGTACAGATTGCCTTGTTGGAGTCGTTTTCGATCTAACCTAGCCATAAAAAAACATTATCTAAATCTCAACTGGGGTATACCATAAGGTCCATCTCAATCCAAGGTTTCTGGAGTTGCAAACAGTTCCCCAAACGGACACCCTTAGCTCAAGATATGGCCGAAAGAATGAAAAGGGATCGAAGCTGGTCTGGGTCCGGTCTGACCCGGCCCGACACAGATCTTGAACTGGGTCCGACCCACCCCAAGGGATCCAACCCGGCCCGCTAGGCCTGGCCCGGTCCACTGTGTGGCCTGCGATGGGCATCCCGGTTGGCTCACGGCTGGCTCAACGACCAGCCATCCACCGCGTGGCGTGGTCATATGTCGCACCATCACCGATGGCTGGAAGCGAGCTGGCCACCCTAACTTTGCCTCTATGGCACATGGTAACGGCTCTTGAACGCCCAATGGTTCGGTCGCGCTGCCACCATTGTCGCGGCGGTCGGGTGTGCCGACCACCTCTTCTGAGCCCTTCCAGCGACGTTCCTTGGGGCACCGGGTGTGCCCCAGTGGTCCGTTCATAATTCCGCAGACTACCGCACTTGCCTCGGGATTTCATTGTCAATCCAATACCATCAAAATCCCACAAATTCGGTGGGGAGGTCGGGCCATGTTCCTTCAGCCCGTACCCTCTGCGTTACAATGGTAGCAAGCGGCTTATTTATTCTTGATTCAATAAGAATATAAATATTTTTAAATCAAGGTGAACATAAAGAATAGGGAAAGGGGTAAAAAATAATAATCCCTACCTCAATTTATAATTGGGGGTGTCGCGAGAAGAATTCGGTGAAGAAGATGGGGGTTCCAACGATCGTCGCTTCTGCAACACGCTTCCGAGGTCAGGCTCGTGTGTCGTCCTCATTCTTGATTCTGATGTATGTTTTTCATTTGAGAGGGTGTTCTTCATTGGAGAAATATTTATCCAATGTCCTCCCTAAGCCTCCCTTTTTCCAATGATTTCCCCAAGTAAATTAGGATCCATCAAATAAAATAAGTTTATCAATTTAATTTACGTTGGCACAATTTATGTTGGCACAATTAAATGGCACATTTAATTGAATTGCGTTGGCACTATTAAATGGGTGGATTCCAAAGAACTTCCCCACATTAAAGAGGGGTACGGGTGGTACCCACCACTAGAACTCAAAATGGAGGTTTTCTAGTTTAGTTGATCCCCACCCCCAAAACTTAAAAGTAGGGGTTTGAAAAGAAAAATAAAATGCTAAATATTTTATATTTTCTTCTTCAAAAAAAAACTGAAAAAACTATCTTCTACCCTCAACCTATTGCGGTTGAGGTGAAAGTATCCTTAAGAGAATATTGGCGTTTTGAGTTCAATGGGGCCCTCATATTTCAATTCTGATCACTTTTTCAAAAGTTACAAAAACCCGCTCGCACGTTTTCGGAACATACCAAAAAAAAGTTCCGAAATTTATTCCGTACACACTGGGACATAGATTCACATAATGTCAATTTTCACGGACATTTAATATTCCCTATAATCAAAAAAAATTACATGGAAATTTTTTAGGTCTTTACAGAACATTTTGTGGACAAATGTGTCAGAAAAAAATGTGATTTTTTTGAAATAAGTGATGGGGTTTAAAAGTAACATGGCCTAATTTTGTCAATTTTATTTTCTTTAAAAGGGGAAGTGATATATATTTTTATAATTGGATTAGGTTTATTGAATGGATTGTTTCCTTTTTGTAAAAAATAACATAATTAAGTAACCATACTTTTAAAAAATTATATTCAGTAAAAACTTTATTCATCCATAAGTAATTTTACGTTTTCACTAAATATAAACTTTTCTCTTAAACATAGTTTCATTATTCTCTATACAATAAAAAATTACTGATGATAAATGACATAGAAATTAAATTTGATAGGTTTTTGTTTATGATAACATTTAAAAAGAAGTTTTATCCATTAATATTAAGAAATAAACATCCCCAAATCATTTCATTTTCTTATCCAGGATCAAATCAACATCCCAAACATGTTGGTATACAACCCTATAACTTTACGATTTTTAGAATTTCATTCCACAACCTCTATATATATTATATATTTATAATATTTTTTATATGTATGGAAACCAAATCTACTAAAAAATTGTCATTTTAATTCATATTATAATAATTTACAAATAAAACCATTGAAGAGCACTTGGTTTCATATAATGTTCTTTTTTAATAAATCTTTTGGAGTGAATAAAATGATTTCCAATGTATTGAAATTTTTATGTTACATTGTTATTATTCAATGAAGTGAAATTCAAAATCAATTTTTATATTGAAATAATTATATTATGTTTATGTCTACATAAAATTCCATGAAACATATAACATTGATTCTTTATTGACTCATTTTTCTATAAATGTTGAATTCTTCCTATGTGATATGTTTATATGAAATTGTTATGTATTATTTAAAAATACACATTCAAAAATATAAACATCATATAAAGATATTTTTAATGAATCATATCCATATATTATTATTTATTTCTTCCATATTTAATATATTTCATACATTTCATAGCTGTTATTTTATTATTAAAAATAATAAAAAATTTATCCATTACAAAATAATTTTTTACTTGTCTTCAAAAAAACTTATGGTATAAAACTCAATAAAAATTTTATTTATTTGAAATATGAAATGTTATAAAACATTTATATCATAATATTTAATGATTGGATAATATATCAATGAAAAATACTTATCACTGAAAATGATAAATATGTTTATACAGAAAAATAATTTTATAGTGGTAGAGATACAAAAATGATAATTGTAATAGTATTAGGAATAAAAATTCCCATTTTTTATAAAAACATCCATATATCAATTATAGCAATATCATTAATAATTTCATTTAAAAAATTAATTTCATCAAGTTCCTTATATGCACTATTATTTTAAAAATTATTTTAGTGCATTTTAAATAAAATCATCAATTTATAACATTTATTCTAAAGTATAAAAACAATATTACAATAACCATTTAATTATCAATAATAAACAAAATTTAATCTCTATAGAAAAAAGACTTAAATTGAAATAATTATTTTTGAATATGGAAGAAAAAGGAGGTATGTAAAACCGAATACCCAATATGATGAATCTAACAATTCATAGTGTTATTGGTAGATAGTATATCTAAATTATTCTCTGAAGAGTTAACAATTTTTCCCTTTAATAATGTTAAGAACATAATATTCCTTTATCTTTTTAGAATTGGTAGGTCATAAATCATTTTTCTATAAGTGACCCTACTCATGGTTTTTAGCATAGAATAACAATATTTATATTCCATAATTGGTATCTTAAGTGAAGACATAAGATGAATAAATTTCCAATATTACCCACTTGAATTATATTTTCACTTTGGTCACTAAACTCTTATCAAAATATATCTATAAAATTAGGGATTGGTTTGTTTTTTGTCTTGTATGAAACTAGAAAATTTAAAAAATGTATTACCTTGGTATCTTCCCAGAAAAAATTCTATTCCAACAAATAATACAATAGAATAATCTAATGATGGTTTTTCTGAACTGAAGCGAGAAAAATAAAAAGGCATTAGAGACATTTTCTAAAAAAACACAACAATTGTTTTTCTATTTTTTATAAAAAATGCTTCTTCCACCAATTTCTTCCAAACACCACCTTCTCCCTCAAGCCCACCAAGCTTGAGCCCTCCTAACCAGTCCCCCTTCTCCCCTGAACTGTCACTGTAGACCCCCCATCACCCCTGAATAAGAGACCTCATCGGCAGTGAACTATCTCCACTAATTCCCCAAATCCTAATCCTTCTCAATTGAACTCTCTCTCCCCAAACTCTCATCTCATCCCATGCCCCCTCACTGCCCAAAACCCTTATCATCACCCATTTTTCATTTTATTGTCTATTTTTATTGTCTCCCTCACTGCTCACACAATATACCCAAACTCTAAGAAAATTTTGGGTGTTCCATTTGCTGATTCTTGACGTCTATGGATGGTGATCCCAGATTGAGTTCAATACATGAAACGACCATTGATGGCGATGAATTTCTATTGATTCCAGGTTGTGTTTTGGTTCGTTCTTCAATTTACGATTGATTAAAATCATAATTTTCTTGATTTTTATGTACTATTTCGTTCTCTAGGGTGTTTTGAACCTCTTTGAGGTGAGATAGTGCCACCATTTTTAAAGGCGATGAGTTTGAGGCAGGTGGCCCATTATTTTGGGTCTTTAAATTTTATACATTTTCTTTCTTTCATTTTTAATGTTTCATTTGGATATCAAATTAAAATAATAATTTTATTCAAAATCTATTTAATGTAGAAATCACGTTTCACATGATTTCCACTTTAGTTCTAATATTCTTCTCTTATTAATTTTTTTTAAAATCCTACTTTAATTCATTTCACACTTAATGTTTTGTAAATGTCCAAAATACCTTTTATTAAAAAGTTAAATGTTTTAAGAGAGTTTTCTTAAAACTGGGGTTATCTCTTATTATTAAAATTTTTACTAAAGTTATATTATTTTTAAATGTATTTCGAGAGAGAGACAGAGATATATATATATATATATATTAATTATACACATATACATATACATACATATATGTTTCCATTGTTATTAAAGGAATGCATCATGGTGATCCATTAAGACATGTTCAGTGTTAGGGACCCCTGATCAATGCAATGCCAATGTAATTTCCATGTTTGGATTGTGCACTGTGGCATACATGATGTTGTGCCATGGAACTACGTGGAATTGCACACTCCATTATGCCATCCTAATTTTTGTTATTTTTTATTGTTTTTTGACCTTTTTAAACTAGATTACCAAATCTTATTAAAATAATATATTTAAACACACAGTTGCAAGCCAAGTGATTCCCCTTCTTCCTCCCTTTACTCTACGCGGCACATCGATTAGGTGCCATGATCTAAAACAACCATGAACTTAATTACCACCTTGCTACCCGCCCCATTATGGAATTAAAATGATTTTTTAGTTGAATTATTGCTGGTTAATTATTAAAAATATATTATTTTTCAAAATAATTGTCCACCAAAATTTATAATCATTTATTTATATTTTTATTATTAGTGAAAATTTCATCATCTATGTTATTATTTGTTAATATTTTTTAGTGCTTGTATCCCATTTGTTCCCCACCAGTTAATATTTCCATGCATTTTATGCCACGTTAAGTTCTTTTTTTCTAGAGGCCCTTTTCAACGTTGTATGCCATGCACCATAAATAACTATGTATGTGTCTGTGTAAATAAATTCACATGAAAATATTTGAATTTTTGCAAGAGTATATATGTATATATTCCCCAAATATGAGCCCTTGATCCCCCAAGCCTCAGCCGTCACCCCCGCGCCTGACCCCCTTCTTCCTCAAGCCATCATCACCAACCCCACTTCTTCACCTTCTCACCCCTTCTCCCCTGATCCCTACTCTCCCTTGACCTCACCACCACCAAAACCCACTTCTCTACCTTATCCCCCTTCTCCCATAACTCACCCTTTCAGAGAATTCCTCATGAAATTATGTATAAATTTCTATATAATTCCTTTGTAATTTGTGGTTTATATTTCATAGATGATTTTAAGTTATTTATTATGATTTAAATTATTTTAAGGCCCTTTGAAGATATAAATGATTAAAAAATTGATTTTATTATTGTATTAAATATTTCACATGCTATGATTAAACTTCATGTAACTAAAAATATCTTATACATCTATCTATAATGTAAAAATAATAAAACATATTAATAATATCATATTTAAATTGATTTTTATGAATGAGTTTTTTGATTTTGAAAAAGTAAATGTTATATGTATATATCTTAAAAATTGGGGTTGGATCCTCTTTTTTATTATGGAATAAAAGACATGTTTCTATCTTTTTAGAGGGAGAGACATTACATATCTAGTAGGGAAAAGGACAAGTGTCCCATGAACATGGACAGAAGGCCCAGTGCAGTGTCATGCCCACATCATCCTGCCTACGTCATGCTTGTGTCACCAACTAGTATGTAAATACCCCATGGGGATTTATAGTATTCATGCTCTGGTCATTAGGATGAAGAATTATGGGTTTTACCCCTCAGGCTCTACCCCAACTATAATATACATTTTTTATTTGTTTTTATTAGAAATCATTCATTATCTTACCTATGAATATTTTGTTTGTCAGTAATGTGCATATGTTATAATTTTCACATTTCTTTTTCACAATTAATTTTTTGAAATATCTATATTAATGTTTTTTTATTTGTTTAAATTCTAGGAATTCTGAGGAATTATAAATTAAATGATCCTATTCGAATTGGAGATGACATTCCCTTGACCACAAATGCACTTGATGATCCATTGGTCTCTCTCATTAAAACATTCACGACACCCTCCATCTGCCCCCATCAGCATTTAGCACACCCTCTATCTCCCCCTACCAACATCAGGCACACTATCCATCTACATCCCCTTAGAATCTATTACATTTTTTATAGATTCTATAGGTTCAACACATAGATACTACAAAATGATGGAATAGGTGGTTACTTCTATTTCATCACAATGATATTAGAGGGTGATAATTATAGGTAATTTTTTTATGAGAATACAGTTATTTCACTTTTTTATATTAATAAATATTTTTACCTAAAAGTTGGAATCAATGCTTCTAGATAGACAAATATGAATAGTTAATATGTTTGGAATCTAAATTGATTGAATTTAGTTGTCCCATTTGATTAATATGGGATCCCCATAGATTATGTTGTGATATTATTTGGTTAGATTCTCCTCCAGTTAGTAGCTGAGATGGTTACCCTTTCTATTACGTATTCTAATTGGTGTAAAATGCCTTAATCTTGTAATAATGAAGTGTTTTATTCCCCAATATGGGTAATTTAAAAAAACTATGGCTTAATTTAATAACATTAGTTAATTAAATTCTAATATTTTTAGAATGAGTATCTTTTTATATAAGTTATTCCATTTCCCCATTGTTGATGTTATCACCTGAAAGTGGATGTTGTAAAATTTGGGTATGAAATGGAACTATTTTGAAATGATGATTATGGAATAACTTCAACATTACATTGCTAACCTCTCAACAATAGTATGATAATGCACCATAAGGGATACCTAGAGATAAGTGGAAGTTATTTATTGATATCCATTATCACTAGAAGCACATGATATTGAAAAATATATTATTATATTAATCTCATTTTACATATAAGGAGATTACATTTCAGATATTACTATTAAATTATATGTTTGTTATTTCAAGATGTTTTAAGAAAAAATTTATCATGTATCCCTAAACAAATCACCCCCACATTGCAAGTTCAAATATTATTTCAAGAAACAAATCAAATATGGTAATATATTCATTAGTTTAAATATTTATAAGATAAAATAATCAATTTCATATATTAAATTATTTATTTATCTTATTAAAATATAGTCAAATAATTATAAGCACCAATTCTCCAAAATTGATATTTTTTGGATGTTCATATGAAATATAATGGGGGTTACGAGAATGATCTTTCCAAAGAAGTTGGGGTCTAAATTATTTTTTAATTATAATAACTTATTTTTATTTTTCATTTTATTAATATGTATTTATTTAAATATGGATTATATTAGTTTTATAAGACAAAATAAACGAACTATGGGATGAGAATCCTACACAATCATTCTCAGTCTCCTAGGATGACCCAGTCGGTCAAGTCATTGGGAAGGATCATCTTGGTAATGTGGGTGGGATTGGTTCAGGACTAGTACCATATGAGGCCTTTGGTTGGTAACTAGGTATTACAATCATATCTACTCTTGGTTGTAGTTACATCATACCTAAATATTCTCAAAGGAAGTATATGATAATGCTATTCTTATTTCAGGAACATGGAAGAAAAATCCAATAACATGGGACTTATATATAGATACAAGAAGATAAGGTCATTTCTATACATAATGTATTCATTGATTTATATCAGGAGATGAATGGATGAGTTCCTAGTGATATTTCATTGATGGATTTTTTTAGTGATAAGGTAAATAAAAAAAACGCCCTAATAATTTAGTATATTTTGTTTTGGTTTTTTCTTTAAATTTAAATATAAAACACTATTTAATTTTCAATGAAATTGCCAAATATGTTCTTGTAGTAGGTAATGGTGACATAGATAGAGAAAGTGTCAATATTTGTTCATTATGAAGTGATACGGTTTCACTTTTGATTCAATGATGGGGATTTGTAACTAAATTCATGAATGACTGAAAAAATAAATAGGTGATTAAGAAACTATTTTGTGGTTTGAGGTTGTAGTTTTTATATGACTTGGTTTATTTGGAATTCCATGGATTATATAGTTTTCTAAAACTCACCTCTTATTGATTATCAGCTAAAATATTCTAATATTGATGAGTTTAAATAGGTTTACATTGTAGTGATGTGTTTGAATCCTGAAATAAATCATTTCACTATTGGTTTCTATGTTTAACACATGTAGAATAATTTTCTGTACAATATATGTGTTTTATAAAATGAAGAAGATATTTTTTTAATAATTATTAATCAATGTTGGTGTTATAATTTTCTATTTTTTTCTCAAAAGATTCTAAATAATATATTTTTTGGATTTAAGTGGGTTATAATCAATGGGTGACTAGAGGTGGGTTGGAGAATATGATTTAAGGTGATTTATGTGTATTATGATATGAATTATGATATGTTTTTTCACTTAAATTATCTAGTTTCATAGGAACCCTTTGTATCTAGGTGGGAGATCAAGAAACCATTTTTATCATATTCATTATGAGACCATGACAAGTATCCTATTTTGAGTGACAAGGTTAGGCAATGAGGAGAACTACCCAGTGAGGCTAGTTTTGAGAAATCTTGGAGGTTATTTTTTAGGAACTTTATCAATAGGTCAAAATATACATCCACATGAGTATTTATAGTATTTTATAACTATAACCTATGGTATTTACCATGATATATAAAATTTGACATATCTTCCTAATCTGGGTGGCATTACTAATGGTTTAGAGTAATCTTGTCTTCCATCTGACCTTTCTACTCTACCTTCAATTAAAAGTGATTGGTTCACTATGATCACCCATTTTCCATCTTTCGATCGTGTATTACTTTGATAATGGGAACTGGTGTCACCCAAATTTACCCAAGTTTTTAGGGTAATGTGGTCTCTTGTAGTTTAGCTTGGGTTATCGAATCCTAAGAGACCTATGAAGAAAACTATAGACACATACATTATATGGTCTTTTTTGGCTATAAAGTGGCCAAATTTGAAATGATTTTAGATAGTTTTAATTGAATAGTAAGAGACTTATGTGAATTAAATTTAAAATAATTAGTTGATCCTAGGTTATCACTTGGGGTGGATTGGATTCATTCCTTTTTCAACTATTTGAATTTCTTATATTTATGATAGGTTCATCTAATAAGATCAAAAAACATAATAAATTATTGGTTTAATACCTAAAAAACCTAATACTAATAACCCATACAATTGGAGGATCAATGTTTTGATAACTACAAGGTAAAGGTTCTTATTAGCACTTGAAGTGTGTGGCCTTAAATTTAACAAGGATGAAGAAGTTTAACGATCTTCAAACAAATTTTCAATTAAAAGAAGTTATTATACATTAATGGAGTGACAAAAACATTCAATACATACCATTTATACTCTCTTTGATCAACTCATAAGTGGGTTATACCTCTATTGATGCTATGGGTTTAATGGAAGCGGGAAGGAGACTCATGATGGAGGAATTCAAGAATTAAAAAAAATGAAATAATGATCACTCAACCATTGTGAGATAATTTCACAAGGTTTGGTGTGAAAAAATTTATACAGTGAGGAAAAAATATCAACTTGATATGAATAAAATAATAATAATAGGATAAGCAGAAATTTTATTAAGAAACTAATGTGAATTAAAACAACTTACATGTGAATTACAAACATAAGACAACAAAATCACAGCATAACATTACAATAAAACAAAGAACCAAAGATAATAAAATAACACATCTCAACTACCTTAAATAGTAATTTTTTAATCCTTGTGTATATACTACAATAGTTCAAGTCATCCAACTTGTTTATGTTCGGCTTATGGTGGTGAAAAGTTTGTGGAATTTGATCTTTTCCACCATTGACCCTGATTGGGAGGAATCTTGCATCCACCGAATAGAGGCGTTGAAATGAGCTTCTCGATGGATGAATTGGAGTGGGAAATAAACTAAGAAAACAGAGATTATGATTTCTCCTAACAAACTATATAATTTCATCCCAAATGGATTTTTTTCTAGATATGATTGAAATGGTGGGATTTTTTTCGAGGTCACAAAATTTGGCCCAAAATTGTATCTTCAACTTGGTCCACTTAGAAATACATACAAACATAAAAATTATCTTTGGAAAATGTTGAAGAATATTATCCCCATTATTTATTGTATCTTTAGTTTAATTTTTTGATTAATTGGTCTTTGATCTTGGACACTACTGTCTCTATTAGGCTGCTGTTCAGTTTACTTTTCCCAGAATGTGTTTGCATGATGGTCCACTTTGGTAATATTCCAATGTTAATATTCAAGTACTAAAAATTATGTATTGCCCATTATATCATGGTAGTCCTGAAAATAAAATATGAAAATAAAGTCATGATCAAATTTGGGTTTTAAGAGGTTTTAAAATATTTACCATGTAATAGTGCACATTAACAAATAATTACAATCATAATTTGAAATAACGATCAAATTATTAAATGTACTAAAACTGATGTTTATGAATAATGAAGGAAATGAATATTATAATATAAACAATGATTATTAGCCTATTTTAGTGGATAGTCATGAATATATATGGTTCCCCTATAAAACCATTTGATTATTAGAAATATAATCAATTACACATTCCTTTGACAATGAGGATATCTACTACTATGAATCCCATGAAACTATTTTTGATTCAAGGTTCTCATCTTGTATAATCTAAATTATTCCTCATAGTTTTCATGCATTCTATCAAACTTCTCATGTCTAAAAAATTTCTTAGTGGTACACTGAGCTACTGATATACTGTAAGCCCAAAACATTCCTCCACTGATTCACAATACCCATGAATCAAGATATACTTACATCCATAAAGTAACCAATACATATAGAAAAAATAAAAATGGTCCTATAAACAATTTTAGGATCAACACATAAAGGGATTCTATTAAATACATCCCACACTACACAAATACTACAAACTCATTCATGAAGGACCTAGTCATTTGTCATTAAAGTGTAAAACACAATATATAATTCTATATGACATTAAAATGATCATAATAATTCTTAGAAAAATGACCTTAAAAAGAAAATATTTCATTATAACTGTGTTACTATAAAAACTACCAAAATGGTCCTTATCTCATAACCCAAAATGGAATGGTGTGCCTATTTAAATAGAAATGAACTATATGGTTTATTTTCCTATTATATTGTTATGTAGGAGTCCCATTTCATGGGATGAGTTCTAACTCTAAAATATATTTCATGTGCTTTGATGATAGTAAATTTTATATTTTCTAGTTTTACTACATTAAACAATATAATAATTAACAAATAAAAATTTTAATGAACATATTGTACACATAAGATTATGATAAATTATTAGTATTAATTTATTACATTCATGAAAAGGTTAGCATGTATTGTCATTAGGAAGTATCCCATGAATACTCTTAAATTCATAAGAGCGTTTGGACAATGTAAGAATCTCCCTAGAGAGATGGGAAATTTTTTTATCCTTTTATCAAAAAATCATTCCATATTCACCACTCAATGTGATTGATAGGGTACACACCTTTGGAATGTGGGAGAATAACATGAGAATTGAATATCCAAAATATGACTTTGAAAAAAATCATCCAATACTATTTCCTTATGAAATGAGTATAATTTAGTCTAAAACACACAGATACATATATTCTATATCCATAAGTCCAAATATAAATTTATTTTACTATTACCTAGATCATATATAACAAGGTATATGTTTATTCTTGGGGAACACTTGTGGGATATCAGTATATCATACATAATTAAAGATCACTAATAGATCCCAACCCATTTATCATAAAATCAAGTGTATATAAAAGCAATCAAATACAAGTAATCAATAATGTGATTGAAATTAATTCATTGACTATAATACTTAATAATATTGGTATTCATGACTTTAAATCATATTAAATCATGAATTGAATCATGCATTCCTATCATGATAAGATTATATAAATAAAACAATCAAACCTACTTCAAAACATAATAAAAATCCATGTGTATGATTATATAATATAATAAACAATAATGCATCTTCTATATGAGGAAAATATATTGGTGAATGTGTGTGAGTGTTTGTATCTATGCATGTATCATTGTAAATCCTTATTAACACTTATATGTAAGTTTATAGGTTGATTGAGTTTCTACTAAATTCATTAGAAAAAATATATCTAATTGTTGATATGATCATGTTCAGAAGAAATAAATGAAAAGTTTTGGTGGATTAGGTTACAATGTGTACATATTGTGATTGATGTTGGAAGACCATAAGATTAAGCATAAGTGGTTTTTGAAGTGTTTGAGAATGCCTAGGGTGATTTTTAGATAATGATAAAGGGAACTTCATGGATCACATGACTTATAGTTAGTGAGAAAACACATAGTGAGTGTGACCACATAAAGGTATGAGTGATCATGTAGTGGAACATAGTGATTTCCTGAAGGGGTTGAGGGAATGTGTAGTAGAATAGAAAGACAACATGTTAATATGATGTGAAACCACCACTGAAAAACATGAAAACATTTAGCAACATAATCAATAAGTTATAATGTACATCCACGTGAGTATGTTTAGGATTGTATCCCTAGAACCTATGGTTTTTCCCATCATATATAAAAACTTACATGCTTACTTATGGTCAACTGTTAATTACTTTTTTGGTCACCTTATTTATATTACTATATTACTTTATCATGATTTTGATTATATTGAATATAATCATTGATTATTTTTCTTCCTTTATCAATGATATTTATTCCTTCTCATATGAAACTAATTATTTTACTTGTATATTTTAATATTCTTTATTTAATGAGGTCTTGTTTTACTTGGTTTAAGACATAGGTTAATTTTTAGTGTTTTTATTAGTTTTTTATGGTTTAGTGTTCTGGTCATTTTATTTTGAAATGTATTTTCATTTAAATGAAGGAATAAATATTGGAAATAAATTTATTCTTTTCTTTTCTTTATCTTATTTATCTACCCATCATGCATGTCTCTTTATATTTACTTCACTAAAATTTAGATATTGATAGATAATAGAATTCCTTGTTTTATTTATGCTTATATCTAAAATTATTATTTTATCATATAGATAGAAATACAATGTATGGATTCATAATATTATGATTTTATCATTCTTTTAATGGTTATAATTTAACATTGGTCTTGTTTATTCTTTTTTGGGGTTGTATTTTCTATAGTTTCATTTTTTTAAAAACATTGTAGTGGTGGTTTAAAACACCCCCATATTTTGTCAAAAACATTTTACAGAAGGTTTAAATTACCACTATATTTGGTTAAAAATATATAGGGGTGGTTTAAACCACTACAGTATATTATTAAGTTTAGTGGCGGTACACTATTTTTGATATGAAAAGACTCCACTGAAAACAACATAACTACCGATAAAAAATGGTTTCGCATCACTTCCCCAAAACCACCACTAAATTAGAGAATCCAACGCAATTAGGATGTCATTTTAAGCATTCGTAGTTGTTTTAAAAAATCATCATGGAATCATTTTTTGGAAGATTAAACCGCTTCTGAATGAAAAAACTCTGATGATACATGCCTATTTTATTATACTGAAAACCTATGGAACATTGAATATTCTCTGTCAGTAGTAATTTATAATTGAGATGGGGAAATAAATAAGTGAAATAGTTTTTCTGGTACAATTACTATTTATAAATTAACCATTTTTATTGATTAAATCCTCAATCCACTCACTTTATAATTTTATTTTCATTTTCAAACACCCCTTAAAATATTTTTATATAATTTGATTTGTACCTATATTTATACGTGAAATTGGATGAGTTGTATCTATATTTATAAATTCAAACATGTGTAAGGAAAAAAGGTTGAATTTATATTTATATGATCATATTAACATTCCAAGACCGCCTAGATACATAAAATCCCGATAACTACATGATATAGGTTGATCATACCTCTATGGAAAAGGCATGAAACTAACTCCATCCAACCCATAGGATATCCATCATGACCCCACTTCTATATCCTTAGCCTCATAGGAATCTAAGCACAACTCAAATTAATTCTACAAACAAACTCCATTTCTTTTTCATGGATTAATTAAAGTACTTCATTGAATGTTGAAATTGATATGTGTATATCAACATGATTTATTGTAAGACCATCTAGATGAGCCTTCTCATGGTCATACCAATCATGAATCCCCTTGTATGTATCACACTACTCATAATAATTTTTTCAACTTTATACAACAAACAATTAATTTTTTTTTGGGGATTCCCCAGCTCCACATCCTATGATCATTTAGATTTAAGGAGAAAAATGACATCCCCATCAGCTTTATCCCCAAAACAATTGTTTTTTCATTTTTTTTCCCAAGAGTCATACCTTATATATTATGAACATGAAACTATGTTTCTTGTACTACCCATATCATTAGTCATCCCATTCCAGGCCTTGGTTATCCTTGAAGATGAATTCAGAAGATAACACTTACCACAATTGGATTAATTTATTTCTTAAATTCCATTAAAAATTTCCTTCAAAGCATACTAAAATTATTTGAAACATTCAAATATTGGATTCAACTTATTTGAATTTCATTTTCATTTATTTCTTTATTTTTTTATATATTAATATTATCGAATCATATAGTATGGATGTGAATAAAAAATGGATGGATTTTGATTGTATGAAAAAAGAGTATAAAGATGGGATGAAAGTGTTTATCATATTTTCAAAATATCATGCATATGAACCTTCCCAAATACTATTTACTTGTTTATAATATTGTTATAAATGAATAATTAGTCTATATTAGTTATGAGAACACTAGATCTATCAAGGAATGGATCAAATTTATAAATGTTGAACTAAACATTGAGAAGAAGTGAATGTAGTGAGTGACTGAGACATCACTGCATTTTATGGATCATAAAATATGATTACAAGTGTGGAAAGAGAATAAGGCCATATCAAGGATGTGATTATAAGTTTGAATGAGGATACAAAGAATTTTATCGAAATTATAAATACATTTGAAGATAAAACTCATGATTATCCAAATTTATTTTTGATAAGTGAAAGAGTTGTGAAAAGATAACATTGTATGTTGGTTGTACTAAATATAAAACACGGTCATCTGTATTTAAGATGTATAATTTAAAAGTTAGAAATAGATGGAGAGATATGATTTTCACTAAACTAATTTATCTCTTGAATGATATAATCCCAAAAGACAATGACCTTCCTAGCCAAAAATATGAAGCTCAACTAATGCTATATTCATTGCATATGATCTCTAAAAGAATACATGACTATCAAAATGAATGTATACTATTTTAAAAGAACCAAAAATCAGTAAAATAATTACCAATGTGTGGTTCTTATTGATACAATATAGATGAATCAGGTACTAAGAAATTTTTATTGTACTTTATAATCATTCCATGGTCTACGCATCTATATGGGAGTGAGGAGACTGCAAGACAATTTATGCAACATGCATAATCAAGAAAAAGGGAAAGCTTCATCATCCAGAATACTCTCCTCAGTAGAAAAGAAATTATCACAAGTATATTTAATTTGGAAACAATCTACGAAACATTCATCTTGCACAATATATAGATGAAGTAAATCATTTGGTTTTTTAAAGAAACACTTATAGTAGATGGCCAGTTATGTTAGTAAATTCTAAATAGCCACCAAGGCTATGCATGAAATGAAAGTACATTATGTTATTTATACTTATATTAGGACCAAAAAATTGGTCAATGATATTGATATTTATTTGGATACATTGATCAATGATTTGAAATTATTGTGGGATTTATGTGTTATATTAAATGATTCTTTCAAAAATGAAGACGTTTCATTGAGATCCATGTTGTTTGAGATGATAAATGAATTTCCAACTTATAAATTTTTTTAAGGATATAACATTAATGTAACTGAAAGGTATCCCATTTTTGAAAAAAGGTACACAATAAATTAGTTTGAAACTTTAATCGAAGTCTTTGTTTCAAGGACACTACAGATTTCTAACCTGGAAACATAAGTACCAATATTGGATGAACTAAATTGATGGGAGTTTAGAAGAATGTATTACACTGTGTCCAATAACTGGTGATGAGATATTTGATAATGTAAAATATCTGGATACTGATTTTGGTAAATATTTTTAAAATAAACCTTATGAAAACTAGTTGGAAAAAGATATACGTTTTTTTAATCACCATTCTAGAATTGTTTTTATGTCAAAATATTTATTGATGGTATAAATTATTAAAAAAATGTATGTGATTGTGTTATTGGCCTATTAATAAATGAACAAAAAAAGGATTGAATTAAGGATAGATTAGACATGATTGACATGAGAAAATGGGAAGATTTCTCTCTAGTAAAGGGTAAAAGAAACCCTTTCTTCTACTAGCTGCTTATAATCTTTCCAGACATGAGAGATATAAATTTTTTAACATCTTGAATAATTAAAGGTTCCATGGGGGTATTAATGAAAATCAATAATATCATGTTAATGAATGATTTAATGTTAAAGGGTATAAAATCACATGATTATCTTTTTTTAGGAAAGATCTAATTCTTTTTGATTGATATTGCATTTTTCCCAAAAATTCCCATCATATATTGACCAAGATCTATTTATTTTTGAATGATATATGCAAAAAAGTTAAAAACCCATTTAAATTTCTATGTATGGAAAAAAATTCCATTATATTATCTGAATCAAAAAATTTCATCCCACTGAAATTCTTTGATATGATGGTTTACATGAAGGTTAAATTTTTAAGAGATATTCACCTATGTGTTTTGATACATTATAGATGGATGTACCCCCATTTAATGGTATATCAAGATTATTAAAGGGTATGATAAAACATTAAGTCGGACATAATGCTGTATTGAAGAGTGAAATATTGTTGAGGAAGCCAATTAATTCTGTACCGACTACCTCTCCAAGGTGGAAATCATTGGTATACCAAAATACTATCACAATGGATAGGTTATGGATGATTTAATTTCTGGAATATATATTTTGAAAATCACTATTATATATATGGATTATTCCCACCATTATTTTTTTCTTAACAGTTTAATGTTTTCCACATGTGTTGAAACCAACAAAGAAATTATTAGTAATTTGAATCAATAAAGGGATGAAATATTTATATCAAATACAAATAGTAAACAATTTATAGGATAGTATCAAGGATATATTTTAAAGAAGATAGTTGAAAATTAGGATTAAATTTTATAATAATTTCAATTTCTAAATAGAGGACCAAGTGTGCTTGTATTATCTTACAATGGTTATGTAATTAACAGTTAAATGTTATATAAAAAAGAACACTATAAAGGAAGTACTATGAAAAATAGTGGAGTTACACTTATGGATGAAGGGATTCATGTATTTAGTACCAATTACATACATGCAATTTATATGAATATTTCATAATTTGGCATCATAAAACAAATATAATAGTTTGACCATGGGTTGTTAGCAGAGTGGTACCTCCTGGTTGTACCCCTCACTCCCCATGGGAACTGGCATAGGATCGAGTCCCACCTGGCTTGAACACTGTTCATATTATGAACAAGGTGATTCAAAGCCATTTTTTAGTTGGGGAACGTGGCACACACTTTGGTTGGTGCCCCCTCTAGGAGTCAGTGTTAGGAACCCACGTTTTTTCAATGAGCCCGTACTAGAGTGGTAAGGGCTCCTACTTGGCATCCAAGAGACCCAGGTTCAAAAATGAGTGGAGACAAATTTCTGGGTTACTGTAGCAGTACTATAGCAGTACTGTTCGATACTATAGCAGCTGGAACTATTCAACTGATTTGGGACTTTGGGCCACCGGTTTGGGCCTATGGGTCTCAATGGCTTTCTGGTCATCAAAGGTCTTTGGGCCACCTTGACCATGGAGTAGCCCAGTTCTCACAGAACATGCACCAGAAGAGGATCAGAGAAATAAGAGTAGCATCCTCTAGAAACCGAGCTAACCGGATTGGAAGAATGAGAGGGTATGGAAGCCGCCATCAGGACCAGGTACCATTCAGCTTTTTACAGGTCAATGCTAGCCAATCAGAAATTCAAGGTGGGGGAGCTAGGTGATCAATGACGCAGAAGCTGGAGAGGGGTAGTTATAGTGGGTTGGGACTACAGGTCGGGTATTGGGCATAGTATGCCTATGGGCATTCGGGTCATGTATTGTAGGTCAATCGGGCCTTGTGCCTTGGTCTTACGGGTCATGTATGGGTTCCCCTTCAACCCTTAAATGAGGGATTATCCACAATAAAAAAAATAAGGCCATCGGGCCATTCGGGCAAGTGATGAATTTTCAATTCAAGTGGGTTGATAATAGAAGTTTTTCTAACATAGATTAGTTGGGATTCATGGAAGTGGATTCTAGAAATCAGTGGTATAAATATTAACTATTTATTATTGAATCACATGAAGTATAAGTATTTCACCTTCCAGATCCTACAAACCAAAAGTGGTCCCCCAAATAATTTTTTTTATTATTTTCATAAACCACATTCACAGCTAGAGTGGGAACAACTCATAGTTCAAAACACAAATCATTTTAAAAAAAATATCACAAAATCTAGTCAGAGATAATTCAAAATTAAAAAAAATCAAAATCTATCCAAACCAATAGGATCATGTAAATCACGTAGGACACCTGAACCAATTCACCACGTCGAGTCAACAACACATCCATCATTATCATCCCATCGCCACCGACCATTACAAACCAAGAACACAACATCACCAATTGTAGTCAGTGGAGAACCATCGCCAACCAAGGAAACCATGAATCATGTACACACGAATACAAGAATAAAACTAGAATAAACCCTCAGAATCAAACTCCTCTAATTACCATGCCGGTGTTACCATCATCACTATCCCCAAACAACATTGAAGTGGTCCCAATGTATATTGTGTCTTGTGTGTCATACAAGTCCACAATGAAGGGATTTTGATACTCGATAGAGGGGTAAATCCACTCAACCTTTTAAGAAATAGAGTTCCATAATCATGTTATATATTTTTTATAACATAAATTGTGTTACCTCATATTATTATCTATTCACCACTGAATTTATGTAATATAAATTAAATGTTGAACCAGTTTTGCAGATAACAAATTGTTCATGTATTGATGCACCCAATTATAAAGAACAGTTGGTTTCTCGACCTCCAAATACTCCCAATACAGAGGAACAACAAAATTGTATCTATACATTCCAACGCTTCCAATATGGTGGAAAAACATATTATTAATGTTGAACCTAAGTAAATGGTAGATGGGAAAGAAACGGTGCCCCAAAAAAATAAAAAGTTTCATAGCATGATGGTGTTAGAAAAAGTTATTAAGGAGGGAAACAAAGGCATAAAATTCGAGGTAGGATGGAATGCATGCAGCTATACTGTTAACAATAACAAGGCCATGTTTAGAATTTTCATTGGGATCACTACTTGACAACGTGTGGTGATTGATATAGATTCATGGAATAATGTTGTTCCCATGATTAAGCCACTTATTTTGGAAAGTGAATTTATAGTAGATGAATCCTTAATGGAATTTTTATTAATGATTTATGGAGAGACTCATATAGGTTTTCATACAATTATAATGATTTTTTATCCTCAGAATGGCCTGAAGGCCTTCATTTTTATTTTATTATATATAATCCTCCTTTTAAGGGTTGAAGGGGAACCCGTACATGACTCGTAGGCCCAAGGCACAAGGCCCGACATGACCAGCGATACATGACCAAAAGGCCCAGAGGCATACCATTCCCATTACATGACACGTAGGCCCAGACCACTAGAACATCCCCTCCCCCAGCTCCTTGCAACATTGATCGCCATATCTCCCCAACTTGCGTTGCTTATCGGCTATCATTTCCCCGTACAAAGATGCACGGTGCCTGATCCCGATGGCTGCTGCCATACCCTCTCATTCATCCAATCCAGTTATCTTTACATCTGGTAGCTGCTACTTCTGCTGCTCTGATCCTCTTCTGGGTCCTTTTCTGTGTGAACTAGGTCACTCCATGGTCTACATGACCCAAATTCCATGTGGCCCGAAGGCCTTTGATGACCTGAAGGCCCTGGAGACCCGTAGGCCCAAACTGGTGGCCCGAAGGCCCAAATCGGGTGAATAGTTCCATCTGCTACAGTACCGAACAATAACTGCTACAGTGACTGCTACATTACTTCTACAGTGCTGCTACAGTACCCCGAAAATTCACCTCCACTCCGTTTTGAACTCGGGTCTCTTGTATGCCAAGCAGGAGCCCTTACCACTCAGGTACAGGCTCGTTGGCATGCTTTATCTAAAATCTAATGGGAGTAAAATAAACTCAAACCCACCACAAATTTTTGCACACCTGATTATCCAAGAATCTTGGGATGCATCTACTGGCCATCGTGAGGAGTCATCTTTTTAAGTACATTGTGGCTGATAATACGTTATTTGAAAATACATATATTAATCACATTGATTACAATTTGTTAATATATGAAATATAAATTGAGTGTGGAAAATAAGAAACAACCAGAAAAAATCAAAGTGCCCCTACCAGAAAGAATGTATAGGGGATACTTCACTTGAAAATAATTGGTATGTATTTTAAATCTACCACAATTAATTTATGTGACATGAAAAAAAATTATGTTCCTCTATTTATATATATATATTGATGAATCCAAATCCAAATCTACTTCCCTCCCATGTTATGTGCGATGGAAGGAGGAATGTTTAAATAAATATGGGATTATAATAGATGAATACAAAAAAATAGTGGCGGAAGAATTTGTAAGTATGAAATAATAATTTTTTTCTTTAAATCAGTATTAAATAAAAATTATTACTTATTTTATTATATTGTTTTATCCAAAATAGATACAATAATCATCATTTTTTGTACTCGATGAACAACAGCTATCAGTATCCTTGAAGCTGCCAAAACAGTATAGCTTTGTTAGAGGTATTGGTTTTAGGGTGACACCACAAACATATTTTTAGAAAAATGAAGAGGGGGTAAAGATAAACAAATAGATGAGATGTAGACATGAATAGATTCTCTTGAAGAAAAATTTCATTGGAATTATGATTTTGTAGAAATTTTTTTATGAAGGATGAAAAGGGGAGAAAAAACTCAAGAACAACCACTAAATGAATATCACCCACCCCCAAGAACATAAAGGTGGGCCTTTCCCCTCAAAGAGTTGTATTAGATGTGGTAATAAATATTATCATAAATATTTTTGTGAATTTTGAATTGGGTAGAAACTAATACCTATCTTATACTAATATTCTAAAGGGTGAAATTGATTAATATTTATACCTATCAACAACCACCCATTTCCTTGTTGGGAGAGATACTATGTACTATATCCAAGAAGATACTCTACACAAAAAAACCTTCCAATAGGCCATGTGAGAGTTGGGATTAGCATAGATCATGATACGAGTGTCGATCTAACTATTCTACATGATGCTGTAGATATTCATAATGTCAAAGAAGCTATTGAAACATTCTTATAATGGCCATATTATAATGTAAAAGAACATTACAAGAATTTGGTATTAATTTAAAATTTATTTTTCACGCAAAACCATTAATAAATAATGAAAAAAGTATGAATTGAGGAATGTTATTATAGGAAGACAAAGGGAAAGGGGTGAAATGAAATTTTGAATAAAAAAAATCTAAAGGATCATCTGACCAATCAAAAAGATATTTACAAATCACCATTACTCCATCCATTGAACAACCTCATTTGTTAACATTTAAGGTAATTGCGAATAAAAGGTTACACAGGCGTGATAATTTCATAGTATATTTTGAAGAAAAAATGTATGGAGAGGACATAAAAGACTAAATTTATCATGATAATGTAAATGAAATCCCTATGTATGAATTTCATTGAGTATTAGATAGAAATATATACATGAGGTGTGTTTTTATGATTTGTTTTTCAATAAATGATCTACTATGATAATTATTACTAAATAGAATTCATATTTTTTTGAAGGTGTCTATATCAATAATATTTGAAGGGAAAATACTATGAACATAAATATGGAATAATTATCCCTCACATCACATAATCATAACTAACCGCATTGAATTTAGATCAAATTGATTCAATAGTGAAAAAACAGTTATAGTGTTTAAAAGAAAATTTATAGATGATATACTCTTCTTGTTACTAATGATGCGAGGTTTAAACTCTAAAAATTAATCATAAAAAATATATTTTCATTCCTTTAATTAATTATTCCTTTTTTTATTTTTTATGAAACATTGGGTACTCAATGTGGTCAATTTGGATAGTCCAATGATTTATTTTTTAGATACAATGCATGGATACAAACAAACCGATCACATTTCATGAAATTTTTCAATTTATAATACACTAAATCCAATGTTTTAGAACTAAAAATCATGATATATATTTTATATACTATTATAAGGAGAATTTTGTTATGATAGGGAAATGTTTAAATATCAAGAAAATCATGGCACGATGTAGTCCATGCGTACAATGATCTTGTCGACTTCTGCAGGTCAATAATTATTAAGGTATATATATAATATTTCACATTTAAAACACTAAAAAAATAAATTTCTTATTTTTCTTAATGTTTTTCAGTGTCCAAAACAATCCAATGGGAAATATTTTGGTTATTGTGTTTGAATTTTTTTGAGAGATATCATATACCATCAACAATTTAGTAACCCCCAAGTGGTATTTTCTAAAATGATTAATATATTATTTTAAATATTTATTAATCATTTTTTTATTTATATTTTTTGAGTACAAACATGAATGTCGAAAGTCCTCATATTCAAAAGATGAAATGGATTTGATTAGATATTTTTTGGGAAACAAACCTGGTGTCATAATGTATATATATATCATGAATATGTGACTTTCTACTACTTATTTAGTTTATTTTTTTTATCATTTTAGCTACTTATTTAGTAAATTTCATCATCATTTTTATCTGATAATTAATTTTTAAAATTTCAAAGAGATCAGGAAGAAATTAATTTTTTTAATAAGGATGACTCACTTATGTACTATGATCATGCACTATAGAATAAAAATACATTGTATAATCAACTATACCTTAATCTGAGACATGGTGTACCCGATATAACACCAGTTATGTGGTTTTAGTTTAAAATTTAATTTTATGAATCAATTTTTTTCATATTTATATTCAATTTATTACTTTGTAGTATTATTAACATAAGAATTGTTTTCTTATATAGGTAAATTATTTTTCTCGAGTTGGGTTAGTTTTTTTGAAGCTGCTCGTGCTCATGAGAGATTGGACTTCAAGGCTTCAACTAAGATACTAGAAAAAAAGGAAATGGTTTAAGAATGTATATAAATACTATGAAAAGGTGAATTACTAGTAATTATTAATAAATTTCTTCACCATTTTATCTAATATTTTTAATTTAATTTCCTTATAGTTTTATTCTAAAAATTATTTAGTTTTTTCACAGATATTTTAGTGTGTTGTATTTTTATTTAAACTATCTTCAACAAGATAGAAAAGAAAGAACATTGTGCTTTTGCAATGGGTGTGTCAGCAAGATTTGTATTTATTCTTCCATCTAAATGGAACAATTCTATATTTTTTTTTCTTGTTGCACATAGTTAAATGAAAGTCTCAAACATCCAAAACTTAATCTGATACACAGTGTGATCCGTATGACTCAAACTGTATGTTTTTAGTTTATAAATTAAATTTTAGTTCCAAACACACATCACATACTCAAAACTGATAAAAGAATTTCAGATTGTTTTAATACTTTAGGAAAATTACCCCTAAGGAATTTAGAATATGTAGGAATCAATTTCACCACAATCAGACATATAGTGTGACTGATATGAATATATGTGTGTCTTTTTATTTAAAATTGACAATAATTTTAGTAAAAAAACTCAAGTGACATACTCAATACAAAGAACACACATTAATATTATTTTTATACTTTACTAAAATGATCCATTATTCGTTTTTTATGTATAGGAGTCATCGATACCTTAATCTGATCCCTGGTATGGCCGACATGACTCGATGTGTGTCTTTTTATTTAAAATTGACATTTATTTTAGTAAAAGAGACAATTGACATACTCAAAATCAAGAAAATAAATTCATATTGTATTGATAATTTATGAAAATGATACATATGTCATTTGTGATGTGTAAGAATCAGTTTCACCTAAAAACGACACACAATCTTCCAGATGTGTCTCCAAGTGTGTCTTTTTATTCTAAATTGATGTTAATTTTAGTTAAAAAGATAAGTGACTTACTCAAAATAGAGAAAACACAATAATATTTTTATTTATAGTTTAGGAAAATGATCTATAAATATCTTGTGAAATGTAGTAATTAGCCACACATAAATCCAATACATAGTGTTCCTAATATAAATCAAAGTGTCCGTTATGAGTTAAAATTGACATTTTTGTTCAAAAAGTGTTTCAATAACTAAAAAATGGGAAACGACACTCTGATTATCTTCATAATTTAGGAAAATAATTCACAATTCATTTATGACATATAAGAATCAGTGCAATGTCAAACTGACACAAGATGTGGCTTTTATCACCCAAGGTATGCATTGCCACTTTAAAATGTCATTTTAATAAAAAAACACAAGTGACATAATAAAAATAATGAAAACACATTTTTATTGTTTTGATAGTTTTTTAAAATGATCCATAAGTAATTTTTGTGGTGTAGGAATTAGTTGTACCTCAATATGACGCATGATGTTAACGATATGACTTTATGTTTGTCGTTTTATTTAGAATTGACATTAATTTTAGTAAAAAAGTCAAGTGAAATTATAAAAACCAATAAAAATTAAAATTATTTATATTCATTATTTAAAATATACAAAAGTAATTTGTGACATTTATGAGTCAGCCTCACCTCAATTCGATACACAGTGTGCCTGGTATGACTGAAATGTCCTTTATGAGTTTAAAATTGACATTTTCATTAATAAAGTATGTTACTCACTGAAAACTAAGAAACGTTCTTTTATAGTCTTTATAATTTGGTTAAATTATTTATAATAACGTTTTTATGTACAAGAATCAGTCTCATGTAAAACTGATACACGATGTGACCATTATGACTCAAAGTGCATGTTTCCTTTTTGAAAGGGAAATTTAGTAACAAAAATGAAGTGGCATACTCAAAATAGTGAAAACACATTTATATTGTTTTGATTATTTATTAAAATGATCAATAAGTCATTTTTTATGTGTAGTAATCAGTCGCACCTCAATCCAATGCATGGTGTGATGGGTACGACTCCAATTGTGTCTTTATATTTATAATTGACATCAATTTTAGTAAAATGGAGAAGTGACATACTTAAAACCTAGAAAAAACATTTTTTTTATTTTAAAACTTTATGAAAATTATCCATAATTCGTTTTTGACATGTAGGAATCATATTTACCTCATTCTGATACACAGTGTTCTCGATATGACTCAAAGTGTCCATTATCAGTTTAAAATTTTCATTTTAGTTCAAAAAGTGTGTCACTCAAGGAAAACTGAAAAAGTATTCTCTTATTGTCTTGATAATTTAGGAAAATAATTCATAAGTTTATTGTGACATATATGAATTATTGTCACCTAAAAATGACATACGGCGTAACTGATATTACTCAAAGTGCGTGTTTCTAGATTCAAATGACATTTTAGTAAAAATTAAAATTGACCTACTCAAAACTAATAAAACATGTTCAGATTATATTTATACATTAAAACAATGATCCATATATCATTTTTGATGTCTAAGAATAAAAAATCCCAATCTTATGCATGGTGTGATCAGAATGACTCCAAGTGCATCTTTTTATTTAAAATATACAATAATTATAATAAAAAGGATAAGGGACGTAATCAAAATTTTAAAAAACACATTTTTATTGTTTTAATACTTTAGAAAAATGATCCATAAGTTAATTTTGACATGTTTCAATCAATAATAGCTAAATATGATGCATGGTGGGACTGGTATGACTCCAACTGTGTCTTTTTATTTAAAGTTTATATTAATTTTAGTAAAAAGGACAAGTGACGTACTCAAGACTGAGAAAACACATTCAGATTATATTGATACTTAACGAAAATGACTGATAAGTAATTTTTAATGTTTAGGAATCATCCTCACCTCAATCCAGTACACCATGTTCCTAGAATTACTCAATGTGTCCATTATTAGTTTAAAATAGACATTTTATTTCCAAAAATGTATCACTTACTAAAAACCAAGAAAACAATCCTAGATTGTATTAATAATTTATGAAATTGATTCATAATTAATTTGTGATATGTATGAATATGTATCGCATCAAACTGACCCACAATGTGACTAGTGTAACCCAAAGTGTGTGTTTTCAGTTTTAAATTGCATTTTATTAAAAAAATGTGACATACACAAAACCAATAAAACATATTCACATTGTTTTGATGCTTGAAAAAGATAAATATGTCATTTGGGATGCATGGGAATAAACCAAATGTCAATATGACCCATGGTATGATTGGTATGAAAATATGTGTTTTTTTAAATTGACATTTTAGTTAAAAAAAATTAATAGATATCCTCAAAACTAATCATACACGTTAATATTGTTTTGATACATTAGTAAAGTCATCCATAAATCATTAGTAATATGTATAAATTATCTTCACTTTAATCTGATAAAGGGTATGCCTAGTATGACTCAAAGTTTCCATTATTATCCTAATCATGACATTTAGTTCAAAATATGTTTCAATCACTAAAAATCATGATAATGCACTTGTATTTTCTTGATACTTTAGGAAAATGATTCATAAGTCTTTTATGATGAACAAAAATTAGTCTCACTTTAGACTAACATGCAATGTGACATGTATGCATCAATGTGTGTGTTTTGAGTTTAAAATGTCATTTTAGTATAGAAGAAAAGTGACATACTAAAAACCAAGAAAACATATTTGGATTGTTTCGATACTTTAGGAAAATAATCTATAAGTCATCTGTGATTTGTAAAAATAATATCCACCTCAACCCAATGCATGGTGAGAATAGTATAACTCTTTGTTTCTTTGTATTGATATGAGAATTGTTCCTACACATCACAAATGACTAATAAATCATTTTCCTAAAGTATCAAAATAATATAATTGTGTATTCTTAGTCTTTAGTATGTCACTTGTCCTTTTTGCTAAAATTAATGTCAATTTTAAATAAAATGATACACATTGAGTCTTACTAGACAAACTATGCGTCAGATAGTTTTTTGGTTGATTCCTATACATCATAAACGATGTATGGATCATTTTCATAACCTATGAAAACAATCCAAATGTGTTTTCTTAATTTTTAGTATAAATATTATTCTTTTTACTAAAATTGATATTAATTTGAAATAAACAGACACACTTGGAGTCATACTAGTCACAGTGTACTTAAAATTGAGGTTGAATTGATTCTGAAATGTCACAAATGACTTATGGATCATTTTCATAAAGTATCAAACAATTGAAAGGTTTTTTTATCAGTTTTGAGTATGTCACTTTTCCTTTTTTCTAAAATAATATCAATTTCAAATAAAAATACACAATTGGAGTCCTACATGGAACACCGTTTATCATATTGAGGTACAATTTTTTTCTATATGTCAAAAATGATTTAAGGATCATTTTTCAAAACAATAATGACAAATGGAATATGTTTTCTTGATTTTTAATATGTCACAATTGTTTTTTAGTAAAATGTGAATTTAAACAGGATACATGCACTTTGAGTCATACAGTTCACATCATGTGTCATTGTAATGTGATATTGGTTCCTATAAATCAAAAATTACATATGAATCATTTTCCTAAACTATCATGACAATTTGAGTGTTTTTTCTTAGTGTTTAGCGAGTGACACAAATTTTGAATAGAACTATCAATTTTATAAAGATAACATACATTTTGAGTCATATTGGAAACACTATTTATAAAATTGATGTGTTGTTGATTCATACATGTCACAGATAACATATAGATCATTTTTATACAGTATCAAAACAATTCAAATATATTTACTCTATTTTGAGTATGTGATGTGTGTTTGAACTAAATGGTAAATTATAAATCTAAAGACACATTTGAAGTGCAATTTGTTCATACACATTAAAAATGAATATATTATCATTTTAATGAATCATCAAAACAATATAAATAAATTTTATTAGTTTTGAGTATGTCATGTGTTTCTTTACTATAATTCCCATTTAAACTGAAAACATGCACATTTTGTCATAATAGTCACATTATCTCTCAGTTTGATGTGATACTAATTTATATATGTCATAAATGACTTATGAATCATTTCCAAAAGTATTAGGGAAATCTAAGATCATTTTCTTTATTTTCATTGAGTGAACAAAACTATTAATTTTAAATGGAAAACATACACTTTGAGGTATACCAGGAACATCGTATATCAGATTAATGTGTGGATAATTCCGACAAATCACAAATTACTTATGGATAATTTTCCAAATTTATCAAAATAGTATGAATTCATTTTATTGGGTTTGTGTATGTGATGAGTTTCTTGAATAAAAATGTCAATTTTAAATAAAAAGACACACTTTGATTAATATTGCTAACACTGTGTATCAAAGTTACGTGTGGTGTCTTACTTCATGTCATAAATGAATTAAATATCTTTTTCATAAAGTATAAAAACAATAAGAATTTGTTTTATCAGTTTTTTGTAGGTCACTTGTATTTTTTTTACTTAAATGTAAATTTAAACTAAAAAAAGAACTTTGAGTTATACAGGTCATATCATGTGTCGATTTTATGTGCGACTGATTCTTACACATCACCAATGAGTAATGGATCATTTTTCTAAAGTATGAAAATTATCTAAGTTTGTTATATTTATTTTTAGCGAGTTAAATATTCTTTGAACTAAAATATCAATTTTAAATAGATAACATACACTTTGAGTCATACTGAGAACATTTTGTATCATATTGAGGTATATAAAATTTATACATGTTAAAAATTACTTATGGGTTATTTTTCTAGAGTATAAAAACAATATGAATGTGTTTTCTTGTTTTTGATTATGTAATGTTTTTCTTGAAATAAAATTTCAATTTTAAAAAAAGACACACTTGGATTCATATCAGTCACACCGTTCATCAGATTGATGTATAATTGATTTATACACATCATAAATGACTTATGTATAATTTTCATGATTATCAAAAAGAATAATAATGTGTTTTCTATATTTTTAATATTTAACATGTATTTTTCCAGTAAAATGACAATTTAAACTGAAAACACACACTTTAAGCCATGCCATCACATCATCTATTAGTCTGAAGTGTGACTGATTCCTACATGTAAAAAATTATTTATTAAATATTTTCCTATATTATTAAGATAATATGAGTTGGTTTTATTTATTTTTAGTGGGTATATTAAATTTTGAAATAAAATTTTAATTTTAAGTTGATAACATACACTTTGATTCATAGAGGTCACACTACGTGTCAAATTGAGGTGCAACTAATTCCTAGATAGCATTAATGACTAATGGGTCATTTTCCTAAAGTATCAAAAAATATGAATTAGTTTTCTTTATTTTGATTTTTTGATGTGTTTTTTGAACTAAAATTTCAATTTTAAATAAAATTACATACATGGTGTCATACTAGTCACTCCATGCATCAGATTGACATGTGGTTAATTCCTACACATCACAAATGACTTAAGGATCATTTTAAAAAAGTATCAAATCAATCCAAATATTTTTTATACTTTTTGTGTATTTCAAATGTATTTCTTAAAAAAATGTCAATTTAAATTGAAAACACACACTTTGAGCCATACCTATCACATAATGTTTTGGTTTTATGTCACACTTTTTCTTACACACCACAAATTAATTCTGAATCATGATCCAAAAGTATCATGAAAATCAAGGTGTGTTTTTACCTTTTTCAGTGTGTGAATCATTTTTGAAATAAAATGTCAATTTTAAACTAATAACATACACTTTGAATCATAATTGAAATACTCTGTATCATATTGAGGTAAGGCTAATTATTTGAATTCACAAATGAATTATGGATCATTTTACTAAAGTATCAAAATAATATGAATGTGTTTTATCAAATTTTATGTATGTGATATGTGTTTTGATCTAAACAGTGTTTATAATTTGATTGATTATTTAATTTAAATTAATCTTAATTTTTATGTCATTGATTAAATTTTGGATGCTACAATAGATATGGTTTTTTTAAAAATTACAACATAATAAAAAATAAAACACTCATGGATAAATTATTAAATTAATTTATATAGAATCAATAAATTAATAATCTCATAGAAAAATTTATTCAATGATTTTTCATTCTAACTACTATAGAGGTGTTTTTAATGGAACACAAAAACGTTTTTATCTGTAGTAAAAAATAATTTTTTTCATAATCACCCTTAAAACCCTACAACATTTATCATTGCTTAAATTACATCACACTACATCATTAGATATATAATTTAACTAAAATTAAATTAAAAAAATATTAAAAAAAACTATATTATATAAAATTCAGTTATATTAGTTTATACAATTACAATGCTAAGTAAAATTAATTACAAACATTAAAAAAATCAACATTCCAAAATATTTGGCCCCATACACCCTCTCAAAAGAGGTCGATCATGCTACTAGTTGTCAAAAAAATTAATCCATCCTGAGAAAAAGAGTTCACCTATATAAAAAACAATTCTTATGTTAGTAATAGTATAATGAAATAAATTAATCATAAATGTTGAAAAACATTAATAAAATGACATTTTTAAATTTAAATCACTCATTTGAGTCATATCGTTTACAAACTACATTGGATTGAGGTGCAGTTAGTTTCTACACATCACAAATGATTCAGGATAATTTTGATGGTGTATCAAATATATATGAAGGTGTTTTAACATTTTTTATTATTTTATGTGTGTTTTGAGGTAGAGTTAATTTTATACTAAAAACATGCACATCACGTCGTATGGAGTACACTGTATATCGAATTGATGTGCAGTTTATTCCTACATGTCAAAAATGAATTATGAATCATTTTAAAACAATATTAAAATAATCAGAATATTTTTCTATGGTTTTCATAAGTTGACATGTCTTTTGAACTAAATTGACAGTTTTAAACTCAAGAATAATACTTCAAGTCATATCTGAAACACCGTGTATCAGATTGAGGTGAGGATAATTCATACACATCATAAATTACATGAGGATCTTTAACTTAAAGTATCAAAGTAATTTTAATTTCTTTTATTGATTTAAAATATTTCATGTCTCTCTTTTAGTAAAATGTATATTTAAACTAAAAACATGCAATTTGAGCAACACCAGCCACATAGTGTGTTGTTTTAGTGTCAAAACAATTTCTACACATCAAAAATGACTTATGAATCATTTTTTAACCTATCAAGACAATCGAAATATATTTTCTTAGTTCATATTGAGTGGAAAAAGTTTTGAACTAAACTGTCAATTTTCTACCCATAACATACATTTTTAACCGTACCGAGAACACCATGTGTCACATTGAGGTGTGGTAGATTCTTACACATAAAAAATAACTTATGGAAATTTTTCTTCTATATCAAAATAATTAGAATTAATTTTCCTGGTTTTGAGAATGTGATGCGTGTTTGAACAAAAATGTCAATTTTAAATAAAAAGAAACTTTTGGATTCATATCGGTCACATCATGCATCGAATCGACATGGAGTAGATTCTTACACATCAAAAATGACTTAAGAATAATTTTTTTAATTTATAAAAACAATATGAATTTGTTTTTATGGTCTTGAGTATGTCACATCTTTTTTTTTCAAAAATTTCAATTTAATGTGAGATTACACACTTTAGTCATAGTAGTCATATCGTGTATCAGTTTGATGTGAGACTAATTCTTACATGTAAAAAATTAATTATGAATCATTTTCATAAAGTATTATATGATATAATATATTTTTCTTGGTTTTCAATGAGTAAAAAACATTTTGAACTAAACAATAAATTTTAAATGGATAACACACACATTGAGTCATACTAGGAACATCATGTATCTTATTGATGTGCGATTGATTTCTACATGAAAAAATTACTTATGGATAATTGTCCTATTGCATCAAAACAATAAAACTCATATTCTCAATTTTGAGTATATGATGTGTGTTTTGAACTACAATTTTGATTTCAAATAAAAATACACACTTGTATTTATATTGGTAATTGTGTTCATCATATTGATGTTTGATTGATTCGTACATGTTATAAATTAATTAAGGAAAATTTTCTAAAAATATCAAAATAATCAGAATGTTCATGCTTGACTTTTAGTACGTCGCATGTATTTTTTACTATAATGTGATTTAAATATGAATGCACTCATTTTGAGTCATACTGGCCACATCATGTATTGGTTTAATGTGATACTAATTACAACACATCCCAAATGACTTATGAATCATTTTACTGAAGTATCAATATTATCTTAGCATGTTTTATTTTATAGTGAGTGAATATGTTTTGAACTAAAATGAAAATTTTAAATATATTACATACACTTTGAGTCATATCAGGAACACCATGAATCATATTGAGGTGAAGACAATTGCTACACGTCAAACATTAATTATGGATCATTTTCCTAAATTTTTATAATAATATAAATGAGTTTTATTGTGTTTGAGAGTGTAACATGTTTTTTGAACTAAAAAGTAAATTTTAATTAAAATGACACACTTGTATTCATAATGGTCTCACTGTGCATAATATTGATATGTGGTTGATTCTTACTCGTCATAAATGACTTAATGATCATTTTCATAATGTATCAAAACAATAATAATGTGTTTTTTTAGTTTTTAGTATTCTATGATTCTTTTTACTAAAAAGTCAATTTAAATTAAAAACACTCACTTTGAGTCTTACATGTCATATTTTCTATCATTTTTACATGAGACTAATTATTACACATCATAAATAACTTATGAATCATTTTACAAAAGTATCAAGATAACCCAAGAATGTTAGATTGGTTTCACTGAGTGACATTTTTCTGAACTAAAATTTCATTCTTATTGATAATATACACTTTAAGTCATACAAGGCACACCGTGTATCATATTAACATGTGGATAATTACTACATGACATAAATGACTAATGTATCATTTTTATGAAGTATAAAAAACAATATGAATTCTTTTTATTATTTTTTATTTTGTGACATGTGTTTTAAAATAAAATATCAATTTTAAATAAAATAAATCCCTTGGAGTTATATTAGTCAAACTGTGCATCATATTGTTGTCCAATTAAATCTTAAACATAAAAAATTAATTGAATATTGTGTTAATAATGTATAAAAACAATAAAAATGAGTTTTATCAGTTTTGAGTTTGTCACATGTATTTCTTTCTAAAATTTCAATTTAAATTGCAAACATGAACTTTGAGTCATATAGATAAAACATCATTTTTGTGTGATGTGTGATTGATTCCTACATGTCACAAATGGATTATGAATCCTTTTCCCAAGGAACTATTAAAATATATGAGTTTCTTGCTCTATTTTGATTGATTGAATAATTTTTGGGACTCAAATGTCAATTTTAAACTAAAAACATACTCTTCGAGTTATTCCGGTCACACTGTATATCATATTGATGTGAGGCTGATTCCTAAATTTCGCAAATGAATTATAGTTATTTATACTAAAGTATGAAAAAATCGATAAGTATTTCTCTATATTGGGTTTGTGACACGTGTATTGTACTAATATGTCTATTTAAAAAAAACACACTTTTAGTTATATATATCACACCGTGCATCAGATTTATGTGTGTTTATTACTACATAACTTAGATGCCTGAAGGATATTTTTTATAAAATATTAAAAAAAGATGAAATATTTTGTCAATTTTGAGTATGTCATATGTATTTTTTAATAAAATGTAAATTCAAATTGAATACATGAACTTTCAGTTATACCAGTCACATTGTTTGCCTATTTAATGTGTTTCTGAGTTATATAAATCAAAAATTTCTTATTAATCATTTTACTAAAGTATCATGAAAATATGAGTGTGTTATCATTATTTTCAGTGGTTGATACACTTTTTAAATGAAAATTTTAATTTTAAACTGATAACATACACTTTGAGTCATATTAGGAATACTCTGTATCAGATTAATGTACATCTAGTTACTATATGTAAAAATGAATTATTTATTATTTTAATAAATTATCAAAACAATCTGATTGATTTTTCTTAGTTTTGTGTATGTGATGTGTATTTTGAACAAAAATGTCAATTTAAAAAAAATACACACATGGAGTCATACCAGCCACACTATGCATCATATTAATGCATGGTTGATTCCTACACCTCAAAAATGACTTAAGGACCATTATAGTATTATATAAAAAATTATGAAGGAATTTTCTCGGTTTTGAGTATTCCATTTTCCTTTTTTACTAAAATGTTAATTTAAACTAAAAACACACACAATGAGTAATTCTAGTCACATATTGTGTTGGTTTGACATGAGACTAAGTCCAACACATCACAAATTAATTATGAATCATTTTATTAAATTATTAAGAAATTTTTGCACATTTTATTGATTTTTAGTGAGTGAAAATTATTTTAAACTAAAATGTAAATTTTAAACTGATAACATACACTTTGACTCATACCGAGAACAACATATATCATATTGAGGTTTTTATTATATGTCAAAAATAAATTATTAATAATTATAATTAAGTATTATAACAGTCTAAATGATCTTTTTTTGTTTTGAGCATGTGACATGTGTTTTGAACTAAAATGTTAATTTTAAATAAAATCACACACTTGGAATCATACTGATCACACCGTGCATTAGATTGATATGTTGTTTATTAAAAAAATGTCACAAATTACATTTGGATCTCTTTCTTAATGCATTAATAGGATTTAAATTATTTTTCTCATTTTTAAGTGTAGGCATGTGTTTTGATAAGGAAATTAACAAAAATAAGTATCATATAAATTTTTTAAGTAAAATAACTAAAAAATAGAAAATAAAATGGTGAAAAAATAACTACATATGTTTTAGGAAGAAACCTATTCAAGATGTTTGTATACATTCTGACACCATGTTTTCTTCCCATTCATTTATAAAAACACTTATTGAATCGTTTAAATATGAGGAATGTCTACAGTCCTAGTTGAAATAAAAAAATATAAATAAATAAAGGATTAATAAATATTTTAAATTAAATTACATTTATCTTGAAAAATACCACTTTAGAGATTCTAGTTTTTTGATTACATAAAATATATTTCATAAAATTTCAAACATAATAACCATTTTTTCCCATTATGTTTTTCATACACTTTATAAACTTTGATATAAATAAGTAATTAGATTTGATATATGTTTTGTTATATGTTTTTGTAGTGAAATGTTATTATATATACACTGATACTTATATATTTTAATAAATTAATAGGTTTTTTGTGCTCAGGGACTATCCTCATTCCATGATTTGGGAAATATTTAAAAACTATTGTACCATAATATAATTTTCATTAAAACATAATATATAATGTTTAACTTGAAGTATATTTGTAATAAGTTACTTGTATTGTATTAAAATATGATAAATGTCATCATGTGTGGTCAATTTTTTAGGTATACATACATTGAATCCAATAAATAAATCTTTGGAGTATTTGAATTTATTACAATGAGAAACCAAAGCTGTGTAAGAAACAAAAATAAATGAGTAATAAAAGGAATGGAAATATATTTTATATGTTTTAATTGTAGATTTTACCCATGTATCCTGGGTATTAAGAAGGGTCCTTCATTTTTAAGTTTTCTTTCAAACATTATATCAAATTTTCCACTATTACATTGTATTCTGTTAGTTCCAATGTTAATTGTTATGTAGAAGTGATGTGAAGACTAATGAGTCTAAATTATTATTTATATGTTTTCCCCTTAAAATAGTTCTAATATATACACTTTTAAGAAAATAAGGATAATATTTAGTCATCATTAATATATTATATCAACTATTGGAAAAAATTTATGAAAACACACATCATGTATACAATTAATAATGGGACTCCTAGACATTCATGATTTAGGATTTCCTTTAAGTTCTCATAACAAAGATAGTCTATGGTGGAATTTCTATAAATTTTTTCTCAAAAATAAATCATGGTAATATCACCACTTTTTAACCTTATATATTTATAAAATTGTAATGTTAGTAAACATGGAACATGAACTGGTGGGGTAAATGTACCTTTTCAATATCATTTCGATTTATTAGTTGCTTATTTAGCTCATTTTTTCAACATTTTATTTCACCCATTCCCTTTCTCTCTATGTAATAACATTCATCAGTTCATGCCTTTTTTTATTAATTATTAATTATTTTTCATAAAAAATATATTTAATATGAATACCACTTTTTTGACATTTATTTTTACAAGAGAAAATTTTCATTCTATGAAAGTCACAATACCATGTTCAACTGTATGAACATCTATATTATCTACTGGAATAAGTTGCTCAGTGCTTGGATAATGACCTACATGAATCCCCACTCCAACATGACCTATTGGAATTTGTTTTTTTTATAGAATATATACTTGTATATTATACATTTTACCCCTCCCAACAATTAGATTGGTGGGTGATGATGGATATAAATCAAGATCATTTTTACCCTATAGAATATTAATACATGAAAGGTATCAATATATTTTTATTTCACATTTCATAAAAACTACTATGAAAAAAATTCGTTACCTATTGTAAGGAATCCCTTTAAGGGTAATGACTCATCTCATAGCTATTGGGGGAGGGGGGGATCTTAATATCGTGGTTGTTGTTGTGTTGTTTCTTCTCATTGATTATTTCCCACAAAATTTTCTAAAAATTATGATTTACAATTATGTTTTCTTTTTATTAAATAATCATTCTTACATATCATCCATTTTATTATCTTTATCCCCTTTTTCATTTCATTCCCCAAAATATGTTTCGGGCAACACCACAAAACCCACACCTATGACATGACCATATTGTTTTGGACACTTCAAGGCCATTGATAGTCATCATTCATTGGGAATATGTGAGGATGATTCTTGTATCTTATCCAGATAAAAAATATAATAAAATAAGTAATTTTTATATATATTACTAGTTTATAGTAGAAAAAATTCTCATTTTCCATAATTACACATGTTTCCCATAATTTTTGTTTTTTTCATCTATTAATATCCTTTTTAGTAACATGATCATAATTCCATATTACAAGACATGGGATAAAAGATTATTTGGAATTTGATTCATCAATATACTTATTAATAAGTAATATAATTGTGTTGTATTTTCATGTCACATAAAATTATTACTATAGATTTAATAAACATACAATTTTTTCAAGTGAAGTGTACCCCATCCTTACTTTATGGTAGGGGTGCAATGGTTTTTTTTTGCATGCTACTTATTTTCAGTACACAATTTCAATTTAATAAATTTATAATTCTTAATAAAAGTGACTAATACTTGTAAAGCCAATAAATTTATTATCAATCAAAATGTACCTGAGAAATTACCTATTCATGATGACCAATAAACATTTTCCAGGTTTGTTGGTTTATTGGGTGTGAATACATCTATGGTGGATTTCAGTTTACATTCCCTTCATCATCTCTAGGATAATACTTCATAGGAATTATCCAAAAGTCTTCATGGGGCATTATATCAAGATTTGATAAAAAATTAATTCAACAATCATCTTGTATAAATGCACTCTGTAAGGGATAATGAAGAGTAAATAAACATTTCATTTCTCATTTTATTAGTAAAATAAAGAAAGTTTATCATAATGTTATAATAATATCTTCTCAAATTATCACCTTATGTATGGGAATAACATTGTTCCACATATCTACATCAACCAACAAATGAATTATAGTGGTGATACCAATGTAACTACTGAACATGGACTTATTGGGTTTTATAATATGGCTACATGAATTCCATGAAACATTGAATTTGATCCCTCTGCTTCTTACCTTAACAATTTTTTTAAACTGTCATGCTATGATGCTCTAGTTTTTTCTAAGACATAGTTTATTCACCATATACTATTTCATTAGATTCAACGTCATCAATATTTTATTCCTATGGATTGGTAGATATAATATGTGTAGATTCATATTATACCTCTACATTGGGTGCATTAACATGTGGAAAAATCTGTTGTTACTTAGTTTTGCGAGTAGAAACATGTGTAAAAGTTGTTATATATGGAATTGGTTTAATAATTAATTTCAATTACATAAATGAAGTTGTGAAAAGATAATAATATGAAGAAATACAGCATATATTAGAAAAACATATAACCTGATTATTTAACACTCTTTTTTTAAATGCTGAATGGATTATTCCCCTCTATCAAGTATCTAAATCCCCTTATTATGGTCTCCTATGACATAAAATACCCCATATATATTGGGACCACCATCTACTAATGAAAGTTTCTCCTCAATTGAATTGAAATCTAGAACGTTAGTGGATTTCATTGACAACAGAACAATTGACCACTTTTAGTTTGTAGGATCTAGAACATAAATACATGCACTACCTATGATTCCATTATTAATAGTTATTATTTTTACCCTTCCTTACTAGAATCCGTTGTCATGAATTCTAATTAATTTATCTAAATTGCGCTCATGGTATCTACCAACATTCATTGAAAAATCATCCCTTCGAATATAATAAAATAAAAATCTAATATTTGATTGATGATTCCAAAATATGACATAATTTCATTAATTGTATTTATATATTTGGTACCATATACATGCATTGATTCATAAACAAGTGTAACTCAACTATTTTTTAGGGTAAATCATTCATCCTGTCCATTTGTATAGAACATTTAACCATTAAATACATAATAATTATAAATAATGAATGAAAACTTGGTTCTATGGATAGTTATTGAAGCCTTTCTAAAATTAAAACTAGATTTACATTTGACTCCTTAAAAATATGGTCTCAAAGCCATACTATAAATTTTTTATTATGTATATTTGATATCCATATTTTATACATTGATGAATTAAAATTACTAATCATTACTTTGTGGTTTTAAACCTATCGAACAACCTCTAATGTGGTATGAAAAACATAAAGGTGATACTTCTCCCACTCTAAAATAGAAATTGTGACAACATCTTCTCTAAAAATTCCTTTACCCATAGGCCACTCGATTTAATGAGATATTGGTAGAAAAATGATTTCCATAATGGATAGGTATTCGGTAAAATATTCAATGTATTACTCAATGATATATCCCTCTACAATATATCCTTATTCCCAAATTTTATTTTTGATATATCCTTTCAAAATATTCATATACCATTCAATGGATCACAACTACATATAATTTGGAGGACCACATAGTCAAATATCTCTAACCAAATGAACCATCAAGTGAACCATCATATCAATGAATAACGATGGAAAGAGAGTATTTAATCCACATTATATGAAAAAAATTTCCATCTCCATAGAAAGAAATTTCTATGGGTCTATAAATTTTCTGCATATAGTTTTCAAAAGGAAACAATGTTTAGTTAATGAATGAAAAACATTTTTAAGAAAAATTCAACATATATATAGGGGCATTAAATCTTCCATAAAAAAATAAAAAACATGTGATTTCAAGCCCCTTAATTTTAAATCATTCATTTATATGATATTATTGAAATTTTATGAATACACATATAAATTCATTAAATGATTCAAGAAGTTTCAAAAATGAATATTCTCTTTCCTAGAAAGAGTGTAAGCAGATGGAGGATAAAAATTTTATCTTTCATCCTTCACTGGTGAGAACTATTCCTATATACCCATGTCAATCATTCATATCCTAGAAATAATTATATCCTTTTCTTTTCTAGGTGAATTTAATAATATTCCAATAACACTATCAAATACATTTTTTCCACATGCATGACATCATGATAATTTCCAACGGACAAATAATTAAAGTACACAAATTCAAAAAATACTGATCACATTTTCCAAATGATTTTCATAAGTTTTTTTGAATAAGGTTTAACAAAACCATTGTCAATATATTTTAATTTATCAAATAGGTAATCACCAATTAGTAGAGATAATACTTTACTTTATTCTAAACTCTTATCAGATGATGCCATCTAAGATCAGTATTTATGTCCCTAGGGTAAAAATGATTGATGCCCAAGAAATAATTTTTTTGATTAATGATTAAACCTAATTGAGTGTGTACCTTGTTCAAAAATGGGACGCACTTGAGTTTAATTAATTCTAAATCTGGAAAATTTTCATAATAAGGAACGTCAATTATCATCATGTACAACATGGTTCCAAATGAGAAATATTCATTTTTTTAATCAATATACAACATAAAAACTAATTCCCACAATAATTTCAAATCTTTGATCAATCGAACCAAATAAATATCAATATCATTACCTAACTGTTTTGGTCCTGATTATAGAAGAGATATAATAATGTATTTTAATTTTATGCATCACTATGGTGGAAGTTTATAATTTACCAACATAACTATCCATGTAATATGAGTTATGATTTGAAACCAAAATGACTCACTCGATCTTTAGATAGTGCAAGACAATGGTTTCTCAAATCATTTCCAAAATTCTGGATACTCGTGATCAATCTTATTTTACCTAGGAGAGTATATTGAGTGATGAAGTATCTAATATTTATTTCTTATGGCTACATCACACATCAATTTAATTTTAGTTTCATCTCATCCATAAAGATACCTAAACCTTGGAATGATTGAGAGTACCAGAAACCTTTTTTATTACCGGATTCATCATTATTCTATCCAAACACACCAAAAAAATGGTCATTTTTAAGTGATTATTGTTTCTTTTTAAATAGTATACAATCCTTTGGATAAGGATATATTCATTGAATAATGATACCCATTGAATGTAGCATTAATTTAACCTCATACGTCTGGTAAGGAATTTCATTATCATCTAAGAAAATATCATTTAAGAGAGGAATTAGTTTAGTAAATATTGAATCACTTCATCTGTTGAAGAATTTTATATTATATATCTTTAGTATGGATGAAAATGGTATATATTTAGTAAAACCAGTATAAAATGAAATTTTGAAAAACTCTTCATATTTTCAAATAATTTTCAACAATCACAAATTTTATCTTGAACTGTCATTACCATTTTATTTATTCAATCTTAATCATAATTCACACCTATAATCATATCCTTGATACATTTTTCATAATTGTTCACATGTATAATTATATTTTATTATCCATAAAATATATTGTTATCCTAGTTACTAGCTACATTCAGTTTCCCCATGTTTAGTCCAACATTTATAAAATGGATCTATTCCATAATAGATCAAGTGATATTTCAACTCTTTTAGAATAATTTTTCATGAATAAAAACAACATAAATAGATATAGATGATTTAAAAAGGTTCATTTTCATGATCTTGTGAAAACATTATGAACACTTTCTCCCCATACTCATACTCTTTTTTCATATGATTGGAATCCATCCATTTTTAACTCATATCCATCCTATTTGATTTAGTAAGATGAAAATTTAAAAAAATAAACATTTAAGAAAAAAATTATGATCATATAACCCATAAAATGGTATTCTTAAAGAATCATTTAATCCAAATGAAGATATTGTTCTAAGATAATAAGTGTTGAAGGATGCGTAATGATAATGTTTTTTTGAGGTTTAAATATTTGATGGAATGAATTGTGTGATACCTACAATGTTATAAAGATTCTAATTAAATTTCCACCTATTTCAAAACATGGAGATTATGGAATATTTCTATGAATTTTCTTGGGGGGAGTACAATAAAAGGTAATATTTGATTTTTATCCATTTCTTAACATGTTACATGGTAGGAAATGTGGTGTTTCAAAGATAGGATACTTAGGAGCCAAAGTTGATCTTTTTTTAGATGTTGATAATGTTATTACTTCCCAATCACATTGTCTTAGGAACTCAACATTTGAAGAAAATATTGATTTTAAATCCATTGAACAAGAAGTCTTAGTCTGGGTTTCTTATGATACATGAAAAACCAATGAATAATATAATTGTGGTTTCCTGAATGCTTTAAATTTAAAAAACATTCGTGGTTGAGATGAAGCCTCAAAGAACAACCTTGTAAATTCTTTTTGGGGATAAAAGTAACAATCAACTTATAGACAATTTGATGAAAATGATATGACTAACATAAGATCATGATATTTTTCTTCAATAATTACAATTAAAAAAATTATGTTTTAAATATTTTATTTATAAAAAGTTTACTATTTGTAGTTACATTTATATTTAATTATTATAAACTTCCAAAACATGTAATTATATCATAATGATTCTTTATATTTTCAAAAAAAAATCCCCAACACAATATATGATCTACCACTATCAAGGATCTCTGTTCCTTCTCCATTACATAATTTCATAGAAGATTTAACGAATTATACTCCTCTCTATCTCTCTTGTTTACCAGATTTTTATAATTTATGAGTTTATAAATCCTTAATTCATATTATCAATTTTAAAATAGGATATCATATTTATTTTTATTAGAAAAATTCTAGATTATTCATTGGAACCTCTATTTGAATTATTATACAAGTGATAATTTTTCATTTCATTGGTAAATTACTTGGCCACCTCAAAGAACAATTTATATAATTTCATTCATGTCCAGTGATATAAAAATAATATTGATGAAATTATTTTTTTTCATAAAAATTAGTTGAACCTCGTTTTCATTTGTTATTTTTAATAGATATATATTAATTGAGTAAACCAGGATTACATAATAAAAAAATTTGATTCATGTTGTGTTGTACTATAACTTATTTTGGATAAAATCACCTTTTTGGAATCAGGTAGCTCAATATACATCCCCAGCCACTTCATTCCACGTAATATTTTTTTCACAATTAATTATAATACATAAATTATTCTATTTTACTCTTATATTTTTACTATCAATTTAAATAAATTATTTGTTTTTTTATAATTTCAAGTTTTTAGTATTTCATCCTCTAATTATAACCCAACAATCTTCTAATTTTTTTAATTTATGATTTTCAATATTTAATGTCACAATTTTACTTCATCCCATGAATTATTTGTATATAAATATATCCCATGGTTATTTCTATTACAAACTTAAAGTCTACTTAATAATGATATGAAACTTTCTGTTATGTACAATCACTTTTAGTAAAAATCTTACTAGATTTTTTTCCTCATTGAACATATGGTTAGTCTTTTTTGTTGAAAAAGAATTATTTTAGATCTTCACTATAATAAAAATATTAAAATTATTTGGGTTATTTTTCCTAGTAATGGATGAAAATGGGCCTAATTGTTTGATTTTAATCCATGGGAGTAGGAAGGATACATAGAACTCAGAGCGGACTACCATATGTTCATTTTAAAAACTTTTCCTACTTATAATATGAAATCACCACTTTAAATAATTAGTAGGTAGCATTTTTTCAATTCATAGATGATCCTTTCATCGATAATGACTTCTATATCTCTTCCAAAATATCATTAATCTAGGATCTACATGCAATCAGAGTGGAAATTTTACAAAAGAAGATCCCAATTATGATTAATTCAAAGATATATCATATGATTAAATAAATATAGGAGAACTAAAAAAAATCCCGAGTGAATTAATAAATGAAAATTATCAGGAATAAAAGAATCAACTTGAATCAGTTGAATACTAAAAATGGAGATAATAGTTTATGTCAACTAAATATGAGGGAACATAATGAAATATATTTAGTTAAGAGAGGGTTGATTCATCCGAGAAGTTTGATGGGGAGCAGTGGTAGGGGTTGACTTCCATGAGAACATAAATAGAATGAAAGTAGTGGGTTCAATTAGGGTTAATTTATTAAACTGGGAAGGGTTTTATCAGAGGTTTCAAAAAAAATATAAATATCGGTTTTATTAGGGATAAAAAATTAAGTGTTTAAAAAGACATATCATTATCAATTCTAAAAAAGTTTGATAAAAAGAATCATTCTTAGTACTAAAATTCAAGCAGTAATAAAGATATTCTTTATCAGTGTTTTTTTGAAGTGCATATAAAATTTATTAAAATTAAAATACAAAAATATTAAAAAAAACACATATTAAAATGAATATATCATAAAAAAGAAAAAATAAATTAAAATTATTAATGAATATATAATATGAAATGCATGAATGTTAAAAATGAATGAAATTGAATAATTAAAAATAAAGAGACTTCAAAAATATTTAAAAATTGATATGTTTTACGAATTATAAAAATTATTAACACATTTAAAAATGTATATATATTAAAAAAAAAATGATTTCTTATTGAAAATATTAAAACATAGTAAATAAGTATGAATAAATAAATATTATGAAATGATTAAATTCCAAAAAAATATAATATTGATAAATTTTAAAAATGGATAAATAATATTAACTGAAATATCTTTAGAATTGAATAAATAATATTCAATAGATAACAAAAATATTGGAAACAATAAATTCATAAGATTAATTAAATGAATTGTAATCTTGTACAAAAAATGAAGAAAATAATACAAATTACATTTAAATGGATTAATTATAAAAATTTCATAAATTTTAAAAATGTTACAACTTAATTAATAAAATTGAATGCACATAGTCATATTAATTAAAAACATGATAAAGGTATAAAAACATATAAAATAATTATATATAGTTCATAAGATTAATTACATTGGTTGTAAACACATAAAAAATGAATAAAATATTAGAAAATACATTTAAATAAATAAGAATATAAATTTTAAACATTTTAAAAATATTAGAGATTAAATAATATAATTGAATAAATATGAATCACATAAATTAAAAACATATTGAAAATATTAAAACTTTTTAAATAATTATGTATAAATCAATATTAACAAATTGATATTTACTAAAAATATTGAAAATTAATGTATATTTAAATAGAATAAATAATATTAAATGAAGAATTTGAAAAATTAAAAAACAAAATTGAATAAACTTAAAAAATATATTTTAAAAGTGATTTCGTGACACTAACTACGTGAATTTCATACACCTAAATATGAATAAAAATGAATAAATTGATATTATTAATTATATAAGGACATTATTAAAAATTATTTATATTGACTACAAAATTATTAAAACTAATATATATTTATATGAATCAATTATATAAATAAAAAACATATTAAAAAAATTAAAACTTAATAAATAAAATGAAATAAATATTAATCATATAATTCAAAAACGTATTGAAAATATTAAAATTTATTAAATAAATATGTTTAAAAATTTAAAAATAAAAAAATTGCAAAAAAATATTAAGAAATAATAAATAATAAAATTATAAAAATAATAAAAAATAATATAAAAAATTATTAAATAAATATAAATAAATTCAAAAAATTATAATTATTAAATTGATAATTTTTTAAAAATACAATTTAAATGGATTATTTAAATAAATTGAAAACATATTTTAAATTATAAAGATTAATAAAAAAGAATAAATATTAATCATATATATTAAAAACATATTGAAAATATTATAAGTTAAATAAATTTATGTATAAATAAAGATTAGATAATTATTAAATTCCAAAAAATATATAAATAAATAAATATTAAAAATAAATAAATAATATTAAAGGAAATAATATTAAAAATTAATAAATAAAATTTAATAGACAAAAATATTTTAAAAAAGAATTAAAATAAGTTTAACTACATGAATTTTAAACACATACATAAATGAAGAAAATACTAAAAATGAATTTATAAAACTTCATTATTTAAATTTTAAACATTTTAAAAATATAACAACATCATAAATTAAATTTCATAAATAAATATCATATAAATTAAAAATTGAGGATTATGGGTGTTGTAGAAGTGTGTGATGGGTCATAACCAAATTTGAATTTTGTCATGATCTATGATTAATATGATATTTACACAACGATGAACACTATGATCAATAGAATTAAATTAAATAATATAGACAATGGATACTACTTAGAACCAAAGTGTCGAATAATCACATGTTATTTATAATTAATTTCAACAATTGAAACATTACCTTTTGAGAAATTATTTCTTCTTTTATGGATATGACAATAGATCTACATTATACGATCATTATGTTATATTAATGATGAATATATTCCCTTTATCAGTGGTCCACACGAGTTCCAAAAATATCTGAACGTCACTGTAGGAATCTCTGGATGATAGAACAATAGATCCTATCGCTTGTGTCATGCACATTTGATCACACTGAGAATCACTTCAAAAGTATTCCATTTGATCACTATTGTCTTGAGAGTAGAAGGTTGAAGAGTATCACTCTACTTTCTTGGGAGTGTTCTTAGAGAAGGGAGATCTATAGAGCTTCGAGAGGATTCTCCATATATCATTGTAAAATACAAAATAATTGAAATGACTCATTGGAAAGCAAATATAATTGGGTTTATATACCACTAGGGTTAGACATAAATAATTACACAAGTGACCGTTAATATTTAATTAATCCCTATAGAACCCCATGTTAATAATAATAATATTAATAATACAATTTCATAAAATGTTCTAAACTAGAGAATTAAATTAAATATTATTTAGTTATATAATGTTCAATATATAATATTTCGTAGCGGACTATTAAACTTGTTCATCCATTCCTCTATAATATTTATTAGGCCTTGAGTAATGAATAAATTTCTAACAAATAAATGTAAATTCATAATTTTTCAATAAATAAATAAATATTATAATCACTAAATAAAAAATAAATATTTATTAAATATTCCACTCACATAATATTTTCATCAATAAATCGTGATGGAATATTTACAATAAAGAAAACATTAATTATTATTTAACCATGTGTTAGAATAATATTTATTCAAACTATTAAATAATAAATAAATAATATAAAATTTAACTGCTATTTTGGATACACATAGTGTGTGACCCTCTAGGCCTCTATCTCAGTGGAATTAAGCGAATTAGACTAAAGTAATAGGTTCACATCTTGTAACATACCATATGACAGATAGAGAAATAATTTAACTCCACAATGACATAATACCTCATACGAATTCTTATTTTGTAATATAATCCCTTTATCACGATATCAGTAATCAATGAAGTTGCATGTTGATGCCACCAACCTATGTGCTCGATTTCTCATTCTTGGAATTCTAGGAAATCAAACATACCAATAAAGAACCATGACCATGGATTTCTTTATGATATATCATTTCCCTCAAAGGTCTTTAGATATCAACTTCTATTAAAGAAAAAAGGGACTAATCTTTTCTTATATTTTTCAATTCATCAATATTACTCATGGCACACTCAACATATCTCACCTCTCTACTAACATATTTTATCATAGTTTTCATCAACACATCAAAGTACGTGACTTGTAATAATCATTAATAATATAATTGAAGTGTAAAGATCAATAAAAATGTTTGTAGGTAAGAACATCCAATTAAATATATAAATATTGATTTCTTTCCAGTGGGACTCATTCTCGTAATATACTACAAAGAATATTACAAAGAGTGTACACTGTGAGAAGGTGTCTCAAAGTATTATGAGTCTCCACCCCTAATATCTTGTATCATTTATGTCACTCAAATGATTTCCTATGGAGATAGTACATATATTTAAGAATACTATCGTAGAAATTCTTGGTTCTCATCATAGTAGTGAACTGCTATGACCTTTCAATTCAACAACTACTCTTATGACATTATCACATACTATGTTAAGCAGAAGAAAAATCATTTTATGATGAGAAGATTATTAATATCCAAAACTATGAATATAGGTTATCATAAAGAATAAAAATGGTTTTTCTAGGGACTATCTCCAATAAATTCCCACTTTCACTAGAGCCAACTACTAACAACCATCAGTCCACTATCTCTCACATGACACTCTTTTTGATATTAAGATACACCTTTATTTAAGGGTTATTCCACATTTTCTTCTATGTTAAATCTTATTATAGTAACTTAACCCCTTTGATAAAAACACTCAACATGTGATACTTCTAGAGTATGTTCTTTGTTCATTTGTGTGACCTTGTGTCTTTTTCAAGAGCCACCGTTGTACTATTATCATAATATAATGTGATAGAGTCTTTTAAACAAGGTACCACATCATGATCCTACAAAAAGTTTAGAATACAAACTACTTCCTCAACTACATCAGAAGACACTATATAATAAGACTTCATTATACAATTAGGGAAAATAGGTAATTTGAACTCTTCTATCTCACAACTTATTTATTGAGACAAAAAACATATACTTACTGTGATTTTATATCATTATGATCTAGTTTAAAACCATAATTATCATAACCACATATGACTAGATCCTCATATCCTCCAAACACTAGGAACATTTCTTTAGTTATTATCAGATACTTAAGGATATCCTTAAAAGTGGATAAATTATATTCTCCTTGATTTTCTTGATATCTGTCTACCATGATCAATGCATAAGAAACATCAGGTCTAGTACATAACTTAACATTCATGATTGATTCTATCCCAGAAGCGTATGGGATCTTACTCATTTTCTCTTTCTCCTATTGCGTCTTATGGAACATTTTATTAGAAATATGTATATCATTTGACACTCGAACCAATCCCATCATGTATTGGACCATACTAGATCTCTTTATTATTTTTTCAATGTATGTAATTTGAATTATTCCAAGTGTCCTCCTAGATATATCACGAATAAACTTTATCCCTATAATATAATCTATTTAACATATTCCCCTTATGGAGAAACAATTTTTAACCATTCCTTAACAAACTATAAGACTGGTATGTCTAATACAATAATAAATATTCCATGAAAATATACTACTATGATAATTACATTATTCCCACTAAAAAACTTGTAAACACTTTATTCACATTCAATCATAATGAAACCAACTTATTCAATAGCATCATCAAATCGAATGATGCAAGACTTAGATGGTTGATTCAATCAATAAATGGATCTATGTAACTTGAAAATCCTTTTTTCACCACCTAGTTCCACAAAACCTTCTATTTGTGTTATATATACATCTTACTAAATATTCCCATTACGGAAAGTAGTTTTTATTGCCATCTTCCGGATTCAGAGTCATGATAAGCTACTATAGCAAGTAGAATTGTGACAGATTTAAACATGGAAATTGGAGGAAAGGATTCACCATAGTCTCTATTCTTGTACACTATTTAAACCCATTAGCCACTATCCATGCCTTATAGGTACTTATCTTACCTTTTATGTCTATTTTTCTATTGAATACCCATTTTTACCTTATAGGCTTTACATGAACTATTTTATACACCCGAACCCTAACATGGTTCTGATACATGGCATCCATTTTAGAATTCATGGCTTCAGGTCAACTAGTAGCTTCCGAGCTCTCTATTACCTCATAGTAGGAGATATGTATATCATTTTCAAGCTATAACGAGTCACAATATTTAGTGGCTAGAAAACCATATATATCAGTTTCTCTTACATATTTTTTACTCTTAAAAAGTACTTCTGTTTCAAGAACTGATTATTCTATGGGGACGAGTGGAATTTGTTCCTTTACTAAGTCTTATGTATCTTTAGAATCAACTTTATTAAATTCAATCTTACTCCTTCTATCCTTTTTATGGATTTCCTCCCTATCAGGAAAGATGGAATGTCTGGCTATAATCACTTTATTGCCTGATGGGTTGTATAGGTAGCATCCCTTTATTTATTTATGATACACTATAAGGATAAGATTTTTTCCCTAGGGGGATATTTTGTTACCTGATAAGGCCTTAAAAATTCCTTCTAACACCATACACATGTATGCGACAAAACATGTATCTTTATACTCCATAACTTGAAATGAATTCTATTAGAAAATTTAGTTGTTACTTGATTTAGTGTGTAAGCCACATTTTATAATGTATATCCCCAAAAGGATAATGGAATATTAGAATGACTCACCGTTGACCTTACAATGTTTAACAATGTATGATTTCTCATTTCACTAACACCATTCCACTATATCGTGTAAGGTGGAGTCAGTTGAGATAGAATCCCAAAATCTCATAAAAATTTGATAAACTCTTGGTTAAGATATTCATCTCCTTGATCTGATCTAAGATTCTTTATCTTCATTCCATGTTTATTCTCTACTTCATTCATGAATTATTTTAATTTCTCAAAAAAATCATACTCATACTTCATATATTATACATATCCATATCTACTCAATTCATCAGTAAAAGTTATGAGGTATAAATTCCACATCTAGATTCAACTGAAAATAGACCACACACATCAGTGTTTACCAATATTAAAATATATGAGGACCTTTCTCCCTATCCACTAAATGGTGGTTTGGTTATTTTTCCTTGTAAACAATCTTGAAATATTTCAACCATCTTGATAGATCCCTTTCAATATCATATCATTTACATGAACAAGAATGTGATTCCATTTTTGGGTGGTATATGAGTCATGTGATCAAGATTTGGTATCTATTTCCAATACATGGTCTTCATTATTTAATACATAAATACTATTATTTAAATTCCTAATAACAGAAAATATGTTTTCTTTATAAAAGAAAAAAAAATTTATTTCCAAGGATGAAAATAAAATGAAATGCGTCGAGGAATGATACAAAAATTATGTTCTTGGTAACAGTTGGTAGATAATAAAAATCCATTAAAACCAATATAATTCTTGTTGGAAATGAAAGGTGGTAGTTACCAATGGATCGAGCAACCAGACTCGCTCTATTTCCATCTCACAAATCAACTTATCCTCTAGAAATATTTCATAATATACATGGTTCCTAATTTTGGATATAGATGTGAGAACCACAAGATGTATCTAATACCCAATGCGTAGATATTGAAATTTTACACTTGATAATGAATGTACAATTATCTTCCCCTTGCTTCTGGGTGTAATTATTCTTTCAGTGGCCTTAATTTCACCATGAAAAACATGCATCCTTATTTTCCTTACCCTACCTCTGGATCATCCACTTATTAGAAAGATAGTGATTGGGAGCTTTAAGCTTCTTTTGAGTCTTGGACCTCTTATCCTCTTTCTTCCATTTTTTATTCACCATAATAACCATTGGTTTTCACGCCCCATATCCTTATCCACATGGTGAATCAATGCAAGAAGTTCAGAAAGAATATTCTCATCACTTCTCATGTTATAATAAAAAATAACATTATATATGGTCATGGGTTGTGAGGAAAGTAATAGATCTGTGTGCAAATCAACCATGAATTTAATCCTTAAGATGTAAAAGTGTTTAATGTTTCCAATAATCATGACTACATGAGGAATTTATGGAATAGAACCTCCTTGATTAGCTAAAAACAAACCATTATAGATCTCGTATTTCACTTGTCCTTCCTTATCTTGATACATATCCCAAAGGTGAGACATTTTTCTATACACATCCATGTCCTCAAGTTTCTTATAAAGGTCATTGTTCATGGATGATATCATGAAACACTGAACATTTGTAGCGTCATTCAAATGTATCTCATAGAGAGATTACTCTTCCTCACCAGCCTCATTTCTAGGAACATTAGAAATAGGTTTTCCCGTACATGCTTTTTTCCTTTCATGGTGTAGGATAACACATAAGTGTCTTTTTCATTCATGTAAATTTTTGGTGGTGATAAGGTTACCCCTATTATATATGGGTCACAATAATATGTTTTAAGTCATTTTATTTTTGTTTCTATAAATAAGATAAATAGGGTTTTTAGTACATTATCTGATTAATTTAGATAAATAAATAAATATTATATTTATTAATCTACAAATATTTTATCAAAACCAAATATCCCTCCCTATTGACTTCAGAAAACCTTATTTCAAGGAAATTCTTGTGTAACTGATCCATATTACTCCTTTCATCACCCTATAATTGGGTGGTAAAACAATTTGAAGGGTTTTAGTTAGGCAATCCAAATTCCAACTGCATTAACTCATAGTTCCTTGATTTTTTAGTGGGCTCCCCAATCATAAAATCCTTAAATTGTATTTCCTCAACCCTTTCCTATCAGTTACACCAAGTACTCCTTTGGCAGTCAAACCTTGATGCGAACTAAGATATGTTAACCCAAACATTCAAGTTAGAGTTACTTGATAATTGAAAGTACCCCAAATTTGTATGGATAATAACTTTGAACTATGGTTCAATTTTAATTGAAGTAGTGGAAGGATATTATAACCTGATATATATATAATTTCGGGATTTTATCTTTTATGAATATGTTTTAAATTATGCATACGCCAATTTCTATTAGTTTTATCTTTCATACTTATTAATTCATTAATTCATGTGATAACGATAAAAACATCCATAATTAAATGTCCTTGTAATATTGATAGAAATAAAATGATAATTTGTAATGATCATGATATTTTACTAATGGTCAGTTTAACTAGTGTATGATAAACTAATCATAATCCTTGGGGGAAAATACCTTTAACCAATCAAGGTGTGTTTTGTTTAATTCTAACTATCCACTTATTTATCTCTCATGGATTAGTTTCACCTCAACTCCAAACATGAACCAAATCCAATAAATTGGGAGCTTCATCCATGACATATGATTTTACTCCAATGAGAGTGAGGGGAAGGGGTTTACATAAAAGACACCAAGGGAACATATGACCTTACATAATAAGAGGAGTGATGGAACACATGCCAAAATTTTAATTTAATATTAAAAAATGAGACCAATATAATAAATAGGTCTGGTCTAAGCTTATGATCATCTATATGCATGTAATGAATTATGCAATAAATAAAATTAAAATTAAATTCTTAATCATTCTCATTTTAGATAAATTGTGCTCTCATAAATAAATTACATTCCTTAATTCATAAATTTATTTATCTTAATTCTCATATATCATAAATTTAAACAATTTAAATAAATTTATTTAAACATAACCGTGTATAATAAAATTCACCTTCAAGGAAACATGGTGAGTACCCATCCGATCTACCAAATATGTATTGTACTGGTATATTTTTTACTCTTGCAACATGTAGAATACACGAATTATTATGTAATATCATGATGTGGAGTATCAACTTAATGATCATGTGGTTTACACGATTCCTTTGTTTAACTTGTTGTGTAAAGCTTCAATGCATAGAGTAATAACTATAATATGACATATACATGATATATAGATCCAAAAATTAGGCCAAAAATAATTAGACATTTAAATATATTAAAAAACTACAAAATAGAGTGCCCTGTAAACATAAGGACCACACAAAATCCCATGTTGATAAGGTTTCTACATTAAAATGAGTTAGTTTTTAATTTCGTACAATTTTGTATAAGTTCAAGTCATGCAAATGCCATCTACATGGTGTGTACATTCCTTAACATCCATCTGAGGCACACACCTAGGGACTCAACATGTGACAATTCCATGAAAAATATTAGATTACACAGTGTGAACATGGGATACATGGTGTTTGGTCTCCATGTTACATAGTCACCAGTCATGTAGGACATGTAATAAGATAAATGACTCCTCTTTGAATTAAGTACTACACACCATGTATGGAAGTTACATGTTGTGTACTCCAACTAAATGTACATCAAGATGGCCCAATCAACATGTGATGTAAAATTAAATTCATCACATGAAATAAATTATCACACCATGAATTAATTATGAAATAATTATTAGTGAATTAAATAAAATTATGTGATGTGTACCTATGGGTTACATGGAGTGTAAACTTGTATTACACAGGTTGATTTCCCAATATCTCCTAATGATATCTTCTAATTTTTTTCATTCACAAAATTAATCAACATGAAATTTTAATGAGAAACAAAGTGGAAGAAGAAAATATCGTAATTAATATTTGTTAATAGTTAATCTTGAAATGAAAACAGAATAAAAAATGTGTAAATCAATCAATGATATTTAAATAATTATAAATAATTATGTGACCCATTCTGATTCCATTTTAAGGTTCTAGGAAGAATAGAATTGTGTGATGGGTAACACCCAATTTTCTTTTCATGATTGCTAATTAATCATTTATTTACAAAATAATGAAAATTCTGTTCATGAAAAATAAATAAAATAATATAGACAATATATAAACCTCAGAACCAATGTGATAGATCATCACATATCATTCATTAATAATTTATGTAATTAAAGAATAACCCTGTGAGAAATTATTTCTTTATTGATGGATCTAACAATGGATCTATGTTTTTCTATCATTTAATTGTTGGAGTCAAGAATATATTTCCTCTATTAGAAATCCAAATGTGTTCAAAATTTTTTTGAACATCACTGTAGGAATCTTCGGGTTCTTACATGGTAGATCTGATCACTTCTATCATTCACGTTTGATCACCCTGAGAATTTCTGCCAAATGATTCTCCTTGATCTCTCTTGACTTGATATATAATGGTGGATAAAGATCACTTACTAATCTTGGGAGCATTCTTGGAGAAGGGAGCTCTCTATAGCTTTGAGAGGTATCTCCAGATTTCATTATGAACAATATATGAAATGAATTGCCTCTCTTGAAAAATAATATAATTGGGTTTATGTACCACTGTCATTAGAAATAAATAATTTCATAAGTTCTCTTTATTTTTTATTTTATCCTTATAGAATCCCATGTCTATAAGAATAATAATATTATTATTTCATGACATGCGCTAAACTTTAGAAATAAATTAAATATTATTTTATCAAATAATATTTAATATATTTTTTTTCTCATCAGACCATTAATCCCAATCTACCCTTCCAAAATAATATTTATTAGGCCTTGGTTAATTATTATTTATTTAATAAATAGATTTAATTTCATTATTCAAAAATAAATAATTAAATGTTATATTCACTAATACAAAAAATAAATATTTATTAAATATTATTCTAAAAAAAATATTTCCTCAAATAACTAGTGACAGAAAATATGTGAACAAGAAAACATGAATAATTTTTAAAGAATATGTGGGGATAATATTTATTCATATTTTTAAATAATAAACAAATAGTATATTATTTGATTGATATTTTGGATAGAGTTAGTATGTGACCCTCTAGGTCTCTTTCTTGGTGGCATTAGGTGAAGCATCCAATAGTCCATGGTTAGCGTATGGAAAAAATAGAGGAATCCTTATAGAAATATGTTAATAACACATTGAAATAATATCACATACAGATGATTATTTTGTAATATAATTCCTTTATCATGATATCTATTATCAAGTAGGTTGAATGTTGTCACCATCAACCTATGTGCTCGATGTATCTTGCATTGAATGTCGGGAAATAAAAATTGCCTACAGAACACCATAGATATGGATTTATTTTGGCTATATGATTTTCATCAAAGGTACTGAGATATAAATTCTATTAATGAATAGAAATGAAAAATAAATTCTCACATTATTCATTAGTTCAATATTACTCACGATTCACCCAATTTTTTGTACCTCACTGCATACATATATCATTATAATTTTCATAAATACATCAAAAGACGTGACTTATAATACTCATTAATATTAACCTTAAATAATAATGATCAATATACACATCTGTATATATAAACATCCAATGAATCATATAAATGTGAATTTCCTACGAACGGGTGTTGTTTTCATAATACCATACACTAGATATTACTAAGGGATTACACCATGATAAGGTGCCTCAAAGTCCTATGAATCTCCATCCATGATAGCATGTATCATTTTTGTCCCTCAAATTATTTCATCTAGAAATAGAACATATATTTTAGAAATTTGTTAAGGAACATATGGGTTCTCATAATAGCATAGAAAAGCAATGACCTTTTATTACGACAACTACTCCTAGAAAATCATCACCTACTATGTTACACAAATGAACAATTACGATGTGATGATAATTTTATTAATATATCAAAATATGAATAAATATTATCATAATGTTCAAAAAGGTTGGTTCTGGGGTACCAATCTAAAAAAACATATTATTAAATAATACTTATTAAATAAACATAGATAAATTTTAAAAAACTATAAATTCAAAAAATATTATATCAACAATGAAAAAATTTACATTAAATGTAAAATAATATACATACACATATAAAATTAACTAATACATACACATATATGTACACCCCACATACACATGTGAAAATACACATATTCAGGCATACATAGACATACATACATCTATACATGTAGAACACACACAGAAAACATAATTCATACACATATATTCACATAGATATTAATATAAATATATAAATTCCAATTAATATAACATATCAATAATACATAATCATTTATATTTATGTTTTTTTTAATTTCGAACATATATATTAATATATCATATATATATAAATTATATAAATTTTATTAATTAATTTTATTAATTAAACATTAATTTGTGAATATTAATATTACAATTTTATAGATATTGATAATATTTTTTGTATTAAGAGTTGTAAACATCACAGTGTATTTTATTAGCATGAGGAAAAGTGTTGATGTAATGGCAGCTTTATGAACGCTAGAAGATGCCCTAAAAAAGATAATCTTTTATGGATGCTTTTTTAGCATTGATAAAAGTAACCTTTATCAAGGCTTTTACCTAGTGCTGATAAATATTCACCTTTTATCAGCACTTTCTTTTTAGTTCTAATAAAATTCATTTCTATATACCACGCGATCTATGGTAGTGGCTCCACGCTTATCATCTCATATAACTAAAAATCAAATAATTTAAAAATATAAGTTATTACATCAATTATAAAAATACAAAAATGAATAATTTAAATATAGTAATATATCTAAAGAAAAACATAGCACACTTAATAATCCATATTCATTTAATTTTCACAATATGCTAGTTTCAAATTAGTTTTTTTAATAAACCTGATTATTTGATCTATTTAAGCACAACACATGTTCGATTGATGTTTCTTCTACTAATAAACATAGAAAATAATAAAAACATGAGTTTTTATTAATTTACATTATTCATAATCCCTTATATATTTTTTGACCGTTACACACACTTTTTTTTAATTTTTACAACACTAAAAGATCATTTATGGTCATCTTGAGCACAAAAAAAGGCTGATTGACATGATTCCTACTTAAAAGTTTCAAAAATCACTCTATGGAATTTATCATATGATTTAATGATAATTTGAGGTCATATACTTGATTTTGACTACCTGACGAATATTTTAAAGGTCATCAAATGTAAAGAAACTGCTCTTTCATCCCGTCTGAGCACATCGTATGTCCAATTGATGTGAAATCAACTCATACATGTCAAAAATAATAAAAATATTATTTTAATTTTATTTCACATCGTTATAAGTCCATTTTATATGTTTTTAAATATTATTAACATGTTTCGCTACTTTTAGAACACAAAAAGTGTGTTTCTGGCCATCCCAAAAAATAACATGTCTCATACATGTATCATCTATTAAGAAATTTTAAAAATAATTATTTGGTTATTTTACTTGGATTTTACAGAAATGAATTTTTTTTCTTGGTTTTGAATCTATAATGCATATTTTTAAATATCTTTAAACCATTAAAAAATACATATTTGGTCTATCTGAGAAAACTGAATGTCTGATTGAATTGTTGTCTAATCGTACCTGTCACAATTAATATAAATATAATTTGTGATTACAAATGGAATTTAGTGATTATAAACTTGAAAGGAAATTAACCAGATTTAATAAGAAGAGGAATATAAGGATGAACCCAAAAAAGTAGGCACTAATTGTTTAAAATTAAATCATTAAGATCTAGAACTCCTTATCAGCATCGATTTTTAAACCCATCACTCTGTAGTAATGATTCAAGTGATGGATGGAATAATTGCATTGGATTCTATCAGCTCTGTCATCTATGGGGTATCAAGGCGATGTAGGAGCAAAAGATGTCCATGACTCTCTCCCCAAAATGGAGGTGGTTGTTAGGGAGCCCATTGGGGATGGTCCAGAACCAAAAGTATGGGTAGCAGGCAAAGAAAGATTTGGTGGTGGAATGGAGAAGGAGATGATGGTGGCCATGTTCGGAGTTGAGGAAGGTGATAGAGATGGTGGTGAGTGAGTGGAGTTCATCCATCTTGATCATGTAGTTTAATGTTCTCGTTCAAGTAAAGGAAGGATGAGGACATGGTGGGACACCCCCCTTCGTTCCATGAAAGATTCCCGTGAGTCCTATTGTTTTATTATCAATTCAAGTATATTTTTTATGGATACTGAAATAGGTGTTTTGATTTGCAGTTCACAAAAATAAAATCATAGAGGAAAAAATGGGAAGAAAAAAGGATTTATTTCACAATGAACAATGGTTAAAATAAACCCCTCCTACACCTCCCTTTCATTCTCTCACATAGATATCTAAAGGTTCTCAAACAATGAACCTATTTGGATCAAACTGATGAATGAAGGAAGATCCACAAGGCCTCATTATAAATACAGTGTGGGAGGTGTCAAGTTTGACACAACTCCCACTAATTCCCCACCTTCCCATGGACTTATCCCATGGATTCAAAATAATTAGTATTTTATCATGTGAAAAATTCCGCACCACATATTGAAGTTAATGGAGGTATGGTTGGTACACCACCATTGAAAATTGGGTGGGAATTTGGAAAATATCTCAATCCATTCTCCTCCTCTGACTACAATCCTCTAGAAAATCTATTAAGGTCTAACTTCTTCTGACCAACCACCTTTTTCAACATATCCATTAGGTTCCCCTTTGTCTGTATCTTCACAAGTCACAATAGTTTTTGATCTATCAATTTGCGTATCTAATTATTGAGAATGCTTATGTGCTTTATGTGAGAATGGTACATGGAGTTCTTGCTCAAGTCTAAAGCACTCTTACAATTACAATGAACTATGCACTCCTTATGTCTAAATCCATGCTCCAGGAGAAAATTATTTTAACAAAACATATCCTTACCATCTTGTGAAGCATTAATGTACTCTACTCCTATTGTGGACAAAGAAAATCACCTTTTCAACCATGGCTACCATGATACAGGTCCTACTACAAAAGTATAGATGTGTCATCATGAATAATTCCTACAATCATGCTCTCTGGAAAAATCTACATCTGTACATCCCTCCAAAATATTGTTATCTCCCATGTAGCACAAACATATATTTGATGAACATTTATAAAACCTCATCATTAACTTCACTACATCCCAGTGTTGCTTCTTGGGATTAGAGAGAAATCAACTCATTATCACCACTGTATGTGAAATTTATGGTCTCTTACTCACCGTAGACTAAGTACATCATGTTTTCCAACTAATGGGGAATATGGTATCATATCTATCACCTTCATTTTATCCTTGGAAAAGACAATTAACTCTATCTCTACTTAAAATTTTTGAGAATAGGAATTATACCTATTTTGGATTTGTGCATGTTGAAAAATTTCAGAACACATTCAACATACTTCTCATGAGATACCCATAACAACCTATTCATTCTATCATCAATGATCTGCATCCCCAAAATCTATCAAGCAGCTCCCAAGTCCTTCATATCAAAATAATTTGACAACTACTTCTTCAAATGACTTATCTTCACTACATCCTTCTCGATGATCAATTTGGTGTCAACATAAAGTAGAAGAGAAAAAAATTACAATCCTAAAATCTCTGTATATAAAAACACCAGCCAGCATGTGTTCTCTTGTAGTCATGAATCACCAAGAACAAGTAAAAATTCATATAACACTTTATGGGAGATTATTTCAGTATATTCAAGATCTTATTTAATTTTCATTTGAGGTTGTCTTGTCCAGAAACCTCAAAATCCTTAGTCTGGTTCATATATATCTCCTGAGAGAGGTCACCATGAAGAAAAGTTTTATTGATCGCCATTTTTTTTGGATCCCAGTCCAATCAAGCAACCGATCCAAAAATGACTCTGATTGAAGCCATCATCACTATGGGTGAAAATATATCATCCAATTCAACTCCTTTTTTTGATGTAATACCTTGACAACTGACCGATATTTGTGCATGAACTCATTTTTTCTTCCCTTATTTTTCAACCTGAACACCCATTTGTCAGTTAGTTCTTTCTTAACTATGGGTAGTTCAACCAAATAATTGGTATGATTATTCTTCAAAGGATTCATCTCATCCTCTATTACATGTAGTCACTTGATTTTTTTGGATGAGACACTGCTTCTTTGTATCATTCTAGCTCCCCCTCATTAGTCACCAATAGGTACCATGAATTTGAATTTTTTTTAGGGAATCCTTCCATGCGAATATCTTAGAGCTTGTGAAATTTTAAGTTTGGGACAAACAATCTCACCTATATCTTTTGATGGTTATAGAACTCCTTCTTTAGCGGATTGCGTCTCCACCTACATAATATACTCCTCTACACCCCCCGATCTGCTATTGATGATTCTTCTTACTCTTCCACCTAATCATTGATAGGTGGAACTGGTACAGGTTTTGGATTATGAATTGATTCCTTGATTGTTTACCTTTGAGGAATTCTAGGATTTTTATTGTTCTAGATCGTCGGGTTCTTGTGGAAGAAACATATATTCTTCTAATCACCTTCTTCTCCTTAAATTCCCAAAGTTTGTATCTGAACTCCTAATCTACATAGAATATATTGATTCATGGAGTAAATCACATATCTTGCTTCATCCAAATCCCCTTGGATACATGTGTTAATTGAAAACTTCTAAAGACTCATAAATTAGATAAATTGGGATGTTTACCAGACCCTATTTTCTTTGAAATCTAAAAATTCAGTGGGACTGATGGTGATCTGTCGATGATGCATCATGTAGTATGAAAATGTTCTCCCCATAATGGATTATGAAGCTTAACCAAACTCATCATGCTTCTGACCTTTACTATGATTGTTTTGTTCATCTTTTCTATAACTCTGTTGTATATTAGATTTCATGGAACTATCCTCTAATGTTGGATTCCTTGACTCTGAAAATAGACATTAAATTTTCTAGATGTATAATCTAATCATTTTTATGAATGATGAAACTTCAACTTCCTTCTAGTTTCATGATCCACCATGGAATGTAGAATATTTAATTATTCCAGTACTTGGTCCTTCGTTTTCAAAAATAACACCTATAGTCTTAAAGATGCATCATCGATAAAGGATAATAAATATTCATTACCCATAGTGAATCCAACCCCATGGGTCCACGTACATAAAAGTGCACATGATATAGAAAAAATGATATCCTTGATGAAGTAGTGTTGAATTATACTCTTTTATCCTTCCCATACACACAATATTTATAAGGATCTAGTGATTAATCTTTGTTAATACTAATGTACTTCTTCTTCGTCAAGGTAGATAAACCTCTATCACTCTGTGGAAAAGTATCTTATTCCACATGTTGGATGACATCTCTCCTTCCACCGTGTTAATAATTTTTACACATCTCTTCACATGATTTTGGTACAACGTACCACATATATGTACTCGAGTGATGATAATGGTGCCTTTCGTATTCTTTCATGCTCTATGCTAATGTTATTGTCATAGCCTTATTGGTCAAAGGATATTCCTAATAACATATTAATCCACAATCTTTGAACTTTTCAAACATATTTTCAGATGCTTGTTTATCCAATGTTCATTTGGACTTGGATATCATCCCTTCCAACAATCTCCACCAAAATGGTGTTTCCCAAATTGACTGCACCAACATCCCTAGCATGATGATTAAATAATAACTCATAATACGGAGTGATGCGGTATGATGCTGCAGTATTGGCCACCCATTATGTATCCTAGCCTAATGTGTGAAATCATATCTCTTCTTCATCTTCGGATAAAAGCACAACTTCTCTGGTGAAGATCACATGTGCTTCTCTATTTCTTATTTTTTGGTTTCTATATTGACAATTTTTTTGTAAAAACATTCAAAAGTTATTTTTCATGTTTCTCTATATGCCAAAATAGTAGCATTGTATGTTCGACTCCTTCCATATGTGGACCTTCTTCTTCTCTTTCTTCAACCTCTACATTCTTCTCCATGACCTCCTCCTTGTTTCACACTATCTTATCTAGTATGAGGGTTTGCGTCTAGTTGTAAATCCAATTACTCCTTTGGTCCACCTCATTAAACAATGAATCCTTTAGCATTTCCATGGTCTGTTTCCCTCAGGGTACAGAGTTCTTCAATGAGACCACAAGCATATAACAACTATAGATAAGTTTACAGAGTAAGTGGTTTTCTTGATTTTCATCATTTAGAGTCTTACATGTAGCCACCAATTGGTTCACTAGGCTTTGAAACACACTAATGTTCTCATCTACAGTGCTTCCACTCTATATTCAAATATTCATCAACCTCTTTAATAAGAGGATCCTTTTTTGAATGGTCTTTGACCGGTATGTGTATTCCAACTTCATCCAAATTTTGTATGAACCAATCCATTATGAAACATTTTGGTAGAGGTTGTGATCGATCCATAGATAAATTTGATAGATCCTCTTCTTGTTCATCTTCTTACACTCTACTTTCCTTGGTGGCATCAGGTTTTACTCCCTCTTTCTCAATGCGGTCAATATAATCTTTATCATTATGGATATATTCAATTCGTGACTTACAAATGGAGTAGATTGAAGAAGTAAACATGATCATCCCACACATGGATGGTCCCTCCATTTAATTCCAAATTATTAAAAAATGTTACATATTTTTGAAAAATGGATCTCATGGTTATTTCTAGAAAAGTAGAAAATGGTGGAATTGACTCTCCGATCATTGAAAACAGACCCTGATTGATCATGATATGAAAAAACTAATGTCATTCACTAAGATCCTTTAATGACATGGTGATGATGTAGAACTGATGTGGTTCACCATAGCATCTACCCAATACCTTCTAGAAAAGTCTCCAATGCCATAATAGTACTTTCTTCTCTAATAATGGTTTAGTGTATCCCCTGATGGTTTAAAAAATTTGAACGAGCCCAAGGATCTCATTTTAGATCTTTTTCTGATTTTATTTGTACCATTGGAATTATCTCAACATTATCTTTCCAAACCTTACATCAAAATAGGATTTTGAGAAACATGAGTTTTCTAATAAAAAACCCACTGTTTACCACTATTTCACTAAACCTACATTTTATACCACTTGTTGTGATTCACTAATCACAAAGAGAAAATATTTGAAGAAAAAATAGGATGGAAAAATAATTTATTTCACTTATAATAATGGTAACAATGTACCTCTCCCACACCCCCTTCTTTATATCACATGGAGCTCTAGAGGTTCTCTAATGATGGATCTATCTCGGATCGAACTGATGATCAAAGGAAGCTCCCCCATGCCTCCTTATAAATCCATGTTGGGAGGTGTCAAGGTTAACATAACTCCCACTAATCCCCCAACTAAATTGGACTTCTCCCATGACTTCAAAATAAATAGTTTCTAACCATGTGAAAAAATAATCACCTAAGATGGAAGTCAATGTAGGTGAGGTTAGTGTACCACCTTTGAAAATGGTGTTGTGAAACTAGAAAATATCTTCATCAAGATGGTCCAATGGATTTAATTTCAATCAAGGTCCATGGATCAATTATATTTTTAGGAGTTCGTTATTATTAGGGATTATATATGTAGCCCAGATTTTCTCTTTCCCATCATTTTCTGCGTAACACCTAAAATCCATATATGGTTTTATATGTGAGTTTTTTTTCAACATTTTCTGTAGTGGCCTTGACCACTCTAGTCCATTCCATTATTGAAATCTGGTGTTTTGGGTGGTCTGGGAGGTTAGGGTGTCTTATTCCAACACTTTTCCAAATTTTATAGTTTTGTGAACAATGTTTCTAAGACGATATCTCATCCAACTATGGTGGTAGCTCATACAACAGTTGTGGTGACTTATCCAACAGTTGCAGTAACTCCACCAATAGTGGCGTTGAATCGTCCAATAGTAGAGGGGCCCCATCCAATGATGGTGGTAGCTCATCCAATGGTGGAGATGACTCATCCAATGGTGGTGGTATCTCGTCTAACGGTGGGGGTGACTATTCCAATAGTGAAAGTAGCTCATTCCAATAGTGGCGATGACTCATCCAATTGTGACAGTATCTCATCAAAAAGGATATAGCGACTTGTCCAACGATGGTGATAGCTCATTCAAACAGTGGTAGAGACTAGTTAACAGTGCTTCTAGTTTCCAAAATTTTCACCCTTTTAATGATATCATGGACATAAAGCACATTCATATCCTTGTTTTAATGGTTTTAAGGAAGATTCAAATCCATTAACTAATATCTAAATTTTCCTAAGTGACTGGGTGCCTTTACTCAGTCAAACCATGAGATCTTTGAAAAATCCAATCTTAAGGGAAAATCCATCAAATCTTAAATAGCTGATTCATTTAGATTTTCCAAAGGGTCAGGATATCTTACTCGTTTTTTCTTCTGTCTTCTCCCCTGATGTGAGATTCTCAAACCTTTCCTCCCTTCTCATAGGAGTCGTGCATGGTGTTGTAGCCATGGATTGTGTTTTCCCTAGAGTGTTGCTACATGCACACACCCAATTTTGGCACAAGTAGTAAGTGTCGATCCTTTTTTTGGTAAGGTATGTTATAACTCTATTATTATGGGTTTCGTAATATATTTCCTCATGTTTTTTATTTCCTTTTGATGGAATGTGATATGCAACATTTTAATAGAGATTCTTGAGATATTGGTTGATGTCGGTGTCCTCTGGTGAATGGAGTCATATGGTTGAAGTGATTGTGATCCATAGTTTTGGCCTATCATTGTGAAAATAATGACATAAACCTTTTAAAGTATGGGATTGTTGGCTTCTCTATTCTATTTACATATATTAGTAGAGTTTTCATATTTTATCTCACTAGATCACAATAGAATTTACATAATAAATATTTTAACTAGATTAAAAAAATTTGTACTGATCGTATTTTTTGCATCTTTATCTTCTAGATAGTGTGATACCTATGAGTTTCTTTATAACATGTTTTTCTTAGTAGAAATTAGTAAATAATTTAAATCTAGAATAAATTGAAAATTAATTTCCCAAACATGAAGTGGAGTGTTAATGAATCTAGTTGTTGCTATTGAAAATTTATGCAAATCAAATTGATGAATAAAGCCTGTTTAATTGAATTTATTTTAAATCCTAAATCGTGTTTATGATTGTTGTTTAAAGGCATGTCAAATAATTTTTTCAATTAAATTGTGATAGATTAATATAGATAGTTCTTTAGGTTTCCCATAGTTTGAACATGTGTTAATGAATTAGTTAATTCAAAATGGAATAAATAACAGGCTATTTGATAAGGATAATTCCTTGTAGGGTTTTGAGTTATGTGTTTTCTTGTAAAGGTCGATCTCCTTATTATTTAAAGCTATTAGCGGTCATTGTGTGTGAAGGATGAATGCCTTGTTTAGGGCCATGATCCTAGTTTCTATGTTGTTTGTTTTCTATTTCTTGTTTTGTGAAGTGAGCCTAAGATGGTAGAGCCTTGATGGCTATTGTGGTATGTGGGGGTTGGAAGGCTAGTGGTTGGGGTTGCAGTTGATGCCTAGTGTGGTGAGATGTAGCGGTTTAAGCATGTGGGTGTCGGGGAGGACATCGGGTATGATGGAACTAGTTGAAGTTAGGATTTTCTATAGATTTGAACGTAGATTTATTGTTAATATGTTGTTTGCTTATTTGCTTTACTTTCCCCACTGCTTGAGGAAGTTGGTCTTACTTACCCTCCATCCAAAAGAGGAGAATACACGTATGGTATTCCACGTTCCTTCTATGATTATCTTCTTAAGAGTGGGTTGGTCTATTCTCCTACTATGGGTGTAAAAGACTCAATATGTAGTTCAACTACTCATCGTGTTGAGCCCAATGTATTTAGTAGATTAGGATTGATTTTCTAGAATGAATTGATATATGGAAAATGATAAGGATATAAATAAATGATTGAATAAATGATATCAAACCCATGGGGTTAGAGCTTGTGGGGATGCAGTGCAGAGGTTCTGTTTCTAAGGATATGTGGACATAGTTTTGTTATTCTTAGAGAGCATGGATCTTTGTTGTGATGCTTGAGTAATGGACTGTGGAAAATGATAACATTTTTTTAAGGTTTAAAGAATCAATTAATTTATTGGGAAACTGATAGAAATGGACAATATAATCAATAAATCTCATTAAATAGTAGTGTGCTAATAGGATATCTAGTCTTATCAGTGGTAGTTAGGGTCCTGATAGACATTAGCTACAGTTGTGTCTAAGACTATGTTATTCCCGTAGTTTGGTTGTGAGCTATACTATATTCTGTACTTTTGTGTTTCTATAAGCTACTCAACCTTTTCAGTTAGGAAAAATGAGACCCCAAGAATTATGATCCCTAGGTGGTATTTTCCCCAACATCCAGGTGGGAGGATAGATGGATGACTTCCCCCTTTCGCCCCACTCTCTTCTCTTGGTAGTTACTTGTGCTAGTATTCACAACAGTTATTTTTTACATATATTTGTGTAAAGGGTTGTAATGTATTGTGGTTATTTCACATACATACATTCTGGATATAGTTTCCTACAGACTACTATAGGTATAACATTTATAGGATGTGATTTCTTGAGGATCCTTACTCGGTGTATGGGCTGTAATGTGTTGAGGTATAATATGTGATGTATGATACATGTTATGTGGGCTATTGTGGATCCCAAAAACAACTTGGTTACCTTTGGTTGTTTGTATGGTGAGGTGATTCACCCAGGTGTCTACGAGGAAGCCTTTGTGTTGCATAAGGTGCATGTTGTGGTGCTCGCCTAGGTGTCTACATGACAATATCTATTGAGAGAGATGTGCAGGACATGAAATATTAGGGAAAGGAGGAAAAATAGTGGGTAAGTAGTTGTGGGGTACCCTTGAGATACTTTATTATATTATATACTCTTGTATGTGATACTTGGTGAGAGTATCCATGGTGAGTTTGGGATCTTACTATACTTGTTTAGGTGATGAGTTAGTTTAACTTCTTGTTCACTATTCTTTAGCATGATTTCTTTACATTATCAATACATGATATAGGGAGGATCCTACTAAGTATATTGTTATACTCACCCAACGTTATGTAAAATATTTTCTCAGGTCAGTTGGATCAGGTGGGAGATCAGGATGGTTACAACTTGCCAGATCAGGCTTCGTGCTTTGCATGAGCCTTTCGAGATTCGTGCTTTGTAGGATCTTGGGTGGGTCCAACTAAGAATACTATTATACTCACTCTGCTTTACAGGAGATGTTCGGGCATTGTGGTCACTATTGTATTTTTTTCTATTGGTACTTGCATTTTTTCTTTTCCAATTATAGTAGTTTTTCAGGAAATTACATATGCGTACATGGGTTTTATTTTATATTGCAGTGTGAGATAGAGTTGGTTGGTGTATTTCTTATATCTCTCTTTTTCATGTGTTATCTTAGAGGTTAATGCCTCCCATGAGTGTGTTTACTATATCCTCGGCACTAATTGCCAACAAAGGCCCTACTAGAGGGAGGAATCAGGGGTGATTATCTCTCTTCTCACAATTCCAGCCTAGGAAGGGTACACTTTGTGGGGGAAGGGGTCATGATAGAGTGGTATCTAAGGCTATGGTTAAGGGATGATGGATTTTGGAGTTAGGAAAAGGTGAGGTTGCATGGGTTGGTAGGAAAATGGTATCAGTCATGTTTAGAAAGTGTTGTAAACACTAGAGAATAGATGAGACACATATATTTAGGGACATCTATGATCTTATGGATATAAATTTATGTTTATAGTGAAAACTAAATGAGGTGATACTTGTTAAAGGATAGAGACATAGGAAAGGATCATGAATCATTATTCTTTGTCCCTTTTTTTGAATGGGTAGACATTAAGATAGGTTAACTTGAAATGAATAAAAGAAAACAATTAATTAATGTTGTTGTCTTCAATATTATTGGTTTAGGATCTCTAACTATTTGTTCTATGGAAGGTATATCCCCAGGTGAACGTCCTTATCATGTTCATGCAGAAGATGTTTAGAAGGCTATGCCAGTTGATCTTCATAAAGTAGAGGTTGAAGATAATAAAAATTTAAGGAGGACACTCCAAGAGTTTTAGCGCAAGAGTCTACAAATGTATGAGGGATCCATTTTAGATATAGTCATAGAAGAATTATTGGAGTAAGTTGAGATATATTTCATTTTGATTTGTACTCAGATGGTGCACTGGGTGTCATTGGTTGGGAATATACTGCCTGGGGTAGTGACGAAGTGGATGTTCTTGTTCCTCATAGATCACTAGGATTCAAAAATCTTATGGGAGAAGTTCCTAGATTAGTTTAGAGCTGAGTTTCATTCTTCAACTATAAAGGTGGTCAGTTTCCATGATCTACGTACCTTTTGGTAGAGAACCCACTAGGGTGTGAGAGTTCATGATCCATTTCAGAAACCTTTTACGATAATTTTCGAACCTATCACTAGATAAGAGGCCATGGTGAGGAGTTTTGTGGAGGATTTGCATATAGAGATCCAGTTCCAGGTCCCCTTATTTATACTGATGACATATCTTGAAGTGATATCATGGGTGAAGGTCATTTATAGAATGTTCTCTATGATCGGGTCATCATGAGATGGGAGTCGTCATGATTCCTCACAAAGTAGAGATAAGATCTCGGGTTCCCATTATTCAGGGAAAGAGGGTTTCCGATCAGTTATGGGTTGGTCCCAGCCCTTATTACGTTGTTTATTTGAGGGAATCATCTCTCAGACCTATGGTAAGGGATCAAGTGACTATTTTTATGGTGGATGCTGAGGTCATTAGCTGTGAGAGTGACTAACCATTCTGAGCAGTCAGCGTGTACTAGGTGTTCTACTTCAGGTTCCTCCATTGAGGATGTTCTAGTCGAGGCAATAGTAGCACATAACACCAGCATTGGATCAGGATAGAGTAGATAGGTCATCTAGAGGGAAATCCAATGATTCTACCCATCCATATATAGTAGATCACATTCATGGTGGTGGTCGTTATTAGGGTCAGAGATCTCATGGATTAGGTATTGGTCCACTTTATGCTTTATCATTCCCAGTATCGGGTGATCCAAGAATTTTTCAAGGTACCCATATCTTATTTTCTACATGGTTACATGCTTGGTTTGATTTAGGAGTGAGTCACTTCTTCATATCTCTTACAATTTTCTATACCTTTGGACTTGAGGCAATGAGGCTTCTGATTCCCTTTACATTGACTACGCCTATAAGAGGATGAGCTAACTAGATTGAACTATGTAGAGACTATGATCTAGGGCTGGGGTATCACCTATCTTAGGAATATGTCCTATGATTACGAATAAAACTATATGATGTCATAATTGGCATGGATTGGTTGTATTTGGTGAAGGTTATCATGGATTTCATTAGGAGGAATGTGGTGGTCTTGGATGTTGTGGGAGATCCAGTGGTGTTTTTTGGAAAAATAGACCCTCATATGGGCCGAAGGTGTGTTCCGTACATTTCATCCTTAATGGATGAGGTGATTCTAAGTTCGTCATAGGATCGAAATTTGGTGTTTTCTAAGGTTATATAAGAGTACACTGATGTCTTTCTAGAATAGGTTGTAGCATTACCCCCCTCGACCAAAGATCATGTTTAGGATCAAGCTATAGCCAGGAATGTATCCTATCTCGATGTCTCCTTATAGGATGATGAAATATTAGTTGCGGGTGATGTGTATACAAATCAATGGTCTATTACAGTGCAGTTTTGTTTTGCCAAGTGTGTCACCATGGGGTTCACCAGTTTTTTCATGAAGAAGACTGATATAGGTTTGCAGTTGTGTGTTGATTATCATCACTTGAACAAAGTGAATGTTAAGAAAAACAATCATCTTCCCTAGATTGATGGTTTATGTGATCAAATGAAGGCTTCAAATTTGTCTAAAATATATATTTGTGTTCAGGATATCATTAGATTCATGCGAAGGATAAAGATATGCCTAATATTTCTTTACATTGTCATCATGAGCATTATGAGTTGGTGATGCTACTTAGTGTGATAAACTCTCCTGATATGTTCATGGGGTTGATGAACATTGTGTTCTCTGACTTCCCAGATATGTTTATGGTGGTTTTAATCAATGAAATATATGTGTACTTCATGTATGACGAGGAAAATGCAGATCATCTGCATGCTGTTTTGAGAGTTCTTCCTCCAAATCAACTATTTAGGAATTTGTAGAAGTGTGAGTTTTGGGGTCGAGATGTATGGTTCTTGGAAATGTTGTATCCGAGTAGGGAGTATCTATGGATCTGGAGAAGATAGATGTATTTTTTTATTAGTAATTACCCAAGAAAGTGGTAGATGTGTTATGTTTTCTTGGTCTCATGGGATATTACATGAGGTTCATGACCAATTTGTATCGAGTTGTGATTCCTAAGACTATATTGACCAGAAAGGATCAGAAATTAGTATGGACTAATCAGTGTCAGATATCTTTCGAGTATCTGAAAGGGAAGTTGTTGAGTTCTCCAATTCTTTGTCTACCAGTATAAGGAGTTCAGTTTGATGTTTGAAATGATGCTTCACATCGAGGGTTAGGCTTCATTTTGATGCATCAAGGATCAATCATTTCTTATTTATCTTGGCAGTTGCATACCCATGAATGTAACTATGACACCCACAATCTTGAGTTTTAAGGAGTGCTGTTTTATCTAAATTTTAAGAGACATTACCTCATCGGAGAGAACATTGTGGTCTTCACACATCATAAAATCCTAGGGTATGTTATCTTCCAACAAGAATAGAACTTGTGAAATCATCAGTGGATGGAGTTATTTCAGGATAACAACTTTTAAATCTCGTATACAACTGGTAAGGGGAATGTTGCAGCCAATGTACTAAGAAGGGAGTCGTCTAGTGATGCAGTTTATGATTCAGGTCATTCATTGAGGGTAATAGAAAAAAATTTAGCATTACATCGGGATATGGGAGAAGTTGGGGGAAGAGGTTGTCTTTTTCAGATGAAGGTGTTTTCATATATGGTTTAGCATGTAGAATAATCTCAGTTCGTGGAACTTGAGGTGTATTTCTGGAGAGACTGGGTTGTTTGTCATGAGGTATCAGATGGTTTTCCTGAGGATGAACAACACTGAGTTTTGTTTCAGGGAAGGATTTTAATTCCTTTGGTGTTTCATGAGATGGTTCTCGTATAGAAACAATGTTTATCTTTAGTGGTGTATCGTGGCGTGAGGAATATGTTCTGAGATTTAATGAGTTAGTTTTTTTTCCTTGGATGAATCATGGAGTTGTAGAGTCGTGTATCAAGGATTGGTCTTCCAAAAGGTGAAGACCAAGCACTGTGTTCCCTGTGGGTTTCTCCAGCCATTAGATGTTCCATAGTGGATGAGGGAGGACATCTAAATGGAGTTTTTTACCAGTTTACCTCATGCATAGGGAGGATATGACTCTATATGGGTTCTAGTGGATCATTTAATGATGTCTTCCCAATTTGTAGTGATCAAGGAGTTGAGCTCAGCATAGGTTTTGTCGAGGGAGTATTTGGAGGAGGTGGTGAGAGTTCACGGAGTCCTGAAGATGATCATTTCTGATTGAGATATCAATTTTACCTCTAGGGTGTAGAGAGTTCTCCATAATGTTTTTGATTCTCATCTAAATCATATCATTGTTTTCCATCTATAGACGGATGGTTCGATAGATCGGACCATCACATATCTTGAAGTCATTTTGCTCTCTTGTGTCATAAATTTTGGAGGTTCATGGATGAGGTACTTTCCCTTGGAAGAGTTATCCTACATCAATAGTTTCCATTCCACCATTGACATGGAGCCCTTTAAAGCCTTGTATGGAGTATATTTTCATTCTCTGTTGTGTTGGACTGGGGTTAGAGTGTTAGAAATTATCAGGCTGGAACAGGGGAAGAACATGAAAGAGATGTTTTCGTTGATTTGTTAGTGGATGAAGGAAGTGCAAGATCATCAAAAGTCTTATGCTGATCATTGGAGGTGACTTATGGAGTTAAATTTTCAGGATCACATGTTTTTGAAGGTGACTCCCCATCAAGGGCAGTGAATGTTTAGTAGTGAGTGTAAGCTTTCTCCCCAGTTTTTGGGGCCTTTTTAAGTGTTGGCACATGTTGGGGATGTGGCGTATCAGGTACACTTCCCACAAAGATGAGTCAGATACACGATGTTTTCCATGTGTCTGAGATTCATTTTTATTTTCATGATGACTTTCACAATATCAATTTGGTTGAGATCGATGTTGATGATGATGATACCTTTGAGGATCAGCCTGTGGAGATCCAGGATCATAAGAAGAAGGTGTTATGGGGGCATTCTATAAACTTTTTTTGTGTCTTGTGGTGGCACGATGTAATGGAGGAGAGTACATGGGAATGTGAGTCATAGATATGAACATAGTACCCCAATCTATTTTATGTTTATCTCTTTATTTTAAGGATATTTTTTAGTGGTTGTAAACCTTTTATTCTATGAGATAGATTTTTTTGTTTCTTATTTTGGAATTCTCTCATTTGAGAGAAATCTCCCTAGAGATAGCGTTTAGGAACTCATTTAGGTTTTTGTGTGGTTTCACATTGTTCCATTGAAGAAGTTTTTGGGCTTTTTTATTGGAAGGATCCTTGAGAGGTATCTCGTGGGGTGGGTGTTTGGACAACCAATTTTCTATTTCCTCTCCGATTTGGTTTTTTATTCTTATAGACAAGAATAATTTGAAAGGTATCTGATGTAATGGACCAAATATCTATGGCCTATTATTCTATTTAAATATGATTTTTGGGGTGTTCTAGGAGGTCAAGGTGGCTTATTCCATCACTTTTCCAAATTTTCTATTTTGTGGACAATGTTTACAGGATGATAGCTCTTCCAACGGTGGTGGTACTCATCCAATGGTGGTGGTGACTCATCCATGAAGGGTGGTAGATTGTCCAACTATTGCAGTGACTCATCCAATGGTGGTAGCGACTCATCCAACAGTGGCGGTAGCTCGTCTAATGGTTGTGGTGACTCATCCAACGGTGGTAGTAGCTTTTCCAATGGTAGTGATGACACATCCAACAGTGGTGGTAGCTCATCCAATGGTGGTGGAGACTTGTCCAGTGGTGGCAGTAGCTCATCCAATAGTGGTGATGACTCAACCAAATGTGACAGTAGGTCATTACAATAGTGGAAGAAACTCATCCAACCGTGAAAGTAGCTCATATCGACAACAACAGTGACTCATCCAACAGTGAGGGTAGCTCATTCCAACCGTGGTGGTGACTCATGAAAAATGTTTCCAGCTTCCTTTAATTTCACCCTTTTAACATTTTATTTGATGGAAAATTAATTAAATTCCTTTTTATGTGTATTAAGGCCGATTCAATGACCTTTCCTCCAATCGAAATTTTCGTAAGTGACTAGGTGCCTTTACTCAATCAAAAAGTGTGATCTTTGGTAGATCTGATCTTAATGGAAAATCCAGTGTATCTTAAACCACTAATTCTATTAGGTTTCTAAAAATTTCAAGATGTATTTTCCATTTTTATTCTATATTGTACCCTTGTGAGAGATTCTCTAACCTTTCATTCCTTCTGATAGGAGTTATGCATGGTTCTATTTCCTTGGATCATGTTTTCCCTATAGTGTTATTGCATGTGCACCCCCTGTTTTGGTGCAAGTATTAAGAGTCGATCTATCATTGAAAAGGTATTTTATACCACTATTCTTATGGGTTCTTCAATATATTTCCTCATGTTTCTACTTACCATGTGATGGAATTCTATCTCTATCTTTTTATTGGAGTTTTTTTACTGTTGGTTGATTTTGGCATCCTCGGGTGAATGTAGTCTTACATGATAGGTGATCGTGATCTGTTGTGTTGTCCTGTTATTATGAAAATAACATTATAATACTTTTGATGTAGGGGATTTGTGGCTTCTATATTCTATTTACATGATGTAGTAGATTTATCATGTTTTTGCCTACTGGATCACAATGAAATTATCATTATAAATATTTGAACCAGATTAAAAGAATTGGTAGCTATCATATGTTTTTCCAAATTCATTTTCTAGATAGTGTGATATCTATACCTTGTGGTTTGGAATGTTGTTTGTAATGTAAATTGGTATGGAACATAAATATATAATTAATTGTAAATTAGTTGTCTAAAGATAATGAAGCATGTTAATGAATCTAGTTGTTGCTGTTGAAAATTGATGATAATCAAATTGATGTTGTAGGCATGGTTAAATGAATTTATTGATAAACATGAAGCATTTTGATGCCTGTTTTTAATGTAATGTAAAATAAATTCTCTAAATAAATTCCAAAAGCTTGATATTTCTAGTTTTTTAGGTTTCCAATAGTTGGATCCTATTTTAAAGAACCGATTAATTCCAGATGGAATAATGAACTGGTTGTGTGATAAAGATAATTCCTTGTACAGTTTTGAACTACTCATTTTCATATAAAGGTCAAACACCATATGATTTGGATCTACGAGTGCTCGTTGTGTGTGAAGGATGAATTACTTGTTTAGAGCAAGATCCCAGTTGCAATGTTGTTTCTTTCCCACTACTTATGTTGTGATGTGAGCCTGAGATGGATGTGCCTGAATGAACTTTGTTGTATTTGGGGGAAGGGAGGCCCAGTGCTTGTGGAAGCTGTTGAAATCTGGAGTCATGAGATGTAGTGTTTTATGCATGTGGGTTTTGGGGAGGAAACTGGGGATGATGTAATAGGTAAAATATAGTCTTTCCTGTAGTTTTGAATGTTGAATTCTTGTTAATATATTATTTGTTTATTTGTTTTACTTTCCCCACTACTTGACGAAGATGGCCTTACATACCATCATTCAAAAAGAGGTGAAAATGTGTGGGGTATGACACACGATTTCAATATTTATATTCATGGGTATGGATGGGTATACACTTCTAATATAGGTGGAAAAGACTCGACATGTAGTTCATATACTCATCGTGTTGAGTCCCTCATGTTTGGAAGCTTAGAATTTATTTTCTAGAATGACTATAAATATGGAAAGTGATAAATGTATTAATAAATGATTGAATAAATGATGTTTAATCCATGGGTTTGGATCTTATAGCGATGCAGTTCCAAGGTTATGTTTCTTAGGAGCTGAGGACTTGGATTGGTTTTGCTAAGAGAGCCTGGATCTTTTTTCTGATGCTATTGTAATTGAATGTGGAAAATTATAATGGTTAATTAATGATTAAAAAAATAATTAACATAATTTTAAACTTATTAAAATGAATAATATGATTAATATATCTCTTTAAATGGTTGTGTTCTTATAGGATATCTAGTCTTAGAAGTAGCATCCGGGTGTCTGAGAGATGTTAGCTATAGTAAGTATAAGATTAGGTTATTCTGATAGTGTGGTTGTGAGCTCTACTATATTATTTACTTTTGTATTTTTATATGCTACTCCACCTTTTTAGTTAGGGAAACTGACACCCAAGGGATTCTTATCCCTGGGAGGGTGGTTTCCCCAACATCTTAGTGGAAGGATGAATGACTGACTTCTCCTTTTTTCCCTACTCTCTTCTCTTGGTAGTTACTTTTACTAGTATGAACGATGATTAATTTTTCCCATATATGTGTGTAGAGGGATATAAAGGCTTTTAGTTATTTCACAGACACATATAATGGATATATTTTCCTATGGACTACTATAGGTATAACATGTATAGGTTGTGATGTCTTGTTGATCCTTACTTTGCATATGGGTTATAATAGCATGAGGTATAATACTCTATGTATGACACACATTATATGGGCTATGTTGGATCCCATATACTACCTAGTTACCTTTGTTTTTTTTGGATGGTGTGGTGATTTTAGCAGGTGTCTGTGGGTAAGAATTTGCGTTGCATGTGGTGCATATAGTGGTACTTACCCAGGTGTCTTCGGGCCAGCCTTTTTGGAGAGAGATGCTCAAGAAATGTTAAGATGGGACAAAGCAGAAAACTAGGGGAAAAGTGGTAGAGGGGAACCATTGAAATTCTTTATTATATGATATAATCTTGTATGAGATACTTGGATAGAGTATCCATGGTGGGGTTGGAAACTTAGTATACCTATTTGTGTGATGAGTTAGTTATACTTGTTTTTCACTGTGCTTTAGCATGCTTTGTTTACTTTTTCACTAGAGTCTATGGGGAGGGTTATATGGAGTATACTGTTATACTCACCCTATGTTATACAAAATATTTCTTCTGGGTCACATGGATCGGGTTGGAGATTAGGCTAGTTACTACTAGCTTGGGGGTTGCCGGAGATGTTCATATTTTGTGGTTGATTTTTTTCATTCTTCTGTTATTTATGGGATTCCTTTCCTATTGTAGTAGTTTTTCATGACATTACATATGTGTAATTGGGTATTATTTTATATTGCATCCTGAGTTGGAGTTAGTTGGTTTCTATCTGATCTCTCTCTTTCACATGTGTTCTTTTAGAGGGTAATGTCTCCCAACTATGTGTTTATTATACCCTTAGTTGTAGTTTCCAACCCTGGGCCTACTATAAGCAGGACTCGAGGGTCATTATCTCTCTTCTCACACTACCAACCTAGGTGGGGTACACATTTTGGGGAGGGGGTCATGACATTTTCTGATGTTTTTTTCTAAAAACGGTTAGATTATTTTTAAAAAATGCACTCGAAAGGCGACATGGTACCATTTTCCTTTCATATTTATTTAATGGTAGAACAACCCCTACCAATGATTCCCATCATTAACCCGGATCAATGACATGATAAATTCAGAAGGCGGTGGCCTCCTTTCACCTAAAATAATGTGAAAGGTGACATGGGGGTGTCACCTTCCACCTAATGTAAAGGTGAATGGAGGCACCCTCCCCTCCCCCTTCTCATCACTTGAAAATTTCATCCTCTATCTAGATTCCACACCCTCTCTCTATAATCAATGTTTTCTTTGTGTGTGGTGGTTCCAGGTGGCAAAAATAAGTTAATTTTTTTTTGTGAAGAATCGTTTAAAGGTATTTCAATTATATAATTAAAATTTATTATTTATTTAATTTACGTGTTATTAGTTAGTTCTAAATACATTATTTAATTTTTAGTTTAGTTATTAATATATATTTTATAAATTATAGTTATTATTCATAATTATTATGTATATATTATGTAATGAATAACATAGGACTAAATAATGACTACTTATAATGATTAGGTAATTATAATTAACTAATTAATACCATATGATTTACTAATTATTAAGGAAAAATTAATTAATGATTAATTAAGGATTAATTAATTAATATGTAATGAATAATGAATGAATAATGAATGATTATATAATGATTAAATAATGACTAAGTAATAATTATAGAATGTTTAATTAATGATTAAGTATTGATTAACTATTGATTAAGTAATGATTAACTAATGATTTAGTAACAATTATATAATAATAATGTAATGATTAACTAATATATGTAATGATTAACTAATATATGTAATGATTAACTAATATATGTAATGATTAAATAATTATTATCTAATGATTAAAGAATGATTAATGTAGGATTAAGTAACGATTAACTAACGATTTAGTAATGATTAAGTAATAATTAAGTAATGACTAAGGATTGATTAAGGAATGGGTAAGGAATGATTAAAGAATGATTAAGGTCTGAATAAGGTTTGATTAAGAAGTGATTCGGGAATGATTAACTAATGACTAACTAATGATTAATGAATAATTAAGGTAGGATAAAAGTAGGCTTATGTAATGATTAGGTAATGAGTTAGTAATGATTAAGTGATGTTTAATGAATGATTAATTAATGATTTAGTAATTATTAGAGAATTATTAAGGTGTGATTATGGTGTGATTAAGTAATGATTAAGGAATGATTAAATAATTATTAAATAATGATTAATTAATGATTGATGAATGATTAAGTTAGGGTTAAGTAATGATTTAGTAATGATTAATTAATCAATACATTATAATTAAAGAACTATTAAAGAATGATTATTGTAGGATTAATTAATGATTAAGTACTGATTAAGGAGTGACTAAGGAATGATTAAGTAATGATTAAGGAATTATTAGATAATGACTAAGGTATTATTAAACTATGGTTAAGTTATGATTAAGGAATGGATAAAGAATGATTATGTAGTGAATAAGGAATAATTAATTAATTATTATGGTCTAACTAAAAAATGGTTGAGGTATGATTAATAAAATTTTAATGTATATGGAAATGTTTTAGATGAATCAAATTCTATTTATATACCATTTAACAAACCTTTAAGAAAGTTAAGAATTATACTATTAAAAATTTATGTCATATTATTAGATATAATAAAGCATTGTATTTTTTTGGTAGCATAAATATTATGTGGTTATCTAGGAAATAAAATACCTATATGGATACTAAAACTGGATGTGGCTCTAGCACAAATGTACCTAGGGGTAAAATCTAAAGACACCACATTGAGTTAGACTAGATCGGGAACTGCTGCACAACAACATGAGTTACTACATTGCTGGTTTGAAAATTATAGGGGATATAATTTAGATGATTCATAATTTCATTATAAACTGTTGAAATACCATTAGGAATATTAAAAATTGTACTACAAAACATTTTTATGATATTTTATGACATAATAAGATGTTCTAAAATTTTAGTGTCATAAAGATTATATTGTCAACCCTCATTGTAGATATTTTTCCCATAATTTTCTGGAAAGCAAGGTAAAAAAGAAGAGAAAATACCAATAAATTTATTTAACCGTAATAGAATGAAAATTATGATTATACAAAGTGAAATGGAAAAGAAAAACCTCCTTAAATATCACATTAATTCTTTACAATAGAAAAGAAATACCCTGAAATTTTCAATAGAATAGAGTATGGATGATATGAGGCTGAATTTAGAAGTGAAGTAAAATATATCATATTTTTAAGTTATAGCTTAATGAAATCTTCCAATGATATGTACTTAACATTGGAATGTTCAAAAAAGTTTGGACTACTATTTACATCTAATATAACATCTATGATATGTTATTAGATGGTAGAAAGGTTTTGAAAATTCAAAAGTTAAGTACATCTCTTTGGAAGATGTTATTATGCTAGAACTTGAAAATAATACCGATTTTACTTGACTTTCGAACTTATGCTCATCTCATACAAACTCTATTATGATGAAAAATTACTAGGTATTTTTTTAATCCATTCATATGTAGTTTAATGTGTTTTTTATTATCCTTTTCACTTTATATGATCAAAATTGTCATTTAATCAGGGATAAATAAAATGATTTGGTATTTTTTCTTCTTTTTAACTCAGTTTAAAATATATTCTATGACATATTTTATAATTTAATTTTATATAAAAAACATTTTTATCGTATTTTAGGATATAAAAGGACATTTTAAAAATTAATTATCAAGAAGATTATATGGACAAACCTTATTATCAATATTGTTTACACAGTCAAGATATTGATAAATAGAAATTTTAACATAGGGATTCATGCTTTCATATTTTTATTACCATATGGAGGTTATTAAAACTGAGATATGATCTTTATATTGTACACAAAAAAAATTTGTTAGAACATCTGATTGTGTAACAATAAGTGAACATCAAGATAGAATTTATGATTCCTTATGTCTGGGACAGGACGAAGATATCATGTATAATAAATATATAATTTTTCAATTCCCAGCTACACTATGGCATCAATAATGTTCATTGGTTTCCGATGAGTAGTGGTTCTGAGAAATAAATTCATTTTCCCAGTATTTAGACAATGACATGATGGAGTTATATGTTGTGGTTTCTACTCTACAACAACAACTTCCAATTGTACAAAGATGCTGACATACAATTGTAATAGAAGATGATCCGTCCCAAGAAATTGAGGCTCTTCTCTATGATTTGGAAGAGGAAAACCTAGATGATCACTTATATATACATGTAAATACAACTTTTTATGAGGATTTTTTAATTATGGAATAAATGGAGACAACAATGTTGATGAGGAGGTAGCATCATAAGTTAGGGTGGAAGTTTCTAGGAATGTAGTATTTATATGGAAGCCTTGACCCACAATTAATTATCCAACACACTTCACCTCTTGGTTGGAAGCAATGACTTGTTTTTATGAATGTGACAACAATGTTCTTAGACATGAAACTAATTGTGATACCTGGAATAAATAGGTTGAGTCAAAGATAGAGGCCAAAGTCCAATATAAAGCAGAATAAGATGTAATAGACTCAAGGAGTAGTTAAAAGTTTTAGATGCATTATATGTCATCAACAAGGTCATAACCATAAATGATACCCTAACATTTCTAGAATAATTTCACAGTCTTAGTAACAATGATGTATTTTCTCCAATGTGATGTTCTCAAATTGTTAATTATATGGTTTTAATATAAAATTCTTCATGTTTTATAATTTTATAATGTTTTCGAATACTTTTACTAGAAAATAACAACAATCCTATGATATTCACATTAAAAGGAATTTGGAAAGTACATGTGAGGTGACATGAAATCATAATAAAATAATCCATGGATAACACATAATGAAAGCATTTGGGAAAATATTCCTGAATCAAACCGTCATGTGAGAAATCATAAATAATTTAGAAATCACTCCATTTTATAATAAAAATTTAGATAATGAATATAAAATTCTTATATATATGTATAACAATATCATATGAAACAACCTCTCCTAGGAAATAAAATATCTAAAAACACTTCAGAAATATGATTTGAGAAGAATAAAGACATTCCCTTTAATTTTGGTAAAAAACATCTTAAAATAATGGGAATAAAAATGTAATGTCTTACATTCTAAAAGATATAACATTCAGCTGACCATAACATTAGATTTACATTTTACAATTAATAATTATTTCATTTTTTACATATAGATGGATGATACTATACTAATCCCTATGGAAACTATGCATGTTTCCTACACCGTGATAGAGGTTTTTCCAATTCGATGGATCATGGCACATAGAGTGCAAAATCATTATAAACACTACCTCCTACAAAAATTATAACATACCTACACAATGATGGATTTTAAGGAATTATGGTATATTATTTCACATTCTTTGATCATAACCTTCTTGATGCCCTCCTAGGGAGGTGGAGACCAGATACACACACATTCCACCCTTCTGAGAGAGCGATGACCATCACCCTCAAGGATGTAGAAATCAGGCTGGGTCTTCCTATACTGGGGATGTAGTTATGGGACTCATCCATATATAATAAAATTATCTTATATAAAGATATCTAGGTATCAAAATGTTGGCTGATGATGCTTCTACAAATGGAAGGTCAATATGAACGAGGTCGCTTGTGATTCACTTTGCACATTTACCTAATGATGATTACGAGAAGACTATTATGTGTCATAACTCTACCTATATATTATTGATCATTGGAGGGACAATGTGAACTTATCAATCATGTATTCATGTTTACATGATGTATTTGAGCCCACTTGAGTTTTTTTCTTAGACTGGTACATACAGTTGGAGATCTTCATTCTTGGCTTATACATACAAATCATTATTCACAGAAAGCCACATAGACTGCATGTATCTCAAGGGATGTGTCATAATTATTTAAATTTAGGAATTGGAGATCATCCCCTCCCTATCCCACTATGTTTATGGTCAGCATATACCATTAGATGTGATTCATGATGCTCCATGTGGACGCTGGTATGATCAGTCATGTTTAATTTTTTTTATGAAGATGGTAGGATTTATTGAATTTAGTTTCTTATTATATACCACTTTCAATATTTTATTTTATAGGTGGATTTAGTCACATAGTTTCATCAACACACAAACACACAATTTGGGTGCGTACCATCTCATGTTAGACAGTCTTTTACCTGATGAGTTAAGTATATACAATCATTCATTGAATAATAAATTTAATTATATCATCATTTTTGGTTTTTAGGAAGGATCTTTTTTTACGAACCTCACATGTCATTTTAGATTTCATGGATTCCATACTACTCTATATTGGATTAGTTTCCTATATACTACACTACTGGACTTCATGATTCTATGGATGTAGTGTAACTCATTGACATTTATATTATTGAGAGGCACCATCCTAATAGAGACATGTGCCAGTTTGGATGTGTTCTGCATATACCATTTCCACCAATTTAATTACAAGAGATAAATCCTGTGAAGATGATGGTGAGGTAGGATGTCTAATGGAACTGAAGATTTGAAAAGTATATCAGCCTCTAGGTTATACAAGCATTGCTTCATATCGAGGGTGTATGTACGATGCAATTCCATCTATAACAGTAGGTTGACTATGAGGAATTGTAGAGAATAAAGTCTACAAAATATATTACCCAACATGATAGAGGGTTTCAAATTCTAGGTATTTTAATAAATTTCCATTATCATGTTTATTTTATTATTTGATAATTCATTTTTAATCTCTTTACATCATACTAGAGCACAATATCTTACTTGCATGTCTGATATAGAGTAGGGGAATGTGTCTAGCCTGGTAGTGATTCATAATACATTACAGGGGATGATTTCATCTTATTATGGGGCTCATGATAGTAACGTCAATAATCCACCCTAAGGAGTGGAGGTTCCTACCTAGGGAGTGGAGGTTCTTTCTCAAGAACCACATATAGATGCTGTTGATGCTAAGGATCCATGATGATGGTGACGTAGACCACATCGTGCTGCATGTGAGGCCACACCTATTCTACAAGAATAGATCATCCCTCTAGCTATCCAGCCTCAGCCGATAGGGGAAGTTCATCATGAGGCATGAAATCTATAGTGACCATAGACTTTTACATATATCATTACATGATTTTAAGAATAATTATCTATCAATTCCAAGCCATGGATCATAAATTATAGTGTATTTGGAAGATTAGGAACCTAATTAAACAACATGAATTTTTTTAATATCCATATTGAGCTCTTATCTTCCATTGATCTCCTATATCTAGATAGGATACATTGGAAATACATGAATAAAAGGGATGAACTAAATATCCAAGTAAGGAAATAAGAATAAGAATAAAACATCGACCATGGGTTAAAAGGCATAACATGATGGCATAAAAATCATGGAACCTGAACAAAAATAAAGACATATGACATTTATATTGTGGGAAATTATAATCATGTAATCAAAGGAAGGTGGAAACAACATATAACATGAAATAAACATTATTCCAAGCTAACTGACATTACTATATAACATGGTGGACAAAGTCCCATAAAAGACTTAGGTTCACACTCTATCCCAACACGACGTCTCATGAGACTAAACATTATCCAAGTAATTAGAGTGTTGTCCGAGTGAACCCTTAATAAAATATTAATTAATATTTGTTCCATATGAATAATAAAACAAAAGGGATAAATATAATGGTTACCTTAGGAAATAATTTTTTATCATAATCATATCAAAAGTCATAATGTAAGAAAATATCATAATGCTTTCCATGAGAGAAAGGATTTAAATCATACATGTACATTCATAAATAAAACAAGGTCATAGATCATGATAATTGATTTCAAAATGAGGTTAAAACATGTAAAAATTGTGTTTAAGAAACATTATAAATAAAAAAAATTTGCCTGATGGAAAATATTAAAGAAAATTTAAAGCAGAAAAAGAATATTAATTTTTATAAAACAAGAAATGATCTAAGATATGTTTTCATGATTTAATGAGTGATTTTATAAAAATAATGGTATATTAAAATATTTTATATATGGTACTTTAAAATGGGTAAGAATCAGAATGATCCCTTTAATCGGTCATGCTTATCTGGAAGAATTGAGTAGGGAACATTCATAAAGCATGTATTTCCCCATCAAAGAAGAATGTACTGACATGGATAAATGATTTTGAAACACATAAAAAATTTATTAGAATTATATAAAAATAAATAAGCATTTCATTTGGGTATGGAGAGAGAAGGCATAACCTGAAGGAAAATTGGAGGTTCAGAAAGAAATCCTTAACTTCAGTCTGAAACAGTTCTACACTAGATCTTAATATCTGTAATAATAATATTAAATCCATTTATTAATTAATTAAAAACATTTTGTACAATTAATTTAATTATTATAATCTTATTAAGTTCATTTATGGCCTTTTTGATGAGTTAGAGTGTTCAATATAATCATCGAGGAGTTCTCGTCTTCTTAGGATTCATGATCAGTTTGCTTGTATAAATGTATGGAAGTTCATTTAAAATGGAAATAGAAATAAAGAATTGAAGTTATAATTTATTAATGAATATAAATAAGGTTAAATTATATTATAAATTATTTTGTTTTATTTTATGAGGATAATTTGTAGATAAATTGTTAGTGATAATTTCTTGGATTATCATGGGCAATTTTTTCTCACAATGAACATGTTTTGTTTTATTATATAACATCATGTGTATATAATGATTCCAAAATATTACATATTATATAATAATTATATTTTATGTTTTTTAACCATAGAAATTGTTTTATGTCTATCCTTAATGTATTAAAGGAAAATAAAAATTTTCGTCCATAAAGGAGATAAATTAACACATCATGAATAATATTTTCATTTCTAGAATAAAAGGGAGAGGATAATGTTTTTGATGATATATTATTACATTGGAATAATAAAATTATATTATATTTATGTCACTATATTTTTCATGTCATTTGGATGAGGTTAGGTGGGTAGAGAATAAGAAAATAAAAGAACATGAAAATAAAATAAAATAAAAGGAATTAGGAATTTACCTCTTGAATTTCCCCTCCTTGAGAACCTCCTTTGAAAAATGGATTTGGTTTTCTAATGAGAAAAATAGATCTTGGACATTGGGGAGAGATTTCTGAAGATATTTGGGCATAATTTGCATAAGGCTTAAATCTTGTGAGTGTGAGTAGAAGAGGTGGCGAGTGGTGGTATTTATAGGGGGGGAGAGGGGTGTTTTGTCATTATTTAATTCATTAGTTTATTATTTTTCATCAAGACTATGAGTAGAATGACTATTATCACCAAATATAATAAACCAATGATGTTATGTTCGAGAATATGGTTCTTACATCAGTGATGACTTATGGAATAGTGTATTTAACTTATAATATATATATACTGTAAATTACCGTATTTTAAAATTCACTAATATTCAGATATTTTTGTAAAATACAATAAATTCACCCAAACCATTTTTCAATGTGTAAAATTCAAATATAAACTCCATTTTATAATTTTTGTTCTAAATATGAGAAATTTAATTTTTAATTAAAATCACAAATTTCTTGTAAAATACCAATTTTAAAATTATAACTGATTTTTTAACACATTGAAAAATGAAATAAGGTCTCATTAAAATTTTTTTTTAATCATAATATAACAAAATATTAACTTATGAATACATTTTATTGGAATAAATTCTATTTTAAATTATTATAATAATCATAAATTTTTTATTAAATATATATATCCTACCAAAATACCAACACTCAATAAATAGTTTTTAAAACATTTATTTACTTATCCCATGATATTATTATATCGTACATTAATTTATAGGATTCCAAAATTTTTTATGCTTTTATGGATGAGGTTATTATTCTATTGGTCAGTTTACTATTCATAAGTGTCATATTACTATTCCAATCATCAAGTTACTATTCCTTCAATATATGTTTCATAACCTGTAGAAATACCTCTTATTTTATTGTTTCTTCATTTATAATTTTTTATAATGTTCTTAATGTGATTTATACTATATTAAAAAATTATGAGAAGGAAATTTCCATTTATAACAATTTTGGTTCATTACATTTTCCCCCCCATAGTAAAATTTTCAATAATTTTTTTTACATTCTTTGTTGAAAACAAGTGTGGGTACTTCTCCTTCATCATTTCCTCATGTTCCCATGTTGTCTATTCATTCTTATAGTTTCACCAAAATACTATGGCTAGGTGAGTAATATTATTGTGTAGAAATTTATCTCTACGATCCAAGATCGGCACTGGTTTCTCCTCATTTGAGAGATCATGTTCCAACTATACCACCTCTGATTTCAGTACATGTGAAGGATCTAGTATGTAATTATTTAAGAGGGATACATGGAATACATCATGTACTTTATACATGGATGGAAAAAGTTCTAGTAGATTGGCTATAACTCTAACATAGTCTATAATATTGAAGGGTCTGATGTACCTTAGACTTATCTTTCTTTTCTTACAAAATCTCACAAACCTCTTCCATGGAGATATGCAGAGGAATACCATATCTCCATTTTTAAACTCAAGGTCTCATCAATGATTTTTTGCATAGATCTTTTGTAGACTTTGAGCTTCCTAGATATGTTGCTGAATGGTTTTCACCTTATCCATCATTTCATCAACCGTTTTGGGTTCTAGCAGCTTACATTCACCAAATTCATCCCACCATGTCATTGTCCTATATCTTTCCCCATAACGGGATTCATATAGATCCATTTGGAAGCTTTAGTGGAATCTATTTTTGTATGAGAACATGACCAGAGGCAGATGTTGGTCTCTTCCTCCTTTGATGTCCATAGAACACACACTAAATATTTCTTCCAGTTTCTGAATCATACTCTCAAATTGGCCATCAGTTTCAGGATTATCGGCTATAATAATGTTCATCTAATTTCATAGATAATGTTGGGGACTTTTACATAACATCGACGTGATTGTTAGATCCTGATCAGATACAATTGATAGTGGTACTCCATAAAGCCTTACCAATTCATTAATATACATCTCTGCAAACTGATCTAGTGAGAAATCATCTCGAATTGCAATAAATTGATCATTATTTGTAATACGATCCATAACAACACATACAGAACTTTTTCATTTAGATGTATTCAATAGTATAGTGTAAATGTCTATTGAAATGTTCTGTCACTTATATATTTGTATGGGTAATGGATTCATCAACCCCTTATGTTTTTTTCTTTTAGACTTACTTAATGACATATTAGGTACTTTTATGTATACTAATTGATTTCCTTTTTCATATTGTGACACTACTAACTCTCTTAGAGATATCGATACATCTTTGTGTGGCCTTGTTAAATAGAGAATGTTGATCTATATGAATCATTTAGAAGCTCTTGCTTTATCCCTAGATTGGAAGGTACACCTAGCCATGTCCCAAATCTTACAACACCATCCCCATAAATTTTAAACTCCAGGAATTTTCCCGTTCTCATAGATTGCACCTTCTCGTGGAATTCCACTTATTTCTTTAAGCATCATTTATTTTCTACACAAGGGATGGTTGGCCAATAAATTGATAAAGGAATGATGATGTTCCTTCTTTAACAATTCCCATGTCCATAATTTTTAGGTCTATAAATATGAGATCCTTCTCAATTCTAATCATTGATAAAGATGTAGGATCCTTCTACTTAGAGCATTTTCTACCTTATTTTCCTTACCAGGATGGTAGTGGATTGATCATTCAAAATCCTTGATGAGATCTAACCATCATCACTGGCATATATTAAGATCCTTCTGTGTGAATATAAATGCGAGACTCTTATAATTAGTATATATCTCAAACTTCTAACCATAGAGATAATGACAACAGATTTTCAATGAATAGATCACAACTTATAACTCTATATAATGTGTGGGATAGTTTTTCTAATGAATTTTAACTACCTTGAGGTGTAGGATTTGACTTTATCATTTGCATCAGTACGCAACCTAATTTCTTATTTAGAGAATTTTTGTACACCAAAAATAGTTCCCCACATTTTGGATGTTTGAGTATGTGTGTTGGGATAAGCCCATTATTCAACTATTTGATGTAATATTCTCATTCTGTGGTATATACAATATTTACTCCTTTCAGAGTCAGTTTGGTTAGTGGGTTTGAAAATCATGATAAGTTCCTATCAAAACTATGGTAATACAAAAATAGTCAAAGGAAGCTATGGATCTCTAGTATAGATGTTGACCTGGGCCACTCATTGATTTCCTTTGTCTTGGAAAGGTCAACATATATCCATTTACTGGTGATTACATTCCCCATGAATGATCCTTTTTTCTTCTAGAACTCACATTTACTATACGTTTAATATAGTTTATTCACTCACAAAGTCATCGTCATAGTAATCAAATTCTCCTCATGTTCAAACTTTCTCTTGGAGTATATCAGAATATCCTCACTAAAGAATACCAGATGTTTTTTGAGGTAATATCTAAAGAATATATTCACTAAATCCAAAAATTTTTTTTGGATCATTAGTGTTTCTAAAGGGAATCACTATGAACTTATAGGGTTCATACATTGTTCAAAAAACAGTATTGGGAATATCTTCCTTCCTCATCATTAATTAGTGATATCTTGACCTAAGGTCCACATTAGGGAAATAACTAGCCACATGTAGCTGATCAAACAAGTAATCAATCCATTGAAGGGGATACATATTCAATATATTATCTTTTTTGAGCTCCTACTAATCAATGAAAAATCATATTGATCCATTCTTCTTCTTGATGAAGAGGACTGGCACACCCCATGGTGAAGCTCTCAGGCATATAAAACCCTTGTATAGATTCTCATGTAACTTCTTCTTTAGTACATCCATCCTAGTAGATTCCATTCTATAAGGTGTCTTTGATATAGGTAGAGATCTAGGAATACGTTAAATTTAGAACACAACCTCTCAATCAGGAAGAAGGCCATAGAGCATTTTAAAGAATACATATGTGTAGTCCCTCATGATGTGCATGTCTTTGAGAATGATTTTCTCATTATTTTTCTCAATATTTGGAGCTAGATATGATTGCTCATAAGTAAAAAGTATCCACATATGAGATTATGATTCTAAAGAAAATTCATCTCCCTATTTATAATTTTATAATAATGGAGGATGCTTTGGGAAGTGAAGAGTGATCTCCCTTTCTCTACATTTGATATTGTCTTTAAATAAAGATAGCCAATCCATGCCTGAAATTGAATCAAACTCTATAAAAGGGAGTATATAGAAATTATTTGGGAGGTTCTGTCCATAGAAATTAACTAGGGAGGAGTTATAAACATGGGTTGTTTCAATTTGCCTATTTTTTGTTCTCGTAGATAACACAACCTCATAATTTAGTGGTTATTTTTGAACAGTTCTAATAAACATGCAAGATATGAATGAATGCATTGAACCCAAATCAAATAGTATGTTTTCTATTATGGAATGAATAATGGGTGTACCTATGACCAAATCATTTTCTATATCCATATCAGTAGTAGTGATAGAGTATTTCTTTTTATACTACCTTGTGGGTTGTTTTTGTTAATTTACTTTGACAACACTCGTCTTAGGCAAATTGTTTGAATAATTCCCATTTTACTTATAGTTGAAACACAAAACTACTGGATGAGGGTTAATATGAACCTTCAATTATTATTTTTCATTAGTGTTATTTTTCATATCCCATCTATATTTATTAACCTTATTCTCTTATCTTCCACATTTAAAGGACATCTTGGTTACCTTTAAGCAGTTTCTAAGATTCTTCTTCCCACACTTTTGACACACGGGATGTAGGGTATTATTTCCCTCATGGGATTTATCACAAATATTAAACTACATTTCATTTTTTTTTCACCAGGCCCATGAGTGCACTGAGATTACTCGATCTCCATTTAAATCTTGAAAAAATGGACAATCTCTCCATAACTGTTGATGTATCTAATTTCCAATGTTTTTTATAGACTCACATTTAGTCTACTAAAGAAGTGATGCACCTTGATTTTGGTGTTCATGAAAAAGATGATGGTGTATATTACATGCCTTGGGAATTTTTCTTCATAGGCCATGATATTCTCATCATCCTTCTACTTTAATCCAATGAATTCCATTTCTAGATTAAGATGAAGGGTTCAAGGAAAGTATTTACTAAAACAAATTTATTAAAATTTTCCCATTACATGGAATCAATTTCCTCTTGTGGATTTGTGTTCTTGGTTAGTTTCCACTACTGATCAGCTTACCCATAAAAATTATAGGCCACTAGCACAAATTTCTCTTCTACTGAGTATTTGAGGACAATGAATATATTTTCAATGGAGTAAATCCATTTTTCTATGAGGATGGGATTAGAATATTCATTAAACATGGGATGCCTTTTCCTCCTGAAGGATTTATCAAAAACTTGCTCAGTCTTTGGATATAAAGGTTGTTCCACACGATTCATGTTATTCTTCATAACTTGATCCAGCTGATCAAGTATTTTCATAATGTTTTTATCATACATTCTGATTATATTTATCATATATTTAGGAAAACATCACATATCCTTTGAAATTTATTGTTGTAAGAGGTTATTATATTTCTAGCTAATAACTAAGAAAAATAAAATACAATTATGGGGATTTAATACTTAGCTAATAAGAATATAAAAAGAAAATAATGAATACAAAAGGATAAACTTATAAGTGAAAAGTATATCCTAACTTGTGATTCCATAGGACTAAATTCAGGTTATCCATTATCAATTTCCTAAAATATATTCTTATGGGATTTTGCCTCTTTAATAATGGTTTATAATGAGCTTATGAATTTACCGAATAATATCCCTTGAAACTGTCAAACCAGGTGAAAAGTAACACCCATTTTCATGTACTAGGTTACCCTATTTTATGCCCATAACACCTTGTTGGAGTTGTTACTCCTAGGCACATTTTTTCAAGAACCATGTCCACTTTTTGTATCCATAAAAGGATGTCTTTACTGGATAAAAGGCTTATTCTATACTAACCAAAATTTAGGGATGTTTTCTTATACATAGTCTAATCCCTAAGGATTTCACTATATTTTTCTAGTCCTAATCCAAAAAATAACTAAACATTTCTTTTGATACCAACTATAGAAACCCTATCCTTTTACACATATCATTACATGATTTAATCATAATAAACGACCAAATTTCAAGCCAAGGATCATGATGTCTAGTGTATTTGGAAGATTAGGTTCATAATTAAACATCATGAAAACTATTTTATTTAATCTATATATTAATCTCCTAACATCCATTGAGATCTTATATCTGTATTGGATAACCTAGAGAATACATGAACAGAAGGGATGAGCTAAAAATACTAGTAGCGAAATAATCATAGGAATAATACATAACACATGGGTTAGAAGGCATAACATGATTACCTAAAAAGATTGAAACATGAATAAATATAAATAAGAATAACATTAATAACATGGGAACATATAATCATGGAATCATAGAAATATAGAACCAATATATAACATGATATAAATATGAGTCCAGGATAACCACCAAGACTATATTACATGGTGGAAAATGTCCCATAATGGAATAAAGTTCACTCCCTATCCAAAAATGATGTCTCGTGGGACTAAAAATTACCCAATTCATTGGGTCAAACTACAGTCTCACCCATTGTAACATGTTCATAAATATGTGTTCCACTTTAAGAATAAAACATAAGGGATAAACATGAGGGTTTCCCAAGGAAAGAATCAGGCATCATAATTAGGTCAAAAGGAATTACATAAAGGAATGTCATAATAGTTTTCATGAAAGAATATATTTATATAATACATGGAAATTCATAAGGTAAAATAAAAATATATCATGATAATTGATGTCAAACGGATGTGAAAACATGTGAAAAATTTGTTCAAGAATGTTTAAAACACTTTAGCGTGCTTTAAGGAAAATATTAAAGAGTATTTAATGCAAAAAAAGAATAATATTTTGTATAATACAAAAATTAACCAAGATATATATTCATGATTAAATGAGTGATTTTATAAAAATAATGGTTTCTTAAAACAATTTATGGGTGGTACTTGAAAATTGGTAGGAATTTGAAAGTTCCCTTTAACCAGGATTTCTTATTAGGAAGAATTGAGAATGGAGCCTTATTAGAGCATATATTTTCAAATAAAAAAAGGATTTACTAACAAGGATACAAAAGTTTGGAACACATACATATTATTTAGAATAAGTATATGAAAATAAATAATCTTTACATTTGGGCAAGGAGAGAGAAATCATAACATGAAGGAAAGTTAATGGTTTGTAAAAAATCCTTACCCTATGTCTGAAAAAGTTCATCACTTGATCTTAATGTCCTGAATAATCAAATTAAATCAATTAATTAAGTAATTTAATAACTTTTATATATTTAATTGATTTATAATAAATTTATTACGTTTATTTATGGGATTTTTGGTGAGTTATAGTGTTTAAACTCATCGTTCGGGAGTGATCATCTTCATAGTTTTCATGATCGGTTCGCTTGTATAAATGTAGGGAAGTTCATGTAAAATGGACATAGAAATACAGAATTGATGTTATATGTTATTAATGAACAATAATAAGGTTAAATGAAATTATTACCACTTTTTATTTGGTATGATGATTAATAATTAGATCAAATGTTAATGATAATAATTTAGAGTGTCTTGGGTGTTTTTTCTCACAACGAACTTATTCGGTTTTATTATTGCACATATTGTTTATATAATGATTACAAAAATAAAAATAGGATTTAATAAATATATAATTAGTTTTTACCATATAAATGGTTTTATGACCATCATTGAAGTCGTTATTGGAAAATGAAAATTTGTCGTCCTTAAAAAAGATAATTTAACACCCCATGAAGGATGTTTTCATTTCTAGAATAAAAGGGTGAGGAGAAGGGGTTTGATGATGGTTTTTTTACATTAGCATAAAAATATTGTAGTATATTTAAGGTATTGGAGTTTTAATTAGATTTTGTTGAGGGTTTATGAGGAGAAAATAAGAAGATAAAATAAGTTGAAAAGAAAATAAAAGAAATGAAATGAGGAATTTACCTCTTCAATTTCTCATCCTGGAAAACCTCCTTTGGGAAATGGTTTTGATCTTTTCATGAGACCAAGAGCTCTTAGATGGGGGAGTTATTTTTTAGAAATTTTTTTTAATAATTCTTACAAGGATCAATGACTGGGAGGTGTGAGGAGAATAGGTGGCGAGGGGTGGTATTTATAGAAGATGAGATGGGTGTTTTCTCATTATTTAAATCATTAGTTAATTATTTTGGCACAAGACTATGAATAGTTTGAGAATTATTAATGAATATAATAAAATAAGGAAGGGATGTTAGATATTATGGTTCTTACATTAGTGATGAAAGTACATATGGTGTATTTAACTTATAATGTATATATACTATAAATTAATGTATTTTACTATTCATCAAAATTTCAACTATTTTAGAAAAAATCCAAAAAATCACCGTAATTATTTATCAAAATTTATAATTTAAAAATTAACTTCATTTAATGAAAATAAATTTATAAATTTTATAAATTTAATTTTAAATTAAAATCATTATTTACATGAAAATTCCAAATTAAAAATAATAATTGATTTTTAACACATTGAAAAATTAAATATGGTCTCATAAAATTATCTTATTATAATAAGAAAACCATATTCTAATTTAAGATTAAATTTTGTTGAAATAAATTTTCCATTAAATAATTTTATTAATTATAATGTGGTAATTAAATATTTACAACATACAATAATACCAACACTTAATTAATAATTTTTAGGAGATTTATTAACTTATACTATCATGTATTAATATCATACATTAATTCATAGGATTCCTAAATTATATTTATAATTTCATGGGCGATGTTACTATTGTATTATTCGGGTTACTATTCATAAGTGTCATATTACTATTCCAAATGTCATGAGACTATTCCTTCGGTATATGTTTCTTAACTTCTAAAATACAACTTATTTCAATATTTATTAGTTTATTAAGTTTGTATTGTGTTATTAATGTGATTTATACTATATGAAAACATTATAAGAAGATAATTTCCATTGATAACAAATTCAGGTCGTTATATGATCCATCTATATTGGTAAGATATCGATGGTTTTCGGCAAGAGTAGATTATCTGATCTTTTATTAGAGGAGATTTCCCAGGCCTCTAGATGTCGTGTCAGCTCCTTCATAGGATATATGGTTCCCCCTACGTAAGTATCAGTTCCTTCTACTAACCTAGTGGGAGAAGGATCTGGTGCGCTGGAGGACATCTAGTTGACACATCCTCCCATTCAGACACATGCAGAGAATCTAACAGTCGAGGTTACAATGCCTAAAGATCATCCCCATCCAGGCCATCACACTCTACCCCCGCATAAAGGTCAATGATATCAATAAAGGTATCCCCTTCTCACACCACCATGTGGGATGAAACATCACCATATATATTATCTACACACATTCACGTATGTTTTTCTTTCTATTAAAATGGAGGTTTTTTTTAATATAAACGTTTTTATATGTTTATCCACTGTTTCAATTTTATTTATATTTTAGTTATAGTTTATATTTTATAAGCGTTCAAATTTGATCACTTGAAACACATGAAAAGTTATTAAATTTCAAGTAGGTTACTTTAAAAGATTATAAAATATAAACTATATAAACAATCTAAATAAAAGATAAAACATATCTTAAGAATCTAAAATGTTGTAAAAAATAAAAAAAACATATATATAACAAATCATTCAATATTAAAAAAAAATTAAAAAGAGATTATAAATACAATTTTAATTGATTCAAACAAGGCTACATAGTTCTAATAAAATAAATTTTCAATAAAATATTGATGAAGTTGTAACATTTTATTTTCAAACTATCCCAAGATATTGAACCCCTAAATAGTTAATACTTTCTACTCAAGCTCCACAATATACTAGTATATTCTAATTCTATATAATATTCAAACATAAAAAAAATCCAAAAATGGACTAATATAACATAATATTGTAATAAAAATAATTAGTTAAATATAATTTACATGTCTGAAAATTTATTTCATAAAAACATAATATTTTCACTTTAATATATTGATGAAATAATTTTGAAACAATAAAATAAACACAATATATATATATCTTAATTTAGAAAACTATATATTTATAAATGAATAAACATGTATTATTAATTTTTTTTCTAAAAGGCCGTAGGGACCCAACCTCCTTTTAGATACATATTTTTATTTTTTTCCCGAACTAGACATTTTTAATTATTTTTTTTTTAAAAAATGCCTAAAATATCACTGATATATACTCAATTTTTGGTAGGATATATATATATATATTGATGTGAAGGAATTATTTGTGTGGTTTCTTTAAAAAAATGAGTTTATAATTTGATAGATTATTTCATTAAAATTAATTTTAACTTTTTTTTTCATAGACCAACTTTGGGAAGCTACAATAGGATTTAAAAAAAATATAGAATACAATTAGAAAACACAAAAAAATCATGATTCAAATATTAAATAAATTTTTGAAAAATATATTATTTAATAATCTCATGGAATAACATATAAAATAATTTTTCTTGCTTACTAATATAGATCTATCCTTCAACGACTTGTATAAAAGGTTTTATCATCATTAAAAAATCAATGTTATCATAAGCACCCTTAAAGCCCTTGACTTTTATCCACACTAAAATTAATTCAAAATGCAGCAAAACATATAGAATTTAATTAAAATTAAATTTATATCAAGAATAAAATAAATATTCTTTATATTATCTAAATTTCAAACATATTTGTTTTTACAATTACGTTGGTCAGTACAATTTATCATAAATATTCAAAAACATCTATATTCCAAAATCTTTGGCCTCCGTCCCCCTCTCAAAATATACTGATGATAATACTAGTTATCAAACAAACCACTCAATCTCGAGAAAAAGAGTTTACCTCTGTAAAAATGAATATGTCAGTAATAGTATAAATAAATAAATTAAACATAAATATGAAATAATACTATATTAATATGTCATTTTTTAATATGAAATCATTCATTTTGATTCATACCGGACACATCGTGTATTTTGTTGGCGTGTAGCTTGTTTCCACAAATCAAAAATTATTTATGGTTCATTTCTCTAAACCATAAAAAATATGAATGTTTTTTCTTATTTTTTTGTATTTGAGGTGTGTTTTCAGGTAAATAGTCAATTTTATACTAAAAACATGCACATCAAGTCAAATCAGGAACATTTAGTATTAGATTGAGGTGAAATTGATTCCTAAACATAAAAAACTACTCATAGATTATTTTCTTAAAATATAAAAACAATCGGAATGTTTTTTCTTCATTTTGAGTATGTGATGTGTGTTTTGAACTAAAGTGTCAATATTAAACTCAAAACAGTCACTTAGAGTCATACCAGACACACAGTGTATCGAATTGAGGTGCAGTTAATTCATAAATGTCAAAAATTACATAAGGATCATTTTACTAAATTATAATGAAAATTTGAATATGTTTTTTTTCAATTTTTAGTATGTTACATTTCATTTTTTCTAAAATGTCTATTTAAACAGAAAACCCACACATTGAGTCATATCAATCAAATTCTGTATCAGTTTAATGTGAGATTGATTCCTATACATCAAAAATCACTTATGAAATAAAATTTAATGTATCAATACAATCAAACCATATTTTCCAATTTTTTAGTGGGTGACACGCATTTTGAACTAAACTATCAATTCTATATTGATAACATACAGTTTAAGTCATATCAAGAACACCATGTACTGGATTAAGGATCAGATGATTCATATATTTCAAAAGTAGCTTATGGTTATTTTTTAAAAATTATAAAAAAAATCCAAAGGTGTTTTCTCAATTTTGAGTATGTGATGTATTATTTATCTAACATATCAATTTAAAAAAAATGAAAATTTTGGATTTGTATCAGTCACATCGCGCACTGGTTGATGTTTAGTTGATTCCAACACATGAAAAACTATTTTAGGATAATTTATCTAAATAATAAAAATAATATGAATGTATTTTCTCAGTTTTGAGTATGTCATATGTTTTTTAATAAAAAGTAAATTTAAATTGAAAACATGCCGATTATGTCATACCAGTCACATCATGTATCAGTTTACTCTGACCCTAATTCATGCAAATCAAAAATGACGTATAAAGAATTTTCTAAATGTATGAATACAATATCATAGATTTTAATTAGTTTTTAGTGAGTGTAAAATTTTTTGAACTCAACTTCCAATTTTTGATAGGTAACATACAATTTGAGTCATACTCGGAACACCTTGTATCAAACTGAGGTGAGGATGATTCCAAAACATAAAAATTAACATATGGATCATTTTACTAAAGTATAAAAACTATAAAAATTAATTTTCTTAGTTTTGAGTATGGAATATGTTATTTGAACAAAAATGTCAATTTTAAATAAAAATACATTATTTGATTCACACAGGTCACACCTTGAATCATATTGTCATGTGGTTGAATAATAAAAATCATAAATGATTTAAGTATAATTTTCATAAATTATAAAAATAATTAGAATGTGTTTTCTTAGTTTTGAATATGTCACATGTCTTTTTTAATAAATGTAAATTTAAACTTAATACATGTACTTTGTGTCATACTGGTCACATCATGTGTTGGTTTGATGTGAGAATAATTCATACACATTAAAAATGAATTATTAATCATTTTCGTAAAGTATAAAGACCAACCAAGTGTGTGTTGTAGATTTTTAGTTAGTTCCATATGTTTCAAGATAAAATGTCAATTTGAAACTGATGACATATACTTTGTGTCATACTGAGAACACCGTGTATCACATTTAAGTGAGAATGATTTCTATATGTCATAAATTTCTAATATATATTTTTCCTAAATTATAAAAAACAATCTGAATGTGTTTTATCAGTTTTGAGTAAGTTATATTTTTTTAACTAAAATCTTAATTTTAAATAAAAAGACATTCATTGGGTCATACCAGTCACACTAGTCACAACATGTGTCATATTAACATGTGGTTAATTATTACAAATAAAAACGGAATTAAGGGTTATCAAAAAAATTTATCAAAACAATCCAAATGAATTTTATTAGTTTTGAGTATATGATGTTATTTGTTTTGACTAAAATGTCAATATAAACAGAAAACACGCACACTGATTCATATCAGTCACAGAGTGTATCATTTTGATGTGTGTCTGACTCATACAGATCACAAAATGAATTTTAATTCATTTTTTTAAATCATCAATAAAATATAAGCTTGTTTTATTAGTTTTTAGTGAGTGATAAGTTTTTAACTAAAATGTCAGTTTCAAATTGACAACACACCCTTTGAGTCATTTTAGGCACACCATATATCAAATATAGGTGAGGTTTATTCCTACATGTGAAAAAAAAATTGTATATAATTTTACTAAAGTATCAAAAAAATTTATTTTTTCTCAGTTTTGAATATTTCATGTGTGTTTCAAACAAAAATGTAAATTTTAAATAAAAACACAAAATTGAAGTAATTCTGGTCACAATGTGTTTTGGATTTATGTGTGCTTGATTCATACACATCAAAAATGTCATAACTATCATTTTTCCAAAATATTAAACAATCAAAATGAATTTTATTATTATGGAGTATGCAACATGTCTATTTTTACTAAATTGTCTTTATAAAATAAAAAAATGAAATTTGAGTCATATTGGTCACTTCGTGTTTTATTTTAACATGGAATTAATTACTCCGCATCACAAATCGTTTATAAATCATTTTCCTAAGGTATCTTGACAATCTCATCATGTTTGCTTTGTTTTTAGTGAGTGACAAATGTTTTAAACTAAAATATACATTTTAAACTAATAACATATACTTTGAGTAATACCGGTCACACCATGTATCATATTATGGAAAAAATAATTCCTAGAAGCCAAAAATTACTGATGGATTATTTTCAAAATGTATCAAAACAATCATAATGTTTTTTCTTAGTTTTGATTATATGATGTGTGTTTTGAACTAAATTGTAAATTATAAATAAACAGACACTCTTGGAGTCATACCAATCACACAATGAATCATATTATTGTATGGTTGATTTCTATATATAAAAAATGACTTAAGGATATTTTTACTAAAATATCAAAAAAAATATGAATTTTTTTTCTTAGTTTTGAGTACGTAATGTGTATTTTTTTACTAAAATGACTATTTAAACTAAAAATACTCACTTTGAGTCATAATGGTCACATCCTATGTTGTTTTTACATGATAATATTTATCACATATCAAAAATAACTTATGAATAATTGTACAAAATTAGCAACACAATTTGAGAATGTTTGATTGATTTACATGGAGTTAAACATGTTTTGAATTAAAATGTAAATTTTAAACTACTAAAATACACATTGAGTTATATCGGGCCCACTATGTATCATATTGAGATGAAGATAACCCCTATATATCAAAAAAGTCTTTTATTATTATTTTATTATACTATCAAAACAAGATGAATGTGTTTTATAATATTTGAGTATGTGACATGTGGTTTTAAATAAAATGATAATTTTAAATAAAAACACATACATGGAGTTATACAGGTCACACCATGCATCATATTGACATGCAGTTGATACCTACATATCTCAAATGACTTATGTACAATTCTATTAAAGTATAAAAACAATATGAATTAATTATCTCAATTTTTAGTATGTGTAATTTATTTTGATATGGAAAATAAATAAAATAAGTTTCAAATAAAAATTAAAAGGATATTAAATAAAGATAGTAGATAAAATAATGAAAAAAATTAACTACATAATTAGAGGGAAGTTACATCTTCATGATGTCTGTATACATTCTGATACTATGTGTTCTTCCTTTTCATTTATAAACAAATATATTTTCTATTTTGAATTTGAGGACTATATAAAGTCCTGGTAGTATGGAAAAAATATAAATAAACAAAGGATTTAAAAATATTTTAAATGAAATTATAATTATCATAAAAAATACCACTATAGGGATTATAGTTTTTTATTGAATATGATAGCTATCATAAATTTATAAACATAATAACCATAATATTTTCCATTAGTTTGTTTCAAAAACTGTAGAATCATTTATAAAAATAATTATTATTTTTTGATATATGTTTTGAAAGTGAGATATTATTATATATATCCAAATACATATCATTCTTCATAAGACAATAGGCTTCTTGTGCTCATGTATTGTCCTCATACCATGAATTTTATAATATTTAAACACATCCCTACCATTACATGATTTTCCTTAAGATATAATAAATAATGTATAACATGAAGTTTATTTACAAAATATTGCACGTAGTGTATTAAAAATTATAAATGTTATCAATTGTAGTTGAATTATTGTGTATAAATGCATTTCATCTGAAAAAAAAATCTTTTGAGTACCTAAATTGATTACAATGAGTAACCGATGTGACAAAAAAAAGAGTAACTAATAAAAGGAATAAAAATATATTTTATATGAATAAATTGTTGAGTTTTACCCCTACATCATGAGTATTAAGAATATTTCATTGTCTATATGTTTTATTTTAAACATTGTATCCATTTTTCCACTATTAATTCATATTTATTTGGTTATAATTAGAATTGTTGGGTAAAAGTGATGTGAGGACTAATGTGTCTAATTTTTTTCATAGGGATTTACCTTTAAATAGTACTAATATATACTCTGACAAGATACAAGGATTGTATTTTTTCAAAATTTACTTAGTATATCAGCTATTAAACCATTTTTTTTAAAACACTTCATGTATACATTTACAACTAAGACTCATAGTCATTCATACTTTAGGATTTCATTTACAATCTCAAGACCAAGATAGTCTATAATGAAATATTTATACATTTGTTCTTAAAAATTATTTATGGTTGTGTCACAACTTTTTAACATTGTATTTTCATGAGCTTGTAATGTAATTAAATGTGTAAGTTGAACTGATAGGGTAACAGTACTTTTTGAATATATTTTCAATTAATTGGTTGATCATTTAGATAATTTTTATTTGAACATTCATTACACCCCTTCCTTTTATCCTTCAATAATAACATTCATTGGTTCATCCATTATTTCATTAAATTTTAATGGTTTTTCATAAAAAATAAATTGGAATGGAATACCTCCTTGTTGGGATGTATTTAAACATGATAAAATGGTCATGCTATGAAAGTTTCAATTTAAATATTTAGCAAACGAACATCTAGATCCTCAAGTGGAACATGTGGATTAACACACAGATTGTGTGCTATGTGAAGCCCCCTCCCACATGACCTATTAGAAGCTGTTTATTATGTTGAATATCTAATTTAATATTTTAAACTATACCCCTCACCACATGGTTAATAGTGGGTGATGAGAGATATAAATCATAATAATTTTCACAAAAATTAATATTAATAAATGAAATGTATAAATTTCTTCTTGATTTAAATTTTTCTGAAAGAGTTATTAAACAATTTATTACCTCTTATAAGGAATCCCTTTTAGGGGAATGGCTAACCTCAACGCTGGGGGTCGGGGGGTCAACATGTAGTGGTTTTAATTGTGTTGTTTGTTCTCTTTGATTATTTCCTATAAAAATTTTAACAACTCAGTTTCAAATTATTATTTTTCTTCGAAAATATATAATCATGACTACATAACATCCATTTTATTATATTTATCCTCTTTTACATTTCTTTTCTCAAAAAAAATTTTGTGTGCCACCCCAAAACCCGCACCATTGACTTGAATTCATTGTTTTGGATGCTCTAAGGCTACTGATAGTAATCCTTCATCGAGAATATCTGATGATTATTCATTTTTCTATGTTGGATAAAAAATATAAGAAAATAAGTAATCATTGTTTTTAATACTAAATTAAATCGTGACAATATTTTATTATGTCATATTTCACATGTTTCCCATTATTTTTGTGTGGTTTCATCTATAAGTATCCTATCTTTATTTACACAAGTATCCTTCAATAGGTGATTATTCGGGGTATACGTGTCTTTGTACAATGATTCATCAATATACATATAAATAATGGAACACAATTATGTTTTTGTTCATGTCACATAAAAGTATCACTGTATATTTAATATACATACCATTTTTTTCGAGTGAAGCATACCCCATCCTTTCTTTACGGTAGGGGTACATTGGTTTTAATGCATGTTTCTTATTTTCATCCCTCAGTATTTGTTCCATAAATTGACAATTATTTATCAAAGTGATTAATAAACATATTTTCAGCCCACGTGTTACCAATAATAATGTACCTGACAAGTTTTCTCCTCACGACGATCAATAAATGAATTCCATGTTTGTTATTTTATTAGGCGTGTAAACATATGTGGTGATTGTGGGATTATTTTCCCTTTAGTATCTATGATATTATACTTCAAAAGATTTTTCTAAAAGCCTCTATGATCCCTTCTAGTGAGCATTAATAAAAATTTCATTATGTAGTCTGATAGTATAAATGCACTATGTGAGGAATAATGAAGAATAAATCATTGTTTTATTATTTTTTTAGTAAAATAATGAATGTATATGATAATGTTACCCCAATATATTCCCAATTAATTCCCTTAAGAATATTAATAATATTATTCCAAATATTTACATCAAACCACATGTGCATTTGAATTTTCAGCCAAATGTAACTATTGAACATTGTCTTGTTGGGGTTAATAGGGTGGTTTCACACATTCTATACAACATAAAATTTTAGGCCTATACCCCCCTTAATTATTTAGGTAAACACTATTATTCTATGGAGCTTCTAATTTTTATAGGTTATAGGCTATTCACTATCTAAAATTTCATCAACTTCAACATCTTCAATATGTTGTTCCTCTAGATTTATAGCATCTGTATGTGTAGAAACCTATTGTTGCACAATATTGAGAGAATCAACATGCTGAGAAACTTTTTTTCCTCATGATTGGGAGAACCAACATGTAGGAATGTCATTATCTATATATGTGTATGAATATTTAATTTTAATTACATAAATGCCTCAGTTAAAAAAAATATGAGGTCAGACAATGTATATTACTAAAAATATATAACAAGATTATTGATCTCTTTTTAAAAGGTTTAAGATATTTGACCCCTCTATAGAGTATCCAAATTATTTTATTGTGATCTCTTCTAACATACAAGAACCCTTCTATATTGGGCCCACCATGAAATGATTGCGATGTCCCAATGAAAGGGTCATATTTAGTTTAATTAACATCTGAACCTTCAATATTTTTGTTTGATAATAGAACTATTGACCACTTTATATTTGTAGGATCTAAAATAAAAAATAGTTGTACATCATGTAATTCCTTTATATATGGTCCATATTTGTACCCTTCAATACTGAAATCCACTTTCATGAATATTAATTCATTTATTTTAACCGCACTCCTATTATAATCCATTTTCATTAAAAAATAAGAATGGGGAATGTTGTATAATCCAAATCCCATATTTGTTTGACGATACCAAATTATGAAATATTGATAAATATTGGATTTATATCCTTGGTACCATATACTTGTATTACCTCACCCACAAGTGTGAGTCCACTATTATTCATCATATTTTGTTTATCATTTTCATTTTTATATAATTTATAACCATTAATTACATAAACATTATAATATGATACTTTTACACTTGGTCCTCTCGATAGTTACCAACATCCTCCTGAAATTGAATCCGTATTTTATGTTGAATACTTAAAAATATGATCTTAAAACCATTGTATAAATTATTTTATTATGTGTATTTGATATCCATATTTCATCCCTTGATGGATTCAAATGAAAAAAAATTACTTTTTTATTTTCAACATATTGAACAACCTATAAACTGATATGAAGAATTTAAAGGTGATCAAGCTCTTCACAATTTCTATTATAGAAATTCTATCATCTACAAGCCTCCTAGTGTGATGAGATTTTGGTAGATCAATCATTTCCACATTAGATAGGTAGTCTGTATAGAATTCAATGGATTACTCAATAAAATATTAGTTAACAATACAACCTTATGTTCAAAGTTTATTTTTGACATACCCTTTCAAAATACTCATCTACCATTAAATGGTGTACATCCATCTAAAATTTGTAGGACCATATAATTGAATCTTTATAACCAATTGAACCATCATGTGAGCCATCACATCATAAAATTTTGGTGGAAAGAGAATCTTCAATTCATATAATATGATATCAATTTCATTTTCCATAGTGGGTAATTTTGTTAGTTCTATAAACATTTCTGCATATATATTTAAAAAATAAATAGGGTTATGTTAATGCAATATGAATATTCTCAGTAAAATTGAAATGTAAATATATCAGCATTGTATCATTCATCAAAACATGAGAATCATGTGATTTAAGGCCATTTAACTTTTAATTAGTCATTAAAATGATATTCTCAATATTTTATGAATACCCATATAGAAGATTTACATCATTCAAGAACATTAAAAAATGATATCTCTCTTTCCTGGAAAGAGTGCAAGTAGCTAGAGGAATAAATGTAATTCCCTGTCTGGAAGCCATTATAACTGGTTCCCTGATCTGGGTAGACACGTGACCTCAAGCATTCCTACTTGTATGGAAAGGCTCCCAACTAGTATTGCATTTCTATAATGGTACAATGAGGGGACTATACCAACTTATTAGAGTAAACCACATCATAAATAATATAAAAACGTATAATAACCCATAGGAATAATAAATGGATAACATATAGAAAGAACTAATGAGTTACAAAGTAACACATGATATAATAATATGATGAATACAAAACATGATAGGTAGTCCTACTATAAGATCCAAAATAAAAAAACAATGGAAAACCTGAACATGTTCCCAAGTCAAAACTGATCCTGATATTCTATGCTCCAACCCAAACACTAGGTCCCCACCCTGAAATTTTATCAGAAAACAAGTAACATCTTCTCAGGTACCCATGTTCCATAGAGGACTGAGAAGGGTGTGAGTAAAACTTAGTAGGACACATTTAATGATGTCTAATGCAATAAATATTACATAAAATATTTTATGTAGATAATCAAGGTGAAATAAACAAATAGGAAAACAAAAGAAGCATAGTTCGCATTTAAACAATTTTTAATTAATGATTTTTATTCATTAAGATAATAATATATTCCATCCAACCCAACCCACTCAAGTCATTCTTGGAACCTTATATATACAAAATAGGGTCACATAATTTTATCTAAAAGGGGGAATTTAATATTAAATTATATATAACTATTAACCTTTGATAATCAATCATGTTAATTTAGATTTAATCATGTACCTTTGATTATCAGTCTAGGAAAACTAAAAATGTTAATACATTGGCAGTATAAAGCCTCATTAAAACATCCCAAACCATGAAAAACATCGATGGGGCCTAGATCATTAGGCTACCCCGAACCAATGAGTATGATACATAGTTCAATACTATGATCATAAAATTCATCAGTGTGTCCTAGAGCCTTAGTCTTGCCCATCCCATGGGAGTAGAGTCACTGTCCAATAATCTAATAATACAAGTTATCACCTAGAAATTATTTCTTAATCATATTTAATATTTACCCATAGTAACATTTCAAATAGTAAGTCCCTAGAAGACCCTTCAAACTAAGTCATTATGTAAATAAAAACAAACCATTTTATTATGGTATAAATCCCAAAAACTTTTTACTATTTCTAAAATCATCTAGAATCCCCCTTTAATACATGGGTCTTCTATTTGAAAAAATAAACCAAAACCTAAGGATTTAATTTACATTTCCATCCATTTAAAAGATCTATTCAAGCATTTTCCCAAAAGGGAAACCTCACCCTCCATTTAAAATCAATATTTTCAATATAATAAGAAACCAATTTTTCAAATCAATTTGAGGTCATCACATCCATTTAAAAAATTAACCTTACCAAAAACATCATTTTAATTCATTGTGAACTATAACTAGATAGTAATTGAAACCCATCATTTAAACCATTTCAAAAACATCTTAGGAATTTCAAAAAATAAAAAATATAATCATCCCAATCATCCCATTAACTATGGCCACATACCAATTATCAATTATAGCCAATTTACATTAATTATAACCCTAAAAAACATCTACCAATTCATTTCGACATTCTCAAAAGCTTGGAATACCCTATAGGTAGCCCTAGGTCTGGTCTCACATCAACAATGAACCCAATGGGGTCTGGGAAGGGTCTTGTACCACAATATAAGGCCCAAAATTTCTTTACATTTCAAAATAGACTAAAATAAATAAAATGTAGTGTATAAGACCAACCACATACAAATATACACATAAAGACTAGTCAAATTTTATTTTAGACCAGTTACCTCATGCTCATAGAAAACGTTATTTCCAACCATGGCCCTTGGCCCCAGTATAAACCATCTTTAACATTCAAACATAGAATCTATTAGAAAAATATGATTTTATGGAATTGTATGGAGATAAAATATTCAAACAAGTATTTTATAAGTAATGAATGTAAATATATTTGAAGACATACCCAGAGCTTCGATTCACTCAAAATGACACTCCAAATGCCTAATAATTGAAGGAGAAACACCAATGGTGCAGAAGGAGGTTGTTGGTTCATCACCCAAGTTGTAGGGGTTCAAATTGGGGAGAAACAAGGGTCTTAAATAAATATTATTAGGATAATAAATGGTAGAAACACCACTTTTAATTAGGTACATGGTTTTTCCACACAATTTTTCTAACATCACGCCGACTGTGAGGTTCCCACTGTCCATAAGGAAATCGAGCCACATGGTTTGCCTAGAAACCCACACAGTTTAAAAAACTATGTGGGTTATATGAACTCACCACTTTATATTGGGGTATTGAGCCACACTATCTTTTGGATAGCCTTGTATAGGTTCCCCAACCACGCACCCCCTTCTAGAAGGCCACATGTTTATGGAACACAATTACTACTAGCCATGTGCCAATAATTCTGTCATTATATATTGGACCCTTTTCCATCTTTTCATTGTCCCAAATCCCAAATACACCATCGATACCTTTCTTATACAAGGTAAAGCTTCCATTAACCCATTTAGGAAGTGTTTTCCAAAATTTTAATTGAGACAAACCTCATCTTAGGGTCGGGATCTTACAGTCTTTCCACCTTATAGAAACTCATCACTGAACTACACTTTCAAATGTTACTAAAATAAAAAATAAAAATTTCACCCATAATTTCTATATAATATCTTACATATCCTACTTTTCCTCTTGAACATGACCATGCCACAACAAAATTTTGATCAAAACATTATCTTACCCCATAAAGCATCTCGTTGCCATTCAAACCCAATCCCAATTCTATTCAACGGATGCATCAACCTTGAAGCCCAACATTACCAACATCTAACACAAGATGAATGAGAACATAGGTAATACAACTAAAACTCAAAAACGAAGATGGAATCAAAGAAATCACTACACCACCCTATGGGATCAAATTGGTACACCTTCAGTTCGATTCTCCCAACAACCCCAAACAACCCAGTATACTAGGTTACCACCTTGTCCTTCTTTATAAACATGATATTGACCCAAAATGGTGACACCCAAATGTGAATAAAATTTTCCATCCAAATTCTATAATGTACATCATTCCATAACTCAAGGACCAACAACTTTTTTCCTCATCTTGATAGAAAAAAACACATCCAAATCACAACCTTCAATTAAAGGCACTCAACCATTCAAAAACCGATCCAACACTCATTACAAAAACTGAAACACCAATATGGTACCGACCTAATCCCATCAAACCCAGAACCCCAATCATGTCACTAACTAAACACTTTCCCACTATAGTGATCCACACCACACGCTTAACCTCAGGACCACTAACATCTTTTATTTGGAACCTTGAACATTATAAAATGACCAATAAAACCAAAAACAAAAGTTTCACAAGGTAACCAATGCATTTTCTATCTCACTGTATCCAAACTCCCACCTGAGTTCCAACTGACATCGAAACGTAACCTTTCCCTTGAAATCACCAGGAATTGAAACATATCTTCTAACCCTATATGAACTAAGGAAATCATGGTTTTTCTTCAAAGATCATTTCCATTAAATAAATGAAATTACCATTCAAAAACCTCATGCTATGGTAGTTTAAAACTCACCACATTTGTTTCTTTTTAAAATTCCATGTTGAGCCACCCCCAGCCAATTCACCATGAAATGCTCAACTCTCACTATTGACACATCCCCACTTAACATGGAAAAGACACCTTGTAAGTTCAATACATTCCTAGATCACCCATGAACCCCCGTTATAGTCCATAGGTGACTAAAAATGACATTACAACGCCAAAAATATATTTCCAATGAACTATTTCATGTTGTATTTCCACCATCAACAACTCCAACATAGAAACCATTGATTTCTTTCAGTACCACCCGAATCCTGAAGCCAATGCCTGTCTTGATAATCCACAACATCCAATGCCCACCTGGAATTCATAAAAATTCCAAACACATACCTCACATGTTCTTCATCACCAAATACAACACACAATCTTACCCATACACGTACAATACTTCCTACACGGGGCCATACTCCAATGACCAACACACCACTCCCCACCATATGAGTATCATTTTAACCATATTACTCAAACAATCTATCTTCCATGACTCAACACTCCCATCATAGTAGAGGCCAAGAATTGGAATTTATCATCTCTCGCTCACCTAAAAGGGGATAAAAAATGTTATCCATCACCCATTCCAAGCTTTCATGAAGGGCACCCACAAAATTTTCCAATATTAGGTCCCTTGCAAGGACATCTCCCACAAACAACTAGTGGATGACTTCCCACTAAAAGGCTTCACTTACCTTGGGCTCACCCTCCAAGATGGCCCTTAATTTTAGTATAATATAACCTTTATTTTACTCAAAATATATCAAGTTATTCTATAGTTTACAAAAGGTGATGTCAAGATATAGGGAATGATCATCTTTAATCTAAGAGTGCACTAAGATGTCAACGATGAACCCACCACAACTGACTCATTCCAGATGTCACCTGTTATCATAGGGAAAACAAAATTAACTTATGAACCCTAATATTAATTTCTCAAATATGTCTCATCCACACCTGGATACCAAAAATCAAGTGGAATCTCCAACCAAAACTCACCACTGCTTCATGAATCTCTACCAAGCAGTCGTGAACCAATACGTCCTTTGAAAATAATACAAGCACACCACATGAGTTATTTTAGAATAACCCTGTAGATTCATAAAATAATAACAATGATCATCCAAACTATTCCAAATCCATGTGGTTTCTTGAATAGCTAGATCTTCCGACTTTGATCTCACAAAAATTGATAGGTATTTACACTGAGCCACCTATTCACACTCCCCAATCAGAATCATTCGTCTCTAACATGTCCCCACCATTCTAACATCATAAAAAAATTGAGGTTGCATTCCTTCCCAAAAATAGTTACTGATCTAAACTCTTGGCACCATAAGTTATAAATCATTAGAATTAGGTGCCAACTCCCACTCATGCAACTAACAATCCCTCCTAGTCTGTCACCATCATTAGGATTAAGGAATTCATGACATTTCCATACAACAACCCAACCTCTCACACAAACTATGTCCAACCACAAGACCAATAATGGTCAAACATGATTATCACACAAAATTATGTTGGGAAAAATACTTCATGAATCCAAACAATCATTACCCTTTATAAATTAGTCATAAAAATAATTGCAAGCACTCACATATTTCCCTGAGAATGAAACCCATGTATAACCCGACACTTTTCACAAGAACTCGATTAAACCTACTACACATAGATTTAACCTCCCAAGAATCACCCATAATTAATATTATAAGAAACCACAAAACTAGGTTAACCTCTCTTGGGGTTACCCTTAATTTCCCAAAACCAACAGTGCCTAACCACAACTCAAGATCTTATCTCCAAACCATTAGCTGTCCCACTTAACTCATCAAGAAAAATCCCACACTAGGAATCACTCTATGTATGCCACTATCAAAGTAAAAAACTACCACTAGTTCTATTCACACCAAAAATAACTAGATACCCTAGCGACCACTATCTTGGGTCACCCTCAAAGGTCAAAGGACACTGAATCCCTAAATTGGTGTCACATCTAGATAAAGATACTAGTTATCCATCCAATATATGTACATTAACCTCAAACAATTCATTTCTCATGAGTGGAACTCCTTATCCAGTTCTATAATTCACTTTTCATAATGCACAAAGCAAACCATTTACTACAGGTCCCTTACCAACGAGACTTGAACATATACATCTAAGAACCAAACCACCACTCTAGGGTCAGAAACACAACTCACAATGTCTCAACCAAAAAATGGTCACCACATCCATATTAATAGATGAAATTTTATGACCATAAGTTCACAACCCTTCTATTGGTATAACAAGAAATATTATACTATTCAACAAACCCAAATCCATAAAAGTCACATAGCTTATAACCTAAGATCTAAAAACTATTGCACTCTCACATCCTAAGAAACCCATGTATAGAGTCAAAAAAATATAAGGTGTACCCACTACGAACATCCCTAAAGGATTCAACATCAATCATTTCCCTTTACTTAACTTTACCATTTAAAAAACCCCAAGAATTCACATTTCAAAATATTCCATTTTTAAAAACCATGTATTTACTCTTTCCAATATGTTTTTATTATAAAGAATCTCAAATACGATATTTAATCAAGTTCATATTTCAAAAAATTTTCCCTTACAAACATTTCAAAGGAAGACAAATAAGAATAACCACATATAGAAAGTACACTTCTAGTCTATGAGTCCTAGGGAACTATCAATCATAAGAAACATATGGATGACCTGTCAATCTTGTGTTCCTAGCATGATGCATGAACAAACACACCCAATCTTTCTATATAGTGACAATATATAAAACCCAACAAACTCAAAATATCACAAACATGTTTTCAACTTGAGGTAAAAGTATCAATCAACTATAAAATCACAAAATAGATAATCAATTCCCACCGCTAGAAACATCGGTTTTCCCTCATACATGAGGCTATTGGCACCCTGTCAAGAGATAATTACCAAGACCAGGGAACATCTAAATATCCTATCTAACAGGCCCAAAGAGTAATAGAAAATACACCACCTCTGATAAAACATTATAATTCATTGCCTAAAATCCACTATAACCCATTCCCCAATTTGGGTTTCTAAATTACCTCAAGAACACCTCCTTGTATACTATAAGATTATGATTAGATATTCGAGTGTATAAGGGTATGATGAGGAGACTATAAGTTATTATCAAATTAAACCATATTAGAAATAACACCATCTTGTGCAAAAACCCACCATAACAATAAATGGATAACATATGATAATAACTAAAGACTAACCAAGTAACACAATGTATAACAATACGATGAATTCACAACATGTCATGAAATCTTACAATAAGATCCAAAATACAAAATTATGAAAAATCTTGAACACGGTCCCAATTAAAACTTAGTTCTGATATCCCATGATCCAACCAAATCACAAGGTCCTATTCCTGAACATGTACCAAAAAATAACTAGCATCTAATCAGGTACCCAAGTGCCTCGTCAGCCTAAGGTGGGTTTGTGTACAGCTTTGTAGGACACCACAAAAACTATCGAAATCAGTAACTAATATGTAAACCAATGTCTTCAGATAATCAACAATAAATAAATAAACTAGGAAACAAAATAAGAATGGTTTACCATTAAACAATTCTTAATTAACATTTTGTATTCTTTAAGTATTATCATGAAATCTTTCCAACCAAACCCACTCTGATAACATGGGAGCCTAAAACATAGAAAAGTGGGTCACATAAATTTAGTTAGTGGGTGTATTTCTCCAATAAATCCAATTTAACCATGAACCTTGGAGAATCAATCTAGGTAATTTCAATTTAATCATGTACCTTAGAGAATTAATCTAGGTATCCACATCATGTCCATAATTTGAGAGCATAGAGTCTCATTCTGATGTATTCCAAACCATGAAAAACATCAGTGGGGGGTTATAGAATTAGTTTAGAATGACTCAAATAGTAGTACACTTAGTAAAAAAATCTAATATAACAATAAATTGGAGGGAAATATATCTTCATTATAGGCCGATCCATGGGAGTAGAGCCTCAGTCCAACACCCCACTCATAAAACTTATCACATGGACATGGTTTATAAAACCTTTTTCACATTTACCCACATTATTATTTCAATTACCCTATTCCCAATAGAACCTTGTAACCATGTCATGGTGTAAATAAAATCTAACCATTTTATTATGGGAAAAACCCCCAAAACCAATTACTCTCTCTATAATCATTTTGAAGTCCCCCTTAAAAATATGGGTCTTCCCTTTGAAAAACTAAACTATTCTCCAAGTATTTATTTCCATTTCAAAAAATTTATAAGAACCATTCAATCATTTTAAAAAAATTGAAACCAAACCCTCAATTCATCATTTTTACTCTAATATGAAACCCCCTTTTCAAAACACTTTGAGGTCAACACCCCCTTTAACACATTACCCACAAAAAAAATCATTTTCATTAAATGAGAATCATAACTGGATCAAAATCCAAACAAATAATTTAAACCATTTCAAAAACCTCTTAGTAATTTCCTAAAATCAAAAATATTAACATCACAAGCATCCCATTATGTATTTACACATACCAATTAACAATAACATCACATATACTTCCATAATTTCCCTATCCCAACATCTACCAATTAATTTCATTATTCTAAAAGGGTTGGAATACCCCATGTTAGTCCTAGGTCTAGTATCACATCATAAACAGACCCAATGGGGTCTATCAATGGTTTCACACCTCAAAATAATGCTTAAAATTACATTCATTTTCTAAAGACATCAAAACATAGTGAGGTTGTACATAGGCACAACCATATACACATATAAACATCAAGAATATGGTAAAAAAATTTAATACCACCTACCTATTTATCATATAAAGCCACTAATATATCCTTGGACCTTGATCCTATCCCAAACAACATTTATCATAAAAATATATAATTTATAGGAAAAATTTGGTTTTTGGGATTCGAAAGGAGGGAAAATATTCAACCAAGCTTCATCCAAAAAATTAATGAAAATAGAGTCAAATAATTAACTAGTGTTTTGATTCAAACAAAAAGGCACTCCAAATGCCTATGTACTGAGTGAGAAACACCCATGTATGAGAAAGAGGTTTCTGGTTTGTCACCCTACCAATAGGGGGTATAATGGGGGAGAAATAAATAATATGTGGATGTAAAAATAGTAAAAATATCACATTCAATGTGGCACACAGTTTGGTTGCATGTTTTTTCAAATAGAGAACATACCATGTGGTTTCATATTTCTAGGAGGAAATTGAGCCACATGGTTTTCCTAGACATTCACATAGTTTAAAAAACAATGTGGTGGTTGGGTGATTTCCACTCTCTGAGGGGTGTCTTGAGATATACAGTATCCTAGCCACCCTGTACAGTTACCTAATCCATGCACCCCCTTTTATAGGCCATATGATTTCTGATAACATGAATCATGGATGGTTTTTACATATTTAATTTTCAATGGTCTGGTTCTATTCTAATATTCATAGAAACACTAAGGTTGAATCCATGATGATGAAACTATATTTTGGAGTCAATTGTTTTTGTTTTGTCTTTTGAGAGGGGGTGTTTTTAGTACTTAGGTGCAATAATTGCTTCACGCATTTAATATAAAAAATTTCTAAATGTTGGAGTGATTTAATTATTATGGATGAAATATTATGATATCCTTGATATTTCTAATAAATTACATTAAATTAACACCCGCTTCACAAGATGATTTGGATTGGAATTTATTTTCTCTTTAATCCAGGAATTTTATAGTGTTATAATATCAATCAATAATAATTTAAAGAAGTGTATTTAGGTTTCTAATAATCCATGTAATCCACACATTAAACTAAATATTAAATTAATCTAGGTCATTTTATGTTTAATTTTCGAAATGTTAACCTAAATATTATTTGACTACCAAAATATCTCAATCACCTAACATTCCCAAATTATGACTAACCCAATAGATGATTTACTCATCAATTTAAGTGGTTATTAATCTAGTTGATGATACTTATGGTGATGAGTTATAAATATAATAAAAATAATGGTACAAGATAAGATTTTTGTGTCTAACACACACCCAAAACATGGACAGTGGTAAATACAAACTTTGATTGAATAAGAAACTGAGAAAATGGAAGGGTTTTCAACTTTATTTGAAATATTTTAAGACAATTAAAATTAAATAATATATGGTGTATCACAATAATAAATTAATTGGAGGAAAATTCAATAATATTCAATTGAAATGGAAGCAAACTTACATGATTACAATTAAAAAGTAATAAAAACAAACCGGAAATGAAATGTGGCAGATAGGTTAATCTTGTCGAAACAAGATTATGTTATGTCCTCCTAGACCCTCATAATCTATATCATCATTAAAATTCTTCCCCTTATGTTTTAAAATTATAACCCCTCGTAAGGAGAATAGGGGAGTATATTTATAGCCCATGTTGGTGTAGGGTTTCTATTCCAAAACCAACCCTCAAATTAGCATAATGATTTTACAAATAGAAATATGAAACTTGAGAAATCTAATTCATCAATTTCTTATAAATTAATATAGAAATTTAACCCTATAAATTTGGCATCCATTGAACTTTTGGATCCAAAGTTATCACAATTTTCCAAAACTATGTGTTGTTTTCTATAAATATCGATAATATTTTTATAGACAAAATGTGAATGGGTTTTAGACTAGACATATTCCCTAAAATCTGAACCATTTATTCTATAAATATGGGAAAATATCTATTGAATTTCTACACACAAAATTTTAGCTTAATTTGGAGATTTTAATAAGAGAAAAGTCATTAATTACAAGTTTTTTTCAAATCCCGAACAAAATTGTGGTCTGGACATTCATGCATCAATTGGCCCCCTTATTTCTTGAGTTGGGCCTTCAATTTTTTTTAAATTATCTTTAATGATATCCTAGAAAAAAATTTAATTTTTATTAAATATTTACTTCTTTATTGATCCCATAAATTCAATTTTCAGGGACGGTCCATTTTTCTCTAGAGATTCAGTGTGCCTTATTTTGTGGTCTATATGACCCTCTATATAGCTAAATTATATTGAGATTAAGTGGAATGATTCATATTACTGTTAATTAGGAATCATAAAAAACAATAATGATACATGTTTTATAGTTATATTTCTGGTTATTATTAAAATAGTAAAAAGTCTCGAATCTATATTAATTAAAGATATATTGACAAATTATATTAATTTTTAAATGTTGTAATTTCTCATTTTTATACACATTTCATTGAAAATTAGTGAGTGGATTAGATAAAGTTTTTGTTAATAAATTAATAAGATCAACTTATCCAAACTTAGTAATTTTCTTTTCTCCATGTACAAAAAATTTAAAAACATAACTAAATAATTTTCACTCAACAAAAAATATAAAAAAATTCACCAATCAAGGGGGCCTAGACTAGTTCACTATAATATAATGAATTCAACAAAAAATTTATAACATTAATGTTCCAAAAAATAATACATTTTTCATGCTCAAAATTATAAATGGAAAATGTGGGCACACAAAACCATGTCCTCTCAAGATGATGTAAATTTATTCAAGGAGGCCCACTCATTCACCGAAAAAGTTAAATCATAATGTTTATAGGAGCTTCAACTTCTTTTAACTATACTAATGTTCACAATAATCAAGAGGTATTTTTATGGATTTTTTAATTTTCTATGGTATAGTGGGAATATAATGGCCAAAATACAGGAAAATATGGGTAAAACACCAATATGGAGAAGGCAATGATTTTTTTTAATGATACATTGAAGGAAATGGAAACAAATATTCAGAAGTGAACAAATATGTGAAGGAATACAAGAATGGAATAAAATTAGAAGGGGATGGAATGATGGAATATGTACAAAATCAAAACATTCCCAAAGATTCAAGAAATCAAAATGCCGTGGTTTTTTTCAGAAGCTGCACATAGAATAAAATTCTCACTCATCTTTCATCCCTTGATTGATTTCCTCACAACACTAATTGTAATAGTTATAACAAGATCATTGGTTCATGAATAGTGATTTATGACTATAATAAGACACAAAAAATTCATTTTTTTTTGTTTTTTAGTCTTTTTAAAATATTTTTAAACACTTTTCAATACCATTTGTAATAAATGACATATACATTAATCCATTACCACAACTCACTGAATGAAAACCTCCCCTACACATAAATAGATGTATTTACTCACGCATATGATGGGATGTTGAAAATAAAGGAAATGATACTCTAAATGAAATCCATTTCCCCACACATATATTTAAATAAACCATGAAATGTATATCCTTGTAGATATTGGGTGGGGAATGTTTTTCAGACTGTAATGTGAGTCAAAACAAAACATTTCATAGGCTTTAAAGGGATTTAAAAATAAAGATGAATGTAAGGGTAATGGGGGCTACTAGTCATATTTTTATTCTCATGTGGTCAATAAAATGCATTTATCATTTTAATGTATTATAAATTATAAAATTTATCTGAATGTTTCACAAACTCAAGACTCAAAATCAGGGGTGAAAAACAGACAATACAAAAAGATGGTCATAGGTGACATTGTCATGAAATCTATTGTGTTTCCTCATGATTGGGGAAAAATAATTTTCTAAATAAAATATTGAGATTTTATAACTTAATATTCTTGAAAACAAATTGTTTTTACATTTTTTTATGTGAAAGAATGAGTTCAAAATAATTTCCTTTTAATCCACAAAATGGTTGGAGAAAATATCAAAATTAAATGGCGTGTAATTGTGATTTTTTTGTTTTGTTTTTTTTTCATTTAATATTTTTAAATCACACACACACAAAAACTAGAAAGAGGTAAAAAGTGTTTTTTAAATAAATTGGTAAAAAAAGGTGTAAATGAGAGAGGAAGAATAAAGAGAGTAAGTGATAGAAAGAGAGAGGAGGGGGAATAAAAAGATTTGGAGAGAAAATTAATGGAAAAGAGGTGCCACCTGGTTCAAATTTTATGGGTCATATTCTATACACATTGGTGGATCTATTTCAATAGTTGTTGATCTAATGGATGTTGATGTGGTTCCTAGGGTATGTGTACTCTCATGGTGATAAGTTAACTTATGTCCATTAACTGTGAATGCCCTTTTGGAAGAATGGTCTTATACTTTCAATGCAACAAATGTTTAATCATTAGTAACAATAAAAGTACATTCCCAATGAGAATTATGATTAACTCTATGAATCCAAAATCATGAATTTAAGAGTATTACCTTTTCACCTTCATCGAATACCTTACACATGATGTGTTTTTTTAGGGTACCTTGTCCTTTTCAATGTAGAGATTTTAATTCTCATAAGAATCAAGTCAAAGCTCATATAAATAATTCAATTTAAATAATCTCTCTTCACCAAATTTTTCAAAATCAAAATTACCTGTTTTTATATACCAAAAATACATATGTTGTATTTTAACTGGTAAATGAAATGCTTTAACAAAAACTAGACTAAATTAAGACATCCCAATTAGTGTTTATAGGTAGTTTGATAATCCCAAATTGCTTCCTGATTTCATTCAGACTAAAATTTTCTTGTGGGAATAACAACTATCTCAGGAAATCATTCCACATTTCTATTATTAAGGTCAACCCTACCATTTTTTGAGGGTGATTTTAATTTAATATTTTATATAGCCTGAATGGACCGAAGGCCTTCTTTTTAATTGACTTTTGATAACCCCTATTTCTAGGGATGAGGGTGAACCCTTACAAGCCCGTAGGATTTGATATTACATTTACCATAGGTGTTGGAGACATTAAAGGACCTATAGGTCTTAAGAAAATCATATAGACTATAACTAATTGAAACTACCCCTCTCCAGCATCTACATAATGATTAGATCTCCACTACTGCATCGTTTATATGTCTTGTGCATAGATTCACAGGCCTAGTACCAATGGAAATTCTATACCCTCTCATTCATCCAAATCCATTTATCCTTGCTCTAGTGAATACACCATTCTCTTTAATCATCCTCTCGAGATGGTTTCTTTTAGAATTTGTCTGGGCATTTGCATTTCAGGGGGCTCTGAAGGCCTTTGAGGTTTCTCTAAGGCCTTGAGGATTCCCGAAGGCCTTAAAAGTGACCCAAATGTCTTACTTACCTGAAGACCTGGGTCTCTTGAAGGTCTTAAAGACTCCAAACCCAAACCTTTGGCCCAAGGTGAATAGTTCTGGCTGATACAGTACTGAACATCACCTGCTACAGTAACTGATATAGTACCTACTATAGTATCTGCACAATGCTAATACAGTACTACTACAATACTTCTATAGAACCATGGATTTATACCTCTTCCTGGTTTCGATCCTGGGACTTGTGGATTCACTTAGAGAGACCTCACCAACTAGACTGAGGCACATGTGTGATGTTTTATATACAACCCCATTCTTTTTAAAAAGATATCCATTGTCTAATTATAGGAATTGGTTCTTAAGTAACTTACCATGTCTTTTGAAGTTCCAAATTGATATAAAATGATGGTTTTTAGGAACTAAATAACAATTTTGGAATCATCTTTTATAGTGAGTTTGGGCTCAACCCCCTAGAAACATAGTCAAATAAAAGAAGAATGTTCAAGAATCCATTGGAAGGGGTAATGGTCCAATCAAATTGATTCACCAAAGATCAATGATCTGATAGAAGATTAATTAATTTTGGTTCATTTTATTTATTTTATAAATTGTGTAAAAATTTTGTAATGTGGTACATGATTGATAAAACTCTTGTGAGTACATGAAGAGTTAAGCAAATAAGATTCAATATTCAAGGAACACTCATGATTTCCTTTTTGGTCCAAAGTGTCGATCTCTAGACATTGAGTGGATGAATTATAGGATGTTGGAATGTTAATCTTCATAAACACATCTCATAATCACCATTTCATCCACATTTTCCAAAGTTTATTATCTTCCCAAAAATAGTATTTTGAATCACTTGTCTACTTCTATTTTTGTTCATTTGGAATTTGTTTTGGGAAAACACCAGAAACCAAGTAATTTTCAATTTGGGGAATACCATGGTAAATTTGGAGTGAAAGATGAGAGGTTTTTAGTGAGAAATTCAAGTTCAATGATTCCAAAATTAGGGGAATTAGAAATTATAATCATGTTATTGGACACAAGGTTTTAATTTCAAGGTCTATATTTGACCTCAATGTTAAACTCTTGGAGAACTATGATCCATATTATTCAAATCAGTTTGGAAAAACAATTCTTGAGTAAGAACTTTAATGTTGAATGGTCTGTAAAGATGATTATATTGGAACCTAAAATATAGGATCAGAATTTATCAAAGGTAAAAACCACATTTGAAATTAAAATTTCTATGATAGTGTAGTGATATTGAGTTTCATCTGGTGTTTTTGAGACATAATAGATGATGCAAGGGATTTTTTAGGTTCTTTAACCAAGAATGAACAAAATAGACCTATCATATGTATCAAACATAAAACCAAATGGTATGTACCAATATTAGGGTTGGATTATTATGGAAGAAAAAAGAATATAATTAAGATCAATGAAGGATCTCTTGAATGCCTCAGTGAAATATGATGTGACGTCCTTCTGGAGTAGACGAGTGAGTGGGGGAAACACTACTAAATTTATGGATTAATCACCAATAAAAAACATCATGACCAAGGAATGACTGGATTTCCTAGAATTATGTGGTTTCAAGAATTGATTGGATCACCTTAATTTAATATGGACTGAATTGTATAAAATCTTGATAAATTATGTATCATTAGAAAATCCTATCTGTAACCATGAAGTGAAAATTTCAAAATTTTAACATAAAGTTGCATTTGAAACGTTTTTATAAGACTAGGGAGAGTTCATGAAAGTAGAATTCAAATTAATCACCATAAATTATAAATTCCTACATGAAATCCTCTATGAAATTATCAGTGAATTCAGAAAAAGAACTCATCATACACCAATGGAATGTTTTAGGAGCATTGAAAATGAAAAAAATGCATCCTCCAATATTAATATGTTCTAAAGGGGAAATAGAATGTTGTTTTTTATTGGTATTGAGGGGAAATTGTAATTTCTAAGTAGTTTTTGTATCCATTAAGAAATAAATAATGTGAATTTTGGGATAATATTTCTTTCATTTTTTTAAGGAAAGGAATAGAGTAGTGATATTTTTGTGTTTCAACATTCAATTTATGATCATTGATGCACACACGCAATTTTTTCACACATGTTGTGACCAAATCACCGTGTTAATTTGGGAGAAAAATTATCCCACTCTTATTAAGTACAAATTTAATTAGTCTAACTCATTAACTATTGAAAATTGGGTAGATAATATCATCTTGAATAATCTTGGTAATATCTCCCCTATCTACCTCATATATGAGTGGAGTTAGTCTTATTCATGGTTATCTGATTGGTTTATATGATTCATCTAGATAGATTTGATGCATGAAAAGGGAAGGGCTGGTTCATGGTCTGTCATATAGGGTCTAACCTATGACTCTTTTGTTTTCATCTAACACCTGAACAATTTTAAAATCCTCTGTTTTAGTAAGTGTAGTTAAGATAATAATGGGATAATAATGATCATGGAAAAGGAATTCATATTTCATGTGCACAAGAAGAGGTTTTAGATTAGTTTCATCCTTCATTTGTGGGATATAAAATGCAGGAATAGAGAAAGTTATTTTAGTTGTATTTGATTTATTTCCCATAATACTATCTCTGGTGGAACAATAGAGATCTGAGTGGAGATGGGATTCAAGATAGTTTTCAATATCCTTTAAATTGATTGATTCTATGAATGAATGGTCAAAATAAACTTTCATATTTATGAATTGGTTAATCATGGTAAAAATTTCACAATCTCCACTCCCCTTAGAACATTATTAACATGATGGAATGGGTGTGAATCCACACTCAGATGTATCTTCAGAATTATTGATAGATAATACATAGTGATACTCAGATGGGTATTGCATGGTTTGAAAAATATTGAACATTAACAGCTGATCACAAAATTCCATGGATAATATTCAATCAAGGACATAAATATCAGTTCTATATGTCATGATTTATGTAATTCGTAGAATTAGGGGAAATTTAGAAGATGTCTTCTTACCCTCTATGACATGTACATATAAATCAGCTTGGAAGATAAAATCATTTACCCGGACAAGGAAATCATCAACAATTCCCTCAGTAATTGAAGTACTTTGATTGAAGAACTGGATGAAAACACTCATTAGGTGTAATGGACCAAGGCAAAGGTTTGATAAGATGGATTTTAGATTGACATTTATTGAGTATCCTAGTTCTAAGGGTGCATCATCAAAGTTATACCTCCCAATTTAGCATAGAACGGTAAAGGTCCCTAGATATTTTCACTTCATGGGAATGGAATGATGGGTTGAAAATTTTATATTGTTCCATGTTGTTTCTTTTGGGTACAGAAATCCTTAAGAAACTTTTCATACTTACATATTTATTTTATAGAATCTAAGAGGGGAATTTTCACTTCAACATGTTTAAACATGTCAATAATTTTAGAATCATTCTCAATGGGATTCTTTGGATAAGTTATGGCTTGACTAAAAGGAATTAGGTTCCATAGATGAAATGAAGAAGGTGATGGAGGGGATTCTGGTTATTTTTTCTAGTTTTATATTAATTTATTTTCTAGCTCAACATTTAACTGGGATTTAGGGGACACATAATGGAGAATATCAAATTTCATTCTATATCTCAGTTCAGTTGCACCTACATTAACCTTGGGGTTTGGAAATGGTTGACCTAGGAGTTGGGGATAATTTTAGTACTACTATCGGCTTAGGTTGGATATAAGTTGGATAATTATATTTTTAATGTTTTTGAGTCTAGAATATGTGGAGGAAAGATCTTCCATGGAACATCCCCATGGTTTCCTAGAAGAATATTCTTGTCCCGCATTGTGATTTACTTGATATTGGTTCTTTGTAGATCAATTTTACTAGGTTGGGAATTTGAAATGCTCATTAGGATAGTGGAATCCATGAGAAGAAGTAGGACTATTGATCCTTTTTTGTTGAGTAATAAAAGGATACTGTTTTTGGAAGTTACCACCACATTGGCCATATTGGAATTTGTTTTTATTTTTGGGAGGGAATTGAGGGTGATGAGATAAGGTAATAATATACCTCAATCCCATGTTATAGGTAGAAGATAAGGGATAAAAGAGGGGATATTTGGAGTTTCTAATGAACTAAACTGATATTTGAGGGTTGGTGTTCTACTAAGGATATGTTTCATTAAGCTCTATTTTTATAGAGAATCTAATGGGTCATATTATATTTGTCGACATGCGCTAGTTTGATGAGATATTGAGTTGTAGATTCCACAATTTTTGCTAAGTCCATGGAACATAGATCCTGGAGAAGATGTGGTTGGGGATTTGGTAGAAACAACTAGTTGTCACATAAGACCTGTAAGCTCACTCATCCACCCACTCATATTTTTTGGCTCCACAGACTCATTATATTGAAACTTTTTGACTTTATAATGTTCTTGAGTATGTAATTTCTAAATGTTTTCAGAAATATTTCTTATGATATCTCATTCAGGTATGTGAGTTTTTTTAATAAGATAACTCCCACTTGCATCATCAATGATAGTTCTCTCCCTAACTAATAACCCATATTATAAGTATTTAATTATGAGTTGGTTAGGGATTTAGTTATATGGGAATATTTCTACAAGCTTTTTAAACCTATACAAGTATTCATGGCATGATTCATTGGGGAATTGACGAATACCACATATTTCCTTTGTAATTTATGTTGTTTGAGAATCAAGAAATAATTTATCTAAAAATAGTTTCTTTAGGTTACAAGTGTTTATGGAACCATTATATAGATAATAGATTCACGACTTGGTGGATTTATTAAGGGATAAATGGGATGATCAAATTTTTATTTAGTCTTCAGAATCTTCTTCAGGCTTCACGGTAGGGAACACCACATGGAACTCTTTTAGGTAAATATGTGTAGCCTCATCATCTAGACCATGGAAATGAGGTTGAAGAAGAATCAAACTATATTTTAGTTCTAAATATACCTCAATGTTTAGATATTTAATACCATGGGGTTGGGAATTCATATCATAGAAAATTATTTCATTAAGGGTTTGTTCCCTAGGATTTGGAATAACTAGTTCAATTGTATGGATAATGAATAGGTATTGAGTAATTTGATTATCCCAAATATTATTCCAAATTAGGTGAAGAGTTAATTCAATTTCTAGTTCAAAAAATATTATGTATTATTTTGGAGTCTATGGGGAATTCATAGAAATTTTTAAGGAGAAGGAATGCGTGTTTTTTAGATTTTGTTTTTTAATTTTTTTTTTGAAAAGAAATTATCAACTACTTATTTCACCATCCACAGAAATATCCCCATTGGAATTAGAATCAATTATTTCCAATAAATAATTCGACTTTTTTTTCTCTGCAAATGTGTGTAAAGGCACTCAGGGTTGAATCTTCAATAATGGTACAATATTTTGGAGTCAATTATTGTTATTTTATCTTTTGAGAGTGGGGTGGGGGTTGTTTGCATAGATTAGGTTAAATTATTGGATGATGATTTTAATTTAATTATATAATAAATATTGGGTTGATTTCATTATTATCTATTCAATATTATGGTATCCTTGATATTTTTGATTTATTTTATTAAATTAACACACACATCACAAGATAATTTTGATCATAATTCCCACTTGTTTTAGTTTTAATTCAAGCATTAACTAGGATTATAATATCAATAAATACTTGTTTTTTGTAGTGTATTTATGGTTTCAATAATCAATGTAATCCACATGGTAAACCAAACATGTCATTAGTCCAATACACTTTATATTCAATATACACAATGTAAACCTAAAGAATATTTGATGAACAAAATCTCTCAATAACATGACATCCCTAAATTATGACTCACCCAAATTGATGATTTACTCATCCATTGAGATGATTATTACTCTGATTTATTATACTTATGGTGATGATTTGTAAATATAATAAAAATAATGGTACAATAAAAGAGGGTTGTCCTGAACCCACAGATGATATGTGAAGAGAGTTAAATATATGTTTTTATTAAATAAGAATGTGGGAAAATAGAAGGGTTTTCAACATGATTTAAACTATTTTAACACTATAAAAATTACTTAATAGAAGGTGTATTGTAATTATATATGTTTATTAAGAAACAATCATTAATATTGAATTAAAAAGGAAACAATGTTATACAATTACAATTGAAAGCAAAAGAAAATGAATGTGAAACAAAAAGTGGAGGAGAGGATTCTATTATTGATACAAGAGTACAAAAATTCCCCCTAGTCCCTTAACAATGATATGTTAATTATTAAGTCAAATTTATATTTATATATTGGATACATTTAATAAGATATTATTAATTTTTTATTCAATTATTCAAAATGTTCTGGTTTATTTTAAAAAGAATTATAAATTATAGAGTTAAACAAATAAAGTTTCAAAAGGAGCAAAAAATTGAATTCACACACTGTGTACCACATTCAAGAAATGTATAACTCATTCACAACATGCTTTCAAGGCCACATTCCATATCAGGAAGACATTACATGATGTGAATCCTATTCACGATGTGTAGATTTCTAATATCAGAATCCCATGAAAAGTGAATCACATACACAACGTGAAAGGATTTCATTACATGGAAATTCCAAAGGCTCACCCATTAAAAGATACGAACCAATTATTCTATGGAAAATGTGGACCTCAATTACATGGTGTGCAACCAACATACATGATGTTCATATGACAAGAAATAAGCCACATAAACCAATTGTTAACATGATTTAATTACAATTCATGTACATTTTGGGTCTATTAATACTATGAGAACTCCCTCATAAATAAAAGCGATTCACACTTAATTTTTCTGTCAATTTTCTTCCATAATTTCGTCTTGTTTTGTTCCTTTTCATTATGACCTACATTTCATTCATTACAATAATTGTATTATTGAATAATTTTGAGTTTTTAATCATTCCATGACTTCTCTCCAATTGTTGCAATCTCTTTTCCATCATAAACATCTGTTTAAAAAATACACCCCATTATTCATCAAATCCTTCAGTGATCTTCAACATTTGATTATTAACTATGAGTTGTTGATTGTTTCCTACTTTTTTGATTCCATATTGCTTGTACTTTATTCTATCATCATTAAAAGTTAGTTTAGGATTAGATTTACTTTTCATTCAATTGTTTACAATTTATTATTTATTGTATTAGTCATAGATTTATTCTTTATAAACTGTTCCATGATTATGCATAATTTTTTTTGTAATTCCTTGTGTTTGATCATTACCTCTATGCATGGATAATCCACTTAATGTAAGGGGTTGAGGGATGGGGAATTTAACAACTTAATGGATCTATTTATTGAACATTGGTAACCCTATAGATTGTATTTAGGTTAATAATAATTGATCATCAAATTTTCTTACACAACCATGACCATGGGTAGTGTAATTGAATGAACATAACCAAATTGCAGTTGATAAGGACTATGACCATTAGATGGTGATTCTATCGGTATAGATGAAAAGTATAATTTACATAGGATTAATCTATACCCTCTACATTAGATATTTTTAGAATATATTAATCCAATTGGGTTGACCAAAAGTAACAGGTGAACTTTTCCCCACTTCGAAGCATGAACCATAGGACTATCTGAAGCTAAATATATGATTATATTCTATAAATAGCCACAAAAATTGACCCTAATCCCTTCAATTTATCTAAATTCAACTCCAAACTATGTATTTTTAGTTGAATCTAAACCATAAGAGTGAAATTAATAAATCCTTCAAAAGGGTTTTGTTTAATTGGTTTTGACCTTCCAATGATCCTTGTGGCTTCATCCTTTCAATTTAACTTTTAAATCCTAAGTATTAAGTGGAAGTTGAGACAATTAAATTCTAATTTGATCTCCTCCCACATGAATTCAACGATGAGTTTGGGAATATAAAATTTAGATGTCAATGTTGGGGATTACTGTTGCTCTGGAACAATGACCTTTAGATCGAACCATGGTTTACCACACCCAAAATACCTTCTTCTTTTTCATTCCCCCTTTCAATTTTACATTTTTTCTTATTTGGGAAAACATTATTCCTATTAAACATTCTCCCTTATCCTCTCTTATTATTTTCTAATGCATGCACTAGGGACCCTTGAATCACTAAATAATCATGGACAAACAAGAACAAATTCTCTTTAATCCCATGATCGGTCAATCAATTTCTTCACACCTCCACATTTGAATAGATGATAACCTTGATATTTCAACCTCACACCCACAAAACCTACTAAATAAGGAATAAAAACAACCTAAAAAATAAATGTGATCGGCCAACACTGGTAGAGAACACCATCATGGACTTAGACTTTCTATCCATTAGCAATGTTGTGCCCAGCGTTATGCGACCACCTAATCAAGAGAACACTTTTGAGACTAGTTTGGGAGTAATTAACATGATATAGAACATTGGATAATTTATTTGACTTCAAGTTGAAGACCTCCATGAACATATCTCTGATTTTCATGAGGATTACAATACATTTCACAATCAAGGAATGTCATTAGATTCCATTTGGTTAATAATTTTCCCAACTCCTTGAATGATATAGCCATGGATTAGCCCTAAATTCAAGCATTCAAGTCAATAATGACTTGGGATAAATAATAAAATATATTTGTTTACAATTAATTCCCACCAATATGGGCTTGGAATCATTACAATGAAATTAAAAACTTATCCTAGGTAAACAATGAATCAGTGTGGGAAGCATGATTTATATTTAAGGAGATAACCTATAAATGCAAAAAACTGAAACTAAATGTGTGTATTAAATTAAATACTTTAGACCATGGAAACTATCCTACTACTCATACCTTGGTATACATCATTGTTGATGGAAGACTCATGATTAAGATTCAATAAGTCATCCATGAAATTATAGATAAATTTTCTCCTAATTAAAACATCTATAAGATTTTTAAAGGAACACCCTGATGCTAAATCAATCATGTTAAAGAAACTACCTTCCGGGAAGCTCAAGTAGAGGATCTGATAATGAATATAGAGTCATATGGGTTACCTATTGTTCCACAACCCCCTATTACTCTTGAAATAGATATTTAATCCTATGAAATATGTAGAGGCCAAAATTCTTACCAAGAAAGAAGGGAATGGATGGAAGAACCCCAAGATCAATATTTTAATTAAATCAATTACAATCAACAAGGACAAAAAATCCAGTAACCATAGTAGTACCAATAACTATATTATTACAACAAAAGATCATCTAAGAACCCACATTAGAAAAACCAATGTTACCTTTAGAAGAGTAGTGGATAGGTTCCACCAATGAATCAAGGACCACCTGGGTACCCACCACAATATCCAACTCCTCGAACATAGAAACAATTCCTACAACATTTTTCTAGAGCTCAATAGTTTCCATCATCTCAACAACAAAAATTCATGAAAACTCCAAAAATACTATAGTAAGAATACCAAACTCTCTAAACCAATCATCAAAACCTAAAAACTTCCTTCATGAAAAAATAAGGTAAGGAGGAAAACGTAACAAATTGAGATTAAAAAAGGAGTTTCCATGAGTAATCATGATCCCCAAATGGGAGAAATTTCAAACAGATTATCAGATCAAATACTAAGAACATTACCTAGTAACACTAAAACATGCCTATGTAAAAAGTCAAAAGAAATGGTTATTAGGAGTGTGAAAATGGTGCACTTTTAGAAACCATTCCATGTGGTAGAAAAAATCTATAGGAAACTAATAAATTGAATAATTTCATCAGTGGCAATGATAATAATAGCACAAAGGAATTCGTTATAGGAACAACTCTTGAATTATAAACCACAAAAAAATCTCAAAAAAATGTACCTATAAAAGGGACAAGTTTATGTAGGACAACCATTATACAAAATCATCTTTCCAATCCCAGAAATAATGAGGCATGAAAATATCTTGGAATAAAAAATGATGTTTCTTGAAATGTTCAAAAATTTACATATCAATATTACCTTCACGGAGGTAATCACATAGATTCTTTCCTAAAAAAATACAGGAAAAATTTCATTCCTATAAAAATATGATGGAATAATTAGGAATAATTTCATTAAAAAAATTAATTCTCTTATATCATTTAACAAAATATTCCCCCTTAAATGAGAGACCCTCGTAGCTTCTCAATTTTATGCACTATAGGGTAATGAATCTTATTAAAATAATCATATGATCTAGGTGTGAGCATAAATCTAATGCCTATGAGTGTCTTTAAGAAGCTAGGTGTAGAAAAATTTAAACCAATAGGATTATAACTTCAACTGTATAATTGATCACTCAAGTACCCTGGAAGACATATCAAGTACATCTTAGTGAAAGTTGGAAAGTTTATCATTCCCGATGATTTCCTAATTTTAAATAAATAATAATAATAAGACGTTCAAATTATTTTCGGATGGACATTTATAGAAATAGGTAAGGATTTAATGGATATTAACAAAGAATGATTTGTATTTTAATGTTGGACATGAACAAGTTCTGTTCAACTTAGAAAAGGATTACAAGTAAGCAACTGATTATTTTGACTGTCAATCCTTCTTTCACAAGGAGAAAAGTGATGATATTATGACCATTAAGGGTGAAAGGGAGACTATTTCCATTATGATGACGAATATAGTGATCATGATAATGAAAAATACTTTTAATCATTGACAAGGTATTTTATCCCCCCTTTCACACCCTCTCTCCAAAATCCACTATCATTGGAACTAAAATCCCTATTGAGAACACTGATGTACTCTTTCCTTGAGACTGAAGCAACATTACCAATCATTATCATCTCATAGATGAACCAAAAACAAGAGGATATGTTGATTTGAATCCTCAAAAGGAACAAAAACTCAATATAATGGGGACTGTATGAACTTTACTGGATCATCCTCACAATTTTCACCCACAAAACTTCATTAAAATAATGTGTTAAGACCAAGAACCAACGAAAGAGGTGACTCACACAACCAATAAAAGAGGTGGTTATGAAATATTACTAAAACTTATATACATTGGAATAATATTTTAAATATATGACAGTGAATTGTTGAGTTTTCTACAAGTATTTCAAAATATGGGTGGCCTAAATTTTTGAAAAAAAGATGAATATGAGTTGATATCTACATAAACCATCTCTGTATTGAGAGTATGTGTCGATTATCAGAGCTTCAATACAAAAACCTAAAAATATAATTTTCCAGTAAAATTTATAGATCAAATGCTTTAAATACTCTCATTGTATGAATTCATTTGTTTCTTATATATTTATTCAGGATACAGTCATATTTCATTCAATCTAGGCAACCAATATTAAACTACATTCACTTGTCTCTTTGGAACCTTCACCTATTGATGTATGTAATTTGGAATGTGTAACATACCAAAATCTATTAAAATATACATGAAATATATATTCAATGATATGGTGGAGGAATTCCTAGAAATATTTATGGATGAATGTTTAGTATATGGAAGATACTTCGAGGTGTGCCTATGTAATTTGGATCTTGTCTGGGAAAACGATAAAGAAAATTGTATCAATTTAAACTAGGAAAAGTGTCACTCTGTGGTCCAAGGAGAATAGTCCTCAAAAATCATCATCATCATCATCATCATCATCATATCATTTTATTAAATAAATTATGTTTACAAAACTAAAGTAGTAAAAATGAAAAGAGACTATGGTGGTATGAAATAATGTATCATGAGGGCGTCCACTCTCACAAGAATCTTCCCCTGAACAGATAGAGAGTTCCATCTAAAAAAGAAGGTGAAACTTGTCCCTTGGGTCATAATAGAGGCTAGGTGATTAGAAACCCAATTTCCCTCACTCCATGTATGGAGAATCTATGTATGATCATTGATAAGGATAATTCATCCTTTGAAATCATAAGATATTGACTCAGAGATGGTAACATTGCATTACAATGCATTGATGATAGTAAAAGAGTCATTTTACACTACTAGTGTCTAGATGTTCCTTTGTTTTCATATTCTGAGACTAGTTAACATACCATGGATTTATCCTATAGGAAGTTACCACCACAAAAGTTTGTAGAAAACACAATGATAACCAAACCACTAGGATCACAAACCATGCCACCACCCCTCATGTTTCCCATTCTACAGGAACCATTTGTATTCATTTTGTGTCTGGAGGGATGTGGACACCAATGCACCCAGTTTCCTTGCCAGTCAGTGAGAGGGGAATTATTGTGCATGTTGGAAGCTTGGAATGGTCTATGGTTGAGAGAATCATTCTAGATCTTGAAAATAAAAACCATATTGGCTAAGAGGTTCATAGTTTTGAACATTAGACATTTATCTAATTTGAAAATCCCCTCATATCGAGCCAACGTCCTTTTTTCCAGTTTCACTAGAAACCTACATCCATCACCCCAACATGAGCCTTATTCTCCGGGATGAGGGCCCTTATATTTGGAACAGGTGATCGAGAAATGAAGAACAAGAATGATCATGAGAAGAAAATATTGTGAAGTACCTAAAGAATTATCAAACCACACATTCCAATCCACCCTTAAAGAAGAGGTGGTTTGATCTCTCATCCTGTATTTCCCTATATCAGGGACACATAGACATTAGATTAATACCCATTCTTTTCACATTATCATCGATAGTTATATCATGGTTCCTGATTCTCCCCACAATAAATTTTTAATTCACTGGTATTTCTTTGCCCCAAATATTCTCACCCCATATATCCACATGGTTTGGGGTAGTTGTCACCCTCCATAAATCCTTTATAGAGAAATAACCCAAAGGGGAGGTAGTGAAGTCATATATGTCTAGCTCGTTGTTGATATCAATTTGATCAAAGGTCTCCCACTGATTTATTCCCAAAATTTCTTTGAGGAATATTGGGTACATGATTGCATTTCTAAAGGAACTGTCGATGGCATGGTAGCCTAGAAACCCAATTTTGGTGCTAGCCTAATTGTGATGCCAAAATGATATATCACTGCTACCCATGATCCATCTAGTATATTAATTGAGATTAGAAATATTGGGAAGAATCCATTTCTATAATAACAATGAGTTACCTTCATTCAAACCCACATTCCCTCTATATTTAAACTCTATAAACCTTTATCATTGAGTTATCTCTTCAATCACAACTAAAAATAGTTTTTCATGCACGCCATAAAGGGTATCAGACATACTCCCTAAATTAATACCTCCCTCTTGAAAGGGTTTGCCTATCCTTGTACAGGATTCCCAATGTAACTTTCCATTCAAATGTATATAACAAATGAATGAAGATGGGATATTACCTATGTGTTATATCACACCTTTAGGAACCATAATGGCTAATACATAATGAACTGGTATATATAATAGGATTATTTTCACCAATTTTTTTCTTTCTCAATTCAAAAGAAACCAATTCTTCTAGGTCAACACTCGTCTAGTGATCCTTACAACAATGTGGTCAATGTGTTGTTTGTGTAACCTACATGAGGATATAGAGGTACCTAGGTATTAAATGGAAATTTTACCTCTATTATTGTAAATTCTAATATTTAGGAATCTAATACCCCTATCGAAACACCTTCTTGATATGTGAAATCTACTCTTAACCCACTTTCAGATTTTTCCACTCCAATAAATGTAGTCACTAATGACCTCACTGAGTCGACAGACTGATCTCTTATTTGAATTCATGAATTTGATCATATCTTCGGCGAAAATGAGGTTGGAAATTTATTTATATCACATTTTACACCGATATGGATGAATAATACAACTTTTAATTCTTCTGTTGATGAGTCCGATTAGGATATGTTGGGAGACGATGGAAATGCTCGAGTATATGAGATTTCCTTGTCTATGAACTTGTGAAACCCTGAAGAATTCATGATTTTCTCATTAAAGTGGAAAATGATCAATGAGAAGATAAAAAACCTAAATAATAAGTCACAGAACAAAAGAGAGTGTCCCATAAATGAAAGCATATTGATTATAAATCTCCACTCAATTCTATTATAGGGCTTGTCTCTGTCCAGCTTTATTACCATGTTAGAGCCATGAGGCTTGATATTAAGATCACTTATCACCTCCTAATATAAGGAAATGGCCTCTTGTATAGACTCCTCTTTAGCAAAGTCATGCTGCTAATTAGATATCCACTGAGGAAGTAGAGTAGATAGCCTTCAGTTAATGACACTTACCAACACCTTGTATGGAAAACAAAGTGTTCATGGAATGTTTCATACATCACTAGTGGGACGGAATCATGAACCCGAATGTACCATGGATAAAATCGTTTAAAGAGGGTTATTTTTCCCATGATTCATCATGATACAAGGAGATTTTTTCCTGGTTATGATTGATTCTAGTAGAAAGAGACTACAAGGAAAAGAAAAGAAAAGACCGAAAATTCCATCCGGGAAGTTGAACTCTTCGATGTATGGGGGATTGATTTTTGGGGACCATTTCATAATTGTCATGGTATGTTTTCCATCCTAGTTAGGGTTAAAAATTTCTCAAAATGAGTTGAAATCAAAGACACTACTCATGACACACAGAAATTCGTAATGAAATTTTTATAGAAAAATATCTTTTCCATATTCAGATTATCCCGATCACTCATTAGTGATCGGGGAAATAATATAACCACAATCTTAATGAAAGTATTTATTGAAACATATGGAATTAATTTTATAATTGTTACTCCCTACCACCTACAAATAAGTTGTCAGAATGAAGTGTCAAATATGTAAATTTAAAAAATAATTGATAAGAAGATAAGCATCGGTAGAAATGATTGGAGTGTCAATATATATGATTATCATTGGTCATATCACATATATTATAAGAACCAATTGTTACTACAGTATTCTAACTAGTGATTGAAAATCTATTCAACATATGACTGGACTTAGAGAACCTTTATTTTTGGGAAATAAAAAGTTTGAACATAGATGCTTTTAATTATAGATAGTTCAACATACTCTAACTAAATGAGATAGAAGAAATTAGGAAGTATGCCTATGATAATGAAATAATTTTAAAAGATAATACAATGAAGTGGCAGGAACAAAGAATCATTCAATAAATATTCACTCCAAAGGATAATGTTATGTTATTCAATTGCTGATTGAAATTATTCGATTGAATTATAAAATCCTAATGGATGGTTCCCTACCAAGTCATTTAGGTTTTCCATTATGAACTTATTGATATTCTGAAAGGCGAAGAACCATCATTAACATTTAATGGATAAAGGATGATGATTTATTTAGAACCCTTCCAAGAAGGGTGTTTCATCACTCTCAAATTCACTAAAGATAAAATCCATTTGGATGAGAACATTATTGTTAGATATCTATGGGAGTTAATCCATATTTTAGTTTCTTTTACATTATTTTAGTGCTTAGGATATTTTTTTTTTCTTTTTAGTTGAATTCTTGTTCATTATTATGTCCAAAACATTATTATACTCACATATCTTTATTTATATAAGGTGTTTTTATTTACTATTTAATGCATGTACCTACCCATTTCTCAACATTCATTAAATTTAAACTCTGTGGAATAGTGTTTTCTCTAGTACATATTTTTTCTTTCTAACGAATTATTTAGGTAGCCTAATTATAAATCACCATCCACTATGTTTCCCAATGGAATAAAACTCATGAAAATTAGATCTCGATTCCCTAAATTCAATTTTTAATTAGAAATAAATGTTTTCTATGAAATATATATGATATCTCTCCAATAATACATTCTAGTAATGTGTAGAAACTATCTCATTTTATGTGCGTTAGAGTATTTCTTGAGATTTATTATTGATAATCTTGGATTATTTATATTTTTCACCTATTTATGATACATTTTTCATTGAAAAAATGATTTAAAAATGAAAAATCAATACAACCATAAAAAAAGGAAAAGTTTTGTTGGAAATTATTGAAATAAAATTTTCACTCTAGTTTATATTTTTAGCATGATTTTTGAGTAAAGTAATTTAATTAAATTTATACTTTTTATAGTTTATCTTAATTTATATATTACTAAATTATTTACACAGTGTGATTGATAATTATTTTTTTATAATATTGTTATTGAGATAATTCCAGAACCACTATTTCATTTCTTTAAGATATTTCTTGAGAGATTAATGGGGTATGTAATTATTTTAGAACATGAATTGAGATATTATTGAGGCCATGATTGAACAAATACATTTTTAATATGATTTAGTCAATATTTATTGAGATGGTTTTCATTAAGAACCTCCATAGATTTTTCCTTCTTATCCCATAGTAGTTTTGAATAACATTTTTATAGTGGACCTCTTTCAATCCAATTATCCCTTCCTACCTTGATCTAGGTATTATGAATGAATATACGTTGAACATGTGTGGATTAATTTTCACTGCTAATAGAAACATGATGTTGTTATTGAGAAGATTTGTTGGGGAATTTTTAATAGACCGATTTGATGTGTTCTAGGATTACTTTTCACATTTTCTACACCAACCATATTCTATGAAAGAAATTTTGAAAGAAAAAAAGTATTGGGTTGTGTAGTATGAAGCTCAAATATTTCCATTTACATACTGATGAATCCATTAATGGATCATATGTGGCTAGGGGATGGATTTGAGATCTTTGCTAAACATGAATTTCAAGAAATAAAATGATAAGAAAGAAATGTTCAAGGTATATTTTTATACTTACTTGATATATTCACAGATACACTTTGAGATGTTTATAATATGAAACCATTTTATCATGGAGGAGTTACTTCATTGCACTATTTATGTTTATTATGCATTATAATTTATATATTTATGTCATTTTGAGTTTTACTTTTTTCCTTCTACCCACCTAACCCCAGCCTCAGAGTTATTTGAAACGTTTTTTTTGAAGTCCTCATGATTGATAGTGTATTTCAATTTACACAGAGGAGATAATCGAAAAAATAATGAAATCAAATGGTTAGGAACATGTATTTAGGTTCATATCATAACTCTAGTTACATTTTACCATAAGTGGTGAGATGAAATTCACAGCGATATAAATTGAAAAATGGGTGTAGAATTTAAGGAATATTTATGAAACTGCATCTAAAATAATAAATAATCTGGATGAAGAAATTAACTATGAGGAATGATTGATTTTCTATATAGTGCTGATTCTGGAAGACTAAATTTTTCTAATGACACTTAGTTTTATTTTCCTAGTTTTAGTTCAAGTTTCTTTTATAAAAAACTATTTATTTTTTAATACCTATTGGGATTAATTTTTCTTGAGGAAAATAAATTGTTTATGTTTTAGCTAATTTGATAAGATATATTTATATATAAATATTTCCTCAGTTAAATAAGATATTATTAATGTTTTATTTGATAATAAATCAGATTCTATATTTTTATAGGAATTTTGAATTATGGAATAAAATAACGAAATAATAAAAAAGATAAAAAAACAGGATTTACACACCCTATACCACATACACGATGTGTATACCTCTTTCAAAGAATGAATGAAAGGCTATAAACAATCCCATGAAGACATTACATGACGTGAATCCAGTACACGATGTGTAAATATAGTACACAATGTGAATATATCAAATACCATAATTCCCCTCAATGTGAATAACATACACAACATGCAAGGATTTCAATATTTGAAATAGTGGAAGGCTTACCAGGTTAATGATATATATTGATTATTTTTTGGGACATGTGGATCTCAATTATACAGTGTGTGGACAACTTACATTACATGCAGATGTTAGGAAAAAAATTCACTTAAAATAGTACACAACAAGAATTAATTACATTTCGTGCACTTCTTGAGCCTATTTATATTCATAGCACTCTACCACACACAGAATCAAGATGCAAATTAGATTTATCATGTTTTCATTCCACAGTTTTTTCTCTTTTTTTCATATTTTCATTCTAAAATAGATACCATTCATTCTATTCATTGTTTTGTTGAATAATTTGGTATTTTTAATCATTATATACATATTATCCATCCATTAAAATCTTGTTTCCATTCTGGACTTCCATTTCAAAACCACTATGCATTCTTCATCAACACTTGTGTCATTCTTCAACATTTCTTCATTCACAGTGAAATTTTGATTTTTTCCTAACGTTTTTTGATTCTATATTTCTCTTTTTTCATTTTTTTGTCATGATAAGCCTGTTTGTGATTAAATTTACATTTCTTTTAATTTTTTAACATTTATTATTTATTGTTTCAATATTGGATTTCTTCTTTATCAAAATTTTCATGATTATGAATAACATGTTTTGTATTTTATTACTTTTGATCATCATATCCATGCACTAAAAATCCACCTAGAATTAGGGTTCATGATTTGGGGTGTTGTTGAGCTTAATTAATCTATATATTTAACCTTGGTAACCCTAGGGATAGTAATTAGGTTATTTAAAATTGATCATCACATTCTATTGCACAATCTTGACCATGAGAAGTGTAGTTCAACGAACCTAATATAGTTGGAGTTGAGTATCACTGTGACCATTAAACTATGATGATTCTAACATAGAATCCATGTGTAATGAGCCTTGGTAGCTAGTTATACCCTGACCATGGGATATTTTCAGCATAAGAAGATCCAATTGGTTTGGATGAAACCAATTGGAGACGTTTTCACTGCATCAGATACTAATCTATATGACAATCCAAAGATAAATCTAGAATTGTCTTCTATCAAGAGTCTAGAAATTGACCTCAATAACTTCATTTTTTATCTAAATTAAAATCAAACTACTTAACATTAGTTAAAACCAAACCTGAAGAGTGGAAGTGAGGAATACTATTAAAGGGTTTTGTTCGATTAGTTACTGACCAAACAGTGATCGTCATGGGTTCAACCACATGCTGCCACTTTACTACACCCTAGAATTAAAGGTAGATTGGGACTATAAATTTTTAATATGTTCACTACCCTCACAAATTCAATAACACGTGTGGGTGCATAAGTCATTCCAATTCTCCACTTAATGTTCATAATTTCCAACTCTGTAACGCCCCAACCCCAGTTACCTAGAATCGGTGCATTATTAAATAACATTAGCATGATAAAAGGAATCATGTCCCAAAAGACGGATCAGTTTAGTAGCCTTGGAAGTACTAGATACATACATAAGTTTTACATTATATCGTAAAAATAAAAAAATAGCATTGTGTCCCCTACGAACACTCTTATTTCTTTTAGCATATTCCTACAGGTTAATAGTTACATACTTTTTTGTATCTTTGGGAAAATAAAATATAATAATAGGGTGATATCATATGCTCTGTAAGGATAACAAAACAATAGAAACTATCATAAAAAATCATAAAAATTTAAGGCAATGATTAAGAGTAAACACAAGCCTTTTAAATTTAAACTTCAACATAATATGGTAAAGACAAATCAAATAGTACCATTTACTTGTTCACATGGATATTATATTAGTCGAATAATCACATGTAATATCAATAGCCAATTTCATAATGATGGAATGCATAATGCTAGACTTCATAACCACATAGTCTAGGCATTGTGCTAAGACTACAAATACGATTTTGTCAAGGCCTTATGCCAAGACACTAGTTTGTCTCTTGAGACCTACAGATGCATCAAGGAGCAATAGTCGGCTCCAACCATCATTTACTATGTACAATTCATTCCTCATATGAGTAGTTTTAAACACAACATAAACATTTATATTTAAACTAGCATACATAATGTCAATAGTTTATACATAAACCATGAATGGTATAAAAATAACACATCCACAGTCAAACATATCACAAAACCTTCAATATAGTATAGAAGATATGTATCATAATAAATCAACCTTGATCAAGAATAATATCTTTTAAAGGATGTTGACATAGTATAAAATGATCAGTAAAAATCTTTGAGACAAATATCCTTTTTTCATGAAAACATTTAAAAGTCTCAGTATTTATGAAGAAGCCGCTTAAAATAGATTTTTGAATGAAAGTGTCCCATAACAATTTGTAACATTTATAAGGAATTTTAACTTTAAAACATTAATGCCCATATAAATAAACACTACCACAAACACGGCCTTTATCAGCGCAAAAAATGGATTTTTTCAGTGCTAGAAAAGCGCTGATAAAGCTAGCATAGATAAAGGGGGGGGGGTCCCCTTTATCAGCGCTTCCTTTATGAGCGCTTTCGTTTTAGCGCTGATAAAGGACCCTTTTATCAGCACTTTTAAAAAACTGCTGATAAAAGTTAAAAGAAATGAAAAAAATTTAAAAAAACTGCCAATCGGGGGGGCTTTTATAGCGCTTGAACCCCCCCCCCCCCTTTTACAACGCTTTTCGGCCCCTATACAGCACCCCATGCACCCCCCTCCACCCTTTGATAGTGATTGCTCAAATATTCCCCATTCGCGTGCACCCCTTCCTCCACCAGGATTTGAACTCGAGACCTCCCCCATGCGCGCCTAAGCCCTTACCACTACTCTATTTTGATTTGCTTTGCTTTCCAATTCATGATATCTTTATATATATATTTATATATTTAGTTATATATATTCGTATAGTAATATATATTTATATTAATATATATAGTTATATTATAATATATATATATATAGTTATATTATAATATATATATATAGTTATATTATAATATATATATATAGTTATATTATAATATATATAGTAATATTAATATATATATATAGTGGTATTAATATCTATATATCTATATATATATATATTTAGTTATATTTATTCATATAGTAATATATATTTATAGTAATATATATATATAGTTATATTAACATATATGTAGTCATATTAACATATATATAGTTATATTGACATATATATAGTTATATGAATATATATTTATATAGTTATATAGTTATATTAATATATATATAGTGATATTAATATATATATTTATGGTGATATTAATATATATATTTATAGTAATACTAATATATATATATGTAGTTATATTAATATATATATAGTTATTAGATTAAAATATATATATAGTTAGATTAATATATATATATAGTTACATTAATATATATATATAGTTAGATTAATATATAGGTATATAAATATTCATATATTGGTATTTTAAATAAAATGGATATTAGTTATTATTTAGATAAAGATAATATATTTTATATGTAAATATTTTTAATTATGTACTTAAAAAATTTAATTTTTAGGTGCGAATATATAAAAAATATGTACATATAGTTATATATTTGATTATAAATAGTAGTTCATTATAAAAAAGGATGAAATATCAAATACATAATATCAATTTGAATGTAATACCTTGGAATAAATTCAGTCCTCACCAAAAATGCCAATAATACCCCCTTAAACGAGTTTGAAAATCCACAAAATGTTAAAAAATCCGGGTACCCCGACAAAAAACACAGTTTTTGAGGCCTTCTGGGCCTCTTCTAGCCTCGAAAAACGCTTGACCTAGGTCCTCCAATGTAATATCGACGTAGATCTCGTCACAGACATCGATTTGATATGTGGTAGACCTCAAACGGACACCCGGATCAAAAGTTATGGCCGTTTGAAGTTTGAGTTGCGTTTTTAACATATTTTGGATCTTTTTTAATATTTTTTTAATTTTTTAGTCCTCAAATTGTTATTAAATGACTATTACTCCATAATTATTATCAAATTATTAATAAAAAATATTTTTTTAATTTTTTAAGAAGTCATTTTCACTAAATATCTTATAGATTAGGTATAAGAAGTGTAAATGTACATTTATAATTATCTAAAATATATTAATAAATTATATATTATATTTATATAACAATATTAATATATTTATATATTAATATAATAATATATTAATTATTTATTTATTTATTTTGAAGCCGACCCTTTATCAGTGCTTTTAAAAAAAGCACTGATAAAGCCCCCCCCTTATCAGTGCTACTAAAGAAGTGCTGATAAAGGGGGGGCCTTTATCAGCGCTAACAAAAGCGTTGATAAAGGGGGGGGGGGGGGCTCTATCAGCGCTAACAAAAGCGCTGATAACGTGGGTCCCTTTATCAGCACTGAAAGAAATAACTGATAATGGGGTGCCTTTATCAGTGCTTTTTTTAGCGCTGATAAAGGCACCCTTTATCAGTGCTTTTTTGTGCGCTGATAAAGGGGCCCCCCCTTTATCAGCGCTTTTTCGTTAGCACTGATAAAGGGGGGCACTACGAAAAACTGTTTTTGTGGTAGTGAAAACCTTAAAACCATTTTAAAACATGGACATTAATGGGAATGATTTGGAAGAATAAATTTTTAAAACATTTAAAAAGATATTTTAGTTATAGTTCCTAACCATATGAGAGATGTGTCAATACGAATAATTGAGGAAATAAAAACACTATAATATAATGAGAATAAAGTTATTAATGATATACTTTGTCAAAGTACAGTATATACATCAAATAAAAGTGAAGTGGCGTATAAAAACAAAGAAGATTCAATTGAATTTATGTTGAAAAGAATTCCTTTATAAAGACCGTATCCTTAGGTTAAGGATAAATCAATGACACAATTATTTGTGACAAATATAAATACACTAAATATGATTTGATGTTATATGTAAATAAATCATAGTAAATTCACACATATTCTTGTAAAAACAACGCCAATGACTTGGATGTTTAACTCAATGAATAGAAGATTAGTTGAAATTACTGTTATCAAGTTTATATCGATGACTTGAGAATTTATTAGTGGAGTGATTATGTGTATCAAATTATATCCATAAAACGGGGAGTGTAAATTAGTACATATGTAAATAAATAGTGATTTCACACATAATCTTGGAGTAAAGTAATCAATGAATATCTCTTAATACCGAATGATTTGAAATTGAAATTTGAGATTCTCTTACCGATTTGGTAACATATGAAACATACACCCCATGAAAGAAATATAATCCAATAATGATGTAAATACCCATAAATTAAAGTATATTACACAAAAATACAATCATGGGAAATACATACACCGTACTAAAGGTAATAGTGGCAAATATAGCATGAATCTCACGGGAATAAAAGCGAGATGAAAACACCTTACCTTGTACTTTCCTGTAGTATAGGGTAGGTTATCCTCATCTATAATGGTGACATAATTGTTATTAAATTATAGAAGAACTAAATACATAAATATTATATCATATATAATATTTTAATATTTCTTTGTTAATGATATTTCAGTATTATCATTGTTTTGGTTGTTAATTGATTCATTTTCCTTTATATGATTTTTCATGTAAGTCATGTTTGTTATGTATAGAATGTATTTGATTCATATCCAGAATTATATTAAGTTCTTAAAATTTATTTTTAATCATAAAATTAAAATTATTTTTGAATGATTATGATGGGGAACGAATCTCATCACGTTTGTGGAGACGATAAGTGGTACGTACGCACAAGCAACAATATCATTATATTGATGGTGAAATCGAATGTAATTGGATGTTATATAATATATACAGAATCATTAAAATTTTATATTTATAATTTACATTAGTTATACTCATTATTAAACCCATCCAAAAAATGAAGTGTTCAAATAAAAAACTACACCATGACGTGGAGACGGTAAGCCGTATGTACGCACGTATGGTGACTATGTCATTTATAGGATGGATAGAATAATGAATATTGTTGTATCATATTTATAATAACATCATATTATGTAGAAGGTACATGAGTTATTATTTGGGTATGGAAAAAAAATAAAGAGGAAGTCGAAGAAGAAAAGAACTTGGAAGAGGGAAGTGAAATTATTACCTCTTCTTCGGGTGTTTCCTTTTGAGATGGTCAAAAGGGATCCTAAGGTAGGATTTATGATAAAATTAAAGATTCTAGGTTGATATGAGGGAATTTGGGAATATATTTGGTTAGTTGTTTTCCTAGCCAAATTGCTTTGGAGGAGTGAAATTATGATAAGGGGAAGTACCCTTTAGGATAACATTTCAACATTATTTTTTAGATTTAACTCTTAGTTAAATAGTTTATCTTTTACTGTGTCTTCTTGTATGCTTACAATATATGGTTAATAAACTTACTCTAAACTTACAATTGAACTTCAAGTGGCTCATTAATGACATATATAATATTATTTAAGCAGTTTTACCGAACCATATATTTTTAGGAATATTATATCAACCAATAATATAGTATTGGTTTTGAAAACTAATTTTTGTCTATTTGGACACTATTTGCTATTTGGTTTTTGTGAAAGTCATAAAAACCTTATCACTTCAAACAAATTTTATCTATCCAACCCTAACATGTTATATTAACCTAAAGAATTAGTGTATGGAATCAAATATTTTAAATTATATTTATTTTAATATTTATAAAATAAATTACTTTAATATTTCATTAAGAAGGTAATTACTGCATCATCATTGTGTCATAAATAAATTTAATTATTTCATCTCTAAAAATTAGAAATAAAATACAATTATTTAGTAAATCATTTTGTCTTTCTAATGAATATTTATTGTCGAATTTATCTTATGTATATCTATATATTCAAAATGGTTTAGTTAATAAACATTGAATTAAACCCTTTTAACTCTTCATTAAATAAAATAATAATACGTGTCCTAATCTAATCCATGTGGACCTAAAGAATCATATTTTATTTCTAAGGTTTTTTTTGTTCTAATTATAATTATCCAATATAATTAGGACATGTTTTAGGGTAATTATAATATAAATTTTACCTTTAATTATATTATTTTCTTCTAACCGTAGTAAATAAATGTCAAATGTAACACCCCAAGATTTTTTAGTGTGTTATTTCTTCAAAATAATTCAATAACTTTCACTACACGCAACACCAAGTTCAATCGCACCTTGACTTACCAAACAAGATGTTCAAAAGAGGTTATGAATAGTGTCAACTAAATTTTAAACTTTATATAATCCTTATAATTTTAGAATCCATATTATGAGTTTCTTAGACATAATGTAAGAACAAATTCATTTTCAGTATTTCACTTTTAACAAATTTTAATAGTGAACCCTTTTTAGATACTATATTTTAAACTTTTTGACTAAATGGGGACATCAAAAATTTAAAATGAAACATCCCAAGCTTCCACGGTACGCTAGCGTGTGTTGTACGCAACACCGAGTTCTAACACACCGTAACCAATCAAACTAGCCGCTATGAATAGTAATACCTACTTTTTGAAATTATATATATTTTATATTTGAAAATGGACTTCATTTTTGGATTCGGAATATCGAATTTAGCCTAAGTTGAAATTTTGGTACATTTCGGATAACTTTCATATTTTGATGAATAGTGAAAATTACTAAATTTTAATTAAAAACAACTTTTTTAATCAAAATAATTAATAGTGATAAATTATTAATTTGAGTGGTTTTAAAGTATATTTAGAATATATTTTTACCATTTAATATAATGTTGGTCATTGGACATAATTTTACAATTAAACCAAACATAAACAAGTGTCAATCTTTTGATAGTTATTACCTCTTAAAAACACGCTTTTTGTTTTGACAACGGGAATTAATTTTAAATTAATTTCTGCCACTTCTGTTTTTTGAATTTAGAAAAATGGATTCCATATTTGGAATCAGGATGTTCAAATTGTGTAAATAAGTAACTTTTATTTTTAGACATTTTGAATAATTACTGCGGTAAATATTTTATTTACCATGGTTAAAGGGTAAATCCGGTAAATAAGGGTTAAAAAATAATATTATAATAATACAAAATTACCCTAAAACGTGTCCTAACCCTATTGGTGGACACATACCCGACCATGGGCATCCTTGGGTCAATTTGGGGACCCCTTGGAGCCACTTGTAAGTGGTAGGGACACATTATATTAATAAAGTTAAAATAAAAATAAAAATGGCATAAGCTTACATCTTTTAAGAGAACAATTTTTACATAGGGTTATACATGTTTGAATTTCGATTATAAATATTCATTAGAAAGATAAAAAGATTTCCTACATTATGATATTTTATTTATAATTTTTAGACATTAAATAATTTATTTTATTTATGACACAATGATGATGCAGTAATTACTATAATAGTGAAAAATTAAAATAATTGATATTATAAATACCCAAATAAATATAATATGAAACTTTTAATGAACTAAACTAATTTTCTAGGATAATATTATATATTAGGATTGATTTAATTGACTTTTTTCTAAGTAATCAATCTGTTATGAGTTTCACAAAAATCAACTATTGAATAGTGTCAAAATTGACATAAAAGAGTTCTTAAAACAAATATTATATTATTAATTGATATTAAATTCCTAAAAATCTAAGGTTCGGCCAAGAGACTTATATTATGATATTTTAATCATTAATGGACCACTTGGGGGTCGCTTGGATGTATATAGTAAGTTTATTAACCATATTAAATAAAAATACAAAGAGACATTGTAAAAGTGAAACTAATTAACTTAGAGTTAATACTTAAAGATAAGGTTAATATAAGTACCCAAACCTGTATAAATTCTATTGGATGAGTTGTTTTCGACCTATCCCCACCTCATCCTTTGAATAGTAAACTTTGGAGCCTTTGGAAACCGAATATGAATTTATTATAAATTAATATTTCTAGCTTCTCCAAAGGTGCCCCTCACCCCTCTTATAAAAGGGCACTCCTCCTTCTCAGTTCCTCACACCTCTCAAGCCACTTGGCTCGTCCAAACTCTTCCCAACTAAGCTCCCCACATCCCTCTCCTTCTCCTTGAAGCTTCCCCTTAGGCAGAAAGCATTTCAAGAAGTCCTTTGGTTCCAACCAAAGTGAGTTACCTAAATTAAAGGTGACAGTTTCTCTTAAAGTATCTTCATTTATTTTGCTTCTCCAACCCCAAAAATCTTTTTATTTCCTTTAATTTGTAACAACACCAGTATCCTAAATATACTAGGATGTTGTTATAAGAAGGATTCAAACTACACATACACACAACTCCATCTAATGGATGATGAACATAATGTTTCTGTGGATGGCAAACTAACGCCTCACGAAACGATGATTGTTCAAATACATCTTACCACCTCTCATGGTGGCCATTATGATGGCAATGTAATTAAATATGATATTAATGATATATATTTTATATATAAGCTTCTGTAATTCCATTTTATTTCATACCATTATTCGTTTCATGTTGTATATACATACGATAATTTCATTTGAGGAAGTGCGGACTACCGCCCCCTTAAAATGATATGACTCGTTCATACCACACATGGAACATATAAAGGATGGTGTTAATGAACTTAAGTAACATATATAAAATACTATACTGGAATAGTAATATACCTATGTATCATTTGGATTAAATTCTTTTAAAATAAAAAAATTAAATGGAAGTAGCGTTCGTGCGCACGTACGGACTACCGTCTCCACGAACGCGATAAGATTCATTCTCCATCATATACATTCAAGTCTTATTCTCATTTTGGGGTTAAAAATAATGTTAATATCATTCTGATTATGAATAAGATATAATCTATCCATTACAAACATGTCTTACGTAACCAAACATTTAAGAAGAACGAATCGATTATCACCCGAAACGACGATAATACTAAGATATTATTAATAAAGCAATGTAAAAAGATCATATATGATATCATATTAATGTATATGATTCTTGTATAATTTAATAAAAATTATTTCACCATTATACAGGAGGTTAACCTACCCCAACCAAGGAAAAGTACAAGGTAAGGGTTATTTCACAATCTCTTCATTATCCGAGGTTGTATTATACGTAATAATCTACTGGGACCTCTTTATCATCCACATCCATGTTTCTTCAAAATGTATTTCAAAACATTTTTACTATTTACAAGAATATGGGTTAAAGTCATTTATACCCTTGTTTGACTTTTTATAAGAGGCTTATAAAGGAATCTTTCCGTCGTTTTCAAAACAAGGTCCTTTTTAACCTTTTCGATAGAATTGAGGTAAGAATGTTTTTTTAACTTATACGGCGGGTGCGGTTATTTTACGCCGTTATAAAATCTTCAAAGATTTCCTTACAAGCTTATAAGAATATTTTCAAAGAAAATGTTTTATTTTATATGGATCTTAAATGGTTTCAAAATGAAAGGAGATATTTCTTTAAAAAGAATTTTGATTTCATCTATGTCAACATCCGTTGATGGAGTTTAAGATTATTTGAAGTTGATTTATTATGATACAAAACTTCTATATTGTATTGAAGGTTTTGTGATATGTTTGACTATGGATGTGCTATTTTTATACCATTCATAGTTTATGGTGAAATTATTGACATTTCGTATGCTAGTTTTAATATGAATGTTTATGTTATGTTTAAACCTTTTCATATGGGAATGCATTGGACTTAATAAGTGACGGGTGGAGCCCTCTATAGCTCCTCGATGCATCGGTAGGTCTCATGAGACAAACTAGTGTCTTGGCACAAGGCCTTGACAAAATCTTATTTGTAGTCTTGGCACGAGGCCTTGGCTATGTGGTTATGATAGTCTGGCATTATGCATTCCAACATTATGAAAGTGGTTATTGATTTTTGCATGTGATTATTCGATTAGTAGAATATCCATGTGAATAAGTAAATGGCATTATTTCATTTTACTTTTGCCATACTATGTTGAAGTTCAAGTTTAAAAGGCTTTTGTTTTAGTAATTCATTGCCTTAAATGTTTATGCTTATTTTTGAATGTTCTGCTATATTGTTATCCTTACTGGGCATTTGAGCTCACCCCTTTTCTATGTTTTATTTTTCCCAGGATGTGAAGATGTAAATTATGAATGACTTGCAGGGATATTATGAGGGGTTACTAGTGTGGATATGAAGACTTTGTTGTTGTAGTTGTTTTTCACTTTGAAATGTAATGTAAAACTTTATGATTATATCTAGTGTTTCCAAGGCTACTAAACCAATCAGTCTTTCGAGATTTGATCTTTCTTGTGATCATGCCAATGTTATGTAATTAATGCACCGACTCTGGGAAACTGGGGTCGGGGCGTTACAGTTGGTATCAGAGGAAGTTTAGTACAAACCTTGGAAGCTAGATTTAGATAAACTCTGATTAGAGCACGTAGACCTAAGATGAACTTTGAGGATTAGTATAGAAGAACTTCCTAGAATTTTGGTATTGTAGAGATTTTGTGAGTTTTCCGAGCAATACATCCCTGTCTGGATACGAGCAGGTAGAGGCGGCTCTGGCACAGATGTACCTAGGGGTAAAACCCGAAAACACCGCTTTGAGCTAGACTCGAACGGGAACTGGTGCACGACAACGGGCCTTGCTGCACTCTTGGTTACGACACTCCCGCGGGATATGCTTAGGATAACTCTCATTTTCTTTACAAATCATTATGAAGGGTTTATGAGTATATACTTCCTCAAAGAAAACATTTTTATGATTATGGATTATATCCATAAATAGTTCAATTTATGTTAAGTGTTTTATATGTATGGGATTATGTATTTTGATTCATAAACTGATCTAGTTTATGCCATTGTTTAGAAATGGCGCCTAGTGTAAGAAATAGAAACCGTATCAATGCACGCACTCCATGTAGGGATTGCCCTCCTGCTCAAGATAATTATAGTGGGGCTGGTGATGCAACTGGTGCCGATCAGCTAATCACCATACTAGGAAAACTTACTCAGGTTATGAATAATAACCTTACCCGTATGGAGCACCCTGATCTGCAGCGTGGAGGATCAATGTTATACCGATTAATGAGGCAACAACCACAAACGTTCAATGGGAGTACAAATCCCTTAGTAGCTGAGCAATGGATAAATTCCCTAGAGAAAATATTTCAGGCTTTGGGGAGCAGTGAAAGGGAGAAAGTTATCATGGCAGTTTACCGCCTCACTGGAGATGCTGATCAATGGTGGTCATTGATTCAAAACATGAAGGAAGATGATGAAGTATCAAATATGGAATGGAGGGAGTTCAAAGAACTGTTTTTAGAAAAATACTTCCCTCGCGACCATCGAGCAGATATGGAAAGGCAATTTCTAAGTCTGAGACAGAAGGAGGATGAGAATGTCGCAAAGTATGAGGCTAACTTTACAAGGATAGCAAGGTATGCCGGAGATTATATTCGTAACCTAGGAAGTAAGATTGATCGTTTCTTTGATGGGTTAAATCCATTTCTCCGTCGAGCTTTGGTATCACAATCCTTCTCATCATACGAAGATATTGTCTCGTGTGCTATCAAGACAGAAAAGGAATTCTCTAAGTCTTTTGACAACAAAGTAAATCAAGAGAAGAAGAGAACGGTGGAACAAGGGACAGATAAAGAGAAAAAGGTAAAGAAGGATTTTCCATTATGTTATAATTGTGGGAAGAATCACCCTGGTACTTGCCTAAAAGGAATGGGAGTTTGTTATAAGTGTGGAGGAAAAGGGCACAAAGTACGTGACTGCAAGGGTATGAAAATTGTTTCAAATGTACAATGCTTCATTTGCATGGAGTTTGGACACTACGCGAACCTATGTCCCAGTCATCAGACTATGCCGCAAATGATGTTATTGGATAATAATCAAGTTATGATACTACCACATATGAAGAAGAATGATTAGAGTTCTTATGTTGATTATGTCAATTGAGTGTTGTATCAACAATGTACTTGTTATAATAATTATGGAGTATATAAGGATTGTACTGCAGTACTATTTCATTAAGGACTTGAGATTGTGTGGAACAAAGAAAAGTGACTCAATAGCAGGATAATTTTTGGAAAATATATGGGTGAGAGAATGATAAACCATAATATAGTTCTGATACTGAGGTAGTAATTTTGGAATAATACATGATTGTTTTGGATAAATTATATTGGATATTCTTGACTACCTTGGAACTGATTAATGATTTGTATATTCCATCATTGTTGGGGTTTAAAACATTTATGGATTGATGAAGTATATCCAGCATTCTATATGGAATAAGGGAGCATGAATGTAATCAATAAGGAATATGGTAATACATGATGAAGGTATTCATATGCAATTACGGGGTAAAAAGGATCTATATTATGTTTACCTTCCTTATAAATGTTAGACTGTGAGTTTGGACAGAAGTATTTTGGATAGTTCTAGTTTGGATTATTTTGGATTGCCATAAAAGGACAACCCGGAGGTCGGGCGGCAACCCGTCGCGTCCGACAAGGCTGCGAGACTTGAACCCGCAACCGAAGGGCGACAAGGGTGTATCACCTACCACTGGACCATGAGATGTCCTGGATTAAATAATGTAGTTTTTATTAAAAGATCATGTAGATGAATTATAAATTCGTTTATTTTGGAACCCTATACGAATAGTGTAAATAGAATTTTTTTACATTCTATTATCTTTTAGAGTGAAAGATGAGTTTGTGGTAGAAATTTATTAATGGATAAAACTCTAATTATAAAGTAAGTATATCTCCTTATGATCTTAGCCAATCTCATAAATAAATTCCTCAATATTAAGAAAAGCAAATTTGAACAAAAATGTTTTCCTAGATGGTACCTTAAATCATCACTAATTTATGGCTTTGGGATTGTTGGGCTTTTTATAGCCATGTTCTCTACCACTCTCCATCAGATAATTGATGGTTAGATTTTTCTTCCATATCCATATTTTCCTACATGGAACCCTAGTATGTGTTATTTTCGGTAATCTTCATACTTTCGACTCTTTATTTTAAATAGAGGCCTCATTAATTCATTTTTCGATGTGGGATTTCAACTAGGATATTTTGAAACGTCAAAAATGTGTTATCCTAATACCCTATGTTTTGTTGAACCGATGGTATTTCAATTCATCATAGATTGATGAATTTAAGGACCTCAATTTTATACTTGTTTATGATTGATGACCTCAATCACTACCTATAAATATTTACGTTTTTCCTCCGATTATATGTCTCCAATTTCCACCAATGTTCTCCTAATTGAGATCATAATTTGGTGGTGACCCTTTGATTTCTCTTTTCCTCATATTAAGACTAAATTTTAGTAACCCAATTTCCGATGTGGGTTTTCCCACTAATATATTTTCTACTTTCAACCTTTTATTTTCGAAGAACAATTTCAAATTGCGAGGACGCAATTTATTGAAGGAGGGGAGAATGTAACACCCCAAGATTTTATAGTGTGTTATTTCTTCAAAATAATTCAATAACTTTCACTACACGCAACACCAAGTTCAATCGCACCATGACTTACCAAACAAGATGTTCAAAAGAGGTTATTAATAGTGTCAACTAAATTTTAAACTTTATATAATCCTTATAATTTTAGAATCCATATTATGAGTTTCTTAGACATAATGTAAGAACAAATTCATTTTCAGTATTTCACTTTTACCAAATTTTAATAGTGAATCCTTTTTAGATACTATATTTTAAACTTTTTGACTAAATGGGGACATCAAAAATTTAAAATGAAACATCCCATGCTTCCACGGTACGCTAGCGTGTGTTGTACGCAACACCGAGTTCTAACACACCGTAACCAATCAAACTAGCCGCTATGAATAGTAATACCTACTTTTTGAAATTATATATATTTTATATTTGAAAATGGACTTCATTTTTGGATTCGGAATATCGAATTTAGCCTAAGGTGAAATTTTGGTACATTTCGGATAACTTTCATATTTTGATGAATAGTGAAAATTACTAAATTTTAATTAAAAATAACTTTTTTAATCAGAATAATTAATAGTGATAAATTATTAATTTGAGTGGTTTTAAAGTATATTTAGAATATATTTTTACCATTTAATGTAATGTTGGTCATTGGACATAATTTTACAATTAAACCAAACATAAACAAGTGTCAATCTTTTGATAGTTATTACCTCTTAAAAACACGCTTTTTGTTTTGACAACGGGAATTAATTTTAAATTAATTTATGCCACTTCTGTTTTTTGAATATAGAAAAATGGATTCCATATTTGGAATCAGGATGTTCAAATTGTGTAAATAAGTAACTTTTATTTTTAGACATTTTGAATAATTACTGCGGTAAATATTTTATTTACCATGGTTAAAGGGTAAATCCGGTAAATAAGGGTTAAAAAATAATATTATAATAATACAAAATTACCCTAAAACGTGTCCTAACCCTATTGGTGGACACATACCCGACCATGGGCATCCTTGGGTCAATTTGGGGACCCCTTGGAGCCACTTGTAAGTGGTAGGGACACATTATATTAATAAAGTTAAAATAAAAATAAAAATGGAATAAGCTTACATCTTTTAGAAGAACAATTGTTACATAGGGTTATACATGTTTGAATTTCGATTATAAATATTCATTAGAAAGATAAAAAGATTTCCTACATAATGATATTTTATTTATAATTTTTAGACATTAAATAATTTATTTTATTTATGACACAATGATGATGCAGTAATTACTATAATAGTGAAAATTAAAATAATTGATATTATAAATACTCAAATAAATATAATATGAAACTTTTAATGAATTAAACTAATTTTCTGGGCTAATATTATATATTAGGATTGATTTAGTTGACTTTGTGCTAAGTAATCAATCTGTTATGAGTTTCACAAAAATCAACTATTGAATAGTGTCAAAATTGACATAAAAGAGTTCTTAAAACAAATATTATATTATTAATTGATATTAAATTCCTAAAAATCTAAGGTTCGGCCAAGAGACTTATATTATGATATGTTAATCATTAATGGACCACTTGGGGGTCTCTTGGATGTATATAGTAAGTTTATTAACCATATTATATAAAAATACAAAGAGACATTGTAAAAGTGAAACTAATTAACTTAGAGTTAATACTTAAAGATAAGGTTAATATAAGTACCCAAACCTGTCTAAATTCTATTGGATGAGTTTTTTTCGACCTATCCCCACCTCATCCTTTGAATAGTCAACTTTGGAGCCTTTGGAAACCGAATATGAATTTATTATAAATTAATATTTCTAGCTTTTCCAAAGGTGCCCCTCACCCCTCTTATAAAAGGGCACTCCTCCTTCTCAGTTCCTCACACCTCTCAAGCCACTTGGCTCGTCCAAACTCTGCCCAACTAAGCTCCCCACATCCCTCTCCTCCTCCTTGAAGCTTCCCCTTAGGCAGAAAGCATTTCAAGAAGTCCTTTGGTTCCAACAAAAGTGAGTTACCTAAATTAAAGGTAACAGTTTCTCTTAAAGTATCTTCATTTATTTTGCTTCTCCAACCCCAAAAATCTTTTTATTTCCTTTATTTTGTAACAACACCAGTATCCTAAATATACTAGGATGTTGTTATAAGAAGGATTCAAACTACACATACACACAACTCCATCTAATGGATGATGAACATAATGTTTCTGTGGATGGCAAACTAACGCCTCACGAAACGATGATTGTTCAAATACATCTTACCACCTCCCATGGTGGCCATTATGATGGCACTGTAATTAAATATGATATTAATGATATATATTTTATATATAAGCTTCTGTAATTCCATTTTATTTCATACCATTATTCGTTTCATGTTGTATATACATACGATAATTTCATTTGAGGAAGTGCGGACTACCGCCCCCTTAAAATGATATGACTCGTTCATACCACACATGGAACATATAAAGGATGGTGTTAATGAACTTAAGTAACATATATAAAATACTATACTGGAATAGTAATATACCTATGTATCATTTGGATTAAATTCTTTTAAAATAAAAAATTAAATGGAAGTAGCGTTCGTGCGCACGTACGGACTACCGTCTCCACGAACGCGATAAGATTCATTCTCCATCATATCCATTCAAGTCTTATTCTCATTTTGGGGTTAAAAATAATGTTAATATCATTCTGATTATGAATAAGATATAATCTATCCATTACAAACATGTCTTATGTAACCAAACATTTAAGAAGAACGAATCGATTATCACCCGAAACGACGATAATACTAAGATATTATTAATAAAGCAATGTTAAAAGATCATATATGATATCATATTAATGTATATGATTCTTGTATAATTTAATAAAAATTATTTCACCATTATACAGGAGGTTAAACTACCCCAACCATGGAAAAGTACAAGGTAAGGGTTATTTCACAATCTCTTCATTATCCGAGGTTGTATTATACGTAATAATCTACTGGGACCTCTTTATCATCCACATCCATGTTTCTTCAAAATGTATTTCAAAACATTTTTACTATTTACAAGAATATGGGTTAATGTCATTTATACCCTTGTTTGACTTTTTATAAGAGGCTTATAAATGAATCTTTCCGTCGTTTTCAAAACAAGGTCCTTTTTAACCTTTTCGATAGAATTGAGGTAAGAATGTTTTTTTTAACTTATACGGCGGGTGCGGTTATTTTACGCCGTTATAAAATCTTCAAAGATTTCCTTACAAGCTTATAAGAATATTTTCAAAGAAAATGTTTTATTTTATATGGATCTTAAATGGTTTCAAAATGAAAGGAGATATTTCTTTAAAAAGAATTTTGATTTCATCTATGTCAACATCCGTTGATGGATTTTAAGATTATTTGAAGTTGATTTATTATGATACAAAACTTCTATATTGTATTGAAGGTTTTGTGATATGTTTGACTACGGATGTGCTATTTTTATACCATTCATAGTTTATGGTGAAATTATTGACATTTCATATGCTAGTTTTAATACGAATGTTTATGTTATGTTTAAACCTTTTCATATGGGAATGCATTGGACTTAATAAGTGACGGGTGGAGCCCGCTATAGCTCCTCGATGCATCGGTAGGTCTCATGAGACAAACTAGTGTCTTGGCACAAGGCCTTGACAAAATCTTATTTGTAGTCTTGGCACGAGGCCTTGGCTATGTGGTTATGATAGTCTGGCATTATGCATTCCAACATTATGAAAGTGGTTATTGATTTTTGCATGCGATTATTCGATTAGTAGAATATCCATGTGAATAAGTAAATGGCATTATTTCATTTTACTTTTGCCATACTATGTTGAAGTTCAAGTTTAAAAGGCTTTTGTTTTAGTAATTCATTGCCTTAAATGTTTATGCTTATTTTTGAATGTTCCGCTATATTGTTATCCTTACTGGGCATTTGAGCTCACCCCTTTTCTATGTTTTATTTTTCCCAGGATGTGAAGATGTAAATTATGAATGACTTGCAGGGATATTATGAGGGGTTAATAGTGTGGATATGAAGACTTTGTTGTTGTAGTAGTTTTTCACTTTGAAATGTAATGTAAAACTTTATGATTATATCTAGTGTTTCCAAGGCTACTAAACCAATCGGTCTTTCGAGATTTGATCTTTCTTGTGATCATGCCAATGTTATGTAATTAATGCACCGACTCTGGGCAACTGGGGTCGGGGCGTTACATCAAAAGTTACTATTCATAAAAAAAATATTTTAATCTCATTGAACCACATATTACTTACTAATATTAACCATGTTTCTTGTATTTTTGAAATTAAATTCACAGATGCGGTAAAATTATGTTTTATGAAAATTTGAAAATGCTCTTAGAAGATGGGTAAAAGGCGGTAAAGAGTTCAATAAAGTTTTATACATCTAATTTTATTATAAAATGAATCCAATGAATTAATTTGAAATTATATAGGTATTATATATCTATTTTTACTTAAAATGTATTTAAATAAAATAAATAATTATTTAAATAAAAAGTCGGTTTTAAACTATAACACAATTTTTTCAATATTCATAAAAATTGAATGTTTTAAAAAAAATTCCAAAAAATTACCCTAATATAATTTTGATATTATGAATTAAAAAATGAATAATATCTTACCAAATTAAAAACATATAATTTTCATTAATTAATTTAAAATTTATTCCTGTTGTCAAAACCAAAAGGCGGGTTTTTAAAAAGTAAAAGCAATTAAAAGATTGGAATTTTTTAATGTCAAATTCGAATTTGAAATTACTTAAAATGACTAACATAGTAATAAATGAAAAAAATATAATCTATTTATACTTCCAAAACATTCAAATTCATAATTTAACACTATAAATTATTTCAATTAAAAAATGTGTTTTCAATTAAAATTTAGTATTTTTTAGTATTATTAATAATTGGAGAGTTATCAGAAAAGTACCAAAAAAATATCCAAAATAAATTTTTTATTTCATGAATCTAAAAATGAATTTAATTTCATTATGTTGAATATATAAAAGTGAAAAATATTGGTTTTAAAGAGGGGTTCCCATTAAAAGGTGGTAAAATTCATTTTTTGAAAAATATTTCTTTTATCTAAAAAAATCATTTTGTTGTTATATTAAGTCTAAGAAACACATAATATATATTCTAAAATTATATGGAGTATATAAAATTCAAAATTCAGTTAAAACTATTCATAACCGCTTTTTGAATGGATGGCTTGGTAAGTCGTGGTGTGTTGGAACTTTTTGTTGCGTGTAGCACAAGCTATTGAATTACATTAAAGAAAATAACTTACTATGAAATATTGGGGTGTTAAAAACCACTTGTATGGAGAAGAGGGGAGTGTATTTATAGACCAAGGTGATGGATTTTTTTAATTCCATGACTTCACCTTAAATATGATTGCCAATTTTATGATTTATAAAGAAAAATCTCAATATATATTCTTCTTTAAAGTTTTAGAGATGGATTTTTAAATTTCAACTTCCAAATTTTGCATCAAATTGAATTTTTTGAACTAAAGTTATTGCTATTTTCCAAATCCATGTGCTGCTACATAGAAATATTAAGAATTTTTCTATGTCTTAAATGTGAATGGGCTTTACACAAAGAAGATTCCCTCAAATATGAACCATTTCTTCTAGAAAATTGCGATACTACCACTTGATTTTTTACCCACAAAATTTAATCTCAATGTAATGATTGGATTTGGATAAAATTCAATAATTGTCGGTTGTTTTCAAATATCCGCAATAATTGTGGGTGAGAATTTAATGAATCAATTTGGCCATTATTTTATGAGTTGGGCCATAAATTTTTCACGCATCATTTTTCAAGATATAATAAAAAAATCAGTTATCTTCATCAAATTTGGCCTCCTTTATTGAGGCCAAAAATTCAATCTTCATGGATGGTCTATTTTTCTCTGAAGATTCAATGGTCCTTCTTGTTTGTTTTGTATGATCATTTATATGGCCAAACTAGACATAGATCTGGTTGAATGATTTGTATTAAATTGAATTAGGAATCATTATAAACCAGAGTCACAAAATTTAAACATGTATATTTATAGTTGTGATTAAATTAGTAAAAATATTTGAATCTAGATTAATTCATGATATGGTCACAAATTATATTAAATATTAAAACATGTTAATTTCACATCATTTATGAAAATTTCCTTAAAAATCAGTAAGGGGGTAGATACAAAATTTTGATTAATTTAATGAAATTATTACAGTTACTACTAACCATTTTCTAACCATTCTCTCAGCCAAAATTAACCTCTTTTACATATTTTCCATGCCCTTAACCCTTGGGACACTCATGATACCTTTCCACCTCACGGGAAACCTTATATAGACCCATTTATGAGGATTTTAGCTGAAAACATTAACGAGGATGCACCTCATCTCAGCTTTAATATCTTATAAGAATATTCCATCCTTCACTATCAGTAGTTCCAAATCTTCTTATATTACCATTTTATTATTTTCTAACTATTCTTAATCCAATACTTTTATTTCTAGAGTACTCATTAAAATTTAATAGACCATTTCTATTTCCATTCTTCTTCATATCATAAATCATTTCTACTTTATGATTTATATAATTGGTAGAGTGAATTAATTCTATCATTAACTGTGTTTGCTATTAAACTATAATAATGTGTAATTCATGCACATTCCATTTATCTTTTATTGTTTTGTCGTTCAATTAGAATTTTTATAGTCATACAATGATGATTTTTTGAAAACTTTTACAAGAAATATTTCATTCACTTCCTTTAGAAAATATATTAGTATTTATGTAAAATTATTAATTTAGATGACATACTTAAGAATAGTATAATAACCATCAAACATCAAGGCTCTCAATGTTCTCATTTAAATATCGAAAATGGTTTTGTGAGTTGTCTGAGATAATTCACCCACAAATTTCCTAAATTATTTAACACATTTAGTTTTAGGGAGACTAGATTTGATGTTACATTATATGATCATTCACTTGAACAAAAAACTTAAATCGTTCAATCTTTCCCATTTTCAAAATATATTTTTTCATTATTTATACTATCATCCAAAAGAGTAGAATGTTTCTCCACTTACAGTGATAAATCCCGATCTATTACAACAAGTAGAAATTGGATTTTATCACTAAAATCAATAAAATTTATTCGATTAAATATTTTAATAGTTGATGCTTTTGGGGTAAATGATAATGGAAAGATAACTTCTATAAATACATTCTTACTTTAAAAAAAATTGGGACAAAAGCCTCTTTTTATTATTAAAAAATGTACATATTTATTTCTAGGTTGAGGGGAACCAATTACATAGCCCGTTAGTTCCTGAGAAATTTATTTATTATTAAATATTATATTATAATGTTGAAAATATAAAACATCATAGCATTATAATAATAATATTTAAATAACAAATATTTTTTATGATGCATATCATTAAAAATTGATAAGCATGACCAATTAGAATTAAATAAGGGGTAACACAAAATTTTTAATAAATTCAAATGGATAATTTCATGGATTACATAAATCTTGTTTTATTGAAACACTTTGGTTATTGTATTGGAGTTCATGTTTTGATATAAAAATGAGTACATACTTACATGAATATATAGAAAAACATAGATTTCAAAACATATGCACAGATACAACATGTATGTTTATATTTATTTAAAAGAAAGGATTTTGAAAACTCCATTTATCACTTCATAAAAATGTAAATAAAATTAATACATACCTTGATACAAGAAAACTTCATTTTTTCTCCAAAAGAACATTATTTATATCATTTTTCGTATTCTCTATTCCAAAAAATTTGGTGGAACATACCAGAATAAAAAGATAAGACGTAATGGCAAGAAAGAATCCATTAAATAAGTATATAATGGTTATATAAGTGTTTCTATAATTAAAATTTTCCAAATCTATTAATTTTATGACATTAGTTATATAATCAATTTGGTTAAAGTACATAAATATGATAAAATTATCTCTCACTATCCCATTATATCATTTATTAAAATTAATATCATGTGAATTATTTCAACATGGAGTTCACGTGGCCTTACACCGAAAATGGAGAGATGAGGGCAAGGGGGGACACATGCCTCAAATCCATGCTAGATTTATGTTAGTCCTATGTTGGTCATGTCACTCCAAGTATTTATTATCATTTAGTATAGATATTATATATATTCCTCAACATCACTCTTACCCGTCCACCTTGGTGGAACCTCTGTTATCCATATATTTTGTCACACACACATAGTTTTTGAATACACTACCATATATAGGCCCTTTAACAGTGTGAAAAAAGTGATTTAAATGTGCTAAAAAATAATTGATGTCATTATCAGTTTTAAAATGGGGGAGCCCTATATAAGCTTTAAAAAAATGTGGATAAAGGGGGTTCATTATCATCACAAAAAAAAGCACTGATAAATGTGGTCCTTTTTAGTGAAATTCTAGTATTGATAAGATACCCCCTTTATTAGCACTTTTTATAGAATAGATAAATGAAACCTTTATCAATATATTTTTTATCACTAATAAAGGGGGGAATTTATCAATGCTAGAAATAGCACTGATAAAGGCCCAGTTACTATAGTGTGTTGTTTGAATAACATCACACTCAAACAAATATACCTATATGAAAATACAGTTGTACGAAGATTCATATTTTAATTAAAATAAAGTTTATAAAAAAAATTATATACATTTTAAAAAATGTTTTGTATAATTAAATTTTAAATGACAATCCAAAAGAATTAAAAAAAAATAAATGTTTCATTGTATGTGGAACCCATAAAACCCTCTAAAAAATCCCAGCCATGGTATCAGATGCTGAAAAAACTAACCCAACCCATGAAAAATAATTCAACAATATTGGAAAATAGTTATTATGTTAGTAATACTACAAATAAATAAATTTAACATAAATTTGAAATAATAAATTTATAAAATGTCAATATTAAATAAAAGGACACACCTGGAGTCACACCTGTCACACTGTGTGTCAGATTGAGGTGGGACTTATTGCTACACATCAAAAATGACTTATGGATCATTTTAATGAAGTATAGAAAAAATCCAAATATATTTTATTAGTTTTGAGTATGTAAATTATTTTTTTACTAAAATGAAGTTTTAAACTACAAACACGCACTTTGTGTCATACTGGCCACATCATGTGTCTGTTTGACATGACACTGATTTATACACATCAAAAATTAATTATGAATTTTTTTTCTAATGTAACAAGATATTAAAACTTCATTTTATTAGTTTTTAGTGAGTGACACATGTTTTGAACTAATATTTCAATTTTAGACTGATAACATACACTTTGAGTCATACCGGGAACACCATGTATCAAATTGAGGTTTGGATAATTCTTACACATCAAAAACAACTTATAAATCATTTTCATAAATTACAAAATCAATCCTCATGGTTTTTCTCAGTTTTGAGTATGTCACTTTTGTTTTTGTCTAAAAATGTAAATTTGAAATAAAAACACACACTTAGAGTCATACTTATCACACGGTGCATTGGATTGAGCTGAAGTTGATTCATACACATCAAAAATAACTTATGGATCATTTTACCAATATATAAAAAATATTCAAATGAATTATCTTTGTTTTTAGTATGTAACTTTTGTTTTTTACCATAATACCATTTTTAACTAAAAACATGAAAATTGGGTTATACCAGTTATATCATGTGTCTATTTTACTTTATACTAATTTATACCCATAAAAAACGAATTATGATTATTTTTACTAAATTATTAAGACAATGAGAGCATGTTTTCTTGTGTTTTTGTGGGTAACACTCGTTTTGAACTAAAATGGCAATTTTGAACTGATAACAGAATCTTTGAGTCATACTTGGAACACAATATATCATATTGTGATAAGAATGATTCATAAAAATAAAAAACTACTTATGGATAATTTCATTAAAGTATAAAATTGATCTGAATGCGTTTGATTTGTTTTGAGTATGTAACTTGTTTTTTTTCAAAAAATGTCACTTTTAAATAAAACAATACACTTGGATTTATACCAGTAACATCATGCATTAGATTTAGGTGAGGTTTATTCATGTTGGGTCATAATGTATATGTATATGGAACAATATAAGAGGGGTAAATTATAGTTTTAAAAAATTTATTTTTATCCCTAAAGGAATTTAGATTAAACCAATTTAAAAAAATTCAATTCAAAATACCTCTTAATGTATTAAGAGATTAATTGTATAGGGCCCTGGGTAATGTTATAAAATTATCATAATTATGTTGATTTTGATAATATAATCCTTGGGTCATAAATGAAATTAATCATATTCATGGTTGAAATTATTTATAAATTTTAAACTTATATTATATCGTAATCACTATGGTTAGGATGACCAGAGTAAAACAATATAGTGATAAAATCATAAAGCGTACAGAATTATATTCAGTGATTGAAAATATAATAACTAAAAAAATCATAATCAAAAGGTAAAGAATATAAAATGAATATAAAATACGATCCAATTCATACTATAAAGCAGTGAAAAGGTAAAAGAATACAATATTTTTAACCCAAATAGAAGGGTTTTCAGAAAACATGTATAGAGGTCCCTTGATTTATAGTTTCCAGAAAGTATTTCTTACCCACACCCGGACAACCCCTCAGTATAATGATCAGCTTCTTTATTGTTATCCCTGAAATCCCTTGATTAAAAGGGTAATCAGAACCTCTTTCTTCCTAGCCTCTGAAGCCCTCGATCTGCAATTTTTCATTATGTCTATCTTCATATCAATGGAATACCTCAATTTTAATCTTCAAAAATCAGTGTCACACTAAGAAAAAAAATCTCTTGAGATTAATAAATTTGTAGAATGAGAAATTCACAACATGAATTCAAATTCATTTTCATGAAGCAGGGACGTGACTGATCTCCCGTAGAATGTCTCAAATTATAATAAAAGATCTGATCTTCTTCAATAGACCTGTTATTTATAGGGAAAAATCCCAATGGCCATCTTGGATTCCAACGATTGGATTTTCACCAAAAGATTCATAGGGACTTGGACACCTTCCATTCAAAGGGTTATATAATTTTCAATATATTTTTTAATATTTTGGAAACAGTACATGCTAAATTTGATGAAACTGGTCTATTTGATTTTAAACAACCCAAACCTACATCTTCTCATGTGTCCTCTAAAACTAATTACCAACCATTGATATAAGACAGCTTTAATAAGAAAAACACACAAGAAAATGTATCTAAAGTAGTCACACTGGAATAATTTCTATCTAATTTTGATGAACATTTTTTAAAAAACCCAAGTCAGTTGTTTCTTATGAATCATCTCAGTTATAGCATCATTGGTGATGCAAATCGACCTATAAGGACTATGAGTTATTTTAGAATTAGAGTAGAACATCTGTCATTTATTTCACAATTAGAACCTAAAAGTCCTGATGAGGCTTTAGGTGATTAATATTGGATTATTGTGATTCAATATGAACTAAATGAATTTGAAAGGAATAAATTACGGACCTTGGTTGAAATACCTAATGAAACATAGATTATGTTTAATGTATTCAAATCTATTTAAGGGTAATAGTTTTTTAAAAATATCAGAATGTTGATCAAGTGTTCTAATAAATTTTGAAATGATATCTTATTAGAGTAGGTTACTCCTTTTAAAAGGGGGAGTACAAATGTTTGATTTTAAAAAAATTCGTAAGTTGTATTTTTTGTTACTAAAATTTTTCATAACCAAAATTTTTAATAACCAATATTTTTCTTTACCAACATTTGTTTGTAACAAAAAAATTTACTAAAAAAAATTCAAAAATAAATATTTCATGACCAATTTTTTTTTAACTACTTTTACCTTCATAAATATGAATATTCATACCCAAAATTTTTCTTGTCATAATTTTTGTACACAAAATTTTCTTACTCAGAATTTTTTTTATCAGAGTTCTCATAATCAAAATTTTCAAACTCAGAATTTTCGTACTCAAAATTTTATTACTCTAATTTTTCATACTAAATTTTTTTAGTAGTAAAAATATTTTTTTTAAATTTAATTTCATTTTTAAGAATAATTAATTGAAACCAAAAATCAATCTTGTGATTTTGAAAGATAATATTTCTTTTACTTTTCACTTAGTTTAAAATTAATTTATGTTTGTTGTTATTTGCCTAAAAACTTTATCAGATTCATCTTGAATATGGTAAAAAATAATTCTTTTTAAGGAAAACACTCAAGAGTTCATCGAAATTGTAGGATGTCCTTGATGTAATATAAACTGTAGAAGTTTTACAGTAATATTTTCCATTGCTTATATAAAGTGAACCCACCTTCCTATCCCACATAGGTTTTATCTTGTTTTCAACGAAGAAATGCTCCTCCACAGATATCCAAGACCAAGGACTTTTATACTCCGTGTTTTTAATATCACACATGTATCAATCATCATAAACTTCTGTATAGGAAATTTCAACGAAATATTACTCAAAAATGATGATCTTCTGGGAAGGATTGATCACTAGAGAATTTTATGAGAGGTATAGTTTGTCTCTAAAAAGAACAATTAAATTTCAAGGATGGGAAACATCATGTGTTAAGAATCCTAGAAACCAATATCATGTCATCATGGATGAATTCATAAAAATCTATAAAACTGTGAAGGTTGATGATGAATTAGGTATCATTTGATATTTATGATAGTGAAACCAGTATGTCAGCTTAACAAAAATCACATTTTCATAATTCCCCTATGAAGGAGGGGGGTTTTTTCCCTCACATAAGTTTCCAAAATAAAAGTGAACATTTAAAAATGAAATGGATGAGCAATCTCATTTTTATATTCATAAAGACAAAATAAAAATCACTCATCTTTCAGCCTAAAATAGACTAACCACACTTTGGATGCATGGTTTTTTAATTCCTAGGAGTAGTGATAGAGAAACGCTCAATGTTTCAGATGAATTTACACTTTATTATATTATGAATATGAGGAAGATCAAATTAATGGGTTAAATATTCAAAAATATCAGTAATATCAAGTCTGGAGCAATAAAATCCCAAATGATCATGTTTTTATCAATCCTTAGTAAGTTCATTCATGAAATTTTCACATTTTACAATATTTATATTCAGTCAATATAGAGAAATCTGATAATTATCTGAATTAATTATGATATATTAAGGAGAATGAAATTTCATTTTGATCTAGAATATAAAACTTTTGTTAAGGATTTCGAACCAGAAACTCCAAAAGAGATAGTTAGAGGAATCCAAGGAATTTAAAAACAATATTTACTCTTTGTTTTAGAAAAATATTGAAATCCAAGTCCAATTCTATTATATAGACGATGAATAAAAGTGTTTATAGTGACAAAATAGTGGTCATGTAGAAAAAGGATAATGATAAAAGGATATAAAGAGATCTGTAATTCGGTCTCGATCCTCGTAATGATCTTGCTGATAAGATCTTCACTAATGAGATTCTAAAAGAAATTCCCATGAAAATGAATATGATGAAGGGAATGGCCGAAATATTTGACGTCGATAAGTTATTGGAAGAAGAAGAAAATCATGTTCCAAAATTAATATCATGGAATAAATTCTTGAATAAATAATTACTCCATCTATCATGGAAATTGGAAAAGGAAAACAACAAGTTGGTAAATAGGAATCACAAAAAGATTTTCTAAAAAATACTTCCGAAGAAAATAAAGACACTAAAATGAGGGAAATTGATGAATATATTGGTGAAAAAGAAGAAAGTAAAGAATAAAATGTAGCAGAAAATAGATATGGAGAGGGAGAAAAAAATAAATGGAAGAGGGATAGAGAGAAGAATTGGAGGAAGATGAAAAATAAGATGGGTAGGATCAAAAGTCTCAATATGATAAAATTATGATGAGATATTCAGAAGAAACACCTTATAAGATACCATCACAAGGATTAAATTCCCCAAGGTATGATTCTTATAGAACTCCGACACATAAAGTAATTCATATCACATATAAAGGAAAAGAGAGTAAATCTGATGGAAATCAGAATCAGGGTTCATATGATGATGATAATGGTGGATGTCATTTTGGAGAACATCAAGCTTATAAGGAAGACACCGATTATGGTCATACTATGTAATAATAAAAATATAGGTATGTTTTTGAAATCATTGAGAATAATTGAAAATGAAATCCCATATATACTAATAATATATTGGAATATTGATTTTTTTGTGGACGATGATAAAAATATCAGACTCTATTAACCTTCAACAAAAACGTTCGATGAAACTCGAGGTTGATTTAAAATTATTGGAAGAACGCACCATGGAACACATAAAGGCATGTAATAAAGTTGTGAAATGTTCATACAATTATGATGAATGTGTCAAAACTCATGAAGAAAAAAATTATGATCTTATAAGACTTGTGAATGAAAACTCAGATGCTTTCAACAAGGTGAAAAAAGATACTACTCAAAAATTGAAAATAATCGGAGGGCCAGATAGAAGCCAGACGAAAGATTTCAGGATTATTGAAAAGAATCTGAATTTTATTTAATTTAAAGTCTCATAGATAATGTTTTATAAGGATGAGAACATTATCTTAAAAAATAAAAATGTTTGAAGTTTTATATAATTGAAGTCGAAGAAAAGAAGAATATAGACCAAGATGATAATATTCATAATCGTGAATAAAAGATGTAATCCTAGGAAGAACTAATTCGTCCCCAAGACCAATTATTTGAAGATCAAGAACAAAAATTCAGGTATTAACACGAAAACTGTGACATCTATATTTCTATTGATTGAATATTTTCCATTTTTTGGAATGTTCCTTCACTTTTTATAGATGATCATATTCTTTATTTTTTTGAATATTTTGTTTCCATAACGCTTTTTAGGTATTAGAATATATTCCCAATTACTTTTGGTAAATAACTATGGGGGATAATAATTCATAAAATGTGGGATAATAATTCATAAAGGGAGATAATGTATTCAACTGGGGAAGAAATTCTTATAAAAGAGTACTTTTAGTAAGGGGGTTCATTTCATTATAGAATATGATCCTAAGAGATTTTGATATCCTAAGGGGGAGGTTAGTTATATTAAAAATATATTAAAATGTTTATTAAAAAATATCTAAGGTAGATATGTATAAGTATTAAATTTTTAATAAGAAATCTATTTAATTTTGTAACCCTCTATCTATTTTAACTTGTGGTTTGTGATTTCAAAATAGGGGGAAATTATTGAGTCAAAGGGCTTCATTGGATTTTTTTGGAAATCATAAACTTTATTTTCAAATGGAATCATATATTGTTTACATTTAGGATTTTATTTTCAATTTTATTCATTATAACTTTTTCATATGATTAGGATAATAATCATACCCATAAGTTTTATTATATTAAATGATTTTACTTATGATCCCAGACACGATCTACATCCAAAACATAGAATATGGTTTTTATCATATATGCTTATTACAAATTCCATCGTACACACCATTCTATATTTCACTAAAAAGATGAATAATATTCACTATCTTAACTAAAATCATCGTAGTCATTTACAGTTCACAAGTTTATTTTTTTAGAAGATCTAAATTCTTTTCGAAACCGGTTTATCATATCCAAAAAATAGTATCATATCAAAAGGATAAAAATTTAATCAAAATGATGTGGTGTATTATATTTCAGTATGAATTATAAAATAATGACATTGTTTCTGTTACAAGATGACCATTGGAGTGTCGGGTGTCCATGTCCCTCCGTATTTTGGAAAGAAAATACGATCTTTGGAATCCAAGATGACTATTGGGATGTTGGCCAATAAATACCAAGTCAGTTGAACGAGATACAAACTTTTTGAAGAATTATAGACGTCCTTTTAGAGCTCTTTCAAATCTATAATTCGTGCGAATGTCTCTGAAGTCCAGTTGGGAAATACTAGTTCTACGTACTTGGAACTCTCAAGAGTATTTTTTTCCTAGTGCACCACTGATTGTTTGCAATTATAATCAAAGGATTCCATGGATAGGAAGACAGACGTGTCGATAATTTGCTGATCAAGGGATTCTGAGGTTGGGAAGATAGAGGTATCGATTACCTTTTTAATAAAGGGTTGGCGAGGATATCTAGATAGAATCCCATAATCATATTGGGGGCTTACCCGAGTGTCGGTAATACAGACTTTCTTCAATGTATAAATCAAGGGACCTACATCAAAGGTTATTGGATACCCTTATCATTAGGTTAGAATAATTGCATTCTTTTACATTTTAGATGCTTTATAATAGGAAGTGAATTGAATTTTATATTCATTTTATATTATTTACTTTTTGTTTTCTATTTTCATGATTATGATATTTTTAGTCACTCAATATGATTCAGTACACTTTATGATTGAATCGTTTTATTGAATTACATTGATCTTTATATCCATAGTGATTATAGTATTTTACCAGCATAAACTATTTAAATTATTTCAATTTTGAATATGATTAATTCCATTTATGATATGTAGATTACATTATCACAATCAACCAAATTATGATACTTTTATAACCAGACGTAGGGTCCTATACAATTAAAGTTTTAATAAATTATGAGGTATTGTGAATTTAATTTTTTAAAAATCTTTTAAACTAAATTCATTTAGGGATAAAAACAAAAAAAATTAAACCTACAATCCCCCCTCATCATGTATTGTGCCATATATATATACATTACAATTCAACAACTAAATTTGGTTTATTGATTTCAAATATTCATGAATCCAAAAGTGATATAAAGAGAAATTTTGGGAACCCACATTTGATTTGAAAAAAGGCTCTACGGATCCCCAAATATTGAATTTAATTTAAGGAACAATTTTTTTCCATTGAACTACACATCGCCACTTGGTGAAAAACGGGGAATTTTTAGGAACAAATTAATTGTTACCAAAAATATGTTTTGAAAAAGTATATCCCATTCCAGAACAATTACCTTGTGGATGATGTTTTTTATACATTTTTTCAAAACCATTATTACTAGTTATAAAGTTTTTTGAAAGTTACCCTATGTAAATAAGAAAATAATTTTAAAACTAAATTTGTATCCATATTAGTATTATATTCAATAGTGAGTTTTGAATTTATATTTTTTTCTTATAAATTATGTTTTCTAATTCTTTAGAAAGTTTATACTTCGCAGAATTAGCTTCCCCAAATTTTTTTTAAATAGAATAAATTTCAAAACTTTTCTTATCAAGATCCTCCGAAAGATCTGGTACATCTTTTGTTAATACATTTATTCTAGAATTTTCCTTTTAATGTTTCTTATTAACATTGAAATTTATATTTCCATAAAATTTAGAAAATATAGAGACTTATTAAGTGAATGTAAATATTTATCTTCTGCTGAATAATTCTCTTCATTAGAAGAAATACATCCATTCTCATTAGGTTAATTTTTATTTAAAGATATATTAGTCAAAGATTCATTAGAGTGTAACTTTTGAATGAAATAATTATTTTCAATAGGTATTTTGGAAAGAGGACCAATAATCATTTGTTTGAACTTTTCATTCTCTAAGGATTCATCTGAATAATCTACACAACAAGTACTCTAGGAGTCATTACCCTTTAATACATTCATTCCTTTTGAATTATATTACATTTTATAATTCATCTTATAATTTATTTCTTTTTTGTCCTTTCTTTTCATCTTTGGAAAATCAGGTATTATATATCCAACATTCTTACATTCATAGAATGTAACTTCAGTATCCTTATTATTTTTATTTCCTTTCTTATATTTGTGCTGAAAATTCTTCTTTCTAACAGTATTGTTCAATATTAGAACAAGATTGGATTACTCATTCTTTAAATGAACTAAATAACTTGATTCTAATTGAACTACAAATTTCTATTTCTTTTTATACATAACAATCTTCCTTGGAGTCATGGAATAATTTTGATTTTAAGTAGAAGAAAAAGAAACTCCTCCATTATTTTTCTTATATATTTTCTGCATCTTTTATCAATCTATTTTATTGTTTCAAAAGATATCCAAAAAAATCCTCAATATTAAAACTTGTAGACTTTCTTGATTCATCAATAATAGTTTGTTTTTATTCCCTCTCATTAGCAATGATGTCTATGATATTATAAATAAGAGTTTTATAATATATTCTTTTCTCTCGCATGAATTATAAAATATTTATGATTTTAATAAATCATTATTATAACTTACAAATAGGTTACCCATAAGGGAATTAAAAAATCTTGATAGTCTGCTATTAGCATAGATCTTATAGTCTCAATAACATTGGATGTACTGAAATGAGTAATGTCTAGATTCTTCCAAATACTATAGGCTACTTTACAAGTTGAAATATGGATATATATATATTTACAGTCATTGATCAATGTAAAGTATTTCTTACCATATAATTCAGTAGTCACTCTTTCTTATCTTTATTTTAAAAGTGTCTTACTTCATTCTCTAGAATTTTATATTCGCCAGCTAGAAAAACAAAGTTGTCAACTCCATTGTTGATTATAAAGGACATAATTTTGTCTCTCCAGTATTCATAATCATATCCATTAAAAATTGGTGGTCTTGTAGGATTAATATTATCAATTGAACGAACACTAAGTCATTCAATCTTTATAATAATAGAGAATTGTTTTTCACACAAAACATGTTAGTGTAACAAATATTTATTAACAATAAGTTTATAAAATAAGTATAAGTAACTTAAAAAATTAAAGAAGAAAATACATGATCACTGGAAACATACTGTGTTAAAAACTGTTGAATCATAATGTATTTGAAAATGGAACAATAAAAGGGGGTGAATTTTAGGATAAAAATCTATTAATTTTATCCCGAAATGAATTTAATTTAAAATAATTAAAACAAATTCAATTCATAATGCCTCTTAATGTAATAATACATTAATTAGAAAAGGAACTGTGTCTGGATATAAAAGTATCACAATCATACTTATTGGGATAATGTAATCCACATTTCTAAAATGAAATTATTCATATTCATTCTTGAAATAGTATAAATAGTGTATGGTTTTAATAGATCATAATCAATATAGTTACGATTATCAGAGTAATAAAATACAATGATTTAATCATAAAGCTTGTTGAATCGTATTGAGTGACTGAAAATATCATAATTATAGAAATCGTGATCATAACATAATGAATAGAACATTAATATAAAAAAAATCAATTCCTATTATAATGTAGACGAAATGTAAATGAATACAATTGTTTTAACCCAAAGAGAAGGGTTTCCAATAATCATGGATAGAGGTACCATGATGTATACATTCCTGAATGTATGTCTTACCAACACCATGTTAAGCCTTCTATATAATGATCATATTATGTCTTTCTATCCCTAAAAGACCTCGATTAAAAAGTTAATCACCACCTTTATCTTCCAAGCCTCGAAATCCCTCGATCGGTAAACAATTGGCATGTCTGTCTTCCTATCCATGGAAGCCCCCGATTGTAATCTCCAACAATTGGTGTCACAATAAGATAAAAAACTCTTGAGAGAAACAAGTATGTAGAACAAGCATTTCACAACTTGACTTCAGAGTATTTCTCAATAAGTAAATATTTGACAGATCTCTCACATGACATCTCAAAATCATCAAAAAGTTACGAGCTTGTTCAAATGAACTGGAATTATAGGCCAATGTCCCAATAGTCGTCTTGGATTCCTATAGTCATATTTTCTCTTGAAAATGTGGATGGAATTGTACACATGGAACTCAAAATAACATCTTGTACCTAAAAAAGGAAATCATTTGATAAAGAATATTGAAATAGAATACATGATATCATTTTGATTAAAAGGTTTTCCTTTCGATACGATACTATTTCCTAGTTATGATAAACTTGGTCCAAAAAGAATTTAGCTCTTCCAATAAAATTGAATTGTAAAAATTCAACGAGTACATTGATTTTAGTTAAGATAGTTTATATGATTTATTTTTTCAGTGCAATACTAAACGGTGTGTGTGATGGAAATTATAATTGGCATGTCCGATGCAAATCATATTCAGTGAGTATGACGTAGATCAAATATGGGGTCATAATAAAAATAATATAATATAATAAACATTATTGGTATGATTATTATTATCATAATCATAAAAAAATGGTAATTAATGAAAGTAAAAAAAATACTTAAAGTAAACAACATATGATTTCATTTTAAAATAATGTTTCTGATTTCTAAAAATAAAAAGGAATTGAAATGTCAAAAGAATAATTTTTACTCAAAAACATTGAATTGTGAAAAATAATTTATGGGTTTTTATAATGCTTCAAAATAATACAAATGTGTTTTCTTTATTTTGACAATGTCACTTATTTTTTTGAAAAATTTCATTTTAAACTAGAAACATGTAATTTGGATTATACCAGTCATATCATGTGTTGGTTTGATGTGAAAATGATTCCTAAAAGTCAAAAATAAATTATAAATCATTTTATTAAATTATAAAAATAATCATAGTTTATTTTCTTGGTTTTTAGTGTATTATAAACATTTTGAACTAAAATTTCAATTTTAAACAGATAACAGACACTTCGATTCATATCGGGAACACAATGTATCTGATTGAGGTGTGGAAAATTCCTACACTTCACAGAGTTATGGTTAATTTTATTAAATTATTAAAACAATATGAATTTAGTTTTTTGGTCTTATGTATTTCACTTGTACTTTTTATGAAAATTAATGTAAATTTTAAATAAAAAAGACACACATTGAGTCATACCCATTACACCGTGAATCAGATTTTGGTGTGGTTGATTCATACACATAAAAAATTACTGATGGATAATTTGACAAAATTATCCAGACAATACAAATATGTTTTCACATTTTTGAGTATGGAACGTATTTTTTTGACAACAAACAATGTTAATTTTAAATAAAAAAGACACACTATGAGTCATGAAGGTCACACCTTATGTAGGATTGCGGTGAAGCTAATTCCTACATCTAAAAATTGATATATGGATATTTTTACTAAATTATCAAAAATAATCCTAATGTGTTTTGTCAGTTCTGGGTATATCAATTTTGTTTTTTTACTAAAATGAATTTTAAAAAATTAAGTGCGCACTTTGATTCAAACTAGTCTCATCTTGTGTCAGTTTGATGTGATAATGATTCCTACATGTCAAAAATGGCTTATCAATTGTTTCCTTAAATTATCAAGACAATATTAGTGCATTTGTTTAGTTTTTGGTGAGTAACAAACATTTTAAACTAAAATGTCATTTTTAAATAGATAACAAACACTTTGGGTCATATCGGTCACATTGTGCATTGAATTGTGGTGTTTTTTATTCCTACAAATATAAAATTAATTATATATCACATTAATAGAGTATGAAAATAATATAAATTAAATTTTTTAGTCTTGAGTATGTCACTTGTTTTTAAAAAAAAAAGTCATTTTAAACAGAAACATAGACATTGGGTAATACTGATCACATAATGTGTTGGTATGATGTGAGAGTAATTCTTAAATTTCAAAAATGAATTATTAATTGTTTTGATAAATTATATAGACAATCAGATCTTGTTTTATTAGTGTTCAATGAGGGAGACACTTTTTGAACTAAAATGTTAATTTTAAGCTTACAACAGACACTTTGAGTATCAAAAGAATCTATTTTTTTAATTGCATTGAATATGCGATGTGTGTTTTCAAATAAATTGTAAATTATACACTAAAAACATACTGTTCGAGCTATACAAAGTACACTATTTATCAGATTGAGGTGTGGTTTATTGAGAATGTGATGTGTATTTTACATTCAAATATATTCCAAAAGCCCTAAAATATAGAGCTTTTCCATTTGTATGGATGAGTAAACCTCACTCTTCTTGAAATTCCCCATCCAAAAGCAACATGTTCCTGGTATTTTTGGCCTATTACAGGGAATTGAAAGAAAAATACAACTTATCAAAAAGAATCCACATCTATAAGAAATTAATTTTTATATTAGTAATAATATAACGAAATAAGTTAAAAAAACATGAAATAATAAATTATTAAAATATCAATTTAAAACTAAAACCACACAATTTGAGTCACACTAGGTACACCATGTCTCAAATTGAGATATTGTTTATTCCACCAAGTCTTTTAATCCCATAGTTCATCATCATAGTATATGAGTGAATCATCCTTATTGATGTTTTAATTTCATCATGATTTATATGAGAATTAAAAAAATAACTATTTGATAAAAATGGTGAAGAAATTATATAAAATTCATGAAAATGATGAGAAAATTAAATAAATAAGTAGTAGGAAGTCACATATTCATGATATATGTGTACATTCTAACACCGGGTATGTTTATTCATTATTTCTAAACCAATATATTTAATATTGTGAATATATGGTCTTTAAATAATAATTATAGTACATAAGAAATATAAATACAACAAGGATTAATAAATATGTTAATTCAAATATTAATTATCATCAAAAATACCTGTCCAGGGATGGTAGTTTTTTGACGGTATGTGATATCATTCGAAAATTTAAAAACATAATAAGAATAATATTTTCAATTGGTTTTTTTATAAATACTATAAACATAAGGAAAATCATTTAATTTGTTTTTATATGTGTTTTTATAGTCAAATATTATTATATATACCCTAATACTTGTCAACTTGTAGAAGTTGACAAGCTCCTTGTACACATGGACTGTCCTCATGACATGATTCTCAAAAATAATAAACACTACCCTATAATAACATAATTCTTATTAAAAAATAATAAAAAATATATATCATGAATTTATGTTCTAAAATTATGGATGTAATTTATTACATATTGAAAAACATTATCACGTGTGGTCAGTTGGATGGGAGTCCATGCTATAAGTCTAGAAAATAAATCTTTAGAGTGTGAAAATTCAAAACAATGAGTACCCAATGGGGGATAAAAAATAAATAAGTAGTGAAATGAATGAAAATATATTTTATATGACTAACTTTTGGAGTTTTACCACTGAAAACGTTGTAATAAGAAGTGGAAGTCATCCAGATGTTCTAATTTAAACATTGAGTGGAATGTTTGAGGGTCGGTGGAATTGTCTACAAATAGACCTCTGACCCCTCAAGAGAAGTAGAGATCTTTCCATGAAAAATTTGTTACTCTATGCTACTGAATAATGTTTGTGATTGAAGTGTGCTTCGTGAAATATGGAGATTCACGGATGCTAATATAGCTTCACAAAGGAAGTTGCTCTGTAACAACTTGAGCTCTATGACGGCCTATGCTTTTTGAAGGCTTGATCTTTTCAAAGGATTGAGATCTGTGAAGTTGTGTGATCCATGAAGTAGTGAGCTATGTGAAAGTGTGTGATTCGCGAAGAGGCGGAAACTTTGCAAATTCTTGATTGAGCTTCACTAAATTGGGATCTTCAAAAAGTAGGGTGATTTCATAATGAATTTCTAAAGTGTGCTGGCAAGCGATTAGTGGCATAGGGGTATTCATCAGTGGATGAAATTTGGACTTCAATAGAACATCTACATACAGTTTATGTTACATTCATTAGAGATAAGGAAGAGACCTATAGGTCTATAAACTATGAGTGGATATTTTAAATAAGTAGTAATCTGACTTCGGTTGAGAAAGTAGTGTGTTCTCAAATTGTAAATTGTTGTAAACCAAGAAGGACATTGAGTTCGCTTCTAACTTGTAAACACCAATGCACTTATAGGGGAATTGGTACATTAGCACATCGCTGGTGTATTCTCCTTGGACATATCCCAGTGAGGGTGAAGCAAGTAAATTTTTTTGTCATATGCATTCTTTAAGATTCATTCATACTCTACAATGGGACAGAGAGGGAGAAGAGGTATTTGTCCAAGAACAAAACAAGATAAATATGGAAGTTTTTTTAAATTTCCATACCCTGATTCACCCCCTCTCAAGGTATCTATCCTATTGGACCTAAAAACTTCGAAATGGGTTGTCAAATTAGAAATATAAGTTCACTATTGAGTTCATAATAACCAATTTATTCTAGGCATGACCTGAAATTGGTCAGTGTTGGTCATTTGTGGAAATTCACCACGGGCGCTAAAATGAATAAAATAAATTAAGAAATTTATTTGATTTGATTGATGCAGGGACATGCATATTTTTAAATAAAACCATTTTCAGAGATCCATAGTTAGTCTCATAAACATGGAATTCTCTGGAGACATTGGAGAGATAACCACTAGAGGATCCTTCTGAAAAATGATGACAGAACTTCGAACCTACAATTAGCGCACACCAATCTTGATGGATCTCACCAATGGATATGATGCAGTGATCATTATTAATAAGTGAATCATCTAAATAGAGGTAGAATTTATTATTTCAGTCTTTCATTAACATTTTTGAAATATTATGGTGAACACGGACTAGTCCACAAACAGATTATCATGAAAATCAATCATATTTTTGGGATGGGTTATTTGTAGGATTAATCGGAATATGTCACTGTGGTTGTTGATTTATTTGTTTTTCAGTCTAATGTAAATTAACTATTATTGGCATAAACATTGATAGAGGTTTATTCTTCCAATTAGGATTTGTTTTTTTACCCCTAATTCACCATTATTCACGACGTTCTTCATTTTCCCCACAGTTCGATAATTATTTTAAAAATTGATCATTGCACATTTGATTCTTAGAACAATTATCCAAAATCGTAGATCCAACATTGGTATGACTCGACGGAGGTGTGAGGATGGATGAGGTAGTTTATAAAACATTTATTAGTTCCAATTTCACTTTCTTCACTATGCAACAAATAATGATGATGATATTGTTTTACGAGTTGATTGAAGGCCTGAATCTCACTGATTCCATGATGGATTGGAAAAATGAGTCTGGATCTTTAGTTTTTTGGGGAACCGATCTCTAGAACAAAGACCAGAGGATTGGGAAATTTGAGTGGGATGAATAAGTAGGATTCTAGAAAAATTTGATAGATAAAGTTTTTAGTTTTAGACTACATGGTGTGTACCCCCTTGAATGACTCGTCTTGTACTTTGGGTAGTACACAGAAACTGTGTGGAGTACATGGGTTGCTTACATGGCATGTACTCCCCAACATGGCATGACATGGAACATGTACATAGGCTACCGCATGTACTGGTTCATAGGAACAAATATATTGGATCATGTCAGGTACAAGAACATGGCTGGAGTACGCATGCGGGACCTTAGATACAAGGAAACGACATCTAGTCCCCCTTACACACTGTGTACTATTTCCCTATAAATGGCTGGAATGACATGATCCTTTGTACACAGGTAGTACCCAAGGTTAAGGTACATGACATGAAACCCTACTACACATCATGTACCCCTTATTATATGGATTGGATAACTTTTCATCCAGGTTTTGTAAAAGATTTGTTACAGTGTGTCCCCTTATTTGTTTCCCTAAAGGTTGGTATGAATCATTTCCTACTCATAAAACTAGGATACCTTTAGTATGAATTCTAGGATAGAGTTATTGGAATCCCTGAGAGGCGGAAAGTTTGATCCTCTATTCATTCTTCTTTCCCTAGGTGGAGTTCTTAGTATCTATGTGACCATCACTATGTGAGTGCCGATCATCTACATAGCAGGTTAGTCTAGATTGAGTTGATGGTGTCACCCCATGTATTTTTATGTGATCCTCATTTATTATATCATATCTCTCTTAAGATATACTATCATATCTTTCTCATGGTGATACCCGATGATCATTTCCTCTTGGATGGATGTCATCAGTGATATCATACCCAAGAGGGTGTTCTCATAGATGAGTGATTCCTGAAATCTTTGAGCTGAATTCCGAGTGGTGGTATATAGTGGTTGTGACTTACCTCAAGATTGTGTGTCTTGGTTGATTATATAATGATGTTCTTATTATATGTGTTGTAGAGATATAATATTGTATATTTAACTATATCTTTACTTTCTTACTGTGCTTTGTGATTTTGGGTGTCCTACTGAGTCTTTTTGTACTCACATCTTCTTGGCCTTTTCCCGCACAGGTCATGTCTTGTGTAGACGATTGAACTTTTGATAGAGACTTAGGAAGACGAAGACCAGATGTTTCTTAGTTAGAAAAAATAGATAAAGGTGCGTTCCTGGGGATTTCATATAGGAGTCCCAGTACCTTTTTCATATAGGTTGGACTCGTGTTATAGACTTCTTTATGGTGGTATTTTATTCTAGGTTTTTTACAATAATTTTTATCATACTCTGGTTGTGGGATATATTGGTATTAATGTATTGTTTACATAGTGGTTTTTTACAATAAAACATTTTTTGGGCTTGGAGATGTGTCTGTGTGTGTGCATATAGGTACATAGGCAATGCCTCCAATGTTAGTGATATGCCTAACCGGTGCTAGTCACCAGCCCCTATACTGTTAAGGAAAGACTTTGGGAGTTGTGACACAGGCACCACTAGGAAGAGTTGTGATAGAGTGGTATTAGATCTTGTTGGTTCTACATTAGGACCGTGAGTCCGTGATATGGGTTTGGGGAAACCGTTTTAAGTGTTTTGAGGTCAAATTTAAGGCTAGGGACTCCAGTGGGGTGTAGCGGCTGATGTATCCATACACTAGGACACTAGTAAAATTCTTTTTGACTCGGTACATGAAAAAACTGGATGCAATGAAAACAATTGTACATGAATCATATATTAATGGTTTGTGGTTTCTATGTTCTTCTTGAGTCATCTCTATAGGTATACTCTTTTACTGCGGTACATCTTGTTTACTTATAGGATTACTCCATGGCATATACCATCTAGGATTCAGTAGGGTGATCATGAGGATGAACCCCTCAATGATGTGGAATCTATATAGGGACCAATTCCCTAGAATTTAACTCCAGGTGGTGCACCATCCATACCACCACCTATAGAGTAACATGTGGTACCCGCAGTGCCAGTGAATGAGGAGAGAATGTTGAGCACGCTTCACAGGATTCAGTAGTAGTGACCCCTTAGGTTCTAAGGAGAGCCCGAACCACAGACAACTGAGGACATGATTAAGGTGGTGACCCATGTTTTATGTATAGTAAGGACACTATCATATCAAAAGTTGGTCGTAGTGGTGATCCTTCTACATGGATCAGCAGGACGATGGTGGATTTTGGCTATCTAGACTTAGGATGAGGTTACCCTTTCATGGATAGAGTTCGAGGGCTTATTCATAGAGGAATTATCCCCAATTACACTAAGAGTTGTGCGTATCCATGAGATTACTCATATTCAATATGACAACATTACAGTAGATGATTATTTATTGATGTTCACCATCTTTTCCAGAGACTCAATTGATATGGTTTGAGATCTGTACATTAGGGATTAGACCTTCAAGTGAGGTCTGTGTAGAGAAATTCGATCCATCATTATCAAACATTGAATTCTTATATATGTTGTGGTTTATTAGTGGGATTTGGTGGGTGAAATCTTCTTAGATGAGTATATACGTCTAGTGGAAGTGAATAGTGGACAAAAAGGATTAGAGACCTCGAATTCAAGGAGATGATGTCAGTCCCAGGGACTTGGATGTGGGAGAAATATTAGGAGGAGTTCACATGATAGAGGATCTGTAGTTCAAGGCTCAAAGGGTGGATCTATTCAACCTAGAGATTGGTGTATCTACTCATGTGAAGACAAGGTACATCTCGCTCAAGATTTATTAACCCGTTGTACTACAGAAAGGGTGACTATGGATGGACCATCATGGATGAGAAAATTACAAGAGAAAATAGATCTTTATGGTGGTATAAATTTTTGAGAAGATGGGGGAGTAGTATGATGTTGTTGACATTTTGACTTGTTTCTACCACCACCCCAGGTTGTCCGTGCTATGCTCAAGGAGCTGGAGGACAGGGGTGGGGAAAACTATATGCGGTCGAGGCATATGACATAGGGGCTCTAGGAATGATTCTTGGTGTGATATTTGACCTTTCTAATTTAGTTTTCATACTGATTGGCACAAGTTATAGTCATTCATTTCATTCCAAATATATTATATGAGACTTCTAGATTATTGTTGAACCGTTGGCTGGACCCTTATTCTTGGAGACACCTACTGGAGAAGGATTAGTGATCACACACCTATTCCAATAGTGTGACCAGACCCTTTGAGGTTAGAGTTATGGTTGGAACATCTTGGTGCTAGCATCAAGGCCCTATGACGTCACTCTTGGTATGGATTGGTTATATATAACCATGCCCTGATTGACTATTTTATGTAGAGGGTGTGGTGTGTCCATAGTGATAGAATGAGGTTTACCTTTTTTGGTGGAAATAAAACCCATAAAGCACATGGAATCAGGAATAGAAGGGTGATACCGATTACTCATCAGTTTGCAAGCCTGACCTTCGGTGTAGTAGATGTTACGAGTTTCCAGTTTCCTATAGAAGTGAAAGAATATGAGAGTGTATTTGATGAATATGGTCCATGTTTACCTCCCAATAAATAGGTAGATTTATGCATTGATTTACACACTATGATGTAACAAATATTTGTACCCACATATCAAATGGATACCGAAGAGCTTTATGAGATGAGGGTGGAGTTGGAGGACTTACTGAGTAAGGGCTTTGGGATACCTAGTGTTTTAACCTTTGTAGCCCCAGTTTTTTTTCAAAACAGTAAACATGAGATTGAGTTTTTGTGTGGACTAATGGTGCTTGAACCAGGTGACTGTAAAGAACATTTATCCAATATCTAGGATCATTGGCATATTAGATAGGTTAAAAGGAGCATGATGGTTCTCGAAGGTTTACCTATGATAAGGATATCACTAAATATGAGTATGGTATAAAGATATACTAAAGACAACCTTCAAATGTAATTATGGTCATTATGAGAACTTGGTGATTCCATTTGGAATGAAAATATCCTCAGTAGTGGTCATGTCACTCATGAACCAGATATTTCAATATTAATTAGACCAATTTGTGAGAGTTTTGATTGACGATAACTTTGTGTACTCAGCGTCTGAGGAGGAGAACATCAGACACATAATGAAAGATCAGGATGTACTATGAGTGAACCTTATTTATGAAAATATCTTAATGATCTAGTTTTGGATTTAGGTATTTCACATTATGGGACACATTACCTCAGTGGATGGCGTTGTAGTGGACCCAACTAAGTTTGAGGCAATATTAGCATGGGAGCGACCTAAGAGTGTGAGAAAGGTGCATATCTTCTTTGGGATAGAAGGCTATTAATGGAGATTCATATCTAATTTCAACATCATATCATCACCTATGACTGATTTGACTATATTGGGGAAGCCTTTATTGTGGATAGAGAAGTGCCAATAAGATATTCAGAAGTTGAGCTAGAGAATGATGACTGCTCCAATCTTGAGATTTATGAAGGATGGTGTTGATTACATAGTTTTTTGCAATGCATTGGGAGCCAGTCTTGGTTTTGGGTTGATGTAGAGTAAATCCATTATTTCCTATGGTTCACCACAATTCCGGCCACATGAGAATAACTATGTGACCTATGATCTTGAGTTAGTAGTGGTATTATACACATTGATGATGTGGCGACACTAGCAGATAGGTGAGCAGTTTATCATCTAATCCAATCATAAGATTCTAAAATATATATTCTCTTCGGAGGATCACAAAATGAGACATAAGTGATGGCTACATTTCTTCTAGGATTATTACCTGGAAATTTTCTATACTCCAAGGAAAGGGAATGTTTTAAAAGATGATCTGAGAAAGAGATCTAGTTCGTAGTTTTTGAATGATGAATTGGAGCACTTGACTTCATTACAGTTATCCTTAGTGGATGGATATGAAGAAGACGACCTCAAGTAGATGGTTGTGACCCCTCAACTTTTAAAGTGATTTAGGGAGGCATAGCATGGGGATACTAACTATGAGGACCTATGTGCTTAAATATCCACAACGCATGCTCTTGATGTACATTTAAAATCTAGGGAGAACATTTTTCTTTTCATAGGGCACATAGTAGTATCCATGATGTTATAGGAAGAGGGTTTGAGGGAATAATATACATCACATTTAACAGTATATCTAGTTGTGTAAAAGATGTACTAAGACATTTGAAGACATTTTTGGTGGATGGGAATGAAGAAAGGAGTTTTAAAGTTTGTCTCTTGATGCCTTACTTGTCTTCAAGTGAAGGTTGAGCACCAAGTTCTACTGGGTTTAGCTCAACCCCTTGAGGTGCCAGAATAAAAGTGGGATGGGATATCAATGGACTCAGTAATGGGTTTTCCACATAAATACATGGTACATGATTCTATATGGGTGATCATTGACCGACTCACAATGTCAGCCCAGTTCCTATCTTTCTAAGGGAAATTTTAGTATAGAGCTTGGGATGAATCTACATGGATGAGATAGTTTGACTCCATAGAGTTCAATATTCAATTTTTTCAGATCCTGATTATCACTTTTACATTCCACTTGTGAAATGGATTATATGAGGTGTTTGGGAACCATTTACAATTGAGCATAGTATTTCACCTTCAAAAGGACAACCAGAATGAGAAAACCATTTAGGTTATGGAAGACATGTTGTTAGATTGCATGCTGGACTTCATCCATAGTTATGAGGATCACCTAAAATTGGTTTTGTTTCTATAAAACAACCATAACCATTCCACCTTTGGTTTATCACCATTCATGTCTTTGTACGAGTGGCCCTGCAGGTCAGCACTTTGTTGGCAGACCTAGGATAGTCAGTACTCATGGGCTTGGAGTTGGTTTGAGCTACAACAGAGATGGATTAAATCATCACGGAGTACATGAAGACTTAATAAATCAATTATTAGTATTATGTTGATAGGTTATGGAGGCATTTTGAGTTCTATGAATGAGAAATTGTGTTCTTATGGGTTTCATCTCGATGTGGGTTATAAATTTTTTCCTAGGGCAGAAAGTTGTCTTTATGGTTCATCATCCCATTTAAAATACTATATAGATTTGTATAGGTGGGATAATAAATAACTGTGACTCTATATTTAGGCAGTGTACATCACAGCTTCTATATGTCTTAGATGAGGAGGTACGTGGATGACCCATCAAACGTCATCTATTGTGGCGAGCTAGACATCGGGGATTGCTAAAAAAATTTAGAGTACCCAGGGGAGATTGTGGATTGGTAGAAGAGGATAATTCATGGGTGATCTATTCCCTTGATGTGTGAATGGTGTAAGAATATGAATCTCCAAGAGAGAACTTGGGAGCAAGAGGCTAGGATTCGTGCTTAGTAACCTAATCTTTTTGAGTCACCTTTGTTTTGGATTTATAGGGAGTTAAATCCCTAATATGGGGAGAATGTAATGACTCATATTTTCTCATGTATTATTTTTAAATATTATATTGAATGATTTAGAGTCCATTAATTTAGTCAACTTATGATTCTGAGTCCCAGTGTTCCTCGAACACATGTTTAAAAAATATTAAAATAATAAATAATATGCATGAGTAGTTTTCCTAAGAAGTGTAATAAGTTATAAAAGGGTTCCTTGATTATAAATAAAAGGGAACCATTGAGTTTATAATAGTAGCTTTACACTAGGAATGATCCAACATTGGTCGGTGTAGGTTGTTTGTGGAAAGTTGCCACAGGTTCTTAAAACAATAAAATAAATTAAGAAAATTTATTTTATTTTGTTGATGTAGTGATGGGTTTCTTTTTAAAAAACCATTTATTAGAGATCCAGGTGTATCCTAATAAACCTATAATTATCTAGATATGATAGATAAAGAACCTCTAGAGTATCCTTCTGATGAATGATGACGGAACATCAAATTGAAGATCGACGCACACTGATCTTTACGAATCTCTCCAATAATGATGATGTGGAAACCTTTCTTCATCAGTGAACGATACTAATCGATGTAGGATGTGTTATTTTGAACATTCATTCCTATAATTGAAATCATATGGTGAATATGGACTAATCCAAGAATATATTAGCCCACAGATCGATCATATTTTTGGGGTGGGTTATTTATGGGATTTATCAGGAGATTTCATCATGGTTGTTGATTTATTAACATTTCATTGTTATGGAAATGAATTGAGGTCGACATGAAAATCGATTGAGTTCCATTCCTATTATTCGGATTTGTTATTTTCTCCACTAATTCACCATTCATCATTATGTTTTTTTCATGGTTTGAATTTTCATTGAACAATTGATCAGTGCACATTCGATTCATGGTGAAAAAATCTGAAATTGTAGATTGGGAATTGGTAGAAGTTGACATAGTTGCAGTGGTGGATGTAAAAAATGAATCAAAAAATGGTTGGTGTCAATTTTTAATTCTTCAGTGCACAATGAATAATGGAGATGAACTTGTTTTCAAAGCAGATCGAAGGTTCGAATATCTCTGATTCTGTGATGGCTAGGAAAAATTAACATAGATTTTGAGTTTCATTGCAAACTGATCACTATAATAGATACAAGAGAATCAATAGGTAGGATTGGGAGGAAGAAGAAGGGCTCTATAAAAACCCGATACATATCTAGTGTATTCCTTGACTACATGGCGTGTATCCCCCTTGAACGACTCGACATGTATGTAGGGTAGTACATAGACATGGGGTGTAGTAAACGGGTTGCACACATGGAGTGCACTCCCCCACAATGCATTGAATGGACTATTTTTTGGCCTAACCTATGTATTGGTACACATGAAAAAATAAACGGGATGTCATCAAGTACTAGAACAGATCTAGAGTACACATGAGAGACTTCAGATATAGGGACAAGGCGTGTAGTACCCCAAAGAAGCCATGTACACCAATTTTACAGGGAATGGTTAGAATGGCATGTTTCACTGTACATAGGCAGTACCTAAGGTCATGGGACACAACATGTGAACCAACTACACATCGTTTACCCCTAATTAAATGGATTAATCCACTTATTCTTTTTTTCTTATACATGTTTTATTAGGGTGTGTCTCCTTATTTGTCTCCCCAAAGGTTGGTATAAATAATTTCCCACTTATAGGACTATGATCCATTTAGAAAAACATCCTTGATAGAATTATTGGAATCCCCTAAGAGGCCTGGATTTGGATCCTCTATTCATTCTTGGTGACCTAGGAGGAGTTCTTGGTATCAATGTGACCATCACTATATGAGTGGTAATTCTATACATAGAGGGTTAATCCAAATTGAGTTGCTAGTATCACCCCATGACCTTGGATATGATCCTCATCTGTTGTATCATATTTCTATTAATATATATCATCATATGTTTCTCATGGGGATACCCAATGAGCAGTACCTATCAGACGGATTCCATTAGTGCTATCAGTATCATGCGTGTTTTCTGTTAGATGACTACTTTTTTGAATGTTTGAGATGAATTCCTAGTGTTTGTATTCATTGGTTGTGACTTACCTCTAGATTTTGTGTCTTCATTGAGTGTATCTTAATGTTATTGTTATATGTGTTCTATACATATACCTGTGTAGAGATGATTGCATCTTCCCTTTGTAATATTGGTTTGTGGTTTGGGGGTGTTCTGCTAAGTATTTTTATACTCACCCCTAAATGGAAATTGTGTGACCATGCCATATCTTGTGACGGTGATCAAAATTTTGATGAAGTCCTACGCTGACCAGGACCAGGTGGTGTTTAATGAGACCAGATAGACCGAGGTGTGCTCCTGCTGCTTTTAGACAGTTGTTTCAGTACATTTTTCTTACAGGATGGACTCTTGTTACATAATTAATTGTGGTGGGCTTGTATTATATCGCTATTTAATTTATTTTACTTTACATCTTACTCTATTTGAGTTATATAGTGGTATGCTTTAATTTTTTACTTAGTTTTTGTTTTTACATTTCATAATTTTGTGGGATTGGAGATATATGTGTGCATACATGTACACAGGTAATGCCTCCTATATTAGTGATATGACTACTGAGTTCTAGTTACCATCCCATGGACTATTTGAGGTGGGATTGGGTATTCATATAAAAGGCCCCATTGCGATGGGTCATGATAGATTTATAGTTGACTTATTAAATATATATACCAGAAACAATCATATAAACTATTGAATATGTTTATTTGATATCTATATTTCATGCCTTGATGTATTCAAATTAATAAGTAATACTTTTAGGGTTTTGAAATATGGGTCAATCTATGAACTATGTTGCAAAAATTTAAAGGTGATCCTACTCCAAAAATTATCTATTCTGTAAATTCCTTCACCCACAAGCCCCCCGATGTGAAGAGATTTTGGTAGATCACTGCTTTCCACATTGGATAGGTAGTCGGTATATAACTGGACCCCTCAATGAAATATAACTCTATAATAAAAATTTTTATCCAAATTATATTTTTGACGCACACATTTAAAATATTCATATACCATTCAATAGAGTACATCCATCTATAATTTATAGGATCACAATGACGAATCTCTTTAACCAAGTGAACCATCATATCAATGAATGATCGTTTTATGAGAATCTTAAATTAACAAAATATTATAGTAATTTCCTTTTCTATAATTGGAAAACCCTTAAATTCGATAATTTTTTTACTTATTGATGTGAAATATAAATAGAGTTTGGTTAATGTACGAAAAAATTTCTTCTAAAAAATGAAACATAATACTATAGACATTAAATATTGAATCAAAACATAAAAACCATGTGATTTAAGGAACATTTACTTTAAATTAGTCATTGAAATTATACTATTTATATTACCTCATGAACTTTTAAATTATTCAAGATGTTAAAAAACTGATATCTCTCTTTCTTGGAATGTGTTTCAGAAGCTATAGGATGAAAATTCCATCATTCACCCTTCACTTGGGCCAAATCTTCCTATATCCATCTATTAATCCTATCCAACCTAGCTATAATTCCCTATATTTCATTTTAGTTGTATTTAGTAATGTTTCAATGATACTATACCATAAATTTTTACCACATTCATTCCATCAACAAAATTCATTACATTCAAACAATTCTAGTATGATAATTCAAAAAAGTTGATTTTTTTTCAACTAACTTTTATAAAATATTTTGAAGAGGTCTACTAAATTATATGATTACATCATTGAATTTCACAAATACACAATGACCTATTAGTGGATATGGTGTTGTACCTTCTTTTAAAAATCCAATGAATGATGTCATCCAAGATTAGAATTTATGTCACCAGGGTAAAAATCCATGATGTCCTAGAAGCCCAATTTTGGATGACAGCTTACACCCTATTGAGTGTGTACCTTATTCACAAATATGATACCCTTGAGATTTTTTTATTCTCTTCCCTGAAAATTTCAGAGATGTATAAATTCAATTATCATCCCATACAACATGGATCTCAACATGATATCATCATTTTTAGAATCACTAAACAACATAACACCCAAATCGTACATTAATTTAAAATATTTGATAAATGGAGCCAAATACACATCATTATCATTATAAAATTGTTTTTTTCCTAATATAAAGTGATATAACATTATTTATTTCCATTTCATGCATAACCATGGTTGATAGTTATAGTTTACTAGCTTAACCGGTCATGTACTATGAGTGATGGTTTCAAAACCAAAAGGATTTAACTACTAGAAAATCAATCATTTGAAACTGCCAAAATCGATCTATAATAATCTTTAGTGACCAATACAAAACTTCATTTGGAAGTCACCGTTTCCACATAGGTATTGAGAATTATCAACTACAAAAGTTGGTATCTATAGGCCTACCTTCCATTACCAAAACAACACTCACAAAGAAGGACATTACTGACCTTCCTTTTAATTGCTAAAAGTTCTTAAAAATAATAGATTTAGTCACTGCTATGGTTCATCAATAATGGTCATGAAAAAATAATTTACTGTGAATTCCATAGGAGTTCACTATTCTAGAGAAATTTGTTTCAATATTTTGTTTCATTCCCATAGTCGGAATGTAGTATTACAGGGATAGATAACCAAAAAAATTAAGAACCTGCAAAAAACAAATAAAAAATATATATTCTAATCAAATAAGTGATCTAAAGAGCTAAAAATCCCCTCTAATATTTTTCCTAAATCAACAAACCAATAAGATAAAAAAATTAAATAAGAAAAATAAGTAGATATGATTATTTTTGGGTGTTTAAATGATTTAAATATAACATTAAAAAAAATAATATTCAAACCTAATGGGTAATATAAGGAGGAAAAGTCAGGGTATTACCATGAAGAAAAATATATCAAAACTAGAAAATTCCATTATATATTATAAAAGAGATGTTCTATATGAGTAATCATGTCATTTTTTTGTGAATAAAGATTAAAACCACCTAGTTTCTTGATGATGTGTTGAAAATACGGACTCTTTTGATTATATAGATACACTTATCCATGGGTGTTTTTAGTGACCATCTTGTACATAGTATGGATTCCAGCATAGTTGATCAAACCAATGTATAGCCAGATGGATAGAGAGACAGGCTGGTGAATGATGGATAAATAAACAAAGAGACCAATGAACTAAGGGATGATATTACATAAAAGGTGATAGATAAATGAGTGTATGAAAAATTTATGGGAAGATAGAAACACACACAGAGATACACGCAATGTGAGAGAAACACCAAATATTAAAACTCAATTGATGAAATTTTCATTATGGTATGAACCTAATAGACCTCAAGCTTCACTTCACACAATAAAATAACCCATGTGACATCCAAATAATATTAATCACATATCCTAAAAACTATTTCAAAATTATTTGGATAGAATTCTTGAAATACCCTTCTTTCAAATTTATTTTTATTTCATAATAGAATTAAAATCATCATAACAGTACTTATTGAAAATTTCTTAATGAAATTCACTTATGATAAAAAGTTTTAATAAAGAAGAAAAAAGTATGAATAAATAATTTGTGATTGATGTATTTATTAAAAACAATTATAATTAAATTTCATAAAAATAGAAAAATAAGTGGTAGAAAATGATTTTTTAAAAAAGAAATGTGGAAGAACTTATATGCAATCACTTCATATAATTTATAAATTCTATATGAAATTTTCTATTAGTGGTTTCAAATGGAAGATTTTTCTATAGTTAGATGGTTTCATGTCCCTCGTTGTTAAAACAATACCTAAAAATCAGGGATTGTACATACAAAAATGGGTCCAATTACCACCTATTTTCAATAATATCACAAGCTTCATCACATAATTATGACTCTTACATAAAAACAAGAAATTCATTGGGATAAAATAAATTTAGAGGTTTGAAAACACAATATTATTAAATGGAAATTTTTTGAAGTAAACCATTATATAGAAGTCATTAAATCCTAGAATAATCTGTTAAAAATAAAAATATATATTTTAGATATGGTTTATGTATATCACATGTTGAAAAACTAATTAATAATAAACAAAAACATCTAACCATAATAAATCAATTGGATGACACCATCTCCATCATTATAATTTCTTTAAAACCTAAAATCACCAGAGATGGATATAAATCATGTTTATAGTAGAAAAAATATCCAATGGAACTAAAAAGTGGATGTTTTAAAATAGAATGGGTGACCATGGGATTATACCATCAAATTTTCCAAAAATTACATGGTTTGAATCATTTTAGTTATCCTTGTAAAAAATAGTGATATTGGGCATAAAGTTGTGCACGTTCATAGAAAACACAGTCTTTCTGACCCCAGATGGGCCTTATACTCTCACTAATATTTGATTATTATTATTTTAATCCAAAAATGGCATGAATGAATAATAATAAATACAATAGAAAATACATGATTGGATGGAAAACCATATGGGTAGGGAGACTCAAAGAAAAAATAGTTGGATGGATAACTTGGCTGATGAACCGATGAACAATTGAAAATATAACTTCAAAAAAATATTGAATAAAAATGAAAGACAAACACAGTGATTGGAAAACAATGCACACATACACTGATAAAAATAGAATGAACAGAGACAAAATAATATACACACACAAAATAAACAATTAATGGATAAAAAAATAGAAATAATGATGATATACAAACAAACCAATGAAAATACACATGCATAGATACATAGGTCATTAGAAAGACATGTATACATACTAAAAAATGAATAAACTTTGAGGTGAACCCACTCATGAATATATTGATCATTCAACACACAAAGAGTTATGGAAAAAACTAATTACTGGATAAAAAGAAAGATGGGTTTGTGGGAAAATGGATAGATATATAAACACACGCACTCGCACACATAAGAACACACATACATACCAGATGATCATATAGGAAAAAATGAGTGTAACGTCCCGAACCTGGGTGCACGCAACGGGTGCCCCAATCCCGGTTCACCACGTGACCTCAAGCGCATTTCCCCAAACGCCAGAGGCTGCCGACTAGCAGCGAGGTCCCAAGTCTAATAGTGGGGAAACTATGCCCTCATTTGTCAAAGTGTAGAGCAGTAGAATACAAAATAAACATACAATGACAGCAGAAGCAGTAAACCATACACAACTGAAGTAAAAAACTGCAGATGATATAACCAACAGTATGTAAAAGATTCATAATGTCACAAGTTCTAAGAAAACAGCCAGAACATGATATACATCGATACAGTACGACACAATACAGAGTTCATGTACAGAAAAACATAGAAAAACCGCTATCAGCGGCATCGCGAGCCTAGTCTTGGTCCCATGCCCTCCTCCTCCTCAGCAATAGCCAAGTACCTGTATAGGGACTCTTTCCCCTATCTACACCTACAGAAACATAATCTGTTTTGGGCCGAAAAGCATTACCCAAATAGGGTGTGAGAAATATATCTTAGTAGGCACCCACCAAAGGCTCGTGCCCAACTGCGTGTAAGCATGCAACAACGGTGTGCAACAGTAAAATGCAATAAAGTAAGTAGTACTCATAAGTAACTAACTACCCGTTATATTTAACTTTAATTTTTCATTAAATCATTTAATTTAGTAACATTCTCTGATCAATATCACCATGCCCTCAGGCCAGCCAGAACCTTGACCTCAGGCTAATATAGTAAAACCACGCCCTCAGGCTTTCCCTCAGGCTATTAAGAATCCAACCCGAAGGTATTTCCCTCAGGAGTAACAATGGTTTCCCTCAGGCATAGGAAGTTTCTCCCTCATGCATAGAAGTCAAGCCCTTAGGAACGAAAGGTTTCCCTCAAGTGAAATAGGATGTTGCCCTCAGGCTAATACATTCACGCCCTAAGGCTCATACAGTGTAGTGCCCACAGGCTAATCACAACAACACTCAGGCTAAACAGGTAACCGGGCCATGCCCAATATATCAAAATGCAGTAAACAAGAAATTACTCTCAAGTATATTCTACAATCACTATAGTTAAGGCTTACCCTCGGGTATCCTGGCCAAACAGATAAACAGAGGAATGCACCCCTCGAGATGGTCCTGGATCCATGCAACGATCCCAAACAACATTTTTATTATCACAATTTAATCACATATGCAACTCTAGGCATTAAATATAGCAACAGACTCAGCCTCATGACACTCCAATATGGGTTCATTGCTCAAAAACGCACAAAAACGCACGACACTTCGAAAAATAACACCAAGCCACCTACTTTATTCACCAAAGAATGTTATACCCAAAAGCCGATTCCAGAAACGCCCAATAACGGCGTAGATCTGATAAAGAGAAAAACCCATTCAAACATATATAACATTCGCTCGTGAAATAATTGGTAAGAACGGAGTAAGTAGAACAAAGGAATTACCAGTGCAGTTCCAATGAGATTGTCCGAAGCCGAATCAGATGCCAGACGAACACTCGGTGGATCTTAAAAGGTTTGACCTCCTCCTTTGGCTCCAAAATGGATCAAATGCCTCCTCTACCAAATGAAGAGGCTACTGCCTGTTTTAAGACAAAAAAAGTACACGACGTGTACTTCTGAGTACACGATGTGTACTTCCTTCATTTAACTATTCACTTGGCGGCACCTCTACACTATTCTACCGTCGACATGAGTACATGACATGTACTCCCAAGTACAGGGCATGTACTGCCACCCAGCTGGCGGCGACTCCACCACCTTACTGTTTAGGCCTACCGACTGACTACACGGTGTGTAAGGTACCACTACACGACGTGTAGTCGGTTTCTTCACCCTTCGTCACCGACAAGGATACATGCCCCGTGTACCCATTCCACACGGCCAAAAGTACATGGCGTGTGGAAAAGTACACGGCGTGTTGATCCAAATTTTAGTATTTTTCCCCATTTTCCATATTTTCACAAAAGAAACCTAAGGAAAAGAGAAAAGAAGAAGACCGTACCTCAAAATAAGATCCGGGTTCTTCCAAACTTCCACCCTTATAACAATTCGTCCCCAAATTACCCTTCCAAAGGTGGTGATGATAAAGCTCAGAATAGCTCTGGCCAATGAGCATGTACGTCGGCCTCCCGCTCCCAGGTCTCGTCTTGCACTCTCCCATGCTACCATATCACCCATACTAGAGGAACTGACCGGCCTCGGAGGACCTTCGTGCTCCCACCAATGATACGAATCAGATGATCCTCAAAGGACGCATCTGCCTCCAGCTCAACCTCCTCAGGATGAAAAACATGAGATGAGTCTTAATGATAGCGGTGCAACTGAGACACAAGGAAGACGTCGTGCATGACTCGGTATCGTTGTGGTAACTGCAACCGATAGGCAAGCAGCCCGACTCTCTCCAAAATCTCAAATGGCCCCACATACCTCGGTGAGAGCTTACCCTGTCTCTTGATTCACCTGTGTCCCAGCCTCATCATAATAAATAGAAAAACCTAATTCCCGACCACAAACTCCAAGGGTTGTCTACGACGAGCAGCATAAGATTTCTGACGAGACTGCGTGGTAGCCATCCGCTTCCAAATCAACTGGACCTGCTCAGAAGTCTCCTGCACGAGCTGTGGTCCTAGTAATGCTGCCTCACCCGCCTCTAACAATCACAAAGGTGATCGGCATGGCCTACCATATAAAGCCTTGTAAGGTGCCATCTCAATAGTTTTCTGAAAACTATTGTTATAGGCGAACTCGACTAAGGGTATATGCTTCTCCCAAGAGCCCCCAAATTATAGGACGCATGCACGTAACATGTCCTCTAGCAATTGTATCATACGATCTAACTGGCCATCTGTCTGAGGGTGGTATGTTGTGCTCATAAGCACCTGTGTACCCAGTGCCCTCTGAAAACTCTACAAGAAATGAGATGTAACGCGGGCGTACCTATCTGAAACGATAGAACGAGGGACCCCATGAAGACGTACGATCTCTCGGATATGAAGCCTTCCAAGCACGTCCACACCGAAGGTCTCCTTGATTGGAAAGAAGTGAGATACCTTCATCAGTCAGTCCACAACAACCCACACGACGTCATTGCCTCGAGGTGACCTCGGCAACCCCGTCACAAAATCCATCGCGACCTCATCCAATTTCCACTCCGGAATGGGTAACTGCTGTAATAGCCCAACTGGTCTCTGGTGTTCTACCTTCACCTGATGACAGGTGGAACACCTCGTGAAAAAACCACATATCTCTCTTTTCATACCCGACCACCAGTACTGATGTCTCAATCATGTTACATCTTGGTAACCCCAGGATGAACTACCCAAGCTAAATCATGAAACTCCAGCATTAGCTCCTCGCATATATCCCCTGGAACCCATACTCGTCCATGGAAATGAAAAACCTCATCATCGCATATCGGCCAACCGTGAGGAGGTTCCTGACTTGCCACCACCTCTCATAGAATGAGGCCTTCTGAATAAGATAGCTGTCTCATCTTCAGTCTATCAAGGAGGGTAGATGTCACAACTAAAGATGAACGATATGTCTACCCCTGACTGTCTTGCACCTCCATATGAATATCAGAGAACAAAGCAATGAGATTCCACTCATCACAGGCCTCCCACACTACCTGTATCTGAGTCTTCATGCTCAGTGCATCAGCTACTGCATTACCTTTACCAGGTGTATAGTCAAGCTCAAAATCGAAGGACTTCAGGTCATCAACCCACCTTCTCTGCCTCAGATATAGGTCACACTGAGTAATGATATACTTGAGGCTTTTGTGGTTGGTGAAAACCACAAAATGATCCCCTAATAGATAATGCCTCCAACAGTGCAACACATGAACAACTGAAGCCAACTTGAGATCATGAGTTGGGTAATTCCTCTCATGTGGCCTCAACTACCGGTACCCGTACGCAACGACTAAATCGCCCTGTATCAACACTGCTCCCAGCCCAATACCTGATGCGCCATAGTAAAATAAATAGATTTTTCCATGCTCTGAGAGTATCAGGATTGGTGGTGATGTCAACCTTCCCTTCAGGTCCTGAAAAGCTGCATCGCAAGCTTCTGACCAAACGAACTTCACTCCCTTCTTAGTCAGTCCCGTCAACGGTGCTGCTAAGCTGGAGAAGTCCTGTATAAAGCGTCTGTAGTAACCAGCCAGCCCTAAGAAACTTTGTATCTCAAACATGTTCTTAGGCTGATCCCAGGAAACTACTGCTCTCAGCTTCTCTAGGTCTATTGGAACTCCTGCCTCTGAGATAATGTGACCCAGGAAGTGAATCTGGTCCATCCAAAAGTTGTACTTTAAGATCTTAGCATATAGCAGATGCTCTCTCAGTGTAGTAAATACAATCTCAATATGGGTGGCATGGTCATGTCAAGTGCGAGAGTACAACAAGATGTCGTCCACGAATACAAACACAAATGAATCGAGATACGGATGGAACACACGATTCATCAGAGCCATGAAAACTGTTGGCATGTTTGTCAGTCTGAACGGCATAACCAAGTTCTCGTACATACCATATCTACTCCAAAAAGATGTAAGCAGTATATTCGATGATCTCACATGCAGCTGATGATATCCAGATCTCATGTCAATCTTCGAGAACACTCATGATCCACGAAGCTGATCAAACGGATCATCAATCCTCGACAGGGGATATCAGTTCTTAACCATCAACTGGTTCACCTTTCGATAATCCACGCAAATTCTGCGGTTACCATCCGCCTTATTCACAAATGGACCAGAGAACCCCGAGGAGAAGTACTGGGTTAGATAAAACCTTTCCCCTGTAGCTCCTCTAACTACCTCTTGAGCTCCTGCAACTCAGGAGTGGCCATCGTATAAGGAGGAATGGACATCGGTGCTACTCCTGGCACATACTCGATAGTGAAATCCACCTCACGTACCGAAGGTAATCCTAAAAATTCTTCAAAGAAGACATCCCTGAATCGATCAACAACTAGAGGGAAATTCATCTGAAAAGTCCCCTGATCATCCATATATAAGCTCGCTATTTGGGCCGTGTCTCCACCTCACCCACGATGCTCTGGTCCAGCTCGACTCACCTGAACATCCCACTCGCCCTTGTACTAAAAGTCTCTGCCCTCTGGTGACGTGAAACACACCCTGTGATGATAGCAGTCTACAAAGGCTCGAATGGGAACCAACCAGTCCATCCCGAGAATGACATTCTAGCTCGTCATCTCTAAGACATAAAGGTCCCAAAGGAAGTGACACCCTCCAACCTCACAGGGGAACTCCTTGCACTGACGCACACCAATCGTTCTAGTCCTCAACGGAGTGTCTAGCATCATTATATCGGAAGAATTAGAAACAGAAAACCCAAGGCTCTCCACAACGGTTACAGATATGAAACTATGTGTAGCACTCGTATCCAAATGTACAGAAGATATGACAGAAGCTATTAAAATAGTACCTCTGACTGTAGAAGGTCCGTGATCCTGCTCGTGCTGGGTCTGATGCACTTTATAAGCATGCCCAGTGCTGCGGCCCTACGACACAGCCTGGCTACCCTGAGCTGTCCCGCCCCGTTGCCTCTGAGATACTGGTGTATGGATACCACGACCATGACCACCATCTCTGGCTACACGCCCTGACGTATTCCAGCTCACGGATTGGTAAGAATCCACTGGTCCTGCTCCCGCATGTGGAGTCTACACATAACCCCTCTCACTAGCCACTAGTAGAAATGCTCTACAAAAGCATTGCAGATTACCCATCTTGCCGCAAGCTCGACACTCCACTGGGTCTCGTGGACACTATGGCCTCTTGTGCCCCTCTCTACGACATTGGTAGCACCTGACCGGTCCACCTGAAGAAGCTTCATGGTTGGTACTTCTGCCCTGAGAGAAGTCCATCTGTCTCTTCCTATTGCCAGTAGAAATAGTACCAGTAACTGGTGCTGAACAGCCCTGGCCCACACCACTAGATTCTTGTAGGTTCCTCAATGTGATCAGTGTCTGGTTCACAATAGAGTGTACATTAGGCAACCTGAAAACATTCACTAACACTCGGATGTCATACCGAAAATGATCCTCAAAATGTCTGGCTCTCAACATCTCATCACCCACTATCACGGGTGCAAAACGCTGAATCTTGGTGAAGCGAGCAGAATATTCCATCACCGACATAGAACCCTCCTGCAAATTCATGAATACTTGAGCACTATCTGCCCTCAGCGTCTCGAGAAAAAAGAAGTCATAGAAGACTGCCAGAAATTCTTCCCACGCCATGTCTTTGTGATGCTCTGACTGGGTGGTGACATCCCACCACCTCTTGGCGCAATCACGTAGCATATAAGTCATGAGCTTGACCCTCCACCCTGAAGGCATCTCAAGGTGCTCGAAAATTTTCTGCATCGATCCTAGCCAAGACTCTTCAACCTGTGGTCCTCCATCCCCCGAAAACGTAGGCAGATGCTGCTACTGGAAGATACGTGTTAGCTCAGCCATAGATGTGGTAGCCTACAGTGCTCCCTGAATGGTCTGCATGAACTACATAAAGCCTTCACAGAACTGTTCCTATGTGCCTGTGTCTGGTATAATAGACGGTGCAACATCTGGCTATACTGGAGGATCCACTAGTATCCCATGGCCCACCATCTTTGGAGTATAATCGTCGCCGCTCTCTTAGCCAACAACTCGCAGTCGTCTAGGCGGCATGAAACTACAAGGTCAAAAGCAAGCCTATGATTCAAGATTATTATGACCAAAAATCAAAGGAACCAAAAAGGAAACAAGAGGAAGAAGGCATTTCAAGATTTGCAGAACAAGACTACACGGTGTGTACAATTACTAAACGGCGTGTACTTGACTTCCCTTCCCCTGTCCGGGTCCTTCTACACGGCTAAGACACACGACTTCCATTGATAAAAAACTACACGACGTGTATATAACCTACACGGCATGTATGGTGTTATTTTACAACTTCCTGTGTTGTTTGTGAAATGGCCGACTACTCGGCTTGACACTACACGTCGTGTTACAACCGTACACGGCGTGTACTGCACCCCGTTTTCCAGCCACCCGACTAACTCCACACAGTCTGTCCTCGGACAAGACTACACGGTGTGTACTACACCCCATTTCCCAGCCACCCGACTAACTCCACACGGTCTGTCCTCAGACAAGACTACACACTGTGTCCCAAAGTTAGACGGCGTTTTCAGGGAGAGGTGACACTGTAACACCCCAAGCTTCTACGGTACGTTTCCCTTTGAATAATGCGATAGCGTGTGTTGTACGCAACCTCGAGTTCTAACACACACCACAACTAATTAAACTATCCGTTGTGAATAGTAATACCTAATTTTTGAAATCATATATATTCTATATTTCAAAATGGACTTCATTTTTGGATTCGGAATATCAAAATTAGCCTAGGGTGAAATTTTGGTACATTTCGGATAACTTTCATATTTTGATGAATAGTGAAAATTTCTAAATTTTAATTAAAAACAACTTTTTTAATCAAAATAATTAATAGTGATAAATTATGAATTTGAGTGGTTTTAAAGTATATTTATAATATATTTTTACCATTCAATTTAATGTTTATCATTGGACATAATTTTACAATTAAACCGATCATAAACAAGTGTCAATCTTTTGATAGTTATTATCTCTTAAAAACACGCTTTTTGTTTTAACAGCGGGAATTAATTTTAAATTAATTTCTGCCACTTCTGTGTTTTGAATTTAGGAAAATGGATTCCATATTTCGAATCAGGATGTTCAAATTATGTAAATAGGTAACTTTTATTTTTAGACATTTTGAATAATTACTGCGGTAAATAATTTATTTACCATGGTTAAAGGGTAAATCCGGTAAATAAGGGTTAAAAAAATAATATTATAATAATACAAAATTACCCTAAAACGTGTCTTAACCCTATTGGTTGATACATGGTCGACCATGGGCATCTTTGGGTCTATTTTGGGACCCCATGGATCCACTTGTAAGTGATAATGACACTTTATTTTAATTAAGTTAAAATGAATACAAAAATGACACAAGCATATATCTTTTAGAAGAACAATTTTTACATAGGGTTATACATGTTGGATTTTCGATTATAAATATTCATTAGAAAGATACAAAGATTTCCTACATAATGATATTTTATTTATAATTTTTAGACAATAAATAAGTTATTTTATTTATGACACAATGATGATGCAGTAATTACTATAATAGTGAAAAATTAAAATAATTGATATTATAAATACCCAAATAAATATAATATGAAACTTTTAATGAATTAAACTAAATTTCTAGGCTAATATGATATATTAGGAGTGATTTAATGGACTTTGTTCGAAGTAATCAATATGTTATGAGTTTCACAAAAATCAACTATTGAATAGTGTCAAAATTGACATAAAAGAGTTCTTAAAACAAATATTATATTATTAATTGATATTAAATTCCTAAAAATCTAAGGTTCGGCCAAGAGACTTATATTATGATAGGTTAATCATTAATGGACCACTTGGGTGTCGCTTGGATGTATATAGTAAGTTTATTAACCATATTATATAAAAATACAAAGAGACATTGTAAAAGTGAAACTAATTAACTTAGAGTTAATACTTAAAGATAAGGTTAATATAAGTACCCAAACCTGTCTAAATTCTATTGGATGAGTTGTTTTCGACCTATCCCCACCTCATCCTTTGAATAGTCAACTTTGGAGCCTTTAGAAACCGAATATGAATTTATTATAAATTAATATTTCTAGCTTTTCCAAAGGTGCCCCTCACCCCTCTTATAAAAGGGCACTCCTCCTTCTCATTTCTTCACACCTTCAAAGCCTTTTGGTTCGGCCAAACTCTGCCCAAATACTCTCCCAACATCCCTAAATACAACCTAGAGGCCTTAGTTTGATCAGAAAGCCAACCTAAGGAGCCCTTTTGATCAAATCAAAAGGAAGAACCCGAAGAAGAGGTAATGATTTCACCACCCTTTTCTAAGTTCATTTCTTCTTCCAATTCTTCTTCCTTTGTTCTTACCATTCTAAAATAATAACTCCAGTATCTCACATATACTGTGATTTTATTATAAATATGGTACAATCATATTCAGTATTCTATCCACCCTTTGAATAACATGTCACCATACGTGCGTACGTACGGCTTACCGTCTCCACGTCGTGGTGTAATTGTTATTCAATATAATATTATTTGGATGGGTATAATAATGATGTGTAACTCATGTAAATAATAAATATAACATGTTAATGATTCTGTATATATGATATACCATCCATTTATATATTATTTTAATATCAAAAGAATGATATTGTCGCTCGTGCGTACGTACGGACTACCGTCTCCACGAACGCGATGAGATTCATTCTCCATCGTATCCATTCAAGTATAATTATCATTTGATGATTTAAAAATGATGTTTAAGGACTGTTTATCATTCTGGATATGAATAAGATACAACAACCATGGCTTATGTAACAAAACATATAAAAGAAAATGAGTAAGTTAACTCCCGAAACGACGATAATTCTAAGATATTATTAACAAATCAATGTTAAAAGATCATATATGATATCATATTAATATATATGATTCTTGTATAATTTAATAACAACTATTTCACCATTATACAGGAGGTTAACCTACCCCAACCAAGGAAAAGTACAAGGTAAGGGTTATTTCACAATCTCTTCATTATCCGAGGTTGTATTATACGTAATAATCTACTGGGATCTCTTTATCATCCACATCCATGTTTCTTCGAAATGTATTTCAAAACATTTTTACTATTTACAAGAATATGGGTTAAAGTCATTTATACCCTTGTTTGACTTTTTATAAGAGGTTTATAAAGGAATCTTTCCGTCGTTTTCAAAACAAGGTCCTTTTTAACCTTTTCGACAGAATTGAGGTAAGAATGTTTTTTTTAACTTATACGGCGGGTGCGGTTATTTTCCGCCGTTATAAAATCGTCGAAGCTTCCCATACAAGCTTATAAGAATATTTTCAAAGAAAATGTTTTATTTTATATGGATCTTAAATGATTTCAAAATAAAAGGAGATATTTCTTTTAAAAGAATTTTGATTTCATCTATGTCAACATCCTTTGATGGATTTTAAGATTATTTGAAGTTGATTTATTATGATACAAAACTTCTATATTGTATTGAAGGTTTTGTGATATGTTTGACTGTGGATGTGCTATTTTTATACCATTCATAGTTTATTGTGAAAGTATTGACATTTCGTATGCTAGTTTTAATACGAATGTTTATGTTATGTTTAAACCTTTTCATATGGGAATGCATTGGACTTAATAAGTGACGGGTGGAGCCCGCTATAGCTCCTCGATGCATCGGTAGGTCTCATGAGACAAACTAGTGTCTTGGCACAAGGCCTTGACAAAATCTTATTTGTAGCCTTGGCACGAGGCCTTGGCTATGTGGTTATGATAGTCTGGCATTATGCATTCCAACATTATGAAAGTGGTTATTGATTTTTGCATGTGATTATTCGATTAGTAGAATATCCATGTGAATAAGTAAATGGCATTATTTCATTTTACTTTTGCCATACCATGTTGAAGTTCAATTTTAAAAGGCTTTTGTTTTAGTAATGCATTGCCTTAAATGTTTATTCTTATTTATGAAAGTTTCCGCTATATTGTTATCCTTACTGGGCATTTGAGCTCACCCCTTTTCTATGTTTTATTTTTCCCCAGGATGTGAAGAAGTAAATTATGAATGACCTGCAGGGATATTATGAGGGGATAGTAGTGTGGATTATGGAGACATTATGTTGTTGTAGTAGTTTTTCATTTTATGATGTATTGTAAAACTTATGAATATATCTAGTGTTTCCAAGGCTACTAAACCAATCGGTCTTTCGAGATTTGATCTTTCTTGTGATCATGCCAATGTTATGTAATAATGCACCGACTCTAGGCAACTAGGGTCGGGGCGTTACAGTTGGTATTAGAGGAAGTTTAGTACAAACCTTGGAAGCTAGATTTAGATAAACTCTGATTAGAGCACGTAGACCTAAGATGAACTTTGAGGATTAGTATAGAAGAACTTCCTAGAATTTTGGTATTGTAGAGATTTTGTGAGTTTTTCGAGCAATACATCCCTGTCTGGATACGAGCAGGTAGAGGCGGCTCTGGCACAGATGTACCTAGGGGTAAAACCCGAAAACACCGCTTTGAGCTAGACTCGAACGGGAACTGGTGCACGACAACGGGCCTTGCTGCACTCTTGGTTACGACACTCCCGGGGGATATGCTTAGGATAACTCTCACTATCATTACAAATCATTATGAAGGGTTTATGAGTATATACTTCCTCAAAGAAAACATTTTTATGATTATGGATTATATCCATAAATAGTTCAATTTATGTTAAGTGTTTTATAAGTATGGGATTATGTATTTTGATGCATAAACTGATCTAGTTTATGCCATTTTTTTTAGAAATGGCGCCTAGTGGAAGAAATGGAAACCGTATCAATGCACGCACTCCATGTAGGGATTGCCCTCCTGCTCAAGATAATTATAGTGGGGCTGGTGATGCAACTGGTGCTGATCAGCTAATCACCGTACTGGGACAACTTACTCAGGTTATGAATAATAACCTTACCCGTATGGAGCACCCTGATCCGCAGCGTGGAGGATCAATGTTAGATCGATTCATGAGACAACAACCACCAACGTTCAATGGGAGTACAAATCCCTTAGTAGCTGAGCAATGGATATTTTCCCTAGAGAAAATATTTCAGGCTTTGGGGAGTAGTGAAAGGGAAAAAGTTACCATGGCAGTTTACCGCCTCACTGGAGATGCTGATCAATGGTGGTCATTGATTCAAAACATGAAGGAAGATGATGAAGTATCAAACATGGAATGGAGGGAGTTCAAAGATCTGTTTTTAGAAAAATACTTTCCTCGCGACCATCGAGCAGATATGGAAAGGCAATTTCTGAGTCTAAGACAAAAGGAGGATGAGAATGTCACAAAGTATGAGGCTAACTTTACAAGGTTAGCGAGGTACGCTGGTGATTATATTCGCAACCGAAGAAGTAAGATTGATCATTTCTTTGATGGGTTAAAACCATTTCTCCGTCGAGCATTAGTCTCACAATCCTTTTCATCGTACGAAGACATTGTCTCATGTGCTATCAAGACCGAAAAGGAATTCTCTAAGTCTTATGACTTTAAAGCAAAGCAAGAGAAGAAGAGACCTGCTGATCAATCTGGGAATGGAAATAAGGGGAAGAAGGGAAAGGTTGAATATCCATCTTGTGGTAAGTGCGGGAAGAAACACCCCGGTGCTTGCCTGAAGGGAATGGGAGTCTGTTACAAGTGTGGTGAAAAAAGCCACCAAGCTCATGATTGCAAGGGGAAGAAGGAAGCTACCAACGTTCAGTGCTACAATTGCAGGGAGATGGGGCATTATGCAAATGCATGTCCTAAGCGTCAGGAGAACATACCTCAGAAAAGGCCAAGGGATCAAGGCCAGGCTTATGCTATCACTACTGCTGAGGTAGAAGCTCCGAAAGACGTGGTGGCAGGTAATTTAATGGTTTCCTCAAGTTTAGCAAATGCATTATTTGATTCTGGATCATCGCATTGTTTCATATCTTCCCAGTTTGCTAAGAAAATTAGATATTTCCAATTTGATTTAATAAGGGAGTTGTCAGTTAAAACTCCTAAGGTAAGTATCGTTGCAACAAAGTTTTGTCAATCAGTCCCCATTAGAGCACATAAATTTTCTTTATCTGCTGATTTCATCGTCATACCTATGATTGAGTTTGATATAATCCTCGGTATGGACTGGCTTTCGGACTATGATGCGAAGATTTATTGTAAGAAGAAAGAGGTTACGATTCTTGATGATAATGATAAGGAGCACCTTATTTTTAGAGCAGAATCGTCACCACCTAATTCTTATTTAGATCCACCCCCTGTAGCTCAACTTAATTCAATTATCGGGGAGGAAGAGAATGAAATAACTGTCGGTGAGGAAAGAAATGTTCAAATAGAGGATGTACCTATTGTGAAAGAGTTTGTAGATGTATTTGAGGAAGATTTACCTGGACATCCTCCAGAACGAGAAGTTGAGTTTTCCATTGATTTAATTCCTGGATCAAGGCCTATATCGAAGACCCCTTATAGAATGGCCACTGTAGAGCTAGTCGAACTAAAGAAACAACTAGAGGAATTGAGTAATAAGGGATTTATTCGCCCTAGTGTTTCTCCATGGGGAGCCCCTGTTCTTTTTGTTAAAAAGAAAGATGGATCTATGAGGTTATGTATCGACTACAGGGAGATCAATGCTATAACGATAAAGAACAAGTATCCCCTACCTCGTATTGATGATTTATTTGACCAACTGCATGGAGCTCAATACTTTTCAAAGATTGACCTTCGATCTGGATACCATCAGTTGTGTGTGAAGAAGGAAGACATTCCGAAGACAGCATTTCGAACCAGGTACGGGCATTACGAGTTTACTGTAATGCCGTTTGGATTGACTAATGCACCCTCTGTATTCATGGATCTGATGAATAGAGTTTTCAAGGAGTATCTCGATGAATTTGTGGTGGTATTTATTGATGATATCTTGGTATACTCTAAAACCTACGAAGATCATGAAAATCACTTGCGCATTATCTTGAAGACTCTGAGGAGGCATGAATTATATGGGAAGTTTAGCAAGTGTGAATTCTGGCTTCAGGAGATTTCTTTTCTTGGCCATATTGTCTCTAAAGATGGAATCTCTGTTGATCCTTCTAAGACCAAGGCAATCCAAGAATGGCCAGCACCTACGAGTATAACTGAGGTACGTAGTTTTATTGGTTTGGCAGGTTATTATCGACGTTTCGTCCAGAATTTTGCCCGATTGGCTAACCCATTAACGAAGCTCACACGTAAAGGGGTTAAATTTGTTTGGACAAAAGAGTGTGAAGAATGTTTCGAAGAACTGAAGATAAGATTAGTCAATGCTCCTATATTGACTCTACCATCGGGGAATGATGGGTTCGTTATTTATAGTGATGCATCGAAGAAAGGACTTGGCTGTGTCCTTATGCAGAATGATAGAGTTATTGCCTATGCATCACGACAGTTGAAAATTCATGAACAAAACTATCCTACTCATGATCTTGAGTTAGCAGCTGTGATCTTTGCTTTGAAGATATGGAGGCACTACCTCTATGGTGAAAAATGTGAGATTTATACTGATCACAAGAGTTTGAAGTATATTTTCTCACAAAAAGAACTCAACATGAGGCAAAGGAGATGGCTTGAATTACTCAAGGATTATGATTGTACGATACACTACCACCCGGGGAAGGCAAACAAGGTGGCAGATGCTTTGAGTAGAAAAGACCATGGAGTTTTGAACAATATGAGAATTGAAAGGGATCCAATTTTCATGGATCTAGTGAAAATGGACATGGGAATAACCAGGGAAGGTGAAACATCAATGCTTTTTCAAATGGTTGCCAAACCATCTTTACTAGAAAGGATTAAGAGTTCTCAGACCGATGACGAAGAATTCCAAAAGAAGATTAAAGCTGTGAATGATGGGAGATTGAGAGACTTTATGTATGAAGATGGAATTTTGAAATTCGGGAAGAGACTTTGTGTTCCCAATATACCTGATCTAAAAAGGGAATTGCTGGATGAGGCTCATAGTTCCAATTTCTCTATACACCATGGGAGCACCAAAATGTATAGAGATTTGAAGGAACATTTTTGGTGGGACAACATGAAGAGGGAGATTGCTGATTTTGTGTCAAGATGTATGGTTTGTCAACAAGTGAAAGCTGGAAGGCAACAGCCTGGAGGAGTCATGCAACCTCTTCCCATACCGGAGTGGAAATGGGACAATATTACGATGGACTTTGTCATGGGGCTACCAAAGACTCCTAGAAGGAACGATGCAATATGGGTTATTGTTGATCGTCTTACCAAGTCAGCACATTTTCTTGCTATAAGAGAAGATCTACCCCTGGAACGTCTAGCAAGACTATATATTAATGAAGTTGTGAGACTTCATGGAGTACCCCTATCGATTGTTTCTGATCGTGATCCCCGTTTTACTTCAAGATTTTGGAAAAGTCTTCAGAAATCCCTGGATACTGAACTTCATTTGAGCACTGCTTACCACCCTCAGACAGACGGACAATCAGAACGGACTATTCAGACCTTAGAAGACATGTTGAGATCTTGCTCACTTGATTTTCAGGGTATGTGGGATCAATATTTACCACTAGTAGAATTTTCCTATAACAATAGCTTCCATTCGAGTATACAGATGGCACCATATGAAGCGTTATACGGAAAGAGATGTCGTACACCAACCTGTTGGGATGACATTGGTGAAAGAAAACTTGTAGGCCCAGAGCTGGTGGAGGAAACGGTGTAAAAGGTGAAAGTAATCCAAAATCACATTAAAGCAGCTCAAAGTAGGCAGAAGAGCTATGCCGATAATCGAAGGAAGGATTTGGAATTTCAAGTCGGTGATCATGTTTTCCTGAAGGTATCTCCATGGAAGGGAGTCATACGTTTTGGTAAGAAAGATAAATTGAGTCCCAGGTACATCGGACCTTTCGAAATTCTAGAACGAATTGGGGCTGTAGCTTACCGATTGGCAATGCCGCCAAGTCTCTCCAAAGTTCACGATGTGTTCCACGTATCTCTGTTGAGGAAATACATGCCTGACCCAACGCATGTACTCACCTATGAGGAATTAGAACTGGAACCCGATCTTTCCTATTGTGAAGAGCCCGTCAGGATTCTTGATACAAGAGAACAAGTACTGAGAAACCGGACGACGCGTCTGGTAAAAGTTTTGTGGAGAAATCATAAGATGGAAGAGGCAACGTGGGAACCTGAGGAACTTATGATGAAGAACCACGCGAGTCTTTTTATGCAGTAATACCCTAGAAATTGCGAGGACGCAATTATTTGAAGGAGGGGAGAATGTAACACCCCAAGCTTCTACGGTACGTTTCCCTTTGAATAATGCGATAGCGTGTGTTGTACGCAACCTCGAGTTCTAACACACACCACAACTAATTAAACTAGCCGTTGTGAATAGTAATACCTAAGTTTTGAAATCATATATATTATATATTTCAAAATGGACTTCATTTTTGGATTCGGAATATCAAAATTAGCCTAGGGTGAAATTTTGGTACATTTCGGATAACTTTCATATTTTGATGAATAGTGAAAATTTCTAAATTTTAATTAAAAACAACTTTTTTAATCAAAATAATTAATAGTGATAAATTATGAATTTGAGTGGTTTTAAAGTATATTTAGAATATATTTTTACCATTCAATTTAATGTTTATCATTGGACATAATTTTACAATTAAACCGAACATAAACAAGTGTCAATCTTTTGATAGTTATTATCTCTTAAAAACACGCTTTTTGTTTTAACAGCGGGAATTAATTTTAAATTAATTTCTGCCACTTCTGTGTTTTGAATTTAGGAAAATGGATTTCATATTTGGAATCAGGATGTCTAAATTATGTAAATAGGTAACTTTTATTTTTAGACATTTTGAATAATTACTGCGGTAAATAATTTATTTACCATGGTTAAAGGGTAAATCCGGTAAATAAGGGTTAAAAAAATAATATTATAATAATACAAAATTACCCTAAAACGTGTCTTAACCCTATTGGTTGATACATGGTCGACCATGGGCATCTTTGGGTCTATTTTGGGACCCCATGGATCCACTTGTAAGTGATAATGACACTTTATTTTAATTAAGTTAAAATGAATACAAAAATGACACAAGCATATATCTTTTAGAAGAACAATTTTTACATAGGGTTATACATGTTTGATTTTCGATTATAAATATTCATTAGAAAGATAAAAAGATTTCCAACATAATGATATTTTATTTATAATTTTTAGACAATAAATAAGTTATTTTATTTATGACACAATGATGATGCAGTAATTACTATAATAGTGAAAAATTAAAATAATTGATATTATAAATACCCAAATAAATATAATATGAAACTTTTAATGAATTAAACTAATTTTCTAGGCTAATATGATATATTAGGATTGATTTAATGGACTTTGTTCGAAGTAATCAATCTGTTATGAGTTTCACAAAAATCAACTATTGAATAGTGTCAAAATTGACATAAAAGAGTTCTTAAAACAAATATTATATTATTAATTGATATTAAATTCCTAAAAATCTAAGGTTCGGCCAAGAGACTTATATTATGATAGGTTAATCATTAATGGACCACTTGGGTGTCGCTTGGATGTATATAGTATGTTTATTAACCATATTATATAAAAATACAAAGAGACATTGTAAAAGTGAAACTAATTAACTTAGAGTTAATACTTAAAGATAAGGTTAATATAAGTACCCAAACCTGTCTAAATTCTATTGGATGAGTTGTTTTCGACCTATCCCCACCTCATCCTTTGAATAGTCAACTTTGGAGCCTTTAGAAACCGAATATGAATTTATTATAAATTAATATTTCTAGCTTTTCCAAAGGTGCCCCTCACCCCTCTTATAAAAGGGCACTCCTCCTTCTCATTTCTTCACACCTTCAAAGCCTTTTGGTTCGGCCAAACTCTGCCCAAATACTCTCCCAACATCCCTAAATACAACCTAGAGGCCTTAGTTTGATCAGAAAGCCAACCTATGGAGCCCTTTTGATCAAATCAAAAGGAAGAACCCGAAGAAGAGGTAATGATTTCACCACCCTTTTCTAAGTTCATTTCTTCTTCCAATTCTTCTTCCTTTGTTCTTACCATTCTGAAATAATAACTCCAGTATCTCACATATACTGTGATGTTATTATAAATATGGTACAATCATATTCAGTATTCTATCCACCCTTTGAATAACATGTCACCATACGTGCGTACGTACGGCTTACCGTCTCCACGTCGTGGTGTAATTGTTATTCAATATAATATTATTTGGATGGGTATAATAATGATGTGTAACTCATGTAAATAATAAATATAACATGTTAATGATTCTGTATATATGATATACCATCCATTTATATATTATTTTAATATCAAAAGAATGATATTGTCGCTCGTGCGTACGTACGGACTACCGTCTCCACGAACGCGATGAGATTCATTCTCCATCGTATCCATTCAAGTATAATTATCATTTGATGATTTAAAAATGATGTTTAAGGACTGTTTATCATTCTGGATATGAATAAGATACAATAACCATGGCTTATTTAACAAAACATATAAAAGAAAATGAGTAAGTTAACTCCCGAAACGACGATAATTCTAAGATATTATTAACAAATCAATGTTAAAAGATCATATATGATATCATATTAATATATATGATTCTTGTATAATTTAATAACAACTATTTCACCATTATACAGGAGGTTAACCTACCCCAACCAAGGAAAAGTACAAGGTAAGGGTTATTTCACAATCTCTTCATTATCCGAGGTTGTATTATACGTAATAATCTACTGGGATCTCTTTATCATCCACATCCATGTTTCTTTGAAATGTATTTCAAAACATTTTTAATATTTACAAGAATATGGGTTAAAGTCATTTATACCCTTGTTTGACTTTTTATAAGAGGTTTATAAAGGAATCTTTCCGTCGTTTTCAAAACAAGGTCCTTTTTAACCTTTTCGACAGAATTGAGGTAAGAATGTTTTTTTTAACTTATACGGCGGGTGCGGTTATTTTCCGCCGTTATAAAATCGTCGAAGCTTCCCATACAAGCTTATAAGAATATTTTCAAAGAAAATGTTTTATTTTATATGGATCTTAAATGATTTCAAAATAAAAGGAGATATTTCTTTTAAAAGAATTTTGATTTCATCTATGTCAACATCCTTTGATGGATTTTAAGATTATTTGAAGTTGATTTATTATGATACAAAACTTCTATATTGTATTGAAGGTTTTGTGATATGTTTGACTGTGGATGTGCTATTTTTATACCATTCATAGTTTATTGTGAAAGTATTGACATTTCGTATGCTAGTTTTAATACGAATGTTTATGTTATGTTTAAACCTTTTCATATGGGAATGCATTGGACTTAATAAGTGACGGGTGGAGCCCGCTATAGCTCCTCGATGCATCGGTAGGTCTCATGAGACAAACTAGTGTCTTGGCACAAGGCCTTGACAAAATCTTATTTGTAGCCTTGGCACGAGGCCTTGGCTATGTGGTTATGATAGTCTGGCATTATGCATTCCAACATTATGAAAGTGGTTATTGATTTTTGCATGTGATTATTCGATTAGTAGAATATCCATGTGAATAAGTAAATGGCATTATTTCATTTTACTTTTTCCATACCATGTTGATGTTCAATTTTAAAAGGCTTTTGTTTAAGTAATGCATTGCCTTAAATGTTTATTCTTATTTATGAAAGTTTCCGCTATATTGTTATCCTTACTGGGCATTTGAGCTCACCCCTTTTCTATGTTTTATTTTTCCCCAGGATGTGAAGAAGTAAATTATGAATGACCTGCAGGGATATTATGAGGGGATAGTAGTGTGGATTATGGAGACATTATGTTGTTGTAGTAGTTTTTCATTTTATGATGTAATGTAAAACTTATGAATATATCTAGTGTTTCCAAGGATACTAAACCAATCGGTCTTTCGAGATTTGATCTTTCTTGTGATCATGCCAATGTTATGTAATAATGCACCGACTCTAGGCAACTAGGGTCGGGGCGTTACAGACACTGACCCGTGTTGTTAGTTACCCGACCGAGTCCCCAGGTCACACTACACGGCGTATCCACCATTGACACATTGTGTTCTTTCAAAGAGTTCACTGACCCGTGTTGTTAGTTTCATGGTCAGACTCCTGGTCAACACTACACGGCATGTATATCATGTGCACGGTGTGTTCTGCCAAAGATATTCCCTTTTCCGTGTTGCTGTCAACACTGTTTATGACACAGGAAGCAACTACACGGCGTGTACGTAGGGTACACGGCGTGTACTAAAAATTTTTACTTTTCTTCCCGAATAGAAGAACATACACGGCATGTCTGAAGTACTACACGACGTGTATACTGGGTTTCCGGATAGTATGCCTCGAAAACTTCTTTGGAACCCAGATAATTACTGAAAAACAATACCTAAGTGTCAAATTCCGACCCGTGAGGGCCCGTACTCCCCATGAATCAAAGTTTGACATCTCATATGTGTTATAACCAATAAAAAGTTGATGATCCACCAAATTCTGGTCGATGGGTGCCCATACTCCCCAAAAAACAAAGTTTCGCATGCATTCTATAATCAGGCTCAAATACAATTACCCTATCACATTGCAGGTATTTTATCAGAGCATCTATCACAACAGCATGCTTTTCTAGCACAACAACTATCACAACAACATGCGAATTTCTAATGCACCTAAATGGCATGGAAACTATGCATGGCATGTGATTTCTATCATTTTCCTATATGATGCATGGGATGTAATACCCTCATCTCATCGGGTTTCAACTAAATAGAACCCACAGATAAATTATAAACATCTCAATCTCAAGTGTGTCGCCCAACGGTGAAATCAAATTAAATGTAAAATTTTCAAAATTAAAGAATTGAAAAACCAGGAAAATTGGATTTCCCCTATACACAGGTTAGCTACGCTTGGGCACAGCTTATTACCAACTACCATTCGTCCTATCCCAGACTACGATTCCAAATTGTAAGTCAAGGAAAAGAAACTCTTTGATACCACATTGTAACATCCCGGACCCAGGTGCCACGCAACGGGTTCCCCGAGCCCGGTTCGCCACGTGACCTCAAGCGCATTTCCCCAAACACCAGAGGCTGCCGACTAGCAGTGAGGGACCATGTCAGATAGTGGGGAATCTATGCCCTCATTTGTCAAAGTGTAGTGCAGCGGAATACAAAATAAACATACAATGATAGCCAAAGCAGTTAACCATACACAACTGAAGTAAACAACTGCAGATGATATAACCAAGAGTATGTAAAAGTTGAACATGTCACAAGTTCTTAGAAAACAGCCAGAACAAGTTATACATCGATACACTACAACACAATATAGAGTAAAATTACAGAAAAAAAGAAAAAAAGCTAGCAGCGGCATCGCGAGCTTAGGCTCGGTCCCATGCCCTCCTGCTCCTCAGCAACAGTCAAGTACCTGTATATGGACTCTTTCCCCAGTCTACACCTACAACAACGTAATCTATTTTGGGCCGAAAAGCGTGACCCAAACAGGGTGTGAGAAATATATCTCAGCAGGAACCCACCAATGGCCTGTTCCCAACTACGTCTAAGCATGCAACAACGGTGTGCAACAGTAAAATAGAATAATGTAAGCAGTACTCAAAAGTAACTAACTATCAGTTATATTTCCATTTAATTATTCATTAAATCATTTAATTTAGTAACATTCGGTGCTCAATAGCACCAAGCCCTCAGGACATCCAGAAGCTTTCCCTCAGACTAATATAGTAAAAACACACCCTCAGGCTAGCCCTCAGGCTATTCAGAATCCAACCTGCAGGTATTGCCCCCCGGAGTAACAGAATTTTCCCTCAGGCATAAAAAGTGTTGAGCTCAGGAACAGAAGTGAATCCCTCAGGCACAAAAGGTTTCCCTCAAGCGAAATAGGATGTTTCCCTCTGCCTAATACATTCACGCCCTCAAGCTCATACAGTGCAGTGCCCACAGGCTAATCACAACAATTCCCTCGGGATAAACAGGTAACCAGGCCATGCCCAACATATCAAAATGCGGTAAACAAGAAATTCCTCTCAAGGAAATTCTACAGTTACTACATTTAAGGCTTACCCTCGGGTATCCTGGCCAAATGGCTAAACAGAGGAATGCACCCCTTGGGATGGTCCGGGATCCATGCAACGATCCCAAACATCATTTTTATTATCACAATTTAATCACCTATGATACTCTAGGCATTTAATATAGAAATGGCCTTAGCCTCATGACACCCCAATATGGGTTCGTAGCTAAAAAACTCACAAAAACACATGACAGTTGGAAAAATAACACCAAGCCACCAACCTTATTCGCCAACGAACATTATACCCGAACGATGATTACAAAAACGCCCAAGAACAGTGTAGATCTGACGAAGAAAAAACCCATTCAAACATAAATAACATTCTCTCGGGAAAGAATTGGTAAGAACGATGAAAGGAGAACAAAGGGATTACACGCGAGGTTCCAACGAGATCTTCCGAAGCCGGATCAGATTCCAGAACAACACCCGGTGGATCTTCAAATGTTCGTCCTCCTCCATTGGTTCCAAAATGGCTCAAATGCCTCCTCTTCCGAATGAGGAGGCTACTGCCTATTTTAAGCTGAAAAAACAAAGTACACGGCGTGTACATCTGAGTACACGGCGTCTACTTCCTTCATTTAACTGTTCCCATGGAATCACCGCCACACTGTTCATCCATCGACATGAGTACACGGTATGTACTCCCATGTACACGGCGTGTACTATCGCCCAGCTTGCGGCGACTCCACTGCCTTACTATTTAGGCATGCTGACTGACTACACAATGTGTAAGGTACCACTACACGGTGTGTAGTCGGTTCCTACACCCTTCGTCACCGACAAGGCTACACACCCCATGTACCCATTCCAAATGGGCAAAAGTACATGGCGTGTGGAAAAGTACATGGCGTGTAGTTCCAAAATTTAGTATTTTCCCCATTTTCCATATTTTCTCAAAAACACTTAAGGAAATGATAAAAGAGGAAGCCCGTACCACAAAATAAGAACTGGGTTCTTAAAATGAGATACATATAGATAAAAAAACATGATATACACACACACACACAGAACAACATACTATAAGATATGTTGTATTAGAAAAGATTATAAATAAAATAAAAAATATATAGACCATGCAATTGCACTACATCTTGAGATGTAGATAGGGTGGAAGGTGGAGGATAGGAAGAGACTTGGGAATGAGGGTACTGAAATACAGTTGGGGATGATATTTTAGAATGGGGTATACATTCCAGCCACATCTATTTGTTTGGGGGTCCTATGGGGGATAATAAGTGAATGATGGAGTGTTATAAAAGGGGAGGGATGAAGATATTGGGGGGGGGGGTTAGCGAGAATATTCTCTAGTTAGTTCATACCATCCTGTTAGTTTCGGCAAGAGAGAATGAAAGTATAAATGAATAAAGTCTAACTAATGGTAGCTATGAAAAACTAGGACCTTAATAATGGTAAAAATGATGTTGTGACCCAAAAAGATACAAAAAAATAGAGACATTCAATTTAAACAAGAAACCAAAATGATAAAACAAAAAACACCACTTGAATATGATGCTTCATGCGAGGCCATGTATTCTACCTCCATTTAACATGGAAGGGGACTAAAATAAATAAAAACTACAAATATAATAATAATTAAAGTAATAAATAAATAAATTCATTATAAACTTACATCATAGGATCCCTTCCACCATCACCATGATGCACATATTCATGTAGTGTTCTAACCTCATCTACCAATATAGAATTTACCTCCTTTGAAGAATGCATCCATGACTCTGAATTTTTCACCTACTATGTCATGTTTGAAAAAAAAGGAGTTGTTGCCTCAGTTCATGAAACTAATGAATGAGAAATCCCTGTTCCATAGGTCAAACTATATCCATGTCCATCATGATCAATAATACTATGGAATATCACATCCCTTCACATGGAATGTTGTCACTGGAACTCTGGAATCTGTGCTAACTCAGCATCAAATTAATCTTATCTAATATGTAAATATAAATATATAAGTGTATATATTCTTATGTAATTATTGATAATTAGTACAACAACCTGATATAAGATCTTCACACTTCAAGTCATTTCGATTAGAAGTAATCATCCACACTGACATTTTATCATTTAGTGGACCTTTCATCCATAATTGTATACCAATAATATATAAATATAGTACTCAAAACCATTTTAAATGATAAATTTTAAAAATTTAATAATAAATAAATCATGTTGAATCTGGTACACATGACAAGTCACAAGCCTGTGAGGTGGTTCCTACAATGAACGATTCTCAGAATGACGTGTTGCATCCTCTAACATTCAATTGATTCAAATATAAAACATGTATAATGGTACACATTCTTTGAAATATATAAACCAAAATAAAAAAATCAGTGTTGCAACCTCAGTATACTAATGTGAAACTAACTAATTCCACTGAGATGGGAGAGCCCCTATCAGGACTCTAGAAACAATGTTTGGGGAACCCACATGTTGTACCCAGGGATCCCTCTTGACTCTCACTTTATGATCATTCAAAATTTTATGAAATTTATCCACACACACGTGCCTAAAATCATTGGGGCACACTCTTAGATTATCCTATTTTAGAAAAAAAATCATCATACATGTTCGTATTTTCTAAACATAGCTAAGAAACTAAAATTATCCTCTTACCTGAAATTACCTTTGTAAATAAGCTAATGTATCATGGGAGAATGATTCCCAGACACGTTTAGTTAATGGAAATTTATGTTGGTCATATATGATATCCCCCACTAGGTGAATAAATGTTTGGGCACACACTACCACAGGATGGTATCTCTCATCAAATGATACATCTTATGTCTAAATTTCAGGAATAAATACCATAAAAGGGCCTCTCTTATGAGAGGAAGAATCAATAGAGTCAAATCCTATTGAAAATTTTCTCATATAAAATTAGACATATGTTCATATATAGGTTTTACATATAATTAAATATTGAAAAAAATTACATCCATGCATACCTTGACCGTTAGACATAGATGTCTTTTTAGAATGATGTTAATCTTCGACATGTTCCCCTGAAATGTATGTAGTCATATAAATAATTAGTACAAAAATGATTCAATGCCTAATATTATTCCATATAATGTGAACTACAAAAGAATCATGTAATTTTTATTTTTTGGACACATATTTCATTAAATATAAAGGGGTGTTGAATTTTAATGATTTTTTTATAGTTATAAACTTTTTCTACAAATTTATCAAGGAGTTAACCAAACACCATGGGTAGTACATACTCAACAACCTATATGGATGGAGAAAGAAAATATAGAGAATGTGAATTGGGATAAATTACACAATTCATGCATTTAATAATGGAAAATTTCATACCAAATAATATTCTCACAAAAGAAGTGCATTCCATGCCATACAGAGAAGGGGTGTTAGAAGAAAACACAGAGAGAGAGAGAGAGTTATTCACCATTTTTTCATTAGAAGAAAATAAATTATGAATCCATAAAGTTATGATGAAATTATAGAGATTTTTTGGGTATCATAGTTGATATGGAATGGAACTAGCCTTCATTAATGGTAATAATACTTAGATATGTTATGGACAACTGGATACTACTACAGATGAGTTTGATGAAGTTTAATTGGATTGAAAATAAAATATTTTCTAAGTGTGCTACTCAAGTTACCAAGTTGGTGTATTTGTATAAACTTTCAACTATATAAACAAGATTTGATACTATGAAAAGATTTTTATAAACATAACCTTATTTTTGTGAAAGTTTCATATGAACTCGACTCATAGGTGAATTATATATATGTAGATATATATTCTTTAAGAATGAGGCAGTTCAGTGATTGATCAATAAATGTCTATATAAAAATTAAAAATTTCACCATAAAATCATTCTTGGATCTGTATATACATCAAGCTAGTTAGTATAAGCATGAATCCTTTCTTCATAAATATGATTTGAGCTATGTAATCCTGACTTTATAGAGGTGTATATATTCATGTAATCACATTTCATTGACTCGTGTGGGTTTATTTTAAAGGGGAAAGGATTATTTTCCCATATAGAAATTGGGATGTAAAGGAATCTGACCATCTGAAGATAGATTCTATTATAAACAGTTAAGTTACTTTTCAATAAGGTCATTTAAGAGACTGGTTGAAGGTCTACATATAAGTGGGTAAGGATTCCTCTATAATATTTTATTCAGTATCAATATCAAGGACTTCACAACCATTGGTACTAATATAATTAATTCTAAATCTATCTTAGATTAAAAATATCCCTTTCCCATTACCTCATGTGGTAATGAAGGTGATAAGAATGGTGAGGAAAATATGATGTAAAAATTTATTATATTCTAAATAAATACACTTCTATATCTTCTTTGTGGACAACTATCGCTAATGGTAATAAAGTAACTATGTAGGTTATTCTATATATTATTTCTCTAAGTTGAAATTAATCATTTTTTGTAATTGGGAAGTGAATAGAAACTAATGATGATAGAGTTACAAATTGATCTCCTTCAATGTAAAATGATATTCTCTACAAGGGTTATCCGAAGGAGGTTTCTTGTTCCATTGCTTAATGATCTAATATTGGAATATCATGAGGTATTCATGCCAAGAGACAGGATAATGTTATGGATACTGATGATTGAGATCTACATACTCCATCTTAGAAGGATACTATTAACATATCAAACATGGATGTAAATTTTGTGGAATGTGTCCTATTAAATTCACTAGAGCTTAACATATGGATAATAAATTAAATACTTGTCCAGAATAAAATCCACATTATTTCTAGAATTAAATTCTGATATTCTATAAGAGAAAATGATAAAATGGAGGACATAATTATTTCTCCATTAGATGAAGAATATGGGCCTTAGTAGAAAACCATGGTATAAAGGATATAGTGATATAAATGTTGTAGAGGTGGACCTCAATATATTGGTATTATAGGTAATGATTTGTTTGATGGTTTTCTTTGACAACATTTGTAGCTGTATGGAATCCTTTGGAACATGAGTTCTTTACTATTCATAGCCTTTTTTTTGGAATTTATTTATAATAAATGAAAATTTACCATGTATGAAAACAACCTCCATGTTTCCTTTTTTACATTATTTTAAGAAAAAGAAACAATGAATATGGGTTTATGAACAACATGTTTCAAATAATAAAAATCATAATATTAATAATAATAATATTGTATTTAATAATAATACTACTAATTAGTGTGGTATCATAGATAAGAAATTAAACATTTACACTACATGGTGGAAATAGTTAACATATTTTGTTTATTATTTTCTTATCATAGTTTACATATATTTTATTTTTTATGTGTTTTATTATATAAATATTATAGGAATTTTTGTTTTTATATTTTTCTAGAAAATAATTTCTTTAAATATTTTTACTATAGTTTGTTTCATTTTTCATGTGTGTATATATTAAAGATAACGACACTAAATACAAAAAAATAATAAATAGTTTATAAAATGTTTAAAAACATTTAAATTTTTTAAACTTATAATTTGGAAAACAATAATACCATTCATTAAACATGAAAATTGACCATTTCTCCTTCAATGATATCTCTAACCCAAAGAATATCTTCTTCACATTGAAGTACGATGCATTGATCATGCTATTGGGAAACAAAGTGAACAGTATCAGGTTCATCTCATTCAATTAAAACAACTAATCACCATGAAATTTTTATAGAAAATTTCCAATATTTATTATATGGCAAGGTAATGAAGAAAACTTTCTCTGATAGTGATTTCAAAATGAAAGGTTCATTATTACTTCATTCATCTTTGTATAACATACTATTAAAATTCCCCAATGTAAACTAACATTGATAGACTTTACTCCCTCATACTAGATAAACCCAATTAGACTTTGAGAATATGTTTTTCAACTTGTCTTCATATATGAATTCAATTATTTCTTTCAATTGAGCATATTAATAAAGAGAATAGACATATAGAAAACCAATTCCACTCTTTTAGGTTTCTCATTTTTCATTGACATCTTTAATTCAAAACCGAAATCCATTAGAATCAAAAGATTTGTAATGATGAGCTATTATGGGCGAGCCCTCATGTAGTGGGTTAAATTCATTCGTTAGTGTAGTATCACTTAACTCTCATTGGATATGGGCATATATATTTCACATATTTCGTTAAAACGTTATGTAGAATGAAATTAAAATTATACTTCAATCGTAATGAAATCCATTTATATGTACAAAATACTTGAACCAACCATGATATGACGAATGATTAGAATGTTGAATTTGATAATCTCTCACATGATACATATGTTCTTTTAGCTCATTAATTTGTTTCCTGCGAATGATAACACCTTGTTTAAATGACCAACTTTATATATGCAAATAGAACTTGTAAAATTTAAACAGGAAAACTTATATGACACTTAATACATCAATGGTGAAACTAATGGAGTATTCAACAAGTTATATCAATGAGTTTTGTCCACTCATTTTTTTCCATATCAAATATAGTTCCTTTACCAACTAGACAATCTTGAATTTGAGAGGTCTTGTCCAATTTTATTTTAGGATCCGTAAGATTTTATGTACAAAAAGTAGTACACTCATTCATAAAATAACCATTGGTTATTGATTCCTTTGGAAGAGCTCTATTACATATAAATTGTTTCAATGTATTCAAATACTGCTCAATATGATACATCCACTTGAATTTCATTTGACCAATAATCATTACATCATTAGTTAGGTGGACTATCAAGTGAACCATAATATCAAAAAATGAGGGTGGAAATAGTTTTTCCACATGACAAAGAATAAGTTCAATTCTATCCTATAAAATTTTTAAATCACCCATTCATTGATTTCATAACCAAAGATTTATAATAAAATTACTCATCTTAATCAATGGTTAAACAACATTGGCTGATAAACAATCATGAATTGTAATTAGAATCAACTACTAAAGTAGTATGTGATTGTCATGAATTTTAAACCCTTGAAATATCATGATAATCAAATTCAAACTCTTTGAAATATTATAAGAATGACCATCAAGATCCTATAGAATATTTACAATTGAAATAAATGTCTCTTTCTCTTTTTTTCTCATTGTATACAGTGGATCATGAATGTGTGCCTTGTTTCCCTCACCAAAGTGTAAATGAAATTGTTTTCTTAAACCAATTTCCTCAAAATCACATCCTGAATTGACATGATCCTTTGATTTTACAATAACACATAAAATGGACTACAATATATTATCAGAGACCTTTTTTCAATTTTCATGAAATTTTTGTTATGCCTTAATAGTTTAGTGTTCCAGTAAGTGGGAATAAAAAAATTATTATCTTCATCCAATAGTGATTACACTGGCTACCTTCACCATGAATATTAGTGAATGGATGATCCACCATATCCTATAATTCATATACCATGAAGATATTTTCTTCCTCCAACTGTAATAATATTTCTTCACATTTCATGATCATTTGTGTTGGGATGAATTCTCTAGAACCCTAAAATGACACATATTCGTTTCTAAAACATTGTTGAGGAGGATGAAAACAGATGTGATCCATGTATGCATGCTTTTTATAATGATTAATCCAAGTACAATTTTAACATTTTTTGCAGCAAGGGAAAGAAAATTCCCATTTCAAACTGAAACCTGACATCTTTTCAGAAACCAGCATGTCATTGATGGTCCAAAATATAGAAACCTGCTATTTGAACATTTCATTCATATCATAGTCATAATTCATCACTCAATCCCCCCAAAATTCATTCAAATCATCAATAAATGTCCGAAGGTAAATATTAATCTTATCCCCCAGACTTCTAATCCCATCAATAAGAATGGAAAGTAGTAGAATTTGTTGTTTCATACAAAGCTACAAAGGAAGATTATAAGGAACCAAAACCACATGCCATTTTATATGAGTAGAACCAACCATATACCTGAATGGATTGAAACCATCTACTTATAATCCCAATTTAACATTACAACTATCTTTTTCATGGTGAGGGGGTCTCTAATAAAAATCCTTCTATATAACAGTGTCTTCCATGTGGGATATCATATCACTCTACTTATTTATTTCCACATGCCATTTCCTTAATTGAGAAACTTTATATGACATAAATAATCTTTTCAACCTCATCTTAAGTAGAAAGTAACATATTTTCTTTACAAAAATCATATTCCCCTATTTCATAGACTAAATATGATTAGTCTGATTTCCCCTGTTATCATTCCACCTGGAAGAGTATTAGACCACATAATTATTCAAAAGTATATTTTCCTTTATAAATTTCATAATTTTTTTTTCAAATGAATCTATAGTCTCATATAGGAAACATAAGTTCTCTTTCCACTTTCCATCCTGATAATACAACTCATGAATCTTTGTGTTAGTAGAAAGTAATTTTTTCAATAACACCAACAACATGTCAAACGATGTGTCTGACCACTAATTCAATGTATTCATTTGAAATCCTCCATGATAAATTCCAGTTTAGTGTAAGAAGTACACCTATAATATAATTTAGTTTTTTCATCATTACGTATTTCATTAAACTTCAGTGAATCACAATCTTAACCAGAGCATAGATTGATATCACTGGTCTCTACATTATGGATGTTAAGGCTTTCAGGTTCCATCTAATGTACTATATCAGTAATAATTTGATTCATAGAATCATCCATCCTCACAATAAAATACATGGGAACTACTTATGTACGATGATAATGAATATATTCTTCCCCATGATGAGTCTAACTCTTATAATATTTTATAATCCCATTCAATAATAGGTTCTCCCTCAGGATATCTTGTATGAATTGATACATTCTTGCAAATTTTCTACAGGGACAAATAATATAGTCACTTTGACATCCTGTAGTGAAATCAATAAACATCATAATTCCTTAAAAATATTATACATATGTTTTATTTGGAAGATCAATACATCTCTTTTCCATATTCATATTTTTACAACAAGCATTAACATTTACACAAGTCTTTATATTTCATGAATTTTATGAATTTCATATCACAAAAATATATTTAAAATAAATAATAATGAATTGCATGTGATTTAAATTCATACTTGTCCAAAAAAGAAATATAATTTAGAAATTACATGATCTTTTCATTATATTTAATTAATTATACATATAATTTTTAAAAGTCATATTTTGTACAAGACTAAATATTTTCTAGAGAGTCATTTATAAAACATGTTTGTATAAAACACTTATTTTTAACAGAAATAAAATTTTAATCAAATGAATATATAATTTAAAAATCCACTAAGATTTCAAAATGAAATAAAATTAATTAAACATTATAATTTTGTAAAATAAATTGGAATTAAGGGGATGTATACATTTCTTATCATCGAAACATTAATAAAAATTTATAAAATCCCAAGTCATTAAAATTTAATTGGGTTTGTTCATTTCTTTGGTTGAGGTTTTATTAAAATATTGGATATACTCTTGTAGTAATGTAATGAACATTGGATTAATGGGTGATTTTTTAGAGTTAAATGTTAAGTGTTATTAATATAGGAAAAAGTTATATTTATTATATTGAATAAAGTTTTTATATATGTAGAATAATTTTTGGTTTTTATATTTTATTTGGTGATGTGAAGTCAAGGAAATCCAAAGGATATTAAAAATTAATGGCTTGTTTGAATTGCAGGCATACATTATTTGAGGACATGGTGGTATCACCACCAATTAAACTCATGTTTATGTGAATATATGGTTGTCGAAACTGGTGAAAAATTATATTTCAATCTATAACACACAAAAAATCAAATAAAATAGACAACATAGACAACAATGATCCTATAGAAGTGATTTTCATCTAACCATGTTATATAATAAACACATCTTATAATCTAAGATGGATAATGCTATATTTAATTTACACATATTGATGGGTCTCATTAAGAAAAAAAAATAAAATGGGGATATCTATCATCGTTAATGAATTCCCCTTGCAATGAAATGAAATTTTATCATCAATTTCAATATCCATATCGCCACCAATCCCAAAAAATATGGGGAGATATTACTCCATATAATCAATTGATTGAATTATATTTTATGATAGCTAAATATATATTTAAATGATTGAGGTGGTAAGAATATAACCTTTGATTATATCCTATCATTAATATGACTTGATGGAAATAAGGTTTATAACTAAAGTAAACTATCTATTTCCAGCTATGAAATACCAAATTCGCTAATTATAATTTAATAATTGGGGTAACATACACATATTGATTCACATTATGATCAAGAAAAGCCTATATTTACTTATGATATCTACTAATTAATGAATAAAATACAATAATTACAATGAACATAATCCATATATCTAATATGATTCCATATATGATAAACTATACATAATTCATTTAAAATATATCATATCTATCATAAATCCTTTAACCAAAGACATTAGTTCCTCCCTGATGACTCTATAAGAGAAAATATTATTAAATATGTTATATCCAATCATGCTAAGAAGGAGTCTTAGGCAATTGATGAGGGAAGGTCAAAAAAACTTATATCCACACACCCATGAGAAAAAAATTAGTCTTCATGAAACTTTTATATCTAAATTAGGTAAAGCATTAATAAAAAAGTCACATGTAGGATATTCGAGGATAGAGGAGAAGGTGATAAATGGAACTAAATCCTACATTAATAAATATATATGATAAATCACGTAAATTTTTGAGAAGCCTTTAGAATAAGAAATATATTATAAATTCTGACTACCTATATTTATTTTATTATAATTGAGTATTTTTTATTTTCCTATGTTTTCCTCCATTGAAAATTTTTTAATCTATTGAATAGACGAAAAACCTCAATTTTTATTTAATTTTGAGATTTATGAAATTATTTCCCTTCATATTTTAATATTTATTTATTGTTCTTAATCTATTTTCACCCAATTTTGCAAAATTATGATGTTAAATTGATTGGGTGTGTTGATGACTCCTATTAACTTACACACTTTTCTCATTAACCACTAGTACACATTATAATTGGTTCCATACATTATATTTTTCTTCATATTATAGATTTGGATAGATCATGGGCCATATATAATGGGATTACATCACTAATTTAATAAGATGAGTGGAGATGTTAGATTAGTTAAGAAACAAAATATATTTTATTGTGTATACTAAAACATAATGATCTAAAAAGGAAAAGGAAAATAAGGAATTTGTGATCCCGTAATATCATAAAAAATGTGCAATTCATAAATATTGATACACTATAATCAAAAAAATTAAGGAAACCATTACTATAGAAAGACAAATACTAAAAAAATGAAACAAAGCATACTAACCTGCATGAATGTGTGGTACATGAAAAAAATCACCAAATTACAATCTTTGACTATCAACCTTAATGACTAATCCCCTAACCTATAAACTCCCAATACTCGGCCAAAATAATTACTATAGATAACCTCGAAAAAACCATAGGACACTTAAGGTTTGCATACCAAATCTGTGAGATGTTTGATAATAAATTTTGTATGAGACCAGTTGTGGGTATATATGAATGAATTAAGGATTCATTTTTATAGATGCTATTGTGAAAATATATCAATTATAAAGTAAGTATTTTAATATTTTCTAGTTTTATTCACTAGTCAACATGTGGGTGATATTATTATCTCTGTTATTTTTTACTCAGATTTAGAGAATGTATTTCTTTTTTCCCATTTTAGTTATTGATGTGCCCAAAATAAAAACCCTAAAACTGAAAATAAGGATTACCTGATGGCGTGAAAAATACAAAACCAAGTGAATATAGATGTTGAGTCAGTAGACCTTCTAAATGCGAGGGAGAGGAAACTGTGAGTTTGGATGGGCGGAACATGGCCCTGGGTCAGTTATAGCGATGGGTGATGCACAAGCATAAGGATCCGAGAAAGGGAGGCAGTGGCATAGGTGGGGAGGAGAGTTATGGAGGGAGAGGGAGATAGAGTTGGAGGTGCGGAAGGTGGTTTATTTTTTAGGCTTGAAACCTCCTAGGTGGTCTCCCATTCTAGAGGATCCAAAAACCTAAATTTATTATAGTTTTTACTCCATCTATATGTAGTGAAACATTTCTCAAATCATTTCCAAATATAGAATACTCACGATCAATTTTATTTCACCAAAGGCACCCACATTCAAAAATTACCTCACTCAAAAATAACATGGGGCAGCCAGGAAATCATAATAAATATGATCAATAACCATGAACATGTTTTTCTAATGTGTTTTAGATTTTTTTAAGTGTGTCGAGGTTAAAAAAATTAAAAATATGCTTGAAAGGCGGCAACACACCCGCCTCCTTTCATCTAAAAAACTTATATATTTATTTTATTATATTTATAAATATATTGTTTTTTATATTATGATATATATATATATATATTGTTTGTTTTATGTTTATAATTATGTAAATATCATTTGAAAGTAAAAATATTATGTTTTTAAGTAGTAGATTTTCTGGTGCTCAAGGATGAGATATTTTTAAGAACTAAGCATATTTCGTGTTGATCATAAAGTTGATATAAATATCCATGAGGTGAAAATGGGTCTTTAAGAGAAAAATGGTCCTGGAATTTAATGTGAATATATATAAATAAAGTCTAGTGACTAAAGGGTTTAAACAATAATATGGCATTGAATAGAATGAAAACTTTTCATCCAGGACATCCACCTGGATCGTGCTCACCACTTGAATTTTTCATATATAGCACATGGAAGACGCTAGTTTTTTCATCCATTTTACCAATACCTCCTTTTCATGTGAATTGATAACACAACAATGATTCTCCTTGGTTATTATGTGAGAAATCAATCATTTTTTCTTGGGATCATCCTCGAAATTCCTTCTTTTTTATCTCACTTCCGAGTAACCCTATAGTGACATCAAAGAACCTTGGTTTTTATCCACATAACATATTCTCAATGACATCTATTAGAGATCCTCTCATCAATCCCTCAACCTAAATGAGATCTCATCCTGGTGTATATTTCTAATCGAGATCCATTTTTTGTCTTCAGTGTCTAGTCCTTTACATGCATTCATTAGATCCAAAACTGGTTGTCACCAAGGGGAATCAACATGAAAATGGTATGTTTTTACGAAATAGATTTTGTTGCTCTCAAATTTGAGAAATTTTTATGAACTAATTATGGGATCTGGTTGATCTTGAATTTGATATAAATATCATTGGGTGAAAATGGGTCCTTAAGGGAGAAATGGTCTTGGAAGAGAAAATGGATCTTTAGATGGGTTCAATATCTAGGGTTAGTTTTAATATATAATGTTCCAAATTCATTAATATTTTATAAGAATTAAATTTTACTATTATTTTAAACCATTACAGTAGTATTTATATTCTTTTTTTTAAATTCATTTCATTTTCATTTATTTATTTTATTTACGAAACTCATTTTAATTTCAACAACATTTTAAATTTTTAGGCCATCTTTTTAATTATATTTAGAATGTTTTTATAATTTATATTTTATAATATTTTAATGTTATCTACTAGAAATTTAATAATTATTTCTATGATTAATGTAGTTGACATTAAAATATGTAAAATCTAAATTGTGCAAAAAAAAATTAATGAAAACTGAAACAATTGATAAACATGTAAGAAGGTTCAATATTAGTAACAATATTGTCATTTAAATAGACATAAAACATAGAACTGAACAAGTATGGTAAATGTCTATGTCTATGTCTATGAAGAGGATATTCAATCCCACATTGTGGTCTATGATAGTAGGCCCGTGTTGAGTTTTTTGAGCTCTGTGATTGGGTGGAGTCTGATGACCTGGAGATGGATGATCTTCAAGAACTGGACTGTTGATTATTTTATAATCCACCTATATGCCAGTGGGAGGAGTTGTTAACTAAATTTCGTATTGCGCTTCTGATCCTTCTACTACTAGGGTAGTAGAAGACCTTCAATAATCACAGTGGGAAACCAGGCCTGTGATGGATCGGGACCCCAAGGGTGTGATGGATTTGGACACCAAGCTGGAGAGAACTATGGATATCCTATCATGAAAGATGGATCTCATGCTGCCTGAAGCACATCCTCAATCAGATGAGGCTGTAATTCTAGAGGGTTGACTGCTTCCTATAGAATAGGTGAGGCATCACATGCAGCACGTTGTTGTCTACATCATCTCCATCGTGGATCCTCAGCAACAACATCTACTAGAGGATGTTTTTTTGGGGTAAGTACCTCATCTATCTATGCTAGACTCTTAAATATTATCTTGTAAATCACACGATAAGATGAACTCAGCTCTAGCACTTCATCATAGACCACTACCAACTAAAGACTCCCTCCTCCTCTTCACCACACATACAAACATGATGATCTTTTTGAGTATCATATAAATAGATTCAAAATGAATTAGAAAATAGTTAAATAAAAAATTAATGGACATTTATTGACATAAAATTTTAGGAAGCTCTCTACCGTGTTGGTAAGATACAGTATTGACTTGAATCTATATCATGGATCATACTCGACATGCTCTTGAAGAAAGATTCACATTGTAGGTATAAACTAGATACAAAACTCTACATGTCTACCCCAACACTCAAGATAGTCGGCATGTACTTAGCACCAGGCATCATCCTGCCTCCCGATCAGCTTCATGCCATTAAGCTCCTCTATATGGGTTAATGACAATAGAATCAAATGAACATAGTAAAACTAGTGCTTTACTCTATCAGGCTGCTACCACTCAATAAAATGGAAGTGAATGGGGAAAAAAACATTGATGTCTTCATCGTGTCTTGTACTGAAACTAACTATTGTAGTATAATATAGTAAGGAATCCGTGTAATTTGAAATGACATGTGACCTTTGTCAAAAAAAATCCTTACCAAAAACCGAAATTGATTATTTTATTATATTAATTAGATAGAGATAGATTGTATATATATATCTACCTAGGTAAGAGACATTTCAACTTGAGGTGATATATACCCAAATGGGGTGTCAGAACCATAACTAAATTTTGTATACGACGCCACCTGTAAAACACAACATCAAAAGTGAAAAATAATGAGAAATTAATTTCAATAACTCCTTGTATTATCAAAAACCAAGAGAGATGAGTGACAATACCAGCATCCATGTAGAGTTTCATGAAGTATCTCTATAGAGATTGGCATACAATAAAGATGAGGGCGAAATGAGGGGATGTGCTCCCATGCCTGTATTTGATGAAGGATGACACATCCCTTGAGACCTGTGAGGTATTTGTGGCATACCTTACATAATTCTATATATGTGTATGTCATGCAGGTCGATCCCCAAATGTACATCCCATCACAATAAAAGTCCTATACTATAGGTAGACACATCAGGTGAATGTGAACCCCTGTGTAATTTGTTAATAGGGTCCCTCTAATGAGCCATAATAAATATGCATGGGAATAATGCATGACATCCTGGTCATCAGCGTCATCGAGTAAATGTGGAGTCTTCTCTTCGAGTCTGGTCATAGATATCGACCCGCCATTTGGAGCTCTATTATCTTCCAAAATGTCAACACTAAAAAATCACTGAGCAAGGTAACGAAACGAAGCATGGGTGGGTCCAATAACGACTTCCCCTAGATAAGAAGACTAAGAAGCACTGCCACATCGTCAAGGGTGATGATCATCTCACCCCAATAAAGGTGGAATGTGTGTGTATTTGGTCTCCACCTCGACTTGAAGGAATAAAGTAGTTGATGGTTGACCAATGTAAAATCCAATATGGTAATTCCATAGAATCCTACATGACGTAAGTATGATCTAATGGCATGTGGAGGCTATGTGTGATGAAAACATTGCACTCTACACACCCTAATCTGTCGAAACTCATCATCATCTTAAAAAACTTGAGATACATGCCTCTTCTTCTTTGTTAGAATTTTGGTATCATGAATCTTTATATAAACAAATGATTTGTATGTATAAAATTTAAATATAACATTATAGGTATCAAACTATAATGAATTGTAGGATATAATACATTCCATGTTTATTCTCATTTTTTATAAAGTTTTTTATTACCCAAAGAAAAGACAATGTACTCATGTTTTTCAAATGCACTTTTCATAATCCTTTTATTGTGAGTATGAAAGGCATATTGTTATTTGATAGTAAAAGTATTTGGCAAAGTCAAACATTTACACAAAATAAAGAATATTATTCACAAATTTACATGATGTGATGTCGTGGTTCATTTCCTATTAATTCTTTCTTGAGGTTCACATAGTGTTACAATGTCAATTATATTGACCACTAGTGTTGGTTATGTACTATATGATGATACTATATCAGTCTGAAAAACATCTCTATAGCACTACACATAAGTAAAACACGACTCTATACATCGAAAATGTTTTATTATCATGATTCTAATAGTGTAACTAATATTGAAAAATATGGTTGATAGTATAATATTTATTATACTAAAATTTATAACCACCCTGTAGTAGTTACACAGTTAAAACATGACTCTCTACCTCAAAAACATTTTCTGATCAGGATTTTAATAGTGTAACTAATATTGAAAAATATAGTTGAACATATAATCTCTATATTACTGAAATTTATTAAATTATATTTATACCCTAATACCTGATAATACTATTTCATTATATAAAAGTTTATTACAATATCTATCATAGAATATTTTGGAAACCAAAGATAAAATGAAGGGATAACAACATCTAATTTAAAATATGAGAATATCACAATAGAGAAAATACATCATTGTAGATGAGAGTGTGAACAAGATTCAACAATTTTAGGGTATCATTTTTGGTTATGATCTTCCTAATGAAATATGGTTCTTCGAAAACATTTCCATTATTCATAAGGGTAGTCCATATCATTCTGAATTCTATTATCCATTGATCTACCATAGTTACACAACTGGTTGATGTCAGGTATAACTATCTGCTGGCCTTTGGGCATTGTGAAATAACGAAACTTACCAATAGGCTTCCATGGTGAAGCATAACATTCAGAAATGGTGCCTATCCTATACACTAGATCAACATATTCTTCCCATGAAATGTCCACAGAGTCACATGCTGTAATGGCATGTGCATATGGAAATAGTAAGGCCTGATTGTTTCCACATTGACATTTCCCCACTTCAAGTAATACCACCATTTTAACTAATTCTATTTGTGATTGGGTTTGAATTATCTTAAACATTTAATCAAGATTTTTCATGACAAAAATGTATGAAAAGATAACCAAAATATTCTCCAATGTTCTTTTCAATCTCCTATTGAATGTACCTTTCGTACCATATCCCCTGCTGAATTACATCTGTGGCTAGTTTTTGTCTATCAACATAGTACATCACACAACAATATAATGTCTCTTGAACTATGGTAGTTATAGGTAACATTAAAATCCCCTTTAAGACACCATTTAAGTACTCCAAAATATTTTTGGTCATGTGTGTATACCTCTTTACCTTGTCATATGCCAACTTCCACTTTTATTTTGGAATACACATCATATATTCATACACTTCTTGATTAGCCTTGGGGATTTTTTTTGAACATTCTTCAAATTTCCTTTTATCTGGCTCATATTCTACACATTAGTGATCATATTTTACACAAATGTTTTTCATTTTTATATATAAATAATAATAAATTACAAAAACATTGCATACCTATCCTCGTGATTTCCTTATTCATAGGTTCATTTTGTAATTGTTTCCTCACATTTCTATAAATGAGTCTAATAAAGAAATTATGATGTGCATTTGGGTGTCTCCATGTATCAGGGTCCACATTTATTGCCTCATTTATTACCTAATTCCTATTAGATATCAAACAGACATGATGAATGCATGTGGAATTGTTGATGATATATTCAAAAAACCAAATCCATGATTCATAGTTTTCCTTATCCACAATGGAAAAGGAAAGCATAAGAGGTGAAAGGTTACCATCTTGGGTTTCTAGAATTGATAATATTCCCTTTTATTTTCTATATAAAACTGTTTCATCAATCTAAATGAACTATTTTTTGAAATGAAATTTGCTGATATAGGGGAGGAATGTCCAGAATTACCGATTAAATCGAATATGAGATGGATCAAGTCATTTATCTTGACAGACATGTAGGTTTGTATCAAGATGGAAGAAAACGTGGTTATGGTGCCTTAGTATGGCCAGAGATTATGGAAACACTTAATACGATTCATACCAATCACCATATACCATCTCAATTGCCTTTTGTTTCACTATACATGCCCTGTTAAAAGAAATCCTATAACTGAATGTTGGTTGTATCCTCTCTTTAAAAAGGGATATAGTAACATCTTGGCATACACTAATCATCTCAATAATAATGGATGACACAAATTCTGCATCTAGTGAGGTATGATCTTATGTTAGGCTTGGATAAATGCAAGTATTAGGTGCCTCAATCCTTGAGATTCCCTAACCTCCAAATGCAATGTCTGAAATCACCCTCAAGCATAATCTACAATATTCCTCGTACTTCTCACACCGTATGCGATATTTATTACGGCATGATTAATGAACATTATATCTGTAGTGCCAATCAATGTGAAACCTTTTAGGGTGCTTTTTAATGTATATTTACTTGGAAAATTTTGTCCAACATATAAGTTTTTTTCAGTCTCACTAACCCTATATGGTAAAATTCTGAGAAACTCAGTTGTGTTTTTGATAACATTGCAGTCAAATTCACGAACACATGTCATTGGTTCTAACCATGATTCAAAGAGTGGTGGATTATTTATTGTGGGTCTAGGCTGCTATAAAACTAATTCATTTCTAGATCCTTCCTCCCAAACATCTGATGCACCCTCCTCATCAGCACTATTGTCACTGAATGTTACATCATTACGAAACATCTCATCAGACATTGGATTGACAGGTATAAATGAGAGATCAACTAGTCTATCCTCTTCTGCATCATTCTAAATAGGCCCAATTTTATGGGATAGATCTTTAACCACCATTGTATGTATACATATTTGTACAACTGGATTTTGTTGTAGTACGATAGAGACATAAACAAATAACTCCATCATGGTACCATCGAACCGTTAGGAAAATAAATTTATTTCTTGGAGCCACTTTTCATCAGCAACCAATGGACAAGCTAGATGCCAAAATGTAGATAGTAATTTCAAATGTCTATTGCTTATAGACATCATCTCTTGATCGGGTCCCAAATTTAAGGAACCATAGATTCTACCTTGAAGTTCCCTTAGGGTGACATAATCAGTTGTATTAACCACTGTTCTTGGTTGTTTACTATAAGAATCTCCCTTCTCTATTTGAATAACAACCCCATTGTAGTACACATAGGCAAACATGACTCTTTACATCAAAAATTTATTTTGATCAATATTCTAATAGTGTAACTAATATTAACAATGATAGTTGACCTTATAATATTTATTATATTGAAATTTTAGAATATCTTTTTAAATCTTAAAATATGATACTAATGTTTTTTATATAAATTTTTATTATAATATAAGTTATAAAATGTTTTGTAAACTGAGGTAAAAAAAGGGAAAACATCAAATTAGTTTATTTATCAACGATAAAATGAAAATTATGATCATATAATGTGAAATAGAGAAGAACAATAACATTAAATAACTAATTAATGTTTTACAATATACAAGAAATACCATTAAATTTTTCAATAGAAGGGAGTTTGGATGAGATGAGACTAACTTGGAATGTGAGGTAAAATCCATCTTATTTTCAAGTAGTAGCTTCATAAAATATTCTAAAGGTATGTACTTAACTTTGGAATTTTGAAACACTTTCACCTTATAATAACATATTAGATGTCATTAGAAATCTATAAGATTTTCACAATTACAATCTTAAGTACATAACTTTAGTATATTTCATTACGATACCCCTTGGAAATAATCTGTATTTTAACTCACTTTTAATGTTAGGCTAAACTTATCCAAATTGTCTTCTCATTAAAATTGTCAAGTAATTTCTGGTATGTTGGAAAGAATTCATTAGTTATTTAATGTATTTATTCTTCTCTAATTCAATTTATATAATAATAATTTTTATTTTATCAATGATAATTATTATTATCTAATCATATATGAATTAATTTTTTTAATCCATTGTTATTCATTAATTAATATTTGATTAATCATTACTAATAACAACTATTATTTCTAAACAATATAATATATATGATAATATAATTTTATAACACCATAATATATCTTAAACTATGATACTAATGTTTCATAGTACAATTTTTACGTAGTTAATAATTCTTTAATAACTAGTTAATCATTACTATGTTATTCTTGGGTTAATAATTCGTCAATCACTATATAGTCATTCCTTTCTCAATCGTTAATCATATAATATTTGTTAGTTAATTAGTATCAGATAATCTTTATATGTATTACTTTTTTAATCCTATGTTATTCATTAATTAATCTATACTCAATCATTACTAATAATAACTATTATTTCTAAAAAATATATAAATAGTTAAACTACTTAATAAATAACAACTTTATATCTAATTAAAAAGAATTCAATTACTAGTAATAAGCTTCATTTTAATTCCTTTTTCCTTGTCCATTTAATTTTAAATGATCATAATTATCATTTTTTCATTGCTAAATATACTAATTTCATGTTATTATTTCGTAGGTATTTTTTTAGTTTATAATGATAATATGATTCATCGAATAAATATCCTTCGGGAGTGTCAATCCTGCAATACAGAAAGGCCTGTTTTCGTGCACCAGTTCTTGTTTGAGTCTACCTCAAAGTGTTGTTTTCAGATTTTACCCCTAGGTACATCTGTACCAGGGCTACATCCACTTGTTTGTATGAAGTTAGGGATTTTATTTCATAGATAACTACATAATCATTATGCTACATTTTTTTCTAACATTTAATCATATGTTATTCTATAGTTAATCTATACTTAATCATTACAAATAATATATATTAGTTCAAATTATATATAAATAAATAGACTACTTAATAAACACAACATTTATAACTAACCCAAAAACATATAAACTTACATGTTTATAACTAAAAAGAATTTAATTAAAAAAATAAATAACTTTAAATTAAATAAAAAATACGTCTAAATGATGCTTTGAAAAAAAAATATAGGACTTTTCTTAAACCAATGAATCCATCTTAAGAAAAATGGAATTTTTATTGAGGTAGAAGTAGTGGAATGAAGAGATATGGTGGAAAATAGAAGTGAGAAGAAGGGGGTGGGTTCCCTTTCATAGGGTGTTCAGGAAAAGGCCGCAGTGGGGGTTACTCCTTTCACCATTACATTAAGTGAAAGGCGGAACCCCCTGTTGCTTTTTCCATGTCATAAATCCATGCCAAATGTAGTGGGGGTAGAGAAGTTGGTAGTGAACCTTCCACATTTCAATCAAATTTTAAAAAAAATAAAATTGACATATTTAAAAAAATCAAAAATACATTAAAAACTCACCACGATCAAAGATAAGTAGGGAGAAAGAAAACTAATAACCATGATGTTATTAATATAATATTTGGTCGGATGAAATAGAATAACACATCCACATAATTGAATAGATGTATTCAAAATGGTTTTTCAAATCATGGGTGGATGAACCCGCTTTGTTGATGCACCAATGAATTGAATCAGACATCTCTAATGCTGCTCTTACCATCTCCCACCTCCCCCCCCCCCATGAGCCCCTCCACCGTTGTCTGATCTCACCTATCATTTATTTCCTCACCCACCCACATACCTCCTCGATAAATTGGTTGTTCGTATTATTGTCTGTAAGTAGGGATATCATATCTTTGGCTTCCCCACTGCTAAACTCTATAACTTTGAGTTCCAGATGTCATGGGTCAGGAACCCGCCCACTTCCTAATATGCCAGAACATCCTCCTTCGGTGACCACCACACCATACACCCCCTCCACCACCTCTATTAGGATGCCGGACGAGATCCCTGGATATCCAATGACTCCGGTCGGTCCACCCATAGGAATTGTTTTCTGATATTAACCAGGCCACACCAGATATCCATATCACCAACCCTAATCATCTTCGTGATTCTCCTAAAGCAAACATAGATGATGGTTTCACGTCTATCCAAGAATTGTAGCTTCGATCTTGAGTTTTTATAAGTTTTTTTGAAAGAAAAGAGCAGGTTAATTTTTTTAAACCTTGTATTTAATGCGGAAGGGCCACTTCCACCCTTCTATTCAGTCAAATGGTTACAGTGTGCCTACCCCACCACCACATTTTCCTCAGATTGATGACATGAAAAAGGCATTGGGGGATTTCTTCCTTTCCTTTAAATATAAAGCGAAATGCGGCAATGGGGGTTATACCTTTCATCTAATGTAAAGGGGAAAGGTGACTTCCCCCTACCACCTTTTCCATAATTCCCTATAAAAGGAAACCCCCCTTCTCATACCTTCAAATTTCCCCCATCTTTCTACATTCAACAACATCTATCTTTTAAAAGAATGTATTTTCTGGTATGGTGGATCCGGTTGTCTAAAAAAAGTCCCGATTTTTTTAAGGAACCATTTAGAGTAATTTTTTATTTAATTTAAATTTATTTATTTATTTTATTGAATTATTTTTAATTTTTTCAAAATATGTCACTTATTAATTAGTTTAGTTAGTTCTAAATAATTAATTTATTAAATAACTTTTTTGTTATGTTTAGTTTTAAATAATAGTTATAATTAGAAGTTATTTAGAATAGATTAACTAATAAATAACATTGGATTAAACATTCTAAAAATTTTGTAGCATAAAGATTATGTGGTTATCTATAAAATCAAATCCCTAACAGGATACAAATGAGTGGATATGGCTCTCTAAGAGATGTACCAAGGAGTAACAATTTAGATAATGTGTTCTGAGCTTGACTCGGGGTAACTAGGTACATGACAATGATCCTTGATGCACTCTTGATTTGACACTCTTAGGGGATATGCTTTAGTTGATTCATATTTTATTTATAAACTACTAAAATACCAAAGAAAATAAAAAACAAAGTAGTAAATATATCAATGATAAAATTATAATTATGATTATATAAAATGAAATGGACAAGGAAAAAGACATTAATGAATGAAAGTTATTATTAGTAAGTGATTTTTTTAATTAGTTTTAAACATGTTATTTATTAAGTAGTTTAATTATTTATATATTTTTTTATAAATAATAATTAGTATTAGTAATGATTAAGTATAGATTAATTAATTAATAACATGGGGTTATAAAATTAAGAAATATAATTATTAGCTAAAAATAATTAACTAATGAATATTATATGGTTAATGATTAAATAAGAAATTATTATAGAGTAATTGAAGAATTATTAACTAATTAATAACTTAGTAATGATAAAATAGTTATTTAGTAATAATTAAATAATTAAATATTTAACTATGAAATGTTAGTATCATTTTTTATTATATAAGAAAATGATTTTAAATTTTAGTATCAAAAAGATTACATAGTTTAGAAATAATAGTTATTATTAGTAATGATTAATTACATATTAGTTAATGAATAAAACAGGATTAAAAAATGAATACATGTAATAAATTTCAAATAATAATTTTGAACATATAATGTAAAATAGAGAATAACAACACATGAAGTATCACATGAATGTTTTACAACATACAAGAAATACCTTTACATTTTTCAGTAGAAAATGGTTTGAATGAGATGAGCCTTACTTTCGACGTGAGGTGAAATCTAAATTATTTTTACTTGGTAGATTAATAACATCTTTGACAGATATAACTAAATAAACTATTTAATAACTTTCAAATATTTTATTAATCTACCAATTAAAAATAAGTTTTATATTACCTCACATCTGGAGTGAGGCACATCTCATCGAAACCATGTCCTATGAAAACATTTTAACGTTTTTTTTGTATTCTATAAAGCATGAATCTATTTTTTGATGTATTTTAACTTATCCATTTCAATTTATATGATCACAATTATTATTTTATCAATGATAATTATAATTATTTTATTTATTTTCTTCTTTTTTCATTATTTTCCAAAACATTTTATGACTTATATTCTAATAAAATTTTATATAATGAAACATTAGTATCAAATTTTAGGGGAAAAATGATCTAAAATTTTACTATAATAAATATTATATGGACAAACATCATTTTCAATATTAGTTACACTATAAGAATCTTGATAAAACACATTTTTGACATAAAGAGTCATGTTTGATTGTGTGTACCTATATGGGGAGGTTAGTCATATTGCGTAAGGAGATTATTATAGAACACAACCAATAACAATGGTTAGTACAACTGATTTTGTAATGCTGAGTTAATTTCAAGATAGAATTTTTGGTTCCATAAATATAATACTCAATCAAGAGATCGAGTCTATAAGATATATACATTTACAATTCTCGGTTACAATGTGGAATTCTAGCTTGTCCATTGGATGCTGATGCACAGTGCATCCAAGAAATAAATTTATTTTCCCAATGGTAATATGGTATCATGATGGAGATATATGTGGATGTTTCTACTATACAACAACAACATCTAGTTGTATGAAGACATAGACTTACAATAGTGGTTGAATATCCACCCCATGAAATTGAGCTTATTACAAATGATGTAGAAGAGGAAAAACTAGATGATCTCTTAGATAAAAATTTCAAACTAACATCTGATAGGGATTTTCATAATGATGGAATAGAAGGTGACAACCGTACTTATGAGGAGGGTTCAGCGATAGATGGGGAGGATTTTTCTAGATATTAATTATTTGTACGACAACCTTGACCCAATAGAAATCAACCACCACTCTTTGCATCTTGGTCGAAAGAAATGAAATTTGTTCCTAGATTTTATTAAAATGTTATCACACCCACAATTGAGTTTTCTAGAGTTGTACTAGATATGATTAGTGAGATATAGAAAACCATATAGGTTGTCACGACCCGACCTCGGGGCCCGTGTCGTGACTACCCCAAGCCCGCCTTCCATAGGCCAGGGGATGGCGACTAGCACCAAGGCGTAAAATCCCGGTAAACAGGGAAGGCATTGCCTTTATAAGTAACAACCACCACAGAGTCAGCAAGCGGAAAGTAACTACAAGTGCAGAAAAGTAAAGGGGGCCGGAATACAAGCCCAACTGAAAGTACAACTGAAAAAGTAAAGAACAGCAACCGAAGAAAAGACGGTGGCCTCGTGTCGTCCACTGGCAATCCCACCTGAAGGGTGGGTACAGATAGCCTCCAGGCTCCTCGGGTCCCACGTCCGCTCCGAGCACGTCCCGCCCAGTGGTCCACCTCCAAGTACCGTCCTGCTCCACGCCCCAACCGAGATCAGCGCTGTCCGTCGTCTGCATCCAACACAACAAGGTGCGGGCATAGCCCGTGCAGGGGTGAGTATAAGCTACTCAGTAAGGACCCCGAGACCCCCGAAGGTCTCCCGAAATCCACAAAGGATATAGCACAAAAGAAAGATGCAATCACGAAGTAACATCTGACTCGACTTAGGTATATGCCCATACATATACCTAAGTCCCCAATTCTAGCTCTGCTCATGAGCTCAAGAACAACTCAATCCACGCAGGAAAGCAAGACTCAAATCCACAAGGAGAGTAAACAGTAAATCCACAAAGGATAGTTCAACACAAACCACAAAGGAGAGTAACATAAGATTCAGCACAACCAGGTATACTTTTTCAGATGACGTCAAAGATGATCACTGATCCATCTAAGTCGTCGGACCCACGAAGGATCGATAGGTACTAACCCCCGCAAAAGACCCACACAGGATCGGGCTCACACAGAACCTGTAGGAAGTGGCTCACACAGAACCGGTAGTAAGGACCCACATAGGATCGGGCTCACACAGAACCTGTAGCACTGATTCACGTAGGATCGCTGAGTGCAGTAGTCGACGCAGTCCACTGAGGATCTCTGCACAGTCGTCGCCGCAGTCCACGAAGGATCTCTGCTCTGCTGTCGTCGCAGTCCACTGAGGATCTCTGCTCTGCCGTCGTCGCAGTCCATGGAGGATCTCTGCTCTGTCGTCGAAGTCACAGCCAGCGCTAGGGTTCCCGCACATAGCGAGCTCATTTAGGAGGGTCCGCTCCACGAGCCGAGAGGCTGATACATCAACTGACACGTAGTCCGAAGTTGATGTATCCAAAAGTTCCGTATCGACAACAGGATCTCAACGCAACAGACGGCGCGTCAATCGGACGCCCGGTCTGAGAGTTATTGGCATTTTCGCCCCATGGGCCCGGTTAGTTTTTAGTGAAAAACCAACCCGACCGTACTCCACATGTATCCGATCCTTGGGCGGAGTATGCCAAAAGTTCCGTCTCACATAGAGGAAACTACCACAGCTGACGGTACGTCGATCGGACATCCGTAGCTCAAGTTATGAGCGTTTCCGCTCCGAGGGCCCGGTTGGTTTTGTGTACGAACCAACCCGGCCGAACCCAAAGTCTTCCGAAACCTTGAGTATAATATACCGAAACGACCGTATCGATCCAAGGATCGCGTAGCCGATGACGGTTCGTCAAACGGAGGTCTCAGGCCCAAGATATGGGCCAAAGACCGAAGAAGGCCCGAAAACGGGGGTTCTGGGCCCGGGGCGACCCGGCCCGAACCCCCCTGGGTCGGCCGAACCGGGTCGGCCCGACCCGGCTAGGCCGGGTCCGGTCCGGCCCGGGCGCGGCCCGGCCGACCGGACAGGCCGACTCTGCTTCGGCCGAGTGGCCGAAGAAACCGCCGCGGGTTTGACCCGCGGCTTGGAGGAACGCGGCCCGCGCGGGCCGCGTGCTGGGTGGCCAGACCGCGAACGCGGTCCGGCGGTTCGCCGCCGCCGCGGCTCGGCCGCGGTGGAATTCCCGGCGGCGCGCCGGGCGCCGCCGCCGCCTTCCGCGGGCCGCCAGAGTTGCTCCGGTGGCCCGTTTTGCCTCCCGTCTGCGCCATTGCTCCTCCCGGGGGCCGATCTTCACTGCGGGATCAACGGATCGCCCTTGCCGCACGGTTCGTCGTCGTCCGCCAAATCTGCACAACAAAAGATTGGCGGAGGGTTGCCGGGTCTTGTTCGTTAGATCCGCACCCTCCGCGTTAGTCATAAACAATGGGAGGAAAAGAAAATAATCAACAAAAATTTTAATTAAATTAAAATTGTTCGGAGATCAGGTTCTTTATTTTAAAAGAATAAACACGGGGAATAAAATATTCCAACATCCCTTACCTTGTCGTCGTCGTCGGACGAGAGGTCTTCGCGGAATCGCTCGTCGCGGAAGGAGGGGATCGTCGCGTCGTCGCGGAAGAGACGTTCGTCGCACCGCGGGAACAACGTCGCGCCGACGATCTCCGGATCTAGAACAAACGGATTTAATTAATTAAATCCGTTGTCATTGAAAATAAAAAAAAGGGAGAATTAGAAGATTCGATTCTCACCTTTAACCGCTGATCGTAGGTCCGCCGCGGAATAAGAGGCGCCGTAGAAGAAGAAGGAGAAGGTCGCGGAAAAGTTTGTTGACGTCGCGGATCGTGCGTCGTCGAATTCCGGTTCCGGCGTTCTTCACGTTCTTTGCGTTCTTCGCGTTCTTCGCGGGGAGGGTGGAGGTTTAGAGGATCTCTCACAACAGGAGGATCCTCCATAATAGACAAGTTGGTCTATTTTATTATTTTGCCAACAAACGCAAAACGCGTAAGTAACGACCCATTAAATTCGTTGAATTAATTCAATGAATGAAACATCCCATTTAATTCACAAAATAAACCGCCCAATTAAATGGTCTATTAAGAAATAAAGAAAACGCGTCGGTTGACTTTTCAGTTACTTTGACGGGTTTTCGCGGGTGCATTACTTAGCGAAAGAAACGGCGGGGCTCGTGCGGGCCCTGCCTCACAAATATCCTACCAAGAGGGTAGGATATTTCCGGATAGCACCCTATCCGCTTTAACTCAGTTCAAGTGGCTTCCAAGTGACTTCCAAGCAGCTTAAGTGAAATAAAATAAAGTTGTCGCACAAATTTTATTTTATTTCTGTCTTAAAGCCCCAAAATTTAAAAACCACGTCTGAGCAAACGCAACTCCGGAAGAGGCGTTTCTAAGAAAATACCGGCGCTGCGATTTCATCGGTGCCCTCAGAATTCGATTCCGGGCACCGGTTTAAAAGATAGAAAAACCCGCTCGTCCGTTCACTGAACGTACCCGAGCCAAACTTCAGAAATTGATTCCGGGCACACCGGGCCTCGGAATCAGGTGCCGTCTGAAGCTGCGCTCTTGTAAAATTCCAAAGAAAATTAAGAAAAAAATTTCCTTGAAATTTTCGGGTCTTTACATTACTCCCACCTCAGGGCTTTACTTCCCCGTAAAGATACATCAAAAACTAGGGGAACAAATGGGGGTACTGAGCACGCATCTGAGCCTCCCGCTCCCAAGTGCTCTCCTGGAGGTTCCCGTGCTGCCATCTGACGCGCACAAGAGGAATCGACCGCCCACATAGGACCCGCTCCTATCGATCCTCGATCTCCACTGGGACCTCCGCAAAAGTCGCCCCATCGTCCACGTCCATCTCCCCAAAGTCGATGATGTGCGTCGGGTCGTGCACGTATCTCCTCAGCTGAGACACGTGAAAGACGTCGTGCACCCGGTGCAACTGAGGTGGTAGAGCCAGGCGATAAGCCACCTCTCCTATCCTGCTGAGGACCTGGAAAGGCCCGATGAAGCGTGGAGACAACTTGCCGCCTCGGCCAAATCTCCGTAAACCACGTCGAGGTGAGACACGCAAAAAGACGTGGTCGCCATCCTCGAACTCTAGTGGCCTCCGCCTCCTGTCAGCATATGACTTCTGCCGGCTCTGAGCTGTCCTCATCCTCTCCTGGATGATCTGGACCTTCTCTGTCGTGGCTCGGACCATCTCTTGTCCCACGAGTGCTGACTCCCCAGGGTCTGTCCAGCACAACGGTGATCTGCAGGGTCTATCGTACAACGCCTCGTATGGTGCCATCCCGATGGTGGAGTGGTAGCTGTTGTTGTACGCGAACTCCACCAAGGGTAGGTGGTCCTCCCAGCTGCGACCAAAGTCGAGAACACATGCACGGAGCATGTCCTCGAGTGTCTGTATGGTCCTCTCCGTCTGACCATCCGTCTGAGGGTGGAAGGCTGTGCTCAGATGGAGCTGCGTCCCGAACGCCTCCTGCAACCCCTTCCAAAGCCGGGAAGTGAAACGAGCATCTCGATCGGAGACGATAGACGATGGCACACCGTGAAGCCGTACGATCTCCTGGACGTAAAGACGTCCCAAGCTCTCCACTGTGCCCTGCTCTCTGATGGGTAAGAAGTGTGCCGACTTGGTGAGTCGGTCGACAATCACCCAAATGGATTCGTGACCTCTGGAAGTGCGTGGAAGTCCAGTCACAAAGTCCATAGATATGCCATCCCACTTCCACTCCGGAACCTCCAAGGGTTGTACCAAGCCTGCTAGTACCTGATGCTCTGCCTTCACCTGCTGGCAGATGAGGCATCGTGAAACGAACTCTGCCACAGCTTTCTTCATGCCCGGCCACCAGTGCTGTCGTCTGAGATCCTGGTACATCTTCGCCACTCCGGGATGCACCGCCAAGGGAGAAGTGTGAAACTCTCTCAGCACCTCCTCTCGTAAAGCGACTGGTACGAAGGTACGTCCTCTGAAAAGGATGTCGTGCTCTGCTCCAAGGGAGAAACCATCAGGCGCCTGACCTGATGATATCAGTGCACGCCGGGTCTCACAGTCAGTGTCCCCATGCTGAGCCTCTCTGACCCGCTGTAGAAGTGGAGGAGAGACTGTGAGAGACTGAAGAAAGGCTGCTCCGTCTCTATCCACGAAGGATATCTGTAAGGAGGCTAGCTGCTCCGTCGCCTCCTCAAGTAGCTGAATGCCCGTCCTCCTGCTGAGGGCATCGGCTACCACGTTCCCCTTCCCAGGAGTATAGACTATCTCAAAGTCATAGTCCTGGAGGAACTCAAGCCATCTCCGCTGTCTCAGGTTTAGGTCCTTCTGAGAGAAGATATACCTGAGACTCTGGTGGTCAGAAAAGACTGTGAAGCGCTCGCCCATCAGATAGTGCCGCCAAGTCTTCAGAGCGAAGACCACTACTGCTAACTCCAGGTCATGAGTGGCGTAGTTCTGCTCATGCGGCCTCAACTGATGTGATCCATAGCCGATCACGGCCCGCTCCTGCATCAGGACGCACCCGAGTCCAGTCCCTGACGCATCGCAGTAAACTACGTATCCAACTCCCTCCTCAGGCAACCTCAATATAGGTGCGCTGGTCAACCTCTGCCTCAACTCCTGGAAGCTCTGCTGACATCTGTCTGACCACACGAAGGGTTTCCCCTTCTTCGTCAACGCTGAGAGTGGTTCCGAAACTCTGGAGAAGTCTGGCACGAATCTCCGATAGTATCCGGCTAGGCCCAAGAAGCTCTGCACCTCCGTCACGCTCCTGGGTGGCTCCCAAGCTAGCACTGCCTCGATCTTCGCGGGATCCACTGCAACTCCCGCCTCAGAGATGACGTGCCCCAAGAAGTGGACCTCACGTAACCAGAACTGGCACTTTGAGAGCTTGCCATAAAGCTGGTGCTCTCGGAGCGTGTCTAGCACAACTCGCAGGTGGTAGGCATGCTCATCCTCAGTCGTCGAGTATACCAAAATGTCGTCAATGAAGACCACGACAAATCGGTCGAGGTATGGCTGGAAGATCCTGTTCATGAGGCTCATGAACACTGCTGGAGCATTGGTTACGCCGAACGGCATAACCAAGAACTAATAATGGCCATACCGACACCTGAATGCCGTCTTCTGCACGTCCTCGTCTTGAACTCTGAGCTGATGATAGCCTGACCGGAGGTCTATCTTCGAGAACCACCGCGCTCTCTTGAGCTGATCGAAGAGGTCATCAATCCGTGGCAGCGGATACTTGTTCCTCACTGTCACCTGGTTCAGGCGACGATAGTCGACACACAGTCGCAAGCTCCCGTCCGCCTTCTTGGCGAACAAAATCGGGGAAGCCCAGGGTGAAACACTGGGTCGGATAAACCCCTTGCTCTGCAAGTCCTCCAACTGTACCCGCAGCTCTCGAAGCTCGGCGGGGGCCATCCGATATGCTGGAGTAGATATCGGGGCTGTCCCGGGGTACAAGTCGATGTAAAAGTCTATCTATCTAAGAGGAGGTAGCCCTGGAACGTCGTCGGGAAAGACGTCCATGTACTGGTCCACCACTGCAGGAAAAGCTGGACTCTGCACGTCCACTGCTCCTAGGATGAGGTTAGCCAACTGATGAGAGATGGGCTGCACTCTCCTCCGCGGAAGTCCATCCTGTGCTGCAAAGGTTCCCTTCTCGCCGGTGAAGGTAAACCTGCTCCCGTCGGTGCAAACACATCGCACCTTGCGCCTAAAACAGTCGATCTGGGCATGAACCGTGGATAGCCAATCCATGCCCAAGATGACGTCGTAAGGCCTCGACGCCGCTACAAGGAGATCCCAGCCGAAGCTCTCGCCTCCTAGAGTAAGCTCACACTGCCGGCACCAGTGCGTAATCTTCAAGTCTGCTCCCGTAGGAGTCTCTAGCCGTAAGGATCGAGCCAACGGCTCAGTCGGAATCTCCGAGCTCCGAACAAGGGCAGAGTCTATGAAAGAGTGACTCGCTCCTGTGTCTATAAGTACTGCAGCAAGGGTGGAATAGACACAGATCGTACCTCGAATCATCTCGGGCATGTCGGGGTCGTAGGCCTCCACTGCCTGGAGCTGGGCCTGCCCCTGCCCGCCAGCTCCCTGTGGTCGAGGTGGCCCTCCTGGTGGTGGTGGGGGTAGAGCCTGGAAGCGTCGCCCACCACCCGCTGCTCGGTCAGCTCCTCTGCCTCGTCCGCCTCCTCCCTGCGGACCGCCACGGTCGACCCTCTGCCTCTGCCTGGGTGGCCCCTCCACCGACTGCTGCTCCTCTGATCGGCGAGTCGGGCAGTCACGAGCCATGTGACCCTGCCCGCCGCAGGAGTAGCACAGCCTGCCTCTCGGAAGGCTGGCACTCCGCTGTGTGCCCCGCACTGCTGAGCCGGTGTCCTGAGGCCGTCTGCGTGGGGGTCTGGTCTGCCTGGACCCGAGAGTAATCCGTCGGCTACCTGCTGCCGAAGACTCAGCTACCTGCCGCCCTGCGCTCGGTCTCGCCGCTGAAGAAGGCTCTGCCAGGAAGCTCTCGATCAGGAGGGCTCGCTCCAGCACTCCCGCCTGGGTCGGAATGCTGAGGGAGATCAGCGACGCCCGAATCCCCTGTCACAAGCCCTGCTCGAAGGTCCGTGCCCGGAAGAAGGGGTCCCGTACCATGTCGGTCGAGTAGCGAGATAGGTCAGTGAACCTCACCGCGTACTGAGCGACCGTCATGCTGCTCTGGCGCAGCTGGAGAAGCTCCTGGATGCGCACCGCTCGGAGGGTGGCCGGGACGAACTCAGAGCGGAAGAGGCTCTCGAAGTCCGTCCAGAGCAAGGATGCCTCATCGTGAACCTGGAGCATCAAGCTCCACCATCGTCCTGCCGCCGCCTGCAGGAGGCTCGCCGCGAGAATCACCATGAGATCCGCTGGTGTCCTCACTAGCCTAAAGATCCGTACCACCGCCTCTAGCCAGTCCTCGGCGGCCTGGGGGTCCGTCTCACCGCGAAACCTGGGCGGTCGCTGGCTCTGAAACTCATGCAGTGCCCTGAGGCGACGTGCATCGTCAGCGTCTGGTACTAGCAGCATCGGTGGCTCGGCGGGTAAAGCTACCGCCGGTGCCACTGCTGGAAAAGGGCCCTGAACCAAGGCCTCGTCGCTCGGTGGGCTTCCGTCGCGCCCTACACTCGGAACCCTAGCTGGCTGTCGTCGCGGGGCCATCCTGAAAAGGAGAACAAGAGCACCACAGTCAGAACAGTATACCTGGTGAGCTGGCACAAGTAATCATAAGGAAAACCTGAGACTTTCATAAAGCAGATCAGAATACCCGGTGAGCTGACACAAGTAATCACGAAGAAAACTTGAAACACACACGCAATCAATGTTTTCATGCATTAAGTCGGAAATCAGGAGTCAGGGTCCTGGTGTACGGATACGTCGGCCGCCGCACCAACACTGGGCTCCCTGAACTGATAACCACACTCAATACACTAAACACTATTGCTTCATATAGAAAGAAAAGACGATCAGACTCTGCGGTAGAACCGACCACCTCTGATACCAATTTGTCACGACCCGACCTCGGGGCCCGTGCCGTGACTACCCCAAGCCCGCCTTCCATAGGCCAGGGGCTGGCGACTAGCACCAAGGCATAAAATCCCGGTAAACAGGGAAGGCATTGCCTTTATAAGTAACAACCACCACAGAGTCAGCAAGAGGAAAGTAACTACAAGTGCAGAAAAGTAAAGGGGGCCGGAATACAGGCCCAACTGAAAGTACAACTGAAAAAGTAAAGAACAGCAACCGAAGAAAAGACGACGACCTTGTGTCATCCACTGACAATCCCACCTGAAGGGTGGGTACAGATAGCCTCCAGGCTCCTCGGGTCCCACGTCCGCTCCGAGCACGTCCCGCCCAGTGGTCCACCTCCAGGTACCGTCCTGCTCCACGCCCCAACCGAGATCAGCGCTGTCCGTCGTCTGCATCCAACACAACAAGGTGCGGGCATAGCCCGTGCAGGGGTGAGTATAAGCTACTCAGTAAGGACCCCGATACCCCCGAAGGTCTCCCGAAATCCACAAAGGATATAGCACAAAAGAAAGATGCAATCACGAAGTAACATCTGACTCGACTTAGGTATATGCCCAAACATATACCTAAGTCCCCAATTCTAGCTCTGCTCACGAGCTCAAGAACAACTCAATCCACGCAGGAAAGCAAGACTCAAATCCACAAGGAGAGTAAACAGTAAATCCACAAAGGATAGTTCAACACAAACCACAAAGGAGAGTAACATAAGATTCAGCTCAACCAGGTATACTTTTTCAGATGACGTCAAAGATGATCACTGATCCATCTAAGTCGTCGGACCCACGAAGGATCGATAGGTACTAACCCCCGCAAAAGACCCACACAGGATCGGGCTCACACAGAACCTGTAGGCAGTGGCTCACACAAAACCGGTAGTAAGGACCCACATAGGATCGGGCTCACACAGAACCTGTAACACTGATCCACGTAGGATCGCTGAGTACAGTAGTCGACGCAGTCCACTGAGGATCTCTGCACAGTCGTCGCCGCAGTCCACGAAGGATCTCTGCTCTCTCGTCGTCGCAGTCCACTGAGGATCTCTGCTCTACCGTCGTCGCAGTCCACGGAGGATCTCTGCTCTGTCGTCGAAGTCACAGCCAGCGCTAGGGTTCCCGCACATAGCGAGCTCGTTTAGGAGGGTCCGCTCCACGAGCCGAGAGGCTGATACATCAACTGACACGTAGTCCGAAGTTGATGTATCCAAAAGTTCCATATCGACAACAGGATCTCAACGCAACAGACGGCGCGTCAATCGGACGCCCGGTCTGAGAGTTATTGGCATTTTCGCCCTAGGGGCCCGGTTGGTTTTTAGGGCAAAACCAACCCGACCGTACTCCGCCTGTATCCGATCCTCGGGCGGAGTATGCCAAAAGTTCCGTCTCACTTAGAGGAAACTACCACAGCTGACGGTACGTCGATCGGATGTCCGTAGCTCAAGTTATGAGCGTTTCCGCTCCGAGGGCCCGGTTGGTTTCGTGTACGAACCAACCCGGCCGAACCCAAAGTCTTCCGAAACCTTGAGTATAATATACCGAAACGACCGTATCGATCCAAGGATCGCGTAGCCGCTGACGGTTCGTCAAACGGAGGTCTCAGGCCCAAGATATGATAAAAAGACCGAAGAAGGCCCGAAACAGGGGTTCTGGGCCCGGGGCGACCCGGCCCGAACCCCCCCTGGGTCGGCCGCACCGGGTCGGCCCGACCCGGCCCGACCCGGCTAGGCCGGGTCCGGTCCGGCCTGGGCGCGGCCCGGCCGACCGGACCGGCCAGCTCGGCTTCGGCCGGGCGGCCGAAGAAACCGCCGTGGGTTTGACCCGCGGCTTGGAGGAACGCGGCCCGCACGGGCCGCGTGCTGGGTGGCCGGACCGCGGACGCGGTCCGGCGGTTCGCCGTCGCCGCGGCTCGGCCGCGGCGGAATTCCCGGCGGCGCGCCGGGCGCCGCCGCCTTCCGCGGGCCGCCGGAGTTGCTCCGGTGGCCCGTTTTGCCTCCCGTCTGCGCCATTGCTCCTCCCGGGGGCCGATCTTCACTGCGGGATCAACGGATCGCCCTTGCCGCACGGTTCGTCGTCGTCCGCCAAATCCGCACAACAAAAGATTGGTGGAGGGTTGCCGGGTCTTGTTCGTTAGATCCGCACCCTCCGCGTTAGTCATAAACAACGGGAGGAAAAGAAAATAATCAACAACAATTTTAATTAAATTAAAATTGTTCGGAGATCAGGTTCTTTATTTTAAAAAAATAAACACGGGGAATAAAATATTCCAACATCCCTTACCTTGTCGTCGTCGTCGGACGAGAGTACGTCGCGGAATCGCTCATCGCGGAAGGAGGGGATCGTCGCGTCGTCGCAGAAGAGACGTTCGTCGCACCGCGGGAAAAACGTCGCGCCGACGATCTTCGGATCTAGAACAAACGGATTTAATTAATTAAATCCGTTGTCATTGAAATTAAAAAAAAAGGGAGAATTAGAAGATTCGATTCTCACCTTTAACCGCTGATCGTAGGTCCGCCGCGGAAGAAGAGGCGCCGTAGAAGAAGAAGGAGAAGGTCGCGGAAAAGTTTGTTGACGTCGCGGATCGTGCGTCGTCGAATTCCGGTTCTGGCGTTCTTCGCGTTCTTCGCGTTCTTCGTGTTCTTCGCGGGGAGGGTGGAGGTTTAGAGGATCTCGCACAACAGGAGGATCCTCCAAAATAGACAAGTTTGTCTATTTTATTATTTTTCCAACAAACGCAAAACGCGTAAGTAACTACCCATTAAATTCGTTGAATTAATTCAACGAATGAAACAGCTCATTTAATTCACGAAATAAACCGCCCAATTAAATGGTCTGTTAAGAAATAAAGAAAACGCGTCGGTTGACTTTTTAGTTACTTTGACGGGTTTTCGCGGGTGCGTTACTTAGCGAAAGAAACGGCGGGGCTCGTGCGGGCCCTGCCTCACAAATATCCTACCAAGAGGGTAGGATATTTCCATATAGCACCCTATCCGCTTTAACTCAGTTCAAGTGGCTTCCAAGTGACTTCCAAGCAGCTTAAGTGAAATAAAATAAAGTTGTCGCACAAATTTTATTTTATTTCTGTCTTAAAGCCCCAAAATTTAAAAACCACGTCTGAGAAAACGCAACTCCGGAAGAGGCGTTTCTAAGCAAATACCGGCGCTGCGATTTCATCGGTGCCCTCAGAATTCGATTCCGGGCACCGGTTCAAAAGATAGAAAAACCTGCTCGTCCGTTCACTGAACGTACCCGAGCCAAACTTCGGAAATTGATTCCGGGCACACCGGGCCTCGGAATCAGGAGCCGTCTGAAGCTGCGCTCTTGTAAAATTACAAAGAAAATTAAGAAAAACATTTCCTTGAAATTTGAGGGTCTTTACATAGGTTAAGAGGGATTTTAAAAGTAAAGATGCATTAAAAAATAAACTAAAGAGATTTCACATTGAGAGGAATTATATATATAGCTCAAGAATCAGGCTGTAAAAAATACCTCATACAGTGTGAAATTTATGGGGATGATTATTGATTTTTCTTGAGGTAGATTTTAGAAATTCAATTTGGAGGTTGGAAAATCATTAAGATTGGGGCAGATTACACGTACGTTTTTTCAAAACTAACATGAGATTATACCTCTTTGGATACTGAATTTGTCTCATTAATTATCATCAAGATGACTAGGACATGTCAGGATGTTCCAATAACCCTTGTGAAAGATTGGATACAACACACTTTGGGTTATATGATTTTTATTATAAGTCCTGATGGTGAAACAAAAGGAAATCATGAAGGTTTGTGGTGATTCAGATGACTCGTATCGGGTGTTGTCACAATTGCTGGCCATACTGAGACATATAAACTATGTTTTATTTAATATTCATAATAATGAACATGTGTCTCAAGATATTCAACTTGATCCATATCATTATAAATTTCATTGGTTTTTATGTGGATTCCTCCCTTTCATATCAATATTTCATTTTAGAAAATCGCTCATAAATATTGATGGAACGTTTCTAAATGGAAAATACCATGGTGTATTGTTGACTGTAGCAACCCAAGATGGAAACCATTGAACTCTTATGCTTTTCTTTTCTATTGTGGATAATATAAACAATAAATCATGTAGTTGGTTTTTGGCATGTATAAAAACCATTTATCTATCATTTTGGGTGTCTGTTTGATAGATTCTCAACATTGGGAAATCAATGAGGCAATATGTGCAGACCCTAACACATGAATACCACCAAATTCACATCATCAGTACTACATCAGACACATTTCTAGAAACATGCAGAAATCATTCCATAAAAAACCTATGACAAAATTAATCATGATGTTTAGAAAACCTAGTATTTGTTGTTTTTTACTATTTAAAAGTAATGATAAAATAAATTTATGTGAAATATAATCACTTATGTATAGAATATGAGCTGGATCAATGTAGGTTTGATGTACTTTTTAATGGAATACACAAATCTAATCAATAAGTGTATGATTATATGATGTGAATTCCAAACAAAATAGACATCAAAATATGATAGGGGGAAGAGGAATTGAAACATGACAAGAAAATTGTGGAGTTCATAAATGGTTTCTTCAAGGGGATTTACAAGTTAGCTATAACTTCACTAGTTTAGGAGACATTTTATCATTGCACAAATTACTTAGTTGACCGAGAAAACTAGCATCATACGGGATTCAGTAGGTGTAAGGTATAAAAGGAACTTTCAACGTGATATTGAAAAGTCATTGGGGAAGATTCTAGTTATCATGTATTCATTTTATGATAAAAATACTCTTGATTTTAAGTTCAAGAGATTACAAACCCCATCACAAATAGCATCGCTGAAAAACTTGTTGTATTACTAGAAGTTAGGAAATGTTAATGTGGAAACTTTCAGGACTTATGATTTCCATTTGCACATTACATCACAACATATTCCTATTTGAATATATCAGGGGAAGCATATGTTGATCCATTGTACTATATGGACACCATTTTTAACTTTTATATTACACAATGGATGCCTATTTTGGAGTTACGATATTTACCATTGCATGAAGGGGAGACAATAATGATCACTAACATCAACCTATTGCATAACCATGGGAGTCTGAAGGTTAGTAGGGTGTGGAACGAGATGTACTGGCCTCAAGAACAAGGTAAATGTTTGAGATGCACCATATTTCATCAAGAATGTAATAACCTGAAATGATTCCCAAACATTATTGGGTCGAGATCCCACCCTCGGCCAAATTTATTTATTTTCTCTATTTTGATATTCTCATATTGAAAATTATATGTTGTTATTTAATGTGTTTTTTATTCTCCATTTCGATTTAAATTATCATAATTTTCAATTTATCAATCATAATTGAACTTATTTTCTATTATCAGTTATTTTTACCTTAGTTTCCAAAATATTCTACGACTAATATTCTAATAAACAAATATATAATGAATCAATAGTGTCATTTTTTAGGGTAAAAAATGTTGTTCTAAAATTATAGTTTAATAAATATTATATGATCAACCATCATTGTCAAACTTAGTTACACTATTAGGATCTTGACTAGAATAATTTTCTGACATAGAGAGTCATGTTTTATTATGATTACTCATATAGGGAGGTTATTCAAACCGATCATGGATATTCTTATAGTACACAACCAACAATAGTGGTTAGTACAACTGATTCGGTATCCCTAAGTTAACATCAAGATATAATTTGTGGAAAATGAACCATGAAACAGGAGGAATAATGACAATGATGATGCCGATGATGTAAAACCATTCCATAACCAAGAAGAGTAAGAACACAAAGATATCTAAGATGGAGAAGAAGGAAATGAAATCAAATAAGGTAAATAAGATTAATAAATCAAGCATGTGAGAAAATAACCATGAAATATAAAATCGCTTGGGAAATGATACATAAATTACAAAGAACTCCATTTTCTAATAAAATTTTATAAAAAAAGACAAAATGTTTATATTTATGAATATATAGAACCATATCTTACACAATACCCTTTTTTAAGTAAAAAAATATTTCAAAAACACTTTACAACTATTCTTTGGGAAATAGGAAGACATGATATTTTCTATTGATAAAAAAACTAACTTCATAAAACAATGTTAATAAACATGAAATGTATCTAATTCTATAATTCATAACATTATGATGACCATAATGTTATATTTACATTTTACACTTAAGAATCATTTCATTTTTTTACATACATAAGGAGAGTACTATACTACTCACTGAGCTGGATGAGCTTATTTCCTAAGTCGCGCTATAGATTGGTGAGGTTTGATAGATCAGGTTGCGTTGAGCACACCTCTTTCATCATTGAATAACTCCACCCACCATTATAACATACCTTCAGAATACTAGATTCTACATCATTGCAATATCTTATATCACATCTCTTGACCATCACCTTTTTTAGACTCCTGGAGAGGTGGATACCTTAGATATATGCAATCCACCGGGATGAGGGAGATAAGATCACTACCTTTGAGTATTTCATAGTCCTTCTCAGCCTTCCTATATAGGGGGAAGCCATTATTGGACCCACCCTTGCATACTGGCCTAAAATTGTTTAGATATTGATAAGAAATGACATTTTGGCCAAACCTAGGGCTAAAAATGGAGGTTTGATGTCAATGTCTTAGCCTGAGATGCACTTTAAGAATTTACCTGATGATGCTGATGAGTATAATCTTATGTGTCATGCATGATTATACATATTATAGATCATTGGAGAGACCCAATGTGTTGATCACTCAGGGAATCATGTTCACATGATGTATCAATCACTACTGGAGGACTTTGATTGGGAAGGGATTTATAGTTGGGGTTATTTATTATTGTCTTACACATATAGGGCATTATGCACAGAATGTTGCACGAACCACATATATCTCAGGGGAGGTTCCATATTTCTTCAGATGTGGGCAAGGGAGCGCATCCCCATAGTTTGCCCTAATTTTTCTGGAGATTCTATGCCTATAGAGGTGCTGCATGACAATCCATATAGATGCTGGTATGATCATCCTTCTTCAGATGTGGGCATGGGATCTCATCCATATAGTCTGCCCTGATCTTACTGAAGATTCTATTCATATAGAGGTGTTGCAAGACGCTCCATGTGGACGCTGTTTTTTGATTCTAGAATGATATATTGAATTTAATTTCTTATTATTCATCATGTTAGATTATTTAATTTATAGGAGGACCGAGAAACAGAATTCAAAAAGATTTTGAAACTCAATTTGGGTGCATACCATCTCAAGTCGGACAGTCTACTACACGACCAGGTATGTATATACAATCTATTATTGTCTAAAAAATTTAATAATAGAAACAATTTTGGTTTTTAGTAAGGAAATTTTATTTAAAATCAGACATGTCTTTTCAGATTACATGGATTTCATATTGGGAAATATTTTATTAGTTGTTAGAAAACTGAACTACTGAGCTTCATAAGTCTAGGGTTGTAGTTCTGCTCATTCAATTTCATATTATTGAGTGGCACCACCCTGGTAGAGTCATGCGCCAGTTTGGATATGTTTATCCCATTCCATTTCCATCACCACAGACATGGAATAATCATGGTTTGATACTGATAGGGAGGTTGTACGAGGATTGGCTTCGATGGCATATCGAATTTCATAACCATTGGGAAAGATTAGTAGGGAGTCATATCATGGGTTTACATACTATCGGATTCCATCATTCGGAGGAGTTTGAGTATGAATGATGGTATAGACTGAATTCTATATTCTATATCAGTTAGAATGATAGATTACTTCATTATATCATAAGTCAACAAATTAACATTAGTTTTTTTGTTAAAATCATTTCATATTAATTTTGAATATCTTTTTAGCATTCCCACTCAGATAATCTTATTCACATGAATAATCCTATGGAGGAGTGGGTCACTAGCCTAGTAGTGATCAATGCCACAAAATTGGCACTAAGGCCTGGTTATGAGGTGATTCATGAAAGAATCATCAATCTTCTACCATAGAGAGTGTAGGATTCAGCTTAGGAACCTCCTCCAGTAGTAGTAGTTGTTGAGGATCCTCGAAGGCAACAACATAGACCGTGTCATCTTGTATGTGAGCCCTCTATTGTTACACACGCAGTGGTCAGCCATCTCGCAGTCCAGCCTGAGCTGATTTTGGATGTGTAACAAGAGGCATCAGATCCGTCTTTACTTAAAGGATATCCATTGTTCTCACCATCTTGAGGTCCCAATCCATCTCATGCTTCAGGTCCAAATCCATCACAGGCTTGTTTACCCACATCGATGATGGTAGGTCACTCTACTACTCTAGTTGGAGAAGGATCATGAGAACATTACAACATTCATTTGACCCCTCCTCCCACTGACACATATGTGGAGCATGTGATAATCAACATTACAGTGTCCGAGGATCCAACCTCTCTAGGTTATCAAACTCTACCCAGGCATAGAGCTCAAAGATCTTGATATGGATGTACCCTTCACAGACCACCATGTGGGACGAAATCTCCTCCCCATATACATTGATTGTACTTCTTCATGTATATGTTTTATGTCTACTAAAATAAAGATATTGTTATTACTATCTATCATTTTTACAAGTTTATCCAATGATTCAGTTTTCATTACAATTTTAGTCATAGTTTATATTTTATAATCTTTAAAAGTTTACTACTTGAAACATAGAACAACTTATTAAATTTCAAGATGGTAATAATAAAATATTATAAAATACACACTATAAAAATACGAAAAATATAATTTAAAATATATACTAAACATCTAAAAAGTAGTTTAAGTAAATTTAATTTCATAAATATAATAAATAATGACTATTAAAGTATTTTTAATGACCTCGATATCATATAAATATTATTACGTCATCTTTATCATAAAAATAAATATAATAATCCAAAAAATCTTGAGGTCCATCATCTTTGGTAATTGGGTACACGTTAAAAACAATAACATAGTATTTTATTCCCATCTCTATACATTCTTTTAAACCTCACCTTATCTTTCTACATGGAATATCTTGAAGATATATAATGAAAACAAAAATGGACAGATTATAAGCCATCACTTACAAACATAAAATAAGAGTCAAATATCATAAGATAATGGTAGACATAAGAGAGCATAAATTATGTCACAAACATAAGACATATCATTATAATGTATATATTTTAAAAGTATAATAATATTGTAGTTATTTAATAATGATAAAAATTGTATTTAACTAAAAAAATGAACAATAATACCTTATATAAGTAATTTCTCACAATATACATATAAATTATAGTATACAAACCAATGTGTAAATAAATTCAAAAACATGAATATTTTTTCTTCTGAAAGGCGGTACTGGAACTACCGCCTTTAATACCCATTATAAAAAAAATGAACCTATGCATTTAAAAAAATCAAAAAAAATATTAAAAAACTCTTCATTCCTCCATTCATATGCAGTTGGGGAGCGATGGAGATGGATTCTTCCTTCCACAGTAGGTGAGCCTAGATTTTTGGACCTCATGTATTAGGCCAATGGTGTAAATAATGTGGTAGCAGGAGTAGATTTTGATGAGGATGGGAGATTGAAGGTACAAAATGGTGTTTATAATCAGACCTAGGGCCTCATAGTAGGTCCATAGGGATTTTGAATCCATGAATCAAGTATTTGGGTTAGCGGGGCTGTTGCTTCAAAGGAAACTATGGAGGGTGCACCGCCTTATTAATCCATCCATTACAATAATCGAATTTATAGGCTGGTCCATATCATTTCATATATTTTTTAAGTGAATTAATGAATATGACGATCATAAATAGAATGAGAGTTGAAATATTCTCATAAATTGGGGATTTGTGAGTATAAATGGAAGACAATGATTATACCCTTAAAATTAAATTCGCTAGATTGAATAAGCAGTGGAATTAAATGATATTACCAGAGGCTACAGTAATGATGGTGTGGAAATATATCACTAGGATCTAGAACTTCTAGTTGTATTAATAGAGAACCCCCGTCACATTTTCAACCATGATACATGTGACATGATATACAGTCGAGATGTCTGAACCTAGTTCACGCTTCTATGCTCTGAGGAAGAAGTGTGAATGGGGTTCACACTTATATTTCTCCCGCTACAGAATCATGACCCCCATTCATGCTTCCATGGCATGAAGGAGGTTGTGTGAACCCCATTCAGGCTTCCTACACAAAGTTCATGAAGGAGGTGTGAATGGGGTTCAAGCCTCCGTCTAGCTAAAATCTATAAAAGGAGAGACCCCCCCCCCACAATGTCATTTCACTCCTTTGATTTTTATTTTTAATCCCTTCAAAAAAATATTATAGAACATATATCTACAACTATTATGAATTTAAATTTTCAATTTAAAATTTCAATGTTTTAATTGTGTTCAGTAATTTTTTTTGTATGATTTATGTATTTAATATGTGATGCATGACAGTATGGTTGTAGAAATTAGTGTTTATGTGTATGGTTTATTTATTTAATTTTTATTAATGTATACATGAATGTATAAATTATTGTCTTATGTATGATTTACTCTCTAAATGAGTTATTGTTTGTTGTATAATATAATTCATACTAAACCTTTAGAAAACTTAAATATGGTGTGTCTAAAATGTAAATTATATTTAGGGAAATTAAATTGTTTTAAAAAATTTAGATATTTTTTATTTAAAGGGGGAGTTGAATAGATTTATTTATATATAAAATATGTTATTTTTGAAGTAATATAAATTTAAATTATATTACAATAGATATATAATTTATTAAAATTATATTGGTTATATTATGTATCATATTTATATTTATTAATATATATATATATATATATATATTTGTTAAGGGTATATTTGTTTTCTATAAATAATAATTTTAAATTATTTTACATGTAAAACATTATTATTTGAAGCAAAACATATGAAATATGAATAATTAAATATTGGAAATTTGAAAAACTAAAATATTATATATTTGAAATTTTATTAAATTGAAAATATCATAAGTTTATATTATTTTAATGGTTTTTATGTAAGTGCAAATTATATTAATTTTATTTATTACTAATAATAATTTTAATAAATAAATATAAATTATATTAAGTATGAATAATTATTATTTTATGTTATAGTGTATAAAATATAATTACTTATATTTTTGAAAGACTTAGAATGGAATATATATATATATATATACACATATGATGTTTTATAAAATTTAAAATAATATAAGTGATCGGTATTATAATGGTTTTTAAATAAGTATAAATTATATTAATTTTAATTACATTTATTAAATGTTTTTTTAAATATATATATATATATATATATATGAATACACATTGAAAAGTTAAATTTCTAGAATATAGTTGTAGATATTTAATAAATATTTCATCTAGTAATAGCCAACGTTATATAACACGTAGAACATAATAAGCATACCAAAAAATGTTAAGAGTATTGTGTGATGACTAATATTGAGATGACTGAACAATGCATAATTGAAACTACTTGTATTTTTGTGTGTAAGTGGTTTAATAATTTGTAATAATTGAATTTTCTTTTCTGCATTGATGAAATATGATTCATCCCTAACTAAGTATGTAAGGACCTACCTGTATTCTTTAAAAAATGATATGTTTTTCATACCCCTAGACCCCCTCACATGCATGAGTGTAAATTTGTAATAAAAAATAAATCAATAAGTGGCTATCCTGAAGAGGCATTCCAAAAAAGTCATTCCACAAGAGGCATTTGACAAGAGGCATTTGACAAGAGGAGTTGTTGTTGGAAAGGATATAGGTGGTTGCTGAAATATTTTATAATAGAGACTATAAAATTTCACCAATAGGTTTTGGTTAGTTTATCATATAATGATAATCTAATCCATATTAAGTCTCAAGATCATGTAATGGTTACTTATTCATAAGTAATTAAAATTTATGAAACATTTGATGATGTTGAATAAAAATATATTACATTATATTAAATATGATTTGGTAATAATATCACCATCACTATACCTCAATAGTGATAAATAATCTATAAAAAAAGTCTCAAGATCAAGTAAATTATTAAATCATAACCAATTTAAATTATTTAAAATATTCATGTAGTATGTAATATTTTATTAGGTAATTTTATCTAGGTAATAATGCCTACACAAATATATTGAAATGATAAGGTAATTTATACCAATCATTGTTTTATCTATAGTTTTCCACCTGCAAGAGTGGAAAATATTAATGGTTGTCTGACATTAGATGATGCTCACAGTAAAATTCATTGTCAGTAAAAAATGAGTGTTGTTTAGTCAATCACTTCAATAACATATCATCATCTTCAATATCAGGATGTTTATGGCATATCGAGTACCCTCTTGTCAATGATGAGGATTGGATGGATGCATCTTTCTTATTCAGTGAACAGTTTTTCAATGATCAAATGGAATTTTATGCGTTGATTTGGGATTTTGATGTAGTGAAATCTACTACTATAGAACCATATTTTGTAAACTATGTATAAGTGTAACCTTCAAAACACTCTTATTCATTGCCACCTCATATGGATCATGTGATAAAACCAAATTATGAAGAGATGATCATATTTTGGAATGAATGGTGAGGGACATCCCTTTTTTAACTACTGCTATAGTGAATATAAATTTATTTCAGGATGGAGTATCTACTGAGGCATCAGGAGATTATTTGGGTAAGGGTGATGTGGGGAATGAACCCTATTATGTTCCAACGAGTGACATGAATCCACAAAAGGATGATTTGGGGAATGAACCTTATGATGTTCTTCTATGAGAAATGAATCCATGAAATCCACCAGTTACTGGTAATCATTCTTCTGTTTTGAGTTCCTATATTTAAATAATGTTTTTGAAGAAAATATTTATTGGGATGTCATTACAGTGGCTTCTGAATTCCTTATAATTATAGGGAATATATATGCAACAGATAATAACTCCAACTATGTAGGGTTGGAGTTTGAAAGTAAACATTCCATAAAATGTGATAAAATAATAACACAGAGAGTGTCATTTTTCATTTTTAGTTGAGGAGTCTAATAAGACAAAATATCACATTCAATTTGAAAAATATGAGCCATAATGTAAATTATGATTATCGGTAATATATTGTAATTTTTTTTCATTTTGGAAGATAACCAAATTAGAAGGCCCACACACTTGCATGCATCCAAGATTGTTGTAGGATTAACCATCACTAGATTTAAATTTTTTATAAACTGTTATCATAGAGATGACATGAACATATCAAGATGTTCCCATTTCTCTTTTTCAGGTATGAATTCAACAATTTTTTAACTACAAGATATCCTACAATAGAGCTGGGTATGAAAAACCGAAGGAAATTGTAAATGTGTATGGTGATTGGGATGAATCTTATGAAATGATTCCATAACATGTGGAATTTTTTACTCTCAATAATCAAATTATTATTCATTTTGACATTGTTGACTATGTGTCCCCCAATCACCGAGTTTATCGATCAAAGGTAATGTTCAATAATATTTTTTGGGAATTTAGGCCATGCATCACTTAGTTTCCTTATTGTAAAAAATTCATTCAGGTTAATATAACTTTTCTTTATGGAAATTCTACATGTATTATACACATTTATTCCATAAAGGATGGTAATCATGCTCCTCTACCACTTGAATTTTCTGTTTTTCAAAAGAAATGTTCTGAATCTTAGAGTTGGTTTTTGGAATGTGCATGCATTCATGTCACACAAAACCATGGAGTTTCTCTGATATCTAATCATTATTAAGAAATTATATAGTCCATGAAAAGTGATGGGGTTTCACCAAAAGATCTTAATGTGTATCATTGATATTTCTTTAGACATATTGAAAGTAATGTATATAAGTATTTCAGTGATGAGGAAATAAAGAAGGTGATTCTCAAGATGGGTATGTTTTTATAACCTAATTTTTTAAAATAAAATTTAATATCATTTTTAATACATTTTTCTAATATGGTTTTAGTATATGTGCCCCACCAAGAAAGGTTTGATCGACTTATTGACGATATTTGAAGGAATAATGAATATGTGTATGAATATATGATGAAAATTTCAATGGAAAATGGACATTATCATATGATGGTTGTAAGAGATATGGATATATGACCACTAATATAGTGGAGTACATAAATGGGGTCTTCAAAGGTATACAAAACTCCCGATCACATTGTCAGTGCAAGAGATATTTTATAGATGTGTGCACTCTTTTTTTGAATGGCCTCAAAAGGAGTATAAAAGGATCAAAAATGAAATGTGTTTTACTCAACATTTCCAAAGTGATATTGATCAGATACTACATGAGGATTTAAGATGATGTCTTCTAAACTTTGATCAGGAAAAGAGGATCATTAAGGTAAGAGAGTTGTATTATAGGGGTACATGCACCAGTGGTCGAGTACTTTTGGTCATGTTGGATAATAGAATCTATTATTGCAACAACATTGAGACATTTAAATATAAATGTGCTCATGTGGTTGTATCTTGTGTTTCTATAAATATATCATGTGAATGCTATTTTTACTCGGTGTATCGCATGAGAGCTTTGGTTAACTGTTATAATGCATCTTGGATGCCTGTTGGTGACTTTTGTTCTATCTCATTGTCTACTAATCAGCTGATTATCATATCTGATATTTCCATGCTTTATATGTTGGTTTTGTTTTCATTTACATTTTTTTTAAATTCTATGATTTTTTAATTATAGTATTCATACTACCAAGTTGCGCCCTTGAAGAAGAATAATGTCTACTCAAATCTGAAATTAGATAGATGGGCCTCAATACTGAGGAGGGGGACCATGATCCATCATTTATCGTATAGAAAGACATACTCTTAAGAGATCTCCCCAATTGGAAGGACATATCTCCACTTCCCGTAATCCATGATCGAGTCTATGTATTTTATCATGAATGTATATATTTTGTTTCATATGTGGATGTTCCAATAATTAATCCAATTATTTTTTTACTTTCTTCATTTCTGACCTATTTGAATTTTAGTTTCTTTCATTTATAGAATATATTAGAAAGAATTTTAGTATACTATAACTATTTGAATAATAAAAATACATAGAAAATGAATATATAATGCATCCGAAATTTCAATTTGGGTTTCTCATCACTGAAAATTTATATAAAAAATTAGAATAAATTAATATTCATTAGAGATAAATAGATCAATTAATTCATACTCTAAACCAACAAAACATACCATATATATTTTCTACAATATTTTTCTTGTTGTATTTTTTTAAATGAAATACATTTTTAGTTGAATGAACTATAAAACAAATTAACTATGATATCATTTTTTACAGATGATAGGTCCTCCATTGCTCATATCCTAGGCTACTCATGTTTCACGACTACTTTTAGAGGGATTCCCAATTCCTCCTTTAAGTGTACAAAGATCTCGTCATTTCCATCATGCTGCCCCACCTCCTACTATCATTCCCCATATTCATTGAACTGATTTCATTGGTGTAGTGATGTGCGACTTCACCTAGGTTGACCATCATCTCATTATTTATCTCATAGAAAGATGGACGTTAAAGTCACATATCTTCTATTTTACCAAGGTGGAAATGAATATTACATCGTAGGATGTTTCCATTATGTTGGGCCTCCCCATCGATGGTGCGAGTGTGTTATTCCAATTTGGAGTAGGTCGATTTTATATTGTTCAAAGATTACTGACGTAGAGGTACACAAAAATTGAAGGTACATCATCAGTAGTAGATTATGCATGGCCTGGTTAGACCATCACTTCACACATTTAGTAGAGGATTCTTACGAGATCACCATGCTGCGATTCTCACATGCTTAAATTCTGAGCCTGATTAGTGGCATGATTTTCATTGAGTACTCCACTACATTTGTACATCTAATGTATTTACCTTTACGGGAGGATTTGGACTAGGTAGGATTGTATAGTTAGGGGTTTTATTGTATTTAATATACATATAAGGTTCTATGTAGAACATGTCACATTGATAATATGAAGATCACATGATGCATTACTCTTCTACATATTTTGGTATGGGAGAACATCCCACGCTTAGCTCCACATGCTCAGGATCCATTACTTGTACATATTTTAGAAGAGTCTATGCATGGATGATGGTATGTTATTCCATTATTATAATGTCTATATTAATTGAATAAGTTTACATTATGAAATTTACCTATAACAATGTTATCTACAAGTGGAGTCAGGTATATCGACATTCAATTATTACCAGACACAATGTCCACACCTACGAAATAATGTTGGACAATATTTTGCTAGACAATATAAGGGATTATTTTTTTAAATGTTATGATTTGTTGATAGACCAAATCACAATTTATTGATAAGAAAAAAATATTACAACAGTCGGAAGGATGGGAATTTTTACAATCTCTATCAAACAGATATAATAAGTAATCTGGAAAATTGTCCAGCCATGTCATGCTCTGATGTAATCCATTATTAGTAAGAGCATCTGCCATAGCATACACTTCATGGTAGGAATGAGTAGCTATGTAATCAATCCCATTGAGTGAGTTTAGACAATTCATCCAAAGTGTGGTAGGCAACTAGGCAAGATGAAGGTTTCCATTCCAGATGGCATGAATGATAGTGGATGAATAACATTCAATCCAAAGCTTTCTACAACCTCTTTGAAGTGCAAAATCAATGGCATGGTTGACCCCCATCATTTCATCCTCCAAAGATTAACAATGTGCACATCCAACATAGAAGAAACCCTGACACTAGCTTGTACATCTCTTCATTTATTAATTGATTAATCATTTTATATTTCAAATTACATGGATTTCATATACTGATGATATCTTCCAGAGTCTTCCACAATATTGTATGACATTTATTGATACTGACACCTACATGGTCCAATTGATTCATTTTCATATTGTTGAGTGGTATCATACTAAAAGAGTTATATGGCAGTTTAGATTCCTGCAGCCCAATTCTAACCCACCCAGTCAGTTACCTTCCCTGCATTCCCTAAATATTTTGGAGAAGAGTGACTTGGATTAGAGCAGATATCATGCCAAATATTTTGGTATATTATATATATGACAAGAGTCCCAGTTATGAGGGGTGGAAAAAGTATTTTTTTTCATTTGTTGGATCAGTTGGATTAGGATTCCTGGTACTGCAAGTACTTAGTCATATTTCTGACATGACACGAATGAGGCTTTAGTGTGTTGGTATCAATTCTTCCTTCCACTGTTGAATTAATTTTTTTATTAAAATTACATAACAACATATTTGTTTCATAGGATACTTGTATCACTCATCTACTTTATACATATGATCTGGTAGAGAGTGGTGAATTTGACAAGACATAATTTCACAGTGCTATTTAAGAGTTTATTCTTTCCATGGATGAGATTTATCATGGCATTTTCTTTGATCCACCACATGATGTTGAGGCTTCTGAGACTGATATAGATGTACCTTGGGTGATGAACCTATTATAGATGCTTATTTTCCAAAGGATTTGGGTGTTCATAATGATTATCTAGATGCACCCCTATGTTCTCATCCACATCTATAGGTAGATATAGACATTGACTGGTCTGAGTTAGATGATATATTATGCCCAAATTTGCAGACATCCATAGCTTAGTAACCATCCTCTTCATATGTTGGTGAGAGTTCCAAAAAAATCTGTTATCCTTAGAGGTAGGATAGGGTACATGCGGTTAGACTATACATCCACTACTTTTCACATAGAAGGATGTGGAGGTGGATACAGATGATGATATACATGAGCAGTGTTTTCCAAAGTAGAGACTTAGACAGACATGGCATGGATGCATCCTATATACGTCTGGTTAAGGCATAGGGAAGACTCCATCCCATAGAGATATATTCCATTGATATTAGATTTATGATACATGTTGTATATGTATTACTATTATCATTTATAGGGTTCTATTCTATTTTTTAATAAGATCCTTACTATTATCAAATTATCTACCAAAATAAATAATTACTATTTGTTATTCATATAAATATATAGTATTATTATCTATAAACGTATAATAAATAATATTATTAATTTCATTAAGAAATATTAATATAATTAATTAATTTAATTCAAAAAGTCTCTTGATGAAAGGATATGTGAACTAGAAAAAATATTGAAAAATATTATTGATCTCAATGGTTTGAAATTAGCTGTAAAATCCTAGAAGATCATGGAACATGAATCTTTGTAAAAAAATTATGTTTTATGAAGAATAATTTTAATGAATAATGGATATTTTTAAAGATTATGTGATTATGATTGATGATTAGAAAAACCAAAATATGAGATGTATGGAATTATAAGTTCATTTAGACAATTTTGGGAAGATCATATTCAGAATTCAAAATAGAAGTAGATAGTTTCTCCTGATACAATATCTTCACTATATAATTTTAAGGTTAAAATACATCCATTATGTGAAACAATTATGGAAATTAAGAAAAATATTGATTTAATATTATTCCAGAACAAGAAAAAATCCTTAAGAGGGTTAAGATTGCATCATCCATGAAGGCTAACAATAAAAAATCACGTCAAAATCAGAATAGAATGATAAGAGATCTTTCTAACACCAATATAAATTAGAACATTTGTTCAGATGTGAAATCATGAATACTAGAGGAATTATACCAACTTCATTGAGAAAAAAATCAATCTTCTTATTCACATTAATAAGTAAAGAATTTCAACCAAATTTCGTTAATAATTATTTAATTTATCTATTCTTAGGATGTACAGAATTGATGGTGAACCATGTTCTCAAGGGAAGAACATGAGAATCACGGTGTGTTATCAATTCATGATCAAAAATATGAAAAAGTTATCATCCTTTAATTATTCCTCAATTGGTTTTCATATTCAAATAAAAATAGGTTCATCATTGAAGAATTTTAATAATGTGTTAGCATATCCAAGACAATAATTTTAAATAATATATCGTCATTGTTTGATCATATTTTTTGTATCCTGAAGAATAAGTAATGAAGATTATCATACATGGATCATCTTGAAAACCATTATTGAAGATATCCAACATTGTTAATTTTTTCTATTAGTGTTTCCCTTGTGGGGGGGAGGTAAACTAAAAAATATGAAGTTACTACTACCATTAGTATATCAATTAGAATCAAATACTATTATTTTATAATTTTCATAAATATCGTGTTATTGAAATGGGTATGTTTTTCTAAATATCTCTTCATTTTTTAAAAGAAATAAACTCAGTATAAAGGGGTTTTAACTGAATTAATCAATGAAATAATAAAATTTTGGTTATGGATTCCCTCAATGACCGCATATCCTTCTTCTTGCACTTGAATGTTTTTGATCTATTTGTTAAAGTGAGTGTATGATTTTTAGGTTGATTGTTCTAATAAAATTTTCTTATCACATATAATATCCTCACCTTGAAATAAAATTGGATTACCCTTGATGATAATTACATGAATTATCATTTCATGTTGTATCATGATCAGTTGGTAGAGGACAACATTGCTTCCCAAATCAAATCATATTGTCTTCTACATTGAGTATGGATCATGTAGACTTAGTGTGAAATAATGGATGAACCATTTCTTATGTATGAACTGATACCCTTTTCCCTTTAAATTTCTACTTCCTGTTAATATATGGGAGAGGAATTGGAATGAAGTTTTGGTAATGTAAAGTGGTGATATTAAAAAATTGAAATATTTTATTGGAATTAAATTTGGATGTAAGCATCTACTGAAAAAATTTATAAGCAAAAAGTACTAGAGAACGAGAAATTCACCAGGACTCAAACCATTTGATCAAAATGGGCATGAAAACTATTATTAATATTTATTATTATTTAATTAAAATTTATAATATTTTTTTATATTTATAGATATTTTATATATATTGATGATTCTTTAAATAATATATATTTATATTTAATATTTATTTTTAAATATAGATGAATTTTTAATTAATAATTATTGAGGATGCATCAACCCCATTCACACTTCCTTTATAAAATTCACACAGGATGTGTGACCCCATTCACGCTTCTTGGTGAGGGAAGAAACGTAAAAGAGGCTCATAATTCTCTGGACCCTATTTTAAGAATATCGAGAACAAAAATATATTTAAAAAAATTAAAAACCCAATAAAAATCCCAGTGGGGGCTATGAAGGGGTGAATGAAATCCATGAACCCCTCTCTAGAGTAGGGGTGGTCATCGAGGAACCCATTGGGGATAGTCTAGAACCTGATGTCGGGGTAGCGGGAGAATCGAGCTCTAGCGGTGGCTTTGTAGAGGATAGGATAATTCATATGTTCAGAGTTGAGGTAGGTGATAGAGAAAACAGTGAAAGAGAGAAGATTAGCTAGCTTGAGCATGGAGTTCATGTGGCCTTCAGATCCATGATAGATTAACTCATGTCTCATTTTGTGTATTATCACATCAACTATTTGTTGAGGAGAATGGTAGAGGGACCGATATATTTAATTCCAAGGAAGGAACCTGGATTAGTTATATTTTTAGGAGAGTTATAAATATTTGGTCTTCATGTTAGTAGTTAATTTTGCAAGTAGCATCATCCCCCTTTTTTCAAAGGCACCAAAAGAGAATCCAATAGGAGGGTGGAGATGCAACCTATTAAATGGGACCTCCTCCAACGTTTTCATCATCATCAACATCAACTTCACCATATCATCACCTGTAGTATATATATACGTTGAATTTTGTGTGGTTTATTTCTCTAATACTCAAGAGAGATATTATGAATGTTTATCTTTGTAATAGTGATGGAGTGTATAACCACTTTTACACATAGTGATACTTATTTTTTAGTGTTTTTTACCGATTTCATTTTGGGGGTTTTTCTTTATTACAATTGGAGTTCATTTATTTATGCATTTTAAACACTATATTATCCCATGATTATCCCTACACTAGTGATCTGATCATTTTCTGTCCCAATAATTGGTATCGAAGGAATGTTATCACCCATTAATGTTCACCTTTTGGGAATTAATTAATCACGTAAATTGAGTATGAACTATGATTGCAACTCTAGTTGATCTATCACATTGGAGAAAATATATGAAATTCTTAAACACACCATTGTGAAAAAATGGATTCTCTAGAATAATAGAATTTCTAGATGGTGGATAAATTATATATTGAAAAATTAAATGGGAATAATTTTCTATTTTTTAAAATAAAGATGTAGTCAATGTTACAGAAGGATATTTATTGACTCGAGATTGATGAAGGACTGATAAATGTGATGATGAAGCATGGTTCTAGTGGGATCCATAAATATTATATGTGTGGAAATATGGCGAGTAAAAATAGAGAAATTTTAGTCAGTCAACTACTTGAAGTAGACTATATCTCAACGATTCATAGATAAATTATACAAGAGTTACATGAAACATGAAATATTTTCAAAAATGGTATGATCAGTATGACACCACACCTGAAGGACTTGTGATCATGAGGAATGATCACACCATAAATATTTCTGGATTTGGTAGAATCAAATTTAATATTTAGTATGGCGTGTAACGAACCATTCAAGGTTAAGCCATATTATGGGCCTAATTAAGAACATATTGTCTTCGGGACAATTTGATGATATTGGATAAAAGGCTCACACTGAGAATGAAGTGATGAGAATTTTTAAGGGAATTTTTGTGGTAATTAAGGTAGATAATATCTCCAAAAACCTATATGTTCTTATGGGTGAAATGTAAAAGGAGGCATAGATTGTTGTCACATAAACTAACATAATGGAAGAATTGATGTTGTCATGGAATCAGATGCCTTTCCATATGTCAAAATGAGTCATGAAGATTATTGTGGATCAGAAGTTACTTCTTGGGCTTACAAAGGTATGCATACCTTTTTGGAGCATTGTGTTTTGAGCATGTAACACATGTTAATGTTTGGTACATAAAAAATTAGGATCAAGGAAATCTTAGAGTTGATCCATTCCAACATTTGGAAAGCACTGGTAATATCCGTAAGAAGAACAAGGTATTTTGTATCATTCATTAATAATTATTCTAGGATATTTTGGGTATACCCAATCAAGAGGAATGAATTTGTTTTTAGATCCTTAAAAATATTCAAAGAGGAGAAGGAACATGAATCTAGAAAGAATATCAAGTGTTTTAGGACTAAAAATGGTGTATAATATTCGATCGAGGAGTTTGATGGGTTTTTTCAACCAGAAGGAATCAAGAGATATTTAATTGTTGAATACACTCCATAGAAAGAATGGTATGGAAGAGTGAATGAATATAAACACGTTTGATTGATCATGGTTAATGTTGAAGACTATATGAATTTCCAAAAAAACTAGGTAGAAGATGTGAATACTATCGGTTATGTGATCAAACGGTCTCCTTGAATATAGATTGATCTAAAGACCCCAATGGGGATATAGACTAGTAAAATATCTAACCATTCACAATTATATAATTTTATAAGTCCTTTATATGCATTTTTTAATGACCTGGAAAGATCAAAGTTGGATTTGAGATCAAATAAATCTATCTTATTGGGGTATGCTAATGGTGTGAATGGGTATCATTTGTGGGATCCCACTTCCTACAAACTTATCTCCATCATAGATGCCTTTTTTTAAAATACATGGTGAAAATGATAATTAATGGAGACATAGAGAAATATAATACTGAAACTAGAACAATCGAGGTGGAAGAAAAATCCAAGGAAGAACACATTTCCTCTGAGTCTTTACAAGAGCATGATAATCCAATACCATTTGCGTTTAACCATGATGGTCAACTAAGGAGAAAAAAGCACCAGTATGGAACATATATTATTCCATTGAGAGAAATATTTAGTACTATTTATTAAAGGATGATGGAGAACCATCTTCTATTGTTGAGGAATCCCAGAGTCTATATGTATCATCATGGATAGTGATGATGCAAGAGAAACATGAACCCCTGTACAAGGAAAAGGCATGGGGTTTTATTACATTACCTCATCGAATAAAGGTATTTAAAAAAATGGGTATTTAATATGAATAAGTATGGAATTGACCAATTCAAAATATATCATGCAAGAATTATGGTCAAAAGATATGCTTATAAGGAAGATATTTATTTAAATAAAATATTTTCTCTTTCTGTTAGACTAATGAATTTTTAGATAGTTCTAGCGATGTGTGCTACATACAGTTTAAATCTAGAGTAGCAAGATTTTAAGACTCATTTCCTCCATGGTGATCTTGGTAATGATATTTATATGCTCTAACCCAATGTATTTGTAGAATAAGACAAAAAATAATTGGTTTACATGTTGAAAAAATCATTGTACAACCTTGAGTAGATGCTGAGGTGTTGGTACAAGATATTTCTTTCTTATATCATGATTTTAGGATATAACCAACTTAATTCATATCATTTTACATAATTTAGGAGTTTTGTTGGTAATTATTTCATCATTATTCTATTTTATGTGGATAAATTGTGAGTTATAGGCCCTAATAATGATCTACTCCAAAAGACAACGGTGTAATTACATAGGGAGATTGATATGAAGGATTTGGGACTAGAAAAAAATATTCATGGGAGGTATATTTAACAAGATATAAATATTGGAAATATTTTGATATTAGATTAAAATTACTTAGAGAAAGTCTTGAAACAATTCAACATGAACGGATGTAATCCAATTTCCACCCAAAATATAATTAAATTGAGGTTATCCTCTATGATGAGTCCTAGAAGAAATGTAGAGTGGATGTAGATGTCTCGATTAGCATATACATTAGAAGTGTCCAATGTTCTTTATAGTTTTTACATGACTATACATTTAACATTCAGTAGGAGAAGTTAGTAGGTACATGGAGAATCCATAATATGAGCATTGGAGCATAGTGAAGAGGATCCTGAGATACATCAAAGAAACCTAAAATGTTGTATTATGTTATGGAGAATCAGATTTCCATATCATTGGCTATGTGGAATCATATTTTTCTAGTGACTCTAACAAGAGTAAATCCACTTTTATTTATGTGTTTACCCTTGAAGGAGGAGCTCTGAGATGGATTTCTATGTTACAGTCAGTTTTGGGTTTATCCGTGATGGAGGCAGAGTACATGGTAGCTACAGAGTCTTGCAAATAGGTGATTTGGGTGAGAAGGATGTTGGAGGATCTTGGAAACAAACATGTGAATATTTCATTTTTTTGTGACATTCAATGTTCTGTGCACATTTCATGAAATCCATATATTCATTCAAGGATGAAACACAGTGGGTTTCAATATCAATTTTTCCAATATGTAGTGGGGGATGGAAGTGTGGACATGCAAACAATTAACAGTAAAGAAAATTGGGAAAATTTCTTGATGAAGACATTTGACACTGATAAGTTTAAGTGGTGAAGATCCATGAGTGACCCTAATAGAGATGTGAGAAACATGTCATGATGTTAGAAAGGATATGTAGAGATGTGATTGGTTCACAATAAAATCTCCAAGTGGGAGATGTGTCGAAAGTTCATTTAATAAGTGGAACCCCCCCCCCCCAATTTGTCAAAGGGGGAGGCATGGTTAATGTGGTGGGTGTCCAATTCACACCAAACCTACCAATTGAGATGTAAATAAGGGGGAGATTTAGCATATAAAATGGGATCTCCACTAATGTTTCATCATTATCATATTCACCATATCGTCACCAATATTACATATCTATGTGTTATTCTATGAGATTTTATCCCCATTATTTAGGAGAGATATTTTGAGGGTTTTATCCTTTTAATAGTGAGTAAGTGTGTACCCAATTTTACCGATAGTGATCCGTCTATTTTCTTATGGTTTTTACCCCTTTCATTTTGTTTGTTTTTCTATGTTACATTTGGTGTCTATTTATTTTCTTATTTTTAACTTTATTTTATCTTGTGATTATCACTACATTATTGAGGGAATTATTTTTGGTCGCAACACTTAATTGGGATTATATCTATGACCCAGATTCCCTCCCACATGGTCACCTCACCAGCATGCCTAAAATCCACATTTATTTTGATATAAACTATTTTTGGGAAAATATATATAATGGAGGAACATTAATTAGATATTATGGTGATTATAATGGTTGTCGAGGTCATTATCCAAAGGAATTGGAATAATTTATGGTTTGAATGCGACTCCACCACTATTGTGAAAGCTGTATGAATGGTTAAGAGGTACTTTTCATAGAGTATTTCTGCTAAATGGGTGAATTGTATTGAAAAACTCTCTACACTGTACAATTTTATTACTCATACATTCCAGGAGGCCAACTATATTGCTAATGGGTTGGAAAATAAAGGGGTTAATGCAGAAGGATGTCATCACTTGACCACTTTTCCTGATGATATGTTTCTTATTCTCCTCTGAGACAAATGTAAAATTTAATTGCTTTGTTTTTTCTAATTTTTTTCATTTTATCAATAAAAGGGCCTCAAATATCAATTTACTAAAAACAATTAAACATAAATATGAAAAATGCATTATTGAAAAGTCATTTTTAAACTGAAATTGTGCATTTTGATTCATATCGGCCACATCATGTATTGGATTGAGGTTTTACTGGTTTAAACATGTAAAAAATGATTTATGGATCATTGTGCTAATATATCAAAAAACATAAATGTTTTTGGTCATTTTTTATAATTTGACGTGTGTTTTGAGCTAAAGAGACTGTTTTATACTAAAAACATGCATATCAAGTCATCTCAGGCACACCATGTATTGGATTGAGGTGAGGATGATTCCTATATGCCATAATGAATTATGGATCATTTTCTTAAAATATCAGATTAATTGGAAGAAATTTTATTCATTTTGAGTATGTGACATGATTTTTCAATTAGAGTGTCAATTTTAAACTCTAAACAGACACTTCGATCCATACCAAACACACCATGTATTAGATTGAGGTGATACTAATTACTACCCATCAAAAATGTCTTAAGGAATTTTATCCTAATTATCAAGACAAGTTGATTGTGTTTGATCAATTTTATGTGTGTCACATTCCTTTTTCTTCTAAAATGTACTTTTAAACTGAAAACACACATTTTGAGGCATACCAATCACATTGTGTGTCTGTTTAATGTGAAAATGATTCATATACCTCACAAATGAATTATGAATCATTTTCGTAATGTATAAATACAATATGAGTGTTTTTTCTCATTTTCAATGAATAAAATATGTTTTGAAATAAACAATCAATTTTAAACTCACAACATACAGTTTGAGTCATACTGGGAACATCGTACATCAGATTGAGGTGAATATTATTCCTACATATCAAAAATAACTTATGAATATTTTTCTTAAATTATAAAAATAATACAAATGATTTTTCTCACATTTAATTATGTGATGTGTGTTTGAACTAAATTGAAAATTTTAAACAAAAAGACGCATTTGGAGTCAAACAAGTCTCATCATCCATCAGATTGATGTGAGGTTGATTTCTACAGATAAAAAATGACATGAGGATCATTTTACTAATGCATCAAAACAATTTGAATGTGTTTTCTTGGGTATTATTATGTAACATGTTTTTTTAGTAAAATGTCAATTCAAATTGAAAACAAAACATTTTAGTTACAATAGTCATATCACGTACCATTTTGATGTGATACAAATTCCCACGTGTCAAAAATTAATTATGAATAATTATCCTAATGTATCAAGAAAATAAGTGTTTGTTTTCTCGATTATTAGTGAGTTATTAACATTAGGAACAGAAGTGACAATTTTAAATGGATAACATACACATTGAGTCATACCAGGAACAACATGTATTAGATTGAGGTGAGGATAATTCCTACACATAAAAATGACTTATGTATCATTGTCCTTAAATATCAAAACAATATGAATTAATATACTTGGTTTTGAGTATGTCACATTTGTTTTCAACTAAAATATCAATTTTAAATAAAAATAGATCATCAGATTCATAATGATTGCACCGTGCATTGTATTATCATGCAGTTGATTATTAAACATCATAAATGACTTAAGGTTCATTGTTATAATGTATCAAAAAAATCACAATGTTTTTTTCTCAATTTTTGAATATGACACGTGTATTTTTTACTAAAATGTCAATTTTAACTGAAAACATGCACTCTGAGTCATACCGATCACATCATATGCCCGTTTGATTGTTAACGAATTCTAAACATAAAAAATAACTTATGAATATAATGTATGAAGACAATCAAAGATGGTTTATTCTTTTTCAGTGATTGGCATATTTTTTGAACTAAAATGTAAAATTTTAATTGATAACCTACACTTTCAGTTAAAAAGGGAACATATTGTATTATATTGAGGTGTGACTGATTCCTAAATGTTTTAAAATACTACAAGATTATTTGTATAAAATATCAAAAACAATATGAATGTGTTTTCTTGGTTTTGAGTATGTGATGTGTGTTTAGAACTAAAATCTAAATTTTAAATAAAAAGACACACTTGGAGTCTTTCTTGTCACACCATGAATCTGATTAATGGGAGGATACTTCCTAAACACCCCAAAATGACATAATGATCATTGCAAAAAAGTATCAAAAAAAATACAAAATTCATTTTCCTAGTTTTGATAATGTCACATGTATTTTTACTAAAATGTTAATTTAAAATGAAAATAAGCACATTGATAAATACGAGTCACATAGTGTGTTAGTTTTTCATTTGACTAGTGAGTACATATCAGAAATGAAGTATGAATAGTCTTCTTGATGTGAAAATAAAATATGAGAATGTTGAATCATTTTTTGGAGAAGGACAGACACTTTGAACTAAAATGTCAATTTTTTACTAATAACATACACTTTGAGTCAAACTGAGAACACCGAGGATCATATTAAGGAGAGTTTAATTATTACATGACACAACTAACTTATGAATCATTGTAATAAAGTATCAAGACATTAAAAATGTTTTTTTTTATTTTTTATCATATTATGTGTGTTTTGAACTAAATTTTCATTTTATAATAATAACACGAATTTGGAGTCATAATTGTCACACCATACATAAAAATGATGTGTGGTTGATTCATAAACATAAAAATGACATAAGTATCAATGTTATAATGTATCAAAACAATATCAATGTGTTTTATAAATTTTGAGTATGTCGCTTGTCTTTTTTACAAAAATGTCAATTCAAATTGAAAACAAACACTTTCAGTCATAATGGTCACATTGTGTGTCAGTTTAATGTGACTATAATTCCTACACATCACAAATTCCTTATGAGTCATTTTCATGAAGTATCATGACAATATGAGCAGGTTTTTATGGTTTTCAGTTAGTGACACATGTTTTAAACTAAAATTTCAATTTTGAACTGATAACAAACACTATGAGTCATATCGAAAAATATTTGTATTAGATTATGGTAAAACAAATTTACACATGTCATAAATTACATATACTTTTTTTCATAAAATATAAAAAAAATGATATCTTTTCTCGGTTTTGAGTATGTGATGTGTGTTTTGAAATAAAATGTCAAATTTAAATAAAAACAAAAACTTGTTGTTATTCTAATCACACCATACATTAGATTAACATTAGGCAGTTTATTATATATAATAAATGACTTAAAGATCATTTCAGTAATGTATAAAAACAATAGGAACATGTTTTCTTAGTTTTGACTATGTCACATGTATTTTCATACTAAATTGTCAATTTAACTAGAAAACACACACATTGAGTCATACTGGTCGCATCATGCGTCAGTTTAATGTTAGACTAGTTTCTACAGGTTGAAAATGACTTATAAATCATTTTCATAAAGTATAAATAAAATCTATGTGATTTTGAAAAATTTTCAAAGTGTGACTCATGCTTTGAACTAAAATGTAAATTCTAAACTGATAACATACACTTTAATTCATACTAGGCACACCATGTATCATATTGAGGTGATGCTGATTCTCATATGTCAGAAATTAATTATTGATAATTTTCTTGATGTATCAAAACGATCTAAATGTGTCTTCTTATTTTTCAGTATGTGATGCTTTTTCTGAACTAAAATGTTAATTTTAAATAAAAACACACACATAGAGTCATATCATTCAAATAGTGTGTTATATTGATGTACATTTGGTTAATAAATGTAAAAACTGAGTTATAGATCATTATTATATTATATCAAATAATTTGAATGTGTTTGATCAATTCTAAGTATGTGGTGTGTGTTTTGATAGGGAAATTAACTAGACTAATTATCAGATAAAAATGATAAGAAAATTAACTTAAATATAGTTGATAGATTGATGATAAAATTAACAAAATAAGTAGTATAAAGTCAACTCTTCAATATTTCTATATTAATTTTGACACCATGTATTCTGCCCATTCATTTTAAAACAAATCTATTTTCTATTTTGAATACAATGATTTCCAAAAAACCTAGTAGTATTGGAAAATTAAAAATAAAATGATTAAAAAATAATTTTAAATGTAAATGTAACAATCATCAGAAATACAACTTTGTGGATTCATGTTTGTTGATATAATATACTATCTTTCACACATTTTGAATTTTTCATAACCATAATATTTTATATTCGTTTATTTTGGGAACTGAAAAAACATTGAGAAACATAAGTAATTTTATTTGATATATTTTTATATAGTTAAATATTATTATATATAAAATAATACTTATCCAGTTATAGATGTTGATAAGATTATTGTCCTCATAGACTGTCCTCAATCCATGATTTAGAAAATTTTTAAATACCACCCGAACATAAGAGAATTTTCATTAAAACAAAATGTAAAATGTATAACTTGATGTTTATTTGTAAAATGATTCATGTAGTGTACTAAAAACTGATATATGTCATCAAATGTGGTCTATTTTTTGGGTATCCATTCATTGAATCCAAAAAATAAATCTTTTATGTATCCAAATTTATTTCAATGAGTAACCAATGCAATCTATAAAAGGAAAAGTAATAAGTGGAAAGACAATATTTTTAATATGATTAAATTGTAGAGTTTCACCCATGCATCTTTGGTATTAAGACGTTTATGTTTTTTTTTAAGTTTTAATTTAAACATTGTGTCTATTTTTTCCACTATTACGTCATATTACTTTGTTTCAAATGACAATTGTTGTGTATAATTTATGTGAGGACTAACAAGTCTAAATTTTTCGTCACATGGTTTTCCCTTCAAACAGTACTAATATAGTTTCCTAAAAAAATATGGATAACATTTTGTCATAAATAACATTTTAGATCATCAATTGGGAAAAAAATTATGAAAAACACCCTATGTATACATTTACAACTAATAATCCTAGAATTTAATTATTTTGGATTTCATTTAATTTCTCAAGACCCTGATATTATATAATGGCCTCTATATACATTTATTCTTCTTAATAAATTATGGTTTTATCCCAAATTTTAATGTTGTATACGCATGAAAATATAATTTTAGTGAATATCAAACTTTAACTAATGGGGTAAAGGTACTTTTTGAAGATATTTTTGATTGATTAGTGGATCATTTAAATAAGTTTTATTAGACCTTTTATTTCACTCTATAACTTTCTTCATCTATAATAACATTATTCAGTTCATGCTTTTTTCATTAATTATTTGTGGTTTTTCATAAAAAATAAATTATAAATGAATACCTCCTTATCGATATGTATTTGTACAAGATCAAATGACCATGCTTTGAAAGTTCCAATAGAAAGCATAATCATATGAAGATACAGATCATCAAGTGGAAAAGGACACTCAACACTCAACTCATGAGCTACGTGAATCCCCACTCCCACGTAACCTATTAATTTTGTTTCTTCTATTGAATATCTACATTGATATTATACTCCATACCCCTTAAAATAATGAGATTAGATCGTTCTAATAGTTATAAATAAAAATCATTTTCACCCTATATAATATCATTTCAAGAAATGTATCATTATATACATGATTTATATTTCATATAATTAGTTATGACAAAATTTATTACCACTTATAATGATTCCCTTTAAGGGGAATAGATCAAATCATAGATGGTGGGAGTGGGGGTGGGTGTGGGTAGGTCATCATGAAGTAGTTGTTGTTGTGCTGTTTCTTCTCTTTCATTATTTCCTATAACATTTTCTAACAACTCATATTTCTAATTAATATTTTCTTCTAGAGGATCCAATAATGTATGCATCTCATCCATTTTCTTATCATTATCACACTATTCATTCTGTTTCTAAAAATAAATTGGGTGACACCCCAAAACCTTTACCTATGACCTAGCCATATTTTTCGGGCCACATCATTTCTATTTATATTAGTCATTCATTATGAAAATATTATGGTTCTTTATGTGTATATGATGGATAAAAATTATAATAAAATTATAATCATAATTATGTAATACTAATATAGAGAATTAGTTTTATTATTTCATACCTACACATGTTTCTAATACTTATTGGTTGTTTTAATCTATCAGTACCACTTCATTATTTACAAGAGCCTCCTTCCATATCACTTGATGTGAGATGGAAGTGGATTTTGATTTTTATTCATCGATATATATATAAAAAAGTAACATATTTATATTTATGATTCATTTAAAATAAAAATTATTTTTATTGATTTAAAATTCAAACCAATTTTCTCAATTGAATTGTATCCCATGCCTGCTTTACAATAATGGTATGTTGGTTTTTTTGTACACTTCTTATTTTCATCACCCAATTGTAGATTCATAAATAAAATAATTCTTAATTTATGTGATTAATAAAAATATTTTAAATCAATTTATTTCCTATGAAAATGTACTAAAAAATATATCTCTTCATTATGACCATTAAACTCATTCCACATTTTTTTATCACGTTTGCATACGTGTATGATTTTACTGGGTTTATTTTCCCTTTAGCAAATCTAAGACAATACTGAATAAGAATTTTCCAAAATCATATATTATCCTTTATAGTGAGAATTAATACAAATTTTATTTTATAATCATCTAGTATAAATTCAATCTATTACTAATAATAAATAGTAAATCAACATTTTCATATTTTTTTAATAAAATAAAGAATGTATATCATAATTCCACTCAATATTTTCCACAAATTAGTGACTTAAATATGAGTATAGAATTATTCCATATATGTACATTAACCATCACATTAATTATAATGGTGTTCCCAATTTAACTACTGAACATGGCCTTATTTGAATCAATGGGATTGATTCATGAATTCCATCCAACCTCGAATTTGATTCCTCTACTTCACACCATAATAATTTCTTTTGAAATTGTCATAATTCTACAATAAAATTTTCTAGGAATTAATTTTTCACAGTATACTATTTCATTAGCTTCATCATAATTAATATATTGTTCCTCTTCATTAGTATCATCTATATGTGTAGAATCTTGGTGTTCCTCTGTATTGGGAGAATCAAAATGTCCAAAACCCTTTTGTTTCTCATGATTGGGAGCATCAAAATGTGAAAAATACATTATCTACAGAAGTGGTGGAAAATTTAATTTAGATTAAATAAATGCACTACTGAACAGATAATAATATGAGGTTATGTAATGCCTTTTGCAAAAAACATAACCTGATTATTTGACTCTATTTTTTGAAAGGTTGAATGGATTTAACCCCACTATAGAGTATCCAAATCCCCTTATTATGGTCTCATCTAAAATACATGACCCCATATATATTAGAACCTACATGAAATGATTTGGATGTACCAATGAAAGGGTTATCATCCATTGGATTGACATCTGAGCATTCAGTGGTTTTGATTAATAATTGAATAATTGTATGCTTTCTGTTTGTGGGGTCTAGAATATAAAATAAATGAATTTCCTTTAATTCCATTTAAACGGTCCATCTTTGTAAACGTCTTTACTAAAATCCATCATGAATCCCTATTCATTTATTTTAACTATATTCCAATTATCAACCCACCTATGTTGAAAAATTGGAAATTAGAATGTTGTAAAATCCAAATCCCATATTATTTAATGATCCCAAAGTATGAAATATTTGTATAAATTGGATTTATATACTTGGTACATGATACATTTATTCATTCAAAAACAAGTGTAACTACACTATTTTTCATGGTATATTTATTATCATTTTCATTTTTATTGGACAAATAACTATTAATTACATAACCATTATATGATAACACATGAACACTTAGTCCTCGGGATAGCCCTCGAAGTTATTCAAAAATTGAATCCAGAATTATAGTTGAATCCTTATGAATATAGTCTCAAAACCATCCTATAATCTATTAATTATGTGTATTTGATATACATCATTCATCCCTTTATGGATTCAAATTCCCCTGAATTAATTTGCATGTTTCAACATATGGCACAACATCTAAAATAATATGAAAAACATAAATTTGATCATTCCCTCAAAAATATCTATTCTATAAATTCCTTCACCCACAAGACAGTCAATGTGATGATATTTTGGTAGATCAACACATTCAACATTAGATAGGTAGTCAGTACCGAATTCAACAGCTTCTTGAATAACACATCACAATGCAATACTACCTTACATCCAAATTCGATTTTTAATACTACCTTTCATAATGTTGATAAATCGTTCAATGAAGTACAACCATATATAATTTGCAAGGTCATATTTTTTATTTTCTCTAACCAAGTGAACCATGATATTAAAGAATGATGATGGGAATAACATGTTCAATTCACAAAATATGAAAACAAATCTTCTTCCATAGTTGGAAATTTCTCAAGGTCTATTAATTTTTTTGCATATATCTTTGAAAAAAAAATAGAGTATGGTTAATATATGAAGAAAATAGATAGGGAAAATGCAATGTAAAGTTATAGATATTAGATATTTCATTGAAAACTTAAAATCATTATGATTTCATGCCTTTTAAATTTAAATTAGTTCTTGAAACGATATTATTTATATTATTTGAAAACCCCTATAGAACCTTTACATCATTAAAGAAGTTTCAAGACTAATATCTCTCTTTATTGAAATGAGTGTAAGCAGTTGGAGGAAGAAAAATACATCTTTCACCCTTCACTGATGCAAAATATTCTTGTTTATCCTTGTCAATATTGTCCAACATAGCCTTAAGTCGATCCTTTTATTTTTGGGGGTATTTAGATTTTTGATAATGGAACTGTCACATTCATTTTTTACACATATTTGGAAGAAATAAAATGTGTTACATACAAACAATTCTAGTATGATAATTAAAAAAACAGATTTCATTTTTCTATACAGTTTTTGTAAGATTTTATGAAGAAGGTTTACCATAAGTGGTGTCCATATATTATAATTTTTCGAAAATTAATCTCAATATATTGGAGGCAGTGATACACCTTCTTCTAAACTCCCATCTAATGATGTAATATAAGATCAGTATTTATGTCAACAGGGAAAACATCGATGATGTTCAAGAAATATAGTTTTCAATGATTATTTGAACCCTTTTGAGTGTGTAAATTGTTAAAATATGTCACACATATGATTTTATTTAATTATACATCTTGAAAATTTTCTATAAGGATTAAATTAATTTATTATCCCATACAAAATGGATCTTAGTTTATTAAATTATCATCTCTTCAAACACCCTCTCCAGCTCCACCCTCCTTATCCCCTCTTCCATCAAATTCCCCATGATCCCCTCCACTGGCATTCTGTCCCCCTATACTTCATCTCAACACCCACCCCATGACCTAATAGAAAAATTACTTGTTAATTTGTTGTTCTGCAAAGTAGGGCCATCATATCATGGGATTCCCTGATGCAAGACTCTCCAGCATTGAGTTACATTCATCATGGGTCAGGAACCCAACCACTACCTAGCGCGCCAAAACATCCTCCTATTATTCCCACCCTACCATAAACCCCATCTCCCTCGGCCCCTATGCCACCTCCACTGGGATTTCCCCATGAGCTACTTGTAATTTTTAGAAACTTTATTTGAAAAATTAAAATTAAGTTTTTAAATCGTGATATAAAAATTTAATTTTGGTTAAATTGTGGGATATTTCGTAAAATATTTACTTTTCAATGAGTATTGAGAAATACTAATTTTCGTAAATATATAATTTCATTTCAATATATTAAGAAATTAAAAATTATAATTATAATTTGAATATTATTTCATGTATAATTATTATTATTTATTTATGTTTAATCCACTTAATTTATTTTAAATCAACTTCTTATTGGATTTTAGTTTAATTTTTCCTTTGAGTTAAAAAATGGGATTTTTCAAAAAACATTTTTAAAATTCATAATGTTTATCCTTCTAAATTGATTAAAGAAACATAAATATTAATAATTTAAATTAACTTATACATTTTATGTCAATAAATATTAATTTTAATTCATATAATAATAATAATTATTAATATTGTTAATATAAAACCATCTTTTCTTTGAAAAATGGACTTCTTGGAAACCCATATTCTCATCGCATCTCTATGTTTAATATTAAATTAATTTTGGGAAAATATGTGAATTGAATTTTTGAAAATGTAATAAATATTTGGAATAATAATAATTTATGTTGTCTAGTATGGTTAACTTAATTATTTCCATAAATAATAGTCAATGAACTAAAAATAAATCACCACAGTTAATGGGAAAACAGGTTTACTAGGGGGCTAAACATAACATATAAGAGAAAAAATAACCTAACAACATGTCTAAAAACTATTTCTTAGAAATATTTAGATTTTATACTTTATAATTATGTATAATTATCCATTTTGGAGACTTTTGTAATGTGAAAAACATGGGAACACCTTTTTCTTTCCCAAAATTACAAGTGTGACACTCATATCACTTATTAAAGGACACCCCTCTCATCTATTTTTAAAAAATAAAAGACCTTTTGGATCATAAAATATCTAGAAAAATATATTCTCAACTTCTGTAATTTTATCTACGAATCCTCAATTTGGTCCTAAATCAATTATTATAATAATTTAGGCATAATCCTAATGGTGTGGCCTGAGAAGAGGAAAAAAATTTAACCATGCATTTTTGTTTAATTTCTTATTAAAACTCGATAAAATTTTCATAAAATATGATTATATGATAAAAACACATATATAATATATATTGTGATGTTATCAAATTAGTTGAATATCATAAATAAATCCCGTATTTCATCAAATGGGATACAAAATCATTATTCGTGTGTATAGCAGACTACCGTCTCACGAACCGATGTCATTCATTTTACATCATCAAATTTTTGGTCATTCTGTAATGTATTTATAGTATATATATATATATATGATATTTTTATCATATTTGTAAATTTATAGTTATGATATCACACGTATAACTTCTTTCTTTCTATTCTGTGGGGGACACGAGAACACCGCTCGTGTGCACAGTAGACTACCTCCTAGTAAAGTGATGTTATTTACTTTCACTAAAACTTTAAATGGAAGGTAATGTTGATAATATTAATGAATATAATTTGATATAAATTAAATCATAATAACATCATCATATATTTATCACTATGAAAATATAACATATCATTTTATATATTAGACTAAAAAATGATAACATCATTCATGTACGTGTGGACTGCCATCGCCACGATGTGATGTGATTGTTTTTCAATCACCAAATAAAAAGAATGAAATATATAAGTATATTTTATGAATTAATATGGTATTTATGATATAGCAATAATTTTTTAAAGTTAAAATTTTACATAGATTCTTTCTGTAATGATCATTGAAAAATGTAAATAGTACTCATGTGTACGTATTACCTACCATCTCAATGATCATAACATAGTTAATTTTTCATAAACCTTTTCAATATTAGTTTTAAAATTATAATTTATGAATAAATATGATAATAATTTCATGATTTTAATTCAATATATTTTGAAATAATTACCTCTTTTACCACAATCAACGCATCGAACATTTTGAAATTAAGAACCGAACGTCCTCAAAAAACCAAATATGGACTTAACTGATTAATTATTTAAATATTACATTAAAAAGAAAGAAAATAAATGATATAATTATATGGTTTTAAACATGTAAAATTTTCTTAATAAATCAAATAAATGATATTACATTAATATATAGCGTTAAATGACATACAAGGAAAGTCTGGACTCGAGATAATGGTTTTCTCGCCTAACATTAATTTTTATGAGACATATGCCACATTCACAAGTTATTTATGTTGTGTAGTAAATATACTAAACCTTTTACATATTATATCATGAATACATCATACGTCATGTTATTTTATGTTTTAATTTTAATTATTTCATCTAAGTGTATTTGACCTGAAAGTTAACATATTGAAAATAATTTCATATCTGAATATCTTATAATTGGGTTATATTACATCTTCATTGAATTTGATTTTATTTTATTATGTGTGAAATGTATTTTTATTGTATTATGATTTATTTATACTTTTTTAGGTTTATTTACATTCTTTACCCATAATCTATTCATTGATTAATTCTCAAACTCAATGGTATGATTTTTCAAGGGTTATTCATATCAAGTATTCTTTATTCAAGACATAAGTTTCGATATGTAGCTATATCCATTTGTGGGGTTTATATATTTCAATTTGAGATGTTATATCATGAAACTCCATATTTTCATGAATTTAATTGAATAAATTTGATGTTCTATTATGATATCTAGTAATAATCATGAATGTCAATGTAAAGCTTGAACATGTCCTATTGTCATACATATGAATTTTTATGACTATTTATCCTCCATTAATGGTGATGGTGAAGATAAGGTCCACCTCTATAATGAAATATAAAATATGAAGCTCCATGAATGTTAATGATAGATTACTTATAATTGAATGAAGATGATAAATAGAAATATGATGTTTCTACCACAACATCCTTGGTCACCTCTACACCATGGAATCACTATAGAAGCTTGGCTAGACGATTATTTATCCAAGGACCTGTGTAAAGGTATGCAGTCCTGTATAAGAGTGTTATGAATTCTATTTAATGGTATAATGTGGTTTGATAATGTAATAATAAATACATAAAGGTAATAATCATTCTCTAGACATGTTGTGTAATGGTATCATTTTATATTATTCTTTCATGGGGCTTACTATTGAAGAATTAGCAAAGCAGAAAAGGCCTTATGATAAAACCTCATTCCTTTTGAGATTGATTACATTCAAAGTCCATTTAGATGATATAATATGATCTTATTATCCTGAATCAAATATCATTATTATTAACTAGTTTTCAATGTTTTTAACATGTTTTATCACCACTAACTACTCAATTGATTGAATAATCATCAAGAAAGTCATTTGTAAGTGATACCTATATTGTATTTTACTTTTAGATCATGTATATTTATCTTATAAATACATATTTTATAAAATTTTTTCAAAAGTTAAATTTCAAAAAATTAAATGGTTTCATAAATGTATTTTTCATGGTCATTGAATTTATTTTAAAATTATTTTAAATTAATTTTATTATCATTTTTTAAATAAGTCACTTTTTATATCCTTTGTCAAAATGTTTTGAAAATAATATTTATTTTTAACACTTATGACATGAATGGATTTTTCATCTTTCATGTCATTTATTTTATTTTAATTTTCCATTATATGTTTATAATTTTGTTTCTAGGGAAAAAGTTTTTATCAATATTTTTTGAATTTTGAGTCATTAAAATTGATTTTCAAATCGTAATGTTATTTTTCTCAGAAACGTTTTTAAGGATATTTTTAGGGTATTCAAATTCCTTATAATCAATAAAACTTATTGTTACATTTGATCCAATGGGTATATTTTTTAATGATACCATCCTCATTATTTTTTTAGATGGATTATGATTATTTCAAATATATTTTGGTAGATCCTATTTCGTTTCCACAAGTGAATCATGTATTAAAAATATTTTTATGGAACCCATTTATTTTTGATGGGATAATAGTGTTTTAAAGATATTTTTAGGGAACCCGTTTATTTTCCAATGGTTGATCATCTTTCTAGGAGATTTTTAGGGAAAAAATTTATTTTCTATGGGTTAATCATGTTTTAATGAGATTATCATGGAACACCTTTTTTATGGGTTAATCAAGTTATGAAAATAATAAAGGTTATTTCAATGATATTATAATGAAAAGAATTATCTATGTAATTTTTTCTTGATATGGTTCATGGATATTTATTATAATTAAAGGTTGTTCCGATATAAACCAAGGATAGGTGGTTATATTATAAACCCTAGATGGGTTGTTACATTATTGACCAAGGATGAATAGTTCCATGATAAACCAATGATTAGTGGGTCATTTATTAACCTATAATTCATTAGGAATGGAAGTAGACTATATTGGTTATTCTATTTCAAGGAGTGATGTGATTATAATGGTCAAATATACCAACACATTTTATCTATGCTTGTTATGGGTTTATAATGTTTCTTATGATCCAGATTGATATCACATGGCTCATAAATATTGATTACGATAAATCTTACCTTTTCTAAAGCCTTTTCCATGTCTTCATGTTTTCTGATCCAGGTATTAATGGGTATAAATATTATTATGTTATACTGAGGTACTTATATTATATCATCATAGCATTATGATCATATTATTATCACCGATTATATTGTAATTCTAATGATTATATTTACATGTAATGATTATTTGAGCTCACCCTAATTATGTTTATATTCATACATGAAATATATAAATATTTTAAATGGATAATTACTATAAGGGTTTCCGATGGAGTATGTTGATAACCTAATATTTTATATTAAATGATGGGTATAGTGGGAAATATTCTATCTTGAATTCTTTGGTATTGTTTATATATAGTTTTTTCCCAATTCTTCAAAAAAATAAACATATAATGTCATTGAGAATTTAAGTGATCCAAAATTTTATTTTTATATTGTATTGTTTGGATCGAAAAAATTGGGAAACCTTGATCAATATCCAATATTAAACTGTAATGTTTATGATTTCATCACTAGATCTGAGAGTGTGGGTTTGAGGCAGTTATAGTTGGTATTTGAGGAATGATTTATTTAAATTTGCAGATTAAGATTTTTTCATGTGAGATTATCTTAAAAGTTGTAGACACCATATTAGGTCTGTGCGATTAAGGATGAAAATAATTTTAAATTCTAATACAGTCATTTAAAGGTTGATTTAATTTATCTTGAAGTATGGTTTTACATTTTGTGCACATATGTTTTGAGGTATTGATAACCATTAGGGTTTACATGATCTTTGACTATTAAGGTTATTTTTATGAATGTCCTTAATTTTTATTGTAATTTTATATGTTTATAATTTTAAGAAGAAGGTAAAACGAAATTTTGGGTGACAACCCACCACATTCGGTAACACTTTGGGGCTTGAACCCACAACCGAAAGGGGACAAGGGTGAAGTGCCTACCATTGGCCTATGTGATGTCCTAAGGAAGATAACTATATTTTTGGTCTTGTTGGATGGAAGGTTTGAGATAAAATTTGAGGTTAATAAACTCATTAATTTTTTATTTACAAATTTTATTTGGGATATAGGGTTATTCATTTACAGAATTATTTAGTTTGAACACGGGGTCTTACAATTTAATTTTTAAGTTTAGGGAATCATATGAAGGTTTATTCATTTTGGGAATTATTATTCCATTTGATAGCCATTATTGGTTTTTAATAATGTATAATGAAATTTAGAATATATTTTTATCCTTATATGGTTATGTGGACATTTAAAAGATTATTTTAGTGCTTCATGTGTGAAAAATTAACCTTAAATACTCATCATTTAGATAAAAGGATTAGATTGTTGTAGGAATTGATGGATTGATGAAATCATACTGGTAAAGAAATTATATTAACTATATTTTAGTCTATATAGTTAAAAAATACCTCTAATATCATAAAAGGATATATAAATAAAAACTCTATCATAGGACCTTCATTTTTTATAAACATATGGTATTTTTCACCCATCAAAGATTTATTGTTTTGTGTATCTTTACTTTTTATTGATCATTCAGTTAAATATGACCAATGTTCTCTACTACTCTCCATAATTATTTAGACTTTTCTTCCATGCCCAATTTTTCACATTACACCTATTATGTCTTATTTGGAAACCTATTATATGTTATTAGAGATGGCCTTCTTACATCCTATTATCTCTTATTAAGATGGTGTTTTATTAAAAGTTTTTAGGATGTGGTTTTTAAAAAAGGTATATATGAATTGACAATTTTTTATTACTAATAAAAAGTTAAAATTTCAAGGATGAAATATAATAATGGTGGGAGGATGTAACACACTGATATTTTAGAGAAGAAAACTATGTTCAATAGCGTATTCGACATGCAACCCTGAGTTTAAATGACTAGTGATATTTATAACCATTAGAATGTACTTGTTAAATTAGAGGGTATAAAAAGTATTAACTATTTTATAAAAAATATATATTATATATAAATTTTATACTCAATATAAATTATTAGTAAATTATTAGTAAATAATAAATCAATTTTTAGTAATTTAATTTTATTCTTCAAAAATATGTTTTCTTCAGAAAAAAATTTATTAATTTTCATGAAAAGAATATTATAAATAATTTTCTTTTAAATTTTAAAAAATTAATTTGATAAAATGAAATTAATTTTTCAAATCAAAAGATCAAAAATAACTTTTGTTTATTTTTTTCATTTTTGGATAATATTGACTTTCTAGTGAATAGTGAAAATACTGATTTATTTCTACAAATGTCCTTTTTTCAACAAATTAAGAAATTAAAAAGTCCAAAGTTGAATTTATTTGAAGTAAAATAATTAAAATTTATAAACATTCAATACACTTTTTTTTAACTTTTAATAAACTTTATATTTTATTTTAGTGTATGTTTGCCTTTGGATTTAGAATTGTCATTTTATATGAAAATTATTTTTAAAAATGATGTTGTTTCACCTTTTTAATTAATTAAGAAAACCTATAATTAGGAATGATTTAAATTAAATTTATATATTATATATCACTAAATGTTAATTTATATTCATATAATAATACGTATTAGTAATACACTTAACATAAAATCATCTTTTTCTTGAAAAATACACTTCTTTAGAACCCTCTTTTTCATTGCATATGTAGGTTTAATTTTAAATTAACATTTTCTACTTAAATGAATTGAATTTGGTAAAAAATTATTCTATATTTTTAATTATAATAATTTATATTATCTAATAAGGACAACCTAATTTTTGACCATAATGAATAATGAAAACAATAAAAATAGTTTACCACGGTTATGGTGAAAAAATGGGTTTGCTGGTGTTTTAAACTAAAAGGATAATGGTAAAAATGACCTTAAAAATATTTTATAGAAATATTTAGACCTTATCATTTATAATTCTGGATAATTATTCATTTAAAATACTTCTTTCATGTGAAAAACATGGTTACACGTTTTTTTTAAAACTACAAGTGTGTTACTCACCTCGCGTATAAAGGGTCACAGACTCTCCTCTCTTATTCATGCATTAAATACTATTTGGTTTAAATAATCCACAATAAAATAAATTCCCAAATTTTTATCCCCTCATCCTGAAATACATGGTTTGTTCACAAATACATTTTAATAATACATTAGGTATAATTATAAAGAGCTGGTCTGAGAAGATGTAAAATTCCTAACTACACATTTTGTGTTTTTTTATTCTTCCACCACCTTAAAATATTATTAAAATATTATCATATGATAAAAAAGTATATATCATATACTGATATGTTATTATATTAATTTAATAACCTATATCCAACTCTTCTTCCATCAAATGAGATACCAAATCATCGTTTGTGTGTACAGAGGACTACCACCTCACGAACCATTGTCATTAATTTACTATCATCATCTATCACATGTTGTTCTATTGATGGATTTAAATTATAATTATTTTTATGATATTTTTAACAAATTTATAATTTTGTAGTTATGATATCACACTATTAACTTCTTACATTCCATTATATGGGGCATACGATAATGTTACTCGTGTGTACGGCGGATTACCGCCCCCAAGCGTTGTGTTTCATTTTTCACTAACACTTGACATGTAGTGTAAGAAGGATAATGTTAATGAATATATTTGATATAAATGAAATCATAATGATACAAATTATATATTTTTCATTATTAAAATATAATGTTTCATTTTATTTCTTTCATTGAAAAATGATAATGTCATTCCTGTACGTGTGGACTAACACCACCACAAGGAGATGTAATTACTTTTTCATCAACAATTAAAACTAATGATATATATATGAATATTTTGATAAATTATATGTTATTTATTATAATATGATAATTTTATAAAGAAACAATAATACATATGTTCATTAAACCATGATCATTAAAAAATCTAAACGTTACTCATGAGTACTTATGACCTACCGTCTCCATAACTTTAACATACTTCATTTTTTATAACCATTATCATGATTGGTTTTAAAATTATAAATGGTGGCAAAATATGATAATTATGACATGATTTGTATTCTATATATGTTGAAATAGTTTCCACTTTGACCATGGTCAACACACCAATTTTTTTTTAAAATAATGAACCAAACATCCTCAAAACACCTAACAAGGTCTTACTGAATTAAATATTTAAGTATGTCATTAAAAAGAAATCAAATAATTTTTTTATGTGTCACGATCTGAACCCAGAATCCCTGGAGCCAGTGCATTAATAAACATGGTGTGTAATTAATTTTTTTATAAAATTAAATAATGATAAATTATACATCATATTCTATATGGGGGATCTTTGCGATTTAGGCTCTAGAAAATCAGATACAAATGTTACAATCCTTCAATACTGAATTGAAAAGACTCCGCCAAGAAACCACCACTTTGGGCAAGTCAAATCTACTAAACATATAAAAATAAATTGAAAACATAGGGCGAGCACACTAATTCCCAGTAAGGGGGTTTTAAAAATAATGTTTTCAAATAAAACCTTTTTAAAACATCAATTTTTAAAATAATCATAGAATATGCTATTAAAAGAAAAATAAAAAACATGTAGAACGAAATTATATGTTTTTCCATGATTATATGTAAAAACTTTAAGGAAAAATAATAGATCTATGAATGAAACACATTCCAATAATATTTAGAAATATATAAGTTTAGTTTTGTAAATTATTTAAATCAAGATTTAAGAAAACAATAAAATTGTAGCATGCAAGGGTTTAGGTATTGAATTTACACATGAAGGTAATACTTGATCAGATTTTTTCATAAAATTATAACATTAATTCCAATCTTCACTAATCTCAAATATTAAAATTGCAGATAAACTAATTGAATTTATATTCAAGTTGAGATAATGAGTATTGGATAAACATTATGCCATGTGCATTTACTTATTCTAATACTCAGAAGTAAGGATGTTAACCAATTATATTCTGATAGTTGAATAATCACTTGGATGGTCATATACTCACAGTTAGTGAGGGAATGTATCATTATATATTGTTTCAAGGATTTTTTCCATAAACTAATTTGTCTCATGAGAACTACTAATGCATCATTGGGCGTTCCTTAACTGGTCCCCATCCTCTAAGGACTTTATTAACTGGTCCGCAACCCATTAGGCTTTCATTAACTGGTCCCCAAACCATTACATACTAAGTCCAATACATTCCTCATATGTCCAGAAAGATAATATATTCAAAGTGTCTCATACCCCTTGGAAAATTTGACTTCATATATATTCTCGGTATCCTATACCACTTTGAATATTTTGTTTCATATTTCATATATTATCATGATATTTCAGTTAGAATTTCAAAATTGGTAGAATCCAATTTTCTTAAAGACATGTTTGGATTAATATATGTTCTTTCACACATGATAATAATGAAAGAACAAAAAATAAATGCCTATTCATGATTTTTCACATAAAATGACGACCCTTAAATTCTAAAATCCTTATTTCATGAAAATGAACATTTTTCTATTCCAAAATGCTTAATTTAGAATTTGAGATAGTTTTCATTTATATTTCAGAAAATATTCTGATAAATGGGCAAGCCAAAAAAATCTAAACTTCAATAACTGAATGCATTTTAGAGTGGAGAATTCATTATGGATCAAACTGCAATAGGTTAGATGGAAAGGAATTGTTTCATGTGATGAATTTATTCATAAAATTATAATTAAACATATTTCTCTACATGTTTTTAGAATTAAAATGTATTCATGCATAATCAAAAGACTATTCCATCATTCTAAAAAAATAGGAATGCATGGATTTGTGTGATTTTCTTTCTCATTCATATAGATGTGGGTTTAAAAATTATATATAAACATGTAAACACAAAGTGTATACATGGTACTTTCACAACCAAATCAAGGATTAATAAATTCTTATATTTATCATACACCATAGAAATATAATTTGATTACAAATAAATTTTTTTTTATGAAAATTTAATTCAGATCTTGATTAAAACCCATAAGTGTATACATATAACAGTATATATATGTTTATATAATCTAATTAAATGAAACAAAATAGTATACTTATATGATCTACATGTATATAAAGTAAATATTTTCATCATTCAAAAATCACATAACAACTCAGGTTTGTTTCATAACTAAACATATTTATTTTCATATATCGATATATAAAAAGTATATATATGGGTTTTATACACCAAAACCGAATATTCAAAAATAACACTTAAAATTTTCCATACATTTTAAAAAAACATGATTTAAACATTGATAAACAACACTTAGAAGACTTAAAAAAATAATCTTTTTGAAAGGGGACTTATATAAACTCTGTGATTATATATATATATATAAAGGCATATACCAAGTGTGTATGTAGGTTTTACACAAATAAGAAAAGGTATATTAAACCCTTACAATATTCAAGGAGGAGGCTGGGCTGATCAGAGGATGGAGAGGTGCTTGGGAAGAGATAACCCTCAATCTTTAATGGTGCAAAGTGAGTGTATAATAAGATGAGTATGTATATTTTTATATACCCCATGGATTAAAAATAAACTAAAAAAAGTCTCAAAAAAGTCTCATGAAGGAGAGGAGAAACATTCCAATCACCGCCACTATTAACAAAACAATCGCTGATAAATAGTATATATATATATATGTAATAGGAAACTTACACTAAAACCAAAGGGGTTATGTTTTTAAAACAAAGAGGCATGATAGGTCTATGGAAAAGAAGAGAGGAGGGGCTAGAGGTGTAGAAAGGTGGTGTCACGGGCAGGAGGAGAACAAGAGGGCATTGATGGAGACTGGTGCAGTGATGTACGGCATGAGGAAGAAGACACGAAGAAGAAGAAGAAGGATCACATAAGATTGGAAAAACAAAAGCATTCCGGATTTGGTCAGACAACTGAGGGGCGTTCACGGTTTAAAAAAAATATGATCAACTAGGATTAGACGTGGACCTGGGTGGATATTTTTATGGAATGTTACATTTTAAAAATATATGGACGTCTATGATCTCACGTGGCATGATCATATGGACAAGGAAAACCTAGAGGATGAGCCATAGCAGTGGACGATCGAAGGTGACAGTAGTTTGATTGGTTGATATCTCACACGATGAGATCAATCAGGTGAGTTTGGGTCCTCTGAAAAAATCCTGATCCCACATCGAAATGGGGGTGAAAACGGAGCCGACTATAAATGACTAGATCTCACAGCCATCCACCCAATTACTCCCTCTCCCCCACTCAGATACCACCCCATAGCGGTTCACTATGGGCGTGCTCTGCGCCCACCTCTACTGTCGTGCCACCCCACATGGTGGCACGTTGTTTTCTGCCTCTCTAGATCATATGCTCAGGTCCCTCTCAATACTATTGGTGTGCATAGCTATGGATGTGAGATCTACTAACTAGCTGTCGGCGGGCTCATATATGCTGTGCTCATCCATCCTTCACTAAAATTTTATAAAATTTTTATTTACCATAATTTAAAACATAATTAACAAAACAAATTATGTTAAAAAGATACATATATTAATTAAACCGAATATTGATTTATTTAACAAAAAAACCAAGATTAATTATTTCATATGTTGTTATGTTATTTGAGTTTCAAAGCATTAGGTTCCAAAATGAATACACATTAAATATGTACTTATGTTTATCCAATTATACATTATCATGTTAAAATGTTTCTATGGTTTAAGAATTTTAAAAATAAATTTTAAATTTACAAGGGATAGAAAAATGATAGTGGTTACTTTCTTCAATGTCTATAATTATAAATTACATTAAAACAAAAGGTCATTTATTTTATTAACTGAAGACATGGTTTTACTTAACCGAAGGTATTACTTAAAAATATTTACACATGTCTAACATTCAATTTTAAAGGTATCAGTCGTCTTAAGGATCTAACATCTATTAAATAAAACAACGGTCATATGTATTTCAAATTTTCAAGAAGACCCTTAAAAATTGTTTTTAGAGTATTACAATCAAAAAAACTTGGTAAAGATGGTTCTCTACATCCCCAAATGCTCAGTTAGGTTTCCATAGCTCTGGCTATAATATTCTTCTTTGTGATAGACTCGAAGGATTATCAAATATCTTCTTGGATTATTTGTGATGTTAGGGGGTCTCTTGGTGATCATAATAGGGCTCCTAGTAGTAATTCTAGTTTAGTAGGGTTATTCTGTACTTTTTGAAATGTAATATTTCAGTGTTTTATTGAATAAAATATGTCTTCTGTTTATTTTGAAAACATATTTTTGGATAGTATGGAAATTAAGCAATGTAAAACAATTAAAAAATTTAAAATATTATTATTACGCATAAAATATGTTCGGGGTGTCACATTATCCACCCTTTAAAGAATTGTGTCCTAATAATTCCTTCGTGTTCTTAATCTTTCGCGCACCAACTTACGACATTAAAATTGAGGCCCTAATAAGGTATGTATTATTTATTAATGATTAAAAAAACTGATTGACACAAATATTAGTTTAATACCTTTACCGATTCAACCCCCGTGGATAATCACTAATGTCCTCAGGTGGATTCCTAGGGTGGTTCTTATTTCTTCAATCTCCCTAGCCTAGATGCACCTTGAGAAATTAGGGTCATATCTACACATGTAACAATCTGGTTTTTAAAGCGAGGCATGGAAGGTATAGAGCTTAAAGATTTCGACATAAATTTGTTCCTTATAGATATTCCGAACAATGTCATGCTTGGGAATTTTGATATCATAATGCCTCCCATAAATGATAGAACTCAAAACCCGGAATAGATAAGCCCGTCGAAGGTCACCCTCCAAAGAAGCTTTCTAGAATTTTCCCAAGTCTAGGAAATTTATGGAAAGTGTGAAAGAGAAGAAAATACCATCATGATACATGAATATATGCCTATACTCTACTAATTGTTCATTTTCCCTATGGCGATAAACATAATTGAATCCCTGATTGGTTCAAAGGACATTTGGGATAATGGACAGTTGATAGAGGCGTTTTCATGATAAACAAAGGATTAAAAAATAAGGGTATGATTCTCAAAATGAAATTATGATTATAGTTTTCAGTATCTCAGTTGGTAGAGACAAAACGTTAGTGGGTGAGCTCTCGTCTTCCATTTGTAAATTTTAAGAAAAAGTTCTTAGTAATGTATATCCATATTAAAACATAGAGGTTGTTTGAAAATACATGTTAATGTAAAATATCAGAATAATATAACATTATTAATTTAAGGAAAAGGTCATGAAACTTGGGGCTTGACATATTAATTCGTTCCCTAAAAAAATGAAGAGGCATAGACTACCTTTTGTCTTCTATGATGTATCTTCACAGGTACCACTAGTGTCGATGATTTCCCTAGTTCCTGGTTAAAAGGATCCCTAAAATGGTTCCAAACTCTTAGATATGTTTTTTTCCAGATATTGCACAGGAAACTAGGATCATTCGAATGTGGTCACCTAAATATCCAACTGATAAAATCATAAATTTTATGAAGCTGAGGGACATCATCATAAACATGATGTCAATAAAAAATGAGAGGATTTGTCTTCAATAATTTCAGAGTCCCTAACTTGACTAGAAAGTCCGTATGTCATGATTTGATAAAGATATGCCACTCAGTGGTCACCCTCTTGTGCAGCCTCTTGGAAGCCCTCTAGGGATTGAAAATTCTCGGCTAGGTTAAATAATTTAAAAAGACATTCAAATTAATTTACCATACATCCATAGAATGGTATTTGAACATGAAACATAAAGAAATCATCAAAACCTGATCCTCGGTGGAGTTGAATTACAAAAAGATATTTCAATACAAAATTGATATGTTTACATGACAGACTATAGTTTTCAAATGTCTCATAGCCATTAAAAGAAGACATTTCAACTATAGTCTCTAGTATTTCGTTTGGAAGAGACAAAAGTCTTATTTCGCCTACCATTTAAAATTTGTAAGAAACAATTCTACTTAGTAATACATAATTAAAATTTTCATGTTCTTATAATTTTCTAGAGTTGTCTAAACCGAATTATGATACCAATTATCACACCCCGACCCCAAAAGACATGCAGCCAGTGCATTAATAAACATGGTGTGTAATTTATTATTTTATTAAATGAAATGCTGATAAGTTACACGTCATGTCCGTATAGAAAATATTTGTTGTTTAGGTTCTGGAAAATGAAATAAAAATGTAACAATCCTTCAATACTAAGTGGAAATGACTCCCCAAAGCAGCCACCACTTATTGTAACTCAAATATTCAAAACCTGAAGAAATAATTTTAAAATGTAGGCTTAGCACACGAATTCCCAGAATGGAGGTTTTAGAAATGATGTTTCCAAATTAAACCTTATTAATTACAACCCTTTTTAAAATAATCGTATGTCATTATCTTAAAAGAAAACTGCAAAACATGTAACATGTAATTATTAGTTTTTCTGAGATTACTAGTATGTATCTTAAATAAAAATAAAATAGCTATGAATGAAACACATTCCAATCATATTCATACATATACATGTTTCATGGAGTGTAGCATGTAATTTAAGAGTCAACCAAACTATACTAAGTGTAGCATTCAAGTGTGAAGGTACAAAATTTACATGTGAAAGTAATACTTGATCAGAGTTTCACGTAAAATGATAACATTAATTCGTTTCTTCATTAATGGAATATCATAAAATGGTAGATAAACTAATAGAATTTAAATTAAATTTCATAAAATTGGTGCTGAATAAACATTATGTCATGTTCATTTACATCTTATGATACTCATAAGTAAGTCTCTCAACCAAGTATATTCTACTAGTCGAATAATAAATTGGTTGGTCGTATTCTAAAACATAGTGAGGGAATGTATAATACCAAACTGTGTCAAGGCCTTTTTCCATGACTTAATTTGTCTCATGAGAATTAATTTTTCATCCTAAAGCATTCATTAACTGGTCCCAAACCCAAAAGTATTTCATTTACTGGTCCCCTACACGTAGGAATTTTATTAACCAGTCCCCAACCTGTTACATAATAAGTCCAATACATTTTTCATATGTTCAAAATGGTCATATATTCAATGTTTCCCATACCACTTTGGATACATAACTTCTTATATATTGAAGTTTTACCATTCCACATTTAATATTTAGTTTCTTATTTCATATATTATCATGATATTTCAGTTAAAATTTTGAAATTAGTAGTAACAAATTTTCCGAAAGACATTCAGGGACTATTATACGTTCTTGCAAAAGTGATAAGAACTATATCACATAAAATCAATTCTTATTAATAATTTTACACATAAAATGATAACCCTTAAATTATAAAATCTTTATTTCATGAAAATGAACTTTTCATTTTACAAAATGGGTAATTTCGAATTTGTGATAGTTTTCATTTATATTTCATAACATATGATGATAAATGGGTATGCCAAAAAATAACTAAACATCAATAACTGAAAGAATTTTAGAGTGGAATACTCTTTATGAATCATAGTTCAATAGGTTAGATGGAAAACAATTGTTTCATGTCAGAAATTCACACATAAAATTATAATTAAATATATTTCCTTATATGTTCTTAAGCATGCATATTTATTCATGCATAATCAAAAGACTATTCTATACTTCGAAAAAAGGAATGGATGAATTTGGCTGATTTTTTTCTCATACATATATATGTGGGTTTAAAAATTATATATAACCATGTAAACACAATGTAAGTATAAGGAATTTTCACAACCAAATCAAGGTTTAATATGTACTTATATTTATCATAAACCTAAAATCATAAATTAATTACAAATAATTTTTTTACAGAAAATTAATTCAGATCTTGATTAAAACCATAAGTGTATAAATATAACTATATATATATGTTTGTATAATCCAAATAAACAAAAAAAGGATATATAGATGATATACATGTATATAAATTTTTTTTTTCATAATTCAAAAATCACATAACAACTCCGGTTTGTTTCATAACTAAGAATATTTATATACATATATCCATATATAAAAAGTGTATATATGGGTTTTAAAAATGAAAACAAAAACCAAAATACAACAGTTACAATTTCTATATTTTTTAAAAATAACCGAATTGGTCATTATTAAACAACACTTAGAATAATGTATAAAATAAATGGTTCGAAAGGGGATTTAAATAAACTATATGATTATATATATATATATATATAACTACATATAAAAAGTGTGTATATAGGTTTTTCACAAAGAAGACAAGGTATATTAAACCCTTACATTATTCAAGGAGGAGGTAGGGCGAAGCATAGGTTAGAGAGGTTCATGAGAAGAGAAAAATTGCATGTTTTATGTGTGAAAAGTGAGTGTATAATAAATTGTGTAAGTATATTTTTATATACCCCATGGATCTATAATCAAAATCTCAAAAAAAAAAGTTCCAGAAGGAGAGGAAAATCATTCCAATAGACACAACCATTAACAAAACCATCGCTGATAAAGAGTATAAACATATATTTATATAATATAGGAAACGTACTTCGAAACCAAAGGTGTTAGGTTTTTAAAACAAAGAGGTGTGTCGGGTCTATGGAAAACAAGAGTGGGGCTACAGGTGTAGAAAGGTGGTTTCATGGGAGAGAGGGGAACATGATGGCTTTGATGAAGACTGTGGCAGCATGGAGAGACGTGAGGAAGAAGACACGAAGAAGAAGAAGGAGAATAAATGATTGGAGAGACACAATCATATAGTGTTCGATTAGACGACTGAGGAGTGTTAGAGGTTAAAAAAATGATATACAACTAGATTTAGACATGACCCTGATAAAATGATTTTTTTGGAAAGCATGATTTTCAAAACTGAAGGACATCCAAGATCTCGTATGGTGTGATCAGACAACCAAGGAAAAAATGGAGGATGCGCCAGGTGGTGGAGTTTTAAAGCTGAGACTGGATTGGATAATTGAGATCTCAGACGGTGAGATCCAACAGCTAAGATTGCATCTCGTAGAAAAAACCACATCCCGCATCAAAATGGAGGTGAAACTGGGCCGAAAATAAAATCATCGAGCTCTCATCCATCCTCCAAATTACTCCCACTCCCCCTCCCCTGTACCGCCCCGTACCGATTCACTGTTAGTGCACTCTACGCCCATCCTTGTCATCATGGCGCCCTACATGGGTGCACGCTCTGGTCTGACTCTCTCGATCCAGTGTTATGGTCCCTCTCGATATTATGGCTGTGCATGACTATGGTTTTCCAAGCTACCCACTAGCTACTAGCTAGCTCATATAGGTTGTCCTCAACTGGCCTTCACTAAAATTTTATAAAAATTTTATTTAACTTGTTTTGAAACATAATTAATAAAATTTGTTTAGTTTAAAAGATACATATATTAATTAAAAAGAATATTAATTTACTCCCCATTAAAACAAAGATTAATTATTTCTTATGTATTTATGTTGTTTGAGTTTAACATAAATAGGTTCTAAAATGTGAACTCGTTAAATATGTTCTTATGTTTATCCAATTATACATTATCATGTTATAATTTAACTAGGGTTAAAAAATTTTCAAAATACTTTATAAAATTACAATGTATTTGTAATAAAAATTCCAATGGATACTTGCTTCAACATCAATAATAATTATTTACATTAAGACATAATGTTCATTTATTTTATTAACCGAAGACATTGTTTTATTTAACCAAAATTATTACTTCAAAATATTAAAACATTTCCCATAATCAATTTTAAAAGTAATGGTCATCATAAGGCTCTAACATCTATAAAAGAAAATAACAGTTATATGAATTTCCAATGGTTATGAGGACATTTATAAATACCTATTTAGGGTATTCCAAACTCAAAATAACTTGGGTAATTTGGTTCTCTACATCCCCCTAATGCTCAGTTCTGCCATCGTAGCTCTAGCTATAATGTTCTTCATTGTGATAGATCTAAAGGATGATCACTATGTTTGTTGGATTATTTTTTTTGTTTGGGGGTCTCATGATGATCTTGATAGGGCTTCTAGTCAGAATTCTTGGTTATTATGGTTATTTTGGCCTTTTGAAATGCAATTTTTTAGTGTTTTACTTAATAAAATATGTCTTCTATTTATTTTGAAAACATTGTTTTGGATAGTAGAGAAATTAATCAATGTAAAACAGTTACAACTATTAAAATATTATTATTACTTATAAAATATGTTCGGGGTGTCACATTAAGTATAAAAAATTGAACATTTAAAATTTTCTAAAGAAATAAAATAATTTATGTGATATTATTATACATGAGTTAAAGTATATACAAGGAAATAGTAGACTCATGGTAAGGGTTTTCTTATTTTAATTTTATTTCAATGAGACATATGAAACATTCACTAATTATTCATAATTTTTGGTTTATATACAGACTGTTTTAAATATAATATCATGAATAATTCACACATCATGGTATTTTAATTTTGAATATGATTTATTTCATCCAAGTGGATTTGATATGAATTTAACCAAGTTAAAAAGAATTTGATAACTCAATATCTTTTCATTGGGTTATATTACTTCTTCATTATATTGGAAATTATTTGATTATGTGTTTAATTAATTTTTTATATGATTTTTTATTTCAAATTGATTTATTAGGAATTAAATTTTATACACATAATCTATTCATTGATTAATTCTCAAATTTAACGGTATAATTTTTGTAAAGACTATTCATCTCAAATTATCATTCTTTGAGACATAGATTTATATTATGTACCAATATTAATTTATGAGTTTCGCATTCATACATTTAACATGTTATATCACGAATCTACCTATTTTCATGATATTTAAAGTATAATTTTATGTTATTCATTCATGGGAATACAATTAAAGAGTTACCAAAATGGCAAAAGATTTATGTTACAACCTCCTTCCTTTCAATATTAAATATATTCAATGTTAATTTGAGGGAAATAATATTATAATATATTCATAAACCATATATATTTATTCTTCACTGGTTATGAATGTATTTAACATGTTCTATTTCCATTTCCTCCGTTATTGATTGATGAAACATCAAATAGTCATTTGTATGTGATAACGATCTTGTATTTTTATTTTAAATCATGAATCATAATCATTCATATAAATTTTTTATAAAATGTTTCAGAAAAATATATTTAAAAAAAATTATTTATAAATATATTTTAAATTTTCTAAGAACTCATTTTAAAAGGCTTTGAAAAGAAGTTTTATAATTTTTTCCAAAAGAGTCACGTTTGATATCCCATGTCAATATGTTTTGAAATGAATATTTATTTTCAACACTTATAACATGGATTAATATTCCCACCACATTTTATATTATTTCTGATAAATATTACTTTATATTTTTCCTTGTTTATTAAAAGAAAATCATTTTCTCAATATTTTGTGAATTTTAGGTTTTTAAAACCAATTTTCAAAATGAAACGGTCATTGTATCAAATTTTTTAGTGAAATTTTAATTGTATTTCTAGTCACCAAAATCAACATACTATGTTATTTCTTGTAATCAAATGGGAGATATTTTGTAGTAATTTCATCCTCATTCTTTCTATGAATGGTTTATTATTACATGATATAAATTTTTATGGATCCTGTTTCTTTTCATTGGGTCAATCTTGTTTCCAAGATATTTTTATAGAAACCATCTATTTTAAATGGTTCAATCCCGTTTCTAATATATTTTAATGGAACCCATTTCTTGTCCATAGGTTAATCATGTTTCAATGATATTATTATGGAACCCATTTCATTTCTATGGGTTAATCTTGTTTCAAATATTCTTTCCAGGAACCCACTTATTTTCTATGGGATGACTATGTTCTTAAAAGAATAATGTTTGTTTCAAAGAGGTTATAATGAAAATAATTCCCAATATAGTTTATTCCAAACAAAGTTTTTGATTTTTTTTAATGATGGGTGGTTTTTTTATAAAACAATTATGTAGGGTTTAGTTATAAATCCAAGATGTGTTGTTATGTTATTAACCAATAATGGATACTGCAATGATAAACCAAGGATGGTTGGGTCATTTATGTCCCTCAAATTCATTTGGAATGAATGTTAACCATATATGTAATGGCCCGGACCTCTCTGGTCCATTACTTTGTGGAATTTTGGTGTTGGAGGTGTTCCGGGAGGCCAAGGAGACTTATCCCCAACACTTTGACAATTTTCCAGTTCTGTGAATAGTGTTTCCAGTTTTATGAACAGTAATAGATCAGTGTCACCGATCAGTTTCACAGATCGGTCTGACAGATCGGTTTCACAGATAGGTGTGACAGATCGGTTTCACAGATCGGTGTGACAGATCAGTTTCACAGATTGGTTTCACAGATCGGTCTGACATATCGGTTTCACAGATCGGTGTGACAGATCGGTTTCACAGATCGGTGTTACAGATCAGTTTCACAGATCGGTTTCACAGATCGGTCTGACAGATCGGTTTCACAGATCAGTGTCACAAATCGGTCTGATAGATCGGTTTCACAGATCGGTCTGACAGATCGGTTTCACAGATCGGTGTGACAGATCAGTTTCACAGATCGGATTCACAGATCGGTTTCACAGATCGGTGTGACAGATCCGTTTCACAGATCGGTTTCACAGATCGGTGTGACAGATCAGTTTCACAGATCGATTTCACAGATCAGTGTGACAGATCAGTTTCACAGATCGGTTTTACAGATCGGTTTAATGTACAGTAACAGTGGGTGAACAGTGTTTCTAGACTCTTACAGTTTTGCCCTTTTGATGTTTCCTTTTACGTAAAATACATTTAAAGCCTTATTTGAAGGGCTCTTAAGGCCGATTCAAATTCCATAAATCCTATATTAATTATTCCAAAGGCTTGGAATGTTTTACTTGGTCAACCGCGTGGGTTAATGCGATCCGTTTTTAATGGAGAATTAACCGGATCTTAAACCGTCGCCCCATTAAATCTTAAAAAGGGACGAGATAGCATTCTTCCTTGTTCTTTCCCTTTGTTCTCGATTAAGAGGCACTAGAACCTTTCAATCCTTTCCGTAGGAGTTGCGCAATCAATCTTTACTCCTAGGATTGGTTCCGCTTTGTTTTGATGAAACCAAGCTGTGTCGCTCAATCTTCGATATAAGGTATGTTGTATCGTCGTTCTTTTGGGGTTCATCTTCTCATATCCTCCTTTCAATAATTATACCATGAAATTTCCAAGATTCTAATGGGTTTTCTAATGGGGTTGGTTGGTACTGTCGTACCGCAGCATCCTCCGGTGGATGCAGTTGTCGCGAGGGGAGGATTGTGACCTATTGTGTGGATAAAGAATATGAGGAACTATTTGAGGTAGGGGATTCATGGCTTCTCTAATTGTATATGTGCAATCATAGAATTAGCATGATTTATCCCTTTGGATCACAATGAAATTGACCTAATTAAATACTTGAACCGGATTAAATGAATTGGTTGATATCATGTTGTTGCTTTATACCGTGATAACGGTTTGCCTCATGTTTTCCTAGATATAGTGATATCTATGTTTTCTTTAATTAGTTGCTCGTTCATGATGGAAATTGATAAAGAACGTAAAGCCGGAATTATTTGTTAAATAATTGGCTAAAGATAAAGAGGCATGTTAATGAATCTGTTAATTCAAGACGGATTAAAGAACTATTAGTTCGATAATTTCAAAGGGGTTCTGAGTTACCCGCTTGCTTGTAAGGCTGAATGCCTTGTGGTTTGGAGCTCTAAGTGCTCATTTTGTCTGAAGGCTGAATGCCTTGTTAAAGGGCCGAGAGCCCATTTTGTGATCTTTGTTTTCCTGCTGCTTGTGATTTGATGTGAGCCTGGATGGCTGTTGTGATATGTGGAGGCATGGAGGCCTTGTGGTTATGGCAGCAGATGACGCCTAGAGAGGCGAGATGCATCAGTTTATACATGTGGGTGTCGGGGAGGACACCAGGGGTGATGGAATGGGATGGATGTGGTTGCTGGTTGCTTGCAGTTTTCTTGAATGTTAATCTGCTTCGCTTTTCCCCACTGCTCAAGGCAGCTGGTCTTCCTACCCTTCTTCCGAAGGAGGCGAAGACGCGCAAGGTATTCCACGTGCTTTCCGTGTTTAGCCTCCTGAGGGAGAATGGGTATATGCTCTTTCTATAGGCGGCAAAGACTCGACGGGTAGTATATCTACTCACCGTGTTGAGCCTCCTTTGTGTTTAGAAGCATAGGATGCTTTTCTAGAATGCCTGGGAATGTGGAAAAGTAATTCTGTAAGGAATGTTTGATTAATTGGTGAAAATCCACGGGGATGGAGATGATGGAATTTAAAGGTGATGTGAATCTTAAAAAGGAGCAGTTGTTTTTTTATGTGATGCCAATTCAGTTTAATGTGAAATTGTTCATTCTTAATTAATGTTTAAAGAATTAATTAACGTACAGTGGAACTGATAAAATGAGAATGGAGTAATCTAATAAAGCTCTTCAAATGGTTGTGTGCTTGTAGGATACCTAGTCTTTGAAGTAGCAGCATGGAGTCTGAGAGACGTTAGCTGCAGTTGTATCTAAGACTAGGTAATGCCCATAGTGTGGATGTGAGTTACTTATATACTCTATACTTTTTGTGTTTCTATACGCTACTCTACCCTGTCGATAAGGGAAACTGACACCCCAGGGATTCTGAGCCCTGGGGGGGGGGGGTGTTTTCCCCAACATTCTGATGGGAGGTTGAATGGCTGACTACCCCCTTTGGCCCCGCTCTCTTCTCTTGGTAGATCTTTGTGCTGGTAGGCACAGTGGTTAGTTTTACCCATATATCTGTGTAGTGGGCTGTAATGGCTTGTGTTTATTTCACACACATATATTCTAGATATGGTATCCTATGGAATACTATAGGTGTAACGTGTATAGGCTGTGATGGCTTGAGGATCCTTACTGGGCGTATGGGCTGTGATGGCCTGAGGTATAATATTCGACGTATGATACATGTTATACGAGCTATGGTGGCTCCCGGTAACTACCTGGTTACTTTGTTTGTGAGGATGGTGTGGTGCTTAGCCCAGGTGTCTGTGGGCAAGCCTATGTGGTGCACGAGGTGCAGATCGTGGAGCATAGCCCAGGTGTTTGCGGGCAAGCCTTGGAGAGAGATGCACAGGACGTATGTCGTTGGGGCAAAGCGGAAAACCAGTGGGGAAGTAGTAGCTGGGTACCCATGATATTCTTTACTACATGCTATATTCTTGTATGCGTTACTTGGTGAGAGTAGCTATGGTGAGGTTGGGAACATAGTGTACCTGTTCAGGTGACGAGTTAGTTTCACTTGTTGTTCACTGGGCTTTAGCATGCTTTCTTTACTTTTGCACGAGAGGCTTGGGGAGGATCCTACAGAGTATACTATTATACTCACCCTATGTATATATAAACTGTTTTTCAGGTCACTTGGAGCAAGTTGGAGATCAAGCGGGTTACTACTAGCTTGTGGTTGGAGGAGGAGCTGTTCGGGCTCGTGGTCGCTGCCGTTTTTCATTCTTTTGGGTACTTTTAGTTTTCCCTTTTAGTTGTAGTACTTTTGCATGACATTTCATATATGTACGTGGTTTCCTTATATATTTCAGTTATGAGTTGAAGTTGGTTGGAGTCTATTCTATCTCTCTCTTCTGCATGTGTTCTCTTAGAGGGTAATGCATCCCATTTATATGTTATTATACCCTCAGTGCTAGTCGCCAACCCGGGGCCTAATGGAGGCGGGACTCAGGGGTCATTATCTCCCTTTTCACATTGCCGGCCCAAGAGGGGTACACTTTGTGGGGAGGGGGTCGTGACAGAGTGGTGTCAGAGGTCTGGTTGAGGGATAGGATGGAGTTTGGAGTTATGCACAGGTGAGGATGCATGGGATTGTAGGGCAACCGTGTCATTCATGTATAGAAATTGGGGTAAACACTGGAGACCGGCAGAGACGTAGGCGTTCATGACACCCTATGATCTGTTGCAGGGACCTTTAAGTTTACGATGGCTACTAAACAAAGTGATACTGGTTGCAGGGTAGAGACCTAGGAAAGGATCATGCATCATTATTCTTTGTGCCTGTGTTTGAATGGGTAGACCTTGGGATAGGTAACCTAAAATTAATAAAACAAAATAATTAATTAATTAATGTTGAGTCTTCCATTTCGAGGAGGCTTTGCGTCCACAGATCCAGCGCCAGGTCACCCCATTTATGTTGAAGACATATCTTGAGGTGCTGGCAAGGGCAGAGGTTGTTTAGAAGACATTGACCAGGACTGGATCGTCACGAGAGGGGAATCATCATGATTCCTCACGAAGCAGAGCTCTGGTCCGGGGTTCCCGGTTTTCAGGACAGAAGATTTTCCGTTCACCTGGGGGTAGGTCCCAGCCCTTCCCATCTCGTTTCTCCGGAGGCAGCAACTCTCAGGCCTATTCCAAGGGAGCATGCGCTTGTTTTTCTTGTGGTGGTCGTGGTCATCAGCAGCGGGAGTGCCCGACTTTTCACAGCAGTCATCGTGCACCAGGAGCTCCACTCCAGGTTCCTCCGTTGAGGCAGTTCCAGCCGAGGCAGCAGCAGCAGGTTGCACCAGCTTTATATCACCATAGGGTAGATGGAGCAGGCAGAGGACAGTCCCATGATGCTCCCCGTCCTCAGAGAGCAGAGCGCGGCCATGGTGGTGGTCGTCATCAGGGTCAGAGAGGCCGTGGAGGTGGTCGTGGACAGCTTCGTGCTCTAGTGTTGCCAGCTCCAGGCGAGCCAGACGTCGTCCGAGGTACCCTTTGCTTGTTTTCTACCTTTTTGTATTCCTTGTTTGATTCAGGAGCGACACACTCCTTTATATCCCCTACCCTTGTCCACGCTTTGGGACTTGAGGTAGAGAGGCTTCCAGTGCCCTTGGCGTTGACTACGCCAGTTAGAGGTCGAGCTAGCTTGTTTGAAGTATGTAGATACTCTGAGCTAGTGTTGGGGCAGCACCGCTCTTGGGGAGATTTCCTATGTTTACGAATACAACCATATTATGTCATCATCGGCATGGATTGGTTGTATTCGGTGCAGGCTATTGTGGATTTCTACATGAATAAGGTCGTTTTCTTTGATGAAGATGGAGAGGAATTAGTGTTTGTTGGTGAGAGAGATCCTCGGATGATTCATAGACGAGTTTCATCCTTAGCATCCATGATGGCTGGGATGATGCTGAGTTCTTCAGAGGTTCAACAGTTGGCGTTTCCTAGGGTCGTAGAGGAGTACCCTGACGTCTTTCCAGAAGAGGTTGTATCCTTACCCCCTCGACGAGAGATAGAGTTTGGGATTGAGCTACAGCCAGGAGCGTCTCCTATATCTATGTCTCCGTATAGGATGGCCCCTTCTGAGTTACGAGAGCTATGTATACAGCTCAATGGTCTGTTGCAGTGTGGATTTGTTCGGCCAAGTGTGTCACTGTGGGGTGCACCAGTTTTGTTTGTGAAAAAGGCTGACGACAGTTTGCGGTTGTGCGTCGATTATCATCGATTAAACAAAGTGACAATAAAGAATCGCTATCCTGTTCCACGGATTGATGACCTATTCGATCAACTGAAGGGTGAAAGTTGGTTCTCAAAGATCGACTTGCGGTCAGGATATCATCAGATGCGTGTAAAGTATGAGGATATCCCGAAGACTGCATTCCGTTGTCGTCATGGGCATTATGAGTTTGTTGTAATGCCATTCGGCGTGACGAATGCTCCAGCTGTTTTCATGGGGTTGATGAATGTTGTGTTCCATGAATTCCTGGACAATTTTGTTGTGGTCTTCATCGATGACATCCTTGTGTACTCCACATCTGAAGAGGAGCATTCAGAGCATCTACGAGCCGTTTTGGGAGTTCTTCTCCAACATCAGTTGTTTGGGAAGTTTTCCAAGTGTGAGTTCTGGGCTCGAGAAGTTCGTTTCTTAGGGCATGTTGTGTCCCAACATGGAGTAGCTGTGGATCCTTCGAAGATAGAAGCAGTAGTGTCTTGGGCAGCCCCCAAGACTGTGTCATAGGTGCGAAGTTTCCTTGGTCTCGCAGGCTATTATAGGAGGTTTGTAGCCAATTTCTCCCGAGTCGCGACTCCTCTGACAGCTTTGACCATGAAGGATCAAGCGTTCATATGGACTGATCAGTGTCAGGCAGCTTTCGAATATCTAAAGGAGAAGTTGGTAAGTGCTCCAGTCCTTTGTCATCCAGTAGAGGGAGTCCAGTTTGATGTTTTCTGTGATGCTTCACATCTGGGGCTAGGCTGTGTTCTCATGCAGTAGAGGTCAGTTGTTTCTTATGGGTCTCGGCAGTTGCGTCCCCATGAACGCAACTATGCCACCCATGATCTTGAGTTGGTAGCCGTGGTGTTTGCTCTGAAGTTGTGGAGACATTACCTCATTGGTGAGCACTTTGTGGTTTTCACCGATCATAATAGTTTGAGGTATGTTTTCTCCCAACGTGACTTGAACTTGAGGCAGCGTCAGTGGATGGAGTTCTTACATGAATACGACTTTGAAATATCGTATACACCTGGAAAAGGGAACGTTGTAGCTGATGCATTAAGCCGAAAGTCACGTAATGATGTTGTGCGTGAATCTGGTGATTCCTGGAGAGTGATGGAAGAGCTAGCAGCTTTGCATCTTGATATGGAAGAGGTTGGAGGTAGAGGTTGTCTTTTTCAGATGAAGGTGGAGTCATCTCTAATGCAGAAGGTGGAAGAGTCTCAGTTGGGTGATATAGAGGTGGAAGTTTGGAGAGACATAGTTGTTTGTGGGGAGGCCCCTGATGGTTGGTCGGAGGATGAACAACACCGAGTGTTGTATCATGGCAGGCTTTTTATTCCCTTGGCGATGCGCGAGACCGTTCTCCGAAAGTTCCATAGTTCACCCTTGGCGGTACATCCTGGTGTGACGAAGATGTACCGATCCTTGAGGAGTCAGTTTTGGTGGCCTGGGCTGAAGTGTACAGTTGCAGAATGTGTGTCTTGATGTTTAGTCTGCCAAAAGGTGAAGGTCGAACATCGTGTTCCTGGTGGTCTTCTCTAACACATAGAGATTCCTCAGTTGAAGTGGGAGGACATCTCAATGGATTTGTTACAGGTTTACCTCAAGCTCCGGGAGGACATGATTCTATATGGGTGGTAGTGGATCGTTTAACTAAATCGGCCCACTTCATACGAATCAAGGAGTCGAGCTCAGTGGAGCTCTTGTCGAGGCAGTATCTGGAGGAGGAGGTGAGGCTTCATGGAGTACCTAGGACGATCATTTCTGATCGAGATCCTCGTTTTACCTCTAGGGTGTGGAGAGGTCTCCAACATGCTTTTGGCTCTCAACTATGCCTTAGCACTGATTTTCATCCTCAAACGGATGGTCAGACAGAGCGAACAATCCAGACTCTTGAAGACATGATGCTCTCTTGTGTTCTTGATTTTGGAGGTTCATGGGTGAAGCACTTACCCTTGGTAGAGTTCGCTTAAAATAATAGTTTTCACTCTACCATCGACATGACACCGTTTGAAGCCTTGTATGGCCGGCCATGCCGTTCTCTGTTGTGCTGGACTGGGGTCGGAGAGTGTGCAATTCTCAGACCAGAACTAGTGCAGAATACAACAGAGATGGTACAGGTGATTCGTGAGAGGATGAAGACAGCACAGGATCGTCAGAAATCATATGCTGATCAAAGAAGGAGACCGTTAGAGTTTAATGTTGGGGATCATGTGTTTCTGAAGGTGACTCCCCATCGTGGGCAGCGAAGGTTTGGTCGTGGAAGTAAGCTTTCTCCCCGGTTTTTTTGGGCCTTTCGAGGTGTTAGCTCATTTTGGAGCTGTGGCATATCAAGTAGCTCTTCCCCCTCAGATGAGTCGGTTACATGATGTTTTCCATGTATCGCAGCTCCGTCGTTATCTTCATGATGAATCTCATGTTATCGATTGGGGAGAGATCGATATTGGTGATGATGCAACCTTCGAGGAGCGACCTGTGGAGATCCAAGACCACAAGGAGAAGGTGTTGCGTGGGAGTTCTATCCCCTTAGTTCATGTCTTGTGGCGACACGGTGGAATGGAGGAGAGTACCTGGGAGCGTGAGTCACAGATACGTGCTCAGTACCCAGAGTTGTTCAATGTGTAACTCCTTTCATGTAATGATGTTTCCTCTCATGTTAGATCTTTCATGTTTTATTTATGTACCTTTGATGTGATGTTACGTTTGAATTGTTTGGGTATGGATTGTTTGTTCCCATACTCCCGGATGTCGTGGTTTTTTTCCAGTTTTCGAACAAATCATGGTGGTTTTCCCCTGAGAGGTATCTTATGGGGTGGTTGTTCGGACCCCTCTTTTCTTCTGGGTTGGTTTTTAATTTTCGAGGACGAGAATGTTTTGAGAGGTATCTAATGTAATGGCCCGGACCTCTCCGGTCCATTACTTTGTGGAATTTTGGTGTTGGAGGTGTTCCGGGAGGCCAAGGGGACCTATCCCCAACACTTTGCCAATTTTCCAGTTCTGTGAACAGTGTTTCTAGTTTTATGAACAGTAACAGATCGGTCTCACCGATCAGTTTCACAGATCGGTCTGACAGATTAGATTCACAGATCAGTGTGACAGATCAGTTTCATAGATCGGTGTGACAGATTAGTTTCACAGATCGGTTTCACAGATCGGTCTGAGAGATCGGTTTCACAAATCGGTGTGACAGATCGGTTTCACAGATCGGTGTGACAGATCAGTTTCACAGATAAGTTTCACAATTTGGTCTGACAGATCGGTTTCACAGATCGGTGTGACAGATCAGTGTCACAAATCGGTCTGATAGATCGGTTTCACATATCAGTCTGACAGATCGGTTTCACAGATCGGTGTGACAGATCAGTTTCACAGATCGGTTTCACAGATCGGTTTCACAGATCGGTGTGACAGATCCGTTTCACAGATCGGTTTCACAGATCGGTGTGACAGATCAGTTTCACAGATCGGTTTCACAGATCGGTGTGACAGATCAGTTTCACATATCGGTTTCACAGATCGGTTTCATGTAGAGTAACAGTGGGTGAACATTGTTTCCAGACTCCTACAGTTTTTCCCTTTTGACGTTTCCTTTGACGTAAAATACATTTAAAGCCTTATTTTAAGGGCTCTAAAGGCCGATTCAAATGCCATAAATCCTATATTAATTATTCCTAAGGCTTGGAATGATTTACTTGGTCAACCGCGTGGGTTAATGCGATCCGTTTTTAATGGAGAATTAACCGGATCTTAAACCGTCGCCCCATTAAATCTTAAAAAGGGACTAGATATCATTCTTCCTTGTTCTTTCCCTTTTTTCTCGATTAAGAGTCACTAGAACCTTTAAATCCTTTCCGTAGGAGTTGCGCAATCAATCTTTACTCCTAGGATTGGTTCCTCTTTGTTTTGATGCAACCAAGCTGTGTCGATCAATCTTTGATATATGTTATGTTGTATCGTCGTTCTTTTGGGGTTCATCTTCTCCTATCCTCCTTTCAATAATTATACCATGAAATTTCCAAGATTCTAATGGGTTTTCTAATGGGGTTGGTTGGTACTGTCGTACCGCAGCATCCTCTGGTGGATGCAGTTGTCGCGAGGGGAGGATCGTGACCTGTTGTGTGGATAAAGAACGTGAGGAACTATTTGAGGTAGGGGATTCATGGATTTTCTAATTCTATATGTGCAATATTATAATTAGCATGATTTATCCCTTTGGATCACAATGAAATTGACCTAATTAAATACTTGAACCGGATTAAAAGAATTGGTTGATCGCATATTGTTGCTTTATACCGTGATAACGGTTTGCCTCATGTTTTCCTAGATATAGTGATAACTATGTTTTCTTTAATTAGTTTCTCGTTCATGATGGAAATTGATAAAGAACGTAAAGCCGGAATTATTTGTTAAATAATTGGCTAAAGATAAAGAGGCATGTTAATTAATCTGTTAATTCAAGACGGATTAAAGAACTATTAGTTCGATAATTTCGAAGGGCTTCTGAGTTACCCGCTTGCTTGTAAGGCTGAATGCCTTGTGGTTTGGAGCTCTGTGTGCCCATTTTGTCTGAAGGCTGAATGCCTTGTTAAAGGGCCGAGAGCCCATTTTGGGATCTTTGTTTTCCTGCTGCTTGTGATTTGATGTGAGCCTGGATGGCTGTTGTGATATGTGGAGGCATGGAGGACTTGTGGTTATGGCAGCAGATGATACCTAGAGTGGCGAGATGCATCAGTTTATGCATGTGGGTGTCGGGGAGGACACCAGGGGTGATGGAATGGGATGGATGTGGTTGCTGGTTGCTTGCGGTTTTTTGAATGTTAATCTGCTTCGCTTTTCCCCACTGCTCAAGGAAGCTGGTCTTGCTACCCTTCTTCCGAAGGAGGAGAAGACGTGCGGGTATGCCACGTGCTTTCCGTGTTTAGCCTCCTGAGGGAGAATGGGTATATTCTCTTTCTATAGGCAGAAAAGACTCGACGGGTGTATATATACTCACCGTGTTGTGCCTCCTTTGTGTTTAGAAGCATAGAATGCTTTTCTAGAATGCCTGGGAATGTGGAAAAGTAATTCTATAAGGAATGTTTGATTAAATGGTGAAAATCCACGGGGATGGAGATGCTGGAATTTAAAGGTGATGTGAATCTTAAAAAGGAGCAGTTGTTTTTTTATGTGATGCCAATTCAGTTTAATGTGGAATTGTTCATTCTTAATTAATGTTTAAAGAATTAATTAACGTACAGTGGAACTGATAAAATGAGAATGGAGTAATCTAATAAAGCTCTTCAAATGGTTGTGTTCTTGTAGGATACCTTGTCTTTGAAGTAGCAGCCTGGAGTCTGAGAGACGTTAGCTGCAGTTGTATCTAAGACTAGGTAATGCCCATAGTGTGGATGTGAGTTACTTATATACTCTGTACTTTTTGTGTTTCTATATGCCACTCCACCCTGTCGGTAAGGGCAACTGACACCCCAGGGATTCTGAGCCCTGGGGGGGGGGGTGTGTTTTCCCCAACATTCTTATGGGAGGTTGAATGGCTGACTACCCCCTTTGGCCCCGCTCTCTTCTCTTGGTAGATCTTTGTGCTGGTAGACACAGTGGTTAGTTTTAGCCATATATGTGTGTAGAGGGCTGTAATGGCTTGTGGTTATTTCACACACATATATTCTGGATATGGTATCCTATGGAATACTATAGGTGTAACGTGTAGAGGCTGTGATGGCTTGAGGATCCTTACTCGGCATATGGGCTGTGATGGCTTGAGGTATAATACTCGACGTATGATACACGTTATACGAGCTATGGTGGCTCCCGGAAACTACCTGGTTACTTTGTTTGTGAGGACGGTGTGGTGCTTAGCCCAGGTGTCTGCGGGAAAGCCTATGTGGTGCACGAGGTGCAGATCGTGGAGCTTAGCCCAGGTGTCTGCGGGCAAGCCATGGAGAGAGATGCACAGGACGTATGTCGTTGGGGCAAAGTGGCAAACCAGTGGGGAAGTAGTAGTAGGGTACCCTTGATATTCTTTACTACATGCTATATTCTTGTATGTGTTACTTGGTGAGAGTAGCCATGGTGAGGTTGGGAACATAGTATACCGGTTCAGGTGACGAGTTAGTTTCACTTGTTGTTCACTGGGCTTTAGCATGCTTTCTTTACTTTTGCACGAGAGGCTTGGGGAGGATCCTACTGAGTATACTGTTATACTCACCCTATGTATATATAAACTGTTTTTCAGGTCACTTGGAGCAAGTTGGAGATCAAGCGGGTTACTACTAGCTTGTGGTTGGAGGAGGAGCTGTTCGGGCTCGTGGTCGCTGCTGTTTTTCTTTCTTTTGGGTACTTTTAGTTTTCCCTTTCAGTTGTAGTACTTTTGCATGACATTTCATATATGTACTTGGTTTCCTTTTATATTTCAGTTATGAGTTGGAGTTGGTTGGATTCTATTCTATCTCTCTCTTCTTCATGTGTTCTCTTAGAGGGTAATGCCTCCCATTTGTATGTTATTATACCCTCGGTGCTAGTCGCCATCCCGGGGCCTACTGGAGGCGGGACTCGGGGGTCATTATCTCCCTTTTCACATTTCCGGCCCAGGAGGGGTACACTTTGTGGGGAGGGGGTCGTGACAATATATATTATTCCATTTTTAAGAGTGATATAATCATAATTTTTTAAAATACGAACACATTTTATCTATTATTTCTAAGGGTTTAATATTTTTCTTATATTCATGATTATTATCACATGGATCAAGATTATTGATTTTGATGACTCTTTCACTTGTTAATACATTATTACTTTATTTATGTGTTAGTATCTAAGTATTTATGGGTATTAATATTTTTTTGTTATATTCATGAACATTTATAATGTCACCAAACCATTATTCTCATTTTATTGTCACTGATGTAATTCAATTGGTAATTCTTATATTTACCCTTACAGAGAATTTGATCTCACCCATCTAATGTTTAAATCTATACAGGTTATTAATGAATATGTGATATTAATAATGCCTATAATAGTATCATATGGATGATGTTTATGACCTAAAATGTAATAAGAAAGATGGGTATAATGGGAAATAATATATATTTAATTATGAGTATTTTTTATGTAATTGTTTTCAATGTTATCTAAATCTCATAACCTAAAATTCCAACAAAAATTCAAGTAATCCAACTTTTACTTTTTATGATTTAGTGTATGGATGGAAAAACATTTGGTCAAATTCATCCATATGAAATATAGAAAGGTAATTTTTTTGATCTCTAACCAGGTCTGAGAGTGAAGTTTCTAGGTAGTTATAATAGGTACTTAAAAATAATTTAGGTTTATCTTGTATAAATGAGGAGAGGAAGACAAAACAGGTGCATGATAAATGAAAACCCCTTTTATTACTTTGAAAAAATTCTCAAAAATCACATGGTAAAAAGAGTAATAAACGATTTTTAGTATCAAAATATATTTTTCCCATACTCATATAGAAATTACCATAGAATAAAATATTATCATAAGAGAACCCAATCATGTAAAGAGGAATTTCATGATGAAACAATATAACATAAGGAAATGAGACTTGACTTATCGATTTTCCTTATGAGAAACATACTATTTGAAGTAATAAATTTTTCACAAAGGTGAATTATGTGGTAGTAATGTAAACACATAGAAAATAAATATAATACCACATAATATTATAAGTTGGTAGAATGTACATAACTTTTAAGTACAATAATAAAATATTAACTCAATGAATAAAAAATGAGTTACGAAAATATTTAAAACGGTATATGATTTGAGTGAAAATCATTGGATGAAAAAGAAATGATTTGGCATAGTATTTACATGGAATAAAAAACATATGATAAATATACATCCATGGGTAGTGAATACCCTATTCAATGGTAAAAATAGTGCATAACATAACATGTCTTGAGGATTTAAATTTTGAAACAAAGAACCTGTGTGTTTTGAGTGAAATTTCAATAAAAAACACATGAAAGGTTAAGATTGTATTGAAACATAAAATTAAATGATTAAAATATAATTCAAGATATAATATATAAAATATGGAGTATATATACCAAATTAATTAATTTAGGTTCCTCATATCAAACATATTTGAAGGAGAAGAATTTGAGAATATAACCCTTACCTCATTCGTAATTCAATCTGTAGTTGCACGAAATGTCCTTAATAATTAAATTTTGTTCATTAAATAAATAACTGATAAAATTAGTCAAAACTATAACAATTTATATTACAAATTTATAATCATTATATAAATATATATATATATATATTTTTAATCATATTCAACACTCGGTGTAAGTAATCATAATAGCTTATAATTAGTGTCAATAAAGAAGTGTTGGAAGCTATTAGTATTAAAAATTACATCACTATTATATAATATATGGTACTTTAATATATTTTCCTAGAAATTTTATAAATCTATAATTTCATTTCATGGTAGTTTTGGTTATGATTCATGAGGATAAAATCTTAGCTGAGCTTGTTTTAGTGATTCTTAATAAACGATGGGAGATTTCTTAATTAATGATTTAAATATTGATACAAACATACCAAAAAATTAATAATGTTATTTACATATTTATATTATATTATACCAGAAAATAAGTTCTTGTATTCATATATGATTTGAGGACATAGTATTGTTCAAGTAGGTGCTAAACCAACCCCAACATGAACCTACCATGGTTAATGGATGATTAAGAAGTAATTTACATGTAATGTAATTATACCATAAGAAATATGATATTATTAAGTGTTTATTATAGTTATCTATTATAATTTTAAATATGATATAATTATTTAAAGTCATTACACTTAATAAAGATATCATTTTCCTCTTAGTATGATTGTTTTAAACGATTGAATGAAAGATAACCATGTATTGATAATATCATTAATAGGTTGTCTTTTTTTTCATTAATGATATTTAATGATATTATAAAAATTATATTTATCCTTTAATATTATCCTAATATACATAAATGAATGTATGAAATTAAAAACAAAATACCTCATTCCATGGAGGTAGTAGCCCGCACATATGCAGAGACGATGATTTTATTTCCATAGAATGGGAAGGAGTATTATGGTTTATTATTTATGAGTAATAAAAATGATATATATTACGTAATTATATATTAAATTATAAATTAGTACAATACTTGTAATATGTTTAATGAAAATCAAACATGTTGAGTCGTGGAGGAGGTAATCCACACAACACACTATTCACATATTTGTTTTATCAATGTAAAAGTGGAGGGCGGTAAATGATGTAATTATCATTTTAATGACATAATAGTATAATAATTATACTTATATAATCATTTTAATATGAAAAAAATAAAATTTTAGGAATAATATGGGAACATAATAAAATATAAAAGGAAATAAGAGGTTAGAAATCTCTACCCACTTCTTGGATCATCCTCTTTGCAAAATAGGATAAGCATTTGAGGGATGGTATTTTTAGAATTCCATAAAATATTAAAGGTGTATAAGAATATGTAGGATATTATTGGAAATATTTTTTCCAAAATAATGGTGTTGTGGTGCAATTGAAATTGAGGAGTGGAGAGTCCATTTTATAAGTGAAAAGGGGTGACATTTTTATAAATACCCAAAAATTTCCCACAAATGGAATCCAATGTCAAGTAAAGTGGCTTTTAGAATGATAAATAATTTATAGTAGAAGTGATTAGGTAAATAAAGACCTAAAACACATATTCCCACATAATTTTAAACATTTTTTGGGGTTTTTACTTTTATACTATTAACTTTTACCATTTCAGCATTACCAGGGTAACTAGTTTTTACATAAGATAACTTATCTTTATGTGTAAATATAAAATAGAACTTATTAAATAATTTATACCTAATGATTCAAAATTTGAAATAAGTTCTTTTATATTAAATTTATAAATGTGATTAAAATTAATTTTAAAATAATACATATATTAAGTCTATTTTTGTTCAAATCATAACTTATGTTTTAAATTTTCAAATATAAGATTTTTTACATTAAAAGTAATAATTAAAAAAAATAATTAAATATATAAAAAATATATTTTTTCATGAAAATGTTTGAAAAAATTTCTATATCATATATATATACACTAATAATGTCATTAAAGTCATATTATTTATAAAAAACAATATTTTAACTATTCACATAAAAATCATTCTTTTTAGAAAAAAACCAAAATGTATTATTAAGATAATAAAATTAAATTTACTTTTTTAAAATTAATTTTCTAAACTTTATAAATTTTTATTGATTAAAAATATAAAATATAGAAAACAAATATTTTTATGTGAAAAATACTTTGTTATATTAACTATTTTGTTTATAAATTAATAATTCAAATATTTTTATATTTTTATTCATAATATAAATTTATAATGTCATTATTAAATCGTAATAAAATTATTTACTTGAAATAAAAAAAAATTTCTAAAAAATACAATTTATAACAACAAAACTAATTGATAAAAAATGACATTTCAAAAAGTAAAAAATTCATCATATATCTATACATATAGATATTTTAATACATGAAGATATAATACTATTTTATAATTACATAACCCATTATGATCTCTATGAAAGAACTAAGAATTAGATAACTGTAGTGGAATTTGAGGGTGTCGATTTCCCTAGCACAAATCTCATGAAAATTTCTATGAGCATGAATTTCTCTCATATATGATTTTGGTCAAACTGTAATTGTTCTTGTCGTGCTTGGGAATATTCAAGAGAAAAAATAGAGAAGCTACTGCTTTCTAAATCTTGGATAAATGGGTTTCATAAAAAATATATACATTACTTGACTCAATATATTTCCAATCTAAATTTTTTAATATGGTTACTTAATTTTATACCATTTAATTTAATGGAAATACCATAATGCTCAAATACTATTATAAAATATCATGGTTTTGTTTTATATTTTTTTTTCGTGTTAAACATTATATCAAAATTTTTTAAAGGTAATATATAGTGAAATCTTGGTTCATTATAAAGATGCAACCCAATCTAGCCACTACACCAGAAAAACACCTACTGAGTCTTATTATACAATGTATGATGCACCAAAAAATGTTGTGCAGTGATATCTATTCACCCTCCCTTTATAATACTTCCATAAATATTGAAATTTTTAGATTAATTGTACCCAAAAGTCTTCTGGATGTGATATTAAATCATCTCTTTGAAAAAATATTGTTACTGGTTGCAATAATAACAAAAACAATTACATGAAAAATTAAACAATAAAGGTGGAATCAAAGAACACATTTAAATAGGATCCAATGTTATAAGATCAAAATAATATTCCATGATCTATGTGTATATTGAAATACATAACCTATACTGTGAGATATAAGTTCACAATGCAGTAAACAATGAATGATTTTTTAATTTCCAATTTAAAATAGATAGGGGAACATACATTCAATCAATTAAAGAAAATTAATATAAAAATGAAAAAACACATACCAATAATTTCAAATAAACCACTGTAATATTCCTGTGAAATACCTAATTTAAAAAAATAATTATACAAATTTTTTTGTATACATTTAATTCTTCATTTTTTTACAATTATTAATATTTTCTAGATTTATCTAGGAAACATATTATAGGTATAATTTAATCCATCATTCAAATCTGTCACATATCCTTCATACGTTTCCCTAACCTATTGTATATCTTCTTCAAAAACATATATATGTTTTTTACTATTGTTTGACCAAGAAAGAATTTAATATCTAGTTCATATTATTTAATAAAACTCCACTCTTATATACATTTTTTCCATAATTTTCTTGTTTGAATCGCCATTTGAAAAGTAAACTTACTCTTTCATTGATGATAGTATCAAAGAATTGTTTCTTAATTGTTCATATTTATATAAAATATTTGTAAATTTTACCAATGTAAACTGAGATGGTCAACTTACTTTCCCAAAACCAGATTGTCCCAATCACACTACAACATTATATTCTTTAATCTGAAACCAAAAATATCATCAATAATATCCCTCAATAATCCATAGAAATAACTTGAATCAATAGATAAAAAACCAAAAACATTATTTTGAATTATTAATTTCATGTCAACATCACTATTATGTAATAAAAATTTATTAAAACCCAAATACTTATAGTGACGATCCATAATAAGTTGACCATTAGCTAGTTGGATTAGTTCTTCAGTCACTGTATGAGGACATTATTCATGAATCTTGTGAATCTATAAAATTCACATAATTTAATGGACATAGGGAAATTAAATTGAACATTAGTTACATTATTTAAATATTAAAACAAACATATATATTTATGTGTTCTTTAAGACACTCATCAAATGTATTGAAATGATTTTGTTAGATCTGACTGCTAGTCATGCGGGGTCTTTCCCATTTCAACTTTATGATATGTTTCTAAAAAATAAAATAGAATAAAAGATACAGAATAGATTAAATATTAAAACACATAACCTAATAGATCAACTATGAAAATTACGGTATCAATTTCATAACTGATGGAGTGGGAAAAAACATGTATCAATGATATTGAAATCACTCATAATTGTCTATATGAAACGTTTTAGCTTCTCTAATTGTAATTCATCAATCTGGGAGGGTTTATCTAACTTCATTTCAACCACATGAATATATGAATCAAAAATATTGGTGAAATAATACATTAAATATCACTTAAAATTTAATCTTCCAATTGATCTCTATTGTAAACATACTATTTCAATGTATTTAAGTATCATTATATAGGATATTTCAACATGAATCAAATGAGACCACGAGAAATGTCTCCAACAGATAAATTTATGGTCAGTTAGACCGTGACACCAAAAATGGGTCCTAAAAAGTTTTTTTATGTGACACAATGTATGAGAAATAATATCCTATAGACTTTTCAAATCACTCATATGATTATTCCTTGATTAAAGATGTCTGAAAAAATTAGAATCATTATTAAATGGATCAACTACATGAGTAGGAAAATAGTCATGAATTTCAATTGGTGTTAACTTTTTATTCAAAATATGAATATTAAAACTTTGAGATCGCTAAAATTTCATATGTACCACATTTACATGATTCAATAGGTTATATAAAAAATATCATTCATCTTTACGATATTCAAAATTAATATAAATATTTCATTATCTGTTTTACTCATTGCATACTATGTAGAAGGAATGTATTTTCTATTACCCTCACCTCAATATAAATGTAATTGTTTTCTAAATCCCATTTATTTCAAATAAAATTAAGCATTGAAACTATCCTTTGATCTCCCCTAAACACATAACATAGTGAAAAATATATTATAAAAAAAATTCAGTGTACGACACATCAAAATTATGACTTAAAATATTATGTTTCTAATTATACAATTTGAATAAAATTATAAAATTCTTCTAATTATTTATACATTGTCTATCTATAGTGGGAGTGGATGAAAACGTCTAATCAAATAAATACACACAATCATACATCATGTGAATTTTTAATTGGTCATGTTGTGCTAGTATTTGAACCAAAATTTAGGTTGGGATAAGAACTTTGTTTCCATTGAATGAAACAATATATTTTTTAAAATTATGAAGTAGAGGAAGAAAACATTTTTGACCAAGGTATGCCCACATTCTGTATTGATTATGGCATATAGATATATTACTTTTATTACAATAAGGGTGTGAAACATATCCTTTTTAATCTATCCTAATAAGTTATCATATGTGGGGTAGTCATTAATTTCCCATTACAACGCATCTCAAAGTCTAAAAATTTCATTAGTTTCTGAATAAAAATTCATTACACCATCCTCCAAGAATTATTATAACTCATCAATCAATGGTTACATACAAACATATATTTCATCACCATGTACGCTTCATCTATTAATAATAGAAGAAAGTAACAAAAATGGGTTCTTTATACAAACATATATTTCATCACCATGTACGCTTCATCCATTACAACGCATCTCAAAGTCTAAAAATTTCATTAGTTTCTGAATAAAAATTCATTACACCATCTTCCAAAACCAGTCATATTTTACAACCATAATGAGAAAAGTATAAGTGTCTTTTATCAGACTCCATCCATGAAAAATTATATTCTAAGTGAGTTAACTTATCAATCACATTTTTTATCTGAATGACACATCATCAGTTTAACAATTTTAGCTAGAATTAATTATATATTCAACATTAGTTTTAGTGGTAAGTAATACATTTGTTTGGTGGTAAAATGTTTTTCTTTATTTAAGACCCTACCAATCAGAATTTTACTACCATTAATAATATCATATTCTATCCACCAAGATGAGTAAAAATTGATACAAGTAGTGAGTTTTACATTCTATTTTATAAATAACATATCGTAGTTATGGAATGTGTAACCCCCTGGAAAAGTGAGACATAAAAGGCTAAATGTTACTACCCATGTCTACAAGGTGCGCCTTTTTTTCAAGAGCCCGCCTGATTAGAACTCCACAGTTAAGCATGCTTGTCCTGGAGTAGTAATCAGGATGGATGACCTTCTGGGAAGTTTCCTAGGGTGTGTCTGAGTGAGGAAAAAATACATGGAAATAACATGTGTTGGCCTGTGGGGACAATCGTTAGTCTGATAAGTGACCCTATTGAGTAATAGGCTATGGGGACAGTCGTTATTCAGATAAGAGACCTTATTGAGTAATACAGGATACCCATGGGGTCTGATAATAAGGTTCATGGTCTGGGGAGGCGGGTCATGACTAATGGTATCAGAGCCAATACCCAGCTGGAAGTGCATAAGCACTGCTTGGGATTGAGGCTTGGGATCCACAATGAGGGCATTGTGCTTTAAAGGGGTGGATAATATAACACCCCTCAAAAAGTGAGACTTAAAAACGTTAACTGTTACTACCTATGTCAACAATGTGCACCTATCTTCTTGGGAGCCTACCTGATTAGAACTCCACAGTTAAGCATGCTTGGCCTGGAGTAGTAATCGGGATGGGTGACCCTCTGGGAAGTTTTCCAGCATGTGTGTGAGTGGCTGAGGAAATCACACACCAAATGAACATGTGTTGGCCTATGGGGACAGTTGTTAGTATGATAAGCGAGCCAAATGAGTAATGGCCTATGGTGTGCTTGAAGGCAACCAAGGTATTACAGGAAACCCATGGGGTCAGATAATAATGTTCATGGCCTAGGGAGGTGGGTCGTGACAAATAGTTTAATCATCACATTAAATTTTCATGTAATTTTTTTGTTTCTAAGTACCTATATTTTTTGAGTAAATACTTGGGGAGACTTTAGGTGAACTTTTGAGGAAAACTATAGGGAAGTGAATTCTGCACGGTTTGTACACAGTTTGACAGACCGTGCGACCAGACCGTGCCAACCATGAAACCTGGACAGCAGCTTCCACATGGGCAGCACACAGTTTTTCTAACTGTGCGGCTAAATCATGCGAGAAGGGTGACCAAGGCAGTGGCTAACGAATGGCTAGCACACGGTTTCTCTAACCATGCAGCCAAACTGTGGGGCCACATAAATGAGATCATTAAATTGTGGATCTCTCTCGGTTTTTCCTCTAAGTGCCTCATTTGTTCACCTAAGAGGCCCTAATTAAGGAATTGTCTTCTCCTAGGGTCAGAGATGGTTCTCCAATCATTTCAGAGGTGATCCATAGTCTTCTCTTGGTGAATCAAAGCTGGATTCTTGAGGTATGTGATCGTTCTTCATCATTCTTGATCGGTTTCGTAGATCTACTTAGATCTACTTCTCCTATTCTCTCGGTTTCATAGATCTACACCCATTATGAGAAGATCTAAGTGTGTGGTGCCATGTTTCATGAGTTTTGGTCTTGGTCGTGCTAGGAAAAGATATCTAAAGTGGGTTCTTGAAGAAGAAACCTGGTTTTCTTAAGCATTCTTGACAGTTGTTGTTTTGTTCAAAACCTTCAAGGTAGGTGGTTCCGTCCCAACTTTCCAAATTTATTATCCTTCTATTTCATGGTTAATTTCAATTGTTTATTTAAATTAAATTTCTCAAATCAACTTTCAATTAAATTGATAAAAACTCAATTCCATTGAATCGTGATTTTTGAAATGGTTTTGGCATGGAAATATAGAAAAATCCCAATTCTATTGAATTGGGCGTGTTTATGGAAAATGGGTGCTTTAAATTGTTTTATTTAAATTTTGGATTTGATGGAAATGATTTCATTTAAATTATTGAATTTAATTGTGGAAATAAAATGTTTAATGATGGAATTGGTTTTGAATGGATTTAAAACTAATGAAAATGGCTTTAAATGATTTGATAGAAACATAATGGATTTAACTTGTGGAATGGAATGTTTTTGAATAAAACCTATTTTGTTTTTAAATTGTAAGGAAATTTCATTTTTGAAATGGAAGAATGGGATTGATCGTATTTTAACCAGTCTTAAAATAGTTCACCCATCGTGTAAGAGCACATGCAATCCTTGGGTAGTTAGTGAGTTATTTGGATGCACTCTACGCTACGACAACGTTCTAAAACATACATGCAGCGGGTCACATACCCAATGGGTTGGTGATGAGTCTCATTTGGCTTGTGTAAGAGGGACGTGTGTATACACATTTTATTATGTTCAAATAGATAGTGCTGAATCCTATAACTGGTTAATTTTATCATACCTTTTGGAAGATGACCATGTGGATCGCTTATTTATATATATTTTGGTTATAAATGTATGTCAATGCTTTTGAACTGCCTTACATGGCTGCTAAATTTATATAAAATGTTTTATATAAATGTTTTACTTATGCTATTGTTTTATGAATATTCCATCATTTGTAAAACCTTTGTTTAAATTGGTTTTTCCATCATTTGAAAATGTATCGCATGTTTTGTTAAAATATTCTTTTGAACTAACAAACATGTTTATTTGAAAATGGAAAGCTTTTATCTGGATAATCTTTATTTGTAATTTTTTACGGAATCTTTGGTGGTATCCTAATGTGCTTAGGCTCACACCCTACTTTGTCCTTTGGGTGATTGTAGATTTTCATCTTCCAGGATCGAGCAATGGGAGGGACCTCTTGGAGGTGGATCTAGTTGTTGATCTCTAGACTTGGTGAGTTGTTTCCTTTGGGACCGTGGGACTATAATCCCTTTTTGTACATGGGTTGTAGTACTTTGGAATTTTATGCCTCTTTGTATTCTGGTACATCACTCCTAGTGGAGTTTCTTTTGATATGCATACTGTTTATTTTACTCTTACTTCCGCATTCTTGTGGAAATATCGTTCCCACTTCTATGTTGTACAATGCCAGGTGCTAGTCACCAAACTGTGGGGATCGGGAATGCCCTTCGGGCTTTGTCTGCGCTGGCTCAGTTTTTGGGTTACCAGGGTACCTAGGTTGTTTCGTGACAAAATGGTATCAGAGGGTAGGTCAAGCATCATTCCTTGATGATAGTATGAATTTGAGTATTCTTGTTGGGACATAGGAGGTAGTTGTGATTGAGTGGCTGGCCAACTCTCATCACAATGAACCTTAAGTCACCAGGGTTGGTTTGGGAAATACGACTTGTGGATTAGTTCTAGTATTTTCCCTGTTTTTATTTGGATAGAGTGGAATCCAAATCTTGTTAATCCCTTCTATTAAGAGTAGTTTTCCTTGTTACTCGTTTTGGGTGTTAATATATAACTTTTTATGATGTGTAGCCTCATGCCTCCGAGAAGACGTGGAGCTCATATCCAAAAAGTGTATGCTACTGAACCTCAAAAAGTGAGTCCTATTGTGGATCTGAGTCTGGTTGAGGTGATTGTTAACACTATCCAAGCTCTGGGGCATGTACCACCTCTAGTTCTTGTTCAGACTCTAGCTACAGATCCGTATAGTGATATTCTCCGAAGTCATTCTCAAGAGTTCCTATGCCAGAATCCACCAGTTTTCAAAGGCTCCACTGACCCTCAACATGATGTGGAATGGTTGAGTAATATTGAACGTCTTTTTGGGTTCTTAGAGACACCTAATGTGATCAAGGTGAAGTGTTCCACCATCATACTGGAGGTAACAAGTAGGAGATGGTGGGACACAATGGTGACAGCTAGAAAACATGAGGGTTTGGAGTGGAAAGACATTAGGGTTCTTTTCACTAACCAGTTACATCCAGAATCAATGGTGTTGGCCAAGGATGTAAACTTTTTCAAGCTTGAGCAGGCAAACAAAATAGTTACCTAGTACTTAAATCGCTTTTTTTGAGCTGGTGCAGTTTGCTCCTGAGATTGTATCTAATGAGGGGATGAAGGCTCGACAATCTGAGTTGGGACATCGATCAGATATCTGTTCTTAGGTTTTCCTACTGAAGCTACCCACTGATGTTGATGTGCTGGATAGGGCGATGATGGTTGAGATCGACTTGGAAGGAAAGTCAGGATTGAAGGACGTTCTTTTCCCTCCTAGTGGTAGTGTGGGTTCCTTTAAAGAAAAAAAGGAAGAGTGATGTTTCTTATTTCCATTATCGTCAACAGAGTCATTTTAGACCTCCAGTATCAACGAGTGGGGATTATTTGACTTTCTATCAGTGTGGGAAGCCAGGAAATTCTAAGAGGGTTTGCACTGAGGCACCCAAGAACTGTAGCTCCTTTGGATGTTTAGGGCACTTATAGAGATTCTGCCATCACTTCCCCTACTCTTCGTAGTGGAACAGGTTCATCAGCACCTTCAAAAACTGTGGGGCAATCAACTGCTTCACGTACAAAAGGGTTCCAACCATAGGCATCCGGAACGAAGCTTCTTCACACAGTGGAAGAGTCACCAGAGTTAGCTGATACAGGTCTTGCAACAGTGAGAGTTACCATTAATATAGCTTCGTCTTTAGTGAAAACTCTTTTTGATACAGGTGCATCTCACACTTTTAATTCAACCCATATTGTTAATCTGCTTAATCTACTTATGGAACTTTTATCGTGTGTGATGGATATTACTACACCCCTTGGTGTAATGAGAGAGAAGGGTCTTCGTAGTCCTTCTTGTGTCTTCTCTTTATCAGATGTTGATGATTCTTTGAGTTTCTTGGTTTTTGACATGAAATCTTTTGATGTCATTTTTTGGGATGGATTGGCTCATTGCCGATAAAGCCTGGATCGATTGTTATCTTCGACAGGTCTACCTTACTACGCACAGTGGTGAGCCCCTTGTTTTTTAGGGAGAATGGGACCCAAGGTCAAGCAGATCCGGACTCTCTTATCCAGAGTTGGGTAAAGTTATATCAGTGTTTGATTTTGATTTAGAGAGAGATTCAATGTGTGATGATCTTCCCCCAGTTTTCTCTGAGTTTCTCGACGTGTTTCCTTCTGACTTCTCTAGTTTTCCACCAATTAAGAGATGTTGAATTTTCTTTTGACTTAATGCCTGATACTCAACCGGTTTCTATTCCCTCTTACTGAATGGATCCAGCATAACTAAAAAATCTGAAGTCTTAGTTAGATGATCTTCTTAATAAAGGATTAATTCACCTGAGTGTGTCACCTTGGGAAGCACCAGTTCACTTCGCCAAGAAGGCTGATGGTTCTCTTCGCTTTTGATTTGATTATCGAAAGCTCAATCATGTTATGATAAAGAAAAAATATCTATTACCACGAATTGATTATTTGTTTGATCAATTGAAAGGGGAAAGGTGGTTTTCAAAAATTGATCTCTGATCCGGTTACCATCGACTATGGATAAAAGAATTTGTCATTTGTAAGACCAATTTCTGGAGTAGGAATGGAAATTATGAGTACCTTGTTATGCCCTTTCGCCTAACAAATGCTCCGGCAGTTTTCATGTATTTTATGAACATGGTTTTTTTTGAGTACTTAGATACTTTCTTTGTGGTCTTTGTGGATGACATTATTGACTACTCCAAGTCTGAGGAGGATCATGTGCGTCATCTGAGAACAGTTCTATGTCTTTTAAGAAATCATCGATTTTATGCCAAGCATTCAAAGTGAGATTTATAGATTCAGGAAGTGAAATACATGGGACATGTCTTGTCAGAACAAGGAATATCAGTTGATCCTAAAAAGGTGAAGTCTGTTATGACTTGGGAACAACCACGAAATGTATTTGAGATTTGGAGCTTCTTGGGATTAGCAGGATATTATCGCCGGTTATTTAAAGACTTCTTAATATTAGCTTCTCCAATTACTGCTCTGACTCAAAAGGGGGTGAATTATTTCTAGAATGATAAATGTTTGAGATCTTCTATTGAGCTAATGCATATTTTGACTACTGTGCGGGTGTTAACTCTTCCTGAGGCTGGGATAGGTTACGTGGTCTACTGTGATGCATCGGGTTCAGGTTTGGGATGTGTCCTTATGCAAGGTAATCATGATGTTGCATATGGGTCTCGTTAGCTTAAGCCTCATTAGAAGAACTATCCTACCGATGACCTTGAACTTGTAGCTGTAATTCATGCACTTATGTTTTGGAGACATTACCTTTATAGAGAATGGTTTACTGTGTATTCAGATCACAAGATATTGAATTATATCTTTTCTCAAAAAGAGTTGAATCTATGCCAAAGGAATTGGGTGGAGTACCTGCAATCCTTCGACGTTGACATTTTTTATTCCCCAGGGAAACGGAATGTCATTGCAGATGCGTTAAGCAGGAAACATCCAACTCAGGCTGTGAAATAATCTTCAGAAGAGTGTATTTTGATGTCGCTTTTTTCTTAGTGTCATATTGGAACTCAATGGAAGGGGAATGAAGTTTCTGTAGACATTTTTTAGTTAAAAGCTTCTCTTCATGAGTTAATTCTTCAAGAACAAAAACTGGATGATGAATTCCATAGCATTAGGGACTCTCTTTATGGTGGGGAGGCTGACACCGAGTATCCGTTCTCCAAAGAGGGTGTTCTACATTATCAAAACTGTTGTGTTGTTCCGTTATCAGCAAGGAAGGATGTGATGGGGGGTTACCATAATTCTCAGTGGGTTGTACAACCAAGAACCATGAAGATGTTCTATGATATGCGGCGATAGTTCGGGTGGCCAGGTATGAGATATGACATTTCTGAGTTTGTATCTCATTGCTATACATGGCAGCAGGTGAAAGTTGAGCACTAGAAACCTTCGGGTTTTCTTCAACTACTTCCAGTTCCTATATGGAAGTGGGATGAAATATCTATAGACTTTGTGGTTGGGTTACCTCAAACCCAGATGAAGAATAACATGATATGGGTTTTGATCGACAGGCTGACAAAGTAGGCTCACTTTATACCTATTCGAGATACAACCAATGTTGGGGATTTGGGAAATATCTATGTGAAAGAGATTGTTCATTTTCATGGAGCTCTGTCTTCTATAGTCTTTGATAGGGACCATCAGTTTACTTCTCACTATTGGAGAGGCCTTTTGGAGGCACTGGGATCTCGGGTCCTTTTGAGCACGACATATCATCCATAGTCAGATGTCCAGATAGAGAGAGCTATTAATATCCTTGAGGATATGCTACGCACATGTGCTCTCGTCTTTGGTGGGTCTTCGGATGATCATCTAGGCTAGTTGAGTTCTCTTATAAAAATAATTATCAATATGCGATCAATATGGCTCCTTTTGAGGCTTTTATGGCCATCATTTTAAATATCCTTTATGTTGGTTGGAGATTGGTGAAAGCGCTTTGGTAGGACCGAGTTTGGTCTAAGAGACAATAGCTAAGATCCAGTTGATTCATCAGAGAATGTTGACAGCATAGATTCGGTACAAGTCTTATGCTGATCGTCAACGTAAATCTTTAGAGTTCCCAGTTGGTGACCAGGTGTTCTTGAATGTTTCCCCCCGATTAGGTCATCGAAGAATAGGGAGGAAAGGGAATATTTCTCCTCGTTTTGTGGGACCTTTTGAGGTTATTGGTGTTGTAGGGAATGTTTCTTACCATCTAGCTCTACCACCACAACTGACATCGATACATAACGTATTACATGTATTGTAGATATGAAAGTATCTCTCTGGTCCATATCATCTTCTGAGCTAGAGTGATCTTGATATTGAACCAGATTTATCTGGGACTGAACGACCAATCAGGATTGTTGATTCTGAGACCAAGGTACTCCGTGGGAGAAAGATACCTATGGTCTGTGTACTATGGAAACATGGTTCAGATTCTCATGAGACGTGGGAAAGGGAGTATAACTTCCCATACATTCCATACATGTTTATTACTTCAGAATTTAATCATACTTATTACAACATATAATAATACCATGATATGATCGTATTGGTATAGTGTCTTTTGAAAATGGGAAATATAAACAACTATTAAAGAATCTACATTGTCTCCCATTTATTTAATCATATGTAGAGTCCCTTTGGTATATCCTACTTAACACATTTCTTCCTGAACTGGGGAAAAGAAAAAAGTCAAAATGTTGAGCTCAAATGCTCAGTAAGGGTAAACAAAGTAAATATCGTATTCATAAGAACATAGCATTTCAAAAATCATAACCTAAAAAAGATATCATAATATCATAACATGGGATAAATCATAGTAGTGAAATGTAATCCCAATAATCATAACATAAATCATGAAATCCAGTGGTATAAACACATAATCATAGAGAATCATTTCATAGTAGTCAAGACTCATTGCCAAGACTACCCTAGCGGACAAAGTTCATTTTTGAACTGACTTCACTCCATGTTTCAGTCCTATATCACTGAACCAGATTAACCTGCCATTCCAGCCATGTTTATCTCATGAGATATAAATCATTACCCAATTCATTGACAGGATATATAGTTCCCACCCATCTCATAGTAAAACCATTTTTATGTGTTCAACAAAATCATAAATCATTGTATATCCAGTGTAATAAAAATGGGATTCTTAAACATCATGCCATCATAACATATTCCATAAAAGGACATCATATAATTTATTCCATCATAACATATTCAAATCAATGTAAGAATAGGGATAGAAACAGAACCCTATATTATCTTAGGTGGAAAATAATTTTGATAAAACACTTGAACTCCATTCTTGAGGAAAATATCCTTTCTAGTTCAAATACATTTTACCTTTCTTAAAATGTTATAAAAATTTTAAAATAAAAGAATTTGATTAAAAATATACTTGAAAACTTGTAAAGGAAGCTACATTGAAATACTATTATATGAAATCATAAAAATCCATTCATGCTATATAAGTTAAAAAAGATTCTTCTCCTAATTTGGCCAGAAATGTCAAAAAGCACCTCATACTAAAAAGAAAAAAAGATTCCTTTCATATATTTTACTCACCAAAGGGTAAAATTAGTTGTAAAAAATATTAGGAGGATGGAAATAATTTTACATATTGAGGAAACATTAATGAAGATGATAAATATTCCCCTGTAAATTCTGAAGTATAAACAATCTCGGGTAAAAATGAGATTGCGAGATTTTCCCTTACCTTAGGTCAGATTTGCTTCGTACGTATCCAAACCTTCTTTTATAATGATTTAAATAATGATATTGAATTATTACATAATCATATTCATTGTTATGATATCATATATGGTCATATTCTTGTCTTCTTATTAGTAATATTTCATTGCTACTTTTTATTCAGGTGTTCATTGCTTTATGTTCTTATGCATGTTTGGTCAAATAAATTATTATTCTTATTTTTATGTTATAGATACCTCATTTACAGAATGTTATTAATGTAATATATATCAAATTTATTTATTAAATTAATTTTTATAATCATTATTCAATTAAGATCATGTAGAACGAGTCACATCACATCGTGGAGATGGTAGGCCGTATGTATGCATGAGCGCTGATATCATTCCCATGATAGTGGAATTTTATTGAAGTTTATGTATACTATTTCAGAATAAATATCACTTTTCAATAATCATATATAGTTATTCTTTAAAACATCATACACATCCAAGTAAGGTGGTTGTGGAAAACAGATTACACCACGGCGTGGAGATGGTATTCTGTACATACGCACGCGCAGTGATTTCATTCTCCATATGATGGATATAAGGTGAAATATGGTTAGTTCATATATATAATATCATATCAGTATTTGAGTGATACTGATGTTATTACTTCATAATAAAACAACTAAATAAGAGGACGTAGAAGAAGAAATAAATTTGAAAGAATCGGTAACGGATATTACCTCTTCTTTGACACGCCTCTTTGAAACCTCCTATTAGGGCACTAATGTTAGTCTTTAAAGAAGACCAAGACCACTAGAATATTACTATAAAAGCTGATAAGAGTAATGGGTAGGGTTTGTCTTAGCTTGAATGCTCAAAGTTGTGTAAATAGGAGAGGGAGGAGGTGCCCTTTTATAAGGGATGAGTGGGGCACCTTGGGGAAGTGTGAATATATTATAAATTTATCTTCAGTTTCAAAAAATCCAAAAATCATTAAAGATGATGATAATATGACTCATGCTCGAAATAAAATCATCCAATCCGAATTGGACAGGTTTTGGATAATATTTTAATCATTATAATCTTATCTATTTAAATCATTTATTAATGAGGTAAATACTGCATTATTATTGTGTCATAAATAATTTAATTTATTTGATGTCTAAAATAAGAAAAAATACCCCCATGTGGAAAATATTTTTAGAATTCCAATGAATATTTATAGTCTAATTGATAATTTATATGACCCCTTATAAAAATTAATTACTAATAGATTTTTGTTAATGTCAATTTTGTCTTTACATTAAATTAATTAATCCAAATTGTCCGTATCACTTCCAAGTGGCTCAATGGGTTCCAAAAATCGACCCAAGGATGCCCACGGTCGGCCACTACCCATCCAATAAGGTTTAGACAAGTGTTAAGGTAATTTTGAATTATTATAATATTCTATTAACCTTGAATTACCCTATTTACCTTAACAGAAGTAAATAAAAGTCAAAATATACTATTCACCAAAAATTATTTTCATCTTATTGTACCAAATTATAACTCTTGATAACAACCTTGTATATAGGATTTTTTAAATTCAATTCACAGAAGTTGTAAATTTTCATTTAAATGAAAGAGTCAATTTTTTGACTACCACTAAGTGGTTTCACTATTCATAAAAAATTGATGTTTTTCAGAAAAATACCAAGAATTCATCCTAATAATTATTTGATATTCCAAATTCAAAAATGATGTCTATTTTTCCTAATTCAAAACAAAGAAGTGGCATTAATTAATTTTAAAATTAATTCCCACTATCAAAATAAATAGAATGTTTTTTAAGAAACTATAAATATCAAAAGATCGGCACTTGTTTATGTCCAATTTCAATGTGAAATTAATTTCAATGAACAAATTGGATTAAATTGTAAAAATATATTATAATTACACATTAAAACCTATTTAAAATGTAATCCAACCATATAAATTATTGTGATGAAAAAAGTTGTTTTTAAATAAAATATAGACTGTTTTCAATATTCATTAAAATATCAATGTTATCAGAATAAGATGAAAAAATTAACCAAATTAAATTTTTATATCCTGATTCCAAGGAAGAGTTTTATTTTGTCAAATTGAACTTATAAACATGTCAAAAACTAGATTTAATGTGGGTGAGCCATCAAAAAGGGGAAAAATGCATTTTTTAAAAGATACTTATTTTACCCGAAAAATTTATTTTATTCTCTTACCATGTTCTAGAAAATATGTAATATAAATAATAATGTAATAAAATTAAAAATTTAGTAAATAATATTCATAGCAGCTAGTTCATAATAATATTATAACAATATAACATTGTTTAGTGAAACTCGGTATTGCGTATTACACACGATGTCGAGGAAGGTTGTGATTGCATTTAACGTAATTCATGCTAGTGTTGTGTGTAGTGAAATATTCCTTTTATGTAACATATAAAATAACACAAAATAATATATAATTCTCATAAAATATCACTGTGTTACACTCTACCCCCCTTAAATTGAATTTCTCCCATGAAATTCATCACTTCGTAACAAATAGATGAGGATACCTCTCCCTCATCATAACCTCAAGCTCCCATGTAGCTTGTTCTAATTGGTGGTTCTTCCATAAAACATTCACCAAGCGAGTGGTCTTGTTCCATATAACATTTTCACTACGATCCAGAATCTCTATCGGTCGTTCTTCGAAAGAAAGATCTTTCTCCATCGGTAAAAATTTTGAGCTTATTACATGTGAAGGATCGGGAAAGTAATTTCTCAAGAGATATACATGGAAAACATCCTGAACTTAAGAGTGATTCGGTGGAAGCACCAATCGGTATGCTACTTTCCCAACATGATCTAGTATTTCGAAAGGACTGATATACCTAGGGCTCAGCTTTCCCTTCTTTCCAAATCGCATTACTCTGTTCAAAGGAGATATTTGTAAGAACACATTATCACCCACTTCAATCTCTGGGTGTTTTTTTCCGGTTGTCGGCATAACTTTTTTGTCGACTCTGAGCTGCTCTTATGTGTTATTGAATAGATCTGACATTTTCTGCCATCTCATTAACAAGATCATGTCCTAATAGCATTCATTCTCCAATGTCATCCCAGCAAGTTGGAGTCCGGCATTTCATTCCATAGAGAGCTTCATAATGAGCCATCTGAATAATGGAGTGAATGCTATTATTATAAGAAAATTCCACCAAAGGTAGGTGTTGATCCCAACCACCTTTGAAATCCATAGAGCAAGATCTTAACTTAACTTCTAGAGTTTGAATTTTTCTCTTAGACTGACCGTCTGTCTGATGATGATAATTAGTGTTGAAACTCAAATTTGTATCTAATGTATACTGAAGACTTTTCCCAATCATCGAGGTAATCCTTGAATCCCGATCAGATATAATGGAAAGTGGTACTCCATGAAATCTTACCACTTCCTTCACATATATCCTAGCAAGCTGATCTAGAGAGAAATCTTATCTAATAGCAATGTAGTGTGCCGACTTTGTAAGATGATCAACTATAACCTAGATAGCATTTTTGCCTTTGGATGTTTTAGGAAGTCCAGTGTTAATGTCCATAGTGATGTTTTCCCAATTCCATTATGGTATGGGTAATGGTTGTAACATCCCCTTATACTTCTGTCTCTCAGCATTAACTTGCTGACAAACCAAACATCAATAGACATATTCAATAACATCTCTTTTCATGTCATCTCCCCAGAAGTACTCCTTCAGGTCCTTATACATCTTCGTGCTTCCAGAATGAATAGAGAATGATGAACTATGAGCCTCATCCAGCTGCTCCTTCTTTAATTCTGTGATGGGTGGAACACAAACCTGATTCTAGAACCTTATTATCCCATCACAATCAAGGTTGAATTAAAGAACATTTCTCACCTTCTTTTGATACTCTACATCTTCTTTTTGTGCCTCTTTAATCTTCACATGTATAGATGGTTAATATTCATTTGAGAATGATATGATTTTCCCCCTTCTATTATAACTCCAAGATTCATCCTTTGTAAATCCATAAATATTGGATCTTTTGTGATCCTCATCATGGATATTCTAGCATGGTCTTGTCGAATTAATGCGTCTTCCACCTTGTATGCTTTCCCAGGGTGGTAATAAATTGAGCAGTCATAATCCTTAATCAGCTCAAACCGTCTTCTGGGGCACATATTCAGCTTCTTTTTGTGTGAATATATACATTAAAATTTTATTTTTAGTATAAATATCACACCTTTCACCATAAAGATAATTCCACCAAAACTTTAATGCAATGATTACCGCATATAACTCCAAATCATGAGTTGGGTAATTTTTCTCATTGATTTTCAACTGTCGTGAGCCATAAGCAATCACCATATCATTTTTCATGATAAGACACCCCAATCCCTTCTTGGATGAAACACTATAGATCACAAACCTTTCTCCACTACAAGGCAGTGTTAGCACAGGTGCACTGGATAACCTTCTTTTCAACTCCTTGAAATTCTCTTCACACTCCTTCGTCCACACGAACATAACTCATTTTCGAGTCAACCTGGTGAGTGGATTATACAATCATGAAAAATAATTCACAAAACGCCTATAATATCCAGCCAATCCAAGAAAACATCTGATCATAGTTACTGTTGTTTGTCTGGACAATCTTTCGATAACCTCTGTTTTTGCTGGATACACAGATATCCCCTCTTTTGAGATTATGTGACCCAAAAATGAATCTTTTTTAAGACAAAATTCACACTTGGTAAATTTGGCATAAAGTTTCTATTTTCTCAGGGTCTTTAATACAATTATCAAGTGATCTTTATGTTCTTCCTTTCACTTTGAATAGACAATAATGTCATCTATAAAGACTACCACAAACTAATCCATATGGTCTTTAATGACTCTATTCAATAGATCCATGAAGATAGTAGGGGTATTAGTAAGACCAAATTGCATCACTAGAAATTCATAGTGTACATACCTTGTACTAAAAGCCGTCTTTGGTATATCCTCTTTTTTTACCCTTAATTGATGATACCCTGAACGAAGATAAGTCTTGGAAAAGAATTGAGCTCCGCATAGATAGTTAAATAAGTCATCAATGCGTGGGAGAGGATATTGGTTCTTGATAGTGATCTTGTTATGTTATCGATAATCAATGCAGAGTGTCATCGATCCATCTTTATTCATAACAAACAGAATAGGTGATCCCCAAGGTAATGCACTAGGGCGTATGAATCCCTTATCAAGATTCTTTGGAGTTGATTCTTCAATTCCTGCAACTCAATTGGGGGCATTCTATAAGGTGACTTTGAAATGGGCACAACACGCGGTATGAGTTCTATTGAAAACTCAACTTATCGATTTTGAAGAGGACCTAGAAATTCCTCTTGAAAGTCATAATTAAAATCTTGTACAATAGGAATATTATTAATGGTGAGTTTCTCTCCAACCATTTGAGATAAATAACCTTCATTTTTTAGAATCAAGACCCATAAGATGGAAGAAATTTCCACTTGAAGGTTATATTCATCCTTGCATTGATAGATGATAGCAGATTGATCGGGAATATTAAATGTGATTTCCCTTCATTGGAAATTGATATGAGCTCCATTTAATGAAATCCAATCCATGCCAAAAATCACATCAACTTCCACTATAGGAAGGATCACACGATTTGCCGGAAGCACTTTCCCACAAACTCTAATTGGACAAGAATTATAAACTTTTGATGCAAATTTTTTTCCATTAGGAGTTGTCACATCTAATTCAACATCTAATTGTTGAGGTAGTACACCGATACCCTTAGAAAATTCCTTAGATATAAAAGAGTGGGTGGATCCAGAATCAAATAAAACATTTTCTACATTAGAGTGGGTGTTATGTGTACCTTTCACCCCTTATTTATCATACTCCACATCGCCGATTGAAATTTCATGTGACTTTCCTTTGTCTTTGGCCTTAATAGTTTGTTGACGTCGATCATCATCAACAACCCTTGGATTAGGGCATTGATTGGCATAATGCCCCATTTCCTTGAACTTGAAACATTGAAGTGTAGTAGGTGCATTCTGTGTATCCCTCTCTTTGTCCGCATCATTAGACATCTTCTTCCCATTATTTCAATATTCAATTGCCCGATGACCTTCTTTTCCCCACATAAAACATTTACTTGTCCCTTTAAGACAATTCCCTCCATGTTTATTTCCACACATTGAGCATAAGGGAAAACTCATCTTCTTTTCATAGTGGTCTTTGAATTTCCCTTTGAATTCCATTTTCCTCTTCTTATCAAACCCATATGACAGATGGATTACTCCAATCTCATTCCCAACCTTGAGAGAACCTCGAACAATTTCCTTGTAGCTATTGAAGTCCCTTATGTATAAAAACCTTTGAAGACATGGTTTTAAGCCACTAAATAATCGACCAATCTTACTCTCAGTTAGGATAATAATTCTGGAATCATACCTTGCAAGTCCTGTAAAATTTTCTTCATAGGTACCAACCGATTCATCATCCTTTCACTACAATTCAAGAAATTCCTTCTCCATCTTTGTTCAAAGAATATGAGGGAAGTACTTATTGAAAAATATGTTCTTGAACTCATCCCATTCCATGGACTCAATTTCATCCATTTGCCTTGTATTCTTAATAAGATTCCACCATTGATCAGCTTCACAATCAAAATGATATACTGTTAAGATGAATTTATCATGTTCAAAACATTACAGGACTGAAAATATCTTTTCAGTGGTACTAATCCATTTTTCATCCACTAATGGATCAGAAGTCCCCCTGAATGATGGTGGAAGCTACCTCATGATGGATTCAATTGAATGTTGATATTTACTTTGCATGTTTGGAAGTCTTTTATGATTCATAGCTTGAGAATGTTGTGTGATCATGGCTAAAAGATTTTTCATTCCATATCCCATAACTTTTGGTTGCTCAGGGGGATTATCATTGCATTGCCCATCACATTCATCATTAACAAGGTTACTTCAGTTTATAGCCATTGACTAAAACAAAGAAGCATAGTATGAGCAACACTAATAATAATAGGAAAACCACATAATCAAGAATTAAATTTCACACATTAGGTCTTATCATAGGTTTTTCATGGCCATTTATAAACTCTAATATTGTGTTCTATGTTTAGACATATCCTTAGAGTTCTTAATAAGGCTTTCACATCCTAGTTTCCAAATATTGACTATACCTTTCCTCTAATACAATCTATAAAGACCCATTATTTACCTATATGGTGATTAAATTAAAATTGAAGCATACTTATTAAAACATATAAATACACAATGATAGGACCATATAGGTATAGTGTCTTTAGAACCTTGGAACCATAAACAGCTGGTAAAGCATCTACATTGTCTCCCATTTATTTAATCAAATATAGAGTCCCTTTGGAATATCCTACTTAATAACATTCTTCCTAACCTTGGGAAAAGAAATCATTTAAAAGGTTGAGCTCAAATTTTCAGTAATGATAAACAAAGGATATATCCTATTCCTAAGAACATAGAATTTTGAAAATAATAACCTCCAAAAGAGATCATAATATCATAACATGGGAAAAATCATATTAGTGAAATGTAATCCCACTAATCATAACATAAATCATTAAAACATTAGGCATACAAACATAATCATAGAGAATCATTTCATAGTAGTCAAGACTCATTGCGAATACTATGTTAGTGGACAAAGTCCATTTCTGAACCGATTTCACTCCTCATTTCAGTCCTATATCACTGAACCAAATTAACCTGTCGTTCTAGCCATTTCTATCTCATGAGATATAAATATTTAACCAATGCATTGGAGGTAGTATTGGTCCCACCCATCTCATAATGAAACCATTCTTATGTGTGCCACAAAATCATAAATCATAGCATAAACCATGTAATAAAAATGGGATTCTTAAACATCATTCCATCATAACATAATCCATAAAAGGACATCATAAAATTAATTCCATCATAACATAGTCAAATCAATGTAAAAATAGGGATAGAAACAAAACCCTATATTATCTTAGATGGAAAATAATTTTGATAAAACACTTGAACTCCATTCATGAGGAAAATATCCTTTCTACTTCAAAACTTTTTTACCTTTATTAACATGTCATACAATTTTAAACTAAAATATGTTTATTAAAAATAAACATGAAAAATTGTAAAGGAATCATCATGGAAATAATGTTCTATGAAATCATAAAATTCCATTCATGCCGTATAAGATTAAAAAAAGATTCTTCTCATAAATTGGCCGGAAAATTCATAAAGAACCTTGTACTAAAAACGACAAAATATCCCTTTCATATCTTTTACTCACCAAAGGGTAAAATTGGATTTAAAAATTTTTAGGAGGATAGAAATAATATTATTCATTGAGGAAACATGGATGTGGATGATAAATGTTCCCTAGTAAATTCTAAAGTATAAACAATCTCAGGTACAAATGAGATTGCGAGATTTTCCCTTTCCTTAGGTCTGAGTTGCGTCGTACATATCCTAACCTCCTACATAATGATATCATATATGGTCATATTCTTATCTTCTTATTAGTAATATTTCATTGCTACTTGTTATTCAGGTGTTCATTTCTTTATGTTCTTATTCATGTTTTTTCGAATAAATTCTTATTTTTCTTTTTCGGTTATAGAAACCTCATTTAAAGAATGGTATTAGTATAATATATATCATATTTATTCATTCAATTAATTTATATAATCATTATTCAATGAATATCATGTAGACCGAGTCGCATCACATCGTGGAGATGGTAGGCCGTACGTACGCACGAGTCATGATATCGTTCCCATGATCGTGGAATTGTATTGAAGTTTTTGTATACTATTTCAAAATAAATATCACTTTACAATAATAATATATAGTTATTATTTACACCAAAAAACCCATCCAAGTAAGGTGGTGGTGGAAAACAGATTACCCCACGGCATGGAGACGGGATTCTGTAATTACTCACACGTGGTGATTTCATTTTCTGTAGGATGGATAGAAGGTGAAATAGTGTTGTTTCATATTTATAATAACATATCAGTATTTTAGTGATACTGATGTTATTACTTCATAATGAGACAACTAAGGAATATGAAGTAGAAGAAGAAATAAATTTGAAAGAATCATTAACGGATATTACGTCTTCTTTGACACGCCTCTTTGAAATCTCCTCTTACGGCACTAATGTTGGTCTTTGAAGAAGACGAGGACCTCTAGAATATTACTAGGAGAGTTGAGAAGAGTAATGGTTAGGGGTTGGACGAGCTTGATGGCTCAACGTTGTGTAAATAGGAGAGGGATGAGGTGCCCTTTTATAAGGGAGGAGAGGGGCACCTTGGGAAAGTGTGAAAATATTATAAACTTATCTTTGGTTTCAAAAAGGTCCAAAAATAATTAAAGATGATGATAAGATGACTCATGGTAGAAATAAAATCATCCAATACTAATTGGACCTATTTTGGATAATATTTTAATCATTATAATCTTATTTATTTAAATCATTTATTATTAAGGTAAATACTACATCATTATTGTGTCCTAAAAAATTTAATTTATTTGATGTACAAAAAATATAAAAAAAATACCACCATGTAGGAAAAACTTTTATCTTTCAAATGAATATTTATAGTCAAAAATATAATATTTATATAACCCCTTATAAAAATTAATTAATAATAGATTATTTTTAATGTCAATTTTGTCTTTACATTAAATTAATTAATCCTAATTGTCATTATCACTACCAAGTGGAACAATGGGGTCCCAAAATCGGTTGAAGGATACCCATGGTCGGCCACTACTCATCTAATAAGTTTAGAACAAGTGTTAAGGTAATTTTGAATTATTATAATATTCTTTTAACCTTAAATTACCCTATTTACGTTTAACCGCAGTAAATAAAAGTCAAAAGTTACTATTCACCAAAAAAAATTTCATCTTATTGAGACAAATTTTAATTCTTGATAACAACCATCTATGTCAGATATTTTAAATTCAATTCACAGAAGTGGTAAAATTTCATTTAAATGAAAGTGTTAGTTTTTTAACTACCACTAAGTGGTTTAACTATTCATCAAAAATTGAAGTTTTTCCGAAAAATACTAAATATGAAGCCTAAGATTTATTTGATATTCTGAATTAAAAAATGATGTATGTTTTCCCAAATTCAAAACATAAATGTGGCATTAATTAATTTAAAAATTAAATCCCATTATCAAAACAAATTGCGTTTTTTTAAGAAACAATAACTATCAAAAGATCGACCCTTGTTTATGACCAATTTCAAAGTGAAATTAATTCCAATGACCAACATTGGATTAAATGGTAAAAATATATTCTAATTAGACTATAAAACCAATTAAAAATATAATCTAACCATATAAATTATTGCGAAGAAAAAATCTGTTTTTAATTAAAATGTATTGTGTTTTTTCTATTCCATAAAATATGAATGTTATAAGAATAATATGAAAATTTTATCCAAATTAAGTTTTTATATCCTGATTCCAAGTAAGAATTTTATTTTGTGAAGTTGAACTTATAAAAAAGTCATAAACTAGATTAAAACTGGGTGCGCCATCAAAAGGCAGAAAAACTGCATTTTTTTAAAAATACTTATTTTACCCGAACAAATTTATTTTGTTCTCATACCATGTTCTAGAAAATATGTTAGATTAATAATAATTTTATAAAATACGAAATTTAGTATGTAATATTCATAACGGCTAGTCCATAATAATATTATAACAATATATCGTTGTTTAGTGAAATCTGGTATTGCGTACTACACACGCTATTGAGGAAGGTCACGAATGCGTGTAACGCAAGACAAGCTAGTGCTATATGCAGTGAACGATTCCTTTGATGTTGCGTATAACATATGAAAAAAAAATATAATTCTCATAAAATATCAGGGTGTTACAGGAAGGCACTAATGAGAGATCAGTGGCCTCATCTTTTTGACGATGAGGTTTTTTCATAGGCTTTCTGTGGACAGAAAGATCTTATGGTGAGGAGGTTGTAACATCATGTTACGTTTTCAGGTACTTTTGATGTTTATAAGTACCTATGATTTTGGAGTGAAGACTTGGGGAGTGTTTAGGTTAACTTTTGAGGAAAAATAAAGGGTAGTGAGTTGTGCACGGTTTGACAGACCGTGCGACCAAACCGTGCCAACCTTGAAACCTCGACAGTAGTTTCCGCACGGGCAGCACACGGTTTGTCAAACAGTGCATCCAAATCATTAAATAAGGGTGACCAAGGCAGTGGCTAACGCACAGCTAGTGCACGGTTTGTTTAACCGTGTGGCCAAACCGTGCGGCCACATAAATGAGATCCTTAAATTGTGGATCTCGCTCGGTTTTACCTCTAAGTGAATCATTTTTTCTCTTAAGTGGACCTAACATGGGATTTTTCCTCTCCTAAAGCCATAGAGGGTTCTCCCATCGTTCCGTAGTTGATCCATAAGCTCCTCTTGGTGAATCGAAGTTGGATTCCTGAGTTATGTGATCGTTCTTGATCGTTCTTGATCGGTTTCTTAGATCTACTTAGATATACTTCTTCTCTTATCTCTATTTCTTAGATCTATGCCCGTTATGGGTTGATCTAAGTGTTCAGTACCATGTTTGATGAGTTTTGTTCTTAGTCTTCCTAGGAGAAGCGATCTAAGGCGGGTTCTTGAAGAAGCAACCCGGTTTTCTTGAGTGTTCTCGACCGTTGTGGTTTTGGTCAAAACCTTCAAGGTATGTGGTTCCGTCCGATCATGCCAAATTTATTATCCTTGTATTTCATGGTTTATTTCAATATTGATTTAAATTTAATTTCTCAAATCTAAATTCAATGAAATTGATAAAAACTCAATTCTAGTGAATTGAGATATTTGAAATGGTTTTGGAAATGAAATTTAGAAAAAAAAACCCAATTCAATTGAATTGGGTCTGTTTATGGAAATTGGGTGATTTAAATTTTTTTATTTAAATTCTGGATTTGTTGAAAATTCTTTCAATTATATTATAGAATTTAACTGTGGAAATAAATTGTGTAATGATGGAATTGGTTTTTAATGCATTTTGAACTCATGAAAATGACATAAAATGATTTGATAGAAACATAATGGTTTTATCTTGTGGAAAGGATTGTTTTGGAATAAAACATGTTTTGGTTTTAAATCGAATGGAATTGACATTTTTGAAATGGTAGAATTGGATTGATCGTATTTTATGTCGTCTTAAAATAGTTCACCCATCATGTAAGAGCACATGAAAGGCTTAGTTAGTGAGTGAGTTATTTGGATACACTCTACACTATGAAAACGTTCTAAAACAGACATGTAGTGGGTCACATCCTCGACAGGTTAGTGACGAGTCTCCATTGGCCAGTTTAATAGGGACGTCTGTATATACAATTTGATGAGTTCACATAGAGAGTGTGGAATCCTATAATTGGTTAATACTATTGTAACATTTGGAAGATGACCATGTTTCTCTCTTGTTTATTTATATTTGACATATAAATGTATGCCAATGCTTTTGAATTGCCTCACATGCCTGCTGAATTTATATAAACTATTTTATATAAATGTATTACTTAATCAATTATTCTAGAAATATTCCATCATTTCTAAAAACATTGTTCAAATTGGTTTGTCCATCATTTGAAAATGTATAACATGTTTTTTTATAATATGCTTTTGAACTGCCAAACCTGTTTATCTGAAAGTGGAACGCTTTTATCTGTATAATCTATATTTTTCATTTGTTTTGGAATCTTGGGTGGAATCCTAATTGGCTTAGGCTCACACCCTACTTTTTTCCTTTGGGATTTTGTAGATTTTCTTCTTCCAGGATCGAGCAAAGGGAAGGTATAGCATCCCGCCATTTTATAACATAAACTTTCATTACATTACACAAAACTGAGGATTTTTAAGGTCCAGTGTCTTGGAAACCAGGAACATAATACATGAAAACAACATAAAACATTATTCTTCAACACTTGAAATGTGTCTCCTAAAGTTCATTCTAGGTTCATTACTGCATCTCATAACCTGGGGACATACATCAAAAGAAAGGGTGAGCAGAAGGCCCAGTAAGGGAAACAAGAGGAACATTTTACATGTGAACTTGAGATACTTCAATAAGGACATGAAAAGAACTTTAAGGCATGAGAAAGAAATCATGAGGCATTTCATAATAAAAATAACATTTTTCATAACTTGAAGATGTAGCTACATCATTTAACATAGACAATCATGAACATATCACCAAGGTCCATCCCCAAGGTGTCATTTGAAAATTACCAAGGTTATTCACCAAGGTATCGTGAAAATTGTAATCTCTAGTGGTTACATCATTACCCAATGCATTAGAGCGCTATCAGGGTGCACCCTTAAATTTGCCTTCATTATCATGTGAGCCACATATATCATCATCAAACATTTCATAAATAACCCATATAGAATAAAATAAATGGGTTTCATTTCATAATCATAACGTTTTAAAAAACTGCTCTAAAGACATGATCTTTACGTCACTTTAAACCCACGGAAAGGGAAAGAGGGTCTCATGTATGTAAATCCCAGATTTTAAAATAGAACATTTTGATATATATGTGAATACCATTGTATAAATAAGATCTTTGGGTATTCAATTTATAACATAAAATAATTTTGAGAAAAGAGAGAGGCACTTTGAGACGAAAATTCTGCAGCATAACGACTATGTTTTGGGGTTTTAGAAAACATTGAAAAGAGAGGGGACATGGGTCACCCACTCACAATTGATCCATAAAAACAGTAGGGTGATAGAATAAGAAGGATATATGGACATGGTAATGAAGTTTGAAGGACATACCATTTGAAATGAATAACATGGAAGGAAGACAAAAATTAGATTTCTCAAATGAAAATTCGGCAGCCTAACAGCGTCACATAAAATTCAATATAAATGAATTGACAAGATAAAATAGGGTCTCTCATAATATGATCATAAGAGATCAGTATGATAGATATAGAGATCATACCCCAACATAATAAAAAGGAACTTGAAAGACTTGACATGAAAATCGAACTTGAAAAATGAGAAGGGTGAAAGAATCATTTAAAAATTTGGCAGCCTAACGGCGTCTCTTAAACTTTCATAAAATGAAATGATGAGAGTAATAGGGGATATCTCATCATATAAAAAGGAAAAGGGAAGTAAGATGAATAGAAAAGAACATCCTATCACATAAGAACATGGATCATAAAAGGAACGACATAAAAGAGATTACATGAAAAGAAAGAGAGGGGTCGGATCCCTTACCTTAAAACGTGACTCTTGAAACTCAAAGGTTTGGACCTTGAGGGAATGGGGGCACCTTGGGAGGACTCATTGGGAGGTAAGGAGACCAGAACATCGTTGGGGGAGAGTTGGGAGTGAAAAATAAAGGAGGAAAGGGTGGGTATTTATAGGGAAAGTGAGGGGACAAGGCATTAATGGCCAAGGGACACCTCACAAGTGCTTTTCTCAAACCCATGTGCCCTCTCATGATATTTTTCATAAAGTTAGGCCACATGGGGCCCCCAAAACAATAATTCATCACCCTTGTCTGGCCAACCCTTGAAATATCTCATGGAATCATCATGACACACTTATGATGTCATTAAACATACCGAAACCCTAAAACTGTATTTTTACTATTCAGTGAAAATTCAACTTTCTCAGAATAATCCCAAAATTTCACCTTAACCAAATATCAATGCTATGATTTCAAAAATGAAATCCATTTTATAAAAATAATTTTCTAAATATTTTTAATTTAATTTTTAAATAAAAACACTATTCATCGAAAATTCATTTTTTTCAGAAAAATCCCCAAAAATTACCATAACATAATATCGATGCTCTGAGTTCAAAAATAAAGTCATTTTTATAAAAATAATTTTCTAAATATTTTTAATTAAATATTTAATTAAAAAACACTATTCATCGGAAAAAACTAATACTTGACTAATAATTTATGAAACCTTTATTTACCAATTTTATTGAATCACATTACTTAATCTAGGTGTCTAAATTATATTATAACATTCTTTGAGTGAAATTACTAATCCATTTGGTCATATTACTAATCCTAAGCGTAAAATCACTATTCATAATTTACTATTCATCAAAAATTAAGTTGATCTTATTAGACTCCATATTCCTTACTGAACACTTTTGTAGAAGACCTTTTTTTGAAAATCATTACACATCATTAGTTATCTAGGGTTTACATAAATATTTTAAAATATCCCTTTTTCAAAAATTCATCAATAAAATATATCCTAAAATTATCCGGACAAATGAAAATCCACAAACATCACTAAAGGAAGATATCTCAATTTATTCACCCGAAAAGATTACACAAGGAAGCTAGGGTCTCGTCACATAGCCCCTTATAACACCGGCATAAGACCTAAGTGTAAGGTGTGCTATAGTGAGAGAATCTGAGAGAGGCTAAGATAACATTTCCATAGTAGTAATCTCTACTAACTTGAACTTCTCCTGTAGGTATTCCCGTTCAAGCTTGACACGCTGGAGTTCGGCTTGGGCTTGGTCCAAAGCGAAGCCCACAAATGCTACCTCCTTCCCAAGCTCTGATAAGTGGGCTTCATAAGGGTCGAGTCTACTGGATGAAACCATCGACTCCTCTTTCTGCATTGACCATTAACATCTTATTAAATCATTAAGAGTAAGTTAATATACTACTCAAAAAGATTGGGTCGTTACATTCTTCCCCCCTTAAGAAATTTCATCCCCGAAATTTATACTTGAGGCCTAGTCGAAAAGGTGAGGGTACTTTTGCTTCATCGTTTCCTCAGGCTCCCAAGTCGCTTCTTCATATTTATGATTCCTCCACAACACTTTCACAAGGTGGGTAGTCTTGATTCGTAGAACCTTGTCTCTACGGTCCAAGATCTCCATTGGCTGCTCCTCATAAGAGAGGTCATGTTCCAGTTGTACTACCTCTAGGTTCAGTACATGCGAAGGGTCGGGTGTGTACTTCCTCAAGAGAGATACATGGAAGACATCATGAACTTGAGCTAGGTTCGGTGGAAGTGCTAGACGATAGGCCACTGCTCCTATGTGATCAAGGATTTCATAGGGGCCAATGTACCTAGGGCTGAGCTTCCCTTTCTTCCCAAACCGCATGACTCCCTTCCATGGAGAAATTCAAAGGAAGACTTTGTCACCAACACCAAACTCCAAGTCCCTTCGACGATTGTCAGCATATCTCTTCTGCCGACTTTGAGCAGCTTTTATGTGTTGTTGGATGGCATGAACATGTTCCGTCATCTCTTGCATGAGATCAGGCCCAAGAAGCTTCCTCTCACCAGTTTCATCCCAACAAGTAGGAGTACTACATCGCTTTCCATATAGAGCTTCATAGGGTGCCATCTGAATACTCGAATGGTAGCTGTTGTTATAGGAGAACTCAACTAATGGTAGGTGTTGATCCCATCCACCTTTAAATTCCATTGAGCATAATCTCAGCATGTCTTTGAGTGTCTGAATAGTCCTTTCAGATTGGCCATCAGTTTGAGGATGATAGGCCATACTAAAATTCAATTCAGTATTCAGAGCATGTTGAAGACTTCTCCAGAATTTTGATGTGAATCTTGGGTCACGATCAGATACGATGGATAGTGGTACCCCATGCAGCCTTACAACTTCCTTCACATATATCTTGGCAAGCTGATCTAGAGAGAAATCTTCCCGAATAGAGATAAAATGGGCTGTCTTGGTGAGACGGTCCACAGTAACCCATATCGCATTGTTTCCTTTGGATGTTTTCGGGAGACCAGTTACAAAGTCCATAGTGATATTATCCCACTTCTATACTGGTATGGGTAGCGGTTGTAATACCCCCTTAGGAAGTTGTCATTCTGCCTTTACTTTCTGACACACCAAGCACCTTGTAGTGTAATCAGCAATCTGCCTCTTCATGTTATCCCACCAATAATGATCACGAAGGTCTCTATACATCTTAGTGCTTCCCGGATGTATAGAGAAAGTAGATCTATGAGCTTCATCCATTAGTTCTTTCTTTATCTCCAGAATAGATGGAACACATAGTCTTGTACGAAATTTCAATACACCTTCTTGATCAACATTGAAAACTGGGAACTTACCATCTTTTACAGCCTCGAACTTCTCCTGCAGCAAAGGATCTTCTTTTTGAGCCTTCTTGATCTTCTCTAGTAATGAAGGTTGAGAAATCATTTGGGATAGGGTTGATGATTTCCCTTTCCTTATAATTCCCATGTCCAGTTTTACGAGATCTTTAATCAAGGGATCCCCTAGGATCCTCATTGTTGCCAGAACAATAGGATCTTTCCTGCTTAACGCATCTGTGACTTTGTTTTCTCTTCCAGGGTGATAATGAATTGAACAATCATAGTCTTTAATAAGCTCCAACCATCTCCTTTATCTCATGTTCAATTCCTTCTGTGTGAAAATATACATTAGAATTTGGTGGTCAGTGTATATATCACATTTCTCCCCATAAAGATAGTTCCTCCATATCTTTTGAGCAAAAACAACTGCCGCCAGCTCTAGATCATGCGTAGGATAATTCTGCTCATGAATCGTCAACTGTTGAGATGCATAAGCAATTACCTTTTCATTTTGCATGAGGACGCACCCAAGCCCTTTCAGAGATGCATTGCTAAAAATAACGAATCCTTCTCCGATAGAGGGTAGTGTTAACACAGGTGCAGTAACCAATATCTTCTTCAGCTCTTGGAAACATTCCTCGCATTCCTTTGTCCAGATGAACTTAACCCCTTTTCGAGTCAACATGGTTAGTGGATTAGAAATCCGTGAAAAGTTTTTCACAAACCTCTTATAATATCCCGCTAAACCAAGGAAACTACGAATCTCAGTTACTGTTGTGGGTTGAGGCCACTCCTCCACAACCATTGTCTTTGCAGGTTCAACCGTGATTCCTTCATTGGTTACGATGTGCCCCAAGAAAGCCACTTCTTGTTACCAAAACTCACACTTGCTGAACTTCCCAAAGAGCCTCTCCTTCTGTATAGTTTTCAAAATAACCCTCAGATGATCTTCATGCTCCTCACGACTTTTTGAATATATCAAAATATCATCAATAAAAACTACCACAATGTTATCAAGGTAGTCCTTAAAGACTCTATTCATCAAATCCATGAAAATAGCAGGAGCATTAGTCAAGCCGAAAGGCATAACAGTAAACTCATAATGCCCATATCTTGATCGGAAGGCAGTCATTGGAATATCTTCCTTCTTCACCCTCAGTTGATGATAACCAGATCGAAGGTCAATCTTAGAGAAGAATTGAGCCCCACGAATTTGGTCAAATAAATCATCAATTCTTCGAAGAGGATATCTGTTCTTCACAGTGATCCCGTTCAGTTCTCTATAATCAATGCATAGCCGCATTGATCCATCCTTCTTCTTCACAAAGAGAACTGGTGCTCCCCAAGGAGACACACTCGGTCGGATAAACCCCTTCTCCAACAAGTCTTGGATTTGTTTCTCTAACTCTTCTAGCTCCACATTTTCCATTATATATGGAGTATTTGATATCGGTTGGGACCCAGGTACGAGTTCAACGGAGAACTCTACCTCTCTTTCTAAGGGAGGTCCAGGTAACTCCTCAGGAAATACATCCATGTACTCCTGAACAATTGGAACATCTCCAATTTTATGCTCCCTTTCCCTTCTTCATCATCACCGATTAACTCCATAAAGAAAGCTATGGGAGGTGCTTCTAGATAGGGATCAGTTCGGGATATCTCTCCTTGGAAGATAACTGTAGGTCGTTCATTCAAGACTACTGATATTTCCTTACTTCTGCATTTGACCTTAGCATTATACTTTGAGAGCCAGTCCATCCCTAGTATAATGTCGAATTCCATCATGGGAATGACTACTAGATTTGTGATAAGATTGTGCTAACCAAAGTAAACACTAGAGTCTTTAAATACTTTTGATGCAATGGATAATCCCACTTGGAGTCTTGACTGACAACTCTACCTCTAGAAGTTCGGGGATTGATTCTATATTCCTTGCAAACTTGGAGGAAATAATGGAATGCGTAGAACCAGAATCAAATAAAGTACTTGCTATTTTTGAGAGGACAAAAAGAGTACCTGCTACCACATCGTTCGGAACTTCAACTTCAGTTTTTGTGATAGTGAAAGCACGACCTTGCTCCCTTGGCCTCTGCTGAGGTTGATGGTGATTCCCCTCCACCGCCCTCGGATTTGGACATTGATTATCCAATTGCCCAAGCTGTCCACACTTGAAGCATGTGACTTCGGGTAGGGACAGAACCTTCTTTCCTCTGTCGTTAGTGTTGGGAAGTTGAGGCTTTACATCACTATGACAATTCCGAGAAATATGGCCTTCTTTTCCACACCTATAGCACTTACCACATCCGATCAAGCAGTTCCCCGAATGCTTCCTCCCACATTTATTGCATGTGGCATGTTGCATATGCTTTCCACCTCTTTCCTGATCAAAACTTCTTCCCAGGCAATGTTCTAGAGTTATCTTCTTCTCATTAGATTTGTGAGACCATTGTGTCTCCCCAAACACTAGTTCAACTTTCATAACACTTCGAACTATTTCTTCATAGCTATCGTAGTCCCTGTTGGCTAGATTCTTCCACAGATGAGGTCGTAGTCCGCCAAAGAATCTATCAACCTTCCCATTAGGTTCCATGACAAAGCTTGAGGTATAACGGGAAAGCTTTGTGAAGTTCATCTCGTAGGTTCCAACTGATTCATTCTACTTTTGCTTCAGCTCGAGAAATTCTTTCTCCATTTTCGTTCTCATGGAACGAGGGAAATACTTGTTAAAGAAAATTCCCCGAAATTCTTCCCACTCCATAGCTTCCATCTCTTCTCGTGGCTTCGTGTTTTTGATCAGTGACCACCACTGATCAGCTTCTCCCTCTAGGCGGTAAACAGCAAGGGTGACCTTTTCTCGTTCCGAACAATGAAGTACAGAAAAGATCTTTTCAATGGAGCTTATCCATTGTTCCGAATCCAATGGGTCAGTAGATCCACTGAATGTTGGTGGTGGTTGACGCATGAAGGACTCAACAGAAAGTTGTTCCCTTCATGGTGAGGTCGGCCTCTCAGCTTGATTCAAGTTATTACTCATAACTTGAGTCAGTTGGTTCATCATTCGCATGAATGTTTCCATTCCAGCTTCCATCGGAGGGCCGTCAGCACATGGTGCATTGCGGTCACCATCGGCACGGTTACTCATATTTCCCGCCATTTTCTAAAAGAATAAAACCTTAGTGAGAAACTTATTTCATTTATGGATCTTTTAACTAAGACTTCATGCTTATACAATTACACTTTTCTATAATTCCTTCATAAGGATTCATAAAAAGCTTGTGATTAACTAAACATATCCCCCGGGAGTGTCGTAACCAAGAGTGCAGCAAGGCCCATTATCGTGCACCAGTTCCCGTTCGAGTCTAGCTCAAAGCGGTGTTTTCGGGTTTTACCCCTATGTACATCTGTGACAGAGCCTCCTCTACCTGCTCGTATCCAGACATGGATGTATTTGTTTGATAAACCACTTACTCAATACTTACCAAAATACCAGAAAGTTTTCGTATATTTAAACTTTTCTATAGGGTTCTTACTAAATTTTTTATATCCTAATTTCCACAAATAACTAAACCATCCTTTGATACCAACTATAGCATCCCGCCATTTTATAACATAAACTTTCATTACATTACACAAAAATGAGGATCTTCAAGGTCTAGTGTCTTGGAAACCAGGAGCATAATACATGAAAACAACTTAAAATATTCTTCTTAAACACTTGAAAGGCGTCTCCTTAACTTCATTCTAGGTTCATTACTAGATCTCATAACCTGGGGACATACATCAAAAGAAAGGGTGAGCAGAAGGCCCAGTAAGGGAAACAAGAGGAACATTTTACATGTGAACTTGAGATACTTCAATAAGGACATGAAAAGAACATTAAGGCATGAGAAAGAAATCATGAGGCATTTCATAATAAAAATAACATTTTCCATAATTTGAAGATGTGGATACATCATTTAACATAGACAATCATGAACATATCACCAAGGTCCATCCCCAAGGTGTCATTTGAAAATTACTATGGTTATTCACCAAGGTATCGTGAAAATTGTAATCTCTAGTGGTTACATCATTACCCAATGCATTGGAGCGCTATCAGGGCACACCCTTAAATTTCCCTTTATTATCATGTGAGACACATATATCATCATCAAACATTTCATAAATAACCCATATTGCATAAAATAAATGGGTTTAATTTCATAATCATAACGTTTTAAAAAACTGCTTTAAAGACATGATCTTTACGTCACTTTAAACCCACGGAAAGGGAAAGCGGGTCTCATGTATGTAAATCCCAGAATTTAAAATAGAACATTTTGATATATATGTGAATAACCTTGTAGAAATTAGATCTTTGGGTATTCACTTTATTACATAAAATAATTTTGAGAAAAGAGAGAGGCACTTTGAGACGAAAATTCTGCAGCATAACGACTATGTTTCGGGGTTTTAGAAAACATTGAAAAGAGAGGGGACATGGGTCACCCACTCACAATTGATCCATAAAAATAGTAGGGGGACAGAATAATAAGGATATATGGACATGGTAATCAAGTTTTAAGGACATACCATTTGAAATGAATAACATGGAAGGAAGACAAAAATTAGATTTATCTTATGAAAATTCGGCAGCCTAACGGCGTCACTTAAAATTAAATAAAAATGAATTGAAAAGATAAAATAGGTTCTCTCATAATATGATCATAAGATATCAGTATGATAGATATAGAGATCATACCCCATCATAATAAAAAGGAACTTGAAAGACTTGACATGAAAATCGAACTTGAAAAATGAGAAGGGTGAAAGAATCCCTTAAAAATTCGGCAGCCTAACAGCGTCCCTTAAACATTCATAAAATGAAATGATGAGAGTAATAGGGGATATCTCATCATATAAAAATGAAAAGGGCAGTAAGAGGAATAGAAAAGAACATCCTATCACATAAGAACATGGATCATAAAAGGAACGACATAAAAGAGATTACATGAAAAGAAAGAGAGGGGTCGGATCCCTTACCTTAAAATGTGACTCTTGAAACTCAAAGGTTTGGACCTTGAGGGCTTGGGGGCACCTTGGGAGGACTCCTTGGGAGGTAAGGAGACCATAAATTTGTTGGGGGAGAGTTGGGAGTGAAAACTAAAGGAGGAAAGGGTGGGTATTTATAGGGAAAGTGAGGGGACAAGGCATTAATGGCCAAGGGACACCTCACAAGTGCTTTTCTCAGACCCATGTGCTCTCTCATGATATTTTTCATAAAGTTAGACCACATGGGGCCCCAAAAACAATAATTCATCACCCTTGGCCGGCCAACCCTTCAAATATCTCATGACATCATCATGACACAGTTATGATGTCATTAAACATACTGAAACCCTAAAACTGCATTTTTACTATTCACTGAAAATTCAACTTTCTCAGCATAATCCCAAAATTTCACCTTAACCAAATATCAATGCTCTGATTTCAAAAACGAAATCCATTTTATAAAAATAATTTTCTAAATATTTTTAATTTAATTTTTAAATAAAAACACTATTCATCGAAAATTCATTTTTTTTCAGAAAAATCCACAAAAATTACCATAACATAATATCAATGCTCTGAGTTCAAAAATAAAGTCATTTTTATAAAAATAATTTTCTAATTATTTTTAATTAAATTTTTAATTAGAAAACACTATTCATCCGAAAAAACTAATACTTGACTAATAATTTATGAAACCGTTATTTACCCATTTTATTGAATCACATTACTTAATCTAGGTGTCTAAATTATATTATAACATTCTTTGAGTGAAATTACTAATCCATTTGGTCATATTACTAATCCTAAGCGTAAAATCACTATTCATAATTTACTATTCATCAAAAATTAAGTTGATCTTATTAGACTCCGAATTCCTTACTGAACACTTTTGTAGAAGACCTTTTTTTGAAAATCATTACACATCATTAGTTATCTAGGGATTACATAAATATTTTAAAATATCCCTTTTTCAAAAATTCATCAATAAAATATATCCTAAAATTATTCGGACAAAAGAAAATCCACAAACATCACTAAATGAAGATATCTCAATTTATTCACCCGAAAGGATTACACAAGGATGCTAGGGTCTCGTCACATAGCCCCTTATAACACTGGCATAAGACCTAAGTGTAAGGTGTGCTATGGTGAGAGAATCTGAGGGAGACTCAGATAACATTGCCCTAGTAGTAATCTTTACTAACATGAACTTCTCCTGTAGGCGTTTCCGTTCAAGCATGACACGCTGGAGTTCGGCTTGGGCTTGGTCCAAAGTGAAGCCCACAGATGCTACCTCCTTCCCAAGCTCTGATAAGTGGACTTCATAAGGGTCGAGTCTACTGGATGAAGCCATCGACTCCTCTTTCTGCATTGACCATTAACATCTTATTAAATCATTAAGAGTAAGTTAATATACTACTCAAAAAGATTGGGTCGTTACAGAAGGGACCTCATGGAGGTGGATCCAATTGTTGATATCAGGACATGGTGAGTTGTGTCCTTTGGGACCTTGGGACAGTTTTCCCTTTTTGTACATGGGTTTTAGTACGTTGGCATTTTATGCCTCTTTATATTCTGGTACATCACTCCCATTTGAGTTTATTTTGATATGCATACTGTTTATTTTAATCTTGCTTCCGAATTCATGTGGAAAAATTGTTCCCACTTGTATGTTGTAAAATGCCAGGTGCTAGTCGCTGACTCGTGGTGATCGGGAATGCCCTTCGGGTTATGTCTGGGCTGGCTCGGTTATCGGGTTACCAGGGTACCTGGGCTAGATCGTGACAGAATGAATCAATGGTTTCATATGTGAATCTGAGGTCATTGGTCGACTTGAGATATTGATATTTTGAATTTGAAATCATAGCTCTCGTAGATTGTAACATCTTTAATAGTACAAAAAACATATCGATAGAGATATCTCTCCCCACTAATTCAAGGCCATAAGGTTTAAATGTTCTGCAATGAATGAAGATTTATTGAATTTAATTTATCTAGAATATAATTTATTACATACATAACCATGAATTTCAATGAATTTCAATGCTTCACTATCTAAAGAAGAGTGGGGATTACTCCCTCCAATGTCATCATCTTTTAAATTACTCTTTTCAGGTTATAACTTCAACATCATATCATTGAAAATTTTGTTTATATGATCATTTATTCTTAGATAAACATCCATATAAATACATTCTAATCTGTGGTTGGGAGTAGACTCTTCCCCATGACATGTGTATGTCTTAATTTTTTTGAAATATCTATTTAGAAACAAATCTTCCCTCATAATATATTCATTGAGGATATATCTGTTGTCAAATTTTCAACATGTACAACTAATCAATTTGTTTTGAAATCCAAAGGGTAAATCAATAAATTTATAAATCCCATCATAATATTTAGTAGAAAACCTATCCAATAGATCAATCCAACTCTTATATATATATATATATATCTATCCACATAATAAATAAATAAAAATTATAAAAAATCCATTCAAATCAGATAAAAATAAAATAATGTATTCAAAAATATAATTATAATAAATAAAAAATGAAAAAAATTATAGAAAATTATATTTAGTTTTCTAAAAATTAATGACTACGTATTATTATATAATAAAACACATTGTATCAATTTATTTTGCTTAACAGTGGAAAAATGAACTCAAACCATTATTCTATGATAATAAATTTAATTTAAGAATTTATTTAGAAAACAATAAATAAATAAATACTAATTGATGATCAAAACATTTTTTTAGTGAACTAATTAGACATATTTTTAAGTAAATATATTATATTAAAATATATATGTTCAGATAAATGATATTTTACTAATTTTATTTTAAAGTGTAGAATAGGTACACATGTTTAAATCAATATATATATAACACAATAATTTTTCAACAATAGTGTTAAGAAATAAAATATTGATTAATTAAGAAAAGAAATTCACTTTAGTAAAAAAACATTGTAAAAAATTATATATATATATATATATAATAATTAAATAGTAAACTTATATATATATATATTCATAATATATATTCATGTCCTAAATATATTACATCTATAATTCTATAATATTTTTTTATTTACATATTTTAATACTATTTTGATTTGACATAAATTTTACTTGGGTAAATGTAATGCCTAATTTGAATAATATTAACAAGCTTAAAAATTAGACAATTAAAAGTCATTCAATTTTTGATAATAAAATAATTAACAATCCATTTCAAACCATTTAAACTAATAAAATTCAAAACTATAAACCAACACATATATCAATTTTCTTATTTTAAGTTACATTTCTTATAACTCGTATATTTATTTTCTAAAACAAATATGAATCATAAAAATTAATTTCAATACTTTAAACACCATAAATATAAAATTATCAAATCATAAATTCCACAAATTAATAAAATTAATAATATAAACACAAAATTAAGAGGGGATTACGTTTATACCATTAATTTATAGAAAATTACTTCAGTTTTTTTGGGTGGGCATCTATGGAAGCGAGCATGTGACTGTGGTAGAGAATCATGTGCCTATAGAGTATTTGTGAGGAGAGATGAATGTAGGGACAATTTATATGATTGTTTTTGATGGGGTGGGTGTGATGAATCTTGATTTTGGAAGTGATAATGAATGAGTAAGCTTGACAATATGGCATTTATGGTGTGGGGAATATTATTGAATCGTGAGGGAGAGGGTCGATAAAGTTGTGTCTTAATAAAGGGGGCATTGGTGGGGGCTTGATGGAGGGGGATCGATGGATATAGAGGCGGTGTTTGCCGATGTGGGAAAGGGGGATTGATGATGGGACTAGGGGGTTTCGACCACATGAGAGAAGGGGATTGGTGATGTGAGAGAGGGGGAGTGGGGGGGGGGGAATTGATGCAGGTGTGGAAAATTAGGGGTAAATGGAGCAACCACCATTTAATAGTCTCTAATACTATTAATAGCGACAATCAAATGTCAATCACTTGAATCTTCCTCACTTGAAAAGTAAAACTTCTAGCAGTGTTAATATAAGTATACACACACATATGAACATGCACACACACACACATATAATAATAAATGTATATATATACACACAAACTTGTATATAGATATATCTATATATATTAGTATAAGTATATAAATTCACATTAATTTAACTATTAGAAAATTTACATATACATATATAAACACATTTTGAAGATATCAGTTATAAAAATGAATTTTTTTATATTTTATAAAAATTATATGTTTTATTTATTTTTAAAAGACAATTGTATATATAATAAATTTAATTATATGGAAATTTTATAGTGAAAAAATAATAGTTTAACATTTACACTATAAAATTTATGTTTAATGTAAAATTATATATATGTTTATGTATATATACATATGTATATGTGTACTAATATTTATATTGATGTATTAATGTTTGTATACAATTATATGAATATATACCATAATATAAATATATTTTAAAAAAACTAATATAGTTATATCAATATGTATATTTATAAAATATATGTTATTTTAAAAATAGATAAATTTGACCGTGTGCATATATAAAAATGTATATATATAAAAATTTTATTATGATTATTAATTTTATTATCAAATTATTTTTATGTAAATTCATGTATATATATTGAAAAAAATTATATAAATAAATAACAAATATATATAGGATATATATATATAAACTTTACTAAATGTTATATTTCAATATATTCATTAAAATTATATTAAAAAACAAAAAATTAATAATTTTAATAATAGGAATAATAATTATTATTATAATAAATATAAGTAAAATTATAATATAATACATGGGCCTGTTAATTTACAAGGTTTGATGTAATTTAGATCAACCATTTTATTATAATTTTAATCCTTGAAAACTTGAAATATGTGGACCTAATACAATGAAAAAACTATTCCATGCATCACTATACACACCTTTTACTAAAAAAAACATATAACTTTAAAAAAATGATAGTTTAAAGGAAGAATGGATCTAACAATAACAATATTGTTTTTCCAATCTTATAAATAGTTTTTATATTGAGAAAGTGGCGTGAATTCTCATATAATATTAAAATTTTCATATTCTCATAGAGAGATAAAAAGGGTAATGAAAAAGTGTAATGATAAAAGGATTACAAAAATGAAAGAATCATTAAAAATAAATGTCATTACTTGAGGTGATATATTTGTTTGTAATGGTTTCCTAGAATCAACTTAACTTTATACATTTTTTAATTATTTAACCATGTATTCCAATTGGTAAATACATGTTTTTATTATTATCAAATAATTATTGATCATTTTTTTCATTCCATATGTGTTAATTTACTTAAAATATTTACCACTTTGAGAAGCCATTGTAGTCTCCTCTGTAATGAGAACCTGGGAATTTCATTATTTTATTCTTAAAATAAATTAATATGGTTTAGATAAATTAATCCCGTAGGACACATATAATATTATACAATATGGTTATGGGGATCTCATAAGCATTGAGTTTTTTCTAATGGAGTTCTCATGAATTGGTTATCTGAAATAAATGTAGATAATGAGGATATACTAGACAGTAAAAACTCTACATACTTTGTGTTTCATTTGATATTCACTAAAATAAAACTTCTTTTACCTATGTTTATAAATGTAACTAACATAATTATCATATTTCATAAAAATGTGTTTAAATGATGTTGATAAGTCAGTCATTTTTTTAAAGTGTCTAATTAGAAATGTTTTTTTTTGAGTCATGGATAATTTATTATCAAACCATTTACCCAAAATAATATAAAATTTAGGTAAATGGGATACCACTTAACAAAATTTTAAAAAACATGGTTGTGTGATTATTTTTATTATTTAACATTTATAACATTTTTTTATTTTTGAATTTAATTTTGATGGACAACCAACACCCACAAAACCTTGGTTGCGACAACACCCTCATTAACCTTGCAATTCATGAACACCACCCCAGGGTGAAAACCCATGTACTTATAAAATAATTTCATTTCATTATTTAATTAAATAGTCAAATCCTTTATAAATGTATAAGGAAACATGCGGTATTTATACAACTAAATTAATTTATACTAATGGAATAGTTACTTGACCATACGAATAGTAACATGACCATTATGAATAATAATTTGAACAATAGAATAGTAATGTCATCTAATAATGTATAAATATAATTTTTCCATCTTATAAGAAAAAATATGAAATATTGATATCATTGAACATGTAAATATTTTTTTTTGAAAATTATATATTAAGTGTTGGTTTTTTTGTGAGTCATAAATAGATAATTACAATTTTATAATTAATATATTAATTAAAAATAAAATATATTTTCATAAAATAGTTTCATAAATAGTTATTTTTTATTTTCAAGTTATTATAAGATAGTATAATTTCCATCTAAAATCTAAGCTTATGAAAATTTATTAAATAAAAGAAAAGGTAATGAGGTGGTGGGTGGGGTCAAACAAAGGGACTTTCCCTCATCCGTCAAGAAAAACATTACACATCATAATAATACATTTCATTCCCATAATTAGAATCATCTGTAGTTCCGCATTCAGATTGGGAATTACCCTGATTGAGGATCTTATGAATACCAGAATTGAACATTGCTAATAGCTTAAAAGATCAGGGTGACAAGGTGAGATGTGTGTTATAATAGTCATTCCCCATCCTTCTCTTCGAGGTAGTAGGAGTTAAGGCCAAACAATCATCAACCATACCTTTCCTAGAAATGAGTGCATCTTTGAAAGTCATAGGACCGCTGAAACCTGCTGTTTTCTCTTCTGCCTCAATGATTTTACCCCACATCATATGATATCTTAGAGGATTTTAAATGATCTGGATTTATGGATGACAATCAAAATGTTGAGGTGGCCCAGTTCCAGGAGCCAAATCATCAAACTCATCCCATAGAAAGCCTACACCAGGAAAACCATTGATGCTTAGATTTGTAGGGTCTTTAAAAGCAAGAGATCCAGAAACAGAGAGGCTAAGAGTGTTTTCAATCTCCACTAATCTAGTGGGAGTAACATCATGACCATTATTAGATGTTATCTTCATGAAAAAAATACACCTGAAATATAGAGGGGCCAATCATCATGGATGTATCCAACATTAGTAATTTTCTATTCAAATTATGTACATGATAGATAGATTTACCAGAAACCAACATCTCAGCCTTATCAGTAGATGGGTTTTTGAGGGAATCTCTATCAAGATCAAGATATTTTGACAAATCAACATGCTTCCTCTCGGTTTTCCTTATTCAGAGAGTATTTGGATGACCCTTCATCCCATATCTCTCATAAGTGATCTTCCACCGACATAACTCTGAAGTGTTCCCAACATCCATGTATTCAGTAGAAAAAGAGGCTTCCATTAATACTCAACATCATTATGGATGTTATCAGTGGGAGTAGAGAGAGTTACCTAATCAATCATGGTGGAGCTCATGTAAACCTCCAAAATCATTCTAAAAATTTTTTCAAATAGATCTACTTCGATTTCCTTATCAAGGTGAATAATGGAACCAATTTCAAAGCCAATATCATGAAGAAACATTGGATGAGAAAGGACCCAACAAAGCCCATGTAAACATTCCTAGAATTGAGATAAAGTATTCCTTGAATGAGAGGAATTTAAATGAAGGGACAATTCATGAAGGTGAAACCATCCAAGTTTCAAATTTAGAAAACTAATTCTCCATGCATGTATTTTGAAAGATTGTTATGGGAAAATGAAATGGAACAATCCATGTCCATGATATACAGACCTCCAATCAGAGGAGCCCCACATAAATGAGATCTGCCTAACTATATCTTAAAACCTCCAAGATTTCTCAACCTTTTCTAAAACAAGATTGGAAATTAGATAATTATTCCCAATTGAAATCCTCTATGAAAATATATCAGGATTAAAACAAACATAACCTATTGACCCCTTTTGAGGAATCCTACATGAACGAGAGTCAATAATTGAATCAAATGTTGGGGGCTGAGGAAGGATAGTCCCCTTGGCCACTCATGTCCTTTGAAATGATATTATTTTCCTTAAAATCATCATTCAATTACATTATCTAAGGTCAAACAGTCATGATATTGGGGGAAAAGCTATTCGGAAACACCCAATTCAACACAGACTGTATATTAGACCTAGTCGAGGAAAAATCCCACACATCTCCTACCACACGAATAATACTATTAGCCCTGGTGTCCAACTGAGATATAAATAAGGAACCACAGATTCAGGAGTGACAATAAATGGATTATTAAATCTCACAAAATCGAACCTAACCACACAAACCAAGGAAACAATAGGAAAAACCATTGATCTAGAGACATAAAAAACAATAGATGAGGGAACCACCCTCGATGCAGATGGCAGATCTGAATATCCTCCATCCCGGTGATTGACAATCCAATCATCATGAAATAAATTTGGGTGTGATTCTTTCACCAAGGCATCACTGAGAAATGAGGAACCTTAAAAAAATGGTTAGGCTGATTTTTCGTAATTTTTTCGAAATACATGATTTTTTTTGTGAATAGTGAAATATGATAATTTTTTATATAAGATAAATACATGATTTATTGATTCATAGATGATTTAAGGATAATATAAGCCCAAAATCAATAACTCTACTTAATTATTTTAATAAAATTTATGATAATTCTCAAACTATTCATATTCATGAGCCAATTTAATAAACTACTGAATATAATAATGAGAAGACACCCCTCTCCTCTATTATAAATACCTCCTCTCATCACCTCTTCCCATCACGCCTAAAATCCTTTTATCATACATAATTTTTATCCAAATAAATTCCTATACCTATTCCCCACATTCAAGACCTTCTCGTATCACCGAAATTCCAAAAAAACAACATTAAATAGGTTCTCAAGGAGGAGAATTCAAGAGATAAAAATCGTATTTAATTCTCTTTTATTTTATTTTCAATACATTTTAATTACTTAAACATTCTTCACCTAATCTTATCCCAAAAGATTGAAAAATATAGTATCTTATATATACCTTAATTTTATCATGTTTATGGGAAAATCCAGCATCATACATCTTCTACTCCACCTTTTATTCTAAAAATAAAAATATCATATTGATGTGTAAATTTACCAACGTCGTGGGTAATGTATTTTCAATTTCAATTTATACCTTCAAGGATGGTAATAAAAAAATGAATATGGTTAAATAATATTTTATTATACATATTATATGTTATATTATATTATGTAACCAATGTTTTTACATGATACTAATTAATTAAAAAATGTGTTTCATAATGATCAACATTCACCAAAATAAACTAACATTCTACAAAAATGTTTTATCTAATTAATATTCCACATAAAATATAAAAATAATGATATATAAGACAATTAAATATTTGTATGATAATTAATAACATTTAATTTAAATTCTATAGTTTTTTTTCCTTCTGGAATGATTATCTATAATACACCAACCATGAAATCCATGAAATAAATGCACCTTAAATAATAAATATAACAATATATTATTTATAAATGGGTGGAAATATTTTATTAAAATATCATATAAAAAATTATAAATATGAATATGGTTCTTTAATATATAAATAACACTATTTAGACCATAATATAAAAGTTTTGAACATGTTTTAAGTAATATGAACACAAGGTAAGGAAATTTGTAACCCAGTTTAAATTCTTTAGGTTGACCTTCTTATTCACTCATTATGTGTAGCTAAGATTATTTGTTAAATTAAATTTTATTATATTATTTTTATATTATGTAGATTTATAGTTTATACATATATTCTATATTTGTTACCATCTATCACATAAAATATATGTTATTTGTAAGAGAATTCTCTTAAAAAAAATCCTCTTTTAATTTCTTTTTTTAAATGAATGACTTATATGATATTAGTATTTTTGTTTTTTTTAATTATTCTATGTTTCTTGGAAATTTATTATGATGAAAGGTTGGATATATATCCCCCTCCAATGCATTGGGTATTTTTATGTTGTTGGTCGACCATATGGTTACTCCATGTGTAACTACTATGGTTACACCATAAGGTAGTTGCGAGGGTTACATTAAAAGGTATCTGTGGGGGTCACATTGTAAGGTATCCACAGTGGTTACATAGAAAGGTAACTATGAGGGTTACACATTATACTGTATCCATGATGGTTACAATCTTATGTAAGTAATTCCCCATGTTTCATTTACTGTATTATTAATGTTTTCTATGTTTTATGGAAATATTATGTTTTTAAAAAGTAACTGTATGATACTTATTGGGTGATAAGTATGTATTTATGAAAATAATTTCATCTGTTTCTAAGTACTCATGTACTAACAGTTTCTATCCTTCTTTTTAGATCCCTTACTATGATTTTTGTGCTCATTGCACGTCTTAAAATGTTATTAAATGTGTTCAGGAATGGGTAAAATAAAAGGACAAACCAAGATGAATATTTTGAAGACTTTTCCAGAATAAATTCATCTTTTTTATTATTTTTTCTAGTATTATGAAATAATTAATATTGATTTATTAGTACCCAATTTGTATGCTTGTGGGTTTATATGTATAAAATATTCCCTAACATTATAAAACTCTAAACCAAAAAGATCATTGGGAATGTAAAGAAGTTAATTTTAAAGTAATTTACAAGATTTTGTAATATTTAAAGTCCGGTCCTTATATTTGATATCATAGAATGATTTAGATAACTTTAGGGGTTATAAAAATGTTAATAGAATACCATAAATGATATTACATTATTTTTATATTGAAAAGATATATAATTTAAAGATTACCATGATAATTTATCTAATATATGTCTATTTATAATGGGTTTCCATAGAATAAACATGGAATATAATGTAGGAGGACATCGAGAGGATGATATCATTCTGAATGTGAAGCAATGAATGATGAGAAATAGAACCGAATAGTTTGTGATAGTAATGGATCAGATGATATAGGATATAATAGGTGGTAAATTACATGAAATAGAATAACTAGAGCTATAAAAAAGTATCATGATTATAGTGGAACATTTTATGAGGCAACACTCTCCTACTTTCAATGGATCTTCTTACCCAATAGTTGATGAAGGATGGAATAAATCATATGAAAAGATATTTGTTTTCATGGTTTATTGAGATAATCAAAAGGTTATCCTTTCCATTTATCATTTAGAAGGTGAGGCTGACCAATGGTGGTAAATGGTAAAGAATATTTGGGATAATGAGGATATTTATCCCTTGTAATAGGATGAATTTAATAATATTTTCAATGAAAAATATTTTCCTAAGTTGGTTTGACTTAGGATAAGAAATAAATTTCTTGAATGGGAAAAAGGTGGATTATTATGTTTCTGTGTGTGATGAAGAATTCACATGACTAGAAAGGTATGCTAAAAATCCTATTCGAGGACACGACAATAAAATAAATAGTTTTTACTCAGGATTGAATACAATATAATTAAGGGAATGGATTACCATGAATTAAAAAGTTATAAGAAACTTGTCTGATGTGTTAAAAGGGTATAGATAGAGTTTATTGATGATCACATTTACTTTTAATGAAATCAGAAGAAGAGGACTAGATATAAAGAGATGGATTTGAATAAATAAAATAAATATTAAGGTAAAGAGTCTAGTTTGTAGTTTGAGACAAATGTGGGAAAATGTACACTAGGGAATGCCTTAAAAAATTGGGAAGTGTTTTTGATGTTGTATGTTTAGACATATGGACTAAGATTTTAATGAAAATGATCTTGGGATTAATTCTAATAAGAAAACTATAAAATGTTTTAAATTTGGTGAGATGAGTTCTAATGAAAATGCCAATCAAAAGAAAGATACAAATGATGTAAAATAGCTACACTATAAGTAGAAAGGTGTAGCGAGATCCTTTGCAACTACGTTAGAAGATTTCGGTCTATCCATTAAAGTGGTATCAGGTACTTTTTTTTGTTTTCTTTTATTTTTCTAATGTCTTGTTTGATACAGGGTCTACAAATTTCTTTGTTTCTGAACATGTTTCTGGGAAATTAGAAATATCATCTCAAGAAATTACATCGAAACATATGGTTAAAACAACCAGGGAAAATATTACAGAAACGAGGCATTATGAGAGTCTTTTTATTTTTTATTGTGAAAATAAATTACATAGGAACCTTATTGTTTTACCTTATTAGTGTTTTATGTTGTTCTAGGTATATATTGGATTTCTTTTTATCATGATAATATTGAATATTGAGCTAAAGAAGTTGTTTTTTAGAAAGTGTTTAAGTTTTTATACTAGAATGAACCCATACCATTGATAACATATCATGAATTTGAGAAACTGTTAAAATATTTAAATAAATTTTATCTTTCTCATATTGTTGAAAATAAAGGAACTATTCAAATTAATGACTTCCCAGTGGTAAATGAATACCTAGATGTTTTTCCCGATGAGTTTCTAGGTGTTACACATAATCGATAAGTTTAATTTACTATTGACTTGGTTCCTGATGCTAAGAAATTTTGAAAACCCCCTTATTTAATGGATCGTGTAGAAATTCATGAATTTAAAAATCAGTTATAAGAATTTTTTGAAAAAGGCTTCATTCAACCCAATAGTTCACCATGGGTGATCCTATTTTTTCGTTAAAAAAGAAGATGGTTCCATGAGACTTTTCATTGATTATTGATCATTGAATAACATCACTATTAAGAATAAGAATCAATTACCTCATTTCTATAACTTATTTGATCAGATATAAGGAGATCATTATTTTTCAAATATTAAATTGAGATCTGGGTACCATCAACTAAAGGTGAATAAGGATGAAATCCTGAAAATATATTTTCGTACTAGATATGGGCATTATGAGTTTGTTGTTATACCCTTTGGATTGAAAAATTACCCCTTTATATTCATTGATCTTATGAATATAATATGACGTTAAAATTTTGATTCGTTTTTATTTATTTATTGATGATATTTTGATATTTAAAAAAAGTTATGTGGATCAGAAAAAAATTATTATTTTATTGGAAACTCTCAATAAAAAAAATTTATAAGAAATTTTTTGAAAATAACATTTTTGGTTGAAACAGAATTATTTTCATAAGAAAATTTAAATAAGAAAGGAATAATAGTTGATACCACAATAAAAAAAGTGGTTGATGAATGAACATTACTTATAAATGTTATATAGATTCTTAGTTTCCTTGGATTAGCATATTATTACTGACTGTTTCTTAAAAAAATTTCACGGATATCTAGCCCACTAACTATGTTAACTAGAAAGTTTTAAATTTATTTAGACAGAAGAATGTGATGTTTGTTTTTGGGAAATAAATAAGGGATTAGGAAATTCTATTGTTACGGCCCTGCCTTCTATAAATTGTGAATTTATCATCTACATTGATTCTTCATTAAAGGATCTTAGTTGTGTTATGACGCAGAATGATCTGGTAATTTCTTATGCTTAAAGATAACTGAAACCTCATGAGTTAAATTATCCAACAAATGAATTCAAATTAGCAACTATGGGATTTTACTTTGAAAATTTGGAGGCATCATTTATATGAATCCAAATGTGAAATATATATTAATAATAAAAGTATACAATATATATTTGTTCAAAATAAATTATACATGAGGGAGAGAAGATGATTTGAAGTGATAAAGGATTATGATTTCATGATCAATTACCATCATAGAAAATCAAACAATTAGGATCATGCCTTGAGTCAAAAACATTGTTGATAATCTTCCATGTTACGTTTGGAAAAAGTCCCCTTGATTAATGATTTGATGAATTTTTTCTTGATGTTGTTTCTGTAGGAAATTCTTCTATTTGGTTTCAGGTGTCATTAAAGTCATATCTATTATATAGAATTTGGAAATCATAGAAGGAAAACTATGAGTTATAGTAAAAGGTATAATTGGTTATAAAAGGTATGTTTTCATAATATAACATTGATAAATACTGAGTTTTATGATTTGGAATGATATTTTATGTTCCATGTGTTTTCCATCGGAAGAATAAATTATTCTTTGAAACTCAATGTTCTCCAATTTTAATTCAGTTTAGAAGTACTAAGATCTATAATGACATTCAGGTGTATTACTAGTTGTATGGAATGAGAATAGATATTGTAAATTTTAATGTGAAATGTTTGACATAACAATAGGTTAAAGTAGAGAGAAAACTACCCAAAGGGATAATTTATCATTTTAAAGAGCTATAGTGGAAATGTGAAAGTATATATATGGAATTCATTGTGAGGATACCAAAGACGTCTTGAGGTAACGATGTTATTTGTGTTATTGTCGATTGGTTGACTAAATATTTACATTTACTACATATTTGAGATACCATGTCTTTGTATCAGCTATGATGATTTTATCTCAAAGAGATTGTGAGGTTAAATGGAGTTCCTCTATCCATTATATATGATAACGATCCTAAGATCACTTCAACCTTTTGTAAATACTTAATAATTCAATGGGAACTAAATCTCAACTGATTAATGCTTTTTATCCCTAATCGGATGGATATACTGAACAAAAAATTATGACCTTGGAGGAGATGCTTTTATCTTTTTCAATGGATTACCAGGGTTTATGGGATAAAAAAATCTATCATTTGAGTTTTATTATAAAAAATGTTTTCATTATAGTATAAAGATGGTGTCTTTTGTTGGATTATATAGGAATTATTATCAAACTCCATCATTTTGGGAAATTTTGGGTAAAAGAAATTGATGGGTCCAAAATTAATAGAGAAGATGATGAGAAAGTGAATATGATCTAGAAACACACGAGGATAGCTTAGAGTAGATAGAAAAGTTATCTAGATAATAGGAGGAATTATTTTTCTCTCATGTTTTTTTACAATCTCACCAAGGAAACGTGTTATCCATTTTGTTAAGAAAAATAATTTAAGTCTGTGTTTCATTGGACCTTATGAAATCATGGAGAAAGATAGAGAAGTTTCCTATAGAGTATCTTTGCCACTAATTTTATCTCAGGTACACAACATTTTTCATGTTTTGATTTTGAGATTGTATGTGCTAGATTTATCTAATTTTTTGATCCCTGAAGTAGTTCAGCTAGAAGAGAACCTTTATTATAAAGATAAACCAATTTAGATTCTTTATCGTGGATATAAAGTATTTCTTGATAAGGTAATTCACTAGGTTATTGTCTTTTGGGGAAACCACATGGTTGAAGATGCAACATGGGAATCTGAAAATGTTTTGAGGGAAAGGTACCCTCAATTGTTTAAAAAGTAAATAAAAACTATAAGGATGCTGCTTTTATGAGGTTGGGAGAATATAACAACTCTACTTATAAAATAATCTGTTCATTTTTTTAATTAAATAGTCAAATTCTGTAGAGACCCGTATCTTGACGTACATGGACTTTACATTACTTTTGCGGAATACTTAGTACATAGCAAAAACACACACACAAGGACCGTAATAGTTTAGTGTCTTTGGAAACTCGGAATATAATCTTCTAATCGTGGTGAAAGATCTTCAACATCTCCCATAAAGATCTTCTTTTTTTTTACCTAAAACCTTTCTTTATATCCTGGGGAAAAGGAAACATAAAAGGGTGATCTCAAATGCTCAGTAAGGGTAAACAAAAGAAATATCAATCACATAATTTTCATAAGAACATAACATTTTTGGAAATCTTAACCTGCAAAAGAGAGCATAATTTCATAACATGGGATAAATCATAGTAGTGAAATGAAATCATAACATAAAACATTACTCATTGTGGCATACACACATAATCATAGAGAATCATTTCTTGTTAGTCAAGACTCATTGCCAAGACTATCTTAGTGGACAAAGTCCCTTTCTGAATCGAGTAATCCTCGTTTCAGTCCTGTTTCACTGAACCGGTATAACCTACAATTCCAGCCATGTCTATCTCATGAGATATAAAATCTTTACCCAATGCATTGGAGGGAGATATAGGTCCCACCCATCTCTTAATGAATCCTTTCTTATGTGTGCCACAAAATCATAAATCATTAATCATTGCATAACCTATGTAAAAAATGGAATTCTTAAACAACATGACATCATAAAACCATTCATATAAGATAAAGGAATTCATAAACATAATTCCATCACAACATAGTCAAATCAATGTAAAAAAAATGGATAGAAACAGAACCCTTTATTATCTTAGATGGAAAATAATTTTGATAAAACACTTGAATTGAATTCTTGAGGAAAATATCCTTTCTTCTTCAAAATCAATTTCTTTTCACAAAACATCATGCAATTTTAAAAGAAATAGATTTTATTGAAAGTAGTCATGAAATCTTTTAGAGTAAGCTTCATGAAAATAAGGCTTTATAAAACAGTAGAAATCCGTTCGTGCCGTATAAGTTAAAAAAACATTCTTTGTACTTTTGTCGAAAAAGTCAAAATGTACCTCGTACGATAAACGACAAAAGATTCCTTTCATATCTTTTACTAAAAACTAACCAAAGGGTAAAATTGGATTTAAACAATTGTAGTTGGATGGAAATAATATTACATATTGAGGAAACATGGATGTGGATGATAAAATGAACCCCAGTAAATACTTACGAATAAACAATCTCGGATAAAAATGAGATTGTGATATTTCCCTTACCTTAGGTCCGACTTGCTTTGTAAGTGTCCGAACCTCCTGTATAATGATTGAAATCATGTTATTGACTTATTACAGAATCATATTCATTGTTATGATATCATATATGGTTCACTTATGACATTATATTACCCGTTCTTTTGTAAATTCCATGTTAAAGAAGCGTTTTGGGTAAAATCGTTTCATTTATCGTAGGTGTTTTGACTTGTTGTTCTTGACATCATTATTACTTATATCATGATTTACTTACTTCCAGAATATAAAATATGATTTATATATCATATATATTCAGTATATATATATATATAATAGGTATATAAATAAAATGAAAAACACCGTTCATGGAGACGGTAGTCCGTACGTACGCATGAACGCTGTTTTCCTTTCCTTATTGTCTTGAAATGGAAGTAAGTAGATGACATACATATGTATATATATACATAAATCTAGTAGCTTTATAATTTCATATATTTAATTATTATTTCTTATATATACATTATAATCATTCTTAAATGGTCAACATGGAGAATGAATCTCATCGCGTCGTGGAGACGGTATTCCGTACGTACGCACGAGCGATGATATCATTTCTATAAATATTGAATTGAATTGGAGTGTATTATACAATATATCAGAATCAATATGATGTTGTAATAACTATGTATATTTATTCTTTACACCATTATACCCATCCATGTAAGGTGGTGGTGGAAAATAGATTACACCACGGCGTGGAGACGGTATTCCGTACGTACGCACGCGCGGTGATTTCTTTTTCCGTAGGATGGATAGATGGTGAAATAGGGTTGTTTCATAATTATAATAACATATCAGTATATGAGTGATACTGATGTTATTACTTCATAATGAAACAACCTAAGAAGAAGAAGTGGAAGAAGAAATAAAGATGAAAGAATTGGTAACGGTAATTACCTCTTCTTTGAAGTGCCTCTTTGAGACCTCCTCTTAGGGCACTAAAATTGGTCTTTGAGGAAGAACAGAACCTCTAGGATGTTGCTAGGGAAGTGTAGAGGATAAATTGGCAGGGGTTGGCCGAGCTTGAGTGCTCAAATTGGTGTGAGGAGGAGGGGGAGGAGGTGTCCTTTTATAGGGGAGGAGAGGGGCACCTTAGGAATATCTCAAAATATTATTTTATATTAAAGTCAAAATCGGTTTATAATGGTTCCAAAGGGTCTTATTTCGAAGCTAAAGTGGGGATGGGTCAAAATCCCATCAACCAATAGGATTTAGACAAGTTTAGGGTATTATTTTAACCTTATCAATTAGATTTAACTCTAAGTTAAATAATTTAACTTTTACCGTGTCTTTTTGTTTTCTTTCACTATATGGTTAATAAACTTACTATAACATGCCAAAGAACCCCAAATTGTATATTATTAATACATATATCCTTATCTAAGTCATTTGGCCGAACCTTAGATTTTTAGGAATAAAATAACAATTAATAATATAATATTTGATTTAAAAACTATTTTGTGTCAATTTTGACACTATTTGATATATGATTTTTGTGAAAGTCATAACAGAATTATATGTTCGTACCAAGTTGATTAAATCAACAATAATATATCATAGTAGCCTAGAAAATTAGTGTAATTCATAAAAAGTCTTAAATTACATTTATTTTGGTATTTATATTATCAATTATGTCAATATTTCATTAATAAGATAATTACTACATCATCTTTGTGTCATAAATAAATTATATTATTTGATGTCTAAAAATTACAAATAAAATACCATCATGTAGGAAATCTTTTTAGCTTTCTAATGAATATTTATAGTCGAATTTATCTTATGTATAACCCCATATTAAAAATGATTTACTTATTAAACTTTGATTTTAACTATTTTAACCTTTCTTTAAATAAATTAATAATAAATGTCCTAATCTAATCCAAGTGGGCCTAAATGGTCATATTTTATTCCTAAGTTTGTTTTTGGTCGAATTACACTTGTCCAATAGAATTAGGACATGTGTTAGGGTAATATTAATATCATATTTACCCTTAGTTACCCTATTTACTATTAACCGTGGTAAAAAAAGTAAAAAGTTACTATTCACCAAAAATTATTTTCATCTCATTGAACCACATTTTAGTCATTGATATTAACCGTGTCTCTCGGATTTTCGAAATTCCATTCAAAGAAGCGGTAAAATTATGTTTTATGCAAAATTCAGTTTTTAACCTACCACTTAGTGGTTTCACTATTCATAAAAAATTGAATGTTTTCAGAAAGATGCCAAAATTTCATCCTAATCTATATTTCATATTCCGAATTCAAAAATGAAGTCTATTTTACCAAATTCATAACATAGAAATTGCATTAATTAATTTTATAATTAAATCCCGTTGTTAAAACAAATAACGTGTTTTTAAGAAACAATATCTATCAAAAGATTGACACTTGTTTATGTCTAGTTTAAATGTGAAATTACATCCAATGACCAACATTGTATTAAACTGTAAAAATATATTCTAAATATACTTTAAAACCACTCAAATTAATGATTTATCACTATTAATTATTTCGATTAAAAAAGTTGTTTTTAATTATAATTTAGTAATTTTCACTATTCATCAGAATATGAAAGTTATCCAAAAAGTACCAAAATTTCACCTTAGGCTAAATTCGATACTCCGAATCCAAAAATAAAGTTCATTTTGAAAAATAAGATTTACTGGATTTCAAAAAGTGGTTATTACTATTCATAACGGCTAGTTTTAATAATATTTTTATAGCATATCGTTGTTTAGTGAAACTCGGTATTGCGTACTACACACGCTATCGAGGAAGGTCGCGATTGCGTGTAATGCAAGGCAAGTCAAGGATGTGTGTTGTGCAAGCTCCTTTTGGTGTAGCGTACAACACAAGACATTAATAAAATTAAAAAGAATATATTTTTTTATAAAATCTCGGGCTGTTACATTCTACCCCCCTTAAAATGAATTTCGCCCTCGAAATTCGTCGGGGTTATAAATGATTTACTATTTGAAAGTTTCTTTAATAGAAACCCACATTGTAAAAGGGAATACCAAAACTTGGATTTAAAAACTAAAGTATGAAATGTAACGATTACCCAAATAAACTAATCACTGGGTTTCCGCATAGGTGAAAATATGGATATGGAAGAGAAATCTAACCATCATGTTATGATGGAGAGTGGTAGAGAACATGGCTATGGAAAAGCCAGTAATCACAAATCCATAGATTTGTGACGATCTAAGGTACCATCTGATTCATCAGGTATAAGATCACTAGGACAACATTTTTGGTTTTCAAGATCATTTCCCTAAAGTTGAAAATTTGAATTAGAATAAATACTTACTTTATTTTGATACAATATCACTGTTGTTCGTGCCTTGAACAATTTCCACTTCATCTCTTAAATAAATGAAGTTGAATTTGTTATTCGTGAAGTGTTAGCAGATCATGTGATAGAATGACGGGTCATTCCATCTGTCTCAAACAAAAGGTAATCAAAAGTTATTAAATATACATAAGTCATTCTATAGTAAGATTAATCATATATAGTTCCTAAATGGACTTATACTTCATATATCATACTGCTTAATAAAACTAGTTTCTACTAAACAGGGACTTCCTGTAGGTCAGTGGTAGGCGATAAAGGCCAGTCGCACTTCGGTTGTGGGTTCGATTCCCACAGCCTTGTCCGAAGCGATGGGTTGTCGCCCGTCCTGCAGATTGTCCTATTTTCTAAAACTACGTTACTATAACATCCCATCAATAATATCGAAAATCTCCTATCCTTAAACAATACTAACTTATGTCCAACATAATCCAGTCTAATCTTTAGGCTTATACATAATACTGCAGTCCACTCTCATAATATAGTGACAATGATTACCAGAGATTTAATACTGTCGTTGATCCCCACATATCATAAGATATGTCTTGTTGGTCACATTCCAAACATTCAAAGTCCTTAATCGTGTATTCTCTTGAATACCTTAGTGAAAACATGAGTGCAGTTAAAAGTTAACACTTTCCACATACCAAAATCCTCAAAATTCTATATACTCAAACTATGATATCACTTAGTCCTTATATCAATCATGAGCTCATGAATACTATTAAACATTTCATTTTCTCATCTTCATTATGCGCATATCATGTTATTTCCAAAAAATATCTCAATCACTTTGAATACCACATCAGTAAATATTGCAATACTCAATGATACAACATTATTTTGGAATCCCATTACATAAACACTTAATCATTCCACCACATCGTTGTCATATTCAACATTTCCAATAGTGATCGCATGTGATTTCCCTTTGTCCTTTGCCTTCAGTGGTTTCTCATGTTGATCATCACTAACCCTTGGATTAGGGCAATTATTAGCATAATTCCCCATTTCCTTGCACTTGAAGCATTGAAGTGTTGGCGGTGCGTTCTCTGCAGTGTTTGCTTTATTCACATCATTAGAAACCCTTTTTCCATTACTTCGACACTCAGCTGCTCGATGACCTTCTTTTCCACACTTAAAACATTTTCTAGTCCCTTTTAGACAATCTCCACCATGCTTCTTTCCACACTTTGTGCATAAGGAAACATTCATCTTCTTTTCACCATTATTCTGAGATTTCTCCTTGAACTCCATCTTTCGTTTCTTGTCAAAACCATGAGATGGATATGTAACACCAACTTCCATTTCTACCTTGATAGCACAACGCACAATTTCTCCATAGCTACTGAAGTCTCTTATAGCTAATGCCCTTCGAAGACTTGGTTTTAAGCCACTGAAAAATCGATCAACGTTACTTTCAGGTTGGATGATAATTCGAGAAGCATACCTTGCAAGTCTTGTAAAATTTGCTTCATAGGTACCAACAGATTCATCGTCCATTTGCTTCAGTTCAAGAAACTCTTTCTCCATCTTTGTTCGAAGAATACGAGGGAAGTACTTATTGAAAAATAAGTTCTTGAACTCGTCCTATTCCATAGACTCAATTTCATCCCTTTGCCTTGTATTCTTAATAAGATTCCACCATTGATCAGCATCTCCTTCCAAACGATACACTGCTAGGATGACTTTATCATGTTCAAAACATTGAAGAACTGAAAATATCTTTTCAGTAGTACTAATCCATTGTTCAGCAACTAATGGATCAGTAGACCCACTGAAAGAAGGTGGACGCTGCCTCATGAAGGATTCAACAGAATGTTGCTCCTTCCTTTGCTCGTTTGGAAGTCCTGCATGATTCATAGCTTGAGAAAGTTGTGTGAGCATGGCTACAAGATTTTGCATTCCAGCTCCTATATCGTTTGGTTGCTCAGGGGTACAATCATTGCATTGCCCATCACATTCCGCATTAACACGGTTCCTTCGGGTTCCAGCCATCGTCTAAAACCCCAAAAGAATTGTGTGAGAGGCAAAAATCATGCTAGGGAAAACAACATAATAAAGGGTTAGTACCCTCAATATCTAACATCTTAGGTTAAATTCGAAGATCGTTAGCGCCATTCTAGGACTATAACCTATACATATACTTAAGATTAGAGACATACCTAGACATACCTTAGAAATATCTCTAGGGATCTTACTAACATTATCGCATCCTAGTTTCCAAAGGTTGACTAAACCTTTCCTCTGATACCAACTGTAGAGACCCGTATCTTGACGTACATGGACTTTACATTACTTTTGCGGAATACTTAGTACATAACAAAAACACACACACAAGGACCGTAATAGTTTAGTGTCTTTGGAAACTCGGAATATAATCTTCTAATCGTGGTGAAAGATCTTCAACATCTCCCATAAAGATCTTCTTTTTTTTTACCTAAAACCTTTCTTTATATCCTGGGGAAAAGAAAACATAAAAGGGTGAGCTCAAATGCTCAGTAAGGGTAAACAAAAGAAATATCAATCACATAATTTTCATAAGAACATAACATTTTTGGAAATCTTAACCTGCAAAAGAGAGCATAATTTCATAACATGGGATAAATCATAGTAGTGAAATGAAATCATAACATAAAACATTACTCATTGTGGCATACACACATAATCATAGAGAATCATTTCTTGTTAGTCAAGACTCATTGCCAAGACTATCTTAGTGGACAAAGTCCCTTTCTGAATCGAGTAATCCTTGTTTCAGTCCTGTTTCACTGAACCGGTATAACCTACAATTCCAGCCATGTCCATCTCATGAGATATAAAATCTTTACCCAATGCATTGGAGGGAGATATAGGTCCCACCCATCTCTTAATGAATCCTTTCTTATGTGTGCCACAAAATCATAAATCATAAATCATTGCATAACCTATGTAAAAAATGGAATTCTTAAACAACATGACATCATAAAACCATTCATATAAGATAAAGGAATTCATAAACATAATTCCATCACAACATAGTCAAATCAATGTAAAAAAATGGATAGAAACAGAACCCTTTATTATCTTATACGGAAAATAATTTTGATAAAACATTTGAATTGAATTCTTGAGGAAAATATCCTTTCTTCTTCAAAATCAATTTCTTTTCACAAAACATCATGAAATTTTAAAAGAAAGAGATTTTATTGAAAGTAGTCATGAAATCTTTTAGAGGAAGCTTCATGAAAATAAGGCTTTATAAAACAGTAGAAATCCGTTCGTGCCGTATAAGTTAAAAAAAACATTCTTTGTACTTTTGTCGAAAAAGTCAAAATGTACCTCGTACGATAAACGACAAAAGATTCCTTTCATATCTTTTACTAAAAACTAACCAAAGGGTAAAATTGGATTTAAACCATTGTAGTTGGATGGAAATAATATTACATATTGAGGAAACATGGATGTGGATGATAAAATAAACCCCAGTAAATACTTACGAATAAACAATCTCGGATAAAAATGAGATTGTGATATTTCCCTTACCTTAGGTCCGACTTGCTTTGTAAGTGTCCGAACCTCCTGTATAATGATTTAAATCATGTTATTTACTTATTACAGAATCATATTCATTGTTATGATATCATATATGGTTCACTTATGACATTATATTACCCGTTCTTTTGTAAATTCCATGTAAAAGAAGCGTTTTGGGTAAAATCGTTTCATTTATCGTAGGTGTTTTGACTTGTTGTTCTTGACATAATTATTACTTATATCATGATTTACTTACTTCCAGAATATAAAATATGATTTATATATCATATATATTCAGTATATATATATATATATAATAGGTAGATAAATAAAATGAAAAACACCGTTCATGGAGACGGTAGTCCGTACGTATGCATGAACGCTGTTTTCCTTTCCTTATTGTCTTGAAATGGAAGTAAGTAGATGACATACATATGTATATATATACATAAATCCATTAGCTTTATAATGTCATATATTTCATTATTATTTCTTATATATACATTATAATCATTCTTAAATGGTTAACATGGAGAATGAATCTCATCGCGTCGTGGAGACGGTATTCCGTACGTACGCACGAGCGATGATATCATTTCTATAAATATTGAATTGAATTGGAGTGTATTATACAATATATCAGAATCAATATGATTTTGTAATAACTATGTATATTTATTCTTTACACCATTATACCCATCCATGTAAGGTGGTGGTGGAAAATAGATTACAGCACGGCGTGGAGACGGTATTCCGTACGTACGCACGCGCGGTGATTTCTTTTTCCGTAGGATGGATAGATGGTGAAATAGGGTTGTTTCATAATTATAATAACATATTAGTATATGAGTGATACTGATGTTATTACTTCATAATGAAACAACCTAAGAAGAAGAAGTGGAAGAAGAAATAAAGATGAAAGAATTGGTAACGGTAATTACCTCTTCTTTGAAGTGCCTCTTTGAGACCTCCTCTTAGGGCACTAAAATTGGTCTTTGAGGAAGAACAGAACCTCTAGGATGTTTCTAGGGAAGTGTAGAGGATAAATTGGCAGGGGTTGGCCGAGCTTGAGTGCTCAAATTGGTGTGAGGAGGAGGGGGAGGAGGTGTCCTTTTATAGGGGAGGAGAGGGGCACCTTAGGAATATCTCAAAATATTATTTTATATTAAAGTCAAAATCGGTTTATAATGGTTCCAAAGGGTCTTATTTAGAAGCCAAAGTGGGGATGGGTCGAAATCCTATCATCCAATAGGATTTAGACAAGTTTAGGGTATTATTTTAACCTTATCAATTAGATTTAACTCTAAGTTAAATAATTTAACTTTTACCGTGTCTTTTTGTTTTCTTTCACTATATGGTTAATAAACTTACTATAACATGCCAAACGAACCCCAAATTGTATATTATTAATACATATATCCTTATCTAAGTCATTTGGCCGAACCTTAGATTTTTAGGAATAAAATAACAATTAATAATATAATATTTGATTTAAAAACTATTTTGTGTCAATTTTGACACTATTTGATATATGATTTTTGTGAAAGTCATAACAGAATTATATGTTCGAACCAAGTTGATTAAATCAACAATAATATATCATAGTAGCCTAGAAAATTAGTGTAATTCATAAAAAGTCTTAAATTACATTTATTTTGGTATTTATATTATCAATTATGTCAATATTTCATTAATAAGATAATTACTACATCATCTTTGTGTCATAAATAAATTATATTATTTGATGTCTAAAAATTACAAATAAAATACCATCATGTAGGAAATATTTTTAGATTTCTAATTAATATTTATAGTCGAATTTATCTTATGTATAACCCCATATTAAAAATGATTTACTTATTAAACTTTGATTTTAACTATTTTAACCCTTCTTTAAATAAATTAATAATAAATGTCCTAATCTAATCCAAGTGGGCCTAAATGGTCATATTTTATTCCTAAGTTTGTTTTTGGTCGAATTACACTTGTCCAATAGAATTAGGACATGTGTTAGGGTAATATTAATATCATATTTACCCTTAGTTACCCTATTTACTATTAACCGTGGTAAAAAAAGTAAAAAGTTACTATTCACCAAAAATTATTTACATCTCATTGAACCACATTTTAGTACTTGATATTAACCGTGTCTCTCGGATTTTCGAAATTCCATTCACAGAAGCGGTAAAATTAAGTTTTATGAAAAATTCAGTTTTTAACCTACCACTTAGTGGTTTCACGATTCATCAAAAATTGAATGTTTTCAGAAAGATGCCAAAATTTCATCCTAATCTATATTTCATATTCCGAATTTAAAAATGAAGTCTATTTTACCAAATTCATAACATAGAAATTTCATTAATTAATTTTATAATTAAATCCCGTTGTTAAAACAAATAACGTGTTTTTAAGAAACAATATCTATCAAAAGATTGACACTTGTTTATGTCTAGTTTAAATGTGAAATTACATCCAATGACCAACATTGTATTAAATTGTAAAAATATATTCTAAATATAATTTAAAACCACTCAAATTAATGATTTATCACTATTAATTATTTCGATTAAAAAAGTTGTTTTTAATTATAATTTAGTAATTTTCACTATTCATCAGAATATGAAAGTTATCCAAAAAGTACCAAAATTTCACCTTAGGCTAAATTCGATACTCCGAATCCAAAAATAAAGTTCATTTTGAAAAATAAAATTTACTGGATTTCAAAAAGTGGTTATTACTATTCATAACGGCTAGTTTTAATAATATTTTTATAGCATATCGTTGTTTAGTGAAACTCGGTATTGCGTACTACACACGCTATCGAGGAAGGTCGCGATTGCGTGTAATGCAAGGCAAGTCAAGGATGTGTGTTGTGCAAGCTCCTTTTGGTGTAGCGTACAACACAAGACATTAATAAAATTAAAAAGAATATATTTTTTTATAAAATCTTGGGCTGTTACAAATTCTTTATTAATGTACAATGAAATATGTTGTATTTATAGAAATTAAGGAATTTATTGGGATAGAATAGTAACTTGTCCTTAGGAATAGTAACCTGAAAATTAGGAATAGTAATATGCCCAATAGAATAGTAACATCACCTAATAAGGTGTAAATAAAATTTATCCACCTTATAAGTGAAAATATGATATATTTATATCATTGAACAAGTAAATATTTTTTAAATTATAAATTAAGTGTTTGTTTTTCTATGAGTCACGAATAATTAATTACAATTTAATAATTAATAGAATAATTTAATAGAAAATATATTTTCAGAAAATATATTAATAAATTATTATTTTTTTATTATCTTTTGATTATAACAAAATTTCATGATACCTTGATTAATTTTTCAATGTGTTATAAAATCAGTTATCGTATTAAAATTGGTATTTATTGAATAAATATTTATTTTAATTAAAAAAATTCTAATATTTTAATTTTCTTTCTTAAAAATGGAGTTCATTTCGTAAATCTATATATAAAATAATGGTTAAGATGAATTTTTGGGATTTTTCTAAAATACATGAATTTTTAATGAATAATGAAATATAGTTATTTTCGATACAAACTAAATACATGATTTATTAATCCATAGGTGATGTAAGGAGTATGTAATCCTAAAATATAGAACTATACTTCATTAATTAAATATATTTGAAGACAATTCTCAAAATATTCATAGTTTTGAGCCAATTAATAAAATAATGAATTTAATAATGACAAACACCCCTCTCCTCCACTGTAAATACATCCCCTCACCACCACTTCCCCTTACACCTTAAAGAATTTTATCATTCTTAATTTCTACCAAAACAACTTCCAAATACTCTCCCACATTGTGAAGTCTTACCCATCTCACCAAAATTCCAAAACTACAGACCTTAAGAAGGTTTTCAAGGATGAGAATTCAAGAGTTAAACCCCCATCATTTCCTTATATCTTCTTTTCAATTCATTTTTATTTTCTTATACTATCTTCTTCTTCTCTTATCCAATATTAATGAAAACACTAGAATATTATATATAATGTAATTTTAGCATTTTTAAGGAAACATTTAATCATCATACATCTATTACTCTTCCTCTTATTCTAAAAATAAAAACATCGCCCATGATGTATCGATTTACCGACATCAATGGCAATTTGTTCCCAATTTCCCTTACATCCTTCAATGATGGTCATAAAAACACTAATATGGCTAAATTATTTTTTTATACATATTATTTGTCATATTATGTTCTATAACATGTTTCTATACATAATTATAATAAATAAAACAAAAGTAATTTGTGATGATCAAAATTCACCAAAATAAACTAACATTCATCACAAATGTTTTATCTAATCATTAATACTCATACCATGTAATAGAAGATATATAAGACCATTTAATTTTATTTAAGTTCATTAATAACATATAATTTCAATTCTGGATTTTTTTCCCTTGCAACAAGAAAATCCATAAGAAACAAACCATGTTAACCATGAAATAAATGCACCCCAAACAATGAATATAAATAATAATTATTAATAAATTGAAGAAAATATGTTATGAAATTATTATATATGTTATTATAAATTTTAATATGATTCATAAAAATATCAATAACACTATTTAAAACATTATAATTTTTTTTGAACATTTTTGAAGTTAGAAGAACCCAAGGTAAGAGAATTTTTAACTCAATTTACATTATTTTGGTTTACATTATAATTAATTAATTATGTGGTACTAATATTATTTTTATATTAATATTGATTATATTATGTTTTATTATGTGTATTCACTGTGTATACACACATTCCATTCTTTTTATAAACTCTCACGTAAAATATATGATATTTATAAGGGACCTTTCTTTAAAAAAATCACTCTTTAAATTTGCTTTTAAAAAAAGGAATGATTCATATGATGTATGTATTACTATTTTATGATTATGTTTTTTTTTGTGGAAATTTTTTATTCTAAAGGGTGGGACCTATATCTCTCTCCAATTAATTGGTTATGTTTATATTTGAGGTTGATTACATGGTTACTCCAAGTGTAACTGCACTGGTTACACCATCAGGTAGTCATGAGGGTTAAAATGTAAGGTAGCCATGAGGGATACATTATATGGTAAATGTGAGGTTTAAAAATTATATAGTGTTTATTATGGTTACAATATTATGTTATTAATTCCCAAATATTCTTTTATGGCATTATTTGTGTTTTCTATGTTTTATGGAAATCTCTTATTTTCCAAAAGTAACTCTATGATACTAATTTGTTGAGAAGTCTATCTTTGTGAAAATGAATTCATACGATTACATGTATTCATGTACTAACTATTCATTTCATTTTTTATATCCCTTACTATGATTTTTTTTCCTAAAATGTTTTAAAATTTTTTTATAGGGTTTTACGGATGGGTAAGAAAAAATTAGAATCCAAGATGAACGTTGTGAATAACTGTCATGAATATATTTCATGTTTTTTATTAAAAACTATTGTATTATGAAAAAATAGATATTGTTTTAGTATTACCTAATTTTTATTTTTTTGGATTGATATTTATGAATTATGTCCTATCATTATAAATCATTATATTGAAAATATCTTTGGGAATGTAATGAAGTGAATTCTAAAGGAATTTAATAGATTATTTATTGTTTAAGGTCATGTTTTTATACCCACCCTAAATCACAAGCCCTAGTCAATGATATCTTCACCCACATGATTCCCAAATATATTTAGACCTCAAGCCTTTTATAACCAAAGTGATGAACATGATTCCATACCACCACAACAACCTCACCCAATACTATCTATTATATTTTTATCAACATGAATTGTAAAATTTAACAGGTCTAAAAATCATTAATGTTTCCAACACTTATAAATTTAGGAGATTTTTTCAGCACTGATAAATACACTTTTAATCCAAGATATCTTCTACATCGATAAAAATCATGTTATTAGTGGTATATATGGAAATGATAAATGTAATAAAGATCCCCTAAATGGAAGAAAAACTACAATAACCAAAAAATAAAACAGAAAAAATTAATTATTTATTATAATAAAGTAATATTATAAGAAAATTTATATTACAAACATTTCAATACATTTTAATTATATAGATATGTTTATCAATAACATTTATGATTTTCAACCAACTCAAAAAAAATTCAATTCATTGAAGATTGAGTGTCCATGTATTCCACATACTAAGAGACACTCATCCAATAGTGCTCGATCATGCTACTAGTTTTTTAACACACTACACCCCAAGTTGAATAAAATTATAGTGTATCATTAAAAAATTATTATTTTAGTGATATTATAAAGAAAAAACATAAATATGATACAATAATACATAAGTAAAAAACACATTAAAATGAAAATGTTATTGATAAAAAATAAAAAATAATTCAAAATTATAACTTAATACATAATGATAATAAATTATAAAGTAACACGACACTACTAACACATTTTATTTTTTTTGAGTGTGTGATGAAATTTTAGTTATATCAGGCACAACACATAAAAAATTTACAGATGGTTATTTTGTATATGTAACAAATGGATAAAAAATATTTTTTTAAAATATCAGAAAAAATTGGACATTCTCACCATGTTTTGACTATTTAAATCAAATTTTTAATTAATATGAAAATTTTAAATTGAAAACATTCACTATTAGTTATTATGGTTAGGCTTCATTTCAGACTGAAGTACAATTAAAAAAATCACATCACAAAAGAATAACTAATCATTTTCCTAAAAATCATTAAAATTCGACCATGTTTTCTTGGTTTTGAGTATGTGATAAGAGTTTTGAACTAAAATATTACCATTAATTGAAAATACACATTTTTAGTCATAATAGAAATATAGTGTATCAGATTGAAATGAGATTAATTTCTGTATACCACAAATGAATTATCAATTTGTTTTAGTAAATTATTGTGACATAATACAAACATTTTGTTGATTTTGAGTATGTAACATAGGTATTGAACTAAAATGATACTTTTAAATGAAAAAACATAATGCTTGTCCGATCATCAATTTAGTGTGTTAGATTGATGTGTTGTTAATTCTTATGCTTAAAAATTGAATTATATGTCTTTTTTCATAAATTGTCAAGATAATACGAGTGTTTTATCAATTTTGTGTACATGACACATGTTTTGAACTAAAATGTAACTTTTAAAATAAAAACATGAAATTTCATTATTACCATCCACACCAAGTTTCATATATATAAGAGATTGATTCCTACATATAAAAAATGAATTGTTGATCTTTTTCTTGAAGTATCAAAATAATTAAATCATTTTTTATTAGTTTTGTGTATGTGTAACATGTTTTAAACTAAAATTTCCGTTTTTAAATTAAAACATGCAAATTCTATCACATTGACCACACTATGGATTAGATTGACATATGATTAATTTTAGCATATCAAAAATAAATTATGAATATTTATATGAAATTATCAAGGAAATATATGTGAATTGTTATGGTTTTGAGTATGTGACACATGTTTTGAATAAAAATGTAACTTTTAATCTAAAAACATGGATTATAAGTCACTTGGGAAACACCATGTATTATATTGATATGATATTAATTCCTACACATCAAAAATGAATTATAAATAATTTTACTAAAGTTAAAATACAACCTGATTAAATTTTCTTTGTTTTGTGTGTGTAACGCATGTTGTGAACTAAAATGTAAAGTTTAAATGGAAACACAAAAATTTATGTCATAGCAGTCATACTGTATGTTATATTGATATGTAGCTAATTAAAAGAAATCAAAAAATGAATTATTGATATTTCTCAAAAAGTATCAAGAAAATATGAGTGTTTTTTCTTAGTTTTGAGTATGTGACATGAGTTTTAAACTAAAATGTCACTTTGAAACTAAAAACAAACACTTCCAGTCATACCACCACACCATGTACTATATTGTTTTGAGATTAATTCTTATACATAACTAATGAATTATTATTCTTTTTTCTAAATTATAAAGATAATCTAGTCATATATTATATGTTTTGAGTATGTCATTCACATTGTGAACCAAAATGTTACTTTTAAATAATAACACACACTTTCCAACATAAAGTCCACGGAAAGTATCATATCGAAATATAATTGGTTCATATAATTCAAAAATGAATAAAAAATTATTATTATAAATTATCAAGACAATCCATGTGTTTTATTTTCAGTTTTGAGTATGTGATGCATGTTTTGAATTAAAATCTCCATTTATACAGACATCTAATCCTTTTAATAAGTAAAAATTCAATTAATCTTTTACTATTAACAAGTATATCCCTATAAATTTTTAATCTGTCTTCTATAACACAACTATACAATCCATTACTAAAACAAATATCCATATATTATGTCTTATCCTTACTTAGATGAAAATAATTAAATTATAATGTTTATCTACATATGTATAGCTTAAAATGACCATAAAATTAACTATATATGATTCAATTAAACCAAAAAATAATGATATATTTGAAATGAATAACTATAGACGTGATAGGAAATCATGAATTAATAATTTTTTGAAACATTATAGAACCATGTAAGTTCACCACTCATTTAGAAACAAATCTATTTTCTCATTTGAATCTGTTGATTGTTGATATTCTGGGTATTAAATAATAAATATATTAATATAGATAATAAATTTTTTAAATGAAATTTTAATTATATTTTGAAATAACTGTTTAAGATACTATTTTCAAGTTGGATTATTACATCTTCCAAAGATTTATAATTGTAATAACCAAAATTGACGTGATTACTTTGTTTTAGACACTAAAAAACAAAGAAAAAAATATGCAATTTGTTTTGATATATGATTTTATAGGGAAATATTTTTATATAGACCATATTAAATATCTAGTTATAGAAATCCATATTAATTTTTATGCATTATCCATCATTATACAATTATTTAAATGATAAATAAACATTTCCCAATTATATCAAAAGTATTTCTAAAACATAATATAGAATATATATAATTTGACGTTTATGTATAAAATATATAATGTAGTGTATTAAAAATACATCATGGACATCATATGTGGTTGATTTGATAGATATGCAGGAATTGGATTCAAAAAATAATATTTGGAGTATCCAAATTTATTTTAATGAGAATCATGTTATTCCTAAAAAAATAAAAATGAATATGTAATAGAAAAAATGAAAACAGATTTTATATGATTATGGCCTACAGTTTAACCACAACATTATATATATTCTGAAGTTCTGGTTGATTTTTATATTCTTTTTAAACACTATGACTTATTGGTGTGATATTACTAAAGTTTCAACTTTATCTATTTAGTTTTTTTATAAAAGTGACATGAGGACTAATGAGTCAAAAATTTTATTAATAGAGTCTTCCTTTTACATTGGAATGATATATAAGATTTTAGAAGATAAGAATATTATTAAAATATAATAAAATTATTAAATATATTATTCTTTAAACAAATAATGAAAATGTACCTCATGTATACATTCACAACATAAATATCTAGCTATTCATGCTTGAGAATTTCATTTACATTCTAAGAGATAATTATGTTTATTATAGACTCCCCATAAAATTGTTCTTCATATTTAATATAGGTCATATTTTATAATGGAACATTATATCTATATGAACATATAATATTAATAAATAAGGTAGTGTCATTGGTGGGGAAAAGGTTCTTTCAGGTGGTACTTTTGATCTATTAGCTGATCTATTAGATTTTATTGACTTGACCTTCCATTTCCCCTTATTGTTTTCTATTTTGTAATAACATACCTTAGTTTATAAATTTTTTAGTAATTTTAAAATATTATCATATAAAATAAATTTAAAAGGGAATACCTCAATAATATAATGTATATTTTTATGATGAAAGAACCATATAATAAATTTTGGAATAGATTATTAGATTGTGTGAACATAAATTTCATCCAGAGGAATTTGTAGCTTGATGCTTAGCTCATGAGCTATGTTAATCCAAACGTTGAGAAAATATTTTTATAAATCTGTTATTATGTTGAATATATCCTTAGATTTAATACACTATACCTCTCATAATATGGTGATGAGGGGGTGTTGATTGCAAAAATTCAAAATCAATTTCACGGTGTGTAATTTTAGTCTAATAAATGTATCTATAGTTATTTCATTAAAACTATGTAGAAATTGTTATGAAAAAATCGATTACCTTGGGTAAGGAAGGAATTTTATTGGAATTAATAGCCTAAAAGATTTTGGTGGGGTTATCATCATGACATGGATGCTAATATGTTGATTCTTATCGTTAATCCTTTCTAGGAAACCAGTTCATCACAATATCCTACCAAAAATTATTCATTGATAGAGTATCAATTTTAAATTTTTATTTTTCATTTTTTCATATGTATCAACTATTTTCATTCCTTTATCAAAGTATTTTTAGAGATACAATCCAAAATATGCATCTATAATTTGTCCATATCTTTTAATATTATTTAAATTCATGAAATTAGTTGTTCACCAGGTATAGTAGATGCCCAATTCTTATGTCTAAATCAAATAAAAAACATAGAAAAATAAGTAGTCACAATTATGTAAAACTATTTTAATGTAGAAAAGACATATATTATTTCATATTTAAACATATAAAACTTTCACCGAATACCACTCACCAATTTCCAAGATCATGGGTTCCATATGGCCTCAGGCATGCCTCCAAATAATCTATAGACTGCTAACTAGTTTAAGGGCCTAAATCATACAATGGGGAGACTATGGACTCAAATCATAGTTATAAAATAGTTTAGAATAACTAAAAAATATCCACCACAAATATAATAGTACATATACTAGAAAAAGATATACTTTAAAAAATATATACAGATCATACAATCATAAAACTACTGATCTCTCACTAGTCGATCACGCGTATAAAATTAAATGCGAAATAAAGTACATTATACTCTACTATTATTATAAGGCCTTATCACCATACCATTATCAAATATTACACAGATCTAACCTATCCTGAACCACTATAACATTTTTTTCAACCTGTAAGTAAATATAATGTCTACACTAACACTGGGTTTCCCATACTGTGACAACACAAAATTTTAAAATATGGACATCATATTTGATAGTGTGTATGAAATGAAACACCTAGAATAAAAATGAATATAACAATCGAATAATTTATTATATATTTGATATTTTAAATTAAATCATTATCTTTAAATGAACACATTTATGATTTTCTTCGATAGCTTTTGTTGCACATACAATCACGTTTCACCAAACAATAATATACTATTAATGTTATTATTTAATAGGATTTATATCACTTTGTTATTGGAATGGAATATATGAATATGAATAACTAAATTATGAAAATATTTATTTTTAATGCATTAATTGGTTTTCTATTTAATATAAATTATTATAATAATCATTTAAATGAAAAATAAAGGTTTTCACAAAAACTATTTTTTTTAAATGATGATTAAGTCATGATTGGATCACATAATTTAAAATTAATTTTTAGCCCTTTAAGAAAATTTATTAGAAAAAATAAACTTAATTTTTGAAATTTAAATACCAAAATTATATTATGGTGTATTTTTTGGTATTTTTTAAGAAGTTTTTTTATGAATAGTGGAAAACAATGAATTTTTAATGAAAACATCATTTTCATCTGAAAAAATTATAATGTAAAATTATATTATGAATTGGTTTTTATTGAATAATTGTTCAATTATACGAATATTAATCTAATTTATGTTATTTTAATAATTTTTATATTGATTTATGTTATAAAAACATTATAATGTTTTGAATATTTTTATTTTAGAAACCCGATTTCTTGTCAGGTCTACGAGATAAATTTTAAATTAAATTGTATTAATTATGTGATTTGAAATGGGAAAAATGGTCTCCATATTTTTAATGACAAAAATGTATAATTTCTAATAGGTTAATATTTAGTTTTTTACAAAATATAAATAGATAATAATGTAAAAATTATTTACCACGATTAAGGTAAAAATTTATATTCCTTGGGGTTATACTAAAAATATATGGTTACAAATAACTTATACACTTTCCTAAAAACTATTTAGTGTCGCATATCGACCATTAAACCTATAATTTAATTTAATAATACCTTTTTACACTTTTTACATATGAAAAACAATGAATCACTAAATTCTTCTAAAAAACACCAAATGTGTCCTCTCCCCTACCTATAAAAGTACACCCTCTCCTCTTCACATCACACCTTAAAACCAAATTAATTTGGAAAATACATGGCCAAATTACTTCAAAACAACCCTTCCATCATCTAATAATAGTTAGTTTTGAAAACAAATCCATCATAGGGAGACTTTAGTGCAAACCTAAAGAGGATAGACAAAAAAGAGGTAACGTTCTTCAAGCAATTATGTTATTTTATATCCTTCCCCACCTCATTAAATTTATATTATACAATTAATATATATTAAAATAAATATATTTAATATTATAAGATTGTGTTATGTTATTTTTAGAACCTACATCCACCGAAAATTACATCCAATGAGTTATGAAATCATCAATTTTGTGTATGGCGGAGTACTATGTCGTGAACCGATGACGTTCGTTTTATCCTTTTCCACCTCACAAGGTTTGGTATGGTGATGATTATAAATTATATATATGATATTTTTAAAATAATTATAACTATTTAATATCGATATCATATATATTTTTACCATAAATTTTGTAGCATATATGATAATGTCACTCGTGTGTTTGGTGGACTACTACCTCACGAAGAGGTATGATTTATATTTCACTCACATTTCACACGGAAGGTGATAAGGATTGATTTAATAATTATATTTGATATGATTGAAATAATTATGATATTAATAATATATTTATTATTTTTTTAATATAATATATCTTTTTTCTTTTCTTACTTTTTAACTAAAAGAATGACGGTAACATCGTTTGTGTATATGTGGACTACCGCCTCCATGAAGCGATGAGACTGCATTTCCCTCACCACACCTCATGAATGAAATATATAAGTATATTTAAATAAATAATATGTTTTATATTATATTATTATCATTATTTAAAGATAAAATATTACTTAAATACATTCAATAATAATTATTGAAAAATGGAAAACGTTAGTCATGCGTACGCATGACCTACCATCTCCATGACCACAACACACATCATTTTATGTAACCATAATTCAATAATGTTTTTAAGAGTATAAATGATGAAAACATATAATATTTATCACATTAAACTATTATGTAGATGATATTACTATATAATATTTATAAGAACCATATTATTCATGATGAAATACACATGAGAAAATAAGGAAATTTATACCTAAAACAGTGAAAATAATGAATTATTATTAATGAAATTGTAATAAGATGTTATGAAAGTAAAATAAATAATAAAATAAATATTAATTTGGATGTGGTATAAGTTTATAACATTATTAAAACTTTTTTTATAGTATTTTAATGCATTTTTGACTGAGGTAATGCATGATGTAAGGGATTTCATCTCAATTTCATGTCATTGAAGATATTGTACTGTTATTCACCTTGTTTATTTTATATGGTGTATATACTTCTGATTCTACATGTAATGTCATTAATACATATTAATTCATGTAAGTTTACATTTTAAATTGAATTATTTCCTCTAATGGGAATAAAATTGAAATTTACCAATCGGTAAATAATTTTATAACTCAAATTTTTTTCATAGGCCTATATGACTACATCATTGTCATTGATATTTTAATATTATATGAATAATGAATTATAATTTTCTTATGTTTTTTTCAATTTTTTATTTGGGTTTGTAGGGAATACAAATAATCTATTCATTTAATAATTATTAATTCAACATTATGATCAATGTAATGGTTTATTTTACCATCTCATTCTCATCAATATTACTTAATATTAAATTTGAACTGTGGAAAATATATTTATCATAATTCAATAAAAAATTTCATTTAATTATATTATTGTAATTTATTATATTTTTCATATAGTAGTACCATTTTATAAAATTTGGTACTCGATATTATTGAGAAAATATTTTTAAATCTGACTTCAGTTCTCTGTTTGATCAGAAAACTATTTTCTTCCAAACCCATGGATTATAAAAATGATTTCAAAAATGTTTTTAAATATTTCAGAATGGTCTATAAAAGAAATTTGAACCCCTTTTAACTCTTGAAAAAATGTTTTCAATGGAATATTATGTCATTCTAAAAACAATTCTTATTTGGATTTAACTAAAAATGTGAAAGGAATCTTCCGGTCATTTTCTATATACGGAACATTCCTAAACTTTTAACAATGCCAATGTAATGTTCTTTTTAACTTTTTAGGCACGTAAAAAATTACCTTCCATCATGAAAATCATTTCTTTGAATATTATATTATATTATTATGAGGATATATTTAAACAAAATCATTTTATAATTGATTTCTGAAAAAAAAAAGATTATAATTTTTTTTTTCAAAATGAAAAGGACAACTTCCTTAAGAACGTTTTCATGATATTTTAATGGTATTTTATATTCATAAAGGATAAAACCATTTATTACTAATCAAATTGGAATAAAATTTATTGATACCATTATTATTATTTCTCTGTATATGTTATAATTATTTTGTCCATGGATAGTATTCTTATTTACTTATATGAATCATTTTTGTAGTCATTAACTTTCCCTTGATATATTCATTTTCACGTGGTCATTGAACATTAAATTTACCCTAAATATCCATATAATTTATTATTGATATGATTATTTCATAAACCATAAAAATTTATTACATAAGGTGTTTAATTTGAATGTCAATTTATTACTTGGGGAAATAATGATAAATCAGTTTCCTTTATTCAAAAAATATAATTGATAAAGAATTTTTTTTTGCAAATTATAACAAGTATTGGATATATGAGTAACTATTTACACATGAAATACATGGGTTGGGTGTAACAAACTGACCCCATTTTCGCAAATTTGGTCCATTATTTTATTATGATGGCATGATAACAAGAAATCAAATCCCGAAGGACTAATCATTATAGGAGCATTGAAAATAATAGATAAAAACATAAGTTTTACATTACAAATTGAAATGAAAAACAACATATTTTCCCCTTGGAAAACACAAATATCCCTCAAACTATCCATATAGGGAAACTATAATATACTTATTTTCATCTGGGAGAAAATGAAACATAATAAATGGGTGGTCTCAGATGCTCAGTTTGGATAAAAAATATTGTGAAAGATATCGTAAATAAGAACAAAAATTTAATGCATGGTATAAAATACAACCGCAATCATTTTAAACAAAATATTATGCATAATTTGTAAAAAAATAAATCAAAAAATTATATTTAAACCTTCACATGGACATTCTACTAGTCGAATAATCCCATGTAATATTAATCACATAATGAGGAAATGCCTCATACCGGACATCATAACCATACTATCAGGTCCTCATGCCAAGAACATAAATAACCATACTATCATAGCCTCATTAAAGACACTTGTTTCTATCATGAGACCTACTGATTCATCAAGGGGATATAACATTCCCCACACATCACATACTAAGTCCAATGCATTCCTCATATGAAAATGGTGAAACATATCATAAACAATCATATGGAAACTTGAAAATGAAGTGTTAATACTTAAACCATAAACCATGAATGGTATAAAAATTGAACATCCACAGTAAAAAATATCATATAATCTCAAATAAAATATAGAATACTGTATAATAATAAAAAAATATCAATCAAGCATAAAATCAAATAAATGATGTTTACATAGATGAAAATAATCTAATAAATTCATTAAAACTGTTTGAGAGAGACATCCATTTTTTAGATTGAAATTATTTAAAATCCACACAATTATAAAAGAAAACATTTCTTATGAAAATATCCTATAATTATTGCAATATAAGATTCAAAATGTTATTGCGTCATAATAGTAGAAAATAGCTACTTTCCCCTTATAATATAAAAAACATTATTTCCTTAATTTTTTAAAAATGATCATAAAGGGCCCCATTTGGAAGACATTGGAAGGATTCCTTTCAAAATTTTTTATTAAAAACAAACCATGGGTAAAATGAATTTAATTAATTTTAGATAATATTTTGAATTATATTTTAAGAATCATGGGCATGGATGACAAAAATTTCCTAGTAGATACTTACATATAAACAATCTTAGATAATAAAGAGACTGTGAAACTAACCCTTACCTTGTACTTTTCATTATTCGAGGGTGCATTAAACTATTTTTAAATGGTTAAAGCATATTTTTAAATTATACCAGTAATATATTCATATTTATCATATCATATATGATCCTCTTATATAATTATGTAAATAGTATTTCAGTATTACCATTATTTCGGTTATTAACTGCTTTGTTTTCCCAGTCCTGTTCAATCATATAAGTAATTGATTTATTAATAAGATGAATTTTATTCATATAAATAATGATATTCTGTTCATAATTATTATATTTAATCATCATAGAAATTTTTTTATCATTCTTGAATGGATAACTTGGAGAATGAATCTCACTAATTCGAGGATACGGTAGGCTATATGTACGCACGAGCAATAATATAATTCCCTTAATGGTTAAAGGAAATGAAATTGGATGGATTATTTGTTAAATAGAATAATTATAATGTTATATTAATTATGTATATCAATTATAATAGTCATTATACCCTTCCAAATAATGTAGTGTTGAATAACAAATTACACCATAATGTGGAGATGATTAGTTGAACATACACACACATGGTGTCAATGTTATTCATAGGATGGATAAATGGAAGATTATGGTTGGTAAATAATTATAAAAACATATCAGTATTTATATGATACTGTATTTGTTAATTTCGTATTGAAACAACATTGGAAGATGAAGTAGAGGAAGAAAATAAATTGAATTTAATTGGTAAAAAAATTACCTCTTCTTTGATCGACTCCTTTTGATTTGCACAAAATAACTCTTTAAGATGGATTTATGTATAAATTATGGAATATAAGATGAATTTATGGATGTTAGGAGGAGATTTGGGATTTGTTTGGCTAAGAAAAAGGGCTTTATTGGTGTGAATAAAATATAAGTAGAGGTGCCCTTTTATTATAGATATGAGGAGCACTTGTGGGAACTCCAAAACTATTTAATTATTATAAATTGATTTTATGATTAAAATAGATAAAAATTGATTTATTTATAGTATAATATGAGGATGGGTCCAAATACTTACAAAACATGGTATTTAGACACTTTTTGGTCACAAAAGTAACCTTAACCTTTGGGTTTAACCCTTAGTTAAACAGTTTAACTCCTACCATGTCTACTAATCTTTTTATACAATAGGGTTAATATATTTAATATAAAATAAAAAAACCCAAATTAGATCATTAGTGATATATTAAACACTATCCTAGTTATTTCTCCGAAACTAATATTTTTATAAATTTTATAACATTGAATAAAATATTATTTATTTTAAATTATCGTTTATGTCAATTATGATACTATTCAATATTTTCATTTTTTAAAATATCAAAATATCATGATAAATTGATAAACATATTTCTAATATGTCACCAACATGTCTATGTTATCTATAAAATTATTTTATTTCATTAATTAATTAGAATTATATTTATTTTAATATTTATAATATCTTTTATTTGATATTTCTTTTAATAAAATAATTTATGCATCATTATTGTGTCTTTATTAATGGTAAATATTTAATCTTTAAAAATTATAAATAAATTTCTATTATGTAGGTAATTATATTTTATTAATATAGATTATTTATAAACGATGATATATCCTAGATATCTTTTTATTAAAATTAGTATACTTATAAGAAAGGAGAGTGTGACATTTTGTCACATTCATTAATTTTTATAATATTCAAGTCATATTCATTGAAAATATTTCATGAAATGTTTCAAATTATAAAAATATGAAATAAATGTCTAATTTAGTCATCCAATTGGATTTTTTCCGGTTTTAGGGAAATTTTATAATATTATTTTTACCTCTAATTTCTTAATTTAGTCTTAAATGTGGTAATAAAACTTTTCTAAAGTTACTATTCATAATATCCAAAAATAAAAGTAACCGATTGAAATAATTTAGAACAAATTTTTTAAAATATGGAACCCATTTTTCAAAATTTGAAACACAGAAGTTGTATTAATTAATTTAAAATTAATCCCTATTGAAAAAAATGAGAAAACGGGTCTTTCATAAGTAAAAACAATCAAAAGATTGGCATGTGTTTATATCTAATTTTAGTGAGAAAATAATTAAAATGTCTTAAATTATATTAAATGATAAAAAATTAATAAAATTATAATTTAAAATTAATTACAAAATAATATATAAATATAAATTAATTAGGGGGAATGATTTTTTGAATTAAAATGTAGTATTTTCACTATTCATTATGATATGAAAGGTATTAGAAAAACCCATAGAATTGTACAAATTAAAATTATCAGTCCCAATTCTAAATTAGAAGTTTATTTTATCAAACTAAATAAAAAAAAGATTCAAATATTATATTTAATAGGGGGGTTTCCATTAATAGGTGGTAATATTCACATTTTTAAAAAAATAATTATTTTATTCATAAAATGAATTTCTTCTTATATAATGTCAAAAAAGAAGATGGATTAATATTAAAATTATATGTAATATATAAAATTCAATGTAGGTTTAATAATATTCATAAATTATTTTTAAATGGCTAGTCATGATTTATTCGAACTCGATGTTTTTTTAGCGCAAGATATTGAATTATTTAAAAATTAGCATACCGTGGAAGCATGGGGTGTTACATTCTCCCATCCATCAAATAAATTCATCATATAAATTCATATAATATAATTTCAAAAAAATATTCAGGAATTTATACATCAAGATTTCATTAGTTTCAAATGTCACCTCTTCAATTTTATGATTTCTTAAAATAATTTTTACCTGATGAGTCATCTAATTTCTCAACACTTGTTCTCTGGTATCAAGTATCATGATAGGATCATCACAACAAGATGGATCACATTCATGTTCTATTTCATTATTGGGGACTAAATGGGTTAGGGCTGGAATGTAATTCCTTAACAGTGATATGTGGAACACATCATGTACTTTGGAGAGACTTGACGGAATTTAAAAATGGTATGCTACAAATCCAATACATTAAAGAATTTTAAAATGTCCAATGTACCTAGGACATAATTTACCCTTTTTACTGAATTGTATAATAGCCATCCATGGAGATACCTTCAAGAAAACATGATCTCCCACTTGAAATTCCAAATCATTCCTTCAGTTATCGATATATCCCTTTTTCCTACTTTTAGCTATTTCGATATGGGTCTGAATCATTTTAAGCTTTTCATTCCTTCCCTTAACATGTTTTTTTCATACAAGTTTTTTTCCACCAACATCATCTCAAAAAGTCGGCGTATGACATCTCTTTCCATATAACACTTCATATTTTTCCATTTGAATACTTGAATGGAAGATATTATTATAGGAAAATTATACTAAAGGTAAATATGGATCCCACATAACCTGAAATTCAAGTGAGGAAGATCTCCACATGTCTTATAATGTTTTAGTAGTCTATTCAGATTGTCCATCAGTTCATGGTTAGTAGGAAGTATTCAAAATAAGCTCAATATCTAGGGCCTTCTTTAGACTTTTCCAAAATTTTGATGTAAAACATGGATCACGATAAAAAACAATCGATAGTATTACACCATGAAGTCTTACAGATTTATTAATATATTGTCTTGATAAACGTTAAAGTGGTAAATCTTCTCTTATAGAAAGAAAATGTGTGGATTTGGTAAGACGATCGATAATAACCCATATCGCATCATTTCTTCTCGGAGTCTTTAGTATCCACAAAATAAAGTCCATCAAACAATCATCAAATTTTCACACAGGTATAGGAAGAGGTTTCATGACTCCTCAAGGATATTGTTTTCAGTCTTCATCTATTTAAAAACCAAACAACTCTTAATATAATTAGTTATCTCTTTATTCATTTTTCCCACAACAAATGTTCCTTCAAATCTATATTCATCATAGTGCCACATGGATTTTTTGATAAATTGGAGCTTTGAGAATCATCTAATAATTCTCTTTTTAGCTCAGGTATAAGGGGAACACAAAGACTCTTCCCAAACATGAAAATTCAATCATCATAAATGAATTTAGTCAATCTACCATCAATCAAAGGTCAATTTTTCTTCTAAAAATCCTCATCATCATACTGAGATCTCTTTATCCTTTCAAAGAAAGATAGTTTGGAAACTATTTGAAAAAGTCATGAGGTTTCACCTTCTATGATAATTCACATATATATATTTACTAGATCCATGAACATTGAATCCTTTTCAACTCTCATTTGGTTTAGAACTCCATGGTCCTTTATACTCAAAGAATCTTCCTCCTTATTTTCCGTCCATGAGTGATAGTGTATTATTAAATAATTATTCTAGAGTAGAGTAATCCATCTTGTTTATCTCATGATGAGTTAGTTCTTTGAGAAAATATATTTTAAACTCTTGTGATCATTATATATCCCACATCATTCACTGTAGAGATAGTGTCTCTGTATTTTTAGAGTAAAGATGACTGCTTCTAAATCAATATAATGAGTTGGGTAGTTTTGATAATGAATTTTAACTAACATGACGCATAAGCAATAAAAATATTATTCTGTATAAGGACAGAACCATGTCCTTTCCATGATGCATCACTATAAATCACAAACCTATCATTCCCAAATCATAATCTCAATATTGGATAATTGATTAATATTGTCATAAATTGTTCAGAAAAATCTTCACACACTCCATCCACCCTAATAAAAATTTTATTCAAAAAATAAATTACAATAAGAGACCAACTAAGGGGGTATGAAATAATGAAAGCTGAGGGAATCCCCTTTAACTAAAATCACCCTCTCCGGCTTCAGGATATTATAAGTGATAAGAGAAGTGCTAATTGAGCTATGGTTTTCCCAAGAGTCTAAATGATCTTCCACCCTATTCCCCTCACTCCATGTATGAGTTACATAGATGTGGTTTCCAAGAAGAACTCTTCATTTGAGAACAACATATTCAATAGCCCAGGTTCAATACCCTCTATTGATAAGGGATTTATGAAGGATCATTGATTTGGTCTCTACCTAAGTGATGTCAAGGTTATTCTTCAGGAAATGGGTGAGACCAGTGAGCATTACATTAGGATTGTCTTGAATAGAGGATCCATCTCCATAGATCAATGAGTAGGCCAGAACAACATTACCCCCAGACCACAGACAACTCCCCCTCTAGGCCTGGCGCCCATCGTACACGATCAATCAGAATTTAGTTTTAGGCATGTGATAGGGGGATGACAGCAAAACCCCCTCCACTACAAGGAGGGAGATGAGGTAGAGTCCCTAGACTTGATAAACCTTAATAAAGGACCCCCCGCTAGTTCATGTTGGGAAAAACCAAATCTGTTTGCATAAACTGCATCCTCATGATGATAGATCACAACGAAAGAGGTTTCCCCTCGAATCTTTCTTAATTTATGGCTTTCCACAGACTATAGAAACATGCATTAAAAATCACTATTTGAGCCATACGTTCCATACCAAAATCTATATTGCCCTGAAACCATCTGACCAGAATATAAGTATCCCTAATATCATGCTAGTCAAAGGCTATAAGGACATTGAAGCTATACCACACTTCTTGCACCCAATCCCCATAAAAAAAAGATAATGAGAGATCTCCTCCCACCATATACTACAACATTGGATCTTTTAAGCAAAAATAGATCCTCACCTTCTTGGTGTTCTCGTCCGTTCATAAGGCCTGATTCCTAATGCACCATGAGATAATTTTTTACTTCGCTAGAGTTGTGTTACACCATATCACTCCATTTCTGATATCTAGATAGTTTTGTATAGAGACCATCCTGCAAGAATACCTATAGGAAAAGGCACTTAAGGAAGAAAGATTAAACATGCATTTTTCAGTCTCAGAGTTGAACGTGATGGAATCGAGGAGCCCCTATTTTTCGCCATCCAGTACAGACTTTGTGAATCTTGGATAGAGACTCGCTTCCATCATCATGATCATGGGAGTCGGACTACCAAGGTAACCAAGAACCATTCCCACCGAATTACTATTCCCAAAAGAGATATCCCCGACACCAACCAACCAGCGGGAATTCTATTAGAGTGTCTAGAATAATGGGGAGACGATCGACCAGAAGGGTGAAGAGTAATCCCTCACAACCTCCACAGAACATCTTTAAATCTTAAACATGGTCTTTACCTAGAGAGTGCCTCCCTCATGAATCTACCACGCAAGCTTTGCATGTGGGAAATGGAGCATTCTCTATATATTTCTTAGGATGATCCCCACATCATAAACGATTCACACCATCCTATCCCACGAGGCCTAATGCCTCTTTCCTTCAGACTTATCATCCCATATAAAACTAAAAATAACCTTGTCAATAATTTGGATAAAACCACACATCAGATAATAAGAATCCTTCACAAGAACTGAGATTTCCAACATGAATCTATTGACCAGGTCAATGCGCCATCTAAATGAGAGGAAATAGTTCTTACAGTTCAGCACGCGGTTTGTGATCTTATTGAAAATTTGATCAAAGTAACAAACATAAAGCCTACCTAAAGAAACATGCGAGCCTGTGTAATCTATGGGGAAATTTCCATGCTTTATGTCAAGGTAGTTGTAGAGATAGGTTTCCTGCTTGGGAGCACACCTGTGAGAGATGAAGAAATGGATCTTTGAGATGAAGATAACTTGCCCCCTCCAAAAGCAATACATGTCCAGAATTATTTTAATTCCTTGAACAGAACCCCTACCACTTTTTGTGATGATAATTGTGTCATCCACAAATATTAAATGAGAGATAGTTGGAATATTAATCTTTCCTCTAAAGGAAAGGATATCTCTGTGTGATACACCTATATTGATAAAGCGACTAAGAGATTTTTGAGCCAATATAAATGAACTTGGAGATATCGGGTCTCCTTGACGGAGGCCTTTGGTAGCCTTTAATAAACCATGAATCATAACAATTAATTCCATTGAGAACCATGTAGAACTGAAACTACGTAAAAGGAGGTACAATGCCCTGGGTGAGAACCCCATAGATGTGAGAACTCTATTGATAAAGATCCACTCAATCCGATCATAGGCTTTGTTCATGACCAATTTGACCACCTGGTAAGAACCATGGGACTTCAAGTTAATGTCCCGCATCATCCCCTAGGAAAGAGCCATATCTACATGAATGTAGAACCCATGAAAAAAACCCTGTTTCTCTGTAGATATACACTGTAGGAGGAGAGGGTACAAATTCTGATTAATCACATTTGTGAGTATGTTATACTGGAAATTACAGAGACTCGTCGGTCTATAGTGAAACAGAGAATAAGGGTACTTGATCTTCGGTATGAGAAGCAGAGAAGTAGAACTTTCTATCTGAGTTAGACTCCCTCCACAGAAATTGTCATGGATTTTATTGATTACATCCCCCTTCACCACGTCCCACATTCCATTGAAAAATGAGCTAAGAAAGCTATCTTGTCCAGGTTCACTCTCAGGATTCCACTTCATCATTTCCAAGTGAATCTCGTCCTCCTATAGGATCACTTCCAAACTGTCATTGTCTTGGCTAGACACCATCTCGGGAATCACCTCCCATAGAGCCACTTTGCCACTTGGATAACCATTATCCATCATTAGGTTAGGACCTGCAAGGAGATCCCTACAGAAAGATATAACCATGCTCCCTACAATGTCCATGTCCTCATTATATGTTCTATCCTTGTGTTAAATATTGGGTTTGATCACGCGTTTCCTTTCACTAATGCAAGCGTGAAAAGATGTTGTATTTTTGTTCCCTTCATGAACCCATCTCACCCGAGATCTCCCTCGAGCGAGTATCTCATATTAAAGGATCATCTCTGCCCAACATTCCTTCTTGGAAACAATATCTTCACAGATTGATTCACTCCATGCCTCCTACATGATGGTTTTTTAATTCTCTATGCTCTGTTTCAAAGTATCTATGTCCTGGACAATCGGAGGGATCCCCTTGGCCGACTCCTCAAGAAAAAGCTTTAGTTTTTGGAGTTTATTATGAAGCGCAACCCAGGTTTTCTTGCGTGATGGCTATCCCAAAACCTTCATAAAAGTTTGCTAGTTCCCAGGAATCTTAGTCCACTACTGATTAAACCTGAAATGCTCCAGGAAATCCCACCTAGGAGGAAGAGAAACCAATAAATGTTAGTTGTCCGATACTCCTATGACAAGATGTTGTTCCTTAGAATTTCAAAAACATGTTAATAGAATTATTGTTATCCAGGAACCTGTCGAGCCTACTCCAGCTGCGCCTGCCTCCCTTCTGGTTGTTTCACCATGTGTAGCATCCTCCCGAGTATCCCAGGTTGAGCAGGCATGTGCCCGCCATTAAGCTCACAAAATCCACGATTTCTAGTTGAGGGAAGATACCCATCCCTTTCTTATACCCCTGAGTCAAGGATGATATTGAAGTCCCCTGCCATAAGCCACGAAGATTATTTGGATCAAAATAACCAAGCTCAGACCACATGCTCTTTCTAACATGAGCATCACAGCTACCGAACACAAAAGAAATTAAGATGCTCTCTAAACCGTTTGTGACATTCAATGTAATGAACAGATCACCTGCGCTAATCAATCCCAATGAGACCTCCTTATTAAAAAAGAGAAAAATATGGAGGTTTTTTGAGAGAGATTTCATGGATCTATGATTTCTTAACTTGTATCTGAACTCCCTTAGTTTAACAAGATTCTATTTTTGTAAACACTAAACTATTATACCTGGTATAGAATGTCGTATTTGGAATATCATCTTTCCTTACACATAATTAATGATATACAAATTGAAGGTCAATCTTAAAAAAATATTAAGCTCCATGAAGTTGATCAAAATAATAATCAACGTGGGGCATGTGATATTAGTTATTTATTGTAATAACAATTATTTCTCTATAGTAAATACATAACCTCATTGATCCATCTTTCTTCTTAAAAAATGAACTAGCGCTCCCAATGGAGAAACACTATGGAAAATAATAACATTATTAATCAACCCCTCTAGTTGTTTCTTCATCTAAAATAATTATACATTGGCCATTCTATAAGGTGTCTTTGATATCAATATTATATTAGTAATTAAATTAATTGAAAACTCAACTTCAGGTTCTGGGGGGTGTCTGGGTAAATCATCATAAAAACATCAATGTGTTCTTTTATAATATGTACATCCTCAATTTAAATGTTTATATCTTCATACATAGATATTTTTTCCTCTCCCTACTCAAGAATATCATTCATTAAAGCTACTTGGGGTGGGTTTTCATAAGAATTAGTTGATGATGTTTCTAATCAAATGATAATGGATTTTACATCTTCCTTAAAAATCGCAACATCCTTATTCTTGTAAAAAATTTCACTTTATATTCTGATATCCAATCCATAGTAAGGATTATATCAAAGTAGAACATTTGTATAATGATAAATTCAGTAGACAAAGCATGGTTATATAATATAATGGGAACGTTCTAACACATTATTCTAGCAATGTGACTTACCTTAAGAGTTATGACTAACAACTCTGTTATTGATGAGATTTAGATAAATTTAATTTTTTAAGAAAACTAGGATGATAAAAAGGAATGAGAGGATCAGGAACTGAATAATTATTTGGCTAAATTTGACTAAATTATTAATGTACCTAGCACCACATCTTTAGGATGCTCACCCTCAATATTTGTGATCACCAATGCATATCATTCCCCCTTTCCCTTTTATTGGTAAAGATTCCTTAACACTTAGGAAAATCATTTGCATAATGTATTATCTCTTTATAATTTTATCATTGATAATTGGAGGGTTATTTCTTCCCCTTGCAATAATGATCATGGTGTCCTTTTTCTATACACATGTAACAAACTCCCATTGCCTTTAAGAAAGTATCAGGGTTTTCTTCCCACAAATACTAGAGGGTGGAAATTCATATTTTCCCTTCTTCCCATTACATTCTTTTCTAGGTTATTTAGTGGACATATTATTCTATTTCATGACTTTAAATTCACAATAATTAGGTAATTATTTTTCTATTATAATAGAATATGAGAAAAAATCTTTATATGATGAGAAATATTTTGAGAATAATTCCCATTAGAGGAATTGTTTTAACCCATATAAGAATTGACCAATCTTACTTATTGTGTTATGCATTTAGTTTGAAACAAGCCTTTCTATCCTTATGAAGTTAACTTTATACTTTTCAACATTCTAATCCTCCTTAGACTCTAAAATTTCCTCTCCATATCCTCTCATATATCACGATGAATGTATTTTTATAGGAAGAGTGGTCTAAATTTCATCCATTTTATATTTTCTACCTCTTTTTCATCCATCATGTTTTGAATTTATGACCACCATTGATTTGCATCTCCTGATAGATGATAGACAGCCATAAAACAATTTCCCTTTCATTAATCCACAAATTAAGAAATATTATATCTAAGAAACATATCCATTGCTCAGATACCAATGGATTTTTAGTCCCCTTGAATGATTCATGTTGTTGTCTTAAGAAGTGATCTAACATTAATACTCTGTATTGTGGATCAGGGTTCTCCTTAGGCTTAAGGTTATTGTTCATAACCTGAGTCAGATGTCCCAATATATTTATAATCTATTCATCAGTAGTTGTATCACTAGCCCCACTATCATTATCTTTCACAGTAGGAAAATCCCTATATGGATTATGTGCATTGATATGGTTTATGTTCCGTACACTAGGCCCCATTTCTAAACAACTCCATACAATACATTATGTTATGAATCATATTGAATAATTCCAAACTAGAAAAATACATAACATAAATTGAAAATTTTATGCATATCTAATTCATAATCATAAAAATGGTTCTTTGGGGCTATATTAACTCAGAAAACCTTTTTAATGGTTTATGAGGAAAATGCGAATTATATTAAGCATTTCCTTCAAGAGTGTCAAACCAGGTGCGTAGTAATGCCTATTGTCAAGTACCAGATTACCCTGAGTGATGCCTGGAACACCTTGTTGGAGTTTTTACTCCTAGGTGCATATTTTTTAGAACCATATCCACTGGTAGTATCCATACATGGATTTATTTTATATCAATACTCACATAATCTCTATAATAGAAAAATTTTATGGTGTTCTTATATATTTATTCTCAAAGTGTATCTTAAGGTAGTTTTCCCAAATTAATGTCTTTTATAAATCTCATTTCCATGTTTTGTACTAAACTTACTCTAATACCAACTATATTTACCTAACCATAGTTTCTCGGAGGCAGTGCATTATTTCATTACATTATCATGATCACAAGAAATCAAATCACGAATCACAGAATAGTTTTGTAGCCTTAGAAATACTCGATACAAACATATTTTTTATATTACATACTGAAATGAAGAGAAACATATTATCCACATTGAAAAAACTTATATCCCTTAAAATATAACCAAAAGTTAATCATAATATACTTCGTTGCATATTATTAAAAAATGAAACACAATAAAGGGGTTATGAAATGCCCTGACCCTAGTTTCCTAGTGTCGGGCATTATTACATAACATTGGCATGATCACAAAAGATCAAGTCTCGAAAGACAGATTAGTTTAGTAGCCTTAGAAACACTAGATACATTGATAAATGTTACATTACATCATAAAGTGAAAAACTACAATAAGATAGTCTCCATAGTCTACACCCATATCCCCTTAAGACCATCCCTACAGGTCATTCATAAAATATTTCTTCACATACTGGGAAAAATAAATCTTAGAATGGGGTGAGCTCATATGCCCAGTAATGATACCAATTTAGTGGAATCCTTCATAAATAAACAAAAACATTTAACACAATGTATAACTAAAACAAAAGCCTTTTAAACTTGAACTTCTTCATAATATGGAAAAAGTAAAATGAAATAATTCTTTTTACTTATTCACATGGATATTCTACTGGACGAAAAATAACATGAAAGATCAATAACCACTTTCATAAGGATGGAATGCATAATGCCAGACTATTATAACCTCGTCGCCAAGGCCTCATGACAAGACTATAAATAAGATTTTGTGAAGGGCTCGTGTCAAGACAGTATTTTTTCTCATGAGACCTACCGATGCATCGAAGAGCTATATCAGGCTCCCCCAATCACTTATTAAGTCCAATGCATTCCTTATATGAAAAGGTTTAAACAAATCATAAACCATAACATAATATTATCACATAAAACATGCATAATGGAAACATAAAATTTCCACATTTCAATCTCAAGATATCAATACAACACATTGATATAAAAACATTATCAAAACAATTTTCAATACCAAAATAAATGAAAAGTAAAACATGGTATTTATTTTTCATTTGAAAAACATTATGGCCTGTAAAGGAAGCTGAAACTCAAATAATGGTCATGGCGGCAGATAAGTAATTATCGCCGCATACGTAAGACAAAACATAAATTTTTTCTTTTAGTACAAATGATTCATATAAAAAGAATTCTTTTGAGTAAAAGTAAATCTCAAATGGGTTTATACACTGTATAAAGGAAAGTTGTGTATAAAACAAAATATGCCTCAATGAAAGGAGATTGAGACGAAGTCCCATAAAAAGATCATTTTTTTCAAATAAAATAGTTCTATTATGTGTATTCACTATAAGTACACAAAATTAAAGTAAAAAATACAATATAAGACATAATAATATCATGACATAATTTGAATGTATGATATTAACCCAATGAATGGAAATTTGGTTAAGAAGTTCCCTTACCTTGTGTCCGACTTGACTCGATCATTATTTAATATCCTGAATAATAAACTAGAGTTAATTTCTAATTGCTTATGAACCTTTTCAGGTTCATTATTCCTTTTATATCACTTATTACCATGTTATGGACATTATGTAATTATTTAAGTTAATAACGGCCATTTTGTCGATCTTTAGTACTTGAGTCAAAAATAAACTTCTTATAATTACAAGTTGTTCATGAGGTAAAATATCCATTATATCCAGAATTATATTCATGATGTAGATATCATATATATCATACATATCCAGTATATACATTCATTTATAATATTACATAACATTTGGAGGTATGAAATGAAATGCACCGTTCGTGGAGATGGTAAGCCGTACGTACGCATGAACGCTACTTTCATTTCTATTTCGTATTTAATGGAATGAAATCATAATTATATAAAGGTATATTATAATTAAATTATAATATCATATATAATATCATTTACTCCATCCTTTATACATCTCACATATAGCATTAACTATTCTAATCACTTTGATGGGGTGGTAGTCCGCACTTCCTAAAATGAAATTATCGCGTTTACCCGTAATGGAAATAATAAAGGTAAGACATAAATGAAAAATACAGAAGCATAATTAAAACATAAACATAATATATATCATATATAAATATAGTGACATATTAATGGCCACCATGAGGGGTGTTAAAAGAAGATTGAACAATCATTGTTTTGAGAGGCAGTAATTCGCCACCCACAGAAATAGTATGTTCTTTAACCATTAGACGAAGGTGTGTGTAAGTGTAAATAAAATACATCTAAAAACAAAATCCTATTATATTTAAGATACTTGTGTTTTTACAAAAGAAAGTCATAAAAAAAGTTAAGGGGTTGGAGAGGTAAAATAAAACAAAAGAACATAAGAGAAGACATTACCTTAAAATGAGGTAACTCTTTTTGCATTGAGCCAAAGACTTACTTGGGAAGACATCTGCCCAAAGCGAGGTGTTAGGATTAAGAGAGGAAAGTTGAGAGAGTATTTTGGCAGAGGTTGGACGTGCCAAATGGCTTTGAAAGTGTGAATAAGGTGGTAGAGGTGTGGGCCTTTTATAAGAGGAGAGGAGGGGCACTCTTGGAAAGTCATGAAATTTTACTTTATTATATAATGTGTTTCAGATGTTAAAGGTCGAAAAATTATATATTTCAAGGATAAGGTGATTATAGTTCTAAATATACTCATATAATTGGTTTTTGACAAGTGTAAGTCTTAGATGTTACATTATCTTTTCATTTTATTTAAATCGTTAATTAATGAGGTAATCGCTGCATCATCATGTTGTCATAGAAAATTTAATTTATTTAATGTCTAAAAATTATAAAAAATCTATCATGAAGTAGGTAATATTTTTAAATTCCCAAAGAATATTTATAGTCTAAAATTTAACTTATATCACCCGATGTAATAATTGTTTTAGTAAAACAACAAATGTTTGTGACAATTTTATTTTTACTTTAAATAAAAAGTTATTAATGTCATTTTCTTTCACAACTGGCTCCATGGAGTCCCCAAGTTGACCCATGGATTTTATTGGTCATACAATACTCATCCAATAAGGGTAGGACATGTTTAATGGTAATTTCATATTATTATAACATTATATTTACCTTAAATTATACTAATTACTTGTAATCACGATTAATAAAACTTAAAAGTTACTATTGACCAAAAATTATTTTCATCCTATTGAACCAAATATAACTTCCTAATTAGAACTATGTATGTTGGATTTTTGAAATTCAATTTCTAGAAGTGGTAATGTTTTATTTAAACAAGAAATCAGTGTTTTAACTGCTACTTAGTGGTTTCACTATTCATCAAAATTCGATGTTTTTCAGAAAAATACCCAAAATTTACTCTAAGATATATTTGATATTCCAAATTCAAAAATGATTTCTATTTTAAAAAATTCCATACATATAAGTTGAATTACTTAATTTTATAATTAATTCCCATTGTCAGAACACATAGCATGTTTTTAAGAAAAAATATCAATCAAAAGATTGACAATTGTTTATGTCCAATTTCAAAGTGAAATTAATTATAATGAACACCATTAGATAAAACAGTTTATATATATTGTAATAATACTTCAAAACCACTCAATAGTATAATTTATCACTATAAATTATTTTGATTAAATAGTTTTTTTAAAGTATCTTTCACTATTCATCTAAAATTGGAAGTTCTCAGAAAAATACCAAAATTCAATGTAGGCTAATTTTGATTTTCCAAATCCGAAAATGAACCCCATTTTGAATAATAAAATTTATAAAATTTCAGAATGTGGGTATTACAATTCATAATGGCTACTTTTATTGGTCGTGGTGTGTCAGAATCTCGAACTTGTGTACAATGCAAGCTATTGCATTATCGAAAGAGAAGCGTACTGTGGAAGCTTGGGGTGTTACATTCTCCCCTCCTTCAATAAATTGCGTCCTCGCAGTTTGAAAATTTTATTAGAAAAAAATGTTGAAAATAGAAATTACCTTTTTGGAAAACCCACATTGGAAATAAGGTAAATAAAAATATAACTTTAAAAGAAAGAATGAGAAGTACAAAGGTCACCTGAGGTATACAATACTAGGATTATATGAAAAAATGGATATGGATGAATAACAAACCATCAAGGTCAGATGGAGAGTTGTATAAAACAGGATTAGGAGAATGTTATCTACAAGAAAATCACAAACTTGTGATTGGTTAAACAATTATTGATTCCCCAGTAGGAAAAGTTAACCGACAACATTTTTTTTAAGTTACCTATCATAAAGTTGAAGAATTTATTTAGGATATTTACTATGAACGTAAGGAAATATACATACTTGTCATGTAGACTTTCATTATTCAATAAATTTTTAGCACAAAACCATCTTTTACTCAAAAAGATAATAGAACTCAAAAAATATTATATTTATCCTAATCATACAAGGTTCCAAATATTAACACATACCATTTATATTAGGAAAACTATTTTGTAATAACTATGGACTTCTTGTAGGCTAGTTGTAGGCAATAAAGGCCTATCACACTATGGTTGTGGGATCGATTCCTACTGATTTGTCTGTCGTGAAGGGTTATCCCCCGACCTCCAGGTTGACCATTTCCTAAAAATATAGTATTATAATATTCCCAAAATAATCTTCATAAATTTTTTAACCATAAACAGTACTATCCAAAGTACAATTTAATCCATTCCAACCTTTATAGTTATCCAAAATACCTCTATCCAGACATTCTCTAAAAGGTCTCTAAATTTCAAAATCAATTTGTACATCAGATTCCCAAAACAAAGTAAATTATCTCTTATTGTCACATTCTAAAAATATTATTACCTTCATAATATTAAAACCTTAATTAAAACAACAAGTACTGATGTACAATCTTTATATATAACACATTATTCTTATAACCATAATATAGTTCTTGAGTCCAAAAACACAAATACAATAATTATTCCACTTCAACTGTAATAACAACATAAGATTGGCCTTCATCCCTTGGCCTTTTCTGAGGTAACTTTCCCTGCTTCTAGGGACATTCAATTGCATAATGCCCCACTTCTCTACAATTGTAGCATTCAACATTTATAGCCTCTTTCTTTCCCTTGAAATCACGAGCCTCTTGACTTTTTTCTCTACATTTATATAAAACTCCCATTCCTTTTAGGCAAGTACCATGGTGATTCTTCCCAAAATTATCGCATAATTGAAAATCCTTCTTTCCCTTTTTCCCTTCATTTTTCTCTTATTCCACTGTTCTCTTCTTCACTTTCTTTACTTTGTTTTCATAAGACTTAGATAATTTCTTTTCTGTATTGATAGCACACGAGACAATATCTTCGTATGATGAGACTGATTGTGATAATAATGCTCGAAAGAGAAATGGTTTTAACCCATCAAAGAAATGATCAAACTTACTTCTTGGGTTACTTATATAATCTGCAGAATGTCTTGCTAACCTTGTAAAGTTTGCCTCATACTTTGTGACATTCTCATCCTCCTTTTGTCTGAGACTCAAAAATTGCCTTTCCATTTATTCTCAACGGTCACAAGGAAAGTTTTTTCTAAGAAAAGCTCTTTGAACTCCCTCCATTCCATATTAGATACTTCTTCATCTATTTTCATGTTTTGAATCAATGACCACCATTGATTAGCATCTCCAGTGAGGCGGTAAACTACCATGACAACTTTTTCACTTTCACTACTCCCTAAAGACTGAAATATTTTCTCTAAGGAATTTATCCATTGCTCAGCTACTAAGGGATTTGTACTCCCATTTAATGTTGGTGGTTGTTGACTCATGATACGATATAACATTCTCCACGTTGCGGATCATGGTTCTCCATACGAGTAAGGTTATTATTCATAACCTGAGGTAGTTGTCCTAGTATGGTGATAAGATGATTAGCACCAGTTGTATCTCCATCTCCATTATAATTATCTTGAGTAGGAGAGAAATCCCTACATGGAGTGTGTTCATTGATAAGGTTTCCATTCCTTCCACTAGGATCCATTTCTAAATAATGTTATAAACTAGATTAGTTTATGAATCGAAATACATAATTCCATACTTGTAAAAAAATTAACATAAATTGAACTATTTATGGGTATAATCTATAAAAAATGATTTCTTTGAGGAATTATATAATCATAAACCCTTCATAATGGTTTTTAATGAAAATGAGAATTATCCTTAGCATATCCCTTAGGAGTGTCGTAACCAAGAGTGCAGCAAGGCCTGTTGTCGTGCACCAGTTCCCGTTTGAGTCTATCTCAAAGAGGTGTTTTCGGGTTTTACCCCTAGGTACATCTGTGCAAGAGCCGCCTCTACCGGCTCGTATCCAGACCGGGATGTATTGCTTGGAAAACTCACAAAATCTCTATAATACCAAAATTATAGGATGTTCTTCTATACTAATCCTCAAAGTCTATCTTAGGTCTATGTGCTCTAATTATATTTTATCTAAATCTAGCTTCCAATGTGAGTACTAAACTGCCTCTGATACCAACTATAATGCCCCGGCCCTAGTTACCCAGAGTCGATGCATTATTATGTAACATTGGCACGATCAGAAAAGATCAAGTCTCGAAATACCGATTTGTTTTCTAGCCTTGGAAACACTATATACATTCATAAATGTTACATTACATCATAAAGAGAAAAACTATAATAACATAGTCTCCATAGTCAACACCCAGGTTCCCTTCAGACTATCCCTGCAGGTCAGTCATAAAATATTTCTTCACATCCTGAGAAAAATAAAACATAGAAAGGGGTGAGCTCAGATTCTCAATAAGGATAACAATATTGAGGATGTTTTCCTAAATAAACATAAACATTTAAGGCAATGTATATAAAAAACAAAAGACTTTTAAACATGAACTTCCGCATAATATGGAAAAAGGAAAATGAAATAATTCCATTTTCTTATTCACTTGGATATTCTATTTGTCGAATAATCACATGCAATATCAATGACCACTTTCATAATGATGGAATGCATAATTCCAGACTATCAAAACCACGTAGCCAAGGCCTCGAGCCAAGACTAAAAATAATATTTTGTCAAGGAATCATGCCAAGACACTAGTTTGTCTCATGAGACCTACCAATGCATAGAGGAGCTATAGCAGGCTCCACCAGTCACTTATTAAGACCAACACATTCCTTATATGAAAATGTTTAAACATATCATAAACCATAACATAATCGTATCACATAAAATATTCATAGAGGAAACATAACATTTCAAAATTTCAATCACAAGATAGCAATACAACACACTGATATAAAAATATTATCAAAACCATTTTCAATACCAAAATAAAAGAAAAGTAAAACATGGTATTTATTTTTCATTGGAAAAAAGTTATGGCTTGTAGAGGAAGCCCAAATTAAAATAATGGTCACACCGGCAGAGAAGTCATTGTCGCCGCATACATAAGACAAAACATTCCTTTTGTCATTTAGTAAAAACTCTTCGTATAAAAATATTCCTTCTGAATAAAATTAAAAGTCAAAGGGGTTTATACACCATATAAAGGAATGTTGTGTTAAAACAAAATATTCTTCAATGATAGAAGATTGAGATGAAGTCCCTTACAAAGATAATTTTTTAAATAAAATAGTTATATTATGAGTATTCACTATAAGTACACATAATTTAAGTAAAAATACAAGATAGGGCTTAATAATATCATGAAATAATTTTAAAGTAGGTTATTTACCCAAAGAACGGAAATTGTGTTAAGAAGTTCCCTTACCTCGTGTCCGACTAGACTCGATCATTCTTTAATCTCCTAAATAATAAAATAGAGTTAATTTATACTTGCTTAAGAATATTTTTAAATTTCATTATACCTTTAATATAACTTATTACCATTTTATGAACATTATGTAATTATTTAAGTTAATAACGGTCATTTTGTCGATCTTTGGTACTTGAGTCAAAACTAAACTTCTTATAATTACAAGTTGTTCATGTGGTAAAATATCCATTATATCCAGAATTATATTCATGATGTAGATATCATATATATAATACATATACATTATATACATTAATTTATAATATTATATAACATTTAGAGGTAAGAAATGAAATGCACCGTTCATGGAGACGGTAAGCCGTATGTACGCATGAACACTACTTTCATTTCTATTTCCTTTTTAATGGAATGAAATCATAATGATATAAAGTTATATTATAATTCCAATATAATATCATATATAGTATAATTTAATCCATCTTTTATACATCACACATATGTCATTAACGATTTAAATCACATTGAGGGGGCGGTAGTCCGCACTTCCTAAAATGAAATTATCGCGTTTACCCATAATGTAAATCATAAAGGTATGATAAAAATGAAAAATACAGAAGCATAAGTAAAACATAAACATTATATATATAATATATAAATATAGTTACATATTAATGGCCACCATGATAGGTGTTAAATGAAGATTGAACAATCATCATTTCGTGAGGCAGTAATTTTCCACCCACAGAAACAGTATGTTCTTTAACCATTAGACGAAGGTGTGTGTAAGATTAAATCAAATAATTCTCATAAAAACATCCTAGTATATTTTAGATACTGTTTTTGTTACAAAATAAATTAATGAAACGATTTTAAGGGGTTGGAGAGGCAAAATAAAACAAAATAACATAAGATAGAACATTACCTTAAAATCAGGTAACTCTTTTTGATTTGAGCCAAAGGCTTCTTTGGGAAGACTTATGCCCAATGTGAGGCTTCTACGAGTAATAGTGGGAAGTTGAGAGAGTATTTTGGCAGAGTTTGGCAGATCCAAATATCTTTGAAGGTATGAATAAGGTGGTATAGTTGGGGGCCTTTTATAAGTGGAGAGGAGGGGCACTATTGGAAAGTCATGAAATGTTATTTTATTATATAATGAGTTTCTGATTTTAAAGGTCCCACAATTATATATTTCGAGGATAAGGTGATAACGGTTCTAAATATACTCATACAATAGGTTTTTGACAAGTGTAAGTCTTATATTTTACATTATCTTTTCATTTTATTTAAATTGTTAATTAATGAGGTAATCGCTGCATCATCATGGTGTCATAAAAAATTTAATTTATTTAATGTCTAAAAATTATAAAAATAGTTCCTGATGTAGGAAATGTTTTTATATTTCCAATTAATATTTTTTGTCGAAGTTTAAACTTATATAACCCCATGTAATACTTGTTTTAGTAAAATAACACTTGTTTGTGACAATTTTATTTTTACTTTAAATAAAAAGTTGTTAATGTCATTTTCTTACACAACTGTCTCCATGGGGTCCCCAAGATGACCCATGGATTTTATTGGTCGGCCATGACTCATCCAATATGGGTAGTACAAGTGTGAAGGAAATTTCATATTATTATAACATTATATTTTCCTTAAATTACACTAATTACCTTTAATCACGATTAATAAAACTTAAAAGTTACTATTCACTAAAAATTATTTTCATCCCATCGAACCACATTTTACTTCTTAATTACAACCAATTTTTTCAGATTTTGTAAATTCAATTTATAGTAGTAGTAAAGTTTCATTTAAACAATAAATTAGTTTTGTAACTGCCACTTAGTGGTTTCACTATTCATCAAAAATCGATGTTTTTCATAAAAATACCAAAAATTAACTCTAAGCTATATTTGATATTCCAAATTCAAAAATTATGTCTATTTTAAATAATTCCAAAATTATAAGTTTCATTAATTATTTTTATAATTAATTCATGTTCTCAAAACAAATAGCGTGTTTTTAAGAAACAATATCAATCAAAAGATTGGAAATTGTTTATGTCCAATTTCAAAGTGAAATTAATTCTAATGACCACCATTGGATAAAACAGTTAAAATATATTCTAATTAAACTTTAAAACCACTCAATCGTATAATTTATCACTATAAATTATTTTGATTAAAAATTTTGTTTTTAAGTATTTTTCACTATTTATCGAATATTGGAAGTTCTCAGAAAAATACCAAAAATTCAACTTAGGCTAATTTTGATATTCAAAATCAAAAAATAAAGCCAAATTTGAATAATAAAATTTATAAAATCTCAGAATGTGGGTATTACTATTCATAATGGCAACTTTGATTGGTCATAGTGTGTTAGAATCTCGAACTTGGGTACAATGCAATCTAATGCATTATTGAAAAAGAAGCATACCGTGGAAGGTTTGGGTGTTACAGGTTAGCTCAGATGTTTAGTTAAGATAAACAAAATAGGGGCAGCTACCATAAATGAGCAAAAATTTTAATGTAATGTATAAAATAGAAACACAATCCTTTTAACCAAAATATTCCATATAACATGGAAATAATAAATAAAATAATTCCACTTAAACATTCATATGGGTATTCTACTAGTCAAATAATAACTTTTAATATTAATCACATAATGAGGAAATACATAATGTCAGACATCCTAGACATACCATCAAAGCCTCATGCCAAGACACAATTTTGTCTCATGAGACATATCGATGCATCAAAAGGATATAACAACCCTCGATCATCACATACTAAGTCCAATGCTTTCCTCATATGAAAATAGAGAAACGTAACATAAAAATCCATATGAAAATTTTATTTTGTAATTTTAATACTTTAACCATAAAACATGAATCGTATGAAAATAGAAGAGCTATAGTCAAACATATCATAAAAACATCAATAAAATATAGAATATTGTATCATAATAAATCAACATCCATCAAGTATAAAATGAAACAAAATATGTTGACAAAAATGAAAATAATTTAACAAATTCATTAAAACTCTTTGAGAGAGACATCTCTTTTTTTTTACTTTGAAATTATTTAAAAACGTAAAAATTATTAAAGAAAACATTTTATATGAAAATAACTTTGTAATATTATAAGAGAAACTTCAAAATGGTATGGAATCATAATGGTGGAAAATAGATTCTTGCATTATATAAGTTAGAAAAAATTCATTCCTTAATTTGTTAAAAAGGGTCATTAAGTACCTCGTTTGGAAAACAATGGAAACATTACATTCAATTTTTTTATAAAAGGTAAATCATGGGTAAAATTAATTTAAACAATTGTAGATAATATTTTAATTATATTTTATGAAACATGGTCATGAATTATAAACATCTCCTAGTAGATACTTATGTGTAAACAATCTCAAATAATAAAGAGATTGTGAAATTAACCCTCACCATGTACATTCATTTAGTTGAGGGTGCGTTAAACACCTGTATAATGGTTAAATAATTTTAATAAATTATATCTAAACTATATACATATTTATGATATCATATATTATACTCTTATATCAATTTATTAATATTATTTCAGTATTACCATTATTTTGTATGTTAACTGCTTCATTTTCCCATTCTTATTTTCCGTGTAAGTAATGTTTGTTATGAATAAGATGTATTTTATTTATATACAGAATGATATTATGTTCATAATAGTTATTCTTAGTCATAATATAAATTTTATAATCATTCGTGAATGGTTAACGTGGAGAATGAATCTCACCACATCATGGAGACTGTAGATCGTATGTATGCACGACTGATGTTATCAATCCCTTAATGGTTAGTTGGTATAGAATTGGATGGTATATTAATTATACATAATCATTATCAGTTTATATTCATTATTTATATACATTATATGCATCATTATATCCATCCAAATAAAGTATTGTTGAACAACAAAATACACCACAATGTGGTGACGATAAGTCGTACGTACCCACACATGTTGATATTGTTATTAATATGATGGATAAATTGAATAATATGGTTGTTTCATTATTATAATAAAATATCAGAATGTATATTATTATGAATTTATTACTTTTTTATGGAAATAACATTGTATGAGTAAGTGGAATATTAAAATAAATTGAATTGATTGGTAAAACAATTACCTCTTATTTGAGCACCTCCTTTTAATTTCCACAAAATGGATTCATATGATGGATTTATGCCAAAATTACGGCCTCTATTAGGAATTTAGGGAAGTTATGAGGTTATGTGGGAAGGCTTTGTCTGAGACAAAGCGATTTAGAGGTGTTAATAAAAGAGAATGAGAGGTTCCCGTTTATCAGAGGTGGGTGGACACTTTTGAAAACTCCAAAACTATTAAATTATTATAAATTTATTTTCATTTTAATATAGTTCAAAAGAAATTAATTTATATAATAATATTATTATGGGAATATATCCTCAAAAACAATGATTTTTTGACAATTTAATGTCACAAAAGTATCATTATCTTTTGGGTTTAACCTTTTGTTAAACAGTTTAACTCTTACCTTGTCTATATGTATTTTTATACTATATGGTTAATATAGTTTCTATAAAATGAAAAAAGAACCCAAATTGAATTATTAAGGATATATATAACACTATACTAGTTATTTATATGATCACAAGTTTTTTATTGGATTTTTATAACATTTAATAAAATATTATTTTTTTAATGTCACATTTATGCAAATTTTGACCCAATTCAATATTTTAATTTTTCAAAATATAAATCCATCATGATAACATAGAAAAATTAATTAACTTATGTCAATAAAATTTATATTATATATATATAATTCGTTTAGGTCATTAATTAAGTCAAATTATATTTATTTTCATATTTTTAAAATTATTTATTTGTAATTTCTATTAATAACTTAATTTTTCCATCATTATTATGTCCTCAATAATGGTAATTTTTTAATACATAAAAATTATAAATAAATTTCTATGTTGTAGTTAATTATTTTCTATTCCCATATACACTTTATTACTAAAATTACATTACGTATATCTCTATATTAAAATTATTATAATTATAATAAATTATAATATGAAATTTTTTCACGTTAAATATTTTTACTAATATTCATGTCATATTAATGGAAACATGTCCATTAAATGTATAAATTTATAAAAATTTGTGGTAAGGGATAATTTAGTCATAAAATAAAATTTTTACAGGTGTTTGGGTAAATTTATAATATTATTTTTACCATTAATTACCTAATTAACCCTTTACCGCAATAATATAAAAATTACATTATTTATTATTCATAACAACCAAAAAACGTTACGTTTTAAAATAATTTGATACCACTGATTCCAAATATGGATTCCATTTTTAAAAATTTAAAATGTAAAAGTTGTAGAAATTAATTTAAAATTAGTCCCTATTGACCAAATGATAGTAAGAGTTTTTCAAAAGTAAAAACCATCAAAAGATTGACCTGTATTTATAATTAATTTTAATGTGAAAATAATTACAATAATCTAGTTTATATTAAACGAAAAAAATATAATCTTATCATACATTAAAATCAATTAAATGTATAATCTAAACATATAAGTAAATTAGATGAAAAAGATGTTTTGAATTAAAAATCAATATTTTTCACTATTCAATAAAATATGAAAGTTATCGGAAAAACATAGAAAATTTGTCCAAGCATAATTGTTATTTCCTTATTTTTAATAATAAGTATATTTTGTCAAATTTTATATATATAAAAGTGTAAAATATTTTATTTAAAAATGGGTTCTCTATTAAATGGTGGTTAAACTGTATTTTTTTTTGAAAAATACTTCTATTATTCAAAAAATGAATGTTTTCTAATATAATGAATAAGAAATAAATGATATGAATATTAAATTTAAATGGAATATATTAAATTCAAAATTTGATTATTAATATTCATAAATACTTTTTAAATGGCTATCCAAGGTGTCCTTGAACTCAATGTTGCATGCATCAAGAGCTATTGAATTATTTAAAAAGGAGCATACCATGGATGCTTGGGGTGTCACATTAGGGGGGAGTTAATGTAATCCCCTCAATGCATTGTTCATATCATGAGATGAATAAGTTGGATATCCTTAGCTAAATGTTCTATCACCCAGTATGTTTTAAAATATCTTGAGCATTGATCCTAAAGGCAAAGGTATCAAGTGTTTGATAAACACTATGTCCAACAGTGAAGAATTGAATTGATTTTAGTTATTATTATTATCCAGGATAATTTCACTATGAAATTATCTATGTATGAATTTTATTATCATTTATTCATTAAAAGTAATATGTTTTGAGTTATTTACCCTTCCATATTTATTATTCCTTATCTATTAATGATGTTAAGTTATTTAAATGACATGTTTATTTAGTTATTTATCTTTCCATGTTGATTATTATACAGGATATTTTCATGTTGATATTATCTATCGTTTCACACCCTTACATGTTTATTCATTATATGACATGTATTTTCAGAAATTACCATTCTATATTGATTATTCAAAATGATAAATGAATGATTATGTTTTACTTAACCATTATTGGGAATTTGTTCTCACCCTTATTTTAATTCTTTTCCATAGTATATCATGAACATTACTATGAAAGATATGTAGGGATACCCTATGTGTAATAAACTTATTCTTAGAAAAAATTATGTTGTAATTTTTGTATTCAAATGCAATTTAGGACTCATGTATATTTCTAGTTTTATAATACTATTAAATTGTTCATCCCTTCAGGATGATTTTACTTGCATCTTATGCAAATGTAATTTCGTAAAACAGTAGATCCGACCTAATGGGGTTGGGGTCACTATATTTGGTATAAAAGGATGATTGGTAGAAACCTTGGATACAATATTTGTGAAAAAATGAATTTAGTAACAAAACCCTATGATAGACATTGAGGATATGTATAGAAGAATATCCAAATGTTTTGGTAAGGTTGAGTTTATGTGGGTTTTCCATATAAATAAATTCCTTTCTGGATACAAAAAGTGGATGTGGTTCTAAAACCGATGTACCTAGGCGTAATAACTTGTAAAAGGGATTTTTTGGATTGATTCAAGGGTAACCTATTATACAAAAAATTTTCCTTACTGCTGGCCCTGTTTGATACACCAAGTGGATATTCTTAAGATAATTTATATTTTATTTACAAAACATTATGCAGTATTTAAATAGATGAAGATAATGAATGAGCTGGATAATCCTCAGAAAATGGATGGACCTATTTTGAAATATAAAGAATAAGGTATTTATGGATTGGGATTCAAGAATTAAATTGTAGAAGTATTTTTCCCTATGGTATTTTGGTTTTAAGAATCATGAAACAAGTAAGTATTTTTCTAAATTTTATAAGAAAATTTATCTTTATTAGCTTAAGAGTTATGAATTCCATCATGGGTTTATGATATTAAGGTTGATCATATGTTTAAATTCTTAAAAACCATTCTTAGGTTTTATGTGATTAGATTCTATAAATATTTTTTGAAGAATCTTACTACAAGCATATGTTTTATTATAAAATTTATTTGAAGAATAATTCAATTAAATATTAAAGACACGAGTTTAAAAATATTTATAACATTTAGGGTTAATATTATCATTCATGATATTATAATATTATTAAAATAATATTATTATAAATTGAAAAAAAATGTATTGAAAACCATATAAGAAAGGTTATTTAATGATTAATTTTATTTCAATGATTCCAATCATATTTTATTTGAAAATTATTTGAATTATATTAATGTATTATTACAAAAGGATATCCTATATTCGTGGTGAAAAAACAATCATGTTTGAAATGGTTGTGGGGTCTCAACCCATGACCAAAGGACAATAATGGTTTAGTTCATAAAACTGACCTATGTGATGTCCTGATTAATATTTTATAGTTTTTAGTTAAGAAATTTGAAGCATAAATATTATTTATGAACTAGTGGTATTATGTTTTAGTTTTAGAGATAATGTATTTATATGATATAACTAGTTTTAAAAATACTGGTTTTATAAAATAGTTATATGTAAAAACATATCACTACTTTATTTATCTTATGATCTATTAAAAGTTAATTTCAGTGATTTAGGCATAAAAAATTGATGTTTGTATATTATTTTTTAGTGTAAGTTGTGAATTTTAAATTTATATAAGAAAATCCAAAGGATGAAATTGTATTTTTTGGTATTTCCTTATATTATTAGGGAGTAAAATAATTTATAAAAATTGGGTAGAAGCATATTGAAACAAAAATTTTACAGTAGTACATTAATATCCGAGGAATGAGAAGAAATTATAAATCATCATATATTTGTGGTTTTAAGGAACATAACCTTCCATTCATCATTTAATATTTTTGATCAATTATAACATTCACTCTCAATATATATTTACACTTTTCCTCCATGTCCATATATTCACTTTCCATCGATGTTCGCCCACATAAAAAACTAGTTATGTATTATTTCTTATGACTATGGTACATCCCGTTAACTCTTATAAAGAATATGATTTAAAAAACCTAATCTCAAATTAGTATTTCCATAAAATTATTTTAAAATATAAAACACTTTATTACCATGTTAATTTTTAAATTTCTAGGACCAAATTAATTTAAAGCTAGGAGAATGTATCACCATGAAATTTTAAAATATGAACATTATATTCGATAGCATGTATGAAACCCAACAAAAATAATTTTATGGAATATAACTAAAATATAAATCATGATATTTTAAACTATTAAAATAAATTTAATGTCTTCTAATGTATGAAACAATGAGTTTATTCGATAAAATGTGTCAAATGCAATACCTAGTTTTACTGAAAAACAATATACTATTAATATTATTATTTTATGTGATAGTTATCACATATTTATTAGAATGGAGGGTATAAATAGGATAAAATAATTTACGAAAATATATATTTTAAAAACATTTATTTGTTATATATTTATTATAAATAGTAATATGAGTCATTTTGACGAAAATTAAATGTCTTTAAAAAACTGTATTTTCTTAAAAGTCGGTTTAGTCGCGTTTGACATAAAAATTTTAAAATTAATTTTAAAAAATGCTAGAAAATTTATTTGGAAAAAAATTAATTTTTTAAATCATAAGAAAAAAGTTATATTAGGGTGGAATTTTGGGATTTTCTGAAATGTTTCATTTTCTGATGAATAGTGAAAATAAGGAATTTTAATTGAAAATTGCTTTTCCATTTTAATAGTTTATAATGTTAAATTATATTTTTATTTGGTTTTAAAGTAAAAATTGATAAAATATAAATATATTAATCTTAATAATTTCATTTTAATCGTTTTTATGTGGAATTTATATATATAAACATTGTAAAATTTAGAACGTTTTCATATTAAAAACTCGCTTTGTTGTAACGTATGAGGGATTATTATAAATTAAATATTTCTAATTATGTGAACTGAATTTGGAAAAATGGATATCTAATTTTTAGTTAGAATAATTTATAATTTATAATATGTACAACTAATTTTATTTACCAAAATGAATCATGAATTTAGTAAAAATTAATTACCATGGTTGAGACAAAAGTTGATTTACTAAGGGTTATTCTAAAAAGAAAAGTTTAAGAATAACCTATACACTTATTTAAAAACTATTTTGTTTAAATATTTATACCATTAAACCTATAATGTTTTATAATGGTCTTTTTTTTACCCTTGATACATAATAAAAACATGGGAGCACTCAATTGTTTTGAAAAATACCAACTATGTCCTCTACCCTATATATAAAATCCAAACCCTCTTCACTCCACTAACACATTAAAACCACTTTTATTCATAAAATACAATCCTAAATTACCTATAAACTTACATAAACTAATAATATAATGATTTTTTCGGGATTTAATCAAACATAGTAAGGCTTTAGTAAAAACCAAAGGAGGATACCTGAAGAAGAGGTAACATTCTTTAATAAATACCTTTTTTATTTCCTTTTTCACCTCATTAAATCAATAATATTCCTAGATTATATAATAAAAATAATATATTCCATATAAATATATTATTTTATTTTATGGTTAATAACTAAAATAAAATAAACATTCATCAAATGGGTTATGAAATCATTGTTCGTGTGTCCGATGGACCACAGCCTCACAAACCACTGTCGTTCGTTTTTCAATTTAAACGTATCAATGTTGGGTATGATGATGGATATAAATTATGAATATTATATTTAAATAATATTTATACCTATTTATACAATATATAATATATATCATTTTACCTTCCATTTCATAGGGGATAAGATAATGGCGCTCGTGTGTACGGTAGACCACCACTGTGAGAACCGATGTGATTCATCTTTCACTAACACATCACATAGAAGGTGATAAGGATAAATTTAATGATTATATGTGATATACATGAAATTATTATTATATTAGATACTTATTTATCACTCTATAAAAATAATATATCACTTTAATGTTTTACATTTTAACTCAATGAAATATGATAACGTTGTTTATGTATGTGTGGACTACCACCTTCACGAAGCGATCTGACTCCATTTACATCATCATATGACATGAATGATATATATAAGTACAATAAAATAAATAATATGATATATATGAAATTATTATATTTATATATAAATTTAAAATATTACATAAAAATATTCCATAAAGATCATTGAAAAATGGAAAATGTTACTCACGCGTACGTACAACCTACTATCTCTATGATCATAACATACATAATTTTTCATAAAAATCATTAATGATTTGTTTTAAAATGATAATTGATTTTGTAATATGATAATTATTTCAGGATTATTATTCTTTATATGATATAACTATATAATATGTGCACGAACTGAATCATTCATGACGAAACATTCATGAGAAAACAAGGTAATCAACACCTAAAACAATGAAAATAATGAAATATTATTTCTGAAAGGGTAATAAGATTTTATAAATGGATTATATATGAACTTATAAAAAATAATATTCATATTTTATATTCAAAAACATTCTTGAAACCATTATATATGACATTAAATCACAATTTACAATAGGAAAGTGTGAGGTAAGGGATTTCATCCCAATTTCACTCCATTGAGGCATATTGTAATGTTATACACATAGTTTCTTTTATATTTTATATATACCTCCACATTTAAATTTAATATCATAAATAATTAATTATACATGGTATTCAATGTTTTAATTTTAATTATTTTATCTAATGGTATTTTTATTAAAATTTACCAAGTGTTAAATAATTTCATATCTCAATTTCCTTTCTTTGGGTTATATTACTACATAATTTTCACTGATATTCTACGATTATGTGTATAATGAATTATGAATATCTTATGTTTTATTCAGAGTTTTTATATTGAGATTTATATCTAATACACAAAATTGATTCTTTGACTAATTCTCTCTTCAATGTTATGGTCATTGTAATGGTTCATTTCACCATCTCATTCTCATCACAATTGATTATTCTTAAATTCTAATTGGAGAAAATAATTTAATAATTGTTTAATAAAACTTTTAATTTTATTGTCCTCTATAAATTATTGAAAATTTTCAAATAATAGTACCATTTTTTCACTCTTTGGTACTCAATGTTTTTGAATTTTTTTTAATAAAAATCCATCTTAATTTCTCTCTTCAATCAGAAACCTATTTTCTCCCAAAACCATGTTTTATATAAATGTTTTCAAAAATTATTTTATCATTGTCCAAATGGGTTATTAGATAAATTTTAAACAATTATTACACTTCAAAAATTGTTATCATAAGAATCTTACATCGTTTTCCAAATAATTCTTATTTGCAATTTTAGAAAAATGTGAAAAGAATATTCCAATCATTTTTGGAAAACAGAACTTTTATACAATTTTTACATTGAAATATGAATGTTCTTTTAATATTTTACAGCATGTATGTAATTAAAAATTTTCATCAACCTCATTTAATTGAAGATTAATTTTCAATTTTATTAGGATCTTTTAAATTCAAATTTTATTAAAATTCATTTTCAAAGAAAATGGTTTTAAAAATGATTTTCAAAATGAAAAGTATATTTTCCCTAATAAATTTTCAAATATAAAATTAATTTACTTTAATTAATCAATGAAAAACTCCTTTATGTATACTACATTTAATATACATTGTGTTGATATCATCTTTAATAATTCACTATAGGCCTTATGACTTTTTTAATAAAAGGATGATGTAGAACTTCTTTTCCTTGAATCATAATTATTGTTATTAACTTCCCCGTAAGTTATTAAATTTCCTATGATCATTAAAAAGATTATATCCCCTAAATATCTATATCATTTATATGATTATTGGATAAACCATAGACCATTTTTACATATGATATTTACATTGAATGTTATTTTATTAAATTGTAAAATATTGATTTTTTTAAAAGGTTGGGGTTGAAGACTCATTTATAATTAAATCAAAGCAATGGTTTAATATTGATAATTCTACATCATTTACTCATTAAATAAATTAAACACAAAACATTGGTTATGAATTAAATTGAATATTCGATATATGTGGAATTATTTAGACATGAAATACATAGTTTTGGGTCTAATTTAATGTCATCCCCTCAATAACTCCGTAGTCCCATGGGAAACATTGATTAGATAACTTCATATAAAAGGGTTTTCACCTTTTATATTTTAAACTATATTAAGGATAGATTTTGAGGCTATATGTATCATGTTATTGGGAAACATGACATCTGATAGTTAATAATTTCATTCATTTCATTTATTTTTTTATCCAGGATATTTTCACTATAACATTATCAGTGGATTCATTTTATTACCAGTTATTGATTAAATTTACTATGACTTTAGTTATTTACATTACCATATTGATTATAAATTATCAAATCAAACTATTAAGTTATTTAAATGGAATGTATTTTTAGTTATTTATCTTTCCTTATTGATTATTATCTAAGATATTTTTGCAATGATATTATCTATGGATGAAATTTCTTCCCAATTTAAAGATTATATGCCTTGTGTGTTCAGTTATTACATTTATATATTGATTATTATTATTATTTATTCAGGAATTGTTCCACTTTACTTAACCTTTACTGATCATTTTATCTCACTCTTATTTTGTTTCCTTGCCCTAGTATTTCATGATGTTTACTATGAAAGATATGATGTGATACACTAGATGGAGTAAAGTTATTCATGAAAGTTATTATATTGTAATTTTTATATTCAAATTTAATGTAATACTCTTTCATGTATCTAGTTTAACAAGTCTACTAATTTGATTGTATTATTGGTATGTTATTCCATACATCTTATCATTATATAATATAGTAAGACACGAGCTCCAAGATAACAGGGTCGGGGTCTCTATACATGAAGTGTGTAAAAAATACATCCTACTAGGGTCTCATAATGTTACCATAGAATATGGTATCATATATCTATATGTATAAGTAAATTAAAAATTTCACAAAATCATGTAAAATGTTGTGGGTTAACTAGGATACTGATAGTCTGTTTTCATTGGGTCATCATTTGTTAACCAGGAAAAAGTGACACCATATCATACCTATGTAGGCACCATTCTGGAATATTTTCACTTCATTATAACACTGAAACCATATCCCTACTTTTATCAAAAGATTAACACCCAAATCTTCCACGATACACTTCTTCTTAAATAATTCAATAGCTTACGTTGCACACAACACTGAGTTCGAGCGCACCACAACTAAATGTTTAAAAAGTGGTTATTAATAGTAATAACCAAATTTTGAATTTTATATATTTAATATAATTTTAATATTAATCTCAAGTGTTTCTTAGAAAATATATTATAACAAATTCAAAATTTTCAAATAAAATAAGTAATTTTAAAAAAATACAATTTTACTGCCATTTAACGGAGAACCCCTTTTAACATACTATATTTGAAACTTTTATATATTATATTTCTAAAAATGAACTTATTATTTATAATAAGGTCATAGATTTTTTGGGAAATTTTTTTGTGTTTTTTAATAACATTAATATTTTAATGAATAGAAAAAAATACTCAATTTTAATTCAAAACTACTTTTTCATCCAATTTATTTATATTTTTTATTATAATTTTAATTGGTTTTAATGTAAAATTAGATTAATTTTTTATAATTTAATATAATTTTGGTTATTTTAATTATTTTCAAAATAAAATTAGATACAAACACAAGTCAATCTTTTGATGGGTTTTACTTTTGAAAAACTTGTTTTCTTGTTTTTCCAATGAGGATTAATTTTAAAATAATTTCAAGAAATTATAAGTTTTAAATATTGAAAAATGGATTAAAAATTTTTAATTACTGATAAAAAATTATTTAAATATTTTACTTTAATTTTTTTTGATATTATGAATAGGAACTTTAGTAACTTTTTATTACCGCGATTAATGGTAAATCAGGTAATTACAGGTAACAATAATATTATAAAATTACCTCAACACCTGTAAAAAACCAATTGGATGACTAAATTATACCCTTATCACATATATTTCGAAATTAAATCATTTAATGGACTCTTTTTTATGAAAATTACAAGAATATTAATAAAATTAATGAATGTGACAAAATGTCACACTCTCATTTCTTATAAGTATAATAAATTTTAATGTAGAGTTATCTATGAGATAAAATTAATTATAAATTTTATATAGAAATATCAATTAATTAAATACATAATTTAAATTTATTAATATTTTTTATAGAATAAATAATTACCATTAATGATGACATAATAATGATGCATAAATTGTTTTATTAATAGAAATGTAAAAAAATGATTTTTAAAAAATAAAAATGAAAATAATTTGAGATACTTAATGACATATAAACTCTTTATATATAACTTATACATTTTAGGGACATATTTTAGTTATTTTTTCTAAATTATCATGTTTTATTGAAATTTTTTAAAATGAAAATATTGAATAGTATCAAAATTGGCATAAATGATACTTTAAAAAAAATAATATTTTCTTAATTGTCATAAAATTAATATAAAACACAAGTTCAAAAAAATTACTAGTATAGTGTTAAATATATAATTAGTGATCCAAAGTGGGGTTTTTTAGATTTAATAGAAACTATATTAACCTTATAGTAAAAAAAAGACAAGTAGACACGATAAGAGTTCAACTACTTAACTAAGGGTCAAACCGAAAAGATAAGGTTACATTTGTGACCTAAACTTATATAAATATAATATTTTGTGGTCATTTATACCCATAATCATATTATCCTATAAATGACTCTCTTTTTAGCTATTTTAAATCGAAAATAAATTTATAATAATTTAATCGTTTTGGAGTTTCAAAAAGTACCCCTCCCCTCTGTTATAAAAGTGCACACCTCCTTATCTTCTATTTACACCACTAAATCCATTGGGATTATCCAAAAACCTACCCAATTTTCCTAAAAACATCCCTAAAATCTTCTTAGATTCTATACTTTGGGCATAAATACATCTTATAGAGTCCTTTTGTGAAAAAGGAGGCTCTCAAAGAAAAGATAATTTTTTTACCAATTCCATTCGATTTCATTCCTTCTTATAATTATTATTACAATGTTGTTTCCATTAAAAATTAATAAATATATAATAACATATATTCTATGATTTTATTATAATTATGTTTCTACCATATTCCTTCATTTATGAATTATACGAATAACAATATACCATGCATGTGTAAATACAACTTGCCATCTCCACATTGTGGTGTAATTTTTTATTTAACACTAATTTATTTAGATGTGTATAATGATGCATATAATGAATTTAAATAATTAATTTAAAATTATAATTATTCTGTATAATTAATATACCATATATTTCTATTTCATTTAACCATTAAGTGAATGATACCGTCGCTCGTGCGTATGTACAATCTATACTCTCTATGACACAGTGAGATGCATTATCCAAATTAACCATTCAAAAATGATTATATAATTTATATGATGTGTAAAAACAATTATCATGAACTTAATATCATTATAGATATGAATAAAATACATCATATTCATAAAAAATATTACTCACATGGAAAAACCAGAATGGGAAAACAAAGCAGTTGACACCCAAAATAATTCCAAAACTAAAATACTACTAACAAAATGATATATTAGGATAATATATGATATCATAAATATTGATATCATACTAGTATAATTTAATAACATGTTTTAACCACTATAAATTAGGTTAACACACTCTTGACTAAAGGGAAGTACGAGGTAATTGTTAATTTCACAAACTCATTATCATCTAAGGTTGTTTATATATAAGTATATAATGGGAATTCATTATTATCCATGCCCATGTTTCCTCAAATATAGTTAAAAATATTATAATAAATAAAGTAAAATCAATTTTCACTTTTTTTTACTTTTTATAAATTTTTTCAATGGAATCATTCCATCTGTTTCTAAAGGAGGTACTTTATGACCTTTTTGACAAATTAAAGAAATAATATTTTTTATCATATACATAGTGAGTGACTATTTTATACCGCTATGACACCATAACATTTTGAATATTCCATTACAATCATACAAGGTTTTTTTCATATGAAATATTTTATTTTATAATTTTTCAAATTTTAAATAATATCAAAGTAAAAAAAAGAATTTTTCTTTCCAAGAATTTTAGTGAATTTAATAGATTATGTTCTTCTATGTCGACATGATTTGAGGGATTTTAGGATTTATTGTGGTTTATTTGTTAGGATATAAAATTGCATAATTTATGGAAGCTTTGAAGAAATTTTTGACTGTGGATGTGCTATTTTTATACTATTTATGGTTCATGGTTAAAGTATTAACATTTCGCATGATAGTTTTAATATGAATGACTATATTATATTTCACCATTTTCATATGAGGAATAAATTGGACAAATTTAGTGATTTTTGGGTCCCACTATATCCCCTCAATTTATTTGTATGTCTCATTAGAAAAACTAGTTTCGTGGCATGAGGCCTTGAAAAAATGGTTATCATGTCCGAAATTATGCATTTCTTCATGATGTGATTAATATTACATGTCATTATTTGACTAGTAGAATTTCCATCTGATTGTTTAAATTGAATTATTTAATTAATCTAGAAATATTATGATCATTATTATCTTTAAAATGATTTTTCTTCTGTTGTATAACTTTCCTTAAATGTTTATGCTTATTTACGATAGCTTCTGCTATATTGTTTATCCTTTCTGATCATCATAGATCACCCTTTTATTATGTTTTATTTTTACCTAGGATGCAAAGAAGCATATTATGATTAATCTATAGGGATACTCTAAGGGATATAAGAGTATTCAAAGTGGATAATCTAATTTCATTTCAATATGTAATTCAAAAAATATGTTTCTATCTAGTATTTTCAAGGCTACTAACCTGATTGATCCTTCGGGATTTAATTTCTTGTGATCCTAAAAATATAAAAAAATAATACACTATAACTCTCGGAAACTATGGTTAGGGAATTAACTAAATACTAAATTTAGGGTTCTTCATTAAATCCCTACCCATTCCCTGTGTTTCTAGGGAGGGTGTCCACTATGTCTCGACCACTATCCAAAGAATCGAGGTAGCATGTTGTGTATAAGTCATAGACTCTCCTTGTCACTCATGATGGTCTTTCCAATACCTTCCCACTCAATTTGGGTCAATCCATATCATAAACACAACCTTATAAAAACATATAGGTTTATCATCTTTATCATATATCACATCACATCTCATCCAAGCCCTCAAACGTAGGGGAGGTCACACATTCTGTCTTCACTTCCCTCACACTCATGTTGAGGTCACACATTGCATCCAATTCCTCTCACCCAAGAAGAGGTCACAACCTAAATATTCCAACATCCTAAGTTTTATCTCATTATAACAGATTAACCAATAACCTCTATTTCATGTAATTACGTTCTAATAAACTCTCACTTAGGGAAAATCAATACATCCTAACAACTCCCATATCAATTAGGGTAGGGTCCAATTGATACCTCTATCTTTTCTCACTTAGGGAAAGGAATGAAAATTATGAACACATAAAATAAAAATAGGTCACATAACAAATATCAGTATAGCATTTCTCACTATAGAAAATTAGTCACTTGTGTATTATCCCCTCACCTCAAACATGACTCATTATCCATTTATAATATGTCGATCCTCATGATATTCTCAAATTTCCTGTTAAGCCCTTCACTAGGGTCTCTAACACCCATCCAATTATACAATCATTATAACCATGATATCTAAAAATATCTATGATGTTTTTATAGCATGTATGATCCACTAGAAAGAGACCATAGAAGGCCAGTCCACATGCTCATCCCATTCCCACACCATACCCCTCACTCAGGTCCTAACTCACAAGACTCTGGGAATAGATATAAACCTACAAATCATAAGACATATCATCCATCACTTCATGTACATCATGGATGGCCTAAACCCACTCAAGACAGTCTCCCTGACTCAATCTACCCTCTATATCATGTAACTCAACTTGTATGAGACATACGTCTATGTCAAAAGTCATCCCTAGTACTCATCTCCTCACACCTACCCAACAACCCCTAAGGAACCTACCCTGGATACCCGTAACTCTTCTTGTACTTCAAGAACAATCTCTAATATCTCATAATATTAACTAACACCTTTTTACATTAGAGATATAGTATCTTGGGGATCCAAATTTAACTAAGTACTTTGGAGCACTTATTCTAACTAGAGGAGGCTCAATTTCACCCTCAATCTTTCTCTTAGACTCTCTTAGTCCGAATCCATTTTACTCGGTCCATTTAAAAATGTATATATAAAATTATTTATTCATAAAAAAGAATCCTAATTCATATTGAAGGGACCTCCAACCATTATGTTTGAGTTACCACCCATTCCACACAATGGAAACCCTCCGACAAGCCCATCTATGACTTATCCAAGATTTTCCAACCCCCAAAGTTAATATCACATTCTATAAATCAAAAATATTTAATTATAATAAATTTTCATTAATTATTCTACTTAATTTCAATGAGGTATAATTTAAAAAAACCGACTGACATCATCATCCCACCAAAATCATATGGAACCTCAGGCATTCATCCTTTAAATAAATTCTTTAACCACACCACATGAAAACATTAGAATTTTATAAAATTTACACTATTATAAAGTGTAAATAAAACATTAAACATAAAAAAAATATCAAAAAATCAAAGGTTTATCATGGATGAAAACAAAAAAATGAAGGAGGATGAATATACCCAAAATAACCATAAAATTGAACCAAAACTACCCCATTCTATGGGGAATCAAAGAAAAAATGGGAGGGGATATGCCATCTGAAATTAACTCCTTTTGATTCCCCTAGTATAAAAAAGAATAAGGATACTGACCTTAATAATATGGGGTTTCCATTGTTAAAATAAACATAACAGTGCCTCGATCATAAAACAATCAAGATTTTATAGTGCAATGATCCCATGAAATGATAATTTAATAAAATAAAAAATGGAGGTCATAGTGTTACAACAAAGGAAGAGGGAATGGTCCTCGACCTAAAGTTATTTTGGAAGAGCCTATTTGGGTTGTGGCATGACCACTATAAGGTAGAGGAACCTAACCACTAGAAAACATCAATCCAGTGTGAAAGATATCTGTCACACCACAACTTCTTCTATAGTAGAACATAACCCTTTTCCATTCTCCAGATTGAAAAAACTTTTAACCCTCATAGAGTAATTCTGCACTATAGTTCATCACAATATGTTATATGTGTTATTATGTGACCTTCATCAATAACATAATTTCATCAATTTATTTGGTAATTATTTTGATGATAATTCAAGAACCTGAAACATCTTCTAATCCACTATCCATATACAAAAACATCTCATTTAGAAGTTACAATGATTAGATTCTCGATCTGAATTCTAACTCAAAAACACCCCCTTCTTTGGGAAAAAATTCAATATTCCACTCAATCTCATATCTTTTAATGTTTAATGTAATTAAAAACTCGACAACACAATCATTTCCATCCTCAAGATATTGAAATAATACTCCTTACATTAATTTCAACTTACCCCAATCCTTCATTCAACACTAATTGGTTTCATCCCAACACCAAATTCCAAAAGCATTTTATTCATACAACCCTCAGCACCAATGTTTATTATTCAATGAAAGCCAATCCAACCACTCATGATCAGTGAGAACACCAAGATTACACTCACCACACCATTCCATATTGACACACCAAGATGTATTCTACCAATTCATCCCTGAGATTATGGATCGTCACACCATAAGACTCCCATCACAATGGACAATTCCAATCAATGGATCCCCACAATATAAATATAACCTACCAAATCCATCAACATGATTAGTGTGGTTTACACCCAAACATAGCAGAAACTACACTAAAAATCTCATTAATCTTTAATTGGATGACCACTCTCAAAAAATCATGACCTAAACCATCGACACATTATCCCACCACCTGATCACAGTGCCTTATCTCTCAGAGGAATCATAAAATAATCGAATAACCCACACCAAAGTCCAAATGTATATCTTAGTAAATTCCATATTTGAATCACCAACCACCTATTCTATTAATTATGATATTGACCTAACCATAAACACACTACAGATTCAAGTCACTCTCATATCACCACAACTCTATCCCAAAAACAATTCCAATGCACCAACACCACTTGATAGGAATTTATATTCTTAGTCATGTTTTCCAATTGGGATCTAGATAAATTAATAACATTCCATAATATTGATATCCATGTGTCATATTGATTTACTATTAACTATTCACATTGAATCCACAACACTTCTAAAACAATGGTTTTCCATTTATAGTTCATATGTTTCTCCCTTCCATATGAGTATATTTATCATCACCCACTAAATGGAATCACTAGATATCTATATCACATTCTCTATCTATTATTTATCTTAATGACTTGACATGCCCATCCTACTCTAACTCAAGAGAAAATAATAAACATCCAACCACTAAACATTCTTATCTCACCAGTAATGACATACTTGAAGCACACACAAATTCACCCAACAATAATAATACGTGGGATAGTGTCTAGCGCTAAGGGTATATAATCCATTAAATGGGAGTCATTATAATGAAGAAGTAATTTATTGAATGAGAGATAATAAGATATTATACAAACAAAACCATGTATAAATAAATATTTAATCCCAATACATAAATATAATTTTATAATTAAGTATTTACAACTAAAAAGTATTATAATAAACACCTAATAAATAACCATGAAATCCAACATCTCCTGATCAACCAATTTGCGTAAGAAACATCTAGATTGATCACTAACCAGATCCTATATACCTATACCATAGTTTATAAAAATATAGGTTCAGATTTAAACTACAGTAAATATGATCATCATTGTAACATATCATAAAAAATGTGGAAGAACAATACTAAATCATAATGAATAAATAAATCTAATTAAATCATAAGCTAAATAGGTAAATGTATTTACCATCCTTGGCATAGCACAACTCACTATGAAACACATATAAGAAAGAATTCTATATAAAATAATATATATAGATGAAGGAACATAACTCCCAACTACCCAATAGAGTTTCACGCTCATTCCCAAATGGCTCACATAATGCTATCAACCCTCACATAAGTCATCCTTCCCTAAATTGGGTAATCATATCATAACCATTATGTATCCCATACATCCGGACCTGGACTCATCATCATTGCATCATCTATAAACATTTAGAAGTTTGGAAGATAATACATCCCATGTATCATGTATTATAAGTCATGATATCCCATCCCATGCTTGTACTACAATGGGAAGTCATATCCATCGTGGAAGAATACAAGTCTGTGATATACCCTCAATTTGTTATATCTTATAAAAAATATTGTAAACTAAGAGATTTCATTGAACACGTGAGTCCATTCCCTAACTATTAATCCATCACAACCTGAGTATTCCCACATAGTATACTACATATGAAGTGAGATTATAGAATAGGTAGAATCCAACCATCAATTCCCTCTCCATCCTAGATTTTAAAGATGACACTCAATAAAAAATTTGGGTTTCAATTTCCCATTTGACGTGGGTGGTGAAGCATATGAAATTAATAAACCATAAGATATATCTCACACAACCACATTAAAGAAGACTTCCAAACACATCTCCCACAATCATCTAACAAGATTCCCACCTTCCACCTCAATTTTTTAGATCTCAAACCAATACAGAAGCATCAATATTATAATCTTTAACCATTTCCACTATGTAATTTTAAAAACTATTACTTATTCATTTAATACTTCCAAAATTTTCTCATCATTTATTTTCCCATAATTAATAATGGTTTAAATAAATATTCTAGTAAAATACAAATTTTTTTAATTAATATCACATCAATGATCTATCATGCTAGTGATATAATAAAAAGAAGAAAAAAGTTTTTAGTATAAAACAATAATGTGGAAACTAAGGCCCCTAATATAATGCATTCAAAATTTTATCAAACTATAATTGTATCACTAATCCCTAATAAATAATCATTTTCAAACCACCATTTTAATATCCATATTTGAATTAACCAGTTCATTATGATTCATCTATCGGTAGAAAAAACATTAATAACACACAATTAAACATAATTATAATACAGTTTAAATATTTTATCAAATAGAAGGAAAATAAACTATTAAATTATCATCCCTCTTTCAATAATTAGAACATCATTTTTGGATTTTTTTTGTTTATGAATTTTCTATCATATAAACCATTCTAAACAATAACAACAAAAACCATAATTTAGGATCACTAGATTAATAAAAATATTAAGAATTAATAATAAAAACATATGATTTATTCTTTTTATTTAAATATCATTAAATAATTTTAATCTGAATGTGATTTCAAGATTATGAAATGAAAATTATAATATAAATCATGTGATATTAGTTTATCTTTATTATAATAATTTTTATATTATTATCATCTTATTTTCACTCCATAAATTTATCCTCAATAAAATCAAGCATTATTAACCCATTGTTTCACTTAAATAAAAGAAAAGTAACATATCCCTTATCTTATTATAGCCTCATTATTTTTTTACCAAAAAATGAGAGGGATAAGGTAAAGCATATGATTTGAAAAATATAGGATGGATCAAGCCGATTAGTAGAAGAATCGAAGTATTTAAACAAAAAATCTTGGATCACCTAGACTAAAGGAAAAAATAAAGTCAAAAAAGTGAAGACTCTATAATTTTAATTGATATTTACAGATATGTATTTCTCTAAATCTTTCTTGAAAAACTCTGTCAAACCTGACGACCTCAATTATCAGTAATTTTATTGATATTTAATTCAATATCATGGATCACTTTAAAACTACTAAAATTAATGAATATTTAATAGGGAAAAATATTTCATTTAATCTATTTGTAATTTATATAAAATCCATTATTTTCATTTATTATGTTCTTTTATATCATAAAACCATTCTAGAAATGAATTCTTGGAGAAATACTAAGTTCAATACATAAATCACAACACTTTTGCTGTTGTGGCTTTGTCCTTACATGAGCTAATATCAAGTGAGATTTACCTGAACACAAATAAGGGATTAAATGGATCACTCTCATGCAATAAAAAATTGGCTAACATTGATGTGAGACTAGAATATACCTAAACATGAGTAAGTGGGTTACCTTGATGTAAGATCATGACATGAATACATCAATATCTTTACATACCAATTAACATGATGTGAGACTAGATCCACATTTATGTAGTGAATGAAAAATAATTATTACCTTTACAAAAGTTTCAAACCAAATTTCCATTGCCCTGGAAAATTCATACTTACCCTTATATAGGAAATAAAAAACAAATGACCTTTACACATGTTAAAAAAGGGAATTATCCTTACAGAGAGAATGAATAACCTTGTTGATTAAATGTAATTGATTTTACCTTTACCTGGTGATGGGGTCATAGATAACAAAAGATTTAAAAAAAAATCCATTAAAATAAACTCATAAATAATAAATAAATAAATTTATTATCATATCTAAAATTTAATATTTATTTCTAAAATAAATAAGCCACTTTAAAATTACTTCCAAAAATTAAAAAAATATTTTAAATAAAATTTAAAAATATAAAAACTACTATGATACACAAAATAACCTAGTATGATAAAGGAAAATCCTAAGGGAAATATGAGACTTTACATCAAATACCACTAAAAATATCATTCTAGAGATTTAAAATTAAATCTAAGAAGGAAACAGAAAAGAGTACCAAAACACCCCATGAGATATAAATTAAATAAATCACTACATCCAAATGACAAAGAACACATCATGTGAAAATAGTTCATAATCATGCATCACAAATATCCTAAACCTGACTATCAAAAGAGATACCACTTGAATAAGTAAAAATACATCTAAAACCCCTATTCATGATGATAAATAGTCTTATAAATCATCATCAATTCTATTTTTAATCAATATAGAATCTCAATAAGATGAAATAGATCATCACATCAAGGTTCAACCATGGAATAACATGGGGAATTTAGCTCACATATGATATTCCATCTTTTAATTACTCTTATCTAATCTACTATTCCCAACCGGACATGAACCAATGGGATAAAATTCACATTAAACACCTTCATATGAGGGTCTTAAATCACAAAACGTAACTCCTCAAAGGTATCATGATTCCCAATATCTATCTCACCTCAATTTATGATGTGAGAAACATCATGAAGTTATCAAAAACAATATAACATATATAAAACATCATGAATCTATCTCATTATTGGGGGATATTCTGGTTGATACCCCTTAAATCCAACATATATCAACACATTGGATGGTCCAATAGAATGGAGAGAATGTTTACTCCCATTCTCAAATGATTACTTCCCATGAAAAGATGGAACCCTCAATAACACATGTTATCTAACATCCAAATTGATAGGCCTCATCCAATGATCTAAATATGACTTATGATGATACTATGCTACCTTAGTTATCAAATGGATCATTTATACATTCTATGGCCTGCTCTAGCCTAATTATATTCCAATAATATTATATTATTTGACCTTAGTTCAACAAAATAGAGATTAGAAAAGATGGTAATATAGTGATTTGGATGGATCTATACCAATAGTGGAGTGATAACTATTATTGTAATAAAAATACACTTGGCATTGGTACCTTACCAATTAACTGCCAAAATATATAATTCATGTGGGAATCATATAGTTTAGTGTCTGGATAGGCCGCTCTATCTGAAAATACATATATAGACGAGAATTAGTGTTAAAGAATATCTAAGAGACAAATCACACTAGCTAACACACTAAAATCTTGAGGTGGAACATGGATCACAATCAGAGATGTGCATATTTATAAACCCATGAATCCCACCACCTACGCTAAATAATAAATTAATAGAATATCCAATGAGATCGAATCCTAAATTTCTTGGATGTTAGTTTACTTAATCAAGTAGTCTATAATCACCGATATCACATCATAACCTCTATGTAATCGAGGTAACTCATTTATGTTGTTTATAGAGATTTAAACCCACTTAAAATGGGAAATATCATGTGGATAATGAAACCCACAAAGTACATGGTACTAAACCTTCACCTTTTGAAAAAATAAACATTGATACATTAACTCTACAACCAATATCTTCATACTAGACAACCAAATACACCTCGTAGAGAAAAATATATCTTCATCAAAACATGGTGTAACTTCATGGGTGTTCATTGGAATTCTCAATGAACCAAATCATGAATCAATGAGGAATAAATATATTCCCTTAAAATAACACCTTATAATGGTCATCCTCCGACCACCCCTCAGCGGTATTATGAAAATGAAATTGATCACACTAAACCTCTCCCTTAGAATATTTATATTGGGACTCCTCCACCTACTACACTAGAAATGAATGTAGATTAATTTGATAAATATATCATCCACCATCAACTACTACCATATCATTTTACATGGAAGAAAAATATTCCATTACTCTCCATAATTCTTCAGACTCACACATGACTTCTCCACAAGGCTTCCTGCACATTGCATTAACAACAACATTTTATATTCCTAGTGTATATGAAATCTATAAGTCATAATAATATTCAAAACATATCCACCACTAATAATGTAAATTCAATTCAAGATGTAAAAATTTATACATTGGGATCTTGTGAACTGTGAAGACCAAAAATCAATGATTTCTGAGGAAACACATTTTTTTTCAAAGAATATCCACCCAAAAAATATCAATATCATGAGTGACATAGTTAAATTAATTAATTCCTAAATACAGAGAATCATAATAGATAAATTCCCTATACTATATTAGAACAAAAACCAATCCAATATGGGAAGGGTTATTATAAAACATGAATGAAAAAACATCTTCTGAAAACCAATGAACTAAAACTTTCACTAAACTCATCTTCAAATATATTTAATAATCCATGCTTTGGTCAATCTAAAAGAAGGACTGATTGTTTATTGTAAAAACTGTCATGGGTGTCACAATTTGAGAGAAGTTAGGTATGAACCTCTTATAATAACCAGTATAACTATAGAAACACTACACCTACACAACATTCTTAAGGGATTCCAAACAAAAAATCACCTTCATATTAGAAGGATCCATGACTACCACATGTTGAAACATTACATATCTAATGAAACAGGCCTCATGGGACAAGAAAGAACACTTTAAGAGCTTCATGTATAGCTAATGGTAAAAATAAACTCCTAAAATATCTAGCAAGTGATATATTTACTATGTCTCCAACGTAGAGAACATAAGGATTCCATTTATAAACACCACCACAAATAGATCTAAAAACACATGGAACACAAAATTCATCATTCTCATGAACATGGTTAGAGATTTTTTCACACCAAAAGACATAAAAAATTATAATGCTTATAATGTAATAAAAAATTATTCTTTGTGGTATCCTTATCCTTCACTTATATCAGATGATATACATACCACAAATGGATCTTTGATAACTTGATATCTCCCTAAACTAATTGCATAATTCACCAATATGAAAGATATGACAACATTTATTTACCGTGAAATAATTTAAATGGTGATAATCGATAAAAAAGTTTTAATATCCATAATCCATATTTTCAAAAATAACAACGCACCCCAAGTTGAAACACAAGGTTGAATTTATCCTCATCACATGAGGTTATCAACCTAAATCTATAGCTACCATTACTTATTTTGTGACATCCTATATGGATACATCAATGTAAGAGTGACACCTGACTAAGATCTATCCTAAACTCAATTTCTTATTATGTGGGTATTATCTCAACCTCTTCTAGAAATAAGTAAGGTTATTTTTCTACAACCCTAAGAAAAAATTTTTTTTTATCTAATATAAAACAAAAAATTTTCCCCACTATCAAATATCAAAACGGCTCAGCATGCCTTCAACCCATCCAAGGGTCTCACAATCCAAAAAATATGTTTTTTTCTCTATAAATTTCAAGAATATGACATGTATAAATCCACAATATCCTACAAAAATATATAATATATATGATTTGAAAATATAGGAAGCTTCACGAAGAGAGATATTTCTCTAACATCATCTCACAATTTATTGACACCTCATACAAGCTTGCTCTACCTATAACCATGGTAGTCAATTCTAAGTTAATTGGACGTTTATCTTCCATAATTCCTAATGAATAGAATAAGTAAGGTGAAATTTAGGAGTGAAAATCTCCTGAACCAAACAAATAATATAGAAAAGTGGAAAATAGTAGATTAATACCTTTCATGATATACAACTCACATGAAATTGGAAAAAATAAGTTATTCATCTGACTCTGACCTAATATACGAACTCTTTAGCCCTAATGGAGACCACCTAAAGGGCCACACGATGCTCATTTTCCTTTAAGGAGAAGGGGTATCATGATACTATCCTCTACTCACACCGTCCAATGCCAATATATTATAGAAAAAAGCATACTACTGATAATCTTGCCTTAACAAATACTACTGTAATGGATAATCCTAAAGAAGGATACCAACCCCACAATAACTATCAAGGAAGGATGAAAACTATATCTTATAATGTATTTTATCATTACTCGAAAAACACACCCTGATAGATTAGTTGTATTGTGTTTTAGAACTACCATACCCATAAGATAAAGATGATGAATAGTGGAACCAAATTCCCACTATCTAAAACATTTTTTGACTAGGAAATTGAGAACCATTAAAAACAACTATTCTCCCAATAAAATCTTGAAAACTCCCCTCCCAATATGATCCATTCATGGATAGTGTCCTATTAATTAACTATATCCTTGATAGCACCTAGTGGTAAATCTTCACAATAAATGGTGGGACCTAATGATATATCTTTTGATGAAAATCCCCCTAAAATTTAATTTCCCAAGTCATCTCATCTGGTATCATGTCCAATCCATAAAAATAGGTTTTTATATTGGATACTGAACTCCCACACATTGTTACACCCCATATAAATGGTAATAATCACATGATTACATGCATCCCTCATGATCTAAGAATGAAACACATCCTTAAACTAGTCTTGGAACTTCTACCACATAACAACTGAATCCTTATGTAATAGACACGTCCCGGTATCCTAGAGTCTGTGACCTAATGTGTTAAATTAGAATAAGATTGAAGAATGCACATCCCAAAGTGCCTAATATTTTAGTAGTCTTGGTAAATTAGATAAATACTTGAAATTCACAGTACATCTAAAACATAATATACAAAGTGAATTTCATTGAGTTTTCCATTATTCCCCATTTGTGTAACCCTGCATATCAGCCATAATATATATCTTAGCTTAGTAGGAAAAATAAAAAATAATAAATGGGTGAGCATAAATGATCATTAAATGAATATATGAAATTTTTTATAGGAAATACCAATTATGGAAAGTAAAATAACTGAAACACAATCCATTTAATGAAAAACTAGATCATAATATGACTGATATAAAAAAGATCAAATAATTCCATGGAAACAGTATAATGAGATAGAAAACTTATAAATGGAAATTATACATGTATAATAATGACATAGAAATCAATAAATAATATGATACAGGTGGAATTAATTATCATGGACATCTGAAATATACCTTCAAGGCCTACACCGAGACATCTAAAAATAAATGGGCAAGGCCTCGGTGAAATCCCAATATTGTTTTTTCTCATGAGACCTACCAATGCATAGAGGGGATACAAAAGGCCACAATCATCACCAAATCAGTAAAATGAAATATTAATACGAATTAGGTGATATATAAACAACATATACATTCAAAATGTAAATAAAATTCCCTAATCAAAAAGTATAATCAATTTTATTTCTGAGAAATACGGAGAATGGTAAAAAAAAATAGAATATCTGTAGTCAAATTTATCATAAACTACTTAATTAAATATATTAGATGATATCATAATATATCATCTTCAATGAATTATGAAAATTTAACAAATTATGACAACATAAATGAAAATACTACAATAAAGTCATTGAAATTTGTTGAGATAAATACACATTTTTTACACAAAAATTATTTATTTAAAAGGAATCATAATTTTATAAGAAAAAAGATTCATTGAAAAGATCCTTGTAATATTTTAAAGGGTCATTTAATGAAATATGGTGTCATGATGGTATATAAAATTATCTCATTCCATATATGTTATAAACAATGGTCCTTATATATTTTTATTTCAAAAAAGTCATAAAGTACCTCATTTGTAAAAAGACAGAAATATTTAATTCAAACCATTTTATAAAAATTAAAACATGTGTAAAAATAATTTAAACATATTTTGCATAATAGTAAAAACAGTTTTTTTTTATTTTTGTAGAAAACATGGACATGGAAGGAAAATGTACCCCAATGGAGACTTAAACTTAAAAAATTCCAAATAATAATGAGTTTATAAAATAACCCTTACCACTTTATAATCAATATAATCGGAATCCACATAACATAAATAAATCTATTTGGATCTTAAAATACCATAATCATCATAAAAATAATCACAAAATTCATTCTTGGGTAGCATATTCAGGACACTAAAGAAATAAGTAGTGTATAAGGTATGTGTCTCATGAAAAAAAAAGTGAGACAAAAATAACTTACTTGGAACATTATTTTTGTTGAACATGATTTAACCTCTTGAATAATGTGTTAAATCATTTAATTAATTTATAACAGAATAATATTCATATTTATTATATCATATATTATCCTATAAAATTATCTCATTATCAATTTGTTAATAATATCTGGTTTTTACCATTGTTTCAGTTATTACCTGCTACATTTTCCCCTACACGTTTCACCATGTATGTACCACTTCTTCTCTATAGGACATAGTTCCACCATATCAAGAATGATGTTAAGATTATATATATAATAATTAATTATTATAAAAAAATATAAAATATTTCTTTAATGGTGAACATAGAAAATGAATCACATCGTTTCATGGAGACGGTAGGTCGTACACACGCACGATTTAAAGTATCACTCCACTAATTATTAAAGGGTAAAAATTTTATGGTATATTAATTTTTGTAAATTAAATATCATGTTATATTTATTATGAAATTCCATTTTATACATCATTATAACTATCCAAATAATGTGTTTATGAAAAACAATAACACCACGATGTGGAAATGGAAAGTCATACGTATACACACACGGTGCTTCTGTTTTTCAAAGGATGTATAAAAGGAGGAATGTGGTTGTCCCATAATAATAATAACATATAATAAAAAAGATTATACTTGAGTTATTACATTATTATGTAAACACAGATGAATAGAGAGAGGAAGATGAAATGGGCTTGGATGACTTGGTAAAAACAATTACATCTCCATCGATGGACATCTATTAGATCACTTATTAAGGGATCTAGAGTTAGTTGCTTTGGAATAAAATGAGCTCCGTAACTTGATTAAGTACGTTTTTAGGCAAACTTTTCATGGTTTGGTCAAGATATAAGGCTCAAAATGGTGTGAGGATGTTATGGTGGAGGTGACCTTTTATAATTGTGGTGTGGGGTACTTTTGGAAACTCAAAAATATTAAATTAAAATAATTTAATTTTTATTTTTAAAAGGATAAAAAGTGAATTATTTTTAATATTAGATGAATATGTGTCTATATTTTCTCATTAAATAATTTTTAGATAGGTTTAGGTCATATTCTATTCCTTATCCTTCATCTTTTACACTTATTTAATCCCTTTAACTCTTACAATGGAAACATGTTTTTTACTCATTATTGGTTAATATAGTTATTCTAAAATACCAAAAGAACAATAATAAATTATGAATTAAATTTTAAATCTTATAAAATCATTTAGATGAATTTTATAATTTTATGATTTTTCTATCATTTAAAAAAATAATATTTATTTTAAAATATCATTACTGTCAAATTTGACACTATTCATTACTTGAATTTTTGAAAAATATTAATAAACAAGATAACATTGAAAAAAAACTTAATAAATCATTAATATGTCTAGGTAGTATAAAAATTTTTGTATTACATTAATTTTATAAACATTTATTTATTTAAATATTATATATCTAATTTAATTGATATTTAAATTAAATAATGAATTACTGCCACATCATTGTACACGACATTAAGATAATTATTTATTTCATAAATATTAAAAATAAATTAGCATGATAAAGATAAAAATTTTATATTTAAAATTAATATTTATAGTCAAATATATATTCTCAATTACTACATATAAAAAATTGAATAATTTTAAAAACAAAAGTATGACATATTTGGATTTCCCAATAACAAAACATTATAAAAATAATAAAGACATCAGAGTGGCTTAAATAGGCTATATAATCAGAAGAAGGGTGATTTTCTTAAAAAAAACTCATATAATAAAATTTTGACATGTTTTACAGAAAATTGATAATATTTATACTGTTATTTCAACCCTTAATTACCTGTTTTACCCATAATTGTGAAAACAAAAATTACTAAAGTTAATATTCATATTGTACAAAAATAAAAGGGATATATTTCCTAAATTTAAATATTACCATTCAAAATATATAATCCATCTTTAAAAATTCAAAACACGTAATAGGATAAAATTAATTTAAGACTATTCCAATAGGTGGAATGAGAAAAAGGGTTTTTAAAGTGAAAACGTTCAAAAGATTGAAATGTTTTTATATCCAAATTAAATTATAAATTTATTCCAATGACCTAAATAGTATTATATTTTATCTAATTATATTTTAAAACCAATCAAAAATATAATTTAACACTATAAATTTTTTACCCGAAAAAGTTGTTTTGAATTAAAATTCAATATTTTTTAACTATTCATCAAAACATGAAACTGGCCAAAAAAATACCAAAATTAAATTAAATAAATTTTATATATTTTTATTTAAAATAAAATCATTATTTTGTAATATATAATTTATAAAATTTACAAAAATTGAATTTAAATTCATTGTACCATAAAAAGGTAGAAAAACAATCTTTTATAAAAATACACCTTTTATGAGAAAATATTGATATGTTCTTATATAATTTATAGAAAATACATTGTATGAATAATAAAAATAATATTGAAAATATTATAAAAAATTTTAATTAATATCATTTAATTGTAGAAATTTTCACATAATAATTGTTTTTAGAAACATTACATTTATATTAAATTTCTTTCTATATTTATTTCTAATTAATTTTTAATCAATGAATTAAAAAATATATTTTCATAAGTTAGTTAATATTATTCAAAACCACCAATTTAAATTCTCTATGATGATTTAATTTTTAATATTAATATTAATAGTTTTTTCATGGTTCTTTGAAGCTCAATGTTGTGTGCAACAGAAGATATCAAAGATATTAAATTCAAAAAGAGACATATTATAAAATATTGGGGGGGTTAAATTATCCCCAAATTCACTAAATTTAATCATCAAAATTTGAATTCAGGATGGAAAACTAGGTGTTTGAATTTCCAAAATATTTTTGTGGGAATTCCTTATCAGAAAAAGTACAAATGAAACCACCACTTTGAAATAAAAAATGTGAAGTAATTAGGTCATTAGAGAGAACACATTCTAGGGTTAAAAATACATAAACATGGAAATAAAAGAGAAATGTAACTGTAATGTTCTTATATAGATTCATATTGAAGAAGGTAATGTGAAAGTTAACAATCACAAAACCATTAATCGTATAATTGGTTAAAATAACACTAATTTCATCATAAAAAATGTATACGTATAATGTTTTTATTTTAAGATAATTTTCATATAGTTGAGGAATTTTATTATTATGTAGACTAATAAAATAATAAATTATACTTAATTGACAATTATTGTTTAATATTTTCATTAATTTCCACCACAAACTCATGTTTTTCTCTAAACAATGTGTATTTTAGATGAATTTTTCATGCCCAAAAATTTCGAATCAACTTCCATGTATAAAAATATCCACGAAAGTATAAGTATATATTCCTCCTATATTTATTAATTAACTCAAATAAAAAATTATTAGGATATGATAAGATAATTCCCCAAAAATAATAATCCTTTATTTGATGAAAAGAAACTCTAATCTCCAAAATTCAACAGTAATAACCAATGTTCCACATAGATTATTAAAAAAATAACAATACATACATATAAGTAATATATAATAATATTGGAATCTAAAAATCTGAATGATTTGATCACATAGGCTTCCAAATAATGTCAATCACTCTAAATGTCTCATAAATTTTTTCCCTAAGTCACTTAATCTCTATGGTATTTTGATCATTTTCCTGAATCAAAATAAGTACACAATAAAATAATATTTTAATATAAAAAAAATGAACCTTTATTCCTCAAAATATTTTGTTTACCATAATCTTGTAGAATTCAATAAAAAGAGAACATCTTCTAAAATAACACTAATCACTTAATCATGAAATCTTTTCCAATGCCAAGGCTATCAATTTGATAAAACAAATGTACATTAAATCGAAATAACTTTTTTATCTTTGATAGTTTAAATAAAATATCATTCTAACCTGGAATTCACATGGGATAGTGAATTGTGCTTCACCCTTGTCGCCCTTCAGTTGAGGATTCAAACCCTGCAGCCTTGTCGGATGTGTCGGGTTTTCACCGAGTCCATGAGTTGTCTTTTTCTAAAAATATATTACTATTATCCAAAAATGAGATAATCATCCTAAAAGATAACCCAAATATATTATAAATTACAAAAATATATTAACCGTAATGTTTATCCCATTTGTTTAATTTTTTATTCCCAATAATATAATAACCAATAATTAACTTAAATTCAATTATCACATAAACCCTAATAGTTATCCTTAAATTTAAACAAATATCCATAAAATAAAATGGAATTATTCCTTAAATAAATTTTTCACACATAAAAATCAAATGAGTTTTCCTCCTAGATCTAAGTCATTCTAAATCTAGTTATCATGGTTTCTACTAAACATGCCTTGATACAAACAATAATGACCCTCAACCTAGTAGCCCAAAGTCAGTGTCGTACATTAGTGCACTGTAATAATATAAAGGGAATCACATCCTAAAGGACCGAATAGTTTTGTCATCTTGGTAATGCAAGTACAAACTTGAAATTCATATTTCATCTGAAACATAAAATACACTAATAATTTCATTTAGTCTACCATTATTCCCTATTTTGGTAATGCTACATATGAGTCATAATATATATCTTCATATACAAGAATAAATTAAACCTAAAAAGGGGTTATCTCAGATTATCTGTATGGGTATATAATAGACGAAGCTAAGAAATATAAAATATAGCTAGTTAAATCAACGAAACCCATGCTATTTAATCAATAACATGAGAATAATATGGAAGGTATATAAATGATCAAATAATTCCATATAAACAATCAAATGAGATAAAAAAACATTTCCATAGAGATTATACTAACTCAATAATTACATGGAAATAAATAATTAATCTCATTATGATGGAAAACATAATCCTGGGCATTTTAAATATACCATCGAAGCTACAGCCAAGACATCTGTAAATAAATGGGTTATGCCTCATCCAAATCCCAATCTAGATTATCTCATGAGAACTAACAATGCATCGAGGGACTATAGTAGGTCTCACATGTCACATACTAAGTCCAAATAATTTCTCATTCGAAGGTGGTGAAACAAAAACAACATATACATATTAAATGGAAATTAGTCTCCCTAATCAGTAAACATAATCACAAAACATTATGAGTAATTTGGGGAATGGCCTCAAAATAGCACATCCACATTGAAAATAATCATAAAAATTTTAAGAAAATATGGTTAATGATATCATAATAGATTAAATTAAATGAACTATAATATTAAATAAAGGATGTTGAAATAGATGAAAATACTCTAATAAAATAATTGAAAATTCATGAGAGAAATACCTCATTTTTATATTGAAATTATTTTTAAAAGGACAAAAAATTTTCAAATAAAACAATTTCATTGAAAGTAAAATTGTAAAACTGTAATGTAAGGTTCAATAGGTTAAGTAATCATGATGGTGGAAAATATTTTCATGCCTCATAAGTTAAAAAATTTTCCCATCTATATTTTGGTTGAAAAAAGTATTAAAGTATATCATTTGGAAAATGAAAAAAAAATTCCTTTCAAACCATTTTATAAAAAGTAAATAATGGATAAATCTCTCAATTTTTTAAAATAATAGTAAAATCCATTTTGAAAACATTTTTATAAAACATGAAAATCGAAAAACAAGTTCCCTAGTGGAGTCTTATATTTTAATGGTCCCAAATAATAATAAAATTTTGAAATAACACTTACCACTTTATAATCTGAAGAATTTTATGCCCCATGAAAGAAATATGATTATATAGATATTAAAATACCTTAATCATTATAATAATACTCATAAAATAAATTCATGGTTAGTGTATTCACCACACAAAATAAAGAAGTTTTGTATAAAGTATGTGTCCTAAAAAAATTAAAGTTTAACAGAAATCCCTTAATTATAGATTTATTATAATTGAACATGAATCAACCGTCAATATAATTGTTTGAATCATATTATTAATTTATAATAGAACTCTATTTAGATTTATGATACCATATTTTATCCTCTTTTATTATCACATCACTCATTTATTAATATTATTTCGTTATTACCCTTCTTTTTGTTGATAACTACTCCATTTTCCTATGAACGTTTCATCAAGTTATTCATAATTCTTGTACATAGGATAAAGTTACATCATATATATAATTATATTAAGGTAATAAATATCATATTTAATCATTAGATGATTTTTTATAATAATTCTTAATTGATGATCAAGGAAAATGAATCACATCATGTCATGGAGATGGTTAGACGTACCTACACACATGCAGGAGTGTCATTCCCTTAATAATGAAAGGGTAAGAATGTTTATGGAATATTAATTTTTAAAAATAAATATCACATAATATGTATTATTAATTTAAATTATATACATCATTTACACAACCAGATTAAGTGGTGAAGAAAAATAAATTACACCATGATGTGGAGAAGATAACTCATACATATGCACAATTGATGCTTTCATTTATAATAGGATGGATAAAATGAGGAATATGGTTGTCCGATAATCATAATAACATATCATCATAAATATGATAAATTATTTATTACTTTATAATGGAAAAAAACAAATGAATTGAATGTAGAATAAGAAATTAACTTTGATGATTTAGTAAAAATAATTACCTCTTCTTCGGTGGACTTCATTTAGATCTCTTATTAAGGTATTTAGAGAAAGTATTTTTGTAAGACCTTGAACTCAAGATCAAGTATAATGATGTTATGAGGAAAAATTTTAATGTATTGATCAAGATAGAAGGCTAAAAGTGGTGCGATGAAATGTGGAAGTAGGTTTCCTTTTATAATTTAGGTGAGAGGAACTATTAAAAACCATAAAAATATAAAATCAATTTAATTTTCATTTAAATTTTGAATAAAAAGAAATTTATTTTTATGATAATATGAGTATGGATTGAAATAATCTCATTAAATAACTTTTATAAAAGTTTAGATCATATTATTACACTTATCCATTGGCATTAACTCTTTTTTAATCCATTTAACTCTTATAGTGACAACATGTCTCTTTACTCCATAAGGGTGAATATTGATAACATAAAATTCTAAATGATTCATAAATTTATCATTAATATATTTTTAAAACTTATCCCATAATTTGACCTAATTTTATATTTTTAGGAATTTTATATCATTTAATAAAATATTATTTATTTTCGAATATCATTAATGTCAATTTTGAAATTGTTCTTTACATTAATTTTATTTAAAACTAAATACACAAGATAATATAGAAAAAATCTTTAATACATAAATAATATTTATTATCAATCTATAAATTTCATGGATTACATTAATTATCTCATATTATATTTATTTTAATATTTTTAATGTCAATTATTTTATATTTCCATAAATTAAATGATCACTACATCATGAGTGTGTAAACTTTTAAGGTACTCATTGATTTCAAAAAAAATTAAAACAATTAATATTATTAAGATAAATATTTTATATTTCAAATTAATATATATATATATATATATTGAATAACCACATATATAAAATGTAATATTAATAGAAACTTAATTATGACATATTATTTTTTCCTTAGAATAAAATATTATAAATGTATTAAAGTCATCCAATTTAGACCAATAGGCCTTTAAATCATACCATAAATAAATTTGGTCTACAATAACTCATAAAATAAAATTAATACAAGGGTTAGAGTAATTTTTTAATATTTATAATATTATTTTCACCTATAATTATATGATTTATAATTACATGTGTTTAAAAAAATACTAATGTTACTATTCATATTCTCCAAAAAAGGACCTATTTAATAAATTTGAACTATATAATTCCAAATATTTAATCCATTTTTCAAAATTCATAACACATAATTAGGTAAAATTAATTTAAAATTAATCCTATAAATAGAATGAGAAGAGTAGTTTTTAAAGTGGGAATATTCAAATCATTTAAATGTTTTTATATCCAAATTAAAAGTCAAATATATTACAATAAAACAAAATGGTTTAATTGATATAAAATTTAAGTAATTATACTTTAATAATAGTAAATAATATAATATAACACTATAAATTTCATTGATTAAAAAACTGTTTTCAAATAGAATTCGGTATTTTTATTCTATTCATTAAAATAAGAAACTCATCAGAAAAATATTAAAAATCCAATAAAAGTAAATTTTGATAATTAAATTTAAAATAATAATTTTATTTTTTTCAAATATAAATTATAAAAGTGCATAAAATTATATTTAAAACAATTGTTCCATCAAAAGGTAGTAAACCATTCTTTTATAAAAATGGATCTTTTATGCTTAAAAGTGGACTTGTTCAAATATCATTTCTAGAAAACAAATCAGATGAATGTTAAAAATTATATTGAATATATAATATATAAATTTAATTAATACCAATCACTAATATTAATTAATTTATATTATTAGGATAAATGACCTTTATTATATAATAATAGTTTTTATAAAAACATTTCATTTATATTAAAATGGTATTTATATTTATTTATAATTAACTGGTGATTGATTAATTAAATTATATATTTTCATAAGTTATATAGTTCTATTCATAACCACCAATTTAACATCTAAGAGATAATTTCATTTTAAATATTAATTTAAATAGTATATCTTGGTTCTTTTAAGATCGATGTTGTGTGGAATGTAAGCTATCAAAGAGATTAAATTTAAAAATAGACATACCATAAAATATTGGGTGTTATATTCCACCCTCTTTTAGTAAATTACATTCTAGATATTTGAACATTATGATTAAAACTAGGGGTTTTAATTTTAAGAATATATTTTTTGAAATACCACATTAGAAAAAGGATTAATGAAACCTCCACTTCAAAATAAAGAAAGGGAAGTAAAAAGGACAACAATGATAAAACATACAAGAGTTACATGTAGAAAAACATGGATATAATATTTAAAAATAACTATCACATTCTGATAAAGAGAGATAGAAAACATGGTAATGAGAAATTTAACAATCACAAAACCATAAATCTTATAACTGGTTAAAAGACCATTTATTTATTTGTAAGAGAAGTTAAAAAGATAACGTTTTAGTTTAAATATTCCTTTCATAGGGATGAGTAATTATATTAATAACTAGACTAATAAAATAAGAAAATATACTTACTTTAAAATTATAATTTAATCATTTTATAAATTTCTACTAAAACTCATATTTGTCTCCAAAAGACAAGTATTTAAGATAAATTTTTCATGCCTGCAGTTTTTTAATCAACTTCTAGGGATCAAAAAAATCCAAAAAAGTACTAGTATCTATTACTACTATCTATATACATTTGAAAACCAAAATGGCCAAGATAGTTTATTATAATACTCAAAAAATAATAAGCCTTTATTTGATGAAAAAAAAAATTTAATCTCCAAAAGTTATCTGTAATTACCCAATTTCATGATAGATCATTCATAAAATAACAATAATTACTTATAAATATCATCGAATAATATTGAAACCCAAACATCAGAATTATATGATCACGTAGTCTTCCAAATAATATATATCACTCTTAATGTTTCATACAAAAAAATAAATTTCCTAAATCACATAATCTCTAAGATATAATTACTATCTTCTTGAATCCCCCAAAATCCATAACTAAATCATATTTGAATCCAAAATGAAATTCATCATTTATTTCTCATAATTTTTAGTTTACATTAATCTTATAGTATTCCCAAAATAGAGAACGTATTCTGGAATAAAATTAATCAATTAATCAGCAAATCATTTTTCAATCACAATGTTATCTATTCGATAAAAAATTTCCCTAAAATTAAGAATATTTTTTTACCATCAGATATTTTAACTAAAAAATTATCATTCTAACTAGGACTCCAAATAGGATAGTGGTTGGTGATTAACCCTTGTCGCCCTTAGTCTATGGGTTCAAACCCCATGGCCTTTCTGGATGTGATGGGATGTCACCCAAACTGTAGGATTCAATTTTTCTAAAAATATATTAATATTATATAAAAATGTGACATGTATCTTAAAAAATAACCCAAATATATTAAATATTAATCATATTTTTTATCTAAAAAGGTTATCATATATGTTTCATTATGTATTCATAATAATATAATTAACCACGATTACCTTTAATTCGAAGATCATATAAAACCTAAATGTTATCCTTAAAATTAAAAGTATGTCCATAAAATGAAAAGGCGTTATTCCTTAAATAAATATTTCCCACATACTAAACCAATGGGTTGTGTTCCGTAATCTATGTTTTCCTAAATCTAGTTCCCAAGGTTTCTACTAAACATACCCTGATACCAACTATAAATACCCTAACCCTAATAGCTCAAATTTTGTGCCTACTTTGTTAAATTATTATAAGATAGAATGAATAAAATAAAAATATATTGAATAGATTAGTATTCTTGGTATACTAGATACATAATTGAATATCAAAATACATTTTAATCAGAAAATACACAATGAATTTGATTGAGTCTTCCATTATTACAAATTTGTGTAACCCTTCATATTAGTAATAATATATATCATAACATCATAAAAAAATAAAACATAATAAAGGGGTGTTATAGGATTCTTAGTAAGGGTACATATACCACAGAAGCTAATAAATACCAAATATTCAAATGTAAATAACGGAAACACATGCTATTTAATCAATAACATAAGCATAATATGGTTGGTATAAAAATGGTCATATAATGTCATATAAAAAATACCATGAGATAGAAAAATTATTGATGTTGAATATACTAACCTAATAATCACTTGTAAATCAATAATTAATCTCATAATAATGTAATGAATAATGTTGGACTTCTCAAATATACTAACGAGGCCTCGGCCAAGACATATGAAAATTAACGGGTTTGGCCTCAACCAAATCCCAATCTGGTTTTTCTAATGAGAACTACTGATGCATTATGAAATTATATATGAAACCGCCTATCAGTTTCAATGTCAAATTAATTCCTCATATGAATGCTGTTAAACATAAATAACTTATAAATATGATATTTTAAAAACATTCCCCAATCAGTAAACATAACCACAAACTATTTTGAGTTATATGGTTAATGGTATCAAAATAGAGCATCCACAATCAAATTTATCATTAAATATTTTATAAAATTTGGTATATGATATATTAATAGATCAATTTTAATTAATAATTATATTCAACATATTATGTTTCCATAGATGAAAATTATCTAATAAAATAAATGAAAATTATTAATTGAAATAACAATTGTTTAAATTGAAATCATTTATTTTAAATGACCTGAGATTTTAAAAGAAAACATTTCAATTGAAAATGTTTTTAAACTTTTAAATTAATATTTAAGTCATTAAAGATTCATGATGGTATAAATAACATTATAATTTCATAATTTTTAAAAAATTTCCTTTTGTACTTTTGTCGAAAAAGTTACAAAGTACCTCCTTTGGAAAATGATAAAAATATTCCATTAAATCATTTTTATAAAAATTATAAAATAGGTGAAAAACAATAAAATTTTGAAGGATAATATTAAAAAAACATTGGATTGAATTTTTTTGAAAACATGGAATTGGAAGAGAAATTTTCCCCAGGGGAGACTTTAACATAAACAATCCTAAAAAATAATGAGATTCTGAAATAACCCTTACCACATTATAATCAGTAGAATCATATTCCCCATCAATGAAAAAAATTATATAGATATTAAAATACCATAATATTAAGAATAGTACTCATAAAATACAGTCATCAGATGTATATACACCACAGAAAAGAAACAAGTAGTGTATGAGGCATGGGTCCAATAGAAATAAATGTGAGACTAACATCCCTTACCTTTCACTTTACATTACTTGAATGTGCTTTAGACTCCTATATAATGGTTTTAATACTATTATTAATTTATGAAATAAACATATTAATATTTATTATATCATATATTATCTTTTTATATTATCTTATCACCTATCTGTAAATAATATTTAATTATTACCCTTGATTTGGGTGTTAACTGCTTCATTTTGCAATGCATGTTTCATCGTGTATGTTCGGATTCTTGTGCATAAGATATAGATAAATTATCTCTAGAATTATATTAAGTTCATAAATATAATATTTATCCATTATATAAATTTTTATAATCATTATTGATTGGTGAACATGGAAAATGAACTGCATCATATTGTGGAGACAATAGGCCATACATACACACAAATACAATATCACCCCCTTAATGGTGGAAGGATAAGGACGTTTTTGTTATATTGACTTTATAATAACAAATATAATCTCATATTTATTATGTATATTCATTATATACATCATTATACCCATCCAAATAATGTTTTTAAGAAAACATATAACAACACGACGTAGAGATGCTAAGTCATGCATTCTCACCCGCAGTACTTTCATTTTTCATAGGATAGATGAAAGGAGGCATATGGGTGTCCAATTATCATAATAACATGTCATAATATATATAATACATTATTTATTACTTTTTAATAAATAAAACATATGAAGAGGAAGTGCAAGAAGAAATGAACTCTGGCCTCTTGTAATAAACAATTATCTCTTCTTCGGTGGATTTCATTTAGATCACTTCTAAAGGGATCTATAGTTGGTTTTTTTTGGAATAAATTGACATCCAAAACATGGATAAATATTTTGGGAGGAGAGATGGGTAGTTTTTTTGGGATCTAAAATTCTCAATGTTGTGTGAGGAAGTGAGGGTGGATGTTTCCATTTATAATTTAGTTTGGGGAACTTTTGAAAACTCTGAAAATAGTAAATTAATATAAATTAATATTCATTTTCAAATGGATTCAAAGTGAGTTATTTAATATATAATTTGTGTGTGGGTTAAAATACTCCAAACCAATAATTTTTATACAATATTAGGTCTTACTCATATACTTATCTTTTCATTTTAACCCTTATTTAATCTTTTTAACTATTACTATGTTAACATGTATTTTGACTCATTAAGGGTTAATATAGTTACTATAAAATATCAAAAAAATAATACATGGATAATTTATGAATTTTAAAAACTTATAAAAAATAGTTGAAGGAATTTAATATTTTTTGGAATTTTATATCATTTAATAAAATATTATTTATTCTAAAATACCATTAATGTCAATTTTGATACTATTCATTATTGGACTTTTTAAAAAATATAAATACAGAATATAAAATTTAATGAAATTATAATTCATCCCTAATATTTATGATTCATCTATAAAATTCTTGTATTACATTAATTATCTAAAAATATATTTATTTTAATATTTTTATTGTTATATTTACATTAATTAAATAATTATTTCATCATCATTATGTAAGACTTTTAGGTAATTATTTATTTCCTAAGAATAAAAAAAATTCCAAGATAAAGATAAAAAATTTATTCTTCAAATGAACATTTATATATGAAGATATATTATAAATAATCACATGTTAAAAATTAAATAAATATTCAAAATATGGGTATGAAATAATTGGATCTACAAAGAATAAAATATTATAAAATGCTTAATGTCAACCGAGTGGCTCAAAGAGGCTATAAAATTGGCCTAAGGATTAATTTGGTCCACAATAACTCATCCAATAAAATCTAGGCAAGTGTTTGGGGAATGTATAAATATTTTTAATATTATTTTTACCCTTAATTATCTGATTTATCTTTAAGCGTGATAATAAAAATTACAAAAGTTACTATTCTTATTGTCCATAAATAAAAGGGACCTATATACCAAATTTAAACCTTCTGATTCCAAATATAGAGTTATTATTTCAAAATTTAAATCAAATAATTGGATAAAATTAATTTAAATTTCATTCCATGGATAGAACTAGAATATGAGTTTTTAAAGTGAAAACGGTAAAAGGATTGAAATGCTTTTATATAAGAATTAAATTTGAAATGGATTCCAATAAACAAAATTTAATTAAATTATAGAAAACTGATTTAAATATATTCTAAAACCAATACCAAATAAAATTTAACACTATTAGACAAAAAATACATTTACAATTAAAATTTGGTTTTTTTTACACTATTCATCAAAACAAGAAACTAAACATAAAAATATGAAAAATTCAATCAAATTAATTATTTATATTCTGATTTCAAATAATTAGATTATTTATTCAAATATAATTTATAAAAGTTTCTAAAACTAGGTTTAAAATAAGTGCGACATCAAAAATGTGGAAAATATTTCTTCTATAAAAATAAAACTTTTATGAGTAAAATTAAATTTGTTCCTATATCATGCTTAGAAAGAAAATAGAAGGAATTTTAAACATTATATTATATATATTATATATAAATTTAATTTAATATCATTCATTGAAATTAATTATGTAATTTTTTAGGATAAAACACAATTATCGCATAAAAATAATTTCTATAAAAACATTTACTTATATATTAAATCAAATTTTATATTTATTTCTACTTAACTTGTAACTAATTCATTTAATAATATTTTTTATGTTATTTATTCCTATTCATAACCATAATTTGAACAGCTAAAAGATAATTTCATATTAAATATTATTATTAATAGTATATCATGGTTCATTTAAGCTTGGTGTTGCGTGCAACACAAGCTATCAAAGATATTAAATCTAAAAAGTGATATAACATAAAATATTAGGATGTTACTCATAATGATTCATAATGAATATGAAAAAAAGCTTCTTGGCTGCCCCATGTAGGATCGCCACATCTAATGAAATCTTGGGCTCTTTTCAAGCAAGAATCAATCTGAATGAAATTTTTCCCTCCTTCAACCATGCCTGAGTCTATTGATCTAAAATAGAGCCCTCGTATTTATTTATACCTTAGAATTTAATGTCTTTGTGTTTACTCCTATATGTATCACAATCATTGACCTCAGCCATACAATTAGATTCTAAAACATTTTATTGACCATCTTTTGGATGAACATGATTGGGAAATTGACCATGAGGTATTCCAAAAAAATAAAAAACATTATGTACTCTTTAAAGACAGAATATATAATATTTATGGTTAAATAAATAAATAAATTTTTTAACAAAATTCCAATTGGCCACCCAATTCAAATATAGGAATGAAAAAATGATGTATGGTCCTTACCTAGTTCTCTACCCTTTAAACAAACCACTACACTTATCTTCTCTAGTAAACCTAAACCTACTTTAATCAGATCAAATGGATCCCTAAATACTTGTGTCCCAGTGTTATTATTTTAGAATAGAAACAACAATGAAATTAGAAGTAGAAGAAGAAAACAACTTGAAGGAGGTGATGAAATATTTACCACTTCTTCAGGTTCTTCATTATGATTTCATAAAAAGTGCCCATTTGGTTGGATTTATGACCAAATGAAGGTCTCTAGGATGAACAGAGAAAATTTGGGAGGATATTTTGGTAGGGGATGGCCAAGGCAAAAGGCTTTGGATTTGTGAAATTAAGATAAGGGAAAATTCCCTTTTATAATAGAGGCAAGGGGCTCTTTAGGAAAAGCTGGAAATATTATTTTATAATAAAATCATTTTCGGTTTCTAATAGCACAAAAATGAATTATTTAAAGGCTAAGGTGAAGATGGGTCGAGAACCTCTCAACCAATAGTTTTTAGACTAGTTTAGGTCAACATATTAACCTTATCTTTTAGATTTAACTCTTAGTTAAATAGTTTGACATATACGATGTCTCTTTGTATTTTTGTATTATATGGTTAATAAACATACAATAAACATCCAAGAGAACAACAATTGGTTAATTAATGACATATATAATATTATTTAATCCCTTTTACAGAACCTTATATTTTTAAGAATATTATATCAACCAATAATATTTTATTTGTTTTAAAAATTAATTTATGTCAATTTTGACAATATATGGTATTTTGTTTTTGTGAAAGTCATCACAACTTTATTACTTAAATAAAATACATTTAATCAACCCTAACATGTCATATTAACCTATAATATTCTTGTATGTCATAAAAACTTTGAAATTATAATTATTTTAATATTTATAATACCATTTATTTGATTATTTCATTAATAAGATAATTAATGCATCATCATTGTGTAATAAATAAATTTACTTATTTATTTTCTAAAAAGTATAAATAAAATAAAATGATGTAGGAAATATTTTCATATTTCTAATTAATATTTATATTTAAATTTATCTTATGTATAACCCTATATTAAAAATATTTTAGTTATAAAACATTGAATTTAACTCTTTTAACTCTTCTTTAAATAAAATAATAATAAATGTCTTAATCTAATCCAAGTTGACCAAAGAGGATCATATTTTATTACTAAGGTTTTTTTGGTTGAATTATACTTATCTAATATAATTAGGAAGTGTGTTATGGTAATTATGATAGTAATTTCCCTTTAATTTCCCTATTTACTTTTAACCATGGTAAATAAAAGTCAAAACATAGTAATCAACCTAAATTATGTTCATATTATTGAACCAAATTTTACTTAATTATATTAACCTTGTCTCTTTGATTTTTCAAATTCGACATACAGAAGTGGTAAAATTATGTTTTATGAAAATTTGCTAATTTGCCTAGAAGGTGGGTAAAAGAGGTTAAAAAGTTCGATAAAATTTTATACATGTAATTTTATTATAAAATTACTCAAATTAATTAAATTGAACTTATATATGTATTATATATCTATTTTAACATAAAATAAATTTAAATAAAATAAATAATTATTTATATAAAAATTCGGTTTTAAATAATAAAGTAGTGTTTTTCACTATTCAACAAAAATAGAAAGTTATCAGAAAAATACCAAAAAATTACCATAAGATAATTTTGATCTTTTGAATTCAAAAAATGAAGTCTATTTTACCAAATTCAAAACATAGAAGTTGAATTTATTTATTTAATATTAACTATCATTGTCAAATCCAAAAAGCATGTTTTTAAAAAGAAAAAATATCACAAGATTGGCATGTGTTTATGTCAAATTTAAATGTGAAATTAGTTATAATGACTTTAACTATATTAAATAATAAAAATATAATCCAATTATACTTCAAAACCATTAATGTTCATAATTTAACACTATAAATTATTTTGATTAAAAAAGTTGTTTTCAACTAAAACATAGTATTTTCCACTATCCGTCAAAATATAAAAGATATTAGAAAAGTTCAAAAATTTATCCAAACTAAATTTTTATGTCCCGCTACTAAAGTAGAATTTTATTTCATTAAATTGAATATATAAAAGTTTCAAATATTGGGTTTAAAAAGGGTTCACCATTAAAAGTGGTAAAATTGCATTTTTTTAAAATACATATTTTATCTGAACAAATGAATTTGTTCTTATATTATGAATATGAAACTAATAATATGAATTTCAAAATTATATAGAGTATATAATATTAAAAATTTAGTTAATAATATACATAATCAATTTTTGAATGACTAGTTTGGTAAGTTGTGGTGCACTCGAACTCGGGGTCGCGTGTAGCGCAAGATATTGAATTACATTAATGAGATAATATACTATGAAATATTGGGGTTTCACATATAAATATAGAAAATTATATCAACCCTTTAACAAACCGGCGTAGGTCAACCCAACCCATCCCTCATGCAAGACCTCTATTGCACAACAAGTTTAATTTATATACATTATATCATCATTGATAACATAAATGTACACATAATAAAAACCAAAAATATAATGAGGCCATGTTTATTTAAGAAATTGGATATATAATATTTTAAATCTAAATAGGTATTCTTGGACCTTATTTAAATCTTAATAACATGCACTAAAAATTAGTTGATATTCTAATAATATAAGAGATAACCTGGGGACGTGCATAAGAAGAAGGTCATATACAAATAACAATTAGTGAATAATAAAACCCTAACATTATGAAACCAAAACATTTGAGTAATGATTTATGTCAAGGTGACATAAAAATGGTGATAATCATAATACAAACATAGAATATTAATATTATATGATAACATCAAATAAAATATTGGAATGTGTAAATAACATAAAACAATACATTTTAATCATAATTCAAGGATAAAAATAAATACATCACTATATATAATTCATAAAATAACCTAATATAAACCATACATTGTATCTCATGAGATTAAAACACATCCAAATTCATTTTAGGGATACATAATTCCAGGTGCATCCATAATGATCATACCAAGTACATGCATTTGTTCTCTTTACAGATCATACAACATAAGAGTTTTTTTTTCAAAAATCTAATCCCCCAATAAATAATTTTGTGTCATATATAATATATTATCAAATCAATTAAGGAAAAATAAAACTATTTTAATAACATTGAGTTCATATGGGGTTGGGTACATAAAATAAAAATGGTTTCCATTGAAAATCAGGTGATAATTTTTGAAGCATAATGAGTTTCTAGAAAAGATCATGGGAGGGTTTAATGAGAGTTAAAAAATTTATCTCATTACTTGGGAATCATATGGAAATTAAAGGTTTTTAAAAAAATAACATATTCCAACCTAAAAAATAGTAAATCAAAAATTGTAGTAAAAATATATTATTTGAATATAGAGGATGAGTAAGGGAATCCCTTACATTGATAAGGTGCTTCTAAAAGGTTGGGTGGAGTTTATTAAGAGATTCGGAATACATTAAGTGTTATTTATATATTGATAGTGGTATGAAATTTTTATTAATTGGTTTTGAGTGAAGAGGAGTGGAAGGATTGGTGGGTATTTATATCTAGAGATAGGAGAGTAATGTATTAATTTCTAAAAAAAAGTTTCGGACATTATATGATAAAAAAATATAAAAGTAAATCCATACAATGGATTTTTAGCATTTTTTATAAAAAAATGGAAGTGGTTATTATATTTTATATGTCTAATAACTTATCATAATTAAATAATAAAATTAGTTACATATAAGATATTCATGTTCATAATAAATTGATTTTGAAACATTAATAAATATAATATAGGTTTTAGAGTATTCATTTGAGGTTAATGAAATTAATAAAATAACTTCTAAAAACATAATTTTAAACGGGTGATACATTTTGGGTATTGGATTCCATTTATAATGTATATTAAAAAACCTTTAGGCTATTATTATTTCATTATATGTAATCTATATTTATATAATATTTAAATATTTACCAAAAATTATATTATCATAGAAAATTATGAAAAATTAACCACTAGCTAATATTGAAATGTTATTTTCAAGAATAATAGTTTTATCAAAATATTTCCCTACAAGTGATAATTTAAACATTTAAATAAAAATTATTATTTATTGGAAGATTCTTATTTCACTATACTAACATCTCTCTTACTATTACAAAAAAATTACATTGGGCTTCATTATATTAATTTATATTATATAAATAAATAAATATTATTTGTTATGGATAAATATTTTAAATAATATTCATTTAATAATTATTTAATTTATCAAAAATGGTGTATTAACTGGAACTAAATATTTCCTAAAATACTATTTTGAGTTCTTTATATCAAAATCTATTTTTAATCAAACTCATTATATAATAATATATAATGTAATAAAAAAGGGATAAATATTATAATTATTTCATTAAAAACAAAGTAAAAAATCCTTATTACTTGGGTCTAGAAATATAACCCCATATTACACCAATGTACTCCCTAATGGTACAGTGTGCGATGGTGGTCCTTTCTTGATGTTGTTCGGTGGAGTTGGTTTGGGCCACACTCTCTATCATGTTAAACTTTTTCCATAAAATTTTTATTTAGTGTTTTAGATGTTCAATTTAATCATGGGATTGTTCAAAGTAAAAGATAAATGATTCCATATCCCTATAAATCATAAATAAATGCCATTTATAGTGTATTATCCTAACAGGCAAGGCCACCAATTCTTCCATCCAGGTCTTTTTGGAATTATCATAACCGTTAATTTATATTAATCATTATGGTCATTGTAAAAATTTTTATCAATGTTTATGGTTCTTCCTAGTCATTTAAAACTAAAAAAAATATATTTTTAAATTGTACTTAATAAAAATATTATTTCATGTGTTATATATAACTACATTACTTAATAAGGAATTCATTCACCCAAAAGGGAATTCATTTATAAAATTACAGGTCATTACATTATTCACCCATTAATAAATTTCTCTTTATTTTTTTTCACTAAAATAGGTTATATTACTTATGTTTAATATCCTCCCCTAGTTCCCATGTCTCCTCCTCAAAAGTTTGGGTCAACAATATAAAATTATTTGGGAGAGTTTTATTATTATGTTAAAACTTATCAATGTGATCTGTGACTTATATCTAATAATATCCATATGAATGATCATTTTATTAAGGTTAGGTAATTCCTCAATAAGGCTACATGGAATACATCATCTACTTGAGATAGGTTAGGTAGGGGATATAGTCTTCATGCCACAACTCCAATGTGATCAAGAATCTTAAATGGGGTGATGTATCTTCGACTTTGATTTCATATCATTAACAACTTCATGAATTTTTTTACAAGGTGATATATGAAGGACAACATTATCTCATACCTCAAACTATAGGTCTCATTGATGATTTTATTTGTGGATTTTTTATTTATTTCTTTTAGATTTCATATGACATTTTATGGTTTGAAGATTATCTATCATCTCTTAGATAAGATTAGGTCCCATAATATTTCTCTCTCCAAATTTATCAAAACAATTTAGAGTACCACACATATTCCTACATAGAGACTCATAAGGTTCCATTTCAATTTTATAATAAAAATTTTCCTTACATAATAACTCCGCATGGGGGAGGTGTTGATACGAATATCATTGTCAATACATTGGACTTGATCTCATCATACCCTCTATAGTTTTAATAGTTCATTCATGGTAACCATTCGTTCAAGTGTAATAAATATTACTAAAACTAAATATTGTATACAGTGCAAGATGAATGATTATCTAGAACCTTTTGGTGATCCTCATATATCAATCAGATACAAAAAATTGTGGAACACTATGTAGTATTACCACATCCCTAATGTATATTATAAAGAGTTATTCAATAGAGAAATATTACTTGATTAAAATTAAATGAACTAACTTTGGAAAGTGATCAATTACCTCCCAAATAGACTTATTACCTTTATATATCCTAGGGTGTCCTATGAAGAAATATATGGTTTTTATTTCACATTTTTATAATAGAATTGGAAATTATTTCATCATACCCTTAGAATTATTTCATTTAAACATGTCACATTTTCATACTAAGTATTGGGAAACAAATCATAAATTATCCCCATTTATGTTATCCCACCGAATGTTTTGCTTTAAATCTCTATTTATACTTGTTACTCATTGATGAATAGAGAATGATTATTTATTCACATTATCCATAAGTTCCCTATTATGTTCATGTTTTGATTACACCCATATCTAGGTTCAAAACCTTGTAAATCCTTCTTTAGAAAATATAAAATCCATAATATTTTCTCTCATTAATTTTATCTTCCCATAATCTTTTTGGGACTCCTTTATACTATTAAGAATGTATGTTTGAGAATTTATTTGAGAAATGTATGATGAATATACTTTTACTATTCCCATTTATATCCTTTTTATGTACAAGAAGATTGGATCACATTCAATCCTCATTATAGATCATGCTGCGAGATCCATTCTACATATAGTATCTGACACTATGTTCTCCATCCCAGGATGGTAATGGATTGAAAATCATAATACTTGATCATATGTAAACAACTTCATCGATGCATATTCATCTCCCTTTGTGAAAATATATACATGAGTCTTTATGGTCTATATATATGTCACACTTCTCCCCGTAAAGACAATGTCTCCATTAATTCAGTTTAAATATCACTACAACAATGATTATATCATTCCTTGTGATGTTCTACTCATGGATCTGTAATTAGTGGGAGGTATAATCAGTCAAATTTTCATATTTTATGAGTATAAAATGTAATCGTTTTTTGGACGCATCAAATAATATCAGAAATAGTTCCCCAATAGTTGGTAATTTGATCATAGTTGTAGTGATTATCCTCTTATCTAACTCTTGAAATCTCTCCCCACATTCAGTACTCTATAAAAACATTATTAAGTTCTAAATTTTTCTACTTATTGGGATTTAAAAATGTGATAAGTTTATCTATAATGGAAGATAATAACTCTATTATCAAAGAAAATTATTATTATATATCAAAAATATTATTCTAGGCCATCATTTACTATCTGATTATTTTTAAGGATACATAAATATCCATTTTTTAGTAATAACATTCACCATGAATATTTCTTTCTCTATTTAAAACATAAATATAATTTAATTCGAATGTAACTTTTTTTTCACAATTTATTAGAAATAAAATTCAAATACTCTTAATTGTACTCCTTACTTAAGGAGTAGATAAGAATATTATCTATAAGTATTACAAAATATTTTTCATGTTAATCATTAATGAATCTATTTATTTTTTAAATGATGATATATGGAGCCTTAGTGAGTCCAAATGAAATTACATTGCACTCATAGTTCTCATACCTTGTATGAAAATCTATCTTGGTGATATCCTCATTATTCACCTTCACTTGATAATATACCAATCAAATACCCACCTTATTAATGTTTTGAGATTCTTATAGCTGATCAAACAAGTCATTAACCTATAAAAGAGGATACCTAATATTTATTGTTATCTTTTTCGTCTCATGGTAATTAATTTAGAGGCACATTGGATTATCCTTATTGTTGATTAAAAGGACATATATTCTCCACAATTAATCAATTGGGATTATAAAACCTTCATCCAGATTATCATGTAGTTTATTCTTCAGATCATCATGTTCAATAATGGTCATTCTATATGGATTATTGGATATTAGAAAATCTCAAGGTATCTGTTTGATTAAGAACTCAACCTTTTGGCTTGGAAAAAAATATGGAAATTCTTATAGAAGAGCATTAGTGTATTACCTCACAATGATCATGTCATCAATTAAGATATTTTCCTTATTCTCAATCATTTAATATATATATTATTTTTAATATAGAATTAATATCTGAAAATGACATGACGATTCCAAAGGATATTCATCATCCTTAAAGAACTTGTATATAATCATAGAGTGATTTAATATATGAATAGTGATTTGAATTTCTCATAAATTTATTTTGGATCTATATAAGGAATGCCAATCCATAACAAAAATTGCATCAACTTATGCTAATAGAGTATCATAAGGTTCACTGGGAAGTTCATTCTGTAAATATGGATAAAAAATATTTTTTATATTTGGGTTGAAAAAATGTACGAATTTTCTATTTTCACTAAGAAACAAACTTCCATATTTTGAGTTAGTTTTTGAATAGATTTTCTAAACATGCATTATATGAATGAATTTCTAGATCCATAGTAAAATAGAACATTTAACTTTAATGAATTGTTGATAAAATATCCTTTCACAATTTGATCTTGGTTATAATAAATTATTTAATCCAAAGTCAACTAAAGGATGAGAATTTTCAAACAGTTAATCATATATATGGGAATCCTATAATAATTAATAGATTACCCATAAATTATAATAATTATTTAACATATAATTTTTTACATTTCAATCTAGGTTATTTGTGGTCTATTTTAAAGATTAAGATTTTGTGGTAATTTTTATTCCCATCATGATGGTTCGTAAATAGATTTCTAATTTACCAAGGAATATTCTCCTGGAGTATTAAACTAGGTGAAGACCATGGCCTCTTTGTTTTCGACCAAGTAATGATCGATTTAATACCTGATACACCCTTTATGGGGTTATTACCACCATATATAACTACTCTGATTCCACATCCATTTATAGTATCCATACAAGTATTTTGTCTCTTGAAAACCACGTAATATATACATAAAAAAGAATCTAAGATGGTTTTCGTATTTTTATTCTTATCTATAAGTATTTTTCTATGGTTTTCTAATCACATTCCACAAAAATAACTATACCATTCCACTGATATAAACTATGAATCCCCACAAATTTAATATATAATAATTTATGATTTATTAAAAATATATATACATAATAAAATCCATGAATATCTAGTGTCCTAGTGTCTTTGAGAAATCGGATACAATAAACATTTACATGGAATATATATACAATGAGATTATTTAAAACTCTATAATATTCCCACAAAATTTATTGATTTCTAATACTATAAGGTATTACCTGGAGATGTTTATTAGAAAAGGTTGATCTATAAATCTTAGTGAGAAATAATCTTAGCATAAAATAATTAAACCCATACATGTGATGATAAATTCTAATGTTACATAAAAATGGTGATAATCATAATCATGGACATTGAATAATGTTATAGTATGACAACATCACAAAAATATAGGATTGTCAAAATAACATAAAACATGACCAAATAGGGCATGGATAATAGTTGAGAAATCCTTAGATAGTTTTGTTAGGATAACATCCAATTCAATATACATTGTATCCCAAGATATAAAAACAATACCTAATGCATTGGATAACTATATAATTCTAATCCCACCCATAAAATTCATTTTATGTACATTAATTTGTTTTCCACATCGATCAAATGAGATAATAATATCATTTATCCATTTTAATCCCAAAATTATGGATGACTTATTATATACACATTTTTTTACCAATCAATAAGGAATAGATAAGTATAATTGAATACCCTTTAGTGTAAATGGGTTTTTCTATAGCAACACAAATGTTTGGAATGTAAAATCATGAGATAATATTTGGAGCACAATGAGTGCACAAAAAGTTAAATAGAAGGATTTAATGACAGTGAAAGATGTTATATAATTAATTAGGAATCATTTTTAATTTAAATGTATGTGTGAAACCATATTTCAATATGAACAATTGTAAATAAAAATGAATAATACCAAGAAATGGCATGAATAAATATGAGGAAAAGAATCCCTTACATTGATAGAAAGGTTTTAAAATATCTGGAGGATCTTATTAAAATATTAGAACACTGTGAAAGTGATTTTTTGATTGATAAGGTGATTAAATTATTTATAAATTATTATTTAGTAAAGAGGAGTGTGAGGGTGGGTAGTAATTTTTAGAAAATGAGAGTGGAATTAATTATTAATTCATAAATTTAGTTTTTTTCACTCTATGTTATAAAATAACAAAACATTCCCATGGTTTTGGACCATGATTTCTACCAAAGAAGAGGGGATTTGAATATTTTATTTTCCCAATAAACTAACATATTCAAATAATATAAATGGTCAAGTTTATGTGATTCATGTTCATAATGAATTATGTTAATAACTTTAAAAATTATTATAGGTTCTGTAGGATTTATTAAAGGTTTATACAATTAATAAATTAAATTCATAAAAACACTATTTTAAATGGGGAATCTTTTTTTGTTTGTGGATTCCATTTATAATATTTATTACATCACTTTTAGTTCATTATGATGTAATAATAGATAGTATATATTTATATTGTATCTAATTTTTAACCAAAAATTTGGATATCCCAGAAAATTATAAAAAATTCACTATTGGATTATTTGGATGGTATGATTTCAGAAATAATATTTATTTTATCAAATAAATTTAATAAATAATATAATTTAAAATTTTAAATATAAATTATTATTTAATAGAATATAATTTTTTATGATACTAACATCTTTCATACCCTTATTAAAATTACAGAGTATTTAATTAAATTATATTATTATAAATAAATAAATAAATATTATTTAAGGGGATTTTTTTATAAACAAAATATTCTTATAAATAATCATAAACTTATTAAAAATCTTGTTTTAATTGATACTATATAATTATAAAAATACAATTTTTATTTCTTTATATCAAAATCTATTTTTTTATTAAACTCATTATATAATCATATATAAAGAAGTAATGAACGGGATTAATATAATAATTATTACATTAAAACTAATAAATATAAATTCATATTATTAGGGTCTACATACACAACCCCTTATTACACCAGGGTTTTCCTTAAGGGTAAGGTGTGGGATGTGGGTTCTTTCATGTGTTGGTTTGGTGAAATAAGTTTTTTTTGGCAACCTAGATAAACTTGAACATCTCCCAAAATTGTTTTTTTTCATGTTCCAATTGTATAATTTCAATATAGAAATATTCATGGGAAGATACAAATGATATTATCACCCTAAAAATCTATAATAATTCGTCTTCATAGGGTTTGATTCTACTAGTTTAGGACAACTCTTCTTCAGTATATGAAAATAAAACATTAACAAAACCCATAATATATATTAATATTATTGTTCACTATAAAAAAACTATATTATAACTAATTATGATACTTTATAGTCATTTAAATATTAGAGGATAAATTTTATAATGATTCAAAATAACCAAATTAAGCATGTGATTTCTGTAACTACATTACTCAGGAATGAATTTATTTATTTAAAAGGGAATTCATTTAAAATATTTTGTGTAATTACATTCCACAAGGCACAAAGAACATTCCCAATAGCCATAGGTAGAAGACAAGCACAAGGGAATAAAACAAAACTATTTGGGAATAGTTTCTCCCTAAGAATACCAGGATGAATTATCCATAGATTAGGCAACCAGACATACCAAGAAAAATATCAACAAATAAAAATATACAATATAGATAACGCAATAATAACTAAATAAATATTTCCTAACATCATCAAAACACCATTCATAATAAATAAATATACACAAAAAATCCATATTCTGTATAAAAATAGAGAATAAATACAAATGGGATAATAAATAACATACCAATAATATAAAACCCCAATACTAGTCCATAAGAGCTATTAAAAATGGGACCTTGTATCCATTCTCCCAAAAGGACTACGGAAGTCGATAATCAAGAAGGGCCACTAAAATTTATGGTTCCCTAACTATAAAATGTTCCCTATAAGATGATTTATTTTTATTACCTATGTAACATTTAGTGATTGAGGCATAAATCCCAATATGATATCACCATAAATTAATGTAATGAATTTATCCCTGAAAACTAATAATAGTTGTTTAAAAACTAATATTCAAACCATGGTGAATTTTTAAAACATTAGTTATATAACTAACACTTTATAAGTCTCTTTTACTGGTATTAAAAAATATTTTTAATATAATGGGAAACAATTCCTAAATAATATAAAAAATACAACTCGAATAAAAATGATAAACACACCCACTCAAACCTAAACATGAGAATAAACATAAACACCAACATATGACCAAAAAATGGACCATGGATATAATCATAACATAAGTCAATCAACCAAGTAACCATCATCATTAACAAATACTTTAAAAATAAACTAGGAATTATTAATATTCATTATTGGATCAAACCATAGGGTTATGTGTGAGTTATTATAGAAAAGGTTTAGCTATCCTTCTAAGAATGTATAAAAAGTTTGGAATATCTTTCGATCTTCCCGAGGAACAATTATAATATCATGGGCTTCATTTGACCTCATGGAACCATTTTTAATCTCTCTTAGTATACATATCTAAGGATCCCTCTATCCCTTGGATAAAATTCTATTTGTGTGAGTTAGACACACACTCTCACCCAATAATTCCCATGTGCTATCCATTTCCAATAAAAATAAGCATAAGTAATTTTCAATCACATAATCCATTTAAAAATACAATTTAATAAGAGAACCTATCCACTTAAAAGAAAAAATATACCCCCATTAAATAATTATTCAAAAACAAATTCACATACCCATTTAATTTTTTTTTAAAAAAACTTTTAGATATATTTTGACAAACACATAGAGTACAACAAAGAAAACTCCCTCTAAAATAACACTTTAAATAATGAAATTTTCAACTGACACCATGATTCACATCAACATTAATAAATCATCATTATTAAAAAATCAAATAATTTAAAAAACACAAATGAAGTCCAGAATAAAAGGAAATCTCAGGAAAATAATTCACAGATTGTGATACCTATGGATAACTAGAATAAACATTGTTGTCATCAATGATAACCACATGTATCATGAATGATTGATCCTTAGAACCCGAAACAATAAAGAAAAGAAATCGAAAAAACCATTTAAAATCCCTAGATTCTTTGAAAACAGAGGAAAAAATTATGCAATCCCTGGAAATCGAACAATAAGATAAGATATTTGTAAACAAGGGAAATCATGAATAAAACATGATTAACTCAAGATAAAACCCAATGATCTAAGAAGAATCCAATAAAAAGTGGAGGGGATAGGATTGAAATTGTTGGGAGAGGGATTCAAATGATTGTAGAGATAAATGAGGGAAAATAATTTAAAATGATAATGATAATAAAGGTAAAATCAATTTTTTTATGAACCGGGCACACCCCATGATTTGGTAGAACTGTTATACTAACCACACACCAACCTTGAATGAGCCATTATATTTCCAAATTCAAGAGACACAATTTATGATGAATTATACATAGTTATATAAACCATGACGAAACATTGAATAATACCATTATCCGCAAAATATACCCTCATATGGCAAGTTTCATTGTGAGATAAACTATTTGATGACTGTGTATAGGGAACTATTTCTTTCAAAATGATGTATTCAAACTCAAATTCCAGAAAACCCTATATTAAATAAATAAATAAGTAAATATAAAAATAAAACATACTTGTGACCCAGTGGGTGTCATAGTTTTCCTCACAATGAAACTTTCTTCCACCAGAATTACCTCACGGTTCCTCTGAAGAAAAAAATGGAAAATATTCCAAAATTTATACATACCGCTCAAAAATTGTATAGATATCACAACCCCACATTCAAACAGAACATAATATAAGGATCAACTTACTATGAAGGACTTTATTATGATAGTCTAGGATACAAAAATCCTCTTCCACCATAGTGGTATTAGGCTCCAAATCCATGTCCTCCCACTATATCACATGATACTGATCTGGAAAATAATTATCAAATTTATATAGGAGAAAAAAACATGATTCTAGGTTATCTGTGATGGAATGTCCCAATTATAGGCTATCTTCCACACACACTACAAATCCTAAAAATACCCAACATAACACAGTGCCAACTTTGCTTATATTCATAGGAGACAGTGTACCAGTCGATCATTTACCCATAGAATTATATTATCACCAAAATCAAACAATAAATGGTGAAAAAAATGATCCAACGATTAGTTTTTGTGTCTTTGAGTTGTCATTAATCTCATTCATGACATTTGTACTTTCTCTATCATCTCTGAGATGAGGTTCAATCCCAACAAAGAACACTCACCCAACAAAGACCCAAATAATGGGGACAAATAGGAGCACCCATACAACAACAAAATTATTGTCATCCTAATAAATCCATGGTAACGTTTTTGTATAAAAAAACTACCAACAATATATAACTCTCTTAGGAAACCCTGATTTCTAGAGCACATGAAAGAATAATATCTATAAGAATCTAGATGGACCATCAGTCTTTCCATCCATCTACAGGTGACAAATTATGTTCTTATTCTATTGGGTTCCCATTAACCCATAGATACTCTTCCAAAAATGAGAAGTATAACCGGTATTCCAGTCAAAAACTATCAATGATGGAATCCCATGATGCTCAATGATATCTCATACATACAAGTTCCTCAACACATCTACATTAATAAACACCCTAATTAGAATAAAATTGGTTATGTTAGTAAAATAATATATAATCAACAAAATGGAATCCTTTCAACTAGTATTATGAGGTATAATAACAAAATTTTACATAGATATCTTATCCCACTTTCACACCAGAATGAGAATAGGATGAAGTAACCCAACTAGTATTAGATTCTTCACAATGATGTTATGGCTGGTAAACAATAGGGATAGAAAACACAAAACAAACTATCTCATTCAATTCAACTAGTTCTGAATTCTTACTGTATGAAACATCTTGGTATCCCATGGGTAAATGGATGAAGTAAAATAATTCCCCTAAATAATCACCACATACCTCAGGATTAATGAAATCATAAACTGATTCCTAAATAAGATGGAACCATTAGGAGACCGTGACCATACCTAAGGCATTCCCACCATTTAAAACTATTATAATATACTATAAGTTAGGGAATGGTAGCTACCAACCTTAAACCCAATCCTAAAGAGAGGTTTTGACCCAAAAACTACCCAAGAAAAACTACTCTTTATCCTCTTACATCTCCAAACTAAGATTAGTTAGCAAACCCATAATTCTACACTTTTCAGTTAATACATTAACATCCCTATATTGTTAATACTATTCTCAAAGAATTGGTGACCTCATTCCCCTTCATTGGTATATAAAAAAAATAAAAATCATGGTTTAGAAGATAGTTCACGTAACATCTCTGCCTGGGGTTCAAGTCCCTCTAGGTAAAAATATAGTTTCATCTCTTATGATTTTAATAAACAATAAACCACACCCTAAGGAGGTAATGGTGTAGAGTTTTCAATTCATAAATCATAGATACACTCTCCATGTTTTGGGTGGGGAAAATTCCTCTCAGGTGGGAAAAACATAAAAGTTCCATAAGAGACCACATGATCCTCCTACACTAGCACACACTCCAATCCCACACCTATGTATTCACAATGAATTATATATTCATTCACATTATTAGAAATAATTAGTACTGGACTTGATTTCATAAATATATAAAACTCCTTGAAATTATTTTACCATGTATAACTCTACTCAAACATTAATCCTTTTGAGTTAATTATTTTAAGGGAGAATCTAACCTAAATAAGAATCAAAAAAAGATCTTATAATACACATCTAAGTCAACCAAATATCATGATCCCAAACAAATTCTTAGCATGATCTAAATAAATGACCATTTAGATATTCCCAAGGTCTATAAAAACCCCTTTCTCAGATATAAAATATCCTATAAATATTCATATTGGATTGATAACTTTCACTTGGAATACATAGCATAGAGATAATAGTTTTTCATGGTTCCAAAAAACACTCATAAATTGTCCATAGTCATGTGAATTCTTAAAGTACATTAATATTTCATTAAAAATAATTACTATAAATATGAATAAATTTTTTGAAAGATCAAATTAATCAATTCCAAAATGTATATAAGAGCATTAGTAAGGTAAAATAGCATAACCAAATACTAAAAGTTCCCACATCATCTCTTGAAGGTGGTATTATGAACGCCCAAGTCCCAAATCATCTAATGATTATTCTTTTACATTAGGTCAATATTTGAAAGCCCTTGGGTTACCTTTAGTTGATAAAAAAATTCAAGGATGCATGTATTTATTATTAATGGTAACCTAATTAAACTTATGATTTTCTATGTAACTTCCAAGACACGTGTCCAACTTCATTTCAATTTTCAGTAGTCAGAAACATGATGAACTGGTATAATGGAAAAATCACTTACATTAAAGTAAATATAACTCAAAAATTAACTCGTTTATCCAAAAATGTTTTATATAGAATAACTTCAATGAAATAGATCTCATACCAACGAGTAGATCAATAATTAACTTTACATATAGATAAGAAAAAGCCTCAAAAAATCATTTAAAAATCCTTGGGGTACTAATCCAAAACTACTAGAAGATGAATATCTAAACCCTACTATATAGAATCAAACATAAAATTGAAAATATTACATGAAATAGATATCACATTTTAAAAAAAGGACATTTTTCCATGAACTTGAATCCCAATAATCCTTGAAGACATTAATATTCTCGTTAAGAGATAAAAACTAGTCCTTGGGATGATAAAAATTAATAAAGTATTTTAAAATAATCATCAAATAAATATATACGATGAGATAAAAAATGACTGGGTCAAAAATATGGAAGTCCCTCATGAACACCACACTAGAAACCAAAACACGACACTCTGAGTTCTTAAATCCTTGATCATTATTCTTTTGATAAGGGTAAATAGATATATCATAAATAGAATCAAATCCACATATATAACCAAATTATGAAGAAAAATTTATTGTAGAAACAAATGATAAATAACTGTATCAATCAAATACATATACATATTATTGGTTTTAAACACTATATATAACATTATGCCTAGTTTAGATTTAGAGTCCTCAAGTGATGCATTTATTTCATACAGACATGTAAGCTCATACCAAATTTAGGAAATCCTAAAAGTACGATATTACACTTTATATTGAGGATAATATTTCATGTTCTTATATGTATTTTAATTCACCTAAAAACCATAGAAAATGATTAAGTAACACCACTTCCTTGAAGGAAATCCCTACCAAATATGTGGATATGACCCTAATGCCCACATTAGTGGTATGTCCATGGAGACTTTTTGAAATAATGTCTAATATGTATAGACAACTTAAACTAATAGTAATTAAATGGATTACACCAAGAATAAGCCCTGATGACTATTTTGAATGCTTGACACCTCCCCAATGAAGTTCATCATGCTTTCTCTTCAAATAAGAAGAAAAAACATTTAACAACCCATTAATGAAGAAATTATATTGATACATATCTTCAATTATATATCATTTTACATATAGGATCGTTTTCTCCAACCTCAGTATAGGTTTGTAGTATAAAAAAGATAACAATATATATGATATCATCCATAAAGACCTTTTCAAAATATACTGCTTTGAGAATGTTATTAATGGGGATCGTAAGATACATGTTAATTAACTTCAAAAACTATGTAGAATATTACATCACCAAATTTAAACCCTTATCACGTGACATGAACTCATGGGAATTCTCCACATCCAAATACATAAGATAGAACTAATAATTAATGGTCTTTTTGGAGGTAATTTTGGTGAGATCATACTGAATACCATCTTACACTAAAGATTATAACAATTTCCTACCCGGTCCCTGCAATATATAAGTGGAAAACCATATATTTAAAACCATATGGGTCTTTAAACAATAAAATATACACCCAATACTTTCAATACATTCCTCAGGATCATGGGTAGCCCTATCATGAGGGAATATCAATGGATTCTAATAAGTAAAATCCTAGGAATGGTCTACTATCCATGCATGACCTATGCTAGCCTCTTAGCCTTGTGATTGGATGTTACTAATCACAGAATACACTAACGAAGGGTCCAATAGTAATGTCACCTTTGAGACTAATTTTTTGAACGCTCCCTTTATCTAGAAAATTCTTTCTATGAGGGGTTGTCTACAGAACAAAATATAACCACTCAGTAAACAAAATCAAATAATAATCAATATAAATAAAACCATAATTAACCCTTATAATTGGTCTCAAACAAAAAAACCTAAAGAACACTTAAAAATGATCAGTGGGGTGAAAAAATTAATAAAATTATAAATTTTTATATTGTACATTGTTTGGTTACATGGTTAGACAATCTGTGTGCCAACAGTAAGAATCAACATTGGATGCTCATAGATATGGCTACAATGGATTAACTTGGATATTACGTACCATGGTCGTATATTGAAAACCTTAACTGACCCCCCTCTTTTCACCCTGAAATTCAAAAGGAATAAAAAACCTCTCATAGGTTATTTACAAAACCCATATCCAACGATGAAACCCATCATGTTTTGTCAAAAAAGCCTAAACCATAGATTGAATTATAACTAAATTTCTTAAACACAAATGGAAAACAAAGGTTTTTTGTGGGAACGAGATGGAAATTCACTCATATACACATACCTTATGAGCACCAATAGTCTTATATCCTATCTACCAGCAATCCCCAAATAACATGACATATGATATGATTTCTAATGAACCATCCAAGTTCATCCTGAACTGTTACAGTAGCCGATCCTCCACAAGGTCTGAATCATTTTTATAATAAACAAATGATAGTGAATAAAACTAGGAAATCACATATAATAATTTGGGAACATTTTCTACATCGAAAACATATATGACCCATCCATGGATCAAAAAAACACACCAACCAATTAAAATTACCAAAAAATATAATTATACAATAGAGTAAAGACAAAATGAAAAAATATATCAAAACATGATCACATCACAAATCACAATGGGGAAATATACGCAACACATAAATAATCAAGATACAAATATGGATTAAAAATTGAAGGTAAAATACATAACATCCAAAAAATTCAAATTTTCAAAACCACTCCATAGAAGATATCTCTATGAGACCACACATTCACTATCCCAAAACCACTAAGAACATCAGTAATCAAGAATTTCCAGTGAAGTGTAATGTTCCCTTACCCTTAAATGTTTCCTTAAAAATAAGGTATACATATTCCCAAGTAAAACATTCATTTGTGGGGTACAAAACCTAATAATATACCACAATGAATATATATAAATCCCTTATCCTGAAAAAGACAATTCTAGTTTGAAATCCAATTTTAAAAAACTAGGTTCACTTTTTTAAAAAAATTTAAATTGAAAAATAGTTTTAAAATCCCTTTGGGTTTTCCTAATTCCAAAACATCTTATTAAAATCATGAAAATAAGGAACAAATAATAGAAAACAAATGTAACTATTGTCAACATACTCAACACACATACAAATAGCATATACATGAGAATAATCATGAAAACCATCATATAACTAAATGATGAGACATGGGAATAATAATAAAATATTCCATTCAACAAGGAACTATAATCATGTAAGAAGATTATTAAAACAAACCTGGAATTTTTGTTACAAAATATTGTATCCAAATCTAAGTGTATAATGTAACTTTGTCAAAACAAGCCATTTCAATATGGAAATGAAGGTATAATATGTTTGGATGATTTCTCATAATTCCCCATGCCAAATAACAATCTCATAGGATCCATCAGTCCTCATTGACACTTTGGGAAGCTCCTTAAGTCCCATCAACAGAGGATAACTCAGTAACATAGTCAACATTCAATATGTCTATGTCATAAAAAAAACCCACACCCAAGTTTTCTAACATGATTTTAATTAAAAAAAATATAAACAAGTTCCCATCACACAATCCATTCCAAAAGAAAATATAATAAGTCAACATATTCATTTAAATTCAAGAATCTAACACCATGAAATACATATTTAAAATGCTTTCCCAAAACCCATTTGAATGTATAAAATCTCTTAAAACCATTTAAAAAATACATGGAGTGAATCAAATCCAACTCCCTTGAAAACTTCACATTAAATAATAAAATTCCTATCACACACCCCGATTCACATCAACATGGGAAAATAATATTTTATAAAAAAATAAAATGGAATTTGATCAATAAAAAATTTAATTAATTATTATTGGAAATTCATGGAAAATTTACCTTAGATAGAAACACATAAAAGAAACCAAACATTTTTTTTGTGTTTCATGATAACTACATAAATAAAGAATGAGTGGTCCTCATATACCCAATCCAAAAATTAAAAAAGATCAATTCCCCCCATAAATATAACTATATATGGCCAAAATACATTTTATATTTCCCATACTCTATTGAAATGGAATGAAAATTCATGAAAATGGGGAAATAAGAAAAATACACTAAGAAATAAATCATACCTCAGGTTAAAATACCATAGATCCATGAAGATTCCACCAAGAAGAAGAGTAGAGAAGCTACGAAGAATGGGTAGAGTAATGTACATTAGTGGGGAGATAAATTATTAGAAATAAAATAAAATTTAAATGTAATAATGTCAAAATATACTTGTCTAATGACCTAGACAAACGTCATGGTTTGGATGCGTATTTTAATAAACTTCATGCCAGTTGTGTGGAATCCATTTTCTCCCCAAAAAAATGATGCATAGTTTTGGAAAAATTCAATATAATTAGATAATCTGTGAAAAAAAATGTAAAAGCATAGTATCCCAAAAACACGACCCCCTCATAGTTATAAAAATTGTGCACTAACTATTCACCCATGCCTCGTTCATAATAAATAAATGTTTTTGACCTAAAACTCATAAAGAAACTCATAATAAATAAGTTAAAAAAATAATCCTAAAAATAAAATAGACCGGTGACTCTAAATGTTTTATAAAACCATGAATATTATCCAGATAAACCCTTATATATTAAACTCACCCATGCATATTAAATTGAAAATCATTTTTCCAACCAAATATTCTTAAAACCAAACATTTTTAGACTCTATCCCAACCTTATCCAAACATCGTCCAACCTTGTCATAATTCTTATAATGCTACAATATTCTAATATAATATCATTTCTAACCTCTTAAATTCAATTATATCTTTACACTCTAAAACGTAATATAAAAATAAATGATTTACAATCAATGTCTTCGATATTTAAAGATATCTTGGTATCCTTATTACTAATATTCATATGTCTAATTCCTCATCACTAGATATGACATGACCATCCAAAAAATCTAATGAAAACTATCTCATTTTAATGAATAAGAAACCCAAATTTGGTTCCCTTGTTCATGGTAACCAACCTATATTTACCTATTTTTGTGTCTTATAATTCCGTCATTCATATACTTTATAATAATTTCAAAAATTGTTGTCAAAACAACCAGAACACAACTTCCTAGTTGAAAAAAATATGACATTGTTCGATAATAGAACATGTGAGAGATGCACTAGAAAAAACTCTAAACATGTTACATAAAACTATGAGATTACAATTTTTTCTCACTACTATGTGGCTCATTCTTCTCTTTTTTTAAAGATATTTACTAATCCATCTTCTCAAAAATGTCTATTACTACAATGTTAGTTTTGGAAAACATGACATGTTTTAGTAAACAAATCTTCGGTTTACCACCATATATTCTAATTTATCTTGCTATTATAATGTTATCCTCATTTATAAAATATTAATTATACCATGAACACTTCTATGATTTTTTTTCCAACTAATTAACAAAAAAATATGCAACATTTTCCAAAATAATAATAAATTCTATCTATACATTACATGATTTATATTTCACACATTATCTATATTTTTTCAAAAAACTCAACCAATTTTGACTATATTAAAAATATATATTATTAAAATAATCTTTTGTTCAAAAATTATCTTTCTTAAAAAAATAGGGTCCATTTTATATTTATGTTCTTAATTTTCCAAATTTATTTTCAAGTAAAATGAAAATGGGTATTATTTAATACCATTGAGGTGTTTATAATGTGGTGATAAAAAATATCCAATGTATTAAAATAATAAATTAAATCTTTGAAAATGAATATATACATAAGAAATTGAGGATTCCAATACTATAATTGAATAAAAACCCATGTTTGGATTATAATAAAAATAACAAGAATTAATATAAATTTATACACCGTGATCACTTTTATTTTAATAATTCAAATTCATCAGAATCTAATATGATTCTATATCAAATTTTCTTGTAATCCTCTAAACATTTTTTAATTATATTGGGTTTAACCCAATGAATAAGTGTGTCGTAAAAAATTAAATTAGGAATCCAATGGAGAATAAAAAAATTTATAACAATAGGAACATGGCTATTAATAATAAATGTGAAATATTGTCTTTTCACGATAGGAAATATCATTAGGAAAAATGAAAAACTGTGTAATCTTTCAATAATTATTGATCTATATTTCTATGACTTAATAACATTAACCATTATATAAAAATCATGGCCTTAACCTTTTATTAGGAATATTCCTTTAATAAAAGTGGAAGTGATATGAGCATACATGTCATTGTTTTAATTATTTATCAAAGCAAAAAATTCATGATATATCTTAATAATGGTTCAAATCACCAAAACCGATGAACATGATTTCATGTATGAATCATGATATAAAATGAGTATTTTTTCTTGTTTTTATAAAAGTTTGCATTTTTTAATTTAGTCAATTATGATGAAATTGATGAAATATTAGCTTTGTTTTTAAAACACGAATATTTTTTAAATTGAATATGTTTTTTAAAAATGTGAGTAAATTTCTATTTAGTAAAATTTCATTGTTGTGTTTCTAAAACATGTGTAATTTTATATTTTAGTCACATTTTTAGACATGGAAATATAAATAAATTAAAATAATATTTACATATATATTTGTATATATAATTTTTCTTGTATTTTATACTTTAACACCACTAGATTTAAAAATATATAATATTATGGTAAATTTTAATTTTTTTTTAAAATTTTATTTAAATAAAATGTGTGTTCACGTTCATAATCTATCATCCGATGATTATAATATATATATATATATATTCTAATAGAATTTTAAAATATAAAAATATCTTATAAAATTAATTTACACACACACCCATACATATAATATATATATAATAAAATTAAATAAAATCAAAAATAAATTATATTTAAGTGGTATTAGTGATAAATCTAGTCCCTGTATTTTGATCTATTTTTGTTCATGTTTTATTTAGTATATAATATTTACATTTAGAATTGAAGAAGGGGCAGAGTTGCCTCATATATAAAATAATGTTTCCCTTCCTGTCAAAGTTGATATAGAGGTTTCATCCAAAACCTTTAAGAAAAAATATTATATATAGGAAACAAAATGAAGAAAAATATTCAAAAGAAAATGTGGGCATGCAACTATGTTAATCAATGTAATGTTTTTGTTAAATATTTTGATAATTATCCTCTAGAAGAATCAAGTTCAAGCAATGAAGATTATAAGGAAAACGAGTCTACTCAATTAGTTTAAGGCCTTTACATTGAAATAAAGGATACATAAATATTATTACCATTTATTTTATCACTTATATTATTAGGTTTATCACGAGACTACATGATGAAAAACCAGAGCAAGTATTTGAAGATGATTATATTTAAGAATCATTGAATTTAATGTTATAAAAAAAATTCAACCAACATATTAAAGACAAGGAATAATCATTATTAATTTTTGAAAAATTCATATGATTTATTAAGTACAATTTCTTAGGATAGTTGGTGAAATGATAAAATTGAGAAATATACAATATGAAGGGTTCTATGCATTAAAATAAAAACAAAAAATCCTCTATAAATATCTAAGAATCACAATTGTAAATATAAAAAAATTAGATAAAAATAAATTGTAAAATATCTAAATGGGGTGAATAAGATTCATGAAGACTATATTTAAAAGATAATTATAAAATTCTATGATAAGTTTAAATACCTTGAATATTAAAAGAAAATTTTAGATTTTAAATGTCTTTGGTTGTAGTTAAAGTTGTGAAACATATAAATAACTGAAGTCAAAAATTCAGAAAAAATAAGAAGATAGGTTTCTCTATATATATTTTTTAAAATAGTATTCCTTCTAAAATTAATCATATTAATAGAAATAAGGAATTGGGATTATCTAAACTTACTTGAACTACAATCCCAATAAAATAGGTGATGTATATTCAGTAAATTTATATTTTTACTATAGTTGTTTCACATTCTAGTACATGCTACCAATTAAATTTTAAAATTATATTTGTAAACCTGAATGATAAAAAATCCACCAAAGCATCATGGGTGGATATGAGGATGTGAGAAAGAATCATCTCTCTATGAAGAGCCAAAAATGATTGTGTTTTTGGCAAAATAATTCTAGAAACAAAAGTTAGATTGATTAAAATCAAGGGTAAGATAACAAGATTTATCGTCTATTGTTGATACTATTGTAGGTTTAGTCATAGGTATATTTAATAACTGAAAAAAAATTATTTATAGATATTGTATAAGTCCTATATTAATTGGTTGAAAATCTAAATAGAAACAATATCCATAGAATAATATGAGAGTGAATAAGCCTATTAAAAATAGATTTGAATTCTTGATATATTTTTTTGAGAATCACAACATAAGTGATCATGGTGGTAATGAGTATTAGTACGAATCTAAAAGTCATGAATCATACAGTATTGGATAAATAATTCCACAAATTATAACAAATTAACAAATACAGTCAGTTGACCTAATTTTCAGTAAAAACAAAAAAATGTATTGAGAAAACTACAGCAATGAAGAATACTGAGAAGGATGATTCACCATGAAGTAAATTATTCAATTTTGGATGAAAATGGATCATCATTGAACATTTTTTACTTCTCAAAAATATATTATCTATATTAATTATGCTTAGGAAAAAGTATAATCGATGATAGAGTGAAATAAAAGGATTAGTTTGGTTAAATTCATCCAAATATAATAACTTCAGAGTTTCCTAAATATCGTATCCCAAATACTTTTGATATGTTATATGGAATTTTTAAAGTATAATGGGAACAATTATAAGTAATAAATAACATGAATATCTATGTGAAAACATAATCATTTATGATTTTTGAATTTTATGGATAATTTTAATTTTGATTCTCGTGAGGGATTCCTTTTGAGAATAATGGTTTATATTGAATTTCGAATGTTTATTTACATATCTATAAGTATTTTTTAGATGTGGATTGAGGAATGGGTAATGTAATGGGTTCTGGAGTGAGCATCATAGTAAGTCATGGTGGAATTGAAAAGGTTATTTTGTTGAAGGATTTCATTCCACAACCCATAGGTTTAGCTAAAATAGAACCACTATAGTGTGTTATACCATGGAGGACATGAAGGTTGTGCCATGAAGGAGGGAGGTAGTGCCTCATACCATGTTGTAATTATTTATGTAGTGACCTATAGCCATTCCCTGGAGATGTCAGTCTAAGTGACACTTTATGTTGTAACCCCTTTGTTGTAACCTGATCGATTCTTGAGTGGTTTTTAATAGGTTTATATCCATGTTTTTTGAGGTTGGCACCACCTTTATTTTTAAATTGACTTGGTGCATGGGTAACACTATTCTACTGACATATACCTCCATTCATCCTCCATCTCCCCCTTATTGTATTGGGGTTTCCATATTAATTTCATGATGATTTTACTTATGATCTCCTTTTATTCCACTATTTTTTATATTTTAATTAATTTTAATATGATTTGGTATGTTTTGGTCTAGGGATTCAGGGATGCTTCCACCAAATTATTGTGGAATTAGGGAATATTAATGGGTCTTTTTCAAGTCTTGTTCATATGAGGTCCTAGATAGTTGATCACGTGTCATTGAATGTGGTTTTAGTTAATGGGAATTATGGCCTGAGATAGACGATCAAGGGTTGGTGTGAGACTTAGATGATATTGGGAAAGAGTATCAACCATTATTTATAGGGAATTCCTCTGATTGAGGTAGGGGTACCTTGAGAATATACCAATGGTAATTGTGGTTGGTTATATATTTTGGCATGTGGTATGTGGTATTTCCAATAAGGGATACTGATATTTTTTATTCAAATATTTTTTTCATTAAATCAAATTTATATTATTGGACTGAATAAAGTGGTAAGGGACATTATAAACGATTGTTCACTTGCTGGGTGCATCACCTATCGATGGATGATGCATAATTATAAAAATATTCGTGATATATAATAACCTTGAGGGGTGTGAATTAAATGAAATAGAGATAAGTAATCCTAGTACCCCTTGGTATAGGGTCCCTCAATTCCACAATGAAGAGGGGGGGTGTTGGTTTTAAAAATATTGGATATAGTAGGAAATTATGAAATCATGAGGTACCTTATAGTCACTAGCCCTGTTGGTTTATAGTAAGGTATCTATTCCTCCCTCTAAAATAATGATATAACCATGTTTGGTAAACCCTACTTAGATAAATGATGAGTTAGGTGAGTGGGATAACATAGGATGTCTTGTGATGTGTGTTTGGAATTATTCCATCATCTTAGAGTGCGGCTAATAAGGATTATCCTATGAGGAATGTGAGTCCAAAATGTGAACATAATGATTGTCAGGGACAATTGATCTCTATGTGAAGGGTATTGACTTGATAGATGAGATTGATATTGGGGAAACAATTCATGGAGTTTGTGATATTATGAGACCCATGGGGCCTTAAAAGGTTCCCCGTTAAGATACTATAAGAGGGGGGCACTTCAACAGATACCAAATAAACGAATTTACTAAAATTAACTCATAGGAATAAACATTATTACCTGAACAATTGGAATACCTGGTTACTTCCCAACATCCATCCTCAGATCTTGATATATATATATATATATGAGTGCGTGTTTGGGATGATCAGGATACTCCACAGGATCTAACAAACATTCCTCATATGTGGAATGTTAAATATGTTACGTAGGATTTTGTTATTATGTAAATTATAGAATAAAAATCACCATACCTTGTATCTATTTATTTAATATATGAAAAATATAGAATATTACCATAGACCCCAACTTCATGGATTTATGAGATGCCTAGGATACTTCCAAGGAAATAGTTATATTGTTTGTATCGATATTCTTGATGTCTATTGGATACATACGATATTACCTAAAATAAAATGAGTATGCCTTATGTATATGGATTTATTAGGATCAAATTTAATTAATTGATCATATTTTTTATTCTATTTCTAGATTGATGAGGATTAACTATAAGGAATCGATTGTGTGCATGGTAGGATATTAATTATCCAAGGTTTCTTCTTTGAATGAAGTTGATACCCGTAATTATATATGGAATTCCTTGACTGTGACTGCAGGTGGGATTTAATTCCAATATAGAAGTGTATCTACATGATTTAGTATAGGAAACTTGTCTTACTATTGGTTATGATATCTATAGAGAAACCCTAGAACTAGATGAAGTTGAAATTTTCATGTTTGAACTTGACTATTGATTATGATTATTTATTAAATCATTAAAAGGTTAATTATTATTTTACTAGTAATTTCACATGTCTATACACTACCTTACTGATTTTGTATGAGACCCTTTTGGTGGTTCCCCAATGAGTTATACTTATGTAACACCCTGATATTTTAAAAGAGGAACATCATATTTAACTGCATATATTACTCACAAAAATATGATTATAAGAGAATATAACACTCGAATAAATTAAAATATATTTATTTTTAAATTAATTAATTCTCTCCGATAACTTGAAATTCATGAAACACCGATATTGAATGAATCATGATACTCTATTTAAGTATTATTATTTAAATATGACCATAATAACAAAGTCATTATGATAGAGTCTATGAATAGTAATAATTAAATTATTAATATAATATGGTTTAAATAGGTATAAAATAAATTTAATTGTTATATATTGATTATAAATCTAATAATAACCATTTTATAGAGAGAATTGTTTCGTAAAAACATATATTTTTCTAACAACGGTTTATTTGTGCTTTGCACACATAAATTAAAATTTCTTCTTATGAAATTGATGAATTTTTAAAAAAATAATGTTGTTTTGTTATATAAATATGTTGAAATTGTCATTTGGTGAATTTTTTGGATATTTCTAAATATATTTTTTTTGCTGAATAGTGAAAAAAATTAATTTTATTGAAAAATGCATTTTCCCTAAATTAGCCACAAAGTTATATTATTTTTGATATATATTTTAAAGTGATATTAGTAAAATTATATTTCAATTTTACTAAATTGGGTCATTTTAATCAATTTAGTAGTAAATTTTGACCTTAAAACATTCAATACTTATGACCTTTTTTTCTTCGGAAAATCGCTCTTTCATCACATCTATGATTTCATTTTAAATTGAATTCTTCCATTTTGTGAATTGAATTTGAAAAAATGGGTTCTATATTTTTAATTATACTAATTTATATTATCTTATGTGGTTAACTGATTTTTTTACCATAATTAATATTGAAAATAGAAAAAATTAAATATTGTAGTTAAGGATAAGACTGGTTTACCGGGGGTTAAACTATGATGAAAAGTTATAAAATAGAATAAAACCTATAAAAAAAGATTTTATGACCATATATAGGACCTATATTATTTTTGGTACTATAATGACCCATATACAAGGCATTTTTCATGAAAAAAAATTTTCATTACTTTATCATTTCAAAAATTTCATGTATGCCATCTCCTCCACTTATAACATGACACCACCTCTGTGTACCTCTACACACATACAACACCATTTAATTCATCCAATACCTACCTATATCATATCCCTACTTCCCTACTTACATCATTGAGTAATTACTTTTTATATGAATCCGTTATAATATGAATTTTTAAATAAACCTAAAGAGTCTCTCTGAAGAAGAGGTAAAATTATAAAGCGTGTGTAGTTTTTATTTATTTTAATAAATGATAATAATATTTTTCAAATATTCTAATATGATGTTATTATATTAATTTTATAACCTATATCTATCTTCGATTAACTAAAATGGTAAACGAAACCATCGATTGTGTGTACGGAGCACTACCATCTCCCGAACATATATATTTAATTTTGCATAATCACCATTCAAGGATGGATATAATTATAAATTTAAATAATATATTTGATATTTAATAAATTCTTATAGTTAATGAATTATCATATCACATATACCCTTTTACATTCCATTCCATAGGGGATATGATAACGTCAATCGTGTGTGTGGTGGATTACCACCTCACGAAGTGGTGTGATTTTTTTTAACGTACGTATTACATGCAAGGTGGTAATGATTAGATTAAGGAACATATTTGATATTTATAACCTACAAATACATCATGAAATATACTATAATTCATAAATTATTTCCTTTTAATATATGAGAAAACAATAACATCACTCGTGCATACGTGTGGGATACCGCCTCTATGTAGCAATGTGAAATATTTTTCAATTTATTTTCACCTGGATTATAATAAATATGTATTTAATTAATGTAAATAATATATAAAATACAATAATTATTATATAAATATTAATTAATATTTATTTTCCTTTCATTCCATCCATGTACAAAAAGGGAAACATCGTTCATATGTATGTACCACATACCATCTCTATGAATGGTGTAATATATTTTCTATCTACAAATTTAATAGATTACAATAAAAAAATATACAACAAATATACATTATGTTAATATCATGGGTTAAATTTTGGATATAATGTAAACAGTATAATATTAAGAATAAAAAAGTCACTGAACTAAAACATACATGAAAAAAAATTATTAACACACAAAATTGTTATTTTAACAAATAATTATTAATTAACAAGTGATAAAAGACTATAAGTAAGTGAAATATTGTATAAAATATAGGATTATGGTTCTATAATAGTTTTATAATAAACCTATTTTTAATATTTTTTAGGTTTTGACAAAAATGAAGGGAGTAGAACCTGAGTTATGGGCATCTTATCTCAATTTTACTTTACTGAGACATTCACAATATTACCCACTTATTCCTTTATGTCATGTATATACATCAGATTTTGATATTATAATTAATTAATATATTTCTATTCATATAATTTTATGTTTCATTTTATGTTATTTCTTTCATGGGTCTTATTGCTTAATGTTACCGAAGTGGAAAGGCATTATTACACAATATCATCATTATTTGAGATTATTTTTGTTTAAGTCCCCCATGGGGGATAATTTAATATTTAATCTGAAAATAAAAAAAGTATCATAATAATGTTATTAATGTCCTTTTTAAAGTGATATATTCATTTTATTTTCTTTGGTACTAAAAATTATTTACAAAACATTTTTAAGCAAATCTGATATTATTTATCCCTTCAGTCGAAAATACATTTTCATAAAAATTCATGTATTTCAAAATTGTTTTCAAATTTATTTTTAAAATCATAAAATTAATTTATTAAATAATTTTTCCCCATTTTTAATATTCAATTTTTTAAATTAATCTTAATATCAATTGTAAAACAAGGTCCGTTTGGATTTTACTAGAAATGTAAAATGAATCATATTTAATGTGTATGGATTGAAAATAGTTTTTCACCATCATTGCCAATAAATGTTTTAAATTTTTTTTTACTTGTTTTAAATAGTTATTTTCAATGAAAATTATTTCAAAATATTTTTCAAACATTTTATTTTTAAAATATTTTGAAAATGAAAATTTTATTTTCGTCAAAAATATTTTTAATAAAAAATTTATTGTACTTAGTATCATTAATGGAATAAATAAATGGTTGTACATCTGATTCAATAAGGTTATGTATTATTTATATTATCTTTATTATTTAATTGGAAGGTTTATATTCATTTTTACTGTTTATGTACAATTTTATTACCATTTACTATATTATTCTGGATGGTTTATGATTCTGTTTAATCGATTAGGGTACGTATTAACATTTTTTATATCAGTTTTTCAATATTAATGTTTATGTCGATTACATTTCACCAATTTCATATGATTAATAAATATAAAATATTAATTTTTTACTATGACCCATTTATATATATCCCCTCAATGCATTGATAGGTCTCTTGAGACAAATTGTTTGTCCAAATTAAATGGGTTTCTACCCACAAATTTAAAATATATTGTGAAATTTCATGATAGTTTCGAATGAATGACCGTATAAATTCCCTTATTTTGATATAGTTTGTTTCTATGTGATTACTCTGTTAGTTTTAATATCATTGGGTATGATTCAAGATAATGTGATAATTTGTATGTCTTTATTTTATCATCATTTTTTTCTCTAATATTATGCTCGGTTTACAGATTAAATGGAATCTGTTTAGGTTATTTACCTTTAGATATAGATTATTCTTATTTATTCATGATACCATCCACTAGATTCATACACTTAGAGAGAATCTAAGATCACCCTATTCTTATGTTTTATTTTCACATGGATACCGAGAAGTTATTTTTGATTTATATACAGGAATATGTTAAGGGGAAATTAATGTTTAAAAGAAAACACTTTTTTTAAGATTAAAATGTAACATAAATTTTATGTATGTATCTAATTTACCAACTATAGTATAATATTATATCCATTAGGATGCAATACCTTGTATCAATTTCCAATCTTATAAAGTAGGTACTGGCTACAGGTTACTTCATTCAGGGTTGTTATATCTTACACCCTTCTAAGAGTCCATGAATCTTGTGTAATGGTGAAGACATCATAGATCATTGGTTAAGGTAGGTAAGAGGCCTGATTTTTCTTGATTGAGTTGGATAAATAACAAGGATCCTAAATACTGGGATGCGATGAGGCACAGTGATGGTAGTATATTCCCCTATTTTTTTGTTTCGTTTTTTATAAGTCTGTATGCCAATGTATGTTCATTATTGTTGTATGTTAATATTATAATTATTCTATATAAAGGTATGATTTTCTATTTACTTATGATACTATATGAATGATTTTTATTATTTACAAATATTCTAATTACTAAATTTAGAGAATTTTTTGTTATGTTTGGTATATTTTCTCTAATATAATGGTATAATATCCCTATAATAAAACTTTTGGCCCCCACTCCAAGATAAAAGCCTTTATCTTATATATAGTAATGATAGAGGCAATAGTAATAATAATATAGGGAACCTATGATTGGTCTTTAGTTTGGGATATTATACAGTGCAATGAGAGATTTTTTATTTTTTCATGCACTCTGGTGAGATGGTAGACAAGGACCAGAAATGTTATATTTCTTATAGTGGATAGGAGACTGGTGTGTCATGAACACATTATCTGGAATGAATTCTAGATTATTATGTATCATATATTTCTATTATTGGTTTATGATTTTATGGTTGTATGATTTAACCTTAAGTGATGCAAATTATTTTTTGTATTTATGGTTAAAGGGTTTTTCGATATTGGATAATTATAATGTAAACTGTACACATATATCATGTTTTTTATATTGGAATAATATTAAATACAAATTATTGTGTTTGATTAATATCATTGTTTCTAGTTTATTTAACTATTTAAAGTGTTGAATAAGATTATATAGTGTTTTCCAATGTAAATTATTGGTGGTACTATTATCAAATAAACCATGCAATTTTTTTATGGTGACTAGTCATATGGATTTGGGAGAGGCATGAATATTAAGGGTTACATTATAGTCACACTTTTAGGGTATCTATAGTTACCTATATAGGGTCAGTATTGGCACTTGGTTCCCTTGAATTAGTTTTGGAAAGGAATTTTTTTTTTATTATTTAAATCATCAAAAAGAACCTATATATTTTCCCTTATATAACATCTTGGTGGAGTTATACTTTGATGAAACATCTTACTATGGTATAATAGATACAATTATTCATTGGGTTATTTCATTATATGATGATAGATGAGATCATGGTGCTTAAGGCTGTCGTCAATTATGTAGACTCTCAATGAAGATTGTTTTCCTAATATGATGATGACTTATCACATGATGCTTGATAAGATTATGGGAGAACCCATGAATAGGTGTTTTGATATGTGAGATTCTATATAATATTATGTATTGGTGTTGGGATATTTCCTTATGGGTTGTAACATATTTGGGAGAAAGATTATAAGCTAGGATAAAGGTCCTCATACTTTGAGATGTTTCTCAAGATATTGGTGAGATGGGTTCTCTGTTTTGGATTTGATGATATATATGTTGGCAACCCATGACATTTATTATCCAGAACTTGAGTAATTTCGACAATAGAATCATGTGTACATTTTTTGGGTTTTGATATTAATTCATAGGCGGTACTACTCTATTTAAAATATAGGCATGTGGATGATTTTAAATTCATAATGGAAACTACATAGTGTAATTTTCGTATCAAGGTTGGTTTTAGAGGGTATGATTGGTTAAATTTTTGGCTAGATTTATTTTTGGTGCAGTTCCTGATTAGTTTATTCACTACAATACACAATGGCTAGTTAAAGGGAGAATAAATAGAGGGAACTGTATTATTATTTTAGAATGAAAAAGGTGTGGTGAGTGTTCATGTGGGTAACCATTTTTGTGTCAGATGTCAATTTTGTTGGAAAATAAGCACATACATGATTCTATATTGATGAGGATAACATTTGAGGTAAGTATAGTCAGTGATTTAGAAGCATGAGCCTAGGTTTTATGACATTTCACTCATGTTATCATGAATTGGGTTTTGAAAATGGATAAAAACATAGTATAATACCATGATATTAAATGAAATAATCTATATATATATAATTAATTTATACATTTTCATTAATTACACACATCACTGATTTTAAATAAATAGTGATATTCATTTAAAATATAATTTTATATGATATTTATTGCCGAACTATTGGGTTGGAATGTATGAATATGACTAACCAAAATATGTAAAATATATGGTTTAAAATGTATAAAAAAATTTATTAGATATCAATTGATTATAAAAGAATATATAAATCATTTTAATTGAAAAGAAATGTTTTATGAAAAAATATTTTTTTTTCACATAATGTGATTTTATATTAATAAACTATATTAATCATTATTGGTAATTTGTTTAAATTAAATTAACATATTGTATATTGAATCAGATGTTTTAATATTTATCTAATATTTTTTTGTAATGGGAAAAGAATAAATCTCGATTTATGCTTAAAAATTATATTTATCTAAAATTGTATTTCATCTTTTTTTTCACAATTCATTTAAAATTTATTTCCTCTACTTATAAAAGTTTAATCATGAAAAATGGATTTCATATTGGTAATTAAGAGGTTAAAATTTGCTAAATAGACTCGTTTTATTTTTTATCAATATGAATAGTTACTGTGGTAAAATTTGTCACATAAAAAATGGGTAAATTAGGCTAATATTGGATAACAATATATGATAAGATCATAAGTTATCATTCTAATTCTTAATTTATGAAGATAATTTGACACTTATTACCAAAGTCATGAAATATAAATTTTTAATAGAAACATGACCATGAAAATTACCTATATAATATTTAAGTCAATGAAAAAAATAAGAGGTCACTGTCATAATTTTAAATATCAACTATGTTTCCACATAGGTACAAAAGTAAAATATTAATGAATATAAATGTATTTTTTTGAATAATGACATTATTTTTAGGATGGTAATTTATCTAAAAATTTTAGTCATTATGTAGAAACCTTGAATTATTCTATAATGTTGACATAGTATTTATTCAATTAATGAAAAAATAATATATATGTTTTTTATACATTAGAATTAATATAAATTTTAGAAGTAATAGTTTCCCTCATATTCTATAGTTGAATATGACATAATAGGTCTGTGTAAAAGGATTAAATTTGAATTCCATATTTGTTTTAGTTTTTTAGAGTCAAATTAAATAAAGAGTCCCAGAAATGATATTAATGATATTTTAAAGAAATAATATTTTAATAAATTGTTTAAAAATTATAAAAATCATGAAATTGGAAAATTCGGATAAAACATGGTCGAAAAAATCATCCTTTTCTATTTAAAAGCAAATAGTAAACAAGTTAAATTATTACCCATTAAGATTGATTTTTTTACCATGTCTTAAATAAGTTAAAATAATATCCCAAATTAGAATATCTCAGCATTTTTATGTTTTTGGATTGTGAATGAACTTTTAATATTCTATTGTTTTATGAAATAAGAAGTGTTTCATTCCCCCCATTTATAAAATGACACCTCACCCTTCAAATATATAAACCACAAAAAATATTCTTATTTGACTATACCCTACAAAATTGAATTTTTATAATCATTATCCATATTAAAGAGGTAACAGTCTTCCCAAAAGATCAACCATTGGTTCATTTTGAAAATATCTAATGGAGGTCCCCCAAATTAGTCATAATCATCTTACCCAACCTCTTTGAATTTACATCTACTTCTACATTGGATAAATCTATGGTTTTTATCATAAAATAATAGCTTTGGTATCATAATTGTACTTAAATGATATCATTTTTCTTAAAACAATATTATCCACCCTCTTTCCCAATAAATGGGAAGTGAAGGTATTGATCATGCATACGTACAACTTCCCATCTCCACATAGAGATACAAATAATTTTTCATCATCATATTTTATAGATGAAAATTATTATTAGATTAATTTTTATATATTATATTATGATATAATTATTCTTTTGGAAATATAATATTATATCTACATTACTACCTTACAATAAGTTGAGAAACAGTAATGTATCTCTTGCATACGTTCAAACTACCACCTCTACAAAATGATGTGATTTAGTTTTCATTTCAATTATACTTGGTTGGTAATAAAGATGGATTTTACAAATTTATATGATTTATATGATATAATAGTGCTTCATTAAAGGTAAATAATTATCTTCCTTTATTTCATTCCATCTTCTGAAGAATGAAAACAACATTCATGTGTACATACAACCCTTCATCTCTATGAACAATGTAATTCATTTTTATATCTTGAACTTCTATAGATTACTATAAATAAATATATTATTATTATATATGAAATTTATATCATTATAATCAATTTTAGACTATGGAACATTGATCAAATCCAGAATTATGAAACAAATAAACCAAAACATATATGTAAATAGAGAAAATTATTTCCCGATAGAGCGATTTTAAAAAAAAAATTAATAAATAGGGGATAAAATATTATAAGTGATATATTGAATTATATTTATGAGAATTTTTGTATAATATAGATATATATATAAAATATATTTATTTTATTTTATGTTCAAACATGTATGAATGATTACAGACTTCAGGTAAGGTTTTATTTCACAATATCATCATTCTCCATGATTATTTATGTTTAAGACACCACTAGGGGAATTATTTGATATTTATAACTTATAGAAAATATATTTTAATATATTATGGTTATTAATGATAAATTTATGTAATAATACCAATATAATTTATTTTTTACTAAATATTGTTGAGAAAATGTTTTTAAGATGAGATGAATTTATTAATATCTTCAGATGAAAATACTTTTTATTATATGTCCATGTTTTCTAAAATGTTTTAAAAAATGTTTCTATGATTATGAAAGGTTTTTTATATTAATTTTTACCCATGTTTTAATTATTTAATTTTATTAAAAGTATTCATTTTTTCTGAATGAGTTACTTTTTGACCTTTTTAAATAATTGTGGAAGTATTTTTTTTATATTATAAAAAATAATAGAATTTACCACCACTGAACACTCATTTATTTGAAGTGTCTATTACAATTTAACTAGGTTATTTTAAATGATAATGGTTTCCGTAATATGTGGTAAATATTTTACTCTTTAAATATAATATTTTAATGTTAAAGTGATATTATATTCAAGTATTTTACAATGATATTTTTAACCCATTTTCATCTATTTTAGAATCCTTTGATAAATAATATTATTTAATGATGTTTTTATTTTATGATACCATTAACCATATTTTTATAGACGACATATTATCATTTTGGCTAAGTAATGTATTGATATTTAATATGATATTACTTCAAATATGAATTGTTTTTTATTTTTATGGTATATTTATTAAGTTGGATTATTAATTCATTTGAGGACTGCACTTGACTTATTAAGTGACATGTTGGGATCAGAATTTCATTTCCCCTCAATGAATTTGTTGGTATCAGGAGACAAACTAGATTGGGTTTTTATACAATTCCCTACCGATTTATATAATATGCATTGGAATGAATACTTGACGGTATATTTAAGATTTCATTGCATATGAACGAGAATGATACTTTAAGATTTATTATATTATCTATTTTAACCATATGAAATCATTTATTAATGACCATATGATAATTTAAAATGTTTACAATATCCATGCATATGTTTTTATCCAATGTGATTATTTATATGACCTTAATTGATTATAATTTATGTCCTTCCATATTATTCATGCCTTATTTGGAAAATGGTGTATGCATACCCATACTAATCATTAGATCTCAAAAATAGATTGGGGAAAATTACCATATGAATTAATTTGAGGTGAGTATAAGTATATGATAAAATCCTATAGGTTTGGTAAGGTAGATATTATATTTTTTACCTATAAATACATCCCTATGTAGATATTATATGTGGATGTGGCTCTAGAAGTGTTTTACCTTGGGGTGGTAACTGTAAAAAGGGTGCATTATAATTTCACTCAATATTTACTTGGTGGAAAATATTGGGTCTTACATCAAACTTAGTTTGACACATTCGAATAATATTCTTGGGTTAATACATATTTTATTTACCAACAATTATTATGTATTTTATAAAAAATTATTATTTTAGAATATTTCCAAAGAAGCCGAGTTTAGGATCCTAAGATTAGATATAATTTTTTTTCAATTTATGTAAAGTATTTCACTATTTTTGAAATTATACATTCTGATCCACATTGTTATGTTCTAATCAAATATATTACATTTTCTATAAATGGAACATAAAAGATGGAATGGAAACCATATTAATTCATGTAATAAATATAGTTATTTCCCTTATAGGTAGAATAATTATACTAGAGTTATAACTGAAAAATTGATAAGTATATTAGGGTAGCTAAGTCAGATTATGAGTAATAAAACTGCAAGAATAGAGAATCTCACTAACACACAACCAATTCTAACAATTTCATACCACTTCATCCATTAAAAAGATCCATAATTTAATGTTACTAATAATAATTTTAGAGATTAAGAATATATAAGTTCCTTATAAAAGATATTTCCCACTTTGGGAATGAAAGGAATTACGTTTTCATGGAATTTTATCGTATCATGGTGGATGATTATTAGTGATTGTACTTTATTCAAAACACTAATGATGATGAGGAAATAAAAAACACATGGAAAGAAATAATGTTAAAGATATATTCATATAAAAATATTTTCCTCATGAATAAAGAGTTGATTGGGTGAGAAATTTATTGATTCTATGAAAAAAGGAAGATGAAAAGTTTTTCTATGTATAAAGATAAATTTACAATTATATCGAGACATAATTAATAATACTTGTGTAATAAAAAATAAATATTTACCATTTCTGGATGGGGTATAATAATTCTTAAAATAGAACAAGTATGATAAATATTCTCATTATATGAGGACAAAATATCAGGTGACACTAATATATATAAAGATTCATACAAGACTTATGAATTTTATGGGAATCATGATAACAAGAACAAGACATAGAAATATTGGATAAGTGGATGAAAAAAAATATGACTTTTCTAACATTTTACACTTGTGGTACGAAACTCCTTGGTACTTGATTAAAAGGAAAAATATTTTTCTTTTCCAATTTGGAAAAAAAGGATATCATGATCATGAATGAAAGGGTAATGGAGAATCCTTAACATTTAAATTCATATTACATGAAGATGTGGGGAACTATTTCAATTAATTTAACAAAAATAATATAAATTTATCATAAATGAATCCACGACGAGATTTCCAAGCTTATGAAATTACTAAAACAATCATAGAGGTTCTTAATGGCATGGGTAAAGGTAAACATATCATAAAATTTAGAATTTAAAATTATTTACTTTATTATGGTTCAACAAAAGCATTTATATGTAGATAGTTTTTTTAAGGTTATCACATCACCACCACAATGATTAAATATTATATTGGCTAAAAAAACATGCAACGGTGTGATGGTTGCATCTCAAGTCTATAACACAACTCGGATAGAAGTTTTTGGGGATGTTATTCATTCAAATATTATAATTCTCTATCTCATAAAATTTTATGCTATCTTGGGAATTAATTGGCTTTCACTAAGTAAATCCCACATCATTTATCAAGAATGGTAATTAATGTTTGATATTCTAAAAAAACCTATGATATTTGTTTTAGTGATATCATAAATATTAAATTTAAATTGAAATATTTTCTTTTTAAATGGTTCATTATTCATATTAATAGGGGTTTTTCTCATAATTCTCAACAAAAACTCAATATGAATGATATGTATATTTTTCAACAATTTTTCAATGTCTCTCTAGAGTAGTTTGATGGTTTTATAGTGAATTGTGATATTTAGTTTTCAATATAACTCATTCCTGGTGAAAAATATATTTCAAATACTAGAAATATAGTTTTATCTATTGAGTTAAAATAAATGAAAAAGAAACATCATGAAAATTTCTATTTAGGATACATTTAGACTAGTTCTTAACCTTTGGGTTCTCCTATTATTTTTATAAATAGTAAACAAGGTTCAATTAATCTCCTCATTGATTATAAAGAACATAACAATATCACTGTCAATAAAACATCTCCTATAACTCATATTGATGACTTTTTTGATCAAATTCACAGAACAAACTTCTTTTCCAACATGAAATTTAATTATAGATATCCATAATTGGGGGTCTAGAAGAAGGTTATACCCATGAAAACATTTCATACAATGTGTAGACACCGTGAATTTAGAGTCATGCATTTGGTCTTACTAATTCACCTTATCTTTTCTTGGATTTAATTAATATAGTATTTATAGATTACATTGATAACTTTTTTTAGTCTTGATATAATATATTCTGTTATATTCAAAGATCAAGGAAGATAATTAAGATCAGTTTAGGATTATAATGAAGACCCTAATGAAAAATTAGTTACATGAAAAATTAACAATGTTTGAATTTTGGCTATAATAAGTTCAATATTTGGGTCATATATGCTCAATAAAGTGTTTATATATGGATAAAAAATAAACAAAATTTATGGAAAATTTGACCAGAGTAACCATGGTGACTAATATCTATAGTTTTCATGGTATGGTTGGTTATTATCATGTTTTTCTGATTAATTTCATAGTTATATCGAACCCACTTAACAATTTAACTCACATTGTAGATACGTTCCTATTGGAAAATAAATATTAAGAAACTTTTATGAAAAAAGACGATATGGTTAGTCACCACACATTTTATTACACGATATTGTAGTGGAAATAGTTTCATAATATATTGTGATCTATAAGATAAGATATGTGGATTATTACTCATATTTAATGATATGGTAATGGATTATATCTCATGGAAACTGAAGGATTGTGATTAATATTACCCAACTCATGATTTGTATTTGGATTTAGTATTTTTTTCAAGAACGAAATATATGAATTATATTTTTAGAGATATATGGGATATATATACTTATCATATAAGATAAAAATATATTTTCAAACAAAAAGAGATGAATATGAACCATATAAGATGGTCGGATATGATTATAGATTTTTATAGCTATATACATTAATACCATGGGAAGGTGAACATGGTGGAATATGATCTGAGTCAAAAGGATCTTTCTAGATTCCTTATGATGATGATAATAAAAGATCTAATATTTAAGTATTTATAAAATAAGGATCTAAAAAACATAGAGGAAGAGTATAAATATTATCTTTTACAACTGTGTATTCATCCATTTATCCATGTGAGTATTAAAAAGGTTCAAAAAGATGATTTAAAGATGCAGAAAAGGTGAGAAATGTTCCTAAATTTAACATTGATTATGATGGAGTGATCATGTTCTCGAACCTTGTATGTTCTTTTTCCCTACCATTTTTTTAGGAACTGTTTAATGAATCAAATTTTCATTTATTATCTATTAATATTGGATGTAAATATATATATATATATATATACATATTTAATATTTTTTCTAGTGGGATTGAATGAAAAGATATATTGTACATAACGTTACTTGGTTCTTGGTATGACGATAAGTTATGGTCGAGAGACAAAAATATATTAAGATGTTACAACCATTAAATATACTATAATGTAAAAGGGAAAACATTACCATGGATTTTTTCATCATACTATCAAAAATGTCTAAATTGTATAATTATCTATGACTAGTAGTTAATCCCATAACAAATTCAATAAAAATAATTTCCATCAGATAATAATTCTATCTTGATTATATTTCAAGAATTTATATTAAATAAGTGGTGGGGTATTATGGATTACAACATTATATAGTTTCTAATAGGGATATGAGGATTACCTTATTGTTTCAGAAATGTTTTTTGTGAGATTTTGATACATTGGTGAGTTTTTGTACACTTTATCATCATAAAATATATTATCTGTCTAAGCGGACCATTTAAACTCTATAATATATGTTGATATCCTTATATATACATATCAAAGTGTTTTGATATTAAAACCTTCTTTTGGTGATATGTTATGATAACACTATCGTTCAATCAAGAATTTAAAAGGTTCTTTAGGAATCCCTCTATAGTAATACATTGTAATCTCCAACATTCTAGAATTTAGTTGGAGAAAGGAATATATTGGGACCTAAACTAGTTGAGGAAATAAGTGACAATGTTATATCTATTTATAAACACATGATATTATCTTCTAGTGAAAAAAATTTATGTTAAAAAACAATAAAATAGAAAATAGATTGTAGCTGGTGACAACATATTACTATGAATATCTCCCAAATAAATGAGTTGATGAGAATTATAAGTAAGGGAAAGATAAGACATACATATATTGGTCCAATAAATATTCTTGACTGTATCTATATGGTATCTTATCAAATGGTTCTTTCTAGAAATCTCTCTCATGTTCATGATATGTTACTTGTATATATCTTAAGTAAGTACATGCCTGATATTTCCTACACACTAAACATTTAAGTCATAAAACTGAAGAAACATATCTCTGGTTTGGAACAACTAGTAGAGATTTAGGAATATAAATACTAAATTTTTGATCTTATAGGGTTTACATATGTATATAATAAATTTCATTTGTTATTTTTTTATTCGAAATGAAAAGAATCACCATTTTAAGGGAACACGATTTTTTTTTCAGAAAAACACTTTCTATACACATAATGTGATTTTATGTTAATAAATTAAATTTATCACTATTTTTGAACAGTTTTAATTAATTAAATATATTATATATTCAGTAAAAAAAATTTCTTTCCCCTAATTTTTTTCTATGAATGCGATTTGAATTAAACCAGTATTATGTATAATAACTATACTATTCTAATATTTGTTTTCAAAAAAAAATTTAATCATATTTTATAATTAATTTTTACACATAGAAATTGAATCTAGAAAATTTTATTTCATATTTATAATCAATAGGTATAATTTTGAAAAATAGACCCCTTTTATTTTTTGTCAATATGAATCGTAATCATGGTAATATTTATCAGGTCGAAAAATTGTAAATCGAGTTAATCAAGTTTGAAAAAATGTGATAGGTCTATAAGTGTTCATCATAGTTATAAATGGATCAATAAAATTTCACACTTATCAACTTATTCTCAATATTTATTTATTTAATGAAAAAATTTCTTTAAAAATGACCTATATTATATTTAAGTTTAATAAAAATACAAAATGTCACTCTCTTACTTTTAAATATCTATTACATGTCCACATTAGAAAAAAATTTAGTTATGAATGAATATAAATGTCTATTTGGATAATAATAATTTTTTTAATTTTGGTAATTTTTCAATTTTTTTTGTGATAATATATTGACCTTAAAATATTACACTATGCTGAAACAGTATTTATTAAATTAATGTAAAAATAAAATAAATGATTTTATAAATTTTAAAAGTAATAAAATTTGAGTAATTTATAGTTTTCCACGAATTTTAAAGATGAATATGATATATTAGTGATGTTTTAAAGTATTATATTTGGATTCCATCTTTTTCATGGTGCTTTTAGAGTAAAATTAAATGAATTGTATCAAAATTTACATTATTGGTATTTTACAAAAATAACATATTATTGAATTAATTTAAATATAAAAAATACATAAAGAAAAAATTTAGGGAAATATAAGTTCTAAAATATAATCACTTGTTCATTTATGAGCCAATGTTTACTTTATAAGATAAATTATAATCCTTTAAGAGTGAAAACATTATTACCATAGTTCAAGTAAAAATAGGTTAACTAATGGGTTAAACCAAAATATATAGTTTAAAACATCACTTAAAACAGTATATATTATATTGGTTAATGGTATTATAAACAAATAATATCCCAAATTATAATATTTTATCTTTCGGAATAATTTTTATTGTTAATTACTTTTTATATTTTATTCTATTAAAAATTTTTAATTGTGTGCTCTCCCCCACTAATAAAAGTAACCCCCTCCATTATGATCATTACAAAACATTGAGACTCATAGATCAATCATACCCTACTTAATAATCTTCTCATAATCCTTATCCACATTACAGAGGTTTTGATATTCCCCAAATAGATACCCTGCGTTCTAATGAAATGATCTAAATGAGGTCATCCAAAGAAGAGGTAATCTTCTTACCTGACCTATTAAAATTTATTTCTACTTATACCACTCAAAAATATGTGGTATTTTTTCAAAAACTCAGTATGATAAATATATTGAAATTATATTATGATTTATAAAACAATTACTCAAAGTATTTCCCAACAAATGAGAAGTAGAAGTACCGCTCCTGTGTTTGTACGACTTTCCCTATCCATGTAGTGAAACAACTAATTTTTTATAACTATCCTTTATAGATGAAAATTATGATGGTTTAATATATATATATATATATGATATTTATCACATAATTTTAATTTTGGAGCTATAAAACCATATCTACCTTATTTACATCCAAACCATTGGGAAATTATAACATGGATCATGTGTATGTGCAGACTTCCACCTCCATTAGATGATGTGAATAATTTTTCATTTCAATTTTATTTTGATGTTAATAAGGACGGATTAGTGAATATGTATGATTTATATGGTTTAATAATTATTCAATAATTTTTAATTATTATGTAACATTATTTTATTAAACCATCGAAGAATAAAAATATCTTTCATGCATATGTATGACCTCTTTTCTACATGAACAATGTAATTCATTTTTCTATAACTATATTTTATGGATTACTATAAATACATATATAATTAATATTTATGATATTGATATCCATATAAAATTTATTTAAATGATTAAACCTTGATGAAATCCTAAAGACACAACCTAACAAACCAAAATATATATGAAAAACAAATCAGTTATTACCCCAAAAAATCAATTTAATGAAATAATTATTAATAAATAGATGTTAAAAGATTATAAGTAATATTTGGAGTTATAAATATGTAGGTTTTTTTTATAATTTAATTATAATAAATCAATATTTAATATACATGATGTTCAAACTTGTGTGAAATAATTCATAACTGTGGTAAGGGTTTATTTTATAATCAAATAAGTCTTTGAGACCGTTTATATTTAAGCGTCCAGTGGGTAATTATTTAATATTTATATATTAAAATAAATATACTGCATTATCTTTTATATATTTATTAAAATTAAATTTAATATTAACATTTCACTCTCTTTTTCAGTTTAAATGACTGAGAAAATGTTTTTAGTAAATAATGAATTTATTTTTCTCTTTAGTCAAAAATTCATTTTCTTTCATTTCCATATTTTCTAAAAACGTTTTCAAAAACATTTTTAATATTATTAAATGGGGTTTTCACTTCACCTTTATCCTCTTCTTTAATTTTCATAGTTGTTTTAAATGGAATCTTCTTGTTATTTTCTAAATGAAGCACTTTGTGACATTTTTACAAAAGTGTCAATTAAATGTTCTTTTTTCTTATAAAAATTGAACAAAATTTACTTTCGCCATGACCAATATTTTATTAGAATACAGATTTAATCTTATAAAGGTTTATTTTCAATGAAAAATATTTTCCATAATATTTGGAAAATATTTTAGAATTTAAATAAGTTATTTTATTGTGAAAATTGTATTTAAACCAAGAAATTTTAAACTGTATTTTGGAAGTAATTTATTCTATATAAAAATATTTAATGAATCTTTTGATGTATTGAAGAAATTATCTAATGATAAAATCAAACATGTTTTTATGGAATTTTTTTGATTAATATTAGTAGGGAATGTATTGATATTGTTTATTCTAGTTCTTCTAATATAAAACATTATTGATTTTTAAAGAGTATGGATTATATTGTATTATTTATTCATGTATGAAATGAATTGGAATTATTATGTGTTGGGTGGTGATTGATATTAAATATATCCTTGATTCATACTTATGTTTTATGGGACAATCATTATGGGATTTTTGTCAAGGCTTTACCCTTTTATATAATATGTCATAGAACAAGGGATTGACAGTATATTAAATATGACTTGGAATGAGACCTTGACTGTATGTTTTATATGTTTGTAATTATAAATTATATCATTATGAAATTATTTATTTATGTACATGTTATTATTTGAAAGGGTTTTAATTTCCATAGATATGTTTTTAGCTAATGTGATTATTTATATAAAATTATCTGTTTATCATTTATTCTGTATCATATTATTCATGGATAATTTATCTTTTGTTGTATGTATACCCTTACTAAGAATTTGTGTTCACCCATTTTTTGTGTTTCTCTTACCTAGGATAATAAGAACTATTTTATGATTAATCTATAAGGATATGCAATATGTGACTATGTTTTTCTCAAAGAAAATACTATATTGTATTTTATGTTTTCAAATGTAATGTGAGATTGAGTAATGTATATATTTTTTGAATACTATTAAACTATTTTCACCTTTGAGATATAATCACTTGTATCATATTATAGTGTAATAATGTAACCATCGAGTCTATGATATTGGGATATGGGTATTTACAAATAATGTGAACATATTGGGCTTGGATGAGATCATGGTAGTATGTGCATCAGATATGTGTTGTGCCTTTTGGTTATGGACCAGTGAGTGTACATTTCTGGGAAAAGGATTGAATGGTCTAATGAAATACATGTGGGATTGTTTTATGGAGAGTTTGGATTAAAATTGAAACTCTCCCTATGGTGATATGGGGAATCAAAAATTTATTAGGGTGTTATGGGACAGTCAAATCAAGTGTCTTCATGAAACGAATTTCTTGGGAGGTGTGAGGATAGAACTTGTTGTTGTTTTTATACAAGATATATGTATGGTAAGGCATATATTGTAGAGTTAAACTTTTGAAATTTAAGGGTGTGGCTATTTAATCATGTTTAATTTTTATGGATGTTGAGGATGAAATACACAGTGAGCCAGAAATGGGTAATGATTGAAGTTTCATATTACCCATCATGTATGAGAGGGATAAACCTATCTAGTCATTCCATGTGATAATGTATATAATTCGATCTATAGATGTATGAACCTATAGAATCTGAGGAAAACATAGGTACTAATGAGTGTGGTAGTGAATTAGTGGAATGCTGATTTTATGATTTTTACTCCCTTTTAAATTAAACATCTTGAGTAGGTTAATGTTATTGATACACTCAAGAATAATTAATAGCCGTATACTATATATAGTAGAATATAATCAGATCACACATGATTTAAAAGATTTGTATTAATGTAAAACTAATTTTCATGACGTTTATACCCCCAACATAGGTTATACACTACTTCAACACAAATTCTATAATATAAAATTCAATATGACCTCTTAGCTTAAAATGTCCACTGAAAAAGACTGTAATAGTTCAATAAATAATATCCAACAAAAATGGCTTTGTGTATATTTCGGGTGATAATTTCACCTCTCAATGATAATCCTTCACTATGTAAAGATAAATCAGTAGTTCTTAAAGTGTACACCGTCTTAAATATATTTGATAACTTCATATTGGATTTAAACACTCATAATATCTTTATTCAACATGATATAAAATAATCTCAAAATTAATTTTTTTCTCTACCACACATCATCAACATCATGCACAAATTTATCCACACAAAAATAGTTACTGTGAATTTGATATATAACTTATTCCATGATTTAAATGTGTTGTTAATAAAATATTTAGTTTTCATAGTTTAAATACCCATAATGGTTTGGGTTATTTGTACTCTTTAATAACATCTTAAAAACAATTTTCCATGGGTGATATTCATTTTTCATACTTGGTCATAGGAAACCATTTATTCTTATTGTGAAATAAGTAGATTGGACATTCTTTAAAATATTCTCATATGCCACATGTACTCTCTTTCATGATTCTCATTTGTTATAACTGATGGTTTTAGGTATTATTCATTTCTTTATGTGACATATCATCATCCACAACTCGAAACATCATGAATGCATCTCATTTATAAAATGGCGATAATATTATTTTGTTTCTTCCGGTGGTGAAAAATCACTGTAACTCCTTTGTAAATGCAACTCATTTAAAAAGCCAGAGAAGATTGGGAAAACCATTTTTTCGTAGAATTTTCATTTATTTATGTCTGAATAATTATATCATGACTTCTCATTTATTCTTGTTGAATAATTATAATTTACCATTAAACTGCATTAAGATTCTCTAGTGTGAACAATAAATGGATTCCATGATTTATGAATGGTGTGAGATGAGTTTGGCTTGTATGTTTCATTTGATCTATGTGAATGAGACTGTATCTCCATGACTGTAAAATAATATTTATGGAACCCCATGAATTTATCAATCATCTACATCATGTGAGATCATGAATTCATGATATGATACATCACAGTTGTGTTATTCTTCTTCTATATAAAAATACATGAATATAATAGGTAACATATATTTCAGACTCTATTATATCTCATAATGTTGAATTCTACTTCTTAAATATGGATGAGGAATTTTTTTGATCTGGTGGACATTGACTACAAATTTAATATATGTTGAACCAGTGAAAGAGGATTAGGGGTTTCTCTAAGGAAGAAAACACATTGACTCTCTATATAAAAGAGATCAAATGACACACATTATTTTCATATTATTAAATTACTATTTAATATTATGTTGCATACTACAATACTATATCATTTGTTTTGTCATGTATCTTCCATTTTTTATGTATCCCATTATCTTAGATGATTCTAGTAGTCCATGTTCTTCTCCTAGAACCAAAATACACCAATGACCATTATAATACACACCTCACCTAATCATTCCCACCTCCCCACCTACATGCACATGCATACATACACATTGCCTCAATCGTATGTGGATAACCATGAATCCTCTTCAAGTAGCCCCAATCATCAATATACTCAATGAAAACCTAGAAGGATGGATGTTGACCATAGACACATAAGTAGTGGTTGAGGCATCCCTTAGGATGGTAAGGGTGTTGGGAACATTTTTTCTAAAACATAAATTAAAAGGACACTATATAATAATTAAGAAACATTCCTTAAATTTTTTAATCAAAAAAATTATTTATTCTAAATAATATATTTTTAATAGAATTATATTTTTTATGGCACAAACACATCAATTCCTCAAGAATGCAATAATTTTAAAAGTCTTCAAATTGTTTAATATTGATGACAATTATATGTTACCCATCAAATAAATGTTTTTTATTCTTTTGAATATCAATATTGTTATCATCGCACTTAATGTAGAATTTCTCAAGCATGACAACCACTGTCATTAAATTAATCAATAAAAATTCTCCAAGAATCACTACGTAAACCACCAATGCATTTCAACTCATTGAAAAAATAAAACACTTAATCTCAACAATCATCCCTTTTGTATTTAGTTATTAATTTTCCATTCACATTGTTAATGTAAATATATGGTTCTCAAATATTTTGACCCATTTATTGAATAAACAAATAAAGTATAAGTGGTTGTATTATCATCTCATGTTTCCTCTCAAAACACCTTTTCATTATTATAAATAATGGGATGGTATCACATGATAATTAAGAAAGTTACATTAGTTAATAAACACTATGTCCATATGTGAAAACCCAGTGTATAAAAATGGAGAGATATAAGCAAGGTGGTATAAGATATTAATAAAATTACCACATGCTATACAAAGATTATAAATTCTCAAGATAGATGCTGCTAAGACAAGAAATACATGATCCTGCACATAATTTTACACACATTATAAATTCAAGGTTTATGAAATAATATTTGTTCATTTATCTAATCTTTACATGAACTAACCCCTCCCACTAAATTTTCAGAATTACATAATTGAATTAGTGGTTGAAACCATAATTAATATACCTCATTTATCAATTAATCTCTCCCATAAGGGTTGAAATAATATTCTTTTTCAGGGTGAGTTTCGAAACATGAATCCCTATGAAATAAATCATCATCATTGTTTTCAATAATTTAATCCATTATCCCTCCCCTTAAATTACATTCATGTTTTCTAATAGAACATAGAATAACAAAAAAAGATGAACCTCATTCTACCTCAAAAATAAACAATCACATTGAGAATTTCTTCCCAACAATTCATGATTTTTATTTTTATACTCATCATGGATGATTAATTAATTATTTTCTTAGAGACTAAGCAAGTTAATACACATTATTCTTACTAATATATCTTGATAAATTCATATTTGGATGGTATACTAGTAATGAAATGTCTGATTTATGTCCAATTTTCTCACATATATTTTATTTATATTGAACTTTTGGTCTAATTTTATCGTTAAATTTCCTCTTTACTCTTGAATAATTTCTGGTAATGACTTATTATAATAAAAATAATATGTTTTTTTGTCTACACCCTCCACAACACCAGTATGGAACACTAAAATATACTATTCTATATTAGTTTAAAAATTTTATTCAATATAAATTTTTTATATCCTTATGTAGAATAAGTAATATTCTTTTTAGGACGATGTGGTTTCCTTAACTCATTATTTTATTCTATAGTTGTGAATTATTTCATCTTAATATTAACCAGAGTTTTATCTACACTGTTAAAAATAGAAAATCTATTTACAAAATGATTAGGTGCACTTTTATCTTGCTTCTCACTGGTATGAAAATATTCTCCAATGATCCAAAAATATTTATTGAAGCCTTTATTGGAATTACTAAAATATCTTTTAATTGTTAAACATGCAGATTGGGTTTTAAAAAACTCTTCTTATTTAGGATTAGAAATCTATTAATAATCATATACCAAATTATCTTGTTTAAAACTTTTTAATTTTTTATTATTGACCGCATTAACATATGTTTCAACCTTCTTGATTAAATCTTTATTTTAATCATAGAAAATAAATAATCCCCCCATTATTTTCAGTAGATAATTTATTTTTTCTTTTTATTAGATATTTATTTTCATTATTTATATGTATAATATTATCAATAATATACTCCAACTTACCTTCATGGACGTATTCGTTCTATGTCCTTTCTTCTCATTCATCAATACTAGTTAATGAATCAAATAAAAAATCAGAATGTTAAAATAAAGAGTTTTAATTATTTAAAAAAGTATATGAATAATCCTTCTATTCATTTATCCTTAAACGTTCCCTTTTGATGGTGGAGTGTTTCTTATACTTCTATATCCTTTCATACTCTAGGGTTTATCCTCATCTATGTTAGATTCCTCTACCTAATTATATAGACCGTATCATGAAATATGAACAATATTATCAAAATTGGAACATTCTAATAATTTCATACCATTTTAAATCCATTTTACATTATTGAATATTTTTTTGAGAAGATACATAGTATGGTTTAATTCATCTTAATCTACCTAAATGTTTGAATAACTGATTTTCATAACATCCAATTATTTATTTATGTTTCCCTCTCTCAAAGTGATAAAGGATTTCTCATCTTTAGATTCCTTCATAATGATATTGGAATGTATAATTTATTATATTATGATGATATTATAAATATCATGAACAATAAAATCATCTTTAACCTCTATGAATGTTATTTTTTTGACAAACTAATCTCGAAAATTCCACAATTGTATTTTTAAATAATAGATTAATTTGTACACTCTCCAAATAACCTGATATTAATCACAATATCATTGAATCATATGACATAATTGTCAATGTTTTCATCAATATCCATTTTTATGTCACGATATATTATTCTATATAACTATAACATGGCTTCATTTACATTGATGTTTATTTCATAATTTCTCCTATATTTCTCCAAGAACTTTTTATTAGTTTTAATAATCATAATGTGGGTGAAATTAATTTATGGTACATCAATTAATATAACTATTTTCACCACCAATCCATGTAAATATTATTATAATAACCATAGGGAATAAGGGAATACTCAAAAATGGGTTAAATACCCACTTTAGTAGAATGTATAACTTCAAAGCTAATAGGAAGGAGGTAAGGTCATATCCAGTTCATCCAGCTATGGTAATCATTGATATCAATTATTCAAGCTCCCCATATTTTAAAATAATTTAAATTCTACATTCTTGTTTAGATCATTACAGGGGAACCCACTCTGATAAAAATTGATGAATCTAAGGACCTGTTAGGTACTACTGAGGGGGTGGGGGGGGGGGTGAATCAGTGGTACAATACATATATGATTTCTAATTAATTACAAATTAAAAATATTGAACTAGTAAAGGGTCTTGATGTAATCAAGAATAATTTATGTCATCATATCATATGTAATAGAATATAAACAGATAAAATAATATTTAAAATGTTTTTATGAAAGGAAAAATTATTTACATATTGGTTCACCCCCCCCCTCCCCACATAGATTCAAGACCATATTTATCAAAAAAATATACAAAAAAAATTAAATTTTTCCACTCAGATTATGGAGTCCATTATAAGAATATAAAACACTTAAAACCATGAATAGCCAAAAATATAAATAATTCATGTAATATTAGTCTGATCGTTTCACCACATAATAGCAATCATTATCCACATGCATCGAGGTCAATAGGTCTGCGAGTGTACACCTTCTTCATGAGCTTGAAATTTTATGTGCGCTTGAAATTCTAATTAAATCTTGACAACATATTGTATCAAATTCTCTCAAAAGACTTTTTCATCTATACAACACCTCATCACCTTTATAGAATCATTTATCTATAATAAAAAATATTTATAATGTGATATCTCATTTATTTCATGATTTAAATGTGTTATAAATAACACATTTATTTTTCTTAATTTAAATAACAACAATGGTTCAATTTATTTTTTGTTTCTTCTATAACACAACTACAAAAAAGAATTCTATAGGAAATGTTCTTTTCTTGAATTATGTTAGAAATAGTTTTTCTTTCACATGGAATTATTAATGTGTGCATATACCCAAACCTCTCATGCATAAATAAAATATATTAAAATATAAATAATAATTGTTTAAAATAATGATCCTCCACATTATATATTAGGTCTGGTACATTTGTATTAAATCATAAAAAATTATCCCATAAGTGAGCTACACAATCTCTTACTAAGTTCATAAAAAACTAAATCCTTTTTTATAGATATCATACATAATATCATTCATTCATAACATGTGAAAAGAAAACATAATAAAGCATGATATAAAATTCTTAGTAAGGGTAAACATGGAAGATATAAACATTTCAGGAGCAGAATAGATTGAGAATATGATAATTGAAATTTAAAACCATACCCTATATATCAAATATCATAAACATGGGTGATGTCATAAATCATGGTAGTTCATAAGACATGAATTATAATTGAATCAAAGAACAGGATCCATGAAAAAAATGACATTATCATTATACATATATATTTTCATATTAATATGTATAGAAAAATAATTTTCATTATATTCAAGGCTCATTTACCAGGCTGTCATAGTTGAATGGGTTCTCTCCAAAATCCTTTGTAATATTCAATGTTAAATCCAAAGACATTCATAGTGAAAAATGTCTCTTATTGATTTGGATTCACATCCCATTCCATTATTATTTATCTCATGATATATCAATATTCATGCAATGAATTTTAGGTAGATATTGGTCCCAGCCATCTTTGTTATAACATAACCACCATACATGGTTATAATGTAACAACCATCCTTGTTTATATCATAACCACCATCACATAATGAAAATCAAACATAAATGTGACAAAAGGACCATAAAACATTCATCCTATATTAACACATGAAAATAAATAGGTTTTGTAAATATTTCATCATAGAATAACATGCGTAAAAGAAATAATTTTTTATATCATTTAATCATTTCTTTATTTAATCATAGAATAACCTATGGAAAATAAGAGGAATTATTAACAATTTTATCCTTGTATGACCTATAAAAGAGAAATGGGTTTCATAAAAGTCATGAAATCATAAACATAAACTATTTATAATAAGAATAATATTGGAATCCATGGATCATATCCTCAATAAATAATAAGTATCATCGAACTATGTCATCTTAAATGACAAATTATTTTAGAATAACACTTGTAATATTTTCTGAGGAAAATAAATTTTCTTTCAAAGTAACCTTTTAAAAACAAGAAATTCCTAAAGTATTATCAAAATCATTTCTTTTCAAAATATCCATGAAAATTTATAAAGTAAGCATTAAAATTTACTTCAAACATTTATTGTTGAAAATGTAATTTCCACATTGATTTTTTTTATCCTAAAACATTTTAAAAATATTTTCTTGGAAAATATTACATAAAACATAAAAAGGAAGCATTAAATCATTAACTAGTCACAAAGGTAGATAAAAATGTTCACAGCGTATTGGTAAAAGAAATATTATTTTCAATTTTTTTCTAAACGAAGAAAGAGATTTTATAGAAAACAACATAAATATTACATTAAAAACATTTTTTAAAAACTAAACCATGTGTAAAAATTTGGTTAATAATTCATTTTAACAATTTTAAATGTATTTTTGCAAACATTTTTATAAAATAGGAATTCAAATGGAAATTTATTTTTATTTGAATATTGATATAAATCCAGTTATCATTAAAAACATTATATTGAAATATTGATTACATAAATAGAGAAAAGTGAATGGAAACTTATATTTTCCTGTAATAAACATAGGAGAAATAATTCATGAGGTTATAGATATATGTGTCATTATATTTCAAAATTGGAAACATAAACATAAACAATTCGGATAAATGATGTGATTATATCATAAAACCATTACAAATTTTGTAACATTGAATCATAAGCCCCATGAAATATTAACATTAAATTAATCATAGAATATCTTCAATATATCTATATTAATGGTATAACATTTCAAATATTTAGTATATACACTACACAAAATAAATTAGTGGTGAATATAGCATAAGTCTCACAAAAATAAAAGAGAGGCTGGAAATCCCTTAACCGAAGACTTGAATTTTTTCATACACATTGAAGCCTAATTATAATATATAAAATTTTATTGTAAATATTGTATAGAACCATTAATATATATCTCATACCATGTTTAATTTAACTATGACCTTTTATTACCTATTTATTTATAATTCCTTCTTGAAATCATGTTTCCTAAAATAACCTCATTGATTTTCATGTAAGTTTTGATTTTTTATTTGATTCTTATTAATTTTCTCAAGGTTAAAAAATATTAATTATTTTTACCATGAATTAAGTATCATAAATATTATTTATATAGGTATTTATAATAATCCATAAATGTTAGAGATACTAAGTTTAATACACCATTAATGGAAATGGTAGGATGTATGTATGCATGAATGAAAATTTGATTTTTTTAATGAATTGAAATACATAAAGTCTAATAATATTACCATTATATAATAATTATTATTTCATATATATGTATAACACATTATTATCTAAAACTATCCTTATTATCTTCTATGTCATTCGTAAGTGAAGAATGGATCACATCGCTTCATGAGGCGGAAATCAACCATACACACAAGCGATGGTACCATATTCCCACAAAATATAAATAAAGATGGTATATATTACATATTAATTCTAAATGTGATCATAGTTTACCTATATAACAAATATAATATATATAAATTTAATTAATCATTTTATCAATCTGTTAGAGGTGGTCATGGAAAATGAATAATATTAGTTTGCATTGTGGTAGTTTGATGTACAAAGGGTAAATGATTCTATATCTCATTTTATAGAAGTGGAGAGGGATATAGGTTATTTTATTAATATAATAAAATATAATTATATTTAACAAACCAATGGTGTTATATCATAATATTTTAATTATAATTTTAGGATGTGGAGGAATAAATAGAATAAAATGCTTAGTTAGGGATGTTACCTTCTCTTAAGACCACTTTTGTTTGTTTGAAGCAAAAGGATTCATACGTTGGACTTAAAAAAGTATTATATAATGAGATGAGTGATGTATAGAAGTGATTTGGGTAGTTCGTGGATAAACTAAATAATTTTGGAATTGTGAAGAGGAGGGGAGAGTGGATTCTCTATTATAAGTGATGTGAGTGTAACAATTTAATATTTTGAAATTATAAAGGTGTAACAAGGATCTTCAGATGTCAAAAGAATCCAAAAGGTACCATTTCAAAACATAATATGTTATTAGATTAAAACAATCCCATAAAATGGCGTTTTTAGTTTTCCAGATGGCTTCCTCTCTCCCATTGAACACACCCTATATGCCTCCTCCTTTTCGAATCCACCTGATTGTTACTCCTCCCCCACAATGCGGAGACACCTCCTCCCACACTATCTCCTTTGACCACTACAAGGGCTCAAAATACATATATGGGCCTCTCCTGTAGACTTTGGTCTGAGGGAGATCTGACCTACTCTCCAAAAGACATCATTATTCATCCCTCCTACTGGATGGTAGATGCTTTCTCCCATATTCCAAAAATTACATTAGACCATATTTCTCTATATGTCTCCCTCGGATAAGATATTATTGTGTTTCCTGAAGTTTCTTTCTTCTCAGCACCCCCCTTCTTTAATAGACCAAGGTATCATTTTTTGGTCATGATCATCACATGATCCCATAGTTCCATAAGGTTGTTTCATTGTGGCATTTATTGGCCTCTGCCCATGCCACCAACCTTAATCATCATTCCTTCTATATCATGCTCACTTTCAGGGGGACATTTTGATTTCCAAGTCTCTCAATCCCCACTACTTCATTTCACGGTGGTTCAACCTCTTAATTTGGTACCTAGGAATGACATTTGTACAAGATCCCGCTCAGGTTGTGGTGTGGTTCAATCTCCATGGCCTCCCCATCCCCTTCCACAACATCAACATCCTACACTTTATAGGTGATGTGATTGGATCCTTAATTTGTGTGAATGGAAACACCTTTTAGCTACTAGATTCCAATTTTTCCTAGTTCTACCTAGAGGAAGACTTATCTGTCCCCATCCTGGAGCATGTGCTTCCTAGGGATGCTTTCTAATCATGGTGGAAGAAATCTCTTTCTACTTATTCAGTGTAATACTACAAGTCATTCCAAATGCATGGAAATTCCTCTAAGGTATGCAGAAAAACATGTACCTGATTCCCCCTTTCAATAGGCTGCTCACCTAACTCCTTCCCCTATTCCCAAATCATGCGGCCTATTTCAACCTACTCTTGACCAATATTCTCCCTTTCCTACATATTTTGTTCCTCTTTCCCCTCATCCTTCACTCCCCTCCCCCCCTTCCCCTTTACCCATGGCCTCAATACCAGAGCATGTGGATATCTCCCCACTTCATCCTCCCCCTTTCACCTCACCTCCCCTAATTCAAGAGGCACTGAAATTATCTATGATGATTTACTGAGAACTATGTCATTCCCTCCGTTCTCAACCTATACCACCCAAAATTCCATATAGCCCCTTCTACCATTGTCTCTACTTTCTTCCTCTAAACCTCCCCTTTCTTCAAATATTTTATCTCCCCCTAATATCCCACCCTTTCAAACATCCAATTCCTTCCTCCCTCTAACCCCCTTATAACATGATTCTCTTACTTCTACACAACTCTATATATCCTCTCCCAATGGTTTCCGAACTAGGTCCAATAATAAATCCCTTTTATCCTCTTGAGTTTTTTCCCTCAATGAATTATCCTCAACTAGCACCAAATAAAAAAACCTTGTTTTAATGATATCTTTACGGATATAGAATGCCTGAGGCCTTGGTTATATATTCATGAGAGACTTCATCTCTAAAAAATTATCTAAATTAATGATCTTTATAGAGACTATTCATGAGATGAAGCAAGACCACTCAAGAATTTTTTCCTTTTCTTATAGGGTATGAGTCCATTATTCTTTACATGCAACCCTTTGTAACCTCCCTATTTGGATATTCTAGAACTCTACTATTTCTAGGGATCTAATCAGTTCATCAGAGTAGTTCATCACTATGAGGATCAGTAAATATTCATCTAGAATTACTATCGCTTTTATCTACACTAAATGTGAGGCGGAAGATATAGAACTCTTGTGGGATGACATGTGGAACTTCATTCTAGGTGTTGTCCCATGGTAGTTGGGTTGTGATTTTAATGACATTAGAGATAGCTCAGAGAGAAAAAGAAGCAATACCTTCTCTCTCATAGTGATCTAGGATTTCGTTGGTTTAAGGGTTAGTAAGAGCCTTGCTGATATGGTCTTCCCAAGAGATCATTTTACTTGGTTCAATAATCAGAAAGGATCTAACCAAACTTTGTTCTATCTGAATAACTATCTATAAAATCATCAGGAAATCACAAGATTTAAAGGCACAGTGGTTTTTCATATCCTCGCAATTCTCTCTAACCACTATCTTTTATTGTTTACTCAATCTATTAGATATGAAAATAGACATGGCTTTCAGTTTTCATAATCATGGTTTTTTGTACCTAAAATATTATATGTTTTGAGCTCTTCATGGTATAAACCTGTGTTTTTTTAATGATCCTATTTACATAATAAACGTTGATGTCTTAAAACTAACCTTTAGGCCAATATAAAAACACTTCCTCCACATTTTCACTCCCTAAAAACTATATCATGAGAGTTGAAAATATAGGACACTTCGCTCGAACTGTGTTAGGATTTTTATATCTTCAATAAAAATTCTATACAAAAGAAAGACCCAGCTATACACTTTTTGGAACAGGAAAAATTTATACGTGATTATGCCCGTGTCATGTTGCTCTTGGGAGGTGACTGAAACATGGGTTTTTTTCATGCATGAATTTAAGATAAAACACCTCATTATCCTAAATATTCTTCATGATGACGAATCCTTCAGAAAAAGATCATGATGAATTCGGCTCCATGTCTGAGGCTCACTTCAATTCTCTACTGGCGGACCCAGTTCCTTATATGCAAGGTGGGTATTTTAGAGGAACCTTTTATCTCTTTGAAAATATTCCCCAATTAGACTTTTTGGAAGACAACCATTGCTTCAAATTGGTACCAGAGAATCATGAAATATTTGTAGTAGGAAGAGGCTCACTCATGAAAGCTCTCCAGTTCATGAAGGGTTTTATGGTACTTTATATTTGTGATCTTGGGACATTGTCGGAATAGATTTATCATATATGTTCAAGGACTTATTTAGAGGTGGGAATCTACTACGAGCGGCATGCACTACTTTGCACGTTATTATTCTAAAGATTAAAGACCCTTATTCTTTTAATCAAGACTTCCCTATCATCATGTGTAACATCTATTAAAAATTTGTATAGTGTTATTAATAGGATGATTTTATTATAGATCGTGGCATGGGGTTTAGAAAAACACAAGTCTTTATCTCAGGGAGGTCGATCTAAGGGGCTATCGGGCTGGCTCATGAATCTTTTAGGGATATCAATATGAAATCTACAGGTTATAATTTTATGATCCAACTAGACATGGATAAGTTCTATGATAGGATTTAACATAACATCATGATATGAGTTCTAGGGTATATAGGCATATCCACATGGGATTTTGACCTCCTTCTAAATGCTTATATTCCTGTATGGTTCAGTGTTTTGCTTATGGAAATACATTGCAGTTTTCCCAAAATTTTCCACTGTCTTAAACAATGAGACATGAATTACCATATCCTTTTCATCTTAATGAAGAATAACCATAGTTTTTATTTCATTAAAAATGTCTATGTAGTCAAATTTGGTTCTTATTGGTGCATGAATTTTTGTAGTGCGGTCTCTAACATAATGTATATGGATGAAATTATATTTTCTATGAATGAAAGAAAGCGCTCTGTTGAAAAAATTAATGAAATTCTTGAGGATTATGAAAATTTGAGAGGATAGTTGACTAAGGGTGAAAAATTTAGTATTTATTTACCTTTTCACTATTACAATAGGAGATTGAAGCTTCTTAAAAGAACACTGGAGATGTCTAAATATTCTTTATTGATGAACTGTATTGGGGCTCTATTATCTCTCTTGAGGATCCAGTTTATCACGTAAACATTTTAGTTGACAATATCTTGGGTCGAATTCACAATTGTATAAACTGCTTTTTATCCCATGGTGGTTGAATAATCCTGATAAATAGCTTCCCCATGTCCGTTCCTATTAACATTGTCTCTTCTACCGAGGTCCCTAAATCTGTTATTTCATAGATGAAAAAAATCCATGGACACATTCATTTTGGAAACTCACTCTAATGGAATGAACCAATAGGTTTCATGGAGTTAGATGGCATGTCCTATCTTAGAGGGCAGCATAAATGTATGGAGATTATCTAGAAAGATGGTGGGCCTACGTGGCAAGATTACATGGGATGTTTTCGAGGGATGATTAATGTGAGGTAGAACCAAGAGAGATAAATACAAGCTTCATACTATAACCTCCAACAATCGTCCCTATCTTATTTGGAATTTTATTCAACTGCATGTTTCTTTCCTTCAAAACCACTGTAAGAGGATCATCGGTAGAGGATACATTAACTTATGGTTCCATAACTCATCAATCATCATGTTAGTTTTTCCAATGTGCTGACTTCAGACATGAATTCCATACAATCCAAGCAATTCTCCTCCTTCTCATAAGTATTTCTTAATGAAAAGAACTGCGGCCTCTTAGATCTTATTGAAAAGAATAACGATGGTGATAAGTTCATTTTTTATGGTTCATTGTCTAGTGTTTTCTCAGAGAGATACTTTTTTCAGCTTCACATCCATCTATTAGAGGAAAATAACTGGGTCATTACCATTTGGTGAAACATTCTTCCAACTATCCTCATCTTTATTATATTTAACATCAAGAATAAAGCGCTCCCCACAAAAAAACATATCAAAAAATCTAGTATCCACACGATGTCGTAGTGATCCTACTATAAGACATGGGATGATGAATCTACGACTCACCTTTTTTTCAAAAACAATTGTGCTCGATATTCTTGGTCATGCTTCAATTAGTTAATTTGGATCTACTCCCATCCGATGTCTTCCAACACTTTATTCTCCATTTTGTTTTAAAGGGTGAAGTGGAACAATGCAAAGATCATGGTTAGAGATTGGTTTTTTACGAAAGAATGTTGCGTGATAAGGAAGGCATGAAACCATGCTCAGTTTGATAACAATCCATACACATGGTTTAGATTAGAGTGTATAATCAGGTGCATGTGACATGAACTTTATCATCATTCCAGTTAATGGATGGGTGTCCCATCTCCTAGAGTTTACGTACAAGCCTTACTCCGCGACTCATTCCAGAATCTTCCTAGGGTAATTTTGTTAGCTGGGACCCTCACAGAAAAGACAATCAATAAAACTCAGATGGATCATGTGCAATGGGTAGCATGCATAGAGGTTGGGTTGTTTGTGACACCAGGGGAAATTTCATTATTTCCCAACATGATAATTATGGTCCCAAAGATTCTCTTCACAATGAGGAAAGGGATGTTCTTATAGGATTAGAGCTATGCAAACATGGAAACCATTCTCTTATTTCTACTGAGTTAGACTCCAATAATATCTACTCATTCCTAATTTCCAAGTGCGACATTCCATGGAATATCATTTATCACATCCGAAATTACAAGGGATACATACATGTAAATAGGTATTTTCTATACACATGGTGTAAAGATAACAAAGTGGTTGACTTTCTTATAGTTAAAGTCCTTCCCGATACTTCTAGCACTTGCTTCTCTAGCATGCGTGATTTTCCCTCAGAAGGGATGGACTTATTCCAAGGGGATACCCTCAGACTCAATTATTTTAGACCTACATAGAGTTATCTCTAAGTCTTGTAGCCTTCCATTATTTTGATAATATAATAATGTTATATATGATGTTTTAGGTCATTTTAAACAAATATATTTTTAGTTTGACCCTCTAATAAACCCATTTATTCATTAATAATGGTACATTTATTTCTTTTTTTTACTATTCATTATTGTAGAATATAATTTTAAACTTATTAAAAATAATTTATTATTTTATATATGGAATCCATTATTCAAAATTTATCTCATAGAAGTGGAAATTTTTTATTAAAAATAAAACTTGTATAAGTGATGAGAAAGTACTTTTATAAAGAGAAAAAGGTCTAAAGCTGTTAAATTAAAATTTAAAATTAAGATAATTAAATTTAATTAAATTGGATTAGTTGATATATAATTAAAGTAATATTTCTTTCAAATTAATTATAAATAAAGAGGAATATTAATAATTTTTTAAACAAAAAGAAAAATTTCAATGAAAACTAGTATTTTTCATTATTCATCAAAAAAATAATATTTTCCTAAAAATTCCATTATTTAATCATAAGTTAATTTTTACATGATGGTTTAATAAATTGAGTTCATTTGATCAAATTAAATTTTAAAAAGTGAAAAAAAAATTATTTTATTATTGTTTACAAAAATAAATGTATTTTTTTCGAGAAAATAGATTTTTCGAAATATATGAAAACATCACAACAAATTAAGTATTTTTTGTAGTTATTTTTAATGTATATAAAAACAATATACTTAATATTTTAAATTTGTTTATTACTATTCATTAATCCACGTTTAATGAATAGGTAATAATAGTCTTCTTTGAATAGTATTACTAATTGTTTTTTTTTTGCGGTTCGTTAAAACTCGGGGTTGTGAGTAACATAAGATATTTAAGAAATTTAATTTTTTAGAAAAATAAAAAAATTAGGGTGTTACAGAGTTCCCTTAGATTCAAATATACTCATATTCCTTTGGAATTCAATTTCTTCATGGATAATTTGTAATACCTTATGGTTTTAGGATTTTTTCATTTCATCACATTCCTTGTCCACCTCTACACCTAAAAATTTCTTGTGTTCATGTAATTTATAAAATGAACAAAATATTAGGTTCCTTCTTCATGGAAGAAAACACTGCATATCATTTATATTTGAAATTCAATTAAATTTCTTAATAATCATGCGAGTAAATATTTCTTCTATGGTGTATTTATTCTTTGATTCCGGAGTTATTGTGGAACATATTCTCACTTATTCACACAAACTCACTATCATGCACCATTAAAAATCATTAAGATTCTTGGGTGTCACCTGTACATGGATTCCATGGATGATAAAAGGCCTGAGATAATCCTGCATTAAATTTTACATTTGATCCAAATGTATCTAAGGGTAATTGGATGTATGTAATATTATATCAAATATACATCATGAATTTATGAAGAATTTACTTAACCAAAAAGATCCAATTCATTAGAGTAGTCATGGTGATTAGGTTCATCTGTTCAGGGATAGCCAATGATTGAATATTATATGTACAATGTATTTTAGACTATCCTATATCTCAGGAAGTTAATTCGACCTTTATATATTGGGGAGAGTATTTTGGTATAGTATTGTGGATGCATAGGGTAAAATTATCTTGCACTAAACTGGTGATAGATAAGTGATGGTTCATTAGAGATGAATAACCATCATCTTGATCAGATGGTATGTATAAAAAAGATCAAATAATATCCTTATTTCTGTATCATTAAACAATGGTTGAATAGTTTTCCAAGACTTATGATCCCACATTATAAAAATATGGCCTTTATCATCTATATTTTATTTTGTTCCCTATTATCTCTGCATATTCACATATACTAAGGTCCACTCCAACATGAAAACTGAACCCATAGGGTTCTTGTGCCATTCCTAACCTATGAAGGCCCACCTACCCAACTACATAAACATATACATGTGATTTTTTCTGAAGTATTTATTTGATCCACCATTCCTCATCAACATGAAGGATCTACCCTAACACTACACTTCTATGAAACGATTGGCTAGAGGTTATCCATTACAACCTAAAAAGTGGTTTTGAGGTCCTTTAAGATGCATATTTTATAGGTAAATTTATTTCTTTCACTTAGATATGAAATACATCACCTAATAATTCAAAAATATCCCTCAAAATGATTCATAAAAAAATTTCTTCATTCTAAATAATTAATATTTCATAGCATTCTATTTTTTAATCGATCACACTCACACCATAATTCATAATGAAGGTAATAAATGTTAGGGTCTTCAGATTGTTAAATTCTATATACAGTTTTCCATTATCCATCAAACACTTTTTTATATTCCTTTGAGGATCATCACAAAAATAAAAACTCTTCATGAAGAAACTATTAAGCATGACATCTAATTCCCTTAGATCAATCCTTATTAATCCTATATGAATCACTACTTCTTCCGCAAGAAAATATTGACTCATTGGAAACTAATTCAGCAATTTAGCATGATAGATACACATGTTGGTAGGTCCATGGTTCGAATGTGATAGATCATTGTCTGTTAAAGATAACCCAAGGATGTTGTTGAGAAGATGAATCCAATTTTACCTAGTTCCTCGGTAAATACTAGATTTGATATTAAAGTTTGGTATCAGATGGATTCCAATTATTATAATTGAGATAAAGTTGGTTTTTTTGTGATTCAAGGGTGAGCTGGATCAGCATGAACAAATTATTGAGGTGAGAGCTTGGAGGTTAGTTTGGTAGGGTGAGGATATAATAAATAATTACATTGAGAACCTAGTTCAAACATTTTTTGGATTATATCATGATTTTTTCAGAGATAATGGAATCATATCAAGTGACAAAGATTATGATGGTTGGTGTAGCTGAGAATTTTATGTAAAGCTCAGCCAAATGTGTTATAAAAACGTTTTTAGGTGAGACTAGGTGAGGTGATATGGAATCTAAAACAAGAGTGATGGTTAGACCACTGAGGATGGATTTTAGAAGTTGGTTCTAATGTTTCAGATCTATATGGTTTTTAATCATCCAGTCATATAAAAATACATATATTGGGGTGTTCAATACGAATGTATATGAATTGATATATAATGAATTATTTTATTTGGATAGTTGATAGTGGTTAATTATTTTCTTCATTATTCAGTGATGGTAATATGTGGTCGATCATGTTTTTATAATTAGTGTCCCTCACATTTGGAGTTAGACTACATAAGCTCTTCTAATAAAAGGGGATAAAATCTTAGTATTTTATGATGAATTGGATTCATTTGGAAGTTATCATATAGGTTAGAAAGATTAATGAGCCTTATTGTTGAATAAAAGTATTATTTTCAGGTGATTATAAAAACCCACACCATTATGGGTTATGAATTTGAAGGTTATTTTGAATTTCATATCTGTTGAGGAGATTATTTCAAGAAAAATAATTTTGATTGGAAATATGAGTGTTTATAAATATCTAGGGGAAAATTTTATATTGGTTTCAGGCTTAATTGGTGTAATGTGTGATCATGTGAGCATTGGAGTATGCCCAAGTAGCTTTTATGAGATTATACTACTATTACAGGTAACTTCACGACCCATTGGTGATACCAAGAAAGGACTAATAAAATGGTTTTTTCTATATATGATGTCAATTACATGAATTAATGAAGGTATGTAATTCCTACACCCCTTAATAGGTGTGGTTTATACCCTGAATTCGAGTCACACTATCAAGATATCAGCCAGGGTTGTGCATTTCAAGATGACCAACCCCTGTGTGTTTTTTAAGCGGCTAAGACCAATATTTGTGGGGTTATCCTCCTTCAATCTTTCGATAAACAATAATAATGGAAGGAATATTCCTATAGTGCCTCCCCTACTTTTACTCACATTTTCCCCCTTAATTTATGATGATTTATATGGTTATTACATGGTGAATTTAGGAAGGATATCCATATTCTTCAACCGTTTTCATTCACCTTAACTTTCTTCTCATATAGAGTTATTTGGGATGATTTTTATGTAAAAATTATATCCTAGAATAGCCTAATAAAGTGATAATCATGGGTATTGTATATGGATTAGATAGAGGGTGTGATGAAAGATTGATCTAATGACATTGGATTTAGTATTGGTGTGATGATGATTCTCATTGAGTATTATGATGAATTTTATACTTTAGATTAACTAAAATAATTAATGGAATGTTGTTAAAATTTATTTGAATAATTAATTATGATAATTCATAATTTGTTATTATTTATTCTAGAGTGAGATTTATTCTCAAGAGTTGGTTAAATAATTAAATGATTTTGGGTGAGAGGTTTGAAGCCCATATAATGGGACTTAATTCGATTGAGGTGGATATCCTCTTTATTATACCACTAGTGTAATTCCATTTAGTAATATATGTTTGACATGTGATATATAGTTTCTTCACAAATTGAAATCAACATTTTCAATTTAAATTAATTTTAAAATTGAAATTTAATTTATATGAATGGACAAAACGAAGTGTCAACGTCCAAGTTGAACTCTTGTTTAGTAGCTTGAGGGAGTGGCTACTAATGAGAGAGGAATTGATTTTAGACATATTATTTATTTATAAGGATCCTAAGTGGTGTAAAGTAAATGAAAAATAAATGAGTTAACCTTTTTTCCTTTTGTATAGGTTCATTTGATGGCTCCTTGTATAGGGGAGTGTTTCTTTGAAAATGATTATCCTAAGTGTGCCTAAAATAAACCATGAAACGCCTTGTAATTTTTGGGATGGTTAATTAAAAATGGTTATAATGTTTCTACCCATACTAAAATGCGAGAACCTATGTGGGTTGACCCCTGGGTATATTTTTGATAGATCAAGTATGTATATTGACCTAGAATGACATGGGATGTGTAATGGGAATTATTTTATCTTCATGGAGTGGTTCTACTAGGGTTTTTTGCATGAGGCTATTGACAATGGAATGTAAAAAAAATGACACCAATGGATTATAATCCCTATGAATGACAAATATTGAATCTAACAATTATATTGAGGCACAAGAAATCATTTAAGGTTTTCAATACATTATGAGACCTAGGGGACCCCATATGGGTCCATAGTGAGATATTATGATAGGGATACACTACCCTAGGGATATTATGAATGGATTTCCTAGGATAACCTCCTAAAAATTGACTCTAGGAATGTTACTAATTAGATTAATAGAATTTTACATCAAATAAAGCCTTAGACAATGATATATATATACATATATATATCTATATAAAAGATACTCATGATACTACACAATATCTAGAGAACTAACCCTAATTTTTGGAATGCCTCGGTTGATACCTAGTATTTATCTATTATACCTATTTATGAATCCCTAGGATCTTACATGGAATTTTGGGGTTTTCTATATGAGTTGATAAGAAAATTCCATATGAACTAACCATAGGATTGACATAATTAAATTCCTAAGATACTCAAATGGATCTAGTGGAAATACCTAGTATGTATAGAATGCACATGACATTTCTTGGGATCCAGTAAGTATCCTCAATGAATATGAGATTCCCAAGATATGAATCCATATCTGGTGATTATGAAATATTTACATGGAATTCCAATGTTCACCTCATAAGAATATTCCACATTTCAGATTCAACATAGAGACTTCCTATGATTACCTTTTATGAATCATTCATAAGCCAGATAGGAACTAGATTTCATAGTGTTGCTTTATAAGAATCATTTCTTACACAGGACATCACTTGGAACACACATAAAACCACTTGGGGGGTCCGTTTTTAGGAATATATGTAAGTGTATCATGATATTAAGGGAACTAAATGAATCCTAAAATTGGCCATTTTATTCTCAGAGAAAACCCAATACCAGACGATGAATATATGATAAATATTTGGGGACACTGGACAAGATATGGCTCATTGAAGATCATTTTTTAAACCTATTAATTTAATTTATTATTTTTATAATAATATCACATGTGCATTCATATATTTACCATTTATTTATAGGAACCCATTAGTGTTTCTCTTAATATTTATACTCATGCACTAATGAGGTGATTATGGTTCTTGGGTACCCATGTAGACATCACTGATCATTGGTTCAGTTAAGGAAAATAATAATTATTTCAGTATTGATTAAGATATCTTGGATGGCATATGGAGACTATGATGTGATCAGACTCAATGATATAAATAGATTCCCAAATTCTATTCTATAATGTTTGTTATATGTAATCATATTGATGTGTGATCCTTTTGATTGTATTCTATTGTAATTGTGAGTTTATTTGAAATATGATTCTTTATTAACATTTGATATTTTATGATTCTTTAATACATCCACATTCTATAATTACATGATGTAGTTTATTTTTGGTTATTTTTACTATACATACTTTGATATTATAGTACATTCTCCCCATGGAAACACTATAAACCCTCTCCACTAGTAGGAAACCTCTTTTCCATGGGGACATATATGCAGAGTCATGTAGAGAAAACATGTCTCCTTAATTTTATTGAAATAATGAACACATGTCTCCAGAATTTTAATTTAATGTATGAGTCCTAAAACAAAATTAAATAAGACAATGTTTCTAAGGAATACATAAAAATATGGAAAATATATTTGGAATTGAATAATAATATCAATCATGAACAAAAGTGTGCATGTGATTTTATAACTATAATGAAAAATACACATTCATAAAAGAATAAATGAAAAGAAATAAAAAAGTAGAGACATCTCATTGTTGTAAAAATATAAAAAATCAATAGAGGGTAAAGAATAAATAATTCTTATAAGAGTTTAGTTGAGAGGAAATGAGTTTCTGGGTTGGGGAGAAAATATCATCCCCATTTTTCTTAATAATAATATAAAGAGAACTCAAATTATTTCCATATATATATATATTTGTTTATTTATGTAAGGAATTGAAGTTGATGTATGATAAATAAACATTTATATTTTATGTAATGTTTATAGGTAGAATAAATATCCATCATGGAAATATTTGACTAATATCACGATAAATGATTAAAATATTTCACGTGATATTAAAAATAAATTTTTGGGATTAACTTTGAATAAGACCTACCATAATGATTTTTTTGGAATGTATCCCTTAATGAGAGATGAGAATACGATTAGGCTTATATAAATCTATAATTTTGTATGAAAAAGTTATATATATAAGATGATGAAAATTTTTTGTTTAAGGTATGAAAAACACTTTCCTATACTTATTTTGAATGTATCAAATATGACTATTAATAGAGATAGATTTTTTGTGGGAAATGATCTTAAATGGTGATATATATTCTTGTAGATGAATATTTTTAATGCTTTTGTTAGAGATGAGTGAAGGTGATTATATATAAAACTACTTAAATAGTGCCTGGGAAGAGATTTCTGAATTGATATCACATATTAAATAGTTTATGTTTGAAATTTATGTTTAGGTTAATAACTCTTGATCAATATATTGACATTTTTCAAGTAGACTAAGACATTATTAATCAATGAATCCTTGCTATGTAAAATTTTATTACAAACTTCTCATATGATATTTTTTTAATTTTACATTATTTACATTTTTAAATATAAATGGGAATACATACACAGTTAAATAATGTCAAATCCAAACCAAAATGTAAAATATTTATATAGAATATAAGAAATGTATAATATTGTAAAAAAATTCAAATTTTAATAATTGGGAATCTTGAGAAAATTTCCTCGATCTTATAGCCTATAACAAATTGATACAACATAATATATCAACCCATAAAAAAAATTCCACATGTCATAAACAACACGAACGCCATCATGACCACCATCATGAACGCCATCATCACTAATAGAGAATCATTGTGGAAAATAACTTAAAAAGTAAACAAAAAAATCACACATAAAATCTAATTGATGATTCCCATAAACACTCAAAAATTGTATTACCCTTTTAAATATATATTAAAATCGAATAATTTAGTCATTGTATTGTTAAGGGGTTGATAGGAGTTCCACACTGGGATAGAAGAAAAAATACACATAACTGAGATGAAAAATATAGATGCAACTTAAGAATTTCAAGAATAATAGTCCCCAAATAAAAAATTCGTCCTCATCAAAATTAAAATAAATTGAATATTTTCACTTAATTTAAAACACCATGATTACACATTAAATATGGAGCCACAAGATGAGGTATTCAAATAGAGATGATATGAAATGGGAGGGCAGAGAATCCATTACAGAACAAGGAATCACACTGAAACAAATCCATAAAAACATTCAATGGAAAAAATCAATGAAAAAGGTAAATAAGGTAATTGACGTTTCATTCAAGGGAAGTAACCCTATCCTAGGTAACCTTACAATATAAATAATAGAAAAAAATTACATTTACATAACCTCCCTTATGTCATCTCACGTGAATTAGGATACAAAATTCATAAGGGGGACAATAAATTAGAGGATATTATAACTTAATTATTGATTTAATCATAAGATAAATAGAAATTTTACATTCCCATTCACGTTTTTTATATCAATAGTTGGGGATTAAATGAGAGATTTTGAATATTTGTTGATAAGAATTTATGTGAGGTAGGTAAATATATTTATTAAAAATAAAATGGGGTAGACTGGAGATCCCAATGGAACATGATTATTATACATGGAATAAGTGATTAATATAGTTCTCTAGATGTTTTTGGGGATGGTTGAAAAACCTAATAGATGAAGAGGATAAACTATGATATACATTTTGGATTTCCACAAGACAGTATGTACTAATGATATATTCCATTATCAATATTAATGGAGAAACATTCCTTTATTGGAAATTTAAGGTAAATCATATGATACCTAGTTTTGTGAAATAATCATATAAATATGATGATTATAGAGATTATTCTAGTGAATATTAAATACAAGTACCTATGGATTGGGAAATCACTATCGATAACATATTCGTTATGAAATTGGGAATTGGGATATTAAATTTTTGATGTGGTGGTGATTAATGTAGAAAAAAGGTTGGCTCAATGAATTATAATCCATACTTTGGTAATTAATAATTAATAAAATATAGAAAAAATTATAAGTAAAATTCTATTAACCAAAAATCCAGGAGATAATAAACTAGATGATCACCTCGACACTAGTGTAAAAAAAACAAAATTAATCTTTCTGATGACCAGAATATTATATATTAGAAACACAATAAATAAAATTGATATAAATTTTCTAACTCATTATTTAAATATTATATGGTCTAGAATGATTTTTTTTATAAATTCTTGTTATTAATAATATTTTTAATATAAGTGACATAGGGAGACTAGGGTAACCCTTGATGTTTATTCTTACCACGAATTTCATTCTGAAATATCTATGTAATATTTTTTGAGATTCCATCATGAACTATAAAATTAATGAGTTCAATAACATTTCACTTGATCAATTAAATATGTGGGGATTGTTATGTTGGAGATGGGAGATCGAATATTTTGTTCTACAATGATGTTTTAAAAATCCAAGGGTAAATGTTGAGCTTGAATGAAAATAAGAAAGGATGTGAAAACTATATATCAGCTTCATTGATATAGAAAAATGGACTTTGTAAGGAAGAATCAAATTTCCACTATATGAAACCTTATCATGGGAGAGAAACTTTTATACCATACCCAAAAGTATATAAAAAACTTTTTGGATATTCCACATCAGGTATTATTGTCATAGAAATCAATTAATATATTTTAAAGCATATTTGATAAAAAAAATATTAAACAATTATTATGATACATTTAAGAGTTAAAAATTGAGAAAGAGTTGGTTGATGGTGCATGATGTTCTCATTAATAACAATAAAAAATATTTTCAATATAAGTTATGTTGATGAAATGGTTTACTTATAAAATATTATATATATCGGAATAAATATTGTACATTTTATCTAATTTTAATTACCATGTTTAACATAATATAGTTCAAAAATAAATAGTTTTTTTTAAATAAATCAGGCTATTTTTTATTGCATGTGTTTTCTATTTACAAAATTATATATCATATTTTAAAAATTAAACATATAAAATTGTTTTATCCATAATAAATGGAGTTTTCAAGGTAAGTCTCTCAAGTAATATGGAAAGAGTTCACACTACCCAGCAATGTAATTTTTTAATTAATAATGTCAAAATTATAGAATATTACTCTAAAAAGATAAGGATTTTCTTAAATATTGACCCAAAGTATGTAATTATTACTCCAAACCATAAATAAATTTGTTTCATATAAGTGTATTTTTTTTTAAAATATAGTACTTAAGGGGCATGTATGTTTTTTCTTCTACATAGAGAATTTAAAAACTAAAAGAATTAAATGTTACCAGTAAAACCATGATTGAATGTAACATTATATCATAAAATATACTTATAGGATTTAATATAATTAAAATTTAATAAATGCAAGTTTTTATTTTATGTTTATGAACTCAATGTTAAAATAATGTGTAATAATTCCAAGAGGGTAATGAATTTTGAAATATTTATAATTTTTTATGAAAATATAAGTCATTAACTTTGTAACATTTTATGAGGCGAAGTAAATGTATTTGAATATTGTATTAAATTATTTTTACCTCAGTATTGTGTATACTAATATAATAATTATTAAAATAAGGTTTCTTTATATACATTAACCGGAATGATATGTCCAAAATTACATAGTAATGTAATAAATATAAAAAAACATTTAAATATTGTAATCATAATGTATCTTTTTTGGTATATCATTTGGGATATGAATAGACTCGCACATATTTATGGTTTGGTTTTTATTTATAATGTATTTTAATAATATAAAATGTGTATCATGTTATAAAAAATTGAACCTCTATTTTGTCATTCATTTATGTTGGATGTATATATTATATGAAGTGAAAGGATAATTAGCCTCTCAAATTTTGATATTTATTTATCCTTGATTAACGGTTATCATGGTGTTTTATAGGTTTTGATAATATGATAATATTTTAATGGTTTTGGTATGTTGAGAGAAATTTAATTCACTTATGATGCCTAAAAAGTGTTTATTGTGCTAGATGATGCACCTTATATTTCACATTGAGAGTTAAACACTATGTCCTAGATATAATTATGGTCTATTTTTCATATTGAATCCACATTAAATTATTTTGAAAATATATCTATCATGGAAACCATCATACCATTATTCCTTTCATATTGTATCTGTGAGGATGAGCTAATTAGGGGTTGTTGGATATATTCTTGATCAGGACATCAATTGATGGTTAACTAAAATAAGAGATTATCCTTCATAATATGAATGTGATATATAGGACCCTGAATTAGATAGACCATATAATTTTATAACCTTACCTAGACATGTAATATACGATATGTGTATATATTTAGATCAGCTACATACGATGTTCCAAAATATCATGGTCAATTAAAATTGATGTGTTCATCTATTCAATAAATTTATAATCAGATAATGAGGAATATGGGATGCTTGGTGTTACTTTTATTTATACTTATTTTGATTGGTGAATTATTTATAATCCTTTTTACAAGGTTTTACATAAATATTTTTGATTGGATTGGACCACATTAGTGAGTTTTAATCTGGTTTCGATGGTAACATGACTATTTTGTCTCCCATTGATCTAACCCTAAATAGTAGTAATCAGGTTGGAAAGGAATTTTGGAGTATGATATCCTGGGAAAATACACCAACGAATCCATGTATTAGCTTAATTACAGACATTGGGGTGGCTTCTATAACTAAGAAGGAATTTTAGTCTTCATTGGATAGTAAAAAAATGTATAATTAGATGGATTCATCCACTGAGTCTGTCTATAGTTACTACCAATTATTATATGGAATTTTTAAAACCATATTCAGACTCCTATGGTCATTGGGTGAGTTGAAAATATTTTCAACATTGAGTTGAGGATTCTAAATGTTTTTTATTTATCAATTGATATGTGCCATTTCTAGTATTATCGCTATAAAAGGTGAACATATAAGGAAATATGTATCATAAGATCATTGAAGGAATGTTTTGATATGAAAAGAGTGAGAAACCAATTTCAATATAAAAAATGGAATCAAACTATATTGGGGGTAGTCTTGACGTAATGTAGTAGAGATTAACTAGTGTTAAGTTGTATATTTTCTTTAAAAATAGGATAATATTCAAAGGGTAACAATGAAACCAAGTGGTAATAAGTTGTAATGACTATGTAAAAGTGAAAGAAATCAAAAGAAAATACCTATAAGGATAAACCTATACAGAAGGGAATTATAATTGGTATTGGGGTTTCCTTTAAGAAATTTATTTACCATTCCAGGTTTAATTAATGTGTGAGGATGGTAGAAAAAAAATATGCACACATGTATTCTAGTTAAAAAATCAATATGTGAGAAGCAATTGATTTAAGGGAATATTTTTTCAATAAAGATAAAAACTATGTTAAATGAAAATACTCCCCAAGGATATTAAAACCATTGACTACTATAATTGTAGGTAAATCAATTACCTCCAAGGAGTGTGTAAGATCACCCCATAAAGGGGAAAATGTTGGGGGATAGTTGAGTTCAATGACGGAATTTAATTCATGAAGTCAGTCGCTCCATGTTTAGCCTCAATTCCATAAAAACTCATTTTTTGAAAAACAATGGACTCACCTCTTAGAATAAAGATACATTAATTATTAATTATGCATTGAATAATCATTTCCTACCTGAACATTGAGTTGAAAAAAATTTCCCCCTCTCACTTTTTGGATCAAATGAAATAGATTTATAGAAGGATTGGAAAGTAATCGTGTGAGTAATTATACATTGAAATGTGCTTTGATATCAACATAAATTAGGAAGAGTATTTTATGATGTGCGTGTTTAGTAAACCTTAAGAACTTGATAATGAGAAAATTATGTAGATGTACTCAAATTGGGATCTTTATATTTTGAAGCTCGATGAAAAACATTTTACACATTATGACTATATTATATTCTCTAAATTCATATTCAGATCCATTGAAGTCATTTTCTATCTTTATCATAATATCAATGTCCCATATTTTACCATGAAATATTGGATTGTGCATTTTACCTTGAAGATAAATGATAAATCTTAAAGGGAGTGGAAATTGTATACTAATGCTTATAATCTTATTCAAGAATGAAAATGAATCAATGATGTTTTATTTGTTATAGAACATGATCATAGTATTTTTTCTATATTTTGGAATTTGGGATGAATTTTTTTTTTCTATTTCATGTTTACGGTTTCATTTTTGGGTTTCTGATAAATTTATAAAATTGTTTTATCTAGATAGTAAAAATGTTGAATTTGTATAAGAATGAGTGGGGCATACAATATAAACGCACTTCATTTCTCATTGTCCTTAGAAGTCTTCGAAAAATGGATTATATGATTATATATGTTGTATATGATACAATTGGAGGAAAGAAGTATATAAATACATGTGTTTGAGGGAGAAAATGAAAAAATATATTTATATATTTAGTAGTATTGATGTTTTTCTAGTGGATTTATTTTACATACAATATGGATTATGAATTCATAACATTTTTTAACACTAAAATGTGCCATGAGGATACAATTTTTCATTATTTTAATGAAAATTATTCATAAAAATTATATAAATCGACTATAAAAGTGTTTCTAAAGGATATCCAAAGGGTTTTGATAGATTTTCACACTCGTTTATATATGATATATGAAATGGTAAAAATATACGACAAATTATTTAAATGAATTTTTCGATGATATCTAAAAAAAATTTTGATAGTATTTTATAATCTATTATAATTTAGCTGTTATATAAGACATAATTTTACATATATGTATTAGTATTTAGTTAATGTGGATGATTTATGGAGAAATTCCCTAAAGTTATGTGTAATAACATAAAATCTATATATTTTATATTGTCTAATCATTGTCTTTGACATAATATGAAATATGATATATGGAAATATATTTTTTTTAATAGGAAACTGTGAATCCCTTTTTATTAAAAGGAAAATAAATTAAAAATAAATATGGTTAGGGTAACACAAGGACTTATTCCCTCATGACAAGGTAAAAATTTATCAAAAATCATAATCAAACTGACATGAATGATCATAATATTCATACCATTCTGGTAAGCAATATTATGGTCTATAAGACCTTGTAAACATGGTTGGCTTTAGGTATGATTATTCATTACTACATCTTTATTTCTTTGGAGGGTTGGCTCGAAATACTTCATCAGCCCTAATAAATTTTTTTCCATTAAACAATTACTGAATACAATATTTTTTAGAGAAATCATATTCTATATCTTCTTATTTTCCATATATTTCCTCTATTTCTCTAAGTTTATTGATTACCTCCTAGAAGATTAGAAGATTGTAACTATTACCATGGTTTAGGTGCTCCTCAGTTACAAGATTTATGATCGTTGTGAAATGAACCCTTTATTTACCAAGTTTAAAATTTCCAAAGTCATTATCACTTTCTATCCTTACATTACAACCCAGATTAGAGTTTCTAGCCCTGATCCAACAACTTCATAACTACATTCCTCAAGTACAAGGTTCTATAAATAAATTTTGTTAGTTTGAAATTCCTATGTTTCATGTTATTGAGTGTATTATTCATCTATTAATATAGAACCAACATTGATAAGATCAGTTTCCCTATCACGAGGGGAATTATTTCCTCCCATAGAAACCATATTATTCTTCTCTTTATACCCTCTCAATTCCTATATAAATCATAGGTAGTATTTTTTGAGAACAAAAAGAATAAACCACATTATTATGATATATATCCTTGTAATGACCAATAAAATCCTATTGAAATTTTTTTTTGATCCATACTAGATATTGTTTTTTATCACAAATGGATTAAATTGGGAATGTCATTATGGAATAAAATACATATCTGGATTCAATGTAATTTATCCAATCCCCCAATATCTATTCTTTACATAGTCTAATGAAAAAATGATATGGTATAAACCCTAACATATTATAATACATCTCTTGTAATATTAAACCCATGCAGAAGTATGCATCCAAACCCGATCATCAATTTTTGAGAGTTTTCCTCTCCAGGTAGAATGAGTTTAGAAATTAGGGAGTGCTTGTAAATATTGAATTATTTAGGAATATATTCCTTATTTTAAATATCCAAGGTTGTGTCTCATTGATCTATGATTCATTCATAAAAACCCCTTTATAAATGAAAAATTTCTTCTATTGAGTTCAAATTCGACAACACAAGATTGGGGACACTTAGTGGTTTACAAATTATATAGATTCATCTTCACCATGAAATAAACTAAAAATACTAATATAGAATTAGATGGATTATTAATACATGAGGAATTCAACAAACCAACCGTATGCCAAGGATAAATCCCTTCAATTTTCACATAGATTTCGAATGGATAACACCATTCAAATCATCCACCACTACTAAAGCCCAATTCGCCTTTGCACCAACCATATTAGATCACCATTGACCAGTTATCTTATCCCACATGACCATAAATATATGTAGACTAAAAGCTTCATCCACCATTACCACATTCTTCTAAGAGTCAATCATTTTCCCTGACACATAATCCAGTTTATCCAGTGTGGATCCCAATCTATGAGATCCGATAGAATATGGATTATTCATTAAAAAATAAACTATCTAAGACTGATTAACTTTATCTAGGTCTCCCCCACAAATTCTAACTAACAAACACCATCATATTCTACAAATATCAAAAATAAAAAGGCCTGAACAACCTGTATTCAGATTGGTGGGATCTTTCACTGCCTACATTAACCTAGTGATTTTGAAGAACATCCTCTCCACCATCTAATTGTTCACAGCTGAGAAAGCGGGTGATTTCTATTTTCCATTAACAACAACCTTCCAAACTCCCATGATCTCCATAATAATATATCTCTACAACCCTTACCATACAATTAGCATATGATATTTCGATATTGTATGCCGATTTTTTTTATATATCATATGATATGATATATTGATACTGAGTTACATTATTTTTAGAAAAACTGAATTTTTAATTATTGGAGGTTGAAAAATTTTAGGGAAACATTAGTAATTTTATACATTGTTTTTAAAATATTAATCCCCCAATTATATAACCATATAATTTTCTTATAATATTTACATTGAGTTTATAGAATATTTTTCTCATTTAGGATGATGTTTGGTATGAATTAAATGGGTTTTTAATATCATTTCATCTAATAGTTAATGAAAAATTATGCAGGGTTATTTTTTAGTACTTGGATAGAAATATATATATCTTGTAAACTATGAATCATATTTTGAAATCACTACTATAATATTTCTTGATATATATTCTTTTATTTAACACCAACAAAATTTCATGTAGGGACCATGGATTTCTATGATGGGAAATTATTTTCATTAAATTATTAATGAACATAATAATTTTCCCATTCTCAAAATTCTGTCGTGGTCGTAATTCACGAATCCTCTTAATGAACCATGTGAGGATTATCACACTAAAGTAGAAAAATCAAAAGAAATTTTTTTAAATTGTTCATCCATATTGTTATCATTGATATAATTTAGTTTACCAAAAGGTAGATCATGCAACCTATGAACCTAGGCACTCACCCATTAATTAAATTAATGAAAATTGTGTACTAGTGGGTAAGGATGTACATGATACCCTGTAGTCACCCAATTCAAAAAAACACATAATTACGAAAAAGTAAAATTGACAAAAACACTAGAATTCTATTAAAATTGATTCGTAATTTTTTTTATCTCTATACATGTTGTGATTTAAGGAAAAAAATAATGGGAAATGACCTCGTGATGAATTTTCTCATATTATATATCTAGATATTTTTAAAAAATATATTATCATAATCATTAAATATTAACTCAACATTTTATATAGTAGTATGATCATTGAAATTCAGATACTATTGTGCCACATCAGTTTAGAAACCATTGATAATAACTCTGAGGGATTGACTAACCCCTTTCTTACCCATATCTAAGTATGAATCCAATGTGTGAGTCCTAGATTAAATAACCATTTCATTTCCTTTGTCAACCATATTATGGGGAGGATTTGATTGAATATTCTACTTCTAACATAATCTAATAGGTGCTCCCAAATACTCTTACTCCAACTTCCACACTCCCTTAACTGACACCTTCGTAGAATATTCTATTATTAGAGAATAATCCTTTAATTAACCATTATCATTATAATCACTAAAATAAAGATATTACTTCTATTGTAATTATCAATAATCAACTTCCCTTTATGTATCCTACTCACTTTCTATCTTCTCATACTCATGTACATCACCACAACTCTCTAATTCAATTTCTTTGATAATATAATCCTTGAATCATGACCCTCCATCATCAATTCCATCTAATGAACCCATAATCATATTATTCTTCATATAAATTTTTATATGATCATGAACTTGGAAATTATGAGTGCCTCTATCCCTTGAATTTCACTATATCTAGGTTATGAGTATCTTCATTTACAGGTTCCAAATAACCATGAAATAATTCTTACATTGAAACAAGATTATAAAAATTTCATCTTTTTAATATAACTTCAATTATCCCTAACATAAAAAAATAATTATCAATTTTTTTTGTAATATTGATAATATTCTATCTAATTATCAGCATTAATCATCTTGTATTTACTAGTAGATCCAACATAAACTCGAGCCTAATCTAATACAAATGTCTTCCATTACATCACATAACCTTTCGTGATATTCTCACTGGTACTAATAAAAAAAAATTATAAGATTTTTTATTAAACCTATATCATCTTTATCAACTAATAAAAAATGTCCCAAAATTCCCTGTTTGTGAGAGACTCAAACCCTGCCTTCACATCCTTCTATATGAACTATGAAAATAATTTTATTTGTACCAATATTATAACCCTGAAAAACTACATTTTACCAATAGGATTTTTTAATGTTCTTTATTACATTCCCCTTAATTGAAAATACTGAATAGGATAAACCCCTTCATCATTTTTCTTTAATATAATCAATAGTTTAATATTCAAAGAACAAGTAACGAAACCTCTCACACTTGATTCATATATTAATTTCCCTATATTTTGTAGATAGAACAAACTTGTTATTTAGTGTATAAAAAAGATCAATTTCTATAAAATTTGTAGCCTAATTCCCATACCTATTGATTTAATTGTTTGTCCATTTGATCTATAATATTATAGAGGAAGAAATATGAAGTGGGATAGAATGATTCTAGAAGTTCCAATTAAGTATGAAGAAAATAATCCGAATTGGTAGAACATAGTTCCCAAAATTAATGTGGTTAAAGATATGATCCCACTAATATACACATAGATATTTTAGATTTAGTCGAATGGACCCATAAACCCAATCCTGATAATTTAACACATTTAAAAGAAAATGATGCTAAAATATCCCACACCCAAGGGAATACATCTCAAATAGAAAAAATCCCTAAACTATGGATAAAATATTTTTTTAATATAATCAAATCTCCATAGTTTCTTCTTAGAAATAAATTTAATCTGAGTTATTATAATGTTCTTAAAAAAGAATATTCATAAAGATATCCTTTTGGTTTAAAATTACATTTTCACTATTACCTTTTAAATAACACATTATGAAGTTGTGCGCTTTAATGAATTGTACCACCATCAATAAGAGAATACATCTTGTGAAGATGATTAAATTATTCTTCCATTATTAGTCATATTCCCATTTGAATCACAAAGGTGAACTATAGAAAAGGTAATTAATCACAATGTCTTATAGAAAATGCATTAGATATTAACCATTATTTAAATAATTGAAATAGACACACTATATTGACATCATAAATGTAAATCTAATGATTTATATTAAATATTATAAACACAAAATAATTTAATCGTAAAGAATTATATTCAGGAATAGAACATATTTTTCATGTTGAATAAATAAGACTATTTTTATCCATTGTGGCTGGTGATTATTCCATTTCCATCCATAAAAAGAGTTTTGAATCTATATAATAATCATTCTTGAATATTCGCACTTGAAAAATAATCTAATTACACAAATTTTGGGATGTGTCTATGTGTGGTAGAAAATAGACAAATTAAAAAAAAATTAAACGGGAAAAATATATTTTGGGGGCTAGTTAGTAATAATTTATTGATACCTGATAAAGGACACTATTATGAGTTTTTTCATGATATTATATTTTTGAAGGGGATTTTCTGAGAAACTAAGTTCGTATTTGGTTCTCCAATGTCTGATCTTGTATCAATAGTATAATTATTTGTTAAGATATAGGTAATGTGATTGTATTCATGGGGTTGGTTTCTACTTTATGTTATACCTTAGGCTAAATATGGGTTTTACTGAGATAAATGAGATTCCTTGTTTCTATTAGATATGGGAAACCCCTCAAAAAGTTGATTGAGACTTTTGGATAATAGGGAAATAGACTTAGTCATATTAGTGATATCATTCAGTTGGTGGAGACGATATATCTATACATTATGAAAATGTGGGATAGATGATCAAGGAACCCAAATCATAGGCTTTGAAAAATGGTCACTAATTTGTGTGGGTAGTGTTCTATTAGGCATTAGTGTCATTTCTATCACTAATAAAAACCATTATCATTACATTAAATACAAAATATATCACATGGTAGTATTCATCACCATTTTAAATTCATACACCTATTATGTTATCTAATAGTTGAATCAATGTCCATCAATTGTATCATATAGTTATCAAAATATGAATATGGTTTTTCATTCATGCATCAACATTCTATTTTAGGTCATTCCTAGGTTTTAGCATCCATTTTTAATATCCCCATTTAAATAATTGATTAGTATGTTTAGAGATTTGATTTTTCAAAATCTCATACCCCTCCCATTCATTATAGTAATGACGACATGTAAACCCTTTATATATGGGGGATATAACTATAGATTTCTAAGTGACACTAGAGAATGAATCAGTGAAATTAGTGTTTTCATTTAGTGAAATGGTGTGAAATATTATATATTAGGATAATATATCTCTTATGTGTCATTCCTGACTCTAATATTGGATCTAATAAATAATTTTGATGAAATAAATTCTTAGACATGATTTGTTTCTCAAATTAAACATTTATAAATTGATGGAATACTATCATTATATAGATGAATTATGATGTTATTGTTGTTTAACATATGTCCAAAAAAATTACAATGTGTTATAATATTTTATTGAGAATATATGTGCATTTAGTTTCATAGTGAAAATTTCCATGGTTGATTTATTGATATATACAGGAAACCAACATCTATGGAATTGTTAAATGGTGTAAAAAAGGTGATAACCTATAGAGTTGATAAATGTTTTGGAAACACGTTAGTGGTTTCATGGAGATAAAAGATATTTTATATTGATTATATTAATGGATTTCGGTGAATTGTTTTCTTATAGGGTTTTATTGGAATTAAATGTAGTTGATACTTTTAGTACATGATATAGATGACTCTTTTAATTGATCTCCTAGGTTGGGATATAATGAATTTCCCTACAATAAAATCATATATGATAGAAGAATTGATGATGGTTCAAGATTAAATTTTATTTTTGTAAAGTCATACAAGTATATAATGATATATTATTCCTTTATTATGATGTGATTAATTTACTTTCTAGAACCAACGGAATAAATAGTATTATTTTTTAAAATAAATATATAATTATATTACATAAAATTTAATATTTTTATCTCATTTCCAAATTATACAATTAGATAATAGATTTTCCCAAATTTTCAACATTGATTGTAATGGTGATAATTTGAAAGCCCATAAATAATATTCATAGTGTGTTTTTAAAATATTATAATCATAGATGCTATGTTTGAAGAATATTTATTCAAAAAATATTTCTAGATTATAACATTACTCGTTTTGTCATATAGATCAAATGGATCCCTTTTTATAATAAACATTAGTTTTAAGGGTAATGAAATTTATAAAATATAAAATTAAGATGAGTGTAATCATGTACTACTAGATGATCCATTAATGGATTTTGACATATAGAGAATATTTCAATTGAACCCTTGAGAAAGGGAAAAAATATGATGATGTAATGAGGATGATGATAGAATTTGATGAGTTTTTTAGACATTGTGATTCTGTATAATGGATTTATTGTGGGGTTCCTCATATCTATTCCTCTTGAAAGGACCCAATTGGAGTAATGAACCACTGAGAGGGGGGTGAATCAGTTGTACCCATTTTTCATCTTTTATGTTCCCTTAAAATGAGAACAACCCTTGTCTCCTATTAAATATATACTTCCCTTCTGAGAAACAAACTAGAACACATCCAAAGGAATAGAGAAATTTACAATGTTCACTATTTAATAAGAATAGCTACGTCCTTGGTATGGTTGGAAACAATCCATCACCATACAATCCACTAAGAAAACAATCCTTGGATTACAATGAGTATGATATACCCTTACACTCGTGAAGCACAATGAAACAATCACTCTAGTGTGTGTGCACCCTCATAGAACAATAGGGCAAAGTCTCTTTTCTTATAACAGCTTATGTAACCTGCACATCTTTTCAAATTCACATGTGTAAGCAAGTTCAGCAAAAATATTCACTCCCTTGCCCAGAATAAAGGCAAGGACTCCTTGGACGTGAGATAGATCAATTACAGTACGAACTTCCCATTCCGAATCTCCACTCAGAATTTTCCAAATCCATTTATTCAATATGAATCTTCTTCAGTCTGAGAAACTGAATACGGTGACAGCCAGTACTAATTCCCCATTCTGAATCTCCACTCAGAATTCTTCACTCCGAATTCTTCACTCAGAGAATTCTTCTTCACACTAATTCTTCAATCCAAGTCTTCCTCAGTATGAGAAACTCAATATGGTGATAGCCAGTACTAATTGAGAATGCAATGAAATGCTATCGGCCAAACACTTCTTATTATCTCTAGATTTTCATAGCTTCTCTCTCTAATTCATCATCACACTCTTACATAGAACCCTAATCTACTTTTATAGCTACTCCAACGTGTGCTTAGGAAGGTAACCAAAATAATTTCCCCCTCACTTAAATTCACCCAAATTATAATTTCTCTTGAAATCTCAGACTAATTAAGACTTTTTCAACACTTCTAGAATCTTCTCGAATCTTTTTCCCCATCACTTGATTTAGAGCTTTGGCCTATTCTGGATCTGACATTCTTATACAAGTTTCTCGGTATCACATTCTGGGATCCAGTCTTCTTGAGTCTTCAGTACCACATTCAATTCTCGGCATGACTCTTCATCGCTTCTTCAGCATGACACCATTTCAATTCTCGGTATGACTCTTTATCACTTATCAGCATGACCTATCCATTCTCAGTGCGACTTCAGGTTACGACTTCACCAATTCACAGTATGGCTTCCCGTTATGACTTCACTAATTCTCGGCATGACTCCGCACTTCTGACTATGAACTTCGGGTTCAAGAAGTTGACACTGAACTTCATCACTCCGAAATTCTGACTCTTGAAGTTGACTCTGAACATCCCACTAAGAACTTCTAACTCAGGAAGTCGACTTCTAACTTCTTGCTACGAACTTATTCTTCTGCAAGTTGACTCCCAACATTCTGCTAAAAACTTCTGACTTAGGAAGTTGACTCCGAACATCACACTATGAACTTATTCTTCAAAAAATCGACTCTGAATATCTCACTATGAACATCAGGTTCTCGAAACGGCTCTTCCAGATTCTCGGAATGGCTATTGGTTCTCGATACGACTTCTTCAATCATCGATATTGGAGATTTTGAATTCTCGTAATGACTCCTCCAAATCTCGATATGACTTCACCAACCAACATTTTCTTGTGTCATGAGTACTTGAATATACTCACAAATTAGAGTTACAAAACAAAAAAGCATCGTTATAATAAGGGCCTTCACATCTCTAATCAGCAAGCTTTCATGATTTTGCAATTTCCCAGTTCTGAACTTCTCAATTTCTAGAATCTAAATTCTGTGAACACCTGGTTCTGAATGTTCAATATTCTCGATTCCAAATCATCAAACTTCCAGCGTCCAAATTCTTTGAAATTCAAGGTTTCTTTCCTTTATGAAAACTTCTTCATGATCAATAAAAGACAATCCATGCAAGCCATCTCTTCCTTTCACATGGTCCTAAAAACCTCCCCCTTTGGATTTTGTTGTCATCCAAGTTTTCATAAATTGCCAAACATTGTAACATCAAGGAATGGATTAATTATCAATAATTCTAAGACTATATGAGCTAAATCATTATAGGAACAAAGAATCTCTGACAGTAAAACCATGATGTCCATAGTTAGTGAAAATGGCATCTTCCACATCATACATCTTCAGCTTCATACATCCTGCAAACAACTTAGGTTCTTTACTAAAACCACTCCAACAAACATTTAGAATAGTTCACATACACAAGCAGTGATGAGTTCACAACTTACCCACAACTCTCTCTTTAAACCAATAGATTTATGATACAAACAACTTCTCCCCATTGACAAAACAATCCAAAGGTAATAATGGAGAGGGGACAAAACAACATACCTTAGCCTTGAAGAGAAAGAGGTTGGACACCCATGTTCAACCTTAATCTTGAGAATTATTCCTTTATCAAGGGTTTCGTGAAAATATCATCAACATGTTTAGTAGATGAAATATATTCAAGTTTCAATTAATTCTTTTCCACATGATCTTTGATGAAATGATATTTCATGTCAATATGCTTCGATCGAGAATGTTGGACTTAATTCTTGGTAAGATTAATTGTTCTTTGATTATCACAGCCCAAGAGTAAGGGTAGCTTCACATCAACTGACAAATCTTCCAACTGTGTCTTAATCCAGATAAGTTGAGTGGAGGTCGTGGTTGAAGCAATATATTTATCTTCATCTGTACTAAGTGTTATAGAATTTTTCTTCTTCGAGTGCCAGCCAACACTACTTTTTTCCTATAAAGAACACTCTATCAGATGTGTATCTTCTATCATCAACATTTTCTTTCCTAATATGCATCTGAATAGCCAAACAAATCAATGTTATTTGAGCCACTATACTTGATTTCGAATTCTATTATGCCTTTTATGTATCTGAGAATTCTTTTTCCAACAACAATATTTGATTCTTTAGAAGCACTCTGAAATCTTGCACATAAGGTAACATCAAAAACAATATCTGGTCTTGATGCTGTCAGGTATATCAATATTCTAATTAGAATTCAATATTATTTCTGATCAACTTATTTTCCATCATCATCCTTTCTTAGCTTCATTCCTACTGAGATAATAGTTGATACAGGTTTTGATTTTTCCATCCCAAACTTCTTAAGATGTTCCGTAGAATAATTTTCTTGCGAGAGAAAAATGAATTCTTTCTGTTGTAAAATCTTTAACCCAATAAATTATCTCATTTCACCCAACATGGACATCTCAAAGACATTCTTCATCTCTTCAGCAAACCTTTCACAACTTCATTCATCATTCCCAGTAAAAATAATGTCGTCAACATAGACAATCACAACGAGAGAATGATCTTGGATTTCCTTGATGTAAAGATTGCTGTCAACTCTTCCTTTCATGAAGTTCATCTCTTTTATGAAAGTATCCAGTTTTGAATACCATGCTGTTGGAGCTTACTTTATCCCATACAAGGCTTTCTTCAACCTGCACACATAACTTTCATTCTTCCCAATAAAAAATCCACATGGTTTCTCAATATAAAACTCTTCTCTGAGATCACCATTAAGAAATATGGATTTAACATCCATTTGAACAATTTTGTAGCCTCGTTGTGCAGTAATAGCAAGAAAGATTCAGATAGTTTCTAATCTGGCTACAGGAGAAAAAGTTAATCAATGTCAATTCCTTCAATCTGAGAGTAGCCTTTGCAAACCAATCTTTCTTTATTTCTAATAGCGTCACCTTCTTCATTCAACTTGTTCCGGAAGACCCATTTGGTGCCAATAATGTTCCTACTTTCAGGATTGGGTACGAATTCCCATGTGTCATTCTTTTCAATCTGGCCCAATTCTTCTTTCATGTATTGAACCCATTCCGGATGCTCAAAGGCTTCTTTAACGTCATTTGGTTCTACTTTGGAATACAAGGAAGTATGTAATAAATAATTACTTGTTCTTCTTGTTTGAACCGTGTGAAGTTGATCACCAATAATATTTTGATCTTGCACTTGTTTCATCTGCATTGGATAAGTTTTTCATGTTCCTTCCTCATCACTTGATATGGATGAATCATATTCTTCATCTGGATTAGGATTACAATTCATTGTTTCCATATCAGGATCGTTAGCTTCATCTTCCGCATCTTTCTAATCTGTATGTACATGCTTATCTCATCCCAGAGATTCAATGACTTTTAAATCAACTTCATCCACAATTATTCCTTTTTCTTTGTTAAAGCATCTATAACCTCTTCCTTCTGGTGTATATCCATGAAAAAGTCTGTCTTCTCCTTTCTGATCGAATTTTCCACTGCTTCCACCTTTCTTCTTTATAATGCATGGGCTCCCAAAATCATTAGCATGCTTCATACTTGGAGTAATTCCATAGAAAAGTTCATATGGAGTCTTTTTTGATTGAGTCCTGTAGAAACATCGATTTTGAATATAAACAGTTGTTCTTGTAGCATTCCTCTAAAAGTAATGAGTAAGTCCATGTTCAAGCAACATGGTTAATCCCATTTCCACCAAGCTTCTGTTTTCCTTTCAGAAACCCCATTTTGTTGAGTTGTATATGGATCACTATATTTATGATGAATCCCATGATTCTCAAGATAGTATTAAAATTCTTCACTTCTATACTCACCATCATTATCTGTTCTTAACATCTTCACAGAGTACTCACATTCTTTCTCAACTTTCCTTCTATAGCTTTTAAACATTTTCAAGGCGTTTGACTTGTGCTTCATAAACATGACACATGTAATGTGAGTAAAATCATCAATGAAAGTGATGAAGTAATTGTCTCCATTTGTTTATTGTTTTCTCATTGGCCAACATATATCAGAATTAATTAGTTAAAGGGGTTGTTTAGATGAAATGTCAAACTTATTATGCACAGTACTTGTAATCATTCTTTTCTAACAAGTAGTGAAACACCAATCTCTTCTTCATGGAAAATCTAGAATTTCTCGACCATTGTCCCTTTGAGATAACTTTCTCATATTTCTATGACACATGTGTCCAAGTCTTTTGTGCCATAACTGATTTTCTTCTGCTATGCTCATGTAACAAGATTTTTGTAAATTTCTAACATGAAACAGATTTCTTTTGGTTCGTTGGCCTCTTGTACCAATTTTCCCCACTTCTTCACTTTTCACAATAAATCCATCTTTCATGAATATAAATTTCTTACCCTCATCATACAATTGTGATACACTCAGCAAGTTGTGCATCAGCCCATCAACAAACAGATTTTTCATGGACTTTAATTTTTCTTTACCAACGATGGCTGATCCAACACCTTTCATTTTTAAAGATTAATCATTTCCAAATGTCATTGTGCCTTCATTAAACTTCTTCATATTCTTTAGCAACTTAAATTCTCCTATCATATGTAAAGAACACCCAGTATCAAGTATCCATGGTCGTTCTTCCCTTGTAACTTTTAGAGTTTCAACAACATGATCTTTTTCTTCTTTCACTTCTTTCTTTACCATTGGCTTCTGAAAATTAAGAACTTTTTGTTGAGCCAGTAACAGCACATGAAATCCTTTTGCAAGGTGTCTTGGTTGTTCACACCTTTCACAAATGGTCTCCAGATACTGGAACCTATTTCTTGTCTTGACTTCATTCTTCTCAACATTCTTCAATAAAACCTTCTCACACTTCATCCTTTGGGGAGATTGCGTCCCCCTCAATATTTTCCTTTCATAACTTGTGGGGGGATGATAATAATGTTTATTGAACCAACACATATTTTTTTTATGCCTGAATCCACCAAAATACCTACAGTACCCATAGAAGGAGTACCATCATATAAATCTTTTGTTCTGATACTTCTTTGTTTCTCTTTCTTCAGCCCCACTAACCATTATTTTATTAACATGATTGCTCTACTGGAATTATGACTTCTTTGATTTTTCTTGTCTTTCACCAGTGTTAGACTTAGGTTTCCTGGAAACTTAAGAGTTCCCAGTAACGCTAGTCTTGGCCACATAGGTAACTTTATCAACTTTCTTCTTCATAGCAACCACCTTATTCTTCTATTGAATATTCTCAGAATGTTCTTGTTGAGAGCCTTCACCAACATTAGTAGTTTAATTTTGAAAACAAATGTTTATTTATTAAACTTCAGAGAGCTTATTTTGAAAAAGTTCTAATTCTTCCTATTTTTCCATCATCTTAACTCTCAAGTGATCATTTTTATTTTTCTTATCTTCAAGATACATCTTCAAGTATTCAAAATATTTACCATGTTCTTCTTTATCATTGGCTTGATTGGATACTGAGAAACACTCATCTTCCAACTTTTTGTTAAGCTTCTCCAGCCTTCTGATCTTCTTTAAACATTCCTTCAATTCTTCTTTCAGATGCATCTCAAGCTGAGTTTCTTCTTCTTCCGAGATGCTGCTTCCAAAATCTTCATCATTCACTGTTGCAATGAAAGCATTCTCAACACCATGCTCAACTGATTTTTCAGATTCAACATCACTTTATTCATCTTATTCATTCATGGATAGGATGTTATTTCTATTGGAGTTGAAGAACTTATTTTCTTTCCCTCAATTTCCTTTACCACCCTACTTCTTCGATAACTTTCTTGTCTTTCTTTCTTCTTCATCACTGTCTTCATTATTCTCTCATCAATGGAAGTTAGCTGCATGGTGACCCATGCCTCCACATTCAAAACACTTCAAGGGAAGTCTTACCTTTTATTTACCTATTCCTCTGTTAACATTTTTTGAAAACAAGCATTAAATATTATTAAGATTTTTACATACCTCACTTCTAGATTCAGAGTCACAACCATCTTCTTTAATCATGATCTTCTTAAACTTCTACTTCTTCATGGACTTGAAAGATAATTCTCTGTCAACCTTTGTCTTGGTCTTCATAGCCTTTTCCCTTCTCATCTCATAATTAATGAGTGTGCTATTAAAATCATCAAGAGATAGAGTCTCTGAGTCTCTATCTTCTAATGAAGATACCTTCACATCAAATTTATCAGGATGAATCCTTAAAAAATTTCCCACCACAGTAGATTCTATCAGCTCTTCACAAAGACATCTAATAGTACTAACAATATCGTTTACCCTAGTGAAGAAATCCCCAATATATTCATGCTCTCCCATATTCAAGTCGTCATACTTAAATCTCCAGATTTGAAATTTTTCCTTCTTGACTTTTTTATTTCTTCGTATAAGTTTTTCAGGTTTTCCCATATACCTTTGGCTATGGCCACTCCTTTTACTCTTAAGAATTCACTTTCAGAATGTGAAGACAATATAGAATTATTGGATCTTCCATCAATCTCAGGAAAATTCTTGTCAACGGGTGTCAGTGGAACATTGTCTTCAATGGGGGGAAACACAACTGTTGCAGCTTCAAGAAATTCATAACTAATTGACGTGATATACGGTAGAATTCTATCCTTATAGATGTGATAGTTCTTCCCATCGAATTCTAGAATGCCTTTATTGTTCACACAATTCATATTCTCCATCACAAAGGAAAATAAAGGCAACCTCGTTCTGATACCACTTGAATGGACCCAGTTAGAGTAATGAACCACTGAGAGGGGGGTGAATTAGTGGTACCCATTTTTATTCTTTTAAGTTCCCTTAAAATGAGAACATCCTTTGTGTCCTGTTAAATATATACTTCCCCACTGAGAATCAAACAAGCACACATACAAAGGAACACAACAATTTACATGGTTCACTATTCAATAAGAATAGCTACGTCTTTGGTATGGTTGTAAACCATCCAACACCATACAATCCTCTAAGAAAACAATCCTTGGGTTAAAATGAGTAGGATATACCCTTACACTCGTGAAGCACTATGAAAAAATCACTCTAGTGCGTGTGCACCCTCTTAGCACAATAGGGATAAGTCTCTTTTCTTGTAACAGTTTATGTTACCAGCACTTCTTTTCAAATACACAAGTGTATGAATGTTCATCACAAATCATCACTTCCTTACCCAAAAGAAAGGGAAGGACTCCTTGGACTTGAGAGAGATCAATTGCAGTCTGAACAACCCATTCCGAATCTCCACTCCGAATTTTCCCAATCCGATTCTTCAATTGGAATATTATTCAGTCTGAGAAACTCAGTACAGTGACATCCAGTACTGATTCCCCATTCCGAATCTCCACTCCAAATTCTTCACTCTGAATTCATTACTCCGAACATTCTTCTTCACTCTGATTCTTTAATCCGAATATTCCTCAGTCTGAGAAACTCAATACGGTGATAGCCAGCATGGATTCCCCATTCCGAATCTCCACTCTGAATTCTCTTCATCACTCTGAATTTTCTCAATCCGAGAAAATCAATACAGTTTCAACCAGTATCAAAATCTCATTTCAATTGAGAATGAAATGAAACTCTGTCAGCCAAACACTTCTTCTTCTCTGTAGATTATTAGAGCTTCTCTCTGTACTTTTACATCAAACACTTACTTATTACCCTAGTCTTGTTTTATAGGTGCTACAATGGGTTCTTAGGCGGGAAACCAAAATATTTTCCCGCTCACTTAAATTCAACCAAATCATAATTTCTCCTAAAATATCGGAGTAATTAAGACATTGTCAATGCTTATAGAATCTTCTAGAATCTTCTTCCCCTTGACATGATTTAGAGCTTTGGCCTTTTCCAGATCTGACCTTGTTACACAAGTTACTAGGTATCACATTCTCATATCTAGTCTTCTTGAGTCTTCGGCATCACTTTCAATTCTCAACATGACTCTTCATCACTTTTTCAGCATGACACCATTTCAATTCTCGGTATGAATCTTCTTCACTTCTCGACATGACTACTCCATTCTCGGTGCGACTTCAAGTTATGACTTCACCAATTCTCGGTATGGCTTGTCGTTATGACTTCACCAATTCTAGGCATGACTCCGCACTTCTGGCAATGAACTTCAGGTTGAGGAAGTTGACTCTGAACATCTTCACTCCGTACTTCTGACACAGCAAGTCGACATTTAACTTACCGCTACGAACTTCTGACTCAGCAAGTTAACTCTGAACTTCTCTCTATGACCTTCTTCTTTAGAAAGTCAACTCTGAACATTCCGCTACGAACATCTGACGTAGGAAGTCAACTCTAAACTTCTTTCTATGAACATATTCTTCAGAAAATCAACTCTGAATATCTCATTATGATCTTTAGGTTTTCAGAATGGCTCTTCCAGATTCTCAGAACGGATCTTGGTTCTCGATACAACTTCTTCAATCATCGATACCAGAGATTTTTAATTCTCGGAATGACTCCTCCAAATCTCGGTATGACTTAACCTCCAAACTTTTTCTTGTATCATGAGTACCTGCATATACTAACAAATTATATTTACAAGACAGCAAGGCATAGTCGTAATAAGTTCCTTTACATCTACTATCATCCAGCTATCAGGAATTTTCAATTTCCCTGTTCCGAACTTCTAAGTTTCCAGACTCTGAATTCTAGACTCCGAATTATTTGAACACCAGGTTCTGAATGTTCAATATTCTCGGTTCCAAATCTTCAAACTTACTTCTTCTGAATTCATATAAATTCAAGGTGTCTTTACTTTATGAAAACTTCCTCAAGATCAATAAAAGAAAATCTATGCGAACCATCTCTTTCATCATCTTGGTCCTAACAACTCTAACTTGTATATGTGGTTATTCAATATTTATTAATCAGATTTCAAGAATATAATGCAATATACCAATATTGTGTACGTTTTATTTAGTGGTTTCTGTCTATGTAGAGGGATGTAGTGTATTGACATTTCTCCTTAAAATGTGTTTCAATAGGATGGTAGTGATACTTAGATTTAAATGTATATCCCTTATGGTTTTTTATGAGATGGTGGTATAAATAGTTATTCAAAATTTTGGGTAGATTGGTTAGATTTATATCCTTTGAGACCAAGTTTCTGTATGTTTCATTACCCTGTGAGCATAATTGTTCTATAGAAAATGGCTTTAAATATGATGATTCTTTGATTTCATGAGGATGGATTCGGATATATTATAATATTAGTTTAGGATTTGTGGATGTTCATTGAATCTATTAGGGTTTTCATCTACTACAAAAAACCACAAAGATATATTTCATGTTTTTTTTAATATTCATGGGATTATGTGTGTGTTTGTAACAAATATAATAATTAATAATTTGTTTCCTAGAATTCATTGATTTTACATTTTATGACATTGTTTACTTATAAATTCATTCATTATTCATGGTTTAGAGTTAATATAATATTTATATTCTTCAACAACACTCTATATAGGGAAATACCATCCATTTATAAGAATTCTACCCTCAATGTTATTTTCCAATACATAGCCTAATGTAGGTGTATAACGGTCTGGAATTACTTCCAGTGGACTATAATTGATACCCATCAGGGCACTCCATGGGCAGCTACACCCCCTGGGTGGGACACACCACCATCCCCAGTGGCAGCCATTTCCTCAGGAAGCCCTTGGGCGGAGAGCCATGCTTCGTCCAACGCTCACATGTGTGAGTTCCCAAGGATCGGATACTTTCCTACATCCTTTGCCTCTGATACCAACTGTAGAGACCCTAAGAATGATGTTCATGGACATTACAGTACTTTTTCGGAATACTTAGTACATTACAAAAACACACACACAAGGACCATAATAGTTTAGTGTCTTTGGAAACATAGAATATAATCTTCTAATCGTGGTGAAAGATCTTCAACATCCCCCATAAAAATCTTCCATTTTTTACCTAAAACTTTTCTTTATATCTTGGAGAAAAGAAAACATAAAATCTTGAGCTCGAATTCTCAGTAAGGGTAAACAAAAGAAATATCAATCACATCATATTCATAAGAACATAAAAATTTGGAAATCATACCCTGCAAAAGAGATAATAATTTCATAACATGGGATAAATCATGGTAGTGAAATGCAATCACAATAATCATAACATAAAACATGAAGATTTGTGACATATACACATAATCATAGAGAATCATTTATTATTAGTCAAGACTAATTTCCAAGACTATCTTAGTGGACAAAGTCTATTTCTGAACCGAGTTCACTCCTCATTTCAGTCCTGTTTTACTGAACCGGTTTAACCTACCGTTCCTGCCATGTCCATCTCATGAGATATAAAATCTTTACCCAATGCATTGGAGGGATATATAGGTCCCACCCATCTCATAATGATACCATTATTATGTGTGCCACAAAATCATAAACCATACATCATAGCATAACCCATGTAATAAAAATGGGAATCTTCAAATATCGTGACATCATAAAACAATTCATATAAGATAAAGGAATTCCTAAAAATAATTCCATCACAACATTATCAAATTAATGAAATAATAGGGATATAAACAGAACCCTTTATTATCTTAGATGGAAAATAATTATGATAAAACACTTGAACTCCATTCTTGAGGAAAATATCCTTTCTACATCAAAAACATTTTCCATTCTTACCATGTCTTAAAATTTTAAAATAAAATAAGTTTATTAAAAATAAACTTGAAAACATGTAAAGGAAGCTTCTTGGAAATAATGATTTAAAAATCCATTCATTCTGTATAAGTTAAAAAAACATTCTTCTCGTACTTTTGTCAGAAAAGTCAAAAAGTACATCGTACGAAAAAAGACAAATGATTCCTTTCATATCGTTTACTAAAAACTCACAAAAGGGTAAAATTGGATTTAAAAAATTGTAGGTGGATGGAAACAATATTACATATTGAGGAAACATGGATGTGGGTGATAAAATACACCCCAGTAAATACCAACGTATAAACAATCTCGGATAAAATGAGATTTTCATATTTTCCTTAATTTAGGTCCAATTTGCTTCGTAAGTGTCCAAAACTCCTGTATAATGATTTAAATAAAGTCATTGAATTATTACATAATCATAATCATTGTTATGATATCATATATGGTCATATTTTTAGCTTTTTATTAGTAATATTTCATTGCTACCTGTTATTCGGGTGTTTATTACTTTTTGTCATTATGTGTGTTTCGTCGAATAAATTCTTAATCTTATTTTTCAGTCATAGATACCTCATTTCCAGAATGGTATTAGTGTAATATATATCATATTTATTCACTCAATTCATTTATGTTATCATTATTCAATTAAAATCATGTATAATGAGTCGCATCACATCGTGGAGACGGTATTCCGTATGTACGCACGAGCGATGATATCGTTCCCTTGATTGTGGAATTATATTGGAGTTTATGTATACTATTTGAGAATCAATATCACTTTACAATAATCATATATATTCATTCTTTACACCATTATACCCATCCAAGTAAGGTGGTGGTGGAAAATAGATTACACCACGGCGTGGAGACGGTATTCTTTACGTACGCACGCGTGGTGATTTCATTTTTCGTAGGATGGATAGATGGTGAAATAGGGTTGTCTCAGACTTATAATAACATATCAGTATATGAGTGATACTGATGTTATTACTTCATAATGAAACAACTAATGAAGAAGAAGTGGAAGAAGAAATAAAGATGAAATAATCGGTAACGGGCATTACCTCTTCTTTGAAACGCCTCTTTGAGACCTCCACTTAGAGCACTAAAATTGGTCATTGATGAATACCAGGACCTCTAGGATGTTTCTAGGTAAGTGTAGAGGAGATATTGTCAGGGTTTGTCCGATCTTGAAGGCTCAAAGTGGTGTGAGGAAGAGAGGGAGGTGGTGCCCTTTTATAAGGGAGGAGAGGGGCACCTTTGGAATAACTAAAACTGTTATTTTATTATAAAGTCAAATTCGGTTTTAAATAGCACCAAATTGATTTATTTCGAAGATAAGGTGGGGATGGGTATAAATCCTCTCATCTAATAGAATTTAGACAAGTTTAGGTTCCTATTTTAACCTTATCATTTATATTTAACTTTAAGTTAGATAATTTTACTTTTACCGTGTCTTCATGTGTGCTTACCCTATAAGGTTAATAAACATATTATAAGAATCCAAACGAACCCCAAGTTGTTTATTATTAATATATATAACATTATCTAAGTTATTTTTCCAAACCTTAGATTTTTAGGAATAAAATAAAAAAAAAATATAATATTATTAAAAAAACTATTTTATGTCAATCTTGACACTATTTAGTAATTGATTTTTTGTGAAAATAATAACAGAATTATTAGTTCGAAAAAACTTAATTAAATTTATAAAAACATGTCATATAAACCATGAAAATTATTTTAATTCATAAAAAGTTTCATATTACATTTATTTGGGTATTTATAACATCAATTATGTCAATATTTCATTAATAAGATAATTACTGCATAATATTTCTGAAATAAATAAATTAATGTTTTTAGTGTCTAAAAATTAAAAATAAAATACCATTATGTAGGAAATATTTCTAGCTTTCTAATTAATATTTATAGTCTAATTTATCTTATGTATAACTTTATATTAAAAATTATTTACTTATAAACTTTTATTTTTACTATTTTAACTCTTCTTTAAATAAATTAATAATAAATGTCCTTATCTAATCCAAGTGGGCCTAAATGGTCATATTTTATTAATAAGGTTATTTTTGGTCGAATTACACTTATCCAATAGAATTAGGACATGTTTTAGGGTAATAATAATATCATTTGTACACTTAATTACCCTATTTACTTTTAACCATGGTAAAAAAAGTAAAAAGTTACTATTCACCAAAAATTATTTTCATCTCATTGAACCACATTTTACTTACTGACATCAACCGTGTCTCTCAGATTATTTAAACCCATTCAAAAAAGTGTTAAAATTATGTTTTATGTAAATTTGTAAATTCTTCTAGGAGGTGGGTAAGAGATAGTTAAAAGTTCAATAAAATTTTTATATATCTAAAATTATTATAAAATTACTCCAATGAATTACATTGATCTTATATATGTATTATGTATCAATTTTTACCTAAAATAAATTTAAATAAAATAAATAATTATTTAAATAAAAATTCAGTTTTTAAATAGTAACCAAGTGTTTTCACTATTAATCAAAAATTGCAAGTTTTCAGAAAAATACCAAAATTTCACCCTAGGCTAATTTTGATATTAAGAATCCAAAAATGAAGTACATTTTCAAAAATAAAATTTATAAAATTTCAAAAATTGGGTATTACTATTCATAACAGCTAGTTTTAATAATATTTTAATCGCATATCGTTGTTTAGCGAAACTTGGTATTGCATACAACACACGCTATCGTGGAAGGTCGCGCTTGCATGTAATTCAAGCCAAGTTAGGGATGCATGTTGTGCAAGCTCCTTTTGGTGTAGAATACAACACAAGACATTATTGAAATTAAAAATAATATTTTTCGTAAAATCTTGGGGTGTTACATTCTACCCCCCTTAAAATGAATTTCTCCCTCAAAATTCGTCGGGGTTATAAATGGGTTACTACTCGAAATTTTCTTTAATAGAACCCCACATCATAAAAAGGAATACCAAAACTTGGCTTTAAAAATTATAGTATGAAACCTAACGGTTACCCAAATTAACCAATCACAGGGTTTTCACATAGGAGAACAATGGTGAAAATATGGATATGGAAGAGAAGTCTAACCTTCATTTCTGATGGAGAGTGGTAGAGAACATGGCTATGAAAAATCCAACAATCACAAAGCTATAAGTTTGTGATGATATAGGGTACCATCTGATTAATCAGATATAAGTGAACTAGGACAACATTTTTGGTTTTCAATATCATTTCCCTAATGTTGATGAATTAGAATTCTCACTGTTGTTCGTGCTTTGAACAATTTCCACTTCATCTATTAAAGAAATGAAGTTGAATTTGTTATTCATGAAGTGTTAATAGATCATGTGATAGAATGATGGGTCATTCCATCTTTTTCAAACAAATGGTTAGCAAAAGTTATCAAATATACATTAGTCCATCTATGGTGAGGTTAATCATATACGATTCCATGAATGAACCTATACTTCATATATCATACCACGTAATAAAATAAAACTAGTTTCTGCTAAACAGGGACTTCCTATAGGCCAGTGGTAGGCGATAAAGGCCACTCACACTTCCTTTGTGGGTTCGATTCCCACAACCTTGTCCGACCCGATGGGCTGTCGCCCGTCCTGCTGGTTGTCCTTTTTCTAAAGTAATATTACTATATCATCCCATCAACAATATCAAAAAAAATCTATCCTTAAACAATACTAACTTATGTCCAACATAAACAATTCCAATCTTTAGGCTTATCTAAAATACTTTGGTCCAAGCTCATAGTATAAAGAAAATGATTACTTGAAATGTCACATAATAATCATGTGAATGCCATCATTTATCCCCCATATATCATAAGATATATCTTATTGGTCAAATTACAAACAAGTTAATACCTTAATCATGTATTCTCTTAAAGAATGAATACCCATTGAACCTTAGTGAAAACATGAATGCAGTTAAAATTTAACACTTTCCACAAACCAAAATCCACAAAATTCTTTATACTCAAACCATGATATCACTTAGTCCTTATATCAATCATGAGCTCATGAATACAATCAATCATCTCATTATCTTATTATCCCTTCATTATGCGCATATCATCTGCTTACCAAAAATATCTCAATTACTTCCCATGGTTACCAGTACCATAAAATTTTTGAAAACCACAATAGACCAATACATAAATATTCCAATATTCAATGATACCATATACAACATTATTTTTGAATCCCATTACATAAACACTTAATCATTCCCCCACATCGATGACATATTCAACATCGCCAATAGTGATCGCATGTGACTTCCCTTTGTCCTTTTCCTTAAGTGGTTGCTCATGTCGATCATCATTAAACCTTGGATTAGGGAATTGATTAGCATAATTACCCATTTCATTTCACATGAAGCATTGAAGTGTTGTTGGTGCGTTCTCTGTAGTCTTTTCTTTATTCACACCATTAGCAACCCTTTTTCCATTACTTTGACACTCAGCTGCTCGATGACCTTCTTTTCCACACTTAAAACATTTTCTAGTCCCTTTAAGACAATCTCCACCATGCTTCTTTCCACACTTTGAGCATAAGGAAACATTCATCTTCTATTCACCATTATTCTGAGATTTCTCCTAGAACTCCATGTTTCATTTCTTGTCAAAACCATGAGATGGATATGTAACACCAACTTCCATTTCTATCTTAATAGAACATCGCACAATTTTTTCATAGCTACTGAAGTCTCTTATAGCTAATTCCCTTAGAAGATTTGGTTTTAAGCCACTAATGAATCGATCAAATTTACTTTCAGGTGGGATGATAATGCCAGATGCATGCCTTTCAAGCCTTGTAAAATTTGCTTCCTTTATACCAACAGATTCATCATTCTTTTGCTTTAGTTCGAGAAACTCATTCTCCATCATTGTTCAAAGAATACGAGGTAAGTACTTATTTATAAATATGTTCTTGAACTCGCCCCATTCCATGGACTCAATTTCTTCTCTTGGCCTCGTATTCTTGATAAGATTCCACCATTGATCAGCATCACCTTCCAAACTATATACTGCTAAGATGACTTTATCATGTTCATAACATTGATGAACTGAAGATATCTTTTCAGTGGTACTGATCCATTGTTCAACAACAAGTGGATCGGAAGACCCACTGATAGAAGGTGGGCATTGCCTCATGAAGGACTCAATAGAATATTGTTCCCATCTCAGCTAATTTTGAAGTCCAGAATGATTCATAGCTTTTGTAAGTATAGCAATAAGATTTTTCACTCCATCTCCCATAACGTTGGTATGTTTAGGAGGACATTCATTTCATCATCCATTACATTGATCAATACGGTTCCTTCGGGTTCTAGCCATCGTCTAAAACCCAAAAAGAATAGTGTGAGAGGAAAAAATCACGCTAGGGAGAACAACATAATAAAGGGGGAGTACCATCCATATCTAACATCATAGGATTAATTCTAAGATGGTTAGCACAATTCTAGGACTATAACATATACTTAACCTTGGGTACATCCCTAGACATACCTTAGAAATATCTCTAAGGATCTCACTAAAATTCTCGCATCCTAGTTTCCAAAGGTTGACTAAACCCTTCCTCTAATACCAACTATAACGGTCTGGAATTACTTCCAGTGGACTATAATTGATACCTATCAGGGCTCTCCATGGGCAGCTACACCCCCTAGGGGGGGACACACCACTATCCCCAGTGGCATCCATTTCCTCATGAAGCCCTTGGGCGGAGAGCCATGCTTCGTCCAACGCTCACATGTGAGAGTTCCCAAGGATCGGATACATTCCTACCTTCTTGGCCTCTGATACCAACTGTAGAGACCCTAATCTTGATGTACATGGATATTAAAATACTTTTGCGGAATACATAGTACATTACAAAAACAAACACACAAGGACTGTAATAGTTTACTGTCTTTGGAAACTCGGAATATAATCTTCTAATCGTGGTGAAAGATCTTCAAAATCTCCCATAAAGATCTTCCCTTTTTTTAACTAAAACATTTCTTTATATCCTGGGGAAAAGAAAACATAAAAGGGTGAGATAAAATGATCAGTAAGGGTAACGAAAAGAAATATCAATCACATCATATTCATAAGAACATAACAATTTGGAAATCTTACCCTGCAAAAGAGATCATAATTTCATAACATAGGATAAATCATGGTAGTGAAATGGAATCACAATAATCATAACATAAAACATGAAGCTATGTGGCATACACACATAATCATAGAGAATCATTTCTTATTAGTCAAGACTCATTGCCAAGACTATCTTAGTGGACAAAGTCCATTTCTGAACTGAGTTCACTCCTCGTTTCAGTCCTGTTTTACTGAACCGGTTTAACTTTCCATTCCAGCCATGTCTATCTCATGAGATATAAAATCATTACCCAATGCATTGGTGGGATATATTGGTCCCACACAACTCATAATTATACCATTCTTATGTGTTCCACAAAATCATAAACCATACATCATAGCATAACCCATGTAATAAAAATGGGAATCTTTAAACATCGTGACATCATAAAACAATTAATATAAGATAAAGGAATTCATAGAAATAATTCCATCAAAATATAATCAAATCAATGTAATAATAGGGATAGAAACAGAACCCTTTATTATCTTAGATGGAAAATAATTTTGATAAAACACTTGAACTCCATTCTTGAGGAAAATATCCTTTCTACTTCAAAACAATTTTCGTTTCTTAACATGCCTTACATTTTTAAACTAAACGAAGTTGATTAAAAATAACCTTGAAAACTTGTAAAGGAATCCTTTTGGAAATAATGTTTTAAAAATCCATTCATGTCGTATAAGATAAAAAAACATTCTTCTCGTACTTTTGTCGGAAAAGTCAAAAAGTACCTCGTACGAAAAATGAAAACATATTTCTTTCATATCTTTTAATAAAAACTCACCGAAGGGTAAAATTGTATTTAAAAAATTGTAGGTGGATGGAAACAATATTACATATTGAGGAAACATGGATGTGGGTGATAAAATATACCCTAGTAAATACCAACGTATAAACAATCTCGGATAAAATGAGATTGTGATATTTTCCCTTACTTTAGTTCCGATTTGCTTCGTAAGTGTCCGACACTCCTATATAATGATTTTCATAATGTCATTTAATTATTCCAGAATCATACTCATTGTTATGATATCATATATTGTCATATTTTTAGCTTATTATTAGTAATATATCATTGTTACTTGTTATTCGGGTGTTTATTACTTTTTGTCCTCATGCGTGTTTCGTCGAATAAATTCTAATTCTTCTTTTTAGGTAATAGATACCTCATTTCCAGAATGGTATTAGAGTAATATATATCATATTTATTCACTCAATTCATTTATGTAATCATTATTCAATGAAAATCATGTAGAATGAGTCGCATCATATCGTGGAGACAGTATTCCGTACGTAGGCACGAGCGATGATATCATTCCAAAGATCATGGAATTGTATTGGAGTGTATGTATACTATTTCAGAATCAATGTCACTTTAAAATAATCATATGTTTCATTCTTTACACCATTATACCAATCAAAGTAAGGTGGTGGTGGAAAATAGATTACACCACGGCGTGGAGACTGTATTCCGTACGTACGCACGCGTGGTGATTTCATTTTACGTAGGATGGATAGATGGTGAAATAGGGTTGTTTAATAATTATAATAACATATAAGTATATGAGTGATAATTATGTTATTACTTCATAATGAAACAACTAAAGATGAAGAAGTGGAAGAAGAAATAAAGATGAAAGAATCGGTAATGGGCATTACCTCTTCTTTGAAGCGCCTATTTGAGGCCTCCTCTTAGGGCACTAAAATTGGTCTTTGAAGATGTCCAGGACCTATAGGATGATTCTAGGGAAGTGGAGAGGAGATATTGGTAGGGTTATGCCGATCTTTAAGGCTCAAAGTGTTGTGAGTAAGAGAGGGAGGAGGATACCTTTTATAAGGGAGGAGAGGGGCACCTTTGAAATAACTAAAACTATTATTTTATTATAGAGTCAAATTCGGTTTTAAATAGCTCCAAATTGATTTATTTCGAATATATGGTGGGGATGGGTCTAAATCCTCTCATCCAATAGAATTTAGAGAACATTAGGTTCCTATTTTAACCTTATAATTTATATTTAACTTTAATTTAGATAATTTTACTTTTACCGTGTCTTTTTGTGTTCTTACACTATATGGTTAATAAACATACTATAAGAAGCAAAATGAACCCCAAGTTGTTTATTATTAATATATATATATATCCTTATCTAAGTCATTTGGCCAAACCTTAGATTTTTAGGAATAAAATAACAATTAATGATATAATATTTTTTTTAAAAACTATTTTATGTCAATTTTGACACTATTTAGTAATTGATTTTTTGTGAAACTCATAACAGAATTAATAGTTCGAAAAAAGTTAATTAAATGAATAATAACATGTCATATTAACCTATAAAATTAGTGGAATTCATAAACAGTCTCAAATTACATTTATTTGGGTATTTATAACATCAATTATGTCAATATTTCATTAATAAGATAATTACTGCATAATCTTTGTGTCATAAATTAATTAATTTATTTTAATGTCTAAAAATTACAAATAAAATACCATTATGTAGTAAATCGTTTTATCTCTCTAATGAATACTTATAGTCGAATTTATCTTATGTATATTCTTATATTAAAAATGATTTACTTATTAAACTTTGATTTTAACTATTTTAACCCTTCTTCAAATAAAATAATAATAAATGTCCTAATCTAATCCAAGTGGGCCTAAATGGACATATTTTATTCCTAAGGTTGTTTTTGGTCGAATTACACTTATCCAATAGAATTAGGACACGTGTTAGGGTAATAAGAATATCATTTTTACCCTTAATTACCCTATTTACTTTTAACCGTGTTTAAAAAAAAAGTAAAAAGTTACTATTCACCAAAAAAAAAATTTCATCTTATTGAACCACATTTAATTACTGACATCAACCATGTCTCTCGGTTTTTTTAAATTCCATTCAAAAAAGCGGTAAAATTATGTTTAATGTAAATTTGCAAATTCTTCTATGAGGTGGGTAAAAGACGGTGAAAAGTTCAATAAAATTTTTATATATCTAAAATTATTATAAAATTACTTCAATGAATTACATTGAACTTATATAGGTATTATGTATCAATTTTGACCTAAAATAAAGTTAAATAAAATAAATAATTATTTAAATAAAAAGTCAGTTTTTAAATAGTAACCCAGTGTTTTCACTATTCATGAATAATTGAAAGTTTTCAGAAAAATACCAAAATTTTACCCGAGGCTAATTTTGATATTCCAAATCCAAAAATGAATTCCATTTTCAAAAATAAAATTTAAAAAATTTCAAAAATTGGGTATTAATATTCATAACGACTAGTTTTAAAAATATTTTAATAGCATATTGTTGTTTAGCAAAACTCGGTATTGCGTACAACACACGCAATCATGGAAGGTCACACATGCATGTAAGGAAAGCCAAGTAAGGTATGCATTTTGTGAAAGATCCTTTTGGTGTAGCGTACAACACAAGACATTAATGAAATTAAAAAGAATATTTTTCGTAAAATCTTGGGGTGTTACAAGGTGACCCTCTTGAGTCACTACAACTATCATTAATAATACATGAGGTGTTTAAATGGGGTTGATTCAGGATAAATTGTTATAAGAACATTTAGTAAAGATCTAGGTTTGAGTTGAGTAGATACATATGAGGTCTAGGTCACGTTAGTGAGGAAAAGGTAACACTTAACATAACAATTAGACCATGAAACCTAGTTATAGACCTGGTTAGATGATAAATTTTTTTTCATGGCATTGATTATCTATTTACTGTTCAATTTTGATGATTATGTTTTGTACAATGTATAATTTATATATAAATCATTCACCTTATAGTTTTATTAGTATATAATGAGTGCATGTGCTACTTGATAAATTAAGGTTCACATCGGATGGGTTTAGGAGCTATAAACCTTGTTTTCATTTGTATTCAAATCTATAGACATATGTTTATTAGTTGTATATTTTAAATACTATAAATATTCTAATGAGAAATCATTCTAGAAATATTATTGAGGATTAGTAGACTCAAATAGAGATATAAAATTTTTATCTTGAGGTATAGCCCTGAGACAGAACATGATGAACTATATTATTGACCTTCCATTATAAGGAAAAACTAGACATGATGTCTCTATATATGATCAAGGGAAATGGTTTTATATTAAGGAGAGAAATATTTTATTCTAACTATTTCAATAGCTTACAAAGTATTACATACCATTTATATACAATTTACTAACATAGAAACTCTATAGCACTGGGGAATCAATCATTATGGATTATATTATATCTTAATCTCGTTGGATCATTTAAAAAGTGATTTCCCTGTGCCACTTTGAGTGTTAAAAACTAGCTAATGTTACTAAAAATTCATAATAAGGGATATAATGCATATATATTATGGGTAAAATAAATGGGTTTTATTTTTTATTCATAAGATATAAGTTATCAGATGATGTGTCAATGATACTTCACTTTAAGAGGATTTTTTGGAATATTATACTTATAATAGGTATTTTGAATCCAAATCAATATATTGATGTTCTAGAGGGATACATGAGATCATAGAGCCTAATTCCTTTGTCGATGTTTTTTTAAGCTAGAGTCTATATGAACCTTAGTTAGAGTGATGTTGAAGTTCATAATATTTATTTCATAGTAAACATTAGTTCCTGATGTGACAATTCAAGCTATTTTCTAACAAAAATCCAATTTTTAGGATTGATGTTCTCATACATCTAATCGATGTAATATCCCATTTAATTATGGTTATGGTTTTTTGGGACATTGGAAGATGATGCTTTTGAATATCATAAGTGAGAAGAAGAGGCCTTAGTAGAGTGTGATGGTGGATATCCCCTTTCATTAATAAGACACTGTAGATGTTTCAACAACCACATCCCTTCTATAAGGACTCTATTTTCACCAAACAACAATAGTTTTAGTAAACATAGTGGAAGTAATAATAGAATTATTTATTTGTTTTTGGATAAAAATTTAGGGCGGTGTTGGTTAAGACAAAGAATAGATTAGGGGCCAATTATACATTAATATCCTCATAGTCATATAAGGGTTTTAAAATATGGATATATAGGTGGGGGATATGGTTGAGGTTATCAATCAATTATATAGGGGTTATAATAGACTGAGTCTAAGGTGATATGAGTTTTAATATGTATTTATTAGTCTTATATACATATTATATGGAATAATAATATGATAATATTTATTTAATCAATTTATAGTAGGGAGTTATATTTTTTTAAATAAAGTGACAGTGAAAATTGGTTACAATATATATATCAATTTATGTATAATCAATATTTCTAAAGGATTGTCACAATCATGAATTAGTAGACCATGCAAGGGATATACACATACATATTTCATCATATCATTAGTTCTTTATTATAGTACATATGGATTGTGGTATACATATTCTTTTAGTTTTGGTAATATACTATGTATAATTTCTATATTATTTTATGAGATAAAAATGTTCATGTATGAACCTATTTGAGTTAAACCTTATATTAATCTTTAGGATAATGAGAAAATGTTTCACGGACATGCGTATATTAGAAATTCACATATTTCTATACAATATAATGAGAATATTGGGGATATCACTATCATTGTGGAGATAACTCGAAAAATTTAGGTATTTTAAAATATTTATTTCTTAATGTTTCCCATGTGATGGGTCAAGAATGCTTCTTGATATAGGGAGAATAGGAATTTATTTTGTTTAATATTTTTTTTGATGATTGGAGATCATGTGGCGTGTGAGGATAATTTGTACACATATGACGAGTATCAATAACTTGACATGGAAATTTGAATTATATTATCATAATGAGACATATGATTAGTGATTCTTCCCAATAATAACAAAATATTTGGGTAGTTATATAGAAAAGTTGAACATACTATTTGTGATGGATTGTTTTAGTAATGTTTGGACATTGTGGGTTCAGAAAAATATGATGTTGAATTGAGTAATTAAAATTAAATAATATATATATATATATTATTTCACTAGTGTATATGGACCAATATTTATCTAGATGAAAACCCTGATGTATCCCAATTATAAGGGATTAACTTTAGAGATGAATTATTTTTACCTCTATTTTATTGGTTTCTTATTAAGGTTTCTTCATGGTCTCTAAGGTAAATGTTTGAGATTAATAGGGTACCATGGTAATGTTTTATTTTAATCTATTGATGTAGTTTTCTAATAGGATGTAGCATGGGTAGATTTAACATATGTTTGATGTGAGAAGGTAGAGAATTTACACGTTATTGTTGTTATTTTCCCAACGGCCACATTCAATAGAGTAGTGATATAAAGTATACTATTTTTCTTATCAAATATTTTATATAAAAATGGAATATATAATTTAGATGTGATTTTGATTCCTTAGAGTATACGATGAAGTGCTCAATATAATAGGAATTTATATTGTAGTTGAGATGTACAAATGTTTGATGTTGATACGAATTGGTGTACACTGAAGTGTTATGAGGTTATAGCACGAGTTTTCAAAATGTCACTATTTATTAAGAGAAGGAAAAATAGATTCTTAGTCTTATCGATGAAGAGTATTTCATTATTGTGTTGATTGGAAATCCCTGAAATAAGTGGCTATTCATTTAAATGTGAAATAGATTATTATGAAATAGATTAAGTATCATTAATGATTATTTTATTAATGTAATCGCCAGGACATCCCCGATCTATTACTTTGTGAAAATATGAAATTTACTGTTTTTTGAGAGGTTAAGAAGACTTAATCAAGCACATTACAGTTTTCCAATTTTTTCAATTATAGGTTGAGATGGTTTGTCGCAACGGTGACTCATGATAGTGAGTTAGGACTGGTGAGTTAAGACTAGTGAGTCAGAATAATGGCCTGCACTGGTGACTCATTATAGTGAGTCAGGATCAGTGAGTTAGAATGATGACTTGCACTGGTGACTTGCAACGGTTAGTCACTAATTATAGGTTGTGACGGTAGGTCACCAACAACGAGTCATTCAACGATGACTCGCCCAACGATGATTTATTTTATGGTGCCTCATCCATCAATGACTTGTCCAATGGTGAGTCACCCAATGGGTACTCATCTACTGGTAGATTGAACAATGGTGATTCACACAGTAACTCACATCGGTGACTCCAAGTGGTGACTCATCTAATGGTGAGTCATTTTAAAGAGTTTTTCAAAATTTTAGTTTTCCTCCAACTTTTCCATTTTCTCCCCGTTCACATTTCCTTTGACACTAAATGAGTTTAATACCATTTTTAACGGTTTTTGGGGCCATTTCCAATCATATCTATCTTATAAAATCCAGAAACATCCTTTTACTTCCAAAATGCATGGTCTTGGTCAAGATCTACCTTTAATGGATTTTAAAAACCACTTGTTAAATTGATTTCGGATCCAAGATTTCTAAATCTGAGATATTATCTTCCTCATGCATTTCCATTTCTATTCTGAGGCTCCCAAAACCTTCTTCCCCAAAGAGTTATGTGTTGTGTTATAGCTTTTGGATCTTGTTTTTCCAAGATTTTTTTCCTGCTGCATGAACACCCCATATTTTGGTAAAATAAGGATGTTATGATTGTCTTTTCTTCAATGCAGGTGTCACATCATCTATATTATATTTTTTTATCATGCGGGGTGGGTTTACCAAAGTCTCTTTGTGAATATCGATGAATTATTAATTAATAAAGATAAATGAATCAGTTTAAGATCAACATGTGAGTCTAGGAATGTGATGAGTGATCGTACTACTTTCTTAGTATTTTGATCAATATTTTGAACTCGTTCTGTGATATTATGAAATTATGAAGGGTAATTAAATAAGGGGTTCCTTGTTAAATTTAGAAATTGTACCCAATGTGGTTTATATGGTGCGGTGGTTGGTAGCACGAATGAGTGTGTTAGTGGTTGAGGTGTTTAATGGGGTATTAGGTTGATATATTGACATATTGAGGAATTGGTGGCGTGGTTATATAGCAGGTCTTTCACGAATGGTTGTGATGAGTATGTTGTAGTTGTGATGAGATGTGTTGTTAGGTGTGGCTATGAAATGTGGATTTTCAATAGTGATATGATGGATTGGGTGGAATGGTAGTGAAGAATAATGATTACAGTGGTTGTTATGTGAAATTTTCCATGTGTTTCTCCCTGGGTAACATTAAGAATGATTCAACTCGTGTCTTCGGATTTTTGTATGTTATTTCATGAATGGGTGTTAAACATAGTTGAAATATGAAGTGGGTCAATTTGAAATGGTACATCTTCCAATGTATGAATTTTTCCATGTGTATTATTGGGATCTATACTTGGTAGTTTCCTATGTAGAGAGGGAATTAATAAATGAATTTTTTAATAAGTATTAAAAATTGGTTAAATGAATTGGCTAAGGATATGATTTGAGTTTGTGGCTGGTTTTCTGTTTTTGTTTTTCAGGTAGCCAAAAAAGAAGGTATTGTGAGTTGGCCATTAGTTGAAACCCCATAGGATGGTCTCAATTATTGGGTATCATGTATTTAATACATGAATTTTCCTTGTTATTTCTATACGTGCCCCCTAGTTGGGCACTATGCATCGAGGACCCCCATTATCATAGGGGAGTGTATCTTTTCCAAACATCACGATGGGAGGAGGGTTGGTTGGCCACCTACACGTCCCTAATCCATCTTCCAGGTGGTAATAGCCAAATATTTTTCCGGAAGGTTTTGGTTTGTGATGCCTAGGTGTGTGTGGGTGTGTTGTGCTTCCCATGTGTCTTCATGACGAGATGTGTTCTGGTTTCCAAAGTGTCTTCAGGATGAGGTGTGGTATATGGCCCAGTTTTTTTGTAGGAAAGATGTGATGTGGTATGTGGCCTAGGTGTCTACAGATTGGATGTGATGAGATTTTCTTTACCAGGGTAATGGACTAGCTGTGAGGCCCATGTATGTGTGGGCGGGTTGTGGCTTGATATGTTCGGAAGAGGTGGGAGTTCTCAGAAATTTTATGGTAGGGTTTCATAGCATCTAATCAATGGAATAGCGGTGCGGGGAACCCTATCATTGATTTTAATACTATATTACTTAACATGATGTGTGTTTCTTGGTGAGTGTACCCTAGTGATGTTGGGATGTTTATCATACATGTTAGGTGTTTTTGGTTCTACTGTTTTCTCACGGGAGCATTAGTATGATTTTCTCACTTTTTCATGAGAGAATTTGGTTTTTCCTACTGAGTATACTTGTATTCTAACCCTACATATATAAAATGGTTTCCAGGTTTCATGGAATATTACTTGGACCGTGCTGAACCTTACTAGCTTGGACATTGGACAATTGTCATGTCACTGGTTATGCTTATTTCATGTATTTACATTAATTTTTTTATTGTATTTGTAATAATTTTGTATTGAACATTCATATAGGATGGTTTTTTATTTCATTTATATATATTAATTGGAGTTATTTTGGTATTGACTATCTAATATCATGATCTTGATTCTTTGAAAAGGGCAATGTCTCTCTTTTTTGTTGAGATAGTCTACCCAAGGTGCTAGTCGCCACCATGCGGCCAACTAGAGGAGGGACTTGGGGGGTCATTATCTCTATTTATCAATCCCTTAATTAAGAGAAGAATATTTTAATGGAGGGGCCATGAAATAATGGTATTAGTGTTTATGGATGATAGATAGGATTGAGTTTTGAGTTAGGAACAGTAAGGATTTCATAGGTTGGTAGGGAAACAATATTAAAAAATCTTGGTGTGTGACCTAGGCCAAGAATGACCAGCTAAGATATGTGATATTAAGGCCCCCATGATCTGATATAAGAAATTTTAGTCTAACAAAAAATCTTTTTAGGCTACACGATTTGTAGAGTAGATACCCTTGGAAAGGTACATATATCATAATGACTTGTGTTTTTTTTGAATTGTGTTGTTTTGGGGAATTTTAAACTGCTAAAAAATTAGTTAAATAAGGTAAAATAAATTCTCAATAAAATTCCATACTACTCGAGCTTAGTATTTCACTATTTACCTTTTTTGATATAGATCCTTTTTTTCATCGACATGTGTCTTAGGTAGTTGAGGCTCAGCAGGTCGACCCAGTTGATTAGAGGTGGGTTGATCCAATGGAGAGGGATGTCCAGTTGGAGAGAACATTACGTGATTTCTAGTGGAAGACTCTGGTAATGTATGAAGGTAGTGTATCGAACATGGTGATGGATAATTTTATTAAGGAGCTTGAGATCACCTTTAGTCGTATCCGGGCTCTAACTAAGTATTGGGTTCCCTTGGTAGTGAGCTAGATGTGGGGAGCTACGTGACAGTGGTAGATACTATACATGGGGGAGTTGAAGGAGGATGATATTCTTTGGGTTGATTTTGAGAAGGAGTTTTGATAAGAATTACTTTCATTGACCATGATGGTCGAGAGGAGGCATGTGTTACTCTCCCTCTAATAGGGGAGTATGTCCATAAGGGAGATGGGGATTATGTTCAAGGATATCCTTCATTTTACCCTGGATGTCTTTCCAGATAACAAGTATCTTGTGATATTCCTTGAGAAGGCACTCCATCCTTCTGTTAAGTATGTGGGTTCTCCCTTTAAGTGGATGATGTACATAGAGGTTTACAAGAAAAAGGAAGCTATTGAAAAAATTCACAATCAATGAGGTCTACCATGAGGGGGGAGTCTTCAGAGTTTTCGGAAGGGAAAGCTTACAATAGCAGAAGGTCGCGGGCGCTAGTGCCTTTAAGGTTCCGACCAACAGGGAGTCAACCTCAATTTTATTGGTTCCAATCTTATGGTCCCCATGCCTTTCCCCTGGGTATTGGGATTATGTATTTCATTAGTGGAGTCTTTGGGAAGCTTCATAATTAGTATAAACTGGTTTTTTGAGGTCAGTATGGTGGAGGTTGAAATGTTTCACACCATCCTCAACATAAATTTCTAGCTAGTCCAATTTAGTAATCGGGACATCAAGATCCTGCTCTATTGATGGGAAATAGAGTGGGTAGAGGCTGACCATAGGGTGTTCCTTAGGGACCTTGACCTGGGCATGTTCATTGAGGCAGTCATTAGCATTGGGGTTGATGGGATGGGTGTGGTCAGTTTCACGCCGTAGATGGAGAAGTTCGAGTAGGGATAGAGATCGTCATAGGTACGATCAACTTGTTTAGTACCCATTATTATTCCTTGTTTTATTCAAGAGCTTATCACTCCATTTTCCAACCAATTTAGCCCATGTGATGGGACTAGATGTAGACAGCCTTCTCGTGACCCTGGTGTTGAGTAATCCATTTAAAGGTATGACTAGCTTGATTGATGTGTGTCGGGGATGTTGATTGATGATAGGACCACATCAGTCCTATGGGGATGTTTTATTGATATGTATGAAACCATATTATTTCATCTGTATCATTGACTATTTTTATTCTATGTATGTTGTTATCATTTTATTCTTTAGGAGAGTCATGTTTTTAGATTTGGATGGTCAGTGTCTAGTTTTCATTGGTGATCTGAGCTATCAGGTGGGATGTCGATGGGTAGAGCATAATCGTTCTTTATTAGTTTAGATATTTGTGTTATCAATAAATGTTGAGATGGTGGGAGCCCCTATGGTAGTAGGGGAGTTCTTCAATGTTATCCCTAAATAATTTTTGACACTACCCAATCAATGTTACATTGAGTTTAGGATATAACAACTTCTCGGTATTTCTTCAATTTTGATGGATCCTTTTCAGATGGCACATTCTGAGTTGTGAAAGCTGTGAATTCAGATAGATGACCTGATGAAGAATTGATTTATTTGACCTAGTGTGTTAGAGTTTGGTTCCCCAGTGTTTTTCTCATAGAATGTAGAATGTAGTATGAGATTGTGCATAGACTACAAAAGGTTGAATCGGGTGACTGTCAAGAACCTCTACCCTCTCCGGAGGATACAAAATGTTTTTCACCAGCTGAGAGGGGTGAGTTTGTTTTCTAGTATCAATCAATGGTCTGGATATCACTAGTTGAGGTTAAAGGAGGGATATATCCTAAAGATTTATTTCATATGAAGGTAATGTCACTTTGAGTTCGTATTCATGTTTTTTGGGGTTAGGAATGTACCATCCGTGTTCATGGGGTTTATGAAATCTATCATTCATGATTTCCTAGACTAGTTCATCATTGAATTCATTGATTACATATTGGTCTACATAAATTCATATGAGGTTCATATTGATCATATCAATACTGTCCTAAATTATCTTTGATGCCACCTACTATATGGAAAGTTGTCCAAGTGTATGTTTTAGTCAAAAGAGTTTCAATTCTATGGGCATGTGGTGTCTCAGGAGGGGGTATCTATGGACCCCAAAAAGGATGAAAGAGTTTTTTCTTGGTTAGTACCCTAGAGTGTGTCATTGTTTTACAAAATTATTAGTTTGTAAGGAAATTATATGAGGGTAAAGTTCTATATATCTCGAGTTGCGTCTTATTTGATATCCTTGACTAAAATGGAGCTAGCTTTTGTGTGGAGCGATCAGATCTAGGAATCATTCAACTTGTCACAACCCGACCTCGGGGCCCGTGCCGTGACTACCCCAAGCCCGCCTTCCATAGGCCAGGGGCTGGCGACTAGCACCAAGGTATAAAATCCCGGTAAACAGGGAAGGCTTTGCCTTTATAAGTAACAACCACCACAGAGTCAGCAAGCGGAAAGTAACTACAAGTGCAGAAAAGTAAAGGGGGCCGGAATACAAGCCCAACTGAAAGTACAACTGAAAAAGTAAAGAACAGCAACTGAAGAAAAGACGGCGGCCTCGTGTCGTCCACTGGCAATCCCTCCTGAAGGGTGGGTACAGATAGCCTCCAGGCTCCTCGGGTCCCACGTCCGCTCCGAGCACGTCCCGCCCAGTGGTCCACCTCCAGGTACCGTCCTGCTCCACGACCCAACCGATATCCGCGCTGTCCGTCGTCTGCATCCAACACAAAAAGGTGCGGGCATAGCCCGTGCAGGGGTGAGTATAAGCTACTCAGTAAGGACCCCGAGACCCCCGAAGGTCTCCCGAAATCCACAAAGGATATAGCACAAAAGAAAGATGCAATCACGAAGTAACATCTGACTCGACTTAGGCATATGCCCATACATATACCTAAGTCCCCAATTCTAGCTCTGCTCACGAGCTCATGAACAACTCAATCCACGCAGGAAAGCAAGACTCAAATCCACAAGGAGAGTAAACAGTAAATCCACAAAGGATAGTTCAACACAAACCACAAAGGAGAGTAACATAAGATTCAGCTCAACCAGGTATACTTTTTCAGATGACGTCAAAGATGATCACTGATCCATCTAAGTCGTCGGACCCACGAAGGATCGATAGGTACTAACCCCCGCAAAAGACCCAAACAGGATCGGGCTCACACAGAACCTGTAGGCAGTGGCTCACACAGAACCGGTAGTAAGGACCCACATAGGATCGGGCTCACACAGAACCTGTAGCACTGATCCACGTATGATCGCTGAGTGCAGTAGTCGACGCAGTCCACTGAGGATCTCTGCACAGTCGTCGCCGCAGTCCACGAAGGATCTCTGCTCTGCCGTCGTCGCAGTCCATTGAGTATCTCTGCTCTGCCGTCGTTGCAGTCCACGGAGGATCTCTGCTCTGTCGTCGAAGTCACAGCCAGCGCTAGGGTTCCCGCACATAGCGAGCTCGTTTAGGAGGGTCCGCTCCACGAGCCGAGAGGCTGATACATCAACTGACACGTATTCCGAAGTTGATGTATCCAAAAGTTCCGTATCGACAACAGGATCTCAACGCAACAGACGGCGCGTCAATCGGACGCCCGGTCTGAGAGTTATTGGCATTTTCGTCCCAGGGGCCCGGTTGGTTTTTAGGGCAAAACCAACCCGACCGTACTCTGCCTGTATCCAATCCTTGGGCGGAGTATGCCAAATGTTCCGTCTCACTTAGAGGAAACTACCACAGCTGACGGTACGTCGATCGGACGTCCGTAGCTCAAGTTATGAGCGTTTCCGCTCCGAGGGCCCGGTTGGTTTCGTGTACGAACCAACCCGGCCAAACCCAAAGTCTTCCGAAACCTTGAGTATAATATACCGAAACGACCGTATCGATCCAAGGATCGCATAGCCACAGACGGTTCGTCAAGCGGAGGTCTTAGGCCCAAGATATGGGCAAAAGACCGAAGAAGGCCCGAAAACGGGGGTTCTGGGCCCGGGGCGACCCGGCCCGAACCACCCCTGGGTCGGCCGAACCGGGTCGGCCCGACCCGGCCCGACCCGGCTGGGCCGGGTCCGGTCCGGCCTGGGCGCGGCCCGGCCGCCCGGACCGGCCGGCTCGGCTTCAGCCGAGCGGCCGAAGATACTGCCGCGGGTTTGACCCGCGGCTTGGAGGAACGCGGCCCGCGCGGGCCGCGTGCTGGGTGGCCGGACCGCGGACACGGTCCGGCGGTTCGCCGCCGCCGCGGCTCGGCCGCGGCGGAATTCCCGGCGGCGCGCCGGGCGCCGCCGCCGCCTTCCGCGGGCCGCCGGAGTTGCTCCGGTGGCCCGTTTTGCCTCCTGTCTGCGCCGTTGCTCCTCCCGGGGCCCGATCTTCACTGCGGGATCAACAGATCGCCCTTGCCGCACGGTTCGTCGTCGTTTTCCAAAACCGCACACAAGAAAGATCGGCGGAGGGTTGTCGGGTCTTGTTTGTTAGACTCGCGCCCTCCGCGTTAGTCATAAACAACGGGAGAAAGGGGTTACAACAATTTTTTAATCAAAGATAAAAATTCTTCACTTCTTTCTCTTTAAAACGGCAATTCAATTTTTAACCACTTGAAATTATTCATGCCGGTTCTTTGTTCAAAAAGAAGTATAATCGCCGAAGGATAATCACAAGAAGATAAACCCCTACCTTGTCGTCGTCGTCGGACGAGAGGTCGTCGCGGAATCACTCGTCGCGGAAGGAGGGGATCGTCGCGTCGTTGCGGAGGAGACCTTCGTCGCACCGCGGGAAAAATGTCACGCCGACGATCTCCGGATCAAGATCAAATGGATTTAATTAATTTAAATCCGTTGATATCGAATTATAAAAAGGGGAGAATTAGAAGATTCGATTCTCACCTTTAACCGCTGGTCGTAGGTCCGCCGCGGAAGAAGAGGCGCCGTAGAAGAAGAAGGAGAAGGTCGCGGAAAAGTTTGTTGACGTCGCGGATCGTGCGTCGTCGAATTCCGGTTCTGGCGTTCTTCGCGTTCTTCACATTCTTCGTGTGGAGGGTGGAGGTTTAGAGGATCTCGCACAATAGGAGGATCCTCCAAAATAGACAAGTTTGTCTATTTTATTATTTTGCCAACAAACGCAAAACGCGTTAGTAACGACCCAATAAATTCGTTGAATTAATTCAACGAATGAAACAACCCATTTAATTCACGAAATAAACCGCCCAATTAAATGGTCTGTTAAGAAATAAAGAAAACGCGTCGGTTGACTTTTCAGTTACTTTGACGGGTTTTTGCGGGTGCGTTACTTAGCGAAAGAAACGGCGGGGCTCGTGCGGGCCCTGCCTCACAAATATCCTAACAAGAGGGTAGGATATTTCCGGATAGCACCCTATCTGCTTTAACTCAGTTCAAGTGGCTTCCAAGTGACTTCCAAGCAGCTTAAGTGAAATAAAATAAAGTTGTCGCACAAATTTTATTTTATTTCTGTCTTAAAGCCCCAAAATTTAAAAACCACGTCTGAGCAAATGTAACTCCAGAAGAGGAGTTTCTAAGAAAATACCGGCGCTGCGATTTCATCGGTGCCCTCAGAATTCGATTCCGGGCACCGGTTCAAAAGATAGAAATACCCGCTCGTCCGTTCACTGAACGTACCCGAGCCAAACTTCGGAAATTGATTCCAGGCACACCGGGCCTCGGAGTCATGTGCCGTCTGAAGCTGCGCTCTTGTAAAATTCCAAAGAAAATTAAGAAAAAAAATTTCTTTGAAATTTGCGGGTCTTTACATTACTCCCACCTCAGGGATTTACGTCCCCGTAAAGATACATCAAAAACTAGGGGAACAAATGGGGGTACTGAGCACGCATCTGAGCCTCCCGCTCCCAAGTGCTCTCCTGGAGGTTCTCGTGCTGCCATCTAACGCGCACAAGAGGAATCGACCGCCCACGTAGGACCCGCTCCTGTCGATCCTCGATCTCCACTGGGACCTCCGCAAAAGTCGCCCCATCGTCCACGTCCAGCTCCCCAAAGTCGATGATGTGCGTCGGGTCGTGCACGTATCTCCTCAGCTGAGACACGTGAAAGACGTTGTGCACCCGGTGCAACTGAGGTGGTAGAGCCATGCGATAAGCCACCTCTCCTATCCTGCTGAGGACCTGGAAAGGCCCGATGAAGTGTGGAGACAACTTGCCGCCTCGGCCAAATCTCCGTAAACCACGTCGAGGTGAGACACGCAAAAAGACGTGGTCGCCATCCTCGAACTCTAGTGGCCTCCGCCTCCTGTCAGCATATGACTTCTGCCGGCTCTGAGCTGTCCTCATCCTCTCCTGGATGATCTGGACCTTCTCTGTCGTGGCTCGGACCATCTCTGGTCCCACGAGTGCTGACTCCCCAGGGTCTGTCCAGCACAACGGTGATCTGCAGGGTCTGCCGTACAACGCCTCGTATGGTGCCATCCCGATGGTGGAGTGTTAGCTGTTGTTGTACACGAACTCCACCAAGGGTAGGTGGTCCTCCCAGCTGCGACCAAAGTCGAGAACACATGCACTGAGCATGGCCTCGAGTGTCTGTATGGTCCTCTCCGTCTGACCATCCGTCTGAGGGTGGAAGGCTGTGCTCAGATGGAGCCGCGTCCCGAACGCCTCCTACAACCCCTTCCAAAGGCGGGAAGTGAAACGAGCATCTCGATCGGAGACGACAGACGATGGCACACCGTGAAGCCGTACGATCTCCTGGACGTAAAGACGTCCCATGCTCTCCACTGAGCCCTGCTCTCTGATGGGTAAGAAGTGTGCCGACTTGGTGAGTCGGTCAACAATCACCCAAATGGAGTCGTGACCTATGGAAGTGCGTGGAAGTCCAGTCACGAAGTCCATAGATATGCCATCCCACATCCACTCCGGGACCTCCAAGGGCTGTACCAAGCCTGCTGGTACCTGATGCTCTGCCTTCACCTGCTGGCAGGTGAGGCATCGTGAAACGAACTCTGCCACAGCTTTCTTCATGCCCGGCCACCAGTGCTGTCGTCTAAGATCCTGGTACATCTTCACCACTCCGGGATGCACCGCCAAGGGAGAAGTGTGAAACTCTCTCAGCACCTCCTCTCGTAAAGCGACTGGTACGAAGGTACGTCCTCTGAAAAGGATGTCATGATATGATCCAAGGGAGAAACCATCAGGCGCCTGACCTGAGGATATCAGTGCACGCCGGGTCTCACAGTCAGCGTCCCCACGCTGAGCCTCTCTGACCCGCTGTAGAAGTGGAGGAGAGACTGTGAGAGACTGAAGAAAGGTTGCTCCGTCTCTATCCACGAAGGATATCTGTAAGGAGGCTAGCTGCTCTGTCGCCTCCTCAAGTAGCTGAATGCCCGTCCTCCTGCTGAGGGCATCGGCTACCACGTTCCCCTTCCCAGGAGTATAGACTATCTCAAAGTCATAGTCCTGGAGGAACTCAAGCCATCTCTGCTGTCTCAGGTTCAGGTCCTTCTGAGAGAAGATATACCTGAGAATCTGGTGGTCAGAAAAGACTGTGAAGCGCTCGCCCATCAGATAGTGCTGCCAAGTCTTCAGAGCGAAGACCACTGCTGCTAACTCCAGGTCATGAGTGGCGTAGTTCTGCTCATGCGGCCTCAACTGACGTGATCCGTAGGCGATCACGGCCCGCTCCTGCATTAGGACGCACCCGAGTCCAGTCCCTGACGCATCGCAGTAAACTACGTATCCAAATCCCTCCTCAGGCAACCTCAAGATAGGTGCGCTGGTCAACCTCTGCCTCAGCTCCTGGAAGCTCTGCTGACATCTGTCTGACCACACGAAGGGTTTCCCCTTCTTCGTCAACGCTGAGAGTGGTGCCGCAACTCTGGAGAAGTCTGGCACAAATCCCCGATAGTATCCGGCTAGGCCCAAGAATCTCCGCACCTCCGTCACGCTCCTGGGTGGCTCCCAAGCTAGCACTGCCTCGATCTTCACGGGATCCACTGCAACTCCCGCCTCAGAGATGACGTGCCCCAAGAAGTGGACCTCACGTAACCAGAACTGGCACTTTGAGAGCTTGCCATAAAGCTGGTGCTCTCGGAGCGTGTCTAGCACAACTCGCAGGTGGTAGGCATGCTCCTCCTCAGTCGTCGAGTATACCAAAATGTCGTCAATGAAGACCACGACAAATCGGTCGAGGTATGGCTGGAAGATCCTGTTCATGAGGCTCATGAACACTTCTGGAGCATTGGTTACGCCGAACGGCATAACCAAGAACTCATAATGGCCATACCGACACCTGATGGTCGTCTTCTACACGTCCTCGTCTCGAACTCTGAGCTGATGATAGCCTGACCGGAGGTCTATCTTCGAGAACCACCGCGCTCCCTTGAGCTGATCGAAGAGGTCATCAATCCGTGGCAGCGGATACTTGTTCCTCACTGTCACCTGGTTCAGGCGACGATAGTCGACACACAGTCGCAAACTCCCGTCCGCCTTCTTGGCGAACAAAATCGGGGAAGCCCTGGGTGAAACACTGGGTCGGATAAACCCCTTGCTCTGCAAGTCCTCCAACTGTACCCGCAGCTCCCGAAGCTCGGCGGGGGCCATCTGATATGCTGGAGTAGATATCGGGGCTGTCCCGGGGTACAAGTCGATGTAAAAGTCTACCTCTCTACGAAGAGGTAGCCCTGGAACGTCGTCGGGAAAGACGTCCACGTACTGGTCCACCACTGCAGGAAAAGTTGGACTCCGCACGTCCACTGCTCCTAGGATGAGGCTAGCCAACTGATGAGAGATGGGCTGCACTCTCCTCCGCGGAAGTCCATCCTGTGCTGCAAAGGTTCCCTTCTCGCCGGTGATGGTAAACCTGCTCCCGTCGGTGCGAACACATCGCACCTTGCGCCTAAAACAGTCGATCTGGGCATGAACCGTGGATAGCCAATCCATGCCCAAGATGACGTCGTAAGGCCTCGACGCCGCTACAAGGAGATCCCAGCCGAAGATCTCGCCTCCTAGAGTAAGCTCACACTGCCGGCACCAGTGCGTAATCGTCGAGTCTGCTCCCGTAGGAGTCTCTAGCCGTAAAGATCGAGCCAACGGCTCAGTCGGAATCTCCGAGCTCCGAACAAGGGCAGAGGCTATGAAAGAGTGACTCGCTCCTGTGTCTATGAGTACTGTAGCAAGGGTGGAATAGACACAGATCGTACCTCAAATCATCTCTGGCATGTCGGGGTCGTAGGCCTCCACTGCCTGGAGCTGGGCCTGTCCCTGCCCGCCAGCTCCCTGTGGTCGAGGTGGCCCTCCTGGTGGTGGTGGGGGTAGAGCCTGGAAGCGTCGCCCACCACCCGCTGCTCGGCCAGCTCCTCTGCCTCGTCCGCCTCCTCCCTGCGGACCGCCACGGTCGACCCTCTGCCTCTGCCTGGGTGGCCCCTCCACCGTCTGCTGCTCCTCTGATCGGCGAGTCGGGCAGTCACGAGCCATGTGACCCTGCCCGCCGCAGGAGTAGCACAGCCTGCCTCTCGGAAGGCTGGCACTCCGCTGTTTGCCCCGCACTGCTGAGCCGGTGTCCTGAGGCCGTCTGCGTGAGGGTCTGGTCTGCCTGGACCCGAGAGTCATCCGTTGGCTACCTGCTACCGAAGACTCAGCTACCTGCCGCCCTGCGCTAGGTCTCGCCGCTGAAGAAGGCTCTGCCAGGAAGCTCTCGATCAGGAGGGATCGCTCCAGCACTCCCGCCTGGGTCGGAATGCTGAGGGAGATCAGCGACGCCCGAATCTCCTGTCGCAAGCCCTGCTCGAAGGTCCAGGCCCGGAAGAAGGGGTCCCGTACCATGTCGGTCGAGTAGCGAGATAGGTCAGTGAACCTCGCCACGTACTGAGCGACCGTCATGCTGCCCTGGCGCAGCTGGAGAAGCTCCTGGATGCGCACCGCTCGGAGGGTGGCCGGGACGAACTCAGAGCGGAAGAGGCTCTCGAAGTCCGTCCAGAGCAAGGATGCCTCATCATGAACCTGGAGCATCAAGCTCCACCATCGTCCTGCCGCCGCCTGCAGGAGGCTCGCCGCGAGAATCACCATGAGATCCGCTGGTGTCCTCACTAGCCTAAAGATCCGTACCACCGCCTCTAGCCAGTCCTCGGCGGCCTGGGGGTCCGCCTCACCGCGAAACCTGGGCGGTCGCTGGCTCTGAAACTCATGCAGCGCCCTGAGGCGACGTGCATTGTCAGCGTCTGGTACTGGTAGCATCGGTGGCTCGGCGGGTAAAGCTACCGCCGGTGCCACTGCTGGCAAAGGGCCCTGCACCGAGGCCTCGTCGCTCGGTGGGCTGCCGTCGCGCCCTACACTCGGAACCCTAGCTGGCTGTCGTCGCGGGGCCATCCTGAAAAGGAGAACAAGAGCACCACAGTCAGAACAGTATACCTGGTGAGCTGGCACAAGTAATCACAAGGAAAACCTGAGACTTTCATAAAGCAGATCGGTATACCCGGTGAGCTGACACAAGTAATCACGAAGAAAACTTGAAACACACACGCAATCAATGTTTTCATGCATTAAGTCGGAAATCAGGAGTCAGGGTCCTGGTGTACGGATACGTCGGCCGCCGCACCAACACTGGGCTCCCGGAACTGATAACCACACTCAATACACTAAACATTATTGCTTCATATAGAAAGAAAAGACGATCAGAGTCTGCGGTAGAACCGACCACCTCTGATACCAATTTGTCACGACCCGACCTCGGGGCCCGTGCCGTGACTACCCCAAGCCCGCCTTCCATAGGCCAGGGGCTGGCGACTAGCACCAAGGCATAAAATCCCGGTAAACAGGGAAAGCTTTGCCTTTATAAGTAACAACCACCACAGAGTCAGCAAGCGGAAAGTAACTACAAGTGCAGAAATGTAAAGGGGGCTGGAATACAAGCCCAACTGAAAGTACAACTGAAAAAGTAAAGAACAGGAACTGAAGAAAAGACGGCGGCCTCGTGTCGTCCCCTGGCAATCCCACCTGAAGGGTGGGTACAGATAGCCTCCAGGCTCCTCGGGTCCCACGTCCGCTCCGAGCACGTCCCGCCCAGTGGTCCACCTCCAGGTACCGTCCTGCTCCACGCCCCAACCGAGATCAGCGATGTCCGTCATCTGCATCCAACACAACAAGGTGCGGGCATAGCCCGTGCAGGGGTGAGTATAAGCTACTCAGTAAGGACCCCGAGACCCCCGAAGGTCTCCCGAAATCCACAAAGGATATAACACAAAAGAAAGATGCAATCACGAAGTAACATCTGACTCGACTTAGGTATATGCCCATACATATACCTAAGTCCCCAATTCTAGCTCTGCTCACGAGCTCAAGAACAACTCAATCCACGCAGGAAAGCAAGACTCAAATCCACAAGGAGAGTAAACAGTAAATCCACAAAGGATAGTTCACCACAAACCACAAAGGATAGTAACATAAGATTCAGCTCAACCAGGTATACTTTTTCAGATGACGTCAAAGATGATCACTGATCCATCTAAGTCATCGGACCCACGAAGGATCGATAGGTACTAACCCCCGCAAAAGACCCACACAGGATCGGGCTCACACAGAACCTGTAGGCAGTGGCTCACACAGAACCGGTAGTAAGGACCCACATAGGATCGGGCTCACACAGAACCTGTAGCACTGATCCACGTAGGATCGCTGAGTGCAGTAGTCGATGCAGTCCACTGAGGATCTCTGCACAGTCGTCGCCGCAGTCCACGAAGGATCTCTGCTCTGCCGTCGTCGCAGTCCACTGAGGATCTCTGCTCTGTCGTCGTCGCAGTCCACGGAGGATCTCTGCTCTGTCGTCGAAGTCACAGCCAGCGCTAGGGTTCCCGCACATAGCGAGCTCGTTTAGGAGGGTCCGCTCCACGAGCCGAGAGGCTGATACATCAACTGACACGTAGTCCGAAGTTGATGTATCCAAAAGTTCCGTATCGACAACAGGATCTCAACGCAACAGACGGCGCGTCAATCGGACGCCCGGTCTGAGAGTTATTGGCATTTTCGTCCCAGGGGCCCGGTTGGTTTTTAGGGCAAAACCAACCCGACCGTACTCTGCCTGTATCCGATCCTCGGGCGGAGTATGCCAAAAGTTCCGTCTCACTTAGAAGAAACTACCACAGCTGACGGTACGTCGATCGGACGTCCGTAGCTCAAGTTATGAGCGTTTACGCTCCGAGGGCCCGGTTGGTTTCGTGTACGAACCAACCCGGCCGAACCCAAAGTCTTCCGAAACCTTGAGTATAATATACCGAAATAACCGTATCGATCCAAGGATCGCGTAGCCGCTGACGGTTCGTCAATCGGAGGTCTCAGGCCCAAGATATGGGCAAAAGACCGAAGAAGGCCCGAAAACGGGGGTTCTGGGCCCGGGGCGACCCGGCCCGAACCAACCCTAGGTCGGCCGAACCGGGTCGACCCGAACCGGGTCGGCCCGACCCGACCTGGGCGCGGCCCGGCCGACCGGACCGGCAGGCTCGGCTTCGGCCGAGCGGCCGAAGATACTGCCGCGGGTTTGACCCGCGGCTTGGTGGAACGCGGCCCGCGCGGGCCGCGTGCTGGGGGGCCGGACCGCGGACGCGGTCCGGCGGTTCGCCGCCGCTGCGGCTCGGCCACGGCGGAATTCCCGGTGGCGCACCGGGCGCCGCCGCCTCCGGTCGCCGCCGCCGCCTTCCGCGGGCCGCCGGAGTTGCTCCGGTGGCCCGTTTTGCCTCCCGTCTGCGCCGTTGCTCCTCCCGGGGGCCGATCTTCACTGCGGGATCAACGGATTGCCCTTGCCGCACGGTTCGTCGTCGCTTTCCAAAACCGCACACAAGAAAGATCGGCGGAGGGTTGTCGGGTCTTGTTTGTTAGACCCGCGCCCTCCGCGTTAGTCATAAACAACGGGAGAAAGGGGCTACAACAATTTTTTAATCAAAGATAAAAATTGTTCACTTCTTTCTCTTTAAAACGGCAATTCAATTTTTAACCACTTGAAATTATTCATGCCGGTTCTTTGTTCAAAAAGAAGTAGAATCACCGAAGGATAATCACAAGAAGATAAACCCCTACCTTGTCGTCGTCGTCGGACGAGAGGTCGTCGCGGAATCGCTCGTCGCGGAAGGAGGGGATCGTCGCGTCGTTGTGGAGGAGACGTTCGTCGCACCGCGGGAAAAACGTCGCGCCGACGATCTCCGGATCAAGATCAAACGGATTTAATTAATTTAAATCCGTTGATATCGAATTATAAAAAGGGGAGAATTAGAAGATTCGATTCTCACCTTTAACCGCTGATCGTAGGTCCGCCGCGGAAGAAGAGGCGCCGTAGAAGAAGAAGGAGAAGGTCGCGGAAAAGTTTGTTGACGTCGCGGATCGTGCGTCGTCGAATTCCTGTTCCGGCATTCTTCGCGTTCTTCACGTTCTTCGCGTTCCTCGCGGGGAGGGTGGAGGTTTAGAGGATCTCGCACAATAGGAGGATCCTCCAAAATAGACAAGTTTGTCTATTTTATTATATTGCCAACAAACGCAAAACGCGTAAGTAACGAACCAATAAATTCGTTGAATTAATTCAACGAATGAAACAGCCCATTTAATTCACGAAATAAACCGCCCAATTAAATGGTCTGTTAAGAAATAAAGAAAACGCGTCGGTTGACTTTTCAGTTACTTTGACGGGTTTTTGCGGGTGCGTTACTTAGCGAAAGAAACGGCGGGGCTCGTGCGGGCCCTGCCTCACAAATATCCTAACAAGAGGGTAGGATATTTCCGGATAGAACCCTATCCGCTTTAACTCAGTTCAAGTGGCTTCCAAGTGACTTCCAAGCAGCTTAAGTGAAATAAAATAAAGTTGTCGCACAAATTTTATTTTATTTCTGTCTTAAAGCCCCAAAATTTAAAAACCACGTCTGAGCAAACGCAACTCCGGAAGAGGCGTTTCTAAGCAAATATCGGCGCTGCGATTTCATCGGTGCCCTCAGAATTCGATTCTGGGCACCTGTTCAAAAGATAGAAAAACCCGCTCGTCCGTTCACTGAACGTACCCGAGCCAAACTTCAGAAATAGATTCCGGGCACACCGGGCCTCGGAATCAGGTGCCGTCTGAAGCTGCGCTCTTGTAAAATTCCAAAGAAAATTAAGAAAAAAAATTTCCTTGAAATTTGCGGGTCGTTACACAACTATTTGAAGGGGAGGTTGGGTAGTGCTCTAGTGCTCTATTTTCTTGTGGAAGAGGTGATGTTCGGGTTGTTTTGTGATGCTTCCTGTCTAGAAATGGGATTAATCTTAATGTATCATTGCATGGTGATATCTTATAGGTCTAGGACGTTTTATACCCATTAATGTAACTACGTCACCCATGATAAGGAGCTGGTAGTTGTCTTGTTTTCACTAATTTTGTGGTGACATTACCTCATTAGAGTGCGCTTTGTGGTATTTAGATATCAAAAGAGTTTGATGTATATATTTTACCAGTATGATCTGAACATGAATCAATAGAGGTGAATGGAGTTTCTTTAGGACTATGATTTTAATATATATTACACCATTGTAATGGGGAATTTCATGGATAATGGTTTGAGTAGGAAGTCATAGAAGGAGGTTGTTCAGGAATCTACTTATGCTTAGAAGGTAATGGAGGATTTGTAATCCATGCACTTAGATGTAGGAATATATGGTGGTATATGTTGTTTGTTTCTAATAACAGTCCTGTATTCTATAATGTAGAATGTGGAGGAGTCTAAGTGGGGAGACTCATAGGTTGAGGTGATGTGAGATCATGTTGTCTGAGGAAATGGTCTAGAGGTTTGGTCAGGAGATTGTTAGAACTCGATATTGTTTCATGGGAGGAAGTTTATTCTAGTTGTACTGTGTGAGGTTGTCCATGAGTTTCAATTCTCAGTTTTAGCAGTGAACCTTGGAGATCCCAATATATATCATGGATTGATGGAGTAGTATCGGTGGCTAGGGATGAAATAGTCAGTTGCAGGGTTTGTAGAAAATTGTTTAGTGTCTTAGCCTGTGATTTTTGTGCACCGTGTTATTAGTTGTTTGATGAAACAATTAGTTGTCATTGATTGTATGTGGGATAAAATAAGAATGGATTTCATCATTGGGTTATTGAGATCTCAGGGAGGATATTATGATATCTGGGTAGTAGTGCATCAGTTGAAGAAATTGGATCACTTCTTAGAAATCAAGGAGTTAGTCGTAGTGAAAGCCTTGGAATAAGGGTATGAAGATAAGGTGGCACAACATTATGGAGTTCCGAGATCCATTATCTCGAATTGGAATACAAATATTACGTAATGATTCTGGAGGGTATTACAGCATAATTCTGGAACATGATTACTTATCCGAACTACTTTTCACCCATAGAATTATCGGAAGACAAACCAGACTACCTAGATATTGGAGGACATGGTGCGAGAAAGCCCCCTAAAATTTGGTTGATATTTCGTTTCAATCATTCTCATGATATATTTTGCTAAAAATAATTTTCATCCATCTTCCATTATCAATGATGCACTCAAAAAATGTTCGGAAGGCCGTGTAGTTCAACTTTATATTAGATAGAGGTTGGGGAGTTAAATTTTCTTGGTCCCGAGTTAGTGCAAAGAACAACAGAGAAGGTTCATCATGTTCATGAGATGATGAAAGTATCACAAGGCTGATACAATTTTTATACCAATCGTAAAAGGAGGCACTTAGAACTTGATATTTGGGACAATTAGTTCTTGATGGTTTCTCCTTGACATGGACAGTAGAGGATTGGCAGAGTGAGAAATCATTATCCTATATTTTTTTAAACCCTTCAAGGTGTTGGGACATGTTGTAGAGGTGGAATATACGTATGAACTACTATATTATTTGGAGATCATTCACAACATCTTTCATGTCTCTCAAATCTATAGGTATATTCATGATGAATCCTAGGTCATTGACTGGGGAGAGTTGAATATCTAAGATAATGAAACATACATGGGGTGGCCAATAGAGATCTAGGATCATTGGCAGATGTCTCTACTTGTGTAGACGATTCTATTGACTCACAAGTTGTGGAGGAAGGGTGTAATGGAGAAGAGTACATGGGAGCCAGAATCACAGATGTGTGCCCAGTACCCAAAGTTGTTTTGAGTTATTTTGTTTTATGTTATTCTTTGAAATGTGATGTTTGAATGTTGTCATCTATGAGATGAGTTGTTTCCTTATTCTATTATGTGTGATAATATCCTGAAATATGAAAAGGGAGAAATTGATTCATAATCAGGACACATTAATTATGAAGAAATTAAACTCTTATAGATGTGTCAGTGCTGCCTATAGTGGATATTATCTTTACTTAGGGGAAGGAATAACTTGATTCGTGTGTACTAATAGTGTATTTTTTGTGCATATGTGGTGTACCTTGTGTTTTTTTGTGTTAAATTATGTCACATGAAGTATTATTGGATGAGGAGGTATCCACTACAGCTTTTGAATAACATAGGGAGGCTTATCATTGAACATTGTTATTTCTAGTTGTTAGTGGTTCTATAAGTCTAGTGAGTTCATTGAGATGTATCTCACAAGGTGGTTGTTCAAACCCCTCTTTCTTCTAGGATTGGTTTTGGATTCTCAATGATGAGAATTGTTTGAGAGGTATCTGATGTGCCGACCCAGAACTCCCCAATCCATTTCTTTGTGAAAATTTGTTGTTTGAGCTATTTTCAAAGGTCAAAGAGACCCAATCAAAGACATTAAAATTTTTCAGTTCTTCCAATTGTAGGTGGTGAAAGTAGGTAACAATAATGACTCATAACAGTCAGTCAATAATGTGGAGTTAGGATCGTTGAGTTATAATGGTGACCCTCACCAGTGACTTGCAATGGTGAGTTTCTAATGGTAGGTCAAAATGGTAGGTCTCCAGCGATGAGTCATCTAAAATTGAATCTCCCAATATTGAGTTATCATATGGGGGATCATCCAATTATGAGTTACCAATGGTGACTCCTCCACTGATTCCTTGTCTAATGGTGAGTCACACAAGTGACTTTCAATAGTGAATCCCATTGGTGACTCCCCTAACAGTGAGTCAATAGCAATAGTTTTTCAATTTTCCTCAGGTTTTTCTAGTTTCTCCCCTTTGATGTTTCCATTGATTATAAATGAGATTACTATAATAAATAATGGTTTTTGGTGCCATTTATAATCGTATCAATATTATAAAAAGACAAATCATCCTTTGACATCCAAACAATGTTGTCTTGGTCAAGACCCAACTTTAATGGCTTTTAGAAACAATTCCTTCCATTTATTTAGGACTTGGGATTTCTAAAGGTGAGATCATATCTTCGTCATGTGTTTCCATTTCTCTTGAAGAGGCGCCCAAAACATTTCTTACCCTAGGATTCATTCATTGTGTTATAGTTTTTGAATATTTTTTCACTGGAGTAGTTTCCTGCTGCATGTGCACCCCCTATTTTAGAACAATAATAAAGTTTTGATCATCTTTTCATCAAGGTAGGGATCCCTTAGTATCCCTTTTATTTGTGTATCTTTCATGGTGGGTGTAAAAATATCTTCGTGTAAAGATATAATAATTAAAAATCAGTAAATATAATGAAATTAGTTTACGATTTACTTGTGGGGATGATAATTTTAGGAATGATCATACAGTTTTCTTGATATTTTGATCAATATAATAAATTGTATGGTCTATATGTATGATAATAATCGTGGTTGTTGGTGGTAATTATTTTCAAAACTATGATGGTTTGTTAATGCTTATTGTTGGTATTCTATTGAACAATTTTATATATATTAAATTAATTAACCAAGTATATTAAGTTAAATAATTGGATTCCCCTGGATCAAACATGTTCTTAGATAACCCAAAATTATTGAGTGGAATTAAATAATTGATTCCATATTAAATATTTAAATTTTTTTTGTGTGGTTTGTATAGTGCTATGATTGGGAGCACGACTATGTTTTTGGGTGGTTCAAGTGATGTTATGGTGTCTTAGGTTGATAGATAGAATGATTGTGGAATGGTTGTGGTGTGGTTATCCAATAGGGATTCAAAGAATTTTTGTGATGGGAATTCTATAGTTGTGATGAGATGTGTTACTGGGTGTGGTTGTGAGTTGGGGGTTTACTCTGTTGAGAGGATGGATTGGGAAGAATGGTGATGGATGTGGTTGGTATGGGTAAATTTTCTCGAGTTTACACATGAGTTTCTTGTAGAAATATTCACCCCATGTCTCGGGATCGATGGATGTTATGCCATTAATGGGGTTAATCAAATCATAAATATAATGTGGGTTAATTTACCATGGTTCTTATTCCTTGGTGTGATTTTGTGTGTGTGTTTTATTCTATATTGTACATGGTTGTAGGCCAACTAGAGATGAAATGAATCAAGGAATTGTTTAGTAAATAATGATAATTGGTTAAATTAATTTGTTGATGGAATGATTTGAGATTTTGGTTGGTTGTGTGGTTGTTCATTTAGAGGGAGAAGAAAAGGATGTATTATGAGTTGGTTAGTTGGTTGAGAACCAATATTTTGGGATAGAGTGTTGGGTAACATATATGTATTATGTGTATTTTCCATGTGATTTCTATATGAACCCTACCCTAGTTGAGAAGTATGTGATGAACACCCCCATCGTCATAGGGGGAGGGTGTATTTCCCTAACATCATGGTTATAGGCTTGATGGCTAGCCACCTACTCTTCCTAGTTCCCTCTTCTATGTGGTAATATCCCAATATTCTTCAGTAATTTTGTGGTTTGTGAGGCCTAGGTGTGTGCAGGTGAGTTGTGCTCTCCATGTGTCTTCAATATGAGATTTGTTGTGTTTTCTTAGTTTTACACCAGATGAAGTGTGGTGTGTGGCCCAGGTGTTTGCAATACAGATGTGACGTGTTATGTGTTCTAGGTGTCGGCTGGTGGGATGTGATGAGGTCCATTTCCCTAGGTAATGGGACAAGTTGTGAGGACCATTTGTGTGTGTCCAGGTAGTGGTGTGGTATGTTATGTATTGGTGGGAGAACCATGACATTTTTCATTAGAGAATGAGAGCATCTTACTAGTGGGATAGTGGTGAGGGGTACCCTATCATAAATGTTATTACTATTTTACATTACATGGAATGAGTTACCTAGTGGGGGTTCCATGGTGAGGTTGGAGTGATTAGTATAACTGTTAGGTGATGTTTTATCCTAGGAACATTTGTATACTTTGCTCACTTGTTCATGACAGACTTTGGTTTTTCAACTATGTATACTTGTACACTCAACCTACATATACAAAATTGTTTTAAAATTTACAAGAGGATTATGTGGACTATTCTGAACATTACTATCTTAAATGTTGGAATAACTGCCATGTCACTTCTTAGCCTTGTTTTTTGTATTTACTTTGGAGTTTTATTTAATTTCTAATAATTTTGTATTGAAAATTCTTGTCGGATGAATTTGGATTTCATTTATATAAGTTACTTGGAGTTGTTTTGGGATGGACCATCTTATCTCTTAATCATGATTCCTTAAAAAGGGCAATGCCACCCAATTTTTGGGAGATTTTATACCCTTGGTGATGGTCGCCACCCCAGGGCCCCCTGGAGGTGGCTCTCGAGGGTCATTATATCTCTTTCTCAATTTCTTTCTATGGAGGGGAATCATTGGAGGGAGGGGTCATGAAAATTAAAAATAATCATAATAAACTGAGGCATACTACAACATTTCCATTAAAAAATAGTAATATTTTAATGTCCACTACCTACTATCCTTTCAAACTATAATAATTTTTACCTTATTAGGATATTAATCCATTTCTAAAATAATGTTTATTTTATGTTATGTTCTAAATATAAACATATATGATACAGACCAACAATTTTTATCTAATTAGTGTTCAGATACTCAAATGTAAGGATGAGTTATCATTTATATTATAATATGTATTTTAGATTGATGATATCTCTATTGGATTAGATAATATGTTGTATGGTGATCGGTTTATGATATTATAGGGTGATGATGTTTTTTACTCTTAGTATTACGTATCGGTAGAAGATGAATGTAATTTTTCATCAAGGGATTATGAAATCATTGATATCGTGGATTGAGTTAAAGTATTATATAGTAAAAGTACATTGATCGAAAATCCAGAGATCAACTAGGTGAAACGAATGACCTTCTTTTTTCAAGAGTAATTAATATTCAGATTTTTATGGAAATACATAGGAGCGAGAGTTTCCGTTGAGGGTTAATACCCATGAATCTTTCTAGTTTCATTAACTTTTTAATTCAATGAAATTCGAGTTTGTGATGGTATGTATAGATAACAAGTAAAATATAGGTTGTGAAACATTCTTTATGTGTTGGTTTATAACTATTTGGAATGATTTCCCAAGCCTCTATACGGTATATCATTCGTGGAATTTTATGTGATAAATTGTTAAATTTATTCCATATAATATTTTGTAGTTATAAGGACTAGTTAGGATTATATTGGATATATGTTTTCATGGTGGGGCAATTATATATTTCTTAAAATATATGTTTTGGAGTTCAGTAAATTTCAAAGAAAATTTGGTAATTATATAATTGAGGTTACAAATTATAAATTCATCTATTTAAATCCCTAAAAAATTTTGATAGGTCTATTTAAATAATAGTATGATTTATACCTTCAGGAGGATGTGATGTGTATTTAATGGGTTTTAGGATTTGGGGATTTTAATTATCAAATTTAAATTTAAATAAATACTTCATTTTTCATATTTAAATTTTTGAACAGAAATAGTGATATTTTACAATCTATATCATGTATTGGTTAATCGTTAGCATAATATTTCACATGATATTGTATTTTATTTAATTCCAACATAATTTTATATCAGGCATTGCGATTAACCCATTCCTAATATGGGGGCCTATTTTTATCTTTAAAAAAATCAACCCTATAATCAAATCATTCTTCATGTGTCTATAGGTGACCAGGTTTTGGAATTTCATGAGGAATATAGAAAGAAAGATTACACTATGGTAGGGAACTCTATAAAAAATTCATAATATTGTTCTCTCAATTAATTATTAGTGTCTTAATTTATATTAAATGAAATAAAAAATATATATAACCAGTCTTTAATTATCATTGTGAGGAATATAATATACCATTTCTCGTTAGTTAATAGTATAGTTTAAATTAATGGAGTTTAGAGGCACCTCCCTTCCCCAACATGGTATGAACCATTACTCTGCATAAATAATGTGGACCGATGGCCATGCTTAACCACTAAAAAATGACCCCAATAGAGGTTTATAATTGAGTGAAAAAATTATAGTGGGAAAAAAGGAAACCAAAATAAGAATTTTTCATGAATGGGGTAAGTGAGAAAGAATCATGAGATGCATTTTGTGAGATGGTGATGAGTACTTTCGTCCGACATTTCTATATTAGGTATTCTTAGTGGTGGATGTTTTGTGAAAAAAAATGATGCTATATCTAGCTATTACCTAATGAATAAGGAATTTATTGTGTGAGTGGATGGTAAGTTTATAGCAACATGGGTGTGTTTGGGAGAGAAATGATTGGTTATTGGTGTGAATAGGGTTTTAAAAAATACAATGATAAGACGAGGTAGAATGGTTTTTCCATTATATATAGTAACCCCTTTCGATTAGAGGACTGATATTCAAGATGTGGGGAAAGTGACTTATTTATCTTGATTGATGTACCTACAGGGTGTGATATGGAGTGGGTAGATATTTAGACTACAGACATGTATTAATAGCATGGGATAGTGTGAGTGGCCCATATAAAAGTGAATGGTGTCGTTGTAGTTTGGGCCTTCATTCCTCTGACCCTTCATGTCATTCATATAAGGAATGAAAGACAAGAATTTGCTCCCTCTCATCACATTTAAAAAGTGACATTATCTAGAAAATTAAAAAATGGAATCAAAAGAGCGAAATAGAAATTATAAAAAAAAATTAAAACATATTGTATATAAAATATGATATATTATTATCATTATTGTACCAATGGTAAAAATAATAAAAATAATTTTATTATATAAATTATTTCTCATGTCTTTTAAATTTTATCCTTTGGTGTACAAAAAAATTAAATTGGTACTCAGTTTTACTAAATGTTTCACATATATCATAATAGTGATAATTCGGAACCTATAGTGGAAACTTATGTGGTTTTATGTTAGTTTTAAATATTTAATGATTTGTTTTATAGTGAACCTGGGAGGAAAGATTTCATGAATAATTTTTATGATTAAATCCTCATGGAGACCATAATTTTGAGATTTTGAGATTTGAAAATGATGAAAATTTTAAAATAGAAATTTTTTTTCAAGTGTCCACTTGTACTTGTTACAATGATTCAATATACTGGTTTTGGTGATATTTTTAGTGATTCTACACAAACATGTGATATGTTTTTATCTAATTTTATTACACATTTTCCCACTCTTGGATGGGATATGCATACAATATTGAAATTCATCGTAGTTCAATTTTACTAGGTAGAGGGTGTTATTGTGATAATATTTTTCCATATAAGTTTCCTTCAATGTTGATATAGTACCTATAATTCACATGTTTTCCCCTAGATGTGCCTTTATAGGGTAATGTTATGATTGTATGTTTTGATATTTTTGGGTATAGGTTAGTTTGACATCACTATAAGTATTATTTATATGTGCTCCATTTTTTATGATCATAATTATTTTTCATTTAACAGGTTACTATATGATGAATCTATGAGGGAATGATTATGTATTATGATATTATTTAATATGTGTTTTGAATTTTTTAGATCATTCACTATTATATTTATGATAACATTTTGGTCGTGGGACTAGAACTCACTATGTGCCAACCACATAAAATTTCAGTTCATAGACATGACCCCTAATCTAACTAGCTTTTAGGGTCTATGATGACTAGTTAGAGGTGCACCCTCATTCACCTTAACAACATGGATATATAAAGGTTTTGTCATGTATTGGGGAATAAGTTGTTATAGAGAATGACACCAATTGATGATAATTGGTTTATGAGGGTTCTTAGGATACATTCCAATAATTTAATAGGTGCATTCAATATAGGGTGAAAATATTACTGGTTTAGCCTCACCCACCGAGAATATAATTATATAAAGAGGTTCAGGGTCATTATAGAGCATTATTCATTAGAGATATTATAAATAGATAGTGGTAGTTATGTTATAATGAACCTTTTATGTTTTTATGGAACATGTTAAACTATATTTAAATTTTCATTATGGAAGCTTGATTTCTGGTGAGATTGAATATATATCATGCATATGATAAATATGATAAATTGTCATTGTTTTCCCTTATGTTAAGAGATATTATAGTTGAGTGTTAACCTATCACCTTAATAAGGGAGATAAAAAATGTTGGATTGAAATTGTGTATTGAAAATATTTAAATATTTTATTGTAACCAATGCATGATTTTAGGATATTTTACCAATCCATTTCATTATAGACTACTGATTATATGAATATGATCACCCATACTCCTATATATTGTTTTTAAGAAATGGTTGGTGACAATGTTTAATAGTATTAGTTAATTATGGGGGATTTCATCATGATTTCATAGTTATCATCTACTTCCGTCTACCACTATGATATATATATATATATGGATTATGTTTTTAAAATTTTAAGTTATAAATTTTCCATTTAAATTAGTATATTTTTTCAGCTGATATAATTACATTTTACTTTTGTATGATGATTATTGATTTTGGATGCTATTATTTTTCATGGTTTAGAGATTTAATTTTTATTTATGGTCTTATTTAGTTTTCTCTAGAGGGTAATTTCAGTCATTTATGAGATGTATACCCTCAATACTATTTTCATAACAAATTTCATCCTGTGTTTGCACCTCAAGTGTGACTCCATATTTTATTATTGATCCAATGAGGGTTCTAAAAGTGGGAAGGTTGTGATACTACATTATAAATTTCCTGATATTCATTCCAATAATTCTATTATTTAGTTAAATGCTATTTTATAATTATATATAAATTTCAATCAATTCATTTAAATATTAAATTATTAGTGGTTGTAATATTATAAATATTTTTACCCTATAACTAATGTTAAGAAATTTATAATAATATTTGAGTGAAAAGGTGAATGTCTTCAATTTCTTGAATATATAGGCCAAATACATAGTAATGAAACATATGATTATGACCAAAATTAAATAGTTTGAATACCCTTAATATAGAGGCCCAATTCTCTTCTCACTATTAGGTAGTCTTATAATATACACTATTTTGAATGTATTCCATTTATAACATTGGGAGATTCCCAAAATCCCAGATTTTCCCTTTTAAATGGGTTAATTTTCAATCATTGTGATATATTTCAAACATGTATAAATAAAGAGAAATATATTTGGTAGAACAGAGTTATATTATTCATTTACTATTTATGATTATTCTTACTGTACATTTTTTCATTTATAATTTCTTTACATACCCTTAAGAAGACGTATCCTCATATAGTATCCCATTGTAATTTCTTATTAAATATCTCTTAATATAATTTAAATATAAATTTATGTTTTTTAATAAAATAAATATTCTTTTTAAATTATGGGAAAAATGATTATTTTTTAATTTATAAATTACTAAACCTTCGTTGTAATATTTCATTAAACATGGATTGATTAGGGTTATTCTTTAATATATCCCATTTCTGTTTTAAATAATTGAGAGAACAACCCCAATTAAACATGATAAGTTGAAAAAAACATAGAGAAATACATTTAAGATTGAAAAATTGATATCCAATAAATTTCATTTCTCCCCACAAAAACCTGATTGATTGAAAAAATCATCAAATGTTTTTTTATAATGTGCCGGTATAACTCTAGGGATAGATGATAAAATCCTAGATGAAATGATGACAATTACATTAATTTTGGATATTATCTCATAATTAATACTTGAGAAAGAAATGATAATAATTAACTTATGTAAAAAACAAGTATGTCTATGGATTTGAGTTATCTTAGTCTAGAACTCTTCATTTACATCATGATTTATATGTAAAAAATATAAAAGGCACGCATCACATCAATTGTAATTCACCTAAATCCTTTACATTGTATCAAATTAGTCATGCTTGATTTATATTTAATTCTATGATTTGAGGTTCAAATTCAATATCTTGGTTTTTATTCTATGTTTAATGGTCAATACCAAATAATAATTTAGGATTCAAAGGTTATTTATCAATAATTTACAACTATTCAATATATACCTCCAATACATGTTGTGTTATAGGTGATTCTACCTTTTTAATATATCAGTATTTCAAGGTACAATACATTCTATACTATTACATTAGGTGTTACAGGTGATGATCCTAGAGTACTACACCACACATAATGATTTACATGATATTTGGTGGGTTATATGTGACATGTGTGACATGATACATGAGATAATAATCATTTAAATTCACTATATCACATGGAAAACAAGTTGAATTATTCATGTAATCATATGCTGAAACATGTCATGTAGTACATGGAATTTAAGGTGTATTTAATATAACATTTCATCCAAAAACATTATGTGTAACCTTCATGTCATTTTGTACTTGTTTATTCATATTTTTTACTTTCATCATGTATTTGAATTTCAGTAGACAAGTGCACTCTATTTATGACATCCTTTAAACATCTTGTGAACATTTTATTTTTGAGAATTTTATTAGTTATAAAAATGTCTCAAAGTTGGTCTCTAATACCATAATCAAGAAAAAATTGATTTTCTAATATTAATTTATTAAATTTAATAAAAAATATTACCACTAAGATAAATTTTATTCAATAATTTTGTTTTTTGTTTCATTTTGGATGATCATAAGCTTGATACTAGCTAGTGTATATTTAGTTAGTACTAATTATTTAATTTTTTGACTATTTAATGTCCTTATTGTAATGATTATTAAATTAAATAATTATTTTCAACATATCACCCCTCTTTCTTCTATTATGTACACGAATTCATTTCCATGATTTATTTTTAATATCTCATTACCCATAATTTTCCCCTCTTAAATATGAGTATCATTATAAATGGAGGAGCTACCATGAAGCAAATTTTAATGTTAAGAAAAAAATTAGATCCACATAAAAGAGGTATATTAAATAATAGAGGATGATATAAACTGAGTATAAATAGTCTTATAGAATCACACTACATGGGGTCTAGTGTGGTTTATAAAATCATGATAAACCAACCAATAGATCAAAATCTCATTTTAATTTCATAGTTTTATTTCTATGTACGGTTTATTATATTTTTTTCCATAACAAAACATTGAATTACTAAAATGTTTTTTTTATAAAAAAAGGGATTGTATATAAGATTGTTTTATTCTGCACAATTAATTATTTTTTTGAGAATAAACATAGAATAATTAAGCAGTATGATTAGACAAAATTCAAAGTATTAAACTAATATAATCAAATACATAAATGACAATTATTTTATTTAACATACATATTTATTAAATTAGAAAGAACCCATAAATTAAGGAAATTGTTTGGAAATTGTAATAGGTACATACACATATTGGGGAGCCTTAATTGTATCAATGGGATGAATTTAAAAAATTTACATCATGGGTAAATACTATAGACTTTTTGGTTTAATTTTTATTCAATAATAATGTTTTCATGAGTATAATTTTTTCATATAAGAAAGTCTAATCAATAGATTGATGAGTTTAAAGTATTTTTTTAAATAGTTAAACATTACTAAATAACATTGATACATAGCATGGCCATAGTCTATAATACTCCAAATTTTGAGAATGATAAACGTTTTGATGGGGAGGGGGTTAATGTTTGGGCGTATTAATGGTCAATTTTGATTATTTAAATACAATAGATTAAATAGACTAATTAAAACAAAATAATAATAAAATAAAAATGAAATTAACTGATATAAATCAAATATGATGATTTATATTAGTAAAAACCAATTTAATTTAGTTAATGAAACTAATAAAATATTAAATTAAACACTAATTATTCTTATAAAAAGTGATAATATCATGAACATTAAAAATTAAAAGGGTTTATGGGTGTGTAAAGACCACTATCCTATAAAAAGATTATGATATGAAATAATTTAAATAATTGATCAATGTAATATAAAAAAGGAAAAAAATTATAGATAACCAATTCCATAACATGGATATGATTTAATAATGTCAATCCAATTTTAAATGTGGTATAATAACTGAGATCCAAATAAACATCAAATATATTCATCAGGATCCATTATAATAAAAAAAGAATTATCTTATCTAAAGAATTGATATGAGTTAAAAATAATTTGTTTAGGCTTCAATAATTGTTTATATATGTCATTTATTTATTTAAATTTCATGAATACTGAAAAGGTACGGTTATGTATTGAAAAATAGAACAAAATTAAAAAAAAATGAGTAATATTATATTTATCCATTAATTTAATCTAATTAAAAAATTGATTTTTAACCATGTTATGTTATTTTCATTTAGTTGCATCGGTTTATACTAAAAACCCCTTGTGGAATGTTTTATTATAAAAAATTTTAACGTCACAGTTCCAGAAGCCTCTTAGAGATTCCCCTTAACCATTTCGTCAAATGGCCCCACGCACATTTCCATGATTTCTAGAGGCTGCCTACTAGAAATGAGGGCCTTGGGTGTGGTAGTGTAAAATCTACCCCCTCATTGGCAGAGTAACACAGTGGAAGTAAACAAATAGAAATATTGAAAACTGTAATAATAACATACAATAGTAAAAAATGGAAGACTAAAAGTAATAAAAACTAGAGCACATATATAAATGATGCATGATACATATGTCTAGGAAAAAAACCAAACAAGTCAGAATTATGGAATACAGTACAAAACCATGTTCAAAAGTAAAACAAGAATCAACTCCTCAGCATCACAAGCCTCAGCTTGGTCCCATGCTCTCCAGAGCCAAAGCAGTCAAGTACCAGAAGTAGAAGGATCATTTCCCTTATCTATACCTACAACAATATAATATATTTGGGCCCCAAAGCATGAACCAGACAGGTTGTGAGGCTAAATCCCCATAGGAAAACACCAAGAGATCTGTTCCTAACATTAATTGAATATATATGATAGGAAATAAGAAAGAGGAGTAGTAAACAAAGAAGTAATCAACAGTAAACATTCCTACAGTTTCAAAGAATTCAAACACCACATATCTAGTAAGTAGATAATCACAAATATGTAACCCTTTGGGATGTTATCACATCCTAATCCCCTCTGGTCCTACCTAGAAAGCACAAGCAACCCTCTGAGAAGTCCACACAGTCCAACCCCTATGGCTCAGCTTTAGCACAAACTCTCGGAGGAATCACTCACTGTCAATTCCTCTTATAGTCTCGTATTGGTAACTAAAGGTGTCTGGGGAAGAACTTATGACTCATCCCCCCTGTGTCCCACATCGAGGAACTACAGACACTCATAGTAATAACTCATGTCAATTCCCCCTATGGTATCGCATCGTAATAGTAAAAACTGACCCTCCGGAGAAGCCCTCATGTGCATTCTCCCTATGGTCTACTACACCAGGTTCTCACGGCCCTGTGTATGTCAAAAAAGCACATCAATTAATAGTGGCCAAATAAAAACTCAACAACTACATGGCTAAATAGTCTACAATATAACATCATGTCAGATGATAAACACTCCATCCTATAACACTAGTCATCGGAAAAAACAAGGAACCCTAACAGGCAAGTAGGACTAAATGTTCATAAACAAAACATGCATGAGATAACACTTCCAAATAATAGAAATTAACCCTATTCACATTCAATTAACCCCTATTCAAGCATACAATCAGAGCAAGAAATTAACAGGGTTAAAAACATAAACACGCAAAACCTCGATCAAGGGTATTGGGCACATTTTCACATATAACACAATGAATTTTTATGAATAGGCACAAACCACTTACCTCAGTGTAGTAGGATCTCTATACGTGATCCACAAACCTTGAATCTCCCAGGAACACCTTATATCTAAAAAAATGATAAAAACACTCAACCGAAGAAAACTTTTGAAAGAAAAGAAATTAGGAAATGAAGCTCTAGATGAAGGAAGAACTTACCGTGGAGATCGAAACACAATTGACATCAGTTGAATTAGAGGAATGATGCTTGATTGGGGGCTTGGGAAATAATTGTGGTTGTACGGATGCTCCTGGATGAAATAGGTCGAGAGGAGGTGTGTTTTGTCCGTCTGAAATGACCCCAGTCCATTTAATGAAAAAACTAAAGTACACGATGTGTACATGCCCTTACTGCCCCCCCCCCATTAGGTGGTCTCTAGGTCACCGTACATAGTCGTGTGCACGACAGTTACACAGCCAACACCTGGGAACCCGCGGTAACCGAGTACACGATCTGTACTTATAAAGTAAATGGTGTATAATTAAAAAATTTCAAGAAACGTATTTTCTTTCAAAAATACAAGATAAAGAAAAAAATATCAAAAAAGAAAATCTGGGATCTTACAAATTTCCCCCTTAATGAAATTCATTCCCAAATTTCCCTAGCAAGGCAGCGTTGAAGAAGAATCCCTAGACAACTCTGTCCACAACGATCGTACATCGGCCTACCTCTCCCAAGTCTCATAATTTACAATCTTCTGCTACCATATCACTCGTACCATAGGAACAGACATGCCACGTGGAACCTTCTCACTTTGATCAACAATCCAGACAAGACGCTCCTTGAAAGAGGCTTCCACCTCTAACTGAACCTCTTCAGGTTCAAAAACATGATACAATTCTAAGAAGTAATGTATAAGATGAAAAATGTGGAAGAAATCATGCATATCATGGTACCTCTAACATAACTACAATCGATAGTCAATCGGCCCAACTCTCTCCAACACCTCAATCGACCCGACGTACCTAGGAGAAAGCTTACCCTGCTTCCTAATCGTCCTGTGTCCCAACCATAGTGTGACATGCAGAAAAACCTAATCTCTAACCTCTAACTACAGAGGTTGTCTTTTTCGATCAGAATAAGACTTCAGTTGAGACTGTGTAGTAGTCATCCTATTCCGAATCAACACTATCGGTCTTGTGGTCTCCTGGACAAGTCGAGGTCCCAGCACAGTTACCTCTCCTACCTCCAGCCAACATAAGGGTGATCGGCATGGCCTACGTACAAAGCCTCATATAGTGCCATATTAATAGTTTATTGAAAACAATTATTGTAGGAAAAATTTACTAGAGGTATGTGCTTCTCCCAAGAACCTCAAAAATCCATGATTCATTCTCAAAGAATGTCCTCAAGCACCTGAATCGTACACTCAGACTGGCCATCTGTCTGGTGATGGTAAACTATACTCAAAAGTACCTATGTACCCAAAGCCTTCTTAAGCCCCTGCCAGACCTGGGACGTAAACTGTGCATCCCTTTCTAAATCATTGGAGTGTATAACCCCATGTAGATGTAAAATATCTCATATTAACAATTTTACCAACCAATCAACAATAAAGGTCTCTTTGATTGGCAAGAAGTGAGAAACCTTAGTGAGTCTGTCAATGAAAACCCATACTGCATCATTCCCATGAGGTAACCTCTGAAATACTGTCACGAAATCCATTGCGACGCTGTTCCACTTCCACTCGAGAATGGTAAACTGCTAAAAAATCCATGCTGGTCTCTAATGCTCCGCATTCACCTACAAACATGTGGAACACCTCATTAAAAAACCATCAACATCTCTCTTCATACCTGGCCGAAAAAACTGACGGTATAGATTACAATACATCTTCGTGACACCAGGATGAACTGCCCAAACTGAGGAATGAAATTCCCACATCAGATTCTCGCGTATATCATCTGACACCCATACACTCCCATAAAAATGAAGGATTCTATCCTCGCATACTGTCCATCCAAGAATAGGGTCCTCTCCTGACACGCTTTCCTGTAGGACTAGACCATAAGAATCTGATAGCTGTCGCATTCACACTCGATCAAGAAGAGTAGAAGTAACAGTTACAAAATATAGAAATGCATGTCCCTATCTTTCGTGCACCTTCGAATACATCTTAGAGATTAGAGCCACAAGATGCCACTCACTACTGGCCTCCTGAACTGCCTGTATCTGAGTTCTCCTGCTCAGGGCATCAGCCACTGCATTGCCATTACTAGGTGTATAGACAAGATAAATATCAAAGGACTGAAGGTACTCAACCCACCTTGGCTATCTCAAAATCAGGTCACGCTGAGTGAAGATGTACTTGGTATTTTTTTTGGTCAGTGAAAACCACAAAATGCTCTCCTAGAAGATAATTTCTCCAATAGCGCAAAGAATTAACAATAGTAGCCAACTCGAGATCAAGTGTTGGGTAGTTCCTATCATGTGTCCTCAACTACTGAGACCCATAAACATCAACTCATTATCCCTTAATATTCATAGATCCCAGCCCGATATCTGATGTATCATAGTAAATAGTATAGATCTTTCCCGTCGTTGGAAAATACTATTTTTGGTGATGAATTAAATCTCAATTTCAGCTCCTGAAAGGATAACTCACAAGAAATTGACCACAATAATGTTCCACCATTCTTAGTCAAGCTCGTCAGTGGTGCTGGTAAGCATGAAATGTTTGTGTATGATAAGTTTTTAGTTTTTATCCATCCCTAGAAAACTTCATACCTCAAAGAAATTGTTCGGTTACTCCTAGGAAACTACTACTATCACATTCTCTAGGTCTACCGGTACTCCTGTCTTTGAGATAACATGACCAAAGGAGTGAATCTGGTCCATCCAAAACTATCATTTTGAGATATTCTAATAAAACATATGCTCTCTTGGTGACATGAACACTACAGGCGCGTTCGTGAGACCAAACGACATAACCACATACTCATATAGACCGTACCTACTCTGGAAGGCTGTAAGAGGTATATGAGATGTTCTAATGCACAAATTATGGTAACCATATCTCAATTCAATCTTCAAGAAAAACCATTCTCCTTGAAGCAGATCAAATAGATCATAAATTCTCAGAAAGGGATATATGTTCTTGACTGTCGACAGGTTCAACTACTGATAATCACCACAATTTCTTAGGGTACAATCTGCCTTCTTTGCAAACAGGACAGGTGAACCCCAAGGATAAGTACTGGGTCAGATAAAACCCTTTACCTGTAACTCCTCCAACTGCTTCTTGAGCTCCTATAGCTCCGGTATAGTCGTCCTATAAGGAGGAATGGACACCGATGCTGCTCTTGACACAAGATCAATAAAAAATTACACCTCACGCTCTCGAGGAAAACCTAAAAAGTCCTCTGGAAAGAATCCCCTGAAATGATCCCCCAATGGAGGAAATTCTATATGTGAAGTCCCCTAATAATCTAGATAAAGAATAACAATATGGGTTGTAACTCCTCCCAACCCAAGATTCTCAGGTCCTGCTCTACTCGCCTGGTCATTCTACTCACCCTTATGAAGAAATTATCCACCCTTTGGTGATGTGAAACAAACCCTATGAAGATATAATAAACAAAATCCTGGAAGGGAACTAACTTGTCCATTCTGATAATGACTTCATATCATGTCATCTCCCACACAATTAAGTCACATGATAAGTGACACCCACCAAACTCTAGATGGAACTACTTGTACTGGTTTACACTAGTCGTTCTAGTCCCCAACAGAGAGTCTGGCATCAAGATATCAGCAAAAAACATGATACAGATCCCAAGGATCTCCACAACACCAAAAGATATAAATTTATGGGAATCCCTTGTATCAAATAGATCGGAAGAAAAAAATAAGGCAACTAGGATCATACCTAGTACTATATAGGGTTTGGGATCCTGTTCCTCCTAGGTCTGCTCCACTACAAAAGTCTGACCTGCACCGTAGCCCTGTGACCTAGCCTAGCCACTCTAATCTGATCCACACTGTTGTCACTGAATGCATGGAGATTGGCTACCCCAACCGTGGCCTCAACCTCAGCATGAACATCTGGAAGAACTCTAGTTCCCAGACTAGTGAGAAACTGGTGGTGTTTCTCCTGAACTAGGTGTTATTGAAGAAACCTTGTCACCAGCTTCTAGTGAGAAAAATCGACAAAAAGGCTAAAGATGGCCCATAATGCCACATGATTGGATGTTCACGGGGGTCTTCGTAAATTTGGCCTCATATGCTCACTTTTCCCGCACTGTTAGCACACAACGCAGATACCAGAAGAAGTTTCCCACCACTTTGGATCTCCGCATGTAGACTCCCTGTGGTGCTTCCTCCAATCTATAGAAGGGGCACTTACTCCAGATGTTGAGCCGCCCTGACTCATAACTCTTGAATCCCTCATATTTCACTCCGTGATCAGTGCCTAGTTGACTAAAACTTCCTTGCAATGAATAACTCTTCGCCCCCTCAGATGGGCATGAACCGCTACATGTTTGTGATTTGGGAAGAATACTCCATAATATAAATAGTACCCTGCCCTAGACTCATGAACTCTCGGGCTCGATTGGCCCTCAAAGTCTCTAGGTAGAAGTAGTCGTAGAAGGAACACTTCACCTCATCACAAGCCATAACCTACTGGAGCCCCTCCTGTGAGATCACATCCTACCATCTCTTGGCGGAATCTCGAAGGATGTATGTAGCAAGATTCACCCTCCTCACCGAAGGAATCACTAGATGATCAATGATAGATTGCATGGCATCTAACCATGACTCTACATCCTGAGGTCCTTCTTCCCCAGTGACGGTGGGAGGATGCTTCTACTAGAAAAACCATGTCAACTTTTCCATATAAGGGGAAGGATGTGGTACTCCTCGAAATGCCTGCATGAACCTTATAAAGCCCTCTCGAAACTATGCATTAGCACCTGTGTCCCGAATAATGGATGGTTCCATCACTGGAACTGCTGGAGGATATGATGGTTGTCCCTGATCATCCATGTTCGGTGTCTTATCACTACCTGGTAACTGGCGGACAACTGGTGGACTTCTTGGTGGCATGACTCTCCAAGGTCAAGCGCACACCTTAGATAAAGATTGATAGGGAATGAAACATATATGTGTAATAAGGGAGAAAGAGAAAGAAAGCATTCATGTTTTTAAAAACATGGATACACGGCGTGTATAATGCCTACATGGTGTGTTCCCTTATTCCTTGACAAGGGCATGTACTTTTTCAACCTAGGCTGTGTAACACCCAAAACACATGGCATGTTGTCCTAGCACACGGTGTGTACTTGAATCCTCTTCCCCTGTCCAAGTTCCTCTACATGGCTAATCCACACTGTTCTCTTAGAACAAGACTACCAGACATGTTCGTTCCAGACACAACGTGTACTAGGAGATTTCACCATCTCGTGTTTTTTGTGACCCGGCCAGATGCACGGTTTACACTACATGATGTTTTACATATGGACACAGTGTGTATTATAAAATACTCAACCGACCCATGTTTTTAGTCACATGGCCGGTTATATGTCTCTATAAAACGACGTGTCATCTAGTACACGACGTGCCCTACCAGAGATTTCCCAACCCCATGTCTCTACTAACACAGTATGTGAAATAGTGGAGACTACACGGCGTGTACATATAGTACACGGTATGTACATAAGAAAAAAAAATTATTTCAGAACAGAAGAACACATGGTGTGTATTCCTCATTACACGCCGTGTATACTAGGTTTTTCCAGACAGTAAGCCTCAGAAACTTTTTCAGAACCCATAAAACACTGAAACGAACATTAAAGTGCCAAATTTTGATCTGTGAGGGCCCATACCCTCCATGGATCAAATATTGGCGTCTAATACATGTCATAAACAAGGATAACAGTGCAATGATCCACAAAATTCTTGTTCGTGAGGGACCATAACACTTCAAGAACCAATGTTTGGCATTCATTCAGCAAAAACATTTAGAATTTAATGCTCTAACAAAATCAGGAATTCTATCAAGGCATCTATTATAACAGCATGCATATTTAGCACAACATCTATCACAACAACATACAATTGCTAATGCACCCTAAATGTCATGGTAAGAATGCATGACATGTGATTTCTAGAAAGTTCCTATATGATTTCTGAGATGTCATACCCTCATCTCATCTGGTTGCAACAGATTTAGAACCTCAATAACATCAACAATAATAGCACAAAACAAATGAATCTCCCAATGGTGAAAATCAAATCAACATTAAAGTTGAAAAACATGAAAAATTACAATAAACGAGGTATATTGGATTTTTCTTATACACGAGTTAGCTACTCCCAGGAAAAACTTATTACCATGTATATATTATATCTTATCCCTGGATATAGGATCTAAACAGTAAGTCAAGAAGAAAAGAATTCATTTGATACGACTTTGAAACATCCCAGTTTCAGAAGCCACCCAGATAAGACTTATACCCAATTGGTCACATGGCCTCAAATTTATATTCCTGAATGCCAGAGGTTGCCGACTAGCAGTGAGGGCCTTGGGTGTGATAGTGGAGAGAATATTCCCTCATTGGCAGAATAACACAGTGGATGTAAACATATAGCAATAACGAAAGCAGAAATAATACCATACAGCATAAAATAGCGTAATACTAAAAGTAAGAACAACATGAGCACATCTATAAATGATGAATGATACCTATGTCTAGGAAAATAGCCAAACAAGTCACAATTCATGAATATAGTACTAAACCACATACAAAAGAAAAACAAGAATCAACTCCTCAGCATTGCAAGCCTTAGCTGCTGCCATGATCTCTAGCTCCAAAGTAGTCAAGTACGTGAAGTAAAAGGGCACTTGACCTTATCTATTCCTGCAAAAATATAATCTATTTAGGCCCAAAAGCACGAACCAAACTGGGTGTGAGACTAAATCTCTATAGTCAACCACCAAGATCATTGTGCCTAATATTTAGTGAATATATATGGAAGGAAATAAAAAAAGGAACCAGTAAATAATGAATTAATCAATAGTAAACATTCTGAAAGTTTCAAATAATTCAAACACCACATATCAAGTAAGAAGATAATAAAAAATAGGTAACCCTCTGGGATGTTCTCATAGCCTAATCCTCTCTGGTTCTATCTAGAAATCACAAGAAACCTTATGGGAAGTCCACACAGTATAACCCCTCGACATCATCATCAGCACAATCTCTCGGAAGAAGAACTCACCATCAATTCCCCATATAGTCTCATATTGGTAACTAAATGCACTATGGGGAAGAAATTACATCTCATTCCCCTTGTGTCCCACGTTGAGGAACTACATACACTCTGAGGAAGCCCTTATTTTAGTTCCCCCTATGGTCTCGCATCGTAAAAGTAAATATAGACCCTCTGGAGAAGCCCTAATGTCCATTCTCCCTATGGTATACTACACCAGGTTCTCACGACCATGTGTAATTCAAACGAGAACAGAAATTCATAGTGGCCAAAGTAAACCTCGTGAACTACTTGGATAAATAGTCTACAACATAACAACATGTCTGATGATAAACACTCTATCATACAACACTACTCATGGGAAACAACAAGGCAGCCTAACAGGATAAGCAGGACCAAATAGTCATAAACAAAACATGCATGGAAAAACACTTCCAATGAATAGTAATTAACACTATTCACATTCAATTAACCATTATTCATGTATACATGCAGAGAAGGAAATTAACAGGGAAAAATACGTAAACACAGAATACCCCATTCAAGGGTATTGTGAACATTTCCAAATATAACTCAAATATGTTCTATGGAAAGGCACACACCACCAACTTTGGTGTAGTAGTATCGCTATACATGATCCTCAAGCCTTGAATCACCCAAGAACACCGTATATCTACATGAATGCTAATAACACACAACCGATGATAAATCTTGAAAGAAGAGAAATCATGAAACAAATCTCTAGAAAAAGCAAGATCTTATTGTAGCGATCCCAAAGAAATCTATTGCAGTCGAATTAGAGAATGGATGCTTGATCGGGGGCTCATGGAATAATCACAGTTGTACGGATTCTCCTCGACGAACTAGGTTGAGAGGAGGTGTGTTCTGTCCATCAAACGCGACCACAGTCTATTTAATGAAAAAAAGTACATGACATGAACATTATAATTACAAGGTGTGTACTTTACCTTTCTATCCCCCACATTAGGCGGTCTCCAGTTCACCACACATGGCCCGGTGCATGGCCGTTACACGACCAGCACCCGGCTACCATCAGTAACCGAGTATATGATATGTACTTATAAAGTACATGGTGTGTACTTCGAAAATTTCCAAAAACTCCTTTTTTTAAAAAAATTCAAGATAATGAAAAATATACCAAAAGAGAAGATCTGAGTTCTTAAAAAATTGTCCAATAATTTTTTTTACTCTCATTCTAGTTAGTCCAGGGTAAAACTATCAATCAATCAAATTGTTATAATTTATAGTGATTTAGAAATAATGGTACAAGAGAATAATAGGTTGTATTATATTTTAAAACACTTTTTGGGTGCATATATCATTGTGTTCAATGGTTTAACCTCATTATATACAAATTTTTCATCATGTAAAAAATTATAAAGGTTATATTCTATTGTTACTCCAGAAATTCTTTCTACTATGGAATTTATAATAAGAGGGATAAAAGACAAAATTTATTGATGAATGAACACGTGTAATCTTATTATATCCTATTGAAATTACATTGATCAATGGTTAATTTGTGAACCATTTTAGTCTCCAAAAAATATATTTTTTATTAATTGATTTATCTCTAGAAGTTTAGATAGTTAACTCTATCTATTTATATAAGTAACAGTCCATTTATGTATTGAGTCAATCAAAACATGAGATGGTAACGTGAACAATGTAACAACCATGAATAGACTACCCAAATGACACTATGCCATTCCACAATAATAAGTTTGGTTCACCTCATAATTGATTAATGTTGGAAAAATTTCTAGGCGTGTAGGTAAACACCAGTGAGAGGAGGTTTCCCTTAAAAATATAGAAAAATACAAGATGAATGTTTGGAATTTTTTTTGAATGACCAATAGGGTCATTATACATGTAAACTAAAAACACTATAACTACCCATTATTGTAATTATTAGTCAGGACCCATGGAAAATACACAATTCTATAGCTATATAATATATTTATACTTTTCAGACAAAGCCCTGAAATTACACAAAGTCCACTAAATGTTTAGAATATTCCATACTACCATATATATAATATAATAAACTATACATATCCTTAAGGAAAAAATGACGAGGTTCCATGAGTGGATATAGATCAAGAAAAATAATAGAAAGGCCATTCATATTCAGTCATCAACCTCAACAAAGACAATAAATTACAACCTGTCTTGGCTTACAATCTCAACGGATATAACTATTATGTCACCGGAGAGAAAAAAATCCCTATGATCCCCAATTCTATAAGGAAAATGAGATGATATATTCTAATATTCATGTCTATTTAGGTGTCTATGAGCGATGTGATAATATACACACTATATAGAGAACCACATACATTTCTCAACTCTACAGTGATTAACTAGGTGTTTTGATTAACACACACACACACACTCATTTACATACAAATATAAAATTTTTTTTTTATCTATAGATATAATACATAGCATACAGAAGGTAATAAATATATAGTATAAAGATTTATCAATAATAATTATATTTTAACTCCCTATTCTAGGAGGTTCGATACCTAATAAACTAACTTCAAGCATAACCTACCATCAAAGATGAACCATATACAAAATTCAAGGTTCAACACCCAACCCAACATAATTAGTTATGGGTGAATCATATAATGAACTAAACCTGAGATTCTCAGAACTGGTGCCTTAAATTAATACATTTTCCGGAGTATACGAAATTATTATCCCGAAGGAATGAATAGTTTAGTAGTTTTGGAAAACAAGAAACCAACATAAGTTCAACATTATAACTTAAAATGAAATAAATAATAGAAAATTTATATGAATCCTAGATTTTCCCTCTAATTCATTTATAATATTGATCTTTAAAACATGTGGAAAATATAACATAAGAAAGGGGTGATCTCATATTCTCAGTAAGGGTATGTAATATAGTGGAATTTATCATAAAAATTAACACTAGGCATGGTGAACAACTAAAAAACATACCTTCTAAAAATATACTTGAGAATAATATAGTAGGAATGAAATATGATTAAATATAGACATATAAATGATCATAAGGGAATGAAACATAATAATTGATATTATATTATTCATATGATAACATGGCTTATTAATTACTATCACTGTAATGAGGGAATCCGTAATGTCGGACATATGAAACATATTGTCAAGGCATCATCCAGGAAGTCTGAAAATACTTTGGTAAGGCCTGAGCCAAAACCAAATTATTTTTTTGTCTTATGATGCATACTAATGCATCAAGGGGATATAGAAGGCCACACCCATAAATTTATAATTCTAATGAATTCCTCACAATAAAAAGGCTAAACATAAAGTAAAATAACTTTTTAAATAAATTTTCCCAATCTGTACACATAAACATTATCCATTTTGAATAGTGTGTTCAATGGTATCATGATATAGCATCCATAGAAAAAAATAATCATAAGTCATTAAATAAAATATGTTAGATTATAAACATAAAATTTTAACCTCAGTAAGCCCTAAAATTCAATAGAGGCATTGAAATAGACAAAAATACTCAAATAACATCAAAGAATTTTTGAGATAAATACACTTTCACTTTGAAAATAAAGATTAATTTGGGAATATTATTATATAAAACCCAAAATAAACCAAGTTATTTTTTGTAGGATGAAATGAGTGGTTTTAAAAAAATAATTTTGGCGTAAAACATATTATAGTGTGTACTTGAAAATAGATAATAATTTGATAAATTCCCATGTATCGGGATAGTTTATCAAGAAGAATTGTGAATGATCGTTGTAAAAAATTTATCTCCAAATAAAATAAAGACGGATTCTAATTAGTACAAATATATATGAAATTAAAAGAGAATATATAAGGATTAAATAATAATAATTAAGTATTTATTTAGTATTAAGGGAGACACAGATTAACCCAAAATAAAATGGAGGTTTGGGTTGAAAATCCTTACCTTATGTTTGAACGTGTTTTGTACTTAAACATAACATATAAGATAATAAAATTAAATCTATTAATTGATTATTTCAAGAAAATTCAATATATTTATTTGATTTATTATAAATTTATTAGGTTTATTTATTTCCTTTTGGATGATTTATAAGATACAAATTTATCGCTCGGGAATGTTTGTTTCCTTTGTTTTCATGATCTGTATATTTGTATATGGGTATGGAAGTTAATGTTGAATTGGTATAATTCTATATAATTTAAATTAAATTATACTAATGAACTTATATAACATTAAATGGTGACATAATTCTTTTGGTTATATGGTATGAGTACGAGTTATTAGAGAGAACATTAGTGACTATCTTTTAGATTATTTTGGAGATATTTCGATTGTTACGAAAAAAGTTTTGTCATGTGAATTATTATTATGTATATATACCAGTTAAATAACATTGAATAGGTTATATAACGTATATTATAGTATTTTTAAACCATAAAAATGTTTTCTTGAACAACCTTGATGGAGAAATTAAATAACAAAGGTTCCTTGTCCATTGAGGAGGTAAATTAGCACCTCACAGATGATGATTTCGTCTTTAAAACAAGAGAGAGAGATAATATTTTTTGGAAGGATATTCCATTAACATGATATCATTCCAATATATATATATGATACTGAAGTTTTCATGATCCTTTTTAATGTGGAGGTAGGGATAATATTAGAAAATAAAATAAATTAAAAATGAAATTTAAAGAAGAAGGAAGGTGGTTTACCTCTTGAAATATATTCCTTGAAATCCTAGTTAAGGGAAGAGGTTTTGGTATTTTTCAAAGAACATGAGCTATTGGATGCATGTAAGGACTAGGAAAGAGTATTTTAGATTTAAATTGAGAAGATTCAAGTCTTAGAGGAGTGATGAGAAGGTTGAGTGGGGGGTGTATGTTATAGTGGATGACAGTGGTGACTTTTGAATATCTTATTCATTATTTTGTTATTTTTCTCAAGACAACCAATAGTGTTGATTATTGGGAACAAAAAATAGGAATAAGTTTTTGAGAGATTTAACCCAATGTTCTTACATCAATGATTACCAAAGGAGTAGTGTATTTATCTTCTAATGTATTTATACAGTAAATTACCGTACTTTATTATTCAACAAATATTCATGTATTTTAGAAAAATATAAAAAAATCACCATAACCATATTAAGACATGTAAAATTGAAAAATGGTCTCCCTTTTGCAAAAATAATTTTATAAATATATGAAATATATTTTTTAAATAAAATGATTATTTACATGAAAAACCCCGAATTTAAATTTTAAATTTATTTTATAATACTTTCAAAACCAAACTGAATTCTCATAAAAATTCCTTGAAATCCTATGACAAATAAAATTTATTTATAAATACAATTTATGAAAATGAATTTTATTTTAAATGAATTTTATAATTTAAACATATAATTAAATATTTATTACTGACAAAACACCAACACTTAATTATTAATTTTTAAAATATTCACTCTAATTTATAAGGTGGCTAAATATTATTTATAATTACATGGGTGAGGTTACTATTCATTGTGGTACCAAACCATTCATAAGGGTCAAGTTACTATTAACCAAAATTTTATGTCGATCCTATTAGACTATAAATATCTTACTGATCACAAATGTGTAAGTATATTTTTCAAAATTCAAAACACAGGGGTGGAAAAACTATGTTCAACAGCTAGGATGTAATAAAAAATTGTTGTTTCATAGAGACTCAGTTTTTAATGCATTAAATTATGTAATAAATTTATTTATAAATTGTTGGGGTGTTACATTCTTCCCTCATTACAAAAATTTCATCCTGGAAATTTCTATAATGATTCCTCCTAAAATGATTTGGGTCTGTCGTCATCATATGTTCCTCAGGCTCCCACGTTTTAACATCAATGTTATTATTTTTCCATAGTACATTTACCGGCCGAGTGGCCCAATTCCTCAACACATGTTTTTTTGTGTCTAGAATTTGGATAGTCACTTCAGATTATGATAATTCATTTTCAAATTCAATACCTTCAAATGTTTGTATATGTGTTGGGTTTGGCCTATAATACCCTAACAAGGGGACATAGAACATGTTTTGTACCTTAGGGAGGCAAGTAACAATTTCTAAATGATAATCCACAACTCCAATTCTCTCATGATTTTCAAAAGGACCAGTGTACCTGGGAGATAGTTTCCCTTTCTTCCCAAATCATATAACACCCTTCAATGGAGATACATTAAAAAACATGATCTCCCATAAGAAATTATAAATACTTCCTTTGATTAATAACATATATATTTGGAATTATTTTGAGCTACACTGATATGTGTTTGAATATCCTTTTCCTTTTATATTGTGTCCACCAAAAAATTTGGGCCCATAAGGTTCTTTTCACCAACTTCATCCCAACATGTTGGTGTATGATATGTCGTTCAATATAATGCTTCACATTGTGCCAATTGAATAAATGAATGGAACCTATTATTATAGGAAAATTATACTAAAGGTAAATAATGATCCTACATATCTTGGATATAATGTTCACAAGATCTCAAAATTTCTTCTACTATTTAGATCATCCTTTCTAATTGCCTCTTAGTTTGAAGGTTATAGGTAGTACTTAAATAAAGATTAGTATCCAATCAATATTAATGGATTTTCCATAACATTGATGATAATCGTGTATCACAATCATTTCATGTTGATAGGGGTGCTACATTAAGTCTCAAAACTTCATTTATATAGTGTTGTGCAGGGCACTGTAGTGGAAAATCCTTCTTTATAGTGAGGAAATGTGCATATTTCATAAGTCGATCGACAATTGCCCATATTGCATCATTATTTCCTATAGTTTTGGGTAATATGGTGACAAAATACATGATTAGTCATCATATTTCCATGTATGAATAGGAAGAGATTTAATTAATCCTCTAGGATGTTGTTGTTCGGCCTTCACTTGTAGACAGACTAAACATCTTGTTACATGGTCATCAATTTCCCAGTTTTCGTAGTCCCACCAGAAATGTTCTTTAAAATATCTATAAATTTTAGTGCTACCAGGGTGTATAGAAAAATTCTAGATATGGGAATCATCCAATAACGTCTTTTTCAACTCGATTATAGAGGGAACACATTGGCTTCTCCCAAATTTTAGAATTTAGTCTTCACACATTAAGTCCATCAACTTACCTTTATTCATAGTTTAAATTTTTTTTGAAATATTCTCATCATAAGATTGAGAACATTTAATTCCTTCCAATATTGATGATTGGGTAACCATTTAAAAAAGAAATGATGCTTCACCTTCTTTTATAATTATAATTTCTATCCTCAATTGATCAAAGTACGTAGGATCCTTTTCGATCCTCATTTATTTATGAACTCCATGATACTTCCGATCAATTCATCTACCACCTTATTTTCCTTTATTTGATTGTAGTGTATGAAACAATAATATTACTTGTCTAGTATGAGCCATTGCCTCTACCTCATATTGAGTTAATTCTGTGAGAAGATATATTTCATGCTATTGTGATGAAACTATATCACACATATTTTACCATAGAGATAATGTATTCATATCAAAAGAGTAATCATTATAGATGCTAACTCAAGATCATGAGTTGGACTGTTTTATTCAAGAATTGTTAACTTCCTTGATTTATAGGAAATGTCCTTGTCATTTTGTATAAGAACACAACCTAGTATTTTCTTTTATTAATTACTATATATCAAAAATCCACCATTTCCTGATGGTTGAGTCAATATTAGAGAAATAAATAAAATTTAATTTAATTTTTAAAACATTATTCACATTCTTTTGTCCATATGAACTTAACTCCATAATGAGTAATATTTATTAATGGTTAAGGTAATTGGGTGAAGTTATGTATGAAACACAGATAAAACTTGATAAGACAATAAAACTATGTACTTTGGTTATGTTCGTTGGAGTAGGCCATTTCTAAACCGCCTTTTAATTTCCATGATCAACTAATATTCCATCCTTAGAGGCAATATGGCAATAAAAAGAAACTGTTTAAATCCAGAATTCAGACTTTATAAGCTTCCCACATGAATCTTTTCTTTTAAGAGTCTTCTGAAAAAAAATTAAGATACTCTCATGATCTTTATATATTTTTTATTATACCAAGATATCATCAAAAAATACCATAAGAGAGTCATCAAAATATTCTTTAAAATATCTATCCATTAGATCAATGAAAACAGAGGGCACGTTATCCATCCCAAAAAAATTACTATATACTCATAATGCCCATACGTGGTTCAAAATGTTGTCTTTGGTATATCTTCCTTCCTCAAATTCAACTGATGAAATCCATATCTAAGGTCAGTATTTGAAAATTATAGGGCTATTTGAAGTTGATAAAATACAAAATCAATATGAGGAAGAGGATAAATTTTATTTATGGTAATATCATTGATCTCCCTGTATTCAATGCACAACCTCATAGAACCATATTTCTTCTTAAAGAAAAGAGTAGGAGCTCCCCATGGATAAACACTAGGGTGGATAATTTCATTATCATGCAATTATTTTAGTTTTTTCTTAGGTTATATTGATTCCACTATGTCTATTCTATAAGGGATCATTGATATACACCATGTATCAAGAATTAAATCAATACAAAACTCAATTTTCTACTAAGTAGGATGTATAGGTAAATTCTCTAGGAATACATCAACATATTCTTTCACAATACGTGAATCCTATATTTGAATAATTCTTACCTCACCAATAGATATTCCATTATCTTCCACCCCAAGGATTGAATTCAATAGAGCTACTAGGGGATGATCTAGATAAGAACCAGATGGTGATGTTTCTTCTCTAATGGTAATGGATTAACACCTTCCTCACAAATCGTAATTTCATTCATCATGTAATAGATTTTCGCATCATATTTTGAAAGCGAGTCCATGATAAGGATTATGTCAAATTGAACCATAGGTATGATCGTAAAATTATAAGATAAAGCACATTTATATTCAATAATGGGGACTACCTGACACATCTTTTTTACAATGAGATGTCCCTTAGGTGTTTTGACTAACAACTCCCTTATTAAGGAGAATCAATAATATTTAATTTTTATAGAAAACTGGGAAGATATAAAGGAATGAAATGATCGAAAATCAAATAAATAATTTTCCATGTTTTAAGAAATGATTATAATACCTACCACCATATCATTATGAACTTCAACTTGAACAATTGTGATCGTATAAGCTGCCTTTCTCACTTGGCCTTCACCGAGGAACGCTTCCTTGACTCTTAGGTAAATCATTGGCATAATATCCCATGACATTATAATTACAGCAATGAACATTGGTATCTTATTTCATTCCCTTGAAATCTAGAGATTGGTGGCCTGATTCTCTTCATTTATAATAAAATCATATTCCTTTTATGTATGCTCTGAGGTGTTTTGATCCTCAAGAATCACATGTTGCTTCTAGGATAGTAGAATTTGTTGTTTGATACCATTCAGATCAAAATGATGTTTAATCATCCATCATCATTTATTTTAGATTTCCACAAAAGTACAACTTCAGTGACCAGGAATCCTCTCAATACGATCCAGGATCCATATAATAGTGTACAACCCTTGATAGTAGGATTCAGTTGGTTGTTTCAATTATGATCACCATTAGGTATACATTGATGTGTTAAGATAGATTACTCATTAATGATGGAACACCTGGTATTATGATCTCCATTTTCACTATACATTGAATATTTTGAAGAAAGATCATAAAATTTCAAGGGCCTTGTCAACTGAAAAATATCATTAGTTGATCACCACAAACCTATCAATAGTATCAAAGAGTTATGCTTAAATAAATTAATATTTGATTTTTCTAGTTTTTTTATAATATTATTGTCATCATGAATATTAATCCATATTATAAAATATAATAAATTTTAATTATTTATATTGGGTTATTCATAATGTATGACTGAGATATATCATAAATTCCAATATAGTGGAAACCACTATATTCGAAATGTACAATTGGATATGATATAGGATATCATAAAATATGAACCACTCCAAATTAATCAGAAAACGCTATATTATAGCATATTTATTATAACAGTAATATTGTAAAATATGATGGGAATCAAATACATTGAAATAAATTTTTATTACCAAATCCATAAAATTCAAGGAGGTCTAAATTAGTTAACACCAATGGAATTACCATTGATTATTACGGAACAATTGCAAGATAGATCTTTTATACTATAATAAAAAAATATATTTTTGACCCCATTTTCTGTTCATATTGTCTATAGAAAAGTTAAACACCCTAAAAGTATGGGAGTCCTTTAATAAATGATCCACCAGTAACAACACATCCTAGTTTTAAAGATTAAAAACCACAAAATACTAAAATTATCACAAACAAAACCAACCAAAATCTTCGATTCTAATTCAACATTAGTAATGATGATGTTATAGAGTATACATATGGAATTTCCAATTAGTGAGGATATTATCTCATCCCCAGTTGGGGTTCGTGGATAATAAATGTCACTAATTTCAATGATAATCACCCCTAGAATCCATACAACCCCCCCTCCTCTCACAACACCATGTGTCAATGAACCATCCACATTATGCTTTAATATCTGAATGGTAGGAATCCAACTGGCTCGCCTCCCTTAGGGGGAAATTATTCCACTATTCATGTCATATGAGATAATAATTATACTAGATGTTGAGGACTCCCCACTAGAATGGAGAGAATCATTATCTACCACAAGAAAAAGTATATGAACCTGTATATAAAGGTGGGAACTATGTTTTCCTTCATGTCCCTTATTCAACATCAACCTGATGACCCATTAAAATCAATCAAAAAATATTCCATTGATATTAACCATAAAATAATATTTATATATCCCCTATAACTAGGTGGAAGGGAAGAAATAAAGCCAACCTTCAACCCCAAAATGCTAAACCGATATCAAAAATGTACAGAAATGAAGAGGGCTCTATATCTTGAGGAAAAAGGTATACCAGAATGACATAGATTTTGGCCTCTAACAACATATAAATATGGATGAAAATTAATTCCATTATTCTAGATGATGTCATCAGTTTGGATGAACTTATTGTGTAGCCTCCAAACATAGAATATCATCTTCATCAAGACATCCTTTCACTAGAGTTTTATCACCCACACATGAAGGTCCTAGTTAGAACACAACAAAAAATGAAGCTCCCAGACACTAAAACTACTTGAATCCAACTCTAAAAACATGAAACTACTTTATTTATCCACTATATGCCTCCTTTCATGAAGAATGATATGATTCACATCAAGAGTGGCAACCATAAACACCGGATGCATGCTCTCCAGCTTAAAGAATATACATTGGTCAAGGAATTATACAAAGACTAGTGAATGACTTATCTTTTTTTTATAGTATATGATGTTTCCCTGCCTACCCAACCATCAAAACTTATACTCAAATAATTCAAATTAATTACTCACATTGTAATATAGGTCCATATTCATGATCCAAACATCATATATATTCACCCCATACCTATTTCTCATTGACCTAGACAATTGGGAATTACCATCAAATATAACCCATGCCAATTTAGCATTCATGTAACATCCTTGGGCAAGAAGCCTCTAATATGGATCACCAAGATGTGTGGATCTATTATTTAAATCGTGAATCCCTATACTCTAGAGGTTTCCACTAACAAAGAGGTTCTAATCGGTCATGTGTGGAGACTATACCCTCATTACTAGAGTAAGCCACATCAGATAATAATTTAAATAATAGAAGAATGGTAAAGAATTAATAACATGCATAATTAAACAATTCCCAAAACTATTTACAACCATATAAAACCATAAATTTTCCATGATATGATATATTTTCATGTGAACAAAACCCAAATGAAAGGAAAAGAATAAGATTCCAAAAAATTGTCCGGAATCCATGTTTGTAACCTCACCCATAGATGTCCCATGTCCAACTCAACTCCCTAGGATAGGGCCCTTTCCCTACTTCTGTCCTACAAGCGTGAGATCTTATAAGGGACCAAATTGAGGCATGATCAGTGTGTGAGTATAACATAGTAGGATACCACTAGTGGTGTTTACAAAATATCAAGAAAAAGTAGATAGTTCATGAAAGTGATAATTAAGGCAAGTAAAGATAAATGGTTCAATTGGTCATTCTGGACTATGTTCCATAAACAATATTACCACTAATTACAGGTTCACCTATTAGGCACTTAATAATTTAATCTACCCATTTAATGTGTTCAATGTATTAAGAATGTTAAATATTCTCAAGCTTATGGGAATAAAATTTTAAGTCTTATCTCACTAGGCATCACATTATAAAAACTTCAAAATCCTCATCAAGAAGCCTCTGTCCAGGTGGAATGTAACCATTAGGGTAATAGAACTCTTATCCCTTCCCGAACCCATGAATTTAGGGATATATCTAGATCCTCGGTCCAACTTAACCTATGGGCATTAAACCTCATGTCAATTGGCCACTCAACAAAGCCATGTTTACATTCTTATTTATCATCCACCACAATAAACTATATTGCAATAAGAATATCCAGGATCATTTACAACATCACAAAAATATAAATAAATTGGAAATAAATTTGTTTTCCCTCAATCCATTATCACATTAATCATTTATATTACTTAACCCCTTTATCCCCATTCCATTTCCATGCTTATCTCACTATGCATATTCAAGTTTAATGCTAATCCCCTTGCATTTCCCATTAATCCATTTAAACCCTTTTTAATCCAACAAAACACCCACATAGGTCATTACCCAACCTAGGTGTCTTAATAAAACTACCATTGAAAATCCTAAATGAATATTAACATTTTCACCATTGGTCTATCTTCTCACACAATTAGCATAATCTTACTTCACTATGTTCTTGGAATGGACATATCGGCACACCCCATGGGTGGACCCAAAATAGGTTGCATCATCCTCCATGAATCTCATGGGGATAATGAGGGTTTCATTAGGTTGTTTAGACACCCAATACAACATATTATTGTCATGGAACCAAGAACTCATCCAAAGAGGGAAGGATAAAAACCCATAATTCACAGATCTACATAAAATAAAGTTATATGACTTTTAGACCACCTAACATGACTTTGTTGGTGAATTATCTCTAAATTGATGCATTAGATATCTATTCAACCAAATATTGATTCTTTACCCTAAATATCACTAAAAGAAGTAGTGTTTGATAGACATAGATGGAGATATAAGAACAATTAAAACCCTAAACCAAAAAGAGGAGCATGAGGGAGATTAGCCTTAACCAGATCTTCAATCCGCAACCAACAAAACTCTAAATGGATTAGGAATAAAGGAAATCGAACTATTGGAAGATCAAGGAAGCTTGGATCATCCCTAGGTTTTATGGAGGAAGAAGTGGAAGAAATCCCATAATGGGAATAAAATTACCTTCAGTTCACTTTGGAATTGTTTTTTAAATTTTCCTAGGTGAACAGTTTTCCAAACCATGCACAAACCGTAGAGAGGCCACTACCCACACACCATTTTTCTCGCACAGTTTTCTAGACTGTGCACATATAGTGTGGATTTCTACTGCCATCGCGTCCTCCCCCCGCATGGTATTCCAATCCATATGCAGACCGTATGGTTTTTCCAAAAGCCTTGTTTTCTTATTTTTCATGTCCCGAACACCTGGAACACCCTCGATCCTTCTCAAGGACATGGAAAAAAACCTTGTTAAATCCAAATAGGAACATAAACTGAAACATAAACAAGAACATTATTTACGAAGAAATTTGGGATCTTACAACCTCCCACATTATAATGGATCGTCCTCGAGCCGCTCTTTCAAGCATCATTGAGTTTACCAAATAAAGAGGTCGGGCAACTAGGCCCACATATCTAATTATCTCTCCCATGTTTCATCCTAAATGTTTTCATATTTCTATAGAACACTATATAAAGGCACAACCTTTACCTACAAAACATTCTCACTATTATCCACAATATGACCTAGGTGCTCCTTGAAGGACACATCAACATCAAACTCAAAATCCATGGAATTTAATACATGAGACAGGTCGGGGTGATAATTTCTATGTTGCCAGATATGGAAAACATCATGCATAACACTATAAAATTTTGGAAGATCCAATCAATAAGCCACTGGTCTGATCCCCTCCACAATCTCAAATGGCCCCACATATCTTGCGGCCTACTTTCCCTGCTTCCGAATTTGGTGGTGACCCAGCATAAGAGACACCAAAAGAAACTCACTATCAAACACCATGAACTAAAGAGGTCTATGATGCTGATCTACATATGAATTATTCCTACTTTGAGCTATTTCCAAATGTTTTTGAATCAAACGAAACTTTTTCAAAGTCTCCTACACAAGACTCGGTGCTAGAAGCTCAGACTTCCTAGCCACTAACCAACACAATATAGGTCTACATAGTCTCCCATACACTACCTCAAAAGGTTTCATATAAACAGTATGATGAAAACTATTGTTGTATGAAAAATCAAAAGGTGGAAAGTGTTTTTCCCACAAACCACCAAAATCTTGAAAATATGCTCTCTACATATCTTTTTATACCTGAATTGTACACTCTGATTGCCTGTTATTCAGAGGGTGGAAATCTGTACTAAAAAAACATGGGTACCAAGTGCCTTCTGTAGTCCCATCTAGAAGTGCGAGGTGAATCATGGATCACAATCTAAAACTATGGTTCTCAGCACACCATGAAACCATACTATTTCTCATACATACAATTCCTCAAACTTGTAGACTGTATAGGTATCCTAGATCAACAAGAAATGAGCCACTTTTTCAATTGAGATACCACCACCCAAATTTTATCATTCTTCAGATGCATCCTCGGATGACCCACAAAGAAGTCCATTGTAACGCTATTCCACTTCCACTCTAGAATATGCAATGACTACAACAACCCACATGGATGCTGATGTTCAGCCTTCTCCAGTTGACAATTAAGGAAATGTTTCACAAAACTCACAACTTCATTCTTCATTCGTGGCCTCCATGACAACTTACAAGGATCCTGGTACATCTTATTCAATCCTAGATGCACTTTCCTCTTTGACACATGGATCTCATGCATCAACACCTCCCATACATCTTCCAGTACCACAATACAACAATGAACATAAGCCGCTACATTGGCACAGAAAGTCTAAACAGATGGTGACACCCCACCTTTAATAATTTCATTCATAGCCAAACACCCAGGGTTTACCAGATGACTTTATTTAACTCAGTTCAGAACTTTGGACTACAATACTATAGATGAAATGGTCATCTTTCTGTGCCCCTCCAATTCCTCCAAAGGCTTCTCAACAAACAAGTCCATCATCACCAAATTTGAATTGGATTCCTGAACTACCTGATTCTGAGTCTTTTAGCATAGAGCATCAAAAAACATATTCCCTTTCTCTATTATGTTCACCAACCCAAAATAAAAGCGCTATAGGTACTCATCCCACAATCACTGTTGAAGATTCCAATCCCACTGAGTGAAGACATACCTAATGATTTAATAGTGAGTGAAAACTGTAAATGTTTCTCCAAACATGTAATGCCTCCAATACTTTAAGCCGAGAATGAGAACATCATGCTCCATGTCATGAGTAGGATAATTCTATTCATGTGGCCTCAACTGTCTTGACCCATAAGCTATAACTCGATCATCTTACAACAACATTGCCCCATGTCCCACACCGGACACATCACATAACAAGTTGTACCTATTATATGGTTTGAGAAAAATCAAAATTGGTGCATTAGTCAACAACTTCTTCATATCTTGAAAATTATTCACACAAGACTCTGACCAATCGAACTTAACGCCCTCCAGGTTAATCCTCTGATCAATGTTTCCAAAAGAGAGAAATATCTAATAAATATTTGGAAATGATTGACCAAACCATGAAAATATCGAATATCAGATATGTTCTTGGGTTTCTCCCAAGACACCACAACCTGCACCTTTTCCAGATCCATCGTAACACCTGACTGAGAAATGATGTGTCCTAGAAAGTGAACCATATCAATCCAAAACATACATTTTGATTTTTTTGGCATAAATCCTATGATCTCTTAGTGTACTCAATAAATTTTAAAGAAGTTTGCAATGATCCTTATGATTTTTAGAGTACACTAAGATGTTATCAATGAAGAAAACTACAAACTAATCTGGATATGAGTGGAATATCTGGTTCATCAAGGCCATGAACATCGCTGGTCAATTGGGTAATCCTAATGGAATCACCATAAATTCACACATCATGTACCTTCTTCAGAAAGATATCTAGTGTTTTTCAGAAGGTCTCACCATCAGAATATGGTACCGAGATCTTGAATCTTTATTAGAAAACACTAAGGCACCTTTGAGCTGATCAAACATGTCATCAATTCTAGATAGAGGGTATCAGTTATTAAATGTCAGTTGGTACCGCTTCCTATAATCATCACATACCCTCACTAATACATAATATTTCTTAGAAAACAATGCCACATATCCCCATGGTGATGTACTAGGATGTATACACCCTTTACATTCCAAATTCTCAACCGGCACCTTCACTTATTTTAGCTTTGTTGGAGCCACTCGATAGGGTGGAATGGAAATTGGCTCTTCTCCTGGAAAAAATTCAATAGTAAACTCAACATCTCTTTTTGGTGGTAATCCCAGGAAGACATCAGGACACACCTCCTAAAATTGGTCCAAAACAAAAGGGAAGACTAGTTTTCCTTTCTCCCCATCACCAAACAGTAGTTATGACATGTGGATTGTCATTTCTCTCAACTACTGGCATATCATCCCTGTACGGCCGCTCGAGTATCCTACTAACCAAGATGGAAATAAGTTCTCCCATAAAGAGTTATTAATATTACCTAGCATTTGTAATAGTCAATATGATATTTATATAATACTAACCATTCCATTTATAAGATTAGGTCAAAACATGAAACTGTTAGGAAACATAGATTCAACAAAAAATGATACCCAACAAACACCGGAGCACAACCATTATAATTCCTCATGTCCTCAACTCATAACACTAGAGGAGTATCTTTTGTCATTACCCCAAGTGTATTATCTAGGGTGAAGCCCAAAATAATTACCAAATGATCAATAATAAAAGAATACATAACAGAAGTATCTAATAATGCACCAGAAAGCATGGATGCTACAAGAATCATACCTCGAATAGTAGATGGTCCTTCATCACCACCCTATTGTGTAGCCTGAACTGTATGATAGACCTAACCCTTTACCCTAAACTCCAACCTTAGTGTCATGCATTGCACCACTCTATTGGTAATGATGATCTCTCCCAAGAGTTCCACGTCCACCGCCTCTGCTAGTACGACCCATGGAGCTCCAACTACCTTCCTGATATGGGGTAACTGACCCCCATTTATACACTTTTCATGTGAATCTATCCACTATAATTCCCTAATTTCCACAAGTTCCTGCAAAACCTCTTTGCATGGCCTAACCTATCGTATGATCAGCACTTGATTGGTGGGTGGGGGCAATGGTCACACTTGTTCCTCAGCCTGCCACACTCATAATAGAAGACATAGTCACCACCCTAATAAGCCTTCCCCCTCTTTTGACTCCTTCATATTCTTCCAAAATACATAAAGGCTCTAAATTGGAACTTCCTACAATCAAAATTTGAACCACTTTCTCACCTTGCTGACACAACAAGTTCACTACCTAAAGTTCCCTTCAAGTTCCTCTCAGAGATAATGGCTTTATCTACCACATTAGTAAAGCTTTTCATATGAAAGATATTCACTAGTTATCTAATCTTGTGTATTACCCCATCCTTGAAGTTTTTCACCATAGCTTCCTCATCACCCATCAATGATGGAAGGAAGCATCTCAAATAGGTGAAACAAGTGAAATTCCTCTTACATCAAGGTTTCTGGGTTGAATTGCATGACAAAATTATTCTAAAAATCATTCACATCATTCCTTCTGCCAGGTTTGTTTGGACCATGATGTCTGACCACCTATTTGGCTGACCCCTCATCAAAGAGAGAACCAACATTAATCACTTCTCGAGAGGAATCTATATATTTTTCTGAATAGATTGTATGGAATATATCCAGGACTTTACTACATCTATACCACCCTCATGAAAAAAGGTTAGAGGGGGTTGTATTTGAAACTCCTTGGTCAGTTCAAACATACTCGTGCACCCCACCCTTGTTCTCATTACATCCTCTACATAAAATGAGTGAAGAACTCATGGAATTGATCTTCCCTATATTCCATGATCACCATGTTCTCTGCTCCCCTACTGGAGGATCTTTCATGGAAACATCCATAGGTATCCCAACTAGAACACATCGTAGAGGCGAAATTTCTCCACAATACCAAACATGAGCTTACGAAGATAAAAAGACATGTAGGTAGACTCATCACCTTCCTTAACCAAAAAAGTTCTCATACACTACCCAAAAGAGCCCACACGCAACTGAATCACTCCCTTTATCCATCTCTCCTTAGGCCATGGATAACACAAGATCTAATTCTCAGGGTTAAAATTATTATTTTTATCACCAATTAAAAACCATTTTCATATCCTCATTTACCTTTTGACGGGTTAATTAACTTTGACTTCTTTATCAAGCACCATTTTCAAATTACTACTTGAAATATTATATTCCCTTTTTACCCATACATTTAATCTCATTAGGCATAATTTATTACTTTTAAGAGAACACATTCATCCTTAAAATTATATCCCACACCCACATCACGTGTGTGTTCCTATCATGATGCATGTTAGTTACCTACATAGGAGCCTAGAATGATGTAGGAATTCACAACATCATACCTTCCCTTCCTCGAGAGAAATATCAAAAAACCGCCCAACCACACAAAACATGCATCACCCAATGGTGAAATATCATCATATATAACAACCCACAATAAGAACAACAATCCCTTCCCAGTTTGACTTGGGTTTTCCCCTGTACATGGGTTAGGTACTCCCAAGAACAAGCTCATTATCAAGGCCCGAAACTTTCAAACCTACTATCATCCATCCCCAAATTGTATGGAAGAGAATATAATGTCTTTGATACCACTTTGCAATGTCCACGGCTTGGAATCCACAAATCTGGTGCCCCATGATTTGATGTTGTATGACCTCAAGCATGAATCAACATACGCTAGAGGTGGACGACTAGCAACAAGGGTCTAATAGGTCACGTAGAGAGACTATACCTTCACTACGAGAGTCTTGCATAGTAGATAATAATTTAAATAATGGAACAATGGGAATAAATCAATAACATGGATAAAAAACAAATTCCAAAAACTGGGTTCAACCATATACAACTATAAATATGAAATGATATGATATAGTTCCAAGTGAAAAAAACAAATGAAAAGAAAATGTCAGGATTCCCCAAAATGGTTTGGACTCCACGTCTAGAACCTCACCCATACTTGTCACATGTACAACTCAACTCCCTGGCATTGGACGCTTTCCCTTATCCTGTTCTACTGTCATGATATCTACTCAAGTACCCAATGGGTGTCCAATTAGCGTGTGAGTATAACTCATTAGGCCACCACAAATGGTGTCTACACAATATATATAAAAAAAATAGTTCATGAAAGCAATAATTATGGAAAGTAATAATAAACAGTTCAATATGTCATTATATACTATTTTCCTTAAACTATATTACCATTGAGTTCGGGTTCACTACTAAGGTACTTAATGATTTAATCTATATTTTTCATGGGTCCAATAGATTAGGCATGTTAAATATTATCAAGAATATGGTAATAAAAGACAAGTCCAATCTCACTAGGCATCACATTATAACAACCTCATAATCCTCACCTCGAAGCCTCAGTTTGGGTTTAATGCAACCATTAATGGAATAGAACTATGTCCCCTTCAATAACATGTGCATTTATAAGTGGTTATAGAACCTCGATCCAACTCAACCCATGGGTGTAGAACCTCAACTTGATACCTCACACAACCAATCCATGTGAAAATTCTTATTTATCATTCACGACAATCATTAATGTCACAACAAGCATAGCTAACATCTTTTTCTATATCAAAATAAAATATCAATAAATGGGAAATTGAATTTTTTTCATAAACACGTTAACACATTCATTATTTATATTAATCAACCCCTTTATCCCCATTTCGTCTCCCATGCCTATCTCACAAATCATATTCACGTGTAAAGATAATCTCCTAGCATTTTCCCATTAATCCATTTAACCACTTTTTAAGCAAACCAAACACCCACTTAAGACATTACCCAACCTAGGTGTATTAGAAAAACTCCAATTTCACATACTATAAGAATATTATCATTTTAACCATGTATTTACATTCTTTTATAACAAACATATTGTTACTTCAGTTTGTTATTGGTCTCGAAGTATCGGTACAACCCATGGGTTTCCTAAAATAGGTTTAATTGTCCTCCATGCATCCCATGGGGATCATGAGGGTTTAATTATATTCTATAGACACCCAATAAATCACATCATGTCAGCAACACCAAGAACTACTTAAAAGTGGGTAATGATAAAAACCTTACATGCAAAAATCCACATAAAACCCAAGGGATATAAATTGTAGACCACCTACCTTGAATCTGTTGGGAATATCCCTCTCAATAGAAGCATTAGATATCAATTGATCCAACTATTGAATATTTACCCTAAATATCACTAATCAATCATGGTTTTAGATACCCCGATAGAGATATTAGAATAATGGAAACCCTAAAACAAAAAGAAGAGAAAGAGGTAGATTAACCTTACCCGGATCTTCAATCCAAGACCAAAAGCACTCCAAATAGCTTAGAAATGAATAAGATCGGACTATTGGAAGATCTTGGAAGATTTGATCATCTATAGGGTTGAGGGAGGAAGAAGGGGGAGAAATCCTGAGTTTGGAATAAAAAACCCTTCATTGAAATTTTGTAATTTTGTAAAAGTTTCCAGGATGTACAGTTTAACCATATTCCCTTTCTATCGCACAGTTTTTAGACCGTGCCAAACGGTGAAGATTTCTACTACTCGCATGACCTCACCTTTCATGGTTTTCCAAACCTTGTGCAAATCGTGAGAATTTCCTAGAAGCCCCTTTTCCCCTTTTTCATGTCCCGTACCCCCGAAACACCCCTGTGCATTCTCAAAGACTTAGAAAACACTTAGTTATCCAAAAAAAGAACATAAACTGAAACATAAACAAGAACATACCATACGATGAAATATTAGATCTTACAATTCTTGTTTGGAATAGTCTCTTCTATTATACTCAGGATGAGACATCCCTTATTGATGAGATTCACCATCCCTTTCCAAGAGGAATAACGTCACTTCCCCTCCAATTTGTTATCCCCAATTAAGATGTTCATGATTTTGTTTATTTTAGATACGATACCTTTTGTCAAATTGATGATATAAAAACACGCATTTGAATAGATTCTAGTACACTATTTATTATCATGTGCCTACCCTCAAAAACATGAACATATATTTCTAATTATGAATGCGGTGTGATGTCTGACTGACTAGTCTCTCAAACAACACTATACTGACCATATCATATTATATGGGATATCCTATATAAAATATTAGAAGTATTCATCTGGGGATTCTGAGGTTATCCTAGATTATAATTCCATTTTGAGTTGATCATGATGTTAAGAGGTACAAAGTACTATTCATTAGGATGATATTTTTCTGACTGAAGTTAAATTAAGTTTGATTTATGTTATAAAATCCATCAATATATCTTTATCTTCCTTTTACAAAGAACAAAATATTACCAAAGAAATATGTTCGGAATCAAGGCTAGTTATAGACTTACTCCTAAAAGAAAGTATATTCCCTCTAACAATTTCAACTTTTGAATTTATCATGGGTAACTCCTAGGATAAAATAAACTGGTTGGGAATGTTTGGATCTCCTTTTTATAGACCATGAACTGAAATTAGGAATCCAATGTATATTCCCCTGAGATAACCCAAGAGACCTGGAAATATGAATAATCTGATGAGTAGATCACATACCCACTCCAAAAAAATAAATGGGTCTTGAAATTGATGGTTAAACCCCAATATATCCAATCAGAATCCATATCCATGTCCACCATGATCATGATGATTGATTTTTGAAACATTCAATTATTATCATCCACTATCTTCTCCACAATACTGATCAACCCTGAATGCTACAACCCTACATGAAGTTGTGTTGTTCTTCTAAGATGATATAAAGAATCATGTGTTTCATCCTTATATAGCTAAGGTTGTTGATAATCATGTATAAAATGTTCTTGTAGAATATCGACTGATATTTTACATGAATCGTGGGAACCTTCATGTTGGAAATTAGGACTTGTTTTGAATAACAAATAGCTCTTTTGATAGATAATTCCTTTCATTAGTCATAAAATTCCCTGTTGTTAAAACCCCAAAAATATATTTTTATATATTTACATAGTATTTTTAAAATGATAAAATTTTAAACATTTGGAATTATAAAGTAATAGTTTTCATTCCGAAATTAAACATAAAAAAAGGTTTTATTTGTATCTCATGTCAAATATATGGGATAAATTGCTTCACGTACATTGTTATTCAATGTATTACATGATATATACTACCTCATATTATTTTATTTTCAAATATCTTGACATTAGTTTGTTATTAAATTTATTATCTTGAATTTATTTTGAAAATAGTTTTAGTTTTTATTTTGTTTTATTGTTATTATAAATTAAATTATCTCTTATATAATTTATTTCTTTAGAGAGGGACTCTGGTTCATACATTGTAATGAACCAATGTTTTATCAATTGAATTCCCTTCTTATAATTATTTCTTATAATAAAATCACATAAAACCACATTTGGAAAAACAAAGACACATTATTCTTAAATTAACTACTAAATTCTATGTGACCTTTAAACATAATTTTTCAACTTCTTTGATTTGCATTTTGGATGTCTGACTTATATATTTGTTATCAGTAAGATGTTTGGAGTCAGATATGACAAACATAATTATTTTTAAACAGTATCCTACAATTATGAAGTGTAATTCTAACCTTATGAATAGTAATATGACCCTTATGATTAATAAATTGGCCATTTGAATTATAACATTTCCAATTAATGTATATATAAAATTAAGCCATATTATAAGTTACAATATGATAGTGTTGGTATTTTTGGCACGTCAGAAATATTTAAACAGAATTTTTTGATAAATATAGTAATTTAAATGAAAATTTACTTTCATTAAATATATTTATAAGATAAAATTTCAATGGATAATGATTATAAGATAGTTTTATGAGACAATTGTTCAAAGTGTTATAAAATGAATTTCAATTTTATAATTTCTATTTTTCAGGTACATTATGGTTTTAATTAAAAATTAAAGTTCTCATATTTAGAAAATTATTTTTATAAAATTTAGTAAATTTTTGAATTCTATATGTAAAAAAATGGTTGTGGTGTGTTATTGGTATTTTTCTAAAATACATAAATTTTTGGTGAAAAGTAAAATACAATAATTTATGATAAAGGCTAAATAAATTATTTTATGCATTATTCTAGATTCATGGATGATTTAAATAGCCATTGGATCGAACTCACATGTCCTATTTACTTTTTTTTTGTCATAATAATCCTTACTATCCATAGTCTTGATAAAAAAATATTAAACTATTGATTAAAATAATGGGAAACCCCTCCTCTCCTTCACAATAAATACCACCCCTCTTTACCTCTTCTCCTCACACCCCTCAATCTTTGTGCCTAGTCCAAATTCTACTCAAATATCTCCCTAATACCTTCTAACTTGTCCATCATCTCTTTTTCTCTTAAAAATTCCAAATCCTCTACCCTAAAGTGGTTTTCAAGGAAGTTATATTCAAGAGGTAAATTCCACTTTTCATTTCTTTTATTTTCATTCAGGCTCTTTTATTTTTTTTCATTCCTCACCTCATTTCATCCAAGTGTTATGATAAATACATTAACATAAATTTAATGTAATTGTTTTATGATGATAGAATATGTCATCATAACCACTTCTTTACATTCATTTTATACTAGAAATGAAAACACCATCCGAGATGTCTTAATTTAACTCATTTAGGGACGATGGTTTTTCAATTTATATTACCATATCAATTCTTGTCATGAAACAATTTTTATGGTTTAACTAGAATATAATATATTTATTTTAACTTATTTAATGTTCTGAAATATTTTTGTTCATTTGATATTAATTTATAATGAAAAATGTGTTCGATGTGATCAAAAAACCACTAGTTAACCAAACATTTATCATTAATTATTTTTATAATGATTCATCTTAAATCCAAATAACCAAATGAATTTTATAACCATGTAATATGATATATGTTCACTAATAAAATAAAAAATCATTTTTGTACAACCAATCTCATCTTACATGTTTATCCTTATATGTATATAAGTAAACCAACCATGAAAACCAGGGAAACAAAGGATCCCACACAATGAAATTGAACTTCTTAAACCATCAAAATGTTTATAAATGAACTTAATAATATTTAACAAATCAATTTATTGAATAATAGGTCATTTAAATATTAATTAATGAATTTAATTTGTTTATCCATGACATTAAGATCATGTGAAGTAAACCATCAGACATACTGTAAGGGATTCTACCAGAACATTTATTATTCCTTCGGGTTTCTATATCATTATTTTTAACCAAATAATGCTATATTTTATTTTTGTGTACATTATCTAAATTCTATTTATATTATAAAAATTAATTTATAATGATCCATTCATCAATATCTATTGGGTATATACTTTTTTTAAGCAGTTCCCTCCCCAATACTTCATGATAACCAAACATGTTATAAGGGAACACTCTGAATTGCTACCCATTTTCAAGTACACTATATAATGTGTTTTTAAGCCACCATTTTTTTATAAAAAAACTATTTTTATTATGAAAACATTCTTTTTTATATTCTTGTTTATATAAAATATTATTCCCTTTTTATGTTTTAAATGAACATTGATAATTTCCATTAAACCACACTAAAATGGTTTAATTCTAATATTTCTTATTTTCTCTTTTTATATATTATCACTTAAATTAAAAAATTAAAATCATGATATATTTTTATTATATCATTTGATTTTCGATGAATTATCTGACTCCAATCCTTCAGGTAATCTTTTATAATATGCACATTTGTTATGATTTATGACTAGATTATGATAACCAATTATTTATGTGGGTAAACCTTATATTTATGTATGATTGATTGTGTATGATTATATATATGAAAAGAATATTCATTAACATGTTATGATGTTTTCACCCAAACAGTTCACTAATTCATTGGGTAATGTTGAGTCTCATGAGGTATTATGTGCAACGGTCTGGGTAGTTTTCCTTGACTCGTGCTACCATGTGCAATGGTCCTGGTGGATAACCATGAATTGTGATACAATATGTGAAACGAGCCTTGAATTGTTCTAAATTCCTATTTTTTATTTCTTCCACATTACAATGAATCCATGTTTTTATGATCCCATGTTTATATGTCATAATTCCATAGGTTCCAATCCTTTTATATCATTATTTCATGCCTTCTAACCCATGTGCCAACTCTTTATTCTTATGTTTATTCTCTTAACGGGATATTTATCTCATCCATTTTTTGTGTTATCTAAAGGTTTTCCTATGATGATGTATGAGAATAATGGATGTTTGGATCTTTTAGGAATATTATACAATGAAATGTTTTATTTACTCCCCTTTTTTCATATTTATTTACCTAGTCTTCTTAGACACTAGACATTATGATCCTTGGATTTTAATATGGTGTTTTATTATTCTTTAAATAATGTAATTATATTTGCAAAAGGATAGGTGCACTTTAGTTGGTATCATTGTATGGTCTAGTTATTTTTTTGAGATCTGGAATAGATCAATTTTGTATGAACTGTAGGGATGAGGCTTAGTATAATAATCCATCCCTAAATTTTTGTTTTTATAGAGTAAGTGTTTAATTAATAAAATACATCCATTTTTGGTTATGGAAAAGTGTATTTGGCTCTGGCACATATGTATCTAGCGGTAAAACCCAAAAAACGCCACTTTGATCCAGACTCTAACTTGAACTAGTGCACGGAAACAGGCCTTGCCGCACTACTGGTTTGAAAATCCTGGGGATATTCTTTGGAAAATTCATTAGTTTTATATGAACTATTTTTAGGGAAAAAAACAATCCCATAAGAATAAATATTAGGAAACAGATCATGGGAATCACGAGTTAGGATATACCTTTAATTTAAGAGATTATCCTTTTATGTATAAAGTTACCGTTATTATTCTTATTAATTATGTATTCAAGCACCCTAATTGTACATTTCATTTCTTATTTAATGTCGAGAAATAGATGATCACGTGAAAACAATAAATGTGATAGAAAATTTGATGATTGACCTAATGATATGTTTGATATGATGGGAATAGGTGGGCAAAACATTATTACAACACTTCCTTAGTTGGCTCAAGTTGGGACTAACAATGTAAATCATGTGAAATTTTATCCTCCTACATGGGAAGAGAAATCCTCCATTGAATCCTGCATTTGGAAAAGGATTCCCATGTTTAGTGGATCATCCAAAACCCTCATTGCAGAATATTGGATTAACTCCATTGAAAATATATTCTATGTCTTCTAGTTCTTATAAGAATTAAAATTCATACTAGAGGTCTATCATTTTGAGGAGGAAGCTGATCAGTGGTGGACGCTAATAATGAATATAAATTCCCAAGAGGAAATTGATTCCATTGATTGGGTGGAATTCCAGAGAATGTTTTTCAATAAATATTATCCCTGAACCCTTCATCTCATTATGAAAAGAGAGTTCCTCATACTCATGAAAAAGGAAGATGAGTCAATCAGGGTGTATGAAGTAAACATCACAATTATTGCAAGATACACCTATGGCTGTATAATGAACACTAAAATCATGGTGAATAACTTATTTAGTTAACTAAATATGAGTATAAAAAAGTGTTGGTTATTCATGACTTTGACAATTATGAAGAGATTTTTTGTTTTTTCCTCAAGGTTGTAATGGATATTGGAGACTATCAGTGGTTGTGTGGGCCTAGTGAATAAAACATAGAAAATAGATTCTAATATGTGTGGTTCAGAAATAAATCCCATGATGGAAAGAAGATCCAATATCCCACGGGTCAAAATTATGTAAAGAAGCATCCATGTGACTATCTAAATAGAAACATGTTTTAAATCAAATGTGGAAGAATTGGACCTTTAGCTAAAAAACTCCAAATTGGTATAAATAATTCCACTAATATCGAAGTGGAATAGGAGGTTCATAATAATGCTCAGCCTGTAGTGTAGTATTTTATATATATGGAACATGAGGACTATGTGAACAGTTTCCCAAAGCCATGTTTTTTCAAGGGCAATAAAATAATCCTCCATATAGACAATGGAAGGTTTATTTTATCACTAATGAGGAGGTGGAACTAGAGAATTATGTTGTGATAGGAACAGTAGTAATTAATTCAAGAATATAAAACATACTATTTGATTCAAGTTCTATCAATTCTTTAATCTCATGCAAGTTTAGTAGAACTATTCAAACACAACCGCACAATTTGTAGATTCAGTTATCTCTACGAATAACAAATGGGACAATTATTCCATCCAAAGAATATAACTCCATCCCAGTTAACGCTTTTCGACTGAACCTCCCAAAAAACATCATCATACTTCATTTATTGTAGGTTAATTCTATTTTGGTCATGTATTGGATATATTTATACTTATCCAACATTAACTATTGATGAAGGGAGATCTCTCTTCACATCCCAAAGTATCCTCCAATCCTATAAAAGTGCAAGTAGGATGATGAATATCCTTCAAAATCCTCATTTCAACTATGGATAATGTTTCCTTTTGATCAAGAATATCTTTCTCAAATGGTTGATACAAAGAATATGATACTTCTAAAAGATATTGCCATTGTGTAAGATTACACTGATATATTCCCTAATGAATTGTCTGGTATTCCTCTAGATGAAATGGTTGATTTCTCAATTGAACATATTCTTGGATTCCTACCTATATCAAATACAGCAAATTTAATGGCCACTATAGATCTAGAAGAGACGAATAAATTGTTACATACAACTCTAGAGAAGGGTTTTATATAACCGATTTCTTCACCTTGGGGTGCACTAGTCCTCATTGTTACGGAAATATATGGATCAATGCGCCAATTCATTGATTATAGTGTGCTCAATAAAATTATGGTAAAGAACTATAATCCCTTTCCTTTGATAGAGGACTTGTTCGATCATCTAAATGGGGATAGTTATTTCTATAATGTGGAACATTGTATGGGATATCACCAATTAAAGGTAAGGAAGGAAGATATTCTTAAAAATTACTTTCGAATGAGTTATAGAAACTATGAGTTCATTGTCATTCCCTTCGGACTCAAAAATGCTCTAATAATATTCATGGATGTAATGAATAGGGTCTTTAGAGATTAACTCAACAAGTTTTTGATAGTCTTTATCGATGATATTCTAATATACTCTAAGAGAAATAACGAACATGGGGATAATTTGAATACTTTCTTGATGAAATTTTGAATGGAGAAACTTCCTGAAAATATATAGTAAATGTGAGTTCTGGATTGAGGAAGTATCATTCATGGGGATAGTTCTCACTAGCACATGAATATCTATGGACCCTTCCAAGACAAAGGTAGTTGAAGAGTGTCCCTGGACAACATATATAACAGAGATCCAAAACATTCACGGTCAATCTGGGTATTACTGATGATTTTTTGGGAACATTTCAGGATTATCAAACCCATTGACCAAACTGACATTGAAGTGGTGAAGTATTTATCGACTCAAGAATTTGAGGAAATATTTAAGGACCAAAAAAGAGGCTTATCACAATGCCAGTACTCACCCTCCCTACAATTAGAGACTTCTTTTTGGGGTATAATGATGATTTAAATAAAGTCTTAGGATTTATATTAATGAAAATTAAAAAATTAATAGTCTACACAAGAAGGAAACTGAAAATAATTGATCCAAACTATCCCACAAATGATCTAGAGTTGGAGACTATGATCATTGCATTGAAAATCTGGAGGAATGATATCTATAAGGAGATGTGTGAGATATATAATGATCATTAGAGTCTCAAATATAATTTCACATATAAAGATATTCATATGTGTCCGTGAAATTGGTTAGATATCATCAAGGATTATGACTGCTCAATCCAATACCATCCTATTAAGGAAAATAAGTAGGATTATGCACCAAGTAGAAAGGATCCTACATCTTTTTCAATGATTATAATTTAAAAGGATCCAATGTTCTTATATTTGTAGAGGTTGTACATGTAAATAATTAAAGTAGGAAAATCATCAATCATTTATCAAATGGTTTCTCAACCATCCCTCATGGAGAAAATGAAGGATGCTCAAAGAAAATATGTGGAACGTCTGAAAAGGGTGGAAGCTATTAGAAATAGAAAAGCCACTATGTTCAAGATTGATGAAGAAGGATTTATAAGATTTGGGTCATGATTATGTGTACCATGTGATCCAAAGATAAAGATGGATATTTTAATGACTCACATAGCTCATCATTTTCTATTAACCTAAGTAGCATAGTGATATAACAAGATCTCAGGGAAAATTATTGCTGGAAAAATATAAATTAGAAGATTGATGAGTATATATCTAAGTTCCTAGAATTTTAGTAAGTGAAGGGTGAAAAGAAAAATTCTAATGGGATGATGAAACCTATACCCATTCATCAGCATATAATGTTTCTCTAGACTTCAATGGATATCTAGAGGATAAAATGATTTATGGGTCATTCTGGATCGTCTTACAAAGACTGATCACTTTATCATAATTCAAGAGGACTTCTCATTGGATGAAATTGCATGGATATATATCAAAGAGGTTGTAAGGATACATGGAGTACCACTAGCTATTTTATCTGATGGAGATCCAAGATTCACCTTAATATTTTATAAATTTCTTCAACATGCTCTAAGAACTAATTTGATCTTCTGTAGGGCCTACCATCCTCAATGAAATGGCCAATATGAACAAACAATTCATACATGAGAAGATATGTAAAGAGGGTTTTCTATGGACTTAAAAGGAGGATAAGACCAACATCTTTCACATGCTGAATTCTCCAAAAATAATAGTTTCCACTCCAGCATCTGAATCAAACTATATGAAGCCCTTTATGGGAAAAGGTGAGGAACACTGGTATTTTGGGATGAAGTCAATGAGAATATGATACTAAGACCTAAAATGATTGATGAAATGGTGGAGATGGTGAAAACTATTTAGCATCACATCAAGGAAGCCCAATGTAGATAAATGAGTTATGCATACATTACTTGAAGGGACCTTGATTTCAAATTTGGAGACATGGTATTCCTCCGCATATCTCCATGGAAGAAGGTAATTATGCTTGGGAATAAATCAGAGCTATGTCTTAGGTACATCAGCCGCTTTGAGATTCCTGATCATGTTGGTGCTTTAGCCTATTGAAAATAACTTCCACCTACCATGTCTAATGTACATGATGTATTCAACGTATCCCTACTATAGAAGTACATACCATATCATTAACATATACTCTTTTAATAGGTTGTATAGTTTTATAATGGTTTTTCTAATGAAGAGCAGCTGGGGGAGATCTTGGACAATAGAGATAAAGTTCTATGTAACAAGACTACTTAGAGGGTCAATGTACTGTGGTGGAACCATAAGTACGAAGAGGCATTGTGGGAACTAATGGAAGTGAGGATGAAAAAGTACCCACAAATATCTTAATCTTAGAATGTAAAATTAAATTTCACAGGAAAAATTTGTTAATGGGGGAAGAATGTAATGACACAAATATTTAACGATGGAATTCCATTATTATAATTATTTCATATAATATAATTACATATAATCACATTACGAAACAAAATGACACATCATGCTTAAATTAACTACAGAAGTAATTTGTTACCTTTGAAAATAATTTGTCCAGTTCTGTGACTTGAAATTTTAAAATATGTTATAAACAGTTGCGATCAGTTAGATGTTTAGAGTCTGATAGGGAAAAAAATTTGGTGAATAGTAACTTCCTTTTATGAATAGTATTTGTACCCTTATGAATAGAAATATGACCCTTTTGAATAGTAAATCAACCAAGTGAATATCAAGCTTACCAATTAAATTATAAATTAACTTTATCCATCTTATAGGTGATAATATGATAGTGTAGGTATTTTTTGGAAAGTCATAAATAGTTAATTTAAATATTATGATTAATTTAATAATTTAGAAAAAAAGTCATGAAAAATAATCATATAATGATATATTGATGTATTATTATTAAAAGATAATTTTATGATACCTTAGTTAATTTTTCAAACCATTATAAAATCTGTTTCAATTTTAAAATTTGTATTTTTAATATAAATTATGACATTAATTAAGTATTACAATTTTCATATTTACAAAATTATTTTCATAAAATTGAATTAATTTTTCAATTTGAAATTTTGAAAATTGGCTGGGGTGAATTTTTGAGATTTTTCTAAAATATATGAATTTTTGGTGAATAGTAAAATTGATAATTTACGTTAAATGATAAATAAATGGATTTATAAATCTTACATGAGTCATAGATGATGTAAATTTACATTGGTTAGAAATAACATGCCCTATTTACTATTTTTGGTCACATGAATCAATAATATTCATAGTATTGTGAAAAAATATTAAACTAATGATTAAAACAATGGGAAGTCCCTCCTCTCCTCCACTATAAATACCAGTCCTTTGTACCTCTTCTACTCACACCTCTCAAGCATTGTGCCTAGAACATTATTTGCTCAAATATCTCTTTATGGCCCTCTCCCACGTTCTATAATCCATTGGTATCTTTAAAAGATCAAATTCACACCCCTAATGAGGTTCACATGGAAGATATATTCAAGAGGTAAATTCCCCTTCTCATTTCTTTTATTTTCCATAATCTTCCTTTCTTTAATTTTATTTCATCGAAACCTTTCATAAAAAATTAATTATAAATCTAGTAACTTAAATGTACTAGAATTTTTTTATAATGGATTAATTCATCCCTATCTCTCCCTTCCCAATCATTTATACAAGAAATGAAAACACCATCCAAGATGTGTTAATTTATCACATTCAAGGACAACGTGGTTTCAATTTCGATGAACATCTTCAATTGTGGTCTTCAAATAATTTTTATGGTTGAACCTAACTATAATATATTTATTATATCTTATTTATTGTTATGAAATTTGTTTTACACATGATATTAATTTAAAAAGAAAAAATGCTTTCTATGTGATTGAAAACCTCCAATTAATCAAAAAGCATATCATTTAGGTTTTATATAATTATTCAACTTAAATCAATTTATCCAAATTAAATTTATAACCATTTATTCATCTAGATGTCCACTAATAACATAAAAAATTCAATTTTGGATGACCATTCTCATCTTATATGTTTATCCTTTCATGTATATAAGTAAACCAATCATGAAAACCAAGGAAACAAAATCTCCCAAACCATTGAAATTAAACCTATCAATCCATCAAAATGTTCATGACTGGACAATATAAATTATAATAATGAAATTAAATGAATAATAGTTCATATATGTATTAATTAATGAATTTAATTTCGATATCCTGGATATTAAGATCAAGTGAAAGACACTGTCAGACATAATGTAAGGTATTCTACCCAAACATCCATATTTCAATTAGGCTGATATATCTTTATTTTTACCCAAATGAAATTAAATTTTATTTTTATGTAAAAATTATAAATTCTGTTTTAATTATCAAATAATCATGTATCAATATCTATTCAACATTCTCTTTTGGGGATATACATTTTTTAAATTGTTCCCTCCTCAATACTTCCCAATAGGTTTACCTATTTTAAAGGAACTTTACAAATCCTTACACATTTTTAAGTACACTATATAATATTGTTTTAAGACATCAATATTTTTCTAATAACACAATTTTTATTATTTATTCCATCTTGGTTTACTTAATGTTTATATAATAGATTATTCCCTTTTTATGTGTTAAATGACTTTTGATGTTTTCTTTTAAACCACACTAAAATGGTTTACTTCTTCTCACTAAAATTTGAGGAAACATGTCATGATATATTCCTATTATACCATATGATAGACCATGAATGGTCAAATTACATTCCTTCATAGAAACTTTTTTGATATAAAAAAGTTTATTCTTTATGACATGATTTTGATACCCAAATCTTTCCAGGGTTGACCATTATATTTATATAAGATTTATTATGTATAATTATGTATGTGGTAAGCATATTCAAGAACATGTTATGATGGTTGCACTAATATATTTCACCAATTCATTGGGTAGTTTTGTGTCACATGAGACGTTATGTGCTAAGTCCATGGTGGTTAGCCTTAACTCGTGCTACCATGTGAAACTGTTTTGGTACTTAACATTGACTTGTTCTCCTCTATGTTCAACAAGCGTTGACAATTTCTAAATTCATGTTTTATGTTTCTTTCACAGTATTATGAATCCATTTTTATATTATCCCATATTTATATTTCATGATTAAATACATTACATGCCTTTTTTAATCATTATGTCATGCCTTATAACAAATGTTTTAATGATTAATTCTTATGTTTATTCCCATACTAATCATTTTATCCCAACCCTCAGAAAATATTATCCCCAGGTTATCCTATGAAGATCTATGATCAGAATGGAAGTTATGAGCACTTTATGAGTATTAGATATGAAATTTTTTATTTAGTCCCATGTTTTCAGTTTTATGTACACAGTATTCCAAGAAACTATACTTTACAATATCTTTCTTGTAATATGATGTTTCATTGTGTTTAAAATAATGTAATGATTTGTGTAAAAGTATAGGGTCGCTATATACATCCCATGATTCTGAATCTTTATCCCTTATTTTACAATGGTAGGATTTTTCAATCATCCACCTTGTGCTTACTCATGTGGATATTTTTAATTTCATAAAATTCCTATATGTTACATGAATGGTTAATTTACATTATAAATAAGATGAATTGGGTATTTTTGAATATGTTCGGATTCAATATTTGGATGGGTGACAGGAAATATGATTTATGTAAATAGTTTCACAATAATATGGTGTGAAAATATAACTTTTTTTAACAAAATAGTGATTTAAAAAATTATTTGAGGAACACATACAAAAATAATGAAATAAGATATTGTAAAACTACATATGATAAAATAGTTTCCAGTTTAATATTCATGTATTGAATATTAATTTTGTGAGAATATTAAAATAAACGCCCTAAAATTATATGTCTGATATTCCATCTCAAGTGACAATTTTCATGACCAAAATCATGTAAGTACGTAGGTCAGGATAAATTTTGGTGCCCCTGGATTATCATTTATCAGTAAATCAAGTAATAAGAGAACATAAAAGTATTAAGTTCATGTTATTGTAATTTTATTTTGTTTTTACATATTTTGGAGACCCCAATAGGATCACGGTTCTAGAGTAACAGAGTTAGGTTAATCCATGTGTAGGATTCTGATTAATGGTTTTGTTCTCTTCTATCCAATAATTGTCACCATGATGATTTTCATGGTCTTAAACTGAAATATATACTTGGATTGATAAATTATAAAGAGATCAAAAAACATGAAAAATATGGATCCCAGATTAGTAATTCAATATGATGTAAGGGATAATATTTTTTAATTTTATATTTTTCAGTAAAAATACATGAAGAATGGAAATAAAATATTAAATGTTCCAAATGTTATATACTTATTATTTATTTATTATTCAATAATGATAATTGTATTGATATATCTAATAATTATAACATATAAATATATAGAAACTATTATAATAGGCTGATAAGTGTTCAAAATGAGAATCATTCAGTGTATCTAAATAAGATTTTCATAGAGAATAATTTATATACCTTTTCCTCATAGTTATTATATATCTGGTGTTCGTCATGCAATTCTGATGAAAAAAAATTCAATGATATGACAGAATTTTTGGTGGGAAATAGAATATAAAATTAGTAATGGATCAAGATTCGATGCATTAGAATTTTATACATTTGATATAATTCAACATAATGAAACAGTAATAGAAATTGAAAACAAATATTATATTCCCTCCATAAATATGAATTTGGATTTTTTTCTCAATTTAATAATAAGTGATTTCCATTTATTAATAATAAGAAGAGTGTTTTTATGCGACATCCCAACTGTAGTTACCCAAATTTAGTGTGTTATTACATAACATTGGAATGATCAAAATAGATCAAGTCTTTAATGATTGATTACTTTAGTAGCTTTGGATGTACTAGATACATAAATAAGTTTAACATTACACCATGAAATAAAAATAATAAAACATTGTGTCCCATTTTAACACATTCATAACCCTTAGCATATCCCTGTAGTTCCAATATAATATAATTTTTTACATCCTGGGAAAAAGAAAATGTAAAAAAGGGGTGAGATAAGATTCTCAGTATGGATAACAATATAGAAAAACATTAATAAATAAGCATAAACATTTAAGATAATTTATATGACTAAAAAACAAGCCTTTTAAATTTATACTTTAGTATAATATGGAAAATATAAATCAAAAAATGATATTTTTTTATTCACATCGATATTCTACTAGTTGAATAATCACATGTAATATCAATATCTAATTTCATAATGATGGAATACATAATGTCAGACATCATAACCACATAGTCAAGGCCACGTGGCAAGACTACAAGTAATTTTGTTTTCAAGGACTAGTGACAAGACAATAGTTTGTCTCATGAGACCTACTGAAACATCATGAAGCTATAGCGGGATCCACCAGTCACTTACTAAGTCCAATTATTTCCTCATATGAAAATTTTGAAACATGATCTGAACATTCTTTTTTAAACTAGAATACAAAATGTCAATATTTTAACCACAAACCATGATTGGTACAAAAATATCACATCCACAGTAAAAAATAACTCAACAAATACAATAATAAAGATTATATTATAATAATTCAACCTCAATAAAAAATAATTTAGGATATTTACATAGATGAAAATAATCAGTAAACATATTTAAGAGAAATAACCACTTTTCTGGAAAACATTTAAAAGTCTCCCTATTTTTCACGATGATTTTAAAAATAGATTTCTGAGGAAAAGTTTTCTATAACCACATTGAATATTTTGAATGTAGTTTTAATTTTAAAACATTAATGTACATAAATATTAATCCTTAAAACCATTTTTAAATCATGGACATTAATTAGAATGATTTAGAATGACAAATCAATAAATTATTTAAAAAGATATTTTAGTTAAAGAGTTCTTAATCAAATGAGAGACACATGAATACAAATAATTGAGGAATAAAATTAATCAAAAACCTATAATATTATAATAATGAAGGGATTCATGATATACTATGTCGATGGAAATTATATGCACAATATAAAAGTGAATTGTCGCATAACAACAAAGAAGTCTCAATGGAATTTATAATGAGATAAAATTCCTTATGAATACCATATCATTAGGTTAAAGATAAATTAATGACATAATTATTTGTAAAGAATATAAATACACAAAATATGATTGGATATTTATTGTAAATAAATCATCTTACATTCAAACATATTCTTGTAAAAACAACACCAATGACTTTGATGTTTAACTCAATGAATGGAAATTGAGTTCAGATTAATCTTATCATGTTCATATCAATGACATAAGAATTTATAAATTAAATGATTATGTGTATAAAAAGTATATCCACAAAAAAGGAAGTGTAAATTACTATATAAATAAATAAATAGTGATTTCCCACATAATCATAGAGTAAAATAATCAATGAAATTTGCATAGACCCCAATGAGTGGAAATCAAAATTAGAAATTGCCTTATCGATTTGGTAAATTACAAAACATACACCACATAAAAGAAGGATCATAAAATTAAGTTGTAAATACCCATAAATTTAATTATATTACACAAAAGAACCACATACTTACATATGATATCATATATGATCTTCTAATATTTCTTTGTTAATAATATTTAAGTAGTGTCATTGTTTCAGGTGTTAACTAATTCATTTTCATTTATTTTTTTTGTTATGTTAGTCATGTTTGTTATGGATAGGATGTATATGATTCATATCCAGAGTGATATTAAGTTCATAAACATTATTTTTAATCATAATATGAAAACTATTCTTGAATGGTTATGATGGGTAATTAATCTCATCGCGTTCATGGAGACAGTAATCCGTATGTACGCACGAGCGATAATATGATTCTATTGATTGTAAAATAGCAAGTGATTAGATGGTATATAATATATAAAGAATCATTAAAATGATATATTTATTATTTAAATCAATTATAATCATTATTATACCCATCAAAATAATTAAGTGTTGAATAAAAACTACACTTCGACGTGGTGATGGTAAGCCGTACGTACGCACGTATGGTGACTTTGTCATTTACAGGATGGATAGAATAATGAATATGGTTATACCATATTTATAATAAAATAATAGAAAATAGAAGTTACTAGAGTTATTATTTTGGTATGTAAAAACAAATAAATAGGATGTGGAAGAAAAAAAGAACTTTGAAAGAGGTGATAAAATTAATACCTCTTCTTCGGGTGCATCATTTTGATTTGATCAAAAGGTCTCCTTAGGTTGTATTTATAATCAAATTAAGTACTGTAGTTTCAATTTATAGTAGTTGGGAGGATATTTGAGAAGGTTTTTGCCAATAAAAGTGGATTTGGAGGTCTGAAATTAAGATTAGGGGATGTAACCTTTTATAAGAGATGTGAGGGTCACTTTAGGAAAATTTTAAAATATTATTTTATTATAAAATCTTTTTTCAGTTTATAATGGCTCCAAATGGATTTATTTAGATGTTAAGAAGGTGAGGGGTCGAAAAACTCTCAACCAATAGGTTTTATAAAGGTTTATGTCACCATATTAACCTTATTTTTTAGATTTAACTCTTATTTAAATAGTATAACTTTTACCATGCGGTCTAGTATTATTATAATAAATGGTTAATAAACATAGTCTAAAAATACAAGAATACCCCAAGTGGGTCATTAGTGACATAGAAATCATTATATGATTCGTGTGGCCGAATATTACATTTTTTTGAATATTATAACATTTAATAATATAGTATTTTTTTAAAAACTCATTTACGTCAATCTTGACACTATTTTGTATTTGGTTTTATTTAAAGTCATATCAAATTGATTACATAGAAAAAAATTAATTAAATAAACTCTAACATGTCTTATTAAACTATTAAATTCATGGTATATATTAAAAGTCTCAATTTACATATATTATAATATTTATAATATCAATTATTTTAATCATTTATTAATTAGTTAATTACTGCATCAACATTGTATCATAAATAAATTTAATTATTTAATGTATAAAATTTATAACTAAAGTACCATGATGTATGAAATCTTTTTACCTTTCTAATAAATATTTATAGTTAAATTTATATTATGTATAACCCTATATTAGAAATGGTTTCGTTATTAAATATTGAATTTTACACTTTTCACTCTTCTTTAAATAAAATAATAGTAAATGTCTTAATCTTATCCAAGTGGATAAAAAAGGATCGTATTTTATTACTATGGATGTTTTTTTGTCGAAATATACTTATCTAATAGAATTAGGGCTTGTGTTAGGGTAATTATAATATCATTTTAATATTTAATTTCCATATATACTTTTAACCATGGTAAATTAAATTCAAAAGTAACTATTCACCAAAAATTATTTTCATGCATTTGAACCACATTTTACTTAATGATATCAACATCACCTCTCATATTTTTTAAATTCATAAGAGGTAAAATTATTTTTAATGAAAATTTGCAAATGTGCCTAGAAGGTGGGTAAATGCAGTTAAAATGTAAAATAAAATTTAATACATCTAATATTATTATAAAATGACTCCACTGAATTAAATTGGACATATATAGGTTTTTTTTATCTTTTTTTACATTAAAATATAATTAAATAAAAATAATAATTATTTATATAAATGTCAATTTTAAACAATAATGTAGTGGTTTTCACTTTTCATCAAACATTGAATGTTTTCAGAAAAATACCAAAAATTAACCCTAAACAAATTTTGATATTACAAATTAAAAAATAAAATTTATTTCACCAAATTAATAACATATAATTTTTATTAATTAATTTTAAAAAATATTCCCGTTGTTAGAACCAGAATGTGGGTTTTTAAGAAGTAAAAACTATCAAAAGATTGATATGTGTTTATATCCAATTGAAATGTAAAATTACGTCCAAATACCAATATTATATTAAATGATAAAAATATAATATAATTATACTTCAAAACCATTACAATGTATAATTTAACACTATAAATTATTTTGGTTGAAAAAGTTGTTTTTAAGTAAAATTTAGTATTTTTCACTATTCATCAAAATATGAAAGTTATTCAAAAAGCACCGAATATTTATCCAAACTAAATATTTCTATACATATTCTATATAATAATTTTATTTTGTCAAATTGAATATATAAAACTGTGAAATATTGTATTTAAAAAGGGTTCTCCATTAAAATGTGGTAAAATTGCATTTTTGAAAAATACTTTTTTATCTAAAAAATGGAATTTGTTCTTATATTTTGTTTAAGAAACACATAATATGGTTATTAATATTATATTGATTAAATAAAATTCAAAATGAAATTAATATTATTCATAACCGCTTTTGGAACACCTAGTTTGGTAAGTCATGGTGCACTCAAACTTGGTGTTGTGTGTGGCACAATATAATGAATTACGATAAAGAAAATAACTTACTGTGAAATATTCAAGGTGTTACAGTCTTCCCCCCTTATGGAAAGTGAATCCTTGCAATATTAAAATTGGTCATGGGAACATCATTGTAAGTCCCACATCAGAAAAATAGTCAATCAAACTATCACTTTAAAATAAAGAAATAGAAGTACAATGGTCACCTGAGATAACCCATACTAGGTTTCTAGGTTTGTAGAAATTGATATGGATGATATACTAAGTGTCATGTATTGATATAGAGTGATAGAAAACACGATCAAGAGAATTTTAACAACAAAATAACCCCAGACTTTTGATGGGTTAAACTGTCAATAGTTTCCCAGTAGGAAAAATAAATAGACAACATTTTATTGTCTAAAGTTATTTTCATAATGCTGGGGAATTTATTTATGAGATTCACAAAGAACATAAAGAGATATACTTAATTTACAATTAGAGTTTTATCCTTTATAAATTTCTATCACAAAATCATATTTTCTCCAAATTATGAGTATTCAAGATGAAATGGTCACACCTAAAGTGCTATAATCAACTTATAAAGAATCACATAATCCACAAAAGATGAACTCTATATTTCCATTTTCTTTATACATTTACCAAAAATAAAATTGTTAGTAAAATGTTAGATGATCCCCAAAAAGAATAATCCTTTAGAGAATGAAATACTACTCTTAATATCAAAAATTAAACAAATAATACACAAAGTTCAACAAAAGTCATTCAATAAACAATTTCCTTGAAATTCATCAAAATAATCTAAACTATGTTTGAAGCCCAAAATTCCGAAGGATTTGATTATATAGTCTTCCATGATAAATCTTATCACTTATCTCCATATAACATCGACTACTCTTAATGTCACATACTTAAAAGTAATTAACCTAAACACTTATACTCTATGATAAGTTAATCATTTCCATAAATAACCAAAATCACTATAGGTTCACAATAAAAACATAGATTCATCCAAAATAAGAATCCACTATTACTCCTCAAATGAAATTCCATAGTATTCTATTTTCCATAGGCAGATAGTGTTACCAAAAGAGAAAACATATTCCAAAATAAAATTTATCACCTAATCACCAAATCATATTCCTATAGTTAGGAAATCCATCTGATAAATCATGTGTTCCCAAAATCAACATATTATTGATCTATAATATTATTTAATTAAAAATAATCAGTCATACTAACTGAGGACTTCATGTAGTCCAGTGGTAGGTGATAAATTCCAGTCACACATTGGTTGTTGGTTCGATTGCCATAGATTGTTTTGACATGAATGGTAGTTACTATGTTAATGTGTTATCCTTTTTCAAAAACTATATAATTGAAAACATTCCGAAAAATGAGATAAATTCCTAAAAAATAACCCTAACATATTTTAACCATAAAGGTTATCTCATAAATTTCATTTTCATCCCAAAAAGTAATACCTTATAACTGCCTCTATTCAAGGATCATGTAATCCCAGATGGTTCATTATAATTATATCCAGAATAGAAAAGTTAATTCTCCCTCAAATAGAATTTTCACCTAAAAATTGGATGGTTACACATAGAAGAGAAAAGTATTCCAAAGTATTCCCACAAAAAAAGATCATTAATACTTTTAAACATTTCTACATCCATTTATTTCAACATAGGTTCTTCCTTGACCTAGAGGTTATCCTATAGAATAGGGTATTGACTTGGGTAATGCCAAGGTCCCCTCCATTTATGGAAAATGACTGTAATTGTATTCTTAGGATCATTTTTATTTTCTTCTATAGTAATATTCATTTTTCCTTGGGAATTCATTACTTTGTGTCCTACTTTCCCACACATAATGCATTTCTTTGTTCAATTTAGACTCTTTCTCGGGTGTCTCCTTCCACATTTCCTACATGATGGAAATTCATATTTCTTTTCTCCATGGTCTCCACTACTGGAGCTCTTGTCATTATCCACCTTTATCATTTTTATTGAGTTTTGGATTTTATTAATGTATATATTGTTGATAATATTTTTGGAAACCATCTTCAGAAAGACCATAATATATTTCACAGCTATCCACATTCCATTTAGTTGCTCATCTCTACCATCATTCCCACCTTTTAAATCATGTTAATTGTTACTATGACCTTCTTGGAATCTAGCCATTGACTAAAGCTAGAAATCATAGTGTGGGTAACAATATTCATAAAATTATTTGGAGGAAATCATGACACCTTATTTTAAATCTAAAACACGATAGGATTCATCATGGTTATTTATTCTAATCTTATTTTAAAATCCTTTAAATTAGTTTTTAATGAAAATGTGAATTATCTTAAGCATATCCCTCGGGGGTGTCATAACCAGTAGTGCATTAAGGCCCGTTATCATGTACCACGATTCCCCAGGTCAAGCCCAAAACTCCTCTTCGGAGTTTTAACTCCTAGGTAAATCAGTGCCAGAGCCGCCTCTACCTACTCGAATCAAGAAAAGGAATGTATTTCTTGGAAAATACACAAAATATCAACATTACTAAAATTATTGGATGTTATTTTTGTACTAATCCTTAAATTATATCTTAGGGTAATGTTCTCTAATCGTAATTTTTTTAAATCTAGTTTCCAAGGTTTGTACAAAATTTCCTCTAATACCAACTATAACGCCATGACCCTAGTTACCCAGAGTCAGTGCATTATTACATAACATTGGCATGATCAAAAGAGATCAGGTCTCGAAAGACCAATTATTTTATTATCTTTGGAAGTACTAGATACATACATAAGATTTACATTACACCATTAAATAAAAAATACAACATTGTGTCCCCTTTGAACACACTCATAACCATGATCCTCTCCCTGTAGGTCAAAGAAAATATACTTCTTCAAATCTTGGGAAAAAGAAAACATAAAAAATGGGTGACCTCAGATTCTCAGTAAGGATAACAATATAGAAGAAACATTCAAAAATAATCATAAACATTTATGGAAATGTATAAGACTAAAACATAAGCCTTTTAAAATGAATATTTAGTATAATATGAAAAATATAAATCAAATAATTCCATTTACTTATTCACATTTATATTATAATAGTAGAATAATCACATGTAATATCAATAGATAATTTTAAAATGATGGAATGCATAATGATGGATATCAAAACCACATAGTCAAGGCCTTGTTCGATGAATACTAATAAAGATTTTATCAAGGACTTATCCCAAGACACAATTTTGTCTCATGAGACCTACCAATGTATGAATGAGATATAACGGGCTCCACCCATCACTTTCAAAGTGAAATGTATTCCTCATATGAAATGGTTGAAACATAATATAAACATTCATATTAAAACTAATATACTAAATGTCAATATTTTAACCACAAACCATGAATGGTTTAAAAATAACACATCCATAGTCAAACATAACTCATTCAATATAATATGAAATATTGTGTTATAATAAATCAACATCAATCATGAATAATTAAGGATATTGGCATAGTTGAAAATAACCAGTAAAACTATTTGATAGAAAGAACCCCTTTTTCTTGGAATCATTTAAAAGTCTCGTTATTTTTCAAGAAGATGTTAAAAATAGTTTTTTTGAATCAAAGTGTCCCATAAAACTGTGAATATTTTTAATTAAATTATAATTTTAAAGCATTCATGTCTATATAAATGAATACTTAAATCCATTTTTAATTCATGGACATTAATGAGAATGATTTAGAAGAATAAATATTTAAAAATTTTAAAATGATATTTTAGTTATAGAGTACCTAATAATATGAGAAACGCTTGAATAAAAATAATTGATGAATAATATTAATAAAAAAATTATAATATCATGACAATAATGTGATTCAAGATATAATATGTCAAATGACAGTATATACACCATGTAAAAGTGAATTGTCGTATAACAACAAAGAAGTATCAATGAAATGTAAATTGAGATGAAATCACTTATAAAGACTATATTCATAAGGTAAAGATATATCAATGACATGATTATGTGTGAAATATATAAATACACTCAATATGATTGGATATTCAGTGTAAGTAAATTAGAGTACATTCACACATATTCTTGTAAAAATAAACCCAATGACTTTGATGTTTAACTCATTGAATAAAAGTTGAGTTAGGATTACTCTTATCAAGTTCATATCGATGACTACAGAATTTATCAATGGAGTGATTTTGTGTATAAAAATTATATCCACACAACGGGGAGTGTAAATTGATACATAAATAAATATATAGTGATTTCTCACACAATCCTGGAGTGAAATAATCAATGAAGATTGTGTAAAACCCAATGTCTGGAAATAGAAATTAGAAATTCCCTTACCAATTTTGTAAATTTCGAAACATAAACCCCATTAAAGAAGGATCATGCAATTAATATTTAAATACCCATAAATTAAATTATATTACACAAAGAATACAATCATGGGTAGTACATACACCACACAAAATTAAATCGTGGCAATATAGCATAAATATCACATGAATAAAAAGTGAGATGAAAACCACTTACCTTGTACTTTTACTTAGTTGAGGGTACATTAACCTCCTGTAGAATATTTTAATCAGTTTTATTAAATTATTAAATAATCAAATAAATAAATATGGTATCATATATATTCTTCTAATATTTCATTGATAATAATATTTCAGTAGTATCATTGTTTCGGGTGTTAACTGATTTGTTTTCCTTTAAATGTTTTGTTATGTAGGTCACGTTTGTTATGGATATGATGTATTTGATTCATATACATAATGATATTATGTTCTTAAACATTATTTTTAATCAAAAAATTAAAATTAATCTTGAATGGTTACGATGGGGAATGAATCTAATCCCATTCGTGGATAAGGTAATCTGTATGTACGCACACGCGACAATATCATTCTATTGATGGTTAAATCTTATGTAATTGGATGGTATATCATATATAAATAATCATTAAAATTTTATATATATTATTTACATAAATTATTTTCATTATTATACCCATCCAAATAATGAAGTGTTGAATGACAAACTACACCATGACGTGAAGACGGTAAGCCATGTGTACGCACATATGGGGACTTTGTTACTCATAGGATGGATATAATAATAATCCATATGGTTGTGACATATTTATAATAAAATAAAAGTATATAAAAGGTACAAGAGTTATTTTTTTTATGGAAACAACAAAGAAAGATGATGTGTAAGAATAAAAGAACATTGAAAGAGGTGATGAAATTATTACCACTTATTTAGGTGCTTCCTTTTGATTTGATGAAAAGGGATCTTTAGGATGGGTTTCTGATCAATTTAAGGAATTTAGGTTGAATTGATGGTATTTTGGAGGATACTTTAGCTGGTTTTTTTTAGAGAAAAGGGGATTTGGAAGTGTGAAATTATGAGAAGGGGAAATACCCTTTTATAAGACATGTGAGAGTCACTTTAGGAAAAGAGTGAAATATTATTTTATTATAAAATCATTTTTCAGTTTATAATAGATCCAAATGGATTTTATTGAGGATATGGTGGGTATGGGTTTAAAACCGTTCAAACCATAGTTTATAGACATGTTTAGGTCAATATATTAACCTTATTTGTTAGATTTAACTCTTAGTTAAATAATTTAACTTTTACCATGTATTCTTGTATTAATATAAAAAATGGTTATTAAACATAACATTAAAAGATAAAAAACCCCATGTGGTTCATTAATGACATATCTATCATTATAGGAGTACTTTGGGCAAACCGTAGATTTTTAGGAATATTATAAAATATATTAATATATTATTTGTTTTAAAAAATCTTTTTTGACAATTTTGACACTTTATTATTTGGTTTTTTGTTAAAGTCATATCAACTTGATTCCTTCTAAATAAATTCTTTAAATAATCACTATAATATCATATTAACATAGAAAATTCGTTGAATGCATCCAATGTCGCAATTCACATTTATTTTAATATTTTTAATATTAATTATTGTAATCATTCATTAATTAGGTAATTACTACATCGTCATTGTGTCATAAATAATTTTACTTATTTGATGTCTAAAAATTATAAATAAAATACCATGATGTATAAAATATTTTCATCTTAATAATGAATCTTTATAGTCAAATTTATCTTATTTTTAACTCTATATTATAAATTTTTTAGTTATTAAATATTGAAATTTACACTTTTAACTCTTTTTTAAATAATATAATAATAAATGTCCTAATCTAATCCAAGTGGATCAAAAATAATAATATTTTATTTATAAGATTTATTTTGATATAAATATTCTTATCTAATAGAATTAGGATATTTTTTAAGGTATTTATAATATCATTTTTACCTTTAATTACCCTATTAACTTATAACTTTGGTAAATAAAATTCAAAAGTTATTATTCACCAAAAATTATTTTCATCTTATTGAACCACATTTTACTTACTGATAATAAATATGTCACTCAGATTTTTGAAATTCAATTCAATGAAGTGGTAAAATTATGTTTTATGCAATATTTGCAAATGTGCATAAAATGTGGGTAAAAGGCATTAAAAAGTTTAATAAAAGTATATACATCTTATCTTATTATAAAATGACATCAATGAATTAAATTTTCCTTCTATAGGTATTATGTATAGATATTTACATTAAAATAAATTTATATAATTATTATTATTATTTAAATAAAGGTCAGTTTTAAACAGTAACACAATGTTTTTCACTATTCATCAAAAATTAAATGTTTTTAGAAAAATACCAAATATTAACCCTAAGATAATGTTGATATTACCAATTAGAAAATGATTTATATTTCACCAAATTCAAATCATATAATTCCTATTAATTAATTTAAAAAAATACTCTTGTTTTCATAACCAGAAAGCGAGTTTTTTAGAAGTAAAAACTATAAAAAGATTGATATGTGTTTATATTGAATTTAAATGTAAAATTACATCCAAAGAAAAAAATTGAATTAAATGAAAAAATTATAATATATTTATACATAAATCCAATTCAAATGTATAATTTAACACTACAACTAATTTTGATTGAAAATTTTGTTTTTAATTAAATTTTAGTGTTTTTCACTAATCATGAAAATATGAAAGTTATCAGAATAGCAATGAAAATTTACCCAAACTACATTTTTATGTCCTAATTCTGAATAATACGTTTATTTTGTCCAATTGAATATATAAATGTTTCAAATATTTGATTTAAAAATTGTTCTTCCTTAAAAGTATGTAAGATTACAATTTTAAAAAATACTTTTTTTAGCTAAAATGTTGAATTGTTTCTTATATTATGTCTAAGAAACCCATAATATTGATGTTAAAATTATATAGAGTATATGAAATTCAAATTTCAATTAATACTATTCCTAACAACTTTTTGAATGGCTAGTTTAGTAAGTCGTGGTGCACTCGAACTTGGTGTTGCATGTAACACAAGCTGTGGAATTACATTAATGAAAATAACATACTATAAAATCATGGGGTGTTACATTTTATATATAAGAATTAAATATTTTCTAAAATTATAAATATAATTAATTGATTATATATTCTAGATATTGAGATTCTTTCTTGAGAGATTCAAAATTAAGAAGGTCAATAATTATTTAAATCCAACACACATTAGTCATATTTTCCTTGGAAATATAAATGAGAAATACATCCTAAAATACCATAGAAATAAATTATTTAAATAATTAAAAAATGAAACATTTTATATGTGATATTAAAAATTACTGTGAAGGATTTCAAAAGGATCATGTAGTGTAAAATGTTCATGGTCTAGTGGAATCTCCGATCTCATAAATAGTGATGTTTACAGACCAATGATCACATAATAAATTCTGTTTTTGTGGTACTTTATTACATTTAATGATAAATAAAGTTATTATATTTATTTTTCATAATGATAAATACATATTAAACATTTAAAAAGACCATATAGATTCATTAAAAATTATAAAATCTACTGGGGAAATATATTATGTTTCGTTAACTAGATAAGGATGGTGAATACCCCATTTTGGATTTTACTGGTCATCTATAAGACTGTTGAATTTTTATACAAATAAATCCTCCATGAACATTAATAATGGATGGGAATATCTAATAAGAGTAATAATACCTTATTATACATGAATCAATTTATGACAAGTCTGTGCGACCTTTCTAGTTCATTCTATGCTTATGCTCTATAAACTGTAACATTCATACATAACTGTGTCACATATAAACTATTAATGAAGAATCCATATGAAATATAGTTTGAGAAACTTATTAAAATGTATTTTATTTTTATTGGGGGTTTTTATGAACTTATAAAATTATTGGATTTTGGGAATTGTATCCCAAAATCCAAAAACATATTCACTTTAATTTGTGATCCTAAGGATACCATGAGTTATTATTTCTATACTAATACTTAACAAAATGTGTATGTGGCCCCAACATCAGTATTTACTAAGAAGTAATATATAATTTAAACAATTATTGGGATGAATTTTTATCATATTTAATTCAAATATGAAGAATCTAGAAGTGTGTCTACATTGAAGTTGTTCTAGTTCCATAAAGGGTTATAGAAACAAAATCCCAAGATATATAATAAAAATAAAGGTTTGGAGTATTTTTTAGAATAACAGTAAAACATTATTTATTATAGAAAATTTTGATGAGTTAATGTTCAAATAAAATAATCATAATACCTATAGAGAGTCCATCATTATTTCTAACTATGATAAATCATTCAAATATATTGAATCTGAAATGGGAACCATATATGGAAACCACAACTGGAAATAGGTGAATGAACCTAGTGGTTTTTGTTCTATATATTATAATTCGGGTTTATAACATAAAACAAACATTTATGATATATTTTATTCGAATAAAGTACTCATAGTGGAAAACTATATAATTAAATTTATGGTATTCGGTATAAAGAAATCATTTTAATTATTGTAATAATAAAGTCTATTAAAATATTTCATTCCAAAGTAGGTAATATTATTTTTGAGATATATAATATGGATATACAAACTTATTTCCATAATGGGTATTTATTCATGAATATGTATGTGAAACAATGTATAGTTTTTTATGTGTAAAATGATTCTTCTATATAGTGAAAGTGACCACACTCCATTTACCGATTGAAGAAAGAATCTTGGAGATGAAATATTAATTTTGATAGTTATTTCAGATAGTTTTTTTCATAAAAACAAGTATGATTACAATGTATTTAATCGAGTTAGTGGTATTTTGGTTCTGTTTTAGATATTTACTATGGCTCACATATTCCTTGTCAAAAATGAAATTATATATTTATACTCTATAATGATATAGTTGGGTAAATGATTCACTACGAATGAAATGGGTGAACTATCCAACATTCTAGGTATGAAGATCTATAGAAAACCACAAATATAATATATAACTATTTCATAATTTTGTATTAATAATCAATAAATCTCACAAAAAATGATATGAGTGCTGAAAAGGATTAGATTTTTTGGAAACATGGATATAGAAAAAACTGATACATAAAATAACTTTGACATCTCCCTCTATGTTGTTCATATATTGAAACCTTCATAAACATATCTTACATAAAACCTTCAATCATAATCATTTGAAGGGAATCATATGAAAGGTTGATCTCAAATACTCATTAATGTTAAAATAAGGAATACATTATTGATCATTAAACCATAACACAAGAATAAATTTATGAGAACATGATATTAACATTTGAATAAATTCCACAACAAAAAAACAATACAAATATGAGACATGAAATCAATCATGGTAGATCATAAGACATGTATAATAATGGGACCAATTAATACGATCCATGATAACATATCATAAGAAAATGACAGATGTTTTTAGGATACACTTATGAATAGAACATTAAACTTTTATTTAACACTCACTATAAATACTATAACAGTGGATTGGGTTCACTCTCCATACCATCATATAATTAGTAAGTACTACTCCCATGACTAACATAGTAGATAGAGTCACTTACTGAACTAGTTTTACTCCCTATTTTATTCCTTATTATCTCATGAGACATCATTCATTAACCTATACATTAAAGGATATATAATTCTAGAACCACCCATACAATAATGGAAATCATACATACCACAAAACATTAACCTTATCATAATATAATCATATAATCATTTCATGAACCATTTAAAGTAAATGAGTTTCATAAATATTTTACTATAGAATAACAAGTGGAAAATAAATGGGTTTCATTATAGTTTCATTAAATCATAATAAAACCATGTAGAAGAAACGAGATTCATATAACAATCCTTAAATCATCACCATCATAATGCATCCAATTAAATAAAAAGTATGGTATCATTGGACCATATCTTGACTAAATCATATGTAACATTAAAGGATGTTATAAAACATGAAAAATTCATTTAAAATATCATAAGATTATATCATGAGGAAAATACCCATTCATTTTGAAATCACTTATTTCAAATATATGAAATTAAAAAATTATTATTGATAGAAATTTCTATGAAGAGAACCCATTAAACTTGTAAATGTTGTTTCAAATCAATAATTAGTTTTAATTACCATAAATTCTATTCATGGTGTGTTTGTTAAAATAACGAATCGTTTTTGATTTTTTGAAACAATTCAGAACTACCTCATTCAATGAAAGGAAATAAGATCAGTTTTATTAATATTTCAGAAATTAAAACAGGGGTAGTTATGAATTTATGAAATAGTACAATAATATTAATAACATTCTTGAATATATTTTTATAAAACATTGATATATAAGGAAAAGTAAATTCTACAAAAGAGATAATGTCACGACCCCCTCCCACCAAATATTCCCCTCCTGAGTTGGCAATGGTGGATGGGAGATAATGACCCCCGAGTCCCGCCTCCAGTAGGCCCCGGGGTGGCGACTAGCACCAAGGGTATGAGTTTTCACAAATATGGGAGGCATTACCCTTTTTATTATTTAAGATCGGGAAATAGGTCAAGTCCACCAACAAAAAGGAAAAAAAACAAGTGTATAGAAATAAACCCAATCCAATCCCACATGCATGTTTAAATAGTTATGAAATAAGGTACAAGTACAAGAAAGCTCAAAAGTACAATACCAAAATAAACAAAAGTACAACAACTACAACAACTCTAACTTTCCCGGCTAGTAGAGTCATGCACGGCCCTGGTAGTCCTCCTGGAAACCTGAACATAAATGTAGGGTGAGCATACAAGTATACTCAGTAGGGAAACCTAAAGCTCTCGTGCACATGTGGGGAGACATCATAATGTCCCATGTGAACAACAGAAGAAACCTAGCAAGGAATTCTATCCATCCAACCTCACCAGCCACACTAACCAAAAACACAATCACAATAGGTAGTAGTATATAAGAACAAGAGTATTGGGTACCCCGCACCATTTCCCACTAGTCAGCTGCTCTTCCTAATGGAAAACATCATGAAGCTGCCACACTCTTCCCGCCCACACACACCTGGGCCTCAAAAACCACGTATCCCGCCCGCACACACCTGGGCCACCCAAGCCACATGTCTGGCCCACACACACCTGGGCCTCACAACCCCGCATCCTACCCGCACACACTTGGGCCTCAAAACCATGCATCCATCCTGTACACACCTGGGCCTCATCCCGAAGATTCTTGGGAACATTAATAGTAATAGATCTCTCGCCCGAAGACACTTGGGCCTCATCCCAAAGATTCATGAAAAAAAACATGCCCAAAGAGTCTTGGGCCAAAACCACCCCAATCTAAACCTACATGAAGGGTCTTAGGTGTAAGGTCACCTCAAGCCATCACATCCTAGGGAAGAAGGAGCAGGAAGGAGCTAGTAACTAAGGGGAAAACACCCTCTCCCATGAAATAGGAGTGTTCAACATTATGTGCTCAACATGGGTGCGGTGCGATAAAACCCAAAAGATACATATTCATATATGTATACCAAACACACAGCCCAACATATGGCTTCTAAACAGAGAAACTGAGCATGTCACTCGGCACTGCTACTTCAAAGCATGCATACAACAAAAAACCCCAACCCCATTTAGGTTTTCACATTTAAGCAGAATTAATTTAATTAGTTCTTTAACTAATGGGAAAATTACTGCAACCAACCATATTAAACGTTCGTGAAACATATCACTGCCATCCACAAATCAATCTAGGAAAACACAAGCAGCACAACAAGTCCCTTTTTATTAACAAACCAACCCAATGATTGTTATTCCCATTCCAAAACCATGACCCACCATTTATTTAATTCTTCCACTTTTTATTTATTATTTACAACCCATAGTTCGTTCACATTCAAGCCCATCCCAGCAGCCCCGCTACCAACCACCATAACCACAATCACACTGAAACTCGTACATCACTATCCCGTTAATAGAATTTATCGCAGCCCCGCTGCCCATCACCAACATAGTATTCACACCAACCCACAACCAAGGAAACCGCAACCCCGCTGCTCACCCGATCCACAACAACCTACAAAACACCCCCATCACATGCCACGTATCCAAGCCAACACCCACATGTTCCTTATTCCATTTTCTTTAACCGAGGTGATCACACAAGGGTTCCATATTTTAATCAGCCAACTTTACGTGATTAGCCAATTTTCACATTCAACAAAGTTTCCTTCCACAAAAATGGTCTATAAAGATAGGGAAACATTTAATTGTGGAATAAAAGGCCCCCAATGACTGTGATTTTCTATAGGCATAAGCCTATTTAATTCACAACATAATATCATAGGATATAATGATAAACATAACAACTTCTCCATCCCATTATATAAGCCAATTATTGTCTTTATTAAACCGGTTCAAATGTGTTTCACGTAAACAAGAGGACACCCACCCTGCATGTTGCACAAATTAGAGAGACGAAGGTAATATCCCTACCTCAACAGGTTCTAATCACAACGATCCCCCAGATCAACTATAGAAGACATCTATTGGTGTCTGTCACTTCTGTCGAATCTCAGAAAAACCTCCTCGGGTGTATGTTGGAAAGTAAAGGCCGACATAAAGAGAATGGATCCAAGCTCATAAGTTCTGCCTCATTGTTACGATCCCGTGGCCGCTGATGGATCATAAATCAGAGCTCGGACGAAGAAGTTATGGAAGAAAAGAACCTTCGAGTCTCTTGGAAGAGCTCTACTCAGAGGAATGGGGAGGAGAGGGGTGTGTTGAAAAGGAGGAGGGGAACCCTCCATTTATAGGCATGAAAAAAAAGTACACAGCTTGTACTTTATGGTACACAGTGTGTACTTAGCCCTTTGACACGGTCACCACGCGGCTTCCAACACGGCCTTCAACGCGGCACACGGCTATTGACTGGTCAACACACATTTTGAAGGTAACACATACGTGGGGAGGGACTACACGACATGTAGTATTGGCTACACGGTGTGTAATCATTCATTTCACATGGAAAGGACACGACCATCAACACGGGGTATACTCAAAAAGGTGGTAAATGACTTGTACTCACACTACACGGCGTGTACTTACAAAATTCTAGAAAGTGTGGGAAAAGTCCATTTTTCCTCCAAAAGACTTTGTGACCTTCTTCTTGACAAAGGAATGGGCAGGAGTGGTCCGGGCCTTGACATCAAATACCTCTTAAAACATTCTCGTCCCCGAGAATTCAAAAACCAACTGAGAGGAACACAACATGATACCTCTAAGGGTTCTCATTATAACAGGAACCCAACTAACAACCCTATTCATATGTGTTAGGCCTTCCTTCTCCTACATCGAGATATTTTCCGCTTTAGGCGGCACTGACTCGCCTTCATGGGTTTAATTGCAATCGCATTAATGTGTCTCGATTAAGGATTGGGTCTTCCCGCTTCCATATATTAGGATTTTCCAACTTGCACTGCCTCCAACACCATACAACCCACACATTTCCCGAACATGTGGTTTGGGAAAAAATTCCTTCTCCTATATCTAGATATTATCCACATTAGGTGGCACTAACTCGCCCACATGGGTTCAATCACATCCTCATTAATGTGTCTCGATTAATGATCAGGTTTTTCCCTTTTCCCACACATCCAGACATGCTACACACTTCCACAGAACAAGGAAACAAAAGTTCTCATAACTGACAACCCAAGAAATCCATAAATCAAAGGTACAGAGTATAAAATCAATACAAATCTCATAAGAACAAGGGAAAACACAAGTCAAAACAACTCAGGGTACTGAGCGTGCATCTGGGCCTCTCGCTCCCAAGTGCTCTCCTCAAGGCCTCCATGCCTCCACAACACACGAACCAACGGAATGGTTCGTCCACGGATCTCCTTATGTTTACAATCCTCGATTCTGACTGGTCGTTCCTCGAAGGTCCTGTCGTCTCCCATATCTAACTCCCCCCAGTCGATAACGCAAGAGTCATCATGTAAGTATCGACGAAGCTGGGAGATGTTGTAGACATCATGAACCTTCTCTAACTGAGGTGGAAGGGATATCAGATATGACACCTCACAGACTCTCCTCAGCACCTTGAAAGGACCGATGAACCTGTGGGAAAGCTTACTCTCCTTCCCGAACCTCCGCTGCCCCCATCGAGGGGAAACCTTAAAAACACATGGTCTCCCACCTCGAACTCCAAAGGCAACCTCTGACGATCATCATAAGACTTCTGTCGGTCCTGAGCTGCTTTCTTCCTCTCACACACAAGCTGAACTTTCTCTGTGGTTCTCTATACTACCTCTGGCCCAAGAGAACCTGTCTCGCCAACCTCTGCCCAGTCAATTGGTGAATGACATGGTCTTCCATAAAAATCCTCAAATAGTGCCATGCCAACAGTAGAGTGGAAGATGTTGTTGTAGGAAAACTCCACTAAAGGCATGTGTCATACCCATGATCCTCCAAAATCTAGAATGCATGCTCACAGCATGTCCTCTAACGTCTGGATAGTCCACTCTGTCAGACGATCAGTCTGGGGGTGGAAAGCAGTGTTAAGGCATAGCTGGGTGCCAAAAGCATATTGTAACCATCTCAAGACATGGGAAGTAAACTGAGTATCCCGATATGAGATGATAGTATTCGGAACTCCATGAAAATGAAAAACCTCATCTACGTACCTCTGTGCTAAGGTACTCACCAGGCCTGACTCCTTAATTGCTAAGAAGTGATCTGATTTCGTCAGTCAGTCCACCACTACCCAGATAGCATCATAACCACCCTGAGCTCTGGGTATTCTTGTGACGAAGTCCATTGGTATTTCATCCCACTTCCACTCAGGGACGTCTATAGGATGTGACAAACCACTGGGAACACGGTGTTCAGTTTTTACTTGCTGACACACTAGGCACCTAGCCACAAACTCAGCCACTTCCCGTTTCACCCCGGGCCCCCAAAAATGTTCCCTCCGGCCTCGGTACATTTTTGAAACTCCTGGATGTACTTCCAAGGCTGAGATATGGAAGTCATGGAGAACTCCCTCATGCATCGCCTTCGGAAAAAACAACCTTCCATGAAAAAGAATCTGATGTCGGCTGTCCTCTGACCATCCTTCTGGAGCATTCCCCTGTTCGACACGATCCCGCATTACTTCCACCTCGGAGTCCCCACACTGAAACTCTTCCACCTACTGAAACAAGGAGGACTGCACCGTTATATGAAACAAACAGCCTCTAACACCTTCTATCCCTGCATCTATGTTCAAGGAAGTCAACTATCACATAGTTTTCCAAGCATTAGCAGATTCCCGAACTACTTCCTTATGTGACATCCTGCTCAGGGAATCAGCCACAACGTTGCCCTTCCCATTAGTGTAAGAGATCTCAAAGTCATAGTCTTGGAGAAACTTGACCCATCTCGGCTGCTGCATGTTCAGGTCATGTTGGGAGAAGATTTAACGTAAGATCTTGTGATCTGAGAAGACCATGAAGTGCACCCCAAAGAGGTAATATCGCCAAAACATCTGGGAAAACACTACTTCTGCAAGCTCTAGGTCATGGGTGGCATAGTTACACTTGTGAGGGCGTAACTGCCTAGACCCATAATAGATCACACCCTTCTTATGCATCAGCACGCACCCCAGATCAAGGCCAGAAGCGTCACAAAACATCTCATACAACAACCCTTCCTCTGGAAACCTGATTACGAGAGCACTGAAAAGCTTCTCCATTAGGTAGTCGAATGATTTCTGGCACTGTTCTCTCCATAGGAAGACATTGTTCTTCCTACTCATAGTTGTCAATGGAGCAGCAACTCGAGAGAAGTCTGAAATGATCCTCCGATAGTAACCTACTAACCATAGGAAACTATGAACTTCTGCCATGCTCTCGGGCGCTGCCCCAGAAACAATTGCCTCCACCTTCGACGGGTCCACTAACACTCCATGATGAGACCCCACGTGCCCAAGTAAGTGTACTACTTGTGTCAAGAACATACACTTGACAATTTCCCATAAAGCTGGTGGTGTCGAAGGACTTTCAAGACTGCCTAGAGATGCTCAATGTGCTCTTCTTCTAATCGTGAGTAGATCAGGATGTCATCGATAAACACAACGATGAACCGGTCTAGAAACTCTCAGAAGACAATGTTCATAAGTCCCATGAACACAGCCGGTGCATTCGTAACTCCAAACGGCATCACTACAAACTCGAATTGCCCATACCTGCACCTGAAATCCGTCTTTGAGATGTCACTATCCTTTACCATCACCTGATGATATCCAGGTCGTAGATCAATCCTAGAAAACCAACCTTCTTCCCTCAGTTGGTCGAAGAGATCATCTATCCTTGGAAGGGGGTAACGGTTCTTGACCATTACCTAGTTCAACCTTTGGTAGTCTATGAATATCCTGAGACCACCATCTATCTTCTTCATGAACAGAACTAGAGCACCCCATGGTGATACACTGGGTCGAAAAAAACCCTTCTCCATCATATCGACAATCTGAATCCGCAACTCCAGCAACTCCGAAGGTTCCATCTGATAAGGGGTCATCGAAATGAGACATGCACCAGGATGTAAGTCTATCTCGAACTCAATGTCACATTAGGGGGGGATAGAGTCACAACCTCCTCGATGAAAATATTGAGGAACTCCCTAACAACCTTTGGGACATCTATCATCTCTTTATCAGCTGGAACCACTGATAACCCGCCTAACAAGGAAAGGAGAGGCTCCACACTCCGAATTCCCACCTAATAACTCCTCTCACAAAAAAAAGCTACATGGTTCTCATCCATGTCGGAGAACAAGACCCTTCTTCGGACATAGTCGATAACGACACTAATGGAAAACAACCAATCTATTCCTAGGATGACGTCGTATGGCTACATATGTAATAGAAGAACTTCCCCACTAGATTGATGTGGTATCAACATCATCCCACATCCCCGGAAAACACAAGATATGCTCGTCTGGCCTCCAACTGGTGTACTCAGCACCAGTGGTACGAAATGTCTCTCAACCTCTAGTCCCAAAGCATGGGATAGACCAGGAGAAACAAAGGATTATGATCCTCCCGAATTGAACAAATCAGAAATGAGAGTGTTGAACAAAAAAATCGTACCTCGCACCACCTCTGGTCCTACCGGAACTGCCAACTCTGCTGCGTGGAACTGTCCATGCCCAGCTCCTCTGCCACTCTGATGTCATCTACCTCCCTAACCACATCCTAGTCAAGTTCCCTGAGGAGCAGCCTGAGGTCGTCCTCCCCCTGCAAAGTCTCCCCTCGGAGGAGCGGGGTCCCGCTGCTGCTGGAAGGGCCTTGCCGACAACTGGTGCTGCTGAGGCGGGTGCTGAACCTGCACACCTCCACCGTACTGAGCTTGGGTCGGGCACTGATTCTAAACATTCCCTAAACCTCCACAAGAAAAACACTTCAGCCTTGGGCTCGTAAAAAATGGACTGGAACCCAAAAATCTGAACTGGAACTATGGGGGCCTCCTCCCTACCACACTGAACCTAGAAGGTCCTGTCGCAGGAGACCTGCGGCTGACTGCCTTCCCCTTCGATGAACCTGGTTGGATCCCCTATCGTGGTGCACCTCCCAGCGAGTGCATCCTCTCTACATCCTCTTCCTTCTTCTGTACTGCCATGTAAGTCAGAAGGGTGAAGGGGGTGACAACATACTAGAGCGAAGGACGAAGACCCTCCTCCAAACCTCTCGCCATAGACTTCTCATTTGGAAAGAGATCCAGAGCAAAGCGCAAGGGATCCTTGAACATGATCCCCAACTCTCGTACTGACATACTCCCATGGTGAAGGGAGAGTAACTCTGGCCGCTTCTCCACCTTGATCATGGAAGAAAGGAATTCCTCTCGGAATTCCATCTCAAAGTCAGCCCATGGAACCTCTGTCTCTGTCCTCCCTCCGAGGTAGAGCGTCCACCACTGACGTGCCGCACCTCTCAGCTGACTGACTTCTAGGGGAACCCATTACTCCCTCGGAGAACGAATCAAAGTAAAAGTGATCCCTAGCTCCTCAAGCCACCCCTCCATCTCCATATCTGAAGTAATACCATCGTACTTCTTGAGGGACTGTCGCTGGAAAGAACGGAGAGTCCCCTTCCACTGGTTATCTTCCTCCGCTCGGTCAATCCTCAACTGATCGACCGCCTGAATCTGTTGGGCCTCGGCCGCTTAAGCCACCCGGGGACGACGTTCAGGTGACATAGCTGTATGGTAAACATAGATCTCCTAAGCCCAAGTACTAAGGATATTTCTCAGGGTTTCATTTTATAATTTTATTTCAATTTTTTTCCAGAACACCCAAATCCAGTAAAACACAAACATGATGATGCATGTACCTTCCCTAGGGTCTCTACCCTGCAATCAATGTAGTCTCACTTGGTCGTCTGGTAGGATCAGATTCCATGCATCGGATCATGGGGGGCCCTAAAATCCCGCGTCCTATCAGGTCCTCCCTAGCCTATGTCACACACCAAGATTAAACAACACTATTTCCCTACAATCCCATGAAATCCTCACTGTGCCTAAATACAGACTCCATCCTATCTCTCAACCATTGCTCTGATACCATTCTATCACGACCCCCTCCCACCAAAGATTCCCTTCCAGAGCTGGCAATGGTGAAAGGGAGATAATGACCCCCGAGTCCCGCGTCCAGTAGGCCCCGGGGTGGCGACTAGCACCAAGGGTATGGGTTTTCACAAATATGGGAGGCATTACCCTTTTTATTATTTAGGATCGGGAAATAGGACATGTCAACTACCAAAAAGTAAAATAACAAGTGTATATAAATAAACCCAAACCAATCCAACATGAATGTTTAAATAGTTCTGAAATAAGGTACAAGTAAAAGAAAGCTCAAAAGTATAATACCAAAATAAACAAAAGTACATCAAATACAACAACTCCAACTGTCCTGACTAGTAGGGTCCCTCACGGCCCTGGTAGTCCTCTTGCAAACCTGAAAGTAAACGTAGGGTGAGCATACAAGTATACTCAGTAGGGAAACCTAATGCTCTCGTGCACAAGTGGGGAGACATTATAATGTCCCATGAGGACAACAGAAGAAACCTAGAAAGGAATTCTATCCACCCAACCTCACCAGCCACACTCACCAAAAACACAATCACAATAGGTAGTAGTGCATAAGAACAAGAGTATTGGGTACCCCACACCATTTCCCACTAGTTAGCTGCTCTTCCTAATGGCAAACGTCCTGACGCTGCCACACTCTTCCCGCCCGCACACACCTGGGCCACACAACCACGTATCCCACCCGTACACACCTGGCCCTCAAAACCACACGTCCCGCCCATACACACCTGGTCCTCACAACCACGCATCCCGCCCACAGACACCTGGGACTCACAACCACGCATCCCGCCCGCACACACCAGGGCCTGAAAACCACCCATCCCACCCGCAGACACCTGGGCCTCACAACCACGCATCCCGCCCGCACACACCTGGGCCTCATCCTGAAGATTCTTGGGAACAGTAATAGTAATATAACTCTCACCTGAAGACATCTGGGCGTCATCCCAAAGATTTATTGAAAAAAAACCTTCTCGAAGAGTCTTGGGCCAAAACCACCCCATTCGAAACCTATATGAAGGGTCTTAGGTGTATGGTGGCCTCAAGCCATCACAGGATAGGGAAGAAGGACAAGGAAAAATCTAGTAACTAAGGGGAAAACACCCTCTCTCATGAAATGGGAGTGTTTGGCACTAAGTGCTCAACATGGGTGGGGTGTCATAAAACACAAAAGATACAAATACATCTATGTATACCAAACACATATCCCATCCTATGGCTTCTAAACGGAGAAACTGAGCACGTGCCTCGGCACTACTACTATGAAGCATGAAGACAACAAACAACCCTAACCCCATTTATGTTTTCACATTTCTGCAGAATTAATTTATTTTGTTCCTTAACTACTGGGAAAATAAACACAACCAACCATATCAAACGTTCGTGAAACATATCCCTACCATCAACAAATCATGTTAGGAAAACACAAGCAGCACAACAAGTCCCTTCTTATTAACCAACAAACTCGTTGATTATTATTCCCATTCCAAAACCATGCCCCACCATTTATTTAACTCATACACTTTTTATTTATTATTCACAACCCATAGTTCGTTCTTATTCAAGCCCATCCCAGCAACCCTGCTACTAACCACCATAACCACAATCACACCGAAACTCGTACATCATTATCCCTTTAATATCATTTATCGCAGCCCCACTGCCCATCACCAACATAGTATTCACACCAACCCACAACCCAGCCAATCGCAGCCCCGCTGCTCAACTGATACACAACAACCCACAAAACACCCCCATCTCATGCCACGTATCCAAGCCAACACCCACATGTTATTTATTAAATTTTGTTTAATCGGGGTGATCACACAAGGGTTCTAGATTTTAATCAGCCAACTTTATGTGATTAGCCAATTTCCACATTCAACAATGTTTCCATCCACAAAAACGGTCTAGAAAGATAGGGCAAAATATAATTTCGCAAGCAAAGGCCCCCAACTTTATGCGCGGTACGGCTCAATATTCGTGTTTTAAGTGATGCGCGCTCTTCGTAAACGCGCGTGAGGGGGGTCCAAACGGGCCGAACGAAGTCGGAATGGCCTAAAATCAGACGACAAATACGGGACAGGGATTTCTGAAGTGTTCGAGCAGACGTCACATCAATCGGACGTGCCGTGTGCACGCGGTGACCGACAACGCAGTTCTGGTGTCATGAACGGCCAAAACGGGCGTCCAACGGTCAAATACATAGAGACCGACCTCGTATTGACCTGAAACCACCGGGAAACATTCTAATTATTATTCGTGACATGTACGCGCAGACGGCACGTCAATCGGACGTGCGGTTTGCGCGGTACAGCTCAATATTCGTGTTTTAAGTGATGCGCGTGCTTCGTAAACGCGCGTGAGGGGGGGTCCAAATGGGCCGAACGATTTCAGAATGGCCTGAAATCAGAAGAAAAATATGGTTGAGTGATTTATGAAGTGTTCGAGCAGACGGCACGTCAATCAGACGTGCCGTGTGCGCGCGGTGACCGACAACGCATTTCTGGTATCCTAAACGGCCAAAACGGGCGTCAAACGGTCAAATTCACAGCGGACGACCTCGGATTGAGGCGGGGTTGACTCGTACATGTCTCAAATGACCCATGAATTGTTTTCTTAAAGTATCAACACAACCTGAATGTGTTTGGCCGGTTTTCCGTATGCCAGTTGATGTTTTTCACTTAAAATGATGTCCTTTTAAAACAAAAGACATACACTTTGAGTTGTTCCGACCACACCGCGCCTCGGATTGAGGCAGGGATGATTGGTACACGTCACATATGACCCATGGATTGTTCTCCTAAAGTTTCAATGTAAACCGAATGCGTTTGGTCGGTTTTGCGTATGCCAGTTCTTTTCACTTATAATCCAACCCATTTGAAACAAAACAGACACAGTTAGAGCGGTGTTGGCCACACCGCACCTCAGATTGAGGCAGGAATGATTCGTACACCTCACATATGACCCATGGATCGTTCTCCTAAAGTTTCATTGGAAACCGAATGCGTTTGGTCGATTTTCCGTATGTACTTAAAATGATGTCCATTTTAATCAAAAGAGAGCCACTTAGACTGATCCCGGCCACACCGCGACTCGGATTGAGCCCGAGTGGGCTTGTACATGTCACATATGACTGATGGATCGTTGTGATAAATTATCAACAGATTAGGAATGCGTTTGGTCGGTTTTGCGTATGCCAGTTGTTCTTTTCACTTATAATCCTGTCCATTTTAAACAAAAGATACACAGTTAGAACGGTGTCGGCCACACCGCTCCTCGGATTGAGGCGGGATTGACTCGTACACGTCACATACAACCCATGGATCCTTGTGCTAAAATATCGACACAGTCCGAATGCCTTTGGTCGGTTTTTCGTATGTCACTTGATGATTTTCACTTAAAATGACATCTTTTTGAAACAAAAGTCCGACACTTTGAGTGGTGTCGGCCACACTGCGTCTCCGATTGTGGCGGGGTTGATTCGTACACGTCACATATGACCCATGGATCGTTCTCCTAAAGATTCAATGGAAACCGAATCCGTTTGGTCATTTTTCCGTATGTACTTAAAATGGTGTTCATTTTAAACAAAAGAGAGCCACTTAGACTTATCCCGGCCACACCACGACTCGGATTCATCCCGGGATGGCTCGTACACATCACATATGACCCATGGATTGTTGGGATAAATTATCAACAGATTCGGAATGCGTATGGTCGGTTTTCCATATGCCAGTTGATGCTTTTCACTTAAAATGACATCCTTTTGAAACAAAAGACGGACAATTTGAGTGGTGCCGGCCACACCGCGTCTCCGGATTGAGATGAAACCACCGTGCAACATTCTAATTATTATTCGTGACGTGTACGCGCATACGACACGTCAATCGGACGTGCGGTTTGAGCGGTACGGCTCAATATTCGTGTTTTAAGTGATGCGCGCGCTTCGTAAACACACGTGAGGTGGGTCCAAACGGGACGAACGAAGTCGGAATGACATGAAATCAGACGAAAAATACGGGTGAGTGATTTCTGAAGTGGTCGAGCAGACGGCACGTCAATCGGACGTGTCGTGTGCCCGCGGTGACCGACAACGCAGTTCTGGTGTCATAAATGGCCAAAACGGGCGTCCAACGGTCAAATTCATAGAGGACGACCTCGGATTGAGCTGAAACCACCGAGAAACATTCTAATTATTATCCGTGACGTGTACGCGCAGACGGCACATCAATCGGACGTGCGGTTTGCGAGGTACGGCTCAATATTCGTGTTTTAAGTGTTGTGCGTGCTTCGTAAACGCGCGTGAGGGGGGTCCAAACGGGCCGAACGAAGTCGGAATGGCCTGAAATCATACGAAAAATACGGGACAGTGATTTCTGAAGTGTTTGAGCAGACAGCACGTCAATCGGACGTGTCGTGTGCACGCGGTGACCGACAACGCAGTTCTGGTGTCATGAACGGCCAAAACGGGTGTCCAACGGTCAAATTCATAGCGGCCGACCTCGGATTGAACTGAAACCACCGAGAAACATTCTAATTATTATTCGTGACATGTACGCGCAGACGGCACGTCAATCGGTCGTGCGGTTTGCGCGGTACAGCTCAATATTTGTGTTTTAAGTGATGCGCGTGCTTCGTAAACACGCGTGAGGGGGGTCCAAACGGGCCGAACGATTTCAGAATGGCCTGAAATCGGACGACAAATATGGGTGAGTGATTTATGAAGTGGTCGAGTAGACATAACGTCAATCAGACGTTCCATGTGCGCGCGGTGACCGACAACGCAGTTCTGATGTCATAAACAGCCAAAACGGGCGTCAAACGGTCTAATTCATAGTGAACAACCTCGGATTGAGGCGAAGTTGACTCGTACACGTCTCAAATGACCCATGAATCGTTTTCTGAAAGTATCAACACAATCTGAATGCGTTTGGCCGGTTTTCCGTATGCCAGTTGATGTTTTTCACTTAAAATGATGTCCTTTTGAAACAAAAGACATACACTTTGAGTTGTTCCGACCACACCGCGCCTCAGATTGAGGCGAGGATGATTGGTACACGTCACATATGACCCATGGATCGTTCTCCTAACGTTTAAATGGAAACCGAATGCATTTGGTCAGTTTTGTGTATTCCAGTTCTTTTCACTTATAATTTTACCCATTTTAAACAAAACAGACACAGTTAGAGTGGTGTTGGCCACACCGCGCCTCGAATTGAGGCGGGGATGATTCGTACACCTCACATATGACCCATGGATCGTTCTGCTAATGTTTCAACGGAAACCGAATGCGTTTGGTTGGTTTTCCGTATGTACTTAAAATGATGTCCATTTTAATCAAAAGAGAGCCACTTAGACTGATCCCGGCCACACCGCGACTCGGATTGAGCCCGAGTGGGCTCATACATGTCACATATGACTGATGGATCGTTGTGATAAATTATCAACTGATTAGGAATGCGTTTGGTCGGTTTTGCGTATTCCAGTTGTTCTTTTCACTTATAATCCTGTCCATTTTAAACAAAAGATACACAGTTAGAACGGTGTCGGCCACACCGCTCCTCGGATTGAGGCGGGATTGACTCGTACACGTCACAGACGACCCATGGATCCTTGTGCTAAAGTATCGACATAGTCCGAATGCCTTTGGTCGGTTTTTCGTATGTCACTTGATGATTTTCACTTAAAATGACGTCTTTTTGAAACAAAAGACCGACACATTGAGTGGTGTCGGCCACACCGCGTCTCCGATTGTGGAGGGTTTGATTCGTACATGTCACATATGACCCATGGATCGTTCTCCTAAAGTTTCAACGGAAACCGAATCCGTTTGGTCGTTTTTCCGTATGTACTTAAAATGGTGTTCATTTTAAACAAAAAGAGAGCCACTTAGACTTATCCCGGCCACACCGCGACTCGGATTCATCCCGGGTTGGCTCGTACACGTCACATATGACCCATGGATTGTTGGGATAATTTATCAACAGATTCAGAATGCGTTTGGTCGGTTTTCCGTATGCCAGTTGATGCTTTTATCTTAAAATGACGTCCTTTTGAAACAAAAGACGGACACTTTGAGTGGTGCCGGCCACACCGCGTCTCCGGATTGAGATTAAACCACCGTGCAATATTCTAATTATTATTCGTGACGTGTACGCGCATACGGAACGTCAATCGGACGTGTGGTTTGAGCGGTACGGCTCAATATTCGTGTTTTAAGTGATGCACGCGCTTCGTAAACGCACGTGAGGTGGGTCCAAATGGGACGAACGAAGTCAGAATGACATGAAATCAGACAAAAAATACGGGTGAGTGATTTCTGAAGTGGTCGAGCAGACGGCAAGTCAATCGGACGTGTCGTGTGCCCGCGGTGACCGACAACGCAGTTCTGGTGTCATAAACGGCCAAAACGGGCATCCAACGGTCAAATTCATAGCGGACGACCTCAGATTGATCTGAAACCACCGAGAAACATTCTAATTATTATTCGTGATGTGTATGCGCAGACGGCACGTCAATCGGACGTGCGGTTTGCGCGGTACGACTCAATATTCTTGTTTTAAGTGATGCGCGTGCTTCGTAAACGCGCGTGAGGGGGGTCCAAACGGGCCGAACGAAGTCGGAATGGACTGAAATCAGACGACAAAAACGGGACAGTGATTTCTGAAGTGTTCGAGCAGACGGCACGTCAATCGGACGTGCCGTGTGCACGCGGTGACCGACAACGCAGTTCTGGTGTCATGAACGGTCAAAACGGGCGTCCAACGGTCAAATTCATAGAGGCCGACCTTGGATTGACCTGAAACCACCGGGAAACATTCTAAGTATTATTCGTGACGTGTACGCACAGACGGAATGTCAATCGGACATGCAGTTTGCGCGGTACGGCTCAATATTCGTGTTTTAAGTGATGTGCGCGCTTCGTAAACGCGCGTGAGGGGGGTCCAAACGGGCCGAACGATTTCAGAATGGCCTGAAATCAGACGAAAAATACGGGTGAGTTATTTATGAAGTGGTCGAGTAGAGGGCACGTCAATCAGACGTGCAGTGTGCGCGCGGTGACCGACAACACAGTTCTGGTGTCATAAACGGCCAAAACGGGCGTCAAACGTTCAAATTCATAGCGGACGACCTCGGATTGAGGCGTGGTTGACTCGTACACGTCTCAAATGACCCATGGATCGTTGTCTTAAAGTATCAACACAATCCGAATGCGTTTGGCTGGTTTTCCGTATGCCAGTTGATGTTTTTCACTTAAAATGATGTCCTTTTGAAACAAAAGACATACAGTTTGAGTTGTTCCGACCACACCGCGCCTCGGATTGAGGCGGGGTTGATTGGTACACGTCACATATGACCCATGGATCGTTCTACTAAAGTTTCAATGGAAACCGAATGCGTTTGGTCGGTTATGCGTATGCCAGTTCTTTTCACTTATAATCCTAACCATTTTAAACAAAACAGACACAGTTAGAGGGGTGTTGGCCACACCGCGCCTCGGCTTGAGGCGGGGATGATTCGTACACCTCACATATGACCCATGGATCGTTCACAATGGAAACTGAATGCATTTTTTCGGTTTTCCATATGTACATAAAATGATGTCCATTTTAATCAAAAGAGAGCCACTTAGACTGATCCCGGCCACACCGCGACTCAGATTGAGGCGGGGTTGATTCGTACACGTCACATATGACCACTGGATCGTCGTCCTAAAGCATCAACACATTTCGAATGCGTTTGGTCAGTTTTTCGTATGTCACTTTTTGTTTTCACTTAAAATCTTATGGAAATTCATATAGAATTTTTTATATCATATTTAGTATGGATTAGATTTTAGTTGATCGTGCTATGAAACATTTCAGAGCTAATGAAATTAAGGAAGGTAGAGGGGCTGTCCGGTGGGCTGTCCGGGGGGGCTGTCCGGTGGGTGTCCAGGGGGCTGTCCGGGGACCAAGGAGGAGGGTGGTGGGCTGTGTGGGGTCTGTCCGGGGGGTGTTTGGGGGTTGTTCAGGGGGTTGTCCGGGTTTATTCAGGGGGTTGTCCGGGGGTTGTTCAGGGGGTTGTTCAGGGGGTTGTCCGGGGGTGTTCAGGGGGCTGTCTGGGGGGTGTTTGGGGGGTTGTCCAGGGTCCAAGGGGGGGGGGGGTGGGGGGGTTGTCCGGGGGGCTGTCCCGGGGGCTGTCTGCGGGGGCTGTCCGGTGGGGGCTGTACGAGGGGCTGTACGGGGGGCTGTACGGGGGGCTGTCCAGGGGGCTGTCCGTGGGGGCTGTCAGGGGGGGGGGGGGGGGGGGGCTGTCCGGTGGGTTTCCAGGGGGCTGTCCGGGGACCAAGGAGGAGGGTGGGGGGGCTGTGCGGGGGGTGTTTGAGGGTTGTTCAGGGGGTTGTCCGGGGTTGTTTAGGGGGCTGTCCAGTGGTTGTTCCGGGGGTTGTTCAGGGGTTGTTCAGGGGTTGTTCCGGGGTTGTTCAGGGGGTTGTCCGGGGTTGTTCTGGGGGTTGTCCGGGGGGTGTTTGGGGGGTTGTCCGGGGTCCAAGGGGGAGGGTGGGTGGGTTGTCCGGGAGGCTGTCCGGGGGCTATCCGGGGTCCAGGGTGGAGGGTTGGGGGCTGTACGGGGGGCTGTCCAAGGGGCTATCCGCGGGGCTGTCCGGGGGGTGTTTGGGGGGTGTTCGGGGTCCAAGGGGGAGGGGGGGTTGTCCAGGGTCCAAGAATGAGGGGGGTTGTCCAGGGAGTTCTCAAACACACAACCACTAAAAGACAACAACATCCATAAAAACAGACAATATATAAAAATAACTCAACTCCAATACTATACTACAAGTCTAGATAAAACCAACAACTAGAATAGATTAAACATCAAATCTCAGTAATATAAGTCAAAAATGTAACGGATCAATATGTCCCACATCAGCATCACCATCACCATCATCGTCATCATCATCATCACCCTCGTCATCGTCCTCCTCATCGTCCTCTCCTTCCACAGCGCCTTCCTCCTCGCCTTCACCCTCCTCCTCTCCCTCCTCATCTCCCTCCTCTTCCGCATCAGACTCCTCGCCATCATCATCTTCAAGCTGGACATCGGCCTGACCACTACTGGAATTGCCACCGGGTGCACCATATATAGAATGTATCGACGACATGTTTTCATCAATCGCTGGGCTGGCCTCTTCTGGAAGTGTTGGAAGTAGAACTTCAATAAATTTCATAAATGCACTATTTTCCCTATCAGACTGTTCTGCCGTCTCTGTGGCCCTTTTCTCAGCCTGTTCTGCCTGTGCCCTAACTTGCTGCAGCTCGGTGGCACTAAAACTCGTACCTGAGGCAGGCCAATACCTCGTTGGGGCTATCCTAGGTCGGCAGCGTACTCTTCCAGAATGATCATCTCCCAACACCTGATGTAAGTGATCAGATGGCCCAAAATAGTCTGCTTCTTGGGCATCGAGGGCCTCTAAAGCATCCTGTTACAAATATAAATATATTATTAAGTTACGAAATAGATATTAAAATATAAAATCAACAGATTAAAACTTTCAATCTGCTGCTGAGTCGCTTCATTGACAGCACTTCCATCCTTTTTTCGTCTACTCGAGCAAAACAGTTTTGCTCGAGGCACACGTCCTTCAATATTTTGTACATGCCTATACAATGACATTGAAAACAAAATTTATATAAAAATTTTAGCAAATGATTAAATAATTGAGGAAACAACAGAAAATTTAAGTCGTAAAGAAAACTTATAAACAATTGCCATACCTGCAGCCTCTCATGATCCGACATCGTCGTGCGTCCTAGTGTATGGAGGTATTTTTTTGCATCAATGATTTTTTTATTTTTTCCAGATGATTCCTAAATAAAATTCGATAATGAAAAGGATAATATTAATGCAAAATTTTAAAGTTATTATTTAAATACCTCAAATGTAATTCATACCTTAAACTGGGTACTCGTCCAATGAGTAATAATCTGACGATACTGCTCTATAGGACAATCATCCACGGCTGGTACCGCCTCTAACTCAGTTCCAACTCTAGCAGGCCAACCAATATACAGCTCATGCTTGTAGGCTCTCCAAAGCTCTCCTAAATCCTTTAGACGTGCCAGTCGTGCACCCTCACCATCAGGAAAATTAAATCGAAGCTGAAATCAAAATATTAATTCATATAAATACAAAAATAATTCATGGCATTAAATACAACATAATTTTTTACCCATATCTCTGCCCAAGCTCTATCTTTGACCTCATGTGGAAAATGTCTCCACGACAGCGGGCTGACGGGAATGATGTCGGAGTATTTGGCAAGCGTCGCCATAAAACTCGGACATTGCTGCCCTGTTTTCTCAACCATCTGATTGTCTTCATTATATTCCACCATAAACTGTGTGCGACGGTTCCACACCGAACGCATGCGTGTACGGCCCCGCCCCCGCCTCCTGTCAGTAGATGTATCTGTCATGAAAGAAAAACAAATATTTTATCAAAACATGTTATAATGAAAATAAATATTGCTATAAAAATTTGTTAGGGTTTTATAAATATACCTGCGCTAGTCTGATCAATGAGTGGCACCGGATCCACAGAACCTGATGGAACACCCTCTGGTGGAACAGGAGTCGAAGATGATGGAATATAAAAGCTCGGAGAGACAGAAGTAGAAGGAAAAGAAGATGGAACAACTATATGACCTGATGCTGACTGGGGAGTGGGAATCATCATGGGATGTGAAAATGATGGGGCAGAAGATGCAGAAAATAGCGAAAACATGGGAGGTCTAAATATCCCATGTGTCCCTAACGACACACCGGGATCAGAATGTGGGAAGGCTGAAATGTCAGTGGGAGGGGCATGGTCTAGTCGGGCACGCGCATCTCTACGTCCACCTCTGGTACGAACCCTCCTCGTACCACCGGCCTGAGTACTAGGACCAGTACTAGGCTCCTCGTCGAATAACTGTCGACGTAATGGTGGATCCTACAAAAATGTTTACAAAAAAAATTAATCACATGACATTATATATTCTGTGAATATATATATATATATATATATTTGAAATAAAGTACTCAATGTAGGCACTAATGGTGGAATGCCCATCTCCTCCATCCGACGATTGTTCTCCACCATTTTGTTTCTTCGTCTCTCTTCAATTGGCTTCATTTCCTACATTGGAAAACAAATATGTAATTAATTATAAAAAGAAAATTAATGTGTAAACCAAAAAACTAAATATATGAGGGAATGAGGGGATTCATTGGTAATTTAGCTATCAATTGTTTTAGAAGAGCTTGAATGAATTTAATAAAACATACAAGTTGTAATGTTCACCAAGTTAGAAATATTGTTTGATTTGGTTTGAATACAGTTCAATTCCAATTTATAAAATGCAATTCAAATAAAACAGCAACCAATAAACATTGAAAATTCACATAACGTTCATGTCAGCTAAAACATATTTGTGATCAATACTAAATAAATATGAATATTACCAACCTTAACAACCCAACTCGAGGTAAACCAAAAGAATTGAGAACATGGATGAATGATTCTATATATTTCCAACCACAACTTCAGGTTCACAATCAACTCTGAAAATTGAGCTATTGGAGTCATCAAAAGATATAAATGGATTGGTTCCAATGGCAATAGGGACAGTGTCAATTCCATCGTCAGCATCATCAAAAATATGTCTTGGAATTACTTCAACTATGACACCAAATTCAGGTTGAAGTTGATCTTTGACATAAAAAACTTGTTTATCCATTGATGCCAACACATATGGTTCTTAGGTTGCAAGAGTGAGGGTCATATTAATTACTCTAAATCCACAATCATCAATAAATGTGCCATGTCTCGTCATCGAATCAAACCAATGGAATTTCATCATTGTGACTCGTCCATGAGAGTAATAATCCAATATTATTATTTTCTCAATGACTCCATAATAACCCACATTTTCAAGTCACGTTCTACTATCTGATGCATTCGCATAACAATCTGTTGTGGCAGTAACCATAATACCATCATGTTGTGTTCTCATGTTTTTGGCTCGTTCAGTGACAATAAATCTGTACCCATTGATAACAACTGATTTACAGTCATGAACCACGGTATTAGGACCAAAAGCCAAAGCTCTTATTTCCTCAGAGACAGAGTCAGCAGACAAACTCAATACCTGCAATATAAATGACAGTTAAACATAAGTAAATATTGAAATAATTAATTTAAACAGTAATATTTTTACCTTCAATTTTAACCAAGCAGAAAACTCTTTGCTATGCAAAGTCTCTCTCCTTCTCAAAGATAAAGAACGATGCTTCCTATTTATCATTGTTTTATGTTCCCTGTAGATAAAAAAATATGAATAGTTTAACAGATATATATGTAAGATATACATATTCAATTTTGTTACCTGATATAGTCATCGAACAAATCACAGTTGAACAAAACTGTGCGATGTGCCATCTCCCGCTCTTCATGGCTTAATGTATTCAATGTATATGATCCAGGAATTCCTCCTGTTTGAGGAAGTGATGGAAAACTGGGTTCAATTTGCTCATATTGTTCTTCTTCATTTCTCATTGGTCTGTTCATTCTTGTAGTAAGATCAGAAAAATACATTGACCAGAAATCCATACATTTTTGAGCTAAGTAACCATTCACGATAGAACCTTCGGGATGATTCTTGTTTCGAACATATGAATTTAATGTGAACATATTTCTTTCAGTTGGATACATCCAACAAAAAGAAACAAGGTCCTCCGAGAAGTATTTCAGTTGGAATATGGACAGTCAGATGTAGCATGCATGTGAAAAATGTTGGGGAAAATATTTTCTCCAACTCACACAAAATTAATGGGGTATCTGTCAACATTTTTTGCAAGAAAGACTTGGACAACTTCTTAGCACAAATACCTCTAAACAAATGGAACAACCGAATAACACCCACCCTTACATTATTGGAAAAAATATGAGGGATTGCTATTGGAAGCAACTCAAGCAGTAGAACGTGATAATCATGAGTCTTCAAGGATTTTAGCTTCAACTCTCTTCTGTTGACCCGTTTAGATATGTTGGTTGAATAGCCATCAGGAACTCTAATAGTCTCTAATACTTCCAAAAATTGTTTTTTTTAGTAGGTGTCATCACATAAGAAGCACATGGAAGTTTCCATTTATTTTCACTGATACGCATAGGATGCAATTCTGGTCTGATGCCCCAATCCACCAAGTCACGTCGAGATCGTAAATCATCTTTTGTCTTCCCCTTGACATTTAGAAGAACTGAAAGCAACATTTCACATATATTCTTTTCAATATGCATTACGTCTAAGAAATGACGTAGCAAATTGGTTGACCAATAAGGCAAATCAAAAAAGATACTCCTCTCCCTCCAATTGTAACAGGTTTCCGTGGAAACATTCTTTCTCTTTCCAGATTTCATTTGACCCTTACCGAATGAAAAACTGAAATCTTTCAATTCATTAAGCACATCAGTTCCAGACATACACTAAGGTGGTTCATCGGTCTCTATAGTATTATCAAATCTTCGACGATTCATTCTATATGGATGATCCTTTGGCAAAAATCGTCGATGTCCCATAAAACTGAAACTACAACGATGTTTCAGTCTTCTGGATCGTGTATTCTTCATACAAACTGGACATGATAGTTTTCCCTTCGTGCTCCATCCAGACATCATTGCATAAGCCGGAAAATCATTGATTGTCCACATAAGCGCAGCACGCATCTGAAATATGTCTTTCAAACATGCATCATATGTGTGCACACCCACATCCCAAAGATGTTTCAACTCTTTTATTAAAGGTTGCATGTATACATCAATATCAATGTCGGGATCAGAAGGACCAGATATGAGTATACTAATGAAAGTGAAAGATTTTTTCATACACAACCATGGGAGAAGATTATAAATGTGTATAAAAACTGGCCATGTGTTGTGCGATGTAAGCATCTGCCCAAACAGATTAAAACCGTCGCATGAAAGACCCAGCCTCACATTACGCACGTCAGCTGCAAAATCAGGATGTCGAGCATCAAATCTCTTCCATGCAAATCCATCTGTAGGATGAACCAACTCATCATCAGTCTTCTTTCTCTCGGTATCATGCCATCTCATTTTTATTGATATGTCATCAGACATCAAAAGATTCTGGAGTCTGGGGATTAATGGAAAGTGCCACATAACTTTCTGTGGAATGCGAGATGGTGTTCCATCAGATTTTGACTTCCAGCGGGATGTGCCACATTTTATACATTCATTTCGTTCATCGGTTTCCTCCCAGAATAAACTGCAATCTTTCAGGCAAGCATGAATTTTGTTTCTTGAAAATCCAAGTTCCTCAACTAACATCCATGCCATATAGTGGTTTGAGGGAATATCTGCATCATCTGGAAGTAAATCCTTCAAGAGGGTAAGAATGTAATCGATTGCTGTATTAGAAATCCCATACATAGTTTTCCAATGAAATAATCGGATTAAAAATTCCAGCTTTTTCATTTTATCGCATTGTCGATATACTAGAGTCGTGGCAGCATCATTCAATTTTTTCACCCTATCAATATCATCATTTTCACTATATGCATCAGCTGTCCTCATATTGAAGTCTTCTTGAGTCGACATCCTTTCTTTTTCATGATGACGAATAAACGGAAACTGATCATCTAACAAATTCTCCATTCCAGTGTTTTCATTTCGATCATCACCAATTTGGGATTTCGTTTTCTCCCCATTGTGATACCACAGAAAGTAGTTTGCTTGAAACCCATTTTTGGTTATGTGGTAGCCGACTTATTCATGGCTCAACCAAGGTCTACCAACACAATTGGAACATAGGCAGTGTATGCGACCACTATCTGAAGCATTGTGAAATGCAAAATCTATAAATCTCTCCAAATTGTTCTGAAAATCGTCTGAGATCCGATCAGTTTCATACATCCAACTTCTGTCCATTCTGTAAAAAGAATTTATATAAGTCATTTTGTCATAAACAATTCAATAGGCATTAACTATAATAGAAAATACATTTAAGTAAACAATAAAGGAAGAAAATAATCAAGGTATCAACTACACATGTCAAAAAACATACAAATGTGTTATTGAAAAAATGTAAAACCAACAAGAACTTAATGTGTTATATCACATAACAGCATGACTCATCCCATAACCATATTAGTAGGGTATCATGAACATGAATAACATCAACCTTGTGCCATCCTCCTACACTACATGACCCCAACCACATGCCACATCTTATTATAGCCTTATCACATCACACCTCACCGAAAAACACTAGGGAAATCATAGTACATCTCACCTGAAGACACATGGAAAATCACATCGCATCTTGCCTAAAAACACATGGTCAATCACTTTTGAAGGAAGAGTAGTGAAGACATGGTAGCTATCCAAACATATAACCACCATACTAGATATTAGAAAAAATACTCATAACTCAAAACCTCTGATCGTTGGTATGTTTATCCAACTCTGGTTGGGAATGTGTAGAAATAACATAAAAATACATGATATATAGATAGCACAAAATACTCAACCTATGGGTTCACATTAACTACATAATCACACACTTCACTACTACCATAAAACACATAAACAACACCACCACCACACAAGACACATAGCATTGGAATATAATTCTACATTCAATAAGTCTATCTATGGAATTATCATAAGAATCCATGTATGAATTGGAATATAATTCTACATTCAATAAGTCTATCTATGGAATCCCTCCCTTGGATCCATGTATCACCCATGGATTAATCAATATTAAAAGAAATGTGTCTATCTGTGGAATTCCACCGTGAATCCATTTATGACATAAAGCGTATAAGTTAATAGAAACAAGATTATATACCTGGAATCCTAATAGAATCCATGTATCACTATTTACTATTAATCATTTAATGAATTCCATTTCATTTAAACAATTCATTAAACATACCAAGGTCAAAAACAAAGGTATTTAATACAACTCACCTCAAAATGGTGACTCAATCAAATAATAACCTGAAAAGAATGAAGCTTCATTTACTCATGTTGGAATGACAAGATAATGAGATTCACTTGCTTAATCAATCAATTCCATATCATGGTCTCAACATAACTCATAATGGCTAGCAATTCAATGAAAATTCAAGCACTCAGATGGGAATTTTTAATAGAACACTCCTAACAAGACTATAAAGATATCACATGCATTAGTTATAATATATCTAACATGGTAACATAAAATATAAGATAAATTCAATCCAATTTCATAGATTCATAGCATAGTCTCTACTTTACTCACATTGGCAAGGCAATACAATTAAAACATGTGTTAAAAAATAATTGGCAATCATGTGTTAAAAGGGGAATGCAAACCATAAAATACCCTTAATTAATTTAATTTAAAATTCAATTCAGAAATCGAACAATCAATTCGATTTATATAACCTTTCACAAATGACATCCCATGTTCAAGGGGTAAAATCCAAAAAGGAATTTTCAAGAAAACTCACCCTTAGGCAGGTCCGGCCGGCAGTAGCTCCAAAATCGCCTAAACTGATGGGAAAAATTGAAAATACGTTTAAATACTATCCAAACATTTGAATACGTTTTCAGATAAAGAAGAAGAATAACCTGAAGAAGAGCTGGAAGATTCAAGGTCCGGCTGTCAATACCTCCAAAATCGCCTAAATCGGCTGCTGCTCCCGTTTTAGGGTTGTGTATCACGAATGGGGGAGAGAACAGGCGGCTGGGAATTTGCGGAGAACCTTTGCCAACAGTTTTTAAAAACCATTGGCATATGCATATCTATCCCAACGGTTCTATAGAACCGTTGTGAAAAACCTCCCCAAAGAATACCTCTATCCCAACGGTTCTCATGAACCGTTGGGAGAAAACCTCCCAGGGAACATCTATGCCAACGGTTCATTAGAACCGTTGGAAAAAACCTCCTTTACCAACGGTTCTATGAAACCATTGGTATGTAACTGTGGGGAAAAACCCACATTCCAGTAGTGACTGCTACAGTACCCCCCAGAAATAATTTCTATGCCTAGATTTGATCCCGGGTCTCTCGGATGCACTTATAGAGTCCTTACCAACTAGGCTAATGCTCATGTTCTACCCCTTCTTTATTCAATATAAATAAGCACCGAGGTTCTCAAAATTATGTTGTATAATAGATTCATGATATCTTACATTTTTCTATAACCATTCTTCTTCACCAATGATCATTATTGAAATCCAAAAGAATAATATCATGAATTTGATCCTCATTATTATGATAGTAATTATCCATGAATCTGGAAATACTAAGAACACTGAAATTAGTTTTTTTAAAATGTTTAATATTTCATATAAATACGATATTACCTATTAAATTATTAAGGACCTCATTCCGTGTCCAATTTCAAGGAATGATGTAGCACCCCTGGTTTCATGTAATCCTTATTTAATGAATTTTATGTATATGAAGTTTTTGGATGATTTTTGGGAAGATTTGGAAGAAAGTTGGTATGTTTTTTATCTCTTCTAAGTGTATGGAGGTGGTGCACAGTTTGGCAAAATTTTGAAACACAACCAGAAAACCGTACATAGTAAGATGGAGGCCAAAAGAATGGAACACAAGAGGCACACAGTTTCCCCCTGACATGCGGAATTATAGAAGAAATCCAACATCATAGGATAGTGGGATTTATCATGGTTGGTACATAGTTTGTAAACCATTTGAGAAAATATTGAAAATTTTATCCTTAAGGTAGTGTATGACACACGGTTTGTCCACGATTTGCCTATCTTTTTGACAAACCATGCACTATTAATAATAATGATAAAAAAAGTAGATCTAGGTTAGTTTAATTTTTTAACACATTATCTTCCCCAAAATGGATCTAACTCAATATTTGTTCCTTCTAGAAGCATTATAGGCTTCTCGTATTGATCTAGAGGTGACTGGGAGGATTTTATTTCTGATTTGAAGCCATATTTTTATAGTAAGTGATCATTCATGGTTGTTATTGGTGGGTTTTCTTAGATATTATTCCTTATATCTATCAGTTTCATAGATCAACATCTATTTTGTATAAAAAAAGATAATAGATTCAAAATATGATTATATTTTTCCATGTTGACAATATAATAACAGATATATGGTGGATTTTTTGAGATTCAACCTGGTTTCATGGATGATTTTTCTGATGTTCCACAATTTTCTTTATAAAACTACAAGAATGTAACTTCACTATCTCCTCCAATATTTAGAACATGATGGATTACTTTCAAATTTATTGATATTTACTTTTAATTTCGTGCGAAATTAATTGTTTAAACCTTATACTATTATGGTTTGTGTATTTTTGTGGGATTGTAAATTGTTATAAAATATGATTTGTTAAATGGTTTTAAAATATTTATTTTCAGGAATGTTTTTTGTATTTGATTTCATGGGAATTTGTTTTAAATATAATGTTGGTTTTATTGAAATGGGGTTTTTGAAATGATTTAAAAAAAGGTTATTATATTGAAATTATTTTGGCATTAAAGTAGTTTTGGCATTGGAATGGATTTTTGGAATACTAGGTGGTGTGTGTTCATATTGCATTAGGAGGATTGGTTGAAATATGTCCTTCTGTTTGATTCCAAAGGATTAATGGCACATGGTATTTAATTACATTATGATGGCCTAGTAGATTATTAAGAAATATCTATTGAATATGAAACTATTATAATGAATCATGGATGTGTAGACGTGTGGATATGGGGATCTATGGTTTGGAATGGGGTATGCCAAATATGAAATGTTGTAATGATTTTGAAAACATTAATGGTAGCTTCATGGAAACTAGTTTTAGTCTGGATAACTATTTTACTAGAAGTAGTTTTCGATTGTGTGATAAATTGTTTAATGTTTTCTCATATAAATATTTTTATATAAATTGTTTTATAAAATTTCATAACTAGTTATATCTTAGTGGAGTGAGTATAGAATCCTTTTGGGGAAATCCTATTGAGTTGCATTACTCACAAATACTATGGAACTTTGGTGCTATGGAATATGTTGTTTATCAGGACATGGAAAAAGGTAAATTATCACACTTATCTAGTGTTTATTTTTTAGACTTCGGATGTTTGGGGAGCATAGAGTAGGTTAGAACATTAGAGTTATGTTTGTATGTGATTTTTTTTGGTTTTGTAGTTTTTTAGTTGTGTATAAGGTTGTTTAGCTGTCTTTTTCTATGGTACTCTTTATAGTGGTTATGATATAAATGAAATTTTTTATTGTTCTTTAATTTATATCATGCATAATATTGTGGGTTATTTATTTATGAAATGTTTGGTTGGTTGTTTTATTTTAAATGGGAAAATCATCCCCAAATTGTTAATGAATCCCTTGTAATTTATTGCATGGTTTTGGTGTATTGGTGACATCACTCAAGGAAAATTAATCTTCCTCCTCCTTCACAATCCAATGAGGATAAGGGGGATGATTCATGTGGTATCAGCTTGGTCCTTCATTTTTGGAACTATTGTTCTATGCCTTTTTTGGTATTTGTCTTAGTATTCATTGTCAGTCTTAGAGTTGAATTCATTATGGAGTATTCCAATAGTTGGGATCCTAGAGAGGAGTATGATTGTTGAAACCTGAAATGTTGAGCGTAAAATGTTGTATCTATCCTTCTTATACTGAACATCATGTTTCAATGGATTTGGGTACACAAGTGTTTTGGAGACACTTATAGAAAATGGAATCCCATTTTCATGGTTTAAAGCATTGAGACGAGCATGACATGCATGAGTGGAATGACTTACCACTAGGATTTTTTATTTCATTTTGTGTAATGATATTTGATCTGATGTAATTGATGATTTTTTAACAATGTTAATGTTGTTTTCAAATGATATATGTTGACAAATATCATGATTTTGTTATTTGGAAAATGGTATTATTTTCAAAGAAAATATCTATATTCTAAAAAATGGTTAAACTTGGAAGAAGGTTGATTTTTGAAAGTAATTTTGTGATATCATGATGTGGTAGAATTTTAAATGATAAGCGATCTTATAATATAGAGTGATACCTATATATATTTTTTGTTTTTATAGAAAATGGAACCCTGTAGGTGTCGTAGAAACCAACAGGAAGAAGCTGCTAAAAATATGGTTTCACATGAACCACAGTTGTATCGAAAGCCAATTCTGTGTATAGTCCCATCATTTCAGGATGCATATAATGGGAATATGAGGGATGAGCTAAGGAAATTGGATTATAGCTTTCTGTTCTAGATGTAGAATCCACCCATATTTCATGGTGATTTGGAACTAGATAAGGTAGAGTTTTTACTAAATAAGATGGATCATATATTCAATTTCATTGGAACACCATCAGAGCTAATGTTATGAAGGTGACATATATTCTAGAAGAACTTTTACCCTAGTGGAGGGATTTAGCTATTCAAGATAAATTAGTCCACAGCCTCTAGTGGGACGATGTTGGGGAATCATTTTACAAAACAATAATATCTTAATATGTTTAGAATTTATAGAACAACATATTTCTTCATCTTAATGGAAAATAATTTCTTTTCACGGAATATGTGGATAAATTCCTGATTTTATTTTGATTTTCCCTTGAAGTTTCTTCCAGTTCATCCCTAATGGAAAAAATCTTTTAATATGGGATGATATCGGAGATATGCTCAATGATTTTGAGTTATATGTTATATATTATACAAAGAGAGTCCATAAAGTGACAGTAGTTGGGAGGGGAATCTCAATAGCTATGGGAGGAGGCAATATATCAATACCCATAGTATATGATGGGAACTCTAATTTTTTGAGAAAGGATACTTGGGAAACCTATTTCTAGGGTGGGATCATGAATCATAATTCAATGGTTTAATCAAAAAATATTTCCAAAATACTAAAGAGCCAATATTTGTGTTTCTAATATGTTTTATTTGACTATAAAAATAGGCAGTGTATAAAACCACTAATAGCATGCTGGAATTTCAAAAAAAAGGGGAATCTTTGGTGCTTTTATTGTAGTGCTCCGAGGACTGGTGTTTGGGACACCTCTCAGGTGTCATGTGTGTCATATGTTTTCATGGTGTAAGGGTAGCAGAATAAATCTCATTTACAGAGTAGATCTAGCCATGGTGATTCTAGGAATACCATGACTCATCATCGAGGGAAATCTCACCAAAGAAATAAGGAACAAACTTTAGTGATGAAACAATTATATGGGTATAAATAGGTTATTGTGGATGATCAGTCTGGACTATCGTCTATGGGAGGTACGATTGTTTTGAATTCTACCCTTATGAGACTTTTTCTTGATACAGGTGTATCTCATTCCATTATTCATTCTCATGATATTGATTTTTTAAATTTAAAGGTTGTGACGATTCTTCTAGTAATAAAAATTCAAACTCATGTAGGTCAAAGAGAATGTCGAGCCTTTTTATATACATCATTTTCTACAACCATTTATGGATCCTAGTTGAGTATTGATTTCACTATGCTTAATATTGATGTCTTTGATACAATCCTGGGTATAGATTGGTTGAAAATGTTCAAGTCTCACATGAACTACAATACTAGAATCGTCAGTTTTACAACATACAATGGTGTTGACCATCTCTTCCGAGGGGACCGAAATAAAATAGATCAGGTAGAGGTAATTTTGGAACCATTAGTTAGAAATATATCATATAAATTGACAACATCTTCCTTATAATCAATAGAATAGATTGATAAAAGTCATTTTCTAGTTGTGGTTGACCATTTTCCAACTGTATTTTCAAAAAAATTATTAGGGTTTAAAACTATGAGAGAAAAAGAGTTTATGCTTGATCTCCTCTTAGATAATAGCCATATCTAACATCTATATTATCAGATATCACCAATAGAACATAGAGGGAAGAAGTTCCAATTGGAGGAGATGGAAAAACGGTTTCATTTGGCCTAGCATGTCTCTATGGGCTGCACCAGTCTTATTTGATAAAAATGTGGAAGGAAATATGATGTTGTGTGTGTATTGTAATAAAAAAACACTATTATGATAATGAAAAAGTATCATATTCCATTCCTTGATAATATATTAGATAAATTTAGAGGATATCAATGGTTCTTCAAAATTTAATTGTGATCAGGATATCACTAATTGCTAGTGTGACATGAGGATATTCCAAAAATAGATTTAGAAAGTAAATATGGACATTATGAATATATTGTTATTCATTTCGGTCTTATGAATTCACCAATGATCTTTATGTAATCGATGAATCAGTTATTTCTGCGTTATATTGATTTGTTTCTGGTGGTGTTCTTGGATGAAATTTTGCTATATTCAAGGAAATGCTCAGAGCATGAGTAACACTTGGTGGCATTGTTTTAAACATGGCAGATCATCATCTATATGCTATTGTATCAAAGATAATTTTTGGATACATTAAGTAAATTTCCCTATATAGGTAAATTCAATATAGGTGTTTCTATGGATCAATAACTGATAGAGTTTTTTATCTCACTAAAACCAGAAAAGAATTTCTTCATTAATCATTGTTTTTTTGGGCTAACTGGTTATTAAGTAGGATTTTTTCATTATTTTTAACCACTAACATCACCTATGATATCTTTGAAAAATAATAATCATCCATTCAAATGGAATGGGTAATTATAGAATTCTTTTAAAGAGTTAAAAGTTTTCCTTAAATCAACACCAATCATTATTGTTTCCAGAATCAAGACAAGGGTACATGGTGTATTATGATTATTTAGGATCTAGTTTTGGATTTGTTCTCATCTAGGGTGAACATATTGTTTCATATAGCTTAAGGAAGTTATGGGCGCATGAAAAAACAACCCAATACATTTTTTGTATCTAAATTTCATAGTAAATTATGGAATGAATTAGCATCATTTATAATTTGGTCTGAAATATACTATGTTTATGGATCATAAGAACATGAAACATATTTTATCACAATGTGTTATGAATCTGAAGAAATGAATATGTATGAAGTACCTTGAAATTTTTGACAATGACATGATTTATACACTATAAAAAGGAATTTTGGTGGAATATGTGTTAACAATTCATTCATATTCTAATTTGAAAAAAGAAGACTCAGATGAGTGGAATTTAATGTAATTACTCACTGATATACACTTAGAATGTGAAGTCCGAGGTGAATTTATGGGATTTTTATGTTTTTTTATTCCTGAATTGGAAGAGACTATTATATAGGTTCATACATCTAATGCATCATACCTGGATTTGAGTTCAAAACTCAATGACGGGGAGACAATTGAGGGCTGCATGATGGATGAGTGTTCTGTGTTTTGATTCAAATTTCGAATGGTCATACCTATGTATTCTCAGAAATATATTCTTCTTGATTACCACCATTCCAAATGGGATTTTTATACTAGAATAAAAATGATGTTTAAAAATTTGAAATCGTAGTTTTGTTGGGCTGGTATGAAAATTATAGTGGATGAGTTCATTTTTAGATTCTTAACTTGTTATCAAGTTAAGGAAGAGCATCAGTGACCAGCGGGCATGTTGTAGTCCTTACCTAATACTATGTGGAAATTGGAGAAAATAACAATGGATTTTGTAATAGGACTACCATATACGGTTTAGAAACATGATTCCATATGGGTGATGGTTAATGGGCTCACAACATCATCTCATTTAATCTCTATTAGTTAATCTCATACAGTGGAGGACTTGTCAAAAATCTATATTAAAGAAGTGATGAAAATAAATTAAATACAACATTCAATAGTGTCAATAGAGTTTTGGGTTTTACACTCATTTTTGTAAATCCTTACATAAATCCCTTAGGACTCAGTTGATATATATCATGGCATATCAAACTCATATGGATGGGAAATCGAAGTAGATAATACAAATGTTGAAAGACAGGTTGTGGGATTATATAATTTATTTTTTGTCTCTAGGGAAGATTAAATACCATTTATGGTGTTATAATATAAAACCATTTATCAGTCCTTGATGCATATGGATTATTTTGAATCACTATATGGGAACCCTAGACGTTCTCTACATTGTTCGGTTGAAACAACTGAGATTTCTCTAATTGGACTGAACCATGTCCAAGAAAAAATAGAAAAGATCCACCTAATCTGGAAATGGATGGTGAGGGATTATACTCATTATAAAACATATGAATATAATTATTGATGGCCATTTTTGTTCTCGGTGAGTGTTTTTGTTTTATAGAGGTTCTCTCCAGTGATGGGACTCAAAAAAATTGGGAAGCATGTCAACTTATCTCTTTGATATGTATTCCCCTTTGAGATACATGAACGTGTTGGGGGGGAATTTAGTTTAGCATTGCTCCAGGGTTCGGTATTGTGCATAATGTGTTTAATGTATCTCAGTTAAAGAGGAATCACACTGAACCTGACTAGGTGATTTGATTGGATCATGTTTACATAGAGTTGTATGCTTTGTAGATTAACATGACAGTACATTTTGTGGATAGGAAAGAGAATGTATTGGGAGGAAAATCATTGTTCTACTGCAGGTTGTGTGGTAGCATTGTCACATTTAGGAAGAAACATGGGAAAATGAGAAGGAAATGAAAAAGAAATTTACAGAACTATTTTGGGTCAGTGATGGTAGTATACATTCTATAGATGGAAAGGCAAATGGTTGGGTCAATTTAGAACCACTAGTTTCAATTATGTAACCATTATTTCATTATTTTTATGTATATAAAGTATTTGGGTGAGTGTTGGGAGTATTTTGAAGAATTTTGGAATGTTTTTTTGTCATTTCACAGGGTTCACATGTTGGGGGAACTATAAAACACCTATAAGAAATTGTGTATAGTGAGATATAGGTTAAAGGGGAAGGCACATGGGTGGAACATAGTTTGTCGAAATTGTATGGAATCCTAAGATACATTTTTCATGCTAAAACAATGATAATTTTCATGGTTAGCACATGGTTTGGAAACTATGTGTGAAAAATGTGATAGTTAAATCCTTAAGGTAGTGGTCAACACATGGTTAGTGCATAGTTTTCCTAACCCTGCAATTAACTATGAAAGTCTAAAAAACATCCCCAAAAAGTTATTCTTCATAATTATAATTTTTTAACCAATTGTTTTTTCCCAAAATGGCCCTAACTCTAAAATTACTCCTCCACATGGTAGTAGAGGCTTCTCCCATTGATTAGGTGGCAATATGAAGGCTCTTGTTGGTTACATGAAGTTGTATTCTTACATTAACTTATTATTTATTATTGTTATTAGTGTTATTATCTTAGATATACTTGTTTATCTATCTAGGATTCTTTAGTCTACATCCATTTTTGGATAGATATATGAAAATGGATACAAAATATGATTATATTTGGACTTATTGATTATAGGAAAATAGATATATGGTGGATTTTATTATATTCAACCTATTTTAGTTGATGTCTTTCATTTCGTTATTCATTTTTATCATAAGACATGAGGTAGGTTGGTTCACTCTTTAATCCTCTATTTAGAACATGAAGGATTAGTTTATAAATGATTAAATTGATTAAAATTCAATGTAAAATTGCTGTGAAATGCATGGTAGAAACCATCTATTATGATGGTTTGTGTATTTTTGTGCAATTTTGAATTATTTTGAAATACAATCTGTTAAAAGGGTTTAAAATATTGATATTAAAAATTGTTTTTTGGTTTTGATTCATTGATAAAGGGTTTTCAATGAATAGTTGTTTTATTAAATTGGTTTATTGGAATATATTTCAATAAATAATTTGTTTTAATGAAATTTTTATGTCATTTAAGTAGTTTTGGAATTGAAATGGTTTTCGGGCATAATTTTTGTGTGTGTGTTAATAGTGCATTAAAATCCTTGGTTTAAATATATCCTTATTCTATGTTCCAAAGGATTAATGTAACATGTCATTTAATTACCTTATCAAGACATGTCAGAACGAAGAGAAACTACTCAAGAGTATGGAACTATCATAACAAACCTTTCATGGGTATATGTGTGGTTATGTGAATGGGTGTTTGGAATAGGGTATACCAAAAATTGAAATACAGAATGGTTTTGAGAAATTTTTTTGTTTCCTCATAGAAAATTGTTATAGTTTAGAAAATATTTTTTTAGAATTATTTTTGGGTTGTGTGATAAATTTTTTAAAGTTTTTTATATAAATATTTTTATAAAAATTATTTTATAAAAGGTTCTAATAGGTTATATCCTAGTGGCGTTATATGGAATTCATTTGGAGAATACCTACTGAATTTCATTACATACCCATGTTTTGTAAATTGGTGATTTTAAAGATGTTTCTTATCCTGAAAAGGCCTAAGATTTATCATCACACTTCTATAGTGGTGCTTAGTGAGACATGAGATTTTTTTGGACGATGGAGCTAGTTGGAGCATTAGATTTATGGTTTTATTTGAGTTTTTTTGGTTTTTTAGTCTTCCGTTGTGTACTTGGTGGTTTTGTAATCTTATTATGTGGTACTATTTGTATTGGTTATGATATAAATTAAGTGTTTTAGTCAAATTTCATTGATATCATTCATCATTTAGTGGGTTATTTTGATATGACTTTTTTTGTTGGTTGTTTTATTTTCAAAGGGAATATCATCCCACAAGTATTATTGAATCCCTTGGAATTTTTTCAAACCATTGGAAACTTGGGGATGTTTCATAAGGATAAGTAATGTTCCTCCACCATCTATTGACAATTAGGGGAACGTGGATGTTAAAAATGATATTTCATATAAAATCTCATTAGAATACCAAAAACATTCAGTTTCTATATAAATCTCAATCATGTCATGGTATTCTCCACTGAAATTTTGGATGAAATGAATAATAAAAAATAATTAATTTTTTTTAATAAATTGGGTGATATATCATGATTGAAATACCATAAAAATTACACATAAATTTCATCAAAATTAGTCTTTAAAAACTCTTACAATTCTACAACAATAACATTTGATTTATTTCTTATTTAATAACCATTGTTAAATGATTAGGGATTTTAGGTATCCTCTATTCTTCAATGATTTTTTAATGAAAAATAGTTTTCACATTAAATATCAATCTCATGCACTGAATCATGCATCAAATTATTATTACATCCAATCTTTGAAGCAATATCATGAATTATTTTTTATACACCTTCCTCATTAAAGCTTAAATTACCAAAAGAATAATGATTATCTTCAATATTTACAATTGATTGACTTTTTCTTATGGATACTTAATTTCCCTCAAGAAAAATATATGGAATGAATTCATGCATGGAGTGTGTATACTCATTATCTTAAATACCCCAAAGCTTGATCTTATACAATATTCCATGAAATAATATAGGTTGATACCATACTCTATTCATCCATTAATCATGACTTAATGATGAAATAAGGCCCCTTTAAAGTAACCAAATACCTAGTGATAGACATATAAAATGAATAATGCTTTGGATACACTAATTCTAACACACCACACATATATTGATTTTCCTTATTCCTTTTTCAATTTTCTTATAAGAATGCATGTAAAACAATGTGATTTTTGTGATTTATATGCATTCTCAAAATCCTCATGGAATGTCTCATCATCAACACAATACACAACACTAAATATTAGGTAATCAATTTACCATGATATAGAATCTTCCTTTTCATGTTTAGTTAATTCATCAATGGGTGAAGTGGATCATTTTTTGAAATTTGATCACTACATTTTACATATAGTGGATTAAGACGAATTCATGGTTGATAACTAGATGTTCATGTAATCACTTTGAGTGTTCTTACACATTTCCCTCACATTTGGTTAGTCCACGTAAATATGTGTGGTAAATTGATGATATTATATACAGTCAATATATCTAGACATGGTGGACTTAAGTGTTTGTGTGAAAAAATATTTCATTTAATGGTTGATCCAAATACATCATGAGGTCAATCCACAAAAAAATTTCGATCAATGATAATACTTATGGTCGATCCAAGAGATTGTTCACAAAAAGTTTTTAAGGAATAGGATACATCTTTGCATGATCGAACAATAGACATAGATCAGATTAGATAGCTCAATAGATTTATATAAGTTATACTAAAGGTGAAAAGTGACCCAAATTGTTCTTACCACACACCAATATAAAATTTGGTATAGTGACTCTATATAAGATAAGTTTTTCTGTATAATATATTCATGGATTCATTCCAATCTAGAGTACTACATCAACACACCCATGGGGGGAGCCACCCCACGTGCACCATGAACCACATATGTACCCACCCATGTGTGATAAAGACTAACTATATAAGAACTTTATCTCGACAACCTTCTATCACCTGAGGAAAGCAGTGGGGGTTGTGTCATTCATGTTGATCCATGCTACCAAATTTTCAATTGAGATGGTCTATTTTCTTTTATTAGGTTGGCCCAATTTTTTGATAAAGTCCCAAAAACAATACATAAAAAAAGTCTAATTATTTTACTTAAAATTCACATCATTTATAAAATATTATTTTCTAATAAATCACAAATTTTCCGGAATTTAATTTATTTTTTCATGGTATTCAATGAATTTCATGGACACATAATAAAATTTCAATGGATTTTTCGTTTATGTAAATAAAAATTATTTTCAAGAACTAAAAATAGAATCCCCAAAAAATGACTGAATATTTCATGGACATCTTCAAAGTATTTCTTCAAATATTTTAATCTTTTTTCAAATATTCAACTCTACTGAAACTTGTATTAGAGAATCAAGACAGAATCAATAATCTTCCAAAATATATAAATAAGGTTTATTTCTCAAGAATGACATATAATTCCATTTTTTAAATCCATAATCATCCTCTCTATCATTGCCTCATTTGGCCTCACTAAACACATATTGACTAACTAGTTAAAAATAATATAATACATGATTCAATAGGTTCCATTTTCACTAAAATTTTAATCATGATATAAATATCATGTAGATGATTATATGAATTCTTATAATCATGCTGAAATGTTTGTTATTGAAAAATTAATTGCACTATACATTGAGGTGTTCTTTAATACATACACATGGACATTATTTTCATTTTATAATTGAAATTAATTTGGTACGAAAAAAATATTTTTTCATTATAGTACCATAATTATATCATAAATATCACATATGAACATTAGGTCCTTTAAAAAACAATTAATGAATTTTGGTGATGGAAAATGAATTATATTTATATGTGCAAGCAATAATCTAGATGTAAGTTCGAGTGATATTTTCATTTTACATTTGTTAGAAAATAGGGTGGATAATGGTTGTTATATAATCATAATAACATTTATGTATATTGAGGATATTGAATTTTTTATTTTATGATAAATACAATATATTTATTGGATTTACAAGAAGAAATAAATTTTAATAGGTCAAGTATTGTGATTACAAATTCTTGGTAGACCTCCATTATATCATTTTTAATATACATGGAATAGTATTTTAAGAAACCAAATTCCTATATTTAATATATATATAAGTTTATAAGATGTTTTTATTGGTAAAATTGATCTATAAGAAACAATTATCTAAAAATAGAATAGTGTATGAGTGTACTTTTTTTAGTGGGGGATACACCATAATTGTAATTTTTTAAATGACTAAAATATTACTAAATCATATTAAATAAAAATGATTCTAGATGGTCAAAGATTCAATTGAAGGATAATATGGGGTCTAAAAAGTATATAAAATATGGTTTATATATTTTTATCTTGACATCATGACCTTATCTTTTTAATTATCCCAGAGTAAATCTATTTTAACATTAACCGTGTTAACGAAATTTTACTTATTTTACTATTCATTGTGATAGAAAAAGGAAGTAGCCTTATTAATAATTTCTTAATGTGGATACCAATGATATATATTTAATTATTTTTGTTAAAAGAAAACTAATTAAAATTTAAAAAAAAAATAAAATAAAATGTAACTTTATAAAAACATTAATGGAAAATATTATTTTCTTTATAATTGGTATTTTTCACTATTCAATGAATAATTAATCTTTTTAGAATAATCTCAATATTTTACAGTCACATTTTTTATATGTTGATTTAGAAAAATATTTGATTATTCTAAGATAAAATTTATTGATGTGGCATAAATTAATTATAATATCCACACACGTTATGAAATAAAATCCAATTTTAACGAATTTTTTTTTAGAAGTATAAAATGACTTTATTGAATATTGAGTGCTTATTTATTATGAATTAAAAATGTAATTAATTTATATAACATAATTTTAAATATTTTACATCAGGTGGTTAAACATTTTCATCCTCCTCAATCCAATGAAATTATTTTATAGGTTTTCTTCCATACTTCCATGACCCCCTTATTTCACTACAATTCATGTGCAACTTGTTCAAGATCGTATCAAAGAAAAATATAGGGACATCAGAACAACTACATTTTTTTGGATAAATCGGAACTAAATTTTCGTTATCTCAAAACTATTTCTTTTCTTTTTAGTCTTATAATTTGAGTTGTATTTTTTTACATTATATATTTTTAAAACATAGTCTCCTATACAATACTCAAGATTTATTGATGCACTCTCTCAATTTTCTTCATCTATATTCCTACAATACTACATAAAAGGTCTTGTAGGACTTGGTATTAAATTTTTATCACATATATTTCTATGTAAGAGTATTTTACCTGTATATCATTATGATATATTATTTTTAAAACGTGATCTTGTTTATGGATTCATTATTTAATAAAAAAAATACTTTATAGTAGGTGATTTACCAGTGGAGGGGATGAATTCTCATATTTAGACCATACCCCTAGTTTAATTAATCTATATTGTAATTTCTGTGTCTGATTTACTTGTTTCTATTTTAGGTTTAGTTTTATATCAAAACTATTCTATTGTGTTTTAAATTTCAAAGAAAATTAAATTTGACAGTATACATAAACTAGTGTTTTATATACTATGATTGATACAAGTAGATTAGTCTCCAAAGTTAGTGTATTTAATGAATATTTTAATTTATATATGATCTAGATTTTGAGAATATTTTTAGAACATAAAATTATATATTTCTATAATTTTTTTAAATATTAATTTTAACATATTGAGGATTTATATTTATATTTTATAAAAAATAATTTTCATTGGAAACTCAATTCATCACACTATTGAGTTGTCCATTTAGAAAAATATTTGGTATTAAAATATATTAAAAATATATTTTTATTGTGATATAACATTTTTTAAATATCATAAATTTATATTTTATGTAATTTTATTTATTTATTAATAATCATATAGAAGAAATAACTTCCAAAAACTAGCCTCATCATTTTAATGGAACAAATTATTTTCAATTTATGATTAAAATGATAATTATTTTATAAAGTATAGGCTTCAATATATGGAGTGTAATTAAGGATTAATATGAAAAACCTTGAGATTATATAGATTCATGGAGTGATGCCACTAAATTATCATATTAGTGTTATTATTAATCTATGAATTATTTTTATTAATCCTTACCTAAAGATTAGTTCAATATAATATAAGAATGTTCTAATGCTTTTGAGATTTGGGATATCATTTATATATCTCATTAAGGAACATATAATTTTAGATAACTGTGTTTTAATACATATATTATTAAATATAATAATTTCAATATGAATCCTAATGAATATATTTCTTATATGTATTTCATTATAATTTATATTTTTAACACAATTCATGCTCTATGTGTTACAATTACTGACAAATATCACGTCATTAGACTTCTCAAATTATTACTATAGTGATGGGGAGGAATATCTATGTCAATCAAGGAGTATTCTATCATTATAAAAGTATGATTAATGGTGTAAATTCAAAACCACATGATGTATGAAGAATAATTAAAAGTGGACATAATAGAATTGGATGTACCCAATAGGATGTTAGAATCCATGAAATCTTTTTAATCTAAACAGAAAGTGATGATAATAGCTGAAAGGAAAAGTTATGAGGAATCACCATATAATACTGATGAAAAAATAGAACACTCTGAATGATGTTTGAATAAGTTCTATAGAAAATAAACATTTTTGGAATATATCCAATTATAGAGAATGTTAGAGAAATATAGTAAATTAAATAGAATATTGGAGAAAGATCATTCAACAAATGATGTAATTTTCGAAACGTTTAAAATTAAAGGAAACATCAAACCAGACAATCCAAAGATATAGTATAAGAATAAGTACGTGTAAAAATGGAAAAATATACAAAAATACATTAAAATCTAATTAGATTTCCTTATAGTAAAGTTTATGCCAGTAATATTATATTATAGAGCACAAATATTATTGAGACAACATTAAGTTTATGACCAAAAACATCTGAGGTACTAAATTTAAATCCAGATTATTATATACATATTTATATTCCTTCTAAAACTAAAAACAATAAAGGGAATATGTACAATGATCAATTAATTTAATTCCGTAATTTGTAGGAAGATACCTTTAATGAATTAGGATCTAAATAAAAAAGTCAAAATAACTAACATTCTATGTCTTTTCACACTAAAACAGATCTTACTATAGACAAGGGAAGAAATTATCAACTGCTTATGAAAAATAATATGATTAAACAATCTAATGAACAATTAAGGGAAGGTTTAGGGATATTTATTAATGGGATAATAACCCTACATAAAGTCAAACTAAACAAAAAATAACTAACTATACAGCTATAATTGGATACTATTTACAATTATTCTAAATCTTCTAAGCATTGGTACACTACCAAACCTAATATAGATTCAATTTGTAAAATTATAAGGTCTTCTTACAAGAAAAAAGTGAAAAATTACGGATTCATAAAGAAAATATTAATAAAATTTTAATATTCAATTAAACATTGGTATCATTTTTTGGTTTATATATATTTTGTAGGAAAAAAACATTAAGAGTTTTAGTAACCAATTAGGGTATCTAAACTATGGATGCTATAGAAATTTCAGTGGAAACTACTCAAGATTCAAGAACCTAATCGAGGACCATGCTAGACATTTCAAATTTGGTGAAGATAGTAAAGGGAAAATTATTGGACTTGGCTGCATCAGAAACTCTAGTATAGATTCATTTTCTAAAATTTTACTTATAGATTTATTGAAGTGTAGTCTAATTATCATTTCAAAATTATGTGGTGATAGTTTGGATGATAATTTGAGAATAAAGAATGAAATTTTTTTAATTCCAGACATGATTTATTTTTTACTATTAAAGTAAATATAAAATTCTATTTTATAGAATTATATTCCTTATTTTATTAAAATATTTCATGTTTGACTACCTTTCAAAAAAAATAATGTATTTGGAAAATAATACCAGGACATTTTAATATTCACTAACATGGAAATATAACTATAACTATAATAATATATAATCTATATAAGGTTTAATTTCTAATAGACATAGTATATGATCTATGTTAAGACGTATAGTAGCACAAAATTTCATTATAACCAAAAAAAGAAGTCTCAAATTATAAACATTTATATCTTGGATCATAAAGATTTTTTTCCCTTATAGAGTTTCTAGTTTTATAGGAAACAATTTTTATTATATTATAGTGGATGATTATAGAAGATATAAATGTGTGGTTTTACTTTCTCTAAAAATTGATGAAAATTTAAATTTTTTTAAAAAATATAGTTCATTATTAAATTATAGGGGACATATAATTAGTTACCTCAAAATTTATTTTCATATTTAGTTTTAAAATAAATATTTTGAATCATTTATCTCACAACATTGATATAGTCACAATATTTTTGGCCCTGGGACCACACATCAATATGTTGCACTTGAGAGAATACGTAAAACATTTAAGAAATTGCAGGGAATGTGATCAATGAGTTTTATTTACATATCTATTTTTGGGAAGAAGATCAGAGAATACATTGTTATATAATCAATTGATTTTTAATGTCACATCTCTTGAATAATACCCCATATGAATAAAGGGATGATAAAAAGAAAATTGTTAATTATATTATTCTTTTTGGTTGTAATGTTTTTATATTCAATGAAAAATGGAATTTCGACATGTTTTCATCTAATAGTGATGAAGAGAAATTTCATTAGTTATTATACATATAGTAAATAATATACGGTCTTTTTTGAAAGGAATATGATTTCGGATGAATCTATATATGTCATGTTTGTTGATAAAAATACACGTTAGCCTAATACCAATTTAGCGAATATTAAGGATGACCTTTCACATTTGGTCATCAATTCTGATATACCTCCAATGAATAACACTCCATGTTATAATGAAGAATAATAACCCAAAACTGTATATGAGAAAGAGTTATTAAAAATTTTATTCCTAGAGATTTCTGGACTCATAGATATCATCTATTAGATATAGTAGTAGGTGAATTATGTAAGGGAACTCAAACCAAAGAATCCCTAAGAAATTGATGTGAACAACAAGATTTCATATCATACATTAAACCTAATAACATCAATGATGAAATTAATGATGAATTATTTGTAATAAAAATGAACAAAGTGTTAAATTAATTTGAATTACTTAATTTTTTAAAAAAAATTTCAAAACAAAAAAAAACTACCTAAAAACTAGAACTAAATGGATATTTATAATCAAGGATGATGATTCAGGAACAATATAGGGATATAAACCAATATTAGTTAGACAAATTTATATCCAAGAAGAAGGTGTTGACTTTGAGGAATACTTTTAACTAGTAGATACACTTGAAGCTATCAAATTAATTCTATCTTATGCTATACATTTGAATTTTAAACTATACCAATTGTATGTCAACATTGATTCCATAAATTTATATATATATAGTATTTTTTTCAAACCCACCCCCCTAATTTTAAAACCCGACCATTAAAATATTGTTTTCAAATTAAAAAAAACATTATATGGTTTAATAAAAAACTATAGAGCTTGGTACGATGAGATTAAGTCATTTTTTATTTCAAATGGTTGTACATCATGGATAAACCACATTAATTTACCTATTGAAATAATTTCAAAATATGTCATAGTTGTAAAATTCTATTAATGAGATTATTTATGGATATTCATGAATTTATTTGTTTATATTTTTTATAAAAATATGGAAAATAAATCTTTAGGTGTCTTATGGGTGAAAAAAATTCTTTCACTGTTTTTATATTTTTTAAAAGAAACATGGAATTATTTTATATCAAATTAAGTACATTAAATATGTTTTAAAATGTTTTGGTATGGATTATACTACAATTATTGATACGACCATGAGTGCTAGATAAAAAATTGAACATGATGAATCTATGAAACTACATGATCAACCCACTTATATAAGATTGATTGGAAGTCTACTATGATTAAATTTTGTCACAAATTATATATTATTTAGTGTGTATTTGTGTGATTCTTTTTAAGGAATCCAAAAAGTGCCATATTTCCATTTTGATTACTAAATTTTCAAATATCTCAAATGTAAAAACATTTTTGGACCTTTTTATTCTAGAGGATTAGATTATGACTTGGTGAGTTATTCCTATGTTGATTTTGGTGGTTGTAAAGTTGGTCGAAATAAACCTCTAGAATAAGTAATTTTTTGGTCAACTATTTAGTTTCTTAGTGTAGTAGGAAATAGAATTCTATTTCATTGTCCTCTATTATATTTTAGTACATATTATTATGAAGTTGTTTTATATGGATCCTATTTATGAAACAAAAATTCTATACTATAGTTATATATTTTTACATTTCTATATAAATTATTATAATATAAGTGTTGTTAACATTTCTTTGAATCATGGGTCTTATTTGATAACAAAACATATTGATATAATAAATCACAATATGGGATGTAATTTTCAAATGTGTGATATAACTATTGAGTTCATAGGTACTGAACATCATCTTGGAAACATATTCACTATGACAATGAACATTTACATATTTAACAATATCATATATGAACATGGAATGATAATTTTTTTAGTATCTTTTTGTAGGATTAATTATTGATCAATTACAAAAATCTCAATTCTGATGATCTACCATTGGTGGTTTACCATTATTGATCCACTATTTGTGATCAACCACTGGTGATTTTAATTTGTTACTGATCATTGCTAATCCATTGTTTATAATCAACCAATTTATTCAACCATTTAATTTCATCCATTCTAGTGCTTCTATTTGAGCAATTCCTTTAATATTCATTCACACTTCTTTCTTTACTATGATCATTTTTTTATTATAGGGATTATTTATTTATTATTTATATTTATATTTCATATTTCAAAATCTTAAATAATTATATTTTACTAAAACTCATATATAAATAACCCCATTCCTTCACATACCCCTTTTGATTCTTCCTTTCCCCTTTCTCCCTCAAACCTTGGCCATCCAATTTCATTCATTATTTCCACGTAATAGATTGGATACTGTGAGATTCAAGAATCCATTTGTGTCTTATTCAATTGAATCATGTTTATCGAAGAATCTTGTGGTGAATACAGTGAGCCAGTTTTTGAACAAGAGAATCCTTACCTCTCATCCCATGATAATGGGAAAGATATCAATGTCGAGTGGTTGGTTTCAAAAAATTAACTCATGTTTAAAGTGATCCAGGACCAATGATGGGTCAAATGGTTATCAAGGAATGATCAACCATTAAAACCTAGTCTTGTTCATTATTTTTATCTTTTTGAATAGTATATTTTCATAAATAAAAATTATGTTATTATGACTTTTATTAATGGGAAACAATGGTCCATTTTATCAAAGTAGTGGTCCAAGTTTCTCAATGTACCTCATAAAGGTATATTTTATTAAATCCTAGTCTCTATTCTATCTAATACTAAGAATTTCATATATGATGATTTATTATTGGAGTTTACTATGATTGTTGTTTTTCAAAGGAATAAATTTTTTTATCTTGATGGTGAGTGTCATTGGTTCCCCGTCATTATTCATCACATTATCTTCCCAAAAATAATAGACTTCAGCATAATGTGGTATGAAGATATATTATTCTTAATTATTATTAAAATAGATGACAATATTATTTTTTAGAGATTTTATGGTTCATATTATCGAGTTTATAAATCCATATTCAAGGTCAAACTCTTGGGATTAGAAAATTTTAATTTCAATTATGTTAAATGATATAGGTTTAGATTCTAAAGGTGATGAATAAGAGATCAAATTTATTATTTTCTACCTACGCTAGGATACTTTCAAGATGATTAGGGTTGATTATAACCCATGGGTGAAAAAGAGGGTGGTATATAATGGTAAAAACTATGAACTTTTAGCTTAGTTTAGAACCCTACAATACCAAGAGACATGGTTCACCCTATCATGGAGATAAATGAGTTTGTGGTGTATTCCAATAATGTGGAATTTTTTGAAGAATAAGAAAAAGAAGAAGAAGAGTATGGAGATATGGGAAAAGGGTTAGTATAATTTTTAGTGGACATGGGTAGTAATATAGATGTGGATGAGAGACATACTCTATACTTTGAAGCAGATAGTCCTCCCCTTACCATTCGACCTGGGAATCCATACTAATGAAATATGATGAGTTGGAATATAAAAAATTATCTAATTATGATCATATTCTCAGGTCCCCTTATAGTAAATCAATAGATGTTGTTGTTCTACTAGATGTCTCTGAGTATGATGTTTATAGATGTGATGAGGATTAGAAGTCTCATCCCTATCAGTCTGTTACTGATAATGTTAAATCTAACAATGGTGAGTAGAATAGTAGAGCACCTTCATCTTCATGTGGCCAGGCCTCCAGTGATAGAGTTGATAAAATTTTTAGGCATCTAGTAGTCCTATTGAGCCATCTACCTCTAATAAATATAAGGATGGAGAAACTATTAATAAGAATAAATCCCTCCGATCCCTTACCCTTTATTTGGATTATTTATAGTTAGAGGAAAATGATGGTGATGGTGATGTTGATGTTTAGGATAGGCCACCAGAGCGTGGTGGGGTAACAATTTCAATAGATAACTATGATCCTAAGGGATCATTTGCATATATAATTGATTAAGAATTTAGTTAAAGGATTTTCCATCTGGTTATCATGGTGTATATACATAATTTTTTTTCTATAAAACATATCTTATTTCTCCTCCACCTTCTAGCTATGTGTTTATATATGATTAGGATTCCATTAGGGCCACATGTTGTCTAATATTAGTGGTGTTATTAGTAATTCTTCATCATAGGAGAATAACATCAATGAATAGGATACTATGACGATAATAACCATAGTTACTATTCATATACAACCTTGAATGATCATGAAAATGGAATAGATTGAGATTAAAAATACGAGGTCAGAAGAGCAGATTAATGTCATTCAGAGCACTTTTTAGTATACGAGTGACATCTTTACTAGGAATTAGATACCTATTTCTCATAGGTTGGAGTATATTTATAATATTATAGCTTCTTATTATATTTCTCCACTTCTTCCTTATTGTACTTCAATAGAGGCATATTTGATCTGATCCATAGTTAGAGATAAAATACTTGTAGTGATGTATAACCTTTATTCTTCTAGTCACATAGATGAGCATCACTAGATATGGTCACAGTGCATGAATATTTAAAATTTAATAAGATAATGTACAAATATGGAAAAAATTATTGATAAAATATTAATAAGTCCCATAAGTATTATATTTCAAGGATTTTCCCAAACCATTAACAAAATATCATTTTATGTTTTTAGCTGAGAACTTGATAATTAATCTTATTACTAGGGCCTTCATGGACCTTGTGATCCTACTGGATGATTTGGAACCAAATCAAATGGTCTTTAAGAAATAGATAACTTGATTCACCATGATTATATAGGATAGTGAAGGAATTATATCCCAATTAATTGAACTGATGCAAACCTTTTTGTAAACCACTAGGAATTCAGTAATGTATCCAACATATCATGAACAATCCATTCCCTTGACTAGATCCATTTATATAGATTTTTCTACAGCTGTACAGTCTACCCCTATTATAGTGATCCACTTTGGCCTCACTATTGTTGAATCTATAAGACATATTAGACCCTTGGTATCTTATTTTATTGTGTTTTGGCCACCTACACCTCCAACTACACCTACATACGCCTCTATACCTACTACAATAGGTAAAGGTAAATATGGAGTGGAATTTTCCTCCCATATAAGGAAGGATGGATCATCAGACTATGAAAAAATTCGAAGATTGATTTGATTTTTTAACTGTTAATCATATTGTATATGTAATCTGGTAGCTTTAAACTATAATATAAATACTATTTTATTCATCTTTAGGTATATTTTTTCATTTACAATTATATTTACCATTTTGATAATCCCAAAAGTGGGTATAGAATGTATGGCATTTGGTATGTATGGAACTTCATTTTCACAATTCCATATACATAAATTTTCATTGATAAACTAAGTTAATAAAATTTTCATTTAATAATAACTTCAAGATATTAAAATTAATTATTAATTCCATGATTTGTGATATTAAAAAATGGGAAGATTTTTGGAATGTAATTATTTTAGTGATGAATAAATCATGTTTGTTTTTTGTTCTCATAAGTTTAATGCTTTATGATTGTAAATATTTTTATGGAAACGTTGTGAAATATTATCTATGTTTAGATCCACCATCATTTATGTCTTTCTACAATTGTCTCATTAATAAACCACTGGTTCGACCCGCCTAACACCAGAAAGGTGTATTTCTAGTTCAAATCTCCCCCCATCATGTTTTACTTATACCGAGACAGGATAAATTTTATTTAATCTATAGAGACTCTTCTTTTCATACATTACTTTTACATCGTTTTAATAATAATCAATATTAAAAAATTACAGAATTAGGATCCAAATGTTTAGTGTCTTGGAAAAACTAGGACAATAGATAACATTTAAAACATAAAACATAAACATTTATTTAGTTCCCTCTTCTCTAGATTTTTATTGGTTCTTGAATTGTCCTTAGTAAAAGTAGTCACCTATTGATATGCATGGAAAAGTGGTGGGAAAATCCTAGTAAGAGGATAGATAATAACATGAAACAAAACATTATGGTATGAGCATAATCTTTATCTTCATAACATATTCATTTGATCATAATCAGGATAGGAAACATTATGAAAGGACTTGGAATGTGGTCATGCCTAAAAAATGAAACATCATGCATTAGTGGTTAACTACCATACATAGTTGTGAAAACATATAGCATCATGTTCACAAATAATATCATATTAACTCGTGAGATTAATCTCTTTACCCAATTAATTAATGCTCTGTATAATTATGGGCACACCCATCAAATTCAATCATTCATATTGCACTCTATAATTCTGGGCGCACCCGCCTCATCATAACATTTACATTTTCTTACAAGCCACATTGAAAATATGTCAAACATAAAAATGAAATAAACCATGGAAATAAATTTGCTTCAAATATTAAATCATATATTAAAAAAAACTCTGGTTCCCAAAATAAATAGGTAATAACAGTATTTACATAGAACCATTAACATTGACTGAAGAGTGAAACAATCTTAGAGAAGTTAAAAAGGGTGTGTTTATTTGAAAGGAGAGTTCATTTGGAAAACATTTGGATTTTCATAAAATTAGTGGGAGAACATATATATCCTAGAAGTCAAAGGATTATTATTAATAAATTATTTTAAGGTATATCCATACTGAAAATGGGTTGAAGAGGGAAATCCCAAAGAAAGAGAGATAGGTTAGAGAATTAACCCTTACCACGTATCTAAACACTTTCTTCATATTATTGTCTTTTATAATCAAATTATATTTATTAATTTGAAATAAAAAATCCTTTTATACTTTAATTTTATTCATTATAGCTTTATTAAGTTCGTTCATGGGTCTTGGGATGTGTTATTGTTTTTATGGTTAGTGTTTGGGACTGCTCATTTTCATTATTTTCATAAACGGTTGAATTGTATTCATCGGTGGATGATTGTATAAAAAGTTGATAAAAACAGAATTTTTTAATAAATGATATTATTTACATTATATAGGAAAAAATGATGATTTGTTTTTATATCTGATGAGTATTAATCATTAGATAAAATTTAAATGATAAACGCTTGGATTAATTTGGTGGTTTTTCTAACAATGAACTTGATTGTATTCTTATTTCAAATCATGAATCTATAAGTATAACAGAACATTAAATAAGATAAAATAAATATATTATGATCTATTTAAAAATTTAAAATGGTTTCTTGGCTGGTCTATAATATGGTAATGAAAATTGAAAAGTCGTCATCCTTGATTGTGATAAATCAACATATCTCAGACGATGTTTTATTTTATAGTATAAAAGGAGGGGGAAATAGAGATTATGATAAACTATCCCATTATAAAAATATTATTCTAGTACATGTATTTTATTGGAGTTTTCATAACATTTTGGTGAAGGGAGATGTGGATTGAAAGAAGAAATAGAAAAGAACATGAATGAAAATAAATGAATCTGAAATAGGAATTTACCTCTTTAGTTTATCTCATATGAGGGCCTCTTTAAGAAAGAGGTTTTTTTCATTTCATTAGTCCAAGGGATGTAGAATGTGGGGTAATATCTATAGAATATATTTGTGTTAAATTTGGACAAGGTTTTATTCTTGAGATTTGTGTTGTAATGTGGGTGTGAGGGGTGGTATTTATAGTGGAGGGGAGATGGGGTTTTCTGAATATTTTATTCATTAATTTATTTTTTCCCTATATTAAAATAAATAGTGACGATTCCATGAACAAGAATAGTAATAATTGAAAATATTTCAAACTTGAAAATTCTAGGCACACCTATCTCATCATAACATTTACATTATTATGCAATCCACATTGAAATTATGTCAATGTTGAACATGAAATATCCCATGGAATGAAATAGGTTTCACATCATAAAGAATACATTCATAAAATTTTAGATCCTAAAATAAAGATGGAATATCATTATTGACATCAAACCATTAACCTGGAGTGAAGAGTGAAATAATCTTCGAGAAGTAAAAATGGTGAGTTTATATAAAAGAATATTTCTTTTGGAAAACATTGGGATTTTCCTAAAATCAAACGAATAACATGTATATCCCATAAAAAGGTATGATAACTATGAATAAATTACTTTTAAGGCATATCCATTCTAAAAATGGGTTAAAGAGGGAAAACCCAATGAAAGAGTGTTGGGATTAATAATTTTCCCTTACATCATGTTAGAATGATATATTCACTTTAAATTGTTATATAATTACACTATATACAATGATAAGAAATTAAATAACCTTTTATATGGGAATTTGATTCATTATGGATTTATTAATTTCATTCAAGGGTCTTTGGACAAGTGATATTGTTTATGTTAATTGTTCGGGAGTATTCATATTCATTGATTTCATAAATGGTTCACCTGTATTCATGGACGGATGTCTGTATAAATAATGGAAAATAAATAGAATTATTAATAAATAATATTGGTTACATTATAGATCTATAAATAAATAAATTGTTTATATAACATGATGATAAATCATTACATAAATTTTTAATGATAAAAGCTTGGATTAATTTTGGAGTTTTCCTCACAGTGACCTTGATTGTATTATTATTTTATATCATAATTATATAATTATTATAGAAAATTTAAGAAGAAAAAATAATAATATTATGATATGTTTCAACTACTAAAATGGTATCATGACTGGTATATAATACGGTAATTTAAATTGAAAAATCGGAGTCCTTGAATGTGATAAATCAAAACATCTCAGACTGTGTTTTATTTTTATAATATAAATGAAGGAGAAAGGAGAGGTTATGATAAAAACACCAATTTGAATAATAGTACTCCATGAAATTTATGTTAATAGAGTTATAATTCCATTTGGGTTAATTTAGGTGAGGAAAGAAATAACTAAAAGAAAAGAACATGAAAGAAAATAGAAGAATTGGAAAGAGGAGTTATCCTTTTGAGTTTATCTCATTTGAGGGCCTCTTTAGGGGAGCAGTTTTGGTAATTTTTATCTCACCAAGGGATTCTAGAAGTGGGGAAGGGGCTAGAGAAGAGAATTGGGCAGAATCTGGTCAAGTCTATAAGCTCGAGAGGTGTAGAGTAATGAGGGTGTGAGGGGTTGTATTTATAGTGGAGGGGAGAGGGGTTTTCTCAATATTATATTCATTAATTTATATTTCTCCATAAGATTTTAAATGGTGATGATTCCATGATCTGGAATAGTAATAAGTTCATTTATGTTTCTGATTTGGGTAATTACATTACTCATACTGTCAGTAATAGTGGTTTTAAATTATAATTTAATTATATAGTAAATTAATATATTTTACTATTCACAAAAAATTCATGTAATTCAAAAAAATAGAGAAAAATCACCTTAACCATTTTTCAATGTGTAAAATAAAAATTGAACTCAATTTTCTGAAAATAAATTTCTATAAAAAATAATCTATTTTTTAATTAAAAACAACATTTACTTGAAAGATATATATTTTAAATTTAATAATCATTTTATAATGATTTAAAAAATTAAATTTGGTCTTATAAAATTACCTTCAAGTCGAAAGACATAGGATTGTTAATTTATGAACAATTTTTTTGAAAATATGTTTTATTATAAAATTATTAATTAATTATAATTTATTAATTATGTAATACAAAAAAACTAAAACATTCACTATAGTCAAATTGTCACTTTTAAGATGCCTAAATTTTATTTAATCATTCATGGGTGAGGTTACTATTATTTTAGAAGAAATATTATTCATAAGGTTCATATTAATATTCAAAAGGTTAGGTTACTATTCATTAGGGTGAATTACTATTCACATTAAAATATCTTTGTCATATCAAACTCCATACATGCTACTGATCACAACGGTGTATATCAAGTTTTCGAAATTCAAAAAACAGAAGTGGTGAATTTATTTTTAAAGGTCACATAGTAGATTATTTAAGAATGATATGGCATTGTGTTTCTAATGTGATTTTATATTATTATTACATAACTACTAGAAGGGATAAATTTCATTGACAAATTATTTGGTTATTATATAATCTACCACCATAGTTGATTTTATTACAATAAGTGTAAATGGAACGACCACCCCACTGATCTACCATCAAGTAGAGTAACTGCTAGATTGTACTATAATTGATTTATGCTAACATCAATTCAAATTTAATGCAATAATTCTGGTACAATAAATATAAGGGGGTTCCACAACTATAATGATGCTTCCATCCAGAAGAGATACCATTAGATGGATCTACCTCCAATGAATATCTACCTATAGTGAAGCTACTGCCAGAGTGTTACAGTAGCAATCCATATTTAATTTCAAAATTAAATATCCAATGGCTATTTTAAGATTGTAATGATGCACAAACCACGTTGATTTAAGAATTATTAATCATAAACAAATACATGGATTTCATAAATAATAATTCATTATTTTTAGATATTGTTTTATCATCATGGTGATCATGATGATTATAATAGTATCCTTTAATGTATAATTAGTCCTAAAGTACTAAAAATTTAGGAGAAATATCCTCATGTTCAAAAGGTATGTGCCCAATTATATGAATAATAGATACACGTTATTTAGTGCCACGTGACTGACCAATAAATCCCATACTCTATCAACTTGATACAAAACGAGTTAATAATAAGCAATAGTGTAAAATCTCTTGGGAAATTCACAGACTAAAATTATAATCTTTTCCAAACATCCATAACCCCTTATTTTACAATATTTTCTTTACAACTTGATCAAGATCCCTTTAAATACAAATATAAGGACATAATAATAATGGTATTTATTCATCTTGATCAAAAATACATCTCATCATCTCTAAACACTTTATCTTTTTTAGGCATTATATTTGAGAATTGTTTTTTTACACATTATATTGGTAAAACATAGTCTCTATTATAAATTGGGTTGTTCTTGAAACTCCCTCTCTATTTTCATCATCATTATTCACATGAGAAACTGTAGAAGAGGTACTATGTGACATGATATCATGTTTCTATAAAATGTATTGCTATGGAGGATGATTTTTGACTAGATATCCTCAATATCAATTGTTTTTAAAACTCATTCAAGATTGTGGATCTATTTATTTAATAATCAAATTATTTTTAGTAGTTGATTTCTCAGAGGAGGAGATTATGTCACGTATTTAGTCCGAACCCCTTGATAAATTTGGTTTTGATAGAATGATTATAAATTATTTACTATGTTATCTTTTTTTATATTTTATCCTATTTATTGTGTTCTGAACATATAAAAAAAGTGTGACTCTCATAGTTCTCTTAAACTACTGTTTTATATATACCATTTTTTGTAAAAGTGTATCATTTTCAAAATATACAGTTTTTCAAAAGGTATTTTATCTGAGTTATTATTGATCTTTCAAAAATTATCAAAATATATAATTTTATGTTAATAATGTTTTTAACTAATAAATTTTACCATATTCAGGGATTTATATTTTAGGTTATTTTTTAATATAAAATTAATTGGAAACTAAATTCACCAACAAAATTCTTCTTCCACTCTAACCAGAAAAAGGTGTACTATATCATGGTTCATTTTTACTCATGGTTTCATGTAATGTAACCTATTGAATACATCACGTTTATTTTAATGAAAAAACATATAAAATCGTGGATAATTAAATTATACCACCATTAAAGAGAATATCTTCATCTAATTTATATCACTCCAATTAAAAGAAAAATAATGATATGTCTATTTTTTACATCCTAATATTCTTATATATCTTCTTTAAATTTAATATTCTTCTAAAGAACATTAATCTTGTAAGGAGTTTTCTTTCATAGTAATTTATCTCAGTTATCAAAAAAATTACCCATTTTGTCATAGTGAATATCAGGATCCAATGTTAAAACAAATGATTTCATTATATATGATGCATGTGGTATGTACTTCCTCCTGATAGATACATGGAACCCATCGTGTAATTGAGGGATGTTTGATGGATGATCCAATATAAAATAAATTTTCCCGAATCAATCAAACATCATGTAGGGGAGAATATACCTATGAATCAACATTCCATTCATTATGAATCTCATATACATAGTCCATGAAACAATTCATAGGAAAAAATTCTCACAAAAGTTCAATTCAAGAATTAAATGATGACTAAAAACATCGATATTCTATTGACTCTAGGAATAATTGATGTGTTATTGAGTGTCTATAAATTTCTATTATATTTCCCTAACTAGGTATGGTGCAAATATTTTTTTTCATAACCTCATCCTAGAACATTGGAGTTATGCACATCTTTCCAAATTGTTTTTCATATTGATGAATAATACTTAATGAGTGAATTTTATTATTATAGAATAATTTTAAAAGAAGATTTTATTGAACCCAACCACCATTAAAATAAATATAACTTGACCTTAACATATCCTCCAATTATTTAAGGGCTCAAGTGTACTAACTAGGTATATGAAGATGATAATTAGTAATTAATCACAACTCTATAACTAGATATTTCTGAATACTTCACTAGAAAATTGAGATAAGCCTCAGATCTTCATCAGATAATATGAAATGTGGTTCTCCATGCAGACTTACTAATTAATTAATGTAGATTATAGATGTATTACTAATTGATATATTCTATATAATTGAAATAAAGTTTGTTAGAGATTGAATAAAAAACATAACATTATATCCATAAGATGTTATGGGGATTTTTACAACAAAATTCATGGTAATGATTTTCCATGACCATTTTGGAGTGGTTAATGGATATAAAATCCCCTTAAATATATATCTATTGTTCTGAATATTAAGATACACCAGTAATTGAGATATATACTTTGTAATATCTATTTCCATATTTTCTTATTGAAAATACTATTTTAGTTCACTATACAAATTCATACTTTCGAGACGAATACAAAATGGTGAACTTTATGCCTCATACAATTACTTCTAAAATATGGTATTGAAAGGACATATATATTTTTTTAGAAAATTACAATTCTATCAAAATCATTGTAAATTTCTTTAAAATTTATCACCTTCTTTTCTAGATCGACATATTCCTTATGTTCCTCATTAATCATTACATAGAATGAGGGATTAATACTCAGTTGAGAAGGAAAATATTTCACCCATTCCTGCAATATTAACATATCTATCCATCAAAAATTATAAAATATTAGATCTTTTGTGATCCATATCATAGATATATTAGAATGATCATTTGAAATAAGAGTATCTCTTACCATTTTCACATTTCCTTAGTGGAAATTAATTAAGCAGTCATAAAGTTTTATCAACTATAACAATCATAAATTGTACACACCAAACTTTTTAAGAGTGAATGTATAATTTAAAATTTTATGATCAGTATATATACCACACCTTTACCATTAATGATAATTATCCATATATTTAATTATAAATATACCATATTTTACTCTAAATAATGATTTAGGTAATTTTGATCATGAACCATAAAATAACCATTGGAAGATGTATTAATCATAGAATTCTACATGAGGATACATCCCTATCCCTTATTTGGTGTATCACTATTGATCACAAAATCTTCTCCACTATAGGTTAATGGGGGCACTAGTGAACTGAATAACCTTTTCTTTTGTACCTTGATGTTTTCCTCACATTCATATGTCTAATGTAATTTGAGTTTATTCCATCTTAGCATGGTGAGTGGATTATACAATTATGACAAATTCTCCAAAACATTTATATAATATCTTGAAAAAACAAGAAAATTATTGATCTTAATCATTGTGGTTAGTATGCGATAATTTTCAATAACATTCATCTTTGAATGATTATACATTATAACCTCACATGGGATTATATAACATAAAAATGAAAATTTTTATAGAATAATTAAAATAGGGAAAATTTGTCATACAACTTATCTTTCCATAGGGGTTTTATTAAAGTTATCATGTTTCCTTCATGCCCTTATTTACCCATTGAATATATATGATTATTATAAATAAATACTACCCAAAAAAGAACAATACAACCTATAAATACTATATTAAATATATCCATAAAGACAACACATGTATTAGTAAAACCTAAAAGAATAAATATAAATTTATAGTGATCATACCATATAAATAAGTTTTTCTTGTGTGTCTATTAACTTTTTATACTCAGGTAATTGTATCTTGATTAAATGTAAATTAAGAGAAAATATTGAAATCCGTGTAATTGACCAAATAATAATCAACATTTTAAATATGACTGTTATTATTGAGTATTTTATTTTTTGGTTCCTGCTAATCAACACAAAATCATATTGATCCAACACTCCACCTATAAATGTATGTGAACCCCATGGTTATGAACATGGATAAATAATATTCGTATGAATATTATCCTATATTTTATTCTTCAATCAATATATCTCAATTGAGGCCATTCTACAAGGAGTATTTTAAATAGGTTTAAAAATAGGTGGGAGTTCTTTTGAAAACTCAACTTAACTATTTTTAGGAACACTAAGAAAATCATTTTTAAGTTTAACTATGAAATTCCATAAAATTATCATATGAATGATGTTGATTTTCCACCCAACCATTTGAAATAAGTATATATTTTTAATAAATATCAACACACATAAAATTGGTATAATTTCTATTATAAATATATACTTATCCTTGCAATAATAGGATATCATAAGTTGGTTTGGAATATAAAATTTGAATTCCCATCCTAAAAAATTAATATGGGATTTATTTAAATAGTTCTAATTCATGCCCAGAATAATAAAAAATTAAATTAGATAAAGAATAATGATATTTAATGGAATCACATTCCCCCAAAAATTAATCAAAGAAGATTCATATATATTACATGTGGTAATCATACCATTAGAGGTTTTCACTAGTTATTCAACATTTAATAATTGAGGTGGTATTGTGAAACTATTAGAAAATTATTCATATATAAAAGAGTTTGTAAATATAGAACTAAATAAGACATTTGTAGTTCTAAAGTGGATGGTAATTTTATCATTTATCACGTTATTATCATACCCTTCATTAGTAATAATAGTCCCATGATATTTTTGTTTTTCTATGGTATTGAGATATAGCTTATTTAAATAATCGTTAATATTTGGATTTTATAAATAGTTATAACAATTCCCATAATACTTGAATATGAAACACTCGAGTGTGGGTGGTGTAATTTGTCAAAATTTCATGCCATTTGCATCATTATCAAAACAATTCTCCTTCTTTTCCACACATAAATAATTTAACAGTCCCCTTCAGAGACATCATTTTAAGCCACTAAAAAATTGATAAATACTACATCCTTTTGGATGATAATACTTGATGCATATGTAACATTTCCAATAAAAGTTCCCATGTAGATTCTAATGGATTTAAAATCATTCTTCTTTAGCTATAGAAATTACCTCAACAATTTCATAAATATTTTACTATGAATGTACTTGTTGAAAAATAACCCTCTAAACTCATACCACACCACAGATCCAATTTCTTATCAATTATTTACTTTCTTGATGGGAGTCCACCGTTGATCTAATTATCCTTCAAAATAATAAAAACCTAAAATAAAATTTTCATGTTCATATCACTGGAGAATGTAAAATATAATTTAAGTGGTGTTGATACATTTCATATAAATTAGGGGATAAACTGACCTAATAAATGAATTTTTATATTGCCTCATGTATAACCTGATGGAACATTGTTGCCACTATTACTCATTTGGAATCACAATATGATTCAAGGAATGATAGTTTTATATACGCAAAAAAATGATTTTACTCATTCTAAATCCAATACCATTTGGTTTTTCAAGAGTATAATCATTTACTTTTCTATAACATTCATGGTTAACATAATTACATTCCATACATGAATTTTCTAAAACCAAAAATCATATTTTGAGAGATAATACTCATAGTAAAAACCACATAGTCACTAAATAATTTCTTAAGGATGTCTAAATCATGAAGTTTATTTTTAATCTATAGATTTTTAGGCATAACCATGTTCATTCACGGTGACCATCAATTTAAATCATTATATATAGTTAACAGATAATATTTTAATTAACATATGTAGATCCAGTGGTAGTGTATAAATTTGTGCGCATTCTTGGGCGCACTCATCATGCTATGCTAATGATAATTTTAATACCCATTCTTCACAATTTAGAGTTTTTACCCCTAGGTGCATATTTTCTATAAAAAGATATACTTTTTAGATCCTATAATGATAGGTATTTTCAAGGAAAACCACAGTCCCTTCTTCACAATAACATAATATTATCACAAATACTTTGGTTATTTCTATGGTTATTCAATAATGTTTTCTAAAAATAGATTCAAAATATAAATAAACAATACAATGATAAAAAATTTAGTGTCCCAGCCATTTCAATAATAAACGATTCATCATTTGAGAAGAATTTTCATTTCATTTCGCAGTCATACCCATTTAGGGACTGTAATAGTTTATTGTCCTTAGGAGCGTGGATATATAAACAATTGGTAAATAAAATATTTACATCATCTTCCTCTAATTTCTTAATAACTAGATTCCTTCTAAGACATATAATTATAAAAACCACACTACATAACATGGGGAAGGGAAAAATAAAAAAGGGTGAGGACATGTCATGAATAAGTGTAAAAAAATAGATTTCATTGATCATGTAATATATTCATCGGAAATACTGTGTGATAATATTAAATTAACATTTGAAAACCATACTAAACAAATAATAAATCAAAAACATGAGAATTGTCCCAAATGATGGTAGATCATAAGACATTAATCATAATGTATTAAATGAATGTGATCCTTAAGAACATATCATAATCATAATACATATGTTGGTTGGACATACATTGTCATAGAAAATCATTTCCACAGTCATGGATCAGTTACATGACCATCATAGTGGAATGCGTTCACATCCCATCCCATCATTTCTGTAGTCAAGGTTCACTAACAATACTACCATAGAAGAAAAATTAACTTACAAAACGGGCTCTACTCTCCATTTTAATCCATATCATATCATGATATATCCATATTTACCCAATAATGTGGAGGGATATATAATTTTGGGCCAACCCATCACATAATGAAAACCATATATATGTGTGCCACAAGATCATGAAGCATTTATCATATCATTATACAATAAAATCATAACCCATGAAAATGAAATTTTTTTGTATAAACATTTTAAAATAGGATAACCCATAGGAAACAAGTAGCTTTCATAAAATTTTCATCCTAACTTAATTAAATTGTGGGAAAGAAATGAATTTTATTTAGTAACCCTTAAATCATCATCACCATTATCCATAGAATGGAAGAAATTGGATGGTATCATTGGATCATATCCTAAGTAATGAATAATAATCATATAAGGATGAAATCATTTTTGAAAAAATCTTTTAAAAGATTAGTGGAATTTTTCTTGATGAAAATTACCTATAATTTTCAAATCAATTACTTATAATCTAAAAACATCCAAAATATTTTGGAAATAATTTTATTTGAAAAGTACCAAATATACATATCATGAAATCTTAAAGTCAATTATAATTAAAAATTATAATAAATTTCATCCATGTTGCATATAAAAAAATAAATAGTAATTTAACCTTTTCGATATAAAGTCAATGGTAAATAATTCAAAAAAAAATTAAAATATTCCTTCAAAACAGTTATAAAATATAAAACACGGTTAGACATGAATATGAAAAAACATAGTAAAATATAAAAACATTCCTAATTTTTTTTATAAATACATAGATGTGAAGTAAAAATTATATTTGAATGAAGTTAGAAATAATGTCTGTTTTCCTTAAAAACATTTATTCTGAATTTTTATTACATAAAGTAAGGAAAATGAAATTAAAACATGTTATCCTTATAAGTAAATACAAGAGAATAAAATTCATGGTATAATTATGATATATTTATAAAATTTAATCATTATCTATTTAGTTATAATCAATCTTGGTGAACAATGATATTGTAACATAATCTATTTACTCAAGTTTGAATTTATTTGAATGCAGTCTGAAATACTATATATTAATTTTAAATTTTTAATAATTATTTAAAAAACTAATCACTATAATAATAATTACATATAGGACCCACATAGAACATTTTTACAAACAATTCTTACTAATTATTTACTAAATTAATAGTTTATGGGTGTTCAGTGTTTCATATTTTATGAATGTTTCTGCTTGGAAGTTATAGAACGTTTATGTTGATCATGGCTCCATCATCCCCATAATTTTAATAATTAAATAAGTACAATATATATTCATTATATAAATATTTAGACTCATTCATAGAAGGTACAGGACAAAAACTTAGGTACATTTTTCATGGATATGGTAGTGGGTATTTACTCATGAACATTGTTTTCAATTTATAAAAATAATGATGAAATAAATAAAAATAATATTATTCATAAAAAACTATAAAAATATGATAAATATCATATATAAACATAACATTCATCATAATAACCATGCATGAATGATAGTGATGGAAAATAAATTCTATATTTACATGGATGTGGTAGTCCACAAATACAAACAAGCAATACTTTCATTTCCCTTTTGTTCGAAAAGGGGGTGATTAATGATGTTTTTATAATAATAAGAACATGTAACGAATTTTAGGATACTATATTATTTATTTTATTATAAATAAAAAAGATTAATTGGAGGTTGATGAAAATGAAATTGAATATGTTAGGGTAGGATGATTACCACTTCATGAATTTAACTCCTTCAAATGTTTTATTAAGAATCCATTGAGTGATATTTTAAGTACACTAAAACTTATCATTAATGGATAGAGAATTTTAAAATATAATTTTTTGGGGTTTTGATCATATATGAGGCTCAATGTGTTGCAAATAGATGAGAGGAGTTATGTCCATTGATAAATATGGGAGAGGGAACACATGGAATTACATAAATGATTAAAATATTATTAAGTAATATTCAATTAAAATAATTAAAAATAATATAGTATTAAAATTTAGTAAAATAAGATGCCAAAATATGACCATAAAATATGTCTTAGACATGTTTAATTAAAATATTACCATTATATCTTGGATTATCTCCTCTTAAATACTCATTTTTACCTTAACATTAGTACCAAAACATTACGATTCTTATTATTTATTATGACATATATTTTTGGTGAATAATTACCAAATTTTTAAATTATGAATTATAAAAATTAATCCATTTTTTAAAACTAAATTTCAATAATATTTATATCTAATTTTAAAATTTGAAAAACGAATCAAAAAATAGTTTAAAGAAAAATTCAATTTTTTGTATAAAAATGTTTTTATATAAAATATAAATATAATGTGGATTATAAAGATATTTATTTTATTATTATTATCCCTTATAAACTATTAAAATTTTAAATTAAATTAAAAACATAATTTAACTGTATAAACACTTGAATGGAAAATATAATTTTCAATAAAATCTGTATTTTAATACTATTCACTAAAAAATTAATCATTTCCAAAAAATATAAATATATAACAATAAGATAATTTTAATATTATAATTTAAAAAAATTATATCCCCTTTTGACGTTTAATTTTAAAAAAATAATATAAATTATTTATGTTATGTTTGCACAAAATAAAATAAACACCATTTTTGAAGAAATTTTTTTTTGTAGATATGGTTGATTTTCGAAAAATCAAGTTCTTATTTTTTAAGAATTAATGAAGAAAATTTAATTACATAAATCATTTATAAATATTTTTCATATTTTTTTAAATCATATTCTTACATACTAATCAAATAGATAGGTTATAATGGTATAATATATCACTATTTATTTAGAATCGGTATTGCATTTAGAGTAAGCTATCAAATTATTCATGTTTATTTGAATGGGAACTATTTAAAATCATGGTTATTATAATAAAAATATAGGTAGATGTATTAGGATTATTATATTGAGTAAACATAAATATATTCGAAATTATTTAATGTAGATTAACATTGAGAACCCTCAAATGGGTCTTTTATAGAAATATTTGGCATGGATATTAAGAATATTCATGATATTTTTAAGGAGTAATAAATTAAATACATAATTAACTATGTGTCTTTAATAGGTTACATCACACTTGAGATGTTTTTTGTATGACCTTATGTCGCATATCCTCTTAAGAACACCAGAAATTACCTATCCAATCCTAGTGAGAGTCATTGGATTTTAGTTAAGAAGATCCTTATGCACATGATAATGGATTAGGATATGTTATTTGTATTTGGATGAGAGGATGAGCTCTATTTCTAAGGTTACACTGATTCTAGTTTCCAATATTACATGTATGATATGAAATGACAATCTATTTTTAATTTTTCTATAATGGCATGTCTATCAGTTGGGGGAATTCCAAATAAGATACCATGCTGGACTCCATAACAAATGTCGAGTACATTGCTGATTCCCAAGTTTTGAAGGATGTTGTTTGGATCAAAAAGTTTACCACAATACATAAGGTGGTTCCCATCATAAAATGATAACTTATAATTTATAATGATAATAGTAGATTTATTTCTCAAGACATAGAACTGTGATCTCACCAAATGAAAAAACATATCCTTCCTATACATGGTCTCGTATAAGAGATCATTGGGGTGGATTATGTTAAGAGATATTTTGTGGTAATAATGGAAAATGTAGTGCATCAATTGATGAAACCATTGTTATAGAAGAAATACGATTCTCACAATGAATATCTTTTAAATTATACCTAATAGATTTAGGTAATAGTTGTATAATATATCATGATTTTATAAGAAAATTAAATATATATATATATATATATACCATTCATTCATGTGTGTTGAAATTTATTTGACATGAAAAATAGAATTGTAATATACTCTCAAAGTATAATTTTGACTTTGATATAATTGATGATAATAATGTAATATTATGATTGGTGATGATATGTAACTATTAACACAACTAGGGGACTCATTATATAATAGGTGGATTTTTATTACATTGAATGTCCCGCCAATGTTTATCTTATGGAATTTTGTATAAAAATTGATAAAACTAGGGTTGTATGATTATAATCAATCCTTTTACTAGTTGTAATCCAGATACATAGCATGATAACCTTCATACATTTATACTATTATAAAAAAAATCCTTGTGTCTTAGATAATCTTTTTGAGTATGTGTATGTTATTGATCATTCAATTAGTTAGAGATAAACATTTCTGGGATTTTTCTATTTTAGTGAAGAGAAAATTAATCTCAACCTTGATTGAATTTTTAGTTTCCTGATCTAGATTTTCACTTTAAATGTAATCCAAACCCATTATCTGTTGAGAATAAGTCATGCCTCTCCATACGTGAATGGGTGTCGACTAGTAGTGAGGGTCTTCTTAGGTGATATTGGGGAGCTTATACCCTCCTGTGATGATAATAATAATGGTCCAAATATAAATACAATAGAATAATAGGTACCATAATTTCATGACTAACTAAATTGACATATTAAAATCATCAACTACAACAACATATAACAAATCCCAATGTCATCATACCATATGAAGATAATGACACATGTCATATAAGGTCATAAAAATCATATATGAATGTTCTCTCATGGAAGGTTGTATATATGTATATATATATCCAAAAAAAGGTCCATATCATTGTATAAGAAACACCTAGTCCACTCTCATCCATCCAATAAAAATTTAACACCATTGATCATAAAGGTCCAGCTCCCAATCCGGATTTATTACACAATCTCAAAGCCATGGTGTCTGCACACATCCCAAGGGGGCCATGTAGGGTCTGATTATGAACATGGTTGTCCACCACCAATGCGTGACTATATTACATCCATAATTATATAGTACATAGAAAATATAATTAAAAATAAATGCACACATGTTTAATAGTTAATCCTATTCCCATGTTATCAATAATCAAATGGAAGTGTTTAACTTATTTTGACAACGCCTATATATATCTGAACACATTCCCCAATATATATATTTTTTCATAAAATCGTTCTCTAAAATTATATATTTTTATCACAGAGGTCTCAAGGCATAATGACGAAGAGTTTCTTGACGAATATCATACTAGGTGAACCCACAGGATCCACCCATAAACATGTCTAAGCTGTCGTTCAATCTGATACTAACATTATAAAATCTCTATAATGTATTGGAATTGTATCAGTATGCCCATAAAATTATAAGAGGTCCCTCATACATCAATTCAAGTAGTCCCAGTCAGCTCAATAGACTGAAGCCTCCTGGCATGGAATTATTTGTCCTTCAACACATAGTAAATCAATGTCGGCTCAACAGTCGGATGTGTTGAGGAACTATGAATTATGTACTCCCTTAATTCATTCGCATGGCCTCAAATATAATAGTGATCCACATTCACTAACCAATAGTCTAAAATCCATATCCCAGTAGTTTATAACCATTAAATGTTAATTTCTATTATGAGAACATCCTCCATAGGTAATGGTTAATACCACCACCTAAGTTGAAATATCAATGGAGGACTCTACTAACAACGAGTTGTCTACCCCACCTCAACTGAGTCTTATCTGTGTGTGCACGAGTCCAATGGTTCGTCAGCCAATAATTATTGGAATAAATCACCAAAAATCTCTTACCCACATCATCTGGTAACTCATTTTCCTATGACCATACCATCCAATCATGTTAGTCAACACCATATCAAGTCTCTCAGTCCATATCCCCATCTTAATGGAAATTTTACCTTGATCTCGATGACTATCTGGCCTCATCATGATGACCATCCACACCCATTGTATGTCGGGGTGAGTCCAACAAGATGAACCATGTCCCCAAAGTCGTTGTGATCAATATGACCAAAATTTCTCATGTCATTCCCATCATGTTACAATAGATCCATAACATTCATAACAACTAAATTAATTAAAAGAAACATCCATCCTAACCCACCTAGTTGGTAAAATTTCCATTACCTAGATTAGAACAATTATACTGGTTTGGGGTATGTCGAACATCATTCAATAACATCAAGTATACAATAAATGTGTAAGTATTAATTTATTTATGGTCTCAATCAATTAGACCCACATGTGCATTAAATCACACAGCCCAAAATACCCCTAAAAATAAAGATAAGCTATGATGCCATCTAACATATACTTGTAAGATCTCACATGGATATTACCATCCTCTAATCTAATCCCTAATGAGATAACTCTAGATATTAGACAAATTTAATGAAAATAAGGAAAAATAGCTCTAATGAATTTATCATTTTGTATATTGAGATGAATAAGAAACATAAGATATAATATTAAAGGCATTACTGAGAAAAATATATAGCCAGCAACAATGATTGAATTTCAGTTCAAATGAGAGAGGAAATTCAAAGCCTAAAGAAGAGGGTAGTGTGAGATCCATGACTAATGGAGGACATCTCACTCGTGGGAGAAGAAATATGGGAGAATAGTGATAAATAATGGATGTGTAGTTTTTTTATTTCGCACAATTTAATGAGGAACACGAATATGTTTCATGTTTTTCCTAACCATGCATAAAATCTTCAAATCCACTATCCAAAAGGTCACCACTTTAAAATAAGTAGCATGGTTTGACAACTTAATTGGAAAAGATCATATCCGAACTGTGTGAACCTACTTCTTAAGTGTCACTAGGTGTGTGGGCTAGGCCACACAATTCGGAGAACAGTTAACATCTGGTATGAACCCTATAAGAATACCTTTAGACAGACACATAGTTTTTTGAAATGGGGTTCATGTTTATGAAGACTTTTCCCCTTCAAAAATAGATTTCATGGTTTAGGTGGAATTGTTAGAAAGGCTATGAGAAAATTTTGGACCTCTTCTGGTATTCTCAATAAACATGGTTTTTTGAGCATGATGATTCTAAAACCTATTCAAACATTCAAGGAACATAATAGAAATAATGTAAATATAAAAATAATCCCTTGGAGCACTCAAAATCTACGAATTATGTTCGGAATCCAAAAAATTTCTTTTCTAACCACTAATTGAGAAATTAAAAAAGGGTGAGGATTTCAACTAGCTCAAAAACCCAGGACATTAAACTTTTCAAAGAGATAGATTATACTTGAGATATAATATCTAAAACTATGATGTTACCATAAATAACCACCTCATTACATCATTATGATCTACCCTAAATATTAAGTCACAAGATAATCCCCTTTTTGTAACTCCCAACCTTAAGAATTAACCACCTAGTTGCTTCCTAACCCAAATTGAAATATGTAATTGTTTTGAAAACCATCCTTTGATATATATGTCATCCTATGACATATTATTATTCTTTCACCACATCAGGTGCTCAAATCACTCTCACGGTATAATTAATTACCATCAAGTCCCACATTTAATCATATTACCATTTTATACATGTTTCATACATGAATCACATACATGCCAACATATCATAAAAATTCAAACAATCTATATCACAAGTGATGATCAGAAATAAATAGATATCATATATATATATATTTGAATTACCTTTATATTAGGAATTCGAACACACTTTATACAAAAAACAAAGCATACTGATGCCACATAATAACCACTACAAAAAAATTCCAAATACAAAACATGAAACTCATGTAAAATTATTATCCATGAAATATAAATCATATGGTCACAACATGGTCAAAGAATACCTTTAACCATCATTTTCTCACTGGAAAACCATAAACCTTCTAGATCAATAGCAAGCACCTAGCTTGACTCCCGAATACCTAAGGTATAACCTCCCCATAGATCATCATATGCTATTGGCCATTGACACCATTTCAATGTCTCTATATCTCTACGAAAACAAATGTGTGTCATGGAATACTAGATACCGGCTCTTGGTACCCTTCATTGTCCTACCATAGATCCCTGAGACCGATCTGGTCCTTAACTTCTAGAAATCTGAGAGGAGATTATGTATAAACTATCTAGATTCCCTATCTAAAATCATGCTCACCACTACATTGGATATTCCTCACACTATCTCCATACTTGACCTGTATTCTCACACAAGAATCGAATAGTTTAAAAATCAATCCTCAGTGACATACCCGAGTCTCTCGACCAAATTCCCCACTAAAACACCCAAATCCTTGCTTCCATCTACCTATAGCATCACTACCCCTGACACAATATTTTTTTTACCTTACATGAATCTGACTAGTACATTATGTTTCCCTAAATTATCATTGTCTAATTCACCACCTATTAAAACAAAGTCACTCTAAAAATATTCTCCTAAACCCTAATGGAACATCACAAGACATCCTCAATACATCTCACCCTGGAAGTTTCTTCATCGACTATAGAAGGTTAAAATAGGGATGCTTTCTAAATATTTCTATATAGTCTATAAAAAATGAATATCCCCGTCATAGGTTCACAAATTCAATGGTTGTATCCACCCTCAATATCTCAAGGAATAAGTAATCAAAGAACGTGTCCTTGAAATCCTTCTAACCAATTCCCTTATAAATAATGGAATATACTTTTATATCCCTATATTGATTTTCATTCATCTATGAATATATGTAGCTTGATTCACACACTTTCTGAAGGGTTTCACAAGATGTTCAATGATATTTTTCACTGACGTGATCTATTTATTAGCTGCATGTGGTCCACCATTATTCTAAAATAGAGATGGGTTCTAAGACTGGAACTTCCATGTTAGATACGCCATTGAGGGATTGGATCCTTGAGATATCTATTCAATTCAAAATATATCCCTAACCAATGTCTCCATGAGATGCCCGTCTAACCATGACCCAAAATATTCTATCTATTAAGGCTTCCCCACCTATATTGGAGCCTGTACATGTGGCTCATGATCATCCTAACCCTTAGGTGCCTTATCCCAAGCACACTCTAGCATCCCCACATCTCTACCCTCCTTTCACTCCACCGGAAGCTAGCTAAGTGGAATTACACTAAGGAATAGGCACCACGATCAAAAATCCATAAATATATATATGATAGATATGTAATGTTTTAATAGGAAGAAAATCTCACCACCCCTAAACTCACCTACAACACCCATCTCACATGACATCTGGTGTCAAGACACCTTACCTAATGATATCATCATCAGTTACCACACATAATCTAGACTCATGGCCCCTTTCCTATCCATAACATATTTCGGGATCACATATCATATATTTAAATCTCGGGTAGGTGAGTAGAATTCCACCAAAAAGGTTATATAAGAATACACTATTTAGAATATCTTTTGACACCTTAAACAACTCACCCAATTTTTACCATCCCTTCCCACCCTTAAAAAAGTTAGGAACATATTTCATAAATCAGTCTCACTAGAAACCACCTAGATTGGGAGGATTATTATAATGACACAAAAATATCTAAGAAGGAATAAACTATTTATCTTTTTTATTGACACTTTAAACAGATCAACCTCTATACCTCATTCCATGTTCTATGAAATCAATTATAGGTGCATATATATTTTATGTCACCCTATGAGCCTATTATGATGAATAAACAAACCCATCTTTCAATATCAGACCAATGTTATAAAAACATAATCCAATAGCATCTCACCCAAATGCATCACATAATGTGTAAAGGGATCAATTATAAAAAGCACAAAGCAAAACATTAAATTCCAATCCATGGAATCATTCTCTATCCCCTATGCATGGGTCTACAATAATCCAAACACAAATTATTTACCTACTTCCATCTACATACAAGTATATAGTCTACCATAGCCTAAATAAATGACCCAAATAAAAAACAAACCCTATGATACCATTTGTATCATCTTGAAATATTTTTCAACATAAAATGTTCTCTGGGATAGTTGGCCATTTGGCATTATGTTCTCCTCCCCATATTATAAAGGTTGTTGATAAGTGTCGAGGGTTTGATAAGGTGATAGTAGGGAAGAAATACCCTCAGATTATGATAATTATAATTATATATATATATATAATAGTGGATAAAGTATGATAACATCATAATAAAATGAATAAACAAAGAGGAAGTATTAAAAATAAATTAATGGAAAATAACAAACCCAGAGAAAATATACTATATACAGATGAAGATATATTCCATAAATTGACATAAAAAATAAATAAATAACGTCTCCTATGTCTGACCACAAAAATATATTAATATATATATATATATATATCAAAACATAAGGTCTAGATCGATGAATAAGAACCACATGGTCCACATCCATCAAATCACTGAAAATGGTACACCCTTGATCTCTAAGGTCCATCTCCCCATCCTGATCACTTACCTAGTCTGAAAGACAAAATGTCTACCAACATCCTAAAGGGCCTGTGTAAGGTGTGAATATAAACTAACTAAGCCACCACCATTGTGTGCATGTCTTAAATAAATAATTATATATTGTATGAAAAATACAACGAAGAATGAAATATATCGATTATTAATAATTAACCCACTTCCTGTGTACTCAACAACCACAAGTGTTTTCATACATTGGCCAAAGCTGGTATATCTTTGAACATGTTCCACCATTAAATATTTGGAATCCAATACTTGTCTATATATATATATATGTGTCTGTGTGTGTGTGTGTGTACGGGTGAGGACCCATGGCTCAATTACCATGAATCCCCTTATGAATATCATACATCATGAACCCTCAGGCTGCACCCATAATCATGTCTCCCGACACCTCATGTCATATGATTCCACCTATATCAAAATACTTGAAATTACTAGAATTCAATTAGTATTCCCATAAAAAATGCCCAGTTTTTTTGGACCCCTATTGAAATAGAAATCATCATCTTAATAAATCGTTGTCCCAAAGCATGATGATATCCATCCCCAAATACATAGTAAATCGCCATTGGATTAATATCATGTCATTAAGAGAAATAATGATATATTTATATATCCTCCTATAATTATGTCCCATGGGCACAAATATAGTGGTCATTCCTAGCCTCTAACCAATGTTCTCAACAACATATACTTATGGCCTGTCACCATCAATTGTGGGTTTCTATAGTGACAACCTCCACTATAACTAATGGTCATCATCATCCCTTAAGACACAATATCTATACCAAACTGCACTAGTAATGAGTGGTCAACACCACCTGAACTGATTTCAATGTTTGTGAAAAAAATCCAATGGTGCGTTGTATAAAAACAGTGAGTATAAATAACCGAAATTCTATAATCCAAAACATATGGAACCTCTTTCCCCTATGACCATGCTGATGAGTCCCAATGTAGAACATCATCTCTAGTCATATAGAGAACAACAAAATTTTGAAAACCTCATTGTCCTTATTTTGATGACTATGATACCTAAACCTACTGGTCATCATTAGCCTATGTATCTCTAGATGATACCAACCTCACTAACCATGTCACCTCAATCTGGTTGGTCAATATCACCTCAATGCATCAGGCCATTCCAATTATGTTTCCATCGTACCATAGAATTCCTAAATAACTAAATTAATTAAACTCACTAAATGATGTAACCTTCCGATTTTATCCAAATCCACTTTCCTAGATTAGAACAATTATAAAATCATTGTAAATTCCCATTATCCTTCTAGAGCATCATTTAAAAAATAAAATTTTAAATATTAATTTATTTAGGGTCACACTTAGTCAACCTGACATCCATATTAAATAACACACCTAAAAACGCTTGTAAAATAAAGTATAAATATAATAACCACCTACCTTATACATGTATATTCTTTCTTGGGAATACTCTCCTCTAACATGATCAATCATTAAAGCAATTAATATTTTAGAAAAAAACTCAAAAAATAGGGTAATGAATCATTCCTGAATTCTGCATTTCAAATGGCGATATAAATAAGAAATAAATGAAAAAGGATTAAAGGCCTTACTGAGAGTAATTCATAGCCATCAAGGGATATTAAATCAGAGTCTAGATGAAACAGGAAGATTAAATCCTAGAAAATAAGGAAGGAGGAGTTCCACAATTAATGGAGAAGATATTATGCATGGGAGAAGAAAGAAAGGAGGAATATATATAAATAAAGGATGAGTAGTTTTTTAATATCCCAAATTTTAAATAGGTTCATATTCAAGTAGAATCGTTTGGGTAATCATCTAGCAGCTATGTACACTCACTATCCAATGTACCATGATTTTAAATCAGGTCACATGGTTTGGACAGACTACAAGCCAACTAAAAACAACTAAAACTTTTTTTTCACTAATTGTTTAGGATATGTTACACTGTTTGAAAAACCATGCATATACTATGCACACCCAATAATAAAACATGTAGAAACTATCATGGTATACTAGAAGGGGTTGCATGGTTAACCAATTCCATTAACCTTTGAATGCAGGCCACACAGTTTAGGCCTCACTATTAGACAAACCATGGAAAAATTATGTACCTCTATCTACCTTTTCCTAGAACTCATTTTTCAGATATCGATGCTTCTCAGCCCCATTCAAACACTCAAGGGAATTTTTCATCCTTAAGTCATGTATAAAAAACTTTTTGGAGTGCTCAAACTCTCATGAATAGGATATAAATTCCAAAATAAGTTGGCTCGACCACAAATAGAAAAATTCAAAATGGTTGATGATTTCCCTGCTCTAAACCCAGGACATTACAAAATCATAAAAAAGAAATTAAATTCCAATATTAATTTAGTATCATATGATTTGTTCAATTACCTAAATTATGGAACTATTATTTACACAACTGTATTATAAATTACATGGGATGTGTGTATCAACTATGCTAGAATTTTTCAGTGAATAAAAAATGTATGAGATGTACTATACAAGATTATCGTTGTTACATTTCATAGGAATTGGATTAAATTGATATAAAAATGATATACATGATAAAAATATTTGTGGATATGTTCATATGAAAATATGAGTATGTGTGATCGATATTACCACAGACATCTTCATAGATTAAGTTGCAGTTATGGTTTTCTAGAGGCCTTTGTTTTTTTATTTTTATAAAATCATTATTTTATTTTATTTTTTATCAATAGTTAATTCCCCAAGGCCACGTAGTTATTCCTTTAAATAGGAATTATGATTTGTAAAATGTTTTTGTTACAAAATCAAGTGTGTTTGATAAAATATATACAAAAAGAATTCACAAAGATATTTTTTGGTTTATACCAACTCTTCATGTATTTTTTTGTGAAAGTGAAAAGTATTTTATAACTGATAAAAGGTTATTTGATATTTAGTTGAATGAAAATTTTGATTTCTATGAAATTCATATGATGAATATCTTAAGATTAAACATTATTATAATACAAAGAGTCATATTATTGTTCTTTTTTACTATATTTTATTGAATGGTTATATTACATTATGAAATCTACATGAATAAATAATAGTGTCACTTTCCTACACATTTAATATCAATTATTAATCATAAGATGAATCATTATGGATTTATGAATTCATTGTATTGATGGATTAATAATATATCAATGGAAATTAATGTATGGGTTCTATGAGATGAATCATAATTTTACATTAGACATAATAACAATTAATTTGAAAAATAATAACTATAAATGTTGATGTGATCCATTATATTAGGGATATATTACTACTTATTAATCTATGAGTAACTCATTATAACCTTACATCACTATTTTTCATGATAAGAATCTGATAGCTCCCCTTATGTGATATGATATACCATTTATTTGTGCAAGGATCCATCGATCTAAATTTACTACCTTTTTATATAGGTGGAATTACACTACTATGATCATGATCAGCATAAAAACTATTTTAATGAGTAAAATATAAATTAATATTTAGTGAAAGTATTTGTATTAATATTATTTTATTTTTCAAAAAATGTTAAATCTATTCAATATAGAATGTGTATTTTATTGGGTTTCTACCAATGAAAATGACTAGTAAATGAAAACCCTAAACCCATAATATATGAACCATAATTTCTATTAAGGATTTTGTTCATTTGTGTTTATAGGATGGGATGGAAGCTATGTTTAATAAATGGATCGACCAAGATAAAAGTAATTTTAAAAATTATACAATATGAAGTCTAGTGGAACAAAATGTCATGTGATATTTACCTCCATTATAAAGAGTATATGTTAATAAATTTAATTGATTAAAATATCTCATAAAATGAAAATATTTATTTCCTATATACTTTATCAGTTTTTATCTAATTAATTACATTCTACAAAATATATGAACATGGTGATACTGATTTTATATTTCTTATTGAGTGATTTATTATATAATACATTCTATAGATAGTTCTCTTGATCATGTTAAGGTTGTTATATTTAATATTCTCTTTTATAGATACTAATTATTTTGTAATTTATAATTTCATTGAATTTGTTAAAAGAAATGTGCTTAATAAAAATATATATACCCTTTTAGTAAAAAACATTTAGAAAAATTAAAAAAAGCGTTTTCAAAATTCATTATGCTTCAAGACTAGTAATGTGTTATAGAAATATTAAATAATTTCAATATTAAATCACAGTTTTAGTACTTTTTATTGAGATTATTTTATTTATTGTTTAAATATATCCCTCAAATTCTACTAAAATTTAGTTTCCTTATGATAATGTATCATAAAAATTATTTGAAAACTGATTTTTTTAGTTTCCATTATTTTCTTATTTGTAATATATTTATGACATTTTTTGAAATTAATTGATTATTTTTTTTATAAAAGGATCATAAAAATAATATTTTCTTAGAACTATGGTGCAATTTATTTAGTAGAATTGAATGTTTTAAAAATATAATTGGGTAATGAATTTTTGAATGGAATTTTATTTATAGTCAAATATATTTTATAATTGTGAAATGTTTAAGCTATTTTAATAAAAATGTACATTTGTAACAAGATGGTTGTGTTAAATTTAGTATTTTTTATGTGGATTTTAATGGTGGTTTTGAAATTGAATTTTGTTTCTATAAAATTATTTTGACATAAAAGTGATTTTAATAAATTGGAATTCACTAGATGGGTTTCTATAGTGGATATTTTGGGACAATATAGTAGGGAGTACCCCTAGATCATGGGTATATTAGTAGGGATATTTATGGATTTAAGTTATAGTAAACTATCTTTTGGGAATCAGGATATTTTCGTATTACCTAATAGAACTTTTTTTAGTAGTAATTTATTAGAAACATAGTGATTATTAGGGATGATTACTGATTTTTTTCTTGAATTTTTTTATTGGAGACAATTTATATTTTCTAATGATGATATAATTTAGTAGTTTTTAATGTCTTGATTATTTCTAATCATTATTTATATAGACTATGCATATTTTTTGGGGATAAAACATTGGTTGTTGTTATCTATGTGCCTTGTTTATGTTCTAATATTATAGTGCTTAATAATTTGGAGGAATTTTGAAATATCTCATAATATGTGAGATGGATACTTGGTTGAATTCATTACTAGGCTGATTATTAATTGTAGATTTAGTAGATTAGTTATTTTTAGGATGAGAGCCTACACTAAATTCATAGTGATGAGATTCATATTATTGTGAGATTATAAATACTTTTGTCCATGTTTTTATTAATTAATGATAATTTTTAGTTAATGGGAACATGATCTATTTTTAATTTTGGGTTCTTGATGGGATAACATTTTTTGGGACATTTTCTTGATTTTTGATTATTAGGGGTGTAATTGTGGGATTGTTCTGTATTTTTTTAGGCATGGTGGGGGGTTTATATATTTGATGTGGGTATAAGTGGTGGAACCTATAGTTTTATATCTTCAGAAGGTACCATATTCCCAATGGGGTAGTATTGAGTACTCAGTAGGCCTAAAAGATATGATGAAGCCCAAATGATTCTATAAGGTAAATGGTAGACTTTGGGATTTATTTTTTTAATTGGAATTTACCATTTTCCTAGGAACCCATTTATTTTCCATTAGATTCATCCCTTGAATCCATTTCCCCCAAGATTTCTCAATGGATCTATGGCCCCTTTATTCTGTCATATTTCCCCCAAACATTCTCTATGGATCTATGTTAAATAAAGAGGACTTTTCCTTCCCATTCCATGGTAAACCATATTAAATTATCTTTTCTTATTTACACTTATTTAGTCTATATTTATCTTCATTTTCATTTGGTTTTAATAATTTAATTTCACTATTATATAGTGAAATCACATATAGTCCTTTCCATACCCATTCTTTTGTCTAAATGACACTCTTACTAATTTTTTCCCCTTCTCTATCTCTGTTTATATGGGACGTGAATGGAGTTCATTTTCTTTTAAGAATTTTTAATTTTATTTTAATTATAGGGTGAAATATTTATTTAAATATCAATTTTAAATTTTTTATCTTGGTTTTAATTAAGTTTTTATTTACCTATATCTATATTGTTATTTGAGCATTCATTAATGGTGTGGATTTATAATCTGATCCTTTCATGATTTAATTTCAGTTTAACGTCATTAGGTGATGATTAAGGATCATGTGGATTACTTAAGGAAAAAAAGGATGATATGAGGGGGTTATAAAGTCTTTGTAAATTTTTGGTCCATGTATGTTATATGATTTCCCCTTATTTTAAAAAAATTATAACTAATCATAATCATTAGTTTCAAAAACAATTGTGTAATAGAATTAAGTTATTCGTTGGTATAGAGTGTTACTTATTTTACTTTTTTTAACTAATGTACTATTTTTACCTTATAAATGTTATTATTACAATAATAATTTAAAATCATGAGAGGGTTTCTTTTTTGGTAATTTATTCAACGTGTTTTGTTAGAATAGTTACATAAAATATTAATCATCATTTGTTTTATAATGTGTTTAATAATACTTATTACATTATTCAAAAATTTTGTAAAATGGAAAAATTATAATACTTTCCCTTACCTTTAATATGCTTCTTAATATAAGAGATCATGCATTACTCTCTAAAAATATTTCAACATGATTATGTTATGTGTTTTTAAAAAAACAATGGTATGAAATTTTTTTAGATCCATATATTTCATGAATTTATCATGTTATAATAACTGTATTATTTTTTTCCATATAACATATATAAATTTTCTATTAGTTTTCTAAACACAACCAACCATTAGTTTTTATATAATAAATATGTTACTCTTATGGGAAGGAAGTGATTTATTTCTAAATTTGTGTAGTTTTTTGTACGTAATTATTATCATACTTTTCAATCATGATCTTCTTATAGAACTATATTTCTAGTAAAAAAATCATACTATATTAAATTTATTTTTCAAACTCTGAACCATTTATTTTCCATTATATAATATAATTAATGTTAGTCTTATATTGGGTTTTTAAATTTAATACTTGTTTATATTAATCTATTTCTCTTCATAAATAAACAATTTATTTAGTTTTAAATGAAAAATATATTTTAGGTTACGCCATGTTAAATTTTTTAGTTAGTAAATGATTTATGAAAAAAATAATTCAATAGAATCATCAAATAGATTAAATATTATCTATATAGTATGGGTTAAATTTGAAAATCATATTGTGTGCTCATTATTTTTCGTGTCATACTATGTCTGTATATGCTCATACCATTCCATGAAAATTTAGTGGTCGTATAGCTAAAATTCATACTTTTTAGGTATGATAAAGACTATATGGATATCTTTTGTTCTGTTGGGTAATTTGTATTTTTTGAGGGATTATATGTTTGAACTCAATGTTTAATTATAGCAGGATTCCATACAAATAATGAAAGTTATATTCACATTTCATACCTATGTTAGGTTTGTTTTTTATATTTAGTGGTGTAGGTTTATGGATGTATGTTTAAATATAAAATAATTTTACACTTATGACTATAATTATAAATATTTATGCCCAAAGCCTTATTATATACAGGGAATGAGTTACAGTACAAATAAAATCATGCAACAGGAAATACATGGATGAACTCGGTGAGACAATAACTCAAGACCTCACCGATACCCAACAGAGCTGCACCCTTGCGCCATCTGACTATAATTATATAATTCTATACTTTTTCTTCCTTTTAACAGTGCAACATACTTATATATTGTCTAAATTTAAATCATTAAAAGGTCTGAAATAACCATAATCAACATGAATCATATAATTGAATTTGTATTGACTAATTATATTATTTTAATTAGGTATATCATTATGCAATTTTTACGTAATACTAGTGGTGCCAGTTTTGTTCCCATGTGGACCAGGGAATGTTTTAGGGGTCATGAAATCATTAATTAGACAACATCAATGTATTTGGGTTAGTGTTAATCAATTTTAATTCTAAAATATGGGACTCAACTCTGGTGGAGGCTCTATTCTTGATTTTGAAGAAATATTAACTATGATTACACCCAAGTAGGTCCTAACATTCATAAATTGGATGAAATCACCCAAATGAAACCATAATCACTCACTAGGGGAAACTAGTTAAATAAGATTCATTAAGTAGTGTAACAATATTATTTTTCATTCACCGTAGTCACTCAATTATTACTATAACATTTTCTAGATAGATTTTAGAAGGACAAATAATATATAATTTAAACATCTCACTTCAATAAAATCACATATCACCTCCAAAACCCCTAAAAAGACACAACCCCATTAATGATAATATCAATTAATAAAAATAAATTTAATTCTATAAATATATAATAAATGAAAAGGGGTATACATATAGGTTATTTGAAAAAAAATCACTTTATTCCATTCCAAAATGTGATTTTCTCTTTGCATACATCAATTAAATAATAATGATGATTCTTTATAAATCATAATAACTAATTATAAGAATATAATATCCGTTTTTATTAATAAAGAAAAGATTTATATTTTATCAAAAAACATATATGAAAATCATTCTTAGAAATATAATTTTGATATTCTATAGAATACACCCTTTGGAAATTAAATATGTAGTTTGAGAATCCAATATGACATGTCATAAAACTAGTATATCTATCTAATATAATGTATATCTAAAATAAAAATTAATCTTAAATCATCAAACATACATTTATATGTTAAAAAATAAACTTTTATAGATCTGACTAATAATTTTTTTCGCTTGGTGAACCATAAGCCAACATAGAAATATTAATGTACTAAGAAGAGAGAATTGGATGAAAGAAGGTAAAAATTAGAGATTAATCGAACGTAACATAGATAATCACACCACTTTGATTTAAATTTATTCAGATATGGTTAGTGGAATAATTTCATTAATGGAGTATAATATCCTAGTAGAATCTTTATCATGGGAGAATAAATATGGGATGACCCCCCTATAAATTTAGTTTTCAAATAAATAAATAATTTTTAAGTGGATAAATTGTTAGAATGTTGGGTTAGACATATTGTTCATATATCCATGAAATACTACAAGAAATGTTTTCTAAAAAACATATCTATTATTCTTAGTAAATGAATTCTTGTTTCGTAAAAATATATATTATGAAAATCCTATAAAATATTAATTAATTTAGTAAAAACATTAGAGAAAATATTATAATTACTAATGTAATAAATATATACTAAACATTCAAATCATGGGTGTCACAATTCAACCACACTATTGACATTTCCCACCTAAAATGTCATCAAGAAGTTATTTGAAAACAAGATATGAAAGTAAAATAATTACTCATAATATATTATTAACCAAACCTCAAAGTGAAATATGTAATATGATTTCATATTATACAATAAAAACTAATGGAATTCCCTATTATCATTCATTTCAATAATCTTGATTTTGAACTACATATTCTACCAATGTGGTATAATGCTTATGTTCCATTAATCAATAATAATATCACATCCTTATTTTTTAAAAACATTTAAATAAATATTATTTATTTAATATATTCATTTATTTTAAATTTTTATTTTATTTTTGTTATATGCAGCATTGATTTTAACATGCGTTATACGCAACACTAAATTTTAGCAAACCATGATATATTGAAAATATTAATATTTGTTATAACATACCCATTAAACAAAGAAATGTTAATTATAACAATTACCTTTTTAAAAAACTTTATTACATTTTTATAGAAACAAATAATTTAAATAAAAAAATATATAATTTTGGGAAATTTCAATACATTTAAAAAGATACTACTTTGTCAAAAAATATTTTCATTTCATTTTGTGAAAGAATAAAAAATAAACATTTTAACACAATAAGAAAAGTTAGTCAAAAAAATTTATTATTTATATCTACATGTCAAAATTATCTTGCGATGATGTTTTGATAATATTTCTGAAAAGACAAATGTTTCAGTGAATCGTGAAAAATAATGGTTTTTGTTTAGAATATTCATTTAAATTTACATCATATGAAAACTTATAAATTTTTTAATATGATTTTAAAAGTAAAATCAATTCAAATACATATTTATTAATCCAATTTAATTCCTTTTAATAAATTTCACATTTAATATTGACAATAAACTATTATCTACTTAGGAAAATTTTCTATTTGAAATTTTCCCTTCATTTAAAATATGTCAGATTAATTTGAAATTCAATTTGGAATATTATGTTATTTGATGTTCGGAAAATGAAATAAATATTTTTAATCAATGAAAATTATTTTATAGAAAAATATATACTTAATTTTTTACCAAAAAAATAGTAAAACCAGGTAAAATTAATTGTTGCAGTTAAGGTAAAAATGGGTTTACTAGGGGTAAAGCAGAAAATATAATGTTAAAAATCAACCTAAACTAATAAAACATCCATTATATGACCATATTTAGACTCTATAATTTTTATTTATTAATAATGAACCATTTTTTCCTATTTTAATGGGAATAATGTGATTAGCCCTTTTCCTTTTTAAAAATGATAAGTGTTCCACTCAACTGATATATAAAATGCCACCCTATACTCTCAAATTAACACTTACAAAAACCCTTTGTTTTGGACAATATCTTAAAAAATATCCTCCTTACATACCTAATATAATAATTCAACCATTATATCTATCATAAATCCAACCTAGGACAGAATTTTGTTCAAACATATACATGTTTCTTGAAAAAGAAGTAATGTTATTTAATAAGAGTTATTATTTTATTTCTTCCTCTACCTCTATAAAATATAACAAAAACATAATAATATAAAAAAATATGTTTATAAAATATAATTATTTATTACAGTACAATGTTCATGACCAATATAGATCCCATATTCCCTCGTATGAGAAATAATATTGCTGCTCATGTGTATGGAGGACTACCACCTCACTAACAGATATGACTCATTTTCTAAAAAAAACTCTTACTGATAAATATAATTTTGAATTAAATGAATATATATATATATATATATATATATTATAATTATTTTATAATTATACATATATAATTATTATATAACATATACATTCTTTCTTTCTATTATTTGGGAATACAACAATGTCGATCGGGTGTACGGTGTACTATTGCCTCTTGATGCGATGTGATTGGTTCGCAATTTAAATAGAATGTAAAATGGATTTCTTTAATAACTATATGAGATATATATATGAAATTAAAATTATAATTAAATTTTAATATATTATTATTTTTTATTTCTATTTGTCAAGAAAATGGAAACATCGTTAATGCGTACATACAACCTACTATCTCCAGGAATGATTTCTTTAATTTTCTATATCTAACATTCATGGATTAGAATTACCAAATATATAGTAAATATATATTATATTTATTAAAATTTTAAATATATTCAGATTATTTACATAGATAAATGTATAATGAATAAAAATAACCAATCAAAACATTCTCGAGAAACAATGCAGTTATTGCCTGAAATGTGGGTTTAGCATGAAATTTATAATATATGGGTAATAAAAGTTCCCGAGAAAAAAATATATACCATGATATGTAAAATTTTATTTCGTTGATATATTTATAATAAACTTATATTTATTACAAATGTGTTCAGAACATATATGAATGAATTCAGAGATTCGTGTATAATTATTTCATCATCATGGAATATGTTATGTTTAGTGTATACCTTCATTAATAATGTGTTTATATAGCCCCTATTACATGTAATTACATAAAATTATATATTATCATGATATTATATGTTTCATTTAATTTTATTCAATCATGGGTCTTATGATCTAATGTTACCAAAGTGGTAATAGTTTTATGTTTAAACCTAATCATTTATCGGGATTGTTTATGATTATGCATCCAATGATGAAATATTATGTTCTATATCCCACGAAACACATTAATTTAATTATCCAATGGTTATTCCATGAGAATAGAATTTTTACCTTCATTATCCTCTCTATATTTACTCAATATTTTGGAATAATTTTTTTAAAAAAATCTTCATTTCTCTCTTCGGCCAAAAACACTTTTTCCTCGAAAACAATATTTTTAATGAAAAAAATGAAATATTGTTTAAAATTATAATAATGATTAATTAATAAAAATTCTACCTAGGTTTTAATATTTTATAAAATATTTTAAAGGAATCATAATGTCATTTTTCCAACATTGTTTTTTTGAATTTTACCAAAAAATGGGAATGAAATAATTTTTTTAACTTGTACAGTATGTATGAAATTTTCCCACCATCATGAAAACACAATGTTTTAAATATAATTTTCTATCTTTCCAAATTTATTTTCAAATAATTTTATTTCAAATTTTTTTATAAATATATATTTTCATTATTTTATTTTCATTAATAAATTATTTTCTTCAAGAAATGTTCCAAGTGGCCGTTAAAAATAATTTCCCATCAAAGATGAAATTATAAAATGTTTTTGATGATTCATTGGGGATGTTATATATGGACACCGTTTTTAGTCTTTATTTGGATGGTTTATTTTTCTTATGAAAATATGTCAATGAAAACCTTTTCTCTTCTATAGGGTATAACAAGATAAAATTCATAATAAACCCTCTTATTTTTCCATGAGTAATGTTTTAATGAAACAATGAAATGATTGTGAAACCTATTCATCTTCCATAGGTTATGTTATGAAGAAATGTTTATGAAATCAAATAATTTTTTTGGTTTTAAAATGATGAATGTTTTCTGATATTATGGAACCCATATGTATGATTTTCATTATAGGATGTGTGGGATATATATCTCAATCCAATATATTGGGTAAGGCTTGAAATATTATGAGTAAAAAAAGACTAGAGTGATGAAAAAACATATTTCATTAATGTAATATATCCACTGTGATTATATTAAGAGTTAAACTTAACTACTTCAACAGTTTGTGGAGTGAACCCATTCCACTATTATATTCATGGTAATGAGCCTTGAAATACTATGGAAATGGTTTTCTATGCTTAGGATTGTGATATAAATATCTTTCCAATGCCATTGTTATGATCTCATGGATATTTATCTTTTACACTATTATGATTCATGTATTATTAATAACTATTACATATTCCATAAATAAATTTTATGATCTATGATATGAAATCTATAGCTTTGAAATTTTATTCTCCTATTCTCGTACCCTTATGATCATGAAATGGGTATCACCCAGTTTACCTTTACTGAGATTTTGAGATCACCCTTTCTCATTTTTTACATTCCATGGGTTATATTGAAAGATATTATGTATGATATGTATAAAAGGGTGATCATTATAAAGAACACAGTGGGAGATGATGCATCTCACTTATGAATTTTTGTTTTCATGTTTCGAAAGGCACTATAAATAAATGAGTATGGCATAGATTGATAAGTTATGTAATGAAAATTCCTATGTTATGGTGTAACAATAATGTATATAAAGATTTAGTATTTATAGTTGGTATCATTGAAATAAAAAAATAAAATTTTTAAAATAGGATGAGAAAAGATTAGGTACATCCCTAAGGACGTGTCTAATGTTTTTTTAAGGTTGATTCGAAGTATCAAAACAAAATTCTGATTTTTTGTAAAATTTATAGTGAATGGTTTACATGAAATTACATACCTTTGGGGACAATATATTTGTATGTGGCTCTAGAATAAAGCTACCTAGGTTTAATAACTCATAAAAGGGAACATTGCTCTGGACTAAATTTTCCCATGGTCCATGAAATTGGGCCTTACATCACACGTGGTTTGAAACTCCTGAGGGATTTTAATTATAAATTCCTAAACTATTTATAAACCATTATGAAGATTTAAAAAGATGGTGTCTATGAATATCAAAATATAAACCTATTGTTTCTTATATTAAAAAGATATTTTCATGAATTAGACATTTTATATGAAATGTTTCATGATTATTTGGTTTTGTAATAGGATAATTCTTCACTACACTTTTTTTTGGTTTTTTCAATGGTTGGAACCTGAAAGAACCATGTTATTACTGAGTGTGGTGGACTCATTTCCTTGTAACAAACATGACTCTAGTAGCACGAACTAGGTGCCTTAATTTATTATATTGGTATATATACATGAATAAAGTCCAAAAGAACAAAAAAAATAACTTTTTGGAAACCAAATTTAAAACTGATACCAATTTTACAATAAGAAAATAAGTAAAACAGAATACAGAAAAATTTAAAATTATTAGCATCCTTTAATAGTCATTTCAAGAATTCATCTTCATATACTAGGAAAAGGAAACAAAATAAGAGTGATCTCAAATGATCTATGAAGGTTATTTACTAAGTAATCTATCATAAAGAAATAAATAATCATCATAATGTAAAGGTAATTGAATGAAAAAATTTCCATCTAATCAATAAAAAGATCATAATATAGAAATAGTAAAAGATATCTAATAACTATATACAAATAATCATGTCTGCATAAATCTCGACCATAGATAATCAAACTAATAAGATAATCACACGGAATAAAAATAATTATGGAATGAATAATAATGTAGATATGAATAATCATGATATATCATTAAGGTAGTTACTACCAAGATCTATCCTTAGGATAATTTATGTCTATGGGTAGAAACACATCTGATTTGGATGAATCATTTATGTCTTAAGACTGTTGATGCATTGAGTGGATTTAATTAACTGGTCAGTAACCCATATATTTCATGTAGAAATAATTCTATATATATAAAATGATTGATTTATGTTCATGAATAAGGTTCCTTATCCAATATTTGTATCAGGTAAATGATACAGATTGAATAATATTTCCTCGATTAATTATATGACATTCAAAGTAAATAATTTATGTAAAAATGGTATATGTTTTATGGAATAACAATATTTATCATAAAATAATATAGAAGTTTAATATAAATGAAAAATTATTACAATAATGTGACTATTTAAAGATAATGTTAACAATAGAAAAAGAAAGTGACAATGTTCAATAACCATTAAGAGTTTGTAATTTTCAAGTAAAATCTACATAGATTAAGTAATTCAAAGTAAAACATAAGATAAAATGAATAATTAATTATTCATGAAAACACATTTCAAGGGTAATTATATACAACATATAAAATGGAATTGGTGAATAAAAACAAATAAGTCTCAATGGAATGTAAATTGAGACGAAATACCTTACCTTATACTACCTCTAGGATGAACATTCTTTAACCTTCTGTATAATGGTTTTATAAATTGTATTATCTTTTTATATAACTTTATTAATATTTTTTATGTCATATATTATTATTTTATAACATATTATTACCCATCTATTAATAATATTTCATTATTTTCAATTTTCATGTTTTATTTTCCTTATTTTTTATGTTTGTTTTGACTTGTTATTTTTCTATTACTCTATTCCTCCCAATCATATCATGATTTAATGATATCTATAATGTAAACCATGATTTAAATATCATATATATTCATTATATATATATTTAGAGAAATCCATAATTTTGGTGATGGGAAATGAAATGCACCGTTCATGGAGATGATAGCATGTATTTACACATAAAGAGTCACACCCATGTCATATTTGTTCCTTAATTTTATTCATTACATTGAATTGTATAGTTTTGTAGACCTATATATCAGGTTCACATTGAATTTTTTTTATATTTGATGATTTCATGTGTTTTTTGGCCATGTGCGAGTTTGAACATGGTTTGGCCCAAATCGTGAAAGATAAGGCACAAAGTATGCGGCTCCATGTTGGTGTCGGGGAAAAGTTTCATGGTTCGGAAACAGTTAGAGAAAACCACATGGAAATTATTCTAAATGGATATGTAATTTGACATCGATGAGTTACATAGTTGTCACATGGTTTCCAACATCATATGAACAACCTGTGTAAGTGTCCCTCACCCTCTATTAGGGTGAGCATAGTTGGTTCACAATTTTGAAAACTATGTAGAAAAACCATGTGAACAATCCAAGATATAAATATTATGATATTTCCCTATAACCCTTTTAATTATTAATCTCAAATATCCGCTTTCCCTCTACATCTCATTCATGTAACCCCTTAGGAGCCTTGGGAAGATTCCTCATATCTCCCTCCCAAATCCAAGGTTATTCTCATATAAATGCGTGGTGCACTCCTCATTTGGTAATTCTACTTCTTATTCATGTACTATATTCTTCATGTTTTTTTATATTTAATTGGTTCTCTATTGGACAATACCTAAGGGTTATTGTTGAAATTTGGTTATTGTATCTTGGATTATAGGGTTTTTTGATTGTCTCTTGAGCCTTGTTCCTTCTTCTTTGAGAGTTTTATCACACCAATACATCATTGGGGTAGGTATATTCACCCATTTCTATTCTGGAGCATTCTATTTAATTATTGAGAAATTATAATTCATTTATAAATTTTTTTTCCTGCTTATTATGTGTTAGATTAATATATTATTATTTTTCTATGAAGTAAATTTTGTTTAAATGGGTATTTTGGAATTATTCCTTGGTTATACTTATAAATATGTATCTAATAAGTTTGGTAAATTACTAATTTCTCTTATAAGAAGGTTTTAGACATTTTCAAATGTTTGTATTCCTTTTTTATGATTATATTGTTAGTTACTTGTAAATTGGGCCTTCTATGGTTATGTTAGATCCTTTTACGATTTGATGCCTTTTTGTAAACTCATATAGTTGATTGAAATACCCTTATGACTCAAAAAGTAGAAACATTGATATTTGTTTCCTTTAATGAGTGTTCCATTATAAGTGGTAATATCCTTATGTGCACTATTTTCACGTATTTACTGGTTCATAAATGATAATGAATTTTTTTAGAAAATTCCCCTCTGGAACAAAAATTTAAAATAATGCTCCTCCTCCATTTAATCCCCTATTTATAACTTCTCTCTATTAAATTTATTTTCTAATAAACCAATTACTACCAAATGATTCATCAAATTTAAATGAAATAAAATGTGGCTTCAATTTTTTTCCCCATTTTTCACATCAGATTCACGGTTTTGTAAAAAACATGACCCAAAAGGCCCAGTTCTAATATTATATGCATGACTAGTATTTTCATAATGGATTTGGAAATAGTTTTTAAAAGGATTTGGATTAAAAAAGGATGTTCCTTTTTTTTATTTTCAGGTGTTTTGGAATGTATTATTGAATCTCATGTGACTTGTAGGCCCAGTTGGAAGTTTTGGAAGGTTTATTATGTCCTGAGAACCATTATGGCTATCACTAAAAGGATATGGACACCAAATAGTTGGTGTCAAATATTGGAATAGGCATTCATGGTGGAATATATGGGTTATTGGTGTATTGCATCCATGTGATGACCTCCTCATTCTCCATGTACTATAATCATGGAATTCTTAGGCATCATCTATAGCATCAAGAGGTGGTTTCTTATCGGTCCTGATTAGATAGACAAGTACCCCTAGATTATTGATAGTATAGGTGGGATGTGAATTGGTGAGGTAGGTTTAGATCATCAAAGATGGATATTGACTATTGAGCTTCTCTGTAATATTGAATGTGAGTCTAGATAGAGTACATTTAGGGATTCCTTCTATACATGTTTAGGAAATTCCCATGATCACTATATATATATATATATGTTTTTTTGGTTTATACTACACTCTTTTCACTAATTTGGAAGTATCTTCCTTCTTATTTTTTCAATTATTTATAGCATTTCCCATTTTATCGTCTATTATAGATTTTTATTTAAGTATTGGTTTTGTAAATTGGATTTTCAGAAGGAGTATTTTTTTAAATGTAATACTACTTTGGTTCGTAAAAATGTTAAAACCTTATTTTATATATTTATTTCAAACTAGACTTCTTTTATTTTTTCAATAATTTATATTGACGGATTATTTCATGTTTACCTACTGAGCTATTGTATTCTCACACCCTACTTGTGCCACTCATCAAGAGTGAGCACGAGTTGTTTTTTAGTTTTAGGTTTCTCATTTGGGATTGAAATTGGAGAAACATGGTCTTATGGTGGTCGTGATATAGAGGTCATGTGGAGAACATTTATTTTTTTGTTTAGTTTTAGTTTTAGTTTAGTTTCTATTTTATTCAGTTGTTGCGGTATTTGGATCATGTTTATGTAATTATTTATATTCATTAAATATTGGTTTATGTTTCAATATATATTGTGGTTATTTTTATATAGATTTTTATTATATAAAATCATTCCTATATGGATTATATTTGATTCCTAAAACTATTATCCAACACGGGATGATAGGGAAAGCCACTCAAGCCTTATTTTGGATCAGGTCAGCTGTCGGCCAGAGGGATGCCCAGCCTTGTTCATGACATGAATGGTTCCTCCATTTTCTTATCTTATTAATAAAATGAAAAATAAATGATATATATTTATATTATTATCTATGTATCATATTTATATCATATATATCTTATATATTTATTAAAAATGTCTGTAATACATTAAATATAAAATTTAAATGGATCACATCTCATCCCGAGGTAATGTTTTTTTGTACACAAGATCAATGTTATCGTATTACACCAAAAAGGAAATCATGAAGTTATGCATTATATAATAATTATAATGTATATAGCCATTATAATAATAATTAATATCATATATAAACTATAAATCCATCATTATTCCCTACCATGAAAAATGATAATGGATGAACGAATGACATTAGTTCATGAGACTATAGTCTATGGTACACACGAATGATGATTGTGTATCCCATTTGATGGAAGTGTATAATTTTTTTGTTTGTACCCATAAAATAAAAAAACTTAGTATATTCAATATAATGTGTTTATTTTATAAGAATTTCTTAAGAATACTTAAAGTAGTTGTGTAAGGAAACAAAATAAAAATTGATATTGATGGAAGTTACCTCATCATCAGGTAACTCCTTTTGGTTTTCACAAAGGGAATTCCTTGGATGGATATCATTCCAAATTGTGTATTATATGATTATATTATTGATGTTTGGGAGTTAATTTGATAGTTATTTCTCATGAAATGGATTTAGAGTTTTGAATAAGTGGGTAGAGTTATTTCTCTTTTATATTGGAGGATGAGTGATCTTCATGTAAATAATAAAATGGTAAATACTATTCGAAGGTCTTCATTACATCATGTTCTTATAATAATGAATCATGTTTCAGTCTTAATACCCTTGGGAAACCAATGGTATTCATGACATAGAGCCTTTGGGACACACGACCTTAAGACCAATGGGAATATGAGCCACATAGGACCAAGAAGTATCTTTGGAAGACCTCACTAGAGCAGGGCCCCCGAAGAGGATTTAGAACATGTAGAATACACTATATAATATCTAACCAGATTGGAAGAATGGGAGGGTATGAAATTTACCATTATTACCAGGCATCGTGAGGCTCTTCATGGAGAAATTCAAACTAATCATCTATGTGAGGTGCGGATCTCGGCGTCTTGAAATATATAAATTATAGGGATGGGTAATTTCAATGTATTGTTATGTCTTTATCCTTCAATGTTCATGAACTGGGCACTGTGTCTATGGGCATTTAGGTAATGAATTTATCTTTTGCCTCTATGCCTATGTTACATATAAGGGTTCTTTCTAAACACTTAAAAGTGGTGTTACCCATGTAATAAATAAAAATAAAATACCTTTTTGATTTTATAGAAATTTAAATTAAGAACTTTTAACTATTTATCATATAATGAAACTTCTCTAAAAAATAAAATAATTTCACCATAATCTAATTTTAAAATTCCACTTCCAAAAGTGTGGTTTATTTTAATATATAAAATAAATAAAAGTGTCAAATTTTAGTTTTAAATAAATTTCCCTATTAAAAGGTGACAAATATTCCTTTTGAGAGATATAGATTTTTATGTGTAATAATTATAATTATTCATATATTATGCCTATAAAATCTATTATATGAATTTAAAAACATTTTATTGAATTTATATCATAAAAAACATTAATATTAATCACTAATAATAATTAATTTAAAATTTTTGGATAAAATTTCATTGGTGCCTAATAATTGTTTTTCATAAAACATTTATTTTATATTCATTTGGTTTTTATATTATTTTATAATTAATTGGTTAAAAATTCAATCATATTTTTGCTGGAAAAAAAGATGTATTGGTAACTAAGAATTTATGTGTTAGGATATAGTTTTCTTTTTAATTAAAAATATTTAATTTATTAAATAAAACATGATCTTGTGTATAACGAAAGACATATAAGAATGTATTTATTGTGTTTAATTAAATATAAAATCATAATTCCATGTAAATAATGTTATATAATAGAATGATTTTTTAACATAGTAAATATACATTAAGGTATTTTAATATTATATTCACATCGACATTTTGTATTGCCTCTCATACAAACAATTGAATAAAATGTTATTCTTATAGAATTTTATAGAGTTACAGTTATCCTATGAAGAAAATAATTATGGGATATGGAATAAAAAATCTTACTGTTATTCTCATAAAATATTCACAATACATGATTCATGCTGAACATTAAAATGAATAAATATGGGAATAATGTTCTATTGAGTAATTTATGATGAAATTTTCACCTTTTTCAGTTGTTCCAAAATTATTCGAGTTACTAAGAAATGGATCCTCACAAGACAAAAATTTATTTTCCACTCAACATTTTCTAGAACATGAAAATATTATTTTATTTTTCTATCATTTTGTAGGTGAATCAGATCAATGGCAGACTCTCATTAAGAATTCAATAGAATATGATGAAATTGAATCCATTGAGTGGGATGATTTTAAGAGATTATTTTTTAATAAGTATTTCCCTCATAATATTCATACGAAAATTAAAAAAAATACTTGATCTATGGAAGAAGGATGATATATATTTTGGTAACTATGGAAATGTTTAAAATGACTTCTGAGGTACTGTTCTATAATTTTATTTGGTCCTGAATGTTTGGATGACAGATTATTAAATAGAATAAAACCAAGTCTCTGAAGGGTTTTGTAGATAAGAGAGTTTAGTATCCATGAAGAATTTTTTTGATTTTATATCAACATGGAAATGGAGATATTATTTACCCATCAGTCACAAGGTTTTTATAAGAAAGGGATAATTGAATTCAAAGGAAACACTAAAAACCTTATGGGAAAGAAGTTATGCTTTTCATCATGCTCAACATGAGGAAGGAAACATTAAGGAAATTTTCTTATGGGGAATAGTAATTTATTTATGTATATAAGGGATGTTCATTCTGAAATAAAATACCAATGTGATAGGAATAATTTCACTACTGATGAAAATATAGAACCATATTAATTGATTCACCACCGACACTTCAGTTGTTCAAATGTAAGGAGTATGATAATTATTATAACCAGTACTAAAATCTAAAGGGTAATGATGATGATCAATTTCAATAACCAATTCAGATGAGATACAAAAGGAAATCTCATGTGATCAATGAATCTGACAAGGGGTGTGATAATTATAGTTGAAAGCTAAATATTCTATTCATTATAGAATTGAAAATGTCTTATTTAAATCTATAACCATACATTATTTCTTATCTACTGAATTTTATATGACTATGAATATTCCACCCAAGGGATATGAGGTAAAATTATTAGTTATAACCACTACTATTATGATGATCACATCTCATGTATAGGATTCTTATCCAGTTGATGTTTTTCAGAATGTGCTTCCAAAAAATCTTGTCATTCTTCCACAAGTTGATAGGTATGTCGTCTTTAGAATCAGGTGATATTATATATATACTCCACATATCGATTTTTGATAAATGGAAGTCATATTTTATATTCCAAGCCAACCTATAATCATCTATCAGTGTGATGCCTAAAATGAACTTCAGATGGAAACAGCATCCATTGTATGGGATTTGACTCTTATTCAAGATTGGAATTTTTCATAGAAGGCTATGGAGAAACTAATTTTTTATATATGACTATTCTATAGGTTTTTTATATTATTTCAACATCAAGTGCAAAACGTCAAAAAAAATGTGACATTGATTTCTCAATAGAACCCATAATGGGTTCCATTACTTTTTCAATTACTCCATATTGAATATACATAACTGAATTGTAGTAATTCAAAAAGAAACTATAACAGAACCCTGAAAATATATTAATTCATAAAACTTAACCAACTAAGGGTGAAAATATTATTTTTTCCTTAAAATAAGGATTTCTATAACAACACTCTGATTTCTGGGAGACGAACAAGATCACGATAAAGAACAAGTGTCATATATACTATATTGAAGGAATTTTTATTCAATTGTGTGAATATCAATAAATTTCTGAGATTGACCTTAATTATTGATATCATAAATTTAGGGAAAAGATGTAGGATATACCCATGAGAAATTATATATATGGTATTGACAATATGAATATATAATGATGCCATTTTTTCTAACTAATTCTCTCTTCATCTTCAAGGATTAAATGAAGAGTCTTTAGAGATTAACATGATCAGTGTTTTTGTAGTATTTATAAATGAAATTATAATCAATTCAATTATAATGTAAGGTAATTAGTATAAATTAATAATTATACTAAATACTATAAGGAATGATAAACTATAAGAAAATTTTACAAAGTCTGAATTTTTTCATAAAAATGATTCACTTTTTGGTTATATTATTTCAAGAGAGGGTATATATGTAGATCCATTAAAGTTGGAGGTTATCGAATGTTGTCCTAGACCAACCATGGTGATTGAGATCTGTTGTTTTATAGTTTTATCTAGATATTATTGATGTTTTGTTGAGAATTTATCATTACTATCTAGTCAATTTACCAAGTTAACTTGTAATGGATCCAAGTTTTTCCAGACATCTCAATATGAGGAAAATTTCAAGGAACTGAAGACAAGAGTACTCAGTTCACCCATGGTAACATTACCTTATAATAGAGAAGGTTTTTTAGTATATAGTTATGCATCCAAGAAGTTGTTGGAATGCATTATTATACAGGATTTCATTCTTATGTATTTTACATTACAAAAATTAATGTTTCAAGAGAAAACATACCCAACTAATGATTTATATTTTTCTATTATAATTTTAAATTTATAAATATAAATTTATTGTATTTATTGGTAATAGTGTGATATATATAAAACTAAAAAATGATTAATGTATATATTTCTATATAAGGAGTTGAATTTTTTCCAGATAAGATGGTTAGAGCTACTTAAAGATTGTGACTATTCAATATGTTACAACCTTGGTAGTGTAAAAAAAAAGAGGAATATTCTTGGAGCCAAAAGGGTCATTCTTTCTTATCCAAGATCAGGAGAAAATAAAATTACATATTTATGTTTTTTAAAAGGATTGATCTATAAATATGAATGTTATGGGAGAAATATTATATTACTCAATTTAATGTTATACCATTTATCCATTGGATAATAAATGAGATGAATTAGGATTATGTAGGGAAAAAATTCTGGTTAGAAATATTATTTATTTTAATATTGATTGTGTTGGATTTATAAGGTACATAAACCATGTATATATTTCTTCCATTAAAAATATGATGGAGTTCTTAGAGGGGGATCATAGTTCTTCATTCTCTATTCTTCCTTGAAACAGGAATACATATTGGGAGTTGAATGATAATTTATGGTGGGATTGAATAATGATTGATAACATAGAGTTTATATCTTGGTGCTTAGTATTTATTCATGTTAATAATGTAAGAAAAAAATTCTAATGGGTGTTCAATCCCTTCCCCACACCATAATGGGAAAGAGAAAACATCACCAAGGATTTGGTCATCAAACTCCCTAAAACATAAAAATTTAATATTTCTATATGGGATGTATTTGGTCCCCTAAAAAAGACACCACATTTCATCATAATTAGATAATACTTTCTTCTAGATCATATTTCTTTTATATTCTTTACGGAAGTTGTAAGGTTTCATGGAGTACAATATTCAATTGTGGATGTTCAGGATATGAGGTTTAGCATGATGTTCTCGATAATTCTTCAACAATATCATGATACAATGTTGAGTTTTTTCACTTCATATCATTCGTATATATATATTAATTCTTTGAAAACAATCAAAAACCTATAGGATATATTGAGATATTGTTCTTAATATTTCATTGTTGGGTTGGAAAAACAGCTTCCCCAAGTTCAGTTTTCACTAAACAATAACATTCATATGGTTATTCAGAGGACTCACTATGAAAACATCTATATAATTAAGTGTATAAATCCAACGTACTGGAATGAAGAAAGAGAAATAAATTCATTAGGATATGAGATAGCTGATAAAATCTACTATATGGATAGATTCATTCTGCATCACATAATGGTGGCATGAAGACAACAAAATTATTATTTTTTAAATCACTGAAGTGATTTTGAATTGTATGTTATTGACAAGTGGTTTCTATAAATGTATCCATGGATAAATGTAATGATATTTGGAAAGAAAGGGAAAACTAATACTTAGGTTTATTGGTCCCTTTGACATTATTAATCATATTAGGATGGTATCCTAGTAGTTGTAAATTTCTACATACATTTCTCAATTTCATGATGTGTTCCATGTATCTATATCAAGGATATACATAGAAGATTCGTCATGTTTATTGAACATAGTTGTCATATTTATAGAGTAAAACACTTCATATGAAGAACATGTAGTGAAGATTATGGATTATAATTAGAAATTTTTATGAAACAAAACCAGTCTCATGGCTAATGTTTTGTTGTGAAACCACCAGTTTAAACAATCTATGTGGGACCCTTAGGAAACCATGATTTAAAAGTTTCCTCATTTGTTTTTTATCATAGTGATAAATTTACAAGGAAAATTCATTTTATGGGTGTAGAATGTAACACCCAAAATATTTATGAAATATTATTATTTTGAATAAAATAATTTTATTTGATTGATTGTGTTACACATAACATAAATTTTAGCATTCATGACATGAAACACATGATTTTTATTGTAGTACACATTAAAGTGAGTTTTAATAAATCATGATATATTATTAATATTATTATTTAATATAAATTGCAATAATATAAATGTTAAACATAAAATATGAGTAGTAATAAGTACATTTTAACTATTATCTATAATTTTAATATATAAATAAAACATATTGATACCAATGTATTTTTTTGAAACATATTTCTATGATTCAAAATTTCTATTTCCTTAAAAAATGTTTTTATTTCATTTTTAAAGAAATAATTAATTTTTACCAATTTTATAAAACATATTTCACCAAACAATAACCATTTTTAAAACATACTTTTCTAAATTATCATCAAGTGAAATTTTTATAATTTTCTAAAAAGATAAATTTTTCATTGAATAGTTAGAAATATTGATTTTTATTAAGAATTATCTTTTCAGTTATATTTTTTAAAAAAATAGAACTTTTAGGATTATTTTAATAGTAACATTATTTCAATTTTTTATTTTTTAATCCAAGTTAGGTTATTTTAAAAAAAATCATATTTATTTTTTCTTAAAATGTTCTCTACTAAAGAAACATTTTCCTTTGAAAACCTAATTTCTTGTCACATCTGATGTTTTAATTTTATTTTAAATTTTGTCTATTCTATGAGTTCAATTTATAGAAACAGATTCAATATATTTAATCCTGAAATTTTATATTTTATAATAATTTGTACATAATTTTTATCCATAATGAATATTAAAATTAGTAAAAATCAATAATCACGACTAAGGTTAGAATGGGTTTATTAAGGGTTGAAATAAACAAATTTGGGTTGAAAATAATCCAAAACATGTTCAAAACCAAATGGACAACCATATTTCAACCCTATAATCTATAAGGTTCTAAAATCACCCATTTTATGGCTTGGTGAAATTTTATTAAACATGGGTACATCTTTTTTATTTAAAAAAATATTATATGTGCCACTCAACAAACATATAAAAGGCCTCCCTCAATCCTCCGAACATCACACATTCAATTACCATTTTCTCAGACGATAACTACAAAAAAATATATTCATTAATTCCCTCCCCTCATGCTATATGACTTCTTTTTTTCATAAATATTCCATTGGAAGGCTCACGGTGAAAACCAAAGGAGCTTACCAGAATATGATGTAACATTCATAAAAGTGATTTTTTTATTTAATTTACTACATATTTAAAATCTTATTAATCCAATATAATATAATAATACAAATATCTTCTATATCTTTTTATTTTATTATTCTAATTTAATTACATAAATTCATCTCCTCTTCCATCAAATGGTAAATGATAACATCAGTTGCGTGTACGGCGGACTACCACCTCATAAATAGATGTGACATGTGTTCCATTTACCCATTAGATGGCTAGGTATAATGATGTATTGAATTTTTATATAATATTTTTATGATATTATTAAAACTATAATATTTTATATCAAATATTTCTTCTTATTTTGAATCTTTGGGAATAAGATAATGTTGACCATCGGTACGGTGGACTACCTCGTCTTTAATGATATGATTTCTACACACATTACACGAAAGGTAATATGGATGATTTTAATTAATTTATGTTATATATATATAACATAAAAATTACTTTTAATGGAAATATATTTCTTACCTTCATTTATATAAATCTTTCTTGAAAATGTAAACATCGTTCATGCGTATGTACGACCTACGACTTCCATGAATGGTGTGTTTCATTTTCTATCTATAACATTCATGTATTAATATGAATAAATATATAAAAATATATATGATATTTATATAAATTTTAAAATTCGTGATATGGTGGAACCATTATAATTGATACAGGACCAAAAATAAGAAATCAAACGTACATGAAAAACAATGTATTTATTTCTCAAAACATGACATTAACATGTAATTGTTAATAAATGTATAATAAAATGTCACAAATAAATCATATATTTTATGTTATATATAATTACTTTTTTATAATTGATTTATAATAAAATTATATTTATTAATGAGTAGTTTTGAATGTGTATTTAGAATGTCGATACTTTAGGTAAGAGGTTTTACTCTTCATTTGTCTTCTTTGGGACATACGTTATGTTCTAAAACATCCTTATTTTATGAGGTGTATATAAACCCCCTATGAATATTAGTGTCATGAATGTATTTATTATCATGAAATTCTATGATTCTTTTAATTTTATTCTTTATTGGGTCTTATGATTCAATGTTACTAAAGTGGTAATAGGTTTGTGTTACAATCTCATAATTTATCAATATTTTTTATCATTATTCTTTCAATGATGAAATCTTATGATCTATATCTCCATGAACTCATGAATTTTGATATCCTATGGTTATTTTATGATAATACATGTATTCCATTAATTTTACTCTATTTATGAAATTAAGAGGTATAATAAATCTTTTTAAGAAAAAATAAACATTATTTATCTTTTATGTTGAAAATCCTTTTTATCCAAAAACATGTTTCATAAATATGTTTTTAAAATTGTTTTTAACATTCATAAAACTACTAATTAAAGAAATATTTACCCATTATTTACTTTTTATGACATGTTTTGAAATAAATATTCCATATATTTTCAAAACATGGCATGTTTATATTTTTCTGAGAATATGAAAAGAGTTTTTATTCTATCATATACGGGATGTATGAAATTTTCAGACATCATAATCAAACTATTTTTTAAATATTAAATCAAATGTTTTCAATTTTATTTTCAATTAAAAGTATTTGAAAAATATTTTATGAATTTCTTTAATGTGGTGTACATATAATATTTGTTTCCCTTGATAAGTTTTCCATTTAATATTTGAAACACAGTTTCCATAAAATATGGCATCCTATGATGTAACATATTCTTTAATCGGTATGTGTTCCAAAGAGAGAACTATTATTATTTGTCTCGATGGTTTTTTTATGATGAAAAGGAACATATGAACCTTGTTTATCTTCAAAGGTTTATATCATAAAAAATTGATAGTGAACCCCACATCATTCCCTATGGGATATTATTTAGTGAATTGATGAAATGAATATGAAGAATAATAAACATCAACGATTATTTTAGGATGAAATGTTTATGAAACTCATTTATTTTCACGAGTTCTGATATGATGAATGTTTTATGAACATTCACCACTCATGTATATTGTTTTTATTATATGAGGAGTGGGACCTATAACTTCTTCCAATTCCTTTTGCAATGATTTCCATATAATTAAATAAATATGTTTGTAATGGGGAGTAAACCTAGTTCAGTAAGGGAATCTGTCCACAATGGCAGTCTTGGGAGTGAGCCTTAACTAGTATGATGGTTTAGGGAGTAAACCCATTGCACTATGATAGTATTATAAATGAGCCTCAAAATTCTAATAAATTGATTTATATTCTTTTGAGTATAGAAAATATATATGTCTTCTGCCAATGTTTTGCTCCTATAGTATAAAAAAATAGCATATTAACCATATTTTTCTAGAGGGGTTGTCCACAACCCCCTCTAAAATTTATATAATTTTTTTTAAGATTCAATTTTATTTTATAGGCAGTTATGTCAAAACCTCTACTAATTGAATAATTAGTGGCTCTATATATTCTATTGGATTTTATTAGGATAATTATATATAATATTGATTTATATTTTATAGGATATATATTTTTATATATAATATTATTTTTTATTTTTAAAGGCTATATATATAATGGAATTTTCTTTTTAAAAGTAAATAGTGTGGGATCACAACCCCCTCTAAACATTTAAATTAGAGGGGTCCTAAACCACCACTCATCCCATGGATTATAGGGGGTTTTGAACCCCCTATAATTTATAGCATCATAGGGGGTTCATGAATCACCACAAATCGCTTTGATTATAAGGGATTTTTAACCTCGTTTATGTTATAAAATTATATGGATGCATGAATCGCCACTATTCTCTTGTATTATTAGGGGTTTTAACCCGCCTCTATTTAAAAAAAATATATGTTATATAAATTAAAATTTTATAATAAATATGTTTGTGTCTGCAAGTGTGTGTGTCTATGTGTCTCTCTATATATTACATAAACACAGAATATAAATGTATTTAAATACATTATAAACATAAATATATAAATATATAAATACTTTAAATAAATACTAATACATATATTCAAAAATTAATACATATATAATTATTGATATACATAAAATAAATGTAATTATAAATATATTTATTCCAATATATGAAATTTACTTATGGTTTTATAAATATGGAACATTTCTATTATGAATTATATTACACATATATTATATTAAATACGTTTTTATTGCACATAATATTTATGTATAAATACATTTATATTTTATTATGTATGAAAATATATATAATATAGTGAAATTAAATTTCAATATAAATATTATAAATATATATATATTATATTTTTTATTACATATAAATTTATATATATAATATTATATATATAGTATACTATATATATATAATATAGATTTTTTATTATATATATATATATATATATTATATAATTATTTCATATATACAGTAGTATAGCATATTAATTATAAATTAATTTAGTATATATATATTTATATCGTTTAATTGTATAATATATTTCCAATTATATGAATGTATTTAAATTTGTGTGTATATATATGTTTGTAGAGATGATATATTAAAATTTTATATAATTATAGACATAAATATATAATATAAACTTATTTAACATAATATATGTATTATATAAACCATAAATTATATAAGTGTATAATATTAATAAAACCAACCTATAATTTTTTGTGATTCATGTAATATCATTCGCATTACGCAAAGGCTGGACCAACTTGTGGATTGAATGTGATTCTACTACTGCAGTACAAGCCATTTGGAAGGGGGAGTTTCATCTAGATTGGTCGCTTACTATGCACTGGATGAATTGTCTTCAATCTCTCCCTGACGTCAACTACATTGCAACACATACTTATCGTGTAGAAAATATGGTTGTGGATGCTCTCACCAATAAAATATTTGCTCCGGACATAACCTAGCTGGAGGAGCTCCCAGAAAACCTGATTCCTTTGCATGTTCAAGATTGTAATTTGATTCTGTCTTTTCGACTCATGTAACCTTTCTTTTTGAAAATAAAATTGCTTTTGTTTTTTGACCAATGCTCCACATTTCATAAAAAATATATTTTATTTTTATATTTCTATACATAAATATATAAATAAATATATTATAAATGAATTATTTATGAAAATAAATTAAATATATTGTATATAAAATAAAATAGCATCATCGGTTGAGTGGTTATTTAGCAGAGTAATTTCCCCACGGTCGTGGGTTTGATTCCCACCAACAAAGATTTTTAACTGGAGCATGTTGAGATGACGATGGGTTACGTGAGTCAGGTTCACACATGTATGTGTGGTGGGGATGTTAGGGTTCCATGGGTCCCCGTGCTGGTTGTCTGTTGATAGGCCTGGTCTATGTCACACGTCCCCGTTGGGAGTCAAGATGATGTCTCGGTGGTGTCTGGTGGGGGGTCTCAGAGTGTTGGGGGGAGCCCGTGGGGTGCCTTGTGAGGGTGTCCTGAGGTGGCCTATAGGGTGATATCTGGTTGTAATAGGGGGTCTATTGGGTGTCATTGGGGTACCCCATAGGGTGTTAGGGGGATGTCTCGGGGTGCATGGGTATTCTAGAGGGTCTTTTGGGTGTCATTTGGGTGTTTGGGGGGCCTGTGGGGTTTCAGGCAATGTGTCCATGGGATTATCATGGGCTGTCTCAGGGAGGTCCATGGGGTGTGTCATTGGGGACTCCTAGATATAAATCTTTTTTTAAAAAAATGGAGGATTTAGGATAAATTTTATACTACCACCCCTGAAATTATATATACACCCTCAATTACAAGATGTTACACCCCCCACCCTCATGCTAAATTGAGGGTCCAAATGAGAGACTGGTAAAACTACCTCTAATCAACACATATTTCAAAATATTATGTGCAATTAGATGGGGTTTTAACCCCCACTAATCAAAATTCCAATAATATTATTTGTAGTTTACCAGTGCTTCACTAAAAATACCCCTAATATGATAGGGTGGTCATAGGATAGGCGGTTCATCATAATTGTCACGACCCGTCCCAGTGGGACTCGTGCCACAACTCCCCAAGCGTGCCTCCAACGGGCCAAGGGCTGGTGACTAGCACTAAATAGGCATGTCACTAACATGGGAGTCATTGTCTATAAACCTTTACACACACACACATCTCCAAGCCCACAAAGCTGAAAAGTAAAAACTACTGAAAATGGAAATTCATGAATACACTAATATCCCAACCAACAGAGTACAATAGGAAGGTAAAGTACAGTAATGTAAAACCGTGGGCCAAAATTACAATCCCACAAAAAGAAAGTCTGCAACAAGGTCCAACCAGTAAAGAAAGGAACTGGGACTGCAATTTGTAGCTGTAGGAACACACCTCGGCCTGCCAGATCTCACTGACCACCATCCGGTCCTGTTCCATCTAGAATATTGTCAAAGTCTTGCTCGTCTTCACAAGACACGACACGTGCGGGAAAATCCCTTGCAGGGGTGAGTATAAAAATACCCAGAAAGGCACCCCGAAAACCTCAGAAGAATACAAAAAAGGAAATACCACAAAGTAATGATACAGTCAGCTCTACACAGTATATATTTACTGAACATATAACAAGAATATCAAGATAAATTCATACAATATTGACTAACAAGAAACCACCACTAAGGTCTAGCTCGAAGATTCCACTAATCACATAATGGGTAGAACACACTCCTAGGTCTGAAGAGAGTGATACGAATTACTCGTTCTTGGAGAACTCAATCCACATGTACTTGAGAATATGATGCTCAGATGAGGATCACAACCAATAGTTATGGGGTGATTCCAACAACTTAGTCTGAACTAATCTAGTATAGATAGGATCGACGTCCTGGTAAGGTAGGTCACGTCGATACCAAGAACACTACCTAGGGTACTAGGAAGGAATAGAGGATCCGTCTCTAAGTCTCACAGAGGGGATTCCAAAAACTCTATTCTGGAAGTCATTCTAAAGGGATCATACTCCTGTACTTAGGAAATTATACCACAAACCTTCAGTGGAAATACCAAGGGTACAAACCTGAAGAAATCTATTCCAAGTCACGAAAGACAAATGACCCAAGCCATGTGAAACAGGTTGCAAAATGTATAGTAGGGTCACACACCTTGTTCCTTGACTCTTGGTACTATCTGTGACAAACGGCCTGTGTCTTATGGCTTGTCATATAAAAAGTAACTACATGGCATGTAGAAGGATTACACGCCGTGTATGAGTGTCCGGGGTTCGCTCTATGTACGTTGGCCATGTGCCCGTACACAGCCTCAACCCGTGACTCCCTACCCGTGTACTAGTATACGGGGTATCCCGTGTATCTTGCTGGGTCTAGCCAGGGAAGGGTATACATGCCGTGTCTTTGTCAGTGTACCAAAACTGTGTCAGTTTACTCCTAGAGTACACACCAAGTGGTCACCCGACGAACACATGCCATGTATCCCATACTACACGCTGTCTAGTCGGGAATTATCCAGAATGTTGTTCTTCGTCTGATCGCCTCAACCGATCATCCAGTTTTCGTTTCCCTGATCCATTCGCCGTGAAACTCAAGATTAGGGGTTTTCCCAACACCCTAGCACTAAATCCTAGCCTTTTGGGCCTTCAATCGGCTTGACGAACAACGTATGATCTTCTGATGAAAATACACTCAAAGAGAGATTTCGCCCGAATCGCTTAGATCCATTTTTCATCGTCATCATCCTAGCTCAGTTGGTTCAACCAAGTGTCGGATCGATAATCTTGGATCGTTACACTGCAGAACGAAGGTGAAATCGATCATTGTTTTTATCTCGCGAAGAACGCGTAGGAAAAACTAAGGGGGAAAAGGATTCACAAAGAAACAACTTGACGAACGAAACTTGGTCGTTGTTCGTTACGCCCTTGATCTGTTCCCATAAGAATGATCCTAGAAACAATTATCAGATCTAAATTACAGAGATTAAGATCTTCCCCAAAATCCCCACAAGAATCCCATCCAGCAAAAACGATCAATCAGCGGGCTAATATTTTCATGGATTGGTCCACGTTCATCGTAGGAATCATGAACGGGAAGAAATCACAAAGATATCAAACGCCCTACCTAGATCTACAGTGTTTGTTGGTGACCATCCGGTCGCCATGTCGTCATCGTTGGAGAAACTCATCAAGAACGTCATCGCCATGTTGGGAGGTTTTCTCCGGAGCTTCCCAGCGTCTCCAGAGGGAAATTCAGGGTTCTGAGAATTGTAACCCTGATCCCCTATGAAATATTTATGTAAAAAGATAAAAATATATTCACTGCAACAAGATTTTATAAAATATTTTTATTAAATATTTTATTATAGTTACGTCTAATAACTATATTTCACCACCAACCTACGGAAGCTGATGTTAGGCCTCACCTTTGGTAAACTCACTGCTTTGAACGCAACGGTGCCCTTGGTTTTCTGATCTGAGCACCCATTCATGAGTTATTCTAATTTTTTAGGAAAACCATAAACGTGCATTATTTTATTATTTAATTAATTTCAAACATTTTTTTCATGCTCACCTGGCCTCGGAGCTGCATGTCGTCTCAAAGCTTGGTCATGAAATAATTCCCACATAATAATGAAATAATATACGGAAAAATATGAGACATTACATCCTCCTCGCCTTAGGGCTTTACATCCCCTTAAAGTCAAAACATGGGCTACTCAAAAGGATGTGGGTACTGGGCACGGATCTGAGCCTCTTGTTCCCACGTGCTCTCCTGGAGACTCTTGTGCTGCCACCGGACATGCACCAAGGGAATAGCTCACCCAGGAAGGATCTTCTCCTACCGATTCTCGATCTCCACTGGGTACTCAACAAAGGTTGCTCCATCACCGATGTCCAGCTCGCCCCAGTCAATAACATGAAATGGATCATGCACGTACCTCTGTATCTGTGACACATGGAAGACATTGTGTACCCGGTCCATCTGAGGAGGTAGATCCAAGTGGTACACCACCTCGCCAACTCTACTCTGAATCTGAAAAGGGCCGATGAACCTCGGAGATAGCTTGCTGCATTGGCCAAATCATCACAATCCCCGTCGAGGTGAGACCCAAAGGAACACATGGTCTCCCTCCTCAAAAACCAAGGGCCTTCATCTCTGGTCGGCATAAGACTTCTACCGACTCTGTGCAGTCTCCATCCACTCCTGGATGACTTTCACCTTCTTTGTAGTAGCTCGCACAATGTCTGGGCCAATGAGTGTTGACTCCTCGGGGTCAGTCCAATAAAGTGGTGACCTGCGAGGTTTCCCGTACAAATCCTTGAATGGTGCCATACCAATAGTGGAATGATAAAGGTTGTTTTAAGAGAATTCCACCAGGGGTAGGTGATCCTCCCAGCTATGACCGAAGTCAAGTATGCAAGATTTTTTTATATCCTCCAGAACATGGATGGTATGCTCTGTCTGACCATCAGTCTGAGGATGAAATGATGTGCTCAATCATAACTGAGTCCCAAAATCGTTGTGCAACCCCTTCCACAAATGGGATGTGAAAGGAGCATCATGATATGACACGATCATTGATGGAACTCCATGAAGTCAAACTATCTCCTGCATGTAGAGGCGTCCCAAGCTCTCTACTGAACTCTTCTCCCATATGGATATGATGTGGGCTGACTTGGTGAGTCGTTCAAGGATCACCCAGATGGTATCGTGCCCCCCAAGATGTACGTGGTAAACTCATCACGAAGTCCATGGATATCCCATCCCACTTCCACTCTGGAACCTCAAGGGGATGAGTCAAACCTACAGGAACCTGGTGCTCAGCCCTTACTTGCTGATATGTTAGGCACCGAGAAACAAACTCTGCCACACTCTTCTTCATTCATGGCCACTAGAACTGACGTCAGAGGTCCTTGTATATCTTTTCCATGCCTGGATTCACCTCCAAAGGAGATGTATGGAACTACCCTAGAACCTCCTCTGACAACGTCCCTGGAACTACTGTGCACCCTCTGAAATGAACAACGTGCTCCCCACCATTTGAATATCCATCAGCATCATCACCTATGAATTTCTGAACATGTAGAGTCTCATTGATACAATCCTCAATATGTGCTTCCTTGACTCGTTGTAAGAGTGGAGGGGTAACGACCATCGATTAAAGGTATGCTCCCTCATCTCTATCCACGAAGGATAACTATAAAAAGGCCAGCTGCCTCGTCGCCTCATCCAACAACGGAGAACTGGACTTCTTGTTGAGAGAATCTTCCACAATGTTCCCCTTCCCAAGAGTATAAACGATCTCAATGTCGTAATCCTGGAGGAACTAAAACCACCACCTCTGTCTCAAATTTAGATCCTTCTGAGAAAAGATAAATCTGAGACTCTTGTGATCAGAGTAGATGATAAACTTTTTTCCCATCAGGTAGTGCCGCCACATCTTCAATGCGAAGACTACCACTGCCAACTCAAGATCATGGGTCACGTAGTTCTGATCGTGTGGACTCAAATGACGTGATCCATAAGAAATCATAGCTTGTATCTGTATCAAGAAACAACCAATCCTAGTTCCTGATGCGTCGTAGAACACTACGTACTCGACACCCTCTTCTTGTAGTCTTAAGATCGGGGCACTCGTCAGACTCTGTCTCAACTACTCAAAAGCCTATTGGCATCTCTCGGTCCACACAAAAGGCTGCCCCTTTCAGGTCAAATCTTTCATTGGTGCTGAAATCCTGGAGAAATTAGGAATGAATCGTCGATAGTAGCTTTCCAACCCAAGGAAACTCTGCACCTCCATCACGCTCCGGGTTGGCTCCCATGCTAACACTACCTCTACCTTGGCTGGGTCCACTACTACACCATCTGCTAAGATAACGTGTCATAGAAAGTGGACCTCCTATATCCAGACTTGACACTTCAAGAGTTTCTTGTACAACTGGTGCTCTGAGAGTGTGTCCCAAAACAATCCTTAGGTGCCTCGGGTGTTCCTCCTCCGACGTTGAGTACACAAGGATATCATCAATGAAGACCACCATGAACCAATCTAGATCGGGCTGAAAGATCCGGTTTATATGTCCCATAAACACTGTCGGGGTGTTCATCATGCCTAAGGGCATCACCAAGTACTCATAGTGAACGTAGCAACATCTGATATCCGTCTTTGGTATATCCTCATCCCGTAGATGCAACCGGTGATTTCATGATCGTAGATCAACCTTCGAGAACCATCGTGCCCCTCTTAACTGGTCTAAGAGTTTATCGATCCTTGGTAGTGGATACCAGTTCTTCATGGTAACTAGATTCAAGCACCGGTAATCCAAACAGAGCCTCAAGCTCCCATTTTCGTTCTTGGAAAACAATACTGGGGCTGCCTAGGGTGAAACACTGGGTCTCTCTAAGCCCTTCCTTTGCATGTATTCCAGCTGCACTCTCAGCTCACGAAGCTCTACAGGAGCCATCCGATATGTTGATGCTGATATCGGTGTCATCCCGGGTTTCAACTCAATGAAAAAATATATCTCTCGGTGGGGAGGTAGTCGAGGGAAAACTTCTAGAAAGACGTCCTCATACTCAGCCACCACTGCTGGAAACTAGAAACTCGTCACATCTCTTGCTCCAAGGGCTAGGCTATCCAACTGATGTGAAATCAGTTGTACCTTCCTACGTACAAGTCTATCCTGTTCTTCCTGGGACTCCATTTCACCGACGAAGGAGAACCTCGTTCCATCACTGTGGACACACGGCACCCTTCTCCTAAAACAGAAAATATGGGCATGAACTGTGGATAGACAATCCATACCAAGAATGACATCGTAAGCCCTCGACGCTACCAGCAAGAGGTTCCAACCGAATCTCTCGCCACTAAGGGTCAGGTCACACTATCTGCAAAGGTGTGTGATTTCTAAATCTTCTCCAGTCGGTGTTTATAAGAAATAGGGTCGAGTCAACAGCTAACCAGGAATCTCAAGGTCGTGAACAAGATAAGTAGCCCAAAAAGAATGACTAGCACCTGTGTCTATCAGTATGGAATCCAATGTATAAAATACATATATTTTACCTCTAATTATTATGAGATTACCTGGGTCATTAGCCTATGCTACCTCTAGTTGTCCCTGCCACTTTCCACAAGCTCCCTAAACCTGGGGTGGGCCTCCTAGGGGTGGTGGTAAAGTGTCAAAACGCCGACCACCTACAGCTTATCTAACACATATACCTACCTGTGGATCTGTCTTCTCTACACGTTGCCCCTACCTCGGTGGTCTATCAAATGCTCCCATGTCAGTAGTACGGTGGGTTGGACAATCTTGAGCGAGATTCCCCCTACTATCACATGATTAGAATCGCATGACTTGAGGCTTGTTGGATGTGCCCTACGAATCCTGTACGACAGATCATATGTCCTTGGATCTCCATTGAAAATTTTTCCCATGCTTGGGTCCCTGACATCGGCTCCCTACTATCGAGGTCTATGCTCCAAATCGCTCACTACTAACAACTACTGGATATCTCTACTCTTCCAAAAATCTCTTAACCACCAAATATCACTTGATCACCCTAACATAGTTATGGAATATCATAGGGATGATGATATCTCAGATGTATCTATGCAAGCCTCACTCAAAATTCTGAGCTCTGAAGTACTGATCCCTGACCATATCCATCGATTACAGTTAGAGGTCAATAAACCTTGATGAATAGTCATCCACGATCATGGTCCCCTACTGGAGATGAAGAAGATCATGTATATGTACTGCTCTCAGGGTAACCAATGAAAACACATCTCTGGAGATGTGTTCAAACTCTGACCTTGCTAGAGTCGCCTCATTGTGAGTCTGAATAATCAAACTCCACCATCGCCCTACCGAGCCCTGTAGAAGGCTCGTTACCAGGACACCATCTGGTCTGCTAGAGTCCTGACCAAACAGAAGACTCTGGTCACTACCTCAAGCCAGACCTCTACTACCTGAGGGTCAAGCTCACCTCGAAACCTTAGGGGTCTCTGTCTCTGATACTCTTGGAGTGCGCTCAGCTTGCGCTCCTCCTATACTAGTACCGCAGGCACTAAACACTGCTCCACAGGTGGTGTAATAACTGGCACACTACCCGAAGGTAAAACTGTGGGATCTTGTCCTTATATTTAAGCTTCTTCACTTAGGGGGTCATCCCCGTGATCGATCTGCTGGATCCTAACGGGTGCACATCACGGAGGCATCCTATAATGAAACAAGATGTATCACAGTCAGTGAGTATCTCCGGAGAGCTTACTCATGAAGTACATGGAAACCACAACCCATTCTTATATGATTCATGTACCATTATTTTCCCCTGCAACTAGTGTTCTCATGTTCTGAGTCAGAAAACAAGTTATCAGAGTCCTGGTGTATGGATACATCGGCCGCACGTACCAACACTGGGGTCCCTGGCCTAAAAACCGAACTCGAAACACTTAAAATTGTTTCCCCAAACCAACTCACAGACTCTTAGTCCTATGGTAGAACCAAACACCTCTAATACCACTCTTTCACAACCCATCGCAGGGGGGGCCCGTGCCGCAACTCCCCAAGCCTGCATCTAATAGGCTAGGGGCTTGTGACAACCACCGAGTAGATAGGTCACTATCATGGGAGGCATTTCCTATAAACCTGTACAAACACACACATCTCTAAGACCACAAATCCGAAAAGTAAAAACTACTAAAAATTTAAATGCATGCATACACTAAAATACCATCCAACAGAGTACGATAGAAAGGAATGTACAGTAATGTAAAACCCTGGGCCAAAATTACAAGCCCGCTAAAATAAAGTCTGCAACAAGGTCCAACCTGTAAATAATGGTACTGGGACATCAATCTATAGTCGTAGGAACACACCTCGGCCTGCCTGATCTCAATAAGCAATGTCCGGTCCTGGTCCACCTTGAATCCTATCAAAGGATCGTTCGTCTGCACAATACATGACACGTGCGGTTAAAGCCCACGAAGGGGTGAGTATAACAATACCCAGTATGACACCCCAAAAACCAAAAAGGAATAAAACAAAGGAAATACCACAATATAATGATATAGTCAGCTCTACACATTATATTTTTACAGAACATATAACAATAATATCTAGATATACTCGTAAACGATCGACTATCACGAAACCATGACTAAGGTCCAGCTCGATGATTCCACTGAGCACGTAATAGGGAGAACACACTCCTAGGTCTAAAGAGAGAGATACGAAGTAATCATTCTGGGAGAAATCACTCCACAATTAATTAAGAATATGATGTTGTTTCCCTCGGAATCCGGGGATGACCGCCTTGATGGGAGGTTCAAACATTCTGATCGGTTTCTAACGGATTTGTTCATAGAACCGGAAACATCCAATGATTCCACATCCATTCGTACCTACTTTCCAAAGGTAGGTGCTCATTAGTTTGTGGACTGATGAGGCTTAAGAATTTTCCTTGGTCGAGAGGATGGGAGGTCGGACTCATCACCCCTTTTTGAGGGGAATTATTGTCTACTCCGGGACTCTTTTTATAGATTTAAGTTATTTTCGTGAATCCTCATTAAATTACCATGTATAAATGGATCATTCCTTAAAATATAACAGTCAATGATTAAATATGTATGAAATTTAGAGAATATTTTGTATGTATTATAGGTTCTTCATTGATAGGGAATCTTCTGTATTTGTTAGAGATTCTTGGTCAATGGTACCCTTCCACACATTTATACAGAATTATCTTGGTCATTATGATGACCATGCTGGTTTTAAAGCCACTCAGTAGGGAACTTGAAATTTATTGTCATTCAGAAGGACATGGATTATTTTAGAGTTGGGATAGAACCCATAGACAGGATACCTACATATACTTTGTTTAGAAAAGGAATCAGAACCCACGTAGTTCGACTAAGGGAGTATGATGTTTATGATTGATGGTTCAAAGAAGGATTTCACAATTACTTTTACACTCTAATCTCACGTGAGTCATGATCGGTGTGAGAAACAAGAGGTATTGGTAAAAATTAGACAATTCTTCCATGAAATATGAAATCATAAGAAATAATGTGGGGCTTATGTATGTATGACTGCCCGGATAAATGAAGGTTAGGATTTAATTTAGGGAAGAAATCCAGGAACAGGGTCCATAAAGGTATATGTGCTTCATGGAGATTTTGAATACTCTAACTTGGGGCTTACTCCTGAAAAGGAGTCCCAAATTTGGAGAAGACTTATGATTGGGTTTTCCTCCTAAAAAGGAATCCCAGATAAAAGGTAAATTAGGACTGGTTAAGAGAAATTAAGACTGGGGCATACTCCTGAAAAGGAGGGCCATGTCAAGGATTAAGGTTTGGGGCTTACTCCTGAGGAAGATGCCCAAATTAAGAGATGGGGACATACTCCTAAGGAGGATGCCCATAATTGGGAATTTTAAGAATTGGGGCTTACTCCTATGGAAGATTCCCAAGCTTGAGAATGGGGCTTACTCCTGAAATGGAAGCCCAGGTTAGGGAATCTGGGGCTTACTCCTAAGAGGATGCCCAAAAATTAAGGGACTTGGGGCTTACTCCTAAAAAGGATGACCATATTAGAGTACTTATGACTGGGGATTATTCCTGAAAAGGAGACCCAGGTTAAGGATTATCTCATCTTAAAGAATGAGGTTGAATGAATGAAATCTCAATCTTTAGTGACATAAAGATGTATAAATCACTATGTTTTGAGAGATATTCCAAAAAATTCCTTTCAGATAAGGAAGTAAAATCAAGAAATCATGACATAAAATGGATTTGAAGAGTGTTTTGAAGACTGGATCTTGAATTGGAAAGGTGTAATGGCTTAGGGTAGGTTAAATGGGCAAGAAAGGCACCCAAAAAGGCAGGGGTGCACAAGTCCTGGCAGGCATGCAGGTACTGCGTGGGCCCGCAAGTTTTGGTCGCGCAGTTATACTCCTACGCAACACATGATGTACTTGTGCGACGATTAACCAACATGGTAATACTTGAGAGACTCTTCATTAAATCCTTTAGAATTCTATTGAGGTTCTTCTAGAAGAGGGGTGCGCAAGATCTATTGAAGGAGTAAGGCGGCGCGCAAGTGTGGCCCTTTTCCCTTAAAGGCTGGACACTCAGGTGCGCAAGTGTTGATGAGTTTCAACAAATAGGCCTTCCTCCCCCTCATTAGATCTTCTGTTCTAGGTACGAAATTACCTTAGAAGTGTTTTTGAAGCTTTGAGAAGAGACTAGGGCGCCAGAAGCTCAAATCTGAGTTTTTGGAAAAAATCCTCCTCGAATGGGGGGCCCTCATGGTCTATTTATATGCAGGAGAAGACCTTGGGCAGTTATCGGGGGGTTATCACTTAGGTCGCGAATGTCACTTGCATGACCATAAGGCGTCGCGCAAGTGGACTTGCGCGACAGTGATAGAACTTGCGCGGTATATGTGCTTTTGATTCCTTGTTCATGGCTTTGTCGATTTTTGATATTTTCTTCAAAGGATGAATCAATTTGTGCTAAGTCATTTCCCTTTACATTTCTTTGGACTCTGTGATGAAAAAGGAGCATCAAAAAAAGGCCCCCCTCATAGTTGGATTTGAAAAAAATGAGGATTTGACTCCAAGGAAATGAAGAAAACCTAAGGAAAGGTGGCGCACAAGTTTTGGTGGCGCAGAGGGTGGCGCGCAAGTGCGCATCAGGCAGGGATATGGCCCTTGATCGCGCAGGGTACAGCGCACAGGGTCTCGGCAGCATCTATAAATAGAGGGCCTCACTTCCGTACAAGTATCCGGATTTCCGGACTTCACACCTTCGAGCTCTCGCCGCGTAGGTCACCTTAGCCACGCAGGTTGCTCTGTTTTCCGGTGTTTTCCTTGATGTCGCGCTACTATATAGGTATTTGTACTTGTGCGGTTTATACATGCACGTCAAAAACTAGCGCGGCACACGAACACTTGCGTGTCATGTTTAAACTTTCACTCCTTAATGCCTTATCCATTTTTTCAAATTCTTTCACAAATTTTATGAAAAATAAACCCATTTAAGAGGTTAATTTATTCAATTTTTGTGCAGATTCAATGGCTCCTAAGGGAATTAAAACGTCTGATGAACTGGCTAGCAAGCGGATTGATGACATGATGAACATCATTGGCCATGGTTACTATGATATCTGTGACATCACTCTCCCATATTTGGCTAAGTACTTGAAGAAATATCATCTTAATTTCCCACAGAGCATCCACCTGCCTCTATATTGTCATGGTCATCTACAAGGAGTCAATGTTCCAGATGCAAAGAACTATACACCTGAAATGAAGCTGCACTGATACTCCTTCATTTCGGTTATTCTATGCATTAAGAGCAACAAAAATGGTGTGAACTTTCAAATTCTTCCTCCATGTCATTTCCTTGCAGATATGAAAATGGAAAACCCATGGGATGAAATGTTTTCCACTTCAGGTTGGGGTAGAGAAGACAAACATGCTATTAGAGCAATACTTGAAAAGAGTACTCTGTCCAAATGGCTCTTTACTTCCAATGATCTATTCTCAAATCCATGTACCCATCTTCCAAATCTCTTGGACAGAAATAGAGTCACTGTTTGATCAGCAGAAATTTTTCTCAAACCACACTCAAGAACATCCTTTTACAATTTTTCCAAGAAGAGTTGGTATCACTGCATCTCTTATTGTATCATGTTGAATGAATGAATACCAAGTGATTGCTGATGAATCTTGGGGTGTTGTAAATCAAATGAAGAGTTATGTTGAAAGCCTCTTGTAATTATTTAAAGAGAGAAGAGACTTCAGTCTGTGGATGTCCTTCTAACTCTTATGTATCGTTGAAAAACACTTTCAACTTCACTCATTTGTACATGTATTCTATTTTTCTACATGCTTTAGATTTTACCTTAGCCAATGGTCCTAGTAAGCATAGTTTGATTTTTACTAGGATTAATGTAAATAACCCTAAAACATCAATCCTTTTAATTGCTCAATGTTACCTAAATCATACAAAAATGTATGTTTAGTGAGCTAGGAACTTGACTTTTATTCAGTATTCCCCAGCATTTTGTGGGCAGTTTAATGTCATGCACGTCGGACATACAAAGGCTAATGTTTATGGTCGAAATAGCTTTGACCGAAATGGATTAGAATTGACTCAATTCTTGAAAATTCATCTGAAAGCATATTACCATACTCAAGTATGAGGGAAAATATGTAAGCTATGACTTAAGAATATTTGAATCTGAGGAATGATATGAAAAAGAGATAAATTGAATTAGAAGAAGTAGTTTCCATGAATGAAGTTACCATTATTTAACAAACCCATTAGGGGGTTTAATAATACAGGGCCACCTAAGGGAATTGGCTGCATAGTTAAATAAAATAGTATCTTTTGGCTAACAGGTCTGTTATGTAGACTGTTTATGCAATGCCACCTATGGGAACGTGCTATATAGTCAGGAAAAAGAACTCTCAGAAATTTACTTTCCTAGTGCTAAAAGCCATTGAATGCTTATGAAGATTCAAATCATGCAATGTATAGTGTTTTCTGTATGGAAAGAGGTACTTGAATATGGAGAAAATATTTCCAGACAAAATTATCGAAGAAATGGATGAATATCACTCCTATGAAGGTCTGACCCAAACGTAGGGAAAGAGAATATAAACCATAGACTTGAATACTTTTAGATCATGAAAAAGGATATGGGACAAATATGTTAAGGATGGCTATTTTTTCGGATCCCTACATACTGTCTTTTAAGGAAAATAAGGACAAAAGAGGCATTCTTCCAAAGAATGAAGTTACCACTATCTGAAAAACCTATTAGGGGGTTGAATTATGCAGGGCCACCTAAGGGCATTGGCTGCATAGTCAAATAATAGTATCATTTGGCTAACAAGTCTCTTATGTAGACTGTTTATGAATGGCCGCCTATGGGCACGTGCTGCATAGTCAGACAAAAGTAATATCAGCTGTTTGACATTTGTGTGACTAGAAGTCATGAATAGGGTTATGAGGATCTGAAAATATTTAAGGTTAGGATTATGACACATAAATATGGATATTGTTCAATGTATGTAGATATGGACAGATCAATGCTAACCATAATCATGTTGTGGCTGGGTCCTGAATTGAAATATTGGACTTCACTACGTATCCCATAAGGATGAGAATCAAGACATATGTAGTTCTTAAAGTACAGTTTAACGTCGTGTGGGACAAAAGGATTAGAGATCTTAGTTTACAGGTTAAGAAATACATAGTGTGTGTTTTCATGGGGCCTTTTCATCCAAGGGACTGAAAGTGGAATTTGGGGTTAGGCCCAAAGACTTGGGACTGGATTTGAGGGACACTCGAATGTTCCTACGTATCCCATAAGGATGGGAGTCAAGCCCACGTAGTTCTAGAAATACATTTTGTACAAATTGTGTTCGTACATGTGAATGGTGAAAGTGGACTTTAGTGTAATGATGGTCTAAATCAAGAAAAAATGTTTGGGCGTTGCCATGTATGCATGTAGTCTTTGAAATTAATCATGACTGAAAAATCAATGTAAATAATGGTTCCCACTCAGGTGAGGGTATCAAAGAAATTTTTAGTTTATTTTCATACTGGACAAAAGTGTTATATATTTTAACGTCACATAACAAGGACGAATGTGAACCAATGTAAAGATATTTATTCTTGAGGCGGTTTCACGAATCAACATCGTATGAGATGGAGATGAACCAATGTGAAGAGATTGGTTTTGGGATTGAACCTTGGGAGGTTTCCTAGATACCCGGCCTAGAAGGAAAGGATCAAAGTCCATGTAGTTCAATTAAGGAATGAATTAATGATCAAGTTGTTCATGGGGACAATGACCTAAAAAATGATGTTAGGACTTACACATGGTTAGCGGACCAGAGAGTGTGTTATGGTTGAGGATTTCTCTAATCTCATGTGAGTCATACTCTGTGTGAGAAACAAGTGGTAACAACAACCTTAACGATGCATAGTTTAATGTCATGTAGGACATATAAAGGGACTATGTAGTTTAAAGTCTTTCAGTTAGGACTATTGGTGCTGCACAGTTTAGTGTAATGTAGCAGGGTCAAAATACAGTTTAATGTCATGTAGGACGTATCATGAACTTTCTGTACAGATTAGAATCATGTAGTTAGGACGATGGGGAAAATAGAGTTTAATGTCATGTTGGATGAAAGGGGGGGGGGACTGTGTAGTTTAATGTCATGCAGTGAGGACAAAAGAGTGAACCATTTTAACATCATGTTGGACGCATTGGGTATTTTTTCCACAGTTTAACGTCATGTTGGATGAAAAAGGGACGATACAGTTTAGCGTCATGTTGGACAAAGGTACGAATAGTTTAAGGTCATATGCATGGACCGTGGATGGTGCAGTTTAATGTGATGCTGGACGGTGGTGTAGTTTAAGGTCATACAGGACCTTTGATGATTATGTAGTTTAACATCTTTCCGGACGTAAGGGACTTTTATACAGTTTAGCGTCATGTAGTTAGGACATAACAATTTAACGTCTTGCTGGACGTAAGGGACATTCAAATAGTTTAGGGTCATATGAATTGACAGTTGATGGTGTAGTTTAAGGTCATATAGGACCTAGTTGCAGTTTAAGGTCATACTACACCATTTAGGGAACTTTTTCACAGTTTAACGTCATGTGGGATGAAAGTAAAAATAGTTTATGTTCATATGTATGGACCGTTGTTGTATAGTTTAACGTCATATAGCAAGGACGAACTGGTGCCGCACAGTTTAGTGTCATGTTTCAAGGAAAAAAGTACAGTTTAATGTCATATAGGACGAATGTAATGATGTTTGTACAGTTTAGCGTCATATGGCTAGGATGATGATGGTGACACAGTTTAACGTCATGTTGGACGTATGTGCAAATAGTTTAGGGTCATATGCTTGGACCGTTGCTGTATAGTTTGACGTCATATAGCAAGGACGATAAAGGTACTTTTCAGTTTATACAAAATACTTCTTAAAAAATATGGCATTGGTTGGAGTAGTGATGAGTTCCCCATCCATTGATATTAATGAATAAGCTCCATTGGAGTAGACCCTATGTATTGAATAATGTCCTTCCCATTTTGGCTCAAGCTTGGGAGGTTTTTTTCATGTTATCATTGGAGTTCTGAGAACTAATTCCAATTCTCCCTGAGTGAATGAACGAAGAAGATCTTTTTTGTAAAAAGCTTCTGATATTCGATTCTGATAGACTTCCAAGTGGTGCAAAGTGCACAATCATTTCTCATCTAACCGTTCCAATTCATTCAATCACTTTTGAGATTGATTATATATAGATGATTGATCACAAATGGAAACTCTGAGTGAGGGTAGTTGAACTTCAATGGGAAAGATGGCTTCCGTTCCATATACCAATGAATATGGAGTTGACCGAGTTGTAGTGAGGGTGGTAGTCCGATAAGCGCATAAAGCATGAAAGAGTTTATCAGGCCATGACCTCTTATCTTTATCCACCATCTTTTGTAGTATATTTGAAAGATTCTTGTTAAAGGCTTCTATCTGGTCGTTGGCCGCTGCATGATACCGAGATGAATGGTTGGATTTGAAGTTGTATTCTTGATACAACTTCTTCATCTCAGATGAATAGAAATTGGTGCCATTGTCCATCAATATGGTATGAGGGACACCAAATCTGGTAATGATGTTAGACTTGATGGAGCTATCAATGCATTTATAACTGACTTCCTTGAGAGGTATTTCCTCTGCCCATTTGGAAAAGAAGACAGTAGCAGTAAGAATATACTTAAAGTACTTAGTCGTAGCCAAAGGGTAAGGTCCCACCACATCCATTCCCCATGTGGAAAATGGCCATGAGTATTTAGCTGTATAAAGAAACTCTGGAGGAAGATGAATGAAGTTGGAATGTACATGGAATGAATGACACTTCATTGTAAAATCGACACAATCTTGTATCATTGAAGGACAAAAGTATCAAAGCCTTCGACCCTAATCAGACAGTCTATGTCTAGACTGGTGGGCACCACAGACTCCTGCATGAACTTCTTTCATGATAGCCATTGTCTCTTCACCATTAATGTATCTGAATAGAACTCCATCAAAACCACATTTGTAGGGAATTTTCTCTAGGTGATTTGGGCTATCATAAAGAGTAAAATTGACCACATGTCGCCGGATTTGTTCTTTCTCGGCTCTATCAGGTGGAAGTGCTCCATTTTGAAGGTATTCCCTAATAGGTGGCATCCATCCTGTAGTATGACCATACGATTCAGGAAGGGGAAAAATTTCATTAATTTCCTCTGTCTGGATTCGAACATAAGGTGAAATTGCACGATAGTGGGGAATAATGATGGTTGTCTCGTCCCGATTTGGATCTTCCAGAGCTGTGGCTATATTAGCCAATGCATCAGCTTGAGAATTTTGTGATATTGGGACATAAGAAAATATCAGTTCCAAAGGGAATTCTGCCATTAACTCTCTGACATAATCATACAAAGGGATTAGTTCTTATTTTAAGATGGCATAATCCTCATTGACTTGTTTGATAACCAGGTTTGAATCACCTTTCACCTTTATGTGATTCACTTGTGCTTGAAGTGCTAATTCCAAACCTACGATGAGAGCTTGGTATTCTGATTCATTATTGGTACCACCATCCCACAATAAGAAGGAATAAGGTAACACTTCCTTCTCTGGAGAAATGAGCACAATTCCTATGCAAACTTTTTTGAATTTAGGATTTTCCATTTTCCTTTATATTGGACTTCTGGAAGCACCATCAAAATACATTTCCCATGCCTGAGGACTTTCTTGAATAGAGAAGACATCCTCATCAAGGAGTTCAATATTTGAAGATGTGTCTTCCACTGAAGGGTGTTCGTCTTGGAAATCAGCCAGAGCTTGGCCCTTTATCTCCTTTTAAGACACATACTGAATATCGAATTACTGCAAAATAACTGCCCACCTTGCCAGATGTCCTGTAAGCATTGGATGACTTAGGATTAATTTGAGCAGGTTATTGCAAGATACCAATTAGACCTCGTGATGTTGCAGGTAGTGTCTCGACTTATGAACTGCAAAGATTAATTCCATGTAGCACTTCTCAATACTTTAATACTGGGTTTCTGCTTCAAGTATAGTTCGACAGAGATAGTAGATTTTGTTTTCATTCCCATCATCATACTTTTGAGAAAGAAAAGCACCCAATGATTGCTCTAGAGCTGTCACATAGAGGATAAGTGGTCTTCCATCAACAGGTGGCATGAGTACCGGTGGAATCAACATGTATTTCTTGAGAATATCGAATACTTCTTGACATTCTTCAGTCCACTGGTAAGTGACTCCCTTATTCATCAATTTGGTGAAGGTTAAACTTTTACCGGATAAATTGGCAATGAAACGTCGAATATAGGCTAAGTGTCCTTGAAGTCCTCTTAATTCATTCAAATTTTGAGGAGGTGACATACCAAGGATTTACTTGGTCTTCTCAGGATCGACTTCAATACCACGATGGCATACAAAAAAGCTGAGAAATTTTCTAGAGGTTACCCCAAAAGAAAATTTTAAGGGATTCATCTTCAAATTATGTTGTCGAAGCTTGCAGAATATGACTTCAAAATTAGCCAAGTGATTAGAACATTTTTTGGATTTAACATCCAAATTTTCTACATAGCATTCAACAAACTTCTCTAAGAAGGGTTTGAAGATACGATTCATGGCACGCTGATAAGTTGCACCTGCATTCTTTAAGCCAAATGGCATTACCCGATAGCAAAACACGCACTGAGGGGCTATGAAGGCTGTAGATTCCTCGTCTTCTGGGGCCATTTGGAACCGATTATATCCAGAATATCCATACATGAAGGAAAGTACTTCATAGTCAGCTGTTGCATCAAATAGTAGTTCTGTAATCGGAACTGGGAAATCATCCTCAGGACAATGCCGATTAAGATCTCTGAAATCGATGCAAACTCTAATTTGTCCATTCTTTTTCATTACAGGGACAATATTTTACAACCATTTGAGATATTGAACTTCTCTGAAAAAGTTAGCTTTTATAAGCTTATCCACTTCAGCTTCAATTTTGGAAGCATAAGTTGGGTGTGATCTTCTCGGGGCTTGCTTAAATCATCAATGTTCTTCTGGTAAACCCAAATGATGAGTAGCAACATCAGGATCAAGCCCAGGTATTTCTGTATAGTTACAGGAAAATATATCTTTATTTTTCTTTATAAAATAAATTTACATCTCTTGCTCTTCAAGAGTCATGGCCGCACTGATTAAAGTGGGGCGTGGATCTCCTTTTGTCCCCAGATTTATTTCTCTGTGTTCATCCACAGTGTTAGAGATACCCTATTCAAATGCTGGTGAGGCATCTCTGAGATCTTCTTCTTCTTCTTCTTCATGTGTTATTTCTTCCATTTCTACTTTCATACTATATGAGAAAGTAGAATTCTCATGATCTGAAGAGATGTCAAAATTTGCATATTTTGAAGAAGAAGCTTCCATTTCCAACCCGATTGATGATGAAGGGTCTTCTTTGGGTAATAAAGAGGAGATGATGGATTGAGAATCGAAATCATTGGTCACCTCCGATGTTTCTATAACTTCTTCTGGCCTAATTGGAGAAGTATAGACTTGTTGGATTTCAGCAGATGAAATGAAGAAATCACCATTTCTGCTTTCATCACTGCTTGGTAGATTACCAATTTCTCACATGTTGTCTGTCTCGATTGCCGTAATTGACATTATGGATCTTTCCATAAGAGTATTTTGATTTGGGTCTATCTTGTCAATTTGACTGATATGCAACACATAATCTGTACTCACATGTGTAAATAGATTTACTGGAATTTTTTCCAAACCATATGAAGCATTAACTTTGGTAATCTCATTTGTTATGGATTTCTCCCTTTGCTTCATGTGATAGAATTATGCCTCAATGTATTGAGACTCACATGTCTTGAACGAGGCCTTATCACCATGCAACGTCCCAACTTGACCATAGAATCAATATTTGAGACATTAATGGTATGAAGAAGGGATAGTCGCATGTTGATGTAACCAGGGTCTTCCAAGAAAAATGTTGAAGGCTGGGTCTTGATCAACAACAATGAAATCTGAATTGGATACAAGATCTCCAAAATTAGTTCTAGGTGTAACTTCACCCAATGGTTCTTGTTCATTTTTATCATATCCCTGTAGCATCATGGTGCAGGGAGATAAATTAGATTCAGTGAGGTCCAATCGATGAAGTGTACGAATGGGCATGAGGTTGACTCCTGAACCATTGTCAATGAAAACTCTTCGAACATCCATGATATTGAATTTTCTAGACAAGTAAAATGGTCTAATATGTCCATTCACAACATCATCTTCATCTTCATCAGTAAAGGATATTATTTCATGGCATTCTACAGGATTATTCTCTATGTGATAGACTTCAGCTGCCGCAATTTCAGTTTCAAACTTCTGAGGACTTGACAAAGCCTCGATGAGTGCTTCCCAAAGATTTTTGACAGATTCAAAGCATCCAGAATTGATAACATGGATGGTACATGGGCGAAGTGTTTCAATATATCATAATTTTGATCCAGATGTCTGTGTTTCCCAATAGGAATATGGGGTTTAGCAGGTACCTTGGAAGCAGATGTTTTGGACGTTGATGCATCTTGTATAGGAGTTGTAAATATTCCAAGATTTGGAAGATTAGACCGATTAGATCCATTTACATACAGAGAGGAAGAAGTTGGAACCTCCAACGGGTCTTCCAAAATAACTGTGCCAGGACTGAATTTTCTATTGGTAGAAGAACTTGCTTGTTCTTACTGAGCTCGATGAAGGGCACTACCACGAGTTTCTACTTCGTACACAATTCTAGAAGGGGTAGAATTGGAATAGTGGATTATGAAAGATCCACGTCTTCCCCTGTATCCTATTCCCATGGAACTTCCTCTGATTCCTCTATTTGATACAAGGAATTCAGGCTCATCAAAATTGAAACTGCGACTGGCATATGGATCTGTTAATTGAATCATATTAATAGAACCGAAGATTAACTCTTCGTCTGCTGAAGACTCTACCTGATTAGCCTGTTTAGGCTGTGCAGTTTGGTGGGGCGATGCCCGTGGCATTGATGTAGATGGCATGAAGTCCGCCAAAGTCAGAGAAAACATAGGCTTTGACACATACTCGTCTTCTTCTGATTCTTTTTCTTTCTTTGAATCATGTCGTTTCTTTGAGGAATTTCCCTCTGACGAAGAGGGTTTTGCCACAACATTCATAGTAGAAGACACAATTGGTTTCCTTAATTGTGTTCGCAAAATAGCATGTGTTAGATTGATTGTCTTTTTGACCATCCAATCATCATAATTTTGTGGATTTTTTATTTTGACTTCCTGCCATTCATCTTCCTCCTATGAAACTGTAGCAGTGACACATGCTACCTGGGCTGAGGAGCCTTTCAATGTGACATGTCTCGAGTCGACCATATTTTGCAGGAGGTATTTGAAGAAAAAACACTCCTAGATGGGATTCCCCAATATTTGATAAAAAGTGAAATAATTATGACGGTCTTCATCCCCTTTATTGTTTGGCCTCTTGGGTATTGGCAATTGAAAAAAATTGTCTTCCAGATCCGAAATGAAATAACCAAGTACTTGTTCATTTCAGAAAGAATATGTTTTGCTCTTCAGATCCTCAAATTGTTTTCGTCTTTGATCTTTTTGATCATCTGGATGAAAAGGCCTTTATTGATGGCACTCAGAAGGTGGAGCCCTTTGAGAAGATTAAGTTTTTGAGATAGAAATAGGTACAGGTTCTTGTTTAAGCATAACTGTAGCAGTTTCTGCTTTACCCATTCTCCTTCCTGGAGCTGATGGAATTACACGAGATTTAGCCTTAGCCTATATAAGGGAATCTTCAATATGTTGATCGATTGAAGTAAGGTCTTGAAACCCTGATGTGTATTTCACAGGGATTAACGGTGTGCGTAATTCGTCACGCAGATTTTCCACATAGATCGGCAACAATTCTTCTTGAGCGAGTGAAAAACACAAAGAATATGTTAATCCCTTCCATCGAGAAATGAAATCAGAGACCCTTTCATTATCCCTTTGCTTACAGTTTGTAAGATCAAAAACTTTTGTCTTTAGAAAAGTTGAGCTAAACTGAAGGATGAATTTTTGGTGAAGATCCTCCCATCCGGTAATTGACCGGGATTGCAAGCATGTATACCAAACAAAAGCTGGTCCTTGAAAGTTTCGCACGAAGCATCTGAGTTTCACTGCTTCTTGCTACTCCGGAGTTCCCATCATAGGATCGCAACAAGACACGTAATGCATCAAATGTTGTTCAAGATCACCTGATCCATTGAAAATAGGGAATACAGGGTTCCCAAAACTGGATGGAGGAGAAATTGAATCTACCCATTCAGGGTAAAATTTATTTTCTGGTTGAACTTGCGCACGCTTCCCTTCCATAGTTTCTAACCGAGCTGTTAATGACTCAATAGTAGTTATTAACATTTGATAAACATCTTGTTGAACTTGGACATGGGTAGGTGCAATGACTGGAGCTTGGACAAATGTGGCGATTGGTACTGCAAATGATGGTAGCACTGCCAACTGTTGTTGCACTTGACCCGTAGGATTAGACCTGTGAGGGTGTACTGATAGAGGATGATATTCTTGATCCATCTCAGAAGCTATACCAAATTCCTTTTGCTGACTGACTCCAGCATGCTTAAGAAGAAGACTACTCTGAAGTAGTTCTGCATTCAACCTTCTTAATTCTTTCATTTTTTCCTCCTGTTGTGCAAACCTCTTCTCTAGTGAGAGAGATTGACCTTCTCCAGAGGAAGGATATGTAACCTGGTTCTTTCCCTTCCCTTTGTTGGATCATTTTTGGAGAGGGGGAAGTGGGTTACTTGAAAGATTAACTACGTTCTGAGTAATCCATTGACTTCGTGTACGCACACCTTCTTCATTTGTGTCGGTGCATACATATTCTCGAGCAGGAACCTCTTTATATGAGTCCCCTGAGTGAGCCTCATCTGGTGGATCAGCAACAACAACATTGATGACATTGATTGATGCATAAATCATCACATCCCTTCTATCAGAATTTCTATGATATTGTCTTCTTCCATGTCTTTGATGGGACATTGCCTTTTGATGATTCAATCCGGTGGGAACTTCATGATAAATCGTAATATGGAGGGATTCTCTAGATAATTTGGATCTTCTTTCCTCTTGAGGTTTCTTCCCCAATCGATAAGAGACCAACTTTCTCTGAGCAGGGGATTGATGATTGGAAAAATTCCCCAGTCCAGTGGACTGGGGTTGTTCCTGCTGTTCTCGCACAACTCCCCGAATCATTTTTGTTGATTCTGAGGGTTGGATTAAAAGAGTCCCTAGTTTGGCGAGATGGGGTGGTTATTGACATGCTATGTCTGAGACTTTCTTGAAATTCCTCCTGATCTTGCGAACCTTAGTCCAAAAATTAGCTGGATGAATTAATCTGTATCTGCTTTTATCACCTGGTTCAAAAGACCGTTGGATGATTTCCGACACTTCTATCATTTTGTGGCGTGCTTGCTCCAAACGAGAGGTCTGTTCAATATTCTCGTTTGTTTGATCCAAGAATAATTCAACAACTTGTTCTCTGTATTCTTGATTTTGAGAGGAACTAGTTGAAGCCTGTTCTTGGGAAAGCTTTTGATTACAAAAAAAGCTCATTTATTGTGGCCAGAAATGGGAAATAACATTGAATGAGACCATTTTTGGCGGGCTTTGCTGACTGGAGAGCACCGTGAAATGCAGTGCTCCATAAACACCCCTTCCTCTGACACGAATACGAGATGGGGAATTGGAAATTAACTGATGCAATATTCTTAGTGCGCCAAAGCATGAACATTGAAGGGCTCACTGCTGCTTTTCCGCCTTCGGATATCGAGAGACTGATAGAGACGCCAAATCAATCTGACGTTGTAACCCTTCTATTATAATAAGATGATATTCATATTCATCATAAGATAATACTTTATTTTTCAAATGACAAAGAGTTTTCCATATGTTGAGATGAATATCATGAATTTCATCTTCCGTTAACATTTCTGGAATATTATACTGAGAGTCATCCAAAGGCCAAAACATGACTAGCACTTCACCTTTCGCCAGTTGTTTTCTCATATTCAGAATTTACTCATTATCATTTGATTAAGATTCTTCTACTTGATTTGACCAGAGTTGGTGTTTCCTTGTTTCCGCATTGGATTCAACAGTATTGGTAGAGAAATCATTGATCAAACTAGAAGATACATGACTTAGGGGTGGTTTTGAGAATGAAATACACCATGGGCTATCTCTTGATTGAGAAAGTATTTCACCTGCTAGCGATTAAGATTCAGACTTGACTGGTTTCGAATTTTCATGTGCATCAAGATAAGAGGGATTTTTCGGTACTACATTGTCCACTGGAGAATTTTTGGGGAATGTGCATCACTACTACGGAGAGGTCTTTCACAACGGAATTCATCATCATGGGGAGGACCACCATATTGGGTTACAACAAAAGATGAGATCTCTTTCTCTTTGGTCTTCGGACCACACAGAGGGTTCCTGTGGATCTCATCTAAATATGAAACTTTGTGATCGACCAAATTGTCATGAAGCAAGCCTTCATGAGGAAGTGTCTGTTGAAGACCATAGGAATTAATGTTCCCACTATTGGGAACTGAGGGAGTAGAATCTTGAATTCCAACAGATAATTGTCTGAGGGCTTCAAGAACTCCAGCATCGAGCAAGGCCTTGTTACTGATTGGCCCTTGATCTCCTGACTATGCTGGGCGGGTCTTTTTCTTATACACCTTCTTACTCGCCCTGGAAACCACTTATTGATGAAAGTGGCTGCTCTGAGCAGGTGTATGTGCCTAATCAGGAAAGATGGTCAGGTTAGGCTGAAGATCTTCTCTCAAATTAGGTGTATGTGCCTGACTTGGCCGTCCGTATGAAATGTGGGAGTATTCCCCATAACCCTCTTGGACTGGAACAGATGTGTGTGTCTGTTATGGAGTGAATTGTTGATGTATCAGTCCACTGGTAGGGATGGATTTATGTGTCTTTCCCTAAGATGCTACTAATGTTATTATAATATCTTGGAAGGCATCCAGAATATGATCAAGGATTTGCTTCTTCTCTTTCACCATTGATAGAATATGCTTGGTGACATCAGCTACCGGAACGGGAATATACATCCATTCTAGGCTAGGAGTAGGTGTATGTGCCTGCTCCTGTCCTCCTTTTCCTGTCAGTGAATCCTGATAGTACTCAAGTGTGGGGGCCGAGAGTTGAGTCTGCCTCCTATTTGTTATCGGGGCTTTCCGACTAACTTCTCTGAATGCTACCAAGTGATACTATTGGTAGGCTTGATTAATACTAGCATGTGTATGTGCCGGTTGATTGCAATTTTCCAAACATGTTTGACGAGATCCATCATATGTAGTCAGATGATCCTACTGACTATCTGATGATGTATAAACATGTTTATGTTCCTGCCTATAGTACTACGCCAGAATTTCCAGGTGGGATTGCCGTGACGCTGACAGATGAGTCTACTGGATACTAGAATTAAAATGGGCAGGTGTATGTGCCTGCTCATTACATGCCACCAAGATTGGTTGGTGGACTTCTCCGGAGATGGCAGAGATGGGAACCTACTCACTGTTGACCAGATTCCACCTCTGGTGGTTCGTCTTGCTTGCTCAGGTTCGAGGAGCCTGAGCCGAACGCCTGGATTCGGTACCCTCATCATGATGAGGGTGCACTGCCGCACGAGTATGGAGCTGATTGTTGGTGGGATCCCTCAGGAAGGACTCCTGTCTGTTTGAATTAAGGTCCTGTGAGACCTGCTCCTTCACCTCCCTAGAATAAGGGAGCGAATGGTGATTGCGTTCCAGAGATAAAGCCCTGAAATGGTTGGAGACGGTATTCAGCACCGCCTACTTCTTGATCACTGATCATTGTTGTCCGGATAAATGATGTGAGTTATTTACTTGGAGGGCTTGTCGGGCAGCCTACAGAGTTGGGATGGTACCGTATTGACGGTACTCTTTAACCAGTGCGTTTGATACCCAGCATTGAAGACGCTGAGTAGGTGATATCGTCCTAAGAGAGGATGACGATCCAGTAGGAATAGCAGCAGTGGCATTTACAGCAGCAGTATTCACAGGTGTGAATTTGAGAGCAACCATTTTAGAAATGCAGAAGATCTTGGAAAAAGAGTGCTTGTTTGATATAATAGATGTTATCAAGATAAATTCAACCACTATATATTTTGGATGATCACATATGTCAATGATTGTTTTTGTTGGCCCTCTCATTGAGTTTTAAATAGGGGCCTAACAAATGGGTAAAACATTATTTTAACTTGGTTAAGGATTCACGTCGGGTTCACCATTTTTATTTCTCTCGGAATCCGGGGATGACCGCCTTGATGGGAGGTGCAAACGTTCTGATCTGTTTCTAACGGGTTTTTTTGTAGAACCAGAAACATCTAGTGATTCCACATCCCTTCGGACCTATATTCCAAAGGTAGGTGCTCATTAGTTTGTCGACTTATAAGGCTTAGGAATTTGCATTGGTCGAGAGGATGGTCGGTCGGACTCATCCCACATTTTTTAGGGGAATTATTGTCTACTCTGGGACTCTCTTTATAGATTTAAGTTATGTTCGTTATTCCTTATTACATTACCAAGTATAAAATGAGCTTTCCTTCAGATCTAACAATCAAAGATTAAATATGTAGGAAATTTAGAGAATCTAATGTATGTATTATAGGTTCTTCATTGATAGAGAATAATCTATATTTTTTAGAGATTCTTGGTCAATGGTACCCTTCGACACATTTATACAGAATTCTCTTGGTCATTATGATGACCATGCTGGTTTTAAAGCCACTCAGTAGGGCACTTGATGTTTATTGTCATTAACAAGGACATGGATTATTTTAGAGTTGTGATCGAACCTGTAAACGTGATACCTACGTATCCTTTGTTTAGAAAAGGAATCAGAACCCACTTAGATTGAGTAAGGGAGTATGATGTTTATGATTGATGGCTCAAAGAAGGATGTCACAATTACTTTTACACTCTAAGCTTACGTGAGTCATGCACCGTGTGAGAAACAAGATGTATTGGTAAAAATTAGACAATTGTTTCATGAAATATGAAATCATAATAAATAATGTGGGGCTTATGTATGTATGACTTCCTAGATAAATGAGGTTATGACTTACTTTAGGTAAGAAATCAAGGAAAAGGGTCCATAAAGGTATATGTGCTTCATGGAGATTTTTAATACTCTAACTTGGGGCTTACTCATGAAAAGGAGGCCCAAATTAGGAGAAGACTTATGAGTGGGTTTTACTCCTAAAAAGTAATCCCAGATCAAAGGTAAATTAAGACTGGTTAAGAGAAATTATGACTGGGGATTACTTCTAAAAAGGAGGCCCAAGTCAAGGATTATGGTTTGTGGCTTACTCCTGAGGAGGATACACAAATTAGGAGAGTGGGGCTTACTCCTATGGAGGATTCCCAGATTTGGGAATCTTAAGAATTGGGGATTACTCCTAAGGAAGATGCCCAAGCTTGAGACTGGGGATTACTCTTGAGAAGGAAGCCCAAGTTAGGGGATCTGGGGCTTACTTCTAAGAGGATGACCAAAAATTAAGGGACATGGTGCTTACTCCTAAAGAGGATGCCCATATTAGAGGACTTATGACTGGGGATTATTCCTGAAAAGGAGACCCATGTTAAGGATTCTCTCATCTTAAAGGATGAGGTTGAATGAATGAAATCTCCATCTTTAATGACATAAATATGTATAAATCACTAGGTTTTGAGAGATATTCCACAAAATTACTTTCAGATAAGGAAGTAAAATCAAGAAATCATGCCATAAAATGGCTTTGAAGAGTGTCTTAATGACTGAATCTTGAATAGGAAAGGTGTAATGGCTTAGGAGAGGTAAAATGGGAAGGAAATGCACCAAAAAGGCAGGGGAATTCAAGTCCTGTCAGGCGCGCAGGTACTGCGTGGGCGCGCATGTTTTGCTCGTGTAGGTATACGCCTGCGCGACACATGATGTAATTGAATGACGGTTAACAAGCAGGGTAATACTTGAGTGACACTTCATTAAAGCCTTTAGAATCCTCTTGAGGTTCCTCCATAAGAGGGGCGCGCAAGATCTATTGAAGGAGTAAGGCAGCACGCAAGTGTGGCCCTTTTCCCTTAAGGGGTGTCCACTCAGTGGCGCAAGTGTTGATGAGTTTCAACACTTAGGCCTTCCTCCCTCTCTTTAGATCTTCAGTTGTAGGTAAGAAATTACCTTAGAAGTGTTTCAGAAGCATTGAGAAGAGGCTAGGGTTTCGGGAGCTCAAATATGAGTTTCTGGAAAAATTCCTCCTCGAATGGGGGGCCCACATGGTCTATTTATAGGCAGGAGAAGACCCTGGGCAGTTACCGAGCAGTAATCACGTAGGTCGCACAAGTCACTTGCACGACCATAAGGCGTCGTGCAAGTGGACTTGCGCGATAGTGATAGAACTTGTGCGGCATATGTGCTTTTGATCCCTTGTTCATTTCTTTGACGATTTTTGATATTTTATTCAAAGGATGAATCAATTTGTGCTAAGTTATTTCCCTTTACATTTCTTTGGACATTGTGATGAAAAAGGAACGTCAACAGATGCTAATATGAGGATCAAAACCAATAGCTATGGGGTGATTCCAACAACTAAGTCTGAACTAATCTGCTAAGAATATGATCGGTGTATAGGTAACGTAGGTCACATCGATACCAAGAACTCTACCTAGTGTACCAAGAAGGAATAGAGGATCCAGCTCTAAGTCTCACAGAGGGGATTCCAACAACTCTATTCAGGAAGTCCTGCTGAAGGGATCATACTTTTGTACATATGAAATGATACCAGAAAACTTCAGGGGAAAGACCAAGGGTACGAACATGAAGAAAGCTAGTCCATGTCATGGAATACAAATGACCCAAGCCATGCGAAACAGGTTACACGACATGTAGTAGGGTCACACGTTGCATCCCTTGACTCCGGGGACTACCCATGTAAAATGGCCTGTGTCTTAAGGATTTTCATATAAAAAGTAACTACATGGTGAGTAGAAGGATTGCATGTCATGTCCGAGTGTCTGGGGTTCACTCCGTGTACGCTGGCCTTGTGCCCGCACACAACCTTAACCCATGTGACCCTTCCCGTGTACCACTACACGGGGTATCCCGTGTATCTGGCCGGGTCTGGCCAGGGAAGGGTATACATGTCGTGTCCTTAGTTATGTACCCAACATGTTTTTGTGTACTACCAATGTAGACACCAAATGGTCCGCCAAATAACACACGCCATGTAGCCCATACTACACACCATGTAGTCAGGAATTATCCAGAACGATGTCCTTCATCCGCTCGCCTCGACAAATCATCCGATTTCTATTTCCATGATTCATTCACTGTGAAAATAATGATCCGGGGTCGTCCCAACACCCTAGCTGCAAATCATAGACTTTAGGGCCTTCAATTGGATCGACGAACAACATATGATCTACCGATGAAAATATGCTCAAAGATCAATTTCTCCCAAATCGTTTGGATCCATCTACCTTCATCTTCATCGCAACTCTGTTGGTTCAACCCGGTGTGGGATTTGTAATCTTGAATCTTTACGCTGCAGGTCGAAGTCACAATCAATCGTTGTTATTATCCCGTGAAGAATGAAGAACAGGTAGGCCAAAATAATGGGGGAAATGATTCACAAAGAAACAACCTGAGGAACGAACCTCATTAATTGTTCATTCTGGCCTCGATCCATTCCTGTATGAACGATCCTCAAAACAATTATCATATCTAAATTACAAGGATTAATATATTCCCCAAAATCCCCACAAAAAGCCCATCCCATAAAAATGATCGATCCGCAGGCTAATCTGTTCACGTATTCATCCGTGTTCATCATAGGAATCAAGAACGGGAAGAAATCACAAAGAGATCAAACGCCATACCTGGATCCGCTACATTCATTGGGGAAGATCTGGTCGTCATGTCGTCGTCGCTGTTGAAACTCGTCAAGAACGTCGTCACCACGCTGGGAGGTTTTCTCTAGAGCTTCCCAGCATCTCCAGGGGAAATTCAGGGTTATGAGATCTGTAACCCTTATCCCCTGTGAAATATTTATTTAAATATATAAAATGATATTTTCTTCAAAGAGAAATTATTAGATATTTCTTTTAAATATTTTATTACGGTTATATCCAAAAATTAGATTTCACCACCGACTTGCGCCAGTCGATGTTAGGCCTCGCCTAAGGTAAACTTGCTGCTCTGAACGCAATGGTGCCCTCAGATTTCTGATCTGAACAACTTTTCATAATTTATTCCACTTTTTCAGTAAAACCATACATGCACATTATTTAATTATTTAATTAAATTTAAACATTTGTTTCGAGCTCACTAGGCCTCGGAACGACATGTTGTCTCAAAGCCTGTTCTCAAAATAATACCCATATAATACTGAAATAATATACGGAAAAATATGAGACATTATAATAACCACCACAAATTCATTTATAGGGGATTATAAGACCTTATAAAATGAAAATCAAACCCTTCTAACATGGGTGTTTTTTAGTGACACATCTCATGTTATTTCATTCCATTATGATTCATGTCTTAAGAACTGCAAATATTTTTTCCATAACTAAATTTTTTTATATATGATATGATGTGTATAGTTTTCAAATTTTATTCTCATGTAATCATTTGGTTATGTTCATGAAATGTTGATATATCCCTTGTTTATAATTACTGGGAATCTAATATCACCATTTATTATGTTTCCTTTACCCAGATTGTCATTAAATATATAATGTTTGATAATTCTATGAAGGGTTATGGATATTAATAACATAGTGGGAGATAACATAGCTTTCTTTTGGATTTGTTATTTTTTGTGTCCATATTAACAAATGCACTAGACAAAAACAATTCTGGCATGGGTCATTATGTTATTTAATGAATATTCATCTATTAAGATTTAATATTTATGTATGGGATGATTGGGTCTCTACAAATAAAAATAATAAAATAAAATAAGGATAATCTTTTTTGTCATTGAGAAATGAACCAATTATTAATGGATATTATCAAGGAAGATAAAAAATTATTATGAAATATATTGGATAATTTTGACAATATTTATTAGTTCATTGTACTTTAGTATGAGATGGATTTTTTTTCCTCAGATATTAAACTAGTTTAGGTGACCAATCATGAACACCTGAGCATATGCTATGAATTTTAATGGCCCATAGCTATTATTATTATATGATTTCCAAGTGAATTTAATCTCTCATGATTTATTATTTGAATCAATTATTATTCTTACATCATAATTCACATATTAGTTATTCCAATAAAAATTATCCCTTAAATTTGACACACTATTGTGGAATCCAAAAATTCTAATCATATATATCCTAGAGAGTAATTATCTTAATAAATGATTAATAATCAACATTAAATAATAATTTACCAATGGTTAATAATTCTACAAAAAATAGCTAATATTTAAAACCCATGCACGGTATATATTCATTAATATTTAGATATTTCTCTTTTGGGATATTGATTTATTAGTCATATGTTATGCAGACATCCTATTAAAATTTCATGTTCTCTATAAGATATTTTAGATACAGAATGGGAATTCAGTATGTCTCTCAAAATCATAGGTTGATGGATTACTATGGAAGTACATATTTATAAATTCCTAATATCTTTAAAATTCATACATACTTTGATCAATAGTACAAGATTTCATTTCATTATCCTATTAATGAAAGCCATATAAGAATTCATTTTATGATGATATATAGGTGATTACAAAATAAAATCCAATTATACCAATTTTGAGTCATTATATAAATTTATAAGGGTTTAAGTATTCCAGTAGGCCTATTTTGTTTCAACTTAACTTAATAACTAGTGAAAAAAATAAAAACATGGTTAATAATGACCAATTATTCAAGCCCATTAATTCCCGTATTTAATATCATAATACATTTTTTTACACCTAGATAATAAATCCCTTGATTAAGATGATAGTGATTCATCATCTCCTTCCTTATGGAAAATGGACTATTTGGTTATTCTTGAAGCTAACAACACCATTAAATCAGACAAATTATATTCTATGATTGGAAATTCACACATTATAATTATAATAATATACTATCTTTTGAAATCTAATGGCTTCATCTAATGAATTAAATTATTTGGGAATGGGGAAATTTATATATTTGAAAAAAATATCATAATATTTCAATTCAATATGTGTATAATCAGTATAGTGATCCCATATATATTATACCCAGTAAATGCACACACATTATTAAGTGTATATAAATTTATCTATATATGAATTAAAAAATAATAAATAATTCATCTTTTTTGTTAACTTATCAATGTTATGTGCGCTGAGCTATAATAGATGTTTCATATAGGTCATCTCATTATATTAAAAAGAAATGGAGTTTAGATTTTTTAGACTTTAATTTTTTCATATTATCATTTTTTGTATCAGGCCACCTCAAACATTAGTTTATTCTAGTATCATTATGTATCTTTTATAAAACATTCTTATTTTTTTATTGTTTAGGTGATGATTTCATATTTAAATATAATTTATTATTTAATAGATATTATTGACTTTAGTTTTTTATCCAATCATAGTCCATATAGTTGGATTGAAATAAAAAAAATATTTTACATTTGGAATGTAATGTCCATATTATTAATAAATAATTTATATTTCTAGAAAAATAGGAATTTTTTAATTTTATATTTTTAGAGTAGGTAAAATCATTCTAAAATTTTTTATTTGATATAATTGAAACTTGTGGTAGTGTATAATTATTAGAGATTTGATTTAGGACATCTATAATTCAAACTCTGGTGTCCTTATATGATTTTAATGTTTGTAAAATACAAAATAGTATTAGATAACTCATTAAATATTTTATTTTTCAGTTGAAGTAAAATTGAATATAAGACCATTGAAACTCAAGGGGTTTGATATATAAGAGGTTATAGACAATTCTTTTAGTTATGTTCCTTGATTCACCAAGGAGAATTAAGAATGTTTCCTTTGGTCTAATCTTTAATCTAAAACTTTTTCATTATATTTTGTTTTAAATATTTTTTATTATTAACTATATTAATAAAATATAAATTCATATAATAAATTTAATGTTTTTGGTGTAAAATATTTTTAAATATATGTTATATGGTGAGGATACATATATTACATATTATAAATGTGTATTGTTGAAGTCATTATACAACATATAGTAGGTGTCACATAGTAATACTCCTAGTTTCTGGATTGTGTATTTTATAAAACCCTTATTTTTATTTTATATTTTCCACATATTATTACATATGTCATTTATGGTTATTTATACTAAATTTTATTTATTTTAGGAGAGTTTATGATAATATGAGGTGATAGTTTTGATTAATGATTCGATTTATTTCGTTATAAATTATTATTAAGTATTTTGATAATGATTGTATTTTATAAAGATTATAGATATATACCTCCATTAGTAATTCATGACATCACTAGGATAACACCATCAAGAATATACCATGATAAAATACTTGTATTGATCAAAATAATGTATATATGATTATTAGAATAATCCATGATTTAAAAAAGAAGTGGATTATGATAATGTTAAATTATTAGATAATAATAAGAATCATAATTTTTATATTCTACATATATTTCATGGTGATAAATAACCACATTATTTCAAAGAGTTTAAGTAAAATATTTATTGTAAGTTCAATTTCTCTTTAAACACCACAAAGATTTTATGTAAATTTATCCACATAAACCATGAATGTTATGAGAATGTATTAGTGGGATTTAGTGGTATATTCTATAATACATAAGGATATCTAATTTAATTAATTAAATTGTAAATAAAATACGTAGTTTTATCTATAGAATATAATGATGAAATGTATTGGTAATTTCAATATTGATTTTTGGGTGGTCATACTTTGATGGATTTAACATCCCATTTTATTAAGATGGAATAATTTTTAACTGCAATTTCTAAAATAAAACTCTAATATATCATCACCCATAGATGATTTTTATTCCAAATATCATATTAATATTAAATATATTGTTCTCAAAGTCAAATATTAAAGTTTTCATGAATGTAGTATTAACCAAGGTGTATATTATATAGAATACTACCATGGAAAGTGATTGACATACATCCTGTGGTAGCTAAATTACTTCTTCTGGTAAAAAGTGGAATCATGAGAAATTTAAGACAGAGATTATAGGAAGCTTAAAAATATTATCTATCCCAATTTCATTAACTATATTTTGGAATTTACAAATAGCATGTTATCAAATCTATAAGAAATTACAGGGAATGTTCATTTTTTTGTAGCCTTATAAATTTTCCATTGATGGGGTTATTTGGGCTACGAGTAGATGGTTTTCAAGTATCCTCTAATATATGGTAGTGTGTATGGTTTTACTACATCAATGAGATTAATATTTTAGTTTTATTTTTCTAAATAAGTGGAGATATTTTTTATGGAGACATAGAGGAAGGAAAAATCCTTCTTGAGTATAGGGTAAAATACAATGTAGATTATAATTTAGATGTGGACAATATGATCAACATGAATTTAAGAATTTATATGTTGTGAAGCATGCACATGTATAATTAAATGCTAAATGTATGAATATTTCAGGGACCATTCTCAATGTATATTATATTTTGGTCTGATACATATATATCTCTTTCATTTTTATCCACTAAATTAGTTAATCAACTAATAATATAATATGTACTCATGGTTTATTCTTTGGAGATATATAATCCTTTATAAATTACTAACTAATAAGGATTTACATTTCCCAATTATGTTGTAGTTTTTTAATGATAATTACATATGATACTTCCTTATCCTTGACATGGAGATATTTAATTTTATCATCAAGATAGACTAGATGAATATATTGAAGTCATCTATCTATTTTCATCATCACAATGTAATTTTTCAATAACATGATTCTGAAACCCACATATTTCAATTATGGTAGGATCCAAGATCTAGAAAATATGTGAAAATAACCTCACACTAGTATCCTTGAGTCAGTGGTTACTTTATTACATTGGTAATAAATACCTAGAATCACATCTAGAAGAACTGAATAGCTTATTTTTCATGTTAAACTAGACACATAAACGAATCTCACATACATTTCAAAACATAATATAAAAAACATAGAAAATTTAAATATTATACATCCTTGAAAAAAATAAAAAAATATTTCTTTATATCCTGGGAAAAGGAAAAAAAATAAGATAGTTCTAAGATTCTTAGTAAGGGTTATGTAAAGAAATTTATATCATGAATAAATAAAGAATAGTTAATATAGAAAGTTAAATAACATAAAATACATTTCATTTAATCATTGATATTAGTATAAAGAATAATATTGATGGAGTACAAAAATATAAAATGATTCCATATAAATAGTTAGATGCCCCTAAAAAATATAAATTAATTTTATTTTAAATAATTGAATTTACATTAATAAAATCATCCATAATGATGGAATTCGTAATTTTAGACATCTAAAACATATCATTCAGTACTTTTTAAAAGAGAGTTTAAAAAATGGGTATGAATACAAAAAAACCCTATTAAATAATATAGTACAACTAGTTTTTCTAATGACATATAACAATACTTCAATGGGATATGAAACTCTAGGCCCCACCTTTCACATACTACGTCTAATTTTTTCATCATGTATTTAATAATAAATTTAATTAAACAAAATATGCTATATAAAGATATATATATATATATATTTATTAAAGGGGATGGAATATTAATATTTCCCAAGAAAATAAATTTATTTTTAAATTAAAACATCATATATTGTAAATCTAAATGGTTTAGATAAATATGAATTTCCATGACATAATTAATATTGATATTTTATAGAAATATTATATCTAATGTATTATGATCATAAGAAATGTAATGTTTTGATAGAAATTAAAAGACCAAATAATTAATCAAGATAGTTAATTCTAATACATTACATAGTAAAACTAATCACAAACCATCCCAATAAATATTAAGGATGGTATTATTACATACCATAAATGGTGTTACATAATTAAAATAATGGGTAGTTTTTGATGATGAGAAGATGCACAATAAAAAGTTAATTAAAGAAATTCATGGAAAATATACCACTTTCACATTGAATTTATCTTTTAAAAAATAAAAATTTCCATAATTTTTGGTAAAATATTTTCATTGAAAATAATCATTAAAACTTAAAATAATCTTCAAATAAATAATTTTTCATTTCAGCAACAAAATATTGTTCATATCGAGTACGTTAAAAAAAGCGTTCACATTTTTTTAAAAAAAGTCCCAAAGTACAATATTTAGAAAACAACAAGGAGAATACTTTTAGAAAATATATAAAATATTAAATAATGCCAATAATTTATTTAATAAGTACCTTGATATCTTTTAAATTATTCTTCAAATTTTTTTTGAAAACATGGATACATAGGCAAAATACTCATGGCTGAGTAGAAAAACAAATAAGTTTTCCATAAAAATATTATTTCAATATCATGAGTAAATAAAAGTGTTAAATGAAATAAAATCACATAATTTTTAAAAATAACCATAATAAAATTGTATAGTTTGGTTTTAGGATAGAAATATCAAATATTAATTCCAATCGGAGATTTAAACCAAAATAATTTCGAATAATGATGAGATTGTGAAATAAACCTTATAACAATACTAACATTTGAATCATAGCCACCATGAAGAAAAATAACACCAAACGAAAAATTAAATACCATAATTATAAATTTATTAATGATAAAATATATCAATGTGTCAGTAGATACATCTTAAAAATTAAATAAGAACATAATACAAAATTTGTCTCAATTGAGTTTAAATTGAGAAAAAACCTCTTACAATGATCATACCATTGAAGTGATGCAAAATAAATGAATTTATTTGTGTATTAAATGTAAATAAAAATAAAAAAATTAGAAAAAAAATAAAAAATAATCAAAAGTCATTACACGCATAATATTAGAATATAAAAGGCAATAAAGAAGTAATATAACCCAATGAAAAAAGTTGAGTTATAAAACCCCTTACCAAATGGTGAAATTCAAGAAAAATTTCCTTGGATGATATAATTGCAATTAAAATATAAAATACAATTATTTATGAAATAGTAATTATATAACTTGTAAAAATTAGAATCGTACAACTTATATAATATAAATTAGGTTAATAACTTATAATTATTCCTCAATGAAAGGAATATAAGACGAAATCCCTTACCTCAGGTCCAATATTTCACATACATTCATTATGTTACTTAATAATAAACTAATGATAATTATTTACATTATTAGGAATCCTTTTCAGGTATATTATTCCTTTAGTTTTATTTAATACCATGTTTTATTTAATTACTTAATAATTTAATTTTACTTGGAAGGTTTTCACGATATTCTGTTAATATGTCAAAAATGAATATGATACTTCGACTAGGATAAAATATGACATTATTAAATTATATCAAGAATAATAATCATGGAATAAATATAAATTTTATACTTCAATTGTAAATTATAAAATGACTCTGTAATGTTTATATTAAAATGAAATATATTACAATCGTTGAGATGATAATCCATACGTATGCATGAGTTATGTTTCCATTTTTCAACAATCAAGATAGAAAAAACCCAATAATTATTGTATCTATCAAAAATTATAATTATAACATAAAAATCATATTATTTCATTATGTAAACATATATATTTAGTTTATGTAATTTTATTATGAAAAACAATTCATATCTCTTTGTGGATATGAAAATCCACACAAAAACAATAACAATGATATCATTTTTAAATGGGTGGAAAGGTAATAAATTATATATGAACATAGGATTTTCATATATAAATTACATTTCTTTATAGAAAAAAATTCAAACAATTTCATAAACACATTCTTGAAGACCATAATTGTTTAGTGTATTTAGAGAATAGAAACACAATCATTTTATTTCATGAAATCCCTTTAACATCTCCCACAAAGATCTTCTGAGAGTACTCCGCTTAGCCATATCCTATGTAAAATTTTATTCATATCCTAGGGAAGAATACATATGAAAGGGTGAACTAAGATTCTTATAAAAAATAAATTTAAGAGATGTACATAATTGATCATTTTAATTCATAAGATAAGAAAAATGGTATGTGAGAATGAACCTGACTTAGGAGGCTCATAAACAACATATCAAATATAATAACGATGATTAATATCATAAAACATTATAATTTTTGAGAAAATGGGCCATAATAATGGTAAATCATTATAAATATATCATAAACCATAATCCCATGTAATAAAAGTGTGTAACCATCATAAATATAAAATAATATTTAATATGTTGAGGTTGACTACCCAGACTATCAACATAGTGGATCAGGACTAATCATATGTTTACTATTGTGGAAAAGTATGCACATGATTCCCATAGTGTATCAGGATGAGCCAATTCTGAATAGTGGATCGGGAAACACCTAATTCCCATAGTGGATCAAGATGCACATATTTCCCACAGTGTTTCAAAACCATTGACTTTGTTCCCATTGTTATCTCATTAGATAAAAAGATTTACCCAATGAATTGTATAGAGATATAGGTCCCACCCATCTAATAATGAATATCCTACCTATTTATGCCAAAAAAAATTATAAAACATTCAATATATCATCTCATTATAACTCATGTAATAAAAAAAATTTCATCCAAATATCATCAATTCGCCATAGAATAATCCATTAAATTTACATGGGTTTCATAAAAATTTAAACAGCATAATAATTAACCATATAGAGAAGTAATATGTTTGGTTTCGTTCAATTTTTCCCCATGTAAATATTTTGTAACATTAAAGGACTTCATCTTAGTTGGAAAATTAGTTTGAAAGATCCCATGGAAAATTTCATGAAGAATATAGCCTTTCTAATTATAAATGAATATTTTAACACATAAATAATTTTTAGTATCATTTTCATTAAAAATAACATTTCACCTTATAAAGGACTCATTATAAATCATTTAAAAATTTCATGAGGAAAATAACCTATCGTCATTGAAAAAACATTATAAAATTAAAAGCTATAAAACATTATGTATATACTTTAATTTTAAAAATAAAATTTAATATTATAAAATATTTCTTAAAAAATGATTGGTCTTAAGTGTAGAAAATAACTTCTATCTAGTAATGATTAAAACAAATATTCTTCACAAATTTTTTAAAAAAGTCACACATGCATTGTTTTGGAAAAAACATGAAAGTTCCAGTCAATTTTTATGTGTAAAAACTAAAAAATGGATAAAAACTTCATTAATTACTCATCTTATAAATTTTAAAAAAATTAAAACATTTTAAGAAAACATGGTTTTTGAAGAAAATGTATTTTTGAATAAAGATTAAAAATAAATAATAATATTATTAAAAATATTATTTTTGTCTCATGAGTCCATAAAGAGAATAAAATGAAAGTAAACCATATAATCACATTAAATAACCAGAATATAAAAATATTCATGATATTCATGAGAGGTTTATTGATATATTTCATCATCTAAAACATATTTTATGATAATCTTAAAAATAAAATACATAATAGCATGAAATCTTTATCACATTTATATCATTTGAATTATAAGTACCATTATAGTTAAACATTGAATTCAACATTAAATATCATTATAATAAGTATATTTATAATATTAAATATCCATGGGGTTGTATATACACTTCATAAAAGTAGATATGTGTATAACATAACTTATGTCTCATCAAATACAAATTGATAAAAAAAATCTATAACCATTTTAAAAAAATTATAACTATAAACCTCCTAAAAGAGAGATATAATAATGTATTTTTAAATCATAGTAATTTTAATTAAAATAATTCTAAAATATATTCTTAAGAATTATATAGACCAAATAAAATAAATAATTAGTTAATATGGTATGTTCCTCACAAAAGAAAAGTCAGCCGAAAATCCCTTAGCATAAGTCATAACATCCATTCTACACATTCCAAAATCCTGTATAATACATATAAGTTTGTTATAAATATTTTATATTACCATAAATATACACATCATACCATATACTATTTATTTACTACATTTTATAACTCATTTATTACAATTCATTGTTAAAATCTTGTTTTGGGAAATAACTACTTTATTCCCATATGTTTTGATTTTTTATTTTTTGTAATCTTCCATTGATCATAGTTATATAATATCCAGAATTTTAATAATATATAAATTTAAAATATTTTCATTAGACATGTATTTATATTTATCCATAAAATATAGAGACAAAAAATGAAATACACCATCATGGAGATGGTATCTCATACGTATAAATGAACGTTATTTCCATTTTCCCAACATAAAGAATGAAATAAATATTAGTAATATTTTAACATTAGAGAATTTTTTTTATTTCATATACATCACATATTTTCATTAAACCAATCCATACTACCTTCCATTTAAAATGTGAATTAATTACATCGCTATGTGAGGTGGTAGTCCGTCTTATACATAAATGGCATTATCATATTTCCATGGAATGGAATGTTAGACATAACATGTGATATAATGATTCCATATGAATAATGATATCAAAAATAACATATAAAAACAATAAATCCATAATTATATTCAGGTTTTAGTGGTGGATATGGAAAAATAATAACATTGGTTTGTGGGGCAGTTTTCCGCCATACACACAGATTATGATTTTGTAACCAATTTGATAGAAGAGGAGATGCATTTAGGTTATGACATTAAAATAATAATATAAAATCTTATGGAAGATAATTAATTTTTATGTCATCATTGTTTAATAAAATTTTAATTGTTTGGAGTAATAAATAATGTAAAATGCTTGATTAGGGACTTTTCCACTTCTTCAGAAAACTTATTTTGGTATACTTCAAAAGGATTCGTAGGATGGATTTATTTCCAAAATAAGACATATCATATTATTTAAGTTAATAAATTGAGTTATTTGGGTATGAATTTTATGAAATAATGGGTTTTGTATGAGTGAATAAGAGTGGATAAAAATACCCTTTTATAAGTGAGGTGAGTGGCACACCTTGAAATTTCGGAAAATAAAAAGGTGTACCATGATTTTCACCAGAAAAATGGAAAACAATAGTCCATTATATATCCTAGAATATTTCTTTTCTAAATTCATTCAAACAAATTTGCGTTATAAAGGTTTTTTTTCATTTTAAACCTCATCTTTTTAGTTTAACCTCAGCTCAACACATTTTTACTATAACCATAGAAAATAATTTTTATAGTTGTTACTATTCATTATGGTCCAAAATATAATTGACCTTACTAAATAATATAATTTTGATTATTCTAGATATTTAATCCATTTTACTAAAATCCATGTATATAAGTGTTGAATCTTAATTTAAATTCAATCTTGTAGGAATAATGAGATATTGTATTTTCAAATACAAAATCATCGAAACATTAAAATGTTTTTATAAACAAATTCACTATTAAACTGATTTAAATAACCTATATTAGATTTATGGATATTTAATTTAACTAATTTACCTTTTATAACAATCCTAAATTAATTTTTATATTTTTGCAAGATTTAATAGAATGAGAGTTCTTAATAAAAACAATTATTTTTCACTATTCATAGAACTAATTATCATCTCAGAAAATTATCAAACGTTCACAAAAATATAATTCTAACATGGTGATTCAAAAAATGAGTTTATTTTATTCATATAAATTTTTTAAAACTATTAAAAATAATTTTCATGACTCGTTCCCCGAGACCTGTGTCGTTACCACCCCAAGCCCACCTTCAATAGGCCATTGGATGGTGACTGGCACCGAAAACTTGAAAACCGAAAAGGGAAAGCATTGTCGTTAAAACTATACACGCACAAATAGGGAAAACTACACACAAGCCAAATACAATTGAAAAGGAGTAGTGCAACCACCACTAAAACCCCCCAAAGAGGTTAAACGTAAGTACTAAAAGTAAAAAGGGTATAGTTTACAATCTCAGCTAAAAGAGTAGTATAGAAAAAGAAAAAACATGCTCCATAGATCGTCCACCAAAGATCCTACATGAATGGTAGGTACAGCTCATCACCAAGGCGCACCACATCAATGAGTCACCTTTGTGAACCGTCTAGCCCAAGCTCTGCAATGTCTCAATGAAGCACTTTGTCATCTGCATAAGACAGAACAAGTTGTGGTTGAAGCTCATACAGGGGTGAGTATAAAAATACCCAGTAGTAATCGTGAGACCCCTGAAGGTCTCTCAGAATTCCACAAAGGAAAAACCACAAAGAATTATGTCAATCATCGAGAACAAATTGAATGAGATATGACACCAAATATACAACTAAATGAAAATTAATAAAGATGAATAATAATAAATCTAGATCATTTTATTCTATCAAAAGAATTTGTTGTAGGTCCATACAGGGTTTCTAGCTGCTGACCCACAGAGGATCGCTAGGTGTTAACCAATAGAGGATCTCTCGGTGCGGACCTACCAAGGATTGCTAGGTGATGAACCACATACGATCTCTAGGTTTTTATACATATAGGATCTTTAGGTGCTGACCCCCAGAGGATCTCTAGGTACTGACACATAGAGGATCTCTATTATTTTATCATGTCACATACATCCACTAGAATTCCCCACATAGTATGCTTCATTTATGGAGGATAAATTCATCAATCCTCTGGTTGTATCTCAACCACCAAAAAGTCTCACTTATAAGTAACCTAAATTATTGTCTTGTCGTAAGGGTTCCAATGTGACAGACAGTGCGAAAATCGAATGCTCGGTTTATAAGATATAGGCAAAAAAGTAAAATCGGTGTGATTGGATTCAAGTCCGATCCAACCCGATCATACTTCATCCTCTTCCAAAACTCAAAGGGAGTATCTAAAAATGACTTCCTTGTCTCATGAATCTCCATTTTGTAGGTGGCGCATCAATCGGTCGCTTTGTCTACAAGTTATATCCATTTTATTGAAACATGGTCAGTTGGGTACGGGTTGGGTCCGTCCCGACTAAACCGACCTGACCCATCCCGAGGATCTGGTGTGTTTCTGGTAAGGGTCATGCCCAAATAGCCCACTGGGCCCATGGGTCCATCCTAATGGTGGATCTGGACCGACTGGTGGGTCCAGCCCAAGGCTGGCCTGATCTACATAGTGGGGTTTGGCCTCCCTGAGGAACTCGGCCCGTGCGTTGCGGGCTGGCTTGTTGGACCAGAAATAGAGCATCTGATTACTCTAATTGGAAGTGCCAGCTGGCGCCACCCCTTCTCCCCATAATGGCAGGAAAGTGGTCGGCCGTTTCAGGTTCCCAACGAGTGGCCCATGTAGAGACCCGTATCTTGACGTACATGGACATTACATTACATTTGCGGAATACTTAGTACATAACAAAAACACACACACAAGGATCGTAATAGTTTAGTGTCTTTGGAAACTCGGAATAAAATCTTCTAATTGTGGTGGAAGATCTTCAACATCTCCCATAAAGATCTTCCTTTTTATACCTAAAACCTTTCTTTATATCCTGTGGAAAAGAAAGAATAAAAGGGTGAGCTCAAATGCTCAGTAAGGGTAAACAAAGGAAATATCAATCACATAATTTTCATAAGAACATAACATTTTTTGGAAATCTTAACCTGCAAAAGAGAGCATAATTTCATAACATGGGATAAATCATAGTAGTGAAATGAAATCATAACTTAAAACATTACTCATTGTGGCATACACACATAATCATAGAGAATCATTTCATGTTAGTCAAGACTCATTGCCAAGACTATCTTAGTGGACAAAGTCCCTTTCTGAATCGAGTAATCCTCGTTTCAGTCCTGTTTCACTGAACCGGTATAACCTACCATTCCAGCCATGTTTATCTCATGAGATATAAAATCTTTACCCAATGCATTGGAGGGAGATATAGGTCCCACCCATCTCTTAATGAATCCTTTCTTATGTGTGCCACAAAATCATAAATCATACATCATTTCATAACCCATGTAATAAAAATGGGATTCTTAAACAACATGACATCATAAAACCATTCATATAAGATAAAGGAATTCATAAACATAATTCCATCACAACATAGTCAAATCAATGTAAAAATATGGATAGAAACAGAACTCTTTATTATCTTAGATGGAAAATAATTTTGATAAAACACTTGAATTGAATTCTTGAGGAAAATATCCTTTCTTCTTCAAAATCAATTTCTTTTCACAAAACATCATGCAACTTTAAAAGAAAGAGATTTTATTGAAAATAGTCATGAAATCTTTTAGAGGAAGCTTCATGAAAATAAGGCTTTATAAAACAGTAGAAATCCGTTCGTGCCGTATAAGTTAAAAAAAACATTCTTCGTACTTTTGTCGGAAAAGTCAAAAAGTACCTCGTACGACAAAAGATTCCTTTCATACATATTACTAAAAACTCCCCGAAGGGTAAAAATGGATTTAAACAATTGTAGGTGGATGGAAATAATATTACATTTTGATGAAACATGGATGTGGATGAAAAAATACACCCCAGTAAATACTTACGAATAAACAATCTCGGATAAAAATGAGATTGTGATATTTCCCTTACCTTAGGTCCAATTTGCTTCGTATGTGTCCGAACCTCCTGTATAATGATTTAAATAATGTCATTGACTTATTACAGAATCATATTCATTGTTATGATATCATATATGGTTCACTTATGACATTATATTACCCGTTATTTTGTAAATTCCATGTTAAAGAAGCGTTTTGGGTAAAATCGTTTCATTTATCGTAGGTGTTTTGACTTGTTGTTCTTGACATCATTATTACTTATATCATGATTTACTTACTTCCAGAATATAAAATATGATTTATATATCATATATATTCAGTATATATATATATATAATAGATAGATAAATAAAATGAAAAACACCGTTCATGGAGACGGTAGTCTGTACGTACGCATGAACGCTGTTTTTCTTTCCTTATTGTCTTGAAATGGAAGTAAGTAGATGACATACATATGTATATATATATACATAAATCCAGTAGCTTTATAATGTCATGTATTTCATTATTATTTCTTATATATACATTATAATCATTCTTAAATGGTTAACATGGAGAATGAATCTCATCGCGTCGTGGAGACGGTATTCCGTACGTACGGACGAGCGATGATATCATTTCTATAAATATTGAATTGAATTGGAGTGGATTATAAAATATATCAGAATAATTATGATGTTGTAATAACTATTTATAGTTATTCTTTACACCATTATACCCATCCATGTAAGGTGGTGGTGGAAAATAGATTACACCACGGCGTGGAGACGGTATTCCGTACGTACGCACGCGCGGTGATTTATTTTTCCATAGGATGGATAGATGGTGAAATAGGGTTGTTTCATACTTATAATAACATATCAGTATATGAGTGATACTGATGTTATTACTTCATAATGAAACAACCTAAGAAGAAGAAGTGGAAGAAGAAATAAAGATGAAAGAATTGGTAACGGTAATTACCTCTTCTTTGAAGTGCCTCTTTGAGACCTCCTCTTAGGGCACTAAAATTGGTCATTGAGGAAGACCAGAACCTCTAGGATGTTGCTAGGGAAGTGGAGAGGAGAAATTGGCAGGGGTTGGCCGAGCTTGAGTGCTCAAATTGGTGTGAGGAGGAGGGGGAGGAGGTGTCCTTTTATAGGGGAGGAGAGGGGCACCTTGGGAATACCTCAAAATATTATTTTATATTAAAGTCAAAATCGGTTTATAATGGTTCCAAAGGGTCTTATTTCTAAGCTAAAGTGGGGATGGGTCGAAATCATATCAACCAATAGAATTTAGACAAGTTTAGGATATTATTTTAACCTTATCAATTAGATTTAACTCTAAGTTAAATAATTTAACTTTTACCGTGTCTTTTTGTTTTCTTTCACTATATGGTTAATACACTTACTATAACATGCCAAACGAACCCCAAATTGTTTATTATTAATATATATATCCTTATCTATGTCATTTGGCCGAACCTTAGATTTTTAGGAATACAATAACAATTAATAATATAATATTTGATTTAAAAACTATTTTGTGTCAATTTTGACACTATTTGATATATGATTTTTGTGAAAGTCATATCAGAATTATATGTTCGAACCAAGTTGATTATAGAATCACTATTATATCATAGTAACCTAGAAAATTAGTGGAATTCATAAAAAGTCTTAAATTACATTTATTTTGGTATTTATATTATCAATTATGTCAATATTTCATAAATAAGATAATTACTGCATCATCGTTGTGTCATAAATAAATTATATTATTTGATGTCTAAAAATTACAAATAAAATACCATCATGTAGGAAATATTTTTATCTTTCTAATGAATATTTATAGTCGAATTTATCTTATGTATAACCCCATATTAAAAATGATTTACTTATTAAACTTTGATTTTAACTATTTTAACCCTTCTTTAAATAAATTAATAATAAATGTCTTAATCTAATCCAAGTGGGCCTAAATGGTCATATTTTATTCCTAAGTTTGTTTTTGGTCGAATTACACTTGTCCAATAGAATTAGGACATGTGTTAGGGTAATATCATATTTACCCTTAGTTACCCTATTTACTATTTACCGTGGTAAAAAAAGTAAAAAGTTATTATTCACCAAAAAACTATTTTCATCTCATTGAATCACATTTTAGTCCTTGATATTAACCGTGTCTCTCGGATTTTCGAAATTCCATTCACAGAAGCGGTAAAATTAAGTTTTATGCAAAATTCAGTTTTTAACCTACCACTTAGTAGTTTCACTATTCATCAAAAATTGATGTTTTTCAGAACAATGCCAAAATTTCATCCCAAGCTATATTTCATAGTCCGAATTCAAAAATGAAGTCTATTTTACAAAATTCATTACATAAAAGTTGCATTAATTAATTTTATAATTAAATCCCGCTGTCAAAACAAATAGCGTGTTTTTAAGAAACAATATCTATCAAAAGATTGACACTTGTTTATGTCTAGTTTAAATGTGAAATTACATCCAATGACCAACATTGTATTAAATTGTAAAAATATATTCTAAATATACTTTAAAACTACTCAAATTAATAATTTATCACTATTAATTATTTCGATTAAAAAAGTTGTTTTTTAATTATAATTTAGTAATTTTCACTATTCATCAGAATATGAAAGTTATCCGAAATGTACCAAAATTTCACCCTAAGCTAATTTAGATATTACGAATCCAAAAATGAATTCCATTTTAAAAGATAAAATTTAAAAAATTTCAAAAAGTGGTTATTACTATTCATAACGGCTAGTTTTAATAATATTTTAATAGCATATTGTTGTTTAGTGAAACTCGTTATTGCGTACTATACACGCTATCGAAGAAGGTCGCGATTGCGTGTAATGCAAGGCAAGTCAAGGATGCGTGTTGTGAAAGCTCCTTTAGGTGTAGCGTACAACACAAGACAATAGTGAAATAAAAAGAATATTTTTCATAAAATCTCGGGCTGTTACATTCTACCCCCCTTAAAATGAATTTCACCCTCGAAATTCGTCGGGGTTATAAATGGTTTACTATTCGAAAGTTTCTTTAATAGAAACCCACATCGTAAAAAGGATTACCAAAACATGGCTTTAAAAACTAAATTATGAAATGTAACGATTACCCAAATAAACTAATCACTGGGTTTCCACATAGGTGAAAATATGGATATGGAAGAGAAATCTAACCATCATGTTCTGATGGAGAGTGGTAGAGAACATGGCTATGGAAAATCCAGTAATCACAAATCCATAGATTTGTGATGATATAAGGTACCATCTGATTCATCAGGTATAAGATCACTAGGAAAACATTTTTGGTTTTCAAGATCATTTCCCTAAAGTTAAAAATTTGCTTAGAATAAATACTTACTTTATTTTGGTAAAATATCACTTTTGTTCGTGCCTTGAACAATTTCTACTTCATCTCTTAAATAAATGAAGTTGAATTTGTTATTCGTGATGTGTTAGCAGATCATGTGATAGAATGACAGGTCATTCCATCTGTCTCAAACAAAAGGTTAGCAAAACTTATATACATAAGTCGATCTATAGTGAGATTAATCATATATGGTTCCTAAAATGGACTTATACTTCATATATCATACTGCTTAATATAATAAAACTAGTTTCTACTAAACAGGGACTTCCTGTAGGTCAGTGGTAGGCGATAAAGGCCAGTCGCACTTCGGTTGTGGGTTCGATTCCTACAGCCTTGTCCGAAGCGATGGGCTGTCGCCCGTCCTGCAGGTTGTCCTTTTTCTAAAACTACGTTACTATAACATCCCATCAATAATATCGAAAATCTTCTATCCTTAAACAATACTAACTTATGTCCAACATAATCCAGTCTAATCTTTAGGCTTATACATAATACTGCAGTCCACTCTCATAATATAGTGACATCGATTACCAGAGATTTAATACTGTCGTTGATCCCCACATATCATAAGATATGTCTTGTTGGTCACATTCCAAACATTCAAAGTCCTTAATCGTGTATTCTCTTGAATAACTTAGTGAAAACATGAGTGCAGTTAAAAGTTAACACTTTCCACATACCAAAATCCTCAAAATTATTTATACTCAAACCATGATATCACTTAGTCCTTATATTAATCATGAGCTCATGAATACTATTAAACATTTAATTTTCTCCTTATCCCTTCATTATGCGCATATCATCTACATTCCAAAAATATCTGAATAACCTTTCATGGATACTGGTAACATTAATCATACACTTTCAAAACACAAGGAAAGACAACATTGTAACAATCCATAGATGTCTCTTTATTCCAAAATTACACATGATAAACATGTAATCATGCCACTACATTCTCAAACCATTGACCGAGCTTCAAAAATTCTTTCATCTCCCATATCATTTGTAGTCTCTTCATCATCATCCACATAAATACTACCCATATGACCATACTGATTCTCTTCATGAGTCTTTCCCTTAGGGCATTTGTTTGCATAATGCCCATACATTCCACATTTAAAACACTTAACCATTTTTGATGTCGTAGCAATACCATTATCCTCATCCATGGTGTTAACCGACCCTTTTACTCTGCACTTACTTGCTTCGTGTCCTTCTTTTCCACACCCAAAGCATCTTCCAGTTCCCTTGAAACATTCTCCTTGATGCCTCTTCCCACATGATTTACATAGGGGAAATTGAACTTTCTTTCCTCTATGATCATCATGGAACTCCATATTTCTCTTATTAGTCGAGTCAGGAAACTTACCAAATTTTACTTTATTGATCATGTTGTGAGATTGCTGATTCGGCATAATAATGATGTTTGGACATCCAAATCCAATTTCATTTGGTTTCTCATGAAGAATATCATTCCATTGTCCATCATATCCTCCATTATTGTGAATCATCTTGTTTCCAGCCATTTTCTAAAACCCAAACAGAATAGTGTTAGATGCAAAAATCATAATAAAGGGGGAGTAAATGAAATATCTATCATCTTTGGTTTAATCTAATATCGTTACCATAGTTCTAGGACTATATCCTATACGTATACTTATCCTTAGGGGCATCCCTAGACATACCATAGAAATATCTCTAGGGATCTCTCTAATGTTTTCGCATCCTAGTTTCCAAAGGTTGACTAAACCTTTCCTCTGATACCAACTGTAGAGACCCGTATCTTGACGTACATGGACATTACATTACATTTGCGGAATACTTAGTACATAACAAAAACACACACACAAGGATCGTAATAGTTTAGTGTCTTTGGAAACTCGGAATAAAATCTTCTAATTGTGGTGGAAGATCTTCAACATCTCCCATAAAGATCTTCCTTTTTATACCTAAAACCCTTCTTTATATCCTGGGGAAAAGAAAGCATAAAAGGGTGAGCTCAAATGCTCAGTAAGGGTAAACAAAGGAAATATCAATCACATAATTTTCATAAGAACATAACATTTTTTGGAAATCTTAACCTGCAAAAGAGAGCATAATTTCATAACATGGGATAAATCATAGTAGTGAAATGAAATCATAACTTAAAACATTACTCATTGTGGCATACACACATAATCATAGAGAATCATTTCTTGTTAGTCAAGACTCATTGCCAAGACTATCTTAGTGGACAAAGTCCCTTTCTGAATCGAGTAATCCTCGTTTCAGTCCTGTTTCACTGAACCGGTATAACCTACAATTCCAGCCATGTTTATCTCATGAGATATAAAATCTTTACCCAATGCATTGGAGGGAGATATAGGTCCCACCCATCTCTTAATGAATCCTTTCTTATGTGTGCCACAAAATCATAAATCATACATCATTTCATAACCCATGTAATAAAAATGGGATTCTTAAACAACATGACATCATAAAACCATTCATATAAGATAAAGGAATTCATAAACATAATTCCATCACAACATAGTCAAATCAATGTAAAAATATGGATAGAAACAGAACTCTTTATTATCTTCGATGGAAAATAATTTTGATAAAACACTTGAATTGAATTCTTGAGGAAAATATCCTTTCTTCTTCAAAATCAATTTCTTTTCACAAAACATCATGCAACTTTAAAAGAAAGAGATTTTATTGAAAATAGTCATGAAATCTTTTAGAGGAAGCTTCATGAAAATAAGGCTTTATAAAACAGTAGAAATCCGTTCGTGCCGTATAAGTTAAAAAAAACATTCTTCGTACTTTTGTCGGAAAAGTCAAAAAGTACCTCGTACGACAAAAGATTCCTTTCATACATATTACTAAAAACTCACCGAAGGGTAAAAATGGATTTAAAAAATTGTAGGTGGATGGAAATAATATTAAATTTTGATGAAACATGGATGTGGATGATAAAATACAACCCAGTAAATACTTACGAATAAACAATCTCGGATAAAAATGAGATTGTGATATTTCCCTTACCTTAGGTCCAATTTGCTTCGTATGTGTCCGAACCTCCTGTATAATGATTTAAATAATGTCATTGACTTATTAAAGAATCATATTCATTGTTATGATATCATATATGGTTCACTTATGACATTATATTACCCGTTCTTTTGTAAATTCCATGTTAAAGAAGCGTTTTGGGTAAAATCGTTTCATTTATCGTAGGTGTTTTGACTTGTTGTTCTTGACATCATTATTACTTATATCATGATTTACTTACTTCCAGAATATAAAATATGATTTATATATCATATATATTCAGTATATATATATATATAATAGATAGAAAAATAAAATGAAAAACACCGTTCATGGAGACGGTAGTCCGTACGTACGCATGAACGCTGTTTTTCTTTCCTTATTGTCTTGAAATGGAAGTAAGTAGATGACATACATATGTATATATATATACATAAATCCAGTAGCTTTATAATGTCATGTATTTCATTATTATTTCTTATATATACATTATAATCATTCTTAAATGGTTAACATGGAGAATGAATCTCATCGCGTCGTGGAGACGGTATTCCGTACGTACGGACGAGCGATGATATCATTTCTATAAATATTGAATTGAATTGGAGTGGATTATAAAATATATCAGAATCATTATGATGTTGTAATAACTATGTATAGTTATTCTTTACACCATTATACCCATCCATGTAAGGTGGTGGTGGAAAATAGATTACACCACGGCGTGGAGACGGTATTCCGTACGTACGCACGCGCGGTGATTTATTTTTCCATAGGATGGATAGATGGTGAAATAGGGTTGTTTCATACTTATAATAACATATCAGTATATGAGTGATACTGATGTTATTACTTCATAATGAAACAACCTAAGAAGAAGAAGTGGAAGAAGAAATAAAGATGAAAGAATTGGTAACGGTAATTACCTCTTCTTTGAAGTGCCTCTTTGAGACCTCCTCTTAGGGCACTAAAATTGGTCTTTGAGGAAGACCAGAACCTCTAGGATGTTGCTAGGGAAGTGTAGAGGAGAAATTGGCAGGGGTTGGCCGAGCTTGAGTGCTCAAATTGGTGTGAGGAGGAGGGGGAGGAGGTGTCCTTTTATAGGGGAGGAGAGGGGCACCTTAGGAATACCTCAAAATATTATTTTATATTAAAGTCAAAATCGGTTTATAATGGTTCCAAAGGGTCTTATTTCTAAGCTAAAGTGGGGATGGGTCGAACTCCTATCAACCAATAGAATTTAGACAAGTTTAGGATATTATTTTAACCTTATCAATTAGATTTAACTCTAAGTTAAATAATTTAACTTTTACCGTGTCTTTTTGTTTTCTTTCACTATATGGTTAATACACTTACTATAACATGCCAAACGAACCCCAAATTGTTTATTATTAATATATATATCCTTATCTAAGTCATTTGGCCGAACATTAGATTTTTAGGAATAAAATAACAATTAATAATATAATATTTGATTTAAAAACTATTTTGTGTCAATTTTTACACTATTTGATATATGATTTTTGTGAAAGTCATATCAGAATTATATGTTCGAACCAAGTTGATTAGAGAATCACTATTATATCATAGTAACCTAGAAAATTAGTGGAATTCATAAAAAGTCTTAAATTACATTTATTTTGGTATTTATATTATCAATTATGTCAATATTTCATAAATAAGATAATTACTGCATCATCTTTGTGTCATAAATAAATTATATTATTTGATGTCTAAAAATTACAAATAAAATACCATCATGTAGGAAATCTTTTTATCTTTCTAATGAATATTTATAGTCGAATTTATCTTATGTATAAAACCATATTAAAAATGATTTACTTATTAAACTTTGATTTTAACTATTTTAACCCTTCTTTAAATAAATTAATAATAAATGTCTTAATCTAATCCAAGTGGGCCTAAATGGTCATATTTTATTCCTAAGTTTGTTTTTTGGTCGAATTACACTTGTCCAATAGAATTAGGACATGTGTTAGGGTAATATCATATTTACCCTTAGTTACCCTATTTACTATTTACCGTGGTAAAAAAAGTAAAAAGTTATTATTCACCAAAAAACTATTTTAATCTCATTGAATCACATTTTAGTCCTTGATATTAACCGTGTCTCTCGGATTTTCGAAATTCCATTCACAGAAGCGGTAAAATTAAGTTTTATGCAAAATTCAGTTTTTAACCTACCACTTAGTAGTTTCACTATTCATCAAAAATTGATGTTTTTCAGAACAATGCCAAAATTTCATCCCAAGCTATATTTCATAGTCCGAATTCAAAAATGAAGTCTATTTTACCAAATTCATAACATAAAAGTTGCATTAATTAATTTTATAATTAAATCCCGCTGTTAAAACAAATAGCGTGTTTTTAAGAAACAATATCTATCAAAAGATTGACACTTGTTTATGTCTAGTTTAAATGTGAAATTACATCCAATGACCAACATTGTATTAAATTGTAAAAATATATTCTAAATATACTTTAAAACTACTCAAATTAATAATTTATCACTATTAATTATTTCGATTAAAAAAGTTGTTTTTTAATTATAATTTAGTAATTTTCACTATTCATCAGAATATGAAAGTTATCCGAAATGTACCAAAATTTCACCCTAAGCTAATTTAGATATTACGAATTCAAAAATGAATTCCATTTTAAAAGATAAAATTTAAAAAATTTCAAAAAGTGGTTATTACTATTCATAACGGCTAGTTTTAATAATATTTTAATAGCATATTGTTGTTTAGTGAAACTCGTTATTGCGTACTATACACGCTATCGAAGAAGGTCGCGATTGCGTGTAATGCAAGGCAAGTCAAGGATGCGTGTTGTGAAAGCTCCTTTAGGTGTAGCGTACAACACAAGACAATAGTGAAATAAAAAGAATATTTTTCATAAAATCTCGGGCTGTTACAGCCAAAGCGGTCCGATCCACCTCCAAGTAGCACTAATGGGTGTCGCGCCTTCACCACCACTATAGTTGTCCGGCCACAGCTCCATTACTCTTGGGAATGCCTATGAGTGTTCCACCCAATCCCACCCGCAGCTGTCACCACTACCCCCGACACACTAGTAGTAGCTTTAATGGGCTACCAGAGTCGCTCTGGTAGTCTGTTCTTGGAACTGTTTTTCATATGATCTCAGTAGTTTTATGCTTTCACTACGAGCCCCTAGGATTGGCATTTCTGATTGGTTGATCAGTTGGATTTATATAACGCACATCAACCAAGATCAGTAGAGGGATCAATAATTGTTTGGGTTAGTCCGTGCCATCTGTGTTATCATTTAAGCATGGGGTAATCATAACAAGAATCACAAAGCTTGAATTAAATCCCATTACTTCCCCGCATGAAAAATTATCCCGGAATATTGATTGAATCACAAATAAACCCATTTTTTAGATGATCTGCATTCATCATAAATTTCAAATAATGATAAAAGAAAACATCATTCACATAGAAAGGTTGAAACCCCTACCTGGATTCGGTTGAATCTATTGCTAACAAGGGTGTAATTCAGCATTTGTTGACGTTCCACATTCTTCAGCGTTCTTCTCTACTGGTCAATCTCTCGATCAGATCCTCCAATGATTGATTTTCTTTCTCTATTATTCATTTGAGATTTATTTTTCTAGCGTGCTAATCATAGTTTTCCTTGCATTCCATTTCCCGCTCACCAACGGATTTGAATCAAAAGAAAACACTACAACGTTGTTTTGTTCATTAATGTTGCTTGTTAATGAACCTTAATTAATAAAACATTGATTAATCTAGCTTTACAGTTACACATCAAAAGAAATGATTCATTAAAGATTAATTATTTTCTTTGTGCTGCAGCTTCACCAACCATCAATCAACGGTAAAAGAGAGTAAATAAAATAATTTAAATAGTTATTTTATTATTTTTTCGAAAATTATAATTTTTTCTTTTCCATTTGACCATTTCTAGTCGAAGATACCCTTCACCTAAGAGAATCCCAGTTCTTTGAATTAAATGGTGAAATTTGATTTTCAATCTGATCCCCGGTTTAGAATATTTAAAAACATACTCATACATTTACTGAACGTACCATAAAAAAAGTTCAAATCTATGTTCCGAGCACTCCGGGCCTCGAAATAACGTACCGCCAAATTTCACAATCTGTAAATAATTCCACATAATTATAAAAATTTATATGGAATTTTTGGGTTTTAAATTTTCCCCATCTTAGGGCTTTACAACACTAAAATCCCAAAAACAATCTTAGAAAACAAATGGGGGTACATTGCACGATTCTGAGTCTCCCACTCCCATGTGCTATCCTGGATGATCCCATGTTGCTACTGACTGCACAATAGAGGAACAAAATATATAAAAAAGACCCACCCATGCCAATCCCCTATCTCCACTTAGAACTCCACAAATGTCACCCCATCATCAATGTCCATATTTCCCCAGTTGATGACATGAGACGAGTCATGCAAGTATATCCTCATCTGCTACACCTAGAAAATGATATGCATTCTGTGAATCTATGGGGGAAGATATTGGTGGTATCTGACATCACAAAATTTTCTAAGAATTTGGAATAGATTGACGATCCTCATAGAAATATTGTGGGTCTAGCAAAATCCCTGCAATCCTAATCGGGGTGAGACACATAGGAAGACATGGTCTCTCACCTCAAACTCCAAGGGTCTCCATCTCCTATTCACATAAGACATATTCCTACTTTGTGTAGTCTTCATCTACACCTAGATGATCTTCACCTTCTCAATGGTAGCCTATACCCACTCTGGACCCATAAGTGCTAACTCTCCTAGGTGTGTCTAGTATATAGATGATCTGCATCGTCGCCTATACAAGTCTTCAAATGGTGCCCTACCGATGGTGGGGTGAAAGCTGTTGTTGTACGAAAACTCCACCAGTGGCAGTTGGTCCTCCCAAATGCGGTCAAAATCAAGGACTTGAGAACAAAGCATGTCTTCAAGTATCTATATGATCTTCTCTATATGACCATCTATCTGAGGGTGAAAAGTGGTGCTCAAGCGTAGCTGAGTCATGAATTCCTCATGTAATCCCTTCCACTACTGGGATGTAAAATGAGTTTCATGATCTGAAATTATCATCGATGGTATCCCATGAAGTTGTACTATCTCCTAGAAATAGAGGCGTCCTATGACCACTAATGATCCCTCCTCTCGAATGGGTAGAAAATGTACTTACATGGTGAGTCAATCAACGATCACCTAGATAGAGTCATCTACCCTTGATGTGCATGGTAAACCATTCATGTAGTCCATGGGGATACCATGCCACTTCAATTTGGGTACCTCTAGTGGTTGTGCTAAACCTTATGGGACCTGATGCTCGACCTTCACATGATAACAAGTGAGGCATAGTGAAAAAAACTCTACCACTAATTTCTTCATACCTTGCAATCAGTACTGACGTCAGAGGTCTTGGTACATCTTTTCCACCTGAGGATATACTTCCAAAGGGGATGTATGGAACTCCCCTAACACTTCCCCCCATAACGTCACTAGTATAGTGGTGTGTCCTCTAAAAAGTATGATGTTATCCCCACCTATATAAAATCCATCAGGATTCTATCATGAGGATATCTAAGCATGTCCATCCATGATGTAAATGTCTCCAAGCTGTGCTTCCTGAACACACTATAGGAATTGGGGAGTGACTGTCATAAAATGGAGTTATGTTTCTCCATCACTATTGACAAAGGATATCTGCAACATGGATAACTGATATGTTTCTTCACTCAGCAGTTGAAGACCCAACTTCCTACTGAGTCTTTTTGCTACTACGTTCCCCTTCCCAATAGTGTGTTGTATATCTAATTCATGGTCATAGAGGAACTCATGCCATTGCTTCTATCTGTGGTACATGTACCTCTGTGAGAATATATAACTGAGGCTCTTATGATTACATATGATAGTAAACTGTTCACCCATCAAGTAGGGTCGTTAAATCTTCAACGCAAAGACCACTATAGCTAATTGCAGGTCATGGGTCCTATAGTTATGCTCATGTTGCCTCAACTATCATGAGTCGTAGGTGATCAACTATCTCTCCTACATCAAGACACGTCCAAATACAGTCCTGGATGTGTTCTTGTAGATTACATACCCAAAAACCTATTCTAGTATCCTTAAGATGGGAGCACTCATTAGTCTCCTCTTTAGTTCCTGGAATCATTACTAGAACCTCTTCATCCATACGAAGCGCAATCCAATCATTGTAAAATATAAAAAGGGTGATACTACTCTGGAATAGTCGGGTACAAATCTTCGGTAGTACCCAGCCAACACCAAGAAACTCTGCACCTTAGTGACTCTCCTGGGTGCCTCCCAAGAAAGCACTTCCAGTATCTTCACTGGATCAACTACAACTCCAACCTCTGAGATGATGTGTCCTAGATTGTGGACCTCCCTTATCCAAAATTGGCACTTTCAGAGCTTACCATAAAGTTGGTTCTCTCAGTGTTTATGCATAACTATCTATTGATGTGTGGCATGCTCCTCCTCCGATGTTCTGTACACCAAGATGTCATCAATGAAAACCACCACAAAGAGATCTATGTAAGGCTGTATGATCCAGGTCATTAGTACCATGAACACTTTTGGGGGTTTGGTCTTACCGAAAGGCATCACCACTAACTCGTAGTGGCTTACAAGCATCTGAATGTTGTCTTCGGTATGTCCTCACCCCATACCCAAAGCTGATGATATCTTAATCTGAGGTCTATCTTTAAAAACCAATGAGCTCCCTTCACTTAATCAAAGAGATCGTCAATTCGTGGAATAAGATATTTTTTCTTCACAGTCACCTGAGTCTGGAACCGATAGTCAACACAGATCCTCAAGCTCCCATCTACCTTTTTAGCAAACAACACTGGGCTACCCAATGAGAAACAATGGTCCATTCGAACCCCTTCCTATATAAGCCATCCAACTATACCCTCAAATCACAAAGCTCTACAGGAGCCATCCGATATAATAGAGTGAATATTGGTACCCTACCAGGGTACAGTTTTATGTAGAAGTCTACCTCTCTGTGAGGTGGTAGTCCTGGAACATTTTCAAGAAATACATCCACATACTGGTCCACCACTATAGGATAGCTCGAACACTTCTCATCCACACCACCGAGGGTGAGGACAGCCAACTGATTAGTGATCATCTAAACCCTCCTATGATAATTTTTATCTTGTGATACAATGTTTTTGTTCTTTTAGGTCATGGAAAACCTAGTCCCATCCTCGCGGACACACCATACATTGCACCTAAAATAGTTGATCTGAGCATGGACCATGGATAACTAGTCCATACCCAAGATGACATCGTAATGTCTCGGCACTACTACTCGGATATCCCAGTTGAAGATATCACCTCCTGGAGTATGCTCACACTACCAGCACTAGTGTGTAATCATCAAATCCTCTCCCGTTTGAGTCCCTAGTAGTAAGGATTGAGCCAACGACCCCAAAAGAATCTTTGATCTCTGAACGAGAGTCATGAGATTTAAAGAGTGACTAGTGCCTATGCCTATAAGAACTACATCTAGGGTGGAGTAGACATATATCGTACCGAGAATCATCTCTAGAGTCCTGTGGTCATAGGCCTACACTGCCAAAAGCTATGCTCATCACTGTCCACCTACTCGTTGAGGTCAGGGTGAACATCCTGGAGGTGGTCGTAGTAGTACCTAAAACTGATTCCCAAGGCCTACTGCACGACTTACTACTCTATCAGGTCCTCCACCACTGAACCTCCTTGAAAAAAACCTCTATCGATGTCTTAGCGGTCTCTTGACCTCCTGATGGTAATCTGCCCAAGGAGTCAGACAGTCGCAAGCCATATACCCATGTCCACCACAACAGTAACAAAATCTATCCCTCATATGACCTCTTATACCTTGCAAGCTCCGCACCTCTGACCCTGCATCTTGGGGTGGTCCTCCAGATGGTCTAGCCCATTTGGGCCTCTACGTCAGCTTCCTAATACCTATAATAGATGACTCGACTGCAAGTTTTCAAGTAGTAAATCTCACTGTTAGTTCCTTCTTGGAAAGGAAACTCTCCACCAGTAATAATCTATCTTGAATTCCATCCTTTTTTGGAATGTTGAGCGAAATCATCTATCCTCAGATCTCCCATTAGAGACCCTGCTAAATGGTTTGGTCCCTGATGAAAGGGTCTTGTACCATGTTGGTGCAGTAGCGGGAGAGGTCGTTAAATCTCATTGAGTACTAGGCCACTGTTAGGATACCCTACTATAAGTCCAATAGCTCTTAAATATGCACAGATTTTAGTGTTACTGGTACAAACATCGTCCTGAAGAGGCACTCAATGTCCAACCAGGTAAGATTCATCTCCTCATGTGTATAGTGCATCAGGATCCATCATCTACCTATTGTTCCCTAAAAGGGACTAGAATCAATGGTCACAATTTGGCATAATGGTGTCCCAACCTAGTAGAAAACTCATGCTACAGCCTCCGGCCTATCCTTAGCTTCATGCAGATCTATCTTTCCTCGAAACCTCATAGGCCTATGTCTTTGGAACTCATGCAATGTGCTATGTCAGCGTGCACTATCCACTAGTGGGGCTTGCGTCAACTATTTCTCTATGGGTGGGGGTGCCGCCGGTACACCACCCGGATGTGTAATCACTGTAAGAGGGCCCTACACTGATGCCTCATCACTTGGTTGGACTTAATTTTATCTCTCACTGGATTCCTTGATGATTATTTATGTGGAGGCATCCTCTAATGATATAGATGCACCCTAAGAAATAAGTTCTACCTGGTGAACGGACTCAAAATTTTTCAAATGAAAAACAGTTCCAAAACCCATGTTGTTAGTGCTTTCATGTACTGAGTCTGAAAACAAAATTCAGGGTCCTAGTGTATGGATACTCCAGCCACTAAACTAGTATTGAACTACCTGAACTGAAATCCAAACCCAAAAAACATAACACTATTTCCCCCATTGAAAAAAATACAGACTCTTAGTTCTTCTAGTATAACTGACCTCCCTCTTATAACACTTTTACATTACCCATTCCCCAGGGCATGTTCCATGACTACCCCAAGAGCTCCTTCCATAGGACTTGGGCTGGTGACTAGTATGAGAATGGAGAAACCCAAAAAATGAAGGAATTTCCATTAAAAATATAAACTCATAGAATGTGGACACAGCAAAAAAGAAAAATACAATGGAAAAGTAGTAGTACAACCACCAGTAAAAACCACCACTAAGTGTAAAAGTATGTACTGAAAGTAAAATGAGGCCTGTATACAAGACCAACTGATAGAGTAGTATAGAAAATGCAAAAAAATATCCATTGATCTTTCGCCAAAGATCCTACCTCAACGGTAGGTACAACTCGTCACAATGGCTCACCAAGTGAATCGGTCACCCCTGTGCACTGTCTAGCATTACCTATCCAAAGTCTCAGTCAACTTGTATGTCGTCTTCACAAGACACAACAAGGTGCAGGTGAAGCCTCGTGCATGGGTGAGTATAATAATACTTAGTAGGGACCCCAAGACCCCTGTAGGTCTCTTATAATTCAAACAGGAAAAACCACGAAGCATGGTCTCAATCACATATCCCATAGTAAAAGATATCTCACACTAGGTATACAACTTAAAGAACAAGAATAATGATGATTATTCATAAAGTTAGATCTTCTTATTCTATCGAGAGTCTTTGTTGCTGCCCTGCCCAGGGTCGCTAGGTGTGACCCACATAGGATATCTAGGTGCTAACCCATAGAGGATGTCTATGTGCTAACCCATAGAGTGTCTCTAGGTGTTGACCCATACAAGATCTATAGGTGCTGACCCACGTAGGATTGCTAGTTGCTGATCCACATAGGATCATTAGGGGAAGACCCACAGATGATCCTTAGGTGCTTCCCATAGAGGATCGGTAAGTGCTGACACATAGATGATCTCTAGGTGGTGACATATAAAGGATTGTTATTCATTCATCACTTCATATCCATCCCAAGGATTCACTCACATAGCACACATGATTTCCATAGGATTCACTCTTCATACCACTAGTCATATGTTGACCACCACGAAGTCCTACAAGGAAGAATCCCAATGTATCTTCTTGTCTTAAGGGTTCTAACACGACCGAAGACACATCAATAGGACGCCCGGACTGTAAGATATATGAAAAATAGTAAAAAGGGCCCATGTGGATTCGAGTCTGATCAAACCTGGCCATAATCCAAAATTTTCCAAAACTCAAGTGGAGTATCTCAGAAGGACCTTCCCATTGCAAGATTCCTCCTGCTGCATGCATCATATCAATCAGAAGCCTCGTCTAGAGTTATAGTAATTTTAGTGAAACAGGTCCAACCCTACCCAACCCGAGGGTCCGACATGGGTCCTGTTAGGGTCTGGCCCAATTAGCCAAGATGGCAAGGGTTTGGCCCATGGGTGGACCTGCCCATAGGTGGCCTAGCCCACGGGTGGCCCCGAACGCCTTGTTGGGTCCAACCCACCTGAAGAACCCAACCTGCATGGTGCAGGCCTATTTGCTAGACCGGACGCAGGGCGTTTGATTCTTCCAACTGGCAGCACCATCTGGCACTGTCCCATCTCCTCCTAATGGTCAGCAAGAGGCCGATTATTTCATGCGCATGTAGAGTAGTTCGAGCGGGCTGCTCCCCCTCCACACGACACCGACAGGCGCTGCGTCTTCACCACCACTATGGCCATTTGGTCACGGCTCCATACAACCACCACCACTGGCGTGCTGGCAGAAGCTTCGACGGGCCACCGAAGCCGCTATGATGGTCCGTTTTTAGACCTGTTCTTCCTTACAGCCTCGGTAGGTTTTTGCCTCCACTATGAGCCCCTTGGATTTCATTTTTTCAAAGGTTGATTGGCCAGCTTTGTAGAACGCACATCAACCAAGATTGGTGGAGGGACCGGGCCATGTTCGGGTCAATCTGCGCCCTCCGCATTAGCATTTAATCATGTGTTAATCATAACAGGGATGACATAGATTGAATTAAATCCCATAACATCCCCGCATTTAAATTCTTACCACTAAATCGATCGAATCGTGGATCAACCCATTAGTTGGTTCATCTTAATTCCTCGTAAATTTTCAAGAGTGAAAAAAAACATCATTCACTTCGAATGGATAAAATCGCTACCTTGAATTTATTGAATCCATTAAGAATTTGGGAATAATTCCCTGATCATTGGCATTCCACATTATTTGGCATTCATCACCACTGGTCAATCTCTAGCTCGAATCTTCCAACAATCAACATTTGTTTACCATTCATCATTGGAGAGTAATTTCACCTATATGTTCATCAGAATTTTCTTTACATCCTGTCTCTCACATGCCAATGGATTTGAATAAATAGAAAACAATATAGCATTGTTGAGTGCATTAATGTCCCTCATTAATGAACCTTAATTGACTAACCATTGATTAAAATATCATTAAAATTATATATCAAAAGAAAAGATTAATTAAAGGATCATTATTTAATACTTGTCATTATACTTCTGTTTCTCCAACCGTATATCAACAGTTGATGACATAAAATAAAATAACATAAGTAGTTATTTTATTATTTTTTCAAAATGTCTAAAAATTAATTTTTTTTCCAACCCTTGTTTGTTGAATTTAAGCATCATCACAGTGAATCTCATTGTTTTAAATTCAACAATGCCCATAAATTTTTAATCTATGCACTAGTTCAAAATATTTAAAAACCCACTAGCTTGTTTCATAAATGTACCTTAAAAATGTTCAAAACTCCCTTCTGGGCTCTTCAGGACCCAGAATCACATGCTGTCGAATTTAGTAGTCTCAAAATAATTCCATATAATTATAATGAATTCATACAGAATTTTTGGGTCTTTAAAAAATCAATATAAAAATAATAATGAAATATAGGATAAAACTACATTTTTTAAAACTACTATTTTTAATCAAAAAATTGTATTTTTTCTTTTCTCCTGTCTAAAAAACATATATTAATAATGTTAACACATTTTTTGAATATATAATATATAAATTTAACTAAATATATTCCTAAAAATTATAATTTTCAAATTTATTATGGTAAAACGTATTTTTTCACGATTTTTTTTAGAAAATGATTTTCTATATTTTGAAATAGTTTTTTTTTCATTTATAATTAATTTGACCTCAATGTTTTCATTTTATATACATGTTTAAACCATGTTTTTAATAATTTAGTTGATAATATTTATACTCACCATTATAATGTCTTGGTGATACCTATCATATTAAATAATAATATTTTAATAATACTTCATGTTTCATTTAAACGTTGTGTTGCGTGTAACAAAAGCTACAATTAGTGTGGCGTTTAATGAAATATAAACATATTGTTGTGTGTAATTCATTCTAAAAATGGTGTTTTAGTTAAATAATAATACCAAAATAATTAAATTTATTTGAAAATATATATTTCACAATGTCTTAGGGTGGTACAATTTTTTCCTTAAATGAATTGCTTCCTGACAATTTGAACTTATGTTCAGAAAACATGGGGTAAAAATTTGAAAATACCCTTATAGAAAACCAATATCATATAATGGTTTAAAAATACTATTGAAAATAGATAAAAGGTAAGGAGAAGGTCATTTGGAAAAACATACACTAGGATTCCAAATAGGATAACATAAGTGGGAAGTGAAAACATGGACATATATGAGAAAACTAACACCCAAATAATAATGGAGGGTAATATTGAACATGATAAAGATAAATTTAACCACAAAAAATACTTATATCAAAGTTGTTACAGAAATACATTTTTATCACAAAAAATTATTATAATGGAATAACATCTTATTTCAATATGATTTTCCCAATGTTGCTAAATATTCATGTGAATATATACTCTCATTATTTCAATAAATTTCATAACCATAATATCATCCTTAGGTTGTTCCTAAATCAATTCACACATTATCTCTTGTTATAAGAGATGAATTTTTCATTTTTGAATAGTGAAATATGACCCAAAAATGAATTATATGTCATTACTTCTATCTCTAGTTATTATTGAAAGCTATATTTTTAGTAGAGTTTATGCATAAATTCCCATACAATTAAATAATTTATTAATCTGAAAAACCTTTTACAAAATTCAACATAAACCATTACATCAATGGTTAACCATATAACCCATCTAAATTTCACAATTTATAAATAATTTAAATAAATTTATCAACATTAACATAACATTAATCACCCGAATATCACAATGTTTCCCTTGATTTTCACATAGAAAATACTTCAATACCTTATTCATATGGTTTCTTAAATCATGGTGATAACTTTAGTTACCATAAAAAAATTAATTAAAACATACATAATTTCTCAGTCTTTTAATAATTCCATAGATTTTTAATATATTAAGTAAATTCAATAATTTTGTTAAATTCATCAATTATAACATAAACCACTGCTTCCAAAAATCATTAATCAGTTAAAATGTCTCTAATACTATCCAATTTACATTATTTATATCAATCATCTCATTTTTCAAAATAAACCAAAAAATTTAAAAAATAGGAACAAATTAAGTGTTATCATTATTTAATCAAAATATCACCATTTCATTAAATAAAATTTCAAGGTCATAAGTATAATTAAATAACATTTATAAAATCCACAAGGATAACATTATATGAATAAATAATTATAAATTTCATTTATCATATAACATAATTCTTTAATCAAAAATAAATAAACACTTAAATTTTACCACTTCCTTCTCTAATCACTGATTGCATTAATCATATTATTCCTTAATATCTTATTCCTGTAATATGAAATATGAATCAGGTTTTAAAATTCATTAAAATTAATTTAAAAATTCTTCCCAAAATAAATAGATACAGTAATATTACAACATCTCATACCTTTAAAATATAAATTTTTTTCTCCTAATAATCCAAAATATATCCATTACTCATACAACCTTGTTGAGACTATTCATGAACCTTCCATTTAGGGCATTGATTTTCATAATACCCATAATTTACACAATTAAAATATTCAATATTCAATGATATTATAGGGAGAAATTATTCTCATCCATTACATTAACTAAACCTTTAATTTTAACACTAAAATTATATTTCTCTTGTCCTTCTTTTCCACACTCAAAACATAATATCGTTCCACAAAGACATCCACATGGATGATTCTTCCCACAATCTTGACATATAAGAAACAAAATATTTATTCCAATTTATTCTCCTCCCCTCAAACACTTAATGAGCATTAGCTTTCTCTAGTGAGTTTGAGAGTTGGTTAAGGAGAATGTTTTTTACTTATATATCATGATAACTGATTAGGAATAAAAACGAAATCCTTCGCTATAGTTTTCATCCTATTTAGTTTCTCATAAACATATTTTCTGTCACATTAATTGTTGATCCAGTTTCTTCTGGTTCATACCATTTACTAGAATAAAAAAATTATAAATAATAATAATTGTGTGGGACCACATAATCAATAAAAATAACATATAGTGTATCTAAATAATTAAATATATTTTTTAATATTATACACAATATTATTATCTCAGGCCATTCATGGTCATTATTTAAATCCTTCATGATATTTCGTAATGGTTTTGTGAGTTTCCAAATCATATCCCCCTAAATTTTTAGAACATGTGTACAGAATGTCCCATTTTCATGCATCAGGTGATGATCATGTTTATACCAATGTTCCCTTTTTTGGATATATTACCCATACGTATCTATATTTTTGATACACATCCACTTGTAGTATCTAGACATTGATTTAATTCCATGGAAACCAATTTTTCTATCATTTACCTTGTTTTAAAGAAATATTCCTATATTTTGACTAATCAATATACTTATTTTTGTGATATTCCTAGACATGATATTATATATATCCCTTTAGACATCACTTAATTTTTATTATCCTAATTTAAAAAGGTTTTGTAAACATTTCCTCGAACACAAATTTCTTCTATAACGTCCCAGTCTTATCATACATTGATGTTACATAATTTTTGTGGGACACAAAAAACATTACACAAACAAAGCATGAATACTATACTTGTATAGTGCCTTTGGAAAAAAGAAAACCTAAAAACATTTTTATAAATGAGATAAAATATAACCCACTAGGTTTTTATTAACTATAACCATTCATTGACAAATCAAACATAATACATATCTTTATAAACTGGGGAAGAAAACATAAAATGTGGTGAGATAAAATGTTTAGTAGGGGTAAATAAGGGATATATGTAAGAATAATTATGAGCATATTCGGATGAGAACATAATCTTGAAAATAAAATATCATACCCTGCATATCAAAGATCACATACATGTATCCTACAATAAATATTGGTAGTTCGTAATACATTATTAATAAGGGAATAAATAACAAAATCTATGAAAGTATAATATAATAATGAAACAAGGAATTGTATCAGACACAGAAGCATATAATATGATTTCTAAAGTGGCCAAGTAATCACTTCCAAGACCATCTTGGAAGAATAGGTTCACACCTCATATCATATTGGTATTCATGGTTCACAACCTTACCCATCTTGGTAGCATGAGTTTACTCCTTGTACCATCTTAGTAGACATAGTTCACTCCCATGTACAACTTAGTAGTCAGGGATCTTCCCCAAGACCATAATAGTCTATCTCAGGACATATTAATTTGTACCCAATGCATTAGAGGAAGATATAGGTCTCACCCGTCTTATAGTGAAATCATACATTAATGTTCAAAAATATAATAAATAATCATATCATAACCCATGAAATGAAATGGTTATTGTAAAAATTTCATCATATCGCAACCTATGTGAAGATATAGGTTTTATAAATGTTTCATCACTAACATAACACGTAAAACGAAGTGTGTTTCAAAATAATATAACATGTGAATAGTAAATAGGTTCCATACAAATCATTCCATCAAATCATAGTCAATTCACATTAATAATATGAATGGTCACAATGAATAAATTCTCCATAAAGCCATGATTAACATGAAAGGTTGTTATCATATATGGGTAATTATTTTGAAATATCTTTTAAAAACTTTTCTTATGGAAAATATCCATTCCCCTTTGAGAGAATAATTTTTATAAGATAAAACCATTTGAAATAATTTATCATTAAAAATATATTTGAATAAAAATAATAGAATCTTGGAAAATAAAAAAAAAAATTTAAAATACCTTTTCATTGAAAATGAACTTCATGATATTTTTGAAAACATTTTTGAATACAATAGATTTTAATCCAAAGAGGGAGGAATTAAAATTTTACACAAAAATTTTATGTTAAGTACCGAAGAGTGTTAAATATGATACTATCACATGATGAAATCCCTAATAAATAGATTAGAAGAAAACTTATGAGTTTTACTAAGATATGGATCCTAGTATTTCATCAAATACACACAGTCATTAGCCGTATAGAAAAGTGATGATATTGTTTCAATAATCACCAACCACATGGTTACATGGGACTATACTCTTAATTTAGTAAAATTAAATTACATTGATCTTAAAATATCTGGAAAATAAAGTGATTCATGATATTACATGGAATTATATACACCTCAAAAATTTTTGTAGCTACATAACAATACATGAGTCTCTTAGAAGATAATTTGACACAAAACATTTTTTATAGATTTGGTATCTTTTGAAACATAAAACCCATGAAATAATGTTCATAAAATTGATATTTTAATACCCATATATTTAAGTACAATATAAATTGAGTTTAATCATTTTCATTATATACACCACACAAAAGGATAGAGTGGATAACATAGCATCTTTCTCACGAAAATAAATATTGAGATGAAAGATATTCACCTTTTGTCATGAATCTCTTCATACTCATTAAAAAAACTTATATTAATTAAAAATTTATTATAAATATTTTAAAGAACCATATAATTACATCTAATATTGTATAGTTTTGGATTATCACATTATATTATCTTCTAGTTAACGGTCCTTTGTTATGGTTTCACATCGGGAAATATTCGCATTGTTCTTCATGTATGACATAATTTGTTATATCGTTGTACCTTAAACATATATGATGATTTTATAATATGAAAAATGATATAAATATCATTTATATTCATTATATTTATATTATAATAATCTATTGAATTTAGAAGTACAAAATGTCAAAAATTGTTCATGGATACAGTAAGACGTAAGTACAAATGAATTTGGATTATATTTTAATTATAATATTGAGTGAAAGTGTGTAAAAGATATATTTATAAATATATATTATTATTAAATTATAATTATTATATAATATATCTCATATAATTTTACTAAACCCATCCTTAATACATTCCACGTGTTGTGTGAAGTAATCACATCGTTTTGAGCGGGTAATAATCCACAAATCCTCAAACGAAAGTATCGTATTAAAAAAATGTAAAGTAAAAGGTATGTGTTTTATAATGGTATAAATAATATTAAATAAATAATGAAAATAATATAGAACGTATATAAATATACTTTCCCTCATAATTTACACTATTAGATGTGGTATGGAAAATTTAACAATCATCGTTTATTGAGGCGGTAGTTCGTTGTACACATAAATAGTCTGTTAATTATCTACTAGATGGACATGCATGTAAGTGTATTTTTAATCATTAGAATTAATATACCACTGTATTGAGGATATTTTTTTATACAATTCTCAAAAAATTAATGTGTATGGGGTGGAAAAAGAAAATAAAAAATAATGACTTGAGAGAAGATTTAACCTCTTGATCAGGTAATTCCATTTAGTTTTTCCAAAAGGCTTCCTGGATTTCCTTCAATCCAAGGGAAGGAATCTAGGAGGAATATATATATGATGTAAAGTGTACTTGGAATGTATTTTCCAAACATAAGTGATTTTATAGGTGTGAGGAAGTGGGAGAGGTGGTGGCTTTTACAGGGAAGGAAAAAGACTCACATGGATTTTTTAGAAACAAGTTTGGTGTACTAATGTTCTTAACTAAAAAAATTTATACAAAAACAAATAAACTATATAATTTATGTTTTATTACAATGGATTTTGTTAAAGTTTATAGGTCATTTAGGCCCTTAATTTTAAGGTTTAGACCCTAATCAAGCTTAATTTGGCCTTCATATTTATTACTAATTTTAATCACTTTTACTAGTAATTATAGTCAAAAATTAACTTGGACCTATTATTCTCAAGATATTATACTAAATAAAATGGTTTATGTCTATTTTTCAAAATTAAAATTACCAAAGTGTAAAAATTAGATTAATTGTAATCCCAAACATGGGACAAAATATCGTGTTCTTAAAGTAGAAAATTTTCAAAAGATTGTTACGAATTTATATACAATTTCAATGTAAATTTTTAATAGTGAATTAAATTGTATTAATATATTTCATTTTTATATAATTTTACCATTAAAAAATATTATATAATTTAACATTATTAATTAATTAAACAAAAAAGAAGTTTGTAATTAAATAGTAGTATTTTTTGGATATTCATAAAAAATGATGTTTGTCAGAAAATCCCTAATATTCACCCTAAAATATTTTCAACATAATAAATTCAGAAATTATTTTTTCTCTTATAAAATTAAATTACTATGTTTTCCTAATATTAATTTTGTTATTAAAATTTTTCATTTGAGAAAACCATAGTTCAAAACATAAAAAGACTTTAACAAAAACCATATCTTTCATTATCAATATGTTTTATTTATATAAAACCAATAAAAATATTATTTTAAAAGTATTTATTACTATTCATATTATTATGCTTAATGTATTGGTTATAATTATCTCACTTATATAATTATATCTTTAAAATGATGTTTCATAGAAACTCTTTGTTGCATGTGATGTACGCTAAGTTGGTGTTGTGTGTACCGTACGAAAATCTAATGCTATGGGTAACATAGACCAAGTTGGTGTTAGGATTAATGTATGCCAATTTGGTGACATGTTAAAATATTGTTTGACTTAATTCATTTTAAGAAGAAAATAAATATTTAATTTAATCAGAAAAAGTCTTAAAAACTCTGGGTGTTACATTCTACCCCCTTAAAATGAATTTTTCCTAAAAAATTTGACACTCAAGTAAAAACAATGAGGTTACATGTACATTATTGTATCCTCATGTTCACACATTCCTTCCTCTAACTGTTTATTTCTCCACAAAACTTTTAACAATTCTATTGTCTTGTTTCATAGAACATTCCTTGATAGGTTCATAATTTCACCTGGTTATTCCTTGTAAGAAAGATCATGCTCTAGTTGTATGATCTCTGAGTTCAGTACATGTGAAGGGTTAGTTATGTAATAACTCAAGAGTGTTATATGTAACACATCACGTTCATTATAGTGATTTTGAGTAAGTGTCGTTTGATAGGTTACCGTCCCGATACGATCAAGAATCTCTAAGGGACCGAAACAACTAGTTCTTTGTTTATTTTTCTTCTCGAATCTTAAAACATTATTCTAGGGTGAGAATCCTAGAAAAACAATTATTCAAATTAAAATTATATATCACACTGATTCTCATCATCATATCGTTTCTTCCAACTTTGAGCTAACTTGATATGTTGGTGAATGGTTGTAACCTTCTTGAGCATTTCTTTAGTTGTCTAATGTCCCAATTTCATTCTTTATCCAACTTCATCTCAGCAAGATAGAGCGAAAAATTTATAAAATAAAGGGAAACATAAGGTTTCATTTGAATACTTGATTGAATTTTATTGTTGTATAAAAACTCAACTAGAGAAAGGTGTGGTTCCCAAACACTCTTCAAATCAAGAGAAAAGGATCTCATGAAAACCTCTAGGGTTTGAATGGTACTTTCAAAATTACCATCTATCTGAGGATGATAAGCAGTGCTAAAACTAAATTCTATATCAAGTATTTTCTAAATACATCTCCAGAACATAGAGTTAAACCTTGGATCCTGATCTGATAAAATGAAATGTGGTACTTCATGTGACTTACCACTTCCTTAATTTATATCCTTCAAAGATGATCCAAAGTAAATTTTTATTTGATAATGATGACGTGTGTTGTATTAGTATGAATTTCAACTATTAAACATATAGAATTAAACCATTTAGTTTTTTTGGTTTCTAACAACAAAATCCATAGTGATGTTCTCCAATTTCCATTCTAGTTTGGGTAATGTATGCCAAACCTATTTTACTTTAGACTTTTAGCCTTAACATGTTGAAAAAACAACAACTGAGATACACACGCTGTTATAAATCACTTCATGTATTCCAACCATAAGTATTCATTCATGTACCTATAAATCATTATACATCTATGATGAATAGTGAACAGAGAACTATGAGCTTTCTCTAACAAATCCATCTTTAACTTTTCTATAGAAGGAACACATACACGGTTCCTAAACCTTACCCTTACATCCTGATCAAGGTTAAACTTAGTAACATTTCTGAAATTCTTTTGCATCTCTTCATATTCTTTCTAGGCCTCCTTAATCTTTAAACGGACCTAGGTTTAAACATTCATTTGATAATGATACAATTTTCCTCTTCACTTAGTATTATTTGATCTATACATCGAAAATACTAAAATATTGGGTTTTTTTCCCTCATCATTGATAATCTAGAATGATCATTCTGACTCCATGCTTCAGAAAACTTGTCTTCTTTCCTCTAGTGGTTATGTCTTGAGTATTCATGATCCTTTATCAACTATAACCATCTTCTCCGGTGCATGTTCAAATCCTATTGTGTGAATATATATTTCAGACATTTATGACCGGTATATTTCTCACATTGTTCTCAATAAAGATAATTCCTCCATATCATTAATGAAAATATTACCGATGATAACTTCAAATCATCATTTGGGTAATTTTTTTCATGAATCTTCTATTATTGTGAAGCATAGATTTGATCATATTATTCATAATAAGAACATATCCCAATCCCTTTACTGATGAATTACACCAGATTACAAACCCTTTTCCACTAGAGGGTAATGCAAGCAAAAGTGAAATGAACAACCTTCAATTCAGTTCCTTGTAATTTTCCACACATTCATCTATCCATAGAAACTTGACACCCTTCCAAGATAAATTGGTTAGAGGATTAGATAGTTATGAGAAATTATACATAAACAACTAATAATTTTCTGCTAATCCAAGAATTCTATGCATCTTAGTCACCATGGTTAGTCTAGTCAAGCATTCAATAGACTCCATCATTGATGGATATATTGTTTTTCAATCTCGTGAGATTATGTGACACACAATTGTGATGTTTTTCTGCCAAAATTCATGCATTGTATATTTTTCATATAACTAATCCTTCCCAAGGGTCTTTAGTAAAATTCTCATGTGATCTTCAAGCTCTTCCTTTGTCTTTGAATATATAAGAATATCATCTACAAATACAACCACAAATGGATCAAGGTAATATCTAAAAAAAATATTCATTTAATACATGAATATGGTAGGGAAATTAGTTTGACCAAAATGAATTAATATATATTCATAGTGACCATACATTATAATGAATTCATACTGGGGTATATCATCTTTCTTGGACTTCAATTGATGAAATATAGAACGAAGGATGTTATTTGAAAGGTACAGAGCTTCACACAGTTGATTAAATAAGTCATCAATATGGGGAAGGTGGTACTTTTTCTTGGTTGTGATCATATTTCAATCTTGATAATCAATGAAGTGTTGAATGATCAATATTTTATTCTCCAAAAAACCATTGAACCCCAAGGTGAAAAACATAACTGAATGAATCTATCATCAGGTTTTTCCTCGAGGCACATCTTCAATTCATGAAACTCAATAAGGGCCATTATATAAGGAGACATTGAAATTGGTGCAGAACAAGGTATGAGTTCAATTGAGAACTCAACTTCATGTTTTTTGTGTAAGATTGGGAAACTCTTCCGAAAAGACATCCACAAAATCCTAACCAATAGGAATAGCATAGATGTCGATTATTTCCCCAACCATTTGAGATAAAAATCCATTTTAAATAAACATTATGACCCGCACATTGGTTGTGATATCCACAATATGTTCATACTAATCATCACATAGATGTATGGTCATGGGAGGGTTGGAAATATTAAAATCAACTTTCCTTCCTTGAATATTGATGTGGGATTTATGTAGAGAAATAAAATCCATTACTGGCATGACATCAAAATCAACGAAATGAATAATGACAAGATTCAAAGGAATCACATTCCCACGAACATCTACTTGAAGGGAATCATAGACATGAGATGAAATCATCATACTATGATGGGTCTACACAACTAATTCCACACCAAATTTTTTTGGTGGAATATTAATACCCTTATAAAATTTATTAGATATGAAAGAATGGGCAGATCCAGAATCAGATATGACATTAGCGGTTCTAGAGTGGATGGTAAGGGTACCATTCATCACATTGTTTTTGAAACCCTCATCATATACAGTGATTTCATGATATTTCCCCGTGTCCCTCATCTTAAGAGTTTGCTGACATCGATCATTATCACCATCCCCTGGGTTTTTGTATTGACTAGAATAATGTCTATTCTCCTTAAAATTGTAGCACTGAAATATGGGAGGTTCATTTTCTACTAATTGTCCACCAATAAAAATGTTAGCTAAGTTCTTCCCATAACATGAACAATTAAATGACTGAAGGCCTTCCCTTGCACACTTAAAACATTTGTTGGACCCATTAAGGTAATTCTTCCATGCATATTCCCACACATAGAAAATAATGAAAAGTTCATATTATTTTATTCATGGTTTTATATTTCCCTTTAAACTCTATCTTCATATTCTTATTTAAACTGTCTGATTGATATGTGAATCCAACCACTATTTCATCGTTGGTTTTACAACCCACAATGTATTTATATCATATAACGTCTATTGTTCCCAACACTGTTACGAGACATAGCTTTAAGCCACATAAGAACCAATCAACTTCACCTTTGACCTAGATGATAATTATTAAATCATACCTCACAAGTCTCATGAAATTAGACTTGTGGGTAACAATATACTCACTATCCCTTTTCCTAAACTTGAGGAACTATTTCTCTAACATGGTATAAAGAATTTGGGAAATGTAATTATGGAAAAATAATTTCATATATCCACCCCAATCCGTGGATTCAGTCTCATATTACTACCTTGTATTATTGATTAGTTTCAACCATTGAACTACTTCCCTTTCTAACTGATAAATAACAAAAATAAATTTCTCATGTTCCGAGTATTAAAGAAAGGAGAATATATTATCATTCTTACTGATACATTGTTGAGCGGCAAGTTGATCAGAAGACCCTTTGAACGAGGGTGGACATTACCTCATGGAATACTCAATAAAATTTTGTTCCCTCCTTTACTAATTTGGAAGTCCACCATGATTCATAGATTTAGAATGTTGTGTGGGAATAGAAATAATATTTTTCATTATATCTTCCATATCATTTGGTTGCTCAGGTGGAAAATAATTTCAATGTATCTCACAATAAAAATTAATGCAGTACCTTCTAGTTCTATTCATATTTTAAAACTAAAATTATCAATTAAGAAATAGTTATCATAATGAGTAACAACATAATATTGAAAAATAACTTATAGGATTTCTAACATAGGAAACCTACCTAAATATATGACATGATAGGTTTATCATTGGTTATTAATAGGAAAATTCTATTTAAATCCTTCATGATGGATTGGTAAGAGTTTTTAAAATCCAATAGAATAGCCCCCATGAGTGTCAAACCAAATGTTCAACAAGGCTTGTTTTCGTGTACCAGACTACCCCGAGTTGGGCCCAAAACATCATGTTGGAGTTGATACCCCTAGGTACATCTATTCCAGAACCACATCCACTTGTATTATCTAGAGAGGTAAATATTTCTACGAAACTAATCAGTCTATCCATTACCAAAAATTTTATGGAATTTTATTAGACATTGACTCATCCTTATACTTATCCATAGACATTTCATTAGTGTTCTATGTAAGGTATTCTCATCCTAATTTCCAAAATTAACTAAAAATTGTCTATGATACCAACTATAATGAAATAGGCTTTAGAAACATTACATTTAATAAATTTTTCAGAATAGATAAAACATTGCATCAAAAGATGCTTGAAGACTGTAATAGTCCAGTGTCTTTGGAAATATTGGAACATAACCATGGGTACATAAATGAACTACATTATCTCCCACTAGGATCTTCTTTACTAGAACCCTTCTTAGAAACAACAAACATAAAACCTATATTCATAATCAAGGAAAGGAAACATAAAAATGGTGAGATAAAATTCTTAGTAAAGGTAAACAATGGAGACATTTACTAATAATTATAAGAATAAGGGTATGAGAATATGATAATTAAAGGATAATATCATACCCTACATATCAAATATTATATACCTGGATCATTGCATAAATCTATTCTGTTTATAAAAAATGAATTATAAGAAAATAAAGAACAAAAACCATGAAATAATAACTTAGTAATGAAAAATGGATTTGTTGTAGACACCTAAGCATATAATACGACATCCATGGCAGGCAAGGTATTGCTATCCAGACTATCCTGGTATTTTAGGATAACTCTCCTTACAATCATGAAAGTATTTGTTCACTAACATGGCAATATGGGTAGAATGAGTTCTCTCTTCATACATTTTTGTTTGACTACGTTCACTCCTCGGGCCCTCATAGTAGTCATGGTTCATTCTAAGGACCATCTTAGTCCTTCTCATGAGATATAAATAATTACCCAAGGCATTGGAAGGAGATAAAGGTCCCACCGATGTCATTATAAATAATGATTACATGTTCCAAAATATCATTGTTACACCCCAGGATTTTATAGTAAGTTTTTTTCTTTAATGTAATACAATGGCATGTACTACACGCAACACCTAGTTCTAGCGTACCACGACTTACCAAACCAGTCGTTTAAATAACATGTTTTGAATTTTATTAATTGAATTTTAAATTTTATATTCTTCATATAATTTCTACATCCATATTATGTGTTTCTTAGACATAATATAAGAAAAAATTCAATTTTTCAGATCAAATGTTTTTTTTCAAAAATGCAATTTTACCACATTTTAATAGGGAACCCTTTATAAATACAATATTTGACACATTAATATATTAAAATTGACCAAATTAACTTCTTATTTAGAATCCGGCCATAAAAATTTATTTTGGATAAATTTTTGGTGCTTTGGTGATAACTTTCATATTTTGATGAATTTAGAAAAATACTAAATTTTAATAAAAAACAATTTTTTCAATCAAAATAATATACAGTGTTAAATTATAAATTTGAATATTTTTTATGTATAATTATTTTATAATTTTATCATTAAATCCAATTGTGGTCATCGGATGTAATTTTACATTTAAATGTTATATAAACACATATCAATCTTTTGATTGTTTTTTACCTCACAAAAACCTACTTTCTGGTTTTGATAACGGATTTTTTTTTAAAAAAAATTAATAAAAGGTATATTTTATGAATTTGGTGAAATAGACATAATTTTTTAATTTTGAATATCAAATATATATTCGGGTTGTTTTTTGGTATTTCTCTGAAAACTTTCAATCTTGGATGAATACTAAAAAACACAGCTTTATTGTTTAAAACTGACTTTTTTTTTAAATTATTATTTTTATTTTAATTTAATTTAATTTCAAAATATATACATAATACCTATATAAGTCCAATTTAATTCATTTTAGTTATTTTATAATAATATCAGACGTATGAAATTTTATTGATCTTTTCAACACCTTTTACCCACCATCTAGACACATTTGTAAATTTGCATAAAACAAAATTTTACCGCTTCTATAAATTAAATTTCAAAGATCTAAGATAGATGGTTGATATCAGTAAGTAAATTTGGTTCAATAGGTTGAAAATAATTTTTTTTGAATATTAACTTTTGAATTTTATTAACCACGGGTAAAAGTAAATAGGGTAATTTAAGGTAAAATTGATATTATAATTACTCTAACAAATGTCCTAATTCTGTTGGATATGTATATTTATACCAAATTCAACCATAGAAATAAAATATGATCCATTTTTATCCAATTGGATTATATTAGGATACTCACATTGAAGAGCTCATCAGCGTGGATCTGGACACCCAGGTTAGTACTTTGCATTGGGAAATATATAGATAGTTTAATTCTAATAACCTTAGTATTGTGTTTCATAAATTTGTATTCTTTTTCAACATGTAGAGGTACCCTTATTTTTTGATCCTTGGTTTCCCAATTTTTATTTACAGTGGAATAAAAAAAATATTTTCGGATTAGATTTTGAAATTTATTATTATTTTATTTAAAGAAGAGTAAAAAGTGTAAAATTCAATGTTTAATAACTAAAAAATGTCTAATATAGGGTTATACATAAAATAAATCCACTATAAATATTCATAAGAAAGATAAAAATATTTCCTACATCATGGTATTTTATTTATAAATTTTGGACAATAATAAATTATTTTTATTTATTACACAATGATGATGTAATAATTACCTAATTAACATATGATTGAAATAATTGATATTATAAATGTTAAAATAAATTTAAATTGAGACATTAGATGCATTCCACGAATTTTATTGGATAATATGTCATTTTAGGGTTGATTTAATGAATTTTTTCCGATGTAATCAAGTTGATATAACTTTAACAAAAAATAAATACTAAATAGTTTCAAAATAAACAAAAATGGTTTTAAAAAAATACTATATTATTAAATGTTATAAAATTCCTAAAAATATAAGGCTTTTCCAAGGGACTAATATAATGGTATATATGTCATTAAAGAAATTTTTTTTGTTCTCTATTCTTTTTATAGTATGTTTATTAACCATTTATTATAATAAAAGAAGAATACACGGTAAAAGATAATCTATTTAACTAAGAGTTAAATCTAAAAAATAAGGTTAATATGGTTAACTAAAACTGTATAAACTATATTGGTTGAGATTTTTATTACCATCCCCACCTTATCCTCTAAATAAATCCATTTAGATCCATTATAAATTGAAAAATTGTTTTATAATAAAATAATATTTCAAGATTTTGCTAATGTGACCCCCACCTCTCTTATAAAAGGTTACTTCCCCTTCTCTTAATTTCACATCTCCAAATCCATTTGGATCGGCCAAAACCTACTCAAATATACTCCCAACTACCATAAATTAATCCTAGAGGAATTACTTTGACAGGAAATCCATCTTATGGTTCCCTTTTTCTCAAATCAAAAAGAAGCATCTGAAGAAGAGATAATAATTTCATCACCACGTTCAATGTTCCTTTCTTATTCCACTTCCTATTTCTTTGTTGTTTCCACACAAAAATAAAAACTATATTACCTTATACATACTATGATGTTATTATAAATATTTTACAACCATATTCATTATTCTATCCATCCTATGAATGAAAAAGTCACCATACGTGTGTACGTATGGCTTACCGTCTCCATGTCGTGGTGTAGTTTGTTATTCAACACTTAATTATTTGGATGGGTATAATAATGAGTATAATTGATTTAAATAATAAATATAACATGATAATGATTATTTATATATGATATACCATAAAATTACATACTATTTCACCATCAATAGAATGATATTTTCACTCGTGCGTATGTATGGATTGTCGACTCCACGAATGTGATGAGATTCATTCTCCATCATTACCATTTAATAATAATTTTCATTTTTTGATTAAAACTAATGTTTAAAAAATTAATATCATTATGTATTTGAATAAAATACATCCTATACATAAAAAACATGACTTACATTACAAAAAATATTAACGAAAATGAATCAGGTAACACCTGAAACAATAATATTATTGAAATATTATTAACAAATCAATATTAGAAGATCATATATGATATTATATTTTGGTATGTGGTTATTGTATAATTTAATAATAATGATTTAACTATTATATAGTATGTTAACATAACCTCGACTAAGGAAAATTACTTGGTAAGGGGTTTTCATCCCACTTTTTATTCCCTTGAGATTCATGCTATATTTGCCACTATTTTTTTGTGTGGTGTATGTACTCCTCATGATCGTATTGCTTCTGTAATATAATTTAATATATGGGTATTTGAAACTTCATTTAATGATCCTTCTTTTATTGGGTGTATGTTTCATAAGTTACCAAATCAATAAGGGAATTTCTAAATTCAATTTCCCCTTATTGGTTTTTACGCAAACATTATTGATTATTTTACTCAAAGATTATGTGTGAAATCACTATTTATTTATTTATATAGTAATTTAATCTCCCCTTTGTGTGGATATAATTTTGATACAAATAATCACTCCATTCATGAAATCTCAAGTCATCGATATGAACTTGATAAGAGTACTCTTAACTCAATTTCCATTCATTGAGTTAAACATCCAAGTCTTTGGTGTTGTTTTTACAAGAATATGTGTGAATGTACTCTGATTTATTTCCACTGAATACCCAATAATATTGAGTGTATCTATATTTTTCAGACATAATTATGTCATTGATTTATCCTTAACCTATGTATATAATCTTTATAAGGGATTTCATCTCAATTTACATTCCATTGATACTTCTTTTTTCTTATGGGCGAATTCACTTTTATATGGTGTATATACTATACATTGAAATTTTATATAATGAAAACCTTTATTAGCATGCTATTATAAGGTTTTTATTACCTTAATTATTTGTATTCAAGCGTATCTCATTTGTTTATGAACTCTAACTAAAATATCATTTTAAATTTTTTAAAGGTTTATTCTTATAAATCATTCTCATTAATGTCCATGTTTTAAAACTGGTTTTAATGATTTATTTATATGAGCATGAATGTTTTAAAATTAAAATTACTTTTAAATTTTTAAAATTGGTATGGGACACTTTGATTCAAAAATATCTTTTAAACATCTTCTTTATAAATAGTGAGACATTTAAATGTTTTCAAGAAAAAAAGGATATTTCTCTCAAATAGTTTTAATGATTATTTTTATCTATGTCAATATCCATCCTTATAATTGATTGAGGTTGATTTATTATTATAAAATCCTCTATATTGTTTTGAATGAGTTATGATTGACTATGGATGTGTTATTTTTGTACCATTAATGGTTTTTGGTTTAAATATTGACATTTCGTATGATAATTTTAATATGAATGTTTAGATAATGTTTCAACCTTTTCATATGACGAATTAATTGGACTTATTAAGTGACAGGTTGATCCCAATATAGCTTCGACATGCATCGGTAGGTCTCATGAGACAAACTAGTTTCTTGGAACAAGGCCTTGAAAAAATCATTATTTATAATCTTGGAACGAATCCTTGACAATGTGGTTATGATGTCCGGAATTATGAATTCCATCATCATGAAATTAACTATTGATATTACATGTGATTATTTGACTAATAGAATTTCCATGTGAATATGTAAATGGAATTATTAGATTTTTATTTTCCATTTTATACTGAAGATTAAATTTAAAACACTTCTGATTTAGTCTTATACATTGCCTTAAATATTTATGCTTATTTATGAAAGTTCTGACTATATTGTTATCCCTATTGAGCATCTGAGCTCACACCTTTCTTATGTTTTATTTGTCCCAGTATGTCAAAAGTATATTATGTTTGACCTGCAGGGATATGTTAAGAGTTATGAGTGTGCTCAAAGGGGACACGGTGTTGTATTTTTTTTAATTCATGGTGTAATGTAAAACTTATGTATTAATCTAGTAATTCCAAGGATTCAAAACTAATTGGTCTTTCAAGACCTGATCCATTGTGATCATGCCAATGTTATGTAATAATGCATCAACTCTAGGTAATTATGGTCGGGGCATTACAGTTGGTATCAGATAATGTTTATAACAAACCTTGGAAACTATAATTAAAAAAACACTGATTAGGGAACAATACCCTAAGATAGACTTTGATGATTTGTATAGAAGAACTTCCTAGAATTTTGGTAATGTAGATATTTTGTGTATTTTTTAAGGAATACATCCTTTTCTAGATATGAGTAGGTAGAAACGGATCTAGCATTGATGAATCTTTGAGTGAAAACACTGACAAGGAGTTTAGGGCATGACGCGGGGTACCCTAGTACACGACAACGAGCCTTGCTGTACTCTAGGTTATGACACTCTTGCGGGATTTTCTTAGTATAATTCATGTTTTCATTAAAAATATATTTTAAGGATTTTAATATATGATCATAATAAATAACCTTGATTAATCCAATGGTGTTTGAGATTGAAAATAAGGTTCCATGATATTCTCTAAATGAATTTATGACTATTGTTACTCACACTATGATTTCTGGTTTTAGTCAATGGCAGGATTCCAAGGAAGTCATATTAACAATGAACATGACATAACATGTTGGAATGATGGTGGAGATGAGAAACTAAATCGAATGTTGATCGGTGTAAGAGATATCTAGTTCATGCCTAAGCAGGATTCTAAAAATATGATAAAAAATATAAGTATTAACCAAATCCCAAACTCAACAAAAAAGAGAAAGGAATAAAATGATAATATATCTAGTAGTGGAGTCCATGGAGAAAAGAAATCTCAATTTCCATCATGCAGGAAATGTGTAAGGAGAAACCCATGAAAGGTGTATCAATAGAACAAATAAATTCTTTATGTGTGGGAAAGAAGGACATAATGTAATGAATTGCTGAGGAAAAACGAAGAGTACTATGGAAGAAAATAAAAATGATCCTAATAATCCCATTACAATCATTTTATATCAATGTAGGGGACTATGTAATTTTCCATGTCAATTCCATATTCTATAGGATAACCTCTTGGTCAATGAAGAACCTATGTGGAAATGAATGGGTGGAAAAATGTTTAAAAGTATTAATGATCTTTTTTTATTGTATTACATTGGAAGACTTTTCTCTTGTATTTGTAACCATGCAATTGTTTATGTGAAAATTTTATTTGAGGGAGAATTATCTTTTCTTTTTTAGATATAATTATAACAAACCATTTTGGATTACATGATATTTAAATTGAGTCAGTTACAGGTTAATACTTTTTGGGATGAAAATGCGAGGTATGAGATAACAATTATTGTTAAAATATGTTAGGGTTATTTTTTTAGGAATTTATCTCATTTTTGGAAATGTTATAAATTATATAGATTTTGATAAAAAGATAACACAAAGACCGTGTGACAACCAGTCGCGTCAGATAAATCTATCGGAATCGAACCCACAACCAATGGGAGACTGAGATTTATCGCATACCACTGGACTACGTGAAGTCTCTAGTTATTATAAATAATTATTCTTAGTTAAATGATATTATGGATCAATAATATGTTGATTTTGTAAAGTTATGATTTATCATATGTATATCCTTACTATTGGATTACGATTTGGCGATTAGGTGAAAAATGTTATTTTGGAAGACATTCTCTCTTTTTAGAAAAAAATATACCTAAGGAAAATATAATAATATGTGATTGAATTTGAGGAGTAACTGTGGATTTTAATTTTGGAATAATCTATGTTTTTATTGTGAACATACAATGATTTGGGTTATTTATGAAAATGATTATGCTATCACAGTGAATAAGTGCTTAGCTTAATTACTTTATACTGTGTGACTTTAAGAGTAATGAATGTTTTTAGGAGAAAAATGTTATGATTTATCATGGAAGACTAAGTAATAAAATCTTCTAAATTTTGGTTTTCAAACTACGTTTCGATTATTTTAAATAATTTTAAGGAAATTTGTTATTGTATGGTGTTTGTTGAACTTTGTGTATTTTTTGTTTAATTTTGGAGATTAAGAGTATTAATTATTTTTCTAAAGGATTATCCATTTTGGTGATCATCTAGAATTGTACAATACATTTTAGTTTTTGTTAATGTTTAAAGAAAAGGGAAATATATAGTTCATTTTTTTGGATTATGTGATTCTCTATATGTTGATTTTAGAACTTTAGGGGTGAAAAAGTCATCTTAAACACTCATCATTTGGAGAAAATATGATTTTGTGATAGAAATTTATTTAAGGATGAAAATATAATTGTAAAGTAAGAATATATCCTTCTGTTCTTAGTCAATCTCATAAATAAATTCCACAACATTATAAAAAGGAATTTAGGTCAAAAAACGTTGTCCGTTTATTTTTCCTACTGGGAAACTAATGACTGTTTAACCCATCACATGTTTGTGGTTTTATTTTTGTTAACTTTCTCCTGATAATGTTTTCTATCACTCTTCATTAGAACATAAGACTTAGTTTATCTTCCATATCAATGTTTACATACATGGAACCTAGTATGGGTTATCATAGTAAACCTTTGTACTTATATTTCATTCTTTTAAAGTGATAGTTTTGTTGACTCTTTTTTTGATGTGGGACATTCAATGAATTTCACAAGACTAATTTTAAAATTTCAAAGCTGCAATTTCCAAAATGGGGGAATAATGTACCACGCTGATATTTCATAGTAAGTTATTTTCTTTAATGTAATTCGATAGCTTTTGCTACACGCAACACCGAGTTTGAGGGAACCACGACTTACCAAACTAGCCGTTCAAAAAGATGTTATGAATATTATTAATTTAATTTTTTATTTTATTTACTAAATATAATTTTGACATTCAGATCATGTGTTTCTTATACATAATATAAGAACAAATTCTATTTTTCAGATAACAAAATTAATTTTCAAAAATGAAATTTTACTACCTTTTAATGGATAACCCTTTATAAATAAAATATATGACACTTTTATATATTAAATTTGAACAAAAAAACTTGTTCTTCAGAACCAAACATAAAAATTTAGTTTGGATAAATTTTCTGTGCTTTTCGAATAACTATCATATTTTGATGATTAGTGAGAAATACTAAATTTTAATTAAAAAAAAACTTTTTCAATCAAAATAATTTATAGCGTTAAATTATAAATTTGAATGGTTTTGAAGTATAATTTGAATATATTTTTATTATTTAATCTAATGTTAGTCATTAGAAGAAATTTTTTATTTAAATTGGATATAAACAAATATCAATCTCTTGATAGTTTTTACTTCTCAAAAAGCTGCATTCTTGTATTGACAACAAAAATAATTTTTTAAAATTAATTAATATAACTATTATGTTTTCAATTTGGTGAAATAGACATTATTTTTTAATTTATAATATCAAAATTATCTTAGGGATAATTTTTGATTTTTTTCTGAAAACATTCAATTTTTGATGAATAGTGAAGAACACTACATTATTATTTAAAACAGACATTTATTTAAATAATTGTTATTTTTATTAAAATTTATTTTTATTTCATAAAAGATACATAATACGTATATAATTCCATTGTAATTCATTAAATTCATTTTATAATAAGATTAGATGTATAAAATATTATTGAACTTTTTAACGCCTTTTACCCACCTTCTAGGGACATTTGCAAATTTTCATAAAACATAATTTTACCGTTTATATGAATATAATTTCAAAAATAAGAGAGACACTATTGATATTAGTAAGTAAAATGTGGTTCAATAGGAAGAAAATAATTTTTTATGAAAAGTAACATTTGAATTTTATTTACCGTGGTTAAAATTAAATATGGTAATTAAAGGTTAAAATGATACTATAAATACCCTAAAACATGTCCTAATTCTATAGGATAAGTATATTTTGACCTAAATCAACCTTAGGAACAATATATGATCCTTTTTCATCCACATTGATTAGATTGGGACATTTATTATTATTTTATTTAAAGAAGAGTTAAAATTGTAAAATTCAATGTTTAATAACTAAACAATTTCAAATATTGGGTAATACAAAAGATAAATTAGACAATAAATATTAATTATAAAGCTAGAACTATTTCCTACAACATTGTAGTTTATTTATAATTTTTAGACATTAAATAGGTAGATATATTTAGGACACAATTATGATATAGTAATTACCAAATTAACGAAAGATTAAAATATTTGATATTATAAATATTAAAATAAATTTAAATTGATACTTTTGATGGATTACAGTATTCTAGGATAATATTAAATGTTATCTTTGATTTAATCAATCTTTTCCAATGTAATAATGTTTATATGACGTTAACAAAAAAACCATATACTAAATTGTGTCAAAATTGACATAAATGAGTTTTTAAAACAAATACTATTTTATTAAAAGTTATAATATTCCTAAAAATATATGGTTATTCCAAAATAATTATATAATGATTGATATGTATTTAATGAACCACTTTGGGTTCTTTTGGATTTTTAATGTATGATTATTAACCAATTATTATACTAATACCAGAATACATGGTAAAAGTTAAACTATTTAACTAAGAGTTAAATCTAAAACATAAACTTAATACGGTGACTTAAACCTCACTAAAAACTAGTAGTTGAGAGGTATTCGACTCATCATCACATTAACCTCGAAATGAATCCATTTTGATCAATTATAAATCCAAAAAACGATTTTATAATAAAATAATATTTCAAGATTTTCCTAAAGTGACCCTCACCTATATTATAAAAGGATTCTTCCCCTTCTCTTAATTTCACACCTCCAAAGCCATTTGGATCAACCAAGACATGATAAACTAACCTCCCAAATACCATAAATGCATCCTAGAGGCCTTAAGTTTATCATAAATTCACCCTAAAGTTTCTTTTTGAGCAAATCAAAAGGAAGCTCCCAAAGAAGAGGGAATAATTTCATCACCTCTTTCAAAGTTATTTTCTTCTTCTAATTCCTCTTTATTTTTTGTTTCCAGAACAAAATAATAACTCCCATAACTTATATATACTGTGATGTTATTATAAATATTTTAAAACCATATTGATTATTCTATCCATTCTATGAATGACAATGTCACCAGACGTGCATACGTACGGCTTACCATCTCCATGTCGTGGTGTAGTTTGTTATTCAACACTTCATTATTTGGATGGCTATAATAATGAGTATAATTGAATTAAATAATAAATATAACTTGTTAATTATTTTTTATATATAATATACCATCCAATTAGATTCAATTTCACCATCAATAGAATGATATTGTCTCTCATGTGTACGGACGAATTACCTTTTCCACGAACGCGATGATATTCATTCCCCATCATAACCATTCAATAATAATTTTCATTTTATGATAAAAAATTATGTTAAAGAACTTATTATCATTCTATATATTAATCAGTAACATCCAATCCATAAAAAACATGACTTACGTAACAAAACTTATAAAGGAAAATGAATCAGTTAACACAGGAAAAAATCATATTTCTAAAATATTATTAACAATGAAATATTTGAAGATAATATATGATATAATATTTTGTTATGTGGTTCATTTATAATATAGAAACAGTTATTTAACTATTATATAGGTGTTTAACGTACCCTCGACTAAGGAAATGTACATTGTAAGGGGTTTTCATCTCACTTTTTATTCCTGTGAAATTAATTCTATATTTGCCACTATATCTTTTTGTGTGGTGTAAGTACGGCCCATGATTGTATTATTTGTGTAATATATTTAATTTATGCGTATTTATAACAAAATTTTATTGTCCTTCTATTATGTAGTATATGTTTCGTATGTTACCAAATCGGTAAGGGAATTTATAATTTCAATTTCTCTTCATTGGGTTTTACTCAAACTTCATTGATTATTTTACTGCATGATTATGTGTGAAATCACTAATTATATATTTATGTAGTCATTTGCAGTTCCATTTGTGTGTATACACTTTTTATACACATAATAACTCCATTGAAAAATTCTCAAGTCATCAATATGATCTAGATAAGAGTAATCTTTTGTAACATCCTGATTGGTTCTGAAAGCCACCCAAAGGCGCCACATACCTGGTTGGTCACATGGCCTCAAACGCATCTACCAAAACGCCAGAGGCTGACGACTAGTAGCGAGGGCCTTGGGTGTGATAGGGGGAAACTATTCATTCATTGGAAGAGTACACAATAGAAATAAACAGATATACAATAGCGGAAGCAGTAATAATACCAAACAACAGTAATAGTGGAAGACTGATAAAGAAAAAACTGAAGCACATATATATATATATAATGATGCATGATTCATATATGTCTAGAAAAGAATCCAAAAAATCACAATGCTAAAATAAAGTACAAAACTATGTAAAAAAGAAAAATTGAAGACAGTTCATCAGCATCGCAAGCCTAAGCTTGGTCCCTTTCTCTCCAGCTCCGCAGCATGTCATGTACCTGAAGTAGAAGGGCGCTTGACCTTTTCTACACATGCAACAATATAATCTTTCTGGGCCCAAAATCATGGCCCATGTAGAGTGTGAGACAAAATCCCAGTAGGCAACCACCACGAGAAATGTGCCTAACAGTCAGTAAATATATGGCGGTAAAAGTACATAATGTAGTAAACAAGAAGGTACTCAACACTAAACAACCCACAGTTTCAAGAATTCAATTCACAAACAAGTAATCACCTACTAAAGCAAGTAGAAACAAACAGTTAACCCTATGACAAGTTTTTAAAGCCTAGCCCATATGGTTCAACCAACAAGTACTAGCAACCCTTTGGGAGGCACACACGGTCTCACCCCTCTGGTTCAGCTAAAGTATAGAATCTCTGGGGAGAACTCACCGTCAATTCCCCCTATAGTCTAGTATCATACTAAAGGTGCTCTGGGGAAGCACTCAATGTCTCATTTCCCCTTTGGCCAGCATCGAGGAACTACAGAAACTCTGAGGAAGCACTCAATGTAAATTTCCCATGTGGTCTCACATAGTAAAATTATAAGGACTCTATTGAAAAGCCCTAACATCTATTCTCCCTGTGGTCTACTACACTAGGTTCTCACGGCCCTATGTAATTCAAATAAGTATATAATGCGTAACAGACAAAGTAAACTCCAATAACTACTTGGTTATCATTTTATGTCATATCAGCACGTTAGAACTATAGTCCAACTATCCTACAATACTAGGCATAGAAATTAAATAGCAGCCAAAAAGGCAAACTAGACCCAACGGTCCAAATAAGAAAAACATGAATGGAAAAAATTTCTAAAGCATACCAATTAACCCTATTTACATTCAGTATCCTCTAATATATCATATATGCAAAGTAGGAAAACAATAGGGCTGAAACGGTAAACATGGAATACCCCGTTCAAGGGTATTGGTGGAATTTGCACAAAATATTCAATGGATTTCAAGGGAAAGGCACAAACCACATACCTTGGGGTTAGGAGGTCAATATAATTGAACCATGATTCTTGAATCTCCATAGAACACCATAGTTCTAAGAAAACGTCTAAAATGTTCAACCCACGTTAACTTGGAAAAGAAGAGAAAACATGAAATGAGGTTCCAGCAGAAGAGAGAACTCACCGATGAAATTCCAACACAATCAACGGTGTTTGATTCAGAGGGCAGATGAAGGATCGAGGTTCGTCAAAGATCCATGGTCGTATGGGTTCTCTCGGACAAACAGAACCTAAAAAAGATGGTTTTATCCGTCAAACGTGACCCTGGTGCATTTAATGTAAAAAAACAAAATAAACGGCATTTACTTTTGGAGTAGACAGTGTGTACATACTATTTTTGTACTCCTCTTTAGGCGGCCTCCATGTCACACCACAAGACCATGTGTGTGGCCATGACACGGCCAGAACACGGCCTCCTGTGGAAACAAAGTACACAATGTGTTCTTATAAATTACATGGCGTGTACTTAAAAAATTTCCATATTTTCATATTTTTCTCAAAAACGACTTAAAAAGGAAAAACATACCTGAAAAGAAGATATGGTTTCTTAAAAACTTCCCCCCTTAAAAAAATTCATCCCCAAATTTCCCTAGCATGGTGTAGAAGAAGAAACCTCAAACAGCTCGACCACTGTGATCATACATTGGCCTCCCTCTACCAAGTCTCGTCCTACACCCACCAGTGATGCCATAGCACTCATACCATAGGAACATAACAGCCATGGATAACCTTCGTACATAGATCAATAATCCAGATAGGATTCTCCTCAAGTGTCGCATCCACCTCGAGCTCAATCTCCTCGGGTTGAAAAACATGTGATAGGTCTGAAAAGTAATGTCGGAAGCGAGGGACATGAAAAACATCATTCATATCTCAGTACCTCTGAGGTAACTACAACCAATAAGAAAATGTCCCAACTCTCTCCAACACCATAAACGGATCGGCATACCTCGATGAAAGATGACCATGTCTCTTAATCATCTTTTGTCCCAAATGTAGTGTGACACGTAAAAAAACCTTATCCCCGACCTCGAACTCCAGAGGTCATCTCCGCTGATCAGCGTAAGGCTTCTATCGAGACTGTGCAGTAGCCATCCTCTTCTGAATCAACTCTATCTACTATGTGGTATCCTGAACAAGATGAGGTCCCAGCAAAGCTACATCTCCTTACTTCATCCACCATAAGGGTGATCGTCATGGATTACCATACAATGCATCATAAGGTGTCATTTGAATAGTTTCTTGAAAACAATTGTTGTCGGAAAACTCTACAAAGGTATATGCCTCTCCCAATAACCTATAAAATCCAGAATGCATGCTCGGAGGATGTCCTCATTCACTTGAATCGTACGCTCAGATTGGTCATCTGTTTGGGGGTGGTAAGTTGTACTTAAAAGTACCTGTGAACCCAAATCCTTATGAAACCCTTTCCAAACCAAAGAAGTAAAACGAGAATCCTTGTATGAAAAAATGGAGTGTGGAACTCCATGCAGACGTACAATATCTCGGATGTACAACCGCCCAAGCTCATCAACACAGAAGGTATCCTTGATTGGAAAGAAGTGAGAAACCTTTGTGAGTCTATTAATAACAACCCAAACAATGTCCTTCCCTCAAGGTGACCTTGGTAAAGTGGTCACGAAGTCCATCACGACATCATTCTACTTCCACTCCGGAATGGGTAACTGCTGGTCACTGATGCTCCGCCCTCATCTGCTGACAAGTGGAACACCTCATGATGATGCCAGCAACATCCCTCTTCATAACTAGCCACCAATACTTATGGTGTAGATCACAATACATCTTAGTGACACCAGGATGAACTTCCCAAACTGAGAAATGAAAATCCCGCATCAGCTCCTTGCGTATGTCTGCTGGCACCCATACGTGCCCCTAGAAACGCTAGACCTCATCCTTGCCTATGGTCCACCCAGTAATAGGGTCCTCTCTTGACACGCTTTCCCCTAGGACTAGGCCTTCAGAATCTGATATCTGCCTCATTCATACTCGATCAAGACGGGTAGAGGTAATATCTAGAGAATATAGAAAAGTCATCCCATGTCTGTCATGCTCCTCCAAATGCAACTCGCAGAACAGAGCCATAAGCTTCCACTCACAACTGGCCTCTTGAACTGCCTGAATCTGAGTCCTGCTGCTCAACGCATCAGCAATATTGTTGCCTTATCCATGTGTATCAGAAAGCTCTATGTTAAAGGACTGTAGGTACTCTACCCACCCTCGCTCTCTCAAATTCAGATCACGCTGAGTGAAAATCTTTATGAGACTATTGTGGTCGGTGAAAACCACATAATGCTCCCCCAGAAGGTAATGTCTCCAACAGCGTAGGGTATGAACAACAGCTTCCAACTCCAGATCATTCGTCGAGAAATTCCTCTCATGTGGCCTCAACATCCGAGACTCATACGCAATGACTCCATCTCCCTGCATAAGCATAGATCCCATCCTGATACATGACACATCATAGTAAATGGTATAGCTATTTCCCAGCTCTGGAAAGACTAGTATCGGTGCTGAAGTCAACCTCCCTTTCATCTCCTGAAAGGATGACTCATATGAATATGACCATAATAACTTCGTACCCTTCTTGGTTATACCTGTCAGTGGTACTGATATGCATGAAAAGTCCTGTATGAAGCTCCTGTAGTATCCATCCAACCCTAGAAAACTCCACACCTCAAAAATGGTCTTCAGCTGCACTTATGAAACTACCACTCTCACTTTCTCTGGGCCTACTGATACTCATGTCTCTGAGATAACATGACCCAAGAAGTGAATGTATTCTATTCAAAAGTAGCACTTTGAGATATTAGCATATAACTAATTCTCCCTCAGTGTACTCAAAATAATCTCAATATGGGTAGCATGGTCATGTAGAGTGTGAGAGTACACCATGATATCATCCACGAAGACCACTATGAATGAATCCAAGTATGGATAGAACACTCGGTTCATCAGTTCCATGAAAACTATTGGCAAGTTTGTGAGACCAAACGGTGTAATCATATACTTGTATAGACCATACCTTCTTTGGAAGGCTATAAGAGGTATATTTGATGGTCTAATGTGCAAATGATGGTAACCAGACCTCAGTTTAATCTTCCTGAATACCTGGGTTCCTCTAAGATGATCAAATAGATGATCAATCCTGGTCAAGGGATATCAATTCTTGACCGTCAACAAGTTTAGCTTTCGATAATCCACACAAAGCCTAAGGGTACCATCTGCCTTCTTAACAAATAGGATATGAGAACCCCAAGGAGAAGTACTGGGTTAGATGAAACCCTTTGCCTACAACTCCTCCAACTGCTTCTTGAGCTCCTGAAACGTAGTTTTAGCCATCCTATAAGAAGGAAAGGACACCGGTGCCACATCCGGCATGAGCTCAATAGAAACATCTACCTCACGCTCTAGAGGAAATCATGAAAAGTCCTTTAGAAATACATCCCTGAAATGATCCACCACTTGATTAATTATTACTAAGAAGTCCCCTAGTCATCCAGATATAGACTAGAAATCTAGGATGTAACTCCCCCTAGCCCATAATGCTCGGGTCCTTCTCTACTCGTCTGGACATCCCACTCGACTCTATAAAAAAAGATCCACCCTCTGCTGAAATGAAGCTCACTCTGAGGTGATAACCATCGATGACTTCCTAGAAGGGAACTAACCATTCCATCTCGAGAATGACATCATATACTGTCATCTCAAGAACATAAAGGTCCACTAGAAAGTGACACCCATCAACCTCTAGAGGGCACTCTTATCACTGAAGTACACTACCCATCCTAGTCATCGATGGCATGTCTAACATCAAGATATTGGTAGAGTAACAGATGCAGAGCCCAAGGATATCCACAACAGTAATAGAGATAATGATATGGGAAGCCCCTGTATCAAAAAGGGAAGAAGATAAAACTGAGGATTCTATGATCGTACCTCGAACTGCAGAGGGTCCGAGATCCTTCCCATGTTGGGTCTACTCAACTGCAAAAGTCTAGCCTACACCACGGCCCTATGACCCTTCATGAACACTCTTAGAAAATCCAATTTGTTATCGCTAAAGGACCGGTGACTGACCACCACGACCATGACATCCACCTCAGCCTGAATGGCTAGAAGAACTCCAGTTCCTAGACTGGTGAAAAACTGGTGGCACTGCACTTGAATGAGGCTTCATTGATGAACACTTATCACGAACTGCTGGTGAGAAAACCTGATAGAAATGCTAAAGGTGACCCATCTTGACGTAATATCGGCACTCCACTGGGTCTCTCTGGCCCTGCGACCTCATATGCCCAGCCCTTCCACACTGGTAGCATACCACCTGGCCACCTGAAGCTGAATCCCACCTACACGAATCTCCCCGTGTAGTCTCACTGTGGTGCATCCGGCTATCAACTGCTGAATCACCAAATCTGTATGTCAAGCCGCCCTGGATCACAATACTGAATTACCTCATATTCTACTCTGTGATCAGTTCCTGGTTGATGATGGAAGCGATGGAAATAAACCTGAAGATATTCACCTGAGATTGGATGTCTTATCTGAGTCCATCCTCAAACTTCCTTACTAGGAATAACCCATATCCTCCTATGAAGGGTGTGAAACGCTGAAACACGGTGAAACGAGAAGAATAATCCATAACCAAAAGAGTACCATGCTCCAGAATCATGAACTCCTGGGCTCGGTCGGCCCTCATGGTCTTCGAATAGATGTAGTCATAAAAGATGCATTGAAACCCCTCCCAAGACATAACCAACTGATCAACCGCCTATGAGATCATGTCCCACCACCTCTTTGATGAGTCTCATAACATGTAGTTAGTGAGCTTTACCCACTTGTATGGAGGTGTCTCTAGATACTCAAAGGTCATCAGCATGGCTTCTAGCCATGAATCTATTGCATGAGGTCCTCCTTCCCCTGAGGAAGTGGGAGGATTCTGCTGCTGGAATGCCGGCGTCAAATAAGCCATCGATGGGGAAAGAGGTGGTGCTCCCTGAAATGAATGAATCACCCTCATGAAGCCTTCCCTGAACTATGCATCATCACCAGTTATAGGTATAACTTCTAGTTCCATGACTGGAACAATAAGACGATTTGCAGGAAGTTCCTCTTTATCTATCTTTAGTGTCAGATCACCTCCTGGAAACTGGCGTACAACCGGGGGATGTCTCAGTGGCATGACTTTATAAGGTCAAGAACCCACCATAGATAAAGATATCAAGGACTAAAAGAAAGGAGTGTAATAAGGAAATAGGAAGAACAAAAGCACTCATGTTTTATAAATCAGGACTACATGACATGTACATTTCCTACATGGTGTGTTCACTGTAGTCATTCACATGGGTGTGTAATCTTGCCCTAACTGGTCGTGTAACACCCCAAACACATGGTGTTTTCTCCAAACACATGGCATGTACTTGAATCCTCTTCCCCATCCTGGGTCCTTCTACATGGTTAAGCCACACAGCTCTCCCAAGACAAGACTACATAGCGTGTTCACGGTAGACACGACGTGTACTAGACAAGCTTCAATGGCCCGTGTTGTTAGTGACACGGCCTGTGTACCCAGGTTGTTGTATACTGTGTGTTCCAAACAAACAAGGTGTGTACTAAGAAATAATAACACTGACCTATGTTGTTCATGACACGGTCGGGTACCTAGGTCAGACTACATGACGTGTTTAGATGACACACGACGTTTATTAGACACGACTCGGCCAACCTGTGTTGTTAGCGACACAGGTAGGCACAGGGTTGACACGACACGGCGTGTAGAGAAGATACATGGTGTGTTCACTCCAGATTTTTGTCATCCCGTGTCTCTTCCCACACAGCCTACAACACATTCAGAGGCTACACGGTGTGTTCATAGAGTACACGGTGTGTAATTAAGAAAAACTATTTCTTCCCAAATAGAAGAAGACATGGCGTGTACTTAACATTACACGGTGTGTATTCTAGGTTTTTCCGGATTGTAAGCCTCAGAAACTACTCCAGAACCCAGAAAAACACTGAAACTAACATTGAAAGTGACAAGTTATGATCTGTGAGGGTACATACTCCCCACAAATCATGGTTTGGCATCTTAAACATGTTATAACAATGTAGCAAGTCAATGATCCACAAAATTCTAGTCCATGAGGGCCCATAACACCTCAAGAAACAAAGTTTCACATCCATTAAAGAAAAACATTGCACAAAATGAATCCTTATCAAAAAGAAGGTATTATTATCAATGTATCTACTAAAACAACTTGCATATTCTACAAAACATGTATCACAACAACATTAAATTTCTAATTCACCCAAAATGGCTTTGAAAGAATGCATGATAATGTATTTCTAACAATGGACTATATGATGCATGAGATGGAATACCCTCATCTCATCGAGCTGTGACAGAAATAGAACCTCAATAACATCGACAATAATAGCACAAAGCATGTGAATAACCCAACGGTGAAATCAAATCAACTGTAAAATTACAAACTAGTAAAATTTAAATAAACGAGGTAGTATTGCTTTTCCATGTACAAAACTTAGCTACTCCCAGGAATAGCTTATTTCCAAGTACCTAGTCCATCCTATCCCTTTATAAAGGCTCCAAACAGTAAATCAAGAGAAAATAAATCCTCTGATACCACTTTGTAATGTCCCAATTATGGAAGACACCCAAAGGTGCCCCATACCCAGTTGGTCACATGTCATCAAGTGCAATTCCACAAATTCCAGAGGCTGCCGACTAGCAGTGAGGGCCGTGGGTGTGATAGTGGGGAAACTATTCCCTCATTGGTAGAGTACATAATGGAAATAAATAGATATACAACAGCGGAAGCATTAAGGATTCCAAACAATAGTAATAGTGGAATACTAATAAAGATACAACTGGAGAATATATATATATATATATAATGATTCATGATACATATATGTCTAAGAAAGCATCCAAACAAAGAACAATACTGAAATACAGTACTAAACCAAGTACAAAAGAATAATAGAATACAACTCCTTAGCATCACAAGCCTAAGCATGGTCCCTAACTCTCCATCTCCCTAGTATGTCAAGTACATGAATTAGAAGGGAGCTTTCCCTTGCCTAAACCTGCAACAATATAATCTGTTTGGGCCCAAAATCATGGCTCAAACAGGGTGTGAGACTAAATCCCAATAGAAAACCACCACGAGATATGTGCATGATAGTCAGTGAAAATATGGTGGTAAAAGTACAGAAATCATTAAACAAAAAGGTACTCAATAGTAAACAATCCATAGTTTCAAGCATTCAATTCATAAACAAGTAATTAGATACTCAATCAAGTTGAAACAAACAGGTAACCCTTTGGATAGTTCTCACGGCCTAGCCCATATGGTTCAACCAACAAGTACTAGAAACCCCCTAAGAGGGACACACATTCTCACCCCTCTAGTTCAGCTAATGTATAGACTCTCTGGGGAAGCACTCACCATTAATTCCCCCTATAGTCTCATATCTTACTAAAAGAGCTCTAGGGAAGCAATCAACGTCTCATTCCCCCTATGGCCCATGTTAAGGAACTATAAACACCTTGAGGAAGCACTCAATGTCAATTCCCACTATGGTCTCGCATCGTAAAATTATAAATACACTCTGGAGAATCCCTTACGTCCATTCTCCCTGTGGTATACTATAATAGGTTCTCACGACCATGTGTAAGTCAAATATGTTTAGTGTGTGTAACATCCAAAGTAATCCTCAAGAACTACTTGGATATCATTCTATAGAATATCCACACATTAGAACTATAGTCTTACCATCCTACAATTCTAGGCATAGAAAGTAACTAGCAGGCAAAAAGGAAAACTTGACCCAACGGTCCAGAAAGGAAAAACATGCATGGAAAATATTTCTAATGAATAACAGTTAACGCTATTCACATTCAGTATCCTCTACTCTAGAATATATGAAATGAAGGAAAACAATAGGGATAAAATGGTAAACACGCAATACCCTGTTCAAGGGTATTGGTGGAATATGCAAAAAATATTCAATGACTTTCAAAGGAAAGGCACAAACCACCTACCTCGGGGTTAGGAGAAAAATATACTTGAACCACGAGGCTTGAATCTCCTTATAATGTCGTATATCTAAGAAAACATCTACAAAATTAATCCCACGATAACATGGAAACTAATAGAAAACATGAAATAAAGTTCCAGTAAAATAGGGAACTCACCAATGAGATTACAACGCAATCAACAGTGATTGATTCAGAGGACGGATGGAGGCTCGGGGGTTAATCGAAGATCCGTGGTCGTACAACTTCTCTCAGACGAATGTTACAAAAAAGAAGATGGTTCTGTCCATCAGACGCAACCTCGGTGCGTTTAATAAAAAAATCAAAATACAGGGCATGTACTTTTGTAGTACACGGCGTGTACTTACTATTTTTGTAATCTACTTCAGGCGGCCTTCACATCACCCCACACAACTGTGTGTGTGGCCATGACATGGCCAGCACATGGCCTCCTACGACAACGAAGTACACGTCGTGTACTCATAAAGTACACAGCGTGTACTTCAAAAATTTTCTGATTTTTCTATTTTTCTTAAAAAAGACCAGGAAAGGAGAAACATATATGAAAAGAAGATTTGGGCTCTTACATATTTACTCAATTTCCAATAATTGAGTTAAACATCCATGTCGTTGGTGTTGTTTTTACAAGAATATGTGTGAATGTACTATAATGTATTTACACCGAATATCCAATCATATTGAGTGTATTTTTAATTTTCAAAAATATGTTTTTCATGATTTATTCTTAACCTAAGAATACGGTCTTTATATGTGATTTCCACTCAATTTACAATCCATTGAGACAATTTTTTTTGTTATACATCAATTAACATTTATATGGTGTATATACTATAATTCAACATAGTATATCATGAATCCATTTATTCTCATGATATTATAAGGTTTTTATTCTGTCATTATTATTTGTATTCAAGCGTCTCCCATTTGGTTAGGAACTCTAACTAAAATATCATTTTAAGGGTTTTAAAGATTTATTCTCCTAAATATTTCTCATTAATGTCCAGGTTTTAAAGATGGTTTAAGGGATTTATTTATATGGACATGAATGTTTTAAAATTAAAATTACTTTTAAAATTTTCAAATTAGTATGGGAAAAATTGATTCAAAAATATCTTTTAAACGTTTTCTTGATAAATAGTGATAATTTTTAATGTTTTCAAAAAAAAGGGATATTTATCTCAAATAGTTTTAATGATTATTTTCATCTATGTAAATATAATTCATTATTCTTGATTGAGGTTGATTTGTTTTAATAAAATCTTTTATATTGTATTTAATGAGTTATGTTTGAAAGTGGTTGTTCTATTTTTGTACCATTCCAGGTTTGTGGTTAAAAAATTGATATTTCATATGCTCTATTTAATATAAATGTTTAGATTATGTTTCATCTTTTTCATATGTGGAATGAATTGGACATAGTAAGTGACGAGTGGATCCCGCTAGATCTCCTCGATGAATCATCAGGTCTCATGAGACAAACTAGTGTTTTGACACAAGGCCTTGAAAAATTCTTTATTTGTAGTCTTGGAAGAAGGCATTGACTATGTGGTTATGATGTTCGGAATTATACATTACATCATTATGAAATTAATTATTGATATTATATGTGATTATTAGACTAATAGAATATCTTTTGAATAAGTAAATGGAATTATTTGATTTATATTTTCTTTGTTATACTGATGTTAAAATTCAAAAGTATTTTTTTAATCTTATACATTACTCTATATTTTTTTGATTATTTAGGAATGTTTCCGCTATATTTTTATCCTTACTGAGCATTTGAGTTCACCCCTTTATTATGTTTTCTTTTTCATAGGATTTAGAAAATTATTTTATATTTTACCTTCATGGATAGTCTATGGGTTATGAGTGTGTTCAAAGGGGACACAATGTTGTATTTTTATATTTCAGGGAGTAATTTAAAACTTATGTATGTATCTAGTACTTCCAAGGATACAAAAATAATGGGTCTTTCAAAACTTTATATCTTGTGATCATGCTAATGTTATGTAATAATGCACTGACTGAGGGTAACTAAGGTTAGGGCATTATTGTTTATATCAAAGGATGTTTAATACAAACTTTGGAAACTAGATTTAAAAAACACTGATTAGAGAACATTACCCTAATATAGACGTTCAGTATTTGTATAGAATAACTTCCTATAATTTTTGTAATGTATATATTTTGCATATTTTTAAATAAATACATCCTTGTTTGGATACTTGTAGGTAGAGGGGGCACTGAAACAGATAAACATATCAGTGAAAACCCTGAAAAGAAATTTAGATCTTGACTCAAGGTAACCTAGTACTTGATAATGGGCCTTGCTGCACTCTAGATTACAACACTTCTGGGTTGTTTTCAAATGATAATTGAAGTTTTCGTTAGAAACCAATTTAATTTATTTTAATATAATATCATAATAAATAACTTTGATTAATATTATGGTGTTTTAAATTTAAAATAATGTTTCATGATATTCTCTAAATAATTTTATGACAATTATTACTCACACTATACTTTTAATTTTTAGTCAATGACTGGATTCCACGGAATCCATAGTTACAATGAACATGATGTACAAAGTGGGAACAATGGTGGATATGAGAAAATAAATTTAATGTTGATAGGTGTAAAAGATATCATGTTCATGAAAAAGTAGGTTTCCAAAAATAGGATCAACAATTTATATATTAACCAAATCTCAATATCAACAAAGGAGAGAAATGCAGATAATGGTAAGAGCTGTAGTAGTAGAGACCGTGGAGAAAAGAAATCTCAATTTTCATCATGCATGAAATTTGGAAGGGGGATCCCAGTAATGTTACTAAATGGAATCAATAAATGATTTATGTGTGGGAAGGAACGACAAAAAGTAAATAATTACCGAGGAAAAATGAAAAGTATTGTGGAAGAAAATAAAAATGATCCTAAGAATATAATTACCATCATTTGTCATAAATTTAGGGGACCTTGTCATTAGCCGAGTCAATTCCCTATTCTATTGGATAACCATTAGTTCAAGGAAGAACCTATGTGGAAATAAATGGATGGAGAAATGTTTACAAGTATTAATGATCTTTGTTTATGGGACTACGTTGAAAGACTTTTCCCTTGTATATGTAACCATGCATATTGTTATGTGAAAATTCTATTTGAGGTAGAATTATCTTTTATTTTCTGCATATAATATTAAAGAACCATTTGGGTTTACTTGATCCTTAAATTGAGGTAATTACAGGTTATTACATTTTGGGATGAAAATGCAAGGAATGAGATAACATTTATGGTTAAAATATGTTAGGGACATTTTTTAGGAATTTATCTCATTTTTTAGAATGTTATAAATTATATAGTTTTGGAAAAAGGGAAAAACATATACCATGCCTCAACTAGTGTTGTTAGACAAAGATACGGGAATCGAACCCACAACCAAGGTGCGGTAAGGATTTCTTGCCTACCATTAGACTGAAAGAAGTCCCTGGTTAGTATGACTAATAATTTTTAGTTAAATAATTTTATGGATCAAGAATATGTTGATTTTTGGAACATATGATTTATTAGATTGTTATCCTTACTATGAGAAAATGATTTGGTGATTAGGTGATAAATGTTATTTTGGAAGACGTTAACTCTTTTGGGAACACTATCTGCCTAAGGAAAATAAAATAATATGGGATTTTACTTGAGGAGTAATGGTGGACTTTTAGGTTGTAAGAATATATGTTTTTATTGTGAACTTATAGTGTTTTTGGTTACTTATTGAAAGGATTAACCTATCATAGAGAATAAGTTTTTAGGTTAATTACTTTTATGTAGGTGAATTTAAAAGTAGTGAATGTTATTTGGAGTTAAATGTTATGATTTATCATGGAAGATTATGTAATCAAATCCTTATGAATTTTTGTTTTCAAACTTAGTTTGTATTATTTTGAATAATTTTATGGAAATTTTTTGTTGAATGGAATTTGTTGAACTTTGGGTATTGTTTGTTTAATTTTGGATATTAAGAGTAGTATTTTGTTATATAAAGGATTATCATTTTTGGGGATCATCTAATATTGTAAAAACAATTATAGTTTTGGTTAATTTCTAATGACAAGTGAAATATAGAGTTCATATTTTGTGGATTATGTGATTCTTTTTATGTTGATTATAGCACTTTAGGTGTGACCAAGTCATCTTGAATACTCATCATCTAGAGAAAATATTAGTTTACAATATAAATTTATTAAAGGATAAAACTATACTTGTAAAGTGATTATATCTTCTTATGTTCTTAATCAATCTCAAAAATAAATTTTTCAACATTATGAAAAGGAACTTAAGACAAAAAAATGTGGTCCATTTTTTCCAAATGGGAAACTAATTACCGTTTAAACCATCACATTTCTATGGTTTTTTTGTTAACATTCTCTTGATCATGTTTTATACCACTCTCAATCTTAACATGACACTTAATTTATCTTCCATATCAATGTTTACATACATGGAACCCTAGTATGGGTTATCTAGAGTGACCTTTGTACTTCTCTTTCTGTCTTTTAATGTGATAGTTTTATTGACTCTTTTTATGATGTGGTACTTTCAATGATGTTCCCAAGCCCAATTTTAAAATTGTGAGGATGTAATTTACAAAAGGGGGAATAATTTAACACCCAAAGATTTCATATTAAGTTATTTTCTTTAAAGTAATTCAATAGTATGCACTACACGCAAAACTAAATTCAAGCGCACCACGACTTACCAAACTAGCCGTTCAAAAATCAGTATGGAATATTATTAATTCAATTTTGAATTTTATATACTCCATATAATTTAAACATCCATATTATGTGTTTCTTAGACATAATATAATAACAAATTCAATTTTTCAGATAAAAAAAGTATTTCTCAAAAATAAAATTTTACTGCATTTTTATGGGTAACCCCTTTTAAATCCAATATTTAACACTTTAATATATTAAATTTGACAAAATAAACATTATATTTAGAATAAGGACCTAAAAATTTAGTTTGGATGAATTTCTGGTGCTTTTCTGATAACTTTCATATTTTGATGAACAATGAAAAATAATAAATTTTAATTGAAAACAACATTTTCAATCAAAATAATTTATAGTGTTAATTTATAAATTTGAGTGGGTATGAAGTATAATTATATTATATTTTTCTCATTTAATACAATTTTTTCCCTTGTAAGTAATTTTACATTTAAATTTGATATAAACACATATCAATCCTTTGATATTTTTAACTTCTCAAAAACCAGCTTTCTGGTTTTGACAACCTGAATATTTCCTCAAATTAATTAATACAACTTATATGTTTTAAATTTTATGAAATATAAATAGTTATTTAATCTAGAATATCAAAATTATCTTAGGGTGATTTTTTGTTATTTTTCAAAAATCCTTCAATTTTTTATGAATAGTGAAAACACTACATTATTGTTTACAACTGACTTTTATTTAAATAATTATTTTTTATTTAAAATTATTTTATTGTAAAAATAGATGCATAATATCTATATATGTTCATTTTAATTCATTTATGTCATTTTATAATATTTTAGATGTATAAATTTTTATCAAACCTTTTAACGCCTTATACCCACCTTCTAGGCACATTTGCAAATTTGCATAATACATAATTTTACCACTTTTTTGAATTGAATTTCAAAACTCCAAGAGACAATATTGATATACCAAAGTAAAATGTGGTTCAATAGGATGAAAATAATTATTGGTGAATAGTAACTTTTGAATTTTATTTACAACGTTTAAAAGTAAATAGGGTTATTAAAGGTACAAATGATATTATAATGACTCTAACACATGTCCAAATTCTACTGGATAAGAATATTTTTACCAAATGAAGCCTTATGAATAAAATATGATACTTTATGATCCACTTGGATTAGATTAGTAAATTTATTATTATTTTATTTAAAGAAGATTTAAAAGTGTAAAATTCAATGTTTAATAACTAAAACATTTCTAATATAGGGTTATGCATAAGATAAATTCGACTATAAATATTCATTAAAATGATAAAAATACTTACTAAATCATGGTATTTTATATATAATTATTATTAATTAAATAATTAAATTTATTTATGAATCAATGATGATGCCGCAATTACCAAAATAATGAAAAATTAAAGTAATTGATATTATAAATATTAAAATAAATATAAATTGAGAGTTTTGAGGAATTACAAGAATTTTATAGGTTAATATCACCTTTTAGGGTATATTTAGTGAATTTATTTTGATTTAATCAAGTTTATATAACTTAAACAAAAAAACCAAATAATAAATAGTGTCAAAATTGACATAAATGGGGTTTTAAAACAAATTTTATATTATTAAATAATATAATATTCCTATAAATCAAATACTTGGACAAAAGACTCATATAATTATAGTTCTATTATTAATTTATCACTTGGGGTTCTCTTGGATTTTTATAGTGCGTTTATTAACCATTTATTTTAATAATACAAGAATACATGGTAAAAGTTAGACTATTTAACTAAGAGTTAAATCTTAAAAATAAGGTTAATATACTGATCTAAACATATATAAAACGTATTGGTTGGGGGTTTTTCGATCCATCCTCTCCATAACCTTGAAATAAATATATTTGGAGACACTATAAACCAAAAAATTATTTTATAATAAAATAATATTTCATGATTTTCCTAAAATGACTCTCACATATCTCATAAAAGGGTACTTCCCCTTCTCTTAATTTCACATATCCAAATCCATTTTTCTCAATAAAAACATGATAAAATGTCCCCCAAACTAACATCACTTCAACCTAGATTCCTTTATTTGATCATAAATTCAACCTATGTTTCCCTTCTGATCAAATCAAAAGGAAGCACCCAATGAAGATGTAATAATTTCATCACTCTTTCAAAGTTCATTTCCTCTTCCACTTCCTCTTTTTTTGTTGTTTCTCTACCTAAATAATAACTCCAGTACCTTCAACATACTCTGATGTTATTATAAATATGGTACAAAAAATAATAATTTTTCTACCCATCTTTTAAATGACAAATTCACCATACGTGCGTACATACGGCTTACCATCTTCACGTCGTGGTGTAGTTTGTTATTCAACACTTCATTATTTGGATGGGTATAATAATGAGTATAATTTTAGTAAATAATAAATATAACATGTTAATGATTATTTAAATATTATATACCATCCAATTACATACGATTTCACCATCAATATAATAATATTATCACTTGTGCGTACGTACGGGTTACAGTTTCCATGAACGTGATAAGATTCATTCCCCATCGTAATCATTCAAGAATAATTTTCATTTTATGTTTAAAAATAATTTCTAATAACTTAATATAATTCTGGATATAAATCCAATACATCTTATCCATAAAAAACATGACTTACTTAACCAAATAAATGCAGGAAAACAAATCATTTAACACCTGAAACAATGATACTACTGAAATTTTATTAACAAGGAAATATTAGAAGATCATACATGATATCATATTTAGGTATGTGGTTATTTTATAATTTAATAACAATTATTTAACTATTATACTATAGGTTAAAGTACCCTCGACTAAGGAAATGTACAATGTAAGGGTTTTCATCTCACTTTTTATTCCCATGAGATTCATGCTATATTTTCCACTATTTCCTTTTGTCTGGTGTATGTACTACCCATGATTATATACTTTGTGTAATATACATTAATTTATGGGTATTTGAAACTTCATTGTATGATCCTTATTTCATGGGTTGTAGGATTCTTATGTTACCAAATCGGTAAGAGACTTTATAATTTCAATTTCCACTCATTGGGTTTTACGCAAACTTCTTTGATTATTTTAATCCAAGATTATGTGTGAAATAACTATTTACTTAATTTTTTAGTAATTTAAACTCACCTTTATGTGGATATAATTTTGATACACATAATAACACTATTTATAAATTCTCAAGGCATCGATATGAACTTGATAAGAGTAATCTTAACTCAATTTCCATTCATTGAGTTAAACATACAAGTCATTGGTGTTGTTTTTACAAGAATATGTGTGAATGTAATATGATTTATTTACACTGAATATCTAATCATATTGAGTGTATTTATATTTTTTACTCATAATTATGTCATTGATTTATCTTTAACCTACATATACAGTCTTTACAAGGGATTTCATCTTAAATTACATTTCATTGGGACTTTATTGTTGTTATGTGCCAATTCACTTTTATATGGTGTATATACTATACTTTGACATAGTATATCATGAATCCCATTATTCTCATTGTATTTTACGGTTTTTATTACCTCAATTATTTGTATTCATGAATCTATCATTTGGTTAAGAACTCTATCTAAAATATCATTTTAAATGATTTAATGATTTATTCTTCTAAATATTTCTCATTAATATCCATGTTTCAAAAATGGTTTTAAGGATTTATTTATATAAAAATGAATTTTTTTTGAAATTAATATTCATTTTTAAATGTTCAAAATGTTATGGGACACTTTTATTCAAAAATCTTTTTTTAAATGTCCTCTTTATAAATAGTGATACTTCTAAATGTTTTCACGAATAAATAGATATTTCTCTAAAATAGTTTTACTGATTAATTTTGCATATGTCAATAACCATAATTTTTTTTATTGAGGTTGATTTATTACAATAAAATCTTTCATATTGTATTGAACGAGTTATGTTTGACTGTGGATGTGCAATTTATGTGATATTAATGGTTTGTGGTTAAAATATTGACATTTCGTATGACATTTTTAATAATAATGATTAGATTATGTTTCAAAATTTTCATATGAGTAATGGATTGGACTTAGTAAGTGATGGTTGGAGCCCTCTATAGCTCCTCGATGAATTGGTAGGTATCATGAGGCAAACTAATGTCTTGGAACAAGGTCTTGACAAAATCTATATTTGTAGTTGTGACAAGAGGCGTTGACATTGTGGTTATGATGTATGGAATTATGAATTACATCATTATTAAATTAGATATTGATATTACATATGATTATTAGACTATTAGAATATCCATGTGAATAAGTAAATGACATTATTTGATTTATATTTTTCATAATATATAGACGATTAAATTTAATAGTCTTGTGTTTTAGTCTTTTACATTACCTTAAATGTTTATTCTTACTTATAAATGATTACTATATATTTATATCCTTAATGATTATCTATGATCACCCATTTCATATGATTTCTTTTTTCCAGGATGTGAATATGTATATTATGTCTCACCTGCAGGGATAGGATAAGGGTTATGAGTGTGTCTAAAGGTGAAAAAATATTGTATTTTTTTCATGGTTTAATTTAAACCATATGTATGTATCTAGTAATTCAAAGTATACTAAACTAAATGGTATTTTGAGACTTGATATCTTGTGATCATTCCAATGTTATGTAATAATGCACTGACTCTGGGTAACTATGGTCGATGGTGTTACAATCATAAATAATCATATCATAACCTATCAAATTTATTGGGTATCATAAAAATATAATCATATCATATCCTATGGAAATAATAGGTTTCATAATCATTTCATCATAGACATAACCCACGAAAATAAGTGGGTTTCAGGATCCTATAAACAATGAATATGAAATGGGTTCAATAAATATAATTCCCCTCAAAACAAAATCCTTTCTGAGAAATAATATGAATGTAAAAATTGAAGAAATTACCTATAAATTCATTATTAACACCAATAGATGTTATCATAGATGGTAATTATTTTAAATATCATTAAAAAACATTTCTTGAGAAAAATAAAAATTATTCTTTGAAAGATTAATTTTTATTATAACATAAATCAATTTGAAACCCTTTTTCTTTGAAAATATATTCAAAAAAATATATATAATGCTTTAAAAAAGATAGAACATTTTTAAAATAATTTTCGTTGAAAATTATCTTCAAGGATGTTTTGAAAACATTTTTTAAAACATTTTAAAAACATGGTTTTTGATTATAATATATTTTCAACATAAGAGAGAGACAGATAGATTTTACTTAAAAATATTATCATAAGTACCATATAGTGTAAAAAAGGGAACTAACATGTGATAATATTTAGAATAAATATAGGATAAGGAAAATCATGAGTTTTATTTAGATATGGATCATTATATTTCATCAAATACACATGGTGATTAACAATCATGAAAAGTGATGAGATTCTTTTAATAAACTCTTACAACATTGTTACTTGGGACCAAACACATCACGAAGTAAAATAAAATATCAGGAAGTATAAAATTTCATGATGATAAGGAGATTATTAAAATTAAATGGATGAATATACACCTCAGAAAAGAATTTAGGTTATTAATAATACATTATTCAAGAAAAAGGTAATTTGAGAAGAAACATTTTTTACCGATTTGGTTACATCTGAAAATTAAACCCCATGAAATAAAGTTCATTAAATTGATTTTTTAATACCCATATATGTAATTAAAATATTTATGAAATAAAATCATGGGTAGTACATAGACCATTAAAAATGAATTAGTGGTGAACATAGCATGTATATCATGAAATTAAAAAGTGATAATAAATCCCCTTACCTTGTATGTTGAATCTCGTCGTACTCTTTCAAACCACCTGTATAATAAAAATAAATTTATTATACATATTTTATAATACCATATTATTATATATAGTATATTATATGTTCTATTTATGACTTTATATTACCTTATTTTTAATGATCCTATGTTAAGGATTCACTTCAGGTAATATTCTCTTTTTTCATCAAATTTGTAATAACTTATGATATCATTTTTCCTTATACTTAGATCATGTATCCCGAATGTGAACCATGATTTAAATATAACTTCTATTCATTATATTTATATTATTGTATTATACATATTATAGAATTATCAAATGGAATACACCATTCCATGAGATGGTAAGTTGTAAGTATGCATGAACGCGGTTTCTGTTTTTGTTGTCGTACTGAAAAAAAAATATGTAAATGAAATATGTATATATATATATATGTATATCTATATATAATTATTTCATTAGAATAACTATAACATAAATGTCATAAAATTTCACTAAACCCATCATTAATAAATTCATTGTGGTGGGTGAACGAATCACATCTCTTTGAGTGGTCGGTAGTCCACACTTCCTCAAGTGAGATTATTGTATTAAAAACAAATGGAATGTTAAATGTATGTGTTATAAAATAAAAAAATTAAGTTAAATAAATAATAAATATCATATATAACATATATTAACATATTTTCAATCATAATTACCTCCATGATAGGTGGTAAGGAAAAATTGAATAATCATTGTTTAGTGAGGAAATAGTTCGTCCTACACATAAACTGTATGTCCATTGTCCATTAGATAGAGATACATATAATTTTAGGTTGAATATAGATTAATATATTTAATATTTATCTAATTTGAATGTAAAAAAATTATAATATCATTTATCATTAATAAATAATTATTCAAAAGGTAGTTTTTAACAACAAAAAATTATTTTTCACTATTTATCAAAAAATAAATTTCCTCAAAAAAATCCCTAAAATTGACCCTATGATAATTTAGATATTATGATTTAAAAATGAAATTTATTTTACCAAATTATAATTATTCATTTTTCTAAATTTAATTTTATTATTAAAAGCATTTCATTCAAGAAAACATTATTTTAAAACATAAAATAACTTTTCAAAAAATAATATCCTTAATTATCAATATGTCTTATTTATATAAAAAAATTATAAATAATATTTAAAAAGTCATTATTACTATTAATATTAATAATTTTAATGTCTAGGTTACAATTATTATATTTAAATAATTATAACATTAAAATATTTTTTCGAAGAAACTTTGTGTTGTGTGTGACGTACACTAAGTAAGTGTTGTGTGTATCATACACCAAGTCAATGTTCTGTGTAATGTATGTCATGTTGGTGTTGCATGTAATATATAATTATTTGGTGCCATGTGAAATTAATTTTTGGCTTAATGCAGTGCAAGAGACAAATGAATATTTTTTTTATTCAATAAAAAGTCTACAAAAACTCTGGGTGAAATAGTCGCTATTCAAGCTTCTCATATATAAATATTGCATCATCATATACGAATATTCAATGAATTTCCAGAATACACATCCAAGGACTATAATATTTTAGTTTCTCTGTATACTAGAAAAATAATATTCATATTTTTTGAATGATATTAAATATCTCTTACAATGATCTTCTCATATAGTAATCCTCATAAGAGTACCACACACAAACCCTTATTCAAAATATAGTGTATGAATCATAATAAAGGTATAGACTATATTCTCAAAAAGGTTAATGTATGGGATATCAATAAATTATTAAATGAATTTATAAGATAAGAATAAGAGGGTTTGATTATGAAAATAATATCAAAATTTCATAATCAACCTTTCATAGATCATAAATATGAGTTATGGTATAAAACCATATCATTTTAGAGAACATCAACAACAATAGTGATAAATAAACCTAAATTAATAATGAACTATAATATCTTGTCATAAAAGTGTGGAACCATCATAAATATCAAAAACCATTTCATATATCGAGGTTAAGTACCAAGACCATCAACATGGAGGATAAAGACGTATCACTTGTTTTTCATTGTGGATCTTGATTCACTTGTTACCTATAGTGGATCATGACATTCATTTTTCCAATTGGGGATCTGGATGCACATTTTCCATAGTGGATTAGGAAACACTTATTTTTTATAGTGGATCAATACCAATGAATTGTCTCCCACAATTATCTCAAAAGATATAAATAATTACCCAGTGAATTAGAGGGGATATATGTCCCACCCATCTCATAATGAGAACTGTACTTATATGTGACACAACATCCAAAAACATTCAATATAACATCATATCATTACATGTTTAAAAAAATGGAATTCAAAAACACTTTCATAAATTCCCAATATCATAACCCATGAAAAATAAATGTGCTACAAAAACATTTAATCGACATAAAAATTAGCAATTTATAAAATGAATAAGGATATAATCAATAAATCTTGTCTATAGTAAATCTTATTTAACATCAAATTATGTCATTTTAGATGGAAATTATTCTTAATTATCTCTATAACATTTAATGAGGAATATATACTTTCAAATTTTGTATTTTTTTTAAATAGAAATAAATTTTAAAAATTATTTTAATTAAAAGTATCCATGGAAATATTTAAATGAATCTTTAAAAATCATTTAAAATATTTCATGAGAAACATATATATTCCATTTCGAGAGTGATTTTTTAAAAACAAATATTCATAAAACATATTTGTATAAATTAATCTTTGAATATAAAATTTGAAACATATAAAAAAATATCTAAAATAATGTTTTTTTCTTGAAATTTTATAATACTATTCATCTTGTACACATTAAAAGAATTATTCTGTTTACATTTTAAGTAAAATACGAGATGGACATGTTTTTGAAAACGACATGGAGGTTCGTTTAATCAATTTTTTTAAAAATTATTACATGGATAAAAATTTATTTAAATAATTATTTAAATAATTATAAAACATATTTGAAAAAAATAAAAACCGTATTTTTGGAAAATAATGGGTCTTCGACAAAATAGATAAATAACAATTATTTATCTTTAAATCATTATTTTGGTTTTTTGAGTTTATAAAGACAAGAAAATGATCGGAAACATTTATTCTCATGAAATAACTAGAGGATAGTTAAATTAATGATTTTATTTATAGGCGGATCAAAATATTTCATTATCAAAATCATAATCCTAATCAATGCTCATAATCAGTGAGATTGTAATAAAAAATCATTAACACTTCAGTATATTTTGAATCGTATATAAAATAATAGATTAAAATAAATTAATAATTAAATAACATTAAAATAAGTACCATAATTATATGAAATGTTATTGGGTATGTATATTCACTTCATAAATGAAGATACATGCACAACATAACATATATCTCTAGGAAATAAAATTGCGAAAACAATCCATTACTGCTTCAGTAACCTTTGAACCATAAATCCCATGAAATATAGATACAAAAATAGATATGTAAATCCAATTATTTTTCAGGATAATTATTATAAAATAAATTATTTTTTATATAGAACATGTATAACAATTCAGAAGTGAATATGGATTTTCTCTCATCAATGTAAAAAAAGTGAGACATAAATCACATACTATAATTCCCAATATCCATAATACACATTAAAAAATATAATATTATTATTATATGTTTCTTATAAAAATATTTCATAATACATTATATATATATAACCATATATTATTTAATTATAACCTTGTATTACTTATTTATTAATAATTCTATGTTAAAATCACATTTCGAGCAATAATTGCTTTTTTCACATATGTTTTGATTTGTTAATTTCTGTAGTCTTAATTCAATCCTGGTTAAATGATATCAGTAATTTAAACCATTATATAATTATAATATATATTGTATATATGTATATATATATAATGATACATAAAATATAGATATAGAAAATGAAATACACCAATCGTAGAGATGGTAGGTCATACATACGCATTATCTGTTTTCCATGTTTTTGTCGAAAAAATGTAAAGATGAGTAAATAATATATTACCATTAAATAATGTTTCTACATAATATCCATAAAATATGTTCATTAAAATAATCTATATTATAATCCATGTAATACATGAATGAATCATATCACTTCTTGAGGTGGTAGTCTGCCTTACACATGAACACCGTAATCGTATTCATACAGAATGGAATGTAAGAAGGAATGTGTGATTTAATTATTTAATAATAATAATAATATCAAATATATAATATATAAAAAATCAATTCATCATTATATTCTTCATTTAGAGGATGATATGTAAAACTAATAACATCGATTTAGGATGTTGTATTTTATTTTACACACAAATGATGACTTCATAACATATTTGGTAGAAGAGGAGATGGATATTGGTTATGAAATTAAAATAATAACATATAATTATATATAATAATTTTATTTTATTATATAATAATTTTTAAATATTAATTTAATGTTGAGGGGATTAAATTAAATAAAAAGCTTAATTTAGGGCATTACAACTTCTTCATACAACTTATTTTGGTTTTCACAAAAAGGGTTCATTTGTTGGATTTATGGCTGAAATAAGGATTCTAGGATGAGATTACATAATTAAGGCTGTTATTTTTTTAATTTATTCTCTCAAAAAATGGGTTTTCTAATGTGAGAATTAGATAGGAGAGTGGGTGGCCTTTTATAAGTGAGGTGAGTGGCATAGTTGTAAATTTTGAAATGAAAAATGTGTACCAATGTTTTTCATATAAAATAGGGATCCCAAATGGGATATTATTAAAAATAAAATTTTTAAGGTCTAAATATGTTTATTCAATGTGTATTGGACAAGTTTGGTGTCATTTTTAATCCTTTTCCTTTTATATTATCCACCGGTAAACTCATTTTTACCACAACCATAGTAAATAGTATTTAATTTTTAATATTAATTATGATAAAAAAATTAAGTTGAACATATTTGAAAATATTTCATGTTATGATTCCAAATATGAAATCCATATTTAAAAATTCCACTAAAATAAGTGTCAAATTTTAATAAAAAACTAATCCCGTAAAGGATATTAGAAATCAGAATTTGAAAGGCATAATGTCCCAAAGATTAAAAAAATTCCTATCAAAATATAATTGGAAAATTATTAAAATATAATAAATTGGATTAATAGATATATAATTTATTATTTTTTATATTAAAACCATCTTAAAAAATTAATATGTTTTTAAAATCTTTTGAAAAAATGAAAATTCTTTACAAAACCCGTTATTTTTCACAATTCAATAAAACTATTATCTTTAAAAAAATTAAATAACTAACACTAACATAATTTTGAAATGGTGATTTAAAATGTAAGTTTAATTGTGTAAATAATTTTTCTAAATAAAGAAAAAATACGTTTAAAATAAGTGTGGAAAATATGACCCAACTAGTCTTTAGAAAAGTACATTTGTAGAAATGAAAAAATTTATTTATTCTTATGTTTTTCTAGAATAATATAACATTAATGTTAAAACAATTTAGTTAAAAATATAATATATATAATTCATTAAAATAATTCATCAGAAGTAATCTATTTAATTTCTTATGGTAAAACACGTCAGTCTGTAAAAAATATTTTTAAAATAAGGATTTCATTTATATTAAAATATTTTTTTATTTTCATTTATAATTAATTGTTCATTAAAAAATAGTTTTATATACATCTGTAAGCCATATGTTATTACAATTTAGAAAATAATTTTCATACAGGTCATTCAAATGACTATGTCAAAACTATTATATTAAATAATAATATTTTAATCTTATGTCATGTTTTTTTTAAACTCGACATATCATGTAACACAATCTATAATCAATGATATATGTAAAGTAAAATAAACACTGTGTTGTGTGTAATGAAATCTAAACATGGCGTTGCATGTGATGAAAATTTTCAAAAAGGCTAAATTTATTGAATTATTTTTACAATTTTTTGGGGTGTTACAAATCATATGATATATTATATTTCAATAATGAGAAATATTTCATGAAATATATATATAAATATATATATATAATAAATACATAATTAAAACCATCCTTGAGTGGTTTTTATGGAAAATGAATTACATCGGTTCACGAGGCAGTACTCCTCCATAAAAATGAACAACTATTTAATTTCCCAATTAATAAAAAAGAGATGAATACAATATAGTCCATTAACATAACAAAATCTAAATATAATACAGAAAAAAATTTTATTATATCGTCATGGTTGAACATTATTTGAAGGACATGGAATAAAAAATAAAATAAAAATGATCGTTATGAAATATACCACTTCTTCGGAAAACCTATTTAGGTTTATACCTAAAGCCTTATGATGGTTTTTTTTCAAAACTAGGAGTATAAGTGGTGGTGAGGGTTTTAAGGAATGTAATATGGAATTTATTGTTTTGAACCAAATGGTCCATGAAGGATGAATAAGAGAGGAGTGGGGTACCATTTTATATGTGAATGTAGGTCACTTTTGGAATTTACTAGAGTAATAAATATTAATATTTTCATATTCAAATAAAATAATTCCAAATGGAAAAGTATTTTAAATTTAAATAGGAAAATGTTGAAATATGTTAATTAACAAGATATATTCATGTTTAATTACCAACCTGACCCTTATATTTTTGTTTAACACCCTGATAAACCCATTTAAACCTTATCCATGGGATCAACTTCTTCAAACTAAAAGGATAGTAAGATTAATTGTATGATAATTATTGGATTATAAATTAAAATTTGATGATATTTTATAATTATTATCATCATATTTTCCCTCTTTCATGACTTTTAGGATGTTTAAACAATTGAAATATTTTTATTTAACATAAATTATCATAAATTTCATTTTGACTCTATTCATTATTTTGACATTAAATATATGTATATATTGATGAATTTAGAAATTGCTAAATATAAATTTAAATTATAAATAATTAAAAAAATTAATTTATTTTTAAATAATACATCATTTCAAATATTTTACATTTAATGTTTTTAAAATTATTTTCCTTGAGATTTTAATTACTTTTTCATGTGTTGTGTTAGTGTTGTATTAGCATTTATGGTAGAAACATGATCAATAAAAAAGTTAAACAAAATTAAAATACTGAAAATAATTTTTTATACTCAAAATAACCATCAATATTAATTTACACTTTTTTATCCTTATGTGAACATATGAAATATATTTAAGTGAAAGGGATTGACATTTTTTATTTTTATTTAAATTACGTATTATATAGGTTATTTTCAATGAAAATTTTCCAATAAATACTTGAATCTAGAAAATAATATTATTTTAGTAAAAATAAATTCATACAATAAGAATTAATAATAAAAATGGAGGCCTTATCACTTATTTTTTACATAGGATAACCTGATTTACCCTTTTATCATAGTAGAGAGTTTTTAATTAATTTACTATTCATTACGACAAAAATCAAATGCATCTTATTGAATAATATTAATTGTGATGATTCAAATTATATTATTCATTATATCATATTTAATATATATAGGTTTAATAATTTAATTTTAAATGTATCTCGTAAAGCATGACTAAAAATATTTTTTCAAGAAAATGCTTTTGTAAGGAAAAGTTAATTTTTCATTAACACTTTGACTTGTAATCTTTATTATAATAATTTCCATTAATATAGATAGATATATATTCTATAAATTTTTTAAAATCATTCCTCATTAAGGGTTATTTTATTAATTATAACATAAAAAAATTATTCTATAAAAAATGTGATTTTAAAGAAAGTGTTTTGAGGCATTAAAAATTGATATACCCAAAAATCATGAAATATGATAACTCAAATGAATGTTTATTATATAATTAAAAATAAAATGGACGATATGTCTCTATAATTGCAAATAAAAATATAACCATACTTCAAATTACATGATTTAATAAAAAGAAATTAATGTTTTACAAAAAAACAATATTTTCACTATTCACTGAAAAAATAATTTTATCAAGTAAATATGAAAAAAAAATTAACAAATTTTTTTAATTATAATTTAAAAAATTATATATAATTATAAAATACCATTAATTAAATTCTTATAATTTAGTTATATTATCCTTGCGTAAAAATCAATAAAAATCATTTTTGAATAAAATATATTTTTTAAGCATAAAATTACTTTTCTAAAAATTTAGTACCTATTTATTTTTCATAATAAATACATTTATAATATACAAAACAATTTAATATATTTTTCATAATATGGTTATTGGTATTCATTCTTTTAATTTTAAGGGTCACGTTACTCATAGAAGAGACAAGACTTCACCCATAAAAGCAAGGCTCTTTAATTGAAAAAAATCAAACCACTTACACAAGTCTAAAAATATGAGTATTATCACAATCCCTCTTCAAAATAGGTAAAAAATCATCAGGAATATGATCATACAAAATAAAATCAACAACACCAACATCTTTATTTGAAAGGAGAGATGCCATCAAATTAGCTTCATGATAAGTTTGAGTAATGATATGATGCATAGAATGAAGAGAATCTAGGAAATTGATCAAATGATTAGTTAGATTCCATGTTAAGTAAAGATGTACCGACCTAATAGTTGAAAAAATAGATTTATAATCACTCTCAAGCTATATATTCTTCCACCAAGGTCTCTTAGCATGCTCCACCTCAACAATAACACCAAGCATCTCAGCCTCAATAAAAGTGTCAATACCAAAAGAACCATGAAAACATCCAAAAACACCACCAAGATGATCTCTGAAAATAGAACCACAACCCAAGTGAACCAAGTTTACACGAGGAGCCACATCATAGTTGATTTTAATCATACAAAAAAAATATTACAGCCAAAATACTTGAAAAGTACCAAATGGAGGCCATAAATATCCCTTAACTGCAATCTGATTTAGAACAATCAATTCATGAATTGGATTGGAACGGAAATTATAACCTGGAATTCTAGCCTCACGAACAGCAGCAAGAATATGAGAAAGAGCATTGTGGGTGGGAAGGACTCACCAGAATTAAGTAACTTGTTACATACATTACAGATGTAATGAAACAACTCTGATGTAGAAACCAGGAATAAATCGATTAGCTAGATGGAAAGAGAGAGGGATCCCCCATCACTTTATGAAATATCAAAGTAGAAGCATCATTAACAGTGATATTTCAAACAATTATTTAATAAATTTCCACAGAGAGGATGCTACAACGTAGCTAAGAAAACGATGATCCACATCCTCCCTATGCGGATGGCAGAGAGCACATGAGGAGCATAAAGAGATTCCATGATGTTGAAGATAATAATCAGTTGGTTTTTTCCTATGAGAAACACTCCATGCCCGTATAAATCAAGATGGATAAATTAAATTTCTGTGCAACCCCTCCATCCACCAAAATTCCACATTTCAATTCAAATAGAACTAGTAAAATAATGTAGTGGAAAGAAATCCATTAACAGTAGGTCTGTTTGGCCCAAAAACCCTCCATGTTTGAGAGACAATACATGTTAACAATGTTTACAATTTTCGTAAGGTCATGTTATTATAAATTGTGTGAACTCAAATATATCATTCCTATGAAATACATATATTTGTTAATTTTGAATATATATTAAATACCCCCCATTAACAAATTCTACAATGGCCTATTGACAATTATGAAACATGTCACAAAATAATGACATTGATTAATTTTTTTTTTCTAATATCAGTATTTAATATATTATTTATTTCATTCCAAAATAAGATCATAAAATTCAGGGTGAAATTTTACTAAAGACTCTCAAGAAGCACTATATGTAATATAAATTGTATAAAAATTATTTTATTTAATAAGTCACAATCTTACATCATTTATTTTTCCGGGAAAGGAATAATTATTTACACATTGAATATATATGTTATGATATCTTTGGAGAACATAAATAATTTTTTAGAAATCATATTTTTTCATATATTTGTGTGATAATAATATTATTTTATTTATGTCATTTTGGGAATCACATAACTTTTGACAAATTTTACATATATGGGAGTGATGTATTAATAGATTTTTTAAGTTTATAATTATTTTTAATGATAAATAATGTTTTTTTATTTTCATATATTGTATTTATTTTAACAAACCCTTTTACATTATATAAAATTTATTATAATGGATCAATATATCGGTATTTTTATTTTCTAATACAAAACGATGATGTGAAAGTGTATGGTTTTGTCCAGTTTTACCCACATGATAAAATATTACCCAACACAAGATTTTGAATGTGTAGCTTCCATAAATTCCCTAAAATGATTCCTAAATGACTTATTTAGGGAGAAGATAGTTATTTATATAAATAAACAATGTTTCAAGTACATATTCTATTGTATGTGTTTTAAACTCAATTGACCATATTATTTTGATAACATATATAACATTCATGTTGAAATATATTACACCTCTGGTAAATGAAATGATTACAATGATGTTTATAGTTTGAATATTCTTGAAAAAATAATGAAAGAGTCTAAAGAGGAATAACAATTGATATGACTCTTAATGTTGTGTAATTTATAGATGATGGAAGAGGATAATTTAGGGGTTTATCAAATATATATATTATTTTTATTTTTATAGTATAAATATTCTAATCATTTATATCGAAATGAAATGCAGAATGAAAATTAAAAATTAAATAGAAATGTAAAATATATTTTTATGTGGTTCTGGATTTTAAGGAATAAACTGTAGTCTAAAATACATACACCAAGTGTAGGCATGGTAATTTCTATTTAGACATTTTTTTTATTACATCCTTAGCTAATTTCACACAATTGACACTAAATCTAATAGAAAATTGTGTTTTCTAAGATCTCCCTCAAAAGGATTTCATAAGACCTCCCTCACAGATATAAAACAATAATTTTTCACAGAAAACTAAAATTTAAAATATATAAAAGGTTAAAAAATATTTCAGACCATAAATTGAAACATCAATAATAGATTTTTTATAAGTCTTATTTCATAAAATATATAATTAATTAAAATAAAACTCTAAAAAATAATTTGTTAGAGTCCTACAGATAAAAAATTAGTAACATTTTTCTCTTTTTTGTTCTCTTTGTTATTATTTTTTACTTTCTTTCTATTTATTTTAGCTATAATAAAGAATTGTAATACTTGATAATAATAGATGTATCATTGTAATATGAGGCCTAGAATTGGTTTTACTAAATTATTTGGTAGAGGGGAGAGTTTTAGGTAATTTCTCAATTTCTTTCATCAGGTTATCAATTTGTTCCACCTTTTCCAAAAACACCCAATTGTTCTTACATCTGTAGCTGGGTGTAGACCTTCTTTCTAAATGTCATAGGTCATCCGGGTTTTTTTCCTAGTGACTATTGGGGAATCACATTGGTGTTGAGTATTTGAGTTCGGGGTCATTGCTGCCTTTTGGGAGGAATTATTTCATACTTCAAGACACTCTTATATATTTAATATGTGTTTTTTAATATTTTCCTAATCCTGATATGGTACTCGTTACCCTAGAAAATGACTATAGGTTAATTCCCATTCATATGTAAAGGATTGGGGACACTTTATTAGATCCATATCTATGTATATGAGGTTCTTTGTAATTTTATTATAATATATGGATGCTTATGTGCTGATGTTGTATAACTGACTTCTTTGGAATGTTATGTCATACAAGTAGGCATTTAATCTTCCAAGGAGGGTATTGAGCCATTATGAGGCATCCTACATGTCCTGGTTACTAAAGGAATCAAAACCCACATAGTTTTTTAGAACTATATAGTTTTATATCATGTGGAAATGATATATAGAGGTGCTCTAGAACACTGAGTATTCAAGCTCGAGCTCTGAAGAGACGTCCTCTGTATCTCGAGTATAGAGTTAATCAGGGCTGTCATAGGTCATTTCTTAAGGGAATGTATATCAAAATTAGCACTATCATTAGGTAGAGTTATAGTGGAAATGATATGATTATCAAAACTTCATAATATGAAGTGAACCATTCTCAGTGTGAGAAGAAAAGGGGTATAAAATGATTAGTCAATTGCTCATGACATGGGACATATGTGCTGGGATTTACCTAAGATTATTTATCATGGAACTCGGGTCTTAGAGATACATCCTATGTATCCCCATTATAGTAGGAATCAAAATCATCATAGTTCAGTTGATATTGGATATAACACACAGAGGCTACTCATACCATTATGGAGGTTTACAGTGGATATGTCATGATCATTACAACTCCCTATTCCCATTTGATCATTACTCATTATGAGAAACCTTGGATTGAAAGTCATAAATGTAGTTTCCTTGAATAATGGAAATATATGTTGTAATTTTCCAGGATGGTCAACATAGAGATCGATCCTTGGGAGAGATGGCCTATGTGTCAAGAATAAAGTAAAAATTTGAGTCAATGTAGTTCCCTTAATATTGGGGCATACACATATAGGCTACCTACATAACATATCATGATTATCTAGAGGATTTATCAGGACCCATTGGACATGACCTTATGATATATCAAGATCCATGTGGTTTATTCGTGGACCCATCACCTGACCAGGATGTCTTTTCCCAGACGTGTCTCATGATCCAACTGATGTATCCTTGTGTCATTCACAAGAGATAGTCTGATTCATATAGAGGGTTTTGTAAGAGTTGGTATGACATGGATCAGTGGATGTCACATAACATGTCTAACATCCCTAGATGTTTTTCAAGACCTAGATGACATGATTGGAGGGTGTTGTGGGTCTCAGCTAACTTTTCTAGAGGGTTTTACAATACCTGGTTTGTCATACCTAGGTTTAACCGCGAGAAATGACTAACATAAGAAGGAGACCTTATAGATACCCTATACTTTTACATATAACATTAAATGATATTAAGAATAATTAAAAATTAGAGAACAAGAAAAGGATTTTAATGTTTAGTGTCTTTGAATACATTCCACAAAAAACTAAAAACATGGGACTAAAAAACACTTCATTATTTAATATTCTAATTGAGCTCCTTACTTCCATTGCTCTCAAACATATGGATAGGGTACACTAGGGAAAACATGAACACAAGGATGATCTAAATATCCCAGTGTGGGAATAACCATAAGAATAGAGGATTCACACAAGGAATAGAATGCATTACATGATGATAAAAAATAGAATGTAACATATGTAACCTTATCATATAAACATGTAATCATATAAACATAGATTCATAGAATTGTTGAAGCCATATAAAACATGAATTTAGTATGATTCAGGGCTAGCCATCATTATCATTTCACATAGTAGTAGAAGACATGCCTAATGACCAAGACGGTCATTGATAACATCTCATTAGACTTAACATTTCCCAATAAATTGGATAAATATCTGAGAAAAACCATCATAACATTTCATGAATATGTTTACCACATAAATAATCATATATAATCAATCTTACATAATCATAAGGGTAACCCATGGATAAAATTGGGTACCACAATCCTGCTATGAAGCATAAAAATGGGTGTATCATAAAAGTTTCCAAGAAAGAAAGGAACTAAAATATACATGGACATTCATAATGTAAAATAGGAATGTTTCATTGTATGTGATGTAATTTATAAGTGAAAACATGTAGGAAAAGTAGTTATAAAGTTTTATTATGAAAACATTTGTGTGAGATTTTAAGGAAAATACTATAGAGCCATTAAAATAGAAAATGGAAAAAATCCGTTATATAAAAACATAAGTGAACCAAGAATGTTTTAAAAATAAAAATAATTATATTAGAAAGAAATTTTTGGTTTAAAATGGAAGATATATTTCACTTAAAATTCAGGTAAGAATTCGGGAAGCTCCCTCAAAATATGTTTTCTTATCAGAAAGTATTGATGTGGGAATCACATTAAAACTTGTATATCCCATAAACATAATGATGAATAAAACATTATAAATGAGGTTGGAACATTAACATAGAATTTATTATATGAACATAATAATAACATATAACCTCCCTTAGGTAAAAATAAAGATAATGAAAACCTAATGAATAATGGAGGTTCAGGTTGAATCCCTTATGGAATATCTGAATGGTATCACGTGTACTTAAGAATGTTATGTAGATAGAAAAGGGATTCTAAAAATTTAAAATTCACGAGTACATTATAGGGTAGGTTCTTAATCATACTCCATCACTTGTAGTTACTCGTTGATGTTTATAACATAGAGGAAAATCTTGAATAAAAGTTAAATAGAGGGGATCCCTTACCTTAAGTATGTTGTTTATATTTTCTTGATCATAATGAATTGAATAATTAAATTAGGTTCATTAATTAGAAAATAAAGAAAATTTTATATAATTAAATGATTTTTAACCTTTTTATATTCATTCATAACCTTTTTGATTGGTTATGAGGTTTAATTTCATTGTTCGGGTCTGTTTGTTTCTTTGGTTTTAATGATCTGTTAACTTATTTTTATGAATGGAGAATAATGTAACTTAGGGATGGATTCTTAGAATTGGATTTATATTTTACTATTAAAAATCCAGAAGGTTACATGGATTTAAATTTAATTTGGTTACTTTTAGTGAATTTGATTCATTATAAGAATCATTAAAAATAAACTGTTGTATTAACAAGGAAATTTTGCTCATAATAAACTTGTTATAAATTGTTACATTAAGTAATGAGTGTAAAAGGATTCCAAGCCATAAATATAGATAAAATACATATATAATGATATGGTTCATCCATTAAAATTGTTTCATGACCATTATAGAAGATGTTAATGAAAATTGAAAACCCATCATCCTAGAATGTGATAAATCAACATATCTCATACATTATTATCATTTATAATATAAAAGAATTGGGAGGGAGAAATTATAAAAAACTATACCATTAGAATAATATAATTCCATTAGATTTATGTTAATAGATTTATCATACCATTTGGGTGAAGATAGGTGAAGTAAGAAACAAGAAAAGAAAATAACTTAAAAGAAAATAAATGAATCGGAAAGTGGAATTTACCTATTGAGTTTATCTCCATTAAGAGACTCTTAATGGGATATGATATTGTATTTTATGGAGACTAGGGGATGTTTCACATGGGGAGAATATTGGGGTGTAATTTGGATAGAACTTAGGAAAGGCACAAGTCTTGAGAGGGGTGAGGAGAAGAGGGGACTGTGGGTGGTTTTTATAGTGGAGGGGAGGATAGTTTCCTTAATATTTAATTACTTATTTTATTAATTTCCCCCAATAATAGAAATAGTGATGATTCCATCACCAAAAATAGAAATGGATTCTTGTGAGTTTGAGATAATAGCCTTATATCATCTGTACATTAACTGATGACATCCTAATTCATACATTTATCATTAATCGTAAATTATTTATTCACAAAAAATTCATGTATTTTATAAAATTGAAAACGATTCACCTTAAAAAATTTTCAATGTGTTGAAACTAAAAATTAAATCCATTTTTCAAAAATAATTTTATAAATATGTTTAATTTAATATTTAATTATGATCATAATTTATTCAAAAAAATTAGTTTTAAATAATTTATTTACATATTCCAAAATATAGATGCAACATACATTCACTTAAATTTTATTTATATACTATCATAGGTAAGTTCACTATTTTTTAAGTTATATCCCTATTCATAAGTGTAACTTTACTATTCATATGGGTCTGTTACTATTCAGTAAAAAATAGTTTGTCTTATCGAACTCCAAATATCTTCATGATTGTAACCATGAATGTGTGATTTTCGAAATTCAAAACACAAATGTGATAAAATTGTGCTCAAAGGTCAGATAGTACATAGTAGTTCATTGTGTTGTGATTTCATCTGATTATATGACATAATCATACGAATGGAATTTCCTTTGAAAAACATTGGTTCATTACATTCTTCCCCCTTAATAAATTTCATTATCGATGTTACGATTTACATTCTAGGCCGTAAACATGTGCGGGTACTTTTCCTTCACTTCTTCCTCTAGTTCTCATGTTACCTCTTTATACTTATGATTCTTCAATAATCCTTTGACCAGGTGAGTAGTCTTGTTACATAGAACTCTATCTCTAATTTTCAATATATTCAATAGTTGATCCTCATAAGAAAGATCATCCTCCAACTATACCACCTATTAAGAGTTTACATGTGAAGGGTTTAGTATGTATTCCCTTAAGAGAGATATATGGAAGACATCATGTAACTTGTCATTAGAAGGTTGAAGTTCTAGTTGATAGGCCAAATATCCAACAATATCAAGAATAAAAAAAGGGACGATGTACCATGGAATTATCTTTATTTTCAACCCAAACCTCATGACATTAATTAATGGAGATATGCATAGAAATACCATGTCTCCAACTTCAAACTCAAGGTCTCTTTGATAATTTTCTGCAAAAAACATCTTCCGAATTTGGGCTGCCTTCATGTGCTACTGAATGGTTTTCACATTCTCTACAATTCCATTGACCATTTCAGGTCCTAAAAATATAATCTCACTTATATTATCTCAACATGCTGGTGTTCTGCACCTTTTCCTATGAAGGTCTTCGTATTGTGCCATTTAGATGCTCATGTGGAAACTATTATTGTATGAGAATTTAACCAGTGGAAGATATTGGTCCTATCTTCATTTGATGTCCATAAAACAAGCTCTCAACATATCTTCCAGTGTCTGAATTGTTTTCTCAGATTATCCATCAGTTTGAGGATGATAGGTTGTACTAAAGATCAGTTTTGTGATTAGATCATGTTGGATACCATTCCAGAACATCGAGTTGAATCTTTTTTCTCAATCAAATTCAATAGATACTAGTACTCCATGGAGACATAACACTTTTTTGATATATATCTGTGAATTTTTATACAATTATAAGTCCTCTCCAATTGTGATAAAGTGATATGTATTTTTAAGAATATCCACAATGACCAATATATAATTATTTCCCCTAGATGTCCTTGGAGGTCCAGTGAAAGTGTCCATGGTGATGTTCTCACACTTACAAGTTAGTATGGGAAGTGTTTTCATCATCCCTTTAGACTTTTGTATTTCATCCTCCACTTTTATGCATACTAATCACTTTGATGTATATACAAAAAAAAATTCTTCATATTGTCCCACCATTAGTTCTCTCAGAGATCTCTATATATTTTTGTGCTCCCTGGGTGATTAGAAAAGGTTGTGCTATGTGTTTAATTCAAAAGATCTTTCTTTTTCTCTGGATAGGATGGTACAAATAATAATTACCCAAAACGTACAACTCCATCCTATCAAATTTTGAAATCATGGGATTTTCCATTTCTGGTAACTTCTACCCATTTCTAAATTTCGACACCTTTTCTCTGAAAAACATGTATTTTATCCATGAGGGATGGTTGTGAAATTATTTGAGAAAGGATTGATGATGTTCCTCTATTGATTATTCTCATTTACATACTCTTGAAATCTAAGAAAATCATATCATTTTCAATTCTCCTCATTGATAAAGATGCATGATCATTTCTGCTTAGAGCATCTGACACCTTGTTTACTTTGTCGGGATGGTAGTAGATTCAGCTTTCGTAATCCTTGATGAGATTAATCCATATTCATTGGTTCATACTAAGTTTATTTTGTGTGAATATATACTTGATACTCTTTTGGTCAATATATATCTCACAATTATCTATATAGAGATAACGATGCCAGATTTTTAACATAATGATCACTACTGCCAACCCCAGATCATGCATAGGATAGTTTTTCTCTTGAATTTTCATCTTCCTTGAGGCATATTCTATAACATTATCATTATCCATCATCACATATCCTAAAATCTTCTTTGATGAATCGATGTACACCACAAATAGTTTTCCACTTGTTGGGAGTGTGAGTATTGACATAGTGATTAGGCTCTTTTTCAACTCCTTAATGCAGTCTTCACATTCCTAAGTCCAGAAAACCAATTACATCCTTCGGTGTGATCTTGGACATTGGGTTTTACAATCATGAAATGTTCTTCAATAATTGTCGATAATACCCAGCTAAACCAAGAAAGCTACGAATCTCTGTTACAGATGCTGGCCTCGGCCAGTCTTCAATATCCTTTGTCTTGGAAGGGTCTATAAATATACCTTTGATGGTGATAACATGCCCCATGAATGAAACTTCCTCCATCAATAACACATGTTTATTGTAGTTTCCATACAAAATCCCCATTTTCAATGACTTTAACATCGTATTCAAATGCTCCTCATGTTCCTCATTGCTCGTGGAGTGTAATAGAATATCATCAATAAATACTTCCAAAAAATTATCGAGGCAATCTCTGAAGACTCTACTAATTAATTCTATGAAAATTTATGGAGCATTAGTGAGTATAAAGGGAATAACTATGAAATCATAGTGTCCATTCCTCATTCTAAGGGGAGTATTGGGAATATTTTCCTTCCTCAACCTTAATTGGTGATATCTCGATCGAAGGTCCACCTTGGAGAAACAAAGGGCCCCACAATGTTGATTGAACAAGTCATCTATCTGAGGCAGGGGATACATGTTCTTTATCATGATTTTATTGGCCTCATGATATTAAATGTAGAGCGACATTGATCCAACCTTTATTTCGACCAAGAGGACTGTCGTATCCCATGGAGAATCACTCGGGTGTAACACCCAAAGATTCTATGGTACGTTTCCCTTTGAATAATGCAATAGCTTGCATTGTACACAACTTCGAGATTCTAGCACACAACGACCAATAAAACTAACCATTATGAATAGTAATAACCACTTTTTGATATTTTATAAATTTTAACATTCAAAATAGACTTTATTTTTGGATTCATAATATCAAAATTAGCTTAGGGTAAATTTTTGGCATTTTTCTAAAAACTTTCAATTTTTGATGAATAGTGAAAAACACTATGTTATTGTTTAAAACTGACTTTTTATTTAAATTATTAATTATTTTATTTAAATTTTTTTTAGTTAAAAATATATACATAATACCTATAGGTGTTCAATGATATTCATTGGAGTCATTTTTTAATAATATTAGATATATAAAATTTTATTGAACATTTCACCGTCTTTTACCCACCTCCTAGGAGCATTTGCAAATTTTCCTAAAACCTAATTTTCCCGCTTTTGTGAGTGAAATTTCAAAAATAAAAGTTAAATGTTTGAAATCAGTAAAAAAATTTGGTTCAATAATATGAAAATAGTTTTATGTGAATAGAAACTTTTTACTTTTATTTACCATGGCTAAATGTAAATTGGGTAATTAAAGGAAAAAATGACATTATTATTAACCTAACACATTTCCTAAATCTATTAGATAAGTGTAATTAGACCAAAAAACCTTAGGAATAAAATATTATCCTTTAGATCCACTTGGATTAGATTAAAACATTTATTATTATTTTATTTAAAGAATAGTTAACAGAGTTAAATTCAATGATTAATAACTAAACCATTTTTAATATAGGGTTATACATAATATAAGTTCTACTATAAATATTAATTAGAAATATAAAAAGATTTTATACATAATTTTATTTTATATATAATTTTTATAAGTTAAATAATTTAATTTATTCATGACACAATGTTGATGGAGTAATTATCATAATAATGAAATATTAAAATAATTGATATTATAAATATCCAAAAAAATGTAACATGGGACTCTTAATGAATTACACTAATTTTATATGTTAATATGACATTTTAGGGTTGATTAAATGATTTTTTAAGTAATAATGTTGTTATAAATTTATCAAAAACAAAATATCAAATAGTATCAAAATTGACAGAAAAGAGTTTTTAAAACAAATATTATATTATTAATTGATATTATAATCCTAAAAATATAAATTTCTCCCAAAGGGATTAAATAATATTACATATGTCATTAATGAACCACTTTAGGTTCTCTTGTATGTTTATAGTCTGTTTATTAACCATATAATATAAAAATACAAACAGACGTGGTAAATATCAAACTGTTTAACTAAGAGCTAAATTTAAATATAAGGTTAATATGATGACTTAAAACTATCTAAAACCTATCGGTTGAGAGGTTTTAGACCCATACCCACCATATCCTTTAAATAATTAATTATGAGCCATTATAAACCGAAAATTATTTTATTATAAAATAATATTTCAAGCTTTTCCTAAAGCGATCTTCACCTCTCTTATAAAATGGAACATACCCTTCTCTCAAATTCACACATTAAAAGCCATTTTTTCTTGGCCAAACCCTGACAAAATATCCTCTCAACTATACTAACTTCATCCTAGATTCCTTCCTTTAGTCAGAAAGCCATCCTATGGAGCCCTTTTGATCAAATCAAAAGGAAGAACCTGAAGAAGACGTAAATATTTCATCCCCTCTTTCAAGTTATTTTCTTCTTACACTTAAACTTTCATTGTTGTTTCCATTATAAAATAATAACTCTGGTATCTTATATATACTGTGATGTTATTATAAAAATGGTAAAACCATATTCATTATTCTATCCATCCTATAAATGAAAAAGTCATCATATGTGCGTACGTACGGATTGCCGTCTCCACGTCGTGGTGTAGTTTGTTATTCAAAAACTTCATCATATGGATGGGTATAATAATGAGTATAAATGATTTAAATAATAAATATAACAAGATACTTGTTCTGTATATATGATATACCATCCAATTATATATGATTTTAATATCAAAATAATGATATTGTCGCTCGTGCATACGTACGGATTACCGTCTCCACGAACGCGATGACATTTATTCCCCATCATAATCATTCAAAAATAATTTTCATTTTATGATTAAAAATAATTGCTATGAACATAATATAATTATGTATATGAATCAATTACATACTATCCATAACAAACATGGCTTACGTAACCAATCATATAAAGTAAAACGAATCATTTAACACACGAAACGATGATACTACTAAAATATTATTAACAAATCCATATTATAAGATCATATGTGATATCATGTTTATGTGTGTATTTCTGGTATAATTTAACTAAAATGTTTAAACTATTATACAGGAGTTTAACATACCATCGACTAAGGAAAAGTTCAAGGTAAGGGATAATTCTTCAATCTCATTATTATCTGAGATTGTTTACGTGTAAGTTTTTACTGGGACATATTTATCATACTTGTCCATGTTTCATGAAAGAGTATTCAAAAGGATTTTTTAAAGGACTCTTTAACTAAAAAATAATTTCAAATGTTTTAATGATTTATTCTTCTAATCCTTTATCATTAATGTCCATGTTTCCAAAATAATTTTAATGATTTATTTATAAGGACATGAATTTTTTAAAATGTTAATACCTTTCAAGAGTTTCAAAGTGGTATGGGACACTTTGATTAAAAAATATCTTTTAAATTACTTCCTTTATAAATTGTGTGACTTTTAAAAATATTTCATGAAAAATGGTTATTTCTCTCAAAGAGTTTTACTGATCATTTTCAAATTTGTCAACATCCTTTATAAGATATTATTCTTGATCGAAGTTGATTTATTATATTAAAAATATTCCATATTGTATTGAAGGTTTTGTGATATGTTTGACTATGGATGTTTTATTTTTATAACATTCGTGGTTTATGGATAAATTATTGACATTTCGTATGCTAGTTTTAATATTAATGTTTATTTTATGTTTAAACCTTTTCATGTGAAGAATGGATTGGACTTAGTAAGTGATGGGTGGAGCCTGTTATAGCTACCCGATGCATCGATTGGTCTCATTAGACAAACTAGTGTCTTGGCATAAGGTCTTGACAAAATCCTATTAGTATTCTTGACACAAGGCCTTGATTATGTGGTAATAAAGAATCAAATTATCCATTTTATCATTATGAAAGTGTCTATTGATATTGCATGTGATTATTTGACTAGTAGAATATCTATGTGAATAAGTAAATGAAATTATTTGATTTTATCATTTCCATATTATAAAGAAGTTCAAGTTTAAAAGGATTTTGTTTTAGTATTACAATTCCTTAAATGTTTGTGATTATTTATGAATGTTTCCACTATATTGTTATCCTTACTGAGAATCTGAGATCGCCCCTTTCTATTTTTTTTACCAATATGCTAAGAGGTATATTATAACTGAATTGCAGTGAGAGTATAAGGGATATGAGTGTGGCCCGTGGAGACTATGTTGTTGTAGTTTTTCAGTTTATAATATAATTTAAAACTTATGAATGTATCTATTATTTACAAGGCTATGAAACTGATCGGTCTTTTGGGTGTTGATCCTTTGTTATCATGCCAATGTTATGTAATAATGCACCGACTCTGGGTAACTTGGGTCAGGGCATTAAATTTTGTATCTATGGAAGTTTAGCACAATCCTTTGAAGTTATATTTAGAAAAACCTTGATTAGATAACATTACCCTAAAATAGACTTTGAGGATTAGAATAGAAGAACTTCCAATAATTTTGGTACTGTAGATATTTTGTGAGTTTTCCAAGAAATACATTACTGTTTGGATACGAGCAGGTATATGTGGCTCTGGCATAGATTTACCTAGGGGTAAAACCCAAAAACACCACATTGAGCTAGACTCAAACGGAAATTGGTGCACGAAAACATGCCTTACTGCACTCTTGGTTATGAAACTCCTGGGGGAATTCTTAGGATAGTTCACATTTCCTTTAAAACCCATTATGAAGGGTTTATGAGTATATACGTCCTCAAAGAATTTTTTTGTTATTATGGATTATATCCATAAACTGTTCAATTTATGTTAAGTTTTTTACATGTTTGGAATTATGTATTGCGATTCTTAAACTAATCTAGTGTATTCCATTATTTAGAAATGGAACCTAGTAGAAGGAATGTAAACTATATCAATGCACGTAATCCATGATGGGATTTCCCACCTACTCAATATAATTTCAGTGGAGCTAGTAAAGCAACTGGTTCTAATCATCTTATCACCATACTAGTACAAATCACTCAGGTTATGAAAAATAAATTTACCCGTATGGAGCACCCTAATCGACAATGCAGAGGATCAATGTTAGACCGCTTCATGAGGAAACAACCACAAACATTCAATGGGATTAAAAACCCATTAGTATCTATGTAAAGGATAAATTCCTCAGAATAAAATATTTCATTCTTTGGGGAGTAGCGAAAGGTAAAAAGATGTCATGGTAGTTTATCGCCTCACATGATATGCATATCAATGGTGGCCATTGATTGAAAATACAATGGATGTTGATAAACTATAAAATATGGAATGTATGGTGTTTAAAGATATTTTATTAGAAAAAATAATTTCTTCATGACCATCGAGTGGATATGGAAAGGCAATTTCTGAGTCTGAGTAAAAAATAGGATGAGAATGTCACAAAAATATGAGGCTAACTTTACAAGGATATCAAGTCATGTAGCAGATTATATATGTAACCCAAGGATAAATATTGATCGATTCTTTGATGGGTTAAAACCATTTCTTCATCGAGGATTAGTCTCGCAATCCTTCTCATCATACAAAGATATTGTCTCATGAGCTATCAAGACAGAAAAATATTTCCCTAAGTCTTATGACTTTAAAGTAAAGCAGGAGAAGAAGAGATCTGCTAAACACTCTAGAAATGGATATGAGGGGATGAAGGAAAAAGTTGAATATCCATCATGCGATAAATGTGGGAAGAAACACCCAGGTACTTTTCTGAAGGGAATGGGAGTCTGTTACATGTGTGGTGAAAAAGTCCACCAAGATTGGGATTATAGAGGAAATAAAGAAGATGTTGAATGATAAAATTGTAGAGAAAAGGTGAATTATTAAAATGAATGTCCTAAGCACCAATGGAACATACCACAGAAAATTCCAAGGGAGAAAGGCCAAGCTTATACTATCACTACTAATGAGGTTGAAACTCCAAAAGTCATAGTGGCAGGTAATTAAAAGGTTTCCATTAGTTTAGAAGATGATTTATTTGATTCTGGATCATCGCATTGTTTCATATATTTCTTTTTTACTAAGAAAATTATATATTTTCAATTTGACATAAAAAGGGAGTTGTCAATCAAAACTCTTAAGGGAAGTATCATCACAATAAAGTTTTGTGAATCAGTTCCCATTAGAGCATATAAATGTTCTTTGTCTATTGATCTCATCATCATACCCATGATTGAATTTGATATAATCCTTGGAATGGATTAGATTTCGTACCATGATGCGAAAATTTATCATAAGAAGAAGGAGGATACAATTTTCGATGATGATAAGGAGTACCTTATCATTATAGCAGAAACTTCACCACTTGATTATTATCAAGATCCACCCCCAGTAGCCCTACTAAATTCAATTATTGGGGAAGAAGTCAATGAAATATCTATGGGTGAGGAAAATAATTTTCGAATAGATGAATTACCTATTGTGCAAGAATATGTTGACATGTTTCTAGAGGATTTCCCTAGACATACTCTAGAACAAGAAATTGTGTTTTCTATTGTATTAATTCCTAGTTCAAGGTTCATATCGAATAACCCTTATAGAATGGCCATTGTGGAATTAGTGGAACTAATGAAACAACTAGAGGAATTGAGTAATAAGGGATTTATTCGTACTAGTGTTTCTCTATGGGGATCCTCTGTCCTTTTTGTTAAGAAGAAAGACGAATCTATGGGGTTGTGCATTGACTACAGGGAGATCATTGCTATAAAACTAAAGAACAAGTATCCCCTACCTCACATTGATGATTTATTCGAAAAAATTCATAGAGATCAATATTTTTAAAATATTTACCTTTGATCTAGATATCATCAATTGTGTGTGAACAAGGAAGACATTCTGAAAAAAAATATTTTGAACCAGGTACGTGTATTAAGAGTTAACTGTAATTCCTTTTGGATTGACTAATGTACCTTCTATATTCATGGATCTAATGGGTGGAGTTTTCAAGGAATATATTGATTACTTTGTAGTTTTATTTATTTTTTATATCTTGGTATACTCCAAAAGCTATGAAGATCATAAAAATCACTTGCGCATTATTCTAAAGACTCTTTGATGAAATGAATTATATGGGAAGTTTAGAAAGTGTGAGTTCTGGCTTCAAGAGATTTTCTTTCATGTAAATATTATCTCTAAGTATGGAATATTTGTTGATCTTTCAAAGACCGAGGCAATCCATGAATGGCCAGCACCGAAGAGTATAATTGAGGTACGATGTTTTATTGGTTTAGCAGGTTATTATCAGCGTTTTTTCCATAATTTTTCCCGATTGGCTAACCTTTTAACCAAGATCACACATAAAGGGGATGAATTTGTTTAGAAAAAAGATTGTGAAGAATGTTTTGAAGAACTGAAGAGAATATTAGTCAACACTCTTATCTTGACTTTACCATCGGGGAACGAAGGGTTTGTTATTTATAGTGATGCTTCAAATAAAGGTTTTAGTTGTGTCTTTATGCAGAATGATTGTGTTATTTCCTATGCATGATTAATGCTAAAAAATCATGAGCAAAACTATCCCACTCATGATCTTGAGCTAGTAGCTGTAATATTTTCTTTGAAGATATGGAGAAACTATCTCTATGGTTAGAAATGTGAGATTTATACTGATCACAAGAGTTTGAAGTATATTTCCCCCCAAAAATAACTAAACATGAGGCAAAAGAGATGGCATGAAAAACTCAAGGATTATTATTGCATAATACACTACCACCCCGGGAAGGAAAATAAGGTGGAAAATGCATTGAGCAGAAAAGATCGTGGAGTTTTGAACAAGATGAGAGTTGAAAAGGATCCTATTTTCACGGATCTAGTAAATATAGATATGAGAATAACCATGGATGGTGTAACATCAATTCTTTTTGAAATGGTTTCCAAACCATCTTTACTAGAAAGGATAAAATGTTCTCAGACTGAGGATGATGAATTTCAAAATAAAATTAATGCTCTGAACGATGGGAGATAGATCGAATTCGTATATAAAGTTGGAATTTTGAAATTTGGGAAGAGAATTTGTGTTCCCGATATACCTGATCAAAAATGGTATTTTTGAATGAGGATCATAGCTCCAATTTCATTATAAACCCTGGAAGAACTAACATCTATAGAGATTTGAAGGATCATTTTTGGTGGGACAACATGAAGAGGGAGATTGCTGATTTTGTGTCAAGATGTATGGTTTGTCAACAAGTAATAGTTAGAAGTCAATAGCCTGGAAGAGTCATGAATCCTCTTCCCATACTTGAGTGGAAATGGGATGATATTACGATGTAATTGTTCAGGGCGATACGAAGGACTCTTAGAAGGAATGATTCAATATGGGTCATTTTTAATTGTCTTAACAAGTCAACATATTTTCTTGTTATAAGAGAAGATTTACAGCATGAATGTTTAGCAAGACTGTATATTAATGAAGTTGTAAGACTTCATGGAGTACCGTTATCGATTGTTTCTAATCATGATCCTCGTTTTACATCAAGATTCTTGAAAAGTTTTCAGAAATACCTAGATACTGAACTTCGTTTGAGCACTTCCTACAACCCTCATACCGATGGAAAATCAGAACGAACTATTCAAACCATAGAATACATGTTTAGATCCTACTCACATGACTTTCAAGGTATGTGGGATCAATATTTACCTCTAGTAGAATTTTCCTATAATAATATCTTAAATTCAAGTATTCAGATGGCACTATATGAATCATTATATGGAAAGAGATATCGCACACCAACCTATTGGGATGACGTTGGTGAAAGAAATCTTGTTAGCCCAGAACTTGTTGAGGAAATAATGGGAAAGGTGAATGTTATCCAAACCCACATCAAAGCAACTCAATGTTGGAAGAAGAGATATGCTGATTACTGAAGGAAGGATTTGGAATTTCAGGTAGGAGATCATGTTTTATTAAAGGTATCTTCATGGAAGGGAGTCATACGATTCAGTAAGAAGGGTAAATTATGTACTCGGTACATCTAACCTTTCGAAATTCTATAACAAATTGGAGTTGTATCTTATTGTTTTGTAATTCCTTCAAGTCTCTCCAAAGATCATGATGTGTTCCACAAATCACTGTTGAGAAAATACATGCCTGGCCTATCACATTTACTCACCTATGAGAAAACTGAACTGGAACCTGATCTGTCTTATTGTAAAGATCCTTTAAAAATTCTTGATACAAGAGAACAAGTTCTAAGAAACCAGAGAACTTGTATGGTAATAGTTCAATAGAGAAACCATAAGATGGAAGAGGCAACATGGGAACCAGAGGAACTTATGATGAAGAACCACCCGAATATTTTTGTACGGTACTATTACATAAATTTCAAGGAATAAATTATTTGAATAAGGGAAGAAACTTCCCTATGAATAATTCAATAGCTTGCATTGTACGCAACGTCGAGATTCTAACACACCACGACCAATCAAACTAGCCATTATGAATAGTAATACCCAATTTCTTAATTTTATAAATTTTATCCTTCAAAATGGACTTCATTTTTGGATTCAGAATATCGAAATTAGCTTAGGTTGATTTTTTTATGAAAACATTTAATTTTTGATGAATAGTGATAAACACTACATTATTATTTAAAACCGACTTTTTATTTAAATAATTAATTATTTAATTTAAATTTATTTTTATTTTAATATAGATACATAATACCTATATATGTTCAATGTAATTCATTGTAGTCATTTTGTAATAATATTATATATTTAAATTTTATTTGAACTTTTCACCATCTTTTACCCACCTCCTAGGAGCATTTACAAATTCGCATAAAACATAATTTTACTGCTTTTGTGAGTGGAATTTCAAAAATCCAAGAGAAATTGTTGGAATTAGTAAGAAAAATGTGGTTCAATACAATGAAATTTTTTTGGTGAATAGTAACTATTTTGCATTTATTTACCATGGTTAAAAGTAAATAGGGTAATTAAGGGTAAAAATGATATTATTATTACCCTAACACATGTCATAATTCTATTGGATAAGTAAAATTCGACCAAAAACCACCTTAGGTATAAAATATTATCCTTTAGGTTCACATGGAATAGATTAGAACTTTTATTATTATTTTATTTGAAGAAGAGTTAAAAGAGTTAAATTCAAAGTTTCATGACTAAATCATTTTTAATATAGGGTTATACATAATATAAATTAAACAATAAATATTGATTAGAAATATAAAAATATTTTCTACATAATTATATTTTATTTATAATTTTTATACATTCAATATATGAATTTATTAATGACACAATGATGACGCAATGATTACCTTAATAATGAAATATTAAAATAATTGATATTATAAATATCCAAAAAATGCAAATTGGGGGTTTTAATGAATTCCACTAATTTCCTATGTTAATATGACATGTTAGAGTTGATTAAATTAATTTTTTCGAAGTAATAATGCTGTTATGAATTTAGAAAAAAATATATCAAATAGTGTTAAAATTGACATAAAAGTGTTTTTAAAACAAATATTATATTATTAATTTATATTCTATTCCTAAAAATCTAAGGATAAGAAAAAGGGATTTAATAATAGTATATATGTCATTAATGGACCTCTTGAGGATCTCTTGGAAGTTTATAGTAATTTTATTAACCATATAATATAAAAATACAAAGAGACATGGTAAATGTCAAACTATTTAACTAAGAGCTAAATCTAAAAGATTTGGTTAATATGATGACCTATACCTGTCTAAAACATATTGGTTGAGATTTTTTCAAAACATAACCTCCTTAAAAATTAAATAATTAATTTTGGAGATATTGAAAAATGAAAATGATTTTATTATAAAATAATATTGCAAGCTTTTCCTAAATTGACCCCCACCTTTCATATAAAATGGATTTTTCACTTCTCTAAAATTCACACATTCAAAGCCATTTGGATTGGAAAAACCTAGCCCAAATATCCTATAAATTTTCCTCTATTAATCTTAGAGGCCTTCCATTAGTCATGAATCCATCCTATGGAGCCCTTTGATCAAATCAAAAGGAAGAACCCAATGAAAGGGTAAATATTTCATCACCTCATTCAAGTTTTTTTCTTCTTCCACATCCTCATTCATTATTGTTTCCATTCTAAAATAATAACTACAATATATTCTATATAAAATGATTTTATTATAAAAATATTAGAACCATAATCATTATTCTATCCATCCTATAAATGGAAAAGTCACCATACGTGTGTACGTACGTATTACCGTCTCCACGTCATGGTGTAGTCTGTTATTCAAACACTTCATCATTTGGATGGGTATAATAACGAGTATAAATGATGTAAATAATAAATATAACCTGATAATTATTTTGTATATATAATATAACATCCAATTATATACGGTTTTAATATCAAAAAATGATATTGTCACTCATGCGTACGTACGGATTACCGTCTCCATGAACGCGATGAGATTCATTCCCCGTTGTAATCATTCAAGAATAATTTTTATTTTGTGATAAAAAAAATGTTTATGAACATAATATTACTCTGCATATAAATCAATTGCATCCTATCCATAACAAACATGGCTTACGTAACCAAGCATATAAAAGAAAAAAAATCTGTTAACACCTGAAATGATAATACTTCCAAAATATTATTAACAAAGAAATATTATAAGATCATATATGATATAATATTTATGTATATAGTTCTTGTATAATTTAATAACAATTCATTAACTACTATATAGGAGTTTAACATACCATCGACTAAGGAAAATTACAATTCAAGGGTTAATTCTTCAATCACATTATTATCTGATATTGTTTATGTGTAAGTTTTTACTTGGTCATATTTATTATCCTTGTCCATGTTTTATAAAAGAGTTTACAAACGGTTTATTTTTTAGGGACTCTTTAACTAAAAAATCATTGTAAATTGTTTAAGGATTTATTCTTCTAAACTATTATCATTAATTTATATGTTTTCATAATGATTTTAAGTATTTATTTATTTGGACATGAATATTTTAAAATGTTAATTCCTTTCAAATGTTTTGAAGTGGTACGGGACACTTTGATTCAAAAATATTTTTTTAAAGACTTCCCTTATAGATTGTGTGACTTTTAAAATGATTTCAGGAAAAATAGATATTTCTCTCAAAGAGTTCTACTGATCATTTTCAACTATGTCAACATCCTTTACTGGATATTATTCTTGATCAGGGTTTATTTATTTTGATAAAAAACATCAATATTATATTTAAGGTTTTGTGATATGTTTGACTGTGGATGTGTTATTTTTATACCATTCATGATTTATGGATAATGTATTCGCATTTCATATTCTAGTTTAAATATGAATGTTTATGTTATGTTTAAAACGTTTCATATGAGGAATGCATTGAACTTAGTAAGTGACGAGTGGAGCCCGCTATAGCTCGTCGGTGCATCGATAGGTGTCATGAGACAAACTATTGTCTTGGCATAAGGCCTTGACAAAACATACTAGTAGTCTTGGCATAGGTCATTGACTAGGTATTTATGATGGCTGGCATTAGGCATTCCATCATTATGAAAGTGGCTATTGATATTTCATTTGATTATTCAACTAGTAAATATCCATGTGAATAAATAAATGACATTATTTGATTTTATCTTTTCCATATTATTCTGAATTTCAAGATTAAAAGGATTTTGTTTTAGACTGACGTTGCCTAAAATGTTTACGCTTATTTATGAATGATTCTGCTATATTGTTATCCTTATAGAGCATCTGAGCTCAACCCTTTTTAAGAGATATGAGTGTGGCCTATGGAGACTATGTTGTTTCTGTTTTTCATTTTATAATATAATGTAAAACATATGAATGTATCTAGTATTTGCAAAGCTACTAAACTGATCTGTCTTTTAGGATTTTATCCCTTGTGATCATGAAAATGTTATGTAATGATGCACCGACTCTGGGTAACTTGAGTTTGGGTATTACATCAAGTGTATAACACCCTTCCCCAGATTCTCCTGTAACTACTTCTTTAGCACTTTTTGATCTATAAGATCCATTCTATATGGTTTCATTTATATAGTTAGGGATCTAGGAATAAGTTAAATTAAGAAATGAACTTATCAATCAAGAGGGACGCCAAGAAACTCTTCAAGAAATACATTAGTTTAATCATTCACGATGGTCATGTCTTCAAGCATGATTCTCTCCTTTGCCTCAATTATTTGATATAGACAATATTTCTGATAAGGAATTAATATTCACACATAAGAAAATGATTATAAACAAGATTCAACTTCCTCCTGACACATTTAATGAATTGGAGGATGTTTTATGATGTGAAGAGTGATCTCCCTTTCCCAAGAGTTGATGTTTTATTTGTATAGAGATATCCAATATATACCCCAAATAATATCAAACTTCACTAAATAAGGTATGAAGAATTTTTTCTGGGAGGATCAGTCTGCACACATTAATTGCGGAGGTGTTATAAATAATGGACACAATAATTTCCCCATTCGTTGTTCCCTCAGATAACTTATCTTCCAAATTTCGAGGATGTGTTTGAATAGTTCTATTAGACATTCAACATATGAAATATTGATTAGAAACATAATCAAATATTATGTTCGCTATTCTTGATTGAATAACTAGTGTTCCTATCACAACATCAATGTCTGGATCCACCTCAGTAGTAGTGAGAGCATAAGCCCTTCCTTGTTGACTTGGAGGTTGTTGTTGACTACATCTGACAACCCTTGGCGTTGGAAAAATTTTCATATAATTCCCATGATCCATGTATTTGTAACACTACACTAAAGGCTGAGTATTGATAAAAACCATCCTTTCTTCTTCCATGTTAATAGGATTCTTCGTATCCCATCATCAATTTTTATCCATATGTCACAAATTTCTACATTTGAAGTAATTCTAGGTTCCCTTTAGGAATATCCCAAAATTATTATTACAAAAAAAAATTACAAGTGGGATATTCATGCTTCCTTCTAACATGGTATTTTTTTTTTGAACTACCCATTTTGATCTCCATTTTCTTATTCTTTTCACCAATCCCATGAGACCACTGAAATTATTCAATCCCCATTTCAACCTTCATGGAACAACAGAAAATATCTTCATAACTGTCGAGGTATCTAATTTCCAACGCTTATTGTAGACTCGGATTAAACCCACTATGTAATTTATCAACCTTTCTTTAGATGTTCATGACAAAGCCAGAGGCGTACCTTTCAAGTCTTGTAATGTTTTCTTCAGATGACCTAACAGACTCATTTTATTTCTTCTTGAGTCCAAGTAACTATTCTTCGATCTTTAGATCGAGGGCTCAATGAAAATTTTTATTCAAAAATATCCTATTGAATTCCTTCCAAATAATGGAATCACTATTCTCTTGGTAATGTGTATTATTGATCATTGTCTACCACTGATCAGCTTCCCCATCAACACTATAGACTGCCAATACAACTTTTTCTTCTTTCGAGCACAGGAGGATAAATAATATCTTTTCAATGGAGTTAATACACAATTCCATGAGGAGGGGACCACAAGTTCCACTAAATATGGGAGGCCTTTTCCACATAAAGAATTCTATAGAAACATTATATTTTTTAGGGGAGTAGGTAATTACACATGATTCAAGTTATTATTCGTATCTTGAGGCAACTGAGTAAGTACATTCATGATTTTTTGAGCACCCATTCCCATCATATCAGTCTTATGATTAGAGAAATCATCACATTCTCTATCACATTGATTGTTTTCACGTGTTCTTCTATTTTCCACCATTAACTATGAAAAATAACATACAATTATAGGGCTTACATACTTACCTATATATCAGAAAAAGTAAACTTCTAACATATTTGGATAACCCTTTAAAAGAAAAGTATATCCAAACTTGTGATTCTCTATGTTTCATTCTACATTATCTTAGATATATTTGTTATCTTATATTCTTATGGACATTTTTTATTCCCTTAATAATGCATTGTACTAAGCTCAAGAATTTACAAAAGCTTATCTCCCATGATATTGAAACCAAGAGTGAATCAAGGCTCATTGTCGTGCACCAGTTCCCATTTGAGTCTATCTCAATGTGGTGTTTTCAGTTTTTACCCCTAGATCTATATGTGCCAAATCCACCTATACCTATTTGTATCCAAATGAGGATTTATTTTCTTGATAAACCACCTACTCTATACTTTCAAAAATTTAGAGGTGTTTTCTTATACGTAGTCTTATCCTCATGGTTCTTAAAATATTTCTCTATTCCTAATATCGAAAAATAACTTGACCACCCTCAGATACCAACAGTAGCGACCCTATACTTTTACATAAAAAATTCCATGATTTCAATCATAATTATACATCAAAGTACAATTAAAGGATCGTAATGTCTAGTTTCTTTGAAGACAAGGCACATAAAACTAAAAACATGGGACAAAAAAATAGTTCTTTAGTTAACCTTCAAATTGATCTTAGAACTTCCATCGTGATCAAACATCTGCACAGGGTAACCTAGTTAATACATGAACAAAGGTATGAGCTAAATAGCATAGTAAGGGAATAACCATAAGAACATATCATTAGAATAAGGATTAGAAGGAATGAAATGATGATATAAAAATTAATGTAACATATAGAACCTTAATATATGAACATGTAAACATATAAACATGGATTCATAGAAATTTGGTAGAGATATAAACCATGACTTCAGTATGAGTCCAGGCTAACCATCAATATCGTTTCACATAGTAGCACAAGCCAAGGCTAACTGCCAAGACCATTGTAGATAACATCTCATGAGACATAACTTAATCCAATGCATTGGAGTGATATCTAGGTACACCCCTATAAACGTTTCATGAAAATTATTTCCACATAAACAATCATATATAATAAATCATACATAATCATAAGGGGTACTCATGGAAGGAATTGGGTAACGCAACCATGTCATAAAGCAAAAAAAATGGGTGTATCATAAATGTTTCCACGAAATAAAGTGACTAAAATATAAAAGGAAATTTAGAATGTAAAATATGCATATTTTATGTTAATTTATGTCTAGTATAAGTGACAACATGTCAGAATTGTATTTTTATAAATTTTAGCATTAAAACATTTTTTTGTAATTTTAAGGAAAACACTAAGATACATTAAAATATAAAATGGAATAATACATTATATAAAACAAGATGTGGGATAATAAGGTATTTGTAAAGAATAGTATGATTTTATAAAGAAAATGGTGTCTTAAAAATAATGATATAGGTCACATGAAATCAGGTAATAACTCGGGAAGCTCCCTCAAAACAGGTTTGCTTATCATGAAGTAATAAGGAGGGTATCTCTTAAAACATTTATATACCTGAAATAAAATGATGAATGGAGACTGATTAATGAGTTTGGAACATTAAAATATAATTTATAATATGAAAATAAGAATAATATATAAAATTACTTAGGTTAATATAACAAAAAATAAACCCAAAGGAATAATGGAGGTTCAGGTTGAATCCCTTACAGAATATCAACATGGTATCGTGTGTACTTAATAGGTATTAATGTGAGTTAAAAGGGTTTGTAATAATTTTAAAATCATGAGGAAAGTATGTAGGAAGTTATTAATCAAACCATATAACTAGTAATTACACATAAAAGAGAATAACATAGAGAACAGTCTTGAATAAAAGTGTAATTGAGTGGATCCCTCACCTTAAGTCTGATAGTGATATTTTATTTAAATTAATGACCTGAATAATAGAATTAGGTTCATTAATTACTAATTCCAAAACCTATTCTATAGGTAAGTTATTATGTAAACCATTTTATGTTCATTCTTAACCTTTTTCATTGGTTATGAGGTTCAATTTCATTAATATGGTCTGTTACTTTCCTGGGTATTAATGATTAGTTACCTTATTTTCATGGACGAAGAATCATGTAACATGGGGATGATTTTACAGAATTGGATTAATATTTTATTATTTAAAACCCAGAAGGTTACATGTCTGTAAATTTAATTTGTTTACTTGTATTAATTTTGAATCATTATATAAATAATTAATGGTAAACGCTTGGATTAACTTGGTGATTTGTTCTCACAACAAACATCTTTTGTGTTGTTAGTTTACATCATGAGCGAAAAAGGATTCAAAAACATCACATAAAATAAAATACATATATTATTATTTATTCAACCACTAAATTTTTTAAAGGACCATTATAGAAGATGGTAATGCAAATTGAAAACATGTCATCCTTAGATGTGATAAATCAACACATATCATATGGTTTTTCATTTATTGCATAAAAGGAGGTGGAGGGATATTTTATGATAAACTATACAATTATAATAATATCATTATAGTACATGTATGTTACGGGATTTATAATACCATATTGGTGGATGTATTTGATAAAATATACAATAAAAGAAAAGAACTTTAAAGAAAATAAAAAAAATCAGAAAGAGGAATTTACCTATTTAGTTTATCTCCTTTGAGAGCCTCTTAAAGGGAGAGGATTATATATTTTGAAGCATCCAAGGGAAGTTATATGTGGGGGGAGATCTTGGGGAGGGATTTTGGAAGAACATAGGCATGACATAAGGCTTGATAGGAGTGAGTAGAGGAGGAGAGTGTGGGTGATTTTTGTATTAGAGGGGAGGAGGGTTTTCTTAATATTTAATTCCTTAGTTTCTTAATTTCCATCAATACCAGAAAGAGTGATGCTTACATGTAAAAAAATAGTTACATGTGCATGTGATTTTGATATAATGGCCTTACATAACCAACAAATCATCTAATGACTTTATAATTCATATATTCCGCATTTAACATAAATTATCAAATTTTCATATTCACCAAAAATTCAAGTATTTTAGAAAAATCCCAAAAATTCACCCAAAATTTTTTTTTATGTGTTGAACCCCGAAATGAAATCCAATTTTCAAAAATAATTTTATAAATATTATTAATTTAATATTTAATTATAATCATAATTTATTCTAAAAATTAGTTTTAAAACATTTATTTACTTATTCCCAAATATTGGTATATCATACTTTCACATAAATCATATTTATATAATATCATAGGTAAGGTTACTATTAATTAAGGTATATCAATATTCATAAGGGTTAAATTACTATTCATAGGGGTATATTACTATTCAACAAAAATTATGTTTGATTTATTGAACTCCAAATATCTTACTTATGACAACTGCGTATGTCAGAATTTTGAAATTCAAAACATAGAAGTTTAAACATTGTGTTTAATGGTCACATAGTACTTAGTGGTTCATTGGGTAGTTATTTCAAGTGATTATATGACATAATCATAAGAAATAAATTTCCATTGAAAAACATTGGGTCGATACAACCCATATATGAGTTAGGTGATACATATAAAGTGCATACCAAGGATGTGTTGATAGGTCTATATAGTTTCACAAGAAAAATGTGGTGTGCCAAATAAGACTGTATGAATTTATTTGACATACCCAATAGATTTCACTGGTACTGAATGGAATGTTGAAGAATCCTCATGATATCTAGGTAATGTGTCCTGGAACTATCTTGTCTATTTAGTTGACTCAGAAAAAGCAAATGACGGTCAACTAACATGTTTTTTTCTAATGTATTCCCTTTTGATCGTAGCTATAAACCTTGTATTGTAAATTCCTTAGGTTTTTTCTTTACCATTTTATCTCAGGTCTTGAGTGATTTAAGATATATTTGGGTTTTCTTTTCAAACCTTGACAACATTACGTAACATGATCTATGAATAATCATGAAAAGTATTTTATGTATTGCACATGATTTCTCCATCTATTCTCTAGTATATTTCTGGATAAAAGACTTTCTAGTCATGAGGTCATCCACATTGAGAATTCAACTCTAGGCCTTTCACCATAGAGTATAGAGACTTATAGTAGAGTCATCCATAGTTCAACACTTTTTTCATGTTGGGGTTGGGAATTTATAGTCATCTCCACATCGGTTGTTCGCATGTTTGTAATATGTATCTCGCATGAATCCAAGATGGAGTTTGTGAAATTATATTGCTCCACAGTGCTTCATGATTCTCTACCCTGGACCACTCTAAGGGCCTCTCCTTATTTTCATAGACCACGAGTCCCTCTCATCAATCCCTCTATTATTGTATTATTTCCAATTAATGGGGACTTTTTTAATCATACAAATGTGTTCATGGATTTTTTTTATTGTCACATTACAATGTTAAAGGGACATTGCGAGATCCAAGTTCTTTTTTAAAGGAATTTGGGGAATTATCTATGAATTTTTTGGGGCCTTCCACGAGACAAGGGTGGTTTTTCTGGGGTCTCATGAGACCACACGAATGGATTCCTTAACATGTCAAAATAAATTTATGATCATGTGTTCCTTCATCCTTCTCCCTATTTTATACTCATTATTTTCTATAGAAATGTTTGGGAGTCATAAAAAATTACATGAGTAATATCAAATACAATTACAATATTTTTTTAATTATTCATTGTGTGACCAATATTTTTCATAAGGGGGTACATGATCATTTTGTAGACAATTTTATTTGTTTTCCCATGGAGTGACAAAGGAAAGTGTTTGACTTCCCAAACATACCAGAGGCTTTCTGTGCGATGTGGGTGACCAGCCTAAGTTTCTATAAAAGATGTGGAGGATATGTCTCTAGTGACTAATGGTTCTTAAGGATTTCTAGGGGGTTCCTCATGTCTTATTGTGACCATGAGTATCTCATGCCTCCTCCCCTTTTATATCCTTTTTTTATTTCACAAAGGCATAGAGGTCTTGCAAATTTTCCTCAATGTTGTCAAGAATTATTACCCTTATCATCAATGATAATTCAAGTTATCATTATAAATGATATGGGATTTCATCTTTTGGGTCACTTTCCTCCAATTTTCAGTGAATTTTCTTCTTGGATTTCCATGTTCTTGTCATCAGCAACCCATGTGGCCTAGGGGAACACATCTTGCTGTAGCCTGCAGGGTTACTGGTGGTTTGGAGCACCATAAAAAATTCTAAGGTACTCATGAAATATATTGCTCTATAGGATCCTCCATATGTTATTCACTGTGTGTTGATACATCGTGTGAACTTATATTGTTGACACAATCATGAGTCACTTAAGGGTTCTCACAATCCGTGGGTCTTGACCGTCTTCCTCTCCATTTTAATTTGAGGAGGAAAAAATTCTCATATTAATCTATATGTTCCATTTCTAATTTTTCAATTCTTATTTGGAAGGAATCAAAAAATCACCCCATTAGAAGAGAAGTCTTAGGGGAAAAGGTCTTGGTTCATAAGAATGTAAATACCCTCTAGATTATATGGTGGTGTTGTGAATCATTGCCTCAGGTGATGTTTGTTCCTCCAGGAGACTTTTGGTATTCCTAGAAATTCAAAATATATGGGAGGGGTCAGAGAGAAATTCATTTCACCAGTAACTTGTTCTCTAGAGTTCTCTCGCGTTTTTCCTCATCACGTGCCTCCATCACAACACCATGATGGGGATCCTGATCGCAAGACCATGTTTGCGACCATATACCAGGAGAACTATCCAGCATGACCTCCTTATTCCCAAACACTCATCTAGTCCAAATATGAACCCTACTTCTGTATTTAATTTTGAGATTTGACCATGAGGTAACATGATGGTTGTTAGGGTTTTATGGGTTCTGTTGGTTCATCATTCTATTCAACTATTTCAAGTGACCATGTTCAGGTTACCCAATTTTGAGTCTTAAAAAGGATTATTGTGATCAGGTGATTCCCTACGGGTATTGTTAGACCCATGAGTCATTTTTATATCATGAATTTCTCACATCTTTTATGTGATTCACAAATTCGTTTTTGATTCATGTGACTTTGATGATTCCACTAAGACTTTTAGGCTTCTATTTTTCACAAGACCATACATTTTCTTTGTATTGAATGTTCCACATACATTTTTTCTAATGATTTATGGTTATATTCATGGTTCCTTATCTATATAAAATAAATAGGCATGATTTATTGTAATTTCTATTTTGATCATCAATATTACATAAATACTGATAATGAATCCTTGATGATGTTTCATTCATTTGATGTATAGAATTATTCATTGTGTCATTTAATTCATCTATACAGTTTTGGTTTTCTAGATGATGCTAAAAATACCTTATCAAGATTTTAATCTATTTTCCCACTGGGTGTTTGATTCTCTTTAATGTGTTTAGACAACAATTAATGAGGATGGTCCTCTGGTAACATCTCAATCCAATTGTTTTCCAAATCTGTTGGCAAACTCTCCTCTGAGTATGGAAAGTCGTGATTTTTCCCAAAAATAATCGCCCATATTTATCCGAGATTACTTTCATCTTTTCTGAATAAAACAGTCATCAGATGGTACTCAAAATGGGATCTCCATCCTACCATCAATTTCTCATATGAGTGGACATGGCCTTTTTGGCTCAGGAAAAGCTATTTGCAGATCTATGGTGACTTATAGAGGTTTCGCCATTTTGAATACATATGGATTTCCCAATTTAATTTTTATTTCTAGGCCAACCTCCAACAAGAGATGATAAGACATTAGTTCCCTGTTAACAACACATTTTACATTTCCCATGTTGAAGTGGGAATCATCATATGGTACATGTATTAGTTGGGAGAGATTCTTCCCCATGGAGAAATGTATAATTAGATACTCCCTACTGCAGATGTTTGGGATAATACTCAGCAGAACCCTATTCTTGAAATAAATATGCTTATTATTGTAAGGTTGAAATCAAAGAAAGACCTAAAAATGCATGTGGTTATTTATTTTAAGTATTGGATCAATTATTTCCTCTGTAGTAGTAGAGTTAGACAATACATTATTTTCCCTTGTAGGTGACCCTCCCAACAAATCAATGATAGTGAAGACTCATATTGGGCCATCTTAGAAGCTGACGATTGTACCTCATGGGGATATTGTGGGAACTGTTAGATCCCTCCAAACCTAAGTCTCATAGGTTTATAGCCAGGTTCATGAATTAGGGGATCATTCTGTCTTCAAAAAATGCTCAGGAATCTGTGTTAGCATGTTGAAGATGGAAGAATGACTTGGATAAGAGAGACATCTTAACTTGGTGGTACCATTCCTTGCACACCTTTACAAATACTAGGTCATTTTAAATAAGGTAAACCCCCATAAAATATCAGTGGTCATCTCTAGTTCCTATTTCACTGGATAGGGGATCATTACCTTTTTTTGAATATTGTAACACTTCCAAGATCCTTGATTCCATATCCCATCCCTGATTCATGAATATTCATATGGTCAAGTATATGAATCTAGGATTAGTTGTGGATGATGAAACACTACTCCATCATGATAGATTTGATTTTACCCCCCTTTAGTTCACCAGATGGTGTGATCATTGCGGATGACTTCTACTCCCATGAGGAAAGATCTTATATGATCTTACTTTGTGATGGGGTTCCTCCAGCTTCGGTGGAAAATCAGGTAATCTAAGAGACCTATACACCATATCAATTTTCATGTCAATTTGGTTGTACTCAAAGGGTCTCCCCATTCAATTGGTCTTTATTTGGGGGGAGTGGCATCCCAGGGTTATCTGTCAATTTTGGAAGATTTTGACACATGAATACACCAAGGCGGAGGTCATGTGTCTTCCCACTAATGATTCTTCCTCTTTAATTACCTAGTATTTTCGTAGGATTGGGTAACCGATTATCAGAATGGTGTGATATTACTTTTAGTATGTCATGTGGACCGACATTTTTCCTTTACAAGTCCATTGTTAGAGGAAAGGATAGAATTGATTAATGATCAAGATGAGACATGAAGAAATAGACCTCATTCACCTGATGATTACATAGATGGTGAAATAGTTTCTGTTGAGTAAATTAATCCTCTAACACAAGCTATACATGATCATTCCATTAAGATAAGGGAATATGGGGATTCTTCTACTATTTTAGTAATGATTTGGATTGTTAGTATTCATTTTTACATGCCGACCTCATTAGTTGAAGAGGCATCGAAAAATCGTAGGTTGACCTGGGAATTGATTCACATCATGATTACTAATAACCCCTTTGAAACATTTTGTGACCAAGGGGAACAATTTTCGATGTTATATTATGACTTACGGGAGGTCTTCTTCGATCGACAACCATTTTTTGAAATTATTCATCAAATTATATTATCTCAAATGAAAACTGACATGAATGAAAGGGAACTAAATGATATTGTTAAGGAGGCTTCCTTTACTATGAAAATTTCGGAGACAGTGGATGCATTAGAGTTGGGTCATCTATTTTTATCTGAATTACAATATCGTATGAATTAATGGACTTCATATATATAATGATTTGAGGAGATAATTTCTCATCTGTGGTCTATCCTTTCGACATCCTCATCCTTATTGGTCACAATGTAGAAGATGGTTAAAGTGTTGACCAATGTGATCAAGGATATCCATCCTATGGTAGAAGTAGAGGAAGCAGGGAGATCAGCACTCCAATGCTCAGTTGATGCCTCTCTATAGACTCTTTCTGATTTTCCCAATGTATTCGAAAATATTTTATCATGACTCTTCTTATCTAATACACTCAATTTTTTTAGGAGACATTAGAGACAATATGAAATGTGGAAATTCTTCCCATATTTTAATATTGTGAAAGAATGGATTTTCATAATAAACTATAATACTATTTAATTTTATTCCCATCATGATGTGTATGATTTTCCCACTCAATAAATTTGAAAGTCACCACTGATACTCATCCCTTTCATTACATCTAAATGAAAATCAATGCATGCAATAAAATGTTGATATTTTAACAGATCCTCTCTTAGAGATACTCATGAATTCCCACCATCATGATAATAATTGTTGACAATTTTCTCCATCTATCATGAAATCACGTAAATTATAGAGGGATCATTAGATTAATACATATTTATCAAGGGAGAGAGATTTATATCATCACCAAACAAGATAATATTTGGTATAGACTTGATCGATCATGTTAAGACCATGTAGTGGGCCTCATAATCATTCACATGATAGATAATTGTCATTGACATTTGTTTGGAATCTTCTTTCTCAGTCATTTAGCTTGAACCATCTATCTCTTTATTTTATGTTCATTTATCTGAGACCTTTTTCTATTTTGTTTAATTTCATTTAGCTTTTCCCTTTGTTGTACACTATTTGAAGGTCTTCTAGCTCAGACCTTTGGTGTACTTTATTTTATGATCTTCTATCTTGGACCATTTTGCAATATGGGTTTAATAGACTAGGGATAACTCAAAACACTATGGGTTACTGAGTTATATTGTTGTGCTTCTAAGTCTCACGAGGATTGGAGATCCTTTCTTGCAAGGAGTATATGCCTTTAGTTAGTTAATTAAATTCCTTATGGATTGATATCATGGACAAGAAAATATTATCTCCACTCTTTTATAAGGGATGTTGAATATTTATGGAAGGAAACATGGTTGATGGTAAAATACTAGTGACAATAGGCATGCGTGGATAGTTGGAGTGTGGATGATTAAAATCATAACCCAATATATTAAGTCTGTGAATACGGTATTTGGAAGATATGTTGGGAATGTCTATACCATTTTGAGATTTTTGGTTCTTCCCTAGAATTGTTGGAACTCTCAAGGATTAGAATCTCCACCCCATTGCAATGAGGATATGACTTTACATGGAGGGTTAAATCCCATATGCATAGATAGCATATCTAGGAAAAGGTGATGTATACTTTTTTTCTAAGGGCCATGATAGATTGACGAAGACTCAAACATATAGATGATGAAGTTGGGTATGGAATGCTAGCTAGGATGGGTTTTTGAACCCTAAGAAATTTTGACTCATATATTATGAATCTTGATCCCTAAACCCTATGGTTTCGATTCATGAGGTGTAGACCATCAAAGGATTTGGAATGAAGTGTGAGATTCCATCCTTGATAAAGGGTACAAAAGATGGTGACAAAACGTCAAGGGTATATGATTTTATTGAATAGTATAGTATAAAGATTTTATTTTACAATGAAAATTGCTCAGGTCATGAGGAAGGTATGGGGACATCACAATAAGGATATCTTAAACACTATTGGGTTCTCAATTCCTCCATGACGACGACAGGCACACAAGAATAAAAAATTTATTTATATTAAACAAAGATGTCTCTGATGGGTGGTAGTAATCCCTTCTACATGGAGAGAATTGTCAAGTAGAGATATCTCTTTTCTTATTCATGGAAAATGAAATGTTTATAATGACCCAAAACACTTTAAATCATGAAGATTGGTATATGGAAAATTTATGTTACAATATGTTTTTGATCACCCAAAAACTTTTATCACTGCCTAGAGAACATATTATCATAGCAAGGAAATGTGAAAAATAATTCCTCAAAAATTTACCTAGAACAGGGGGTCCTTGTGAGAATAACTTTGATTTTACTAGGGATGTAGAGAAAACCCTATGCTCATTATGCCTTTTATTTTTACCCTAATTTTTTAAAACTCTATAGATGAATAGTTTCGATAGTTAATAATTTACTTTTCTAATTCCTCCCTTTATTTATTTTCAACCTCACATGTTTTGTGTCACTTTTTCTACCAGTTTATATTCTTGTAATTTGGACAATTATAGGCTAGTGTTTGAGGTCATACATCATTGAAAAAATCATGGGCAGTTTAAGGTCATGACTCACCTGGGAATAATAAGTGAGATGTCATGCAAGAGCCTAATTTGGATACCATGGTCAAGAGTACTACATCATCCATTGGAGAATGAGGTGGAAATGTTGTAAATCATGGATCTATTTACCCAGATCAAGAGAAATGATATGGGAAAATAATACCAGGTAATTTTCATAACACCCTAAGATGATTGGTTCCATCTTGGTGATGTCGTGACCATGAGAATCAAGAGTCCATTTATATTGGACCATGATTTAATTGGTTGGGGGGTCCAACTCCATTTGGATTCAACAGCATGTCTAACCGAGAGATCTCATTTTTCCTTTTCATGGGCAGTGAAAGGATTTTGGAAACCTAAGGTATACATAATGTAAATTGTGGTACATGTATTGAGGTAATTTGAGAAGATGATGGAAGCACCCTGGCCTTTGGTTTACTAAGGTATGTTTATTATGTTTCTTCAATAAGGAATGAAAAATGGGAGACATACTGCAAAATTTATCTTCATGTAGTGCGGAGGTTAGTTATGTAGTTTTAATTTCATGAAACCAAGACAATTTCTTTATAGTTTAACATCATGTGGTAAGGATTGATTCCTGTGTAGTATATCATCACGTGTCAAGGAAATTTTTTTTTACTTTAACATCATGTGGTAATGCTATAATTCTATGCTATTTACCATCATGTGGTATGGATGTTGATCCCCCAACATTAAATGGTGGAATCATGGTTGGGCCTATGAATGTAATTATGAGTGTCACTATGTGTCCCATAGTGTGGGAAATCAATCCATATATCATTATTAAATGTTAAACTCTCATATAGACGGTCTGTACCATACATAGAGACGGGAATTCTTTCCATTGATTGTGGCAGTTGGGCGTAATATTGGAGGTTTATATGTCACTGTGTATATTTTAATCATAATAGTTAATCCACAAATATTTATTTAAGGGGTCTTTCATTTTATTTCCATCAAATAAGGATGAATATGGACCAATGTGAAAAGTGGTAATATTGTTTCTAAAAACAAATATGGATGTTTGGGTGCCACTACATATCTCATGGAAAATGAGAATCAAGCCAAATTTAGTTCTTAAAATCCCATACAGTTTAATGTCATTGGGTGAGGATAGAGTCAAACCAAAATGAAATGATTGGATTATTACGGTTGGGACCAAGGGTGGATATTTGGGTGTCATTTCATATCAAAGGAGAATGAGATTAAAACCACAAATAGTTCTTAACATCCCTTCTATTTAACGTCTAATGTTGATGATTGATTGTATGCATTTTATTCTCTCACATTTCAGACCAAGACAAGCATGTCGAAGCTGATACGCCTTATTTTTATGGGTAACTACCTTCAAAAAATTTAATCCCATGTGAGCTATGTTCAGTGTGAGAAACAAGGAAGAACAAGGTTCCCTTGTAGAGGTATTTAATAGAAGGAATATGAAATTTTGTATCTTTTGGTGTCTAGAACTAGATATTACTGACTGAAATTTAATTTTTTATTTCCAAACACTTTTAGGAAAAGTGATAAACTGTACAACCCTTAACACAAACCAGATCACAACTTGAAAGATCCACACAATAAAAAAAACTCAGAAAAAACCACAAACCAACCGGTACATCATAGAACTAAATATCATAATACCCGTAGTCATCTCCACATCCCACACAGGTCTTCCCTTCTGTCGTAGCTGATTCCCACTCAGAGGATGATTTATGCCACCTCACGAAGTAATTTCTTTTCTCAAATTTCTCTATCTGATCCATTAAAGGTTTTACCGAGCAAGGTTTTTTGATCAAGATGTCTTTTTTAAAGGCGAGAATCACACCTTTGTCCCATTTAAAGGAAGATCTGGTACACATCGGTCGCGGAAGGTAAGAGTAGTCTTTTCTTGTTTGTCTTCTTAGAGTAGTAGAAAGAGTTCCTTTACACTTAGTCAGCCTTCTAGTCCCACTTTCCACAATATCACTATATGAAAGGATAGATGAACCAATGAAATTTTCCAAATTTCCCTTAGAATCATTTTTACCTTTACTCCTCTGGCCATTAGCCTCACAATCCAAACGATTCCCCCTCCTAGTAACTAGAGTGTTATTATCAATTGATGCAAGATACCCAACCGATGTAGTGTCCTATCAACCGGTCATAGAGACATCCCCATTCCTCAACCTTCCAATATCATGTTGTCTTGCACTAGCCCTTTCAACAGCACGGGGCATAGGACCAGACTCCAAGCCTTCTTCCAAACCGTCTTCCAAAAGGCCTTCGAATATGTTGGTCAGGGTGAGGAAGGGTCTCACCAAGGGGTTTAACCCTTTAAGACCCCCAGAACTGCTCAGACTGGTCATGCCCAATGTAGCCCCTCTCTCTCCACCTTCTGTACCTTCATCGTGTTCCCATTCTCCATGTTCTTCTCCCAACACTTCTCTTTAGAACCCGAACCGGACTGCTTCCGAGACGAGGAAATAGAAGAGCCCGCCAAATCCTGCCGTTTCCTGTTGAAAACCCATGCCACCATCAGGTTTCCTTGAATTGTCATATCTCTTGAAGCTTCATAAATGAGACCATCCATAGTCTCCACCTTGTGAGTGTCCTTCTGGAGGTCACTCGTCTGAAGAATGCCCCCAGTTTTGTACCCCGAAGCCTCCATGGCGAGACCAGCTTGCACAACGACCTCCAGACTCTCTCCCGGTGTAGCCTCTCATTTCCTTTCCACAACCTTCTTCCCCTTGCTGTTAACATCCATCGATGGAGCATTGACTCTCCTAAGGCAAGCATCCAAATAATGGACTAAACTCTTTCAATATGGATAAAAATAAATCCAGTTCTCATAAATCACCAACTACTTCCACCTATAATCTTCTCCAATAATAATCCATACATAATCATAGGGAAACCGAGAAACATCTACTTCAATACAAATCTGAGGATTCACTAAGTGGCACACTACCTCTGTGTGACTATCAGAACACATGAATATTCATATGAGGTTTCCTATCATTCGAATCACCGAAGGATTCTAAAATGGTAAAGGGAGGTTTGGAAGACTTACCCAGACCTCCGGTGTAGGAGATTCATGATTTATATTCAAATCGAACGACCATCGTAGGAGAAATCATAAACTAGATATTAGATCTTGGAATACCTGTGTATCTCATTGAAAATGAGAATCATGCCACACATATTTCTATAGATCCAAGATGTTTAACGCCATATGGTAAGGAAGTAGGTGACATGGTGTGAATGAAGATGAAAATTATAGATATGTGTTGTTCTATATCAAGAAGTACAAAAATTTGGTCACCCGTCGTCAAGGGGGAGTTCTAGATCTGGGTAGTTTTACATCATGGTGTAAGGGCATAGGATCAACCGAAATGAAAGGAATGTAATCCTATGCCTAGGCCCATGAATAGATATTCGGGCATCACTATGTATCTTATGATATTAGAAATCAATCCATATGTTATTCTCAAGAAAAATTTTCATTTAACATCATACATCCAGGACGATATCCTTATAGTTTAACATCATGTGGCCATGAAAGATTTTTATTGATTGACATCATGTACTCAAGAAGAATTATAGGGCTTACTCTGATGTGTATTACCATGTTGATGACAGCTTATACAAAATTATTTTTGGAGAAATATGATATTGTGGGGGTGGTGGGACACACTCCCCATTCATGGGGGCTAGAAAATAAGATACATTATGATAAAACATATGTATTACATTGTGTATCTCCCACATGGGTTAAAATTTCAAGCGATTATTTCCTCGTATCATTGGGGTTCTGAGATCCATAACCAGTTATGCATAGAGGGATGAATAAAGAAAATCCTTTTTATTGAATGTGTGTGCTATCTGATTCAGATGGACCTATATGTTATGAAATGTCCACAATATTTTTTCATATAGTTGTTACAATTTTTCCAATAGCTTTTGTGCTATATTATCATCTAAGAGTTCCCCACAAATGCCTATTTTTAGTGAATTCAAATAGACTTATATGCATAATGCTTCCTTAGACGCATACACCAATGAATACAGTATTGTTTTTGTGGCGTAATTAGTGGTGGAATTGTATGCCCATAAAACATGGTGGAGTTTATCAGACCTAACCATGTTAAACATATTATTGAGTATGTTTTATAGATTCTTATTGAAGGCCTCTATTTGTCCATTTTCCTCCTCTGGATTGCGGGATTTGTGATTGAAATCAATATTGAACTCTTAGTGTTTCCTTTTCAACTCTATGGATTAGAAATTTTTTGTTATTGTTTGTTAATAATGTGTTAAGGACTCCAGGAATGATGACGATATGGTATTTCATGAAGTTGATAATATTCTTCTTCCAAACATCCTTGATGGGTATTTACAGAGCTCATTTGGAAAAGAATTTAGTAGCAGTATAGATGTACTTGAACATCTTAGCTAATGTTGGGGGATATGTGCCCATAACATCTATCCACTAAATGGAAAATGACAATTAATATTTAGTTGTATATAGAATCTCATGGTGTTTATGGATGATGTTTTCTTGAATATAAAATTTATTACATTTCCTTGTTAATTTCACACTACCTTGTATCATGGGTTTTTAGTAGTTAGCCAAACTATTGATTTGGTGGGAGTTCCAGGATCTAGAATTATGGGCATCACATGATCCTACATAGACTTCTTCCGTAATGATGATAATTTCTATTTATGATATGCACCTGGGGAGAATTTTTCCAAATCCACATCTATAGATGAAATTTTGGGATTTAAACCATCCTGTAGTGTGATGTTTACTTCTCGGTGCTAAATATGCTCCCTTTGGTCATGATCTTTTGTGATAATTCATTTTTAGAGATAACCAAGTATGGACTCCATCCATCCAAGTGTGGTCATTGGTCCATTATGCTCTGGAGTGATGTTGAACTGATTGATTTATTCCAACCACATACAACATTTGATGATTCGATTATTTGAAATTTTAAATGGACAATTGCTTCCCCCTGATCAAGGTCTTACAAGATGGTTGTTATATTATCTAGTGCATCACCACGAGCATTCGGTCATTGGGTGACATGATTCAATGTGGTATCAAAAGGGAACTCTTCCATAAATCCACTGACATATAATGTTTGGGGGTCTAATTCATCTTTTTTAATGTAATATTTAACATTAATATAATTTATAACCATTTATGAACCCCCCCTTGACGTTCAAGTAGGCTATCTGGTCCTGCAGGGCTTGTTCCAATCTAGTGATAAGGGATTAGTGTTCTGCATCAATATTGGTGAAGGCTTCAGAAAACGTGAAATAGTAGTCCATAACATCGTATTTTGGAGAGGCAAATAGAATACCTATACCAACCTAGTTAATCTCTAATAATTCAATTATTAGGACAAAAGGACTCTGAGTGGTTATATCAAAGTACATCTCCAATGTTCGAGGAGTTTCATGGGTGTAGAAAACCAATTTATAACGGAGCTCAGTGCTTTCTAGTGTATTTTTTGGGGGAAGGATGTATTGTGAGGAAATTTGAAATCCAATTCACTTTCACTATGTTATTTGAAATGAAATAGATGTCATATTTTTGTAGAATGACCACCCGTCAAATGAAGATCCTAGAAAACATTGGATGACCAGAGATGTACTTCAACAGATCAATATGAGAGACCTTGTTGACTTCCTGGAAATTCAAGTAGTTTCGTAGTATTTTAACTAATAATATTTGTGAAATGTAGTTATTTTCAACATAAGAATATCTGGTCATAGTACCTATCATCATTTGGATTAGGTAGTTGATATTATTACCACTTGTTACATAATTTTTCTATGTGATGAGGGCTCTTATTGAGCATTCCATTGTGGCCTCATATAAGATTAGTCGCCCCCTTCCACTAGAGGCTTCAAAACCAGTGGGTGAAGCAGTACCTATTGATAATTTTATAGGATCATTGACATTAATCATCCCATTGATAGGTGATTCCCTTATTCATTATCTTATTGAAGGAGAGATTTTTTTCCCAATTGGATATGAAATTCGGAATGTTGGTGAGGTTCACTTAGAGTATCCTTATTTCATTTAGATTTATGGGGATGAATTTTCTAAGATATAAATATTATTGTTTGGGTTGTCCTCAATGTCATGGTGAAATACTTCAAAGACATGGAAAATTCTGGATGTAACCCTAAAAGAACACTTTAGTTGATTTTTCTTTTGACTGTGTTGTCACAGCTTTTTCAAGATTGTTCAAAAATTCATAAAGTGGTAACATCACTATAGGGATTTAACAATGAGGTCATTTACATGACACTTGGATATCCATCCCATTATGTATAAAATATAATATGTTATGCACATTGATATGTGGTTCTAGTATTTTTTAATATGATTTTCATGACCTGAGAGTAAAAGATCCCTTGAGGTGATTTGAAGGTGGTTGATTCTTCATATTAGGGGGAAATCTTAATTTTATTGTAACCCAAGTACACATCCATGAACAAAAGTGGTTGGAAGCCAATAGTTGCCTCATTCCATAGTTATTTGATTAGAAATGGTAAATTTTCATTCATGAAATGATGATTAAGGTCTCTAAAATCAATGAAAACCCAAATCTGGTCATTTTTTCCCTTGATGGGGATGATGTTGGCAATCAATTATTAGTAATACACTTCTCGAAAAAGGTTGTATTTGATCAAACTTTCAACATCAATCAATATATTGGTGGAATGGTAGGGTGCATCCTCTTAGATGCCTCTATGAAGCCTTTTTTCTCAACGGGCAGTCCAAGATCATGTGTAACCACATTTTTATTCAATACTTTCATTTCTATATAGTATTAAGAAAGCACATATCGGAGTTCCATTAACAATTTGATTTACATATATTTCTCTTTAAGGGGTATAAAGGTACTAATCAGAATAAGTCATGGGCCATCCTTCATTACCATATTTACATTTCTATGCTCATCTATAGTGGTAGATATACATTCCTCTAATGCGGGAAGGGTGTTCCGAAGGTCATCCTCATCCTCTTCCATTTCTAATTATCTGGAGACAATATCATGTGAATATGGTGACCTGGGAACTTCTCCATCAATATCAGGGTGAGGGAGGATATTATAATAGAAATATTCATCCCTTTCTATCTATGTAATTGTATAGAGATTCCAGAGAATATTGTTTTTTCCATTATTGTTAAGGATAGTAGGGGATTGGATCTCTCTGATTGGATATGCTACTTCTACCTTGTGTTGGAGAACACATAATCACTGTTTTTCATACTCTAGAGATTCATAGGGGAGGTCCCCAATCCATTGGGTACTGAAACCTATGTATCATATCTCGATATAGGTTTCTTTCCCCCCTTTTTGTATAAATATGCTTCATCTTATGTGGCGCATCTTGTTTCGAAGGGGGAGAAATCACCTTGTAGTATGCTGATATTTCCATTGATGGGTGCATTATACATTGATGAAATGTTGATGGTACCACCATGTGGCTATGGGGTTAGTGCCATCCTAGTAGGAAATTATATGTGGTGTATCGCCGGATTCCCATGAAATCAGTGTGAGATACGAGTTCCCAAAATCAAGCTTCATGTTTTATCTTCAAGAGAGGTATATTCTAATGATTATCATACCCATAAATGGTCAAATTTGTGGGGGAGAAATCCACTTCACTATATCAAAAACGTCGAAGAGTTAAAAATTGGATTATAATAACACTAGATCAATTAGAAATCATCTCCCTTTGGACATTGAAATTATTGACTCTTCCTAAAACATCTAAGGGAATGATATGCCCATGGAAGGCATGTTTCTAATATCGACCAGTGATGAGATTTCGATAAGACATTCAAGGGAAATAGTCTCTACTAGATATACCACACCTATAAAAACTTCTATCTCAAATTCTAGTGGTCTCTCAAGCGAATTAAAAAAGTTCTTTCTTGTTTAATTTTGAAATGAGGAGTGCAAAGAAGATATGGAGCTTGGCTGAGGCTATAGCTTTCTATTTCAGAACATCATAATTTTGTGCCAAAGGTCAGTCCTTCCGAACATGGGACTTATCTTGGGAATGCAGTTTAGGAGATAAAGTATCTATGTTATATAGACCTGGTATTTTCATAGAAGTTGAGAGAGTATATACTACTAGTCGTGCAGGTCGCTTCGGGATTCCACGTTTAATGTGTTGATTGGATTGAACTCTTGCTAATTAGTCATGTAATACAATCAGAGGCATGTGGCTGCTCGAGGGATGTGAGGCACTTATTTGTTCCCTTGAGATTTCCGGAGTGATATCCCAATAGTAATAGTTCTTTATATGTCATATATGGGTATATGAATGATATATTATGTCTGACTATATCTGCATTGACCCTTATATCCTTGATTTTTTAACATGTGACCTTCTATTATTTGATTATGTGATGGAAAACCATATTGGGGAGCATATTAATCATTAAAAAGGGGACATTACATGTGTATCACATTTGCAGATCCAAATATTATCTCTTAATCCGATAAGGATTCCATTTGGTGGAGAATTTCCCATCATGTAGATATTATCGGGAAGATATATGCATGAGTTAGAGATTTCATTGGAGAACAATATGAATCTTGTTCACTTGTCTCTTCCAGATTCAGGTGGTCACCCCAACCTTTGGGACGCACATTTGATGTCTCTTTATTTGGTGGTGGATCCATTATGAGTCTATGAAACTTTTATTTTAGAGAGGCATGATCCCAATCATCTTTTTTTTATCCAGTTGTTATGCTTTTTTTCATTCTTTGCCGAAACATTTTTCAATCATCTTTATCTTCTAACCGGATGATGTTTATGCAAGACACCTTCTATGGAGACTTTTCTAGAATAAACTGTCTACAATGGACCATTTAATGATGGAAATCATTGATGGTGAAGTAATCATGGATATTATTTCCCAAGATTCTATGGTAAGGGAAGTAGTTTTGATAATCAGTGATGTTAACTTCCTCAAGAATTCTAGGATATGAATGTTTGAGAAGGATAGAATTCATGGTTTCCAAGAAATAAATGGGGACTTGTTCATTATATAAAGAGTTAAAATATTTCATTCATTCCTCAAATCTTGAGGAACCCTAATTTATCTATACTTATGGATAAGGGAAATTTTTTGGTTTTTTCTACTCGATAAGTGGTGATGGGAGGTTTGAGACCTTCTTGGATGTGTGGATAGGTACCTCTATAGTCTTGAGAGTGATATCTATAGCTTCTACTATGCCTATATTTCCCCCTATGTTGCGTACATGAGTTAAAAAATTTGTTTGGTTCACTGAATATCCTCTTTATCACATTTTTCTATTTTAACAAACTCGTAGAATCCACTGGGATATTTCAATGGGATTAGGTGAATTTGTAACACATCCCTTATATTTTCAAGAGATATATCCATCTGTTTCACTTGTAATAGGGGGATGTGGAGTGAATAGGTTAAACAGTTCCCCATGCTATGAAATCATACACCATATAATTCTCACATTTTTTCAGTTTATCATATTAATGATCATTTTTATCTTAGTGTTTAACTATATTGATAATGGAGTTGATAGTTAAGGTTTTACTATCTTGTAATAAATCCTTCTATTGGACTATTGTAAAATACAATGGTTGGTCACATCATTTTTTTCACCAAACACCCCATATTTGATAACTCTTACTGATCTTGAGGGCCCATAATTAGCCCACACTGGTATAAGATGTTGGTGAAATTTTGGTTAGGGTCTCCTACAACATCCAAGGTAGAGAAGGTTGGGTTATATAATTTAGGTATATGTGGAGTATCATCCTCCCATTCAGGATATGGATTCCTTTTAGGCTTCACAGGTGCATGTCTCCCTTCCATGGATTCAATTCCAGTATCCAGGGACACGATGATGTTAACCTACCCTAAAACCACTACTATTAGACCCAACTCCCCTCTACATGGAGAAGGCAGTGATTGATGAGGTTGTCCATCTATTATCTCCCAATGATTCTCAATTCATTTTATGATTTAACGATTACTCTGATGTGGGAGATATTATCTCCACAACATATGAATGTCCCCATCATTTTAGACTTCCAAATTTATGTTCATTAGCTTCCAAGATTCGAAGCCATTATAATGCTTTAATAGCACTCTTACTGGAGTATCTTAAATGGGGTCAAGAATGTTAATATTTGGCTAGAGATGATACCCTATAAGAGTTTTTTTCATGACTAACTCCTCATTGAGTTTTTATAGAGCTTATATTTCACTCTAAAATGGTAGCCATTGTTCTTCTGGGGAAGTAACTTCTATTCTTATTACTAGTGATCAGGATATAGCTATTATTTTTCCTTTTTTTATGAATGTTTTTTGTTAAGGAGTTGGAGACTCATTATTCGGTGGTGCCAAATTTTGTTTTCTGGTTTGGTTTTGAGTGCCTAAAACCTCATTTGGTGTGTCCAAATCATCCTCTTCATTGGGTACATATTCCACATTGTGTCCCTCCATGTTTGTGTTTTTATTGATTTCTACCATATTGATAGTGACAAAATTCAATGAGGCATATCATGAAATGGTGATCGTTCCATTAACTTCAATGCAATAGGGTGATTCGGCACTATCTTTGTCAAGGACTTTATTTCAACCCTTGACCATATTGGGTCATTTTGCCTTATGACCCCAATTGAGTTTGATTTCCTTTTTAATATTTTCATCAAATATTGTCCCAAGAATAGTTCCATTGATGGAGTTTAAGATTATGGTTGTTGTACGTGCCCTGACCAGAAGTTTTTTCTTGTAGTGGAAGGAACATGTTGGATGTCGACTATTGATTTTCCCTCCCCGAGTAGAGAATATTTACTCTCTGTATAGTGATAAGATGATGAAAATCCCCCCAACCCTATTGGGTGTGTGTTATTTGGTGTTACAATTGGCACTGATTTGCTTTATTGTTGAGTACCCAGTGACTCAAATCAAGGACTTGATGACTCTTAGGACGATCATGAGGATATAAATTCCCATAGCCTCGTGGGGTGGGGGTGATCTAGGACCACCCTTGATTCTTCAAAAAATCATAACGGGATAATGAACTATAGATGTTGATTGAGATATAAATACCCCCATTTGAGCGGGTTGTGGTTCACCTATTGCTACCAAGGGTATGTCTTGAATAATCTTGATAATCAATGATTTAAGGGATAGAGGCAGTGTTACATACTCTCCTAGCCTAGAAGACCATGTTCTCTCCTCGATGACTTCTTTGAAAGATACTATTTTTCTCTATTTGATGTGGCATATCTATGCTCTAATGGGAGGTGGGTGTGATGGCAGCCCATGACAAGATTTATTTTTCGTGGGATTCTATCCAAATGGGTGAAACTCAAATCTCAATTTTCAAAAAGTGTCTCCATTACATTGAGGGTCCCAATTTGATGTTTTATTTTCTGTCCTCTTATTGTTTTTGATGTCTTCATATCATTGAAGTGGGTTCATTCTGTTATAATGTCCAATTGGCTGAGGGTTACCTGATTCCCTTATTTATATGAAGGATATAACAAAACAGTATGCCAAATATGAGAGGGTCTATTGTTCTAGGGGTATAGAAATGTGTAATTCTACATACTTTCCCCATCCTTGAATAACGATGCATAACGTGGAATGAAAAATTAGCTTCCAAACAATCACGATGCATTGGCAGAAAGCATGTTGTAGATTTGAGCTATTATTTTTTGGTTTTGGATCCCAAGACATGGATATAAAATCATGGTTACGCTAATTGCAGAGTATCAAGATTTTCTAAATGTGACACTAATAACATGGATAAGTGAGATATTGATCATTTAGTTGTTGATGATATCCCAAAAATTTTGTTGTAGGTAAGGAATGATCTCTCTTTCTATCTCGTTTGGGATCTCAGATCTAGATGTAGTGAGGGGACATAACATGATGGGGTGGTTTTTCTAGATAACTCTCTCCATATATCAATGTCAGCATCCTATTTATCATACTCACATGCCTCCATCTAGGGAGACTATAGAATATGTCTCTGATGGTTAGATGCTGATGGGAGTGGAGTTTTGTTGGAAGTTTATGGGGAACCATATACAGTTGACCCTGATGTCTCAATTACTACTCAATACTATGGTGTTGGAGTCTTGAACACCACACTATATGGAGGTTTATGGTAAAGGGGAGGATTTTTTTTCATGGAAGATATTGTTGTGTGGAGGTTGACCGTAGTGGATTTTAGAAGTAGTGTCCCTAAAATCCATCTACACACCACTATGATGAGGACTATCATGGTAATGAATGTCTTCTACTTCCAATTCAATAGAAGAGTCAATGGTCCCTTGAGGTGTTGGTAATGTGTCCCCAATTATCCTAATTACACATTCATTGAGCATATTTGGAATATGGTCCATGTTTTGTGTTGTGGTCATAATATTCCAAACTCTATTTTGTGATTTCATAGGGATAAGATTATATAGTGTGACAGATTCCGGAACATGTATATAACCATCTGGTGTTATGGGAGTATGATCCCACTGCTGAGAAGTTGTTGGAATATGAAAATAATATCCCTCATGATTGAATGGGATATCAGCCTATCTTGAGTTTTGTGTTATTCTCATTTGGTGAGTCACAGTCAATATGGTAGCATGAGCACGATCTTGAGCCTTTGGGATATACCACTAGTATTTCTTGGAAGGAGTACATGCCTTCCCCAAGGCATGTTCCACTCTCACCTGGTGAGCCCCGATTGGAAGAGGATTATGAGCCTGGTATGAATATTAATTTCACATCGGAATACTTTACTATACCTCTATAATGGGAGAAGAAATATGAGCATCCTCATATATTTTCCTAGAATGATGTTGGAGTAGCTTTTTGCTAGTGGAAGTAGGGTTATTCTCTTTTGATTCTATGATCTACAAGAATATTCTTGGAAGATTCAAAGACATTAATATGATTCCATCTCCATGCTTGTTCCATTATCAATTTGTCAGGCTTAGCTTGAGCTGTGATATATGACCGATCCTGGTACTTTTGAGTATTATTATATTCTTCTACGATAGAAATATGAGCATGTTCAGAGGATCGTTCCCCTCTCACGTGGAATGCCCCGACTAGAACAGGTATATGATCCCGATCATGGGCCTTTAGATTACACCACCATAATTTCTCAATAGGCTTTTCCCCATATCCTGAGACATGTGCTGCTCTCACCAGGTGGAACCCAGTTGTAATAGGAGAGTGATCATAATCTAATTACTTATCCTTTATTAGAATATGTTAATAATCCTCAAATAAGGGAGTACAAGTTTGTGATTTCTCTAGTAAAAACACTTTTTCATGATGATCATAGTGTTGAGTTTCCCTAACTATAGGGATTTAAGTATGCACATGTCCCTTTATTTGCAATAGTTACTATGTATTCAATGGGATATCTATAGTTATTGATAAATTATATTGTTATTTTATCATAGTGGATGTTGGGATATAAGCCTACACATTTTCCTTCTCCAGTTTTCATTGGAATATATCTTTGACTGAAGTCTGGATATGTGCCAACATTTTTCTTCCTAGTATTATCATATTATTTTTATGGAATTTATGCATGGGGGTATGGATATGTGCCTCCCCCATGCTTGCTGGTGTAAAATGACCACAGACATGTTCTGAGCCGGCAATGATATGGGTCTGCTTATAGGTTCCTACCAATGTATGATGGTAGTCATCATCAAATGGTGTGGGGATATGGGCTCTCTTCGGGATATCCAGTTCTTTCCTCCCCTAATAAGCCTTCATTTTTTTCTATTCATAGTATCAAAGGAGGAAACATGTCAAGCGGTAGTCAGATCAGCTGACCGGTGGGTACCGACAGGAGGATATTTGCGACAACAATGTACATGTTACCTTCTTTGTGGCACCTAGACTGAAAGGAAACCATATTTGGATTCCGGATCCACCTTTATTAGATAATGAATGTGGTAGTTATTGTGATCTTTGGATATGCTCCTCAAGTGGATGGTTTTAGGGATGATGGATACTAGCTTAGAATAATCTATTATCGTGCAATGGAGATACACCGACTACCATGATTGGATAGCCTCATGGGTAGATTCTATGGTCGAGATTGTACAATGTTGATGGTTCTCTTGGACCATCATATTTTCTACTGTTGATGGAGTTGTCCAGTGCGTGAGATTACATTGTGACCCACAAGGGTCAATACTACAAATTATTTTCTTAACTAAATTATGGATGATGAATAAATTACCTAGGGTTGGTATGCTATCGAGAAGAGGAGTATCTTCAATCACACAGACAATAATGAACAAGGTTACCAATATGTGCTATATCATAGGTATAAAAATCTCATCAGATATGTATGGATAACACAATTATCCTATTTCCTGATATGGTAATTATTATCTTGTGTAATTTTCAAAATGATGATAGACATACAATAATCCTAGTTTAATAATATTATCTATATGATCTTGTCTGTCTAACTTCTTAGTTTTTATAGGGTTTTCCTAAAAAAGTGGCCTAAGAGATTCATATTAGGAATGTCAGTGTTGTTTTTATATGAGAAAAAATGGATCTAAGGATTATATCCCAATAATTTATTATTATAGAGTCTCATGGAAGGTTCACTATTTTTTTTCTATAGTGTGAAACCAAAATGATCTGACATATTATAACTTGGTCATTTTTTATTATAGAGATTCACGTCTGGTTCAATATTTTTTTTCTTTGGGATTCGAGGTGTGGAATAGGTTTCACTTTATGGTTTGTATTTGGGGGGGGGGGTCTTAGGGTCCAAATAAATTTCTTGAATTAGGTTTTCCATTTTCCCCCTTTCTTAAAAATACCCCACGGTTCCCTCATTTTTAGCTGGGTATGAAGCTTCTTTCCAAAGGTCGTGAGTCATCTAAATTTTCAGGCCCAACAACTCTTGGGACATACATTGGCCTAGAGGATTGGAGGCCAGGATCATTGCACCCTTTTGTGGGGGGAATTTCTACCTACTCTGGGATTCTCTTATAGATTTCTAATATTTTTTCTAATCTCATATAAATACCCATACAGGACTGGTGACCAAAACAAAATGACTCTAGTTTAATTCTCTGTCACGATAAAATGATTGGGGCATATTTAGTGGATCCATGTCTATGTATATGAGGTTCTCCATCATTTTTTAATAATAGGTGGATGCTTATGTATTGAAGTTGCAAACCAAGGGCATAAAATTTACTTTCATGCAAGGAGGTAGTTAATATTATGAGGTGTGGATTGAGGGATTATAATGCATCCTACATATCTGGGTTACATTTCGAATGAATACCCAAAGTTCTCATTGTACCAATGTTGTTATAAGTTATGCATAAAGGACTTACATGGGTTCTCTAGAACATTGAGTATTCATTGTCAATCCCATGAGGGACATCTTATTTATCCTGAGTATAGAAAGAATCATAGTGGTCATAATTCATTCATTTAGGGATCATATATCGAGGTTACGCATGTCATTGTGGAGACTCACTGTGAAGATGAAATGATTGTCTCAACTCCATAAAATCATATGATCCATGCTAGGTGTGAGAAACAAGGGACAAAAATGATCATTTCATTGCTCATGTAATTATACTTATGCACTATGATTATTCCAAGATGATTTATCATGGAACTCAGGTGTCATAGAGACATATTATGTATCCTCATTATATATGTAATTAGATAAATTATAATTCATTTGATATTTTGGATTACACACTAAGGCTACCCATACAACTGTGGAGGTTTATAATGTAGATGGATTTATCATTGTAACCCACTAACCCCACCTGAGCCATTCTCATTGTGGGAAACAAGTGAGAGAAAGTAATAATTATCATTTCATTAAATAAGGGACCTAGATTATAGAATTTACCTAGATGTACAATATATATCTTGAACCTTGGGATAGGTGACCTACATATCCTGAATATAGGAAGAATTAGATTCGTTGTAGTTCCCTTTATACAGTGGATCACACACTGAGGCCACCCATATGACCTGGCCTACTAGTTTGGATGGTTTTTTAGGACCCATTTGACTTTTTCAAAGGTAATAACATGATATATATGGTTCTTTGTAGGATCTATCACATGACCAAGCTAGCTTACCCGAGAGGTGTCGCATGATCCATCTAATATTCCTTGGTGTCATTCACACTAGTTGGTTTGACACATATAGAGGTTGTCACAAGAGTCTATTCGAAATGGATTGGAGGATGTTGTGTATCTTCAATAACATACCCAAAGGTCATCGCAGGATGTTCCAGAAATATTTGGAGGGCATCATGGGTGTCATATAACTTATCTAGAGGTTATCACAAGAGATTGATTTTTATAGCCAGGTGTGACCATGAGACATGACTGACCTATGAAGGCATTGTTATATTAGTTAGGCGGTGTATATGAGGGACATTGAAACATTTTGGTGATAGGTCTAGAGGGCTTCATAGGACTAATGTGGCATGCCTAATGATACCATATAACATCCTTTGAAATTCCACAAGAATTTATCATGTCACAAATGGAATTATAAAGGAACATTGTGAGATCCAGGAGGCATGTCCTCATACTATCTGGTGTCTCTAGATGACTCATGTGAAGCACATAAGGTCTAGAAAACATTTTTTTCTCTTAAATCTTCCCTTTTAATCTTGGTTCTCTCCGTTATATTGTGAATGCCTTAAGATTCTTCAATATCCATTTGTCTTGAGTGTTTCATGGTTTGGGGGATTTGTGGTATGTTCTTCCAAAACCTTTCCATATGTCCTTCATTTGATCTATGAATGATCATAAAAATTAACTTATGTATTTCACATGATTACTCTGAATGTTCGCCAGTATATTACATGGTGAAAGTCTTTCTTGTCATGAGATTATATTCATGGAAAAGTCCTCTCTAGACCTTATTCCTGATATTCCATTGGTTGAGAGTCGAATCGTTCAGATTATAAACCATTCTCATTTTGGGGTGATGAATATATAGGCATAAACACCCTATTTGTTCACTAGTTTTTTTTGCGGTGTACCCTGTGCAGTTATTGACAAGATTCTGTGAAAGCCTCTGGAACCACATTGCTTTTTAAGTCACTATAGTGGAATGGTCTAAGGGAATCGCATTATTTTCATTGTCTGCCTGCCCCTCTCTTCAATTCCTTAATTATTGTATTATTTAAAATTAATGGGGAATAGTTCAATCATGCATATATGTTGATGGAATTCCTTATTTTCATATTTACGTGTCAAAGGGACTTCATGAGATCTATGTTCCTGTTGAAAAGAATCTATGTGATTCTCGATAACATGCATGGGGATTTCCATGATACAAGGATTGATTGTTCTATGGTCACAGGGACTATGTGACAGACTTCTATAATGTATTGCTAGAGTTTTACGACTGTGAGTTCCTTCCATATCCTCTATATTTTATCCCCCCTATTTTATGTAACAATGATTGGGAGTCATACAAAATTAAATAAGTAATACCACGGAAAATTAATCTATTTTCGGTGCTGCATCACGTGAAAAATATGGGTCATATGGGGTAGTGCGAGCATTTTGTGGGAAAATCTATTTTTTTCCCTTTAGGTGCCAAAGGGAAGTGTACGGTCTCTAGGACATATCCAAGGCTATACATGCAATGAGGTTGGAAAGACTAATGGAACTCGTTAGAGAAGGTGAACATGTTTCTAGGGACTCATAGTGCCTTGCGTGTCACTAGGGGTGCACCGTATGTCTTTCAGTGACCAAGAGTAACTCTCCCCTGCATCCCTTTTATCTTTATTATTTCATTTCACAAACATTCAGAGGTCTTGAAAATATTTATGGATGATCTCAAGAATATTTACCCTCATCATCAATGATAAGTCACGCAAACATTATAAACAAATGAGGATTCCACCATTTGGGTGTACTTCTACATATTTTTAGTGGATTTTCATGTTTGATTTCTATGTTCCTGTCACTGGAAACCCGTGTGGCCTAGAAAAACACATCTGGATACCACATGCATAGTTAATGGTTTTTCGGAGCTCCTCTAAAATAGTGGAGCAACTCATTTAAAAGGGGACTTCACGGGATCTCTTATAGGTTATGTGTTTCCCAGGGAGACTTTATGTGACCTTATAACAGTAACACAATCATGGGTCTCTTTGGGGTTCTCACGATCTATGTGTCTTTGACATCTTCCTCTTCCATTACTTTTTTGGAGGAAATAATACCCATGATAAGGTATTTAGTCCCTTTTGAATTTTTTTAGTCTTATTTAGAGGGTGTCAACAATAATGATATAAAAATAATTACACTCTTATTTTATTAATGTAACACCCATCAATGATCTTAATGTATTTATATATAATATCTTGAAAATCTCTAGTCAAATTAAAATTTAACAATAAATAAGTAATTATGAATTATTTTATTAAATAATTCAATAATTTTATCTTTTACACAAAAATTTATTATACCCATTAGTCAATTCATTCAAAAAATATTAAACATGAAATTATCTCAAAAAAATAACATATTTTAAAACAATTTGAAATCTAAAATCATTTTTAAAATTAGTATTCCAATTCTACATCACAAATGTATAATTTCCTTCTAATTATATCAATAAAATATACCTAGTTAAATTATTAAATACATACGTTGAAATAATGTTCATTTTATATTATTTATTTTCCATAAACATTTCTTCAAATAATCATTATAATTTAAATCATATAAAAATTTAATTTCAAAATTCTAATGGTTCTCAACAAAGAAGAATACTTGTTCGAAATATAATATTCTCATAAAATATATAGCTTTATAGGAATCATTCTGAAATAAATGTAATACATACGCATTATATCAATATAATTGTCTCCTCATCATACGTAAGAGTCCATACTTTTAAAAACCTTCAATATATGATATTATTTTATCAGAATCTATAAAATAATATGTTTGAGAAAGTTAAGGAATATGTACATGTAATATTATAATTCGTAAGGGTCCTACCTTTGATAAACATTAAATATGTAAATATACTTTCTCATATCCACTTCATTAATAAAAGTCTGTACATAAGTAAATATCTTAAATATAGAATATGAGAAAATACTAATATAAAATTTTGTAATAACTATATATAATGATAAAAATAATGATAGATAATAATAATAAATAATGGTAAGGAAAATCAATTATGAAAGAATATAAATCAACGTATGGGGAAATATGTTATTATAAAAACATATCAATCAATGTGAAAAAGATGTACCCAACATTCTCTAACTTTTTTGTAATCACAATACCCATCCACACTCTCCCGCATTTTTAAGGACAACAAATATATGTCAATGTTGACTATAATATATAAAAATAAAATAATAGAATTTATCATAAGAAACAGTTTCATTTAAACTATAAATTTATACTTATACACCATTACTAAAAAATAATGTACAAAAAATTCCTATAATTAATAAATCATCATGAATAAATATAACTATCAAGATTCAGAAATAATGAATACTAACCATATAATAAATATAGTAAAAATTAACTAAAATCAATTGAGAAAGACATATCTTTCTCAATCAATAAAATAACACCTAATGTATAGTAACAATATTATATTTATGGGATATAAAAACAGTACCATAAAATATTTCATAATCTAAGAATAATTTTTGAAAATATGTTCCATTAAAAATATTCTCAATTAAATGATAAAATATTTCTTGATGATAAAAAACCCCCATGAATTATTTTTTTCATTAGGTTTGTTAACATGGATATTGAGAGAACATAAAATATAGCATCAAAATAATGAAAAAACTATAATATTAATCATGTATTCATTTTCATATTAATTCTACATGAATTTATTATGTTTTAAAATATAATAGGAATCTTTTATTCCAAATGTTATTCCATAATAGAAGTTGCGGAAGTTTCATAAGAATATTTGTGTATTTTTTAAAAAATAACTTTTTCAGAAAGTTAATGTTTCAATGGATATTTAGTGATATTGAAGTTCATTAACATATATTTTACTCATATAAATGTTTGTAAGGTGATTATATGGATTTCAAGATGATAAGAAGATATAGATGTATCTTGTGAGAGGAGTTGAAGAAGGATGGAAAGATGTCCATAATATAAGTTGTAGAATTCCTAGAAATAGTAGTGTAGAAGTTATTTTAGATGTGTTGAAATGTATTCCAGAGTACCTAGAGAAATTTAAAAGGATATATTTCAGATTAATATGTAATTTTTTCTTTGAACAATGAAAATTATTGACAAAAAAATATCTCTCGGTAAAAAAATGGTATTGGATTTAATGTATTCTTTTAAAATTGAAAATTGATAAATCATTCATATATAAATTTGAGTAATCCAACTAGATATAGGAAGGTAATATATTTCAAAATTTAGACTGTAGAAAATTCCCAGAGGTCTCCAATAATTCATAACATTTACTATGATAGTAAATATTATCCATCTACATCTTAAATAGTAATATGTAATAGTTATATTCATGAAAAAGGAAGATATGTAAGAGTTATTTTCATGATTCATATTGTATGAACTCATATTCATCAATATAAGGTAAACAATATATCGATGCAACTATTGAAAAAAACACAATCTATTTAATCATCGTTATTGTAAATAATAAAAATATTTTATTTATAAATATATTTAAAAGGCATATATATAAATAATAGAATTTAATATTGATAAAATTGACGTCATTTTTGGATTATGAATATTGAAATTGGATTAAGGTGAATTTTGATGCTTCCTCTAAATAATCTTATTTGAAAATAGTTTTTTTAGTTTTTCTATATTTTAATATAAATAAATTAAATTTATATCACCACCTTAGTATGATTTTTATACTTATTAAATAATATATTTTAACATTAAGTTAATCAGTAATAGATAGTAGATAAAAATAAAAATATATAATTTATAAAAAATACATTTTGTATAAAAATTATTTTTTAATATACTTTATGTTTAATTTTAAAATTAAATTTACTCATATTTAGATTTTTTTATTAATATTAATTGGATTCAAAATTCAAAATATGAAAGTTCAAAAAAAATTGTTGGGTTATCTTATATTTTTATTATATGAATCATTACCATGTTAAATATTTATTCAATTCTAATGGTGATAAATAGGTTAAAATAAAGTGTCTTGAAATTTTTAGGACTAAAATGATAAAGACACTTTCTACAAGACCGTTGAATGGTATTAATGTCAATCCCATGTTACTCAACAATATCACTTTACATATCTTTCCAAACTCTCAAATTATTTCATCATTACCCTTTACATAGCTTAAGTTTGAAAATAAATGTCCCCCATTTTTACCTATATAATAAATACAATTTCACCCACTTCAATCCTTCCTAATAATAATAAAGCATCATGAGTACCTACACATTTTACTTCTCCTATAATCCAATTACATTACTACAATACAGGCCTTTAATAGAACTGGTCTTTATCAGCACTAGAAAAAATCCCTCATAAGGTTTCCCATTATCACCCTTAAAACAAGCACTAATAAAGGGGTACCATTTATTACCATTTTTTATCACTGATAAATGGTAACCTTTATCAGAAAATGTTAGCATAGATTATTGGTAATGTTTATTAGTGCTTTTCATTAGGCCTAACAAAAAATTTCCTTTCATCAGTGCATTATATATATCACTAATAAAGGGATCCTTTATTAGCAGTATTTTATCACTATTGAAGGTCTCGAATAAAATAAAAAAATTAAATAAAAAAATTTATAAAAAAATTTAATAAAAAATATAAAAAATTATTAAAAAATTAAATATTGATAAAAATTATCAAATTATTTATACTATATATAAACTATAAATACAAAATAATAGTATATATTAAATATATTGATATATGTAAAATAAAAAATAAGAAAATATAAATTAAAAGTAAGTAAATTAATGATAATATTAAATATTTTATTAAATAATTATTAATAGTATTAATAAATAGTGTAAATTAAATATATTGAGATATATTAATGTATATAAAAATGATTTATATACTAAAAAACATTTAGTCGTTATATCCAAAATTCATATATTTACTTAAGAAAAGTTTGTAATTAATAATTAATATGAATTACAAATACTAACTAATTGCATCGAGTAATAGACATAATTTAATGTCATTTGATTTTTCAATTTATACAATATGAATTTTTTGTTATATTGATTTCACAAACATAATTGATGCATTTTTATAAACAACGCTCACACACAAATATTTATGTAATTAATGAAGTCTTATATGAAAACTCATACACCAAGTATTTATGTAATTCATTGAAATTTTGTTATTCATTATAGAATTACATTATAAAATGATATATTTAATATATCATGTCTTTAATTGGTATGTATTTTTTTAATTTTATTAAATATATTTAATTATTAATTTGTAATATTTTTTTATTTTTTTATTCTTTAATTTTCTGGGAATTTAATTAATTATTATTATTTATTTATATATTAACTTTCTATGTTTTAGTATTTTCACTATGAAGTCATCTTTATTTCAATATATATCTAAAAAAATTTGTAACAATTTATATTTAATTAATAAAACATATATATGTTTTAAATATTGTCAATGTATACTCAATTTTGATTTTTCCATTTCACTCATTTTTAACATGTTTGCATTTAAGATTAAATTTTGATTAATAATGATAAAAATATATTTTTTTAAAAAAATTGGGTATAAATATATTTCTAAATGTATCTATATTTATACAATTATATATTTTTAACTATTAATAAATGAATATTTAAATATAATTATACATTTATATATTTTTAACTATTAATAAATGAATATTTAAATATATTTATACATTTATATATTTTTAACAATTAGTAAATAAATATTTAAAAAAGGTAAGTATGTAATTAAATATATATATATATATATAATTGTAAATTTATAATTAATTTATTTACAAAATGAATACATTTATTATATATGTACTGACATAAATATATAAATATATGAATATTATTTTTTTAAGTACAAATATTTTGAGATATAAATATTTATATATTTATATAATTAAAAAATTATAATAAATGTATTTAAATAATGAATATAATTAATGTGTTTATATTTATATATATATATATTAAATATATTTATAATTATATAAATATATTCAAAAAAATATTTATAATTGTAATTGTAGATATTTTATCAGCACTTGTAAATTTTGCACTGATAAAAGGGATCTTTATTAGAAAATTTTTAGAAGCATTGATAAACCTATCATGATCTATTTAAGGAACCTTATCCAGTCTTGATATCCAAAGTGTTCTTTGGAAGCCACTATTTACCAGTGATCCTCCTCATCAAATCTAAGCTCCAATGAAGGCCTGAACAATTTCATGGCTCGAATCTAAGGCTCGAATGGTTCAATGGTCAATGTAATATAAGTATCAATCATAATGTATGTTTGGAATTATCTTTATATTCTTTCTGATGATTCAAATCTTCAATCTATGTTTTGTTATTTTCTCTTCCTCCTCACTCATTGATTTTTTACATGTCAATATCTTTTTTTGTCATCATTCATTCTATTAGTCATTACACAACTATTTTTTCTCACACTATAGTTTGATAAAATGATTCCACTTCCAAATTTATTTTGAATATTATATATATTGATGAAAATATGGGGAATCAATTAGTGACCACAGGACATGTACAATGAGGTTATTTCCAATAATTCATCTTGGGGGATGTGGAATCTAAAGCTTATTCAACTCAATTGAGTGATGCCACCTACCATTGGACATGAAATACATGTACTGATGCACATGTGATATTAATGCACTGATTCCTTACATAGGATAAATAGTTATATTCAGTAAGGTGAATGATATTGATCATTTCTAGAGAGTGATAATTAATATGGTACAAGAAATTCTAAAAAATGAAACACATATATGGGAAACCCCACAAGGATTGGTACTTGTTTATAATAATACAATATTCATAATATTTTATTTTCTTTTGTATTATTTTGATTGAATAAGTTCTCAAAATACCAAATTTTTTTTTCTTTTTTCAAAATAAATTTATAATACCATAAATATATTAATGTGATAGGAATAGTGAAAAATGTAAAATAAAATCAATAAGATAATGACCTATGCCATCAAATATGTTCTACTAATGTTGCATATAAAAATATTTTTTTATGAACCCTAACTCGTGCGTTATATACTCAACCCGAATGTGTAAAATTGACTTATTTACCACATAATGAAACTTGCTATTTAAAGGGACCTAGTCTTAACATTCACTGACATTACATAACTTTTATGGAATACATAAAACATTATACAAACGGAAAGCCCAAAGACAACATTATTTCATTGCATTTAGAAACATGGAAACATGAACACTAGTAAAAATGTGAGCTATATTTTCTATCACTAGGATATTCAAGAATAGAACCCTTTCTAGACATGTCATACATAATACATATCTTTATAACCCGTGATAAATATTATCTATCACTCAGGCCACGGTTTGATCTTTATCGGTTTGACCGATTCAAATTGAGGGGGAAGCGCGTGTAGGAATTACCAAAACAATAGTAAATCACAATATGCCACCCATCATCAAACCCTTGGGTGAGGGGGCCATAATGGTTGTTGATGACCCAGATGCAATCAATCAATTGTTGGACATATGCAAATATATAGTACTTGGTCGCATCTCCAATGAAAGAGGAGCCAAGCCGTGGTCATACACAGATATGAAGAAGAGACTTGTGCTCTGTTAGAATCTATTCAACTGGAATCTGATCCCACTTGGAAAGGGTTACATTCATGTCATTCAATTGAAACAAAAGGATCTAAATGTGATCTGGAGACTTGGAACTCTTAATATGAAGAAAGGGATTTTTTGACTCTTGGATTGGGATGTGATCTTCAATCTATTCACACAAAATAAATCCATTGCTCAGGTATGTACACGAATTCATGGTCTCCCATTGATGTAATGGCAGCTGAATATTATAAAGGACATGACTAGTGGCATTAGAACACCTTTGTGGATAGACCAGTGAACACTGCGTGGTGACCTTGGCCTCTACATGTGAGTTCTCATCGATATTGATATGGAAGCATTCCCTCTAGAACGGGTGTCACTGGATGTTAATGATCATCTAATTGAGGTTATATTTGAGTTTTAAAATACCCCTAAATACTATGAACATTGTAGAATTACTGGGCATGTAATTGATACAAGTTGTTCTGTTCAGAAATTGGTTAATGTAGTATAAAGTAACACCTCATGGAAGGAGCTCCTGAGGAGAAAAAATTTAGCTGTAAAACAGTACATCAAAAATGATGATAAAGAATTCTCCCTGAAACCATCATGTGATACCACTATAGGCAGTAGAAATTCTTTTGATGACCTATTTATGGAAGAAGAACAGTAGATTTTCCTAGACGACAAGACAACATACTACCATAAAACAGAAGTTGTGATTCATGGCCAGAAAGACATCACCACATGGATTCAAGAATTCTCATAAGGGATATTTGCAATTGATCTAAGAATAAAATCTGAGGAATTAATCTTAGATATGTTCAAATCACCATTAAATGTGTGTATTAACATTAATACTACACTATAAGAGGAAAATGATAAACTGATGTCTCATTCCACAATGGCCCAACATATAGACGGAAATATGATAATAACTACCCCCTCAAGGACAGAAAATACTATAGAAGGAAGTAATGATACCCAAATATTCATAGAAGGTAGACTAATTCAGGAAGTGGCCAATGATGATGTCAAAAAAGCAACCCCATGTAGATCTAGAAGGTGCAAGAATATTAAGATGAAAGAAAACGAGTGTCCCACCCACAAGAAAAAATCCTAATGAGAATCCTATTTTGGAACTCCCAGAGACTATCCATCCATTGAACATAAAGTTACCATAGGCTAATTGTGGATAATTATAAGCCAAAATTTCTTGTAATTTCTAAAATTTATACCAACAGCATCAACAAATTATATTTTATTGAAAATAGATATTATTCTTTGCATGCCTGTGTTATGGAATCCTATAGACAATACAGATTGTGGATACTCGAAAACAAGAGGGTGAATAACCCTACCCTTATCTTTGTAGCTGATAAAATCATCACATAAAAGTTTTTTAATTTTGGACAGAACCCTCTCTTCTCAATGGTATATGCCTCCAACAGTTATATAAATTGAATATTGTTATGGACTCAGTTTACAAACCATTCCAATTATATCTCAGATCCATGGATGGTCAAAGGATATTTCAATGTTGTTCTTCATGGTGATGAAAATTGGGACATACCTCTAGAGCCATTTCTATGAGAGAAGTCAGATCTTGTGTAGAAGAGACTTACCTGACTGAGCTCAATCTTTTAGGTTCCCTTTAGACATGGCAAAGAAAGCATCTTGGAAGCATGAGATAAAGTAGAATTGACTGTGCTTTTTTAAATGCTCACATGATAGACATATGGATAGCCATATCATGTGTCACCCTTGTGTGACACAACATAGATCACTATCCAATTCTGGAACATTTCATTACTAAATGAACAATGCAACCTATTCCTTTCAGGTCTAATAATTCTTGGAAAAGGGTCCCAAAATTTTGTTGAATTTTCTAGGACACATGGGCTATGGATAACCACAATGATAATCCATTGGTTTGCATCCTCAAGATCAAATACCTCAAGATCGAGATGAAGAAATGGAGAAGGAAATATTTTAGTTTTCTTGATTAAGAATTTTTCTCCCTTTAAAACACACTACATGGGATTTAGGAGTCCATGACAACAAGAAACATCTCAGGTGATGTTGAACAAAAGATTAAACTATATTCTGAGCTAAAGAATCTCATTTTTCTTAGGAAAAACATAAAAAAATAGCTATTCCAATTCATGTGGCTTTCCGATAGTGATAGAAACACAAATTTCATTTATTCCCTTCAAAGAGATAAAAAAGTTACTAAACCACTATCTTTATTAATGGATGGAGATTAAATTCTGAAGGATAAACAAATCCACTCAAGTGAAATTGTATCCTTCTACACAAATCTATTCAATGTCCAAAAGAGAAATTAGGAGATTATGGAAAGCAAAATTCCAATGATTGTCACTGATGCTGATAATCTTCTTATCAACTCAGTTCCCCTAGATATCAAAATAAAAGATTATATTATTAGGCTTAAAAAGGGAGCCCTCCAGGTACATATGGATTCACTAGCCATTTCTTCCAATCTTACTGGGATGACATTCACAGGAATGCAAACATGTATGTTAGATATCTTTTCATATATTAATTTCATACCGAAGGCTTAAATGATCAGTTTATTGCCTTAATCCCAATGGTGGAGAATGTGAGTGACATTGGATAATTCTGTCCAGTGGATCTTTTCAATACTTTACACAAGATCATAACCAAAATTCTTACTAAGCGACTTGCTCATGTGCCTAAAATGATCATCTATTGGAATCAGTTTGGATTTGATAAAGGATGACATATTCAATACTACCTTATCATAGCCTCTGAATGCATTAATCTTTACCAAAAACTACCATAAGAAGAAATATTTCCCTTAAAATGGATATGAGAAAGGCCTTTGACATCATTGACTAGGGATATATTGGTAATGTTATGCAGGAGTTAGGTTTTAACATGAGATTCAACCATTGGATCAACAAACCAATTAGTTATACCCATATTTCCATTCTGATTAAAGTATATCCATAGGGATACTTCAAGTGCACAATAGGAGTATGACAAGAGGATCCCCTCTCTGCCCTCATCTTTTCAATTGATGAAGACTATCTTAGTAGATTGATTCTTCATATTTCCAACATAGGAAATATCTAAACTATCAAAGCTAATCGAGGTATCTCTGTGCCCTCTCAACTCCTTTTTTCTAATGATATTATTTTATTTACTTGGGGAGATAAGAGAAATATCCAACATATTAGGAGAACCCTTCCCCACTATGAATGTTTCTCGGGACATGAGGTTAACATGAGAAAATCATTCATTTACTTTGGAAAAAATATCTAATCCTCTAGCAAATCTAGCATAATACATGAACTAGGAATAAATGAGGGTTCTCTACCCTTCACATATCTTGGTGTCCCCATGTTATTTGGAAAACCATGGACTTATTAATTTGTGGAGATGGTGAGTCAAGTTAGAATAACTCAATCCTCCTAGAAAGGCATGCCACTTTTAATGGTAGGAAGACTTTTCGTAGTCAAGCATGTGCTCATTTAAAAACTCATATAATCATTTATGGTGTACTCTTATCCTTCCTCTATCATTAAAACCATAAAATCTTTCATGAGAAACTTTTTCTGGAGTGGCAGCATCCTGAAAGGGAAAATTATCACTACTCCTTGGAAAAATTGTTTCACGCCAACAAGCACGGTAGGGATTGGAATTAAAAATATTGAGCTCTTCAATAAGTCTCTCCAAGCCTATATTATCTAGAATGTCATAAATAATAATTAAACCTCCATAGATTTTCTCTGATCTAAATTTATCAATAGATTAGTTGAAGGGTATATGAACTATGTGAGATCTTTGATTTGGTCAGGACTGAAAATGATTTTCCAGAGGATCAATCTCCTCTCCCACTTTTTGTATTGTGCTCACTCATCTCTAAAATTCTGGAATGACAACTGGATTGTTTCCCCATGATATATATTGTTCATATACACGACTTAGAAACTGAATATAATGCCACTATGAATGAACAGCTTGATCAGCGACATCTACTACATTCTAAATTTTCCCTAACTTTCACCTCATTTTATTTTATGGGAATTGATGATATGTTCATCTGGGAACTGAGTGCAAAGGTAATTTGTGATTCCGAGAGCTTCTACAATCACCTCATCCTAGGAAGTCACACATAGTTTACAAACATCAATAAGGAATGGTTGCAACCATCTCGATTCACACTGCTCTTGCATCGTTATCTGAATAAACTTCTAATTGATCGCAATATTCAATGTGGGGGAACTTCAATTTGATCAATATGTGCATTGTTCCATCAGCATTAGGATTATGTGCATCACTTATTGCTATCTTAAAACTCGACTTATTCTCTTGGGAAATCGTTCTTGGATTTTTTTGGCCTCCATCCTCTGCAAGTGTCTAGCATTTCAAACATTCTATTTGATATTCTGAAGATAAACCAGTCCAAGTAGGTCCACATTCTTTTCTTGGGGGAATGTGAAGAAGTCTTATATATCATCTAGAGAAGTAGAAACTATAGTATGCATGAGAATGAAAAATTCAATTACAGGGCTTCTCTCTCCGACATTCTGTTCACGATTCAACAAGAGAACACAGTGTATGAGGTAACACCATTGAAAACTTCTGGTCACCACCAGTTCTAGGATAGATTAAATATAACATGGATAGTTCCTCAAGAGGTAACCAAGGACCTTATGGTTACATATTTTCTTTTAGGTATCCTAATGCTGATTTCTTAGAAGTATTTCATGGTTCATGTGGACATATCACATCTCTAGAGGAAGAAATAATTGACTTAATCATAAAGGATGATGTTTCTCATCAAAGCAATTGGAGAAATATCTGGTTTGAAAGTGACACAACCACCATTGATCATGAAATTCAAATGGATCAGATTCATCTGGCATGGACACTCACCTCAAAATGGAGAAACTACCTTGATAATCTTGCCTCAATAAAATACATCATCACACATGTCTACTGGGAAGCCAATCATATTGGTTATTGTCTTGCAATCAAAGGATCTATTGATGTTAGTCACACCCATTACTCTAGAATAAAATTATAGTTTCTTAATCTTATTTAGAGGGGAAAATGTATATTTCCTTCCTTTTGACTCATTTAACCATGTTTTTATTATATGTAGCCTTGTTTCTTGTTCTTTAAAAAAGGGAGACATGTAAGCGTAAACATGAGCATAGGGATATGAGAATGTGATAAAAAAATTAAAATATCTTACCCTTGATATCAAATATAATAAAAACGAATCATGGAATAAATCGTGGCAGTCCATAGGACATGAATCATTAGAAAATATATATCATAATCCAATAAATTAAAACATATGAATAAAGCATGAAATTTTTAGAAACACATAAGCATTTAATATTATTTCTATTATACTAAATCCATCACAACCATAGACATATCGGTAGTGTGGGTTCACTCCCATACTATATTGGTAGTCATGGTTCAATCCAATGGCCATCTTGGAAGCATGAGTTGACTCATCATACAACTTTGGTTGTCATGGTTCACTCCCATGGACATCTTAGTAGTCAAGGTTCACTCCCCGGACCATATTTGTCTATATCATGAGATATAAATTGTTGCCCAATGAATTAGAGGGAGATATAGGGCCCACCCATCTCCTATTGAAATCATAGATACATGTGCAACCAAATCATAAATAATCAAATTTTATCACATGAAATTTAATGGGTATCATAAACATATAATAATATCACAAACCGTGTAAAATAATATAGGTTTCATAATAATTATATCCAATGAATAACCCATGAAAAGATGTTGGATTAAAAATCATATAACCCATGAAAGTAAAATGGGATTCATAGTCATATAATTAAAAAATAAACCATTCAGTGAAATAATATGAATGTAATATTTTAATCTTTTCCCTAGAAAAAAATCAGTAACACCAACTGATGTCATCTTAGATGATAAATCATTTTTAAATAATTTTTAAAAAAATCTTAATATAAATATTAATTCATCCATGAAAAGTTATATTTAAAACATAATTCATTTTGAACCACATTTTATTTTAAAATACATTTATAAAATAGATATATGACTTGAAATTAATTTTATAACCATTTTCCTTGAAAACTTATATAATAAGCTTCTATAATTTTTGAGAACCATTTCATTAAAAACATATAAAAGAATCTGGAAGACGTTTTGAATTACATTTCACTGAAAATAAATTAAAAAATTATAAATAAGGAATTAATGAATTTTGAAAACCATATTCTTTGAAAACATAACAAATAATAATGAATTTTTTTTAAAAATCATTTCTTTGAATGTACATTGAAAACATATAAATATTTTTTTAAAACAATTGGAAAATGATTTATTTGAAAATACATTTTAATATTATATGGAAATATGAAAAATGATTTGAAAAAAAATTCTTTAGACATTAATTTTCAAATTATGTTCCTAAAAATTATCTTCTTAAACATTCAAAAGAAGCATCACAAAAATTTCAATGGGTTAATTCGTACATGCTATACGATGTAAGAAGAAAGATATTTTTTCATAAGAATTTTTTTTGATGAATTCATTTTTCCAAAAGAGTCAATAAGATTAATTTGAAAAAATAAGTAAAATAAGAAAGTGTAAAACTTAATTTAAATGTGATTAGATAATAATAGAATATTATTTGAAAAACATTTTAGAAAAAATGGTTTTTAAGGAACAAATTTTATTGACTAAGGAGAGGAAAATTTTGGGATTTCTTAAAAACACTTTCACAACTATATTATGTACCAAAGAGAGAAAAATAGTACCAATAATTTATGTTATAATTAATAACGATAGGATAATAAAATACATGAGAGTTCTTCAAATATGGATCATAATGTTTCATCAATGAAATAATAAACATAAAAAAATCATGAAAAGTGATGAGATTTCTTCAATAAATTCTAACCACTTAGTAACATTGAACCATTATCCCCATGTAATAAAATGAATCTTAATATATAATGAATATATGGAAATTCATTATATAACATTTCAAAGGAAGTATACACACCTCAAGAATTAATATGGTTGTGTAACATGGTATTTGTCTCAAAAAATAAAAATTGAGAGAAAATTATATTTCTGAATTTGTAGCTATTGAAAAATAATCCACATTAAAGAAATATCAAAAAATTGATATTTAAATATCCATAATTTTATTTATATAATAATATGATACATCCATTTGTATTATACACACCACACAAATGAAACTAGTGGTGATTAAGGCATGTATTTCCCATAAATAAAAAAGGTGATATGAAATCCCCTTACCTTGTTTCATGACACTACGTACACATTCAAGAATCCAATATATTAAATTTATGTTTATTATAACTATTGTATAGAATAATATTATTATATATATTACCCTAAAGGTTATGATTATGACATTATGTTACCAATTTTTTAACAATTCTATGTTGAAATTTAACTTTGGGTAATATTCACTTTTCTCTTCACATGTGTCTTAATTTGTTATAAATTTAGTCCTTATAATTATATAATTATTTAAAAAAAATTTAAAAATATGTAAATATAATTTATATTTAGTATAATTCTATTATAATAATCAATGTAATATATAATTATGAAATGGAATACATTGTTCATGGTGACAGTAATTCGTACGTACGCAAGAATGTTGTGTCAGTTTTTATTTTCAAATTGAATGAAAAATAACATATATGTATATAATAACATTAAATTTTAATTATAATGTTATATATATCATATAGGTTAACTATAATCATCTTTATTACATTACATATTGGGTGTGAACTAATCACATCCCTTTTAGGGGGTGGTAGTCCACACTTCCTCAAACAAAATTATCGTATTTACATCAAATGGAATGTTTATAGATATATTTTGCAAAAATATTGAATAATCATAAATACAGAACAAATAAAATATATAAATATTATTTCCATCATAATTTTATAGGGACCCTATCTTGACATACATGGATTTTACATCATTTTAAATGAATATTCAGAACATTACAAAAATACATGCCCGAGGACCGTAATAGTTTATTTTATTTTGAAAATTTGAATCAAAATAATCTATCCTGGTGAATTATCTTCAAAATCACCCATAAATAACTCCACCATTATTATTTCTACCTATCACAATTCTTCATAAATTAGGTAAAGGATACATAAGAAATAGGTGAGATCAGATGCTCATTAAGGGTAAATAAAGGAAATGTGTAAGCCCAACATGGAAAAAAGGTATGTAACATGATCACAAAATGTGAAGATAATACCATAAATATTATAGATAATTAATTTTTGTTTATAAGCAATTCATAATAAAGAAATAAATAACATAATTCATGAAGGAATATCATAGTAATAAAATTTGTAATTATGGAAAAAACATAACCATATAATAATTATTTACATTATATTATAGGAATTGTTTCAAATGTTATCTTGGTGGAAAGTTTCCTTTACTGAACCGGGATCCCACCCCATTCCTCCCCTATATTACTGTATCGACTTCCCTTATCATTCTAGCCCTGTATTTACAAAACTGGTTTCACTCCTCATTCCAGCACTGTATTGCTGAACTGAGTTCATTTCTCATTCCAGCAATATCTATTTCTTGAGAAATAAATTTTAGACCAATTAATTGGAGTTATATATAGGTTCCACCCATCTCATAATTAAATTATACATACATTCCCCATAATATCAAAAATAATCATATCCTAACCAATGAAATGAAATTCATTTTATAAACATGTAATCATACCATAACCTATTGAAAGAGACATGTTTCATAATCATTTCATCATGGAGATAAATTTTGAAAATAAGAGGTATTCGAAATCACATAAACTATAAAAGAGAAACAAATTTCCTAAACATATAACCCATAAATGAGAAATGGATTTTATAAACATACAACCCATGAAATATTAAAGGATTTCATAAACATATAACTCGTGAAAGAGAAATGGGTTTCTTATGACCATGACAATTAGCATAACCCATTAATATAATGAATATTAATGGAACCTTTAGAACATTTCAATGATGGGTTTGAGTAACATCAACATATATCATCTTAGTTGGAAAATATTTTGAAAATATATTTTAAAAATATTGCATAATGAAAATTTCATTTATTATTTTAAAAATTATTTTTAATATATGAAACCATTTTAATATAATTTTATTATAAAATATATTTAAAACATATAAATAATACTTTAAATTATTTTTAAAACTATTTCCCTTGAAAACTTATAAAATATCATTCAAAACTTTTTAAAAACATTTTTATTTGAATCACATTAAAAACAAATAAATAAAGCATTAAAATATTTGAAAAATGATCTTACATGAATACATATAAGAAAATATTAGAAATTTTTTTATACCCATTTCATTGAAAATACATTGTAATCTTATAAATAAGGCCTGAGAACATTTTGAAAACAATTTTCCTTCAAAACATATAAAATAATTTTTAAAAAATTTTCAAAATAATTTTTCCATTAAAACATATAAAAGAAGAATGAAAATATTTTTAAAACACATTACCTTGAAAATTACTTTTGATAAAATTTTATAAAAATTTATCCTTATAAAAATTAAAATTAATCTTCAAAAAAATTATTTCAGGTAAATCCATACTTGTCGTAAAAGGTAAAAGGAACATTACATTTACCTGGTAAAAAGGTTAGAAAAAAGTATTATTTATAAACAGACAAGAATATTCCATACAATATATTGGTATTATAGAAAAAGGGTAAAAAATATTTTAAATATTATATAATAACAGAACAATATTCTTGGAAACTCCTTTTATAAAACATGGTTTTCAAGGAACATAGATTTCAAATTGAAGAGATGGTAATGTAAGACTTTCTTAAAAACACATTTATAACAATATTATGTAACAATGTGTAGAAAATGGTATAAATACATTAATATATCATGAATTACTATAGTAGAAGAAATTTACTAAATGTTCTTGTGATATGAAACATGATATTCCACTAATTAAAGCATAGTCGTAAACAATCACAAAAAGTGAGGACATTGTATCAATGAACTCTTATCACTTGGTGAATGGGATCATACTATCCATGTAAGAAAAGAAAATTATGTGAAACATAAAATAACATTAAAATAATTATATTCATGATATGTATAATTTATGTATATACACCTCAAAAAAATTCATGCATAACAAAACATGAGTCTCAAAAAAGGAAAATTGAGACAAAATTATTTTACCAACTAGGTAAATTTTGAAACGTATACCACAAGAAAGAAAATTCATAAAATTTATATGTTAATAACCATAAATTAAATTATAATAATAATATAACATATCCATGGGAAGTATAAACACCTCTCTAAATGAATGGGTGGTGAATAAATCATATATCTCATGGTAATAAAAAGTGAGATGAAATCCCCTTACCTTGTGTCTTAAATATCATCATACTAATTAAAACTAACTATATAATAAATATAAATTTATTATACATATTTTACATAACCATATTATTTTTCTAATACCATATATGGTTTTAATATGAAATTATATTGCCCTCTTATTAACAGTCATATGTTAAGGAATCACTACGTGTTATATTTTCTTTATTCTTTACATGTGTCTTAATTAGTTATATATTTGGTATTTATATTTTATATATTGGATTCCAGATTGTAAACTATGATATACATATCATGCATATATAGAAAATTTTTATTATAATAACCTATATAATATATTAGTATTAATCAGAATACACTGTTCATGGAGATGGTATGTCATACGTACGCATGAACGCTATTTCCTCTTAATTGTTGCGTTGAAATAATGTATGCAAAAGTCATATATATATGTGTGTGTGTATATATATGATGAAGCACTGTCATGCATGCCCTCAAAAATATTTATACTAAGTGCAGCACATTAGCTGACCTAGGTCGATCTCTTGAGGAGCCTTTTGCAGTCAATCACTCACTATTTCTAATTCACTATGTATATATATTTATATATGAAATAAAATAATCAAAAGTATATTTTAGAAATGATTATGAAATAATAAATGTAAATATGCAAATTCAATGCAGACAGAATGGATGCAAACAGAATGATGTTAGACAGAAAGTAGACATTCCCTAGAGGATCACTCAGAGTGAACCTTCATCGTCTAATTATTAGTTTCACATTTACATAATGAACATGATCAATCATATTAATGAACATACTCTTCTTAATATGGTTGTGAACATATGGTACTCTAAACGATCGCTGAGAGACCACACACCCACCTCCTTGATCAAGGGAGAATGTGACAGAAGTGAAAGCTAAGCTTCGGGTGGCAAGTGGAGACACAAAGGCGCCTTTCCCACTAAGACCCCCCTTAGCCTAACTATAAGTAAATAAGAAAAAATAAAATATTAATGATCAAATACGTGGGTTCACCACTTAATTACTCCCTCAGGAAATTCCTCGGGTTAGCTACTCATGATCACAAGCATAAGAGTTCACAGTGATGATGAAAACGAGGAGAGATAACAAAAGAGAGAAAGAAAAGTGAAGAAAGGAGAACACTTGAATAAAAATATTAAATGATATTACATAATGAAATTAAAATAAAATACAAATCTAAACTACATATAATGGCTAAAAAAGGCTATTCTTAAGTTTCCAACCCCTTGGAATGAAAAAGGGATACACTTTTATAGGGAAAGGGTGTGTAAATTTGGCTCCAAAAATCATCCTCTGAAATAATTCACATTGATGACCTTCTTAATGACAGAATATGGGACTTGGTACTTCTTTAAAGTTGTTTCCCTCGATCTCTTAGGTCGACCCACAAAATTTGAGCCTTATTGATCCATGTATGAAGGGGAAATGGCCCAACCACTCTGGATATTTAATTCTGTCCAGGTGACTCTTCGAGTTCCAAAACACCGAGTTCGAATGCATTAATGTCCTTGATAATGAAAGTATCATGCGCGGCCATATTAATGAAAGTTCTTCATCCGGATGTCTTTACGATCCATGTAAAATTTCATCTCCATTGGTTTGTACATTTATGATATATGTTCCCCACAATAAAATTATGCAGTTCTGTACACAGTTTTCGAGGCCTGGTTTGTGAGCTAGATTTGAGCTTCAAAATGATGGATTGAGCTCTGTGACCATAAGTATAAAATGAAGCTCATAGAACATATAAAGCACTAAAATAAGAATTTTGCAATTTGGATCAGTTTAGAAAACGTTATGGCCGAAACATTAAAATAAATGAAAACTGTTTAAATCCAAAATAAGCCATTTTTCCAATTAAGCTCAAAAATACTCCTAAAACTATAAAATGTGACAATTGCCTTTAAAATAACACATTGGTGGGATTAAAAACATTTAAATTCAGAATAAAATAATTGAGAATATTTTTTCTATCAATATATATATTATTACTACAAAATCATGATATCCTATAAATAATATATATTCACTAAAAATATTCTTAATAGAATCCATGTAATTTATGAATGAATCATATCACATTGAGGGGATAGTAGTCCACATTTCCTCAAATGACACGAATTTCCCAAAGGCCTTTTTTATTTATTTTTGATATCCCCCTTTCAATGGATGTGGGGGAACCCTTACAAGGACAATGTTATTAGAGATTACATGACCCATATTTATTAGAGGAAATATTCAGACTAAAAATAAATATAAATTATCTTCCTTATATTCTACATCATGATATTATCTCTCCACCTTTGCATGGATGTTCGACTAGGCTTCCAGTGCATGCACTGGGGGTCCCGATGAAAACACCACACCCTCTCATTATTCCACATCTGTTAGCTTATGTTTAGAGAATATGCTTACACTGAATTTGCATCTGGTGTATTCTCCATGTAGAGTCTGTCTGGTCCATTAAGCACAATTTTTAGGTAGCCCGATATCCTTGATGTGGACTGAAGTCCATGTATGGATCGAAGGCCTTGAAGGACCTAAGGACCAAACAGGTGGCCCAAAAGCCCAAACAGATGAATAGTTTGGACTGCTAAAATACTGAACAATACTGCTATAGTTTTATGTTTAGTAATTTTATAGTACTGAAAATATGTCTCTTCCTAGATTTGAACTCGAACCTCTTGGATTCACCTGTCGAGTCCTCACCAATGGGGTTGAGGCTCATGTGCTCCTCAAATGAAATTATGGTATTAACACCATATGGAAAGTAAAAATGATATGTGTTTTAAAAGGAATAAATACTTTTAAATAAATAATTAATATAATATATAACATATATAAATATATTTTCCATCAAAATTTACACAATGAGATTCAGTAAGGAAAATTGAACAATCGATGTTTAGTGAAATTATAGTTCACAGTATATATAAAGAGTTTGTTCATTATCCATTAGATGGAGGTGTTTGTAATTGTTGGTTTAAACCATAGAATAAAAAATTCTAGTATATTGATGATACTTTTTTATACAATCAAGGAATAATAATATTTTATGGAGTGGAGAATGCGAATAAAATAAAGGACTTGAGATATGGAATTGTCTCTAAATCGGGTAAATCCTTTTGGTTTGTGCCAAAAGGATTACATAGACTAGGTTCTATCTACAGGAAGTCATCAAGGTGTTAGGGAGAATTTTTGGGAAGTGTATTGGTTAGATATGTTCTGAAATAAATATGGTTTATATGTGGGAGGAATTGGGAGAGGTGGTGGCATTTTATAGGGAAGGAGGAGTGGAAATATTTTAAATATTTGAAGAGAGAACTTCCACAATGATTTTCATGTTGAAAGTGGATCCAATAATGATCCAAAGTCATGAAAATGGATCAAAGGTTCTAAATATGTCCATCCAATGGATTTTGGACAACTCTTTAGGTCATTTTGTCCTTATGGGTAAAGTTTTGTCCATTAATAAGCATAAATTAACCTTGATCGATGTAATTAATTTTAATCACATTCAATAATATTTTTGGACAAAAAAGTATGTTGAACATATTAACCAATATAAATTATGAATATTTAAAATATGTAATCCATTTTTCAATATTATAATCACATAATTTTAAGAATATAATTTAAAATTAATCCCATAGTGTGGTTGATAATGCGGGGTTTTATGGTAAAAATGTAAAAAAATTGTAATGTGTTTATATACAATATCCTTGGAAAATTGATTATAATTACCTAAATTGGAATAATTGATAAAAATATATTAAAATTAATCTTATAAATCAAATTAAAATATAATATATCCTTATAAATAAGTCATATGATAAAATAGTTTGGAATTAAAATCTGGTATTTTTTCCTATTCATCAAAAAGTGGTGTTTCTAAAAAAATCAAAATATTCACCAAAGGGTAATTAAAAAATTTTAAATTAAAAAAATAAATTTTATTTTACCAAATTATTTTTATAAATTTTTCTAAAATTATTTTTATTACATTTTACAAAAGGACATTAAAAGTTTTCATTCAGGAAAAACGATATTTGTAAACATATAAGGTCTTTACCAATAATCATACATTTTATTTTCAATATGATTTATTTATATAGAAAAATATAATAAATATTTTTAATATAGTTATTATTATTCATATAATTATGATTAATGGCCAGTTTATAATTATCTTGTCTAATAATTATGACAATAAATTGATGTTTCGTACAAACATCGGTGTTGCATGTAACGTACCCCAAGTCAGTTTTGTGTATAACATATTCCATGTCAGTGTTGTGTGTAATGTATGTCAAGTTTACATTCCATGTTTTTTATGCCAATTGAATTTTATGTAACGTATTTTATGTTGGTTTTGTTTAAATGGAATGTTTGGCTTAGTGCATTGCAAGGCGTAAAAAAAATAAATTCTTTCGAAAAATTATAAATCATATTATCATGGGGTGTTACATTATTCCCCCCTTAAAATAAATTTACCCTTCTAAATTCATTTGGGATATCGATGATTTAATACTTTAAAGTTCCATTCATAGAAACCCTCATCATAAAACAGAATCCAAAAACATCCCTTAAAAGGGAAAGTGAGAACCATAATGGTTACCCAAAGTATATATATATAGGTTTTCATATAGAATAACATAGGTTGGGAGAGAAGATTGAACACGGAGAAAAATCATAAATATTTATAGGGAGTGATTTATTTCATGAATCCCAAAAAAGTGAATGATCAATGAAAATATGAGGGCCTCATGTTCATAAAACTTTAATGATTTATAAGTCCATCGGGTTCTGATGCTTTCGTCGGGGCACACATTCGTCTGTCGAGAATGAGACGCCTCGTTCCCCCAGATTCCCAGTTTCCAAAGGTGGGTGAAATCTGTCGCTTATTCAAGGACGTTTTATTTTGGATTAGAACAGGTTGATGGGAGATCAATCTCTCCTTATGTGGATTCTTCCTCGGAACTCATTTCCTAGTCTAGGTCTCCCTTAAATAGTAAGAATTTGTTTTTTAAACTCTTACCTAGTGCCATATATTCATGGATTTCAGTAATTACACTACTTCTATTAAGAAATTCCAAGTGGTCAATTCAAGAAAGCGACCTTCGATCAGGAGAGTTGTCACAATGGACATCACTATAATTTCTTGATGTTGAAACACTAATGTGTCTAGGTTTCTTCCCCTTATGATAATGATTCATAAGGTCTTAGTAGCCTGAGGAATCCCACATTGAGTGTGGGGAATTATATTCCATAGGCATGTCCCTGAGGATTTCCTCAGCTTCCCATGTTTAACATACGGTATTCCACGAGTTTACTGTCTAGTGGGGATGGATCAGACTGATTGAAACACTGATATTAGTGGATCAAATGTGTAAATCTCTAAGAAGAAGAACCTAAGGGGTTTAATGGATTAGTGGATCAAAACATTCAATGAAGATAGATCTGATGATTTATGGGTCCCTATAAAGGGGATTCTTGGGTTTACCATTGGTTTGGATTGAACCTTATGGTGGTTTCCTACATAACTTGTCCTGAGTGACAAAGATCAAAACATGCATAGTTCGAAGGGCGAGACATGGAATCAGGGTGTACGCAAATGAAAACAACCCGACGACATGTTGGGGATTATGCATGGTTAGTGGCCCATCGTAAGTGGGACACTCTTGGTTGGATGGTAAAGGATTATATAGGGATTACGCATGGTTGGATACCCAAATGGATTTCATGATTACCTTGGGATGTGGTGTCTTGGGTAAGAATCATGATGGATAGGGATGGTGTGTCAAAGTATTGAGTTAGTGGGGATGGAACTGACATTAAGATGACGGTGGTGTTGGGATTGAGCTTCAGATAGGCTTCCTACATATCCCCATGATAGGGAATAAATGTCCACATAGTTTGGTTGGGTGATGGTACACCTGAGGAAGCAGCATATGAGAATGAACAGATGGATGAGAAAGGAAGAAATTAGAACCCCCTGGTTGGGTTAGGACCTTCCCGAAACACAAAGGCTCAAGTGAAAGACCAGGATGGAACATGAGTGAATGGATTTAACCTTAGGGGGGTTTCATATATATCCTCATGGATGGGAATCAGAGACCATATAGTTCAGTAGGGGGAATGGAATCATGGTTTACACAAAAGAAGCAACACAACAACATGTTGGATCTTGCATGTGGTTAGCACCACAAGAACTGGTCGGATGCCACATTATGATGGACAAAGGATATGGGTCCAAGAAAAATCAAGGCCGAAGTTTACAATGTTTGGGGTTAAACCTCAATGAGGATTCTTAAATACACTTCCTAGAAGACAGGTATCAAAACCCATGTAGTTCGAATGGGTTTACTAGTGTTTGGGGTTGAACCTCAGGGAGGCTTCCTAGGTTCCTGGAATAGGAGGCTGGATTAAAACCCACACTGTTTGAATGGGTTTACCAGTGTTTTGGGTTTAACCTTTTGTAGGATTCTTATATACCCTACCTAGGAGACAGTGATAAAACCCATGTAGTTTTAATGGGTTTACCAGTGTTTGGGGTTGAACCTCAGGGAGGAATCCTATATACCATTTCTAAGAGACAGGGATCAAAACCCACATAATTCGAATTGGTTTACCAGTTTTTGCGGTTGAACCTCGAGGAGGCTTCCTACATACCCTACCTATGATATAGGGATCAAAACCCATGTATTTTGAATCTTTTTTTCCAGTGTTTAGGGTTGAACCTTAGGGAGGATTCATACATACCCTCTCTAGGAGTCGAGGATCAAGACCCACATAGTTTGAATCGATTTACTAGTTTTTGGGGTTGAACCCCAAGGAGGCTTCTTAGGTACCCTCCCTAGGATTCAAGGATCAAAACACATGTATTTAGAATGATTTTACCTGGGTTTGGGGTTGAACCTTAGGGAGGATTCTCATGTACCCTGCCTAGGAGATATGGATCAAAAACCACTTAATTAATATGGGTTTTCTAGGGCTTGGGGTTGTTCCCTGGGGAGGTTTACTAGGTATCATGGCAATGAGATAGGGATCAAACCATATATTGTTCTCATGGGTTTACAAGTGATTGGATTTGAACCTTAGGGAGGCTTCCTAAGTACCCATCCTAGGAGATAAGAATCAAAACCCATGTAATTAAAATTGGTTTACTAGTGTTTTAGGTTGAACTTTAGAGAGGCTTCCTACGTTCCCTACCTAGGAGGAAGAGATCAAAATACACATAGTTCGAATGGGTTTACTGGTGTTTGGGGTTGAACCTCAGGGATGATTTCTATGTACCCTTCCTTGTAGATAGAGATCAAAACCTAGGTAGTTCGAATGGTTTTACCAGTGTTTGGGTTTCAAACCTAGGGAGGCTTATTACGTACAATTTTTAGGAGACAGGGATCAAAACCTACATAGTTCTAATTTGTTTACTAGTGTTTGGTGTTGAACATCAGGGAGGCTTCCTACTTACCCTACCTAAGATACAGGGATCAAAACCCACGTATTTCGAATGTGTTTTCTAGTGTTTGGGGTTGAACCTTAGAGAGGATTCGTACATACCCTTCTTAAGAGAGAGGTATCAAAACCATGTATTTTGAATGTGTTTACTATTGTTTTTGGTTGAACCTTTTTGAGGCATCCTACGTACCCTTCCTAGGAGATAGGGATCAAAACCCACATAGTTCAAATGGGTTTTCTATTGCTTGGGGTTGTACCCCAGGGAGACTTCCTACATACCCTGCCTATGATACAGGGATACAAACCCATGTAGATTTAAATCATATGGTTTAATGTCATGTTTTATGAGAGGGACATACAGTTTAACGCCATTAATGATGAGGCTGAACCGACGTGAAGACGTCACAGACCGATGGATTAACGGCTTAAACCACAGGGGTGATTCCTACATTCCTTACCTATAAGGGGAAAAGATTAAATTCCATGTAGTTTAGTGGTGAGATATGGGGATTACACACCAAGGTGGCCTAGATAAGATTCCTTGGTCGATGCTTACTTTAAGACCATTTGATTCATACTCGGTGTGCGAACAAGAGGCAACAAAGACCTGATGATCGTATTGTGAAAGGTGAGTTTGAAAATAATGGGATTGGGCTTATGAATGGGTAGCGTTATAGGGAGATTAATATTCGGAAATACTCATGCATATATGCCTGATTGAGATAAATCCCAATGGTAGAGGGGTGGGGTATAGATGCTCCTTGTGCCCATCTCACCTCTCGCCTTTGCACACAGAAGAAGAGAGGTGGAGAAAAGATACAACCACCTACAAGAAAGACTAGGGGATTACACCAAGTTTGTTTCCCTTCCTTGTAGAAATATGTCATTCCATTAATCGAGGATCTCATTCCATGTCAAGAAGATCTCTCTTCAATGGATAACAATGGTCATGGAAAATGTATGAGGTGGGGTACCTCGTGTATATTGCACAGGGTGAGGCCATAGGTAAGAAGCATGTTCTAGGGATGATGGTGCTTGGAATTTTAATTTCCTTCTACTCGAAAGATTAGGATTATCTCCCCACCCATAGGGAATACAAAAATAGTTCACTTTCTCCCTTGGTTGTGGGAAGGCATCAGCAATGCCGTGTGGATACGGGGTTGTAGAGTGATCCATTGAGGGGCTCTCTATAACAACCATGCTCTTTATTACACACAAAATCAAATTTTATAACATAAAAACTTCTCTTGATACAACATATAATATTAATAGGTCTAGTGTCTTTGGGGATGAGGAATTTACATAACAACTTAAAACATTAAGTACACATCTTTATTGAAAAAAAAATTTACATGGCCACAACATTCCTTCGTATTTAGCAATGCATGGGATAACCTGAGAACATGCATTGGAAAAGGGTGAGCAATAATGACCAGTATGTGGAATAATAATGTAAATTGAATGACCAAATTCCCTTATCATAAAAAATCGGTCAAATTTTTATATTTAACTAATTTTTCATTTGACCTCAAAATACCACTAAAACCTAAAAATGGGATAATTTATCATACAATAACACTATGATAGGATTATAAACTACTATTTATAGTATAAAATGTATGAAAATGTTAGCTTCATCACATTACCAAATCTCATATATATATATGTACCAGTTGATCCAATGATAAATACTCCCGAATTGAAATGAAGTGTGAAATCTTTGTAAGAAGATCCACAACAACCCATGTAGTGTTGTCTCCTTTGGATGTCTTTGTAAGTCTGGTGACAAAGTCCATGGTGATGTTTTCCAATTTTCATGCTGGTATGGGTAATGGTTGCATCATCCCCTTAGACTTATACCTCTCAGACTTCACTTGCTAACATACCAGGCACATCGATGTATACTCAATGATATCTTTCCTCATGTTATCCCACCAATAATTCTATCGGAGATCTTGAACCATCTTTTTGTTTCCTAGGTGAATGGAGAAATTTTAACTATGTTCATCATCCAAATTTTCTTTCTTTAACTCTGGATTTGATGGAACACATAGCCTTGTACCAAATCTCAAAATTCATTCGTCATTAGATCTCTGAGGATTCCCCTTTTCTAATAATTTCCACTTTCATCTGAATTACCACATTATCCTTTTGATCATCCATTAAACATTTCAAAAGAGTTGGTTGAGCAATTATTTGTGAAAGGATTTATGATGATCCCATCTTATGATTCCCATGTTCATCTTCATCCAATCATAGAAGGTTTGATCATTTTTAATTCTCATCAATGATAGAATTGTTTGATCTGTTCTACTTAGAGCATCTAACACCTTGTTCTTTTTACTAGGGTGGTAACAGATTGAGTAGTTATAGTCTTTGATCACCTCTATCCATCTTCTTTGGATCATATTCAACTCATTCTATGTCAATATATACTTGAGTATTTTTTGAACTTTTTATAATTCACACTTCTCCCCAAATAGGTAATGTCTCCATATTTTCAATGCGAATATTACTACAGCCAATTCCAAAACATCTATTGGATAGTTTTCTCATGAACTTTCAATTTTTCTTGAATCATAGGTAGTGACTTTGTCATTTTTCATCAACACACAACCTCGACCCTTCTTCTAAGCATCACTAAATACCACAAAAACTTATCTCTTGTGGGTAGTGTGAGCATGGGCATAGTGATAATCCTTCTTTTCAACTCCATAAAGCAATATTATCATTCATCACTCCACAAAAAAAATTCTCCCTTCTAAGTTAGCTTGGTTGGAGTGTTTGATAATCATCAAAAAATTTCTCAAAATTTAGCGATAATATCCAGGTATCCCCAGGAATCTACGGATATCTATTACTGATTCTAGCCTCATTCGTCCCTCAATTATAACTATCTTGGAGGGATCGACAAATATCTCATTGATTATGATGCTATGACTAAAGAATGAGACATCATTCAACCATAACTCACGCTTGTTGTACTTTTCAAATAGCTTCTCCTTTTTCAAGGACTCTAGTACAGTTCTTTTATTATCTTCATTATCCTCCTTGGTTTTGGAGTATATTAGAATAATGTCCATAAAGACTACCACAAATTTTTGAGGTAATATCCAAAGACTATTTTCATCAATTCCATGAATATTTCTAGAGCATTAGTGAGTATTAAAGGCATTAAAATGATTTCATAGTGCTCGTATCTTGTACAAAAAAAACATTTTTGGGGATATCAACCATATTCACCCTTACTTGATAATATTCGGATCGTAGATCCACCTTGGATAATTATTATGATCCACATAGTTGATCGAACAATTCATCAATTAATGGAAGATGATACATGTTATTTATCATGATTTTGTTGATCTCACGATAATAAATGAAAAGGTGCATTGACCCATCATTCCTCTTGATGATGTAGACTAGTGCACCCCATAGTGAAGCACTTGGTCATATAAACCCTTTATCCAGATTCTCCTGTAGCTGTTTCTTCAGCTCCTCAAGCTCCACAACAACCATTCTATAAAAATTCTTTGATATTAGAAACTCCCTAGGTATATTATCAATTGAGAATTCAACATCACTTATTGGAGGAAGACTAGTCAATTCCGAAGAAAACACTTCAGATAATTCCCTCATAGTCAGAATGTCTTAAAATATGGTTGCTTTCTTAGACTCATTCATTTTTCAAAGATGAACATGATCATAGAGCACTAATATCCATTCTTGTGATGATGGTGCTAAAGAATATTCTTCCACATCCTTGCACTTGTACAAAATCGGGGTTGATTCACTATATGGATAGTGATTTCCCTCCCATGGAAATTTATGTTTGCACTATTTCATGAAATCCAATCCATGACAAGAATGACAGAAAATTACACCATAGGGAGTATGAAAAGCTTCACTGAGAAGTTCAATCGACAAATTATTATAGGGGAGGATTTATATTCATGGGATGAAATGAGTTCTCCATCTTCTTTTCTCACTAAAATCATTATTTCCATAACTTGTGGTGGTGTTTAGAATGTTCTACAAAACATTCTTGATATAAAAGAATGCGTAGAACCAGAATCAAAAATTACATTCTCTATTCTTGAATGAATAACAAGCATACATATCACCACATCGTAGTCGGGTTTCACTTCGGTTGTAGTGATGGAAATATTTCTCCCTTACTGCCTTGGATGTTTTTAGTTTACTTAGAGAAACCTTGTCTTAGGGAACTGGTTTGAAAAGTGCCACGATTCATTGTAGTTTAAGCAATGGAGAACATAATGAGGGTCAAATGGAGTGTTCCTCCCCCTTGTCTTAGCCATGGGTTTTTCTTGTCCGTAGTTACTCTCTAGGTTCCCTTCTATTCCATACCTAAACCATTTTCTCGTCCCCTTCAGGAAATTTCTAGGGTGCTTATTTCGGCACATTTAGAAATTGGGGTTCTGGATTTTCATAGCAGTGTTGGATTTATCCATTAAACCTCAAGAATTGAATTCCAACTTATGCTTCTTATCACCATGATACCACTAAGATTCACTTCTTTGCATTTCTACTTTGAGGGAACATCAAACAATTTCCTCATAGCTCACAAAGTCATGGATCACTATGGAATTTTGTAGGCAAGGTTTTAGAACAATCATCACATTGATCTTCACATCGGTTGTTAGAACGATCCCTCCTATTACTAGATATTGGAAAGAATAAAAGGAAAGTTAGGGGTATCACATAAAGTATAATCCAATGACAAAAAGTGATAACGTATAAATTACATTTATTTCCTTAACTTATATGTGTTATCCATGATCTACATCTCAACATATATTCTTAGTGTAATTTTTTTATTCCCTTAATAATGGTTCATACTAAGCTTAAGAATTTAAAAAAATCATATCTCACGGGGGTTTTGTAACCAATAGTGAAGCAAAGCCCATTGTTGTGCACTGGTTCCCATTCTTGTTGACCTCAAAGTGGTGTTATCAGGTTTTACCCCAAGATATATATGTGCTAGAGACACCTCTACCTTCTAGTATCTAGACACGGATGAATTTTCTTGATAAACCAATTAATCAGTACTCATAAAAATTTAGGGATGTTTTTATTTTACTTAGTCTTATTCTTAAATCTTGACTAGGATTTTCTAATCCTAATCCCAAAAAATAACTAAACATATCCTCTGATACCAACTAGAATGACCCACCACTTTATTACACACATAAACATATTTAATTACATAAAAAATTCACTTGATACAACATAAATGATTGAGAGGTATAGTGTCTTTGCGGCTTAGGAACATTACATAATAACTTAAAAGATGAAATATACATCATTATTGAAAACTTGTTTTACATGACCACAATATTCCTTCCTTCATACTTAGTAATGAATGATATAACCTAAGGATATGAATAAGAAAATGGTGAGATATAAATGCTAGTAATGTAGTAAACAAGGTGTAACATTAATAAAACCATACATGTTAGGGAATAGGTATATCAATTGATCATAATAAAAACATCAACATAAAGGCATTATATGACATGATTATCTTAACATGGAAATGTGGAAACACATTTAACATGATATTAGAATGATCCAAGGCTTATTGAACATGGAGAATTAGTAAACCCTCATTGCACATGAATTAGCACGAGTAAACCCTCATTGCACATGACATATCATGATAATAATCATTACCCAATACATTGGAGCGCTATCAGAATTTTGGCATGGTAACATGTTTACAAGGAAGGCATTAATGAGAGAAAAAGGAGTATATAATCATTAAAACATAAGTAGGTAAGTATAAAGGAGGTGATAAATCATAACCCAACATCTGTAATTGAAACTACAAGGGTATATAAACATAATGAAACTTGGAAAAAATAAGAGAGGAAGAAATCCCTTAATTCGAAGTGTGATCTAAATGCTTGGGAGAGGCTTGATAAAGGATTCTTGGGAGATCAGGGAACCATAGAAAGATTCTATAGATTTGAGGGAATTAGTTGGTCGAGCTCTAAAGGCTTTGAGTGAGGAGGAAGTGGGGTCATGGGTGGGTTTATATAAAAAAATAGAGGGAATTATTTTTTATTTAGGTTTTGGAGACTACACATTAAACTAATCAAAACCACAAACCATACCATGGTTTTTGCCTATGGGTTTTTCCATTGGAGAGTGGATAATATTATTTTATAAGGCCAATGGCTGAACTTATTAAAATATTTGTCTTGCTTATGTGGAAGTGAGTTACACTCTCAAGGAATGCTTTTTAAAATTTTAAAATATATAATAAGACTTGGAGGGTCCACTAAAGCATTTCAAATTAAAAAAACAAATCTAAAATCACATTATTTTAATGTTAAAACATATATTGTCCAAAATCCTCATATATAGTATTTTATAACATCACTATCAGGTCATTATGATGTCATAATTTACATTATATAATTAAATGGTATGTAATTTTTAGCCAAAAATTCAACTATGTAATAAAATTAGGAAAAAATCACCATTGGTTAATTTTGATTCCCTAATTCCAAAACAAATATTCATTTTATCTAAATAATTTTCTAAATATTTCAATTTGTACTTTCAGAATAAAAACTAACATTTACTAAAAATTCATGGGTTTCGACAAAAACATATTTCAAACCATAATAAAATATAAAATAGTATTCCTAAAAATTATACTATTATTTATATTTAAAAAGTAATTTATTAATAATATTTTATTTAAATTATTTTAGTTTAAAAATCCAATAATTCATCATAATAGATTTCATAACTAAAAATACAATTTGTGCTTTAAAAACTACTTACAAAGTAACAATGATAAAATGAATGTATATTATTTATTATATACAAAAAATGAACATAATCATGGTGCTAAGGCCTTGTTACATAACCCCTTATAACACCTGCATAAGACTTAAGGGTAAGGTTTTTGATGGCGACATGCACTTGTGGTGGCTCGGTTAACATTGCTCAGTTGGTAATCATAATCAACTTCCACTTATCCTGTAGGCAGTTCTGTTCGAGCATAATGCATTGAAACTCGGCTTGGGTGTGGTCAATAGAAAATTACAATGATGCCAGCTCTTTTCTGAACTCCTAAAAATGGGCTTGTTGTGGAGAAATTATACTGGATGAGGCCATCACATCCTTTTTCTAAGTAAATTGGATTTGTTAACGCCTTGTATTTATACTAATTGTGTGGTCACTGTTCCATGGATATATTTGCAACAGTAAAAATTCTTAATGGTATTTTCCAATAAAAAATCATAAAACCAAAGAATTTCATATTTAATATAACCATTTTACACAATAATACATTTCATATGATCCAGAATAATTTTCATTAATAAATTTTTGATTCGTTACATTCACATTAGCATGGATATATGAAGAAACAATAGCCGTTAGAGTTCGAATGTGAAAAAACATGAGGAAAAGAAAAGAAATATGAAGCAGCACCCAAAGGACACTGAATTAACTTTGTAAAAACCCAAAGGGCCATATAAGAGAAGGGTTTTTGAAGAAAAAGGGTTCATAAGAAGGGACCTTGCGAAGGTACGGTGCTCCACAAAGGGGAGAGACTCCAAGAAGGGGTATGCTTCGCGAAGTGGAGTGTCCTATTCTAAGTGTGGGTTATACATGCCTATAAAGGGTGCTTCGTGAAGTAAAAGTGATTTCACAGAGTAGGAATTTGTAGAGCATGGGTTCATTTTAAAGTGCGACACTACGATGTGATGTATTTCACAAAGCACAGTGATCCAACCTTAGCATGGGGTCGACATGTTCATGTAAGGTACATCGTGAAGCATGAGTGCTTTGAAAAGACCCGATTTCCCTTAGGGATATCCTTCCTTTGTGATGACCTGTGGGCTTCACGAAGGGTATCCATGCATAAATAGGGGTCGTATTTAGGCTAGGAGAAAGGAATTTTTAAATTCCCAAATACCTTGAAGAGCTTATTTTTCTCAATGTTTCACTGAGCAAAGGGTGCTTCATGTTTTCAGAGCTAAGAACTTGAAGGTTTGGGGAATACGTCCCTTTGGTATGGGAGAATCCTAGTATTTATAGGGGAGAGGAGGCATGAAGCTCTAATAGCGTGTTGTGAAGATGCTTGCACTTTTTCATTGTAGGTAGATTGCATTTAGTTTGTTATAACAGTGGAGTCTACCATCATCCCCTTCATGGTGCAAAGGCCTCTATCATTCCCTCTATATCACTTGAAGATGATTTTTTAAATTTCCAAGGGATCATAGAGGAGATTGTGTTCCCTACACTGTATGAAGCCTTCCATCAATTTATTTGTAAGCACAAACTCATCTGCCTCTTTACATTGCGGCGATCATAGAGGTGGTTACAGCTTTGCGTCGACTGGGATGCTGAGGGGATTCTGGAAGGCACTTCTCGAAGCGTCCCCTCTTTTCATTGGTGTGCTCTGTGTATTTTTCAAATTCACACATTTTGGAGCTAATAAATTCCCCCCCACTCCCCTCAGAAATGGATCCGAGGGGAAAACAGGGGTCAAATTTTGATGGAATATCACCAAACTTTTTAGGGAAATCTCAACGATAGACCGTGAAGCAAGTTCAAAATGCATATAGGTGATGTGAGGGGTGAGAACATTGAGAAGTTCACCATGGCCCAGAATTCTACAATGCTTGGAGGGTGATATCTACAAATAAGGTAGGATGACCCCTTATTTTTTTTACTTGTCTACATGTTTTTGAGATTGGGATCCTCATTCGTGAAGCTCTGCATGCTCTGAGACCACTCTTTGTGAATCAAACCCTATTTTGCTCTGCGATTTGTCTAAGTGATCTAGAAATCTGTAGCTTGTGCCTACGAGCTTTGTAGAAGGCCTCTGTTACTTGTCTCAGTGATCTAGCTCTGCTGTCATGCTCTAAAATCAAGCTCTGTGATCGTACTCTGTGATCAAGATGTAATACCCCGAGATTTTATGAGAAATATTATTTTTAATTATTTTGATGTCTTGTGTTGTACACTACACCAAGATTATCTTTCACTATACATAACACTGTATTAGCTTATAGTATACGTAACACTATTCTTGGCTTGCGTTACACGGAAGAGCAACCATCCTCGATAGCTTGTGTTGTACGCAATACCGAGTTTCACTAAACGAAGACATGTTTTTAAAATATTATATAAACTAGACATTATGAATAGTTGTACCCACTTTCTGAAATTATATAAATTTTATCTTTCCAAATTGACTTAATTTTTGGATTTGGAATATCGAAAATAGCCTAGGGTGAACATTTGGTATTTTTCTGAAAACATCAATTTTTGTTGAATAGTGAAAACACAGAGTTATTAGTTAAAAATGAATTTTTTTAAATAATCTATTATTTTATTTAAATTTATTTTTGGTCAAAATAGATACATAATACCTATATAAGTTCAATTTAATTCATTGGAGTCATTTTATAATAATTTTAGATATATAAAAATTTTATTGAACTTTTTACCATCTTTTACCCACCTCCTAGGAGCATTTACAAATTTACATAAAACTTAATTTTACCGCTTCATTGAGTTAAATTTAAAAAATACAAGATACAAGGTCAATATCAGTAAGTAAAATGTGGTTCAATGAGATGAAAATGTTTTTTTTGTGAATAGTAACTTTTAACTTTTATTTACCACGGTTAAAAGTAAATAGGGTAATTAACGGTAAAAATTATATTATTATTACCCTAAAACATGTCCTAATTCTATTTAATAATTTTAATTCGACCAAAAACAACGTTAGTATAAAAATATTACCCTTTATGTCCACTTGGATTAGATTAGGTCATTTATTATTATTTTAATTAAAGAAGAGTTAAAATAGTTTAAATCAAAGATTAATAACTAAAAAAAATTTATAAAGGGTTATACGTAAGATAAATTCAACTATAAATTTTCAATAGAAATATAAAAATATTTCCTACATATTTTTATTTTATTTATATTTTTTATACATTAAAATTTTTAATTTATTTATGACACAATGATGATGCATTAATTACCTTATTAATGAAACATTAGCATAATTAATATTATAAATATCAAAATAAATATAATTTGAGACTTTTTATGAATTAAACTAATTTTATAGGTTAATATAACATATTAGGGTTGGTTAAATGAATTTTTTTTGAAGTAATAATGCTTTTATGAATTTAGATAAAACAAAATACCAAATAGTGTCAAAATTGACATAAAAGAATTTTTAAAACAAATATTATATTATAAATTGATATAATTGTCATAAAAATATAATGTTCTTCCAAAAGACTTATATAACAATATATCTGAAATTAATGAAACAATTGGGGTTCTATTGGTATTTTATAGTAATTTTATTAACTATATAGGGTAAGAATACAAGAAGACATGGTAAAAGTTAAATTATTTAACTTAGAGTTAAATCTAAATGATAAGGTTAAAATGGTAACCTAAACTTATTTAAAACCTATTGGTTAATAGGATTTCAACCCATACCCACCCTATCCTCGAAATAAGTCACTTTTGAGCCATTATAAACCGAAAATAAATTTATTAAAAAATAATATTTTAAGTTTTTTCTAAGGTGCCCCTCACCCTTCTTATAAAAGATCACCCCCCCTTATCTCTAATTCACACCTCCAAATCCATTTGTCTTTGCCTACCCCAACCCAAATACCCTATATTCTTTCCATAAATTATCCTAGAGGCATTTTTTGTCATAAATCAAACTTAAGTAGCCCTTTTGAACAAATCAAAAGGTAGAACCCGAAGCAGAGGTAAATATCTCACCACCTATTTGAAGATCCTTTCTTCTTCCACTTCCTCCTTCTTTGTTGTTTCCATTATAAAATAATAACTCTAGTTTCTTATATATACTATCATGTTATTATAAAAATTTTACAACCATATTAGTTATATTATCTATCCTATGAATGAAAAAGTCACCACACGTATGTACGTACGGCTTACCGTCTCCACGTCGTGGTGTAGTTTTTTATCCAAACATGTTATCATTTTGATGGGTATAATAATGAGTATAAATGATATAAATAATAAATATAAAATTATTATTATTCTGTATATATGATATACCATCCAATTATATACTATTTTAATATCAAAAAATGGTATTTTCACTCGTGCGTACGTACGAACTACTGTCTCCACGAACGCGATGAGATTCATTTTCCATGATTAACCATTCAAGTATGATTATAAAGTATATATAATAAATAATAATGAAAGATATTACATTATAATTATACTGTATTTCTGTACATATATGTTTCATTTACTTAATTCTATTCAATTCAATAAGGAAATGAAAACAGCTTTCATGCGTACGTACGGCCTACCGTCTCCATGAACGATGTATTTCATTCCATTTATGAATTTGTCATATATATTTATATGATAAATATATAGTATATATAAATCATGTTTTAAATTATGGAATTATGTAAATCAGGATATAATTAATAATATCAAGAAGAACAAGTCGAAACACATACGATAAATGTAACGATTTTACCCAAAATGTTGCTTTAACATGGAATTTACAAAAGAATAAGTAATATGAAGTCATAAGTGAATCATATATGATATCATAAATATTATTATAGTTATGTTACATGTTAATAATATGTTTAAACCTACTATATAGGAGTCTCGGAAACAGACGGAAGAATTTGGACATAAGGTAAGGGAAATTTTGCAAATCTCATTTTTATCTGGGATTGCTTATAAGTAAGTATTTACTGGGGTTATATTTTTCATTCATGTCCAAATTTTTTTTATAAACTGTTTAATATTATTTTATGTATGTTTAAAGTCATGTTTAACCCTCTTTGACTTTTACATTATGTAATGAATCGTTCTTTTGTTTACCATACGAGGAACTTTTTGAATTTTCTGGCAAAAGTATGACGAGAATGCTTTTTTATCTTATACAGTATGAACAAATTTTTATAGTTTCATAATTCCTAATTTTCATGAATCTTCTCTACAATATTTCATGATTATTTGTGACAAAATCCTTTAATTTTAAAATTGAATGGTATTTTTTGAAAAGTAAATGATTTTGATGAAGAAAGGATATTTTCCTCAACAATTCATTTCAAAAGTTTTGTCTAAACTATTTTCCATCTAAGATGACATTATTTAGTATGATTATGTTTCAAGTATAATTAATTTATTATTTACATTGTTTGATTCTTCTTATGATGAAATGATATCCAATTTTTTTCATATGGATTATGTTATGATGGGATGATTTTTATGAAATCCATTTTATTCTTTGGGTTATGATGAATGATTTATTTTTATTTTGTGGCACAAGTAAGAATGATTTCATTATGAGGTGGGTGGGGCCTATATTTCCCTCCAATGCATTGGGTAAATATTTATATCTCATGAGATAAACATGGCTGGAATGGAAAGTGAATATGGTTCAGTAATATAGGGCTGGAACGACAATTAAACCCGATTCAGTAATGGACTTTGTCCACTATGATGGTCTTCGCAGCAATGCCTCAGCTACTATGGAAATAATATCTTGTGCATAATGTTTTTCCACAATTACATGTTTTCTTCCCAATCTGTTTTATCAGGATTGATGTTCCTCTATGATATATGCCTTACATACTTCCATGTTTTATGTCATTGTTCAAGATTTTGAGGTTTAGATTTTATGTTCATGTTTTTGCATTCAAATGATTATGGATTGTTTTATGTACTCTATGTTTACCCTTAATGAGAATTTGATCTCACCATTTTTATGTTTTCTTTTCTCCAGGATATAAGTAATGGTTTTAGGTAAGAAAACAAAAGGGGAAGATCTTTATGGGAGATGTTGAAGATCTTTCACCATGATTAGAAAATTATGTTCTTATTTTCCAAAGACACTAAACTATTATGGTCTGTGCGTGTTTTTTTGTTATGTAATATGTATTCTGAAAAATTAATGAAATGTTCATGTACGTCAAGTAAGAGTGTCTACACAAGATCTGTGATCAATCTCTACAATCAAGGGAAAAAAATTTATATTGTTTTGGGATGAAATGGCTCACCAAGAAGCTATCAGTGGGATCCTTGCAAATATTACCCATAGGGTAGATATGAAAGACAACCTAGGCATCAGGGTATGTTTGATGGGCCATTCAAACCACAAATCCATGGTGGAGTTGTTGTTAGAAGTCTTGAATAACTGCCCTATTTGAAAATCACTTCCCATAAATGGCTTTGGTATGAAGGATTATGTTCTCATTATGAAGGCAAGCAGGGATGAGCCTGTCTATTAGTTCAGGAGTATTTCATGCCAGTTCCAGTGGTTTAGGGCTTCCGACTTTCAAACATTGGAGGATAATACACCTTCCAATATCGATAGATTATATAATCATGTTACCAATGTTTGTGGGACAATGTTATAGAAAATGTTTTCTCCCCCACAATAACACACAATTTTGATGGAAGCATTGGGGCCCCAAAGAAGGGGTGGACTGATTAGTGGGATATGTGCTAGGTTAGAAATTTCATGGATGACTAGGCCTAGACTTATTTGGTCTATGCCTCCTATGAGGATTTTCTAGCATAGAAAAGGAAAGTGGTCCTGTATGAGGAGGAATGGGCCTCCCAATTCCATATCTACTAGCCACATCACCTGATTACAGATTTGTTGAGTAGGTGGTCGTCGAGGACCAGCACTATTCATCTTCACCATGGGGAGGTTGGTATCAGTATTTGTGACCATCACAAGATCTCAAGAATTCTGATATTGGGTGTGATGTGTGACATGTTCTTCCCTTCCATGAATATATGGGAGGATCTAAAGTAGAGGTAGCCACTAGAAAATGTATTTATGGACCTGGTGCCGGGAGAGGAAAAGTAGTTAGTAAGTGAAGTCCTCATTCTATTGTGGTTCCAGTAGTTCTTGAATTTCCCTTTATATGTGAGGTTTCTTGTGAGGCATATCACCTTCCTGAAGAGACTCCAGCGCAAAAAAGAGAACTCATACTGGAGACTCCTGGAGGACAACTAGTGGAAGACATGGGGTTTCAGCATTAGCACCGAGCAGCAACTAGTTGTTAAGTTGGATGTGTTCATATCGACACTCATTTTCAACTGGATTCTTCTAGTAATATATAATAATATGGGCGTACGACTGAGCATTTTTATCATATAATGCATGTTGGCAATGGCGGAATGAATCAATCTGGGGATCCCGGTGTTGGATAAACTATTCAATATATTGTGGCATACCAGCAAGGAGAAGAGGATGCATTGGGTGTGTGGGATTCTTCATCTTCTATATGGGTGGATAGAGGTGCATATGGGAACCTATGAATTTCGCAACCCCATATCCCCACTACAGTCAGATTTCCGAGCAGCTATTCTGAATACGATTGGGAGTTTCCTGACTAAGTTGACCCCACTGCTGGTACTGAACCAAGTCCGGAAGGCAGATAAATTCATCTTCCATCACTTCCCATTAAAAATAGTTGTAATCACTAAAGACAGTCATAGAACTGGGGAGCATCGGTCCTACCTCTTTTCCATTATGGATGGAGTCCTTGTAGCTTGGGTTGAACGTGATGCCCTTTGCGATCCGTACACGTCGCACCTCTTCTCAATGTAGTTTTGGTGTATGCAGAGGTTGACCCTGTGGGAATACTTGAGAGTAATCTTGGAGGACCATCCATGTGTGATGAGGCAGATGTGTCTCATGTTCACACAAGTGGATGGAATTATTTAGAATGAGATCCCTCTACCCAGAGCTATCTATGGGATATTAAAAGAGTATTCCATGATTTGGCAGGCATCCTACCTAGGGGAGATATTGAAGCAGCGGACCATCCATTCTCGTGATGGTGTACCTCCTCAACCTCTATGTAGGGGTGAGAAGGTGACATGAACATCTAGTTGTGGTGGGGAAGCAGTAGTGGTGAGACATGGACCGATCGTGAGGTATGTCGCCATGGTAGACCCAACAGTCCCATAGGAGAAATGTTAGCATAGAGTGAGGCCACCTAGGGGGTCACATAGGATTCCCACTTAGGCTCCAGGGAAGTGGCTACGCTATATAGATATGCCTGAGGACACTGTTTTCAAAGAGTATTGGGACATCTGGGATGTTAACATATAATTCCTTAATACTTCCAAGATGTGGCACTATCTAAACCGTATTGGGATGGATCTGTCGGGGATTGGTCATGCGAGGGCTGAATTTTCAGTATCTCAGGCTTAAGGGGTGTAGCACATCATCGAGCTAGAGGACTTTATGCACTCTCAAGGTACTCTACATCCAATGAAGGATTGGGTGAATGTGTAGCTCAATCAAACAGTACCTCTATAGTTATCTGACAATTAGTTGAGGGAGTGATTCCCCTTAACAGAATAATTAGATGATCCCTCCTAGAGGAAGAGGCTGGTAGAGGGAGCCCTTTGGTGGAAGGTGATATTTCATATTCGAATTTGGAAGAGTTTTTAGAGGCCCTTGAGGTAAACCCTAAACCATTTTCCAATGATAGTAATTTAGGTCTCTTTGGTCTTATCAAATAACATTTGACTTGTGAAGGAGGTCCTCATATGCAAGACCTGCTCCGGTGCAATAGTAGATGTAGCTTCAGGATCTGCACCTATAACAACGGTGATTACTATGCCTAGAAGGGCCACAATACATAGGGTGGTTCAACTAGATTCATCATATTTCCCAAACATATATGGAGGGTTATGCCTTGGTGTTCCATCAGCAATAGCTCAAGGGAGTGACCGAATATCTGATCTTTGTAAGTCTCCTTCATAGAATTTGAAACTACAGTCAATTAAAACATTCTATCTGACGTCTGGATAATTTCATATGCATAGTTTTTCAAATGTTGGGGGCCACGTTGTTGAGGGTATTTGGGGCCCCTACCACTACCTTTCCAAGGGGAATGCTGATGGAATGGAAGAAGACTCCCATACATACCAAGCCACAGTGCTCCTGATTACAGGTAATACTGTCATTAATATGGAACCTAAAATCATCAAGGTTTAATCCAACAATGGGGATCAATCAACTGACATAAGTCCTGACCTACCCAACCATACACTAGATGAAGATCTTGCTAATGAGTTCCTAGAAGCGTTCCCCACATATGAACCCACTGACCCTGAGGATAGGGATTAGAGGACTTTAGATTAAGAGGATTGAAATGGATGTCTATCATTGGTCATAGAAGATGGTCAAGTGCTTCATTGGGGTGACCCCACATGAATAATTAATAGAGAAGATAGAGAGAATTTTTTCTTGGCTGTATGAACTATGTGCTAGAGGATTGTATACCCAGTGTCCTCATTTGCTCATCTGAAACATAATGACAGAGAAAATACAGGAGTACGACCGTGTCCTTAATTTGGGATGGAAAAAGAGGAATTCCATGGACATCAAGAGATTCTAGGAGGCTGAGAATGAGATCCAAAGGTTGACGTCATGGGAGAACAAATATTCCACCTTCCCTGAAGCACAACTTGAGATCATATTACGAATGAAGGCCTAGCTTGTTGAGGCTGAAGAACAGATGAGGCATGCCTCTTAAGAGATGGATATTATCTGAGTCAAAAAGGATCAATCCTGAATCAAAGCTAATGAACTGCACCCCATTTTCATTAAGGAGGAGCATGAGTTTAATAGGTGACATCGGATCCTGGAAAATATAAGATAGAGAGTGTTAGATCTAGGACTCTCCATTGATGAGGTCAACCCAACTATGAGAGTGGCTAATACATGGGCCTTGTAATTTGTGTGAACTCATAGGAATAGATTCATTATTTGATTTTTTATGTTTTTTTTCATGCACAAGTTCGTTTATTTGTTTTTTTTTTCTACATTTCTGTCACATTCATGAAATATCCATCAATCAATCCCTAAGCTCACGTGGGTCGTGCATGATGTGGTAAACAAGGGATGACCACATAATTATTCCATTTCAATATGAGAGTGCCAACTAGGATCTGGGAATCTGGGGTTTGAACAACTGATATAGATTTCCATGATGAATGAGGAAGTCATGACTGGAGAACAAATTTCTCAAAGCAGTCGAATTGTCGCATTCCCAACATGATCTAGTGAATGAGTGGGGTATCACTAGGGGCATTAGAATCAATCTGAACTGAGGGGAGTGGAAAGTATGAATCACAATACCCAAAATTATGTATACTATATGTATGGAATGAAAATAAATGATAATTGTTTCCGTGTTCGAAACACAGTATCCCTATTGTGTTACCCTTAAATGGGGATAACAAATAATGACTGACTACTGAACATGTTTAACACACAGTGCCTAACTCTAAATGACATCCATTAATCTTCAGAAGCATTTTCCTAAGACAGTAGGTGATCCATAGGCTGATCCTCAATACTATTATGGGGCTCATTCGTGCATGAAAGAGGATGATGATCCAAATAAAGGGCACACAAATCATGGAGGGTGGAGTGATGGGTTGTTTGAATGGATTCAAACACTCTTGAAATTATTCCACCACGATGAAAACACATTAGGTGAGAAAATTGGTCTAATCAAGGATCATACTCATTTTCGGAAAGGATCTCTCTGATGAGATCTTAGAGTGGCCAATAGTTTTATTCCAGGAAAATGAGGATAATAGACACGTAGTTTAATGTCGTACGTTGAGGATAGAGGAAATGGACGGTCCTGAAATGGGGGATGAGGCTAGGATGTCTATATTATAGTGTTTAAAATCATGTGTCTGCATCTAGGAACTACATATCCATATGTCACTATGTATCCATCTAGGGCAGGAATTAAGCCATATGATGTTTTAAAATATCTGTGCAGTTTATCGTCATGTTACAAGTATGTTAGGAGGATTAAAAGAAGATCCTTTAAGGGAAATACAAGGAATGGTTATAATAAACCTGACATGAATGAGGAGCCATGTGTTACTCAATACACCACATGATTCTGATAGTGTTTGGGCCAAGGTGGGAAAAAGAGGGAATGATTTGAGATACCTGGTGTTAGACCCAAAGACGAAATGTCTGGATGTTCCTACATATCCCACAAGGTTGGGAATCAATACACATGTGGTTCTAGGATATGGAATGATAGGGTTCCAATTCTAGGGGAAATACTGTACTGGAGGTTTGGCCCATGCACCAAAAGAAGTTGCATTTGATGGATCTTGTTTTTTCTTTAGGTTGGATGTGTTTTTTATGAAAAAAACCTTGGATAGAGAATCTGGGTGTCACTATAGAAAAAATACATATATAAACCATGAAAAATGTTATGATGGATGACTGATACCAAACATGATGTCCCCTCAAGCGAGTACATCACAATGCAGTGTCGTTTTTAGTCATGCGTCCATGATGATATTGAAATAATATAAAGTCGCATGATTGGACCAGCCCACACATTTTAAAGGCGTGCAGTGCAGACACAATAGTTTAAATTCATGTGGGGATAGGAAGTATAGTTTAATGTCTTATGGTGTAGACTCCCATATAAAAACAGGGCTCTAAAGAGAATGTGAAAGGGGTGATAAAGAATATGCGACGCAAGTAGGGGCATCAGCCCACATCACATCACATGAAAACATAAAGGGGGGAACCTCATGCCAAGAGGCCAGAAAAGATCAGAGGATATGGGGATGGACCCAAAGACGGAAAGTCTGGGCATTCCAATGTATCATTTGTGGATGAAAATAATGCTATACATAGTTCTGAATGATATCGTGCAGTTTAACATCATGAGACCTGGATGAGGGAAGAACTTAGTTTATGTTCAACGAGCTTAGAAAGAACGAAATGAGAATCTTACAAGAAGGCATAAACCATGACCAACTCCCTTGTCCCACCTGAGTCGCGCTAGATGTGGGAAACAAGGGTGGATATGATCATTATAAGAATGTGGAATACAATGAAAGGGGAAATGGAACAGATCCTCGAATGACATTGTACTGCAAATTCGTCTTCATAACGCGCAAGTTTTCACTAAGGGATAGCACCAAGAGTGTCAAAATTCCACATGGACATGATGGAGAGGAAAATTCTTTTAATCATGCCACCAATATTAAAGGCATTATGAGGGTGGTGTAATGATGGAGGATAACTATCGACCATGTTCAAAACACAATGTCCATATCATGTGAACTGAAATGGGAACAAATAAATCAATGTTGATCACTGACCATATTCAAAATGTGGGACTTGTGTTAAATTGTTGTTCAAAATACTCGGGGATGTTGGCCCAAGACAGTAGGAGAGAACTGATGCATAGAATCTATGCTTTTAGGGGGTCTTTTTTAGTGTGAATGATGATTAAATACCAAATAAATGGAAATAAGAAGCATGAAAATGGATGAAAACATGTCTATGTAGAACCCAACACTCTAGGTTCTAAACAAAATTTCTCTTAGGAACATTGGTAAATTTTAAAAGAGGGTCGAGGGGCCCCATTTGATAGCAGAAGACATTAGAAGATGAGTGGAGGATAGGGGGATAGAGAGATTTCAATAGGGGTGTTATGTTTTTTGGATGCTACAAACCCAATGTGAAATGAGGACGATAATAGTATGAACCATACTAGATAGCCCCTTTTTTAGAAGAATTATGCCAAATAGATAAAAGGAAGATGAGGTTTATAAGAAATAAGGCTGGACATGAAGACAAAATTTCCAAGAGTTCCTTCATATCCCATAATGATGGGAATCAAGCCCCACATAGTTCTGAAGTGGAATGTATTTTAACTTCATGTGACATGGAATTGGTAGATCTTTGTTTATGGTCATGGAGCTCAGACCATGGATGCCTTGTTTAATGTCATGTTCATGGGATAGATGGGTGAGATGGTTTAATCACCATGCCTATCATTTTGGAGACCAAATAATGGAAATATGGATTGAGGATAACTACTGACCAAGTCCGCAACACAGTACCCCACTCATGTGGCATAGAAAAAGAACAAGAAATTTAGCATCAACTGCTAATCATATTCATAACATGGGACATGTTTCAAATTTTTATTTGAAATCCTCAGGGATGTTGTCCCAAGATGGTTGGAGAGAACTAAAGCCTACCATCCATGTTGTTCAAGGGTCCTTTTGGATTTAAAAGATTATGGAAACCCAAATTATAGGATGGGTAAAGTGTGATTCTACCCATGCGGTTTAATGTCTTGTAGCAAGGAGGATAGTAGGATTAAAGGAGGGGTGTCTTAAGGGGTTGTGTGTGGTGTGGAAAAAATATCCCAATGTGATTGAGGACAAAGAGTCCATACCAAACCACACAATCCAAAGTGAGAACATGGGAACGATGGTTGGAATGATTGAGGTACCTGAGGTCAATCCATGGATGAAAATCCCCTACCTAGTTTGTAGTTTATTGTCATGTGGGACAAGTTCTGAGTAGATTTATATCTTACAGCCCAGACAGTTCATGCATTTTAACATCATGCGGTGAGAACGGGACATTTCAATTTAATTTAGGGGTTTTCAAGAAAAATACTACTTAAGTAATTTATCATTTGTGGGAGGAGTAATTTGATCACCATCTATGGTGACTAGGGAGTATGAACCATTGGGGTAGACCATGTGAACAATATTATGTCCCTTCCATTTGGGCTCTAGATTTGGTGGCTTCTTACAGAGTATCATTTTCATTCTCAGGTCCAATTCCATTTCACCCTGTATGAAATAGAGGAGGTGAACTTTCTGGTTTAAGGCGCTAGATATCTTGTTATTATACCTTTCCACATTGTGAAGGGTAAAAAGCATGTTGTCATCGAGCACTTCTAGTTCATCCATATGGATTTGGAATACTTTTTCTAGTGTCCTCTGTTCGTAGAAATCCATTCATAATGAAGGAAACTAAATCTCAATGTGCAGTCCAACCTTTGTTCCATACACTAGGGAATATGGGGTCACCTATGTCGAATTACGAGTCATGTTCTGATAATCCTAGAGAGCATTTGGGGAGTTTTTCTAGCCAAATCTTCTTTTTCTGACCAACCGTCTTCTTCAGATTATTGGAGAGGGTTCTGTTAAATTCCTTGATCTTCCCATTTTCATGAGCATTATAGTGAGAGGTATGATTAGAACCCATATTCTTCATGGTGTACAAATTTTTTTAGCTTAGATGCTCGGGAGATGGTTCCATTATCAGTGAGGATGGAATGAGGGTCTCCGAATGGGTAGATGATATTTGAGCTCAAAAACTCAACAAAAGATAGGTCCTTGACTTCATTGACTAGATCTATGTCTTCCCACATGGAGAAGAAATCCATAGTAGTCAGGATGAAACTACAATGGTGAGACTTCATCGATGGATAGGGTCCCATGACATCGAGTCCACAAACTGCAAATGGCCAAGAGTACATGGCAGGGTGGAGAGTTTTTGGTATTCCGATGGAAAAAATTAGCACGGATTTGGAATGCATCGCGCCTTTTGGAAAATTTAATATAGTCATGGATCATGGGGGGACAAAAAAATGAATCTCCAAATAAGATGATAGAGTTTCATCCTCATATGATGAGCTTGGTAGGAACCAAAATGATCCTCTTGCATGAACTCTAAAATATCACTTCCTAGAATGCCACATTGGGGAATCCCATCCAACCCGTTCCTATAGAGGATCTACTCAAGACTTGGACTACATTGGAGTGTCAACTTCAATGTGTGTAGTCAGTCTCACTCACACTCAAATAAATACGCTGGGAGATTACTGTGATGGAGATACTCGATAAAATGTGTCCTCCAGTTACGATCCACTTCCAAAACTATGGTAGGGGACCTGTGGGACCTAACATGGAGGTATCGAGGTTATGGTGGCTTTCCTGTGGTCTATCATCATTTTCCAGAGTAATGAGGGTGATGAATATATAATACACAACCTGGATAATCAAAACATCCCAATCAGACTCTATAAGATATGTGGCTAGGATGGCCATGGCGTCGGCTCGATTGTTTTTTGGATGAGGGACATGAGTAACTTCTAGTCGAGATGGGAACTGAACCATCAGTTGGTGGGTGCATTCAAACAGTCGTATGAGATCCATAATATTGATTATGTAGTCAACATTTATCTTCTTGATTACTATATTGAAGTAACCATTCACATGAATGTGGGGAACATCGGTCTCGATGTCCAACTTGAGACCAGTGATGAGATCCTGGTACTCTGCCTCATTGCTGGTATAGCCTTCTGACAACAAGAATGAATATGGTAGAAGTGCTTGTGCCAGCGTGATAAATACAATAACAAGGAAAAATCTATTAAGTTTGGGGTCATTGAGTCTTATTCTGGTAGGGATTCAGTAAGTGCCATCAAAATGCATTTTCTAACATGGAACTAATTGATTTATTGAGAGGATTTCCTCATTTGGAAAATTGTGATCCAGAGACAGTGGTATGAGATTTGGATGGGAGGTATGAAAGTCTACCAATTCCTATCACTTGATAACTTTTTGGGGAACAACATGATGTCCAACTACTGGAGGATCACATCCCACCAAGATAGACATCCTGTCAAAATGGGGTGGTTTAGAATGCACTTTAGTAGATCTACTCGGGACACAAGCTGTATCTCATGGTGCTACAAGTAATGTTGAAATTTCTGCACAACAAATACTAGTGCAAGACAACTATTCTAAATAGTGGAATATCTGGTCTCTGTATCGACGATCATGTGGATAAGATAGTATTGAATGTTCTCTATTCCCTCATCATTCTTTTGGGAGAGATGGTCATTGGGTGATCAGTCCAGGGCGGTCGCATAAACAACCAACAACATTCCAGTAATGGGAGACATCAGGAATAGAGGTTTTAATAGGTATTTCTTGATTTCCTCAAAAGTAGTATGATACTCCTCAACACACTGATAATTGGAACCCTTCTTGATGATTCAAGAAAAGGGCTTACACTTTCCACCTAGATTTTCTATGAATCGGCATATGTAGGCTAAGTGGCCTTGAAAGCCTCAGATCTCCTGAATGTTTCTTGAAGGAGAAATATCACTGATGGACTTGATCATCTATGGATCAGTCTTGATGATTCTATATCTTACAACGAATCCTAGAAACATTCTTTATGTGACTCTGATGACACACTTCAATGGGTTCATCTTTATATGGCATGATTAGTGGAAGCTGAGAACTCTCTCAAGATCTTTGAGATGGTCCTGGAACTGGTGAGATTTGACCCCCAGATCATCCATGTAGTATTCCCCAAATGACCTAAGGATCAGTATAAATATGCAATTCATGTCATGATGATAAGTGGAACCTACATTTTATAGACCAAAAGGCATTACATGGTAGCAGAATGTACCTTGTGGTGCCCTAAAGGTGGTATAATCTTCATAATTAAGGCAAATTCAGATTTTATTATACATGTAATATGAATCCATGAAGGGGAGATCCTAGAACCAATCGATGGTATCAATCAACAATTCTGTTACATGAAGGGGAAAGTTATATATGTTATACAGTTATGGTTGAGATCCTGAAAGTAGTTGAAAACTATGATCTTTCAATTCTTCTTCCTGATAGGCACAATCTTAGATAACCATTTGGGGTACTGGACCACCTTGATAAATATGGATCTGATGATCTTATCAACTTAGTCCTTGACCATTGAACCTTGAGAAGGATGTATCTTTCTGGGAGGCTATTTAAACTGGAAATTATTTTCTGGAATCTTGAGTTGGTCGACTGTGTCCTGGGGATCTAGTCCAATAATATCATCATAACTCCATGTGAATACATCATGATTATGCTTCATAAAATTCACATATCTTTTTTGATCTTCGATAGGCATAGTGGTGCTAATCAATGTGGGTTTCGAATCCATCTTGTTACTGAGGTTTTCCTATAAAAATTCATCAACAATGGTGGAGACACCCTCTTAGAAAGCGGGAGAAGAATACCCCAAATCTTCTACTTCATTCACGGAGGATGGAATGTTGATAGGAGGTAATTCTTCCAAGACGATAGATCCTGATGGGACACTGGCGCCAGACTGAGCAGCGGTGGAGACTGCATCAGGGAGCACCTGTTCTACCGAAACCATAGTGATGAAAGAATTCATCCTACTCTCATGCGTTCTTCGACCCAAGTGGCCACATATGATGATAAAAAATAAATAGTGGTTCATCTTCTTAACCCGGTTTATATCATCTTGGTGAAATAAGCATGTATGACGTATTGTTGTTTCCATGGTGATGACATCATTATACCTTATGGTGGTAGCGGGCACTGGGAACACCCGATCATGATTTTTATAGGAATATGTGGTGATCTTATGGAGTCCCTTAGACATGGGAATGTGATTCCCCCTCATTGTAGAAAAAAAAGAATTTCCCCACTTATGGGGTTGTGGCCTCCAGTCGATGGATTGGGAAAATGTAGGCATTATCCAGGCCTATCCAAAGGTCGGTCGTAGTCATAGTGTGTTCAAACTCGTTAACTTGGAGCTTCTTGTCCATTCTCTTCTATTAGTCGGAATCTAGGTAGCTGGCTTCACAAGAGGCAATGGGAGATGTATCACCATGGGGTATGCCTAATTTACCACTAAAGGAGTGCTTAAGGCATTGGTGATATAAAGAAGGGACTCCCATGTGTACGTTGAGCCATAGCCCATCAATCAACCCATTGTAAGCAGGGTCATGTGATACAACCACGAACTAGGTTCTAGAAACTAGGCCACCAAAGTGGGTCTTTAGGTGTAATTTTCCAACCAATGTCTATTTTGTCATATCATAACCTTGAATTTTTAATTCATGAGGAGTTAGATAATCCCAGACTACCCCATCTTTCGGAGTGTCAAGGCCGGGATAAGATTAATCCCAGAGCATGTGTCGAAAATACACTAGAAACATCCCTGTCGTTGAAATGAATATTGATTTACAATAGGAGGATGGGACCATGTATGAGAGAAAATTTATCTGCTATAGAGAAAGAGATAATATATTTATATTCTGAATGCTCTATACCCTCAGCAAAAATGATTTTTCAGCTACTACCTCCTTCTCAAACTGGAGGGGGATTCTTTAATCATTGGAAAGGGCTTTACACATATCCACTAATAAGAGAAGTGGATCAAGGATAAATAGAATCATATGATTGCGTGAAACATGCTTGATAAATTCATACATTCATGATAGGCATATGACTATGTTGAAAGAAGGTCATTCTGTGGACGGAGGTATGACGGGCCCTTATGGTTGAATTAGCGGTCGACTGGTGCTGGGAATGTCCTTCGTCTGAATAGTTGAAACATGTATGGAAACTACCAGACGAGGAATAGATGGACGAGGCCAGTCCTGAATATAACTTATCTCATTATAGCAAGATTGTGGTGCCTCCTATTGATAATGTAGCACCAACTATGGTGGAGGAAGATCTAGTGAAACCATATGAAAAGTCTATGCATGTTGAGATCTACGTTGGGCATGTTTTCTGGTTTCAGTGGAATTTACAGATTAGATGGAAGCACTGACCAAAGTATCCTAGGGAATAAAATAACAATGGCTATATAGTGCTGGCATTGGATGGGGATGCCGAGAGGATCTTCCCAGTGCTCCTAGTCATTGGAAATCATTTAGGGGTTTACCATCTCTAATGTGTTAACTGAGACAAACACTTGGCCATCAATTAAATAATACTCTACCACTGGACGGATTCTCGGGGCATACTCCATCTTTGAGGCATGAAATATCCAAGATTACGAGATTCAGATGAAATCGGTGGGGGACTTTGTTTTCCCTTAACTCGCCGATTCTTTTCCTTCTAGGAAGAGGATGGCTGAGACATTGAATCAGAAGAACCAGGAATTGGTAACTCAGTGAATTCAGAAGGCTCGATTGTTTCAAATGTGAACAGATAATACCATGGGCATGGAAAACTACCATACAATCCATTCGATAATCATATTTTTGAGACCTATGGTTGGAAACCTTCTTCCACTCACCTTCACTGTCACTGTCGTTGTTAGGATTTATGAATACGCATGCCAACTGTGCTAGGGCATGACCTAATTTGACTATTTTGTTATCTACCTGGTTTTAAAGAAATTCTTTAAACACATATCGTTGCATGTGTGTGTGCCCTAGAATTTAGTTATAGGGGCAGTAGTTGGAGAGATCAGTGAGATCCGCCTCTTCGGGCTTCCTTCATTCAGTCAACTATAGGATTCCACAGTCAAAGGAAAATCAGAAATAACTGTGGACCTAAGGCTTAATAAATGAATAGTCCCAGTTCTTTCTATCCAGGAAGGTGGTTATAGGATCTTGGACATGAAGAGGGTTTAGAGGAGCCTGTTGAGGAGGTGGAACCAGATTATCTCTCCTAGGTGGTGTCGGCGCATTATGTAGGGACGACTACTAATTCTGAGGTGGGTGTTGCGGGGTCGGCAGCTGCACTTGATGTGGTGGGCCTCAGGGAGGCTGTGAAGGTGTCTCCATTGGTAACTAATCTAGGTGCTTGGGGTCCTCTATTTGTGCTACTGTAGTAGACTTCACCTTATAGTCTCTTCTTGTGGGAACTATATGAGGCAACAGACGTGCCTACCTGGCATGCTGCAAAACATATTATAGACGTTGGGCTTTGTCAGAGAAAATCTTTAAATCCCCATGGGTAGTTCTGCAAGATGAGTGAGGGGACCTGTTTGTTCTCCACATTCTTTCTACACATTGTATGTTGTTGTTTCTGAGACAATGACTTGTCCAGGGATTACATGAGGCCTTTCCATCGAGAAACAACGTTCGTGATGCCCTCACATGACTCCCATTGCACTTAAAGAGGTCAACAATACACGTCTTTCGTGTGGTAGAACTGAACTGTTAAAGGAACTACCTACGATGATCATCTCAACCAGCTACATACCCAATGTGTAGCTTGATGTGCTTTATGGATGTGGTCCCTTCCCATATTTATACAAAACACCAAAGCTTGGCGGCCTCCTTCTGGGATGGAGGTCCCAGTATAGGTCCACACCTTTATATGAATTAATCCAAATGTTGTAGTGGATAGACCACCCCATTAATGGGAGAGAATTTAGTATTTCCGAATACCTCGTGACATGACATATCATCCACCCATGCCAGATATGAATTTTCATTAGGTGGCATTTCCTTGATCGAGTTTCTGGGGCATTGAGGCGTGTAATGAACACTGCCATTGGATCATCTTGTCGGGGATTCCATTAATGATGAGGATCCCTAACCACCAGTGAATTGGAAGGTTCTTCAATATGATAAGAGGGCCCATCAGCTTGTGAAGAAGATGGCATGATGACTTACGGGGCCATCAGGGGAATGATCTATGGAGCGGCTGGGGTAACCTGAGCTGGGTCCCTAGGGTTATCACATATCTCAGGTGGATTTGGTTAATCTTGTAATTCCCTATTTCCATAAATACCATAATATATCATTTCTACATGGGAAGGTTGGTCATGGTCCCTCGAAGGAAACTCATGGGGGAGAGGGTGTACCTTCCCCTACTTCCCCAGTCGAGGATTACCATAGTCTAGTCATCATTCAGTAGCACACTCAATGAGATTGTAATCGACCATTATTCTACGCTCCACAAGTCTTACATGAAATACAACATTTTTGGGGTAATATTCTAACTTATGCACTGATCCAGACATATCAACATGTTTAAAGAACCCAATATACTCTTTTCCCTTATTGGGATTCTGACCGATGGATAATAACATGGAAGGTGGAGGAAGGGCCAGTAAATTTCTTGTCTAGAGAGTAACCCATTCCAAAGGGTAAAATAGATGTGGCACGCCCACCCCTAGTGGTAGGTTCTCTTCAAGGATATCTAACCCATTATCTTCCTTTGATAGGTTGGCAATGTTGATTTCCACTACACATGAAGGTATATCCTTAATATCACCTGGAAAGTATGGATAGCACCAGATTGAACTGAAATGAAAGGAATAAGACTACCCCAAACTATGGATATGATTATGGGGGTAAGCCTCCTTAATAATCCTTTGGATCATGTTAAATCATTGGGTGCATCATTTCTAGAGGCCCTGATGGCGACCGGGTGACTCAGGGTGTTGTGTGACCAGAATCACATCCACGTCGACCATGCCACATTGTTGGCCAATAACATCAAAGTGTTCCTAACTCATCGGGTAAGCCACTCGCTGATGACATAGACATATTGTCATTTCCCAGAGGTATTGCTGAAATCATGTGACCCCATCCTAGATAATATATTCAAGTATAATGAAGTTTGTGGTTGCAACTGGTCAGAACAACACTGGGAAATAATCCGCCGCAAGAATTTCCCACTAGCTCCTCAGATAAGACTTAGGATCTATCCATTAATTTCACCATTCATTTATTGCGGATGTCTGAGGGACTGGTAACAGCTCTGAAGCAGACCTTTGAGATGGTAGACTGGCTGGTGGAGTATATGGAAAAAGAGCTAACAATCTTCCGTATTGTGGGATATCTTCGGAAGAATGTAATGACTGCGCCACCACATCTCGGTATGATAGACTAGAGAGCACAACTTCTTACATAGTGGTTATGGATACTAAAGATTGGTCATGATATTTATTGTTCTCTATTTGTCCCTGTAACAACTCTTTGTGATCTCTCATTGATATATAGAATGATCATACTGATGATAGGGAGGATTTCATGGCCATGCTCTAGAAAAAGGCCAAATATTCCTTCTCTTGGATGCATCTTCAAATGGAGGTGGGGATCTGGTGGACCACACCTTCTAGAAGGACGAGTCTTATATGCAATGTTCCTGCCCTAGGCCCAACATAGGGGATCAATATGAGGGTTCCATTATCGAATCAGAAATCGTCTCGGAGTCTGAAAAGAATATGGGTTTAATCATGGTCTAAAACATCTCATTATTCATCCTTTTGAGGTAACAACATACCCTCTTTCCCTGGGATGGTTTTTTAGGATAGGGTAGGTTTTTGATATGATGGGGACTTTTGGATTAACTATACTGGGGTAGAGAGGACATTTTTCTAGGTGAGTCGAGGTGCAAGGAGCTCCCGGAAAAATTTCAAAAGGAACCCAAGGAGGGCCTCAGTGTCCATTAGTTGTAGCATGGGGGGAATCTCCGCGGGAAGTGTTGGAATGGGTAGGACCACTGCTAGAGCTAGTGGGATAATGTTAAGTACATCCTTGTTTGTTTCCCTTAGACATTAAGGTATGAGGGTGGCCTTCGTACCGGTGAACCTAAACATAGAGAAGACCTCCGTGTTGGATGCCAATGAAGTTAGGTAGACCCCCAACTTTTTTGATTGTCAGCATGATGAGTACCTTTTTTAGTTGTGGTAAAAAAAAATTGTGAACACCCCCATGCTAATGGCTGACTGGGTGAGGAGGATCTTTACATCGGATACCTACGAAGGGAGGGACGAATAATACCTGGGATCACGGGTGCGAAATAAAACTCTATGCTAGCTGTCAGGATAGCGGGGAGGTCCTTCACTCGTACTGATGGTGGAATTGTGAGGAACACCATTCCAAGAATTAGAGTTGGGAGAAACAATGCTCTCATGGGTGGTGGAACGCGGGGGACCTTTGTGATAGATTTCATCACCGTGGGTTAGCCCACAATAGGAAATGCTTGTGTCGGTGACCAGGAAAGTCATCCCAACTTGCCCATCGGGCAGTTGGGGCCTTTATCTAGTATGTGCATATAAGTTCCCCTGTTCAATGTAAATAGAGAATTGATTGTATGTGTTGGTTGTGGTATCATCCACTATATTCATTGATGATGATTCCACCTAGTGGGTGCCCTCCTCATTTTTCACCCTAAGTGGGCATCGGGTTAACCAGACTGTGGTCAGTGGTGATGGTGTGAAACTCACCTACTCCTTAGTCTATGGGAATAGGTGGTGGTGCTGATGAGGACTATTGGGAGCCCACCTTGGCATCCCCTAAGACAGAATTGGAGCCAGACTAGACCATACATCCCTTACCTCATTGGTGTAAGGGAGAAAGTCATTAAAGCGTTCTAGGAAGAGTCTCCGAAAATGGTGTCAGTTTTGGGATGGGAGCAGTGGCTCCCAGCATAGCCCTTGGGGGAAGCAGTGGCAACGAGGTGAAGAATCCTCTAGATCCAATCGGGCCATATCCTGAGTTGGGATAATATCTTCTTCCTCATACTGTCAGACAAGGTTGTTGTTAACCCTCCTCTAAATGAGTTCAGATGGTGAAATGGGGCATGGGCTCCCAATAGCCATGGATGTGGAGTCTGTAATAGAAGAAATGGGGCCACACGAGATTGTGGCATTGGAATTTCCCCGAACCCTACATCGGTGGGTGGGTGGTGATCAGTTTCATGATATTGCATCATTGGTATTGCAAAGAAGGAAGATTCAACCATTAGGGAAAAAAAGAGGAAAGAAAATTCTAGTCTCCCAGCGTCGTTCCATCTCCAATGATTGGTATTAAGGATCCATGCTGACAACATCGTAGACCGGGATGTACTACATTCAGCTGCCCCAATCTCAGGTGATATTTTTTCCTGGCCCAATATTTACTTTGCGTGACCTGGTGCCAGATAGCTGTATCTGATGAAATGCTTATCCACTAATGTCTCGAATGCTACTAATCTCCACATTGAGGAGAAATAACATCACGTCGGGTTCACCATTTCAATTTATAATGATTTCATTAGGGCACACATCCATCTATCGAGGACGCGCTATGTTTTTTCCCCACAATACCACATTACAAAGGTGGGCGGCATTCATTGCTTATTTAGGGACGTTTTCCCATTGATCAAACATGATGATGGGATGTTAGTCACTCCTTTTGTAGATTCCTCCTTGGAACTCGTTACCTAGTCTGGGTATCCCTTAAAGATTACGATGTTTTTCGTGAAACTCTTCCATGGTGAAAAATCATCATGGAAGTCGGTTAATTACACATATTCTATCAGGACATTTCAAGGGGTCTTGTTAGGGTAGAAAACTTTGATAGGTGGAGTAGTCACATTGAACATCAATTAAGTGTATAGATAATAAAAAATTGATGCATATAGGGTTCTTACCCTAATTATAGGGATTCTCAAGGGTGTGGAAGCTTGAGGAATCACACGTAAATTTGTAAGGAATTATATGTCATATGCATGTCCCTAAGGTTTTCCTCAGCTTATCATGTTTAACACATTGTATTCTGTGAGTTTAATGTCTAGAAGAGATAGATATGTCTGATTGGAACACTGATAGAAGTGGATCATATGGGTACATCCACATGAGGTATCACCTGAGTGGTTAACTTGATGAGTGGATCAAAACATCCTATGAAAAAATGTCCAAGGATGTTTGGGTCCCTTTAAAGGGGATGCTAGGGTTTACCATTGGCTTGGATTAAACCATAACGATGTTTCTTACCTACCCTATCCCAAATGACAGGGATCCAAACCCACATAGTTCAAAAGGAGAGATATGGATTTGGGTTGTACACAAAGGATAATAAGCTGGAGTAATGTCGGGACTTACACAATGATAGCGGCCCATCTAAAGAGAGACACTCTGGGTTGGATGGTTAAGGATTGTGTGGGGCTTATACATGGTTATAAGCACTAATGGAAGGCATGATTTCACTAGGATGCGGTTTCTAGGGTATGAATCAGGATGGATATGGATGGAGTGTCGAAGGACAGAGTGAGTGGGGATGGAACCAAGATTATGATGACGACGATGTAGGGCTTGATCCATAGAGAGGCTTCCTACATATCCATGTAGCAGGTAATCAAAGTCCACATAGTTTGGTGGGGAGATGGGACACCTGAGGAGGTGGACCATGAGAATGAACGCATGGATGGGACCTAGAAGAAGTATAACTGTCTGGTTGGGTCATGACCTTCCCAAAACACAAAGGATCACATGAGAGACCAGAATGGAACATGATTGATGGGCATGATCCTTAGGGAGTCTTTCTACGTATCCTCATAGAAGGGAATCAAAGTCCACATAGTTCAATAGGGGGTATGGAATCATGGGTTGCATAAAGGATCGAAACCTGACAACATGTTGAGATTACATGTGGTTTTCATCCCAAGAACTAGTCTGAAACCTCTAAGGGATGGACCAAGGATGTGGGGCCCATCAAAGGGGGCACTGATGTTTACCACTATTTGGGGTTGAACCTTGAGGAGGCTTCCAACATACCCTACCAAAGGGATAGGGATCAAAACACACATAGTTCTAATGTGTTTACCAGTGTTTGGGGTTGAACCTCAGGGATGATTTGTATGTACCCTACCAAGGAGACAAGGATCAAAACCCATGTAGTTCAAATGGGTTTACTAATGTTTGGAGTTAAACCATAGGTTGGATTCATATATACCCTCCATAAGGGACATGACTCAAAATGCCTGTAGTTTTAATGTGTTTAGCAATGTTGTGGGGTTGAACCTCAGGGAGTCTTCTTACATACCCTATCGAGGATATAGGGATCAAAACTGATGTAATATGAATGGGTTTACCAGTGTTTGGGGTTGAACCTTAGGGAGGATTCCTATGTACCCTGCCTAAGGGATAGAGATAAAAACCCACATAGTTCGAATGGGTATACTTTTGTTTATAATTGAACCTCAGGGAGGCTTCCTATGTATCCTACCTAGGATACAGAAATCAAACCCCACATAGTTCAAATGATTTTACCAGTGTATGGGGTTGATCCTTGGGGAGGCATCCTACATACCATTCCTAGGGGATAGGGATAAAAACCCATAATGTTCGAATGGGTTTAACAGTGTTTGGGGTTGAACCTCATGGAGGATTCCTATATGCCCTTCCTTGGAGACAGTGATCAAAACCCACATAGTTCGAATGGGTTTACCAGTTTTTGGGGTTAATCATCAGGTTGGTTTCTTATGTATCCTTCCAAGTAGACAAGGATCAAAACCCACATAGTTTGAATGGGTTTACCAGTCTTTGGTTTTGACCCTCATGGATTCTTCCTATTTACCCTTCATAGGAGATAGGGATCAAAACCCACATAGTTCTAAAGCATACAGTTTAATATCAAGGAAGATGAGAAGTTCACATAGTTTAACATCATGTGGGATGAGTATGAACTAACTTGAAGTGGTTGGAACTGATGGATGACAGTCTTGATCCTCATGGATTCTTCTAACGTAACATTCCTAGAATGTTCAAAGATCAAAGTCCATGTAGTTCAGTGGTGAGAGATGTAACTTACACACTACGGTGGCCTATAGAGGGTTGTGGAGTAATCTATTGGGGGTATCATGTTAGCATGGATATGTGACGAAGAAATAGACGTTATCATGCCTATGCAAAGAAGCATGAGGAAATGTAATCAAATTTTAAGAACCCCCTGATGGGACCTTGAAATCACATTGTACCAACCTGGAGGGTCGTACAAGAGATGGGTTTGTGAAGATAAAGGGTTCATAGTAAGGAACCTTGCAAATATCTAATGCACCACAAAGTGTAGGGACTCCACGAAGGTGTATGCATCACAAATAAGAGTGGCCCAGCCTAGGTGTGGGGTATACATGCTTATAGAGGGTGATTCACAAAGTGTAGGTGCTTTCACAGATTATCACATCACGGAGCATGGGTTCCTTTCAAAGCATGGAACTGCAAAGAGATGTACTCATGAAGCATAGTGATATTGCCTTATCATGATGTCCATATAGGTATAGAAGGTACTTTGTGAAGCATGAGTGGTTTGTGAAGACCCGAGATCCTTAGGGATCACTTTCTTTTGTTATTTTAAATGTGCTTCACGAAGGGAATCCCAACATGATGTGGGGTTGTATTTGGGATTGGGGAAAGGTATATCGTAATTCTCAAATACCTTAAAGTGATCATTTTTTCTCAAATCCTCATAGAACATAGGGTGCTTTGAGATTTGACATATGTGAAGGAGAATGGCCAGGGCATCTGTGCTTTGGTCCTAGGGAAATCCTGGTATTTATAGGCAAGAGGCAGTGTAAAGCTCTGAAAGTGTGTTGTAGAGACTCTTGCACTTTTCCATTAGAGGAAAATTGCATCATGTTTTTCATAACTTTGGAGCCAACTGTCATCCCCACCGTGGAACAGAGGCCTACTTCATTCACTCAGTGAAGCTCAAAGAGGCGTCAGTCAATTTCCAAGGTATCGTATAGGCTATCATGTTTCCTCTAGGGCAGTAATCCTTCCATCATTTCTATCGTAACCGCAGAGTCGTTCGCCTCTTTACTCTACGACGATCGGAGAGGTTGCCATGACTTTGTGTCGGATGCAATGTCAAGGGTCTTTTTGGAGGTTCATTGAAAAGCAATTCCTTTTGGAATTGGTGTGCTCTTTATTTATTTTTCACAGTCACATATTTTGGTACCAACACCATAGGTTCAACAAAAATTAAGGTATTAGGAAATATTTTTAATCATTATCTTATCATGGAGTAATTCTTTTATTGACAAAGAATATATGTAAATATACTTACATGATATATTTACCTAAAAAATAATTCCTTTGTTTTTAATTTAACTATTTTTATTCATCTATTACTTCATGAAATTAATGTCTAGACATAAAATTTGATGCCCAAGTAACTAAAATATACTTTTCAAATAAATTAAGTCCCATCAAAGAATACAAATTATAGCTATTTATCTATAACTATTAATCAAAATAAATATGGTTAGTACATTAATATCTATACATAAAAATAAAAACAAATGTTTCATCATAAATAGTTATTGTTAAAAAATAATTATATATTAACCTATATATTGTGCAGGCTAGTGGATGGCATAAAACAATTATCATCCTTCAATCATGGGTTCAAGACCTATGGCCTAATTGGACATGACTTTTTTTCACCCGACATACATGATCACCTTTTTCTAAAACCATAATTTTATATTTTATAAAAGAAATCAGATTGAAGTCCTTGAAATAAGGATCATCACTAAATACCATTCTAGCCAATGGTTTTCAATACAATCTCAATACCTAAATTCTTTCATTGATGTTTAAGATAAAATATTCATGAATGGATAACATTATAACCCCTGTGAATGTTGGAAATTAAAAACCATTGAAACAGAATCATAAAATCATCTCAACATTGATTCTTTTATATATCAAAAAGAATATTTTAGTAGTAACATTCCAATCTTGTGATTACTCTCATCATATATTCTATTGAAACATTTTAATAACCTTAATTACCATAAATAATTCTGGGAAACATGCATTCTTAAATATTCCATAGATTAGTGGATATATTCAATAAATATAATAAGATATAAACTTTATCCTTGATCACATATACTACTTGTCAAAAAGTCCTTATTTAGTTCGAAGGTAATCATTACCTTCTAGCATACTTATTCATATCCCACATATATTTATCCTAAAAACATAATAATTACATAAGGAACATATTAAGGTTTATCATTACCTTAACCATGAGTTTTCTAGGGACATCATATTTCCATTATATCACTTTTCTATTCCATTATAACCATTCAACATGTTATTAAAATCCATAGAGAAACCCATAAAATGAAAAATTAATATATTTCATCATTCATATAACATAATTTTTTTCTCCAAACACATAAAAATATTGATTATTCCACATCATACTTATTCCATTAATTATGCTACCTCATCCTATTACAAAATACATATTTCTATTCATATATAATTTGTATTCTCTTCATCATCAACAATATAACCATTAATCATACCACCTTGAAAGTTATATATTGGTGATTTACTCTTGGGGCATCGATTTTCATAATGATCATTTACACCACACTTAAAACACATAACCTTTATTGACATCTTAGGGAAGCCAAAATTATCCTCCATTTTGTTAACTATACTCTTTATTATTCCCTTAGAGTCACTTTATTTATGCCCAACTTTTCTATAGTGAAAACATATTATTGTTCCTCTATATTGTTCACATAGGTTAATCATTCCACATTATTGACCAAATGAAAGAAAATCATCTTTCCTACATGGTCTACATTACTTGAAATCTTAGAAATCACTTTCTTTCTCTTCCATGGTGAGTTTGAGAGTTGGTTATGGTACACATTTTCAGTCATGTTAGGTGAAAAATGATAAGGCATTATCACAAAATATTTCCCTCCAATGATCATCCCACTTAACATCTCATCATCAAATCATCCATCACATTCAATATTAATCAAGTTCCTTCTAGTTCCTTTCATTGACTACCAACAAAAGACTTGTGTGAGAATTAAAAATCATAGCACGAAAACCACATAGTCAAAGAATGATTTTATTTTATTATCTCTAAATCATGACACCTTCCATAATCTATGGAACCTTAGGTTCATCCTAGGTTATTCATATACAACTTATATTTAAATCATTCCTTCTAGATTTTGAGGTATTTGTGAATTCCTAAATCATATCCCCCAAGAGTGTCAAACTAGATGTGCAGCAAGGCCCATTATGAAATTAGCTATTGATAATATATGTGATTATTTTACTAGTAGAATATCCATTGAATAAATAAATGGAATTAATTGATTTATATTTGTAATAATATACTGATGTTTAAATTTAAAAGTCTTGTGTTTTAGTCTTATACATTGCCTTAAATGTTTTTGATTATTTATGAATGTTTCCGCTGTATTTTTATCATTACTTAACATAATAGTTCACCCCTTTCTTATGTTTTGTTTTTCCGAGGATGTGAAGAATTATATTATATTTAACCTACAGGGATATGCTATGGGTTATGAGTGTGTTCAATGGGAACACAATATTGTATTTTTATATTTCAGGTTGTAATTTAAAACATATGTATGTATCTAGTACTTCCAAGGATAACAAACTAATGGGTCTTTCAAGACATGATCTCTTGTGATCATGCCAATGTTATGTAATAATGCACTAACTCTGGGTAAGTAGGGTTAGGGCATTACAGTTGGTATCAGAGGATGTTTAATACAATACTTGAAAACTATATTTAAAAACTATGAATAAAGAACATTACCCTAAGATAGAATTTGAGTATTAGTATAGAAGAACTTCCTATAATTTTGGTAATGTAGAGATTTTGTGTTTTTTCCAACCAATACATCCCTTTCTTGATATGAGTAGGTAGAGGCGGCTCTGGAATAGTTATACCTAGGAGAGAAAACTCCAACAAGGAATTTTGGGCTTGCCCCAGGGTATCCTGGTACATGACAGCCGGCATTGCTACATTCTTGGTTATGACACTTCTGGGGAATATGCTTAGGATAATTCACATTTTCCTTACAAACTGATTTGAATTATTTTAATATAATATTATAATAAATAACCCTGATTAATTATACGGTGTTTTATATTGAAAATAATGTTTCATTATATTTTCTAAATGATTTTATGTCTATTGTTACACACACTATGATTTCTAGTTTTAGTCAATGGATGGATTCCAAAGAAGTCATTGTAACAATGAACATGATGTACAAGGTGGGCACAATGGTGTGTAAGGTTTGGTGTCCTGAGAACCAACTGTTTTGTACTTTGATTACATGAATGTTCACTTATTATATATTGTTCATTGTTGTGAATGACTATAATATATTAATGTCCTAGAATATTTGTTGCATTAATAAGGTCATAGAAGATCCCCGATATGATGAGAACCTTGATATTCTATAACAATATTCTTAAATAATTTTCTACGGTTGGATGACATACTATGATAGGACACAGAGTATACATACCGTCATGTGAAGGTACTCGTAATAAGACGAGACTCTCTCTCATGGAGTTCGCAGTTGGTAATCTCCAAGATGGGAGATTATGAGAACAGACCCACAAGTAGTAATTCTGTATGTCTTGGTTTCATCGGATATTGCTATCTGCGAGCATGTGTAATGGTCCTTAGACTGGAAGATTATCATTAACTCATGTCATGACTCGAGCACATAGATTTACTGACGAAAACCATCACGCAGACAGTTGGCGGGAAGTAGGGTACGTTGGGTGCGTCACGAGTGACATGTTGTTAAAGGATAAGTCGAGGAAGGATTTTTACCTTCCATTTATGGAAGATGATATCTCGGCCCGTTGATTGAAATGGAATTGTCGCATTAATTTCCATGGACATGGTGTAAACAATGAGTTTATTTTAGGTAGTTAAAGAACGATAGATCAAGCATATAGGTTTATGACACTTCCATGAAACCTACTCGATGAGATATTTAGACAAAGGGATTAAATTACACAGTAAGCGTTCGTTTGAGGTGATACGTCAATGCAGCATCAACATCTTTCTCTTGGGTGACTTGACCCATTTCTAGACAATAATCATAGACTTTAGGCAAGCCTACCTAATGCCAACAAGAAAGAGGCCTAGAGGGTCACACACTTAGTGTATCCAAGTATCTCAAGTTGAATAAAGATTATTCACGTACGTGGTTTAATAATTATTCAGGGAAGCCTAAGTTGTTTTAAATGATGGAGGAAAAATAAAATAAAACAAGTACACGCCGTGTATTATTAAATTTACACGCCGTGTAGTTTTATTTTGGAAAGGAAATGAATAAATGAAAACAAGATATACACGTTGTGTACATTTATTGTACACGCCGTGTAGTTATCAATGAAAAACAAGTACATGCCATGTATTTATTATTACACGCCCTGTAGTTTTTCCTTTCGGGATTTTGAGGATATAATATTCTTTTAAATGATATTTATTATAATCAGCGTGGGCGCATGTCAAGGAATTGTCTATTCGACATGGGGGGTTTTAAATAAGAGTCAATGAAATAAATAAAATGCGTAACGCATTTATTTATTTTCATAACTCTATAACATCACACACCCGATTATAAATATCCTTACAACCCCAACTCTTTTCCGACACACAAGAGAATAGTGGTGCACAACATCTCTGGAGAATTCTTTCAAGACCGAAAGAACCTCTTCCTCCAAGAATGATCTCAAGACCGAGAGAGATCCTCTTCCATCGGATCAAGATGATCTAAGGCGGACAATGCAAGTAAAGGCTTCTCCATGCTAGCACCCAGAGAATCCTTTGGCGACATCCAGAGATACAAGGTACACATGTGGATCACCGCTAGAGGATGCCTACACTTGGCTTCTGCGACAAAACGACGGATCACATCGACCAAGTGATTGAGAAAATCAACGAAGAAATAACACCCAAGAGGTATTTTACTATAATTAATTAAATTAACTATAATCAACCTGTAATGATCCTTGTTTGTGGTTCCGGGAAAAACCATATTCTTTATCTTTTTCTGTGATTCCATCCGTTGAGACTAATTTTTAACATCGTATTGATACGAGATTGATAATTTCTAATGACAAAAAGCCATGTGGGAACATCCACCCATGTGCTTCCGCTGCGCCCAGAACCTTCAAATGGTATCAGAGGGAGGTTACAACGTTGATTATAGTTATTTAATTTTCGTTGATAGTTTATGCATTCATATTTGATTCAATTCGAAATAAATCGTTCTATAAATCTAAATTAACGAGATCTATTCTTCCTCCTTTGTTTCTCGATTCATATCACAGAAACGACCTTTTAATTTTAATTTTTGATTAAAATAAAAAAGAGGAACTCATCCGGAGGAGCCGCTCTTTCTGTCTATACAACATGGGATTACACGGCATGTAATTAAAACTACACACTGTGTACTTAGGTTCAACGAACCGGCATTGGTCTACCAAACCACGCCATGTGAATTGATTATGCCTAAGTTTTAATCACACTGTGTTGACCATAATTGAACGGCACATGGAAACCAGAATACACGGCGTGTATGTTGGAGCAACACGTCATTTAATCCGTTCCGACCCAGGTGAAACTGTGTACAAAGATAAGCCGCGTACCGTGTACACGGGATCGCCAGGCCGGTTACCGCGTAACAAGGAATTACATGTCATGTATGATTCATCTACACGTCATGTACTCTAAAATTTCCCATGTACAGAAAACATGCCAAAGCCCCGGCGTGTACTTTGGATATAATGTGAAAAGAAAAATACACACCGTGTAATTATAAACTACACACGGTGTAATTTCCAGAAATGGAATTTCACCAGGATTCTTCCAATGTACAACGACCCATACAAGGAATATGGATGAGAAGAATCTCAAGGAAATTCAGAAAGTAATTTAAGATAAAGAATTGATTAATTATAAGTTCATAATTAATTGAATTCGAGAGCATATTATCTTAAATAAAAGAATTATTGCAAGAATTTGAATTGTAAATATGCGTAAATAGCGTTGCATACTATAGATGATCATGAGCTAGACCAAAGAACCTTTGTATGTGTATGGTTTCATTTAAATTTATTTAATTTAAATTTGTTGGCTTGCGATCCTTATTCCAATAAAATGTAGGGCATGCATGCCCATGGTTTCTTTAATGTAAACCCATGTAATGGAGGATCTCCCAAGCCAGAGGAGACGGTTAAAATCCCGACGTCGAGGAGAAACTGATACAAGAAGATACAAAGGTGGATAGGTGGGAGCTTCAAAACATGAACCATCAGGTTCAAGGTGTTTTCCCTAGGTCAGGGTTAGCTTATCTAAACCGATAGATAAGCTAACCAATATAAGCTCATTATCATTCCATCTTATTTTATTTCTGTCTAATTTCATGGTTTATTTATTATGTATGTGTTGTCCCGATCACATAATTAATAAAATGAACAAGCATGCAAAGATGGAATAAAATAAAAACCGTACTATGCGTAAGCTTTATCGGAACATGGTTAATCACTTAATCAAGCATCACTTAATTTTAACAAGCATGTGATAATGCAAAGATACGCATAAAGAATAAAATCCCTCAAATACCATATTAAGTCAAACCAAGAATTCCGTTACTTAATTAAGGTCAAGACTCAATAAAACTATGTGTTTGACCAACCTTTGTTGGGACACTTTCTTTTATAAAGGAATCCCTTATGAAAGGTTTCGGGTTAACTTAACCATATTACGTCAAGATAAGTAGCCCTTTCTAGACTTGATGTAATATTTGAGGCAAGAGTTGAGGAAATCCAAGTCAGGATTTCAGGATTGGGGAGTCCACTCAATAAATCAAGGAACTATAAGCTCACAGTTGGAAAAGTCTTGCCTACCTAAATACCTTCAAATAGCTTGACCAACCCTTGTTGGGTTTATTCAAATGGGAATATGGATCCTTGCCACTAGAATGTCAATGCAACTGGATATTCTGAGTTCAATGGTGAGGGCCATTGGGAATTGATAAAATAGTTGGAGACTTAATAAAATTTATTATTTCTCGTAAAATGTAATCATGAAAAGTACTGATGAATCTGATCTTTTAATTTGTAGAATCAATATGACAGACACAACAACCAAATTTTCTCTACGATCAATTCTGGATAAAGACAACATCCTCACTGGCAGTAACTTTAAGGAATGGTTTAGGCGCCTTTGGGTTATCCTACGCCATGAACGGAAGTTTTACATACTGGATTCCTCGATTCCTGATTCTCCTACCCCAGGGGTGAGTGATGAAGATTTCCATGTCTATGATCAAAATTTGAACGATGCTATCGATGTTTAATGTTTGATCTTTTCATCTATGTCTAGTGAGATCATGAAGTCTCATGAAGACATGGATGCCTACAGCATGCTCGAGCACCACCGTGGTTTATAACAAGAGAGAGAAAGACAGGAAAGGTTTGAGATCTCCAAGGCTCTATTTCAGAGAATGCTTGGAGAGGGTGTCCCAGCTAGGCCTCATGTAGTCAAGCTCATTGGATACATTGAGCGATTGGAGGTTCTAGGGTTTAAACTCCCTGAAGAACTGGGTACCGATCTCATTATCGCATCACTCCCCCATATCTTCTAAATATTTGTTGTTAATTTCAACATGAACAATATTGAGAAGAATCTATCTGATCTTCTTATCCTTATTCTCCATGTGGACAATGACATGAAGCGTGAAAAGACTTCTGTCCTTATGGTGAATAAAAGGAAAGGGAAGGCGAAGAGAATTAAGCCCAAATCTTCTTCAAGGCCTTCCAAGAAAAGGAAGATCAAAGGGGAGGAAAATGAACAAGATGATGTTTGTATCGCATGTGGAAAGAAGGGCCACTGAAAAAAAAACTGCACCCAGCCAAGGAAGCAAAGGGAAGCTTCACGTGTGTTTGTTATCAAATGCAATCTATCTGTTTCTACTAATTGGGTATTAGATACTGCTTTTGGTGATCACATCTGTATCCAAATACAGGAACCAAGTAGATTCAAGAAGATTGATCGAGGGGAGGTAGATCTACGAGCAGCCAACGGAGCCAGACTCGCTGTTATAGCTGTCAGAGACTACCACTTCACATTGCCTACCAGGATGGTCTTGGTTTTGAAAGGTTTTTATTATGTTCCTTCTGTTACTAAAAACATTATTTCAGTATCTAGATTAGATACTGATGGATTCATATTCATATTTGGAGATGAGTGTTGATACTTTTATAATGATACCATTTGTTTTGGTATGGAACATTTATATAACGGCCTTTATGTGTTAAACTACACAAACCAAGTGATGGCAAATGATAACAAGGTTAATTCACATGACTCATACCACACCCAACTTTGGCATCACCGGCTAGGTCACGTCAATGAGAAACGTTTGACAAAATTACATCAAGATGGGTATTTATATTCTTTAGAACTAAAACCACTTGGTGTATGTCATGCGTGTCTACAAGGAAAAATGACCAAAGCCCCATTTAGTGGGAAAGGTGAAAGAGCTAAAGAGCTTCTAGAATTAGTTCACACAGATGTGTGTAGTCTATTTCTAGCTGAAGAAAGGGGTGGGTTCTCATACTTCATAACATTTACTGATGATTTTAGTAGATATGGATATATCTATTTAATGAGGTATAAGTCAGATTCTTTTGATCGGTTCAAAGAATACAAGAATGACGTTGAGAACCATCTTGGTAAGAAGATTAAGAAACTCCTCTCAGACAGAGGAGTAGAATATCTTAATCAGGACTTCATTGATTTCTTACGGGAGTTTGGGATTATATCTCAACTCACTCCTCCTTAAACACCTCAGTGGAATGGTGTAAGTGAAAGGAGGAACCGCACCCTGTTGGACATGGTGAGATCAATGATGAGTCATGCGAGTCTTCCATTATCCATTTAGGGATATGCATTACAAACAGCAGCACATATACTAAACCACGTAATGACTAAATCGATAAATGGTATTCCATACGAATTATAGAGTAGATGCAAAGCCATGTTTTCGAATTTACATGTGTGGGGTAGCGAAGCATTTGATAAGGCCTCTTCAGGTAACAAACTTGCACCCCGCGGCACAAAGTGTATCTTTATAAGATATCCCAAGGAAACAAGAGGATATTACCTATACAACTTCTCATACAAAAAGGATATAGTGGCAAGACAGGCCATATTCCTTGAGAGGGTGAAAATCTCCAAAAGAGATAGTGGGAGCAAGATAGACTTCGATGAAGTCGAGGCTCAAGATACACAGAAGTTGGTACAAGAACAGATTCCACTAAGCCCTTTGGAAGAAAAATCTGTTCCAGGGACACAAGAACTACGTAGGAGCACGAGGGAGGTGAGATAACCAGAATGATATGGTTTTCTTGTCACCAAGGATGGTGACTCAGTATTGGTTGACAATGATGATCCTCTTACCTACAAGGAAGTAGTTTAAGGCACAGACATTTCCAAGTGGCAAGAAGCCATGAATTCTAAAATGGATTACATGTACCAAAACCAAGTCTGTATTTTGGTAGATCCTCCAGTTTATGTAAAGCCTATTGGTAATAAATGGGTATTCAAGAAGAAACTGGACATGGAGGGGAAAGTCAGCACCTACAAGGCACAACCGGTTGCAAAAGGATTTAGACAGTGTCAAGGAATTGACGACGATGAAACCTTTTCATCGGTTGCAATGCTAAAGTCCATCAGAATAATATTGGCCATTTCTTCTTACCATGACTATGAAATTTGGAAAATGGATGTCAAAACAGATTTCCTTAACGGGAACCTCTAGGAAGATGTCTACATGACACAACCTGAAGGGTTTGTGACTCCAAAGGATGCCAACAAGGTATGCAAGTTGCAGAAATACATTTTTGGATTAAAGCAAGCATCAAGTTCATGGAACATTTGTTTTGATGAAGCTATTACAGAATTTGGATTTTTTAAGAATGAATGTGAGCCTTGTGTCTACAAAAGGTTTAGTGGAAGTGTAGTCGTTTTCCTAATAGTATATGTTGATGACATATTGCTAATTGGAAATGAAGTTCCTATCTTACATTCAGTTAAGGAATTGTTGCATAAATTCTTCCCCATGAAAGACTTGGTCAAGGCGGCATATATTCTTGGGATCAAGATCCATCGTGATAGATCGAGGAGAATGATGGGCCTGAGTCAAAGTACATACATTGACAAGATACAGAAGAGATTCAGTATGGAACAGTCCATGAGGGGAATGTTTCCAGTGTCACATGACATTCATCTTTCCAAGAAAATGTGTCCTCAGACACATGAGGAAAGAAATTGGATGGCAAGGATCCCTTACGCATCCGCGATTGGGCCAGTCATGTATGCTATGCTATGTACGAGGCTAGATGTTTCTTATGCATTAAGTGCGGTAGGTAGATATCAAGCTGATTCAGGAGACCGCCATTGGATGGTAGTTAAGACTATCCTTAAGTATCTGATGCGTACTAAGGATATGTTTCTTGTTTATGGAGGAGATGAGGAACTAGTCATCAGAGGACATGTAGATGCTAGTTTCCAAACTGATCAAGATGACATGAAGTCGCAGACTGGATACATCTTCAGTTTGAATGGAGGTGCAGTGAGCTGGAAGAGCTCAAAACAAAGTGTGGTGGCAGATTTTACAGCGGAGTCCGAGTATATCGCATCATCTGAGGCAGCTAAAGAAGCAGTATGGATGCGAAGCTTCGTCCAACAGTTGGATGTTGTACCGTGCAGTAAAGCTCATATCACACTCTATTGTGATAATACTGCAGCGGTGGCACTTGCAAAAGAGCCAAGGTCACATCAGCAGAAAAAGAACATACTTGGGAAGTATCATCTCATGAGGGATTTTTCTCAGAGAGGTGAAGTTGTAGTGAGCAGTATTTCCACAGAAGCCAACATGGAAGACCCATTGACTAAATCCTTGACTCAGTAGAAACATGATCATCATGTGAGGTCTAGCGGACTAAAAGTTGTAGGCAGTTGGCTCTAGTCCAGGTGGGAGTTTGTAAGGGTTGGTGTCCTGAGAACCAATTGTTTTTTACTTTGATTAAATGAATGCTAACTTATTATATATTGTTTATTGTTCTGCATGACTATAATATAATAATGTCCTGGAATATTTGTAGGATTAATAAGGTCATAGAAGATCCCCGCTATGATGAGAACCTTGAAATGCTATAACAATATTCTTAAATAAAGTTCTATTGTTGGATGACATACTATGATAGGACACATAGTATACAGATCGTCATGTGAGAGTACTCGTAAGAAGACAAGACTCTCTCTCATGGAGTTCGCACTTGGTAATCTCCAAGATGCAAGATTATGAGAACAGACCCGCCATTAGTAATTCCATATGTCTTGGTGTCATCGGATATTGCTATCTGCGAGCGCGTGTAATGGTCCTTAGACTGGAAGATTATCATTAACTCATTTCATGACTCGTGCACTTAGATTTACTGAAGAAAACCGTCACGTAGATAGTTGGAAGGAAGTAGGGTACGTTGGGTGTGTCACGAGTGACATGTTGTTAATGGATAAGTCAAGGAAGGATTTGTCCCTTCCATTTATAGATGTTGATATCTAGGCCCTTTGATTGAAATAGAACCATCGCATTAAATTCCATGTCCATGGTGTAAACAACGAGTTTATTTCAGGTAGTCAAAAAAGGCGGATCAAGCTTATAGGTTTATGGCACTTCCATGAAACCTGCATGATGAGATATTGAGACAAAGGGATTAAATTACACAGTAAGCGTTCGTATGAGGTGATACATCAATGAGGCATCAACTTCTTTCTCTTGGGTGCCTTGACCCATTGCTAGACAGTAATCTTGGACTTTAGGCAAGCCTGCCTAATGCCAATGAGAAAGAGTCCTAGAGGGTCAGACACTATGTTTATCCATGTATCACAAGTTGAATAAAGATTATTCTTGTATGTGGTTTAATAATTATTCAAGGAAGCCTATGTTGTTTTAAATGGTGGAGGAAAAATAAAATAAAACAAGTACACACCGTGTATTATTAAATGTACACACCGTGTAGTTTTATTTTGGAAAGGAAATGAATAAATGAAAACAAGATATACACGCCGTGTAGTTTTCAATAAAAAACTAGTGCACGCCATGTATTTATTATTACATGCCATGTAGTTTTTCTAGTCGGTATTTTGAGGATAGAATATTGTTTTAAATGATATTTATTATAATCAGCGTGGGCGCATGTCAATGAATTATCTATTCGACATGGGGGTTTTAAATAAGAGTCAATGAATTAAATAAAACGCGTAATGCCTTTATTTATTGTCATAACTCTATAACCCCACACACCCAATTATAAATATCCTCACAACCCCAACTCTTTTCCAACACACAAGATAATCATTGTGCACAACATCTATGGAGAATATTTTCACGACCGAAAGAACCTCTTCCTCCAAGAACACTCTCAAGACCGAGAGATATCCTCATCCATCGGATCAAGACGATCTAAGGCGGACAACGCAAGCAAAGGCTTCTCCACGCTTGCACACAGATAATCCTATGGAGACATCTAGAGATACAAGGTACACGTGTGGATCACCGCTAGAGGGAGTCTACACTTGGCTTCTACGACGCAACGACAGATCACATCGACAACTTGATCGAGAACATCAACGAAGAAAGAACACCAAAAAGGTATTTCTTTATAAATAATTAAATTAACTATAATCAACCTGTAACGATCCTTGTTTGTGGTTCCGGGACAAACCATATTCTTTGTCTTTTTCTGTGATACGATCTGTGGAGACTGACGTTTAACGCCATATTGATCCCAGATTAATCGATGCTAATGACAAAAAACCAAGTGGGCACATCCACCCACGTGCTTCCGCTGCGCCCGGAACCTTCATGGTGGACATGAGAAACTAAATGTAATGTTGATAGGTGTAAAATATATCATGTTCATTCCAAATCATGTTTCCAAGAATTGTATCAACAATATATACATTAATCAAATCCCAAACTTAACAATGAAGAGAAAGGTAAGGAATTGTAAGAGCTACAGTAGTGGAGACCGTGGAGAAAAGAAATGTCAATTTCCATCATGCAAAAAATATGGAAGGAGACAACCATGAATGTGTCTCAATGGAACAAAGAAATGATTTATGTGTGGGAAAGAAGGACATAAATTAAATAATTTATGAGGAAAAATGAAATGTTCTATGGACGAAAATAAAAATGATCCTAAGAGTCTAATTACCATCAATTTTGGTAAATGTAGGGGACCTTGGAATTATCCGAGTCAATCCCATATTTTATTGGATAACCACTAGGTTAAGGAAGAAGTAATGTGGAAATAAATGGATGAAAAAATGTTTAAAAGTATTAATGATCTTTGTTTATGGGAATTCTTTGGAAGACTTTTCCTTTGTATGTGTAACCATGCATACTGTAATGTGAAAATTCAATTTGAGGTAGAATTATCTTTTCTTCTCTTCATATAATTATAAAGAATCATTTGGGTTAACATGATCCTTGAATTGAGGATGTTACTTATTATTACTTTTTGGGATGAATATGTGAGGTATGAGATAACATTTTTGTTAAAATAATCTATGGTTATTTTTGAGGAATTTATATCATTTTTTAGAATGTTATAAATTATATATTTGTTTAAAAAGGACAACACATAGACTATGTGATAACTAGCCGTGTCAGACAAAGCTATGGGAATCGAACCCATAAACAATGTGGGACAGAGATTTATCACCTAACACTGGACTACAAGAAGTCCCTGGTCAGTATGACTAATTCTTTTTAGTAAAATGATTTTATGGTTCAAGAGTATGTTGATTTTTAGAACATGTGATTTATCATATGGATATCCTTACTATGGGAAAATGATTTAGTGATTAGGTGGTAAATGTTATTTTAGAAGACATTCACTCTTTTGGGAACTCTATATACCTAAGGAAAATAGAATACCATTGGATTTTATTTGAGGAGTATTGGTGGATTTTTAATTTGGAAGAATCACTATTTTTATTGTTAACTTCTAGTGATTTGGGTTATTTATGGAAATGATTAACCTATCATAGAGAATAATTTTTTAGGTTATTTACTTTTATGTAAGTGATGTTAAGAGTAGTTGATGTTTTTTGGAGGTAAATGTTAAGATTTATCATGGAAGACTATGTTATCAAATCCTTCTGAATTTTGGGTTTCAAACATAGTTTGGATTATTTTAAAGAATTTTAAGGAAATTTTTTATCAAATGGTCTTCGTTGAACATTTGTATTGTTTGTTTAATTTTGAAGATTAAGAGTAGTATTTCATTATCTAAATGATTATCCTTTTTGGGTATCATATTAAATTTTAAAAACCATTTTACCTTTGGTTAATGACTAAAGGCAAGGGAAATATATAGTTTATCTTCTGTGGATTATGTGATTCTCTATATGTTTATTATCGCACATTAGGTGTGACCAAGTCATATTGAATACTCATTGTTTGGAAAAAATATGAGTTTGTGATATAAATTTATTAAAGAATGAAACTATACTTGTAAAGTAATTATATATCCTTATGTTCATATTCAATCTCAAAAATAAATTCCCCAACATTATGAAAAGGAACTTAAGACAAAAAAATGATGTCTGGTTTTTTTACTGGGAAACTAATGACCGTTTAAACCATCAGAAGTTTGTGGTTTTCTTGTTGTTAACTTTCTCTTGATCATGTTTTATATCACTATCAATCAAAACATGATACTTAATTTATCTTCCATATCACTGTTTACCAACATGGAACCCTAGTATTGGTTATCTCAGGTGACTTTTTTACTTCTCTTTCTTTCTTTTAATGTGATATTTTTATTGAAACTTTTTCTGATGTGGTACTTTAAATGAAGTTCCCAAGCTCAATTTTAAAACATTGAGGACCCAATTTACAAAAGGGATGAATAATGTAACACCCCAAGATTTCATATTAAGTTATTTTCTTTAAAGTAATTCAATAGTATGCACTACAAGCAAAACTGACTTCGAGCGCACCATGATTTACCAAAATAGCCGTTCAAAAATAGGTTATGAATATTATAAATTTTATTTTCAATTTTATATAATCCATATAAAATTAAAATCTATATTATGTGTTTCTTAGACATAATATAAGAATGATTTCAATATTTCGGATAAAAAAAGTATTTTTCAAAATTAAATTTACAACCTTTTAATGGAGAACCCTTTTTAAATACAATATTTTATACTTTTATATATTAAATTTGATAAAATAAACTTCTTATTTTAAATAAAGACATAGATATTTAGTTTGGATATATTTTAAGTTCTTTTCTGATAACATTCATGTTTTTATAAATAGTGGAATTTCTAAAATTTAATTAAAACATATTTTTCAATCAAAAAAAATTATAGTGTTAAACTATAAATTTAAATTGGTTTGAAGTATAATTAGATTACATTTTTATCATTTAATCCAATTTTGTTAATTTGATGTAATTTTATATTTTAATTGGATATAAACACATATCAATCTTTTGATAGTTTTTACTTCTCAAAAACTCATTTTCTAGTTTTTACAATGAGAATATTTTTTTAAATTAATTAATATAACTTATATTTTTTTAATTTGGTGAAAAAGACATGTTTTTTAATTTACAATATCAAAATTATCTTTGGGTGAAATTTTTTTATTTTTCTGAAAACATTCAATTTTTAATGAATAGTGAAAAACACTACGTTATTGTTTAAAACTGACTATTATTTAAATAATTATTATTTGTATTTAAATTTATTTTAATTTCAAAATATATACATAATATCTATATAAGTCTAATTTAATTCATTGGGGTCATTTTATAATAATATTAGATGTATAAAATTTTATTGAACATTTTACGCATTTTACCCACCTTCTATGCACATTTCCAAATTTTCATAAAACATAATTTTACCACTTATGTGAATTTAATTTCAAAAATCTTAGATAAACTATTGATATCATTAAGTAAAATTTGGTTAAATAGGATGAAAATAATAATTTGTGAAAAGTAATTTTTGAATTTTATTTACAACGGTTAAATGTAAATAGGGTAATTAAAGGTACGAATGATCTTATAATTACACTAACACATGTAAAAATTCTATTGGATAAGAATATTCTTACCAAAAGAACCATTCAGAATAAAATATGATCCATTTTGATCCACTTGTATTAGATTAGAAAATTTATTATTATTTTATTTAAAGAAGAGTTAAAAGTGTAAAATACAATGTTAAATAACTAAAACATTTCTAATATAGGGATTTAAATAAGATAAATTCAACAATAAATATTCATTATAAAAATAAAACTATTTCCAACATCATGGTATTTTATTTATAATTTTTAGACATTAAATAATAAAATTTATTTATGAAACAATGGTGATGTAATAATTACCTAATTAATAAAATATTAAAATAATTGATATTATAAATATTAAAATAAATGTAAATTGAGACTTTTGATGCATTCCACGTATTTTATAGGTTAGTATGACATGTTAGGGTTGATTTAATTAATTGTTTTGAAGTAATCAAGTTGATATGACTTTAAAAAAACCAAATACAAAATTGTGTCAAAATTGACATAAATGAGTTTTTAAAAAAATTTTATATTATAAAATGTTATATTATTCCTAAAAATATAAGGCTATGAAAAAGGACTCATATAATGATATATATGTCATTAATTAACCACTTGGTGTTCTCTTGTCGTTTTATAGTATGTTTATTATCCATTTATTATAATAATACAAGAATATTTTATAAAAGTTCAATTGTTTAACTAAGTGTTAAATATATAAAATAAGGTTAATATGGTGACATAAACCTATGTAAAACCTATTTTTTGGACATTCTTCGACCCATAATCACCATAAACTCTAAATAAATATATTTTGAGACATTATAAAGTCAACCTATTTTTCCCTTTTGATCAAATCAGAAGGAAGCAGCCGAAGAAGAGGTAATAATTTCATCACCTCTTTCAAAGTTCTTGTCCTCTTCCACAACCTCTTTTTTTGTTGTTTCAATAAAAATAATAATAACTCCAGTAACATATACATACTGTAATTTCATTTTAAATATGGTACAACCATATTAATTATTCTATTCATCCTATTAATGACAAAGTCACCATACGTGTGTACGTACAACTTACCGTATCCACATCGTGGTTTAGTTTTTTATTCAACACTTAATTATTTGGATGGGTATAATAATGAGTATAATTGATTTAAATAATAAATATAACATGTTAATTATTATGTATATTTTATATACCATCCAATTACATACAATTTCATCATCAATAGAATGATGTTGATGCTTCTGCGTACGTACGGATTACCATTTCCACGAACGCGATAAGATTCATTCCTCATCATAACTATTCAAGAATAATTTTCATTTTATGATTAAAAATAATGTTGAAGAACTTAATATAATTCTAGATATGAATAAAATTCATCCTATCCCTAATAAAACATGACTTATGTAAAAACAAATATAATGTAAAATGTATCAGTTAACACCCGAGACAATGATACTTCTGAAATATTATTAACAAAGCAATATAAGAATATTGTATATGATATCATATTTAGGTATTCAGTTCTTTTATAGATTAATAACAATTATCTAACTATTCTACTATTGTTTAACATACCCTTGACTAAGGAAATGTACAAGTTAAGGGTTTTCATCTAACTTTTTATTCCCATTAGATTCTAGCTATATTTGCTATTATTTTGTTTTTGTGTAGTCTATGTACTTACCATATTTATATTATTTTTGTAATATAATTTAATTTATGGGTATTTACAACTTTATTGTATGATACTTAATTCATGGGGTGTGGGTTTATTAAGTTGTCAAATCGGTAAGATAATTTCTAATTTCAATTTTCACTCGTTAGGTTTTATGAAAACTTCATTGATCATTTTAATCAAATATTACATGTGAAATAAATATTTACTTATTTATGTAGTAAATTACAATCCTTTTGTGAGGACATACTTTTTATACACATAATAACTCTTTTTATAAATTCTAATGTCATCGATATGAACTTGATAAGAGTAATCATAACTCAATTTCTATTCATTGAGTTAAACATCCAAGTCATTGGTGTTGTTTTTACATGAATATGTGTGTTTGTACTATGATTGATTTACACTGAATATACAATAATATTTAGTGTATTTATATTTTTAAAACATAATTATGTCATTTATTTATCCTTAAACTAAAGATATGGTCTTTATTATGGATTTCATCTCAATTTACATTCCATTGAGACGTCATTGTTCTTATGTTCCAATTCACTTTTATATAGTGTATATACTGTACTTTGACATAGTATATATTGAATCTATTTATTCTCTTGATATTTTATGGTTTTGATTACCTCAATTATTTTTATTCATTAATCTCTCATTTTCTTAAGAACTCTAACTAAAATATCATTTTAAATGATTTAAATATTTATTCTTCTAAATCATTCTCATTAATGTCCATGTTTAAAAAATAGTTTTAAGGATTTATTTATTTGAACATGAATGTTTTAAAATTAAAATTCGTTTTAAAATGTTCAAAGTGGTATGGGACACTTTGATTCAAAAATCAATTTTAAACGACTCCTTTATAAATAGTGATACTTTAAAATGTTTTCACGAAAAATGGATATTTCTAAAAAATAGTTTTACTGGTTATTTTTATATATGTCAATAACCTTCATTATTTTTTATTGATGTTGATTTATTATAATTAAATTTTTCATATTCTATTTAATGAGTTACGTTTGACTTTGTATGTGCTATTTCTATACCATTAATGGTTTGTGGTTAAAATATTGACATCTCATATGCTATTTTTAATAATAATGTTTAGATTATGTTTCAAACTTTTCATATGAAGAATGAATTGGACTTAGTAATTGATTGGTGGAGCCCACTATAGCTCCTCGATGCATCGGTAAGTCTCATGAGGCAAACTAGTGTTTTGGCACAAGGCCTTGAACAATCCTTTATTTTTATTCTTGGAACGATGCATTGACTATGTTGTTATGATGTATGGCGTTATGAATTCCATCATTATTAAATTAGCTATTGATATTACATATGATTATTCTACTTTTAGAGTATCCATGTGAATAAATAAATGGAATTATTTTATTTATATTTTCCATATTATTCTGAAAATTAAATTTAAAAGTATTGTGTTTTGGTCTTTTACATTGACTTAAATTTTTTTTCTTATTTATGAATGTTTCTGCTATTTTTTATCTATAATGAGTATCTAAGATCACCCTTTTCATATGTTTTATTTTTTCCAAAATCTAAGGGTTATGAGTGTGTTAAAAGGGGAAAAATGTTGTATTTTTTTATTTCATGGTGTAATTTAAAACTTATGTATGAATCTAGTACTTCCAAGGCTACTAAACTAATAGGTCTTTCAAGACTTGATCTCTTCTGATCATTCCAATGTTATGTAATAATGCACTAACTCTAGGTAACTAGGGTCGAGGAACTACAATAAAAAATTATCATATCATAACCCATGAAATTTATTGGGTATCATAAAAATATAATCATATCCTAACATATGTAAATAATAGGTTTCATAATCATTTCATCATAGAAATAACCAATTAAAATAAGAGGGGTTCAAAATCCTATAAACTAGGAATGTGAAATGGATTCAATAATGATATTTCCCAAAAAACATAATCCTTTCTGAGGAATAATTTGAATGTAAAAATTGAAAAAATTACCTATAAAGGCAAGATTAACACCAATAGATGTTATCTTAGATGGTAAATTTTTTGAAGATATTTCAAAAACCGTTTTTTGAGAAAAATATATGTTCTTATTTTAAAGAATACTTTTAATTATAACATAAAACATTTTGAACCCCTTTTTCTTTGAAAATATCTTTAAAAAAATTTATATGACGCTTTGAAAATGATAGAACATTTATAAAATAAATTTCCCTGAAAATGATCTTCATGGATATATTGAAAACATTTTTTAAAAAAATTTAAAAAATATGGTTTTTGAATATAATAGATTTTCAACAGAAGAGAGAAACAGTTATATTTTACTAAAAAATATTATCTTAAGTACCAAATAGTGGAAAAAATGGAACTAACACAAGATAATATATAGAATAAATATAGTATATGGAAAATCATGAGTTTTATTGAGATATGGATCATTGTATTTTATAAAATTTTCATAGTCATTAACAATCATGAAATGTGATGAGATTTTTCAATAAACACTTACCTCTTTGTTACGTGGGAGCATACACTTCATGTAGTAAAATTAAATTACAGAAAGTATAAAATATCATGAAAATAAGGAGATTATTGACATTACATGGATGCATATACACCTCAAAAATGAATTTAGGTTGTTAATAATACATTTTTCTCAATGATGGAAATTTGAGACAAAACCTTATTTACCGATTTGGTAACTTTTGAAACATAAACCCCATGAATGAAAGTTCATAAAATGGATTTTTTAATACCCATATATGTAATTAAAATATATATAGAATAAAATCATGGGTATTACATTGACCATTTAATATTAAATATTGGTGAACATATCATGTATCTCACAAAAATAAAAAGTGATAATAAATCCCCTTACCTCGTATCTTGACTCTTGTCATACTCATTAGAACAACCTATATAATAAACATAAATTTATTATAAGTATTTTAAATTAACATATTATTATATATAATACTTTACATGTTCTAATTATGACATTTATTACTTTATTGTTAATTATCTTATGTTATGGTTTCACTTCGGGTAATATTTTCTTTTTTCATCGAATATGTCATAACATGTTATATCGTTCTTAATTATACATAGATCATGTATCAAGAATGTGAACCATGATTTAAATATCATTTCTATTCATTATATTTATATTATAGTAATATACATAATATATAACTATCAAATGGAATACACAGTTCATGGAGATGGTAAGTTGTACGTATGCATGAACGTTGATTCTGTTTTTTTATCGTATTGAAAAAAAATATGTAAATGAAATATGTATATATATATATATATCTAAATATCATTATTTTATTATAATTATTATATAAAAGTTTCATATAATTTCACTAAACCCATCGTTAGTAAGTTCAATGTGGTGGGTGAACGAATCACATCTCTTTGAGTGGGTGGTAGTCCATACTTCCTCAAGTGAGATTATTGTATTAAAAACAAATGGAATGTAAAATATATGTGTTATAAAATGAATAAATTAGGATAAATAAATAATAAATATCATATGTAACATATATAAATAGAGTTTCCATCATAATGACCACCATGATTGGTGGTAAGGAAAATTGAATAATCATCATTTAGTGAGGCGGTACTTCATCCTAAACATAAACATTATGTCCATTGTCCATTAGATAGAGATACGTATAAGTGTAGGTTGAATATGGATTAATATATTTAATATTTATCTAATTTGAATGTAAAAAAAATATAATATCATTTATCATTAAAAATTAATTAAACAAAAGGCAATTTTTAACTACAAAACATAATTTTCACTATTCATTAAAAAATAAATTTTCTCAAAAAAATCACAAAAAATCACCGTAAGATAATATTGATATTATGAATTAAAAAATGAAAATTATTTTACCAAATTAAAATTATAGATTTTTCAATATTTTTTTTATTTTTGACAGCAGTTCATTCAAGAAAACATTATTTAAAATATAAAATAGCATTACAAAATATAATAACTTTCATTATCAATATGTCTTATTTTTATAATAAATTATAAAAAATATTTAAAAAGTAGTTATTACTGCTCATATTAATAATTTTAATGTCTAGGTTACAATTATAATATTTAAATAATTATATTATTAAAATATTGTTTCATAGAAACTTTGTGTTGTGTGTGATGTACACTAAGTTAGTGTGGTGTGTATCATACGCCAAGTAAGTATTACGTGTAATGAATGTCATGTTGGTGTTTTGTGTAACATATGCTAATTTGGTGCCATGTGAAATGAATGTTTGACTTAGTGCATTGAAAGACACAAATGAATATTTTTTTTATTCAATAAAAATTCCACAAAAACTTGGGGTGAAACAGTCGCTATCCATGCTTTTCATATATAAATATAACTTCAAAATATATGAATATTCAATGAATTTTTTGAACACACACCCAAGCACCATAATATTTTAGTTTCTTTTTATACTATATAAACAACATTCATATTTTTTGAATGAAATTAAATATCTCCCACAATTATCTTCTCACAAATTAATCCTTGTAGGAATACCATACATAAACCCTTATTCATAACATAGGGTATGAATCATAATAAAGGGATATAATATATTCTCAAAAATTTTAATATACGAGATATCAATAAATTATTAAATATATGTATAAGATAATCATAAAGGAATGTGATCATGAAAATAACATCAAAATTTCATAATCAACCTTTCATAAATCATAAATAAGAGTTATGGTATAAAACCTTATCATTTCAGATAACATCATCCACAATAGTGATAAATCAACCTAAATTAATAATGAACTATTATATCATGTCATAAAAGTTTGGAACAATCATAAATATCAAAAACCATTTCATATATCGAGGTTAAGTACCAAGACCATCATAATGGTGGATAAAGACTTATCACATGTTTTTCATTATGGATCATGATTCACATATTACCCATAGTGGATCATTAGATACATTTTTTCTATAGTGGATCAGGATGCACTTTTTCCCATTGTGGATTCGGAAACACCTATTTTTCATAGTGGATCTATGCCAATTAATTTTATCCCACAATTATCTCAAAATATATAAATAATTACCCAATGAATTAGAGGGGAAATATGTCCCACCCATCTCATAATTAAAACTATACTTATATGTGACACAACATCCAAAAACATTCAACATAACAACAAATCATAAAATGTTTAACGAAAATGGAATTCAAAACCACTTTCATCATTTCAACATATCACAACCAATGAAAAATAATTGGGTTTCATAATCATTTAATCAACATAAACATTAGAAATTAATAAAATGAATAATGACAGAATCAATCAATTATATCCCTAGTAAAGCATTAGTAACATCAAAGGTTGTCATTTTAGATGGAAATGATTTTTAATTGTCTCTAGACCATTTATTGAGGAATATATAGTTTCAACTCATGTATTTTTTTAAATAATAATAAATTTTAAAAATTATTTCAATTAATATTATCCATGGAAACATTTAAATAAAGCTTTAGAAATCAATTAAAAAATTTGATGAGAAACATATATATTCCATTTTAAGAGTGAATTTTTAAAAATAAAAATTCATAAAACATATTTGGTTACATTTTTCATTGAATATAAAATTTGAAACATATAAAAGAATCTCTAAAATAATTTTTTGTTCTTGAATGTTTAAAATACCATTCATCTTGTACACATTAAAATAATTATTCTGTTTTCATTTTTAGTAAAATCCAATAAGGCCATGATTTGTAAAACTGCATGGAGGTTCAATTATACTATTTTTTAAAAAATTCTTATATGGATAAAAATTTATTTAATAACGTATTTAAATAATTATAAAACCATGATTCTGGAAGAAAATGGGTCTTCAAAGAAATAGATAAATACCAATTACTTCTCTTTAAATAATTATTTTGGATTTTTGAGTTTAGAAAGAGAGTAAAATGATGAAAAAACATTTATTCTCATGAAAAAACTAGATGATAATTAAATTAATGATTTCATTTAGAGGTGGATCAAAATATTTCATTATCAAAATCATAATCATAATCAATTCCCATAATCAGTGATATTGTAATAGAAAATCATTAACACTATGGTATATTTGGAATCATATGTAAAATTATAGATTAACATAAATTAATAATTATATAACACTAAAATCAGTACATTAATTATATGAAATGTTAAATAGTCTGTATATTCACTTCATAATGGAAGATACATGCACAACATAACATATGTCTCTAGGAAATAAAATTGAGAAACCAATCCCTTACCGCTTCAGTTACCTTTAAACCATAATTACCATGAAAGAGTGATACTAAAATATATATGTAAATCCAATTATTTTTCATTATAATTATTTTAAAATAAATTCATTTTTTATATAGAACATATATAACAATTCTGTAGTGAATATGGATTTTCTCTCATCAATGTAAAAATGCTGAGACATAAATCACTTACTATAATTCCAAATATCCTTCATACACGTTAAAAAATTTAGTATAATTATTATATGTTTCCTAAAAAAATATTTCATAAAAAAATTATATATACAAAACCATATATTATTTAATTATAACCTTGTATTATCTATTTATTAACAATTCTATGTTAAAGTCACATTTCGAGTAATAATTTCTTTCTTTTTCATGTATGTTATTATTTGTTAATTTTTGTAATCTTAATTCAATATTTGTTAAATTATATCAATAATTTAAACCATTATATAATTATAATATATATTCCATAGATATACATATAATTATACATAAAATATAGTGATATCATTTGAAATACACCAATCATAGAGATGGCAGGTCGTACATAAGCATTATCTATTTTCCATTTTCTCATCAGAAAAATGTAAAGAAGAGTAAATAATATATTACCATTAAATAATATTTTTATACAATATCCACCAAATATGTTCATTAAAATCATCTGTATTACCATACCAATTAAAAATGAATGAATAACATTACTTCTTGAGGTGGTTGTCCGCCATACACATGAACAATGTAATTGTATTCAAACAGAATGGAATTTAAGAAGGAATTTGTTATAAAATTATTTAATAATAATAATAATATCATAAATATAATATATAAAAAAATAATCCTTATATCCATCCTTTAAAGTATTATATTTAAAATAAATAACATCGATTTAAGAGGTTGTAGTTTATCGTAGACACAAATGATGCTTTCCTGACATATTTGGTGGAAGAGAAGATGGATATTGGTTATGAAATTAAAATAATAACATATAATTATATATAATAATTTTATTTTATTATATAATAATTGTTAAAAATTAATTTAATTTTTGGGGATTAAATTAAATAAAACACTTTATTTGGGACAATGAAACTTCTTCATACAACTTCTTTTGGTTTTCACCAAAAGGGTTCATTTATTGGATTTATGGCGGAAATAATTATTATAGGAGAGGATTACATAATTAAGGATGTTATTTTTTTAATTTATTCTCTGAAAAAATGGGTGGTTTAATGTGAGAATAAGATAGGAGAGTGGGTGTCCTTTTATAAGTGATGTCAGTGGCATAGTTGTAAATTTTGAAATGAAAAAGGTGTGCCAACGTTTTTCATATGGAACAGGGATCCCAAATGGGAAATTATTAAAAATAAAACTTTTATGGTCTAAATATGTCCATTCAATGTGTATTGGATAGGTTTTTTGTCATTTTTAACCCTTTTCCTTTTATATTTAACATAGGTGAACTCATTTTTACCTCAACCATAGTAACTAATATTTACTTTTTACCATTCATTATGGTAAAAGATTAAGTTGAACATATTAGATTATATTTCATGTTATGATTCAAAATATCAAATCCATATTTAAAAATCCCATTAACATAAGTGTCAAAATTTAATAAAATAATAATCCCGAAAAGGCCATGAGAAAGCGGGATTTGAAACGGATAATGTCCCAAAGTAAAAAAAAAATCTTAATAAAACCCAATAGGAAAATTATGAAAATATAATAAATTGGATTCATAGATATATAATTGATGAAATTTTTATATTAAAACCATATTAATATAATTAATATGTTTTTAAAATCTTTTGAAAAAAATGAAAATTATTAACAAAACTCGTTATTTTTTTACAATTCAATAAAAAAATTACCTTCTAAAAAATAGTAAATAATTAACACTAAAATAATTTTGAAATGGTTATTTCAAAAATATGATTAACTGTTTAAATAAATTTTCTCAATATTGAAAAAATTAAATTTAAAATAAATGTGTAAAATATGACCAAACTAGTTTTTAGAAAAATACATTTGTAGAAATAAAAAAAATTAGTTATTATTATCTATTTTCTAGAAAAATATAACATGAATGTTATAAAATATAGTTAAAAATATAATATATACAATTCATGAAATTAATTAAACAAAAGTAATTAATTTAATTTGTTTTGTTAAAACACATATTTCTGTAAAAAAATAGTTTTGTATAAAAGATTTAATTTATATTATTTTTTTTCATTTATAATTAATTGGTCATCAGAAAAGGTTTTATATACATGGGTAAGCCATATGTTTTTACAATTTAGCTAATAATTTTCATACATGTCATTCCAATGACTCTGTGATAACTATCATGTTAAATAATAATATTTTAATATTATTTCTTGTTATGTTTAAATTCTACATATCATGTAACACAATCTACACAAATTTCTACATGTAAAGTAAGACAAACACGGTGTTGTGTGTAATGAAAGCAAAACACGGTGTTTCATGTGATATTTTTTTTTAAATGACTAATTTTATAGGAAAAAAATTTACAAAATCTTGGGGTGTTACAAATTATATGATATATTATCTTTCTATAATGAGAAATATTTCATTAATATGTATTAAATACATCATCAAAACCATCCATGAGTGGTTTTCATTAAAAATGAATTAGATCGGTTCACGAGGTAGTAGTCCTCCGAATAAATGAATGACTGATTCATTTCCCATTTAATATAAAGGATATGAATACAATATAGTCCATTAACATAACAAAATCTAAATATAATATAGATACATATTTTGTTATATTTTCATTGTTGAATATGATTTTATGGACATTGAATAAGCAATAAAAGGAAAATGATCGTAAAGAACAATACCTCTTCTTCAGAAAACCTCTATAGGTTTATACCTAAATCCTTTTGATGGTGTTTTTTATCAAAATTAGGAGTATAAGTGGTGTTGAGGGGTTTAAGGAATGTAATTTGGAATTTATCTTTTTGAAATAAATGGTCCATGAAGGGTGTATAAGAGAGTAGTTGGGTACCATTTTATATGTGAAGGGATGTCACATTTGGAATCTACTAATGTATTAAATATTAATATTGTTATATTCAATTTAAATAATTCCAAATGGAAATGTATTTGAATTTTTAATAGGATAATGTTGAAATATTTCAAATAACAAGATATATTCATGTTTAATTACCAACCTGACCCTTATATTTTGGTTTAACAACATGATAAACCCATTTTAACTTTATCTGTGGGAACAAATTCATCAAACTGAAAGGATTCTGGGATTAATTATAAGATGATTATTGGATTATAAATTGAAATTTTATAACATTTTAGACTAATTATCATCATAATTTCCCTCTTTCATGACTTTTAGAATGATTTAACACTGGAATTTTTTTTATTTAACCTAAAATATCATAAATATCATTTTGACTCTATTCATTTAATTTGACTTTAAAGATATGAATATAATGATGAATTTATAAAATGATACATCTAAACATAAATAATAAATAATTCCAATCAATAAATTAATTTTTAAATAATAACTAATTCCAAATATTTTACATTTAATGTCTTTAAAATTATTTTCATTGATATTTTTATTATTTTTTCATGTGTTGTGCCAGTGTTGTATAAGCATTTATGGTAGCAACATAATCAAAAAAAGTTAAATAAAAATTAAATTAATGAAAATAATTTCTATAAAATCAAAATTACAATCAATATTCATTCACACTATTTTTATCCCTATGTGAACATATAAAATTTATTTAATTGAATGGGAGTGACATTTTTTCTTTTTCTTTACATTAAGTATTATATAGGTAATCTTCAATGAAACATTTCCCATAAATAATTAAATCTCGAGAATAATATGATACTATAAAAAATAAATTCATACAATAAGAATTAATATAAAAAATGGGGGACTGACAACTTAGTTTCTACATAGGATAACCTGATTTACCCTTTTATCATGCTAATGATTTTTTAATGAATTTACTATTCATTGTGACAAAAAATTAAGTTCACCTTATTAAATAATTTTAATTTTGATGATTCCAAATATATGATCCATTTTATCATATTAAATCAATATAGGTTTAATAATTTAATTTTAAATGTATCTTGTAAATCAGGACTAAAAATATTTTTTCAAGAAAATGCTTTCATAAGGAAAATTTAATTTTTCATTAACTCTATGACTTGTAATATTTATTATAGGAATTTAAATTTATATAGAAATATATATAATATATAAATTTTTTAAAATCATTCCTCGTTAGGGATTACTTTTTTTAATTATAACATAAAAACATTTTTCTTTAAAAATAAGATTTCAAAAAAAAGTGTTATTAGGCATAAAAAATTGATTTACCCAAAAATAATGAAATATACTCATTCAAATTAAAGTTTATTATATAATTAAAAATAATATGTATGATATTTCTCTATAATTCAAAATAAAAATATAATCTTTCTTCAAATTACATGATTTATTGAATATAAATGAATGTTTGTAAAAAAACAATATTTTCACTATTCACTGAAAAAAAATTTCAAGAAAAAATAGAAAACTTATTCTATGTAAATTTCTTTATTATAATTTAAAAAAGTATATCAATCTATATAATACCGTTAATTAAAATTTTAGAATTTATTTATATTATCCTTGCGTAAAAATCAATAAAAAAAATTTCTGAATAAAACTTATTTTTTAAGAATAAAATGAATTTTCTAAAAATTTAGTACCTATATATTTTTCATAATCAATAGATTTATAATATAAAAAACCTTTGGATATATTTTTCATAATATGGTTATTCATATTAATTCCTCTGATTTTAATAGTCACATTATTCTTAGAAGAGACGAGACCTTACCCCGAAAAGCAAGGCTCTTTTATTGAACAAAATCAAACCATTTACAAAAGTCTGAAAATATGAGTTTTATCACAATACCTCATTAAAATTGGTTGAAACTCATTAGGATTAAAATCATACAATAGAAAATCAATATTTCTGACATCTTTATTTGAAAGGCCATCCTCCATCGAATTAGCTTCACAATATGTGCGATTAATGATATGATGCATGGAATGAAGAGAATCCAAGCAATTTATCCAATGATTAGTTATCTTCCATGATAATTAAAGATATACCAACTTGATAGTTGAAAAATTAGATGTATAATCACTCTCAATCTCGATATTATTCCACACAGGTCTCTTAGCATGCTCCACCGTAACAATAACACCACGAATCTCGGGGAATACACATAGAGGCTACCCATATAACCTGTCATGGTTATCTGGAGGATTTCTCAGGACCCATTGGAATTGACCTTATCACATATCAAGATCCATATGGTTTATTCATGGAGCCATCACCTGACTAGGATTTCTTTTCCATGAGGTGTATCATGATCCAACTAATGTGTCATGTTGTCATTATTAAGATATCGTTTGATGCATATGGAGGGTTTTGTAAGATTTGGTATGACATGGATCAGTAGATGTCACATAACTTATCTAACATCCCTTGATATTTTTACCAGACCTGGATGTCATTATTGGAAGGTGTCGTGGGTCTCAGCTAACTTTTCCAAAGGGTTTTACAAGACCTCGTTTTTCATACCTAGGTGTAACCGTGAGACATGACTAACATAAGAAGGAACCCTTATAGTGACCCTAGAATTTTATATATAACATTACCTGATTTTAAGCATAATTAAAATTAGATAACAAGCAAAGGATTTTAAAGTATATTTTCTTTGAAGAATATCCACATAAAACTAATAACATGATAATATAAAACACTTCTTTATTTAATCTTCAAATAAAACTCCAAACTTCTATTGAGCTCAAACATATACATTGGGTACCCTAGGGAACACATGAACAAAGGTATGATCTAAATAGCCTAGTGAGGGAATAACCATAAGAATAGGGGATTCACACAAGGAATTGAAGGCATTACATGATGATGGAATGTAACATATGGAACCTTAACATATAAACATGTAATCATATAAACATGGAGTCCTAGAAATGTTGATGTGACATAAAACATGGATTTAGTATGATTCAAGGCTATCCAACAAGATCGTTTCACAGAGTAGCACAATCTAAGGCTAACCACCAAGATGGTCGTAGATAACATCTCATTAGACATAACTTTTCCCAATACATTGGAGCACTGTCTGGGCATACCCATCTTAACTTTTCATGAAATTTTTTTCCACATAAATAATCATACATAATTATTCTTACATACTCATAATGGTAACCCATGGAAGGAATTATGTACCAGAATCTTGTCATAAAGAATAAAACATGGGTGTATCATAAAAGTTCCCATGAAAGAAATGAACTAAAATATACATGGAAATTCATAAGGGAAAATAATAATGTTTCATGGTAAGTGATTTCATGTATAAGTGACAACATGTAAGAAATGTAATTAAGAAATTTTTGTATGAAAACATTTTTGTGAGATTTTATTGAAAATAGTATAGGCCCATTAAAATATAAAAGGGAACAATCTATTATATAGAAACATAAAGGAAACCAATATTGTTTTAAAAATAAAAATAATTACTTTATAAATAATTTTTTTTAAAATGGAAGATAGATTGCACATGAAATCGAGTAAGAATTCACGAAGCTCCCTCAAAACAGGGTTGCTTATCAGAAAGTATTGAGGTGGGAATCACATAAAACCATGTATATCCCATAAAGATAATGATGAATAGAAATTGATAAATGAGTTTGGAACATTCACATATCATTTATAATATGAACATAATAATAATATATAACGTCATTTAGGTAAAAAAATTATAACGAAACCCGAATGAATAATGGAGGATCGGGTTGAATCCCTTACAAAATATCGGTATGGTATCAAGTATACTTAAGAGTGTTAATGAGAGAGAAAGGGGATTCTCTTCCTTTAAAATTCATGAGGACGGTATGGGGAGGTATATAATCATACTCCATAACTTTTAATTACACATAAAAGGGCATAACATAGAGGAAAATCATTAATAAAAGTTATATATAGAGGATCCCATACCTTAAGTCCAATGTTGATCTTTTATTGAACATAATGTCCTGAATAATAAAATTAGGTTTATTAATTTGAAATTAAATAACCTTTTATACAATTAAATGATTTTTATAAACTTTTTATGTTCATTCATATCATTTATGATGGGTTATGAGGTTCAATTTCATTGTTCGGGTTTGTTTGTTTCCTTGGATTTAATGATCGGTTAACTTATTTTCATGAACGGAGAATAATGTAACATGGGGATGGTTTCATATAATTGGATTTATATTTTATTATTTAAAATACAGAATCTTACATGGTTGTAAATTTAATTTGGTTACTTGTAGTGAATTTCAATCATTATATAAATTATTAATGATAAATATTTGAATTAACTTGGAAATTTTGTTCACAATAAACTTGTTTTCAATTATTACATTACATAATTAGTGAAAAAGGGTTCCAAACCATAATCTATGACAAATTACATATTTTATGAGTTGGTTCATCCATTAAAATTGTTTCATGATCAGTATAGAAGATGTTAATGAAAATTGAAAACCAATCATCCTTGAATGTGATAAATCAACACATCTAAGATGATATAATAATTTATATAATAAGAGGATGGGGAGGGAGATATTATTACAAACTATACCATTAGAATAATATAATTATTTTAGATTTATGTTAATAGAGTTATCATACCATTTGGGTTAAGGGAGGTGAGGAAATAAACAAGAAAAGAAAATAAATTGAAAGAAAATAAATGAATCAGAAAGAGGAATTTACCTATTGAGTTTATCTCCTTTGAGAGCATCTTAATGGGAGAGTATTTGGTATTTTTAGGAGACTAGGGTATTTTTCAAGAGGGGTAGAATCATAGGGTTTAATTTGGGCTAAACATATCCAAGGAACAAATCTTGGGAGGAGTGAGGGGAAGAGTGGGCTGTGGGTGGTTTTTATAGTGGAGGGGAGGATAGTCTCCTTAATATTTAATTGCTTATTTTATTAATTTCCCCCAAGACCAGAAATAGTGATGATTCCATCACCAAAAATAGTAATTTTTTCATGTGAGTTTGAGATAGTGTCCTTACATCATCTATACATCAACTGATGACATCATAATTCATACATTTAGCATTTATCGTAAATTATCGTATTTTATTATTCCCCAAAAATTCATGAATTTTATAAAATTCAAAAAAATTCACCTTAACCATTTTATAATTTATAGAAACTAAAAATGAAATCCATTTTTGAAAAATAAATTTCTAAATATTATTAATTTAATATTTAATTATGATCATAATTTATTATAAAAATATTTAGTTTAAAACATTTATTTATTTATTCCAAAATATAGATGCATCATACATTCACTTATATCTTATTTATATACTATCATAGGTAATGTCACTATTTATTAGGGTATATCACTATTCAGAAGGGTTACATTACTATTCATATGGGTATGATACTATTCAATATAAAATTTCGTCTTATCGAACTCCAAATATCTTACTGATCGCAACCGTGAATGTATGATTTTCGAAATTCAAAACATAAAAGTGATAAAATTGTGTTCAAAGGTCATATAGTACATAGTAGTTCATTATGTTGCGATTTCATGTGATTATATTACATAATTATAAGAATGACATTTCCTTTTAAAAACATTGGGTCGTTACATTCTTCCCCCTTAAGAAATTTCTTTTTCGAAGTTTAGATTTACATTCTAGGCTATAAACATGTGTGGTTACATTCCCTTCATTACTTTCTCTCGTTCTCATGTTACCTCTTTGTACTTATGATTCTTCCATAATACTTTGACCAGGTGACTAGTCTTGTTACGTAGAACTCTATCTCTCAGTTTCAAGATCTTTACTGGGTGCTCCTCATAAGAAAGATCATCCTCCAACTATACCACCTCTGAATAGTGTACATGTGAAGGTTCTAGTATGTACTTACATAAGAGAGATATATGGAAGAAATCATGTACCTTGTCCATGGAAGGTTGAAGTTCTAATTGATAGGATTGAGATCCAACACTATCAATAATTGGAAAGGGGATGATGTACCAGGGACTTATCTTTATTTTCATCCCAAACCTCATGACAGAAATTAATGGAGATATGCATAGAAATACCATGATCCAACTTCAAACTCATGGTCTCCTCGACAATTCTCAGCCTAACCCTTCTACTGAATTTGGGCTGCCTTGATGTGCTATGGAATTTTTTTCACATTCCCCACAATTCCATCGACCATTTCAGGTCCTAACAGAATCATCTCACTTATATCATCCCGACATACTAGTGTTCTGTGCCTTTTCTTATATAGGGCATCGTATAGTGTCATTCATATACTCATGTGGAAAATATTATTGTAGGAAAATTTAACCAGTGGAAGATGTTGGCCCCATCCTCCTTTGATTTCCATAGAACAAGATTTGAACATATATTTCAGTGTACGAATAGTTCACTCAGATTATCCATCAGTTTGAAGATGATAGGTTGTACTGAAGATAAATTTAGTGCCTAGATCATGTTGAAAACATTTCCCGAAAATTGAGGTGAATCTTGGTTCTCGATGAAATACAATAGATAGTGGAACTCCATGAATACTTACCACTTCTTTGATATATATTTTTTAATGTTTATCCAAGTATATGTCCTCTCAAATTGTGATAAAGTGATGTGTCTTTTTAAGAAGATCCACAATGACCCATATAACATTATTTCTTCTACATGTCCTTGGAAGTCTAATGACAATGTCTATAGTGATATTCTCACACTTCAAAGTTAGAATGGGTAGTGGTTGTATCACCCCCTTAGACCTTTTTCTTCCATCTTTCAGTTTTTCACATACCAATCACTTTGATGTATATACAAAAATATCCTTCTTTTTATTATCCCACCATAAGTTCTCTTAGAGATCTCTATATATCTTTGTGCTCCCTGGTTGATCAGAGAATATCATGATATTTGTGTCATTAAAAATTTCTTTCATTATCTCTCGATAGGATGATACAAATAATCATGACCGAAAACATACAACTCCATCCTTTCCAATTTTAAAATCAGATGATTTCCCATTTCTGATAACCTCCACCCATTTCTAAATTTTGACATCTTTTCTTTGATCATCATTTATTTTCTCCATGAGGAATGGTTGAGAACTCAATTGAGAAATTATTGATGATGTTCCTATATTAATTATTACCATTTCTATACTCTGGAAATATAAGAAGATCATATCCTTTTCAATTCTCATCATTGATAAAGATGCATGATCATTTATTCTTAGAACATCCAAAACATTGTTTACTTTACCAAGATGGTAGTGGATTCAGCAGTCATAATACTTGATGAGATTTATCCATATTCATTGGTTCATACTACGTTCCTTTTTTGTGAATATATACTTGTGACTCTTTGGGTCAATATATATCTCACACTTCTCCCCATTGAGATTATATTTCCATATTGTTAACGCAATGATCACTGTTGCCAACCCCATATCATGCGTATGATAGTTTTGCTCTTGTATTTTCAGATTCCTTGAGTCATAGTCTATAACATAATCATTTTTCTTCAACAAATAGCCTAAAACCTTATTTGAATAATCACTGTACACCAAAAATAGTTCTCCACTTGTTGGGAGTGTGAGTATTGGCACAGTGATTAGCCTCTTTTTAAAACCCTTCCATAGATTCTTCTGTAACTGCTTCTTTAGCTCTTCCATATCTACAGATGCCATTCTATAAGGTTTCTTTGATATAGGTAGAGATCTAGGAATAATTTCAACTAAGAATTGAACCTATCAATTAGTAGGGAGTCCAAGAAACTCTTTAAGAAATACATCATATTAATCCTTCGTGATGGTCATGTCTTCAAGCATGATTCTCTCCCATGTCTCAATCATATGAACTAGACCTGATTTCTCATAAGAATTAATATCCAAACATGAGACCATGATTCTAAACAAGATTTAACTTCTTCCATACACTTGTAATGAATTGGAGGATTCTTCAGGATGTGAAGAGTGATCTCCCTTTTCCAATAGTTTATGTTGTATTTGTATAATGATATCCAATATATACCCAAAATAAAATCAAACATCACTAAATAAATCATGAAACATTTTTTTGGGAGGATCAGTCTGTACACATTAATTGGGGAAGTATTATGAACAATAGACATAATAATTTATCCATTTTTTGTTCCCTCAGATAACTTATCTTCCAAAATTTGAGGTTGTGTTTGAATATTTCCACTAAACATTCAAGATATGAAAGAATGAGTAGTACCATAATCAAATATTATGTTCTCTATTTATGATTGAATAACTAGAGTACCTATCAAAATATCATTTTCTTGATCAACCTTAGCAGTAGTGAGAGAATAATCCCTTCCTTGTTGACTTGGAGGTTGTTGTTGATTGCCTCCAACAACCCTTGACATAGGGAAATTGTTCGCATAATGCCCATGGTCCATGTATTTGTAACACATCACTATAGGCTGAGTGTTGATCTAAACCATCCTTTATTCAAAAACATTAATAGGATTCCTCATATCCCATCATCTGTTTTTAGGAATATGTCACAAATTTCCACATTTGAAAGAATTTTTGGTTCCCTTTAGACAGCTCCAAATATTCTTATTCTCAAAAAATTTACAAGTGGGATATTCATGATTCCTTCCAATATAGTATTTTTTGTTGAACCACCCATTTTGATATCCATTTTCTTCTTATTTTCTGTAGTCCCATGAGACAACTAAAATTATCGAATTTCATTTCAACCTTGAGGGAACAACAAAAAATCTCATCATAATTGTCGAAGTCTCGAATTTCCAAACCTTATCATAGACTTGGATTTAGTCTTCTAAAGAAGATATCCACCTTGATTTCAATGTTCATGACAAAGCTAGAGGTGTACCATACAAGCCTTGTAAAATTTTATTCACATGTCCTGATGGAATCATCTTCCTTCTACTTGAGTCTGAGCAACTATTCTTCCATCTTTAGATGGAGGTTTTGATGAAAAATTTTATTCAAAAACATCCTCTTGAATTCCTCCCAATACATGGAATCAATATCCTCTTGGTACATTGTATTCTTGAACGCTTTCCACCATTGATCAGCTTTCCTTTCAAAACAATAGTCTTCTAGTACAACTTTTTCTTCTTCCAAGAACAGAAGGAAGAATAATATATTTTCAATGGAGTTAATCCACTATTACATGAGGAGGAGATCACAAGATCCATTAATCATGGGAGGCCTTTTCTGTATAAATGATTTTATGGAAACAATCTCTTTCCTTATAGGAGGATGGAATTATACATGATTCAATTTATTATTCATATCTTGAAGCAGCTGAGTAAGTACTTTCATGCTATTTTGAGCACCCATTCCCATCATATCAGTCATATGATTAGGGAAATTGTCACATTCACTATCCATTTGATTTTTGTCGTGTGTTCTTCTATTACCTACCATTAACTATGAAAAATAACGTACAATTATAGGTCTATAATACTTAACTATTTATCAAAAAAAGGAAACTACTAACATATGAGGATAAACTTATAAAGAAGAAGTATATCATAACATGTGATTCTCTATGTTTCAATCTACATTATCCTAGATATATTTATTATCTTATATTCTTATGGGCATTTTTTATTCCCTTAATAATGCTTTGTACTAAGCTCATGCATTTACCAAAGAATATACCCCAAGAGAGTGAAACCAAGAGTGAATCAAGGCTCATTGTCATGCACCAGATCCCACTCGAGTCTATCCCAAATTGGTGTTTTCCTGTTTTACCCCTAGATACAAATGTGCCAGAGGCTCATCTACCTATTTGTATCCAGACGAGGATGTATTTTCTTGATAAACAACTTACTCTATAATATCCAAAATTTAGGGGTGTTTTCTTATACCTAGTCTTATCCCCACAGTTATTGTAACAGCCCAAGATTTTATGAAAAATATTCTTTTTAATTTCACTAATGGCTTGTGTTGTACGCTACACCAAAAGGAGCTTGCACAACACGCATCCTTGACTTGCTTTGCATTACACGCAATCGCGACCTTCCTCGATAGCGTGTGTAGTACGCAATAACGAGTTTCAGTAAACAACAATAAGCTAGCCATTATGAATAGTAATAACCACTTTTTGAAAGTTTGTAAATTTTATTTTTCAAAATGGAATTCATTTTTGGATTCGTAGTATCGAATTTAGCCTAAGGTGAAATTTTGGTACTTTTCGGATAACTTTCATATTCTGATGAATAGTGAAAATTACTAGATTATAATTAAAAACAACTTTTTTAATCGAAATAATTAATAGTGATAAATCATTAAATTGAGTGGTATTAAAGTACATTTAGAATATATTTTTACAATTTAATACGATGTTGGTCATTGGATGTAATTTCACATTTAAACCAGACATAATCAAGTGTCAATCTTTTGATATATATTGTTTCCTAAAAACACGCTATTTATTTTAACAGTGGGATTTAATTATGAAATTAATTAATGCAACTTCTATGTTATGAATTTGGTAAAATAGATTTCATTTTTGAATTCGGAATATGAAATATAGCTTAGGATGAAATTTTGGCATTGTTCTGAAAAACATCAATTTTTGATGAATAGTGAAACTACTAAGTGGTAGTTAAAAAAACTGAATTTTTCATAAAACTTAATTTTGCCGCTTCTGTGAATGGAATTTCGAAAATCCGAGAGACACGGTTAATATCAAGGACTAAAATGTGGTTCAATGAGATGAAAATAATTTTTTGGTGAATAGTAACTTTTTACTTTTTTACCGCGGTTAATAGTAAATAGGGTAACTAAGGGTAAATATGATATTACTATTACCCTAACACATGTCCTAATTCTATTGGACAAGTATAATTCGACCAAAAACAAACTTAGGAATAAAATATGACCATTTAGGCCCACTTGGATTAGATTAGGACATTTATTATTAATTTATTTAAAGAAGGGTTAAAATAGTTAAAATCAAAGTTTAATAAGTAAATCATTTTTAATATGGGGTTATACATAAGATAAATTCGATTGTAAATATTCATTAGAAAGATAAAACGATTTCCTACATGATGGTATTTTATTTGTAATTTTTAGACATCAAATAATTTAATTTATTTATGACACAACGATGATGCAGTAATTATCTTATTAATGAAATATTGACATAATTGATGTTATAAACACCAAAATAAATGTAATTTGAGATTTTTTATGAATTCCACTAATTTTATAGGTTACTATGATATATTAATGTTTCTTTAATCAACTTGGTTCGAACATTTAATTCTGTTATGACTTTCACAAAAATCATATATCAAATAGTGTCAAAATTGACACAAAATAGTTTTTAAATCAAATATTATATTATTAATTGTTATTTTATTCCTAAAAATCTAAGGTTCGGCCAAATGACTTAGATAAGGATATATATATTAATAATAAACAATTTGGGGTTCGTTTGGCATGTTATAGTAAGTGTATTAACCATATAGTGAAAGAAAACAAAAAGACACGGTAAAAGTTAAATTATTTAACTTAGAGTTAAATCTAATTGATAAGGTTTAAAATAAGATCCAAACATGTCTAAATTTGATTGGTTGATGAGATTACAACCCTATCTCATCTAATCTTCGAATATGAGTCATTTTTGGAGGTTCTTAAGTGGGGTTAGATTTATTATAAATTAATATTTTTAAGAATTCCTAAGGTGCCCCTCTCCTCCCTTATAAAAGGACACCTCCTCCCCCTCCTCCTCACACAAAATTGAGCACTCAAGCTCGGCCAACCCCTGCCATTTTCTCCTCTCCACTTCCCTAGAATAGTCCTAGAGGTCCTGGTCTTCTCCAAAGACCACTCTTAGTTCCTTAAGTGGAGGATTCAAAGAGGCGTTCCAAAGAAGAGGAGCTTCGGACACGAACAAAGCAAGTCGGACCTAAGGTAAGGGAAATATCACAATCTCATTTTTATCCGAGATTGTTTATTCGTAAGTATTTAATGGGGTGTATTTTATCATCCACATCCATTTTCCCTCAATATGTAATATTGTTTCCATCCACTTGCAATATTTTAAATCCAATTTTACCCTTAGGTGAGTTTTTAGTAAAGAATATGAAAGGAATCTTTTGTCGTTTTTCCATACGAGGTACTTTTTGACTTTTCCGACAAAAGTACGAAGAATGTTTTTTTAACTTATACGGCATGAACGGATTTTTAAAACATTATTTCCAAGAAGCATCCTTTACAAGTTTTCAAGTTTATTTTTAATCAACTTCTTTTATTTTAAAGTTATATGACATGTTATGAAAGGAAAAATGTTTTTTAAGAAGAAAGGATATTTTCCTCAAGAATGGAGTTCAAGTGATTTTCAAAATTATTTTCCATCTAAGATAATAAAGGGTTCTGTTTTTATCCCTATTATTACATTGATTTGATCATGTTGTGATGGAATTATTTTTATGAATTCCTTTATCTTATATGAATTGATTTATGATGTCATGATGTTTCAAGAATCCCATTTTTGTTTCATGTGTTATGCGATGATGTATGTTTTATGATTATGTGGCACACATAAGAAATGATTCATTATAAGATGGGTGGGACCTATATCTCCCTCCAATGCATTGGGTAATGATTTTTTATCTCATGAGATAGACATGGCTGGAACGGAAGGTTATTTTGGTTCAGTGATACAGGACTGAAACGAGGAGTAAAATCGGTTCAGAAAGGGACTTTGTCCACTAAGATAGTCTTGGCAATGAGTCATGACGAACAAGAAATGATTTTCCATGATTATGTGTGCATGCCACAAAGTTTCAAGTTTTATGTTATGATTATGGGGTTCTCATTTTCACTTCTATGATTTATTAAGATTTTATGATCTCTTATGCAGGTTATGATTTTCAAAAAGATATGATATGATTTTTATTTCCTTTATTGCCCTTGCTGAGCATTTGAGCTCACCCTTTTATGTTTTCTTTTCCCCAGGATATAAAGAAACGTTTTAGGTAAAAAAAGGGATGACCTTTATGGGAGATATTGAAGAACTTTCACCACGATTAGAAGATTACGTTCCGAGTTTCCAAAGACACTAAACTATTACGATCCTTTAGTGTGTGTTTTTGTTATGTACTAAGTATTCCGCAAATGTAATGTAATGTTCATGTACGTCAGGCTAAGGGTCTCTACAGTTGGTATCAGAGGAATGGTTTTGTCAACCTTTGGAAACTAGGATGCGAAAACGTTAGTGAGATCCCTAGAGATATTTCTACGGTATGTCTAGGGATGTCCCTAAGGTTAAGTAGACGTATAAGTTATAGTACTAGAACTACGCTAACGATCATAGAATTAAACCTAAGATGTTAGATATTGAAGGTACTCCCCCTTTATTATGTTGTTTTCCCTAGCATGATTTTTGCCTCTCACACTATTCTTTTTGGGTTTTAGAAAATGGCTGGAAACAAGATGATTCACGATAATGGAGGATATGATGGACAATGGAATGATATTCTTCATAATTAAATGGGATTTGGAAGTCCAAACATAATTATTATGCCGAATCAGCAATCTCATAATATGATCAATAAAGTAAAATTTGGTAAGTTTCCTGACTCAGCTAATAAGAGAAAGATGTAGTTTCATGATGATCATAGAGGAAAGAAAGTTCAATTTCCCCTATGTAAATCATGTGGGAAGAGGCATCAAGGAGAATGTTTCAAAGGAACTGGAAGATGCTTTGGGTGTGGAAAAGAAGGACACAAAGCAAGTAAGTGCAAAGGAAAAGGTTCAGTTAACAACATGGATGAGGATAATGGTATTGCTACGACATCAAAAATGGTTAAGTGTTTTAAATGTGGAATGTATGGGCATTATGCAAACCAATGTCCTAAGGGAAAGACTCATGAAGAGAATCAGTATGGCCGTATGGGTAGTATTTATGTGGATGATGATGAAGAGACTACAAATGATATGTGAGATGAAAGAATTGTTGAAGCTCGGTTAATGGTTTAAGAATGTAGTGGAATGATTACATGTTTATCATGTGTAATGTTGTATAAGTAATCTCATGGTACTATGGAATAAAGAGACATGTAAGGATTGTTACATTGTTGTCTGATTAATGTTACCAGTAACCATGAAAGGTTATTCAGATACTTTTGGAAAGTAGATGATAAGTGCATAATGAAAGGATAAGAAGATAATGAGATGTTTGATTGTATTCATGAGCTCATGATTGATATAAGGACTTAGTGATATCATGGTTTGAGTATAAATAATTTTGAGGATTTTGGTATGTGTAAAGTGTTAACTTTTAACTCCATTCAAGTTTTCACTAAGGTTCAATGGGTATTCAAGAGTATACATGATTAAGGACTTTGAATGTTTGGAATGTGACCAACAAAACATATCTTATGATATATGGGGATCAACGATGATATTAAATCTCTGGTAATTGTTTTCACTATGTTATGAGAGTGGACTGCAGTATTATGGATAAGCCTAAAGATTGGAATGGATTGTGTTGGACGTAAGTTAGTATTGTTTAAGGATAGAAATTTTTTTCGATATTATTGATGGGATGTTATAGTAATATAGGTTTGGAAAAAGGACAACCTGCAGGACAGGCGACAGCCCATCGCTTCGGACAAGGCTATGGGAATCGAACCCACAACCGAAGTGCGACTGGCCTTTATCGCGTACCACTGGCCTACAGGAAGTCCCTATTTAGTAGAAACTAGTTTTATTATATTAAGCAGTATGATATATGAAGTATAAGTCCATTTTAGGAACCATATATGATTAATCTCACTATAAATCGATTTATGCATATAATTTTTGCTAACCTTTTGTTTGAGACAGATGGAATGACCCGTCATTCTATCACATGATCTGCTAACACTTCACGAATAACAAATTCAACATCATTTATTTAAGAGATGAAGTGGAAATTGTTCAAGGCACGAACAACAGTGAGATTTTACCAAAATAAAGTATTTATTCTAATTCAAATTTTCAACTTTAGGGGAAATGATCTTGAAAACAAAAAAATGTTGTCCTAGTGATCTTATACCTGATGAATCAGATGGTACCTTATATCATCACAAATCTATGGATTTTTGATTACTGGCTTTTCCATAGCCATGTTCTCTACCACTCTCCATCAGAACATGATGGTTAGATTTCTCTTCCATATCCATATTTTCACCTATGTGGAAACCCAATGATTAGTTTATTTGGGTAACTGTTACGTTTCATACTTTTGTTTTTAAAGATTGGTTTTGATATTCCTTTTTACGATGTGGGTTTCTATTAAAGAAACTTTCGAATAGTAAACCATTTATAACCCCGACGAATTTCGAGGGCGAAATTCATTTTAAGGGGGGTAGAATGTAACAGCCCAAGATTTTATGAAAAATATTCTTTTTAATTTCACTAATGGCTTGTGTTGTACGCTACACAAAAAGGAGCTTGCACAACACGCATCCTTGACTTGCTTTGCATTACACGCAATCGCGACCTTCCTCGATAGCGTGTGTAGTACGCAATAACGAGTTTCACTAAACAACAATATGCTAGCCGTTATGAATAGTAATAACCACTTTTTGAAATTTTGTAAATTTTATTTTTCAAAATGGAATTCATTTTTGGTTTCGTAGTATCGAATTTAGCCTAAGGTGAAATTTTGGTACTTTTCGGATAACTTTCATATTCTGATGAATAGTGAAAATTACTAGATTATAATTAAAAACAACTTTTTTAATCGAAATAATTAATTGTGATAAATCATTAAATTGAGTGGTTTTAAAGTAAATTTAGAATATATTTTTACAATTTAATACGATGTTGGTCATTGGATGTAATTTCACATTTAAACCAGACATAATCAAGTGTCAATCTTTTGATATATATTGTTTCCTAAAAACACGCTATTTATTTTAACAGTGGGATTTAATTATAAAATTAATTAATGCAACTTCTATGTTATGAATTTGGTAAAATAGATTTCATTTTTGAATTCGGAATATGAAATATAGCTTAGGATGAAATTTTGGCATTGTTCTGAAAAACATCAATTTTTGATGAATAGTGAAACTACTAAGTGGTAGTTAAAAAAATTGAATTTTTCATAAAACTTAATTTTGCCGCTTCTGTGAATGGAATTTCGAAAATCCGAGAGACACGGTTAATATCAAGGACTAAAATGTGGTTCAATGAGATGAAAATAATTTTTTGGTGAATAGTAACTTTTTACTTTTTTTACCGCGGTTAATAGTAAATAGGGTAACTAAGGGTAAATATGATATTACTATTACCCTAACACATGTCCTAATTCTATTGGACAAGTATAATTCGACCAAAAACAAACTTATGAATAAAATATGACCATTTAGGCCCACTTGGATTAGATTAGGACATTTATTATTAATTTATTTAAAGAAGGGTTAAAATAGTTAAAATCAAAGTTTAATAAGTAAATCATTTTTAATATGGGGTTATACATAAGATAAATTCGATTGTAATTATTCATTAGAAAGCTAAAAAGATTTCCTACATTATGGTATTTTATTTGTAATTTGTAGACATCAAATAATTTAATTTATTTATGACACAACGATGATGCAGTAATAATCTTATTAATGAAATATTGACATAATTGATGTTATAAACACCAAAATAAATGTAATTTGAGATTTTTTATGAATTCCAATAATTTTCTAGGTTACTATGATATATTAATGTTGATTTAATCAACTTGGTTAGAACATTTAATTCTGTTATGACTTTCACAAAAATCATATATCAAATAGTGTCAAAATTGACACAAAATAGTTTTTAAATCAAATATTATATTATTAATTGTTATTTTATTCCTAAAAATCTAAGGTTCGGCCAAATGACTTAGATAAGGATATATATATTAAAAATAAACAATTTGGGGTTCGTTTGGCATGTTATAGTAAGTGTATTAACCATATAGTGAAAGAAAACAAAAAGACACGGTAAAAGTTAAATTATTTAACTTAGAGTTAAATCTAATTGATAAGGTTTAAAATAAGATCCAAACATGTCTAAATTTGATTGGTTGATGAGATTACAACCCTATCTCATCTAATCTTTGAATATGAGTCATTTTTGGAGGTTCTTATGTGGGGTTAGATTTATTATAAATTAATATTTTTAAGAATTCCTAAGGTGCCCCTCTCCTCCCTTATAAAAGGACACCTCCTCCCCCTCCTCCTCACACAAAATTGAGCACTCAAGCTCGGCCAACCCCTGCCATTTTCTCCTCTCCACTTCCCTAGAATAGTCCTAGAGGTCCCGGTCTTCTCCAAAGACCACTCTTAGTTCCTTAAGTGGATGATTCAAAGAGGCGTTCCAAAGAAGAGGAGCTTCGGACACGAACAAAGCAAGTCGGACCTAAGGTAAGGGAAATATCACAATCTCATTTTTATCCGAGATTGTTTATTCGTAAGTATTTAATAGGGTGTATTTTATCATCCACATCCATGTTCCCTCAATATGTAATATTGTTTCCATCCACTTGCAATATTTTAAATCCAATTTTACCCTTAGGTGAGTTTTTAGTAAAGAATATGAAAGGAATCTTTTGTCGTTTTTCCATACGAGGTACTTTTTGACTTTTCCGACAAAAGTACGAAGAATGTTTTTTTAACTTATACGGCATGAATGGATTTTTAAAACATTATTTCCAAGAAGCTTCCTTTACAAGTTTTCAAGTTTATTTTTAATCAACTTCTTTTATTTTAAAGTTATATGACATGTTATGAAAGGAAAAATGTTTTTGAAGAAGAAAGGATATTTTCATCAAGAATGGAGTTCAAGTGATTTTCAAAATTATTTTCCATCTAAGATAATAAAGGGTTCTGTTTTTATCCCTATTATTACATTGATTTGATCATGTTGTGATGGAATTATTTTTATGAATTCCTTTATCTTATATGAATTGATTTATGATGTCATGATGTTTCAAGAATCCCATTTTTGTTTCATGTGTTATGCGATGATGTATGTTTTATGATTATGTGGCACAAATAAGAAAGGATTCATTATAAGATGGGTGGGACCTATATATCCCTCCAATGCATTGGGTAAAGATTTTATATCTCATGAGATAGATATGGCTGGAACGGAAGGTTATTTCGGTTCAGTGATACAGGACTGAAACGAGGAGTGAACTCGGTTCAAAAAGGGACTTTGTCCACTAAGATAGTCTTGGCAATGAGTCATGACTAACAAGAAATGATTTTCCATGATTATGTGTGCATGCCACAAAGTTTCAAGTTTTATGTTATGATTATGGGGATCTCATTTTCACTTCTATGATTTATTAAGATTTTATGATCTCTTTTGCAGGTGTTGATTTTCAAAAAGATATGATATGATTTTTATTTCCTTTATTGCCCTTGCTGAGCATTTGAGCTCACCCTTTTATATTTTCTTTTCCCCAGGATATAAAGAAAGGTTTTAGGTAAAAAAAAGGGATGACCTTTATGGGAGATATTGAAGAAATTTCACCACGATTAGAAGATTACGTTCCGAGTTTCCAAAGACACTAAACTATTACGATCCTTTAGTGTGTGTTTTTTTTATGTACTAAGTATTCCGCAAATGTAATGTAATGTTCATGTACGTCAGGCTACGGGTCTCTACAGTTATTACTAAAGTTCTCTATTCCTAATCTCCAAAAATAACTAGAGAACACTCTAATGCCAACAATAGAGACCCTAGATTTTTACATATAACATTACATGATTTTTAGCATAATTATACATCAGAGTACAAGCCAAGGATCATAATGTCCATTGTCTTTAAAGACTAGGCACATAAAATTAAAAACATGGGACTAAAAAATACTTCTTTATTTCCACTTAAAATTGATATTCAAACATCCATAATGCTCAAACATCTTCATAGGGTACTTTATGGAACACATGAACAAAGGGATGAGCTAAATAGCCTAGTAAGGAAATAACCATAAGAACATTGCATTAGAAAAAGGATTTGAAGGCATGAAATGATGAAATATAATGGGATGTAACATATATAACCTTAACATATAAACATGTGAAAATATAAACATGGATTCATAGAAATTTGGTAGAGATATAAACCAATACTTCAGTATGAGTCAAGGCTAACTGTCAAGACCGTTTCACATAGTATCAGAAGTCAAGGATAACTGTCCAGACAATCGTAGATAACATCTCATGAGACATAACTTTACCCAATTCATTAGAGCTCTATCTAGGTATACCCATCTAAAATTTTGATGAATATTATTTCCACATAATTAATGTTACATAATCAATCTTACATAATCATAAGGGTTACTCATGGAAGAAATTGGGTACCACAATCATGTCATAAATCAAAAAAATGGGCATTTCATAAAAGTATCCACAAAATAAAGGGAATAAAATATAAAAGTAAATTTATAATGTTAAATATGCATATTTCATTGTAGGTTATTTTAATTATAAGTGGAAACATGTACGAATAGTATTTTTTAAAAAATAGCATTAAAACGTTTTTTTGTAATTTTAAGGAAAACACTAAGATCCATTAAAATTGAAAAGGGAATAATACTTTATATAAAACAAGAAGTTAACCAAGAAGGTTCTCTAAATAAATATAATTATTTTATAATGAAAATTGTGGCTTAAAATGGAAGTTAGAGGGCACATAAAATTAGGTAATAATTCGGGAAGCTCACTCAAAACAGGTTTGCTTATCAGGAAGTATTAAGGAGGGAATCTCTTAAAAACATGTATATACCTAAAATATAATGATGAATGGAACATGATACATGATTTTGTAACATTCACATATAATTTATAATATGAAAATAATTATAATATATTAACTCATTTAGGTAAAAATAATGATAATGAAACTTGAAGGAATAATGGAGGTTCGGGTTGAATCCATTATGGAATATCAGCATTATATCGTGTGGACTTAATAGGTATTAATGAGAGTTAAAATTGTTTATAATAATTTTAAAATAATGATGAAATTAAGTATGAGGTTCTTAATCATACCCATCACTTGTAATTACACATAAAATGGTATAACATTGAGCACAATCTTAAATTAAAGTGAAATTGAGTGGATCCCTTACCTTATATCTGATGGTGGTCTTTTATTGAACTTAATGACCCGAATAATAAAATTAGGTTCATTAATTACTAATTCTAGAACCTATTATATAGGTAAGTGATTAATTATAAACATTTTTTAATTCAAAACCTTTTTGATTGGTTATGAGGTTAAATTTCATCGTTATGGTCTGTTTCCTTCCTTGGTTTTAATGATCAGTTACCTTATTTTCATTGAAGAAGAATCATGTAACATGGAGATGGTTTTACAAAATTAGATTTATTTTTTATTATTTAACACCTAGATGGTTACATGGTTGTAAATTTAATTTTTTTTACTTGTATTTAAGTTAAATCATTATATAAATCATTAATGATAAACACTTGGATTAACTTTGTGATTTTTTCTCACAACAAACTTGTTTTGTATTATTAGTTTACATCATGAGTGAAAAGGGATTAAAAATATCACATAAGATAAAAAACATATATTATTATTTATTCACCCACTAAAATTTTTTCATGACCAGTATAGAATTTGGTAATGCAAATTGAAAACCAGTCATCTTTGAATGTGATAAATCAACACATATCTAACGGTTTTTCATTTATTGTAAAAATGGAGGAGGAGGGATAGATTATGATAAACTATACCATTAGAATAATATCATCAATGTAAATGTATGTTACTGGAGTAGACATACCATATTGGTGGATGGAGGTTAGGAAAGAGACAAGAAAAGAAAAGAACGTGAATGAAAATAAAAGAATCGGAAAGAGGAATTTACCTCTTTAGTGTATCTCTTTGAGAGCCTCTTAAAGGGAGAAGATTTTATATTTTGAGGAGACCAAGAGATTTTGGACATGGGGAAAGATCTTGGGGGTGATTTTGAAAGAAAATAGGCATGACACAAGGCCTGAGAGGAGTTGGGAGAATTGGGGAGTGTGAGTGATTTTTGCATTGGAGGGGAGGAGGGTTTTCTTAATATTTAATTCCTTAGTTTCTTAATTTCCATCAATACCAGAAATAGTGAAACATACATGACCAAATATAGTTAAATGTGCATGGGAGTTTGAGATAATTTCCTTACATAATCCAAAAAACATCTAATGACATCATAATTCATATATTTAGCATTTATCATAATTTATCAAATTTTACTATTCACAAAAAATTCAAGTATTTTAGAAAAATCCCAAAAATTTACCCAAATAATTTATAGATGTATTGAACCCCAAAATGAAATCCAATTTTTATAAATAATTTTCTAAATATGATTAATTTAATATTTAATTATAATCATAATTTATTAAAAAAACAGTTTAAAAACATTTATTTACTTATTCCCAAATATAGGTACATCGTACATTCACATAAATCATAATTATATAATATCATATGTATGGTTACTATACATTAAGGTATATCACTATTCATAAGGGTAAAATTAATATTCATAAGGGTATGTTAATATTCACCAAAAATTATGTTTGTCTTATCGGACTCCAAATAGCTTACTAATGACAACCACGAATGTCAGAATTTTGAAATTCAAAACATAGAAGTGTTAAAATTGAGTTTAATGGTCACATAGTACTTACTAGTCACTTTTGTTGTGATTTCATGTGATTATATGACATAATCATAAGAAATAAATTTCCATTGAAAAACACTAGGTCAATACAACCCCTATATGAGTTAGCTGATATATATAAAGTACATCCCAAGGATATGGTGATAGGTCCATAGGGTTTCACAAGACCAAAGTGGTGTGAAAAAAAGAATGTATGATTTTCTTTGACTTACCCAATAGATTTTACATGTACTGAGTGGCATGTTGAAGGATCATCAAAATATTTAGGCGACTTGTCCTGGAACTATCATGTCTTTATAGTTGACTCACACAAAGCACATGAGGTCCAACATTCAGGTTTTTTCCTAATGTGTTCTCTTTTGTTCTTGGTTATAGACATTGTATTGTCAATTCCATAGGTTACTTCATTATCTATTTATCTTGATTACTGCGTGATCTAAGAGATATGTGGTATGTTCTTCGCAAACCTTGACAACTTTCCTTAACATTATCTATGAATGATCATGCAAGGTACCTTATGTGTTACACATGATTGCTCCAATTATTATCTAGTATATTACTAGATAAATGACTTTCCAATCATGAGTTTAGCCACTTCTAGAAGTCCTCTCAAGGCCTTTCACATTAGACTCCAGATACTTATAGTAGAATCATCCATAGTCCAACAATTGTTTCATGTTGGGGTTTGAAATTTATAGTAATCTCCACAAATGTTGTTCACATTTTTGTATGATGTATCTAGCATGAATCCAAGATAGAGTCGTTAAAATTCTATAGCTCTACACTGCTTCAGGATTATCTACCCTGGACCACTATGAGGGCCTCTACTTATTTTCATTCACCACGAGCCCCTCCCTTCATTTCCTCCATTATTGAATTATTTCAAACTAATGGGGACTTTTTTTATCGTACAACCGTGTTCAAGGACTTTCTTATTATCACATAACCATGCTAAAGGGACTTTGAGAGATCCGTATTCTTTTTAAAAGGAATTCATGGGATTATCTATGAATTTTCTAGGGAATTCTACGAGACAAGGATGGTTTGTCCGGGGTCTCATGAGACCACACGACAGGCTTCCTTAACATGTCACAAGAAATTTACGACCACGTGTTCCTTCCTCCTATTCCTTATTTTATTCCTATTATTTTCTATAAAAATATTGGGAGTCATATGAAATTTCTTGATTAATATCAAAGACAATTACACTATTTTTTTATTATTCATTGTGTGAAAAATATGGTTCGTAAGGGAGTGCATGATCATTTTGTAGACAATTCTATTTGTTTTCCCATGGAGTGCCAAAGGGAAGGGTTTGACCTCCAAAACATAGCTAAGGATTTCCGTGCGATGGGGATGATTAGACTAAGGATCTATAAGAGATGAGGCGGACATGCCTCCAGGGACTCATGGTGTCTTTAGGATTTATAGGGGTGTGCCTCATGTCTTATAGTTCCCATCAGTAGCGCATGCCTCTTCCCATTTTATATCCTTTTTTTATTTCACAAAGGTATAGAGGTCTTACAAATTTTTCTCTATGTTGTCAAGCATTATTACCCTTATCGTCGATGATAATTCAAGTTAACATTATGAATGATATGGTATTTCACCTTCTGGGTCTCCTTTATCCAATTTTTAGTGAATTTTCATGTTGGATTTCAAGGTTCTTGTCATCGGCTACCCATGCGGCCTAGGGGAACTCATCTAGATTCAAACTACATGTTTACTAGTTGTTTGGAGAACCTTAAAAAATTATAAGGGACTCATTGAATAAGTTTCCCCATAAGATCTTTGATATTTTATTTGTTGCACATTGAGACATCTTGTGAACTTATAATGATGACACAATCGTGAGTCACTGAAGGGTTCTCACGATCCATGGGTCTCTACTATCTTCCTCTCCATTTTATTTTGTGGAGGAAATAATTCTCATATTAATCTATATCTTCCATTTCTAACTTTTCAATGATTATTTAGTGGACATCAAAAAATCACTCCATCAGGAGAGATGTCTTTGGGGAAATTGATTGGTTTATAGAAATTTAAATACCCGCTAGAGTATTTGGAGGTGTCGCGAATCATTGCCTCAGGTGATGTTGCTTTCTCTAGGTGACTTTTGGAATTCCTAGAAATTCACAATATATGGGATGGGTCAGAGAGAAATTAATTTCACTAGTCACTTATTCTCCATAGTTCTCTCACCTTTTTCCTCATCATGTTCCTCCATAACAAAACCATGATTGGAATCCTGATCACAAGACCATGTTCGCGAGCCTATTCTAGGAGATCTATCCTACAAGACCTGCTTATGCCCAAACGCTCATCTAGTACAAATAGAAACCCTACTTATGTATTTAATTTTGAGCTTTTACATTGGGGTAACACTATGGTTTTCAGTTTTTCATAGGTTTCGTTGGTTTGATCATTCTATTTGACTAATTCATGTGACCATGTTCAGGTCACACAATTCCGAGTCTTAAAAAGGATTCATGTGATCACGTGATTCCATATAGCTATTATGTGACCCATGAGTCATTTATATATCATGAAATTCTCACATCCTTTATGTTATTCAAAAATTTGTTTTTTATTCATGTGATTTTTATGATTCCACTGAGACTTTTATGCTTCTATTTTTCACTAGATCATATATTTTCATTGTATTAAATGTTCCAATTACTTATTTACTATTGAATTATGGTGATATTCATGGTTCCTTAGGTATGAAAAATAAATAGCCATGATTTATAGGAATTTTAATTCTGATCCTCAATATTACATAAATACTAATAATCAATCCTTGATGATGTTTCATTCATCAGATGTATAGAATTATCTATTATGTCATTGAATTCTTCTATACAGTTTCCGTTTGCTAGATGATGCTAAAAATTCCACCTCTAGATTTTAATCTATTGTAGATCTAGGTGTTTGATTCTCTTTAATGTGTTCAGTGAACAATTCATAAGGATGGTTGGTTGGTTACATCGCAATCCGAGGGTTTTCCATATCTATTGGCCCACACTCCTCTGAGTATGGGCAGTCCTGTTTTTTCCCGCAACTAATTGCTCATAGTTATTCGAGTTTACTTTCATCTTTTATGTATAATACAACCATCAGATGGTAATCGAAATGGGATCTCCATCCTACAATCAATTTCCCAGATGTGTGGACATGGCCTTTCTAGATCTGGAATAGCTGTTTGGATATCGATGATGACTTATATAGGGTTCACCATTATGAATGCATATAGATCTCCCAATTTATTTTTTATTTCTATGCCATCCTCCTTTGATAGATGATAAGCCATTGGTTCCCTGTTACCCACACATTTTACATTTCCCATTGTGAAGTGGGAATCATCATATGGTACATGTATTATTTGGGAGATATTCTTCCTCATGGAGAAATGTATAATGAGATATACCCTACTGCAGATTTTTGGTATAATTTTAAGTAGAACCCTATTATGGAAATAAATATGCTTATTATTGTAAGGATGAAATTAAAGAAATAGCTGAAAATTAATATGGTTATTTATTTTAGGTATTGGATCAATGATTTACTCTATAGTAGTGGAGTTGGTCCAGCCATTATTTTTCCTTGTAGGTGCCACTCCAAACAAGTTAGTGATAGTGACAACTCATATTGGTCCATCTTAGAGGATGAAGATTATACCTCATGGGGATATTTGTGGGAACTCTTAAACACCTCCAAACCTAAGACTCACAGGTTTATAGCCATGTTCTTGAATTGGCGGATCATTCTGTCTTGAGAAAAAATTTCGGGAATCCATGTTAACATGTTAAAGATGGAAGCGCGACTTGGATAAGGGAGAAATCTTAAATTGGTGGTACCGGTCCTTGAAATTCTTTACCAAATACTAGGTCATTATAAATGAGGTAGAACCCCATAAAGGATCAGTGGTAATCTCATGTTCCTGTTTGGATGGATAGGGGATCACTACCATATTTGGAATATTACAACACTTCCAAGATCCTATATTCCATGTCCCATCCCAGATTAGTGAACATCTATTGGGTCGAGGATATGTATCTATGATTATTTGTGGATGATGAAACACTACTCCATCTAGATTGATTTGATTTTACCCCATTTAGTGCACTAGATGGTGTGATCATTGAGGATGATAGCTGCTCCCATGAGGAAAGATCATATATGATCTTACATTGGGATGGGGTTACTCTTGTTAGGGTGGACGATCAGGTAATTTAAGAGCCCTATACACCATCTCAATATTCTCGTCAATTTGGTTGTACTCAAAGGGTCTCCCCATTCCATTGGTCGGTGTTCGAGGGGGGTGAAATCCCAAGGTTATCTATCAATTTTGGAAGAATTTGTCACGTGAAGACCCCAAGGCGGAGGTCATGTTTCGGACTACTATTGCTTCTTCCACTTTAATTACCAAGGATATTCATAGGATTGGGTAACTGATTATCAGAATGGTGTGTTATTAATTTTAGTATGTCTTTTGGACTGACCTTTTTCTTTTTTAAGTACATTGTTAGAGGAAATGATAGAATTGATTATTGATCAAGATGAGACATCAAGAAATAGACCTCGTTCACGTGATGATAGCATAGATGGTGAAATAGTTTCTTTTTATTAATTTAATCCTCTAAAAAATCTATAAATGATGAGTCCACTAAGATAAGGGAATAAGGGGATTATTCTACCATTTTCACATTGATTTAGATGGTTAGTTCTCTTTTTTTTTAATGCCCACCTCATTGGTGGAAGAGGAATAGACACATCGTAGGTTGACCTGGGAATGAATTCACATCGTGATTACTAATAACCCCTTTGAAACATTCTGCAACCAAGGGGAATGCTTTCCCATGTTATATTATGACTTATGGGAAGTCAGCTTCAATCGACAACCATTTTTTGAAATTATTCATCAAATTTTCTTATCTCAAATGAAAATTTAAATAAATGAAATGGAACTACAAGATATTGTGAATGAGGCTTACCTTTCTACGAAACTTTTTGAAACAATGGAGGCATTGGAGTATGGTCATCAGTTTTTATCTGAATTACAATATCATATGGATTCACGGACTTCATATATACAATGATTTGAGGAGATAATTTCTAATTTTAGGTCTATTATTTCATCATCATTATCCTTATTGGTCACTATGTAGATGATGTATAAAGTGATGACTAATGTGATCGAGGATATCCATCATGTGGTAGAAGTAGAAGACATAGGGAGAGAAACATCCCAATACTCAGTTGATGCCTCTTTATAGACTCTTTCTGATATTCCCAATGTATTCAATAATCATTTATCATGACTCTCATTTTCTGTAACACACTCAATTTTTTTAATGAGGCATCAAAAAGTCTCTAAAATGTGGAAATTCTTACCTTATTTTAATATTTTGAAAGAATGTATTTTCATCATAAACTATAATACTATTTAATTTTATTCCCATGAAGATGTGTATGATATCTTTCCAATCAATAAATTTGTAAGTTTCCAATGTTACTCATCCCTTTCATTATATCTAAATGAACATCAATGCCACTAATCGAATGTTGAAATTTTAACAAATCCCCTTATAGAGATACTCATGAATATACAACATTATGATATTAATTGTTGAAAATTTTCTCCATCATTCAAGAAATCACCAAAATTGTGGAGGTATTGTTCAAGTAGTACATATTTTTCAAGGGAGAGTGCTTTGTATCATCACCAAAAGTGATAAGCTTTTGTATAGACAAGATCAATCTTGATAAGATCATGTAGTGGGCCTCATAATATTTCACATGATATATAATGTCCATAGATATTTGTTTAGAATCTTTTTCTCAGACCCTCCGTCACATTAGTTTATGGTAATTTAGCTCCAACCTTCTATCTCTTTAGATTATATTCATTTATCTGAGACCTTTTTTCATTTTTGCTTAATTTCATTTAACTTGGACCATTATTGTACATTCGTTGGAGGACTTCTAGCTCAGACCTTTGTTGTACTTTATTTTATAGTCTTCTATATCAGACTATTTTGGAATATGGGTCTAATAGACTAGGGACGACTCAAAAAACTATGTCTTATTGAGTTATACTGTTGTGATTCTAGGTCTCATGAGGATTAAAGATCCTTTCTAGCGAGGAGGATATGCCTTTAGTTGGTGAATTAAATCCCTTATTCAATGATATCAGGGATAAGAAAATATTATCTTCACTCTTTTACAAGGGATATAAAATATTTATGGAAGGTAATGTGGTTGAGCTATTGACAATATGCTTGCATGGATAGTGGCGGTGTGGGTGATTGAAATCATAACCCAATATATTGATTATGTGAATATGGATGTGTAAGACATGTTGGGAATGTCCCATATCATTTTGAGATATTTGGTTCTACCCTAGAATTGTTGGAACTTTCAAGGATTAGAATCTCCACCCCATTGCATTGATGATATGACTTTATGTGGAGGGTTAAATTCCTTATACATAGATAGAATGTCCAAGAAAAGGGGATCTCTACTTTTTCTCCAAGGTTCATGATAGATTGATGAAGGCTCAAACATCTAGATGATGATTTTGGGTATGGAATGCTAGCTTAGAATGGTTCTGGAACCCTAGAAAAATCTGACTCTTATGTTATGAATCTGAATCCCTACACCCTATGGTTTCTAATCATGAGGTGTTGACTATCAAAGGTTTGGGAAGGAGGTGTCAGATTCTGTCCATGAGAAAGGGTACAAAAGATGGGGATGAAACGTTAAGGGTGTATGATTTTATTGAATAGTCTGGTATGAAGATTTTATTTTATAGTCAAAATTGCTCCGGTCATGAGGAAGGTATGGGGAAATCATAATAAGTATATCCTAAAAAACTATTGGGTTCTCCATTCCTTCATGATGACGACAGGAACACAAGAATAAAAAATTCATTTATATCGAACAAAGATGTCACTGATTAGTGGGAGAAATCCCTTCTAAATTGATAGCATTGTCAAGTAGAGAGATCTCTTTTCTTATTAATGGAAAATTAAATGTTTGTGATGACCCATGGCACTTTAAATCCAAAAGAGTGGTATATGGAAAATTTATGATTCTATATGGTTTCGATCACCCAAAAAGTTTTATCACTACCTAGAGAACATATTATCATAGCAAGGAAATGTGAAAAACCATTCCTCAAACATTTACCTAGAACAGGGGGTCCTTGCTAGAATAACATTGATTTTACTAGGGATGTAGAGAAAGACCTATGATCATTATGCCTTTTATTTTCACACTAATTTTTTTAAACTATATATATGAATAGTTTATATATTGAATAATTGACTTTTATTAGGCCTCCCTTTATGTATTTTCAACCTCTCATGTTTTGTGTCACTTTTTCTAGCAGTTTAATTTCTTGTGATTTGGACTATTATAGCGTAGAGTTTGAGGTCATACAGTGTTGACAAAAGCATGGGCATTTTAAGGTCAGGACTCACATGGTAATAATATGGGAGATTTCACACAAGTGCCTAATTTGGATACCCATGATCAAGAGTACTACATCATCCTTTTGAGATTGAGGTGGAAATGTTGTAAATTAAGGATTGATTTACTCAGATCAAGAGAAATGATATGGGAAAATAATACCAGGTATTTCTCATAACACCCTATGATTATTAGTTCTATCTTGGTGATGTTAGGAGCATGGGAATCAGAAGTCGCTTTATATTGGACCAATATTTAATCAGTTGGGGGGTCTAAATCCATTCGGCTTCAATAGTGTGGCTAACTGAGAGATCTCTTTTTTTCCTTTTCATGGGAAATGAAAGGATTGTAGAAACCTAAGGTATACATAATGTGAATTCTGGTATATGTATTGAGGTGATTTTAGAAGATAGTGGAAGCACCCCCGTCCTTTTGTTTACCAAGGTATATTTGTTATGTTCCTTTGATAAGGAATGAAAAATGGGAGACATGCTACAAAATTTATCTTCATGTAGTGGGGATGGTTGTTGTGCAGTTTTAATGTCATTCAACAAAGATGGTTTCTTTATAGTTTAACATCATGTGGTAAGGATACATTCCTATGTAGTTTATCATCATGTGTCAAGGATGTTTTCCTTGTAGCTTAACATCATGTGGTAAATATGTAATTCCATGTTGTTTACCATCATATTGTATGGATGTTGATCCCCAGTGTGAAATGGTGGAATCATGATTGGGCATATGAATATAGTTATGGGTGTCACTACATATCCCATGGTGATGGAAATCAATCTATACATCACTATTAAACGTCAAACTCTATCACAACCTGTCTATACCATATAGAGAGCCGATAATAATTTCCATTGATTATTCCAACTGGGCCGAATATTGGAGGTTTAGATGTCACTGTGTATCTTGTAATCACAATAGTTAAGCCACAAATATTATTTTAAGGGACTTCTCATTTTAGTTCCATCCAATAAGGATGAATATGGACAAATGTAAAAAGTGGTAATATTTTTTGTAGGACCAAATAAGGATGTTTGGGCATCACTACATATCTCATGAAAATTGATTTTAAAGCTAAATTTTGTTCTTAAAACCCCATACAATTTAATGTCATGTGGTGAGGACAAAGGCAAACCAAAAGGAAATGATTGTATTCTTATGGTTGGGACCATGGGTGGATATTTGGGCATTATTACAAATCAAATGAGAATGAGAATCAAACCACACATATATATTATGATCCCTTTCATTTAACCTCTAATGTTTAGGATTGATGGTTTTCATTTTAATCACTCACATTCCAGACAAATACACACATGTCAAATCTGATACGCCTTATTTGTATGGAGAACCCCCATCAAAAATTTTAATCCCATGTGAGCTATGTTCAGTGTGAGAAACAAAGAACAACAAGGTTCTCTTGTACAGGAATTTAAGAGAAGGAAAAGGGAATTTTGTATCTTGTGGTGTCTAGATCTATATATTAGATCTTGACATCCCTATGTATCTCATTAAAAATGTGAATCATAGATCCAAGAAGTTTAACGTATTACGGTAATGAAGTGGGTGACTTGGTGTGAAAGAAGATGGAATTTATGGATATTTGAAGTTCTATATAAAGCAGTACGAAAATTGGGTCACCCATCATCAAGGTGGAGTTCTAGATATGTGTAGTTTTACATCTTGGTGTAAGGACATCAGATCAACCAAAATGAAAGGAATGTAATCCTAAAGCTGGGCCCATGAATAGGTATTCGAGCATCACTATGTATCTTATGAGATTAATAATCAATCCATACGTTGTTCTCAAGAAAACGTGTCATTTAACATCATACATCCAGGATGATCTCTTTATATTTTAACATCATGTGGCCATGAATGATTTTTAACGATTGACATCAAGTTCTCAAGAAAAATCATAGGGCTTAGTCTTATGTGGATTCCCATGTTGATGACAGCTTATAAAAATTATTTCTGGAGAAATATGACATTGGTGGGTGGTGGGACACACTCCCGATCCAAGGTGGCTAAAAAATAGGATCCATTATGATAAAACTAATGTATTACATTGTGTCCTTCCCACATGGGTTACAATTTAAAGCAATTATTTCATTGAATCATTGGGGTTATGAGATCCATAACCATTTTTTCTTGGAAGAATTAATTAATGATATCCTTTTTATTAAAAGATTGTGCTATCTAATTCAAATGGACCAATAAGTTATGAAATGTGCACAATATTTTCTCATATAGTTGTTCCAATTTGTCGAATAGCTATTTTGAAATATTATCATCTAAGAGTTTCCCACAAATGCCTATTTTGAGTGAATTAAACTGGGCATATATGCATAATACCTCCTTGGACTCATACACCAATTAATATGGTACTATTTGTGTGGCGGTATGAGTGGTGGAATGGTACATCCATAAAGCATGGTGAAGTTTATCTGACCTAACCATGTTCAACATATTATATAGTATGTTTTATAAATTCTTATTTAAGGCCCTTATTTATCCATTTCCACCTTTGGATAGCAGGATTTGTGATTGAAGTCAATATTGACCTCTTAGTGTTTCTTTTTCTACTCCATGGAATAAAAATTTTTGTTATTTTTTGTTAATATTGTGCGAGGGACTCCAAGAATGGTGATGATATGGGACTTCACGAAGTTGATAATATTTTCTTCCAAACATCCTTGATGTGTATTTTAAGACCTCATTTGGAAAAGAAGTTAGTAGCAGTATGTATGTACTTGCACTAATTATCTATTGTTGGGGGATATGGTCTCGCAACAACTATCCACCAAATGGAAAATGACCAAGAATATTTAGTTGTATATATCAATTCAGGGTGTTGATGGATGATGTTTTATTGAATATATAATGTATTAAATTTCCTTTTTAAATCAACACTACCTTGTATCATGGTTTTTGAGTATTGTCTGAAACTATTTATTTGGTGGGATTTCTTCGATCTAGATTCATGTGCGTTGCAGGAGCCTACATATAATTCTTCTGCAATGATGATAATTTCTATTTATGTTATGCACCTGAGGATAATTTGGCCAAATACCCATCTATAGAAGACATTTTTTGATTTAAACCACCCTGTAGTGTGATGTTTGCTTCTCCGTGAAAAATATGCTTACATTGGTCAAGATCTTTTGTGAGAATCTAGTTTTAGAGATAACCAAGTATGGGATCCATCCATCCAAGATTGTTCATTGGTTCATTAAGCTCCTAGACGGTGTTGACCTGATTTATTTCTTCCAACCACACAAGACAATTGATGATACCATTCTTTGAAATGTGATATGGAAAATTTCTTCCCCCTGATCACGGTCATCCAGGATGGTTGTTGTATTTTCAAGTGCATCAGCATGAGCATTCTGTCATTGGGGAACATTATGCAATGTGCTATCAAAAGGGAACTCTTCCATAAATCCACTAACATATAATGTGTGGGGGTCCAATTCATCATTATTAATGTAATATTTAACATTAATCTACTTTATAACCTTTTATGAACCCCTTTTTACATTTAGGTAGGCTATGTAGACCTATAGGGCTTGTTCCAATCTATTGATGAGGGATTGGTGTTCTGCCTCATTATTGGTGAAGGCTTCAGATAGTGTGAAATAGTAGTCCATAACTTCTTATTCTGGAGAGGAAAATATAATACCTATACTAACCCATTTAAGCTCCAAAAATTCAATTATTAGGCTAGAAGGACTCGGAGTGGTTCTATCAAAGTACATCTCCCTTGTTCGGGGAGTGTCATGGGTGTAGAAGGCCACTTCTTAAATGAGCTCAGTGCTTTCTGGTGTATTTTTTTGGGGGATATATTAGGAGAAAATCAGAAATGGCATTCACTTTCACTATATTATTTTATATGAAATTGATGTTATATTTTTGTATAATGACCACCCATCATCTGAAGATCCTAGAAAACATTGGATGAGCAATGATGTACTTGAGAAGATCAACATGAGAGACCTTGTTGACTTCATGGAAATTCAAGTAGTGTCACAATATTTTAACTAAAAATATTAGTGCAATGTAGTTATTTTAAAAATCAGAATATATGGTCATAGTACCTATCATCATTTCGATAAGGTAGTAGACATTATTATCACTTGTTGCATCATTTATTTGTGTGAGGAGGGCTCTTATTGAGCATTTCATTGTGGCCTCATAAAATATTAGTTGCCACATTCTACTAGAGGCCTCAAAACCAGTGGGTGATGCAAGTACCTATTGATAATTTTGATGGCTCATTGACATTAATCATCCCATTGGTAGGTGATTCCCTTATTCATTATCCTATTAAAGGGGAGATATTTTCTGGCTAAATTGGATATGAAATTCGGAACGTTGGTATGAATTACATAGAGTATATTTATTTCTTTGAGATTTATGGGGATGAATTTTATAATATAGAAATACTATTTTTTGGGATGACCACAATTTCATGGTGAAATACCTCAAATACATGGAACATTCCTGATGTAACCCTAAAATAACACTTCAGTGGGTTCATCAATAGACGATGTTGTCACAGCTTGTTAAAGATTTTTCAAAAATTAATGAAGGGATCACAACACTGTCGGTATTTAGCAATGAAGTCATTGACATAACACACGTCTATCCTTCCCATAATGGCTAAAATATATTATGTCATACATGATGATATGTGATTCCATTATTTGTTAATACGAAGTGCATGAACTGAGAGAAGAAGATACCTTGAGGTGATTTGAAGGTGGTTGATTATTCATATTTGGGGATATCTTGATTTGATTGTACCCTGAGTACACATCAATGAAGAAAAGGGCTTGGAATCCAATATTTTCCTCATTCTAGAGTTATTTTATTAGAAATGGTAAATTTTCATTCTTGAAATGACGATTAAGGTCTCTAAAATCAATGAAAACCCAAATCTGGTCATTTTTTTCCTAGATAGGGATGATGTTAGAAATCAATTATTGGTAATTAACTTCTCAAAAAAGGTTTTATTTGAAGAAATTTTTAGCCTTTGTCACTATATTGGTGGAATGGGAGGTTTCAACCACCTGGATGTCTCTATAAAGCCTTGTTTCTCATCGGGAAATCCAAGATCATGTGTAACCACATTTTTATTCAATAAAATCATTTCTATATAGTATTAAGAAAGCACATATCGAAGTTACATTAAAAAATTTATGTAAATATATTTCTCTTTAAGGGGAATGAAGGAACTAATCAGAATAAGTCATGGGCCTTCTTTCAATACCATATTTACATTTCTAAGCTCATCTATAGTGGTTGAGAGACATTCCTATAATGTGGGAGGGGTGTTCCAGAGGTCATCCCCATCCTCTTCCATTTCTGATCCTCTAGAGACAATATCATGTGAATATGGAGACATGGGAACTTCTCCATCAATATCAGGGTGAGGCAGGCTATTATAATGGAAATATTAATCCCTTTATATCTATGTAATTGTATAGATATTCCAGGGAAAATTGTTTTTTTCATTGTTGTTAAGGATAAGAGGGGATTGGATCTCTATGATTTGATATTCTACATCTACCTTGTGTTTGGGGAACACAGAATAAATGTCTAGAATACTCTAAGGGTTCATAGGGGAGGTCCCCAAGCCAATGGGTGCTAAAACCTATGAATCATCTTCCGATATAGGTTTCTTGCCTCCCTTTTCGTATAAATATGCTTCATCATATGCATATCTTCTTGTTTAAAAGGTGAATATATCACCTTGTAGTTTTCCAATATTTCTATTGATGGGTACTTTAGACATTGATGAAATGATGATGGTACCACCATGTGGCTATGGGTTCAGGGCCATCCAAGAAGGAAATTATATATGGTGTCTTCCCGGATACCCATGAAATTAGTGTGAGATATGAGTTCCCCAAATTAAGCTTAATGTTTTATCTTCCAAAGTGGTATATTTTCATGATTTTGATACCCTTGAATGGTCGGATTTGTGCGGGATAAATCCACTTCACTATATCAAAAACGTTGGATAGTTCAAAATTGGATTATAATAACACTAGATAAATTAGCATTAATCACCCTTTGGACATTGAAATTATTGACTCTTCCTAAAACATCTAAATGCATTATATGCCCTAGGATGGCCTCTTTCTGATCTTGACTAGTGATGAGATTGTGAAAAGACATTAAAAGGACATAGTCTCTATTAGATAGACCTCAGCTATAGAAACTTCTATCTCAAATTCTAGTTGTCTCTAAAGCGATTCAAAAAGTTCCTTCATGTATTATTTTGAAATGAGGAGTGCATAGAAGATATGGATCTTGGATGAGGCTATGTATTTCTATTTCAAAACATCATAATTTTGTGATAGAGGTCGGTGCTTCATGACATGGGACTTATCCTAGGCATGCAGTTCAAGAGCTAATGTATCTATGTTAGATAGATCTGGTATTTTCATAGAAATTGAGAGAGTATATACTGCTAGTTGTGTACGTCACTTAGGGATTCCACATTTTATGTGTGGATTGGATTGAATTCTCACTATGTAGTCATGTAAGACAATCAGAGGCATGTGGCTGCTCAAGGTCTATGAGGCACTAATTTTTTCCCTTGAAATTACTTGAGTGCATTCCCAATAGTATTAGTTGTGTATATGTCCTATATGGGGATATGAACGGTATATTAAGTCTGACCATGTCTGAGTTGTCCCTTATATCCTTGATTCTGGAACATGCGACCTTCTATTTTTTGATTATGTGTTGGAAAACCATATTCAATAGAGTATTAATCACTAAAAAGGATACTTTCTAAGTGTATCACATTTAAGGATCAAATATGATCTCTTAATCCGATAAGGATTCCATTTGATGGGGAATTTACCATCATATATATATATTATAGGGAAGAAATATTCATGAGTTGGGGATTACTTTGGAGAAGAATATAAATCTTGTTCACTTGTCTATTCCAGATCATGGTGGTCACCCCTACCTTTGGGAGGCATATTTGATGTCTCTTTATTTGGTGGTGGAGCCATTATTAGTCTATGAAAATTTTATTTCAGAGCATTATGACCTCAATCAACTGGTTTTTGTGTTATCCAACTATTAAAATTTTGTGCATTCTTGGCTGAAACATTTTTCTAATCATCTTCATCTTTTGAATAGATTATTTTTATGAAATAAACCTACTATGGGGAGTTTTCTAGCATAAACTATCCATACTGGACCATTCCATGAAGTAAATCATTGATGGTGAACCAATCATGTATATTATGACCCAAGATTCTATGGTTAGGGAAGTACTTAACATGGTCAGTGATGTTGACTTCCTCAGGCATTCTGGAATATGAATTTTTGAGAAGGTTATTATTCATGGATTCCATGAAATAAATGGGGACTTGTTCATTCCAGAAGGAGTATACCTTTTTCATCCATTACTCAAATCCTGAAAAACCCTAATTTATATGTACTTATGGATAAGGGAAATTATGTGGTTACTACTACTCGATAAGAGGTACTGGGAGGTTCGGGGCCTTCCTGGATCTATGGATAGGTACCATTGTAGTCCTGAGAGTGACATCTATAGCTTCTGCTCTATTTAGATTTTCTCCTATGTTGTGTACATGACTTAAAACAATGATCATGTTCACTAAATATCCTATTTAAGATGTTTTTCCATTTCAACAAACTCATAGAATCCACTGGGATATTTCAAGGGGATTAGGTGAATTTTTAACTCAACCCTTATATTTTCAAAAGTTATCTCCATAAGTTTCACATGTAATAGGGGGATGCTGAGTGAATAGGTTAAACTGTTCCACCATGCTATGAAAATATACACCCCATAATTCTCACATTTTGGCAGTTCATCAGATTGAAGATCATTTTGTTTCTCAGTGTTGAACTAAATTGACAATGGAATTGACAATGAAGGTATTCCAATATTTTAATAACTCCTTCTATTATACTATTGTAATATACAATGGCTGGTCACATCATTATTTTCACAAAACACCCCATATTTGATAACTCTTGTTGATCTCAAGGGCCCATCATTGGCCCACACTGGTATATGTGGTTTGTGAAATTTTTGTTAGGGTATCATACAACATCAAAGGTAGAGAAGGAACAGTTACCTATGTTAGGTAGAGGTGTATTATCATCCTCCTAATAAAGATATGGCTTCCTTTTAGGAATCACAGGTGCATGTCTCCCTTACAATAGATTACATTAGGGTATCCATGGACACGATGATGTTAACCAACTCTAGAACCACTACTATTGGAGCCACCTCCCCTCTACATGGAGCAAGTAGGGGTTGATGAGGTGGTCCCTCTTTTATCTACCACTGATTCTCAATTCATTATATGATTGAATGATTAATATGATGTGGAGATGTTATATCCACAACATATAGATGTCCCCATCATTAAAGGATTACATGTTTTTTTTGATTGGATTCTAAGATTCTGAGCTAGTATAATTCTTGATTACCACTCTTATTGGAGGATCAGAAATGGGGTGGAGAATATAAATCTTTGGCTAGAGAAGATACCCTATGGGAGTATTTTCCATGAGTATCTCCTCATTGAGTTTTCAGAGAGCTTGTATTTCACTCTCAAGTTGTAGCCATTGTTCCTCTGGGAAGGAACTTATATTATTCTTACTAGTGATTAGGAAATAACTATTTCTTTTCCTTTTTCTATAAATGTATTTTATAGAGGATCTAGAGAATCATTATTCGGTGGTGCCAAATTTTGTGGCCCTGTTTGGTTTCGAGTGCATGAAACCTCATTTGGTGTGTCCAAATCACCCTCTTCATTGGTTACATATTCCACATTGTGTCCCACTATGTTTGTGTCTTGATTGATTTCTACCATATTGATAGTGAAAAAATTAAATGAGGCATATAATGAAATGGTGGTTGTTCCATTACATTCAATGAAATAGGGTGATTCAGCGCAACCTTTTTCATGGCATTTATTTGAACCCTTGACCGTGATGGGTCATTTTTTCTTATGACCTAGTGGGGTTTGATTTCCTTTTTAATATTTTCATCAAATATTGGCCGATGAATAGTTCATTTGAGGGTGTTTTAGATTATGATTGTTGTATTAGCATTGACTAGAATTGTTTTTTCTTGTGGTGGTAGGAACATGTTGGATGTCGATTATTGATTTTTCCCTCACAATGTAGAGAATATTTACTCTCTATATAGTGATAATGATGATGAAAATTCCCCCAACCCTATGGGGTGGGTTTCATTTGGTGTCACAATTAGCACTAATTTTCTCTATTGTGGAGGACACAATGGCTCAAATCAAGGACTTGATGATTCTTTGGACAACCATGAGGATATAAATTCCCTTATCCTAGTGGGGTGGGTTTGATATAGAATAACGATTTATTCTTGAAAAAATCTATAAGGGGGTTATGAACCTATAGATTGTGATTGAGATATAAATACCTACATCTGAGCGGGTTGTGGTTCACCTATGGCTACCAAGGGTATGTCCTGAATCATCTTGATAATCAATGATTTTAGGGGTAGAGGTAGTGTTAGATATTCTCCTATCATAGGAGACTATTTACTCTCCTCGAATACTTCTTTGGAAGGTACTATTTTGCTCTGTTTGATGTGTCATAACTATTATCTCATGGGATGTGGGTGCGATGGCAGATCATGATAAGATTTATTTTTCATGGGATTCTATCTATATGGGTGAAACTCCATTCACAATGTTCAAAAAGTGTCTCCATTACTTAGAGGGTCCAAATTTGATGTCTTATTTTATATCCTCTTATTTTGTTTTGTGATTTCTTAACATCATTGATGAGGGTTCATTCTGTTGGAATGACCAATTGGCTGAGCATTACATGATTCCCTTATTTATATGGAGGATATAACATAATAGTATCCCAAATTTGTGGGGTTCTATTGTTCTAGGGGTATAGAAATTTGTAATTCTCCATACATTCCCCATCCTTGAGGAATGATGCAAAACGTGGCATAAACAATTAGCTTCCAAACAATCATGATGCATTCGCGGAAAGCGTGTTGTAGATTTGTGTTGTTCTTTTTTGTTTTTGGATCCCATGACATGTAGATAAAATCATGGTTAAGCTAATTGTCGGGTATCTAGATTTTCTGAATATCACACTAATATCATGTATAAATGAGATTTTGGTCATTTAGTTGCTGATGATATACAACATATTTTGTTGTAGGTAAGGAATGAACTCTTTTTTTAGCTCATATGAGATCTCAGATATAGATGTAGAGAGGGGACAGAACATGATGGGGAGGTTGTTTCTAGATAACTCTCTCCATATATCAATGTCAGCCTCGTCCTCATCAGACTCAAATGCATCCATTCAGCAAGACCATAGAATATGTCTCTTATGGTTAGATGCCGATGTGAGTGTAGTGTTATTGAAAGTTGATGGGGAACCATATATGGTTGATCCTGATGTCTCAATAACTTCACAATACAATGGTGTTGGAGTATTGAACACCACTCAATATGGAGGTTTCTGGGAATGGTGAGGATTTCCTTGTCCATGGAAGATAATGTTTTGGGGAGGTTGACCACAATGGATTTCAGGAGTGAAGTGCCTACAGTCCATCTACACACCACCATGATGAGGACAATCATGGTAATGAATGTCTTCTACTTCTAATTCAATAGAAGAGTCAACGGTCCCTTGAGGTGTTGGAAATGTGTCTCCAATGATCCTAATTACACTTTCATTGAGCATACTTAGAATATAGTCCATGTTCTGTGTCGAAGTCATGACATGCCAACCTCCATTTTGTGATTTCAAATGGAAAAGATTCTACAGTATGACAGATACCAGAACATGTATATAACCATTTGGTGTTATGGGAGTATGATCCAACTGCTGAGAAACTGTTGGAATATGAAAATAAGATCCCTCATGATTGAAAGGGATATCAGCCCGTCTTGAGGTTTGTGATATTCTCATTTGGTGATTCATAGTCAATGAGGTAGAATGAGCCCAATCCTATGCCTTTTGGATATACTGCTAGTCTTTCTTGGAATGAGTATGTGCCCACCACAGGGCATGCGCCGTTCTCACCTGGTGAGCCCCAATTGGAACATGAATATGAGCCTGGTATGTATATTCATTTCACATCAGAATTTGTTAGTGGACCTCTAAAATGGGAGAAGAAATATGAGCCTCATCATATATTTTCCTAGAATGATGTTGGTTTAGTCGTTGCCAGTAGAAGTAGGGTTATTCTCTTTGATTCTGTGATCTACTAAAATATTCTAGAAAGATTCAAAGACATTAATATGACTCCATCTTCAAGCTTGTTTCATTATCACATTGTAAGGATCATCCTGAACTAATATATATGATTTATCCTAGTCCATTAGAGTATTCTTATATACTAATTCGATAAGAATATGATCATGTCCCGAGGATTGTTCCCCTATCATGTGGTGAGCCCCGACTATAGTAGGGATATGATCCCAATCTTGGCCTTTGGATTATGCCACCATAATGTTTCAATACGATTTTCCCCTTATCATAAGAAGTGTTCTTCTCTCACTGAGTGGGGGCCAGTTGGAATAGGAGAATGATCCTAATCCGATTACTCATCCTTTATCAGAATATGATGATAATCCTCCTATAAGGGAGTAGGAGTGTGTGCTTTCTCCGGTACAAACACTTGTTCATGATGATAATAGTGTTGATTTTTCCTAACTATATGGATAGAAGTATACACATGTCCCTTTATCCACAATAGTGCCTAAATATTCAAGGCGATATCTATAGTTATGGATTGAGTGTATTGGCATTTTATCATAGTGGGTGTAGAGATATAAGCCTGCACATTTTCCTTCTCCATTTTTCACTAGAATATATCTTTGATTGAAGTGTGGATATGTGTCCACATTTTCCCCCTTTTATCATCAGATTATGTTGATGGAATTTATGCATGTGGGTAGGGATATGTGCCTCCCCAATTCTTTTTGTGGCAAAATGACCACATACATGTACTAAGACGACAATGACATGGGCTTGCTTGCTAATTCCTACCAAATATGATGGTAGTCATCATTAAAATGTGTGGGGATATGGGAACCATTTTGGATATCCAATGCCTTCTTCCCCTGATAAGCCTTCATTTCTGGCCATTCATAGGTATCAGAGGAGGAAACGTGTCAAGTGGCCGTCAGAGAAGCTAACTGGTGGGTACCGGTGAGAGGATATTGGCAAAAATGATGTGCATGTTACCTCCATTGTGGCTCCTAGACCGAAAGGGAACCATATTTGTCTTCCTGATCCACCTTCGTTAGATAATGAAGGTGGCAGTTATCATGATCGGTGGATATGCTTCTAAAGAGGATGGTTTTAGAGACGACAACTACTAGCTTAGAATAATTTTTTATCGAGCTGTGGAGATACACCAACTACCATGATTGGATAGCCTCGTGGGTAGCTTCTATATTAGGGATGGTACCATATTGATGGTACTCCTGGACCATCATATTATACCCTGTTGTTGGAGCTGTCGAGTGGGTGAGATTACTTTGTGACCCCCGGGGGTCACAACTACAAATATTTTACCTAACTAAATGTTGGATGATGAATAAATTACCTAGGGTTGTTATGTTATTGATGATAGTAGTATCTTCAATCAAAATACAATAAGGAACAAGGTTATCGATATGTGCTATTTCATAGGCGTAAAAAATCACAATCAGATATGTATGGATAACACAATTATCTTATTTCTTGATCTGGTCATTCTTATCTTGGGGACATGTCAAAAAGATGATATACATACAATAATCCTAGTTACATAAGATCATCTATATGATCATGTCAGTCTTACTTCTTTGTTTGTGTAGGGTTTTCAAAAAAAAGTGGCCTAAGTGATTCATTTTAGGTATGCTAGTGTTGTTTTCGTATGGGGAAAATGGATTGATGGATTATATCTCAATTGTTTATTATTATAGAGTCTCGTGGCGGGTTCACTATTTTTTTTGGATAGTGGGCAACAAAAATGATCTGTCATATTATAACATGGTCATTATTTATTATAAAGATTCATGTCTGGTTCACTATTTTTTTCATTGGGATTTGAGGATTAGAATAGGTTTCACTTTATGGTTTGTATGATGGGAGTGTCTTATGGTCTAAATAAATTTATTCAATTAAGTATTCCATTTTTTCACCTTTCCTAAAAATACCCAACAGCTCCCTCATTTTTAGCTCGGTACAAACCTTCTTTCCAAAGGTCATCGGTCATCTAGGTTTTCTAGCCCAACAACTCTTTGGGACTCGCATTGGTCTAGATGATTGGAGGTCAAGCTCATTACACCCTTTTGTGGAGGGAATTTGTGCCTACTCTGGGACACTCTTATAGATTTATGATATGTTCATGAATCTTATACAAATCCCTATAGAGGACTGGTGACCATAACAAAATGACTATAGTTTAATTCTATTTCATGGGAGAAGGATTGGGCATCTTTAGGGGATCCAAGTATATGTATCTGAGGTTCTCGAACATTTTTCAATAATAGGTGGATTATTATGTATTGAAGTCATATAACCATGGGCTTAAAAATTTACATTCATGCAAGGAGGTAGTTAATATTCGGAGGTGTGGATTGAGGCATTATAATGCATCCCACATATCTTGGTTACATCAAAAATGAATACCCCCATTTTTCTTTGTACCTATGTAGTTTAACATTACGCAACAATAACTTATATGGGTTCTCTAGAACATTGAGTATTCATTGTCAAGCCCACGCGGGACATCTTATGTATCTTGATAATAGAAAAAATCATAGTTGTCGTAAGACATTCATTCAAAGATCATATATCGAGGTTACCCTTATCATTGTGGATACTCACTATGAATATGATATGATTGTCGCTACTCCCTAAGATTACATGATCCATGTTCGGTGTGAGAAACAAGGAACAAAAAATGATCATTTCATTGCTCATGACATTATACTTATGCACTAGGATTATTCCAAGATGATTTATCATGGAACTCAGGTCTCATAGAGACATATTATGTATCTTAATTATAGAAGTAATTAAATTAATTGTTATTCATTTGATATTGGGGATTAAACACTAAGGCTACCCATACCATTGTGGAGGATTATGATGTAGATGGAATTATCATTAAAACTCCGTAACCCCGCTTGAGCCATGATCATTGTGGGAAACAAGTGAGAGAAAGTAATCATTTTTATTGCTTTGAATAAGGGACCTAGATTCTATAATTTCTCAAGATGTACAATATATATCTTGAACCTTGGAAGAGGTGACCTACATATCTTGAATATAACAGGAATTAAATTCATCGCAGTACCCGTTATACAGTGGCTCACACTGAAGGCCACCCATATGACCTCTCCTACTTGTTGGGAGGGTGTTTCATGACCCATTGGTCTTTTCCAAAGAAAATAACATGATCTTGAAGGTTTTTTATAGGATCTATCACCTGATCTAGATGGCTTACCCAAGCGGTGTCGCATGATCCAACTAATATTCCATGGTGTCATTCACACTAGTTGGTTTGACACAGATGGAGGTTTTCACAAGAGTTTGTCCAAAATGGCTTGGAGGATGTTGTGTATCTTAGATAACATACCCAACGGTCATCGCTTGATGTTCCAGACATATTCATAGGGCATCACGGGTCTCAGACAACTTATTTAGATGTTATCACGAGAGCTTGATTTTTATGACCAGGTGCGACCATGAGACATGTATGACCTATAAAGGCATTGTTATATTAGTTAGCTGATGTATATGAGGGACATTGAAACATTTGGATGATAGTTACAGAGGGTTTCATGGGACTTGTAACGTCCTGTCCCGGCTCACCATCAAACCAGTGGCCGAACAAGTTGCCACATGGCCTCAAGCGCGTCTCCCCATATGCCAGAGGCTGCTGACTAGTAGCGAGGGTCTCGGGAGGTGATAGTGGGGAGACTATACACTCTTATCAGATTTGAACAGAGGTATCTCAAAGTAAATAACATTCTATAGTGGAAGAAATAATAGATAAACAGTGAACAAACAACAGCGGAAGACAAATAGTGTTCATTTTTATAAATGGTGGTCAAATCCAGTTTACACGATATAGGGATGATGAATGATACAATGTGAAAACAGGAACACAATACAACATGCTTACAATACAATGTAAAAGAATAATGAAAATACAATAAGGCCCGACGGGCATTCTCTTGAGAATCCTAAGCTCCTGCTCCGTCCTTTGCTCCTATCCCCAGGTACAAACAACACAAAAACTAACCTAGGTCCAATAAACAAGAAATGTCTACTTGGGTACCCCAGTGCAATGGCGGTTTGAGTAGGGTGTGAGATATAAATCTCAGTAGGCTGGCACCACCAGTGTCTATCCCAATCAAGACAGTGTGTATTTAATTAAATAGTAAACAAATATAATAAGGTTCAATAAACAGGACAACATAGATAAACAACACCCGTCCAGGATCCCTAAGGACACCCAACGGCTATACTAGCTTCGGCTCGTTGTCGGGATATCATTCTGTTCATGCCACTACAGTTACATATGTAAATATTTATAAAAGATGGCATGGGGTAAGCCTTCCTCCCACCCATCATCTGAAGATAGTGGGAATGAGGTAAGAATTCCTCTCATCCCTAAAAGATACTGGCAAGGGGTAAGAATTCCTCCCTTCCATCATGTTCATTCAACCATCATGGGGTATAAATGCCTCCCATCAGTAATCGTTCAAAGTAGATGGATGATTAGAAATAAAAGCATCATATCCATTTCACTTAGTTTCCCACATCTCATTTAATCCATTCTAATAAAATTCACTTAACCCCCTTATCTTAAGGGAAATTAAAATTACACGTTATGCCGAAACTAGTTAGGTGCTTAGGGTAAAAAGTGTCATATCACTAAGGGCAAGCCATTTAGGAACATTTCTAAAGACCATATCAAGAAAAGCTATGCACCAAATAAGATGTGAAAGTATGAGCATGGAACCAAGACAAATAGAGAAGGAAAGAAAGTAAGTCTACTTCCTAATTTTGTCTTGAAGACAGCGCACCTCTGATCGAGGGGTTTTATTATTAAACCATTAGATTAGTGACCAAACATCCTCATTTATCATAATCCTGCAATTCACATGGTTTTCACAGAAGCATTTAATCGACTAAACTTACACAATTAAAATACAAAAACAATTAAGTATTAAATTATTTAAAGGATTCACTTTAAATTAAAGGGAAAGGAGAGGGACCCTACCTCAAGGTGGATCCATCTGTCCACTCCGGCTCTTGGAGCATTCTAACTAAGAGCCGCCTAATCTTCGGAAACCTGAAACATGACCAAAAATCCAAACCACCCAACCAAAACACAATAGTAACCCATTGGAACTACTAAAGAACTTATTTAGAAGATGGGAAAACAATCCACAAGTAAAACCCTTACCTTGGAAACAAACAGGCAGATCGAAATCACTGCAATCCACCTATCCTTCTGCGGTGGATGTCGTATACACACCAACAAGGTTCCAAGGGACCTTCCGCACAACCTTGGAAAAAGAGGAATAAGAAGGAAACTGAAAATAACCAAAACCTAAACCTAGGGGTGCTTGGATGAATGAAATTAGGGCAAGGAGGAGCCCTATAATCGGCCAAGAGGAGAGGATGAAGGATGGAGGAGACATACCGTGTAGATTCGAAGGAGGAATCACCAAGAACGGAGGAGGAAGGAGGTGCAGCCGAGGGGGCTTGCGCGCGAGGCCGACGACTCCAAGGGGGAGGGGTTCGTGTGGGTTCTATGAGGAAGAGGGGAGAGTTTATTAGTTTTGGTTTTATTTAAAATTTCTATCAAATATTATAAAACCCAAACAGGTCAAAATTCACATATTGGGCCACACGGTTTGGGTAAACCGTGCGTAGGCCATGTAGACTCCTCTGCCTACCTGATTTAGGCCACATGGCTTGGGTCGCACGGTTTGGGAAACCGTGAACCAACCGTGCGCCTTCAGTTGTTCTTTAAAAACTAGTCGTCTTCTGGTCCGACACTCCCAAAACCCCTCAAGACACTCAGAAAACTTAACGGGCATTCGCCCATGTCCAAAAACATTAATAATAAGGATCCAAAACTTCGGAATCTCATTCTGAAGCTCAATCTTAAATTTGACCAGTTTAGTAATTGAAAAGTTCAAATTCCTTCGCTTTTTAACCCAGCTCAAAACGCGGGTCATTACAGGACCAATGTGGCCTGCCCAATGAGACCATATGACTTTAGTTGACATGCCACAAGAATTTATCATGTCCCAAATATCATTCTAAAGGAGAATTTAGAGATATAAGAGACATTTCCTCATACTATCTGGTGTCTTTAGACGACTCATGTGAAGAAACTGAGGTCCACAAACCATTTCTTTCTCTTAACTCTTCCCTTTTAATCTTGTTTCTCCTCTTATATTGTGAATGCCTTGGGTTTATTAAATATCATTTTATAATTAGTGTTTCATGGTATGGGGGATTTGTAGAATGATCTTCACAACCCCTTCCAAATTTCCTTCATTTGATCTATGAATGATCATAAAATGTACCTTATGTATGTCACATGATTTCTCTAAATATTCACCCGTATATTACATGACAAAAGTCTTTTTTTCGTGAGATCAGCTACACTGAAAAGTACTCTCTAGACCTTATTCCTAATATTCCATAGTTTTAGAGTCGAATCGTTTAGATTATAACCCATTATCATGCTGCGGTGGGTAATTTATAGGAATCACCACCCCATTTGTTCGAATGTTTTTTTTGCATTGTATCTAGCGCCAATCCCGACAAGATTCGGTGAACGGATCTGGAACCACGTGGCTTTGTGAGTCTCTAAAGTGGACTGATCTAAGGTAATTACCTTATTTTCATTTCCTACTAGTCCCTCTCTTAAATTCCTCAATTGTTTGATTATTTCCAATTAATGGGGAATAGTTTAATTATGTTGACATGTTGATGGAATTCATTATTTTCATATTGACATGTCAAAGGGACTTCATGAGATCCATGTTTCTATTGAAATGAATCTATGTGATGCTCGAAAACATGTAGGGGGATTTACATGAGATGAGGACTTATTGTTCTAGGGTCACGAGGACTATGTGTCTGACTTCTATATTGTGTTGCTAGAGTTTTACGACTATGAGTTCTTTTCATATTCTCCAAATTTTATTCCCCCTATTTTATGAATTAAATTTTTAGTGACATGAACAATTTCATTATTAATGAGAAGGAAAATTAATCTATTTTTCGACGGTGCATTGCGTGACCAATATGGGTCATATGGGGGAGTGCATGTAATTTGTGGGAAAATCTATTTTTTTTTCTTTGTGTGCCGAAGGGAAGCCTATGGTCTCTTAGACATACCCAAGGCTTTCAATGCAATGAAGTTGGAAAGACTAAGGGAACTTGGGAGACAAGGTTAACATGTTTCTAAGGACTCACAGTGCCTTGTGTATCACCAGGGGTGCACCGTATGTCCTTCAGTGACCACAAGTAGCTCCCCCCCCCACATACCATTTATCTTCATTGATTAATTTCAAAAACATTCAGAGGTCTTTTGAATTTTCACGAATGTTCTCAATAATATTTACTATCATCATCGATGTTAAGTCACGTGAACATTATAACCACATGGGTATCCAACCAATTGGGTATCCTTCCACCTATTTTAGTGGATTTTCATGTTTGATTTCCAGGTTCTTATCACCGGAAACCCGTGTGGCCAAGACAAACACATATGGCTACCACATGCATCGTTAATGGTGTTCCAGAGCACCAATGAAATTGCGGAGAAACTCATTTAAAATGGGACTTCACGGGATCCTCTATAGATTATGTTTTTCCCATGGAGACTTCATGTGACCTTATTATAGTCACACAATCATGGGTCCCTTAGGGGTTCTCGCAATATGTGTGTCTTGGCCATCTTCCTATTCCATTTATTTTGTGGAGGAAATAAAACCCTTGTTCAGGTATTTCTTCCCTTGTGAATTTTTTGATTCTTATTAAGAGGGTGTCAACAATAGTGATATAAAAATAATTAATCTCTTGTTTTATTATTGTAACACCCATGAATGTTCTCAATTTATATATATAATATCTTGAAAAACTATAGTCAAATTAAAATTTAACAATAAATATGAAATTAAAAACTCTCCTAATCAAATGATTCAATGAGTTAATACATTCTTAAAAAATATAATATTGAGTTAATGTATTCCTAAAAAATTGAAAAGTGATAAACCCTTCATATATACATTAGAGTAATCTGACTAGATACAGGGATGTAATATATTTCAAAATTTATACTGTAGAAAAGTCTTGGAGGTCTCCATTAATTCATAACATTTACTATGATAGTAAATAATATCATTCTACATCTTAAATAGTAATATGTGAGAGTTATATTCATGAAAAAGGATGATATGTTAGAGTCATTAACATGATTGAAAGTGTATGAACTCATATTCACTTATATAATGTAAACACTATATCAATGAAACTATTGGAAAAACACATTCTATTTAATCATCATTATTGTAAATCATAAATATATTTTATTTATAAATCTATTTAAAGGTGTATTTATAAATACTAGAATTTAATATTGATAAAATTGACATCATTTTTGGATTATGAATATTGAAATTGGATTATGGTGAATTTTGATGTTTTCTCTAAATAATTTTATTTGAAAATGGTTTTTTTAGTTTTTCTTTATTTTAATATAAACAAATTAAATTTATATCACCCCTCTATTATGATTTTAAACTTATAAAATAATATATTTTACCAATAATTTAATCAGTAATTGATAGTAGATAAGAATAAAAGTACTTACTTTATAAATAATACATTTTTTATAAAAAATATTTTTTAATATAATATATGTTAAATTTTTAATGTAAATTTACTCATATTTAGATTTTTTTATTAAGATTAATTTGATTATAAATTCAATATGTGAAAGTTCAAAATTTTTTGGTGGGTTATCTTATATTTTTATTATATTAATAATTACCATGGTAAATATTTATTAAATTCTAATGGGGTAAATAGGTTCAATTAATGAGTCTTGAAATTTTTAGGGCTAAAATGATAAATTCACTTTCTACAAGACCTTTGATCGGTACTAATGTCAATCCCATGTGTCTCAACAATATCACATTACATAACATACCTAACTCTCAAATGAATTCATCATTACCCTTTACCAGACATAAGTTTGAAACTAAATGTTCCCCATTTTTTCCTATATAATAAATAAAATTTCATCCACTTCAATCCTTCCCAATACTTATAAGTCATTATGAAAACCTACACATTTTACATATCCTATAATCCAATTACACTACTACATTACTGGCCATTAATAGAGCTGGAATTTATCAGTGCTAGAAAAAAGCCCTCATAAGGTTCCCCTTTATCACACTTAAAACAAGCACTAATAAAGGGGTACCATTTATTACCACTTTTTTATCACCGATAAATGGTACCCTTTATTAGAACTTGTTAGCACTGATTATGGGTAACGTTTATTTGTAATTCTCATTAGGACTAACAAAAAATTTCCTTTCATTAGTGCATTATGTTTAGAACTAATAAAGGGAGCCTTTATTACCAGTTTTTTATCATTGTTCAAGGTCCCAAATAATATAAAATAATTAAATAAAATAATTTATAAATTAATTTAATAAAAAATATTAAAATTTTTGTTAAGAAAATAAAATTTGATAAAAATTATTAAATTAATTATACAATATATAAACTTTAAGTACTAAATAATAGTTTATATTAAATATATCGATATGTGTAAAATTAATATTAAACAAAACAATTAAAAATAATTAAATTAAGGATAATATTAAATATTTTATTAAATACTTATTGATAATATTAATAAATAGTGTAGATTAAATATATTGAGATATATTAATGTATATAATAATGATTTATATATTAAAAAATATTTAATCATTATGTCCAAAAGTCATATATTTATTGAAGAAAGGTTTGTAATTAATAATTAATATGAATTAAAAATACTAACTAATTGCATCGAGTTATAGACATAATTGAATGTCATTTTATTTTTCAAGTTATCACATATAAATCATATGTTATATTGATTTCACACATATATACATAATTGATGCATTTTTATATACAACGCCCACACAAAAATATTTATGTAATTAATGAAATCTTATAGGGAAACTCAAACAACAAATATTTATGTAATTTATTCATATTTTATTATTAATTATTTAATTTTATTATATCATGATACATTTAATATATCATGTCTTTAATAAGTAATTTTTTTAATTTTATTACATTTAGGTATTTATTAATTTTTTATATTTTAATATTTTTTAATTTTTAATTTTCTGGGAATTTTATTAATTATTATTGTTTATTTATATATTAATTTACTATGTTTTAGTATTTTCACTATGCATTCATCTTTATTTCAATATATATCTACTATTTTTTAAAATAATTTATATTTATTTTATAAAACTTATAAATGTTTTCAATATTGTCAAAGTGTACTCGATTTTAATTATTCCATTTCACTCATTTTTAACATGTTTGTAGTTAAGATTAAATTTTTATTAATAATGATAAAATATATTTTTTGAAAAATACTTATGAATATATATATATTTCTAAATGTATCTATATTTATACATTTATATATTTTTAACTATTAATAAATTAATATTTAAAAAAGTAATTATGTAATTAATATATATATATATATAAATAATTGGAAATTTATAATAAATTTATTTACAAAATGAATATATTTATTATATATATATTGACATAAATATATAAATATATAAAAATTATTTTTTAAAAGTACTAATATATTTATAAAAAAATAAATATGTATTTATAAAATTATAAAATTATTATAAATATATTTAAATAATTAATATAATTATTATATTTATATTTATATTTATCTTAAATATATTTATAATTATATAAATATATTTTAAAAAAATATTTATCATTGTAATTGTAAATATTTTACCAGCACTTGATAATTTAGCACTGATAAAAGGGATCTTTTTCATACCCTTTTTGGAAGCATTGATAAACCTTTCTCGATCTATTTAAGGAACCTTAACCAATCTAGATATCCAATGAATTATATTGAAGCCACCAGTTACCAGTGCTCCTCCTCATCAAATCTAAGCTCGAATGAAGGCTTGAACAATTCCATGGCTCGAATCCAAGGCTCTAATAGTTCAAGGGTACATTTAATCCAAGGCTCAATCATATTGTATGTTTGGAATAATTGTAATATTCTCTCAAATGATTCAAAGATTCAATATAAGGTATGTTATTTTCTCTTCCTCCTCACTTATTGATTTATTACTTGTCAATTTCTATTTTTTGTATTTTTGTCATCATTCATTCTATTAGTCATTAGAAAACTATTTTTTCTCACACTATAGTTCGATAAAATGCTTCCCACTACTGGAAATTTGGTTTTTACCCATGGTTCATTACCAACGGTTTGCTTAAACTGTTGGTAAAGAAGGGCTAAGAAACCCTTTCCCAATGGTAATAGTGAACCGTTTTGAAAAGGGTACCCTTTCTCAACAATTTTATAAAACCATTGGGAATGGAAACCCCTTTGTGAACACCCCTTTCCCAACGGTTTTTAAAAACCGTTGTTAATGATTTTCCCCAAATACAATCGGGTCGTTGCTCTCACCCAGTCGCAACAGAACCCTAAAATCAATCTGGCGCTCTGCTCCTCTCTCAAACTCCCCCATCCGAACAGGTGAAATTCCATCTGAATCATCTCAAATTAGGTATTTCATTCTTTATAAGAATATGCTACCTTGTTTTTATTGTTATTGATCTAATATTTTAGTTTTATGTTTTGATTTTGATGTGATTTCACCCTAAAAAATAGGGAAATGAACAAATATTTTATTAATTAATTAGTTTCCCATGGAATATAATTTGCGTTATAATGTCCATGAAAATTAAAGGGGTAATGTAATAGAAGAACTTGAATAAATTTTCGAAGTTGGGGTATGTTGCTTTTTTGAGAGGTTTTTTGTATTTTATGTTGTAGGCAATTTAATGGTGATTAAGGTGACATGTTTGGCTTTGTGATATGTGGGGTTGTAATGTGATGGTTAGTGGGAATGGATGTGACATGTGAAGTTGTGTGATAGTGATGATGGGTGGTGGTGTTGTGCCATGTGGAGGTGTTGTGTGATGAGTTTGTGGTGTATGATGTGGTGGGGTGGTTTTGGTTGTGCAGTGGTTTGTGATGTGCAATATTTTGTTTTTGTGATATGTGGTTGTTTTGGTGAGATGGTTGGCCGATGTAACATGGAGACGATGGTTATTGTGAGATGATGAGTTGTTTTGTGGTGGTTTTATTAGTTTCCAGGTTATCTATGGATTAAATTATGTTGTTAAAACAAAAAAAACAAGATAGTAATTAAATGAGATGGAATAGAAATGGATGTGTGGTAAATGGATTTAATTAATTTAACATTAAATGAATGGACAATGTAAGTGTGAATGAAGTGGCTTATAAATGAATGTGTTAAATGCTATGTGTCTTGTGTGGGGGTGGTTTGGTGTGTTGCATATAGTGGTGAAAGTGGTTGTGATGGTTTATGTGTTGGATAAACATACCAACGATCAGAGGTTTTGAGTTATGTGTATTTTTTCTAATATCTAGGATGGTGGTTATATGGTGGGATAGCTCCCATGTCTTCCCTACTCTTCCTTCATAAATGATTGACCATGTGTTTTTAGGCAATATGAAATGTGATTGTCCATGTATCTTCAGGTGAGATGTACTATGATTTCCCTAGTGTTTTCAGGTGAGGTGTGATGTGATAAGGCTATAATAAGATGTGGCATGTGGTTGGGGTCATGTAGGGTAGGATGATGGCACAAGGTTGATGTTATTCATTTTCATGATACCCTACTAATATGGTTATGGGATGAGGCATGCTGTGATGTGATAACACATTAAGTTCTTGTTGGTTTTAAATTTTTTCAATAACGCATTAGTATGTTTTTTTCACATGTGTAGTTGATACCTTGTTTATTTTCTTCCTTTATCGTTTACTTAAATGTATTTTCTATTAAAGTTCAATCCTATTGAATTGTTTATGACAAAATGACTTATATAAATTCTTTTTACAGAATAGAAAGAAGTTGGATGTATGAAACCGATCGGATCTCAAGCAATTTTAAAAACAATTTGGAGAGCTTTATAGATTTTTCATTTCAGAATGCTTCAGATAGTGGTCGCATACACTGCCCGTGTTCTAATTGTGTTGGTAGACCTTGGTTGAGCCGTGAAGAAGTCACCTACCACATAACTAAAAAGGGTTTTTAAGAAAACTACTTTGTGTGGTATCACAATGGGGAGAAAATGAAATCTCAAATTGTTGATGATCGAAATGAAAGGACCAGAATGGAAAATTTGTTAGATGATTGGTTTCTTTTTATTCGTCATCCTGAAAGAGAAAGGATATTAACTCAAGAAGACTTCGATATAAGGATAGGTGATGCATCTAGTGAAAATGATGATATTGATAGGGTGAAAAAATTGAATGATGCTTCCACGACTCCAGTATATCGACAATGAGATAAAATGAAAAATCTGGAATTTTTAATCCGATCCTTTCATGGGAAAACTATGTATGGGATTTCTATTATAGCAATCAATTACATTCTTACCCTCTTGAAGGATTTACTTCCGAATGATGTAGATATTACCTCAACCCACTATATGGCATGGATGTTAGTTGAGGAACTTGGATTTTCAAGAAAAAATATTCATGCTTTCCCAAAATATTGCAGTTTATTCTGGGAGGAAACTGCTAAACGAAATGATTTAATAAAATGTGGCATATCCCTCTAGAAGTAAAAATCTGATGGAACACCATCCCGCATTCCACAGAAAGTAATGTGGCACTTTCCATTGATCCCCATACTCCAGAATCGTTTTATGTCTGGTGACATATCAATAAAAATCAGATGGCATGATACCGAGAGAAAGAAGACTAATGATGAGTTGGTTCATCCTGCAGATGAATTTTTATGGCAGAGATTTCATTCATGATATCCTGATTTTGCATAGATGTGCGTAATGTGAGGTTGGGTCTTTCATGCAGCGGTTTTAATCCGTTTGGGCAGATGCTTACTTCGCACAGCACATGGCCAGTATTTATACACATTTATAATCTTCCCCCATGGTTGTGTATGAAAAAACCTTTCACTTTCATGAGTATACTCATATCTGGTACTTTTGATCCTGACATTGATATTGATTTATACATGTAACCTTTAATAAATGAGTTGAACCTTCATTGGGATGTGGGTGTGCGCACATACGATGCATGTTCGAAAGACATATTTCATATATGTGTTGCGCTTATGTGGACGATCAATGATTTTCCAGCTTATGCAATGTTGTCTGGATGGAGCACAAAGGGAAAACTGTCATGTCCAGTTTTATGAAGAATACACGATCCAGAAGACTGAAACATTGTTGTAGTTTCAGTTTTATGGGACATCGACGATTAATACCAAAGGATCATCCATATAGAATGAATCATCGAAGATTTGATAATACCATAGAGACCGATGATCCACCTCAATGTATGTCTGGAACTGAAGTGCTTAATGACTTGAATGTTTTCAGTTTTTTGTTCGTGAAGGGTCAAATGAAATCTAGAAAGAGAAAGAATGTTTCCACTGAAACCAATTACAATTGGAGGAAGAGGAATATCGTTTTTGATTTTCCTTATTGGTCATCCAATTTGTTATGTCATTTCTATGATTTAATGCAAATTGAAAAGAATATATGTGAAAATTTTCTTTCGGTTTTTCTAAACGTCAAGGGGAAGACAAAAGATGATTTGAGATCTCGGCGTGGCTTAGTGGATTGGGGCATCAGACCATAATTACATATTGTGCGTATCAGTGAAAATAAATGGAAACTTCCATGTGCTTCTTATGTGATGACACCTACGAAAAAAAACAATTTCTGGAAGTATGAGAGACTATTAGAGTTCCTGATGGCTATTCAAGCAATATATCTAAACGGGTCAACTGAGGAGAGTTGAATCTAAAATCTTTGAAGACTCATGATTATCACATTCTCCTGCATGATTTTCATCCAATAGCAATCTGTCATATTTTGTTCCAATAATGTAAGGGTGGTTGTTATTCGGTTGTGCCATTTGTTTAGATATCTTTGTTCTAATAAGTTGTCCAAGTATTTCATGAAAAAAATGTTGACAGATGCCCCATTAATTTTGTGTGAGTTGGAGAAAATATTTCCTCCGTCATTTTTCACATGCATGCTGCATCTGACTATCCATATTCCCACTGAAATACTTCTCAGAGGACCTGTTTCTTTTCATTGGATTTATCCAACTGAAAAAAATATGTTCACATTAAAGTCTTTTGTCCAAAACAAAACTCATCCCGACGGTTCTATCGTGAACGATTACTTGGCTCAAGAATGTATGGATTTCTGGTCGATGTATTCGTCTGATCTTACTATAAGATTGAACAGACCAATGAGAAATGAATAAGAACAGTATGAGAAAATTGAACCCATTTTTCCATCACTTCTTCAAATAGGAGGAATTCCTTGATCATATACATTAAAGACATTAAGCCATGAAGAGCGGGAGATGGCACATCGCACAGTTTTGTTCAACTGTGATTTGTTCAATGACTATATCAGGTAAGTAATTTGATTTTGTATCTCCTACCTTTATATCTATTAAATTATTCATATTTTTTATTTATAGGGAACATAAAAAAATGATAAATAGGAAGCAACGTTCTTTATCTTTTAGAAGGAGAGAGACTCTTCATAGCAAATTGTTTTCTGCTTGGTTAAAATTGAAGGTGACAATATTAATGTTTAAAATAATTATATCAGTATTTAATTTTGTTTAATAGTCATTTATATTGCAGGTATTGAGTTTGTCTACCGAATCTGTCTCTGAGGAAATAAGAGCTTTGGATTTTGGTCATAATACCGTGGTTCGTGACTATAAATCCGTTGTCATCAATGGGTATAAATTTATTGTCACTGAACGAGCAAAGAACATGAGAACACAACATGATGGTGTTATGGTTACTTCCACAACATATTGTCATGCCAATGCATTAGATAGTAGACCGCTATTTGAAATTGTGGGTTATTAAGGAGTTGTTGAGAAAATAATAATATTGGAATATTACTCTCATGGACAAGTCACAATGATGAAATTCCATTTGTTTGATTCGATAACGAGACATGGCACATTTATTATTGATTGTGGATTTCGAGTAATTAATATGACTTGCTCTCTTGCTACCGAAGAACCATATGTGTTGGCATCAATGGCTAAACAAGTTTTTTATGTCAAAGACCAACTTCGACCGGAATTTTGTGTCATAGTTGAAGTAATTCCAACAAATATTTTTGATGATGGTGATGATGGAATTTACACTATCCCTAGTGCCATTGGAACCAATCCATTTATTTCTTTTGATGACTCTAATAGCTCAATTTTCAGAGTTAATTGTGAACCTGATGTTGTGGTTGAAAATATAAAGAATCACTCATGCATGTTCTCAATTCTTTTGGTTTACCTCGAGTTGGGTTGTTAAGGTTGGTAATATTCAAATTGATTTATTATTGATCACAAATACGTTTTAGCTGACTTGACCGTTATGTGAATTTTCAATATTTATTGGCAGTAGTTTTATTTGAATTTCATTTTCTAATTTGGAATTGATCTGTATTCATACATAGTCAAACAATATTTCTAACTTTGTGAACATTACAACTTGTATGATTTATTAAATCCATTCAAGCTCTTCTAAAACAATTAATAGCTAAATTACCAATGAATCCCCCTATTCGCTCATATATTTAGATTTTTTGGTTACACATTAGATTCCTTTTTCTAATTAATTACATATAAGTCTTCAAAAGGAGCAAATGAAGCCAATTGAAGAGAGACGAAGGAAAAAATGATGGAGAAAAATATTCAAATGACAGAGTTGGGAATTCCATCATTAGTGCCTGTAGTGAGTACTTTATTTCAAATTGATATATTTAAAGAATATATAATGTCATGTGATTAAAGTTTTTGTAAATTTTTTTGTAGGATCCACCTATACATCGACAGTTATTCGATGAGGATCCTAGTACTGGTCCTAGTACTCAGGCCAGTGGTATGAGGAGGGTTCATACCAGAGGTGGATGAGCAGCTGCGCGTACCCGACTAGACTTTGCCCCTCCCACTGACATGTCATCCTTCCCACATTTTGATCTCAGTGTGTCTTTAGGGAAACATGGGATATTTAGGCCTCCCATGTTTTCTCTACCTTCTGCATCTTCTGGCCCATCATTTTTACATCCCATGATGATTCCCACTGCCCAGTCAGAATCCGGTCAGACAGCTGTCCCATCTTCTTTTCCATCTACTCGTGTCTCTCCGAGCTTCTATATTCCATCGTCTTCGACTCATGTTCCACCACAGGGTGTTCCATCAGTTTTTGTGCATCCAGCGGTGCTCAGCGATTATACCGACACATGTATATTTATAGAACCCTAACAGATTTTTATAACAATATTTATTTTCATTATAACATGTTTTGATAAAATATTTGTTTTTATTTAATGAAAGATACATATACTGATAGGAGGCATGGGCGGGGGAGTACATGCATGCGTTCGTTGTGGAACCTCCTCACACAGGTAATGATGGATTATAATGAAGACAACCAAATGGTTGAGAAAACTGGGCAGCAATGTCGGAGTTTTTTGGCGATGGTTGCCAAATAATCCGACATCATTCCTGTCAGCCCGCTATCGTGGAGAAATTCGCCACATGAGGTCAATGATTGAGCATGGGCAGATATATGGGTAAAAAAATATGTTCTATTTAATTCCATAAATTATTTTTGTTTTTATATGAATTAATATTTTGATGTCAGCTTCAATTTAATTTTCCTGATGGTGAGGGTGGATGACCGGAACGTCTAAAGGATTTAGGAGAGATTTGGAGAGCCTGCAAGCATGAGTTGTATATTGACTGGGTTGCTAGAGTTGGCACTGAGTTAGAGGTGGTACTGGTGGTGGATGATTGTCATATAGAGTAGTATAATCAGATTATTACTCATTGGACGAGTACCCAGTTTAAGGTATTAATTACATTTGAGGTATTTAAATAATAACTTTCATGTTTTGCATTAATACTATCTGTTGCATTTTCAAATTTTATTTAGGAATATTTTGAAAAAAATAAATAGAACATTGATGCAAAAAAATACCTCCGCACACTGGGACGCACTATGATGCATAATCATGAGAGGAAGTAGGTATGACAATTGTTTATAAGTTTTCATTATGACTTACTCTTTATTTTTTTTCCTCAATTATTTAATAGTTTGCAAAAATTTTCATATAACTTTAGTTTTCAATGTCATTGTAGAGGCAAATACAAAATATTAAAGGATGTGTGCCTTGAGCAAAACTGTTTTTCTCGAGTAGATGGAAAAAGGATGGAAGTGACATTAACAAAGCGACTGAGTAGCATATTGTAAGTTTTAATCGGTTGAATTTATATTTTAATATCTATTTTCTAACTTAATGATATATTTATATTTGTAACAGTATGCTTTAGAGGCCCTCGATGCCCAAGAACTAGACAATTTTGGGACAACAGATCACTTACATCAGGTGTTGGGAGAGGAGAATCCTGGCAGAGTACGCTGTCGACCTATGATAGCCGTGACGAGGTATTGGACCTCCTCAGGTATGAGCTGTAGTGCGACTAAGCTGTATCAAGTTAGGGAACAGGCAGAACAAGCTGAGAAAAGGGCCACAGAGATGGCAGAACAGTCTGCTAGGGCAAACAGTGCGTTTATGAAATTTATTGAAGTTCTACGTCCAACACTTCTAGCAGAGGCCATCCCACCTTTTGATGAATATATGTCATCGATACGTTCAATATATGGTGCACTAGGTAGCAGTTCTAGTGGTGGTCAGGACGATGTCCATCTTGATGATGATGATGGCGAGGAGTCTGATGCGAAAATAGAGGGAGAGGAGGAGGGAAAGGTGGATGGCAAGGGCGAGGAGGAGGGTGAGGGCAAGGAGGAGGGTGTTGAGGAGGGAGAGGACGATGATGGAGACAAGGAATAGGGTGATTATGGTGATGGTGATGTGGGAAAAATTGATCCATTAAATTTTTTACTAATATTACAGAGATATGATATTTAATCTATTCTAGTAGTTGTTATTATCTAGACTCGTAGTATAGTATTGGAGTTGAGTTATTTTTATATATTATCTGTTTTATGGATGTTTTTATCTTTTAGTGGTTATGTGTTTGGGAACCCCCTCCTTCTTGTACCCTGGACAACCCCCCACCATCCTCCTTGGACCCCGAACAGCCCTCCAGACAGCCCCCCAGACAACCCCCCCCCCCACACCATCCTCCTTGGTCCCCAGACAGGACCCCGAACATCCCCCAGACAACCCCCCCCCCCCCGAACAGACCCCTGGACAGCCCCCCACCCTCCTCCCTGGACCCCGGACAGCCCCCGGACAACACCCCAGACAGCCCCCCGCACAGCCCCCCCCCCCACCACCGTCCTTGGTCCCCGGACAGCCCCCTGGACACCCACGGGACAGCCCCCCGGACAGCCCCCACCCTCCTTGATGTCGTTTACTACTATAAAATCTATAATATATATTTTATTTGTTTTCATAATGATAATAAATGTAAATCAAATTTACACATCTAATCAATATCATAGATTCTTGGTATGTTATAAAAGGGATGTATTCATTAAGCATGACACTGTTAGCTATGAAATGTTTCATATCATGATAAACTAAAATCTATTACATACAAAGAATGATATAAAAATATTCTATATGGATTTCTTCAAGATTTTAAGTAAATACCATTCCACTAATAGACACATGAGGATTCTCATAAATCATGTTTACCCTAATATTTCCACAAGGATTTTTAGTAAAAGTTTTATCTTCTATTAATTTTCTGATATTCTCATTTTAAATGTAAATTTTTCAAAAATAAATTAATTTAAAGACCCATAGTCAAATAATGTATTTGAATAATGTGAATAAACAACTAACATAGCACTCTAACTGTGTCTCTTTTGTTTAAAATGGACATGATTATAATTGAAAAGAACAACTGGCATACGGAAAACTGGCCAAACACATTTGGATTTTGTTGATAATTTATCACAATTATCCATGGGTCATATGTGATGTGTAAGAGCCAACCCGGGCTCAATCCAAGGTACGGTGTGGCCGGGATTAGTCTAAGTGGCTCCCCTTTGTTTAAAATGGACAACATTTTAAGTACATACAGAAAACTGACCAAACGCATTCAGTTTCCATTGAAACATTATGAGAACTATCCATGGGTAATATGTGACGTGTATGAATCAACCCCGCCTCAATCGGAGACGCGGTGTGGCCGGCACCACTCATAGTGTCTGTCTTTTGTTTCAAAAGGAAATCATTTTAAGTGAAAAACATTAATTGGCATACAGAAAACAAAACAAACGCATTCGGATTGTGTCGATACTTTAGCAAAACGATCCATGGGTCATATGTTTTTTGTATAAGTCTACCCTGCCTCAATCTGAGTCGTGGTGTGGCCGAAACCATTCACAGTGTCTCTCTTTTGTTTATAATGGACAGGATTATAAGTTAAAATAACAACTGACATACGAAAAACTGACCAAACGCATTCTTATTCTATTGATAATTTATCACAACGATCCATGGGTCATATGTGACATCTACGAGTCAACCTCGCCTTAATCCGAGGCACAGTGTGGCCGAGATCACTCTATGTGGCTCTCTTTTGTTTAAAATGGAAAACATTTTATGTACATACGAAAAACTAACCAAACAGATTCTGATTGTGTCGATACATTAGCACAACTATACATTGGTCATATTTGACGTGTATGAATCAACCCCGCCTCAATTGAAGATGCAGTGTGGCCGGAACCACACAAAGTGTTTGTCTTTTGTTTCAAAATGACATCATTTTATGTGAAAAACATCAACTGGAAAAAGGAAAACTGACCAAACGCATTTGGATTTTGTCGATACATTAGAAAAAAGATCCATGGGTCATATGGGATGTGTACGAGTCAACCCCGCCTCAATCAGAGACGCAGTGTGGCCGACGCCACTCAAAGTGTCTGTCTTTTGTTTAAAAGGACATCATTTTATGTGAAAAACGTCAACTGGCATACGGAAAACCGACCAAACGCATTTGGATTATGTCGATACTTTTGTACAACGATCCATCGGTCTTATGTGACGTGTACGAGTCATCCTCACCTCAATCTGAGGCGTGGTGTGGCTGACACCATTCACAGTGTCTCTCTTTTGTTTCAAATGGACAGGATTATACGTGAAAAGAAGAACTGACATACAAAAACCTGACCAAACACATTTGTATTCTGTTGATAATTTATCACAACAATCCATGGGTCATATGTGACGTGTACGAATCAACCTCGCCTTAATTAGAGGTATAGTATGGCTGGGATCACTCTAAGTGGCTCTCATTTGTTTAAAATGAACAATATTATAAGTACATACGGAAAATTGACCAAACGGATTCTGATTGAATTGATACATTAGCACAACGATCCATGGATCATATGTGACATGTTTGAATCAACCCCGCATCAATCGGAGACATAGTGTGGACGGCACCACTGAAAGTGGCTATCTTTTGTTTCAAAATGACTTCATTTTAATTTAAAAATATAAACTAGCAAATAGAAAACCAACCAAATGCATTTGGATTGTGTCGATACTTTATCAAAATGATACATAGGTCATATGTGACATGTACGAGTCAACCCCGCCTCAATCAGAGATGCACTGTGGCTAAAACCACTCAAAGTGTCTGTCTTTTGTTTCAAAAGGACATCATTTTAAGTGAAAAACATCAAATGGCATACGAAAAACCGACGAAACGCATTCGGATTGTGTCTATACTTTATTAAAATTATCCATGGGTCATATGTGACATGTACGAGTCAACCATTATTTAATACAAGGCACAGTGTGGCTAGGATCACCCTAAGTGGCTCTCTTTTGTTTAAAATGGACAACATTTTAAGTACATACATAAAACCGACCAAACGCATTCAGTTTCCATTGAAACACTATGAGAAAGATCCATGCGTCATATGTGACATTTACCAATCAACCTCGCCTCAATCGGAGACGCAGTGTTGCCGGAACCACTCAATGTGTCTGTCTTTTGTTTCAAAAGGACTTCATTTTAAGTGAAAACAACAAATAGCATACGAAAAACCGGCCAAAAAGATTCTGATTGTGTTGATACTCTATCACAACAATCCATGGGTCATATGTGACGTGTACGAGTCAACCCCGCCTCAATACAATACGCGGTGTGGCCGAAACCATTCACAGTGTCTCTCTTTTGTTTAAAATGGACATCATTTTAAGTGAAAACAACAACTGACATACGGAAAACTAACCAATGCATTAGAAATGTGTTTATGCCTTAGGACAATGATCCATGGGTCATATGTGACATTTATGAGTCAACCTTGGCTTAATCTGAGGCTCGGTGTGGCTGGGATCACTCTAAGTGGCTTTCTTTTGTTTAAAATGGACAACATTTTAAGTACATATAGAAAACCGACCAAACACATTCGGTTTCCATTGAAACATTAGGAGAAGGATACATGGGTCATATTTGACATGTACATATCAACCCCGCCACAATCGGAGATGCATTGTGGCCAGAACCACTCAAAGTGTCTGTCTTTTATTTCAAAAGGACATCATTTTAATTGAAAACAATAACTAGCATACGGAAAATTGACCAAACGGATTTTGATTGTGTCGATACTCTAGAACAATGATCCATGGGTCATATGTGACGTTTAAGAGTCAACCCCGCCTCAATCTGAGACGTGGTGTGGCTGACACCATTCATAGTGTCTCTCATTTGTTTAAAATGGACATCATTTTAAGTGAAAACAACAACTGACATACAAAAAACTGACCAAATGCATTCGTAATGTGTTGATGCTTTAGGAAAACGATCCATGGGTCATATGTGATGTTTACGAGTAAACCCCACCTTCATCAGAGGCACGGTGTGGCTACGATCACTCTAAGTGGCTCTCTTTTGTTTAAAATGGACAACATTTTTTGTACATATGAAACCCACCAAATGCATTCTTTTTCCGTTGAAACTTTAAGAGAACGATCCATAGGTCATATGTGACATGTACGAATCAACCCCGCCTCAATTTGAGATGAGGTGTGGCCAGCACCACTCAATGTATCTGTCTTTTGTTTCAAAAGGACATCATTTTAAGTGAAAAACATCAACTGGCATACCGAAAACCGATCAAACGCTTTCAAAATATGTTAATACTTTAGGATAAAGATCGATGTGTCATTTGTGACGTGTAATAGTTAACCTCAACTCAATCTGAGGCACGGTGTGGCCGGTATCACCCCAGGTGTATGTATTTTGTTTAAAATGGACATCATTTCATGTAAAAATATATAGTGTACAAAAAACCGATCAAATTATGAATTTAATTCCAGATTCCACATATAATTGTCATCTAAATTTTAAACTGAATTAAAAATGATTTATGTAAGTTTATGAATTCTAATTTAATTATGGATGTGTATAGTTGTAGGATGCATTATATGTTAAATGTGTATGAATTTGTTCTCTATATGTATGTGTTAGTTGGTTATTGCAGGTACAATAATTGTATATGTATGTGTTAGTGTATTGCAGGTACAATAATTGGATTGAAAATTAGAGGGAATGCACAAAATGAGGCCTGCTATGCAAATTGCAGAGCTGCTGTGCAAATTGTAGGCTGCTGTGCAATTTACACAGCATAGGCTATGCCAACGGTTTCAAACCTTTTGCATAACATCTCTGATTCTTTGTTTACCAACGGTTTGGAAACATTTGGGAAAGAGGAGTGTCCTTGGGCTTTCCCAGCAGTTCAAGCCAAACTGTTGGGAAAAACTATCCCAACGGTTTGGCACAACCGTTGGGATAGGTATGTTTTTCCCCACCCTTTCCCAACGGTTCATTGTAAACCATTGGGAAAAGCTTTCCCAACAGCTTACTTTCCTACGGTTTGCAGAACTGTTGGTATAACATATACCAACAGTTCTGCAGCCTTTCCCAACGGTTCAGAACCATTGGGAAAGACTATATTTCCAGTAGTGTCCCCTTTCAAATGTATCTTGAATTTGATAGATATTGATGAAAATATGGTAAATCAATTACGGACCACTAGACATGTACAATGAGGTTCTCTCTATTAATTCATCTTGATGGATGTGGAAGCTAAAGCTTATTCAACTCAATTGAGTGATGCCACCTACCATGGGACATATGAAATACAATTACTAATGCACATGTGATAATAATGAATTGATTTCTTACATTGGATAAATAGTTAGATTCGGTTAGGTGAAAGATATTGATCATATCTAGAGAGTGATAATTTAGATGGTACAAGACATTCTAATAAATGAAACACATATATGGGAAACCCCACAAGGATTGGTCCTTGTTTCTAATAATACTGTATTCGTAATTTTTTATTTTCCTTTTTTTATTTTGATTGCATAAATTTTCAAAATCCAAAATATTTTTCACTTTTTTAAAAATAAATTTATAATACCATAAATATATTAATGTGGTAGGAATTATGAAAAATCCAAAATAACATCATTAAGATAATGACGATGGCCATCAAATATTTTATACTAATGATGAATATAAAAATATTTTTTCATGACCCCTAACTAGAGTGTAATATACTCAACCCCAAAGTGTAAAATAGACTTATTTAACACAAAATAAAACAAGTTATTTAAAGGTACCTAGTCTTAACATACATTAACATTACATAACATTTATGGAATAGATAAAACATTATACAAACGGAAGCCCAAAGACAGCATTATTTTATTGCATTTGGAAACATGGAAACATAAACACCAGTACAAATGTGCTCGTAGGAATTACCACAATAGCAGTAAATCATAATATGCCACCCATTATAAAACCCTTGGGAAAGAGGGCCATTAAGGTTATTTCTAACCCAGATGAAATCAAACAATTGTTGGAAATATGTGAATACACGGTACTTGGTCGCATCTCCTATGAAAGAGGTGCCAAGCCGTGGTGATGCATAGATATGATGAAAAGACATGCGCTCTGCAGGAATCTATCCAACTGGCATCTGATCCTGCTTGGAAAGGGTTACATTCATGTAATTCAATAGAAACAAGAGGATCTAAATGTGATATGGAGACATGGAACTCTTAATATGAAGCCAGATATTTTTCGACTCTCGGATTGGGATGCGATCTTCAATCTATTCACAGAAACGCAATCCATTTCTCAGGTATGTGCACGAATTCATGGGATCCCATGGATGTAATTATAAGGCCCCAACCTTAAACCTTACTTTTTCTTGAGTTATTACAAGATTACACATTGAGGATCTTTTTGGGTTTAGAGTTTTAGAGAATTAGATCATAAAACTTGGATTACATTCCACATATAAACAAAGTGGTTACATAAAGATAATATTCTTCTTTCCCATCAAGGGAATCTTATTTAATATAAAACATGGATTCTTTCTTGACACTTCCTTGACACTATCATCATATCCTGTACCTTTCCCTTGACCTGTGAAAAACATTTCAAAAAAACTTGGGATGAGCATAAAAATCTCAGTAAGGGATATAAAAATATGGAAAGAAAACATGGGTACATATATACATAAGAATGAGATCATACATTTCCCATAAAACATAAGCACATTAACACACCTCATCAAATCATGAATAAATCATAGAAATCATAAGACATAAAGGTAACTTGAGGCATTCATAACATTCTTACGTATGGAGTAACCCTCTTGGTTAATTTTGGAATACCCATCACAGTATATTCCCTAAATCTCTACAGAGAAACCTTAATGTTTCACTCCTTCGGGTTACCCAATGCATTGGAGAGCTATATCGGGCTCACTTGCCCTTAGTTTATCATGGATCCACCCGTCTTCAGAATAATTCCCAAGAACCTCAACATAATCGTATCACATAAAACATGCATAGAGGAAACATAACATTTCCACCTTTAAATCACAAGATATCAATACAACTCATTTATATAAAAACATTATGAAAACCATATTCAATATCAAAATTAAATAAAAGTAAAACATGGTATTTATTTTTCTTTTAAAAAGAAGGTATGGCTTGTAGAGGAAGACGGAACTTAAATAATGGTCATGGCGGCGGAGAAGTCGTTGTCGCTGCATACGTACGACAAAAACATTCCCTTTTGTCGTTTAGTAAAACGCTTCATATAAAAAAGATTACTTTTGGATAAACGTAAAAGTCCAAGGGGTTTATACACCGTATAAAAGAAGGTTTTGTATAAAACAAAATATGCCTCAATGAAAGGAGATTGAGACGAAGTCCCATACCTCGGGTCCGACTTGACTCGGTCGTTCTTTAATCTCTTGAATAATAAACTTGAGTTAATTTCTAATTTGTTTAAGAACCTTTTTCAAGTTCATTATTCCTTTTATATCACTTATTGCCATGTCATGAACACAATGTAATTATTTAAGTTAATAACGGTCGTTTTAACGATCATTGGTACCTGAGTCAAAAATAAACCCTTTATAATTACATGTTGTTCATGTATCCATTATATCCAGAATTATAATAATTATGTATATATCATATATATCCAGTATATACATGCATTTATAATATTACAAAATCATTTAGAGGTAAGAAATGAAATGCACCGTTCATGGAGAGGGTAAGCCGTACGTACGCATGAACGCTACTTTCAATTCTATTTCATATTTTATAGAATGGAATCATAATGATATAAAGGTATATTATAATTCCAGTATAATATAATATATAATACCATAGTTCCATCCTTTATATGTCCCACATATGGTATTTAACAAATCAAATAACTTTGAGGGGGCGGTAGTCCGCACTTCCCTAAATGAAGATATCGTGTTTACCCATAATGAAAACCATAAAGGTATGCCCAAAATGAAAAATATAGAATCTTATGGAAAACATAAAACATATTATATATCATATATAAATATAGTGACATATTAATGGCCATCATTGAAGGTGTTAAAGGAATGTTGAACAATCATCGTTTCAGGAGGCATAAATTCACCATCCACGGAAACCATATGTCATTTAACCATTAGATATAGGTGTGTGTAAGTGTAGCTTGAATCCTTATTAAAACAACATCCTAGTATATTGAAGATACTGTAGTTGTTATAAATAAATAAATAAAAAGAGTTTAGGGGGTTGGAGAAGAAAAATAAAACAAAAGGACTCAAGTGAAAACATTACCTTAAAATCAGGTAACTCCCTTTGGTTTGAGCTCAAAGGCTTCCTTGGTAAGAGTTATGCACAAAGTGAGTCTTCAAGGTGTAAGAGAGGGAAGCGGAGAGACACAATGGGCAGGGGTTGGCTGAGCCAAAGGCATTGGGAGTGTGGATAAGGAGGTAGAGGTGGGGGCCTTTTATAAGAGGAGAGGAGGGGCACTCTTGTAAAGTTACCAAATGTGACTTTATTTTCAAAAGGGTTTTGGATTATAAAGGTCCCACATTGATGTATTTCGAGGATACGGTGATGAGGGTTTGCAATCCACTCATCCAATAGGTTTTGGACATGTGTAGGTCTTAGATTTTACATTATATTTCCATTTTATTTAAATCCTTTATTAATGAGGTAATCGTTACATCATTATGATGTCATAAATACGTTTATTTATTTATTTTAAAAAAATTATAAACAAAATACTATGATGTAGGAAATCTTTTTATCTTTCCAATGAATATTTATAGTCAAAAATATGACTTGTATATCCCCATTTAAAATTGTTTTCGTAAAACGTATTATGTTTGTGTCATTTTTACTTTTACATTAAATAAAAGGTATTTATGTCATTTTCCAACCAAAGTGGCTCCATGGGGTCCCAAGTTGACCCATGGATTTTCGTGGTCGGACATGACACATCCAATATGGTTAGGTCATGTTTCTAGTTCATTTCATATTATTAAAGCATTGTTTTTACCTTTAACTACACTAATTACCACTAATCGCGATTAAAAACTTAATAAGTTACTATTCACCGAAAAATTATTTTAATCTCACTGAACCACATTTTACTTCTTAATGAGAACCATGTATGTTGGATTTTTGAAATTGAAAACACAAAGGTGGCAAAATTTCATTTAAACGGAAAATCAGTTTTTATAAGTACCACTTAGTGGTTTCACTATTCATCAAAAATTAATGTTTTTCAGAAAAATACCAAAACATCGCCCTAAGCTATATTTGATATTCTGAATTCAAAAATATAGACTATTTTACAAAATTAAAACCATATAATTCACATTAATTAATTTAATAATTAATTCCCGATGTCATGACAAATAGAGTGTTTTTATGAAACAATAAGTATCAAAAGATTGACACTAGTTTAAGTCTAATTTCAAAGTGAAATTGATTCCAATGACCACCATTAGATTAAATGGTAAAAATATATTCTAATTTCACTTCAAAACCAATTAAAAATATAATCTAATCATACAAATAAATTATATTAATAATTAGTTTTGATGTAAAATGCAGTATTTTTCACTATTCATTAAAAAATGAACATTGTAAGAAAAATACCAAAAATTCACACAAAGTAAATTTTGATGTCCCAATGATAAAGAATAAGTTTATTTTGACAAACATAGATTATTAAATTTTCAAAAGATAGATTCAAAAATGGTTTTCCATCAAAAGGAAGTAAAATAATCTTTTAAAAAAATATTAGTGTATTTCATGCTTAAGATTGGATTTATTTTCATTTTAAGCCTCTAACACACTATATAATTCACTAATAGACATAGATAAAAATATCTATTATTCCTTACTTACTTGGGATGTTACATCCTTCCCCCCTTTAGAAAATTGCGTCCCCGCAATTTATTTACTTATCGAATAAATGGGGGAACTTATCCCTCATTGAATTTTCATATTACCATGTTGCCTCTTCCATCATGGGGTTTTTCCACAAAACCTTTACCTGATTAATCACCTTATTTCGTAACACATGCTCCCTGTGGTCAAGAATCTGGACTGTTTGTTCCTCATAAGATAAGTTCTCTTCCATCAGAACTATCTCTGGACTCAAAACATGAGATGAATCTAGCATATACTTTCTTAACATCGAAACATGAAAAACATTGTATAACTGAGATAAACTCGGAGGTAAAGCCACCTAGTATGCAACTGATCCAACTCTATCCAGAATTTCATATGGTCCCATAATCCTTGGACTAATATTTCCTTTCTTAACAAATCGCATCACACTTTTCCATGGTGATACTTTGAGAAAAACATGATCACCTACCTCAAAAGATAGATCCTTCCTCCGATTATCTGCATAACTCTTCTGCCTGCTCTGAGCTGTTCTCATGTGTTTCTAAATCAGCTGAACTTTTTCTGCCATCTCTTCTACCAATTCTGGTCCCATCAACTTCCTTTCACCCACTTCATCCCAGAAAGCTGGAGTTCGACACCGCTTTCCCATATAATTCCAGAAATGATGCCATCTGTATACTGGAATGAAAACTGTTATTATATGAAAATTCAACCAAAGAAAGATGTTTGTCCTAACTTCCCTGATAGTCCATCGAACAGGCTCGTAGCATATCCTCCAAGGTCTGAATTGTTCATTCTGACTGCCCATCTGAATGAGGATGAAAAGCTGTACTAAAATTTAATTCAGTACCCAACGACTTCTGAAGGCCTTTCCAAAAGTTAGAAGTGAACCTGGGATCACGGTCAGATACAATGGAGAGAGGAAATCCATGTAACCTGACTACCTCTTTAAGATAAAAACGGGAATGTTGATCTAGGGAAAAGGTATCTCGTATAGCAAGGAAATGAGCAGATGTGGTCAAGCGATCAACAATAACCCAGATTGCATTATTACCTCGAGATGTCTTTTGTAATCCCACAACAAAGTCCATGGATATATTCTCCCATTTCCACTCTGGCACTAGTAAAGGCTAAAGCATCCCTTTCGGTAACTGCCACTCTGCTTTAACCTATTGACAAGTCAAACACTTCACAGTAAAATCAGCAATATCTCTTTTCATTCCATCCCACCAGTAATACTCCCGCAGATCTCTGTACATCTTAGTACTGTCAGGATGAACTGAAAACGGAGAACTATGAGCTTCACATAACAACTCTCTCTTCCACTGTTAATCATAAGCCACACACAATCTCTTCCCAAATCTCCAAACACAATCATTATCAATATTGAATTCAGGCAACTTACCTTTCTGAACCAGCTCTACCTTTTTCTGCAACCCACTGTCTTGCTTCTGTCCTTGCTTAATTTTATCTGATATAGATGATTTCACTGATACCTGTAACAAAACTGAAGAACATCCTACACCAACAACGTCTATGCCAAAGTTCATCAAATCCTTAACCAAAGGATCACGTTCCAAACACAACATTGCTAATGAAGCATTACTTTTTCGACTCAGAGCATCTTCCACTTTATTTTCTTATCCCGGATGGTAATGAATTGTACAATCATAATCCTTGATTAATTCTAGCCATCTCCTTTGTCTCATGTTCAATTATTTTTTAGTGAATATATACTTTAAACTTTTGTGATCAGTATATATTTCACACTATACTCCATAGAAATGATGCCTCCAAATTATTAAAGTGAAAACAACAGCAGCTAATTCCAAATCATGTGTAGGGTAATTTACCTCATTAGTTTTCAACTATCGTGAAGCATAAGCAATTACCTAATCATTCTACATTAGGAGAAAACCAAGTCCTTTCAATGAAGAATCACTGTATATAACAAACTCACCATTCCTAGAAGGTAGTGCCAAAACTGAAGCATTCGCCAATGTTCTTTTCATTTCCTGAAAACAATCATTACATACTTTTGTCTAGATAAACTTAACACCCTTCCGAGTTAGCTTAGTCATTGGGCTAGATAACAGTGAAAAATTTCTAACAAACCATCGATAATATCCTGCCAAACCAAGGAAGCTATGAATCTCCGTTACATTTGTGGGTCTTGGCCATTCTTCCACAACTTTTGTTTTTGCAGGATCAACAGTTATTCCATCTTTAGAAACAATGTGACCAAGGAAAGAAATTTGTTGCAACCAAAACTCACACTTGCTTAATTTTCCATACATTTTATTTTCTTTTAAGGTTTTCAAGATAACCCTTAAATGTCTTTCATGATACTCTTTACTTATAGAAAACACCAATATATCATCAATGAAAACCACCACAAACTTATCCAGGAACTCATGGAAAATTCTATTCATTAAGTTCATGAATACAGCAGGTGCATTGGTTAGCCCAAAAGGCATTACTACAAAATCATAATGGCCATATCATGTACGAAACACAGTCTTCAGAACATCTGACTCCTTTACCTTCAATTGATGGTACCCCGATCCCAGGTCAATCTTTGAAAAAAACAGGGCTCCCTAGAGCTGATCAATCAAATCATCGATATGAGGCAAATGATATTTGTTCTTAACAATGATGTTATTCAAAGCTCTATAATCAATGCAAAGTCCCATAGAACCATCTTTCTTTTCAAAAAATAAAACAGGATCACCCCAAGGTGATGTGCTAGGTCGAATGAAACCTTTCTCTAATAAATCATTCAATTGCTCCATCAACTCTAAAAGTTCAATTTGAACCATTAGATAAGGGGATTTTGAAATTGGCTTAGCATCAGGAAACATGTCAACAGTAAACTCAACTTCCCGATCTGGTATTATTCAAGGAAAATCATCAGGAAAAACATCAGGATACACATTTACCACTGGCACATCAATAATCTGAACAGTTCCTTTATTTTCAACTATGTGTGCAAGGTAACATTCATTTCCATATTTTACAAGTTTCTTGGACTCTTGATATGTTATCAACAATAAGGGTTCATTCTTGTACACAAACTGAAATTATTTATGAAAAGAAACTTCTTTAGCTCTACAATCAATCTTAGCATGGTAAAGAGAGAGCCAATCCATACCCAGGATAACATCAAACTCTACTAGAGGTAGAACAATAAGGTTTGTAAGTAGGTTCCTTCCACAGATAATGATAGGAAGATTCTTATAAATTCTTTTTTCCTCAACATTTCCCCCATGTGTTTTTACCACAAGTTCAGGAGTCACTTCTTGATATGGTATTCCCATTATAGTAGAAAAGTTTTCAGAGATGAAAGAATGTGTAGACCCCATATCAAACAACACACTAGAATAATCTGAAAAAACAAACAAAGTACCTGATAAAACTTCATTTGATGGCCCGACGTCTGCTGAAGTAGTTGCAAAGGATTTCACCACCCCTTTCTGCTTGTAGTCTAACTGCTTCCCATAACTCAAGCTCTTTGTCGGACACTCGTTTTCATAGTGACCCATCTCATTGCACTTATAAAATTTCACTAACTGTAAATCAAATTTGGTCTTACCATCACCCTGATCTTTTTCAGTGCAATCACGAGCCTTATGTCCCATCTTACCACATCGGTAGCACTTTCCAGAATTCAGAAGACATTCCTCAGCATGGCTTTTGCCACATTTATCACAAACTAGAAACTTAGTTTTCTTACCATCAGACCTTTTTGAAGAATTCTTACCTTTCTCCTGCCACCTCGGTCTCTTCTTCGGCTGGTTGATATAGAAAACTTGGTCATCAGAAAACTCCATTTCCACCGTCTCATCACATCGAACAAGCTTTTCATAACTTTTAAACTCACGAGAAACTAATGCCCTTTGATATTTTGGCTTTAATCTTGAGTAAAAACGATTGATTTTACTATCAAGGTCTCGGATAAAATTTAGAGCATACCTTGCCAAACGACTGAACCTTTCTTCATAGGCAGCCACTGAGTCTTCCTCTTGCCTCAATTCCAAGAATTTAATTTCCATCCTAAGTCGAATAGCCTTAGGAAAATACTTCTCAAGAAACATACCTTTGAATTCATCCCAGTCGAGAGCATCAATCTCATCGGCGTCCCTGATATTTTTAACCATCGACCACCACTGATCTGCTTCACCCTCCAAACGGCAAATAGCAAGACTAACCTTTTGATTGCCTGAACACCCCATGACATCAAAAATCTTCTCCAGTGATTTAATCCACCCTTCAGCTAACACAGGGTCAGATGATCCTCTGAATGATGGGGGATGTTGCCTCATGAAATGTTCCACCACTGACATGTTCCTCTGCGGTTGATCTGGCTGATCTCGTGCATAGATACCACCACCATTTATTGCCTGATTCAATTGTGCCATCACTGCAACAAACTATTCAGTTCCAATTCTGACAATCTCAGGATGCTGATTCGGAAGGTTATTTCCTTCTGTATTCCTTCCTAGCACTGCTTCTCGATTTCCTCTGCGGAAAACCATTCTGAACAAACATGTCTTTGATGAAGCAACATAGTAATCTTCAAATGCTATATCATTTCAAAAAAAATATATTTTTGGATAAACATTTAATGGAATTCTATCTCCTAAAGTTGTATAAACCTCCCTTTGATACCAACTATAAGGCCCCAGCCTTAAACCTTACTTAATATTGAGTTATTACAAGATTACACATTGAGGATCTTTTCGGGTTTAGAGTTTTAGAGAATTAGATCATAAAACTTGCATTACATTCCACATATAAACATTGTGGTTACATAAAGATAGAATTCTTATTTCCCATAAATGGAAAATTATTTAAAATAAAACATGGATTCTTTATTGACACTTCCTTTACACTATCAACAAATCATGTACCTTTCCCTTGACCTGTGAAAAACATTTCAAAAAAGCTTGGGATGAGCATAAAAATCTCAGTAAGGGATATAAAAATATGGAAAGGAAACATGGGTACATATATACATAAGAATGAGATCATACATTTCCTATAAAACATAAGCACTTTAACATTCCTCATCAAATCATGAATAAATCATAGAAATCATAAGACATAAAGGTAACTTGAGGCATTCATAACATTCTTACGTAGGGAGTAACCATCTTGGTTACGTTTGGAATACCCATCATAGTATATTCCCTAAATCGCTTTGTAGAAACCTTAACGTTTCACTCCTTCACATTACCCAATGCATTGGAGAGCTATATCTGGCTCACCCGCCCTTAGTTTAACACGGAACCACCCGTCTTCATAATAATTCCCAAGAACCTCAACAAAATCGTATCACGTAAAACATGCATAAAGGAAACATAACATTTCCACATTTCAATAACAAGATATCAATCCAACACATTGATATAAAAACATTATGAAAACCATATTCAATTCCAAAATAAAAAAAAGAAAAACATGGTATTTATTTTTCATTTAAAAAGAATGTATGGCTTGTAGAGGAAGCCGAAACTCAAATAATGGTCACGACGGCGGAGAAATCGTTGTCTCCGTATACGTACGACAAAAACATTCCCTTTTGTCATTTAGTAAAATTCTTCGTATAAAAAATATTCCTTTTGGATAAACTTAAAATTCAAAGGGGTTTATACACCGTATAAAAGAAGGTTTTGCATAAAACAAAATATGCCTCGATGAAAGGAGATTGAGACGAAGTCCCATACCTCGGGTCTGACTTGACTCGGTCATTCTTTAATCTCCTAAATAATAAACTTGAGTAAATTTATACTTTGATTAAGAACCTTTTTCAAGTTCATTATTCCTTTTATATCACTTATTGCCATTTCATGAACACTATGTAATTATTTAAGTTAATAACGGTCGTTTTAACGATCATTGGTACTTGAGTCAAAAATAAACCCTTTATAATTACATGTTATTCATGTATCCATTATATACAGAATTATAATCATTATGTATATATCATATATATCTAGTATATACATGCATTTATAATATTACATAATCATTTAGAGGTAAGAAATGAAATGCACCGTTCATGGAGAAGTAAGTCGTACGTACGCATGAATGCTACTTTAAATTCTATTTCATATTTTATAGAATGGAATCATAATGATATAAAGGTATATTATAATTCCAGTATAATATCATATATTATATAATAGCTCCATCCTTTATACGTCTGAAATATGGTATTTAACGAATCAAATCACTTTGAGGGGGCGGTAGTCCGCACTTCCTTAAATAAAGATATCACGTTTACCCATAATGGAAACCATAAAGGTATTCCCAAAATAAAAAATACATAAGCTTAAGGAAAACATAAACATATTATATATCATATATAAATATGGTGACATCTTAATGTCCACCTTTGAAGGTGTTAAAGAAATTTTGAACAATCATCGTTTCGGGAGGCATAAATTCACCATCCATGGAAACCGTATGTTCTTTAACCATTAGATGTAGGTGTGTGTAAGTGTAGCTTGAATCCTTCTTATAACAACATCCTAGTATATTGAAGATACTGGAGTTGTTATAAAAGAAATAAATAAAATGTTTTTAGGGGGTTCGAGAAGCAAAATAAAACAAAAGGACTCAAGTGAAGACATTACCTTAAAATCAGGTAACTCTCTTATGTTTGATCTCAAAGGCTTCCTTGGGAAGACTTCTGACCAAAGTGAGGCTTCAAGGAGTAATATACGGAAGTGGAGAGACATAATGGGCAGGAGTTGGCTGATCCAATGGCTTTGAGAGTGTGGGTAAGGAGGTAGAGGTGGGGGCCTTTTATAAGAGGAGAGGAGGGGCACTCTTGTAAAGTTACAAAATGTTACTTTATTTTCAAAAGAGTTTCGGATTTTAAAGGTCCCACATTGATGTATATCAAGGATAAGTTGATTAGGGTTCCAAATAAACTCATCCAATAGGTTTTGGACATGTTTAGGTCTTAGATTTTACATTATCTTTCCATTTTATTTAAATCGTTATTAATGAGGTAATCGTTACATCATTATGATGTCATAAATACATTTATTTATTTAATGGAAAAAATTTATTAAAAAAAATACTTTGATGTAGGAAATATTTTTATCTTTCCAATGAATATTTATAGTCAAAAATATGACTTGTATAACCCCATTTAAAAATTTGTTTTGTAAAACATATTATGTTTGTGTCATTTTTACTTTTACATTAAATAAAACGTATTTATGTCATTTTCCAACCAAAGTGGAACCATGGGGTCCCCAAGTTGAACCATGGATTGTCTCGGTCGGCCATGACACATCCAATAAGGTTAGAACATGTGTCTAGGTCATTTCATATTATTAAAGCATTATTTTTACCTTAAACTACACTAATTACCACTAATCGCGATTAAAAACATAATAAGTTACTATTCACCAAAAAAATATTTCAATCCCCTTGAACCAAATTTTACTTCATAATGACAAACATGTATGTAGGATTTTTGAAATTCAAAACACAAAGGTGGCAAACTTTCATTTAAATGGAAAATCAGTTTTTATAAGTACCACTTAGTGGTTTCACTATTCATCAAAAATTGAAGTTTTTCAGAAAAATACCAAAACATCACCCTAAGCTATATTTGATATTCTGAATTAAAAAATGAAGTCCATTTTACAAAAATCAAATCATATAAGTCACATTAATTAATTTAATAATTAATTCCTGCTGTCATGACAAATAGCGTGTTTTTATGAAACAATAAGTATCAAAAGATTGACACTAGTTTAAGTCCAATTTCAAAGTGAAATTGATTCCAATGACAACCATTGGATTAAATGGTAAAAATATATTCTAATTTCACTTAAAACCCAATTCAAAATATAATCTAATCATACAAATAAATTTGATTAAAAAGCAGTTTTGATGTAAAATGCAGTATTTTTCACTATTCATTAAAAAAATGAACATTGTCAGAAAAATACCAAAACTTCACACAATGTTAATTTTGATGTCCCAATCATAAAGAATAAGTTTATTTTGACAAAAATAGTTTCTAAAATTGTCAAAAGATAGATTACAAAATGGTTTTCCATCAAAAGGCATTAAACCAATCTTTTAAAAAAATATTAGTGTATTCCATGCTTAAGATTGGATTTATTTTCATTTTAAGCCTCTAAAACACTATCTAATTCATTAATAGACATAGATAAAAATATCTATAATTCATTACTTAATTGGGATGTTACAGTAATGGCACCCAAAAATCCTAAATGACCTTGCCGGTGGCATTGGAACACCCTTGTGGATAGACCAACGAACACTTAGTGGTGACCTTGGCCTCTACACGTGAGTTCTCATCAAGATTGATATGTAAACATCCCCTCCAGAACGGGTGTCACTGTATGTCAATGATCATATAATTGAGGTTACATTTGAGTTCAAAAATGTCCCTCAATACTGTGAACATTGCAGAATGATTGGGCATGTAATTGATACATGTCGTTCTATTCAGAAATTGGTTAAAGAAGTACTAAGTAACACCTCATGGAAAGAGGTCCCGAGGAGGAAAAATGTTGCTGAAAACCAGTACATAAAATAGGCTAATAAAGAAGTCTCCATGAAACCAGAATTTTATACCTCTACAGACACTAGAAAGTCCTGGGATGACCTAGTTGAGAAATAAGAATAACAAATTTTCCTAGATGATAATACAACAGACTACAAAAAAATAGAAGTAGTGATTGATGGCCAGAAGGACATCACCACAGAGCTTCAGTAATTCCTAGAAGGGATATTAACAATCGATCTAAGCATACAATATTGAGGAATTCATCATAGATATGTTCATATCACAATTAAATGACTGTATTAACATTGATACAACACTGGCAGAGGAAAATGCTAAACTGATGTCTCATTCCACAATAGCCCAACATATGGACGGACAGCTGATAACAACTACCCCCTCAAGGAGAGACAATACTATAGATGTAATGAATGCTACCCAAATCTGCATGGAAGATAGACCAATTTAGGCACTGTCCAATGATGATGTCAAAAAAGAAAACCCAAGGAGACCTAGAAGCTGGAAGAAAAGCAAGATGAAATAAAAAGGGGGTCCTACCCCCCAAGAAAAAATCCTATTGAGAATCCTATTCTAGAACTCCTAGAGACTATCCAACCCTGGAACATCAAGTTCCCTTAGGCTACTTGTGGATAAATAGAAGCCAGAAATTCTTTGAATTTCTAAAAGTTAAACCAGCAGCATCAACAATGGATATTTTATTGAGAATAGTTGTTATTGTTTGCTTGCCTATTTTATGGAATCCCTTGGACAAGATAGATTGTGGATACTTGTCCACCAGAGGGTGAACAGACCTACCCTTATCTCTATGGATAATAAAACCATCACCTGAATATTTGTTAATTCTAGACAGAATCCTCTCTACTCAATGGCATATGCCTCCAATAGTTATATAAACAGAATATTGCTATGGACTCACATTACAAACCATTCCAATTATATCTCAGATCCATGGCTGGTCATGGGATATTTCAATGCTATTCATCATGGTGCTGAAAAACTGGGATATGCCTCTAGTGAAATTTTTATGAGAGAATTCAGATCCTGTGTAGAAGATACTAACCTGACTGAGCTCAATCAGCTAGGCACCCTGTAGACATGGTATATAAAGCATCTTGGAAGCACGAGACAAAGCAGAATTGACCGTGCTTTTGTAAATTCTCACATGTTGGACATTTGGAAAGCCATATCACGTGTCACCCTTGTGAGACACAACTTAGATCACCATCCAATTCTGGAACATATCATGAATAATTGTACAATGCAGCCTATTCCTTTAAGGTTTAATAATTCTTGTACAAGAGTCCCAAAATTATCTTGAATTGTCCTGGACACATGCGCCATGGATAACCACAATGATAATCCATTGGCTTGTATCCTCAAGATCAAAGACCTCAAGATCAAGATGAAGAAATGGAGAAGGAAAAAGTTTAGCTTTCTTGGTTATGAAATTGACTCCCTTGAAAACACACTACCTAGGGTTTAGGAGTCCATGACAAAAAGAAATATCTCTGGTGATGTCGAATAAGAGATGAAAGTCTCTTCTAAGCTAAAGAATCTCATTTTTCTTAGGGACAACATACAAAAGAAGCTGTTCAATGTCATGTGGCTTACCGATGGTGACATAAACACAATTTTTTTTAATTCCCTTCAATGAGATAAAAATGTTTGAAAATCACTATCCTTATTAATGGATGGAGATGAAATTCAGGAGGATAGAAAAATCCTCTCAAATCACATTGTATCCTTCTACACAAATCTATTCAATGTCCCTAGAAGAAATTAGGAGATCATGGAAGGCATTATTCCAAGTCTTTTCACTGGTTCTTATAATCTTCTTCTCACCTCAGTTACCCTGGATATCAAAATCAATGATGCTATTGTTAGTCTTAAAAATGGAGCTCTCATGGTTCATATGGATTCACCAACCATTTTTTCCAATCTTACTGGGATGACATTCACAAGAATGTCTACAAATTTGTTAGCCGTTTTTTCATAGATGGATCTCAAACCGAAGGCTTCAATGATTAGTTTATTGCCTTAATCTTTAAGGTGGAGAATGCGACTGAAATAGGACAATTCCGGCTAGTGGCTCTTTTCAATACATTACACAAGATCATCAACAAAATTCTTGCTAATTGTCTTTCTCATGTGCCTGACATGATCATATCTTGGAATCAGTTTGGATATGTTAAAGGATGAAGGATTCAATACTTCCTTATCACAGTCTCTGAATGCATTAATCATCCCCATAACTCTACCATAGGAGTAAATATTTCCCTTAAACAGGATATCAGAAATTCCTTTGACACCATTAACTGGGGATATATTGGTCGTGTTATGCAGAAGTTTGGATTTAGCATGAGATTCATCCATTGGATCAACAAGCTGATTAGTTCTTCTCATATTTACATTCTGAATAATGGATCTCCATAGGGATACTTCAAGTGAACGATAGAAGTAAGACAAGGGATTCCCCTCTCTACCATCAACTTTGCATTTGTGGAAGACTATATCAGTAGACTGATTCCTCATATGTCTAACACAGGAGAGATCCAAACTATCAAAGTTACTCGAGTTATCGTTGCACCCTCTCACCTCCTTTTTTTCTGATGATATGATTATATTTACTTAGGGAGACAAGAGAAATATCCAACATATTAGGAGAACCCTTCTCCACTATGAAAGTATATGGGGACATGAGGTTATCTTGTGAAAATCATTCATCCACTTTGGAAACAATATCTCATCCTCCAAGAAATCTTGCATGATACATGACCTAGGAATAAAGGAGGGTTTTCTACCCTTAACATATCTTGGTGTCCTCATGTTATTTGGAAAACCTTGGACATCTCAATTTGTAGAGATGGTGAGTCAAGTTAGAATAACTCTATCCTCCTAGAAAGGCATGTCGCTTTCAATGGTAGGAAGACTCGGCTTAGTCAAGAATGTGATCATTTCAAAACATGTATACACATTTATGGTGTACTCATGGCCTTCCTCTTTCATTAAAACCATAAACTCTCTCATGAGAAACTTTTTCAGGGGTGGCAGCATCGTGGAAAGGAAAATTATCACTACTCCTTGGAAAGAGTGTTTCATGCCAACATCCATGGGAGGTCTTGGAATTAAAAATATTGAGCTCATAAATCAATATATTTAAGCCTAATTTATCTAGAGACTAATAAATAATAATGAAACCTATATATATTTTCTCAGATGTAAATTTCTCAATAGATTATTTGAAGGGAAGATGAACTATTTGAGTTCTTCGATTTGGTCATGACTGAAATTATTTTTCAAAGGATCAATCTCCTCTCGCACTATTTTTATTGTGCTCACTAATCTCTAAAATTATGGAATGACAACTAGAATATTTCCCCCTGATAGATACTGTTCATATACAAGACTCAGAAACTGACTATAATGCCACTATCAAAGAACAGCTTGATCAGCAACATCTACTGCCTTCCGAATTTTCCCTCATATTCACCTCATTTTATTTTCTGGGCCTGGAGGATAAGTTCATCTGGGAACCGAGTGCAAAGGGAATTCTTTATTCGTAGAGATTCTACAATCACCCCATCCTAGAAATTCACGCGTGGTTTACGAAATTCAATAAGAAATGGTTGAAACCATCTTCATTCACACTGCTCTCGCATCTTTATCTGAATAAACATCGAATTGAAAGAAAAATGCAACATGGGGGAATTTCAAATTATCCCAAGATGTGAACTATTCCATCAAAATTATGATGATGTGAATCACTTATTCCTATCATGCAACACCACTGCTTCTCTTTGAAACTCTGTCTTTGATTTATTTTTCCCCATCCTCTGCAAGTGTCAAGAATTTCAAACATTCTATTTGATATTCTGACCATAAACCTGTCAAAGCCAGTCCGCATTCTTTTCAGAGGGGAAAGGGCAGATGTCATCTTTATTATCTGGAGAAGTAGAAACAATAGTATGCATGAGAATGAAAAATTCAATTATAGTTCTACTCTCTCCGACATTCTATTCACGATTCAACAAGTGAACACCGTGCATGAGGAATGTTGTGATAACTCAATCTGAGACATCATCATTCTGAGAAATATGCACATTTTTTGTAACTATCCCAAACCCTCTGGCACCATTGAAGTCTTATGGTCACCACGAGTTCTAGGATAGATTAAATATATCTCCGATAGTGCCTCGAGAGGGAACCCAGGACATTCTGGTTACAGATTTTCCTTCAGGGATCATAATGGAGATTTCTTAGAAAGATTTCATGGTTCATGTGGACATAACACTTCATTGGAGGAAGAAATGACGAACATAATCAAACTAGATGATGTTTCTCGTCAAAGAAATTGGAGAAATATCTGGTTTGAATGTGACACAACCACCATTGTTCAAGAAATTAGAATAGATTAGATTCATCTTGTATGGACACTCACCTCAAAATGTAGAAACTTCCTTGATAATCTTACCTCAAAGAATTACATCATCACACATGTCTCAAAGGAAGCCAATCATATTGGTGATTGTCTTGCAATCAAAGGAGCCACGAATGTTAGTCACACCCATTCTTATAGTATAAAATGCGGGCAGCTTCCTCTTATTCAGATGGTCAAATGTATATTTCCTTCATTTCCACTCTTGTAACCCTATTTTTATTATGAGTAGCCTTGTTTCTTGTTCTTTAAAAAATGGGAGACATGTAAGCATAAACATGAGGATAGAGGTATTTAAATGTGAAAAAAAATTAAAAATATCATACCCTTGATATCAAATATAATAAACACGGATCATTGAATAAATCTTGGAAATTCATAAGACATGAATCATTAGAAAATAAATATCATAATCCATTAAATCAAAACATAGGAATAAAGCATGCAATTTTTAGAAACACATAAGCATATAATATTATTTCTATAATACTAAATCCATCACAACCAAGGACATATCAGCAGTGTGGGTTCACTCCCATACCATCTTGGTAGTCATGGTTCAATCCAATGACAATCTTAGAAGCATGAGTTCACTCATAATACAATGTTGGTAGTCATGGTTCACTCCCATGGACATCTTATTAGTCCAGGTTCACTTCCAGTACCATCTTAGTCTATATCATGATATATAAATTGTTACCCAATGAATTGGGAGGAGATATAGGCCCCACCCATCTCCTAATGAAATCAGACATACATGTGCAACCAAATCATAAACAATCACATTTTATCACACGAAATGAAATGAGTATCATAAATATATAATCATATCACAAACTATGTGAAAAAGATACAGGTTTCATAATAATTGTATCCAAAGCATAACCCGTGAAAAGAAGTAGTATTAAAAATCATATAACCCTTGAATTTCAAATGAGTTTCACAGTCATGTAACTAAAAAATAAACCATTCAGTGAAATAATATGAATGTAATTAGTTAATCATTTCCCTGAAATGGTATCAGTAACACCAACCGGTGTCATATCAGATGAGAAATCATTTTTAAATTTTTTTAAAAAAATTAATGAGAAAAATCTTCATTCATCCATGAAAAGTTATATTTGAAACATAATTCATTTTGAAGAACATTTTATTTGAAAATACACTGAATAAATTGAAATAGGACTTGAAAATTATTTCAAAACCATTTATCTTGAAAAATTATAAAATAAGATTCAATACTTTTTTAAAATCATTTCTTTAAAAACATATAAAAGAAGCTTAAAGGCGTTTGGAATTACACTTCATTGAAAATAAATTAAAAAAATTATAAATAAGGAATGAAAGAATTTTGAAAACCATCTTCCTTGAAAACATACCAAATAATAATTTTTTTTTAAAACATTTCTCTGAATGTACATTGAAAACTTATAAATATGTCTTGAAAATAATTTGAAAATGATTTATTTTAAAATATATTAAAATATTATATGGAAATATAAAAAAATATTTTGAAAAAAAAATATTTGGAAAATAATTTACAAAATATTTTCCTAAAAATTAACCTTTTAAATATTCACAAAAAGCTTCACAAAAATTTCAACGGGTCAATTTGTACATGCCATTCGAGGTAAAAAGAAAATTCATTTTTCACAGTAAATTGTTTTTTGATGAATTCCTTTTTCAGAAAGAGATAATAAGATTCATTTGATAAAATTGGTAAAATACTAATTTTAAAAATTCTTTTAAATGTTATTGTAGAATAATAAAATAAACCATGAAACCATTTTTAGAAAACATAGTTTTTAAGGAAGAAATATTATTGACTAAAGAGTGGGAAATGTCAGAATTTCTTAAAAAGAATCATTACTATATTATGTACCAAAGAGAACCAAAATGGTACCAATTATTTAATATATAATGAATAACCATAGTATAATAAAATATGTGAGAGTTCCTCAAATATGGATCATTATGTTTCATCCAAATAATAATAATCATAAAAAAATCTTGAAAAGTGATGAGATTGCTTGAATAAACTCTTACCCCTTGGTAACATTGAACAATTATCTCCATGTAAAAAAATGAAATGAAATGAATATAAATATATAATGAATATAAGGATATTAATTATATAACATTTGAAAGAAATTATATACACCTCAAGAAAGAATATGGGTTCATAACATGGTATGTGTCTAAAAAAATAAAAAATGAGAGAAAATTTCATTTCCAATTTGGTAACTATTGAAAAATAAACAACATGAAAGAAATATCATAAAATTGATATTTAATTATCCATAATTTTATGTATATGATAATATAATACATCCATTTGTATTATAAAGACCACACAAATGAAACTAGTGGTTATTAAGGCATGCATTTCACAGTAATAAAAAGGTATGATGAAATCCCCTTACCTTGTTTCTTGACACTACATACATGTTAAGGAATCCAATATATTAAATTAACGTTTATTATACCTATTTTATTGAATAAAATTATTATATATAATACCATAAATGGTTTTATTATGACCTTATGGTACCTATTTTTTAACAATTCTATGTTGAGATCTCACTTTGGGTAATATTCAATTTTCTCCTCGCATGTGTCTTAATTTGTAATATATTTAGTTCTTATAATTATATCATGATTTAAAAAATTTAAATAAATATATAAATATAGTGTATATTTAGTATAATTTCATTATAATAATCAAGGTAATATAGATGTTTGAAATAGAATACACCGTTCAGGGAGACAGTAAGTCGTATGTACGCATGACGGTTGTCTCAGTTTTTATTTTCATATTGAATAAAAAATAACAAATATGTATATAATATCATTAAAGTATAATTATAATGTTATATATATATCATATATGTTCACTAAAAGCATCTTTAGTACATTATTGTGTGTGAAAGAATCATGTCCCTTTGAGGGGTGGTAGTCCACACTTTCTCAAATTAAATTATTGTATTTAAACCAAATAAAAAGTGTACAGATATGTTTTGTAAAAATATTAAATAATCATAAATACATAACAAATAAAATATATAAATTATTTAAATATCGTTTCCATCATATTTTTATAGGGACCTAGGCTTGAAATACATGGATATTACATCATTTTAAATGAATATTCAGAACATTACCAAAATACTTTCCTGAGGACCGTAATAGTTTAGTTTGTTTTGAAAATTGGAATCTAAATAATCTATCTAGGTGAATGATCTTAAAAATATCCCATAAATATCTCCACCATTCATATTTCTACCTAAAACAATTCTTCATAACATAGGGAAAGGAAACATATGAAAGGGGTGAACTCCGATGCTCAATAAGGGTAAATAAATAAAATGTGCAAGCATAACATGGAAAAAATGTATGTAACATTATAAAAACATGTGAAGATCATACCCTACATATCATCCATAATTAATTGTTTTTTATAAGACATTCATAATAAAAAAATAAATAACATAATTCATGAAAGAATAACATAGGAATACAATTTGGAATTGTGGAAAAAACATAAGTATATAATAATTATTTCCACAGTAGTCAAGGAATTGTTTCCAATGTTATCTTGGTGTACAATTTCCTTTACTAAATCGGGATCACATACCGTTCCTACCCTATATTACTGTACCGATCTCCCATATCATTCCAATCCTGTATTTACTAAACTGATTTCACTCCTCATTCCAGCACTGTATTACTGAACTGATTTCATTTCTCATTCCAGCAATATTTGTCTCTTGAGATATAAATTTTAAACCAATGAATTGGAGGTATATATAGGTTACAACAATCTCATAATTAAATTATACATACATTCCCCATAAGATCATAAATAATAATATCCAAACCAATGAAAAGAAATGGATTTTATAAACATGTAATCATACCATAACCTATTAAAAGAGTCATGTTTCATAATCATTTCATCATGAAGATATATTGTGAAAATAAGAGGGATTCAAAATCACATAACTCATGAAATAGAAACAAATTTCCGAAACATATAACCTATGAATGAGAAATGGATTTCATAAACATATAAACCATGAAAGAGAAAATGATTTCATTAATATATAACTCGTGAAATAGAAATGGGTTTCCTTATGACCTTGACATTTAGCATAACCCATGAATAGAATGAATATGAATGGAAGCATTAGAACATTTGAAAGATGGGTATGAGTAACATCAAGAGATGTCATCTTAGTTGGAAAATAATTTCAAAATATATTTTAAAATAATTTCATGATGAAAATATCATTTATTATTTTAAAAATTAGTTTTAATACATGAAACCATTTTAAAATAATTTTCATATAAAATATATTGAAAAATTATAAATAATAAATTAAATTATTTTTAAAACAGTTTCCCTTGAAAACTTATAAAATAATATTCAAAACATTTTAAGAAATTTTTTATTTGAATCACTTTAAAAACGTATAAATAAAGAATTAAAATATTTTAAAAACGATCTTACTTGAATACATATAAGAGAATATTAGAATTCTTTTGAATCCCATTTCATTTAAAATACTTTGGAATCTTATAAGAATGTCCTGAGAACATTTTGAAAACAATTTTCCATCAGAACATATAAAAGAATATTGAAAAAAATTTCAAAATAATTTTCCATTAAAACATATAAAAGAAGAATGACATTTTCTTAAAAACACATTCCCTTGAAAACTAATTTTAAGAAAATTCTCTTAAAAATTATCCTTATTAAAAAGAAAATAAATCTTCAAAAAAGTTATTTCTAGTAAATCCGTACTTGTCGTACGAGGTAAAAAGAACATTTCCTTTACATGATAAAAAGGTTAGAAAAGAGCATTGTTTATAAATAGACAAGAATATTCCTTCAAATATATTGGTATAATAAAAATAGGGAAAAATTTGATTTTAAATATTATATAATAGTGGTACAATAATTTTAGAAGCCCCTTTTATAAAACATGTTTTTTAAGGAAAATAGATTTCCAATCGAAGAGATGGTAAAGTAAGACTTTCTTAAAAACACTTTCTTATCTATATTATTTAACAATGTGTAGAAAATGGTATCAATACATGAATATATCATGAATTACTATAGTATATGAAATTTACTAAATGTTATTGAGAGATGGATCATGATATTTCATTAATTGAAGCATAGTCATAAACAATCATGAAAAGTGATGTCATTGTTTAAATGAACTCTTATAAATTGGTGCTTAGGGTCATACTCTCCATGTACGAAAAGAAAATTATGTGAAACGTAAAATTAAATTAAAAGATTTATATTCATGATATATATAATTTATGTATATACACCTCAAATAAAAATAATTCTTAACAAAACATTAGTCACAAAAAAGGAAAATTGAAACAAAATTAAAATTTTGAAATGTATAACACATGAAAGAAAATTCATAAAATTTTTATGTTAATAACAATAAATTAAATTATATGAATAATTTAACAAAATCAAGGTAAGTATAAAGACCACTCTAAATGAATGGGTGGTGAATAAATCATGTATATCATGGTAATAACAAGGGAGATGGAATCCCCGTACCTTGTGTCTTAACTCTCATCATACTCATTAATACAAAATATATAATAAATATAAATTTATTATAAATATTTTACATGAACATATTATTATTTCTAATACTATATATGGTTTTACTATGAAATTATATATACCTATTTTTAATAATCATATGTTAAGGAATCACTTCAGGTTATATATTCTTTATTCTTAGCATGTGTCTTAATTAGTTATATATTTGGTATTTATACATTATATATTGGTTTTAAGATTGTAAACTATGATATACATATCATGTATATATTGAAATTTTTATTATAATAACCAATATAAAATTTTAGTATGAAACGAAATACACCGTTCATGGAGACGGTAGGTCGTACGTACACATGAACACTATTTCTGTTTAATTGTTACATTGAAATAAAGAATTTAAAAGACATATATGTATGTATATAAATATATATATTATTACTGTAGAATCATAATATCTTATAAATCTTATATATTCACTAAAACAATTCTTAAGAGAATCCATGTACTATATGAACTAATCTTATCACATTGATGGAATGTTAGTCCACCCTTCCTCAAACGACCCGAATATCCCAAAGGCCTTCTTTTTTTATTGATTTTTGATAACCCCTATTTCAATGGATGTGGGGGAAACCTTACAAGGACTATGTGATTAGAGATTACATGACCCGTATTTCGTAGAGGAAATATATAGACTATAAATACATGGAATTTCTCATCCCTGGCTTCTATACCGTGATATTATCTCTCCACCTTCACATGGCTATTCGACTAGGATTCCCATGCATGCAGTGGGTGGCCCCAAAGAAAACACCATACCCTCCCTTTATTCCTCTTCCGTTAGCATATGTCAAGAGAATATGCATGTATTGAATCCTCATCTGTTGTATGCTCCATGAAGAGTATGTTTGTTCTATTAAGCACAATTTTTAGGTGGCTCGATTTCCTTGATGTGGCCTGAAGGCCTTGGATTGAACGAAGGCCAAGATGGACCTAAGGACCAAACATGTGGCTTGAAAGCCCCAATGGATGAATAGTTTCGACTTATACAGTACTGAACAATACCCCTATAGTTCCTAGTACAACACTACTACAGTACTAGAAATATGTCTCTGCCTGGATTTAAACTTGAGTCTCTTAGATTCACCTATCGAGTCCTCACCAACGGGGTTGAGGCTCTTGTACTCCTCAAATGAAATTATGGTATTGAAACCAAATGGAAAGTAAAAATGATATGCGTTCTAAAAGGAATAAATATTGTTAAATAAATAATTAATATAATATGTAACATATATAAATATATTTCCATCAAAATTTCCTCTATGAGAGTTAGTAAGGAAAATTGAACAATCACCGTTTAGTGAATGTATAGTTCACTATACACATAAAGAGTATGTTCGTTATCCATTAGATGGAGGTGTTTGTAATTTTAGGTTTAAACCATAGCATTAAAAACTTCTAGTATATTGATTTTACTTTTTTATAAAATCAGGGAATAATAATATTTTATAGAGTGGAGAAAGAAAATAAAATAATGGACTTGAGATATGGCATTATCTCTTAATCAGGTAAATACTTTTGGTTTGTGCCAAAATAATTACATTGACTGGGTTCTATCTATGGGAAGTCATCAAGGTGGTAGGGAGAATTTTTTGTAAGAGTATTGGTTAGATATTTTCTGAACTAAAAAGGGTTTATATGTGGGAGGAATTGGGAGAGGTGGTGGCCTTTTATAGGGAAGGAGGAGTGGAACTATTGTAAATATTGGAAGAGAGAATTTTCCCAATGTTTTTCTTATTGAAAGTGGATCCAATAGGGATCTAAAGTCAAGAAAATGGATCACATGTTCTAAATATGTCCACCAAATGGATTTTTGACAACTTTATAGGTCTTTTTTGTCCTTAAGGTTTTGGTTTATTCCCTTAATAAGCTAAAATTAACCTTAATCAATGTAATTAATTTTAATCACATTCAATAATATTTCTGGTCAAAAAAGTATGTTGAACGTATTAAATGATATAAATTATGAATATTCCTAATATGGAATCCATTTTTTCCATATTATAATCACATAATTATAAGAATCTAATTTAAAATTAATCCCATAGTGGGGTAGATAATGCGGGTTTTTAAAGTAAAAAATGTTCAAAAATTTGCAATGTTTTTATATCAATATCATTGAAAAATTGATTATAATTACCGAAATAGGATTAATTGATAAAAATATAATCAAATTAATCTTTAAAACCAAATTAAAATATAATCTATCCTTATAAATAAATCATATGAAAAAACAGTTTGGAATTAAAATCCGGTATTTTTCACTATTCATCAAAAAGTGATGTTTATAAAAAAGTCCAAAAAAACACCAAAAGGTAATCATAAAATTATAAGTTTATAAAATGAATTTTATTTTATCAAATTAAATTTATAAATTTATCTAAAATTAATTTTATTACATTTTTCAAAAGGGCATTAAAATTTGTCCTTCAAGAAAACAATATTTGTAAACATATAAAAACATTACCAAAAATCATAAATTTCATTTTCAATATGATTTATTTATATAAAAAAATATAATAAATATTTTAAAATTATTTATTACTATTCATATAACTAAGATTAATGGAAATTTTATAATTACCTTGTTTATATAATTATAATAATAAAATGATGTTTCGTACAAACATTGGTGTTGCGTGTAATGTACCCCAAGTCAGTTTTGTGTGTAACATATTCCATGTCAGTGTTGTGTGTAATGTGTGCCATGTTTATGTTCCATGTTTTTAATCCCAATTTTCTTTCATGTAACGTATTCTAAGTTTGCGTCGCGTGAAAGGAATGATTGACGTAGTGCATTGCAAGACATAAATGAAAATTCAATTCCTTCAAAAAATAATAATACCTATTATCATGGGGTGTTAAATTATACCCCCCTTAAATTGAATTTACCCAACTGAATTCATTTGGGTTATCCATGATTTAATACATTAAATTTCCATTCATAGAATCCCACATCGTAAAACCGAATCCAAAAACATCCCTTAAAAGGGAATGTGAAAACCATAATGGTTACCAAAAGTATATATAAATAGGTTTTCATATATTATAACATAGGTTGGGAGTAAATATTGAACATGGAAGAAAATCATAAATTTTTATAGGGAGTGATTGAGTTCATAAATCACAGACAAGTGAATGATCATTGAAAAGAGGGGGGCCTCAAGGTCATAAATCTATAATGATTTCAAAGTCCATATGTTTATGATGATTTCTTTGGGGAACACATTTTTCTATCGAGAATGAGATGCCTTTTTCCCCACATTACCAGTTTCCAAAGGTGGGTGACATCTGTCACTTATTCAGGGATGTTTTCTCCTGGATCGAAACGCAGTGATGGGAGGCCGATCTCTCCTTGTGTGGATTCGTCCTCGAAACATGTTATCTAGTTTGGGTCTTCCTTAAAGTTTAAGAAGTTGTTTGTAAAACTCTTGCATGGTTCCATATATTCATGGATGTCTGTTAATTACACTACTTCTGTGAAGACATTCCAAGGGGCCAATTCAAGGAAACAACCTTTGATCAGAGGAGTTGTCACATTGGTCGTCACTGGAATTTCCGGACACTAAAACACTAATGTGTCTAGGTTTCTTCTTCTTATGATAGTGATTCTTGAGGGAGCAGTAGCCTGAGGAATCCCACATTGAGTGTGGGGAATTATATTTCATAGGCATGTCCCTATGGGTTTTCTCAGCTTCCAATGTTTAAAATAGGGTATGACACAAGTTTACCATCTAGTGGAGATAGATCAGACTGATTGAAACACTAATATGAGTGGATCAAATGTATAAATTTCTAGGAGGATGCACCTGAGGGGTTTACTAGATGAGTGGATCAAAACTGCCAATAAAGACAGATATGATGATGTTTGGGACCCTATAAAGGGGATTCCAGGGTTTACCATTGGTTGGGATTAAACCATAGGGTGGTTTCCTACGTACCGTATCCTGAGAGACAGAGATCAAAACACACGTAGTTTTTCAGGGAGAGACATGGAATCGGGGTGTACGGAAATGACATCAACCTGACAACATGTTGGGGATTATGCATGGTTAGTGGAACATCATAAGTGGTACACTCTTGGTTGGATGGTTAAAGATTGTGTGGGGCTTACACATGGTTAGCTACCCAAATGGATGTCATGATTACATTAGGATGTGGTCACCTGGGTAAGAATCAGAATGGATAGGGATGGTTTGTCGATGGATAGAGTTAGTAGGGATGGAAGAGACGTTAAGATGATAGTGATGTTGTCCTTGAGCTTTAGATGGGCTTATTACATATCCCATGATAGGGAACCAAAGTCCACATAGTTTGGTGGGGAGATTGTACACCTGAGGAAGCATCACATGAGAATGAATATATGGGTGGGAATTAGAGTATATAGAACCCCCTAGTTGGGTCACGACCTTCCAGAAACACAAAGTCTCAAGTGAAAGACTAGGATGGAACACGAGTGAATGGATTGTACCTCAGGGGGGCTTCCTATGCATCCTTGTGGTTGGGAATCAGATTCCACATAGTTTAGGATGGGGGGGGGGGTAATGGAATCAAGGTGTACAAAAAAGAAGTAACCCGATAACATGTTGGGTCTTACATGTGGTTTGCTCCCCAAGAACTAGTCAGACACCACTATGTGATGGACAAAGGATACGGGTCCCAGAAAAGGGGATGTCGAAGTTTACATTGTTTGGGGTTAAACCTCAAGGAGGATTCCTACATACACTACCTAGAAGATAGGTATCAAAACCCACGTAGTTTAAATGGGTTTACCAGGGTTTGGGGTTGAACCTCTGGGAGGCTTCCTATGTTCCTGGAATAGGAGACAGGGATAAAAAACCACATTGTTTGAATGGGTTTACCAGTGTTTTGGTTTGAACCTTTGGGAGTATTCCAACATACAATACCAAGGATACAGGGATCAAAACCCATGTAGTTCGAATGGTTTTACCTGTATGTTGGGGGTGAACCTCAGGGAGGCATCCTATATACCCTTTCTAGGAGATAGATATCAAAACCCACATAGTTCTAATGGGTTTACCAGTGTCTGGGGTTGAAACTCAGGGTGACTTCCTACATACCCTACTTAGGATTTAGGGACCAAAACCCATGTAGTGTGAATCTGTTTACCAGTGTTTGGGGTTGAACCATATGAAGGATTCTTATGTACCCTCTCTAGGAGTCAGGGATCAAAACCCACATAGTTCGAATCATTTTACTAGTTTAGGGGGTTGAACCACAAGGAGGATTATTAGGTACCCTCCCTAGGATACAAGGATCAAAACACAGGTATTTCGAATAATTTTACCTGTGTTTGGGGATGATCCTTATAGAGGCTTCCCATGTACCCTGCCTAGGATAGATGGATCAAAACTACTTAGTTCAAATGGTTTTCCTGGTGTTTGGGGTTGAGCCTTGTAGAGGCTTATTAGGTATCATGACAAGGAGACAGGGATCAAACCCTGCATAGTTTGCATGAGTTTACAGGTGTTTGGGGTTAAACCTTAGGGAGGCTTCGTAAGTACCCTTCCTAGGAGAAAGGGATCAAAACCCATATAATTAAAATGGGTTTACTAGTGTTCGTATTTGAACCTTAGGGAGGCTTCCTACATTTCCTACATAGGAGACAGGTATCAAAACCACTTAGTCCAAATGGGTTTACCGGTGTTTGGGGTTGAACCTCACGGAGGCTTCTAAGGTACCCTTATTAGGAGATAGAGATCAAGACCCATGTAGTTAGAATGGTTTTAACAATTTTTGGGTTTGAACCTTAGGGAGGATTCCTACGTACCTTGTCAATGAGATAGGGATCAAAACCCACATAGTTTGAATTGGTTTACTAGTGTTTGGGTTTGAACATTAGGTAGGCTTCTTACTACCCTAGTTAAGATATAGGGATCAAAACCCACGTATTTCAAATATATTTACTAGTGATTGGGGGTGAACCTCAGGGAGTCTTCCTACATACCCTTCCTAGGAGAGAGGGATCAAAACCACATAGTTCTAATGGGTTTACTAGTGTTTGGGGTTGAACCTCTGGGAGGCTTCCTATGTACACTTACTTGGAGACAGGGATCAAAACCCACATACTTCAAATGGGTTTTCTAGTGTTTGGGGTTGTACCTCAGGGAGTCTTCCTACGTAACCTACCTATTAAATAGGGATACAAACCCATGTAGTTTGAAATCATATGGTTTAATGTCATCTGGGATGAGAGGGACACACAGTTTAACGTTATGAAGGATGAGGGTGAGCCGATGTGAAGACAACATGGACTGATGGATTAAGGGCTTGAACTGCAGGGGCGCCTCATACATTCATTTCATATAAGTGGAAAAGATTAAATTCCACGTAGTTCACTTGTGAGATATTAGGAATAAAAAATAAGGTGTCCTAGAGAAGATTCCATGGATGATGCTTACTGTAAGACCACTTGATTCATACTCGGTGCAAGAACAGGAGGCAACAATGACCTGAAGATCGCATCGTGAAAGGTGAGTTTGAAAATAATGGAATGAGGATTATTCATTGGTAGTGGCCTAGAGAGATAGAGATTGTGACTTACTTCTAGATAGATGCCTGATTGAGATAAATACCAATGGGATAGGGGCGGGGTATAGAAACAACTGGTGCCCATCTCGCCTCTGGCATTTGTATACGTAAGAAGAGATGTGGAGAAAAGATGCAACCTCCTACAAGAATGGATAGGGGATTAAACCAAGACGGATTAACATCCTTGAAGAAATATGTTGTTCCATGAATGAAGGATCTCATTCCATGTGAATAAGATATATCTCTCATGGAGAAAAATTGTCATGGAAAATATCTGAGGCGGGGTACCTCATGTCTATTGCACGGGGTGATGCCACATGTAGGGGTCATGTGCTAGGGATGATGGTTCATGGAATTTTAAAGTCCTTCTTCTCAAACAATGAGGATTTTCTCCCCACCCCTAGGGAATACAAAACTTCTTCACTTTTACCCTTGTTGATGGGAAGTCATCGATGATGCCGTGTGGATAGGAGGTTGTGGAGTGATCCATTGATGGCCTGCTACAACTACCATGCTCTTTATTACACACTTAATCATATTTTTTTACATAAAACCTTCACTTGATAAAACATAGAATATCAGGAGGTCTAGTGTCTTTGGTGCTGAGGAATTTATATAACAACTTAAAACATGAAATACATGTCATTATTGAAAACATGTTTTACATGACCACAACATTCCTTCGTATTTAGCAACACATGAGATAACCTAAGGACATTCATAAGAAATGGGTGAGCTATAAAGACCAGTAAGGGAGTAAAAAAGTCATAACATGAATAATATAATACATTCTATGAATTATAATATCAATAGATCATAAGAGAAACATGAACATAAGGGCATGATATATCATGGTTATCATAACATGGAAATGAGACAACAAAATTTAACATGATATTATCATGAGCCAGGGCCCATTTCACATAGAACATGAGTAATGCATCATTCAACTTGAATTATCATGATTAAAACCTCATTTCACTTGATGTATCATGATACTAATCTTTACCCAATGCATTTAAGTGCTATATTGGTGCACCCTTCTTAATCATTTTATTTTATGCATAGGTGTGCTACATGGATCATATAACAAAGATTCATTAAACATATTCATTTATTCCAATATAAAAGAATGTGTAACTCATACATGAAACTATATAATCAATAAGTAAATGTGTATAATAGTAAATACCCTTGATAGAAAATTTTTTATGGTATTCACTACAAAATGACTGTGTCTTGGAAAATCACGGTGCAATTTGGGAACCATAACGACAGGACATACGAATTAACAAAATTGGTTGATGAGAGAGAAATGTGTGACTCATCACATTTATGTGTAATGGATAGTAAGGGGGTAATATATAAACATGTCCCAATATATGTAATGGAATTTAGATTCATAAAACGAAATAATAGATTGAATGTAAATGAGGAGAGAGAAATCCCTTATGGAATTTCATCATGGTAACTGGTGTAAACGAAAGGCATTAATGAGAGTGAAATGGGTCTATCCTTATTCCAACATAAGGAAGAAATTATAGGGTAGGTTCAAAATCATAACCGATCATTTTTAATTTAAAATACATGTGTATTGAAACATAAAGAAACATGGAAAAAAATGGGAGAGGAAATAAACCCTAACATGGACGTGTGATCCAAATGCTTGGGAGAGGTTTGAGATAGGCATATTGAGAGCATTGGGAACCTTGGGAAGATTCTAGATGGAGTAGAGAAAGGGTTAGTCGAGCTACAAAAGCATTGAGTGAAGATGAAGTGGGATCTTGGGTGGGTTTATATAGGAAAAGAGAGGGAATTATTTATTATTTAATTTTTGGACACTACATATTAAACTAATAAAAAACAATCTCAAGGTTTTTTCCAAAGGGTAGTGGAAAAAATTATTTTATAAGTCCAATGTCCACACTTCTTAAAATATTAGGCGAGGTTATATGGAAGTGAGTCAAGCTCTCAAGGAAAATATTTTAAAAGGTTAAATATTTTATAAGCCTTGGAGAGTCCTATAAAGCTTTGTAAAGTAAATCAAAAAATATAAAATCACATTATATTCATTTTAAGACATATATTGTCGGAAAAAAATTATATGGTTTTATTACATCACAATTAGGTGATTATGTTGTCATAAAACACATTATATAATTAAACGATATTTAATTTTTACCCATAAATTTGATTGTCTTAGAAAATTATCAAAAATTCACTTTTGGAAAATTTTGACATCCTGATTCCAAAAATAATATTCATTTTATGTAAATAATTTTTTAAATATGTGAATTTTTACATTTAAAATAAAATTTTCATTTATAAAAAATTCATGGGTTTTGAAAAAAAAATGCTTTCAAACCACAATAAATTTTACAATTTTATTCCTAAAAATTTTACGATCAATTGTATTTAAAAATTAATTTATTAATAAAATTTTATTAAAATATTATTTAATTCATAAATCCATTAATTCATCAAAATAGATTTCTTAACTAAAAATAAAATTTGTGCTTCAAAAACAACTTACAAAGTAACAATAACAAAATGAATGCATATTATTTATTATGTACAAAAATAATTCACATAATCATAGTGATAAGGTCTTGTTACATAACCCCTTCTAACACCCGCATAAGACTGAATTGTAAGGTGTGCGTTGGTGACAAAATCTTGGGGTGGCTCGGATAAAATCTCCCTAGTGGTAATCTCTATAAACTTCCACTTCTCCCATAGGTGGTTTCATTCGAGCTTAATGTGTTGAACCTCAGCTTGGGTTCGATCAAGATTGAATCCCAATGATGCCACCTCCTTTCTGAGTTCCAACAAATGGTCTTCGTATGAAGCAATTATACTAGATGAGGCCATCGTTTCCTTTGTCTAAGTAAATTACTTTTGTTAAATCCATATATTTATTCTATTCATGAGATCACTGTTTAACAGGTATATTAATAATGGTCATAATTCTTAATGATATTTGGAAATACAAAATCATAAAATCAAATAAGTGCATATTTTATATAACTATTTTACATAATAAGAAATTTAATATGATCAAGATGAATTTTCAATAATAAAATTTTGGGTCATTACAATATTCCCTCTTTAAGAAATTTTGCTCTCGAAATTTACATTTCCCCAACTAAATCAGATACGGGTAACTCTGCTTGATCACTTCCTTGGATTCTCACATTGCCTATTCAAAATTGTAGTTTCACCACATCACCATGACGATGGGCATTGTCTTATTTTGTATAACTTTTTCCATACGATATAAGATCATTACCGACTTCTCTTCTTAGGAGAGGTCATTCTGCAATGGTACCACCTCTGGATTTAGTACATGTGATGGGTCAGGTATGTACTTCCTCAAGAGTGATACATGGAATACATTATGTACATGAGATATGTTCGATGGGATTTCTAGTTGATATGACCTTGCTCTAATACGATCAAGGATCCAAAAATGGGTGATGTACCTTAGACTAATCTTTACCTTCTTCCCAAATCTAATAACTCTATTCCATGGTGATATACGAAGGAATACCTTATCTCTGACATCAAATTATAGGTTTCATCGATTATTATCATCCTATCTCTTTTGTTAACTCTGAGAATATTTAATGTGCTGCTAGATAGTCATAACATTCTCCACTTTTTCTATTACCATTTATGGACCTAGGAGTTTTCTCTCCCCAACATCATCCCAACATGATGGGGTTCTGCACCTCTTCCCCTAAAGGGATTCAAAATTATACATATGGATTCCTGAATTGAAATTGTTGTTTTAAGAGAACTCAACTAGATGTATATGTTGATTCCATCCTTCTTTGAAGTCCATTGAGCATGCTCTTAACATATCTTCAAGTGTTTGGATAGTCCACTCAGATTGTCCATTAGTTTAATGATGATAAGCTGAAATAAAGTTTAGCACAATATTCAGAGCATGTTGAAGACTCGTAAAAATTATAGAGGTGAATCATGGATATTTATTGGATACAATTGATATTGGTACTTCATGCATCATTATTATAAATCTTTTTTGTGGAGCTATCAAAAATATTTATAACATAGTGCAGTATAGGGGCTGACCTATGTCCTTCTCTTAAGAAGCTATTTTGGTCAATCAATCACTACTTATAATTAAATTTTTTTTATTAATTATAATAAACAAATAAATATAATTGTTGTTTTATAAATGATAATGCAAGATAATGGAATGTAAACATGTAATGCATAATGAAAACATAATGAATGTAGATAAAATGTTGTTAGACAGAAAGAAGATATTCCCAAGAGAATCACTCAGATTAAACTTTCATATTATCAGTATAAGTTTCAAATTTAATTAGTAAAAACACTCCATATTATGTGTTAATATCCACTTCTATATCTGGTTTTGAATATATAGTGCTATCAATGATCACTGAGAGAACACACATCCACCTCCTCGATCGAGGGAAAATATTATAGAAGAAAAAGTTAAGCCTCAGGTGGAAAGTGAAGATACAAAGGCACCTCACCCAATATGATCCCCCAGGACATAAATATAATAAAATAAGATTAAATTAACATGAATGTGCAATTACTTTGTTTCAACACTGGATTGATCCCCTGGGAAGTTCATCAGGTTAGTTACTCATGATCACGAGTATAAGAGATCACAGTTGAGAAAATGGTGTGAAAAAAAAGAAAAACAAGAGAATGATATGAATAAGAGAAAAATAAAAACAAATCAATATACTATTAAAATTTAATGAAAATTAAAAAAAATAGAAAATTTCCACACATAAGTACCAATGCTTTGAGAAGGGCGATGATAAATATTTATAGGGAGAGGGGGTGAAAGAATTTGATCTAAAAATCAACTCCAAATGTCTCTACATGTATTCCCCATTAATTTGTTGAATTTGTAACAATTTTTATTCTTCAATGTTGTTCTATAATATCTCATATGTTCACCTTTTACATTTTAGATTTACTGACTTCCAGATGTAGGAGTTATGGCTGACTTAATCAGAGCCCTTTAATCTTTCCATTTGACTCACCAAATTTCAATGCTTTAACTTTTCATCCCATTATGACCATCCATCTCATCGATTCATGATATTGAGTCTTAATAATAGTTGTTACACACATTATTTAGCATCCCTCCCAAAAAATTTAGTCATTTTTGAAACGTTCTTCAAATGTTATGAATTAGTTTCTCTAAAGAATTGTTTCTTTTTAGTGAGCGGTTTCATCTTCCACATGTCACTACCATTCAACTAATTATTTAATGATAGTATTTTTTTAAAATCATTAAAGACTCTAATTGTGTAATCCTATTTAATTTACAGATAAATATATACATTTGGAGGTGTGTGCATCGAGTTATGATTCTTTTACATCAGTGGGGCCCATGCTGTCCTCTCGGGAAATCTCCCAAATTAAATGAATTTTTTTTCAGGCCTCTAAATGCTCGAATCATAATTTCCTTCTAATGAAATGTTATAGGAAAAAAAATCATGTATCTAAAAAAACTACTCACACAATTTGGAATAATAATTTAAATTTTATAACCAAGACAGCCTTATCATAAAAATCTGTCAAATTTCCAGATTTAACCATTTTGGGCCTTTTAGATCAAAATACAACTAAAACCTTAATATGTGAAAATTGAGAAAATAGTAATACTATAGTGGGATTATAAAAAATTATTTACAATATAAAATTTATGAAAATTTGAGCTTCATCGCTCCCCCTCTCTTAAACATTTCACTCTAGGTCAATTATCTTACATTCAAATCAAAATCCACACAACAATCAAAAATGAGAAAATATAAATGATCTTATCAAAAATAGAATTCCATCAGGTATCATCTATGAAAAACAATTATCTTTCATTTTTATTTGAATCATTCAAATTTTTTCAACCTCAAAAATCAGTCGATGGTCCAATCATAACCTACCTCACATTGAATTTTATGCGAGTCTTCACTCAAGGGAAATTGAATCTAGAGTTTTGCTCAAACTTAGAAATCGCTTGTATCACCATAGGCTTGTGAAAATTCTCATTTCTCCATAGCATGAATCAATAAAAATAATTCAATCATGAGGTATATAATTAAAGGTTCAAATTATTCTGTGTCATATAGTTTTTGGGAAAATGATTGAAATAGTTTCATTCAAGAATAAAGATGTTGGACTCTTAAGTACAATGCATTATTAATTCAAGTGAAAACACATGAAATTACTCTCAAAATCCTGCAGAAGAATGTTGAAAAATACACCACCCTCTTTTAGGACATGGTACATGAGAAAATAAGTGATTAAAAGGAATGATATCATCTATATTCTCTCTTTTTTTAATATAAAAAAAGGAACAACTTTATTTTTTTATGGATTTTTGTCATGGAGGTTGACCTGCAAATTTAACACAATGAATGAATTACAATTCATGGACTTGATTTTTTATAGGAAATGATTCACTAAGGAATTTACAATGAATAATTCAAGATCATCACCATTTTTTCATTTTTTTAGAGAAATCGATAAAAAAACTAACAATGAAATGATGAAACATGCCCTATTCTTTTATTATCCACTGCCCAAAATATTGACACACATCTCGCAACACCCAAAAATGAAACACATCCCAATTAACACGCATGAAAGGACCTTACCCCACACTCAAACGTGAAATATCCATGAAAAAATAATAAGAGTGTATGTAGATAAGGTATAATCAGCATGTAATGTGGCTTAAAACTATAAGGCATATCATGGAATCTAAGGGCTTATGAAGGATAAATGTAAAGGTGGGTCTCAAGATAAAATATGGCTATCCAAGGATATGACTCAATAACTTCAAATACATTCCATGAAATCAAAACCATCGAATGAGAAAAATCACAAATTCTGGTTCTCACAAAAAATTCATGTTTCTCTCATGAAAGTTTGGGTTTTGGGAAGAATATGTTAAAGTGGTTTAGAATAGCTAACAGGACTAGAAAAATATTTTTATTCAGTGTTTCATGAAAATGGATTTCAAAAATCCGTCAATATAATAAAAATGCTTAAAAATACATTTTAAGGAAAAATAATTTAGATCAACAATTATTTAAAATCCATTATTTCAAAAATCATTTCAACACTTTAAAAATCAATTGATGCTTGAAAAGTGAAAAGATTATTCAGTAAAGCTCAAAAATACTAAAAATCTGATAAACAAAAATGAAAAGCACACAATAATATCTAATTAGGGTGACACTCCACCACAATAAAATTTTACTACCACTTATTTTAACTCAAGAAAATATAAATATAAAGGTAGAAAAGGAAAGGGAAGGAAAGATACAACCTGCTATTATTTTTGTAGTGGATTCCTTGAGTTAAGATCATAGATAATACCATTAGACCTAGAAATAATGAAATTAAATAAAGAATACGAAAAATAAATAAAAATGAAATAAAAATAGAAAAGTTGATAGAACATGGTTTGGACCCCGATCTGGGTGCTAGGATTTCACTTCCCCTAGTCAGGAAGTTGTAGTGTATTATACACAATCAGATGGTGGGTGTGGTTTCATTGAGATGAACCACCACGTGTGACTTTTACCGATGTACATGAGTAAACAATGAATGTAGAGAACCCCAAATAAGATAAGATAGTTCCCAACCCTCAAGAAAGAGTACTGATAGAATTTGAGTTCAAGTGTTAGAGGGAATAGAAGATATGGGTGATCTTTGTGAACTTCTATGGTTTCCTCCTCCATATGGTGTGAACATTTTTGTTGAGAAAGTAGTCACACCACCACATATTTTTCCAAATCTTCTTATTCAATAATCTCTACATGGGTAGTCTTTTTTTTAATCCAAAGTCTGCCCCATTTGTGCTCTATCATAAATTTCAATGAAAGACAAGTTAAAAAACAATTTAGCATAAATAAGATTAAAACAGAAAGAATTAATAAAGAAATATTCCCTTTCAAGTACGTCATCTTGGTAATTGATCTCTTCTGGAATGACCATTGGAAACTCGATCTCAGTAGATGAATCTTCTTCATTATCATCCAAAGAAATAGAGGTGTATAAATTAAATGATGTTTCATTATAAAGGATGGGAAGATCATGTTTCAAGTGATATTTAACAATGTTATTCCATGATTCTTCCCAAATATGTTGATCTCCCACCAGTTCATCAGATAGAATGTTCACATCAAGGACCTCCTCAAGAAATGGTTGATTTAGAGATGATTTAATTTTTTCCTTTATAAGTTCTTTCTCACATGCCTTAGGTTCTTTAACATAAAAAATTATTGGTTAAATCACATCCACCTCCTGTTCTGGTTCAGGTTATGGCTCAGGTTCATATTTCTCGTGGTATGTGCGTACATATTTTGAAATCCATTTTATTTGCCTCTCCAGATTGTCACATTATCACTAATCCTTTGAAACTGAGCATCTAGATCATTACAAACATTTTCTAGCACCTGAGAGTGTTCAGTCCATGAATAGTAATTTAAATTAAAATGCATCATGAACAAATAGTTTTTTTAAGTTTTGTTTGAAATTTATGATTTTTTTTATTTTTTTAAATAAAAGAAAAATATTTTAATAAATGTGAATTAAAATAGTGAATGAATAACAATTGGATCCTCGGCATCGACGCCAATTTGTTGAAGTGTTTTCATGCACGCTTTCACAAATATTTATAACTAAGTGCAGAATAGGGGCTGACCTAGGTCGTCCTCTTGAGGAGCTTTTTTGGTCAATAAATCACATATTCTAATGCAGAAAAAATGATGTTAGACAGAAAGAAGATATTGTAGAGAGAATCACCCAGATTGAACATTCATCGTCTCATTATTAGTTTCAAATTTAATTAATAAACACACTCCATCATATGTGTGAATATACTCTTCTACATCTAGTTGTGAGTATATAATACTCTTAACGATTGCCGAGAGACAACACATCCACCTCCTCGATCGAGGGAAAATATTAGAGAATAGAAAGTAAATAATAGGGTTGAAAGTGGAGACAGAAATGATCCTTACCCACTAAGACTCCCTTGAACTAACTCTAAAAAAATAATAAACAATTACCATGAATGTGAAATGACTTTGGTTTAACACTGGATTGATCCCTTAAGATGTTCCCCAGGTTAGTTCTCATGATCACAAGTATAAGAGATCACGGTGGAGAAGAATGGCGTTGAATGACAAAAGATAAATAATTAGAATGAGATGAATAATAGAAAAATATATTAAAAATTCATAATATTATTACAATGGAATTAAACCAAAAAATAATATAAAATAGTAACATAGAAGTTACAATGCTTTTAGAATGGGTGATGTTAAATTTTGATAGGGAGAGAGGGTGAAAAAATTCTCTCCTAAAATCAAATCCATGTGTCTATGCATGTATTTCCCATTAATTGGATTAATTTTTAATAGGTGTATTCATAAAATTTGTTCCATAATATATCCTATTTTCACATTCAATATTTGATCTATATTTAATTTTTGATGTAGGAGTTATGGCCGATGTAATCAGAGCTATTTAATCTATCCATTTGACTATCCAAATTTCAATTCTTCAACATCCCATGCCATTATGACCCACCAAACCATCGATTCACATGTTTGGGCCATAATAAAAGTAATTCCTCACTAGATTTATAATCCCTTCACGAAATATGGGACATTTAGGATACTTGTTTCAGATGTTATTAATTTATTTCTCAATGGAACTATTTCTTTTTGTGATCTGTTTCACCTTCCACATGTTTCAATCGTTAAAATAGTGCCTTAATGATAATATTTTGACATTAAACTCATAAATAACACTATTTATTTAGTCCAATTTCATTTATAGATGGAATTAATTCATTTTGAGGTGTGTGCACTGAGTTATTTTTCCATTAATTCTATGGGGCCCATGTTTTTTGCCCAGAAAATCTCCCAAGTTAAATGATTTTTTGGGACTCTAAATGCTATAATCATCATTTCCTCCTGAATCCAAAGTTATATGAAATAATCCAAGGATTTTAGTAGAAAAATAATCACACAATTTGAAGTAATAATGTAAATTATATGAAAAAAATAACCTTATGATAAAAATCTGTCAAATTTACAGATTTAAACATTTTTTGCATTTGAGCTCAAAATACCACTAAAACAAAAAAATGTGACAATTAATCTCACAATAACACTATGATGGGAATATAAACAATGATTTAAATTATAAAATGTTAGATTCATCACCTTACCATATCTCTGATTTATATCTGTGCTAGTTGTTCCCATGAGAAGTCCTCCCGAATTGCAATGAAGTGTGAAATCTTTATAAGATGATCCACAACAACCCAGGTAGTGTTGTCTCTTTTGGATGTCTTTGTAATTTCAATGACAAAGTAAATGGTTATGTTCTCCAATTTTCATGCTGGTATGGGTAATGGTTTCATCATCCCCTTATACTTCTCCCTCTCAGCTTTCACCTGCTGACATACCAGGGACATTGATGTATACTTAGCAATCTCTTTCCTCATGTTATCCCACCAATAATGCTCTCAGATATCTTGATATATCTTTTTGTTTCCTAGGTGAATGGAGAAATATGAACTATGTGCATCATCTAATTTTTTTTCTTTAACTCTGGATTTCATGGAACACATAGTCTTCTACCAAATCACACAATTCATTCATCATTAACATTGAACTCTGAGGATTTCACTTTTCTAATAGTTTCCACTTTCATCTAAATTCCCACATTATCCTTTTGAGCATCCTTTAAACATTCCAAAAGAGACGGTTGAGAAATCATTTGTGAAAGGATTGATTATGTTCCCTTCTTATGATTCCCATGTCCATCATTATCAAATCATAGAAGATTGGATCCTTTTCAATTCTCATCAATGAGAGAATTGTTCTATCCTTTCTACTTATAGCATCTGCCACCTAGTTCTCATTTCTAGGGTGGTAATGAATTGAGCAGTTATAGTCTTAGATCTGCTCTATGCATCTTCTTTGGTGCATATTCAACTCTTTCTCTATGAATATATACATGAGGATTTTGTGATCTTTGTATGTTTCTTACTTCTCCCGAAAGTGGTAATGTCATGAAATTTTCAATGCAAATATTACTATGGCCAATTCCATATCATGTGTTGGATATTTATTCTCATTACTCTCAATTTTCATGAAGCATAGGAAATGAATTTGTCATTTTTCATCAACAAACAGCCTCAACCCTTCATCGAAGAATCACCAAATACCCCAAAAGTTCTCACTTGTGGGTAGTGTGAGCACAGACTCAGTGATAAGCCTTCTTTTCAACTCATTGAAGCTATCTTATTATTCATCACTCTAAAAAAATTATTCATTCTAAGTTAGCTTGATAAAAGGGTTTTATTATCGTCAAAAATGTCTCACTAATCAGCGATAATATCCATCTAACCCGAGGATGCTATATATATCTGTTACCGATTCTGGTCTCAGCCATCCCTAAATTACAGCTGTCATGGATGGATCGACAAATATCCCATTGCTTATGATGATATGACTGGAGAATGATACATCCTTCAACCATAATTCACACTTGTTGTACATTTCATATAGTTTATCCTTTTTCAAGGTCTCTAGTACAGTTCTAATATTATCTGTATGACCCTTCTTGGTTTTGGAGTATAATAGAATAATGTCTATAAATACTACCACAAATTTTTAAGTTAATCTCCAAAGACTCTATTCATCAATTCCATGAATATTTCTGGAGCATTAATGAGTATGAATAGCAATACTATGAATTCATAGTGCCCTTATTTTGTTCAAAAAGTAATTTTGGGGATATCCACCTTCTTCACCCTTACTTGTCAATATCTTGATTGCAGATCCACCTTGGACAAGTATTATTAACCATGTAGCTGATCGAACAATTCATCAATTTGTGGAAGAGGATACTTGTTCTTTATTATTATTTGGTTGAGATCACGATAAAAAATGAAAATATTCATTGACCCACCATTCCTCTTGACGATGTGGACTGGTGCCCCCCATAGTGAAGCTCTTGGGCATAGAAAACCTTTATCCAGATTATCCTGTAGTGGTTTCTTCTACTCCTCAAGCTCCACAACAACCATTCTATACATGGTCTTGGATATTGGAAAAGCCCGAGGTATATGATCAATTATGGATTCAACATCACTTCTAGGAAGAAGACTAATAAATATCTCAAAAAAAACTTCAGGGAATTCCCTCACAATTCGCATGTCTTCAGAGATGGTTTCTTCCTTAGAATCATTCATCTGATAAAGATACACATGATCATAGGGGATTAAAATCCACATTGAAGATGATGGATCTAATGAAGATTCTTCCCAATCCTTTCACTTGTACAGAATTGGGGGTCGATTCACTATATGGATAGTGATTTACCTCCCATGGAAATTTATGTTGGCTCTATTTTAGGAAATCCAATACATGACAATAATGACATAAAATTCCCCCATAGGGAGTATGGTGAGCCTCACTGAGAAGTTCAATCCACAAATTATGATATGGGAGGAGTTATATTCATGGGATGAAATGATTTCTTGATCTTCTATTCCCACCGACATCATTACTTCCATAACTTGTGGTGGTGTTGAGATTTTTCTACTAAACTTTTTGGATATAGATGAATGCATAAAACTAAAATCAAAAAGTACATTCACTATTCATGAATGAATAACTAGCATACCTATCACCACTTCGTTGTCGAGGTTCACTTCGGAGGTAGTGATTGAAAAATATTGCCCTTACTGCCTTGGAGGTTTTTAGTTTCCTCTGAAAAACCATGTCTTAGGGCACTGGTTTTCAAAGTTCCCCGGTTATTTGTCATTGATGAAATGGAGAATGTATGAGGGTCAAATGGAGAGTTCCCCTCCTATGTGGCAACCGTGGGTTTTTCTTGTCGGTAGTTAATGGCCAGGTTCACTTCTCTTCCACACCTAAAGCATTTCCTCATCCCCTTCAAGAAATTTCTAGGGTTCTTATTTCAGCACATTTAGCATGTGGGGTGTTGAATTTTCATAGAACCATCAGATTTATCCATTGGACCACCAGAATTGAATTCCACCTTATACTTCTTATCACTATGATACCCCTGAGATTCACTGATCTCCATTTCAACTTTGAGGGAACGTCAGACAATTTCTTCATAGCTAACGCAGTCTCGGATCACTATGTATTTTTGTAGGCTAGGTTTTAGTCCACCAAAGAAGCCATCAACCTTGCATTCGAGGGTAATGATTAAAGCAAGAGGTGTATCGTTCAAGCGTTCTAATGTTTTCCTCATATGCTCCGATTGATTAGTTGTCTTTTTTCATGAGGTAATCGAAGTCCCTTTCTATCTTACATAGGATGGTTTGAGTAAAATATTTATCAAAATACCTTTTTTGGAAATAATTCAATACCAATGCCTCGATCTCCCCCTCGGGCATCATATTTTTGATCAATTCCCACCATTGATTTGCTTCACCCTCCATATGATAAGCATCCCGAAGTAACTTCTCTTGTTCATAACATAAAGGGTAGAGAATATATGCTCAATGGAGTTGATCCATTTTTTGGAAATTAAGGGATCAGATGATCCATTAATTGTAGGAGGCCTTTGTCTCATGAATCTCTTGATTGTGACTTGTTATTTCTTGGGGGCTGAGGGTTACTATTCCTCTTGACCTATGTTTCATTTCAAAACAAGAGTTAACTAAGAGAGTATCTTGACAAATTTCACGATTCTCGCGCCCACAATATTGGGCGTCTCATTAAAATAGTATTTACATTGATCTTCCCATTGGTTGTTAGCTCGAATCCTCCTTTTACTGGCCATTGGATAGAATAAAAGTAAAGTTATGGGTATCACATAAAGTGTAATCTAATGAAAAAACGGATAACCTATAAATTACATTTATTTCATTAACTTATATATGTTATCCATGATCTACTTCCCAACATATATTATTAGGGGAATTTTTTTATTCACATAATAACGGTTTATACTACGCTTATGAATTTACAAAAGTATATCTCATGGCAGTGTCGTAACCAATAATGAGGCAAGGCCAGTTGTTGTGCATCGGTTCCCATTCTATTTTATCTCAAAGTGGTGTTTTTAGGTTTTACCCCTATATATATCTTTACCAGATATTCATCTACCAGCTATTATCCATACAAGGATGTATTTTATTGATAAACCAATTAATCAGTACTCACCAAAATTTAGGAATGTTTTTATTTTACTTAGTCTTATCCCTAAAGCTTTGACTAGGGTATTCTAATCCTAATCCAAAAAACAACTAAACACGTCCTCGGATACCAACTATAACAACCCTTCTACTTATTACACACTTAATAATATTTTATATCATAAAAAATTCACTTGATTCAACATAAAAGATCGAGAGGTCTAGTGCCTTTGGGGATTAGGAACATTACATAACAGCATCAAACATGATATACACATCTTTATTGAAAACTTGTTCTACATGACCACAATATTCCTTTGTACATAGAAATTAAGGAGATAACCTGAGGACATCCATAAAAAAGGGTGAGATATAAATTCCAGTAAGGGAGTTAATAAGGTGTAACATGAAGAAAATAGTACATGTTAGGGAATTGGTTTACAAATGGATCATAAGAAAAACCTGAACATAATGGAATGATATTACATGATTATCATAACATGGAAATGTGGTAACACATTTAACATGATATTATAATGATCCAAGGATTACTGAATATGTATCATGAGTAAACCCTCATTTCACATGAATTAGCATGAGTAAACCATCATTGCACATCACATATCATGATAATAATCATTACCCAATGCATTGGAGCACTATCAGAATTTTGGTATGGTAACATGTTTACAAGGGAGAAATTAATGAGTGATAAAGGGGTATATAATCATTCAAACATATGTATGGATGTATAATAGAGGTTATAAATCATACCCCAACTTTTATAATTGAAAATAAAAGGGTATATAAACATAAAGAAACTTGAAGAAAAATTAGAGAGCATGAAATCCCTTACATGGAAGTGTGATCTAAAGTCTTGGGAGAGGCCTGATAGAGGATTATTTAAAGGTAGGGGAACCTTATGAGGATTCTAGTGAGATGAAGGAATGGGTTGGACGAGCTCTAAAGTGTTTGAGTGAAGAGGAAGTGGGGTCATGGGTGGGTTTATATAAGAAAATAGAGAGAATTCTTTATTATTTATGTTTTGGACACTACACATTAAACTAATCAAAACCACAAACAATACCATGGTTTTTCCCATGGATTTTTCCAATGGGGAGTAGAAGAAATTATTTTAAAAATCCAATGGATGAACTTCTTAAAATATTTGGCTTGCTTATGTGGAGTGAGTCACAGTCTCAAGGAAAACATTTTTAAAGGTTAAAATATTTTATAAGCCTTGAAGGGTCCACTAAAGCTCTGTAATTTAACAAAAAACAAACCTAAAATAACATTATTTTAATGGTAAAACATATGTTGTCCAAACACCCCATTTATAGTATTTTATTACATCACTATCAGGTCATTATGATGTCATAAAACACATTATATAATTAAATGGTATGTAATTTTTACCCAAAAAATTGATTGTGTTAGAAAATTATGAAAAAATCACTATTTGTTAATTTTTATGCCCTGATTCAAAAAAAATATTAATTTTATCTAAATAATTTTCTAAATATTTGAATATTTTCTTTTAAAATTAAAGCCAACATTTACTAAAAATTCATGGGTTTTGACCAAAATAGATTTGAAACCATAATAAAAAATAAAATGGTATTCCTAAAAATTATACTATTATTTATATTTAAAAGGAAGTTATTAAAAATATTTAATAAAAATTATATTTAATTAAAAAATCCATTAATTCATCAAAATACATTTATTAAATAAAAATACTAATTTTTCTTTCAAAACTACTTATAAAGTGACAATAATAAAATGAATGAATATTCTTTATTATATATAACAATAATGCACATAATCATAGTGCTATGGTCATGTTACATAACCCATTATAATGACCTCCTAAGACCGAAGGGTATAGTGTGTGATGGAGACATACTCTCTGGGTGTCTTGGTTAACATCGCTCGGTTGGTAATGTCAATCCACATTCACTTATCCCATAGGCAGTTCTGTTTGAGCATAATGTGTTGAAGCTCGGATTAGGCGTGATCAAGAGAAAATCCCAATTATGCCACATCCTTTCTGAGCTCTAAAAAATGGACTTGTTGGGGAGAAATTTTACTAGATGAGGCCATCACATCCTTTTTCTGAGCAATTATACTGTATTTTTTAAAGCCTTATATTTATACTAATCGTGTGGTCACTGTTCCACGAATATATTAGCAATAGTCAACAAAATTTAATGGTATATTCAAATCAAAAATCATAAAACCAAATAAGTTCATATTTTGTATAACCATTTTACATAGTAATACATTTCATATGATCCAGCATAATTTTCATTAATAAATGTTTGGTTCGTTACAGTCACATTAGTGTGGCTATGCGAAGAAGAAATAATCGTTAGCGTTCCTATGTGAAAAATCACGAGGAAAGGAAAAGAAATATGAAGCACCACCCAAAGGACATTGAAATAACTTCGTATAAACCCAAAGAGCAATATAAGTGAATGTTTTTTAAAGCAAAATGGTTCACAAGAAGGGACATTGTGAAGCTATGGTGCTCCACAAAGGGGAGAGACTTCAAGAAGGGGTATGCATCGTGAAATGGAGTGTCCTATCCTAGGTGTGGGTTATACATGCGTATAAAGTGTGATTTGTGAAGTGAATGTAATTTCACAGAGTAGGAATTTGCAGAGCATGGGTTACATTCAAAGAGCGACACTACAATGTTATGTATTTCACAAAGCACAATGATCCTACCTCAGCATGGGGTCCACAGGTTCATGGAATGTATTTTGTGAAGCTTGAGTGCTTTGCAAAGACCTGATTTACCTTAGGGATCTCCTTCCTCTACAATGATCCATGGGATTCATGAAGGGTGTCCCTGCATGAAGAGGGGTCATATTTGGGCTAGGGGAAAGGTATTTTGAAATGCTCAAATACCTTAATGAGCTCATTTTTTCTCAATGCTTCACAGAGTAAATGGGATTTTTGACATCAGAGCTAAGAACATGAAAGGTAAGGGTATTCGTCGTTTGGGTATGGGAGAATCCTAGTTTTTATAGGTGATAGGAGGCATGAAGCTCTAACAATGCGTTGTGAAGATGATTTCACTTTTCCATTGTAGGCGAATTATGTTTAGTTTTTCGTAAACGCAGAGTCGACAGTTATCCCCTTCATGGTGTAGTGGCCTCCTTAATTTCCTCCGTATCACTTGAAGATGATTTTTTTTAATTTCAAAGGGATCACAGATGAGATATTTTTTCCCTCCACAGTACTAATCCTTCTGTCAATTTCATTGTATCCACAAACTCATCCGCCTATTTACTTTGTGGTGATCATAGAGGTGGATACAGCTTCACATTAGCTGAGATGACGAGGGGCTTTAGGAAGGTGCTTCTTGATGTATCCCCTTTTATCATTGGTGTGATCGGTGTATTTTTTCAATGCACACATTTTGGAGCTAATAAATTCCCCACTCAGACATGGATCCGAGGGGAAAACGAGGGTCCATTTCAGACAGAAGATCACAATTGTTTTTGGGTAATCTCAAAGATAGATCATGAAGCAAGGTCAAAATGGTGATAGGTGATGAATAAGGTGAGAACGATGTGAAGTTAACCATGGCCAGGAACTCTGCAACGCTTAGAGATAATTGTCTACAAATATAAAAGGAAGACCCCTGTTTTTTCTTTAATTATCTACGCATTTTTGTTATTAAGAGCCATATTCAGGAAGCTTCGCATGCTCTGAGACCGCTCTTTGTAAATCAGACCCAAATTTTCTTCTGTGACCTGTCTTAGCAATCTAGAACTCTATAGTTTGTGCCTAAAAGGTCTGTAGAATTCCACTGTTACTTGTATCGGTGATCTAGCTCTGCGGTCATGCTCTACGATCAAGCTCTGCGATCGAGCTATGTGATCAAGATCTGTGATCGATCTCTATGATCATGGAAAAAATATTTATAAGGTTTTTGGACAACATGGCTCACCAAGAAGATTCCAGGGGGGTTCCTTGTAGATAATAACCATAGGGCAGAGATGACAGACAACCTAGGCATCATGGAATGTTTGTTGAGCCATTCGGACCACAAATCCATACTGGATCTCTTGTTAGAATTATAAATGAACTACCATATGTGAAAATCACTTCCCATATATGGCTTTGGTTGAGGGATGATGTTCTCATTCATGAGGCTAGAAGGGATGAGCTAGTCTATTAGTTCAAAAGTATGCCATGCCCGTGCCAGTGGTTTAGCGCTGCCGACTGCAATACATGGTAGGATCAAACACCTGTCAATGTCGAATGATTGTATAATCATGTTAGCAATGTTGATGTGACAAATTTATAGACAATGTTATCTCCCCACAATAACACACCATTTTGATGGTGGCTTTGGGGGCCCTTCAGAAGGGTTGGACTGATTAGTGGGATCTGTGCTAGGTCAGAAAGATCATGGATGACTGGGCCTTGGCTTATAGTGTATGTGACTCCTCTAAGGATTTTGTGGCATAGAAAAGGCGAGTGGGACTGTATGAGGCGGAATTGGCCTCCCAATTTTATATCTACCAACCGAAGCACCAGATTTTAGAGTTTTTGTTTTGGTGGTTGTCGTTGACCAACACTATTCATCTTCACCATGGGGAGGTTGGTATCAGTGTCTGTGACTATCACAAGATAACGAGAATTCCGATATTGGGGGTGATGCATAACAAGTTCCTCCCTTCCATGAATACATGGGAGGACCTAAAGTAGAGGATACCACTGGAAAAGATATTGATGGACCTGGTTCCAGGAGAGGAAAAATAGTTAGTGAAGGAAGTCCACATTCTGTTGTGGTTGCAGTGGTTCCTATATTACCCTCTAGATGGAAGGTTTCCTGTGAGTCATCCCACTTTCAAAAATAGAGTCCAGCATAGAAAAGAGCACTCATACTGGAGACTCTTGGAGGACAACTAGTGGAAGACATTGGGGTTCAACATCAACATTGAGCAATAACCGGTTGTTAGGTTGGATGTGTTCATCTCGATGCTCATTTTCAACTGGATTCTTCCAATAAGATATAAGTATATGGGCGTATTACCAAGAATGTTTATCATGAAATAAATGTTGGCGATGGTGGAACGAATCAATCTGGGGATCCCAGTGTTGGATAAACTGTACAAAGTATTGTGGAATACCAGTGAGGAGAAGATGCTACATTGGGTGTCTGGGATGCTTCATCTTTTTTATGTATGGATAGAGGAGCATATGGGAACCTTTGAATACTTGAACCCCATATCCCCTCCATGGTCATATTTCCAAGAAGCAATTCTAAATGTGATTGGGAGTTTCCTAACTATGTTGACACGGTTGCTGGAGATGAGCCGAGCCTGGAAGGAGAATAAATTCAAATTCCATCCATTCCCATTATAAATAGGTGTAATAACTAAACACAGCCATAGAACTGAGGATCATCGGTCCTACCTCCTTTCCATTTGGGATGGAGTCCTTGTAGCATGGGTTGAACGTGATCCTCTTTGCAATCTGTACACCTCGTACCACTTCGTGAAGCAGTTATGGTATATAAAGAAGTTGACCCTATGGGACAACTTAAGAGTAATCCTAGAGGACCATCCATGTGTGATGAGGCAGATGTGTCTCTTGTTCAAACGAGTGGATGGAAAGATTCGGAATGAGCTGCCTCTGCCCATAGCTATCTATAGGACAGTAAAAGACTATTCCAAGAGTTGTAAGGCAGCCTACCCAGGGGATATTTTGATGCAGCGGACCGTCTGTTCTAGTGATGGTGTACCTCCTCAACCTCTAGGTAGGGGTGAGAATATGACAAGAACATCCCGTTGTGGTGGGGATATGGTAGTGGTGAGACATGGACCAATCGAGAGGCGGGCAGTAGCAGTGGACCTAAATGTCCCATAGAAGCAAAATCAGTATGATGGGAGGCCACCTAGGGGGTTACATAGGATACCCACATAGGCTTCGGGGATGTGGCTATGCTATATAAATATTCCCGAGGACACTGGTTTTCAAGAGGATTGGGACATCTAGGATGTTAACAGACAATTCCTCAATACTTCCAAGATTTGGTACCATCTAAACCATATTAGGATGGATCATTCGTGGATTGGTCATGCGAGGGCTACCTTTTCTGTATCTCAGGCTTAAAGGGTGTATTACATAATCGATCTAGAGGACTTTGTGAACTCTCAGGGTAATCAACGTCCAATGAATGATCGGGAGAATGTTCAGCTCAATCAAACATTCCCTCTATAGTTATCTTTTTCTGAATTGGGGGATTGATTCTCTTTAATGGAAGAATTTTATGAGCCCTCCTAGGGGGAAGAGAATGTTAGAGGGAGCCCTTTGGAGGACAGTGAGATTTCAAACTCGAAGCTGGAAGAGTTTGTAGAGGATCTTGAGGTAAACCCTAAACCATTTTCATATGATCATCATTTAGGTATCTTAGGACTTCTAAAATAACATTTGACATGTGAAGAAGGTCCTCATATGAAAAACCCACTCTCGTGAAATAGTAGATGCAGCTTCAGGATCTGCACCTATGACAATAGGGATTACTGCACCTAGTAGGGACACGATACCCAGGTTGGATATACTAGAGTCATCATATTTCCCAACCATATATGGAGGGCCAAGCCTTGGTGTTCCATCACCAATAGATCAAGAGAGAGAGTGAATATTTGATCTCTTTAAGTCTTCATCACAGAATTTGAAACTGTCATCAATTAAATCATTCCAACTGACGTCTATGTATATTCATATTCATAGTTCTTCAAATGTTGTGGGCCATGTTGGTGAGGTTATTTGGGGCCCCTAGAATAGCCTTTCCAAGGAGAATTACGATGGTTGTGGAAGAAGAACTCTATACTAAACAATCCATAGTGCTCCCATTTACAGGTCAGACTGTCATTAAGATGGAACCTAAAATCCTCAACGTGGAATCCAACAATGTGGATCAATCAGATGACATAAGGCCTGACCTACCTGACCAAACACGGGATGAAGATACTGGTGATGAGTTCCTAGAAGCTTTCCCCACATATGAACCCACTGACCCCGAGGACATGGATGAGACATCATTAGAAAAAGGGGATTGAATTGTCGTCTATCATCAGTCATGGAATATGATCAATTGCTTTATTGGGGAAACCCCACAAGAAGAATTGATAGAGAAGATGGGGAGGATTTGTTCTCATGTTCGTGAACTATGCGCTGGAGGATTTTATGCCCAACATCCTCATATGCTCATCCAAAACATCATGGCAGGGAAAATACAGGAACATGACCGTATCCTCGGTGTGGGATGGAAATAGAGGAAGTATGTGGACATAAAGAGACTCTAGGAGGTTGAGAATGATATCCAAATGATGAGGGCATGGGAGAACAAGTTTTACACTTTCCTTGAAGCATAATCTGGGATCATATCACGACTGATGTCATAGCAGTTAGAGGCTAAAGAATAGACCAGGAATGCCTCTGAAGAGATGGATATTATCTGATACAACATGGATCAGGCCTGGATTGAGGCTAATGAACTATGCCCCGTTGTCATTGAGGAGGAGCGGGAGCATAATAGGTGACATCAGATCCTGGAAAATATTAGCTAGAGAGTGGCAGAGCTCGGACACTCTATTGATGAGGTCACCCCATCTATGGGATCAACTAATCCATGGGCCTTGTAATTTTTCTGAACTCATATAAATAGATTCATGATTTGATTTTCTATGTTTTTTTCATGCACAGGTTGCTGTATTTGTTTTTTTTTGCTGCATTTCTGCCACATTCATGAAAAATCATGCGATCAATCCCAAAGCTCACGTGGGTCATGTACGATGTGAGAAAGAAGGGATGACCATGTAATTATTCCATATGAATATGAGAGTTCCAACTAAGATTTGGGAATCTGGGGTGTGAACAACTGATACAGATTTCCAGGATGAATGAGGGCGACTTGACTAGAGAAAAATTTCTCAGAGCAGTAGAATTATCGCTCTCCCAACGTTCTCTAGTGCGCGATGGGGTATCACTAGGGGCATTAGAATCAATCTGAACTGAGGGGATTGGAAAGTGTGAACTACAATACCCAAAATTTAGTACACTGTAGGGATGGAATGAAAACGAAGTAGAACTATTTCTGTGTTCGAAACACAATATCCCTATTGTGTTACCCTTAAATGGGGATAACAAATAATGGATGACCGCTGACCATGTTCGACAAAATATACCTGACTCAAAATGACATCTATTAGTCTTCCGAAGCATTATCCTGAGAAAATAGGTGAGCCATATTCCAAGCATCCATACTATTAGGGAGTTCCTTCATGCATGAAAGAGGAGGATGATCCAAATTAAGGGCACACAAAGCGTGGGGGTGGAGTGATGGGTCTTTCGAGTAGAGTCCAACAGTCATGAAATTATTACACCATGATGAAAACACATTAGGTAAGAACATTGGTATGATCATGAATCATACTCATTTTCAGAAAGGATCAATCTAGAGAGATCATAGAGTGGCCAATAATTTTATGTCATGCAAATGAGGACAATAGACACATAGTTTAATTTCGTTCGGTGAGGATGGAGTCAATAGAATGTCTTGAAGGGGGGACGAGGCCTAGATGTCCATATTATAGGGTTTAAAAGTTTATGGATGGATCTGGGAACTACACATCCTGATGTCACTATGTATCCTACTAAGGCAGGAATCAAGCCGTACGTAGTTTTGCAAGATCCGTGAAGATTATCATCATGTGATGAGGATGATATGTGGATTGAAGGAATATCCTTGAAGGAAAGTACATGGAATGGTTATAATAAACCCAACATTAATGAGGAACCAAGTGGTACTAACCATACCACATGATTCCGATAGTGTTTGGGCCAAGGGGGCCCGAAAAAGGGCTGGATTTGGGATACCTGGGGCTGGACCCAAAGATGAAATTTCTGGAAGTTCTTGCATATCCCACAAGAATGGGAATCCATACACATGTGGTTATAGAATATTTAATGGTAGGGTTCCAATTATGGGTGCAATAATATTTTGCAGGTCTGGCCCATGCAACAAAAGAAGTGGCATTTGATGGATCTTGTTTTTTCTTTTGGGTGGATGTGTTTTTTTGAAGCAAAAAACCAAGGATAGAGAATCTGGCCGTCACTATAGGAATAAATCCATATATATTCCATGAAAAATTGTATGGTGGATGTCTGATACCAAACATGATGTCACCTCAAGTGATTACATCACAATGCAGTTTCATTTTTTGTCATGTGCCCAGGATGATATTTCCATAATATAGAGTTTTATGATAGGACTAGCCCACACATTTTAAAGTCGTGCAGTGAAGACGCAACAATTTAATGTCATGTGGGGCCAGGGAGTATAGTATAATTTCCATGGTGTAGACTCCCATAAAAACATGGTTCTAAAGGGAATGTTAAAGGGGTGATAATGCATATGCGAGACAAATAGGGACATCAGTCCACATCACATCACGTGTAACCCCAGAGGGGGGGAACCTCATGCCAAGGGGAAAGAAAAGAACAAATGATATGGGGATGGACCGAAAGACGAAATGTCTGGGAATTCCAATGTATCCCATGTGGATGGGAATCAGGCTATACCTAGTTCTGGAAGATGTCGTGTAGTTTAACATCACGAGACATAGACGAGGGAAGATCATATTTTATGTTCATAGAGAACATACAGAAAGAAATGAGAATCTTACAAGAAGGAATAAACCATGAAAAAATCCCTTTGCCCACATGAGCCGCACTTGATGTGGGAAACAAGGGTAGATCCGATCATTTTAACATGTGGAATATAGAGAATAGGGAAATGGCACAGAGCCTCGAATGACACTGTACTATGTATTCGTCCTTTTAACGTGAAAATTTTCATTGATGGATAGCACCAAGAGTGTCAAAATTCCACTTAGACAGGATAGAGTGGAAACTTATTTTAATCATGCAACCAATATATAAGGCTTGATGGGGTTGGTGTACCGATAGAGGATAATTATCAACCTTGTTTAAAACACAACATCCATATCATTGGACCTGAAATGGGAATAAATAAATCAACCTCGATCACTGACCATATTCGAAATATGGGACTTGTGTTAGATTTTTGTTCAAAATACTCAGGGATGTTTTCCCTATAGGGTATGAGAGAACTGATCCCTAGCATCCATGCCTTTTGGGGGCCTTTTTGAATGCGAATGACGATGAAAGACCAAATAAAGGGAAATAATAAGCATGAAAATGGATGGAAACATGTCCATGTAGAACCCAAAACTCTAGGTTCTAAACCAAATTTCTCTTGGTAACATTGGTAAATTTCTAAAGATGGTAGAGGGGCCCCATTTGATAGTAGATGACTATAAAAGATGAGCAGAGTATAGGGGGATGGAGAGATTTCAATAGGGGAAGTATGTGTTGTGAATGTTACAAACCCATTTTGAATGAAAAAAATAAGAGTATGCACCCTACCAGATACTCCCTTTTTCAGAGGACTTCAGCCAAATGGATGAAAGGAATAGGAGGTTTCTAAGAAACAAGGCTAGACACGAAGAGAAACCATCCAGGAGTTCTTTCATATCACTTAAGTTTGGGAATCAATCCCCACATAGTTCTGAAGAGGCAGGTAGTTTAACTTTATGCGACATGTACATGGTAGATCTTAGTTTATGGTCATAGAGCTTGGACCATGGAAGCCATGTTTAATGTCATGTTCATGGGATAGATGGGAGGGAAGGTTGAACCACCATTCCTATCATTTGGGAGACCAAAAAATGGAAATATGGATTGAGGATAACTGCTAGCCAAGTTTGCAACATAATATCCCTCTCATGTGACCTGGAAAATGAACAATCAATTTTTCATCGACCACTAATCATATTCACAATGCGGGAAATGTGTCAAATTGTTGTTTGGAATCCTTAGGGGTGTTGTCCAAAGATAGTTGTGGAGAACTAAATCCTATCATCCATGTCGTTCGAGGGTCTATTCAGATTTTAATGATTATGGAGACCCAAATGATGGGACGAGTAAAGCGTGATGGTACCCGTGTGGTTTAATATCTTGTGGTAAGGAGTATAATAGGATTGAAGTAGTGGGGTCTCAAGGGGATGTCTGTGGAGTGGAAAAAATATACCAATGTGATCGAGGACATATATTCCACACCACTCCACACAATCCTAAGTGAGAACATGGAAAAGGGGGTTGGAATGATTGAGGGACCTAAGGTCGGTCAATGGATGAAACGTCCCACCCATTTTACTGTTTATCATCATGTGGGACGACTGTTGAGTGGTTTTACATATTTCAGCCCAGATAGTTCCTGAATTTTAACATCATGCAGTGAGGATTGGATAGTTTAATGTATTTTGGGGTTGTTCAAGAAAAATATTACTTGAGTAATTTATCTATCGTGGGAGGAGTAATGAACTCACCATCCATGGTGACTAGGGAGTATGAACCATTTTGGTAGATCATGTGAATGATATTAGGTCCCTCCCATTTGGGCTCTAGATTCGGTGGATTCCGACTGAGTATCAATGGCAATGTCAGGTCCAATTATATTTCACCCTGTATGAAATAGAGGAGGTCAACTTTTTTGTTTAATGCTCAAGGTATCTTGTTATGATACCTTTCTAGATTGTGATGGGGAAAAATCATGTTCTCATTGAGCACTTCTAGTTCATCCATATAGATTTCGAATACTTTTCTAGTGACTTCTAGTCGTAGGCATCCATTCATAATGAAGGCATATGAATCTCAATGGGCAGGCTGACCACTATTCCATACACTAGGGAATATGGGGTCACCAATGTGAAATTAAGACCCGTCTTCCAATAATCCTAGTGAGTATTGGGGAGTTTTCCATCCAAATTTGCTTTTTATAACCGACCATCTTCTGCAGAATATTAGAGAATTTTTGTTTATATACTCGATCTTCCAATTTTCTTCAACATGATAATGAGAGGTATGATTAGAAAAATATTCTACATGGCGTACAAATTTATTAGGTCATCTTCTCGGAAGTTGGTGTCATTATCGGTGAGGATAACGCGAGGGTCTCTTAATGGGTAGATGATATTTGAACTCACAAACTCAACAAAATATTTGTCCTTGAATTCTTTGAGTTGATATACCTCTTCCCACATGGAGAAGAAGTCCATAGCGGTCAGCATGAACTTGCAATGGTGAGCTGTCGTTGATGGATAGGGTCCCAGAACCTCGAGTCCACAAACTATAATTGGCCAAGAGTACATGTTGGGGTGGAGAGGTTCTGCTGTTCCGATGCAAAAAATTAGCATGGATTTGGAATTAATGAAACCTTCTGGGAAATTTGATATAGTCATGGATCATGAGGGGACAAAATACCCAAATCTCTAGGTATGATGAGAGATTTTCAGAGCTATATGATGATCCTAGTAGGAACCAGAATGAACCTCCTGTATGACCTCTGAAATATCACTTCCCTAAATTCCACATTGGAGAATCCAATAAAACCCATGCTTGTAGAGGTTCTAATCAAGACTTGTACCACTCTATAGGGTGAACTTCAATTCACACAGTCAGTCTCACTCACACTCTGCTCAATATGCTGGGAGATTACTGTACTGGATATACTCGATAAAAGGGGTCCTTCAGTTAGGATCCACTTCCAAAACTACTATAGAGGGGCCTGGGGGTCCTAACATGGAGGCATCGCCGCTAAGGTGGATTGACTGTGGTCTATCATCATTTTACGGAGTAACGAGGGTGATGAATATTTGATACACCACATGGATAATCAAACCCTCCCATCAGTCTCTAAAATATATGTGGCCAGGATAGCAAAGGCGTCGGCTCAATCGTTCTGTGGATGAGGGATATGAGTAACTTCTAGACAATATGGGAACTCGACCATCGGTTTGTGGGTGAATTATAACATCAGTACAAGCTCTGGAATCATGATTATATAGTCATAATTGATCTTCTTGATGACTAGATTGATGTTCCCTTTCACATGAAAGTGGGGAATGTCAGTCTTGAAGTACAACTTGAGACTAGTAATGAGATCTTAGTACTCTGCCTCATTGTTGGTATAGCCTTCTTACAATAGAAATGAATATGGTAGAACTTCTTATGCCAGCGTGATAAAGACAATAACAAGGACCACTATATTGAGTCTGGGATCATTGAGTCTTATTTTGGTAGGGCTTCGGTAAGCACCATCAAAATGCATTTTTAATCATGGAATTGATTGATTTATCGAGAGGATTGCATCATATGGAAAATCATGATCCAGAGACTAGTATATTGGAGTAGGATTGGTGGTAAGAAAGTTTGCCAATTCCTATCACTTGATAGCCTTTTGGGAGAAAAATATGATGTATAACTACTAAAAGATCACTTCCCACTGATATAGATGTCTTTTAAACATAGCGTGTATTATAATGTACTTCATTAGATCCACTTGGAACAGAAGTGGTGTCTCATGGTGCAGCAAGTAATTTCGAAATTTCTGCACTGTGAATACCAGCCCAAGACAAATCTTGTCAATAGAAGAATATCTGGTGTTGTATTGAGGAGCATGTGGTTGAGATAGTATATAATGTTCTCCATTCCCTCATTGTTCATCTGGGCGAGAAGTTTTCTGGGAGATCAGTCCAGGGAGATCACATAAACGACCTACAAAATTCCGGTAATGGGAGGAAACAGAACCAGAGTTTTTAATAGTTATTTATTGATTTCCAAAAAAGTAGTATGATACTCCTCAACACACTAATAATCGGAACCTTTCTTCATGATTCAAGAAAAGAGCTTAGACTTTCCATCTAGATTTTCTATGAATTGGCATATGTAAGCTATGTGGCCTTGAAATATTTGGAGCTCCCGAATGTTTCTCGAATGAGAAATCATAGTGATGGACTTGATAATCTATGGATAAATCTTCATGCCTCTATATCTGACAGCGAAGGTGAGAAACATTCTGTAGGTGACTCTGACAGCACACATTAATGTGTTAATCTTTAGATGGTAGGACCAGAGGAAGCTGAAAACTCTCTCAAGATCATTGAGATGGTACTAGAACTGGTGATATTTGACCACAAATTCATCCATGTAGTATTCCACACATGTCTTGAGTATTAGTATACATATGAGATTCATGTCACGATGATAGTTGGAACCTACATTCTGTAGAATGGAAGGCATTACCTGGTAGCATAAAGTACCTTGTGGTATCATAAAGGCAGTAGAATCTTCATACATGGGGGCCATTAAAATTTTATTATACCTATAATTTGCATCCATGAAGGAGAGATCCTGGAACAGATCGACGGTATCAATCAACAATTCTGTTGTATGAAGGGTAATGTTATCCGTCAGACAGTTATGGTTGAGATTCTGAAAGTAGATGCAAACCCTGATCTATCTATTTTTCTTCCTAACAGGCACAATGTTAGCTAACCATCTGGGGTACTGAAACACCTTGATAAAAATGGATCTGATGAGCATATCAACCTCATCCTTGACCATGGAACCTTGAGAAGGATGTATCTTTCTGGGAGGCTATTTGAACTGGTGATAATTTTCTAGAAGACTGAGGTGGTGGACTACGACGTGGGGATCTAGTCCAATAATCTTATCATAACTCCATGTGAATACATCACGACACTGCTTCATAAAAACCACATATCACTATTGATCTTTGATATGCATAGTGGTGCTAACCAAGGCAGGTTTAGAATCTATCCTGTTACTGAGGTTTTCCTATAAAAATTCATCGACTATGGTGGAGACACCCTCTTAGAATTTTGGAAAGCAGCCCCCAATTCATCTTATTCATTCACAGAAGAGGGATCCTTAGTAAGAGGTTATTCTTCCAAGAAAATAGATCCTGACGAGACACTGGCACAAGACTGAGCAGTGGTGGAGACCGCAGCAGGGAGCTCCTGTACTGCTGAAACCTTAGTGATGAAAGAGGTCATCCCACTCTCATGAATTCTTTGACCCAAAGTTCCACATTTTATGATATAAAAGAAATAGTGGTGCGTCTTCTTGATCCGATTTATCTCACCCTAATTAAATAAACAAGTATGATGTATTTTCATTGCCATGGGGCTAACATCATGATACCTTATGCGGGTAGGGGGCTCTAGGATCACCCAAGCATGATTTTTATAGGAATGCGAGGTGATATTCAATATTACCTTAGATATGGGAATATGATTCCCCCTAATTGTAGAAACAATAAATCCTTTCTCCATTTTTTTGGTTATGTCCTCCAGTCGATGGATTGGGAAAATGTAGGCATTATATAGGTCTGTCCATGGGTTGGTCCCAGTCGTAGTGTGTTCATAATCATTAGTTTGGAGTTTCTTGTGCTTTCTCTTTTAGTATTCAGAATCCTGGTAACAGGATTCACAAGAGGCAATGGGAGATGCATCACCATGGGTTACGCCTACTCGACCACTACGGGAGTGCTTAATGCAATGGTGATATGAAGAAGGGACTCCCACATGATGTTTGAGCCACATCCTATCAATCAACCCATTGTAAGCGGTGTGATATGAGAAAAACATGAAATAGGTTCTAGAAACTAGGCCACCAAACTGAGTATTTAGGTGTATCTTTCCAATAAAAGTCTATTCAGTCATAGAATAACCTTGAATTTTTAGTTTATAGGGAGTTAGATCATCCGCAGACTACCGCATGTTTCAGAGTGTTAGGGTTGGTATAAGGTTAATCCTAGAGAATGTGTCGAAAATACACCTGAAAAAATTTATGCCGTTAAATGAAAAGTGATGTACAATGGGAGGAAGAGACCATGTATGGGAGAACCTTTATCTTCTCCAGAAAAAGTGATAATGTATTGATATTCTGAATGCTCTACACCCTCAGCAAGAATGATTCTTGGCTTCTACCTTCTTCTCAAACTCGAGGGGGCTTCTTTAATCCTCAGCGAGGGCTTCATACATATCCACTGATAGGAGAAGAGCCTCGAGGATAGAGAGAATCACAGGATTGCTAGAAGGATGCTTGATAAATTCATACATTCATGCCAGGCATATGCCTATGTTGATATGAGGTTGTTCTGTGGAAGGAGGTATGATAGGCCCTTCTGGTTGAATAGGCAGCCAACTGGTGTTGGTAATGTCCTACTTCTTACTAGTTGAAACATGTGTAGGAACTACCAGATGAGGTATATATGGATGAGGAAAATCTTCAACAAAACATAGCTGATCATAGCATGACTGTGGTGGCTCTGCCTGATCATGTAGCACAAACTATAGTAGAGGCAGATCGAGTGAAACTAGATGAGAAGGCTATGCATGCTGAGCTCTACATTGGGCATGATTTCTAGTTTTAGTGGCATGAACATATTGGATGGAAGCACTAACCAGTGTATCCTAGTGACTCAAATAACCATGGCTCCATAGATTCTAGCATTGGTTGGGGATGTAGGGAGGATCTGCCCATCGCTCCTAGTCATCGTGAATCATTTAGGGGTTTACCAGCTCTAATGTGTTAACCAAGACGAACAGTTGGTCATCAATTTAAGAATACTCCACCACTAGACGGATTATAGGGGCATTCTCCAACTCTGGGAAATGAAGTCAACCAAAGTATGGGATACCAATGGAATCGGTGGGGGACTTTGTTTTCCCTTGATTCGCCGATGCATGCCCTTCTGAGAAGAGGAAGGATGATACATTGAATCAGAAGAACCAACAATAGGTAATGCGGTAAATTCTAAAGGATCAGGCCGATTCAAATGTGCATGGATAATAGCATGAGCATGGGTGACTACCATATAACCCATTCGATAATCATATTTTTTAGACCCATGGTTGGAAACCTTCTTCCACTCACCTTCACTATCACTATCACTGTCAGGATTTATGAATACGCATGCCAACTGTGCCGGGGCCTAACCTAATTTGACTGTTTTATAATCAACTTGGTTTTATGTCATGTCTTTGAACACATATCGTTTCATGAGTCTGTACCCAATAATTTTGTGATAGGAGAAGTAGTTAGAGTGGTCAGTGATATCCGCCTCTTCAGGCTTCCTTCATTCCGTCAACTATAGGATTACCTAATTTAAGGAACTTCAGAAATAACCATGGACCTAAGGCTTAATAAATAACTAGTCCTAGTTCATTCGATCCGATAAGGGAGATCTAGTATCCTGGATATGAAGAGGGGTTAGAAGATCTTGTCGAGGAGGTGGAACCTGATTATCTCTCCTAGGTGGTCTCAGGGCATTGCGTGGGGTCAACCACCGATTCTGAGGTGGGTTCTGCTGGGCCGAAGGCTGTACTTGATGTGGTTTGCCTCAAAGAGGATGTGAAGGTGGATCCTTGGTAACTACTCCAGCTTCCTGGGGTCCTCTATTTGTGCCACTTTAGTAGGATCCGCCATATCAACTCTTCTAATGGGAACTATATAAGGCCAAAAATGTGTCTTCATGGCATTCTGCAAAATATCTTCTAGATATTTGGATTTGTCAGAGAAAATCCCTAAATCCCCTCAGGTAGTTCTGCATGAGGAGAAAGGGGACCTGTTTAGTCCTGCAAGCCACTTCTTGCACTTGAAGAGGTCATAAATACATGTCTTTCAGGTGGTGGAACTAAACTTTTAAAGGAACTGCCTATGTTGATCATCCCAACCAGCTACTGACTCGATGTGTTGCTCGACATGCAAGAAGAATATTGTCCCATCTCATATTTATACACAACATCGGAGCTTGGCGGCCTCCTTATACACTGGAGTTCCCAGTATAGGTCCACACCTTTATATGAAGTGGTACAAATGCTATAATGGATAGACCATCCCATTAATGTGAGAGAAGTTAGGATTTTCTAATCCCATGTGAGATGGCATATCATCCACCCATGGTAGGTTTGAATTATCATTAGACGAGATTTCCTTGGCCGAGTTTCTGGGACCCTGAGGTGGTAAATGAGCATTGCATTTGGATCATCTTTTCAGGGATTCCTTTCATGACGAGGATCCCTAAACACCAGTGCATTGGATGGTTCTTCAACTTGATAAGTGGGCCCATTAGCTTGTGGAGAGGCTGGCAGGATGACTTGCAGGGCCAGAGGGAGAATGATCTATGGAGCAGCAGGGGGAACCTGAGCTGGGTCCCTAGGGTTATCGCATAGCTCGGGAGGATTTGGTTATTCATATGTCACCCTATTTCCATAAATACCTGAATCTACCCTGTCTACATGGGTCGGATGGTCAAGGTCACTCGAAGGAATCTCATCGGGGGGAGGGTGTACCTTCCCTACTATCTTAGTATAGGATTACCATAGTCTAGTCATCATTCAGTAGCACGCTCAATGATATGGTAATCAACCATTATTCTATTCTCCACAAGTTGTACAGGAAATAAAGCCTATTTGGGGAAATATTCCAAGTTATGCACAGAGTCAGACACATCAACAAGTTTGATGGACCAAATAATCTCTTTTCCCTTATTGGGATTCTGACTGAGGGATAATAACTCAGAAGGTGGAGGAAGGACCAGTAAATTTTTTGGCTTGCAAGTAACCCTTCCCAAAGGGTAAAATAGATTTGGAACCCCCACCCCCAGTGGTAGGTTCCCTTTAAGGATATCTAACTTATTCTCTTCCTTTGATAGGTTGGAAATGTAGATTTCCACTACACTTGAAGGAATATCCTCAATATCGCCTAGAAAGTCATGCTAGCTCTAGATTGAACTAAAATAAAGGGAATAATACTGCCCCCAACTATGGATCTGAATATAGGAGTAAGCATCCTTAATAGTCCTATAGATCATGTTAATGCTTTGGACACATCGTTTCTAGAGGCCCCGATGGCGACCAGGCAACTCAGGGTGCTACATGATGAGAATCAAATCCACGTCCACCATGCAGCATTTCTGGACAATAACTTCAAACTGTTCCTAACTCTAGGGGTAAGCCACCCGCTGATGACTGAGACAGATGTTCATTTCCCAGTGGTATTGGTGAAAGCATACGACCTCATCCTCGATAAGATATTCTAGCATAATGAAGTTATTGGTTGCAACTTTCCAGAACAACACTGGTAAATAATCTACTACAAGGATGTCCCAAAAGCTCCTCAGATACGACTCAAAATCTGGCCATTGGATTCCACAATCATTTATTGGAGATGTAGGAGGGACCAGTAACAACACTGAAGCAGAACATTGAGATGGACTACCAGATTATGGAGAATACAGTGAAAGAGCTAACAAACCACCTCATCTTGGGATGTATTCCGAGGAACGAAACGACAGCGCCACCACATCACGGTAAGACCGACTAGAGACCACAAATTCCTACACATGGGTTTTTTTACTGACAGCTGGCCATGTGTTTTCTCTTCCACTATTGGTCCATATAACAACTCTCTATGATCTCTCATTGATATAGAGAATGATCCTATTGATTATGGAGAAGATTGCATGACCATGCTCTAGAAAGAGGACAAATATTCCTCCTCTTGGATGTATCTTTGAAGGGAGGTGGGGATCTGGTGGAACTCACTTTATGGAATTATGAGCCTTATATTCCATGTTTCTTCCCAAGTCCTGACATAGGGGATCAATGTGAGGGTTCCATTATCGAATAACACATCGTCTCGGAGTCTGAAAAGAATATGGGTTTAATTGTGGTCTGAAAATTCTTAGTATTCTTCCATTGGAGGAGATGACCCACCCTCCTTACCATGGATGGTTCTTTAGGATATTGTATGTTTTTTTATATGAGGGGGACCTTTATATGAATTAAACTAGGACAGAGAGGTCATTTTCTTGTGTGAGTCGGGGTGTGAGGAGCTCCTGAAAAAATGTCAAAAGGAACCCGGGGAGGGCCTCAGTGTCCATTAGTTGGAGCGTGGAGGGAATATATGGGGGAAGTGTTGGAGTGGGTTGGATATATTCTAGAGCTAGTGGGATCATGTTAAGTACTTACATGTTCGTTTTCGTTAGAATTTATGATATGAGGGTGGCCTTCATACAGGTGAAACTGAACATGGAGAGGACCTCCGTGTTGGATGCCAATGATGTGAGGTAGAGCCCCCACTTTTCATATTGTTGGGACGATGAGTACCTTCATCAGTTGTGATAATAAAATGGGGAACACCCCCATGTTGATGGATGACTTGGTGAGAAGGATCTTTACATCAGAGACCTACAACTGGAGGGACGACTCCATACCTTGGATCACTGGTGGGAAAGAAAACTCTATGCTAGATGTCAGCGCGACGAGGAGGGCCTTCACTCGTACTGATGGTGGCATGGGGAGGACCACCATTCTGTGAATTGGAGCAGGGTGAAACTATAATCTCATGGGTGGTGGAAAGGGGAGCACCTTCATGCTAGATGTCATCATCGTAGGTCGGCATGCGATGGGAAATGATTTTGTTAGCGACTAGGAGAGTCATCCCAACTTGCATGTCCGGCGGTTGGGGCCTTGATCTGGGATGTGCATATAAGTGACCATGTTTTTTATAAATAGGGAATTGATAGTATGTGTTGGTGGTGACATGATACACTATATCCTTTGATGATGATTCCACCTCATGGGCGCCCTCATCAACTTTCACCCAACATTGGCGTCGGGTTAACCAAACTAAGGCCAGTGGTGATCGTGTGTAACTCACCTACTCCTCAGTTTATGGGACTGAGTGGTTGTACTGATGTAGCCTATTGGGAGCCCACCTTGGTGCCCCCTATGATAGAATCATAGTCGGACTGGATCAGACTTCCCTTACCTCATTAGTGTATTGGAGCTAGTCATCAAAGCGTTTTAGGGAGAGGCTCTCAAAATGGTGGTAGTTTTGGGCTAAGACTAGTGGCTCCTGACATGGCCCTTGGGAGAAGCAGCGACAACGAGGAGCAAAAGACTATAGATCCAATTGGGCCATAGCCCGAGTTGGGATAATATCTTCTTCATCATACTATCGTAAGTGGTTGTTGATAACCCTCTTATAAATGAGTTTAGATAGTGAAATGTGGCATGGTTGCCCAACAACCATGGATGTGGAGTTCATCATAGAAGAAATGGGGCCACACGAGATTGTGGCATTGGTGTTGCCCCGATCCCTACATCAGTGGGTGGGTTGTGATTGGTTTCCTGATATTGCATCTTGGGTCTTAAAAAGATGGAAGAGTCCACCATTATGGACAAAAGGAGGAAACAACGTCCAGTCCCCCAGCGTCGTTCCATCTCCAATGACTAATAAGAAGGATCCATGCTGACAACATCACAGACCGCGATGTCCAACCTTCAACTGCCCCAATCTCGAGTGTGTTTCTTACCAGGACCAATATTTACTTTGTGTGACCTAGTACCAGATAGCTGGATCCAATGACATTCTTATCCACTGATGTCTCGAATGCTACTAATGTCCACATTGAGGAGAAAGAACATCACTTTGGGTTCACCATTTCTATTTCCGATGATTTCATCGGGGCACACAACTGTCTATTGAGGACACACTGCATTGTTTCCCTACATTACCATATTACAATGGTTGGTGGAATTTGTTGCTTATTTAGGGACGTTTTTCCCCTTGATCAAAACATTATGATGGTATTTTAGTTTCTCCTTCCGTGGATTCCTCCTTGGAACTCATTACCTAGTCTGGGTCTCCCTTAATGATTAAGATGTTGTTCTTGAAACTCTTCATTGGTGAAAAATCTTCACGGAATCCGGTTAATTACACATCTTCTATCAAGATATTCCAAGGGGTATTTTTAGGGTAGAAAAATTCAATAGGTGGAGTAGTCACAATGGACATCACTAAAGTGTATGGATACTGAAAAATTGACGCATCAGAGGTTCTTCCGATTATGATAGTGATTCTCAAGGGGGAAGAATCATGAGGCATCCCATGTCGATTGGAGGGAATTATATGCCATAGGCATGTCCGTGAGGTTTTCCTTAGCTTACAATGTTTAACATAGGTTATTCTGAGATTTTAACATCCAGAATAGATAGATATGACTGATCGGATCACTAATAGGAGTGGTTCAGATGGGTACATCCCCAAGAGGTAGCACCTGAGGGGTTTACTAGATGAGTGGATCAAAACATCATATGAATAAAGATCCAAGGATGTTTGGGTCCCTTTAAGGGGACGCTAGGGTTTAATTTTGGCTTGGATTAAACCATAATGTGGTTTTCTACATACCATATCCCAAAATAAAGGGATCCAAACCTATGTAGTTCCATGGGAGAGATATGGAATCAGGGTGTATGCAAAGGACCTAAACCTGGAGGAATGTAGGGGATTGCACAGTGATAGCGGCCCATATCAAGTGAGACACTCTTGGTTGGATGGTTACAGACTGTGTGTGGCTTACCCAAGGTTATCTACCAAAATGGATGGAATGATTTAACTGGGATGTGGCATCCAGGGTCAGAATTTGGATGGATACAGATGTAGTGTCGAAGGATAGAGTGAGTGTCTATGGAATCAATATTATGCTGATGATGTTGTTGGTATTTATCCTTAGATAGGCTTATTACATATCCCCATAGTAGGAAATCAATGTACACATAGTTTGGTGGTGCAATGGGGCACCTCAGGAGGTGGACTGTGAGAATGAACAAATGGATGAGACGTAGAGGCAGTAGAACCATCTGGTTGGGTCATGACCTCCCCAAAACAGAAAGTCTCATGTGAGACACCAGAATGGAACATTAGTGATGGGCTTGGACCTTTGGGAGGCTGTTAATGTATCCTTGTGGAAGGGAATAAAATTCCACGTAGTTCAAGAGGGGGGGGGTGAATGAAATCATGGGTTACATAAAGGATAGAAACCTGACAACATGTGTGGGAATTACGTGTGGTTTGCAGCCCAATAACTTGTCTGAAACCTATAAGGGATGGACCAAGGATGTGGGCCCAAACAAAGGGGGAACTGAAGTTAACTAGTTTTAGGGGTTGAACCACAAGGAGGCTTCCTACATACCCGACCGAGGAGATAGGGATCAAAAAACACATAGTTAAAATGGGTTTACCAGTCTTTGGGGTTGAACCTCAGGGTTGATTCATACGTACCCTTCCTAGGAGACAAGGATCAAAACCCACATAGTTCAAATGGGGTTACCAATGTTTGGAGTTGAACCTTAGGGAGGCTTCCTATGTACCCTCCACAAGAGACAGGGATCACAACACATGTAGTTCAAAAGGGTTCAGCAATGTTTTTGGGTCGAACATCAGGGAGTCTTCTTATGTACCCTATCTAGGATATAGGGATCAACATTAACGTAATATTAATGGGTTTACCAGTGTTTAGGGTTGAACCTTAGGGATGATTCCTACATACCATACCTATGAGATGGAGATTAAAACCCACGTAGCTCGAATGTGTATACTAGTGTTTGGAATTGAACCTCATAGAGGATTCCTACATACCCTTCCTATAGCATCCCGCCTTTTTAACACATAAACTTTCATTACATTTTACAAAACAGAGGATCTTTAAGGTTTAGTGTCTTGGAAACCAGGAACATAATAAATGAAACAAAAAAAACATTCTTCTTAAACACTTTAAAGGCTTCCCCTCAAGTTCATCCTAGGTTCATTACTGCATCTCATAACCTGGGGACATACATCAAAAGAAAGGGTGAGCAGAAGGCCCAGTAAGAGAAACCAGAGAAACATTTTACATGTGAACTTGAGATACTTCAATAAGGTCATGAAAATAACATTAAGGCATGAGAATGAAATCATGATATACATCATAATAAAAATAACATTTTTTTATAACTTGAAGATGTGGCAACAACATTTAATATTGACAATCGTTTCGTTTCACCAAGGTCCATCCCCAAGGTGTGGTTAAAATTACCAAGGTTATTCACCAAGGCGTCATTAAAATGGTCATCTCTAGAGATTAAGTCTTTATCCAATGCATTTGAGCGCTATCAGGGCGCACCCTTAAATTTGCCTTTATTATCATGTGAGCCACATATATCATCATCAAACATTTCATAAATAACCCATATAGCATAAAATAAATGGGTTTCATTTCATAATCATAACATTTTAAAAACTTCTTTAAAGACATGATCTTTACGTCACTTTAAACCCACGGAAAGGGAGAGAGGGTTTCATTTATGTAATTACCAGAATTTAAAATAGAACAATTTGATATATATGTGAATACCCCTGTAGAAATAAGAGCATTGAGTATTCACTTTATAACATAAAATAATTTTTAGAAAAGAGAGAGAGACATTTTGAGACGAAAATTCTGCAGCATAACGGCTATGTTACCAGGTTTTAGAAAACATTGAGAAGAGAGGGGACATGGGTCAAACATTCATAAATGACCCATCAAACCGTAGAGGGACAAAATATAAGGGATTTAAGAACATGGTAATGAAATTTGAAAATATACCATATGAATTGAAGAACATGAAAGGAAGAAAAAAAAATTTTCTCTTGTGAGAATTCGGCAGCTAACGGCGTCACTTAAACTTCAACAAAATTGAATTGACAAGGTCAAATAGGGTCTCTAATCATATAAACATAAGAGTCCAGTATGATAGATATAGAGTTCATACCCCAACATAATAGAAAGGAACTTTAAAGAATTGACATGAGAGTAGAACTTCAAAACGAGAATGGTGAAGAACCACTTAAAAATTCGGCAGCCTAACGGCGCCACTTAAACTTCAAAAAAATACTGAATTGAAGAGATCAAATGGGGTCTCTCATCATATGAACATAAGAGTCCAGTATGATAGATATAGAGATCATACCCCAACATAACAAAAAGGAACTTGAAAGAATTGACATGAAAGTAGAACTTCAAAACGAGAAGGGTGAAGAACCACTTAAAAAATCGGCAGCCTAACGGCGCCACTTAAACTTCAACAAAATACTGAATTGAAGATATCAAATGGGGTCTCTCATCATATGAACATAAGAGTCCAGTATGATAGATATAGAGATCATACCCCAACATAACAAAAAGTAACTTGAAAGAATTTACATGAAAGTAGAACTTCAAAACGAGAAGGGTGAAGAACCACTTAAAATTTTGGCAGCCTAACGGCGCCACTTAAACTTCAACAAAATACTGAATTGAAGTGATCAAATGGGGTCTCTCATCATATGAACATAAGAGTCCAGTATGATAAATTTATAGATCATACCCCAACATAATAAAAAAAGGAACATGAAATACTTTACATGAAAATAGATCTTGAAAAATGAGAAGGGAGAAAGAATCCGTTACAAAAATATCGGCAGCCTAACGACGCCACTTAAAACTTAATAAAACGAAATAATGAGAGTAAGAGGGAATATCTCATTATATTCACATGAAAAGGGCAGTAAGAGTAGTATAAAAGAACATCCTCCAACATAAGAACATGGAGCATAAAAGGAATGACATAAAAGAGATTACTTGAAATGAAAGAGAGAGGTCGGATCCCTTACCTTAAAATGTAACTCTTAAACCTCAATGGTTGGGACCTTGAGGGATTGGGGGCACCTTGGGAGGACTCCTTGGGAGGTAATGAGACCAGAACATCGTTGGGGAAGAGTGGGGAGTCGAATTGATGAGAGGAGGGCTTGGTATTTATAGGGAAAGTGAGGGGACAAGGCATTAATGGCCAAGGGACACCTCACATGTGCTTTTCTCAAACCCATGTTCTCTCCCTTGGCATTTACCATGGAGTTAGGGCACATGGGGCCCCCACAACAATAATTCATCACCCTTGGCCGGACAAACCTTAAAATATCTCATGACATCATCATGACACAGCTATGATGTCATTAAACATACCGAAACCCTAAAACTGCATTTTTACTATTCACTGAAAAATTCATCTTTCTCAGAAAAATCCCAAAATTTCACCTTAACTAAATATCAATGCTCTGATTTCCAAAATGAACTCCATTTTATAAAAATAATTTTCAATGTATTTTTAAATTTATTTTTAAATAAAAACACTATTCACCGAAAATTCATTTTTTCAGAGAAAACCCAAAAAATTACCATAACATAATATCGATGCTCTGAGTTCAAAAATAATGTCCTTTTTATAAAAATAATTTTCACATTATTTATAATTAAATTTTTAATTAAAAAACACTATTCACCCGAAAAAACTAATACTTGAATAATAATTTATGAAACCATTATTTAACCATTTTATTGAATCACATTACTTAATCAAGGTGCCTAGATTATTTTAAAACTTTCTTTAAGTGAGGTTACTAATCCATTTGGTCATATTACTAATCCTAATCATAAAATCACTATTCATAATTTACTATTCATCAAAAATCAAGTTGATCTTATTAGACTCTAAATTTCGTACTGGACATAATTGTAGAAGACCATTTTTTGAGAATCATTACACATTTTAAATTATTTAAGGTTTACACAAACACTTTTTTTAAAATATCCTTTTGAAAATTCATCAAAAATATGCATACTATTTTTATCCAGTCTTTTGAAAATTCATAAACATCATCATAATAAGAAATCCCAATTTTTATTTAAAACAAGGATTACACAAGGCAGTTATGGTCTCATTACATAGCCCCTTATAATACCAGCATAGGACCTAAGAGTAATGTGTGATAGGGTGATAGAATCTTGGGGCGGCTCAGTCAACATTGCCCGAGTAGTAATTTCTATCAGTTTGAACTTCTCGCGAAGACGATTCTGTTCTAGCTTCACATGATGAAGTTCAGCTTGGATTTGGTCCAGAGCAAAGCCCAATGGTGCTACCTCCTTCCCAAGCTGTATTAGATGGCCTTCGATCGGTCCAAGACTACTAGGTGAGGCCATCAAATCTTCTTTCTATAATAGTTAACCAAGATTACTTATATTTGGAGACAATAATCAAAACATTTTGTTCACAGTGGTCATATTGACCGATGGTCATATAACAGTCAAAACCCACTGGTCTGATTTTAATTATAATCATGTTTATCAAATACAACATTTTTGTTGAGTATAAAAATAATATAAAATAACAAATGAAATTAGGGAACAAGATTTATTCAAAATTTCGGCCCGTTACAATCTTCCCCCCTTAAGAAATTGCGTCCTCGCAATTTTTAAAATTGGGTTTTGAAATTTCATTTAAAGTCCCACATCGAAAAAACAGTCAGTAACACCATTACTTTAAAAGAAAGAAAAGGAAGTACAAAGGCCACCCGAGTTTACTCATACTAGGATTCCATGTAGGAAATATGGACATGGAGGAGAAAACAAAGGGTAGCGTTCTTAAAGGAGAGTGATAGAAAACATGATTAGGGGGAAGTTAACCACCAGAAAATCCCAAAATTATGATGTGTGTAAGCGGTCTTTGATTACCTAGTAGGAAACGTAAACCAACAACGTTTTTGTTTTACGTTCCTTTTAATAACTTTGAGGAATTCATTTACAACATAGAACAAAAAAATAAGGAAATATATCTACCTTCATGTAGAGTTTCATACATTAATATGTTTCTACCAAAACTAATGTTTTCTCCAAACGATGAGTATTCAAAACTACTTGGTCTCATCAAAACAAAAGAATCATCATCTAGAGAATCACATGATCAACAAAAGATCAACTATCTATTTCTTCTATCTTTAAAAATTATCCCAAAAATAGAATGGGTATGGTAAAACAAATCTTCAAAAATAATCCCATAGAAATGGAAACTACTTTTAAATCTTCAAAGTTCCATGGTACTACCCAATGTTCATCATATACCATTCCGTAAATAATGGTCCTTAAGATTCCTGAAAATAAACCAAACTAATATTGAAACCCAAATACAAGAAGGACTTGATAACATAGTCTTCAAAAATAAACATCATTGTTTATCTCCAAACAACATCAACCACTCCTAACATCTTATAACAAAAGTAGCTAACCTAAACATATTTTACCCAAGATAGGTTAATCATTCCCGTAAGTAACCTAAATTACTATAAGGCCACCTTAAATTCATTGATTCTTCAAAATATAAGTCAACCTTACTCCTCAATGAAGACACCGTAGTAATCTATTTACCTTGATCATATATGGTCCTCAAAATAGTGAACGTCTTCCAAAATAATAATCATCTTTTAATCCCCTAATCATCTTTGTCGTTTTAATACGGCAATCATAGCATTTCCTATCACATTGGTTGTTGGGACATGTTCTTCCATTTCCCGCCATTAACTAAGAAAAGAATCTATAATTAGGGGCTTAAATACTTAGCCAATAATCATGAAAAGAAACTTAAAGCATCTAAGGATAACATGTAGAAGTAAAGTATACCCTAACTTGTGATCCCCTAGGTTCCCTTCTAGGTTATCCATGATCATATATTCTTATGTGAATCTTTATTTTATTTTATCTTTGTTCCTTTAACAATGGTTCATACTAAGCTTATGAATTTACCAAAGCATATCCCCCGGGAGTGTCGTAACCAAGAGTGCAGCAAGGCCCGTTGTCGTGTACCAGTTCCCGTTCGAGTCTAGCTCAAAGCGGTGTTTTCGGGTTTTACCCCTATGTACATCTGTGCCAGAGCCACCTCTACCTGCTCGTATCCAGACAGGGATGTATTTGCTTGGAAACCCTTTACTCACTACTCACCAAAATACTAGGAAGATTTCCAATATTTAAACTTTTTTATAGGATTCTTTATAATGTTTTCATATCCTAATTTCCACAAATAACTAAACCATCCTTTGATACCAACTATAGCATCCCGCCTATTTACCACATAAACTTTCATTACATTTTACAAAACCGAGGATTTTTAAGGTTTAGTGTCTTGGAAACCAGGAACATAATAAATGAAACAAAAAAAACATTCTTCTTAAATACTTGAAAGGCTTCTCCTCAAGTTCATCCTAGGTTCATTACTGCATCTCATAACCTGGGAACATACATCAAAAGAAAGGGTGAGAAGAAGGCCCAGTAAGAGAAACCAGAGAAACATTTTACATGTGAACTTGAGATACTTCAATAATGTCATGAAAATTACATTAAGGCATGAGAATGAAATCATGAGATACATCATAATAAAAATAACATTTTTATTATAACTTGAAGATGTGGCTAAAACATTTAATATTGAAAATCATTTCATTTCACCAAGGTCCATCCCCAAGGTGTCGTTAAAATTACCAAGGTTATTCACCAAGGCGTCGTTAAAATGGTCATCTCTAGAGATTAAGTCGTTACCCAATGCATTAGAGCGCTATCAGGGCACACCCTTAAATTTTCCTTTATTATCATGTGAGCCACATATATCATCATAAAACATTTCATAAATAACCCATATAGCATAAAATAAATGGGATTCATTTCATAATCATAACATTTTAAAAACTGCTTTAAAGACATGATCTTTATGTCACTTTAAACCCACAGAAAGGGAAAGAGGGTTTCATTTATGTAATTCCCAGAATTTAAAATAGAACATTTTGATATATATGTGAATACCCCTGTACAAATAAGAGCTTTGAGTATTCACTTTATAACATAAAATAATTTTTAGAAAAGAGAGAGAGACATTTTGAGACGAAAATTCTGCAGCATAATGGCTATGTTACCAGGTTTTAGAAAACATTGAGAAGAGAGGGGGAATGGGTCAAACATTCATAAATGACCCATCAAACCGTAGAGGGACAAAATATAAGGGATTTAAGAACATGGTAATGAAATTTGAAAATATACCATATGAAATGAAGAACATGAAAGGAAGAAAAAAAGATTTCTCTTGTGAGAATTCGGCAGCCTAACGGCGTCACTTAAACTTCAACAAAATTGAATTGACAAGGTCAAATAGGGTCTCTAATCATATGAACATAAGAGTCCAGTATGATAGATATAGAGGTCATACCCCAACATAATATAAAGGAACTTGAAAGAATTGACATGAGAGTATAAATTCAAAATGAGAATGGTGAAGAACCACTTAAAAATTCGGCAGCCTAACAGCGCCACTTAAACTTCAACAAAATACTGAATTGAAGAGATCAAATGGGGTCTCTCATCATATGAACATAAGAGTCTAGTATGATAGATATAGATATCATACCCCAACATAACCAAAAATAACTTTAAATAATTGACATGAAAGTAGAACTTCAAAACGAGAAGGGTGAAGAACCACTTAAAAATTCGGCATCCTAACGGCGCCGCTTAAACTTCAACAAAATACTGAATTGAAGAGATCAAATGGGGTCTCTCATCATATGAACATAAGAGTCCAGTATGATTGATATATAGATCATACAACAACATAACAAAAAGCAACTTGAAAGAATTGACATGAAAGTAGAACTTCAAAACGAGAAGGGTGAAGAACCACTTAAAATTTCGGCAGCCTAACGGCGCCACTTAAACATCAACAAAATACTGAATTGAAGAGATCAAATGGGGTCTCTCATCATATGAAAATAATAGTCCAGTATGATAAATTTAGAGCTCATACCCCAACATAATAAAAAAAGGAACATGAAATACTTTACATGAAAATAGATCTTGAAAAATGAGAAGGGAGAAAGAATCTGTTACAAAAATTTCGGCAGCCTAACGACGCCACTTAAAACATCATAAAACGAAATAATGAGAGTAAGAGGGGATCTCTCATTATATTAACATGAAAAGGGAAGTAAGAGGAGTATAAAAGAACATCCTCCTACATATGAACATGGATCATAAAAGGAATGACATAAAAGAGATTACTTGAAATGAAAGAGAGAGGTCGGATCCCTTACCTTAAAATGTAACTCTTAAACCTCAATGGTTGGCACCTTGAGGGCTTGGGGGCACCTTGGGGGGGACTCCTTGGGAGGTAATGAGGCCATAACTTCTTTGGGGAAGTTTGGGGAGTCGAATTGATGAGAGGAGGGCTTGGTATTTATAGGGAAAGTGAGGGGACAAGGCATTAATGGCCAAGGGACACCTCACATGTGCTTTTCTCAAACCCATGTGCTCTCCCTTGGCATTTACCATGGAGTTAAGCCACATGGGGCCCCCACAACAATTATTCATCACTGTTGGCCGCCCAACCCTTAAAATATCTCATGACATCATCATGACACAGCTATGATGTCATTAAACATACCGAAACCCTAAAACTGCATTTTTACTATTCACTGAAAAATTCATCTTTCTCAGAAAAATCCCAAAATTTCACCTTAACTAAATATCAATGCTATGATTTCAAAAATGAACTCCATTTAAAAAAAATAATTTTCTAAGTATTTTTAAATTTATTTTTAAATAAAAACACTATTCACCGAAAAATCATTTTTTCAGAAAAAACACCAAAACTTACCATAACTTAATATCGATGCTCTGAGTTCAAAAATAAAGCCATTTTTATAAAAATATTTTTCTAATTATTTTTAATTAAATTTTTAATTAAAAAACACTATTCACCCGAAAAAACTAATACTTGAATAATAATTTATTAAACCGTTATTTAACCATTTTATTGAATCACATTACTTAATCAAGGTGCCTAGATTATTTTGAAACTTTCTTTAAGTGAGGTTACTAATCCATTTGGTCATATTACTAATCCTAATCATAAAATCACTATTCATAATTTACTATTCATCAAAAATCATGTTGATCTTATTAGACTCTAAATTTCGTACTGGACATAATTGTAGAAGACCATTTTTTGAGAATCATTACACATTTTAAATTATTTAAGGTTTACACAAACACTTTTTTTAAAATATCCTTTTGAAAATTCATCAAAAATATGCATACTATTTTTATCCATTCATTTGAAAATTCATAAACATCATCATAATAAGAAATCCCAATTTTTATTTAAAACAAGGATTACACAAGGCAGTCATGGTCTCATTACATAGCCCCTTATAATACCAGCATATGACCTAAGAGTAAGGTGTGATAGGGTGATAGAATCTTGGGGTGGCTCAGTCAACATTGCCCGAGTAGTAATTCCTATCAGTTTGAACTTCTCGCGAAGATGATTCTGTTCTAGCTTCACATGATAAAGTTCAGCTTCGATTTGGTCCAGAGCAAAGCCCAATGGTGCTACCTCCTTCCCAAGCTCTGTTAAATGGGCTTCGATCGGTCCCAGACTACTAGGTGAGGCCATCAAATCTTCTTTCTATAATAGTTAACCAAGATTACTTATATTTGGAGACAATAATCAAAACATTTTGTTCACAGTGGTCATATTGACCGATGGTCTTATAACAGTCAAAACCCACGGGTCTCATTTTAATTATAATCATTTTTATCAAATAAAACATTTTTTTGAGTATAAAAATAAAATAAAATAACACATGAAATTAGGGAACAAGATTTATTCAAAATTTCGGGTCGTTACTCTTCCTAGGATATAGTGATCAAACCCCACATAGTTTGAATGGTTTTTCTAGAGTTTGGTGTTGAAACATAGAGAGGCATCTTATATACCCTTCCTAGGATACGAGGATAAAAACCCATGTAGTTCGAATGGGTTTAACATTTTTCAGGGTTGAACCACAAGGAGGCTTCCTACGTACCCTACCTAGGAGACATGGATCAAAACCCACCTATTTCAAATGGGTTTACCAGTGTTTGGGGTTGAACCTCTAGTAGGTTTCCTACATTCCATGCCTAGTATAAAAGGAAAAAAACCCTCATAGTTCGAATGGGTTATCCAGCTTTTGGTGTTGAACCTCAAGGATTCTTCCTATGTACCCTTCATAGGAGATAGGGATCAAAACCCAAGTAGTTAGAAAAGAATACAGTATAATATCAAGTTGGAAGATAAGTGCACGTAGTTTAATGTCATTTAGGATGAGGATAAACTGACGTGAAGTGGTTGGAACTGATGGATGACGGTTTTGAACCTCAGGGAGGATTCCAACGTACCATTGCAAGAAAGGTCAAAGATCAAAGTCCATGTAGTTCAGTGGTGATAGATGGGACCTACACAGTATGGTGGAAAATAGAGGGTTCCACAGTTTATGCTTACTCTAATACCACTTGAGTCCTTCTCGGTGTGATAACAAGTCGAAAAAAGACCTGACGATCGCATTGCGAAAGGTGCATCTGCAAAGAATGGAATTTGGCTTACATGTGGGTGGCAGCCCCTAGAGATGGAGATTGGGACATACTCTTGGAGGAGGCCCAGTGGTGATAAAGCCCAAAGCGACAGGGATGGGGTATCAAAGGTACCTATATCCATATATCCTCTGGACTTTGTGCACAGATGAAGATTAGTAGAGAAATGATGAAACCATGTGGAAGAAGCGATAGGGGATTACACCAAGATTCTTTCCTTTACATGCGGACAGATGTCGTTCTATGAAAGGAGGATCTCATTCCATGTGAGGAAGATCTCACTCCTATGGAGGATCTCATTCCATGTCTAAGGTGGGGCAACCCATGTATATTGCTTGTGTTGAGGCCACATTTTAATGTCATGTTCTGGGGATGAGGATGCTTGGTTTTTTAACATCATGCAGCTCAGATGATGATGATTTTCTCCCCACCCCTAGTACATACATAACCGACACGATATAACCCTTGGTGAAGGGAAGGCACAGACAATGTTGTGTGGAGACAGGGTTGTGGAGTGATCTATTGAGGGGATCATGTTAGCATGGCTATGTGAAGAAGCAATAGACGTTAGCGTGCCTATTCGAGGAAGCATGATGAAATGCAACAAAATATTAAGAACCCCCAAAGGGACCTTGAAATCACATTGTACAAACCTAGAGGGTTGTACAGAAGATAGGTTTGTGAAGAAAAAGGGTTCATAGAAAGGGACCTTGCAAAGATCTAATGCACCACAAAGTGAAGAGACTCCACAAAGGGGTATGCATCATGAAGAGAAGTGGACTAGCATAGGTGTGGGGTATAAGTTCTTATAGAGGATGATTCAAAAAGTGTAGGTGATTTCACAGAGTAGCACTTCACGGAGAATGGGTGCCTTGCAATGTGAGACACTACAAAGAGATGTACTCGTGAAGCACAATGATACTGTCTTATCATGCAGTCCATATGTGTATGGAAGGTAATTTTTGAAGCAGGATTTATTTGTGAAGACCCAAGTTCCATAGGGATCTCCTTCCTTGGTGAATTCTCATGGACTTCATGAAGGGCATCCCAGTTTAAAGTGGGGTTGAATTTGGGCCAGGGGAAAGGTATTTCGCACTGCTAAAATACCTTTGAGATCTCATTTATCTCAATTTCCCTTAGAGAATAGGGTGATTTTAGATTTGAGATATATGAAGGATAATGGATGGGGTATTCGTACATTGGTCCTAGGGGAAGCCTGGTATTTATAGGCGAGAGGCGGCACGATGCTCTGAAAGCGTCTTCTGAAGCCTCTTGCACTTTTCCATTAGAGGAAAATTACATAACGTTTGTCATAACCTCTTCTTCGGCCATCATCCCCACCATAGAATAGAGGCCTACTTAATTCTCTCAATGGTGCTCACAGAGGCCTTCCTCAATTTCCAAGGGATCGCATATACTACCGTGTTCCATCCACAACTTGAATCCTTCCATCAATTTTTTCGTAACTGGAGAGTCTTAGGCCTCTTTAATCTACAATGATCATAGAGGTGTACATGACTTTGTTCCAGGCTCAATGTCAAGGGTCTTTTTGGAGGTGCATTGTGAAGCAGTCCCTTTTGGAATTGGTGTGCTCTTTTTTTATTTTTCCCATGCACATATTTTGGCACTCACTCCTTCATTTCAAAAAAAATTAAGGTATTAGGAATTTTTTTTGATCATTATCTTATCATTGAGTAATTGTTTTATTGACCAAGAATATATGAAAATATCCTTACATGATATATTTCTATATAAAACCATTCCTTTTTGTTAAATTTAACTATTTCTAATTCATCCATTACATCAAGAAATGGATGTCTAGAAATAATATTTGATCCCCAAGTAACTAAAATATACTTTTGGAAGATATTAAGTCCCATCAATGAAAAAAAGTATATCTATATATCTATAACTATTCATCAAAATAAATATGTTTAGTACATTAATCTCTAAACACAAAAAGAAACACCAATGATTCATCACAAATAGTTATTCATCAAAACTAATTATTCATTAACCTATATATTATATAGGCTAGTGGTAGGTTTAAAACCATTATCATCCTTCAGTCTTGGGTTCAAGACCTGTGGCCTATTTGGACATGATTATTTTCACCCCACAGACATGATTAGATTTTTCTAAAACCATAATATTATATTTTCCAAAAGAAATAAGATTGAAATCCTTAAAATAAGGTCCATCACTAAATACCCTTCTAACCAAGGCCTTTCAATACAATATCAACACATAAATTATTCTTTTATGTTTAAGATAAAATATTATTGAATGAATAACCTTATAACCCTTGTGAATGATGAAAATAAAAAAACATTGAAGCAAAATTAAGAAATTGTCTTAACATTGATTCATCTATATATCAAAAAGTATCTCTTGGTAGTAATGTCCCAAAAATGTTATTACTATCATCATTTATTCTATTGAAACATTGTAATAACCTGAATTTCCATAAATAATCTTGGGAAACATGCATTCTTCTATCTTATATAGATTAGTGGATATATTCCATAAATATAATAAGGTATAAACTTTATCCCTGATCACAAAAAATACTTTTCAACAAGTCCTTAATTAGTTTAAAGGTAATCATTACCTTCTAACATACTTATTATTATCCCATATATCTTTATACTAAAAACATTATAATAACATAAGGAACATATTGAGGTTTATCATTCCCTTAACCATGTGTTTTCCAGGGACATAAAATTTCCATTATATCACTTTTCTATTCCATTATAACCATTCAACGTGTTATTGAAATCCATAGAGAAAACCATAAAATGAAAAATTTATATATTTTATCATTAATATAACATAATTTTTGGTTCCAAACACATAAAAATATTAATTATTCCACATCATCCTTATTCAATTAATAATTCTACCTCATACTATTACAAAATACCAATTTCCATTCATATTTAATTCGTATTCTCTTCATAATCAACAATATAACTATTAATAATACCACCTTGATGGTTATATTTTGGGGCTTTATTCATGGGGAATTGATTTTCAAAATGATTATTTACACCACACTTAAAACACATAACCTTTTTTGATGTCTTACGGAAGACAACATTCTCATCCATGTTGTTAATAAGACTATTTATTATTCATTTAGTGTCACTTTCTTTATGCCCCATTTTTCTATAGTCAAAACATATTATTATTCCTCTAAGACATTCACTTAAGTGAATCATTCCTCATTAATGACACAAATGATGGAAAATCCTCATTCCTCCATGGACTCTATTACACGAAATCTTAGAAAACACTTTCTTTCTATTCCATGGTGAGTTCGGGAGTCGGTTATAATACACCTTTTTAGTCATGTTATGTGAAAACTAATTAGTAATGATCATAAAATATTTCCCTCCAAGGATCATCCCACTTAACATCTCCTCATCAAATCATCCATCACATTCAACATTAATCCAGTTCCTTCAAGTTCCTTCCATTGACTGCAAAAAAAATACTTGTTTGAGCATTACAAATCGTAGTGTAAAACCACATAGTCATGGAATAATTTTATTTTATTATCTATATATATTAACACCTTCAATAATCTATTTCACCATAGTTTAATCCTATTTTATTCAAATACATCTTATATTTAAATCATTATTGTTGGATTGTGAGGTGTTTATGAATTCCGAAAGCATATCCCCTAAGAGTGTCAAACCTGATGTGCAGCAAGGTCCATTATCCTATACCAGATTAACCCGAACCAAGCTCGTGACATCTTTTTTATGTATTTACCCATAGGTACATCTGTGCGAGAGACACATCCACATGTATTATCCATACATGGATTAATTTCTAGGAAATCACTTACTCTATCCTATACCAAAATTCCAGGGAATTTTCCAAAACATTAACTCTTCCTTATACTTATCTTTAAACACATCCCTAGAAATATCCTTAAATTATACCTAAAAATATCACCGAGGTTTTCTAATCATTTTTTCTAATTATTGACTAAACCATTCTTTTGATAACAAATATAGGGACCCAGGATTGACACACATGGTTATTGCATCGCTTTTTAAGAATATTCAATAAATAACAGAAATATATGCATGAGGACCGTAATAGTTTTGTGTATTTGGAAACATGGAACCAAAATATTGTATCATGGTTAAAGATCTTCAAAATATCCCATATAAATCTCCACCTTTAGTAATTCTACATAAAACATTTCTTCATAACATGGGGAAATGAAACATGAGAAAGGTTTGAGCTTAGATTCTCAGTAAGGGTAAATAAAGTGAATGTGTAATCATAACATGAAGAAAAGGTTTATGGATCTTGAGAATTTTTTTTAAGATCATACAATTCATATTAGATATAAATATTTTTAGGTCATAAGACATTAATGATAAGTAAATAAATAACCGAAGACATAAAAGAATAATATAGGAATAAAACATAGGATTGTGGAAAACACATAAGCATATAATAATTAATTATATTCTAGTTAAGGCATTGCTTCCACGACCATCTTGGAGAAAAAATTCCTTTATTAAACTGGGTTCACACCCTATTCCAGCCCTGTATTACTGAACAAATTTCACTCCTCATTCCAGCCCAGTATTTACTGAACCGAGTTCACTCCTCTTTGCATCCCTATATTACTGAACTATGTAAATTTTGTAACACCCGAGAATTTTATGTTATATAAACCATCAAAGGAATCTTTTTCTACACAACACTTGCTTGGCTTGCTTTACACGCAATCGCGACCTTCCTCGATAGCTTGCGTCGTACGCAATACCGAGTTTCACTAAACAACAATATGCTATTAAAACTAGCCGTTATGAATAGTAATAACCACTTTTTGAAATTTTATAAATTTTATTTTCCAAAATGGACTTCATTTTTGGACTCAGAATATCGAAATTAGCCTAGGGTGAAATTTTGGTATTTTTCTGAAAACTTTCAATTTTTGATGAATAGTGAAACCACTAAGTGGTAGGTTAAAAACTGAATTTTGCATAAAACATAATTTTACCGCTTCTGTGACTGGAATTTCGAAAATCCGAGAGACACAGTTGATATCAGTAAGTAAAATGTGGTTCAATGAGATAAAAATAATTTTTTGGTGAATAGTAACTTTTTACTTTTTTTTACCGCGGTTAATAGTAAATAGGGTAACTAAGGGTAAATATGATATTACTATTACCCTAACACATGTCCTAATTCTATTGGACAAGTGTAATTCGACCAAAAACAAACTTAGGAATAAAATATGACCATTTAGGCCCACTTGGATTAGATTAGGACATTTATTATTAATTTATTTAAAGAAGGGTTAAAATAGTTAAAATCAAAGTTTAATAAGTAAATCATTTATAATATGCGGTTATACATAAGATATATTCAATTGTAAATATTCTTTAGAAAGCTAAAAATATTTCCTAAATGATGATATTTTATTTGTAATTTTTAGACATCAAATAATTTAATTTATTTATGACACAAAGATGATGCAGTAATTATCTTATTAATGAAATATTGACATAATTGATAATATAAATACCAAAACAAATGTAATTTAAGACTTTTTATGAATTCCACTAATTTTCTAGGTTACTATGATATATTAATGTTGATTTAATCAACTTGGTTCGAACATATAATTCTGTTATGACTTTCACAAAAATCATATATCAAATAGTGTCAAAATTGACACAAAATAGTTTTTAAATCAAATATTATATTATTAATTGTTATTTTATTCCTAAAAATCTAAGGTTCGGAAATATGACTTAGATAAGGATATATATATTAATAATAAACAATTTGGGGTTCGTTTGGCATGTTATAGTAAGTTTATTAACCATATTGTGAAAGAAAACAAAAAGACATGGTAAAAGTTAAATTATTTAACTTAGAGTTAAATCTAATTGATAAGGTTAAAATAATACCCTAAACTTGTCTAAATCCTATTGGTTGATAGGATTTCGGCCCATCCCTACCTTATCTTCGAAATAAGACCCTTTGGAGCCATTATAAACCGATTTTGACTTTAATATAAAATAATATTTTGTGATATTCCTAAGGTGCCCCTCTCCTCCCTTATAAAAGGGCACCTCCTCCCCCTCCTCCTCACACCAATTTGAGCACTCAAGCTCGGCCAACCCCTGCCATTTTCCCTTCTCCACTTCCCTAGAAACATCCTAGAGGTTCTGGTCTTCCTCAAAGACCAATTTTAGTGCCCTAAGAGGAGGTCTCAAAGAGGCGTTTCAAAGAAGAGGTAATTACCGTTACCAATTCTTTCATCTTTATTTCTTCTTCCACTTCTTCTTCTTAGGTTGTTTCATTATGAAGTAATAACATCAGTATTACTCATATACTGATATGTTATTATAAGTATGAAACAACCCTATTTCACAATCTATCCATCCTACGGAAAAAGAAACCACCGCGCGTGCGTACGTACGGAATACCGTCTCCACGCCGTGGTGTAATCTATTTTTCCACCATCACTTTACAAGGATGGGTATAATGGTGTAATGATTAAATATTTATAATTATTATAAAGTAATATTGATACTGAAATAATATATATATACTCCAATACAGTTCCACGATCATAGGAACGATATCATCACTCGTGCGTACGTACGGAATACCGTCTCCACGATGTGATGCGACTCGTTCTACATGATCATCATTCCATAGTAATTATATAAATGAATTGAATGAATAAATATGATATATGTTACACTAATACCATTCTGGATATAAGGTATCTATAACTCTAAAAGAAGAATAAGAATGTATTCGGCAAAACACGCATAAGAACAAAAGGCAATAAAGACCTGAGTAACAAGTAACAATGAAATATTACTAACAAGAAGCTAAGAATATGACCATATATGATATCATATCAATATGTATGATTCTGGAATAAGTCAATAACATTATTTAAACCATTATACAGGAGCTTCGGACACATACAAAGCTAATCGGACCTAAGGTAAGGGAAATATCACAATCTCACTTTTATCCGAGATTGTTTTTACTTTGGTAATTACTGGGGTGTATTTTATCATCCACATCCATGTTTCATCAATATGTAATATTATTTCCATCCACCTACAATTGTTTAAATCCATTTTTACCCTTCGGTGAGTTTTTAGTAATATGTATGAAAGGAATCTTTTGTCGTTTTTCGTACGAGGTACTTTTTGACTTTTCCGACAAAAGTACGAAGAATGTTTTTTTAACTTATACGGCATGAATGGATTTTTAAAACATTATTTCTAAGAAGCATCCTTTACAAGTTTTCAAGTTTATTTTTAATCAACATATTTTAGTTTAAAGTTGTATGACATGTTAAGAAAGGAAAAATGTTTTTGAAGAAGAAAGGATATTTTCCTCAAGAATGGAGTTCAAGTTTTTAATCAAAATTATTTTCCATCTAAGATAATAAAAGGGTTCTGTTTTTATCCCTATTATTACATGGATTTGATTATGTTGTGATGGAAACATTTTTATGAATTCCTTTATCTTATATGAATTGTTTTATGATGTCATGTTGTTTAAGAATCCCATTTTTATTACATGGGTTACGCTATGATGTATGTTTAATGATTATGTGGCACACATAAGAAAGGATTCATTATAAGATGGGTGGGACCTATATCTCCCTCCAATGCATTGTGTAAAGATTTTATATCTCATGAGATAGACAGGGCTAGAACGGTAGGTTATACCGATTCAGTAAAACAGGGCTGAAACGAGGGTTACTCGATTCAGAAAGGGACTTTGTCCACTATGATAGTCTTGGCAATGAGTCTTGACTAACAAGAAATGATTCTCTATGATTATGTGTGAATGCCACAAAGTTTCATGTTTTAAGTTATGATTATTGTGATTACATTTCACTGCCATGATTTACCCCATTAAATTATGATCTCTTTTGCAGGATAAGATTTCCAAAAGTTATGTGCTTATGTATATGATGTGATTGATATTTCTTTTGTTTACCCTTACTGAGCATTTGAGATCACCCTTTTAAGTTTTCTTTTCCCCAGGATATAAAGAAAGGTTTTAGTTTAAAAAAAAGGGAAGATCTTTATGGGAGATATTGAAGATCTTTCACCACGATTAGAAGATTACGTTCCGAGTTTCTAAAGACACTATACCTATACGGTCCTTTGTGGTTTTGTCATATGTTGTAATAAGTGTGCTTCAATTTTGATGTATTAACAATGTATGTAAAGTACGGGTCGTTATAGTTGGTATCAGAGGAAAGGTATAGTCAACCTTTGGAAACTAGGATGTGAAAGCCTTAGTAAGAACCTTAAGGATATGTCTAAGCATAGAACACAATCTTAGTGTTTTAGAAATGTCCTTGAATACCCTAGGATAAGACCTTAAGCATGAAAATTTTATTCTTGAATTATGTGGTTTTCCTATTATAATTAGTGTTTCTCACACTATTCTTCTTGGTTTTAGTCAATGGCTGGAACCCGAAGGAACCGTGTTAATGCGGAATGCGATGGGCAATGCAATGATTGTCACCCTGAGCAACCAAACGATATGGGAGCTGGAATGCAAAATCTTGTAGCCATGCTCACACAACTTTCTCAAGCTATGAATCATGCAGGACTTCCAAACGAGCAAAGGAAGGAGCAACATTCTGTTGAATCCTTCATGAGGCAGCGTCCACCTTCTTTCAGTGGGTCTACTGATCCATTAGTTGCTGAACAATGGATTAGTACTACTGAAAAGATATTTTCAGTTCTTCAATGTTCTGAACATGATAAAGTCATCCTAGCAGTGTATCGTTTGGAAGGAGATGCTGATCAATGGTGGAATATTGTTAAGAATACGAGGCAAAGGGATGAAATTGAGTCTATGGAATGGGACGAGTTCAAGAACTTATTTTTCAATAAGTACTTCCCTCGTATTCTCCGAACAAAGATGGAGAAAGAGTTTCTTGAACTGAAGCAAAGGGATGATGAATCTGTTGGTACCTATGAAGCAAATTTTACAAGACTTGCAAGGTACGCTTCTGGTATTATTATCCAACCTGAGAGTAAGATCGATCGATTCTTTAGTGGCTTAAAACCTAGTCTTCGAAGGGTGTTAGCCATAAGGGACTTCAATAGCTACGAGGAAATCGTTCGATGTTCTCTCAAAGTCGAGATGGAGAATGGAGTAACCCATCAGTCACATGGGTTTGATAAGAAGAGGAAGATGGAATTCAAAGGAAACTCTAAAGAGCACACTGAAAAGAAGATGAACTTTCCCTCATGCTCAAAGTGTGGAAAGAAACATGGAGGGAGTTGTCTTAAAGGGACAAGTAAATGTTTTAAATGTGGAAAAGAAGGTCATCGGGCATTTGAATGTCGTGATAATGGGAAGAAGATGTCTAATGACGCAAACAAAGGAAGGGATACACAGAATGAACCTACTACACTTCAATGTTTCAAGTGCAAGGAGATGGGGCATTATGCCAATCAAGGCCCAAATCCAAGGGTTGATGATGATGGTCGACGTCAACAAACTCTTAAGGCTAAAGACAAAGGAAAGTCACATGCAATTTCTATCAGCGATGTGGAGTACGATAACGATGTGGTGAAAGGTAAACTTACCATCCACTCTAAAGTAGCAAATGTTTTATTTGATTCTGGATCCACCCACTCTTTTATTTCTAAAGAATTTTCTAAGGGTATCACCGTATTACCTCAACAATTAGATGTTGAGTTAGCTGTGACAACACCTAATGGAACAACAGTCGCATCAAAAGTTTATAATTCTTCTCCGATCGAAGTTTGTGGGAAAGTGCTTCCTGCAAATCTTGTGATCCTTCCTTTAGTGGAATTTGATGTGATTCTTGGCATGGATTGGCTTTCCCTACATGGAGCTCATATCAATTTCCAAAGAAGGGAAGTCAAATTTCATATTCCAGATCAATCTACGATCGTATATCAATGCAAGGATGAACATAACCTTCCAGTGGAAATTTCTTCCATCTTATGGGTATTGATTCCACTAAATGAAGGTTATTTATCTCAAATGGTTGGTGAGAAACTCACGATTAAGAATATTCCCATTGTATGGGAGTTTGATGATGTCTTTCCGGAGGAATTACCGGGTCTTCCACCAAATCGTGAAGTTGAGTTTTCAATAGAACTCGTACCGGGCGCTTTGCCAATTTCAAAGACACCTTATAGAATGGCCCCAATTGAGTTGCAGGAATTGAAGAAGCAACTCCAAGAGAATCTTGATAAGGGATTCATATGCCCTAGTGCGTCACCTTGGGGAGGACCTGTTCTATTTGTTAAGAAGAAAGATGGATCAATGAGACTTTGCATTGATTATTGATAACTTAACAAGATCACTATCAAGAACAAATATCCTCTCCCACACATTGATGACTTATTTGACCAACTACGCGGAGCTCAATACTTTTCCAAGATTGATCTTCGTTCAGGGTATCATAAATTAAGGGTCAAAAGGGAGGATATAACAAAGACGGCTTTCCGTACAAGGTATGGACACTATGAATTTATAGTGATGCCATTTGGTCTTACTAATGCCCCTGCTATCTTCATGGATCTAATGAATAGTGTCTTTAGAGACTATCATGATCAATTTGTGGTAGTCTTTATAGACGATATTCTTGTCTATTCAAAGAGCAAGGAAGAGCATGAAAATCACTTGAGAAATATATTGAAGACCCTGAGAAAGGAGAAGCTTTATGCAAAATTTACCAAGTGTGAATTTTGGCTTCAAAAAGTTGCATTTTTGGGTCACATAATCTCAAAAGAGGGGATAGCTGTGGATCCAGCAAAAACAGAGGTTATCGAAAGATGGTCGAGACCAACAACAGTAACTGAGATCCGAAGTTTTCTTGGTTTGGCTGGATATTATCGACGTTTTGTAAAGGATTTTTCACGATTATCTAATCCACTCACCATGTTGACTCGGAAAGGAGTTAAGTTTGTCTGGACAGAGGAATGTGAAGAGAATTTCAAGGAGTTGAAAAGAAGGTTATCCAGTGCACCTGTGCTCACACTGCATTGTAGTGGAGAAAGGTTTGTGATCTACAGTGATGCATCCAAGAAGGGATTGGGGTGTGTTCTTATGCAAAATGATATGGTGATAGCTTATGCCTGACGACAGTTGAAAATCCATGAGAAAAATTACCCAACACATGATTTGGAGTTGGCTGCGGTAATCTTTGCATTAAAGATTTGGAGGCATTACCTTTATGGTGAAAGGTGTGATATTTATACTGATCATAAAAGTTTAAAGTATATTTTCACACAAAAGGAGCTGAATATGCGTCAAAGAAGATGGTTGGAGCTGATTAAGGATTATGACTACTCAATCCATTACCACCCTGGGAAAGCAAACAAGGTGGCGGATGCATTAAGTCGACAAGACCATGCTAGTTTATCCATGATGAGGATCACAAAGGATCCAATATTTATGGATTTACAAAGGATGGATCTTGGAATTATAACGGAAGGGGAAAAATCTTATCTTTCTCAAATGAATGTTCAACCATCTATACATGTGAAGATTAAAGAGGCACAGAAAGAAGATGTCGAGTTAAAAAAGAAGGTGAGAAATGTTCCTGAATTCAACCGTGATTGTGATGGGATAATAATGTTCAGGAATCGGGTTTGTGTTCCTTCCATCCCCGAATTAAAGAAGGAGCTGCTAGATGAGGCTCATAGTTCTTCATTCTCAATTCATCCTGGAAGCACGATGATGTATAGGGACCTGAAAGAGTACTTCTGGTGGGATGGCATGAAAAGAGATGTTGCTGAATATGTCTCTCGATGCTTGGTTTGTCAACAAGTTAAAGCTGAGAGACAGAAGTCTAAGGGGATGTTACAACCATTACCCATACCCGAATGGAAATGGGAAAACATCACTATGGACTTTGTCACAGGACTTCCTAAAACATCCAAAGGCAATAATGCTATCTGGGTCATAGTTGATCGTCTTACAAAGTCTGCACACTACATTCCTATTAGAGAGGATTTATCTCTAGATTAGCTTGATAGGATATATGTAAAGGAAGTGGTAAGATTGCATGGAGTACCACTTTCTATTATATCTGATCGAGATCCGAGATTTACCTCGAAGTTCTGGCGAAGTCTTCAGAATAATCTGGATACAGAGTTGAGTTTCAGCACTGCTTATCATCCCCAGACAGACGGTCAGTCTGAGAGAACAATTCAAACCCTAGAAGATATGTTGAGAGCTTGCTCTATGGATTTCAAAGGTGGTTGGGATCAACACCTACCTTTGGTGGAATTTTCTTATAATAATAGCTTTCACTCCAGTATTCAGATGGCTCCTTACGAAGCTCTCTATGGAAAGAAATGCAGGACTCCAACTAGCTGGGATGAAGTTGGGGAAAGAAAGCTATTAGGACCTGATCTCGTTGATGAAATGGCAGAAAAGGTCAGATCTATTCAACAACACATAAGAGTAGCTCAGAGTCGACAGAAAAGTTATGCCGACAACCGAAGAAAAGACCTAGAGTTTGAAGTGGGTGATAAAGTGTTCTTACGAATATCTCCCTGGAAGAGGGTTATGAGGTTTGGAAAGAAGGGGAAGTTGAGCCCTAGATATATCGGTCCTTTCGAAATACTGGATCGTGTTGGGAAGGTAGCTTACCGATTGGCGCTTCCACCAAATCTCTCTCAAGTTCACGATGTGTTCCACGTATCTCTCCTGAGAAAGTACATACCAGATCCTTCACATGTACTCAGCTCAGAAGTGGTACCGCTGGAGCAAGATCTTTCTTATGAAGAACAGCCGATAGAGATTCTGGATCGTAGTGAAAAAGTCCTACGAAACAAGACCACTCGATTGGTGAATGTTTTATGGAGGAACCACCAACTTGAAAAAGCTACATGGGAGCTTGAGGATACGATGAGGGAGAAGTATCCTCATCTGTTTGTTACAAAGTGACGAATTTCGAGGGCGAAATTCTTTTTAAGGGGGGTAGAATGTAACACCCGAGACTTTTATGTTATATAAACCATCAAAGGAATCTTTTTCTACACAACACTTGCTTGGCTTGCTTTACACGCAATCGCGACCTTCCTCGATAGCTTGCGTCGTACGCAATACTGAGTTTCACTAAACAACAATATGCTATTAAAACTAGCCGTTATGAATAGTAATAACCACTTTTTGAAATTTTATAAATTTTATTTTTCAAAATGGACTTCATTTTTGGACTCAGAATATCGAAATTAGCCTAGGGTGAAATTTTTGTATTTTTCTGAAAACTTTCAATTTTTGATGAATAGTGAAACCACTAAGTGGTAGGTTAAAAACTGAATTTTGCATAAAACTTAATTTTACCGCTTCTGTGAATGGAATTTCAAAAATCCGACAGACACGGTTGATATCAGTAAGTAAAATGTGGTTCAATGAGATAAAAATAATTTTTTTTGGTGAATAGTAACTTTTTACTTTTTTTTACCGCGGTTAATAGTAAATAGGGTAACTAAGGGTAAATATGATATTACTATTACCCTAACACATGTCCTAATTCTATTGGACAAGTGTAATTAGACAAAAAACAAACTTAGGAATAAAATATGACCATTTAGGCCCACTTGGATTAGATTAGGACATTTATTATTAATTTATTTAAAGAAGGGTTAAAATAGTTAAAATCAATGTTTAATAAGTAAATCATTTATAATATGGGGTTATACATAAGATAAATTCAATTGTAAATATTCATTAGAAATATAAAACGATTTCCTACATGATGATATTTTATTTGTAATTTTTAGACATCAAATAAGTTAATTTATTTATGACACAAAGATGATGCAGTAATTATCTTATTAATGAAATATTGACATAATTGATAATATAAATACCAAAAAAATGTAATTTTAGACTTCTTATGAATTCCACTAATTTTCTAGGTTACTATGATATATTAATGTTGATTTAATCAACTTGGTTCGAACATATAATTCTGTTATGACTTTCACAAAAATCATATATCAAATAGTGTCAAAATTGACACAAAATAGTTTTTAAATAAAATATTATATTATTAATTGTTATTTTATTCCTAAAAATCTACGGTTCGGCCAAATGACTTATATAAGGATATATATATTAATAATAAACAATTTGGGGTTCGTTTGGCATGTTATAGTAAGTTTATTAACCATATAGTGAAAGAAAACAAAAAGACATGGTAAAAGTTAAATTATTTAACTTAGAGTTAAATCTAATTGATAAGGTTAAAATAATACCCTAAACTTGTCTAAATCCTATTGTTTGATAGGCTTTCGGCCCATCCCTACCTTATCTTCGAAATAAGACCCTTTGGAGCCATTATAAATCGATTTTGACTTTAATATAAAATAATATTTTGAGATATTCCTAAGGTGCCCCTCTCCTCCCTTATAAAAGGGCACCTCCTCCCCCTCCTCCTCACACCAATTTGAGCACTCAGGCTCGGCCAACCCCTGCCATTTTCCCTTCTCCACTTCCCTAGAAACATCCTAGAGGTTCTGGTCTTCCTCAAAGACCAATTTTAGTGCCCTAAGAGGAGGTCTCAATGAGGCGCTTCAAAGAAGAGGTAATTACCGTTACCAATTCTTTCATCTTTATTTCTTCTTCCACTTCTTATTCTTAGGTTGTTTCATTATGAAGTAATAACATCAGTATTACTCATATACTGATATGTTATTATAAGTATGAAACAACCCTATTTCACAATCTATCCATCCTACGGAAAAAGAAATCACCGCGCGTGCGTACGTACAGAATACCGTCTCCACGCCGTGGTGTAAACTATTTTTCCACCATCACTTTACAAGGATGGGTATAATGGTGTAATGAGTAACTATTTATAATTATTATAAAGTAATATTGATACTAAAATAATATATATATACTCCAATACAGTTCCACGATCATAGGAACGATATCATCACTCGTGCGTACGTACGGAATACCGTCTCCACGATGTGATGCGACTCGTTCTACATGATCATCATTACATAGTAATTATATAAATGAATTGAATGAATAAATATGATATATGTTACACTAATACCATTCTAGATATAAGGTATCTATAACCTTAAAAGAAGAATAAGAATGTATTCGGCAAAACACGCATAAGAACAAAAGGCAATAAAGACCCGAGTAACAAGTAACAATGAAATATTACTAACAAGAAGCTAAGAATATGACCATATATGATATCATATCAATATGTATGATTCTGGAATAAGTCAATAACATTATTTAAACCATTATACAGGAGCTTCGGACACATACAATGCTAATCGGACCTAAGGTAAGGGAAATATCACAATCTCACTTTTATCCGAGATTGTTTTTACATTGGTAATTACTGGGGTGTATTTTATCATCCACATCCATGTTTCATCAATATGTAATATTATTTCAATCCACCTACAATTGTTTAAATCCATTTTTACCCTTCGGTGAGTTTTTAGTAATTTGTATGAAAGGAATCTTTTGTCGTTTTTCGTACGAGGTACTTTTTGACTTTTCCGACAAAAGTACGAAGAATGTTTTTTTAACTTATACGACATGAATGGATTTTAAAAACAATATTTCTAAGAAGAATCCTTTACATGTTTTAAAGTTTATTTTTAATCAACATATTTTAGTTTAAAGTTGTATGACATGTTAAGAAAGGAAAAATATTTTTGAAGAAGAATGGATATTTTCCTCATGAATAGAGTTCAAGTTTTTAATCAAAATTATTTTCCATCTAAGATAATAAAAGGGTTCTGTTTTTATCCCTATTATTACATGGATTTGATTATGTTGTGATGGAAACATTTTTATGAATTCCTTTATCTTATATGAATTGTTTTATGATGTCATGTTGTTTAAGAATCCCATTTTTATTACATGGGTTACGCTATGATGTATGTTTTATGATTATGTGGCACACATAAGAAAGGATTCATTATAAGATGGGTGGGACCTATATCTCCCTCCAATGCATTGGGTAAAGATTTTATATCTCATGAGATAGACAGGGCTGGAACGGTAGGTTATACCGGTTCAGTAAAACAGGACTGAAACGAGGGTTACTCGATTCAGAAAGGGACTTTGTCCACTAAGATAGTCTTGGCAATGAGTCTTGACTAACAAGAAATGATTCTCTATGATTATGTGTGAATGCCACAAAGTTTCATGTTTTATGTTATGATTATTGTGATTACATTTCACTGCCATGATTTACCCCATGAAATTATGATCTCTTTTGCAGGATAAGATTTCCAAAAGTTATGTGCTTATGTATATGATGTGATTGATATTTCTTTTGTTTACCCTTACTGAGAATTTGAGCTCACCCTTTTATGTTTTCTTTTCCCCAGGATATAAAGAAAGGTTTTAGTTTAAAAAAAAGGGATGATCTTTATGGGAGATATTGAAGATCTTTCACCACGATTAGAAGATTACGTTCCGAGTTTCTAAAGACACTATACCTATACGGTCCTTTGTGGTTTTGTCATATGTTGTAATAAGTGTGCTTCAATTTTGAAGTATTAACAATGTATGTAAAGTACGGGTCGTTATAAATTTATCATTACATCCACATCTACCTCATGAGATATAAATATTTACCCAATTAATTTGAGTGAGATATAGGTCCCACCCATTTCATAATTAATCATACACACGTGTACCACAAGATCATAAATAATCATATCATCACCCATGAAAAGAAATGGGTTTAATAAACATGTAATCATATCATAACCTTTAGAAAGAGATAAGTTTTATAATTATTTCGTCACAAACATATCCCATGAAAATAAGCATGTTTCAAAATATTTCATCTCATGAAAGAGAAATGTATTTTATAAACCTAGAACCCATGAATGAGAAACTGATATTATAAATATATAATACTTGAAGGAAAAATTAACTTAATTAACATATAACCCAGAGACGAGAACAATGTTTCATAATTATCATTACATTATGAATAACCCATTCATAGAATGAATATGAATATAAAATTTATATCACTTCCTATAAGGGTATAAATAACATCAACATATGACATCTTAGATAGAAAATAATTATAAAATATCTTTCAAAAGCGTTTCTCTATAAAAACATCATATCTTTTTTGAAAATTGTTTTTTAATACATAATTTTTTTAATATCATTATCATTGAAAAAATCTTGAAAAATTATAGTGAAAACTTTAAATAATTTTGAAAACACATTCCTTGAATACATATAAAACAATCTTTAAAACATTTTAAAAACTATTTTCTTTGAAAAAAACTTTTAAAACTTATAAAGAAACCATGAAATGTTTTAAAAACATTTTTACTTGAAAACATATGAAATAATATTGGAATTTATTTTAAATCCATTTCTTTGAAAATACATTTAAAATTTATAAATAATTCTTGAAATCATTTTGAACACAAGTTTCCTTGAAAAAATATAAAAGATACTTGAAAACGTTTAAAAACAATTTTCCTTGAAAACATGTAAAAGAATCTTGAGATAATTTTGAAAAAAAATTTACATGAAAATTAATTTTATTAAAATTTCTAAAAAAACTATTTGAAAAGGAAAAGGGGGTTTCAATGAAATGATTATGGTTAAATCCCTATATTTCAAACAAGGTAAACAAATTCCTTTTGCATAGTAAACAGGTTATAAAAATGGCTTGTTTGGAAAATGAAAAGAAGAATACTTTAAAGAGATTGGTTTAATAAAAAATAGGTAAAAATGAATATAAAATATTATAATACAATGGTATAATATTATTGGAAACCCTTTTTTGAAGACATGGTTTTGATGGAACATAGATTTCCGACCAAAGATAGTGTAATGTAAGGATTTCTTAAAAAATCATTCTTAAAAATATTTTATACCAAAGCATAGAAAAATGGTACCAATACATGATTATCATGAATAAATTTAGGAGAATTCAATTAATGAATCTTTTTGAGAGATTTATCATGATATTTCATTAATTGAATCATAATAATAAAAAATATCCATAAGTGATGGGATTTTTTCAATAAACTCTTATAAATATTTAAATCTGCATCATTATCTATATATCAGAATATCAAATTACATGATGTTTAAAATATCATGAAAATAATAGGATTTATGATATAACAAGTAAAATGGAAGTATATACACCTCAAAAAAAATTTACTTACATAACAAAACTTGAGTCTCAAAGACGGTAACTTGATACAAAACTATTTTACAGATTTGGTAAATTTTGAGACATAAATCCCATGAATGAAATATCATAAAATGGATATTTTAATATCATAAATTTAACTATAATTATCATTGAATACATCCATGGGAACTATACACACCACAAAAAATTAATGGGTGGTGTATAAAGCATATATCTCAAGGAAATGAAAAAGCAAGATTAAATTCCCTTACCTTGAGTCTTGACTCTCATCGTACTCCTTAAAACCATCGATATAAATCATGTATGTCATGGAAATAATAAGTGAGATTAAATTACCTTACATTGATTCTTAACTCTCATCGTACTCATTCAAACCCCCGATATAATAAATTTAAATTTATTATAAATATTTTATAGAACCATATTTTTATATCATAATACCATATATGTTTTTGTTATGCCCTTATATAACGACATTGTTAACAATCCTATATTACACTTTAGGTAACATTTTCCTTATTCTTTTCATGCGTCTTAATATGTTATATCTTGGGTATTTATACATTATGTCATGATTTACATAATTTAACCCATGACAAAAATATCATTTATATACATTATATGTTTATTATGATAACCTATTGAATATATAACTATGAAATGGAATATACCATTCATGGATATTGTATGTCATACGTACACCTGAACACAATATCCATTTAATTGTCATGTTGAATGAAATAAATTAAAAGGCATATTTGTATATATATAAATATCATTATTATAGTAGATTTATTATATCATATATTTCTTATATAGTTACTAAATATATCTTTAATATAATCCATGTAGTGTATGAACGAATCATATCTCATTGAGGAGATATTAGTCCACAGTTCCACATATGAAATTATCATATTGACACCAAATGGAATGTAAAAAATAAATGTGTTGTAAAAGGAATAAATAAGATTAAATAAATAATAAATAAAATATATAACATATATAAATATATTTTCCATCATAATTTCCACCATGAGATGTGGTATGGAAAATTGAACAATCATGGTTTAGTGATGTAGTAGTTCTCCATACACATAAATAGAATGCTCGTTGTGCATTAGATGGAAGTGTGTGTAAGTTTAGATTGAAAACCCACAATAAAAAAATGACCTAATATATTTATGAATTTTTTGTAATATAATCAATGAATATGAATATTTTAGGGAGTGGAGAATTAAAATAAAGGAATGGACATGTGAAAAGGCGTTACCTCTTAAACTGGTAACACCTTTTTGTTTGTTCCAAAAGTCTTCCTTGGATTTCCTTCTTCCCGAGGGATTTCTTATAAGTGGAATGTAAGATTTATAGGATGTGTATTGGTCAGATATTTACAGAACATAAGATTTATGAGAGGTTTTAGAATGTGGGAGATGTAGTGGCCTTTTATATGGAAGGAGGAGTGGCACTATTGTAAATATTTGAAGAGATAATTCCACCCACATTTTTCTAATTTTACATGGGTCCAATAATAATAAAAATGTATATAAAATGGAGGATATTGATGAAATATACCCATAAAATGGATTTTTTTACTATTTTATATGTCATTTTGGGCCTTAAGGTTATGGTTATGTCCCTTATTAAGCTCAATTTAACCTTAATCGATGTAATTAATTTTAATCACATTCAATAATATTTTTTTAAAAAAAATAATTTGAACATATTAGTCATTATAAATTATTATGATTACAAATATTGAATCCATTTTTCAATTACTAATCACATAACTAGATGAAATTAATTTAAAATTAATCTTGTAGTCGGGTTGGCAATGTGAGTTTTTAAATTAAAAATAATCAAATGTTTGATAAGTTTTAATATCCAACCACAATGTGGAAATTATTATAATTACCTAAATTGGATTAATTGATAAAAATATAATGTAAATAAAATTTTAAGCCAAATAAACATTTAATTTTAACTAAAAAATTAATTAGATGAGAAATAAATTTTGAATTAAAATCCAGTGTTGTTCACTATTCATCAAAAAACGATGTTTCTTATAAAAATACAAAAAATTACCCACAAGATAATTTCAATATTCTAAATTAATAAAAATAATTTTTTTTATCAAATTTAATTTCAAAATTTGACAAAATATAAATTTATTATTTTTCACAGAAGGACATTAAAATGAAGTTCATTCGAGAAAATGGGGTTTTAAATATATATTTAATTTACCAAAAAACATATCTTTAATTATAAATATATATTATTTATATAAGAAATTTATAAAATATATTTGAAAATTATTTATTACTATTTATATAACTATTATTAGTGGCTATATTATAATTATCTCATTTAAATAATTATAACAACAAAATGATGTTATGTAGAAACATTGGTGTTCCATGTAACATACGCCACGTCGGTGTTTCATTTTACATAATCTGAGGAGTTGTTTCATGTAATGTTTGTTGATTCAATATTATGTGCATTATATGCTGACTTGGTGTTGTGTAACATACTCATTATCGATGTCGTGTAAAAGAAATACTTTACTTAGTGCATTGCATGACATAAATAAAAATTTAATCTATTTGAAAAAAATATTCACAAAATCTTGGGGTGTTAAATATTTCCACCCTGAGAGGCGATAATGGAAAAAATTAACAATCATCATTTCGTGAGGTGGTAGTTTGGTGTACACATAAACAATATGTTATCTATCCATTATACGGATGTGTCTTTGAGTATGGGTCGAATCCTTTACATAAAAACATTCTAGTTTATTGATGATAGTGTTTATGTAATATAATAATGTAATAAGGAGAGTTTACGGGGTGAATAATGGAACTAATATAAAATTACTCCAGGTATAATGTTACCTCTTACTTGGGTAAATCCTTTTGTATTGCACCAAAGGTTTTCCTTGGATTTCATTCCTCCAAAGGGGAGGCTTCTAGGACTTGAGGAGGGATTTTGAAGAGGTATTTTGTTAGATTTTGGTCGATCGAATGTGGATTTAGAGGTGTGAGGAAGTTGGAGGAGAGGAGGCTCTTTTTTAGTAGAGAAGAATTGGCACTCTTGTAAATTTTGGGAAACAAAATTCTACCTACGTTTTTCCCATGGGAAGCAGATAAAATAATGGTCCAAAGACAATCCAATTGATGAAAGGGTTGAAATATTTCCATCCATTTTCTGTAAAGGTTTCTAGGTTATATAATCCCTTATGATTATGTTTTAGTACTTAGTTAATCTTAATTTTACCCTAATTGATGCAATTAATTTCAAATTAATTTCACAAATTTTTTTTTGTGCAAAAGATATTTGACATTATTATAAATTTTAAAATATTATTATTAAATATACAGAATATATTTTCCAAATTACAATCACATATTTGAAAAAAATTAAATTAAATTTAACCTTGTAGTCGGGCCCACAATTTATATTTTAAAAGTAAAAAGTTTCAAAAGTATTCTATATTTTTATATTCAATTTAAAATTGAAATTATTCCATTTAGTAAAATTGGTTACATTAATAAAAATATTATCTAATTAATCTTGTAATATACTTTTAAATAAATTTATTCTTATAAATAAATTTTATGAAAATTTAGTCTTGAATTAAAATTTTGTCTGTTTTAAATATTCATTACAAATAAACCCTTATAGAAAACCAAAATAACATAACCAAATTTTTATGTTTTTATTTTTACGATAATGTTTATATTGACATACATAATTCATAAAAGATTGAAAATTATGATTTAGAATATATTCTCTATTAAAATGTGGTAAAATGAATTAATAACAAATATAATATTTTACGTATAAATTTGAGTTCGTTTTTATCACAATACAATTGAATCTATTTAATGAATATCAAAAATATTTTATTGAATATATAATATATATCACATTAATATCTATAAAATAATTGTAATTAATTTATTTTATTAGGTTAAAACAACATTTTGGGAACAATAGTATTTTTCTATATGTAATCAGATTTCATACTCACATATAATTAATTTTTAACCAAAGAATTCATTTTGTATTCTTTAGCAAAAAAATTTCATAATTTAGTTAACCCTATTTATAAATACTTCTTTAATGGATATGTTATATTAAATAATTTTCATTATTTGGTAACACTCGGCCTTTCATGTTACACCATCCATCGAGGGAAGTCATTATTGTGTGAAACTCAAGCTAAAATTAGTGTTCCATATAGAGACAACTAAAATTTATGTTCTCTGTATTGAACGGTTAATTTTCTTTTTGTATATATTTCAATACATACATATTTATTTAATTTAAATGTAAACTATTTTTAGTGTTGCATGAAATAATTTTTAAAAAAGATAAAATTAATTTGAGAAAATAAATTCAAAAAATCTCAAGGTGTTACATTCTACCCCCTTAAAATGAATTTCAACCATGATGTTCATTTGGGTTAACAATGGATTAATAATTTCATGTCTTTTTAATAGAAACCAACATCGTAAAAAGAAAAACTAAAAATTCCTTTAAAAAATAAATTTGGAACCATTAAGGTTACTCATAGTAACACATAGATGGGTTTCCATATAATAGAACATAGGTGGAATGTTAAAACATGGAGATGGAAAAAAATAACTATTATGTTCTGGATGAGAGTGATATATACATATTTCAATATAATGTTAATAATCACAAATCCATAAATATGTGATGATCTAAGGTACCATTTGATTTATCTGAAAAGTAGGTACTTGGATTATCATTTCGGTTTCAATATCCTTTCCCTAACATTGAATAATATTCATGAGAAGTTATAATTAATTTATTTCATCCCCTTTCATAAGTAAACTCTCACCCTTTGGTCATGTATTGTACAATTTCCACTTAACCTTTTTCTCCAAAAAAGAAGGTGAATTTGTCATTCTTAAAGCACTAACATATCATGGGATCAATGATAATTAATCCCATATCTCTTGAGTTACCATCAATAGGGAATGTTATCCATTATGAATAAATCATAATGTGGTGAAATAATACTTTAATCTCCCAAACATAATCCAATGTTTATCATAAACATCCCATAAATGGTAACCATATAACCCTTGTGAATGATTAAAATAAAAATCATTGGAAATAATTACATGAAATAATATTAATATTGATCCCCTATATATTGAAATGTTTATCTTGGTTGTCACATTCCAATCATGTGAATACCATCATCATATATTTCCTCGGAACACGGTAAGAACGTGAATTACCATAAATACTTTCTGAAATAATTCATTATTCCCTATTCCCATGATTATGAGATACATTATTTAAATCAAAGAAGTGGTAAACTTCATCCTCTATGAAATAGGCATATTTTTCAATAGTTAGTTCCAGGGAAATCAGTGATATACATTATAATTATCCAAATCAATAATCTCTTTATCCAAGATAATGACAATTTTATCAATATCTTGATCACATTATGGGTAAAATTCCCATAATCAAAACATATCTTATCTATGTAATCATAAATATTACACATATCAATTTATAACCATAATTTTAATATATACTGAAAATACTAATAAATTTCATGAATCTCCTAACATTATCTAGGAATTCAAAATAATAAATACTCCATTCATAAAAATTTATTTTAAACCATTACTCAAGATTTTATCAACTTATTCATTACTACCACCTTCTTATAATATTAAATAATAATAACGCCTTAAGGTTAATCAGACTCAATCAAATCAATTCTTCATATGTTTAATGTAAAAAATACTATAATAACATCACACACCTTTTACATGTCGTTTGAGGACTCATTATCTTTAGAAGTATAACCAATACTCATATGAGCTTCCTGATTACCTTTATGAGATCTCCCCTTGAGAAATAAACCTTCATAATGATCATACAATACACATATAAAATATTCAATGATACCCATGTTACTTCTAGTTCACTCCATTGACTAAAAACAGAAATCATAAGGTGGGAAACACATACTACAGAAGAAAACCACATAATCATGAAAATTTAATTATATGATGTATAAATCATGTAAAATTCCTTAATATATGTCACACTAGGATAATCCTAGGTTTTTTATAAGAAAAATACATTTAAATCATTTATGATGGTTCACGAAGAGTTTGTGAATTCTAAAAGCATATCCACCAATTAGTCAGACCAAGGGTGCAGCAAGACCCATTGTCGCATACCAGATTACCCTAAGTTTTCCCTAGAACATCTTTTCAGAGTTGTTACTATTTTGTACATCAGTTATAGATCAACATGCAGTTGTAGTATCCAAAAATTGGTGTATTTTGAAAAATGACAAAACATCTCCTTTTCCAAATTTAAAGGACATTTCCTATACTTTTCCTTATCTTTATACTTATTCATAGACATTTCCTTGGGTTCTCAACAAGGTTTTATCATCCTAGGTTATAAAGGTTAACTAAAACATAAAATTTAATCCAACTATAGTTACACAATATTAATGTACATAGACATTATATAAATTTTTCAGAATAATTAAAACATTATACAAATAGATGCCCAAATACAATATTAGTTTTGTGTTTTTGGAAAATGGAAACATAAAAACAAGTACATAAGTTAGATACATTCCCATCCTATAGGTTTTTAATTATGAGGGTCATTATTATACACATCATACATAATACATAACTTCGTAACATGGGGAAGGAATCATAAGGGAGACATGAAATCATAAACATGAGAATACTGGTAGGAGAATATGATAAAAAATAGAAGATTATAAAAAACATATGAAAGATCATAAACATGAATCCAGGCATAATTATTCAGAGTTAGTAATCCATGAATCATAATGAAATAAATATCATAATCCATGAAATTATTAGATATGAATAAAACATGGAATTTTGTAAAATACATAAAAATATAATTTGATTTCTATATAGTCAAGGTAGAACATCCATGGACATATTAGTATTATGGGTTCACTCACAGTACTATATTTGTAGTCATGGTTCACTCCCATGGATATGTTAGTAGCATGAGTTCACTCATCATACCATCATGGTAGTCATGGTTTACTCCCATGATCATTTTGTAGTCATGGCTCACTCCAAAAGCCATCTTAAACTACATCATGAGATATATATATATTTACCCAGTGCATTGGATGAAGATATAGGTCAAACCCAACACGTTATGAAATTATAAATTCATGTGATACAAAATCATAAACAATAATATGTTAACGAATTAAATGAAATGGTTATTGTAATCATGTTATCATATTGTAATATGTGGAAAAAGATACAGGTTCCATAATCATTTGATCAAAAGCATAACTCATGAAAAGAATCTAGTTTTAAAGTAATATATCCCATGAAAGAGAAACATGATTTATAATCATTTTATCAAAACATAAAACAGTGAGAGATATAATATCAATGGAATCATTGAATCATATCCCTAATAATTTATAAGTAGTTCTAATAGATTTTGACTTATATAGGGAATAATTTTGAAATATATTTTTAAAAACATTTCCTGGGGAAAATATCCTTTCTTCTTTGAAAATGTATCATTAAAATATAAAAAATTTTGAAAACAATTTTCTTCGAATATACATTTATAACATATAAATAATTCTTGAAAACATATTTAAAAATATTTTTCTTTCAAAAACAAGAAAACATTCTTCAAATCATTTTGAAAACCATTTCATTGAAAATACATTCAAAACATATAAATAATGATTGAGAATGTTTTGAAAAACCATTTTACTTGAAAACATAAAAAAGGAATCCTGAAAGCGTTTTGAAAACAATTTAATCAAAAATACATTGAAAACATAAAAATAACTATTGAAAAAGTTTTAAAAACAATTTCTTTGAAAAAAATGAAAACTAATAGTGAAATCATTAAAAAATTTTGAAAACTATTTATTTGGAAATTAATTTTAAAAATATTTTCTTAGAAATTATAATTTTTAATTTTTAATGGAATCTTAAAAGAAATTATGACGAGTAAATCAGTATACTATATATGAGGTAAAATGAACATGCCATTTACATTTTGAAAAGATTAAAAAAACTCCTTGTTTGGAAAGAGATAAAAAGGTTAGGAAAATAAAAAAAGTTTATGAATTTATTTTTAATTATTATATCATAATACAAGAACATTCTTGTAAACACTTTTTAAAAAACATGGTTCTTAAGGAACACTGATTTCTTACCATAGGATTGGTAATGGTAGGAATTCTGGAAAACTCTTTCTTAATTATGTTATGTACCAAAGAGTTAAAAAATGGAGCCAATACATTATGATATACTTAATAAAAAAAGGAGAAAAAAATTAATTAAGGTTATTAAGAGATGTATCATAATATTTTATCAAGGGAATCATAAGCATAAACAATCTCAAAAAGTGATGAGATCATTTCAATAAAAACATACCACATGGTAATATTGAACCATACTCCCCATATAATCAAATAAAAATTAAAATAGGATTAAAGTATAATGAAAAGTATAATATTCATGAGATATCATTTTATGGTTATAATATACACCTCAAGAGAGAACATGGGTGCATAACATGGAATATGTCCCAATGAAGGCCAATTGAGACAAAATCACACTACAGATTTGGTATATTTTGAAACATAAACTCCCTGAAAGAAAGATAATCATATAGATTTGTAAATACCCATAAATTTAATTATAAGTATAATATAATAAATATATGGGTAGTATACACACCACACAAATTAAATGAGTGGTGATTAAGGCATATATCTCAATGAAATAAAAATGGTGGGAAGGAATCCCCTTGCCTTCCGCCTTGACTCTCTTTATATTCATACAAATATCCACTATAATAAATTTAGGTTTATTTTAAATATTTTAAATAAGAATATTATTTTATATAATAAAATATATGGTTTTATTATTGTAGCGACCCTCGATTTTTATACATTATCCATATATAGTATTTGCGGAATATTTAAACATTATAAAACTAACACCCCAAGACCGTACTAGTATATTTCCTTTAGAAACATGGAATCATTAATACTGATACATAATGAGATACATTATCTACAACTACATTCTTATTGACTATAAAACTTATTATATAGATAAATCATAATAAATATATTCATAACACGGGGAAGGAAATATAAAAATGGGTGAGATCGAATTCTCTGTAAGGAAAATCAATTGAGAATGGTATGCATAATCATGAGCATAAGGGTATGATAACATGATAATGAAAATAGAAGATCATACCCTACATATCAAAGATCATATACATGAATCATGGAATAAATCATGGTAGTTTACAAGACATGAATTATAAGGAAAGAAAGAACAAAATCCATGAAAGCATGAAAAATGAATAAATCATGGAATTGTGGAGAACACATAAGTATATAAAATTATTTCCACAGTAGTCAAAGAATTGATTATGATACCATATTAATGTAAAAAGTGTTTTACTGAATCAGGGTCACACCCCATTCCATTTCAGTATTACTTAATTGTGTTCACCCCTTATTCCAACCCTGTATTACTGAACTGAGTTCATTTCTAGTTCCATACCTCTCATAATGAACCATGTTCATTACCTATTCCAATAATTTATATCACATGATATATAAATTAATACCCAAGGAATGGTAGCTAGATATAGGTATCACCCATCTCATAATTAAATCATACATACATGTGACACAAGATCATAGATAAACATATCATTACCCATGAAATGAAATTGTTATTATAAACATGAAATCATATCATAATCAATGGAAAGAGAAAGTTTTAAAAATAAGTTCATCATGAACAAAACCCGAATAAATAAGTGGGTTTCAAAATCATTTAACTTATGAAAGAATAATGGGTTTCAAAATCATATAACTCATGAATGATAAATGGGTTTCATAAACATCATGCCATAAAATCATAATTCATGCATAAAAGAATTTGAGTAGATAAATTGGAAAATTTCCTATTAGAGGAATTAGTAACACCAATGGATTTTATCATAGATAGAAAATAACTTTTAAAGAAATTTCAATAACATTTCTTGAGGAAAATATCCAATCTTCCTTGAAAACACTTTTTAAAATGTTAATCATTTTTTAAATTTTTTATTTTAAAAATAGATTTGAAATCCTATAATGGAATAATTGAAAAATATAAAAAGTTTTTAATAGTCATTTTCCTTGAAAATGGGATTCAAATAAAATTTGAATTTTTTATTGAAAACATATTTTGGGATAGAATATATTTCTGACTAGAGAGGGATACATTCCGATTTCACCTAAAAACGTTATCTTAAGTACCGAATAGTGGAAATATTGTATTAATACTTACATATACATATACATACTCATATACATATACATATAAATATACAGATACAGATACATATACATATACATATACATATACATATATAAATATATATATATATATATATCATGAATAAATAGAGAATAAGGAAACTCATTAGTGTTCTTGAGAGATGTATCATCATATTTCATCATAAGAAGTATAAATATAAGAAATCATGAAAGGTAATGAGACTGTCTCAATAAAATATTATAACAGGGTAACTTGGTATCATAATCTCCGTGTAGGAAATAGAATTCAAATGAATATTGAAATATCATTATTTAAGGTAAATTCATGATATAACATGTAAAATGGAATTATATACACCTTGAAAGAGGATTTAGGTACATAACAAAACATGAGCCTCAGCAAAGTCAAATTGAGACCATATTATTTTAATTATTTGGTAACTTTTGAAACATAATCCCCATAAATGATAGATCATAAAATGGTTATGTAAATATAAAAAAATTATGTATAAGATTCATTGAATACAATCATTGTCAGTATATACACCACACAAAATGAAAGAGTGGCGAACATAGCATGTATGTCACAGAAGTAAAAAATGAGATGAAATCCCCTAACATTGCGCCTTGAATCTCATAGAACTCATTTCAAACACATGTATAAAAAATATAAATTTATTATAAATAATTTAAAAAAACAAATTATTATATCTAATACCATATATGGTGTCATTATGGCCTTATATTACCCTTTTTTTAACTATCATATGTTAATTTTTCACTTCAGATAACATTCACTTTGTTCTTCAAATGTGTCCTAATTTGTTATATATTTGGACCTTATACATATATCATGATTATAGAATGTAAAACATGATATAAATATAATTTATATTCCAAATATTTTTATTATAAAAATATATTTTATATATAATTTTGAAATAGAATTCACCATTAATGGAGATGGTAGGCCGTTCATAAGCATAAATGATATTTCCATTTAATTGTCATGTTGAAAAAAATAAATTGACATATATATATTTATATATTTATTAAATTATTTTTATTATATCATATATTTTCTATGTATTCACTAAAACCATCCTTAATACAATCCATGTAGTGTATAAATGAATCATGTCGGTTTGAGGGGGTGATAGTCTAGACTTCCTCAAATGAAATTATCGTATTAACATTGAATGGAATGTAAAATTGAAATTTGATATAAATGGAATAAATAAGATTAATTAATTAATTAATATAGTATATAACATATATAAAAAAAGTTTCCATCATAATTTACTCTGTGAGATGCGGTAAGGAAAATAAAACAACCATCCTTTTGTGAGGCGGTACTTCGTTGTACACATAATTAGTTCGTTCATCATCCATTAAATAGAGGTGCGTGTATGAGTAGGTTGAAACCATAGAATAAAAAACATCCTAGTATATTTATGATATTTTTTTCTATAAAATCATGGATAAAATAAAATTTAAAGGGTGGAGAAATAAAATAAAAGAAAGTAGTAGAGAGAGGATGTTACCTCTTAATTAGGTAACTCCTTATAGGTTGTGCCAAATGGATTACTTGGATTTATGTTTTCCCAAGGCATGGCCTCTTTGATGAATTGAGTGATTTTGGGAGGTGGATGGGGTAGATATTTTATGATCTTAATAGGATTTATAGGTTGTGAATAAGAGGGAGAGGTTGTGTCATTTTTTAGGGAAGGAGGAGTGATGCTTGTAAATATTTGAAGTGGGACTTCCAATGGAGTTTTTCATTTTTAATGTTGATCCTATAATGATAAAAAATATAAAAAAGGGGGATAGGGTCTAAATATTTCCATAAAATTAATTTATTATAAGTTTATTGGTCATTTTGGGCATTCAATATATGGTTTAGTCCCTTATTAAGTTTAATTTAACCATAACCGTTATAATAAATTTTAATTACATTTACTAATATTTTTTGTAAAAAATATTTTGACCTCATTATACATTATAAATAATTATTATTCCAATTATAGAATAAATTATTCCAAATTAAAAACATATGAGTGGCATAAATTAATTTAAAATCAATCTTGCAGATGGGCCAATAATGCAGGGTATTAAAGAAAAAATCATCATAATATTGGTATGTTATTATATAAAAAGTCATTTTGAAAATGGTTCTAATTACCCAAATTTGATTAATTTATAAAAATATGTTATAATTAAACTTTTACCAAAAATTAAAATTCAATTTATCTTTAATAATAAATTATATGAAAAAGTAGTTTGGAATTTGAATCCGGTATTTTTTCACAATTCATCCCAAAATGGTGTTCCGCAGAATAAAACCAAAAAATTCACCCTAAGATAATTTAGAAATTAAAAATTCAAAAATTATGCTTATTTTCTCAAATTCAATTTATAAGTGATACTAAATTAATTTTCTTATTTAAAGAGGTTCATTGGAGAAAAAAAATCTTTACACATAAAAGGACTTTTGAAAAAATAATATCATTCATTAACACTATGTTTTTTATGAAACCATTATAAAAAATATTTTAATTTTTGTTATTAATATTCATATGAATATGTTTAATGGATGAGAAAGACATCGGTGTTTCTTGTAACATACCCCAAGTTGGTGTTTCGTGTAATGTATATAACTATATGATTCATGTAATGTATGCCATTCCATTCCATGTAAATAGAATTATTGAAATATATAATTGTAATACATAAATTAAAATTTAGTTCATTCATAAAAAAATTGTACATAAAAACTCACTTTGTTAATTTTACCCCCCCAAAAATTAATTTTTCCCTAAAAATTCATCACTCTGGTAAAAAAAATTAGGATACTTCTTCTCCATCATATCCTAAAGTTCCCCCATAGCTTCATCTAAATTTTGATTTCTCCTCTAATATTTGACCAGGTGAGTGGTCTTCTTTAATAGAACTTTCTATGTACGAACCATAATTTCAATAGGTTTCTACTCATAAGAAAGATCATGCTCTAGAAGTATGACTTCTGAGTTCAGTACATCTGAAGGGTTAGGTTTGTACATCATAATGAGAGTTATAGGGAATAAATCAAGTACTTGAGTGTTATTTGTATGATGTTCCAAGTGATAGAATACCATCTTAATACGATAAATAATTTATAAGAGACTGATATACCATTGGATTAGTTTATTTCTATTCCCAAATCTCCCAAATTTCTTCTAGGGAGTGATTCATAGAAACACTTTTTAACCAACTTCAAAACCTAGATAACATTGGCGGGTAGCAGCACAAACTTTCGTCTATCTTTGAGATTCCTTGATATTCTACTGTAATTTTCTGACCAACTTTTCCATTTCATCAGCAATATTAGGTCCCAATATATTTCTTTCTCCAACCTCATCCTAGTATATTGGAGCTCTACATTTCTTCCCATATATGGATTTAGAAGGTTCAATCTGAATGATTGCGGTAAAACTGTTTTGGTAAGAAAAATCAACTAGAGTAATGTGTTTATCCCAATAACATTTTATATCCCTAGAACAAGATATAAACATATACCCTTGGGTTTTAATTTTTATTTTAGACTTAAAATTTATCTAAGGATGATAAGAAATGATGAAACTCAATTCTATATCATGTTCTTAATGAAGAATTTTCCAGAACGTTGAGGTAAACCTAGGATCTCGATATGATTCAATAGAATGTGTAATTCCCTGAAACCAAACCACTTACTTGTTGTATATCCTACCATGATGATATAGGTAAAATTACTCTATGATAGAAATGAAGTTTTAAGACATAGTAGGGTGATCTAATACCACCATATAACATTAATCCCTTCAGATTTTTTGGGTAGTCTGATGACAAAATCCATAGTGATGTTCTCAAATTTTAAATTGTGGTATTGGTAATGGATGCAACATCCCATGGGACTCTTGTCTTTTAGCCTTAACTTGTTTTCATACCATGCAATATGATACAAACTCTATGATGTCCTTATTCATTCCATCCTTCTATAATTAATCTTTCAATTCTGTATACATATTTGTACTTCGATGATGAATTGAGAATAAAGAACTATGAGATTACTCTAATAACTCATTCTTTAAATTTGGTATGGAAGGATCACTTACAAGGTTCTTGAACCTCATCATTCCATACTGATCAAGGTTAAACTCAAGAGAATTTTTTACATTATTTTTCAGTTCTTAAAATTTCGTTCACCCCACCCTGATCTTAAATTGGATTAAAAGTTGAACATTAATTTATGAATGATAATATTTGTAACCTTCCTTCTAGATTTCCAGGCCCATCCTTTGCAAATCCAGAAATATTGAATCTTTTGTGATCCTCATCATAGATAATGTACCATGATCCGTCTGATTATATGAATCATCTACCTTGTTCACTTTCCTAGGGTGGTAACGTATTAAGCAATCATAGTCATTTATCATCACTAATAATCATCTCTAGAGAATGTTCCAACTCATTATATGTGAATATATATTTCAGACGTTCATGATCTGTATATATTTCACACATTTCTCCATAATAATAATTCCTTCATATCATTAACAAAAAAATTACCGTTGCTAACTACAAACCATGTGTTTGATAATTTTTATCATGAATCCTCAACTTTCCTGAGGAATATGCTATAACCATGTTATTATACATAAGAAAAAATACTAATACCTTACTATATGTGTCGATAGAGATTAAAGACCCCTCTCCACTATAAGTTAATGTAAGAACAAAAGTCTAACTAACCTTCTCTTCAGTTCCATGAATGTTTTTTCACATTTATCTATCCAAAGGAATAAGAAACTGTTCTGAGTTAACATGGTCAAAGGATTAGATAGTCTAGAGAAATTCTATACAAATAACGGATAATATCCATCTAAAACAGGAATGACATGGATCTTAGTCACTATAGTAGTTCTAGGCCACCATTCAATAACATCTATCTTAAATGAATCTACTTCTATACCATCTTATTTTATTTTATGACCAAAAAATGGAACCTTTTGTAGCTAAAATTAATAGTTTTTAAATTTTTCATATATATTCTCCTTTCATAGGGTCCTTGTTAAAATTATGAAGTGATCTTCATACTCATAAATTATCCATGAATAGATAATAACATCATATATAAAGACTATCAAAAACAGATCTATGTAATCCTTAACGACTCTATTCATTAAATCCATGAAGATAATATGTACATTAGTATGACCAAAAGGCATCACTATATATTCAAAGTGTCCATAATTTGTATGAAATTCCTTCTTGGTTATATCCTTTTTCTGGAACCTCAATTTATGATACACAGAAGGAAGGTCCATCTTGGAATATTATTGAGATCGACACAGTTGACCAAACAATTGAACAATATGGGGAAGGATATACTTTTTCTAGATTGTGATCTTGTTTAACTCTTGATAATAAATTCATAGTCTCATCCATCCATAATTATTTTGCAAAAAAAATAATAGTTTCACCCCAAGGTAACATACTTGGATGAATGAATCCCTTATTCAGGTTTTATTAGAGTTCATTCTTCAATTCTTGAATCTCAATTGTTTCTATTCAATAATGATTATTGTAAATTGTTTTGTAACTAGATATATGTTCTATTGATAAATCAACATCAAATTTTGGTGGAATAGAGGAAACTCTTCTAAAAAGAAATACAAAATATGGAAGAAATAGGCATATCATTGATATTGATTGTCTCCCTAAACGATTGAGTTAATCAACCCTAATAAATATGAATTAAGTCCCATACACTGGATATAATATCCAGAGGATTTTCATACATATCTCCACATTCATGGATGGTCATAGGAGGGTTTGAAATATCAAATGTAACTTTTTTCCATGCAAATTGATGTCATATTTGTGAAAATAATTACAATTCATGCCTAAGATGACATCAAATTCAAAAAAAATAAAGAATTAAAATAATTTTAGAAATAACATTTCAACAAAATTCAACCTAAGAGGAATCATATACTTGATATGAAATCACCCATCCATTAGGGGTTTTTACTATTAATTTCAGATCTAATTGTATTAGTGGAATCTTAAAACCCTTATGAAATTATTTATATATTAATGAGTGGGTAGATCCAAAATCAAATATTAAATTAAAAGTTATAGATTTTATGGTATGCGTACCTATAATTACATCATTATCACACCCCACCTTAGAAATAGATATTACATGTGATTTCCACTTTACCATCTACTTAAGAGGTTGTTGATGTCGATCATCATCTCGAACCCTTGGGTTTGGGTAGTGGATTGAAGAATGCATGTTATCCAAACACTTGTAGCACTTAATTATGGGAGGTTCAATCTATGCATTTTTTCTCCATTAGTATTTTAATCTAACTTCTTCCAATAATTTTGATATTCAATTGCTCGGTGACATTAATTTCCCACATAAAACATTTTCTATATCCCATTAGTTAAATTCCTTTATGATTCTTCCCACATTTATTACATAAAGTAAAACTCATCTTCTTTTCTCCATAGTTATTAGTGTTTACTTTGGGAACCGTCAGTCATTTATTGTCAAAACCGTGAGATTGATATTTGCGGCCATCCTCTATTTAATCCTTGATTTCACCACACAAAATATCTTCATAGAATCAAATTTCTCTAATAGTAAACACCCTTCTATGGATGGAATTTAATCAACTAAAGAACCTAAAAAAAATTATTTCGGGTTGAATGATAATTCTTGAGGCATACCTAAAAAGACTCATGAAATTAGCCTTATAGTTACTAATAGATTCAACATCACTTTTGTTCAACTCAAGTAACTCTTTCTCTTTCAGGTTATGGAGATTTCAAGGAATGTAATTATTAAATATTTATTTCTTTAAATCTTCCCAATCCATGGATTCAATATCATATTTATACCTTTTATTCTTGATTACTGTCCACTAATGGTCTGGTTTCACATTTTACTGATAGATATCCATAATGACTTTATCATGATCTGAACACTAGATAATAGAGAATAAATATTTAGTTGTATGGATCCATTGTTCAGTAATATATGGATCAGAAGACCCTCTGAAAGAAGTTTGATACGGCCTCATGGGAGACCCAATAAAACTTTATTCACTCCTTTACTCATTTGTATTCCCACCATGATTCATAACTTGAGAAGGATGTGTGAGCATAACAATGCGGTTTTTAATTCCATATCCTATAGAATTTAGTTTCTCCAAATGCCAATAATTTCATTTTCCTTCGCAGTCATCATTAACGTGGTTCCTTCAGCTTCTAACGATTAACTAAAACCATAAATAATTGAGTAAGAAATAGTTATCATAATGAGGCACCAAACAATCAAGAAAAGTTACTAATTGGATATCTAAATCATGAAAACTTAATTAATCTATGACACATTTGTTTTATCCTAGTTTATTCATAGAGAACTTATAGTTAAATCCTTCATAATGTTTTGTGAAGATTTTGCAAACTCCTAAAGCATATCCCCTGGGAGTGTCAAACCAAACATACCGAAAGGCCTATTATTGTGTACTAGGTCACCCAAGTCAAGCCCAAAGCATATTTTCATAGTTGGTACCCCTAGGTTCATTTGTTTCTGATCCACAACCACTTGTATTTTATAGAGAGGGATGTATTTCTAGGAAACAACTAACTCTATCCTTTACCAATCTTTTTGAACATTTTCCTACAATTTTCCTTCATCTTAAACTTATCTTTAGTCATGTCTTCAGGTTTCTCACAATGTTTTGGTCCCCCTAGATTCCAATGGTTAACTAAACATTTAATCTGATACAAACTTTACCGACCATATCATTTCATACATTAACATTACACAACATTTTAGGAATTTATAAAAAATTATACAAACAATCCCACAAAGTCCATATTAGAAGAGTTCCATTGGAAACATGGAAACATAAAACTAATAAATAATTTAGCTAAATTATCTCATACTAGGATCTTCTTAACTAGGACCCCTAGTATCCATATCAAACATAATACATATATTCATATCTTAGGTAAATAAAAATAATAAGGGGTGATCTAAAATGCTCAGTTATAGTAAAAAATGGAGGCGTCTAAGAATAATCATGAGCATATGTGTATGAAAATATGAACATGAAAATAGAATATCATACACCGCATGTGAAAGATCATAAAAATGAGTCATGGAATAATGCTTGGCAGTTCAATAGACACGAATCATAAAAAAATAATGAACATATCCCATGGAATTTTGAAGGACACATAAGCACATATAATGATTTATATATTAGTCAAGGGGTTGATGTTTAGACCATCATAGCAATAACAATTTCTTTACTGAACTGAGTTCACATCCAGTTGGTTTTCATGTATTACTGAGTCGACTTCACCCCCACCCTCCCCCAATCAAACCAGCCATTACTAAACCAAGTTCATTTCATGTTACTACCCTTTAATACAGAACCGAGTTCATTTCTCATTCCATCCATGCCTATCTCATGCGATATAAATCATTAACTAGTATATTTGTGGGAGATATAGGTCCCTTCAATCTCATAATAAAATCATACAAACATGTTCCATAAGATCATAAATAATCATATCATAACCCAAGAAATGAAATGTGTATTATAAACATTTAATCATTTAATAACTTATTAAAAATCGGTAGGATTTATAATAATTTATTAATGAAAATAACACCTAAAAGTAATTGGGATTCAAAATCATATAACCAATGAACGGGAAACTTGTTTCAATAGCATATATCCCATGAAATAGAAACATGTCTCATAAAAATCATGCCATCAAAACATAATCCATTTAGATAATGAATATAAATGGAAAAATTTAATATTTTCATCAAAAATGAAAGATTAACACCATTGAATTTTATATTATATGGAAAATAATTTAGAAATACCTTTTAAACCCATTTATTGAAAAAATTATTCTTTCCTCATTAAAAATAGTTTTTTAAACCTAAATTTTTTTAAAAAAATTTCTTGGAAAATGGATTTGAAAAAATATAAAGTAATAATAAAAAATGATAATTTTTTTAAAATCCAATTTCCTTGATAATGGGCGTTAAAGATATTTTGTGAGAAAAATTTAATTTTTTTTGGAAACAAGGTGTTTGAATACAATAGATTTCCTTACACGAGAGAGATATGATCAGATTTCATTTAAAAACATTATCTTAAGTACCAAAGTGTGGGAAAAGTGAAATAATACATGTATATATATATATTTAATTAACATATGATAATAGAAATCATTAGTGTTATTCAGATATTGATCATAGGATTTCATCATAGGAAGCATTAACATAAACAATCTTAAAAAGATATTAGATTGTCTTAATAAACTATTATAACATAGTAACATGTGATCATACTATTTATGTAAGAAAATAAAGTTAAATGAAGCTAAAATTATCATTATAGAAATAAAATTCATGATACAACATGTAAACAAGAAGTATATACACCTATAGAGAGAATTTAGGTGCATAAAAAAACATGAGTCACAATGAAAAAAAATTGAGACAACTATTTTACCGATTTGGTGACATTGAAACAAAACCCCTTACAAGAAAAATAATAAAATGGATATTTTAATAGAAATTAATTTAATTATAAGACACCTATAATACCCTCATGGTTAGTACATACATCAAAAAAAATAATGAGTGGAGAAAATAACTTAAATCTAAAGGAAGTAAAAAAGTAAGATGAAATCCTCTTAACTCTTGTCATGACTCTCATCGTACACATTCAAACCACATATATAAGAAATATAAATTTATTATAGATATTTTAAATAAACATATTATTATATCTAATACCATATACTGTATGATTATGACATTTTATTACCCTCTTTTTAACAATCATATGCTAATTTTTCACTTAGGATAACACTTTCTTTGTCCTTCGCAAGTTTCCTATGTTGTTTAATCATTGGTCATTATAATTATATCATGATTCTAGGATTTAAAATATTATATATATAATTTATATTCATTATATGTTTATTATAATAATATATGTAATATATATTTATGAAATGGAATACACCGTTCATGGAGATGGTAGGCCTTACGTACGCATGAACACTGTTACGGTTTAATTGTCATGTTCAATGAAATAAAGTATAATACATATATGTATATATATGTATAAATAACATTATTAAATTAGATTCATTATATCATATATGTTTTATATATTTACTATAACCATCCTTAATTCAATCCATATAGTTAATTAATGATATCGCTTTGAGGGGGTGATAGAGAAAACTTTCTTAGACGAAATTATCACATTAACACTATATTAAATATAAAAAATAGATACGTGCTAAAAAAAATTAAATAAATAATAAATATAATATATAAAATATATAAATAGATTTTCAATAATAATTTCCACCATGATAGGAAGTAATGAAAATTGAACAATCATTATTTAGTTAGGTGTCAGCTCATCGCACCAATAAACTGTATGTCTGTTATCCATTAGATGGATGTGTGTGTAATTTATGTTTGAAAACATATAATAAAAAACTAATTTTATATTTATTATACAGGTGTTTTTTTTAAATAATGTAAAAAATGTGGAGTGGGTGGAGAAGGAAAATAAAATAAAGGACTTGAGAGAAGATGTTACATCTTAATCGGGTTACTCTTTTTTTTTTGTGACAAAGGGATTCCTTGGATAGATATATTCCCAATGGAAGGATTATAGGATGAAGGGATGAATTTTTGGATGTTTATTGGTAATATATTGTCCTAAAATAAGTGGTTTTAGAGGTTTTTACAAGATATATATTTGGTGTCCTTTTATAGGGAAGGACGACTGACACTCTTGTAAATATTTGAAAAGATAATTCCACCCATGTTTTTCATGTTGTAAGTGGATCCAATAACGAAAAAACATATGATTAGAAAAATTATTGGTTATGATTACATACATAAAAATTTTTTCTACAAGTTTACAGGTCTTTTTGGGCCTTGAGGTATTGGTTTAGTCCATTATTAAGCATAATTTAACCTTAATCTATGTAATTATTTTTAATCACTTTCCCTTGTATTTTTGGTCAAAAATAAGTTAAATTTATTAAAAATTTTAAATCATTAAAACCCCAAATATGGAATAAAATTTTCCAAATTCCAAATATATAAGTGGAAGAAAATAATTTAAATTTAATCCCACAGCACGAATGAAAATGCTGGTTTTTAAAGTAAAAATGATTAAAAGTTTTCTCTGTTTTTATATCCAATTTCAATTAAAAATTGGATCAAATTAAACAAATTATTTTAATTGATAAAAAAATAATCTAATAATTCTTTTAAACCAAATTAAAATCAATTTTATACTTATAAAAATATTAAATGAAAATTATGTTATGAATTAGAATCCAGTATTTTCACAATTCATCTAAAAATGATGTTTCCGAGAAAAATCCCAAAAATTAACCCTAAGATATTTTTTAAAATATATATTCAAAACATAATTTTCTTTTATCAAATTAAATGTCACAATAATTATAAAATTAATTTTATTATTAATATTAGTTTAGTTAATAAAATATAATTTTTAAATATAATAGGAAATTACAAAAACAATATCTTTCATTATCAATAAGTTTTATTTATATAAAAACATTATAAGAAATATTTTAAAGTTAGTTATTAATATAAATATAACTATTCTTAATGAAGAGGTTATAATTATCTAGTTTAAATAATTATCACAATAATATTTTGTTTAGTAGACACATTGGTGTTGCATGTATCATATGCCATGTCAGTGTTGCATGTAACATTTTTGATGTCTTTGTTTCATGTTACATATTCCAAGTGTGTTCTATGTGAATGGAATGTTAAAATTTCTGAATTGGAGGATATAACGTAAAACATAATTTATTCAAAAAAGTTCCATAAAAACATGCGGTGTTACTATTATGACTGTATATTACCCACTTGTTAACAATTATATGTTATTGTTTCACTTCGAGTAATATTCACTTTGTTCTTTGCATGTATCTTAATTTGTTATATCTTTGGTCATTATACTTATAGAATTATTTAAAAAATTTCAAATAAGAAATAATCATTCTTTATATTCATTATATGTGTATTATAATAATATATATAATATAAAATTACGAAATGGAATACACCATTCATGTAGAGGGTGACTCATACGTATGCATTAAAGATGTTTCCATTTTTATAATCGTATTGAAAGAATAAATAAAATGACACACACACACACACACCGATATATATATGTATATAATATAATAAAAATTGAATTATTATGTTATATATATCATATAATTTTACCATAATCATCATTAATACATTTAATGTAGTCTGTGGATGAATCCCAACGCTTTGCGGGGTTTCTAGTCAACACTTCCTCAACTGAAATTATCATATTTACACCAAATACAATGCTAATATGATATGTTTTCTAAAATATTAAAGAATAATAATACATATAAATATAATAAATAACATATATACACATATTTTCCATCTTAATGTCCAACATTGGAGGTTGTAATAGAGAAATGAATAGTCATCATTTTTTGAGTCGGTAGTTCATTGTATACGTAAACAGTATATCTGTTACCCATTTGATTTAAGTGTGTGTATGTGTCATTCAAAAATGTCGAATAAAACCATTCTACATATTTAGGATAATATTTTTTATACAATACTGTAATAATAATATTTTATGAGGTGTAAAATAGAACTAACATAAAAGAACTAGTGGAAAACATTTACCTATAATTCAGTTAACAATATTTGTTTTGCACCAAAGGTATTCCATCGATCTCTTTCTGTTTAAAGGGAGTCTTATAATTTTATTGGAGGAAAGTTGAGGATTTATATTTTCAGAACATTTTTGACCCAATTTGTCTTGATTTTTCTAACTAAGTGGGAGGATATGATAACTTTTATAGTAGAGGGGGAGTGGAACTCATGAATATTTTTGGAAAGGAAATTCAAACCATGATTTTCCAATGTAAGGTGGATCCAATAATGGTAACAAGTGTATAAAAGTTATTATAAGGTCTAAATATATCCATAAAATTGATTTTGGCCAAGTTTCTAGGTCATTTAGGCACTTATATTAAAGTTTTAGCACATAGTTATGTTTAATTATACTTTAATCGATGCAATTACGTTTAATTAATTTCCTAATATTTTCAGTAAAAATTTAAATTAAACATATTATATATAATAAATTATTCTTATTTCAAATATGGAATTATTTTTTATAAATTCCAATAATATAATTTGAAGAAAATCAATTAAATTTAATCATGCAGTTGGGTTGAAAATTTTGGTTTTTAAGGTAAATATATTCAAAAGTTTTCATTGTTTTTTTAATCAATTTCTATATGAAATTTATTCCAACAAACCAAACAATATTTAGTTATAAATATAATATCAAATTAAACTTTAAAAATATTTTAAAATAAAATTTATCATTATATATAAATTACAAGAAAAATTAGTTCGAACTAAAATTTAGTTTTTGTTAACTTTTTATTAAAAATGAAACCCTACTAAAATATATAAAAAAAATTATCCTAACCTAATTTTTTAGTTTTTAATAAAAATATGAAGTTAATTTTACCTTATATAATCAATAAAAGTTCCAAAAAATTGTATTTCAAGTATATTCTCCATTAAAAGGTTGTAAAGTGCCTTAATAGGAAATAATGTATTTTATGCATAAAATTGGGTTTGTTTTTATCATATTAATATAAAATATATTAGATAAATTTAAAAAATATTTGATTGAAGATATAATATAAATATATATATCAAATTAATATCACTCACTATTTTAATTAATTTAATATATTAGAGTAAAACTACTTTGTGGGTATAATAATATTTTCCTTTTATATTCTATCAGTTTTTATATTCATTTCTAATAATTATAAGAAATGAATTCGTTTTATATTTTTGTAAACCATATATCTTCATAATAAAGTTAACCCTTTTCATAAATAGTAATTTCATGTCTATGATTTGTTAAATAATATATCATTATTTGGAAAAACTCAGTCTTGCATGTTACACAAGCCATCGAGGAAAGTCATTGTTGAATGTAATGAAAGAAAACATCGGTGTTGCAAGTAGGGCCATATAAAATTTATGTTTCATGAATTGCATAATTAATTTGGGTTTTCATACAGTTTAAGTAAAAAATAGTTCATTAAAATTAAATAAATTATTTTTATTATTGTGTGAAATGAAAAATATCAAAAAGATTAAATTAATTTTTAAAATAATAATGCACAAAATATTGGTGTGTTACATTCTTAATACGTGTTCATCAAGTTTGAAACCCCTTTAGAGAATTATATATATATGAAGAGAAAATAATAGATATGATATGTGTATACACTATAAATAGGTGAAATCAAATACCTAACATAATTCCTTGATTTATACTTTGGGGTCCATATATATCATAGTGAATAAGCACAAATGGTTTTTTCATTAAAATATCTAATTTAATATTTTAAATATAAAAAATATCCCCATTCTAATTATTAAAAAATATCTATCAATTTTATCTTATAATCATAAAAACATCTCAAACCACCCTTTTTAGGCTAGTATTTTTATGTATCATTATCTAATATAAACAGTTTTTCACTATTAAAAATCAATTTCCACTCTCAAACACAAATACGAAATTTTTTTACAAACCCCAAATTAGAATATGTTTTGGGTTGTTTTATACAATTTTTGAAAAATATAATGACCATTGAAACTATACCCCACTCATTAATACTTCTTAAAAATCACTTTATTTCCTTCATCACACATCACTACATATATTTTACTTTAACCCTTCTAAAAATAGACCACTCTATAACATTTCCATTTATTATAAAGATATTTTAAATGAAAACAATTTATCTTAAGAGAACCTCCATTTCTATAAAAAAATATACTCCTTTAACATTTCAAAAATAATTAATTATATCAATTTACATGAAATGTGATATGAACAACTGATATCTAAATTAGAAGTATGTTTATTTTGTAAATCCTTTTGTTTGACATCAATACTAAATCCCTATTAAATTAATTTCTCCTTTTCATATAATAAATATCTATTTATTTATTCACATTCATCAAATTTTTAAAAAAATATTCAAAATCCATCAGATGAACATTTAATTTTTCACATGTTCAATAGATTTCATTCAATGAATGAAATTCATCATCCAATTTTACTTAATAAGATTCATATCACTTTGAAATATTTTTATAAGAGTTGGTTATCCCCCCTTTAACCTAAAACCTCTTCATCTTCCATAATTACCGTAATTTATCTTATTATGAATAAAATTTTATACTATGATCCAAAAATTACCATAGAATCCATAATTTCCATGAAATGAACATTTATTATAAATCATACTCTTTATCAGCTTGAATATAATTATTGTTTTCAACCAGTCTAGACATCATTCTTGAATCATTTTATCCACTAAGAGTTTTTATATGATTAAAACAAGTATCATTATTAGACATATTCTTTTTTAAAATAATTTTTTTCCTTCCTTATGTATTTTTAATTGAAACATAAATTATTATTTTGAGAGTTTTTCAAATATTTGATATACCATTAATATTAAATTTAATATTGTTTTAGGTTGTTGTTTCACTTGTCCAAAAAAATTAGATATAAGTAATCATATTCTATATAATTTTTAATAATTATTGGAAATTATTTTTAGTTATTCATAATTTTAGGTGTATATTAATTAGTACCACACCTAGTAATATTTTATTACCACCCATTTATATCAAATAAAACTTTACTTATTATAATGTTTTGTCAATACATTTTTATATCTTATAGTTTATGAATTGAGAGTATAATTTTCTTGTTTATTATATTTGGGTTTATTATCTATCTTGAGTTTCCTATATTATATTATAATTCTTCTATTTAATTTAAATAAGAATTTATGGATAATATTAATATTGGTAGGACTAGTATTATTTAGATGATTAAATGTATTAAATGTGTGATTTAACCTACAAATATAGAATTTATAAAGGGCCCAAGGATTCATATATTGTACAATATCCCCATAGAGACTCTTATAATCAAAAAAAAATGTGTATCCCCCCATGTAACACTATCAATTGGCCATAGAATGATAAATAGTTCCATAGGTGCAATTCTTGCAATTTGGTAGGAATTACCCTTTTGGAGATCACAATTGAGTATAACTATCATCATCATCATCTTCATATTCAAAATAGTTATTATAGAAATGTGATTCTATAAAATCACCCCCATATAAATTATATTTCATGTACTACTCTGAGTAGTAGTCATCCCATGGATGACAATTGCTTAGTGTATTTCATGAAACATAGTTTCATGTCCACAAGAGATGGGGGATGAGTGTTAAGAAAACAAATTAAATGATAACTATTGGGTAAATGATATGATTAGGTTATATTTGTCTATAACAATAACCATTGGGTGAATTAATAAGATAAAACCTATAGTAATGGATTAATTATTTTATTAAAATCAACTACCCATTTTCTTCAAATAATACTAAGATTATTTGAACAGTCAAATGTTGTGATTCCCTTATTATAATTATAAATGAATTTAAAAATTGATAATGAATGTATTATGTGTATGTATTTATTTATTGTATAAAATAAATATTTTATGAACCAAATATGATGGACATGAATAAAAATGGATCCACACTAATCATTTGATAAACATGTATAAATATAAATATAAAGAGTTCATTGAATTTTCAATAGATTATGAATACAACCATTCTGAAATACCCTTTTCATGTATACATGGTTGTTATGAAATAAGAAGTAGTTCATAAGAGCTATAAGAACATTTTATTTGTCACAAAATATATTAGAGATATAATTTTTTTAATAAACTTGGGGAAAATTGAACATGCACACCTGTTAGGATGGTACTGCAATTTACAGATAATTTGATATGAATTACAATGTAAACCCTGATGATGTTCATATGGAAGAAATGAAAATGGAAATAGAATATGACCTTCATGATTTTAAAATGTTTTATTATATGTTACAAACTTTTGGTAAGATAAAATTTTATAATAGTTGTACTAAACAAACAACATTGTCAGCTGTAACAATGTTATATAATTTGAAAGATGTAAGTGGATGGAGTGACACCAAATTTACAGAACTGCTTTATATCCTAAATGATATGATACTAGAAAAAATTAACAACCATGTTGAATATATAATCCTTAAAAAACATATAAAATCAATGGGAATGTCCTCTTAAAAAATAAATTCGTGTCTATATGAATTCATATTGTCTCGTAATGACCACAAATCACTCATAAAATACCCTAAGTGTGGCTTGGATTAGTACATGAAAAATAAATCACGTTCTTCAAAATTTGTATCGAATATTCTTATAATTACGTGGTTTAAAATAATTTATGGATGTTATTAAACCATAATACAGCTGGAATTACATGGAGACAAAAGAATTAAATATGGAAACTTACATTATCGAACAAATTTTCCCAAGTGAAAGAAAATTGGTTATGAGTATCCTGAATTTGGAAATGATCTGAATAACATGTGTCATTCATTAAATACAGAACGAGTAAATCCGTTTACTTTATAGATTAATACTCACAATATATTGACCATAAATATATAAACTATAATCATCCTCCATAGTTATACATGAAGCTAAAATATATTATATTGTATTATATTATATATGCACCAATGAAATGTTGTAATGATATTGATGTCTCTTTGGATCAATTGACTAGAAATATAAAATTGGTGTGGGATACATGTGTCACAATGTATGATTCTCATAGTAGTGAACACTTAACATTGAGTTCCATGCTATACGAGGGAATAAATGACTTCCCCTCTTATGGAAAGTTATTAGGCAATAACAATAATGGAATGTTGGGGTGTATCATTTGTGAAGAATGCACAAACTCGGTTTAGTTGAAACATTCCTTGAAAACATTATTTTTAGAACATTGTAAATTGATACCTCTATGACATAAATACTAATCGTAGATGAAAATATTCAATGGGAATATCGAAAAAGGTACAAAAGTGTCCCCACTAATGGGTAATAAACTTTTTGATAATGTTAAACATATTGAAACAGTTTTTAGTGAACCATTTTTGAAAAACCTTATGAAATTAGGTCAGACGAAGGGAATGATTTTATTTTAAATACTGATTTGTATTTTTTACATCATTAATTTTCATGAATTCATTCCTGCATAAAAAATGTATTTGATTGTGTTATTGAAATATTACAAAATGTCCCAAGAATGGGAAATAATGTAAATGTGTTTTTTAATATACTATTTTTATTCATAATATTATTTGTTCTCTACAACATAACATAAACTAAATTAAATGATTTATTACTCATGTATAGAATGTATTCATAATAGAATAATGTTACAAATCCTTTATAAGAATAGATTATAATGATGGAAACCATTTGGTAATATGTAAATGTAATTTTAAAATAGACTATATTTATTTTATCAAGAAATTAAATAATGAAACATTGATATAAATATCATTATTCCCTAAAGAGTTTATTTATTTTATAATATTTTTGTCTATCCATCACGACTTTCATCACAAAAACATCCACTGACTTCTTCTACCAGAAAATATTTTCACACATACTGTGTTTTCATTTATCACATTCCATCATGTTTCCTCCACATACTTTTCATGGAGAGAAATGAAACAGCCTCTTCTAAATCATAGAGGTAATCATGATGTTCTAAAAGAAAAATAAATTTTCATGGAATTAATTTTTTGTTTTATATTTATGATTAATTTATTTATTTTTGGTATTAATCACAAATTATTTTATCATATATATGTGTATTATTATTTTCTAGTTGTGTTGGTTTTTTTGAATATTCTCATGCTCATGATATATTTGACATTTAGGCTACCGAAGAGATAATGAAAACAAGAAAATTGTTCAATAATTAATACAACAGTAATAAAAATATGAATTCATATTAAATATTTTGTTATTTTTTCATCATTTTATCTACCACATGTAAGTTAGTTTCCCTATAATTTTAACTAATACTTATTTATTTATTTTCAATGATATTTTAGGTAGTCATATTTTCACAATTCATTTATTTTTGAATATTTTTTTCAAGGTTTCATGCCTTCTTACACAAAAGCATTCACAGTCTTTTTCTCCCCCCAATTTTTTACCCTATTATATAAGAATTTATCATGTTACTTAATGATTCCTCCAATATCTTTGGAGCAATTGAAATCACACAACCTCTACTCAATCATAGGGGTAATATTTATGTTTTCATAGTAAAATCATTTTCCTTATAATTATTCTATTATTTCATATCTATGTTTTATTTATTTATTTTTAGTTTAATTACATAATAATGTTTTTTATATAGGTGTATTATTATATTTGATTTAGTGTGGTTTTATCGAAGCTACTCATTCTCTTGATATATTGGACATGGTGAATAAAACTTAGATAATAAAAATAATAAAATGGGTCAAAAATGTATAAAAACATTATGAATAGGTTAATTCCTACAACTTTTTTTAATTTATTCATCATTATATCTTCTATTTGTAACCCATATATCCTTATATTTTTTGTCCAATACAAGTTTTTTTTCTTATATATATTTTGGGATGTCATATTTTTATTTCAACCAGCTATAAAAATCCCCAAAAGAGATGTAATTTGAATTTATTCCATTGTTACCAATATATTCAATTTCATTCCTTTTCAAACATCCAAAACTAAATAATGAGTCGATGTTTATTGCTAAAAAATTTTTTTTGGATAAAGACATCGACTCAATATGAATTTTTTGTAGTTTGAAAAAGACATAAAATGTATTTTATAGTAACATTGGAATTTTGGATTTTTGGGATGTGTTAGAATATGTCACAAATCCAACTGATGAATGATGTGAATGGCATGACTCCATGTTCTTATTTTTAATTATAATTGACATGAATTTTTGTAAAAAATAAAATTAGCATACTAAAAACCATGAATTTATTTGAATTTTTTTGATACGTTATGAAAATGATCCATAAGTAATTTTTTTTATTTCAGAATCAACCTCACCATAATCTGATTAATGATGTTCCTTATATGACACAATGTCCTTTATAAATTTAAAATTGATAATTTAATTCAAAATTATTCACTCTCTTAAAATCAAGAAAACATGCTTTTATTACACTAATAATATATTCAAAAGATTAATAATTCATTTTTGATGTGTAGGAATCAGTCTCACATCAAACTGATGCACATTGTGCCAGGTGTTACTCTATGTACATATTTTTTTTTGATAAAATTGACAATATTTATAGTTAAAAAGAAAACTAACATACCCAATTCCAAGAAAATACATTCATATTGTTTTCCAGCATTAGTAAAATTATCCATAAGTCATTTGAGACGTTTTTTATTCATCTCACCTCAATATGATACATGATGTGCTCGGTTTGATAAATAGTGTATGTTATCAGTGTAAATTTTTTTTTTTTTTTTCATAATTTGTAACACACTGAAAACATAAAAAGCACATTTATTGTCTTTATAATTTATTATAATGATTCATAACTCATTCCTGTAATATATTAACCTATCTCATGTAAAATTAACACATGATCTGACTAATATGACTCAAACTTCGTGTTTCTAATTTGAAATGGCATTTCAATAATAAATGAAACAAACATACTCAAAACTGATAAAACATGTAGTTGTTAATTTAATAATTTTGTTAAAATACTCATCATTATTTTGTAACATGTTGGAATCATCTATAAATAAATATGATTCATTTTATGACCGATATGACTCTAAGTGCATCTTTTTATTTAAATTTAAAATTAATTTTTGAAAAAAGAAAACTTGCAGAATCAAAACTGAGAAAAAGTAATCAGATTGTTTTAATAGGTTATAACAACAATAAATAAGTCATTTTTTATATATTAATCATTCTCACATCAATCCAATACATTATTTTCCCAATATGAATCACATTGTCTGTTATCTATTTAAAATTGATAATTTTTTTTCAAAAAGAGTCACTCACTGAAAACAATGAAAACATGCTCAGATTTCCTTGACAATTTTGGAAAGAGATTCATAAGTCATTTTTGACATGTATGATTTATTCTGACATCAAAATGACACATGATGTGACTGATATGACTCATTGTGTGCGTTTCTTGTTTGAAATGATATTTAAGTAAAAAAGATAAGTAACATTCTCAAAAACAAGAAAAAACATTTGTATTTTTTGATACATTATATAAATTATCCATAAATATTTTCGGATGTATAGAAATTATAATCACCTAAATATAATACATGGTATGCCTGATATTACTCAACATGAGACTTTTTATTTTGAATTGTCAATTATTTCAGTAGAAATGACAACTTATATTCACAAAACTGAAGAAACACGTTCAAATAATTTAATACATTAGTAAATTGGTCCATATTTTAATTTTGAGGTGTGGGAGTTAGCCTCATCTCAACACGATACATGATATTTCTCTAATGTATAAAATTACCTGATACCAACTTAAAATTGATATTTTAGTTCAGAAATTATCAATCACTAAAAACTAAGTAAATAACGTGCATTGGGTTGAAAATTTAGAACATAAATTAATGATTCTTTTTTATATGTAGGAATAAGTCTCACATAAAAATGACATACAATGTGACTGATATGACTTAATGTGTTTACATGCATTTTAAAATAACATTTTGTTAAAAAAGAAATGTTACAAACTGAAAATAAAGAATTTTTTTTGTGATGTTTTAATACATTAGGAAAAATATCCATAAGGCATTTTGGGGTTTGTAAAAATCAACCACACATAAATCTGATACATGGTGTGATCAGTATGACTCAATGTATAATTTTTAAGTTTAAAATTGACATTAATGTTATAAAAAAAAGAAAACAAACACACTGAAAACAAATGAAATTTATTTTAATTGTTTTGATACCATAAGAAAATGATCCATAATTCATTTTTGACATTTATTAATCAACCGCACTATTATTTGATAGACAATGTACCGAGCCTGACTCAAATTGTATGTTATAAATTTAAAATAGTCATTTTAGTTAAACAAGTTTAACTAAAAAAACTAAGAAAATATAGTTTGACTATAATGATAATTTCGGAAAATGATTTGTAAGGAATTTGTGACATGTAGGAATCAATCTCATTTCAAACCGACACACGATGTGATTGGTATAACTCAAAGTGTATGTGTTCAGTTTAAAATTATATTTCAGTCAAAAATATAGGTGACATACTAAAAACTGATAAAAAACAATATTATTGTTTTGAAACATTTCTAAAATGATCAATTAGTCATTAGGGAATTTTATAAATTAGATGAACTACAATCTGATGCCCCGTGTGATTGTAATGACTCCAAGTGTATCTTTTTATTTAAAATTTACATCAAATTTAGTAATAAAGACAACTATCATACCCAAAAAATGGGAAAAAAGATTCATATGGTTTTGAGACATTAATAAAATGATCCATATGTCATTTTTGATGTGTAGGAATCAACTATACGATAATCCGATACATGATGTTACTATTATGAAAAAATGTTTCTATTATCAGTTTAAAATTGAAATTTTTGTTCAGAAGGTGTCACTCACTAAAAACCAAGAAATTTTTTTGGATTGTTTTGATAATTTTTGAAAATGATTCATATGACATTTTTTATTTATTACAATCAACCACCCATTCAATAGAAAAATTATTTAACTTGTATGACTCAAAGTTATTGTTTCTAGTTTAAATAGAAATTTTAGTAAAATAGACACATGATATACTCAAAACCAAGATAATCCATTTATATTTTTTTGATATTTTAGGAAATTGATACATAAGTCATTTTGTACATATAGGAGTGATCCTTACCTCACTATGACACATTTTATGAACTGTATGACCCGAAGCGTTTCATTCCATTATATAAGTTACATTTTAGTTTAAAACATGAACCACATCACCAATACTGAGAGATTGAGACTAGATTATATTCTCATTTTTCTATATACTATGACTTAATTGTTTTCTTTTTCATTTTTATCTCATAATTATTCAGTTAATTTTCATAGAGGTAATTCTTGAAGATGAACAAGAAATGGTGTCATGTGAAGGAATGAACCATAACACAATCAGATACACCACGTTCCTGGAATGTCAAAATGTTTAGATTAAAATTAAAACATTGTTTCAATTTATTTATTTATATCACTACATGATATAAGATTTTTTTTCTTCTGAAATAGGTTTTTTTTTCTCAAGCATGGGTGGATTTTTCTGTAATAACATGAGTTAGGGTTAGGATCCGAAGACAAAATAAAATTGAAAATTCTTAATGTTTATATTAATTTTTAAATATCTAATTTTATAAAAACAATTTGATGTGTTTATTATACTTATTTTCTAGTATTGTTTGTAAATTTTTATTTAACATTAATTCTATAATGTTACTTGATTTTACTGATTTATGGTGGTGTTTCTGGTGTTTTAGTGTGTTATAACACCATAGTGTAGTATACACTTTTATTGGAACTAAATAAAACAATAGATAAATGTTCTCCTTTATGACCGCATCTAAAAGTGTTAATAAAGGTCCCCTTTATAAGCATTTTTTGAGCTCTCAAAGGACCGCTTTATTAGTTCTTTTCAGGAGGTAATAAAAGCATAGGTAATTTAATATGGCCCATGTATTCATTGCTTCTCTATCACAGATAATGACTATTTTAGCATGATTAAAAGTCAATTTTATAGTAGTGTTCAAAAATTTTCATCACCTCGTTCCAAAAAGTGTCACAACTCCCCCCCCCAGAATTTCTAGGAGGTCCGTCAAGAGAAGAGTCAATCCCTCAACATTAATATTATCGACTCCCTATTTTTTTATTCTCTATCTTTCTCATCATATCTGACTAAATATGATTCATCACCATTATAAAATATAAATAATACCATTATAGTTTTTTATTGTGATATTAAAATAAAATAATCACATTCAAAACCATAATTATCCATATATTATACCACGTTCTTGTAAAGGACCATTAAACTGCCTTTTTAATGATTCTATAAATTCATATCATGAATGAATATGGAAACATAATTAATGAATATAATATATATTAATATATAAATAATGATTTTTTATTTCTATGATAAAAATATTTATAGTTAACTTGGTATTAATATATCATTTTTTTATTAAAAATTACGAAAACAAGGTCACCACAGATTTCATCTTAATGAGTAATAACATAAAATATCATGGAATTAAATTATAAATATATAAATATTTCGTGAACATATAATATATTACATTGAATAATATTGAAATAATGAATGTGGTATCAGAGTGTGGGGATCATCATCAGTATTATAAAATGTGTATAAAATGTAATATAAAGGAAAAATTTAATTTAATATTTTATTAACATGGTTAGTTTAATTACACATTATATTAAAGAACATTTTATGTTAAGAGTAACGGTATTGGTATTTGTTAATTTAATTTCAATTCAATGAGTTATCCTTACACTTTATGAACGTTATTGTTATATGTTGGGAAAATTTTACATAATTTTTTAATAATATTTTATTGAATTTATGTTTATTTATATTTTCATTTATTTCTCATTATCCACTTTTTAATTGAGTCTACCAGTCTAAAACACCAAATTGTAGGTGTTATGTTCACTCAACCTCCTTTTTATTGAGACATAGTTTTCCTCGCTTGACAATATTCTTATAATTGTATTATATTCCAAAATTTCATTAATCATTATTATATCTTCAATTTCCCTCTTGGGAATTTAAATTTTTTTATCCAACTATTTTTCATGACCTAACCCACTGGGTCCCTCCAGACTAATAAAGAGTCGAGTGTGACCACCCAAAGCCCACCTCCAACTGGTAATGGGCTTGTGATTAGTGTTATATAGGCATATCGGAAACATGGGAGGACTTATCCTATGGAACTTGTATGAACTCACACACATACATGTCCATGAAATATTTCAAAGATAATAATACAGTCGGTACCCTAAAATTCATGGATACATCTATACCACAATCAGAGTACATAAAAAGTATGAAAATCATGGAAGGGAAATATTCAACCCCACCAAAAACTACAAATTCAGTGTACCTTATTAGGAGGGGACTCCTGTCCGAAGAAACTAGTAGTAATCAAATTATCCTATCATGCTCCCTATTCTATGCCTATCACAGATCATTCCAAGACTCCATTAATTATAATATCATATTCATAATACACAACATGTGTGGGAAGAGCCCATTCAGGGGATAAAATAAAAATATTCACTAGGTTCCCTAAAAATGAAAATTAAAAGTAATTAACTAAAATGAAAGAGCTTGCTCGACCTCAATCTTGAAGAGAAAACCCAATCGAGAGAGAAAGCATAGGAAGATACATTTGAACCATTCTATGGATATACATGTCTTGTTAACTATTATCCAAATGGAATGTAAAATAGAAATCAGAATAAGTAATCCTAGAATTACCTAGATATACTCATAATATAATCCATGTCACATGGTCTTAACCATACATCCTTATAGAAAATTTTACTTGAGTCTCGAAGGTGATTCTCATCTAAGATAACTCACACCCAATCCCTACAATCCATTATGGAGTTCATTAAGAAGATATCACTCATTGGATATCATTATGTCAGGGTATCAACCCTTCCTTCCCCAATTGAGTACTTATAATACTACATGCTCGTGATGTCTCACCATGAATAAGGTCTTATTGGAATGATGTGGATCATTATATTAATTTAGGTTATCTTAACTATTTCTCATGGGGGGATCCATGAACCCTATTATAACTAAAAATATCTCAACAATATGATAAGGGATCATACCCAAGACCACTAGGCGACACCAAGAACCTAATATCAAACTCTATAGATCATATTGCTCAGATAAGGGACCACACGCGATATTGATGAGGAAAACCATAAACCCTGTAGAGACCATGAACTGTGAATAAAAGATAATATATTATTACTATGACTACAATGGGACACTGAAAACCCAATCCATAACTATCTACCATGCAGAGAATCATATAGGGGATCATACCATGAACCTTACTGGAACAACCCTCTATGTAAGGAATCATTTCCCATTCATGAAGGTCATGCAGTTACCACAAACCCAACATTGGAAGATGATGTGATATAGCATCCCACCCCATGATTCCTGTTGGGATACATGAACTCTATCTAAACTAGTTCCTACATTGATATCATAATAAAAATCACCCAACATAATGGAACATTAAACCCATAGAGGAACACACCATGGAAAAACACCCACCTAGTGCTGATCTATGTGCCTCTAACAACATCCCCCCAATAGAAACACTTCATGTCATATATCTAAAACCAAATCCTTGGTCACCATCACATTCTACACTAAAAACTACTCATGACAAGCTACTCATGAGCCTCCATCCTAGTCATAAAGATGGCGATTCATGGGGGAAAATTCTATAATGGGATTACATGGAACGTACCCATAGTACATGAAGTATATATTGAAACCAAACCTTGGTCATTTCCCCAAGTTGTACTATTTATGTATAAGGAGAATTCATGGTGTGTATATCTTGTTACTCATCGTGTGACCTCATCTGAACCCATGAGTGTGCCCTCACCCAAATATATTTATTTACAAAGCATGTACCCTTAGTACATTGTGTGTTGCTATTAGCCTATCCCAATATCATGTCCTTGTTAATTACCCTATACGGGAGAACATTACCATGTTCCACAACACATGCTTGTGTAACTGGATATGTCCTCTGGCACATTTACACCTAGGATCTAGCCATGTATTTCCTTATAGATATATCCCCTTCCATAGATTTCATGCCCATTTCTTCATCCACACAGCCTGCAATCACTACATTGAGTGTACCCCAAGAACATGTTGTTCAGTCCTAAAATTTCACCTTCCCCAAATCATAATAACACACATTGTGTGTTACTCCTCCTCCTCCTCCAACGGCCCGAAATCCTTATATTTTCTTATTAAAAATAAACCCCTTTTTAAGGGAGAAAGAAGGACCCATAAGACTTCATGGACATGAATCATACTTGACCCAAATATGAGAAAATAAACCCAGACTGGCAACTTGAAGTAGCCCCACCCCAACATTTGGAATGTGACATAGCTCTCCACCAATACAAAACTATACAACTAGCAAGTGTCCTATGTCAAAGCATGGGCCCTATCTGATGAATGTAGCCATACCCTCTCAATCATCCGAGTCCGTAAATCCTGCATAAGTGAATTGACTGCTCTAAATCCTCCATTGAGGCATGTCCTAGTGGTCATGTCCGGTCATATCTACAAAGCCGGATTCGCAAAAGAGAAGAAATATTTCGCACATCATTATCAAATTGAATGTGACTACCATAATGCCGAGGTCAAAGCCACAGAAGCCCTACCACATGAGAAACCTCCAACACAAACGCAAAAACACGAATAGGAGGATGAACTAATGAATGGGGATCCGAGTCTTCATCACCCAGGACTGGAAGACCCAAAACCACATCGATGGAGCATCTCCGTTGAGGGGGTCCAAGCCGATCTAAACAAGCAGTGCCACATTGGACATGAATCCGTTCAGCTCAAAATACAAAAGAACCCTCACTGAATTCTAAATCGTCAAACCACATGAAGTTGAGGGACTGACAAGGAGGATTCAATCAATGACAAAGACGTCGCAAGATCCAATAAACTCATCCAACAACCAAAAACACTAGAAAAATACAAAAGTCTTCAATCTGTAAAAAAATCAAAGAAAACCAAGAACATGTCCTCCCCCTTCCAAGCTGATCCGAAGCCGACATCACTTCGCCCTGGAAAGATGCCTCCCTGGATCTGTCATCGGTTCACTCCGTCTCTGAAGCGATGCCAGAACTAGAGCCAATGATAGAAACCAGGAGAAATCCAAGTCTGTCACGACTCCAGTCATTTCAGAATCCTCCGCTGAGCTGGTAGCACACCAGACCTAGCGCTGTGTTGAGAACACGCCGGATCAGGACTTATCCAGGAATGAGACAGCAAAATCCAGAGTCTGTCACCAAGATGAAACACGCTGGATCTGAAGCCAAGCTGAGGTAGACAAGCCACCTCTGGGCTTAGATCAACACTGAGCCAAGAGTAGTGACAGAAACGGGATTCCAATGCCAGTCAACGTGCCAGAGGAGGGGAGGAGAACAAAACTCATGGAGAAACCCTAGGCGCAGAGGGAAGAAGGGACGCCACCGCTCTGGGGCTTTTCTCTCATTATATGTTACTACACTTCATGTCATTTTATCTAGATATATAAATTTTAAATCCATGTGAAAAACTAAAAAAACCACAATTATCAACCAAAATCCACACATCAACACCCAGTGGATGACTAATAGTAAAAAAAGGGCTTCAAATCCTCAAAAAAAATGAATACACAAGATTGGTACATCAATATCATAAATTCTCCTACTTCATGGCGACACTTAAAAACTTGAGGTCCAAAAAAACTCTCAAAACCTAATCACCTTTATCGAGTGATGATCTCCATCAAGAATAGAGTTTGGTGATACCTAATTTGTCTCTCCCTTAATTCATCTATCCATCACCATGTGATAAATTATCTCATCCCCTACATATTCTTGAAACCAAAGTGTGTGTAGTTTTATTAATTAAATTAAATTTATTGAATAAAACCACATAATTTAACATCTAACCAACGGTTTCCTCTAACTGTCTCCCAACATAGAAAACTTTTTTGTCACACAAATGGTAGAACCCACCTTCATAACCCAACCATGCTTTCAAATGTATTATATGAAACCCATCTTATAATTTATTCATTATTTCTAGAAAACATTCTAGTGCATGATATAAGATATTTAATATTTCAATATAACCACCCCATGGATCGTCGATGATTGGGATTCTATGCTGAATTAGTTCTCGAAATTGAATATATTCCTATAATATTCAAATGTCTTAGATGAAAAAAACTATTATCTCCAAACTATTTCCACCTTCAAATAATCTCATCCAAAAATGTAAAAGCTTATACATTAGGGGAATATAGAGCCCTCAATTGTTTTTCCAACTCAAGTGAGGTCTCTAGATGGTCTGTTTGTTGTTACTGAACATGATACATTGGAAACCAATTTTCTACCTCTGTATACATCAAAGAGGAATCTAAACAACTATTTCTCAGCTCAATCTAGGTCGATATCATTAAATGAGTCTTGCACATGTCTCCTCAGCTATAAAAGATATAAAAAAACCATGAACATAGTCAAACTATAGTCCTAGGTTCTAGAAGTATTCCACATAACTAACTGTGTATGAAGTCTATAAAAAAGGACATACAGACCGTAGTGATGGAATACCTACTCATATCGGTCCCCACTATGATCTTCCCTCATCTAGGTAGGAAGAGGTACAACTATGTGAGAATTTATATGATCAATATGATATTACCATGACCTCTCACTGATTGTGGAATCGCCATCATTAAAACAATAGTGTCCAACACAATACTACTTCCATCAGGGAATATTTGTCCCCACAAACATATATGTGGTACATCAAGAGGAAAATCAAAAAAATGCCAATAAATCATCATCCACCACACTTCATGCCAAAATATTTTAGTAAATACACCCATCTTCTGGGTGTACTATTAAGGTAATAAAACCTCCTCATCAATATATCTCACCATGTGGATGGTGTCATCATCAATCCTTCGGTGGATGAAATAATCCACAGCTTTTAAAAATCCATCATGAAAATTTCTAGTGGACATATAGTTACATGATACCTTACAATAAAAACCACCAAGGTGTGCCTCTCTACCACTCTGTAGAAACAAATGGGTAAAAATCACTGATTGGTGATATGATACACAATCCTTTTCCGCATGGGACCACTAAAAATACATAAAATTATCCATTATATAACTAAAAAAACCATATATGAACTTATTAGAAAGCATATCCTGCAATGGAAATACCCTTGTGTTATCCTCTAGATATCACATCCTAATACTTGAATAGTTCTTCAATTAATCCCATGTGTGAGAGGTCATATCATAATAATTTTACCAAAGGAATCACTAACTATCTTTATGAGATATCCTCATGAATATGGTACTATAAATGAATGTACATAATCTATCATCAAGTGTCTCTCATACAACTATGATGCTGAGAAAATGAGGATACAAATGAAAAATCATATCACTAACCAACAAAAAAACGTTCTAGGACTTAGCTCAAAGGTCTCACATCTTCATCCTAGGAGAACAACACATGTATTCCCAAATTATCACACCAGGACTTACCAGTCCCTCCCTCGACACACCTATAACTATACCTTATCCTATAATGATTTATAAGAACAATCTAATAGGATAGTTAAATTATCAGGGTAGTCTATGGGTCTATGTATATGAAGCATTTTAACTCTTAGTGGTTAGTTAAACATTTAATTCCATCAATAAAACATCCTCAAGTCCAATTCCACTGTAGGGAACTAAAAGATCAAAGAATCTCATACTCTAATGGTTAAACTATACAACTAATAAATGTTAGTTGATCCACCTGCATATGATATCATTATGATCATTATAGGATTAAACTTCTAAAAAAGGAGGAAAGATATATAGCACAATTATACAATTCAACCAATCCTAAAAGTAGAAACTAATTGATAATATATAGTATAAAGCTACTCCACAAAAAAGAAAACATATAGGGTATCTCTATATAACTATAGAAAGGTTCTATGTGGGGATCTTTCCCCTATAGAGTTAGTTGAAAACACCTGATTAGGGTATTTGACCTATGATCCTCTATGATATATCCTCTAAAAATAATTATCACGATAAAAGGATCCCCTAATATTCTTTAGCTTCAAACAAGGGCTACATTATTCGAAAAGTGGTTCATGACTTTGTGCCAACTGTATTTGGTGAAGTAAGGTTGAATGAGATACCTTAGACCATACATAGGATTCTATAACATAGTCACCTTCATCATGAAGCTCATATTTTCCATTACCCACATATTCACCACAACCAAGGCCTACTCTATCACCTCAACACACTAAGCTACCCCCAATGCATAATTCAAAGGATCTCAACCACCACACCTCGACATTATTCTCTATATACAACACTAACTTTCCTGCCTGGTTTTATATCACACCATAATAATAAATATCATAGGGGAAGCTTCCCTCTTTTATACGAGTGTGAATCCATGTAAAACATCACTATCACAAGGATCCAATGATACCCCATCACCATGGATAATACCATAAAAATAAATTTCTACAAAATTGTATCTTCAACATATATCTAAAAATACTATTGAAAAAGTAAAATAGGATATATAAAATACCTAATATCATCCTCATGGCCTCTGTGTCATGGACCTCTATGTACTGTTGTTCTCTACATCCCAATCCTCTAGATTCCGAAATTGGTTGTGTACCACTTGGGTGTAGTGGCGATAATAGATCAAACTGTCATCCACAAACTGATTTTATCCCAACTTCTCTTCCACATACGTCTCCATACAGTACTCCTAGGTCAAAAAATTATCTAATATAGTGTGGTCCATTGATATATCCCTATTATTGTGACATAAAGTTAGATAATCCATCATGATATTCGCCCATATGTTACAAGTGAAACATCACGGATTCAGTTGATGACAAGAACCAATGTATGATCTTAGAAAAATAGAACCTTCATCCTCATATCATATTATAAATAATATTTCATGCTTAAATCCCTATGACTTAAATATACTACTAGATTTTAAGGTCTGACCTCTCATTTTCCCACTCTTGGCCCCAACAGTTGGGGTCTACTTGGCCAGAATTCTTTCATATAACAAGGCCCCCTCAATCACTCCAACATAGTTGGGAGTGCATAGAGATATTATCCATAATATTAAGGAATAATAAAAACTCTATTTTATGTGCCTGTAAAAATGGATTTCAAACCATATCAAGGGAGTACCATGGATGGTTAGTGAATCTCACTCAATACTCCACCACATTCATTCTACACTACTAAAGTAGAAGAAGCTCCAGGATACACACCTCTCACAATGTGGCTAGATTAAAGTCTTCCCCAAACAGCTTCTCCAGAACCATAATGTGAGTTACATCACCTCATCCATATGAGCCTCAACACTCCATCATCTCTCAATGATTCCCTAATAATGTCTCACCATATAGAATACCAACCATTTCTAGAGTTGACTTGGGCTTTAATTCTGGTACATTTTGTCTTTCATAAAGTACGTTTTAATTAGGTTTTTATTTTGGGTGTTCTTAGGAGATATTTGATAAAAATTGAAGGATATTGGTTTGTGCATGGATGGTGCACGGTTATAGAAAACGGTGTTCCCCAACCAAGAAATTCGTCCAACCCTGGATAGTGGGGTTCACAGGACAAGAAAACGATTAGTTAAAACATGAACTCTAAAAGAGTAAAACATGCACCCCTAAAATAATATGTGTAAAATTATGGTTCAAACTTTGGAAAACCTATTTTCACCTTCCAGGAAACCATGCTCTATTTTTAATGTGGCATGAAATGTTGTTTTTAATACCTACAAACCCCTGAAACTCACCCATTTTTATCAAAACCCAGACCCTTATGATTATATATGATTTAAGATATTTCTATTGTGATTCTAAGGAAGTATATTAACCTTTAATCATAAATAAAATAATGGACCAAAGGTCCACTTTTATCCAGGTTACTGAATCCACCCCTGGTTCCTCTCTCATGTTCCACCAATCATTACATTTTCTTCTAGATATGTAATCTATTGTTATGGAAAGATATATGTCAATTTGGTGACATCAAGATCTATGATTCTATGTATTGATATATATTTACACAATCATTATTTTGTTAATAATTATGTAGGGTTTAGATATTCATAACAAGATTTATGTCATTCTTCCACTCAATTTTTGGGAATTTCCTTTGGGTGATTATTTTTTGGTGAATTGAGGTAGGTGATCTAATTTTCAATTCATATAGTAGTGATTCTGATAACTATATGTAAATTTTATAATTTATAGAGTAATTTTTCAATTTGACTTCCTAAATTGGGTAAATTAATGTTTCCAAATGATTAATTTAATTATTTATGAAATAGATTTTTAATTTGGGAAATAATTGTGATATTTAGATGATATAAAATTTTATAATTAATTAGGTGATTGATTATGAGATTTTGGGATTATAATTTAGAAAATTAATTTGGAAATTAATTTATGGGATATTGAATTTTTTGAATTGAGATAATTAATTTTTGGTAACAATTATGTGATATTGAGATCAAAGATTGAGATAATAAATTTTATAATTAATTATGAATTATTGTGATTCTGAATGAGGAAATAAATTTGTGAAATTTATTATAGGATTTTCAGTTGTATTATTGATTAATTAATTTTAAAATTAATTATCCTATTTACATAATTAATTAATTGGGATATTAATTAAGGTAAATTAAGTGATAATTTTTTAAATTAATAATTAAATTTTAGTAATAATGAATTTTTTAATTAACTAATTTTATTTAAATGATTATATATTTTTCAGATTAACTAATATAGATTCCTAGATTAACTAATTGTTGAATTTGGAAAGGAATCTATGTGAATAACTTGAGTAAAATTTGGGTTTATGAATGGAAACATGGTTATTTAGGTATGAATTAGATAAAGGGAACATGGTCATTATAATGTGTGTTTATGAATTAAAACATGGTCATTAAAATTTGTGTTTATGAATGGGAATATGGTCATTCATGTTTGAATTATAGAATAGAAACATGGTTATTCTTATGTGTGTTTGTTATTGAGAACATGGCCATTCAAGTTCAAATTAGAGAATCAGAACATGGTTTTTTAATGCATAATGTATGGTTGGTAACATGGGCATTGGAGTATTAATTAATGAATGGTAATAATGGTACTCTGATATATGACCTCACATGGGAATACTAATGGCTATGGAATGAGCTGAAGAAGGTAATAAGATAGGATATTACCTAGAATCACTTCAGGCTCTGGAATGAGATGATGTTGATAATGAGCTACGGTTGTCCTTGGGATCCCTAGAGTTAATTCTATTATGTTATGAATAAATGATAATGTGATAACTATTTATTTATACATTGTACTCATTTCTTTATAAAACATCAAACAGATTTATTGAGGGGGATTGATTTAGACATCATTAGTGGTGGCCTACTAAGTTGTACTCACACCTTACTCGGGCTACCAAATTTTTAAACGAATATACTTTATTGTTGTAGTATATGTTAGGAAAAGTTCTATGTTTTAGATGGATGATTTGGGATAAAGATTGGATGAGGGAATTCGATGTGGTTTGGGACCTTCTTGGGAGTCTCTGGTGTCTTTAATTTTAGTTTCCATTTTAAACATTTGACATGTACTTTATCATATCTTATTTTCTACATTAGTAGGATATTTTATATTAATGAATTATTTTTCATGAAATATTAGTGTTTTTTATTATTATATTTTCTTCCTCTATTGTTTCTTATTTTTTTGGTGTGTTACTCTGATAAAAGAGGGTGTAGTCTCCCTATGATTGACTTATTAGACAATGAATGCAAGTCAAAATACTCTAGCGTATGTGGAGGCATGCTTGTGGTCATCTAATCGACTATGTAACATCCCAGGTAAATAAAGAATAAAGAATTTTCATATTTATTAATATTTACGAATTAAATATTAATTTTATTTTAAAGGGGTTGCTATGTTCGATAGTGTACCCGATACGCAACGATGAGTTTCTTTGAAACTTACGTAGCACACTAGTAATAAAATAATATTATTTTAAATGTTAGTTAACAAGTAGCTGATGTACTGGCGGGAATGGATAGAAATAACTAAAATATGATTAGATATGTTTTTAAATGTTTATACATTTACCCAATAAAAGATAAAGGCTTAAAACACGGAAAGAGTTCAATTTTAGGGCATATATACTCTAATTTTCACTAAAGGTTCACTTATCACCTTTTAATGGTGAACCATCATTAAATATAGTTTTGATCACTCTTATACTTTATTTTGGACCAAATATAACTCTTCTTTAGAATCAGGATATCAAAATTTACTTTGTGTAAATTTTTGGTACCTTTCTGATGAAGTTCATTTTTTTTATGAATAGTGTAAAATGTTGTATTTTAATTCAAAACCTCTTTTTAATCTAAATTATTTATATGATTAGATTATTAATTTAATTGGTTTTAAAGTTAAATTAGAAAATATTTTTACCAGTTAATCCAATGGTGGTCATTGGAATCAATTTCACTTTGAAATTGGACTTAAACTGGTGTCAATCTTTTGATACTTATTGTTTCACAAAAACACGCTATTTGTCATGACAGCGGGAATTAATTATTAAATTAATTAATTTGACTTATATGTTTTGAATTTTGTAAAACGGACTTCATTTTTGAATTCGGAATAACAAATATAGCTTAGGGTGAATTTTTTGTAATTTTCTGAAAAACATCAATTTTTTATGAATATTGAAACCACTAAGTGGTAATCAAGCGAACTGATTTTTCAGTTAAATGAAAGTTTACCACTAATGTGTATTGAATTTTGAAAATCCGACATATATGGTTGTCATTAAGAAGTAAAATGTGGTTCAATGAGATTAAAATAATTTTTTGGTGAATAGTAACTTTTTTTTCATTAATCGCGATTAGAGGTAATTAGTGTAGTTTAAGGTAAAAATGGTATTATAAGAATGTGAAAACACCATTACACTTGTCCTAAAACTATTGGGTGAGTCATGGCCGACCATGACAAGCCATGGGCCAACTTGGGGACCCCCTGGAGCCACTTTAGTTGGAAAATAACATTAATATATTTTTATTTAATGTTAAAGTGAAAATGACACTAACATAAATTGTTTTACTAAAATAATTTTTGAGTGGGGTTATACAAGTCCAAATTTTAATTATAAATATTCATTGGAAAGCTCAAAAAGATTTCCTACATCATAGTATTTTTTGTATAATTTTTAGACATTAAATAAAGTAAATTATATATGACATAATAATGATGCAGCGATGACATCATTATTTGATGATTTAAATAAAATGGAAAGATAATGAAAAATATAAAACCTACACATGTCCAAAACCAATTGGATGAGTGGATTTCTAAGCCTTATCACCTTATCCACGAATTATTTCAATGTGGGACCTTTTAAAACCGAATGACATTTTCAAATAAAGTAATATTTCATTACTTTCCAAAAGTGCCCCTCCTCTCCTCTTATAAAAGGCCCCCAACTCTACCCCATTACACACACTCCTCAAGCCTTTGGCTCGGCCAACCCCTGCCCAATTACTCTCTCCACATCCCTCTCCTCATCCTAGAGGATTCCCTTTGGGAAGAATCTTTTCAAAGGAAGCCTTTAGGCTGAAATCAAAAGGGAGTTACACTTTTAATGGTAATTCATTCTCTCTTGTTCGTTTGTTTTATTTTGCTTCTCCAACCCTCTAAACTCTTTTTATTTACTTATTTTGTAACAACACCAGTATCTTCAATATACTAGGATGTTGTTATAAGATTTATTTGAGCTACACTATCACACAACTACATCAAATGGTTAAAGAACATATGTTTTCCGTGGATGGCGAAATCCTGCCTCCCGAAACGACGATTGTTCAATACTCATTTAACACCTTCAAGGGTGGCCATTATGATGTCACTATTTTTATATATGATATATAATGTGTTTATGTTTTCTTTAATCTTCTGTATTTTTCATTTTTGGCATACCTTTATGGTTTCCATTATGGGTAAACACGATATCTTCATTTAAGGAAGTGCGGACTACCGCCCACTCAAAGTGATGTGATTCGATAATGCCATATGTGGGACGTGTAAAGGATGGATTTAAAGTTTTTATATATGATGTTATACTGTAATTATAATATACCTCTATATCATTATTATTTATTTCCATTAAAGTATGAGATAGAAATGAAAGTAGCATTCATGCGTACGTACGGCTTACCGTCTCCATGAACGGTGCATTTCATTTCTTATCCCCAAATGTAATGTACTATTAAAATTACATGTATATAATGTATATATATAATTAATGATATATCTAAATGATGAATATAATTCTGGAATTAAAATATACATACCTCTCATTTAGTTTTAATTCCATTAATATGACAAAGAAATGAAAGTAGCGTTCATGCGTACGCACGGCTTACCGTCTCCATGAACGGTGCATTTCATTTCTTACCTTTAAATGATTATGTAATTTTATAAATACATGTATATGCTGGATATATATGAGATATATGATATCCAAATCAGGAATTTCATTCTGGATATAAAGAACTTTTGACCACACGAACAACATGTAATTGTAAGAAGTCAACTTTCGACTTAAGAACCAAATATTGACAAAACAAACATTATTAACTTAAATGGTTACATAATGTTTATAACATGTCAATAAGTGATATAAAAAGAATAATGAACTTTAAAAAGGTTCTTAATTAACTCAAGTTTATTATTCAGGACGTTAAAGAACGATCGAGTCAAGTCGGACCCAAGGTAAGGGACTTCGTCTCAATCTCCTTTCATTGAGGCATATTTCGTTTTATACACAACTTTCTTTTATACGGTGTATAAACTCCTTTGACTTTTACTTTTATACAAAAGGAATCTTTTTCTATGAAGCGTTTTACTAAACGACAAAAAGGAATGTTTTTTTAACGTACGCAGTGACAACGACCCTTTTCCGCCGCCGCAAGTATTATTTGGTATTTGGCTTTCTCAACGAGCCGTAATGTTTTTAGAATAAAATAAATACCATATACTCTTTTATGTATTTTGTATTGAAAATGGTTTTGAAAAAGGATTCTATTATGTCAATATATTTATGATATATTGTGATTGAAATGTGGAAATGTTATCATTCCTTTATATTGGTTTTATGTTTTATGATTTTATACTGGTACTTGGACATTTTAACGGGTGGTTACGTTATAAACCATATGACGGGTGGTGCCGTGAATACCAGGACGGGTGGTTACGTTATAACCTCCAATGCATTGGGTATGGAAGTCGGCCGTATGGCTATTCCATTAAGTATGTATGGAAATTGGCCGTATGTCTATTCCATTAAGTGATATGTGTGGAAGTTGACCGTATGGTTATTCCACTTAAGTATGTTTATGTCCCAAGTTACCTTTATATATGTTATGTGTTCTTTATATGGGTTTTATGGTAATCCTTTGGTTACAAAAAAGATTGTAATGATACTTTATTCAGTGAAGATTTTTTTTACTACTTCATGAAGGTGAAGGTATTAATTTGATATAGTATACATGGTTTACTTAATGTTTGAAAAAAACTAACAGTTTTCATTCTCTTTGTATCCCTTACTGAGCTTTTTATGCTCACCCCAAGTTTTTCGAAATGTTTTTCACAGGACTTAAAGTGGAATAAGGTCAAGGATGGGATCAAGGGAATTTCATGCTTTCTAAAACATGGAATCTAGACATATTTCTTTTTAAGGGTTTTTATTTTATGGAGACTTAGTAGAAGTGTCTACTTTGTAATCTTTTAAGATGTAATAGTTATGTTCTAATTCTCTAAAACTCTAAACCTGAAAAGATCCTCAATGTGAATTATTCATTTAATTCAATATTAAGTAAGGTTTAAGGCTGGGGCCTTATAGTTGGTATCAGAGGTCGGTTTAGACAACTTTAGGAGTTAGAAATGTGTTAAATTATAATATGATTGAAATGATATAGCATTTACGGATTACCATGTTGCTTCGCCTAAGATATTTCTGTGTTCAGAATGGTTTTCCGCAGAGGAAACAAAGCTGCTATGTTGGGATGACATCAGGGGTAAGATAACCTTCCAAATCAGCAACCTGAGATGGTCAGAATCGGAACTAAACAGTTTGTTGCAGTGATGGCATAGTTGACTCAGGCTATAAATGGTGGTGGTATCCATGCACGAGAACAGCCAGATCAACCGCAGAGGAACATGTCAGTGGTGGAACACTTCATGAGGCAACATCCCCCATCATTCAGAGGATCATTTGACCCTGTGCTAGATGAAGGGTGGATTAAAGCACTGGAGAAGATTTTTGATGTCATGGGGTGTTCAGAACATCAAAAGGTTAGTCTTCCTGTTTACCGTTTTGAAGGTGAAGCTGATCAGTGGTGGTCGATGGTGAAAAATATAAGGGATAGTGATGAGATTGAGGATCTTCACTGGGACTAATTCAAAGGTATGTTTCTTGAGAAATGTTTTCCTAAGGTGGTTCGTCTTAGGATGGAAAAACAGTTCCTATAATTGAGGCAGGTGGATGATTCAATGGCTACTTATGAAGAAAAGTTCACTCGATTGGCAAGGTATGCTCCAAACTTCATACGAGATCTTGATAGTAAAATAAACCGTTTTTACTCAGGGTTAAAGCCAAAGTATCGAAGGGCTTTAGCTTCTCGTTAGTTCAAAAGTTATGAAAAACTTGTTCGATGTACATAGAAGGTGGAAATGGAGTTTTCCGATGATCAGGTGTTCTATGAAAAACAACAGAATAAGAGATCTAGTTGGTAGGAAAAGGGGATGAATTCATCAAAGAAGCAAGGATGTAAGAAAACCAAATATCCATCCTGTGAGAAGTGTGGTAAAATGCATCCTGGAGAATGTTTATCCAAGTCTGGTAAGTTCTTTCGGTGTGGTAAGTCTGGTCATATTGCTCGTAACTGTAAGGAAGATGGTCAAGCAGGAAATGAAAAGCCAACGGTATGATGTTTTAAGTGTAATGAAATGGGTCATTATGCAAACGAGTGTCCAACGAAGAACTGAACTGGGGGAATGCAGCCAGACTACAAGCAGAAAGGGGTGGTGAAATCCTTTGCAACAACTTCAGAAGATGTTGGGCCATCGAATGAAGTGGTATCAGCTCCAGGGAGCTCAGTATTTTTCGACGATTGACTTGAGGTCGGGGTACCATCAGTTGAAAGTAAAAGAAGCAGACGTTCCGAAGACTGTGTTCCATACTAGATATGGCCATTATGAATTTGTAGTAATTCCTTTTGGGTTAACCAATGCACCAGCTGTATTCATGGACCTTATGAATAAAATTTTCCATGAGTTCTTGGATAAGTTTGTGTTTGTGTTTTGAGGTTTGTGAAGAGGTTATGTGTGCCTTGTGATTCACAGTTGATGAATGAGTTGTTTTTTCATCCTAGCAGTACTAAGATGTACAGAGGTCTGCGGGAGTATTACTGGTGGGATGGAATGAAAAGAGACATTGCTGATTTTACAATGAAGTGTTTGACATGTCAACAGGTTAAAGAAGAGCAGCAGTTACCGAAAGGGATGTTTTAGCCTTTACCAGTGCCAGAGTGGAAATGGGAAAACATATCCATGGACTTTTTTGTGGGATTACCGAGGACATCTCGAGGTAATAATGCAATATGGGTTATTGTTGATCACTTGACCAAATCTGCTCATTTCCTTTCTATACAAGATACTTTCTCTCTTGATCAACATTCCCGTCTGTATCTTAAAGAGATAGTCAGGTTACATGGAGTTCCTCTCTCCATTGTATCAGATCGTGATCCCAGGTTCACATCTAACTTTTGGAAAGGCCTTCAGAAGTCGTTGGGTACTGAATTAAAATTTTAGTACAACTTTTCATCCTCAATCAGATGGAACGAACAATTCAGACATTGGAGGATATGTTGCGAGCTTGTTCGATGGATTATCAGGGAAGTTGGGACCAACATATTTCTTTGGTTGAATTTTCATATAATAACAGTTTTCATTCCAGTATACAGATGGCACCATTTCAGGCATTGTATGGGAAGCGGTGTCGAACTCCAGCATTTTGGGATCAAGTGGGTGAAAGGAAGCTGATGGGACCAGAATTGGTAGAAGAGATGGTAGAACAAGATCAGTTGATTCAGAAAACACATGAGAACAGCTCAGAGAAGGCAGACGAGTTATGCGGATAACCGGAGGAAGGATCTATCTTTTGAGGTAGGTGATCATGCTTTTCTCAAGGTTTCTCCTTGGAAAGGTGTGATGAGATTTGGTAAGAAAGGAATGATGAGTCCAAGGTTCATTGGACCATACGAAATTCTGGGAGAGTTGGATCAGTTGCATACCGAGTGGCTTTACCTCCGAGTTTATCTCAGGTACACAATGTTTTTCACGTTTCGATGTTGAGAAAGTATATGCCAGATCCATCTCATGTTTTGAGTCCAGAGGTAGTTTTGCTGGAAGAGAACCTATCTTATGAGGAACAACCGGTCCAGATTCTTGACCACAGGGAGCAAGTGTTACGGAATAAGGTGATTCATCAGGTAAAGTTTTTTTGGAAAAACCATGTGATTAAAGAGGCAACGTGGGAATCTGAAAATGCTATGAGGGATAAATACCCCCACTTATTTTAATAAGTGAATAAAATTGCGAGGACGCAATTCCCAAAAGGGGGGAAGGATGTAACATCCCAGGTAAATAAAGAATAAAGAATTTTCATATTTATTAATATTTACGAATTAAATATAAATTTTATTTTAAAGGGGTTGCTATGTTCGATAGCGTACCCGATACGCAACGATGAGTTTCTTTGAAACTTACGTAGCACACTAGTAATAAAATAATATTATTTTAAATGTTAGTTAACAAGTAGCCGTTGTACTGGAGGGAATGGATAGAAATAACTAAAATATTATTAGATATGTTTTTAAATGTTTATACATTTACCCAATAAAAGATAAAGGCTTAAAATACGGAAAGAGTTCAATTTTAGGGCATATATACTCTAATTTTCACTAAAGGTTCACTTATCACCTTTTAATGGTGAACCATCATTAAATATAGTTTTGATCACTCTTATACTTTATTTTGGACCAAATATAACTCTTCTTTAGAATCAGGATATCAAAATTTACTTTGTGTAAATTTTTGGTACCTTTCTGATAAAGTTCATTTTTTTATGAATAGTGTAAAATGTTGTATTTTAATTCAAAACCTCTTTTTAATATAAATTATTTATATGATTAGATTATTATTTTAATTGGTTTTAAAGTGAAATTCGAAAATATTTTTACCAGTTATTCCAACGGTGGTCATTGGAATCAATTTCACTTTGAAATTGGACTTAAACTGGTGTCAATCTTTTGATACTTATTGTTTCACAAAAACACGCTATTTGTCATGACAGCGGGAATTAATTATTAAATTAATTAATTTGACTTATATGTTTTGAATTTTGTAAAATGGACTTCATTTTTGAATTCGGAATAACAAATATAGCTTAGGGTGAATTTTTGGTAATTTTCTGAAAAACTTCAATTTTTGATGAATAGTGAAACCACTAAGTGGTAATCAAGCAAACTGATTTTTCAGTTAAATGAAAGTTTACCACTAATGTGTATTGAATTTTGAAAATCCGACATGCATGGTTGTCATTAAGAAGTAAAATGTGGTTCAATGAGATTAAAATAATTTTTTGGTGAATAGTAACTTTTTTTTCATTAATCGCGATTAGAGGTAATTAGTGTAGTTTAAGGTAAAAATGGTATTATGAGAATGTGAAAACACCATGACACTTGTCCTACATCTATTGGGTGAGTCATGGCCGACCAAGACAATCCATGGGCCAACTTGGGGACCCCATGGAGCCACTTTAGTTGGAAAATGACATTAATATATTTTTATTTAATGTTAAAGTGAAAATGACACAAACATAAATTGTTTTACTAAAATAATTTTTGAGTGGGGTTATACAAGTCCAAATTTTAATTATAAATAGTCATTGTAAATCTAAAAAGATTTCTTACATCATAGTATTTTTTTATATAATTTTTAGACATTAAATAAATTAAATTATATATGACATAATAATGATACAGCGATGACATCATTATTTGATGATTTAAATAAAATTGAAAGATAATGAAAAATATAAAACCTACACATGCCCAAAACCAATTGGATGAGTGGATTTCTAAGACTTATCACCTTATCCACGAATTATTTCAATGTGGGTCCTTTTAAAACCGAATCACATTTTCAAATAAAGTAATATTTCATTACTTTCCAAAAGTGCCCCTCCTCTCCTCTTATAAAAGGCCCCCAACTCTACCCCATTACACACACTCCTCAAGCCTTTGGCTCGGCCAACCCCTACCCAATTACTCTCTCCACATCCTTCTCCTCATCCTAGAGGATTCCCTTTGGGAAGAATCCTTTCAAAGGAAACCATTAGGCTCAAATAAAAAGGGAGTTACACTTTTAAAGGTAATTCATTCTCTCTTGTTCATTTGTTTTATTTTGCTTCTCCAACCCTCTAAACTCTTTTTATTTACTTCTTTTGTAACAACACCAGTATCTTAAATATACTAGGATGTTGTTATAAGATTTATTTGAGCTACACTATCACACAACTACATCAAATGGTTAAAGAACATATGTTTTCCGTGGATGGCGAAATCCTGCCTCCCGAAACGATGATTGTTCAATACTCATTTAACACCTTCAAGGGTGGCCATTATGATGTCACTATTTATATATATGATATATAATATGTTTATGTTTTCTTTAATCATCAGTATTTTTCATTTTTTTCATACCTTTATGGTTTCCATTATGGGTAAACACGATATCTTCATTTAAGGAAGTGCGGACTACCGCCCCCTCAAAGTGATGTGATTCGTTAATGCCATATGTGGGACGTGTAAAGGATGGATTTATAGTTTTTATATATGATGTTATACTGTAATTATAATATAACTCTATATAATTATTATTTATTTCCACTAAAGTATGAGATAAAAATGAAAGTAGCGTTCATGCGTACGTACGGCTTACCGTCTCCATGAACAGTGCATTTCATTTCTTATCCCCAAATGTAATGTACAATTAAAATTACATGTATATAATGTATATGTATAATTAATGATATATCTAAATGATGAATATAATTCTTGAATTAAAATATACATACCCCTCATTTAGTTTTAATTCCATTAATATGACAAAGAAATGAAAGTAGCGTTCATGCGTACGCACGGCTTACCGTCTCCATGAACGGTGCATTTCATTTCATACCTCTAAATGATTATGTAATATTATAAATACATGTATATGCTGGATATATATGATATATACGATATCCAAATCAGGAATTTCATTCTGGATATAAAGAACTTTTGACCACACGAACAACATGTAATTGTAAGAAGTCAACTTTCGACTTAAGAACCAAATATTGACAAAACAAACATTATTAACTTAAATGGTTACATAATGCTTATAACATGTCAATAAGTGATATAAAAAGAATAATGAACTTTAAAAATGTTCTTAATTAACTCAAGTTTATTATTCAGGACGTTATAGAACGATCGAGTCAAGTCGGACCCAAGGTAAGGGACTTTATCTCAATCTCCTTTCATTGAGGCATATTTCGTTTTATACACAACTTTCTTTTATACGGTGTATAAACTCCTTTGACTTTTACTTTTATACAAAAGGAATCTTTTTCTACGAAGCGTCTTACTAAACGACAAAAATGAATGTTTTTTTTAATGTACGCGGTGACAACGACACTTTTCCACCGCCGCAAGTATTATTTGCTATTTGGCTTTCTCAACGAGACGTAATGTTTTTAGAATAAAATAAATACCATATACTCTTTTATGTATTTTGGTATTGAAAATGGTTTTGAAAAAGGATTCTATTATGTCAATATATTTATGATATATTGTGATTGAAATGTGGAAATGTTATCATTCCTTTATATTGGTTTTATGTTTTATGATTTTATACTGGTACTTGGACATTTTAACGGGTGGTTACGTTATAAACCATATGACGGGTGGTGCCGTGAATACCAGGACGGGTGGTTACATTATAACCTCCAATGCATTGGGTATAGAAGTCGGCCGTATGGCTATTCCATTAAGTATGTATGGAAATTGTCCGTATGACTATTCCATTAAGTGATATGTGTGGAAGTTGACCGTATGGTTATTCCACTTAAGTATGTTTATGTCCCAAGTTACCTTTATATATGTTATGTGTTCTTTATATGGGTGTTATGGTAATCCTTTGGTTACAAAAAGGTAAGTAATGATACTTTATTCAGTGAAGATTTTTTTTACTACTTCATGAAGGTGAAGGTATTACTTTGATATAGTATACATGGTTTACTTGATTTTTGAAAAACTAACAGTTTTCATTCTCTTTGTATCCCTTACTGAGCTTTTTATGCTCACCCCAAGTTTTTCGAAATGTTTTTCACAGGACTTAAAGTGGAATAAGGTCAAGGATATGATCAAGGGAATTTCATGCTATCTAAAACATGGAATCTAGACATCTTTCTTTTTAAGAGTTTATATTTTATGGAGACTTAGTAGAAGTGTCTACTTTGTAATCTTTTAAGATGTAATAGTTATGTTCTAATTCTCTAAAACTCTAAACCTGAAATGATCCTCAATGTGAATTATTCATTTAATTCAATATTAATTAAGGTTTAAGGTTGGGGCCTTATAGACTAGCTCAGCACATTTATGTGTGGAACCTGGGCTAGGATGTTAGAAAGTGGTATTAGTGTCCAGTTTTCTTTTCTTTTTCTTTTGACTTATTTTATGGAAAAGGTTGAAAAGAGATTAAGAAGATATAGGGATCATACATGTTCTCATCCAAGGGAGATATAAACCAATGTTTGTGGGAAAACATAGGTGTTTAGTGTGGGATTTTTTTAATTTTTTTTTTGTTTTTATGGTTGAACATTATTTCCCCTTGGGTGATGAACTTGTTGTATGATTTGGAAATTTATTTTTGGAATTATGAGAATTTATTGGTGGCCATGAATGAAATGAGAGATGAGTGTATAGGAATCATTATGGACATGAGGGATGAGCCCATAAGGGGTGATGCAGTGCGAGGGTTTTCTCTCCCAGCACCGCCTCCTGGTTTCATCCCAGTCTGGAGCTGCTTCCTCCCCTTCCTTGTTTGTGGTTTGCAGTGGGTACTTTTTTGGCTCAGTCTCCATGAAGGTGCGCTTGAGTCAGCCTTCTTTCACGGCGGCGCAGGCATCGAACGACCGAGTCCCATAGTTCGCAGGTTGAGGGAGTCTTACCGTTCGTGGTCGCATGCATCTGGTGAGGGGCGTGGCTTCCGGGGGTCTGAAGGTTGGTGGCGCTGGGTTTCGGAACTAGATCTGGTTTTTACTGGGTCCATTTCCGGTTTTGTGTGTTCTTCGGTTTTTTTCTTTCTGTCCGTCCTGCTTCTGGTTCTTGAATGGGTGAATTTGTGTTGTTTTTTCATGGATGGATCTGGCGGTTTCATGCCGCATTTTTTGATGTTCATGCATCTTCGCGAGCATTGGATGATTATGTTCCTCTTTGTTTCGAGGATGATGTTTTTGTGTGAGTGGAAGTTTCCGTATGTTGTTATTTATTCAGCCTCCACCGATGATCTAGTGTGTGCCGCTAATGTTTGTACCGGCAAGGATGATGGACGCTGAAGGTCTGTGATGTTGGTGACAACGACGGTCGATGGTAGAAGACGACGGTCAACAGTGGCCGACGACGGTCACCGGTGATGGAGTCGACGGGAGCTAGTGAACCTCAACGGTGTCCCGGTGAAAGTGGGTTTTCCGGTCGCATCGGGGGCGTATCCTGGGGATGATGAGGCGGGGGCAGGTGATCTCGGGTTTCGAGGTGGTGTGTGGGCTCGCGGATCGAGGAGTTACGTGGTTTCTTTTGATGGGTGGTTTTTTGAATTTTGAAATGGTTTGATTGTATCCTTGGGTCCCGGCAACCCCTATAAACCGGCTTTTGGATAATGAAAAAAAATGATTTCCAGGAATCATTATGGACACTTAGGATTATTTTGTGAGATGAATAATTTTTTTAAATCCATGGGAAAATCGGTTTTTGGTAAGATAATGAACATATACTATTTTTCAATTCTTGTAAAACTGGATTGAAACACAGTTTCTATTAGGATTTGAAAATGGTAAAATGTTGCAATGATGTGAATAAATGGTTTTCTAATGGAATTTGAATAATTATAATGAGAATAAACTTTGATAACAATGACCAAGGTGTATGATGGTTAAGGGTAATGTTAGCCCCTTGATTTTGACCATGTGGCGAGATGTGGTGAAAATATTGGTTTAGAATAATATGGTTTCCCAGTTACATAAATGTGTCAATGTTTCATTATGAGTAAGAAGTCATGTGTTTTTAATTAGAGAATTATGCTTCCTCAACAATGAATTTTGATTGGATGATAGGATTTAATGGACAGAGATGGTCTACCAGTTGTGGAACAGGAGTCACCGACAGTGATAAGAGAGAAAGAAAGGGAGTAGTTCCTAGAGAACATCACTCACATCATGCAATTAATGGGATGATTCTAAGAACAGTTTGTGAAAATCATGTATGAACTTACGAGGGAGTACCAGTTTTATTACTTTATGACATTCACTAGATACGGTGGACCTGAGGGAGATGAGTTCTGTGTTGAATCTATTAATATGATACTTGGCTATTTGAATACTTATAATGAGATAAGTTTCATGTTGTCTAGTCGTATTATATGGGGATAAGTGAAGCACTGGTGGGACATTTAGTAATTTATTAATCATACTAAAAGTATGTTATATAATGACATATTAGAATGGTTATTGGAGAACTTCTATCTACAGATGATGAGGTAGGAGAAGGAAATGGAGTTCATGCATCTCAATCAGGGGAGCATGTCCGTGAAGTGTTATACCAGATGATTTATATAACATTGAAACTTTACTCCAGTGTTGGAAGGATATGACACAGATATGAAAATATACTTTTAGGATAGAATCAAGATTGATATTTTGTCCCAAGTTAACCTCTTTAGGTTACATAAGTTCTCTGTGGTGGTGGATTGACCTCTCATAGTATAGGGGAACCTTAATGAGTCTACTAGTGTTGGATATATAGTTGCTACTAGAAAATAAAGAGGTGCAAATTACATGATAAGGAAGTATCATTATGTGAACATTATCTAGGGAAATGTAAAGAGGGGTGCACAAATAGGGGGCACAATTGGATAGGACCTTTATGAAGTGATCTTCTATTGATGAGGTAGGCCATCACACTATCATTAACAATCTCCCTGACTACCATTGGACTACTGATATTGCAGCAAGATGGGAAATCTATAGAAATTATATAAGAAATATAAACAGACAGTCTACGATGTAGGAGCTGGATAGAACCATAGTGTGGGAAGGTTATCTTCTACATCATATCAGCCTAGCTGCTAGAGTTGCACAAGAAAAGGAGTTTGAGGTGGTGTATGTGGTGCTTCTAGGAAAGACCACATATATTAGTGGAGTGGTGAACCTCAAGGTATTGAAAATGAAAGAAAAGACAGAGGGGTAGGAAAACTACATGAAGAGAAGCCAATAGCTATTCATATCAGGGTTGGAACTTCGAGGGTGAATGGTATTTTATTGTATCTTCTATATTAGCTAATTCCTTATTGGATTAAAGTTCATATCTTTCCCTTATATCTTCCAAACATGTAAATGGTTTGAGTTTGGTGGGGGAGGTTGTGAGTGGGGTTATTACTATAGATACATAGATTTGAGTGAATTCTAGAGACATCATTTTGTGCAGAAGTTGTAATCTAGAGATCACATAGTACTATTTTCTATGGGATATCTATATTCATGACATGTTAGGCTTTAATATAATAAGGTGAATAGACTGGATAATTGCATACTGATCCCACCGTAATAGTTACTATAGGATATCAATGTTTACATATCCTAAGGATGGGCATTAAATTTAAAATGGGGAGAGGGATATCCAAGTAGGCTGGGTAGATCTAATCACCCGTCAATGATGAGAGCTCATAACCCATGTTTCTAGCCTTTTGTTGAATGAAGGAGGTGTAAAACCTAACTTTGTTTCACCAGTAATAGAGCCCTTTCAAGATATTTTTCTAGAATACCTCTCAAAGTTACAAAATGAGAGAGATGTGGAATTCACTATTGAGCTCATTCTAGGGGATAATCCATTATCTATTACACTATAAATAATGGTACCAACATAACATAAAAACACAAGACTCGGCAAGAGGAGTTGTAATATAATTTATTTACCATTAGAGTACATCTCCATGGGGATCACTTGTGATGTTTTCTAAGAAGTAAAACAATACTCTACATTTTTCCGTTGATTACAAAATTTTCAACTACATTACTATGAAGAAACAAAACCCCCTACAATATATCAATGATCTATTTTAACACTTGAGAGAAGAATGTGTGTTATCTAATGTCAAATAGTGTTTTTGGTATCATTAGCCGAGAGTACAGACTTCTGATATACCAAATACTACTTTAAAAAGAAGGTGTGAAATATATGAGTTTGTCATAAATCATTTTTGGCTAACAAATGCACAAAAAATTATTATGGACATAATTATAATCTTCCATCCATACCTAGATCAATTTGTGGTAGTGTTCATTAATGACATCATGTTTTACTTCAATACTCAATATTATCATACCCAAAAATCTCGACAACATATTGAGTACACTAAAAGAAAATCGGATTTATCACATGTTATGTATGTGTTTGTTTTCAATTGATTAGATACACTTCATGGGACAAAAAATCTTGGAGGAAAGTATGTTAGTAGATACAGATAAGGTTTCCATAGTTTTATCATGGGAGAATCCCATGAATGTATTCGATATCCATAGATTTATGGGTTCGGTGGAGAATCGTCCTAGAAAATTTTTCATTTTGAAGAAACACATTTGGGATTGACCAAAAAAGGTATAAATCATGATTTGTTAGAATAATTTTATAGGGGAATATATTAGTTGAAGAAAAATTTGACATTGGCATCGATATTGATCCTACCCGAGCCATGGGTTGAGTACAAAAATTATTGTGATGATTCTGTGATTGGACTCAGAGTTGTTTTGATGCTTGGAGATTGAGTTGTGTGGTATGAGTCTCGTCAGCTGAGGCCAAATGAATAGAATGAACCTATTCACAACCATGACCTAGATATTTTAATTTTTTATTTGATGTTTCTATGAAATTATCTATTGGGAAAAATGTTTACTCTATTCATATACCAGAGGATGTTGAAGAACATATTTTTCTCATTTAGATTTGAATCTTCAGTAGTGGATATGGGTTGATCATGTAACATTTTAGATTTTGATCTGGAATATATTCTTGAACAAGGAAATAGTATGGCTGACATTTTTAGTAGGAAAACTCACATTCAAATGGTTCATGAGTTTAGTTCTGAGTGGAATATGAGGACCTTGCTGGCATAGATTCTTGTGGTAGTTCATGAGAAATAGGAATAGATGACGCCATTATTAGTTTTATTAGAGTATACTATTTTGAGATTTATTTGATACATGATTTATGAGGATCGATAATTTTTTACCTTAAGAGAAATTCATGAAGGTGGGGAGTCACCTTCAGACTATAGAATATATAAGGATTATATCATCTATGTCAATAATCTAGAAGTTGTGATAATGAGTATGCAATAGGAGTTGATGTGTTAATTTCATGCCTCAATGTTGGCAGAACATCCATGAAATACCGACATGTATTGTGACCTATGATGATATTTTTATTTGTCCTTGCATGAATTAAGGGATAAAAATGTTTACAAAATGATTCTACACCTGTAAGAATGTTTTTGTACTCCTCATGGTTTCATTAAGGGATGTTTCCCACATTATATTATCATTCAAACCACTTAAAAGCTTAATTATGGTCCTTGATTTTTTCTATCAAACATGTTTAAATTATAATTATAACCACATATATATTAAATATAAATCTCAATTGGTTGTTAATTCCATTAGAATAGGCTCTATGGATATTCCATGGATATTTTTTTCAATTTATTTATTACATTTAGGATACTCATCACTTTAATATGAGGGTATCACATGAATATAGGGAGGCCAATTCTGTTGTATATACTCTTTCAAAGTGGATGATCATGGAGGGGAGCTCGATGTAGTTCTCATATATTCCTGATAACCATTAATATTTGACAAACTAATACATGAGTGGTCTAGTAAATCCCCTCATTTTTAAAACACCTTTAAATTCATAACTATTTTATTTCTAGCTTATATTTTATATTTTAGGACTGTATTCATCTAGTTCCTAATATATTTCAGTAAAATTTAGGAAAAACAATATAAAATAATTTGTGAGGTATAGAAATTTACCATAAATAAACACGACACATGATGTGACCTATATGACTTGAAGTGTGTATTTTCTATAAAGAAGTTAATTTTTTTAGTAAAATTAACATCTTATTTCCAAAACTAAGAAAATGATCTCACAATATAACAACCCAAATGTATTAAATGATAATTTTTCCTAAATATATGCATGTTATATTATATAATTATTATTCACATTGAACAAATAGAAAGTCAATGAACAAATTAATTTAGCAGTGAGAAATATTATATTAGACAATGAATAAACCCATTAGAATTCCAATTATTACAAGGAGTAAAATAATGGAAAATAGAAATTATGTATCACCTTGGTCATCTAGAATCATCCCTCCCATAAACAACACTATTTTAATGAAACGGAATATTAGTAAACCAATCTTAATTATAGAATATGTACATATAGAACCTAGGTAGAAACTGAGTTGAGTAGTGAATGAAGGAATTTATAGGTATTTATAAGGGGTAATGTGAGAGAAAACCCTACCAATATCATAGTTTGGTCTACCCTCTATCCTTAAGAAATAGATTTTCAATGAATATCATCAAATGAAATAGGCAATACCTAATTGATTATTCTTTATCCTAAACAACGAAAAACATACACTACCCCTTTCACATATACGGATGATCGTCGAGTATGTCACCACTAAGCCCTAGCCGATTCCATTGTATATAAACCATAACCTATTGGAGGGATATAATGATTATTTATGGAAGAGAAAATCAATAATAGAATTGAAAACCAAATACGATCGTACTCGATAATAAAAACCACATTATGAAGAAGAAAGAAAATTCGCATTAGGGAGAAGTATATTTCATTCATCTAAGTCCAAGAACTCATTAAATAAGGAAATATAAAACCAAACCTTCCCCAATCACTCAAATATTTATCCCAACCATTTTATGGGTAATCAAGATTATTGGGGAATAAAAAGGCATTAAAAAATTTGAAGAAGAAAATGGGGAGGAAGAAAATGGTGCAACATAACCCCATGGTGTATATCTACTCTTCAGTGGTCAATTAGACTATTTATGATGATTTTAAAAGGAGGTTCTTGCCTCCATTTATAGACTACAATTTTCCTCCAAAATATTCTGCATTTTATCCCCATTAAATGGCCTCTTTAGGAAATGGTGTCTTGATAAAAGTCTTTGATAAATTTATTTTGGGTCTCTCCTCCAACATTCTGTGTATTTGGGCATGTTTATAGAGAGTGGTGTCCATTTTACTCCATTAATTTATTCTTCCCAAAAAGACACTCCATATTTCAAATCTCTAGTTTCCCATGAATTAATAGACTTGAAAACAACAAATTCAAATGTGGATTTCTTCTTGAATGTTGTTCCCCAATAACATTCTTGTCCACCCTCCAAATTTCAGTTTTTTGGGCATTCCAATCAGCAGATATTGACCTAAAACAATAAACATTCAAATATGTGAATAGTTTTCAAGGCCGAAAATGTGAGCAGGTTTTGAGATTCCTGGTGGTGGATTTAGCTTTGGGCGTAGTAGAATTAAATGAATAACAGGATTCGTAGAATCCTAAAAATAAATAAGTGAATGATTTAGATAAGTATAGATAATGTTAAAATAAAAATACATTAATAATTTAAAATAGGTAAAATCCAAAATAGACCATTTTTCCAATTAAGCTCAAAATACCTCTAAAATCATAAAACGTTACAGTTTGCATTAAAATAAATCATTTATGGGATTAAAATCATTGATTTTAAAATCAAAATTATTTAAAATATAAGTTCTTCCAATTCACCTACACTTAAAACATGCTTTTCCTCAGGCATAAAATTTCAACATTTCTAAATCATTGGCCACCAATGTTACCAATATTCAAATTAAAAGGAAATAAAATTGAAAAATCATGATTGTCAAATAAAATAATCCAATGTTACATAAAATAATAAATTCATTTTCCAATATATCAATGAAATATTAAATTTTTGTATTTTAATTTCTCCCCTTGAAAGATTATGGAACTTATCCTTTCATTCATTAATGCTCCTCAATTCATTATTATTAAACATGCCAAATCATGATCTACCATATAATGTATTATATTCTCCCATAACTCATGATACAATTTAATTATAGTTATTATCATATCATGATAACATGATACATATCCATTAGAATATTAATGAACTATTTTCTCTACTATTTAATGTTACATGGAACATAAAATCATTGGAACTTTTCAATAATGGGTCAAATGACTCAGAGGATTAAGGTTGGTAAGATTTGAGTCGTCAAATATATTGGCTCATGGAGGAGGTTTATATATTATGTAAGATTAATGACATCAAAATGTGCCATGAAATTCTCCCTTTCAATGTAGTATCTCCCACTTCCCTTAAAACTCTATGAAAATATAATGATCGGTTTTTGCATAATTAATTTTTTGTTCCCTCTCTTGAATTTTTTTTTCTGAGAAACATTTATTTTTTTATTTTTAAAATGTTATTAACTAGAATGAACATTACATCAACCATATAACCACATATGATATAAATCATATGTTGAGTAATTAAAATTTTTGGTTTTACCAAATAAAAACCCATTTGTATCATTTTTTGTGTTCTTTTTTCATTTTTATTTTTTTCTATTCCAGAGCTGAAAAAATAGATTATAATGAATGATTACAAAAACTTTTATAATTCCCAAAATAAAAACCCCCACACTTCTTCTTTTTAGTGTACAACAACCCAATTACATTGATTCCCTTTACCCCCACCTTTAAATTTTAAAAAATGATGCAAATACAAAGAGTACTGTAGGAAAGGGTAAACAGGCTTGAAAAATTGGTAATCTCTATAAGAATCATTCATGGTATCTATGGGGTAAAGTAGTATTTTAGTAAATGTGGTCTTTTAAGTATAATTTTTTTATCAAAATATGTCTCAGTATTTTTAAATGTGTTTCTATATAGTTATAGCTTTGACAAGTTTAGATGAATGTTCTGGTAAGTGAAATGTTCCATGACCTCTCAAGAAATATTATCTTGATAAAATAGAATGTAATTGGTCTAGAAATAATCTCAGGAATTGGAATTTGATATTTGATAATCACTCAATGCATGATTGAAAATAACATATTAATTGGCATAAATTTTATAAATTCAAAGCATGATAAATTGTTTAGAAATTTCATTTACTGTAATCAATTAATTCTATCAAATCATGAGTCCTCATTTAAATATTTATGATTCAAATCATTTATCCAATTATCCATTTTTCTCATTAAATTATATTAACATTGAAATCTAAAATTTGGAATCATAGGATTTTAAATAACCCATGTCTCATAGATAAATCAAGTAAAACAATACTTCAAGTATTGATATGTAATTTTAGTTTAAGTCTAAAAATAATATATTTTCTAAAATATGTGGAATTATAATTATATTGAATGTAAAAGAAAACTTTATTTAGCAATGATGCTTCATTCGGTTGGTGCATGTCACGATCCTTCAATTATATTTTTTAGCACTTTCATGACATGTGTTCAGTTAAGTATCTCCAATTTTTATCCTAGATTCATATTCATTAATGAACCTGAAATATAAGAATAAAAACAAATGATGGTGTATGTATTTTCTATCATGTTAGAATGTGACAGAGGGGATGAGTTTAATATTTGAAAAAATGTAGATTACCTCCCGAAATATTTTTTTAATATTTTAACTCATCATAAAAAATAAAAAAATTGAAAAATCATATAATACATTATTTCTTCCCATAGAATTAATTTATAAAATGTAAAAAATGCAATCATGTATATTTTAACATGTAAGTATATTTTAAATTGGATCATAAAAAAATAAATGTGATTTTGGGAGGTACAACCACATTAATTTTATTGATATACTGGTCAAAAGAGTGTATGATCATCCACTAGCCTTGATGGCATGCTTGCTTGAAGTATCTTCAGCCAATTTATATTAAATGTTACGGGATTCTACTCTTCATCCTTCATAATCTTCACAACACTGAAAGAATACACATGTGTAACTATAAATGGACCTTCTCATCTAGAACAATGTTTATTTAGTATCAGCTTGAGTCTAGTATTGAATAAATACAACTTCTCTCTAGGATTGAGGTCTTATGGTTGGATGATATTTTCATGAGACCCTCTTACTCTATATTTGGAAATCATTTAATTTTTTAAATATTTCCTTCTAATTTTTTTAGATCCTACAAATACAACATTCTCTATTTTCCTGCACATCCAATGTAACATCCTCTGATGCTATGTTCGATGACATACCCAATATGCAACAATGATTTACTTTGAGATCTTATATTTTACACAATGCCGAGTCATACTAAAAAATAATAATATAATATTATTTTAAATTTTAGATAATTCCAATCCATTGTATTAGTGGAAATTAATATAATTAACCAAAATATTATTATAAATGTTTGTTAAATGTTTTTTGTTTAGCCAATAAAAGTTATATGCTTAAAATGTGAATGAATTTAATTTTATGCATAAATACTCTAATATTCTTTAAAATGTCAATTTACCACCTTTTGATGGTGAACCCTATTTAAATCTTGTTATGGTAACATTTATATGATCTATTTTACAAAATAAAATTCTTCTTTATAATCGGGACATTATAATTTTCTTTGGGTAAATTTCTCGTATTCTTCTAATAAAATTAATTTTTTAATGAATAGTGAAAAATAATGTATTTTAATTGAGAACTACGTTTTAATCTAATTTATTTGTAAGGTTATATTACCTATTTTATTGTTTTTAAAGATTAATTAGATTATATTTTTACCATTTAATCCAATTTTGGTCCTTGGATGTAATTTCTCTTTGAATTTGGACATAATAAGTGTCAATCTTTTGATAGTTATTGTTTCTTAAAAACACAATTTTTATTTTGACAATGAGAATTAATTTTAAATTAATTTCTACCACTTCTGTGTTTTGGATTTGGAAAAATGGATTGCATATTTTTAATTAGGAGGTCCAAATTGTGTATATAGGTAACTTTTATTTTTATACATTATGAATATTTAATTTAGTAAATATTTCATTTACCATGGATAAAAGGTAAATATGGTAAATAAGGGTGATATAATAATAATAATAATAATAAATTATCCTCACACGTGTCCTAATCCAATGGTTTGATAAATTTCCGACCATGGTCATCCAGGAGTCTATTTTGGGACCCCATGGAATCACATAAGAGTGATAATGACACTTTATATGAATTAATTTAAAGTAATGACCAAAATTTGACAGAAACTTATTTCTTTTAGTTAATCAATTTTTACAAAGGTTTATATAAAATATATCTTAGACTATAAAAATTCAGTTGAAATAAGAAATTATTTCCTAAATCCTGGTATTTTTTAAATAATTTTTAGACATCCAATAAATTAAATTATTTATTACAAAATAATTATGTAGTGTTTACCTCATTAATGAATGATTTAAATAAATAAGATTATAAAATTAAAAAAATATCCAATCCATGTCAACTTCTTATTGGATGATTTTATTTCGAACAAGTTTCATATTAAATTTGACTTTAATATGTTTTTGGATCTTTAGAAACTGAAAATAATTATATAATAAAATAATATTTTTAAACTATCAAAAAGGGCCCCTCCACCCCCTTATAAAAATTCCTCACCTATAACCCATTACTAACACCTATGAATCCCCTTGTCTTGTCCAAAATCTTCCCAAATAATATTTAAATATCCCTCTCTTAGACCTAGAAAAATTACCTTAGGCAGAAGGCACTTCAAGAAATCCTTTTGTTTCAAACCAAAGGAAGTTACACGATTTGAAGGTAACATCTTCACTTAAATTGATTTCTTTTATTTTACTTCTCAAACCCCCTAAACACTTTCTACTACATTATTTTTTATTAATAATATCCTCAATATATAGGTTGTTTATATGAGAATTATTGTAACTACACTTACACACGCCTTCATTTAATGGGTAAAGAACATACTGTTTCTATGAACGACGAACTACTACTTCACAAAATGATGATTTTTCAAACATATCCTACCAATTATTATGGTGTAAATTATGATAGAACTGTATTTATATGTGATATATATTATATTTATATTGTCTCAATGATTTTTTATTTTTCATTTATATTATACCTTTATGGTTTCCATAGTGGGTGAACGTGATAATTTCATTTGAGGAAGTGCAGACTACCACCCCCTTTAAATTGATATGACTCATTCATTCCATATGTGGGACATATAAAGGATGAATTTTTGGAAATTATATATGATATTATACTGGAATTATAATATACATATTCATCAATATGTTTTTATTCCATCAAAATACCAAATAGAAATGAAAGTAGCGTTTATGCATATGTACGGCTTACCGTCTATAGGAATGGTGAATTTCATTTCTTATCTGCAAATGTTATGTACTATTATAAATACATATATATACTGGATATATATGATATATATGGTATCTAAATCGTGAATATAATTATGTAGATAGTGGACTTTTGACCACATGAACAACTTGTAATTATAAGAAGTTCATTTTTGACTCAAGTACCAAATATTGACAAAACAACCATTATTAACTTAAATGAATAAATAATGTTTATAAAATTGTAATAAGTTTTATAAAAGGAATATTAAATTTCAAAAAAGGTTCTTAAGAATGTATAAATTAACATTAGCTTATTATTAAAGAGATTAATGAATGAAGGGCCCCAGTCAAACACGAGGTAATGAACTTTGTCCCAATCTCCTTTCATTGAGGTATATTTTGTTTTATACACAAATTTATTTTATATGGTGTATAAAAACATTTGAAAATTCATTTCATTAAAGGGAAATCTTTTTCTATGATGCGTTTTACTAAACAACAAAAAAGAATGTTTCTTTTAATGTAAATGGTGAAAACAACCTTATCCGCCGCCGAGAGTATTATTTGATAATTGGATTCCATAACAAGCTATAATGTTATTAAAAGGAAAATAAATACCATATTCTCTTTTACATATTTTGGTATTTAAATTGGTTTTGATAATGTATTTTTTATGCCAATATATTTAAATGATATATTGTGAATTAAATGTGAAATATTTTCTTTCCTTTATGATTGTTTTATGTGTTATGAATATATGGTTCTTGGGCATTGTTTAGATATACAGGTTTTTCCTTGATAAACCTTGGGTGGGTGGGCCTGAGATAGCTCTCCAATTCATTGGGTAATGTGACAGAGCTAAATGTGATTAGTTCTCCTAAGAGATTTAAGAAATATACTATGATGGGAATTCCAAATGTAACACCCTACTTAGCTGTGAAAGATACAACGTAAGTATGTTATGGATTCCAAAAGTTACCTTTATGATTTGTGATTACTATGTGTTATTCATAAATCTTATGATTTCATGAGTTATGTTAAAGATATTATGTTACGTATGTATTGATGAACTAATGTTTTGTTTAATTGTTTTATAACCCTTACTGAGATTTTTATACTCATCCTATGTTTTGAAATGTTTTTCACAGGACTTAAAGAATAATAGGGTCGAGGATGGGATCAAGGAAAAGTCATGTTGTCTAAAACATGGAACTAGACATGACTCATTTTTAAGAGTTTTCATTTTATGAAAAAAATTGAAACTGAGTAGATGGGTATAGTTTTTTTTATTTTGGGATGTCATGTAATAGTTATGGCCTAATTCTCTAAAACTCTAAACCTGAAAAGATCCTCAATGTGAATTATTCATTTAATTCAAGATTATGTAATGTTTTAAGGCTGGTCCATATAGTTTGTATCAGAGGTCTGTATAGGCAACTTTAAGAGTTAGAATATTATCAAATTAATTTTCGTAAATTAATTTTTTGTAATATTGAAATGATAAAGAATTTACAGATTACCATGTTGCTTCACCTAAGATATTTCTGTTTTCATAATGGGTTTTCAGAGGTAAAATATTGTAGCAATGATGGGAATACATAATTAGTAATACAACCATCCAAATCAGCATCCTAAGATGGTCAGAATCTGAACTGAAAAATTTGTTGTAGTGATGGCACAATTGACATAGGCTATTAATGTTGGTGGTATCCATGAAAGTGATCATCCAGATCAACCAAAGAGGAACTTGTTAGTTGTGGATCATTTCATGAGGCAACATCCCCCATCATTTAGATTATCATATGACCCTGTACAAGTTGAAGGGTTGACTAATGCACTAGAGAATACTTTTGAGGTCATGGGGTGTTCAGAAAATCAAAAGGTTTGTATTTTTGTTTACCGTTTTATAGGTGAATCTGGTCAGTGGTGGTCGACGGTGAAAAATATCATGGATAGAGAGGATATTGATACTCTTTATTGGGATGAATTCAAAAAAATGTTTCTTGAGAAATATTTTCCAAAGGTGGTTTTTTTTATGATTGAAAAAAAATTTCCGGAATTGAGGTAGGAGGATGACTCAGTGGCTTCTTTTGATGAAAAATTCAGACGACTGGAAAGGTATACACCAAATTTCATATGATATATTGTTAGTAAAATCAACCATTTTTACTCACGATTAATGCCAAAGTATCAAAGGGATTCTAGCTTTTCATGAGATCAAAAGTTATGAAATACTTGTTTGATGTGTGGAGAAAGTGGAAATGCAGTTTTCTGATGATAAGGTATTCTATGAAAAACAATAAAATAAGAGGTTGAGGTGGAAGAAGAAAGGGAATAACTCTTCAAAAAAGTTTTATAGTAAGAAACATAAGTTTACAGTTTGTGAAAATTGTTGTAAAAAGAAGGTTACAGAATGACTTTTTAATTCCATTAATTGCTACTGATGTTGTAAAATGAGACATAAGGCTCATAATTTCACTGAAAAAGAACAGAATAATGGCATGAAAAAATCTTATTTACAGTGAGTAAAATATTTTATGTGCAATGAAATGGGTGATTATGAAACTGGGTGTCCAACGAAGAGCTCAACTAGGGGAAAGCAGCCAGACTAAAAGCAGAATGGTGTGGGGAATTCTTTGAAACTACTTTAGTAAGTGTTGGGCCATCAAATGAAGTAGTATCAAGTACATTGTTTGTTTGTTCATATTATGCCAATGTGTTGTTTGATTTAGGGTATACACATTCATTCATTTCTGAGAATTTTTCCAGTAAATTTGGAATTCCATTTCAAGATATGAATCCTGAACATATGGTAAAAACACTAAGGTGAAATGTTGAGACAAAAAGAAATTATAAGAACCTTCCTATACTTGTGTGTGGAAATAATCTACCTGAAAACTTTATTATTTTGCATCTAGTAGAGTTTGATTTATTTTGGGTATGGATTGGATTTCTATTTAACATTCTAAGATTGAATGCAGTGCTAAAGAAGTTTCTTTTTAGAAAGATTTTCAGTTTGTGAAAAAGAATGAACCCTAAATTTTTTTAACATATTAGGAAGCTTAGAAACTAGTAAAAGATGAAAATGAATGTTACTTTAACATAATGTTTAAAATAATGTAACTATTCAGATTAATGATGTACCAGTCGTAAATGAGTACGTTGATGTTTTTCCTAATGATTTGTCTCGTATTATACCAAATCATGAAGTTGAATTTACTGTTGACTTAGTCTTTGATACTAATCCAATGTCAAAACCCCCTTATCAAATGGCTCAAATTGAACTTCTAGAGATAAAGAAGAAATTTTTGGAGTTATTAGACAAAGGCTGCATTCTTCATAGCACATCACCATAGGGTGCTCCTATATTTTTCGTTAAAAAGAAAGATGGTTCAATGAGACTTTGCATTGATTATAGAGCATTGAATAACATCACTATTAAGAACATGTTTCCTTTTCCTCATATCTATGATTTTTTTGATCAACTCTAGGGAGCACAGTATTTTTTGAAGATTGACATGAGGTCAGGGTACCATCAGTTGAAAGTAAAAGAAGAATACATTATGAAGACCTCGATTCGTACTAGATATAGCCATTATGAATTTGTGGTTGTGCCTTTTTGATTAACCAATACACCTGCTATTTTCAAGGATATTATTAACATAATTTTTTTGTATGTTCCTGGATATGTTTGTGGTTGTGTTCATTGATGATATTTTGGTTTATTCTAAAATTAAATATGACACTAAAAGTTATTTATGTGTGGTCTTGCAAACCATAAAAAAGGAAAGAGGTTGAATGGGAAATTCAGAAAGTGTGATTTTGGGTTACAATAAATTTCATTCCATGGTCACATTGTTTCAAAAAATGGAATAACTATTGATCCCAATAAAATAAAAGTTGTTGAATAATGGTCAAGACCCACAAATTTAACCGAGATCTGTAGTTTTCATGGTTTAGAAGATTATTAACAGAGGTTTTTTGAAAATTTGGCTGGGTTATCTAGCCCACTAACTAATTTAAATCAAAAGGTATTAAGTTCATTTGGACACAAGAATGTGATGATTTTTTTCAATTATTGAAAAAAATGATTGGTGAATGCTCCTATTTTGGTATTACCTTCCAGGAATGGTGTGTTTGTTATCTACAGTGATGCTTCATTAAAAGGACATGGTTGTGTCCTAATGTAGAATGATCAGGTAATTTCATATGGTTCATGTTAATTGAAACCTCATGAGTTAAATTACCCAACAAATTATTTGGAATTAAATGCTGTTTTTTTATTTAAAAATTTTGAGGCATCATTTGTATAGAGTAAAATGGTAAATATATACATTCCAAAAAAGTTGGAAGTATATATTCACTCAGAAAAAATTAAACATTAGACATAGGTGATAGTTCTAATTTATCAAAGATTATGATTGAATAATCCATTATCATCCAGGGAAGGCAAATAAAGTGGCTAATGGGTTGAGTCAAAAAAGTAATGCTTCATTAACCATGATAAGTTTGAAATGAGAACATTTGGTTTTTGATTTGATGAAATTTGGCATAAAAGATGTTGGTGGAGGAAATTCCTCTGTTTTGTTTTAGGTGTTAGTGAAATCATAACTATCAGAAAGAATTATGAAACACAAAAGAAAGGTAGTGAGCTAGAAAGAAAGGTAGAGTTGGTTCAGAAGGGTAAGTTTCTTGATTTTAACATTGATCATGATTGTATTTTGAGATTTGGAAAGAGATTATGCATGAATTTTGATTCACAGTTGAAGAATGAGCTATTACGTGAAGCTCAATGTTCTCCGTTTTCAGTTCATCCAGGAAACACTAAGATGTATATAAATCTTCATGAGTAATACTAGTTGTATGGAATGAAAAGAGATATTACTTGTTTTACTATAAAGTGTTTGACTTGTTAATAGGTTAAACAGAGCAGCCGTAACTGAAAGGGATGCTTCAGTCATTACCAGTGCCAGATCAAAAATGGGAAAATATATCCATGTACTTTATTATGGGATTACGGAAGACATCCTGAGGTAATAATGCAATCTGGTTTATTGTTGACAGATTGAATAAATCTTCTTATATCCTTTCTATGCGAGATACTATGTCTATAGATCAAATATCTCAGTTGTATGATAAAGCGATAGTCAGGTTTCCTGGAGTTCCCTTATCCATTGTATATGATCATGATCCTAGGTTTATGTCTAACTTTTAGAAAGGACTACAGAAATCGTTTGGTATTGAATTAAATTTTAGTACAGCATTTCATCTGCAATCAGAATGGAAGTTGGAATGAACAATTAATACCTTGGAGGATATATTACGTTCTTGCTCAATGGATTATAGGGGAATTTGGGACCAATATATTTCTTTGATTGAATTTTCTTATAATAAATGTTTTCTTTCGAGTATACAGATGGATCCATTTGAGGAATTTTATGGAAATCGGTGTCGAACTCTAGATTTTTGGGACAAAGTAGCTGAAAGGAAGTTGATGGGACTAGAATTGGTAGAAGAGATTTTAGAAAAAGTTCAGCTGATTCAGAAGCAACGAGAACAACTTAGAACAAGAAGAAACGTTTTGCAGATAACCAGAGGAAGGATCTTTCATTTGAGGTAGGTGATCATGTCTTTCTCAATGTTTCTCCATGGAAACGTGTGATGCATTTTGGAAAGAAGGAATTGTTCAGTCTGAGGTTCAATGGACGTTATGAAATCCTAGATAAAGTTGGATCAGTTGAGTATAGAGTGGATTTACCTTCATGTTTATCCTAGGTACACATTTTTTTCATATCTCAATGTTGAGAATGTATATGCCAGATCCATCTCATGTTTTGAGCCCAAAGGTAGTTCAATTGGAAGAAAATATCACTTATGAGGAACAACTAGTCTATATTTTTTATCGAAGAGAGAAAGTGTTGTGGAATAAATTAATTAATCATGCAATGGTTTTGTGAAAACACAATATGGTAGAAGAGTCAACGTGGGAATATGAAAATGCTATGAGGGATAAATACCCCCTCTTATTTGATTAGTGAATAAAATTGCGAGGAAGCAATTTCCAAAAGGGAGAAGGATGTAACATCCTAGGTAAATAATGAAATATGATATTTTCATACATATTTATATTTGTGAAATAAATAGTAATTTTATCTTAATGATTATTTTATGTTCGATGGAGTACCTGATACACAACAATGGGTTTCATTGAAATCATATGTTTCACATATTGCTGAGTCATACTAAAAATAATTATGTAATATTATTTTAAATGGTAGTTAACGCCTAGTTGTTTTATTTGCAAAAATGAATAGAACTAACTAAAATAAGATTATAAATGATTGTTAAATGTTTTTCAATTATCAAATAAATGTTATAGGCTTGAAATTTTAATGAATCTAATTTTAATCACAAAATAATCTAATATTATTAAAAAGGTCTATTTACTGCCTTTTGATGAACAACCATCATTAAATCTAGTTTTGTTCACATTTATATGTTATATTAAAAAAAAATTCTTCTTTAGAATCGGGAAATCATAATTTCCTTTGGGTAAATTTTTGGTATTTTTCTGATAAAATTCATTTGTTTAACAAATAGTGAAAAATGTTGTATTTTAATACAAAACTACTTTTAAATATAACTAATTTATATGGTTATATTATCTATTCATTTGGTTATAATGTTTAAATATATTATATATTTACCATTTAATCCAATTTTGGTCATTGGATGTTATTTCACATAGAAATTGGATATAAAAAAATGTCAAACTTTTGATAGATATTATTTCTTAAAAACCCGCTTTTTTTCATTGACAACTGAATTTAATTTTAAATTAATTTCTACAACTTCTGTGTTTTGAATTTCAAAAAAAGGATTTCATATTTTTAATTAGGAGGTAAAAATATCATTAATATGTAACATTTATTTTTATACATTATGAATATTTACATTAGTAAATATTTTGATTTCAATGGTTAAAAAGTAAATCTAGTAAATAAAGGTAACAAAATATTACTATAATAATATTAAATTACCCTAAAATGTATCCTAATCCTATTTATTGATACATTTCCGACCATGGGAATACTAGAGTCGATTTTGGGACCCCATGCATCTACTTAAGAGTGATAATGACACTTATTTTAATTTATTTAAAGTAATGAAAAAATGACATAAACATATATCTTTAAATTAATAAATTTTTACATGGAGTATTATATGTTATCTCTTCAACTATAAATATTCACTTTAAAGATTAAAATGTTTCCTACATCTTGTTATTTTTTTATAAATTTTAGATATCTATAAAATGAAATTAGTTATGACATAATAATGATGCATTATTTACCTCATTAATGAATAATTTAAATAAATAAGATTATAAAGAATAAAAAAATAAAAAAACCTATTAAATTTTTATTGAATGATTTTATTTTTATCAAGATTTATCATAGATCTGACTTTAATAAGCTTTGGACCTTTATAAACTAAAAATTATTATATAATAAAAAAATATTTTCAAACTTTCATAAAGAGCCCATCCTCCCCATTATAAAAAGCCATCACCTCTAACCCATTACTCACACATCTCAAGCCCCTTGAATTTTAAATCCTATACCCATATAAGCTCTCAATATCCCTCTATTCTACCTACAATTATTATCTTAGGCATAATGATCTTGAAGAAATCATTTTGGTTCAAACCAAAGGGAGTTATCCAATTTAAAGATATCGTATTCTCTTAAATTATTCACATTTATTTTACTTATCCAACCCCCTTAATGTTTTTTACTCATTTATTTTATAAAAACACAAGAATTCTAAATATAATAGGTTTTTTTATTCTAAGTATTAAAACTACACTTACACACACCTCTATCTAATTGGTAATGAACCTACTGTTTCCGTGGACGGTGAACTATTGTCTCCCGAAACGATGATTGTTCAAACATCACTTACCACCTCTTATGGTTGCCATTATATTGTAACTATATTTATATTATATATATATATATAATATTTATATTGTCTCTATTCTTCTGTATTTATAATTTATATCATAACTTTATGGTTTCCATAATGTGTAAACACAATAATTTCATTTGAGGAAGTGCGGACTACCTCCCCCCTCAAAGTGATATGACTCATTCATGCCATACGTGGGATGTATAAAGGATGGAGTTAATTAAATTATATATTATCTTATACTTGAATTATAATATTCTTATGCATCATTATGTTTTCATTCCATTATAATATGAAATAGAAATGAAAGTAGTGTTCATGCGTACGTATGACTTACCGTCTCCATGAACGGTGCATTTCATTTCTTATCTTCAAATGTTATGTACAATTATAAATAAATATATATACTTGATATATACGATATATATTATATCTAAATTTTTTATATAATTCTAGATATAATGTATTTTGGACCACATGAACAAATTTTATTTATAAGATGTTCATTTTTGACTCAAGTACCAAATATCGACAAAACCACAATTATTAACTTAAATTATTACATAATGTTTATAACATGGTAATAAGTAATATAAATGGAATCATAAACATGAAACATTTTCTTGAAAAATTAGAAATTAACTTTAGTTAATATTCAATAGATTTAATAACGAATAGGTCTAGTCAAACATGAGGAAGGGGACATTGTATTTGTCTCCTTTCATTGAATCATATTTTGTTTTATACATGAATTTCTTTTATTTAGTGTATAAACAACATTGAATTTTTTTTCATTCAATGAGAATCCTTTTCTACGAGGCCATTCTCTAAATGAAAAAAAAAAGAAAGAATCCTTTAACGTATGTATAGAAAACAACCCTTTCTACCGCCACATGTATTATTTGATATTTGGATTCTTTAATAAGCCATAATGTTTTTAAAAGGAAAATAAATACCATATACAATTTAATGTATTTTGGTTTTTAAAATGGTTTTGATAATGTATTTTTTATGTTAACATATTTAAATGATATATTGTGATTGAAATGTGGAAATTCTATATTTCCTTTATGTTTGTTTCATGTGTTATGAATATTTTGTTATTGGGCATTGTTTACGTATACGAGTGGTTCCCCGATAAGCATAGGGAACATGAGCCTGATATAGCTCTCGAATGCATTGGGTAACGTGATAGAGGTAAATTTGAATGTTTCTCCAAATAGATTTAGGGAATATATTGGGATAGGTATTCCAAATGTATATCCCTATGTAGCTGTGAAAGGTAAAATGTAAGTTTGTTAAGGATGCCATAAGATACCTTTAGGATTTGTGATTACTATGTGTTATTAATAAATATTATGATTTCCTGAGGTATGTTAAAGATATTATGTTATGTATGAATTGATGAACTAATGTTTTCCTTTTTTATTTTATAACCCTTATTGAGCATTTTATGATCATCCCATGTTTTGAAATGTTTTCCACATGACTTATATATGAATAGGGTTAAGGATGTGATCAAGAAAAAGTCATGCTCTTCAAAATATGGAACTAGACATGACTATTTTTTTATGAGTATTTATTTTATGAAATAAATTAAAACTTAGTAGAAGTGTCTACTTTGCATTTTTTGGGATGTAATGTAATAGTTATGGTCTAATTCTCCAAAAATATAAACATAAAAATATCCTCAATGTGAATTATTAATTTAATTAAATAATATGTAATGTTTTAAAGCATGGTTCTTATATTCACGATCCAAATTCATCATTATCAAAACCTATCATGATTTATGATATAATATCATTGGAAGCTGCTATCTTTTCAAATAAATCAACTTATATGGATTGAATGATATTGGGGTTTTGTAGGCTGTCCTGTAAGATCATAATGTATCCTCTAACTTTTGGATCCAATCAATCCTATTTGGATTAACAATTTTTTCAATAATTACTTTGATTTACCTATTAGATGCATCATCTTTTAATATAGTCTATGTATAATAGATAGATTATGTTTTATGATGAACCCTACACATTTTTACAAAATCCTCAATTATCCTATTGAAAAAGTGGTTCTTTTTATTACTAAGATAAATCATTGGAATTTTAATGAATATATACTATTTTTGAACTACTTCTCATGGAGAAGTATAATGGAGTGTAACACTCTTTGAATTATAGTAAATATAGTAACATGTATGAATCTTCTCTTGCTCATGAAAAATAGACATATATGTTTCAACATATATAATGGTGATAGAGAAATGGGACAAATATTCATATACCCACAAATATTAATACATATTACCAACTCATTGGGAAGCTACGTCCATTCTCAAAACAACATTATTTACAATTTTTATCTTCAATACAAAAGTGTCATTTATGTTTAAATCATGGGTCACAAATCTAAAACTGAGAAAATGAGATTGGAATGATTTTAAAATTTATTAAAAATTTCCATAATTCATTTTTGATGTGTAGAAATTGACCACACCTCATTCTGACACATGATGTGGTTGATATTAATTTAAGTGGGAGTTTTCAATATAAAATTTTCACTTTTTATTAAAACACCCATCACATAAACTAAGATAAAAAAGAGTTAAATTTTTTTTCAATCATTATGATACTGATCAATAAGTCATTTTTATGTGTATAAATTTTCCACATATCAATCCAAACCATGATATGGGTAGTAAGACTCGAAGTGTGTCTTGTCAATATAAAAGTTTCATTTTAGTATAAACATGTGTCACTAATCCAAACCCAATATAATGAGATTGATTTTTTTTTCAAACAATTGTAAAATGATCTACATTTCATTTTTGATTAATAGAAATTGACTACATTTCAATGTAACACACAGTGTGGATAAAATGACTCAAAGTTAGTTTTTTCAAAATAAAAAGTGTTATTTAGGTTTAAAATGCATGTCACAATATAAAACTAAGAAAATGATCTCAAATTGTTTTTAAACATTATGAAAATGATCCATAATTTATTTTTGAGGATTAGAAATAAATGTCACATAAATAAGAAATATCATGTGACCAACCTGACATGAGATGTGTCTTTTTAGTATATATTCTCCATTTAAGATTAAAATGTATGACATAAATCTATAATCAATAAAATTGGATAATATTATCTAATAACATTAGAAAAATGGTAAATAATAAAATTGTGACTGGAAAAAATTTACCATTCATTAGTCTAACACAAGATGTTTTAGGTTTGATAAAAAGTACGTGTTTTAAATATAAAAGTCCCATTTTATTTTAAAACACATGTCACATTACAAAAAATAATAAAATGAGATCATATTTTTTTTAAATATTAGGATATCAGTACATAATTCATCTCTGATATTTATGAATTGATCACACATAAATTCTAACACACTATGTAGCTGATATGACTCAAAGTTCATGTTTTCAAAATAGAAGTTCCATTTTATTTTAAAACACACATCACATTGTCAAAACAAATAAAATTATATCATATTGTCTTATAACATTTTTAAAATAATCCACCATTCATTTCATTTATGTAGTATTTGAATAAACATTAGTCAAATGTTAGATATGGTTAGTATGAATCAAAGTGTGTGTTTTCAATATACATGGTCAATTTTACTTGAAAGTGCATACCACATAGGCAAAAAAATAAAAAGTGCTTTGATTTTTATCAAAATTTTGGAAAAATGATTCATAATCCATTTTTATTGGAATAGATTAACCCCACATAACATAAACACATGATTTGGTTGGTATGATTCGAATTACATATTTTTAATATAAAAGTACCATTTTAGATTAAAATACACTTCAATTATCAAAAACTAACCAAAAAAACATGGATTATTTTCAAAAGATAATATTATTATTAATAATTAATTTTTGATATATATGAGTTGACCACATGTCAATCAAATTCATTATGTGGATAGTATGACATAAAGTAATTGTTTCCAATCTAAAAGCTTAATTTTAGTTTTAAAATGCACACCTCATAGAATCTCTGAAAATGAGATGGAATTATTTCCAAACATTTTGAAAATGATCCATAATTCATTTATAATTTTTATGAAATGAATACACTTCAATATAGTACAATTTTTTTTCTATGACTAAAAGATAATGAGTTAATTATAGAAGTTTCATTTATCTTTAAAATGTGTTCCATATAGAAAAAATTGAGAAAAATAGATCAGATTGTTTTCAGACATTATAATTATTATCCATAATTAATTTTGATGTAATGAAATTATCCACACATCAAATTCAAACATGATATAGTATACTTGACTCGAATTGCATGTTTAAAATATTAAGGTGCTATTTTAGTTTAAAATGACATCACATATCCATAAGCGAGCTAAATAGATTAGATTGTTTTTAAATTTTTTAATAATAGAACATTTTATTATTTATGATGACGTGTCTAAAAAAATATATGCTGAAATAATTCCTTTATGGTTTTTGTAAATGCGAACTCAGTTACAAGGAAAAATAGAATTACAATGACACTTGGAGTCATGTAGAGGCCTTATTTTTATTTATCTAGGTGTCTGCATTTTTTGGGAAATGTTAGAAGACGTGATCTTGAATATGTCTACTCTAGTACTCTTAATCAACTATTCAAATTGGAATACAAATACATGCCTCATGTGGGAAGGATGTGCTTGGTCAATTTGGTAGTATCCTACAAGATTGTATACTCATTCTCTCTCTATATATGGATGAGATTCCCCGTTAATAAACTCTAGGTTATGATCGAGAACATCATCTAAATATGTTCAATTATTTTTAAAGGAATCTTATAATATATTCCTGGATGTATTTAATTAAACAAAATGAAATGGTAGGTATTTTTGTAAAAGGGCTTGAGAAATTTAATGATTCTCTCACCAATAAATTCACCAGGAATCTTCAGACATCTAAAGACTCATCCCTTTATTTTCTCTATAGCAGTTTAACATCAAATTTCATGAATTAGTTCCATCATTACATGGATTTTTCTATAAGGCCTTCCATAAAGAGATGGTTCAATTCACTAATGGGAAGTTGAAAGTTTATTTTTATAAGAAATAAAACTTTAACTTTTGGACCAAAAATTGGATGGAAATACATCTTGATGAATTTATTCATGTCCCTCCAAATAGATAAAATATCGACTACAATAATTTTTTGTCCACCAGACCTAGGGATGAATTGAATACTCCATCTCATATTTCATCTTATATATAGAGGTATATTTTCATTCACATGAATACCCTTTTTTTAATTTGAAAAGGGCTGGCAAATTTAATTTTTGGTGCTTTTATAAATTTAATTTTATCAGATGTCCCAAAACCCCAACATGGATACACAAATTTTGGAATCCTTTTATTCTTCTTATAAGGTCTCTTCTTTTCTGGAACATTTAGTGAAATCTCTTACCTTCTCATGATCAATTTCAAGGGGTTGGGATTTATTTTTCTCCATCATTACATATATGTCTGGGAGCATTGGAAACAAATCATCATGTGTTTTTTGAATTTTATTTCATCTTAAGGATTTTGGGATAAATTCTGGCGATCATTGACAATTGGTTGACTAGAGAGGGAATTTTGGTGAAGCTCATGAACTCAATCATTGAATCTTATTATAGTACATAGGTTTATAGGCTTATGATAACAGTTATGGTCTCTAATATGTTATACACTAGGATGGTCTAAAAGTTATTAATTTTTTTCAATCAAATTTCCTCTCATAATGATGGTATTTTTTCCATTGATTGAGATGCATTTGTGGCCTGTCACATCATAAAAAATGCAATAAACAATTTTTTTTCTTACCAAAATACACATAAGATACTTTGTGTTCAAGGAAATGAATGAAGACCTATTTACATGAATTAAACTTTATTTATTATTCTAATAAGTATGTTGATAATGGTAAATTTTGAGGGTTTAGCATTTGGCATGCCTGGTCCATCAGGTTATGCTGTTGTCTTCTACACTCCCCATGTTTTCATCAAGGGGTGTTTCTCAAATTAAACCAACATTGGTACTACTTTTGAGAAATAATTATGGGCCTTGATTTATGTTCTCTAACATGTTTCACATTATAATTAGAACCATATATGGTTTGAATATCAATCTCGGTTTTTTAAATCCCTTTTGAAATGCACTAAAGATGTTAAATGGATATTTATTCCTCCATTTATTGATTATATTCAGGATTATCATCACATTAATTTGATGGTATCACATGTATATAGGAAGTTCAATTCTATTGTATATTCTCTTCCGAAGATTAGGATCATGGAGGGAGGATTTATGTCATACTTTTATATTCTGAATCACTATCATTATTATATTGATGCAGACATGAAAGGTGTAATACATTCCCTCTTTTGTAAACAACCTTGAAATTCTCCACTATTTTCTTTTTATTCTATCTATTATATTTTAGGACTATATTTGTTTTGGCCCTGATATTTAAAATTTATGAAAAAATGAAAAATTTATCAATTATGTATATAAATTAACCACACATCAATATGATACCCAATGAAGTCTATATGACTAGAAGTGTATGCTTTCAGTATAGAAGTTCCATTTGAGTATAAAATGCACATTAAGTTGTCAAAACTGATAAAATGATCTCACACTATAGCAACCCATTCAATTTAATAGAAAATATTCTCATAAATAAATGTGTGTTATGTTATATAATTATTATACACAATTAGGGCATAGAAATACATACAACGCATTAATTCAATTATGAAAAATGTTATATTAGATAATGAATAAACCCATTAAAATTCCTATTATTACAAAGAGAAAAAAAAATTAAAAATTGAAAAACTATATTTTTAAATATAGATCACCCTAGTCATCTATAATCATCCCTCCCACAAATAACACTATATAAAATAAATATAATATTAGTAAACCAATCAAAATTTTAGAATATATATAAATATAAAACCATGATAGGAATCAATTTGAATAATGAATGAAATATTTTAATGGTATTTATAGGAGGAATGTTACTATTGATATAATAATTTGATGATTGTTAAAGTAGCCTAATAGTTGGGGATAGAAACCTGACTATTGGAAATAGTAACATGACTCTTGGAATAATAATTAGCCTCAAAATAATAAATTGCGATATAAATAATCTTTATCATGATTAATTTAATTAATTATAAATATTATAATTCAAAAAAAATATCATGATAAAATAATTTAGAAAAAATAGGAATGTTTTTAATAAAATATATTATAATGTTGTGCATAAAAATCCTAATTTTTATCAAAAAAAAATTAAAATTACTATTGTAATAATTTTTTTTTATAAAGTGAATATCATTTAGTAAATTAATCCATCAAAATTTTGTAGAGGTTACTGATGCACGCCTTTCTCGGGGCGTGGGAATATAATAGGTCATAATAACTGACAATACTATAGTGATTGACCCAAGGTAATATCCTGAATAGGGGTGAATGGAAAATAGTTTGTCAATGTTTTTAAATTAGAGGGAAAATATAGGGTTTTAAAAATTGTTTGGTTTTGAATGAAACAAACTGAATTATGAAAATGGATAAAATAGAATTGGAAACTCAGGTGATTGAAAACTATGATATAAGAAGGTTGATCGGGTTAGGGATGGGTTTCCAATTTAAACGCTGTCATTTTTCTATTTAATTCAATCGACATCTTCTATTTTGATAAAAGTGAGATTCCATGATCATTATCTCTCACTCCCTTGGTGAAATGGTGATGGTGAGATAAAAAATTACCAATATCATAGTTATGTCTACTACCTTTCCTTAGGCGATAGAGTAGAAACATATATCCATAAATATCATAGAAAATACCAAATTAAGACTTTTTTGTCCTTAAAATCTGGAACATCCACTACCCATTTCACATGTACTGACGATCTTTGAGTACATAACCACTAATCCCTGGTATATATCATAATTTATAAACCATAACCTAGTAGAGGGAGATAATGTTAGTTTCTTGAAGAAAAAGACAATAACAAAATTCAAAACAAAACATGATCATTAATAATAATAAAAACCACTATATGAAATTTAAAACAATATTGCAGAAGAGAGAAATATATTTCATTCAATTAATTCAGTGAGCTCAATCATTAAAAAATAAGGAACCCACCATTCCCCAATAACTCAAATGTTTATCCTACCATGATAAGGGTAATTGAGATGAATAAGGAAAATAATGGTATTAAAAAATTTATAAGATGAAAATTGGAGAGGAATAAAATGGTGCAACGCATATTTTTGGTGGAGGTATCCTCCTCAATGGTTGACCAGACAGTTTCAGATGGGTTTTAAAGGAGGTTATTGCCTACTTTTATAGGCCTTAATTTTACTACAAAATATTCCATGATTTATTCCCATTAAATATCCTATTTGCGGAATTATGTAATTCTAAAAGTTATTCATAAATGTATTTCACATATCTCCTCTAAATATCATTATATTTTGACATGTGTATTAAGATTTATGTTCATTTTACACCAAGAATGTATTCTTCCTAGAAGACTCTCCATATTCCAAATCTCTTATTTAACATGAATTAATGACCTTTAAAATGGCCGATTAACATATATTATCCATCTTTAAAGTTGTTCCAAAATGATTTTGGCGTCCACCCTCCAAATTTCCATGTATTTGGAAAAACCAATCATGGGACAAGGCCCCAACACAAAAAATTACCATATCTGTGAAAATTTTCCAAGGTGCTACTTGTGATATGGTTTTGAGATTCCAAATTTTTGAATAAGATTTGGGTTCAGAAGAATGAAATGAATACCAAGATGTATATAGTCATAAAAATTAAAATTTAATGATTTAAATAATTATACAAATGATATGGCCTAACGATAAAAATAATTTTAAAAGGATAAAATTTATAATAGGCTATTTTTTATTATGTTCAAAATACCACTAAAATCATAAAATATGATAATTTTCTATTAAAATTAAACTTTTTTGTGATTAATACATTTAAAATATAAATTAATATTTTTAAAATATTATTTTTCTCAATTCTACCACACTTAAAACATTCTTGTCCTCGTGCATAAAATCTCAACATTGAGAATCAAAGGGCAGCAATGTAACTAATATTCAAATTCTATGGTAATAAAATATATAAATCATAAATTTCAAAAAAATTATAAAATTTTAAATAATATATAAATTTAATTTCTAATTTTTTTAATGAAATAGTAAATTCATGTATTTTACTTTTCCCCTTTGAAAAATTATTGAAATTCTCCTTTCATTCCATTAAGTTCATCAATTCATGATTAATAATCAATCCAAATCATGTTCTACACACAATGTATTATTTTCTCTCATCAGTCATGATACAATTCAAGTATATTTATATTCATATCATTAGGAAATGCTTCTCATCCATCGAATTGTAAAAGGAATAATTTATCTACTTTTTATAGATAAAAGGAATATAAAATCATTAGAAGATTCAATAATGGTTCAAATGACTCTGATTATTAGGGTTGGTAGTATTAGGTTCTTTAAAAATTAAGTCTCAAGGAAGAGTTTTATCTCCTATTTACAATGCATGATATCAAAATGTGTACATAGTTTTTTCCCCTAAAAGGTGCCACACCCACTTCCCTCAAAACTCAATGCAAATACCATGATAATTTTATGAATAATGAATGATTTATTCCATCTTTTGAATATATATATACATATATATTTACTTTTTTCAAATAATCTTTTCATTGTTTTTGAATGATATTATTTATAATACACATCACATCCACAATCTAACCACATATGATACAAATCATAGGTCCAATAATGGTGATTTTTTTCTTAAAATCACAACCCATTTTTATAATATGTTTCATTCTTTTTTCATTTTCATTTTTTATTAAATAAGTGAAAACAACATAGTATAATGAGTGATTGAAGAACATTTTACTATTCCCATAATAAGAATGCCACAAAATCTTCTCTAAAATGTAAATCTTCCCATTTACTATGATTTCATTTACCCCCACACATCCACATTAAAATACCATACAAATACCAAGTGTAGGGTAGAAATTGAATAAAATTTCTTAAAAATAGATCATCCTTATAAAGTCTATTCATGGTATATATATAGGTTACAAAAGGATTGGTGTAAATATAGTCATTTAGGACTAATTGGTTTATCAAAAGATTCCTCAATATTTTAAATGTGTTTTTTATAGTCTTATCTTTGACAAGTTCTAATGAATGTTTTTGTCTGTGACATGTCTAATGATCACTCTATAAATATACTCAGGATAAAATATGAAGTAACTCGACAATAAATACTCTTGGTAATGGAAATAAAATGTCAAAAAAAACTCTAGAAATGATTTACAATAACAAATAAATTCACATAAATTCAATGCATGAATTGTTTTTGTAAAAATTCATTTACATGATTCAATTAATTCCATCAAACCATGAGTCCTCTCTTAAAAATTTATACCTAACATTAATTATCAAATTACACATTTTACACTTTTAATATCATTAAAAATGGAATCTAAAACATAGAATCATAGCATTATTAACAAACTCATGTATATTAGATAATTAATGTAATATAATAATTCAAGTTTTGATATGAAATTTTGGTTTAAATCTCAACAGAAAGATTTTGAAAAATATAGGAAATTAAAATGATGTTGAATGTAAAATAAAACTTCCTTTAGAAATGATTCTTCATTTAGGTGGTGTATGTCATGTTCCTTTAGTTTTGTTTTCCATCACATTCACAACAAGTTCTCCATTATGTATCTCCATTTTTCATCCTTTAATATTATAATTTAATGGACCTTAAATATATGAATATAAAAATAGCGGTGTAGTAATTTTTCATCATTATAGAATATGAAAGAGGGGAAGAGTGTACTAATGGAAAAAATGTGGGTTACCTCCCAAAAGTGATGTTTTTTATTGTATATGGCTCGACTCAAAAATTATAATTTCTTGAAACATCATAGAGTAAAATATTTCCTCCCCATTATTAATTTATTCAACGTACTCATTGAATTAATGTATATTTTAACCTGTAAGTTTATATTAAATTAGATTATAGAAAAAATAAAAGTGGTATAGAGAGATATGACCTAATGGATAATATTGATAAACTGGTTGGAGGAGTGTAAGGTCCTCCTCTACCTCTGATAGAATGTTTTCATAAAATTTCTTTGGCATATGTCCATTAAAAATGAAAGTATACTACTCTCCATCCTTCAAAATCATCCTAAATATGAAAGTATACATATGAGTAACTATAAATATACCTTCCCATCTAGAAAAAAGTTTAACAAGTATTCGACATGAGTATTGAGTTTAATAAAAACACTTTCTCTCCAAGATAGTAGTCTTTTGGTTGGATCAACCCATAAAGATCCACTATTCTTCTCTATTTGTAAATACTATAATTTTCATATGCTTCCCATCTAATTTTCTCCATCTCCTTCAACTATAATCTTCTCTCTTTTTCTGTGCTTTTAAGATACAAATTCATATTTCTCACAAATCAATATACATTATGCTCCAATTCTAGAAGAAGGTGAAATGTTTTCCAATAAATAAACATATATAGACACATTAATATTGGGGATTTTTAGGATATATTTTAAGACCATAATGTATCCACCTACTTTTGGATCCAATCCTTCCAATTTAGATTAACATCCTTTTCCAAAATTTCATTAATATCCCAATTGGACACTTCATATTGTCTATTAGTCTGAGGATGATAGGAAAATTATGTTTTATGAGGCACCCAATAATTTTTTTTAAAAAATACTTCATTTTAGAATTTAAATAGTGAGTCAATTTATCACTAATGACAACTCAGGTCACTCCAAACCTAAAAAATATATTAGCCCTGACAAAATCACTAAACAATGTAGCGTCATCATTCTTGGTATCTTTTTCCTCCACACATTTTGAATCATAATAAATAGTAATAATGTTATAAGAATTACGAAATCAAATTGGGAAATTATGCATAAAATATATACTATCTAATTAAATGAATATGGGAAAAGTTTAGTTGCTTTTGAGGCATTTCTTGTTTTTTATAAATATTTCAATAAATCTGACATTTTTCACACCTTTTTGAAAAATCATGAGAATATTAAAAAATATTTCCCATAAATTACATATTCTAAAAAAAATATTTATTGTCCATTGAGGTTCAATGATTCCTCTATAAGATAAACTATAAAAAAACACCATGACAGACTCAATTTAACTTTCAGATAAACATCTCTTTGTCACTTGATCATTGAAAATCATCCAAATATATAGATCTTCCCAGTAGTAATATCTTGATTCAATTTATTTTTAATTTGTGGGAATTTAATTGATATATGACCTGATATGTTACAAAATAATTGAACATTCCATCATTCCATGGCCCTTATATTTTATTGAAGTAAAATTTAACTCTAGGAATTTTATCATTATGTGGATATTTTTTCTAAACTTTCAGTTTCAAAAATTCTAGGAAGTCTACATTAGTGATATTCCAATTGGTTCTCGTATCCCTTATTTTCTATGATTTATATTTTCAAATATTATAGAAGAATATCCCATATCATTAGCCTTTGATTAGAGTCATGATTTTTAATCCATTACCTAAGAGGTTCATGATCAGAAAACACTATTATTTTAGTTCCAAGAAGATAGGATCTGAATCTTTCTTAAGGAAGAACAACTTCTATTAACGTATTTTAAATGGTGTTGTAATTGAATTAGAATGAATATATTCTCATTTAATCATGTACAATGACTTGTGAAATATCCCTCAATTAGTTGAGAAAGGATTTCTCAAATTTCTAGGTTGGTTTCATCATAATGATTCTCAAATGGATCTTCCCAATATAGACGCAACATCAAAAGGGCAGAAATAAATAATCTATTGAAACCATCAAAGTACACCCTACATTCACCACCGAAATTAAAATAACCACCTTTTTGAATTAATATATAGATAGTGAGTGAAATATTACTAAAATTTGTGGTAAACATCATATGGGATCCTGCATGTCCTAAAAATGATCTAACTAGTTTCACACAAGTTGTATAAGGAAATGAATTTATCACCTCATTTTTTTGATTTATTCACATAAATAAAATTTTTTTGAAATAAAATTACCAAGTAAAATTTATCTCTCAAATATGAAATGACACATTTCAAAATTTACAACAACATTCTCTTCAATGTATTTTTTTAAAAAAAATCAAGATTTTTCAAAATATTGGAAATGGACTCTCTAAGAACTATATAATCATCACAGAAAACATCCAAAAATTATTAATGTGATCATAAAATATAATTACCATGCACCTAAAAATTTTTCCTAGATAATTACATAATTAAAAATTCATCCTTTTATAAGAAAAATTTTAAAAGGGTCTTATAAAGGTAGTATTCAATGGATCGTTGGGTGAAATGGGTACCTAAAAATAACCTAAAAATATTTTAAGAAGGAAATAATGAGTTCTCAATATCAATCTCTATAACATAGGGCCAGAAAATGGGATAGGGAAATGATCATTACATGTGAACTGATTCAACTTCCTAAAATATTTTTAGAATCTCAAACTATACAGAATTCTCAGAGGGATTAATTCTTTCATTTCATTCCTCACAGTGGCCAGGCTAGTTTTTTTAGAACTACGTGAATGGGGACAACAAACTGTGAATTTGAAAGAGAATATATTATCCCACATTCCAATATATTCTCAATATCCTTAATCAAAAATTTCATCATGGTGGGATTTAGCCTCTTTTGGGGCTCTCTGACATGTTTTTAATCTCCCTCCAGATGAGTTCTATGTGGGAATATTTTTGGGTTTATTCCAAAGATATCACTGAAAAAAATCTAGTTTCTTGTAAATAATATTGAGAAAATTCAATAAATGATTCATCTTAGGGTTAAAATATATTATTATCAATTATCATTGGTAATTTAGCCTCGTCCATGATGTTCAAATATTTCAAATTTATGGGGATTTGTTGTAATTCCAGATCCAGGGGATTCTCAAGGAATAAAATTAAATTAAGGCTCCCAATTTAAAAAGTATGCTGCTCCATCACACAAAAATCATATCATATTCTTCATCAATTAACAAACAATCAATGAAAGTTGATTTTACATCTTCTTCCCACATTAAATCAGATTCTCTGGTGCTCTAATCATTCGCATGTTAAGTGATCTTTTAAATGGAAAATTTTTTCTATAATGTTTATGAAATCATGAAAAACAACTAATTATTTAATTAAATAATTACCAACTTCATGGGAGAGTGAAAATACTGATTTCCCATTATATGGGTGCCTTATGGATTAAAATATCATTTAATTTCATAGGTACATCTCTTAGAAATTCTGATGGGAAAACTATGGATCTATTTGCAAGATGGACTACCCCTCATGTGGGCTTAAATTCTACCATATATAAATAATTGTATACTATGTGATGAAAAACATTAATTAAATCTCCAAGATCACATAAATTATTAGATAAATTTAACGATCTAATGGTGTATGGAATTGAAAATTTCCCTATGTATTGAAATTTGTCTCGAAAATGTTGTGTGATATTAGTTGTGCCACTTATTCCCTTATTGATCCTTTCATTCCCATTATGTTTTATATTTTCAGTGAAATGATCATTAATTTTTTTTCCTTCCATGGATTTTTTTGACTTCTTAAAGTATGGATATATATTTACTACCAATTTCTAAAAAGTGTCAATAATTTATTATTGATGTTTTTCTTCCTACAATCTTTTCATTTCATTCATTCATGATGGAAATGGTGGGTGTATAATTTTGTTGACCTGGTTGTCTTCACAATGGTTTTTATTTCCTCTACATAATATAAATCTCTTACTCATTATTTATTCTTATAATTGAATTTTTAAAGAGTTTTTCTAAATTTTTAACTTAATTCTCTCTATGAACTGGTGGTATTGTTTTGGGTTGAAGGATGAATGGATGTGTGAGTTAATATGCACTTCTTATTGTTATTACACTGATATTATCTTTAAATTTTGGAACAATATTGGTTGTAATAATACATTCTTTTAATAGAATATCCAAAATTAATTTTAACTGGCTGGATAATTATTTTACATTTTTATACCCATATACATCTAATTTAAGTGTTGGGTTTTCATTGACCGTTTTATACTCATGGAAGGTTGTTCATATGATCTCTCAAATGTTGGTGGTTGAATGTTCTAATCCTAGTACATCTATTTTAGTTTTTTCAAATATAGGTGGTGGGCGGGGTTCTAATATTGTTGATACCAATAGTGATTTTTATTGGGGTACTTGTTGGGATTGAATTATCTTTCATGGTATTGTTTATTTCCATATCCTTTTTGGGCTTGGGGTTAACAAGGTGGATTTTTCTTGAATTGTATTAGATAAAAGTTCAAAGTGTAGTATTATGTGCCCTGTATCTCAAGATACTAGATAGTATAATGAGTGTAAGAATAACATAAACCACATACCTAAGTTTGTACTTCATATTCCTCAACATGGTTCACAACCACATTTCTCTATATCCTAGTGAATTCACCAATTTCTCTTCTAATTAAATCTGTTGAATTAGATGTTACCACATCATAAATTCATATAGTTCATGTATCTCTAGAAATTAATTGTTATGAATTTTTTTGAATTACATTAAATCAGTACTCTAGTATATTCTGGTGACATTCCAATCAATGCATCCCTAGATGAAGAATCTTGAATTTTCAATTATTGATGCACTATCCTTGATATAAGAAAATAAGTAAATTGTTTTCCTTTATAATGTGAAGACATAAATTAGAACATATCTTCATGAATCTCTCCCAGTACTCATAATGTGTCTCATTGGTTGATTGAAGAATATAATAGATCACTTTTTGTAATGACATGCTCCTGGATGCAAGAAATAAAATTTATGTGAAACATATTTGAATATATTTCCAATCATTGTTCATTCATAGTTGTAGACTCTAAAACGATTTATTTATCTCTTTTTTAAGTGAGAAGGGTAATTCCCTCCACATTAAATAATATTCCCCTACTCCTTGGGGTCTACAAAATTAGAATATGTTTGTGAATTATTGAATATGTTTTTTTGGGTATTCTTCTGTAAGGCCACGGAATTTTGGTCAAATTTGAAAAATGTTAATATGCATGTCAAAATAATTCTCTAAGGAAAGGATAGCATGTTGATTTAGTTAGTCAGAAAATTGTGGGGTGCATAGATTGTGTAGGGTCTGATAGGGATTTCCAGCTAATATTTTAGGTTCAAAGTGATCAATAAAGGTGTCACTTCAATATATGAGGTTAATTTATTCAATATATGTAGGATTTTTTTTTCTTAATTTGGTTATTTTTTACAATTCATTTTCATAATTGGATAATCATTTTTGAACTACAGTACATTCATAATATTTTGTTTGTTTCGGGGTCTTAGGGTACTGCCTCCCTGACAATGGGCCTGATTTTGACACATTCCAATCATGGTGCATGAAAAAACAATATATTATATTACCTAATTATAGTTTAGTGATTAAACCATGATAGTCCCCCGAATAGAATTTCACAGAGAATAATTTTTCACCTTTTTTTAATTAGAGGAAAAATTTACTGTTTTTCTAATTGATTGGTTTTGAATGAAATGAAATAAATTATAAAAATTTTGAAAATATAATTGGTAGCTAAAGTGATTAAAAACTATGATATGAGAAAGGTGGTCCTATTAGGGTCAGCTTTCTAATTAAAATTCTACCAGTTTTCTATTTAATTCAATCTTCTTATTCAAAGTTGATTAAAGTGATATTCCATGATCATTTCCTCTAACTTCCTTGGATAAATGGTGATAGTGAGAAAAAATCTTACCTAGTTCGTAGTTTGTTCTACTCTCCTTCATTGTTAAATATTGTTTTAATGAATATCCTCAAATGAATTAGGCAATAATCTATTAGGTTATTTTTATCCTAAACAATAAATAACATACACTCCACCTTTTATACATACTAATGATCGTTGATTACTTTACAAATAATCCCTAATCTACTCCATCATATATAAACCAAAACCTAGTGGAGGTAGATAATGACCATTGACTGAAAAAGAAAAATTAATAGAGTTTAAATCAAAATATAAACATACTTGATTAAAATATCATTATACAACATTGATGACAAATTATTATAAGACATAAGTACACTTTAATAAATTAAGTCCAAGAACTAATGTATTAGAAAATATAAAACCAACCCTTCCCTAATCACAGAAATGGTTACCCCACCATGGTAAGGCTTATCAATATTAATGGATAATAATAAGGCATTACAAATTTAAGAGAAGAAAAGGAAGAGGAAGATAATGGTGCAGTGTAGATCCTTGGTGGAGATCCCCTCTTCATTGGTCGACTGGCTAGTCATGGATGATTTTGGAAGGAGGTACTTGCCTCCATTTATAGTCCAGAATATTCCTCCAAAATATTCAACATGTTATCCCCATAATATTTCTTCTTTGGGTAATGGTGTCTTCATAATTTTTTTTCATAAATTTCAATCTCATAGCCACTCCAAATTTTATCATATTTGGAAATGTTAAGGGAGATTTATATCTATTTTACTCTATGAATTTATTATTCCTAGGAAAACTATCCAAATTCCAAATATCAGTTTTCCCATCCATGAATGGCCTTATTAACAGCCTATTATTATATATAACCCTTCATTAATTTTTTTTATCAATATCTTTCATGTTAACCGTCTAAATTGTAGTGTATTTGGGCCGTCCAACAATGATATTTTAGCCAACACAAAAAAATATTCAGATCTGTAACCAGTTTTGAGGGCCCAAATTTTGAGATGGTTTTCATCTTCCATTATTGGATTTAGCTTTGGGTTCAGAAGAATGAAATGATTACCAGGATGCATAGAATCCTTAAAAAACAATTTCATGATTTAGATAACTATATAAAATGTTGTTTCCTAAATACATAAATAATTTAATAAAGTTAAAAGTAAAAATTGGATATCTTTTAAATTATTATCAAAATGCCACTAAAATCATACAATGTGAAAGTTTTCCTTAAAATAAAAATTATTTTGGAATAAAAACATTAATATTAAAATTATAATTATTTAAAATATTTTTTATGTTTGTTAATTTTTTAAAATTTTCTGAAATACTTTAATTTCCAATTGAACAATAAAAATTTGGGTTTCCGCACCACTACGACATCTTAAATTTCACCATTCATGAATTAATAATTAAATAATAACATCTTGAACATCTGGTTACACCAATATATATTTAGTTTTATTATTTTTTCATTTGAATATAATTAAATGAATTTCGAATCCTAAAAATCATTTTCCAAACTCTAAAGTCAGAAGTGGTCCCTTAATATAATACTTTTTATTTTTTACACGTTACTTTTTATAAAAATGATTGAAATAAAGTTATAAATTTTTTTATATACATAAAATCATTATATTGTATTAATGTTCCTTTTATTTTATCAAAAATTAAACATTACAAGTTTAATGTTTGATATAGTATTTTATTTAATATGTTATTCCAAAAACTACTACTTTCCTCAAGTAGAGATAATCCCTATCCTTCAAATGGAATAACACTCATCACTCACTTTAAACATTAAAATATATACTCCAATAGTACCTCTCATTACCATTATAATACATTGGAATGTTCTTTAGTAATCAACCTCCAAACATCAATGGACATTTAGTGTCAAACCGAAGAAGCTAGACTGAGGAATGGGTAAGCTTCCTTCAACTCTTCACTATTTATTTATTCTTATTCATTTTTCAGAATTAATTAAAAATAATTAAAAAATTAATTAGGAAGTCTGATAAAATTATATTAAGTATTTTAACCTATAGAAAGTTTCATATGTATTCAATATATAAATTTTATACATCCCTTTCCTACTCTTTCAATAATTTCCCATAAACGGTTAGTTAATCATCAAATAGAAAATTTACAATATTTCTCTTATTTGAATACATATGGTTGGATAATATAAATTAATTATGATATAAAAATATTAATTTTATTATTTGGGATTAAATTTTATAGATTCATAACTGAACATGAACACAAATCATCAAAACAAAATGGGAAAATATAATGAAAACATTATATCAAAACAAATCATGTTTAACAAAGAGTGTAATAATTTTGAATCCAATAAAAAAAATTAATAAATATTTGAATAAATTAACAAAACACTCTTCTAAAACAATTTTTAATAATCATCAGTTTATTATTCTAGAAGTGGAAAAGGGATGAAATAAATTAGGATTAATTGTTAGGGGATTGTAGAACCCCGCTCTCATTTTTTATGGGTATCCATCCTTCACATAATTTTCAATGTCTATATTCCTATAATTTACCTTAAATATAATTTCATTATTATATACTTTTATTTCAGGTATATACATATTTCCACCTTGATTTATTACAAAAATATTTCTAAAAAATACTTTTCTTCTCAAAACCCAACTTTTATTCATCTTGAGTAGTTTTTATTCACTAAATAATGAGACTATTTATGAAAATATATATTTTACCTAATTAATTTTGTAACCCCATGATTATCCATTAAATTATGATTGATTAAATACTTATGAAACCTATTCATTCCCATGGGTTATTTCTTGACTATGATTATTATACATTCTATGTGGAATGCATGATTATGAAAATATTCTAATGTGATGGGTGGGACGAGACATATATATCCCTAAAATGCATTGTTTAATGTAATATATCTCATTACATATGGTTTATTATTATTGAATATGATGTTGTATTTTTTCACAATGTAGATGTTGTGATTATGAACCTATTTTATGCATGGAAATGACCCCATCATTGCTCACAAATATGTGTGCTATTTTCCAATTAAGACATGATATTTCAATTTTTATCATCTCTATATTAAATTCATTAATAAAATGATTACCTCATGTTAATGATGATGACCTTATAATTATGATATATGATGTTTATTAGTATCACCCATGTTCTATTGATTCGTGTCTCTTATTTTAGCTACTTTATTCTTCCCATTACAAGGATTTTAGGTCACTACTATCTTTAATGTTGTTGATGACCACCGAATGAGAATTAAAAAATATACAATGGATGAAATTCAAGTGCATGTGAATTAGTTTCTCCATAAAAAAATAATAGATAAACTATCCAAGATCATGCATATCTCATAACCTTCCATAATACACTTGATCACATGACCTTCAAGATGTCATTAAAACAAGACATTTCTAGTGCATGACTTATGATAGATTTGGTGGACCACCATCTAAAAACATCCTTGTTCATGTCATGGAATCCAAGACACTCGTTGATCATGAAGCATCATCCAAATGAGCTTCCCAATTCATGTGACTTGATAGGCAATTGGATCAAAACAACCATTCAATAAAATACTTGTAAAATAAATGATAAATATATGAAAAAGGAAAAATCCACTTATGGCCATAAATCTTCATCTGACATGCCCATTAGGTTTACAAGACATAGTAGATGCCCATTATACATTTCTTCCTTGCCTCAAAAAAGATCAATGATAATTCATCTTCATTTTGAGAAGGGTTTCAGATATTTCCAGTCAACTTTGTGTTCCCCCTTCCGATCCATTGAAAATCACATAGTTTTCCATTACAATTATCGTGTATCACCACAAGACGCTTTATTTTTCATGTGATGCATCATAAATTAAAAGAGTGATGTTATTCTACAACACACATAATTTTATTGAGATCCCTATACCTTGTAAAATAATGAGTTAATTGAAAGGGGGAAATAATTAATCTACCTATGGAACTAGGATACATTGTCCTTCATGTGAATGGGGTCATATGTCCCAATAGATCACCATCGATCAAACAGATACACATGTTAAAAACAAGTATGAACTCAAAAACTCCATTAGGAATGATGCTCTAATCTAGAAAAGGTCTCCCAAACAATACACCGTTGTCTCACGAGTAATCCCAGAAAAATAACCTTAGATCAGACACAAGCCTTTCCACAGGTATCCTAATCCTGCTAAAGAACCTGACATTTCGGCATGATCTTGTGAAATCTCTTGGGCATGTCAATATGGTTAGGCCATAAAACTTTGATCTGCCTAGGTCCAATAGAAAGAGAACTAATAGGATTGTCATATGATTTCTAAATATCATTTCATAAAACTGAGATGACTTATAGTAGGATTTCACAATGCATGTGACACCAAATCCCTCCACTAACTCTAGACCAAATATATCCAATATGTTCTGGTCAAAGAGGTATATAATCATGGTTGTGGGGCCAATAAATCCCAACCCTTTATAAAAAAAATAGGAATTTGTATTTTGAATCCATTTGTCAATTGCACACAGGCGCGTAGGAGTAGACTTCATGGAGTGACTTATCATGTGATCGCAAAAATCTTCCACTTGGTAATAATATAGAGAATGACTACATGGTTTGTGCAGCATTCAGTGACACTTCATTTCATAATTTATGATTATGCAATGAAATTTAGGTTTGTTGGATATATTATGTGGTGGACATCCCTCATGTCAGATTAGGAATTTTCATCCTAAATTAAGCTAATATTAAAAAAACTAAGGAACATATACAATATAAATCACGATTAAATATTAAAAGATTAAATACATAAATGGAGACAAATATGCTGATCCTTATTCTATTTTCATAAATTATCGATATCATGTGATGAAATCTGGACATGTCACTCAATTCATGTAAGTCTCCCTTAATGTACTATTTGGTTAATGTTATTTATCTTGTGAATTTCATAGAAGGTCTTATGATTACATTTAGGTATACCACAGAAGCCTTTTAAATCCACCTTTTCTATCCATCCAAATCATACTATGTCTACTAGACATGTCACCAATGTTATGTAGTGATAGAAGGGAAAGTCTTTTAAGTCTCGCATTGACACTGTTCTTTGTCAGCATGAATGAGGCCATATCCCCCAGAAAATTCACCACATCTTGCGTTTCCCTTTGAACATTTTATCTTGGATCATGTGATCTCTTCTGGATAAGTCATCGAGGATATGATACCAACTACATACATGTCAACTTGGATCATGTGATAGACTTCAAAAATACCATTCATGTTATGATATGTCCTCCTAAAACATAAACTAGATCATGTGAATTTCTTTGGACATGTCCGCTAATGACCCAAGACATTAATATATATCCCAAAACATGTATGGCTGAAAATAAAAGTATGTTAGGTAGACATTCATGACATGTCGAACCAACATCCCAAGACATGATAACATTGTTTAGTGAATATATAAGGACAAACTTAGAGTGTAATCTTGATTATTGGAATGATGTGATATCCCCCATATAAAGGGATCCTCAGAGTGTGATGACCGATCAATGTTCGGATATGATTTCCCCTATATAAGTGTATCCTCAAAGTGTATCCGTTAATCGGTGGCATGATATTATTTCCCCCATATATGGGAAGCCTCAGAGTGTAATCCTTAATCAGTGTCATGATATGAGATACCCCATATAAGGGGAGTCATAGAGTGTAAGAAAATATCAATTAATCTATGAGAACATTGATTCCTTCCACGACCAGGATGCGTAGCATGCCTTCCTACGGATTGAGAAAAAATAGCCATCTACCTCTCTATAGGTCCTGATATATATTTTTTAGGATCAAATATGTATAATAAGATGCTAAAATACAAGAGGGGGTAAATTATAGACATTATGGTCGATATAAAACATTATTAAGGAATTTTTCATACCCTTAAAGAAATCTATTTCTTAAGGTTATCTTTTAACTTTAAGAAAACATATCTTAACGAAGTTAAAAAAAAATTACAAAACCTCTTAAAGAAAAATTTTCTGAAACATTACAACCACAAGATAAAAACATAAGAATTATTTTCTTAAAAGAATGATTTTACCTTAGAGCATATAGAATCTTTAATATAATATGAGTAATGGAATTAATAAGTATAAGAAAGTTATACTTTCTATGTTAAACAAATTTAAAATAGTAGTGGAATAAAAAAACTTGAAAAGAAAGCAAGTAAAAATAATATTATTATATCCCAAAGAGAAGGGTATCCAACAACCTTGGATAAAGGTTCCTTGATTTATAATTTCTAGAAAGGCTTTCTTACTCAAATCCATGTAATCCCTCAATCCAAAGATCGGTATCTATCTTGTTATCCCCACAAGCCCACTATTTAGATGGAAATCAGAACCTATGTCTTCAAAATATGGAAGCCCATTATCATCATGATCATTGTCTACACAAAGCATGTTTGAACAAGTTTTTTACTCCTGAACTAGTTGTTCACAACATCCGCAAAAAGAACTGAGAGTTCTAAGAGCCTCTCCCTCGAGAAATCAGTTCAAAAACTTTGATCGCTTTTCAATTCGTTGTTCATCATTGGAGTTCACTCAGTTCCTTTGCACATTTAAACAAACCTGTATTTATAGGAAAAATTTCCCAAAGGTCGGTCCCACTCAAATGGTCTTATTTTCCTTAAATTTCAAGGGGACTTGGACACTTCTCAAACATAAAACAGTTAGTTTGTAATAGATTTTATGACATTGTTTCATATATGAAAACAAAATTAAGTTAATGTTAAGTATATGAAAAACTTATAATTCAATAATATTGGGATGATAAATTAGACAACTATAACATTATAAAGAATTTTTTTAATAATATACAACAAACAGATTGAGAAAAATGGTATCACAGGTTTTGGGTACCGGTATTATGAAAAATAGTATGACATTTTTACCAAATTCAGTATTTCAAAAACAACATGACATTTGTACTGGAATCGGTATCATGAAAACAACATGACATTTGTATCGGAATCGGTATCATGAAAACAACATGACATTTGTACTAGAATCGGTATCTTGAAAACAACATGCCATTTGTACTGGAATTAGTATCATGAAAACAACATGACATATTTACTGAAATGGGTATCATGAAAAAAGAATTTCAAAACTATAGGTAAACATAATGAAAGATTCATAAGTATAATATAATGATAATTATGAAAGTATAACAAAATGAGATTTCTGTAAACAAATCTATTGAGAATTATGTAAGTATAACATAATGACAAAACTATAAGTAAAACAGAATGAAAAATTCGGAACCTCATAAAAAGTGTATGTGATTTTCAAAACATAAAAACCATAATGAATGGAGAAGTCATAATATAAACTTATTGACTCAACAATCATTCATGTTTTGTAAATCACAAACATATTTATTGAGGAATAATATATTGGCATTGATAAACAAGTACAAAAAACTTATCTTCCCCTTTGAAAGAAATTTTGGATGAATACGACTAACTCCACCATAGGTTATGTTACCCAAGGACCATATTCTTTATCTTTAGCGTCTAGTTTTATTTCTTAAGGAAATATATACCTCCTAGATAATCATTTATTCTTAAAAGAGACCCCCCATTTACTTATGAATTATTATTTTTTACCAAACTCCCCTTAATAGATTCTACCCCATTAGAGTCTTCATTAAATTCTTCCTTGAAATAAATTCTCCCCCATTTTGATTTTCATAAAAGAATGGAGACGTATAAGATGTACCTATAAGGGTAAGGAAACATATATGTAATAACTAAAGTAGGATTTGTGAGAATCTTCTTAAGGAAATTTTGGAAATAATGTTTGGATTACAACAAAACATCTAAATGTAAAAAAATCATCCATCCTTATTTTTCGCAGATACAAGTTCCTTTATCAAAGCATTAAGTTTCTTCACTTCCTTATGATATTCTTGAAGCATCTTCTACAAGATCTCCTGATCCTCATTCTTCTTTTCTAAGGACTAGATCATTTATTCATGAACATTGATTCTATCCTCTTGATTTTTAATGAACTCTTCTCGAACAGTAACCTTTTTCACAAATTCATCCTTGACTTCCATCTCACTGCTTACAAATCAGTCAACGGAATTGAGTTGGAAAACCTTCATAGAAATGAATGCCCTTACTTTGTTGAACTCTGATTCACAAGTATGGAAAGCCCTGTTTGTTGAATCCATGAATTCACCAAACTGTCTAATCTCTTCATTGATGGTTTTGTTATGGTAAAAGACTTTCTTACAATTCACCTTATATGATTTAAAATCAGTCAAAATATTACTGAAGTCTATTTATTTCTTGGCCACCATGTATATAAGAATATTGGTCAATTATTCTAGTTGATTCAGGGTCTCTTGAATCATTTGACTCCAGGAATCTATATTTGCAAGATCAAAAATGGTGTTGACCATCTTCTTTAAATATAGCTTGACAATGTCATGGTCAATAGAGGATGAGGATTCAGAACATAAAACACCTTTTCCTTTCTCAGTTCCTCTTAGAGTTAACAAAATTGGTTTCTATATCCTTTTAGAATAGTTTTGAGGCATTTCTTTATCAGATGAGGCAAACAAAACACTCTTTCCTTTGATAAGATTTAGAACTGGGGTTTTCTAATCTGATACTTGGATAACATTAAGAACTTTCTATTCATCTTCTTCACCTTCATGATCTTATTATAGAGTTCCTTCTTGTGTTTCTTCTTCATGAATCTCTTCCTCTTCATCGCTTTGTTGTTCAACGCCATCGTTCCCTTCTTCTCCCACTTCAACCTCAAATTATTCTTCATTGATCTTCAAAACTAGAATTAGAATTTGAACTCAAAGGAGTTCAAATGTTATCTTCAACTTCCCTTAAAACATCATAACTATCTTCTTGAACTATATGATATTCTATTTCTTGAACAAGTTCTATTAAAGCTAAGACATTCTTATATTTCTGGGATTCCGAAGTGGCAACTAGTTTCTTATGAACAAATTGAGGTTCTTGTACATGTTGAGACTTCTTATCTACTGCTTTTAGTAAATACTGACACACTTGAGCTTTTGTGGATTTCATCTTCAAGACCTTCTCCTTCTTTTATTTCTTTAGATTATCAGCTTGCTTGAATTTTAAAGCCTTTGCTTCTGCAGGATTTAAGCCAGAGGAAGTGTAAACATCCTTTTTGGTAGCTTCCCTCTCTCCCCATTTTGCAACAGTTTCATTGGAATAGGATTTTTGTTTATTGGCAGGAGGAGGTGCTGATACTAGAACACTAGGAACCAGTGTTGGTAAGCTCGGTTCTTCATGTTTCCTTTTCTTGGGAACCACTTTTAATGACTCCGAATCATTTCCCGTTTTCTGGAAACCCAATTATTTAAATGTTTTGTATTTAGGTATAAAATCTACCTTCATCCTCCTTATAGTATCATCGTTGAGAAATAAAATCTTATATGGATTGAGGGCTGAATGGCAAGGGATATTCATATCTTGAAGGCACATACCTATTATCCTAAAGATAGTTGTTGGATACATAAGAATCTGAGGTTTGATGGTTCTGCCTTTTACTACCTAGATAGTGATGAAGATGTACTTTATCATGCTGATCTTCCTTACATTGACAATAATGTCTAAAATAAAGATATCACATATCTTTAAAGGGTCCTTATATCATTTTCTGGGAATAAAGTTACCTTGCAACCAGAGAGCTACCAGCTTGTGATTTGTGGTAATATTTGTAATATTTGGATTCATAACATACATAAGACCAAGGTAATCCAAATCCTTGTATTTTTCAAAAGAAAATTTCTTCATGGGGTGTTTATAAGAGCATAGAATAGATTCTACTTCATAAGGTATGTTGAGAACATTTGTTGGCTTCTTATGAGGAAATGTATAAGTCTTATCATAACATTTGAACATGAACATATCTTTTCCATCCTTTTGGAAGAAAGTAACCGATTCATAGAATAGAATAACTAGGTCAGGGTAAACCGGATCCTAACTTTTCTCTTTACCCACATAAACACTTTCCCATATGTTAGTACTTATTACCTTAGAGATAAGGGAGTCATACTTTTCAAAAAAAATCGGGCATACCAGTATTTACCTAAAGATCGCCAAATCCTTTATTTCCTGGATAATCAGCATCTGATATGGTGAGGATTCAAGAGTCATTCTGAGTGAAAGAGGCAAAGGAAATGGAATGAAGGCATATATGGCATCAAAACTGTGGATTGAAGATTAGTGTGGATGGTGCCACACTCATCAACAAAGCACCCTTTATATTGAAAAAGATATGAACTTTCAGCTTCTATAAGATAATCAAACAGCTAAAAATAATTTGATCTAATCTGACTATTGAGAATGAATGTAGAAAAATATGAATTCAAATATTTTTAAGTATGGTAAACCAGGAATTGTTTTTTTAAATACTAAAAATTTAAACATAAAATTAGAATATTAAGAGTAAGAAAGTTTACCTTTTGGAATACTCTAAGGAGTTTATCAGTATTATAAGAATTCTCTTGGAAGATTTAGATTCTGGTATCTTAATTCTGGGAATGTCTATTCCCGGAACGTAAATTCCAAAAATTATAATTCAAAAAGAAAAATATAAACTATATTTTCTTAGAGAACAAAATAATTCCTTAAAGAACGAAGATTTACTTAAATATAATTAATTATAATATACAATCATATGTACTCCCCATGGAATAAGGAGTATCTTAATGTTAGGTGATGATTTAAACAAGAAGTAGATATGAATGGTTACCTCATAGAGATCATTATTAGAATCTTTTTAATGTATTCAAATCTATCAGAAGATAATAGTTTTTTAAAAATATCAACAAGTATTTCTTGCGTTCCGATGAATTGATGTATAATATCCCTCTTAAGTGTGTGATACCTAAGAAAGTGATGTCCAATATCTATGTGATTTACACGGGAGTGATGTGAAAAAATTTTACTTAGGTAAATGTGACTTGTGTTATCACATATTATTTGAGTTTTAGTAAAAACCATACCATAGTCTGTGAGTCTGTGTTTCATCGACAACACTTGAGCACAACAACTTTTAGCTACAACATATTCATCTTTAGCAATGAAAAGTGCTACAGAATATTGTTTTTTGCAAGACCAAGAATCTAAGGAATCTCCTAAGAAATGAAAAGTTACGGAAGTACTTTTCCTATCCACTTTACAACCACCAAAGTCATCATCTGAAATACTTTTAAGTTCAAAATAATTTCCAGAAGAATAAAATAGTCCCAAATCTAATATTCCCTTCAAATATCCAAAAATTATTTTTAAAGCCTTTAAATGGGATTCTTTAAGTTTTTCTTGGTTTCTTGCACATAAGCATACTGAGAACATTAAGTCAGGTAGACTAGCTGTTAAGTAATGTAATCTTCCTATCAACCCTCTATAGGATTTTTGATTTATAGGTTTCCTTGCTTCATCAATATCAATAGTATTAGAGGTTCTGATAGGAGTGCTTATACTCATATAATTGTCACAGCCAAACTTTTTTAGAAGATATTTGATATACTTATGTTGAGATATGTAATATCCCTCTACTTATTGAGAAATTTTAAAACCATGTAAAAAAGTTAACTCACCCGTCATACTCATCTCAGACTCAGATTTCATCAGATTCACAAAGGAATGAGTTAAGGATTATTTAGTTTATCTAAAGATGATTTCATCAACATAAATTTAAAGAATCAAAACATTTTTATTATTTTTCTTAATAAAAATGGTTGGATCAGCTGTTCCCTTAACATAGTTATTTTGAAGAAAAAATCTGAAAAGTCTATTATACCAAGCTCTAGGGGATTGTTTAAGTCCATATAAAGCTTTGGTAAGTTTGTAAACCTGATTAGGATATTTTTTATCTTCAAAACTAGTTGGTTGATTTAAAAATTCCTTTTCCTATACATAACAATTAATGAAAGAAGACTTCACATCCTTTTCATAATGTTTGAATTTAAAGAATGCTGTAAAGGATAGAAGAATACAGATATATTCAAGTCTTTCTACAGGAGCATAGGTTTCTTCATAGTCCATGCCTTCTTGTTGGTTATACCCTTTAGAAACTAATCTTCCTTTATTTCAAACAATAATTCCATTTTCAGTGCATTTGTTTCTAAAAATCCATTTTACTCCAATAATAGAAGTTTCCTTAGGTTTTTCAATCATAGCCAAAACTTTATTCCTTACGAATTCATTGAGTTCATATTTCCTAGTCTTTATCCAGTCATCATCACCCAAATCTTCTTCTGGTGTTTTTGGTTCAAATTGGGAGAGAAAAGCGACGTGTTCAATATCATTACTTAAAGATCTTATAGTTTTTACTGGTTGATTAACATTACCAATGATATTATCACTGGGATGATTCCTTTGTAACAACTGACATGGGTTTTGAAAAAAATGTTCATCAACATAGTGTAGAAAATATTCAGGGGTAAATGTTTCAGAAATATTTTCATGAACATTATCTTTGACTGAAGAATATTCTATCAAAGGTTGGAGATCAGTTTTAGAAAATATATCAGAAATAAGTTCAGGTTGTTTGAAAACAAAAGGATCATTTTCATCAAAATTAACATGTACTGTTTCTTCCATAGTTCTTTTATTTTTATTAAAAACTCTATAAGGCTTAGAGTTAATAGATTAGCCTAATAAAATTACTTAATCAGAATTTGGTGAAAACTTATGCATGTTATATTTAGTATTAAAGATGAAAACTTTGCAACCAAAAACATTGAAGTAAGAAACTTTTGGTTTTTGGATAGTCCATAACTCGTATGGTGTTTTATTATGAGAAGGTCTTATTAAAACACGATTTATATTATAAAAACATGTACTTATAGATTCAGTGCAAAAAAAATTAGCTATAGAATATTCAATCAACATGGTTCTATTTATATCTAAAATAATATGATTTTTTTCTTTCAACAACACAATTTTGTTGATGAGTTTTTTGAGGTGAAAAGTTGTGAGTAATACCTTTTTTACTACAAAAAGTTTCAAAATCAGAATTTTCAAATTCTCCACCATGATCACTATGAATTGTTATTAACGGTAGATTTTTCCCATTTTTAACCTGAGTTCTAATATTTTTGAAATAAGAAAAAACATTAGCTTTCATTGCAAGGAAATAGACCCATGTAAATCTAGTGCAGTCATCAACTAAAACAAACACATTGTATTTGACTTAAATACTTCCAGTTTGTGTTGGACCAAATATATCCATTTTGCACTAACTATAAGGAATTATAAGTTGTAACATCACTTATAGATTTAAATCTAGATTTATGTTCCCTGCATTATTGACAAGGATCACAAACTTTTGAAGAATCAAACCTACGTTTTGGTAGATCCTTAACAAGTTCTTACATAGAATGTTTACTAAGATTCCATAAGTTGGAGTTTCCTAGTCTTCTATGACAAAGCCATGATGGATATTTAAATTCACTAAGGTAAGGTAGATATTGAATTTTAGGTTCTTCTGGGTTTAAGGTGTACACATTCTCATGCTGAAGGGTAGAGAGAATAAACTCATCCTTGGAATTATAAACTAAAAATTTATCAAATCTAAAATTCACAAGGTAACCTTCATCAGATAATTGGATTATACTAATGAGGTTGTTCTTAAAACATTTTACAAAAATAACATTCGAAATAATAGCTTTACCAAGAAGAATAATATTAGATATACAACCAATTTCTCTTTAAGAGTTATCCCAAAGGTTACTTTTCCACCTTTAGTCTTTAAATTCTTTTTGAAATAGTCTTTGTTACTAGTCATGTTCCAGAAAAATCCACTATCCATGTACCATATGTTGTTAGTACTTCCTTCATTATCCTGAAAAAAAAAATATTTAGTTGTTTGGAATCCAATCATGCTTGGATCCAGAATTATTCAAAAATAAAATCTTCGGTATCCACATTTGTTTAAAAAATTGTGCTTTATGAAACCCAATGGATTGAATTATATTTAAATAATAGTTCTTCTTCCAATTCCCACCACTCTGAAATTTAGTGAAAAAGGGTGCTCATGGATGAAAAAATCAATTGTCTCTAAAAATTGGTTTTTCTTGAGAATAACCTAATCCATGATTATTATCATGAGGTCAGATCTGAGAATACATCTTATCAAAATTTTCCTTACCAGAAATAAAATTTTCAATAAGTTTATTCAAGGAAAATATTTCATACATTAGTTTGAGGACTAATTTCTTATCCTCTAGAATAATATGCATAGGGTTATGTTTATCATCTAAAACATCTTTTTCTAAAAACATATTTTTAAGATCTGTAGAAAGTTTATCCTTCTAATAATTAACTTCCTCATGTTTTTTGGAAAGATTATATTAAACATTATTTTTCTTATCAAGATATTTTGTATGATCCAAAATTTATTTTGATAAAATAAATTCTCTATAATTTTCTTTATCATGTTTTTTAGAAACATTACAATTTTTCCTTTCAAGCTACATAGAGAATATAAAAACATCCTCATAGAAAGGTAAATCATAATTGTTGTCTGATGAAGGGGTTTCTTTATCTGAAGAAAAATATTTTTCTGGAAAATTTTCACTTAAATACATTTTGGTTAAGGATTCACCAGTTCGTACCTTTGCTACAAGACAATGCTTTTGAAATGGAGCTCTGGTTATTAGACCAATATTATTTTTCTCAGAAGACTCATATTCTGATGAATCATCCGAAGAATCTCCACCAATTGCACTCTAACTGTCATTGGATTTCAAGAATTTCTTATGATTTTATCTTTAGAACTCATTATTGTTCCTTTCAGAATTATTATCTTTTCTTGTCTCTTTTTATAAGAAAGGGAAAATCAGGTCTAATATGTCATGTTATTCTACATTCATAACATTTCACTTCCATAACTTTTATTTATTTTACATCTTTCTTATTGTATCTATATATAATTTTCTTCTATCCAATAATCTTGTTCATTCATCGAGCAATATTAGCTAACTCGTTTTATGAAGCATCACTTTAACTAGATTCAGATTGAATAAAAACCTTCTTAGATTTATATCTTGTATCAACATTATGAGTCTTGGATTTCATTTGACTTTAAGTAGTTTTAGGAGAAAACCCTCCATTTCTATTATTCTTCATAATATTATCAACATCTCTCTTCATTCTGGTTTCATATAGAAGAAGAGATCCAAATAACTCATCAAGAGAAATCTGAGTAACATTCCTATTCTCATCTATAGTCGTCCTCTTAGATTCCCATTCGTTAGGAATAATGTATATATTATTGTCTATAAGAATCTCATCATATAAACCATTTTCACCAATAGATTGTAAGATATTGATGATATTCACGAATCATTGTTGAACCTTACATATGGGTTCTCCATAAGGAAAACTGAAACCATGATATTCAGCTCTGAGAATGGATCTTCTAGTTTCAATGATTGTTGAAGTCCCAAAGTGGGTTACTTCAGGCTTCTTCAAAATGCTATTTGCAACTTCACAAGATGAAATTTGTCTATATATATTTCTAGTCATTAAACAATGAAAAGTATTTCATTCCTTAATGTTGAGCTCATATTCCACATTTTCTAGATTAGTAAAGGTTCTAAGTTCCTTATTAGCAATCTTATAACCTCCAGTAAAAATAATGTAGTTTTCTACACCTATGTTTATCAGAAAGGTATTCATTATGTCTATACATTACTCATAGTAAATTATATCAATGATTGATGGTCTAGTAGGATTGAGATTGTGTAGGGATCCAACATAAATGCCTGCCACACATAAAAGAAGACGTCCTTCCACAAAATTTGTTAGAAAAAAAAAGTGTGTAAACCAAAAAAATATGATGGAATTATGAAAAAAACTGGTCCAAGAAAAAATATACGAGTATATGTATTTGAGGGACCTCCTCTGATACCAATTGTAAGATCTAATATGTATAATTAGATGCTCTGATACAAGAGGGGGTGAATTTTATACTTTAAAAATTACTTTGGAACCATTAAAGATGATATAAAACGTTCTTAAGGAATGTTTCTTAACCTTTTGAAAATCTGTTTCTTAATGTAAGATTTTAAAATTAAGAAATCTTATTTTAAAAATGTTAAACAAACCTTAGAAAAACTACTTGAATAAATCTTTTCTTAATCTTTACATCCTTAAGATAAAAACTTATGAAATATTTTCTCAAAAGAAAGATTCTACATTAGAGAGTATATAATCATTAATATAATTAGAGTAATAGAATTAAGAAGTATAAGAATGTTATACTTTCTAAATTAAAACCAATTTAAAATAGAAGCGGAATAAAAACAACTTGAAAAGAAAGAAAGTAACAATAAGATTTTTTTCCCAAAGATAAGGGAATCCAACAACCATAGATAAAGGTTCATTGATTTATACTTTCAAGAAAGTTTGTATTAGTCAATCCCATGTAAGACGCCAATCTAAAGATCGGTATCTGTCATGCTATCACCACAATCCCATTATTTATAAAGAAATCAGAACCCCTATCTTCCAAATCTAGAAGCTCACGATCAGCCCGATCAGAGTCTTCACAATGCATGTTTGAACAAGTTGTTCACACCTGAAAAAGTTGTTCACAACATCCTCATGAAGTAATGAGAGTTGTAAGAGCCTCTCTCTCTATAAATCACTTCACAATCTTTTATTGCTTTTCATTTCACTTTTCATCATTGATGTTCACTCAGTTTCTTTTCTCATTCAAACAAACTTGTATTTATAGGAAAAATATCCCAATGGTCAGCTCCATTTCAATGGTCATATTTTTCTTAAATTTCAGAGGGACATTGAAAAGTATCAAACATAAAGCTGTTAGTTTGTAATAGATTCTATGACATTATTAAATATAAGAAAATAATGTTAAGTTAATGTTAAGTATATGAAAAACAAAGAATAAGATAATATTGGAATGATACATTAAACAACTCAAACATTATCAAGACATTTTTTAAGAGAATACAACAAATGGATTGAGAAAAATAGTATCATAGTTTTTGGGTACCAGTATTATGATAAAAATATGACATTTGTACCGGATTCAGAATTGTAAAAACATTATGACATTTGTACCATAATCAGTACCATGAAAATAGCATGGAATTTGTAATAGAGTCAGTATCATGAAAACAAAATGTCATTTTTACTAGAATTGGTATCATGAAAATAGCATGACATTTGTACTAGAATTGGTATAATAAAAATAACATGGAATTTGTACTAAAATCGGTATCATTAAAGCATAATGTCAAAACTGTAGGTAAATGTAATGAATGATTCATATGTATAGTAGAATTATAATTATGTAAGTATAAAACAATGGTATTCTTTTAAGAAAATGTAATGAAAATTAAGTAATTATAAAGGAATGAAAAAACTATATGTTAAATGGAATGAAAAATTCAGAACTTAAGAAAAAGTGTTTGTGATTTTCAAAACATAAAAACATAAGTAATGGAGAAGTCGTACGATAACCTTATTGAGTCATTGTTTTTCACATGCCAACCATCCGTTCCTACCCTCTCCTATGGGATAATCATTCTTTGTCATCCACCAAAAAATCATGATGAAATATAAACTATGATGAATCCAATTCCCGTTATAATAAGGATATGTAGGATTCCTTCCAGAGGGATGATCTCTCTATTAAACATCTATAGGGTTGTCCTAGAACATAATTATTACATCCATATGTAGGGAAATTGATTAAATTATATCCCTTGTTTCCCAAACCAAGCACAACTCACATGGATATACAGAGTTTCAATTATCATATAATTAATATAATGAATCTTCAGAAGCCATAGAGACCTTAGTTTGTAAATCCCCAATCAAGGTAATCACATGAATTCCTATATATAGGGGAATCTACCTACTGGATAATACCAAGTACATGATGAAACTACAAGGACTCTAATTCTTTCCACAACCATGATATGTAAGATTATTCCATAAGTCTCCAACACATTTCCTAGTGCCCACGTATAATCATATATTTCATTTCTTTATGACGTTAATCCATATGTATTTGTTTAATATTGAGGAATATTATTCCTAACATAATCAAGAGATGTAGGATGCCTCCCTAAGGATCAATTTTAATCCATGGTTCCTAAGTTACCTCATATTTTTCCTTTTTGTATGATGATAATATACCAGATTTTAATGAACTACTTTAGTTTGGATTCCTATAGTAATGAATGATATGTAGTATGACTAATAATGGACCAATCACATCCTCAAAAAAATTTACTACCACTGTAGATGACAATAAACACTGGAGTGCCAAGTTAAATGGATTTAAAATATAAGAAGATTCACATAATGGGAAATGGATGAGAAAACTAATATACATAGAGATGGATCCACTATTAGATCTCCCATATATATATATAATTATTTTACCTATAATAAGTATTTTTAGTGAAACCAGTCCCATGTCGACATTTGAATGAAATTCATGAAGAAATCGTAAATCGAAAAGAGAGCCATATAATTGGAGACAACTCTCTTAGAATGTGGTGTTATTTCTCCAAACTCCCATCCTCACCACTAATGTGTGTTCCTTTTCATTTTTGGGTCTAAACCCCCAAATTAACTCTTACATTTAGACCGTAGTTCTGTACATAGTTACGGATGTGGAACATGATGGCAGTTTCTATGATAGATAAGATTAGAGTAACCCATGTGAGAGATTGTGAAAAAAAATCAACCCCCTATAATCAATCACAGGGAAAACCAAAATAATATTACCATAGATGTTAAGGGGTGAATCTTACATAAAATTATTTAACTATGGTATCTTCTTCACATATTAAAAGAGATAGATTTTCCAGTACTCGTTAAACCATTTTGGTCTAACCTTGAAGTTCCATGATCTTTTTTATGAAAAAAAATTAGCGAACCCAATTTGAATGATATTATAGACATCAAACCTCTATTATAAAATAATTAGACCATTTTTTCTCTCCAAATGGGTGGCTATCATCATATATTTCTCTGTGAAAAAATGGTGAAGTTGGTGTCAATTATTGTATATAAATTAAACCCGGAAAATCCAATTTTAAACCTTTTTGTTCTTTCCGCATGGGTGAAAATCATTATGTCATTTCCTTGGAAATAAAAATCGTGAACCTAACATATATCTCTAAAATAAAAAATTAATCATTTTACCATGAATCAGTCCCTTTTGTTTTCTTAACCTACTGAAACAAAAATGGTGAACCTGACATGAATCATACAGTCGATCCTATATAGTCAGGGTCCTAATGAATTATTTCCATCCTCAAATTTACATGTAAATGCAAGAAGAATGAATTAATTAAGTATAATAATGGAAAATTGTGTTACCCATGAATACCATATTGAGTACATATCTAGCATACGATGATGCACTGATTAGTGATATTTTTCCTTGTTCTCTTCAAGGTTGTAGATACTTATCTCATAAATAACTCCCATCATAAGATATTTCCATCATCTAATGACTGTTCAAGTGAATCATCAATGGTTACAACCCCCACATGTCTTTGTTTCACCTCACATACCAACAACCTTCATCATCAGTTAGAGAATGTAATTATCTGGGAATAACATCAACATTGTATGATGCTAAACCTTGAGGCTTCCTGAGAGGGTGTCAAAACACTAACACTGATGGGTCCACATCATCCAAAGAAATATGTAATAATTTCATTGGAGCTCAATTCCGTATTCAACTACTTAGGAATCTTATCCTTAAAGCATGGTAATCACCTTCATTATCTGATGAATGTGGATATGGTAGTCAATAATAGATCCCTTACAATTTAGGAGCCACTGAGAAGGGATCCAATCAACCACCATCACCAGAACCATCCAAATCGTATCCTATAATCCCTTGCTGAGGGAACCATACAAAACAATCCACAATTTATATCCATGCATTGGAAACAGGGATGATACAATGGGAATATAAACCTATAGATAAGAGTGATTGGGATCACACCCCTTCTTCAATAGATGATTCCCATCGGCATATTTTGGTGATAACTAGTGGGGAGGATCACACCCCTACTCACATAGAAGCATTCAATAGTCATATTCCCACAAAAATAATGGGGAGGGAACATATTAAAACCCTAATGCATGAATCCCATTTAAATATTCAAGTGGAAAAAAGGAGGAAAAAGTGGCCTAATATCTGCACATTAACCAATTATATTTTCCAATACAAAGTGGATATAGAAAATTTGCAGGCTTACATTCCAAAGCACACTTTTATAAAGTGTCACTAATTCCTCGAAATATCTATGAAGTGCTACATTGGAATATTCAGGTACTAGTATAAATAAATGGATAAGAGAATATATATATACCTATAGCTCGGGTTGCACAATACTATAATCAGTATGAAAAGGTTGTTTCTCCAGTGCCACTAACATTCAAGCTCCCTTCCAAGAGGATTATTCATATATTCTAGAAAAGCATGATGTGATGGGCTGATATGATGTTTATGTTCCATCTTGGGATCACCATGTGAGAGTTGCACATTCTTTTAGATGATACCACATTCCTATAGGAAAATCCCAGAGGCATATTCCAAAGGACCATGATTTGGCCCATAACCCCATTCTGGTTGGGGATCAACATCTGAGAGTGAATCATTAGTTGGGACAAGCTCATATTATAGTAGATAAATACCAGTGGCACACTCCAAATGCTCAAGATCAGGATCGTATCAATGTTCTTCATGTGGATCACCAAGAAAAAATAGATCATGCATTAGTAATGCCATATATTGCTATTAGTGAATATACCAGACATATTTGAGTAGATCCTAAAATACAAACACAGATTCTAAATTCCACCATCAACAATTGTACCATCATCCTTCTGAGGCCATATAGGATGAGTATTATATCTCTTCTCCCATTCTGTAGGTCCATCAACATATTATAACAGGGATTGCATAATCTGACTGGGCTTATACACATCATCCAACTAGGTATCACCAAGTGATAGATACAAATACCTTGTGATTGGCTCATATTATTATAGAGAAATACCAATGATATACTCTAAAGGCTCAAGATTGTCCATATATTCCCATTATTAGTGAGTTTCCCCATATAAGAGTGGAACATGCCTTGAGACAGGATCATATTCATATTAGTGAAACTACTATCATATTCCAATAGATTCTCGACAGTGGGGTCATACTACAATGACACAATGTGGTTATGAAAATGTTTTAATGGCATCATATAGTAGACTCATATCTCTACAATGTCCCAAAATGATGGTAGCATATTCGGTCCATGATCCAGAATGAGGTTAAAATATATAATCTGCTCAATTCCAATGTACATGACATTGTTTAGGATATATTTTAAACAATCCAAGTGTCCTTATACCCTTCAATAGAATTATAAGGTTACCATTACCAAGAGAGTCCTCTTTTTGGTTTTGTGGAGATGGACTATAAAGACTCTACTCATGACGCCATCAATGGCAATCCTCCCCATGGTGATATTTTTGAGGGATAAAGAAATCCCACCCTTTCCCAAAACCTATCGATAGATAGGTTTTCAGAATTCACACACCTTCTTATAGTGAGTTTCGAAAAACATCGGTGGAAATTTTATATAGTTCCCCTTCATCATTCAATAACACTCCACTCCGATTAGTAGGAAACCCCGAGAAACACATCCTTTGGTTAGATCAAATGAATACATATTTCTATGATGAATAGGAGGACACCATTGACATATGTAGATAATTATCCATAAACAACCCCCCACTATGTTATATCCCCTTCACACTTCTGACATTGAGATCCCAAAAGAGCTATATAAGTTGTGCATGCCTTATCTATGCCAGAACATGTGGGAAACTCAATGGGAAATGAAGTCTCAAAACCACCCTAATCTGAGATATGATGGTCACCTTCAGACCATCAATATACTCTATTTTCATCAATACTTTGTAGCAATATCAATGTATTGAGATCCAAAAATGGAAATGTTGAGTGAACATTTTCAATCTTATTGTTTCCATTTCATCACAATTATTTAAGAAAAAGATCAATGAAGCCGATTTACATATCAATATTTGAGGATGGAGAAACTGTGGATAATTTCACTTCACTGCACCCACAGAATATAATATCCCTTTTATATACAACATAGTTTAATTCCTTATCCTCTAATGAGATTAGGGGACCACGTAACACATGAACTAGTTGGTCACTATAATATAATTCCAATTCATCAATAGTACCATGAACTGAAGAATAGTGGGAAAGGACAGCACACAGATCATTGAATTGGGCCCCTCTAAACTATGGGAACATATTTAAGACACAGAAGCTAAATTTGTGATCAACCTAATGAATTTTCATTGAAAATTACTCTCATAATGGGATTCCATTGCACCAAACATATATACATGAATATCATTGAAACATCAAAAAGGTCGCAATAATAGCTATCATAGCTTTCATCTAATAGAGAATACATCCCACCCGGAATGGGAAATATATACCATCGCTTACACCCCTAGTATAATCAATTACCAGGAGGATTTATGATATATAAATAGTAAATACAAACAATCCCCAAACCACTAGAATAGGGGTATTAATATCTCAACAGTTATAACTAGATTCATCATCCTCGAGAGGGTCTTTAAAAATACTATTGAGGTTTCTGGTCAACATCATCCCACTAGTATGGGGGAATTTATTTTTCAACCCTCATCCTAGGAGCCATAAAATTCCTTAATGGCATCATTGAATCCACAAAAACCAGATCAACTAGTGCAAATTGTTTCCCCAGAGTGTCCTTAGCCCAAGGATGGGGGAATTTTCATCATCCTCATCATTGTAGAGGAAATCAGTCTTATCTAGTTTGGGAGGTTGATAATGATGGTGAGCATCCCATATTTTTCCCATACCCCATAACAATCCTATACTATTCCGAGATCCTTCAGTAATCATACCAAAAAATACCTTAATGTCACTAGTCACATGATGATATGGGATGAGTGTATAGTGGTGTAAATAAAACCCCATCAGTGTCACAATCCAAAACATCCCAATATAGCCAATGGTTTGAGAAATGATCAAAATGAATCAAGTTCATAATAATCATATTGTGTTAAATGTAATGGGACAAATACTATTACAAAATATACCTCTATGAATGTTATGACCATCAACACAATATATAATGTGGATCAATTCAGATATGTGGAGGCACACAATAATGAAAATATACCCTGAGAGGAGGATCTAGATAGAACCATTGAGATTGTACGTACCCTAAATCTAAGGAGGATAAAAAAATCCGACACCTCTAAATATAGAGTTTCCATATCATTGAAGTAACACTGCCAAAGATAAAGTTAAATTTGTGGATACATCCCAATCAACACCATGGAGGATCAAATTTTCTACCATAGAGGAATGAATGGAACAATATAAGAAATAGATAAAAAATCTTAGACAACTCAATGATGATATAATCATGGGAAACATGACCAGTATGTATCTTCTTCAGATAGAGATGAATATTATTCCTCCCACTAGTTTGGAGAGAGTTGATCCACCTATAAGATATGCATCTGAGCATCAAACCCACATTTGGTCTAGGAAACCAGTCTACATAACTTAGGAAGTCAAAGAGGATCACAAATTTCCTCCATTATGGATATTGTATCTCCCTCTCTAGAGATATCATTCGGTCTTAGAATGAATTTTGAACCTACTACAGACAAAAATAAGCCCACCTCATCAAGTCCCACCTACTCTCTAATGATGGGAGGTAGCTCATATAGTATTACTTCCAAATTTTTCAATGCGATCGGTCCCTAGATATTTGAATGGAAAACATTTAAGGGAAATGTTCACCTATTCAAACAATGAAAAATAAATATTTCGAATTGGTGGGTAAAACTTTTCCGCCACCAAATTTTAAAAATCCCACATTTCAACCATTCATAGTCATGGAGACCGAGATCAGAATCTCACTCAATTAGTATTCCAATTATGCATGCTGATGTCTTCTTAAGATCATAAGGATGTTACCAATCTACTGTGTTTTTTTAAAAATTATGATAGGAAAATCATTTATTTGGTATAGTGGCCATCAATCTTGATCATTTTCATGATGGGAAAACTATGTAATTTTTTTTCCAATTTAGCTCCACACTAATGAAAATGATTATTATCGACATGGAGAATTTAATGAAATAAAACAATTATGGGGTTTCTAACTTCATAACCATATAGAATGTTTTAACATACTTTCACAACATCCCTATCTCATTGGAGGAATTTTATGAACTCTATGCTAGAAATATCAATGATGATCAACAAACACCTATAATCCTAATGAAATATCCAGCTGGGATTAATGAATTTATTGAAATAGAAGAACATTAAGAAGACACCATTCGACATACCTGAGGTAAATATGGTATTATTCCTTCAACATAGGGGAAAAGGCTCAACAAGAAAGTGAGTGTAGTCATTACTCTTAAATTAGCAATAGTGCCCATCCATGAACTTGAACTAATCCTTAGCCTCTTAGAGTATACTCTCCAAATTTAGCAATAAAAAAATATCCCCCGATCAGAATCCAAACGAGATTAGGGCCACTCAGGATTTTAGGAACTAACGAATAAGACCGAATCCTTCCAAAATGAACAAGTCCCTAAATATTTCCTTGCATCCATGGACAATAAAATTCTCAAGATATTGTAGTATAATAATCCCAACTTGGTAAACCTCACAGATCATCCAAACTACAACCCTTTCTATATAAAGGTGGGTCACAAAAAATAATATTCTTCTTAAATGATATTCTCTAAATCATCATTGATTCTGGAAAGGTAATGTTGGATAAAACTCTGGAACAAGTGACCTGTATAACATCTTCCAAAACCTACGAATAAGGTCACAAAAAAAAATTTCTTCTATTAGTGGGAATAAGTTAAACATCATGGCGACTCGAAAAATATTTTACATAAGTCATGACACTATGGGATCATTTCATTTCATCACCATAATTTTTCTTCCACCCATGAATAAGAAAAAAAATATGCCTCCTAAATGAGGACGCAAGCATCAGAAAAAGGAAAAAATATAAGAAGAAGATTCATATTCTTCTCCGACACAATCTCTAACTCATTAAGATTTCATTCATACAAAATCCACAACATGAGAACTGTCACACTAAATTGAACTATGAAAAAAAATGCTAGAATATTTTTTTCTTTCAACGTGATATACTTGGAATACCCCTCCTCTGATGATGAATATGTCCATGGGTATGACTTCTCCGCACCATAATGGGGAATAAAAGTACACATAAAGAATGACCGAGGAAATAAAATGTATAATGGGAATGGTTGGAACCAAAATATATATCATATCTCCATTGGGGACATATTTGAAAATGAAACCCATGTTTATGAACTCTAGAAACCCCAACAGAGATATGGGGGGTTCCAAAACCATCTAGAGAACATCTGCACGTAGTCATCATACATAAACTCCAACAAAGGGTAAAATTATCTGATCATCATAGAACATGGGCTAGTTTGTCGTAAAATGTGCCACTGGTAACATATGCCCCCTCAACCTATATGAAAGCACCATGTTTGTCCCCCTAAAATGCCTCAAAATATAAAATGCATAATAATGAAAACCCCACTTCAATAAATGAAAACCCATGGAATAAAATATGACATCCAGATGTAGATGGTGGTGGTCCCAACAAAGGTCTCATTCTTGGATATGATTTATCAATAAATTGAACTTATGGGGCACTAATTGGGTCCCTATAGATCCCATAAAAGGTTAAGATAATTGTTGATGTAGATGATGTATATCATATGGAGACCATGCCTCTAGAATTCCATCTACTCATCTTGGTCATAGAGCAGCATTAGGAAGAGGTCATCTAGGGACACATCACACCCCTATTTAATTCATGTATAATTGATAATTTCTAAATTCAATGTAATATAATGGAAAATGGTTCTAGAATCAACCTTATACAGATTCGGACCCCCCTGATGTTTGGAATATAATGAAGGCACCTCTCTCCTAAAAAGTTGACCATTCAGCGGTATGATAAATTTGATCAAATATATATCATGATGGTCAATATCAAATATCAATTTGGGGATATCACATCTAACATCATGTTCATGGTTGTACACTATGACACCAAATACAATTTTCTACTCGGAAGGCCATTTCTCCATAACCATGTGGGGGTACCCTCAACATTCCATCAGTGTCTGATGTACCCCGTCGATGGAATGGTCAACATACAATTTGGTGATAGAACTCCTTCACGACATGCGAATCCACATATATTGATATATATTTCAATAAAATGGAAGGAAAATAAGTAAATCTAGATGATAAATTGAAATTTTTATACCCCAATTTCTTGGGGACCACCCCTGTAAATCCCTATGTTTTTCTCGATAGTCACAACATGCTCCCTATAAATCTAATTCAGGTAGTAGAACTGATCCCTAATGTCATAAAACCATCATTACCTAGTGAAATATTAAAATATAATCTACTTTAGAATATATATATAAGGACACATGTTGTAAAGGATGATAATGTATATTCTTATGGCCACTCACACTCCTATAGTGATAGAAATGCCACCAGATTTCCAACATCTTATAGAAATAACTCCCCAAACTCAGAGGTGGAAGAAATAAAGGATGACATCCGGAACACCCTCCTTCATTTAAGGATGGAATCTCCACCACTTTTGATAAGTTTAAGAAAATATATCTAGTAAGAGAAGAATAATCGCATCCTTCATTGATTAGTTCCACTATTCATTTTGAGGATCAAGATATGTACATCAAATATCTAAATAAACACTTATTTTTATTTTCTTAAAATTTTACAAAAATACCAAGATTGAATCCATATATAGGTTTTAACCCTCTCAGATTACTCGGAGACTGAAGAGGTTTGAAGAAGGTAAAAATGATTATGCAACCCTATTATGCTAAAAATGTAATGGTGTAAGTAAAAAAATTAATCAAATCATACTTTTATGTTAACAATAATACCCAACATGGATCACCAACATCGTCACTATCAATAAAAAGAATAGAAATATTATGGTCTCCATCGATTTTAGAGACCTTAATTGACACTACCCAAATGACGCCTTCCAATTTACAATCATGTAACTCATGATGGATGTATCATTTGGATTCAACTAAATTTCCATTATGGATGGTTATTCAAGGTATAACTATATAAATATGGTTCTTATAAAAGAAGAATCAACTGGAATCACAACACCCCAAGGTGGTATTTTTCTATCAGATCATTCCCATTGTCTTTAAGAATGATGGTGCCACATATCAATGTGTTATGCATCATATCATCAGGCCCAATCTACGAAGAATATTAGAATTTTTTGTTGATGACCTGGTGGTGAAATCACGATAGCGAGGAGATCACTACAGGGATCTTCAAATAGTCTTTAATAAGTTGGAAAACATAGTATAATGATTAATTCATGAAAATACACATTTAAGGTAAGGAAATGGATATTCCTTGGCAGTATGGTATGCCACCATCGAGCTCAACCCATAAAATACTAGTGTTATTCTTGAAATGTCACCCCCAAGGAATCTAAAATAACTAAGTGGTCTATAATGTCAACTTTAAATACTTTTTCATTTCATTGCGAATATGGATAGAAAATATCTCCACATCACCAGGATAATGAAGAATGAAATCACCCATAAATGAGTTTATTAATTCCATGGTTCCTTTAAGAGTCTAAAGTAGTTTGTATTGAAACCATTGGCCTTGATATCTCTTTTGGAAGGAAACACATTCATTTTATATGTGGTCCCCATGAAATTCTTACATTGTGGCCTCATCATGCCTAAAAATGATAGGGGAGTGAGAAAAATCTCTAATAGATATTCCAGATTATTCTACATACTGAGATTTGATGTTATGATGTCGATACTAACCACATATAACTCATCTTAGTAGTGAAAAATATGATTAATTACTTGCAGTACAAAAACTTCTTCTTCATCTCTCATATTTATCCTCTCAAGTTTATCCATGGTATTTCTTTATTGATTGGGTGTTTTTCCTGATGGGTGGTCATTATGAAACAATATGACATTTTGTTCATGACATTAATGTCAGTGAGGGAGAATTCCATGGATGATTTACTCATAGAACACCCCACCCTAGACATCACACTAGTGGAAAATGAACTTCCAAAAGACATTATTTTCTTTTCCCATGATTCCCCATTGACATGGGAGATGTATTTTTATGGCGCCTCCAAAATTCCAATGGTAAAGAGACTGGATAACAAAACTCCATCAAGTTGGACTAGGTATTTTTATCCCTACGGGAAAATCAAATCTTCCCTACTATTTATCACTTTTTTAAGGGTTTACAAATAATGTGAAAGAATAAAAAGACCGCTCTTATGTCTTGTAATTATATCTACAACTATATATATCAGACATTAGTATAAAGGGGATTTAGAATTATTGATAAAGTAGAACAATGGAAAATATGACAACAAAAAGGAAGAATTGGAACCAACTCATTGGCTCTATCATTGAACCTATAGATGAACTCTATTTAGATCCCATGGTATAACATCTTCCTTGATCACAAAATTATCGTATCGATGAATTTTATTTTGTAGCCACATTAATGGATGACCCCTATTAAGAGGAAGCAAACTTCTATATCACCCACCCAAAATGGTCTCATCAATAATCATCTAGGACATTGAATAAATCAATATGATAAAAAATGCCCCATAGCAAGGACACATATTGGGGAGTATTTATATTTCCCAATGCCCAAAGGCCAACCAATAGTGACACCTAACATCAATCGGTAACGTCCCTGTGGGAGACCGAATGCTAGCAGAATGTGGAATGAGATAGACTGACCTCAAGAACAAGGGTAGAGATTGAGATGCACCATTTTTATCCATATGGTCATAACCAGAAATGATATAATAACATTGATGGGTTGAGTTCACAGTCTCAGACACAATCATTTATTGTATTCATTGTGAGATTCTCATATTATAAATTATATGTTGTTATCTCTTATTTTTTAGCATGGTTTAAAAAACCCCAAAACCCAGAAGCAGAACACTAATCCCAAAAATCATCCCTATACCATAATTTCATAATTAAAAACCATAAACCTTTAGTCCTAAAACAAGACCATGAAACCATAAACCCAAATTGTAAACCTTATAAAAAATCCAAAAAACTAGACCCAAAACTCAATATCTGAAACCCAAATATCTAAATCCTAAATCCGAAAAGGTGAACTGTAAACCAAAAAACATATTCCTTTTACCTTAGTTTTCAAACCATTATGTGACTACTATTCTAATAAACTTTTATATAACTAAATAATGGTATCATATATCACTCTATAAGAATATGTTATTCAATTTCAATATAATTAGGATTATATGATCAACCATCTTTGTCAATATTAATTACACTATTAGAATCATGATCAGAAAACATTTTCTACATATAGAGTCAGGTTTTATCTATGTTTATTATTATGAAGAGGTTATACAAATTTATAAAGGAGCTTTTTATATTACCCAATCAAAAATAGAGGTTAGTACAATTGATTCGGTGACACAAACTGAACATCAAGAAATAATTTGAGGGGAATGAACCACGATGCATGAGGAATAGTGACAAAGATGGTGGTGATGAAATGATTTTACATCATCACCAGCATCGTTCTCATCGTTCCTCATGTGTTATGGTTCATTTACCCTAAATTCTTTCTTGAATTTCAGTTTCTATTAGATAATCACTATTAAAAGTGAAAAAATAATCATAAAACAAACCATCATGTGGATAGTCATACATAAATTACAAAGCACACCATTATCTAATAAAATTATAAATAAATAAGACAAATAGTATATATATATAAATATATAAAACCATATTTTACAAAACACTCATTTCTATATCAAATAACATATTAAAAACATGCTAGTAATACGATTTGGAAAACATAAAGACATTCCCCTTTCATTTGGTAAAAATATCTTCATAAAACAATGTGAATAAACATGTCATGTCTTGCATTCAAGAAGTAATAAAATTATGCTAACCATAACATTATATTTACATTTTACACGTACGAATCATTTCATTAGATTATATTCAGATGGATGATACCTTACTACTCACTCACAAGGGTAACCATATTTCCATGTTCGTGCAAGTGGGTGGTGAGAATTGATCGATCAGGGTGTGTCAAGTGAACCATTTTTATCAGAAGGAGCCTCTGCATGCCATTATACCATACCTATGTTGTGCTAGCTTTTGTGGAATTTCCATATCATATTTCATATTTTTCGATCATCACCTGCTTGCTGCCCTCAAAGAGAGGTTGAAACCATACATTGACATATTCCACCTACCTGAGGGGGAGATGACCATCTTCATCCAGGATGTGGTAGTGCTTATCAGTATTCCTATCTAGGGAGAGCCTTTATTGGACCCACTCATGTATCTTGGACCAACATTTCTCATCATTTTTAGGTGTCAAAATTTTTCCAACCGTAGGGCTACAGATGGAGCATTGATATATAGGCCTTGGTTTGAGGCATGAATTCCACATTTACTTGATGATGCTGATGAAAATAATTTCATTCTTTATGCCCATGCATATATATAATGGCTCATTAGAGGGACCATGAGTACTTATCATTCAGGGATGAACATGAAAATGATGTATCTATCCCTACTATATGTCTTTTGTCAAGCTGGGACATACATCTAGGGATCAACCTACGTAGAATACACATAAAGAGAATTATATAGGCTATCCCATAGAGACCACACCGGTCTTGGGGGATGTGTAATACTCTTTCAGATGTGGGCATGGGAGTGCATCCCCGCATTCCACCCTGAGCTTGCTGGTCCACCGATCGAGATAGAGGTACTCTATGACGCCCTGCAAGGATGCTGGTATGATCCATCATTTCTATCGGTTTCTTATTCTACTAGTAGATATTAACTTTAATTTCACATTATTTGTCACTATCAATGTTGTATTTTATAGGTGGTGTCAGCGACAAAATTTCCATGTGGTTCTGAGACACCACTTGGGTGTATATCAGATCTAGTTGGAGTATCACTTATTTGACCAAGTATGTATTTACAATCTATCACTATATAGAAAATTTAATAATAACATTGTTTTTTTTAGTTAGAATATTTTTTGACAAATATCACACATCATTTCAGATTTCATGGCTTCTATAAAAGACTATTATAGACTAGTTGCCACCATAGTGCACTGTTGGGCTTGAGGATGATACAGATGTAGTTTCCATCATTCAAAAACATATTTTTCGGTAGAATCATCCTGAAAGAGTCATGCACCAGTTTAGCTATGCTCAGCTGATTCCAATGCTGTGGAGAGAGAGAGAGAGAAACTTTATGGGATGAAGCTGACAAGGAGAAAGGATGGAGACTGGCACTGAATACATACCTTCTTTCTCAATTGCTGGTTCATATGTGTAGGATATTATATTTAGGCTATATATATGAATAAATTATTTATTTAATATCTGGTTGAGTATGAGACATGGTATAGACTGATATATATATTGTATCTTACTCGACACGGTAGAGAGATGCTTAGTATTGTAAGTCAATAAAATTCTATTAGTTTGATTATTGAACTATTTTCTAATTGATTTTTAATCTCTTTATAAGAAAGTCACTCATATTATCTTGTTCACATGAGTGATGAAAAGTAAGAGGGGGCCTTTATCCAGGAATCCGTCTTCGATAAAGCGCTAGAGCTGAGGTCACCTTATCGTGTGCATTCCGAGAGTATATTTGAGCGTACAACCTGGAGAGAGGAGTTTTATGACCTAGAGGAACAACCTACAGAACATGATGGTGATGAGGATCCACAAACACTTTCAAATTGAGGGTATCGTGCTGCACATGAGGCCTCACATGTTCCACAGGCAAAGGTCATCCCTCTAGTAGTGCAACCTCAACCGATTCAGGATGAGCCTAAGGTTTAATGGGATCCGTCTTTCATGATATGATATCTGTAGTTATCTATATCTTGGGGCCCATATCCATCACATCCTTGAGGTCCAGATCAATAATAATCTAGGGGTCTAGATTGATCGTAGACTTGGGTTTCAGATCCAATGCAGCGTTGGGGTATAGCTCTATCGCAGGTCGGGTTGTCCACTGCGATGATGATTGGTTAATCTACCACCCTAGTGGGAGAAGAAACAAGAGGGAATTACGAGATGCATTTGAAAGATCCTCCCACTGACACAGAGGTGGATTATGTGATATTATATATTCTAGTTCCCATGGATCATCCCTCTCCATGTCATCAAACTCCACAGTGATCTTGACACAGACGTCATATTCGCATACAACCATGTGGGATGGAATCTACTCACCATAGACATAGAAATTTATTGTAAATGTTCATTTATATGTTTTATGTTTATTAAAATAAAGATAATATTATTACTATAAGCCATTATTATATGTTTGTCCATTATTTTAGTTTTCATTTATATTTTAGGCACACTATATATTCGGTAGAATTCAAAGTCGACTACTTGAAACATATGAATAATTATTAAATTACATGTAGATAACTTTATATTCATATAGATTATATAGTATAAATACATGTATATAAAATTTAAAATATATCCTAAACACTTATATATTTTAAAAATAATGTTTTTTATTAATATAATAAATATATGAAAATGAAAACAATGTTGGAAAATTTAACCGGAAGTGAGAGTGGAAAGAAGGAATGTCGGGGAGGATCCAAAGCCGCATACATGAATTTGAAATCCAATATAATATAAACTATAAGAACTATATAAATAAAAATTAAAACATTGAATACATATTATATTTTTATTCAGTGTTTAAAATTTCATATATAGTTGTCCTACAGTTTATATTTTATAGGATAGAAAAGTCGCACACTTTAAACATTTTTAAGATTCATTTAGGTGGATTAAAAATCTCATAAATTATTTTTCATCAACAATTTTTAAGAAATTCATATATTTTTGACTACTTATTATATGTTTATTTAGCATTTAAAATTTCATTTATATTGTTCTTATATTTTATATTTTATAGGCTATAAAAAACACGTACTTGATACATTTTTAAGTTTCAATTAGGTGGATTAGAAAGCTTGTAAATTATTTTTCGTCAACATTGTTTAGAATTTTCTTTGACTACTTATTATATTTTTAATAAATGTTTAACATTTCATTTATATTGGTGTTATTGTTTAAATTTTATAAGATAAAAAGCAATGTACTCGAATTTTTTTTATGATTCATGTTGGTGGATTGGAATGTTTATAAATTATTTTTCACCAATTTTTATTTAAGAAATTATTTTTAATTTTTGACTAATTATTATATGTTTAATCCATGTTTTAAATTTTATGTATATTGCTCTTCAACATTATACATTATAGTATACAAATTAATATACATGAAGAAGAGATAAATTATGAAAAAAAATTATGTTATATATATATATTTATAAATCAAAAAATAATAATGTAACATTAAAATTTAAAATGTATTATAATGTATAATTAAAATTGAAAAAATTAATGTTTTAGGGAAAAGGAGGCATTGGTGATGCTTCCTTTAATGAATATTTTTTGAAAAAAAAAATTAATATGTGATTTTAATTTTTTACTTTATAAAAGCTATTAAAAAACTCATATTATAATTGATATTATATCCGAATGAAGGAAAAATACAAAATAATAACACAACATCTAAGGTATTGATGGATGTTGAAATAGAATAGGAAGGAAAGGCAACATCACCCAGAGCATGGAAGAAGATGGGTCACACTGTATATGAGTTGAAGGATCGTGAGATTTTAAATCATGCTACTGCCAAATCCTCTTCATGAATAAATCAAACAAGGAGTTGGTGTGGAACTGAGAGTCTGACTACCAAGTGATTATTCAAGTCCCATGATTCCTTAACATTCTTTTCGCAAACATTTACAGTAGGTTTGCAGCGACCACATATCACAACTAGGAAGAAAGGGAAAAGTGACAAAGCCTCAATAATCTCTAGAGGGGAAAGAAAGACGCTAGAACATTCTGGAAACCCATGGAAAGAATTAAATCCCTGGGAAAATAGACAAGTTATTGATATGGGAGAAAGGGGAAAAGCCACGAGCAACAACACTACATTTCTTAATAAAGTAATTCTCCTCCCCGATAGTGGGGGGTGGCGCTAATGGTAGATATCGACAGCGAGGTCATGGATCCCCAACCAAAGAGAGATATGCTATTTATATGTTCTCTCCTATAAATACTTATGATTCAATATAGTCCAAAATAAAATCCTCCAAATATCATAGCCTAATGGATCTTGATATCTAAAAAATATATTCCATGAGGAAATTATAAAATATATTTACCAAAAACAATACAAAATCAATTTTTTTAGGGAATAATGAGATCCCCACAGGAAGATTTTGGTATTCAGTTTTGATGTTAGATCCATTCCTAATATAGAGTGGGTTATAAAATTCTCTTGAAAAGACATTATTTTATAAACCAGTAAAACTTTTTCTAGTGAATCCCATATATTGTATTACAAGTTGATACACACCTCTTCAAATGTGACGCCCCAAGTTTTATAAACTGGTCCAAGTGAACAATGTTGTTCTTTTTAATGATGTCTCTTGTTTATTTTATTTTATAGTTTGTGTGCTGATAAAGAATTCGAATGGAAATCAAACATGAAGAATACAAAAAACTGTTATATATTTAAAAGAGACATTACAACAAGACCCATCTAATTTAGAGTACCGTGCAGAAGACCTAACACGGCCACAACAAGACTACAAAGAACCACAACACGTGCAATCAGATAGTCATCATCTTCAGAGTCCATCAGTCTGAAAAGTATAACCGCCAGAACCACCGCGCACGCACTCAGCTCTAGTGGTATGAGGAGAGCCATCCGCCAAGGGTCCGGTGTTTTGAAAATGTTAAACATCCTACCCCTTGCGTTTATAATATACCTCTATGGGAATATGACCGTTTTTTGACCGTTGGGTTCTAATGGATAAAGTGCATCATTTTATAAAATTTTTGTCTTTATAACATTTTTATAATACTGTGGTATTTCAATATTTTAATAAGTACAAAATATTAGAATTATATCTTCAAGTATTAAAATAAAATATTATTCTTACAATTGAATCTATTTTGATCATGATATGGTGGAAAACGTGGTATTTTAAAATGTGTCGAACGAGGTATCATCAATAATTGAAAAATGTATCTTTTCGGACCTCTAAAACTATGTGTTTTGAATTAGAGAAAAACTATTGGTCTTTTAAACATAACTTTATAAATAACAAAGTGAAGTAAGTTATAAATTGGATTTTAATGGTTTTGAGATCCTAGTAGTTATAAAAGTGTGGTATTAAAATATATCTTTAAAAAAACTAATATCAAATAGTATCATTTGTTTACATAAACTAAAATGGGATTTTTTTTATGAGTTCAAAAGTACTTATTAAATTTTATACAAATTCCAAATTATAATGTACCGGTTATATATATATATAGTGCGAAGTAGTATAATTTTAACGTTTATTAAAACTGTTTTTTTTTTAAACATGCAACCCAGGCCATCCCGACCCCGCATGGATCTTCTCCATCCAATTTCGCCTCGACCGTTCGATCTCGCCACGTCAATCCCGGCCATTGATAGGTTTTAAAATACACTTTTCTTTTCATCCATCCAATCATGCCAAGGTCGGATCTAATCCGTTGTTTTTTTTTGTTTCTTTCTTCCTTCGTGTCTTCTTCTACCTCGCGCAAGGGACCCGTGAACAAGACTTGGTTTGCCCGAGACGCCTCCTCCCCACTATTCTTGTTGACCTCACACACCCCCACCTACTAGGGCGTTGTACCTTCGTCTCCTATACACTGGGCTAACCTTTGGGTCGAGCCACCTAGTTGCACTAAAAACCTCTACATAAACCTCACCCCTGCCACATGAAACTTCGGGCGGTTTCTCCTCCTCCTCCTCTCCCCTAAATTCCCAGCAATCCAGCGAGCATACCCAAGTCTCGAGCTTCATCCTCAAGCAAGGTAAGGGTGTTCTAGTGTTTTTTCGGTTTGAGATAAAATGTTATATATACTCGGTGAATATATATATATATATATGTGTGTGTGTGTGTGTATACACATACCTGATTTATTGTTATACGCACATATTCACCATGCAAACCCCTCGGTTTAAGAAGAGTACTCTACTCTAAGGGTGTTTTCATGGTGTATGAAACCTATACTATTATACCCAAAAAAATATAAAATATATATATATATATGTATATACAACTCATACTCTTCAGTTTTGAACAATCTTCAAGGGGTGTTTCCTTTGTGATATAAAAACAGATATCACTTTTAAGTTAGCTTTAATGATCCTATTTTACAAACCTAAAACTCAAGTTTAAGTGTATAGTGTTTTTATGGTTTTGAATATATATATATATACATCACTCAAACCCATTTTTTTAGGGTATCCAAGATTATTCAATATTTTCATACTAAGAATTATACTTTTGAAAAGGGGTATTCTAAGATCGATTCCTAATAGGTTGGATTTTATGTAAGACATATATATTTATATAACTATATTTTTATGTAAGGTAATATGTTGGAATGGAATTCGGTTTTTATGTTTAAGAGATGAATATTATCTTTGAAAAATATTTTTAATGCGAACTTGGTTTTTGGTTTAAGTACAATTATGTTATGGTTAAAAACAAAGCTTTTACATGTTTATGTATTTATAGTTTCATGAACATTTAAACCCCCATCTGGTTTTGAATTTCAAACTGAATAAATGATAAGTAGTTATAGGTATTAAGATTTTAATTTTACCATGTTTAATTTATGAGGAAACCTATATATATAATTTGTGTATATATATCCATATGTATGTATTTTTAAGATTAATATATGAAACCCCTAGTTTCAAGAAATGGTTATTAATATTTCTATGCATGTAGAATTGTAGTGCTTGCCTATGATTTTTTATGTTTCTGTTTATAAGGGTACACCAATGAACTTGATTAATGTCGCCCTTGAAATGATTTGGTGTTTTTTTCAAAAGGATATGCCCATGCCTGTTTTAAACTTGCATTAAAAGGATATGGATTTAAGGGTTATGCTAATATATATAAATACTCTATTATTTTTATACCAAACTTGATGCATTGATTTTTAGTGAGCAGAGTGTAACTGAAAATTCTATGACCAGTGAAGAATAATGATTAATGAAAAGAAATATTTTTAATGTGGTTTACTTCAAAGCGTCGGAATTTTAAATATGGCAAGTGTTTATTATTTTTATACCAAGCATGCCGCAGTAATTATCAGTGGATGGAGATTTGTTGCAAGTACTGTGACCTGTGAAGTACAATAGTTAATTCCAAGTAGTTCTTTTCCATGTACTAGAATTTTAGAAACTCATCATTTAATACCCCTTGGGAGCAAGTTTCACACATTCATCATTTTATGTGCTTAAATAATTTTTCTATGCACATGGTATGCTTAATTAACCATGCCTGCTTTTAGTTCATATTTTCCATTTTAACTGTTGTATCATGTATTTGTATACCAATTATATAATTGTTACCTTATTCATATTGTTCATCCATATTACTCCACATGATAATGAACTAAGAACTAAATTACCCAAAGTTGTATGGGACACCTTGGGTAATGAGTAACGAAGATCGTATTTCCCAAAGTGGTATGGGAAGCCTTGGGTAATATGAAATGAAAATTAAGTATTCAATGTGGTATGGGACACCTTGAATATCTGACCTTATCAACATGTGAGAAATGTATGGGACTACCCGGAATGGGGTCTGGTAAGAAGAAAACCCTCCAGGTTGGGGACTGGTTAAAGTAAGCCCTCCGGGTTGGAGACCAGTAAAAGTAAGCTCCTCGATGCATCGATAGTTCTCAAGACAGTCAGATTTGGGTTTTTACCCTTAGGTCATGGCACAAGGCCTTGACACAGAGACCATGAGTCCTTCAGCATACATTTATTAGCTTATGACCAACCAAGTAATTACTCTAACTAGAGGAATATCCTTGGTGATAGAACCCTACATATGAGTATCAGATTTAAAAAAAAGAAACACAAGATATATGATATGGCAATGTTGATGCATGTCCAGTTTTCTATTCCAGAATTTTATTACAAATGTTGCATTACATTTATCATGTCATGATGTGTTTTTTTTAGATAATGCGCTTGTGCGCGACTCTGATGATGTTTACTCCTTGTTGTTCATGCACACCTTTCTTGTTTATGGTCACTTTAATTAGTATAACACATGTATTTTTACTAGCATGCTTATCGTGTCTATTAAGTGGGCTCCAGCGAAGTGTTATAGTGTGTAAGTATGAAGTGCTTTAACTATGATACATCGACTTTTGTTTTGTCTTTAAGTTTTTTCTTTAAGAAAACATTTTAAGAATGGAAAAGTATTTTCAAAATGGTTTTCTAAGGCTGTACTTATGTATTTTCAAAAACCCCTTACTGAGTATTTCAATGCTCACCCTATGTTTTATGTTAAATTTTTACAGGTTGATAGAGCCTTTCGAAGTCTTGGATGTTTGTTCTTAGCTCCGAAATAAAGAATCAAAGCTGTTGTCTCTGATTCTAGAGGATCTAAACCAGAAAGTTCTTCCTGATGGGTTATGATGTGTAACTTATTTGTTTCATTTGTGCGAAATAAATTTCACACCATAACCATAGCATTGACACCGGGCTACCGGGGTCGGGGCGTCATAGTTGGTATCAGAGTAATGGTTTAGGGAACCTTGGAAAATTAGGACAACACAAAAATATTAATATTGTTTTACTAAGTAGGGTTTGTTCTTAAACTTTTCAGATGGAAAGACAGTGAACCACGCCTAGACTCTTGACTCCCCCTACAGAAATCATAGAGACTATTGTAGCAAAATACTGCTCAACATGTTACCAACCTTTTGTTAACTTATGACTCACGTGCAAAACCCTCTATGAAATATCAAAAAGCTCGAATGACCTTCGAATCTTCCGAGGGTTGGAAGATGTGTATATCCAAATGGTCAGTGCGCTATTTGAGAATTATAAGAAGAAAGGGAAGTACTATGAGGGACTCTTCCTGTGTTTCACCATGAACAATAAATGGTTGGCCTTCCCGGCATTTGGAGAAGCTGCAAAGCAGTTGGACTTCCGCGCAGTCTTTATGTACCAAATCCTGTGCTTTAGCATGCTTCGGGAGCTCTGCGATTTTGGATCTTTCATAGAATCCTTCAATTATGAAGTGGTTCGAGAGATCTTTAGGAACCAAATCCAAGCGGATGTCGCGAAGCTTGATGTCACTCATTCCCATCTCTGGAAAACCACATGTATCAAACGGGAGCTTGGCTTCAACCACGATCCACTTTGCCAAAAATGTATTTTGGAAAAGGAGACCCACAAGCTTTGTTCACCCCTGGGGATTGAGTTGAATAGTAACTTCTTCCATGGGCGGTGGAGGTAAAGGGACATCACAGAGGGTGTCAGAGAACTGGTGTGAATAAGTCAGTGTATGTACGCCGATCGAATTGCGGGGACACAATTCTTTTAAGAGGGGGATAATGTGACGCCCCAGGTTTTATAAACTGGTCCAAGTGAACAATGTTGTGCTTTTTAATGATGTCTCTTGTTTATTTTATTTTATGGTTTGTGTGCTGATAAAGAATTCGAATGGAAATCAAACATGAAGAATACAATAAACTATTATATATTTAAAAGATACATTACAACAAGACCCATCTAATTGAGAGTACCGTTCACAGGACCTAACACACCCACAACAAGACTACAATGAACCACAACATGGGTAATCAGATAGTCATCATCTTCAGGGTCCATCAGTGTGAAAAGTATAACCACCAGAACCACCGCGCACGCACTCAGTGCCTGTGGTATAAGGAGAGCCATCTGCCAAGGGTCCGATGTTTTGAAAATGTTAAACATCCTACCCCTTGCTTTTATAATATACCTCTAAGGTAATATGACCATTTTTTGACCGTTGGGTTCCAATGGATAAAGTGCATCATTTTATAAATTTTTTGTCTTTATAACGCTTTTATAATATTATGGTATTTCAATATTTTAATATGTACAAAATATTAGAATTATATCTTCAAGTATTAAAATAAAATAGTATTCTTGCAAATGAATCTATTTTGATCCTGATATGGTGGAAAATGTGGTATTTTAAAATGTGTCGAACAGGGTATCAGCAATAATTGAAAAATGTATCTTTTCGGACCTCTAAAACTATGTGTTTTAAATTAGAGAAAAACTACGGGTCTTTTAAACATAACTTTATAAATAAAAAAGTGAAGTAACTTATAAATTGGATTTTAATGGTTATAAGATCCTAGTAGTTATAAAAGTGTGGTTTTAAAATATATATTAAAAAAACAAATATCAAATAGTATCATTTGTTTACATAAACTAAAATGGGATTTTTAATGAGTTAAAAAGTACTTATTAAATTTTATACAAATTCCAAATTATAATGTACCGGTTATATATATATATATATAGTGTGAAGTAGTATAATTTTAACGTTTATTAAAACTGTTTTTAAAAAAAACATGCAACCCAGGCCATCCCGACCCCGCATGGATCTTCTCCATCCGATTTCGCCTCGACCGTTTGATCTCGCCACGGTCAATCCCGGCCATTGATATGTTTTAAAATAATCTTTTTCTTTTCATCCGTCCAATCATGCCAAGGTCGGATCTCATCCGTTTTTTTTCTTTTCTTTCTTCCTCCGCGTCTTCTTCTACCTCGCGCTAGGGACCCGCGAACTAGACTTGGTTTTCCCGAGACGCCTCCTCCCCACTATTCTTGTTGACCTCGCACACCCCCACCTACTAGGGCGCTGTACATTCATCTCCTCTACACCGGGACAACCCTTGGGTCGAGCCACCTATTTGCGCTGAAAACCTCTACATAAACCTCACCCCTGCCACATGAAACTCTGGGCAGTTTCTCCTCCTCCTCATCTCCCCTAAATTCCCAGCAATCCAGCGAGCATACCCATGTCTCTAGCTTCATCCTCAAGCGAGGTAAGGGTGTTCTGGTGTTTTTACGGTTTGAGATAAAAAGTTATATATACTCGGTGTATATATATATATATACACATACCCAATTTATTGTTATACACACATATTCACCATGCAAACCCCTCGGTTTAAGAAGAGTAATCTACTATAAGGGTGTTTTCATGGTGTATGAAACCTATACTATTATACCCAAAAAATATACAAAATACATATATATGTATATACTACTCATACTCTTCGGTTTTGAACAATCTTAAAGGGGTGTTTCCTTCGTGATATAAAAACGGATATCACTTTTAAGTTAGTTTTAATGATCCTATTATACAAACATAAAACCCAAGTTTATTTGTATAGTGTTTTTATGGTTTTGAATATATATATATATACATATGTATATACATCACTCAAACCCATTTTTTTAGGGTATCCAGGATTATTCAGTATTTTCATACTAAGAATTATAGTTTTGAAAAGGGTTTTTCTAAGATCAATTCCTAACATTTTGGATTTTATTTAAGCCATATATATTTATATAACTATATTTTTATGTAAGGTAATATGTTGGAATAGAATTCAGTTTTGATGTTTATGAGATGAATAATTATCTTTGAAAAATATTTTTAATGCGAACATGGTTTTTGGATTATGTACAATTATTTTATGGTTAAAAACAAAGCTTTTACATGTTTACGTATTTATAGTTTCATGAACATTTAAACCCCCATGTGGGTTTGAATTTCAAACTGAATAAATCATAAGTAGTTCGAGGTATTAAGATTTAAATTTTACCATGTTTAATATATGAGGAAACCTATATATATAATTTGTGTACATATATATCCTTATGTATGTATTTTTAAGATTAATATCTGAAAAACCTAGTTTCAAGAAATGGTTATTAATATTTCTCTGCAAGAAGAATTTTAGTTCTTTCCTATGTTGTTTTATGTTTCTGTGTCTAAGGGTACACCAATGAACTTTATTAATGTCACCCTTGAAATGATTTGGTGTTTTTTTCAAAAGGATATTCCCTTGCCTGTTTTAAACTTGCATTAAAAGGATATGGATTTAAGGGTTATGTTAATATGTAGAAATCCTCTATTATTTTTATACCAAACTCGTTGCAGTGATTTTTAGTGAGTAGAGTGTAACTGAAAATTCTATGAGCAGTGAAGAATAATGATTAATGACAAGTATTATTTTTAATGTGGTTTACTTCCAAGCATTGGGATTTTAAAGATGGCAAGTGTTTATTATTTTTATACCAAGCATGCCGCAGTAATTATCAGTGGATGGAGATTTGTTGCACTTACTGTGACCTATGATGTACATTAGTTAATGCCATGTAGTTCATTTCTATGTAATGGAATTTTAGAAACTCATCATTTAATACCACTTGGGAGAAAGTCTCACACATTCATCATTTTATGTGCTTAAATAATTGTTGTATACACATGGTATGCTTGCTTAACCATGCCTGCTTTTATTTCATATTTTCCATTTTATCTATCGTATCATGTTTTTGTAAACCAATTATATAATTGTTACCTAATTCATATTGTTCATGCATATGACTCACCATGATAATGAACTAAGAACTAAATTACCCAAAGTGGTATGGGACTCCTAGGGTAATGAGTAACGAAGATCGTATTACCCAAAGTGGTATGGGACACCTTGGGTAATATGAAATAAAACTTAAGTATTCAATGTGGTATGGGACACCTTGAATATCTGACCTTATCAACATGTGAGAAATGTATGGGAATACCCGAAATGGGGTCCGATAAGAAGAAAACCCTCCAGGTTGGGGACTGGTTAATGTAAGCCCTCTGGGTTGGAGACCGGTAAAAGTAACCTCCTTGATGCATCGATAGTTCTCGAGATAGTCAGATTTGGGTTTTTACCCTTAGGTCATGGCACAAGGCCTTGACACAGAGACCATGAGTCCTTCAGCATACATTTCATTTCCTATTACCAACCAAGTGATTACTCCGACTAGAGGAATATCCTTGGTGATAGAACCCTACCTATGAGTATCAGATTTAAAAAAAAGAAACACAAGACATATGATATGGCAATGTTGATGCATGTCCAGTTTTCTTTTCCAGAATTTTATTACAAATGTTGCATTACATTTATAATGTCATGATGTGTTTTTTTAGATAATGCGCTTGTGCGCGACTCTGATGATGTTTACTCTTTGTTGTTCATGCACACCTTTCTTGTTTATGGTCACTTTAATTAGAATAACCCATGTCTTTTTACTATCATGCTTATCTTGTCTATTAAGTGGGCTCCAGCGAAACTACTAAGTGGTAGTTAAAAAAATTAATTTTTTCATAAATCTTAATTTTACCGCTTCTGTGAATGGAATTTCAAAAATCCGAGAGACACGGTTGATGTCAGTAAGTAAAATGTGGTTCAATGAGATGAAAATAATTTTTGGTGAATAGTAACTTTTTACTTTTATTTACCACGGTTAAAAGTAAATATGGTAATTAAGGGTAAAAATGATTTTAATATTACCCTAACACAAGTCCTAATCCAATTTGACAAGTGTATCTCGACCAAAAACAACCTTAAGTGTAAAATATTATCATTTGGGCCAACTTGGATTAGATTAGGACATTTATTATTATTTAATTCAAAGAAGAGCTAAAAGAGTTAAAATCAAAGTTTATTTACTAAAAAAAGTATAATATAGGGTTATACATAATATAATTTCGACTATAAATATTCATTAGATGGCTAAAAATATTTTCTACATAATGGTATTTTATTAGTAATTTATATACTTTAAATAATTTAATTTTTTTATGACACAACGATGATGCAGTAATTACCTTTTTAAGAAAATATTAACATAATTGATGTTATAAATGCGCAAATAAATGTAATTTGAGACTTTTTATGACTTACACTAATTTTCTAGGTTAATATGACATGTTATTTTTGATTTAAGTAACTTGATTCGAACTTATCATTCTGTTAGAATTTCATAAAAATCATGTACCAAATAGTGTCAAAATTGACATGAATTAGTTTTTAAAACAAGTATTATATTATCAATTGTTATTTAATTCCTAAAAATCTAATGTTCGGCAAAATTACACAGATAAGGATATATATATTAATAATAAACAACTTGGGGTTCTTTTGTCTTGTTATTGTAGGTTTATTAACCATATAGTGTAAGAATACAAAAAGACACGGTAAAAGTTAAATTATTTAACTTAGAGTTACATCTAATTGACAAGGTTAAAATAATAACCTAAACTTGTCTAAATCCTATTGGATGAGAGGATTGCGTCCCATACCCACCATAGCCTCGAAATAAATCAATTTGGAGCTATTTAAAACCGAAATTGACTTTATAATAAAATAATATTTTTAGTTATTCCAAAGGTGCCCCTCTCCTCCCTTATAAAAGGGCACCTCCTCCCTCTCCTCCTCACACAACTTTGAGCCTTCAAGCTCGGCCAACCCCTGCCAAAATCTCTTCTCCACTTCCCTAGTATCATCCTAGAGGTCCTGGTCTTCTTCAACTACCATCCTTAGTTCTTTAAGTGGAGGTTAAGAAAAGGCGCGTCAAAAAGAGGTAATATCCATTACCGATCTTTTTCAATTTCTTTCTTCTTCAACATCTTCTTCTTTAGTTGTTTCATGATAAAGTAATAACATAAGTATTTATTATATTCTGATATGTTATTATAAATATGAAACAACTCTAATTAACCTTTTATCCATCCTACGGAAAAAGAAAATCACCGCACATGCGTACGTACGGAATTCCGTCTCCACGTCGTGGTGTAATCTATTTTCCACCACCACCTTAATTGGATGGGTATAATGGTGTAATGAGTAACTATATATGATAATTATAAAGTGATATTGATACTGAAATAGTATACATACACTTCAACACAATTCCACGACCATGGGAACGATATCATTGCTCGTGCGTACGTACGGACTACCGTCTCCACGACGTGATGAGATTCATTCTCAATGATTAACCATTAATGAATGATTATAAAGTATATATAATAAGTAATAATGAAATATATGACATAATAATGATACTGTATTTATTTATATTTATATGTATGTCATCTACTTAATTCCATTCAATTCAATAAGGAAACGAAAACGGCGTTCATGCGTACGTACGGACTACCGTCTCCATGAACGATGTATTTCATTCAATTTATCAGTATATTATATATATTCTGAATATATATTATATATAAATCATGTTTTACATTTTGGATATAAGTAATCATGATCCAAGTAATCATATTAATAATTACAAGTTAAAAACACGAACGACAAATGAGATGATTTTACCCAAAATGCTATTTAACATTAATTTACAAAAGAACGGGTAATATAAAGTCATAAGTGGACCATATATGATATAATAACAATGAATATGATAACGGAATAAGTCAATAACATGATTTAAATCATTATACAGGAGGTTCGGACACTTACAAAGCAAGTTGGACCTAAGGTAAGGGGAAATATCACAATCTCCTTTTTATCCGAGATTGTTTATACTTTAGTATTTACTGGGGTGTATTTTTGTAGAGACCCGAAGCTTCACGTACATGGACATTACATTACTTTTGTGGAATACTTAGTACATAACAAAAACACACACACAAGGATCGTAATAGTTTAGTGTCTTTGGAAACTCGGAACGTAATCTTCTAATCGTGGTGAAAGATCTTAAATATCTCCCATAAAGATCTTCCCCTTTTTTTAACCTAAATCCTTTCTTTATATCCTGGGGAAAAGAAAACATAAAAGGGTGAGCTCAAATGCTCAGTAAGGGTAAACAAAAGAGAAATCAATCACATCATATTCATAAGAACATAACTTTTGGAAATTTTAACCTGCAAAAGAGAGCATAATTTCATAACATGTGATAAATCATAGTAGTGAAATGAAATCCCAATAATCATAACTTAAAACATGAAACTTTGTGGCATACACACATAATCATAGAGAATCATTTCTTGTTAGTCAAGACTCATTTCCAAGACTATCTTAGTGGACAAAGTCCCTTTCTGAATCGAGTAACCCTCGTTTCAGTCCTGTTTCACTGAACCGGTATAACCTACCATTTCAGCCATGTCTATCTCATGAGATATAAAATCTTTACCCAATGCATTGGAGGGAGATATAGGTCCCACCCATCTTATAATGAATCCTTTCTTATGTGTGCCACATAATCATAAATCATACATCATCGCATAACCCATGTAATAAAAATGGGATTCTTAAACAACATGACATCATAAAAAAATTCATATAAGATAAAGGAATTCATAAAAATATTTCCATCACAACATAATCAAAACCATGTAATAATAGGGATAAAAACAGAACCCTTTTATTATCTTAGATGGAAAATAATTTTGATAAAATACTTGAACTCCATTCTTGAGGAAAATATCCTTTCTTCTTTAAAAACATTTTTTCCTTTCTTAACATGTCATACAACTTTAAACTAAAAGAAGTTGATTAAAAATAAACATGAAAACTTGTAAAGGAAGCTTCTTGGAAATAATGTTTTAAAAATCCATTCATTCTGTATAAGTTAAAAAAAACATTCTTCGTACTTTTGTCAGAAAAGTCAAAAAGTACCTCGTACGAAAAACGACAGAAGATTCCTTTCATACCTTTTAATAAAAACTCACCAAAGGGTAAAATTGGATATAAAATATTGTAGAAGAATGTAAATAATATTAAATATTCAGGGAACATGGATTTGGATGATAAAATACACCCCATTAATTACTAAAGTAAAAACAATCTCGGATAAAAGTGAGATTGTGATATTTCCCTTACCTTAGGTCTGATTTGCTTCGTATGTGTCCGAACCTCCTGTATAATGATTTAAATAATGTCATTGACTTATTAAAGAATCATATTCATTGTTATGATATCATATATGGTTCACTTATGACATTATATTACCCGTTCTTTTGTAAATTCCATGTTAAAGAAGCGTTTTGGGTAAAATCGTTTCATTTATCGTAGGTGTTTTGACTTTTTGTTCTTGACATTATTATTACTTATATCATGATTTACTTACATCCATAATATAAAATATGATTTATATATCATATATATTCAGTATATATATATATAAGAGATAGATAAATGAAATGAAAAACACCGTTCATGGAGACGGTAGTCCGTACGTACGCATGAACGCTGTTTTTCTTTCTTTATTGTCTTGAATGGAAGTAAGTAGATGACATACATATATATATATACATAAATCCAGTATCATTATTATGTCATATATTTCATTAGTACTTATTATATATACTTTATAATCATTCATGAATGGTTAATCATTAAGAATGAATCTCATCGCGTCGTGGAGACGGTATTCTGTACGTACGCACGAGCGATGATATCATTTCCATAATTATTGAATTGAATTGGAGTGGATTATACAATATATCAGAATCAATATGATGTTTTAATAACTATGTATAGTTATTCTTTAAACCATTATACCCATCCATGTAAGGTGTTGGTGGAAAATAGATTACACCACGGCATAGAGACGGTATTCCGTACGTACGCACGCGCGGTGATTTCTTTTTCCGTAGGATGGATAGATGGTGAAATAGGGTTGTTTCATACTTATAATAACATATCAGTATATGAGTGATACTGATGTTATTACTTCATAATGAAACAACCTAAGAAGAAGAAGTGGAAGAAGAAATAAAGATGAAAGAATTGGTAACGGTAATTACCTCTTCTTTGAAGCGCCTCTTTGAGACCTCCTATTAGGGCCCTAAAATTGGTCTTTGAGGAAGACCAGAACCTCTAGGATGTTTCCAGGGAAGTGGAGAAGAGATTTTGTCAGGGTTCGACCGAGCTTGAGTGCTCAAATTGGTGTGAGGAGGAGGGGGAGGAGGTGCCCTTTTATAAGGGAGGAGAGGGGCACCTTAGGAATATCTCAAAATATTATTTTATATTAAAGTCAAAATCGGTTTATAATGGCTCCAAAGGGTCTTATTTCAAAGATAAGGTGGGGATGGGTCGAAATCCTATCAACCAATAAGATTTAGACAAGTTTAGGGTATTATTTTAACCTTATCAATTAGATTTAACTCTAAGTTAAATAATTTAACTTTTACCATGTCTTTTTGTTTTCTTTCACTATATGGTTAATAAACTTACTATAACATGCCAAACGAACCCCAAATTGTTTATTATTAATATATATATCCTTATCTATGTAATTTGGCCGAACCTTAGATTTTTAGGAATAAAATAACAATTAATAATATAATATTTGATTTAAAAACTATTTTGTGTCAATTTTGACACTATTTGATATATGATTTTTGTGAAAGTCATAACAGAATTATATGTTCGAACAAAGTTGATTAAATCAACACTAATATATCATAGTAACCTAGAAAAATAGTGGAATTCATAAAAAGTCTTAAATTACATTTATTTTGGTATTTATATTATCAATTATGTCAATATTCCATTAATAAGATAATTACTGCATCATCATTGTGTCATAAATAAATTAAATTATTTGATTTCTAAAAATTACAAATAAAATACCATCATGTAGGAAATCTTTTTATCTTTCTAATGAATATTTACAATCGAATTTATCTTATGTATAACCCCATATTAAAAATTATTTACTTATTAAACGTTGATTTTAACTATTTTAACCCTTCTTTAAATAAATTAATAATAAATGTCCTAATCTAATCCAAGTGGGCCTAAATGGTCATATTTTATTCCTAAGTTTGTTTTTGGTCGAATTACACTTTTCCAATAGAATTAGGACATGTTTTAGGGTAATATTAATATCATATTTACCCTTAGTTACCCTATTTACTATTAACCGCGGTAAAAAAAATAAAAAGTTACTATTCACCAAAAAATTATTTTCATCTCATTGAACCACATTTTAGTCCTTGATATTAACCGTGTGTCTCGTATTTTCGAAATTCCATTCACAGAAGCGGTAAAATTATGTTTTATGCAAAATTCCGTTTTTAACCTACCACTTAGTGGTTTCACTATTCATCAAAAATTGAAAGTTTTCAGAAAAATGCCAAAATTTCATCCTAAGCTATATTTCATATTCCGAATTCAAAAATGAAGTCTATTTTACCAAATTCATAACATAGAAGTTGCATTAATTAATTTTATAATTAAATCCCGCTGTTAAAACAAATAGCGTGTTTTTTTAAGAAACAAAATCTATCAAAAGATTGACACTTGATTATGTCTGGTTTAAATGTGAAATTATTAAATTGTAAAAATATTTTCTAAATATAATTTAAAACCACTCAAATTAATAATTTATCACTATTAATTATTTCGATTAAAAAAGTTGTTTTTAATTATAATTTAGTAATTTTCACTATTCATTAGAATATGAAAGTTATCCGAAAAGTACCAAAATTTCACCTTAGGCTAAATTCGATACTCCGAATCTAAAAATGAATTCCATTTTGAAAAATAAAATTTACAAAATTTCAAAAAGTGGTTATTACTATTCATAATGGCTAGTTTTAATAATATTTTAATAGCATATCGTTGTTTCGTGAAACTCAGTATTGCGTACTACACACACTATCGAGGAAGGTTGTGATTGCGTGTAATGCAAGGCAAGTCAAGGATGCGTGTTGTGCAAGATCCTTTTGGTGTAGCGTACAACACAAGACATTAATAAAATTAAAAAGAATATTTTTCATAAAATCTCGGGCTGTTACATTCTACCCCCCTTAAAATGAATTTCGCCCTCGAAATTCGTCGGGGTTATAAATGGTTTACTATTTGAAAGTTTATTTAATAGAAACCCACATCGTAAAAAGGAATATCAAAACCAATCTTTAAAAACAAAATTATGAAACGTAATGGTTACCCAAATAAACTGATCACTGGGTTTCCACATAGGTGAAAATATGGATATGAAAGAGAAATCTAACCATCATGTTCTGATGGAGAGTGGTAGAGAACATGGCTATGGAAAATCCAGTTATCACAAATCCATAAATTTGTGACGATCTAAGGTACCATCTGATTCATCAGGTATAAGATCACTAGGACAACATTTTTGGTTTTCAAGATCATTTCCCTAAAGTTGAAAATTGAAATAGAATAAATACTTTCTTTATTTTGGTACAATCTCACTGTTGTTCATGCCTTGAACAATTTCCACTTCATCTCTTAAATAAATGAAGTTGAATTTGTTATTCGTGAAGTGTTAGCAGATCATGTGATAGGATGACGGGTCATTCCATCTGTCTCAAACAAAAGGTTAGCAAATATTATATACATAAGTCGATCTATAGTGACATTAATCATATATGGTTTCTAAAATGGACTTATACTTCATATATCATACTGCTTAATATAATAAAACTAGTTTCTACTAAACAGGGACTTCCTGTAGGCCAGTGGTAGGTGATAAAGGCCAGTCGCACTTCGGTTGTGGATTCGATTCCCACAGCCTTGTCCGACGCGATGGGTTGTCGCCCGTCCTGCAGGTTGTCCTTTTTCTAAAACTATATTACTATAACATCCCATCAATAATATCGAGAAAACATCTATCCTTAAACAATACTAACTTGTGTCCAACATAATCCATTCCAATCTTTAGGCTTATCCATAATACTGCAGTCCAGTCTCATAACATAGTGAAAACGATTTCCAGAGATTTTAATACCATCGTTGATCCCCATATATCATAAGATATATCTCGTTGGTCACATTCTAATCATTCAAAGGCCTTAATCATGTATTCCCTTGAATACCCATTGAACCTTATTGAAAACATGAATGCAGTTAAACGTTAACACTTTCCACATACCAAAATCCTAAAAATTCTATATACTCAAACCATGATATCACTTAGTCCTTATATCAATCATGAGCTCATGAATATAATCAAACACCCCATTATCTTATTATTCCTTCATTGTGCGCATATCATCTAAATTCTAAAAATATCTGAATAACCTTTCATGGATAGTGGTACCATTAATCATACACTTTCATAACTCAAGGAAAGACAACAGTGTAACAATCCTTAGACGTCTCTTTATTCCATAGTACCATGAGATTTCTTATACAACATTACACATGATAAACATGTAATCATTCCACTACATTCTTAAACCATTGACCGAGCTTCAAAAATTCTTTCATCTCACATATCATTTGTAGTCTCATAATCATCATCCACATAAATACTACCCATATGACCATACTGATTCTCTTCATGAGTCTTTCCCTTAGGGAATTTGTTTGCATAATGGCCATACATTCCACATTTAAAACACTTAACCATTTTTGATGTCGTAGCAATACCATTATCCTCATCCATGGTGTTAACCGACCCTTTTCCTTTGCACTTACTTGCTTTGTGTCCTTCTTTTCCACACCCAAAGCATCTTCCAGTTTCCTTGAAACATTCTCCTTGATGCCTCTTCCCACATGATTTACATAGGGGAAATTGAACTTTCTTTCCTCTATGATCATCATGAAACTCCATCTTTCTCTTATTAGCCGAGTCAGGAAACTTACCAAATTTTACTTTATTGATCATATTATGAGATTGCTGATTCGGCATAATGATGATGTTTGGACTTCCAAATCCCATTTCATTTGGTTGCTCATGAAGAATATCATTCCATTGTCCATCATATCCTCCATTATCGTGAATCACCTTGTTTCCAGCCATTTTCTAAAACCCAAAAAGAATAGTGTGAGAGGCAAAAATCATAATAAAGGGGGAGTAACTAAAATATATAAAATCTTTGGTTTAATCTAATATCGTTACCATAGTTCTAGGACTATATCCTATACGTATACATATCCTTAGGGGCATCCCTAGACATACCTTATAAATATCTCTAGGGATCTCACTAATGTTCTCGCATCCTAGTTTCCAAAGGTTGACTAATCCTTTCCTCTGATACCAACTGTAGAGACCCGAAGCTTCACGTACATGGACATTACATTACTTTTGCGGAATACTTAGTACATAACAAAAACACACACACAAGGATCGTAATAGTTTAGTGTCTTTGGAAACTCGGAACGTAATCTTCTAATCGTGGTGAAAGATCTTCAATATCTCCCATAAAGATCTTCCCCTTTTTTTAACCTAAATCCTTTCTTTATATCCTGGGGAAAAGAAAACATAAAAGGGTGAGCTCAAATGCTCAGTAAGGGTAAACAAAAGAGAAGTCAATCACATCATATTCATAAGAACATAACTTTTGGAAATTTTAACCTGCAAAAGAGAGCATAATTTCATAACATGGGATAAATCTTAGTAGTGAAATGAAATCCCAATAATCATAACTTAAAACATGAAACTTTGTGTCATACACACATAATCATAGAGAATCATTTCTTGTTAGTCAAGACTCATTTCCAAGACTATCTTAGTGGACAAAGTCTTTTTCTGAATCGAGTAACCCTCGTTTCAGTCCTGTTTCACTGAACCGGTATAACCTACCATTTCAGCCATGTCTATCTCATGAGATATAAAATCTTTACCCAATACATTGGAGGGAGATATAGGTCCCACCCATCTTATAATGAATCCTTTCTTATGTGTTCCACATAATCATAAATCATACATCATCCCATAACCCATGTAATAAAAATGGGATTCTTAAACAACATGACATCATAAAACAATTCATATAAGATAAAGGAATTCATAAAAATATTTCCATCACAACATAATCAAAACCATGTAATAATAGGGATAAAAACAGAACCCTTTTATTATCTTAGATGGAAAATAATTTTGATAAAATACTTGAACTCCATTCTTGAGGAAAATATCCTTTCTTCTTTAAAAACATTTTTTTCTTTTCTTAACATGTCATACAACTTTAAACTAAAATAAGTTGATTAAAAATAAACTTGAAAACTTGTAAAGGAAGCTTCTTGGAAATAATGTTTTAAAAATCCATTCATGCTGTATAAGTTAAAAAAAACATTCTTCGTACTTTTGTCAGAAAAGTCAAAAAGTACCTCGTACGAAAAACGACAAAAGATTCCTTTCATATCGTTTACTAAAAACTCACCGAAGGGTAAAATTGGATATAAACTATTGTAGAAGAATGTAAATAATATTACATATTCAGGGAACATGGATGTGGATGATAAAATACACCCCATTAATTACTAATGTAAAAACAATCTCGGATAAAAGTGAGATTGTGATATTTCCCTTACCTTAGGTCCGATTTGCTTCGTATGTGTCCGAACCTCCTGTATAATGATTTAAATAATGTCATTGACTTATTACAGAATCATATTCATTGTTATGATATCATATATGGTTCACTTATGACATTATATTACCCGTTCTTTTGTAAATTCCATGTTAAAGAAGCGTTTTGGGTAAAATCGTTTCATTTATCGTAGGTGTTTTGACTTTTTGTTCTTGACATTATTATTACTTATATCATGATTTACTTACATCCAGAATATAAAATATGATTTATATATAATATATATTCAGTATATATATATATATAATAGATAGATAAATGAAATGAAAAACACCGTTCATGGAGACGGTAGTCCGTACGTACGCATGAACGCTGTTTTTCTTTCTTTATTGTCTTGAATGGAAGTAAGTAGATGACATACATATATATATATATATACATAAATCCAGTATCATTATTATGTCATATATTTCATTAGTACTTATTATATATACTTTATAATCATTCATGAATGGTTAATCATTAAGAATGAATCTCATCGCGTCGTGGAGACGGTATTCCGTAAGTACGCACGAGCGATGATATCATTTCCATAATTATTGAATTGGAGTGGAGTGGATTATACAATATATCAGAATCAATATGATGTTGTAATAACTATTTATAGTTATTCTTTACACCATTATACCCATCCATGTAAGGTGTTGGTGGAAAATAGATTACACCACGGCGTGGAGACGGTATTCCGTACGTACGCACGCGCGGTGATTTCTTTTTCCGTAGGATTGATAGATGGTGAAATAGGGTTGTTTCATACTTATAATAACATATTAGTATATGAGTGATACTGATGTTATTACTTCATAATGAAACAACCTAAGAAGAAGAAGTGGAAGAAGAAATAAAGATGAAAGAATTGGCAACGGTAATTACCTCTTCTTTGAAGCGCCTCTTTGAGACCTCCTCTTAGGGCACTAAAATTGGTCTTTGAGGAAGACCAGAACCTCTAGGTTGTTTCTAGGGAAGTGGAGAAGATATTTTGGCAGGGGTTGTCCGAGCTTGAGTGCTCAAATTGGTGTGAGGAGGAGGGGGAGGAGGTGCCCTTTTATAAGGGAGGAGAGGGGCACCTTAGGAATATCTCAAAATATTATTTTATATTAAAGTCAAAATCGGTTTATAATGGCTCCAAAGGGTCTTATTTCGAAGATAAGGTGGGGACGGGTAGAAAGACTATCAACCAATAAGATTTAGGCAAGTTTAGGGTATTATTTTAACCTTATCAATTAGATTTAACTCTAAGTAAAATAATTTAACTTTTACCATGTCTTTTTGTTTTCTTTCACTATATGGTTAATAAACTTACAATAACATGCCAAACGAACCCCAAATAGTTTATTATTAATATATATATCCTTATCTAAGACATTTGGCTGAACCTTAGATTTTTAGGAATAAAATAACAATTAATAATATAATATTTGATTTAAAAACTATTTTGTGTCAATTTTGACACTATTTGATATATGATTTTTGTGAAAGTCATAACAGAATTATATGTTCGATCCAAGTTTATTAAAGCAACACTAATATATCATAGTAACCTATAAAATTAGTGGAATTCATAAAAAGTCTTAAATTACATTTATTTTGGTATTTATATTATCAATTATGTCAATATTTCATTAATAAGATAATTACTGCATCATCTTTGTGTCATAAATAAATTAAATTATTTGATTTCTAAAAATTACAAATAAAATACCATCATGTAGGAAATCTTGTTATATTTCTAATTAATATTTACAATCGAATTTATCTTATGTATAACCCCATATTACAAATTATTTACTTATTAAACATTGATTTTAACTATTTTAACCCTTCTTTAAATAAATTAATAATAAATGTCCTAATCTAATCCAAGTGGGCCTAAATGGTCATATTTTATTCCTAAGTTTGTTTTTGGTCGAATTAAACTTTTCCAATAGAATTAGGACATGTGTTAGGGTAATATTAATATCATATTTACCCTTAGTTATCCTATTTACTATTAACCGCGGTAAAAAAAATAAAAAGTTACTATTCACCAACAAATTATTTTCATCTCATTGAACCACATTTTAGTCCTTGATATTAACCGTTTCTCTCGGATTTTCGAAATTCCATTCACAGAAGCGGTAAAATTAAGTTTTATGCAAAATTCCGTTTTTAACCTACCACTTAGTGGTTTCACTATTTATCAAAAATTGAATGTTTTCAGAAAAATGCCAAAATTTCATCCTAAGCTATATTTCATATTCCGAATTCAAAAATGAAGTCTATTTTACCAAATTCATAACATAGAAGTTTCATTAATTAATTTTATAATTAAATCCCGCTGTTAAAACAAATAGCGTGTTTTTTTAAGAAACAAAATCTATCAAAAGATTGACACTTGATTATGTCTGGTTTAAATGTGAAATTATTAAATTGTAAAAATATATTCTAAATATACTTTAAAACCACTCAAATTAATAATTTATCACTATTAATTATTTCGATTAAAAAAGTAGTTTTTAATTATAATTTAGTAATTTTCACTATTCATTAGAATATGAATGTTATCCGAAAAGTACCAAAATTTCACCTTAGGCTAAATTCGATACTCCGAATCTAAAAATGAATTCCATTTTGAAAAATAAAATTTACAAAATTTCAAAAAGTGGTTATTACTATTCATAACGGCTAGTTGTAATAATATTTTAATAGCATATCGTTGTTTCGTGAAACTCAGTATTGCGTACTACACACGCTATCGAGGAAGGTTGCGATTGCGTGTAATGCAAGGCAAGTCAAGGATGCGTGTTGTGCAAGCTCCTTTTGCTGTAGCGTACAACACAAGACATTAATAAAATTAAAAAGAATATTTTTCATAAAATCTCGGGCTGTTACAATTTTATCATCCAAATCCATGTTTCTTCAATATGTAATCTTATTTCCATCCACCTATAATTGTTTAAATCCAATTTTACCCTTAGGTGAGTTTTTAGTAAAGGATATGAATGGAATCTTTTGTCGTTTTTCGTAAGAGGTACTTTTTGACTTTTCTGACAAAAGTATGAAGAATGTTTTTTAACTTATACGGCATGAATGGATTTTTAAAACATTATTTCCAAGAAGCTTCCATTACAAGTTTTCAAGCATATTTTTAATAAACTTCTTTTATTTTAAAGTCGTATGACATGTTATGAAAGGAAAAATGTTTTTGAAGAAGAAAGGATATTTTCCTCAAGAATGGAGTTCAAGTGTTTTATCAAAATTATTTTCCATCTAAGATAATAAAGGGTTCTGTTTTTATCTCTATTATTACATTGATTTGATAATGTTGTGATGGAATTATTTTTATAAATTCCTTTATCTTATATGAGTTGTTTTATGATGTCACGATGTTTAAGATTACCATTTTTATTACATGGGTTATGCAATGATGTATGATTTATGATTTTGTGGCACACATAAGAATGGTATCATTATAAGATGGGTGGGACCTATATCTCCCTCCAATGCATTGGGTAAAGATTTTATATCTCATGAGATAGACATGGCTGGAATGGTAGGTTATACCGGTTCAGTGAAATAGGATAGGAACAAGGGTGACTCGGTTCCGAAAGGGACTTTGTCCACTAAGATAGTCTTGGAAATGAGTCTTGACTAACTAGAAATGATTCTCTATGATTATTTGTGTTTGTCACAAAGTTTCATGTTTTAAGTTATGATTATTTTGATTACATTTCACTGCAATGATTTATCCCATGTTATTAAATTATGATACCTTTTGCAGGTTAAGATTTCCAAAAGTTATGTGCTTGATGTGATTTATATTTCTTTTGTTTACCCTTACTGAGCGTTTGAGCTCACCCTTTTATGTTTTCTTTTCCCCAGGATATAAAGAATGGTTTTAGGTATACAAAAAAGAAGATCTTTATAGGAGATGTTGAAGATCTTTCACCAGGATTAGAAGATTATATTGCGAGTTTCCAAAGACACTAAACTATTACGATCCTTGTGTGTGTGTTTTTGTTATGTACTAAGTATTCTGCAAAAGTAATGTAATGTTCATGTACGTTAAGATTCGGGTCTCTACAGTTGGTATCAGAGGAACGGTTTAGTCAACCTTTGGAAACTAGGATGAGAAAACGTTAGTGAGATCCCTAGAGATATTTCTATGGCATGTCTAGGGATGTCCCTAAGGTTAAGTATATGTATAGGTTATAGTACTAGAACTACGCTAACGATCATAGAATTAAACCTATGATGTTAGATATTGAAGGTACTACCCCTTTATTATGTTGTTTTCCCTAGCATGATTTTTGCCTCTCACACTATTCTTTTTTGGTTTTAGAAAATGGCTGGAAACAAGATGATTCACGATAATGGAGGATATGATGGACAATGGAATGATATTCTTCATGAGAATCCAAATTAAATGGGATTTGGATGTCCAAACATCATTATTATGCCGAATTAGCAATCTCATAATATGATCAATAAAGAAAAATTTGGTATGTTTCCTGACTCAGCTAATAAGAGAAAGATGGAGTTTCATGATGATCATAGAGGAAAGAAAGTTCAATTTCCCCTATGTAAATCTTGTGGGAAGAGGCATCAAGGAGAATGTTTCAAAAGAACATGAAGATGCTTTGGGTGTGGAAAATAAGGACACAAATCCAGTAAGTGAAAAGGAAAAGGTTCAGTTAACACCAGGGATGAGGATAATGGTATTGCTATGACATCAACAATGGTTAAATGTTTTAAATGTGGAATGTGCGGGCATTATGAAAACCAATGCCCTAAGGGAAAGTCTCATGAAGAGAATCAATATGGTCGTATGGGAAGTATTTATGTTGATTATGATGAAGAGACTACAAATGCTATGTGAGATGAAAGAATTGTTGAAGCTCAGTCAATGGTTTAAGAAGGTAGTGGAATGATTACATGTTTATCAAGTGTAATGTTGTATAAGTAATCTCATGGTACTATGGAATAAAGAGACATCTAAGGATTGTTACACTATTGTCTTTCCTATGTTTTTAAAGTGTATGATTAATGGTACTAGTAACCATGAAATGTTATTCAGATATTTTTTTTGGAAAGTAGATGATATGCGCATAATGAAGGAATAATAAGATAATGAGGTATTTGATTGTATTCATGAGCTCATGACTGATATAAGGAGAAGGTTATATCATGGTTTGAGTATATAGAATTTTTGGATTTAGGTATGTGGAAAGTGTTAACATTTAACTACATTCATGTTTTCACTAAGCTTCAATGGGTATTCAAGAGGATACATGATTAAGGCCTTTGAATGTTTGGAATGTGACCAACAAGACGTATATTATGATATATGGGGATCAACGACAGTGTTAAATCTCTGGTAATCATTTTCACTATGTCATGAGAGTGGACTGCAGTATTATGGATAAGCCTAAAGATTGGAATGGATTATGTTGGACATAAGTTAGTATTGTTTAAGGATATAAGTTTTTTCGATATTATTGATGGGATGTTATAGTAATATAGTTTTAGAAAAAAAAGACCACCTGCAGGACGTGCGAGAACCCATCGCGTCGAACAAGGCTGTGGGAATCAAACCCACAACCGAAGTGCGACTGGCCTTTATCGCCTACCACTGGCCTACAGGAAGTTCCTGTTTAGTAGAAACTAGTTATATTATATTAATCAGTATGATATATGAAGTATAAAGTCCATTTTAGGAACCAAATATGATTAATCTCTCTATAGATCGACTTATGTATATAAATTTTGCTAACCTTTTGTTTGAGATAGATGGAATGACCCGTCATTCTATCACATGATCTGCTAACACTTCAAGAATAACAAATTCAACTTCATTTATTTAAGAGATGAAGTAGAAATTTTTCAAAGCACGAACAACAGTGAGATTGTACGAAAATAAAGTAAGTATTTATTCTAATTCAAATTATTCAACTTTAGGGAAACGATCTTGAAAACCAAAAATGTTGTCCTAGTTCTCTTATATCTGATTAATCAGATGGTACCTTAGATCGTCACAAATTTATGGATTTGTGATTGTTGGATTTTCCATATCCATGTTCTCTACCACTCTCTATCAGAACATGATGGTTAAATTTTTCTTCCATATCCATATTTTCACCAATGTGGAAACCCAGTGATTAGTTTATTTGGGTAACCATTACGTTTCATACTATTGTTTTTAAAGATTGGTTTTGGTATTCCTTTTTACGATGTGGGTTTCTATTAAAGAAACTTTCAAGTAGTAAACCATTTATAACCCCGACGAATTTCGAGGGTGAAATAAATTTTAAGGGGGGTAGAATGTATCAGCCTGAGATTTTATGAAAAATATTCATTTTAATTTTATTAATGTCTTGTGTTATACGCTACACCAAAAGGAGCTTTCACAACACACATCTCTGACCTGGCTTGAATTTCACGCAATCGCGACCTTCCACGATAGCGTGTGTTGTATGCAACACCAAGTTTCGCTAAACAACGATATGCTATTAAAATATTATTAAAACTAGCCGTTTTGAATAGTAATAACCACTTTTTGAAATTTTGGAAATTTTATTTTTTTTGAAAATGGATTTTATTTTTGGATTCGGAGTATCGAATTTAGCATAAGGTGAAATTTTGGTACTTTTCGTATAACTTTCATTTTCGGATGAATTGTGAAAATTACTAAATTTTAATTAAAAATAACTTTTTTAATCGAAATAATTAATAGTGATAAATTATTAATTTGAGTGGTTTTAAATTATATTTATAATATATTTTTACAATTTAATACAATGTTGGTCATTGGATGTAATTTCACATTTAAACCAGTTATAAACAAGTGTTAATCTTTTGATAGTTATTATCTTTTAAAAACACGCTATTTATTGTGACAGCGGAAATTAATTATAAAATTAATTAATTCTACTTATATGTTGTGAATTTTGTAAAATAGAAAAAAAATTTGAATTCGGAATATCAATTATAGCTTAGGGTGACCTTTTGGCATTTTTCTGAAAAATTTATTTTTTGATGAATAGTGAAACTACTAAGTGGTAGTTAAAAAAATTAATTTTTTCATAAATTTTATTTTTCCTCTTCTGTGAATGTAGTTTCAAAAATCCGAGTGACACGGTTTATGTCATTAATTAAAATGTGGTTCATTGAGATGAAAATAATTTTTGGTGAATAGTAACTTTTTACTTTTATTTACCACGGTTAAAAGTAAATAGGGTAATTAAGGGTAAAATTGATATTAATATTACCCTAACACATGTCCTAATCCTATTGGACAAGTGTATCTCGACCAAAAACAACCTCAAATGTAAAATATTATCATTTAGGCCCACATGGATTAGATTAGGACATTTATGATTATTTAATTCAAAGAAGAGCTAAAAGAGTTAAAATCAATGTTTATTTACTAAAACATTTTTAATATAGGGTTATACATAATATAATTTCGACTATAAATATTAATTAGAAATATAAAAAGATTTCCTACATAATGGTATTTTATTTATAATTTTTATACTTTAAATAATTTAATTTATTTATGACACAACGATGATGCAGTAATTACCTTTTTAAGAAAATATTAACATAATTGTTGTTATAAATGCCCAAATAAATGTAATTTGAGACTTTTTATGACTTACACTAATTTTTTAGGTTAATATGACATGTTATTGTTTATTTAAGTAACTTTATTCGAACTTATCATTCTGTTAAGAATTTCATAAAAATCATGTACCAAATAGTGTCAAAATTGACATGAATTAGTTTTTAAAACAAATATTATATTATCAATTGTTATTTAATTTCTAAAAATCCAAGGTTCGGCCAAATTACTTAGATAAGGATATATATATTAATAATAAACAACTTGGGGCTCTTTTGGCTTGTTATGGTAAGTTTATTACCATATAGTGTAAGAAAACAAAAAGACACGGTAAAAGTTAAATTATTTAACTTAGTGTTAAATCTAATTGATAAGGTTAAAATAATAACCTAAACTTGTCTAAATCTTATTGGATGAGAGTATTTAGACCCATACCCACCTTGTTCTCGAAGTAAATCAATTTGGAGTTATTTAAAACCGAACATGATTTTATAATAAAATAATATTTTTAGTTATTCCAAAGGTGCCCCTCTCCTCCCTTATAAAAGGGCACCTCCTCCCTCTCCTCCTCACACAACTTTGAGCCTTCAAGCTCGGCCAAACCCTGTCAAAATCTCTTCTCCACTTCCCTAGTATCATCTTAGAGGTCCTGGTCTTCTTCAAATACCATCCTTAGTTCTTTATGTGGAGGTTAAGAAAAGGCGCGTCAAAAAGAGGTAATATCCATTACCGATCTTTTTCAATTTCATTCTTCTTCAACTTCTTCTTCTTTAGTTGTTTCGTGATAAAGTAATAATATAAGTATTACTTATATACTTATATGTTATTATAAATATTAAAAAACTCTAATTAACCTTCTATCCATCCAACGGAAAAAGATAATCACCGCGCGTGCGTACGTACGGAATATTGTCCCCACGCCGTGGTGTAATCTATTTTCCGCCACCACCTTAATTGGATGGGTATAATGGTGTAATGAGTACCTATATATGATTATTATAAATTGATATTGATACTGAAATAGTATACATACACTTCAACACAATTCCACGACCATGGGAACGATATCATCGCTCGTGCGTATGTACGGACTACCGTCTCCACGATGCGATGTGATTCATTCTCAATGATTAACCATTAATGAATGATTATAAAGTATATATAATAAGTACTAATAAAATATATTACATAATAATGATACTTTATTTATTTATATTTATATGTATTTCATCTACTTAATTCCATTCAATTCAATAAGAAAACGAAAACAGCGTTGATGCGTACGTACGGACTACCGTCTCCATGAACGGTGTATTTCATTCCATTTATCAGTATATTATATATATTATGAATATATATTATATATAAATCATGTTTTACATTCTGGATATAAGTAATGATGATCCAAGTAATCATATTAATAATTACATGTTAAAAACATGAACGACAAATGAGACGATTTTACCCAAAACGCTACTTTAACATGAATTTACAAAAGAACGAGTAATATAAAGTCATAAGTAGACCATATATGATATAATAACAATGAATATGATTCTGGAATAAGTCAATAACATGATTTAAATCATTATACAGGAGGTTCGGACACTTACAAAGCTAGTCGGACCTAAGGTAAGGGGAAATATCACAATCTCATTTTTATCCGAGATTATTTATACTTTAGTATTTACTGGGGTGTATTTTATCATCCAAATACATGTTTCCTCAATATGTAATCTTATTTCCATCCACCTACAACTGTTTAGATCCAATTTTACCCTTTGGTGAGTTTTTAGTAAAGGATATGAAATGAATCTTTTGTCGTTTTTCGTGCGAGGTACTTTTTGACTTTTTCGACAAAAGTACGAAGATTGTTTTTTTTAACTTATACGGCATGAATGGATTTTTAAAACATTATTTTCAAGAAGCTTTATTTACAAGTTTTCAAGTTTATTTTTAATCAACTTTTTTTATTTTAAAGTCGTATGACATGTTATGAAAGGAAAAATGTTTTTGAAGAATAAAGGATATTTTCCTCAAGAATGGAGTTCAAGTGTTTTATCAAAATTATTTTTCATCTAAGATAATAAAGGGTTCTGTTTTTATCTCTATTATTAAATTGATTTGATAATTTTGTGATTCAATTATTTTTATAAATTCCTTTTTCTTATATGAGTTGTTTTATGATGTCACGATGTTTAAGATTCCCATTTTTATTACATGGGTTTTGCAATGATGTATGATTTATGATTTTGTGGCACACATAAGAATGGTATCATTATGAGATTGGTGGGACCTATATCTCCCTCCAATGCATTGGGTAAAGATTTTATATCTCATGAGATAGACATGGCTGGAATGGTAGGTTATACCGGTTCAGTGAAACAGGATAGGAACGAGGGTGACTCGGTTCAGAAAGGGACTTTGTCCACTAAGATAGTCATGGAAATGAGTATTGACTAACAAGAATTGATTCTCTATGATTATGTGGGTATGCCACAATGTTTCATGTTTTATGTTATGATTATTGTGATTACATTTCACTGCCATGATTTATCCCATGTTATGAAATTATGATCTATTTTGCAGGTTAAGATTTCCAAAAGTTATGTGCTTGATGTGATTTATATTTCTTTTGTTTACCATTACTGAGCGTTTGAGATCACCCTTTTATGTTTTCTTTTCCCCAGGATATACAAAAAGGTTTTAGGTATAAGAAAAAGAAGATCTTTATGGGAGATGTTGAAGATATTTCACCAGGATTAGAAGATTATATTCCGAGTTTCCAAAGACACTAAACTATTACGATCCTTGTGTGTGTGTTTTTGTTATGTACTAAGTATTCCACAAAAGTAATGTAATGTTCATGTACGTTAAGATTCGGTTCTCTACAATGAGGCTTCTTATAATGAAGTTCCCATATGGTAACCTCCAAGATGGCAGATTATGAGAATAGAACCATCAGTAAGAATTCTACATGTTTTGGTGTCATTGAATATTCTTATCTATGAGATTTTTTATTGGTCCTTAGAATTTAAGATTATAATTAATACATGTCATGACTCACACACTTAAATTTGCTGACGAAAAGCATCATGCAATATATGGTCAGAAATTAGGGTATGCTAGGTGCGTCACAATTGACATCACATTAATAGACAAGTCATGAATGGATTTGTCTCTTCCAATTTTATGGGAGTTTATATATTGACACTTTGATTAAAATATAACCATCACCTAAATTCCACAGTGAAGGTGTAACAACACATTTATTTCAAATAGTCGATGAATAAAATATCGAGCAAATAGATTGAGGATATCGCCGTGCAACCTTCCTGATGAGATATTTTGGAAAATGGATTATATAACATAGTGAGTGTTAATAAGTTTTTTTTCATCATTAACAAATTGTGTTTGTTATTTGGGATGCCTTGAACTTTTTTCTATATAGTAATCTTGAACTTTGGGAAAACCCTCCAAATACAAATAAAAAATAATATCAAAGGGACAAATACTAAGTGCTTTTGTTGACCAATATTTAATTATATTTTAATTCAATGAATGTAATAGATATTATTCTCATGACCGTTGAATAATTTAATTCAAGTTATATTTATAACAAAAATAAAATAAATATATATTTTCTGGAATGTGAATAAAAATTTATTTGGTTATTTTATTAAATATTTAATATTTTTTCACTTGAATGTGAATAAAATACTTCTTTATTAATAAAATATTAAATATGGATATTCTACAAATAATGAGGAGTTCGAATAGATCATGACCACATCTGGTGATACAATAATTATTTACAATATGGTAAATATGATTTATCAATTAGCGCAAGTTGGAACAATGAAAATTCATAATAATATTATTATTATGTGGCATGTAGTTTATTAAAGTTAATAAATTTTATTTAATTATTGGCATGAAAGTAAATAATATTTTAACTCAAATAATAACTCTTTAAATAGACGATTATGTTAGTTGTGTATTGAATATGAAATTGAGAAAATAGATTTATTGCGCACAAAAAATTCATTCTCAACTTCTACTGTCTCCATATGAAGAATGAGAAATGAAATAGGTATATATTCAAGACTGAAGAATGAGCGATCAAGAACAAACAATGCAAGATATTCAATTCGCCATACCAGCACTCAAAGTTCGAGTTGTGTTTCTCGGAAATCATTGGAGAACAAATAGATCACTATAAGATGGATTCTATCCATGGATCCTTACTACGTACGGAATTTAATCTAAAAGGGATTCCTGGATGATCAAAATTCATCAATAATGAAAGTTCCTAAGACCAGGTATTTATTTATTCAGATTTTAAATAAATTAATTATAAATTTTATGTTCAAGATCATTGCTCATGGTTTTGGGAAATTATTATTATAATAAATATTAATATACCACCCACCACTGCATGATTCCTCTATGCCTGAAACCTATAAGTGGTATCAGAGAATCCATGTTTACATTTTTTTCTTTGATTTTTGATCTATGAAAAATTTTGGTTATATTTTCATTTAATGTTTTCGGTTATATAATCTTGTATAATATAAGATGATATTTACATATTAATCATTTTATTTCAGTGTTTCATTTTCATAAGGGTTTAAGAACAATTGAAGAACGAATGAAGATGCTATGAGGAAGTGCCAAATTTTTATTCGGTAAAACTAGTTTACATGACATGTAGCTGGAGAAAATGACATATACACATGCGGATTGTACATGGATGCACCAAGAAATTAATTACACGTGGTACATTTATTTCACATTTTCTATTGATTGGGATAATCTGGAACACGACAGGCATATACAAGGAACGTACCATTCATGAACATGATGTGTAATCTGGCCGTGTTAACACTCCGAAGTCCCAGGTGTGTGACTCAGATACATGAAAACTGAGGTACATGACGTGTAGTTTGGATTTACTTTCCATAGAGTATCACAATTAATAGAATAATTAAATTACATTAAATTTGAAATTACAACATAAGAAATTAATTTATTGAGATTCACCTATTGTGTGTTTGAAAATTTAATAACAGTTTTAAATATTTTTAAGTGATCCATTAATTTATTGTAATAAATATGTCAATATTAGTTCTACCGTTTCTTTTCCATGAATTCTACAAATGATGTATATCTCCAACTAAGTTAAGATGATCATTAAAAATAAAGTGAATTAATTAATTGATATGTTTATTAATTAATTAAAGAATTCTTATCTTAATAATAAAGAACGAATACTAAAACGAAGGTGATTTGTTTAATTTTGTGTATCAGTTTCTATTATGAACAGTCAGGTTCATGACCGAGACCTATGTATGATTCAGAATTTTTTAATTTAATTTATTGCATGAGTTTTCCATTATTTATTATTAACTTAAACATGAAGGCCCACATGTCACCCCCCTCCATTATTATACAGGACCTTCGTGTCTAAGGATATTTAAGTCATCCCGTATTAATAAATTATTTGGTTCCCTTCACTTGTGTGGTATTCATAAATACTTGAAATTAATGGATTATGCCATTGCACATCGAGTTGTTTTAAGATGGAACCATAAAAATGCCAACTCAGGTAATACATAGGTATAAATGAGTATTGTTTTAACTCAAGAAAACACTGACAAAAGGATTTACTTTCCCTAAGTCACAGTTTGATAAAATGTCTTCTCATTAAATAAACCTTTATATAAAACTCATGAATGATTCAATTAATTAATTATTTGTTTCTATCTACATAATTATTTATTTTATAGATTTGAGGTCATGATCACATAAATAATTGAATTAATGAGAAAATATGAAATTTAAATTAATCTATTTTGCAAAAATTCTTTATCCAACATGGTTAATTAATTGTGTGACATCTAATTGATATTAAAAAGACATGTAGAGGAAAAAATTATAATATTTATGAATAATAAGTTAAATTAACGAATTATGAGAAAATATTTTATCCAACATGGTTAATTAATTAATTAACATCCACCTAATATTAACAGTACATGTAATGGATAAAATAAGATAAAACTTAGGCATAATTAATTAAAATATCGGAACCAAATAATACGTTAGACCCAGTCGTCCATTACCTGGTTGGGAATGAAACTCAATTGAACTAAGTGTTTGACCAACACTTATTGAGACATTTTATTTTATAAGGTGAGTTATTATGATGGTTTTGGGTTATATAAAACATTTTACATATATAGGTGTACACCTGGCTAGAATTGGTTTAATTTAGTGGTATGTGTAGAGGAAATCCAAGTCAATATTTCATGATAGGGGAGTCCACTCAACAGATCAATGAAATATTAAGCCGTAGTTGGAAATTAACCACCTACCTAAATACCTTTAAGTATCATGTAATACCATTTTTGGGGTTATGAGAAGGGGAATATAGATCTTTGCACAAGAATGATAGAGAAACTAGACATTCTGAGTTCAATAGTGATGGTTATTATAACATGATAAAATAGTGGGATATTTAATAAAAATCAAATAATTAATTAATATCTCACCCAATTTGCAATAATGAAGAGTAATAATAATCTAATATTCTATTTTTAGAATAAAATGGAATGTTCGCAATCCACATTATCTATATGATCAAAATTGGATAAAGACATCTTATTAACCAGAAGTAACTTCCAAGAGTGGTTTAGATGCCTGCTGATTATTCTACACCCTAGATGGAAATCTTATGTTCTAGAATCCTCAATTTCTTGTCCCCCTACTCAAGATTAATGTGATAAAGACATTCTAATTTATGATAAACATATGAATGATTCAGTTGATGTTCAATGTTTGATCATTTTCTCTATTTCTAATGAACAAATGACGTCTCAAGAAAATATCGATGAATATATCATGATTGGACACCTATGGGGTATTTACTCAGAGAGAACTAGATATTAGTGGTTTGAGATATCCAATGAAATCATTTAATGTAATCATGTGATGGTTTCTCCATCCATACTAAATGTAATTGGAGATCATTTTCTATATTTAGTAGCTAGAGGTTCTAGGGTTTAAACACATTTAAGAACCATGTTCCGGCCTCATTCAAGAATCACTCCCTTAAAGCTTATCCAATTTTTTTGAGAAGTTTAATATGAAAAACATAGGAAAATTTATGCCAGATCTTCTCACTCTTAATCACCAATTAGATAAGGTTATGAATAAAAAAATACATTCATCATTGTATTTAACAAACCGAAAGTAAAAGTGAAGATCTTAAATCCTAAATATTTTTCACACCTCTTAATGAAGAGGAAGAAAAAGGGGACAAATGGAATAATATTTTTTATGTTTTTCATGTGGAAGGACGGGACTCTAGAAGAAAATATACACAAAGCCAATGAAGCTAGGGGAAGCATCAGGTGCATTTTTTTATCAATTATCATTTATCGGTTTCTATAAATTTGGTATTAGATATATCTTGTAGTGCTCACATATGTATTCAAATACAGGAACCAAGAAGATTTAGAATGATAGACTGAGTGGAGGTAGATATACAAGTAACCAATGGAACTAAACTCGCTACTAGAGCTATCGGGGACTACCACCTCACATTGCTGACTAGAATGATCTTGGTCGTGAAAGGTTGTTATTGTGTTCCATATGTTAACAAATACATTATATATGTATCTATACTTGATACATAATGTTTTTTTCTCAAATTTCAAAATAAATGTGGATTATTTTATAAAGATATCATTTTTTATGGTAAGAAAGATTTAAATAACATTCTTTATATTTTGGATTACATGAACTCGGTAATGGCAGTAGATAATTAATTTAATTCACATGAATTATACTACACCCAAATCTAGCATCACCAACTAAGTCGTGTAAATGAAAATCGATTGAATAAATAACTTCAAGATGAATATTTACATTCTTTTGTACTACAATCACATGGTGTCTGTCAGCCATGTTTAAAGGCAAAATGACCAAATCCATATTTAGTAGTAAATGTGACAGGACTAATGTGCTTCTTGAATTGGTGCATATTGATGTGTGTGGAAATTTCTTATTGAAGCAAGCGGTGGGTACTCATACTTCCTAACTATTAAGGATGATTTTAATTGATATGTATTTGTTTAGATGATGTTGTATAAGACATATTATTTTTATAAACTAATGGAATACAATAATGAAGTTTCAAACCATCTTGTAAAGATGATTATGAAACTCCGCTTAGTCTATGGTGGAGAATATCTAAATCAAGACTTCATTGATTACTTAGGGGAGTATGGGATCTTATCCTAACTGAATCCTCCTTATATGACTCAGTGGAATGGTGTAAGAAAATGGAGGAACAACACATTATTGGAAATGGTGGGATCAATGATGAGTTATGTAAGTCCTCCATTATCCTTTTTGGGTATACACATTAAAATAAACAATACATTTATGAAACAAAGTATTAACTGAATCAATAAATTGTATTCTATATGAATTTTGGAGGGGAAGAAAAACCATGTGATCAAATTTACAGTTTTGGGGATGAAATGATTTTTAAGGCCTCTTCAAGTAACAAACATTCACCCCAATCTACAATGTGTACCTTTATTGGATACCCCAAGGAAACATGGAGATATTAAATATACAACCCCTTAAAAAAGGATAGAGTAAAAAAGAAATGTTATATTATTTTAGAGGGATAACATCTCCAAAAGATATAGTGAGACTAAGATAGACTTTGATGAATTTGGGGCTCATAACACAAAATAGTTTGTACAAGAAATGATTTCACAAAGCCTCGTGGAAGAAGAAATTGTTATAGGGACAAAAATAATGTGTTGGAGTACAAGGGATATTAGAGAACTATAACCTTATGTTTTTATAGTCATAGAGGATGAGGAATCATCATTATTTGATAATGTGATACTCTATTATATAAGGAATTAGTAAGTGGCATATAATTTTCCAAGTGGAAAGAAGCAATGAATTCTGAAATGGATTCCATTTACCCATACCAAGTCTGTAGTTTAGTATAGCCTCCAGTAGATGTAATGTTGGTAGGTTTCAAATGGATATTTAATAGGGAAATAGAAATGTATGGACAAGGCAGTACCTATAAAGTGTGTATGGTTGCAAAAATGTTTAAACAATGTCAAGGAATTGAATAAGATGAAATTTTTTTACCTGTTTCAATGCTGAAATACATCAGAATTATAAAATACATTGTAGCTTATCATGACTCTGATATTTGGAAAATAAATTTCAAAACATAATTCCTTAATGGCACTCTTCTGGTAGATGTCTATATGGAACAACCTAATTTTTTTTTGGGTCTGATGAATGATAATAAGATATAAAATTTTCAAGAATCCATTAATGTATTAAAGAAATCATTTAGGTCATGGAACATTAGTTTTGATGAATCCATTATATAATTTTGTTTCATAAAGAATTAATTTGAGCCTTGTGTCTATAAAAATTTTAGTGGATGTGAAATCATTTTCATAATAGTATATGTTGATGAAATATTACTCATATAAAATAAAATAATACTATTATGGTCTATTAAGAGATGTTTGAATAAATAATTTTCTATGACAGACTTGGGAAAGGCAGTATATATTATTTGGATCAAGATACATCGTGAATTATCCAAGGGTTTTCTCAACCAATGTCAAAGTACATATGTTGATAAATTACCGAATATATTATGTATGGAACAATATTTTAGTATATTTTTTCAAAAGACACATGGAATTCATCATTTTAAGAAAATGAATCCTCAGACACATGAGGAATGAAACAGAATGTCAAGGATTACACATGTTTTATTGATTGGATAATTCATGTATGATATGCTATGTACTATGATATATTTTTCCTACACATTGAGTATAGTAGGCAGATATCAATGTGATCCAAGTGACCGCTATTTAATGGTAGTCAAGACTATCCTTAAGTATATAGAGTTTATAAAGGATATATTCTTGGTCTATGGAAGATATGTGGAACTAATTATCAAAGGATATAAAAATGTTAGTTTCCAAACTGATCAAGATAACATGATGTCATATATGGGATACATCATCATGTTTAATGGATGTGTTGTGAGATTGATGTGCAAAAAAAATTTATAGTTAGAGATTCTATAGCGGTTTCTAAGTATATTGTGGCTTATAAGGTAGCTAAGGAAGTGGTATGAAAGAAAAAACGTCATCAAAGCACCCAATATGGTACCTATTAGTAATGATCCTATCACACTCTATTGTGATAATACTACAATGGTGGATCAATTAAAAATATCTAAGGTCATATCATCAGATGAAGCACATACTTTAAAAATAAAACCTCTTGAAGGATTTTTCCTAGAGAGGTGAGGACACACTACTAAAAAGAGTCCTTTTAGAAATTCGAGAATAACACTTTATCAGCACTAAAAATCATTAACTACCGAAGCATGGTTAAAAGGCCTAAGATTTTATTAGTGCAAGAAAAGCACAGTTAACGGGGTGATTTATCATTGATAAGAAAGCAAAGATAAATCACCCTTTTATCAATTCATTTGTAAGTGCTGATAAAATACACCATTTATCAGTTCATTTATTTATACTTGATAAAGAAATACTTTATTAGAGATAATTAATAAACTAATAATAGATACCTTTACCAGTCTTAATAAATCCAATGATATAGGCTCACTTTTAGAGGGCTTGTAAAAGCACTGATAAAGGATGCCTTTACCAGTGAATTTAGTATCACTATTAAAGGGGAATTTTGCTGTGTGATGTTACACTACACCGTCGCCCCAGAAACATATCAGGAAATTTGTTGTAACAACACACTGTAGCACCAGTAACAACATCATAAATTAGAAAATTAAGATACAAATACACTATTTAAATGAATTTAAAATTTTAACACAAATTCAAGAAAACCCACTTATAGACAAAAAGAACACATCTCGATAAAATAAAAATTCACCCCTACTCGAGAAATAGAACACACCTATATAAGAAAACAATTCATCTGTTAGTAAGAATATAAAAAATTAAATTAAATAAAAAAGATATAATTTTAAACTAAACATTATGTCTTCCTAGGAACATTGTGTATCAGATTGCATTGTGGTTAATGTCAATTTTGAATAAAAATATGTTCTTTGAGTCATACCAGTCACATCGTGAATTTGACTAAGGAGATAATAAATCCTACACATCAAAAATGACATTAGAATATTTTTATAAAGTATAAAAATAATACAAATGTGATCCCTCAATTTCGAGAATGCCACTTTTGTTTTTACTAAAATGCCATAATAAACTGAAAACACTCAATTTGAGACATAATGGTCACATAATATGTGGGATTGACATGATGTTAATTTAGAAACATGAAAAATTAATTATGAATCATTTTGAAAAATTATTAATTACATTTGAGCAATTTTTTCGCAACGAGTGACACTATTTTGTATTAAAATGTCAAATTTAAACAGATAACAGACACTTTGAGTCATACAGGTCACACCATGTTTTGGATTGAGGTTTCGATGATTCCAACATGTCAAAAATGACTTGTAGATAATTTTACTAATGTATGAAAATAATCTTAATGCATTTTCTTAGTTTTGATTTTTTTTAGTTGTATTTCTTACTAAAAATAAAGTCAATTTGAACAAAAATACGCACTTTGAGTCATATTTGACACACCATACATTATATTGTGGTGTGATTGAATCATACATGTTAAAAATGACTTATGGATAACTTTCATTAAGTATAAAAACAATATGAATGTGTTTCCTTGATTTTGAATATCCACATGTGTTATTTAATAAAATTTTATTCTAAACTAGAAATGCACAATTTGAGTCATACAATTATGATTGTGTTTTTTTACTTGAGAAAAATTCATAAACATCACAAATGAATTAGGAATAATTTTCCTAAATTATCAAGACATGTGAGTGTGTTTTCATAGTTCTCAGTGAGTGACACCTTTTTATTAAAATGTATATTTGAAACCACTAACAGAAACATTGAGTCATAATGGTCACACCGTGTGACCGATTTAGGTGAAGATTATTTCTTAAAATAAAAAATAACATATGGATCAGTATTATAATGTCCATAACAATATAAATGTGTTTTCTTAGTTTTTAGTATGTTGGTATTTTCTTTTACTAAAATTATTGTCAACATTGAATAAAAAGATGTACATGGAGCCTTAATGGTCACATTGTACATCAGATTGAGGTTTGAGCGAATTCTAAACATCAAAAATTATGTATTGATTGTTTTAATAAAGTATCAAAATAATCCTAACTAATTTCCTTGATTTTTATTATGCCTCCTGTGTTTTTTACTAAAATCTAATTCTAAACTGGAAACAATGAATTTGACTCATACAGGTTGAATCATGTGCGGGGTTGACATGAGACAGATTCATACACATTAGAAATTAATTATGAATCATTTTCAGAAAATATTAATACAGCCCGAGCACATTTTCCTGTTTTTTAGTGAGTGGAACTTTTTTGTATTACAATATCAGTTTTAAACTGATAATGGAAAATTTGAGACATACTAGTCAAATTGTGAATTATATTGAGTTGAGGCTGATTCATGCACATAAAAAAGGAATTATGGTTCATTTTCATATAGTACCAAAACAATCCAAATTTGTTTACTCAATTTTGATTATGTCTATTTTTACTTAGATCAATGTCAATATGAATAGAAAAATGAACATGGAGTCATAGCAGTCTCAAATTGAATTAGACTGAGGTGCATCTAATTCCTGCACATCAAAAATAAATTATGGATAGTTTTTCAAAACTATTAATATAATCTGAATGTGTTTCCTTAGTTTTCAGTATGCCACTTTTCTTTTTTACTAAAATGTAATTATAATGTTAAAAAAATTCTATTTGAGTCAAACAGGTTGAATCATGTGTGGGTTTGACATGATACTGATTCATAAATTTCAAAACATAATTATGAAACTTTTTCTAGATTATAATGATAATTCATGTGTGTTTTCATAGTTTTTAGTGAGTTTTACTTTTTTTTGTATTAAAATGCCAATTTTAAACTAATAACGATCATTTTGAGTAATATTGACCACACTATGTGTCATATTGTTGTGTGGATGATTCATAAACATCAAATTTTACTTATGGATTATTTTACTAAATAGAAATAGAAATATAATTATTTCTCTTAGTTTTGAGTATGTCAGTTGTTTTTCTACCTAAATTAATGTAAATTTTGAATAAAAAGATGTACATGGAGTTATACCGATCACACCGTGCATTATATTGAGGTTCACCTAATTTATAGACATCATTAATGACCTATTAATCAGTTTCATGAAGTATCATAGAAATCCAGATGTGTTTCCTCAGTTTCGAGTACTCCACATGTGGTTTTTACTAAAATGTCCTTTCAAACGGGATATAATAATTTAGAGTCATATCGGTCACATTGTTTATGGGTGAGAAATGAGACTAATTTAAACACATCACAAATGAATTATGAATCTTTTTCTTAGATTTTCAAGATAATATAAGTGTATTTTCTCGATTTCTAGGGAGCGACACTTTTTAGAAGGGAAGTTAAATATAATGAGAGGACGATAATATATTCTTTCTGATATGGGGGAGAGAATATCAATGTTTCTCTTTTGAAACCACCTCATTTTCTTCAAGTAAACTTTCTTTCAGGAGAGACCAATGGTTTCCTCATTATTAATAAACCACTATTGGAGAAATCAATCAATAAAAAAACCTCTGTTTTCTTTATTAGTGATTGTGAATTCCTTCCATGAGGAGAAGAGTCATCACCATACATTAGCTCATTCTTTGACTGAGGAATGTCATAATGTTTTTCTAAATGATATTATAGGTGGATTACAACCCTATATAAAATCACTTAAATAAGTGGTCAAAGGGAGTTTTTTAATAAGCCACCATAAACACATGAACAATGTTTCTTATCATATGTGACAATTTTTATAAGCACTTTTCAATAATTGTTATCATGAAAATCTTGGAATGATCTTCATTCAACTTCATTGACCAATAAATTTATTGTTTCTAAGCCAACACTTCATCTTGTCCTCCACATCCTTTTCTACCTCAATATACACCTCTAACTTCTCATCTGCTTCGGTCTTCGACGTCAACTCTGTCTCCAAATCCACCTCCAACCCCGCCTCTGACCCCACCTTTTCCTTCTCCATTTCCCAAAAATTTTATTTTTTTAGTTCATTGCTTCTAAAAAGATTTATTTGCTTCATTATACATCTCCTTGAGAAAGAGATCAAAAATAATATATAAGCATTAAAACACTAATGATTCACACCCAAAATATATTTATAAGGATATAATTCATACTAAATCATAGACCTAGTAGGCAATCAACTAAATTTTTTTGTTCGTATTCATTCTAACAAAATGCACGTTTCCCACTCATCTCTAATAAAATATACTTTTTCATTTGAGTATGATTTTTGTGGGTAATCTTTATAATACTGAGAAAATATAGAAAAGTAAATTATTATGAAAAATATTTCATGAAAGTTTTATTACCATTGGAAATTATCTACATGGGGATGCTACTCTTTTCATGATTTATAATATCTCTACTAAATTTTAAATCATAATATCTATAATCGATTTCATTATCTTACTTGGGACACAATAGATACATTAAAAAAATAATTAAATTGTTTTGAAATGTTTATATTGTTAAATATTTCTATATATACCTTAATTCAGTTCTATTGGTAGTAATTGATAGGCTTTATCTCTTCTGACACCGACTTCCTGCATTGAATTTTCCAATATTGAGTGATCGCACTATTATTACAAAATTATTGTTAAAACACAAAATGAAACATATAATTCATATTTTGTCTATAAAATGTTTATTTTAGTGTATTAAACACTCACAATACAAATAATTTGTGATCATTTGGTCAGATATCCATTCATTATATCCAAAAAATAAATATTTAGGGTGTCATGATTGACTATGATCAACATCCAATACTCCATAAAAAATAAGTAAATAAAAAATTAAAAAATATATTTTATGTGTTTAGATTATAGAGTTTTACTTCTATATTATAGGAATAAAAAATAATATGTTTTCTAAAAAATTTTATTCAAACTCTTTGAGTAACTCATCTTTTTTTCCTCTCCAGATTCTTTATTATCCAAATAAAGTATTACTATAGAAATCATACAGAGATTAATAAATATAAATCTTTACTTGCATGATCATTACATTATATAGGAGTAATTTAAACACCTATGGAAAAAATGGATAGTTATTTACTTTAATAAACATATTATATCCCTATTTGGATAGACGTATTATGAAAAAGTATCTAATGTATGTAATCACAATAGAGACACCCAACTATTCACGCATGAGAATCTCAGTTATAATCTCGTGAAAAACTACATTTATCATGAAACATACATATATTTATTATTCATATAGAATTTATTATATATTTTTATCTTTAAAAGTTTTCTATGCATGAATTTGTAATGATAGTAAAGTTTTTCCTAGAACTGGTGGGGAGAAGGTACTGTTAGAATGTTGTTTTGATTTCTTATTCAATTGATTAGATTTTCTTAATTCATCCTTCCATTTTGCATAGATTTATCCATCTGTAATATCATACATAACTTATACCTTCCATAATCAATAATTATAGTTTTATCATATGAATAATTTGTTAAATACATACCCCATTTATTTTTATACGATTATATGTCCATGCTATGAAATCTCCAATAGCATCACAGACCAATATAATATTTAAATCATCAAATAGAACAGGAAACACATTAGTCGAATCATGACCTACTTCAATCTCCAATCTCATGTTATATTTTTGGAGTTATGTAAGGTGTAGATTATTCCCCAATATATTATACATTGTACCATTTACAACACCGCAGTGTGTGGTAGTTGGCAGATAAAAATAACATACAACTGTACCCAATAGAATTTTTGTCATATAATGTTATCAGAAGTCATTTTATTATCATTTAATAGAAATATTAATGATAAAATTAATTACCTCTGATAAGGTATTCTGTTAGGGGGAATAACAAGCCTTAAAGTAGTGGGATTATTTGGTTCATGTTTGGGTCATTGCTCACCTTCAGATTTTCTTTGATCCTTTCTCATACATTGGTCTACCAAAACCAAAATGAACAACAATATTTTGTAGTGAGTCAATTTTTTTCTATAATCATCTCACCATATAATATTTATTTTTGTGGGATTTTATCCACTTGTAATATTTTCAAGGATAGAATCTAAAACCTAATCCTCTAACGCAATCATATTGTTCTAGCCACTTTAAATCTTGCTAAACTAGATTTTCTTTTGGAATGGTTATTGTTGATTCATGTGTCTAAATTATATTAAAATATATATTATTAATTAGGTATTTTTATGTAATAGTTTTATAAATAACAACTAATTACAATTATTCCATTATTATACATGTATCCTATACTATTTTTGTGTTTTCATCAACTAGTTTACCCTCCTTATTTACAAGATCCTCCTTCCATATCCCATGACATGGGATAGATGTGACATAAAATATTTATTCATTAATCTTATTATAAAAATGGGAACTTATGTTGTTTCATATCATATTTTTGAACATTTAATTTTGATTTAAAATAAATTCCAATTTTTTCTCTAATGATGCGTACTTTATCCTTACTTTGCGATAGGGGTAAATTTATTTTTAAGCATTATATTTATTTTTAGAAATATTTTTTTTTCTATCATAAATGAATAATTTTGTATAAATTTTTATAAAATAAACGATTTCAATAATATATTATTGAATGTAATAAATCTAAAATTAATTATTATTACAACTATTGATGAAATTGGTCCATGTTTCCTACTGTATAATGTGTGCATAAACAATTGGTGGGTGTGATTTACATTCCCCTCAGCACCCAAAGATACAACTTCATAAGAAGATTCTGGAAGACTATATATGTTATTCCAACAAAAATTATGACTAATTTCTTATTGATTATTTGAAATATATTAACTCTACAAAGAATAATACAAATTAATTCAATGTCTCGTTAATTTTTTTTTAAATAGAGAATGTATATTGTAACCTAACAGTTATATCATTCCAAAGGATTTTATCTTATTATAGGATATACATGGAGCTATGAATCAATATAAACTGGAACATTAATCGTAATTGTGATCCCAAGATTAAAAATTAATATTAAATTTTTGGGGTTAGTAGGTTGGTCACATTGATTCCAACCAACCAGAAATTTTACTCCCTAACTCATTACTTGGATAATTTTATTCAGCCCCGTGATGTTGCATCGTTGTTGATTTTCTTCACCAAATTATTTTTGGTCCTATAATAATTCAACAATTTCATAATCAATAGTCCCTTATTACTTGGTATTGGTAACATTATAAGGTATATGAGAAATTGTCTATATGATAAGTCATACATTTAATTTATTTTCAATAACAACAATGTATACACAAAGTAAGGATTTGAGAAGGGCTATATGCATGATCAATTTCAAACATTATGAACTATTTAACATCATCTTCATACTCTTTTTTCAAATGATTAGCATGCATCCTTTTTTAAGGAAATGGGTAATTAAATATAAGAAACAAATTTACCCACTATGGTAGGTATAATCCTTCAAATTCCTCTAATGGTGAATGTTATAGACCACCGCCATCCTCACCAACTTCATCTACTGAATAGTTATTATTGCGTTCTATTGGCTGATACTCATCCTCTATATTTTTTGGACACCATCTTATGTTTCTTGAACTAATATATCAATATTTCATCTCATATTGGGTACTGGTGATCATTTTGGATGACTTCTAATTAGAGTACGTCAAACAACATAGAAGAGATGGGGGATGAGTCTCATGTTTATAATGCAATAATAACTAGAAGGAAAATAGTACTAGAAAGGATTATAGTTATCTTCTTAAAACCTTTTAAATTACCATATCTTAAAATAAAATCTCAAATCTCCTCTCAAAATTAAAAATGGTCCCCAACACTACAATGATAAAATCAACAGACCCACTAGCCCTCGATGAATCACTAAAATGTCTATAGTAACTCACATTATAACATACTATAACTATCCCTCACATAAAACCAAGAAATTAATATTTTTTTAAAAATTGTTTATACCACATATAATCTAAACCCGCTCAATTTAAAAAAAACCTAAATGAAAATTGAAATATGTCTTCTAATATATTATATTTTAAAAATGAAGTAAGGAACATTAAAATAACAATTGAAATATATATTGATTCCCATAATTTACAAAAATGGATATTCCATAATATATTAATTTTTCTAGATGACTATTTTCTCTCCCCACACATATCCTATATTCCAGCTTCTATTAGCATTTCTAGAATCCCTATTCACTACAATTATCATCTTTGGAGAAAACGAAAGCTGATGAAAATGTATGAATCTTTATTTTTCTCCTAAGATGATAATTGTAGGAAAGATGAAGCCAAAATCAGGGTCAGAGAGCACTGATCATCGTAGGAGGAATAACATCAAGAGTCATATTGGAACCCCTTTAAATTTATCAAGATTTAAGGGGAAGATAATAAAAATGGTGCATTTGTGATATTTTTTTCTCTCACAAAAATGTTGTAACACGATTATTTTCAGAAGGTTACCCATCATAGAAGTATATTATTCCAATTATTCCTAACCGTGGAGTTATAATAGGATCCAGTGTGACTACACCAAAATTAAAATTAATTTTTGATGAAGTGGTTTCAAAAGTAACCATGTGAGTCACACAAGAAAATGCATAACATGAAACCAAAAAAATTTATTCACTATGTTTTGATTAATTTTAAAGTTTCATTTTTGGTGTTATCAAGAAGTAGTAAATTTGGATGATAGAATGATAAAAGAGTTTAATAATGGGTTGGGAGATGTAGTATTCAACAAAAGGGATATGGGTTTGACATAGATTAAAGAATACAGTTTTTGTGGGAGTTATGTCATCAAGGAACATTGAAACCAAAATGATGGGGGGATTCTAGAAAGAAAGAGGGGGTCTAATCCACCACAATGAGATGGAAGGAAAGAAAGAATCAGAGGATGGATGAGATAACAGTTGTGAGGTTTTGTTGTACTAGAGTATTGAAGTATTACATATATGTACAATACAATAAAATTTTTCATGTAAGATGCATGAAAATGTCGAATTTTATTAATTAAGTGTATTGTATTGTATATCAATCTTTTCAAACTTAATTATTATTTAATCAAACTTATTTGTGAATCCTATGATCCTTTGTAGCGTTAAAAATGATTATGAATTCCAATCCTTACTCAGAATCAAAGGACAATATCAAAAATTACAACATTATTAATCACATTGCTAAGGTTGTATGACCTCCATAAAAAATATATTTAACTTTATACCACAACTATAAAGACCCGTAAATTTCATGGAAATTTTTTTTATTTTTCTTTGGAATTTTACTAGAGCGCAGTTTCTGACGGCACCTGATTCCGAGGCCCGGTGTGCCCGGAATCATTTTCCGAAGTTTGGCTCGGGTACGTTCAGTGAACGGACGAGCGGGTTTTTCTAACTTTTGAACCGGTGCCCGGAATCGAATTCTGAGGGCACCGATGAAATCGCAGTGCCGATATTCGCATAGAAACGCCTCTTTCGGAGTTGCGTTTGCTCGAGTGTGGTTTTTAATTTTCGGGCTTAAAGTTGAGAAATAAAATAATTTTGCGACAACTTTATTTTATTTCGCTTAAGCCACTTGGAAGCCACTTGAGGCCACTTAAAGGCGGCTTGAACTGAGTTGAACCGGATAGGATGCTATCCAGAAATATCCTACCCCCTTGGTAGGATATTTGTGAGGTGGGGCCCGCACGAGCCCCGCCGTTTCTTTCTGCTAAGAAACGCACCCGCGAAAACCCGTCTTAATGAAAGTCAACTGACGCGTTTCTTAAAAATCTTAACAGAACATTTAATTGGGCGGTTTATTTCGTGAATTAAATGGGCTGTTTCTTTCGTTGAATTAATTCAACGAAATTAATTCAATCGTTTCTTATCCTGTTTTCGTGTGTTGGCATGTTAATAAAATAAGACCAACCAAAACCTTTTGGGGGATTACTGGTTGAGACAGAATCCTGGTTCCTCTTCCTCCTTCGCGAAGAACGCGAAGAACGCGAAAAACGTGAAGAACGTGAAGAACGCCGAACCCGGAAATCGACGACGCGACGCCGTGATCCGCAACGCCGACAACGTTCTTCTGCGACGTCTCTTCCTCCGCGACAGATCTTCGATCGGCTGCTTGAGGTAAGAGTCTCGGACCTTCCTTTTTATCTCATTCGTGGTTCTTAACCAAAAACACGGATTTAATTAATTAAATTAAATCTGTTGTTTCATGGTCCTTTGAGTTCGCCGACTCAACACCGGATTCCATGACGACGCGATGCCTCCCTGTGACAACGCGACGATCCCTCTCTTCCGCGACGAGCTTTTCCGCGAAGAACGCCTGCGCGCGACGATCGACGAGGTAGGGATTTTATAATTTGGAATACCCCTCTTTATTCCCGTGAAAGTTCTTTAAAAATTAAAGAACCGGTTTCTATTGAACAATTTTATTTTATTAAAATTGTCGGTTCATGTGTTGAACAAATTTTCTCCCGGCTGTTTATCTCTAACGCGGAGGGCGCGGGCCAAACGAACACGGCCCGACGACCCTCTGTCGTTCTTCTTTTTCTGCGGATTTGACGGGCGACGACGGAACGTTCCGCAACGGATGTTTGATGATTCCGTAGTGAAGGACGAGTCCCGGGAGGAGCAGCGGCGCAGGCGGGAACGAAATCAGACCACCGGAGCGATCCCGGTGGCCCGCGGAACTCGCCAGCGGAGCGGGTCGCCGGCGCGGCGCGGCGGCACCCGCGGACCCGCGGCCGCGCGGGTCCGGTGCCCTCGGACGCGGCTGAAGCCGCGTCCCGACTCAACGCGGCCCCACGCGGGGGGCCGCGGCACCACTTGGCTGCGGGGGGCGGTGCCCCGCGTGCCTCGGTCGTTCGACCGCATGGCAGAACCGGGCCCGGCCGGTCCCACCAGCCAGGCCGCGCCCGGGCCGGACCGGGTCGGACCGGGTCGACCTGGTTCGGCCGACTCCTGGGGGGGTCAGGCCGGGTCGGCCCGGGTCGGCCCGGGCCCGGACCCCCGTCTTCAGACAGTTTTTCGTTCAAACGCCCGTAACTTGAGCTACGGGCCTCTGAACGACGCGCCGTCAGCGGCAACGCGATCCTTGGATCGAGACGGTCTTTCGATATACTATACTCAAGGTGCACCTTCCTTTTCGGGAGCCTACGTAGTTAAAACTCCGTAGTTAAGCGTGCTTGGCCTAGAGCAGTGATCAGGATGGGTGACCTCCTGGGAAGTTTCCCGGGGTGGGTGTGAGACGGAAAGGCCAATAACTAACAAACGAGGCGTCCGATTGACGTGCCGTCTGTTTCGTTGTTTTCCTCTAAGTGAGACGGGTCTTTTGGCATACTCCGCCCGAGGTTTGGACGCAGGTGGAGTACGGTCGGGTTGGTTTTGCCTTAAAACCAACCGGGCCCCTGGGACGAAAAATCCAATAACTCTCAGACCGGGCGTCCGATTGACGCGCCGTCTGCGACGTTGAGTTCCTGTTGTCGATACAGAACTTTTGGATACATCAACTTCGGACTTTGTGTCAGATGATGTATCAGCCTCTCGGCTCGTGGAGCGGACCCTTCCGAACGAGCTGCTATGTGCGGGAACCCTAGGCTAGTTGCGACTACTTCTTCGACAGTGACGACCATGCAGAGATCCTCAGTGGACTGCGGCGACGACTGTGCAGAGATCCTCCATGGACTCCGACGACGACCGTGCAGAGATCCTCAGTGGACTGCGACGACGACTGTGCAGAGATCCTCCGTGGACCCCGACAACGACCGTGCATAGATCCTCAGTGGACTGTGGCGACAACTGTGCGGAGATCCTCAATGGACTCTGACGACGACCGTGCAGAGATCCTCTGTGGACTCCGATGACGACCGTGCAGAGATCGTCCGTGGACTCCGACGACGACCGTGCAGAGATCCTCAGTGGACTGGGGCGACGACTGTGCAGAGATCCTCAGTGGACTGCGGCGACGACTGTGCAGAGATCCTCAGTGGACTGCGGCGACGACTGTGCAGAGATCCTCAGTGGACTGCGACGACTACTGCACTCAGCAATCCTACGTGGATCAGTGCTACCGATCCTGTGTGGGTCCGATCCTGCGTGGGTCAGCGCTCAGCGGTTCTGTGTGAGCCAATGCCTACAGGTCATGCGTGGGCCCGGTCATGTGTGGGCCCGATCCTGTGTGGGTCACTGCGAGGTTAGTACCTATCGATCCTTCGTGGGTCCGACGACTTAGATGGATCAGTGATCATCTTTATCGTCATCCGAAGAAGTATACACGTGTGAGCTGAATCTTTTGTTTACCTTGGGCGGTGGAGTGCTTGGTTGTAGCAGCATATCCTTGGCAGTGGAGCGCTCGGTTGTAGCGGCAGACCTGCGATACTGGAGACGAGCGTACAGAGTTCGGAGACCGTCTAGCCGGCTGAGACCTGAAGACTGCTCGACCGACTCGACTTGGAGTGAGTCGACTAGCCCAGTGGACGGAGCGCCCGGTATTCGGCGGTAGACCCACGGCGGACGGAGCGCCTGGTAGTGGCAGCAGACCCGCGGTACTCGACTGGAGGAGTGCCTCTGTAGGCTATTTGGGTGAGCGCCCGGTATTTGGCAGCAGACCCTCAGCGGACGGAGCGCCCGGTAGTTGGCATCAGACCCGCGGTACTCGATAGGAGGAGTACCTCAGCAGTCTTAGGTTAGTGAGCAGTACCTTAGAGTCATGACAGGACCACTGTACACATCAGAGGTGGGGCTCTTCAGCAGTTACGGTTTCGATAATGAAAATCCTGGTTTGAGCTGAGTCAATGATCCTTGTGTTTCTCTCCTTTGTGGATTGTGTTGAGCTATCCTGTGTGGATTTACAGTCTACTCTCATTTGTGGATTGTGTTGTTCCATCCTGTGTGGGTTTACATTTTCTTTCCTGTGTGGACTGGGTTGTGCTTGGGCTCGGACGTTGGAGCCAAACGAGAATTGATGACTTAGGTATATGTATGAGCATATACCTAAGCCGTGTCAGATGTTACTTCGTGATTGTATCCTTACTTTGCGGATTATCCTTTGTGGATTTCGGGAGACCTTCTGGGGTCTCGGGGTCCCTACTGAGTAGCTTATACTCACCCCTTCATCGGCTTTGCCCGCACTACGTTGTGTTGGTTGCAGGCGACGGACAACGCTGATCGTGGTGGAGGTGTGCGGAGCAGGACGGTACCTGGAGGTGGACCACTGGGCGGGACGTACTCGGAGCGGTCAGGTTGACCCGAGGAGTAGAGGAGGCTATCTGTACCCACCCTTGAGGTGGGATTTTCCCGAGGACGACTCGATGCTGCAGTTTTCCCTTTCAGTTGTTGTTTTTCCTTTCAGTTGTACTTTACTGTTGGGCTTGTATTTCCGGCCCCTTTTTCATTCAGCACAGCTTGTACAGTTTTTACTTAGTGTTTACTTTTCCGCTTGCTTACTCTGAGTGCTTGTTTACTTTTCAAAGGCAATGCCTTCCCTTTTTGTTGGGATTTATGCCTTGGTGCTAGTCGCCAGCCCCTGGCCTATGGAAGGCGGGCTTGGTGTAGTCACGGCACGGATCCCCAAGGACGGGTCGTGACAAATTGGTATCAGAGGTGGTCGGTTCTACGGGGGACTCTGATCTTTCTTCTATGTGAAGAAATAGTGTTCAGCGTATTGGGTGTGGTTATCAGTCCAAGGAGTCCAGTGTTGGTGCGGCAGCCGACGTATCCGTACACCAGGACCCTGAATTCTGATTTCCGACTTAGTGCACGAAAACATTGATTGCGTGTGTGTTCATGTTTTCTTTGTGATTACTTGTGCCAGCTCACCAGGTATACTGTCCTGACCGTGGCGCACCTGTTTCTTTCAGGATGGCCCCACGACGACAGCCAGCTAGGATTCCGAGAGTGGAGCGTGATGACAGCCCACCGAGCGTCGAGGACTCAGTACAGGGCCCGTTGACCGCAGAGGCACCAGCGGTACCTTTACCCGCCGAGCCCCCGATGCTTCCAGCACTAGCAGCTGACGATGCACGACGCCTCGGAGATCTGCACGAGTTCCAGCGCCAGCGACCACCCAGGTTCCATGGGGAGTCGGACCCCCAGGCAGCCGAGGACTGGCTGGAGGCGGTCGTCCGAGTTTTCAGGTTAGTGAGGACACCAGCAGACCTCATGGTGATCCTCGCAGCGAGTCTCCTGCACGCGGCAGTAGGCAGATGGTGGAGCTTGATGCTCTAGGTGCACGATGAGGCCTCCCTCATCTGGACGGACTTCGAGAGCCTCTTCCACTCAGAGTTCGTCCCGAACACTCTCTGTGCGGTGCGCATTCAGGAGCTTCTTCAGCTGCGGCAGGGCAGCTTGATGGTAGCCCAGTACGCGGCGAGGTTCACTGACCTTTCTCGCTACTCGACAGACATGGTACGGGACCCCTTCTTCCAGGCCCGGACCATCGAGCATGGATTGAGACACGAGATCAGGGCATCACTGATCTCCCTCAGCATCCCGACCCAGGCAGGAGTGCTAGAGTGAGCCCTTCTGATCGAGAGATTTCTGGCTGAGTCTACAGCGAGACCTACCGCAGGGCGGCAGGTGGTGGAGTCTTCGGCAGCAGGTAGCCGACAGATGACTCAGGGTTCCGGCAGACGACCTCGGGACACTGGCTCAGCAGTGCGGGGCAGACAGCGCGACGCCAACCTTTCGAGAGGCAGGCAGTGCTACTCGTGCGGCGGGCAGGGCCACATGGCTCGTGACTGCCCGACCCGCCGTACTGAGGAGCAGCAGACGGTAGAGGGGCCACCCAGGCAGAGGCAGAGGGTCGACCGTGGCGGTCCGCAGGGAGGAGGCGGACGAGGCAGAGGAGCTGGCCGAGCAGCAGGTGGTGGGCGATGCTTTGAGGCTCTGCCACCACCACCACCAGGCGGTCCACCCCGACCGCAGGGGACAGGAGGACATGGGAGAGCTCATCTTCAGGCAGCTGAGGCCTACGATCATGGGGCTCCGGGAGCAGATGGACAGGAGCAGGACTAGCTCCAGACCTGGAGACTTTTGTTCATGTTGTTTCTAATTTTGTTGATGTATGTTTGTAGATGCATTGTGTCTTTGTACTTGAGCTGCAATAATAAAAGACACCTTTTCTTGTGGAATTTACTTCCATGTCCTATCTTGTGTTGTTACTAAGAGGTTCCAGTTTTGACCGTTGACTTGACCCTCACTTGTGAGACATCTACTGGAGGAGACCCAGTTACCACACACTGATTCCGACAGTGTGACTCAACCCTTGGAGGCGAGAGTAACAGTTGGATCTCTTGGTAGTAGCGTCGAGGCCTTACGACGTCATCCTTGGTATGGATTAGTATCATCCATGTCGGGATTGACCGCATTAGGCGAAGAACGTGGTTCATCCAGGGGATGAGACCAGATTTCTCTTATCGGCAAGGAAGAAATCAAGGAAGCTCTAGTGGGACCAGAGGTGGTCCGGGCCACGATAGAGAAGGTCCAGGTGAGCACATGGGAGCGGAAGGCTCAGATGTGTTCTCAGTACCGCCTTTGTATCCCTAGTTTGTGTTGAAGCTTTACGGGGACGTAAATCCCTGTGGTGGGAGTAATGTAATGACCTGTAAATTTCAAGGAATTTTTTTTTATTTTTCTTTGGAATTTTACAAGAGCGCAGTTTCTGATGGCACCTGATTCCGAGGCCCGGTGTGCACGGAATCATTTTCCGAAGTTTGGCTCGGGTACGTTCAGTGAACGGACGAGCGAGTTTTTCTAACTTTTGAACCGGTGCCCGGAATCGAATTCTGAGGGCACCGATAAAATCGCAGCGCCGATATTCGCATAAAAACGCCTCTTTAGGAGTTGCGTTTGCTCGAGTGTGGTTTTTAATTTTCGTGCTTAAAGTTGAGAAATAAAATAATTTTGCGACAACTTTATTTTATTTCGCTTAAGCCACTTGGAAGCCACTTGAGGCCTCTTAAAGGCGGCTTGAACTGAGTTGAACCGGATAGGATGCTATCCAGAAATATCCTACCCCCTTTGTAGGATATTTTTGAGGTGGGTCCCGCACGAGCCCCGCCATTTCTTTCCGCTAAGAAACGCACCCGTGAAAACCCGTCTTAATGAAAGTCAACTGACGCGTTTCTTAAAAATCTTAACAGACCATTTAATTGGGCGGTTTATTTCGTGAATTAAATGGGCTGTTTCTTTCGTTGAATTAATTCAACGAATTAATTCAATCGTTTCTTATCCTGTTTTAGTGTGTTAGCATGTTAATAAAATAAGACCAACCAAAACCTTTTGGGGGATTACTGGTTGAGACAGAATCCTTGTTCCTCTTCCTCCTTCGTGAAGAACGCGAAGAACGCGAAGAACGCGAAAACGCGAAGAACGCCGAACCTGGAAATCGACGACGTGACGCCGTGATCCGCAACGCCGACAACGTTCTTCTGCGACGTCTCTTCCTCCGCGACGGATCATCGATCGGCTGCTTGAGGTAAGAGTCTCGAACCTTCCTTTTTATCTCATTCGTGGTTCTTAACCAAAAACACGGATTTAATTAATTAAATTAAATCTGTTGTTTCATGGTGCGTTGAGTTCGCCGACTCAACACCGGATTCCGCGACGACGCGACGCCTCCCCGCGACAACCCGACGATCCCTCTCTTCCGCGACGAGCTTTTCCGCGAAGAACGCCTGCGCGCGACGATCGACGAGGTAGGGATTTTATAATTTGGAATACCCCTCTTTATTCCCGTGAACGTTCTTTAAAAATTAAAGAACCAGTTTCTATTGAACAATTTTATTTTATTAAAATTGTCGGTTCATGTGTTGAACAAATTTTCTCCCGGTTGTTTATCTCTAACGCGGAGGGTGTGGGCCAAACGAACACAGCCCGATGACCCTCCGTCGTTCTTCTTTTTGTGAGGATTTGACGGGCGACGACGGAACGTGCCGCAACAGATGTTTGATGATTCCGCAGTGAAGGACGAGTCCCGGGAGGAGCAGCGGCGCAGGCGGGAACGAAATCAGACCACCGGAGCGATCCCGGTGGCCCGCGGAACTCGCCGGCAGAGCGGGTCACCGGCGCGGCGGCGCCGGCAGCCGGGAGCGGCGGCGCCCAGGCGCGCCGCCGGACAGGCCGCCGCGACTCAGCGCTTCGGCGGCGGCACCCGCGGACCCGCGACCGCGCGGGTCCGGTGCCCTCGGACGCGGCTGAGGCCGCGTCCCAACTCAACCCGGCCCCACGCGGGGGACCGCGGCACCACATGGCCGCGGGGGGCGGTGCCCCGCGTGCCTCGGCCGTTCGGCCGCTCGGCAGAACCGGGCCCGGCCGCGCCCGGGCCGGACCGTGTCGGACCGGGTCGACCCGGTTCGGCCGACTCCCGGGGGGGTCGGGCCGGGTCGGCCCGGGCCCGGACCCCCCGTCTTCAGACGGTTTTTCGTTCAAACGCCCGTAACTTGAGCTACGGGCCACGGAACGACGCGTCGTCAGCGGCAACGCGATCCTTGGATCGAGTCTGTCGTTTCGGTATACTATACTCAAGGTGCACCTTCCTTTTCGGGAGCCTACGTAGTTAAAACTCCGTAGTTAAGCGTGCTTGGCCTAGAGCAGTGATCAGGATGGGTGACCTCCTGGGAAGTTTCACAGGGTGGGTGTGAGACGGAAATGCCAATAACTAACAGACAGAGCGTCCGATTGACGTGTCGTCTGTTTCGTTGTTTTCCTCTATGTGAGACGGATCTTTTGGCATACTCCGCCCGAGGTTTGGACGCAGGTGGAGTACGGTCGGGTTGGTTTTGCCTTAAAACCAACCGGGCCCCTAGGACGAAAAATCCAATAACTCTCAGACCGGGCGTCCGATTGACGCGCCGTCTGCGACGTTGAGTTCTTCTTGTCGATACGGAACTTTTGGATACATCAACTTCGGACTTTGTGTTAGTTGATGTATCAGCCTCTCGGCTCGTGGAGCGGACCCTCCCGAACGAGCTGCTGTGTGCGGGAAGCCTAGGCTGGCTGCGACTGCTTCTTCGACAGCGACGACCGTGCAGAGATCCTCAGTAGACTGCGGCGACGACTGTGCAGAGATCCTCCGTGGACTCCGACGAGGACCGTGCAGAGATCCTCAGTGGACTGCGGCGACGACGGTGTAGAGATCCTCCGTGGACTCCAACGACGACCATGCTGAGATCCTCAGTGGACTGCGGAGACAACTGTGCGGAGATCCTCTGTGGACTCCAACAACGACCGTGCAGAGATCCTCCGTGGACTCCGACGACGACCGTGCAGAGATCCTCCGTGGACTCCGACGACGACCGTGCAGAGATCCTCAGTGGACTACGGCGACGACTGTGCAGAGATCCTCAGTGGACTGCGGCGACGACTGTGCAGAGATCCTCAGTGGACTGCGGCGACGACTGTGCAGATATCCTCAGTGGACTACGACGACTACTACACTCAGCGATCCTACGTGGATCTGTGCTACTGATCATGTGTGGGTCCGATCCTGCATGGGTCAGCGCTCAGCGGTTCTGTGTGAGCCAGTGCCTACAGGTCCTACGTGGGCCCGGTCCTGTGTGGGCCCGATCCAGTGTGGGTCACTGCGAGGTTAGTACCTATCGATCCTTCGTGGGTCCGAAGACTTAGATGGATCAGTGATCATCTTTATCGTCATCCAAAGAAGTATACATGTGTGAGCTGAATCTTCTGTTTACCTTGGGCGGTGGAGCGCTTGGTTGTAGCAGCATATCCTTGGCAGTGGAGCGCTCGGTTGTAGCGGCAGACCTGCGATACTGGAGACGAGCGTACATAGTTTGGAGACCGTGTAGCCGGCTGAGACCTGAAGACTGCTCGACCGACTCGACTTGGAGTGAGTCGACTAGCCAAGTGGACGGAGCGCCCGGTATTCGGCGGCAGACCCACGGCGGACGGAGCGCCTGGTAGTGGCAGCAGACCCATGGTACTCGATTGGAGGAGTGCCTCTGTAGGCTATTTGGGTGAGCTCCCGGTATTTGGCAGCAGACCCTCAGCAGACGGAGCACCCGGTAGTTGGCAGCAGACCCGCGATACTCGATAGGAGGAGTACCTCAGCAGTCTTAGGTTAGTGAGCAGTACCTTGGAGTCGTGACAGGACCACTGTACACTTCAGAGGTGGGGCTCTTCAGCAGTTACGGTTTCGATAATGAAAATCCTGGTTTGAGCTGAGTCAATGATCCTTGTGTTTCTCTCCTTTGTGGATTGTGTTGAGCTATCCTGTGTGGATTTACTGTCTACTCTCCTTTGTGGATTGTGTTGTTCCATCCTGTGTGGGTTTACGTTTGCTTTCCTCTGTGGACTGGGTTGTGCTTGGGCTCGGACGTTGGAGCCGAACGGGAATTGATGACTTAGGTATATGTATGGGCATATACCTAAGCCGTGTCAGATTTTACTTCGTGATTGTATCCTTCATTTGCGGATTATCCTTTGTGCATTTCGGGAGACCTTCAGGGGTCTCAGGGTCCCTACTGAGTAGCTTATACTCACCCCTTCATGGGCTTTTCCCGCACTACGTTGTGTTGGTTGCAGGCGACGGACATCGCTGATCGTGGTGGAGGTGTGCGGAGCAGGACGGTACCTGGAGGTGGACCACTGGGCGGGACGTACTCGGAGCGGTCAGGTGGACCCGAGGAGCAGAGGAGGCTATCTGTACCCACACTTCAGGTGGGATTTTCCAGAGGATGGCTCGACGCTACAGTTTTCCTTTTCAGTTGCTGTTTTTCCTTTCAGTTGTACTTTACTGTTGGGCTTGTATTTCCGGCCCCTTTTTCTTTCAGCACAGCTTGTACAGTTTTTACTTAGTGTATACTTTTCCGCTTGCTTACTCTGAGTGCTTGTTTACTTTTCAAAGGCAATGCCTTCCCTTTTTGTTGGGATTTACGCCTTGGTGCTAGTCGCCAGACCCTGGCCTATGGAAGGCGGGTTTGGGGTAGTCACGGCACGGGCCCCGAGGACGGGTCGTGACAACAACACACCACTAAAGATAATGTAATATGTGCAAATAAATTTCTCTATAACTGGAAATAATTTATCGATTCATTTTTGGTAAAAATTACTGAAATTATAAATATAATATAATATTGCTAAGACACAATAAATTTTCTAATATTTTACAAAAGTTTATCATAACACCATTAATAATTCTTACATCTAGTATATCTTCATCTCGTTATTCAATAATATATTCAACATGTGATGTTTTATTGAAATTTATATTCAAATTGTGTATGAACAAAAAAATAGTCAAATGGAAGAAAATATATATGAACCATCATAAGATTCAATCATTGTATGACATTGCAACAAAATTCTTTCATTTATTTTATTATATCACTTATGCGGCACTAAAACACCAATACTAATTAAGATAGAATCCATACCTATCATTCTATGAAATTTAATGAAGGTAATTTTCTCAATAGATATACATATATTCATGATTATTTTTATTATCTTAATTTATTTTTCATATTCATGTACACACCATACTGCGAAAAAAGATTTAAAAAATGACAATCCATACTATCAAAAAATAAACAAGAAATAATATAATAGAAACATCAAGAAAATCACCATTAATTGTTACAATGGATGGAAACATCTAGAAAATCACCATCAATTGTTACAATGGATGTAGATGTAGTTCACTATAGCCTCGTATGAAGTTCAAATGAGTTTATATAGAAGGAGTGGTGTTGTGTAGGTATAAGAGAGGGGGGGGGGGGGGACATGAGATTTAGGCTTCTTCATGGTTAAAAAAACAAAAAAACACAATATGCCGAACCGAAAAAATCATTCAATAGGAGGGGAAAATGGGGAAATCACATACCATGGACTATAACCATGATTTTTCTCAGATAACGTAGAGGGGTAGCACCGACAGCAGGGGATTCCTGTGAGGGATTGAGAATCACGACTAAATGAATCGTGATTAGGGTTCTTTTAAATAGATCGAGGGCACTTTCATCAATTCATTCAACAAATCACTGATAAAGAGCCCTTTCATTATCACTAAATTGATAAGGGATGATAAAAGACATCTTTGTGAGAACTTTTTATGCATTGATAAAGATCTATCATTATCACTGCTAAAAAATGTTTATAAAATGAACCTTTTTAATTATAATTAGCAATAAATAAATTTGTAAAAAAATTAATATAATTATAAATTTGTTTATTATTATTTTATAATTATTTAAATATATAATTATTTATTTATAATTACATTAATAATTTTTTTAATTTTTTTATAATTATAAATATATAATTTTATAAATACAGCAAATATACATTTATAAATATATTTGGAATTATTTCTAATTATATACTTATAATTTTAAATATATTTATATAATCATATATATTTATATAATTATATATACATTTAATATATATAAATAAATATAAATATTTGAAAAATATACTTTATTTAAATATATTTATTATAATTTTATAATTATAAATATATTTATATCATTATATGAATTTATATAAATATATATGTATGTTTAATAAATATATATAAATATAAATATATTCATTATTTAAATAAATTTATTATAATTATATATATATATATATTTAGATCATTATATATATATAATTATATATGTATTTTTTAAATAAATATATATAAATAAAAATATATTCGTTATTTAAATAAATTTATTATACTTTTTTAATTATTTAAATATATATAATTAATAATAAATGATTATATTAATAATTATTTACAATTATATAAACACTTTTTAAAAAATATTTATTTATTTATAATAATTATAAATATATAATTTTATTAATATAGTCAATATACATCTATAAATATTTTTATTTATAATCATTTATCTAAAAATATATTTTGAACATTATTAATAAATATAAAATAATAAATTCATGCATTTTAAAAATGAGTGAAATTGAATAATTAAAAATTACTACACTTTAGAAAAATTGAAAAAATAGATAAGTTTTAATAAATAAATATAAATTATTGAAAAAAATATCGATATATGTATATTTAAGTAATGATGAATACATACTAAAAATACCAAAACATAGTAAATAAATATAAATAAATAAATAATAGAGAATGATTATTAATTCAAAAATTAAATTAAAAAAAATATTAAAAAGGATTAAATAATACATAACTATAATAATATTAAAATTAAATACATAAAATTTAATAATTAAAAACATACTATATTAGATTTATCATGTTATAATGAAATTAAAAAATATAAAAAAATTTGAATAAATTACATAAATATAAGGAATATGTTAATAAGATTTCATTAATTGCATTAATAATTGTGTGTGTGTTTGTTGTATATAAAAATTCATTAATTATGTATATGTATATGAAATCAATGTTACAAACATTTGATATATGGTAAATTGAACAATCAATCAACGTTAAAAATGAAAAAGTCATTAATATGTTTTTAATTATTACATTTTATTCATTATATATATATTTATCTATAATATAAATTATTATTTACTATCTATAATTAATATATATATTATAGTTATTCATTTTTTTTAATAACTTTGTATCATTACCAAAATTTTATATGTTTTTTGTAATTTATTAAATTTTAATTTTTTTCTTTAAATATTAAAAATTAATTTTTTTGGAAGAAATATAATTATTATAATTTATTAACTTTAAATATTTATATTTAATATATAATTTTGATTAATATTTATAATAAATATATGTATATCAAATTTACTCATTTTTAAAAATAATTATTTAATTAATAAATGTTAAAATTTTTCTTAAGTAACTTTATTTAATTTTTTTTGTTTATTTCATTTTACATATATATATATATTAAATATATATTATTTATAAATTTTAAATATTTATATATGTGTAAATTCAATATATTTAATTTTATTAATTATTATTTAATTAATAAAATTGTTAATATATATATATTTTTAAAAAAATTTCTATTTTATTATTTCTTTTTATTATGGAGATTTTTTAGTGATAAAAATATGATGATAATTTCTACCCTTTATTCGTTCTACAAATAAACCATTAATAAATGTTATGCTTCATTAGCACAATATAAAATTATTGATAAATGACACCCATTATTAGTTCTAAAAAAAGCATCGATAAAGGGTACTGTTCATTAGTGATTTTTAGCACTCATAAAAGGCTCCCATAATAATCACACATTTTAGTGCTAATAAAGGTCACCTTTATCAGTTCATTTTTTCCAGTGCTCTTAAAGGTCGGTTTTGTAGTAATATTAAATTGAGCAGTATTTTTGTGGAAGAAAACGTGGAAGACCACTTGATAAAAAACCTAAACTCAGAAGGAGCATGATTATTGTCTGAGGTTTAGCAGACAGAAATTCATAGCTAGTTAGATCTAGTGTAAGTGATAGTATTATAGAGTTAGTTTCTTATGACCATGTTAGTTTACATTAGTTATATATATGTTTGATAACTTGAACATTAATTATACATCTTATGAAATAATTTACATTGTTGTATTGGATTTAATGTAATAATGTCTTAGATTATATGTCGCATTGATAATGTTATAATAGTTCCCCACAATGATGAGAACCATTAAGTGCTATGATAATATTCTCAACATATTTATGTGGTGGGATGACATACTATGATGGGACATAAAGTATTTAGACCTTCATGTGTGAGAACTCATATGTGGATGAGGCTTCTTCACATTATGTTCCCACATGGTAATCTCCAAGATGGGAGAATATGATAACAGACCAACTAATAAGAATTCTGCATGTTTTGGTGCCAAATTATGTTCCTATCTATTAGAATATGCAATGATCCTTAGATATTAATATTATTATTGATTCATGTCATGACTCATGCACAAATATTTACAAATTAAAATTAATAAACTATATATTGGTGGTTACTAGGGTATGATGGTTGTGTCCCGATTGACATGTCATTAATGGATAAATTGACGAAGGATTTGTCCCTTCCATCTATTTTAGAGTTTATATATCGACTATATGATTGGAATATAACTGTCACCAAAACTCTTTGACCATGGTGTAATGAAGGTTTTACTTTTTATAATCAAAGAAGTTCACATATTGAAAATAGGTTGATGACATTGTAATGTAACGTCATTGAGGAAATATTGTAAAAAAGGGATTATCTTACACATTTAATGTTCGAATGTGGGTTTCATTAATATGAAATTAAGTTATTTCTATTGGACGTATAAACAAAATTCTAAACAATAATATTGGACTTTAAGAAATCCCACATAATACCAACAAGAAAAAATATGGGAGGGTAACACACTAAGTGTTTCCATTGATCTCAATTAAACTCTATTATAATTTAATTAATGGAAGAAATATTATTCTCAAGACATGAATAAAATTTTATTTAAGTTAAATTGATTGAATAAATTTATTAAATATTTATTCACCAGCACGTGAATACAAATATATATATTTTAATTTTATTGAATATTTTGTAAATATTTATTTTCCTGTACATGAATGAAATATTTATTTATGAATAATATATTTATTTGGATATTTAATAAATAATTAATAGTTAAAGAAATCCAAGAGCACATCTCGTTATAAAATATTTTTATAAGGAGGTAAATTTATTTTTATCAATTTTTTCATGTTGGTGCACCACAAAATATTAAAAATATTATAATGTGGTATTAAGTTTATTAGAGATAATAAATTTTATTTAATGGAAAACATCCAATTATATTATATTTTTTCCTAAATCCTAACATTATAAATAAATGGTTATTTCTATTGTATATTGCATGGAAAATTGTGGATCGAGAATTTTTTAGCATAAAAAATCCTCTCTTGATCCCTCCTTATCTATACCTCTCATGAATGTGAAATGAGAGAGAGATTTATTAAATACCTAAGAAGAAGAGATCATGAACTATGAATAAATGACATTCGATTCACTACGCTAGCATCTAGAGACCGAGTGTTGTTTCTTAGAGATCATTATGGAATATGTGGATCACCACTAGAGTGATTATATCCTTGTAAACATATATCACAATAAATTCACTATGAATGGGATTTTCAGATGATCAATATTCTTCAAGTAAGAGTGCTCTTAAGCGTAGGTATTTATGTATTCAGATATTAAATAAATTAATTTGAAATTTAATGTGAAATATTGTTACCAATTGTTTTGGGAAATGATTATTAAAATAAATTTTAATATATCACCCTCAACCACATGGTTCCACTCCACCCAAAAAAAACACATATGAGGATCAATACCAAATCGTTGAGTGTATTATCATTGTTCTTCAATTTCCTTTTCCATCTTCTAAATAATCAATATATTCCTTTATTATTGAATTTCTTCTATAGAATACTAAAAATAATTGTTCTTCCACATTATTATTCCATTGACATATTCCTTTCCATGATTTCCAAATATCAAAGCATTACACACTTTAAATAAATTTCATTTTCAAATTTCCTTGTGTCCCATTCTCATTAACACTTAAATTTTGTCATTAATAAAATAATTAACACCTCATTTATTTTTTAAATCATATTTCAATATGATAATAATACTTAAATATTTTAATACAAACCTCCCACCATGACATATACTATAATTCAAATTGGAATGGTTGAGTCTGCTTACGAAACTATGCATCAGAGACAATGTTACGATCACATATACATCCCATAAACACCAACATCATGGAATTTCAAATTTTTATGATCCTTGAATTACTATTGAATTTCACACTCCAAATCATGAAATATTCTAACATTTTCTGATATTCTATGCAAAGCAACCTTCACTATTCTCTCCCCTTATTTAAAAGAAAGTAGTAATCTAAATATGAATAATGTATTGCACCGTTATAGAAGTTCTTTATTTTTACTATTTAGTTATAGACACATGATGTTGACTATGGATTCATATTTTTCGAATTAATACCTCTATGTTTACCATAAAAAATTTTCAACACAATATCACCATGTCACCCAACATAATTAGAACCATCTCCCTATTTCATGAACTCAAAATGTAACTACGATTTATGGGCCACACTAAAATGAGTTACCCCTATTGTAATCCAAATAAAAATGATATATTATAGAATGATGATTCAAATCCATATTTTTTGAAATTATAAAAAAAATTATGATTAGTGGGAACTAGGTATAAGAAAAACTAGGGACAAAAAAACCACACTGTTTACAAAAAACACCCATCCCCACTTAGGAAATGAACTGTTAAAAATTTTAATTCTGAAAACCACCCCCTAACAGAAACCCATTGCATCTCTAATTAACAATCTAATAGAAATCCATCTAAATCAAAACCAAACATCAAGTTGGTAGCCTATGTGGAATAATTAATTCCCATAGTGTTATTGAATTTATAAATTTAATACATGAATCAAACAAAACACAAAACTACAGGGTAATGTAGGATATTCAAGTCTGAGGTCGAACCCACAAAGATAGGGTTCTAGTGAATTTTAATTTTCATAAAAAATAATAGATTAATTTATGATTGAAATATAGTCTAGTAAATTGGATGTGAGAATGATGGATGTTGATGTTTATGAAAAATAGAAAATGATCTTTGAAATTTCAACATCAGGTTCATTTTTTATTAGGGTATAATATGATGATATCAATATCATTTTGTGTTAGAACCAAGTTTAGGAGAATCTAATTATCATTATAGAAAACCCCAAACCCCTGATTTCCCCTTTTCACATTGGTATTTTTATTTCAGGTTTTAAATGATCCAATAATATAAAACCATATTTAATCATAGAGGAATGTTCACCATCTGATCATAGTGAGGATTTTTCACTAGTCAATGCTTTAAAAGTATCACCTTCTCACTAATCACACAATATCCACACATGATTTATTTAAAAGAAGATAATGGAAAAATTAAGGCCGTAGAAAAAACAAAAAAAAATGTAATTAATAAATAAAATACCAAAAATAATAAACACCCTTTAATTATAGTATCTTTTCACATGGTATACTACCTCATGATCTCCTTTATGGGGTAGGAAAATAATGATCCTATTATAATCATCATGATAATGACAATCATCAATCCTTAGGTATGGTGCCTCCTGGTTGAGTGCTTTTAGTGGAACCCTAGCCCTCTTATTTATTAGAATTAATGTGGCTCAGTTATAATTTTATTAGCAATAAATATGGTCATTGAATTCAATCCATGTTATCCTCAATGTTTAATTGTCATTAAATTCATAAATAGAAGGTCATCTATTGGAAATACGAACAAATTATGCATTTATTGGGAATATCCCGTAACTTTCATGCCCTGTAATGTTTTCACATCATGAATTGGAGTCACATCCTATAATGTTTTCACACCCTGTAATTGTTTCACATCCTGAAATACTTATAGGATCTAAATATCATGTTTTTAGCTGTCAAATCTCTATTTCACCTGGGTTCTTCTATTTAATCTCTTGAGAGCGTTCCACTGATATCTTTTATTAAGGGAATCCTTATTTTAGTATAATATTTGTATTTTTGGATTATTTTTCTAATTTCCAATAAATTAATTTATCCCCCCCACATATTAAAAATTAAATAAAATATGAATATAAGCATTAATCATTTATATATCAATAGTGGTGAATTTTATTGCTAAAAAGTATACATATAATGTACATATCAAATAACTTACACTTGAATTCATACTTTTCCTCAAGGATAGAATATCAGAATACTAAATATGATGCTCACCATATCATGATATAAATTCAATATGAATAAAAAATTAATTAAATGAGAAGTTAAAAATTCAAACAATTCATATGAAAATTAATCCACACCTTTTTTAATGGAACATAACAATCATGTATTTTAATTTTCTCAATTGAAATAAACATAAATTTTCATTCATCCATTTTTGATTTTTCAATTAATTATTAATAATCATACCATTTTCAATTTACCTCAATTTAACATTTTATATATTCATTAGGTTACAATTTTTGATAGATATAAACACATAATATAAGAACATGTCACTTACCATAGGCTTGAAAGACATCTACTATCTCTACCACATAAAAATTAAAAAAAATTATCATGAGGTCTTCATCATGAGGTTAAAATGACATGGCTAAGGGAAGGAGAGTGATGGCATAAAAAATAAATATCAAAATGGTGGTTTGAATCTAAATTATCTTTCATTATATCAAAATATAGGCACTATGAAAACATCCCTCTAAATATTTTGTTTCCCTATCCCCCCAAAAGCTCAAAGCGGGATCATGAAAAAAATCAACATAATGAATGAATTATCCTCACTTTATATTTTTATATTTTTTTCCAAAAAAAATATTTATGAAAAATATCACATCCACCACTTAATAAACTATGATCTAAAACTAATCATTCTAAAAATTGTTTGTTTTTATCCTCCTAAGACACAACTCATTTTTTTATTTTTTCAGCATGAGAATTGAAAAATTGAATTCCTTGAATTATATAATTTTCTCTCCCAAAATAAAAAAAACATAAATAATATATAATCAATGAAGTATTTACCTATCAACCATTGAAAGTATGTCCACAAAAATTATTATTTAAAATATCCTGTAATATTTTTAGAGTAAGGTATGAAAGGATAAAATATTCTTGCAACTCTTATTGTTTACTAATAAGGATATCCATGGGTTTTACAAATTAAAATTGATTAATTTAAGATGGGTAAACTCATAAAGGTTTAATCAAAATAAGAATTAATAATATTAATGGTGATTATGTTTATTCATATATTTGATATGATTCCTAGAATATGTCATAAGAGAACATACCAGAGTCACTCAAGAATTATACATAAGGAATAGATGGGAAATATAAGGCTTGTAAAATGAATTAAAAATGAGAATGAAAGGGATGAGACATCAAATCATGGGAATTAATAAAAATAATTAAATAAATTAATGCAAATATAAAAAATTTGATGTTAGTCCAAAGAGTTGAGAAATTTCATTTACAACAATTAATATTCTCCTCTAAATCGGGATTTGATAAATCCTAATCCATATGGTGTTATCTACAAATTATATCACCCATCCTTTTCATTAAAATTTATTAATAATGAAATTTAGATTCATGCTATAGAATGTGCAGTAGGTTGTTAATATAACATCCTAGGTAAAAAAAAGATTAATACATTTTAATATTTATTAATATTTGTGAATTAAATATTAATTTTACTTTAAAGGGGTTTCTATGTTCGATGGCATACCCGATATGCAACAACGAGTTTCTTTGAAATATTACGTTGCACACTAGTAATATAATAATATTATTTTAAATGGTAGTTAACCCGTAGCTTTTTTATTGGCGGGAATGAATAGAAATAACTAAAATATCATTATATATGTTTCTTAAATATTTTTACATTTATCCAATAAAAGATAAAGTCTTAAAATAAGGAAAGAATTCAATTTGACCATAGATACTGTAATATTCACTAAAAGGTCGACTTATCGCCATTTGATGGAGAACCCTATTTAAATATAGTTTTGGTCACTCCTATACATTCTATTTGACCAAATAAAATTCTTATTTATAATTGGGACATCAAAATTTACTTTGTGTAAATTTTTGGTATTTTTTCGATAAATTTCATTTTTTAATGAATAGAGAAAAATGTTGTATTTTTATTCAAAAATATTTTTAATCTAATTTATTTATATGAATATATTATTTTCTGAATTTGTTATAAATTTAATTAGAATATACTTTTACCGTTTAATCCAATGGTGGTCATTGAAATTAATTTCACTTTGAAATTGGACTAAAACTAGTGTCAATCTTTTGATATATATTGTTTAATAAAAACATTTTATTTGTTTTGAAAACGGGAATTAATTATTAAATTAATTAATTCAACTTATATGTTTTTAATTTTTTAAAATAGATATCATATTTGAATTAGGAATATCAAATATAGCTTAGGGGGATGTTTTGGTATTTTGCTGAAAAACTTCAATTTTTGATGAATAGTGAAACCACTAAGTGGAGTTAAAAAATGATTTTTCGTTTAAATAAAACATTACAACTTTTGTGAATTGAATTCCAACAATCCGACATACATGGTTGTCATTAGTGTATAAAATTTGGTTCAATGGGATGAAATTAATTTTTTGGTGAATAGTAACTTTTAAGTTTTATTAATCGCGATTAGAGGTAATTAGTGTAATTTAAGGTATAAATAATGTTATAATAATATAAAATTACCTTTACACATGTCCTAACCTTATTGGATGCGTCATGGCCAACCAAAAAAATCCATGGGTTAACTTTGGGACCCCATGGAGCCACTTGGTTAAGAAAATGACATTAATAACTTTTTATTTAAAGGTAAAATAAAAATGCCAGAAACATGTATTTTTTTACTAAAAAAACATTACATGGGGTTATACAAGTAATATGTTTCACTATAAATATTCACTATAAAGATAAAAGGATTTCCTACATCATGATAATTTTTTTTATAATTTTTAGACATTAAATAAATTAAATTATTTATGACACCATGATGATGCAGCGATAACCTCATTATTTAACGATTTAAATAAAATAAAATGATAATGGAAAATATATGCCCTACACTTGTCAAAAACCTATTTTATTGGTTTATTTATAACTCATATCACCATATACTCTAAATATATAATTTTGGGACCCTTAAAATCAAAAACTCATTATATAATAAATTAACATTTTATAACATTCCAAGAGTGCCCCTCCTCCCTCTTATAAAGGACCCCACCTCTACCCCCTTACCCACACCTCTCAAGCCATTGACTCGACCAATATCTGATCATTTTATCTCTCCACATCCCTCTCCTCATCCTAGAATCCATACCTTAGGTTTAAATCTCTTCAAGAAACCCCTTTTGTTCAAACCAAGAGGCGTTACCAGATTTAAAGGCAATGTCTTCAATTGTGTTCTTTTGTTTCATAATTCTTCTCCATCAACCTAAACAATTTTTATTACTTTCTTCTGTAAGAACACCAGTATCTTAAAAATACTAGGATGTCGTTATGAGTAGGATTTTATTTACGCTTACACACACCTCCGTCTAATGGTTATATAACATTCTGTTTTTGTGGTTGGTGAATTTGTTTCCCCACGAAACGATGATTGTTCACTCTTCTTTTAACACCCTTCATGGTGGACATTAATATGTCACTATATTTATATATGATATATATTATGTTTATGCTTTCCTTATGCTTCATTATTTTTAATTTATGATATACCTTTATGGTTTCCATTATGGGTAAACACGATAATTTCATTTTAGGAAGTGCGGACTACCTCCCCCTCAATGTGATTCGATTCATTAATGCCATATGTGGGACGTATAAAGGATGGAGTTAATGATATTATATATTATATTATTCTGGAATTATAATATACCTTTATATCATTATGATTTTACTCCATTAAATACGAAATAGAAATGAAAGTAGCGTTCATGCGTATATACGGCTTACCGTCTCCATGAACAGTGTATTTCATTTCGCACCTCTAAATGTTATGTACTATTATAAATACATGTATATGCTGGATATATATGATATATATGATATCAAAATCTGGAATATCACTCTGGATATAATGAACCTTTGACCACATGAACAACAGGTAATTGTAAGAAGTCCATTTTTGACTTAAGAACCAAATATCAACAAAACGAATATTATTAACTTAAATGATTACGTAATGTTTATAACATGGGAAAAGTTATATATATGGAATAATAAGCTTGAAAAAGGTTTTCAAGCAAGTATAAATTAGCAGTAGTTTTTTATTCAGGATATTAAAGAGTGATCGAGTTAGGTCGGACATGAGGTAAGGGACTTCGTCTCAATCTCCTTTCATTGAGGCATATTTTGTCCTAATACTAGAATTTCTTTTATACGGTGTATAAAACCCTTTGAATTTTAAATTTATAAAAAAGGAATATTTTTCTATGAAGTGTTTTACTAAACGACAAAAAGGAATGTTTCTTTTAACGTACGTAGAGACAATGACCTTTTCCGTTGCTGTGAGTATTATTTGGTCTTTGGAATCCTCAACAAGCCGTAATGTTTTTAAAATGAAATAAATACCATAAAATATTTTATGTATTTTGGTATTGAAAAGGGTGTTAATGATGGACTTGTTATGTCAATATATTTAAGTGATATATTGTGATATAAATGTGGAAATGTTTTCTTTCAATTATATTAGTTTTATATCTTATGATTTTATAATGGTACTTAGACATTTGAAGGGTGGTTATGTGATAAACCAAATGACGGGTGGTGTCGTGAAAACCAGGACGGGTGGTTATGTTATAACCTCCAATGCATTGGGTATTAATGTCAGCTGTATGGCTATTCTATTTGGTGATATGTGTGGAAGTCGACTCTATGGTTATTCCATTGAAGTATGTTTATGTCTCAAGTTACATTTATATGTTATGTGTTCATTATATGGGTTTTATGGTAATATTTTTGTTAAAAAATGGTATGTAATGATATTCTATTCAGTGAAGAGTATTTACTACTTCTTAAAGGTGAAAATTGTTACGTTGATAAAGTATTCATGGTTTAATTGATGTTTTGAAAAACTAATAGTTTTCCTTCTTTGTGTATCCCTTGCCGAGAATTTTATTCTCATCCCAAGTTTTTTTTTGAAATGTTTTTTCACAGGAAATAATGTGGAATAGGGTCAAGGATGGGATCAAGGAAACGTCATGCAGTCTTAAACATGGAACTAGACACCACTCTTTTTTTAAGAGTTCATGGTTGGTTTAAAAAAAGAAACTTTGTAGAAGTGTCTACTGTGTAACCTTTTGATATGTAATAGTTAAGATCTCATTATCTAAAACTCTAAACCTGAAAAGATCCTTAATGAGAATTATTCATTTAATTCTATATTAAGTGAGGATTAAGGCTGGGTCTTTATAGTTGGTATCAGAGGTCGGTTTGGACAACTTTAGGAGTTAGAAAATTGTTAAATTATAAATTAATTTATGGTATGATTGAAATGATATAGCATTTAAAGATTACCATGTTGCTTCACCTAAGATATTTCTGTGTTCAGAATGGTTTTTCGCAGAGGAAACAAGGCAGCTATGTTGGGACGATATCAGGAAGAAGACAACCTTACAAATCAGCAACCTGAGATGGTCAGAATCAGAATTGAATAGTTTGTTGTAGTGATGGATCAGTTGAATTCGGTGATAAAACTTGGTCGTGTTTACTGACGATATTTTGGATTATTCAAAAGGTAATGAGGAGCATGAAATTCATTTAAGGGTTATCTTTCAAACCTTAAAAGAAAAGAAACTATACAGAAAATTCAGAAAGTATGAGTTTTGGTTACAACAAATTTCTTTCCTTGGTCACATTGTTTCAAAAAATGGCATAACTATTGATCCTGCTAAAAAAAAGTTGTTGAAGAATGGCCAAGACCCACAAATGTAACCGAGACTTGTAGTTTTCTTGGTTTTGCAGGTTACTACCAAATGTTTGTGGAAAATGTTTCACGGGTATCTAGTCCAATGACTAAGCTAACTTAGAAGGGTGTTAAGTTTATCTGGACAAAAGAATGTGAAGATTGTTTTCAGGAGTGGAAAAGAAGATTGGTGAATGCTCCAGTTTTGGAACTTCCTTCCAGGAATGGCGAGATTTTTATATACAGTGATGCTTCATTGAAGGGACTTGGTTGTGTCCTTATGAAAAATTATCAGGTAATTTCTTATACTTCACGTCAGTTGAAAACTCATGAGTTAAATTACACTACACATGATTTGGAATTAGTTTTTGTGGTTTTCGCTTTAAAATTTTGGAGGCATCATTTGTATGGAGTAAAGTGTGAAATATATACTGATCACAATAGTTTAAAGTATATATTCACTCAGAATGAATTGAACATGAGACAGAGGAGATGGCTAGAATTAATCAAGGATTATGATTGTACAATTCATTACCATCCGAGAAAAGAAAATGAAGTGGATGATGCTTTGAGTCAAAAATGTAATGCTTCATTAACCATGCTACATTCAGAACGAGATCCTTTGGTTTTGGTTTTGATGAACTTTGGCATAGAAGTTGATGGAGCAGGATGTTCTTCTTTTTTGATTCAGGTGTTAATGAGATCGTCTATATTGCACAGAATTAAGCAAGTGTAGAAAAAAGACAGTGGGTTGCAGAAAAAGGTAGAGCTGGTTCATAAGGGTATGTTGCCTGAATTTACCATTGATAATAATTGTGTTTTGAGGTTTGGGAAGAGATTATGTGTTCCTTGTGATTCACAGTTGAAGAATGAGTTGTTATGTGAGGATCACAGTTCCCTGTTTTTAGTTCATCCTGGCAGTACTAAGATGTAAAGAGATCTGCGGGAATATTACTGGTGGGATGGAATGAAAAGGGATATTTCCAATTTTACTGTGAACTGTTTGACTTGTTAGCAGGTCAATGAAGAGTGGAAGTTACCGAAATGGATGTTGTAGTCATTACCGGTTCCAGAGTGGAAATGGGAAAATATATCCATGGAATTTGTTGTGAGATTACCGAAGACATCTCATGTTAATAATGAAATCTGTGTTATAGTTGATCGATAAACTAAATATGATCATTTCATTCCTATTCAAGATACTTTTTCTCTAGATAAACTTTCTTGGTTGTATGTTAAAGAGATAGTCAGGTTGCATGGAGTTCCCCTCTCCATTGTATCTGATCGTGATCCCAGGTTTACTTTTAACTTTTGGAAAGGCCTTCAAAACTCATTGGGTACTAAATTAAATTTTATTACAACTTTTCATCCTCAATCAGATGGGCAGTCAGAACGAACAATTCTGACTTTGGAGGATATTCTTTGTGCTTCCTCGATGGATTATCGGGGAATTTGGGACAAACATCTTTCTTTGGATGAGTTTTCATATAATAACAGTTTTCATTCCAGAATATATATGGCTCTGTTTGAAGCATTATATGGAAAATAGTGTCGATCTCCATCTTTTTGGGATGAAGTAGGGGAAAGGAAGCTGATGGGACCAGAATTGGAAGAAGAGATGGTAGAAAAAGTTTAGTTGATTCAGAAACACATGATAATAGATCAGAGCAGGCAGAAATGTTATGAGGATAACCAGATAAAGGATCTATCTTTTGAGGTAGGTGATCATATTTTTCTCAACGTTTCACCATGGAAATGTGTGATGCAATTTGGTAAGAAAGGAAAGCTGATTCCATGGGTCATTGGACCATATTAAATTCTCGGGAGAGTTGGATCAGTTTCTTACTAAGTGGATTTCCCTCCGAGTTTATCTCAGGTACACAATGTTTTTCATGTTTCAATGTTGAGAAAGTACATGCCAATCCATCTCATGTTTTTATCCCAGAGGTAGTTTAGTTGGAAGAGAATCTATCTTATGAAGAAAAACCAGTCCAGATTCCTGACCATATAGAGCAAGTGTTGCAGAATAAGGTAATTCACCAGGTAAATGTTTTGTGGAAAAACCATATGGTTGAAGAGGCAACTTGGGAATCTGAAAATGCTATGAGGGATAAATACCCCCACTTATTTTGATATGTGAATAAAATTGCGAGGACAAAATTCCCAAAAGGGGGGAAGGATGTAACATCCTAGGTAAAAAAAGGAATAATACATTTTCATATTTATTAATATTTGTGAATTAAATAATAATTTTACTTTAAAGGGGTTTCTATGTTCGATAGCGTACCCGATACGCAACAACGAGTTTCTTTGAAATGTTACGTTGGAAACTAGTAATATAATAATATTATTTTAAATGGTAGTTAACACGTAGCTGTTGTATTGGAGGGAGTGAATATAAATAATTAAAATATGATTATATATGTTTTTTAAATGTTTTTACATTTATCCAATAAAATATAAAGGCTAAAAATAAGAAAAGAATTCAATTTTAGGCATAGATACTATAATATTCACTAAAAGGTCGAATTATCACCTTTTAATGGTGAACGCTATTTCAATATAGTTTTGGTCACACCTATACATTCTATTGGACCAAATAATATTCTTCTTTAGAATCGGGACATCAAAATTTACTTTGTGTAAATTTTTGGAATTTTCCGATAAAGTTTATATTTTAATGAATAGTGAAAAATGTTGTATTTTAATTCAAAACCTCGTTTTAATCTAATTTATTTATATGATTAGATTATCTTTTTAAATGGTTTTAAAGTGAAATTATAATATATTTTTACCATTTAATCCAATGGTGGTCATTGGAATTAATTTCACTTTTAAATTGGACTTAAACTAGTGTCAATCTTTTGATATATATTGTTTCATAAAAACACGCTATTTGTTTTGACAATGGGAATTAATTATTAAATTAATTAATGCAACTTATATGTTTTGAATTTTTTAAAATAGACATCATTTTTGAATTCGGAATATCAAATATAGCTTCGGGTGAATTTTTGATATTTTTCTGAAAAACTTTAATTTTTAATGAATAGTGAAACCACTAAGTGGTAGTTAAAAAACTGATTTTTCATTTAAATGAAACTTTACCAGTTTTGTGTATTTAATTTCAAAACTCTGACATACATGGTTTTCATTAGTGTGTAAAATGTGGTTCAATGGGATGAAATTAATTTTATGTTGAATAGTAACTTTTAGGTTTTATTAATCACGATTAGAGGTAATTAGTGTAATTTAAGGTAGAAATAATGTTATAATAATATGAAATTACCATGAGACATGGAATAAACTTATTGGATGTGTCATGGCCGAAAAAAAAATCCATGGGTCAACTTGGGGACCCCATGGAGCCACTTGGGTATGAAAATGACATTAATAACTTTTTATTTAATGTTAAAATAAAAATGACACAAACATGTATTGTTTTACAAAAAAATTGTTTACATGGGGTTATACAAGTCATATATTTGACTATAAATATTCATTAGAATGATAAAAATATTTTCTACATCAATATATATTTTTTATAATTTTTAGACATTAAATAAATTAAATTATTTAGGACACCATGATGATGTAGCGATTACCTCTTTATTTAAGGATTTAAATAAAATAAAAAGATACTATAAAATCTATGACCTAAACTTGTCAAAAACCTATTGTATGGGTTTATTTCGAACTATTATTACATTATCCTAGAAATATATACTTGTGGCACCTTTAAAATCTGAAAATCATTATATAATAAAGCAACATTTTATAACATTCCAAGAGTGCCCCTACTCCCTCTTATAAAATGCCCCCACCTCTACCTCATTACCCAAACCTATCAAGCCATTGTCTCGGCCAATATCTCCACATTTTATCTCTCCACATGCCTCTCCGCATCCTAGAATCCTTACCTTATGCGGAAACCTCTTCATGAAACCCCTTTTGTTCAAACCAAGATGAGTTACCCGATTTAAAGGTAATGTCTTCACTTGTGTTATTTTGTTTTTTTTATTATCCATCCCCCTAAAATCTTTTTATTCCTTTAATTTGTAAAAAAATAGTATAATAAATATAATAGGATGTTTTTATGAGAATTATTTGATTTACACTTACACACACCTCCATCTAATGGTAAAAGAACATACTGTTTCTCTGGTTGACGAATTTCTGCCTCACAAAACGATGATTGTTCAATCTTCTTTTAACACATTTCATTGTGGCCATTAATATGTCACTAAATTTATGTATGATATATATTATTTTTATGTTTTCCGTATGCTTCTGTATTTTTAATTTATGGAATTACTTTTTGGTTTCCATTATGGGTAAACACGATAATTTCATTTTAGAAAGTGCGGACTACCGCCCCCTCAAAGTGATTTGATTCGTTAACGCCATATGTGGGATGTATAAAGGATGGAGTTAATGATATTATATAAGATATTATATTAGAATTATAATATACCTTTATATCATAATTATTTCACTCCATTAAATACAAATTATAAATGAAATTAGCGTACATGCGTACGTACGGCTTACCGTCTCCATGAACGGTGCATTTCATTTATTACCTCTAAATGTTATGTACTATTACAAATAAATGTATATGCTGGATATATATGATATATATGATATCCAAATCAGGTATATCACTCTAGATATAATGATCCTTGACCACATGAACAACATGTAATTGTAAGAAGTCCATTTTTGACTTAAGAACCAAATAACAACAAAACGAACATTATTAACTTAATTGATTACATAATGTTTATAACATGGAAATAAGTTATATAAAAGGAATAATAAACATTAAATAGGTTCTCAAGCAAGTATAAATTAACACTAGTTAATTATTCAGGAGATTAAAGAGCGATCGAGTCAAGTCAGAGATGAGGCAAGGGACTTCGTCTCAATATCCTTTCATTGAGGCATATTTTGTCCTAATACAAGACTTTATTTTATAAGGTTTATAAACCGCATTGAAATCCAATTTTATAAAAAAATAATCTTTTTATATGGAGTGTTTTACTAAATGGAAAAAAGGAATGTTTCTTTTAACGTACGCGGTGACAACGACCTTTTCCGCCGCTGCGAGTATTATTTGGTCTTTGGCTTCACCAACAAGCCGTAATGTTTTTAAAATGAAATAAATATCATATAATCTTTTATGTATTTTTGTATTGAAAATGGTTTTTATGATGGACTTGTTATGTCAATATATTTAAGTGATATAATGTGATTGAATTGTGGAAATGTTTTATTTCCATTATATTTGTTTTATGTCTTATGATTTTATAATGGTACTTGGTCATTTGATGGGTGGTTATGTGATAAACTATATGAAGGGTGGTGCCGTGAATACCAGGATGGGTAGATACATTATAAACTCCAATGAATTGGGTATGGAAGTCGGTCGTATGGCTATTCTATTTAGTGATATGTGTGGAAGTGGATCGAATGGTTATTCCATTGATATATGCTTATGTCCCAAGTTACCTTTATATGTTATGTGTTCTTTATATGGGTTTTATGGTAATATTTTGGTTACAAAAGGGTAAGGAATGATCTTCTATTCATTGAAGATTATTTACTACTTCTTAAAGGTGAAAAGTGTTACTTTGATAAAGTATTCATGGTTTACTTGATGTTTTGAAAAACTAATAGTTTTCCATCTTTGTGTATCCCTTACTGATCTTTTTATGCTCATCCCAAGTTTTTTTTGAAATGTTTTTCACAGGAAATACTGTGGAATAGGGTCAAGGATGGGATCAAGGAAAAGTCATGGGGTCTTAAACATGGAACTAGACATGACACTTTTTTAAGAGTTCATGTTTTGTAAAAAAAGAAACTTTTTTGGAGTGTCTACTATGTAACCTTTTGAGATGTAATAGTTATGATCTAATTCTCTAAAACTATAAACATGAAAAGATCCTCAATGAGAATTATTAATTTAATTCTATATTATGTGAGGTTTATGGTTGGTTCCTTATAGATTATGTCTCCTCGTACGATTGATTAAATAAACAATCAAGTGATGACATGCATTTAGTAGTTGAATGTTATAGAATTATATTTGGTAAATACAATAGAAAATAATAGAATTGAAATGATTACTCTGATTTAAATTGATACGTTAATGTCAAGATACATAGGTTCCACCTATATTAGTTGATAATGTGAATGGGTTTCGATATGTGTATTATATGGATTTCATGACATGAATGGGTTTTATGAAGTGAATTGGTCTGGTAGTTTACTCTTCATTCTTGAGGATTCATTCATACAAGTGTTTTTATCTTAGACCTGAAAAATATTGATAAACAGTTCAAAATATATTCCATTTCAATAACACTATAAAATATAAGGGGGATTGAAATTAAATCTGAATATAAAATTAATTTCTATGAAATTTATAATTATAAATTCAGAGAAAGTGATAAAAATCAGAATTCCTTTGGAAAGACGCACATTTATAACGGTCGTTTAGCTTAACCATACATAGGATAATTTATTGGAGTGTTATTTAGGGATAACTATCTCTTGTTGACCTAATTATAACATTTAAATCCACTCAGACTTGTATTCCCTTTCCCAAAAAAATTAGTACGAAACTCAGAGGTACTGACTAGAGTATGAATAGTATGAAGACAAACAACTATGTTTCGAAATCATTGCAGTCTCTATAAAATTATTTTTCATTAATTGTTTATTTCATATGGTGGACCTATTCAATGACATATAGCAGTTCCAAATTCTTCTTCTCAATTTCTTATGTTTTTCTATTTATTTTTTCTCTTGTGGAGTCATCACATTGTGCAACTGGTTCTTCTCCTTCTTCCATCGACTATTGTATCAGTTTTTATGATACCTATGTGGAATTTCAATTACCAATGTCTCATTTTTATCCAATTATTATTATTCTTTTTCATATTGTTATTGTTTTTGAATTGTGATTCAGATCACACAAGTTCATTGGGAAGGTCTCATACATCCTCTAAACGTGCAAAGTCAAGGACATTTTGGTTAAGATCAATGTCATATTCATAAGTAGAACATACATCTTCTTCATTTTCCAATCTTATTTTCTCGATGATATGAAGAATTTATATATACATTTTTGATACATTTATTTAAGGGTTATTAATCTTTTATTCGATAATACTCAAGGTTTTGGATGTATTTTTTTGTAATTCTAAATCAAATAATCAAAAGAAACATTTCTAAAAAATGAAAAAAATTGGATTTACATGTCCTAAAAGGAGTTCAAAATGTGTATTCATTATTCACATCATACATGTGGATACACATGACTACCCATGAATCTTACATGATGCGAAGATGTAACATGACATGTACATACTTTACACATTGTGATATTTTTAAAATCCAAATCTGAAAGAAAATTCAACACTTAAATTTGATAGACAACATACAAATTTACATGAAGTGAAATATTAGAGATCTCATCTTATCAAATATATGGGAAGTGAATATCACAAAATACATTTTTCTTGATGAATATTGTTGATCTTATGTACTAGGAATAATATCCAATTACATGCCATATAAATGTTGAGACGAAATCCCCTTAAATCCAGTATTAATACGAATTCATTACACATCATATAATTTTCAAGTCTATAAATATTTGAGCACCTCCTCTATGTACGGAGAGTTGGGAGCACCGATTGCAACTTCTTTTTTTTCCTATTTCTTCTATGTTTTTCTTTACAAATCAATTTTGATCCATAACATTATAATTTTAATCAATTTAATTTCATTACATATTTTTCTATGTCTGGGAATTGCCTCTCTACATATTTTTTCATTCTGTCTTATGTTTCTAGGTTAATTTTAAATACAGATCATTATTCAACATCAATGATTTAGGTTTATTCCCTACTCTTTAACTCTATGTGTGTTTTTGATTGATTGTTAATTATTTTCATGCATGGGTTTCTTAATTTGGAATTGTTTTGTTATTATGGTAATCATGTTGCCCAATTTACCTCTTTCAATTAAAATTTTCAAACATGGCTAATCTTCTTTGGGATTAGGGTCGAGAGTAAGGGTGTTTTTTCACATAATGAATATATAAATAGAACGTTGGTAACCCTATGGAGAATAATTAGGTTAATAATAAATTTTGTATCTCATATATTTTAAAAACCCTGACCAGGGGGTATAATTTAAGGAATCTTGTAACACATTGAGATTTTATGAATTATTGTTTCTTAATTAATTAAAACTTTGATACTTTCCATTTAATGTAAATAGGAAAATATATTTCTTAATATTAAATAACTAATTAAAATATTCCATTCACAAGACACCTACTTGGTGTATATTACACCACACGAGCTCGACAAATGATACCTGGAACATCAACTCGATGTATGTTACAGGAAACCCTGACTTTGTATAAGTTACACTCAACCCTAATGTTTCTATGAATTTTTTAGTTAGAATAATTTGACTGAGATAATTAATATAATCCATTAAACATAGTAACATGAATAGTAATAACTAATTTTTAAATATTTTTTATAATGGTTTTATAGAAATAAAACATATTGATAACGGAACATATAATTTTTGGTAAAGACCTTAGTTGTTTTCTCAAATAAACTACATTTCATGTACTTATATAAACAACAATGAAATAAAAAATAAATTATATATAAATCTATATTTATAACATAAAATCATTTTTTAACTTAGAATGACTAAATTATTTTAGGGTGAATATTGGGGATTTTTTTGAGAAACTTCAATTTTTGATGAATAGTGAAAAATACTGTGTTATATTTAATAACTGGATTTTCATTTAAATAATTAATAATGTTAAATTTTTTATTTAAATTAGATTTTTTTTAAAAATTAGATCCATTATAAATATGTTAATACAATTTAGGCCATTATAATCAAATTCCCTTTGAAATTGAATTTAACAACATAAGAAACATTTGAACATTTTTCTACATTAAAACCCCGTTATTTCGTCCAACCTACGAGATTAACATTAATCTTAATTTTTCCATTTCTATTAATTGAATTTAAAAAATGTAAATAATCCATTAAAATTAGTATAATATTTTGGTTCTAATTACTTTATGTAGATATTTGGCTAAATTTACTAGTAAAAGTGATTAAAATTAATCTATAGTGATTAAGGTCAAAATAAACCTATTTGGGGACTAATCCTTAATCTTAAGAGAAAAAAAGACCTATCCTCTTTTCCATAACCCATTTATACCCTTATTTTTTTATATACCTTCCATTATTAATTTAGGTTCTTTTTATTACTTTTTTTATGTAATAACATGTGTACAACTAACTTGTTTTCAGAAATATTCATTGATCTGTTTTCCTTCCTTGTAAATGGCCACAAACATTCCCAATTCTTCAAACCTCTCAAAACTATTATATTCATCCAATAAATATCCAATATAATTATAAACATCCCTAACATCCTTCTAAAAATCCTCTCTTAGGGAAGAATTAAATGCTAATAAGAATTTTGGCACAAACGAAAAGGAGTTACCCGATTAAGAGGTAACCTCTTCTCCCAGGATCCATTTGTTTATTTTCCTCCTCTACCCATCTAGTTTCATTATTATAAGATTAAAAAAAATATACTAGGATGGTTTTATTTTATGTTTTCACCCAACACTTACACACACATCCATATAATGGTTAACGAATAGACTACTTATGAGAATGGAAAACTATCACCTCATAAAACGATGATCGTTTATTTTTCCCTTAGAACCTCAAATGGTGTACATTATTAAAGAAAATATTTCTATTTATGTAAACTATTATATTTATTATGTCATTACGATTATTTATTCCATTTATAAAACATATATTTTTTAATTTCCATTTGTTGTTAATATGATAATTTCGTTTGAGGATGTGTAGACTATCACCCCCTCAATGTGATATAATTCATTCATACACTACGTGGATTTTATTAAGGATTATTTTATTAAATATATAATATTTATATGTTATCATAAGTCTACTATAACAATGATATCTATAAAAATATGTATATATTGATTCCACTCTCCTCACAAGTTGAAGTCTAAATTAGAAATTAATATTCCCTTCTGGACCGACTAGATAAGTAGCTAGCGGCAGTCAGGTCAATCTCATTGGGAGAATGGAGAATAAAATGAGTTGGAATAAGTTGGAATGTTTTAGTCAGTTATCCATAAATAAATAGTTAAGGGAACATATTACTAAGTGTTTTTTTTGTGAAAATCTTATTAAAAAGGGGATATTATTGATCAAACTAGGAGAAAACGTGTCGAGGATGTAATTCTAGAAAAAGATTAATGAAATATTATTTTATTAGAATTAGATTTATTAATGGAAATTATTTACCATTGGGAGTAAATAATATTTATATTTTGTGGAATTATAAAAATCAATTACATGATAAAAGGAAAACCCCATGGTCCAATGATTAATTATTTAAAACATGTCCAGGTTCTCAACACCTACAACAAGCAAGAACATGCTCACCCCATGGTTATGGATTCACTCACTGTAACATATTCATTGTTTTACATTTTTTTCATTCTTGTTATTATATGACAACTATAGTTAATAAGGCATTAGTTTCAACAAATAAGTTGTAACCAATAATTTAAATAAAAACAATGCTTCACGAATTCAATTACCAATCACTCAAAATCATTATTACAACCCCAACATAAGGGAACTAGCCTATTATGACCATGGTATTGGTGTGTTTATTGATACAAAACCCAATCCTTACCATGGATACAATAGTAAGACATATAAGGGTTGAAAAATAAATGACAATAAAATTGAAATGAAAACATGAAAGAATACTCAAAAAGGACTCAAGGGAAATTCGAGCAGAAACACCACCCCTGGATGTCCCACCCTAAAAATCAGAGGGATTACCTCTTATTTATATAATTTCAAACAACATAGAGTGTACCATAATGTACAATTTGTGTACTCAGTTCAACCTATTTGTCTTAGGTTTCCTCATAAGTAGGTGATCCACTGAGCCACCCAATGACATTTATTACTCAAATGGTCAGTTGGTGGGGGTACATGATGTGTACCACCACCCCAAATGGCATTTAGTTTCAACTTTTACCATGAACCAAATCTATAAGGTTGGAAAACTTTTGTAATAATGTTTTACCCAACATGTAAAATCTATCTTCTTACATAGGTGTGTACTCGGGCTAGCTGATCTGTGCCTGGAATGGTACATGGCATGTAAAATCTATCTAGCTATATTGTCGTGTACTCGGGCTAGGCGATCTATGTATGGGCATGGTATGTGGCATGTAAATGATATTTGGATAGTTGTAGTTTGGGTTTATCTTAGTGTTAAGAACCCCTTAATTCTACATGAAAAATGGGGTTTCAAACCCTATTGGCTGTAGGGTACTGTAGAATACTATAGCAGCAATGACACTATAGCAAAGACGGACACTGTAGTGATGACATGTCATTGTAGCGGTGACAGGGAAGTGTAGTAGTGGCAGGTAATGTGTGGTACTATAGCAGCATGGGTACTACGGTAGTGTTATTTACAGAATGGTCCTTGGGCCAACAAAATGGGCATACGGGCCATATAATTGGTTAAATGACCACTTGGCCTTTGGGCTATGTAATGGGTCTCCCTTTACCCAGTTAAAGAGTTGTTTTCTATGATTTAATAATAAATGAGGCTTTTTCCCCATAAGTGTTTTAAAAATAGCTATCTAGATAGATGGGAATCTACTTGGGCTAGAAAACTCGTGTCTATACAGCGTATAAAACATGTATTTATAATGTACATTCTGTGTATATGGGAACATTTGTTCTGGTCATTCTTGATTTGTGTATTTTGATGAAAAATACTTGAAAATACACTATGAACACTGAAATAAATTATTTTATCCACAATAATATATTTATTTATTGAGAACATGTTTATAGAATGTATGAAATAGTATACAGAAATTTGGAACCTCAAACTCTCCCACATTTAGTTATTTTTTTACCATCAAGAAAAATATCAACATCTAATCAGCAAAATTCATACTAAAAAGGGAATCATTTTACTAATTATAATTATTAATACTATATCCATATTAGAGGATTTAAGATAGAGAAATAAATATTTTAATATCAAATATATTCTAATTGTTCTTCATACATAATTCAATTAAAAATATTAACCCTCTTTTAGTCACATTATTCATCATTTCAAAAATTCACATGCCCCATAATGATTTACCTCACAAAAAATTACTACACTCATCACATAGGATCATTTAATTATAATTATACTCAATATCAACTATATGAACTCATTCAATAGACATTTAAGTATTTTCATTCTCTAATTTATAAGTCAAATAAAAAAATCATAAGGTATTTCAGTAAGGATCATATGATTTTGAGGATTTGGGTAGGTGTGTAATGATGTTAAAAATAATATCATGGAATTAAAAAAGGATTATTAATTTTTAAATAAAAATTCATGATATTCAAAAATGAATCATACTGATGATGCATCCTGAATAAGATCTCACAAAACTGCTATCATTTCATGATAGTACCTTGCCAATATGGGTCCATAAACTATCAATAAAGTGAAATGAATGAATTTGGTCCCTCTTTTGACTTTTTCCACAAACATAAAAAAACAAATAACAATACAATGAATAGTGGTTTTGGAACTCTTTTTCCCAAATAAACAAGTGTCACTATCCCCCACACATAATATCATGGTTGCTCACCAAAAAAGTACAATGAATAGTCAAAAATCCATTTTAAGATCAAAAGAATAATAATGAAATATTATCAAATAGTTAGGCTAGGAAGGATAAATAGGATTGTAATGTGGCTTCATATGAAAATATTTCATGGTTTATATGGGATTTACAAAGATCATTTGTAGGGTAGGTCTCAAGGTCAACGGGGATTAGAAAAAATCAAGTGCCCCAATCATTTTAATGTGATTCAAAATATTTATGTTTTCAAGAGACAAAGTCACAAGTTATAGTAGTCATTAATATCCTAATAATCTCATAAAAATTAGGATTTAAGAAATAATATGTAAAAAGGATTAGAATACCTATCAGAAATGAGAAAAATAATGGGTCAATTAGGTCATAACATGAATATAAAAGATTATTCTAATAAATGTATATGAACAATAATCTAAATCCAAAATCAAACTATATCAGAAATTATTTAAAATTATGTAAAAATCTAAAATAAATATTTAAATTTTAGAATTATAGTTGATTTATTTATTATTTATAATTATAATTAATCAAAAATATTTTCACATTTTAAAATATATAAACTATTAATTATGTCACTTAGATCAGTTCAAAGGAAAAGAATATTGCAGTAAGAGACTTCCCCCACACATAATTTTACACATGGTCACCTAAGTGAAATCTTATAGATGATAATAGGATCTGGGAAATCACAAGTGGTCTAGGATGAGAGGATGTTCGAAAATAAGTAATGAAAAAAAAGAAACTCTAAATTAATACTCCCCTCATGGTGAGCTCAAAAATATGGAAATTAGTCGAATGGAGATTCCCATAACTCTCTAGAGTACCTGTGACTATTGAAGAAATGAAAAAATAGTTCATCATATACAAAAACAATCACATCACAAGAAAAACACAAAAGAAATATATATTATGATATATGTGTTAAAATAAATCACTATATGGCCTCAGAATTGGAATTATTTTTAATATGGAGATCTATTTGAATAGGATCAACGATAGTGGAAACTAATGGTACTAGCTTTGTGACTTGTTTCATGGGCTCAACAGGTACTACTATCGTGGAATTAATAGTAGTGGATGATGGCCCATCATTTGATAGGAGAAATGAATCTGCAACCATAATAGTGAAGTAAGTCTATACTGATGAGAATTGAGGATTAGATGGAGGAGAAGGTGTGGGAGTATTTGAATGCTCTATTTCTAAAGATAAAAGACTAATATCTACTCGATCTGAGATTGTAAATGGCATAGGGATGCCTAGTGGTTCTTGGGGAGGTCCAGTTTGTGATCTATTATGGCGCCGTGAAGGGAGATGGGGTGATCAACCAAGGATGTGGGTGGAGGTGGGGATTTGAATGTTCAAGAGGAAGAGGATTTCATAACCCATCCCATGGGGCCCATGTCGTGACTACACCAAGCCCTCCTTCCATAGGCCAGGGGCTGGAGACTAGAACTTAAAGGCGTATTCCCTATAACTAGGAAGGCATTTCCTTTTTAACCTCTAAACACATGCAACCAAGCACACAAAAAGATACTAACAAAATTCAACTATATAGAAAAAAGAGTGTTGAAAGTAAAAAACGGGCCAGAATACAAGCCCAACAATAATAGTACAAGTACAACAGAAATAATATACAAATGAAGAAAAAGAAAGGAAGCTACTGGGTTGTCCTCCGTGGTTCCAACCTGAATGGTAGGTACAGATCGTCTCCTCAGCACTCCGCATATGCCAGTCTTCTCTGCATACCGTCACACCGTATGGTCCTCCTCCATGCCCCATCTAGCCTTGGTACCCTCATCCTCAATCAGCGATGTCTGTCTACTGCACCAAATACAACAAGGTGTAGACATAGACCGTGTAGGGGTGAGTATAACGATACTCATTAGGGACCCCGAGACCCACAATGTTTCACAAAATCCACCAATGATAAACCACAAGGCCTGAAATCAACATAAAACCCTACTTAGGTATATGCCCATTCATATAACAAATATATCAAGTATACCCATCCCAATCAGGAGGAAAACACAGAGTCCAACTCAAATACCAAATCACAACTATTCCACAAAGGAAGGAGTACCATGATGGTAAGTACCACATAGGTACACAACATAGAAGAATGCCACCAAGGTATTACCATGAAGGAAAGTACCACATGGTACAGACTCATCTCACACAAGGTATTTATTTGGTAAAGTAGTAGAGATGAATAGATGTAAGTACTGTATCATCTTACTATGTTAAAAGGAAGAACCAAAGAGGATAAATAATCATCATCAGACCCATGGAGGATCGTAGTACATCGTAAGTACATCATCAGACCCACATAGGATCTCTAGGTGCTGACCCACATAGGATCGCTCGGTGCTGACCCACATAGGATTACTCGGTGCTGAACCATACAGGATCGATCGGTTCTGACCCACACTGGATCGTTAAGTGATGACCCACACATGATCACTCGGTGGTGTCCCACATAGGATCACTTAGTGTTGACCCACATTTGACCATTATTGATTATTCATGTCACAGCAAGCTACTGGGTTCTCGCAATAAGTTTTCTTATCTCCGGGAGGGTCCTCTTCTCACGCACTAGTAAATAATCCAACTATCATGAAGTTCCACGATGAATTAAACCAATGGTACTCCATGTAATATGGGTCTCAATGTAATAGATGGGGTGTCAATCAGACGAACGGTCTATAAGTTATTAGCCTTTTAGTCCTGAGGTCCCGGTAGGATTGGTGCTATATCCAACATGAATGTATCCCAACTGTATCCAAATCACATGTGGGGTATACCAAAGGTAAAATCTCACTTTATGGTTTATAGCGCCATTGAAGGTTTGACAAACAGACTCCTGGTGCCAAAGTTATGGCTGATAGAGCGGAAAGCTCGTAGTTGGGTTAGGTCTGGTCTGACCCAGTTGGACCGACCCGACCCGACCCGGCCTGGCAATACCCGACCCAGTTTTGGTCGATCCAACCAACTGGGTCCGGCCTGGAACACGCTGGGCGGCGTGGGGGCCACGGAGTGACACAAGTCTATGAGGGTGGCACGAAGGACGTGAGGGCATCAAAGAGGTCACGAGGGTGGCGCGGAGGCTGGGAGGGAGGTGAGGCTACATGGGCCATTAAGGTCCGTGGGTCAGCGAGTTCGTATAGGCCACAAGGTCGCGAGATGGAGAGGTTGCGGGGGCCGTGGAGGGATGTGGTGCGGTGAAGGTCGCGGGGGCCATGGGGTAGAGAATGCCACTATGGGCTGCAGCGCGGCGAGGCTGCGGGGGCCACAGACCACCGATAGGTGGTGATGCCACAGGGGCTGCTAGATCGTGGGACAGTGAGGCTGCGGGGGCCCTGGAGGACGGCAGGGGCCGCGGGACGATGCGACCCCATGGTCCGCAGAGGCATCTGGGTGGCGATGGTCGTGGGGGTCGTGGAGGGCTGTGAAGCGGTGAGGCCACAAGGTGGTGGAGGCTGCAGTGCGGCGGCCAGCCATGGTTGTCCATGTGGCGTGGTCGCGCGTTGTGCCCACAACGGTTGCTGTCTTGAACGTCCTCCATCCTTTTGTCTCCTTCGTCGCAGCTGTCCGTGGTGCCGACCGAGGTTCTCGAGTTCCACCAGTGATAAACGATGGCACCGGTTTCCGTCACCATCACGAAGAACACACAAAAGAACCATAAGGTTTGCAGAGGGGTTGGCCCATGTTTGTTTGGTCCGTACCCTCTGTGTTAGGGTGGTTGAAAGTGGGTCAAGGGGAATGATTCAATGTGAGAGGAAAATTAACATTGATCAATTTAAAACACACCCCCACCTTGTTCATTTGTTGACGTCGATGGGGAGGGAAGGAAGGTCATCGATTAAAGAGGTCCCACGTTGGAGGATTCCCCTAGGAATTAGTCAAAGTCATGCATCATCGTTCTTCATTCAAGGAGCATTATTCGTTGGAGAACAAGAATTCCTCCAAGGTTCTCTCCCAATTTACCTTTTCCAACACTTCCCCCAATTCCACCAAAATGAAAAGGTAGCCAACATGAAATGTTTCCCCAATTTAATTGTTGGAACAAATTAAATTGGAATCATAATTACATTAAGTTTGGCATAATAATTTTGGGGAAACCTAAAGGTCACCTCTCTCATTAAAAAGAGAGTTCAAGAGGTTTTTCATATTAGGAGGTTTCGGGTAGTCCCCACCCTTAAATTCAAATTGGGGGTTTTAGGTTCGGTGGTCCCCACCTCTATAACCTCACATAGGAGTTTAAAAAGAAAATAAAATGTCACACAATTTAATTTTATTTTATTCTTTCATGAAAAAGTGAATAACTGAAATCTACCCTCGACCTACTATGGTTAGGGTGAAGGTCTCCTTAAGAGGCTACTGGAACTACGAGTTCATCGGTGCCCTCATATTTTAATTCCATGCACCGGTTCAAAAGTTAGAAAAAACCCGCTCATAGGTTTTTTGAATGTACTTGAAAAAAAGTTCAGAAATTCATTTCGGGCACTCTGGGCCTCGGAATCACATGCCATCAATTTTTTAGGACTCGTAAATTTTCATTTAATTAATAAAAATTACATGGAAATTCTGGGTCTTTACAAAGGGTATGGTGGATGAATAAGGAAGGGAGGAAGAATTGAGGTGGGGTGGAGAAGGAACATCCACTGGGGGATGGGGTGTGACCAGACCAGCAACACCAGTGAGGGAAATAGGGTCATATCTCACCCTAATAGGAGATAAGGTGTATTGCATGAGCAAAAAGCCATCTCTCTAACACACCACCATTCTCATATAGATAATCATGACGAAGTTCATACACTGGGGGGGGAACCTATGTAATAGTGAGGAGTGATGGATCAAAATACTCAAAATAGAATGAAAATATGGTAGCATAAAAGCCTATGTTCAGCTTTCTCAGATTATCAAGGATCACAGAGTATAAAAAGGTGGCAGTAAGACAATTGATGTCATGGTAATCACGTTAGATTTTTCAAGTGATAAGCTCGTTGTCTTGTTCAAACAAGAAACCCATTTCTTCAGGAAGAGGTAAAAGAATATCATTGAAGCATAGATTAATAAAATGATGATGAGGGGAAATGATGAGCGTGCTCTTCTAGTAAGTGTGAATGTACCCGTTGTCAGGCCCAAGAATCTCCCACCACATGTCAATGAGGATAGAGCGCTCGGGGTGGGTGAGGATAGAAAAAATGGGTGGGGTGGTAGGATGGGGATAGAAGTCACACCCTCGGCCAAACTCGACCATGGTCATGGAGAAATGGAATCCGTCTAACCTATATTTGACTAGAGAACCTCTATCATTGGGCATGTGGAAGTATGTGGGACCATCAAAATCTAAGGTTGTTAATAACTCAAAAAATAATGCTATAAATTCAGGATGGCTATCATTTAGTGTATCAAGTAGGTGAGTATACTCGAGAAGCTCCCCTATCTCCTCCCAAATGCCCAAGTGTTGGGTCACATTGGTGTCCAAGCATCAGCCACTAAATTGGACAGTGCACCATGAATGATGTTGTAGTCTTTCTCTCATATGATGTCCCTTATAAATGATTATATAGGGGTGAAGATGAGGTTGGACATGTATAGGTGCAGGTCAAGGTGGGGCCAAAACTATAGAGGTTGAGGGTCAAACTGTGGAGGTAGTGTCTGGAGAAATAGATGCCAGAGCTAGCGCTGAAGTCATTCCAGCGGAGGTCAGTGGTGCTAGCATAATGGGGTCCACTGAAGTCATGTATGGATCTAATGATTTAGTACTGAAAGTAGGAGTTGCTGTACTAGATCCCTCAATAGTTGTGTATGGTGTGGATATGGTAGAAGGTGGAGGAATGGATGATGTGGAAGAAGAAGGTGCTGGTAGAAGAGGTGGTAGCATTTCCCGTGAAGGTGGCTACAATACTAGGGGATCTGTTGCTGATGGTTTCATCCCTCATAGTCGGATATTATGGGGTCCCCCTCTAGTAATTGAAGGCACATGGAGCTTCCCACTTTCTCAATCTCCATCTTCCATTTCTAAAAAATAATTAAAAGAAAACAAATAATGATAAGAAGATTAAAAATAAATATGGAAAGTGTAAAAACATAAAAACAAAAGTACATGATGTGTAGATCCAAGGTACATGAAATGTAGTGCGATTAAGTTAAAAAACCCCATGAACTATGGATAAATACACTAAGTGGTCATGTGTTTGATAAATAGAAAGTACATGAGGTGTAAAAAAGTTTTAAATTGTTATGTATGATCTTGGGGGGATAGTCGTGGAAGTAACCATACATTGACAAAACCGAGGGTCATCCAAGATATTACATTCCATGTGAATTCCCTACACGGTGTGTGTAATAACATAGATTCAAATGCATGTACACAAGTTACATAGACTACCCATGATAAACATGGTACACAACGCGTACCAAACATACATGTCGTGGGTTGATTCATTGTGTCTGTCCAAGTGTTCCCAGTCCACGGGTCACTCTTAAAGTCCATGAAGAGGAAATGTACATGGTTTTTACCAAATTTACACTCTCGGAATACTAAAATTGAGTAAGAGATGTGTTTTTTCATGTACATATGGTACATGGTGTGTTTTCTTTATTGTAACCTGTGTTCTTTAGGTTTTGGATGAACGCCATCGTCAATCCAAAAATCACAATAAATACTTTTAAAATAATGAAATCAGGGGCATAAAACCACATACATGGTACAAGGATTGAAATGAGAATGATTTGGGGGATTGAATCACACAAAATAAATTATTTTAGAGAGTTATATGTGGAGTGGTGTACAACATATGCTTACATTAATAAAAAATAGGGGGGGGTTGTGACATGGGATTTAACTAGATAGGGATCTAGACATTTATAGCTCTAATACACAGTGTATGTAGTAGTGTACACACTGTGTATATTTCATTCTTTTTTCTATTTTTAAAATATATTATAATTATTATTTATAATTTAAAAATAAATAATAAAAATATATTATTTTTAGATGGAAAATAAACCCATACATGTAATGTATCAGAGACATACATGCCATGTGTTCTGAAATTCAAAAAAAGATAACTATAACATTTGGTCTGGTGCTTGAGGTGCAATTTGAACTAGAGATTGGATGATCTGAACGCAAGCCCCCGAACACTGAAATGATGGTTTTAGTCCTACAAGGTTTTATTAACATTATATATTTAACCTATATTTGCAAGTTGTTTGGTTTTAATTTTTTAAATATTGGGATGAAATGGAGAGATTAGTTGAGTTTGAACCTGGGGTTTTGAACACAGGTCAACGACTCATCCAATTATCCCACTTCACCAGCATGTGATCTATTCTTTTGGAAAACATTTTGTGGTATTAATTATAACATGGAATAGATAAAATCTACCAAATTATATGTCATGTGGTTTAATTAATGTGAGATATCATGGAACTAAACCTATTGATAGGCCTCGATCCCTTGAATTTTTGATTCATGGGTGAGGAATCTACCAACCAATTAATCCCCACCATGGGTTTTTTTATTTCAATATTACTTTTTTGTATTTATAGACACCTTACATGAGATTTATTTTAAACACCTATTAAAATAAGAATGGACCACGTTCCAAATGCAGGTGTAGAGCGATTCAAACCGATGATGACTCAGATACACTCCAACACCTTTCCCATTATCACATGCCTCATCCCTAATTATTAACATCATTAATATGTTATTATACTAATAGATATATTAAAATTTACATTAAAAAAAATAAGTACACACTATGTGTAAGTTACACACAACATGACTGCTCTTTTTACTCTCATTCAAACTGTTTTCTAGAAGAAAGAAGAGATAAAAAACACATGTAGAATAAGTACACAACAAGTGATTATTAGAAATAGAAAATAAAAAAGGAGAAAGTGGTTGGATTTCCTCCCCATAATAACCTTTGTTTTATTTCTTCATCTTGACCTTAGTTAGGGTACATACCCATAATTTGAAGGCAGATGTTGTTTTCGTAGTGCGTACCACCACATGAGTCTGACACCAATAAATTTATTAGTGATTATTTACCTTCATGTGGTCTAGGTGAAGACAGTTATAAGACCTACTATATGTACAGTATATGAAAAAGGATGATGTGTTTCTAGGTTTCATCATTAATTTACTCCACCTCCTGAAGTTCATGCTCTGAAATTCCAAAGACCTGAATGTAATCACATGAGTTTTCTAGAACAGGTAAATAATCAATTGAGGGGTTCGAAAGAATTATTCGATGAAATTAAACATTAAAAAAATGTGATGTGTACCTATATTAATTTTTTTATTTCAGAAAATTATGTTCAAGAATCTCTAGTGAATGAAAGTTGGGTTCCACACCATATCATCTTTCCAAAATTAAATACATATTGGAACACCCATCCTTAAACACTATCAGAATATCTAAATTGAAAATTATCTTAGAGAGCGTCTCTACCATATTTTGTAGTCATCCCACCATTTCAAGTTTTTATAACTTGTGTTTGGAAAATGCCTCTATAATCAATAATAACATTTTGGAATTACCAAAAGATGGTTCTGGGGGAGAATAAGATATGGGTGGTGTGAAGAATATATAAGATTGTTCCTCATGTTCAAACACACCATCCATGTATGAATAGTAATATTTAGGATGTGGGTACAAAAGTTCTGGATCATGTGGATAAATATTCTCTCTAGGGGGATCGTACCAACCTATAGTTGAATAAAAATACATAAGTAAGTGGTTCAAGGGTTCGAATAAGTGAATCAAAAAAATAAATGAAAATTCTTGGTAAACTATCCTGGGTTTATATTTGCGCAGATGAATTCCATTTTGTCCCTAAAAAATGATCAATAATTTGATACCACTCATATGAAGTGGTTCGGTCCAAATTATTAATTAAAGTTCCCTTCTGAACTGACTAAGTATCTTGCGGTAGTGAGGGTCAATCCCACAGGAAGAACATAGAAGAAATGTAGTCAGTGGATGTTGGCTAGTTTCAGTCAGTTATCCAGACATAAGGAGTGAAGGGAACATATTACTACGTGAAAATATTTATGAAAATATAATTTAAATAGAGGATATAATAGAAAAAATAGGGAACAAACTTATCAGGGTTGTAATTTTGATAAAATTTTAATGAAATATTCTTTCATTAGAATAGGATTTATTAATGGAAATTATTTACTAGGAGGATTATATTAAATTTATATTTCATGGTATTATAACAATCAATTTAATGATTAAATAAAAACCCCTTGACCTGATGATTAACTACATAAAAATTATCTTGGTTTCAACTCCTAAAACAAGCAGCAACATGATCACCCAATGACTAAGGATTATTTCATTGCAACTTCTCCATTTCTCAACACTTGTGTTGTTATTTGTCTCATTTAACACCAATGTTGATTAAGGGATGAGTTTTAACAAAAATTTTGTAAAAAATAATAGTAATAAAAACAAGTCTCCAAGAATTCAATTACAAATCACTAAAAAAATATTACAACCCCAAAATGTGGAAACTAGCCTCTTATGACCATAGTCACAATGTCCATATTGAGACAAATCCCATCTTCTACCATGTATATGAGAGGAAGATAATGAAGGGGAGAAAAATAAATTACACTAAAATTGAAAATAAAATTTGAATGAATACTCAAAATTGACTTGGGTGAAATTCGAGGTGTATCACCTCCCTCGATTTCCAACCACAAAACTCAAAGGGATGTCATCTTATTTATTGAATTTTCTATTACACTAATTATACCATAAAGTTAACACTGTGTACTCAGATCAACTATTTTTTCTTAGGTTTTTCCACTGATAGGTGATCTGTCGAGCTACCCAATGACTTTAAACATGTAGGTGGTCAGTTGGTGGGGGTACACGACAAGTTGTGTCACCCCACATAGCTTGTAGTTTCAACTTTTACTACCAACTGCATCTAGAAGGAAGGACAAGGAAAAAATTCATTTTGTATACAGTGTGTAAAAGATAGTTCTCCAAATGGGAGTATACTCAGGCTAGCTGAACCATGTTTGGGTATGGTAGACAATGTGTGTTTAAAAAGTACACATAGTTCATATGTGGCCTTTTTTCTGGTCATTCTAGATTTTTTATGTCAGCTACAAAATAAATGAAAATCACCATAAAGAAAAAAATAAATCATTTGATCCACAAAAAGTAGGTATTTGGTGAAAATATGTCTATAAAATGTATTAAATAATATAAACAATCAGGCATATCACATAAATGTATTTTACATTATTTCTCTCAACATGAGAATTAAAAAAATAATAATCAAGTGTACGTTCGACCTACCGTCTTCATGAATGGAGTATTTTGTTTTATACTTATATATTATATAGATTATTATAACACAAATATACTTTATTTAAATTATATTAAAATCACGGTTTCCATTATGGAAATCATGATATAAATTATAAATATGAAAAATATAACAAATTAAGACACATGAGAAAAATAATGATACTATTACCCAAAGTTAAACCTTAACAAAGGATTGTTAAAATTTGAGTAATATAAAATCATAATCACACCATATATGGTATTATATATAAAAATATGGTACTATAAAAAATGTATAATAAAATATTATTTAATATATTTGTGGTTTGAATGAGTATGACGAGTGTCGAGACAAAAGGTAAGGGGATTTAATCTCACGTTTTTATTTCTGTGAGATAGATTATACATTCACCTCTCTTTTCATTTTTGTGTGGTGTATATTCTATCCATGATTGTATTCTATGTATCTTATACTTAAATTTTTTGGTATGCACATATTGATTTTATGATATTTCTTTAATGGGGGTTATGTTTCAAAAGTTACCAAATCAGTAAAGTAGTTTTGTTTCAATTTTCCTTCTATGAGAGTCATGTTTTTTTAATCCCCTAAATACTCTTTTGAGTAGTATATACTTCCATTATACATGATATATCATGAAATTACTTCTTTTCATGATATTTTTATCTTCATTTAATTTCATTTTATTACATGGAGAGTATGATCTAATGTTACCATGTTATAATAGTTTATTGAATAAATCTCATCAATTTTGGATATTATTTATGTTTATGGTTACTTTGATGAAATATTTTAATCCATCTCTCAAGAACACTCATGAGTTTCCTTTTCGAAATTTTTCAAGATATATACATTTATTAGTATGATCTATCCACTCTATCATACATAATATAGTTAAGAAAATGCTTTTAATAAAGGTTGAATGTACCCTCTCCAAAGTCGGAAGTCTATGTTCGTTTACACCTTATTTTCTAAAAATGGTTAATAAGAATATTCTACTAATATCCTTGATCATAGAATGTCAATTTTATTTTTTTACCATTTTATTTCAAAGAATCATCTTTTTTCTTTCTGAAAGATGCATTTTCCAACATTTTTACCTTGAAAGAGGAATGCTATTTTTGCCTCATATGAAATGTGCAGATTTATTCACCATCAATCTATAAAAGATTTACTTTTTGGATTAATGGTTTATTTTTTTTAAAAAATATAAAAATATTTTATTAAAAAAAATGGTTCTCAAAACGTTATCACAATTTCACTATATGCGTTCAATGTATTTTCAAATAAATGCTTTTCAAAATGTTTTCAATATTTATTTATATATTTTCAATGTTGTTTTCAAAGAATTGGTTTTCAAATTTTTTTCAAGTATCTTTTATACATTTTCAAGGGAAAAAATTGTTTACAAAATTATTTCAAGTCTTCTTTATATGTTCTCAATGTACTTTATAAGAAAATTATTTTCAAATGATTTTATGTATTAAAAATTCATTTTCATAGAAGAAAATATATTTTCCTTAGTAATCATTTTTGAATGATATTTTAAACATATATTCTATCAAATATTTCATCTATTGATGTTACTCATTCCTTTATTGGAAATGATCTAAAGGTTACATTAATATTCATTCCATTAATGGGTTATGCATCATTTCAAGGTCTTTATGAAACCATTTTTTTCATGGGTTATATGTTTATGAAATGCTTTTTTCTATCACAGATTATATGTTTACAAAATATATTTCTCTTTCATGGGTTATGATTTTGATAAAATGATTATAAAACCTATCTATTTCCATAGGTTATGATATTTTTACCTGTTTATAATAACCATTTCATTTTATTCATTAGGATATGGTTATTTATGATATTGTGGTACATGTATGTATGATTTCACTATGAGATGGGTGGGACCTATATCACCCTCCAATACATTGGGTAAATATTTATATCTCATGAGATAGACATGGATGGAACGAGAAATGAACATGATTCAATATTAAAGGGATTGAATGAAAAATGAACTTAGTTTAGTAATACAGGGATGAAACAATCAGTAAAACTAGTTATGTAGTACATTTCTGAAATGGTTAATGAACATAGTTCAAGTATATAGTGCTGGAATGAGGAGTGAAATTAGTTATGAAATACAGGGATGGAACAAGGATTGAACTCAATTCAGTAATACAAGGATGGAACTAGGTGTGAACCCAGTTCAGTAATGGACTTTTTCCACTAAGATTTCCTTGGAAGAAATTTCTTGATTATAATAGAATTCATTATTATATGATTACGTGTTTTCCGCAATTCAATGACTTATTACTATGTTATGCTTTCATGAATTATGCTTTAATTCTCTTATAAAATATACCTTATGAAAGAACAATCTTTATTATGATATTTAGTATGTAGCTTATGATCTTAAAATGATAGTTTCAAGATCCATACCCTTTTATTCATGTTATTATTACACATTTAAATTATTTAACCTTCCAAGCATCTGATATCACCCCTTTCTTATGTTTCCTTTCTATAGGTTATGAACAATGGTTTTAGGTAGAAGAAATAAAGGTGGAGATATTTATGGGATATGTTGAAGATATTTCAGTGGGATAGAATATTTTGTTTCTATGTTTTCAAAGACACTAATCTATTATGTTCCTCATAAATGTATTTTTGGAATGTATTGAATGTATGTTAATCATGGGTCACTATATTTGGTGTCAAAGGAAAGGCTTAGTCAAAATATAGAAAATTAGATGATAAAACATTAGTGGGATCCCAATGTATATTTATAAGGATATTTATAAGGATGTATATAAGTATAAGTATAAGGTTGAGTTAACATTTAGGAAAATGACATTGAATTTTGGTAAAGGATTGATTGGCTATTTTCCAAAAAATAAATCCCCATCTAGATACTACAAGTGGATGTTTCAATTGTATTGATTTAAATTGGGTTATCAAATCTAACAATATGTTCTAGGCCTAACTCGGGGTAATATAGTACATGACAACATGTCTTGTTGAACACCTTATTTAAAACACCCAAGGAATATGCTTTGGGAATTCAAAAACTCTTTATGAACCATCATAAAGGATTTAAATAGAGTATCACCTTGAGTTACCTAGGCTAAACATAAGGTGTCATTGATTTATGAAATAGGATCCATGATTTAGTAACTCTATAGGTAATTTTTCATGACTATATGGTTTCCCAATATGATAAATTTTTCTCACAGTTTGCATTATGGTTTTATTTAATTAAAAGAACTATAAGGAACATGGAAAATATTTAATGTCTCATATGTAAAATGTATTGGCATAATGAAAATAGATTTCCCATGTGGAAATATCATAAGGAGAGTCAATAAGTTTGTACCAGTATTGTTTATACTTATGAAGATAATGAGACCTCAAACATCATGTGAAAGGTATTCGATGTAATTATTTTATTTTTTACATTAAAAATAAGGATCATTATTAGATTAAGTTTGAGTATCCTTAAGACATGATTCATATTTTATATTCAAAGAATGTGGTATCAAGGAACAAATTGATGAAGCATGCATAATGGTTTAAGAATAAATTAATGTTAATGAAGTATTTATTTTATGGAATTCAAATATTATGTCATATGAATCATGAAATGTATATGTATTTTCAGTATACATTTTAATTAAGGATATAAAATTACATATTGGTTAGAGATGAATACATAGAAAAGTGATTTCATGGAAATTTAATATTTTGATTAAGGAAAGGTAACCCTTAATTAATGCCTTAAATTGAGATAATGATGTTTGGATAAAGATATGATGAATTTGAATAAGTAAATTTGATATTATTGGCTACCAATGAATTTATTGTTGAAAAAGTGTTCTATGTCATCTAGGATGAAGCATACAATTTCATAGATTTAAAAAATATATCCATTAATCATTATAAAAAGGAAGAATTCATGTTTTCTATATGGATTTATGGTAATTAAGGCTATTACCATGTTCCAAGAGAATATATGATGAGGGTATTCACATGTTTGGAGTGTAAAAAACTAACAGTTACACTATGATATATGTAGGATCGATGTTAAGAAGATTTCAGGAAATTCTTTCCAATTATTTGAATTTTCATCATTAGTAAGGGTTATAAGGTTAAAAATTTATGGAATGTTTATGTTAAACTTTATATTCAGTCAGTAATATTACACTGATTTTTCTCTATATAAGGATTTATGCATACTGGATATCCTGTTCAAACTACTTTGTATTGATGACCTCTTATTACACATGGGATGACATATCATGGATCTCATGAATTGTTAGTACATTAGGAATTAAAAATTCCCCTTTCATATTAGAGAATATGGTGAATTGTGTCAATGAAAAACAAAGGGTTATGTTGTCATGAATCAGGAAAATATTAGTTTTTAATAAAACTCTTAAAAATTAATAAAATGGATCATTAAACCAAAAAATATTTCCATGTACCTCCATTTTTGATGAATTATATTGTCCCTTAGTTCATCATAGATTTATGCATTTCTAATTGTTAACATTCTCTTGACCTTCTTCTCTATCACTATCCATAAGAACATGATAGTTATATTTTTCTTCCATGTCCATGTTTTCACTTCCCACCTATGTTTCCATATGTAGAAGCCTAGTTATATGTTACTTTGGGTAACCATTATGGTTCCAACATTCCCTTTTAATGGAATTTTTATTATTCATTTTTACAATGTGGGTTTATATGAATGAAACATTCAATTATTAAACCCATGATATCCTATACTAATTTTGATGGAGAAATTCGTTTTAAGGGGGGTAGAATGTAACACCCTGAGATTTTGTGAATTTTTTCAATTTGATTTAATCATTGATATATGTCATTTCACATAACTTTGAATATATATTTTTTCTTGTTGTTGAATCACTAAGTCAAAAATTCCTTTCACCCAAAACCAAAATGGTTTAAATTACATGAATCCAACTCAACATATGATACACAGAAGATTGAATCAACATATGTTAGACGCAATCACAACTTGACCTATGTTACACGCAACATTGATGATTCAACAGAAAATTCATTTTACTATTATAATTATTTTAATTTGATAATTGTAACCTAGACAATAAACATAGTAATATGAATATTAATAACTAATTTTAAAATATTTTAATTATAATTTTTTTATATAAATAAATCATATTAATACCGAATGATATAATTTTTTGTAAAAACCATATATGTTTTTTCAAATTAACTACATTTTATGTCATTATTTGAAAAACACTAAAATTATAATATATATATATATAATATGAGAAAAGAAACATCATTTTTAAATTTATAATACCAAAATTATTATAGGGTAATATTTTGGAATTTTTATGAAACTTCATTTTTTGATGAATAGTGAATAATAATGTATTTTTTTCAATAACATCCTTTTCATTTAAATAATTATTAATATAAAAATATAATTTAAATTATTTTTTAGGTCAAATTAGATCAAAAATACATATATTAATAAAAAAAATTCTTTATAATCATTTCCAATTTTAAATTGAAAATCAAAACTTGACAAACTTTTGAAACTTTTTCTATATTAAAAACCTCATATTCTATCCCATTTGCAGGAATAAAATTAATATTAACATTGATGTTTTTGTGAATTGAATTTTGATTTTTTTTTAAAAATTGTGATAAACCATTTTAATCATACTGTTATTTATATTAAGATTATATCATGTTGATTTTATACCAAAATGATTAGCAAAAGTTATAAAAATTAATCATATCAATTAAGGAAAACTTAAGCTTATCCTGAGACTAATCCTTAATATTATGAGCCCAAATGACCTATCAACTGTTCCAAAGCCCATTTCAGGCCATATATTGTCCAAAAACCTTCAATTATTGATTTCTGCTGGTTCTTTATGTCTTTTGGTAGGTATGAACAAGTGTATACCTAACTTATTTTAAAAAAATTCCATGTGAGTCCTTTTGCTTCCCTATAAAAGTCCACCACCTCTCCCACTTCATGACTCCTCTCAAACCACTTAGTTTAAGAAAATATCTTCCCAAAAAAATTATCAAAATCCCTACTTTACTTTTATAAGTCTCTCCTTGGGAAGAAAGAAATCCAAGGAATCATTTTGGCACAAAATAAAATAAGTTACATTATTAAGAGGTAACCTCTTATCTCAAAGACCTTTATTTAATTTTCCTCATCAACCATCCACTATATTTATTCCATGTTTGTATAAAATATCCACTATATTAAATATATTTTGGGGTTTTTATACTATGGTTTTGATATACACTTATACACACATCAATCTAATGGGTATCAAACATAATATTTATGTGAATGACGAACTATTGTCTCACTAAATGATGGTTGTTTTTTTCCTTTAACACTTCACATGGTAGACATTACGACTCATAATATATTTATATATGTCATATATTATATTTATTACATATTTAATATTATTTATTCCATTTGAAACACATATCCTTTTTTAATTTTAATTTCTTATTAGTGCAATAATTTTGTTTGAGAATGTGCGGACTACCACCCACTCAAAGTGATATGATTTGTTAATATACTTCACGGATTGTATTAAGAATGGTATTTGTGTTTATATAAGTTACATAAAATACCACAAATCAACTATATTAATGAAATATATATATATATATATATATATACTTGTGTCTTTTAATTTCTTTGATTCAACCCGATAATTAAATGGAAATAACATCCATGCATATGTATGACCTACTGTCTCCATGAACTGTGTATTTAATTTCATAATTATATATTTTACAAATTATTATAATAAAAATATACATTAAATATACGATATTTATATCATGGTTTACATTATGAAAATCATGATATAATTTATAAATACCAAAGATAAAACAAAGTAAGGTCCATGCGATGAATAAAATAAATATTACATAAAGTGAAACCATAACATAAGATTTTTAACGTGAAGGTAAAAAAAGAACATAATCAAAACATATACGGTATTAGATATAATAATAAGGTTCTGTAAAATATTTATAATAAATATATATTAGATATACCATGGATTTGAATGAGTACAGAGAGATTGACTACATAAGGTAAGGGGATTTCATTTCACCTTTTATTTTCCATGAGATATATGCTATGTCTTCAACTATTTCATTTTGTGTGGTGTATGTACTAAAAATTGTTTTATTATACGTATCTTATAATTAAATTTATTTTTATTCACATATATATTTTTTTATCTTAGTTTCCTGGCATTTATGTTTCAAATGCTACAAAGTCGCTAAAAATAGGTTGGGCCCAATTTTCTTTCTTTGAGACCTGTGTTTTAGTATACACCTAAATTTTTTTCAAGGTGTATATATATACTTCCATTATACATTTTATATAATGAACATCATTATTTTAATAATATTTTATGATTTATGTAATTTAATTTTCTTACATTGAAATTATTATACCAAGTTTTCATGTTATACGATTTAACTGAGATAATCTCATCACTTTTCGAGATTTCTTATCTTTATGCTCCCTTTAAGGAAATTTTATGTTAAATATCTAAAGGAAAATAATTTAATTACTTATACTATATATATTAAAGAAATATAAATATATTTTTTTAACATATTTAATTTCATTGGTACATAATATAACAAAGAAAGTGTTTTTCAGAAATCCCAATTTTACACTCTCCTCGGTTAGGTATCTATCTCACATTACAATTTTTTTTCCAAAAAATGGATTCCAGGAATATTATAATAAAATCCATTATCATTAAAATAAATGTTTACCATATTTTTTCTTTTAAGAAATTTTTCAAAGGAATCATCTTATCGTTTTCCAAATGAGGCATTTTTCAAACATTTTTACCATGAAAAAATAATTATCTTTTTACCAAATACACCATATATAGATTTACCCACCGCCAATCCATTAAATATTTAACTTAATTATTAAAGATTTAATTTTAATAAAATTATTTTAAAATATATTTTCATGTAAAATGTGGTTTAAAATGATTTAAAGATTTATTTTTTATGTTTTCAATGTATTTGCAAAGAAATGGTTTTCAAAACATTTTCATGCTTTATTTTTATGGTTTAAAATGTATTTTAAAAGAATTTTTTTTGAAAATATCTTCATGTATTATTTATATGTTTTCATGTTATTTTCTTTGAAAATTATTTTGAAATGGTTTTATGTATTAAACATAATTTTCTAAAATAAGAAAGGATTCTTTCTCAAGAATCATTTTTGAAAGATATTTCAACTTATTTTCCATCTAAGATGACATCTAATGATGTTACACATTCCATTCATGAAAATAATCTAAATTTACTATTCATATTATTTCTCTATATGGTTTATTCTTAAATTCATTATCTTTATTAAGCATATTTCTCTTTTATAGGACATATGTTTATGAAATCCATTTTTTATTCATGGGTTATATGTTTATAAAATCTGTTTATCATTCATTGGTAATTATTTTGATGTAATGATTATAAAGCATATCTCTTTATATATCTTATGATATGATTATAGGTTTAAAATACCCATTTCATTTAACGGGTTATGATATGGTTATTTGTGATCTAATGTCACAAGTATGTATGATTTAACATTGTTATGGATGAGACCTATATATCCTTAAAATGCTTTGGGTAATGATTTATATATCATGAGATAGAAAAAAAATAGATTGATAAATGAATTTGGTTCAGTATTACAGGGATAAAATGAGAAATGAACTCGGTTCAATAATACCTCGATGGAATGAGGAGTGATCTTAGCTCAGTAATACAGGGCCGGAACGAGGAGTGAAATCGGTTTAGTAATACTGGGCTGGAACATGGAGTAATCACATATTAGTAATACAGGGCTAGAACGAGGAGTGAGCTCAGTTATATAACATAGGGCTAGAATGTGGTAAGAACCTAGTTCAGTAAAGGAATTTTTCCACTAAGATGTTGTTTTCATGAATTCCATGACCACTATGGAAATCACTATTATATTCTTTTGTGTTTTCCACAATTAAATGTATTATCTCTATGTTATGATTTCATGACATATGCTATTAATTTTATTATGATCTATGTCTTGTAAACTTCCAATATTTATTATGATCTATATTATACAAGGTACGATCTTCAAATGTTATGATCATGTTAATACCCTTTTGTTCATGTTAAGCATGCTCATTTTCTTTATTTACACATAAAAAGTATCTGAGCTCACCCCTTCTTATGTTTCCTTTCCCAGAGGATATGAAGAATGGTTTTATGTAGAACAACTAAAGGTGGAGATATTTATGGGAGGTGTTGATGATTTTTTACCATGATATATGATTTTTTTCCAGGTTTTCAAAGACACTAAACTATTACGGTCCTTGGGTATGTATTTTTTTAATATACAAAATATTTATCTATAATGATGTATTATTAATGTATGGTATGCTGGGTTACTATATACCAAATATAATTGGATTTAAATAGACTATGACCATTATACTCTAACACTTTCTTCATTATATGCTAGGAATATAAGATATAGGGTGTTATCTATATCCAAACTAATAAATAGTATTAGATTATGTTGATATTATTGGTCTGAATAAAACAAGTTGGTGACCTCTACACTACATTAAAACATAATCCATAGGTCTATACCATGTTATATTTAGGATTATTCTTATTTATGAACCCTGAAATTGACCTTGATCCCTATTATCATTCCCAAATTTAAATCCAAGCACTGCAATTCTAGAAAAACCAATCCTAAAAAAGATTGTGATTAATTATCTCATAAGGTTTGAATCGATGGGTTTCATTCATTTCAGTTGTCCTTGTCTGTTTAACAATGCATTGCTTCTTTACTACATTTTTCTCGTTTGGTGTAGATTGAGATATAAATATTTAATTTTATCATGCCCTAAGGATCTAATAATTTCCTTTGGATACGTCAATATTTCAAACTGCTACTGAGTATTACCATTGCATAGGCAAAATATCTTTCGAATTGGTCCTTGGATTACCCCACACATTTCCCTTTTTCCTTTTAGTTTTTATAATTCTCTTACATGAGCACACTTCCATCCCCTCTCTCTGTCCGCTAGTGCATGCGCTAGGGTCACCTGACTCATTCTAGGATCCTGGATGCATAAGAAATGCTTATTTTTAATCCCAAGACTGATAGAGCTATAAATTCATGTTGATACTTGGTAATGGATGGAAACAAAGATTGTTCACCACATCACTATAAAATCCTCCAATATATGACCTCTAAATATTAGGGAGAGATATCAGTGCTATAGGAGTTCAAAATCATGGATTATGACCTGTCGTCCACCAATGGGGATGCACTTAGCATTGTGTATCCTCCTTTTTAGGAACATTCTTTTGAAATCCAACCTTGACCCATTCATATGATCCAGAACATGGGGAATTTTTGTGGATTGAAAATTGAGGGACCCTATGAACATATGTCACGTTTTTAAAGGTCTATGACACCTTTTGAAATAATGGTGTATCATCAGATTCCATCAGAATCCATGTCTGAATAACCCATGGATTGGATACAAATTCAAGTTACTGAGTCTATCATGACTTGGGATGGACTAAAATTTATGTTTTTTGATAAATACATTCTATTGATCCAAACCTGGAATCTAAGAAATCAAAATCAATTTTCCAATTTTGTAGGTGGATAATCAACCTCGGAGGCATGATGTATGAAAATAACTAATAAATCCTCACATCATGGACTTGATTTGTGGCTGAAACTAAAAAATCACTATCATGGAATCCAACTTGCTACTCAAACTGTAGTGGAAACCACTACTGATAGAGGAATAACTCACAAAATGAGAGAAGGCAATAGAGAACACTTAGATGAGGTCTCCCACTATTATATTTTTTGGAAGAGTGATCAAGGCCTGCCTCCATGTGGGATACTTCAAGTGGAATAGAATACCCACCTCAAAACACATGTGAAGGCTTTGACAATGAATCTTGAGTCATTTCAGCTACCAACTCTGACAGTGCCACTACCAACCCCTATGATGGAAATACAATCACGTGAAATGTGTGGATGCCCATAGCCAGACCCAAATTTTTGAGTAGGTATGAAGGAACATAAAATATAAGATTATAATTATGTTAAAAAAATCATAATACTCAATAGCCCCAATATTATCTACCATAGTTCTACCAATAGAGATCGGATTAGAAGACGTAGTAGAAAAAATATTGTTTGTATCAATAGAGGAGTGGAAAAGTGCCACCAAGGAATTAGGAACCACATAGGTACCCTCCTCAAGGTCCAACTCCTCTACCACAGTATCCATTTAAAAAACTTTTCCCCTTATATATTGGTATTATGAACATACTAAACTATGAAATATCCAATAATTTCATCTAAAAACACCCTAACAAGACCAATCACTTCAATCCAATATTGAGAACCAGCTGACTGTCTTCATGCAAAAAGAATACCAGAGGATACTAATCCATGAAACTAAAATAAAAAACCAAAGGGATACCCTCTAAAATGTTTATCACCAAGTTGGAAAAAATTATATGGCATCATCAAACCAATTACAATGTATGTTACCTGGTAATACCGAGACACACCTAAATGTTGAGGTGATGGTGGTGGTTCATATATGTGAAAATGTGATAGATTTTTAGTAGGCAAGAAAATGGGAGTAATACTGTCTTGAAGAACTAGAGAAACATGTTACATTCATCAATAAGGATGATGATGATAGCACATTAGAATCCAGTCGAGAACAAAAACTAGATTAAAATACATATGAAGAAGATCTTATATTAGTGAAACCAAAAAAAAAACGAAGGTGTCTATGTGGCACTACTAGTCTACAAATATCCTCTCCCCTTCCAAAAAGGTTGAGATGGGGAATGAATGAGGGGAAATTTTAAAATTTTCTAGAAGTTTTTATTCAATTACACATATGAATCCCGTTCATTGAACCCATTAATCAAATCCCTATTGAATAAAAATTCATAATAAAATTTATCTTTAATAAGAGGAAAATAGAATGCCTAGGAACCATCCCCTTAAATAAAGAATAATTCACTATAGTTCAGTGGATTTTTTCACTTAAGATGAAATACCCTGAGAGTTTCTCGATTAAATACACTCTAGGGCCATGAAACATCGGAAGAACCGTATCCAATCATGGTGAAAGGATCAATCACATGCCAATTATTGTCTTAAAAAACTAGGTATATATGAAATGATAGAAAATGAAGTGACACTACAACTAGCTGACTGATCATTCATATAACCTCGATGAAATTTCCAGGATATAGTAGTTATATTTTTAGAATTAAGTTTTTGTATATTACCACATATAAGACATAGAAGAAGAATAAAATGTTCCTATTATACTAGGATGATCATTTATACCCATTGGGATGAATTAATCTATGTGTATCAAGGGAGACTAACATTCATAGTTGCTGAAGATCATGTAGTGTTCTACTTAGTAAAGGCCACCAAGAAAAGTGATGACATATTTGACTATCGATCCATCTTTATGACAGATGAGATTGATGATTGTATAACCATCAAGGAAGAGAAATAGATCTTATGGCTGGATAAAGATAAATTTAGTGACTATGATGTTGTAAATAACATTAAACATTTGACAAGGGATACTATCCCACCATTTAAACCCTTAGTCATTAATCCAACAATGATGGATTTAAAACCTTTTTTGAGAATCCTATTTTACCTATTCATAGAGACTGAAGCTACATTGAAAGTCATTATTAGCTGTAAAATGAATCTTTTATAAGAATAAAAAAACATTGAAGTCCTGAAATGGGGAAAAAAATATTTCCTAGGTAATGGATATCATTAAAGGGATTAACCCCATGATATGAACCCACAACTCTTTATTGGAAGAAGTTGATAAGACAAACCATCAAACCTAGTGTAAAACCACCCCTCTAATGAAATAAGTAATCCAAAATTAAGTACTAAAGTTTTAGATGTAGTAATAATTTTTTAAATCCCTAAAAGCATGTGGGTTAGCTTCCTGCAATCCATTCCAATGAAAGGTGACTTAATAGTTTTTAACAATAATGAATACGAATTAATATCAACTTAAAAATATTACTGGATGGAGAGTATGAAATGTATATCAAATTCTAAACATAGAAACTCAAAATAATTGTTTTACAATACCTCTTGGATCAAATGTTGGATAGACTAGTTTTTCCTGAATTATATTATTTCTTAGATTTATATTTCTGGTACAATCAAATGGTAGTCAAAATAGAATATTACTATAAAACTAAATTTACTTGTCATTTTTGAAATTTATCATATAAAAAAATAAAATTGAAATGAAGAACACATCAATTGATTTTCAATGGTGGATTACACATAAATTTTATAATACGGTGGAGAAATAACTTGACATCTTTATGGATGATTTCTTGGTTTATAGAAGATCTTAAGAAGTCATTGTTAGTAATTTAGAAATGGTCCTGGAATGTTGTGAAGAAATATACTGGGTACTAATTTTGGAAAAACTCCACTTAATGGTTTAATGAGGCATAATCGTTGGGCACAAAATATTAAATTAAGGAATGGATGTTGATCAATAAAAAATAAATTGTTTAAATAAATACCTGTTCCCACATTCTATGATTTAATAATGAGTTTTCTAGGCCTTGCAGGATTCTATCGCCGCTTTGTACAATACATTATGAAAATATCCTACCCATTGAAACAACTCTTATCAAATGAAAATCATTTCGATTTCATTGAAGAGTATTGATTAGAATTAAACACATTATAGAATATCCTAGTGTTTTATTCAGTCAATATTTCACATGATTGGGGAAAATGACTATGAGTTGATGTGTGACACCAATAATTTCTCTATAGATTCTATTTTAGGATAGTGGGAAAGACATATATTCCATCCCATTTACTGTTATAGTCATACACTGAATGAGGCTCAGGTAGATTATATGAGCACTAAAATTGAACTACTAGGAGTCGTATATGAATTCAAAAAGTTTCATTCATACTTAATATTTTCCAAATTAGTGGTTTATACAGATCATGTAGCTATCAAATACCTTTTTATTATGAAAGATTCCAATGCATATATGATATAGTAGATCCTAAGACTGTAAGAGTTTGATATAGTCATAAAGGAAAAAAAGGTATTTATAATTTCATTACTAATCACTCATCCAGACTCCCACTTACCAACATTTAGGATAGTGACAATTTGAGCATCGAAGATGACTTACAAGATAAAACATTGTTTAAAATAAATTTGAAAGAAATACCAAGGATTTAGGACATTGGAAATTATCATTCCAAGATATCTCTCTACCCACACTATTCCTATAAAAAATTATATGTTTTTAGTCGAGGCATTACATAACTATTTGGAAGAGAAGGTACTATTCACACACTTTAATGAGGGCCTAATGTGATGTTGCATCCCAGGAGATGTGACATAATATATAATTGACATGTGTCACATGTCATTAGCTAGAGGTAATTGTGGACATAAAATTATCATGGAATGAATACTTTAAAGTGTATTATCTTGGCCAACACTCTATCTGGATACATGGAACCTCATTTAAATCTATGACTGGTGCCAATGAACATGCACCATTGGGAAAAGAAATGAAATTCCCCAAAATACAATCCTAGGAGCCAAAATATTAAATATATGGGGACACAATTTTAGGGTTCCATTAATATATTTTCAGGGAATATTTTATATCTTGTTCAATGTGGTCTGTATATCCAAGTGGGTGGAAGATGAAGATACTACTCATGAATCATAAAAAGCGGTCCTAAATTTTTTAATTTAAAATATCTCTTCTAGATTTAGATTCTATATACCAATCATTAGTGATCAGAGAAATCACTTTTCTAACAATATAGTGAAAGGATTGCTAAAAAATTATAGAATTTAATACAATATCAAAACTCCATACCACCTACAGATTAGAAGGAAAATTTTATTGTCTAACAGGTTGATTGATCCAATTTTAAAGAAGAGAGTGAATAAAAATAGAAATAAATAGTTTATTAAACTGTATGACACAAATTATTCATATAAAATTGCGTACAAAACACCCATCAACAGTACTTGGTTTCAAATTTTATATGGAAATACTTTTCACTTACCAGTGGAATTATAGTATCCATCTTATTGTGGCATACAAAAATTGAACATCGAGACTTCAAAAGTTGGGGAACTCATAATTCTAGGGATAGATGAACTAGAATAAATTTTAATGGATTCATATGAAAATGTCATTATATATAATGAAAAGACATAGGACTATAATTAAAAATTTATTATGCGCCCAAAATTCACACTATGAGATAATGTAATAATATTCAATTCCCAACTGAAATTATTTCGTGGAAAGTGGAAATACTAATGGTTGGGTCTTTTTGAATTCATAAATGTTTTCCCTTAAGGTTTTTTTATGTTCAAAAAAGAGCAGAACCACCCTTCATGGTTTACATACAACAATTTTAAATTTACCATGAACCATTCCACAAGGGGTGTGTCATTACCTTAAATTTAATTTTAATAAAAGTGTTTCTAGCTCTCAAATTTAAAAGAAGTGTTGACTTGGAGGAAATCTATGATAGGTCTAGTAAGTTAGTTTAGAGTTTAGAAAGGTTTAGTGATGATGGAATCACAGGACATAGGTCCTGGTCCAAAAAAAAGAATAAAACTTCAAATACTTATTGTTTACTATTTATATTATTATTAAATATTTGGAGATCAAAAAATAAAAAAATCATGATTTTCACATTGTGTATTAATTACATAACATGAATCATTGTGGCATTTTAAGTGCAATGAACCATAGGTTAATGATTTCACCCCAACCTATTTTGCTCAATTATACCACATGGATCCCCACTCCCAACCACCTATAATCCTCCAATCATCATCATTCTTCCTCCCTACTCCATACTTTTTCCCTCCTTTTGCACATCCACAACCCTCCACTACATCTTATGAATGTTCCTCTCTTCTGGCTGATGGCATCATTATTAGTGTATTATGGAAGGAAAACCATATTTTCATTCTTCCTTATTTTAGTTGTGTGCATTGTACCTTTGTATTTACTATTACATCAAATTTTGTTCATTGTTCATCCCAAACGCCTTTATAGTCCGTTATTACATTTATTTGAGCCTCTTTCTGCCACTAGTGTCTATGCTGCATCCGATTATTTTTTTACATATTTCTTACACCCTAAGTAATAATGATTAATCTAGTGCATGTATTAGGTTTCTAAAATTTTTTCAAGTATTAAAATTAAAATTAAAATCCACAAAATTTCTCCATGACATGATTATAATTTCAACGATCTCTAAATTCCATATATTATATAAAAAATATATTTTATTTCTATCTGTTTTATACTTTCTATATCTTCAATATCACATTCTGAAATAGTGAAAGCCCTGTATCATTTTAAGTGTGTGTGTGGGGGGGATTCATGAGATATATTGTTGATACAAATAGATTATTTCCATTTTAACTATTCTAGGTGACATTTTTTTATTAAAATCATGCTTTTACATGAATAATATTTCCACCCTTTTAAATAAAAGACTAATTCATATTAGAGATTATTGAAATCCATCTGTATTCCTATTATGATTCATAAAATTATTATTGAGTAGAGTAATTTAATTCTAATTCTAAAGTCTTGAAATATATTTTAAATGACATATTAATAGATAACATTCCCTAGGTTATTGAATTTTATTTTATATACTCCCATTAATGAAATGATTCTAGACCCACATTGTCATATTCCTTTTTAAGAATATTTCATGAAAGATACACGAGGAATATAAATATAACAAAACATGTGTTGGAATATTATTGAGAATATAATTGAAAAATTATAATTATTAAGGCGCAAATTTGTTATCTATTTTTTCTTGAGACCCACCTATACATATTTCCTTATTTATCCTACAATATCCCTGAATTATCATGTTAGGATGAAGCGGTTTCAAGCCTTTAATCCTGTCTTACCATATGCTTAGTATGATTCATGATTTTCTTTTGAACAAGTGTGAGGGATTTTTCATCTCTTGCATATATGGGATGTTGATACTAAGGAGACATATGGTGTTATTTTCACTAGTTTATTATGATATGGTTCATGATTAAAATTTTCATAATCCATACTTATTGTATTCCTGTGAAAATATAAATATAAAAAAATTATTTGTATATTAGGTAGGTCAAAATCCACCATTCCTAGAATGATGAATCTTATGATGGATCCTATATAGTTAGATGTTATATGGGATATCTAGACTAGATATGGACTTAAAAAATAATTAAAAGAAATGAAAAATAAAAGGAATATAAATCATTATTTATTCTATCTTGACATATTCATGGACCCATGTTGAGATGTATGAAACATGGACACATTTTTTCTAAGATGATTTACTTAATTTTATTATTGATGATTATCATGCTTTATACTGTAGACCATACCCTCTTTTTTGGTCTTGGATTTTATATTATCTATACCTTTCCTCAGCCATATAGACACTAAAACCTTATTAATTAATCCATTATAAATAATTTTGAATTTTAAATTAAAAAGTATATAAGTTACAACTGATGCTAGATTATTATTACAAATATGTATTCTATGTATGAGCATAACAATAGTTTTATTTTACCTAGTGTGATAGGAAAAAATTTTATTGTAGGGTAAATTATACATTTGGTAATACGTATATGGAACAATTATAAACTTGTAAATATAAGAAGAAAAAATCTGAATAAACAATTTAATATAAATAATGAGTGATCTTCTCAACATGTTTTATTATAGGGGACATTCTATTCCCTCTTTCACATATTTTTATGTTCTTGTTTGTAATGTATGTTTCTTCTTTACAAATCATTTCATCTAGAATACCTTTTGAGATAATTTTTTCTTGAGGACAAGGAATTGTTCAAGTGTTGTGGAATTTAATAATATAAATTTATATAAACATTTTGGATACATTTATTTAAGGTTTAGTCACTATTTATTCGATAATGTATTGGGTTTTGGTTTGTTTTTGTAGGTTTTAAAAATCCAATATTGAAAGGAAATGTTGTTGAAAATGTAAAAATTAGGCTTTACATGTCATGAAAGGAGTGTATATAGTGTATTCCTTAATTAAAAAAATACCTATAAAGCCACAATACAACTCTTGATTCATTAAATAATGTGAATATATTATATGATGTGTAGATATATTAAACATAATGATATTTTAAAAATTATTATAACACTGAATGTTTTTGATATAAAGAAAATACACAATGTGTTGAATTTACATGATGTGGAATTTTTGTGATCTCATCCACTCAATGATAAAGGCCATGGATTTTACAAAATAAATTATTCTTGAAGAAGATTGTAGATCAAAAGTACACAGTGTGATATCCACTTACATGTCATATACAAGTCAATACAAGACCCACTTAAATCCAATACATGACGTGCGACTTTAAATATCTTGTATGTTTTGAGTCAATAAATATTTGAGACCCTATGCCACATATAGGGAGTTGGGAGGGCAAATTTGTCTCTCATATTAATTCTCATTTTTCTATGTTTTTCTTATAAACTCAATTTTAATCCATTCATTTACTATTTTTATCAATTCAATTGACATTACATGTCATTATATATATGTGGATTTCTGATCTACAATCATATTCATTCCTTCTCGTGTTTCCAAATTAATTATAAATACTCATTACTATTCATAATCAATTATAATTATTTCATTCCTCTTCGTTAATTCAAGGAGAATTTTTGATAAATTCTCATTTTTTTCCAACAATGAATTACTTAATTATTAATTGCTTTATTATTATGAAATTAATATTTCTGAGTTTCTTGCTTTTATTTTGACATCATAACGTGAGATACATTTTTTATGTATTTGGGATAGATAGTAAGGGTGTTTCAATACTTAATAAATTTATATATCAAAAATTTTCTATCCTATGGATAGTTATTAGGTTAAACAGTATATTTTTATCTCATTACTTTGTAAAACCCTGACCATAGGGGTGTAATTAAAGGAACCTAACCTAATTATAGTTGAGAAAACTATGAACATTATCCTTTGAAACTCTGTGATTGAATCAATGTTTATTGCATCTAGGGTATTTGATATATATATATATACCAAGGAATTTTTATAGCTTATATACAACCAATTAGTTTGTCTATAACCCATTTGTGACCTTTTCACTACTTCTCAGCCTAAGCCATAGGTATGTCCCAAGTTAAATTTATGGTTATCCTTATGCCTAAACCCTAAAATGGATTGTCGACACTATTCAAATTCCTGAATATAAATCCAATCTACATAATTCTAGAAAAACCAAACATAGAGAGAGATCATGAGGAATCCGACTATAGTGTTTGAATCAATAAGATATCCTCCGACCTATTTTACCTATGGGTTCGACCCCACACTTCTGTATTAAAATTCCTTTCTTGTTGAGTGTATTTTGGTATTAAAATATCTAATTTGATCATGCCTTGATAATTTAATGATGTTCTTTGGATACAACACTATGATGGGCCTCTAAAAAATTTGTTATCAGGATTAGAGGTGTCATGTTTTCCTTACTTGGGTACATATGTAGACACTCATTTAATTAATTATTCATTATTCAAATATATTTGTATTGTTGTGTCATATCATATAGTAGTAAGTAAAAAATTCCCTTAGTATTCATCATTTTCTTTAGACCTTCCATCACAACCTAGAAATAGATAGTGCGGTAAAAATTGATAAAAGTAAATAAATAAAAATACTATGAAAAAAATAAGAAAATTCTGTGTATGAGAAAAGAGTTTCCCAAAATTATTAATCTAATAAATTTTATACTCTTGTCCCCTACAATGGCATCACAAATTGATATCCCACAAAACATCATTAATTCCTATAGGATTAAGGAATTAATCAATTTATAATGTGAATCAAAAAACCACTAAACTATATGGTAGAATATGATATGAATGTCCAATATTGGGCCCACAAAGATAGGTTTTGAGAGAATATTATTTTATATTATAAATACCTAACTATTAGATAATATAAATCTAGGGTAATTATTTAGATTATAGAATGATATATTTTTATATTTTATAAAAATAAATATTATTCTTGGAAATTGAATCTCTAGGATTATGATTTATTATATCATAATATAATGGAAGATAAATCACATGGTGTCACAAATGAGTTTAGTCGAATCCAACAATCATGGCTGAAAACCCCAAAATCAATGATTTCTCCATTTCAAGGTGGCCATGTAACTTCTGTTCTTTGGTGATCCGCTATCTCCGAACCATATTTAATCATACTTGACAATACACATAGTTTTTAGAGGGTGGATTGTTCATTAGTCAATGTTTTGAAAGCAACACTACCTCATATATCACATAATCATCATGCATGATAAATTCAAAAGAAATGATTTTATAAATTAGGGTTATGGTAAAAGACCCAAAAAATTACATTCAATAAATAAAATACCTCCAAAAATCAATCCACCTTAATTAAATTATCTTTTAACTAGGTATACCCCACATGATATCAATGAGGGGGTAGGAAAATAAAGACCCTATTCTACTCATCACTACAATAGAAGATCTCAATCCCTGTGGTAGCACGTCTCAAATGAATTATTTGAGTGGAACCCCGAATGTATTATTTATAAGGATTTTGTATGATCATTTTGGATTTTATTAGCCATAAATAATATCATTAAATTAAATCCAAGTCATATGTACTTTTTAATGGAAATTTAGGTCCGAAATGGGAGTTCCCCACATTTAAAATACTATCAAAATTTGCATTTACTAAGAAAATCCTAAAAATTTCTTATAATGTAATATTTTCACACACATTAATGATTTCATATTAGGAAAAATATTCATTTTATTTAATATTTTGATTTCCTACAAATTTTTAACACCCTAAAATGTTTTCAGATCTAGAACTGGTTACATGCCCAAAAACATTTACAGGCACTAATTATTTATTGGCCCTGAATATCTAATTTCTAATTATCAAAGCTCTATTTCACCATAGTTCTTCACATTAAAACTCCAATATTGATCAATAAATATCCATCATTGTGGGATGCCATATCTTAGATTAAATATTGGTCTCTTGGTCTTATTTTTCTCATTTCCCATAAATCAATATATCCAACCACATATAAACAATTCCATTAAATAAACATGAAATAATTAATCATTTATATATCTAAAGTGATGGATTATAATGCTAAAAAGTATGAATAAAATGTACTTATCACCAATCCAATATAGAATTACCCCAAATCAAGATAAATCATTGTTATCTTGAAATAATTCCTATACGTACATATCTACAGTTTGTAATAGTGAACAGTTGATCGAACAATTTTGAGTTCATACAAAAAAAATCTTCATTCATATTACTCGGGCTAGAAAAGAAAATCATAATAATTTATATTAAACAAGAATCTTGGTGAAGATCCCTCATATATTGATTTAGGATACGGTAACCATTATTTCTATGATGAATCCCTATTATAATTATTGTGATTGACAAGAAGTTTATCTCCCACAATAGAGGATGTGAAATACAAGACTACAAGGTAGTCATTATAGGTGAAAAATTTGGTTCCATTTTAATATAAATATATTAACCCAGTAGTTCAACCCAGTCCTTGTGGTCATCACTGAGGCCCTGGGTAATTTTGGAAAATAAATTATTTCTTCATGACTATCCTCTGGAGATAACTTAAGATCAGTTTTTTTATTTACAACCTTATATTGATCTAATAGTATTTTACTAAAATAAATACTGATATATTTCATTCCTTGTAAAAAATGAGGCGAAAAATAAAATATAACAAGGAAATTATCTTTTGGCACTCAGCCATAATTATTAGTGTTAAATCCCCTTGATTTTGAATTATTGGTTTCCATAATTGTAGGATGGGTTTTAGATACATACTCTCAATCACAATAATGACCTCATGCATTTTAACATTTGTAATTTACACACAGAACAAGTCAACAAAAATTTATGTTTGTTGGAGAAATCCTTTATCTTATAATCTTTCTCCCTGGTTTTATTATATTTCCCACTGCACTCAATATTAATTACTTCCCATTAGTAAAATATGAATAAAAATAAGGTTTATATAGTGCATTATCCCAATTCTCTCATGTATAATGAGATGTAGTATATATCTGTATATTATTTTTGATACATCGAAAGAAATTCTCCCACTAAGCACCAAATAATGTTATAACTTGGTTAGGTAAAGTATTATGAACCTAGATTTTCCGCCTTCTATACACTTCATGTTATCGCCCCTCATTTTTATCCATGATATTCGTTTTCAATACCTTAAACAGGTTCATTATCTCAATAGTAGTAGAATATTTGTTTACTAGAGATGAATTATGGGATTTACATTAATATACATCTATCATAATTATTTATGTTGAAGAATATATTATAGTCACATCATTCACAGAGCATCCATGGTATCCCATTATCCCAACAAAAATCACAGAAAAAATAGATTCAAATAATTTAAAACATTCATCCTTTCTTAGCTCATCATAAATGGCCTCCTAATTTGAAGCCTCCTATATTCTTGAAAGAATTCGAAAATCATGTATTTCCACAAGAACTACGATCACTGTATTATATTAAGGATCATTACGAGTATGAAAAATCTCATGATTATTTAAATAAAAATTATAAGTAATGAGTTTCTAAAATATTGGGCCTGATGACCCTTTTCTAAACATGAAATGGATATAACCATCAATTTCATCTTATTAGATTGAGGAAGTTGCATCTTATGTAATTTTCATTGGATATTTTTTTAATCTAAAAAACACAATGAGATGTTAAATGATTATCAGACTCAACTTCAACAAGACCTTCCTTACCGTACTTCATCTTATGAAAAAACTGAGACACATTACCATGGAAAAATCACAATGTATAGGAATTGGATCATGTGAGATGCCCCAAACCCACACACATTTGTCAGGTTGTAAAGTCACATTATTTTCAAATTGTATTTTATTAAAAGTGATATCGGATAATATAAAATGGAATATATTTCAGATAATTTTTTCATAGTTTATACATCACAACTCATAAATAATAATAAAATACCATAACATAAAGTTTTTTTGTCTTTTGAAAATTTGTACATACAAATAATATTTCACATATTTTTGAATATATCACTATAATCATTCCACACTAAACTCCCACATAGACATCACATGAGTTATACTCTTCTCAATAACCCTAGGAATAGAAAACACAATAAGGGATGGGATTAAAAATCAAGTGATGTAAGAAATTATCAGTAAGTCATAATGGGGATATATCATTAGAAACATGAGAAACATGAGATTTGAGAAATATATAATTAAATAGATCATTCATTCATAATAATTACCCATAAGTCATTATAGAAGAGAATATAACCTCAAATGATCAATCATATACTATTGAATAAGAGTGAGTAATTTTAAGAAAACAATCACGATCCCTGGAGGATAACATAAGTATATAACAAACATATTTGGAATAAATATAAGCATAATAAATCATTAAATTGTGAAAAAGATATTCAAAATAATGTAGAATCACAATCTCTTGAAAAAATGTAAACACAATAATATGCTTGTAAAATCCTGTGATCAAATATAAATAACAATCATGTCCACACACAACATATTTGTCTTATGATACATAGAACCTTAACTAATTTATTATATGCATATATAAGACCCCATACATTACATAACTATAATCCATATTCATGTGTTCCATATGAAACCAATAATTCGTCATATCATTACAAAAACAAGGATAAAAAATGATTCTCATAGAATTTCTAAATTGCATCTCATAAAATGTCCTTAATAGTTAGATTGATTGATAAAAAAAATTAAATCACTCAAAAAGGATAATCTTGAAAATGAGTTTATATGAGAAGATATAAATTTATGCGTCAGATTAAAATTTAGAATAATAAGAATAGATTATGTTTAAGTCGACAAATTAGGATTGAATGAAATAATATACGACCATGAAGGGAATTTTTTAATAAATTAAAATATTCTTATCAAAACCCAAATAATTAAAAGCGTAATTAAGATTAATTTTGAAAATAGGTAAGTGAATTATGGAGAACACAAGGGATAATAAATATTTCAGTTTACAAAATTAAAAAATAAAACAAATAATCTCCCCATGTAATAGAAAGAGAATATTTGATATAAATATATTTATTCTCATTTACATCATTTTTGTTAAAGAAAAAAGTAAATCAAGGAAGAACATTTTTATTTGAAAATGTAAATTATAGAGATAAAAATGAAATGCACAAATGAATTAATGATATATAATAACATAGTAATCATATAAGAATATATTCATCGGATAAAAACAATAACACATTGTAAGGTAGGTTGATTCGAAAAAACCATAGGGATTTAGTAGGTTTTGAATAAAACGAAATTGAAATTAATTATAAAAAAAATTAATTTAATGAAACATATGATAAAATAAATCCATAGAGAATTATACACACTACAAAAGAAAACAGGTTGTCAAAATGACATATTCCCCAAAAAAGAGTATTCATATAAGAAAACCATTACAAATTTTGTAATAATTGATTCAATATAATATGAAAGGGGGATTCATGAAAATAAATTCAAATCACATGAGGTAAAATTTAATAACAGTGATATAACTAAAATTCGGAAACATTTACACCATATAAAATAATAATAGGTGCATGATTTGAAAATGTGCCTCAACTAAGGGAAGTTGGGAGGAAACCCTTACCTTGGATTATTTATTGGTTATGCACACTATAAATACATGTATGATAAAAATAGAAATATTAATAAATTATTTTAGATACATATTCATAACTATTAAAATTTCTAAACATTAATTATAAAAATTAATTATACATTTATTAGTTATTTATTGTTTATTTTCAACATCAGATATTAGTGATTATAATAGCTTCACACATGCTTTGTAATGTTGATGAGGACCCCAATTACTTTAAGAATATTTCACCATTCTTAAATTATATTAGGTAATATAATAGATTTTTTCTAATTATTTAGAATGTTATAATTTAATTCCCTTATATTTTTAATTGTTATTCATGAATATAAAATCAATGACAAGCTTATTTAATTAATTTTTAATGAAGAAAAAATATTATAGTAATTCAAAATCATAATATTAATATTAAACTTATATAATATTAATCAAGTAATAAGTATCATTTTTAATCATTGAATGAATTCTTATAACTATCTATGCAGGGCATTCAGAAAAATGAAATATGTCATTCATGGAGGTAGAAGTCTTCACATATCACGAGGGAAATTTTCATTTTCCAAAGGATGTGGGATATAAAGAATTGTTTTTCTAACAAAAAAAAATAAAATTTTAGTATAATAATGATAATTGTTTAATTATATTAGTATGTTTAAAACTGTTTTCGAAGAAAAATATTGATAAAATGGTAAGGGAGTGAATAATTCTCCTAATGAGGACTTGAAACTTCTCTTAGAGGAAAGATTATAAATGGAGGAATTTAGACGCCTTTTTATATCAGGGGGATACCAAACATGGAATAATATATATGATATGTATAATTTTTAGGGGTAAAATATAAATTTAAAGACATATATATATTTATTTGAAGAGAGTATAAGTGAGCTCATTTTATAGGTTCAAACATTGGATATTTCCTTGAAATATAATCTTATTTGAAGGGTAAAGATAGAATCAAACGTGTTTCAAGTGAGATATATGAATAAAGTTTTGTGAGAAATGTCGGATTGACTTTATCTCTTAAAAAGGTTTCATAAAATTTCTATGTATCATGTTAATTGACAAAAATTATTGAGAATTTAATTTAACCCATTTTACCCTTATTAATCGTAATTAAATATTTTCCATTGAAACTATTTTGTAATATAAAATATAAGGTGGAACATCTTAGATAATTTGAATTCAGTGAATCCAAATTTGATTCCATTTGATCTAATTTATTTTCTAAATATTATTAAATAACCATATAAATTAAAAAATATGATATAAAAAACTATTTTTGTAGAAAAATATCTTTTTTATACATATCTTTTTATTCATATTTCATATAAATTTATAATTAAACTAGTGTTAATACTTTTTTTCATATGTTTAAAAATAATATTATAGTTATAAAAAGGATATCAAATTAATTTATTTAGATAATAATTTCCCAATATTTGTGAAAATAATTTGTTGAAAAATAATTATTTCACCGTTGTAACTAATATTAAATTTGGTAGATTATTTTTATGTAAAAAATGAAAGTTATCTTATTAATTTTTTTTGGAATGATGATTAAAATATAAAAAACATTTTTGGGAACAATTTATTTAGTTGATAAAAATTAATTTTTTCTATATGCACACATAACGTATAATATCATTTATAAGCATAAAAAGAATATTTTTCATATTCTATGACAATTGAAAATATTTAAATGAAAATTAATAATTTTTAATATATATTATTAAGATATTATAAATTATTCCATAGTGATTAGTTCATTTAAAAATACATAATATATAGAAAATTATAATTACATGAGAAAAAATATTTTCATCACTAAAATATTTTGTCATCATTCAATAAGATTGATTACTTGTTTAATAATAAATAGATAAATTTTATTAAAGAATTGATATTAAAATATTTCTTTTATTTTATAAATAAAACATATAATTTATTATTAATAATAATTTGTAACACATATTTTTTATTAATAAATATATTAATTGAATATTATATTTTTATTTCATTTTTAATTATTTTTGAATAATATTTTCTAAAATATCCTACCAATAATATAAATTTTTTCAAACAAATTGGATAAATGTATATCCAATTACCATATTTCAATGAACAAATTTCAATGGCCATATTTCCAATGACTATATTTTTAATAACTATATATATCTATTTATAATGGATATATTTTACCACCGTCACCTCTTATAATATCATTCAGTTATATATTGTTAAATAAAAATTCTCATTATTTTATTTTTAAATTTTTGTTTTTGAAAATTATCTATCATTTTATTATGTTCCTTCTCATTATATGTTTAGTTATACTAATGGATATTCTAAGGGATGAAGATGACATAGGAGACCTATGAGCATTAAAGATATTATTATTTTCTATTTATAATTCATTTTTAATTTATAAACTTTTAATTGATGTAATCATCCATTATATATAATATTAATGGTTTTCAATATTATACGATATGTAATAAATGATTTCATGTTACATTGTTATAATGTTTAATTAAGAATGAATACGTGTCGTTAGTTTGATTCATATCTTTTATGAATCATTTTCTAATCAGTTTTTAATATTTTGAATGTATGGGAAATTTTTTTATTATAGTCATAAAAATATAATATAAGGAAAAAAATTTGTAGTAAAACCTTTGGTGTTACAACATTTCTCAAAGATAACATGTTTCTTATAGAGGTATTCCACTATATTTTCAATCCAAAAAATGTGTGGTGGAACCTCTGAGATATTATCCTTAATGAATATATGTCAATCCATCAGATGGATTGTTATCAAGGTTAATATATCCTAAATGAGGATCATATAAAAGGAATGTCTATATAATTACCTAATTATAGAATTATTTTTAATGTGAGGAAGGCATGGAAATTGTACCCAAATCACTTAAGAAGATGGGTTAAACTATATATAGAAGTTGCAAGGCCATATAAATAGAGAGAATTAGAAAGATTGTTAGATTAATGAAATTATAAACCATGCATGAACCAAATAATATTAAATATAAAATAAAATAAACATATGGTGGGGATCTATGAGACTAACTACCATGTGTTTCTTTAGGCCCCTAAATTCATTAACATATTTGTTGATAATTTTGGCACTGATTTTGTAGCATAAATATATCAAAACTATGGAGAATGGGAGAAGGAGCATAGCCACATTAATCTCCAGAGAAGAAATAAAAACCATAAGAATACCATAAAACATTAGTGAAACCTGAAGAAACATCAAAATACTGGGGACAACTAATAAGGAATCATGGTGGGAGAAGAGAGAAAATACAAAAAAGGAACATTAAATGTTAGAATGAAGGAATTCCCCTCCTACAATGTTGAGAGATATACCAGAATAGTAGAAATCATTGTCTAGTACATGGAGTCAAATTATAAGGGATAGAATCTATGTATAGGTTCTCAGTGTGTAATACCAATGATTCATGTTTTAAAAAAAATATAAAACAATATTCTTCAAATATCATAGCCAAATAAAAAATAATAAAATATAAAATATTTCATTATTGAATAATAAAATATATTTCAAAAACACAATAAAAAATCACACAAGTCATTATTGAATAACGACGGCCCCATATAAAGAGTTGGGGATTATATTTTGTTGAAAAATATATTAATACTATAGATAGTGTTATACTATTCTATTGAGAAACAAATTATTTTATAAACTGTAAAACCTCCACATATGGAAATCCATATACTATAATAATGAGTGATACACACCTATTAAAAAATTAAACAATATAATATTAAACATTATGTAATAATATCTACTTATGATGAATTAATTTTACTTCATTTCAAGTTAAATGTTACCACATAATACCATAGTGCAATATATAATCATTAATCTCTAGAAATTAATCCATAAAAAATATATATTGTATTTATAGCATATAACACATACAGTATACCCTAAAATTTTACCTTTTCAACTTCAATTTCATAATTTTTTATCTTAACAGTAGGAGTTTGGCATAATAATATTTTCACTATGGCATGATTATTTTCTTTCTGATTAAAACTCATATATCATTGTATATACATTATTAATTACAAAAACAAAAAATATATACTTTTTTTCGGTTAACAATAACATCATTTGGCGATGACTCTATTCTTGTACAACAATCATTTATTTTCATTATATCTTGAATAGACTTCTCATTACCATATTTTAAATCTTTTTTCTAGATGATTTTATCAAAATATTTCATTATAATATAAAATAATACTTTTAGATATTAGTACTTGTTATATTATATGAAAATAATATTTTGATACTAGAAACAATTATTGTGTTTACATATGTATAAGAGACTTAAAATATTTCAACTACAACATATTGAATACATAGTAGTAAGTTGGGGGAATTAGGTTGTCAAAACAATCTTTACTCTTGATTATATATTGTTTTGAAGATTGAAAACAAAATATATTCCAATCCCAATCGAATAAACATATAACATAACCATGTATAAAAAAAATTCAATAAATTTTTTTTTTTCTGAATTTCACCCCTATGGATACTCCAAGGGGAATACACTGATGTTGGGTCTATGTAACAACATATACCACTACATGCCATATGTGTTTATAATTCATTATAATGAATAAGTATTGGATCATGGGACACCCACTAATTCTCAATATTTACGTACTTCTATAAATTGGAGTTATTTCAGACACATATAAATCAATGGTCCCTTATAAGAATCTTTACAATAGGTTAAATAACAAATTATTGAGGATATTATCATTGTGATTCAGTTTCCATTGTTAACTTCTAGATCGTAAATGTATCTCATAAAATAGTAATTCCCCTATATTATTATAAAATTAATAGTTCTCACACTTTATTCTACAATAAGATACCCTTCGATACATTTTCTCAAAAAATTAGAACATTGTATACTTAAAAAAAATTTCTCCTTCAATTTTCCATAAGTGACATTTTCATGATTTCTTAATTTTCTGCATATGTTAATGATTTAAAGTCCCATTTATTTTGAATTATATTTATAGATAATAATTGTATTCTAATAATTATATAAAAAATGTCTACCATGTCATAAAAAATACTTCAAATAGGCATGGATTTGTCTACCAAAGACATGGTGCTTTGAGGAATATTCCATGATTTCCTCTGCATCATAGAAAACATCACTCATTAAGAATTTCATAATGACCAAACTATGATTAACTATGGAATGACATGTAAAACCTTAACCTAGGCCACAAAAATAGAGCCCATGTGAGGAAGATACATGACATTAGGATCACATCCCCATATACTAAAGGCTATTGACTAGTGAAAAGGTTCTAACATAGTCATGGGGAGACTATTCCCACCAAAAAAAGCATAAGGGTCATGTCTAAGTAAAATAAAAATTTAGTATGGCCCATTCTTATAATGGATATACTAAAACCTATGGAAACATAAAAAGGGAGACAAATGGGGCCACCATATTTGAGAATAAAAGTAATAAAAAATAGTCTATATGAAGTAGTAAACCAAAACATAAAAGTAAATAAACATGGAAATTATTAATAAATAAAACTACACATTGGAAAAAACTACTCACATACTATCCTATTGAGTCCTCATATTTTATATCAAATTATAATTTTACTATGTATCTATCTCTAAGCTATAAATGTTTTTTAAGAGTAATTAGGGAAATATAACAATATAAATTGAAACCCATATTGTGAATGTAGGTAGGGGTGAGTCCAACGACCCAGTATGACTCTTCTATGGCTTAAAAAATACTCATTGTAGTTATGATAAAGTATATGTTCATGAAATATATATAAATTGGTGATGGCATGTCTATGATACACACCCACCCAAAAACGTAACACACAATTCAAATACAGTAACACAAGTTAGGTCATCATGTGCTAAACAGGCCACCGTGACACTTAAACACACATACCTTTTCTCCATGATTAAAATGATGTCTGTTAGAAACATGGTAATTCATACATACGGCCCATTAACATCACTTAGGTCATGGAATCATCATATACTACAAACTATCATTGTATAGTCACATAGATCAATAATGTCACCACGACCCATCCCTCTATAACCTCGGGTGGTCATCAACCACACTGACCCATCCTTGTGAGTTTTTTAAAAGTCACAATCAATCATGGTAGCCCATCCCCATATAATAGGGATAGTCTATAATCAATAAAACCTAACTAAAACAAGATAATATGATGAGGACACATCCAAATACACCACCCCACCCCTAAATATTATAAGGAAGCCATATAAATTACATTGACCTATCCCCACATACATGAGGGATACCATAGTGAATAACACAAGCCTAACCACAAAGTCTCAAGGGAGGCACCATTATTAATAATATAAAATCCTCTAAAACTCTATAGATCTCACATGATGAAAACATGCCCATCCCTATAGACATTTCAGATGAAACATCAATCATGTTTAGGTTACAGAAAACCTGGAATACAACCTATCTCATAGCTCATTAGCTCATTATCGGGGCAAAAATCCTTCAAGACATTGACCCATATATCAAATACAACCAAGTCCCAACCTAACCCTCTAAAGAGTCCTTCATGTATATCAATAATAAACATCACATTAATACCAAAAAATAGAGTTCTAATTTCTATACCCACACAACACATTTATAATCTTGAAAAAAATTCGCATTGTCCTATAATTCCTCAAGTTAGACGGATAATTGTGGGGGTACATGAATGCATGGTATTTTTTTAATGAATTATTCACCTTTTAAATTCAAACTCATGAATCAACTAGAGTTATTTATCCACTGAATAATTTATTATAGACTCAACTAATGTGTGGTAAATAAATGAAATATATCAGAAAAAATATATTTAAAATGTTCATTTTTATTGCATACTCCTTTCCATAATGGTTATAAAAACCCGCATGGATTTTTCATCATATTAAAAAATAGTTTACAACTATAGAAAATAAAATCCCATAAACACATATTACACTATGTTCCCATGTAAAATTTCCTTCCAGTACAGAATCTACTATGTTTCCACAACATCCAAAATCTACTGAAAGTGGATTTAATTATTTAAGGTTGATCTAAGAAAGAATGTTATTTCCCCCTCCTCGGTCTCTTATATACCACATAAAAATATGATATTCTTATATAATAATATGAAAGAGAAAATCCATATATGCACCTCAAAAATAATTTTAATAGTATTATTGGCCTTGTGAATTTCACCAGATATTGGGAGATTTGGATCTTTATTAGTTTCTCATATACTCGGGTTCTCAGATACCCATATATAGATCTTCTTCTTCTCACTATGAAATTGGGTGTATCAAATTCTATCAAGAGTTCTCATGAATATTCTTAAGACTCAAAATATCTCTCTCTATCACCTATATTTAAATTTATATTCATATTTAAATATTCATTATTTATCATCAATCGTCATAGATATTATTCCCATATTTTAAATATGGAATGTCTATGATCCTCAATGATATGTAATCATCATATTCAGAAGTGAAGAATATTTTTATATTTTGAGTTCTCATTAAAACATTGATTCATTATTTTCATTAAAATAACATGGAGACCTGATCATTATTTTTTCAAGAGATATTTAAATATATATACCCTTTTAAATTCCTCAAAACAATATCATATTAAATACCCATAAGATTTAAGCTCTCATATGTTTTTCATGATGAATTATTTTATTTACTACAACTTCTCCTCAAAGATCTCTGCTAAAAAATCATCTAAGATGGCCTCATGAATCTATGAAACTTATATTATACAATTTATATAATATAAGATCAACTAAATATCACCCTTTATGTATGGATTTAATCCCTTATGTTATTCTGAATGGCCTTTATGAATAAAAAAAGGGTTCTGTTATCCAATGTTGTTTACTTTGTCTATGTAGTAGAATTTAGTTATGTGGTTAACTTAAGTTACATAGAATCATTCTAACAAACCAAAAAATTCTTCTATTTATCCCCAAACACCTACATGAGTTATAAATTATCATTGTTAGAAACATTCTTGTACAAATATTTTCCTACATTTCTAGATTTTCCTAAGTAGATGGATTTTTCTATGTCACTCGATTAGAAACACTGAAAATTAAATAAACATTATAGAGTCAACTATGCTATAAATTTGGTTACATGGATCTCTATACACAGTGGAAGTTATTTAAAAGAATCTATATAATTCCAAAATTCACTCAAACTATATCAAATCATATTTTGTAGACTTATAGTCCATGTCACCCCCTTCAATGATTGTCTATAATTTTATAGACATTACTCCATCATCCATGAATACTTTTATTTAATTATCATAATAATAATTACAAAAAGTTTCATAATTACCCTTCCACAATGTTTTGAACTTCTCCACTTGAGTTTTTAAAGCCTTTTCCACATGATTAATTTTCTATAGATAATGGTAGTACCAAAATCACCTTATCAAATTACATGGATGATATATCAATAATGAAATCCAATTCCATAACATGAATCCATAATAAAGATCTATGAATCATCGTCACAACACTAAATAACTATTGAAACTATTAATATAAAATATAATTCTTAATTGTATAAAATAATTTCACCCTTTGAATTTGTTGAAAATTCTATAATTCTTTAGTGTCAATGTGTGTGCTTGGATAAATTATTTCTCATGACCCTTATTGAATTTAAATAAAATTTTCTATATAAATGTTTCCATATTTTTCTTATTCTTTTCTAGGTATACATAGTATTTCAATATTTTACCATTACTAAGAGAAGGATGATATTTCATTGACCACTTTTCCAAAATACTTTTATAATTCTACACTATGTATATATGGTATATAATAGTGTTGAAAACAAGAGTGATATAAAATATATTATTAATTATATTAATAAACTTACCAAAATGAGATACAATGCTAGAAAATCATCATTTTTCAAATAGGGGATATATAAAATAGTTTTCTTTAAGAAACATGTAACCAACACATATCTCAAAAAACCATTAAAAAAATTCAAGTACAAGTCTTGTAACTCCACCTCAGTTGAATCACCATTACTAAACAAGGCATATTGAACTAGAAATAATAGTATTTATGCCCATTATTACTTATACATTAATAAAACCCCATAAAAATTGATCTTCTATATTGGAACTATATCAATTCAAATTTTTGTTGCTACTGTCAGGCTGAAATGTAAGCCTTAATTCATACTGGGGGTAGTGGTTCAATTGGTTCAACACTTATTTCCTTTCCTTTTGAAATATTTAATTTTTTTTCCAAACCTACTAATTTCTACTTTTTTCATCTAAATTGTAAGGGAAAATATGCACTTTAAATTTGTGTAGGTGAAAATTTACATTGTTATGTTAAAAATTCATCCCACAATTATGAGAAGAATATCCCCTGATGTCAATGGAATTATTAATGTATTATTTCTATTTTTTCCAATCATACTGAATAGTAATACATATGGATTGTGTCTCAAATATTTCTTCTTACATTATAAACAATTATTCTTCAAAATCACATACCTTTTTATTCTTATTTAGCTATCACTAGTTTATGAATCTTGATCTCATCAATATCGACTACCTTATTTTAATAAAAATACCTTTTTTACTTTGAGAAATTATTTATTCTTAAAATATTTCTTTTTAGTGGATAAATTATTATTATCTTTCTCTGATTTTTTTCTTTCATTACCGAGTTGTGTAATCTACTCATGAAAAGATGACCACATCTTTTTTAGTTCTCACTCAGGCCCAGTCCATTCTTCTACAACATCATCACTTCTTGTTGAATAAAATAAATATTCAACTAGATCAAATAATTTGAGCTCATCATATAATGGAACAATATAGTTTTAGTTACCCTTATTCCTCGTTAAATGACTTAAATTTCCGATGAACTTGTTTTTAGTATTTTTATTCTTTTACTTTTTTACTATCTCATCCTTTTAATCATATTCATATTCTTAAAATTTCTTCTTTGGAATAAAATTATAATATTAACAATATAATAAAAATTAAAAATTACTAATAAATTTATACCTTTTCCTTTTAATTTTCATATCTTGAATCTCTTTGATAAAAAAGCCATGATGTAACATCCTACCCCTCACCCATTGGCATGGGAAAAGGCCGAGAGTGTTAATGTCCTATGATCACATATATAATACCCCAAAGGCCTAAAATAAATTATAATGGATTCATAAAAATGGATGAAAATGTTTCCTTTGAAGAGAAACAATGATACCTCAAGACAATAACAAAAAAAACACTCTATGATGGACGATTACGAGGAAATAAAACTCAATGTATAAAAAAACAACTATATCAGAGTGTAATTGAAAAAACCAAAAAAAGCTCAGACACCAAATTTATTAACTCAAAAACTCCCAAACTACCCCAAGATCCACACAACAAGCCACTCCCAAGTTACCATTATGCACCACTAAAGAACTGGTATAACATGCCTTTACACATGTCCGGATATATGAAATCTAAATATGCAGAATAATATCCAAGTAGGGTCGATTCTAAAATCAATATTATTTCCCCAATGATATCTCATCGCATTCCACTAGGAAAAAACTTGTTATAACATATTAAAAAATAATTTAAATAATGAATGAATTTTATAACAATTCTATATACCATATTTCCGTGAGAAACATCAACAAGATATATAAAAAAATTTCAGGAAAAAATAAACAATGTATTTAAAAAATTTATCAAATTGTGATTTGGAATATGATTTTCCATTTTTTAAACACATCAATAACACACACATAGTCAAGTTTGGTTGTACCATTGAAAGTGGAACTTCACATCAATACTCCATTACTTTTATGTTGGTAGTTCATGTCCATTATCAATCTCATTAAACTCATGTCCAACCCTTATGATGAAACAATGTCAACCCATTTTCATAAAATTATTTCATCATATTCAAATAATTTTAACAAATACATTACTTGCATCAAACCAAAAATAAATTTAAAATCAACATTTTAAAATTTTAAATAGTGGGTTTTTTCCAAAAATTCACCCAATTTCAATGATTTCAAAAATCATAATTCAAATGAAAATTTACATTAAATAAAACCATTATTTTCACAATAATTTAAATAAAATTAATCAATATTAAATCAAGTCTTCAAGTTATTATCATGGGGGTTTGAGAGAGAATCACCAACCTCTCAAAGTATAGTGAAAATGGTGAAATATCCAACAACATCAATAACGCAACATATATCTTATAAAATTGAACTTTTATCGAGTTCTATTAAACAAAAATAATCATATCTCATATTGATTGGAATTACAAAACCTGGATATATCCCTAATGGATAAGATCTATGATTCCAAGACAGGGAAGAAGAAAATATCTAAGAAGAATGATGAAGAACGATAACTTACCATAAAATATAGATTTTCTAGAGGATTTGGATCACTAAGAAAAATCTCCCAGATTAAATGGACATGCCTCTCATGCCTTGAGAGGAAGTACATTTCATATTATGGCCAGATTAAATAAATAACAAGGGATTAATGAAGTAAATAGAGTTATATACACAATTTTCAGGAATCCAACTATACACAACATGGTTAGGCCATACAGTTTGGAAATCCATGCACCAACCATGTGGGGTATACTACCTTAATCCACCTATCACATGGTTGCCTCAAACCGATAAAAAAATGTGCGAAAACCATGCGTTAACCACTATCTGAAATGATTGAAATCATACACAATTTCTCCTGGTAATATGCACAGTTTGGAAAAACCATGAACCAACCATACTCTTTACTAGTAACTATATTTTCTCATGCATGGTTTCCTAGAGGTGTTTCACGAATTCTAATAACCTTGATCAAACTGTGAACCTCCATAAAATCCTCCATCATGTTTCAGAACCACTTAAATCATAACCCAAACGTTATATATATTTCATACACAAAAATAAAGGGTTATGTACCTGAAATAAGTGGTTCTAAATTCTCCCCACCATTAGGATTTATTCCCACAAAAATTAGAGAACCAGTGTTGTCTTGGTATAGTTATGACCATTGCTCCAACATTTCTTTATCACACTCCCATATTCATTCTTGAATATGAACTTGTTTCCATAAAACTCTCACTAGATGGATGATTCTTCCACACATTACATTATATTTCCTATCTAAAATCAGTATAAGAACATGAACCAACATAGAATCTAGATATTTGGTCGATGTGATCCCATCATATCACATGGTCAGAATCAGGTTAATACCTTTTCAACTAAGATACATGAAACACATTATGTACTAAACTAATCTTGATGATAGATCCAAATGATATGATACATCTCTAACCCATTGAAGTATCTAATATGATCCCATGAATCAATAAGATAAATTAAACTTATTACCTAAATAATTATTAATAATTCTTAGATAGATTCTCATGAATACATGTTCACCCACATCGAAATACAATGGTCATAGGAAATGATATGCATAAAATTCCTATTGACTTTGAGCCATATACATCTTATTTATGATCAAATAAATCTTCTCTATTTTATATTGCACATCCAATTAATGATGTCTGACCGATTTCCACCCAACAAAGTGTATAACGGACAGGAAATTCACACAATGACTCAAAATCATCCATATGTATCGAGTCCTGATTGTTGTTTCTATATGAGAACTCCATTTATGGTATCTTAGGATTGACCAAAATCTATTACTCAATCCCTAAGAATTTCCTACAATATTTTAATATTCCATTCGAATTTTCCATTCATTTGAGGATAATATGATATGCACATAGTCAACTAAGTCCTAAGGGATTTTTGTAAGGACATAAAAAACAAGATTAAAGATGGGGTTTCTATTAGATACAACTAAGACAAGAACACCATTCTCTGTTACATCATCATAGATATAGATTTGGTATAATTACTCCATTGTATGTGATTCATGAATAGGGATAAAATGACTCGACCTGGTGAGTTGATCCACAATAACCCATATTTTATCACATATTTGAACCATATGTGGGAAACCTATAAAAAATTCCATAGTTATCTATTCCCATTTTCATATATAAATTGATAAAGACTAAAATATACCCACTGACCACTGATCTACCTATACCTGTGACATGTAAGGAATCTCAAATAAAACTCAACCACTTTTATTATCATTACAGATCACTAAAATTATTCCTTTAATTCCTTATTCATATTTTAAATAGCTACATGAGAAATCCATTTTGAATGGCGGTAAGTATTAATATATTTTTTCCAGATATTTCAATGGTACCATAATCTAATCTCTAAAATTCAAATCTGAACTTCCTTATAACTTCTATTCCACAATGGTCTCCCCACCATTGAGTTTTTACCTCATAGAAACACATTCAAAATTGAATCTCTAAGCCTCTTTCACATGCGGAACCAAATTAAGAACAAACGAAACTCGGATGAAAGTAATATTACTACCTATGTATTCACAATATTAGTGTATGTTTTCTATCACTAACATTATTTTCTATTAATAGTAAGCCTATTTTGTGAACTGACTATATGAATTTCTTCTTAATGAACCCGCCACTAAATTTCCATCAACTGGTGTATACATTAAGTCAAAGTGAAATATTTGAAGATACACCGTCCAACTTCTTTGTCACATATTAAAATATATTTGTGAAATAATGTGTTTCATGATCTTATGGTTTGTAAAAAATAATATTGTCTTACAGAAAATTAAATGGCACTATAATTTCAAATCATGGACAAAAAAACTAATTATTAATCGTTTGGTGGTTAGCTCTTCCAATGAAACTATAACTAATGTGATCTATAAGAAACATCATAATGTACCTCCATGAGAACACACCCCAAACCAAATATCTATTTGTCTTAATAATCCATATAGGCTTGTACTGATTATGAAAATATCAATATTGATTCCGATGTAAAGAAAACATTAATCTCTTGAAAATTATTTTCACATTTATCATTCCATTGGAATGGAAAAACATTCTTTTTCAAAGATGCTATTAGTGAAGTTAGTAGTGAAATGTCATTAAAAAATAATTGATAATAACCAGTAATTACATGTAAATTGAGTAACTAAATGGAATTAATTGGTGATTACTAAGAGATCAGAACCTCTATTTTTTAAGGTTGACAATTTTTGTACATAGGTAACATAGAAATGGATATGTACCGATTGTATAAAAAATAACACTTTTAAATTTTATCATATAGATTATGATCCCCGAAGATACCAAATACTATTACCAATTATTTCTCATGGACATATATTTTCCTAGAATGTAGCAGTACATTATCCAAAAACACTACCAAAAAATAATCCATATACCATTGAAATAGATTATCCATTAATTCTGAAAATTTATACGGTTCATTCATAAGAGCAGAGAGAACAACCACATACTCTTAATGGACATATCTACTTTTGAATGTTATTTTTAGAATATTCTTTTTCCAAACCTATAGTTGGTGATATACTAAACACAAGTAAATTATTGAGAACTAAGGGAATCCCCTCAATTCATCAAATATGTGACAAATTCATGGAATAGGATACTGATTCTTTATTGCAACATGATTAGGCTTAAAATAATACATAATAGCCTAAGTGTTCAATCCTCCTTTTCACAAACACAAATCAGTGTTTCCCATAGAGAAACAATAGGTTAAATGAAACTAACCCTTATGAAATAATAGTCAATGTGAGAAATAAATGTTTTCAAACAATCCATACCCAGGATTAATCCATATATATCCCTCGAAAGCATAGATAAATCCCATATCATTTTAACCACATAAAAAATTATAGAACATTGTTTTCACATAATGTATTTACATCCTCTTTGGCCAAGTGGATTTTGATGTTTCAAAATTTAATGCATCATATCGATATGTAAACCCATAAGATTAATTATATGAGAAGAAATAAATAAATGGGATTATCTAGTATAAATCAAAAACCAAATAATGGTTGAATTCAAAATAATTTGACCTCTCAACATCAAAGGTATAGAATTATCATCTATGAAAATTTTCTTAGTTTTATATAATTGATGACTTTATGTAATTTGGTATTTATTTCCATGTACATATTACACTTTTTTTATGACTCGTGGTGTTCCTAGAATCACCTTCACTCACTCTATTCTTATGATGAGATCTATTCTGTTGTACTCACCCCATCTAAGAATATGATGTCAGAGAAGCATGAGATGTGTCTGAAACATCCAAAATTAGTGATCTGTGACAATAAATTGGTAGATGTACCAATTGTTTTTACAATTATGACATTCTATAAGTGATGATGCACAACATCACAAGATGTGATCTAGTGAGTCACATTGAAAACATAAGTGCTTAATCATTGATTTAGTAGGATGATCCACTGATAACTCCATCTAATTCTGAGTTATACCACCACCATTGAAATATGTCTCCCCTTTCCACTTATTCTCATAATTAGGGTTCCCACTATTTCCCATTGGCATAAACATGGTTTCTCTAATAATTGTTCATATGATATTCATTTCTTCAACTACTTCTCTATGGATTGACTCTGTATATCTCGATATAAATAATATGAAGATATTTGAGAGAATATCTGGGATCAAGATGGATTAAATTTGTACTTTCAAGGATAATCTTGTAGAAACATCATTTAAAAATTAGAATAAATCAACATACTCTATCAGTGTGAGGTTTTATTTCTTCAAAACATGTAAGTATATTTTTCATAAAATATTTAAAGTTTGAGGATATAATTTTTTCTTATAAATTTAATAAAAACCCACCCATGTCAATCCATTTTCCAATAAAGATAGAAATTATAAATCATACCATTGGTGTGTAAGATCTTTGAACTTGTATGTTTCCAACTTCACCTTAATCTCAACTGGTGTGCTATGGAAATCAAAGATTCAATTAAACCTATTTATCTGCACCTATTTTTTTTATTTTAATCACCTCGAAAGATGGGTGGATTCAACTTCAAGAAAAAAACTAAATGATCCACTTTACTTGGTTCATCCCTTCTGTTTCCTCTATCCATTACAAAAAAATAATAGAAAATACTCTAAACTAGATATTAGATCACATGTGGCTCAGATGAAATCACATTTTCAACAACCTCCTCCAGTTGGCTTCAATGGTGCCTAACCATGTCAATTAGCTATAACCAAAAAACTCCACTTAATCTCACTCACCAGCAGCTGATGGCTTAGTTAATTAAAATTTAAAACACTACACATATAATATAATTCATTCTAGAATTTAATAATTTTTGATTTCAAACCAATTTCAAAAATTCCATCATACTTTTTGAAAATCAATCCATTTTCAACAATTTTTAAAAATAGATACCTTTCTTCACCAAATAATAAATCATTACTCAAAATGAACAATTTACTCCTAGTAGGAAGTCATTACTATTTATGCATGTCACACTCTTTATATCGACTAAAACAATGATGACGATGTGATAACTCTAAGAAGTTTCTAAAAAAACTCATCTACCCTAACTCCATGATAACTTGAAGCTCATCACAAATTGGCTAACTACACCATTTTATGATCTATGTTTTTTGTTTTGAAAATAATAATACTTTTTACCTACCCAAATCTTGGACTAAAAATTTGATACCCTTTGTAAATGAAGTACCGAATAAGATGATAACATCTGTAACATCATGCCCATTAATAGTTGTCTTTGGAAAAGGTGGTGGGTGTAACTGGCATCAGGTGAAACCCAAAAACTCCAAATGTTGGAAATAATTGTGAAGGGTTTCATAAAAAATTTGGGGATGATTTTTCCTTTGATTATATAATAAAAAAACCACAAGATAATAACCCAATAACCCACTATATGATGCATGAGTACAAGTAAATACAACTAAATGTTTAACCAACCCAACCACTATATCAGAGTATATATAGAACCAAAATAAAAAATCTCAAAGTGACGAAAGAAATCATCCCAAAAATTACCAACCAACTCCAAGATCCACCTAACAATCTTTTACCAAGGTATCATTATGCATTAATAAATAAATATTATTCTTTTACATAACCTATTTTAGAATAGGTGACATCTAAAAATTCACAATAGCTCCCAATAATATGTGAGTATAAAATATTTTGGATTTGCCCATTGATTCCAAACTCATGATACTAAAATAAAGATTTTTTAGAACATTTTATAAAATATATTAATTAATGAAAACAATTGATAACAAATCCACAAAACAATTTTTCTTTGATAATCATAAAAAATCTATCACAAACATAAAACATAAAATAATTCTATATTTTTTTTTAAATTTTGATTTGAAATATATTTTTTCATGTTCACACACATCCACAACACAAAAAAACACATACAATGTTGGTGTTACCATTATAGGTATAACATCACTTCAATACGCCATACCTTTTATAGTGGCACTTCACACCCATTATCTATCCCATTAAAGTCTTGACCAAGCCATGTAAAAACGTTTTGATAAAATAATTTCATCACATTAAATGCATTTTAAAAAATACTTTACATTCATTCAAAAACAATATTCTAAAAGTCACAATTTTTAAATTATAAACAATTGTTTTTTCCAAAAACTCATGAAATTCCCATGAATTATAAAAACCATAATTTAAATGATAATATACATCAAACCCCAATATGAAATTCACAATAATTTCATGAAATTTAATCAATTTGAAATCAAGATTTCAATTTCTAATCAATAGGATATGAGAGAGAAGCCACCAACCACACAGACATTTTTGAAACTAAATAACGGTGTAATGAATTCTACAACCCATCTGAGATCTTCTAAAATCTATCATAGATATTTTTACCTTAACTAAAAAAATCCTATATGATAATTATTAGCATTAAAAAGCATGGATCTGTCAACAAATTATTAGATTTATGATTAAAATGGTGGAACAAAGAAGATATCTATGAATACCAATGAAGAAAAATAACCTACCAATGACTCTAGATTATTAATATACTATAGATCACATATAAATAACTTCTTGATGAAAGGTAGTCACCAATAAAGACTTGGGGAGAAGAGGAATTCATGTTGTTGGCCTATTAGGGAAATAATGAGGGATTAAGGTGGTAATATGAGTAATATTCAGAATTTTTAGGATGCCAAAAACATGCCGCCTATTTAGGATGCATAGTTTGGAAGAAAATGCAATAACCATGTCTGTGATACTTACATAATAAATCAATCATACTGTTGGATCATATATTTTGATAAACCATGTGCCAACCATGCATTAGCCACTGTCTCAAATGATAGCAGTCTCACACAATTTCACTCAAGCATCTAAATGGTTTGGCCAAACTATGAACCAAATGTGTTCCTACGAAGTGACCACTTTTTCTAGTACATGATTTACGTGACGTAATAACCAAAAAATTGTGAATTATCATTATTTGTTGAAAATAATGGTTATTTGTATAAAAAAATATATCTATTTAATAAAAAAGTGAGTATAAATTGAAATGTTACCTTTTGGTTTTTCACCATTATATGAATATAGCTCAATTATGGCTATTGGTAAATATTACTACTGGGAACTATACTCTTGATAATAATTTCAATGTTATAATTAGAGGTTATACTTAAAATTTTGATAAAATGGAAATTATTATAGAACGAAGATCTGACGACTTTAAATAGAAGAATCATTTTATTCAGAGCCCATTTTTTGAAACATAGAAGGGAAGTATCAACATTGGGCTTTAATATTAACCATTACCATGCCAAATTCAACAAGTGAAGCATGAATGAAACCATCTACAGGAGATGTTCATGCTAGTAGAGATTACCACTGAGGAGATGTTAGCCAAGATACCCCATGAAACTACCACCATTTCACACATTACTCATAGTGAGTATATGGGTGTAATAATGGGATATGTGTCTAGGTCCTAGTTACATAAAAGTGTAATTACTTTATATAAATAATTTGTTTCCATCAATTCTAATTTATGAATAATTTTACGTGATACATTATGATGGAATTTGATAAATTTGTTTTTCCAAATAGAAATTATACATTTTAAAAAAGATATAATTATTATAATGAACAAAGGTATTATTAATGATGATAATATAAATGAAAAATTATGGTTAAAACCCTCTTATACAAAAATAAATGATAAAATAAATTTAATTTTTTTAAGTGTCATAAATTTTAATATTCATTTTCCATCTGTTATTATTTTAAATAAATAAGGATTTTTATATATTAAGGGTAGAATTATGATAATTAGAGAATAATTATGATAAAATAAATATCATTTTTAAATCATCATGTCAATTTTGTTATAGTGTAATTTTTTTAGAATTTTCTAAAATATAATGCTTTCTAGTGAATAGTAAAAATACAGTTTAAGTTATTCGGTATGTTTAATAACAACATGATTATTTCATATTAATTTAATAATTATTTAACCATAATAAAAAAACTATGTTATTTTATTAATATAAATTATTTTAATATATTTTAATCAATTTCATAATATATAATTTACATTGAAAATATTAAATTGGAAACTATACCCTAAAAATGATATTTTTGTGGAAACCTTACTTTTCCTTTCCAAAAATAATTTATATAACATTATGTTAAAAACATATTGGGATACAATTACATAACAAATGACCCAAGTGTCTAATAATATGAATAAATACCATGGTCCGGCCCATTGTTTGGAAATTACAACTACATTTGTGTCCAATGCCTTTATTTGGAAAATAATAAACAAATACCCAACTTTTGCTATAAATATCCACACATTAATCCATTTAAATTCTCTATAATTTAATATTATATGAATATATGATTTTTTAACCTCCAAAAAAGTCATGTAAAGGTGTTATCAGTCCCCCATAATCCCAATCTTCATGTTTTAGGAGTTAATCTTCAAGGTAAGGGAAATCTCAAATTCCCATTTCCATTCAAGTTCCCTTTTATGTGGTACATCTATAAAATTTTAAAAATATGTTCTTATATCAAATTTATAATATCTCAAAACTTTATTAAGCATATTTATACAATGTTATACTCTTGTACCATCCCTTTTTAATCTATTCTAAAACCACATTTTTTACCCATTATACAGTGAAATTTACCTGTCAATATTTCTATCTTTCTCTTAATAAATTCACATATTTTCTTTTTTGAATTCCCCAAACACCTTATTTTATAGGGTTATTCACCAAAGTACCAAAAAGTTATATTTTATTCTGGGATTAACATATATCAAACCCACCTTCTTCTTTCATGTGTTAATAATGACAAGAGATCTTGTCTTTAAGCACTTTTTTAAAACACAATGATATTGATATGAAACCCATTTCTTTTATTCTATAGAGGTTATTTATAAAATGTTTTATTATGATATATGTGAATTAAATTAATTTATAGATATGAAGGGTTTCTCCTAATAGTTATCTAATGCGTTGGGTAAATAATTTAATCTCTATAGATGCAATGTTTTACGATACCTTGGTAAATAACATTGGTATTTTTTACAACACGTCAGTGAAAATCCATGGTGATAAGATTATGAATGTATAATTTAAATGTTAAATACAAATTTCCATGTTATGATTCATGTTATATTTATTATTATATGCCTATTTTTTCTTTTCTAATGCATTTATGATATTCCTCATGTTCTTATCAATATTTCTCAATATCATGTGTAAATTGTTTATCTTGTTTTCTCTAATTGGTATTTATGATCACAATAAAATTTTATATTAGCCACCATGTTATGAGTTGTCAAATGAAACTTAGGTTGGACTATTATGAAGAATTTAATTTTTTTATAAGAATGTTTTATTTTTCCATGTATCATGTACCGTGTTCCTAAGAAATAAATATTTAAAACAACCTCTATTTGGTGAAATATAATGATTTTTTATTAAAATATAGATTCTAGATACCTTTGTTAGAATAAAATAATAGTTTATTTTTATGGATATTTTATATTTGAAAACATTTGGAATAACCTTATAAACATCCTAAAATATAGGAAAACATCCGTCAATCTTGGTAGTGTATTTTTTAAGTTGATTCTGAACAAATATATCCATTTCTGGATACAAAAAGGTGGATGTGGTTTTGTCATAAATATACCTAGGGATACCAACTTTGACATGCTGCATCGGGCTAGACATGGCATAACCTGGGACATGGAAACATACCCTATTCCACACCCTATTTGACACTCCCAAGAGATAGGTTTGGTTAATTATAATATGTTTTCAAATCATTATTGAGAATATTTATAAAATGAAATTATTTTGGAAGAATATCATATTTATAAATTGTGTTTTTTGAAAAAAATTATTTTAGATTAATAATATTATTAAATCTATCAATTTTTTCACTAAGGTATTATTCAATAAGATAATTTTGGAAAATATGTGGAACTACATAAATGGTGAGCGCACTAGACCAGGAGCTGATGATTATCTAATAGAAGTCGGAATGGAAAACTTCATAAGTACGACTAATCAATTGACTTGAGTTATGTGTAATAAGATTAATCAATATGAAAGACTAGATACTCCTAAAATTGAAAAACATACCATTGAGGCCTTCATGAGTTCAAAAACAGATTCTTTCAATGGATATACTAACCCAATGATTGCTGAGTAATGGGTAATCTCTATAAAAAATATATTTTATATACTACATTGTTCGAAATAGGATAATGTCACTCATGATGTGTTCCACTTACAAGGAGAAGAAATTTCATAGAGAAGAAGATGTAGGAAAATGAATCTATAGGATTCTATGAGATGAACATTGGAATAGTTTATCACTTTACCTCTAGCATTGTCAAGGATCTTAATAGAGAGGTTGATAGGTTCATTGGTGCACTAATACCCAATCTACAGAAGAATCTAGGAAATCAAGATTATGACAGCTACGAGGATATAGTGATAAGTGAAATTAACGATCAATTGAATTTTGCAGAGAAAAAGTGGAACCATAAATCAAAATAAAGGAAGAGATCAATAAGGTCAAACATAGGGAGTAAATTTGATCACAGAATAGGAGTAAAAAATTGTATCATTCTACATGCATTAAATGTGGGATGAAGCAGTCAGGGAATTAATTTCTTAGGAGCAGGAAATGTAATATTTGTTGAAGAGAATGAAATATTTCTCAAAACATTCATAGTGAGTTGAAACCTCAAATTCTCATCACTAATGAAAAATGGTAGATAGTATAAACCCACCCTAAAGTCCAATTATTCATCTTTGGATAGAATGGGTGAATTTACCATCACTCTCCACATTTGAATATAGTGGAAGGGAATCACCATCAACATTAGCATTGTCCAATATATCAAGGACATACTTTTACAATCATAATGTTTGAATATTTAGCTCCAAATTATGTGGTGGTAGGTAGTCTCATTGTTCTATTTAAGTTGAAAAGTACTTTTTTTATTCAGGTTCTTCGTAGTCCTTTTTTTCCTCCAATTTTCAATGAATATAGAATCAAAACCCTAACATATAGAAGTAGAACTATATTTCAAGACTCCAAGAGAGATTTTACAAGAATTACTAGTGTATATAAACTATAATACTCAGTTTTGAGAGCACAATCTCATAAAAAATCTTGTACTCATTCCCATTTTATAATTTGACATTATTCTAGGGATATACTATCTTTAAACTTATAATTCCATGTTCAAATACATATGTAATGAAATTTTAGTAGTCTTTAATAGATAGCCTATAGTTGTTTTCAAAGGATATATACCCCAAACTAGGTTTTTTCTATAAGCACCTATGATATCCTTATTTATAGAAATGATCATTAGATATTAATGATTAAATTAAAGTATATTAATATAAAATGTCACTCTTTATTCAGGAATACATTGACATATTACTTGAGGAAATCCCACGACCTCCTATAGAAAGAGAGTTAGAGTTCTCCATTGAGCTCATGCTCATTTTGAAGACAATTTCAAATACCCCATATAGGATGTAAAATGCGGGGATAAGAGAATTAAAGAAACAACTCCAAGAAATTTTGTAAAGGGGGTCTATCTGAAAAGGTGTGTCTCCTTGTAAATCACCCATTCTATTTGTGAAGATAATGGTTGGATCAATGCGGTTATGCATTGATTATAAAGAACATAACAGGATTACAGTGGAGAAAAATTACCCTTTTCTAAGGATTGATGATTTATTTGACCTCCTTCATGGAGCTCAGTTCATATCCAAGATTCATATTCGATATGCTTATCATCAATTGAGGGTGACTAAATAAGATATTCCAAAGACATCCTTATGATAAAGATATCAGAATTTTGAGTTTTTTTGTATTCCATTAGGATTGACTATTTCACCTTCTATATTTATGGATATGATGAATCAAGTCTTTATGTACTATGTTGATAACTTTTTGGGTATTTTTATTAACAATATTCTGATATATTCCATAATTTGTGACGAGAATGAACATCATCTAAGGGTTATATTGAAAACATTGATTAAGTAATATTATTTTAAGAGTTCACCAAATGTGAATTTATCCTACAATAGGTTTCTTTCTTGGAGCACATTGTAACCAATAAAAGAATCCAATTTGACAGTGTCAAGAAAAGGAATGAGAAGCAATGGCCTCATCCTACAATACTAACCGAGATTCGTAGTTCCCTTGGTTAAGGTGAATATTATTGGAGGATTGTGAAATTATTCACGACATTAAAATCCACTAACTAAGATAACTATAAAAGAGGTTATGTTCATCTAGAAAATGAATTTTGATGAATTTTTCCAACAGACGAAGAAGATATTGGTTACTACACCCATGTTAACACTAACCTATATCAATAAAATATTTATTATTTTTAGGAGTGCATATCTGAAAGGGATTGGGTCCAGCATCATATAAAATAAAAAGGACATTTCTTGTGTATCTCAGCAGTTAAAGACTTATGAGTAGAATTATCCTATGATTAACCTGGAACTGGTTGCGGTTGTTTTCTCCCTGAAGATATGAAGGCACTATCATTATGGGTGAAATGTTATGTATAAATAGACCACCAAAGTTGGATGTATATTTTCACACAAAATAAATTGAACATGGGGGTAGAGGATATGGTTGAAAATTCTTAAATATTTTTATTTTTCAATTCCTTATCATCCCAAAAGAGAAAACAATGTTTTTGATGCATTAAGTAGTAAGTAACCCATTTTTTTAGAAATTATGAGGATTAAAGGAGATCCTATTTTACCGACATAGTAGAACTAGGAATGAGATTCATAAGGGAGGAAACATAATCAACCATATCCCAAATTATTTATCAACCATCATTAATTGAAAAGAATAAAAAATATCAAAGATAAGATCCTTTATTTCAGAAGAAGATAAAGGCTGTGAAGAATGAGAAGTTTCACGAGTTCAGTATTGATAAATAAGGTGTACTACAATTTCATACAAGGATATGTGTTCAATTTATTCTGGAAATAAAGATGGAGATGAATGATGATGCTCATAACTCAACATTCTCTATACATTTTGGAAGAATTAAAATATATAGGGACCTTCATAATCTGTATAGGTCAGATAACATGAAAATTAGGATTGTTGACAACACTAGTAGGTGTCTGGTATTTCAACAAGTGAATTAGATTAACAACTTATTAATGGGGTATTACGACCACTACCCTTACCAACATATAAGTGGAACTATATCACTATGGATTTTTTCACTCGACTCCTAAGAACATCTAAATAAAATAATATGATTTGGGTAATCGTGGATTGTCACACCAATATTTCCCATTCCATTTATATTCAAGAAAATTTCTCTCTTGACCAACATTCCATGATTTACATAAATGAAGTGATGAGGTTTCATGGAGTTCCACATTCTATAGTTTCAGATCATGATCTAAGGTTAACTTAAAAATTATGAATAAATACTTAACATGCTCTAAATACGGGTTTGAATTTCAGGACGACCTATCACCTAGAAATAGATGGGAAATATGAATGGACTATTCAGAATATTGTGGACATTCTGACATCATTCTCAATGAAATTTAAAGGTATATGTGATAAAAAAATCTCACATAAGATTATTTATCCTAAATCAAAAATCTTGCATTCGAGTATTCAAATGGAACCCTATGAATCAATTTATGGGAAGAGATGTATAACGATAAATTGTTTGGATGAATCTAGTGAGGTAAATATTCTTAAGATAAATGTTGTACAAGATATTATATAAAAGGAAAATTCCTTCTAAAAATACATAATGGTTCCTCAGATTCGAAATAAGTGATATGCTGACAACCAACAATAGGAGATGAAGTTTTATGTTATAGAGAAAGTCGTCCTTAAAATTTCACCTTGGAAGAGAGTCATGCAGTTTTGGAAGAAGGCGAAGCTCATACTCATGTATATTGGCCCCAATGAAATCCTTAAGTGCATAGGAGTAATGGCCTATCGTCTAGAACTTCCAACAAACCTAGCTTGGGTTCATGATGTTTTCCATGTATCTCTGTTGAAGAAGTACATACCTGACCATTCACATGTACTGAATCATGAGGTTGTGTGAATAGAAAATTACCTATCTTATGAGGAGCATCTGATGGATATATTGGACCATAGGGACAAGTTAATATGAAACAAGACCACCCACCTCATCAATGTGTTATGGAGTAACCATAAATATGAAGACGTGACCTGGGAAATAGAGGAAACAACGAGGAAAAAGTTCCCACACCTTTTCACAACCAAGGGAACAATTTGAAATGTTAATGATGGAATTTTTAAGGGGGAATAATGTAACAACCCAAACATTTTTAATGATAATTGCTTCCTAAAAATATGTGATTTATACACAAAAACATTATCTATTTAATAATTAAGTGGCCATAAATTGAAATGTGACCTTTCTGTTTTTGACCGTCATATAATCATAATTCAATTATGATCATTGATCAATATGAATATTGGTAACTATACTCTTGATAATTATTTAAATTTTATCATTATTGTTTATAAGTAAATTTTTGACAAAGTAATGTTGAGACAGAAAGAAGACTCGCTAACCTCAACTAGTAGAGTCATTCCATTTGAAGAATATCTGTCAAAACATGTAAGTGATGTATCATCACTAGGGTTTGATCTTGACCAATCCCAAGCTGAGCTTCATCAAGTAAATCATTACTGAATCACATATGGGAGATGTTCAAGCAAGGGGAGATTACCACTCATTGGAGGTGAGCCAATGCACCCCAAGAAATTACAACCATTGCACACCATACTCTTAGGAACTATGTGGGTTTAATAATGGGATATGTTTCTTTTCCCTAGTTACATAAAAGTGTAGTACTTTGTATAAATTAAATTGGACTTCCATCAATTCTGTTTTAAGAAAATTTTTTCTTAGTAAATTAAAATAGAATTTTATAATATGGGTTTTCAAATAGAAATTATAATTTTCAAAGAATATATAATTATTATAATAAACTAATGTATTATGAATAATTATTATTTTAATTAAATAGTATATTTAAAATAATCTTCTTTTAAAAATTATGATTTTTATTCCTTTTTAAGATATTTTAATATGAATTTCTATCCAATATTATTTTTAAAAAATTAGAATTTTCATATTTACAAGTTATAATTGACATATTTAGAGAATTATTATGATAAAATCAATATAAAGTTTTAAATCATCACATCAAAATTAGGTTTGGATGAATTTATTTGAATTTTCTAAAATATTTTTTTTGTGGTGAATTGTAAAAATACAGTTTGTTTTTTTCAGTAAGTTTAATGACATCATAATTATTTCATATTCATGTAATATTTACTTTAACATAATCCATTAATAAAGTTTTTTTATTTTATTAATATAATGTATATTAATATATTTTAATCAATTTGAAAATAAATATTTTACTATCCAATTTTTGAAATGGAAACTCTAACTGGAAAAATGATATTTTGTGGAAACAATACTTTTCCTTGACAAAATAAGTAATGTAAAACTATGATACAATATTTTGGGATAAAATAAAATAATATAAAATCCATGTATCCAATAACATGGTAAAATACCATTGTAAATCCCATGGTTTTTCAAATACCTCAACCTAGGTGTCCAATGACTTTATTTGAAAATTAATAAACAAATCCCCCACTTTTACTACAAACACACACCAATTTCTCCATTTCCATTCACTCTCATTTAATATTACATGAATAAATGATAGTTTTTCCTTACAATGATTCCTCCAAAAATTTCATAAATTTCCCATTGTCCCAATCTTCATGTTTTAGGGATTACTCTTCAAAGTAAGGAAAATCTCGACTTCTCTTTTCCTTTCCTGATCCCTTTTTGTACGATATATCTTAAAATTTTCCAAAATATGTTATTCTATTCAAATTATTTCATCCCTATTTTATATTAAGATTCTTTTATTTATGGAATACCCTTTTCCACTCTATTCTTACTCTTCTCTAAAAACATGTTTTATACTCATCATATTGTCGATTTTACTTCTGAAAATTTCAATATTTTTCCCATGAAATTAACTTATTTTAATTTTTTAATACCCAAATCACTTTATATTATAAAGTTATTGACCTAGATGTAACAAATATCCATTATATTATTTTATTAACAAACATTAAACCCAACTTTGTTTTTCTTGGGTTAATAATGACACAATGTTCTTGTCTTTAATCATTTTTTTAAACACCATGATTTTGGTGTGGATATCGTTTATTAAATTATCTATGGGTTATTTATGAAATTTTTTAATATGATATTTTTGGCTAAAATTTATTAATACATATGAGTAGTGTTCCTTGATAGTGGTCCAATTCATTGGGAAAATAATTTAATATCTAGAGATGACATGTTTTACGACACCTTGGTGAATAGCCTTTGAAATTTTTATAACACATTAGTGGAAAACCATAGTGATTTGGTTATAAATGTCAAATTTAAATGTTTTTTACTCATTTCCATGTTATTATTCAAGAATTTTTTATTATATTCATATTTCCCTTATCTAATTCCTTAATGATATTCCTCGAGTTCTTATCAATATTTTTCAAGATCACATGTAAACGGTTTCTCTTATTTTCTCACTCTGGGAATTGTGCTCACCCTTTCCTTTGAAGTATGTCCATAGGTTATGAGATTTAATAAATGTACTTATGATGAAACATGAATAAGAATTTCATGTTTTTTAGAATAAGGTTTTATGTTGTCATGTTTTATGTACCATGTTTATATGAAACTAAACAACAAATTATCATATGGTTTGTACAATGTAATGAAATGTTTATGTGATAAAAAGGCGTGATGCCACACTGGAGGTGTTCTTCAAGATTTTATTAACAATTCTCAAACCATTAATCTACATAAATTCATTCAAAATGTTCCAAAACCCATTGGAACTATGCAAAATATTACTCATTCATTATATATACTTCAAATACATAAATAAAGGTGGATATTTCAGTAAATGGGGGTGATATATGTTATTTGGTTATTATCAAAATCATATTCCCCATAATTCGAATTACATAATTCAACATCTTATTCTTAATTGAAATTTTCTATTTTGATTGATTGAGTGGACATTTAATCTTTTGATTAATTTTTGAAAGATGGAACCTTCCACATTTTATAGGCTATGTATATGTTGTGAAGTTCATCCAAGGATGAATCATACCTATCCTTAAAATCAAAAACCTTGTGATCATATATATTGAAGAAATTTTATATAGGTTTACTTAAGAGATTTAATCCTCAATAATATCATTGAACCCTTTAAGGTTTCTAACTATTTCATTTATCTATGTGAAAAAACCATATATATCATCATCATCATTTTAATCGACTATTTTTATATCTTTAAACATGATCCCCCAAACATTTAATTTATCTTCATTAGTATTAATATTAACCATGAAGTGGTTTTTCATTTTTTTAAAAAATTATTTAGTAGTTTAGATAACCATGACTTTTATATATACTTTTTCTAATAGATACATCCTGGTGGGATTTTTTTCTTTTCCATCCGTCACCAAATATATCTTCAAAACATGATTCATTGGATAATATTTATCAATAAGTGTAAAATATATATTAACAACATCCCTAACATATAGTAAGTGTGAAAGGATATATGGAAACATCTAATTCCACTAAATATGGTTGTTTTTACCATCAATAGTAAGTACTTTTCAGTTAGTCATAGAATTTTGATTCACTATTCTAAGGAAGATATATTGTTGAATATTTTGTGGGAACCTCCACTGATACCACTTGTATCAAACTATATTGGTTGAACAACTAATTAGGGGGGGTGAATCCGTGAAATATTTTTATGAATTATTCATATTTTAAATTAAAACTCTAGAATCAGTTAGTTTTCCAAAAACATTTAATAAATTGTCAAAGCCTCATCTCTTGTGAAATAGATAAATGAAATATTTTATAACATAGTATTTAAAATGTGTGACTTGAAATCCTAATAATTTCCAAATTTTTTATACCATCAACATGGATTCAATAATACCTACTAAAAGTGTTTACAACTAAGGATAATAAATTCCTACCAACATAGACTCTATTATGTTCCCTTCAAAAAATTTCATTTAAATATAGAATCCACTATATTCCCATGACTTCCCGAGTCCATTGGAATATACATGACATATAAAATGACAAAACAAAAAATAAATATCTTAATCATATCCTTAGTAATTTCTATACGACTTATAAATATATTCATCCTCTATGAGAATATGGATCAAAAGATCTATATGTGTACCTCCCCATGAACAACAATAGTACATCAAGAATTAATACTTTCACCAAATATCAAGATATTTGGATCTTCATAAACAAAATAAATTCTTCAGTTCTATGATACCTAGATACAAATCTTCTTCTAACCATGATACCAGGTGATTCAAATTCTCCATATATTTATTAATAATATTCTCAATGATCAAAATTTCATTATTCATTAACTACATGCAAGTTTATATTCATGGAATAATGAATATTATTTCTCATTAATAACCATATATATTGTTACCGTATTAGAATTATGAATCTCCACGATCCTCAATGGATATTAATCTTCACATAAAAACTAGGGGATATTTTTCTATTTTTAATTATCATTAAATCTCTAAGTCATTATCACCATTCATATCCTACAAAGACTTAGTTTCTATTTTTCACATGATATATGAATATCCAAATCCTCGAAAATTAATAAAATCTCTTTTATGTTAAATATCCATAATAATAGGGATCCCATATGTTATTATTCATATAGTATTTTATTTATCAAAACTTATTCTCTTCAAATATCACTTCTATAAAATCATCCAAGATGGCCTCATGTATTTCTACCATGTGGACAATCCATTTTCTAGAATATTGAATTTTAAAAATATCACCAGGTATGTAAGGATTTATTCCCTCACATCATTCTCAATTTCATTTGTAAATTATATATGTGGATTTAATTCATCTATATGCATCACCATGGCTATGTAGCTATATTAACTTATATCATTCACTTGAGTTACCCATAAGCATTTGTAAACACTAAAAAAATTCTCTTATGTAATTTGAAATGAATATGCGCGTTATGAATATACTTATATAGAATCATTCAAATATTTAGAATCGTCATATTCATTATATTTTCTTATGTAGATAATTTTTCTTACATCAATAGATTGTCTATGTTTTAAGTATTTTTATGTTTTATAATTAATTATGCTAGAGATTCAGCTATAAAAATATGAATACAAGATAAAATCCTTTTACATATGTCTTCATAATTTCATACTTCACTCAAATTGACTCTGATCATCTTCATATGACATCTAGAAATTATTATCCACTATAATACTTATGAAAAATGATGTAGATAGTTTTTCTCATCAATAAACACTTGTACTTGATTATTTTTATGACCAACACAACAATCACTATAATTAATTTCCCACAATATTGTGAAATTATATACTTGAATTATTTAATCTGTAGGATCATCATTCCTTTTATATTGATCATGGAAGTACCACATGTTTCTTCTGGACATGCATAGATTATATATAAATCATGAAATCACATTCCATAACATGAATCCATAATAAAACTCCTACCATCATCATCGTTATGCTAAAATAATATTTAAACTATTGATAGAAAATACAATACACACTTTAAAAAACACTATTTTCTGGAATAAGAGTGAATCCACCCTAAAGTTCTCTTTCACATGATATTCTATCCTATGGGAATCTCTACCCAAATAGTTTTTTCTAGGTCTCCTAACCATTTGGAAAAGGCATTGTGTAATGGGATATTTAACATTACTTGTTAATCACATCTAAAACATCCCCAATTCCCATTTTTGACAGATGAATTTATAGGAAATAATACCCTAAGTAGTAGGGAGGTTATTAACTATCATGTATCTGAGGGAAATGTTATATATAGTAATAATAATTTCCCCCTTAGTGCTAGCTGATGGATCTAAAATTGCCTCCTCCCTCTGATGTTAGGTCTAGAAAGGGGTGAATCCAACCACTAGAACTCTCATATGATATATTATCTTCTATTGTAACCCCCAATCATGTACTTTTATTTTTTATAGGTCTCCCAACCATCTAGAAAAGTTATTTTTATTGAGATAGAGTCAATATGACTTATTAATTTCATATAATACACCCCCATTCCACGTTTGAGACTTGTGAATTACTAATAGATAATTCTCCAAAAGGAGGGTAGTTAATACCAATCTCAAATCTATGGGGAGATCTATAAATTGATGAAATGGGGGCTATCGAAACCCCACATATTATCATAAATAAATCACACCTAGAAATAACAATAAGGACACATACAATGCACTCATGATTTTGGAAAATAGGGAATTGCTTCTATATGGTAAAATAGACCATTACAAGTTTGACCAATCTATTCCTGATTAATTTGAAAACATCATTAAAATACAATTTTTATACCATTTCAAAAGAAGTCACATGCAACATTACATCCACCAAGACCATGGCCATAAATCCTATCAACATTCATTAGAAAAACCATTTATGTTTTGGAATACAAATTCCAAAACACATTTTCTAAATCACCAATTTCCTCGAGAAATTTGTATTTATGTTAAACATATTTTTAAATTCAAATTTTAAAATTTAAAAATATTTTACTTCAAAAAATTAAAACAAAGATAAAAATAATCCATAATGTGGGCCACCAACACTCTTTCGACCATATTTCCTCCATCATCCCATTTAGATTAATATTAAGTCTATGTTGACAATTAGGATGAAGTGAGCCAATACTAACCTTATGGTCCAACTCGCACAATATAAGAATATGTATGCATATAATACTAATTAATCACAAATATATAAAATAAATAATTACCCAAGTGATATATAAATTTAAAGGAATCCTATAAGAATTTGTTTTCTGATAAAACATCCAATGTCTGTTCCAGCATCCATTGAGTCCATAAGTACCTTTCAGGTAGTCCAATTACACTATAATCATGAAATATTGGGTGTGATACACCTTTGATGAACCCTAGTTCCAAGGAAACACTAAATATTCAAAATTATTAACCCAAATAAATAATAAATTTCAAAAATACAAGTCATTAGAAATACTAAATAAACCCACAATGAAACATAAATTGCAACAAATAATGAATACTTTTTCTTACAACATCTTAAACCATACTCTATGTGCTACACAAGAATTGGCCATCAGTTGTAACAACTTCACAATGCTTTGGTGAAATTTATTCCTTCCAGAATCCAAATAACTGATCATTAATCGGCGAGAAATAAAGTAGGATAATAAATTATAAGGGAGGATGATTTTTTATCCTAAAATAGTTTGAAAGACCACTATGAAACATTCTCTATCAATGGTACTAGGTAATAGGGAGAGAGGGATCATCCTTCACTATCGCACGACCATGGGAGAGAACAACCCCCAATGAGGATTCTATTTTAAAACCCCTTGTATTTTTTTAAAAGATAATCAATAAGTTTCATAGTGTGAACCATGGGTTCAAATTATTAATTTTTGTGTTCTATACCAATTTACTTGACCAACCCTTTCATGGAATATATTAACCACCAAAATTTCATTCAGAATATGAATGAACCATTCATGCAATGAAGGATTTTTAGTTCAAACTTTTTATTATGTTGACCATATATCTCTTCATTGGCAGCTTTCTATACCCTCTGATATACCACTTGAGGCTTAAAATCAACCCAAAAAACACATTTTAAGGATGTTATATGGCTCCAAAAACTATCATAAGTTCCAGTTCACAAAATTAACCATACACCAAATGAAACATTCAAATTACCTTAGGAATTTCTAACTCATAAAGAAATAGGTCATTATAATGTCCCCAATCCAATATTTATCATGATCAAGAAGATGATATAGTTCTCTTAACATGAATCCTTAACTATCATGATCATAAAAACACCCCAAATGATCTTTGTATTATATCTTAAAAAAAATATATTCTCATTATGAAACTATATCACCATACTAAGATACACCCAATTTTCTATAAAAACACAATTCAGTCCAAAAGGCATGTCAATAACATTATAAACAACACTAATCATAAGGTCTATAACATAATACTTCAAATTATACACCGAACCACTAGTCATTTTCGACAAACTGAAATAATTATATGATTCATCAAATGGTTCACCCCAAAATCATGTCATGAATCATTATTTCCCCCCAGAAACATGTAACAGATTATGGTTCATCCCACAAATCATCCAATCATGATGAATTAACTCTAGATAAATCATTACATCAATGAAATTCCTGTAATAAAATCCCAAAAATGACTCTCTGTGAATCTCTTCAATTGGTACATTAACTGATCGTATCCATTTCCTTGCTCCACCATGGGATTCGAGGCATATTGAGTCCAAATAAATCATGGATCACAAAAACTATAACTCAATCCCGATTCCATTGAACCAAATATAACTAAGATTGTATTGAATTTTTTATTTATGTACATTCCCAAGGAACCAGATCATATCGGTTCGACCCCAACATTTACATACTAATTCCATTTCTTTAGTATCCTCTTGAAAATGTCTATGTGTTAGAGCACTATCGGGGGTTCCCTCAAATTATTAGTTTGTTTTCGGGGTAGTTAGGTGCAGTAGAGTGGCTGGCCATGGTCGTCTCTCAAAGGAGGAAGTGAATTAAAACAACTTTTCAGAGGTATTATATAAATAAAATAAAAGAGAATAAAAACACTAATTGAAAGGATGGGGTGGTTATTTTTATTTTATTAATCTTGACGAAGTTTTCTAGAAGAAGATTGTATTTTTATTGTTTTATGTTTTGAAATGTATTTCGATTAAAATGACACAACAAGATAATGTTTTTTTAGAAATCTATTTTAAATGGCATAATTGATCTAACTCTACCTATTAATTCACTTATTAATCATTATAATTTAAATAAATATCCACTTAATTATGATCCTCTAATTTTTTTAACCCTCTAACCCTAAAAGAGTTAACTTAACCACAAAGATGGAATTACTTAAACCCTATGATAGCTTCGGAAGACGCAATCGCAGCACTCTTCTTTGATTGTTGTTCTAAGGTTAGCTTATGGTCGGTGGTTAATTAGAGAACATATCCATTCTGTAAATAAGTATGAATTGTGTTTAGGGATTATATTTGAACTCTACAAATTTATCCTGTGTGTTCTTGTATTACCGATTAAGATTGCGCTCTCACATTTTACACAAAATCCCGACGACCTGTGTTTTTATGTTATTTTTTCAATTGATTTCTTAGTTTATTAAAATACAAAACACAATTAATGGATCATATTATGTGAATTACAGTAGCTCAATGATTCAAAATAATTAAATGAAGAGGGTAGAAGATATATCAATCACTAAAAACTACTCTTCCATGGGCGGTGTGGTCATCGTGGAGACGTTTTGCATGAGCAAAGGATTGAAAGGGTAGAACCCAATCTCATCTCCACTCTTAATTCCAAACCAATTAAGAAGATTAAGAGAATAAGAATAGGGAATAATAAAGAAGATTATTCGAAGAAAAATACAAGATACAAACATGAATGAAAAGAAATACAAAGAGGAGGTGGGAGAGGAGAGCCTTTTTGGAAGAGAGGTTTGCACAAAGCCTTACTTCTTCCAAGAGTTTTGAGGGGCTCCCAAGAGACCCCATTTCTTCCACACCTTCCCAAAGCCACAACCAGCCCTCCCAAATAGTTAAAAATCCCTTTAAATATAGTTTTTGAGGGCTATGGTTACATAACTTTTTAAGTGTGAAATGAAAAACTCGGCCAAATATTTTATTCAAAGTTTAACCGCCTATTTGTCCTCTAAAACGCTGGAATTGGCCGGCCTTCCAGAATGATTATTTCTACCAAATCCTGTCCCCGAGCTTTCCTCAAAATTTGGGCTCAATCCAAGTCCGGATAAAGAAGGTATGGCACAGATACAAAACCTATATCCATTCTTCTGGGTCCATCCCACCTTTGACGTTATGGCCCAATTACAACTTCCAAATGCATTATTTTGATCATGTTTCTTGAGTAAAAGTTGTAGAAACATATGTTAGGAACAAGGTTAGAAACATTAAAATTCAAATAATAAATATAAAAATATTTATCTTTGAAATACAATAGTGCACTATAAAGGGTAAAACTGGAATTTTCACCAAATTTTCAAATGAATGATAAAATCCCAAATATTTCATAAATGAATATATTTACCACAACGTGAGGAAATTATATCATTTATTATCAATATAATATTAAACAAAATATTGTTTTATCAACTCCCCCACACTTACCCTTATGCACTCCTGGGAAAAACCTCAAGTCAAGTAAACATCAATAGCAAATCAAAACCAATTTTAAAACACATATCCTTTAGACTAAACAATTACACAGCAAGAAACAAAAGATATCATGCCTCATAAAAATAATTATTTCATGTTTTTCATTTATATCATTCAATATATTTCAACTTTATTTATCCTCCCATGCACAAAACACTTACCTCGCTTAAATTTTCTCTTATCACACAAATGTCAATTTTTTTTTGCAATGACTTTCTCATCAAAACTCATACAAGGGTCACCATAGGCTTGATAAATTTCTAAATCACCACCCAATGAGAGTCAAGGACGTATGCTTATCATGAGCTCTTTTCAGGGTTGTTCTGTGGCTTTCAGTTTGTAGGATTTAGATGTGAAAATTCTAAGGCTGAATGAGGAGGGCTTGAATCTTTTTTGAAGAAAAATTGAATTATTATAATTTTCACTTAAATATGGTATTCTCCTCAATCCCCATAGTATCAGTTCAGCTCCATCACCACAAAAATTCAGGAAAAGTTTACACCATTCATCATTTCAGCATAAAAAATTTCAATCTTCTCAATCATGATTTTCTTGAAAGCTCCAGATATGCACAACTTTCCACCTCAATTAAAAGCTCCATAAAAGGCACAACTTCACTTGTCATGAATGCTCCAGAAAAGGCACAAATATAAATATAATGACTTTCTTTAGCAGCAAAAATATCCCTTCAGAATTTAATTTTCCACCCAATGTATCACAGAATGTGGTAGAACAACACAAGATAGCTTCCCCCACACTTAAGCTCAACTAGATTATGCAATATCACTTCAAGAGTTGGTTGGATATGGAAAATTGGCTTGTAATGTGGCTAACCTAATAGGTTGTGCATGGATTCTAAGGGATACAAGGATTAAATGTTCATGTTAAGCCATTGTAAAAAAGGATTATTTGAAATAGGGGATTTAATACCAAACAAATGCCTCAATCATCTAAACACAAGTACCTCAAACCCTCAAGTTTTGAGAGGAATAGATCAAATTCTGGATAAATCAAGCATGGTTTGGTTACCTCAAGAAGTGAGATGAATGTAAAGAATATGAAAATAATGGTTCAGAAGCCTCACAAGAAAGTGATTTCAAAATTAAAGGCAGTGAGATGTGGCATGGGATTCAAAATTCAGTGTACTTTTCATGAAATTTCTAAATATTTGAACTTGAAACAAAGTCATTTTAGCATTCATTTAAGCTTAGTTTCAAGGGATAAATTCTTTCACTCATTGGTATGAATTTCGAAATTTTGATGAGAATCATTTCAGCTCAAAAATTTCAAAAACACAAAGAAAATTGAAAAATAAACACACAATATTTGAAAAACACACATTTTTTGTCTTTTTTAAATAGGAAAACAATAGAAATTACTAAACTAAAAGGTTCCCTCCCCCACACTTAAAATATTGCATTGAACTTAGTGTGAACCCATGAGATGATATATGCACATGAAATGCAGAATTTTTAAATAGGACAAATAATATAAAAGTGAAAGTGTTAGGATCAGCCTGATGTGCTCAACTAATGATGGGGTCATGCAGTGTGATAAAATCCACTACATCAGTAGGAAGTCCCTCAATGTATCTCTTCAAACGTTTCCCATTGACTGTAAAGCTCCTTCTTCTGCCCTCTTGTGAGATCTCCACTACACCATAAGGAAAAACATTAGATACAATATAAGGACCTAACCATCTAGAACGCAACTTACTAGGCATCAGCTTCAGTCGTGAACTGTAGAGAAGGACTTTCTAACCAACATGAAACTCCCATTGATAGATCATTCTATCATGATCTTCTATTGATCTTTCCTTGTAGATCTTTGATTTCTCATATGAATTCAATTTCATCTCCTCAAGCTCTTGAATTTGTAGCTTCCATTGTATTCCAGCTTGGGCCAAATCCATGTTGCATTTCTTTATAGCCCAATAATCCCGATGCTCAACTTCCTTGGGGAGATGACATGCTTTCCCAAAAACAATCTGAAATGGGGATATACCAATGGGTGTCTTGTATGTTGTCCTATAATCCCACAATTCATTATCCAAGAATTTCCTCCAATCCTTCATATTTGGCTGCACAGTTTTCTCCAAAATTTGTTTCAACTCACAATTTGAAACCCCAGCTTGGACATTTTTTTGGGGGTGGTATAGTGTTGATGTTTTTTGTGTCACCCCATACTTTTGATGAAGGGAAGAATGATTCCAATTCTAGAAATATGTCCCTTGGTCAATGATGATAGCCTTTGGTACTCCAAACCTTCAGAAAATTTGAGCCTTGAAAAAATCCACTATAACATGAGAATCATCTGTCCTAGTGGCCTTGGCCTCCACCCATTTACTCACATAATAAACAAGAACCAAAAAATACAAAAATCAAAATGAACCAGGAAAAGGACCCATAAAATTAGTGCCCCGTACATCAAAAATCTCATAGAATAGTATGGGTTGTTGGGGAATCTCATGTCTCCTAGACATATTCCCAGTGTGTTGGAAATGAGAGCATGACTTACAAAACACATGGGCATCATCGAATAAACTAGGACAATATAATCCATAGTCCAAAACCTTCCTAGCTATCTGTTGGGGTCCAAAGTGTCCACCACAAGCAATTTTATGACAGAAATGAAAAACAGACTTTAACTCATGATCGGGAACACACCTCTTAATGAATTGGTCACTACACATGTTCCAGAGGTAAGGATCATCCCACACATAATACCTTGACACAATTTTTAATTTTTGGACTTGAATCTTCTTCAAATTTGCTGGGATTTTAGAGGAAACAATTTAATTAACTAAATCAGAAAACCAAGGATGTGTACCTGAGATGGAATAAAGATGCTCATCGGGAAAAGTGTCCCGAAGTGTACCCGGTCCAAGGTGTCATCCACTAGTGTGTGAGTATGCCTACTCATGTGGTCCACCACCATGTTTTCTGACCCATTACTGTCCTTTATCTCGATGTCAAACTCTTGAAGAAGGAGCATACAGCGGATAAGTCATGGCTTTGCATCTGGATTCTTTAGGAGGTACCACAATGCTGCATGGTCAGAAAAAAAAACTACTTTAGATCCCAATAAATATTAACAGAATTTATCTGAAGAAAATATGACAGCAAGAAACTCCTTTTCAGTTGTAGTGTAGTTTGATTGGGCTGAATCTAATGGCCTTGATGCATAGGAAATCACATGTGACCGTCCTTCTACCCTCTGAGATAAGACAGTTCCAACCGCGAATTTGGAGGCGTCACACATAAGCTCAAAAGGGATATCCCACCGTGGGGGATGTATGATAGGTCGAGTGGTCAGACATTGTTTTAGCTCATCAAATGAATTCCTGTAATAAAAATCAAACACAAAATCAGAATCCTTTTTAAGTAATCTTGACATATGAAGAGCAATCTTACTAAAATCTTTGATGAAGCGCCGATAAAATCATACATGTCTAGGAAAGATCTAACATCACACACACATGAAGGATATGTTAAGGATGACATAATATAAACCTTTGATCTATCAACCTCTATCCCATGTTTTGAAACTACATGCCCCAAGTCAATGCCATGCTCTACCATGAAATGACACTTTTCAAAGTTTAGGACCAGATTCTTCTCAATACAACGATTCAACACCTTTCCCAAACTATTTAGACATTCATCAAATGAGGATGCATAAACTGTAAAATCATCCATAAATACCTCAATGAAGGTATCAATAAAATCTGAGAAAATACTCACCATGCATCTCTGGAAGGTACCTGGGGCATTGCAAAGTCCAAATGGAATCATTCGGTAAGCAAAGGTACCAAATGGGCAGGTGAATGTTGTCTTCTTTTGGACCTCTTCTACAATGGGAACCTGAAAATATCTAGAAAATACATCGAGAAACAATAATGTGTTTTCCCATCAAGTCTCTCATGCATCTCATCAATAAATGGGAGGGGGAAATGGTCCTTGTGAGTATATTGATATAGTTTCCTATAATCAACACACACGCACCAACTGTTTTTCACCCTCATTGGAACTAACTCATCTCTCTCATTTTTGACAACAGTAACACCACTTTCCTTAGGCACAACCAGAATAGGACTTACCCGCTGGGAATCTGAAATGGGATACATTATACCTGACTTGAGAAATTTTTCAACTTATTTTTTAAAAACCTCCAGAAGGGTTGGATTGAGTCTCCTTTGTGGTTACCTCACCGGTTTCGCCTCATCCTCCAAAAGAATCCAATGCATGAAAATGGAGGGGCTAGTACCTGATATGTAATCCAAGGTCCACCCAATTTCCCTGATGTTCTCCCTCAAAAAATTCAAAAGTTTTACTTCATGTTGAAAAGGGAGATTGTTAGCAATGATAATAGGTAATTTCTCACCACTCAACAAGTATGAGTATTTGAGATTTGGTGGAAATGGCTTGATTTCCAGTGTAGGGTGGTGGTGTATGGATGGAGACATAGAAGGAACTGAAATATGTGCACAAAGAGCATCAATATCAGAATATGAATCAACAAAATTAGAGAATAAAGCATCAAATCCATCAGCGTACTCAACAGCCATTTCATAATCAGAGTTCACATGATCTAAATCAGAGTATGATTCCTTTTGAAAATCAAATCTAATAGAGTATTTTGAATTAGAAATAGGTGTAAAAGTACTCTTAGACATAAAACTAGAACCAATACTCATAATCTCCCAAAGCATAGAACAATCAAATTCCATGGGGTTTTTATTTGGTGGTTCAAAATGGGAGATAAAAAATGCAGATTGATCCTCTTAGGGTTACTTCATGGAATCCATAACATTAAAAATTACAAAATCATCTTAAAACTCCATGGAAAGTGTACCCTCATTGAAATTTTTGATAGTTTTTGTAGTTTTGTGGAAGGTTCTACCTAAGATAATGGGGGCATGGGAACTTTCCCGATCATCCTCCATGTTATGCACATATAAGTCTGCTGGAAAGATCATGTCTCTTACCCGGACAAGTACATCCTCAAGGACTCACGCTGGATATGCCATAGCTCTATTCGCCAACTACACCACTACCCTCATCAGCTTCAACTCATCAACCTGTAAAGAAGAGAATACAGAGTGAGGAATCACATTCATTGAAGCTCCTAAATCACAAAGAGCATTAGAGAAGTGAAACTCCCGTATGGTACATGGGATTGTGAATATCCCTGGATCCTTGTACTTTTTCGGCATTGCTAGAGTTGGTGTTATGATTGCTGACACATTTCTTCCAAGAATGATCCTCTCATTTCCCTTGAGCCATCTTCGATTGGTACAATGTTCTTTTAAGAATTTTTCATACCGTGGAATTTGCTAAATGGCATCAAGTAGAGTAATGTTGATCTCCACATGCTTGAATGTGTCAAAAACCTCCTTTTCCTTGCTTCTTCAACCATCTTCTTGGTTTGAACAACCCTATTTGGAAAAGGAAGGGGTTTAGGAAGAACATCATCAATCTTTTTCTTACCTTTATCTTTTTCCTTGGATTGCTCATCAGTCTGTATAGATTGTGGCTTCTATGGAGTTGAGGTGAATCCCGGTGGAATGGTAGGTATCGATATATCGTTCATTTGATTCCCACTTCTCAATGTGATGGAACTAACATTCCCCTTTGGATTTGGAGTGGTATGGGAAGATATATTTCCATTATTCTTACTCACAAGTTCATGGAGGGCGGTGGAATTCTGGTTCATTTGAGTCTTCAACTTCCACAGCTTCGAACCTTGACTTTTCATATCATTCTGTTGATTAAGAACAACTTGTTTCAAAATATCATAAGTGTTAGAGTCTACCTTTTGTTGTAGATTCCCTTGTTGATGAATTGTTGATGTTTGAGCTTCAAATCTCCTTTGGGGTTGTTGGAAACCCTGCTGGTAAGGTGGAGGCTGCTGGAAGTTTGGTTGAAAAGGGAGACTTTTTTGTTTCCCAGAGAAATACCTCATTTCGGATTAATCTTTCCACCCATGGTCATATGTTGGAGAAAATGAATCAAACTTCTTTTGGGTATATGGTTGTTGTTTCTGTTGAAATGGTCTCCCTAGGAATACTGATGCACAATCCTCTCTCTCTTGTAGTTGTGGGAAATAGTCAGTTTGGTGGCTTGTCTCAGTGCAAATGACACAAGGACTTGAAGGAGTGGGTTGGGATGTCTTTTGAGACAAAGAGATCTACCTCACCATAGTGGTCAATTCTTCTAACTTGGTATCAATAAAATGGCTTTCAAGAGAAGGACTTACCTGATGTACTCCCCTGACATGTGGTGTACCTCTATCGCTAAATTGTTGGGAGTTTTGGGCCATCTTGTTGATCAATGCACGTGCGGCTGCTGGTGTCTTGTCCACAAATGATCTTCCAGCTACAACATCAACCATGCTCCTCTCCATGGGTGTGAGTCCTTCGTATAAGTATTGGATGAGGAGTTTCTCACTGATTTGGTGATGCGGACAGCTTGCACACAACTTCTTGAATCGCTCCCAATACTCATACATTGACTCCCCTTGGGCAAGCTTGATCCCCGATATCTCCTTTAGAATGGATGTGTTCTTGATTCTAGGAAAAATCTCTGCAATAAAAGACGTTCAAATCATTCCAACATGTTACATCTTCAGGTTGTAAATAATACATCCAATCTTTTGCAGCTCCATCAACTGAGAATGAGAATGCTCTTAATCTGATTTGATCATCAGAAACATTTATTAGTTTAAGGGTTCAGCAAACCACATTAAATTCCTTAAGGTTTTTGTTGGGATCCTCGCCAGATAAGCCATGAAATTTTGGAAGAAGGTTAATTAATCCATATTTTAACTCAAAGTCTGATTCGAGGTTCGGGTATGCAATACAATTTGGATGATAGTTAATATCTGGTGCAGCCAATTCTTGAATGGTTCTATTAAGTTCATTTCCATTATTTTAAGCCATTGGTTCTTGTTTTTTTGGACTTAGAAGTGTTTCTAATTTCAAAATTCTTAGAGTGTAAGAATTCCCCAGTTGGGTAAATGGCAACACTTCCCATAGACTAAGAATGACGGATTCGCTCCCTACGGCTGCGTTCAGTCTCAAGGTCAAGATCTAAGAGATCCTAAGGATTAGTTCTTGTCATAAATCAAAGAAATAGAAAATTGAAGTGAAGAAAAGTGGGCCATAATAAAATAATAATAAGTTTTATTTGATGGTCCAAAAAAATGAAAATAGAAAACCAAAAATATAATTGAGAAAGGGGAAAGAAGAAAGAAAGAAGAGAAGATAAAATATTAAAATAAAAGTAAAAAATACCTCTAATTAGATGAATAAAATACTTTACCACCCCGGAAATGGATCCAATTTGATAAATCACTGTCGTGGGTGCCCTCAAAGGATTAGTGTGATTTTGGGGTACTTAGGTGTATGAGAGTGGCTGACCAAGGTCATCTCTAAAAAGACGAAGTGAATAAAAACAACTTTTCAGAGATATTATAGAAATAAAATAAAAGAGAATAAAAAATATACTTGAAAGGATGGAGGGTGGTTGTTTATAGTTTATAAAACTTAAATAATTTTGCTGGAGGAAGATTATATTTTTTTGTTTTTAGTTTTGAAATGAATTTAGATTAAAATGACACAACAAGATAATGTTTTTTTACAAATCTATTTTAAAAGGAATAATCAATCTAACTCTACCAATTCATTAACTTATTAATCATTATCATTTAAATCAATATCCACTTAATTATGAACCTCTAATTTGGTAACCCTCAAACCCTACAAGAGTTAACTTAGTCCCAAAGAAGGAATTACTTAAACCCTGGGGTAGCTTCGGAACATGCAATTGCATCAGCCTGCTTTGATTGTTGCTATAAGGATAGATTATGGACAGTGGTCAATTAGAGCACATATCTGTTCTTTAAATGAGTATGAATTTCGTTTAGGGATTATATTTGAACTCTACAAATTTATCCTGTGCGGTCTTGTATTATCGATTAAGATTGCGCTCTCACAATTTACACAAAATCCCGACCTCACGTGATTTTGTGTTAATTGTTCAATTGCTTGATTAGTTTATTACTATTTAAAAACACAATTCATAGATCATATTAAGTGAATTAAAGTAGCTCAATGATTCAAAATAATTAAATGAAGAGGGTAGAAGATAGATCAATAACTAAAAACTACTCTTCCATGGGTGGTGTCGTCATTGTGGAGACGTTTTGCATGAGAAAAGGATTGAAAGGGTAGAACCCAATCTCGTCTCCACTCATGACTCTAACCCAATTAAGAAGATTAATAGAAGAAGAAAAGGGAATAACACATAAGATTATTTGAATAAGAATTCAAGATACAAACATGAATGAAATGAAATACAATGAGGAGGTGGGAGAGGAGAGCCTTTTTGGAAGAGAGGTTTTCACAAAGCCTTGCTTCTTCCAAGAGTTGTGAGGGGATACCAAGAGACACACTTTTGGAAACACCTTCCCAAGGCCTCTAACAGCCCTAAAAAGAGATAAAACCCCATTTAAATAGAGTTTTAGAGGGCTAGGGTTACCTAACCTTTTAAGTGTGAAATGAAAAACTCGGCCATATACTTTATTCATTGTTGAACCGCCTAGATGACCTCCAAAATGAGTGAATATTCCAGACATCCAGGAGGATGATTCGTAAAAAACCATGTCCCCGAGATTGCGTCAAAATTGGGGCTCAATCCAAGTCTAGATGAAGAATATATGGCCCACATACAAAACCCATGTCCATTTTTCCGAGTCCATCCCACCTTTGACGTTATGGCCAAATTACGCCTTCTAAATGCGTTCTTCTGATCATGTATCCTGATTAAAAGTTATAAAAAATTAAGTTAAGAACACTGTTACAAAATTTCAAATTTAAATAATAAATATAAAATTATTTATCTTCGAAATACTACAGTGCACTATAAATGGTAAAATTGGAATTTTCACCAAATTTTCAAATGAATGATAAAATCAAAAATATTTCATAAATGAATATATTATCACAATGTGAGGAAATTATATAATTTATTATCAATAAAATATTCAACAAAATAGTGTTTTATCAACACCCCCACACTTACCCATTTGTAATCCTGGGAAAAATCTCATGTCAAGTAAACATCAATATCAAATGAAACCCAATTTTAAATCACATATCCTTGAGATTAAACAATTACATACCAAAAAACAAAAGATATCATGCATCATAAAAATCATTATTTCAAGTTCTTCATTTATATCATTCAATATATTTCCACTTTGTTAATCCTAAAATGCACAAAACACTTACCTCGCTTGAATTTTCTCTTATCACACAAATGTCAATTTTTTCGGGTCACCACAGGCTTGACAAATATCTAAATCGCCACATGATGTGAGTCAAGGATGTATGTTTATCATGAGGACTTTTCAGGATTGTTCTTTGTCTTTCGGTTTGTTGGATTTAGATGTAAAAAAATTATGAGGCTGAATGGGGAGGGCTTGACTCTTTTTGAAGAAAAATTGCATTATTCTAATTTTCACTTAAATGTGGTATTCTTCTCAATCCCCATAGTATCAATTCAGCTCTATCATCATGAAAAGTCATGAAAATCTTACACCATTCATCATTTCAACATAAAAAATGTCAATCTTCTAAAACATGGTTTTCTTGAAAACTCCAGATAGGCACAACTTTCCACCCCAATTAGAAGCTCCAGAAAAGGCACAGCTTCACTTGTAATGAAAGCTCCAGAAAAGGAACAACCTTCAATATAATGACTTTCTATAGTAGAAACCATATCTCTTCAGAATTTAATTTTCCACCCAATGTATCATAGAATGTGGTATCACAACACAAGATAGCTTCCCCCACACTTAATCTCAACTAGATTATGCAATTTCACTTAAAGAGTTGGTTGGATTGGGAAAATTGGCTTGTAATGTGGATAACCTAACAGGCTGTGCATGGCTTCTAAGGGATACAAGGATTAAATGTTCAAGGTAGGCCATTATAAAAAGGAATATTTGAAATAGGGGCTTTTATACCAAACAAATGCCACAATCATTTACACATAAGTACATCAAACCCTCAAGTTTTGACAAGAATAGATCAAATTCTGGTTAAATCAAGCATGGTTTGGTTCTCTCAAGAAGGGACGTGAATGTAAAGAATATGAAAATATTGTTTCATAAGCCTCATAGGAATGTGATTTAAAATATAAAGACAGTGAGATGTGGCATGGGATTCAAAATTCAGTTTACTTTTCAGGAAATTTCTAAATATTTGAACATGAAACAATGTCATTTCAGCATTCATTTAAGCTTAGTCTCAATGGATAAATTGTTTCACTCATTGATATGAATTTCAAATTTTTGATGAGAATCATTTCAGCTCAAAAATTTCAAAAACACAATGTAAATTGAAAAATAAACACACAAAATTTAAAAAACACACATTTTTTTAAACAGGAAAACAATTGAAATTACTAAACTAAAAGTTTCCCTCCCCCACACTTAAAATATTACACTGTCCTCAATATGAACCCATGAGATGATATATGCACATGAAATGCAGATTTTTTAAATAGGACAAATAATATAAAAGTTAAAGGGTTAGGAACAACCTGATCTGCTCAAGTAATGATGGTGTCATGTAGTGTGATAAAATCCACTACATCAGTAGGATGTCCCTCAATGTATCTCTTCAAATGTTGCCCATTGACTGTAAATCTCCTTCTTGTGTCCTCTTGTGTGATCTCCACTGTACCATAAGCAAAAAAATTAGATAAAATATAAGGACCTAACCATCTTGAATGCAGTATACCATGCATCACCTTCAGTTGTGAACTGTAGAGAAGGACTTTCTCTCCAACATTAAACTCCATTTGTTGGATCATTCTATCATGAGATGATTTTGATATTTCCATGTAGAGCCTTGAGTTCTCATATGAAGACAATCTAATATCCTCATGATCTTGAATTTTCAGCTTCCTTTGTATTCCAGCTTGGGCCAAATCCATGATGTATTTCTTTATAGCCCAATAAGCCCGATGCTCAACTTCCACGGGGAGATGACATTCTTTCCCAAAAACAATCCGAAATGGGGACATACAAATGGGTGTCTTGTATGGTATCCTATAAGCCCACAATGCATCATCCAAGAATTTTATCCAATCCTTCCTATTTGGCTGCATAGTTTTCGCCAAAATTTGTTTCAACTCACGATTTGAATCCTCAGCTGGGCCATTTGTTTGGGGTGGTATGGTGTTTTTGTTTTATGTGTCACCCCATACATCTGAAGAAGGGAAGCAAGATTCAAATTGCAGAAATGTTTCCCTTGGTCACTGTTGATAGCCTTTGGTACTCCAAACCTGCAGAAAATTTGAGCCTTAATAAAATCCACTACAACATGAGAATCGTCAGTCCTGGTGGCCTTGGCCTCCACCAATTTACTCACATAATAAACAACAACAAAAATATACAAAAATCCAAATGAACTAGGAAAAGGGACCATAAAATCAATTACCCATACATCAAAAATATCATAGAATCGTATGGGTTGTTGGGGAATCCCATGTCTCCTAGAAATATTCCAAGTGTATTGGCAACGAGAGCATGACTTACAAAACACATGTGAATCATGGAATAAACTAGGCCAATATAATCCAGAGTCCAAAACATTCCTAGCTATCCATTGGGGTCCAAAGTTTCCACCACAAGCAAGTGTTTGACAGAAATTCAAAACAGACTCAAACTCAGGATCAGGAACACACCTCCTAATGACTTGGTCACTACACATACGCCAGAGGTAAGGATCATCCCACACATAATACATAGACTCAATTTTTAATTTTTGGACTTGATTCTTCTTCAAATATTCTGGGATTTTAGAGGAAACAATGTAATTAACTAAATCAGCATACCAAGGATGCGTACCTGAGATGGAATAAAGATGCTCATCGGGGAAATTTTCCTGAAGTGGTACCTGGTCCAAGGTGTCATCCTATTGTGTGTGAGTAAGCCTACTAATGTGGACCACCACAAATTTTTCCGACCCCTTCATTTCCTTTATCTCGATGTCAAACTATTGAAGAAGGATCATCCAATGGATAAGTCATGGCTTTGCATCTGGATTCTTTAGGAGGTACCTCAAAGCTGCATGGTCAGAAAAAACAACAACTTTAGAGCCCAATAAATATGAACGGAATTTATATAAAGAAAATACAATAGCAAGAAACACCTTTTCTGTCGTAGTGTAGTTTGATTGGGATTAATCTAATGTCCTTGATGTATAGGCAATCACATGTGAATGTACTTCCACCCTCTGAGATATGACAGCTCCAACCGCGAAGTTGGAGGCGTCACACATAAGCTCAAAAGAAATCTCCCACCGTGGGGGCTGTATGATAGGTGGAGTGGTCAGACGTTGTTTTAGCTCATCAAATGAATTCATGTAAGAAACATCAAACACAAAATCAGAAACCTTTTTAAGTAATCTTAACATAGGAAGAGAAATCTTACTATATTATTTTATGATGTGCTAATTAAATCCTGTATTCCCTAGGAAAGATCTAACATCACACACACATGAAGGATATGGTATGGAAGAAATAGTATCTATATTTGATCCATCATCCTCTATCCCATGTATTGGAACTACATGGCCTAAGACAATGCCATTCCCTACCGTGAAATGACACTTTTTAATGTTCAGGACCCGATTCTTCTCAATACAACGATTCAACACCTTTACCAATCTATTTAGACATTCATCAAATAAGGATCCATAAACTATAAAATCATCAATAAATACCTCCATGCAGGTCTTAATGAAATCTGAGAAAATACTCACCGTGCATCTCTGGAAGGTACTTGGGGCATTGCAATGTCCAAATGGAATCCTTCGGTAAGCAAAGGTACCGAATGAGCCAGTGAATGTGGTCTTCTCCTGGTCCTCTACTACAATGGGAACCTGAAAATATCTAGAAAATCTAACCATGAAATAATAATTTGTTTTCCCAGCAAGCCTCTCAAGCATCTGATCAATAAATGGGAGGGGGAAATGGTCCTTGTGAGTAGATTGATTTAATTTCCTATATTCAGTACACACGCACCAACTGTTTTGCACCCTCATTGGAACTAACTCATATTTCTCATTCTTAACAATAGTAACACCACTTTTCATAGGCATAACCTGAATAGGAATTACCCACTATGAATCTGAAATGGGATTGATTATACCTGACCCGAGCAATTTTCAACCTCTTTTTTAACAACCTCCAGAATGGTTGGGTTGAGTATCCTTTGTGGTTGCCTCACTGGTTTAGCCTCATCCTCCTAAAGAATCCTATGCATGAAAATGGGGGGTCTAATACCTGATATGTCAGCCAAGGTCCACCCGATTTCCCTGATGTTCTCCCTCAAAAGATTAAAAAGTTTTTCTTCATGTTCAAAAGGGATATTGTTAGCAATGATAACAGGTAATTTCTCACCACTCAACAAGTATGAGTATTTGAGATTTGGTGGCAATGGCTTGAGTTCCAGTGTAGGGGGGTGGTGTATGGATGGAGACATAGAAGGAACTGGAATATGTGCACAAAGAGAATCAGTATCGGAATATACATCATCAAAATCAAAGAATAAAGCTTCAAATCCATCTGCATACTCAACAGCCATGTCATAATCAGTGTTAACATGATCAAAATTAGTGTATGATTCCATTTCAAAATCAAATCTAATAGAGATTTTTTCATTAGAAATAGGTCTGTAAGTACTCTTATACATCAAACTAGAACCAATAATCATAATTTCCCTAAGCATAGAACAATCAAATTCCATGGGGTTTTTATTTGGTGGTTCAAAATGTGAGATAACAAATGCAGAGTGATCCTATGAGGAGTACTTCATGGAATCCAAAACATTAAATATCACAACTTCATCTCCAAACTCCAAGGAAAGTGTACCCTCATTGTCATTTATGATAGTTTCTGCAGTTTTGAGGAAGGTTCTACCTAAGATAATGTGGGCATGAGAACATACCTGATCATACTCCATGTTAAGCACATAGAAGTCTACTGGAAAGATCATGTCTCTTACCCAGCCAAGTACATCCTCAAGGACTCCCGCTGGATATTCCATAGCTCTATTCGCCAACTGCACCACTACCCTCATCGACTTCAACTCACCAACCTATAAATAATAGAATACATATTGATGCATCACATTTATTGAAGCTCCTAAATCACAAAGAGCATCAGAGAAGTGAAAATCCCCTATGGTACATGGGATGGTGAATGTCCCTAGATCCTTGCACTTTGTCGTCATTGCTAGAGTTGGTGTAATTAGTGCTGACACATTCCTTCCAAGATTGATCCTCTCAATTACCTTGATCCCTCTTTTATAGGTACAAAGTTCTTTTAAGAATTTCACATACCTTGGAATTTGCATAATGGCTTCAAGTATAGGAATGTTGATCTCCACACGCTTGAATGTGTCCAAAACCTCCTTTTCCAGTGCTTCTTCAGCCATCTTCTTGGTTTGAACAACCCTATTTCGAAAAGGAAGGGGTTTAGAAGGAACATCATCAATGTTTTTATTAGCTTTATCTTTCTCCTTGGATTTCTCATCAGTCAGTATGGAATGTGGCTTCTATGGAGTTGAGGTGAATCCTGGTGGAATGGTAGGTATAGTTGTATCGTTCATTTGCTTCCCACTTCTCAATGTGATGGCACTAACATTCCCCTTTGGATTTGGAGTGGGTTAGGAAGGTAGATTTCCATAATTCTTACTCACAAGTTCATATAGGGCAGTGGCAATTTGGCTCATTTGAGTCTTCAACTCCCTCAGCTCCGAACTGTGACTTTTCAGCTCATTCGGTTGATTAAGAACAATTTGTTGTAAAATATCACCAGTGTTAGAGTCTACCTTGTATTGGAGATTCCCTTTTTTCTGACTTGTTGATGTTTGAGCTACAAATCTCCTTTGGGGTCATTGGAAACCCTGTGGGTAAGGTGGAGCCTGCTAGAAGTTTCGTTGAAAAGGGGGCCTTTGTTGTGTCCCAGATCCATACCTCATGTTTGATTGATCTTTCCACCCTTGGTTGTATGTTGGAGAAAATGAATCAAACTTAATTTGGGTATATGGTTGTTGTTGCTGCTGAAATGGTCTCACTGGGAATACTACTGCGCAATCCCCTGTCTCTTATAGTTGTGGGAAATAGTTAGTTGGGTGGCTTGTCTCAGTGAAAATGCCACAATGCCTTGAATGAGTGGGTTGGGATGTCTTTTGAGACAAATCAATATGCCTTACCATAGTGGTCAATTATCCCAACTAGGTATCAATCAAAGGACTTTCAAGAGAAGGACTTACTTGATGTACTCCCATGATATGTGGTGTACCTCTATCGCCAAAATGTTGGGTGTTTTGGGCCATCTTGTCGATTAATGCACATGCGGCTACGGGGGTCTTATCCCCCAATTCTCCTCCAGCTATAGCATTAACCATGCTCCTCTCCATGGGTGTGAGTCCTTCATATAAGTATTGAATGAGGATTTGATCATTGATTTGGTGATGCGGACAGCTTGCGCACAACATCTTGAATCACTCCCAATACTAGTACATTTACTCCCCTTAGGCTTGCTTGATACTCAATATATCATTTTGAATTGATGTGTTCTTCGATATTGGAAAAAATCACTGCATGAAAAGACATTTCAAATCGTTCCAACATGTTACATCTTCAGGTTGCAAATAATACATCCCATCATTCGCAGCTCCATCAAGTGAGAATGGGAATACTCTTAATTTTATTTGATCTTCAGAAACATTTCTTGGTTTAAGGGTTCAGAAAACCACATTAAATTCCTTAAGGTGTTTGTTGGGATCCTCACCAGATAAGCCATGAAATTTTTGAAGAAGGTGAATTAACCCATATTTTAACTCAATGTCCGATTCGAGGATCGGGTATGCAATACAATTTGATTGATAGTTAATATCCGGTGCAACCAATTATCAAATGGTTCTATTAAGTTCATTTACATTATTTTCATCCATTTGTTATTGTTTTAATTTGGACTTAGAAGTGTTTCCAATTTCAAAATTCCTAGAGTGTAAGAATTCCTTAGTTGGGTAAACGTCGACAAATCCCGTAGACTGAGAATGACGGATTCACACCCTAAGGTTGCGATAAATCTTAGGGTCATGATGTATGAGATCCTCATGATTAGTTCGTGTCATAAATCAAAGAAAGTGAAAAATGAAGTGAAGAAAAGTGGACCATAATAAAATAATAAGATGTCTGATTTGATTGTCCAAAAAATAAGAAAATAGAAAACCAAAAAGATAATAGAGAAAGCGGAAAGAAGAAAGAAATAATTGAAGATAAAATATTAAAATAAAAGTAAAAAAATTACTCTAATAAGTTTAATAAAATAATTTCCTCCCTGAAAATGGCACAAATTTGATAGAGCACTGTCATGGGTGCCTTCAAATGAATAATGTGATTTTAGGGTACTTAGGTGCAGTAGAGTGGCTGACCAAGGCCACCTCTCAAAGGAGGAAGTGAATTAAAATAACTTTTCAGAGGTATTATAGAAATAAAATAATATAGAATAAAAACACTACTTTAATGGATGGGGGATGGCTATTTATAGTTTATAAAACGTGAAGATTTTTGCTGGAAGAAGATTGTATTTTTTTTTTGTTTTTAGTTTTGAAATGAATTTCAATTAAAATGACACAACAAGATAATGTTTTTTAAGAAATCTATTTTAAAAGGTGTAATCGATCTAAATCTAAATCTTCATTAAATTATTATTCATTATCATGTAAATAAATATACACATAATTATGATCCTCTAATTTTTTAACCCTCGAACCCGACAAGAGTTTACTTAACCACAAATATGGAATTACTTAAACCCTAGGCCAGCTTCAGAACACGCAATCGCAGCACCATGCTTTGATTGTTGTTCTAAGGTTAGCTTATGGTCAGTGGTTAATTAGAGAAAATATCCATTCTATAAATGTGTATAAATTGTGTTTAGTGATTATATTTAAACTCTACAAATTTATCCCGTGTGGTCTTGTATTACCGATTAAGATTGCGCTCTCACAATTTACACAAAATCTAGACCTCGCCTGTTTTTGTGTTAATTGATCAATTGCATGATTAGTTTCTTACAATTTAAAAACACAATTCACGGATCATATTATGTGAATTAAATTAGCTCAATGATTCAAAATAATTAAATTAAGTGGGTAGAAGATAGATCAATCACTAAAAACTACTCTTCCATGGGCGGTGTGATCATCGTGGAGACGTTTTGCATGAGAAAAGGATTGAAAGGGAAGAACCCAATATCGTCTCCACTATTGATTCCAACCCAATTAAGAAGATTAATACAAGAATAAAAAGGAATAATACATAAGATTATTTGAAGAAAAATTCAAGATACAAACATGAATGAAAAGAAATACAAAGTAGAGGTGGGAGAGGAGAGCCTTTTTGGAAGTGGGGTTTGCCCAAAGACTTACATCTTCCAAGAGTTTTGAGGGGCTCCCAAGAGACACCCATTCGGCCATACCTTCCCAACGCCTCGACCAGCCCTCTCAAAGAGTTAAAACCCCCATTAAAGAGTTTTTGAGGGCTAGGGTTACATATCTTTTTAAGTGTGAAATGAAAAACTCGGCCAAATATTTTATTCCAAGTTGAGCCGCCTAGTTGACCTGCAATCGCGTGAATTGGCCGGCCTTCCAGAAGGATTAGTTGTGAAAAATTATTTCCCTGAGTTGTCCTCAAAATTTGGGCTCAATCCAAATTCGGATGAAAATATATGGCCCAAATACGGAACCCATTTCCATTCTGCCGAGTCCATCCCACCTTTGAAGTTATGTCCCAATTAATCAATCCATATGCATTATTTTGCTAATGTGTCCTGAATAAATGTTGTAGACAATTACGTTAGAAACACTGATACAGAATTTCAAATTCAAATAATAAAAAGAAAAATATATATCTTAGAAATACTATAGTGCACTATAAAGGGTAAAACCGGAATTTTCACCAAATTTTAAAATGAATGATCAAATCCCAAATATTTCATAAATGAATATATATAGCACAATGTGAGGAAATTATATCATTTATTATCAATAAAATATTCTAAAAAATAGTGTTTTATCACTATAAAATTATAATAGTTGAATTTAATGTGATATCATTCCTCACAACCCATTCTTTATGTTATACCACAAAAAATACGAACCCTCCAAAAGACACATTCCTTATGTTTCATCTAATGTTTCATCCATGAATCATGTGAAAATCTAGGGTTCGACCCTTGAAGTAGGCCACATAAATACTACCTTCTAGTAAAAGTATGTCCGATGGAAAAAGATTCACCCAACTAGTTTGTTCCACTAGTTCAGACTTACGTGGAAAACATAAAACAAATAATATAAAGAACCAAGACAATGACCAACCACCCCATCAATTCCATAACAAAAAAGTGCTATCAAATTGTTCATCCTGAGGATTACAGTTCTTCCTACCACATGGCTCCACTACCAATGATAAATTCCAAGTAAAGGTGCTACCCATTATAAGAATTAACCAGAGAGCACATAATTTAACAGGTCCTAGATATAGACCCATAAAAAATGGAAATTAAATAGTCTATCCTACAAACATCAAACATCAAGGGGGTACCATTCTAGAACCTGCCAAAATCCCATTAGGGTACTCAAGACCAATGTCAAAACCCACAATACTTCTATAAGAGGATCACATAAGGCATCCATTTCATGAGAACACCGTAAGTATCTATCAAAGAATGCAAAAAAACCCATGCCTCCCTTGGTTAACCACTGGAATCTAGAGAATTGGTCTACATAAGCACAAGTTTCTCTATGAAAACCAAAAAATAAGAAAATCCACATTACATGACTCCCAACAACCTCAATTTATGATTTACAACCGACCATTACATGCACGATGAGAAAAATATTCTAAACACTGGGTCACCTCTACCAAGTCATAAAATAAAAAAAGACCAGTTTCTATGTAATCTATTTTCATATTTCCAAAAACCTATTCAAATATCTTTACATAGACAAAAAATATAATGATTTTTCAAAAAACCCCTTTGATAGGAATTGTATTTTTACTAAAATCAAAGTCACTTAAAATCCCAAACATAGTTGGCCACTTTTTCAAAAAACCATTTCCATTTATGAATCTGTTTTGAAATCCAATTTTAAAAACTATTTTGAAATTTTGTTTCAACACCCATTTTTCATTCATTTTATCAAAACTAGAAGATCATAAACCATTTAAAAATCACTAGATTTATGAAAATTTTTAAATAGAAACAACTCTCAAATCCATTTTACAAGCATCTTATTCCCCCACATGAGATTTATTTTATAAAGTGTGTTTTCCTCAAAATTCCAAAATTCTGAAAACCATTTCTATATGATGGAGAAAAAATCATAACAAAATAATTAACCAAATCTCCTCATATCAATGTTAATATAATATTTATTTATAATATATATGATAAAAAATCATTTATTTTTTAAGTTGGTTAAATTAATATTGTTTTTTTGATACATTATTTTAAAAAACATCACGCATATGCACAGGTATCATTCCCTTAGCATGCCACTACCATGATGCATGTGCAACTCACATTCTCCCAACCCTGCCTTGCGACTCATCCCAAGTCTCATCTATCCCACATTGTCTTCTTGATCAAATACAAGACCTCACTCATCGTAGAGTGTTTAATCCAAAAATTTGACTTCTCCTGGTAAATAGAGTTTAATCCAACGTCATGTTAGCCAGATATGCACTCGATCAACCTCATGAGTCTCAACATCCTAAATCCATCCCTAACTACACTACCCATCCCAAACAACAAATGGATTTCAATTTTTTAACTCGTTGACCTAGGCTACCTAAATTATTCCCACATTTGGATCCTACATGACCTTATGAAAGACTCTACATATTCTATATGCTTAAAAATTGTGGTGTGGTCCTACCACAGTCATGGGGTGACCATTCCCTCTAAACAAATTTCATCATTCATGAATATATATACCAAAAATTCAGCATTAAATTTATATATAACTAATATTCCAAAACCTATGATAAAATAAACCAATAGCCAAATATGGACCCCAACATACCAAATAATTCTTTTCAAAATGCTATATGATGCGGGAAACAATAATATTGCAGTAGATAAACATGAGTTAAAATAAATAAATAGAATTACACACTAGTTAACACAATTCACATACCATACCCATGATTTATTTTCCTCCATAAACTTCTAGACCAGCATCAAGAAACCAGTTTCAAGTGATATCAGTGTCCTAAGATAAAATAAGAATGTCTACCCTTGAACTTTGAAACCCATTCCATGTACATAGGTAGGGGATTGGTTAAACAACCTAGAAAGAATCACTAATGGCTTAATAAATCTGAGTTACACTGTGATCAAGTGTAATTATGTTCAGAACATATAAATACATATATTCATTCCTATGAAACACAACCACATAGAAACCTAACAAAAAATGCACATACAGTCACAGAACTCCGGTCATCATGTGGTAACCAGACCTCCCCAACACTTGGCCTTACCAACATGAGCTGTATTCTAGAAAGATTTTTTATTAAAAACTATGTAGTACATACATCTCATTTCACAAAACTTCCACTTAGTTCATGAACTATTTAATCACAACAAGCCCTCTTGCCAAATGCAAATTGGTCCATTATGTTAGCCAAACCCACCACTAATGACTCTGGGGAGGCCATCAAACACACTAATTCATCCCTATGGGTTCTAGGGTTGTCGTAATTAATTAAGAGGTCAAATCCACAAAGTCCAAGGGAAGGAAATACTTAATCACATCATCTCATCCTCTCTATGGTGGAAATAATGAATCACACTAGATTATCCACATAGAATCTATGGAGACTATAATAAAACACACCATCCCAACCTTATAGACTCTATATAGGCCACATTAAGCACACAATACCATTCTTATAGACTATGGGTAGGCCACATCAAGAACACATTCTCATATCAACATACTCTTTGGAGGCCACGTCATGAATTCTAGTCCATCCCCATAGACTATGGGGATCCACATCTGGCACATGAAGATGACCAAAAATACTGAATAAAAACCTTCTTAGAGATCACTAGATCAACACTAGGGAATTCATCCATCCGGACTCTGAACCATGTCTCTAATGCATTCATGATCTTTATCAACACTAGAAGAGGCATATCACATATATCTAGACCAATAGTTACATTGATACATGAATAACAGTTCTCACGAGGCTACCAACACAAGACAAGAATCATCATAAAATAAAAGTTCTTATTAGGCTACCCACATAACACACATCTTCATGCTTAAAGAAAATAAAAAAATAAAAACGAAGGATCACATAAATAACTAATTATTTAGAATATAGTAAAAAATATTCAAAAATTAAAATGAACCAAAATGGGTTTACACATGACCTTTTGACCTCATTTTAAAAGCAACTCAAAATCCTCTTTTTTAAACCATTTCAACATTTTTCACATATTTCTTTACTCACACCAGGATCGTAGAACAAAATCTGGTAAAAATTATCTATAATACATTTTTTTCTTTTGAGATACCATTACCAAAGCTAGATTTTCCATAACACCCATTTCCTCTTGAAATTTCCATTTGGGTCAAGCCTATTTTTAATTTTGTGTTTCAAAAAGGACAACCATTTTATTTCCCGAAATCAATCACACACCACCAAAAAATGAATAAGGAGTTACATTGTGAATCATTAATGCAAGTAACCACCATCGAAACATTTAACTTTTAATGTGGTTCATGTTTACCTCATCTGTTTTGATAATACCAATTATGCTTTCACGTACATTGATAATCCCAAATAATGTGTATCTATATATTAATTATTTTAATCTATGATAAAGTTGATAATTATATAAAAATAATCCTTGAAATATTTTAATCACTGTTTATATATGTTTATATGCGTTTTGAATTAATTCTAGCTCAATCAGATGTGTTCTGCATAAAACAGAAGTGTTAAGTCACTGAAATGACTATAGCTACTGTTAGACTTAGTCTACTGATAGACATATACACTAATAGTCAAAGGTCACTAATACGAATAGATACTAATATGTACAAGTCCACCGGTAAGCACATGTCTCTAATTGATCAATTCCACTGATACAGACAACTACCGACATAAATTGAGCTACCGATAGAACAAGTCTACCGAGTTACTGATAGAGTAAGTCTGATGATATGGAAAAGTCTACCACTATGAATCTACCAATATAAAATGAGATAACGATAGAAGAAAAGTCTACCGATAGATGAAGTCACCGGTAAATAGAGCTACCGATACATAGAGTAACCGCTACTGATACCAAGAGCTATTGATACAAGACCAAATAGCTACAGATACAAGGAGCTACAGGTACAAGATCAAAGAGCTATCGATAGGAGCTCACTGCTATACAGATTCAACCGTCACAACAGAAGGATACTAATGAATGAATGACCAGTCAAACTCTGTAACACTCAATACTATTTATTTATTATGCAACAGTCATATATGATGTTTTTAATGCAATTAATTTTATTTAATGTGGATTGTTGACATGTCAGGGAACCGTACCTAGAAAAAATGAAATAGGTTTTCATTATTTTTACAAGAGATGACAACTATAAAAGGACCGACAAATACCATGAAGGAGAAGAATGAAAAAAAAACAAAATAGAAGAATCAAGAACAGAGAAGGAACGAGAAGGGTGTACAAAGAAAGGGGTGGACAACATTGAAACGTGGTGAATTCACACAAATAGAAAAATCTACATTCATACTAGAAGATCACTGGAAATACACGAAGCCATTCATTCTAGAGGAGAACACTAGTTGTATCTTGAGTGAAGAACTACAACGAACTCTTCAGGCACTCAAGCTGATAAAGATGAACCTGAAAATCAAGGAAGAAAATGACACTCTATTTTTCAAACAAATACCAGAGAAGGACTCAGAAGCATTTTTGATCAATCAAAAGAGTCCAGAGATGCACTTCACATCACTGGATAATTATAAACTCTTATATACTCTTTAGTGTTTATTTTATTTACATTTAGAGCAGTGTGTATACTCTGTATATTTTATATATATACACTATCTCCTGTGACAAGATCGAGGATTTTTAAATAATCATTCAAACTCTATAACTACATTGTACCCCACTGTGGATAGTGGTAGAGGTCAAGTAAGACCTAGAAAGCATATGAGCTATTGTTAATTTTCCCACGTAGAACTGTGGGGGAGGTCTTTGTACCTAGATAGTGTTTGTCATTATTGTTTACCCTGATCTAGGGTGCGGATCAAATTTATATAAATTGTTTAAGAGGACTAGGTCTCAGCTTGAGATAGAACCTCTTGGTTACATCTGTTGTTCATTTTAGATTATGTCTAAGTATACTATATATTTTATATTCCACTGCTAATTACATTGAAATTCAATTTGTTTTAAAGTTTCTTTGATAGTTAAATTATCAAGTGTTTATACTTATTGTGAACCAGTAAGTTAGTTTCAAAAGTTATGTTAATCTTCTGATTAAATTAACTGAGACATAATCAATATTTTAGAAAGTAACTGAACCTTTACAATCTCTATAAATTAACTACAGTTTAACTTATTTTCATGTTGGGGGACTTTAAGAGAAATATTTTTTAACAGAAATTTTAATTGGAACTCAATTCAACCCCTCTTGAGTATCCACTCCGACCAACATTTGGTATCAGAGTTTTGTCTATTATCAAGGATTTCAAAATACTTTTTTTACAACTATGATTTTAGTTTCATCATTAAAGATCTTAAATTTCTGTTAATTCTAAATTTTATCTCATTAAATATTTTCTCTAAAATCTAGTTATGTACAATAGACTAGAAGGTTTTTCTAACAACATGCCACCTTTATTTAATGGTACAAATTATGCTCAGTGGAAACTTGAAATGAACAAATCATTTAGATAGTATGGGATTTGATATCTGGACTGCAATAGAGACTCAATATAAGATTCCAGAAACTAATATAACTACTTGGGATGAACCTACTAAAATAGCTTACAATAATAATTTTAAAGATATGAATGCCCAGTACTGTGCTTTAGGAGATGAAAAGTTTAATAGAATATCTACTTGCAAAAATTCTTATGAAATCTGGGACACATTGGCTATTTCCCATGAGGGAACATATAATGTTAAAGAAATGAGGCCGAATACCGATAATATTAAATATTATAACTTTAATATGAAACCTGATGAACCCATTTCTGACATGTATCTTAGGTTCAATGATATTTTCAATACCATGACCTCTCTTGGAAGTGTTGTTCCAACAAAGAAACAAATTATGAAAATATTAAGATTTCTACCAGAAAGATGGAGACACACTTTTGATTCAATTAGATAATCATGTGACATTGTTGCTCTTCCTGTCAAAGAACTTATTGCTAAACTTACGATGTATGAGGAAGAACTCAAAGTGAATAAGGAGGAAGATGATGAACTGAAAAGGAAGTCAGTGGAATTTAAGTCTACTTCCTCAAAGATCAAGGATAAGGAGAAAGTTCAAATACCTACTGATATCTCAACAAGTGAATGTTCAGACTCTGACGGTGATGCTGAGATGGCTCAGATACCCATAAGATTTAAGAAATTCTATAGGAAGAAGAAATTCTTCAGAAAATCAAATTAAAAAGGAAAATATGACAAAAAAGGTAATTGGAAAAAGGATTGTAAGAATCCTAATAAGAGTGATGAAGTTGTCTACTATGAGTGCAAAAGGAAAGGACACATAAAAGCTGACTGTCCGAAAATGAAGTTCAAGAAGAAACATGACTATAAGGACAACATGTATAAGAAATCAATGAAAGAATCTTGGAGTGATTCAGCAGACACTTCAAGTGATTCTGATTCTTCTAAGGATGAATATTCTCATAAAGCTAACATGTGTTTTACGACAAACACATCTGAGGTAGCACTGGACACTCCTGCTTTAAATTCATACTATTCTGGAGTTGATTCTGATTCTGAATCTGAAAATATGTCTACTGAAGAATTGTTTGAATATTATATTATGCTAGAAGAGACCTATAATGAACTTAAGGAAAAGTACAAAGCCGTAAAGAAACATCATGCTTTATCTAGCAATGTTAAATATGCTATTGATTTAGAAAAAGAAAATAATGCTCAATTGCTTAAGGAAAATACTGAACTGAAAATGTCTAATGAGAAACAGAGAAAGGACATAGAAATGTTCACAAATGGAAAGAACGCCGTTACAAAAATTCTAGGTAAACAAGTGGCACCAAAGTACACTACTGGTTTGGGATACCAACCTGGATAGAGATAGTTTACCAAAAATAGATTTATTCCTAAATCTGGAAAAAATTCTACTAGTTGATGTTCTGGAAATTCATATGCCTCAACTAGTTATTCACATTGTTATAGATCAAATAGAGTTTATCTTTCAAAATTTGTTAAATATATTGATTATATGAGACCCATAAGACAAATTTGGGTATGTAAAACATTCCTTGCTAACCTGTCTCGACCCAAGATAATCTGGGTAACAAAATAATTCTCTGATTAAAACTGTTTTGTAGGAAACCAGCTTAATGAGTTCCCATAAGAAGGTATTGTACCTGGACAATGGATTTTCAAGGTACATGTCTGGAGAATATTCATTATTTAAAAGCATAACAAAGGTTGATGGAGGCCATGTCACCTTTGGTGATAATTCTAATGGAAAAATCATCGGCCTAGGCCATATTGGTAACCTTAATTCAGTTTTAATTTCTAAAGTTTTATTTGTTGATGGACATAAATATAATCTGTTATGTATTTCTCAGTTATGTGATGATTGTTTTAATGTTATGTTTGGAAATGATTATTGCAATGTTTTTAACTCTAAAAATGTTGTAATATTTTCTTCCTTAAGAAATGAAAATGTTTATGCTGTTGATTTGAATTCTTTACCAAATCAAAATGTTACTTCTTTTAATGCTTCTGATAAAGAACATTGGCTATGGAAAAGAAGATTAGGACACTACAACATTCATTCACTTAGAAAGCTGACACGGAAGAACTTAGTTAGAGACCTACCTAAGCTTGAATTCCCAACTAACAAAGTTTGTAATCCCTATCAATAGGGAAAGCAATATAAATTTTCTTTTAAATCAAAGAAAGAAGTTCCAACTTCTCAACCTCTCGAGGTGGTTCACATGGATTTGTTTGGACCTTCTAGGGTTTCTACTTTAAATTGGAAGCACTATGTTTATGTCTTAGTAGATGAATTTTCTAGATATACTTGGGTATACATATTAGCTCACAAAAGTGAAGCTTGTTGTTACTTTTCTAAATACTCCAAGTCTGTAGAAAACCTTAGTGGTATTATGATTTATACCCTATGAAGTGATCATGGCCGTGAGTTTGAAAATCATGAGTTTGAATCTTATTTATTACACAATGTCTATAGTCACAATTTCTCTACTCCTAGAACACCTTATCCGAATGGTGTAGTAGAAAGAATAAATCGAACCCTACAAGAAATTTCAAGAACAATGCTTAATGGGTATGACCTACCTATTTATTTTTGGGATGAAGCTGAGAATACATATTTTTATATTATCAATAGAGTCTTTATTAGACCTGTTCTTAAGAAGACCCCTTATGAACTATGGAACAATAGGAAACATAAAGTTAGTTACTTTAGAGTCTTTGGTTGCAAAGTATTTATCCTAAATACGAAGTATAATCTTGAAAAATTTGCTTCCAAATGTGATGAAGGAATTTTTCTGGGTTATTATTTAACTAGAAAAGCCTATAGAGTCTTTAAAAAAAGAACCAAATGTGTGGAAGAATCTGTTCACATCAAGTTTGATGAAAGTGATCCACATGAACCTTAGTCTTCTCTTGAAAATCATGAAGATGATTTGACTATTCTGGACCATAATGATAAAACTAATGAACCTGATGTAAAACATCCTATTCTGGACATATTCTAGAATCTGGTTATGTTGAACCCGAACCTATAAGAAATCCTGAAATTTATAGTCCTACCATTACTAGATCAACTATAATTATAAAGAACCATCCTTTGGTTGTTTTTGTTGGTAATCTTGATAGAGAGACATAGACTAGAACTTCTCTAAGAAACCAGGTTGAACATCAAGCCTTTCATTCATAGCTAGAACCTAAAAATGTCAATGATGCAATCAATGATGAATTTTTGTTAATGGCTATTCAAGAAGAGTTAAATCAATTTGAAACTAACAAAGTCTAGGAATTAGTTGATAGACCTAAGGAAACTTTGACAATAGGCACTGAATGGGTTTTTAGAAAAAAGAAGATGATTTTGGAAACATAGTTAGAAACAAAGCTAGGTTAGTTGCACAAGGATATAGTCAAGAGGAAGGTATAGACTATGAGGAAACCTTTTCCCCTGTAGCTAGATTAGAAGATATTAGGATCCTATTTTCCTATGCTGCTCATCTGAATTTCATGTTATATCAAATGGATGTCAAAAGTTATTTTATAAAAGGTTTTATAATTGAAGATGTTTTTGATGAACAACCACATGGATTTACTAATCCTCATTTTCCAAATCAAGTTTTTAAACATTCTAAAGCTTTATATGGTCTGAAACAAGCTCCAAGAGCTTGGTGTGATAGACTTAGTAATTTTTTATTTCAAAAAGTCTTACTAAAGGGATTGCTGATCAAACTCTTTTTATTAAAATAATTTCTAAAGATGTTTGGATAGTACAAATCCATGTTGATGATATCATTTTTGGATCTTCTAAACATTCTTTATGTACTGATTTTTCAAAGAGTATGCAAAATGAATTTGAAATGAGTTTAATGGGAGAACTCAAATACTTTCTTGGATTTCATGTTTTTCAAAATGAAAATTTTATTGTTTTGAATCCAAGTAAATATAAAAAGGATCGTTTAAAACATTTTGGTTTTGATAGTATTAAAGAAAGTGATACTCCAATGAGTACAGTCTTTAAATTGGATGCAGATGAAACTGGGAAACCAGTAGATCAAACCAATTACAGAGGTATGATTGAAAGCTTACTTTACCTTACTGCTAGTCGACAAGATATTGTGTTTAGTGTGTGTATGTGTGCAATATTTCAATATAATCCAAAATAATCTCATTTACATGTTGTTAAAATAATTTTTAAGTATCTTAAACACACTGTAAATTTAGGTTTTCTATAACCAAAAGGACAACCTTTTGAGATAATGAGTTATTCAGATGCAGAATTTTTTGGTTGCTAGTTGGATAGAAAAATCACATCCGGAACATGTCATTTATTGGGAAAATCCTTAGTATCTTGGTGTAGTAAGAAGCGGGATTCTGTAGCTCTTTATACTGCCGAAGCAGAGTATATAGCTTCTGGTAGATGCTATACACAAATTCTATAGATAGAACACACTCTTTTGGACTATGGATATGATTTTAAGCATGTTTCCATCAACTGTGATAACACTAGTTTAATAAATATTTCCAAAAACCCTATATCTCACTCCAGGACCAAACACATTGATGTAGGACACCACTTTTTGAGAGATCATTACCAAAAAAGTGATATTACTCTTGAATTTATAGGTACTAAACATCAATTAGCTGACATATTCAACAAACCTCTATGTTCGGATAGGTTATGTTACATTAGAAATGAGTTAGTAATGATTAACCTTGATCAGTAGAAAACCTCACCGATGTGAAAAACTCACCGATGTGAAAACCGCATCGATGTGAAAACCTCACCGATGTGAAAACCTCACTGATGTGAAAACCTCACTGATGTGAAGACCTCACCGATGTAAAACCTCACCGATGGACCACACTGACAGGAATTATCACTGATGAACCCTACCGATGAGTATGCACTATTTTAAACTTCTATCTGCCACAAAAATCTTAATCATTTATACTTATGATATTTTAATTGTTAATTTTAAGATTCCGAAATGATGAAACTAAGTCCTAGTTACTTCTCAATCAACTAATCCTCAAACCCTTTACCCTCAAACCTTAGCTCCCGAATTTCTTAAAAAACCTAAATCCCTGAAACTTGAGATGGAAAAAAACGAACTTCCCACCATCAGAGATGACATTGATGAGCCGAATGCAATGAAGAAGAAGACTGAGCCAGAAGCTATTGGTAGTATTGGTAGAACAAGATCAGGAAGGTGACCGGTAAACCCACATTTTCAAAATTGGGTTATTGTGATCGAGAAAGAGATGTGCATGGAATGGTTGTTGGATAGAAAATCATTAGTGCTCGAGGTGTTAGAAGATCTAAAGTCGGTAGAATGCTTTTCGAACAAAAATGGCCCCTAATATCCAAAGCTAATGAAACTATTTTATGAGTTTGTGAGTTTGAGAAATCAGAAGATGAGAATCAAGTGATTTCATTTGTGAATGGAAAGGAGATATATTTTTCATCTATTGAGTGGGCAGAATGCCTGAAGGTTCCACACGAAGGTTTTTCAGGATACGCCTTGAATGAAGTACCACCTACAAGTGATATATTTGATTATGAAACTCCCCTAGAAGAGATCACGGGTAGTGTAAATCAAAGACAAGTGGTGGCCACTAAAATGGATGGAGATAATAGATTGATGTTCAAATTTGTTCAGCATGTCTTAATACCAAGGAGAGGGGGCACTGCAAATTTAAGATATCAAAATATCTATCTCCTACATCTCTTGAGACATTGTGTGAAAGTGAATCTGTGAAAATTACTAATGTTTCAAATGGAGGACATGACCAGGAAAAAATAAAAAACAAATACCCTATTATTTTCCAAGTTAATCTCAGTGATAATCAAAGTGAAACGATTAACTGAGTCTCAATATGAGACTGTGGTAGTAAGGAATAACTTCTGTATCAGAAACACAGTTTGAAAACCTATGAAAATAAATGGGAACCCATGGAGAGGAGAATGGTTTAATGATGACAAGAAGGTGTATGATAAATTCAATCTTGTGAATCATCAATCAAGGCCTAAGGATGTGAGGGATCTAGGTCTAGGAACTGATGAATAAGAACTTGAATACAATGATGAGACTGATGAAGAAGAGACTTCTATTGCTGATGGAAGGGATCTAGGTTGCCTCCAAGTCCTGTTGTTGAATTTGTGTCTTCAGAAAAGGAAGCTTTAGAAGAAGAAGAAAATCCTACTAATGAGGAAGACCATCCAATCCCTAAGAATGAATAATAAAGGAAGAATGAATCTGAAGCCTCTGATCCTATTTTCTTAAGTCTGAGTCTATTGATTGGAAGCATAGTTGTGCCTGTTAAGGATGTAGTGGGTGAGATAGAAGGAATTGTGCCTAATCAAGAGGAGCCTCCTGCTTTTGTAGCTGTTTCAGGGATGGAATTGATTGTAAAAGATTCTTCTAAGGAAGAATTACCTGGTGAGAATTCTCTTGATGTAAAATAGAATGCACCAGTTTATGGGGAGCATCCCACCAGATTTGGCAGTGTGTTAGTGGCTGTTTAAATAGAGGTCTGGGTAGTAGACCCAGGTTTTGTGGTTTGTGGATTAGAATATCCCGATTCTGATAATGAGGCATCCCTAAATAGACCAAAAATCATTTATAATGTTCAGACTGAACTGTTATATGATGATTTGTTAGAATGCATGATCTGGATTAGTTAATGTCTAATCTCAAATTCAGTTTTGTGGAAGAAATTAGGAAAATGAAATCTTCACTGGTGTCATCAATTCAATCGATTATGAATGACTCAGTAGCTAGTATATCATATGAAAGGAACCTGTTGTGGTTTCCCCGGCAGATATGATCACCATGGGTGATCTTGAATCCTTAAATAATGAGATGAAAGAATCATTTAGTGCTTCTGTTGCCGAGTTGAAGCACCGCTTTGTTGAAGAGATGAGTAATTTGGAAAGTCTTTTGAACTCTCTCTCGGCTATACCGTGTCTACCATTGTGACAGAAACAGTGGATGAATTTACAGATTTCTAGAATCAGTTGTCTAGATTGGAAGAAAGTGTTGAAGCTCTAAAGAAATCTGTCATCTCTTTATAATCTTAAATGAGTTCTAAATCCCAAGTAGATAATGATCTAGCTTATGTCAAAGGTGTTGTGAGCTAGATGGTATCAGTATTTGAAGGTTTTAAAACCTCTATGAAAGATCATGTTAGCACCACGAATTCCCAAGTCCAAAATCTTATTAGTGGGTTGACCAAAAACGTCAAGGAAATAGTAACATTCTCTGTGGGTTCTATTTCCTCTAGAACTTTTGTAGATTTGGATCAGATTAGAGATGTTATGAAGGAGGATCTTGGTTCAGCATCAACCAGTGGCTCTATAGACTCATCATATCTGAGAAAAGTGGTGATTTCTACTAGAGATTCAGATAGAAAAATAATGAAGATAGTCCAAGACTTATGAGAGAAGCTTTTGCCTCTCTGAAATAAGTGAAAGAAAAGGTAGACTACTATTTTCAAAGGATTTAAACCAAACATCAACTCAAAAATAATTTCATGCTTATGTTAAAAAACATGAATCTACCTTCTTTAAATAAAGACATAAAAGAGAAAGTCATCAAGATAAGAGAATTGACTCCAGCCTTTGACAAATTCATGGAAAACAATGATTATTTCATATCTGATATGGAGATAGGAGGAGGAATAATTATGAATTTCAGAAATCTATTGTTTCGTTTCTTGCATGTCAATGCTAGGACAGTGATTATACCTCCAGATTTACCGGCCTTTGCCTCTACTTCATCTCCGGTTCAGATGACTCCAGCCCAAGCCATTCGAATCCTTACTCCTATGATCACTCAATGGACTACTTAGTATAGGCCAGGAACACTTTCAATGGCTCAGCCTCCAATGATCATTTATGGAATTCCTAAGCCTTCACCTGCATCCACAAAGCCAGAATCCCCTTCTGATCCAAAGGGAAAATCTCAAATTGAGGACGTGGATTGAATAGGTGGCTATGATATTTGATAGGAATCCCTTGTATTTTGTTTTATTTTCTTGTACCTTTCTGCCACATGAAATACAAATGGTTGTCTTTTCTTTCTCATTTTGTTCCTTTTCTCTTTTTTGTTTCCCACGTTTTGATTATCACAAAGGGGGAGAAACATTATAAGGAGAGAAAAATTATATCTGGGAATAATAACTTTTATACAAAAGGGAGAGCTAATATTCTAAGGGAAATCTACAATGCCATGTAACTTTCATACCATTGCATTTAATTCTACATCTGGTACATTTCATATTTCACATCTTATATTGTTTTCTCTGATAAAATTGAATTTAATGATATATCTTCTGATTCATTACTGATTATCAAAAAGGGGGAGATTGTTGACCTCACCTATTTTGATAATCCCAATTATGCTTTCACATACTTTGATAATCCCAAATAATATGTATCTATATATTAATTCTTTTAATCTATGATCAAGTTGATAATTATAAAAAAATAATATTTGAAATATGTTAATCATTGTTTATCTATGTTTATATGTGTTTTGAATTAATTCTAACTCAATCGGATGTGTTCTGCATAAAACAGAAGTGTTAAGTGTCTAATATTCCTATAGATACGGATATAATTAGTCTACTGATAGACATAGTCACCGATAGGAAAAGTTCACCAATACACAGAGCTACCGATATGTATAAGTCCACCAGTACGCACATGTCTTTGATAGATCAAGTCCACCGATACAGACAACTACAAATAAAAAGTGAGCTACAGATAGAACAAGTCTACCGAGTTACCGATAGTGTATGTCTACCGATATGGACAAGTCTACCGCTATGAAGCTACATATATAGAATGAGCTAACGATAGAAGAAAAGTCTACTGATAGTTGAAGTCACCGGTATATAGAGATTTCGATACACAGAGTAATATCTACCGATACCCAGAGCTACCGATACAAGATCAAATAGTTACTGAAATAAGGAGATACCAGTACAAGATCAAAGAGCAACCGATTGGAGCTCGCTACTATACAGAGTCAACCGTCATGACAGAAGGCTACTAATGAAAGACTGACCAATCAAACTCTATAACTCTCAATACTATTTATTTATTATGCAATGGTCATATTTGATGTTTTTAATGCAATTAATGTTATTTAATATGGATTATTGGCATTTCAGGGAACCTTACATAGTACCCATGAAAAAGGTAATCATTATTTTTACCAGAGCTGAAACCTATAAAAGGAAGGACAAAGAATGTGAAGAATAATAATGAAAAAAAATAAAAATAGGAGAATCAAGAACTAAGAAGGCACAAGAAGGGTGTACAAAGAAAGGTCTGAAAAACATTGAAACGTAGTGCATTCGCACAAAAAAAAGGCTATATTCATACTGGAAGAGCACTGGACAAACACAAAGCCATTAATTCTATAGGTGAACATAAGTTGCATCTTGAGTGAAGAACTACAACGAACTCTTCATGCACTCAAGATGATAAAGATGAACCTGAAAATCAAGGAAGAAAACGACACTTTGTTTTTCAGAAAAAAACCAGAGAAGGACTCAGAAGAATTTCTGATCAATCAAAAGAGTCGAGAGCTATACTTCACGTCATTATAGAATTATAAACTCTTATCTACTCTTTAGTGATTATTTCATTTACATTTCGAGCAGTGTGTATACTCTGTATATTTTATATATACACATTGTCTCCTCTGAGAAGCTGGATGATTTCTAAATCCTCATTCAAAATCTATAACTACCTTATACACTACTGAGGATAGTGGTAGAGGTCATGTAAGACCTGGACAGCCTGTGAACTATTGTTGACATTCCCACGTGGAACTGTGGTAGAGGTCTTTTTACCTGGACAATATTTTTCACTATTTTTTACCCCGATCTAGGGTGTGGATCAAAGTTATATAAATTTTTTGAGAGGACTAGGTCCCAGTTAGAGACTGAACGTCTTGGTTACATCTGTTTTTCATTTTAGATTAAGTCTAAGTATACTATATATTTTATATTCCACTACTAATTAATTCTAAATACAAATTAGTTTTAAATTTTCTTTGATAATTAAATTAGAAATTGTTTATACTTATTTTGAACCAGTAAGTTAGTTTCAAAAGATAAGTTAATCTTCTGATTAAATTATCTGAGACCTAATAAATCTTTGACACACTAATTGAACCTTTAAAATCTGTATAAAGTCACTACAGTTTAACTTGTTTTCAAATAGGGGGACTTTAAGAGAAATATTTTTATAACATAAATTTCAATTGGAACACTATTCACCCCCCTCTTGAGTATCCCCTCCGACCAACGGTTCATATAGACTATTAGGTCAATGTGAGACCATACCAAACATATATGAAAACTCACATAAGATAAAAAAATATGAAGGAAGATAATATTAATGAGGAACGTGAATATAAAATAACCAATTAAACAAGAGATATTGTTTTGTAAAGTCACCCTCCCCCAATAAAAATTATGATAAGTTATCCCAATCATGTACTAGATACCATAATGTCCAAAATCACCTACCAGACAGTCAAATGATGATGAAATTGTGATAAACTAGGCATGATATGATCCCAATAAAAAATTTATCCAAGGAAACAAAAAATCATCAAATTGTTATCCCAATGCAATGTAAAATTTCCCTAAAAATCACCCTAAAAAAAATAAACCTATGTTGTAACATACCATGTATCACATAATGAATAGAAAGGTTTTTATAGTGTCTCCATATATCCTCTTCATGATTTATACAAAGTATGTTTTAGGAAGAACAACTTATCCATGCTCTGGTTAGATATTCCTTCTAAAAACCTTAGCATCTAATAAAAAATTAGAATGAAATAATGGTAGAAGGGAAAGGAGAAGGGGAAGGAGTCTTTTCCCGGAAACAAAAGAACAAAGTGCAAGAAATAGTCTAGGTCTAAGGAAATATGGTAGAAGATGATAGGGATCGACCTCCCCAATCATACAACCACTCGAGTGAAGAAACCATGAGGGGTTTTTGTTTTTGAACCCCCTATGGGTTTTAAACAAAATGAGTCTGTTTCACACTATGATTTTTTGGCTAGTTCACCCAAACACCCATTACATGACATATACACAAATACTAAATTCAATTCACGACATGAGTGGTGTGAAACTACTACTTTATTGAATCCCAAACACCAGGATATTCCCTGATATCCTCCCAAACCCTCAATGCACTACAAAATCCATAAATACCAAATAAAAAAATTAAGGACATTATAATCCTTATAAACCATACACAATCCTAGTTGATAAAAAAACACTTCACGAAATAAAAAATTTAAATTCCCTTATGAATTTACAACCCGTAATGATCTGTGTCATTACATGGAACAATATAGACAATGTATTTATACAAACTTATTCTATGTTCCTTACGAAAAAACATTATTTATTCAATACATACATTTAATGGAATGAAAAAACATCGATATTAAAAATTCCTTGCATCATAACATAATCTTCTTATTTTCCCCTTTTTTTATTGGCACAAGAAGTAAAATATGACTTCATATTTTCCTTTTTTGGATACCCCATTTCTCATTGATGTTTTGAAACTAAATATCATCACACCTCATAGAATAATTATAACCATATCTTCATTTCATGAACTCAAATTGGAACCAAGATCTATAGACTCTAATGAAATTAATTTTCCTAATTTTACACCTAATAAACTACGATCACCACAACATTAATAAAAACACATTTTATTTAGGAAATTATCATTAAAAACATTCTAAATAAACACCCATAGAAAATATATCCTACCCATTTTCTTCTTCACTATTCCATGGATAAAACCTCTATAGTATGTTCAAATTAATGTTCAAAAATTATATTCCATGACCTATCAATATTTCTCTAGACTTCCCCCGGGTTTATATAAATCCATATCACCCAAAAATAATAATTCCCATACCTGATTGACAAAAATTTCAATACTATTTTTCTAACATTCATAATTTTTTTCAATAACCTCTAATGTCAATAACATCATTTGTTGAAACATTCTACACCCTTTGAGTTTATTAGATATATAGTACATCTTGATTAAAATTGATATTCCCAATACTTCTAAAAACTAAGTTAAAATATGTAAAATATTCTATAACATTATTTTAACATATATAATCATTAGTGTATAAATTAATAGATATATTGATCAATCCATACATAATATACATATCTTTTTAAATTATCATTAATATATTCCTGATTATATTTTTTCATATAACCCCTGGCATAATTTATTCACCCACATACCACATTTCATAATAATGGTATGTTATTACTTTTCATTATATTGTTATTGAGATTAAAAGAACAGAACATATATAATATTTATATAGTTTACAACGAGTAAAAACTCATAAAATAATTCTCCATTACAATATAGGATAAAAACACATTTATCTTCATACAACTAGTGTATAGTTTCTTATATAATTAGTATTAATTCTTGTTTTATCTTATGAATCTAAAAAATACTTGTCAATAACCTTCTTTAGTTTTCATATGAAAACATACATAACTAGTATTTTTTATATCATATATCTAGATAAAATACACATTATAGAAAATAATGTACATAGTGATCTTTGAGCTTATAACAGATGAAAATGTTGCTACAAAATTCATATTGTTTTCATTGAATATGATATAATCAACATATATGTGTACAATAAAATTCACTATATTGGTTGATTTAATATAGTTTACGTGATCATATCTGACACCCCTAAATTAGATATTCCTAATATAGGTAACAAACTATTCATACCAATACTGATGTGCTAGCTTAATTCCATGTAAATCATTTATCCACTTGTAAACCATTTATTTCTAATATCCAACTATAAAAAAACATACTCTTCAATATATACTTATTCTGTTGAAAAATTATTGATATATATTATCTTTATATCAATTTTAAAGACCTTGAAACCATAGTTAATTGAATCAACCATAATAATTCATATCAACATCGGTTAAACCAATAGAGTAATAGATCCCCTTACTTCAATGAGTTCAATTTAATTTAACCCTTTTACATTAATCATCCTTATTAAATATTAACATACATTTTCATCATATTTAATCATGAAAAAACATTTTTTACTAATAAAAAGATGATCCTTTATCCTCATTACAAGATTTCCTGTTTTTTTATTATCAATTTTTTCTATATTTTCGTACATATATTTAACATTTTATTCCTCCATTTCTACATCTATAAAAAATAAATATCGTACTAGAGATAAAAGAGAATTATGATATTAGTTTCACATACATCATGTTTTTGTTATTGTATTTTTCTCTAATAATGTTGTATTCATTGATACAAGATCATTTATTCCTACATTGAACCAATTGTCGACACACATTAATAGTCTCATAATATTCTAACTCAACCTAAAAATTATATTTGATAAATTTTCCATCATTTTTCTCTATTATATAATTTGACTAATTATTAAATCAATAATAAGAATACTCTTAGTGGAGTAGCCTAAAAAAATTCCTTCATTAGCAACATCACCAAACATTAATTGGTTTCTTCTTTATTTCATATAAAACATTACTTCCGACCACTAAATTTTTTTTAAACATAATATTTATTCTATAACTCATCTAATTGGGTTCCATATAATTTTTGGTCTATAAAAATGGTCAATTTATTAAGTACACTTCCAATTCTATCAGTTCCCTCAAACTATATTGAGAGGCACCACTCATGATAAAATTTTAATTTTCCACGATATTCAAAATTTGGTTCCACCTCTCTATGAATCCTTTTTTGTGGCATCAGTAATGAAAAATTATAATGATTGATTCCATTATTTTCTATATAATTTTTTATTAAAATTTAAATGCACTCATTAATATTTTTAGATAGAATGATCTTGATCATTCTACATGTTTCGTTTTTTCTCACCTCAAGAAACATTTTACGTATTTCATGACTAAATTATTATAGTAAATAATAAAGATAAAAACAATTATATAATAATTAATAATAAAAAATGTACCACCAAATTGATATTTTTTTATGCGTAATTGGTCTACACACGTTAGTATTAATTAAAAATAGTATGTTAGATGTTCTTTTTTACATATGGTGGTAGGTATTCCTCACCACCATCCATCTTATTTAAGCGTCACATGGCTTTTAATATATTCTTATTAAAATTAAAATCTCATGTTCTGTTGTGTAGTTTATATAAAATATATATTTTTTATTGATGTATATTATTGAGATTACAACACTATATGTTATTATATCCTTCCACTACATGGATGCATGTATTCCCTATACCATATATGAGATATATATTTCTATTTATTCTATAGTATTTCATTAGATAATTTCATGACTTTCTTTTGATAATAAATTCCATTTATTTTAATGTAAAATCATATTTATTCTATATAGTTGGTTTATTCTCAAAATATTTTATTGAGACCATTGAAATAATGTACATTTATGGTTTTCAAGTCATATATTGATATCATATTCATTACACTTTGTTTTATTTTCTTCTCTATATCATTCCCATTCCAATTCATACTATCAACACTTCCATTCAAATTCTACAATAAAATTATAACTCCTATCATATGGGATGAGTATCAAATACCATAAATCCACATGATTCTCTTAATTATTTCTTTTTGTGTTATCACAACTATAATATCCTTATCCTATTTGATTTATTATTTCTAATAAATATGCTTCTAAGATATTTTTTGTGATATAATATCCTTGTTATCCATAGATTATAATATTTAGTCACTCAATAATTACTCCAATAGGGAAAATATATCTTATAAAGAAATATAATTTGGATTTATTTCATAAAACCTTCATTTAATTAAATATATGTAATTTTTTCCTCCTTGATTTTGGAAAAAAGTTCATTTTCAATGAAATTAAATCAATTAAAATTGTATCTAAAGAAATAATTTATTCAATAAAGTGCATAATAAGTTATGATACTCCATTATTTAATTAAAGTAATATATATTTTGAATTATGTTAATAGATAATTGAATTATGTCATTTTTTAGACAAGGTAATAAAATAAATGACACCATTATAAGGGAATAATTTTATCAACATCTTCTATACACATGTTTCATGATTTCTAATCACTCATTAGTTTTGGATAAATCATTTGTGTATGATATAAATATCATTCATTAAACAAGACATTGTTTATCTCACAGGTTTTCATGATATTTTATGTTTCATAATTGAATCTAATTCCATTTTTACACATGTAGTTTGTCCAATGATCGTTCAATACCTTTTTAACACACCTCATTCCTATTTTGTCTCTCACTTTCAACTTCTAATTAAAAAACATTACAATCCTTAGATTCCATTTACCACAACAGATTTTATACTCTAGAATTGTGTTTTCATTTCAATTAATTCCTTTCATAAAAAATGTATTCAAAACATAATTCTTGTAAACCAATAATAAAATTATTGTGATCAATCCCCATATCTTTTTATTTATTTTTTATCTTGAATATAATTATTTTTTAGATTATTCTTCAGTTTTTCATTGGTTTTTATTATTATCTTCATAAATAGTGTTCTCATTTTCGAATAGAACAATATTATCTAGTAATTATTTTAACAATACTATAATTTTCATGTTTTATTTATTTAAACATCAATAATTCAAAGAGAAACTTCAATCGGAAACTTTTTGTTATTGACAACATAATTTTTTGGTGAAATATTGCATGGTCTTTTCCATTTTAATTATATAATCTTACATACATGAATTTTTTTTGGTTTTATCTTTATTAATATAATTATCACCCCTCATACTTTTCCAATATCTTCAAAATATTCCTTCAAACGCATTTTTTGATGTGTTTTGGTATTTTTTGTCTTTTTATGGAAATATTTTTCACTATGTTTGTCTGTATTCAGCTTTAACATCCCCATAATCATTTCTCAGATAGCAAAAAACAACATGAATAACCTTTGAACTATTAATTAATTCCAACATTACTTTTCCTTTTAATATTAATTTAACTAGATTTAACATATATTCCTCAATATATATACACTCATATGTTATATATTCATATTTTATATCAATATCATGTATCACATGATTATCCATTTATTGAAATGCTGTATCCTTAGAATAATGTTTTATTTTGATTTTTGGATTCATATTCATATTTTAATAAACAAATATTATATAAACATAATTAATTGGAAGTTTCATCAGGTTTTCTTCTTAAAGGGATAATCCCAAGATATTATAAAAAGGTGGATATTTTCATATAAAAACTATTAATATTTCAATATCTATCATCACATAACTGATTCCATAAGTCTATAGAAAAAAGTATAATAACTCAATATATTAAACAAAAAATATTATAATTGTAGATGATCATGAAATTAATAGACATTTTGTTGAGAATTTATAAATTTTCCTCTACTTTTCTATCACAATCATTTATATTTCCTAATTAATCCCACATAGATTTAGAAATATCATAAAAAGACAATTTATTTTATATTTTATTTAATAATAATATTGATAATCCAATTATGAATTTGAATTAGGAATGATAAAACTTATATTCGACTATGTTGTAGAAAACTATGAAACATCACTTATATGTATTTCATGTATGAAACAAAATCATTTTTGAGTGAATGTAAATGAAATATAATTATTTTCTTTAATATATAATCATTATATATGTATAAAAATATAATTTTTTTGTTTTAATAGAATTTTACCTGATGATAAACTTTCATATAAATATTAATCTAGAATAACCTGTGGATTGGATGCCACTTATTAAAACATAATTCCCCAAATACATCCTATGAGGGGTGAAAAGTCTTATAGTATTTCGCTTAAATCAAATTAGCATGATGGTAGGAACTATATGAACCTATAATAATAATCAAAGAATCAAAAAAACAAATTATTGAAATTAATATATCACAAAATTAATGTTTAACCCACTCACAACTAAGTGTTACTACTAAGAGAATACACTAATGTTTTGTTAATCTACCACGGGATATAATTATACAGTATATATGAATAAAGTGTTTTGGGAAGAGACACTATCAATAAATTATTCCTTACCTACTTCTCTCTATATTTTTATCTATTTAATGATTATTTGTAAGAAAAATATGATACTCAAGGATTTATCACAAGACTAATCCCAATATGATAAACCCCAAATTATCAAGGGAGTTATCATTATGATTCAATTACCTAAATTATGATATAGATCAATTGATCATCTAGTCAAGTTGAACTTTATCTATAAAATTAAATATTTTTTAGTTGATCCTCAATATTAATCAAATAATATCTCTTATTTACATTTTCCAATTGAAAAAAATCCCATTATAATTTTACCAATGTTGTACAAATTCTCACTTATCACCTTCTCACTAGTACTTAAATTTCCCAATAATTAAATGAATGAATATCCCATTTAATTTATTTTTAACTCCTCTATCAAGATCAACCTTATCCTAGAATAGTTATTGAAAAATACCCACCCTCATATATAGTTAAAAAATAAGAAGAATATGATTTTTGATGCTAACCATAGCCCATAAAATTTTAAAGCCATAAAATGATCTAGTATATATCCTAAAAACATTGTCAATTTTCAATTTCACACTAAAAAACCTGATTGACCATAGAATAAAGGAATTAAATCCATGAAATAGTCCATTATTAGATCAATCACCATGTTAAATGACTTCACTATGTTGTTATATTTTTTTTTGTAAAAATAGAAATCTAAATATGAAAAATGAATTGCACCATGATATAAGATCATTCTGGTCCCTTTTTACATTATTCAAACATGTTATAAACTATTACATTGTCTATTCATATTTTTGGCATAATTTTTATAAAGAATATTTTTATCTAAAAAATTCCATGATTCATGCTATATTATGAAAAATATCACCATTTTTTAAATTTGAATAAAACCATCACATCTTATACACACTAAAATAACATCCAACTATTTCTACCTAAAATATAGTTTACACCACAACATAATTATGGACACCTCTTAGCCACAGACTTTTGATTCAATGCAGTCTTACCAAAATAAAAATATATAGATTGACCCCCAGTATGTTTCATCTATAGATCCTGGAAAACCCCTATATATAATGAAAAATCAAACCATTATAAAATTATAATCCAAACACTATCAATATTTTTATTGACATAGATAGGGATTATTTAATGAAAAATTTCATCCTAAGAGTTGATTCTAATCTAATATTAAAAATTATACACTTTCATTATTATCCAATGGCTCCCATAATCTATAATGTCAAGAATATATTTCTTTTAATTATAAACAAAAACTAAGAAAGAAAAATGGGGATAATAGAATTAATTAATAAAATTTATTTATTAAAATAAACAGAAAAATTATATTATTAATCCAAGAAAATTAATAAAATTATAACAATATAAAATTAAATAATAAAATTTATATTTATATTCACATAAATAGAAAATTCTTATAATCTTACTCTTCAGCAGAAGTAATTTAAAAATTTAAAAATTATTGATTTGATGGGTTTAATTGTAATTTGAAATTATTTTTAATTTGATACCAAATTTGAATAAAATATTATTGATTTCACAAGCAATTCTATAAAAAATATGAATCAATGAAAAAATTTATCTTTCTAAATAATTAATTTTGAATTACAACCAATAATTTTTTTTAACAATATGAAAAAATTTACATCATTAGTATCATATTAATTAATGGATGATGTGATTGTTCGTGAATTCATAGAAAAATTACATAAAATTCCGATGAAAGCTAAAAAATCATTTAGATTATTTTTTTGTTACACATAAGAGAAAATATACTTAGGTAGGGGTATGTGTCATGACACAACCCCTGTTTGACTCCATTTAAATTAAATATAATGATGATAAGGACACTAGAATATAATATTTTGAATGAAAGTGTATGGTAATTGGTATCAAGGTTATGAAACATAACAAATTAAGTAATCTATATTATATGAAAATAAATCATAGATTAAAAAAACCCAAAAAAAATTAATTAACAAAATACCAAAAATATATCATAATAACATTGAAAGAAAATAAAAATTAAATAAAAACCTTAAATATAATCAACCCACTAGAAAAAAACAACTATGAAAAGAATACCTCTATTACCTATTAGTAAAATAAAATAACTGGACTCTAACTCATAGGGAAAAATTTCCATGCTAATGTGTGTGGAATCCTCAATATAACAATCATTAAATGTATCTAAATGATGTATATAATGAATGAATTATATTAAATTACGCTTTTGGTTACTCCCCAAAATAGTTACATTTTTATATTCTCAGATCATACTAATTAATCTATAAATTAATAAGTTGAACATGATAAATAACCTAAAATTAGTTAATTATAAAATATCTTTGTCTCACCGCTATCATATTCCATGAAAACAACTAACAACACATAAGTTTATTATAATTAAAATCATTACAAGAAATATATATATATATATATGTGTGTGTGTGTGTGTGTGTGTGTTTGTGTGTGAAGAAACACACACATATATAACAAGAAAACACAAACCCACTCCCATCAAAATCAATACCACATGTCTAAATGCTAAATGTCAGGGGGATTTAATCCCTTACATAGAATAACTTTTTTTATTAATAAAACACTTTTGAGGAAAAAGTGAGAAACCAAAAAAGTTAACAGAAAAACCAGATCACCCAAAGAAATCAACCTGCCTTACCCCACCCAAGCAGATGTGCTATGTTGAGAAGCCTTCATCTTGCAGGACCCCTTAGCAGACCGTCCCGTACATAGATGCACGGGCACAGAACTGATGGCAACGCCATACCTTCTCAACATCCTAATCCAAAAGGCATGCACCAATGAAGAATTCATGCTCTGATCCACTTCTAGAGAAGGTCCAAGAATAAAGCTGGAAAAGAAACTAGACTCACAAAAAATTCAAAAAACAAGGGATCCCAAAGATGGAAAGCTCACACAAACATTACCCTTAAGACAACCACTCAAAGAAAAAACCTAAACTGAGGTTTTAAAGAAAAACCACATGTTTCCCAAATCTGAATCCCGAAATAAATTCCACGATAAGGATTCTATCTGTAAATCAGCTCCTTCTAAAATCAGCTTCTCAAAATCTAAATCCAGCTGATCCCAAGACTGAATATAATCCTCAAAACTGATCTTGCCTTCATTGAAACCTCCAACCAAAATTGATTCATGTTTTTCAATCCATGAAAATTTCTCCTCATTGAGAGACACATCAAGAGGCCACCACATCATTTTAGCCACCTCCTCCTCGGTTGCATTGAGAAATAAAGTCTATTCAATCACTTGTTCTTCAGAGCTTAACATCAGTACCAGGGGAGGATCATCCTGGACCTCACTCCCCTGGTGTCCCATAGTTATCATGTCCATATTCTTGTAACTCAATTTCGATGTAGAGAGGGTCTCCTTAGGAGGAGGTAGCGAGGAGTAATCCTTCCTCCCCTTCCTTATCCTAGAGTTCCTGTCACATTCAAAACTTGATTTCTCATTTACCGAGTGAGCGCGTTCAAGAACTCTGGTAGCCAACACACTGACACTGATATTATCACATGGAATAGTGTAATCCAAACTCAAATCAGCCTCCGGGAGGCCTTTAAACCTGTTGAAGAGGGGAACCATCATCTTCAGCGAACCAGGATCTTCCAACTACCCACCTCCAGTTGTAACAACAGCATCCTGAACAAACTCTTTCCTCCCCTTAATGATATCAGCACTACTCATCCATTCCTTATCATCAACCAAACCAGCCAAAACCACTTGCTCACTACCCAATGAATTATCCAAGGGCTGGTTCCCCATATTCTCCTCGGTTTCCACCTGAACATCCACCTGCTGGTGGTTTTGTAGAATATATATTGTGTTTCACCACAAACCATCACATGTGGTGGTTTTGTAAAGAGAGATAAATTAAAATATATCTATAATTAAAATAAAAAATTATAATATTGTATCTTTGAATCCCTCTTTCCATAATAACTTTGACCACAATACTGTCTACTCAATTATCCTACAAAAATATCAATTTTTAAAACACATTACCCTCATCCATTGTATATTAACATTAAAAGGTCATAATGAGTAATAACCTGAAAAATATATTATATACATCATGGATAGAATATTAAAATATTTTAAATATAATTGAAAATATATCTTAATTTATTTGAAGTATAACATTAAATTATATATAAACATATCATTTATAATAAAACATATGAATCAAATATATGGAATGTAATTATCAATACCTTCAACACAAATATCCCTAAATACATAATCTATAATGACTCTCGAGAATGTGAATATATAAACATACACTTTCATTCTATTTTTATAAGGAAATAATAATTATAGGTAGATAATATTAAGAGAAACAAAATAATGCACACACCGAAACACCCTAGTGAGTCATTTAATATCCCTCTCCATAAGGAATGGCAGACGCCAACAAGATATATCTTCAATTAAATTTTAATAACATCTAAATATAATAATAGAGTCTTGAGGGACCAATACAATGGACAAGGTATCCCAAGGGTGTTATCTAAAGAAATCATATGTAAATAAATATGAAGTAGTTTGCAAGACATCCATTATAATTTTGGCATGGTCCAATCAATATATGGAAATAATTAATTTAATTTTCACAAAACTCCTATTATAATCTAGATAAACTATAAGAAAATATATGTATGTGGTATGATACTCATTATATATGTAATGTATATATAGACATGTATTTATTTTATTCATTTAATGAAACAAAAATACTAAAGGAAAATAAAAAATTATTAAAAAATATATATAATGTGTCATGGAACAAAATAATATAAGAAACATTTTATTTTTTTACCATAAATAATTAATATTGTAGATTATCTAATAAATTATTTCATAAATAATGTTTATATTAAAAAAAATTTAAATATAATACCAATTGAATTCCCATTATTATTATCAAATGGAATAAATTATTTTTCCCTATTTTATCTCCTATTTTCACAAATATAAATTATTAATAAAAGAAAAACATTTTTTTTCATATTTAAAATATGAAAATACCAAATCGGCAATTTTACATCATTATATCATCTATAATTCTTATTCCATTATTATCAGAATATTAAATAATATATACAATATAATTAAATATTTATTTTCCATTTATATAATATTTCTAAATTATAATACTCATATACCGTCACATTATTTAATAAATTATCTATTCAAAATAGAATTCAAAAAAATTATTCAAACATAAAGATTAGTAACTGATTTATATTAATATAAAATAATTACATTAAAATCTTTATCTACAATACATCATTAATGTTTCTCCATTATTTATTATTTATTCTCTAACATTATTTCACCACATAGTGAGGAATTTTTGAAAATAAATAAAATTTGAGGAAAAAATATGGAAGTCGTGTTTTCTTATATAATGAGATGTGTTAAACATCCTTTCATATTTTAAATTTTATCCTACATCATAGATATTTGCTTGCTTCATTATTTATTATTAACGAAAAAAATAATGAATTGTACCAACTAATTCCATTTTTTGGAATCCTATTATATTGTTTTCACGTAACATAATAGGAAATTGGAATAACCATGTTCAAAATTTCACAAGCATTCCATATCATATTATAGTAACATAAAATAGTTTAAAATTAGACATTATTTCATTACTAATGGATAAATAAATATAATATTGACATAATTAGTTATAAATTTTGAGAAATTTTGATATATTACCAAAATTAAAACTATAAAAGTGTATACTGAAAATAATTATCATAGATACAAAAAAATTACAATTTTCAAAAAATGACCCAGATATTTGTTATAAAACTATAAAAATATTATTTTATTCCTTTATATAGAAAAATTTACAAATATTATAAAATCAATAACAAAATATATTATTAATATTTATAACTATCAATATTAAAAAAATTACTGAAAAATTTCACACTCAAAATTCCAAAACCAATCTAAAAGTAATAAAAAATATAAAAATAATCCTTTATATAAGCATCATAAAATAATTACATTTCATAAAATATAGTAGGTGTTCATGATTAACTAAAAAATATCAGGATATTAGGACCATATCATAGAAAACATATATCATGTATTATATTCACTATTTTTATTATATAAGAAAATTTTAACAAAATAAATGAGAACTTACTAGGAGATATTCCCTATATGATCCTGTATCTTAATTAAAAATTCATCAAATCTCATATCACCTTAAATATCCCCATATCTCAAATAAATATCATGGAACACATAAAAACGATATTTTCACATACAGGATAGATGGGAAATTTCATAAAACCAATTAATGTTAGTATTAATATGCAATGAATAACCCATTTTATTTAAAAAAATAGTATCTCTAATAGTATAATATTTTTAGTAGATTATTTCAACCCCTTTACAAAAATTTTATACCTTGTTTAGGAGAAAAAAAAATGTATCAATCCTACTAACAATAAAATTGATTTTCCTTCTCCATTATTCTACATGTGATGACTTTATTTATTCTTCATATACTCCCTAATCATTTATATATTTCCAATTATTCTCAATGACATTAATGGTCTAAATATTAATGATTCATAAGTGTCAAACAAACCTAATTGTGTTCAAAAAGGTTTTTTACCAAATTCCTTGAATGGTAACAAATAAATTTTTGTGTGATGACTCTAATTATAAGAGACCTCTTGTACACAGAAATTAAATACCACAAACCCATAAAGATATATAATTAAAACCATTAATGTTTCTTATTATGCATTAATGATCCCAATAATTTGACCATATTAGAATATGAAAAACATTATACTAAATTATATATGTAAAAAACATTTCAACACTATCCATATACTATATTGAAATAATGAATCATGATTGATTTTTTTTAAATTAATAACTTAATAATGACCAAATAAATTATTTGAAAACTTTTATTAATATATATTGATCATGAGTACCTAATCAAGAAAAATAATTCATCAAAAAAGAAGCAAATAAATAAAAAAATTTGAATTATCAAACTCACTTATTGTACATAAAAACTAAATTATAAAATATATAAAAATATTATAATACTTCTCCTAGGTAAAACTGAATTATAATAATAAACAAAGTAAAAATGATGCTCAACCATTACCCTTTAACATATAAGTTCGATGATAAAAAATCTATAAAAGGATTCATTATTTGTGAACACATGAACTATGTCTCTATATATGGTATGTCATAGCATTTTATTGAGGTTTGTAATGATGTATGATATAAAAGCCCTTTGTATATTCAATTTCCATGAACTTTGTTATAAATAGACATCCCTAAAATAAAATATGATGATCACCATTTACCACTTAACAATTAATTAATTCTTATTTTATGATTTGATATCCTTATAATCCAGTCTTATAGGCTTATAGAAGACATGGAATCAATTTATTCCTCAGGGATGTATCTGTGAAAACATTAGTTAATAAATCACGACAATATACTTTATTCATGCCCGAATTAAAAGATAAAATTTATTTCTTATTCCTGTTTTTAATATCTATTATTTTTATTTTTATTTGGTATGCCGGCATGATATGATTTATTTTGGTATCAAACATTAAATATTTTTCTATAGATGATGTTATTTTCAAGGGAAGTGAAAAAGTAACTAGAATAATATCCTTGTAATATGGAATGAGTGTGATGGAATCTATTGATCTTATTTTTCTTTTACACCAACAGAAACACGAGGCTCAATTTAAATATTAGTAGGTCATGATAAATTGATAAAATTGTATTCTGGTATAAGTGAAAGTGTGGTGACACATGAATATTAATAATATTATTATTATTCTTATGCATTCATCATATAATATAGAAGTATATATTTAATTATTGGGATATGAATACTCTACAAATAACAAGATATATATGTTATTAATATTTATTAAAAAATTGGATTCTTTTATCTAAGAATATGATATAGAGGCAAGTTAAAATAATTTTTCATGATTTTTGGAGAAGATATTTCATTTTTATTTTTTGTAAAGGTAATTAGATTTATTATTCTAGTGAGAAAATATATATGTTATATTATGAAGGATTCAATTGATAGAATAATATATTATCTTCTAAGGAGGATAATTTATGAGTGGTTTTATAGCATAATTACCCCTTTATTGTGATGAAAAAATGGGTGAACATAATTATGATGTTATTACACCAAAAAAAACATTTATAGTTGACAATAATACCTAGAGTTTAGTGTGCTATACATTTTGATGTGGGGTGGATTATGAAAACAGTATTTACAAGATAGAAATTAAATACTAATCCCTGGTATTTTTGAGATTTTTTTTATATAATGTTATAACTATTGTTTTGTGAGATATATTTTATATTCTACTATATTTATATAAATAAATCTAATTCGGGTATTAGGAATTATGCAAGATTTATTCCATATTTGATAGATTAATACAATTTGTATCCATCACACACACACACCCGCACACACACACATATATATTATGGAATAGATAAGGATTTCTATTGTATTATTAATTTATTTTTTGTTTTTATTATATAAAATTGTTGTTGTTGCAATGGAAGATGAGTTATTAGATTTTAGTCATTGTAATTTTTTATATGAATTCATTCAGATTTTGTTTACAAGGTCCACTATTCATTTACTAAATTTTATAAAATGTGTTAAGTATTAAATATATCTTGAATTATTGGGGGTGTTATTGAAATGATATATTAAAGAAATATTGGCATTGTGAGACTAAATTTTTGAAAGGGTTTTATGTTTTTTATTCATTCAAGGATACTGAAAAAATATATATCGATGTAGTAATTTGAAATCATAGGGGATAACCCTCCAAATAAATTTATTATCATATATAAAATATATTTATCTCGTCAAAAATAAATATGATGTGTTAGATAAAGTATTGGGTGGAATTAGTATTTCATTCTATTCAAAAGATTTACTGTCCTATAATTTAATTTTAAATAGATATTCTAGAAAAAATTATTTCATATTTTTCACCAATTAAGGATTTAATACATTTGATTTTGTTTATTTATATTAATGTATTCATGTTATTATAGTCATTGGCGTTTTATTGATATTTTCATTGGAATGAAATTTTCCTATCTCTTAAGGGTAATTCATTCCATTAATATGTGTTTAGACCATTAATTTTGGTCAACAAATATTATATAATTGAATTAGGACTTATGATGTCATTTAAAATATCATTTATAGGTTAAGAGGATTCATCTTAGAGTGTGATCAGTAGAAAATGAAATATAGAATGTCGAATTATTTAAATTTTATAAGTATTATTTATTATGATGTTTTATTTCTAATTTGTTTGTACGTGTGGGTTTTTCCCAAAAAAAACTAAATTTTATATAATATAAAAATATAAGGGAAACTAATAATTACATATGTCACCATTAATTTTTTATTACAATTAATATTGAAGATAAATATACCTATTATCTTACCTATATAATTAGACACATGTGATATAAATTCTACTACAAAGAATAACAATCTCTAATATCTCACAACTTTTTACTCATGTTTAGATAGAATTTTGACACAAAATTATTCCTAAAAAACAATAATTCATTCAATATAATAATAATAAATATAAATTTAAAATGACGAATAAAGAATTATATTACCATTTAGAAGTGATTAGTTTTGAGAAATCTAACTATAATAATGTACACATATATCAATAAATGTAACTATATTCAAGGGAAATAATGTTGAAAATATATAATTATAGTGGTTATAGTTTTACACAATATATAATGGTGTGGCTGATGTAAGGAGGTGATGTCTAATGACCATTCATGGTGGTGTTAGTATATAAGTTGAACCTTTGTAGTAATTTCAATTTAGATAAGGTAGGTGAGTAATATTGTATTTTATCATCACTGAATCATTACCATGATCATCAAGGTATCAATTTTACAATGTTTGATATGAAAATATTACATATATATTATCTCTTTACTAAAGTGTTTGCATTTTATCTTTAGTTCTAAGAGTAAAAGGAAAATCGTTGGAGGATTCTAGACTATATCATTTTCATATAAATGGATATGTGTAATATTCATTAAAAAATATGTTCCATTAACATTCACTTTCTTATATGATTATCAGTAATGATTTATGAGGGGGATATATGAAATTTAGGGTGTGTTATAATGATGTTATGATATCCTCTATTTTTCATGTAAATACAAAATCAACAATGGATCCAATATTGATTAGATTAATTGTATTTCCTGTTATAATTTTTAAACATTAACTTTTATTTAAATTTATAATCTAATTTTAAGCCCATTTTGAATTTATATTATAAATGTTATACTATTCAGACCTTTATTAGACTGAATATTTGTAAATATGGATAAAATTATGAAATTTTCAAAAAAATATCAATTGAAATTTTTTTATAAGAGATTCATGAATCATATTTTATGGTAATTTTCATTTTTAAAAAAAAAATTAATTAAAAGATAGACTCTATGAAATGGGATTTTAATGACTGATAAAGTGGTTTTGAAATATTACATCCCACAGAATAACTATTAAAAATATCATACATCTAATAGAATCGATATTAAATTTAAAAAAAAAATAATATCCCTATTACGCTCATATATTTATATATAAGGATACAAAAATATTCTTAAATATTATAACCATGTTTGGATACATGATAAAGATATATATATTCTTGTTTATTGGGATGAGATAAAAGGATGAGGTGATTTTATTATCCCTTCTTTTAGTATATATTTTTTTCAATATTTGAAATCCATATCATTAATTTTATAAAACATACATTATAATTACCCATACAAGGTGACCTAAGATAAATAATATTTTAAGACGTAATGTGACGTTTTGGTAATCCATAATCCTATTAAATAATAACCTTACCATTTATGTGAAAATAATCTATTTACAATTGTTACTAATTTGGAGCCTACATACATTAAAAAAATCTATATTATTGGGAATGAAAAACAACTTTTCTCATATATTCTTTATAAATTATTAGTTTTATTGTTGATTTTGGATTTAGTATGATTTAATCCAAAAAACTATAGAAAATAATCATCAAACTACATTTAAAAGGTAGTAAATAAATATAAAAATAATTAAGGAAATATAAAATAATTTAAATCCAAATTTTATGGATTATTCCTCCCTTTTAATTCACATTTTTACTGATAATTCAAATAAAAATTATTTTTCTTCCCTAGAAACTCAATGAATATAATAATTTATTATTTCTCTATTTGGGAAAATAACATGATGATATTTTTTAGTTAATACTTCAAGAAAAAATTATTTCAATGATATTAATGTTATAACATAAAATTTTTATTAATTATAATTTTCATGGAAGAAGTCATTTATTTTTTATAATAGTATGTACGAACCTGAATTTTGAGGAAATGAATTTTTCTTTTGATTTTTTTGAACTATTTAGAATAATTAAATTATTTTTTTGAATATTTATTTATATTTTATATATATTATTAAATGTTTTAAGATAATCCTTGTTTGGAAATGTTGTCCTTGGTTATTTTAATACATTAATAATGATCATCATCACTGAAGATTTTTTTTCGCATTCCATATTACAATGTTAGGCACACCATACTCGCACTCCTGGATCTGAGAACAAAACAAAACAATTACACATATTCATTGATACCATATGAGATGAACTTGGAATAACTCACTTGATCAAATTATGTTACTTTCCCAATTTAAACATTTCGCCACATAAATTAAAAAATTACCCTAAGACCCAATGGTTTAGTTCCATTAGCGATTCAATGATAAATAACTTATTTCCCAATACTAAGAACAATCCCATATAGTCAAACCACACTAGTTCATCATCTAGATCTATTATATATTAAAATATTTTTTTTCCTAGGGATTATAAATATAAGAATATGGTGAGATTATATGCTTACTATGGTTAAATTTAAGTTATAACAATGAAATATCAAAAGTGGGCATAATATGAGCTTGTCGATATGAAAACAAAATGTAGTATTTTTTTAATATTAGAGAATCATACCCAATATAGAATAGAAAATAAGTAAAGTGTCAAGGAAAACATATATTTTCTCAACACAAAACATGACTAATAGGAGTGTTGAAACAAGAACCTATAATCCTGAAAATATAATCTAAGAATATGAGTGTGGAATAAACTTAAACATACTAAATCATGACCTTTGAAAAAACGTAACCACACTCTGGTATAAACACTAAGTTGTGAGAATAAATGACATCAATCATGTCCATGCATGAAATTTTGATCATAACTACCCATAATCATTTTATGCAAAAATGTGAGAACCTAGCTACCTACAATCATGTTCACACAAACAATTTTGAACATTGATACCGAAAATCATGTCCATATAAAACATTATGATATTATATCATGGTATATAATACTTTACCCAATTAATTAGTGGACCATAACTAACCGAATAATCATATAATGGTAAACCATATATATTAGTATCACATTAACTTTAAAAAATTCATGATCCCATCATAGTTTAATTAACCAATGGGAAAAAATAAGATTCATGAAAAAAATTGATTTGAAAATATGATAATCCATATAAAAATTAAATTAGATTATGTTAGTAGAGAAAGTATTTTTATCATAAGAAAAATTAATGGATGTTTAAATAGTTTAAAAAAACATTATCAATATAGAATTGATTAAAAAAATATGAAGAAGTATATAATTATTATTTTTTATTGTGAAATAATACAATTTTTAAAAAATAAAAATAAAAATTAAATTATAGAGTTATAAAAAAAATAAAAAAAGTTTATTAATGAAAAAAATGAAGAAAATAGGATAATCCATTCATGTATAAAATATTTATAGAAATATATTTTTTTCAAAATTTACTTAATAATGTAAATGTTGGAAGATAATGATCGTAAAGAATATTCTAAAAAAATTAATTTTTAATGAAATTAAATTAAATTATAAAATAATGTAATTAATCATATACATTGATATAAAGACATCCATAAGTAAATATAATGAATATTTTAATGAAGGATATATATTCTTGATCAAAATAAAGAGATATGTTTAGCTCCACCTATAAACATCCTTTCAGATAAATTATGAACGAATGGAAAGAGAAATTGTAATTAGGCATCTAAAACCTATAAATAACCATAATGTATGTAAACAGATATATATTTTGAGACAATGAACACATAATATTTTATAATGTAATTATGTATATAGAAAATTGTGATTTTAAGGTGATATCAAAAAATAAACCCATATCATTACTCATGACTTCCATCAAAGTGAATTAAACTCTAGTATAATAAACAAAAAAAATATTAATATCTTATTTCTGAAAATTATTCATATCATTTAAATTTTATAACCTTGAAACATATTTATTCATTACATATATTTTTTCTATTTATTTTTTATTTTACTTTTAAATGTTAGTAATTTTGATTGTTTTCATTAATGTTTTGTAATGTGAGTATCAATCATCATTCATTGATAAAATGTTTATTACTAATATTTTCATAAGTAGTGGAATCAGAATGTTTGTAATGATATATTTAGTCCCTTATTAATTTAATGTAAGCTATGTTTATGCAATGTGAGAGAGAGATCTATAATGAGACTGTTTTAGATAATTTACCTATTTGAGTAGATGTTTTTTAATGGAGATTTTTTCTTGTTTCATCATTCCAGAATCATTTTAATTATATAAATTGATAATTAAAATCTCATTCTAACATATATTAATGTCTTTATAGTTATTCATGGTTAAGATGATTATTTTGGTATAATATTATTCATGTAATTGGTTGATGTGACTGAAAAAAGAACATGTTATACTAATGAATGGGTTAGTGAATAGGGTTATATAATAATAATATCATTTTATCGGAAGAATAATGTTTTCAATACAACTTATTTATATTTAATAAATATATTAATAAATATTTGATATAAAGAGTTAATTGAAAAACATTGTAAAGAACTAGGTATTATTTGAAGGATTCACTCTTTATCGACACATGTTCTTTCAAAATAATGTATTTTGGATTCTTTAGTTGCATCGTAAGAGGACCAATGTCCTATAAGAAATTGTTAAGGGAAAATTGGGAAGATATTCAAGAGTGAATCTAATTTTTTTGAGTGTTTTTGGATGTACAAGGGTGGTGTCCATTTATTGGTGGGTTTTGAGCGGCATTTTTCAAATCTTCATTCCTTAATGTATAAAGTTATTATATTAAAATAAATATTAATAGAAAGTATAAAAATAATTGAAGACGGATATATTTTTGTTCAGAAATACCTCATACAATCATTTATAGACAATGTTTTTTGATATTTTAAATTAATAAAACATATTAAAACCTTTTTTATCCTATTTTATCTTTACCATGGTAGCTGAATTTTTCCATTATTAACATGTTTTTTTGACTAAAAATGAAATTTGCAATATTATCTAATTATAATGTTATGGTTAAATCTTTTGAATCCATTTAATATAATTTAATTTCTAAATATGTTAAATATAACATTAATGTGATATATATATATATATAATTGTTTTTAGATAAAATTACATTTTGAAATTTAAGTGTTCCTAAAATAATTTCATTAAATTAATAATAAAATAAAAATTAATATTGTTTTAAAAATTAAAAAATTACATTATGTTCAACATTAATTATTGATCAACATAATTTATTAAGATAAAAGGTACAATAATTTCAATAATGTTTATTTAAAATATAAATTTCAACATAAAATAATTTTAAAACCCTATAAATAAATTTAATTTTCATCATTTATAAATTTAATTTTAAAAATAAATAATTTTTAAGCTAATTATTTGGAATTTATAAATACTAAAAATCATTATTTAATTACAATAATAGTATATAACCCATAAAAATACATTTTTATTATAAAATACTTTAATTAAATATTTTACTTATTATTTCATCCAATAATTATATTTTAATAAACGTTTTATTTCAATATTTAGAGATCAACGCATTCAGGTTATGTAGTAACCCACACAAAAAAATATAGAAATTAGAAAAAAACTAAAAATAAATAGATATTCAAATTCCCAACCTAGTTAAAATTTATAGTTCAAATGTGTTGATAATGATCATTTGATTTCATCACCATAATCCCAATGCTTCCAATATTCCCAATACGACTCTCCCCCAACAATTTTACAAATTTCCACTACTCCACACACAATAATTCAAAAAAACCAACCATCCTATCTGGAAAAAATATTCCTTCCATCGATCACCACCGCAAATAAGAATAAACAAAAATCACCAAATACAAAGACTTAGAACACCATATTCATCATTAATAATGTATAATTCAGAAAAAAAAAACCATCCATCGTAATCATCACTAAGAATTTCACCACAATAGATGGGATATTTTCTTTTATAAACCTCAATACCTTCACCGAACTAACTCATCAATAATCATTAGAAAGACCAAAATGGATTATTAAACCTATACCAATCATAAAATACCCGTCCATATTTTGACATTTTCATCACTAATATAAAATTCATCGGAGAAAAAGACCATGAAAAACCAGAAAAAATATTATAATATACCATATAATCCCCAAATAAACAATAAATTAACAAACATGAATGAAAACCTTCTAGAGTGAAGAATACCACATGAACTGAAACCTTTTGGGAAACATGAGATATTATCGGAAGAAACAAACCATCATAAATTCATGCCTCCATGGAAAATAATTTCTATATTATCCACTAAATCCCAATCTACTGAAAGAAAAACATACGATAGAAAGATGGGTTTGGAGATTAAAGTTACAAAAAATGTTAGATGAATAACCATTTAAGGCTTCTATTGAGAGCCAAACCAATATAAATAATGACATCCCTCCATCATAAACCCCCTCTATGTCCCACTATAGACCAAACACCAACAGTATTTCATTATTTCAATCCATCATTAGAACCATTAGACTATACGAAAGATAAATCTTAGCATTATTGGAAGGATGAAAGAGTAGAGAAGGTTATTGGGGTCTACAACTGTACAGATCAATAAAAAATGAATAATAAATCAAATAAGTATACAATCTTGGAGTGGGTAGAAAAATAATTAGTAGAGAAAAGAAGTCCATAAAAGAAAAAACCCATGAATAAAATATTAATTGAGGGATAAAATGTCTGAGTGGATGTACACTAGACTCCTCATTCTAACCTATTGACATTAAAAATCACCAATATGAGATTATATGGGGATACAAAATATTGAGCCACTAAGAGACTCATTAATGAAATATATTATTTGAATTTTATTACCAAAAATATACAAATTGAATTTATCTATTGGATACATGCATTCCAATTTAACATATAGAAAATATCCATATTTCAAAAAATCATATTTCTAATGAACATTTATATATTTTTCAAATTTAATTCCTCTATATAATCTTAACACCATTCTTAGAATCATTCATCATATTAATTAAATTGTCTCCTAATATTTTCATTATATTTATAATTCAATGACTTATTTCAAAATTTTTAATTTGTGTGATGATCTTCATAGAAAACCACAAGGATAAATATTTTATGTTCATGTTATTTTTATTTACTTGGTTACTAATTACACTTGTACTTTTAATAAATTTTTTTAATATTTTATTCTCACAATGTAATAAAATTTTTTGTGTTGTAATATTCTATTTCAATAAAACCTATCATTTTTTATTTTAGATCAGTGTTATGTGTGAAAAAATCATATTCAATGTAGTGTTTATTTATAGGAAAATATACATGGAAAAATCATGGGGTGTTTCTTTCTACCCCCTTTAAATAATATGTACCTCAAAATTATGTTACTCAGTAGGAAACAGCTGAGGGTACTTTATCCGAATTTCAACTTTAGGATCCCAAGTGTCTTCCTCAAACATATGATTTATCTAACTAAATATGACCATGTTCATTGTATTGTTTCATAGTACTTTTTCATTATGATATATGATTTCCTCTGGTTTATCCTCTCATGATAGATCACATACTAGTTAAACAACCTCAACATTTACAATATATATAAGTTCAGGTATATAATTTCTAAAAATTAATACATGGAACACATCATGCCCCTAATAGTGGTTTGGTTGAAGTGATAGTTGATAATATTCCATACCTGCATGATCATGGACATCATAGGAGACATTTTATCAATGACTCAGCTTTTACTTATTGATGAATATGATAAACCTCATACATGGTGTTATTTGAAGGAATAATTTATATTTGAATTAAACCTCCAAATATGATTTATTATTATAAAAAAACACTTATATCAATTTTGGATTGTTTTAATATTCCATCAAATGGATTGAATATTATCTAACATCTCTTTTTCAATATATTGAACCACTAACGTACACACTAAAACATCATTCAAAAATGTTTTAGTTTTCACCTATAACCATATAGATCCCAAATAGTCCCATTTTCATTCTATAATGATATAATTTGTTTTAAATACACTCTACTTGGGGAAGGCATTGGCCCCAAACTATTTTTAAATCCATTCAATAAGACCATAGCGTATCCTTCAGTGTTAAATTGGCCTCCTCACATATACATTAGTCTAAGGATGATATCTAGTGTTAAAAGTAATTTTTTTCCAATTATTATTGAATAATTCCCCATAAATTTGGATAAACATTAAACCTAAAAAAATATTATTTTGAGTGGAATTCAATAAAACATTACCACTTCTTTTATATATATCCTGGTAAATTAATTTATCAAGTAATATTCTAGAATAAAAATAAAATACACTTAATTTATAAGGTGACCAGATATAACAATAATGAATTTATATCCTTTGGATGTCTTGTGAGGACATATAATTAAATCTATGATTATAATCACCGATTTATATATAGGTATATGTAATGGTTGCATCATATCCCTATAATTTTACCATTCTTTATAAACATATTGGAATACCAAAACATAAAGGTATATACTCTTTAATAAATCTATTCATCAATTCTTATAATAAATGATTTTTTTTATGTATATTCAAATTTGTGTTTCCAATACAGATAGAGAATGATGAGAAATATGAAATATCTAATAGTTCATTCTTAAATTCGTTTATTAACAGAATAAATATTCATTTCTCATATCTTATAATCAAATCATTTTCAATACCAAACTCTAAAATATTCTATACCTTTTGTATAACTCCTTTTATTCATTAAATACCTCCTAGATCTTTATATGAATGTATAGTTGAGTAGTAATTTAGAAATGATAGCATTTCTCCATATTAATTATGAATTATTGGCTTTTCCTTTTTAAATCCACGAATAATGGATGTATTTTAATCCTCACCATATATAAGGTAGTATCATCCTTCCTTCCCAGCGCATTATCCATTATGTTTTCCTTCATATAGTGGTAATATATCGAACATTTATTGTCCTTAATCAACTATTACAATATACTTTGGAACATGTTGAACTAATTCTATGTGAATATATACTTTATTTCTCTTTTTATCTGTCTATATTTCACAGTCTTCACTATAGAGATGATACCTCCATATCTTAATATAGAAATCACAGTAGTGACCACCAAATCAAATAAAGGTTAATTTTTCTAATGATTCTTTTGTAGAAACAATTAATTAGTTACATCGATTTCATTATATAAAAGTACACATTCTAGTCCCTTAGATAATGCAACAATGTACATTAAAAACCATTATCTACTACTAGGTAGTGTAAGGAAAAGTGTAATGACCAAATGTTTTTCAAATCATAATAATTTTATTCACATTGATCAATCTAGAGAAAGATACATCCAATTCAAGTTATCATGGGTGATGTATTTTAAATTCATTATAAATTTCACATAATTCATAGATAATATTAATCAAGTCAAGGAAGACCACTATTATAGTGGTTATTCTAAGCCATTATTCAATCACATATGTCATTTCTGTATCCAAATATATACACTCTTTTATGATTAAGTGACCTATGAATAATATATTCTATAAATAGAATTCACACTTTCTAAATTTGACATATAATTTCTCTTTTCTCAATGTCTTGAAAAGAATCCTCAAATATTTTTCATGATTTTCATGTATCTTATAATATATGAGAATATAATCATTAAATTGTATCAAAAAGTTATTGAGAAAATATCTAAATAATTTTTTCCACATATACATTAATATATAGTGATTATATATAAGTTTTAATGGAATTAATTTGGAATTCTTAGTCCCTATATCTTATATGAAAGGCATTCTTCTATACATCATCTATATTCTGCTTAAATTGGTGATAAATAGATTGAAGAAAAATATGAGAGAATAATTGAACCCCATTAGATGATTAATAATTCATCAATATGGGTAGAAATATAGTTGGACTTGATTTTTATTATATATTGTTTACAATAACCAATGTAAAGACAAATTAAACTATATTTCTCTTTAACAGTAAATACGGATGCACCCAATGGTGAAACACTTGGAAATATGAAACACGTAAATAGATTCTCATGGTGTTTCTACATTAATTCACCAAATTTAATCAGGACTATTAATTATATATTCATTTATATATGTATAACATATCTATTGAAAAAATAACCTCAATTTTTGGGGTAAAAATATGAAAAATCTTATGAAAACATGATCTTATTCATTTAAAATTTGTATATATTTAATATTTTGTTACTAACTGATAATTTTAGATAAATACCCCTCGTGATTGGGTATTAAGATCCGTATAATGGAATTAATTTTCATAAGGTGTTTATATTTATACTATCCTTAAAATATGATCATATTTTGATTAATGATATGAAATATGACTCCCATATCACAAATATTAATATGGGGTCTATGTAGTGAGATGCAATTCATACCCAGGATCACATAATATCCCACGAATGGGAGAATAATAAAGTAATTTTGAAGAACATTACCACATAATTCAATCAATGAGGAGTTATCAACTTGGTATTAAATCATCTACCCTCTTGGAGTTTTCACTTGTAATTAAATAACTATCCATTGGGAACATAAATAAATAATCATTTTTTTTAAGATTTAATGTAATTCATAGAACGAGGCTCAGATAATAATTTTTCAATATAGAGTTTATTTTTCACCACCACAATATCATGATCATGTCTTCAATCCCTTACTAAAACCAAAATGGTTAGTGTGAGAACCAAATTACAAAATTGAGTGTATGAACTTATATGATATGGAAAATCAATATTAATATCTCCAAAATAATTAAACCATTATTGTTTCCTTTGAAATTTTATTGTCATCACTATTAGTTTATCATAGCTTGTTTTCTGTTTTCTTATTCCTCATAACCTAATCCCAAAAAAACTAAACCCCAATTTCATACTAATTGAGGTTTCTCAATCATACCCTCTTGGAAATCTTGTAAAATACTAAACATTAAAAATATAATTTGATACCAAGTGGTATAGACCATGTATAAAAAACATAGGTATTACAAAAAAAAATTTAATGTAAACATTTTTATCTCATTGACACACACACAATCCAAATACCCAATAATTTTATATATTTAGATATTAGAGACATATATGAATTATTTAACAATGTTCTGAACATTTTCTCATAGTATCAATACATTATAATCTTATTTAAACATGTCATTTGTTACACTCTTCTTCATATATTATGGAATGGAACCATATGAAAGGGGAGAGATTAGATTCCCAGTTGAGGTAAAAATAAGAGTTAACACTCAATGATCATAAGTGAGAATAAGATAAATATTTTGGTATGAGAATAGAATCAAGGTATATAGTCATAATATAAGATAATCATACCCAATAAAACACATATAATAAAATAATAGTCACATAATATTGTTTTTGGAATATTACAATACATTAGTAATAGGATTGTGGAAACATGAGCCAATAATCATTAACTAATTAGCAAAAAAATCAATGTGTAATATATATAATCATAGGAAATCTAAACAATATAAACACATCTAACCACAACCATGTCCATAAATTGTTTTTTGAATATATCTACACATTAATATTCATGTAAAAACATGTAAACATAGCTACACATAATCATGTCTATGATTTTTTTTAAAAAATACCACTCATAATCCAGTCCATACACAAATCAATGAACATAGATACCTGAAATTGTGTCCACACATGGAATTATTATCATTACTACATATGAGTATATCCACACAAATACATGGAAATATAGCTTCCCACAATATTGTAAATGGATATACCTATAAACATAGATACCCATATTCATGTCTATACAAGGAATAAAAAATCACATACCGATAAACCATACATATGTGTTCTATAATAAGATTAAAACATTTATAATCCCATTATAGATTCATTAACCCATTTAGAAGAAATAGGTTTTTAGAAAATTTCAGAAGAAATTATCCAAATCCATACCAATATAAAAAGTGGATGTAATCATTATATAATAACCCTAATAAATCATAAGAAATATTAAAGGGTCATTAAATAAATGGAAAATAATTTCATATGATCATTATAAAATTTATTTTAAAAATAATAATTAATAAACATTTCATTCCATTATTTCAAAAGAAAATAATTTATAAAAAAATAGAAATTGAAATTACATTGGAAGACTATGGTAAAACAGAGGGGAAATTTATTAATTAATACTGATGAAGTTGACATGAAAATTAATTTGTGTGGAAAAAAAAATTCTAAAATCTGATTACATTTAAACCTTTATAAATAAGTTCAAATTTTGAAGAAAATGATCATAAATAGAGCATTAATAAATTCTTTCTATAAAAAACGTTAACAATAAAATTACTTAGATAATTATATAATTAAATATAAACTCATAGATAAATACATATATAAAATATGGACATGGTGTATAAATATTTCCGATTAAAAATGGAGACATGGTTGGCTCCACATATAAACATCATATGTAATGAATTTTTGAAAAATGAGAGATAAAATATTAATAATTCATGTAAAGAAAAAGAATCAACAAAGGACAAGAAAATAGATGTGGCTTTATATATGAATAACCTGAAATTCCTCTGAATGAAACATTAAATATTAATAATCACAATTTCAGAGTGAAATTGAAAAAAAACCCTCACCATTACTATTGACTTCTTCAAAAGTTGCTTTACCTCATGTATAATAAACATGAACATTTTAATCACTTATTATATAAAGTTATTAAAATATATTTCCTCTTATACACTTCATTTATTATTATATGTTAGACTTATATTTGTAGGTTATTGTTTATTTTCATCACAAAATGTCAGTATATTGATTATTTTTTTACAAATTACATAATGATGATATATATCATAATTCATTAATAACATGTTCATAGTTTTTAGATTATTCAAGGTAGTGGACACATTATGTATATAAATATTTATTCAGTATCATATTCAATTTATGCAATTTATAGGTATGGTTCATGCGAGCTCGATCCATAATGAGCTTTTTTGGGTGATTTAGTGATAAAAAAATATTATTTTATAATGAAGTATTTCTTTTTTGTTATCACTATATAATCATAATAATTAAATAAAATAATTTTCAATAAATAAATATTTATTTATAATATTTTTTTTATTGATAAAATATAATTTTTGTATATAATTTTTCATATAGGTGATTGGATTGATCCAAACAAGAACATACTATACAAATAAATATGAAATATTATAGATTTATATTACAATAATTTTATTTTGTTATAATAATTTTAATAATAATATAATAAACTTATATTATTTAATTATATTTATAGAGTAGATAAGATATTATGACTTAAAAATAGGGTGATGAACTAGGAATATTTCTATGTTCCCTCCTTCTCGACACAGGTTCATTGAGAATAAACGATTTAGAAATCCTTCTTGGAAATCGATGCTACCCAAAATCATAAAAGGATATAAGAGTGGGTAATTAAAATGAGGTTGAATGAATAATAGAGTGGTTTAAGGTGTTTGGAATGGGTATATCATGGTTCTATTGATTGGTGATTTTTGTGTGGAATTTCTCTAAATATTAATTCATTAATGTATAAGGTATTCATTTTTAAAGGTGAAGATCATTTTGGTTAATTTTTTAATGATATTTTAGTTTGTCTTCAACATAATTATTTTTAACTTATTTTTTTTTAGTTAGTAATATTTATCTATAATAGGTTAATATAAATTTCTTATATAGTGCTAATGTTTTAAATAAAAATTTCTTTATGATTTACTAACGGAGGTAATGAATGTTTCCATACATTGTTAGATTAAAATATCCAAATATTAATTTTCTTAACATCAAAAATATAGTCATGATTATATATTAGATTTTAAATATGCGAGGAAGTTTATTTTAGATATTTATTATGGTGCGGTTGTATAATGTTAATGATCAGAAATAATTGTAGTTGGCCATCAGATAGATGCTTATAATGTTTCCAGATAGGCAGTTTTTATGATATCCAATTATAATGTAATTATATTGAGATATATAAAATATTTCAAGATATAAATATGTAATTTTTCTAATGAATGAAATATTATATATGAAGTTTTAATTAGAAAATGTTTGTTTAGATAGTGTTGTTTTATCTCCAATAGAATAAGAATTCCTTGATAGTGAATGCATGGATAAGTAAAAAGGCACATAAAATAGATATTTAAAAATTATAATTGATATAATGAGGTCTTTTAAAATTTCAATACATATTAGAGTTAACCAATATACAAAATAGGGATGTGGGATGGATATTATATGGGAATAATTTCTGTTTCCAAAATAAGTCCCAATAGACAGACATTTATAAAGTCCATCATATCAATAATTTTGAAGAAGGAAGCCAAAGAAATTCTTATAAAGAAAACTAAGTAGTCAGTAAAGATATATAAATAAATTTAAATCTAACATAATTTTGTATAAGTTGTACTTGATTGGTTTTAGAGGGATCAATATATTTAAAAACATTGTATAGAGAAATAAGTTGTCATTAGATAGAAAATTGTAGGAATATTTACTAGACTATGTTCTATGAACCAATCTCTATATGAATTTTGAGTGAGTGTAGACATATTGGATCATCCAAGGGGTCATATTGGATGAACCTATTTGAAATATATCGGATAAAGGGGGAATATAAAGTGTATAACATAGGGAATCTCAAGTTCACCATAACGAGTGAATCAAAAAATGCAGATTGAACTGAGGGGAGTTATATTGAGTAGTACCATATACATAATTTATTCTGAAGGAATATTATAGTATTTTCTATATGGATTTATATCTATATTTACATGAACATTAAAATTTCCCTAACATGGTAATGATAAGATGTTCTTTCAATACTACTGAATCTATAAATTTTGTGGAAGATTGAGGAAAGGATGAGTTTTTAAGATAAGACGTGAAGGTTTAAGAATTTATAAAGTTGGTTTAATGAATTTGAACTATGTTGGAATATTTTATATCAAATTTGTGTTTAGTGGGTAAATTCATTAGAGATACCACACTTTTTATATGTTTCTAGTGGAAAATGTGCCTATATAAATGTATGCAAGTACATTATGAATGTAAAATGTTTTTGTACAGGAGAAAGAGATAAGGTGCTGATGTTTTCTGTTGAATATAAGAATAAGATCCCATCCAAGGATTCTACTTGTCAAAACATTGCTACCATATATGGGTACTATACATTGGTTTACTAGACATAGGTACTAAATAGAGGATTACCAAGTAGAGGTACCTGCCAGAGGTGTAGTAGAAAGTGTTACTAGATAGGGGTGTACCAAAAAGAGGTACTGAGAGTTATTGAGGTGAACCAGATGAAGTCATAATAGATGAATATAGATGCACATTATATGTAATAATACTAGATAAATATTGTACTGTATAGAAGGTTTATGATAAAAACAATTTTGGGAGTTTTTTTTGGATGGTTTCTTTTTCATTTTTTTTCTCAATATATACCAAAAATTAATGAATGTGTGGAACTAGTATAATTACCTATCAGGAGATAGAAATATCTCAATGAGAGTTTTTTCACTTTTTTTTGTTCATATTATAGTGAATTACTATAGACTGATGGAAGTCACTGTGGAAAAGACATAGTCACCCACACTGGGGGTAATCCTTGTAAATTTGGTTCACCTAACATTACATTCCAATATTTTAATAAGTGTGTGATTGAGATACTTATTTGAAAAGTATATTAAATATAACAAGTTATATGGTTTAATTTAAATATAAAATAAATTGTAAAATAATACAACTTATTCAACCCCACTTCTCAGTAGTTAACATATTCTTTAGAACATCATGTCGTATTAGAGCATCCATGTTTCCTCTATAAGCTCCTTGATTTTATCATCATTAATAATCTAAAAACATTTAAATTTAATGAATATTTTTCTTGGATGGAAAAATATAATGATTCTATATCTTTCAACTCTTACCCTAGATGTGGTTGATGCAACTATTGTTGGGTTTCCACCCATTAAGAAATATTTTTCTATGAAATTTTATAACAAAAGGAATATTGAAGTCGATGATAATTCTTGAACTTCTATTCTTATTTACATATCATAAAATGTATATATGATGGTTAGGGGAACTAATATAACAAAACAAACATGGGAAAAAAATCAAAATCATATTTGAGGGAAAAATCAATCGATTAAAAACATCAAATTAGGTAAAGAAATTTCAAAAATATCTTAACTATGAATGATTATTATATTGATAATTAATTACCATACTTCATAATGTTGTTAGAAATATTATAATATTCAGGGAAGTCATAAAATATATAATATTTCTCTATCTGGGATTAGGTACGAATTTAGGGACAGAAATAGTGGAATAAAAAAGAGTAAATTTATAAATATATAGGAATAAATAAAATAAAATTCATAAATTGTTAAAAACATCACAAGTAAAAATATATTTGAATGTCTGGATGTTGTTTTTTGGAAAGGGTGATCAACTGAGTCACTATATCAATGAATTTAAGAAAACCAATGGGGGAAATGTCTTGTATTGGAAAGGAAAAGGAAGTTGGGAAGAAAAAAATTAAACATATAGCATTTGTTGTTTAGACTGCTCAAATATATATATATATATATATAATTATAAATCACATGCTCTTGACAGTGGTTATTCATTTCATAGGATTGGGGATTTGAAAATATTAAAAAATATTCTTGAATATATAGGAGGATATTTTACCATAAAAAATGATAGTTATTTAAAAAAAATGAGGTATTGGCATGGTCGGTATTGAATAATATAAACTGGAGTGAAGGGATGTTATTTTTGTGGATAAGCTCAAGAAAAACATATTGTCTCACAGAAAACATTTTAATGATTATAAATATATTATCGTTTATAATATTCTTAAGTCATCTAATGTTTGAAAGATGATGGAGTTATATAAAAGGGAGAAATAACTAATAGAAATTTATTTCATATTATGGATCCTTGTAATTTGTGTTACTTACGTTTTGAGGATGAAAACACGACATGGAACTAAATAATAGAGTTTCTTGTACATAAAAGTATGAGAAAAATTTATAATTGTGATATTGTAAGAGGATTAACATAACTAGAAGGAAATATGATGCTATTTGTATAACATTTCTAAAAGGAAATATTTTTACTTGAAGATATAAGCAAAATAAAATTGAATAAAAATTAACTATTATGATTACATAATATAATCTTTATGGACCAATGAGATATCAATAAAAACAGTGATTTATATAGTATTATGTTCATTGGTGATTTTAATTGATTAACCACTATAATTTTCATGAAACCCAAATAAGAGGTTGTATATTTGTTCAGATTTTTTTGGAATGGATTTTGAGAAATATATTGGTGTATATATATTGAATATAAAGGAAAATAATAGAACAAAGTATAAATGTAAATCTTTATAGTCCAATTTAAAGAATCATGTAACATAAAATGTATAAAATTGTTCCCACACTCTTAAAAAAACAATGTCGTCAAATGGAAGTAGAGTAATTTATATGATATGGGAATAAGTATTCATAGTAAATATATAATTTTAAATTTTTTTTAGAAATAAGTTGTATGTAAAGAAATCTATGTGGAAAATTGATTTTTAGTTTGAACTAAATAAAAATTGACTCCCTATGAGATGTGAAATAATAAAAACCATAGAGTAAACTACATTAAATTTTTTGAGAGTCATTTATTTATAAAGATAAAAAAAATATAGAAAATTTTGATGAAAAAAAGAGTTTTTATGGTATATTTTGCTGATATAAGAAGTTACCAATGGTCTAAGAAATAACTACATAATTTGGTTGAATCATTTTATGTGAATATTATTGAAAACCATTACACATTAAAAAAACATGTTGAAGATGATAAGGAAGATTTTATGAATGATATAATGAGAGGTACAAAATAATATAATGTGAAGAATGATGATCTTGTTCCTTATCCTATATAAGCTGATTCAAATTAGTCAAATGATGAGTAATGTAAGAGAGAGATAAACATTCTAAAGATCCTAACATTAAAAAAGAAGTTTTAATCTGATAAAATTATGAGAAATCAAGAACCTATAGTTTATAAGAGACATTAATTAATATTTGACAATAATATTTAACTTATATCATATGTTTACCCATAGACTATTTCACATGAAGTTGAACATAAAAAATAGATAATGTGATAAATTAATAATTAGATAAAATTGGGAAAAACAACACATGATCTCTTCTTCCATGATAGACAAGAATTAAATTTATAAGAATAAAATGGGTTTTCAGAAATATTCACAATAAAAATGGACAAATTTCAATAAATAATGTAAAATAATTTAGTAAATGTTACTCACAAGTGAAAGGTGTTGATTTTGAATAAACATTTCTTGTGTTGTTGAGAATTGAAACTCTAATAATATTATTATTAGTTTCAAATAATACAAATTTCCATGTCATTCATATGGATGTTAAATCAAATGTTGTAAATAGATAAATTTATGATGAAGTTTATATTGAAAACCCCAGTGGGTTCATAATTTTTAAATATGGAACAATGGTGTGTAAAAATATAGACAATTTTAAGTGGGTTGAAACATTTCCCTTGATCATAATATTCAAAATAAGATAATTTCTTGAATAAGTTGAAATTTTCTTAATGAAAAGTTTATTAAAAATTTTAAATGAAATATATGATCTTTTGTACCCTAATTTAAATTTTATATGTTGATTATAAATTTTTTTATGTATATAATGATAAAACAAGTGAAGATTTTTTTTGAGAAAATGAAGAAGAAATTCGAGACATCAATTATTGGGGTGTAAACTATCATCCTGGGTTTAAATTTTTAAAAAATATAAGATAACCTTTTCTCTCTCAAGAAACTTTTTATAAGGAGTTTCTAAAAAATTTTATCATGATATATTATTAGGATATTTATATACCTACCACTATTGGTATGAATATGGGAAAAGATAATGGTGGGAAATATGTGATTTAGAATGACTTAGAAAATTTATAGGAAACTCAATCTATCATACTATTTCAATAACATACATTTAAAATATTCTCAAATTGTAATAAATATATTAGAATGGTTCTATGGAGTCACACAATCTGGAACCTAAGAGGAAACTTAGGTATGTTATGGGAACATCAAATTATGGAACAATGTATGAAATAAGTAATGGGATGATCTTTTGTGGGTTCACTGATATTGATTGAGTATGATATTTTAGTGATTGAAAATCAACATCATTTAGAAATTTCTTCTTAGAGGAATGTAATTTAATATGGCACAGTAAGAAAAAATATTCAGTTACCTTTGAGTACAGTGCAATCAATATATGTTTCTTCAACCCATGATTGTGAAAAAATAACGTAGATGAAAGTTCATTTGGACAATTCAAGGTTTAATATAGTTAATCTATTGAAGATTCATTTTGTTAATCAACATTATATTGATATTTCAAAATACCATAAGGAACATTCTAGAACAAATTACATTGAAATTAAATATCATCTCATAAATGAGAAGGTTTCTAGTGTAATTATTATTCATGGGTATATTTAATGAAAGTATCAATTTGATAATGTTTTCTTCAATGCAATTCGAAGTGAAATATTTGAGGAATTTATAGTACAAATTAATTTTCATCCTCCACCAATTACTTAATAAATTTATTGAAGAAGTTACCCCAATTATCCATTGGATTATTTATAGAAGGGGGATAATAAGTACATTTTTAATGATTAATTAAAAAAAATTAATCTATATTTTTTGAAAATCAAAATTCAATTTATAATAAAAATGTGAGAATAAAATATTTAGGGGAATTTTATCTTATAATAACAAAAAAACACATGTTCACCCATGGATGGAATTGTTTAAAAAATATTGATTTATCTAGAACAGTGATTTTTGAAAAGTCACTATGAAAAATTATATTGTTTTATAAGTTTTTTGAAAATAGTTATTAATATTTTTTATAATGTTTGAAAAAAATCCCTATTGGGTTATTGAATATCCTTTGTGGTGTTTTTTTAACAAGTTTTGTATTTATTTTCAAAAATGTGTTTGTGAATGTTTTTTGTGTTATTTAAGAATGCGTTATTATAATAGGTTAACAAAAATTTATTATATACGGTTATAGGTGTTTAAGAAAATATCATTTTGAGTTTCTGATAAAGTTTAAGAACGTTTTTTTACTAATTATAAGTATGGTTTTATAATCTTCACGTTCCAAATATCATGAAGATCATGATTATAATTTTTTATTTATAAACCCGAAGAAGATAGTTCTAGGAATTTGTTTTTGTGGTTGTACAATGTTCATGCTCTGATATACTGATTTTTAAGCGTGTGATCAGATAGTGACATATGATTTTTCCACATGTACAATTTTTTTATATACTAATTATAAACTGATTTTCATTCAGGATGTACAATATTGTAAGAAATGAATTCAGGAAGTTACCTATGAATGTATGATGATATCTAATTTTTTAGTCGTGTAAATCCTTATGGGAAAGAGATATTGTATCTCCAGTTGAAAAACTATACATTGAATGCAACACAATTGACATGTGAAAACATACATCAAATAAAAAATTAAAAAGATATGTAGATAGAATAATGTTTCATGAATTTTTAAGATAGAAGATATTTAACAAATATATTAGATAGGTATGTAGGAAGTATATTATATAGGAAGGTAATATGTTTCTAGACTTAGTTCTAGTAGATATATTTTTGTAATTTGTATTTTATTAGGAAGTATGAGGAAGTATTATAATGTAATTCAGATAAATAATGATGAAATGATGGACTAGCATGAGATGTCCGTTTATATAGGATGAAATTTTCAAGATGTTTGATGAGATAGATCCATGTGGGATTAACAGATGGAAACAAATTATAGAAAGAAATAAAATTTCAATAGTAGAATATTTATATAATATTATATCATACTGATTTTTGTAACAAAGGTATGCCTGAATTATGGGTGGAATGTGAATTGTTAAATCATAAAACTTTTAATGACAAATGAATGTATATTAAATCCATAAGATATTAGAGGCATGTTTGGATAACCAAATAGAGAATCTCGAGTATAATAAACTAGTTCAATCAGAAAATTCATACCAGACATATTGGAGTTTTATAGAAAATTACTAGATAGAGAGTTTCTAATGAAAGTATCAAATATATATTTTTCGGAAGGTGTTTCAAGGATCTATACATAATCTATTCAATGTCCCTAATCATGATGCTGATACTTTTTTTTTCAATGATCATAAATATTGAAGGTTTATGGAAGTTTGAATAATGTTTTTTTTTCACAAAACTTATTGAATGTAATAAAATGATTGAAGGATGTCTAACAAATATAAGCAGATCCAGAAGATTAAAAACTCAAATTTTAATTGAGTGGAAAAATTCATTTGAGATCCTATGATTTCTCTTATAATTTTATAGAGTTTACTAGATAATGGGATATATGAACCGTATTAAATTATATAAATCGTGCATGTGAGAGTGAGAGAGAGACAAATTATTTTTTTTTTCTTCAAAGAGAATATTAAGATCAAATCCATGGATTCTCCTCATTGATTAAGAGGTGCCAAAAAGAGGTACAAGACATAGGTATACCATAAATATATAATAGATAGTTGTGTACCAGACCGAGGTACTAAATAATGTACCAGATAAAGGTATACCAGATAGAGGTACCGGTCATTGTTTTAGGTTTTCTGGATAGAGTTATACTAGCTGAATATTGAGGCACAATACATAGAATCAAGTCAGATATAGTGTTTTCCAGAATAAGGATTCTCAAAAAACATTGTGTGACTTTTTTTTGGAAGATTATTATTATTGTTTTGGTTAAAAAGGAGAATAAACAATTGTAACTATTCAAAGTCATTATATTTTTCTAGTGGGATGTAGAAAGAGTTCAATTAGATTTGGCTCAATTTTATTCACATAATATCATAGTGAATTTCCATGGACTAATGGGTGTCATTATAACAAGGGACTATTCAACCACATAGGGGGAGAAATATATAAGCATTGTTTTCCCTTATTTATTATTCTATATTATCATATATGTTTGGTTGATATATAATATTGAAATGGTTAAAACAATAAAGAGTTTCAAGGGATAATTTATAATCAAATAAAATTGTAAAATACCACCACTCATTCAAACACCCCTTCTTAGTGGCTCTATGAATTTTGGGAACATAAAAAAGCATGTGGATAAAAAATGGAAAAATAATAGAGGTTGGATTAGTTTTTTATAAATTAACTCCTCCGCTAATTTAGATAAAATATTTTGTGATATATTAATTATTCAGCAATTAGTTAAACCCTTTTTACCCCATTTTACATTTTTTGGGAACTTAATTTTTCCCTCATTAAAATATTTTTATTGACTAAATTAAAATTAAACTTATTAAATAATTTATATGTCCTATTTAAAAAAATATTATCCATTAAATTGAATTCAATTTTTAAATATTTAGATGAAAAATTTTAAATGAAAACATAAATTATATATAAAAGCATCTTATTTTAGAAAAATTAATTTTAAACATTAACATTTATTAATACTATTTAATTTGAATTAAAAAATAATAATTTGATAGAACTATTTTAAATTCATTAAAAAAAGAAATTGTATTCTTAATTTAAAGGTGATTAATTAAATTTATTAAAATAATAATACATAATAATTAATAAAATAGTTCATTTGAAAATAACATTTTAATCATTAAATAATTTTTACTAAATCCTATTAAATTTTATTTTTCATCTTATAACCATTATATCTTATAATTAAAATGATGTTTATTATATTAATAAACCTCATTATACATGTATACACAATGATCATATATATCCAATGACTATTTTTTCAATGACTATACTTTCAACAACAATATATATATCAACTAGATTTCATTCTTATATATACTAATACATAAATTCAAAGAATAATTAATATTATTCATTTACTTCTATCTTAGTATTTTTATTATTATTATAATTATTTTCCTTATTGAAAAATGTTTAATTGGGATGATGATATTCTTAGAAAACCTTGATTTTGATGATTTTATATCAATGGATTTCTTATTTAATTATGAATTTATTATACTTTTTCATTTCTAAGTGATATTTCATATTGTATTCTTATAATGTATTAATGTTTCACTTGTGTTATAATATTTTAATTTAAATAAAAAGTACCAAAAGTTATTTTTAGTTTTATTTTTCTTCGAGGAAAACATTATTCTACATGATATTTATTTGAAAAAAATGCAATGTAAAATCAATGGGAATTTTACACATTTTTTTAATTTTTTATTATATATGTAATTTTATTATGGAATGAGTATAAATGTAACAATTTATATTAAACCAAATATGATATTTTGTAATATAAATTGGATTTTAAGATATAAGTCTCAGATTGAATATCTCCAAGTTTGATATTAAATGTATTTTTGATATTTACGAATTCTTTCATTGTATCGTGGGGCTGTATTAGATAATTTATTCATTGATGTTCTTGATTAATATGTTAGTTCTTATGTAAATATGCCTATTTTTCATTTCTAAAAGATATAACTCTGTAATTTTAATTATTTTTTATATTATTTAGTATAAACATGAAACCTTTACCCTGAACCATAAATGATAGAAGAGATATTTTTTTACTATGTTAAAAAATTATACCTAAAATCGGTCACTTACGTAAGTCATATTCACCACTATATTCTACTATTTAAAACATTTTGTTTGATTTAATTCATACAGAATTTTTATAACTAATATATATTTTTATATCATCAAAATAACTCATTATTATATATGTTAGTAGGTAAAATGTATTTTTCCATGAGGGGTTTATTCCTGACAAAATATAAAATAAATAAAAAACAATCAATTACTAATTATACTTTATTCACATATACTAGTAAATTTCAATGTAATATATGATGGCGATGTACCAATTTAAAAATTATTCTGGGTACACTACTTTTATAATGTTTAGAGTAAACTATGTATCAATCTTGGTTTATAAGAAATCACAATTTGAGAACTCACTGCTCTATCAATCCAGAATGACTCAGTATATATTAAGAGCACAAAAAAAATCACAAATAATAATAAAAAAAAATAAAAATATCTAGGAATAAAAATCATTTCTAACATTAGAAGGATCTATGTTCCTACACTACTCTTTATATTATTTTGATAAATCTATCAATAATAAAAAATTCTTTATATATTCCCAAGGAATAGAATTATAGAATATATCAATGTATTTATTTTTCTTGTAAATTCATTCTTCATTAATTCATAATGAAATATAAATCATTCCCTTGAGTATAATGATGTACTCTATCCATTAATCATTGAAAAAAATCTTATATGTTAACCTTTAAATTACAAATCAACATTTATAATTAATCACTCTAAAATAATCCCTTCTTAAATGTATCTTCTATTAAAATAATATTATAAAATCATACCAATCTATGATGTTTAAAAATAGTATATAATGTATATTTATAGTAAATATAGTGAATTTGAAAACTATGGTGGGTAATATCTTATCTCTAGAATATTCATTCATTTTTGTCATTAAAATTATATATCATTATAAAACAATATCATATCATTTTGTAAACCATTATGTGATTTGTTCATAATTACTTCTCTATATAAAACACATCTCACTATACCTTTAAACATAAAAAATTCAACATATTTTTTTAAAATATAAAAATATGTATGATCATTTCTATTATCCATGGTATTTATATATATAATAAAACATCGTGATTTTTATTTAAATTATTAACAGGATTATAAACCAACACATTTTCCATTAATATTATATATAACATTACTATTTTTAGACTATTCATAATTTCAACAATTAATTTATTAATACGTAAACCTCATAAATAAGAATTACTATACCAGGTGTTAGCACTAAAATATGTGTCATAACCTTTTTCATAGAGACCCTCATATGAGATTCATACTAATGAAATTAGTTTATTTAAAGATGCAGGTGTATTACAATTGATAAATAAGAAACAGATGGTGTCTCCATGTGGCACCTGAATGCACACACATGGAGAACCTGAGATCCTTAAACAAATTTCCAATATAATGATGTGATTGTAAGAACTCCACTAGGAATATGGTGTTTCTTTAATCACTTTTTGGATAAATACATTCTATAGCCTTATGATCCTTCTATGGAGCCCTTTTATACCATTATTTTCCCAGGATGACACCATCTAATAGAATATATTAATGTGATGAGCATATTTCTTTCTAAAAGATATTATTTGATATCTTAGGATACCAAAAAACCACTGATGGATAAAATATTTGGTTATTTTATGTTTGAAGGGGTTTTTCTAATTTGTGGTTTGTTCTCGCCTAGAATCTATCATATACACCATTTATAGTAACTAAACCTTATACCTTACTTCAGTTTTCATAGTCTATATTCTATATCACCACACACCCTATTACCAAATAGAATAAAAACCATACATTCCCTATTCCAGTAATCCTTGATGAATATGTGGATTCTCCCAGATGTAGTTGTGCATGAACCAATACATATTCTCAAATACTCAAATGTCATACTTAGTAAATCAAGGATGTTATGGTTAGTTACATCCCAATAATATGAACCCAGGTAGGGAAATTCAATTAAAAGGACCCCCTAGCCTCCCATCTGGATAATGACATATAACTATAATAATTTATGTGCAAAGGGAATGACCCTACATTCCAAAGAATCCAAAAATTATAACAAGAGATTTAAAATTAAAAAAAAGATTATAATAGATCTACCCCTAGGTATCCTATAGGGTGACAATTTTAGTAGTCCTTGGATAAAAACAAAAACACAATCGATATTACCTACTTGGGATCCAATTTTCCCATGCATTTAATTCATAATGGATTCACCCAAGATACCAGGAAGGGAAACCAATTTCAAAAGGTGTTAGAGTAACTCCTAGATGCACTCATGTTTCAAAATTAGGGTGACAGTTTTACCAAGCCTCCAAATCTATCATTGATGCACCAAATGTACCCATATAGGGAGGTTCTTCTACCAATCCTTATATCCCTTCCCTATGACACTGAGGCTACCCTAGTATAGAATATATTATTTTAATCTTTGTAGACATAACTAAAGGCAATAAAGCTACCATATAAGGTACCTAATTCACCTAGGAATTGGACCCACTCTTAGATATAGCCTAGTTTCTATATTAGAGTGCATATTTTCCCATTACATGATCCATGTTTTGATATTCCCAAGACACCCCAATAGGCTTACAATTTTTCAACACCTTGAATCTAGGATTAGATGTTCCTGGGATACCCTAATAGGAGCCATTTTTCTAGATACTTAGTATCACACAATGTATTTGAATGTACAAACATGCCTTACATTTGTAAAAATTCCAATCCCTCATGGATTATTTGGAACCCACTGAGCCAAGATAGTAACCTTGGAATCCATTTACCTAGGAAATATACTAATTCTCTACTTCACTATGTTTATCTACTTAGGGTAAACTTTTCTTAGGACACCCACCAGAGTTCCAGTTTAACTAGGTCACCTTCTTGAGTTCCCATTCACCTAAGTAACATATCTATCTATCCATTAGTTTTACCACATGGTATCTACCCCTATAACTATATTTAAAATAATTCCAAAGTTGTGGCCTCAAGTATTCACCATTATCCCTCCACTTATATCATCACCCCCATCCAGAAAAATGTTGCACCTTGAATTTTTTGTGATGTGATAGATAATATTACAATAATGAAATGTATAACCTCAAAAATTAGTCATGATACTCCTATATTATTCCTTATATAACTAGAGTTAAGATTCTTATATTATTTTTTATAAAAGTATTTAGTTGAGATCCTCCTCTTCAATAATAAAATTACATCAATCAATACTCTCTTTCTTAGTTCACAAATTCTATGTGTCAATATACACCTTTTGATTTCCTTAAATAAAGTGTATCAATATTTTCCTATTTTAGTAATTATATTCCTCGAGTCTATATTATTTAATTGGTTTCCATATATTCCAAAATTTGATGTTATAATTTTGATTTAACACAATTTCAGGATTCTAGGAACTCATCTCGATGCTAAAAATTTGTTTCACCTAACTCATCATCTAAAGTAAATGAAAATTTGTTTCATTGTCACAAGTACCACATGAACAATAACTTTTTATTTTCAACATATTAGTACACTCAAAATGAATTTAAACTATAAATAAGTTTTCATGAATTTATGAATTAAAAGGATCCACTATGGTATTTATCATATTATATTAAAAGGTACGAAATGAATAATTAAATGGAGCCAAACTATGTAGGTTCCAATTCCCTTTTATGGATACATTGGAATCCAATTTCATCATTATACTACCAGCTCTAAAACACATTTTACTCCCTTTATAAGAGTCCAAAGAATTTTTAGATTGTGAAATTTTTTTGAGTGGATTTATCTGTGGATTCATATATAGAGAAACCCAATAAATCAATCAAATGAGTGATGTAGTAATTCCCATTTACAATATCTCATTATGTTCAGGTTCTTATTCAATCAATTCCACGCATGGGTAACTTGTATTGTATTTGGTAAAGAGTTAACAAAATCGTGAATTAAATCTATAAGAGTGTCTCAAACCATTTTGAAAACCTCTTATGGGATTATCCAGACTCCCATTTTTTTGTTATTTATGGTTCCATAGTAAAATACCTAGGTGGGTGAGAGGCTACATACATTTAGAATTCAAGAGAGTCACCTGAGACCCAAAACAACCAAAATGGCCCACATGAATTGAATTCATATGAAAAAACATTTTTTTCATTAAAATGATTCTAGACATATTATAGAAGCTTTGGTACCACTATCATGTGTTCTGAAATAAACATTAAAAATAATTGTTTTAACATACCTGGGAACCACTATCTATAATTTATCTATTTTACTAACAAATGGTTATAACAATGATTTAATTATGTTAATCAATTTTTTCTTTATCACACAAAAACTAAACTAATATAAAAATATCCTTGAACATTGACTATAATTTATAACACCTACTATAATTAATCTCCATAATAAAGCTTATATTTTATATAACATTATTTAGTCATTTTCAATATAAAAAACCATAATACACTTTCAAATACTATTTCAAATTATATTTTTATATCATATATATGTATGTAATTTATAAGTTGTTATCAAACATTTAAAAATAGTTATTTCTATAATAATGCTCAAATACACATTAAAATAATCAAAAAATAAATTGAGTTGACCCTAAATAAAATATCATAATTTTCATATCTATAAAGGATTAGAAAATTATCCAAACCACAACATGGTATCAAATCCACGAAATGATTTATTCTTTTTTAAATAATGAGATATATCTTGGATATATTGATATATAATGTCCTTTTAATCTTCATTGATTTTTTATTTATATATAATTACATTAACTCATCCTGATATAGTTTCAATATATAGATAATTATTAAAGAAACTCATAAAAATTACTATATAAAAACTCTATATTTTTAAATACCACAAATGTTTCACTTTATATAGTGAAATTAAAAAATAAACACAATACTGTTTCACTAAAATAGAAGATTCTAATAGATGTAACTCATTTTTCATCATTAACCATGGTTTTCAACGCATTATTAACAAATTAAATTTACTAATTCAAATTGAATATGTTTACATATGTTACTCATCCATGATCACAACCATGTATTTTATTAAATTAATATTGTTTTCAGATATGAATTACATTATCTACTCTTTAGAGAATAGATAACATAAACATATTCAAACTATAATATTATTTTTCCCTTATTTTACTATATGATATATGACACATGTTATATCATTTCAAGGTATTTAATAGTTTAATTATTTTTTATGTAAATAATATTCAGTTCCGAGTAATCTCATTGAAATTATAGAGGGGTTTTCTATGTTTCTTGATAAATAAAATTATTTTAAATAAAAAAAACAACAAATAATTTTCACATGCCTCATTTTCTGTAATAGTATATATCATACTCGTAAATCCTATAAAGTCTACAAAATCTCACATTTTCTAACCCAGTATCAAACTAAAAATCATAATAAATAAATATAAAATTAAATAATAGAGCTCATTTTGGATGGAGTATTTATCCTTTTAAATTCATTCATATTTGAAAGATTTTGGTAGCATATTGTTCACATGACCCAGCACATTATTAAAACAAAATTTTGATTCTATCTCTAAACATATGTTCCCTCTTTTGGGAATCATAATCAAATCAACTCATATTTTATCATTTTTGGATTAATGAAAGTCCATTTTTTGATCAAACCTTTTAATATTAACAGTATGATTGTTGAAATTGATATGTCATGGAAAATTATGACACCCATGATGTCCTTTTTAGATATTTATATTCTTATTATTGGTCATGGTTTTAATTTCAGTTTTTTTGGTAAAAAATTTTAGTTTTAGGGACTTTTAAGGTTTCATGGGTAGATTATATAGCTAAACTTGAAACTATAAAAGTTATTATTTAATGTATAATTTTAACTTTAGGGGATATATGGTGAACATGAAACCTTCAAGGGACATTATCTTGCACACTAGGCATATCTAAATATTAAAATAATGATATTTTAAGAATTTTGTAATCCATATTTAATGGGATCTCTAGCCTTTTCTCCCCCGCTCTCCAGTATTCCCCTCCCACAATCTCTATTATACTATCTAATACTTATGCATGGTATAACTAAATCATATAGAGTGATTTCTCTATGTAAGTTCAATTGAATCATTCACCCCTTCTCCTTTCGTAATAATTTTGGTTTCTTCTTCTTATTTTACCATTCCCATGGAAGTATTTGAATGTGTTTCTTCTAGAATTAATTTCAATTTTTGTATCACTATTTTGGGTTCCCAAATATTTATACAACGATATATCTATCCACCACATGGTGAAGTGGAACCTTTTCTAAAATAATAATTACCCTTTTACCATAATGGTATTTGGATAGGTGATCTCAATTGTAATGACCTAAAAATTCTATATTTAACTAATAAAAATACTCTTCTTTTTAATAATGAATATATTATTATATTTCACAATATATGCAATTATAAATACTTTTAAAAATATAATTTTACATTTCAAGTAATAATACTAATTATTAAAACTAAATTTAGTACATGGATTTAAAAAACATAGAATATTGACCATGAAATGGTATTATCCATAGGATCAAAATCTTTTGGGAAGATTAAACCTACCATGAAAACTATATATAAAATAATCAAGAAAATAACTAACATTATCAATGGAATTGTAAAAGATTATATCAATGAAGTAGTAAAATATGATTAATTGTATAGAATATATAGGGTATAAAGGGAATATTTACCATTATTGTCTAACTATTACCTGAAAATTGTTTAATATGACATTTGGTCGATATGTAAATTCGATAATATGGTAGTAGGTAATAATTTCAGCATTAAAATTAGTGCTTGGAAATGGAAACGGACAATAATAATTGATGTAGAATTTGGAAATGATGGCCTCAAGTAGTAAAATAATGCCTTTGAATCCCATTTTCTAGAACATTGGAGGGTTGTAGTGTCACTAGGGTTCACTCTTGAAAAACAAAAATAGATCTTCAACAAGTGAGTCTTGAATAAAATCACCTATGAGATATGTTAATGTTGGTAGATATCACCACAGGATCAATGTCATCTTATCCACCCCATGAAACTACCACCATCGCACAACTTACCCTTAAGGAGAATGTCGACATAATAAGGGATTATGAATATAGAACATAATATCATAAAATAGTAATTTTTTTTTTATAAATAAAATAGTTATTATTTCGATAACATATTCATTATTATTTTATAAAGTACACATGAATCTATGGTTAATTTCATCGATATATTTTTGCTACAAATAAAATAATATTTTTTTTTCGAAATATAAGCACTTTTAAAACCAACAAAGGTTTTCTAAATAAAATTTATTCTCTTGAAATAGTATTTTTAGACAATATTTATTAAAATATAAATGATAATAAAATTTTAGAATGTCTACAAATTTTTTTAAACAAGTCATAATGTTAATTTGGTTGTAAAAAAATTCAATTTTTTAATAAATAAATACTTTTAAAGAGATAAAATTAGAACATTTAAAAAAGTATTTTAATAATAGAGACATTTTATTTGAAATCAAGACATCAAAATTATGAGAGGGTGAAAATTTTATATTTTTTTAAAATACATAATATTTCAGTGAATAGTAAAAAAAATTTGTGTTATAATTATGTTTTATATCTTAATATATATTTAGTGATGATTTAATAGATAATTAATCATAATATATGATCAAACATATTTTATTTTATTAATATTTTTAATTTTAAGGTTTTTAAATAAATTTCCAAACATATTAATTAATTTTCAATGTCTAAAAAAGAAATTATGATTTTAAAAAATATATTATGTTGAAAATTTATTTTTTCATGTCCAAAGTAACATTAGAAAAAGTATTTATGTTATAATGGATTAAATATTATAAATTAGGAATTATATATTTAAAATAAACAACAAAGACAATTGGTAATTCATTTGTTTTTAATCTTCAATAAAGTAGAATTGCAATACCTATATTTATAAATTAATAAAAACATCCCTCCACTTCTACAAAAATACCCACTGAACCCACATAACTCTCTAATAAAAAACCACAAATAATTAAATTCATCTCATTTCCCCTCTATAAATTCCCTATAAGGTTTCTCAATGGTCCTAAGGTTTCAATCTCAATGATTTAAGAAGTTACATGCCAAGGTAAGGGAATTCATTTCCACTTTTCTCATTTTCATTTAAGTACTTCATTTTTTGTAATTTATTTTCCTCTTATTATTATTTAATGCGTTTAAATTATTCTATTACTATAAAAATAATATTATAATAATGTGATACTTATAAAACCACTCGACAATCATATTAAATAATATTTCTTGTGTACTTGTTATACTTCTAATATAACAACATAATATTTTATGCTATATATCTTACTAAATAAATTCATTTTATGGATTATGTTTCACACAACATTGAGCCTAAACGAACATTAATATACCATCATATAGTAACTTGAACCTCTAAATAGTAATGTTACCATTAAGAATAGTAATGTGGCTAGTACAATGGTAACTTCACCTACGAATGTGTAAATAAAATTTAGGTATCTTTGGAATGAAAATATACTAAATTTATATCACGGAATAAGTAAATAACTTTTTTAAAAATGATAAATTAAGTGAATCTATTTTTGTAAGTCATTAATATTTAATTAAAATTTTATAATTAATATAATGATTTAAAAGAAAACATATATTCATGAAATAGAATAATAAATTAATATTTTTTTCTCTAAATATTATAAAAAAATTATGAGAACTTAATTTAATTTTCAAAGTGTTAAAAATTCACTTATAATTTTAAAATTGTTAATTTTTGAATAAATGATGATTTTTTTTAAAAAAAATTAAATTTCATATATTTATAAGATTAAATTAATACATTGATTTCATTTTTTAATTTTAATTGTTGATAAATTTTTGGGGTGCATTTTTTGTATTTTTCTAATGTAGTTGAATATTTTTGGAATATTGAAAAACTATAATTTACCGTATTTAATAAATAAAGGAATTACTCTGTCATAGATTATGTTTGGCTGATGTAAGCCCATAATATATAACTATAATTAATTATTTCAATATAATTAGGAATAATACCCAATATATTTATAGTCATTAGCCAATATAAGATAAAAATAAATAAAATATTAAAAAAACACCCCTCTTCTCTATTATTAATACCACACCTCAACACCTCTTATCTTAATAACATTAAAGAATTTATGATTTCCCCATTTATTACCAATATAATTCTCAATCTTCTTCCCCAAATAGATGAGTTTCTAATTTCAACAAAAAACCAAAATCAAATTCTCTTAAAGACATTCTTAAGGAGAATAATTCCTGAGGTAAAAACATCTTTCCCTTTCTTTTAATTTTGTATTATTTTTTTTCTTATTCTCTCATAACATACTCATTAAAAACATGTATGATAACTATAGTACCTGTATATATATTATAATTTTATTATTTAAATTTATAATTCCAAATTAATCCTCTTTACTCTCCCCTTTTATTCTAAAAATGAAAACATTGTTAGTGAGGTGTCGATTTATAGAATTTGTGGATGATATATTTTTATTTATTAATTAATCCTTAATTTATGGTTATATAATAATTTATATCTTTAAAATAGATTATAATATATTTTTTTAATCATATTTAATGTTTTAGATCAATAATATACATAATATGAATTATTATAACAAAACTAGTTTGTGATTGTAAGAAAATGCAAAAATAATCTTAATGATTATCTCTAATGGTTTATATAATGATTCATCCTCATACCATATAACCAAATGAAATGAATAAAAATTTAATATTATAATTTTTCATTTATAAAATTTAATTTAAATCTTGTACAACTATTCTCAGTTTACATGATTTTTCATACATATATACAAGTAAACCTATCATGAAATCCACAGAAATGGATGCCCCTGAATAATGATATAATATCTTATAACTCATAAAAAGGGAAATAAATCAACTTTATAGAATTATAATAAATAAAATAAATTTATAAAATGTTTTTAATTAATAAATTAATCAATTAAATCTGATTATAGAGGTTATTAAAGTTAATTTCAAAAAACATTCAGACCTATGTTATGGGTTTTCTTAACTCACTTTTATTTTAGCGTGGTTTTCTTTATTCACCACTATTTCTTGTATGTTTTCTATGTATACATACATCTGATTTAAAATATCATTATAATATTTATATTTATGTTATACAATTATTCTTTTATTTTTCATTGATTTTATGAGACATACGATTTTACATTTTTCAAAGTGGTTAGGGATTCTCCTTGAACTTCCATTCTTAATTTAGGTTCTACTTTCTTTCTATTTAGCCAAATGGAATTGTTAATTATTATTATTTACTCTTCCTAAATTATTTTTTTTCTTCTAATTATATTTACCTAACTCATTTCTTCATTATTTTATTGGAAATATATGTTTCATAAGGATCCTTTTTTCAATTATTCCTGATATGAAAAATCGACTAAATGGAACTTCCCAATATCTTACCCATTATCAAGTACCATACATAATTTTTTTTAAGCATCCAATTTTTTCAAATATAATTAATATTATGTTAAAAACTATCTTTTTTAATTCCTATTTTATACAAAAAATTATTCTTATTTCTAATTTAATGTCTCTTTAATAATTTCCCTTAAACCACACAAAAGAGCGTCATTTATAATGTATCTTAAACTATCCTTTTACAAGTTTTTACTTCAATTGGAATTTATTAATTATGATGTTGGCAAATTTTACATTATGAATGTACAATTATGATTTAAATCCATTCTTTTATAGACACCATTATGATATTCCCTTTGGTTATGATTTATTTTACACTTTTTCCTTGTGTGTGGTGTATATAATATTCAGTTTTATTTGTGATCATCATTCACTAAATATCCATATTTAATGTATCATAGACAATATTGTTGCCCAATACATGTTCCATTTTTACATATGGTCTATTAATTGAGTGTTGTTTTAATTGGGGAAATATTTTTGAATATGTACCCTCTACTAAATATAGATATTTTGATAAGTCATTTTGCTCATGAATTATGTCTATGTATGAAGAATGATTTGGAATTGTAGTGATGGTTGGGGCTCATTACAACCCCTCAATGAATTGGAAGGTCTAATGAGACAAAATAGAAATTTAAACCATTTTTTTGTTTCTAAACATAATTTTATTGTGTTTTACCAACAAACATAAACCATATTGATGATATAATGGATCATGTACTAGATACATGCAGTCTAATTAATAAGAGTTTTCTTCATTCAGTATTCAGTTATTAATTTCTTCGATGTTTTCACAATGATAAAATATATGGATACATTATCATTCTCAATGTATTAATGTAATTTTATTATCATATTATTTATCGTTATATAATTTCTATTCCTTATTGACATTACATCATAAATTATTTTTTCATATAACACTTTGTGAGTGTTTGATCTCACCCTTTAATTGTTTTCCTTCCCTAGGTTGTGGATATGAAATCATTTAATAAGTTACTATAAGTAATTTATTTTATTTTATTATTTTTATGTTTAATTATAAATGTAATAAGGGAACCATGTATGTATCATGTTACTTGAATACTAATAAACTGAGCGATCCATAGTGATGCGATATATTGAATCTATTCTATCGTAATAAAACGACCAATGAGTATAGTCTTCTGGGGTTGTGGTTACCACAGTTTGTATAATAGAATGTATAGTAGAAACCTTTTGAACTATATTTATAATTTTTTTGGGAACATAACCCTAAGATATAATTTTAGGAAAGTCATAGAATAACATACTAGAGTTTTTAGTATGTTAGAGATTACATTGGTCTGCCTAGAAATATATACTTATATGGATACTATAAGTGTATGTGGTTTTGGCATAGATGTACCTAAGGGGCAACAACATTGAGAAGGTGCATTAGGACTAAATCAATGTAACCTAGTACAAAAAAATGGATCGTACTACTCAACTAGTTTGACACAACCGAGGTATATGACTAGAATAATTCACATTCTCATTACAAACCATTATAATGGATTTTTATATAGTTATATACTGAAAGAAAATATATTTATTATTATGAGATTATCTATGCATAAATTTTTCAGTTTATTTTTAGTGTTTTTCTTGTGAGAAATTATGCATAACCTAATTTGGTGTGTGAAATTATTTAGAAAAGGGTCCCAATATAAGAAAACTAATCAATACCTGCCAAAAATGTAGGGATTTTCCGTTTGAGCTAGGATACATAGTTAGTGTTGGAGTTGATATGATCATTACCATGTTAGGAAAACATATATTGGTTATGATGAATAAATTTATTACATCTATGTTTGATGGTATTATGCAGAAAAATCCCCCATGTTTTAGTGAGACTATTAATCTAGTGGTAATTGAGTAGTGGATCATGTCCCGTGAAAAGATATTTCATACATTGGGGTGAAATGAAAATGAAAAGGTAGTACTAAAAATATATTACCTCAAGGGTGATGTTAATAAATGGTTGATTATGATCAATGATACCGAGGAGGGAGATGAAATAGAAGTCATGTGATGAACAAATCTAAAAGAAACACTGTTCAAAATATACTTCCCTCATGAGAAAAAGACTGATATGAAGATTAAATTCATTAGATTAAAGGAAAGGGAATATAAGAGTGTTAATTACTATGAGTATACCTTCATATTACTATCCAGGTATGCTATAGATAACATACATTATCTAGAATACAAGATTCATCATTTTTTTAGATCATAAACTAATTCTATGAATGGAACGTGATTCTCAATTATTTTAATCATATGATTAAATAATATTATGTTACATCAAAATGAAGAATGAATTTTATAGATCTGATGTGCTTAAGATAAATTAGGAGAACAAGAGTTTATCTGATAACCATGGAAAAGTTGAATCATCCAATATGATTAATGGAATGAAGAAATTTCCATTATGTGAATTTGTGGAAATAATGAACTAGAAATTTTCGTGAATGGAATTGGCATTTCCTATAATTTTTTGAGAAAAAGTTCATCGATATAATGACTTCAAGGGGAAGAAAAATCAATTTTGTTCAATGCATCAACTGTAATGAAGTGGGTCATTATTCAAGACATTATCCCACGTGTTAGGGGAATATACCAGAAAAGCGGCCAAGGGGAGATATCCACGTTTATGTTATCACCATAGATGAAGTATAAGTACCCAATGATGTGGTGGAAAGTACATTAATAATATTATATAACATCATTTATTTTATTCAATATCAACTAACTCTTTTATATACACCGAATTTTCTAGGAAAATTATGAATTTTACTTTTGATTTAACAAGGGATTTATTAATTATAACCAATAAGGAATTCTCATTGTAACAAAAAAGTGTCATCAAACAACCTTTATAACACATAAATGTGATTTACTTACTGATCTAATCATAATACCTATGATTTACCTTGATATAATTATCATTATGGAATTAATTTAAAAATATAATGTGAAGTTTTCTTACAAGATAAAATATATTATGATTTGTGAAGATGATGTAGAACCCCTTATCTTTAGAGTAGAAACTTCATCATTTAATTATTATCAAGATCTAACCCTAGTAGCTATATTGAATGAAAATCATGGGAAAACTAGAAAAAAATATCTATGGATGATGAAATTCATCTTAAAATTGAGAATTTATAAATTTTACATAAATACATTGATGCATTTCTGGAGGATTTACCTGGACACCCTCAGAGGATGAAGTGAAAATTTCTTGTTGATCTAATCCATAATGAAAGACCAATATCAAGGACTTCTTATAGAATGGCCACTGTAGAAATGGTTGATTTTAGGAAATCACTAGAGGAGTTGAGTAAGAAATGATTTGTTATCTCTATTTTTTCTCCATGGGGATCCCCTGTTATTTTTATTGAGAAAAAATATGGATCCTAGAGGTTTCCCATCAACTATAGAGAAATCAATGCTATTACATTAAATAAAAATTATCCTCTACCTCAAATTGATGATTTATTTGATCAAATTCATGGGAATCCATTTATTTGGGAGATTTAACATAGTTCATGATATCATACAATGCATGTAAATAATGATGATCTTCAAAATTATGTAGTTCAAACCAGGCATAGACATTACGAGTTTACAATAACACTATTTGGAAAGACTAATTCACCCTATGTTTTCATAGATCAAATGAATTGAGTATTCAAGTAATATCATGATTATATTTTAATGGTTTTTATTGATGATATCATTTTGTACTCAAAAAGTGATGAGGATCATGTGAACCACATGCAGATTGTTCTAATGATTCTTATAAGAAGAGTGTTATGTGGGAAAATTAGCAAGTGTGAATTCTGGAATTAAATAAATTAATTTCATGGCTATATTGTCTATATAGATGGGAGATCAGTTGATCATTTAATGAAAAACAAAATAAAATAATGGCCTATACCAAAAAAAATAATTGAGCTATGTATTTTAATTGGATCAGAATGTTATAATAAGCGCTTTGTTCAAAAGTTTTCCCAATTGGATAACCTTCTAAAAAAGCTCACATGTAAAGGGGTTATGTTTGTATGGAAAAATGATTATACACAATGTTTTAAATAATTTATGAGAATATTAGTCGACACTCCAATTTTGACTGTTCCGTTAGGAAATGATGGGTTTCTGATAAAGAGTGATGCATCGATGAATGGGATACGTTGTTTCCTTATTGAAAAAATATGTTATTTCATATGCATCAAGGAATCTAAGGAATCATGAATAAAATTATTCTTCTAATGATCTAGAGTTATCATCTATAGTCTTTTCTCTAGAGATATGTAAATAATATATAGATGGTGAAATATGTGAGATATATATTGATCATAATAATTTTAAATGAATTTGTATACTGAAATAAATCAACATGATAAGATGTGATTGATTTATTTAATCAAAGAATATGATTTCTCAATACACTTCATCGAGGAAAGGAAAATAATATACCTTATTCATTATTCTAGAGAGATCATGGATTACTGAACAAAATGATGATTGAGAATGATCCTATATTAATTGATATAGTAAAAATGGCTACATGAATTTTTCAAGAAAGAGATACACTACACACTTTTCAAATGATTGTTAAACCATATTTTTCGTAAAACATAAAATCTCTCAATCTAATGATGATAATATTCAAAATAAAATTAATGCTGTTAAGAATAAATTATTGGTAGACTTCATATACGAGGATTAATGTTTCATATTTCGGAAGAGGTTTTGTGTCCCATAAATTAAGGTGGTAAAAAATTGAAATATTATATTATTCTCATTACTCAGACATCTCTATACACCATGGTAGTTCCATGATTTATATAGATCAAAAGTTCCATTTTTGGTTGGATAACATGAAGTGGGAAACTGCTGACTATGTGTCATTAGGATTAGTTTTTCAACACGTTAAGGCTAAGAGACAACATCCCAGAGGAGTCTTGTAACCTCTATATATTCCTATGTGGTAGTGGGATGATATTATGATGGACTTTTCCAATGGACTATCAAGGATGCCCAGAAGTAATGAATCAATATGGGTTATTATTGGTCATCTCACAAAATCAACCTATTTTACTTCTATAGGAGAAGATTTACCTCTTGAGTGCCAAGAATGACTCTATATTAATGATTTTGTAATATGTCATGGGGAACCTGTATAGATTTTTTATGATCAAGACCCCCATTTTACATCAAAATTATAGAATAGTGTTCAGAAGGCTCTAGATATAGATCTTAATTTAACTATTTATTATGACCCTCAAACTGATGGATAGACAAAAAGGACAATTCAATCATTGAAAGGTATGTTGGGATCATGATCACATGACTTTTAAAGTTATGTCAGATAAGTATTTACCTTGGGTATAATTTTACAAGAATAATATTTTCTATTATGGTATTCAAATGCAACAGTATGAAGAATAATTTTGTAAAATATGTCGAACTACAACTTGATAGGTTGAAGTTGTTGAGATGAAACTTATGTGAGAATATATTATTGAAAAGACAACGATGAAGGTAAATACTATTCTAGCTCATATAAAAATGGATATTATAAAGAAAAGGAGTTATGCTAACAACTAGAGAAAAGATATGGAATTTCAAGTTATAGATTATTTCATTACAAGGAAGTATTTAATAATTTTTTTAAGAAAAGATAAATAATCCCTAGGTACATTGGACCATTTGAAATTCTGGAAATAATTGGTGCTATTGAATACCGATTAGAAAATTCCACAATTTCACTCCCAGGTTCATGATGTGTTTTAAATATCATTGTAAAATAAGTGCATACTAGACCAAACACATGTACTCACCTATGATGTAATAGAACTAGAACCTAATTGGTCATACTGTGTAGTGCCTACTGAAATTCATGATATAAGAGGGAAATTATTGAGAAATCGGACAACTGCTAGAGAAAATCAGTTTCATATGATTTGTAATTGTGGTTTTCAGATTACAATTGATACTTACAACTGATTTCAAGAATTGGGTTCTGATGTGAAGAATGTGTGTCCTAAAATGAAGGAAGTCCACAACATGCAAGTTGTTAAAGAGGATGTTTTGAGGAAGGAGCTGGATGTTGGTAATGTTTCTATTGAGTCACCATGGTATTTGGATATGGTTGATATTAATGGGAAATATGAGCAGAACTGAACCCTGACTAATGCTTGCCAAGCGGTGGTAATTACTGGAAAATGGGGGACGTCTCAATCAGTGACAAAGAAAATAATTGTGACCTGGAAAAGCCTTCATTTAGTGATTTTTTCAAGGATGAGAATAGAAAATATGGAAATTAGGAAGCTCCCCTAGTTAAAAGAAGAACAAGGAAGGTTAATTCTGACTAGCCAAATCTGGTGTCAACTAGATCCAATACCAGGAAATCCGTTAAGGAGTTGATATCCTTAGAGAAACTAAATCTTAGACAGAAGTATGCGAAGGTCCTAAAGCAATATGAAAGCTCTGAAAGGGAATCTTCTACTATGAAGTATTTCATATATCAAGGGTGTGGTGAGGGGTATGACTTATATAACTAGTAATTGGTTTTTCTTGGGTGTTGTGTTTGCAAACGTTTCTTGTTTCTTTCTTAATAAATGTTCAGAGGCTTTACCTCTGACTGAGCTTTTCTGTTATTGACAAATCAGACTAATTTTATGGTAAAGGTTCTTCGGAGAATTAATCAAATGGAAAAAAGAAACATGGTAACCTGATTATTTTATGAATAAGAACCACCAACATATGTTTAGAGGGAAATATTCATGAAAAATTTTGATGAAAATTTTCTGAAGGAGTGAAGAATATAACATCCAATGTTTTTATCGAATGTATCTTCTTAAATGAATTCATTTTAGTTCTTATGTTTTACACAAAACAAGTTTAAATGAATAGTTATATACCATTAAATAGTAACTTTAATGATTAAATAGTAATGTGACCAATAGGAATAGTTGTTTGACCATTATAATAGTATCTTCAACATTGAATGTGTAATAATAATATAGGTATCTTATAAAATAAAATATATTTTATTTATATAACAGAATAAGTAAATAAATGTTTTAAAAAAGATAAAATATGTGTTTTTATTTTTATAACTCATAAATATTTAATTTACATTTTATAATTAAAATAAATATTTAAAAGAGAATATTTTTCCCTGAAATAGAATCATAAATTATTATTTTATTTTCTAATGATTATAATATAATTCTATGATATGTTAATTAGTTTTTAAATGTGATGTAAAATTAGTTAATATTTTAAAATATGTATTTTTAAATAAATGATAATTTTATTTAAAAATTATTTTTATCATATTAAAAAATTATTATTTTTTAAATTGAGTTCATTTTTTAATTCTACTTATTGAAAAATGGTAAGGGTGAATTATGGGATTATTTTAAAATTGGTGAATATTTTCTGAATAGTGAAATACTATAATTTACCATATTTAATAAATTCATGAATTATTGAGTCATTGTTGACGTACGGATTATATAAGCCCATAATTTTCAACTATACTTATTATTAAAATATATTTAGTGATAATTCTCAAACTATTCATAATATTGAAACAAAATAATAAACAAAAGAATATAATATTCAAATAACACCTCTCTCCTTCTCTTTATTTTATTTTGGATAATCCAATTTTAAGTGTTGAGGGGGATCCCTTATAGGACCCCTAGTCCAACAGAATAAGGCCCACACATGACCCCTTACATGAAATTAAATGTGCATAACATATCACAGTTGAGACTTTCCCTCCTCTACATCTACATCTTGAAGGCGCCTAACTCCCAATCTCACATGGTTGATCATATAGCATTTCCATGTGAAGAGATGTAAGGTGCCTAGTCCTGATGGTAGTTTCCATACCCTCTCATTCTTCCAATCTGGTTAGTTCTGCTCTAGTGGTTGATTTTTTTGCTCTGAATACATGTTTGTGCCTACTTCTGTATGGTCTTCCCCTATTTTGGGCTTTTATGTTCCTTAAATCCCTTGTGTCTCGAAGGCCATTGGTGACTTGAAGGACCACAACCTGAAGGCCATGTACCCATGAGACCCATAGGCCCAAAATGGTGGCCCGAAGGCCCAAATCAGATGAATATTGATGGATTCTATAGTAAAAAATAGTACCCATTATAGTAATACTATATTGACCTGAAAATTGACCCTCAATCAAATTTGATCATGGGTCTCTTTGATGCCAAGATGGAGCCTCTACCACTCAGGTACAAGCTCATTGGAAACACCCCTCTCCTCTACTATAAATACCACCACTCACCACCTCTTCTTTTAACACATATTACGTCTAGAGTCATGCCTTATTTCTACCTAATCCTAGTCCAGAAAACACTTACCCATGTCTAGGAGGTTCTGGTCCCAATAAAACAATAAAACCATAGTACCATAAGGTGTTTTTCAAAGATAATATTTCAAGAGGTATAAACATATTTTCTACTCTTTTAATTTCATTTCAATTTCTTTTCTAGGATTATGAAATTTTGGGATCAGCTATAGAAAAATGTATGATAAATACAATATCTTATATATACTTGAATTTTATTATGTCAATGTAAAATATACCATCTTTTCTCTTCTCCTCCTCCATATTATATTAAAAATCAAAGCATTGTTTGTGAGGTGCCTATTTATCACCATTATGGACGACGTGTTTTTGTTTTTCTATTGTGAATTAAAGTCTCATATTAAAACCATTTATTTTTTTATGAATGATTATTATATAATTATTACATCTTATTGAATGTTATATATCCAAAATTTACATAATATTAATTAATAAAACAAAACTAGTATGTGATGATAAAAAAATTCCAAAATATTCTAAATGATTATCACTAAAATTTTATCTAACGATTCCCTATATTACCAAAAAAATAAATGAAATATATAACAATTTAATATTATTAAGGTCAATTAATGGCATATAATTTCATTTTTGGATAACTGTTCTAATTTTACATGATTTTCCATACATATATAATATTAAATCGGTTATGAAAACAAAGGAAATGGATGCTCTTGAATGGTAAGATTGTATCTTATAAATATTAAAAATGAAAATAAATGAACTTAATAAAATTATAATTAATAAAATAAATATAAATAATGTTTTTAATTTATTAATTAATATATTTAATATATTTATCCATAATTTTAATAACAAGTATAGAACACATTTAGACCTAAGGTATGTGTTTTCTCATTTCACTTTTATTTCTATGAGATTTACCTTATTCAAGAATAATTTTTATGTGTGGTGTAAATATATATACATTTAATCTATAATATCATGAAAATATTTTTATTCATGGTATCTAGTTTTCCATTTTTATGTTTATTTATTTTATGGTATATACAGTTTAAAAGTTATTAATGTTGTAAGGGATTCTCCCTGAACTTCCATTTTTCATTTGGTTTATGATTTCCCTTTCTTCAACCCAATGTAATTATTAATTATTATTATTATGTAATCTTCTTAAATTCTATGTGTATTTTAGAATTATATTTTCCTATCTCAATCATTCTTTATTTGATGGGAAATACACCTTTTATAAAAATATCTTTTCAATTATTCGGGATATGCAATCCCGATTAATTGTAACTTCCCAATCACTTACCCATTATCAAGTACAATCCATAATCCAATTAAAGATGCCTATTTCTTAAAAAAATTAATAATTTTATCACAGAAAACAATTTTTTTTAATTTTGGTTTTATTCAAACTATTATTCCTTTTTACCATTTTGGTTGATTTTTAGTACATTCCTTTAAACCGCACAAAAGAGGCTCATTTCTAAAGTTTCTTAAACAACACTTTTTCATGTTTTTACATAATTTGAATTTAATAAATCATGATCTAGGCATACCATTCATTATTAATGTCCATGTGGTATTTAAATCCACCCTTTTGTGGACATCATTTTCATATTTCATTTGGTTATGCTTTCTTCACAACTTATTCTTTATGTGTTGTGTACATATTATTCCCATTCATTTCTGATCATTATTTATTTAATATCCATATTTCATGTATCATGGATATTATTATTGCTTTATCCATTTATTAGTTTTTACAGATATGTCTTCTTTGAATATTGTTTTAATTGGGGAAATATTGATGAATAAATATCCTCTACACAATATGTATATTTTGATAACTCATTTTTTTCATGAATTGAATCTATGTATGAAGAATGATTTTGAATTTGAATAATGGGTTTGTCCCACTATATCCCCTCGATGCATTGACATGTATCTTGAGATAATTTTTTTTTGTAAAACACAATTTTCTTTGTTTTCAAATAGAATCATATGTGCTTGTACCCATAGACATAAAAAACCTTGATAGTATAATGGTTAATGTTCCAGATACATGATGTCCAATTAATAATATTTATTTTTATTCAGTATTCAATTATTAATTTCCCTGAAGTTTTCTATATGATAAAATCTATGGTTGAATTATCATTCATAGTGTATTTTTGGGATGTTTTTTAGATTATTTTCATTACCTTAATATTTATTCCTTATTGACATTACATTAATTTTTATTGTTTTTCATTCAACCTTTATCAAGCATTTGAGGTCACCCTTTTATTTGTTTTCCTTCTCCTATTCATGAAGATATAATCTTTGATTATATGTCAAGAATATGTTTGTTTTATTTAATTATGTTTTATGTTCAATTTGGAATATTATAAGCAAACCATTTATGTGTCTAGTATCATAAAGACTACTAAATTGATCGATCCTTAGTGATGTGATCTCTTGTATCTAGCCCATTGTAATAAAATGAACACCAAATCTGGGATACTGGATTTAGAGTTTTACATAAAAAACATCCCTTTAATTTTATATAAATCCCATAAAATATCTTTTTAGTGTTAATAACTAATAAATTTCTCTATCTACATTTATTCAACTAGATTTAACTATTATTAATTAATTTAACAATTCCAAATATGAAACATACATTTTTTTATTGTGGGTTAAAAATAATGCAATGCTCATGTATTTAAGAATGTACAAAATTATTTTATTTTACATGAAACCCATTTTTAATATCACATGCTATATTAATGAAAATTTTTCTTCAGATATATGTGGAAAATATGAATTTTGAAATATAAAGTCTGCACCCTGATATCACTTTAATGAATTTGGTAAAGATTTAATCTCTAATGATGACATGTTTTATTATACCATTGGTGAATAACATTGGAAATTATATTTAATGACACATTTGAGAAAATACTTTGTGAAATTATTATGAATTTCTTATTTATATGGTGTATCTATATTTCCTTATTATACTTCACTATAATTATATTATGATATGCCTCATGTTCTCAAGATTATTACCAATTGATATTCATTATGAGGACATACTATAAATTTCCTTTTTTTATTCCCTAAATAGGATTTATGATCACACAATTTTTTAATCAATGTCCCCATGATATGATATGTAGTAAAAGTTAGATAATATGAATCTATCAATATGAATTTCAAGTACATTAGAAGAAGGTTTATGTTTTTCATGTATAATGTTATATATTTCCAAGAAAAAAACCTCAAAAAACCTCTATGTTATTAAATGTTGTACCAAAAAATGAATGTATTATGTAATAAAAGGGGTAATTTTATAGTTTGAATCATATATAGGTTTATCTTTTTGTATAAATTAGGGCTATAAAACATTAGTAAGGACCCCATGGATAAGTATAGATGTAGAAAAACATCATAATATTTTTTTGAAATATATAGAGAGTGATTTCCAAGAAATAAAATCCATATGTGGACAATATAAGTGGATGTGGACTTGGAATAGTTTTACCAAGGGGTACCAACACTAAAAGTGGATCACTAAGTAATAACATAATATTTATCTACATCATGATAAATTTTCCTTTCTGCATACATGGATTGACACACCCAGGTGATATTATTTGTTTAATCACATGATTTTTATAAACAATTATGAAGGATATATAGATGATGAAATTTTTTATGAATTGAAGTATATAATCCAAAAATTATTATATTATTTAATTTAATGATTAATATATAAATTTTAAAACATCATCATGATGATGAATTATTTATCTCAGGGCATGAATAACATCATAAACCATAGGAAGTGTGATGCTTCACAAAGAAGAAAAAACTGACTATTGAATACTCTATGCATCAACAACCACCTATTTTTAGTAAAAAAAATAAAATCCAATAATTACAAAAAATCGATCAATACTATATGAAATATATTTTATATAATACATTATTATAACCATTATAATAGAAAATTTGATGTATATAACTTAGAGGTAGAATCTGATCAGTGTTGGGAACTGATCTAGAACATAAATCTAAGAAATGAGGTGGAATCCATTGAATATGAAGTCTTAAAAATGTTATTATAAAACATCTATTTTCTTTATTACCATGGATCCAAGATAGAGAGGTAATTATTTATGTTAAAACACAAGGATTAAAGATTATTTTGGAGTTATGAGATGAAATTTACAAGGATTGTGTGAAAAACATCAACTATTGTCATCAATTTTCATATGAATATTGAAAAGTTCTTTGGTTGATTGAGACCCAATCTATTGAAATCATCAACAATGAAAGAATTGAGAGTTATTAAGAGATAGTAAGATGTTCTATCAAATTTTAAATTGAGTTAAATGATTCCTAGTGGACACATGTATTTAATTAAAATACCATATATATGTTCTAATGTTTTGGAAATAATGCATAATGAAAAAAGTACAACATTTTATATATAAAAAATGTTAAGAATAATTTGGGGAATTTTCTCAAGGAAGTGTAAATTGGTATAAGTATGTAAGAGATGACCATATTTCCTATAATTTTCATGGTGTGGTGATTTCTAAATATCTCAATGTAAATGATAAATGAAAGATGGTTCAAGATCATCCATAAATTTTAATGCCTCCAGTGTGGACAACATGGGTATTTTTCAAATCAAAGTCTAAATCAAAAGACAATGGTGGGTAAACACCATAAACAATACCATTAAAAAAATAGTTAAATTTCATCCAATCACAATACCATTTCATGATTTAGTACCTATATGTAAAGTGGTGGAAGGTGCACTCATTTTCCAATCAAATCGAGTAAGTAAATTGTTTGAATCTTATACTAACAGTTCATTATTTCATCCATGTTCAAAAAGGATATAGTATAAGGACCAAAACGTATAATGGTAGATTTATCAATAAAAAACTTAGAATAAATATTAAATAATAAAAGATATATTGGTATTCCCTTATTGAAATTGTTTATTTAAATCTCTCCACAAACCTGGTGGACATTCCAATAGTTCAATTTGACATAATACATTGGACAGAGTGGTTTTAAAAGTATAATTCGAAGATAAACTTTCTGAGAAATGAAATTTCTGTTATCTTGATGGTAAAACCCAATTTTTTCTTTTAAGTTGATATATAAAAATCCATGTCTTATAAAGAACCATATGTTATCTCATTCTTTATGGAAATAATTTGTGAAGAAGGTAACAAAAGATAATGTATAAAGATAATACATGTATCCATTATTTTGGAATACATTGATGTATTTTGTATAGAGTTACATGGAAATCCACTATAAATAGTGGTAATGTAATTTGTTGAACTCATACATGGATCCAATCCAATATTTATAACCCTATATAGAATGTAAACTGTGGAGTTATAGGAGTTAAAGAATTAACTATGAGATCACATTGAATAATGTTGTATTCCACCAAGTGTGTCTCATTTGGGAGCACAAGTTATATTTATAAATAAGAAATATGGGTTCATGTGGATATTTATCTATTATATAGTTTAATTAGATAATAATAATGAAAAAATACCCTCTCTCATGGATTTATGATTTTTTACCAGCTTTGAAGTGATTAATTCTATTCTAAGACTGACCAATAATATGGGTATCATCAGTTAAGGGTGAATAATGAATATATAATAAATTTTAAATTCAGAAAAATATACGGGCCTTATGAGTATGTTTTTATTCCCTTTGGAATGAAACATTTCCCTAAAATATTTTTGAATTTGATGAATAGTCTTTAAGTAATACGTTGAATAATTTACAGCTATCATTATTGATGATATTATGATATATTATTAATTTTTTGAGGATAATTATAAAAATATAAGGATAATATTATAAACTCCATGGAATGAAATAAATTTAGTTAAATTATTAAATTTTTGTTCTAGATACAACAATTTTAATTATCAGGGATCATTCTATCTAAGAAATGAATATTAGTTAATCCAACCATGAAAAGGCTGTAGAGGTGTGGTCACAACCTATAATAGTAAATGTGATTCATAGATTCATTGGCTTAATGAGATACAGTAGATTTTTTTTTGAAAAACATTTCTATTATTTATAATCCATGAACCAATTTAACTCAGCAGATTTACGTTTATATGGACAAATGAGTGTGGAGAAATTTTCCAAGAACTGAAGAAGAGGTTGGATAATGTGTAACACCCAGAGAATTTATGAAATGTTTTTTTCCAAATAAAATAATTTTTTAGATATGATTTAATTAAATTATTCCTTGGGTTTAGCTTATATTAAATGAAATAATGCTTTTATTTTTCATTACATGAAACACTGAGTTTATATTATGTTACATGAAACACGAAATTTAAACAAAATATGACATACTATTAAAATATTATTATTTAATATGATAGTTATAACTTAGCCATCTAAAAGGAGGGTATGAATAATATTTACTAAATTATTAAAACATGGTTTACATATAGATAAGAAATTAATTCTTTAGTGACCAATTAATTAGAAATTAAAATAAAAAATATTTTAAAATAAAAGAAATCTTTTTGATAAACTATTTTTCTAAAGACCAACACATTTTGGCTCAATAAATTATAATAATAAATTTTTCTGAATAATTTGAATGAAATATTAATATTATATATTCAACAAAATTTTTAACATTCATCTTATTATTATTCCGTATAATATATATAATGAAATCCAATTTTACCCTTAAAACTGAATTTTTTTCCAAATTTGATTTAACCCCTATTGCATACATATTTTAAAATTCATTTTTTCAAAATTTTTAAAAATTATTTTATATTTTAAAAATTATTTCTTAAATAATAAGGTGAAAATTATGTTTTAGTAAATTGTTTTTAATATTTCTGAAAATATAATTTTTAAATAAATACAAAAAAATATATTATTCATTAAAAATTTTCATTTATTTTATAGAATTTAAAAACAAAAAAAGGTTTTAATATGGTTTTAAAAGTTAAAATATTAAAATTATATAAATATTTTAATCCAATTTAATTCATTTTAATAAATTTAATATTTAATTTTGATATAAAAATGTTTTAATCCATTGAATTAGAAAACTAATTTCTTATCACATCATCATATTTAATTTTAAATTAAATTATGCCACTTCCATGAGTTGAATTTTTAAAAATGGATTACATATTTGGAATAATAATTATTATTATTATATATGGTTATTAATATAATTGTTGAACTTAATTATTAGTAAAAACAGTAAATATTATTTACGTTTGATATGTTAAAAATTTGTTTACCGTGGGGTTATATTAAAATGGCAAGTGTATTAAATGAAACAAAACATATAAAAATCCAATTAAATGGCCATATTATAACATTATAATCTCCAAGGTTATATAATTACTCTTAGTTGAGACTTTTTACATGTAATAAATTTGGGTACACCATTTTTATTTAAAATATTATTAGTGTGAAGCTCACCTCACTTATAAAATGCCCCCTATCATCTTCTCTTCACACATCCTATACAATTTGTTTCTGAAAATACCTCCCCAAATATATTAATAATACCCATGTTGACATCATATATTCTTTTTTTATATCTAAATCTAATCTTGAAATAATTTAGTCTTAACCTAAATAGGTTGTCTGAAAAAGAGGTAATGTTTTTATCTTTACATTTGTAATTTACTTCTTTTTTTAACTCCATAAAATATTATTCAAATACTATAATATAATAACAATAGTATATATAATATTAATAGATGTTATTATTTTAATGACATAAACTCTATGCATATCATATTACTTCAATTGAGATGTGAAATCATCATTAATGTGTACGATAGACTACCTCTAAACAAACAAATGTTATTCTTTTTCCAACACGACCTCTCAATAATGGGTATTACAATAAATTTAATATTAATATATTAAATTTATGATATTATAATTCTTATGTAATTATAATAAAACATCTACCTACTTACCTCCCTAATTGTTGGAAAACAATAACGTCGCTCATGTGTTTGGCAGACTACTGCCTTATGAATCGATGTGATGTGTTTTTCCTTCTCAAAATTACATGGTTGGTAATATGGATTTTTTTAATTGAATATATATGATATTTTTAACATAATAATACCACAAAAAAATTATATCATATATAAATTTTCGCATTCCACTCCATGATGGATACAATATCATTGTTCATGTATACGACAGACTACTACCTCGCGAAGTGATGTTATTCATTTTCATTATCTCTTTGAATGGAAGGTAAAAAAAGGTATATTTAATTAATATATGTGATATATCTTAGATGAAAATTATTCTATTAAGGTATTATATTATTTACCTTTATTTTTTTAATCTTTATAAAAACTGGAGATAATGTTCATGCATACGTATGACCAAACATCTCTCTTAACATTGAATTTTATTTTCTATCTCTAGATTTTATGGATTAATATAAATTCATATATAATTAATATAAAATATATTTATATCATGTTTAACATTATAAATATTATTTAACTATCACTATAGTATTTGGATGATAAATACAAATCAAAACATACTTGAAAAACAATGCAGTTATTACCCAAAGCGTGATTTTAATAAAGAATTCTTAAAAAATGAGTAATAAAAGTTCATAATAAAATAATATATTGTATGATATATATTTAGGAATAGTTATATAATTTATTTATACTAAACTTATATTTATTATATAAGATGTTTTAATATTTTTTATGGAAGTTGAGACTTATAGCATGTGGTTTTCTTCTCACTTTTATTTTCTATGAGACACATTCCATATTCACCATGTGATACATTTATGTAGTGTGTATACTGAAAATTAATGTATTTTATGATGATTATCATGAAAATTAGTTTTATTTAAATAAATTTTCTAGGATATCTATTTATTGGGGTTTATGGATGAAAAGATACCAATGCAGTAAGGGTTTTTATATGAATTTACCCTTTTGAGAAATTTGTTGTATTATGCACCTATATTTTTTATGAGTTGTACATACTACACCTTTGATATGTTTTATCATGAATTAAATTATATTTATGATATTGTTTGTTTAATTTAATTTTGTCATTTCATGGGGCTTATGATTCAATGTTACCAAAGTGGTAATGGTTTTCTGATAAAATATCTCCATTTATATTTATTGTTTATGTTTATTCATCCAATGAAGAAAAATAATTATCCAGATATCAAGAAACTCATGAATATTATTCTCCTTTGACTATTTTATAAGGATACATGTTTTCCCTCAATTTTTCCCTCTTTATGTAGTAAGGATTTCAAAGTATGTTTTCTAATAAATCATCTTTATTTCTGTCCTCTGTTAAAAACCCATTTTTATTAAAAAACCATGTTTTCAATTTTTTTAAAAATTTAAAAAACATTTATTAAAAAAAAATTTGCCATTTTTTACATTTTTTTATAATGGTTTTGAAGTAATTTTCTTCTCATACCCAAACATGGCATGTTTGGATATAACAAAAAAAAATGAAATGGATCATTATTTTGGCATGTATGATATGTATGCAATTTCTTACTATTATAACCAATCAATGTTTTAATGATTACATTAAAAGTTTTAATTTTTATTTTAAAAGTAATATATTTTATAAAATTTAGTTTCAAATAAGGTTATATTCAAAGAATGATTATTTTTTTGATGAAATGTTCCTAGTGATAGTTTAAAATAATTTTCCATCTAAGATGACATTCTATTATATTTCATTTATATAACTAGGGATATTATCCAATGAAACAATTATTATTATTTATCCATATGGTTTATGATTACGCGGAAAATATTTTAATGAAACCCGATTTTTCCCATGGTTTAGAACATGATAAAATGAATTTTAAAATAGAATATTTTTCCACAGGTTATATTTTGATGAAATGATGAAATAATTATGAAACCTTGTTCATTTACACTGGTTATTTTATAATGAAATGTTTATAAAACACATTTATTTTCTTGGTTTTTTATAGGATTAGTTTTTTTGAACTTTTGGAACACATATGTATGATTTTCATTAATTGATGATTTTGACATATATATCCCTATAATAAATTTGATAAATACTGATATCTCATGAGATAAAAAAGACTCGAATGTTGAGTGAACCCAGTTTAGTGAAAGAATTTTTCCATTATGACAGTATTAGGAGTGAATCATAACTACTATGATAGTCTGTGTATTGAACCCATTACACAATGATGATTATAGAAATAATCATTAATGATTAAGGAAATTCTTTTCAATACTTATACATATCAAAAAATATGACTTAAGCCAATGTTATGCCTCGATGGCTCATGTTTTTTGATTTCTTTGGGATTTATGTCTTATAAATATCCAAAATACTTTCCATGACTCAATTTTATAATCAATGATTTTCATGATATGGTTTTCATATTTTATACTCATGTTCTCATAAACTTATTCTCATGCTATTCTTATGAATCTCCAATTTTACCCTTACTAAGCATATATTATCACCCTATATTATATTTCATTTCCCCATGTTTTAATGAAATGTTTTAAGTAGTGTATGTTTAAGAGGAGAACTATATGGGAAGATCGTTATGGGATGTGTTGAATACCTTTTAATAGATAAGAATATTCTATGTCTAGTATCTCAAGAAAAAATACCATTATAACCATTTGGAGGGTTTTTGTGTAACTTAATGACAATTAATCAAAAAATATTTAATATCTATGTATGAGAAGTTTAGTTTTGTATGATATTCAACTTCTAATGATGAATATTCTTATTTATGTTTTTTTAAACTCCATTTAATGTTTTTAATAAAACATTTCCTCGGAGTATGAGTATTCTTGAGGTGTATAGGGTTTAGGGGAAAAAATAAGGAAAATATTTTATACATTGTAGGTTTATGGTTGGTGCATGGTTGGTTCTAACCATGCGCCAGAACTGTACACCATCAAGAGGGGTGGTTCATAGTTGGTAAAAATGTGCATGCTGGGGGATAAAACAATATATTCTTACACAAATATAATTTTCATGGCAATCACATGGTTATTAAAACCCTGAGAGATCCAATTAGGCTATGTGACCAAGGCCCCCTTCGGATATTCAATGATTCATGGTTTGTCCAACCATGTAGCAAACCATTCACATCATTAATCATGTGGGTAATTTCATACATCTCCCCTTAGGATTTATGAATCATCAAAAACATTTCTACACTATTCATCTCATAGTAGACATGGTGATAAACCAAAACCTTTCAATCATTTGAAGGACTATTCTCTATCATTTCTATGAATTTTGGAGTACCTTAGGATACAAATCGAAGCCCTAGGATAGTCTAACACTCCAAATCCCTATAATTTCGTATTAGGGGCTCATATAGTTGTTTTTCACCTTACGATGCCCTAAATATCACTTTTCTATCATATTATAAATTTTTCCATTGAAGGTGGTTCTTTTTCAAATCAAGGTCTAGGATTAGTGAGAGTTTATCTATAAACATGAGGAAGGTTATCTATAAGTAATACCTAATTGTATTTCTTTTACTTTTTGTGTGTGGGGTTTTGATTGTGTGTTCATTTGCTATAAATCTAGTCACGTTTGTACTAGTTGTTAAATGGGTTAATTAAGAGAATAATTGAAACCATCTTAATCCCCATGAGATGTATTGAGGATGATTAGATCGGGATAAGGGTCAACCATGGGGTGGACCACAATCATGGTTATGTTATTCAGTTTTTAACTATTTAATTGAATTATTATGTGATAAAAACCAGTGATATGTGGTTTTATCATATTTTAACTAACAAGGAAATTTTTTGAATAATTTAAATACATTACATTAGATTTGGAATTGAAATAGTAAATTTAGTAAATGGTTAATAAATAATGATAATATGTATATGTTGGTGAGTGGGATGTAGATTAAAGCTCCATCACATAGGGTTAGGTTCGATTCAAGCTCTAAACCCATCCTTTTAGTGCACGAGTTAGGGTGTGAGAATGAGGCTCTATAACCCTAACAGATTCACCTAGCATGTTTAATAAGACTATGTATCCAAGGTATGTTGATGTTTATTTTTTTTTTAAATGAATTTCCATGTGATGTAGTGAATTTGAGTCCCCTTATGCCTAGATATATGGAGAACATGGCCAAAGTAAACATAATGAATATGGGTAACTCATGGAACTGATTTTTTAAATGTATAATGGTTTTCGGATAATGAAAATCCTTGATTTTCCTTTTATTATCTTTCTATACTATACTACTATGTACTTTTTTGGTTTTAGACTAGAAATTTTGTTGACAATGCTAGTGGGTCCCTACTAAGTTATACTCATACCCTGATCAGAATGCCATGGGGTACCCAAGAGAACATCATGATTGAAGTTATGGATTAGATAAAAGGACCTATTCTAAATGGTGTACGTTGGGATTAGTGATGTTCATGGATGATGGAATCAAACTTGGGGTCTGAAACAATTTTTGGGACTCATCAAATTGTATTTATTTTGGGTTTTCATTTGATTATTTCTACTTTATGACATGAAATAGAATATTTTCTATTTGGTTATGGGCATGTACCTAGTTTTGGAAAGAGGTTTTTTATTATTGTTTGTTATTTTCTTATATTCCATATTTTATAATTTACCTATTTTGGATTTAACAAATAAATATAGTATAGTGTCTGACATGTATCATTGGACTACTACTACTAGCAAAAGAATCTAACATATAGGGAGGTGTTCCTGAGGTCTTATAATAGACTGGACTGGGGCACGAGATTAGTTTTTCCCAGCATGGGTAGTAAAAAAATTCTATCATTGTTATTTTCATATTATTTAACATATTTTTGGAATGTTTAATAGATAATATGTAGTGTTTGGACTTGACAATGAACTCGTTCATATTAGTAGCAAACCCCTGTAAAATAATACCCATTTACATTGGGTGGGATTTCTATTCATGATAGTAATTATTATAGCTAAATGCTGTTTCACCATTGGGTTATGTTCTTAACATGTGGTTTTATTTATTTAGGGTATTTTAATCAGGGTCTAAAATGGTATGAGGTCATGAATTCATGAATCATTCTAAAAAATTTGGGATCACTATTATATGAATCATGTAAGGAACACATGATTTCTCATGTGTGGTTGGGTATGAGAATTGGAAATTAATTTAAAATAATATTTAGTTTTAATGAAAATGTGACTAATTGAGATTTTTTAGTTGCATTAAGAATTTAAATATGATTGTGAAATGGGTAAATTAGTGATATTGTTTAAAAATGGTGCACAATGAAAGGTATTTGTTTGTTTAAGATTGTGTTTAAATAAATGTTGACCATGTACTCAGATAGGGGTGGTTGAGGATAGTGGTAGAGACATGATTATTTTTTATTGGGATAGTTTAGGTGTAATTCATTGTGAACACTTGGTAGTGTTAATTTTTTATAAATGGTGGAAACATTATATTATGTTATATGATACATGTGTTTGAAATTTTGGATAATATCCATGAAAAAATATGTATATCAGTTGGGAAAAAAGAGAGAATCTCCAAGAATGTACCACAAGTAGTAGAACAATAAACACTGGTGGTTCTGGGTAAAATATGGTAAGATAAGTTGAATGAAAAATTTTATCTATTTATGGAAATGATGGAATGATACCCATAGAGATTCACGATGAGTATGTTTGACTTTACTAGAGTTATCTAGTTGTAGCACACTCTGACGTCTACAGTAGAGGGTGGACCTATGATAGATGAGTTATACATTGAATCCATCCAGATGATTCTGGATCACATGGAGAACCCTTTTAAAAATAATGTCAGGTTGGCATCTTATATGATGTGGGGAAAGGAAATGCATTGGTGGGATATCATTGTTAGACTGAGTAGATATATGGTATCAAATGGAATGCATTCCAAGAAATGTTTCTAGAACACATTTATCCAGAGACACTAATATAAGTGAAACCTATAAATTTTATGAGGTTGACTCAGGGAACAATTTATATGATGGATTATGCTGGCCACTTCACAAACATACAATGACATGATCCAGAATTAATATGGGGAGAGGTAGATATTGTCATGGATTTTTAGTATGGACATAGATATGAGATCAATTACTATGTTAATATCATCTATTTAAGTATGTTTTATAAAGTTGTAGAACATGGTATTATTTTAGAAGGTAATATCAAGAATACTTCTATTTTTGGGAGTGTTGTTTTAGTTGAGAAGTATGATGGTATGTTTTTGGGTGGTAGGAATTACCATTTCGATGGATTTCACTTTCGAAGTTATAGGTAGAGTGGTCCGAAAAGTGGGCTGACCTATTAGGGGGGTGATCAAGTGTTCTGTTATCGGTTTGGATGGTAGAGATATATGTGAGGCCAGTGTCCTTGAACACCAGTGGAGTGATGAGCATGTAGAAGGATGAGAAATGTGCAAAGGTTATACAAGAACCATTCATAGGTGGGCAGGGATGGAGGATCAAGGTAGAGTTAGAATATAGAAAGGGGGTCTCTTACCCATTAAAAAATAGACAGTTGGAGTTATATCGTCCATACCATTCAGGTTGGAGGATGTTGTGATTTAGGATAATAGAATAATTACTAGTAGGGTAGCGTGACACTATGAACTTATTCAGCGACCTTGGGGAGAGGGATAAGTCATCTCTATTCAATACACACTACAACTTGTGGTGGAGAAGTTGACATATATACTTTTTGAGGTAAACTCTTTTTAGCCTCTATAATTTATATTGTTTTATTTGATATATCAGAAAAAAATTATTCTATATATACACAGTTTTGAATGTGTTCATTCTAGAGGTGTAAGATATGTGTGGATTTATATCAATTTACATAGTTTTAGGGTTATGAGTAAATGATTTCTTGAAATTTAAGGAGTTTTTTCTTGAGGAAGGTGGGTATCATTTCCTTTTGGATTTTTTAGTTCTCGAGGTGTCATGTTTTGAACTTATATTGGGAATGGATTATCTGGTGTTGTATCTATCCCATATTGATTTTTATCACTAAAGGGTAATGTTCATGTTTCTCAAGGGTGAAAATTATGTTCACTATGGAGAATGGGATATTAAGGTGAGTTGTGTGGGTCAAGTTCATTTGTAGTTGAGTAAGATCATAACCCTAGTGGATTATCTTGTGTTTGTTGATAGGATTGTTGACCATTTTTTATTCCTTGTATAGTGGATCAATTCCAAGATGACTTTTTATAGTACTTCTCAAGGATACTCCTTGAGAATTATTTTGAGTTCCCTATTGAACTGATGATTGGGGATGAGCCCATATCCATTCTTCTATATGTAATGGAATCAAAATAACTTTACAATCATACTAATTAAATGATGAAATTGGAGAATAAAGGGTTTTCTAACCCATGTATGACATGTTGGGGTTCTCCAAGTTTCCATGACATGAAAAATGGTGATATTTTGTGATTGTGCTTCGATTCCTGGGAGAAGAATACAAGGCCATTAATGAATTGATATCATCTTCCATGTATTGATAATATTTTTGATTAGTTGAATGATGCATCTGTTTTCTAAAAAATTGATCTATGTTTAGGGTATAATCATCTAGTATTGAGACATTTTGATATACCAAAAATAAGCTTCAGGACTAGGTGTAGTTTGTATGATTTCATTGTAATATAATTTGGGTTCAAGAACACACCTACTGTGTTTATTAACCTAATGAACAGAATATTCCACCCGTACATGGATCATTTTTTGGTTGTTTTTATGGATTACATTGTTGCGTATTCATAGAATCATGACTGTCATTCTAAACAACTTGATATGATCTTGAGTTCACTAGGAGGGAATTGGCTATATAACAAGATATCTATGTGGTAGTTCTTAATCGACCATGTATATTTCTCATGTCACATCATCTTTAAAGAAGGTGTATCAGTGGACCCATAAAAATTACATGAAATCAAATATTTGAAGAATCCCAAGAATGTTTTTCGATATCAAGATCTTTTTGGGTTTTACAGGTTATTACAAGAGGTTTGTTAAATAATTTTCTCACTAGGAAGCACCACTTTTAGGCTTAACCAAGAAGATTTTTGTGTTGGAGTGGTATGGAGCATGCGATAATGCTTTCCAAAAACTAATTAAATTATTGAACCCTAATTCAATATTGATTCTACCTAAGATGGGTAATTAGTATAATTTTTTTTAATACTTATGTTATTGGTCTTGGGTTAGTGTTATTGTAGGTAGTTTGGGTAGTGGAATATGGGACATGTAATTTGAGGATTCATTAACAAAATTAACCTATGTACGATCACAATTATGACACCATGGTTTACTCTTTGAAATTTTGGAAGAACAATAATTAGTGTGGAATGTTAAGTGTGTATATCAATCATAAAATTCTTATGTACATATTCCAATTGAGTGATTTGAATATTTGAGAGTGGATAAGGTTTTATTAAAAAAATTCTTTCAATATTGAGTTATCCTACATGCCATGAAAATTGAATTTTTTTTCAAATGCCTTAAATATAATGGCACAAAACTAGATGGTTCATGAGTCTAGTTCTGAGTGTAAAATGATGGAATTGTTTACTATGTTGTATAAAGAGGTTTAATTGGACTCGTGGAATGTGACCCTCACATATCTTATAGTTGAGTATACACTTTTTATCTGAAACAAGGGGAGGCATCACAAGGCTATAGAGGTTTGGCTATTAGAGAAAGCCTTAATAAAGGGGAGACAACTTCTGATTATACTATAATTGATAATGATATTGTTTATGTTTTTTATATGTTGTTGTCCCATCATGTATATAGAAAGCGATGTTGTATGTGTTTTACTCCCCAAGGTGGGCGGTGCACCTTTTTCCGACCAAGATGTATCAATATCTTAATTGAAAGTTTTAGTATCTAGAGATAAAGAAAAATGTGGCTTGTTCATAAAATGATACTAAAATTTTAATAAGGATAATGATGAGAAATAGTGATCAGGTGGTTTTCTACAGTCTTTACCCATTCATGAATGAATGTTGGATGATGTCACCATGGATTTTGTGGTGGATATTCAAAGGATTCCTCTTAAGAATGATGTGATATGGGTAATTATGAATTGTTTGACCAAGGAAGTCCATTTAATACTTATACTATAGACATTTACCAAGGATTAGATATATGAGTTTTATGTTTGTTAGATAGTGGGTTGCATGGGGTTCCACAAACTATATATTCATTTTAGGATTCACATTTCACATCTTGGTTATAGAAAGGATTAAAGAATACTCTTTGTACCAATGTTATTTTGAGGACAAAATTCCACCCATAGAAAGACATGTAGTCTGATCATACTATTTAGGATATAGATGACATGTTGAGGGAATGCATCCTATATATTTTTTAGAAATAGTGAAAAGAATTTAGAACCTATTAGGTTCACTTACTGCGGAAATTAACAGGCGACTATATAGGTTGATCCATATGAGGCACTCTGTAGAAGGTTGTATAGATTTCCATTATGTTAGATGAATGTTAGGGAACCATAGTATTTGTTGTCGAGTCTTTTGAAGGAGACATCATAATAGGTTCAATTGATTTGGAAAAGTTTGGATTTGGATTAGAGTAGGAAGAATTTGTATGATGATCTACATCATCAACCGATTCTGTTTATAGTGGGTGACCACAAGTCTGATCGGGAGTCACCAAGGTTGCGCCATTGTCAGCCTTGTAAACAAGGCACGTTGATTCCCAAGTATGTGGTTTTATTAGAGATTATCGAGAGTATTGGACCGGTAGCATACATATTGGCTCCTCTACAATGGTATACTACCGTGAACTATGTTTTTTAGGTCTCATAACATTGAGAGTATCACCCCAACCCATAATATGTGATTTATGATTATGTTGTAGAGTTTGAGATTGATACGCCCTTTGAGTATCATCTAGTCCGTATTGTGGATCATATTGAGAACATTTAATGAGGTATTTTAGTTTCTTTGGTTAGAGTTTTCTGGAGGCATGGTATCATTTTGGAAAAAATTTGGGAGAGGGGATGGATATGCCGGACCAGTTGCCTTATATTTTTACATTAGAGACTGAAAACTTTTCAGAGGTGCAGCTCAAGGATGAGCAACTATAAGGTAGGGAGGTTGTAAGATCCCAATCATATAATTGGGTATTTTATTGATTATGTTTTGGTTTAAATCCATTTAAATAGTTTAATATAACATTTTATTGGAGTGTGAGGATTATATGGGGTTTCATGGTGGTTTGAGGCATCAAAAGAATGAAAAAGAGCCCATCCAATACATGTTTCATGGTAGGAGCACAGTTAGAGCTATTTATGAACAAGAACTATGTTTCCTGGAGAGGGGTGGTGGATAGTTTATAAAACCATATATGGTGGGAAACCAAACTATAAATAATGGGATGGACTCGTTTTTTATAACTACTATATGGTTTGTCAAACCGTGTGGTCTCCCTAGAGGTTGTATGACCCATTCAGCTTTGAATAGAGGTTAGTTCATGGTTGGCGAATAGTCTATCCAATCGTGCACCCAAACCACACCACTCCTTATACATGAGTAAATTCCCCAATCCCCATTCAATATTTATGTAACATCATTCTAATTTATCTCCTATTGTTAGGACCAAAAGGGGAAGAGATACACTGAGAGGTGGGTGAATCATGGTATGTCTTTCCATTTTCAAAATTTCATCCTTCCCCACTGGATCATGACCTCTTTATTATTAGGGTCACATTATTTTCTCTTGTTTGTTTATGTTATCACTTATTTTTATCTTTATTTGATGTCGATTCTTTAGATGAAATGCAGGGAAGACAAATTTTTTTACTTGGTTCACCCTCATAGGGCTACATTCAAGGAGCATACAACGGCAATGTGCTGCTGTAAAAAATCCACTATAGCTCACTGCAATTAATGTTTGGGCTAGATCACTTCTATGATCAGAATCACTTCCTTTATATTGTTTAGGGTTATCTCACTACATCCCAAGGGTCACTCCCAATTCCTCTCTCACTGGATCACTGCCTGTAGAATGGATAACCTTCTTCCCCTTTCTTTTCTCACTACACATGGAAGGGATCCACTCACAGTTTATAGACTTGTGGGTCTGTTCATTTGCATGAATACATGCATCCTTAACTGTTGATATATTCTTTGTTTAAGTCCAAATTTCATCCGCAGTTGAATATCCCTTTTCCTCTAAACACTGGGCGATACACTTTGGAGACCCCTTTGCAAAGCACCATACTTCACGAAGCTCCCAATTTTGTGAATCTCAAACAGGCCTTTGAAAAGCTCCTCCCTCTTCACAAAGCACTCTTGTGAAGCTCAAGTCATCGTAGAGAAACATCCCTCGTGAAGATCACAGTGCCAACACAAAGAACACATCTTTTGTGGAGATAAAATTGTTGTTGTGAATCTCCTTTCATTCGCAAAGCACACAACCTTCACGATCTACCTTCACGAGCTGAGAGAAAAATATTTTCATCGAAAACACTCTACTTCTTTCATGGGGGTTGAGGGCTATTTATAGGCAATTCCATCAAACTTCCAACATTTCGCGCGAAGTCAACGCCATGTCATCAGAAATCGCGAACCTCCAAAAATTCTGTAAGAATTGTCTCAATATCATGAAGCGCCATGGAAATTTTCCAATTGCGGAGCTTGTTGTAATTGTGGAGCATCCCATTAATTACTTCTCACTTTCACAGTGAAGCTCCCTCACAAATCCCTTCACCGCCACGATGTACATCATCCTCTACCATTCGCGAAGCTCGTTGTAATCGTGAATAATCACCATCAACATTCTTCTAGTATTTCTGAAATCCAAACCATGAGGCCTATCATTGCGAAACACATTCCTTTTCCATATTTAAATTATAACTTCTAGAAATACAATTTTCACATTGCTCACCAAACTCCAAATTTTGGACCCCAAAAATTTGGCAAACACTAGAAAACGGCGCCACCATGTATCTGTTCTTTTGTACCACCTCCAGATCATCCATTCATTTTTCATGGTTCTTTGTCAACATGTATTTATAACAAAATCTCTGAAACGTGACAATTCACCATGAAAACCATCTTTGTCAACAAATACAATCAACCCAAAAATGCTGTAATGCTACCTTGAGGGATTTTTCCGCCAACACCTATTATTCCTTAAGTATCCTTGGCGATGAACCAAACCCTCTCAATCTTATTAATGATTGATATCCCACAATTTTAATCCATATTTAGTTTTATTATATGCAGATCAAAGCCACATGTGACTCTAAAAATCTTCTTCCTTCTATTTTCTATCTAGCGACTCATGTAGTTGTTCTTATTCTATAATATTAATAAAATATCACTTTTCCAGTTGATTATATATGGTGGATTTGAAGGTGGGTTGGGATAAAATCAAAGAACAATATTAAATTAGTGTTCATCTAAATCTCGAGGCCTATGGTCTATGAGTTATATACCATAGTATTGATTTTTCATTATGTGTACGCGGTTGTGCTTGTTTTTTTTTAAATCCATTTGGTATCAGTGGTTGTAAATGTTAAAAGGGTTAATTAAAAAAAATTGAACCCATCATGATCTCTATTAGATGAATTGAGGTTGATTTGAATGGGATAAGGGTCACTCATAGGGTGGAATACTCTCATGATTAGAGAATCCATTTTTAAGTGTTTACGTGAAGTGTTATGTGATTAAAACCAATTATATATGGCTTTATCATGTTTATAAGTCATTAAAGAGTGTTTGGAATAATTTGAATGCATTAGATGAGTTTTTTCATGTCAATTATAAATGTGGTAAGTGGTTAATTAAAAAAGATTGTGTTATTATGTGGGTGAGTGTTATGTATTATGAGGCTCCATCCCATATTATTGGGTTAGACTGAGGCTCTAAAAACACCCTTGAATATCACATGTTAGGCTGTCAGACCGAGGCTTGATGCCCTTAGTAGATGCACATGCTGTTATTTCCTAGACTAAGGATCCAAGGTATGTATATATATATTATTTTTGATAAATGTTTTTCCCAATAATATTGGTAATTTTACTTCCATTATGCCTAGATATATGGCCAGTATGGCTGAAGTAATATTTATGAATACGAGTAACACATGTAACTGATGTTCTTAATAGATAATAGATGTATGATAATGAATGGACCCTAGTTTACCCTATATAATCATTTTGAACCATACTCATGTATAATAATTGTGTTTTTGATTGGATATTATTTAGACACTATCGGTGGTGACCTATTGAGTTGTACTGACACTGTGTTCAGGCCACAATTTGGTACTCAAGAAGACTCTATGGTTGCAAGTCAGTACAAAGACAAAGCCCCATATTCAAGATGCTTGAATTCTGGCTCCGAAATGTGCAAGTATGAGGGAACTAGACTTGGTGTTAGGACCCATTATAGGAATTCATCATCATGTATTTATTTTGGTTTTTTCATTGATGCTCTGCACAATATTACATGACTTTGTATATTTTTTTGTTACGTTGTGGGAAGGTAACCAATTTTGCGAAATGGGTTGTGAGGATTATTTATAGGTTTCACATGTTCCTTGTTTCAAAATTTATCTACTCTGTATTACTCTGATAAATATTCTATAGTCTCCCCACATGTCTCATTATACCCTCACTACTAGTCAATAACCCCTCGCTTATGCGGAGGCACACTTGTGGTCATGTAGAAGGCTGATCTGAGGCATCAATTTAGTGGCACCTAGTTCCAGCTGTTATAGGGTCATTATAAATTGTATCAGAAGATAGATTTATTTATCCTTTATAAACTATAATTCAGAATCTTTAGTTAGATACCTAGGTATATATAGAATCATGTTTCTAGGAATATATCTAATTCTATGTGTAAGGATGAGTAAATGTATAGGAAAATGTCCCAGAATTTTGATAAATTATAGAGTGACTAGTTTCCAATAAATTAAATCCCTAAATGGATACTACAAGTGGATAAGGGTATTTAAAATAAGTACCTATGGGTAGAAACACTAAAAATAGTAAATTGAGTTTGAATCAGTCCAGACCTAGTGCATGACAACAAGATTTACCACACACTAGGTCTGACAATCCCAAGGGATATGTTTTGGAAATTCAAAAAAACTTTATAAATCATCACAGAGGATTTAAAAAACTACACTAAGGGACCTAGGATAACCGTAGTGTGTAATATATTGAAAATAAGGAGTCTTGATTTAAGAATACTGTTATTTATCTTTTATGATTATATGGTTTTCCACTATGAATATTGTTACTCAGACTATTCTTTTTTGTTTTAGTCAATGGAGGGAACCATAAATAAATAAATTAATATTGAATGTGATGGATTATGTGTTGATGAGAAACTAAATGGGATGATGAATAAAGTAAAGGATATTGTGATTAAGAAAAATTATTTATCATCATATATGATTAATAACAATAACCGTAATGAACAATCAAAGTAATCAATGAATATAAAGATAGTGTTCGTTGAGAGTTCAGGTTTTAGAAACCAAGGAGGAAGTAATATTTAGTTTTAAATATCCTTAGAAATTTGGAAAAAATACTTAGGGGAGTTTATAAAAGGGAAGAGATTTTTTTTCTATGGATAATATAAGAAAAATGAATTCATTTATAATGAAAACTGAATTTTTTTTATTTAACACAATGGATTAAAATATTGATATCCCAAAGGAATTATCAATAGATTAATGTTTTATCTATTGAAAATAAATGAATTATGGAAATTACTTCCCTTGGATAAAATCATTTGATTATAACTAGAAAGGTGATATGAGTAATAATTAAACTATTGTTGATGAGGAGACAAAAAATGAAATATGAATGGTATGGGATGATATAACAGTGCTGTTTATGTTAAACAATAAAATAATTATTAAATTGTGGTTGATGAATGCTATTTCGGGATTAATATTTCTTATTACAGGGAAGAGTTATTAACGAATAAGATGATGAAACCTAGTTGATAATTTAATAATAAATTAGAATGATTGATGTTTATGTGTATAGTAAATCAATAATAATGTACTATGATTCCTAAAATATATAAGAGTTATTATGTATAGATTTTTCATTAATGATTTTCAAGAATATATTGAATTGTGCCGCTGATAATGAAAAGTGATGTAATAGAAATGTGATATTTTAAAGAAAAAACATAATTAAGGGAAGATAATTGCTAATATATTTTTGATTTTTAGATAATTGTGTTTAGTTTGGATAAATAGATGATTGATACATATGAAGAAAACTAGATATTATTGATGACCCCAAGATAATAAATGATTTGTTGAAAAAGTGTTATATATTATCACTAATGGAGTTTACATCATTTTTGGATTTATCAGTATGTTCAATAATATATTATTTTATATTAGGAATGTGGAAGTATGTATTTTTTTCATTGTGGATTTATGGTAATTCTACTTATTACCACACATCAGGAGAATATATAACCAATTTATTCACATATTTTCCATGCGACCATTTAGATATACATATTGACATTTAGGGGATTAATGTCAAGTTGAATTCTGGAAATCTACAATCCATCATTATAAATACTAAATTTTGGATATTACATGAGGATAAATATGTATAGAATGGATTAATTTGAACTTTTGATGTGGTTTTAGAGATTAATATATTACTTCACAATATTAATATTTATTCATATCCGATAAAATTTGTTAAACATTTTGTTTTTATGATAATAAGAAAAAGCTGGAATAACCTATCTTTATATTATGGATCGTGAAATATATTAGTGATTTATGACTAAAAAAATTCATCTACATTTTTTAGAGAAAGAGATGATATTGAAATTGATAGAAGAAAAACCAAAATATGAAATAATTATTATAATATAATGGAAATCCAAACCCCTCCTATATCGGTAACTTTGATATTCTTGAACATATCGTGATGGTAGAGTATTTATTTTCACTTACACCAAACCTCTATCAAGTCGATGATGGGTTCCGTGAATGTATTATATGGACTTATATACCTGATCATTCAAATTAAATGAATTCTATTTTCGTACCACTAGAGCAAGATTATTCTTATAAGGAAAAATCAATTGAGATTTTGGATCACACAGAGAACATTATAAGAAACAATACCACTCACTAGGTTAATGTTTTTTGAAAAAAAAATCAAATAATCTATATGTTATACTATGGATGTAATGAAGAAGAATTATCCCCTATTATTTTCACCAATTTCACGAATTTCAAGGGTTGATTTCATTTTAATTGTGGTAGAATGTATCACCCAATGATTTTTTTATTCTTTTTCAAATAAATTTAATAATTATGATAAATTTTAAATGGGAAAACACTATGTTTTTCTTTCATGACATGAAACTCTAATTTGATCATAAGTTACATGAAATTATGACCTTAACATACATTACATGAAAAAAACTAGTATAAAAAAAATTCAACAAACGATTAAAATTTTATTACTCTTTATGATAGATTTATATTTCATATTGGAATGACATATATGTATAAGAATAACTAAATTATGATAATATTTGGTTTACATCTGTAAATATAACTAATTATTTAGTTAATAATAAATTAAAACTGATAATTAAATTCATTTGAAACTAAATGAATTTTTTTTCTTCTGAAAAACTATTTGTTTGTGAACAAATTCTTTTTTCTTAAATAAATATAAAAACACATGTTTGGATGGTATTCACAAAATTTAAATATTACATATTCAATAAAACTTTCTACATTAATTTTATGCATTTTCTAGATAGGAGATAATAATAAATCCAATATTATGATTAAGAACAATATATTCTATGAAGCGGTTTTCTTACCTTTAGTGTAAATATTTTAAAATAAAATCATTAAATTTTGTAAATTTATTTTAATAAATTATATTAATTTTTCAAATAATCATGTAAAAATTATGTGGGATTTATTTTTGAATAATTTTATGAACGGAATTTTTTTTTGATGAATAATGAAAAAATACTAGTTTTTATTTATAATTTTAATTTCATTTGAATAGTTTAAAACCCATATAAAAATTATATTTTCTTAAAAGTAAAATTAGATCGATTATATATCAAATAATCCAATTTAGTTAATAATAATATCATTAATATTTAATATTAATATACACACTTGTAAATCTTTTTAAATTTTCCCTTTGTAATCCCACATTCTTATCACATCTCCGAAATCGATTTTAAAATAAATTTTACAACTTTTTTTATTATAATTTAGAAAAAGGGAATTATTTTTTATTTTTTAATCCTATTATTTTATATTATCTAATGAGTAAAATTTAATTTTTTTCCATAACAAATTGTAAAAATAGTAAAAATAATTTACCACGATTAAGGTAAAAATGGTTTTACAAGGGGTTACTCTAAAAAGATAATGGTAAAAAATGAACAAAAACATGTACAAATATAATTTTAATGAAATATTTAAAAAATATAACCTCTAATGATTTATAATTTTAAAACAATTATCCTTTTTGAATATGAAATATGTTGTTACACCTTTTAATTTTGAAAAATTATAAGTTTGCCACTCACCTCACTTATAATAGAGAACCCCTATCCACTCTTTTTAGTAATGCCAAAACAATTTTGAACCAATAAATTTTCATATATATTCTTTAAATCGATACGCATATCATAGTTTCCATTGTGAGATTATAAATCCAATCTAGTAAAGATGTAGGTTAAACCAAAAGTGGTTGTCCGATGATGAGGTAATGTTTTTAACTATGTTTTTTTATTTTTCTTCTTCTACTAACTCCATAAAATATTATTCATTTATAATAATATAATAACAGTAGTATCTAAGATTGATATAGATTATATTAAGACAATATGATAACTGATATACATATCCTCTTCTATAAAACGGGATACAATATCATTAATTGTGTGTATGGTGGATAGTCTCCTTGTGAACCAATGTTATTCATTTTCCATCACAACCACTCATAGAAGGATATAATTGTGAATATAATGTTCATAAATTATATTGATGGTGTTTTTATACGTATGTAATTATAGTACCATATATAACGTATCCACCTTGGTATTTATATAATAATACCTTTGGATTTATATTAATACTTATGAATAAGATATTAATTTTATTTCAAAGGTGATGCTTCTTCCTATAACTTACTGAACACATAACAATGTGTTTCTTTGAAATCATACATTGCTCACAAGTTTGAGTTACACTCAAAAATAAAATAATAATATTATTATTTTAAATACTATTTTATGTCTAGACATTGCATTGGCAGGAATAAATAGAACTAACTAAAATATGACTATACATGTTTATTAAATGTTTCATATTTACCCAAAAAAATTTAGATGCTTAAAATAAGAATGAATCCTATTTTTAGCATGAAATACCCTAATATATTTAAAAAGTAGTTTTACAATATTTTGATGGAGAACCATTTTTTAATATAGTTTTGAAACCTTTATTTTTTATATTTAACAAAATAAAATTACTTTTTCAAAGGCGAAAATCAAAATTTACTTTGGATAAATTTTTGGTAATTTTCTAATAAATTTCATTTTTAATGAATAGTGAAAAATACTACATTTTATGTCAAAACTGTCATTTCATCTAATTTATATATATGGATAGATTGTAATTTTAATTGGGTTTAAACTTTAATTTGATTATTTTTCTATTATTTAATACAATTATTATCATTTTATGTTATTTCATTTCTAAATTGGATATAAATACATGTCAATATTTTGATAGTTAATATTTATTAAAAACCAGTTTTTTTTTGTTTTGACAACCAGAAATAATTTTAAATTAATTTCTACCACTTCTGTGTTTTGAAATTTTAGAAATGGATTCCATATTTTGAATATAAGTGACCAAATTGTGTAAATAGGTTCCTTTTATCTTTAGAAATTATGAATAGTATCTTTAGTAATTATTTAATGTAACATGGTTAAAGGGAAAATCTACTTAATAACGGTTTCACAAATAATATTACAATAATATAATACAACCATAAGACGTTTGCTACTCATATTTGATGATATATTCTATACCATGGGAATCCTTGGGCTGATTTGGGGACCCTATGGTGCGACTTGGATGTGAAAATAATATTTTATTAGAATTAATTTAATGTAAAGAAAAATGTAAGATAAACATGTAACTTTTAGGAAAAAAATTTTATATGGGGTTATTTAAGAGATATTTTCGACAATAAATAGTAAATATAATTCTAAAAATAGTTACTACAACATGTAAATTTATTTATAATTTTTATAAATCACACACACACACACACACACATATATATATATATATGACACAATGATGATATTGCGATTACCTTATTAATTAGTGATTTGAATAAATAAGATTATAAATATTAAAATAATTTTATTTTGAAACATTTAATTCTATCAACAAATTTTATGAAATATTTTGACTTGTAATATTTTAAATAATGATTTTTTCTCAAGATAATAATGTTTTTCTTTATTTTTAAAAATTAAAAATATGAATAGTATAAAAATTGATATAAATGAGTTTTTTTAAACATATACTATTTTATTAAATTATATAATAGTCCTAAAAATCAAATATTCTTCCAAATGACTTAGGAAATTATTTTCATGCCATTAATTAACCACTTGAGGTTCCATTTTCATTTAATGGTAACTATATTGACGATATAGTGTGAATATACAATAAGACATGGTAATTGTTAAATTTTTTAACTAAGGGTTAATTCTAAATGATAATTTTAAATTTGAAACAAAAACATGTCTTAAAACTATTGTTGGAGAGTATTTAGATAAATAATCATTTTATATTCTAATTAAATGAGTTTGGGTCCTTTTGAAAATCGAAATTCAGTTTCTAATAAAATAATATTTCAAGACATTCCTAATGTACCCATCCCTCGTCTTATAAAAAAATCACCTATACCAATTTAATCACACCTATCAAGCCCCTCAGAATGTATAGACACTACGAAAATAATCTACAAACATCTCTCTATTCCTCTGAGAAGCCCTACTTTAAGAACATGGTAATAAAGAAAGCCTTTTTGCTCAATCAAAAGGGAGTTAAATGTTTTAAGAGGTATCATATTCTCTAAAGTTCCTTTCTAATTTTTTACATCATTACTCCCTATTATATTCTTATTTTGTGATTAAATAAATACACTAATATCCTTAATATACTAGTATGTTTTCATGATAATTATTCAGGCTACACTTACACACACCTCCATCTAATGGATACAATCATATTGTTTCTGTGAATAGATAACTCATGCATTATGAAATGATGATTTTTCAATTTTCCTCTACCATCTATCATGGTGTAAATTATAAAGAAAATTTATTTATATATTATATATATTATGTAAATATTATGTTATTTTTATTTAAAACAAATTTTTATTATTTTCATGATGTGTAAACATGATAATTTCATTTGAGGAAGTGTAGACTACAACCCCCTTAAAGTGATATGACTCGTTCATTCCATACATGGAATGTATTATAGATGGAGTTAATTAAATTATGTAACATATATATCATATGACATTATAATGGAATTATAATATACTTATTTATCATATAGCTTTCATTTTTTTAATATGACAAACAAATGAAAGTAACATTCATGCGTATATACGGCTTACTATCAGCATAAACAGTGAATTTAATTTATTATCTCTAAATTTTAGGGACTATTATAAATAAATATATACTGTATATATATTATATTTAAATAAATATAACTATTTTCGATATAATGGAATTTTGACCACAAAAACAATTTTTAATAATAAAATGTTTATTTCTGACTCAAGTTCTGAATATCGAAAAAACGACCGATATTAACATAAATAATTGTGAAATATTTATAACATGGTAATAAGTTATATTAATCAAATAATAAAAATAAATTTTTTTAAGAATGTATAAATTAGTGTAAGTTTATTATTTAGGAATAAAAAATAACATTCATGGTGAATCAGACTCATGGTTAGGGAAGCATTCACCCTCCTCTTTTAGACAAAGACATCATTTATTTATTGTATTTTAATTTAAATCTTCTTATATTGGGATATATTATTCTATATCCTTATTCAGGTAAATTTTATGTCTATGTGATGAGGTACCCTTTTCTCGCCCATAAACTCATTTTTTTTAATTTCAATGTGATGCCTTTATATTGCCAAATTTTCTTCAAGGAACTTCATAACCCAATTTCAATTCTTTGGGTTTATCTTCTATATATTGATTATATAGTTCAATTTATATTTGAGAAATTACTTTTGATATATTATCAAGTATTTTGACTGATTTATGTGGATTTACAATTAATAATATTAATCAACCTATTTGATTAACTAAAATATCTTTGTAAGGTACTTCATCTCAATCGCCTTTCATTGAGGCATATCGTGATATTATCTATATTTTTTATCCTACAAGGTGTTTATATAACCCTTTTGACATTTCATATAATGAATTACTATATTATCGTTATATTTTATTTTTTTAATGATATTATTTAATAATTATTATTGAAGTGTTTCTCATGAGATTAGAGACTTTTTAACCAAATTCCTCATTTTAGTGTTTTTATTATTTCTTTATATAAAATCATTATACTTTGTGTCCATATTTTCAAAATGGTTTTACGGATTTATTTTTATGGAATAAAATGTTTTTAAATTTTAATTATAAAATTTATTTTAAAATTTTTAAAGTTGTATGGGAAAATTTGAATAAATAATCACTTTATTAAATGCATTAAATGGTTTTTGGAAATATATTGTGTATTCCAATATCTTTAAATGATTTCATATTATTGAAAATTGAATGTTATTAGGGAAATGTTTATATTTTCAATATGTTATCTGTTATGACTTTATAATTGTACTTGGACATTAGATGGGTGATTACGTGATAAACCCATGATGGGTGATTCTGTGATAAACAAAATGATGTATGGTTATGTGAAAAACATAGGATGGGTTGTTATGTTATAACCTCAAATGGATTGGGTATGGATGTTTGCGGTATGACTATTCTATTTAGTGGTATGAGTGGAATTTGACCGTATTGATATTCTATTTAAGTATTTTTATGTGCCATGTTACCTTATATTCTATATGTTTCTTTAAATGGGTTATATGGTAATCTTTTGGTTACAAAAATGGTATAAAATGAGCTTATATTTAGTGAAGTATTTTGCTTCTTATTTAAGGGGGAAAATATTGCTTTTTGATAATGTTTTTATGTTTTACATGATTTTTAAAGACTAATTGTTTTATTTCATTATGTATATCTTAATTCAATTTTTATTCTAATCCCATACTTTGAAATGTTTTTCATAGAACATAAAGATGAATAGGGTTAAGTATGTAATCAAGGAAAAGTTATATTTTCAAAAACATTGAACAAAACATGTTTCTTTTTTATGTTTTTTTATTATAAAAAATTGAAAGTGAGTAGAAGTATGTACTTGTAATATTCATGTTGTTATGTAAATGTTATGACCCAACTATGTAAATATCTAAACCTAAAAAGATCATCAATGCCAATTATTAATTTATTTAATGATTATGTAATGTTTTAAAGGTGGGGCCTTATAGTTGGCATCATAAGTCGGTTTAGATAACTTTAGTGATTAGGGTGTTATTTAAAAAAAGGACCTAACAATAATGGTTATCATATTAGAAAGATTCATATTTATTTTTTGATAAATTTAAAAAACATAAGATAACAGTAATAAGTATATATTATTGTATACTATCCTCATAAGATAATATATGATTATTTTACTAATATACTCACATTTTCTTTTTTGGTTTTAGTAAATGGCTAGATCTAGAAGCTGTGAATATATCAATGGATGTGAAGGTAAATATGGTGGTTTTTTGAAAGATAAAACGAATGAAATGGGAGCCTCAATGAGAAATATTGGTGTTATTTTTAACCAACAATACGATGTCATTATTTATCACACGAACATTGATTATTTCTCTAATGTATCATATATGTGAGAAACGAATAGCTATGGATGTTTAGGCAATAATCATAAAGGTAATTATATTAAAAACCTATGTGTTAAGGATGTTGAATGAAACACCTAGTAAAATGTTTCAAATGGTTGTGAAGATGTTATATATGTGGTAATGATGGTTATAAAGTAATAATCTTCCATGGAAGAAAGATGTGTTCTGTTGGATCTAGGAAAGGGAAAGAAGTTATTTTTGATGGAATAATCCAGTGTTTTAAATGTGGGGAGCATAGTCATTGAAAAAATAGATGTCCTACCTAAAAAGTTCAGGAATGGGATCAGTAGGACCGTACAAATATATGTTTACCAATTCCTAATTCAGTGTTAATATAGGATGAGGAAATTGAAAATGACCTATAAAAGGTATGGATTATTTCTTTTCTCATGTTTTTACATTATTGAAGTCCTAATACATAATACCTGATTTTGTTTTTAGTAAAGATGTATAAATGAATAAGATATAACAACATGGATAAACGATCATGAAGAATTTTTTATGATTACGATTTCTTCATTTTAGGAATTTAAGAGTAATGATAGATCTATATATTATGATATTTTTAAATGTTTTAATGATGGGATTTCATAGGGAGAGTTATAGTGCTTTTAACCTTTGATTTTGTTATATAAAATTTTAATTGAGGAATAATTATCTTTTCTTTTGAGGATATAGTTATAAAAAACCATTAATGATTATATGATCCCCATATTTGAGGAATTTATGGGTTATTATCTTCTGGGATGAGAAATGTGAGGTATGAAATAACCTTTGATGTTAAAACATGTTATGGATATTTTTATGTATTTTATCTAATTTTTTTAATGTTATTATAATTATAAGGTTTTTGAAAAAGGATAACACGCAACCCGTGTGACATCCTATAGCATCAGAAAAAGCTGTAGGACTTGAACCCAAAACCAATGTCTAATTGGGATTTATCTACTACAACTGTACAATGTAAATTCCTTGGTTAGTATGACCTATTCTTTTAGTTAAATTGTTTTTTTGGATCAAGAATAAGTTTTTTTGAATCTTTTGTATTATCACATAGATATCATTTTTATAGGAAAATATTTTGGCGATTAAGTGAAAAAGGTTATTTTGGAATAAATTTTATCTTTTGGGGAAATAAATGCCTATGTAAAAAAAGATACTATGGGATTTTAGTTGAGAAGTAATTCCTGAATTTTATTTTGTAAGAGTCTATTTTTTTGTTGTGGAATTATAGCAATTTGGTTCAGTTATGGAAATGATTAACGTATATTAAAGAATATGTGATTATGATAATTAATATTCAGTATGAGACTTTAAGAGTAGTCGATTTTATTTTGAGATAAATGTTAATATTTATCTTGGAAGACTATGTGACAAAATTATTGTGAGTTTTGGGTATTAATATTAGTTTGGATTATCCTGAATAATTTTAAGGAAAATTGTTTATTGATTGGTTTTTATCGAACATTATGTATTATTTTTCAAAATTCGAAGATTGAGAGTAGTATTTATTTCTAAGAAATATTATCATATACGAGGATTATCTAAACATGTACTAACCATTTTGTTTTCGGTTAATGTCTAATGAAAGGGGAAATATATAGTTTATAATCATTAAATTCTTTGATTCTCTAGAAGTTGATTCTTGTGCTTTGGTTGTGACTATGTCTTCTTGAATACTCATCGTTTGGAGAAAAGATAAGTTTATGTTATAAATTTAGTAAAGGATGAGTGTCTACATGTAAAGTATGTATGATTCCCTATATTCTTAGAAAATATCCTAAATAAATTCCTCATCTTTATGAAAAGAAACAAAAAAAATGTTTTCCGTTCACTTTTCATATTTCGGAATCAAAGACCATTTAACTCATCACATGATTAGGGTTTTTTTGTAGTGTTCATTCTCTTGATCATGTTTTCTATCAATCTCTATCATAAAATTGACAATTATTTTTTCTTCTATATCCATGTTTTCTAACATGGAATCCTCATTTGTGTTATCTTGGGTTACTTTTTTACTTCTCTTTAAATCTTTTAAAGTGATATTTTTATTAACTCTTTTTTTGATGTTGGACATTCAATGATGTTTCCGAGCCCAATTAGAAAATTGCGAGGACAAAATTTCCATAATGGGGGAAGGATTTTATAAACTAGGTATTTATAGAATAATAATTTTTTGATTTTTATTAATACTTTTGAATAATATATTAATTTTACATTATTAGGGATTCTTCTTCCGATAGTATACTCACCACACAAAAATTGTTTCTTTCAAATCATACATTTCTCACATCTTTGAGTTATACCGAAAAATTATATAATAATAATTTTATTTAAAATGGTAGTTAACACCTAGCCATTATTTTGGGATGTAACTAATAGAATTAATTATAATATAATTATACATGTTTTTTAATGTCTTTATATTTATACAATAAATTTTAGAGTCTAAACATAATAATGAATATGATTTTAATCATGAAAAACTCTAATAAATTTAAAGGGTCATTTTACAGCCTTTTGATGGAGAAAACATTTTAAATCTATTATCTTACACATTTATATGATATATTTGACAAAATAAACTTCTTCTATATAATTGGAACATCAAAAGGTAATTTTGATACATATTGTATAATTTTATGATAAAGTTAATTGTTTAGTTAATAGTAAAAAATATCACATTTTAAGCCAAACTATATTTTCATCAAATTTATTTATAATGTTTGATTTTACTTTTAATTGGTTTTAAAGTGTAAGTGTATTTTTTTTATATCGTATAATGTAGTGATGGTTATTTGATGAAATTTCTCTCTAAAATTAGGGATAAACACATGCCAATCATTTAATAGTTATTACTTCTTAAAAAATGGTTTTTTAGTTTTGACAATGAGAATTATGTTTAAATTAATTTCTTTCCCTTATGTGTTTTGAATTTGGGAAAATGTATTATTTATTTTTAATCAAGAGGTAAAAAGTTTATAAATATTTACCTTTAATTTTATGACATTATGAATTATAACTACAGTAATTATATAATTTACCATTGTTAAAGGGTAAATTTGGTAAATAAGGGTAAACAAAATAATATTATAAAAATATAAAACAACATGAAAATGTGTCCTACTATTATTGGATGATATATTTTTGACATGGGCATCCTTGGGTTGATTTTGGGACCCTATGGAAATAATTGGATTAGAAACTTATATTTTATAAGAATTAATTTAAATTAATGAAAAAAATGTAACATAAATATATATATTTTAGTAAAATAATTATTATATGGGGTAATATAAGTGATATTTTCTACTATAAATAGTAATTTTAAGGGAAGAAGTATTTCAAACATCATGGTATTTTGTTTATTATTTTTAGACATAAAATAAATAAATATATTTATGGAACAATGATTATGTTCTCATTACCTAATTAAAGAATGATTTAAATAAATAAAATTATAAATATTAAAATAAATTTATTTTGAAACATTTTATGCCATACAAGAATTTTAGGGATGATTATGACTTTTTGTTTTTTAATTTATGATGTTTTTAGAAACAATCATGTTTTTATGGATTTTTAAAATGTAATGATATGAATAGAAAGAAATTAACATAAATGATTTGTTAAAAAATTCAATTTTATTAAATTTAATAACAGTCCTAAAAGTATATGATTTGGCCAAATGACATAGATAATGTAAAAAATTTCATTAGTGAATCACTTTAGGATCCATTGGAATTTTATGATAACAATATTAACCATATAGTATGAATATACAAGAAGACATGGTATGTGTTAAATTAGTTAACTAAGGGATAAAGCTAAAAGATATGTTTGAATTTGAAACCAAAACTTGTCTAAAAATTATTTTTTTAGATTATTTTGAACCCTTAACTTTCATATTGTAATTAAATGAGTTTTGGACCTTTTGAAAATCAAAATTCAGTTTATAATAAAATAATCTTTCAAGACATTCCTAATGTACCCCTCCTCCCACTTATAAAAGTGAATAAACTATACCCATTTAATCACACCTCTCAAGCCCCTTGTCTCATCAAAAGTCTACCCAAATAATCTCCCAACATCCCTATATTTATTTTAGAATCCTTACATCAGGAAGAAGTAAATTCAAGAAATCCTTTTGGATCAAATCAAAAGGGAGTTACACGTTTTCCAAGGTAGCGTCTTCTCTAAAGATCATTTTCATTATTTTACTTATTCACCCCCTATTATATTCTTATTATTTAATTAAATAACAACAAAATTATCTTCAATATACTAGGATGTTGTTATTATAAGGGTTCTAACAACACTTATGCACACCTCCATCTAATTGATAAGAACATTTTGTTTCTGTGTATGGCAAACTGTCACCCCATGAAACATTGATTGTTCAATTTTACCCTACCACCTCTCATGATGTTCATTATTGTGGAACTTTATTCATATATGATATTTTTTTGTATTATTTAGTTTTTATTTACAACATAGCTTTATGATTTTCATGATTTGTAAACATGACAATTTCATTTGAGGAAGTGCAGACTACCTCCCCCTCAATGTGATATGAATCATTCATACCATAAATGGAATATATATAAAGTATTGAGTTTGTAAAAATATGTAACATATATGTAATATTATATTATAATTTAATTATAATATATTTATGTATTATTTCGTTTTAATTTCTTTAATATGAAAAATAAATGATTGTAGCCTTCATGCGTACGTACGACTTACCGTATCCATGAAATGTGCATTTCGTTTCATATCAAAAAATGTTATGGAATATTATAAATATATATACTAGATATATATGACTTTTGAATCAGGAATAATATTCTATAGATAGTGTAATTTTTACCACATAGACATTTTTTAATTATAACAAGTTCATTTTCGACCCAAGTACCCAATATTTACAATACAAATGAAATTAACATAAAAAATTATGTAATTTTTATAAGGTTTTAATACGTGATAAAAAAGGAATAATAAACTTGAAAAATATCATTAAGCAAGTATAAATTAACTAAATTTTATTATTCAGGAAGAGCAAGGAATATATGTGATGAATTAGACTCAAGGTAATGGAACCTTTCACCCTCCTCTTTTAGTCAAATACTTCCTTTAGATTATGACTTTTAATATCCCTATTATTATGTTCAAATATGTTCTTATATATCCATATTTTTTTACATTTTATGTCAATGTCATGGGAGACCATTTTTTCTCCCATCAACGCATTTTAAAAAATTTTAATTGATGCCTTTAGGATTCCAAATTTTCGTAAGAGAACTTCTTATCCCAATTTATAATCTTTGGGTTGATCTTCTTCTTCTTGATTATTTTGTTCTATGATTATGTGAGAAATTAATTTTGATATCTTATCAATTATTTATAAATTATTAATATGTATTTAAAGTGAATCCTCATAATCAATCAATTTGATAAACAATATGATCTTTTTAAGGGACTTCATCCCAATCTTCTATCATTTAGCCATATCTTGATGTTATGTATCTATATTATCCAATAAAGTGTATATACAACCATTTTTACATGAAATATCATGAATTAATATATTATCATGATATTTGTAGTTTTCTTAATTATATTCTCCAATGATTCTTATTCTAGTGTTTCTCACGTGGTAAGAAACCTTTTAACTAAAACACTAGCTTTAATGATTTTATAATGTATTATTATAAAATAATTCTATTTAATGCCCATGTATTCAAAATGATTTTAGGGATTAATTTGTATGTAGGTAAATGATTTAAATTTTTAATTATCAAAAATATTTTAAAATATTCAATGTTGTATAGGACAATTTGATTAAAAGTTAACTTTATTAAATGTTTCAAATTGTTTTGGAAATGTATATAGTATTTCAATATCTGGAAATTATTTTTTTGATTTGAAATGAAATTTTCTTAGTGAAATGTTGATATTTGGAATATTTTGTGTGTTATAATTATATAATGGTACTTGGACAATTTATGGGTGTTTATTTGATAAACTAATGATGGGTGGTTTTGAAATACCCTCCAATGCATTGGGTATGAATGATGGCCTTATGTTTATTCTGTTTAGTGATTTTTTGGATATCGACTATATGGGTATTCCATTAAAGTATTTTTATGTCCTAAGTATCCTTATATGAGATATGTTTATTTATATGGGTTATATAGTAATCCTTATTTTAAAAAAATGGTATGTTATGAGATTATTTTTATAGAATTGTTTTTGCTACTTATTTATGGTGAAAAGTATTAATTTTGGATAATGTTTTCATGGTTTACATTTTTTAAAGACTAATACTTTTCTTTCCTTATCAATCCCTTACTGATATATTTTTGATTATCCCATGTTTTTTAAATGGTTTTTACAAGACATTAATATGAATAGGTTCAAGGATTGGATCATGGAAAATTTATGGAGTCTAAAACATGGTACTAAACATGTTTCTTTTTTAAGAGTTTTTTCTTATGAAAAAATAGATTGTTAGTAGAATTGCGTACTTGTAATAATCATGTTGTTATGTATAATTTATGAAATAATTCTCTAATTCTCTAAGACATAAAATATCCTCAACATTAATTATTAAAATAAATCAAGATTATGTATTGTTTTAAGGTTGTGGCCTTATATAAAACTTATTACATCTCATTATGTTGAAAAATAATGACATCGCTCATGTGTACAATTAACTAACACCTCATGAACTGATGTCATGTGTTTTTACATTTAAATTTTATATGGAAAGTTATAAGGATATATGAAATGAATATATGTTATATTTTTTATATAATTAATCCTCTATAATAAATATATCACAAATACCTTTTAACTTTTTATTTTATGAGGGATACAATGACATCGTTTGTGTGTACATCATACTATTTCCTTGAAAAGAGATGTGATTAGTTTTCCATTAACACTTTTTATAGAAGTTAATAAGGATAAATTTAATAAATACATGTGATATATATGTCATAATAAGTATTTCATTAATGTTAATCAATAATTTACCTTTATTTTATTTCATCTGTAAATAAAATGGAAATAAAGATCATGTGTACGTATGGCCTACAGTCTCCCTAAATGGTGTATTTCATTTTCTATATAAAATGATTACGGATTACTCAAAAAAATATATATAATTAATATATATTAATATAAATCATTGAAAAAATTATAAATTTTATGTAACTATTACCAGATTAAGAGGAATGCAATTAAAATATGAAAACAATAATGAAAAGGAAAGCATTTCTTACATCAAAAGTTATTTTAACAAGGAATTGTTAAAAACAGTTTAATAAAAGGTCATAATTAAATCATATATGGGATGATATATATAATTATGTTTCTATAATATATTTATAGAAGTCTTATATTTATTATACAATAGTTTGAAAAATATATCAAGGATTTGAATGATTATTGTAAGGGATTTCCTTCTATCTTTTATTTTTTGTATTAAACATTCAATATCCACCACATTTTTTTATGTGGTGTATATAAATCCAATAAATATATTTTATGTTTATTATTTTGAAAATTATTGGGATTTTTATATCCATTTCAGTATCTATCATTCATAGTGTTTATAGTTCAAAAGTTACCAAAGTGGTAAGGGATTTTTATCTCAATTTATCTACATTGACACATATGTTGTGTTATTAACCTATATTATTTTATGAGGTGTATATAATTTCTAATTGAAAATTTATATAATGTATTTTCTTATATTGATTATATTTTATGTTTCATTTCATTTTATTCATTCATGAGTCTTATGATTCATTGATACAAAATTAGTAATTGTTTTATGTTATAATCTCATCATCGATAGGAATTTTTTTTGTGTTTACTATGGATGATGGAATATGATTATTACTATCTAATGAAACTCAAGAAATTTTTATTATTCAAGCTATTTCATGTGAATAAATATTTCCCCTTTTTCACTCTTTATTTACTAAATAGATTAGTGTTATGTTTTTATATAACATCAGCTTTTTTTTATCTCTTTGGTCGAAAACCCATTTTTATTCTAAAACAATGTTTTCTAAAAAAAGATATCAATTTTTTTGAAATTAGCCAAATGTTTTATTTAAACCACATTTACCGATGGTTTAATTTTTAATTTTTATGAAGGAATATTCATGTCATTTTCCAAGAAACTCCAATTATATTTTTACCAAATATTAGGTTAAAATATTTGTTTTAACATGTATGGAATATCATATACTTCATAACATAAAGACCAATCAGTGTTTTAAATTCATGTATATTTTCAAAATTTTAATTTAAAAGACAATTATATCAAAAATATTTGAGGAAATTTTGGTTGAAACTAAATTATTTTTCAAAGAAATGATATTTTATTCTTGAAATGTTCCAAGTGAAAACTCAAAATCATTTTCCATATAAGATGAAATACAATAATGTAAATTTTACATTACTAGGGATATGATTATATGATACCATTATTATCCTTTATCTATATGTTTTATGTCTGGGATGAAAATAATTTTATGAAACTAGATTCATTTTACATGGGTCGTACCACGATAAAATTCATAGGAATCTCTCTTCTATTTCCCTAAGTAATGATATTATGAAATGATTATGAGACCTATTTATTTTTCCATTGTTATGCTATTATAAAATGTTTATCAAACCCATTAATTTTAATGGTTTACGATATGATGAAGGTTTTTTATCTTTCATCACACAAATATATGATTTTCATTGTTTGATGTGAGGGATTTATATCTCCCTCTAATGAATTGGTTAAATATTGATATCTAAGGAGATAAAAAGGAAGAGAATGTGGAGTTAACCCATGTTAGTGAAGGAATTTTCCCACTATGATAGTCTTGGGAGTCAACAGTGACTACTATGATGGCTTAGGTAGTGAACCCATTCCACTATGATAGTTTTTTCAATAGTCCTTAATAGTGAAAGAAATGAAGTTCTATGTTTATGTGTATACCAAAAATTTATTTCCTATAACAATGATAGTTTCTCATAGACTATGTCAATTGATTCTATTATTATTCATGTCTTATTAACATCCATGATTAATTTAATGACTGATCATTATAAATTACGATATTCAAGGTATGGTTCGAAATGTGATAATAATGTTCTTATAAAATTATTCTCATGTTATAATTAAGTATATTCCATAGTTAACCTTACTAAGTATTTGAGATCACCATTTCTTATGTTTACATTCCATAATATAGGAATAATGGTTTTAATTAGTGTATTCCAAAGAAGATTACTTTGTAAGTAGATATTTATGGAAACTGTTGAAGATATTTCATGAAATAAGAAAATTTTGTGTCTAGTCTCTGAAGGAACTATACCTTCATGAACATTAGAAATTTAATTTTGTAATGTAATGAATACTCATATAGAAAGATGTTATGACTATCTATTATTTGTTTTGGTATCTAAATAATTCACCTGTGCTAACTCTACCCTATATTAAAGAATGATTATTTATTTTTAGTGATGCATCTTTTAAAGGTATTGGATATGATCTCATTAAAAATGACAATAAACCTCCTATTAATCTCTAAAGTCAAGGTCTTATGATTAGAAATGTATTTATCATGACCTGAAGTTAGGGTAAAATGACTTTTTCTCTTAATATATTAGGAAAATACCCTTATGGGGAAAACTATAACATATATATATATACCAAAAATGTGTAATGTAAATATTCACAGAGAAGGAACTAAATGTGATACCAAGAATATGGATACAGATTCTTAATGACTATTTTTGCTGAATTCAAAAACATAAAAGATGTGAAAACAATGAAAAAATTGATTGAGTATGAAATATTCAAGTGTTCGAGTAATGATAAGGAATGAAAGAGATCCACTGATCATGGACAAACTGGGTTCATACATGGGAATCATAATGGAATAGATATAATCAATCATACCCCAAATAATTTCATGACCAACATCACTAGAGAAGATCAGGAAATATATATTTTGAAACCATTTAAGAAAAAATAAAATATGGTCCATAAAAAATGGGTTGTTTTCTTAATTCCATATTGATCAAGATGGTGTACCCAAATTTCGAACAAGGACATGTATACCGTCAATTAAAGAGGTAAAAAGAGGAAAATGATGAATATAAAAACTTTGTATTCTTTGTACATCCTAGAAGCACATAAATTTATAGAGATCCTAAGGAAAGTTATTGGTGGGATAATATGAAAAGGGGGATTACTAATTATGTTTTATGGTTCTTTTTGTGTCAAAAAGTGAAGTAAAAGTCATAACATCCCAGAGATGTGTTGGATAAACAATGTATACCTATATAGAAGTATGAAAGCATCGCTATGGAATTATTCACTAGATTTCATATGCCATCCAATAGAAAAAATGGTATATTGGTAATCATTTATATACTGAAAATTCTACCCACTTTGTTTTCATAATAGAGGATTTAACATTGGATCATCTATCCAACCTATTTATTTAATAACTTGTGAGACTCCAAAGAGTAAAATATTCAATTATTTATGAATGTGAATTATGAATTAATTATATGTTTTATTGGAGATTTATAAATGATATAAATTAAGATGTAAACATGATCAAGAGATATTTTCTTCAAACTTATGGGTAGTATGAGAGGAAAACTCAATTAGTAGAAGACATGATAAGGGCCATGTCACTTGATTATTAAGGGAGTTAGGACTAACATATTTATCTTATAGAATTCTCCTATAACAATATTTTTCACTTGAGTATTAAAATGGAACATTTTTAAAATATATAAGAAAAAGGTGTTGAACTAAAAAATTTTTGGATAAATTTTGATAAGGGAAACAGTTAGGACTGAGATTTTTGAAGGAGACTAAATAGAAGAATCATGTGATTTAGAAACACAACAAGGATTCTAAGAGTTGAAAAAAAAGTTACATTAAAAACAAAAGGATAGATATATAATATAATGTTGTGGATCTTGTATATCTAAATATATCACCATGGAAAGGAGTCATGTGATTTAAAAAGAAGGGGAAAATGATTCCAAGGTACATTTGACCTTTTGATATTATAGTTCATGTTAGAGTAGTTAATTACTGATTAGTAAAACTTATAAATTGTTCCATTGTCCATGATGTCATCCATGTGTATCTATTGAGAAATTGTAAGTATGAACCAACACTATAATTGATATTAATGACGAGGAATTAGAAATTAGATTGTCATATGAAGATGAACTAATCGAAATTCTCGATAGAAGGAAACAAGCATTGAGGAAAAAGACAAAATAGCATCTGAATGTCCTGTGGTGAAATCACATTTCTTAAAAATCTAATAGGGATCCTAAAATAATGATAAAGGAAAATTTATCGCATTTTTTTAAGATAATATTTTTATTCCAAATATGAAATTTCATAGGGGGGAATTTAAATACCTAAAAAATCATTCTTCTATTAATAATAGAAGTATTATTTTTCATAAGGACTGTATTATTATAGGAAAAAATAAACGAATAGAGAATGACTATTAAAAACAATATTAAATTTATTTTAATAATACCAACTACCACAACCAAAAATAGTACACGGATATAAAAACCAAAGAATTGTGACTATGTAATTGTATAATCCATGTTATTAAAATCTACTCGAAATATTAATCCAACAATAAAAACTACTAAAAGGAAAAAAATAATCATTTTGAATATAATTTAAATTGTCATAGGATTCATAAAAAACATTAGGAATTAAGTAGTAAATATTAATAAATGTACGTATATATATATTAGTTATAAAAGGAAAAGTGACCCTTTATATCTGACCATTGCCTGACCATTGGTCAATATGACTATTAGAAAATATGAATGTTGGTCAATATGACTAATGGCCAATATTATTATCTGTCAATATGATTGTCAGTTAATATGACCATTGGTAACTATGACTATTTGTAATTATATCAGCATTAAAAATACTATTTATAAAGTGTAATGAAAAATGATAATTTATAAAGGATAGAGAAATGATGGCCCTAACCATTTGATCCATACCTTTTGAAGATCATTTTTTAGAATATGGGAGGGAGGTAATGTCACTAGGTTTTCATGTGACTATGTCCAAGAAGATATTCAACATGTGAGACTAGAAAAAAATAACTTATTGGAGAATTTAAAGGTAGTGGAGATCACAAATAGGTTAATGATAACTGAGCCACCTGATACAACTACCACTATCATGCTCCATAACCTTAAGGTATATGACAATATAATAAGGGGTTATGTATCCCAATAGTAATATCATAAAATTGTAATTTCATTTTTATAAATGAAATCTTTATTTCATTAATAAAATTTTTCGTATTATTATATAAAATACACTTGAATATAAGAATTATTTTACAGATTGTTTTTTCAAAAAAATAAAACAATAATATATTTTTAAAAAAATACACTATTATACTATAATGATATATTATAAATAAATTTTATTTTCATTAAATAGTATTTTAAAACACTATTTGTTTAAATATAATTTATATTATAATTTTATAATGCATAAGATATTTTTATAAGTTCTTGAAAGTTAATTGTTGTAAAAAATATTATTTTTCAGTAATTAAGTTTTTCTTATTTAAAAATTAATATCACCATATTTTTAGAAATATTTTGATAAAATAAAAATTATATTTAATATCAACACATTGGAATTATATTAAAGTGATATTTTGAAAAATTTATAAATACATTTCTTTTTAATAAATAGTAAATATATACTTTTGAGTTTTGAGTTTGTTTAATGAAATAATATATCTGAAATAATAATATAATAATTAATTAAGGAACACACCAGAAAGAAATATTTTATTTTATTAATATTATTAATTTTAATGAATTTAAATCAAATTTCAAACTTATAAACGACTTTTTAAAGTCTTAAATGGAAATTATGATTTTGAAAACCATATTTTTTGAAAAATATAATTTCTCATTTTCATATTAATGTCAAAAAAATAATTTGTATTATAATTAATTAACATATTATAATACATGACATAATTGTCCAAAACCATGTACAATAACATTAGGCATTCCATTGTTTTTTCATTTTCCACCACATTGAACTCCAAGAACTATTCCTAGAAATTAATAATCAATTACAACTTCTTTTCTATAAATACTTACATATGAAATTCCTCTTGAGTCCAAATCCCTCAATTATGAAATTTTAATAATTTATTATCTCTAATGTACTTTCATGGGTTCTTCAATGGTTTCCATCTCAATTCCTTGGGAGGTTACATCCCAAGGCATGTGAATTCTCTTCCTCTTTCACCCTTAACTATTAAATACTTACTTTTTCATAATTTATCTTCATCTTATTATTTATTACTTAATTTAAATTATTCTATTACTATAAAAATAATCTTCTTTTTATGAAATGATTCTCTACCCTATCATCAATCATATTGAACAATCCTTTTTTTGTACATGTTATGTTGTTGAAATAATTCCTTTAATTTATTTCATTTCAAAACAGTATTATTACATTGTGAATATAAAAATCATTTCTATATTTAGGTGTATTCACCTAGATGTAACCATGATTCATTTATGTTTTCATTCTAAATACGGAATCCATATTCCATTATTGTGTGTTAAAAATTATTTAATACTCATATATTTATGATTTTATGAATTTAAGGGATATTACTTGAAACCTGTTTATTTTTCCCCATTGGTTATTATTGACATGTTTTGTTATGATGTAGGTGGAACACATTTAATTAGACATATGAATGGTTAACCATGATAGTTTCCCAATTCATTTGGTAAACAATTAATCCTTTTGTATCAAATTTTTTACGATACATTGGTGATTAACCTTGGTAATTATGTTTTATGACACCTTAGTGATTATCATTTGCGATATGTTTATGAGTGTCTTATTTTTATTTTGTATCAATATTTCTGATTTTTCATAATAATCATTCTATTAGGATTTGAATCATTATATTGTGATCATTAACTTTTTTATTCCTTATGATCACATGCTAAATATTTCATTTGTTATTCCCTATTGGGATTTATATTGACCATTTCTTTTAACGAATGTCCCTTGGATATAAGATACTATAAAATTAAACTAGTATGAATCTATGAAGATGAATGTCATCATTATTATATTTTTTTTATATCACATTCCAAATTTCTACGAAATCAAACAAAAAATGACACTCTAAAGTATTAAATGTTTTACCATGTAATGAGTGTTTATGCATTAAAAAGGAGGGATGAAAAAGCAACACTTGAATAACACCTCCCAATAACTAAAGGAATGAATAAATTCCATGGGTTTTGTAAAATATATTTGGGAGGAGACTTTATCCCTATGAATAAGGATTTAGGATCAAAGGAGTCCATGCCTATAATTGGTATGACTAAATAAACCTTAAAGATACTAAGAATACATGAAAAAATATTGGATGCATGATGGAATATAGAACTATACAATTTTTCTGAAATGATGTATAAATGCAGTCATACGTAGAACATGTCTAAAATATATAGAAGAAACACATTGTATGTGGTAATATAAATATATATATATATATATATAATGTAAAACATAGTCTAGAGACCTAAAAGAGTAACATACAAGTGTCTATTTCCTCTTGGATAACCCCAGTGAAAACCTCCAAATCATCATCTATATGACCCTCCAAGAGCACCAAACGAGTCTATATAGACACTACGAACCTCTTATATAAATAATCCATCTTCATGTGCATTTTCCTTATTTGGGTCACATAGAAATGGGTCATTAATTGTCCAATAAGGTCGTATGTTTTGTGGGAGAATTATACAACAAATATGATATCACCACCATCACTTAACCACTAATCATAAACTAAATTATATAAAAAAATAAAATGTAATTTGTTAAAATAGTTAAATATGAAAGAAAAAATTTACAACTAATTATGGAACTTAAAAAAAATAATTACTTCCTTAAATATTGAGAGTCCTCCAAAGTGAAACATATTTTAGAATTCATCTGGAATATGAGATAAACTATAAATAATGTTAGGATGAACCACTGATCCAATTTTTTCGGGGAAAAGGAATAACTATAATACTATCTTTTTAACTGAGCTAACTATCCCATTTAGTCAGTCAGAAAAGGGGTTTACTATTATCTGGGTATTATATATCATCCCATCCTTCAACCTATTAAGAGATTATAGGTGTACATTGATAGCTTTAATACATAACATACCAATTATTATTCATTAATTATATGACTCATATATCAAAACACTATGCACAATATGTTATAAAAATATTCCAACATGTTATCTACCTAGACCCTTAAAATATAATATCATATGTTTTGGAAAAAAGTCAAGTGTAAAATAAATAACTTGTACATAAGACATTTAATATATTCCATTACAAGAAATAATTGATCAACTATCGAATATATAACTTGGAAATAAATGAATTATTTATCTTCATAATATATAATTACAACCAATCATCCAAAACAACACTTCATTTTCAGGATTATTTTTTTCAGGAAATTGAATAATGGAAATTTGTTGGGTTTAACGGAATTGAAATATAGCTATTTCATTTTCTAAGTCAACAATTAATGAGTATGATAGATTGAAGTTTTTTTCTTACCAAATAAATTACAAAGTATATATTTACGGTCCAGTGAAGTATATTTAACCAACACATAAATCATAGGATCAACATAGAACCTAAATCGTATTAGGAATTGTTCCATTCTTTAAATGAATTATTAGATAAAAGAATGAAACCAAGGAATTTACATTGTGTCAACCAAGAAAACTAATTACTAATAAAAATTCCAATGTGGATCTATGATGGTGAAATATAAAAATATTCCTAGAGCTTATCTTGAATACATTTTTTCTAATATAATGAAAAATGATAAAATGATGAAGATAAAAGGGAGAAATAGCCCTTCTAGGATAATGAGGAACTCTAGTGACTCACTAACTAACCTATTAGGAATGGTAAGGAATTTTTTTGTTTTTAATTAGTTTATCATAATTATAGGATATCAATGATATCACTTGGATTGAAAATTAGACAATGCCATTAAAAAATCATATAGAATTTGGTTTATCAGAAGTTCATGTTCCAAATGTATTGTATACAACTGATCTTCTATGTGAATAATATTAACCAGATGTTATTAAAAAATTATACATTGGATTTTCTAATGATGATAGATAAAAATATTTATCACGCTATTTTGTAAAAAATGATGAGACTTAAGGCTCATCATGTGGTCAAAAAGACTAAAATTATCAAATGTATGGGTATATTACATGTTTAATGGAATCCAATAGTAAAATTTAGATATTTATAGGTGATATAATGTTTCCAAGGAAAATGGTTAGTCCCATATATCTTTAAAAAGGTGGTGGAACTAGTTGATCAATTGTGACCATAATATTGGTGGATTTGACATCTTGTAAATGTGGTTTATAGGAAAATGGTTGATAATATAAATTCTCTTTAATTATTGAAAATTTATTGAATTATTTAAATTCATAATAAAAGTAATCTATTTAATATTTCTTTAATTGGTGTTGGAAACATATTAAGACACATATAAAACCTTTATTTTTTATATATATTTCAATTATTTTAGCAGTAAATTTTATTTGAGTGTATGGGATTGGTTTGAATTAGTGCAGTGATTTTGGCTGAGGATGTTATACCTATTTGTTGTTACGTTGTTATCAAGGGTTTCATTTTTATCTTGGAGGCTCTAGAGTTTTTCTCCACCTACATAAGTTCTGTAGGTGTTACTTTCTATTACAAGAGATGCATATTTCCCCCAAATAGTTGTATCAAATCATTGATTATGGGGCTCAATAACACACATAGAAGCCAACATTAGTTTTATTCTATAATTTCTAAATGATAACAATATTTAATAAAATCCCTTTTCTCTAGATTAAGGATGTTAGAACAACTAAGATCTAGATAACGAAATTTATTGGTTATTCATCAACTTTTAGTGGATGAAAATCGAATAGTATTAGATTTATAATTATCCTCAAGTACTATTTAAGGGATCAAAATATAAAATATGGAGAAATTAGAATATCCTTGTCTAGATATAAAGTAAATTGTGTTTATTAAAATGTGGTTAGAATAAAAATATGATTCTAGAATCTATGAGAAGAAGACCACAACAGAGTTAATGGATTCTCTCGTAGTGTAGTATGACAAGTCGCTAATAATGAAAACGGTGAATATGATTCAGTGGATGATTGACATAAGGGTTTTGGAATGAATACATGTGTAATGTCACATGAATTACATTAATATAATCAATATTTATATTGAATAAGTGAAATCCAATTTCACAAGAGATATGTGGGCATTGATATTATTCTCATCAATTATGGAATCATGGGACACAATAGTGACTACCACAAGTAATTATTAAAGGAGACCCAACATCGTTTTTCAGTATGTTAAAAATATTGTTCTATATGAAAAGATAATATAGAGGTAACTCAAAGAATAATATAGAATAATGATTAATGTGAAAGGTGGATGAAATTATACTTATTTAAGTCAACAAAAGATATGTCTATGGATATGATTCATCATAAATTGACCGGACAAGGACAAATTTTATACACTATGGGAATAGATGGAATTTCAAGTAATAAAAATATCACAATGTGAATTCATGAAGGTTGTATTTTAAAATTTCATGTTCCATTAATTCAATATTAGAATATTGTAATGGTTTACCTCTAAAAGATAATTTTCCATTAGAGTCATGGTTCATTGTATGTATTTCATTGTATCACTAAATAGTCAGGGGTGTTTTGGTTAATTACACATTTCAAAATATTTCTAAGGTTATATTTGATAATGATGATGATCATGAAGTCAAAAAAAATATATTTATTTTAGAGTGATGTTCTATAAGAATTGTATTTGTTGTCAATATGGATTTATGTGAATAAGAGTTTAATTTTTTGTTAATTATAATTCCACATGTGAATGAAAGGTATCGATGAAGAAGTTAGTGAACATTTGGAGAATTTTTGTTTACTCAAAGCATTGAATACCACACATGAAAAATTCTCCAAGAGGACAAAACATTGTCAAATTTAGAACTGGTCATAAGCTTCAACACATGTATCAAGGTGATATATTGTTTCAACACATGAATAATTTCATGCAATTTCATAAGGAAATGAGTAAAGATGATCCATCCGTAAAATCTAAAAGGATTAAGTCTATAAATCGGATGATTGTTTATGATGACCCTCAAATAAGATGAAATGTGTTTTAAAGTGTACACATCACACATTAAAAAAATTGCAGACTGTGAATTATACCTTAATGAATGAGGAATGAAGGAATTACCCACGCATCATCCATGATTATATTAAAGGAATATTTAGGATCTTATAATTTTTATTCCAAAAAGAAAAGAAAGATGATGTTTGAAAATGGAAAAGAAAGGACTAAGGGCTTATTGTGGTAGCTACTAAGTGTATTGCCAATTCATGTGGTTTGAATGAAGAAGGTGGACATGAATTCTTGTTGTAATAGACACATGGGTTTTAACCACTTATATGGACATCCATAAACAAAAAATGGTCCAACCAAGTAGGGCCAGTCGAGGTCCTCACCTCAAGAAATACAGGACCCATGGGTCAGCCATGCTCGAGGGAAGCCCTTAAGCCTAACCCACCATGGGGAAGGGTGTTGTGTGGACAATGTAAAATCCTACAGGTGCCATGCTGTGACAAGCCCGTGCAATGTGGAATCTAAGTGTGCACCCTTGGAGTATAGTGGTCACTAAGAGTGCACCTGTTGGGTGAACACGATATGAGGTGGTACCGTGGAGGGAGAGATGAGAATTCTGAGAATTGGTTTCCGCGTCATGTATTGTAAATGAGCCACACCTATGTCCATATTTCGATGTAGGACGGGTTTAAGAAACTCCAAGGAAATCCCAATATCTCATATAATCTCCCATGGGATCCCGGCCGCAGGACGCATCCTACGTCTCAGGATCTAATCGTTGTCACACATCTATCTATGTAACATGGTGTTTAGACTGTGGTCATCCTTTCTCTCCACCAAGGTTGTCTTCAACCTTCGGACACCCAATATCCACTCTTGATCCAGCGATGAAGTTGAACAAATATCTCATTACTCATGGAATCAATTGATCCCATTTCAAGTCCACAGAGATCGCCTGGATGAGCAGAACACATGATTACATTAAAAGATTCATGCATGAATCAAAATATGAAAATTCGATGGAGACCGAGAAAAACTATGTTTCAGAGGCTGAATTGGCCACTCAATGTATAGAGAAAATATTTTCATGCATTTGAAAATGCATGTACATGAAGATTTCATCGAGAAATAAAAAATTTATGTTGAACAAAAAGAAACCGAGACATATGGACATATCTTCATCCGCGTTTGAAGATTTCAAAACTCTGTATATATCGTCCATTTAAAGACTTAAACCACATATTTTTGAACACGCTCCTTAAATATAAAAGTATGACCCCATGCTATAAAAAGGATGTTTCTGTTTTCAAAAAACAGAGCTCCCGTTTCTCCAAAGAAACATAGCAATAGCGAAACCCTCTGGTTCATGAAGGACAGAAGGTTTCCACGTAGCCTAGCCACTCGAAAAGATATTTCCACGCATCACTTGCGGAAATGAGTCTTGTGCATCCCGTATGTGTTGGAGAAGAGAGAACACCTTGGTTCACGAAAGAAACCATGCACCATTTGCAGTTTGCGAAGGGAAGGACCGAAAAACATCCTGGTTCACGAAGGGAATCCACAAACACCCTTTCCATAAGAACAATAAAAGGACAATGTAAAAATACAATTCCCTTAGAGAAGAAGAGGTACCCACACACATTCTACATCTATTCGGGTTTGTTCACAAAAAGAAGAAGGATAATGAATACATGATGCACATGCATGCCTATGCATGATTTGGGATACCCGAACAAGCCCAAGGGTGGATTACAACTATTCGGATTGTGTGTGAAAGAAGATGAAAAGGGAGTCTGCATGCATGATTGATTTCTTGTGAGTGAAAACATAAGAACAATGTGTGTGTGCATACGTGAGGAATGAAAATGGAATAAAAAACCCACGCTTTGAACCCTAATTAAAAGGAACAAATATGTGTTTGCAAAGACCCAAAAGAAAATAATGATAAAAGGAGAAAGGGAAGAGATTGTGTGTGTGATCAAAGTGTTTTCTCCTTACAGGTTTTCACAAAATGTATAAAATGATTGTTCATGCATGCATGAATTCACATGCACACGTGAAGACACATAAAAGCGGAATCAATATTGATAGTGCATGTGTGTAAAAAAGAAGAACCAATTCCATGATACTAATTCATGAAGAATAATCAATTCAAATGATTCCAAGTGATCTGATCTTCATGGTTTGAATAATCACATAAGTGTATGTGATTTTGGAAATATAAACAAGGAGAATTATTTGTGAATTATGTTATTTCACTAATGAAGAAGAAACTAAGATATCCAAATACAAGAGGTATTGGATCCCATGAAATCCATGCTTGAAAGTGAATAAGTACTGAGAATAAATCCAGATAGAGTTAAAGAAAATATTTTATCTGAGTTGAAAATGATTTAGAATCCAAGTATAATGATAGTACTAATATTGTGCAAGATCATTCATGCATATTATATTCTTAAAGAAGTTATCTGCACCATTGGAACACAACTAATTGAGGCCATGTCATCATTATAAGAATAGTCAATTGCCTGAGAATTTATCAATTGAGAACTGATCATGAAATTGATGAGAATCCTTGAGAAAGGCCAACAGACCATACCAAAGGTTGTTGAATAATCAAGAGGATATACATAGGAAAGTGTGATTCAGAAATACTATGAAGGAATACCTTAAGATCATATATAATTAGTCAAGTATGAACATAAATATTGAAGCTACTTGTGTTAATCGAGAGATAGAATAACCCTGCGTGATTCTAAGAGGAGAAGAAGTCACCAGTGGGACTATAAAGACGGCCAGTGGGACTCATGTAACACTGTGGGAAGCAGTATAAAGAACCTCTTGTGGGATTTAGGAATGATACAGTGGGACTATTTATCGACCATTTTAATTACTAACTGAATTATAGTGGATAATATGTGTTGGGGAAAATAACAAACATAGCAAGGAGTAGGTATTTGAACTGAACATTGTAAATACTTCGGTTTGGTGCCTTTACATTTACAGCATTATTCGAGGTAAGGTTGAGTGAAAAAAGAAGAGTGGATCAAGGATTTAACTAGACATAGAGGTTTAACTGTTAATAATCTATTAGTAAAGGGATTTAAAGGGATCACTGATTCACCCCTCCCACTCTTAGTGATTAACACTGATCCGGGAACTTCAATTGGTATTAGAGAGAAGGTCACCTCTAAAATATCCAAGGGAGTATTGATGAAGTGTATATTTGAATAGATGATTGAATAACCTTAAAATGAGATATCATCTAAGACTCATAATAATATAATGAATAGGCATGAAAGGAAGATGATGAAGAAGCTTACTACTAATTAAGAGACAACTTTTACTAAAGGTAATATAAAAGGTACATCATGTGATAATACTTATTATTCTTCTGGTGAAGCTTGTTCAAGTTGTGACGGTGATAGATCACTTGGTGATCTTCAATCATTACTCAATGATATTCTGTAGAAATTCCCTAGCGAAGTGGAAATACAAATTGTTTGAATCATTAAAGCTCTTCAAGATGAACAATTATAGATGGAAGAATAATAAGAAAAATCCATGGGAGAATCATTGGCTAAAAAGAGTTGGCATATCCAATACTCAAAAAACTAGTGAAGGCAATGGAAGAAACAATTTCTCTTGTAAATTAAATACATGTGCAAGTTACAGAATAATTTAATGGAAGTATTTGTGAGAAATAATTATTTGAGATTGTATTTTTAAAAGCATTCCATGCATTTGAAATGTTGCACAAAGTTTCTATAGTTTTCAAAGCTGCTCAACTATAACACAAAGACAACAAGCTAATGAATCTTGACATCTCTTTGGAAAAATTAAGAAATGTGCATGAAGAAAAAATAAAAATGATAAAGTATAATTGTAAAATTAATCAAAGTTAGTTGAGGTTGAGAAGAACTCTATCAACAATAAATGTTTCGAATTGGAAGTGAGATTAAAAAATCATCAATCAACCCAAGAAGAAACATCCCAATCAACTGAAATAATAGATTTTTCCACTAAAGGTTGAATTGTGGAATATGATTCAAAAAGGAACATCAAATCATCTTCGAATCTAATGTCAACATCCTCCAAGAATACAGAATCCCATAATCTAGTTACTTTTATTTCTACTAATTCATTTTCATCAACAAGTACATGTTCAATGTTATAAGCTGGGATGATGTGGATTTATAAAATTGTAAATACGTCCATAATATCATAAAGGGTGGATATTATAATTATTAAGAATAGAAAATCCCAGAAGGATGCTCCAATGAATCACAGGTATTTCCAAAAACAAAAATGCACTAAATATAGCAAGACGAATATTTCAAAAAACGGAAGTAGATTTGTTGGATATTGTTGTTTTTGTTGTATGTTTGGGAATCAAGAAAATGATTGCTTGAATAGTATTTCAGAATATGAATATCAAGGAACGTCTACATTCAAGGAATGTATATGTGAAGTAATGAAGCAACCTGAAAAGAAAATAATGAAAATATTGATGAAGAAGAATTAGTCTATCAAGAACAGATTTGAATATCATGAAGACTTCTTTGATAACTGTAATAGAGGTGGTCACAGTTATGATGAGTTCTAGTTTAGTCCTACAATTCCATAAGAATATTTTGATCAGAATCATATACCACAAAAGTCTGGAGAAATAAAATGGTTTTTTAAAGTATTCCATTGGGAATCTGAAAAACATTGAAGTCACAAAAATTATGAAACAAACTATTCCCAAGAATAAGTATAAGCTGGATTCCAAGAATATCATCACAAAGAAGAAAAGATGATTCTACTATGAAACTAAAGGCCATACCATGGATCAATTCATATAACCTATGGATATTAATGTAAGAAAGATGAAACTAAAAGAAGAATCAATCTAGAAGAAGATGGGATTTACCAAAGACATTCCAAAAGATAATAAGTTTCCTAAGATAGGTAACATGAAGAAACTATAGAATACATGTGAAATATACTATTCCTAAATTATTAAGAATGAGTATTTATACATCTATCCTAAAAAATTACAAATTCGAAGAGAACTGCAAAGAGTTGAAGATAAAGTACTAGCTAAATCTAAGGAAAAGGAAAAACAGATCATTCCACATGAAGAAGAATTCTAATTTCATGATAGGTTATCAACACATGACAACTGAGGCGTCTCACAACTACTATGTAGAAGGTTCAAGAAGGATTGAAAATAGTCCAACAAATGTATAACTATTTTCCAGGAGAATTGTAGATAGATAAAATTGAACAACATGCACAAGTAAAATATACTTCACTACTAACTAAAGTAAAGACAAACAATCCTCCCTAGTTGAAGGTGAATAGATGTAAAGAATCCATGATGACCACGAAAAATAAAAATTTCAAATGGAGAGAATACATAATCATGAAGAGTACTAGACACTTTAGAACTACAATGAAAGGATTTCTAGGGTTGAGGGAAAATTCTCAGCCCCAATGCATTAATTATGAAGCTCACAAGTGTTCCATATTCTTGTATTTTTTATATATTAATGGGTGGAATAGAGTAATCAATTTTATTTTTGAACTAAATGTCACTAATACTACTTCCAATACTAAGATGAATTTATTTGGTGCCCAAAAAAACAAAATGGATAGTAGTCCCTAATGATCCATAATTTATCTAACATACAACCTTCCAAGATCATTATTTTAGGAGTCATGTTTAATTGAAAAAATGTCGGTGGATTTGGTCTGACGATCCACATATACCAAGACTATATCCATACCTTTTTAATACTAAAACAATATGGTTACAAAATCCATCTAGATCTCATAGTATTACTATACTAGGTAATGGAGTGACAAAAAAGTTCATAATAGCTTTAGAAAAATTTTATTTTTCTTATAATAAGTAAGCCACCTTAAAAAATATAGTAATACATATATTTATTATAGTTTAGAAAAAAACACAATACATTATTATGAACCTAGGGTGTATCTCCCATAAATAGAAAGGCTATTAATATATCAATTCTTACCTAAATATCATAGCCGTAAAGATTCCACCATTCAAATTTAAGAATAATCGAGATTCCAAGAAACAGTTACTATGGATCTCCTTACACATGAGTAATTATAGAATAATTCCACACTATGAATAATGGATCATAGAGTCCATGATGTGATTCATAAGAGAATATGTAAGATGCATTTTGTATAAACATTTTTAAATATTATCCTTGATCACATCCATGTTCAATTTAGATATGTGAATATTTTATCTATACACATATTATACATATATAGACCTTTTTAAAGTAATTACCATTATATAGATATTGGTAGTCATATGGAATGTAAACGGAGAATACAAAATATTATATGTAAAATAATTTATATATTATACTCAATAACACTTCTTTATATTATTATCTTTAAGATAAATAAAATTTATTATTGATTTTATTATAGGGGTATACTAAGTAGAATTAAAAAACAAGTAATTTCTACATCACATTAATTAATGAACTATAGATACTAATTTCAGATCATGGTTAGGGTAGTTATTTTTTGAAGGATGAATCAATCTAGAACTATTAAATGTAAAATAATAATATTTAAGGAGAACACACTAATGTCCCTATAGTCACGCATAAAAAAATAACTCAAATACCATACATTTATTTTGTAGGATAAGAAAAAGTGTTGAGGTTAACAACCACACTTTCTCCATAAAGGATGGTTCAAAAAAATAATAAAATAAGAAAAAAATCTAATTTTTTTCAAAGAAGTCACCAGAGTAACTACCCTTGAAAAATCTATCATTAAGTGCTGTTAGTAACCCTTGAACCTAAAAAAATTCTTGTTCTCAAATATATTTAATGGAACATTTCAAAATTTTAGTGATTAATTTTTTATGTTTTACTAACATTATATCATTTAAAATGACATGACAATATAATTTCGCTTAATGACTGAAAATAAAACAATTCTGTGGTATATCATAAAACTAATGTTCCTATAAAATCTCCAAGATGATATAGAGATGTTTGTCTTATGAAAATGAAAAAAATAAGACATCAAAAAACTCAAAATGAAAAGGAAACTCCAAAAAGGGAAGAAAGTTATTATTATTATATAAAAGTGTGACAATTACAGCACTAGTACATCTAAATGGTATGTGAAAATACTAAAAATTTCAACATTGGCTATGTATAGTAGTGGTGGAAATTTACTCTGTTCTAAATTATAGTTAGTGGTGACCTAGATGATGATCATTCTAATAGAACTACCATTCACCCTTTAGTTGATAAAAAAGATAATCGATTTTTGATAAACAGTAGTAATTTAGGATACCAAACTAGTTCAATGATAGTTAATCTAGAAAAAGGCATATACTCTGATTTTAATTCTTAGAAAAATGGTCATATCACTCTATGGGGATATTCTCTACTAGATGATCCTCATTGATTAATGCTCATCCAATGGTTTATTTATCCATTGAATTTTAGTTTCTTCCATTATTTATAAAGAGATAGAAATAATAAAAGTTTCTTAAAACAGATCAATATTAACTTATACCTATTTATTTGTTGTTAATCCATATAACTCTATAGATAACACATCTGGATAATGATCATCCACTAATGGAAAATCCAAACATCCTTTATTTCCCATTAAATGAGGAATATATTACATAAATTTTTTGTATTATCCCTGAAAAACGAATATTTAACATCTTATAGACTAGTATAAATATCCAACTCCTCATGGAGGGAATACTATGTATGAACCAGAGATGGGAAATTTATACCTTTGGTATAATAATCGATGAAAAATTAGACATGAGACCATATTTCCATTACCAAAATTACATCAATTGAGCTCATATTTAGGATCATAAGATCAAATAAATACCCATAAGAAGAAATATCCATGGGCCAAGGAAACATCATAGTTTACACTATCATTTTTCTTATATGATATTAAAGAATGATGTCAGAGGATATATATTCCAAGTTAATTCCTAGATTTGATAACAAATTATTGATTAAAATAGTATGATAAACCTAAATGAAATAATTCATAGGATAATAAAGACAATTAAAGAAGAGTATGTATAATGTTTGATTGCAAAAATAAAATAATGATGGTGGGTTTATTTACTATATATAATCCATGTTTAGTCTCAAATAAACCACATGGTTCAAACCCATGTAGTGATGATTATGGTATTAAATCATGGCCTTGACTACCACATCCTCCTCCTCGACCATATCTTATAGAATTTGGTCGACTACTAAAAGAATAGTGACCTAAAATCTATTTCAAAGATTCCAAAGTCAATTGAGATCACTCCTAAACACTCTCATATTTAAAAAGATAGAATACTAATTATAGTTTATGAGACTATCGTGTCATATGGATCTACATAGCTTCATAGGATAAATCTAGATGAATGTAGTAAAAATAACCAAATTTCATGCATTTTATATAATACCTTCATGAACCAAATTTTGTCGGTATGACATTGACATCGCTCTTATTGTGATATATTTCCCTGCATGTATCCTTCCATAAATATTTCCCCTCATAAGAACTATCACATCTATTTTGTGTGGTATAGATCCACCTCCTCTAGAACCACCTTTAAATCAAATATTTTCCAGAACAACTTTTACTATTACTTTTGAGAATATAAAAAATATTATAATAAAAACTTATGTCAAAAGATAATTATTATGCCCATATTAAAGTATCTATATTACAATTCATGAACTATACTTATATATGGAGAAAATTTAATTAGATTAGTAATGTTTTTTTGTGGTTTATAACATCAATAAAAACCTACTCGAGGTATATAAATTATTTTTATATAACTTGACATAGGGTGTGAGGTTATTATTATAAAATATATATCTCTATAAAGTTATTACAATTTATAAATGAGTCCTTTTTATCTTATATCCTGATATACCATCATTGACCGGAATCTCCCTCAATCATGAATATGTATATATGAACCTGATTTCACATAGTATTCTTATTTATTCCAAAAATATAATGAAGGTGGTTCATTGATTTCTTAACCTATTAAAGAGACACAAATCTATGAAATATTTGATGATTATGTAATTGAAAATATTTCAAAATGTCAGTTTCCATGTGACCCTTTCCTAGATCTCCCTAAACAGCAATAAGATTCAATTACAAAATCCAATATATATAATGATGGTATATCTTTGGTCACATTTGTATAACATTTTTACATTTTCCATCCTTCTCTTTATGATGTGGGTTTTGATGATATATAAACTAAAATAATTTATAGAGTTATATTAATACCTTTTTCCATAGATAAACATCTTTAAATATAATAAACACAATGAAATATATTTAGTATCACACAATTACTATATCTTTATTTCATTATTTTTTTCCTAAAAATTTATTCTATATAACACTTCTCGATTATTATTTAATTTATTTTTCCATAGATTATATAAAAATTTAAATTCATATATTGATTTATTATAATGAAATTTAAGAGTAAAAAAGATGAATTTATTAAGTATAGCATGAAATAGTAAAAAATGTAAATATTAATATAAATAATCAACCTCATTAGGTCATGGAACCGCCTATTGTAAAATATTTAATTATTAATTAATAATAAATAAGTAAGAAAAAAATATTTTATTGTTGTTAATGATTCAATTATTATGAATATTCAACAAATTCTATCCATAGTAAAACAACATATGAAATCACATGATATCTCATGATATCATATCCATTCACAACTAATGAAATTTCATATGATGCATGAGACATAGTAGTTTGTGACTGAAAAAAGGAAAAAATAAGGAAAATATCATAGATTAGCTCTGGTAACTCGGGCTTCCACCACTGTAACGTCCCGACCGGTCCTACCAACGAACCGGTGGCTGGAACGGTGGTCACATGGCCTCAAGCGCGTCTCCATGTATTCCTAAAAGGTGGAAAATGCTAGTTTACAATGAATTCATATATAGATGATGATACAGTGATGAAATTAGTAAACAATACAACATGCTTTACTAACAATGCAAAAAGAAAAGACAGCAAAGCCCAATGACAATCCCCTGAGCATCCCAAGATCATGCTTGGTCCTTTTCTCCTAACTCATCTGGTGCAAACAACACAACACACAACCTAGGTCCTGAAAGCAAGAAGGTCTACTCAAGTAACCCAGTGCAATGGCAGCTCGAGTAGGGTGTGATATATAAATCTCATTAGGCCGGCACCACCGGTGTCTAGCCCAATCCATACAATGTATAATAATTGAATAGTGAGCAGGTATGGAGAAGTAAGTAAACATAATTCAATAAGTCAATAATACATATCCGGTTTCCCAAGGGACACCTGACGGTTATACCTTTTTCAGCTCGTTTCCAGTAAAGTAACCTGATCATGTCACCATATTTATATATATAGAATCATTTAGATCATAGGTGGTGTTGGGTAAGAATTACTCCCACCCATTAATCATGATTAGTGGGCACGAGGTAAGAATGCCTCTCGTCCATATAGGTCAACTGGAATGGGGTATGAATGCCTCCCTTCCATAACATTCATTCTACTGGCAGGGGGAATAACTTCCTCCCATCCACACATGTAATCATCAATAGAAATCAACTGGAAATGGGTAAGAATGCCTCCCTTCCATACACGTATTGAAATAGTGGGTACGAGGTAAGAATGCCTCTTGTCCCTAAATAAACTGGAAAGGGGTAAGAATTCATCCCTTCCATACATGTATTAAAATAGTGGGAACGAGGTAAGAATCCCTCTCGTCCCTAAATAAACTAGAAAGGGCTAAGAATGCCTCCCTTCCATACATGTATATAAATCACATCAGGCATGGGTAGACATGCCTCCCACCCATACTCAAAATAAACTGGCATGGGGTATGCATGCCTCCCATCCATAATCATACAAGGTAGATGTTATGGGGTATGAATGCCTCCCATTCATGACCATACACATTCATTATCATCATTATATTAGAATGAATATGGACACACCTCTTATGCATTTCATGTAATCATTCCACATTCACAATAAATCATATATCTCATTTCTATATAAGTGCCCATATGCAGGTTCATCACAAGTATACTTATGGAAACTCCTCTCAAGAATCTATATCACGATATTCACACATTCATTTCACTAACATAAGCCTTTCCCATTACGTTATCCCAAGGCATGGTTATACCACCCAAGTCGGTTCATTCTAGTTTAACCATTTCATTTTAAGGAATATGTTTTTAACATTCTCTATCCCTTTGATACCTTCTATAGAAAACATGTCACTTAGTCTTAGGTCATCCTACTAAGGTAATCATCTTACTCAATTTTCCTAATATGGAAAATTGACCCAAGCATGAGTATCATAGACATATAATTCTACTTGTCTCAACAAAACAAGTTCACACACAAGCATCAAACTGGCACCACAACAATCCAGTAAGCAAGCATAAAAATTATATCACAACTTTTTATATTGAAGATAGCACACCTCTAATTGAGGGGTTTTATTATTAAATCATTAGTTTAGTCAGCAGGCATCCATTTTTATCTTATTCCTGCAATTCACACTATTTCCACAAAAGCATTTAATCAGAACTAACTTGCATAATTAAAATAATATGGCAGTGAAATGTTAAATTCACTATCACTTTAATTAAAATGGCATGGAGAGTGACCCTACCACCAAGTGGATCCATCCGTCCACTACGTCTCTTGGTGAATTCTGACTAAGTATCGCCGTCGAGTCTCCTAGTCATTGGAAACTCGAAACCATGCCAAAACCTCGAACGCACTATAAAAAATGTGCTAGGAACTCATAAAAATCCAAATCCCCAAATTTGACAAGAGAGAAACAAGGAATGTGGTGAAAAACATACCCCAAAACCAAACCGATGATCTGAAACCACCCGAACTGCTTCTCCTTCGGCAACGGTTGCCGGAACGCGCACCAAGGAGTCCCAACAGACATCCCGCATGACCTAGAACCAAAAGAAAACTGAAACTCGGAATCATCCCAAATCCCTAGGGTTCGGCTGCACCTCACCTGGAAACAATTAGGTCGAAGAGAAACAAGAGTAAGGTAGGAGAAGAAAGAGGTGCTTACCATAGAGGATCAGAGAAGAAACCGCCGAAAAACGGTGGGAGGAGCTCGATCGAGAGGAGGCCGAGAGAGGGGCGTCACACGGCTCACGGGAGAAGAGGAGGGTTGCGTGTGGGTCAAGTGAGGGTGAGGGAGAGATTAGATAAAGTTTTTATTTATTTCATTTTCTTTTATTTTAATTTTAAACAAAAACCTAAACTCACACAAGTGCACGGTTTGACCCGCACGGTTTTGCAAACTGTGCGCAAACCGTGCGAAGTCTTCTGCCTTCAAGAGATCTCTCGCACAGGCTAGGTGAACGGTTTGGGAAACCGTGAACAGACTATGCGCAAGACACTATCTCTTAAAATAAGGCTGCACGGTTTAGGCCGCATGGTTAGCCAAATCGTGCACCCTCTGCAGCTCCTTAAGAACAAGGGTCCGACGCTTCTGAAATCTCTCAGGCCACCTGAGAAACATAACAGGCCTTCGCTCATGCCCAAAAACATTAAAAGGTAGGTTTCCACCCTTCGAAACCTTGTTCCGAAGCCCGGTCTTTAAAACGACCGGTTTAGTAAACGAAAAAGTTCAAATTCCTTCGTTTTTTAACCTGGTTCAAAACACGGGTCATTACAACCTTCCCACCTTAGAACATCTCATCCCCGAGAAGCCTTCAGGAACAACGTACACCTCACCCAACCTACAAGGGTCGTGAAGCATCGTTCAAACTATCGTGTTGCGTTCACAAACATCCAACACACCCTTAAGAATCCATAAAACCCTACGATTCTTAAACCACCAAAACGTGAGCCAACGCTCGTTTCCCAAACAAAACACCAAGACAGCTCTTCCCAAGCCCATCTATCCCGAGACACGAACCCATTGTCGTCTCTCCAAGCATCCAGCCACGGGTACTTCCCACCTTAGATTTTTAATGTTAAGAAACTATCTCCAATCTATGGTTCGGACCACCATTGGAATTAACATTGAAAGCATGCCCAATCATTCCCACGATGCTCCTAGCACGATTTGAAACAGATCAAACGGTCAATTCTCCATCGACCTCAAGAACCAAGTAGAACCGGTTGTTCATATAAGGCATCGGTCGAGACAAACCGCACTCACCTCTACCTGATGAAATACCAGAGGGTGTTATGTCACCGACTTCAGACATTAAACAAGAACCCCATGTCAAGCCATCACTGACTAACTATTTACAAGAACGCTCGGCCGAAATGGCCGACGTATTTCAAATAGAACCACAATACCTTCTTCCAAGGAACCTTATGTTTAGAACAACCACATTCAACGAATCCTACACCCAACTCCCGATGACATTTTCATGATCAAGACCATACAATAAACCATGCATCCCAATTGCAACGCTGAAAGAGAAACACCCAAATAATCCCAGCGGCTTTTAATCATTACCGCGGATAAGGCTGACGCTCTCTTAGTGCATCTTGGATGAATAAAAGATAAGGGACATGTTCGTCGCTAAACAGAATACACTAAGAGGTTTGAACGGATTCCAGTTAATCAAACCAATGTACTGGAAGGTAGAATAGTCAAACCTCAACTAGTCGACTTTGAGGAAAGAACTCAGCTTCACCTGCCGACACATCCACACGTTTTAAACTCACATTCCTCACAGGAATTCAAACACGACCAACCCATTTCCATAAGGCATTCCAGTCACTGTCACTTCTACATGGAAGGACACATTTTCCAGATTTGATGCAACGCGCTACCATCCTTAGGAGAGTCCTAGTCATCGAACGAAAAGAAGATAAAGAAGCCGAGCACAAACGTGCTAGTACATAATCACTGCCAACGATCATTTGACGCTCCTATACCACAATCACATCACCAAATAAATGAAGAATATCCAAAATAAGGAAACCAGCTTGTCACAACACACGAGCAATTCTAAAGCCATCCCGATCATTGGGATGAAACAATTATTTAACGTCAGGCCACTCTACCGAGGAGATGACCCAAAGTCACAACAAAGGTAAAAAACTCAATGACCACCCATCCGAACAAGGGTGTTATTAGAAAAAACAAGAGTCCAACAAGGGACAACAACACCCGAACGTCACCTCATGTCAGCAAACTCATGGTACAAGTAAGGCATTAAAACCCTATGGGTGCTACCAACCAAAGGCTAGCCCCTTACGAAGATCAAACATCGACCCTAACACTCGGTCATGTGAAACAAGGTCACTAGGATCAAAATACAATCATCGAAACACTGCTAAGGAAGCAACACCCACGGGAAATACCTACGGTCCCGTTCCAAGGAAACTCAAAGAGAAACTAAAAACTACCCCTTACACTAGGGTCTCATCACACCACCACGAGTTCCATTACCAATCCCTTAACGTTTTTTCTCATTTAAACTTTATCCATCAAAAGTTTCGACTACACAACAAAGTAAGAAAGCATGTTTCACAAAAAATTATTTTTATAAACATTCACAATCATAATCATCCCGTATTTATCAACCAAATGAGAAAAACAAAACCATTAAACAAAAGGGCGTCCTACTAAAGTCCCATTCTATGCATCTCGATTTCTCAAAAATCGTCCCTAAAGAAATCAGTCAATTCCTTAAAAAAAGAAATTCAAACACCCCCACCGGGTTATCTCATACAACACTCTCCAACTAACCTACTCAGGTCTAGTATCACTTACACATTCTCCAATTCATTTGAAATTAAATCCATGCAATTCTTACATTTAAAACCATTTCAAGACACCTTATGGTCATTTCATTTAACATGGGTTGTAACTTCCCAATTCATGAAGCACCCACACACTTCATGGATTGAAAATTGACTCCCCTTTTTATCAAACCAGATTCCAATTCAAAAGTTAACATGCTCACATCCAATGGTCCAGTGATAAGGGTGGCCACCTACCAACCTATAAAGCGCCCATACACTTTATAAATTGGAATTTCGATCCCATTTTAATCAAAATATACTCACTTAAATTTTTATAAGCTTAACAGCCCCTTTTCAAATGTCTGATTACACAGGTTACATTTTCAAAGCTATAAGGCACCCATACACCTTATAACTGAAAACTGGCCCCCTTCATTTTCGCAACCAACAAATTCAACTCATCCCATCAATTACATATTTAAAACAAAGCATGTCACTACAACCAGCTAACACCGAGGCATGTTACAACAAAAAAGAAAGTCATGCATCATGGCATATTATCACCGAAACATGGTATCTAAATAGGCATGATAGTAAATACACGGAACGATATGCAATCAAGGAACACAATCCGAATCAACAAGAAACCTAAAATGAAACTACATGGCATGACACTATGCATGGCATGCTAATTTCCTTTGTGCCTCAAATGATGAATGCAATGCAATTTCATTTCCATATCAAGCCAGGGGTAAAATTTTAAAAATTTCTTATACCATATGCAATAGAAAATATGACAGTCACTCAGGGGGAACTCATATCAACTGTAATAGAAAACAACATGAACAACCATTCCCAGCCCCAAAAACTTGGTCATTTCCTATAAGTGGGGTGATCAGTCCCAAGCCCAGCTATTATCCAAGCACTGACACATTTCTAATCTCCGTTCTACCAATAAAAAACATTAAGTAAAAGAAAAGAAACATACTCTGATACAACTTTTAATGTCTCGGACTAGCCTACCATCGAAACGGTGGCCGGACCGGTGGTCACATGGCCTCAAGCGCATCGCCCCACACGCCAGAAGCTGACGACTAGTAGCGAGGGTCTCAAGAGATGATATTGGGGAGACTATAACCTCATATCAGAGTAATGAAATAGTATTATCAAAGTAAGTATCATTCAGTAGAGGAAGTAGTAAGCAATTAAAAGACAAAAAGGAAAGAAAGAATAATATCCATCTTATAAAAGGTAGAAAACACCAGTTTACAATGCATGCATCTACAGATGATGATATAGTGATGAAAGTAGTAAACAATACAGCATGCTTTACAAACAATGCAAAAAGAAATGACAGCAAAGCCCCATGGTGATCCCCTGAGCATACAAATCTCCCGTTTGGTCCTTTGATCCTAACTCCTCTGGTTCAAATAGCACAGTACACAACCTAGGTCCTGCAAATAAGAAGTTCAACTCAGGTACCCCAGTGAAATGGTGGCCTGAGTAGGGTGTGGGATATAAATCTCAGTTGTCCGGAACCATCGGTGTCTATCCCAATCTAGACTTTGTATAATAATTAAACAGTGAGAAGTTAAGGGGAAGTAAGTAAAAAAATTCCATTAGTCAATAACACCCATCCAAGTTTCCAAGGGACACCTGATGGTTATACCTACTTCGGCTAGTTTTCGGTAATGTAACATGATCATGTCACCATCTGTATATATATCGAAGCATTTAGATCATAGGTGGCATGGGGAATGAATGCCTCCCACCAATAAATCTTGATTAGAGGGAAAGAGGTAAGAATGCTTCTCGTCCCAATATGTCAACTGGAAAGGGGTAGAAATTCCTCCCTTCCATCACATTCATTCTACTGGAATGGGGTATAACTACCTCCTATCCAGACATGTAATCATCAAGAGAAATCAACTTGAAAGGGGTAAGAATGCCTCCCTTCCCTACACGTTTTGAAATAGTGGGCACGAGGTAAGAATGACTCTCGTCCCTAAATAAACAGGCAAGGGGTAAGAATTCCTCCCTTCCATACATGTATTGAAATATTGGGCATGAGGTAAGAATGCCACTCGTCCCTAAATAAACTAGAAAGGGCTAGTAATTCCTCCCTTTCATACATGTATATATATCACATCAGACGTGGGGTAGACATGCCTCCCACCCGTACTCAAAATAAAATGGCATGGGGTATTCATGATTCCCATCCATAATCAAACAAATTAGATGGCATGGGGTATGAATGCCTCCTATCCACAACCATACACATTCATTATCAACATTATTTTACAATGCATAAGGTAGTACCTCTTATGCATTTCAAGTAATCATTCCACATTCTCAATCAACCATATATCTCATTTCTATATAAGTGCCCATACGCACGTTCATCAAAAGTATACTTAAGGAAACTCCTCTCATGTTTCTATATCACGATATTCACAAATTCATTTCAATAACATATGTCGGGCCCATTATGTTATCCTAAGGCATGGTCATACCACCCTAGTCCGTTCATTTTAGTTTAACCATTTCACATTAAGGAATATGTGTTTAACATTCTCTAACCCTTTGATACCTTCTATAGGAAACATGTCACCTAGTCTTAGGATATCCCACTAAGGTTACCATCCTACTCAATTGGCATAACATGTAAAATTGACTGAAGCACGAGTATCATAGCCATATCATTCTACTTGTCTCAACAAAACAAGTTCACACACAAGCATCAAACAGGCACCACAACAATACAACAAGCAAGCATAAAAAGTCTATCAAAACTTTTTTTATTGAAGACCGCTCACCTCTGATTGAGGGGTTTTTTATTAAATAATTAGTTTAGTTAGCAGGCAATCATTTTTATCTTATTCCTGGAATTCACACTATTTGCACAGAAGCATTCAATCGGAACTAACTTGAATAATTAAAATACTGAGACAGTGAAATGTTAAATTCACTTTCAATTTAATTAAAGATGCATGGAGAGGGACCCAACCTCCAGGTGGATCCATCCATCCACTACGACTCTTGGTGCTTTATAACTAAGTGTCGCAGGCGAGTCACCTAGTCTTTGGCGACTCAAAACCACGCCAAAACCTCAAACGCACTATAAACAACGTTCTAGGAAATCATAAACATGAAAAGCCCCAAATTTTACAAGTGAAAAACAAGGAAAGTGTTGAAAACCATTCCCCAAAACCAACCTGATGATCCAAAACCACCGGAACCGCTTCGCCTTCGGCAGCGATTGCTAGAACGCGCACCAAGGAGTCCCAACAGACCTCCTGCATGACCTAGAACCAAAAGAAAACTGAAACTCAAAATCACCCCAAAGCCCTAGGGTTCGACCTTACCTCACTGGGCACCGATTAGGTCTAAAAGAAACCTAATTAAGGGAGGATAAGAATGATGTGCTTACTATGGAGGATTGGCGAAGAAACTGCCAAAAAATGGAGGGAGGAGCTCGATCGAGAGGAGTCTGAGAGAGGGGCATCGCGCGGCTCAAAGGAGAAGATGATGGATGCTTGCGGGTCTAGTGAGGGTTAGGGAGAGATTAGATTAGGTTATTATTTATTTCATTTAATTTTATTTTAATTTTAAACAAAAATGTAAACTCACCCAAGCGCACGTTTTGACCCGCACGGTTTGCCAAATTGTGCGAAAAACGTACGTAGTCTTCTGCCTCCAAGAGATCTATCACACAGGCTAGGCACCCGGTTTGGGAAACCGTGCGTAGGCCGTGCGTAGGCCACATTCTCTTAAAATAATGCCACATGGTTTAGGCCGCATGGTTAGTCAAACCGTGTGACAACCATGCGCCCTCTCCAGCTCTATAAGAACAAGGGTCCAATGATTCCAAAACCCCTCGGGCCATCTGAGAAACTTAACGGGCCTTTTCCCACACCCAAAAACATTAAAAGGAAGTGTTACAAACTTCGGAACCTTGTTCCAATGACCGGTCTTCTAAATGAATGATTCAGTAAACGAAAAAGTTCAAATTCCTTTGCTTTTTAACGCGATTCAAAACGCGGGTCATTACGACCACAATTTTATTTCCCATTAATATTTATGGGTTACTTCTTATGTCATAAAATTTTTTTTCTCTGTGATACTCATATGTTACACACCCTAGATACCTAAATGTATTCATTGATATTATTTTATAATTATAATTACACAGTTACTCAAACAAAATTAGGCCAGGTAACCATAAAACCTCAAGCTCACATCTCAGTCACAAAAGGTTTTCATAATCATCAATTCTCATGAAATATTTATATTGTTGTTAGTTTTCCCCTTTGAATAATAATATATTATTAATTTATAAAATACCTAAATTTATAGTGACCAAGAGACTAGAATGTATACTTGTTTTACTATCGAAAGATAACAAAAACATTCAGGAAAAGTAGACTATACATAGTGTTAGAATTTACATGTATATACATCATAGTAAATAAAACCTATTTAAAACATTTAAAATACAACCAATTAAAGTGTTAATACATAGAATAATATAGATAGTTGTTGGGTGAGTAAAAATAATATTTCAACCTAAAATGCAGATCCCATAATTGTGGTCCCTCAAAAAGTACACCATATATAATTATAATATCATTTCTTAGAACATAATATATGATCCAATTAAAGGTCTATCTTGAAACAAGGATACAAATTTATTTATATCCCATGTATGGGCACCTTTACTTATTTATTACATTCACATAAGTGTATGCACACATACTGAGAGGGATTTGTGTAGGCTGTGAGCTCTATATACCCATTAAGTGCTCAAAACAGACAAACACAACATGTTATAAACTCATTTGTATGTTGAAAAATAATATAAATACATAAAATATTAAAATAATGAAATATCCATTATAATAATACATTAATGGTATGAATTTATAACCAAAACCATTAACTATCAATAATGAGAGGGTCATGCCTATCCAATCTATATTTAAACTTAACCTATAAAATTAGTCGAGGCATAATTGAGCCTTTTAACCACATGTAACATTTTGGTTGAATGGGAATAACCTATAATAGCATTAGGTAAACTATAATAATTTTCCCTTTCCAGATAGAGGAACTGGGAGAAATAACATTTGGGGGTTTCATCACATCCCATTACAGTAACCATTAAAATGATTATAAGTACACCTGATGAAAATTAATTTTAAAATAGAACATGCCAATTTTAATAATAAATTACCAACTCATATATAAATACAATATACATCAAAGTTTATAAAAACATGATAACATTTCATGTATAATGAGCCTAAATATATAGTTATAACCTATTAGAAAAAACTCAAGTATGATATACATTCTTAGTGTGTAAGTCTTTCACTCCATTTAATTAGAGGAAATGATTTAATAATAATTTAATTAAATACCATTTAACTAATTTCAAGACATCACATGATATTTTTTAAGTATAATAAATCTTCTAAAACCATACTTGTTTATCAAGAAAACATTTCCAAAACCATTATTATGTGAAATATAGTTTGGTTTAACTGAATTTTATAGGCTCTATTCCATTTCAAACTCAACCCTTAATGATCATATTTGAAATATATATATTTTTTAACATGTTTAATGCAATGTAAAACTTCATAGTCAAGAGAAGAATATCAAAAACCCAAATAAATCCAAGGGAAACATAAAACAAAAATAAAATTAGGGAAATGTTCATTTCTAAAATTACAATTAAGATTAGAGAAGCACCAAAAAGTATTTACATTTTTTTGTTAAAATATAAATCCTTGTATAACCAAATACATAGTTTATTGAAGAGTAAAAATAAAAAAACTAGACATATAATTTAATATGAATATAATTTACCCATTTTTTTGAAAAAATAGCGAGGTAAAAGTAGATAAATGGAGGATAAGAACCTATATTGATTAATAGAAAATTATGTGGAATAATTAAACACCCTTGAAGAATATGGAATAAATAAATATCTTATAAATTGTTAGGGGAAAAAATAACTTAAACGATATAAAAATGAGGACAAAGGGTAAATATAATCTAAAAAGAGGGTAATTACAAGGATTAAAGAGAGTTTTAAAAAGATAATTTTCCATTTACTATTTCAATACTGCCCTGATTTCTACCCAATACTCAATATTAAACACAAGTTACCCATATATAAAATAAAAAAATTGGCCTCCTTCTCCCATAGGGTACTTCATATAGGATCACTATATACACTATGAGTAACACCCCATGATATTAGTCTGTAATTATCAATTAATTTATCTTTCATTTCTGATGGATTTTGATACACAGAACGCCAATATAAAATTAGTTGTGATTGAATTTACATTTAATAAGATTTTAGGGTTTTTATCTAAATACCTAAAATCATTTCTCGTATATTGTTATAATTGTGGTATTCATGTATCTATACTACATCACTACCATTTTTTACATAATTTAATCAAAATTATTCTTAGAAATTGGGATGATATTAGATTTTCTGTTTGGTCAGGAACATTTCTCCTTCAAATAAATAATTTTCCAATTAGTTAATGGATATGTTTATTTGTAATTATTTTATATCTCATGTTTGTGTTCTATTGGATTTTAATATATTTTTTCAATGTGTGAAATTAATATTTTTTAAAACAATTTCTTGATCTCATTCATTCATTATTTTCTTCATTTTTTATTACAAAGATCTCCCTCTATGAATTCATGGATATTTAATGTATTTTTTTGAGAAATTATCACTATTTATCTAATATAACTTATAGACTACTATTTTTATTTAATATACATGTTATTAAAATAATAAAAGAAATTTATTCTCATCTCCCAAATAGTTTTTTAATCTTCAAGAGTGTTTTTCATCTATGTTATTATAGATTATTTCTTCATAATATTCATTAGGGATATGTTGTATTAATACCATCCACATTCTTTCTATATATTGATTATGATCATGTCCTTTTAAAATTCCATGAAACCCATCTATTTCTCATGGATGAATTATTATATACTAATATTATGAATGTTTTGATGTTCATGCTAAAAACATTGTTACAGTTTTTTATTATGAGATTTCTGGGACTATAATAATATATACCAATAATTCATTTGTTAAATATTAATATATCATTATTTGATCGAATGGGAATGAGTAATAAACCCAATCAACTATGTCAATGGGAATATGGAGTGGATCTAATCCACCAAGATATTTTATTTACTTTTTGAGGATGGTTTTGATAGTGACCCTTGACATAAGAAATTATTTTATGTTCCTATATATATTCAACATTCTTATGATACATTCAAAAACCACATCTCAAAAATTAAACATTACTATGTTATGATTCTATGGTTTAGGTTCATTATTCTATGATTATATATTTTTAAACCTTAATTAATATTTCTTTCTGAAATCCTTTTATTTTAATTCATGAATTATTTTCAATGTTTCGTTGGATATTATTTCAGAATCCCTTATTCGCCTACCATGATTATGTTCTCATACCCACATGTTCTTAAAATCTTATGTTATGATATTTAATTTATATATTATATATTTACTCCTTACTAACCATTTGAACTCACCCTTATTAATTTTCCAATTATAATGTAATGATGTATTGTATTATGTCTGATATGTCAAGAAGGATATCATTTCTGAATACTTATTCTGATAAATTTAATACAATATTTATAAACTAATTTTATTATGTATATAAGATCCAACTGTACAAAACCTCTTGGATAAGAGGAGTTATTTAGTATGATATATGGTTAATATTCATCCTTAATGGTGTAGTGTGTATAAATGTTATGGTGGGGTTTCCACAGTTAGAATGAAAAGTAGTTTAATTAATTTTTTTTGATTTATATTAGAAATAATAATAGTAATGAACATAAATTTAAATATTCTAGCCCAAAAGTGTCATAATATGATCCAATAATGTCAAATATATCCTAATTTTATGTTTGTTGAAATGAAGGATTCATAATTAAAGTTATAATATGATTGGTTTTAATTATCATATGATTAATGGCTATATATATATTTAGAACTCATAGTAATTTATTTTATTTTTAAATTGATATAAATATGAGTATTATAGTTTAAAAAAATATTATGTTAAAATAAATGGGTAACCAAATAGGTTGGGAGAGGTATTTATGAATCGTATTGCCATGCTCACCGAACTTCTTTAAGATATTAAAAATATTGTGAATCAAGTAAAACTCCAAAACTCACCACATAAGGAATAAATATACACTAACTCCTTCATTCAGAAATATCCACCCTCATTAGAGGGTCCTCTTATCCACTACTTAATGATAAATATATCAACAAAATAGAAAAGATATTTTCTATTATCTAGTGCACAGAGATGTAATTTAAAATTCTAGTTATTTTCCATTTTTAAGGAGACGATGATCAGTGTTTGGACATCGTTAAGAATATGATGCCAGAAGAAAATAGTAATTCCACTAATTCGAGGATATTAATAATATATTTTTCAATAAATAATTTTCTCTAACACTTTTCACTATAATAGAGAGAGTATTTATTGAGAGTAAGATAAATGATGATGATTCCAATAGAATATTAGAATAAGGCTACATAAAGATCACATAGAATTTTTATAGTTTTATCATTTAATAAGAAATAATGGTGAATAATATAATTAGTTTCATAATATAAAATATTAAAAATTAATTAGTTATATGGTACTTCTGTAGATATGATGAATTATTTTGATGTGATCTCAAGGTGAAAATAGAAATTAGAGGCTACCATTTTTATCGTGGTTTGTGGGAAAATAAGATTACAATATATTTTAATGGAAACTAAAATAGTAAAATAAATGGATTAATGACAATTGATCGGATTATATACCAAAAATGAAAATTGGTGTGTGCAGTTAATTGTATCAAATGAACAATTAAATGCATCAGGTTTGAATGAAAATGATATCAAGTACATGGATGGTGAAAATATTTTTTGAGGCTATCCAGTAAAATGGTTGAAATGTAAAATCAACATAATATACATCCCACAAATCAAGGTTTCAAATATAAAGAGTGTATAAATTACATAAACTAGTATACCAATCAAAGAGATAACTATGATATATAGACGAACATAATGTATATGTTTTGTTCATGGAATAATTTCATATATTATCTCTTGATATTAAGAGTATTAGTCATATATTTTACTTAATTATATATTAGTAATTGAATGATGGGTGGAGTTACAAAGAAAAATACACTATTTGAATGATATAATGAAATAATTATCTTACATTAGAAACATGTAAGTTGATCCAAAATTTTTTCTATAATTACCTACATATAAAATATTATTGACTATTATATAGATAAGCATTAAATAATAACTACAACCACTGTCTAATTGAAAATAAATTATAGTAGTGCTAGTTCATATATAACTAATTTTCACTTGTTATATGAATGATTTATTTTAGTGATATCATTTAATAAATCCCATGAAATAAAAAAACATTTTAAAAAATTTTATGAAAATAAAAAATCGAATAATTCCAAGATATTTACAAATTGAAAAATATTCAGTTTTTATTTGACTAGAACAATTTTTGAATAATAATTTGAGATATAAAAAATTTACTCTTCCAATTATCAATTTTAACTTTTTTTATTTTATTATAAGTAGTAAAATTATAATATATGTCAATATATAAAAACATATCAATTTTATTCTATCAATTAAAAATAAAAAACTTTTTGGAGTTTCTAGTAATCCTTTTTATTCAACCCTCTAGATCTATTTCATATTGGTTGTGAAAGCATCTCTAAGACCATGATTATTGTCATGCGTTAAATTGTGTCCCCTATAATGAAATCTTAAATTCATAGAAACAAAAACCTTCTTATTATTGATAAAAATGTAATATAAAACCTTAATAATTTAATATTACATCATAAGGGATGCCTACCTAGGAAACCATCTATTAAATTTTGATTAATAATTCTTTGATTTAACATAATAAAATTTCTTATTATTTCTATGGAAATGGATTTAATTCATTCACTTCCTAATATATCAAACTACTATATATATATATATATATTCTCCTATAAACCATTAACCAAAAATCCATTCATTACCATTAAATTAATTTCATACCACTTCTGAGGAATGTGATGCAATAAAAATTTCTAATAGAATATATGACATTATTTTTACACTGATTCTATGTACATAATTCGTGATATAAATTAACAGTGATATGAATTCTATATGTCATTAATCATGATCCAATATAGGAAAAAATAATAATATATAGTTTTTTAATTCCTACCAAAAGGTATATCCTCATGGTCTTATCTTTGTTGAGACTCGTTGTGTTCATAAGTATTAAGAAGGATAAAAAACACTAATTGTCTACAAGATCATGATAGTATAATATAATATATATCCTATCAGACTGAGTTATCAATGTATTAAGAAAAATCATTAAGAATATTTACATTTCATACATAACTTTGTCATCATTTTATGAATTTATATATCCTATTGACCTGGAAAATATTCAAATGATATTATTAAAATAGTTTATGGGGTAGGTAAATAATATATAATACGTATAAAATATGAATATATAAAATATAACACATGTTGTTTTATAATATGTATTAAAATAACGAATAATTATTATAAAGAAATTTTCTTTATTTTTCAATCCCTATTTTTCTATATTTGACATATCTTCGACATTAGAAAGGAATAAGTGATCAAAGCAGAGTGAGGGGTACACTTAGTGAAATAGATATGATAGGAGGCAACCTACCACACTAAATAGTATATTTTATCACATGAAAAACTATTTTATATTTATGATATGTTCATAAAATACATATAAAAAACAAATCTAAATTATTTTTATTTTCATTCCTCTTTATGGGATGAAAAAATTATTATATGGGTGATATATAGATACAAAATAATTTTAGTAGAAAAAATATTATATTAAATCACCATGTTTTTGTGGTATATGGAAATTTTGGGTGATTGAATGAGGATGTAATTTTTTTAAATGTGTAATTGTTTAGTATTGTAATTTAAGGAACTCTATATTTTAATTTAATCAATTAAAGTGTAAAAAAATTGTGATAATATTCCTCATAGACATGGATAATGACTTACTAAACTTTAAATAAACAGTATATATGTTACACTAGAGATTAATCAATCTATGTAAAACATAAGGACTATGTTTGAGTTAAAATTTATCTTGTAAGTAAATGAAATATGCCATGAATAATTACATTTAGTGGAGTGTAATTTTTTATTATAACTATGTATATGAATCCATTGTCTATATAATCATCACCAATGAACTAATTCATCATCTCCTAAATAAAAAATGATCAATTCTCATCACATAAAAGGGATTATGGCTTACTCATTTTTCAACTGTAAACACATATATTAGTTCTTAAATAATATATTTTCATTATAAGGATACATTTATTCTATATGATACTAGATAGTATGAGTATGTGTATGTTTTAGGGTTCTTTAGGATGAAAATTATTTTAATGTAGTCTTTATGGAAATTTAAGAAGAATTTTATTTATGAAAAATATTAATAGAATTGAGGATGCTGCTTTGGGTTTATATAAAAACTCAACATTTTATGGATATGTATCCAGCTCATTTATAGGTAGTATTTTTCATGGTGTTGATTATTTTTTTTCGGGTTTTACTATGGAGTGTGTTTGGGTGAATTTTTTTGAAAAATGGAAGAATGCGGGCAATGCACAGTTAGTGCATGGTTTTTTGTAGCCATGCACCTTGGCCCATCAAACCATTCCACAATGGACATAGATGTTTTTCATTACAGGAGCATGTTTTATCAACCCATTCACCTAGAAAGCATAAATCGTGAACCTGTTCCCAGAAAACCATGCATGTAGTTTTAATTAATCTAAAAATTAGATTTAATATTTCTAAAACACCCTAATTAACACAATGTAACCCCCATGTAGGACAAAAAATTATCTCTCATTTATGGAGGTTCCCAAGAACATTCCAATCCATCCCATACTTTTTTATTTTTGAATTGATGGGTGGGTTGAAAATCTTTACCCTCTAGATTAGAGGATCTCTTCTTATGTGGTTTCCTTTCTCTTCCCATTCTTCTCCCATGTGCCGTAGGGGTGTTCTTCCTTATTATTGGTTGAATATAGACATTGGTGTGTGGATTTAGATCTCTAACAGTGGTATATTTATTCTCATGATCCTGAATTTATGTTTAAGATGAAGACATCAATCTATGTCGTTATTCCGTTCAAATTGGGTATTTTCATTAGGTTAATTCTTGTAAATGAATTGAGGTAGGAGGTCAATTATTAAAATTCCATGTGATGAATTAAATTATGTGTATTTAATTAAATAATTATTAGAGTTTGTTTAGAAATTGAATTTCCTAAATTAAATAATTAATTTAGTGAATTAATTAATTATGGAACTGTGATTTGGGGATAATTAATTATTTAGTTAATAATTAGAATATTGAACTGGTATTTGGTGATAATTAATTTTTGAGCTACATATCAGAATATTGAACTGGGGTCTAAGTATAATAAACTTTTGAGTTAATTATTAGATAAATAGATTTTGAATTGAAAAATTTATGGTTGAATTAATTATGGGATATTTAGTTTGTGTATTTTGATTATTAAATTGGAGAACTAATTAATGGGATTGATGTGCTTAATTAATTGAGGATTTAATTAAGGGGATTGATGTGATGAACTAATTTTTGAGATAGAAATGTGATTCAGAGGATTAATTAATTATAGAGTTATTTAATGGAATTGAGCTTATAAATTAATTGTTGAATTATTTATGGGGATAAATTAGAAATTATGAATGGTAAATATAGAATTCATGATTTAATCAAGATAGTGAATGGTAAAAATGTAATTCATGTGTTAATTGAGATAATAAATTTTAGAAATGTTATTCAGGTTTTAAGTGAGACAATGAATGGTAACAGTGAAATTCACGTCTTAATTGAGATAATTAATTGTAATAATGGAATTCATGTGTTCGTTGAGATAAATAATGGAAGCATTAGAATCCACATGATTATTGAGATCAAGAATAGTAATAATGGAATTCTGAGATTCAATTTCCCTTAGGGATGGATCAGAATCAGGTACATGCCAAAGATGGTATTGAGTTATGGGTGATCTCAGGAACCTGAATGTTATGTGGTTAAAAAAGAGTAAATGAATAAGTGTACATTATTTACTTTATTTATTTTATGTATTATTTATACAAATTCATACACATTTTATTGACTGTATATTGTTTTATATGTTTTGTTGGTGTCATACTGGGTTTTAATGACACCCTAATTGGGAAGTATAATTGGTACCATATTAGTTTTCGTGGTTTTAGGACATGATAAGGTCAAAGGCGCTATGTTAGATGGATAGGTTTAGATAAAGCACAAATGAGGTATCTTGAGGTGGTTCAGGACCCACTTGGGAGTTGTCAATTTCCTTACTCATGAGTTCCATTCTGACATATGGTACATACAATAGAATAAAATATTTTACGCTTTTGTTTTTGATAGTATACTTTCAGTTTATTCCATCAGCTCATACTAGTATTATCCTAGTTATGATTATTTGACATTTAGTTATTGTTCACATATTTCCAATAGTTTTTTAATCTAATAAAGAGGGCATATAATCCCCACGAGTGATATTAGATCCCCACTACTAGTCGGTAACCACTACAATATGGGGAAGAGGGCTTGAAGTCATGTGACCAACTGGATCGGGGTACCAACAACTGGAACTTGGTGTGGGATGTTATTGTGTGGAATCCAATGAGTTTTATTTTATTTATTTTCATTTTTCTATTTATTAATGGTTTATATGAGACACAAAAGAGACAAGACTTGGTTATGGGATCGTGCATGAGAATATCTAGCCCATGAATGGGGGAAAAATGAAGTACTCAATTTTGGATTGTTGTTATTTTAATTTCCTGTCACAATTGAATCTTATTTCACATAGGGTGTCACACTTGTTCAGTGATGTGATTATTTTTTTCAATTATTTTTTGAAAATTGACTCAATACATGTAATGAAATGGGGGATGAGTTTTAATTCATAATTCTTGGATCTCATGATTATTTTTTGACATGCATCATTTTAGTCGTGCATGGGAAAACGAGTTATGGGTATGTTGTTGAACAAGAGATGTTTTTCCTTGATTATGGAATTGAACTGAAAATGGTTCAAAACCTAAAATTGGAAGTGGTAAATTGATTCAATATGATAATAATTTAGTTTATAATGAAGAAACACGAAAATAAGTGTGAATTTTCACTACTTAACCATGACCTAGATATAAGATTGTTAAGATGAGTGATAGTGCGTCATGTTTTACCATCTGGAAGGGTTTGGGGAAAAAGAATTTTCGTTCCTGGTTAGGATTTCCACTTAAAAAATGTGATAAAATGGTGTTATGTTTACTAAGTAATGTGTTTTTAATTTTAGAGATATTCCTCGATAATGATGTTTTTTTATTGGAGGATAATAAGTTATGGTCGGAGATGATATGAAAGCTGCGGAACCCAAGGCACTGATAGTACTGGGTGAGGAAGCAAGTGACTAGTTCCGATTAAACTTTTATCACTTCATTCAATTCATTAAAAGAGACTGAGAGTGGGATGAGAAGATAATAACTGACCTGACAAGGTATTTCCAGTTCTGGAACCCTATGAATTTTACTTGAGAAGGTGTAATCGAGGGAGTTGAGTTCTTGATTGAGTGCATCAAGGTATACATGAAAATTAAGAGACTCCTACCGACAATAGGGTCAAGTTGGTTGCTAATATGTTATGATGATCAGTGAAGTTATTGTGGGAAGTTCATGCTCAATCTAGACTAGATGATTGGGTGTTATTGTAGGTCTTCTTGGAGAATTTCATGATACACTTCTATCTAGATATTCTGAGGTAGGAGAAAGAAGATGAGTTGATGAGGTTGAATTAGGTGAGTATGTCTATGATAGATTATGTTGGACACATTAAAGAAATGAATCTCTTTTATCTAGTGTTATAAGGTTATGATAAAACTATGGAGATGCCTTTCCAAGATGTACTTAAATTTTAGATTAAGTCCTAGTTTATCATATTTAGATAAATATGTTTTCTGAGGGGGTGGATTAGGATCTCATATATTATGATAAATTGGGAGATGTTTACAATGAAAGATATGTGGTTTTTGATGGATGTACAGAAGTTACGCCTTCTAAGATCATAAATAATAACTACAGGGGTGTTATATATAGGGATAATGATAATATTGGCAAGAGGGAAGGACCTGATACACATGACCTTTCCCAAATTTTATGTCACATGTGAGGTAGATAGGTCCACTTTCATAGACACCATCCTTGAACACTACTAGTTTTCCAATCATGCAACATGATAGGATATCTCTAGAAGTTCTATAGGAACTCATGATATATGGGTAGTGATAGAGGATCAAGATAGAACCATGTTGACGGAAGCGTATCTTTTTCACCATATCAGTCTAGCAGCAAAAGTTCTGCTAGACATGGTGGTAAAGTCTGTGGATATATCTATTCTGGGAAAGATCTCCCGCATTATTTTAGTGGTGAAACACATGGGACTCATGATTTAACATTGGGAAGAGGGGGAATATAGTTTTATTCCATCCATACTACACATTTGGAGAGCAAGGATGGAACATCAATAGTGAGGTATTATTCTTGTGTCTTTCACGTTAACTAGTACCTTATTTGATACTCGAGCATATCATTCCATTATTTCATCACGACATATGAATTGTTTGATCATAGTGGTGTAGTTCATTATTAGGCTGTTGATGATAGAAACAGCATTGGGACCATTGTTTAGAAACATTTGATTGTTAAAGGGATGTTTTCTTGATGTTAGGGAGTATTATTTTCTATGCGATAATTACATAATTACCATGTAAGGATTCTACCTAATTATTTTCATGGATTAGTTAGAAGAAAACCAATCCCATATGGACATTTGTCCTGGGAGAGTGACCTTATCCACTCCTAATAGTGGTTTTTATATTCATTGTGAAGAGAGGGATATCAAGGCTGACTGAGTTTGGCCATTTCACTAGAAACATAGGTATCTTATTTCCCAAGTATCTAGTATATTGTTAGATGATGGAGGTGTAGAGAAAGATTTATTTCCACCTATAGTGGACCAGCTCCCAAATGTGTTTCCTCAATAATTATCAAGGCTTACACTTTAGATAAATAATGGGTTTACTATTGATCTTATTCATGGGGTTGATATGGTTTATATTACACTATATATAATAGAACAATCAAATCATTAGGATATTAAATCATAGATATAGGATTTAGAGGTTAAGGGGTTCATTCAATAGATTAAATCTCCTTTGAGCTCTCTAATTTTTTTTCAAAGAAGGCTTATGGGACTCTACACTTTCATGGAGATTACTATAATTTAAACTAGATGATATTGAAGAAATGGAATCCTCTACCACATATCAACGAATTATTTGACCAGTTGAGAAGTGATTATTGTTTCTCAAATATTGACTTCAGATCATGGTATCATTAGTTGATATTTTGAACATATGATATACCTCATACTTCTTTGAGAATAATTTATTGCCAAAATGAGTTCACCGTACTGATGTTTGGTTTAATGAAATCACTAGAAGTGTTTATGGCCTTGGTGAAGAGAATATTCCATCTATATATGGATCACTTTATGGTGGTGTTTTTGGATGAAATATTTGGGAACTATAACACTCACGATGGTCATCCCCAACACCTTGACATCATCCTGAGTATACTGAGTGAGAATAAGATATACACCATGCTATCTATGTGTATGTTTTGGATCGATAAGGAAATCTTATTAGGTCACATAATCTTAGAGGAAGGTGAGTATGGGGACCCAAAGAAATCATAGGTATTAATTTCTTGGGATAATCCCAAGAACATGTTTCATGTTCATTATTTATGGGGATCTATAGATATTATTAGAGATATATTCAATACTTTTACCATTCGGTAGTGACACAATTGAACATGAACAAAAAGGGGATAATGTTTTATGGGCATATAGAATGTGTGAATGCCTTTCAATATATGAAAAAGTTCTTCACATTGGCACTGATCTTGACCCTATGTGATCTAAGAGAGGATTATATATTTTTTTTTTACACTTCTCAGTTCATGATTGGAGCCATGTTGATGAATGGAGGTCGAGTTGCATTGTATGTTTCATGGTAGTTGAGGTCACACGAAGGGAACTACCCTACACATGAATATCTGTTTTTAGAGGTGGTGTTTGATTTAATTTGTCGGTGGAATTATCTATTGGGTAAGAAATTTACTGGGTATACTAATCAAGGGTGATTAAATTATATCCCATCCCAATGATAGTATAATCTCCAGTAGTATAGATGGGTTGGGTATATGAAGTCATTTGATTTGGATCTAGAATATACACCCTGAAAGGGGAACAATGTTACAAATTCTTAAAGTTGGAAAACTCAGACATAGGTATTTAAGGAGTTGTGTGCTAACTGGGACATGATGAAATTCTTAGATGAGATTAATGTTGAGGTTTAGGATATTCTGAAGAATATGACTCTCATATCAGTTGTAGTAGAGTATACACTTTTTAGATAGATCAGAGTCATGAATAATGAGAATATGTAATGTGTGGCCATGAGGTAAACCCGAGAAGGTGGGGAGTAACCTTTTAATTAGATTATAGATGAAGATGAGATCACATATGTTAGGAATTAGGTTGTCGTGCCTTTGATCATTAAGAAAGAGTTGATGCATGAGTTTCATTCCCTGATGTGGGCATCACATCTAGGTGTGTAAAGAATGTACAGTGACCTATGATAATATTTTTGGTGGATGAACATAAAGAAGATGATAGTTAGATTTGTGACACAATGCTACACCTTCCAGCAGGTGAAGGATAACCATGAACTACCTAGTGTCTTACTATAGCCATTTAACATTCAAAAATGGAAGTGGATTATGTGAACATGGATTTTATAGAGGGTATCCTGATGATGGATCATAATAATGAGGCCATTTGGGTGGTTCTATATTATATATCAAATGTAGCACATTTATTGCTTTTATGGGAGACAATTTTTAGTAGATTGATTCAGAGAACTGTATTTTCAAGAAGTAGTCAATATGAATGGGGTTCTACCAAATATAGTTTCAAATTGTGCTCACATTTTACTTTTCATTTTTTTAGGGCTAAAAAAAGGAACATGGGGAACATGTTTTATTGAGTACAAATTTACACCCATTGACAGATGAGTAGTCAGAGTATACTATACATGTGTTTAAGGAAATTGTATAGGCATGTATCCTAGAATTCAAAGGGTCTTGGTAGAAGAACATATCTTTAGTGGAGTTTCCTATAAAAAATAGTTATATAGAAGATATACAGATCAGAAAATACGAAGATATTTATGGTAGTCCATGAAAATAACAAATATAATATATTGAGGTAGGTGAGTAAGAGATATTGGGACCATGTCTCATACAAGATCCATCTTATTAGGTACAACTGATTCAAATATGTATGGGTACAACTTAGAGTAGATATAAGCCATGTGATGATATACATCTATGAACCCAAGATTTTATAGAGGTTGATTGTGTATTCGTTTTTTTGTTTCCTGGGTTGGGTCACCGTCGGATATGTAGGTAGGGAAATCTAGCACCCATGTCTGTTGAAACAATTAAGATTGTAGAGATAATTGAGCAGGTTATTTTCAAATTGGATCTTTTATATAGTTACAATACTATGCATTTAATTTTCATGGTTTGGAATCATTGGAAATATCACCCCAACACTTCTCATGTGATTGATTCAGATGATGATAAGAATAAGATATATGTGTACATTGAGGTTCATCCAATACATTTGTTTGATCGTCATGAGAAGGTGTGTGGGGATAGTATGTGTTTATATTTCATGTACGAGATAAAAATAGCAATGTTATGGGGGAATCTTTGAGGAGATAAAAAGATATGAGGGCTCAGTGGACCAATCATTTTTACTGTAAATCATCGAGACGCTTGGGAGTACATATCAATGACGAGATACTATAATTTAGGGTTATTGTAAAACCTAAACCAACTCTAGAGATGTATTAGGCTCATTTATAGGTACTAGTTTTCCTTATGTTGAGTACATTTCATTTGAGGTTTACCTTGTGCTGTTTATGGGTTAATTTTTGAGAAAAATGAAAGAAAGAGGGTAGTTCACAATTGGAACACAATTTTTCCTAACCGTACACCTTGCCCCAATAAACTGTTCAACAACTGATAGATGGGTTTTCACATATCATGAATGTTTTTTCAAACCAATCACCAAAAAATGAAATGTTGTGCCCTTCCCTTACGAGAAGCCCACATTTAAGGTGTATGGTTTTGCTACCCGTGTGGAAATTATCTACAAACCATTCATGTTTTTGTAATTAATTTGTAAAATTGATTTAAAATTACCCAATCCCCCTCATTAACATTAAATTGACCCCCACTCAAAAAAAATTGTCTTCTCTCATTTTTTGAGGATTATGGATGCTTTATAATCATTCCCAATATTTTTTATTGGTAAATCTAAGGGAAAATAAAATATTTTCACCCCTACTAGTAAGAGGATCTCATCCCATGTGGATTCCTTTCGCATCCCATTTTCTCTTATCCATTATAGGATCATTCATCCCTATTTTTGTTTTAATATAGATATAAGATTGTTGATCTAGATATAAAATTATGGGATCTTGATTCAATTGACCATGGATGTAGTTTTTCATTCAAGATATCATTCTATATAGTTATTCCAATCAAATTGTGGATTTCTGTTGGGAGAACACTAATGAACCAATTGAGGTAGGTGGTATATTATTCGAATCACATAGTCATGATTCCAATTATGTGTATATAATTCTATAATTTATATAGTTTTCATTGAAATTTAATTTCCAAATTGTAATATTTAATTTAGAGAATTAAATAAATAAGGAAATGTGATTTGGCTAAAATTAATTATTGAGTTAATTATCCTAATATTGAATTGGGATTTGGGGATAATTAATTATTGAATTAAATATATAAATATTGAATTTTTATGTGGGGATAATTAATTTTTTTTATTTAATTATCAAGAAATGTGATTGTGAATTGAATAATTAATTGTTGAATTAATTATTGGATATTGAGTTTGCAGATATCGATTAATTAATTGGTTATTTAATTAATTGGATTAACATGATTAACTATTTGCGAAAATAATTATTGGGATTAATGTGATTAACTAATTGTGGAATTATTTATTATATTGAATTGATTAATTAGTTGTTGAGTTAATTAATATAATTGAGGTTATTAATTAATTGTTGAATTAATTAATGGGGTGAATTTGAAATAATGATTGGTAAGAATGAAATTCATGTGTAAATTGAAACAATTAATTTGAACAATGGAATTCATTTGTTATTTGATAAAAACAATGGTAATAATTCCATTCAGGTTCTAATTGAGAATACTAATTTTAATAATAAAATTAATGTGTTAATTTAGTCAATAATTGATAAAAATATCATTCATGTGTTGATTGAGATAATAGATGATAAAAATAGAATTCATGTATTTATTGAGATGTGGAATGGTAATAATGGATCTTTGAGAGAAGATATCCCTTGGTGATTGTTCAGACTCCAGCATAGGCTAAAGCATGTTTTGTGGTATGAATGTTCGTAGGAATCATAGTATTGTGTGGTTAAATAAAGAGTTGTCTCGTATGTGTAAATTGTTTACATTATTGATTTTTTGTATTCCTTATAGAACTATATACACCTTTTATTGACATTATATTGTTTTAGACACCATTGGTTATTGCCTAATGAGTCGTACACATTCCCTAATCTAGATGCCTGATCGATACCAAAATAGATTTCATGGATATGAGATAATATAATGTAATAGACCTATGTTATAGGGCTGAGTAAGGATGGAGTAAATATGGGATAACGTGATGTGGTTTGGGACCCCCATGGGATATTACAATGTCTTTAATTTTGAGTTGAATTTTGACTCTTGAAACGTAAATTTTATTGAAAAATATACTATTCAGTTTTGATATTGTTTTTCTAGTTTTGGTCATCTTGTGTTACATGTATTATCCTGGTTATTATTATATGAAAATATTGTATTGTTTGTGTAAAGACCCGGAAATTTCAAGGAAATTTTTTTTGTTAATTTTCTTTGGAATTTTACAACAGCGCAGTTTCAGACGGCACCTGATTCCGAGGTCTGGTGGGCCCGGAATCATCAACCGAAGTTCGGCTCGGGTACGTTCAGTAAACGAACGAGCGGGAATTTCTAACTTTTGAACCGGTGCCCGGAATCAAAATTCCGAGGGCACCGTTGGAACCTTAGCACCGATATTTTCTTAGGAACACCTGTTCCAGAGGTGCGTTCTGACGAGGGGTGATGATAAAAATTGTGGAAGATTAATTAATAATTTATCTACGATTTTTATTTTACACTAAGTGTTTTATCCATTGGGTGGAAGTTGGGTAACTCCCAACTTCCCTTTAGAGGTTATGAGGGTGGTGGGCCCACACGAACCCCACCCCCTCATATTCTCTAAACCCCCTTGTCTTCCCCACTTTAAAAACTCACTTAATTAATGTTATAACTCATGTTTTTTAATTGAGGAGTTATCTAACGTTATTGAAATTCAATCTATTGAATTTCAAATGACTTAGGTAGTGTTATTAAATAAGTGGAACCTTTTCTTTTATTTGGGGTTTTTGGGTTTTTGCTGTGCGGAAGAGAAGGGAGAGCTTTCTTTTCCCTTTGAAGTTCTTCTTCCTCACGATGAACTTCTCCGATGAAGAACGCGGCGACCTTCTTCCACGACGTCGGACTGCAACGCGTTGGATTTCCTCCACGACGCCGCAACGCATCCTCTCCGCGACGTGCATTCCGCGGCGAACCTACGTTCGACGCCGCAACACACTTTCCGCGACGTGCCTCTCGCGGTGAACCTACGTCCGTCTACCGCGACGCCATAACCGCGATGCCGACGACGTCTACTTCCGTGACGACCGACCTCCGTGACGTCCGACCTCCGTGACGTCCGACCTCCGCGATGCTCGTCCTTCGCGGATCGTTGACGAGCTTCGCGAACTTCCTTCGAGGTAGGGGTTGTACCTTTATTCTTAATTTAATTTACGCCTTCGTAAATAAATTATTGGACCGCTTGTTATCATTAACATGGGAGGGGATCGGTGTAAAGACCCGTAGCCTGACTTACATGGACATTACATTACTTTTGCGGAATACTTAGTACATAACAAAAACACACACCCAAGGACCGTAATAGTTTAGTGTCTTTGGAAACTCGGAACGTAATCTTCTAATCCTGGTGAAAGATCTTCAACATCTCCCATAAAGATCTTCCCTTTTTTTTACCTAAAACCTTTCTTTATATCCTGGGGAAAAGGAAACATAAAAGGGTGAGCTCAAATGCTCAGTAAGGGTAAACAAAAGAAATATCAATCACATAATTTTCATAAGAACATAACTTTTTTGGAAATCTTAACCTGCAAAAGAGAGCATAATTTCATAACATGGGATAAATCATAGTAGTGAAATGAAATCATAACTTAAAACATTACTCATTGTGGCATACACACATAATCATAGAGAATCATTTCTTGTTAGTCAAGACTCATTGCCAAGACTATCTTAGTGGACAAAGTCCCTTTCTGAATCGAGTAATCCTCGTTTCAGTCCTGTTTCACTGAACCGGTATAACCTACCATTCCAGCCATGTCTATCTCATGAGATATAAAATCTTTACCCAATGCATTGGAGGGAGATATAGGTCCCACCCATCTCTTAATGAATCCTTTCTTATGTGTGCCACAAAATCATAAATCATACATCATTGCATAACCCATGTAATAAAAATGGGATTCTTAAACAACATGACATCATAAAACCATTCATATAAGATAAAGGAATTCATAAACATAATTCCATCACAACATAGTCAAATAAATGTAAAAATATGGATAGAAACAGAACCCTTTATTATCTTATATGGAAAATAATTTTGATAAAACACTTGAATTGAATTCTTGAGGAAAATATCCTTTCTTCTTCAAAATCAATTTCTTTTCACAAAACATCATGCAATTTTAAAAGAAAGAGATTTTATTAAAAATATTCATGAAATCTTTTGGAGGAAGCTTCATGAAAATAAGGCTTTATAAAACCGTAAAAATCCGTTCATGCCGTTTAAGTTAAAAAAAACATTCTTCGTACTTTTGTCGGAAAAGTCAAAAAGTACCTCGTACGAAAAACGACAAAATATTCATTTCATATCTTTTACTAAAAACTCAACGAAGGGTAAAATTGGATTTAAATAATTGTAGGTGGATGGAAATAATATTACATATTGAGGAAACATGGATTTGGATGATAAAATACACCCCAGTAAATTTCAAAGAATAAACAATCTCGGATAAAAATTGAGATTGTGAGATTTTCCCTTACCTTAGGTCCGACTTGCTTTGTAAGTGTCCGAACCTCCTGTATAATGATTTAAATCATGTTATTGACTTATTACAGAATCATATTCATTGTTATGATATCATATATGGTTCACTTATGACATTATATTACCCGTTCTTTTGTAAATTCCATGTTAAAGAAGCGTTTTGGGTAAAATCGTTTCATTTATCGTAGGTGTTTTGACTTGTTGTTCTTGACATCATTATTACTTATATCATGATTTACTTACTTCCAGAATATAAAATATGATTTATATATCATATATATTCAGTATATATATATATATATAATAGGTAGATAAATAAAATGAAAAACACCGTTCATGGAGACGGTAGTCCGTACGTACGCATGAACGCTGTTTTCCTTTCCTTATTGTCTTGAAATGGAAGTAAGTAGATGACATACATATGTATATATATACATAAATCCAGTAGCTTTATAATGTCATATATTTCATTATTATTTCTTATATATACATTATAATCATTCTTAAATGGTTAACATAGAGAATGAATCTCATCGCGTCGTGGAGACGGTATTCCGTACGTACGCACGCGCGGTGATTTCTTTTTCCGTAGGATGGATAGATGGTGAAATAGGGTTGTTTCATACTTATAATAACATATCAGTATATGAGTGATACTGATGTTATTACTTCATAATGAAACAACCTAAGAAGAAGAAGTGGAAGAAGAAATAAAGATGAAAGAATTGGTAACGGTAATTACCTCTTCTTTGAAGTGCCTCTTTGAGACCTCCTCTTAGGGCACTAAAATTGGTCTTTGAGGAAGACCATAACCTCTAGGATTTTTTTAGGGAAGTGGAGAAGAGATTTTGTCAGGGGTTGGCCGAGCTTGAGAGCTCAAATTGGTGTGAGGAGGAGGGGGAGGAGGTGTCCTTTTATAGGGGAGGAGAGGGGCACCTTAGGAATTCTTAAAAATATTAATTTATAATAAATCTAACCCCACTTAAAAACCTCCAAAAATGACTCATATTCGAAGATTAGATGATATAGGGTTGTAATCTCATCAACCAATCAAATTTAGACATGTTTGGATATTATTTTAAACCTTATCAATTAGATTTAACTCTAAGTTAAATAATTTAACTTTTACCGTGTCTTTTTGTTTTCTTTCACTATATGGTTAATAAACTTACTATAACATGCCAAACGAACCCCAAATTGTTTATTATTAATATATATATCCTTATCTAAGTCATTTGGCCGAACCTTAGATTTTTAGGAATAAAATAACAATTAATAATATAATATTTGATTTAAAAACTATTTTGTGTCAATTTTGACACTATTTGATATATGATTTTTGTGAAAGTCATAACAGAATTAAATGTTCGAACCAAGTAGATTAAATCAACATTAATATATCATAGTAACCTATAAAATTAGTGGAATTCATAAAAAATCTCAAATTACATTTATTTTGGTTCTTATAACATCAATTATGTCAATATTTCATTAAAAAGATAATTACTGCATCATCGTTGTGTCATAAATAAATTAAATTATTTGATGTCTAAAAATTACAAATAAAATACCATTATGTAGGAAATCTTTTTAGTTTTCTAATGAATATTTATAGTCGAATTTATCTTATGTATAACCCCATATTACAAATGATTTACTTATTAAACTTTGATTTTAACTATTTTAACCCTTCTTTAAATTAATAATAAATGTCCTAATCTAATCCAAGTGGGCCTAAATGGTCATATTTTATTCCTAAGTTTGTTTTTGGTCGAATTACACTTGTCCAATAGAATTAGGACATGTGTTAGGGTAATATTAATATCATATTTACCCTTAGTTACCCTATTTACTATTAACCGTGGTAAAAAAAGTAAAAAGTTACTATTCACCAAAAAATTATTTTCATCTCATTGAACCACATTTTAGTCCTTGATAATAACCGTGTCTCTCGGATTTTCGAAATTCCATTCACAGAAGCGGTAAAATTAAGTTTTATGCAAAATTCAGTTTTTAACCTACCACTTAGTAGTTTCACTATTCATCAAAAATTGAAGGTTTTCAGAAAAATGCCAAAATTTCATCCTAAGCTATATTTCATATTCCGAATTCAAAAATGAAGTCTATTTTACCAAATTCATAACATAGAAGTTGCATTAATTAATTTTATAATTAAATCCCGCTGTTAAAACAAATAGCGTGTTTTTAAGAAACAATATCTATCAAAAGATTGAATGTCTGGTTTAAATGTGCAATTACATCCAATGACCAACATTGTATTAAATTGTAAAAATATATTCTAAATATACTTTAAAACCACTCAAATTAATGATTTATCACATTTAATTATTTCGATTAAAAAAGTTGTTTTTAATTATAATTTAGTAATTTTCACTATTCATCGGAATATGAAAGTTATCCGAAAAGTACAAAAATTTCACCTTAGGCTAAATTCGATACTCCGAATCCATAAATGAAGTTCATTTTGAAAAATAAAATTTACAAAATTTCAAAAAGTGGTTATTACTATTCACAACAGCTAGTTTTAATAATATCTTAATAGCATATCGTTGTTTAGCGAAACTTGGTGTTGCGTACAACACACGCTATCGAGGAAGGTCGCGATTGCGTGTAATGCAAGGCAAGTCAAGGATGTGTGTTGTGCAAGCTCTTTTTGGTGTAGCGTACAACACAAGACATTAAAAAGAATATTTTTTATAAAATCTTGGGCTGTTACATTCTACCCCCCTTAAAATGAATTTCGCCCTCGAAATTCGTCGGGGTTATAAATGGTTTACTATTCGAAAGTTTCTTTTATAGAAACCCACATCGTAAAAAAGGAATACCAAAACTTGGCTTTAAAAACTAAAGTATGAAATGTAACGATTACCCAAATAAACTAATCACTGGGTTTCCACATAGGTGAAAATATGGATATGGAAGAGAAATCTAACCATCATGTTCTGATGGAGAGTGGTAGAGAACATGGCTATGGAAAAGCCAGTAATCACAAATCCATAGATTTGTGATGATATAAGGTACCATCTTATTCATCAGGTATAAGATCACTAGGACAACATTTTTGGTTTTCAAGATCATTTCCCTAAAGTTGAAAATTTGAATTAGAATAAATACTTACTTTATTTTGGTACAATCTCACTGTTGTTCGTGCCTTGAACAATTTCCACTTCATCTCTTAAATAAATGAAGTTGAATTTGTTATTCATGAAGTGTTATCAGATCATGTGATAGAATGACGGGTCATTCCATCTGTCTCAAACAAAAGATTAGCAAAAATTATATGCATAAGTCGATCTATAGTGAGATTAATCATATATGGTTCCTAAAATGGACTTATACTTCATATATCATACTGCTTAATATAATAAAACTAGTTTCTACTAAACAGGGACTTCCTGTAGGCCAGTGGTAGGCGATAAAGGCCAGTTGCACTTCGGTTGTGGGTTCGATTCCTACAGCCTTGTCCGAAGCGATGGGCTGTCGCCCGTCCTGCAGGTTGTCCTTTTTCTAAAACTACGTTACTATAACATCCCATCAATAATATCGAAAATCTTCTATCCTTAAACAATACTAACTTATGTCCAACATAATCCAGTCTAATCTTTAGGCTTATACATAATACTGCAGTCCACTCTCATAATATAGTGACAACGATTACCAGAGATTTAATACCATCGTTGATCCCCATATATCATAAGATATGTTTTGTTGGTCACATTCCAAACATTCAAAGTCCTTAATCATGTATTCTCTTGAATAACTTAGTGAAAACATGAATGCAGTTTAAAGTTAACACTTTCCACATACCAAAATCCTCAAAATTCTATATACTCAAACCATGATATAACTTAGTCCTTATATCAATCATGAGCTCATGAATACAATCAAACATCTCATTATCTTCTTATCCTTTCATTATGCACTTATCATCTACTTTCCAAAAGTATCTGAATAACCTTTCATGGTTATTGGTACCATTCATCATACACTTTCAAAACATAAGGAAAGACAACATTGTAACAATCCTTAGATGTCTCCTTATTCCATGAGATTACTTATACAACATTACACATGATAAACATGTAATCATTCCACTATATTCTTAGACCATTGACCGAGCTTCAACATTTCTTTCATCTCACATATCATTTGTAGTTTCTTCATCATCATCAACATAAATACTTCCCATACGACCATACTGATTCTCTTCATGAGACTTTCCCTTAGGGAATTGGTTTGCATAATGCCCATACATTCCACATTTAAAACATTTAACCATTGTTGATGTCGTAGCAATACCATTATCCTCATCCATGGTGTTAACTGAACCTTTTCCTTTGCACTTACTGGCTTTGTGTCCTTCTTTTCCACACCCAAAGCATCTTCCAGTTCCTTTGAAACATTCTCCTTGATGCCTCTTCCCACATGATTTACATAGGGGAAATTGAACTTTCTTTCCTCTATGATTATCATGGAACTCCATCTTTCTCTTATTAGTCGAGTCAGGAAACTTACCAAATTTTACTTTATTGATCATATTATGAGATTGCTGATTCGGCATAATAATGATGTTTGGACTTCCAAATCCTATTTCATTTGGTTGCTCATAAAGAATATCATTCCATTGTCCATCATTTCCTCCATTATCGTGAATCACCTTGTTTCCAGCCATTTTCTAAAACCCAAAAAGAATAGCGTGAGAGGCAAAAATCATGATAGGGAAAACAACATAATAAAGGGGGAGTACCTTGAACATCTAACATCTTAGGTTTAATTCTATGATCGTTAGCGTAGTTCTAGTACTATAACCTATACGTATACTTAACCTTAGGGACATCCCTAGACATACCTTAGAAATATCTCTAGGGATCTCACTAACGTTTTCGCATCCTAGTTTCCAAAGGTTGACTAAACCTTTCCTCTGATACCAACTGTAAAGACCCGTAGCCTGACTTACATGGACATTACATTACTTTTGCGGAATACTTAGTACATAACAAAAACACACACACAAGGACCGTAATAGTTTAGTGTCTTTGGAAACTCGGAACGTAATCTTCTAATCCTGGTGAAAGATCTTCAATATCTCCCATAAAGATCTTCCCTTTTTTTTTACCTAAAACCTTTCTTTATATCCTGGGGAAAAGGAAACATAAAAGGGTGAGCTCAAATGCTCAGTAAGGGTAAACAAAAGAAATATCAATCACATAATTTTCATAAGAACATAACTTTTTTGGAAATCTTAACCTGCAAAAGAGAGCATAATTTCATAACATGGGATAAATCATAGTAGTGAAATGAAATCATAACTTAAAACATTACTCATTGTGGCATACACACATAATCATAGAGAATCATTTCTTGTTAGTCAAGACTCATTGCCAAGACTATCTTAGTGGACAAAGTCCCTTTCTGAATCGAGTAATCCTCGTTTCAGTCCTGTTTCACTGAACCGGTATAACCTACCATTCCAGCCATGTCTATCTCATGAGATATAAAATCTTTACCCAATGCATTGGAGGGAGATATAGGTCCCACCCATCTCTTAATGAATCCTTTCTTATGTGTGCCACAAAATCATAAATCATACATCATTGCATAACCCATGTAATAAAAATGGGATTCTTAAACAACATGACATCATAAAACCATTCATATAAGATAAAGGAATTCATAAACATAATTCCATCACAACATAGTCAAATAAATGTAAAAATATGGATAGAAACAGAACCCTTTATTATCTTATATGGAAAATAATTTTGATAAAACACTTGAATTGAATTCTTGAGGAAAATATCCTTTCTTCTTCAAAATCAATTTCTTTTCACAAAACATCATGCAATTTTAAAAGAAAGAGATTTTATTAAAAATATTCATGAAATCTTTTGGAGGAAGCTTCATGAAAATAAGGCTTTATAAAACCGTAAAAATCCGTTCATGCCGTTTAAGTTAAAAAAAACATTCTTCGTACTTTTGTCGGAAAAGTCAAAAAGTACCTCGTACGAAAAACGACAAAATATTCATTTCATATCTTTTACTAAAAACTCAACGAAGGGTAAAATTGGATTTAAATAATTGTAGGTGGATGGAAATAATATTACATATTGAGGAAACATGGATTTGGATGATAAAATACACCCCAGTAAATTTCAAAGAATAAACAATCTCGGATAAAAATTGAGATTGTGAGATTTTCCCTTACCTTAGGTCCGACTTGCTTTGTAAGTGTCCGAACCTCCTGTATAATGATTTAAATCATGTTATTGACTTATTACAGAATCATATTCATTGTTATGATATCATATATGGTTCACTTATGACATTATATTACCCGTTCTTTTGTAAATTCCATGTTAAAGAAGCGTTTTGGGTAAAATCGTTTCATTTATCGTAGGTGTTTTGACTTGTTGTTCTTGACATCATTATTACTTATATCATGATTTACTTACTTCCAGAATATAAAATATGATTTATATATCATATATATTCAGTATATATATATATATATAATAGGTAGATAAATAAAATGAAAAACACCGTTCATGGAGACGGTAGTCCGTACGTACGCATGAACGCTGTTTTCCTTTCCTTATTGTCTTGAAATGGAAGTAAGTAGATGACATACATATGTATATATATACATAAATCCAGTAGCTTTATAATGTCATATATTTCATTATTATTTCTTATATATACATTATAATCATTCTTAAATGGTTAACATAGAGAATGAATCTCATCGCGTCGTGGAGACGGTATTCCGTACGTACGCACGCGCGGTGATTTCTTTTTCCGTAGGATGGATAGATGGTGAAATATGGTTGTTTCATACTTATAATAACATATCAGTATATGAGTTATACTGATGTTATTACTTCATAATGAAACAACCTAAGAAGAAGAAGTGGAAGAAGAAATAAAGATGAAAGAATTGGTAACGGTAATTACCTCTTCTTTGAAGTGCCTCTTTGAGACCTCCTCTTAGGGCACTAAAATTGGTCTTTGAGGAAGACCAGAACCTCTAGGATTTTTTTAGGGAAGTGGAGAAGAGATTTTGGCAGGGGTTGGCCGAGCTTGAGAGCTCAAATTGGTGTGAGGAGGAGGGGGAGGAGGTGTCCTTTTATAGGGGAGGAGAGGGGCACCTTAGGAATTCTTAAAAATATTAATTTATAATAAATCTAACCCCACTTAAAAACCTCCAAAAATGACTCATATTCGAAGATTAGATGAGATAGGGTTGTAATCTCATCAACCAATCAAATTTAGACATGTTTGGATATTATTTTAAACCTTATCAATTAGATTTAACTCTAAGTTAAATAATTTAACTTTTACCGTGTCTTTTTGTTTTCTTTCACTATATGGTTAATAAACTTACTATAACATGCCAAACGAACCCCAAATTGTTTATTATTAATATATATATCCTTATCTAAGTCATTTGGCCGAACCTTAGATTTTTAGGAATAAAATAACAATTAATAATATAATATTTGATTTAAAAACTATTTTGTGTCAATTTTGACACTATTTGATGTATGATTTTTGTGAAAGTCATAACAGAATTAAATGTTCGAACCAAGTAGATTAAATCAACATTAATATATCATAGTAACCTATAAAATTAGTGGAATTCATAAAAAATCTCAAATTACATTTATTTTGGTTCTTATAACATCAATTATGTCAATATTTCATTAAAAAGATAATTACTGCATCATCGTTGTGTCATAAATAAATTAAATTATTTGATGTCTAAAAATTACAAATAAAATACCATTATGTAGGAAATCTTTTTAGTTTTCTAATGAATATTTATAGTCGAATTTATCTTATGTATAACCCCATATTACAAATGATTTACTTATTAAACTTTGATTTTAACTATTTTAACCCTTCTTTAAATTAATAATAAATGTCCTAATCTAATCCAAGTGGGCCTAAATGGTCATATTTTATTCCTAAGTTTGTTTTTGGTCGAATTACACTTGTCCAATAGAATTAGGACATGTGTTAGGGTAATATTAATATCATATTTACCCTTAGTTACCCTATTTACTATTAACCGTGGTAAAAAAAGTAAAAAGTTACTATTCACCAAAAAATTATTTTCATCTCATTGAACCACATTTTAGTCCTTGATAATAACCGTGTCTCTCGGATTTTCGAAATTCCATTCACAGAAGCGGTAAAATTAAGTTTTATGCAAAATTCAGTTTTTAACCTACCACTTAGTAGTTTCACTATTCATCAAAAATTGAAGGTTTTCAGAAAAATGCCAAAATTTCATCCTAAGCTATATTTCATATTCCGAATTCAAAAATGAAGTCTATTTTACCAAATTCATAACATAGAAGTTGCATTAATTAATTTTATAATTAAATCCCGCTGTTAAAACAAATAGCGTGTTTTTAAGAAACAATATCTATCAAAAGATTGACACTTGTTTATGTCTGGTTTAAATGTGCAATTACATCCAATGACCAACATTGTATTAAATTGTAAAAATATATTCTAAATATACTTTAAAACCACTCAAATTAATGATTTATCACATTTAATTATTTCGATTAAAAAAGTTGTTTTTAATTATAATTTAGTAATTTTCACTATTCATCGGAATATGAAAGTTATCCGAAAAGTACAAAAATTTCACCTTAGGCTAAATTCGATACTCCGAATCCATAAATGAAGTTCATTTTGAAAAATAAAATTTACAAAATTTCAAAAAGTGGTTATTACTATTCACAACAGCTAGTTTTAATAATATCTTAATAGCATATCGTTGTTTAGCGAAACTTGGTGTTGCGTACAACACACGCTATCGAGGAAGGTCGCGATTGCGTGTAATGCAAGGCAAGTCAAGGATGTGTGTTGTGCAAGCTCTTTTTGGTGTAGCGTACAACACAAGACATTAAAAAGAATATTTTTTATAAAATCTTGGGCTGTTACAATCGGACCGCACAAACACGGTCGATCCTCCTCCCAAACCTTGTTGTTGGATTTTTACTCGTGGTTCGAAGAAGAGGCAGAGCGGTGCCGTGACACCGCGCTTGGACGCAAGGGGTTCATGGGAGTGCGCAAGATTGACGCGCCACTACGGACGACGAAGGCCGCGGCGGATTTTGAGAAGACCGGCGGCAAACCGGGCCGCCGGTGTCGGAAGACGAAAGGGAACCGGCCGGCCAAGTCGGGCCGGCCGGAAGGAAGTCAAACCGGGGGAATTAATTTTCCCCGGTTAGCCTTTAATGGCCCCCAATTAAATTGGGGGCCGGTTAACATTAGAAGGGGGGGCAGCGCCCCCCCCCCCCCCCCCCCCCCGTGTCGTCCAGCAGGCCCCCTCATGTGAGGGGGTGGTTTTATTTTGAAACCGGCGCGGCACGTGCCGCGCCGCCAAGGGGAAAAACGGGGGGGGCGGGGGTCTCGCCCCGCGCGCCGCCTGCGCGCCCAGCGCGCCACCGCGCCGCCTCAGCGCACCGCCGCGCGCCGCCGGGGTCTCGCCCCGCGCGCCACCTGCGCGCCCAGCGTGCCGCCGCGCCGCCTCGGCGCCCCGCCGCGCGCCGCCGGCCGGCCCGGACCCCTTCCTTCTCGAACCAGAACGGTTATTTGCCCGTAACTTGAGCTACGGGCCTCCGAATGACGAACCGTCTGCGGCGACGCGATCCTTGGAACGAAACGGTCGTTTCGGTTTAACTCACTCAAAGTTTTGGATTACTTTGGGTTCGGCCGGATTGGTTCGTACACAAAACCAACCGGGCCCTCGGAGCGGAAATGCTCATATCTTGAGCTACGGACGTCCGAATGGCGTGCCGTCAGTTCTGATAAGTTCCTCTTAGTGAGACGATCTTTTGGTATACTCTGCCCGAGGTTTGGATGCAGGTGGAGTACGGCCGGGTTGGTTCGTTCACGAAACCAACCTGGCCCTCGGAGCGGAAACACTCATATCTTGAGCTCCGGACGTCCGATTGACGTGCCATCGACTTTGATGGAATCCTCTAAGTGGGACGGATCTTTTGGCTTACTCCGCTCGAGGTTTGGGTGCCGACGGAGTACGGTCGGGTTGGTTCGTACACGAAACCAACCGGACCCCTGGAACGAAAAAGCCAATAACTCACAGACCGGGCGTCCGATTGACGCGCCGTCTGTTGCGATAACTTCCTCTTGATGTGACTGAACTTTTGACATACTCCGCCCGAGTTTTGGATACAGTTGGAGTATGGCCGGGTTGGATCGTATCTGAAATCCCACCAGCCCCTGGAACGGAAAAGCTGATATCTTTCAGCCAGGACGTCCGTTCGATGAACCGTCAGCGGCGTTGGTGATTACGTTGAGAAACGGTCCCTATGTGCTTACCCTATGAGAGTTCGGGGTACAGTTGAGATATGACCGGGTTTGGTTTGCTCACGAAACCAACCGGGCCCCTGGGACGAAAAGGCTAATAACTCACAGACCGGGCGTCCGATTGACGCGCCGTCTGTTGCGTTGAGACCCCTGTGACGAGGCGGACTTTTGTGACACTTCTTTTCGGGACCTTGTGATACTTGGAGTATAGACCAGTAGCTCGTGGAGCGGACCCTCCCGGAGACGAGCGTGCAGAGTACAGAGACCGTGTAGCCAGCTGAGACCTGACGACTGCTTGACCGACTCGACTTGGAGGGAGTCGACTAGCCCAGTGGACGGAGCGCCCGGTATTTGGCGGCAGACCCATGGCGGATGGAGCGCCTGGTAGTTGGCAGAAAACCCGCGGTACTCGACAGGAGGAGTACCTCAGTAGGCTATTTGGGTGAGCGCCCGGTATTTGGCGACAGACCCTCAGTGGACGGAGCGCCCGGTAGTTGGCCGCAAACCCGCAGTACTCGACAGGAGGAGTACCTCAGCAGTTTAGGTTAGTGAGCAGTACCTCGGAGTCGTGACAGGACCACTGTACACTCTAGAGACGGAGCTCTTCAGTAGTTACGGTTTCGATAATGAAAATCCTGGTTTGAGCTGAGTCAATGATCTTTGTGTTTCCTCATGATTGAGATGGGTCGCTTGATAACTTAGGTATATGTATGGGCATATATCTGGGTAATGGTTATCCGTTGATTTCATAAACTTGTTATAAACTATGTGGACTTGTACTGTTATCCTTTGTGGATTTACTGTTTACTCTTCTTTGTGGTTTGGGTTGTTCTTGGGCTCGGTGTTGGGGCCGAACGGAAATTGGTGACATAGGTATATGTATGGGCATATACCTAATCAATACTGGATGTTACTTCGTGATTGTATCCTTCATGTGGTTTATCCTTTGTGGATTTCGGGAGACCTTCGAGGGTCTCGGGGTCCCTACTGAGTATCTTATACTCACCCCTGCACGGGCTATGCCCACACTTCATTGTGTTGGTTGCAGACGACGGACAGCGCTGACTGCGGTTGAGGCTTTCGGAGTAGGTTGGTACCCGTAGGAGGACCACTGAGCGGGACGTGCTCGGAGCGGACAGTTGGACCCGAGGAGTTGTGGAGCTATCTGTACCTACCCTTCAGGTAGGATCCGTGGTGGACGATCCAGGAGCTGAGACATCTGTACCTACCCTTCAGGTAGGAATCGAGGAGGACGTCCCAGGAGCCGCTTGTACTTTCAGTTTCTATTTTCCCTTTCGAGTTGTACTTTACTTTATAGTTGGGCTTGTATTTCCGGCCCCTTTACTTCAGCACAGTTGTTCTAGTTTTGTGTACTGCTTTACTTCCGCTTGTTACTCTGAGGTGCTTGTTTACTTTATTAAGGCAATGTCTTCCCTTTTTACAGGGATTTTACGCCTTGGTGCTAGTCGCCAGCCCCTGGCCTATGGAAGGCGGGCTTGGGGTAGTCACGGCACAGGCCCCGAGGGCGGGTCGTGACAAATTGGTATCAAAGGAGGTCGGTTCTACAGCAGACTCTGATCTTTTTTTCTATGTGAAGCAATAGTGTTTAGTGTATTGAGTGTGGTTATCAGTACAGGGAGTCCAGTGTTGGTGCGGCGGCCGACGTATCCGTACATCAGGACCCTGACTTCTGATTTCCGACTTAATGCACGAAAACACTGATTGCGTGTGTGTTTCCCAAAAGGTTTAAAGTCAGCTCAAACCAGGTCATCTCACCAGGTATAAATCGTTGACCGTGACACAACTGTTCAGGATGTCACCATGAAGATAGTTAGCTGGAGTTCCGAGAGAGTTCTCGATGATGGCCCACCGAGCAGCGAGACTCCGGTGCAGGGCCCTTTTTCAGTGTTGGCACCTTCGGGTGGTGTACCAGCAGCACAACCACCCGTTAGGTAGAAAATGCCACTAGCTGACGGTGCACGCTAGCAGAGCGCGATGCACGAGTTCCAGCAGTAGAGGCCTCTGAGGATACGAGGCGAGACAGATTTCCCAGGCAGCAGTGGACTGGATGGAGGCGGTTGCTAGAGTTCTACGCCTAGCGTGGATACTAGTAGAGCGGATGATGATCTTAGCTCCTGTTGTTTCCAGTGAGTGACCATGAGGTTGGTCCTTATAGTAATGAGGCTTCGGTACGCGAACTGATACCTGGGATAGTACCTACGGGTAGTGCTCCAGCTATGTAACTACCTGTTGGTCAGAAGACACTACCGGCGGTACCGGTAGTAGAGACTCACAGGCTTAGTGCCTTACATATGTTTTAGCACCAGATATCCCTCAAGTTTCGAGGTGATCCTGACTCGTAGGCGGCTAAGGACTGGCTTGAGGAGGTGGTTGTGAGTTTTCTAGAGCTAATACAGCTTCGACAGTACGACATGTCGGAAGCAGAGCACTCAACGTGGCTTACCAATCAATCTTGGTACTCGTTGGTTACGTTGTGATCAGTTCTTTATACTCGAACTTCTGAGCGAAATGTGTCTAAAGTACATCCGAACCATTACTTTTCCTCTATGAATTCCTACCTATGCTAGGATGCTAGAGAGAACCTTTGTGGTTGTGAACGTTAGCAGTGAAAGGCAGGAAACTAGCGCCAGTCTCAGAGACTCAGGCGTGTAAAATGTTTCAGGAGGAGGAAGTGCTAAGGACAGATGAATCTGCAGGGTAGCAGACGTGGAAGCGGAGCTTGGAGAGCAGCATGTGGTGGTGTACATTTCGACATGTTACGACCACCCGACTTAGTAGTCCCCGCCAGGCTCAGGGAGCAGGAGGGCTGGGGAGGAGAGTAGCTGCATTGCGGTCAAGGAGTGTGACCCAGGAGCTCTAAGAATGTTTCGGGGTATGAATTATGTCTACTACGAGCTGCCATATCTATAGACATAGGAACCAATCATTCTACCCTTCCACGAATCATGTCCCAGACCTAGAGGTTCCGGGTAAGCCGTAGACTTGACCCTCACGTCTGGAGATACCTTTGGGAGGAGACTCGATAATCACACTTACGCCGACGGTGTGATTTGACCTCGAGGCGAGAGTTTCGGTTGGAATCTCTTGGTGGCAGCGTAGAGGCCTTACGACGTTGATCTGGGTATGGTTTTGATTCACAAATCATACCCCGGTTGACTGTTTTAGGCAAACGTCGGAATGGGTTTTCCTTGGTCGGCGAAAAGGAAACCCTGGGAAGCACATGTTAAACTCAGGCATAAGAGGGTGTGACCGACCACTCTTGAGTTGGTCAACCCTACCCTTGTGGCAGCAGGAGTTTTGGGTTTCAGTTCTAACCTAAAAAAGGAAACCTCTTGAGTTCGAGGGTGACGAACACGTTCTTATACGGTCTCAACCCAATGATGTTTCAGAGATGTGGCCGAGGCGGCATGTTATCTCCGAAGTTCGATGGACCCTTTTGATCTTCAGCAGGGTAGGCGAGGAGGTTTACCGCTTGACCCTACCACCTCAGTCGCACCAGGTGCATAATGTCCACCACGTGTCTCAGCTGTGGAGATACGTGTATGTTTCTTCACACGTCATCGACCTCGGGGAGTTGGACGTCAATGACAGGGCGACAAGCACAGAGTTTCTAGTAGAGAACGAGGATCGACAGGAGCAGGTTCTACGTGAACGGTTGCTTCCTCTGGGGTGCTTCACGGATAGCATGAGATCTTCAGGTGAGGATATGGGAGCGTAAAGCTCAGTTGCGTGCTCAGTACTACTTTGTTTCCCTTAAGTGTGAGTTGAAGCTTTACGGGGACGTAAATCCCTAAGGTGGGAGTAATGTAAAGACCCGGAAATTTCAAGGAAATTTTTTTTGTTAATTTTCTTTGGAATTTTACAAGTGCGCAGTTTCAGACGGCACCTGATTCCGAGGTCCGGTGGGCCCGAAATCATCAACCGAAGTTTGGCTCGGGTACGTTCAGTAAACGAACGAGCGGGAATTTCTAACTTTTGAACCGGTGCCCGGAATCAAAATTCTGAGGGCACCGTTGGAACCGTAGCACCGATATTTGCTTAGGAACACCTGTTCCAGAGGTGCGTTCTGACGAGGGGTGATGATAAAAATTGTGGAAGATTAATTTATAATTTATCTATGATTTTTATTTTACACTAAGTGTTTTATCCATTGGGTGGAAGTTGGGTAACTCCCAACTTCCCTTTAGAGGTTATGAGGGTGGTGGGCCCACACGAACCCCACCCCCTCATATTCTCTAAACCCCCTTGTCTTCCCCCCTTTAAAAACTCACTTAATTAATGTTATAACTCATGGTTTTTAATTGAGGAGTTATCTAACGTTATTGAAATTCAATCTATTGAATTTCAAAAGACTTAGGTAGTGTTATTAAATAAGTGGAACCTTTTCTTTTATTTGGGGTTTTTGGGTTTTTGCTGTACGGAAGAGAAGGGAGAGCTTTCTTTTCCCTTTGAAGTTCTTCTTCCTCACGATGAACTTCTCCGACGAAGAATGCGGAGACCTTCTTCCACGACGTCGGACTGCAACGCGTTGGATTTCCTCCACGACGCCGCAATGCATCCTCTCCGCGACGTGCCTTCCACGGCGAACCTACGTCTGACGCCGCAACGCACTTTCCGCGACGTGCCTCTCGCGGTGAACCTATGTCCGTCTACCGCGGCGCCATAACCGCGATGCCGACGACGTCTACTTCCGTGACGACCGACCTCCATGACGTCCGACCTCCGTGACGTCCGACCTCCGCGATGATCGTCCTTCGCAGATCGTTGACGAGCTTTGCGAACTTCCTTCGGGGTAGGGGTTGTACCGTTATTCTTAATTTAATTTACGCCTTCGTAAATAAATTATTGGACCGCTTGTTATCATTAACATGGGAGGGGATCGGACCACACAAACATGGTCGATCCTCCACCCAAACCTTGTTGTTGGATTTTTACTCGTGGTTCGAAGAAGAGGCAGAGCGGTGCCTTGACACCGCGCTTGGACGCAAGGGGTTCATGGGAGTGCGCAAGATTGACGCGCCACTACGGACGACGAAGGCCGCAGCTGGTTCCGGGCCGCGGCGGATTTTGAGAAGACCGGCGGCAAACCGGGCCGCCGGTGTCGGAAGACGAAAGGGAACCGGTCGGCCAGGTCGGGCCGGCCGGAAGGAAGTCAAACCGGGGGAATTAATTTTCCCCGGTTAGCCTTTAATGGCCCCCAATTAAATTGGGGGCCGGTTAACATTAGAAGGGGGGGCAGCGCCCCCCCCCCCCCCCCCCGTGTCATCCAGCAGGCCCCCTCAGGTGAGGGGGTGGTTTTATTTTGAAACCGGCGCGGCACGTGCCGCGCCGCCAAGGGGAAAACGGGGGGGCGGGGGTCTCGCCCCGCGCGCCGCCTGCACGCCCAGCGCGCCGCCGCGCCGCCTCAGCGCACCGCCGGGGTCTCGCCCTACGTGCCGCCTGCGCGCCCAGCGTGCCGCCGCGCCGCCTCAGCACACCGCCGCGCGCCCCGCGCGCCGCCGGCCGAACCGGCCGGGCCGGTTCGGGCCGGGTCGGCCCGGACCCCTTCCTTCTCAAACCAGAACAGTTATTTGCCCGTAACTTGAGCTACGGGCCTCCGAATGACGAACCGTCTGCGGCTACGTGATCCTTGGAACGAAACGGTCGTTTCGGTTTAACTCACTCAAAGTTTCGGATTACATTGGGTTCGGCCGGATTGGTTCGTACACGAAACCAACCGGGCCCTCGGAGCGGAAACGCTCATATCGTGAGCTACGGATGTCCGAATGGCGTGCCGTCAGTTCTGATAAGTTCCTCTTAGTGAGACAATCTTTTGGTATACTCCGCCCGAGGTTTGGATGCAGGTGGAGTACGGCCGGGTTGGTTCGTTCACGAAACCAACCGGGCCCTCGGAGCGGAAACGCTCATATCTTGAGCTCCGGACGTCCGATTGACGTGCCATCGACTTTGATGGAATCCTCTAAGTGGGACAGATCTTTTGGCTTAATCCGCTCGAGGTTTGGGTGCCGACGGAGTACGGTCGGGTTGGTTCGTACACGAAACCAACCGGACCCCTGGAACGAAAAAACCAATAACTCACAGACCGGGCGTCCGATTGACGCGCCGTCTGTTGCGATAACTTCCTCTTGATGAGGCTGAACTTTTGACATACTCCGCCCGAGTTTTGGATACAGTTGGAGTATGGCCGGGTTGGATCGTATCTGAAATCCCACCGGCCCCTGGAACGGAAAAGCTGATATCTTTCAGCCAGGACGTCCGTTCGACGAACCGTCAGCGGCGTTGGTGATCACGTTGAGAAATGGTCCCTATGTGCTTACCCTATGAGAGTTCGGGGTACAGTTGAGATATGACCGGGTTTGGTTTGCTCACGAAACCAACCGGGCCCCTGGGACGAAAAGGCTAATAACTCACAGACCGGGCGTCTGATTGACGCGCCGTCTGTTGCGTTGATACCCCTGTGACGAGGCGGACTTTTGTGACACTTCTTTTCGGGACCTTGTGATACTTGGAGTATCGACCAGTAGCTCGTGGAGCGGACCCTCCCGGAGACGAGCGTGCAGAGTACGGAGACCGTGTAGCCGGCTGAGACCTGACGACTGCTTGACCGACTCGACTTGGAGTGAGTCGACTAGCCCAGTGGACGGAGCGCCCGGTATTTGGCGGCAGACCCACGTCGGACGGAGCGCCTGGTAGTTGGCAGCAAACCCGCGGTACTCGACAGGAGGAGTACCTCAGTAGGCTATTTGGGTGAGCGCCCGGTATTTGGCGACAGACCCTCAGCGGACGGAGCGCCCGGTAGTTGGCCGCAAACCCGCAGTACTCTACAGGAGGAGTACCTCAGCAGTTTAGGTTAGTGAGCAGTACCTCGGAGTCGTGACAGGACCACTGTACACTCTAGAGATGGAGCTCTTCAGTAGTTACGGTTTTGATAATGAAAATCCTGGTTTGAGCTGAGTCAATGATCTTTGTGTTTCCTCATGATTGAGATGGGTCGCTTTATAACTTAGGTATATGTATGGGCATATATGTGGGTAATGGTTATCCGTTGATTTCATAAACTTGTTATAAACTGTGTGGACTTGTACTGTTATCCTGTGTGGATTTACTGTTTACTCTTCTTTGTGGTTTGGGTTGTTCTTGGGCTCGGTGTTGGGGCCGAACGGAAATTGGTGACATAGGTATATGTATGGGCATATACCTAATCAATACTGGATGTTACTTCGTGATTGTATCCTTCATGTGGTTTATCCTTTGTGGATTTCGGGAGACCTTCGAGGGTCTCGGGGTCCCTACTGAGTATCTTATACTCACCCCTGCACGGGCTATGCCCGCACTTTGTTGTGTTGGTTGCAGACGACGGACAGCGCTGACTGCGGTTGAGGCTTTCGGAGTAGGTCGGTACCCGGAGGAGGACCACTGAGCGGGACGTGCTCGGAGCGGACAGTTGGACCCGAGGAGTTGTGGAGCTATCTGTACCTACCCTTCAGGTAGGATCCGTGGTGGACGATCCAGGAGCTGAGACATCTGTACCTACCCTTCAGGTAGTAATCGAGGAGGACGTCCCAGGAGCCGCTTGTACTTTCAGTTGTTGTTTTCCCTTTCGAGTTGTACTTTACTTTACAGTTGGGCTTGTATTTCCGGCCCCTTTACTTCAGCACAGTTGTTCTAGTTTTGTGTACTGCTTTACTTCCGCTTGTTACTCTGAGGTGCTTGTTTACTTTATTAAGGCAATGCCTTCCCTTTTTACTGGGATTTTACGCCTTGGTGCTAGTCGCCAGCCCCTGGCCTATGGAAGGCGGGCTTGGGGTAGTCACGGCACAGGCCCCGAGGGCGGGTCGTGACAGTTTGTATATTTCCCCTATTTATTTACTTTGATAAAGAGTGTATTCCCTACCCATGACTCATATTAAACCCTTTTTTCTAGTTAGTAGCCTTTGGCATATGGGAAGGAATGCTTGAGGTCATGTTACTAACCGGATCATGGCACTATATTATGGAACATAGATTGAGATTTTATAGATTTTAATATGGTTTATAGTCCCCATGGAATATTTATTTATATAGTTTCAATTTTTTGTCCTCCTAAAATGAAAATGGGTATGATGGTGCATTTGGGCCTCTCATATTACCTACGTTATGTTTCAATTTGTTGTCCTCTAGGAAGAATAAAATATTTGGAAGAGTATAGTGTAATCAAAGATGGTAAAATTAATGATTTTATATTTTATATAACTATATTAATTGTCAAAGATATATTATATTCAACACTAAATGAGAAGAAAATTTATGTGATGATTAAGTAGTAAGATTACATAATTATGGGATTTTCCTCAGAGTATATCTAACATATCTACTATAACACAATAAAAACTAAAAGTGTATAATGTCTAAAATTAATTACTCATAATACATCATCACACCTTGGAAAATGAGGATTATGATTTTTAATAGATAAAATAATAACATATTGATTAGTTATTTATGAGTGGATCTTGTCTAAATTTTTTATTTTATGTTATAATGTCTAACGATATGGATTTTATATTCATATAATGAGGACTAATGTTATTACATTTATGGATAAATAATGCATAGTAATATGAATTTTTATTTAGGTTCATATGAGTATGAATGTTTATTTATTTTGGATTTGGGTCATACTACTAGGATTATTATGTTAAAATATCCTTGAAATGGTTTTATGCGTTGTATATATACATAATTGTCCAATATAGTCAGCATCAGTAGATGAAATATTATATTGGTTTTAGGGATATACCATGTTTCACTCCCTAAAATATACTGAAATTATATTAACATTATGATATCAAATTTGTGACATCAAAATAGTTTCATGTTCGATAGTATATCATTCTCATGGAATATGAATGAGGTAAATTAATATGGAACAATGTGTGATAGGAGGTCATTGGAGAAATTTTCATATTTTATAGAGGGGTAAAACAAATTAAATAAACTACTGTCAAGTGACTAAAATTCAAAAAAAATAGAGGAAAGGGAATTAATCACATGTAACATGATTGGAACTTATATATAATCTTCCAAATTTAAGTGAATAAAGAAAGGTGTAGCCAGTGAAAATCTATATAAGTGAAATAAAAAATATTAGCAGGTCATACACAAAATGAATAATAATATTTGGGTCTTTTTGATGATCTAATTTTGTAGGTGCCTACTCTAATGACAACATATAATGTTAATTATTTTATAGATTAGGGTAAAATGTATCTCATGGGTAGAAATTCATTCATAAATGGGGAATTGTGAATATACATGGAACTTTTACACGATAAAACATAATTTGTTTCTTACAAAAAGTCAACATAGAGGTTTTACATTTATATAGAATGTATTTTTGGTGGTAAATTCTTTACACATAATTTTTTAATCCTTATGTCTTGATATTTATACATGTTATGTATATAAATTCATGTATGTTTCCATTTTATAATGCACAAACATGTTCATATGATCAATAATCCAAAATATCCAAGGAATTTTTTTCCTATCAATATTTTCAATTTTAAATATATATAAATGTTGATTATTTGGAAGTCCCAGGTATATATCTAATATATGATATATGATTAGAATTTTTCCCTTTTATTGATCATCTATAAATTTTTCGAAGATGGTATTTTTTTCTAGATTTCCTTAGCAAGGGCGCACATATGTAGATGAATAACCCTAATTAATGGAAAGATATAGTACCTACTTCAATAAAATAACTTTATATAAAAAATATATAGAATTAATGATTTTATCATCTAGGATAATGTAAATTTTATTTCCATTTAATATTCAGTTCATAGGAAATTATTACATTTAAAATATATATTAAGGTCTTTTTAGATGTGTTTAATAACTTATATATAATTTATTTGAATGTTTTAGTTAAAAAGAACTAAAAAATAAAATATATTAAGTGGATGTGATGTATAATGTTGAAATTTTGGAAGATTCCTCTGAGTTTAGAGGTTACACACTTATTAATCAAAGACATTATCATTATTAACTGGTAGAAGAAGAGAAAAATTATATTATGGAAAAATTCTTTATTAATTAATCACTTGATCATACAAAAAAATGACACCCTAATGAATTTTATTTAACATTACGGCTAGGTATTTTACTTGGGTCATTATATCATTTTATGTTCATACACCAGGAACACTGTTGATTTCTCTATATTTTACCAATGAAAATTTTCCAATATATATTCCTTGGATTTTTTAGGGAAATAAAAAACTAAATACATGAATTTTATGTATATGGAACTTATTTTTTCTGATGTCTTATAATGATCCAAACAAGTAGTGGAAGAATTGACTTTTTATCACTCTAACAATATGCATTTTTAGTAGAAAAAATATTATACAGTTCATGGTCATAAATATTAGACTATAATTATATGATTTATATCTTAATTTTAAAATTTTTGGGGCAATATAGTGTAAAATAAAAGGGTTATTCACAATTTATTACATCAAAATATGATGCCAAATATAGATTTATTTAGAATGATAACAAAAACTGATTTATCTCACCGACATTATTCTTGGAATATTTAGATGTATAGTCCTGATGTAATGGGGGGTTAGAGTTTAATTTTATACATAATTCACTGCGGTGTCATATAGGTTATAATCAAGGGACATGGTCCTTGGTTCTATATATTAGTTTCACTCAATTTTTGAAAAAGATATTGACCTGGGGTTAATTTCGACGTCTGTGATCCAGTCCACTCAAATTTAAGAAAAAACGATCAACCACATGGCCTCATGAGTGCCTCCCCATATTACATATGTTATTTATTGAGAATAAGGTTCTTTGATTATATGGTAGTGAGACTATAACCTCATGATATGCAGAAAAAAAAGCGGTATAATAACAGAGTAATAGTAGAAAAAATCTAATAATAAAGCTGTAAAAAATTTACATCGACTATATATAAAAAATAAATAGGTCAAATCTATATCCAATATCATACGCAAAATGATGATCGTCATGTTATTTTGATATCCAAAGTGGAAACAACATAGGAAATAGATAAATATGCACATACAACATGATAAAAAAATAAAAAAATGATTAAACATTATCTCCAATAGAATCATTAGAATAAAAGTTCAATCCCCTTCTCTGGAAAACTATCATAGTAAATATAAATCAAGAATCTAAAGCTGAATGATTTCACATATCCATACTTGCATCTGTGAAGACTTTTGGGTACCAACCAGTGGCCTTAATAGTGTGTGATATATACTCAATATACCACAACATATGGTGTCTAATGCTATCTAGTTTTTTAGTAAAAAAAGAAAAAGTGTGTATGTAGTAATATAAACTACGAATGAAATACATAAATTAAATGTTGTACCATGTTACAAATAGGAAACCCATCTGATACCACCTGCTTTGGCCTATACGGGAATATCTCTAAAAAAATTCCAATTTCTAATTATTAAGAAGGGATAGGGACCCCAATAATTGGAAAGGAATCAACCATGGATAATATTTATGTATCAGGTGAACAATTCTAATGTAATAACCCTTGATAAGGAAAATATGACAAGGTTGTCATGTATATAAGGAATTTCTCGGATCAATGTAAGTTTATTACCTGGATGGAACATCACATGGATCAATTAATCATTTAATTTATTATTTTCAAAATCCCATCCAAGGAATCTTAGATGAGGAACACAGGTATCTCTCCATGTGTACTATGAACCCTTCACCCAACAAGATCATCCATGGGAGTCCTCATAAGAATCTAGGTATCACTCTAGGTGTAGTATAAAGTCATTTCCCTCTATGTTTATCCTTGTAATTCAACCTAGGAACCCCAAGTGTCACTTGTGGAATGATATAAAAAAATCATTACGAGATTAACCAAGAAATTCCATTTAGGTAACACAAGTGTCACATGTGGTATAATGTAAATCCACCTGCCCAATGTTCCTATCAATGGAATTTATATGAGAAACCATGTATCTCCCATTATGTGAAATAAACCTATTATTAATTCAATTAGATTCAACAAGCCTTATGATTCCATAAATCGTGTTCCAAGTCTGAACCCATGTATCACCCCCAACATATCATAATAAATGGTCATGGGATCACACTCTAACCATATCATTTAAGAATACCTTTATTTCACAATTCGTATTTTTCTGAAGACAAATAAACCACCTCATATGGTGGTTCAAATACATTTCCCAAGCTTATAAAGCTTCAAAATGAATCAATAAATCCATTATATTAATTTAAAAAATTATATATAATTAATTATAAACTCCCATTTACAAGGGAAATAACACACCACAAATGGTGACCCAAAATTATAAGAAACACAGGGATATTTTTTTGGTTTAGCAACACACCCAATGGGGTGGTTCTATTTGGTACCTCAACCCATGTAGGGAATTATAAGTGACATGGGTCATATAAACATTGGAAAATACATCAGATTTATGAAAGAATTCATTTAGGAGGTGATTCTTATGATTTTCGACATGTAATACAAGACAAAAATGTATAAGAAACAAAATTATATGGTAAAAGCCTGATACAACCCACCATTGATAGTTCATACTCTCCACAACCATTTTTGTCATCAGACATAGGATATAATGAGAGAAATCCATGAAATAGATGAATGCCATTAAAATTAGGCATATTATCTTGCACATATTTAACATCTTATAAGGTGATATAAATAAGGAAAATAGGGGAGGAGATTTAATATATTTCCATTAGCTATATGATGTAATAAACAATTAAGGAATCAATCACCATATGAAGAACAGAACTCAAATCCAAGGTTAGAGGCATTGAAGAGATCTCAATTGGAAAGGGAGGTTATACACCTGAAAAGAGATGATAAAATGAAGAAGGATGTTTAATAGGGGGAGAAAAATATTCATTTCAACCATTATTAATGGGGAACATTGTTTTGACACATGTTTTGGACAAACAATGTATCAAGCATGCGAGGTCACTGCCTCAATAGAAATACCCATGTGGGCTAGGATATCCATTTAGAAAACTATAAATATTCCATGTATATCCCCTCCAATGTATTATGTAGTTTTTTTTCATATCCATGCACCCTCCAATTCATAGACAAACTAACTGTACACACCCTTTATTGGGTCTCATGTATGAGGAACATGGTTACTACTAACCACGTGCCAACCATGCTACATATAATGTTCTTATAGAAACTCAACCTATAGACTTTTAACAAGCCCTGGACACACATGAACCCTTCTTGAAACTTTTTTGAAATTATATTAGAAGAAAAAATTATTTATACTAAAATTAAAAAAGGTTTATATCTCATTAGAAAACCCATGATCATATAATGTACCATATATAGACAACTAATCCCTGATATTCCCTTTCTTGGGTGGTAAATTATCAATAATAATGACTCTAGAAACGGATCACGTACATTTATATCTCACTCTCAGGTATCGTCACGTACAAGACTATGGTTCCATATCACCCATACAAGAGGAACTAACCTACCAAAGAGAGCCTTCATGATTTGATAAATTATATGTATAATATTATCATCAATGGACACATCCATCTCATACCCATCATCATTAGGATAAAAAATATAAGAAAATTTTGAGTGATAAAAGTGTAACTGAGATATAGTGAAGAACTTGTGCATTCCTTGGAACCTCTTTTGTAGCTATAACCTATAATATACTAGCTCGACTCTCTGAAACACCTCTATGGTCTCGACATAATGAGGAAAAATTTTACCCTATCTCTGAATCGATATATTCCTCTGTATTGCAAAAATATATTAGTTAATATGACCCCCTACCTCAAGGTTTTGTTTTCGATGGTGGAGATCGGTGAAAGAATCCTACCTCGACTAAGTTGTATCCACAAATTTCCTAATATTTTTTACCTATTATAATGTCTCATAAAATGAAGAGGTCCTGGTAGAACTACCTATCCACCCTCTAACTAGAATGGGGGTGAATGACATGACCTACCATATAAAGACTCATAAGGATCCATCTGTATGGTTTCCTGAAATATGTTATTATAAGAAAATATAGAAAGTGGTAGGTGTTTCTTCAAAGAATCAATAAAATATTGGACTCATTTTTTGAGTATATCCTCTATAATATATATTATAATCTCGAACTGACTATTTTTCTATGGGTAATAGGTTGTAATGAGCATTACCTATGTAAAAAGAAACCTCTCAAATACATTCTAGAACATCAATGTAAAATGAGAATATAAGGACCTAGCCATAAAACATTACAAAATCTTAAATTAAACAAAAAATTTACATTGATGGTCTTTTAAGGTTTAGAGCTTAAGATAATTAGTTCATTACAGATACATGACGTCTTAAATAATACATGTAGACACATCTACTCATTTTTCCTTTTTTTAAAAAAATTAAAAATCATGAGGAAAGTGTCATTTCTAGTTCCATGTTTTAGACAACATGACATTTTCTCGATCCCATCCTCGACCCTGTTCCACTTTATGTCCTGTGAAAAACATTTCAAAAACATGGGATGAGAATAAAAAGCTTAGTAAAAGATACAAAAATAAGGAAAAATATTTTTTTTTCAAAACAACAAGTAAAACATGAATACTTTATCATAAGTAATACTTTTTAGCTTTGTGATGTAGTAAATACACCTCACTGAATAAAAGATCATTTTTGACCCTTTTATAACAAAAAGATTACCATAAAACCCATATAAAGAACACATAACATATAAAGGTAACTTGGGACATAAACATTCTTAAGTGGAATAACCATACGGTCGACTTCCACACATATCACTAAATGGAATAGCCATACAGCGTACTACCATACCTAATGCATTGGAGGTTATAATGTAACCACCCATCATTGTTTATAATGGCACCACCCATCATTTGGTCTATCATCTAACCACCCATCAAATTCCAATATACCATTATAAAATCATAACACATAAAATATTGAAAATATAAACAATTCACTAGTAACATTTAATTTGAAATCATAAGAAATAATTTCATTACATTGAAATAATCAAACCATTTAATAACCATTTTCAATACCAAAACACCCAAATATAGAGTAAGGGATTTCCTTTTCATTTAAGAAAACACTAAGGATTATAGAGGATGTGAAATAATTATTATGGTGGCGGAGAGGTCATTGTCGCCGAAAATGTTAAAAACATTCCTTTTTTCGTTTTGTAAAACACTTTTTAAAAAAAGATTCCCTTTGAATGAATATAAAATTCACAGGGTTACACTGTGTAAATTGATAAGGTATATATTATCAAAATATGCCTCAATGAAATGACATTGAGACGAAGTCCTTACCTCATGTCTGGCATGACCTGTTTGTTCTTTAATTTCTTGAATAAGAAACTAAAGTTCATTTCTGCTGGCTTAAAAACACTTTTCATGTTCATTATTCTTTTTATATTACTTATTACCATGTTATAAACATTATGTAATTATTTATGTTAATAACAGTCATTTTGTCTATATTTGGTACTTGAGTCAAAAATGAACTTCTTATATTTACAAGTTTGTAATGTGGTCAAAAGATCATTATATCTAGAGAGATATTCATGATTTAGATATCATATAAATATTATATATTCATCATATATATGTATTTATTACAGTACATAACATTTGGAGATATGAAATGAAATACACTGTTTATGGAGACGGTAAGCCGTACGTACTCATAAATGCTGATATCATTTATTTTTCGTATTTAATGGAATGAAAACATAATGATACATAAGTGTATTATAATTCCAGTATGGTATAATATATAATATTATTAACTCCTTCCTTTATACGTACAACATATTGTATGAACGAGTCATATCACTTTGAGGGGGCGGTAGTCCGCACTTCCGAGAATGAAATTATCGCAATAACTCATAATGAAAACAATAAAGTTAGTATTTAATGTAAAATACAAAAGCATAAAGAAAACATAATCCTAATATATATCATATATAAATACAGTTCCATCTTATTGGCCACCATGAGAGGCTGTAGGAGATAATCCAACAATCATCATTTCGTGAGGCGTTAGATTTCCATCCACATAAACATAATGTTATTCACCCATTAGATGGAGGTGTGTGGAAGTGTAGTTAAAATCCTTATCATAACAACATCCTATTATATTTATGAGACTGGTTTTGTTATAAAATAAAGGAATAAAAATAGTTTAGGGGTTGGAGAAGTAAAATAAAAGAAAACATGTTAAGAGGAATCGTTACCTTTAATTTGGGTAACTCTCTTTAGTTTGAACCAAACGATCTTCTTGAAGTACCTTATGCCTAAGTTAAGTCTTCTAGGAGGAGGAGAGGGATCTTGAAAGATCATTTGGTCAGGTTTTGGATGACCCAAAGTGCTTTAGAGGTGTGTGGAATGAGTTATAAGTGATGAATTTTTATAGGGGGGGGGCTCTTTAGGAAAGTGTGAAAATATTATTTTATTATATAATGATATTCAGTTTCAAAAGGTCCAAAACTAATTAAAGTAGAAAATAAGATGACTCATTGTTTAAATAAAATCATCCAATAATAATTGTATAGGTTTTGTATATTGTTTTCATATTTATTATCTTATTTATTTAAATCATTTATTAATGATGTTAATAATGCATCATTATTATGTCAAAAATAATTTAATTTATTTGATGTCTAAAAAATATAAAAAAACACCATGATGTAGTAAATCTATTTATATTTATAATTAATATTTATAGTCGAAAATATAACTTATATAACCCCATGTAAAAATCATCTTACAAAAATATATTTGTTTTTGTCATTTTCATCATTACATTATGTTAATTAGTCCAAAGTGACATTATCACTCCCAAGTGGCACTATTAGGTCACAAAAGAGACCCAAAGATTCCCATGGTCGTAAATGACTCAACCAATAAGTTTAAGACAAGTGTTAAGGTAATTTTTTATTATTATGATATTCTTTTTAACTTGAATTATGGTATTTACCTTTAACAGCGGTAAATAAACGTCAAAAGTTACAATTCAAGAAAAATTATTTCCATCTTATTGAACCAAATATTACTTTCTAATAATAACCATGTATTTTTGATTTTCTAAATTCAATTCAAAGAAGTGGTAAAATTCCATTTAAATGAAAATGTCTGTTTTTAACTACTACTTAGTGGTTTCACTATTCATCAAAAATTGATGTTTTCCAGAAAACTAAAAAAATTAGCCTATGATATATTTGATAATATGAATTCAGAAATAATTTATATTTTACCAAATTCAAAACATAGACATTGAATTAATTAATTTAAATTCAATTCTCATTGTTAAAACAAATAGCATGTTTTCAAGAAACAATTACTATCCAAAGATCGACACTTGTTTATGTCTCATTTTAATGTGTAATTAATTCCAATGACCAAAATTGGATTAATTGGTAAAAATATAATCTAATTAAGCTTTCAAACCAATTAAAAAAGATAAAACAACCATATAAATAAATTATACTAAAAGGCACTTCAATAAAAATACAGTATTTTTCACTATTCATAAAAAATGGACTTTACAAAAGAAATACCAAAAATTACCCAAAGTAAATTTGTATGTTCTGAATATAAAGAATATTTATGTTTTGTCAAAGAGAAAATATAAAAAAGACCAAAACTATATTTAAATAGGGTTTACCATTAAAAGGTGGTAAATCGACTTTTTAGTGAATATTGGAGTATTTTTGCTTAAAATTAAATTCATTCATATTTTAAGACCTTCACATTTAAGGGATAAATGTAAAAAATTTAAAAAACATGTATAATAATATTGTAATTAGTGATATTAATTCCCACCAATACAACAGTGTGGTGTCAACTACCATTTAAAATAATATTATTAGTGTGCAACGTAAGATTTCAAAGAAACCTGTTGTTGCATATCAGGTAAGCCATCGAAAATAGAGTCACCTTTAAATTGAATTATTATTTAATTAAAAAATATTAATAAATATGAAAATTTGTTATTCTTTATTTAATTGGGATGTTACGGCCTTCCCCCTTTTGGGAATTATGTCCTTGAAATTTTTTTCACTTATATAATAAATGGTGGTATTTATCACTCATAGAATTTTTAGATTCCCACGTTGCCTTATCATCCATATGGTTTTTCCACAAAACCTTTACCTGGTGAATTACCTTATTCTGTAACACTTTCTCTATACAGTCAAAAATATGTACTGGTTATTCCTCATAAGAGAGATTTTTTCCAACTGAACTACCTATGGGCTCAAAACCTGAGATGGATCTGGAATATAATTTCTTATCAATGAAACATAAAAAAAAATTTGTACCTGGGATAAATTTTTAGGTAAATCCACTCTGTATGAAAAAAATCCAATTTTATCCAGGATTTCATAAGGTCCAATGAACCTCAGACGTAATTTTCCCTTCTTACCAAAACGTATCACACTTTTCCAAGGAGAATCTTTCAGAAATACATGATCACCTACCTCAAAAGAAAGATCCTTCTTGCGGTTATCTGCATAACGTTTCTACCTGCTTTGAGAAATTCTCATGTTCTTCTGAATGAATAGAACCATTTCTGCCATCTCTTCTACCAATTCTTGTCCCATCAGCTTCCTTTCACCTACTTCATCCCAAAAAGTTGGAGTTCGACAACGCTTTCCATATAATACTTCAAATGGTGACATCTGTATACTAGAATGAAAACAGTTATTATAAGAAAATTCAACCAATGAATGATGTTGGTCCCAAAATCCATGGTAATCCATTGAGAAAGCACGTTGCATATCCTCCAAGGTCTGAAGTGTTAATTCTAATTGCCTATCTAATTGAGGATGAAATTATGTAATAAAATTTAGGTCAAAACCTAAAAATTCTGAAGGGTTTTCCAAAAGTTATAAGTAAACCCGAGATCACTATCAGATACAATGGAGTGGGGTACGCCAAGTAACCTGACTATCTCTTTAACATACAACTGAGAAAGTTCATCTAGAGACAAATTATCTTGAATATGAAGGAAGTGAGTTTATTTAGCTAATTGATCAACAATAACCCAGATTACATTATTACCTCGAGATGTCTTTTGTAATCCCACAATGAAGTCTATGGATATATTTTCCCATTTCCACGATTGCACTTGTAAATACTGAAGCATCTCTTTCGTTAACTGTCAATCTACTTTAACCTGCTGAAAAGTCAAAAACATCACTGTAAAATCAGCAATATCTTTTTTCATTCCATCCCACCAGTAATACTCCCGAAAATCTCTGTACATCTTCGTACTGCTGGGATGAACTGAAAATAGAGAACTTTGATCTTCACATAACAACTCATTCTTCAACTGTGAATCGCTGGAAACACATAATCTCTTCTTGAACCTAAAAAAAAAATCATTATCAACATTAAAATCAGGTAAGTAACCCTTCTAAACCAACACAACCTTTTTCTACATCCATTGTCTTCTTTCTGGGCTTTCTTTATTCTATCTAATAGAGATGATTTCCCTGAGACATGAAACAAAAAAAAGAATTTCATGCACCACCAACTTCTATGCCAAAGTTCATCAAATCAAAATTTAAAGGATCTCGTTCCAAACCTATCATGATTAATGAAGTATTACTTTTTCAAATTAAAGTATCTTCCACATTATTTGAATGTCATGGATGGTAATGAATCGTGCAATCATAATCCTTGATTAATTCCACCCATCTCCTCTATCTCATGTTCAATTCTTTTTGAGTGAATATATACTTCAAAATTTTGTGTTCAGTGTATATTTCACATTTTACTCCATAAAAATGATGCCTCCAAATTTTTAAATCAAAAACCACATAAGATAATTGCAAATCATGTGTATGGTAATTTATCTCATGAGGTTTCAACTGACGTGAACCACACGCAATTACCTGATCATTCTACATATGTACACAACCAAGTCCTTTCAACGAAGAATCACTGTAAATAACAAACTCACCATTTCTGGAAGGTAGTTCCAAAACATGAGCATTCACCAATCTTGTTTTCAATTCCAGAAAACAATAATCACATTCTTTTGTCCAAAGGAACTTAACAACTTTCCGAGTTAAATTAGTCATTGGACTAGATAACCATGAAAAATTGTCAACAAAACTCTGGTAATAACCATATGGACCAATAAAACTAATAATCTCAATTATATTTGTGGGTCTTGGACAATATTAAACAACCGTTGTTTTAGAAGGATCAACAGTTATGTCATTTTTTAAAACAATGTGACCAAAGAAAGTAATTTTCTATTACCAAAACTCACACTTGCTGAATTTCCCAAATAGTTTCTTTTCTATTAATGTTTGCAATAAAACCCTTAAATGAATTTCATGTTCCTCTTTAGTTTTGGAATAAACCAAAATATCATCAATGAACACAACCCAAAACATATCCAAGAACTCATGGAAAATTATATTCATAAGATCCATGAATACAACAGGTGCATTGGTAAAACAAAAGGCATAAATACAAATTCATAATGGCCTTATCTATTAAGAAATTTGGTCTTTGGAATGTCTACTTACTTTACTTTCAACTGATGGTACCCAGACCTTAGGTCAATATTCCAAATATACTGAGCTCCCTAGATCTTATCAAACAAATAATTGATATGAGGCAAAGGATACTTGTTCTTAACATTGATGTTATTCAATGCTCTATAATCAATGCAAATTATTATTGAACACTCATTATGCATAACAAATAAGATAGGAGCACCCCATGGAGATGTTTTAGGTTGGACAAAACCTTTTCCTAATAACTCATTCAATTTCTTCTTTAAATATAAATGTTCAATTTGAGCCATTCCATAAGGGGGTTTTGAAACTGGCACAACATCATGAACTAAGTCAATAGTAAATTTAACTTCCCGATCAGATATAATACCAGAAAACTCATTAGGAAAAACATAAAGGTACTCATTTACCACTGGAACATCATTAATCTCAACACTTCCTTTATTTTCAAAAATATGTGCTTGGTAACATTCATTTTCTTCTTTTACTAGTTTCTCAGATTCCTGATATGTTATCAAAATCAAGGGTTCATTCTTGTACACAAACTGAAAATCTTTCTAAAAAGAAAACTCATTAGCTCTGCAGTCAATCATATCATGATAAATAGAAAGCCAGTCCACACCCAAAATAACATAAAATTTTACTAGAGTAAAAACAATAAGGTTTGCAGGTAGATTCCTCAGACACACAAGGACCAAAAATTTCATATAATTTATTTTTGTTTCAACATTTACTCCGGGTGTTTCTACCATAAGTTCTTGATTCATATTTTGAGATGGAATTCCCAATTTATTATAAAACTTCTCAGAAATGAATGAATGTGTAGACCATGAATCAAACAAAACATTGGCATAATATGAACAAACAAAAAATGTACCTGATAATACTTCATTTGATGGCCCAACATCTGCTGAAGTAGTTGCAAAAGATTTCACCACCCCTTTTCTTCTTGTTGTCGGGTTTCCTTCCCTAAGTTGGGTTTTTTGATGGACACTCATTTTCATAATGACAAATTTCATTGTACATAAAACATCATACCACTGGTTTTTTATTTCCTACATGATTATTTTCTTTATAGTTACAATCAATATGTCCAGACTTACCACACTTGAAGAACATCCCAGACATTTATAAACATTTTCCAGGATTATTTTTACCACACTTATCACAAGACAGATATTTAGTTTTCTAACCACTTGGATTATTTGATGATTCCTTTCCCTTTTCCTATTAACAATACCATTTATTCTGTTGTTTGTCAAAGAACACATAATCATTGGAAAACTCCCCTTCTACCTTATCCACACAGCAAACATGTTTTTCATAACTTTTGAAATCACAAGAGGCTAACAGTCTTCGATATCATATCTTCAATCTTTAGTAAAATCGATTTATCATATATCAAGATCTCAAATGAAATTTGGAGCATACCTTGCCAGTCGAGTTAGTTTTGCTTCATAATCTTCCACTGAGACATCCTCCTGCCTCAATTCCAGGAATTTTTTTTCCATCCTAAGATGAACCACATTTGGAAAATATTTTTGAAGAAACATACCTTTGAATTCATCCCAATAAAGAGCATCAATATCCTCACTATCCCTGATATTTTTCACCATATACCACCACTGATCAACATCACCTTCAAAACGGTAAACAATAATACTAACCTTTTGATTTTATGAATATTCCATGACATAAAAAATTTTCTCCAATGCTTTAATCCACCCTTCTTCTAGAACAGGGTCAGATGAGCCTCTGGATGATGGGGGATGTTGCCTAATGAAATGATCTACTACTGAAATTTTCCTTTGTGGTTGATATGGCCAATCTCATGCATGTATACCACCACCATTTATAGCCTATGTCAATAGTTCCATTACTATAACAAAATTTTTTGTTCTGATTCGGATCATCTCAGGTTGAAAGTTTGGAAGGTTGCCTTACTCTTGATGTCTTCCCAATATAGCTGCCCTGTTTACTCTGTGGAAAACCATTCTTAACATAGAAATAGATTAGGTGAAGAAACTTGGTATTCTGTAAATGCTATATCATTTCAATCATAACATAAACTAAAATAATTTATGGATATTAATTTATCTATATTCAAACTCCTAATGTTTTCTAAACCGACCTATGATACAAACAATAAGGACCCAGCCATAAAGAAATGCATAATCTTGAATGAAACGAATAATACACATTGAGGATATTTTGAGGTTTAGATTTTTAGATAATTAGGCCATAATATATAAATCATGACTTGAATAATACATGTAGACACATATACTCAGTTCCAATTTTTTTAACAAAATAAAAACTCTTAAAAAAAGTGTCATGTCTAGTTCCATGTTTTAGACAGCATGACATTTCCTTGATCACATCCATGACCCAATTCCACTTTATGTACTGTGAAAAAATTTCAATAACATGGGATGAGCATAAAAATCTCAGTAAGGGATACACAACGAATGAAAACTGTTTGTTTTTTAAAATAACTAGTAAACCATTAATACATTATCACAAGTAATACTTTTCACCTTTATGAAGTAGAAAATACTCTTAACTGCATAAAATATCATTTATTACCCTTTTGTAAAACAAATATTACTATAAAACCCATAAAAATAACACATAACATATAATGGTAACTTAGTCCACAAATATTCTTAAGTGAAATAACTATATGGTCGACTTCGACACATATCACTAAATGGAATAGCCATACTGCCGACTTCTATACCCAATAAATTGGATGTTATAACGTAACCATCTATCCTAGTTTATCACATCACCAACTAGCTTTTTGTAATCCCGTAACCTCCCATCAAACATCCACGTACCATTATAAAATCATAACACATAAAATAATGAAAATAAAAAAAATTCACTAATAACATTTAATTTGAAATCACAAGAAATAATTTCAAGATATTGAAATAATAAATCTATTTAAAAAACCATTTTCAATACCAAAACACCCAAAAACATAATAAGGGATTTAATTTTGATTTTATAAAACATTATGGCTTATATAGAAATCCAAATAATGATTACGGTGGCAGAGAGGTCATTATTGCTGCAAATGTAAAAAACATTCCATTTGACATTTAGTAAAATGATTCATAAAAAAAATATTCCATTTGAATGAATGTAAAAGTCAAATGGTTTTATTATACACCATGTAAAAGGAAAAGGTATATACAATCTAAATATGCCTCAATGAAAAGAGATTGAGACGAAGTCCCTTACCTCGTGTCTGACTTGACCCGTTTGTTCTTTGATTTCTTGAGTAAAAAACTAATGTTATTTTATACTTGCTTAAGAACCTTTTTAAAGTTCATTATTCCTTTTATATAACATATTATGATTTTATAAACATTATGTAATCATTTAAGTTAATTACGGTCATTTTGTCGATATCTGGTACTTGAGTCAAAATTGAACTTCTTATATTTACAATTTGTTCATTTGGTAAAAAGTTCATTATATCCGGAGTTATATTTATGATTTAGATAACATATATAATATATATGTTCAGTTTATATATGTAATTATAATATTACATAACATTTTTAATAATAAATGAAATGTGAAGTTCACGGAGACGGTATGTCGTACGCACGCATGAACGCTATTTGCATATCTATTTTGTATTTAATGGGATGAAAACATAATGATACATTGGTATATTATAATTACATTATAGTATCAAATATAATATCATTAACTCAATCGTTTATACCTACCACATATGCTATTAACGAGTCATATTACTTTGAGGGGGCGGTAGTCCACACTTCCTCAAATGAAATTATCACATTTACTCATAATGGAAACCATAAAAGTAGGATATAAATTTAAAATACAAAAGCATAATGAATAAATAAACATAATATATATCATATATAAATACAGTTCCATCTTATGTTCCACCATGAGTGGCGGTAGGAGATATTCGAACAATCATCGTTTCATGAGGCGTTAGTTTTCCATCTACAGAATCAATATGTTCTTCACACATTAGATAGAGTTGTGTGTAAGTTTAGTTCAAAAAATTATAATAACTAAATCCTAGTATATTAAGGATACTATTTGTTTATAAAATTAATGAAAAAAATTTTAGGGGTTGGAGATGTTAAATAACAAAAAATAAGCTAAGAAGAATAGTAACATTTAATTTGGGTAACTTCCTTTGGATTGAACCAAAAGGACTTCTGGAAGTTCCTTCTAACTAAGGTAAGGTTTCTAGGAAGAGAATAGATATCTGAGAGCTTTTTTGGGTAGGGATTGGATGAGCCAAATGGGTTGAGAGGTTCGAGGAATGAGTTATAAGTGAAGGATTTTTATTAGGGGGGGAGGAGGGGCTCTTTAAGAAAGTGTGAAAATATTATTTTGTTATATATTGATATTCGGTTTCTAAAGGTCCAAACTAATTAAAGTCATATATAAGATGACTAATTTCCAAAATAAAATCATCCAATAAGTATTGGATAGGTTTTCAAAATTGTTTTAATATTTATAATCTTATTTATTTAAATCATTTATTAATGAGGTAAATACTGCATCGTTATTATGTCATAAATAATCTAATCTATTTGATGTCTAAAAATTATAAAAAAACCATTATGTAGGATATATTTTTTATATTCCCAATTAATATTTACAGTCGAAAATTTAACTTTGATAACACAATGTAAAAATTAACCTACTAAAAGATATTTGTTTGTATCATTGTTATCATTACTTTATGCTAATTAAGCTAATGTGTCATTATCACTCCCATGTGGCTCCATGTGGTCCCAAAATTGACTCATATATGCCTATGGTCGTAACTGACTTAGCCAATAATGTTAGTACAAGTGTTAAGGTAATTTTTTATTATTATGATATTCTTTTTACCTTGAATTACGCTATTTACCTTTAACCACGGTAAATAAAAGTCAAAAGTTACTATTCATAAAAAATTATTTCCATCATATTGAACCAGATTAAACTTAATAATAAAAACCATGTATGTTGTATTTCTTAAATTCAATTCACATAAGCAGAAAAATTTCATTTCAATGAAAATGTCAGTTTTTAACTACTACTTAGTGGTTTCACTATTCATCAAAAATTGAGTTTTTTCAGAAAACTACCAAAAATTAAGCCTAAGAAATATTTGATCATCAAAATTCAAAAATGAATTCTATTTTACCAAATTCAAGACATAAACGTTTCATTAACTAATTTATAATTAATTCTCGTTGTCAAAACAAATAGCGTGTTTTTAAGAAACAATAACTATCAAAAGATCTACACTTGTTTATGTCCAATTTCAATGTGAAATTAATTCCAATGACTAATATTGGATTAATTGGTAAAAATATAATCTAATTAAACGTTAAAACAAATTAATCAAAAAATATAACTATGTAAATAAATTATATTAGAAGTCAATTTTGAATAAAATTGCAGTATTTATCACTATTCATAAAAATGAACTTTACTAGAAAAATACCAAAAATTTACCCAAAGTAAATTTTGATGTCCTGAATCTAATGAAGAATTTTATTTTTTCCAATTGAACATATAAAAATGGCCAAAACTATATTTAAAGAGGGTTCACCCTCAAAAGGTGCTAAATCGACCTTTTAGTGAATTTCAGAATATTTATGCTTAAAATTAGATTCATTCATATTTTAAGCCCTTAAATTTTATTGGATAAATGTCAAAAAATTTAATAGACATGTATAATAATATTTTAGTTAGTTCTATTCATTCCCAATAATACAACGTCTAGGACTTAACTACCATTGAAAATAATAATATTATATTATTTGTGAGCAGTGTAATATTTCAAAGAAACCTGTGGTTGCTATCAGGTAAGCCATCGAACATAGCATCGACATTAAAGTAAAATTAATATTTAATTAACAAATATTAATAAATATGAAAATTTAATATTCTTTATTTACTTGTGATGTTACAGAGAATATGTATTTGATACAATATTATGTTGATATCTATAAAGGTGTATGTATACTATAACATATTTCGTGGTAAGATTATTCACTATAATTTTTCTCTCTAATTGTTCAGAAGTGAGTAGCTATTTTCTATATTTCTATGATCACTCATACTACATCACAGCCTCATGATGACATAGGTAATCCCATCATAAAAATTCGTACTAACATAATACCATTTCTAGTCATTAATGGGTAGGGAATATAAAACCCCTACTATACAATGATGTTCCACCTTCACCTGCTGACTGCGGGAAGACTAAGTATCAAAAATAGTTATCTTCATTTTTGAACTAGGAAACCAATACCAGAGGCATAAATCATTGTATATATTTGTAATTCCATGATTTACTCTCCATTTTATATAATTAGACACTCACATAAATTATTTATTGATGTATACTTGAACCAAGATACCCCCATTAATGCACAAGATCTTATCCTCATCAATAGTCCAACTAGGTGGTGTGTTTGTTCCTAAAATGATCCCTCATATGACTAGGCCCTCTGGATCAGAGAGATAACTCATATTCACTATATTCATAAGTGAAGAGGTGACTCTTAAATATATATGGATTTATTACCCATAATTCTCCTAGAAATCTAACTTCATCTCAGAAAATAGGTCCATCAACTACCACTTACAATTGGCTTCCTGAACTTCCTATGTATGAGTTTTCTAGCAAAGAGCATTAGCATTACTATTGACTATACTAGGTGTACATTCAAGCCCAGAATTGATGAAATATAGTTATTTACAACATTTTTAGTTACTAAAACTTAATTAATACTATATAACTATGTAAAATAGGCTTTTTTTGTTCTATGTACACCACAAAAATATTTCCCAATATGTAATGCCTCCAACAAATAAAGTAATGAACCATAGATTCAAGATTAAGATTACTCATTGGGTATCTCTTCTAATGTTTCCTTAACTTGTGATACCAATACACCATGGTCCAATATACAACCATTACATTGGCTCTTAGCCCAATTAATAACACATCACAATAAACTGTATAGCCTATGTTAGGCAAAGTTAAAATTAAAATTGGTTCTATAATCAGTTTCAATTTCAGCTCCAAAAATTATTTCTCTGACACTTCATACCATTTAAACGTAACACCTTTCATGGTAAATCCCATGATTAGAGCTTTAATACAAGAGAAATTCTATGTGACGAACCTGTAATATTTATCCATCCCCAAAAAACTTCATATGTCAATGATGTTATTAGGCTATGGTCTACACAAAAACGATCTCACCTTCCCTTGGTTAATTGATACTCTTGTATCCAAGATAATTGAAACCATGAAGTAGACCTTATCAATACAATAGTGGAATTTTGGTGATCTGAACCTACATCTAGTGGTCACTATGTTTTATCAGAATGATATCAAGATGTGGGGCATGCACATGTTGTGAATGTGAGTACTAAAAGATGTTTCCCATGAAGAATACCACAAATAAATCTAGATACTGGTAGAAAACCTTATTCATCAAATCCATGAATATTGTTGTTGCATTCTTGAAGTCAAACAACAATATCAAATACTCATACAAGCCATATCTACTATGAACTATTATATGTGGTATATATTTTGTTATAAAATGATCCTGATGATAGCCTAAACTAAAATAGATCATAGATAAAACCCTCACTCCTTGGAGATCATTAAAGAGGACAACTATACATGTATGTGTATATATTTTCTTAACATTAAACTAGTTCAATTTCATGTAATCCACAGAATTCCTAAGGGTACTATATTCTTTATTAGAGACAAATTAATGTTAACCCCACATAAAAATATTGGTCAACCTGAGAACAATATCCTCCAAAACCTCTAGCTACCTCTTGATCTAGTGAAACATAGTAGTAGTAATCCTATAGGGAGTAATGGATACTAGTTTTTCTCATGGGTATAATACATTTTTATTTTTTACGTCCCTATTAGGTGGTATTCCAAAACAATCATTAGGTGTGAAATCCCTAGAATGATCTACTATGGGTGGGAAATGAACCTAATACATTCCATGATTATCTATATAAAGGTTAGCAATCCGAGATGTCACTACAACTAGCCCATAATTCTCAGGTCTAGGTCGACTCACATGGGCAAGCCATTTTCTCTTGTGAATATAATTATCACTTTCTTGTGATTTTAAGGACACCCTCCATTAATAGTAATCCACATAATAATGATTGTGAACCAACCAGTCAATCATGAGAAGGATGAAAAAACTAGTCATATCAAGGATAAAGAGGTCTAATAAGAAATGATATTCTCCTACTTCAAGGGGGATTCCTTCATTAGAATACACTTTCAGACCAAATTACAAATGAATTATCAAGTGTCATAACATCAATGGAATACAAAAACATGATCCCATGTATGTCCACAATAGCAACAGATATGAAGGAGAGAGAGTGTCCTATATCAAACAAACCTTAAACTAGATTAGAGGATACTAAAATCATACCTATAACCGTATATAGACCATATCTATTCTCCTCAAGGATCAGTTGATATCATATATTTAGCTCTATTCACAACCCTATGATACAAACTAACATCCATAGGTAGATTATCTCTATAAGAGTTATAAATTTAGTGTTTGTATTACCTATCCATGACCACCTCATTGTCATGATCAACCAGTAGTTATCAATACCCCTTCCAAATGAGGGGATGCAGACCCCACTCATGAAAATTCCATCAGTGTATATCCTATATTGCTATCCATTAGTGTAAAAGTTCTACAAAAGTGATAATGATGCCCCATATTTCCACAAGATTATGCTTAACAGGATCCTTGATACACCTAGTCTTTATATGTATAATCCATTTTTACTGATGGCATACCACCTAACTAAAAGATAAAACATTATGACTGGTAGATCTCCCACAAGAAGACTCAAAATAGAGTTTCATAATTCTATTTGATGTAGTTCAAGGCCTTGAATATAAACCTATTTTCTATTCACCTTCATCCTAACTCAGATTAAACTCAATAATAAGTTCATGATAAACTACACTTGATAAAATATTCATTTGTAAAATGTTATCTTCTGACCAAATGTTATACTCAAGACCATCCTCAAATAACCTAGCATGGATAACTCATCACCAAGAATAAACATGGCGAATTGATTGATCTCTGAGAAACATGTGGAGTAGTCCAAAACTGATAAATGTCCCTACTCTATGTGCATAAACTCTCTGGATCGGTGAGATATCAATGTCTAGGGAGTGAAATAATCATTAATTGTCAGTTGGAAATCCATGTAATCAGTATTTTGAAGAATATATTCCTGGGTAATAACATCCCACCATCTCCTGGATGAATCTCATAGAATAATTTTAGCAATAATTACTCCCTTTTTGGGAGGTATATCCTGATAATATAAAATATATATTATGGACTCATGTCATAACTCTGAAGCCTGAGAAAAGAGAAAACTAAAAATTTTGGGAGATTATACTTATGAAATTCTTGAATCAACTCTAACATATATGGGGTAGGTCATGGGGATCCTTGTATTGTCTTCATGATCTATAGAAAACCATATCCAAACTATGCATTTGTTCCTTGATCAGGTTTATTAGGAGGTATTTCAAGTCGAACAACTGAATGTAACACTTGTGGATTAGGGTCCACCACCTGTAGATTATGGTCATCACCACCCTTTTGGTACTTGACACGAGGACATTATGGTGGAATAGATCAAAAATTCCATGAACATGCCTTAAAAACATTCAAAAACATAATATTTCCCTAATAAAATAATAGTTTAGGTAGAAGTCATCCTATATTAGAGTCACACCCTTCGTCTTCATCTCAAATATAGGTTTGGGTGACTTATAAGATCATGAGATACCACAATAGATACTACCTACATCCCACTATCAAGGTCAAGTTAGGTTCAAGTTCATTATTTCATAATAGGGTTTCAAGTGTACATTATGTCAATTAATAATTACAGAGTAAAACCCACTTTAATTTGAAAGTGACATTACCATTTAATGATAACCATATAATTAAACATTTAAGGATCTGTTTCGGTGCGGATGTGCGTCGGGTTACGCTGTTCCGCCAGGACGCGTTCGCGCGTGCACCCGTCAACCCGAGGGGATGGGCGCGCGGCTTGTGGTCCCGCAGTCCCGCTTTCCAAAGGCGGGCGGCATCCGTCCCTTATTCAGGGGCGTCTGCTACTTGATCGAAACCGGGATGATGGGATGTCGGCTCCTCCTACCTTGGACTTCTCCTCGTAACTCGTCGCCTAATCCGGGTCTCCCTCATAGATTTAAGACATGCTCGTGAATCTTGTTCCTGGCGCCATATCTTCATGGACACCGGTTAATTACGCTGCTTCCGCCCGGACGCTCCAAGGAGTCTGGTCGGGGCAGCAACCTGCAGTGAGGAGACCGGGTGGCTCTGGGTGCTGGGGGCGTGTCGTAACACTGCGGCTCTGCACGTCTGTCTTCCGTCCCTAATAGGGCTTCTCGAAGGCATGATGACCTGAGGCATCCCGCACTGGGTGCGGGGAACTGTGTCACCTGAGGTTTTCCTCGGCTTCCCATGTTTAACACGTGGTATGCCGCGAGTTTAACGTCCAGCGGGGACGGCATCGGACTGATCAACACGAAGAGTGGATCAGATGACAGAACCCCTTGCGGGGAACCTCCGACGCTGGGGCCAACGCATGGGCGGCTTCCCAAGTGATATGGAGTGGAGTGAAGTGGCATGACCCCACCGGGATGTGGCGGCCCGGGTAAGGATCAGGATGGATGATGGAGTGAAGAGCTTGGACCCCGTAGGGGCTTCCTACGTACCGCGCGTTAGCACAGATCAAAGTCAACGTAGTTCGGGTATACAGTTTAACGTCATGCGGGACGTCGGCAAGCCGACTCACGAAGAGGTCGAGGCCGCCGGGCGGAGGATTGAACCGAACCACCTCGCACAGAGGGAGATGGTACTGCCGGGTGGATCACAGTTTCACGTCATGCTGGATGATAAAAGGAGAAATGGAAAAAGGGGTTGTGGGGAGGCACAGTGGAGATACACACGTGCAGTCTCCCACAGGGGAGGATTCATAGGTGAATCGACGCAAACGTGAACCCTGGAGGGGTCCACTGATGGACGAACCGACGTGAATACGACCGGGACGACCAGGTGGTGGGCTTGAACCTCAGGGAGGCTTCCTACGTACCCTGTTTAGAAGACAGGGATCAAAGTCCACGTAGTTCATTCTGTCTGGACATACGCACTTGAGGCAGCCCGGATGCGGCAAAACTCAGTTGGAAGGGACTTGGACCGAAAGTAGGAGACACCTCGATCCCAGTCACACCCTCTACTGGCTTCGGCAGTGGGGAGGCGCAATGGAGATACACATGCGCGGCCCCCCACAAGAAACTAGGGGTTTGTAATACCCTACCCCCGTAGGGAAAAGCCGCTCCCATTAAATCGTCCCTAAAGAGGGGCAATCCCGACATCCCTGCAGAGACGAGTGGGTGGGGGCCACATCCAAACCGGGGGGGGACCCTACGTGCGAGGCACGGGATCGGGTGATGCGGACAGTTTAGCGTCTTGCCAGACGAAGTACAGTTTAACGTCGTGTGTTGAGGACGAAGCGGACGGTTTAACGTCTTGCCGGACGAAGTACAGTTTAACGTCGTGTGTTGAGGACGAAGCGGACGGTTTAACGTCTTTCCGGACGAAGTACAGTTTAACGTCGTGTGTTGAGGACGAAGCGGACGGTTTAACGTCTTGCCGGACGAAGTACAGTTTAACGTCGTGTGTTGAGGACGAAGCGGGCGGTTTAACGTCTTGCCGGACGATGTACAGTTTAACGTCGTGTTGGACGAAGCGGACGGTTTAACATCTTGCCGGACGAAGTACAGTTTAACGTCGTGTTGGACGAATGCAGTTTAACGTCATGCGGGACAATGGATTGCCGCTGATGGGTCCGTGTCACTTCGCGCGAGCCTGGAGGGCCGCACGGGAAGACAACGCACGGTGCGGGCACCCAGGATGAAAATTATCGGGCGCCACGCTGGCGGGTACCCTCAGGGGGTCAAGGGGGGCGACCCTGGGGGATTGCGCGCAAAAGAGGAGCTTTGCGCGCAAAACAGCAGGTCGGCGCGCAAAATGGCGGGCTGGCGCGCAATCGGGCCAGCCCTTTGCGCGCGGATGATTGAGATTGCGCACACGGGGCTTCGGGTAGCACGCGGGGGCAACGGCTCATTCTATAACGAACAGCCACTTTGAAGAGGGGGGTGCGCGCAATCGGGCTGGATTGCGCGCACCCGGGGGAAATTGCGCGCAAGAGGCTTCTTTTGCGCGCAAAGGCCTTCGGGTTAAGGATTATTCAAAGGAAAGGAGCCAAGGGGATTGCGCGTGAAGGCGAACCCCAAGGCCCTATTGCGCGAAAGAAAGAAGGTTACCTGAAGATCGGCATTGCGCGCGGAAGGGGTTGGATTGCTCGAACGAGCGACGCTTCGGATTCTGGCAACCTTCAAAACGTCGGGGGTCGCCTTATATTTATAGGCAACCCCGGGCGCGGAATCCGGTCCCGGGCGCGGAATTCCCTTCGCGGGCGCGGAATCAGGACCCGGCTCGCAAGGGAGCCGCGCAGGCCATGGGCGCGCAAAATAGCGCGCCGGCCCAGCGCATTGCGCGCATCCCGGGAGGATTGCGCGCCGCGACTCAACTTTGCGCGCGGGCCTCTGAAATTTCGCGCAAGTCCTTCGGGCCCTCCGGAACGTGCCTCTGACTCCAAATATCACTTCTCTTTCCGCATCCGGAGCTTCGTTTGGGAACAACGGACTTTTCCGGCGTCTACAAAAGCCCCCCCTCGGAATCTGATCGACGAGAGGTCGCAACGATCGGGTTCCGAGGGAGACGCCGGAATGCCGAAGTCCTGGGCTGCGCGGGACTTAGGCGCGCAAAAAGGGGCGTCGGGCGCGCAATTCGCCGCCGCGGGCGCGCAATCGAGCGTTCCGCGTGGCGCGGAATCCCGGCCTCGTCTATAAATAGGGGTCCGGGGTTCCGCATTCCGTACACAGGCCTTCCGTGCGATAAGCTTCAACGCTCTCGTGCGCGAAATCGCCTTTTCCGGTCGCGAAATTCGCCCGATCGGCGCGCAAAACCATCCGGAATTCGCCTGTCTTTGCGCGAAAACCCGGAACTTTGCGCGACATTCTTCCCAATTGCACGCCGTCCACTTGGATTGTGCGCCAACCTTCAAACTTCTCTACCAGCCTCGTCCGATCCCGCACGCTTCATCCCTTAACCCGCACGACTCCCGAAACTTCTGAGATGGCCGCGCATCAAGGAAATGAGGGGGATGCCGCCATTCGCAGAGCAGAGATGGCGGCGAACGAGGAGGTTTACGGAGCCAAGGAGATTGTTTCCAACAATCAATCCCTGTTCGACTTGCTGACGCCGGCCCAGAAGACATATCCACTGTCGGACAACCTGCCGCTCTGGAACATCGGCATCCTAGATGAGGTTTTGGTGCCAGGGATCGAGGTTGATGCGCCACGGACCTGGGTGACTCGGGAGGACGAGCTTCCCCACTATAACATCACCAACAATGGGCATCCTGCCAGGGAGACTAGGCACTTAGATGTCTACGTCCTGAACCCGAGGACGCGAACCATTGACGGGGGTGAGCCTACTGCGGAGAATTCTCCGGCCCTCTACTCGAGCACATACCGCCAGAGTGTCACGGACGACACCAAGGGTTGGCTCAAGGACTGGGACTTGCGATCTGGGGGCAATTTCACCAGCGAGTGGGCCTGGGCGTTCTGGGTACGCCACACTTGCGATCACTTCGCAGAGGAGTTGCGGTACATCGGCATGTTTGAGGCGGTGTGGACGTCGCAGTTCCACTTCTACCAGCAGTCCGAGCTCGGGCCGGAGCTGTTCACCCGCTGGTCCTCGGATACCAACACCTTCCATCTTCACCATGGGGAGGTCGGCATCGGTCTCTGGGACATCCACTGCATCGGAGGTGTCCCGCTGGAGGGCTACCAGTATGATGAGTTCCTGCCTCCGAGGAACACCTGGGGTGACAGGTCACGGACTCCCATCCTGACGTGGGATCTGCTGGACCTGGCTAAAGAGCGGCTCGGGGTCAAGGACTTCCAGAAGGACATAGCCTACAAGGAGTGGTTTGGCCAGTTCTTGGAGCATGACCCAGCGGTCAAGATGCCAGGCAGGGGGAAGCGGTGCCCGACCGCGGCTCAGAGGAGCCGGAACGGGTCGTACTGGCGGGTCCTGGAGACGGGCGACTACCGCTCATGGGGGTACCGCGTCATCGAGGCCTGGGACCCAAATGTCCGGTACGCGGCGTTCCTGGCCGCCTATATGAGTGGGTGGCTCCTGCCAGTGCGGGACGCGAGAATGGGCGTTCGCCCGGCGACACTGGCGATGGCGGGCGCTATGGCCGCCAACAAAAGATACAACCTCAGGGTCCCAGTGCTGGCGAGGCTGTATGCCATCCTGGGACGCATCTCACGAGGGGGGTCGCCATGAAGGATCTGTGGGCCCTTTCAGTTCTTCCACGGCTGGGTGGCTGCTCACCTCGGTGGGTACACGTTTCCGAACGCCATCATTCCTCCGGGCAACGGCCTGCGACCCTCCCTGCTGAACATCGCGGGGGTCGCTCCGATGACCCTAATTGAGGAGGGCGTGAGGATTCGGATTGGCAATCATGCCAATTTCAACTTCAGTCCGTTCCCCACTCCCGTCGGCCAGATGATCGACAATGGGCAGGGTCCGCTGGAGCAGCATGAATACTTCCTGAACATGCGGGGCGGGGTGCTCGTGGCTCGGATCGACGGGAAGGTGATCTGTGAGCCTTACGTGCCAACCCGGTTCGCCAGTCAGTTCGGGTTCCTTCAGCGGATGCCGAAGAGGGTATTCACTGCTGTCCGGGAGGAGACGAACCCTTGCGTCCTTCGCCAGATGTGGCTGATGTTTGCCGCTTTCGGCTCTGGCGACGTCATCACTCTTCCTCCTACCGGGGGTGATGCAGGCTTGGAAACCGAGTACGCCGAACACTGGTCCATCGCGTACCCCGAGGGGCTTCTACGGAAGCCATTTCGGCGGCTCGAGGTTACCCGTGCGGAGACCGGGCGTCAAGGAAGGAGGCGAGGCGCCGCCACACGGGGGAGAACGGAGGCGCGCCAAGCAGCGGAGCCGGCGCGGGCAGGGACTTCGGCGGCGGGCACATCGCGAGCTGCCGCCACGACCTCAGCACCCAGAGAGGGGGCACGTGCGGTGGTCGACGAGCGGCCCGGGAAGCAGGTGAGATGTCTGCTCGAACCCTCCCACGACGCGGTCTTCCCGGCGCTGTGATCGGCCTGGATGACCCTGCGGCAGTCACTGGGGACCGACGCCATCTGGCGAAAGATACTCAGAGAAGGAATCTATCTGCCAAAGGTCGGGCACCTCCAGATCGCCGACAGGGTGGACTTCAACCGACAGTATGCGTATCTGACGGCCATGGACGATTACGCGCGCCAACGTGGTCAGCATGCGGAGCCATCCCTTCTGGTGAAGGTGATGCTCGGTCAAGAGCCCGCTCCAGAACAGATGCCGCTGGCGGAAGATGAAAGTGGCAGCGACTCCGAGGAAGAGGAGGAGATGGGGGAGGGTGAAGGCTCCGAGGGAAGATCCCATCAGGGGAGTCCGCGGGAGAGCGGCGAGGTGGCCGGCTCTGACAATGTTGATGTCACTGAGCTCCTCGAGGTCCGCTTCTATCCCTACTCAACCTGCTTCATCCATTCCCTTATGCAGCTTCTAACCCATTTCTCCATCTTTCTCAGGAGCACACGGATGTTTGTCAGGCGTCCTCAGCGGGAGTAGGAGAGGCGCCAGCAGGACAAGGCGGGGGCCAGGCACCCATTATCGAATTGACAAGCGCGGAAGGGCCCCCTGCTGCAACTGTTCCAGCGGCGGCCGGGATAGCGGAAGATGACGTTCTGAACTCCCGTAAGTCTCCTTGCTTCTCCTTGCTTTACTGCCGGTGCATGCCATTGACGATCCGTGACTAACCATGGCATGCCCCGCGCAGTGATCTCAACACTGGAGGCTCGTCGGGTTGCCGAACCCGGGCCATCTACGAGTGGACCAGTGGTGGACATGCCGCCTGCTCCGGAACAGACTTCCCAAACCGAGCCGGCCCCACCAACTGCTGATCAGGGGGCTGCGGACGCCGGCGGTGCTGACATCGGAGAGAGGTCGGGGGCTGACGAGGGTGTCAGCCCCACTGGGGAGAGAGAAGAAGGTCGCCCAGATGTTGGGGAGCCTATCCCTCATGAGGACCTCCCAGGGGCGGACCCTACAGCAGACCTCCTGGCTGCCTTCCCTGCCTACCAGCCTGCCGACCCCGAGGAGATGGACGACTCGGACGCGGAGGCGGTCGAGGAGAGCCGGATAACGCGCCGCAGGGGGTGGAAGTGCATCCAGCGCTTCCTCAAGCGAGACCCATCGGAGTGGCTGGGGCGCATGGGATCACTTCAAACCTGGCTGCGCTTCCTGTGTGCCGGGGGAGCAGACGCTCAACGCCTCCATCTGACCATCTGTGATTTCATGGCCGAAAAGATGCGCGAGAGCTGCCGGAGTGCCGACGTCACATAAAGTCGGGACATGTCGGAGAGCACGCGGGCGCTCCTCGTGGCGGAACAGGAAGTCCGGCGTCTCGAAGGGCAGGCCGCAGAGAAGGAGGCCTTCGTCGCAACGTGTACCCAGATTGTGGAGCAACTAGCAGCCCAGCTGGTTGACGCCCAGGTACAGCTGACGGAGGCGGGCCAACAGATGGTCACAATTCAGGTCGAGCGGGAGCGTGCACAAGCCAGAATCGACGAACTGCGTGCTGCGACCGCCGACGAGGAGAGGGCACGCAGAGAGCGAGAAGCAGCCCTGGAGGCCGCCAGCCAAAGGGTAGCGGCGTTAGAGAGACTCATTCAGCACGCTAATCCCTAGGGGCTTTGTTTTGCCACTCCCAGAACATTTTGCTTCTGCTACCTTGATCCATTTGTATGAACCAATATATTTATCTGCATCTTTTGGCTTAACATGCTCAACCACAATTCACTGTCTTGCGGGAGCGTTAACCAAGCATCAGGCATCCATAGTTGGGCCTGGATTGCTGGAGAAAAGAGGGAGGTCATTCCTAGGAAAGGAGACCTCAAGCCTAATCAATGTATCATCCCCCCAACTTGTTCCAACACACGAGCGGGACAATGCTAGGGGCGTTGAGATTTTATCCGAACATAGGGAAATGAGAAAGGGTGAATCGCGTGTCCCGAATCCAGACATCCACAACGGTCGGCCTTCCAGGAAATGCCCAAGACGGTAGGCGGACAGTGGATAGACCATAACAACTGCAATAGACAGACCGAAGGTCATCATTCATATTGCAGGAGGCGGACCACATGTCATCATGAATACCGCTTTGGGGGTTCCTTCAGACACAAGGGTGGAAATCCAGATCAACAGGGCATGCGAAGCGTGGGGCGAAGTGACGATTGTTTGGACAGAATCCAACGCTCTCAGAATTGCGCCACCGTGGGGAAACCGTATTAGGCGGATGCACTAATCTGGCCGTGAATCACCCCAATTCTCAGACAGCACCTCTTTGACGAGGAAACCATCACTTCCCATCATTGCAATGGGGCATCCCGAGCTGAATCGGGGAGAATATCACAACTGCACCACTCTACCAGAAGCCAGGCCAGACGGCCGGCGACGAGGAGGGGCGGGACTTAACGATCCCTGAGGCTGGACCTGAGTCGAGATGCCCGGGCGTTCCTACGTACTCCATCAGGCTGGAGATCAAGCCACACGTAGTTCTGAGAGTGCAGTTTAATGTCATGCAGGACGTAGAATCCCGTTTGGGGAGATCTTAGTTTAAGGTCTTAGAGCTCGGACCATAAGGGGAGATCTTAGTTTAAGGTCTTAGAGCTCGGACCATAAGGAGAGATCTTAGTTTTAGGTCTTAGAGCTCAGACCATAAGGAGAGATCTTAGTTTAAGGTCATAGAGCTCGGACCATAAGGAGAGATCTAAGATTAAGGTCTTAGAGCTCGGACCATAAGGAGAGATCTTAGTTTAAGGTCTTAGAGCTCGGACCATAGGGAGAGATCTTAGTTTAAGGTCTTAGAGCTCGGACCATAAGGACCTCAAAGTACACCACATCGTGGTCCTATCCCCTCGGTATGCGAAGATGCACTGAGGGATAGTGTCAAGAGTGTCGAGGTTTCGCCTGGTCAGAATGGGAGGTGGAAAATGTGAATCATGCGGCCATTCACTCAAGGACTGGGGGCACCGGAGTAACGATATGGGAGTACTGCCGACCGTGGCGGAAAAACAGCATCAATATCGCACTAACCGTTGGTGGAATGAGGCAGCAAACGAGCATCGACCGCTCAATCACAGGATTCATATTGATTTGCTGCCCGAGGCCATTGGGGGTACCGGCCCGAGTCGGTGGGAGAGCACTGAGGCATTGTGTCTGAACCGTTCACGGGGGCTCCACCCAGGGCGTAGACGATGGGTCCGAATGAAAGGGAGCACGAAGCCTCAAAAGTGGAGGAAACCTGACCAAGCGGATCCTGACCCTCCTGGCAATAAACCAGAGTACTCTTGACACCGGTGGACCACTGCAAGGGGTCGGGGAACACGCCTTGAGGGTGACCTGAAGGCGGCGGATTCCCCAGAGAAGGGGGAATCTCTAAGAGGTGGGGGGCTGGACCCGAAGTTTCAAACATCCGGGCGTTCCTACGTATCCCATAAGGATGGGAATCAAGCCACACGTAGTTCTTGAAGCGCGGCGCAACACAATCGGGCACCTGCGCGGGGAAGGGTGTGGGTCTGACCCTCGCACATAGAAGAAGCGGCATTTGATATTTCTTGTTTGTCCTTAAAGATGGATGGTTTTTCTTTGTGCAGCGACATGCCTGTGATTAGGAAATCCCTGGCGTCGCTACAATAATCAAGCCATGTAAGGCATTGATGAATGGCGTGGTTATTAACCAGCGCCCAACGTGAGTGCCCCCTGAGGAGAACATCACGATGCAGTGCCGTTTCTCGTCGGGCGGCCAAGACGATCACAGTTTACGGTCGTGTGGTAGGACCAGACAACACAGTTTAAGGTCGTGTGGTTCGGACCATGGAGGAATCCGCTTATCGCGGTACGGCGGACACGGCGGAGGTGGGAACATACCCAGCCCTGCGGTCACACACGATTCCAGGAGAAGAGTCTTGGGATAGGGGTCTGCGTATGTCCATCACCCGAGGGGCAGAGATGCTAGCCTCCAGACATACTGGGACCAGAACGCGATTGTTCGGGCGACTCCTTCCTCTTTATGGGGATGAGGGTCCAGCTACGCATGGCCCTTAGGGAGGATATCCGCATATATCCTTGGTGCTCAGATCATGGGAGCCTCGAACGACATCATTACCCTGGTTGGTCTGCCTAACGTGTAGAGGTGTACTGAAGGTCAGTATGAAGAGAGTGTCGAGATTCCACTACAACGCGCAAAGGCGGAGTGTAATGAGGACTGCGCAACCAATGTTCAGAGCCTGAAAGAGCCAACATGGCGATCAAGGACGTTGCTGACCATATTCGCAACACAACATCCGATCGCGGCAGCCTAAGACGGGGCAAGCAAACGAGCATCAACTGCTCAAGCGCAGGATTCATATCGATTTGCGGCCCAGGACTCGCCGGTAAATCGACCCGGAGTGGTAGGAGAGCACTGAGGCATCGTACCCAAACCGCTAACGAGGATCCCTTTGAGTGAAGGCTCGAACAAGAGGAAGCGCGAGGCCTGACAAGCAACACAGGACTTGTCGGGATTGAATCTGACACTACGAGTCATAGACCAAAGTACCCAAAACATGTTAACAGATCATCGGAAAGGGTCGGAGGACTCACCCTGAGAGCAACCAAAAGAGGGCAGATCCCCGTGATCAACCAAGAGACGGGGCTGGACCTGAAACACAAGCGTCCAGGCGGTCCTACGTATCCCATAAGGACGGGAATCAAGCCGCACATAGTTCTTGAGAGGCAGTTTAACGTCATGCAGGACGATGGGAGGTGTGAGGTAGTCCCACACACGGGGGAGGCGTACGGAGCGGCCAGTAGACCAACGCGAATGAGGACATAATCCCCCGCTCACGCGATACGCCTCGCACAAAAAGGAGGGGAACTTGGGCCAGAGGCCCGATGCGGGATAGAGATTCCCGGGAAATGGGGCTGGGCCTGAAACATGAATGTCCAGGCGGTCCTACGTATCCCATAAGGATGGGAATCAAGCCGCACGTAGTTCTTGAAGTGCAGTTTAGCGTCATGCAGGACGATGGAGAAAAAAGAAGGGGGGAGCAGAAGGCATCCCCAAACGTGGGGGGCGTACAGCGTGGCGAGCAAACCGACGTGAATGAGGGCATAGCCCCGCGTTCACACCATACGCCGCACACCCGGAGGCAACTGGGCCAAGGACCCGAGATGGGATGTAAATTCCCAAAGGATGGGGCTGGGCCTGAAACATGAATGTCCAGACGGTCCTACGTATCCCATAAGGATGGGAATCAAGCCGCACGTAGTTCTTGAGGGGCAGTTTAACGTCATGCAGGATGATACGCTGGGCAGTTTAACGTCGTGCAGCTTGGACGTGGTGCAGTTTAGCGTCATGCAGGACGAGGCACTTGGCAGTTTAACGTCTTGCAGCGTGGACGAATGCTGAACAGTTTAACGTCTTGTAGCCTGGACGAATGCAGTTTAACGTCGTGCAGGACGTAGTGTACTCAGGCAAAGTACTGCTTGAGAAACCTAGCGTTGGTGGGAGGAGTGACACGCTCACCATCCATAGTCGCTAGGGAGTACGCGCCATTGGGATAGACCTTGTGGACAACAAAAGGTCCCTCCCACTTGGGCTCCAACTTGGGCGGCTTCCTGCCGGGGATCATCGATGCTCTTAGGGCTAGCACTAGATCACCCTGCAGGAAGGAGCAGAGGCGAACCTTCTTATTGAAAGCTCGAGCCATTCTGCTTTGATGCCTCTCCAAGTTGTGCAAAGCGCGAAGCCTATTCTCATCCAGTGCTTCCAACTCGACTAGACGGGCTTCAGCAACTCTGTCCGGCGCTTGCTGGTCGTAGACCGCTGTGCGCAAGGACGGTAACTGGATCTCGATGGGCAGGACGGCCTCAGCTCCGTACACCAGGGAATAAGGGGTCATCTGGGTGGAATTGCGAGTCGTCGTCCGATAAGCCCAGAGGGCGTTGGGGAGCTTGTCCGGCCAACTCTTCTTGTTCTGACCAACCAACTTTTGCAGAATGTTAGAGAGGGTTTTGTTAAACGCCTCGATCTGTCCATTCGCCTGCGCATGATAGCGAGATGTATGGTTCGAGCGAATGTTATACGTGGCGTACAACTTCTTCAACTCGGCTGCTCGGAAATTGGTTCCGTTATCCGTGAGGATAGCGTGAGGCACTCCAAATCGATAGATGATGTTGGAGGTCACGATGTCAGCGATCGAATAGGATTTGACCTCTCTGAGCGGAATCGCCTCTGCCCATTTGGAGAAGAAGTCCGTGGCGGTCAGAATGAACCGGAATTGGCGAGCTGTCACTGGCGGGTAAGGTCCCTCAACGTCCAGACCCCAGACTGCAAAGGGCCAGGAATACCTAGTGGTATGGAGAGGCTCCGGCGGCCGATGAACAAAGTTCGCATGAACCTGGCACGCATGGCTCCTCCTGGCATACTCGATGCAGTCATGGATCATGGAGGGCCAGAAGTATCCCAACCTCCGAATCTGGTGGGACAGCTTCGGCCCAGTCTGGTGGGCGCCACATGAACCAGCATGAACCTCTTGCATGACTCGTGGGATCTCAACTCCCTGAAGGCAACGGAGGATAACACCATCAAATCCGCGTTTGTAGAGGATCTGCTCCAGGCCGGGGCTGCTCTGGAGGACAAACTGCGATGCGCGGCGTCGAACTCGCTCGCGCTCGGCCCGATCCGATGGAAGAGTGCCATGTTGGAGGTACTCAAACAAAGGCATCCTCCAATCAGGGGATGATCCGACTGTCATATCTGGGGTACTCGGGGCTCCGGGCATAGGGGCAACCGTGGTGAGATTACTTACCAACGGGCCACGATCTTCTTCCGGGATAACGGGAGCGAGGAGCCTGCGGCGCGTCACGCGGACGATCAGGTTGTCCTATTCAGGCTCTGCAAGTGACGCAGCAAGGCTGGCCAAAGCATCTGCTCGACCGTTCTGCGACCGGGGAATATGGACAATTTCTGGCCGAGAAGAGAACCGGGCCATCAGAAGGAGGGTGCACTCCAGCAATGGCACAAGTTCTGGATTCCTGACAACATAGTCGCCATTGATCTGCTTAACGACCAGCTCGGAGTCCCCTTTCACGAACAGATGGGGCACGTCGATCTCGAGAGCCAACTCGAGGCCGGTGATGAGGGCATGGTATTCCGCCTCATTGTTGGTACAGCCCTCTGACAACAGGAACGAGTATGGCAGCACGGATCACTCCGGGGTAATGAAGACGATGCCCAAGCCCACTCTGTTGAGCTTAGGATTATCGAGTCTTCTACCGGTGGGGCTCCGGGAGCCACCGTCAAAGTGCATCTGCCAGCATGGATCGGCATGATCGACCGAGAGAATGGTCTCATCAGGAAAGCCTAGATCCAGCGGCTGATCTGCGGAGGTCGGGTGAGCTACTAGAAAGTCTGCCAATGCTTGCCCTTTGATGGCCTTCTGAGACACATACCTGATGTCGAACTGTTGGAGAATCACAGCCCACCGTGCTAGATGACCAGTCAACATAGGTCGGCTCAGGATATATTTCAACGGGTCTACCCGAGAAACCAACTGTACCTCGTGGTGCTGTAAGTAGTGCCGTAATTTCTGTACGGCAAATACGAGCGCCAGGCAGCTCTTCTCGATGGGGGAATACCTAACTTCCGCATCGAGGAGCATGCGACTGAGGTAATAGAGGCTATTCTCCGTTCCCTCGTTGTTCTTCTGGGCGAGAAGGGCACCCAGGGACCGTTCCAGGGCGGTCACATAAAGGACCAGCGGCTTTCCGGATACGGGCGGCATCAGGACCGGAGGTTGAAGCAGGTACTGCTTGATTTCCTCGAAAGCGGTCTGACACTCTTTATCCCATACATAGGTGGAACCTTTCTTCATCAGCCGAGAAAAGGGCTTACACTTGCCGGCCAGATTCGCGATGAATCGGCGTATATAGGCTAAGTGGCCTTGGAACCCTTGCAGTTCCCGGATGTTACCTGGGGGAGGCATCTGGCTAATCGCCCTGATTTTCTCTGGGTCGATCTCAATACCCCGGTATCTTACCACAAATCCAAGGAACTTTCCGGAGGTGACCCCAAAGGCACACTTCAACGGGTTTATCTTCAGGCAGCGAAACCGGAGGAAGCCGAACACTTTCTCAAGATCTTTGAGATGGTCCTGACGCTGGCACGATTTGACCACCAAGTCGTCGACGTAGCATTCCACCAGTGTGCCGAGGATTGGCTTGAATATGCGGTGCATCGCCCGTTGATAGGTGGCACCTGCATTCTTCAGGCCAAAAGGCATGACCCGGTAGCAAAAGGTACCTTGGGGGGCCCTGAAGGCAGTGAACTCCTCATCCTCAGGGGCCATCCGGATTTGGTTGTATCCGGAGTATCCATCCATGAAGGAGAGGGCTTGGAACCCTGCCGTGGCGTCAATCAACAGCTCTGTCACTGGAAGGGGAAAATCATCCTTCGGACTGTGGCGATTGAGATCGCGGAAGTCGATGCAGACTCTGATCTGCCCATTCTTCTTCCTGACCGGCACAATGTTGGCCAGCCATTTGGGGTACTTAACTTCCCTCATGAAGTTGGCTTTGATAAGCTTGTCAACTTCGGCCTCAACCATGGCACCGTGGGATGGGTGCATCTTCCTGGGAGGCTGCTTGAACCCGCGATGGTTCGCCGGGAGACCAAGGCGGTGGACGGCTACCTGAGGATCTAGCCCTGGCATCTCGTCATAGCCCCAAGCGAACACATCACGGTGCTGCTTGACAAAGTCCACGTGCTGCTGCCGCTCCTCAGAGGGCATGGCGGCACTGACCAATGTGGGTCTTGGATCGGCCTCGGTTCCAAGGATCACCTGTATTAACTCATCGACCGTGGCGGGGACGCCCTCCTCAAAGGTTGGGGGTGCATCTTCCACGTCCTCTCCACTCGAGGAGGGATCGTCCACGGGAGAGACTGCGTTGGAAACTGCATTGGGGCTACCAGATCCTGTTGGGCCACTGGTGCTGGCACGGGCGGTCGCGGTCATCTCATTAGGAGACTCGCGGGCCGTCGAGACCATGGCCACGTCCAACCGTTGAACCGGGAGGACGTAAGCGTCATCCAGACTTGCCCAGGGGTCACTTGCAACAGCGACAGGCTCAACCTCACCTGCCAAGATCTGCTTATCCTTGATCTTGTAATAGTCCGCATCCAGATAGTGGGCTTCACATGAGGCAAAAGGAGAGGCATCTCCTTGAAGAACGCCTACTCGACCATTAAGGGAGTATTTGAGGCATTGGTGGTATGACGAGGGAACCGCCGCGTGAAGGTGGAGCCATGGCCTGCCCATCAATGCGTTGTACGCAGTGTCCTGAGAGACTACCATGAATTCGGTGTTGGCAACCAAGTCACCGAACTGGGTCTTCAAACGTATCTTGCCGACCGGGGTTTGCTCGGTGCGGTCGTACCCCTGGATCCTGAGGTTGGAGGGAATCATGTCATCCTCAGACAAACCCAATCTCCGGAGCGTCCGAGTTGGAATCAGGTTAATCCCGGACCCCGTATCGACAAGACAGCGCCGGACTTCAAGGCCATTGAATGGTCTAGTGACATACAGCGGAGGAATGTGTCCCTGTATAGGAGGGTCTTCATCCTTACCAGAGAACGAGATAACTGCCTGACATTCGGCGTCCTCGATCGTTTCGGCGTGAAAGGCCTCTGCAGCCGCAACCTCTGTCTCAAACTGGAGGGGGATCTTCAGGGCTTTAGCGAGTGCCTCGCGCATCTCAGATGACATGCGCAGAGCCTCAAGGATGGAGAGCCTTGCTGGGATGTCGGCCAAGTGCTTCAGGACATCATACTTTTTGGCCAAGCGCGAGCCCCTGGTTGCAGGAGGTTGCTCTGCGGTTGGCGGCATGACGGGCCTTGCCGGTTGGATCGGCGGCCGACTGGTACTTGGCGCATCTCGCTGTTCACTGGTTGCAGTCCGGGAAATGGTCACCGTACTGGGGTCAGGAGGCCGGGATGGACCCGTGGCAGGGCGGAGCTGGTCGTGACGCGGCTGAGGCGGTTCTGCCTGGTCCCACACCACAAACAGCGGCGGAGGCGAATCCGTCATCCCCGATTGGGGGGGCGGCGCACGTTGTGCTCGGTTTTGAGCCTGCTGCCTAGTCTCAGTGGTGTGCACGGCCTGGCTGGAGGTACCAACGGCTGTGCCCCGGCGACTCCTGCTGCTGCGGTTCTTCCGACGGTGGCGACGACCGGGGACACTAGGGAGGTCCACCTGGTGTTCTTCAACGTCGGGAACCGAAAAGGGATTTACCAGCTCGACGGTGTTAACCGAAGCGTACCCAACACCGTCATCGGACAAATCATCCATCACCGGGCGGATCCGAGGAGGGACCCCCATCTCCGGGGGCATGAAATCGCCGAGAGTGCGGGATAGTGGCGGAACCGGCGGGGCGCGCTCTTCATTCTTGCGCTGCCGCCGTTTGCTCCTCTTGGAAGAGGCAGGATGGGACGATGATGCCGAAGCAGCACCCGTAGATTCTGGGGACTCAGGCTGATTCAAGCGCGCACGAATGATTCCATGGGCGCGAATGGTCGTCTTGCGGGTCATCCAGTTATTATACTTTTGGGATCCGCGGTCGGAGACCAGCTGCCATTCGTCCTTGTTGCCACTATCGTCATCTGATCCCACGAACACGCCTGCCACTTGTGCTGGAGCTGGGCCCAACCTGATTACATTGTTGTTAATCTGGTCTTGGAGCCAATCCTTAAACACATAGCACTGCTGGATGGTGTGCCCCAGGGCCCGATGGTAGGGGCAGTAGCGGGGGTTATTCGTAAGATGTGCCTCCTCTGGCTTCCAACACTCAGGCAGTCGCACAATCCTCTGCTCCAGGGCGCTCCGGAAATAACCGGGAACCTGATCGTCGTGGAATGAGTAAGTCAGGTGTCGCGGGCCCCTGGGAGCGTGGTCTTGACGAGGGGCTGGAGGGGCCGGCTGAGGAGGTGGACCCTGATTATCTTGCCTGGGTTGCGGCGGTACATTACGCGGAGGGGCCGGCCGGTTCTGGGGCTGCCGATGCTGGGCCGGGAACTGAGCCCGTGGAGGCGGGTTCCTGTGAGGCTGTGGAGATGGCCTCGCCGGCAGCAGCTCCAATGGCCTGGGGGCCTCTATCTGGGCAACAGCAGCGGGCTCAGCCCTGCTGACTCTCCTTGCAGGAATCATAGGAGGCAGTGGGTGTGCCTGGCTGGCCTGTTGCAGGGATTTCTAAAGACGTTGAGCTTTGTCTGAGAAGTCCCTGAACCCTCCGGGGTAATTCTGAGTGATCAGGGAAGGGACCATCTCGGTCTTGACGTTCCCGACGCACATTGTCAACAACTTCTCCTGAGTCAATGGCATGTCAAGTGAATACGTGAGACCCTTCCATCGGGCGACGAAGTCCGCGACTCGCTCATCAGGCCTCTGCTTGCACTTGAAGAGGTCTGCAATACTTGTCTTCCAGGTCGTGGAACTGAACTTGTAGAGGAACTGTCTACGGAGGTCCTCCCAGCTGGTTACCGACCCGACGGGGAGCTGGCTATACCAGACAAATGCTGGCCCTTCTAGTGTCTGAACAAAACCGCGAATCTTAGCGGCCTCTTGCTGCGCCGGAGTCCCCAACATAGGCCCGAACCTTGAGTTGAAGTGGGCTAAATGCTGTGGCGGATCTCCAGTCCCGTTGAAGGGAGCGAAAGTGGGATTCCCGAATCCCGGAGTCGCCGGCATGTCATCCACCCATGCTGGGTAGGGCTTGCCGTCCGGTGGGATCGCCACCTGCCAAGTCTCCAAGGCTTCCAAGCGGGCAATGAGTGCCGCCATCGGATCGTCCGGACATGGGTTCCAGTCCTGGAGAGGATCTCTAACCACGAGTGCATTGCACGTCCCTTCAATCGGGTCGTCGACCGGGTCGTCGAACTCGGCAGCTCGTGGGATGGCGGGCGGAGCGGCCCTTGGGGCAGCAGGAGGAATCCGAGCGGGGTCTCTCAGGTAGTCACGCCGCTCGGGAGGGTGTGGCGAAACATACCGCGCCCTCTTGCCGTAGGCAATGGCCTCTCTCCAGTCGGCGAACACGGCATAATCACGGTTGCCCGGGAGAGTCTCGTCGCGGAGCGGTTGTTCCGGTCCCTGCTGTCCTGGCCTAGGATCACCGTAGTCAGGCCGCCGTTCTGCAGCGCGCTCGGCGAGGAGCTGGTCAACCAGCTTCTTCTGTTCGGCGAGCTGCTGACGTAGCGTAGCCTTCTCGGGATCCTCCTCTGCCCTCTGCACAGAGGTAGATGGGTCGGCGGGCTTTATAGCCTCGCTGTGCTCTTTACCTTTGCTGACGTTTCGGATCAACGTCAGTGCTTCAGTGGGTGCGGGGAGCCCCAGGAGGTTCCTCTGATGACGAGTAACTCTCACCGATGGATCTAACGACGACTTGTCATCGGGGGGGAAGCCCCCGTCGAGAAGTTCCAAGTCGTTCCCCTCTCCCGACAAGTCAGCCATATTGACTGTTTCCGTCCCTTGGGATGTACCCTCAGGGCCACCCAGTGAATCGGGCTGTCGGCGAATCACACTGAAGCGTAGGGCAGCGTACTGCCCCCATCCACGGATATACACGTGGGGAGTGGCTTCCTCGATAACTTTGCGGAGTACTTGAAAATACTCAACGCATCGTTGTTGGAGGGCCTCGTGGTGCTCAAATGACCCGGGGTGCCGAACCGCGGGGAGCATGGCCAGGTCAATTTGACGGCACTGCTCACCAATATCCTCCAGGTGCGCTTGACTCCCGGGGTATGACATTTGTAGGCGGTGAAGACAGGAGCGAGTCTCCCGGAGAGTTCGGCGGAAGCATTCAAACTCATCCGGGGTGAGCGATTCGGGTGCATCAAAGCCCGGTCCCGCGACTGGCCAAAACTTCTCAGGGAAGTGGCCCTCTACAAGGACGGTCCAGAAGCTCCATGACTCAAACTTGGGACCCAGGTCTCCTTGGTCCTCTTCAATGACTGGGAACGGACGGGGAACCGGCAGTGGTGCCGAGGCGGGCCGCCGGGCCGACGGGCTGGCCGGCGGTGAATACGGCGAACAGGCCGATTGGCCTCCATATCCCGGGCCGCCCTCTGAGGGTGGCGGTGCCCTGGCTACCACATCACGATCGGACGGGCCGGCGAGCGAACATCCTGCCGTAGCATCGGTGCTCGCCGAGGGAGCACCAGATCGTGGTTCGACCGTCGGTCCCCAGAAAAAGTCTCCGGCTTCTCCGATCGAGACGGAAGGCACTTCCGGAGGGGCCGGTACCAACCGCAAGCTTGATCCTTGGGGGTCTACCAGGCCCTCGTTACTCCGGATATACCTTCGGAGAGAAGCGGGGATCACATCGATCTCGCTCTCGGGGAGCACGAGGCTGACGTGCCGCATTCCTACCCCTGCCCTTGACTGGCGGGATTGGGGAAAGGGCTCTGTCGCCGAATCGTACTCCGCCTCTGAATCAGAGAAGCGAACTGGTCGGATCTCTGTCCGGAATTCCGTAACATTCTTCCCTCGGCGTCGACGCCTTGCCTTCCTGCCCCTGGGTGGTTCTTCGGAGTAGGGCTGATCTCTGTCCTGGCGTCCTCCGGCCGCACTGGTGCTGGGGCCAAGAAGACTGGAAAACAAGGTGCGAGGGGCACCGGGACAGATATCAAAGGGGACGCGGGGAGAGATGATTCCGGGCAGGCCTCCAGGCCGGGATCGGAAGGTGGGATGACCCATGCCTCCTGGATCGGCCACACGGAGTAGATCCCGCTGGTGAATAGCGCTACCGCGAGGTGGTCCGCGGTGGCTACTGCCTGCACCAGCAACCGGGAGAGTCGACCCAACCTGCCTTTGGGGCGGTCGAGGCCTCGATCCAGGTCGGGCATAGAAGTTCCCCTGCTCAGGATGCGCAGGGGCCTGGCGACTGGAGCCAACAGTGGCTTGGGCCAATGCGTCCGCTGTTGCTAGGGCCCCAAGGTGGGCATCCTCTTCCGCTCGTGCCCGACGTTGGCGTCGGGACAGACGAGTCGGGATGAGCGGCGTGGGCAGGTGGAGAGCCCGCTCTTCGACTTGAGAGGCCTGGCGGCGGTGTCGTCGTGGCCTGGCGGGAGTCCTTACCGTAGATCCCTGGAGCGAATCCCGGATAGGGTGATCCCGGGCATCTTCCACCTCATCCGCATAGGGAAGGGAACTGTCAGAGCGCTCCGGGGATAAGCTCCCGAAGCGGTTGGACGTTGAGGTAGGCAGCAGTGCCTCCCGGCGCGGCCCTCGGGGGCGGCGGTGGTGGCGAGGTGCAGCCTCCTCAAGGTCTAGGCGAGCCATGTCCCTAGTGGGGATGACTCCCTCTTCCTCATATCTCCGCACCAGGGTGTTGATCACCCTTCTCTGGATGACCTCCGAGGGGGAGAGAGGGCGTGGTCGTCCCGTAATTGCGGCTGCTGGGACGGCTGTGGAACGGGCGGGACCGCGCGGAGGAGCCGCGTCGGTGTTTCCCCTACCTCTGCGCCAGTGGGCGGGCAGTGATCGGGCACTGGATTGGGCGACCTGATTTCTGAAAGCAGGGAGAAGGACCCATTAACACTGACAGGAAAAGGAATCGACAACCAACCATTAGTGCCACGACGCCTTCCGTGGGGGGAACCCAGGCCCTCGACGTTGCGAGACGGAGTGCCTGATTTCCCTTCCCCAGCCCCTGGCGGGTAAGACTGAATGCCTGGCCGGGCAACATGCCGGTCTTCTAACACCTCTGAAAGCCATCGGTCTTCGTATCGAGGAGAAGAGATTCACGTCGGGTTCACCATTTTTCTGTTTCGGTGCGGATGTGCGTCGGGTTACGCTGTTCCGCCAGGACGCGTTCGCGCGTGCACCCGTCAACCCGAGGGGATGGGCGCGCGGCTTGTGGTCCCGCAATCCCGCTTTCCAAAGGCGGGCGGCATCCGTCCCTTATTCAGGGACGTCTGCTCCTTGATCAAAACCGGGATGATGGGATGTCGGCTCCTCCTTCCTTGGACGTCTCCTCGGAACTCGTCGCCTAATCCGGGTCTCCCTCATAGATTTAAGACATGCTCGTGAATCTTGTTCCCGGCGCCATATCTTCATGGACACCGGTTAATTACGCTGCTTCCGCCCGGACGCTCCAAGGAGTCTGGTCGGGGCAGCAACCTGCAGTGAGGAGACCGGGTGGCTCTGGGTGCTGGGGGCGTGTCGTAACACTGCGGCTCTGCACGTCTGTCTTCCGTCCCTAATAGGGCTTCTCGAAGGCATGATGACCTGAGGCATCCCGCACTGGGTGCAGGGAACTGTGTCACCTGAGGTTTTCCTCGGCTTCCCATGTTTAACACAGGGTATGCCGCGAGTTTAACGTCCAGCGGGGACGACATCGGACTGATCAACATGAAGAGTGGATCAGATGACAGAACCCCTTGCGGGGAACCTCCGACGCTGGGGCCAACGCATGGGCGGCTTCCCAAGTGATATGGAGTGGAGTGAAGTGGCATGACCCCACCGGGATGTGGCGGCCCGGGTAAGGATCAGGATGGATGATGGAGTGAAGAGCATGGACCCCGTAGGGGCTTCCTACGTACCGCGCGTTAGCACAGATCAAAGTCAACGTAGTTCTGGTATACAGTTTAACGTCATGCTGGACGTCGGCAAGCCGACTCACGAAGAGGTCGAGGCCGCCGGGCGGAGGATTGAACCGAACCACCTCGCACAGAGGGAGATGGAACGGCCGGGTGGATCACAGTTTCACGTCATGCTGGACGATAAAAGGAGAAATGGAAAAAGGGGCTGTGGGGAGGCATAGTGGAGATACACACGTGCAGTCTCCCACAGGGGCGGATTCATAGGTGAATCGACGTAAACGTGAACCCTGGAGGGGTCCACTGATGGACGAACCGACGTGAATACGACCGGGACGACCAGGTGGTGGGCTTGAACCTCAGGGAGGCTTCCTACGTACCCTGTTTAGAAGACAGGGATCAAAGTCCACGTAGTTCATTCTGTCAGGACTTACGCACTTGAGGCAGCCCGGATGCGGCAAAACTCAGTTGGAAGGGACTTGGACCGAAAGTAGGAGACACCTCGATCCCAGTCACACCCTCTACTGGCTTCGGCAGTGGGGAGGCGCAATGGAGATACACATGCGCGGCCCCCCACAAGAAACTAGGGGTTTGTAATACCCTACCCCCGTAGGGAAAAGCCGCTCCCATTAAATCGTCCCTAAAGAGGGGCAATCCAGACATCCCTGCAGAGACGAGCGGGTGGGGGCCACATCCAAACCGGGGGGGGACCCTGCGTGCGAGGCACGGGATCAGGTGATGCGGACGGTTTAGCGTCTTGCCAGACGAAGTACAGTTTAACGTCGTGTGTTGAGGACGAAGCAGATGGTTTAACGTCTTGCCGGTCGAAGTACAGTTTAACGTCGTGTGTTGAGGACGAAGCAGACGGTTTAACGTCTTGCCAGACGAAGTATAGTTTAACGTCGTGTGTTGAGGACGAAGCGGACGGTTTAACGTCTTGCCGGACGAAGTACAGTTTAACGTCGTGTGTTGAGGACGAAGCGGACGGTTTAACGTCTTGCCGGACGAAGTACAGTTTAACGTCATGTTGGACGAAGCGGACGGTTTAACGTCTTGCCGGACGAAGTACAGTTTAACGTCGTGTTGGACGAATGCAGTTTAACGTCATGCGGGACGATGGATTGCCGCTGATGGGTCCATGTCACTTCGCGCGAGCCTGGAGGGCCGCACGGGAAGACAACGCACGGTGCGAGCACCCAGGATGAAAATCATTGGGCGCCATGCAGGCGGGTACCCTCAGGGGGTCAAGGGGGGCGACCCTGGGGGATTGCGCGCAAAAGAGGAGCTTTGCGCGCAAAACAGCAGGTCGGCACGCAAAATGGCGGGCTGGCGCGCAATCGGGCCAGCCCTTTGCGCGCGGATGATTGAGATTGCGCGCACGGGGCTTCGGGTAGCACGTGGGGGCAACGGCTCATTCTCTAACGAACGGCCACTTTGAAGAGGGGGGTGCACGCTATCGGGCTGGATTGCGCGCACCCGGGGGCAATTGCGCGCAAGAGGCTTCTTTTGCGCGCAAAGGCCTCCGGGTTAAGGATTATTCAAAGGAAAGGAGCCAAGGGGATTGCGCACGAAGGCGAACCCCAAGGCCCTATTGCGCGAAAGAAAGGAGGTTACCTGAAGATCGGCATTGCGCGCGGAAGGGGTTGGATTGCGCGAACGAGTGACGCTTCGGATTCTGGCAACCTTCAAAACGTCGGGGGTCACCTTATATTTATAGGCAACCCCGGGCGCGGAATCCTGTCCCGGGCGCGGAATTCCCTTCGCGGGCGCGGAATCAGGACCTGGCGCGCAAGGGAGCCGCGCAGGCCACGGGCGCGCAAAATAGCGCGCCGGCCCAGCGCATTGCGCGCATCCCGGGAGGATTGCGCGCCGCGACTCAACTTTGCGCGCGGGCCTCTGAAATTTCGCGCAAGTCCTCCGGGCCCTCCGGAACGTGCCTCTGACTCCAAATATCACTTCGCTTTCCGCATCCGGAGCTTCGTTTGGGAACAACGGACTTTTCCGGCGTCTACTGGATCAATAATTATGTATGCATATAATGGTCTAGTTAAATCTATCATAATCCCTATCTTATAAAGTACAACACATTATAATTTGAAATTTTATGTCAAGTAACTGTAACCAAGTTCTTTTCCTTTAATATTAGGATATAAAAAGATCATATATTATGGATTGGTTATATGGGTTTCATATCCAAATTAATTAATTCCCATAAACTATATAAATTGTTATTTTTTCCCATTTAATCACAACCATAAATATTTCATCCCATGGAAATAATGGTCCATGTCCCAAACATGTCATAATTGGTTAACTAAGGTGATACCATACTTATTTCTGGGAAAACAACATTTTGGATCATGTAAAACATTAATTGTAATAACCTGAGATTTTATAAGATATATATATATATATATATATTTAATTTCTTTCATACGATACACCAAGATTGTCTTGTGCTATACGCAACACCGTATTAGCTTGCAGTATACGCAACACTATTCTTAGATAGTGTTACACACAATTTCAAGTTCATTTGATAATTGTCATTCTATGCAAAATTTAGTATATATATATATATATTCAATGTATAAATGAAAAAATGGTTGGATTCTATTATAACGAAACAACAAAGGAGTCTTGCACTATACGTAACCCTGATTTGGCTTGCTTTACACGCAATCACGACCTTCTTTGATAGTGTGTGTTGTACACAATACCGGGTTTTACTAAACAACGATATGTTATTATAATATTATTATGAAATATCCTTTATGAATAGTATTGAATAAATTTTGAATTTTATATTATTATTATTCATCATACACATTTTCTAGAACATGGTATAAGATCAGAATAAATTTTTCGGCTAAAATAAGTATTTTTCAAAAAATGCAGTTTTGCCATCTTTTGATGGTGCGCCCACGTTAAATCTAGTTTTTGACATGTTTATAAGTTCAATTTGACAAAATAAAATTCTTCTTTGGAATCAATAAATAAAATTTTACTTTGGATAACATTTTCATATTATTCTGGTAACTTTCATATTTTGATGAATTGTAAAAACACGCTATATTTTAATTAAAAACAATTTATTTCATCGCAATAATTTATAAGGTTAAATTATAATATTGAATGGTTTTAAAGTATAAATAGAATATATTTTTACCATTTAATACAATTTATGTCATTAGCATTGATTTTACCTTGAATTCATAGGTTAAATCAATTCAATCTTTTGCAATGTTTTAAACAAAAAACTCATTTTCTTTCAACAACAGGATTAATTTTTAATTAATTACTGCAACTTATGTGTTTTGAATTTTGAAAAATGGATTCCATACTTGGAATTAGTGGCTCCAAATTATGTTAATATACTATTTTTTTTCATTATGAATAGTAACTATGGTAAATTTTATTTACCATAGTTAAAGGAAAATTGGGTAATTAAGGGTAAATATAAGAGTATAAAATTACCCTAACACCTATCAAAATCCTATTGGATGACTAAAAGTAGACCCATACCACCTAAGGGTCATATTAGAATCATTTAATGGACTTTTTTCTATGAATATAATTTAATTATTATTAAAACCAAAGAAAGTGACAACATGTCACTCTCTTAAATCTTATAAGTATAATAATTTTACTTTAGTGATAAACATCATGAAACATCGAACATGAATAGTCTCAAGAAAGATAATAAATTTATATACATCCTGATAATTTATTTAGAATTTTTAGGGATTAAATAATTGTCATTAATGGTGATACATTAATGATGCATAAATTATTTATTAAGTGAAAAATCAGTAATATAGTTTTTATTGAAATAATAATACCCATTAAAAGGCCCACAAACCAGACCAAAACTTATTTTTAGTGTATATATACACCTTAATCATCCAATTACCTAATAAATAACCGTTTGGATCCTTATAAAAGTGATTATGACACTTATATTATTTTATTTTAAATGATGCCAAAGTTGTCACCTTCATAATTTAATAAATATAACAATTTATATATTGTTATATTAAGATAATAAATTAGAGTAAAAGTATTATTGAGAAAGGTAATAGATGTATCTTCATCATAGGATTTTATTTTTAATTTTTATGAAAAAAATATGTATATTAAATTATTATACACAAATGATGTAGTAATTATTTTATTAAGAGATAAACCAAATAAATGGTTATAAAAATAATAAAATGAATATTATATGAAATATTTAATGTTCTCAACTAATTGTCTAGATAATTATAACCTTTTATAAATCTATTAATTCTTTTATTTCGAACATATCTACTGTATATATTTTATTTAAATTCAAATAAATGAATAGTGTCTAAATTGACACTATTGTTATTTTATAAAAATAACATATTATAAAATTGTTTAAAAATCACAAAAATATTTAAAAATTATAAATTTAAATTTAAATGGTATATAATGTTATAAAGTAAACATGTATGGAAAATTCACAACAAATAAGTAACTATTTTTTATAATTTAAAATTTAGAATTTTATTACCACAAATAAACTTAAATATATTATATAAGGATAAATCAAAATGATAAGGTTTAAAATAAGATCCAAACATGTATAAATTTGATTTTTGGATGAGATTACAACCCTATCTCATCTAAACTTCGAATATGAGTCATTTTTTGAGGTTTTTATGTGGGGTTATATTTATTATAAATTAATATTTTTGAGAATTCCAAAGGTGCCCCTCTCCTTCCTTATAAAAGGGCACCTCCTCCCTCTCTTCCACACACCACTATGAGCCTTCATGCTCCGCCATCCCCTGCCCAATTATATTCTCTAGTACCCTAGAAACATTCTAGAGGTCCTCGTATTCTTCAAAGACCATTTTCAGTTCCCTAAGAGGAGGTCTCAATGAGACGCTTCAAAGAAGAGGTAATTTCCGTTACAGATTCTTTCACCTTTATTTCTTCATCCACTTCTTCTTCTTAGGTTGTTTCATTTTGAAGTAATAACATCAGTACCACTCATATACTGATATGTTATTATAAGTATGAAACAACCCTATTTCACCATCTATCCATACTATGGAAAAAGAAATCACTGCGCGTGCGTACGTACGGAATACCGTCTCCACGCCGTGGTGTAATCTATTTTCTACCACCACCTTACATGGATGGGTATAATGGTGTAAATAATGACTATATATGATTATTATAAAGTGATATTGATTCTGTAATAGTATACATACATTATAATAAAATTTCACAATCATGAGAATGATATCATCGCTCGTGCGTACGTATGGAATACCGTCTCCACGATGCGATGAGATTCATTCACAATGATTAACCATTCATAAATGATTATAAAGTATATATAATAAGTAATCATGAAATATATGACATAATAATGATACTGGATTTATGTATAAAAATATATATATGAATGTCATCCAATTAATTCCATTCAATTCAATGAGGAAACGAAAACAACGTTCATGCGTACGTACGACCTACCGTCTCCATGAACGGTGTATTTGTTTCCATTTATCGATCTATTATATATATTTATATTCTGAATATAATATATATAAATCATTTTTTACATTCTTGATTTAAGTAATCCTGATCTAAGTAATCATATGAATAATTACAAGTCAAAACACAGATGAAAAATGAAACGATTTTACCCAAAACACTCTTTAACATGGAATTTTCAAAAGAACGGGTAATATAAAGTCATAAGTGAACCATATATGATATCAAAACAATTAATATGATTCTTTAATAAGTCAATAACATTATTTAAATCATTATACAGGAAATTTAGACACTTATTAAGCAAATCAGACCTAAGGTAATGGATAATTTTGCAAATCTCATTTTTATCTAAGATTGCTTGTTCGTAAGTATTTACTAGGGTTATTTCTATCATCCATGTACATTTTTTCTAAAAATGGTTTCATGTATGTCTAATGTCCTTTTTACCCATTTTGACTTTTACTACATGGTATTTATGTAATCTTTCTCTTATTTACGTTACGAGGTACTTTTTTTACTTTTCCGACAAAAGTACGAGGAGAATGTTATTTTTAACTTATACAGCGTGAACGGATTTTTTTACGGTTTTATAAAGCCTTGATTTCATGAAGCTTCCTCTAAAAGACTTCATGATGATTTTCAACAAAATCTTTTTCTTTTAAAATTGCATGATGTTTTGTGAAAATAAATTGATTTTGAAGAAGAAAGGATATTTTCCTCAAGAATTCATTTCAAGCGTTTTATCAAAATCATTTTCCATCTAAGATGAAATTATTTCATATGTGTATGTTTCAAGTATAATGTCTCTATTATTTACATGGTTTCACTATTCTTGTGATTAAATAATATCCATATTTTTATATGGATTATGTTATGATGGGAGGATGTTTATGATACCCATTTAATTTTCTGAGTTATGATGAATGATTTATTTTTATGTTGTGGAACAGGTAAGAATGATTTCATTATGAGATGGGTGGGACCTATATCTCCCTCCAATGCATTGGGTAAGGATTTATATCTCATGAGTTAGAAATTTCTAGAACGGAAAGTTAAACCGGTTCAGTAATACAGGACTGGAACGAGGAGTGAACTCGATTCAGAAAGGGACTTTGTCCACTAAGATGGTCTTAGCAGCAATGCCTTGGCTAATATAGAAATCATATCTTGTGCTTATGGTTTACACAATTAAATGTTTTATTCCAATGCTATTTTATCATTAATAGTGTTTCTTTATGATCAATGCCATACGTACTTCGATGTTTTATGTCATTGCTCAAGCTTTTGATGTTTAAACATTATGTTCATGTTTTTAAGCTCAAATTAATATGTTATGTTTTATTTTATCCATGCTTACCCTTACTGAGAATTTGGGTTCACCCTTTTTATGTATTCTTTTCCCCAGGATATAAAGAAAGGTTTTAGGTAAGGAAAAAAAGGGAAGATCTTTATTGGATATGTTGAAGATCTTTCACCACGATTAGAAGACTACGTTCCAAGATTCCAAAGACACTAAACTATTACGGTCCTTGTGTGTCTGTTTTTGTTATGTATTAAGTATTCCGCAAAAGTAATGTAATGGCTATGTACATCAATCTTAGGGTTTTTACAGTTGGTATCAGAGGAAAGGTTTAGTCAACATTTAGAAACTATGATGCAAGAACTTTAGTGAGATCCCTAGCGATATTTCTAAGTTATGTATAGGGATGTCCCTAAGGTTAAGTATACTTATAGGTTATAGTCCTAGAATTGCACTAACGATCATAGAATTAAACCTAAGATGTTAGATATTGAGGGTACTCCCGTTTATTATGTTGTTTTCCATAGAATGATTTTTTCCTCTCAAACTATTCTTTTTGGATTTTAGGAAATGGCTGGAAATAGGAAGGTTCACGATAATGGAGGATATAACGGACAATGGAATGATTTTATTCATGAGCAACCAAATGAAACGGGATTAGGAAATCCAACCATCGTTATTATGCCTAATCAGAAATATCATAATATGATCAATAATCTAAAATTTGGTAAGTTTCCCGACTTAGATAATAAGAGAAAGATGGAGTTTCATGATGATCATAGAGGAAAGAAAGTTAAATTTCCCTCATGTAAATAATGTGGGAAGAGGCATCATGGAGATTGTTTCAAAGGAACTAGAAGATTCTTTGGGTGTGGAAAAGAAGGACACAAAGCCAATAAGTTCAAAGGAAAAGGTTCAGTTAACACCATGGACACGGATAATGGTACTGCTACGACATCAATAGTGATTAGATGTTTTTAATGTTGAATGTACGAGCATTATGAAAACCAATTACCTAAGGGAAAATCTCATGAAGAGAATCAGAATGGTCATATGGGTAGTATTTATGTGGATAATGATGAGGAGACTACAAATGATATTTGAACTGAAAGAAGTCTTGAAGCTCAGACTGTTGTTTTAGAAGGTAGTGGAATGATTGTATGTTTATTTAGAGTTATGTTGTATAGTTAGTGGTACTATGGAATTAAGAATCATCTAAGGATAGTTAAACTATTGTTTTTTCATAAAAGTATTTGAATTTATATGTTGAATGGTACCAGTAACCATGGAAGGTTATTCAGATATTTTTGTAAAGTAGATGATATGCGCATAATGAAAGAATAAAAAGATAATGAGATTTTTGATTGTATTCATGAGCTCATGATTGATATAAGGACTAAGTGATATCATGGTTTGAGTATATATAATTTTGAGGATTTTGGTATTTGGAAAGTGTTAACTTTTAACTGCATTCATGTTTTCACTATGGTTCAATGGGTATTCATTTTTCAAGATAATACATGATTGAGGCCTTCGAATGTTTGGAATGTGACCAACAAGACATATCTTATGATATATGGGGATCAATGATGGTATTAAATCTCTAGTAATCGTTTTCACTATATTATGAGAGTGGACTGCAGTATTATCGTTAAGCCTAAATATTTGAATGGATTATGTTGGACATAAGTTAGTATTGTTTAAGGATAGAAGTTTTTTCTATATTATTGATGGGATGTTATAGTAATATAGTTTTTGAAAAAGGACAACCTGCAGGACGGGTTACAGCCCATCGTGTCGGACAAGGCTATGGGAATCGAACCCACAACCAAAGTGATACTGTCCTTTATCACCTACCACTGGCCTACAGGAAGTCCTTGGTTAGTAGAAACTAGTTTTATTTTATTAAGCGATATGATATATGAAGTATAAGTTCATTTTTGGATTTGAATACGATTAACCTCACCATAGATGGACTTATGTATATTAAATAACATTTTCTAACATTTTGTTTGAAAAAGATGGAATGACCCATCATTCTATCACATGATATTTTAACACATCATGAATAACAAATTCAACTTCATTTCTTTAAGAGATAAAGTGGAAATTGTTTAAATAATGAACAAAAATGATATTGTAACAAAATAAAGTAAGTATTTATTCTAATTAAAATTATTCAACATTAGGGAAATGATCTTGAAAACAAAATAAGTTGTCCTAGTGACCTTATATCCGATGAATCAGATGGTACCCTAGATCATCAAAAATCAATAGCTTTGTGATTGTTGGCTATTTCATAGCATTTTCTCTACCACTCTCTATCAGAACATGATGGTTATATTTCTCTTCCATATCCATATTTTCACCTATGTTATCCTATATGGAATCCCAGTGATTAGTTTATTTGGGTAAAAGTTACGTTTCATACTTTCGTTTATAAAGATAAGTTTTGGTTTTCCTTTTTACGATGTGGGTTTCAATTAAAGAAACTTTCAAGTAGAAAACCATTTATAACACTAACGAATTTCGAGGGCGAAATTATTTTTAAGGGGGTAGAATGTAATAACCGGAGATTTTATAAGAGATATATATATAAATATTTTTAATTTCTATCATACAATACACCAATATTATCTTGCGCTATACGCAACACCGTATTAGCTTGCAGTATACGCAACACCATTCTTAGATTGTGTTACACACAATTTCAAGTTAGTTTGATAATAGTCATTCTACGCAACAGTGAGTATATATATATATATATATATATTCAATGTATAAATGAAACAATGGTTGGATTATGTTATAACGAAGCAACAAAAGAGTCTTGCACTATACGTAACCCTAACTTGGCTTTCTTTACACGCAATCGCGACCTTCTTCGATAGCGTGTGTTGTACGCAATAACGGGTTTTACTAAACAACAATATGTTATTATAATATTATTATGAACTAGCTGTTATGAATATTATTGACTAAATTTTGAATTTTATAACATTATTATTCATCATACACATTTTCTAGAACATGGTATAAGAACAAAATAAATTTTTCAGGTAAAATAAGTATTTTTCAAAAAATGCAGTTTTTCCGCCTTTTGAGGGCCACTTTAAATATAGTTTTTTGACATGTTTATAAGTTCAATTTGACAAAATAAAATTCTTCTTTGGAATCAAGAAATAAAAATTTACTTCAGATAAAATATTCATATTATTCTGGCAACATTCCTATTTTGATGAATAGTAAAAACACGCTATATTTTAATTAAAAACAATTTTTTTCATCATAATAATTTATATGGTTAAATTATAATATTGAATGGTTTTAAAGTATAAATAGAATATACCTTTACCATTTAATACAATTTATGTCATTAGCATTTATTTTACCTTGAATTCGTAGGTTAAATCAATTCAATCTTTTGCAATGATTTAAACAAAAAAACCCGTTTTCATCGACAACAGGATTAATTTAAAATTAATTACTGCAACTTATGTGGTTGGAATTTTGAAAAATAGATTACATATTTGGAATCAGTGGGTCTAAATTATGTTAATATGCTAGTTTTTTTTGGCATTACGAATAGTAACTACGGTAAATTTTATTTACCATAGTCAAAGGTTAATCGGGTAATTAAGGGTAAATATAAGATTATACAATTACCCTAACACCTGTAAAAATCCTATTGGATGACTAAAAGTAGACCCATATCACCTAAGGGTCATATTAGCATCATTTTATGGACTTTTTTCCATGAACATAATTTAATTATTATTAAAACCAATGAAAGTGACAACATGTCACTCTCTTAAATCTTATAAGTATAATAATTTTAATTTAGTGATAAACATCATGAAACTTAGAACATGAATAGTCTCCAAAAAGCTAATAAATTTATCTATATCATGGTAATTTATTTAGAATTTTTAAGGATTAAAGAATTGTCAATAATGGTGATACATAAATGATACAGAAATTATTTATTAAGAAAAAATCAGTAATATAGTTTTTATTGAAATCATAATACCCATTAAAAGGCACAAAAACCAGACCAAAACTTATTGGTAGTGTATATATACACCTTAATCATCCAATTACCTAATATATAACCGTTTGGATCCTTATAAAAGTGATTATGACACTTATATTATTATTTTTTAAATGATGCCAGAGTTGTCACCTTCCTAATTTAATAAATATAACAATTTATATATTGTGATTTTAAGATGATAAATTAGAGTAAAAGTATTATTGAGAAATTTAATAGATTTATCTTCATCATCGGATTTTATTTTTAATTATTATGAAAAAAATAAGTATATTAAATAATTATACACAAATGATGTAGTAATTATTTTATTAAGAGATAAACCAAATAAATGGTTTTAAAAATAATAAAATAAATATTATATGAACTATTTAATGTTCTCCACTAATATTATATATAAATATAGCATTTTATGAATCTATTAAAGCTTTTATTTCGAACATATCGTTTGTATATATTTTATTTAAATTCAAATAAATGAATAGTGTCAAAATTGACACTATTGTTATTTTATAAAAATAACATATATTAAAATTGTTTAAAAATCACAAAAATATTTAAAAAATAAAAATTTAAATTTATATGGTATATAATGTTATAAAGTAAATAATTATGGAAAATTCACATAAAATAAGTAATTATTTGTTATAATTTAAAACATAGAATTTTATTACCACAAATAAACTTTAATAGATTAAATAAGGATAAATCAAAATGATAAGGTTTAAAATAAGTTCCAAACATGTCTAAATTTTATTGTTTGATTATATTACAACCCTATATCATCTAATCATTGAATATGAGTCATTTTTTGAGGTTTTTATGTGGGGTTAGATTTATTATAAATTAATATTTTTTAGAATTCCAAAGGTGCCCCTCTCCTCCCTTATAAAAGGGAACCTCCTCCCTCTATTCCACACACCACTTTGAGCCTTCCATCTCGGCCAAACCCTGACCAATTCTCTTCTCCACTTCCCTAGAAACATCCTAGAGGTCATGGTCTTCTTCAAAGACCAATTTTAGTTCCCTAAGTGAAGGTCTCAAAGAGACGCTTCAAAGAAGAGGTAATTTCTGTTATCGATACTTTCACCTTTATTTTTCTTCCACTTCTTCTTCTTAGGATATTTAATTATGAAGTAATAAAATCAGTACCACTCATATACTGATATGTTATTATAATTATGAAACAACCTTATTTCACAATCTATCCATCCTACGGAAAAAAAATCACCGCGCGTGCGTATGTACGGAATACCGTCTCCACGCCATGGTTTAATCTATTTTCCACCACCACCTTACTTGGATGGGTATAATGGTGTAAATAATAACTATATATGATTATTATAAAGTGATAATGATTATGTAATAGTATACATATATTATAATAAAATTCCACGATCATGATAACGATATCATCGCTCGTGCGTACGTACGGAATACCGTCTCCACGATGCGATGAGATTCATTCTCAATGATTAACCATTAATAAATGATTATAAAGTATATATAAAAATTAATCATGAAATATATGACATAATAATGATACTGTATTTATGTATATATATATATATATGTATGTCATCCAATTAATTCCATTCAATTCAATGAGGAAACGAAAACAACGTTCATGCGTACATACGACCTTCTGTCTCCATGAACGGTGAATTTGTTTCAATTTATTGATCTGTTATATATATGTATATTCTGAATATATATTATATATAAATCCTGTTTTACATTCTGGATTTAATTAATCATGATCTATGTAATCATATGAATAATTACAAGTCAAAACACGGACAACAAATGAAACGATTTTACCCAAAACGCTCTTTAACATGGAATTTACAAAAGAACGGGTAATATAAAATCATAAGTGAACCATATATGATATCATAACAATCAATATGAATATGTAATAAGTCAATAACATTATTTAAATCATTATACAAGAGGTTCGGACACTTAAGATGCAAATCGGACCGAAGGTAAGGGATAATTTTTCAAATCTCATTTTTATCCGAGATTGCTTATTCATAACTATTTACTGGGGTTATTTCTATCATCCATGTCCATGTTTTATAAAAATTGTTTCATGTATGTCTAATGTCCTTTTTACCCATTTTTAATTTTACTACGTGGTATGTATGGAATCTTTCTCTTATTTACGTTACGAGGTACTTTTTTTTACTATTCTGACATAAGTATGAGGAGAATGTTATTTTTAACTTATACGGCGTGAACGGATTTTTTTTACGGTTTTATAATGCCTTGTTTTCATGAATATTCCTCCAAAATATTTAATCACTATTTTCAACAAAATATATTTCTTTTAAAATTTCATGATGTTATATGAAAAGAAATTAATTTTGAAGAAGAAATTATATTTTCCTCCAGAATTCATTTGAAGTGTTTTATCAAAATCATTTTCCATCTAAGATGACATTATTTCATATTTGTATATTTCAAGTATAATGTCTCTATTATTTACATGGTTTCACTATTCTTATGAGGAAATGATATCCATTTTTTTATATGGATTATGTTATGATGGGATGATGTTTATGATACCCATTTAATTTTTTTGGGTTATGATGAATGATTTATTTTTATGTTGTGGCACAAGTAATAATGATTTCATTATGAGATGGGTGGGACCTATATCTCCCTCAAATTCATTGGGTATAGATTTATATCTGATGATATAGACATGGATGTAATGACAAGTTAAACCGGTTCAGTAAAACAGGACTAGAACGAGGTGTGAACTCGATTCAGAAAGGGACTTTTTCAACTAAGATGGTCTTGGCAGCAATGCCTTGGCTAATATGGAAATCATATCATGCGCTTAATGGTTTCAAAAATTACATGTTTAATTACCATTCTATTTTATCATGCTTATTGTTTCTTTATGATCTATGCCATACGTACTTCCATGTTTTATGTCATTGCTCAAGATTTTGATGTTTAAACATTATGTTCATTTTTTAAGTTCAAATGTATATGGTATGTTTTATTTTATCCATGATTACCCTTACTGAGCATTTGAGCTCACCCTTTTTATGTTTTCTTTTCCCCAGGATATAAAGAAAGGTTTTAGGTAAGAAAAAAATGGAAGATCTTTATGGGAGATGTTGAAGATCTTTCACCACGATTAGAATATTACGTTCCAAGTTTCAAAAGATACTAAACTATTATGGTCCTTGTGTGTCTGTTTATGTTATGTATTAAGTATTACATAAAATTAATGTAATGGCTATGTACGTCAAGCTTAGGGTTTTTACATTAATAACTATTATTATATCAAAAATGAAACAATACATGCTATCACATTTTAAAAACACAATTAGAAATGAAAATAACCATATAAGCAAGGTATATAAGTAAAAATGATGAATATTTTCCTAATCATGGTATATAGATAAACATGAAACACAATCAGGTATTCAATAAATTCCACTTACATGGAATGGAATATTCTCGACATGTGAATATTTATGTACTTACAATTATGCATGAGTCTAAAACCTCCATGTTGTGTCGGTCCAAGGGGAAAAGGGAATCGATATAAACAATAATAAACACCACATATCATATGTCTCACCATATAGTGAATTCAATACAACAGTAATAGTTATAATCCAGAATATTAATTTCTCATCCCACATAATTTGGATTTTCCTTGTATATGGGTTAGAAACTACCAGGCATAAGTTCATTACATAATTATGATGCATTTCTCGTATCCTGTAGAAATAACCCAAAAATTAAGAGAAATAAGAAAATATTATCTTATACCATATTTTGAATACCAAACATAGTTCAATCATAATAATCCTAACCCATTTGTCCATAGAGACTCAAATATTCCCCCCCATATTAGTGAGGATACTAATTAGATATGAGGGTCTATGATTGTATGGTGGGGAAACAAAACCATTATAAATAGAGTAAAAAATTGGTATAATAGCATAATAATAGTGGAAACAAATATAATAAAAAGAAAGTAGAATAATCACATAATATAGATATTATAATTAAACTGTTATAGTCTCTCTTCACTGTCATATACAAAATGATTATGGTATATCATACTAATGTAAAAAATGGAAAGTACATGGGAAAAAGAGATGCATGATAATAAAATATTATATAAATTTTTTTTCAAAATATCAAAAGAAATTAATATTAGAATCTTAAAAATAATCTTGATCCTCTTATCTCCTTTTATATCCTAGTAAGGAAAAATTATATCTAATGAGGGCCACTTTCCCTTGTCACTACTTGCATCCATGATGTTTTCTCGGGAACTAATCAATGAACCTATAATGGGGTCAGATATACCAATTATGCCACCTCCAATAGTGTCTAATTATATCCATTCCATGAATATTTGAAGAAAGAGTGTATAGTTAATAATATAAACAATGAATGAAATATATAAATCACATGTAATACCTGGTTCCAAATACAAAACCCCTCAAATAAAAAAACTTCTTAAACTAAATAAAAAATTTCTATGAACAGTTACCAATTATGGTTTTACATTTATAAGAAGGTCTCATGAACTAGCTCATATCCAAGGCATCCAATTTAGATAATATCAATGTAAATGATGAATATTTCAATTAAAATTAAATTTTATAAAGAAAATATAACAAAGAATTCATGTATATAAGTTATTTACCAAATCTAAGTATTTTATTTGACTTGGAAGGTTCATCATGTAGATCAATTAGTCAATTATTTTACTAGAAACCTAGGCCTATACAAGGAATTCCATATGAGAAACTCAAGTAACACTTTAAGTGTTCTATGAACCGATCACCCTACAAGCCTTTCCAAAGAAGTCCTCATTGGAATCCTGGTATAACTCCATGCATGGTATAAAGTCATTTAACTCTTAGTCCTTCCTTGGAGTTCTACATGGTAAACCCACGTGTCACTTGTGGAATTATATAATAAACATCATTGTTATCCATTTCTTGGAATTCTATATAGGGAACCCAAGTCTCACTTGTGGAATATAGTACAACCACTCTTCATGTGTGCCAATCCATAGATTTCTTATGACAACTCTTGTATCTATAATGATTTTATATATAAATGTTATTGATTCAAATAGATTTAATAACCATATTGATAACATCATTGGAGGTTTCATTTAGAACACATGTATCATTTATGACATATCATAATGAACGGTATTGGGGTCACAGTCTTACAATACGATATAAAAATAGATTTATATAAAAATTAATATTTCTTCAAAAGATAAATAACTCGCCTCATAAGGTGGTTTGACTACATATCCTAGGATTGTAAATCCTACTAACAAATCCATCCATCCATTATAATCAATTAATCCATTCCCTTAAATTAATTAGAATCTCCCAATAACATGGAGAATGAACAATCCACTAATGGGGAACCATGTTTATAAGAAACTCATGTCTATATTATCTATTTTGGGAACACACCTAATGTTGTGGGTTTAATTTGGGTCCTCAACCTATTTTGGCAATTCTCGGTACCATGGGTCATATGAACATAGTCCCAAAAACATAATTTAAAAAAATATTCATTTATGATGTGATGCTTGGGATGTATGGTGTAGGGAACAATGACACCATCCAATCCATATTTTTTATATTTTCTATTGACACTTTGAAGGGGTAAGTGTGAACCAGAAACAACACATCAAGAAAATTATTGCATTCAAAATTCAAAATTCAAAAATAAACCAAACTTGATCCAGTACCTCCATTACCAGCACTAAAATATGGAAAATATTAAAATTTCAAAAATCATCACCCATCCTGACACACAACTTCCTCGAGATACCCATCGCGTCGATCGTCCTCCAACCTAAATAACCCTCACCAGACATCAACATCCATCCATCACTACATTATCACTGACACCCCTATATGTGTCGTCATCACCACTTTCCGCCGTCGTTACAACTTGTCGGCTTCATCAAAAGTGTCAAACTAGATATCTCAAGAAACGCCCACCAGAGACCGTCCACCACGTTTCCAGAGCCACTGAAAAGCTGATAACAGAGGAACTATTGTCGCTTCGCCTTCGTCGTCACCATCGATGACGACTCCATAATCACACCAGAAATGAAAAACACCAAACCGGATACACAAAACACCATCGACACTTAGTAAGCCTAAAAAATCACTCGAAAAATAACACAAATCATCTTCACTTATAACTTTAACTAAGAATCACCGATCAGATTAGACAAACCAAGAAGTGTCATCACAAGAAAATATTGACTCGGGTCGCACTGGGAACCCAAAAAGCCTTGGCAACACACGTCCAAAAACCTTGTAGATACCACCGCGCCATATCCAACTGGTAGAGGTGCCAAGGAGCGTGAGGTCGGAGCTGAGATTTGTTCGACTGAGGGTTCCAAACACTGCCACTATCGATGAAGTAGAAAACCTAGAAGAAGACCAAACTAAATGAACATATTATAGTAGTGCCTGGAAACCTGTCGATAGCCTAACCACAGAACCCAAATCCACTTCGATAATACCACATTGGCTCCGAATCGGAGAGCAACCAAGGATCTTGAGGCCATAGAAAGGTTAGGTCGACCTAGGCCTTCCACCGCACCCATCAATCGATATGATGTCTGAAAAATCCGCGAGGTGGAAACCGTAGAGAGAGCACCAGAGGGGAGAAAGAGATTTAAGGGATTACTGTCAGCCATCTAACAGAAAAAACTATTATGGAATATGACCCCAATTGAGGAACCTATCTCAAATCCTAGGTTGGAGGCATTAGAGATATTCAATCCTCTTGGGAGGTGTGTCAAATGAAATGGGACTAGAAAATGAAAAATTATTTTTAAGAAATGTAGTGTAAAAAAAATCATTAGACCATTTTTAAGGGGGAACATGATTTTGTTTCATGGTTTGGCCAAACCACATGCCAATTATAAAGGGTTACCACCTAAGTGGCACTAACCATACAGGTCAAGAACATAGATTAGAAAAAAATGTGCTTCCTGTGTAGATCCCCTATGATATTTTCTATAGTTTTCACATATAATGGCAGACTATTATGCCTAACTAGACTAACCATGCACCTCCTTCTACTCGACCACACAATTGAGTTCTGTAGTTTCTTCATACTCTACATCAATCATTTTCCTCCAACTGTTTCTCTCCAAAAACATGGTCTATGGGTTCTAAAAAAGAATTAGAAACTCCTGAACACTACCACAATCCTTTACGAATATCCATTAGAAGGAAAAAATAATTTATTTTGAAATTTAAAGTGCACATACCTCATTGAAAAGATATTTTTATACATTAATGAATAACAAAAACATTTTGAATCAAAAAGATGATCAATTTTAATATTACATTTTTGTTATTAAATTAATGTGAAATCTATATAGAGGAATATAATTAATGCTTATTTTAAATCCCTTTAATCTATAATACATGATAATAAATCACAAGGAATGAAATAATTGATATATATATATAGTTAAATTTCAACATATACATTCGAAGTTTTTTTGATCATATTTATTTTATTGGACTATTTACATACATTCATTTACAGTCAAATATTGAGGATATCCCCTGACCATGGTTTAATGATGGATTAAAATAAAATTATGCTAGTGAAATATGGTATGATAGAAAATTTTTACCACATCAAATATATGATCATGAGAGTTTATATATGGTATATATACTTTGTTTATATGATTTCCATGCCCAAATTGGTAATTTCACAACAACCTCACTCAATAACAAATTCTATAAAGTGATTTTAGTAATTATAATATCAATTATGTAATTTATGTTTTCAAAAATCGATATACTCATATAGAAGTTTACATATTCTCACTTAAATCAGAATAGATGTAATTTAATTAAATATATATAGAAATAACCATGGATATTTTATACATATGGTTGGTTGATAAATATGTTACCCAGTTATTATTAATTCAATGGATAATGTGGTGAAAATTATATTTATGTATTGATAGTATTTAGTGATTTAGTCATCACTACATGTCATGTGGTAATATAAGTCAAGTTATTCATAGTTCTATAAATAGAACTCAGTCAAAGAATCTCAACATGAATGAATTAGAAGATATAATTTTTAATAATAATACGGGATTTTAAGTGAATTGGAAAAATATGGTTGGGTATAGGATAGAATATCCAATAAATAAATATGTATAATGTTGTAAAATGAATCATTCCCAACGTATCACTATCAAATAATTATTTTAGGATTTATTCTATGGAAAAAATTACAATGTAAATTAGGAAGGCCATATAGTAAAATATTTTGAATTATCTATGTGATAAAAAATAAATTCATAAATTGGGAAAATATAGTAGATATATATTTCATCAAGAGACCTAGCTTAATAAGAATCAATAAACACATTATTACAAAGAAAATATAACTACTTTTCTTTGTAGAACTATTAAATGGAGACCATTTTTGAATGGTGAAGTCATAGAAAATAATGTCATGAAATATATGATGAAGTGGTTGATAGGATGTAATGTTAATTTTTCTCTATATGACTCATATATATGGAAATTATATAGTTTGGAATGTTAAAATATGTGAATCAAAATTAATTCTTTTTATAGTTTAGTGTATTATGACATGGACAGCAGGTCATGTGGTTTAACATCACGTGATGAAGAAAAAAAAGTATTGTTATTTGTTTTACGAGAAGGGTCAAATGTACCACGATTAATAAATCTTGAAACAAACATATACTATATATTTTACAATCATGTGGTGAGGACTATATAGGAGGTCAATATAAAATATTTTAAAAATTATTTCATGAGAAGCCTCGCATTAGTTGTTGTATAATTCATTGACCATAAAATATGAACTGTTTATATTCCGAATTAAATTACACAATGAATTTGATGTAATTTCCCACCAAATTTTTCTCAAAATTTTTAATCATCTACTAAGGCCTTAATAAAATCATTAAATCTAACACTAGTTTTCAATGTATGAATAACGGAATGAAAAAATTATTATAAAATTTTTAAGGCTTTAGATAATTTTAATTGTTGACATTATGAATGGTTAGATAAATTTTTCCTTTTTAGTTTCATAATTCACATGATTAGACATGTTACTATTCATATTTAGTTAGTTCTTCACAAATGACTAGTTTGAGTGGGAGTAAGTAGGTATCAATAGGTAAGATAGTTTTTATATTATACATGAAAAGTATATTACCTTTAATGTAAGGATCAATGTAGTGTAGAAATAATCATATAACACATTAAATAGTATGTATGTCCATACACATTTCCAAATTTAATATCTTCAATGAGATATTTGATAGTTCCATTATAAGAACCTCTTTCATTTTTTTTCACTTGTATGGTAGAGAACTATATTGTAGGGTAGATACTATATTTTTAAAACAACATTTCTGACTCATGAATAAATTTATTCATGCCATTATTCATGAAAATTTAATAAGGAAATACCATTTTTCTTATGACATTATATTACAATATAAGTATAATGAAATTCATTCTAACAGATTTTATTGATACTGAATCTGATCACTAAGAGAAGAAATCTATAGTGGTGAAGATAAACATACGTAGTAAAATTGTCAATAGAGAGTAATAACACATAAAATATATTCCACATATCATTAATGTTCATTAAAAACATGTGGATTAGAAAAATACTAGGGGTTGGTTGATGATGTGTGAATGATAATTTCATATGTGGTATTTGGTTATGAACTCTATAAATTCCAAAATCATGGAATTCCAAAATTAACCAAACAAATTAACTTGATTTGTGAGTTTAATCCCTATTTAATGAGTACCACATGTAAATTGATATACCCTATAAAATATTTCTTGGGTATATCATTCTATGGATAATCTATGAATGATTCTATTAAAAAATAATTTATAAATAATATTACAGATTTTGATAAATGAAGAGGTTGAACATCCCCACTATTTTATAAATATAATCATCTTTTCTTGAATGTTTGGTAGAGAATTGTGAATGTTATAACCCATTATCATGGATATAAAATTTATTATTGGATTAAAATTTGGAATATTTTATTTTTTATAGGGTAGAGTGATATCTATCACATAAACGTCATCTATGACATTGATGATAAATGGAGGTAGTATAATCTATGATACACCATAAATATGATCATTTAATCTTTATAAAGATTACATGGGTTGAAACCAAGTTATACAATACATTATATTTGGAATTGTATAGTCGTGTTAAGTATAAAATTACTAAATTAGTTGGATATTATTCTTTTTATTCTACTATATATAAGTATAAATAAATCTAGTACTCCATTTTTTATGGAAAATTCTCTACTACTCTTTATTAAAATTATCAATGTCATTAATTTAATATTATACTAATTGATCAGGATTTGATGTTCAAAAACTAGTCTAAGAAAAAATAATTCCATTTAGCCTCATTATTTGTGCATCTCTTTAAGATGATGAAAGAGTATAGATGTCATGCGTTTATTAGTGTGATGAAAATGACTTTCAGGAAAGCATTCATAAATAATGATTTCTATATATTTATTCTTGTTAGATACTAGGTTACCCAATTCAAGTTAATTTTCCAACAATAGGGGGATTGATTTGTAGAGAAGATATCTTCACTAAGGAGATTTATAATTAGGGTAATTTTATATTTATGGGTTGATATACCTAATTTTTAATAACCAATATCCTCATTGATTTCATGTAAAATGTAATTTTTTAATTTTAATGGAGTTTAATTTGATTAAAAAATAGTTTTGTTTCAAATTAATGGTCTCTATAAAGAGTTCTTATATAATTTTTATTTGTTATTTTATTATGATGTTTGAGGAAAAATCATGGGTGATTTTTGGTGTGGTATGTGGCTCAATAAGATCTTTAGAGGTCCAAGTAGGATAAAAATATTGGGAGTTGAAATTTTATAACTGTAAGTGATAGTACGTTCTATATGTGAGGCTTTGGGTACTCGATGTGCTTTATATAGTATGGAACCTAGGGGGTTCCATTGGATTTCTTTTTTCTCTAGAATGGTAATTTTGTAAACCAATATTTTTTTAAAATTTTTAAATATTCTTTGTTTTCATCAATCACATTTATAAACAGCAGTAAATTGATTATCCAAATTTTATAATAATATAGTTTAATGAGATGTGTCTAATTTACCCTCCATTAAAACATAACATAATCATATGTAGATTAAATTCATGTAAATGGACTGATTCTTTATTGATGATTTCAAAAAACATGGGTGAATTATTTTATTTTATTAAAAATATGTTTTTTAATTTACCATGACTAATCAATGATACCACCTACCCCATATCCCACCACTGATTCCCCCATGTCTGTATTCCTATTATTGGGCTAACATAACATATATGTTTCAATTTTAATGAAAATGTAACTTCCTTGAGATTAAATGTATCATCATTCATAATTATGATGTATTTTTGTCATTTTTTTCTTCAATAGAAGTATGTATTATGGGTAAAAGGACTTGGAATAGGGTTACAGAGGTTTGTGGACTTATTTGGATACATGGTAGAAGAAACCAAGCCACTTGATAGCTAGTGTTATTGGTTGTATGCCCTACATTTATTGCAATTCTACTGACATAGTAATGGTTAAGCCAGATTAATTTTATTCCACCCAGGCACACTGAAAATTAGGTGAGTCCCACCAAATAGTTGTTGGTTCCCAAATTCATGTATAATTATTTGATTATTTTTTTTCATTTACTCCAATTGGATTATTAATTTATCCTTCACCCTAATTTTACAGGCAAGTGTCCAGAACCTCTAAGAGAGATATCCCTGATTGACCTAGGATTCCCCTTCCTATCCTTTTTAGTTATCTAATTATTGATCGAAATGAGGAATTAATTGATGTTATATCTATAAGTTTTAATAAAAATTATCCTTCATTGATATTAATTAATAATAGATCTGAGACATGCTAGTTAAATCTATGAATACCTACCATGATCTAATAGTGAATTCATGTTTGATCAACGTATTGATGTTAAATCATGAGTCTGGGTGTCATATCTTTGATTGATCCAAAATATTCCAGTCAATTTGAATCCATTTTTGGAAGTTGATGTGGATATATTCCCTTGGAATGAACAATTTATAAAATTCCAATTATATTGTCTCTATGATGAATCATTTTCTTCTTTTCTCGTCTACAATGGTGCATGGGTGTGATCTGAGTCCCATTCCTCAACATAACATGAATTTTGGAATCAACTCATTAAAGGGGGGAAGTACATACCATCATGGGCCTTTGTGTAGTGGTCTTTTGTAACTTTTATATTGTTCATATACCTAGTGTAGAGAACCCATCATGATAGGCATGTTGGGTGTGTGTGGGTTTCTCATGAAGAATTTTTTGGTATGACATGTTTATTTATTACTATGTTGTACCATGGTTATGTTCCATTCATAGTCTATGGAATATTTACTATAATATGTTTTTTTATGCTATGTGATCATTCAATGTGATTTTTTACATAGTTGGTGGAACTATACCTTAGTGTTTAGGTTTATAGGTGGCTCTGACAGACAGTTGATTCTTAAAGGGGGAGTTTGGGAGACATATATAACTACATAAAAATTGTTATTTGTGATGGGTTACTTGCGATGGGGAGGGGTCCCATTGCCAAAATATCATCATGAGTTACTATTTGCAGCGAGACCCTATTCCCACTGCAAAAGGATTGACGCAAAATACACACCAAACCATGAGAAGTGTAATTGCGATGGAGGGTTACAACCATTACAAATTCCCTTTAGTGGTTTTTTTATTCGTGATGGGATTTATCTCCCGTTGGTTGCAAATACTATCTTGGAAGGTTGGTATTTGCGATGGGTCTCATCAAAAAAACCTTTTCAACAATGTTTAGCATTTGAGAAGGGACCCATCAAAAATTCTATATCGACAGGTATGAATTTTCAATGGGTCCCATCGCTAATACTTTTTTAACCACCTACCCTAATCAAGAGGGGTTAGAATTTCGAAGGGTCCCATAATAAATAATTTCATCCCAAATTATCGAACATATATACTCACCCATATGATTTATTTCATATTTCACAACATTTTCAACTCTTCTTTCCCTATCTACTCTCATATGTATATCTCTTAATTTTTTTTCAAAGATTCAAATTTTACATAGGAGCGATTTCCATGTCTTGAAATGTATGAAACCTTTTGTTTTATGGAATTCAACTATTTCTTTTATTTATTAGTTAATTAATTCAATTTTATATTATATATAATTATCATTAATTAGCAACAATTAAATTAAATTAGAATTATATAGTTTTATTTTTCATTATCTATTTTTAAAAATACATTTTTTATTAAGAATTAATTTTTTATTTAAAAGAAAAATATATTAAATTGTAATAATTTGGTTCAACTATAATTAATTAATAATAATTAAATGTAATTAGTATTAATTAGTATTAATTATTAGTAATTATTATTATTTGTAATTAATTATTTTTAATAAGTATTAATTAGAAACAATTATTAATAAATACCAATAAATTTTAATAATTAGCAGTAATTAGAAATTCATATGGATAATTAGTAATAATTAGCTGTAATTTGAAACAATTAGCAGTAATTATTAATAATTATACGTAATTGGAATTAATTAGTCATAATTAGTAATAATTAGTTGTAGTTACTTTAAATTTGAAATAATTATCTGTAATTAAAAATAATTAGGAATAAATAGTAATAATTAGTAACAATTTGTAATAATCAGTAATAAATAGTAATAAATCATAATAAATAGTAATAAATAGTAAGAGATAGTAATAATTAGTAATAACTAGTAGCAATGAGTAATAATTAGTAACAATTAGTAATAACTAGTAAGAAATGGTAATGAATAGAAATAAATATTCATAAATAGTAATAAATAGTAAATAATTGTGGAAAATAGTAGAAAACACTAGTAATTAGTAATAATTAGTAATTATTAGTAATAAGCAATTATAAATACTAATTACTAGTAGTAAATAGTAATATATTGTAATAAATAGTAATAAATAGTAATAAATAGATAAAATAGTAATAAATAGAAATAAATAGTAACAAATAGTAATAAATAGGACTAAATAGTAATAATTAACAGTTATTAGAATAAATTAATGGAAATTAGTAATAACTAACAGTAATTAGTAATAAATAGCGGTATTTAGTAATAATTAGTGGTAATTACTAATAATTACTAGTATGTAGTAATAATTAGTTGTAATTAGTAATCATTAACTATAATTAGTAATAATTACTATTAATTAGAAATAATTAGCAATAATTTGGAATAAATAGTAGCTAATAGAAGAAATAAATAATAAGTAGATATAAATAGTAATAAATGGTGTGCATTAGTCATGAATATTTGTAAATAGTAATAAATTGTGTAATTAGTAAAAAATAGTAATAAATTATCATAAGTAGTATTAAATAGTAATTAATAGTCATAATTATTAATATTTATTAATACATAGTAATAATTAATAATAATTAGCTTTAATTAGTAATAAATAGTTCTAATTACAACTAAATAGTTGTGATTAGGAATAAATAGAGTTAATTACATATAATTAGCATCTTTTAGGAAAAAATAGTAATAAATAGATTGTAAAAAATAGTAAAAACTTATAATAATTCAAACAAGATTAAAATAATTAGAAATAATTAGTAATAATTAGTAATACTTGTTGGAAATTACCAATAATTAGCATTAAGTATAGATAATTGGTAAAAATTAGAAATAATTTTCAGTAATTTTAAAAAAATAGTAACAATTAGAAATAATTAACAATAATTTAAAATAACTTCTAATAATTAGAAATAATTAAAAAAGGCTAGGAATAATTATTAATAATTATAAATACATAATAATAATTAAAACTTTTTTCTTTTCATTGATTGTGTTTTTTTGTAGATCAAATTATTCATAAAGAAAATAATTATTTATTATTTTTGTTTAGAAATATTGAATAATGAATTCAAAAATAGGAATTATTTGATAATTTCACTTTGATAAATATGTCTAATAATCCAAACGTTTCTCATTTAAGTAATGTAAATATTGAGGGTGTTGAAACTTTCTGATCATTTTCATCATCAGAAACAGAATTTCTTTCAAAATAGACAATTAAGTATCCATGTAAAAAATATGGTCTGATGTTGTTTGTAACATTTGAAAACATTTAGAGACACCTATTTAATTTTAGATTTCAAAAAGATTATGTTTTTTTGGTATCAACATAGTGAAGATTGTTCTAGAGAAGATACTAATAATTTTTTTCAAGATCTCTAACGGTTTCAATATTTAGTACATGATGTTGCATGTCTATTTTTACAACAAACTGAAACTCAACCAGAAGGTGGCTCCCCTCATTTATGTTTTTCCATCATGGAAAAACATTCAGTATCATCGAGTTGACTTTCCCTATGTTGACTCAAATTAATAAACTCTACCTCCATCGAATGAGGTGTCACCTTACCATTCTCATCCCACACCTCCAGGTGCATCTCTACAAACATGGTCATCACCATCCACTTGGTGACAGATTCCTGATCCTCCTATTTCTGAGCCTTCATGCACAAATAATTGGCAAAACCATTCCATTTCCCCAATGTATATACCATTTATATTTCTAAATACTGAGATACTCAACCCATCTTCACTGCTGACTATTCAAATCCCACTATGAGTAGATAAATGTTAGACTCTTATGATTGGTATACACAGTGAACTGTTCCCCCAACAAGTAGTGCCTCCATAACTTTAAGGAATAAACTACTGCAGCTAAATCAATGTATGGAGTGGGATAATTCTACTAATGGGGTATCAATTACCTCAACCAATAAGCCACAAAACACTCATATTGCATCTACATAGCCCCAATTCCAATATCAGACGCATCAAAAAATAGGACATACATCCTACATGGATCTGGAATGATCAAGATTGGTGCGGTCATCAATCAATTTTTCAACTCTTGAATGGAATTCTCAAAAGCCACATACCACTAAAAACATATTCCCTTCTTGGTCATATCAGACAGTGGTGTTTCCAAGCGAGAGATATCCTAGATGAACCTCTAGTAATACCCAACCAAACCCATAAAAATCCAAACATCTGAAACACACAAGGGCTACTCTCAAGAAAAGAAAACCTACAATTTATTGAGAGAAACTGATACACCTACCTCAAGGATGATGTGACATATAAGATGCACTTCCGAATTCCAAAACTGACACATTGACAGCTTGGCGTATATTCGATTCTATATCAGTGTACTCAGAATGATGTAAAGATGTTATGCATGATCACCATGAGTTTTCGAGTACACCAAGATGGCATCAACAAAGACAACCAAAAAATGATCCAGATAAGGAATTAAGATTCTGTTCATCAATGCCACGAAAACCACTAGTGTATTGGTCATGCTGAAAGGAATCACCACAAACTAAAACAACTCACACAAACACTTGAATTCTTTTATTGATTCGTAATAAGGCCTCACCCTCAACTGGTGATAACCCGATCTCATATTAATATTAAAAAACACTGATTGACACCTCATTTAGTCAATCAATTCATCAATTATAGGATGAGGGTACCTATTTTTTACAATCATATGATTTAACTTCCAATAATCAACACACAGTTTTAACAACCCTTCATCCTTCATTGAAAAAAGCACAGAGGATACCCAAGGAGACATACTAGGGCTCATGAACTCCTTCTTCTCCAACATCACAAGCTGAACCCTTAACTCCTGACGTTCTAAAAGTTCTTTTTGGTATGGATGAATAGTAACTGGATATTCTCTCAAAAACAACTCAATTGGGAACTCGACATCTCTCTCGAGTGGCAACCCCAGGAAATCATTATGAAACACATCCTAAAACTGATCCACTACTATGGGGATGATATTTATCCACCTCTTTCATCATCAAGAACAAGAAAATATACTTGATTTATGAGCTTACCCAACTGTAGAAAAAATGGTCATGTACAACCTTCCTGAACATCCTACTCTATGTGATAGACCTTAGGGGAACCCTCATGTGACCAGAATGATACCTGGTGACTGTAACAATATCTGTGTGCCTAATACCACACCAACTAGTCTATACCCAAGATCTGGTCAAATACCTACATCTGAAGAACATACAAGATCCATAAGAAACTACACCCACCATCTTCCAGATAATATCTCTTACACTGTATGATATCTTCATTTTTCACCCCCAATGGAGTTTCAATCGACAAAACCCTACACACACTCTTCACAGGAAAACACAACACTACCACATGATGAACATAAATAAATGAGTGTGTTTCACTAGTGTCAACCAACACACTTTCAAGTTTATATGCTATAATGGTCATACCTAAAATAGTCAAAGGTCGAGCCTCACCAACACTAGGTACAGATTGACCAACACAAAGGTGACATGTCCCTCTACCCTGGCCTGCAACATCTGTTCCCTGCACTGCATTACCCTCCTTACATGGGTGATATTTCCCCAGAGTTCCATGTTCAACACCACTACTAGTACAACACATGGAGTTCCAAATTACTTCCTTTCATGAAAAAGTTTATCTTTTTCCTCAGCTTGGAATATTCCTATCACCTACATTCATGATCACCTGCTGCGGGTTCCTGCAGAAACTCTACACGTGTCCCAATCTGCAGCATGACTAGAACTAAACTGGAGGTCGAGGACTCTAGCCATGCATGTGCCCCATCCCAACACATTTAGATCAGAACACCTGATGAACACCCTGAGAGGATGACCCTCCCTGTTGACCGCCTTTCACAATTACTCCCTGATGAACACATCCAAAACGATGTTTCCTACCCTCAGAAGCTGCACCACTTATCCGCTCAACTTGAATGACAAGCCCACTACCTGAATGTATCTTCAAAATACCTTATGAGGACAGCGCTTGATCCAAAACCACTGTAAACCTCTTCCATAGAAATATATTCACTTGAGATATGATCTTGTGTCTCATCCCATCCTTGAAATACCTTATAATTATAGCCTCATCCCCCACCAACGTTGGAAGAAAGAATCGTAGGTCAGTAAAGCAACTATCAGAATCCATCACTAACATTGGTCCCTATTTTAGGGTCAGGAACTCTATAGGATGATCTTGCCTAAAATTATATGGGTAAAAATGATCCAGAAACTTCTCCTGGAAAAAATTCCACAAAATCTCCTCAGCCTACTGAAGCAGAGCCAGGATGTCCCACCAACGCTTTTCCTGGACCTGCAATATATATGCTGCCAACAAGACTGACTTCCCAATAAGAGTCTCCAAATGATCATGTATCATCTAGACACACTCTGTCCAGAACTCTGCTACCTCTACCCCACGCTCTCCTGTAAAGATATAGGGGGTTGTAGCTGAAACTCCCGGGTCAGCTCAAAAATACCCGGTACAAGACTCCCTGGGTCTTGATCCATTATTTTCATAAAAGTTTACCATTTCTCTCATAACTACTCTTATATACATTCCCGGATCACTTAATTATCTTGCTCATATGCTGGAGGAGTGTTCTCAACCACATCTTCTTATTTCCCAACCAGCACTCGATGTCAGGGTGGAATTTCTATACATTTCCAAACAAGAGGTTTAGAACACATACCATAAAACATTCACTACATCAAAACAAGAAGGCTCTTCACCAGCCACTATATCCTTCCATATATGCACCATCCCAAAAATCTTAAAATTATAAAAACATCACTGAAACAATCCATACCACGGTCCATGCTCCTCAAGATGTAAACAACCATGCACCACTACAAGGCTCACAAAAAATGTTACAACAATATTTTAAATTCATTACAAACACTTAATTACACATATTTCATTACTAATCACTTATAATTCTTTTATAATCACCCAATTTTATTTTTTTACAACATTTTACTTTTTCAATTATCAAGATGCAAGGTGCTTTCCATCTTCCATGCCTCACACAACCAACCAGTGTGTTCTTACTACAACTCATGTCACATATCTCTTTATGTGCCTATAATGATGCATGAATGCACAACCTCGTGGTATTGAGTCCATGATCCAAATATCATAAAACCATCACATCGTGAAAAATGTGATTCACCCAATGATGAAATAACATCAACTGTAACATCACAAAATCAATAAAAAAAATTCCCAAACATGGTGACATGGGGTTTCTCTTGTACATGGGTTAGTTACACATAGGAATGAGCTCATTAACAAGGGCTAACACATATTCATCTAATCTACCATCCCAAAAAACATGATTATATCAAATGACAAGAAAGACCTCATCTAATACCACATTCAAACATCCCCAAACCAGAATCCACTAAACTGGTTCTCTGAGCCATGTGGATACATGACCTTAAGCGCGCCTCCCCATATGCCAATGGTTAATGATAAATTTGGGAGAATATACCCCCTTCTATCAATGTAAGCCACAAATGAAGATAAAAAAGATAGGGGAAGAATAAAAAATGATAAAATAGCATGAATAAGAAACCAATTCCCCAAAATTGGGAACAACCATGTCCAATTGTAAATATTCCAGGTCTTTCCACATGTGAAAAAGTGACCAAACCCCAAAATGAAGACAAACTGAAAAATACCCAAAATGGACCCAACACCAAGTCTTTGTCCTTCTCTATGTACACCAATGCCAACCCAACTCCTGAGTAAGGGCCTTTTCCCTTCCTCAGACCGGAAAACTTGAGGTCCACTCGGGTACCCAACTGTGGCCCGAGCAAGGTGTGAGTACAACTCAGTAGCCCACCACCAACGGCGTTTACAAGATATCTAGTATAAAAATGGTTCATGAAATGGGAGGATAATAAAAAATGAAAAAGAAACGATTAAGTTCCCTTAAGAAGTTTAGATCCCATACCATCATTTATTACCATTTTTTATCATACCATTTCATCCCATTTCCCATTACTTACCAGTTCCAATGAACTTATCATGGGTTCATCAAACACAACTAGTTACATGGTCTTAATTTAAAAAATCACATGCATGAGGAAAATACATGGTTATCCTATCTCACTAGGACTAACATCCTCATGTAAAAAAATCATCACCTAGAAGCCTTAGTGTGGGTGGATGAAACTATTAGGGGAAGAGAGCCTTAGTCCTATTCCCTAACTTGTTCATTTTGGGTGGAGTTTAGGACCTCAGTCCAACTTGACCCAAGGCCATAGAAACTCAAGTCAGTACCCCACTCTACAAAGCTATGTGCAGATGCTTTTTATATATTTATGTCCATAAACCTTTCCCACAACATCAAAACCATATCCCAAGGAAATAGAAATCATAAAAATATCATGAGAATTAATACCATATTTTAACCCACTAACACATTTACTACATTTCACATCATTTATCCATTTATCCATATTCCCTTTTATTATGTTTATCACACTAAGCATTCATTCTTTGTAAAAATCTCACTATGCTTTGTTTATTATTCCTAACTCAATAGGGTTAATTGCCAGACTCATAATCCATTCCATTATGGTATTTTATCATTTCAACATATTAACCCATTAATTTATTCATCATTCTAATTTGTCAACCCATTTACACATTCCAACACTATTCACAATTCATCTAGCTTTACCATGTTCAGCCCATACAAACCACTTCCATATTAACCCAATATCCAATAGGTTATTAGTACGCCAAGGTTGATCTCTTAGCTTCAACTCCAACATAATAAATCACATTAACATGTTTGACAAGGGATCTACATTAATACAAAATAGATCTCGCATTTTCTTCACAAATCCCTAGGTCCTAAGAAGCTGTTAAACCCAACAGGTTTCCCTAGATTAGTCTCATCACCCTGGACACATCCCCTGAGAATCATGAGGGTTTCCATTTACAATCTTAATAACCATTTTTCCAAACATGATAGGGGAGATAAAAACATACCATGAGACACCCAAGAACAAAACAACACATACAAAAATCAACAAATAAACCCTAGGATATAACTTGTAGACCACCTACCTTGACTCTATGGGTTAAAAAAATATTAATTGAGCCATTATATTCCTCTTAATTCAAAATTTGATGCTTCAACTTAGATCTCACCCAAATAGTATGGTTTTAGAGCTTCAGAATGATTGGAGAAGAAGATAAAAACCCTAAACTCAAAAGGGAAGCAAGGATGGGATTATCCTTACCTGGAGATTAAATCCACAACCAACGACACCAAAAATGAATTATAAACGTGGGACACAGAAATCCTTTGTCTCCTGGATGATTTGGTTCATTTCTAGGGTTATGATTGGAGAATGGAGTGGAAATCCCGATTTGGGTATTAAAATCTTGAGTGGAAAATTTTAATTTTTAAATGTTTTTGGGCCGAAAGGTTTTTCTGATCCTTTTCCAAACTGTGCAAAAACCCTGCAGAAACCACTATCCAGAATCTCATCTCTAGGATGGTTTCACTGTTTCTTCCTCACGGTTTCTAATAACTAGTCATAGACCATGTTTCCAATCTAGAAATCTAACCTTTTTTTCATTTTTCGTATCCCAAACCCTCAAAACACCCTTAGGCCTCCTTAAAGACTTTGGTAAGGACATATTTTAACAATGTAAAAGGGATTAAGAATAGATATAAGTAGAACATAACTTACAAAGAAATCCAATATCTTACAAATTATATCTAGACTATATGAGTATCTTTCCCTCCCTTTTGGGTTAAAAAATTCTCTAATGGTTCTCACAGATCGAATGAACAATATTTTTCATCCATACCTATACTCTTTAATCATTTTATTTATGGAAAATAACAAAATATATTTAAATACTTCATATATTAATGATATTAAACTTGAGATTTAGTTAGGTACACTTCAAGAACATCATATTTATACCATGATACTGATTCTTAACTTCTAGATTCCAAAAGGGTGTTTTGTTGGGCGTGTAAATTATGAGGTAGAGATATCAATAGACCCTAAAATGGTAGATACAGTAATGTATTGGGAATTGGTTTTATATTAAGAGTTTCCTTATATGTTTAGAATACTATCGATGCATCATGTAGGACATATATAAAAATTATATTTTGAAAGAAAATCTGAATCATTGTCTTATATACAAGAGATATAAAAATTAAAATAATTAAAATAATAATGAATTTAAAAAATATGTGATAACAATAAGTGTGTTTTTTTCGAGAATATATGAAATTTTAAACCATGAGTTCCACATGATCAACCTATTCTCATTCCATCGAATGAAATAAGTATAAAAAAGAAACAATGTCGATGAATTAACATTAAAAAATCCCTATTGTTTAAGAAAAACTATATCCTTAACATGAGATAATACAAAATAAATACCATAAATAAAAAAAATATGACCACATAAAAACCATTAAAAATGTGGAGTTAGTGATGGGAAAAAATATAGTTGTTAAAGAAAATAATATAGTATAGAATAAATATAAAAAAACTCCCATAAATGATCGGGGATATCATGGGATGTGATCATCATGAATTGGTTATATTAGGGGATGTGGAGTTTGAGGATGGGCTAGATTTACTTCATCACAACACTTATGTTGGGTTATAAATTAGTCTTACAATACACAAAATAATGATAACACTACATCCATATGCATCATCCAAACCCACAACATGGTTCATAATATTTTATTTCACATTTTTCAAACTCCACAATGGTGGTGGGGAGGGATGGAGGGATACCATTTAAATTTCTTTTTTTGGATATTTACTCTTATATTATGGATCCATTAATTTCATAACATTGATCATTCTTGGTCTTGGAGTATCTTACTCAATGATCTACATCTATATAATTGGAAACATAAATATATAATTAGAATGAAAGAAAATTAATGTGTTCCATTCTAATCCATCATTACAATATGCATCATTTAATAAAAATTAAAAAATTATACAAAGGAGAAGCCTCACCCAAGTGACAAGGCCCTGCTTGGTATGAGGAAAACAATAGTCCCTCAGTCTCCAAATAGTATGTAGCTCCAAAAGAACAGACCCAAATTTATACACACTGATCCTCTATGTAATTTCTCCATTTATTGTATACCTAAACACCATTTCACAAAACAAAAAATATCTAACTCTTCAATTTTAATTATAATGTCTTTATAAAACTTTATTTAATATTTTATGGAATAGAGAATGATTAATTTTCCATAAAAAAATTAGGATAAAGTGGACTTATTTTCAATATGATGAAAAATAAAAACTATTGATGTGTACCTATTTCATTGAATAAAAAATTCCTATGATATTTCAATCAAATCACACCTTAAATTAAAAAAATATTGATTATTACTCTATTATATTATTATAACATAAACTCTAATTTTTATTATTCATATATTTGCATTCAATATGAGATGAATCTTATTAAAACAAAAAAGGTAGGATGAATAAGTTTTCATTTATGAATAAATTAATGAATCTTATTAAAAAAATGTAATGAGAAATCTAATAATCCCTTATATATTCACATATAATTGACTATCATATTCATTATTTCACTAGATTAATAGAAAATTAAAGTTACAAAAAAAGTTAATTCATTAATGTAAATTAATGGATTTCAGAAAATTGTGATTTTCCAAGATATCCCAATAAAAATATAAAGAACAATATGAGAACATATTTAACTATGATTCCAGTATAAATGAGAGAATAAGATTTTGAGAAGAATAATTCTAAATAAATGTGTAGTTAAATAATACTAGGTATAATAATATTATGTCCCAAAAAATTGACGTAAGATATTGAAAAAATCTATAACACAATTTTAGTAATGTCACGACCCATCCTCGGGGCCCGTGTCGTGACTACCCCAAGCCCGCCTTCCATAGGCCAGGGGCTGGCGACTAGCACCAAGGCGTAAATCCCGATAAAGGGAAGGAATTTCCTTGGTAATGTAAACAAGCACCATAGAGTAAGCAAGCGGAAAAAGTAAACACTAAGTAAAAACTGGTACAACAGTATGTGAGGAAAAGTAAGTGGGCCAGTATACAAACCCAAACTGAAAATAAAGTACAAGTCGAAAGGAAAAACAGCAACTGAAAGGTAAAGCCGCAACGACGAACTTTCCACTGGGAATTCCACCTGAAGGGTGGGTACAGAAAGCCTCCACTACTCCTCGGGGTCCAGCCTACTGCTCCGAGTACGTCCCGCCCAGTGGTCCACCTGCAGGTACCGTCCTGCTCTGCAATCCTCCACCATGATCAGCGCTGTCTGTCGTCTGCAACCAACACAACGTAGTGCGGGCATAGCCCATGCAGGGGTGAGTATAAGCTACTCAGTAGGAACCCCAAGACCCAAGAAGGTCGCCCAAAACCCACAAAATATAATCCACAAAGGAAAGATACAATCACGAAGTAACAACCGACACTACTTAGGTATAGGCCCATACATATACCTAATCCATGAATTCCAATACACTCCAACCTCTGAGCCCAAGTACAACCCAGTCCACACCGGAAAACATACGTATTCCACATAGGAAAGCAAAATGTAATCCACACAGGATAGCACAACTAAATCCACATAGGAAAGCAAAACGTAAATCCACACAGGATAGCACAACACAGTTCACACAGGAAAGTAAAACAGGATTCACCTCACACAGGTATACTTCTTCGAAGGACGATAGAGATGATCACTGATCCATCAAAGTCATCAGACACACAAAGGATCGATAAGTACTAACCCCCACAAAGACCCACACAGGATCGAACCCACATAGGATCTATAGGCATTGGCTCACACAGAACCGTTGAACGCTGACCCACACAGGAATGGACCCACACAGGACCGGTAGCACTGATCCACACAAGATCGTTGAGTGTTGTAGTCGTCGTCGTCGAATCCATTGAGGATCTCTGCACAGTTGTCGTCGCAGTCACAGTAGCAGTCGCAACCAGCACTAGGGTTCCCGCACACAACAAGCTCATTCGGGAGGGTCTGCTCCATGAGCCGAGAGGCTGATACATCAACTGACACATAGTCCAGAGTTGATGTATCCAAAAGTTTTGTATCGTCAACAAGAACTCAACGTCGCAGACGGCGCGTCGATCGAACGCTCGGTCTGAGAGTTATTGGCTTTTTCGTCCCAGGGGACCGGTTGGTTTTTAAGGCAAAACCAACCCGACCGTACTCCACTTGCATCCAAACCTGGGGAAGAGTATGCCAAAAGATCCGTCTCACATAGAGAAAATCAACAAAGTCGACGGCACGTCAATCGGACGTCCGTAGCTCAAGATATGAGCGTTTCCGCTCTGAGGGCCCGTTTGGTTTCGTGTACGAACCAACTCGGCCATACAAAAAGTATTCTAACACCTTGAGTGAGATATACCTGAACGACCGTCTCGTTCCAAGGATCGTGTCGCCGCTGACGGCGCGTCGATCGGAGGTCCGTAGCCCGAGTTATGGGCAATTGAACCCAAACGGCCGAAAACGGGGTTTCGGGCCTGGACCGACCTGGCCGGAGACCCCCTAGGTTGGCCCGAACCGGGTCGACCCACCCCGGGTCCGGGTTGGCCCGAATGGGCACGGCTTGGCCCGGCGGCCTTGTCCGGCATCCCGCGCGCTAGTCGATGCTCGACCAAAACGGCCGAGCGGTTTTGGCGGCTCGCCCGGGGGGGGGGGGCTGCCCCTCCCGTTTCATGTAACTGCGGCCCCTTAATTGGGGCCTCTTTGAAGTATGGCCGGGGGAATTAATTCTCCCGGCTCCTCCCTGTCCGGTCGGCCTGACCTGGCCAGCCGATTCCTGCTCAACGGGACCGGTGATGGCCGGTCCCCTTCCAGCTCCGACGCCGGCGGCCCGGTCTGGCCGCCGGTCACCTTGCTCCACTGCGGCCTGGAACCGGCCATGGTCCTTGTCGTCTGGTGCAGCGTGACGACGCCGCGCCCCTCCGCCGCGGCCCCGGAACCGGCCGCTGTGTTTTCGGGTGTATCCGACGCGGCGCGATGGCGCCACGTCCTTGGATTAATTCGCGGTGCGGCGCGACGGCGTCGCATCCTTGGTCATCTTTCCACGGTGCTGCGCGACGACGCTGTGCATTTCCTTTTGCATGAATCCGTGTGGAGCGACTGCACCACACCTTCCCATACCAAACCACAAAGGAACCAACATGAAAAAAATAAGGAGGAGGGCCGGCCGTGTTTGTGCGGTCCGGCCCCCCTTGCGTTATTCGATAACTATTGGTTTTAATCCACGAAGATCATCAAGTTGGTATTCACGAACAAAAATAAACAAATAAAACCCCTACCTTAATAAATGAGATGACAAACGTCGGCATCGCGAAGTGAGGATTCGAAGACGTTGATGGAGATTTCATCGCAGAAAACTGTCACGGAAGAGACGTCGTGGAAGAAGAACGTCGTGGAAGAAGACGTCACGTCGCAGGTCGGTGTCGCGGAAGACGGTCTCCGTGGGCTCAGCATTCCACATCGGAGATAGTTCGTTCGTCGCGTTCTTCGTCAAAGGGAAAGAAGAATTCAAGAATACCTTAGCTTTTTCTCCAAAATCTCGCAAAAAACTAAACACCAACCTAAATAAAATAAGTTCTCAACTTATTTTATTAGCACAACTAAGCTTTTGAAATTCAAGAGTTTGAATTTCAAAAACTCAGATTTAACTCACTTCATTAATGTATTAAGTTAAATAAACTTAAGTTAACAAATTAATGGTGAGTTGAGGGGGGTTAGAGGATATAAAAGGGTGGGGTTCGTGTGGGCCCCACCACCCTCATAACCTCTCAAGGGAGGTTGGGTAGTTACAGAAATTCTATTCCAAGGATTATAAACTTAGAGTAAAAATTATAGAATAATAATAAATTAACTTCCACAATTTTTATCATCCACACCCATGATAACAAAACTCCGGAACAGGAGTTCCGAAGCAATTACTGGCGCTGCGGTTCCATTGGTGCCCTCGGAATTCGATTCTGGGCAACGAATCAAAAGTTAGAAAATCCTGCTCATTCGTTCACTAAACGTATCCAAGCTAAACTTCGGATAGAAATTCTAGGAGCTCCGGGCCTCGGAATCAAGTGCCGTCTGAAACCGCGTTCTTGTAAAATTTGAAAGAAAATTAAGAAAAAATTTCCCTTGAATTTTATGGGTCTTTACATTACTCCCACCTCAGGGCTTGACATCACCGTAAAATACATCATAACTAGGGAAACAAATGACGGTACAGTGCACGCATTTGGGCCTCCCGCTCCCAAGTGCTCTCCTGGAGGTTCCCGTGCTGCCATCTGATGTGCACTAGAGGAATTGACTGTCCACGTAGGACCAGCTCCTGTCGATCCTCGAACTCCACTGGGACCTCCGAAAAGGTCGCCCCATCATCAACAACAAGCTCCCCATGGTCAATGATGTGCGTCGGGTCGTGCACGTATCTCCTCAGCTGAGATACATGGAAGATGTCGTGCACCCGGTGCAACTGAGGTCGTAGAGCCAGATGATAAGCCACCTCGGCAATCCTGCTGAGGACCTGGAATGGTCCGATGAAGCGTGGAGACAACTTTCCGCCGTAGCCAAATCTCCGTAAACCACGTTGAGGTGAGAGATGCAAGAAGATGTGGTCGCCATCCTCGAACTCTAGTGGCCTCCGCCTCCTGTCAGCACAAGACTTCTGTCGGCTCTGAGTTGTCCACATCCGCCCCTGGATGACCTGGACCTTCTCTGTCGTGGCATGGACCATCTCCAATCCCACTAGTTCTGACTCCCCAGGGTCTGTCCAGCACAAAGGAGATCTGTATGGTCGGCCGTACAAGGCCTCGTATGGTGCCATCCCGATGGTGGAGTGGTAGCTATTGTTGTATGTGAACTCCACCAAGGGTAGGTGGTCCTCCCAGCTGCGACCAAAGTTGAGGACGCATGTGCGGAGCATGTCCTCGAGAGTCTGAATGGTCCTCTCCGTCTGACCATCCATCTGAGGGTGAAAGGCTGTGCTCAGACGTAGCTACGTCCCAAACGCCTCCTGCAATCGCTTCCATAGCCGGGAAGTAAATTGAACATCTCGATCAGAGACGATAGATGATGGCACACCGTCACTACTAGAAAAATACCCTATACCAACAGTTTGGAACTGTTGGTATAGGCCCTCAAACCGTTGGAATAGGCTATACCAACGGTTTGGAGGACCGTTGGAAAGTAAGCTGTGACAATAGGTCTATACCAATGGTTTTGGGAAAACCATTGGTATAAGTAATATGAAAACCTATACCAACAGTTCTCAAAACCGTTGGTATATGTATTTCGAAAAAAACATTCGGTGGGATTTCATCCCTGGACCTCTAGTTTATAATTGAATGACTTAACCACTAACCTCACATGACTTTTGTGAACATAGTTTCATAAAAATATATATGTATTGTTATTATAATTTTAATTTTTGATTTATATAATGTTCTCGGTAAGAAGATTCGATTATAAATCGAAGGTCCTATACAAACGGTTCTCAAAACCGTTGGTATAGGTGGGACCTATACCAACGGTTTGGCCAAAACGTTGGTATAGTGTCTCTATAATGGACCTATACAAATGGTTTGGCCAAAACCGTTGGTATGGGTCCTATAGGTCCCCCCTATACCAACGGTTTGTCCAGAACCGTTGGTATAGGTCCATATAAGTGACCTATACCAACAGTTTTGGCGAAACCGTTGGTATTGGTCCAAATTAATGAAATATACCAACGGTTTGGCCAAAACCGTTGGTAAAAGTCATATTTCCAGTCGTGCGTGAAGCCGTAAAATCTCCTGAATGTAAAGTCGTCCCAATCTCTCCACTGAGCCCTGCTCTCTGATGGGTAAGAAGTGCGCCGACTTGGTGAGTCGGCCGATAATCACCCAAATGGAGTCGTGACCTCTGGAAGTGCGTGGAAGTCTAGTAATGAAGTCCATAGATATCCTGTCCCACTTCCGCTCCGGAACCTCCAAGGGCTGTACCAAGCCTTCTGGTACGTGGTGCTCTGCCTTCACCTGTTGGCAGGTGAGGCATCGAGAAACGAACTCTGCCACATCCCTCTTTATTCATGGCCACCAGTGTTGTCGTCTGAGATCCTGGTACAACTTCACCACTCTGGGATGTACCGCCAAGGGAGAAGTGTGAAACTCTCTCAGCACCTCCTCCCGTAAAGCAACTGGTACCATGGTACGTCCTCTAAAATGGACGTCGTGCTCTGCTCCAAAGGAGAAACCATCAGGTGCCTGTCCTAAGGATAACTGTGCACGCCGAGTCTCACAGTCAGCATCCCCACGCTGTGCCTCTCTAACCCGCTGCAGTAGTGGAGGAGTGACTGTGAGAGACTGAAGGAAGGCTGCTCCATCTCCACCCACGAAGGATATCTTCCAAGTGGCTAGCTGCTCTGTCACCTCCTCAAGTAGCTGAATACCCGTCCTCCTGTTGAGGGCATCAGCTACCACATTACCCTTCCTAGGAGTATAGACTATCTCAAAGTCATAGTCCTGGAGGAACTCGATCCATCGCCACTGTCTCAGGTTCAGGTCCTTCTGAGAGATGATGTACCTGAGACTCTGATGGTCAGAAAAGACTTTAAAGCGCTCGCCATCATGTAGTGTCGCCATGTCTTCAGAGCGAAGACCACTACTACTAACTCCAGGTCATGGGTAGCATAGTTCTTCTCATGAGGCCTCAACTGACGTGATCCATAGGCGATCACTGCCTGCTCCTGCATCAGGACACGTCCGAGTCCAGACCATGATGCATCACAGTAGACTACGTACCCTACTTCCTCCTCAGGCAACCTCAAGATAGGTGCGCTGGTCAATCTCTGTCTCAGTTCCTAGAAGCTCTGCTGACATCTGTCTGACCACAAGAAGGGTTTTCCCTTCTTCTTCAAAGCTGAGAGTGGTGCCGCAACACTGGAGAATTCTGGCATGAATCATTGGTAGTATCCAGCTAGTCCCACGAAACTCCGCACCTCTGTCACGCTCCTGGGTGGATCCCAAGATAACACTTCCTCGATCTTCACAGGATCCACTGCAACTCCCGCCTCAGAGATGACGTTCCCCAAGATGTGGACCTCACGTATCCAGAACTAACACTTCGAGAGCTTGCCATAAAGCTAGTGCTCTCGGAGTGTGTCTAGTTCAACCCGTAAGTGGTAGGCGTGCTCCTCCTCAGTCGTCGAGTAAATGTCGTCGATGAAGACCACGACAAGTCGATCAAGGTATGGATGAAAGATCCTGTTCATGAGGGCCATAAACACTACTGGAGAATTGGTTAAGCTGAAGGGCATTACCCAGAACTCATAGTGGCCATACTGACACCTGAAGGCCGTCTTCTGCACGTCCTCGTCTCGAAATCTGAGCTGGTGATAGCCTGACCTGAGGTCTATCTTCGAGAACCACCGTTCTCCCTTGAGCTAATAAAATAGGTCATCAATCCTCGGTAGTGGATACTTGTTCCTCACACTCACCTGGTTCAGGTGACAATAGTAAACACAAAGTCACAATCTCTCGTCCGCCTTCTTGGTGAACAATATCGGGGAATCCCAGGGTGAAACTCGGGGTCGGATAAACCCCTTTCCCTGAAAGTCCTCCAACTATACCCGTAGCTCTCGAATCTCATAAGGGGCCAACCGATACGCTGGAGTCGAAATCGGGGCTGTCCCGGGGTACATGTCAATATAAAAGTCTACCTCTATGTGAGGAGGTAACCCTGTAACGTTGTCGGGAAAAACGTCCGCACACTGATCCACCACTGCAGGAAAACCAGGACTCTGCACGTCAACTGCTCATAGGATGAGGCTAGCCAACTGATGAGTGATGGGTTGTACTCTCCTCTGCGAGAGTCCATCCTGTGCTGCAAAGGCTCCCATCTCGCTGGTGAAGGTGAACCTACTCCCATCGGTGCGTACACATCGCACCTTGCGACTAATACAGTCAATTTGTGCATGGACTGTAGACAACCAATACATGCCCAAGATGACGTCTTAAGGCCTCGAAGCCGCTACAAGAAGATCCCAGCCGAAGCTCTCGCCTCCAAGAGTAAGCTCATACTGCCGGCACCAATGAATAATCGTCGAGTCTACTCGCGTAGGAGTCTCTAGCCATAAGGATCGATCCAACGGCTCTGTCGGAATCTCCGAGCTCCGAACAAGGGCAGCAGCTATGAAAGAGTGACTCGCTCCTGTGTCTATAAGTACTGTAGTAAGGGTTGAATATACACAGATAGTTCCTCGAATCTTCTCGGGCGCGTTGTGGTCGTAGGCCTCTAGTGCCTGGAGTTGTGCCTGTATCATCCCGGCAGCTCCCTGTGGTCGGGGTGGAGCTCTTGGTGGTGGTGGTGGTAGAGCCTCAAAGCGTCTCCCACCACCATCTGCTTGGCCAGCTCCCCTGCCTCGTCCGCCTCCTCCATGCAGACTGCCACGGTCGACCCTCTGCCTCTGCCTCGGTGGTCCCTCAATCGTCTACTGCTCCTCAACCCGGTGAGTCAGGCAGTCACGAGCCATGTGGCCCTGCCCGCCGCACGAGTAGCACTGTCTGCCTCTCGAAAGACTGGCTCCATGTTGTGTGCCCCACACTGCTGAGCCAGTGTCTTGAGGTTGTCTGCCTGAGGGTCTGGTCTGCCTGGACCCAAGAGTCATTTGTCGACTGACTGCTGCAGAAGACTCTGCTACGTGCCACCCTGTGGTGGGTCTCGGTGCTGGTGTAGACTCAGAAAGAATTCTCTCGATCAAAAGGGCCCGCTCCAGTACTCCTGCCTAAGTCAGAATGCTGAGGGAGATCAGTGATGCCCTGATATCGTGTCTCAATCCCTTCTCAATGGTCCGGGCCTGGAATAATGGTTCTCGTACCATGTCGGTCGAGTAGCGCGAGAGATCGGTAAATCTCTCCGAATACTGGGCGACCGTCATGCTGCCCTGCCGCAGCTGAAGAAGCTCCTGAATGTGCACCGCACGGAGGGTGGCTGGGGCGAACTTCGGGCGGAAGAGGCTCTCAAGGTACGTCCAGAGAAGAGATGCCTCATAGTGCACCTAGAGCATCATGCTCAACCATCTGCCTGTTGCTGCATGCAGTAGGCTCGCTGCAAGGATCACCATGAGGTCTGCTGGTGTCCTCACTAACCTGAAAACTCGCACTACTTCCTCCAGCCAGTCCTTGGCTGCCTGGTGGTCCGTCTCCCCGCTGAACCTGGGCGGTCGCTGGTGTTGGAACTCATGCAGTGCACTGAGGCGACGTGCATCGTCAGCGGCTGGTGCTGGAAGTATCGGTGGCTCGGCGGGTAATTCTACCGCTGGTGCCACTGCTGACAAAGGGCCCTGCACCGAGGCCTCAACGCACAGTGGGTTGTCGTCACGCTCCACTCTCGGAACCCTAGCTAGCTTCCGTCGTGGGGCCATCCTGAAAAGGATACGGGTGCGCCGTGGTCAGAACAGTATACCTGGTGAGCAGACACAAAGTAATCACAAAGAAAACATGAAACACACATGCAATCAATGTTTTCGTGCATTAAGTCGGAAATCAGAAGTCAGGGTCCTGGTGTAGGGATACGTCGGCCGCCACATTAACACTGGACTCCCTGGACTGATAACCACACCCAATATAGTAAACACTATTGCTTCACATAGAAAAGATCACAGTTCGTGGTAGAACCGAACTCCTCTGATACCAATTTGTCACGACCCGTCATCGGGGCCCGTGTCGTGACAACCCCAAGCCCACCTTCCATAGGCCAGGGGCTGGTGACTAGCACCAAGGCGTAAATCCCGGTAAAGGGAAGGCATTGCCTTTGTAAAGTAAACAATCACCATAGAGTAAGAAAGCGGAAAAGGTAAACACTAAGTAAAAAACTGGTACAACAGTATGTGCGGAAATGTAAGTGGGCCAGTATACAAACCCAAACTGAATGTAAAGTACAACTTGGAAGGAAAAACATCAACTGAAAGGTAAAGCCGCAATGAAAAACTGTCCACTGGGAATCCCACCTGATGGGTGGGTACAGAAAGCCTCCACTGCTCCTCGGGGTCCAACCTACTGCTCCGAGTACGTCCTGCCTAGTGGTCCACCTCCAGGTACCGTCCTGCTCCGCAATCCTCTACCACGATCAGCATTGTCCGTCTTCTGCATCCAAAACAACGTAGTGCGGGCATAGCCCATGTAGGGGTGAGTATAAGCTACTCAGTATGGACCCCAAGACCCCCGAAGGTCTCCAAAAATCTACAAAGGATAATCCCCAAAGGAAAGATACAATCACGAAGTAACAACCAACACTACATAGGTATATGCCCATACATATACCTAAGTCATCAATTACAATATGCTCCAACCTCTAAGCCCAAGTACAACCCAGTCCACATAGGAAAACATATGTATTCCACACAGGAAAGCAAAACTTAATCCACACAGGATAGCACAACTCAATCCACATAGGAAATCAAAACGTAAATCCACACTGGATGGCACAACACAGTCCACACAGGAAAGTAAAACAGGATTCATCTCACACAGGTATACTTATTCAAAAGATGATAGAGATGATCACTGATCCATCTAAGTCGTCGGACCCACAAAGGATCGATAGGTACTAACCCTCGCAAAGACCCACATAGGATCGGACCCACACAAGATTTGTAGGCACTGGCTCACACAGAAACGCTGAACACTGACCCACACAGGATCGGACACACACAGGATCGGTACCACTTATCCACACAGGATCGCTGAGTGTTGTAGTCGTTGTCGTTGAATCCACTGAGGATCTCTGCACAGTCGTCGTCGTAGTCACAGTAGCAGTCCCAGCCAGCACTAGGGTTCCCGCACACAGCAAGCTCGTTCGGGAGGGTCTGCTCCATGAGCCGAGAGGCTGATACATCAACTGACACATAGTTCATAGTTGATGTATCCAAATATTCCGTATCGTCAACAGGAACTCAACGTCGCATACGGCGCGTCGATCGGATACCCGATCTGAGAGTTGTTGGCTTTTTCGTCCTAGGGGCCCGGTTGGTTTTTAAGGAAAAACCAACTCGACCGTACACAACCTACATCCAAACCTCGGGAAGAGTATGCCAAAAGATCCGTCTCACTTAGAGAAAATCAACAAAGTAGACGTCTAGTCAATCGGACGTCCGTAGCTCAAGATATGAGTGTTTCCGCTCCGAGGGCCTGGTTGGTTTCGTGTACGTACCAACCCGGTCGTACCCAAAGTATACCGAAACCTTGAGTGCGATATACCATAATTACCGTCTCGTTCCAAGGATCGTGTCGCTGCTAACGGCGCGTCGATCGGAGGTACGTAGCCCGAGTTATGGGAAATTGAACCCAAATGGTCCGAAAACGGGGGTTTCGGGCCCCGAACGACCCGTCCCGAGACCCCCTAGGTCGGCCCAGCCCGGCTGGGCGCGGCCCAGCCCGGTCCGGCGACCTGCGCGCTGGGCGCGCCGGTTGGTGCTCGGCCAAAATGGTCAAGCCATTTTGGTGGCTCGCACGGGGGGGGGGGGGGGGATGCCCCTCCCATTTGATGTAATCGCAGCCCCTTAATTGGGGTCGCTTTGAAGTCCGGCCGGGGGAATTAATTCCCCCGGCTCCTCCCTGTCCGGCCGGCCCGACATGGCCAGCCGGTTCCTTCTCAACGGGACCGGCGATGGCTGGTCCCCTTCCAGCTCTGATGTCGGCGGCCCGGTCCGGCCTCCACTCACCTTGCTCCGCCGCGGCCCAGAACCGGCCGCGGTCCTTGTCGTCCGGCGCGACGACGCCGCACCCCTCCTCCGTGGCCCCGGAATCGGCCGCTGTGTTTTTGGGTGTCTCTGACACGGTGTGATGGCGTCGCGTCCTTGGATTAATTCATGGCACGGCGCGATGGCGTCGCGTCCTTGGTCTTCTTTCCATGGCACGGCGCGACGGCGCCGCGCATTTCCATTCGCATGAATCCTCGTGGTGCGACGGCACCACGCCTTCCCGTACCAAACCACAAAGGAACAAAATGATAAAAAATAAGAAGGAGGGTCGTCCGTGTTTGTGCGGTCCGGCCCCCCTCGCGTTATTCAATAACTATTGGTTTTAATCCACGAAGATCGCCATGTTGGTATTCACGAACAAAAATAAACAAATAAAACCCCTACCTTAATAAAGGAGATGATGAACGTCGGCGTCGTGAAGCGAGGATTTGAAGACATTGATGGAGATTTTGTCGCGGAAAACCATCGTGGAAGAGACGTCACGGAAGAAGAACGTCGTGGAAGAAGATGTTGCGTCGTGGGTCGGTGTCGTGGAAGACAGTCTCCGTGGGCTCGGCGTTCCACGTCAGATGTCGTCCGTTCATCGTGTTCTTCATCAAAGGGAAAGAAGAATTCAAGACAACCTTAGCTTTTTCTCCAAAAGCTCTCAAACAACTAAACACCAACCCAAATAAAATTAGTTCACAACTTATTTTATTAACACAACTAATCTTTTGAAATTCAAGAGTTTGAATTTCAAAAACACACATTTAACTCAATTCATTAATGTCTTAAGATAAATAAACATAAGTTAACAAATTAATTGTGAGTTGAGGGGGGTTAGAGCATATGAAGGGATGGGGTTAGTGTGGGCTCCACCACCCTCATAACCTCCCAAGGGAGGTTGGGTAGTTACCCAACACCCATTCCAAGGATTATACACTTAGAGTAAAAATTTTAGAATAATAATAAATTAACTTCCACAATTTTTATCATCCACACCCGTGATAACGCAACTCCGGAATAGGAGTTCCTAGACAATTACCGACGCTGCGGTTCCATCGGTGCCCTCAGAATTCGATTCCGGGCAACGGTTCAGATGTTTGAAAACCCCGCTCGTTCGTTCACTGAACGTTCCCGAGCTAAACTTCGGATAGAAATTTTGGGCACTCCGGTCCTCGAAATCAAGTGCCGTCTGAAACCGCATTCTTGTAAAATTCCCAATAAAATTAAGAAAAAATTTCCCTTAAATTTTACGGGTCTTTACAAGTAATGGTTTTTTCCACACACCAACCACCATCAATTAACTACCGGAAAATAAAGTAAATAACAAAACTATTTATTATTGAAGAGAATGACATTTAAATTTTTTAAACATGAATGGATCTTTGATCTCTATCCAAACTCAACAGGAGTCTAAATGGGTGAATGAGAAGGATGTTTTGACTTATCCTTGCGTAACTCAAGAAAGGATAATTTATTATTAGGTGTTTTTAATGAAGGAATTTCATATTAGTTGTATTGATCATAAGTAACAATATAAATACATTCACTAAACAAAACATTTGTTTTGTGAAATATTTTATTAGAAATTATTTTTTAGGGAATTGATAATTCATGAATGGAATTAAAATTTCTAGATTTTGTAATACATAAAGTTACATAAAAATCATATATATATATATATATATTAATAAATCATATTGTTACATAAATATTAAATGTGGTTAACATGGTTTAAATGAATTAAAAATTAAAAAATTAATAATTTTAATGAATTTTAAATAATTCAGTCAATATACTGATGTTGTTGATTATCAATTTTATAAAATTATTGAAATTTACGGAAATAATGTAGAATCCATAGATTAAGGAAGAACTTGTGCATAACTAATTGAGTTGATTTTTAAATACATAGTTTGTATTTATTATTTGAAATGTAATTAAAATCAGGGGACCATTAATAAGTATAATGAAAATGTGTACTTTTGTAACATCATAATAAAATAGAGATAGATTAAAATAAGTTGTTCATGTGCTCTAATGGTTGAAAGTATTTTCTCATAATCATCATTCATTTTAGTAACATGGTTTATAAAAACAAATAAATTGTATTCATAATTGTTATTATGTTTCACTTCAATACCTTTCAAATCCCCAATATCCAAAAGGGTTTTTCATACCTTCTTTTTGACTTCAATGGCCAAAATCTGATTTTTTTAACTTTTTTATAATGAAGAGAACCTTGAAATTATGGGTTTTCACATGTTTGGTGTGAGTTTCAAATTCTAGATTTTGATATTTAAACATCAATTCGTAATGTTATTTATCCAATGATAGTCAAATCATTTGGAAATCCAAAACCATCAATTTGTTACATCATAGAGATTTTCATTTTTTTGACATTTTAGAAAATGTTTAATATAATATATATTATGAGGATGTAATGTGACTTACCAGATTGGGAATATCTCGTATATATAAGTCATTTTGAATATTAATTTCAGGACCAATTTTCGAAAAATAATGATCTATATTGATCCACAAATATCACTAACTAACAGTTTCCTTATAAATCTAGAAAAATAAATTTTGTATTTTTTCTGTCATGAATTATTTTTTATGATAATTTGATATATTTTCAAGGAACCTAAAACTATTGAAACATATTACGGAACACCAAAATCATATGAAAGTTAACTATCAAAATATCGAAAAAATTCAGAATTTTTAGAATGTGTTATCTATATAGAACATAATCGTCGATAACAATGGATACAAATAAATACATTATGCACCAAATATATCTTCTTACTATAAAATGTAATATTGTACACACTCCAATGGACCGAAGGCCTTCATATTTTCTTGATTTTTGATAACCCACCTTTCAAGGGGTGAGGTGGAACCCTTACAAGGCCCGTAGGATTAATTATTACATGGCCCATAGGATATAGAGGAATTCATTGCCCGCAGGTTTCAAAAATTACATCAAAACCCAGAATAACTACTTTGAACTTCTACTCCCCAGCTTCTTCATCGTGAAATCATCTCTCCAACATCGCATGGATGTTCGGATAGGCTTTCTCATGCATGAAAAAGATTGTCCCGATAGCATGTGTCATACCCTCTCATTCTTGTAATCCATTTAGCTTATGATATGGTGAATCCTCTTTGCTCCTCCTCATTTTGAAGCTTGTTCCTTGTATGTTGTCTGGTATGCATCAGCACTTAAGGTGCCCCAAAGGCCTTGAGGTGTCCCGAATTCCTTATTGCCCCGATGACCTGGGTGGTCCTAAGGCCTTAACGGACTCAGGGAACAAATCGGTGGCCAGAAGGCCCAAGCAGCGGAATATTCCCAACTGCTACAGTCTCAAACAGTGTCTGCTATAGTTCCTGCTACATTACCTGCTACAGTTCTACACAGTTTCTACTACAGTACCTGCTACATTGCTACTATAGTTCCTACTATAGTGCTTCTACAGTGCTACTATAGTGCATGATATAGTACTGCTACAATGCCTACTTCAATACTTCTATAGTGCCTGGAAAATTAGCCTCTTCCTGGATTTGATCCCGGGTCTCTTGGATGCACTTAAATCTTATTACTATGAATTTATGAAACATACATATATCCTTAAAAGGATTCAAATTTATTATCTATAATATTTTTATTTACTATAATCTATATTGACAACAATCTATAATATTTGATCTTCTCAATGGATAGTAAAATGTTTAACTAGATAGAATGTTTCCAACTAGAATTTTCTCTACAAAAAAGGAAAATGTTCACCATAATGTGTATGATGATTTATGAAGAAATATACACTATGTATATGTATGAATTTATATAAAAAATATTTAGAAGTGAGCATCAAATTCAAGGAATATTTTGTTTTATTTATTCTATAAAAAACTAACATGGTTTTTATTACATGTTCAATAATAGACATTAATGATTTAAAAGTTAGTTTGATATAAATTTTTAAAGTATGATGATGAAATAGAACCAAATAATCTAAAATGTACCTTTGTGAACCAAATATAACTACATATATAATCAAAAGGTATTTAAGTCATTGAAATTTTAAATGATGCTTGTTTTTTTCATTTGAATGGTATTGAATTTATAGGTAACTAATTTTTATCTTTTAAAAGTACTATATTATTGAATGGTATACTATATGATCAAATAGATATAGGTAAATACCTAATATGATTTAAAATGTAATTAAAATATTAATGGTTTTGAATTCATTCATCATATTATTTTTTCCATGAATTAAAAAGATCCCATTTACTTGAAATTTATTTACATTTGTCATGAAAATATTTAGATGATTAATATATTCTGTGATATACATTTTTGGTAATGGATAACTTTTTACATGTTTTCTTATAGAGCTTCCTGTGTATCTCATTTTCTCAATATGATCTAGTTCCAAGTTTGTTGATAGAATATCATAATTCATGAAATATATTACCTTGTGGAAAAACATAGCATTCAAATGGTATTTATTGTTTTTCCATGTGTTTTTAATCAATATTGTACAAGTATTTTTTCATTTCTACAATAGATGTATTTATATCATTTTTAATTCTTGCATGATTATAAAAATACCCTTTTCCATATTTTTTTAGTAGGGGAAACACGTTAATAGAATATAATTATCTAAAACACCATTTAATGGCACATATTATACTATGGTTAGTGATTCATAAAGTGGTCATCAAAATTCATATATTTTTTCTAAATATTTATTCAATCCAAATTTATTTTTATGATTTAATTTTTGACATTAAAATTGATCTTTCAATTTGATATGATATTAAATATTCTTAGTGTTATGGTAGTTTCCTGAGAAAAAATATTTTTGATCAGGGCACTGGGTTTCCTTGAATTTAGTTTCCATCAAAAAAATTATTATTATAATGTTTAAAAATTAGTTGTAAAGTGATATGTTGAAACAAATTATCATCTTTTCTTAAATAGTACTAGTTAGAGACTATTTCATGTATTATATTATGTAAAATGGTCGAAATAATTAAAATTAACCCCACTTTTATGATTTTATTTTACATTAATATTCCTTAATTATAATAATTTTTTCTACAACAAACTTTTTAAATATTATTATTATTTTTTATGTTTAAATTTTCAGTTAAAATGGGATCCCAGGGACAGTACAACGAATGGCCATTAAACAGTCTTTGATATACCAAGATGTATATTATGTTTCTATAAATTTATAATTCACATTCAAGTCAATTCACATTTAATTTATATACATGTTTAGTTTAATAGCAAATATCATGTATAAGATATTTTTATTGACACCACTGTAGTGATTTATTTTAAAAATCATTTTACATGCATAATGAAGGATATTCTGATATATATAACATATATAATCTGATATATATATATACAATGAATTCAATTTGATAGTCTAAATCTATGTAAAAACATCACATATACTGTTAATATAATATAATTTATACATATATTTGATTCTCTTAAATAAATAATCCATATATTCTTTTTCATTAATTATTTTAATTTTAATTTTCAAAGAATTTTTGGATCTAATATTATTTTTTATTTTCAATGATTTAGATGTGTTTTTTTATTTAACTATATTATATATCAGTTTCAAATAAAGTGAATTTTTTGAGTCGAATATAAACATCTTATATGGTAACATTGGTAATATATGATCATACAGACAACAACATTACATTATGAACTCAAACATTAATTTCTTGTAATATTAGATTAGTTCCATAAAAAATTTTATATCTAAAATTTTCCATTATTTAGTATATTGTGAAAAGTCATCAATTTATATGTGGGAATCATTTTCTTGATGATACTATTGAAAAATTCAATTTCAGGATCATAACTATAGAGACCCAAGCCATTTCCATAAAACATTATATGATTTTAAGCATAATTACAGTTCAGATTACAAGCCAATGATCATTAAGTATAGTGTCTTGGAAGACTCGGTACATAAAACATAAATCATGGGGATACAAAAATATCTTTCTTTAATCTCCATAAATAGCTCCTAACTTCCTTTGATCCCTTACAACTGCATTGGGGACCCTGGGAAACACATGAACAAATGGATGAGCTAAAATGCCCAGTAAGGGAATTAACAACATGATACATCTTAAGGACATGATCTAGGAGGCATGAAATAATGATATAAAAATAATGGAACATATGAAATCATATCATATAACCATGGGATCATATAAAAATAGAATCATATAAATGCTTCATAATCGTAAAACATATATTTAGTATGGGTCAAGGATAACCGCCAATCTCGTTTCCCATCAAAACTCATGAGACTTATCTTTACCCAAAGCATTAGAGCACTATATAGGCGAACCCATCTAACCATTTTCATGAATATTCCTTCCAAATAAATAATCATTCATAATCAACCATACATAAACATAAGGGTACCCATGGAAAGAATTGGGTACCATAATCATGACATAAAGCGTAACCAATGGGCGTATCCTGAAAGTTTCCATGAAAGGAATATATTAGAACATAAATGGGCATTCATAACATAAAATAAGAATATAACATGGTTTGTGGTGTCCAAAATAAGTGACAATATATAAGAAATTTATTTTAGAAACATTTTCATTAAAACATTTTCTTGTTGTTTTAAGGAAAATCCTATAAAGCATTAAAAATAGGAAAGAAGAAAATATTTTACATAAAAATAGATTTTAACAAAGAAGGATTTCATAATAAAAAGACTTATTTTATAAAGAATATGGTTCCTTAAAATAAAGGATAGCTCACACATGGAATTATGTAAAAAAGATTAGGGATGTTAATTAAAAATAATTTTTCTAATGGGAAAGTTCAAAGGAAGGAATATTTAAAAAACATGTATATCCCCATAAGAGAGTGATGAAAGGGTTTTGATAAATGAATTTTTTAAAAATAAAAATAATTTATAACATTTAAATAAACTGATAAGATTAATCCATTTTTATATAATGAAAGATAAGGCAACTGAAAGAACAAAGAAGGATCTGGTAGAATTCATTACGATTTATTTGCATGGTATCAAATGTACCTATGAGGACATTATGATAGAGAATATGGGTTCATAATCACTTATAAATCCTCAGGAATGTATGGGGGAGGTGTAAAAACAAACCTCATCATTTTGGATTAGACATAAAAATGGATAGCATAGAGAACAATCTTGATTAAGAGTGAAAAGGAGAGAATCCATTACCATAAATTTGTTGGTGTTCTAGACATGTTATCAATGAAATGAATTAATAAAGTAAGTTTATTAATAAAAAATTCCATAACTTCCTTTATATGTAATTGGTTTTTTAGAATAATTTTATGTTCATTTATTACCATTTTGATTGGTTTTGAGGTTCACTTTATTTGTTCGAGCTTGTTTGTTTACTTGGTTTTAATGACATGTTCTCTTTTATTCAAGTTTAGTTAAACACGTAAGATGAAAGAGGTTGTAAATAATTTAAGTTTTATTCTATTAGTTAAATACATGATATTACATTGTTTTAAATGTAATTTGGTTACTTAGAGTGAAGTCGACTTATTATATAAATCCATAGTGACAACCATTTTTGTTAATTTCAGGTTTGATCACAAAAAACATGTTTTTATTTCAAACTTAATAAAATTTTTACAGAAGGATTACAATACATGAAATAAGTTTTTTTAAATATAATTATCTGGATCAACAATAACACAAATGCTTTTATGACCAGAATTAATGATGGTAATAGTAATTGATAAATGGTTGTCCTTAAATGTGCTAAATTAGCGCATCTCAAACGATTCTTTCATTTCATTCAAAAAAAATGTGGTAAAAGGATAGAAGGTGATAGAATATCCCATTAGCATAAAAAAATCCATTGCATGTATGTTACTTGAGTTAACACACTATTTGGGTGAAGGGAGGTGAGAAAATAAACAAAAAGAAAAGTACATAAAAGAACTGAAGGAATTGGAAAGAGGAATTTATCTCTACAGACATTCCCCTTTGAGAACCTCTTAAGGGAAGAAATTTTGGTATTTTGAAGATGATAGGGGATTTGGGATGTGGGGAAGGATCTTGGGGAGATATTGGGCATAACATTGGTAAGGCACAATGACTAAGAGTATTGAAGAGAGGAGGGAGTGTGGGGGCTTTTTATAGTGGAAGAGAGGAGGGATTTCATAATATTATAATCATTAATTTATTATTTTTTTCACAAGACAAGGAATAGGATGTATTCCATAACCATTAATAGTAACAATTGTATGTTAGTTATATATTTGGGTGCGTACATAGTGGATTTTAACTATAATGTATTTATACGGTAAATTAATGTATTTTTCTATTCACTAAAAATTAAAGTGTTTTATAATAATCTCAAACATTCACCCTATCCATTTTTCGACGTGTAGAAATCAAAAAATAAATTCATTTTTCAAAAAAAAAATTCTCTATATGATTATTTTAATATTTAATTAAAATCAAAATTTATAATCAAAAAAAAGTTTCAAAACATTCATTTACTTAATATAAAAATAGGTATATCATCTTTTAAACATGAATATTATTTATATATTATCATATGTAAGATTACTATTCATTATGATATATAACTATTCATAAGGTTATTTTACTATTCATATGGGTAGGTTACTATTCACCAAAACTAATGTTTTTCTTATCAGACTACAAAAGACTTACTTATTGAAACCGTGTATGTTAGATTTTCAATATTCAAAACACAGAACTGAAAAACTAATGTTTAAATGACACTTAGCACTAAGTAGTTCATTATGTTGTGTTTTCATGAGATTTTATTTCATATTTTATGAGAATGGGATTTATATTGAAAAAAATTGGGTCATTATATTATTCCCCCCTTAAGAAATTTCTCCCTCAAAATTTTGTTTTACATTATAAGCCATAATAAGGTGGGTGTACTTTTCCTTCATTGATTCCTCTAGTTCCCCTGTTACCTCCTCGTACATATGGTTTCGCCATATTACCTTGACAGATGAGTAGTCTTGTTGCAAAGAACATTGTCTCTACCATCCAAGATCTCCACTAGACACTCATAGAAAATATCATCCTCCAACTATACCACCTATGAAGATATTACATGTGAAGGGGCTGGTATGTACTTCTTTTAGAGGGATACATGAAAGACATCTTGTACATTCGACATGGTAGGGGGATGTTTCAGTCGATAGGCTACAACTCCAACTCAATAAAGGATTTCAAAGGGGTCGATGTACCTGGGACATAACATCCCATTCTTTCAAAACCTAATGACCTTATTACATTGATATATGCGTAGAAATACCATGTCTCCAACTTTGAACTCTAGGTCTCATCTACGATTGTCTGCATAACTTTTCTGTTGACTTTGGTCTTCCTTGATATGATGCTAAATTTGTTTCACCTTCTCCTCCATTACTTCGACCATTTTATGTCCTAGAATCTTACACTCACCAACTTCATCCCAACATTCCATTTTTCATCTCTTTTCCCATAAAGGGATTCATTTGGTGCCATTCAGAATCTCGAAAAGAAACTGTTGTTATAGGAGAACTCAAATAGCAGAATATGTTTGTCCCATCCTCCTTTGAATTCATATAAAATGATATCCACATATCTTCCAGTGTCTGAATAGTTCACTTAGATTGGCCATCATTTTGAGTATGATAGGCTGCACTGAAGTTTAGTTCATTGATTAGAGAATGTTAGAGACTTTTCCATAACATTGTATAGAGTCTCAGATTGCAATTGGATACAATAGATAGTGGTACTCCATGCAGTATTACACCTCTTTTGATGTAAATCAATTCAATTTGATCCAATAATATGTCCTATTGAATTTCGATAAAGTGTTTTATCATTGTAAGACGATCTACAAAGACATATATATCATTGTTTCCCATGGATTTCCTTGGATGTCAAGTGACAAAGTCCTTGTTAATGTTCTCCCACATCCATTATGGTATGGGTATTTGTTGCATAATCCCCTTATAATTTTGCCTATAAACCATCACTTACTGACCTACCAGGCACTTTGATGTATATACAACAATCTCCCTTTTCATATTGTCCAACTAAAAGTTTTCTTGAAGATCTCGATACATCTTTGTGCTCCCTAGGTGGATAAAGAAGGTTGAGCTATGTGCATCATTCGGAAGCTTCTTTTATATCTCTGGATCAGATGGTAAACATAATCATGTCCCAAATATTACCACTCCTTCCCCATGATCCTTAAACATGGAGGATTTCCCATTTCTGATAGCTTCCACCCTTTTCTAAATTTATACATCTTTTCATTGAGCATCCTTTATTTTCTATAAGAGGTAAGGTTGAGCTATAATTTGAGAAAGGATTGATGATCTTCCTCCCTTGATGATTCCAATATCCATCATTTTAAATTATAAAAATATCAGATCCTTTTTAATTATCATCATTGATAAACATGAAAGATCCTTTCTACATATGGAATCTGCCACCTTGTTTGCCTTACCGGGATGGTAATGGATTGAGCAGTCATAATCCACAATGAGCTCTATCCATGTTCTCTTGTTCATGTTAAACTCTTTTAGTGTGAATATATATTTGAGACTATTGTGGTTATTATATATCTCACACTTCTCCCCATAGAGAAAATGAGGCAAGATTTTCAACTCAAAGAACACTGACGCCAACAACAGATCATGCGTCGAATAGTTTTCCTCGTGGATTTTCACCTACCTTGTGGCATAGCCAATCACTTTATCATTTTTCATTACACACAACTATATCCCTTTTTAAAACCATTACTATAAACCACATAGAGTTCTACACCTATAGGGAGTTCGAGTAATGAATCAGGGATATGCCTCTTTTTCAACTCCTTGAATTAGTCTTCACATTCTTGTGTCTGGACAAACATTACTCCCTTCTATTTTAGCTTTGTCATTTGGTTTGATAATCATGAAAAATTCATCACAAATCTTTGATAATACCCAACTAGACCGAAAATGTTGCAGATCTCCATTACAAAAGTTGTCATCGACCACTATTCAATTTCATTCATCTTAGATGGGTCCACAGATATCCCTTTATTGGTGATAACATGAACCAGGAATGATACATCCTCCATCTGGAACCCACATTTACTTTACTTTTCATAAAAATTCTCCATTAGAAATGTATTTAACACATTCTTAAAATTCTCTTCATGTTCCTCCTTTCTCATGGATTATATAAAAATGTCATCAATAAAGACTTCCAAAAATTTGTTAAGGAAATATCTAAACACTATATTAATTAAATCCTTGAAAATTGATGGATAATTAGTGAGTCCTAAGGGAAACACTATGAACTCATAATGTCCATACCTCATTCAAATAGATGTATTTGGAATATCTTCCTTCATCACCATTAATTGGTGATACCCCGACCGAAGGCCCATCTTAGAAAAATAACTAGCCTCATGAAGATGATCGAACAAGTCATCTTAATGATGAAGGGGATACTTTTTCTTTATCAGGATTTTATTGATCTCATTATAATCAATTCATAGGTGCATTGATCCATTCTAAATCTTGATGAAGAGGACAGGAAAACCCCACAGTGAAGCACTCTGGCCTATAATACCCTTATCCATATTCTCTTGTAACTAATTCTTTAACTCTTCCTGCTCAACTTTGGCCATTCTATAAGGTGACTTTGATATTGGCATAGATATAGGGATAAGATCTATTGATAACTCAACCTCTCGGTTAAGAGGAAGACAAGAAAACTCTTGAAGGAAAAAATTAGTGTAATCCCTCATGATGGGAATGTATTCAAGAATGATTATCTCTTTTGTCTCAATCATTTGAGTAAGATATTCTTGCTCATAAGGCAGAAATATCTACACATGAGACGAAGATTCTAAATGAGACTCATCTTCCTCCTTACACTACTAAATAATTAGAGGATGCTTTGGGATTTGAAAAGTGATCTCCCTTTCCTGACATTTGATATTGGATTTGTATAATAATAGTCAATCCATGCCCAAGATAGGGTCAAACTCCACTAAAGGAAGTATGAAGAGATTTTCTGGAAGGTTCTGTCCACAAATGATAACTGGGGAGGAGTTATAAACCATGGATGCAATGATTTCCCAATTCCATATTCTCACATATTAATTTTTCTCCAAATTTTGAGGTGGTGTTTAAATATTACTACTAAACATGAATGATATGAAAGAATTCTTAGAACTAAAATCAAATAGCACGTTTTCTATTCAAAAATGAATAAAAAACCTACCTGTCACCACATCGTTGTCCGGCTCCACCTCAACAGTAGTGATTGAATAAGCCCTTCAATGTTGCCTTGGAGATTGTGGCTGATTGCCTTTGACAAATCTCGGCTTACGGAAATTTCTTGCATAATTCCCATGTTCTATGTAGTTGTAACACTACACTACAGGTTGAGTGTTTATATGAACATTCCTTTATTCTTCAACATTAATGGGATTTTTCATATTCCTTTAGAAATTCTTGGCCAGATGAACAAACATTATATTTGAAGTAATTATTGGTTCCCATCAGACAGTTACCCGGATGCTTCATCCCAAACAATTTACAACAGAAAAAGTCAGGTTTCTTTTTATCATGGGATTTTTTTAATGAACCACCCATGTTGTCCTCAATTTTATGATTCCTATCACTGGGCCCACATAACCAATAAGAGTGTCCAATATTTATTTCATCCTTGAGGGAACAACAGACAAATATCTTCATAACTATTGAATTCTGTAATCACCAATAGTTTTTATATACTCTTATTTAGTCCAATAAAGAAACGATACACATTTTTTTCAGTGTTCATGAAAATTCCATAGGCGTACCAAGAAAGCATTTTAAAGTTTTCTTCATATGCCCCAATGGACTCATCTTCCTTCTTCTTAAGCCCAGGGAACTCTCTTTGCATCTTGAGATGAAGGGTTCAAGGAGAATATTTGTTGAAAAACATCATATTGATTTCCTCACAATCCATGAAATCAATTTCCTCTTCGGAATTTTTATTCTTGATCAGTGTCCACCCCTGATCAGATTCCCCATCAAAACGATAGACATCTAGTACAACCTTCTCTTCTTCAATGCACTGGATGATGTATATTATCTTTTCAATGAATTTAATCCATTGTTCCGCGAAGATGGGATCTGAAGATTCACTAAACATGGAAGGAATTTCCCTCATGACTGATTCTATGGAGAAATTCTCTTTCATTGGAGGAGGAGGGTGTTCTTCTTGATTCAAGTTATTTTTCTTAACTCGAGCCAGCTGAGAAAGTACTATCATGAAGTTTTGAGTACCCTCTAATGTCATATCAGGCCGATAATTAGAACAATCTTCACATTTCCTATCACATTGTTTATTGGAACATGTTCTTCTATTTCCCACCATTAATTATGAAAAATAACGTATAAATAGAGGTCTTGAATATATAGATATTGAGTATAAAAATTGAAACTTTGAACATAAAATGATAAACTTATAAAAAAGAATTATATCCTAACTTGTGATTCCTCATAAATATATCATGTTTATCCAACAATATATTTGTTAAAATATATTCTTATAGTCTTTTTTGTACCTTAATAATTGCTTGTACGGAGCTCATGAATATTCCAAAGAGTGCAGTAAGGCCCGTTTTCATGCACCAGCTCTTGTACGAGTCAAGCTCAAAGTGGTGTTTTCGGGTTTTACCCCTGGGTATATCTATTTCACAACCACCTCTACCTACTTCTATCCATGCAGATATGTGTTTTTTTATAAACCACTTACTCAATTCTCACCAAAATTAAGGGATGTTTTTTTATATATATTCTCATCCTTAAGTTTCTCACTGTGGTGCTCTATTCCTAATCTCAAAAAATAACTAAGCCTACTTCTGATACCCACTTTAGTGACCTACAACTTTTCTATATAACATTACATGATTTTGGGTATAATTAAACCTCAGATTACCAGGCAAAGATCGTTAAATATAGTTTCTTGGAAGACTACGTATATAAAATATTTTTCATGGTGCTAAAAATGATTCTTTATTTAATCACCATAATGAGCTCATAACTTCCTTTGAGTCCATACATTTTCATAGGGTACCCTGGGAAACACATGAACAAAGTGATGATCTATGAAGCCAAGTAAGGGAATGAACATAAGGATACATACTAAGGACACGAACTAGGAGGAATGACATAATGATATCCCAAGCATGGGACATATGAAATCAAATCACATAATCATGGGATAATATAAACAATGAATCATATAATTGGGTCATAATCATAAAACATATCTTTAGTACGGTTTATGGCTAACTGCCAATTATATTTCCCATTTTAGTATTCGTCAAGGCTAATCGCCAGTCCCATTTCACATCGCACCTCATGAGACATAAAATTACCCAATGAATTTGAGTTCTATTTTGGTGCACCCATCTGAAATTTTTCATTAATATTCTTGGATCAAAAATAATCATTCATAAAAAACCATACATAAAAAGAAGGGTACCTTGGGAAAGAATGGGATACCACAATCATGACATAAAGCATAAACAATTGGAATATCATTAAAGTGTCTATGAAAGGAAGGGATTAGAACATAAATTTACATTAATAAGGTAAAATAGGCGTATAAAATGGTAATTGGTGTCAAACACAAGTTACAACATATAATAAACATATTATAGAATCATTTTCATGAAAACATTTTTGTGCGGATTTATAGAAAATCCTATAGATCTTTTAAAATAGAAAAGAGGACAATATTTAATATCAAACCAAAATTGAACCAAGAAGGTTTTAATAATAAAAATACTGATTTTATAGAGAAAACATTGGCTTTTAATATAGTAATTAGTTCACTTGAAATTGGGTAAAAATGATTTGGTATGTTCCATTAAAATTGGTCTTCTTATCGGAAAGTTCTATAGAGGGAATCATTTAAAAAAATATATATCCACGAAAGAGTGTGATGAAATGGTTTTGATAAATTAATTTTGTAAAACTAAACATTATTTATAATATTTACATAAATATATATCTTAAATCCATTTTTATATTAAGAAATATAAGGCCACTCGAAAGGACAATGAAGGTTCGGGTATAATTCGTTACTGTTTATTGGAATGGTATCAGGTGTACCTAATAAGGCTTTATTTGAGAGAAAAAGGTTTTCTAATCACATATAAATCATGAGGTAAGTATGGGAGAGGTGAGAAAATATACCCCATAATTTGGGACTACACATAAAAAGGCATATCATAGAGAACAATCATGATTAAGAGTGAAATGAAGAGGATCCCTTACCTTAAATCCATTAGTGTTCTCCACCTATTAAGAATGACCTGATAAATCAAATTATGATTGTTAATTAATAATTAAAGAACCTATTATATATATAATGGGATTAGTGTAATCATTTTATGTTCATTTATAACAGTTTTGATTGGTTATGAGGTTCAATTTCATTGTTCGGGCTTGTTTGTCTACATGGTTTTAATGACAGGTTTTCTTATATTCATGTTTGGTTAAGATTTTAAGATAAAATTGGTTGTCCATAATTGATTTAATATTTTATTAGGTAAAATCCTGAAGATTACAAGGTTTTATATTTAATTTGGTTACATAGAGTGAATTCGAATTATAATATAAAACCATAGTGACAACCATTTTGGTTAATCGGTGGGTTTGATCACAAGGAACATGTTTTTCTTTATAAATTAATACCATTTGTACAAAATTACATATAATAATCTAGCTCAACCATAATACAAATTGTTTCATGACCAAAATTCAAGATGATCATACAAATTGATAAATAATTGTCCTTGAATGATATAAATTTGCACATCTCAAACAGTGCTTTCATTTCATTCAAATAAAAGGTGGGGAAATGATATAAGATGATGAAATATCCCATTAGAATAAAATAATCCATTAAATTTATGTTACTAGAGTTATCATACTATTTTGGTGAAGGTATGTGGTGATAGAAACAAAAAGAAAAGAACTTAAATTAAATGAAGGAATTGGAAAGAGGAATTTACCTCTTGAGACATTCACCTTTAAGAACCTCTTAAGGGGAGAGGTTTCGGTATTTCGAAGAGGCCTGGATATTATGGACATGGGTAAAGAGATTGGGGAGATATTTGAACATTATTTTGGCATGGCACAAGTCTTGATAGTTCAGAAGAGAAGAGGGAGTGAGGGGGGGGGGTTACAGTGGAAGAGAGGAGGGATTTTATAATATTATAATCATTAATTTATTATTTTTCACAATAAAAGGAATAGTAAGTATTACATGAACATGAATAGTAATAAATGCTTTTGAGTTCTATATTTGGGTGCTTACATCACTTTTGATGTCAAGAATAGTGGATTTGAACTATAATATATTTATACTGTATATTAATGTATTTTACTATTCATTAACAATTCACGTATTTCAGAAAAATATCAAAATTTTACCCTAACCATTTTTCGTCATGTAGAATAAAAAAATTAAATCCATTTTTCCAAAATAAATTTCTATATATGATTATTATAATATTTAATGAAGATTATAATTTATTATCAAAAACCAGTTTTAAAACATTCATTTACTTATTATAAAATATAGGTATATCATACTTTCAACATTAATATTGTCTATATATTATCATATATAAGGATAATATCTATTACGGTATACAACTATTAATAAGGGTATGTTACTATTCATAAGGGTATGTTACGATTACCCAAAAATTATGTTTTTCTTATCGAACTCTAAATAACATACGGATAGAAACCGTGTTTGTCATATTTTCAAAATTCATAACACAAAAGTGAAAAAAATATGTTTAAAGGTCACTTAGCACATAGTAGTTCATTATGTTGTGTTTTCATTTGATTTTATGACATATTTATATAAATGTAATTTCTATTGAAAAGCATTGGGTCGTTACTACACCAGATACATTTTAAATTTCAATGTTTTTGATTCATGAAATTATGATGTTTGTTATATTTTTTTCTCAATTAATCAACACATTGGTATACTTATGAATTTTTATATTTAATCTAACAAAATCAGACAATTTTATTGACATTCCACATAAATCAGTTCATACATTATGTCAAAAATTTTTATAGGTAAACAATCGATTTAATTTATACGAATCAATACATTATATACATTATGTATTTTTATTCTTCTATCAATTACAACAATTAAAATTTATAAAATTTGGTTTTTATTTTTCTCTACTTTTTTCATGTCCCAATTTATTAATATTTCATTTATATGTATTTTTTATTTTTTATTATTTTACGTATTCCAATATTCATGTTCCTATTTTATTTTTTTCTATGTAGGGAATCTATATATTCAAATTCATAACATCATCCATGTTTTCTATTGAAAATATTTTTTCCTACTATATTTACAATGACCATGTTAGTTATGATTAAATTTATTTCCTATATATATCCTTATATACATCATTATGACCATTCATCTAATTCATTCACTTATACCTCAACATGCGTATATTTTTTTTCTTTTTATACATATTTCTATAGTTTGGATAAAGGCTATGATATTCCTGGAAATCACGAGGTTAAAGATTATATGTTCTTGGAATCATGATATACATGTCTGTTTAATCCACTTTTACTTTTAATATGTATGTCTCATATATTATTTTAATAATTTATTAATGTCTTCTTGAATATTAATACTCTTCCACAAAAAAATTATTCCATAATTTTTTGAGTTAAATAATTCTTATGAAATAAGATTTCAATTACAATTTTTTATTAATGGGAAATAAATAAAAATACATCCGGGTGTTATACTATGGATACAGTTCTAACCCAGATATCACAATAAATGTTTCTTTATTAGAATTCCATCAATGCGTTGTAGTGTATATATTCTCTAAGTTTATGAATCAATCATAAGAGTATAGACAAATAAATTTATGAGTTGTGATAAATATATAATTTTATGAATGTAAAATACCTAACAGAATATGAATAACAAGGTTGGAATGTTAAAAATAATTTACTCTGATATGTAACTTTTAGTTAATCTTCATTATCAAAGTCTATACAAAAATCTCTAGAATAGAAAAAAAATTATTAATAGATAAAATATGATTAAATTAAACAAATTATTATATATCAATATCTTGGTGATTGTTTCACATAAAACTATATATATATATATATATATATCAGGTTATGAAAGATAGTATATTGTAAATTGAATTATAGTTTGAGAAACTGTAATATAATGTACCACGTAGTGATAATGTTAAACATTATATATTCTGGTATATGGTCATGTGTATGTAGTTTATTATTTATAGAATCATATGATGAAGAAAATGATCTATAAACATGAAATGTATATATATTACATTATATTTTTAATCATTTGAAAAACATTCATTGACAACATGAAAATGTGTATTATTTATGTTTTGGTATTAGAATTGGTGTAATAATAACCATAAACATCTTTCTATGATTGTAAATAATAATGATTCTATAAAAGAATAATCCCATGAAAATGAATTTGTTATGCTTTAAATATTATTTTATTTTATACAATACTTTTATATTATAATAATTAAAATTATGTATGTATTAAAGTATTTTTATAAGAATGGATATAAACGTTATCACAGTAATTAGAACCATTAAATTGATAATGTGATTGTATTGTAGGATGTTTTTATGAATAAGAATAAAGACATTTAGTATCAAATTCAAAAAATTTATATTTCTGTAAGTGTATAAGTATTAGCATAAACAATACCATAGAGATAAGCATAGGTATGTATGTATTAAATATTTGTATATTCATGGGAATAAGAATATATAAAAGTACATTCATGGAATTATATATTATATTATTATAGTATTCTTATATTATAATTGAATCATAAGTAGAATCACAATAAAAATTCATATATTTTAATATCTGATTAGGTGTACTTATTATAGTATTTTAATCCTTTAGTATTTTATATGAATAAAATATAGCATAAGTAGATGGAATCTAAGAATGGAAAAAACGTTTGTATAATAGTATTTTTGTTAATATAAAAATTTTTATTTGAATAAACATAATCCTATGTATAAGGATATATATACATTAGTTTTTAGGTAGTATTATCTTTCTATATTTTAGAATTTTAAAATTTTTATATATTTAGGCTGTTTTATATTAAAATAAAAAGTTTAATTTTTATGCTTTATAACATCCTAACATGTTACTTTTTCTAATTATTTTCCTATTTGTGCATGAATTTTATTTAAGTCCAATAAAATTGATATTCATATATGTGTCATAGAAGAAATTACATGTAATTGAAAAATATATATGAGAATTTTTATTGTATACTTATATAAAGCAATACAGAAGAGGTAATATTAATTAAAAAGACATTTCATATCTGCATGTAAACTTGTTAGGAATTTTGTTTGAAACAAATAAATGAAATATTAATCTCAGGTGCATACCACAAGGGTTTTATCCCTTCTAGAAAAATAAAATCATGAATTATACAACTCTACATTGGTAGAATGATGTTCTAAAAACATCCTGAACTTTGTAAGAAATAAAATATACCAAAAAACTAATAAAATGGTAAAATCTATGAAAAAAATATATAATCAAATATGATTATAAATAAAATAATAATTGTAAACAATCAAAATATTTTCGGAAGTCCATGAACATAACTTCAAGACTTATGCAAGATTACAAAATTTCAAATCACTTTTATATTGTGTGTTGTAAGTAGACAAAGTTAATGATATTTCACACATATTTAGTAATAATGATTCTACGTAACTGTATAAACAGAATGTATATTAAGTAATTGAAATTGTTTACATATTTCATATAAACATCACTTTAAGTATATGATAATGAAAAAATAAGGAAATTGAATTCATAAAAATAAAAGGCACATGTACTTTAATATAAACAACATTATATACTGCCATGTAAAAAACAACGTAATTTCAATTTCAGTAAATTAGAATTCAATTAAATCTTAAATATAAACTATAGTAATTTTTTTATTTAGATGGTGATTTAAATAGGAATGTAAACATTCAATCTCAGTATAATAAAAAAGGTAATATAAATTATAATATAAAATATGATATAAAAGAAAATATAAATAGAAATTTTAGATTATGATAAATCATAAGAAATTAAATTGGATTCTTTAACAAGAAACGACGTGTCTATTAATTTCATCTACTATATAAATGTTATATTCATGATGTAGTTAATGATAATGAAGAAGCATAATGTATATTATGTGATCCAAATTGGATGGATAATTATTATAAATAGAAAATTCTAGTAGAAAATATAGGTAATGTGTGTGTAATGATACTCCATGAATATTAAATAAATCAAACAACAAGAATATTCTATATATGAAAAATTGATATATGAGTGTAAAAAATTAATAAACATGCGGTGAATTATACACATATTGAAACTTAAAAGTGAATTTAATTGAATGTTCCTTGAATATTTATATAAAAATGGTATATTGCAAGAAATGAATGATATGAAATAAGAAATATATATATACAGAACATAAACATGGATATAAATGATGAAACATTAACATATAAATGTAAAAAAATATTAAACATAAAGTGAATTATACATGTATTGGTCACATGTTCAACAGAAATGGCATCACAAAATATTAATGGTGAGGAAATACGAAGACCCACACGAGTTAGGGTTCACTGAAATTACAGAAAAGGAAAGAATAAAGTAATTGAACCTTTCAGGGTGAGGAAGAGCTAGAATTGAGAGATAATTCACATACTAATTTTTGAATTTGGACTATCAATAGATAAAGGTACTAGGAATAAAGAATTGTTCCCAATGAAGTGTTCCTGAAAAAAAACTAATGGAAATTAGTAAGATAAAATGGAAGCAATTTGTGAGTGGTTCAAAAAGTACCATGGCATCATTTTCTTTGTGGATGTCTTGATGTTGTGAGAAGTTTATGTAAGAAGTACTAGAAATTTGATGTTATCCAATCCAAACATTTCAGCAAGATAGTGAATATGAGAGGAAAACAAAACCTTATATGAATGGGTAATCAGAATAATATTTAGTTGGAGATAGAGTTTCGAGGTTGGTGGTGTAGTTGTGTCAAAGATACATTAGAGGAGGAGGATCAAAGGGAGGTGTGGTGGCCTTTTTAAAGATGCGTCGATAGGTATGTGAGGCATATAGATGTGGGGAGGCCATGTTAGAGACGCGCCTATAGGGAGGCGAGGAGGCCGCATTTGACCCACACTAAATGGTAGGTGGGATGGCTACATCAGATCCACCTTAGAGGAGGAGGATCATCATGAGAAGATTTATGGAGAATAGGAAGCACTAGATGGGAGCATATAAGGAGTAGGTGATATCAATCATTGGAGATAGGGTGGATGGATCTATTGGGAGGAGTGAAATGGTATGAATATCAACAAAATATTCAAAAAACCCGTGGAAAAAGATAGTCTATTTCGATTATTTTAATAAAAAATGGATATATGTTTCTGTATATATGGTGTTTTTTGTACTTATGATCGAGTTTTCTTAAGGATGACTCCTACATTTGGGAAATAATGGCTACATAATTAATGGAATCTTTCGCCATGTTTGTTTAGACCATTCATGGGTTTTGAGAGTATAGGGAATGTGGGATACCATTTAGATATTCCTCTAAGATACAGAGTTATGCGTGAAAAGTTTATTGTTTCTAATTTTTTGAGGTACATGCCTGATCTCAAACATGTGATTTACTATAAGGACATTATTTTGGATCACAACACATTGTTTATGGATCACCTAGTGTAAATCATAGATTAAAGAATGTTTTTTCAGAGAATATATTGCCACATTTCAATGTCCTTCATCAGAATGAACAAATTCAATATTAGGTAGGAGAGCATGAGTTTTATGTTCAAGAATAATGGACCATGTTGTTCAACCAAGGATATTCGAGGCACTTACTGTGGGTGAAAAGCTAGTATGGGGGATTTAATTTCCTCGAATTTTAATGTATCATTGTTTTAAATGGTGACTTATTTTTGTCTTATTTATCATACATGGAGGTATTTATTATTGGTAAAGGGGATTTTAATTTAGTTATAGAGGATGGAGTACTTATTGGGCTATAAAATGGAAAAAATAAGACTATCGGCTAGCTGGTTGAGTGAATTGTACATCCTATGGTGATGGTAGTAGTACATTCATTTCTACAGTTTCTATTTAACATTCAGTGGCCAAGTAAATATGCTTGGGTTCTTCTTAGGAACATAAACAAGACAATATTACCCATATTTAGGAGTCATTAACGGAATTTTCATTCTTGTAATATAATTTTATTTTTATGATAACTTTAATCCTAATCTGACCCTAATGCAGCTAGAACCTCTAGGAAAGATCTCCCTTGATGATCTATCATTCCTCATACTCACCTATTAAGTCTTTAAATTCTCGATAAATCCAAGGAATCTATAAATTATTTATATATCCATTCTAATCCAAGTTATTATATATACCCAATAAATTATCGTAGATATAAGACATGTATTAAGTTATAATTTAAATTAGTAAATTCTATAGGAATCACATGGTTGTTAGTAGTAGGAAATCATGTCTTGATTCCTTTGACATGAGTCCCACAATAGGTTTTATGGGTTCTTGGATAACGAATATAAACCATAACTATTCTCTTCACTATTTCAATTCCTTTTCATTGGTTGTAGGTATGTGATTCAATCTATGTCCAGTGAGCCCTTGTGAATAAAACACATATGATTCATTGATTCAAAGAGGACAATATTGGGGTAGATTGTATATAACCCAAAATATATCTTAAAAAGTGGTATCAAAGGGTTGGTTTTGGGGTTAATTTCTCGCTTTGTATAAGTATGGAAAACAATTTTCAACCACAGGGGAATTATTATCTTTGAGGATAATAATTTTTAAATATGGAAAAGTTTTATGCAACACTATATAACATATTTGGGAATTTATGTTTATATAGATGACATTTACAACATCTCCACAATATATAGGAACTCCAACATCACCGTAACCTTCGAATTATCCTTTAAAAAAGAGAACTAGAATTCTATCCTACATTCCAAAGAGAAGTACAATTTCACTTATCTCTAGTTCATATATTCTCTATGATTACTACATCCCTAGGATAAATCATACTATTAAATAACATCTTTAATTACCATTCCCTATATTTATATAATTCATGAATTAAGGTCTTCAAAAAATAACCAAAAACATCCATAAATTGTCCATAAAAACTAATATAAATACCCATGGGTCATCACAATATGTTTTACTAGATATAATAACTCACACATTGAAAAGGAATGAATCATGTCATGATACACAAATTTTGACCATTTCCCCTACACCATGTTGAGCTCCATGGTTATATCCCCCTATTGTACTCTATTTTTAATAAGAAAGTTTCTCTGAGCCATGATCCTTAACCCAACTATATTGTGACTCCCCATGTCACACAAGTGAACACCTAGAAATAAATTCTTTTCCCCACTTCCATATGTGTTTTACCATGGATTATAGGTGAATCCCCAGATCACCACACCTTTACCCATTGATTGGGCTCTTTTATTTCTTTTTTTGATTGTATTTTTCGAACTGACCATGGATTCCCTGAACCCTCACTATGAAAATGCTTTAACATCTCATGTCTTATAGGGTATATCATTTTCAACCACACCAAGTAAAATGGTATGTTCTCACCCATGTTGGACTCCTTAATTTCAACATTCCATATGGAGCGTTCATGGACTCTCTAAATATATCTTTATCCACCTACACAATGAAATTGAATTGGGTGAGGTACTAGATGTGGGGATGTCCTAATTCACCAAACACGAGAGGCTCTTTCCATCAACATTCTGTGAAGCATCCATTATCCAAATTGTCAAAAAAACCAAAAAATACTTATGGGGGATTTATTCTAACAATATCACCTTTTAGGCTTGATTACAACACTTCAAACACTATAATATACATTTAATACATTTGAAAACACCACAGTCACTATGTGTATCAATGATCCACTAATCACCTAATCTAATCTCATGTGATCCATGGTCAGTGTGAAAAAATAAAATTGAGTGAAAATTTTTCCACATATACAAACCATGAATTTCTTCAACAACCACACATGTCTCATGCTAATTTTTTATTTTACTACTCTCACCCTTTTCACTTCTACCCCTTTGTGATGTCTAGACCTTGGAGCCACTGAATAATTGCCCGAGCTGGTTGGCCACATGCCCTCAACCCTGCCTCCCCATATGCCTGAGGTTTCTGACTAGTAGCGATGGTCCAGTAAGTCAGTCTAGGGGAGAGTATAACCTCTTTTATCATAATAAAACACCAACATAATCAAATAACCCAAACCATGTGCATAAGAATATAAATATCCAGAAAAAATCCATGTCATATGATAACCAAAACATGAAAAGACAATTCTCAAATGAAAGGTAAAACATGCTATGGCAATGAAAATGTCATGTGTCTAGAATAAAACGGTATGTAAAGACACAACAACTCCCAATAGGGTCTCGATCCAAGTATAGTTCCCTATCCCATTCTTCAATCCCAAACAACAAACTATCCCAGGGCCATGATCTTATCATATCCTGCAAAAACAATTTGTACTCAGATGCTGATCAGGTGGGGTGAATACAGTGTGACTAAAAGTCGGTAGGCCCCCACAAACCGTGTCTAAAACATGTCCAGTCAAAAGAAAGTGCATGCAGAAATATAAAGAAATAAATACATGCATAATCTAAACAATTGTCTAATTATAATTTAATCATTAATCATCACATTAGGCCCAATTTTTATTCATGTTTCCTAATTTAATAATCATTCAATATCATTTGTTATTTGGCATATGTCGTCATTACTATCACACCAAACCTTAGTTGAATCATAGTATGCTATTATCATTCATTCGGAGTTGGTCATCATGCTACAACCACAACCTCATTGAGTTTAGGTCATAATTCCTAGAAAAGATTTTCTCATTCGGTGTAGGTTGTCATGGCTAGAACACCATAATATCATGCTTTGATAACAACTGGAGAGGAACACCATTTCAATGTCCCAACATCTAAGAGAAACTGAACGCCATGTCTTAAACCACAAAAATCTCATCCATTTAATCATTCTTTAATTAATAATAATTTTTTACATTATTCCATTAATAATCCATCGATTTTTTAAACATCTCAATGGCCATTAGTTGACACAACAATTAACTAAGCACACAATCAATTAATTAATTCATCAATTAATTAATCAACCAACAAAATTATCATTAAAATATTAATTATTTAAAATTAATTATCCATATCCAAACTCAAAATTTCATAATAAATTCTTACAATTAATTATCTTTGATCAACATTATGAAAAATAATTAATTCTCACAATTAATTCTCTTCTATCAACATCATGGTACATAATTAATTATCTTACATGGAATACATAATTTTTTCATAATTAAATTCCCCCAATTAATTATCCTATCACAATCAATACAATATATCAATTAAAATATCTCAACCCATAAAAATCTCTAAAATATCTAATTGGGTATCCCCCCTTCGTTTTTTCCGCTATTCAATTCCCAATTAATTACTGAGGGAAACTCAATTCAATTCGACATACCAAATAACTCCAATTTTGGAAATAATTAATCAAGAGAATATATAAAATCCTAAACATGTAGTAATATCAGAATCATGACTATAAGAGTTCTATTTAGACCACCAACCTTAGTTTATTGATAGATGTTAGCCCAATGGAATTCCCCAAAATCTGATCGGCAAAACGTCGTCGATCAACCTTCAGATCTAAATCCATAAATCCAAAATTAAGAACAAATTCATCAAGATAGTAAAAATCTATATTTATATCCAAAATCCTAGATATAGAACTCAACCCATATGTTTATATCAAAAAAAACATTGGATATCATCCATGGAATGATCAAATAAAGATAGTGAAAAGAACAAGATAATCAATGGGACGAAATCCATTTACCGGGGGAGGGTAGATCTTCAACCCGAGCATTCAATCTAAAAGAACGATTTTTGGATCACCTTGAAATATCTTCAAGAGGATTTGGAAACACCTAGAGTTCTTCAAGCTCAAGAAAAGGTCGAATTAGGGAGGTTTTGGAGGTTCATGGGGGGTTAAAAACAAATTTTCATAATAAAATGGGCCACACACACAATTTCCCATGTGAGGCTGCATGTTTAAAATGAATCATGCATCAACCGTGCGGTCTTACACTACCCGCATGTATTGATGGTGCATGGTTAGAAAACCAGGAACCCACCATGTCGACTTCCATTGTCCGCATGGTTAGCTTGCGCATGATTTTTCCAAATCATACGTAATCTTTACACAACTGCATATCTCCACTATTCCTTAGAAACATCACCTAAAAAATGCCCATGTCATAATCCATCTTGAAAGTACTTAATAAATAATAAAATTACATTAAAACACACCTGATATTTTCCCAGAAAAGGTCGGGGTCTTAGAATCTCCCCATTTTATAATAGTTCATCCTCAAGCTATACTCCCAAACTTCTCTAAGATTCTAGTCCAAAAGGATTGGGCTATTGAACCCTCATGTCTTCTTCCCATTCACATGTTTCCTCTTGGGAAATTCAATTTTTCTATAACAAATTATCTAACAACATTGTGTTACCACATAACAAATTCTCACTGCAACCCATTACACGTATTAGATGGTCTTAAAAGGATGTATCCACCTTGGGGAGAACCACTTCAACATAAATAAAATGAGAAGGGTTCAGATGATACCTTTATAGTTGCGAAACATGGAAAAAGTAATGAATAATGCTGAATTTCTATGGAAGAGCTAATTGGTATGCCAGTGGCCAAATACTCTCCAGCACCTCAAAAAATCCTATGAACTAGGGCACTCCGACATCCCATATTTCGATGGGTGTAAGGTCGTACATAACTAAACCAGTGTACCATAAGCCTTATGTAAGCATTACTAGAAGTGAGAAGTGAAGCATGAATCACGATCTGAAACTATAGTTTGTGGTACCCTATGCAAATGAACTATCTCACTCACCTACATTTATCCCAAATAATCTATTATAACGGTTTTGTTTTATAGGAAAAAAGTGTGCAACCGTCATTAGTCTATCCCTACTGACCCAAATTGTACAATTATTCGTAGTAGTATCTGGATGTCCCACCATGAAATCCATATCCATATCATCCAAATTTTATTCCGAAATAGGTAATAGTTTCAATAGGACTCTAGGTCATTGATGCTCTGCCTTCACTTGCTGATAGGCGGATCACCTTGTTTCAAACCTTACTATCTTCTTTTTCATGCCTGGCCACAAAAACTATTGTCGTAGGTGATGGTTCATTTTTTTAACCCATGATGTACCTCCCAATACGAGTCATGGAATTCTCACATGATTTCCACTCACGTAATCGAAGGCACCAAAACCTAATTTTTCATGTAGATGATTTCATCCTCATCTGTTATCCTTCCTGAAGGAGTATCCCAACAATCAAGGATTTCCCCTCAAGGATAAACAATATGGATCCTCATATTGTATGTCCTAATTTGTCTCATGTGTGTAGGCACCACTGTAATATAAATCAGATTTATCCTCTCTCGACTCTTCTAGACTACCACATGAATTTCTGCTAGAAAAGTCATCATCTTCCACTTTGCACTCGACTCATGTACATCTGAGTTTGAGTTTTCCTCCTCAAGGAATCTACCACACCATTCCCCATTTTGAGTGTATATTCCAAACAAAAATCAAATTACTAGATATAATCAACCCATATTTGCTACCGAAGATTCAAGTCACTTTATGAAAACATATACATCCATATTTTTTTATCCATAAAAATGATATACTTTTCACCCAAAATATAGTGCTGCCAACACTTTAGAGCATAAAATGCTGCTTCCAACTCAAGGTCATGCATATGATTATTTTTATCATGTGGCCTCAACTACCGAGACCCATAAGATGCGACTCTATTCCCATGCATCAAAAATCCCCGAGTCCAACCCCATAAGGGTTATAATACACTGTATACTCCTCACCTGACTCAGGTAAGATCAAAATTGGTGCTAATATCAAGTGCTTCTTCAACTCATGGAAAGCATTCTCACATGCTCTAATCCAAAAAAACTTCATCACTTTCATTTTCAAACAAGTAAGCGGTGATTCAAATCATGAAAAGTATTAGATGGAACCCCTATAGTAACTATCCTGTCACAAAAAGCTTCTCATAAACCAAAAAATTATTTTAGGAGTATGTATGGCCTTTATGAGTTTGTCATAATTCCATTTAGATTGATACCTACTCCAAAAATATTTATGGAAAACTCTTGTCTTCTCAATTACCTAGAAATTTCACCCGAACACACCCCTATCCATATGATATCCCAATAGTACATAATAAAAACAAAAAAGTACCTGAAAACACACGATATTGCTCTAGAAATGGTCGTGATCATACATTCTTTCAAACACACATGGACATTTCTCCCCATTTCTAAAGAAACTCAAATATATCACTTCTATGAGAAGTTTATATGAGAGGAATATAAATCAAAAAAATAGGCAAAAGCAAATATAACATAGTCATGAAATAAAATTTGTGGGGATTTTTCGTATTCCATCTAAGTAGGTGGATTTAGTTATACACTAATATCCTACTTATGCTTTTCAAATTCAACCTTTGGTATGACCATTTTCATTATATCTATAATTTTTTCTTGAGATGAAATACAAATAAATTTCACCAATTTTTTCTCAAACTTCTCCATTATGAAATAGTTCTTATTTTCAATGTGACTTTTTCGTTACTAATGTATGTTATATTTTTATATGGTTTATTTCAATCATGTTTTCACGCATGATCAAGATATAAGTACTGACTGAAATGAAAACATATTAAAGATATTTATTCATTCAAATAAATTAATTGCATGATTGAGTTGACCAAATATGCATGGACTCCATAGTCCTTTAAAATATATAGTATTTCTTCATGATAAACCATTAGATGAATGAATATATAGGATATAATATATCACTATAGATTTATTTTCTATCGTTAACTCAACTAGAATAATCTGCATCAAAATATCCCAATAATCACTAATGTGAGGTTTTTTTATATAATAGTGAATATAATACTATATTATTGAGAAAATGAGGTATCATTTTCATAGATTTCATATGAATTTAGTTGAAAAGACAATGATTCCACGTGGCATTACTTGTGGAAAACACAATTTCTAGATGACTGGGAGTTAAGTAGAGTAAAATCTTGATAATTTGATTATAAAGTATGAAATATACCACTTTCTCATTAATTTTTTATAATCTCTTCCTAAACACGGCTAGATATGCCATCAGTCTTGAACCATAAATTTGATATTTATTTTGTACCTTCGTGGAATATTACCTTTGATATATTAATCACATCCTTTGAATCTCGTATAAGACAAGTAAAAAAATGAAAATTCTTAAATAAGACGCATCACAAATGTGCATCTCATGAGATATAAAATTTTCTTACATTGGATATTAGTCGAGCCACCAATGATAATATCATCACCTTATATAAAAACCATCATCTTGTGCTCATTTCCAATCTTGATATAGAGGTTGTTATTAACCTCTTCTCTTTAAAATCCAATCTTATTTAGATATTGGTCAATCCTTCTATAACAATCTATTGGTGCTTGTTTTGACCCATACAAGGTCTTATTTAATATACATACATTATTTTAATCACTATGAAAGATAATTGTATCCATTTTCTCAATATATACATCATATTCAAGAAAAAAATTAAGGAATCTTGATTTTAAATCAATTTGGTACATATTGAATCCCTTCTTCACCACCATGGCCAAGAATAATATTATATTTTCAAGTCATATAATATCTGTAATTTTTTTATTCCCATAAATCCCATAAACTAAATAATACTATTTTTAAATGAGTCATGATTTGTAACTCATAACATTAACACCATCATATAATTTATTTCAAAACACCCATTTTTTTCAAGGATGTTCTTGTTATGTGGGGTCGTAATAAGATCTCATGTCCAGTCCATTTATATCAGGTTAATCCCCTCATGAATATAATTGAACCAATTTTCAACCTTAACATATTATTTAAATGATTTTTCTTCCTCCAATTTCATGATAGACATATACTTATATGACTTAACTATTTCATGGACATCATACAAAAATTCTTTTCACCAACTATTTAAATATTCCAATTTTTTCTTCCTTGTAAAATGATTGAACTAAATATTTCTCTAACTATGTAAAACTTCTTAATGAACTCAAAAAAAATACTAAACCAAATAATTGAGCAAAACAAAAAATAATATAGCTATGTCCTTCAACAAATAGCACATCTGTTCACCTAATATTTGTACTGCCAACATTAGATATCATTGATACAATAATCTTGACACCATCTGTATTTCAGAAAATGAATAAAATTATATTTATTATATTTTATTCCCATGATGATGTATTTATTTATGTTCATTTGATATGTTCATCCACTATCCAAAATACACAATTAAAATTTTTATATTTCTCTTAATGAATTAAAAACTATATTATCGATCTCATATTTTGTTTTTCTTTTTTAACAATTTGTGTTCTGCCTATATTAATATGTAATATACATGTTTTTATTACACCTCTAATGAATCTTATTCGTCTTGTAAAATTTGGTGTAACACCCCGAGATTTTATTAAAAAATATTCTTTTTAATTTCATTAATGTCTTGTGTTGTACGCTACACAAAAAGGAGCTTGCACAACATGAATCCTTGACTTTCAAAGCATTACACGCAATCGCGGACTTCCTCAATAGCATGCGTCGTACACAATACCGTGTTTCACTAAACAATGATATGCTATTAAAATATTATTAAAACTAGCCGTTATGAATAGTAATAACCACTTTTTGAAATTTTCTAAATTTTATTTTTCAAAATGGACTTCATTTTTAGATTCGGAATATCAAAATTAGCTTAGGGTGAAATTTTGGTACGTTTCTGATAACTTTCATATTCTGATGAATAGTGAAAATTACTAAATTTTAATTAAAAACAACTTTTTTAATCAAAATAATTAATAGTGATAAATTATTAATTTGAGTGGTTTTAAAGTATATTTAGAATATATTTTTACAATTTAATACAATTTTGGTCATTGGATGTAATTTCACATTTAAATCAGATATAAACAAGTGTCAATCTTTTGATAGTTATTATCTCTTAAAAACATGCTATTAGTTTTGACGACGGGAATTAATTTTTAAATTATTTAATGTAACTGATATGTTTTTAATTTGATAAAATATAAATCATTTTTGAATTCATAATATCAAATATATCTTAGCCCTAATTTTTGGTATTTTTCTGGAAACTTTCATTTTTTTATTAATAGTGAAACCACTAAGTGGTAGTTAAAAAACTGAATTTTTCATAAAACTTAATTTTACTGCTTCTGTGAGTGGAATTTCGAAAAACTGAGAGACACGGTTAATATCAACGACTAAAATGTGGTTCAATGTGATGAAAATAATTTATGATGAATAGTAACTTTTTACTTTTTTTACCACCGTTAAAAGTAAATAGGGTAATTAAGGGTACAAATGTTATTATTATTACCCTAACACATGTCCTAATTCTATTGGACAAGTGTAATTCGACCAAAAACAACCTTAGGAATAAAATATGACCATTTAAGCCCACTTGGATTAGATTAGGACATTTATTGTTAATTTATTTAAAGAAGGGTTAAAATAGCTAAAATCAATGTTTAATAAGTAAATCATTTTTAATATAGGGTTATAAATAAGATAAATTCGACTATAAATATTCATTAGAAAGATAAAAATACTTCCAACATAATAATATTTTATTTGTAATTTTTATACTTTATATAATTTAATTTATCTATGACACAATGAGGATGCAGTAAATATCTTATTAATGAAATATTGATATAATTGATGTTATAAATACCCAAATAAATGTAATTTGAGACTTTTTATGAATTAAAAAAATTTATATGTTAATATGATATGTTTTTGTTGATTTAATTAACTTTTTTTGAACTAATAATTCTTATATGAGTTTTAAAAAAATAAATTACCAAATAGTGTGAAAATTGACATAAAATAGTTTCTAAAACAAATATTATATTATTAATTGTTATTATATTCCTGAAAATCTAAGATTCGCCCAAATGACTTAGATAAGGTTATATATATTAATAATAAACAACTTGGGGTTCTTTTGGCTTGTTATAGTATGCTTATTAACCTTATAATGTAAGAACACAAAAAGACATGGTAAAAGTAAAATTATCTAACTTAAAGATAAAATTAGATGATAAGGATAAAATAGTATACTAAACATTTCAAAATTCTATTGGATGATAGGATTTCGAGCCATCCCCACCTTAGCTACGAAATAAATCTATTTGGAGCTATTAAAAACTGAATTTGACTTTATAATAAAATAATATTTTTAGTTATTCTAAAGGTGACCCTCTCCTCCCTTATAAAAGGGAACTTCCTCCCTCTCTTCCTCACACCACATTGAGCCTTCAAGCTCGGCCAACCCCTGCCAATTTCTTCTATCCACTTCCCTAGAGACATCCTAGTGGTCCTGTTGTTCTTACAAGACGAATGTTAGTGCCCTAAGTGGAGGTATCAAAGAGGCACTTCAAAGAAGAGGTAATGTCCGTTACCGATTCTTTCACCTTTATTTCTTCTTCCACTTCTTATTCTTAGGTTGTTTCATTATGAAGTAATAACATCAGTATCACTCATATATTTATATATTATTATAAGTATTAAAAAACCCTATTTCACCATCTATCTATCCTACGGAAAACGAAATCACCGCGCGTGCATACGTACGGAATACCGTCTCCACGCCGTGGTGTAATCTATTTTCCACCACCACATTACTTGGATGGGTATAATGGTGTAAATAATGACTATATATGATTATTGTAAAGTGATATGGATTCTGAAATAGTATATATATATACTCCAATACAATTCCACAATCATGGGAACGATATCATCGCTCGTGCGTACGTACGGAATATCGTCTCCACGAAGTGATGCGGCTCATTCTACATGATCTTCATTGAATAATGATTATATAAATGAATTTAATGAATTAATATGATATATATTACCCTTATAACATTCTGGAAATGAGGTATATATAACCTAAAAAATAAAAATAAGAATTTATTCGACGAAACACGCATAAAAATAAAAAGTAATAAACACCCAAATAACAAGTAATAATAAAATATTACCAATAAATAGCTAAGAATATGACCATATATGATATCATAAAAATAAATATGATTCTGGAATAAGTCAATAACATTATTTAAATCATTATACAGGAGGTTCAGACACTTACAAAGCAAATTGGACCTAAGGTATGGAAAAATATCACACTCTCATTTTTATCCGAGACTGTTTATACTTTGATATTTAATGGGGTGTATTTTATCAACCACATCCATGTTTCCTCAATATGTAATATTTACATCCTTCTACAATAGTTTATATCCAATTTTACCCTTCGGTGAGTTTTTAGTAAAAGATATGAAAGGAATCTTTTGTCATTTTTCGTACGAGGTACTTTTTGACTTTTCCGACAAATGTACGGGAAGAATGTTTTTTAACTTATACGGCATTAATGGATTTTTAAAACATTATTTCCCAGAAGCATCATTTACATGTTTTCATGTTTATTTTTAATAAACTTCTTTTAGTTTAAAATTGTATGACATGAATGGAAAATGATTTGGATGTAGAAAGGATATTTTCCTCAAGAATGGAGTTCAAGTGTTTTATCAAAATTATTTTCCATCTAAGATAATATAGGGTTCTATTTCAATCCCTATTATTACATTGATTTTATTATTTTGTGGTGGAATTATTTTTATGAATTCTTTTATCTTATATGAATTGTTTTATAATGTCATGTTTTTTAAGAATCCCATTTTTATTACATGTGTTTTGAAATGATGTATGATTTATGATTTTGTGGCACACATAAGAATGGTATCATTATGATATTGGTGGGACCTATATAAACCTCCAATGCATTGAGTAATGATTTTATATCTCATGAGATAGACATGGCTGGAATGGTAGGTTATACCGGTTCAGTGAAAGATGACTAAAATGAAGAGTGAACTCGGTTCGGAAATGGACTTTGTCCACTAAGATAGTCTTGGAAATGATTTGTGACTAATAAGAAATTATTCTATATGATTATGTGTGTATTCCAAAAAGTTTCATGTTTTATGTTATGATTATTGGGATTACATTTCACTACTATGATTTATCCCATGTTATGAAATTATGATCTCTTTTGCAGGTTAAGATTTCCAAAAGATATGTTCTTAGGAATATGACGTGATTGATATTTCTTTTGTTTACCCTTACAGAGCATTTGAGCTCACCCTTTTATGTTTTCTTTTACCTAGGATATAAAGAAAGGATTTAGGTTTAAAAAATAAGATCTTTATGGGAGATGTTGAAGATCTTTCACCACGATTAGAAGATTATATTCTGAGTTTCCAAAGACACTAAACTATTACGGTCCTTGTGTGTGTGTTTTTGTTATGTACTAAGTATTCCGCAAAAGTAATGTAATGTCTATGTACGTTAAGCTTCTGGTATCTATAGTTTGTATCAGAGGAAAGGTTTAGTCAACCTTTGGATACTAGGATTCAAGAACTTTAGTAAGATCCCTAGAGATATTAATAAGGTATGTCTAGGGATGTCCTTAAGGTTAAGTATACATATAGGTTATAGTACTAGAATTACTCTAATGATCATAGAATTAAACCTAAGATGATAGATATTGAAGGTACTCCCCCTTTATTATGTTGTTTTCCCTAGCATGATTTTTTCCTCTCACACTATTCTTTTTGGGTTTTAGACGATGGCTGGAACCCGAAGTAACCGTGTTGATCAATGCAATGGACAATGCAATGATTGTCCTCCTGAACAAACAAATGTTATGGGAGATGGAGTGCAAAATCTTATTGCTATACTTACACAAGCTATGAATCATTTTGGACTTCCAAATGAGCATAGAAGGGAACAATATTCTATTGAGTCCTTCATGAGGCAACGTCCACCTTCTTTCAGTGGACCTTCTGATCCACTTGTTGTTGAACAATGGATCAGTACCACTAAAAAGATATTTTCAGTTCTTCAATGTTCAGAACATGATAAAGTCATCTTATAAGTATATCGTTTGGAAGGTGAAGCTGATCAATGGTGGAATCTTATCATGAATACGAGGTTAAGAGATGAAATTGAGTCCATGGAATGGGACGAGATCAGGAACATATTTTTCAATAAGTACTTCCCTCGTATTTTTTGAACAAAGATTGAGAAGTAGTTTCTTGAACTAAAGAAAAAGGATGATGAATCTGTTGGTGTATACGATGCGAATTTTACAAGGCATGCAAGGTATGCATCTGGCTTTATCATCAAACCTGAAAGTAATGTTGATCGATTCTTTAGTGGCTTAAAACCAAATATTCAAATGGAATTAACTATAATAGACTTCAGTAGCTTTGAAGAAATTGTGCGCTGTGCTATCAAGGTAGAAATGGAAGTTGGTGTTACTTATCCATCTAGTAGTTTTCACAAGAAATGAAAGATGGAGTTCAATGAGAAATCTCATAATAATGGTTCCTTATGCTCAAAGTGTGGAAAGAAGAATGGGGGAGATTGTATTAAAGGGACTAGAAAATGATTTAAGTGTGGAAAAGAAGGTCATCGAGCAGCTGAGTCTCGAATTAATGGAAAAGTGTTTATAATGATGTGAATAAAGAAAAGACTGCAGAGAACACACCACCAACCCTTCAATGCTTCAAGTGCAAGGAAATGGGGCATTATGCTAATAAATGACCTAATCCAAGGGTTAGTGATGAACGACATGAGCAACCACTTAAGGCAAAGGACAAAGGGAAGTCACATGCGATCACTATTGGCGATGTTGAATATGAAAAAAATGTGGTGGAATTATTAAGTGTTTATGTAATGGATTCCAAAATAATGTTGTATATAGTATCATGGAATATTATAATATTTATGTATTGGTCTATTGTGGTTTCCATAATTTTATGGTACCGGTAACCATGGAAAGTGATTGAGATATTTCTGGAAAAAAGATGATATGCGCATAATGAAGGGATAAGGAGAAAATGAAATGTTTGATAGTATTCATGAGCTCATGACTGATATAAGGAAATATTTATATCATGGTTTGAGGTTTTGGTATGTGAAAAGAGTTAACTTTTGACAAAACGCATGTTTTCACTAAGATTCAATGGGTATTCATTTTTCAAGATAATACATGATTAAGGCCTTCAAATGTTTGTAATGTGACCAACAATACATATCTCATGATATATGGGGATCAACGATGGTATTAAAATGCTAGTTATATGACCTCTTTGGTATCATTTTCACTATAATATGAGATTTGACAGCAGTATTTTGGATAAGCCTAAAGATTAGAAATGATTATGTAGGACATAAGTTAGTATTGTTTAAGGATATAACTTTTTTCGATATTATTGATGGGATTTTATAGTAATGTAGTTTTGGAAAAAGGACAACCTGCAGGACGAGCGACAGCCCATCGCGTCAGACAAGGCTATGGGAATCAAACCCACAACTGAAGTGCGACTGGCCTTTATCGCCTACCACTGTCCTACAGGAAGTCCCTGGTTAGTAGAAACTACTTTTATTTAATTACGTGGTATGATATATGATGTATTAGTTCATTTTTGGAATCGTATACGATTAACCTCACCATAGATGGTCTTATGTATTTTTGATAACTTTTGAGACAGATGGAATCACCCATTATTCTATCACATGATATACTAACTCTTCACGAATGACAATTCCAACTTCATTTCATTAACAGATGAAGTGGAAATTGTCCAAATAACGAACAACGGTGATAGTGTACCAAAATCATGAAAGTATTTATTCTAATTCCAATTTCATCAACTTTAGGGAAATGATATGGAAAACCAAAAATGTTCTCATAGTAATCTTATATCTGATGAATCAGATGGTACTATAGATCGTCACAAATTTATGGATTTGTGATTGATGTATTTTCTATAGCCATGTTCTCTACCACTCTCCATCAGAACATGGTGGATAGATTTCTCTTCCATATCCATATTTTCACCTATGTGGAAACCCAGTGATTAGTTTACTTGGGTAACCGTTACGTTTCATACATTTTTTAAATATTTGTTTTGTAATTCCTTTTTACGATGTGGGTTTCTATTAAAGAAACATTCGAGTAGTAAACCATTTATAACCCCGACGAATTTCGAGGGCGAAATTCATTTTAAGGGGGGTAGAATGTAACAACCTAAGATTTTATGAAAAATATTATTTTTAATTTCATTAATGTATTGTGTTGTATGCTACACCAAAAGGAGCTTGCACAACACGCATCCTTGACTTGCCTTTCATTACATGCAATTGCGGACTTCCTCGATAGCTTGCGTTGTATGCAATACTGAGTTTCACTAAACAATGATATGATATTAAAATATTATTAAAACTAGCCATTATGAATAGTAATAACCACTTTTTGAAATTTTGTAAATTTTATTTTTCAAAATGGACTTCATTTTTGGATTCAGAATATCAAAATTAGCTTAGGGTGAAATTTTGGTACGTTTTGGATAACTTTCATATTCCGATGAATAGTGAAAATTACTAAATTTTAATTAAAAACAACTTTTTTAATCAAAATAATTAATAGTGATAAATTATTAATTTTAGTGGTTTTAAAGTATATTTAGAATATATTTTTATCATTTAATACAATGTTGGTCATTGGATGTAATTTCACATTTAAACCAGATATAAACAAGTGTCAATCATTTGATTGTTATTATCTCTTAAAAACACGCTATTTGTTTTGACAAATGGTAATTAATTTTTAAATTAGTTAATGTAATTGATATGTTTTTAATTTGATAAAATAGACATCATTTTTGAATTCATAATATCAAATATATCTTTCGCCTAATTTTTGGTATTTTTCTGGAAACTTTCATTTTTTGATGAATAGTGAAACCACTAAGTGGTAGTTAAAAAACAGACTTCTTCATAAAACATAATTTTACCGCTTCTATTAGTGGAATTTTGAAAATCCGAGAGACACGGTTAATATCAAGGACTAAAATTTGGTTCAATGAGATGAAAATAATTTTTGGTGAATAGTAACTTTTACTTTTTTTACCACGGTTAAAAGTAAATAGGGTAATTAAGGGTAAAAATGATATTATTATTACCCTAACACATGTCCTAATTCAATTGGATAAGTTTAATTTGACAAAAAAACCTTAGGAATAAAATATGACCATTTAAGCCCACTTGGATTAGATTAGGACATTTATTATTAATTTATTTAAATAAGGGTTAAAATAGTTACAATCAAAGTTTAATAAGAAAATGATTTTTAATATAGGGTTATACATAAGATAAATTCGACTATAAATATTCATTAGAAAGATAAAAATATTTCCTACATAATTATATTTTATTTGTAATTTTTAGACATTAAATAATTTAATTTATCTGTGACACAATGATGATGTAGTAAATATCTTTTTAATGAAATATTGACATAATTGATTTTATAAATACCTAAATAAATGTAATTATCGACTTTTTATGAATTAAAAAAAATTTATATGTTAATATGACATGTTAGTGTTTATTTAATTATCTTTTTTCGAAGTAATCATTCTGTTATGATTTTTATAAAAATCAATTACCAAATAGTGTCAAAATTGACATAAAATGGTTTTTAAAACAAATATTATATTATTAATTGTTATTATATTCCTATAAATCTAAGGCTCTTCACAATGACTTCTATAAGGTTATATATATTAATTATAAACAACTTGGGGTTCGTTTGGCTTGTTATTGTATGTTTATTAACCTTATAGTGTAAGAACACAAAAAGACACGGTAAAAGTAAAATTATCTATCTTAAAGTTAAAATTAAATGATAAGGTTAAAATAGTAAACTAAACTTGTCGTAATTCTATTGGATTATAGGATTTCCACCCATCCCCACCATAGCTTCGAAATAACTCAATTTGGAGCTATTGAAAACCGAATTTGACTTTATAATAAAATAATATTTTTAGTTATTCCAAAGGTGCCCCTCTCCTCCCTTATAAAAGGGCACTTCCTCCCTCTCTTCCTCACACCATATTGAGCCTTCAAGCTCGGCCAACCCGTGCCAATTTCTTCTCTCCACTTCCATAGAGACATCCTAGTGGTCCTGGTCTTCTCCAAAGACCAATTTAAGTGCCCTAAGAGGAGGTATCAAAGAGGCGCTTCAAAGAAGAGGTAATGTCCGTTACCGATTCTTTCACCTTTATTTCTTCTTCCACTTCTTATTATTAAGTTGTTTCATTATGAAGTTATAACATCATTATCACTCATATACTGATATGTTATTATAATTATGAAACAACCCTATTTCACCCTCTATCTATCCTACAGAAAACGAAATCACCGCGCGTGCGTACGTATGGAATACCGTCTCCACGCCGTTGTGTAATCTATTTTCCACCACCTCCTTACTTGGAAGGGTATAATGGTGTAAATAATAACTATATATGATTATTGTAAAGTGATATGGATTCTGAAATAGTATATATATACTCCAGTACAATTCCACAATCATGGGAACGATATCATCGCTCGTGCGTACGTACGGAATACTGTCTCCACGATGTGATGCGACTCGTTCTACATGATCTTCATTGCATAATGATTATATAAACGAATTTAATGAATTAATATGATATATATTGCCCTAATACCATTCTTTGAATGAGGTATCTATAACCTAAAAAAGAAAAATAATAATTTATTAGACAAAACACGCATATGAACAAAAAGTAATAAACACCCGAATAACAAGTAATAATAAAATATTACCAATAAGAAGCTAAGAATATTACAATATATGATATCATAAAAATAAGTATGATTCTGTAATAAGTCAATAACATTATTTAAATCATTATACAGGAGGTTCAGACACTTCTGAAGCAAATTTGATCTAAGGTAAGGGAAAATATCACAATCTCATTATTATCCGAGATTGTTTATACTTTGATATTTACTGGGGTGTATTTTATCATCCACATCCATGTTTCCTCAATATATAATATTTACATCCTTCTACAATAGTTTGTATCCAATTTTACCCTTCAGTGAGTTTTTAGTAAAAGATATGAAAGGAATCTTTTGTCATTTTTCATACGAGGTACTTTTTTACTTTTCCGAAAAAAGTACGGGAAGACTGTTTTTTTAACTTATACGGCATGAATGGATTTTTAAAACATTATTTCCAAGAAGATTCCTTTACAAGTTTTCATGTTTATTTTTAATCAACTTCTTTTAGTTTAAAATTGTATGACATGAAAGGAGAATGTTTTTGAAGTAGAAAGGATATTTTCCTCAAGAATGGAGTTCAAGTGTTTTATCAAAATTATTTTCCATCTAAGATAATATAGGGTTCTGTTTCAATCCCCATTATTACATTGATTCTATTTTGTTGTGATGGAATTATTTTTATGAATTATTTTATCTTATATGAATTGTTTTATGATGTCATGTTGTTTAAGAATCCCATTTTTATTATATGAGTTATGCAATGATATATGATTTATGATTTTGTGGAACACATAATAATAGTATCATTATGAGATGGGTGGGACCTATATCTCCTTCCAATGAATTGGGTAAAGATTTTATATCTCATGAGATAGACATGGCTGGAACGGTAGGTTATACCGGTTCAGTGAAACATGACTGAAATGAGGAGTGATCTCGGTTCAGAAATGGACTTTGTACACTAAGATAGTCTTGGAAATGAGTCTTGACTAATAAGAAATGATTCTATATGATTATTTGTGTATGCCACAAAGTTTCATGTTTTATGTTATGATTATTTGGATTACATTTCACTACTACGATTTATCCCATGTTATGAAATTATGATCTCTTTTTCATGTTAAGATTTCCAAAAGATATGTTCATATGAATATGACGTGATTGATATTTCTTTTGTTTACCCTTACTGAGCATTTGAGCTCACCCTTTTATGTTTTCTTTTCCCCAGGATATAAAGAAAGGATTTAGGTTTTAAAAAAAAGAAGATCTTTATGGGAGATGTTGAAGATCTTTCACCACGATTAGAAGATTATATTCTGAGTTTCCAAAGACACTAAACATTTACGGTCCTTGTGTGTTTGTTTTTGTTATGTAATAAGTATTCCCATAAGTAATGTAATGTCTATGTACGTTAAGCTTCGGGTCTCTACAGTTGGGATCATCAGAAAGGTTTAGTCTACCTTTGGAAACTAGGATGCAAGAACTTTAGTGAGATCCCTGGAGATATTTCTAAGGTATGTATAGGGATGTCCCTAAGGTTAAGTATACGTATAGGTTATAGTCCTAGAATTATGATAAATATCATAGAATTAAACCTAAGATCTTAGATATTGAACGTACTCCCCTTTATTATGTTGTTTTCCCTAGCATGATTTTTGCCTCTCACAATATTCTTTTTGGGTTTTAGACGATGGAAAGAACCCGAAGGAACCGTGTTGATCAATGCAATGGACAATGAAATGATTGTCCTCCTGAACAAACAAATGTTATGGGAGATGGAGTGAAAAATCTTATTGTTATACTTACACAAGATATGAATCATTCTGGACTTCCAAATGAGCAGAGAAGGGAACAATATTCTATTGAGTCCTTCATGAGGCAACATCCACCTTCATTCAGTGGGCCTTCTGATCCACTTGTTGCTGAACAATGGATCAGTACCACTGAAAATATATTTTCAGTTCTTCAATGTTCAGAACATGATAAAGTCATCTAAGAAGTATATCATTTGGAAGGTGAAGCTGATCAATGGGGGAATCTTATTATGAATATGAGGCCAAGAGATTAAATTGAGTCCATGGAATGGGATGAGTTCAAGAACTTATTTTTCAATAAGTACATCCCTCGTATTCTTCGAACAAAGATGGAGAAGGATTTTCTTGAACCAAAGAAAAAGGATGATGAATCTGTTGGTGTATACGAAGGGAATTTTACAAGGCTTGCAAGGTATGCATTTGGCTTTATCATCCAACCTGAAAGTAAAGTTGATCGATTCATCAGTGGCTTAAAACCAAATCTTCGAAGGGCATTAGCTATAAGAGACTTCAGTAGCTATGAAGAAATTGTGCGTTGTGCTATCAAGGTAGAAATGAATGTTGGTGTTAATTATCCATCTAGTAGTTTTGACAAGAAACAAAAGACGGAGTTCTAGGAGAAATCGCAGAATAATGGTTCCTTATGCTCAAAGTGTGGAAAGAAGCATGGTGGAGATTGTATTAATGGGACTAGAAAATGTTTTAAGTGTGGAAAAGAAGGTCATCGAGCAGCTGAGTGTCGAAGTAATTGAAAAAGGGTTTCTAATGATGTGAATAAAGAAAAGACTCCAGAAAACACACCACCAACACTTCAATGCTTCAAGTGCAAGGAAATGGGGAATTATGCTAATAAATGACCTAATCCAAGGGTTAGTGAGGATCAACATGATAAACCACTTAAGGAAAAGGACAAAAGGAAGTCACATGTGATCACTATTGGCGAGGTTGAATATGAAAACGATGTGGTGGAATTATTAAGTGTTTATGTAATGGGATTCCAAAATAATGTTGTATATAGTATCGTGGAATATTAGAATATTTATGTATTGGTCTATTGTGGTTTTCAATAATTTTATGGTACCGGTAACCATGGAAAGTGATTGAGATATTTTTGGAAAAAAGATGATATGCCCATAATGAAGGGATAAGGAGAAAATGAAATGTTTGATAGTATTCATGAGCTCATGACTGATATAAGGAAATAGTTATATCATGGTTTGAGGTTTTGGTATGTGAAAAGAGTAAACTTTTGACAACACTAATGTTTTCACTAAGATTCAATTGGTATTCATTTTTCAAGAGAATACATCATTAAGGCCTTCGAATTTTTGGAATATGACCAACAAGACATATCTCATGATATAAGGGGATCAACGATGGTATTAACATGCTTGTTATATGAACTCTTTGGTAATCATTTTCACTATAATATGAGATTGGACCATAGTATTTTGGATAAGCCTAAAGATTAGAAATGATTATGTTGGACATAAGTTAGTATTGTTTAAGGATAGAACTTTTTTCGATATTATTGATGGGATGTTATAGTAATGTAGTTTTAGAAAAGGACAACCTGCAGGACGGGAGACAGCCCATCGCGTCGGAAAGGCTGTGGGAATCGAACCCAAAACCGAAGTGCGACTGGCCTTTATAGCCTAACACTAGCCTACAAGAAGTCCCTGGTTAGTAGAAACTAGTTTTATATTATTACAAAGTATGATATATGAAGTATAAGTTCATTTTTGGAATCATATACGATTAACCTCACCAAAGATGGTCTTATGTATTTTTTATATCTTTTGAGACAGATGGAATGACCCATCATTCTATCACATGATCTGATAACACTTCACGAATGAAAAATCCAACTTCATTTATTTAAGAGATGAAGTGGAAATTGTCTAAAAACGACCAACGGTGACACTGTACCAAAATCACAAAAGTATTTCTTCTAATTCCAATTTCATCAACTTTAGGGAAATGATCTTGAAAACCAAAAATGTTGTCCTAGTACTCTTATATCTGATGACTCAGATGGTACCATAGATCATCACAAATTTATGGCTTTGTGATTGCTGGATTTTCCATAGCCATGTTCTCTACCACTCTCCATCAAAACATGGTGGTTAGATTTCTCTTCCATATCCATATTTTCACCTATGTAGAAACCCAGTGATTAGTGTATTTGGGTAACCGTTACGTTTCATACTTCTGTTTTTAAAGATTGGTTTTGGTATTCCTTTTTACGATGTGGGTTTCTATTAAAGAAACTTTTGAGTAGTAAACCATTTATAACCCCGACGAATTTCTAGGGCGAAATTCATTTTAAGGGGGGTAGAATGTAACACCTCGAGATTTTATGAAAAATATTCTTTTAAATTTCATTAATGTCTTGTGATGTACGCTACACAAAAAGGAGCTTACACTACATGCATCCTTGACTTTCCTTTCATTACACGCAATCGCGGAATTCCTCGACAACTTGCTTCATACGCAATACCGAGTTTCACTAAACAATGATATGCTATTAAAATATTATTAAAACTAGCCGTTAGGAATAGTAATAACCACTTTTTGAAATTTTGTAAATTTTATTTTCCAAAATGGACTTCATTTTTAGATTCGTAATATCGAAATTAGCTTAGGGTGAAATTTCGGTACGTTTCGGATAACTTTCATATTCTGATGAATAGTAAAAATTACTAAATTTTAATTAAATAATACTTTTTTAATCAAAATAATTAATAGTGATAAATTATTAATTTGAGTGGTTTTAAAGTATATTTAGAATATATTTTTACAATTTAATACAATTTTGGTCATTGGATATAATTTCACATTTAAACCAGATATAAACAAGTGTCAATCTTTTGATAGTTATTATCTCTTAAAAACACGCTATTTGTTTTGACGACGGGAATTAATTTTTAAATTAGTTAATGTAACTGATATGTTTTGAATTTTCTAAAATAGAAATCATTTTTGAATTCATAATATCAAATATATCTTAGGCCTAATTTTTTGTATTTTTCTGGAAACTTTCATTTTTTGATGAATAGTGAAACCACTAAGTGGTAGTTAAAAAACTAATTTTTTCATAAAACTTAATTTTACCACTTCTGTGAGTGGAATTTAGAAAATCCGAGAGACAAGGTTAATATCAAGGACTAAAATGTGGTTCCATGAGATGAAAATAATTTTTGGTGAATAGTAACGTTTTACTTTTTTTTACCACGGTTAAAAGTAAATAGGGTAATTAAGGGTAAAAATGATATTATTATTACCCTAACACATGTCCTAATTTTATTTAATAAGTTTAATTCGACCAAAAACAACCTTAGGATTTAAATATGACCATTTAAGCCCACTTGGATTAGATTAGGACATTTATTATTAATTTATTTTAAGAAGGGTTAAGATAGTTAAAATCAAAGTATAATAAGTAAATTATTTTTAATATTGGGTTATACATAAGATAAATTAAACTATAAATATTCATTAGAAAGCTAAAAATATTTCCTACATAATTATATTTTGTGTATAATTTTTAGACTTTAAATAATTTAATTTATTTATGACACAATGATGATGCAGTAAATATCTTATTAATGAAATATTGACATAATTGATGTTATAAATACCCAAATAAATGTAATGTGACACTTTTTATGAATTCAAAAAATTTTATATGTTAATATGACATGTTTTCGTCGATTTAATTAACTTTGTTCGAACTAATCATTCTGTTATGATTTTTACAAAAATCAATTACCAAATAGTGTCAAAATTGACATAAAATAGTTTTTAAAACCAATATTATATTATTATTTGTTATTATATTCCTAAAAATATAAGGTTCGGAAAAATTACATAGATAGGGTTATATATATTAATAATAAACAACTTGGGGTTCGTTTGATTTGTTATTGTATGTTTATTAACCTTATAGTGTCAAGAAACACAAAAAGACACGGTAAAAGTAAAATTATCTAACATAAAGTTAAAATTAAATGATAAGGTTAAAATAGTAAACTAAACTTGTCTTAATTATATTGGATTATAGGAGTTCGTCCCATCCCCACCTTAGTTTCAAAATAACTCAATATGGAGCTATTAAAAACCGAATTTGACTTTATAATAAAATAATATTTGTAGTTATTCCAAAGGTGCCCCTCTCCCCCGTTATAAAAGGGAACTTCCTCCCTCTATTACTCACACCACATTGAGCCTTCATGCTCGGCCAACCCCTGCCAATTTCATCTCTCCACTTCCCTAGAGACATCCTAGTGGTCCTGGTCTTCTTCAAAGACCAATTTTAGTGCCCTTAGAGGAGGTATTAAAGAGGCGCATCAAAGAAGAGGTAATGTCCGTTACCGATTCTTTCACCTTTATTTATTCTTCCACTTATTCTTATTAGGTTGTATAATTATGAAGTAATAACATAAGTATCACTCATATACTGATATGTTATTATAAGTATGAAACAAACCTATTTCACCATCTATCCATCCTACGGAAAAAAAATCACCGCGCATGCGTACGTACGGAATACCGTCTCCATGCCGTGGTGTAATCTATTTTCCACGACCACCTTACTTGGATGGGTATAATGGTGTAAATAATTACTATATATTATTATTGTAAAGTGATATTGATTCTGAAATAGTATATATATACTCCAATACAATTCCACAATCATGGGAACGATATCATCGCTCGGGCGTACGTACGGAATACCGTCTCCACAATGTGATGCGACTCGTTCTACATGATCTTAATTGCATAATGATTATATAAATGAATTGAATGAATTAATATGACATATATTCCCCTAATAACATTCTGGAAATGAAGTATCTATAACCTAAAAAAGAAAAATAAGAATTTATTCGACAAAACACGCATAAAACAAAAAGTAATAAACACCCGAATAACAAGTAATAATAAAATATTACCAATAAGAAGATAAGAATATGACCATATATGATATCATAAAAATAAGTATGATTCTGGAATAAGTCAATAACATTATTTAAATCATTATACTGGAGGTTCGGAAACTTACGAAGCATATTGGACCTAAGGTAAGGGAAAATATCACAATCTCATTTTTATCCGAGATTGTTTATACTTTGATATTTAATGGTGTGTATTTTATCATCCACATCAATGTTTCCTCAATATGTAATATTTACATCATTATACAATAGTTTATATCCAATTTTACCATTCGGTGAGTTTTTAGTAAAAGATATGAAAGAAATCTTTTGTCATTTTTCGTATGAGGTACTTTTTGACTTTTCGGACAAAAGTACGGGAAGAATGTTTTTTTTTACTTATACGGCATGAATGGATTTTTAAAACATTATTTCCAATAAGATTACTTTATAAGTTTTCAAGTTTATTTTTAATCAACTTCTTTTAGTTTAAAATTGTATGACATGGAAGTAAAATGTTTTTGAAGTAGAAAGGAAATTTTTCCTCAAGAATGGAGTTCAAGTGTTTTATCAAAATTATTTTCCATCTAAGATAATATAGGGTTCTGTTTCAATCCCTATTATTACTTTGATTATATTATGTTGTGATGGAATTATTTTTATGAATTCTTTTATCTTATATGAATTGTTTTATTATTTCATGTTATTTAAGAATCCCATTTTTATTACATGAGTTATGCAATGATGTATGATTTATGATTTTGTGGCACACATAAGAATGGTATCATTATGAGATGGATGAGACCTATATCTCCCTTCAATGCATTGGGTAAAGATTTTATATCTCATGATATAGACATGGCTGGAACGGTAGGTTATACCGGTTCAGTGAAACAGGACTGAAATGAGGAGTGAACTCGGTTCAGAAATGGACATTGTCCACTATGATAGTCTTGGCAATGAGTCTTGACTAATAAGAAATGATTCTATATTATTATGTGTGTATGGTAGAAAGTTTCATGTTTTATGTTGTGATTATTGGGATTAAATTTCACTACTATGATTTATCCCATGTTATGAAATTATGATCTCTTTTGTAGGTTAAGATATCCAAAAGATATGTTCTTATGAATATGACGTGATTGATATTTCTTTTGTTTACCCTTACTGAGCATTTGAGATCACCCTTTTATGTTTTCTTTTCCCAAGTATATAAAGAAAGTATTTTGGTTTAAAAAAAAGAAGATCTTTATGGGAGATGTTGAAGATCTTTCACCACGATTAGAAGATTATATTCCATGTTTCCAAAGACACTAAACTATTATGGTCCTTGTGTGTTTGTTTTTTTTATGTACTAAATATTCAGCGAAAGTAATGTAATGTATATGTACGTTAAGCTTCAGGTCTCTACATTTGGAATCTATTTTTTACTTTAATTTTGATATATAAATATTTCAACTCTTTTTTACAGCATTCTAATATTCATTTGGTTCCTTGTTCGTTATTCTCAAGGCACTATAGATATATTTTTTCAAAATTCCATAAAAACAAAATAAATATCTACTAAATTTATAGGAAATTGTATAAATAATTATTTAATATTTTGTTTATCTTATTATGTGAGGTATCTATTGGAAATAAGATAAATGTAGGGATTGTGTCACATAATTTCACAATATTTTTTTTATTCTTAATATCTTTTTCACATCATGAACTTTTCCAAATGTTCTTTGTTGAGTGCTGTGAGGATCCACCTTCTTTAAAACTATTGATTCTTGATGTTTTTCACTAACCATGTTTTTATTATTTATGTTATCATGATCCATTAAAAATTTACCTTTATTCCTTAAATAATTTCACTTATATAATGTGAATATGTTCCCCCAAAGAATTCCTTCGATATATTTCAAACCATGTTAGTTGAAATGTTCCTTGAGCTAGTTGATTCTGTGCCATAGGGTAAGAATATTTTTTTGATTCTTACATTTGTGTTTCCATTTCTTGAATTATCCTTCCAATTCATCGATTATCTCGGAATGGAATTTCACTGATTTAGTCATCTAATTAATGATTCCTGCTTGTTAGTTATATTTGACTTTTAACTAAACTTTTTTTATTCGAACATCATAAATATTAAAATTTGAGTGTTTTTCTTTCAAATCTTAATTCTGATATCTCTTATTTTCATTCACTATTATAAAAATGTTATTTATGATAGGTTAATTCCTAAACGGAGGGTCCATATCGAATATATTTTGAATAAAAGAGATATTTCTAATGTAATTAATTTTCCATCAAAAATAAAAAATATTTGCAATGGAAGATAATTTCCACCGTAAATACATTTGGAATGACATTGCACCATCCCATTAGAAAATTAGTTGTGACAGGATAATAGTGATAGTTCTTTATATTTGTTTATATTACCCATCCCCCGTGAACCTACTGGGATGAGTAATAATGTACATCATAAGAAAATTTGATGATCACTTTTTTTAGAGGTGGAATAAATTTCATTGATACTAAACTATAATAATTAATAATAAATTGAAAACAAACGAAATTACTTCTTCCCCTCCCCACTTCTCTCCATTTCACTTGCACAATACACTACTAATGGACCCCCAAATAAACTTTTGCACTCGGTTTTTATATACCTCGGATAGAATAATCTTTGTATGAAACCCTATTATATAATATTGCATAATTTTTCTGATTTATTGGTTTAATCACACCTGAATTAGTTTTTGAAAACCATGGGTTAAGAAATGTGACTGAATTTTATGGATTAATTGGTAGTTAGAGTTAATATAAATTTATTATTCCTAACTTTTATGTCCATTGGGTCTGTATGAATTATTTCAATTTATTTGCGGTATTTTCCACATTTATTAATTATTATATTTAAGTGATTTTTACATTTGGTATTTTTGGTTATTACAAGTATATTATTTTATGTTGTAATTAAAAATATTTTTATTATGGAAGTTACATAGTGATATTTGATATTGAACAAGTTTATATAAATCTATTTAATATTCTAATTATATTGCATGCTTATAGAGATATGATATTTGATGAATTATGATAATACATTAATTGAGTAAGTGACATTAAACAAAGTCTGATTGTTATATTATGATTGATTTTAAAATTTTAAATTTCATGTGAACATAGTTTTATAAATATTTGGATATCTGAAAATCTATATATATATTAACATGGGAATATACATATATGAATATTTTTATAAAACATGTACGATATTATATATTTATGAATTAATGAATGTATGTATGTATATAAATATTTGATCTATATAATTGTTCAAAAAAAGTGTTAGAATATATTTGATGTATTTATATTAATTAATAAATCGTTAAAATATATATATATATATAGTAAATTGTGAATATACATGCATAAATGTTTACAAAATGTGCAAGGATTTTAATATATATATATATATATATATATAATCACATATGTATTTTCACATGTGAATATACATATATAAACATTTTCAGAAAACATGTAAGGTTTTTGATATATCTATATATTAATATATGAATATACATATATATACATTTTAAAAAAATGGTATATATATATATATATCTGTGTGTGTGAGTTTGTGTGTGTATTGGATTGATACAATTTTTTTAAGAAAATTTAAAAACAAATATTATTAAGAAATCTTAATATATATATATTTAAACATTTTAATATACATTTATAAATTAAAAAAACGTTTATGGTTTTTGTTAAATATATATATATATGTATGTTAGTATGTATGTGTATAGATTTGATATGTATATTTGTATAAAAAGCATGTAAATATAAATTTGATGTAATGATATTTGATTATGAAATTTTGTAATACATATATATAATGTATTAGATTAATCGAAAATGAGTGTTTTATAATAATGAGAAGAAAATAGATTTTAATGAAAAGTTTTAGAAAAATGTTTTTAAAACAGTTTTTCATATAAAAATTGTTATAATAATGGTTTTATTGAAATAAAAAATTTTAGAAAAATAAGTAATATTCAATGAAAACATATCTAATAATAATTACTTGAAATTTTATAATGCCTTGTAATAAAAAATTAAAAATACAAAGAATTATTATAAATTAAAAAATTTGAAATGATTAAAAAAATAATTTTTAATTTAAATAATTAGTAATAATATTTAATTAATTTATAATAAATAATGAATAAATATTAAATATTTTTAATAAATAGTAAAAATTAGTGTTTATTAAAAAAATTATTAATAATTGGTAAATTTGAGGATATTATGATAATGTGTAAAAATTTGCAAGAGAAAAAAATATGAAATATTATTAAATATTTAAATTTAATAATATTTATTAATATTTCAGTTATAATTAATAAATAATTAGAATCACTTTTAAATAATTTTATTTTTGTGTAAAAATTTTAAAATATTTATAATAATTTACAATTTATTTTCACCCCTTATAAAAAATATAAAAAATAATCACTCTTTGGAATTCATAATAATTCATAGAAATGTAGTACTAATTATTAAAATTAGGATTAATAGTTAAAAAATTAAAAATTAAAAATAAAATTATTCTATACTACTAATATATAGTAAAATTTAGTATGAATTACTAAATATTATTAATAATTTTAAAATGTTAGTGAATTTTGAAAATTTGTAATAAATTGTATAAATAAATTGTATATAATAATAATTAGTCATTACAAAAATATGATAATAATATTTAATAAGTCACAATATATAATAATTATTTATATTTTTTTGGTTTTTATTGATAATTATAGACTAATAAAGTTGACATTAATTAGTATTACATGATCGTGATTGGATAAATATTAAAATAAAACCCAATGGATATGATAGAAATCCATTGTACATTGAGGTTGTTGAATCATTTATATGATTTTAATAATAAAATTCATAATTTTATATATAATAAAAATTAAATATCTTTGTATGAAATGTGATCTTATAATATTCAAAACATTTGACAATGTTAGACTTCATCGACAACATTTTTTCAAAAATATTTTATTTTTTAGTATCTTCATGGTGAACAGAATTCAGTAGACAATTATTTGTTTTTATTTTTAATCCATCATATCAAAATTTAGTACATTAGGATTTTCACTCATCTATTCAGGAAATAAAAATTCAAAAATCACATTCCAAATCATGGAGCTAAACCTTTTCAATTTTACATTTTTTAAAATCTGCTGAAGGGGCCTTACATCAAAGATATAAAATGATAAAACAATAATCTATTATCACTTTTTTAATATTAAATCATATTTTGGAATGTCGAATAGTTTCTTCAATCAAATTTTATCTTCGGTTAAATCCTTGTTCCCTCGCAAACAAATTTCTATTTAAGTAATAGGCTGCTCCATAAATCGGGACATTGTTACTAGAATATCAATATATGTTCATATGAATGCATGTTATATGATATATATTATGAATCATTTTTTAATTTTTAATCAAAAAGATAATTAAGGTATAAAGAGGCACAATATGGTAAGTATATATTTCTTATGAACCTATTGAGGTATTTTCTAATTACACCTCATTTATTATGTTTATTTATGTCTCGTAAAATATTTTCATTGATGAAATTTCTTAAATCATATATTAATTATATTAAAATATTAAATCATCCATGTGATGGTGGTTCATGGATACCCTTTGATCAAATGCATCCCCCTTTTCTTTATAAACTCATAACATATGGTTGGGTCTTTTTACTGATGTTTTTTGTCAATTTTGTGCTTAAAATAGTTAATATTCCGTTTGTCATATTTTTATTACTCCATACAACTTACCTCCTCATATGTTGATAATGGAACATATATATATATATATATATATTTAGATATTAATAACAAGACATCAAAAGGAGAATATCTATGTTTGTTTGAAGTGACCAATTGATGAGTTAATTTCATTATTACTGAATAATGTAACAACATTTGATACAGTTACAGATCATGATTTTTTATTAAATGTATCTTTATTGTGGACTTGATTTTTTGGTGTATGATATGTTATCCGGATGGATTAAACATGGTCTAAATTAATATCTATACTATCTGGTTTAAAAGAAAGTGTTAATTCATGGTAGTTATTTTGACCATCCTCAAATATTTCATCCTACAGATCACCCTTTTCGAAGGAAGATAAATTATTTAAAAAATATAGAGCAAAAAAACATGAACCATAATTAGTTATCTTAGGTATTCATGAAAAATATACCATCTCTGAATTTTCTTAGATTATATTTGAACAACCATAAGGAAAAAAAATAAATGGTTTGGGTATATATCATAATTGGATAAATTAGAGTATTTTTTGGGGTGTTTTTTATTGGTCTGATTTTTTGATTCACCACATTTTAAATGTAATTCATATTGAAATGATTTTTTTTTTCAACATGTTTTATACCATGTCAGACAAACCATAGAAGAAGAAAGATAATGTAACGGCATGGTCATATCTTTCTAAATTTGGTTGAATTCTAGAACATGAATTATTTGAGGATGAAATAAACACAACTTAATTGAACCAAATGAAACGTAAACACTTTCTAATGAAATTAAACTATTATTTATCAATGGATTTCATATTTTAGGTTTTTTGATTTTTATACTTCTAAATTTTTATCGTTCTAGAAATGGTTATATTACACGGTCAAGAATTCATGGCTACCATGTCGTATTGGAGATATTACAGCCAATCATTCATAGAGGGATATTGAATTCATTAATATGGGATCCATCAACCTAAATAACATATTTCTTCTAATATATTTTTTTTGGAAACATTGGATTATGTTGAAATGATTTTTCTACAAAACTATATTTATTAATTTTATTGTAAATAGAAGGAGATATTCACCATAGACCTCTTTGACTCAATTAACTATTTAATATTACATTTTCTATATGAGGCTAAATCTGGGGGGAAGTTAAAATTATGTTAGTGATACCCATTTGAGTGATTTATGAAAAAATTAATGAAGGATATACATAACAAAGCATCAGTTAAAATGAAAATTACATATGTGTACTTGCCGGGGAAAATTTTAAATTTCTTCTCTTCTTTTTTTAATCAGGATATCCAATGAAACATAACTTGATGGTTTTCAATGAGTGAATTATTGATGATTTCAAAGACCATTGGATGTCAATTTTTAGTTAACTTGAGCTTGGTTTTATAGGTTATCATGAATGATGTCTTTCAGACAAAGAACTACACATATATCATATATATGTTATACTTAATTGTGGAAAAATGAAAAACTTTGTGATGTATGTAAACCACATTATTATTTTTTATATTTTTATAATATATAACTTTATTTAATTTTTTTAGAATATATGTTGACCATATCAAAGATAAATTATAAATATTACATTCATTTCTCTTGAAAGCTGTTCTCAATAAGAATTTTTCATATTGGTTTAAAAGAATCGTTTGTTATGTTTATTACTATAGAAAATTAAATCAATTTTCTAGTGATATATATCAATAATAATTTTTGTTGTTTTTATGAGACACAATATAAATATATAATTGATAGTTTATTATGTGTGTTCAAATAATCCTCTATTGAAATTTTTAAATTTTTAAAATGGTTATGCGGTTAATGTAATTTGATTCAATACATTCATATATGGTGAATCCAAGAAATAAGTTAACAGTGGTGTATATTTGAAAGTATATCATAATAAAGAAATAAAATTTTAATTTTATGGTATGATGGATGAAATTATCAATTTATGTTATCTATGACCAAATTATTTAACAATTTTCATATTCCATTGGTTTGATATTAATCGAGGGTGGTGAGTTTGACAATGCTGTGGATTAAATGAAATTAAATACAACAGCCTTCTAAAATCAAATGAACCATTTATTTTGGATCATCAAGAACATAATCTTTATTATGAAAATTACTATGATGTTTCAATAGATATGTATGACTCATAGGGTGTAATAAAAATGAAATATGGTAAAAATTAGTTCATTCAAATTAAAAATGGTTATGTGTAAGTGAAACATAAGAAAATTTGTAAACAAAAATCCAAAAAATATATCTCTTGCTAGAATAGAAATAAATATTTATAATGAAACACTCTTAGTTAAGGGATGATGTCATTGATAAAGTAGATAATGCAATAAGGGATGAAGAAATTGAAAGGCATATGAATGTTAGTGGTGATGCTGGGGTGGATGAATAAATTATCCTCCAAGTAGATTAGAAATAATATGAATGTTTATATATTATATTCATGAATTTATTATTTTTTATGTATGATATTTTTATTAACAATTATTCACATGAAATATTGTTTCTTTAAGACGTACAGACCTACTAATTTATTCTATTTCTTCATTCATGATAGTAATTATTAGTTTATTATATTTTATATCAGTATTAATTATTATTAACATGTAAGAATATTATATTCTTCATGGTATTAATTAGTTTTTTATGATTCATGTATATTTTCGCAAATATTTATAGGTGAAGTTATTATGTTCTAGTATTTATTTTAATGTAATTATTGTAGTAAGGTATTGATTAGTTTTTTATATTTGATATATGCATTAAAAATTATTAACATGTAAAATTATTTTATTCTAGTATTTTTTTAGTATTCTATATTTGATATATGTGTTAACAATTTCTTACACGTACGATTTTTTTTCTTGTGGATATAGAATCTCCAGAAGATGTTTTTAGTTCTATTGTTGATACTATAATTTATTTTTCTAAGCCTAATTCATCTGATCCATAGAATGATTCACTTATTAGGAGGGGGAATGGTATTCCTTGATTGATGATTTCAAAGCATGTTCTAGAGAGATTCACATCTCTTGATTTTGATCCAGGTTTATGAAGGTATATTCTCTTCTTTAATATATTAATTTTATATTCAATTTTTGTATTTATTTTTTAAATAATATTATGATTAATTATTTTCACAATTTTTTAATCTAGATATTTTTAATCCTGATGTGATTATATGAAATTATTTCCATCATTCGTGAGATTCATAGGATTACGATTCCTTTTCCATTTTCAATAGATTTTTTATATTGGATTGTAAGTTATTAAATAATATATATTAAAATTTATTTAAATAATAAAATATTATTTTTATTTGTAATGAATAAATTATGGTCTTAGATTACTAGTATCTAGAGAGATCATATTCTGGAGGCATGAGGGAATTTAATATGTTTACTTTTTAATCATTATTACACCACTATATAACCTGACCTATAGATAGAGCTGCTGCAACTATTTTAACTAGTCTTTCATCTCCCACCATCCAGACTATATCACATCTCTAGTATCATATGGATTTTGGTCATACTGGCTAGGAGATACTTTTAGGGGGATTTCATCATATAGATGTCATATTTGGGAGAGGATGGAGGTCATTATATGGCTTATAGTTGTACATTTTCAATTCATTGATCACATTTGTTAATTAATGTTATTAATTAAAGTATATATTCATTAGATGTAAAATTATTGTTATATTGTACATGACACTACTAAACCATGTATTATAAAGTTCTATGTTCATAATAATATGTACACCAATCCCCATATATTACATCTTTTAGGCGGACCATAGTTCCATATTGTGGTTAGTTGTTTTTTTAATTTTACTAATATTAATTTTATTGTTATTATGATTTATAATTATAATTTAATGAAATCTGTAATGATATGGCTTTTCATTCATGATATATTAATTCTAAGATATTATTTGATTCAATTATTGATTCAGGTATTGATGAGGGGGATTGGATACACATGAAGTTTCATAGTGTTGAGAAAGGACGAGGGTTCTATATTTGTTCATGAGTGACACATAGGAGTTATTATGGTACTTCTATGATGTCATTGATCAGCTTGAAGGGAGATTATAGAGATTCGTCATAGTTTTTTGTAGCACTGTATGTGGAGAGGATGGGAGCATAGGAAGAGATGATACATCAAATACAGAGAGATATCATGTGGGGGATCAAGACTAGAAACCTAAGAGATAATAGAAGATGTTTTAGTATATAAGAAGGCTTGAGTGTGGTTTTGGTATGGAGTTTCCTCCCCATGTTCATTTGGGTGATCCTCCTTTACTGGATACATGTTTATTCTTTGGGATTTTTTATGAGTGGTTTTTAATTTTGGGATGATTAACATATTATGTGTGAAATGATGTATTATTGTTCTATTTATTTATATTTTTTAATTACTTTTTTTAATTTAGTTTAAATATTTTTTTGTATTTTTTATTTTTTTAATATTAGTTAGTGTGATAGATCTATATTTCCATCAGAATTGTTTATTTAAGACGAACACATCATAAATGACTATTGAAAAAATTATAGGCATTATTTTTGTTTGATGAATTCACAATCCAAAATATTAATTATTTTATATGGGCAATCCAAAAAAATTTAATTGTGTTAATGTTTTCTACAATAGATTATTATCGATGGACACCCATCAGAAATGTGTTTTTGCGAAAATAGTATGATTCTAATGATCCATCACACAAAAAAAGAACACCAATAGTGTTTGATGGGTTTATAGTTCTGGGTCATGAAAAATTGTAGCCTTCTTCGTCATATCCTTAAAAATATTAATTAAATCAATGGATGAATCTATATCAACATGAAGATAGACTCTTTCATTTCTATAATATTTTTCATCATAATCATTTCCTTGATTAATAGGTTCTAGTTCATATTCTTCAATATACATTAAATTTTCATCCTCAATCAAAACATTGTCTATTTTAGAACACTACCTCATAGTATTATTTATTAGTAGGTATCACTACACACAAAAGGGATTACTACCCTCCAACCTATTAAAAGGAATTATAATGGTGGTATTCTTCTTTGGAATTATATTCTATATAAAATACTAATTCATACCGATTTTGGGACATATGTTTAAGGTTCCGTGACATGAAACTCACAAGTCACATTATGTAACCCTCTATCCAGTAACCCCGAATCCCTAGGTGACACACTGAATTTTAATTGAGACCCAAAATCTCCCCCCTTAATGCATTATATAATGATAAATGGCTGACCACCTCCTTATGACATCACATGTTTGTCTTTTATCAAGGATTACACCATGATATGGGGTGGGGTGAATCGAGGTGTATATGCTAAAAATATTCATCATTGGTTATGGATCTTGTTCTATGAACATGAGGAACACCTCAATATCTCCCCTTCTTTTTTCTCAAGAGATAATAAATAAGTAAAGAACATAGATGATTTTTAATGGTTTACCCATGTTTGGATACATCCATGGACCATTAATGGAAATGTTCCTATGCACTTATCAGAATAAAATATCAATACATAAATGTTTTAAAATTTTGGAACAGTCTCCTAAACCTTTCCCATTCACTACAATGATTGTTTTGAAATCTCTAGTCTCTCCCATGTTGGGGAACTCATCACTCCTCATGATGAAACCTTTATATTGAATAAAAAATGATATAAATGTACACCAAATATGGTGTTCCTTATTCATAAAAATTTATTAAAACTTTCATAATGATATTAGAACTCCATGATCACCTTCTTATTTGAATTTTAATTTCTATAAGTTATTTGGAATTCTATATTAATTTACTGATAGATATTGAATATCACTTCTCTCAGGCTCTTTTATTTTTATACTACCTCAATCCATTGGTCAGATTGCCATATTAAATCACATATTGATTGATCATTCTATCCATGCCATGAATGCAATAATTAAAGCCTGAAAAAATGAACCAATTATTTCCCTCAATTGACATTTAAAACATCCAGAAATTCCCTAGGTTTATCATAGTTTTATTTCAATATCTGCTGACTCGAGCACTGAAATGGATTTCACCACAACATGGTAAGAAATATTTAGTTTTTTTCCCTTTAACATGATGTGTTTTATGACTATAGACTCTTATTTTAGTACATTTTTTTATAGTCAGTTTTTCTTTGAACCATGAAATTCAACACATCCATATTGTGGCTCCAAATGGCTTACAAGTGAACCCCTAGAATTCCACTCTTTTCTACAGGCCTATAGGGGACTTCTAGTGGTGCACAAGTGAGTAACCAGATCAAAAGACCTTTCACCACATCCTGGTCTCCCCAAATTGTATATGTTTATTCTATTTCAAATTAATAACATGAATTCAATTATCCATCACCAAAATAATATTAGAACATCCATTGTTTCATAAGGTGACTCAATCTCCACCACGCCTAATGAAATGTGATTATCTCGTCAATGGCATACTCTTTAATCTAAAATTTACATAGGTAATGGATGTGATATCTATAAATAAATATATAACCACATGTACCACTATATTGAATATGGTGAAGTATTATAAATGTTGATGAATTTCTTTACCAAACATGATAAACTTCTTTCTTCAAATCCCAGTGAATAATCATTCGTCAATCATACCAATAGACACAACCAACAAATTCGAGTAAGGGGATTTCTATAACACAATGTTGTATATATCTCTAAATCGACCACTATATATAATGAATAATTAATATTTTATTGATGTATAATATTAAAATCACGAGGATTGGTGGCCTCTCTTTGATCGATCATAGATATTCAATTTACGTTGAATCCCTTTGGTATGTTGTCGTCGATTTTATATATTAGCATGAACTCTTCCCAAAATTCCAATTCTATTGACTATAAGATGATAAAAATGGTTTTTTTCTAGTGAACATTGATGTGTGGGTGTGATCGTGGTGTCATATTCTAATTGAAATTGAATTTTGGCATCGAAACATAAATGGTAAGAACTATTTACCATATTGGTCCTATATGTTATATTTTTCATATTTTAATTGTTAATATTAGAATTGTAGTGACCCTTGATTGATAGGTATGTTGTGTGTGTGTGGGTAGATCATGAGTCATTGTTTATTACAGAACATTTATTCCTTTATATGTTATACCTAGATTATGTACCATTCAAATTATATAGAATATTTACTATAACATCTTGTTCCTTGCTTTATAATGATTATATATAAAACTATGTATTGCTGTTGGAACATTACCTTAGTGTTCGGGTTGACAGTTGGATCTGTATGACATACCCAACTTCTTAAATGGGAATTTCAGGTCATGAACTAACATGGGATTCTAAAAAACCTCTCATAACAAAAAGCAGTCATGACACGAACCATATTGAATTTATAATCCCCACAAGATGGTGATAAGTTTTTTGGAGTAAATAACAAAATATGGGAATTCTTTTTATTCAAAAAAAATAAAAATGTAGAATATATATATATATTATTTTAGTATGATAAAATAAGGGAACAAAAGAAAGGTCTAACTATCGGAAAAAATAAGTTCAAGGATACATTAAAACAACCAAATTAATCAAAAACTAAAAAAAATCCATGTGACACAATGTCACCTATAGAATCTCACACATGACTAAAAAAATCCCACAACCTATTATGGGATCCTTTCACTTACCTACATCAGATATAAAATATCAATATACAATAAAAGGTGTATGCATGGTGTGATCAAAAGAGACCAGTATGATCCCACCATGTGTTTCAAAAGCAGACTATATAAAAAAAAATTATCGTTTGATAATTTAAAATAAAGAGGCATATAAATTTTAATATAATGCACAGATAGAACACCCCTTTAACAATTTAACAAATTATTCCAACAAGAAGGATTCCAATGAATTTCTATACAAACACTAATAAAGAAGGTCAATGATACCTAATGGATAAAAAATTCCTAGATCTATAAATTTTTTTATGTCAATGAGGATACTCATTCCATTATCATGATTCATAGGCCAACAAGTGGCCACATTACCCTAGGAGAATTGATTCTAGAGTGAGAGTACACACTCAAGAGTGAATCCTTAGAAAAACAAAATCAACATTGTACACAAATTACCCTGGTAAAAAAAATTATATAGTAAGAGTCCATCCCTAAGGATTAATACCTATCATATATTTGATTATTATGAGTTTTATCACAATAATCCCATTCAATGTAATTTAATCTTTGAAACCACACAACTTATTCTTTAAAACCATTTCTATTTAAATTTAAAGACTCTATTCTAAAACACATTTTCAATAACACCATATTTCATAAAAATATTTGTATTCCTTTAAAATATATTAGAAATAAATTTAGAATATAAATAAAACAACGTTCATAACATAAAACAAAATCATGAAACCCCCTATCTTGAAAACATGGAATAAAAATACCCATGGTAAAGAATAATCGAAGACGAAAAGTGGGTATTGGAAATATAGAAGTGATCCTAAAAAAGTTATTACCAAATATAAATATATAATTCAACATTTTTAGAAAAATGAGATTGGGATAGAACACATAAATCATAGATATCATTTTTGAAATAGAAACAAAAAATCACCCATTGATACCAATTTTATTATAAACTAACCCAGCTTACACAAACCAACCAATCCTGAATTGGTACTAACAAGGACCGAAGGGCATACCTAATCCCTTGGGGGTGTAGAAAAATTCATTAGAATCAAGAACTACACTTGGGAAGGTTTTAGCCATAAAAAACCTTATTTGATGTGAAAAATAGATAGAATACATCTGTATGCCAAAATAAAGGGAACAATAGATAATTATAAACAAAAACGAAAAACTGGTGCTAATGTACATAAAAATAATATCGAATGCACATCTGTAGAATCCATTTTTATATTGGTGGCCTCCATCATCTTTTCGGTGGCCTCAATTGACTTTTCAGTGGAAGCACACTTGGAAAATGATGTAGTGGTTTATTTCATATTTCTAACACCCCAAAATACCGTTTTAATTATTAACACACTCCCATCTACCCCAAGTCCTTTAATTAATCTTCGATAATATCTTGGGATATCATGGTATATAGGATATAGGAATGTGGAAACTTAAGGGGTGTCTTACAAGTGAGTTCTAAGACAGAACTCATTAGGAAGATCCTTAGGTGACTAGTGGTTATTGTGAATTGTGTCTATTAAGATTTGGAGACATTTAATAATGGTGTCTCTTTTTTTAGTCTCTTGATAAATCCATTAAATTTATGATAAAATAAACTAGAATTAATTCATGATTCTTATTTTCTCTCTCTTTTTCTATGGATTTGTAGTACCAATCCCCCTAGTAGATGTCCAATGGTTCATTAGGAGGGTGTTTTCAATGGACCATGGTTGAGAAAACCAAATCGTGATACAAATATAATCAATTTGGTGGTGTTTATTTTATGAACTATAGAACAAGGTCTGAATCATTCCCATGTTAAATATATTTAGGTGAAATCATGAAGGGATAAGGAGTGGATTAGGTACCATGAAAAGATTTTTACAAAGAAACCTTTTCTCAATTGGAAGAATGATCCTCATGAGGTTCAGGATTGGTTGGACAATATATAGAGGACATTCCAATTCATAAATACTCTTGACTCTGTCAATTTTACAAAACTCTATCTTTATTTTATAAGGTCTGATTATAAGTTAGCAGGACTAAATTTTCATAGCTATGAAACAACTGGTCTTGGAGTGGAAGGACTACAATTGAATTTCAACTGAGTAGTACTATATATAATCTAAAAAATGGTTAATTCCATATATTTTATCAATTTTCATCAAAGAGATTGATTTTGGATGGGGTATACCAATTACTTTACAGATATCTCTATGTTTTCTTCTAAGTACAATTATAATGATATGATGATGGTATAATGGTTCAATATGGGTGTTTGAAAAGATATTTGTTCATAGGTATTCTTATTAATGATGGAAACATATATTGAAGTTATGGATAAGTCTTAGATGTAAGAGCTATACCTAGAAGGTAATACAAGAATGACCAAATATTATATCCCCTCCAGTGGTAGAATTGGTGGTTTATTAATATTGAATAGTATATATAGTGTGTTACATGGGTGAAATAGTATTGTTGATCGTTATAATTCCATTATCCTACAATCATTAGTGGTCAGTGTCATGACATGTTTCTAGTGTGTCCAGACATGACCCAAAAAAATTCCACCCTTGCCTTAACGGTTTTCAAATGATGTGGCTGTCATGGACACTTGTAGAAGTTACTTCGATCAGTATATTATCCTAAATATAGTAAAACCTCATATGTATCTAGATGGTCATAAGTGACTCCATATACATAATTGAATATAGGTTTCCAACTATAGGCCATCAAAATAAAGTTGTTACAAACATTTGAGGAGTTTCTAGTTGATGTTGATGTTGTTCTTGTGATTGTGAGAGATACCATTTGGGATGATTGTACCATAGGGACCTCTCTATTTGATATAGGTTACTCCCATTCCTTTTAATCAAAAAATATGGTGGATATTCTAAAACATGAATTGTAACTAATTCCATTTTTAAGAATTGGTGATGCATCGATGAAAGAAGATGGACTAGGGTTCTGGATGTCCCCTTTAATATTTTTTATGTGTGATAAACAGATGGTATGTGATTTCTTGGTTCTTTAATTATATTTATTCTATGTGATAATTATGATGGATTACTTTATCAGTCACTTGTTTCTTATTGAATTTTATCATCATGAGGTGTCCTTCACTACATCTGATGAGATCTCTCTTGTGTTTTACAGAGAATAAGATCTAAGGAATAGCCGAGAAGGTTCATCTAATCCATATGATAAAACTTTATTTTTTTCTATAGATGCGTTGGAATAGGAATCATGTAGTGTTATGCTTCCTTGAGTATTCAATGAGTTTCAATAATTCTTTCAAGATCACTTATCAGGTTTACCTTCAGAGTGGTTGGAAGAGTTCTTGATTTACTTAGTTCACAAAACACATGAAATATTGATTTTTTATACCACATGTATCTATTTGAATTAAAGGATCAGAAAATTCAGTTCTATAACTTTAGAGCTAATGGATTTATATACAGAAGTATGTCCACATGGCGATATCCCATGTTTTTTGTTGAAAATGATAACATAACACTTAGCTTATGAATAAATTATTATATTCATAATCGAATAACAATCAAGAAAAAATATACCTTTCCTCACATTAATGTTTTTTGACTAGTATAGTGGGGAAAGTGGTTTTCTATAATTTATATTTGTTTTGGTTAATAACAACATAGAATAATGTGTCATATACTCCTAATACTAATTTTATAATTTAGTATGGCTATTTTGAGTAACTTTTTAGGTTGTTTGGTTTGATCAACATTCTAACTATATTTTTGTAATTGGTGAACCAAATATTCCCTGAGTTTCATAACAAATTTATCATGGTGTTTATGGTGGAAATCATGGTAAAAGATAATATAGAGGAAGACCGTGTGCATCACAGGAGTCATACATTTTGTGAATTCAGAGGGATCACTGTATTTTGGATAAATTAGTAGATTTCGAATTTAGGATCTGCAAGTTATGTTCTTAGGTAAAATAATTTCAGAATATGGTACCTCATTTGAAACTAATAAAATATAAATTTTTATGTTATGAGAATAATCACATAATTTCTTTGAGACACATAGATTCTTTGGTTTCATAGGATAATATTATTTATTTGTAAAATATTTCTCAAATATTGGGTCACCGATGACCTCTCTCACTCAGAAGTGGGTAATGTTATCATGGGATTTCTTGTGTTTGGAATCCTTCGATAAACTAAAGTACGTTTGACCTCAGCACCAATTATGAATTTATAAGAGGTTGTTCATGGCTATGTGGTTTTATTGGGGGCTTTAGGATCATATTTTTTGTGTGTTCTTATACAGGGTGATCATGTAGTGGCTTTTAAGTCACATTGGCTTCAACCTCGTGAGAATAATTACCACAAACATGATTTAGAATTTGTTGTGGATTTCAATACCATCAAAAGTTTATGTCGCTATATTTTTGGGGAATAGTTTATCATTTACTCTGACAAAAATTTTTTGGGGTATTTATTTTCTAAAAAGTATTTTAACCTCCAGAAAAGGTGATGGGTGGATTATTTAAAATCATTAGATGATGATATTTCCTAAAAACAAGAAAAACTGAAACATTTTCATAATCCTCTTAGTTGGAAGTTTCCTTCTAAATATATAATGGAAGAAATGAATGAGTGAAATTTTATGGGTCAACTTACTCAAATGAGCTTGGGAGTCAGGGAAGAGGAATCTAGTTATGTTTTAACAAGTCTTTATGTGACATCCTCAGTCCTTGAAATTATTATAGAAGAGAAAAAACAAGATAATGAGTTCTTGATTATTAGGTATTAATTATATTATTGGGATACCATTGGTGAGTGGTGTCTTTCCATAGAGGATATCCTTTACATCAAGAGATGATATTTTTCCCTTCATCATTAAGAAGTCCATTATAGGATATTTTCAACATTCTTTATGGGTTTACCACCATGTAACCACAAATATATTTCATGATATGAAATTTCAATTTTCTGGTGTCCCCCAATTAAACAAGACATAGATGACATTGTATATGGATATTATACATTCAAATAGATTATGAATGAAAAATAGAATCCTTAATGTTTTTTAGCATATTCCCATTACAACATGGATATGGAGTAAATATTGATGATTTTTTTTTTGGTTACATCAAACTTTTCAGGTTAAAAATTGAATTTTGGTGGTTATAAATTAGTTGTCAAGATAGATCATTTTATATTATTTCATGATACCAAAAAAGTGGAGGACCTGAGAAATCGATATATGTAAGAGGTTTTAGGGATGCATGGTATTCCTATGAAAATTTTCTCTGGCATAGACACTCAATTTACCTCAATGTTTTAGAAGTATCTCTAAGAATAAATAGACATAATGATATAGCTGAGTGAATGTGCTTTCATATCACGTCAAATAGATTATGTTTTTAATGGGTATTTATAGTCTAATAAATATCCTAGCACATATCTCTTGGAGTTTTGATATGATTATAGTGTGTATTTTTTATAAAAAGTTCTAAAATATGAGGGTTGTTTTGAAAAAAGTTTAAATAAAATAACAGAATTTAAGGAGTTTAATAGGTGAAGAACTGAGTGGTTTTTAAAAAGTATAAGGAAAGGGTTCATTGTGAGTTCACTACACACATTTCATGTTCATCATTCTTGTAGATTAATTAAGGTTTTATGTATGTATTTGGTTAAAGTTAATCAGAATCCCAATTTCTTTCCATGTTTTTATATCAAACCACGTTTAGACAAAAATTAACATAACAATAGTATAATCAAGGTAAAAATCTCATGAATGGTATGATAACAACAAAATAAAATTAAAATATCTAATAATTGTGGATTAAAAGGATTTGTGTGCTGTCTAATTAGAACAAAACAAGTCACACATTCAGGACTTCACACTGACTAGTAAAAAGTAAAGAGCATTCCATTCAATTAAATGAAACTAAGCATTAAAAATTAAATAAAATTAATATAATTATAACTGAAATGATTACAAACAAAAAACAAGTAAAAATAGTAGTAGTACATGTGTCAGAACTCCTATTACATGATGTGTAGCTCCCCCATAATGAACAGCCACCATTTATCCCAACATTGAAAGGTAGATAAAAATTGGGTGGAACTCCTTAATCATCCATGATCCCCTCTGTGGATCGGGGCCTCTAGAACATCTATTATGAGTATATGACTCCTCTAGGACTCAAAATGGAAGATCATTTATTTTGATTCGAACATTCTAATGGGGTGCCCAAGGTATCATTTTATAGGAAAATTTGAAGGTGGGTTTAAGCCCCATTATTTTGATACACCACCTGGCCCATAGTCTTCAACCTACAGAAAGTCTTATCATTAAATTAAGAACATAAAAATGTTTTAGTTCATGTCCTGAATATCTCCACTGAATATTTGGCATCATTTGGACAACTACATCTTGAGATATTGTTAGAAAATAGTACACTTTTTTTGACTTTGTGCAGATTCAGTCTCTTGGATAGATCAATCCAAATGGGACACCAGATAGCCGAATTGAGCTTGGATTCCATCATAAATGTTTTATCCCATTTTATTCATGGACCAAAAAAATTTATAATCCAATGTGGATGCATGGATTAGAGGTAGTGTGTAGTTGAGTCCCCTAGTGTGCTTGGATCCAGTCCAGTTTGGTTGATTTTTGTTAAACATCGTCAGATGCCATCCAAATCACCTCAACATATAATGAAATTATCAAAATAAGTAACATTTCCATTTTTAAAAGTGATAAAAACAATACAATTGAATCAGATATGAAGTGATTTTTTTTATTTTAATAATTTTCAATAAAAAAACTTGTTTAGCAAAGTGGTGAAAGGGTAAAAATGAAACAGTAAATTGTTATGCGACCATACCCCACACATAAATCATTTTAGTCTTGTAATATTTCATAGCTAAAAAAATTAGGGTTGTAGATATTTCCAACATAATAAATATTTATCATTAAATTAAAATTTAATTATTTATAGAAATGTGATCCAAGAAATAATCACACTGTGGAGTTATTCTTAGTGATAATGGAAAAATATTTCTCAAAAACTATAGCAAAATGAAATTAGAAGAGATTAATGAAATCAATAAAAGGAAATAAATTAATTTAATCATGTCTCTAATTCTCCACATATTTGTGTAAAGGCCATTTTGTGATTTTCTTTCTCTATCATGTAAATTGAAGTTATTTTAAAAACATTCTAATTACATGATCAAATGTCAACCGAACATGTCCTATATCCTTTGTAATAAATTTTCATGTCCCATTTACTTAATAATTCCTATAAGTTAAACCATTTATCATGGCATAGATATTCCATATGGTTAATATTTCATCACTTCCCTCAATTATATATCTTTTTTTGGTGGATTTTTAGGGAATTAAACAGTAAAATAATAGCTGCATATGTGAATCTGGTATAGTAATAAAATAGATTGGATAAGAAATGAACTTATGGAAAAATGAAATTAGAAAGTAGAGAAAACATAACATAACTTATATTTCACCTATATTAAGTAATTATTTTTTTTCAAATTCATGGTTATGTGCAAAGGTGTGTGGAAGAATTAGGTGAAAAAATTCCCCTTAAGCTAAATGAAAAAGGGTACCATTCTTCTGAAAGGTTTCCAGATGATACAACCATTTATATCATCAAAAAAGAAACTAATTTCAAAATAATTTCACAACGTAGTATTAATTTTTGTCTTCTGAAATTCACATTTCATTATAGTTTTTTGAATGTTAAAACAACATGGAATGTAGAAATTCCTCATGAAATTTTCATAAAATATATTATTAAACATGAATCATTTTATATGGTAATATGGGCATCAAATATTAATATTCTATCATAAGAGTGATGGGGAAGGGGGGAAAGTAAAAAATACAATTCAGTTAGCTAAAAGGTGATATTGAATAATGATTATGAAAATTCATATCTAAAAAAGGAGTGTACCCATCCCCCAAACCTAGAGTATATAGTGTTATCTCTTTAATAAAATATAATGTAGGAAGTAAGGATAAAACTAGTTAGTTTCATTCATATATTTCTTCTTGTACATGGAGTACCTTTATTGGGGACATGAGAAGGTCCTTGTTGATGTGTTTAAGCTGCTTCCCATTGATACTAATAATTTTTTTGGTTTCTTATTTTTGAACCTAAACAACCCCAAATGAATAAACATTAGTAACAATATATAGAGAAAACCAGTGAGAAGAAAGCTTACCTTGATGTAACATTATCATTTCATTATGAAGGAGGAACTACTGCCAAATTTTTTATTGACTATAAAAGATGAGACTGTTTTGGGAATCCATGGTTGGCTCTTTTTAAATGTGGGAGTTCACATATAAATCTATTATCAACCCCTCCAAATCTTGAATATGTAACTTCCTTTGAGAACCTACACCATAAAGACTAGAATTTCGTTGTTTAATGTTCTAATAGCCCCAATTCCTTATATAATTATGTATATGAAACTCTTTCAAAAAACAATCCTATAAAGTGAGATTCTAATGAGAGTTTTAATGTTAGTATGACAGGACCGTAATGAATCATTGAATCTAGGACTCAAATCTCTTCTGTTGGGTTGAACCCTTTTTTGAATAATTTTTTTAACTTCCTATTTTCCGCCTTCACTTGTCCATTGGTATATGGGTGATATGCAGTCACCACTTGATTCCCAAACCATGCTTCAAAAAAGATATTGTAAGGTTTTTTTGTAGAAATGGAAACATTGATCATTGATGATGAACTTAGGTAATCCAAACCTACAAAACATTTGGGTTCTCCAAAATTCTACAATAGTATGGGAATCGTGATTCCTTGTTGCATGCTCTACTACCCATTTTGACACATAATACACTAGAAGAAGAATGGAAAGGTTCCCAAATGAATTAGGGACTGAGATTTAAAATTCAATGGACCAAACATCCAAAATTTCATTGAAGTGTAATATTTTTCTCTGTAATTTAATTTTTTTGATAAAATATACCTTCATTGACAATGAGGACATGATTTACATATACCATGAGAATGATAAAATAATGATGGCCAAAAGAGACCAGAATCCAAGACATTGTGAGTAGTTTGCTTGGGAACCAAGTGGACCTCACAAGAAAGAGCATGGAAGAACCTATGGATGGTCTAAAACTCGATATCAAGAACACAATGTCTAAAGACATGATCACTACATGTGCATCAAATGTAGGGGTCATATGTTATGTACGAAAGAGAATCTTATTTTTATGAACATTTATTTAAAATCAATAAGAATGTTTGATGACACAAAATAATTTATAAATTTAGTATAAAAAGGAATACCATCATGAACTCAGTATAATTTCAAATCCTGAAACATTTAATTTTTCGGAATACAGGGGGATGAGTTAATGTCTGAGGATGGTAGGGTCCCACTGATAAGGTCAACCACCAAATTCTCAACTCCTTTTTATCATTAATTTCTATATTGATTTCCTAATGTAGGAGAATCCAATGAACACAATGGGCTGCATGGATTGAGAACACAATGACTTCAGACCCTAAAATTTATGAACTAAATTTACCCTTGTAAAACCCAATGGAAATTAATTCTTTTCAGTTGTGGAGTATTTTTTTGGGCAGGGTCAAAATCATGTGAGGAATCTTCAATGACATGTGGAGCTCTGTCAAACCTTTGTGATAAGACTACCCCAACAGCATTGTTTGAGGCATCACACATTATCTTAAATGGTAAATCCCACAGAGGTGGTTGGGTTACTTGGGGTAATGTGAGTCTCCATTTCAATTTATTAAAATAATCATCACATTCATTATCAAAAACAAATTATTCTTATTTTTAGATGAAATAGGAGAGAGGGAGTGCAATAATACTATTTTCGCAAATGAAATGACTATAAAATTCAACATGAACTAGGAAATACTGCACATTTGGTAAATTTTATAGGGAATGGTTGGGAGGAAATTAAATCCACATTTTATTTATCTACTTGGATACCATCCCTAGAAATGTCATTTCTTAATACTATATATTGGACCACCATGAAATTAAATTTCATATAATTTAATACGAGATTATTTTCAATACACTTACATAAGATATAACCAATACTACTAAAACATTCATCAAAATAGGATCAATAAATAGTGAAATAAACCAGGAAAACATCCATGAAATTCTCTTGGTAATCCGAAAAAATACTAACCAAAAATCATTGGAAAGGTACTGGGTGCATCACATAGACCAAATGAAATCCTCCTATATGAAAATGTGCCAAAGAGAAAAGTAATGGTTGTCTATTCGAGATCCCTAGGGGAAATATGGATTTTAAAGTATCTATAATACCCATCAAGGAAACAGTAGTGAGGCTTCCCAGCTAGCCTGTCAAACATCTGGTCAATTCATTGAAATGGAAAATATCCTTCCTAGTGTGGTGGTTTAGTCAGACATATTCTATAGAGACACGCTAAATAATCAACATATATGGTGGAAAAAATTAATTTTTTTTTATTTTTCAATATTGTTAGACTATTTATTCAGGAACTACTTGAACTGGAGTAACCAATTGGCTATTTGAGATATGGTAAATGATTCCAGCAACCAATAATTTTTTTACGACCTATTTAACAATATCTAAAAATTTTGTGTTTAGTCGACATTTTGACTACCTCACTAGTTTAGCCCCATTTTTTAACATAATGTGATGTGTGAAATTTTATGGGACAATACCAGGAATATCTTCATGTGTCCATCCAAAAGCTTATTTATACACTCTCAAAAGTTCTAGGAGTCAAAATTCAAGCTCAAGAGGGAGTGAACTATCAATTATAATAGGAATCATGTTTCTATTCTCATGATATGAATATTTTAAATCCTGATGATGATGTTTAAATTTCAATTTTGTTGGATTTTTTATTTATATGAGTGAGTCTTAAAGTGATAGGTCAATAATCTCATCTAACCACTCAATGTTAACATCCTCTGATGAGGTATGAGCTTTTATGAGATTAATAGTATCAAATATGATGTTTTGATCCTCTGTGTAAATGAAATTACCAATTAACAAACATCCATGACATTTTTCTAGACATATACAAAATTCGATGCATGATTCAATTACTTGAAATACAATCAATGATGAAAACTCATAAAGGACATCATGGGGATGCAATGATGTTTCTTCTAGGGAAGTGAGTACATCGATAATGTTAAAAGAGATTGAGGAATTTTCTTCTAACAGGTGCTTCTTGGCATCAAAGATGTTGAAGAAGAAATTATCACCACCAAACTCCATATATAATCTACCATTATGGAAATTAATTTTTGTTTTGGATATTTCATGAATGGTCTATCCAATATAATTGGAGCATGTACATTCATTATATCATATATCATTTTTAAAACATAAAAATCATCCAGAAGAATTAAAATTTCACCCTCATAGGAAGATACTCTAACACTCTATATGGTTGTGTATTACACTAGTTTTCCATTTGGACAAAAATTACTATGGGCTTAAATTCCCTGATCATTAATAAAGATAAAATAGAGCGATGTATCACATTTATAAGGGCATCTAAATCAATCATAGAATTGGAAAAGGAATACTCTTATATGGTTTACAAAATTTTGAATATTTTAGGATCATTTGTTTTTGTGGGATGTGATGGATCTATCAATAATGATACCCCCCCAATATCACCTTCTCATCACCTCTGCATTTCATTTAATGCGTACACATTTTCTTAAGAAACATGAGTGTCTTGGATTTTTCTTCGAGGCATCGATCAAGGAGATGTTAAACTGTAATGTTTTAAAATTTTATACGATTTCATCATCAAGTTTTAGTCAATTTTGGATTTCTTGGTGGACCTTTTGGGGAAGGGATGTGGAATGGTTGGGATAGGTGAATAATTAAATGACACACTCATTCCATTGGAGGGGATTCTCTCAGGACAAGGATTTTCAACATTTGGATCAATTTGATTAGTTGAGATGGTGTATTCCTTATGAGGGGATGACTATAAATGAGTGTTAATTTTAATTTTATGTTGTGTTCCACTTTTAAGGTTGATGATACTGACATTTCTCTTCTTAGTAAGGTGACTAGTGACTGAGAGGGTAGTTTACCTAAATCATGACTTTTGATGTCCCCAACAATGTTGGCTAGTTATCTTAATCGGGTTTATAGATAATTTATAGTATCTTGGGTGGTTTTTTTTTGAATTGGGGATTATTGGAAACAATTTTTTTCATAATTGTTTCTACGATAGTCTCAATTTTTGGAGGAGGTTGTTTGAAATTCCATTTTTGGGATTGAGGTTTTCTAGGTAGTGGTGTACTATTACTCAGTCTCGGTTGGTTCATAGGTTATTGTGGATGGTTTTAATACCCAATTTTCCCATAATACAAGTTTTTTTACACACAGGGTTGGATTGATAGTGTTTTTCCAACTCAGATGGTTGGTTATTGGGGTGGCCAGGAAACATTTCCTCATAACTCTCAAAAGATTCACTCTATTGAAGACATTGGTCAAAGTAGTGGGGTTTAGAATAATATATTCTACAGTGGGTGGGAGGTGGTAATTATTATTTCTTTTGGAAATGGAATGTTATTGATGAAGGGTATATAACTATTCAAACATTATGTCCACCTTCTTCTCAAATTCAGTTGATTTCACCTCATGGACACCTCGAATGGGTACACTATACCTTGAACCGAATTGTTGAGTATTTTGATCCATGTTCTCAATTAGGGTTCTTATAAAAATTGGGATTTCATAATCTATTTCACCACCCATATCATCATTAATCATATTTCAAACAATATGAATTAAAACGTCATAAAAATAATATATTTAAAGTTGATCACATGTTTGGTGGTGTTCGAAAATTGGACGACGACTTTAAAATCATTCACAATATTTATGAAGTGTTTCAGAAAATGATTGACTTATACCACATATTTATTTTATTATTATTTTAGTTTACGTGGCAGGGATGTATTTTTCAGAAAAATGAATTTCACATCCACCCAACCTCAAATTGATGAATTAATATAGTAAATCCAATCATTTCAAGTTTCTTCTAATGAAAAAATGGAATGACCTAAGCTTTTATTATTATTCATACTCATTAGCCACTTTTAAGGTTGATCACATAGTTTGAGATTATTTTAAATTCATATGTGGGTCTTCTCTAGTGATTCTATGTAATCTTGGTAATAAGTGAATTAAATTGGATTTTAGTCCAAAATTAGATTCCTCGCATTGTATTTGAATGTAATGCGGATGGATCTCTACATCTAGAAAAGTTAGTTATTTTAATTTCCAATTATTTCCATCCATGTTATGTTAGTTAGTTTTAGTTTTAATATGGGTTCCAAAATAAGAATAATGATCGAGAAGTGTTTCAATTTTTTGAGTGTTATCCTTCAAAGGGTTCTCTTGTGCCTCTTGATGTTACTAAAATTGGATCCTCACCGATTTGGGTTCAAAAGGGGTAAATATCCCAAATTATAACGCAACATGTAGAAAATATACATATATTTTAAATGTGAACAGATAAAGATAAATAATGGTATTAGATAAATTAAATAAATATTAACAAAATTTAAAATAATAATATTCAAAACATGCACTAAAAACCAATAGACTCCCTTGAAACATTGACACAATTTGAACACGTTGTCATGTTATTTCAAATTTCTTATGTTTCTAAAGATTATTTATAGTCTATGAAATTTCCTGGGTAATCTTTTAAAGAGAATTTATATTTTTTAATGTGTATAATAAAAAAATTACTAAAATAGGGGGGTTGTTTGGAAAATAGTTTAATGAAAATAACATAATTTAAAGAGTTTAACATTTCAAAAACCAAGTGGATAATAAAATATTTGAGAAAAAGTGATCATTGTATGTTCAATATGTACATTACAAGATCATCATTCTTGGATATTAATCAAGGTTTGATGTATGTCTTTGGTTGTAATTAACTGAAATCTTGATTACATTCCATGTTTTTATATCAATGCAAGTTCATTCAGAAATTGGAATAAAAACGGTATAACCATGGTCCAGATCTAATTCATGGTAAAATAACATCCAAATAAAATTTAAATACTATGTAAATGGGGAAGGAATCTATTATTGTGATGTCCAATAAGAACAATAGAAGTCTCACACTCAGGACATCACATCGATCAATTAAAAGTAATGATCATTCCATTGGATAAAATCAAAAAAATAATTAAAGAAATAATGAAATAAGACAATTCTAAATGAAATGTTTTAAAACAAAAAATATATCAAACCAATAGTAGAACAAGTATTGTAACTACCTTCACAAGATGTCTAGATCCCTCCCAACGAACACCCACTATTTTTCCCAACGTCAAAAGGAGGACAAAATTCATGTGGGACTAATTATTTATCAATGATCCACCTATGAAAAAAAAATTAACACCCTAGGATTCCATGATATTCTTCTTTTTAAAATAATTCAATACCATGTGATGTAAGAAACATCGTTCTCAAGCGCACAATGACCTTTCAAAATAGTTATTTAAAAAGAGATTATAAATATTATTAACCATATTTTGAATTTTATATATCCCATATAATTTCAATATTTATCATAAGTGTTTCTTCGACGTAATATATGGACAAATTCAAATTTTTAGATAAAAGAAGTATTTCTCAATAAATGCAGTTTTTCTACCATTTAATGAAGAACCCTTTTAAATACAATATTTGATACTTTTATATATTCAATTTTATTAAACTAAATTCTTCATTAGAGGTGGGAGATATAAATTTAGTTTGGGTTAATTTTTGGTACTTTTCTAACAACTTTCATATTTGGATGAATAGTTAAAAATACTAAATGTTAATTGAAAACAACTTTTTGAATGGAAGTAATTTATAGTGTCAAATTATATATTTGAGTTGTTTTAATGTATAATTAGATTATATTTATATCATTTAATATAATTTATGTCATTGGAAGTAATTTTCCATTTAAATTAAACACAAACACATTTCAATCTTTTGATATTTATTACTTTTTAAAAACCTAGGTTTTGGTTTTGACAATGTGAATTGATTTTAAATTAATTATTGCAACTTATTTGTTTTGAATTTGGAAAAATGGGTTCCATATTTAGAATCATAATAATGAAATTATGTAATTAGTTACTTTTATGGACATTATGAAAAATAACTCAAGTAATTATGTTTATTTACCATGGTTATATGGTAGATCAGGAAAATAAGGGTAAAAATTAATATTATAATAGTATAAAACTAACCAAGAACATGACATAATAGTATTTAATGAGATATTTATAACCATTTTAATACTTAATATGATTTTAAGACCTCATGGGACCACATGGGTGTGAAAATGGAAATGTTTAAAATTTTATTTAAAGAAAAAGGAAATATAACATAAACATTTGTCTTTTACAAAATAAATTTTAATATAGGGTTATATAACTGATATCAATGAATAAAAATAGAAATTTTAAAGATAAAAATATTTCCCACATCATGGAGTGTTATTTATAATTTTTAGACATCAAATAAATATATTTTCTTATGACAATATGATGATGCAGTCATTACCTTACTAATGAATTATTCAAATAAATGAATTTATAAATATTAAAATAAATGAAATTTGATCATTTTGATTCCATACCAAAAAATTATGAATGAAATTGTCGTATTAGTAATGAGTTAATGTCCTTTTCTTTAATGATTAATGTTTTATGACATAAAGAAAAATTATTTAATAAATAGTGTCAAAAATGATAAAAATGAGTTTATAAAAAAACTATTATATTTTTAAATGATATAAAAATCCTAAAAATATATGATTAAGAAAAATGACATAATAATATTATATATATAATTAATGAAACACTTTATGTTCTCTTGGAATTTTATTGTATGTATATTAACCATTAGTATAAAAATACAAGAAGACACAGTAAGAGTTAAACTGCTTAACTAATGGTTAATCTCTAATGATAAGGTTAATTTAATAAAATTAACTTATAAAATATAGTTTTTGTGGATTATTTAGACCTATAATCATATTAGGATCTAAAAAAATTACTTTGGATCTATTAGAAACCGAAAATAAATTTATAATAAATTAAATTTTCCAGCTTTTCATAATGTTCCCCTCAACTCTCTTATAAAATAGAACTTATCCTTCTATTTATTTTCTCACATAAAAATCCCATTCACTAATCCAAACCCCTACCATTTCCTCTCCCAAAAACCCTAGTATCATTCTATAGGCTACACTTTGGGATGAAAGCCTTCCAATTTAGTCCTTTTGTGCAAATTAAAAAGAGACACACAAAAAGAGGTAATTGTTATATCACATCATTCAAAGTATTTTTCTACTTATATTTCATCATTATATAATATTTCCATCCTAAAATAATAACTCTAGTACCTTAAAAATTATGATAGAGTATTATTATTATGGGACAACCATATTTCTCTTTTTACCCATCCTACGAAAAAAATATCACTATGTGTGCGTACGTACAACTTACGTTCTCCACGTTGTGGTGTAAATTGTTTTTCAAATAGAATTTATTTATTTGGGTATAACATAGAATAAAATTGGTGTAAATAATAAATATAACACAATATATTCCATCCAATTACATACCATTAATCCATTAAGGAAATGATATCGTCCGTCGTGCGTACACATGACTTACCGTCTTCACGACACGATGAGACTCATCTTCCACATTCACCATCCAAGAATTATTAGAAGATTAAATATTAAAAATATGTATGAAATATATGATATAATAATTCTACTAGGATGAAATATATATATATATATATCATTCACATACTTCCATTCAATATGACATAAAAATGGAAACATCGTTCATGCTTACATATGGCCTACCATCTCCATGAGTGTTGTGTTCCATTTTATTTATAAATATATTATATATATTTTTATACACAATATAAATCATATATACAAAATATATTATATTATGGATGTAATTAATGTATTATCTATTTAATGTGATCTAGAATATCAAGTCAAAAGACAAATTATAAACAAAGTTATTATTACCCCAAATGTTTCATTAACATGAAATTATTAATAAATGGTTAATGTATAGTCATAAAAGAATCATATATGATATCATAAATATTATTATGATTTTTATATAATTAAATAATATGATTAAAAACATTATATATGAGTTTCAGAAATGTAGGGAGAGTATCATACCTAATGTAAGGGTTAATTTCACAATCTCATTATTATTCCAAGTTGTTGATGCGTAAGTATCTACTGGTACATATTTTTCATCCATGTCCATGTTTCATAAAAATGTCTTCAAAATGATTATTTTAAAGTTTTATATAAATAAATTTTTAACTAGAACAACATTTTAAATGTTTTAAATATTTTTTTAACGCATTTTAATTAATGTCATTGTTTTCAAAATGATTTTAAGGATTTATCTATATGAACATCATTATTTTAAAATTTAAATTTATTTAAAAAGTTTCAATGAGTTATTTAACATTTTCATTGAAAAATATCTTTTAAATGACTTCCTTTATAAATTTTTTTACTTTTAAACGATTTCATGAAAATTGGATATTTCTATCAAAGAGTTTTAATGAATTTATTAAATTATTTTCGTCTATTTCAACATCCTTTGTTGGATTTTATAATTGTTTGAAGTTGATTTATTATGATAAAATATCCCATATTGTATTCAAGGTTTTGGGATATGTTTGACTATATATGTTCTATTTTTATACAATTCACGGATTACAGTTAAAGTATTAATAGTTCGTATTATTGTTTTAATAAGAATGTTTATGTTATGTTTTAATCATTTTATTTTAGGAATGTATTGGACTCATTAAGTGATGGGTCTGACCCAATATTTCCCATATATGCATAATTAGGTCACATTAGACTAAATATTGTCTTGGAATAAGGCCTTGATAAAATATTTTTGTATGATATTGACACAAGGCCTTAACGTAGTTGTTAAAATGCCCAACATCATCCATTCTTTGGTTATGAGGTATGTTATTGATTTTATATGTGATTGTTCGACTAGTAGAATATACATGTAAAGGTTTATATGGGATTATTTTATATACTCTTGCCATATTATGCTAAATATAATTTTTTAAAATGTTTATGTTTTAGATTTATACCTTTCCATAAAAGGTTATGCTAATTTGTGATATATTTCGTTATATTCTTTATCCATAATGAGCTTCTGTGCTGGCCACATTCCTGTGTTTGATTTTATTAGGAAGCCCAGAATATTTTTATGATTAACATGTAGGGTTAATATTGGGGAATAATGGATTTATCAAATGATTATCTATGTTATACTTTTTGTTATAAATTTTAATATATAGTTCAAGTATGTAATCTGTTTTCCAAGACTACTAAACTGATATGTCCTTCGAGACATGATTCGTTGTAATAATTCTGATGTATTAAAATAATTCACAAGCTCTTGGATTCTGGGGTTAGGGAATTACAGTTTTTATCATTGGATGTTTTGAAACAACCATGGAAGCTGTTTTAGAAAACCTAGATTAGGGTTAATAACCATAAAATAAGCTCTGAGAAATAAGTATAGAAGGACCCCCAAGAATTTTGGGAATGATCATGGTTAACCTAGGATTAAACCTAACATGTTATATATTGAATGTTATTTCCCTTTATTATGTGGTTTTCTTGAATGTGATGCATTTCTCACCCTATGATTTTTGGTCTTTGTTATTGGAGGAAACTAGAAGGAATTGGATTAACATTGAATTTGACAGGAAATCAAGTGACTATGAGAAAAAAAAATGGATAATGACTATAGATAATGATATCATAATTATTCCTTATTGGTTATCATGATATATGATTAACAATGTGATCTTTGATTATTTTAACAACACAATGCATATGAGAAAGATGGGCATTCAAAAAATTTCAAATTTCAGATAACCATATAGGAAAGAATATTTGGCATCCTACATTTTAAGAGGAACTAAAAACCTTCTAGAATGCCTCAAATGGGGAGGAATATGACATCTCTGTAGGAAAATGGGTTATAGAGTGACAAATATTTATGGTGTTCAATGTATCATATGTTGAAATCGGAGGAATTACCCAAAACAGTGCACCAACATAAGAATCATCCTATGAACCAAGGAAGGAACTATTCAATTTCAACCATTAAATTTGATGGATTTAAGTATTTATGTATTTGGATATATGAATTATGAATAACATAATTATATAAGGAGTATTCAATTTATGTTTTTGCTAATGATTTTCCTGAATATTTTTAATAGATATACTGGAGAAAAATTAGATTAAACGGTAAGATTATAAATTGGGGAACATATGATTAAGGTTAAGAAAACCCTTGATATATTCTGGTTGTTAATATAATAATGTTTGGATAGTGATGTATTGGATTTAAAAAAGTATATTGGATGATGCTAGTTTTTTTGATCTAATTTTGGATTATTTGAAAATAGGGTTATGCTATCATGGATAATATGTAGAACATTTGGGAGTTAAAGAATAATCCACTGTGTTTTAGAAAAAGGAAACAATCATGTTTTCAATAATAATATATGATAATTCAGGTTGTTATTATGAATAAATAGAATACATGATGAAGGTTTTTGCTTGTTTGGAATGTGACAATAAAAAATTTCCCTTTTAGATATGTGAGTTAAATTCAACAATAATTTGATTCACCTCATTCTAAAGATGTATATTTTCAATTATTGAAAGGATTGTATGGTAATCCATTTATGGATAGTATAAGTTATAAATTAGTTGAAATTTTTATATTAATGTATTATCTCACTATAGGTGAACTTATACAAATGTTATAACTCATGCTAAAACTATTTTTGAGACAGATGGAATGACCATCATTCTATTTATGGATAACATGATCTTTCAACACTTCAGGAATGTAAAATTCAACTTCATTTCTTTGAATAATAGATGAAGTGTAAATTTTTTAAGGCATGACCAATGGTGAGATTGTAATGAAATAAATTAAGCATTACATCTCATGTTCTCCATTTATAAGGAAATGATCAGAAAAACCCAAAATATTTTCCATGTACAATCCTTTCCGATGAATCAAATGGTCCCTTGGATCATTATAGATTTATGAATTTCACATTTTTATCTTAATCCTACTAATATTATCTATAACTCTTTATCATAACATGATGGTTAGATTTTTATTTCATTTCCATGTTTTTCTCTATATAATCAAAGAAATTGTTATTTCGGGATTCATTGATTCATAACTTTCATTAATTTAAAATATAGGTCTCATTAATAATTTTTTTTGATGTGGGATTTCACTAAGATATTATGAATTTTCAAACCCCTAGTTTCCAATCCCACGTATTAATTTTCAGGACGTAATTTATTAATGTAGGGGAAATGTAACACACCAATCTTCCATTGTACGCTTCCTTTTCAAATAATTCAGTAGTGTGAAATGTATGCAACATTGAGTTCAAGTGCACCAAGACCTATCAAAATAGATATTTAGAATGGTTTTATAAATATTATTTACCACAATTTGAATTTTATATATTACATATAATTTTAAAATTCAACTTATCTGTTTATTAGACCAAATATAAGGAAAAATTCTATTTTTCCAATAAAATAAGTAGTTTTTTAAAAAATGTAGATTTTCCTACTTTTAATGGAGAACCCCTTTTAAATACAATAATTAATAATTTTATGTATTCAATTTTATGAATATAAATTCTTCATTATAAGTGGGAAAAAATTTAGTTTGGATGAATTTTTGGAACTTTTCTATTAACATTCATATTTTGATGAATAATACAAAATACTAAATTTTAATTGAAAACCACATTTTTAATTTAATTAATTATTAGTGATAAATTATAAATTTGGGTGATTTTAATGTATAATTATATTATATTTTTATCATTTAATAAAATTTAGGTCACTATATGTACTTTATCATTTAAATTTAACATAAACACATGTAAAACTTTTGATGATTTTTTATTTCTTAAACCCCAATTTTCTGGTATTGACAATGGGAATTAATTTTAAATTAATTAATTATACTTCAATGTTATAAATTTGGAAAAATTTATTCCATATTAGGAATAATAAGGTTCAAATTGAGTAAATTTTAACCTTGTATTTTAGGACATTATGAATGGTGACTTTAGTAACTCTTTTTATTTACCACGGTCAAAGGGTAAATTAGGTAAATAAAGGTAAAAATAATATTATAATAATATAAAACGACCTAAAACATGTCCTAATAATATTATACAAGATATTAATAACCATGTGAATCTTTAGGAAAATATTAGGACCCCATGGGGCTACTTGGGTGACAAAATGTCATTTTAGAATATTTAATTTAAATAAAAGGGAAGTATAACATAAACCTGTATAGTTTACTAAAAAAAATTAATATAGTGTTATTTAGATGATCTATATAACTAAATATAGTAATTTGAAATATAAAAATATTTACTACATAATTATAGTTTATTTATAATTTTTAGACATTAGATAAATATATTTATTTTTGACACAACGGTGATGAAATGATTACTTTATTAATGAATTATTCAAATAAATAAATTTATCAATAATAAAATAAATTAAATTTGAAAATTTTGATGCCATTGAAAAATTTTACGGATGAAATAGACATATAATTGATGTGTTAATACATTTTTTGGAAGGAAACAACTTATTATGACTAACAAAAATCAATTACTAAATCCTGCCAAAATTGACATAAATGTGTTTTTAAAACAAATATTATTTTATTAAATGATATAAAAAATCAAAGAATCAATATTCTTCCAAATAACATAGATAATTTTTCATATTTAATTATAGATCCACTAGAATTACTCTTGGATTTTTTTTGTATCCAAATTAACCCTACAATATAAAAATATAAGAAGGCACGGTAAAAGGTAAAACTATTTTACTAAGGGTTAACCCCAAAATAAAAGTTTAATTTAACAAATAAAACTTGTCTAAAAATCATAATTGGAGATTATATTTACCCATAATCCAATTAATATATATAAATTATATTGGAGCTATTATAAACTGAAAATTAATTTATAATAGATTAATAGTTCAAGCTTTTCCTAAAGTATCCCTCACCTCTCTTATAAAAGGGCACAACTTTTGTCACTTTAATTAATACCTCCAAATACCTTTGGATCGGTCAAACCCAACCCATTTCCTCTCCCAACATCTCTTATATCATTATAGGGGATAAACATTGGTCAAAATCATTATTATGGAGTCCTTTTGTGCAAATAAATATGAGACACCCGAAAAGAGGTAACTGTTTTTCACCTCTTTAAATGTTCTTTTCTTCTTCTACTTCCTCTTTATTTGTTGTTTCCATAATAAAATCATAAATCCACTTATTTCCCCATGATGAGAATTTATTATTATTAAGTGAAAAAATGTTATTCTGTTTACTCATCTTAGGAAAAACAATATCACAATGCGCGCATACATACGACATACCCTCTCCACGTAATGGTGTAAATTGTTTTTCATGTACACTTTATTTATATTGGTATAATGATGATTATAATTAATATAATTAATAAATAAAACATGATATTATTTCTGTAAAATTCATATTCCATCCAATTCCATACCATTTAGTTGTTAACGTAGCGATAACGTCGCTCGTGCGTACGTATAGCTTGCCGTCTCCACGTTGCGATGAGACTCATCTTCCACATTCACTATCCTAGAATTATTATAAGAATAAATATTATTAATAAGTATTAAATATATTACATAATTATTATACTGTGGTTATATATATATATATAATTCACATGCATCTATTCAATACATTAATAGAACAGAAACAACGTTCATGGGTACATATAAACTAATATCTCCATGAACGGTGTGTTTCATTTTATTTATCAATATGTTATATATATTTATATACATAATATATATGATATATAAATCAAATTTTAAATTATTTAAGTAATTAATTTATGATCTATGTAATATTTTCAACAATAAAAAGTCAAAAAACATATGCTTAACAAAGAGATTATTACACTAAATGTTGCATTAACATGATATAGTTAACAAACAGTTAATATAAAGTCATAAAAAACGTATATGATATCATAAATATTAATATATTTCTGATATAAGTTAATTGTATGTTTAAAAACATTATATAGGATTTTTTTGACATGGATATTGAGTATTATAGCTATGTTAAGGGTCAATTTCACAATCTCATTATTATTTAATATTCTTGATGCATAAGTATCTACTGGTACATATTTATCATCCATGTCTATATTTTATAAAAATTTCATCAAAAGAAATATTTTATAGTTATTTGGATGTAAATATTTATCTATAACATATTTTCAAATTTTTTAATGATTTATTTTTTCAAAATTATTTTAATTAATGTCCATGTTTTCAAAATGATTTTGAGGATTTATTTATATGGACGTGATTATCTTAAATTATTAATTCATTTGAAAAGATTCAATGTGGCATGGGAAAATTTCATTCAAAAGTCTATTTTTAATGAATTCCTTTACAAATTGGGTGGCTTTTAATTGATTTGATGAAAAAATGATATTTTTCTCAAAGTGTTTTAATGAATTTCTTAATTATTTTCAACTATGTCAACATCCATTGATAGAATTTATGCTTGTTTGAAGTTAAATTTTTATGATAGTATCTTTCATTTTGTTTTGATGATTTTGGGATATGTTTGACGGTGTATTTTCTATTTGTATACCATTAATGGTTATGGATAATGTATTAACATTTTATTTTCTAGTTTTAATATGAATGATTATTTTATGATTCATTCTTTTCATATGTGGAATGCATTGGACTTAGTAAGTGATGGATGGGGACCACTCTATCCCCTCGATGCATCGGTAGGTCTCATGAGTCATGCTAGTCTTTTCGTACAAGGCCTTTCTAGAATATTCATTTATAGTCTTCACACGGGGCCTTGACATACTTGTTAAAATGTATGGCATTATGCAGTACCACATTATGAGATTTGTTATTGATTTTACATGTGATTATTAAAATTGTAGAATATTCATGTTAATGTTTAAATGGAATTATTTGATTTATTTTTTCTGTATTCTTATAAAAAAGGATTCTATTTAAGTTTTGTTCATCGCCTTAATTTTTTTTTCTAATTTTTGATATCTTTCACTATATTGTTTATCATTAATGAGCACTTGATCTCACTTATTTGTTTGCTTTAATTTTCCTTCGATGCCAAAAAAATGTTTAATGATTGATATATATTTTTATGTAGGGGTAATAATAGAATTATCATTTGATTATCTATATTATATTTTATGATAGAAATATCAATATAAATTTCATGTATGTAATCTATTTTTCATGATTGCTAAACTAATTTATCCTTCAAAACATGATTCAAAGTAATCATGCCATTGTATTAAAATAATGTACTAGATTCAGGCTTTTGGGGTGGGGGATGTACAATTGGTTCCTCTATAACTTCTTGGATGAGGAGAGGAATAATCTAGAACTCAAAAATTGCTTAGATTTTTTTCTAGTTTGAACATTTAAATGGGGAGCCCAAGGTATCATTTTATATGAAAATTATAAGGTATTTTTGAACCCATATATTATGAGAAACAGTTTGCCTATGTTATTTGACCTCATGATAGAATAAAATAGCTTTGAAAAAAATAAAAGGTCTGTATCCCCACCATGGTATAATCTTCACAGAAATTGTGGACCCATTTTAAAATCTATAACATGATATATTAATAGAAAACAACACACAATTTTTGACTTTGTGCAGATTTGACGGTTTGTATATATTAGTCCTGATGTACCACCAGATGGATGAATTGAGGTTGGGTTCCTTCATAAAAGTTGTAGGCATCTGATTTTTTTTACCAAAATAGAAAATATCAGCCTATTTGGTTTCACAATTTAGTATTAGTGTGTGTTTATGACCAATGAGGTGCTTGGATCTGGTGCAGTTTGTACATTTTTTCTTGAAAATCAATTTGGTCCCTCAAAATCAGATATACATACAAGGTAGTTATCAAAAAAAGTAGCATTCTCTTTTCTAATAGTGATGAAAAAATAATTTCATCATTAATGATGTTAAATTTTACTTTTCTGGTAATTTTACATAAAAAATAGTTTAGTGTATTGGTGTAAGGGTGAAAATAAAATAGTTAACCAAAGTGAGATCATTGAGATGAATATAAAATCCTCAAAAGGATAGGTAAACATTAAGATCTAATCAAATTCTAGAAGATATTATTTATTCTTGTCTTTTGGAATTTAGAGGTATTTGGGATAGACATTAGGGGAAGGTTATGTTTTATTAAAATATCATTTAGTAGTATTATATTAGAATGGGACCCTTCATATATTTGATTAGTTATTATTATAGAACTTCTATAAATGGGAATGAGGTTGGAGAAGCCTCCTTGGATGGTATGAGATTGGTTTAGTAGATAATTATGAAGACCCAGTTGGTTCTTCTATTTTTTGTGAGAGAATAAATTTGGTACAATTCATATGAATATCAATGTTACTTTCCTTTAGAGTTGTTGTATGGTTATCAAGTGTTATTAAAATTATATCGCCAGTTGGGACATATATGGGTCAGAATGTAAAGGAAGACCACTCTTAGTAATGTGATACAATTTGAGATCATCAATTATATAGGAAAGGATAATTATTTTTAAGAATTACCAACTCATTTTTATTTGATCTATAATGTTTTCTATGATTCTCACCTGCAAATGTATCAGTAGTCTGCATATCGTGTTCTGAATTGGGAAAACCTTCACATAGGACCATATATGAATATGAATAAACAACCACTTGTGGTTTTTGATACTCATGTGAAGGATATAATTAGAATGTATATTCCCATGGTTTTTTTCTAGGGAAACATGTTTCAGATTACCATGGGTCATTGGAGTGGGAATCTATTATGAGAGAGAAATGACCTCAACTCATTGGGAAGAATTGTTCGAAATCTTAGAATTTTAGGGTCCAAACCCAATACGGTGGAGAGAATTATAACATATCACTGACATTATTTGGTACTATATATATGATCTTATATTTCCATCAAGGTATGACACATTTTAATTTTTTATTAACATATTATTCATCCATATTGGATGGGATATAAGGAGTAGTATAGGATCTATGATCATTCATAAAAGTTTGAGTGCCTAAAGATGAGGTTTCCCAAGTAATAGGATGAGTTGCATGTTTTTATCCAGATTTGACTAACCATTAATTTCAACCATGAGTCATATAATGGTTTTATGATAGTTATTAAAATCGTATAGAAGGGGATAATAAACACTAAAATGTTTTCAATTTATTATGAATCCATGTAAAATGGTTTATGGATGTTCTTTTATAACCATACACCTAAATTGTGTGAGGTATACTACACATAATTAATATTCAAAAGTGGTTCATATATGGATTTTCAAACACTATTCCTATATCGTGTGAGGTTTGGGAAATTAGGTAGTGAAAATCGCATGGTTGGCACATCCTTTATATAATAATGTGGCCAAACCATACACTATATTAAAGGAGGGTAAACCCAAATTTTCCCACAATTTCACTTAAGTGTATTTTCCTTCTTCCTCGTCCCACATTTTCATAGAAAGAGGAAGTAGTATATCCCCTTATATTCACCTATAGGAATTGGTGGATCTACCTCATTTGATATCTAATTAATTCACCATAGGTTGTGTTGTAACACATGTAGTAATTTTAAGACTCCTCTACCTTCATTACTTGGTTTATGTTTCCATATTTGTTTTTATATTAGTGTGAGCTAATATTTCTTATTTTTAGGCTCTTTGATTTTTTTGTTTTCTCTCATTTGATCTAAAATATAAGGACAATACATGAATATTAGTATTTTTAAATGATATTGAAGGTATTTTATTACATTTTCAAATAATTATTGATTTTTATAACCAGTGTTATTTTTCTTAATGCTATACATTTCATTCATTACTCCAAAAATATGTATCTCCTTTAACTTATCACATTAAAATGATATTTTTATTCCATCAACCCATCGACACCATTAGAGGTTGAATACCTCATCTCAAACCATCCTTATGTAGTTTTTGATTAAATGTACATGACAACCTGTCTGTGATTACACCAAAAACCACCCTATGATGTGTTTTTCTTATCACTTATAAATAGAATGAATAAATTGAAATTGTTAAATTTTAAAATGGAATGGATATTTCACATGGAACTTTGTTAACAGAATATCATATTAGTGAAACTTTTTATGGAATTTTATGAGACATTTATAGGTGTTGTATAACTTGGTAAAGACGTCAATTCTAGGTCTATAATGGATTGGATGAACCCATAAGACACTAACCAATTCATTGACCAGACTTCCAATTGAGATACCACACATAGAATCTGTGAATGTATTAGAATCATTAATTCCTTATCTAGAAAATGATGTTTCAATTTAAAACTCTAGAAAATTATAATTCTTATGATGCACACCTAGGATTCCTCTTAATATCCTTAGAAACATACTAATATATAAGATATCTATGGATCCAATCATGTATATCACATGATAAACATGAAATTGTTCCTCAAGGATAGTTAGCAACTCTTTAGGTGGAATTTCAATGATTTATATAGAAAACTATGATTAACATATATTGATATTAAATTAATTTAGATGAATACACATCAAATTACAAAAAATAAATTCCCAAGGACCATAATAGTTTAGTGTCCTTGGAAAATTGGGGAAAACATTCTAAATCAATAAAATATCATCAATGTTTCCTACAATGATAATTACCTTCAGTACTTCTACTAAAACCATTGTTTATAATATGAGGAAATAAAGCATAAACAATTTGTGATCTTAAATGCTTAGTAATGGTAAAAAAAGGAGATACAAAATAATAACATGATCTTAAGGGTATGATAACATGATAATAGAATTTTAACAGTATTACCTTAATATCAAAGATCATATATAGGAGTCATGTCATAAATATTGGATGTCCATAAGAAATTAATCATAATTGAATCAGGAACATAATCCATAAAATAATAACACATTAATAAGACCATGAATTTTTGTTAGTCACATAAGAATATAAAACAATTTCCATAGAAGTCAAGGAATCACTTCCAATGCCATTATAACTGTACGGGTCAATTCCCCATACCACCATGGTAGTAATGGTTCACTCCCATGACCAGATAAGTTGTCAAGGTTCTCACCCAAGACCATATTGGTAGATATGTTTCACTCCTAGGACCATATTAGTAATAAGGGATCACTCCCAATAACATATTTTGGACAAAATCATTTATTGATCCTATTTCACTCTCTATTCCAACCATTTCTATCTATGGAGATATAAATCATTACCAAATTCATTGGAGGTAGATATAGATCCCACAAATCTCATAATGGAATTATACATAAATGTCCACTAAGTCAATGAAATAATATCATAAACCATGAAATGAAATTTTTATCATTAACACATTATCATATAATAAATTGTGAAAAATAGGTAGGATTGATAATCATTTCATCAATCCATAACATTTGAAATGAAGAAGGATTCATAATCATGTGAACTACGAAATATAAACGGGTTTCGTAAACATATAACATGTGAAACATAAATGGGTTTCATAAACATAATTTAATAAAAACATAAACCATTTAAATAAGGAAAAATAATAGAACATTTGGATCATTTTTCTTGAATGGCATGTGTAACACCAGATGATGTCATCTTAGATAGAAAATTATTTGGAAAAAACCATTAAAATCATTACTTGATGAAAATATCATTACTTATTTGAAAAAATATTTTTAAAACATAATGCCTTTTGAAAATTATTTTCTATGAAAAAATATTTCATTGAAAACCATTTTATTTTAAATCATGTTAAGGAAGTTTGAAATCAAGTTGAAATCATTTTTCATTGAAAATAACTTTGAATACATATAAAGGAAGCATTGAAAAAAATGAAGAAAATATTTTTCCATGAAAACATTTAAAATAATCTTTAATATAATTTAAAAACCTTATTCCATGAAAATTTAAAATAATAACATTAAAAAAAAATTTATAACCATTTCCCTTTAAAATATATAATAGAAGCTTGAAAACATTTTGAAAACAGTTTCTTTAAAAATACACAGAAATTTATAAATAATTCTTGAAAATGATTTTAAATAAAATTTTCATTGAAAATACTTTTAAAACATATAATACAATATTTTAAATAATTTAAATTATTTTATTTGAAAAAATACTTTTGAAAACAAATAATTCTATATATCAAAACTATTTAAAACTGTATTTAATTATGAATCCTTTTATTGAAAATAAAATTCCGTGAAAATCAGTAAAAAAATTATTGTACAAAATATTATGATTATTTTATTAAAACTGAATCTTTCAATATTTCAAACTTTTATTCAATGGAATAATTTTCATGATAGAGGATAAATCTATACACACTGAGCATTTATTTTTTAACATAAAATGTTTTGAAAACTGCCTTGATTGGAAAATGATGAAAATATTCCTTTTTAGTAAACCCTTATATTTAAAAAGCTAAACGTGGGTAAAAATTTATTTCTAATATTATAGGATAATTTTATAAAAAAATTTAAAACATTTTTAGAAAACTTGGTTTTGAAGTAACACATATTTTTGACCGAAATGTGAAATAAAGTCATATTTTCATAAAAATATTGTATTTGTTATATTAAGTATGAAAGAGTGTAATAATGGTAATAATATATGATGTTACAATGGATAAACATAGGATAATTAATGTAATGAGTCTTATTGAGATATTTATCATCATATTTCATCAATGGATTCATAATCATAAACAATATCGATTAACAGTGAGATTGTACCAATAAACAGTTACGACAATGGTAACATTAAATCACAATACCAATGAAAGAATAAAATTAAATAAAGACTAAAATATAATAAAAATAAGGATATTAATTATATAACATGTCAATTAATAGTATATATACCTCATATAAAAATATATGTGCATAACATGGAACCTATCTTGAAGAAGGAAAATAGAGACAAAACTACTTTACAAATTTGGTAACTTTTGATCCATAAACCCCATTAAAGATATATCATAAAATGTATATAGAAATACCCATAAATTTATGTATATTAATAATATAAATAATTCATGGGTTATATATACCACATACATGAATATAGTAGGTGAACATGGATTATGTCTCATTGAAAATAAAAGTGATATGAGAAAACCCTTACCTTAAGTGTTGGATTTATATATACACATTCAGACCTCTTGAAAAGTTTATATATTTTTAGAATAAATATTAAAAATAACGAAAATATTTTAATTAATATCATACATTATTTGGTTATGACTTTATATTACCCATTTAATAATAACTCCATGTTAGTGTTACGTTTTAGGTAATATCTTCTTTGTTTATCGTATATGATTTTTCTTGTTATTCTTGGAAGTCTTACGTAGATAAAATTTTTTATATTTCTAGAATGAAAATAACTATATATGTATTATATATATTCAGTATATATGTATTTAAAATAATATATAAAATATTGAAATATTAAATTGAATACACTATTCATGGAGACAGAATGTTGTACATATGCATGAATGTTGTTTATGTTTAATTATCTTTTTGAAAGAAATAATGTAAATGACATATATGTATATATATATAATATAATTAAATTATAATTATTGTTTAACATATAGAATATAATATTACTAAACTCGTCCTTAATATGTCTCATGTAAGGTGTGAATGGATCATATCGCTTTAAAGAGCCGGTAATCCACATGTCTATAAAAAATTTGTCATATTTATCAAAATAGAAAGATGAAGGTATATTTTAAATAATAATTAAAAAATATTAAATTCATCATAAATATAATATATATCATAAAAAATTATTTTAAATCATAATTCACTTCCATGAGATTTTGTAAAGGAAAATTGAATAACATCATTTGACGAGGCAGTAGTTCATCATACTTAAGAACGGTAAGTTCGTTACCCATTAGATTGAGGTGTGTGTAATTATAGATAGAAACATTAGAATAAATTCTCCTAATTTTTTTTATTATAATTATTTTATTATATAATAATGGAATAATAAAAGTTTAGTGGGTAGAGAGTGAAAACAAATCAAAGGATATTGAGGAAGGATGTTACCTCTTCTTTGGTATACTCTTTTTGGTTTTCACCAAAGGGTTTCCTTGGATGGGTTTATGAAAAAATTAATAAATATATGATAAATTGATGGATTTTATTAGCTAATTATATCATATTTTTGGTGATCCAGATGTCTTTAAATGTCTAGTAATGTGGGAGGGAGAGTGACATTTTATAGTGGAGGAGTGTCAATCCTCAAAATTTTAGGAAAGGGAATTCCACCGACGTTTTTCCTATGAAAATAGGATCCAATAATAGACAAAATTTATATAAGATAGGATAGGGTCTATATATAGTTACGAATTTCTTCCGGACTTGTTTCAAGGTTATATTTTCCAAAAAGCTTAATGTCTAGTCCTTTGTTAGGTAATTTCCCCATTAATTATTATAATTAAATTTAATCACATTCATTAATATTTTTGGTCAAAAAAATTTAGTCTTATTGGAAATTATAAATTATTCTTATTCCAAATATGGAATCCAATTTGAAAAATTTTAATCATGGATGTGACATAAATTAACTAAAATTTAATCCCTTAGAAGGGATGACAATGCATGGTTTTAAAGAAGATATGTTTGAAAGTTTGGTACATTTTCATATCCAATTTCAATGGAAAATTATTTAAAAAGAACTAAATTGTAAGAATTTATATAAAATTTTATAATTAAACATTAAAAATAATCATAATTTTAATTTACCCTTATAAATAAACTATACTTATAAATTGTTCTGAATTAAAATTAATTAATTTTCACTATTCATGAAAAAATTAAAATTAATAGAAACAAAATTCCCCATAACCTATTTTTTATATTTCTATATCAAAAAAGAAGTCATTATTTTCATATAAAAACTTTTAAAGTTTCAAATATGGGATTTAAAATGGGTCTTCCATTCAAATGCGTTAAAATTTCATTTTAGAAAAACCAATATTTTTATTCATATAATTGGATTTATTCTTTTATTATAACTATAAAATATATTGGATTATTATAAAAAATATTTATTTAATATATAATATATAAATATTATTTAATACATTAATTTTAAGTGGTTTATTTAATTTTTAATTTTTTTTGGTGGATAGAAATATTGTTTTCGATGAAAACTAATTCCATATTTTTCAAATAATAAATTCATTAACTTATAATATTTTATAACCAAAGAATTCGTTTTATATTCATGTATAATTAATACTTTTAAAATTTATTTAATATTATTCATTAATTATATTCTAAAAGTTAAGTGGTAGCTATACTAATTTTATAATGAGAATATTAATAGAATATTATATTTCTATAAAACTCGGCCGTGTGTGTTATGAAATCTATCAATGGGACTCAATATTATTTCCAAGTATAGAAAAACATAATGATGCATATACCAAAGCTTAATATAATAATTAAGTGTGGCATAAGGGTAGATACATAGTTGTTTACCTTGTACAACTTTGAAATATTTATATATATATTTATAGGGTTATGCGCTAAGAAAGGCTATGATTATAAGGCATAGTGTGCCCAAATATAATTTTATAAAAAAATTATATATATATATATATATATTATTTTATTAAAACAAAATCTCAATGAAAATAGGATTTATCTTAAATTTAATATTAAATTAGAAATTCAAGACCATAGTTGAGTCCGGAACCTGGTGTTTAACCTTGGAATGACATAAACTGAGTCGGCGCATGCCATTAAGACTCCTCGATTGTCGGTGGTACATTATGTGGATAAATTAATTATTAAAATAATTAGTTAAATAATTAGTTAAATAATTTTAGAAAAATAGATAATTTTATAAGAATACATCCATGATTAATTCTATTGGGTTAATCGGATAGAACAAATGAGAATTAAAGAGATATCTCTTACTCCTCTATTGACAAATCACACCACACGAGGAATACGAAAAATATTAGAGCAGATCTAGATGAAATGAATGAAATGAATGCAATGAATCTACTAAAATAATTTATGGTTTCTTCATACGTATAATATCAATCCATAATTTTGGTGGACTCATGTGTTTTTGTTTTTATATCCTTTTATTAAATTTCTAAGCAGATTCGTCCTTGTTCTTGAATCTGCGCTAATTTTTGAAAAAATGCAAGCTCCCATGATTAAAAATTAATATTTTTTCAGTTGTTTTTATCCATCGTATCCGTGTTCTTGATTGATTTGAAAATAAAACATATAATATATTATTTACCCTTTATTCTTGTTGTTTTTATCTTTTGTCTTTTCATTCGTCAATGATTATAACCTGAGGTCACAATCAGATAATTCATGGGTGGTACCGTGCACGATCAGACCCCCCAGATTTTTAGCAGTTTCATAAACAAGGAGAATATCGACGATAAGGGAATAAATATAGAGTTTTTAAAAGTTATGAAGGAATGATTTGGTGTTTTGAGATCAATAATTTGAAGGGTGGACCTATAAAGGCATGCAAAACAACAGACAAACCCCCTACGATGAACGACTTCTGTTTTCCAGCAATCAATGACCAAGATATGAAATCCACAGCTATATCTATGAAATTCAGACTGATTTGAGGAGAGATCTATGGTGGATTTAGAATATTCATGCACAGATCGTGAATCTGGGTTTTATAGAGATAACCTGACTACACCAAATGTTTATGGATGAACACACATCATGTATCCCCCACCCCTCAGCAGCAAAGGATGGGGTTTCAAAAAAAAATCTAAGGATGACAAAAAATTTAACCCTTAAATATATATTGTATACCAACTATGGCCGGGAAACCCTTTTGATTGTTCACATGGGTCAGAATCCTTCTAGAAATACAGATCCAAGTACACTACCATTTACTTAGTACGAAGACACGGGGTGTGGTACACAAACATGGCGAGTAGGAGACGACATGGTCCTGGTTATCCTAGAAATGCTATGTTTCCACCTACATTGCATGTATTACTAAATGGGATGGAGTCGTGTGTTATCCAGGCACATTCCCTGGAGCCAGAGCTAGAACACACATTGTGTGGGTCCCCTCACATGTCATGTACCTTATAACCACTTTTGAGGAAACATCATGTATCCCTATCACCTTCATTTGAACATGGATTTTGTCTAGTTATTAGCCTATCCTAATTGTTTTTTCACATAGAATTTGATGGTTCCCTAGGAAGTGTATTTTGAGATATTATGTGAAATGTTCTGAGTATGGTGCATACTTAGTAGATGGTCAACAATAACAGTGATCACACCGGATCACGAGAGGTCTTCCTTTGTCATTTGATCTTAACCCTGCTCGAGAAAAAATAAAAATTATATTATAATTTTTTTAATATTAATATAAAGAAATAAATTATCATTAAATTTTAATTCTAAAATAAAAATTGAGTCAAGAAAGTAACTATGTGTATCATACTGATATATGCTTGATTCTTTCACATCACACTATTATTTGGCCATCATTAAGCATTATCTCCTTTTAAATTAACTAAATATTTATAAGATAAAAATTATATGAAAATTAATTAATTATTATTAGATATAATTATTGGAAAACTATCTTCGCTCGTTTTCTCGATTTTGGTGATGTGATGCGCATTTTAAACTAAAATTATACTTATATAATGAAATAATGTACTTGATGTCATACTAGAGACACCATGCATCATATTTAGATGATGTTGATTCTTACATGTATCAAATGACTTATGGATCATTTTCCTAAACTATTAAAATAATATGAATGTGTTTTCTCAGTTTTCAATACATACATTGACTTTTTTACTAGATTTTCATTTTAAACTGAACACATGATCTTTGACTCATACCGATCACATCGTGAGTCAGTTTTATGAGATTTTAATTCCTAGTTGTCAAAAAGAATTATTGAATCATTTTCTTATATTAAAAATACAATACAATCAAATTTTCTTGGTTTTCAGTGAGTGAAACATTTTGAACTAAAATGTTAATTTTAAACTTGTATAAAAAACATTGAGTCATACCAGACACATCATATATCATATTGATGCGCGCCTAATTAATATATGTTGATAATGACTTATGGATTATTTTACTAAAGAATCAAAATAATTCTAATGTGTTTAAATTGTTTTCAGAAGGTATGTTATCATTTTTATTGAAATTGATGTCAATTATAAATGAAAATATGCACATAGAATCATATCAGTCATACCATTTTTTAGATTAATGTGAGGTAATTATTACACATTCTAAAAGGCTTTAGGGTCATTTTTAGATAGTATCAAATAAATATGAATGTGTTTACGCCGTTTTGGGTACATCACATGACTTTTTAAGTAAAATGTCATTTTAAATTGGAATCATGCACTTTAACTCATACTGATAACAGTGTCTATCAATTTTACATGATACTGAAAACTAAAAGAAATTACTTATGAATAAATTTCCAAGATTATCACGAAAAACCAATTTTTTTTCTCAGTTTCCAGTGGCTATCATTTTTTTACTAAATTGTCAATTTTAAACTAATAATGGAAAAATTGAGTTTTAGCATTAACATCGTGTATCAGATTGAGGTATGGAGGATTCCTACCCACAAAAATTTAATTATGGATCAATTATCTATAGTGTAAAAAAATATGAATGTGTTTCTCAGTTTTGAGTAGATAAATTGTCATTTTTACGACAATTATTGTCAATTTTAAATAAAAATATGAACTTGGAGTCACATCAGTCATAATGTGCATCATATTTTAGTGAGGCTAATTCCTTATTTCCTTAAATGTCTTATGGAAAATTTTCATAATGTATCCAAGCAATCTAAATACACATACACAGTTTTGAGTATGTCACTTCTTTTTTTATAAAATACAATTTTATACAAGAAACATACAGAATGACTCAAACCAATTACATCATATATTGGTTTGACATGATACTGACTCCTATATGTTTGAAATTTTTTAGGAAAAAATAAACTAAATTATCAAAGAAATCTGAATATGTATTCATAATTTTCAGTTAGTGATTTTTTTATCTAAACTTTGGATTTTAAACTAATAACAGACACATTCTGTCATATCGGGCACATCATTTATCAGATTGAGAGAAAGTTTATTACTCCATGAAAAAATTTCTTATATATATTTTCCCAAACTTATAAAAATAATCCAAATGTTTTTTATCAATATTGATTTGATATGTTTTCTCTTTTATGAAAATTGATCACTATTTTGAATAAAAATGAACAATTGGACTCATACCAGTTACATTATGTGTTGGATTGAGGTGTGGATGATTCCTACACATCAAAAATGACTTATTGATAGTTTTTATAACATATAAAAACAAAATAAAGGTGTTTACTCAGTTTTGAGTACGTCATTAATCTTTTAAAGTAAATTGTCATTTTAAATAGGAAACACATACTTTGACTCATACTGATCACATCTTGTATCAATTTAACATGAGACCAAAATGCAAAAAAATCAATAAATAATAATGATTTTTTTTATAAATAATACATAAAACATGATATCATTTTCTTTGTTGTCAATGATTTAAATTTTTGAACTAAATTGTCAATTTTAAACTGATAACAAACACATTGAGTCTTCCCTTGAACACCATGTATCATATTGAAGTGAGTGTGATTCCTAAACATAAAAAATAATTTATGGATAGTCTCCATAAATGTTTTTAAAAAAATATTTATTTTCTTCCAGGATTGTGAGTTGGTCAGTTGACCTTTTAAATAGAATTGATGTCAATTCTATATAAAAAGACACACTTGGAGTCACATAAGTCACATAATATTCTGGATTGAGGTGTGGATAATTCATAAAAATTCCAAATGGATTATGTATAATTTTCATAAGGTATCAAAATAATCGGAAGGAATTTACTCAGTTATGAGTGTGTCACTTTTCATTTTTAACAAAGTGTCATTTTAACCTCAAAACACAAACATTGACTGATAAAAATAATATTGTGTGAAAATTTTATAGGTTACTGATTTGAAAATTTCAAATTTTATTTAGGTAAAAATTTTATAAGGAGTAAATAAAATATGATTGTGTTTTCTCGATTTTCAGTGTGTGACATATTTTGAACTAAAATGTTGATTTTAAACTGATAACAGACACATTGAGTCATACCAGGGACATCAAGTATCAAATTGAGTTGTGGCTGATTCTTAAATGTAAAAAATTACATAAGTATAAATTATCTAAAGTATTTAATCAATATAAAGGTCTTTTCATAGTTTTGAGTAGGCCAGTATTTCTTTTTTACTAAAATTAATGTTAATTTTAAATAAAAAGACACAGTTGGAGTCATAACATTAACACTGTGTGTTAGATTGAGGTGAGGATGATTCATAATCATCAAAAATAACTTATGGATCATTTAAATAATGTATCAAAAAAACACTAAAGCATTTTTTTAGTTTTTACTAAATCGGTTTTCCTTTTAACTAAATTTTTTGACAATTTTAATTAAAATGGTGCACTGTGAGTCATATCATTCACACTATGCATCAGATTGATGTTTGGATAATGTATATATTTCTAGAATGAATTATGGATCATTATAAAGATTTTATATATAATATTAATATGTTTACTTTGTATAGATTAATTTAGTTTTAATTTTTAATAAAATGTCATTTGAAAATGGAAACAAGTATGTTGAATCATAATGATCATATCATGTATCAGTTTTAAATGAGACTAATTACTTTTCATAATAAATTACATATTAACAAATTACCAAATTTATCCCGAAAATATATGTGAAATTTTTCTATTTTTAGTGAGTAACATTTTTTCACTAAAATATCGATTTTAAACTAAAAATGAACACATTGACTCATAACAAGAAGATCATGTATTAGATTATGGTTAGGCTAATTCCAAAATTTAAAAAAAGACATATGGATAATTTACCTAAATTTATGAAATCAATATTAATGTTTTTGACCAGTTTTGAGTAGGTGAGTTATCCATTTTATGAAAAATGATTTCATTTTAATATAAAAAGATGCACTTGGAGTCATAAAATTCAAATAGTTCATTGGATTGATGTTTGAGTAATTCCTACACATCATAAATGAGTTATATATAATTTTATAACTGTTTCAAAACAATATCAATTTGTTTTATTAGTTTTTAGTGTGTCACAATTTTTTAAAAAATTTCATTTTAATCTGGAAACACGCACTTCGAACCATACTGATCACATCATATATTTACATGACATGAGAGTGACTCTTACACATAAAAACCAATTTAAAATTTTATTTACTAATTTACCAATAAAATATTTGTGTTTTCCTTTGTTTTTTTGAAGTAATGTTTTGGTTAATTAAACTGTTGATTTTTAGCTACTAATGGACAAAGTGATTCATTGCGATGATACCATTTGTCAAATTGACATGCGTTTGATTTCTACACATCCAAAATGAATAATTAATAATTTCATTGAAATATAAAAATAATAGTACATTGATTTAATAGTTATGAATATGACAATTGTCTTTTTCACTAAAATTAATGTCAATTTTAAATAAAAAGAAGCACTCAAAGTAATACCTGTGACCACAAGTGTTTGATTGATGTGAGATTGATTCCTAAACATCCCAAAGTCACAATAAATTCTAATTTCCAATGTATCCAATTATCCATCATCATTATATTACTAACTTCCAAAAAAGAATATTGAAATGATTGTTTAATCTGAAAAACATTTTTCATTGTTGAATAACAAAATAGAAGAGGAACCCCGTGTGTCTGTTATATCATGAGAAGTCAACACAATGGGAACATGAGCTTCGTTTAATCTTCATTATTTAAACAATGAGAATGGTTTTTTATCTAATAAAATGAAATCAACAAACATTTTTGTAATGTTGACAAAGAATAGCAATGATAATGGAAAACATGGTTAAATTAGTAGAAAGAATCATTTTATCTATTTTTTGGCCTATTGAAAATAGTTAAATGAAAAACATGACTTCCCAAAAAACATTCAAAAAACCTAAATAGGTATTAGATAAAAATTATAAATAAATTAACTTTGAAATAGTAGATAAAATGCTGAAAAACATAATTACATAGTTAGTAGGAACTCTCTTTTTTAAGTGTTGTATGCATTCTTTACGCGTTTCATTATTTTTGTGATCTCAGTTGTTGGATAAAAGTCCAATCCATCATGAACATCAGTAACATCTAAAAGACCAACCCAAATAAAACAAAATAATATAAACTGTTAGGAGAAATATTATTAAATTAGTAATATTAAATATAAATAAATTAAACATAAAGAAAAAATAATATAGTAATTCTATGGATATTTATTGTACTATGTGAAAATTTCAGACCACATGGATATAGAGATGGTAAAGAAAAAATGATGATAAAATTATGCAAATAGATATCACCAAACAATCATTCAATGAGTGAGGAGCATGAGGATAATATAAGATACATTAAATTTATGCTTTGAATCATCCAAGATAATGTAAAGATATCATGTTGGTTTTATGAAATATTTATTTTGTATAATAAATAAATGGACAGAAGTAATTCATTATCAAAGGTGAATGATATAGAAAATTCTCAAAAGGGAAACTAAACATTTGATAGTTTTAAATAATATCAGAATGCTTTGAAGAAAATGGATAATTGAATTTAATAAAATAATCACTCCACTATGTTATTTGTTATCCTATGAATTCATCTAAAGGTGAATATTGTAGACAATTTTCATCCTCATCATCCCATATTCTAAAAAATTAATCATTCCATTTTTTGGAACTAATCCTTCATTTAATGTGGACATGAACCAATGTTTCATGAAATAATAAAAGATGTAGTCATCCATAAGATTACTATTTCTCAGATTAGTAAATAAAACATAATTGATATGGGGGATGAGTCCCATGAAACAAATTGGAATTATAATTTTTTCTGGAGATGAAACTGATGTGGATGACAATTATACTATTTTGATTTTTCTAAAATGGTTAATTCCTCCAATTTGTTAGAATTACATGGATGGTAACCATAGACTCTTAATGGTGGAACCAAAAACAATTGTTAAAGAGTGATCAGATTTTAGATGGATTAATGTAAAAATTTCACAGTGTTTATTTGATGTGTGATGAATGAAATTATGTGAGTTTTAAGTATTTATGAGTGGTTTATAATTTTTTATAGGGATATATTTATATACACTAAATGAAATACTAGAATGGCTAAAATCAATGAATAAAATTTCATTGGTGGTTCGAATGTTGCTGTGAATGCTCAAAGAAGTAACAATATAGGAAAACATTATTTTTCCCAAGTAGAGCCTAAATGATTTGGATATTCTGACAAGGATGATAATTACATAAAATTTATGCATGAGGATCATGATTTAAATAAAAAAATATGACATGGGGAATTGTTCTAAGGCTGGAATACAAAAATGTTATTATAACCCTATGTGTGTTTAATAATAAACAAATTGACTATGAAAAAGTGGCTCAAAATAATTAATGGATAGTGTGAAAGGGGTACTCATAGATTAATGGAATTTTAATTTTCTATAAATTTAGTCCCATATCTTGGTTAGAAACTATTTATGTTTATTGGATATTTTAGTGAAAATGTAGTTTAAAGTATACCATATGGATGTCAAATTTATATTCCTCTATAGAGTATTTAAGGGGGTGAGTATACATTGATAAACCTGATGGGTTTATTATGGATGAAAATGATAGATATGTTGTTTCTATGAAATATTTATTTTATAAGATAAATAAATTACTGAGGACCAAATATTTAAAGTTTGATAAATACCAAAGAAATCATGGTTTTTATCACGATAGAGTTTATCACACCCTCTATATCAATAAGGATAATGATCAAAGGATGTTGGTACTCATATATGTCGAAGATAGAATATTTGAGGATTTGAAAAAGAACAATTTTTTTGTTGATAATATATGTTATGATATCAAGATATCTATGATTGGTGAAACACATTCCTTTGATTATAGGTGAATAACGGAAATCATAACACATTAATTTCACAATAAAAATATGAAAATGGGTTACTATGTTATTTGCAATGGAATATTCCAAACCAATGAAAATACCCACTACTATATGGATGAATTTCAAAAAAATTGAAGATTTCAAAGAGGTAGATGTCTTGGAATATTGGAATATAATGAATGTTATACCTCCCAACAACATCACCAAACATTGTGTTTGATATATTTCAAGTCACATAGTACAAATGTTGTATGATGGAGAGCCACATGTTATTTGGGAACTTGATACTTCAATATATGTAAAAAATAATTAATTTTTTTGTTTTTTATTATAAGGGAGTGTAACTAGAATTGTTGGGATACACAGATATGGGATTATAAGGTTTAGTGGATAACCAAGGGAAATTAGGGATATCGGAAAATCTATATTTCGTTCAAGCCTTTGTTTCATTCGACCCTTAAATTGCTCATGCCTTGGATTTGAGCCTTAGATTAGTTGGATCCTTGATTTTAGCCTAGATTTCAGATTGGAATGAGAAATGAGAATCACTGGTATTATGTCACATCCGTGGAAAGCTTCAAATCTCATGAACGTGTTCGTGATGGTTATGGTTCATAAAATAGTTCATGACAGTTTTATTATCCCTTACAAAAAAAGCACACATAAAAATTACTTTTATCAGTACTCAGTTAACGAGCACTGATAAAACTAATCTTTAATAGTGTTAAAGTTTAAGTACTGCTAAAAATTGATTTTATCAGCACTTTTTTATCCCTTATAAATCACTATGTTTATCGGTGATAAACATGTGTTGATAAATACTTATAATACATTTTTTAAAGTAATACTAATTTCATAAAAAGTATAATTATTTTATATAATTATAAGAAATTATATAAAATATTAATTTTATAATTCTTTGAATAGATAAATACTTATTTATAATTTTTTAAAAAAAATTTTAAAAATATTATTTATATCATTATATAAATGAATATAATTATATATATATATATAAATAGAGTATATATATTCCTCATTTAAATAAATTTATTATAAATTTATTATTATTTATTTATAATTATATAAACATTTAAAAAAAATAAAGATTCATTTATTTTTAATTGTAAATTATAACAACAGTAAATATACATATATAAATATATTTACTTTTAGATTTTTTTCTTTAATGTATTTTTAACATTTTTAATGAATTTTTAAACTTATGTGCATTCGTATTAAAAATGAGTGAAATGATTTATTAAAAATGAGTATAATATTGAAAATCTTAATATGTTTGATTAATATAAATCATTAAAAATGGATATATATTGAAATAAATATGAATACCAATTGAAAATATGAAAACATAATATATATATATATATATATATAATATTAAATGATTAAATTCCAAAAAAAATATTTGGGTGTCTGTGTACGTATATAGAAAATCATTAATTATGTAAATGTGAAATCAATACAAAAAAAATTATCTATGTCAAATTGAAAGAAAGACATTTAATTATGTCTTTTACTCGTTATAATTAGTCAATATTTTTAATTCATATAAATATTAAATTTTAAATCAATATTCACTAAAAATATTACTATTTAATACAAAGCAAGAAATTTATTTTTTGTTATATAAATAATAATTATATAAATTCATATATATCTATATATTTAATATATACTATTAATTAACTTTATCAATAATTATTTAATTAATAAAAAAATTAATAATTTTTTCAATTTACTTATTTTTAACTTTTACTTGATTCAATTTTATTTTAAATATATCTATATAATTATAATATGTACTATTTATAATATATAGAGTATAATCAATTTAATCATTTTTATGAATAATTATTTAATAATTAAATTTTTTATAATTCATATAACAAAATCAATTTATTTTTTATTTATATAATTATTTCTCTTTATTTTAACTCTTATCCAGAGTAAAAAATCAACGATAATGGATATATATATGGGAATTAAAAATAATGCACTGGAAAATAATTTCCTTTACCAGTGATAAACAAAAAGTGAAAATAAATGGTACCCTTTATTAGTGCTAAAAAATACGGCGATAAAAGGTTGCCTTTTATTAATGAAAAAATAATCATTGATATAGTTTTCCGTTTATCAGTGATAGAAAAAAACACTGATAAAAGGTACCCTTTTTAGTAATTTTTTCTATCATTGATAATGACCATCACTATTAAAGGATTATTTTATAGTAGTGTGCGTGGAAAGGCATGGTTCCATTAGGAATTAAAGAGGAACCCACCATTTGGGTTGGGCATGGTCCATTGAAAATATGAGTGGCCACCTCCGGCATTGTAGGGCATGGGTCCTAGATGTATTAGAGTGTAACCCACCTGCCATGATTGGAATGGGCCCTCAATCTTTTGAATGGAACCCTCCTGCAGTTTCAGGGCATGGGTCCTAGATGATTAGATTGGAACCCCCATGATGAGGATATATATTAATAGGTTTTTTAACTATTATTTTTTTAAATCATTCTCTTTTATTAAAAAAAACATATGCCACAAAGGTAGCCTCTATGATGACGCCTTTCCCCTAGATTGATGTTTTTTTGAAATATTCTTATTTGTTAATTTTTTATTATATTTCTTATATATATATATATATATATATTTAAAATTAAAATTAAAATTTTCAGCTGAATTAATTATCTATTCAAAATCTAATTGTATTTCCATTATAGGTGTCTAGATTCTGATATAAGCTCTCACCCAGGGCTCCCTTTTATAAGAGGGCTTACCCTGTAAATTATTTTGCATTTTTGATGTGGGATTATGGTTCTCCCTTTCAAGCCCAGATCATTCTGTATTTCTAATGTGGGATTCTTTTTCAAGTATGTGGCTTTGAAAGACTCTAAAATATAAAATATAAGAACAATATAAATGAAACATAAAAAATGGATTAAATATTTAATAAATAGTTCAAAAGGAAAATAATTTCCTTAAAAATGTTGATATTAAAAACATTATTCGGTTTCAAAAAAATCTCCTTGAAACATAAAAATGTTTCAAGAATGTGACTTTAAAAACTTAGAAAATATGAACTATAAGACCAACATAAATAATACAGAAAACATGAATTAAAAATATAATATATAGTTGAAAATAAAAATAATTTCCTTAAAAATGTAGATTGAAAATAATTTATAAGTTTTCTAAGACACCTACATGAATTACAAAAATGTTTCATGTATATGACTTTGAAAGTATATAAAACATAAACTATAATACCAACCTAAATGAGACACAAAACATGGATTAAACATATAACAAACAGTTTAAAATAAAAAAATTCATAAAAATGATAACGAAAAATAATTTATAAGCTCTCAAAGGTAGCAACTTGAAACTTAAAAATGTTCATGTACTTGCCTTTGAAAGCCTATAAAATATAAACCATAAGTCCAACATAAATGATACTTAAAACATTTATTAAACGTATAATAAATTATTTAATTAGTTAATAAATATTATTAATAATTAATTATATAAAAATTAATTAGTTAATTAGTAATTAAAAATAATTAATTATATAATAATTAATTATATAATTAGTACTATAATTATTATGTATATAATAGTTAATTAGTTAATTAGTATTATAATTATAAATTATATTTATTCATTATAATTAATATTTACTAATTATTAGACATTATTAGAAAATAATTTATTATTTAATTGGTAATATAATTATTAATTATATTATATTTAATAAGATAATTATTAATATAATAATAAATTATAATTATTCATTACAATTATTAATTATTAATTACTAAAAATTAATATATAATAATTAATCAGTTTATTAGTAATATAATTATTCATTATAGTTATTAGTTATAATTATTAATTATTAATTATTAATTAGTTAATTTGTAAATGATTATTATTTATATAACTATTAATTATATAATAATTAGATTGTTAATTAGAAATTATTAAATATTAATTATATATTAATTAATTAGTTAATTAGTAATATAATTATTATTTATTTAATAATTGATTAGTTACTTAGTAATAGAATTATTAAATATATAAAAATTAATTAGTTAATATGTAATATATTTATTAATTATATAATTAGTAACTAGTTGTAGGGTCCTGAAACATCCGTAATGGGGAAATACAATTACAGCAAGACTTGGAAAATGATTGAACCCATCCGCGCACCGGCTCCCAGCAACAGCACGTGGACAGTTCGGCTGACCGCCCCCCACAATTCCGCCGACCAGCGTCGTCCACAAAATTGATGCGGGGACCTTCACGGGTGCGAAGCTGGATAGGTGCCTGGTCGGTCCATCACCGCGAGCCGCCCCCTCCGCGGACCCATGTCGTTCGCGGGACAGAAGTGGAGAGGTGCAGAACCGTAGAGCAATTCGGCGGGTTTTGGTTCCAAAAATACCTGGTTGACCGAGTCATCCGCTGATGAGGATTCCTTCATGGGCTTCCACAAAGGCCTTGTGCCCATCCAATTCGCGACTTTATAAATATTCACTAAGGGCGATGAAAAATGAAAATCAAAAGACGGGTGAAAACCCATGGGGAGACGCTGGAGAAATGTCTCCCAGCGGTCCGTGACCATCCGCGGACCCCATGTCGTCTGCGGATGCACTCTTCCTCAGAGAGGAGAAAACAGTCTGCAAACCACATTCGGACAGCTCCTATGCGGCCAGCCCTTAGTGGCCATCTCCTTCGCGGATGACCATCTCCTTCGTGGATGGACCTATCTTCCTCGGACCAGTGTCGTTCGTGAAATGGAGGCGGAACCCCTCCACGGGCGCAAAGTAGGACGGGCGCCAGCCCATTTAGGAGCCCTCTTTCGCGGACAGATATCCTTCACGGATGGTCATCCATCACGGACCACCATCCTTCATGGACAAATTCCTTCGTGGACAACATCTTTTATGGACGTTCATCTCCTCTGCGGCCAGCTCCTCCGTAGACACCCTTCGCGGACAACCAAACCGCGAAGCCTCCGCGACCAGTCCCTCGCGGCCGGCTCCTCGCGACCAGCTCCTATACGGCCCGCCCCATGCGGAAAACCCCATGCACCCGCTGGTCCATACCGCGGGGCTACGCCCCCGCGCCCCCGCTCGGGCTCATTGCAGGCCTTCGATCCCGGCCCTTCGGGCCGGTCCCTTCGCTACCGCCACTGACCCCCATTAAAAATGTAGAGTCGCAACACAGACTTTTCGGGTTGGGTCAACAGTATTTCACATTGCACCATTGTGCCGCCCCCAACATCCATCATATACATCCCATGAGTCATGCTTCTCCCCATGACTCTCCTATAACCCCATTTCCTAGCTCCTTTTGTTAGGTTCATCCAGAAAGGGACGTAGTTGCGTAAGTCCCTCACCAACCATTGCTAGGTATCTCGAACCAAGTTGTCCTAACCACATGACATTAAACTTTATGGCCCTCATCCTATCCATATGATGTTAAACTATATGGAAACAGTCCTCTATACATGACTATAAACTGTATCATTCCCTATTAAAAAATAATTTGATGCCTCTTGCTCCATGCGAGAGATGCCTCATGCCATATTTATAGTGGCATAATTTCAAGAGCGCTGGAACCCATTCAAACAGTCTGTCACTCCACCACACACATTGCGTGTCCTTCATTCAGATCTTCATACACTTCCATGTCTGAAGGGACCCCCAAATGGCCTGGTCCCATGCCACCTCGGCTCACCTACCGTCCTAGGCCAACGCCCTGGAAGACTTTGGACAATAATTCGAGATAGGTCTCGTGTTTCGAACACAGTCTGCAGTCGACCCTCATTTGTTTGTCCCCATTTCAGGATAACGTGATATGAACGCTGTGATTCGAGTATGGTCAATAGTAATCCTCCATCTCCACACCACCCTCATTGTGTTCCGAATGCCAGGCATGTAATTCACACTTTTCATCTCCTTTTATTTGGACTGATTCCAACGCCCTTGGCATTATCCCGCTAGTGCACTTGCGCATAGGCGTTGGACCTCAATTATATACCTCAACCCACCAATGATTTGGGGTGACCTCATGGCCAGACATGAGGAAGACATCACAGGTGTCCATCTGAGAGTAATCCTCGACCTTTTGGGCCTCCTCAGAGTGTAAGCCCCAATTCGTCGCACTGGTCCACATTCATGCGTAAGCCCCATTCTGCTTCTCACGGACGCACCATTCACGACATGATCCTCTGGTCCCTACTGCTTCTTGTTTCTCACACCAAGCATGACTCACATGGGGTTAGAGTAGTCATCGACTATGACATCCTCCTATGGGCCGCCTCAGAGTGTAAGCCCCAATCCATCATTCTGGGCTGACCTAGAGCGTAAGCCCCATGCCAAAACAAACTACGTGGTCTTTGATCCCTACGTCCTAGACAAGGTATGTAGGAAGACTCCATGAGGTTCAAGCACACCACCCATCAGACCACCTGGTCTCTCTTCACGTCTGTTCCCCGAAACCTAAGAGAACTACGTGGACATTGATCACTTCCTCATAGATAGGGTACATAGGAAGCCTCAATGAGGTTCAATACCACCACCTAATGGACCACCTGGTCTCTCTTCACGTCGGTTCCCCGACAATTATCTGAACTACATGGACTTTGATCCCTGATTCCTATGCAGGGTACGTATGAAGACCCCCTGAGGTTCAATCCCATCAACCGGTCGATCCGTTCGTCGCCACATCGGTTCACTGCGCCACCCCTAGTGCCGCCTCAAGATAGTTAGAACCCTTCAGGGTCATTAATCCAACAAGGGATGGTAAACCTTCGGCATAAATGATTCCAAACCCCTACGTCCAATTGAACATTGCCCACCAATGTTAAATTCGTGGATACTATGTTTGGGTAAAAACCAAATATTCGTGAACATATGAATACGTCTAAAATCTATAAGAGAGTCCATGAACACAAAATAATTTCCCCCCAAAAAGGGTGCGATGAGCCCGAATTCCCATCCTCTCGACCAATGTGAGTTCTTAAGAGTCACTGGTCAGACCATCTAGCGAACACCTGCCTTTGGAAAGTAGGTCGATCAATCATTGGATATAGAGCCATTGGGTGTTTTGTGGCAGAAATCCATAACCAAAAAAAATGGTGACCCCGACGTGAATCTTTATCCAGACATGACAGATTTAACCTAATACCACCCGAAGCCCCCTTTTACTCACAAGGAGGGAAAAAAGGTCATTAATTAAGCATGGGATTATGAGATGCTGCTTTGACGGGTTTACTGCTTGTATTTTCTAAAATGTTTCACAGGCACTACTTTTAGAACTCCCTTCGATCCAATGGCATCGTAAAAGAACTCACAAGTGTGCGCTTCCAACGACTCAAGGATGAGAATTCCTCAAAACCAGAGGACCCCGTCACCCACCTAGCATCTTCAACACTGGGTTTCAGACACACTAATCCGAGAGAACCACGTGAATGGTACTATCCCAACGGTGGAGGTGGTAATGCACGCCCTCCAATCCATCAAGACTTTCCAGCTGCCTGCCCAGTAGCAACCGTAATGGCAGACCCAGACAGCCCATGTCACTGTCTCCAACCATTTCGGTAGTCTATCCCCAGAACGTGACAATGTGTAGCTCCCTTATCTTAGTGAGGCAGATGAGGTTGACATTGAGGACTTCATCCCTATCGAATGGGGGTTCCGCTCCAAGGCCCCCGCCGAAAGGCATCATCGCGGTCACGCCACGACCCAACATCATCACACCGAGGATGATGTCTCTCCGAGGATTCAGGCCCATGCTCCCCGAGCTCCGGCCACTCAGACCTCCTGAAGAGGGCGGAAGACATACAATCGGGGACTAGTCATCACCCTAGTCCCTTAGGAGGAGCTCTGCTGCCCAGCCATGGAGGCGTACCACGAATAGGAACCTACAGCTGTTCGCTCCTCCCGAGCCTGTCATCTAGACATGGGGACATCGTATGATCCAGCGTGCATCCCCGCTGGGCCCCATCAAGCCCGTCACTCACGCAGGACGGCACATCCTAGGAATTCACTTCTCCCTGCCCAGGGTCGTGAAGCCCACCAGCATGACGTGGTGGCGACCCAGCAACTATAAGACCAGCTTCTATAAGTTTCTTCAGACGCCCGACATCCTGATATGGTGGCGATCAACAAAGCCCGCCACCCAGATGCGGCGGAAACTTATAGGCTGGAACGTCTACTCGCCAGCAAAGGCCACCGACTTGATACCATGGGAAACAAATATATGCAGTGCCTGCTCCCTATGGATGGAAGTAAAGACTGCCACCCCAATGTTGCAGCAAACGAAGAGAGAAACCGGTGTATCCCATTACAGGGGAAGATTCATTCACCTGCCCCGACACAGTAGAATTGTCATTACCCACTGACCACTGGAGGACCCGAGTAGGATATTCCTACTATGATACTAGAATATGATTTTATACCTGTTCCAGCCAAAGATATCTATTTACATATCCTAGAAATGACGGAGGAGCAGGTATCGATCCCAGATCATATCTTGCAGACTTTCTAGAATGTAATTGCATCGGCAGCAACAACAAGGACTCGCGCCTGTGAGCTCATCTCCCCAATTGAGGTGACTCATCTAAGAGATGAGATAGCCGCCTCAGAGCAGATCTGCATTCCTGATTCTGCCCAGGAGGGTCGCCGGCTATATTCTGCGATGAAAGGGCAACCGGATCGAGCAGCTTCACTCGTTCCAAATAGGGGACACCCAGCCATCACGGTGGATGCTCCAGAGCGGGAATATATCCCTGCTAATAGTGAAGATGTTCGTCAGCATATCCCGAAAATGTCACAGGACCCAATTACACAGGGACCCAAAGGTGAAGGTCGTTGTCAACAGCAAAACGGTCCTTGATGCCAGCAAAAGAGTGCCTCAAATGTGCCTAAGGAAACCGGAAAATAAAGAGCGGGTTCATGACTCTGATCTGCTGGAAGCTGGGGTTCCCATTGCCGTTAAGCACATGTCAAAGGCTCAGAACCCTTCCCACCCATTACCATATTATGGGAGTGGGAGTAGCAGTTGTGACAGTCCTCCCCATAATGTCGCTACTAGCAGCTCTGAAGGTCCTCCCCAGAGCACCTGTGGGGGCCTCCCCCGCGGGCATATAACGAACAGTCATGATAGCTTCTCTCTTGATGCGAGTCATAGAAAACATCCACGTGACTAGAAGATAGAGCAGCAAGAAGGTCCTCCACTTGTTGCGGTCCACCCTGAAGGTCCCCCCCCCCCCCCGTGGTATACACTACAATCACTCTCCATGCAGTGGCACCACAGATTGTGATTGTAGTCCTCACTATCATAGTCGCAACTACAGAGCTCCTCCCCGTAGTGACGTCTCATCATGGTAAGAATGCCCTCCCCTTGTCGTAGCCTGCCTTGGAGGTCCTCCCCAGGGGTTATGCTGCAACGGAACTCCACGCAGCCAGGCATTAGGTCGCGGTGGTAGTCCTCGCCACCCTGATAACGGAGGTCCTCCCCGTAGAGATGTCAAGTAAAGAGAAGGCCCTTCTCTCGTTGGGGTACATTCTGGAGGCGCTCCCCAAGATGTATCCAATAGATATTCTCCCTACTGCGGCAGTAATGGTAGTCCTCACCATTACCGCAGCTGTGATGGTAGTCCTCGCCACCACGGCCGCCATTGCGATGGTCCTCCTCGCAATAGCCCCATGCAACAAGAAGGTCCTCTCCGTGTCACGGTGCATCCAGAAGGTCCTCCCCAGAATGTGCATTGAACTTCAATATGTGATGGTCATCCTCACCATGATGGCAGTTGTTGTGAATGTCCTCCCCATAACAACACTATACAGCTAGACGGTCCTCCCCTTGCTGCGACATGCCTTGGAGGTCCTCTCCCAGGTGTGCACTGCAAAAGTCCTTTATGCAGTGAAGCATCAAGTAGTAATGGTAGTCATCGCCATTACAACAACTGTGATGGTATTCCTCAACACCACGGCCACCATTGCGAAGGTCCTCCCCGCAATGGCCCAAGCAACAAAAAGGTCATCCCCTTGTTGCGGTGGGTCCTGAAGGTCCTCCCTAGGATGCACGTCGAACATCAAGCCATGATGGTTCGTACGGACCTTGCAAGGATCCTCCTTCATCTGGTATACGAGTCTGCCGGCCCAGTCAATAAAGAGCAGGGAGGACCTCCGACAGCAGTTTTGGTTCCACTTCAGCTCAACGCTGCATAAAACAATGGACAGAGATCTCATGAACTGTAAGCAGAGGGAGAAATAGAGGGTCTCAGATATCATCGCCAGATGGAAAGGTCTGACCTCTTCTTTGAACAGGCCAATTCCTCAAGATGAGATTCTAGCCATATACATTGATAATCTTAGAGATGAGCTATGAAAACTGCTCATGAGGGTGGAGTGCTCCAATGGCTTCTAACATCTCTCAGCCATTGCCCAGAGAATAGAGGACTCCATGTAGTGGACTAATTCAAAGTCCTGAATAGCCTTGCAGGATCCTGCGAAAAGAGCCCCTAGATCTGAAGCGTCCTTTGTCACACTCAAGCTGGCCCCTATGCCCGCTCCACTGCTCAGGCCTCCACCAAATCATCAGTGGCCCCCTGCATATTAGTGGCCTCCCCCACCTAAAGAGGACGATCAGAGAGGACTGAAGCGTAATTAGTTTGAGGAGAAAAGACAAAAAGTATACTCTTTCTGAGATGATCAAGTTAGTGGATACTTCATTGCCGCCATGAACTACATCTTGCTCCGCGTCCCAGAGCTGAGGAAACCTGAAGATGTCGGCCGTGATGACAGGCCAGATTACTGCCCCTACCATCAGATGTTGGGGCATAATATCTGAGAATGCTTCGTCTTCGATGACCTATTGCAGAGGATGGTAGATTCCGGACAAGTTGATATGGGACAACCCCCAGCTCATGTGGCATGCATCTCTACCACTGACTCTGATAAAGAGGAGGGGTGGCAGAAAGTCACCAGAAAGAATGGGTAGATATTTGAAAACTGGATGACTCGGAAGACTATCAACCGAGCCCAGGGCATACTCTAAGCTCAACTATAGCAGTTGGTGCTGCAACTAGTAGCCCCTAGAGCTGCAGGGCTGACAACATCGGCCTCACAACCCTCCACAAGCCGGTCATTTGGATGAAGTCAAAGGAGGAAGCAATCACAAGAGGAGAAATCTGCTATGAGTCCATAGTTAGTCCCAACCATGGTATACTTTATGCCATCAAATTTGGTGCCACGGGCACCGACCCTCCAAATGGAACCATCAGAGACAACCGACCAGGTTTACCTGTCAGTGGAGGAAGAGCCAATATTCGGTTCTATCAACGTTGTCCATCTCATGGAATCATTCCCTGATGAAGGGTATTATTACGAACCTGAGTTTCCTACATGAGGAGCCGGGAGGAGGAATCGCAGAGGCAGGGGATACCAGGGGAGGTGCAGCCGCGACCAAAACTAACCCTACGATTGGAATCCGGCCCCGACCGTCAATACCACCAAAACCCATGGGAGAGCCCTTCAGCAGACTCAGTAGGAGAGGGAACACCCCTCCACTCATACAAGCAGCCGCTCTGGCCCTGTTGTTCTGTGATACACACCAGAGGAGGAGCAAGTGTCTAGTCACCTAGTGCATACAAACAAACCGGCCGGGCCAAGTCCTCAAAATGTGGGAACACCATCAACATTCGTCCACGCGGCAGGTCCCTCCTCGTCAAATGCTCCAACTCCTAAAGCACCCGCTAAGACTCTCCCACCAACGGATAAGCATCGACCGCTAGAGCAAAAATACGACATCCTTATGCATCTAGCGTTATTACCAGCATTGTTGTCAATCCTTAATGCCCTGAGTTTGTCAACCGACCTCATAGAGGCACTTATAGAAGCCTTGATCAGCCCCCTGAATTTTCAACCTGAGGTAGGTGCCGCCGAAATTTACCGAATGAAGACTACCCTGGCTGAATGCAATACAGTGATTTCTTTCACCGATCTGGACAAAGATACCATCATGCAAAGACACATCAGACTGCTATATGTGTCTGGCACACTGAATGGTATTGAGATCTGAAAATTCATTATAGACAATGTCCCTGGAGTTAACCTTCTTCCCCTGCGGACACTCCGGAAGTTGGGCTATAGTGAGAATTATAAATTCCCTCAGCCACATCTTTTTAAGGTTAAGACAAGAGTGAGTAGAAACCAATGGGAAAGATTAAGCTAAAGACCCATTTTGGTGACCTGGTAGCCTACACAGAATTCCTGGTGGTCCGGCAGAGCACGGCATTCAATGCCCTGTTGGGAATGTCGTGTCTCCATAAGCACATGGTTGTTCCTTCATCCTACCACCAGTGTATCAAGTACTGCGTCAATGGAAAAAGCGAGACTTTGCACACTGAGAAGGCCCCTTTCGAGCTCTCAGAGTCACATTATATCGATGCCAGGTTCTATGATAAAAAGAAGGAGAAGCCTTTGTTCGACGATGTTGACTGGACCCCCCCTCCAAATGGCCTGGAAATGGTCCCCGACGACCCCCTCATGCAGCTTGGCGGAGAATATGTCCAACCCATCAACTGTGTTGAGAGTGGGAGTTCATGTCCGGACGTGCATTCAGTTATCCTGATGACTTCAACCATGATGTCCGAGTACGACAATGCGGGAATGTCTACCAACCCTCGATTTGGGTACAAATACTCAAGCAGGTATGCCCATGATGCCTCTCCATCAAACCCTAGAAGGATAAGACCGGAAACTCTCTCCTCGTAAGATCAAGAAGATGAGGACTTGGGAGAAAAAGGGGGGGAAGATCTTAGATATGCACCTCCCTCATTTGAGGAGGGTATCTCCACCACTGTGCATGAACTTAGGGAAATAAACCTGGGTACCGAAGAAGACCCGGGGCCCACTCTCATTAGCGCAGCCATGTCTCCCAAGGAATACGAGGTATATACCTCTATCCTAACGCAACATCAGGATGACTTTGAATGGAATTACATGGAAATGCCAGGACTCGATCTGGAGGTAGCGACGCATCAACTGGGACTTCCATAAGACCACCAGGCCTACAAACATGCCTCTAGAAGGACACACCCCTCACATGCTGCCATGATAGAGGCTGAAGTCCATAAGCCTATTAAATTAGGCTTCATCAGGGAGGTCCAGTACCCCATTTGGTAGGACAAAATCGTCCCTATCAAGAAAAATCATGGGAAAATCCATGTCTGCATTGACTTCAGAGACCTAAACTGGCATTGTCCGAATGATGACTTTCGGGTTCCAATCACCGAGTTGTTAATCGATTTGACGTCCGGGTATGAGGCTCTATCCTTCATGGACGGATATTTCGGATATAATCAAATCTGGATGGCTCGAGAAGACGAAGAAGGCACTGCCTTCAGGGCCCCTCAATGGGTATTCTGTTACAGGGTCATGGATTTTGGTCTCAAGAATGCTGGCGCCACATATCAGCAAGCCATGCATCAGATCATTAAGCCGTTCATGCAGAAATTAGTTGAATGTTACGTGGATGTCTTAGTGGTCACATCCAGACAGCGCTCAGATCACCTATCGGACCTTGAGACCGTCTTCAACAAGCTCTGGTAGAATATCTTGAAGATGAACCCCTTGAAATGCGCCTTTGGGGTAACCTCAGGGATGTTCCTTGGCTTTGTTGTGTGCCATCGTGGCATCGAAGTCGACCCTGAGAAGACGAAGGCTATCCTGAGCCTACCACCACCTCGAAATCTAACTGAGATGAGGGGATTCCAAGGACACGTAGCCTATATTAGGCAATTTATAGCCAACCTGGCAGGAAAATGTTTTTCCCTTCACCAGGTTGATGAAGAAGGGGGTCACGTACCAATGAACGTATGACTGCCAAGTGGCGTTCGACAACTTTAAGAAGTAACTCTTAAGCCCACTGGTGCTCATGCCCCCGATCTAAGGAAGGCCTCTCATTCTATATGTGACGGCCCAAGAATGGACATTGGGATGCTTCCTCGCACAAAAGAATGACACTGGAAGCGAAAACAGTCTCTATTACCTCAGTCGAACCATGATTAATGCTGAGAATCGATACTCAAATATTGAGAAGAGTTGTATGGACTTGGTCTTCATAGTTCAAAAGATGTGACATTATCTACAGCATCATGAGGTCCATTTGATCTCGTGGAGTAACTGCTCAAGTACATCCTCAGTCGCCCAATGCTAACCAGATGCCTATCCCGATGGGCGGTCATCCTGCAATAATTCGACATCCGGTTCGTGCTGCAAAAAGCCATTAAGGGCCAGACATTAGCAGACTTTCTGGCAGAGCACCCTTCAATAGGGGGCATAACACCGGACACTGAACTACCTGATGAAGATATCTTCTCGGTTCAAGGGGAGGTCTCATGATGGGAAATGTACATTGACGGCGCGTCCCAATGCCCCACTGGGAGGAGGATGGAGGATCCCAGATTCAATAAAGTGGGTCTGGGGATAATACTCGTGTCCCTAGAAAAGGTAGTTTTTCTGTATTCCTTCCTCATTTCAGAGGGATGTACAAACAATGAAGCAGAATATCAAGCCCTCATTGCAGGCCTGGAGCTCACACTACAGGGACAAGTACCCCACCTTAAGGTAAAAGGTGAATCGGATCTGGTCATCAAGGAAGTCAACGGTGACTATGATATTAAAAAAGATGAGTTGATCCCCTTATTTGACCATGTCTAAGGGTTAATGGTCGCGTTCTCCACAGAACCAACATTGAATTTTATTCCCCGGTCCCAGAACGCTCAGGCTGAGGCATTAGCCAAGACAGCCATAACCCTATCTGACCCAGACCAGGATGAAACAGTCATCAGCATTGCTCACCTCCAAATGTTATTGCCATATGTTCAGGCTAAGATGGAAGAGATCCATGAAGTCATCCCTATCCCCAAGCCATATGCTCCTGCTACTGGCTAGATGACACCCATCACGAACTATCTTCAACTAGGAGAACATCCTTCAGGTAGGGTTGAACGAGAGAAAATACGGAGAAGGGCAATCAATTTTTTCCTATATGGCAGTGCGGGTCAGTAAGAGGTCCTGAAAAAATGAGGCCTTGATGGAGTACTCCTTAGATTCACTGATAGAGAAGAAATAGCTGTCGTCATGATTGAAGTACATGCAGGAGCATGTGGAGCACATCAACCAGGGACTAAGATTTCCCATCAGGTTCGAAGGCTTGGGTACTACTTGCTCACAGTGGCAAGGGACTGTGAGAATTTTACCCTTAAATGCTACTCATTCCATATTCATGCCAACTTCATACCCCAGCCCCCGGAGTTACTTCATCAAGCTAAGTACTCCTGGCCATTTTCCATCTGGGGGATGGACGTCGTGGGACCATACCCTCCCGCCACGGCCAAACAGCTGAAGTATATCCTCATGGTGACTGAATTCTTTTCCAAATGGGCAGAAGCCATACACCTCAAGGAAGTCGGGGCAAGAAATATTGTCAGCTTCATGAAAACCAATATCATCACCATATTTGGAGTCCCGCTTACTATACTGATGGAGAACGACACCAATTTTTTCTCTACTGAGTTGTAAAAGCTATACCATGGGTATGGTATCAAGGCTAACCACTCATCCCACACCATGCAGTGACTAATGGGAAAATTGAATCTTTCAACAAGACCCTGTTGAATATACTCCAGAAAATGATGGAAAAAGACAAGATATCATGGCCGGGTAAACTCTTCCATGCATTTTGGGCTTATCGAACCACAATATGCACTGCTACTCAGTCTACCCCGTACTCATTGGTGTACGACACGAAGGCGGTCCTGCCCATTGAACTCCAACTTCCCTCACTCCGCATTGCCGTCTGTGATCGATTATCCAATGATGAGAAATCCGAAAAGTAGCTCGGTGAATTGGAACAACTAGACAAGAAGCGGTTGCACACTCTGCACCACATGGAAGTGTACCAGAACTGGATCGCATGAGCCTTCAACAAAAAGATCTGCCTCCAGTCTTTCTTGGAAGGAAAAATAGTGTTGGTCTTCCAGACGCCAATGATACCTGGAATGAAGCCCCCAATGTTGGAGCCCAAGTGGGAAGGAACATATGTTGTACACAAGGTATATTCCAACGGAGCGTATGCCCTGATCTCCATGGACGGGTAATCCAACATAGCTCCGACCAGTGAGAGATTCCTGAAGAATTATTTCACATAGGGATAGGGAACTCTTCGTCCGAGCTGTATGACACTAAACTGCGAAGAAGACCATCCTTACCGTATGACGTTAAACTGCACGGAAACTAATAATTCCCCCTCGTCCTAACCACAAGATGTTAAACGGTATAGACCAAGTCCTCACCACATGACGTTAAACTACACGGATTTCACAGAACTATGTATGTCTTGATTCCTACCCTTTCAGGATATGTAGCGATGCTGGGATTCCCTATCCTGGCCCAGCCACTTGAAAAAAAAACAAATGTCCCCTTTTCCCAATGTACGGACTAGACCTGCACGGGGTGTATCATCTTCATGGAGAACTATGTATGGCTTGATTCCTGCCCTTGCAGGATATGTAGTGATGTCGGGATTCCCTATCCTGGCCCAGCCACTTCAAAAAAATGCCCTTTCTCCCCATGTGTGAACCAGACCGACATGGGGAGCACATCTCGTCTTTACCGCATGATGTTGAACTGCACGGACAATGATGTTAAATGCCCCATTCCCCTGTGTATGGACCAATACTTCACGGGGTGTATATCTTCGTCCTTACCGCATGACGTTAAACTACACAGAAGTTGTCCCCACCACATTACGTTAAACTACACAGACCACCTTTTTCTTTCACATCAGGTCGCCTTCATTCTTACCGCATGACGTTAAACTGCATCGAGTTTTTTCTCACCCCATTACATTAAACTACACGGACTTAGTCGTGATCCACCTAGGAAACATGGAGATATGAGATGGAGATACACCTTGCACATTTGGATACATCCTTTCCATACTTCAGACTCCATGGTCTGGATAATTATGGATCTTCATAACCACTCATGGCCATCGGATGTGGAAGTCATCGACCTATGGACACTTTTGTATGACTATGCATACCATGCCCTAAGTGGCTTTGCATATTGATATCCCTTGGCCCGTATACCAATGGAAAGATTTCCACAGGCGACACTCTTCCTAGCTCTGTATTCTTACCGGCCTCAGAGCCCCCATATCATACCTCTTGATCTAGAAGTTTATGGTGATGTGGTTTACCAGTTCATTCCCCTTTTCATATTCGAGTGTTGCCAGGGTTTCCCTATCTGTCTAGCCTGTGTGTCCACCAGTGGTTCACATATCGACCTGCATCAACAAACATCAAGCCAGGACTAGGATACATTGACTCAATAGCCAACTGTAGTGAAGATGTTTCTTTTATACCTGGAAACCATTATCCCCATGTTCTGAACTCTACAATGTGAGCAATTGAGGATTTTCACAATCATTCATGGCCATCGGAAGTGGAAAGTCATCGACCCATGAACACCTTTGTACGACTATGCATACCATGCCCTCAGCGGCTCTGCATATTGATATCCCCTGGCCCGTCCATCAAAGGCAAGATTTCATCGGGCGGTACATCTCCTCGCTCTATACGCCTTCTGGCCTCAGAGCCCCCACACCATACCTCCTAATCCTAGAAAGCTCAAATATGTGGTTTACAACCTTAATCCTCCGCCTTGTTCCATGTATATCCGAACATGATGACTTAGTTGTCCTTCGAGTGACTGCGACAATATTCACCCAATGGTCCGAGCTCTATGACCGATAAACTAGGAGTACCTCATCCTCACCACACGATGTTAAACTACATAGAGTGAAGGAATACCCCTGCAAACAAGATAAATCAGCGCAGTGGGGGATATTTAAGCGTTAACAGCAACCGTGGATGAATTTCCCCGACATGCCCAGATATTTCCTCATTAGATGATAGACTTCATGGCCCGGAAAATTGTGGATCCTCATAACCACTCATGGCCATCAGAAGTGGAAAGTTACTGACCCATGGAAACCATTGTAAGACTATGCATACCATGACCCCAACTTCTCTGCATAATGATAGCCCATAGATCGTCCATCAAAGGAAAGATTTCCACAAGCGACGCTCTTCCTAGCTCCGTACGCTTACCAGCATCATAGCCCCCATATCACCTCTCCTGATCCAAGAAGCCCCAGATCCATGATTTACACTAATCAACCCCCTTCCACGTCTGGGGCATGTTGAGGTATTCAAGGACAGTTACATTCTGATGAAGAGAAGCCTTTGCAAAAATGTCACCATCCTCACTGCATGACGTTAAACTGCACAATGACCTTCAAAAATGCCCCTGTCCTCACCGCATGATGTTAAACTGCACGAAAACCTTTAAATATATCCCTGTCTTTACCATATAACATTAAACTACACGGCCGAACCCATCACGGGTTCAGTAAGGAACATAGGCTTTTCTCCATCTTGCAGTGCACGGGTCAGGCCTGCATGAACCACCGCCTCACACCAGTGTGAGATAGAATTACTTCACCTAGTCTCAGGAAGTTTAGTCTAGATATTTCCCTCCGTATTCAGGCACCCTCTCTTCATGAACCATAATTTGTACTCAGAAAAATCCGAACTCTCATATGCCACCCCTGGTGGTTCCAAATCTCAACTTCCCTGAAGTTTCTCGGCTATCGGAAGTCGATAGTCTTTGACTTCAGGACACCTTTGTATGACTATGCATACCATGCCCTCAGCGGCTTTGCATATTGATTGCCCCTGGCCAATCTACAAAAGGAAAGTTGTCCTTAGGCAATGCGTTTCTCTATACGCCTCTTGGCCTCTGAACCCCCATTTCTATCTCGGGATTCAAAAACCCTCTGAGCTACAGATTACCAACCTCCTTCACAATCCTATATGAATTCGGAAGAACTTATTTGATGAAATTACCAAGAAATAGGAGAAGTCGTTCCATTTCAGATGATGTCCCATCTGCATGACTTTAAACTACGTCAAGCCTCGATCATCCCTTACGCTAACTAAATGCGTATGGAGGAGGACTCCAAACCACACTCTTGATTAGTATGGATGTTCCCAAAACCCTTTCAGATTCCACACTCCCCTTCGGAGCCACCCCTGGTGGTTTTCATTTCTTTCTATGCCACCCATCATGGTTTCCATAAGTCGGACTTCCATGAAGTCCCCTGGACATTAGAAATGGATAAGTCTTTGACTTAACGGAACCTTTGTATGACTATGCATACCATGCCCTCAGTGGATCTGCATATTGACTGCCCCTGGACCATCTATCAAAGACAAGTTTTCCTTAGGCAATGCCCTTCTTACCTCCGTACACCGGCACATCTCCCATGCCCAGAGACATGCCCTGCATGCCACTCAAATTCCAAAATGTTTCTCCCCCACGTGTGTATGAAGGGTATTTAGACATCCTTTAATCAGTTGAACCCCATTGGGGCCCTTGCCCCACCATATTTGGTCAATGCTATTCGACCTAAAACATCAGTTATGATAGTCTTGTCGGTGAGACTTTAAACCGCTCACAAAAGAAAGATGCACAAAACCTGTTAGGCCGAAAACCAGAAAATGGAGACCTATGAAAAAGTCGGGTTATACCCATTGGGTCCATACCAAATGGGACCAGGCAAAATTAATACATAAAAAGAAGAGACAAATGGTTTATGGGGGGATTTTTTACAAAACCATAGCAAAAGTCGAACTCTGCTCGCTGAGTCCCTTGGCTTAGGAAAAATTTAGAGCATTTTCCAATCACTCATCGATTTTCTGGACCACTCTACATCAAAATGGACTCCTCTTCATTCCAATCGGACCCCATTCCGATGGGGGGAATTTGTAGGGTCTTGAAAATTCCTCAATGGGGAAATCCAATTACCGCAAGACTTGGAAAATGACCGAACCGGTCCGCGCATCGGCTCCCAACAACAGCATGCGGCTGGTCTGGCAGACCGCCCCCCACAGTTCCGCGAACCAGCTTCATCTGCGAAATAGATGTGGGGACCTCCGCGGGTGCAAAGCAGGATTAGGGCCAGGCCGGTCCATCACCACGAGCTGCCCCCTCCATGGACCGATGTCATTCGCCGGATAGAAGTGGAGAGGTGCACAACCACAGAGAAATTCTGCGGGTTTCAGTTCCAAAAATACATGGTTGACTTACTCATCCACAGATGAGGACTCCTTCATGGGATTCCAAAAAGGCTGTGTTCCCATCCTATTCATGGCTATATAAATATTCATCGAGGGCGATGAAAAAAGAAGAAGAAAAGATGGGTGAAAACCCGTGGGGAGACGCTGGAGAAATTTCTCCCAACTGTCCGCGACCATCCGTGGACACCATGTCGTCTACGGATTCACTCTTCTTCAGAGAGGAGAAACCAGTCCACAAACCACATGTAGATAGCTCCTCCGTGACCAGCCCTTAGTGGCCATCTCCTTCGCATAAAGTCATCTCCTTCGCGGATGTCCATATCTTCCGCAGACTAGTGTCTTTCACGAAATGGAGGCGGAACCCCTCCGCGGGCGCGAAGTAGGACGGGCTCCAGCCCCTTTATGACCCTCCATCACGGACGACCATCCTTCGCAGACGATCATCCTTCACGGACCACCATCCTTCTGGGATAGCTTCCTTCGCGGACAGCATCCTTCACGTATGTTCATCTGCTCCACGGCCAGCTCCTCCGCGGACACCCTTCGTGGACAACCAAACCGCGAGCCCTCCGCGACCTGTCCCTCGTGGTAGGCTCCTCGCGGCCAGCTCCTATACGGCCCACCCCATGAGGAAAACCCCATGCATCCACTGGTCCATACAACGGGGGATGCACCCCCGCACCCCCGCTCGGGCTCAGTGCCGGCCTACGGTCCCGGCCCTCCGGGCGGGTCCCTTCGCTACCACCACTGACCCCCACGAAAAATAGACAGTCACACCACGAACTTTTTTGGGTCGGGTCAATAGTATTTCAAATTCCACCCTTGTGCCAGCCCCAACATCCTTCCTATACATCCCACGAGTCGAGCTGATCCTAATGACTCTCCTATAACCCCATTTCCTAGATCCTTTTGATAGGTTCATTCAGAAAGGGCCGCCCTTGGGTAAGTCCCTCACCCACCATTTCAGGGTATCTCTTACATAGTCGTCCTGACCACATGACGTTAAACTGTATGACCCTTATCCTATCCATATGACGTTAAACTATATGGAAACAGTTCTCTCTCCCTGAATATAAATTGTAAAATTCCCTATTATAACATAATTGGATGCCTTTTGCTCCATGCGAGAGAAACCTCATGCCATATTTACAGTGACATCATTTCAAGAGCACTGGAACCCATTCAAACATTCCATCACTCCAACCCACACTATGCGTGTCCTTTATTCGAATCTTCATACTCTTCCATGTCTGAAGGGACCACCTAATGGCCTGGTCCCATGCCGCCTCGGCTCACCTACCATCCTGGGCCAATGCCCCAGAAGACTATGGAAAATACTTTGAGATAGGTCCTGTGTTTCGAACACGGTCAGCAGTTGACCCGAATTTGTTCGTCCCCATTTCATCACCCTGGGACGTCTTCATGTGTAAGCCCCATTCCCCTTCTCATGGACGCACCTTTCATGACGTGATCCTATGGTCCTTGCTGCCTCTTGTTTCTCACAACGAGCATGACTCATGTTGGCATATAGTAAGAATCGACAATGACATCCTCCTATGGGACTCCTCAGAGTGTAAGCCACAGTCCATCATTCTGGGCTGCCCCAGAGTGTAATCCCCAAGTCAAAGCAAACTACATGGACTTTGATCCCTGCCTCCTAGATAGGGTACGTAGGAAGCCTCCCTGAGGTTCAAGCCCACCCCCATCAGACCACCTGGTCTCTATTCACTTCGTTTCCCCTACACCTAAGCGAACTACATGGACTTTGATCCCTACCTCATAGACATGGTACGTAGGAAGCCTCCATGAGGTTCAAGCCCAACGCCCATCGAACCACCTAGTCTCTCTTCACGTAAGTTCCCAGACACTTATCCGAACTACATGGACTTTGATCCCTGCTTCCTAAGCAGGGTATGTAGGAAGCCTTCATAAGGTTCAAGATCATCAACTGGTCGATCCGATCGTCACCACTTCGGTTCACCGTGCCACCCCAAGTGCCGCCTCAATTGAGTTCCAACCCTGCAGGTTCATTAATCCAACGAGGGATGGTAAACCTTGGGCATAAATGATTCTGAACCCCTGCGTCCAATTGACTGTTGCCCACCATGGATAAATCTGTGGATACTATGTTGGGGTAAAAACCAAAGATTCGCGAACATATGAATGCATCTTAAATCTATAAGAGAGTCCCAGAACAGGCAATAATTCCCCCCCCAAAAAGGTTCAATGCGCCCGACTTCCCATCCTCTCGACCAATGTGAGTTCTTATGAGTCTCTGGTCAGACCATCCGGCGAACGCCTGCCTTTGGAATGCAGGTCCATTCGTCATTGGATACGGAGCCGTTGGGCGTTTCATGGTAGAAAACCGGAACGAAACATTAGTTAATTAGTAATTATTATTCAATAATAATATAATAATTAGTTAGTTAATTAGTACTATAATTATTATATATATACTAATTAATTAGTTAATTAGTAATATAATTATATATTATATTTATTCATTATAATTAATAATTTGTAATTATTAAAAATTATTATATAATAAATAATTAGTTAATTGGTAATATAATTATTAATTATATAACAACGAATAAGTGAATTATTAATATAATTATAAATTATAATTATTCTTTATTGTTAATAATTAGTAATTAATAAAAATATTATATAATATTTAGTTGGTTAATTAGTAATATATTTATTCTTTATAATTTTTCATTATAAATTTTAATTATAATTATTCATTATAATTATTGATTATTAATTATTAAATATTAATTAGTTAATTTTAATATATTTATTAATTATTTAATTATTTATTATATAATAATTAGGTAGTTAATTAGTAATTATTAATACTTAATTGGAAATTAATTAATTAGTTAATTAGTAATATAACTATTATTTATTTAATAATTAGTTAGTATCTTCGTAATATAATTATTATTTATATAAAAAATAATTAGTCAATTTGTAATATAATTTTTAATTATATAATTAGTAATTATTAATCATTAATTATATAATAAATAATTGGTTATTAGTAATATAAATATTTTGTATATAATAGTTAATTAGTTAATTATTTATATAATTATAAATTATATTTATTCATTATAATTAATAATTAGGAATTATTAAAAATAATTATAAAATAATTAATTATTAATTTGGTAATAAAATTATTAAATATATAATAGTTTATTAGTTAATAAGTAATATACTTATAAATTATAATTGTTCATTATAATTATTAATTTTTAATTATTAAAAATTAATATAAAATAATTAAATACTTAATAAGTAATAAAATTATTCATTATAATTATTCATTGTAATTATTAATTATTGATCATTAGTTATTATTTACTAATTAGTAAATTAGTAATATAATTATTAATTAGATAATTATTTTATGTATAATAAAAAATTAGTTAATTAGTAATTATTAATATATAATTATATAATAACTAATTAGTTAATAAGTAATATAAATATTAATTATTTAATAATTAATTAATTACATAGTAATATAATTATAAATTATATATTAATTAATAATATAATTAGTATTATAATTATTAATTATAAAATTTCTAATTAGTTAATTATGAATTATTAATAATTAATTATATGATAATTAATTTTCTAATAAGTAATATAATTATTAATTATATAATCGTTATTTAGTAAATTAGTAATTTAATTATAAATTGTATTTATTCATTATAATTAATAATTAGTAATTATAAAAAATTATTATATAAAAATTAATTAGTTAATTAGTAATATAATTATTAATTATTTAATATTTAATTATTGAATTATTAATATTATTATAAATTATAATTATTTATTATAATTATTATTCAGTAATTATTAAAAATTATTATATAATAGTTAATTAGTTAATAAGAAATATATTTATTCATTATAATTATTCTTTATAATTATTCATTATATTTATTCATTATAATTATTAATTATTGTTTATTAATTATTTGTTGCAGAATAGTTAATTAGTAATATAATTATTAAATATATAATTATAAATTGTATAAGAATTAGTTAGTTAGTCAGTAATTTTTATTAATTAATTATATAATTGTTAATTAGTTAATTAGTAATATAATTATTATTAATTTAATAATTAATTTGTTAATTAGTAATACAATTACTTGTTATATAATAATTAATTTGTTAATTTTTAATATAATTATTTATTATATAATTAGTATATAATTAATTAGTAATTATTTATAATCGATTATATTATAATTAATTAGTCAATTAGTTATATAATTATTAATTATATAACAGTAAATTAGTTAATTTTTTGAGTAAGATAGAGCATATGCTCTTTTTCGAATTAGTTAATTAGTAATATAATTATACATTATAATTATTCATTATAATTAATAAATAGTATTTATTAAATATTAATATAACAGTAAATTAGTTAATTAGTAATATAATTATTAATTATATAATAGTTAATTAGTAAACTAGTAATATAATTAAAACTCATAATTTTTTATTATATTTATTAAAGAGTAATTATTAAAAAATATCATATAATAATTAATTAGTTAATTAGTAGTATAATTATTTCTTATAACTGTTAATCATAATTTGTAATTATAAATTAATAATTAATAATTATAAATTAAATTATTTAATACATTATTATATGTTTAGTTCATATTTTATTTTTCTTTTAAATTAGTGTTATAGTTTATATTTTATAGGTTTTCAAAGACACATAATTGAAAAAATTTTAAGTTTCAAATAGGTGTCTTTGAAAGCTTTAAAATTATTTTCCATCAACATTTATTTTGATATTTTTTTATTTTCGACTATTTGTTATATGTTTATCCACGTTTAAAGTTTCATTTATATTGGTCTTATAGTTTATGTTTTATAGACATTCAATGTTTCTTACATAAAACATTTTTAAGTTTCATGTATTTTTTTTTTGAAAATATATAAATTATTTTATATCAATTTTTTTTTAGATTTTATTATGTTCAAGTATTTATTATATATTTAATCCATGTTTTAGGTTTTATTTATCTTGGTCTTATATTTTATATTTTATAAGAATTCAACGTCACGTACTTGAAACATTATTAAGTTTTAAGTAGGTGTCTTTGAAACCTTATAAATTATTTTCCATCAACATTTTTTAATAAATTATTTATGTTCTCGACTATTTATTATATGCTTCATCCATGTTTTATGATTCATTTATATTATTGTTAATGTTTATATTTTATTTTTTTTGAAAGCCACATACTTGAAAAAAAATACCAAATCAAAAATGTAGAAGGTTCTGCGTAGGAAATGGAGAACTAGAATCCCGATAGGAAATGCGGTATGATTTTTAGGGTAAGACCTCTCCTAAAAGATATCCCTAGGTGAGATCTTCTGTCAGGATCCAGACTGTTGTAATGACAGTACTGCAGGATTTTAAATAGCAGATAAATTTTTCTGATTTTTTTATTTTTGTTTTGTTTTGTGTGTGTGTGTGTATATATATAAATATATAAACAAAAAAAACAAAACAAAATAAAAAAAAATTATTTAGGTTATAGGGGAAAGGTGGCATCTATGATTCCTCCTTTCACCCGAGGCCCAAAGGCGGCATCTCAGATGCCTCCTTTGTGGCGTTTAAAACAAAAATAATCTAGTAGTTTAAAAATAAATAAAAAAAACTTATTTTTAAAAAATCCCCATGATGCACTAGGGCTCGATTCTTCTACTTCATGTTTGTAGCCCCTCGACTGTGCGGTATGGGTAAAAAGTTTGGTTAGACTTAGATGGTTACATCTTGGCAGAGGCATAGGATATTGGGCATCATTAATGGACTTTTTTAACTATAAGAAACTCTTCTTATTGGGATGAGGAATGAGATAGAAATTACCTTACTCTCTTATTAGATCTTCTTTTGACTGAGTATATATATATATATATATATTATTCTATATCCACACAATGTATTTTAATTCTCTCTTTCAGGGAGAGTTGAATATGTGAGGTATGCCACATACATTCCGTGTTTAGATTGTCGTTGTTGCATGATTCTAATTCGAAGCTATAGGTGGTGAAGGCTCGATAGGTAGTTAATCTACTCACCATGTGTATCTTCAAGTGTTTGTGTAACATTACCTTTACTCTTGGTTGGGTTTGAGCTATTCTCATTAACCATATATTGTATCTATTTTATTCATATCTCTATTGTATCTCTTACCGTTCCCTCTTCATATTTTTTGGTGTCCTACGTGGTATGTATATACACACCTATGCATGGTCTTTTCCCACACATTTTTTTTCTTATACAGATGATGGATAGGTATACAATGAATACAAAAGAACATAGGGATACTGGGTGCTTGAACGAAATATGATATTTTTAGATTGGGATTCAAGAGCTCGAATCTCTCAACTCTTGACTTTTTGAGTTTTGTCATGTTTGGACATATTTCTGGTTGTGTGTATATTTTTTCCCTTTACTTTTCAGTTTACAAAATTCTAATTGTGTACTATCTAGAGGTTTATTCATTCTTAGTGTACTTTATAATAGTGTTTCATCTTTTACTCTTTTCATATGCATTTTTTCATTGATATGGTTGTTTGTTTGTGTATAAGTACTCATAAAAATAATTCACTGTGTTAGTATTCCATTCAGTGTTTGTCTCTAGACCCTCACCTATTGAGGCGAGCTTGGGGTAGTTGCGCCTCAAGCCACAGCATGGGTCGGGTCATGACAGATTGGTATTAGAGGAGGTTTGACTGTTAGGATTTTGTTCAGACAAGTCCCCTTAAAATGTTTTTTGGGTTTAGGTAAACAATTCTGAAGTGTCTCATGTGCGGCTCTCATGTGAGGGAGTCTACTTATTATCTGGCAGCTGACATATCAATTCACCAAGACCCTGACTACCTGCTTGTCAACTCATCATGTTGAGAAATTTGTTATAGAGATCAATGGTACATGAATCATATTGGATTATGTATTTAACTACACATCATGAGTCATATCCCCATTGTTGTAGTTGATATATATGTGGTCATATAAACGTGGTACATCTTGATAAATCAAAGGATTTCTTAGTGATTCTAGCCATCACAGATACCGAATTTTATTCATGATGATGATCCAATGAGTTATAAGGACTCAATTTAGGGCTCATCCCATAGTTTCCCTCTTCTAGGTGGGTAGGTAGTAGAACCTCCACCTGTCAAGCAACAGATCATTCCAGTAGAGTGAGATGAAGATTCATACATGGTTAACATGCTTCGCAAGATCCAGCAACATAGGCTGTTGAGGTTCCATAGAGATACAAATTCTCAAGCACCATAGGATTGGATAGAGTCTATGGTCAATATCTTCATGTTGTTTGGACCCTAATGGATTAGGTGGTTGAACTGGAATCTATAATTTTCCATGTAGAAGTTGGCCACTAGTGGACCCTTGTCACATAGATGCATGATGAGTCGACATTCTTGGGGACTGAATTCCATCAACAATTCTTTAAGTAGTAATACCCCCTAGCATGTTTTTAGTTTGCATTCATGATTTCTTGGAGATATATAAAGTAGGGATGATGGTGTATGTGTATTCAGTGATGTTCACACACCATATAAAGTACTTCATTAACATGACTTATGATGGCTACAAACAGGAACAGAATATAGAGATGGGACTCTATAGAGATATCTGATCTAATGTCATAACCTTGTGCATCCCCACCTAAATTTGGATGTTGGAGATATCACATGTGATAGCGATCTTTCTTCTTGAGGGATTCGAGATAGTTGGAGCTAAAAGTGGGGACCCTTGAGCAGATTCATCTTTAGTCGGTATTATATTGAATATCTGAGGGCATCGACGTAAGAGATCATACCATGATCAAATTTGGCCACATGGTCAGAAGAAATTAATATGACCATGGTATCATACATAAATAAGTGGATTATCTAGTTATGGGAAAGGTTTTATGGCATGAGGATTATTTCCCCAATGTGTAGATCAGAACAAGAATATAGTTAATGAACCATCCCAGAAGTGGTAGCACGAGGATCAGCGATCTTCTAGGCAAGGACAAGGAGATCCCCATGGGAGGTGAAGCTAGAAGATGAGTATGAGAAGCTATTGGTAGTGAATTCCCCTATGATATCCTTCCACCACCACTATTATTCAGCAGAAAACATGCCCAGGGACTTGGAAGCTGAGGATTTGGTCAGTGGCAGTCTTTAGAGGATTATGACCCCTCAATGTAAGAGATTATAAGAGGTATTATTTTTCTATTTTATACTCTTACTTTAGTATTATTTGACAAATTTTTCAGCCAATAAATTATCTCCAATCTTCTGGTGTGAATGATGGATTTACAAATTGGAGAACTAACTCATAATCTTCATCTTGATATTCATGCACTAAATGTTTATTTTGTGTCATTTATATTCTAGCAAATTAAGATATCACATGGTGGAGAGAGGTTCACATGGAACGTTTTGGTTGTCACGATGGAACCCTATGACATTATCTTGGGTATGGAATGACTATCCTTGGTCTGAGCTTAGATAAAATATCACTGGTGACATGTTATATGCCTATTTGCGGATGGGGCTAAAATATTCATTTTTTGAGGGAGAGATATCATGGTGGAGAAAGTTGGTTCTACGGGTAGGGAGATTCAACCTGTAACCAATCAGTTAGAAAACATATCCCTTGGTTCAGTTGGATCATCAGGATTCTATGTTCCTTCAGTTGTAGAGGATTATATGGAAATCTTTTCAAAGTATGTTTCATGACTAAATCCAATGAGAGTGATGTAATTTTTAATTGTCTTGAATCCAAAAACAACTTTGATATCTTCTTTAGTATATTAGATGGCCCCTAATAAGCTTTGTGGGATGTAGTTATAGTTAGAGGACCTTTGAGAGAAATAATTCATAAGAACTAATGTATCCCCCTTGTGTATCTCTAGTTTTGTTCATGAAAAAGTAGAAAGGGATCTTACAAATTTTCATGTATTATCATCACCCAAAACATGAAATGATAAAATATGTATTCCTTTTTGAGGACTGATGACCTCTTTGACCATTTTCATGGTGAATGAATGTTCTCGAAAAATGATTTCTGGTCCAACTAACACCAGTTGAGGGTTAATGAGGATGATGTTCCAAATTTGGATTTCTGATGTAACTAATGAAACGATGAGTTCCATGTGAAGACATATATTGTGAAAAATTCCCCCATAATATCTATGAATTTTATGCTTCATGACTTCAAGTTATAATTTTACCAATATTTATTGTCTTCATCAATTAGATACTCATCTACTCTGCAATTGGGGAGAAGCATACAGAGATCTTGAGTATGGGTAGATGCATTCTTTAAGGGTATTAGTATTATAGAAAACTCTCGAATTGTCAGTTTGGGATTGTCGAGGTTAAATTTATAGGAAATTTCATTTATAATAATGTATTGTCCATTGATCTAGAAAAGGAAAATTTTGTTTTTTCTTCGGAGCCACCCAAGATCATGTCAGAGGCGAGGAGCATTATTTGTTTGGTGGTATACTGCAGGTGGTTTGTAGCATACTTATCCAGAATCAAAACCCTTTTGACCACCCTGACGTGGAATGGGATGCTTATTTACATGGTCTAAGTAATGCCGGATAGCTTTTTAGGATTTGTGGTTGAGGATGACTATTTCCCAAGTATTGAGACTAACTAATAAGGGAATGGAGTTTGTAGATTATGGGGATTTCTCCATAGGTTTACTCAATTGCGTGTTAATGAAATGATAGTAAGTTATCACATATGGGTCAAGGTATTTGAAATCCCAAAATAAGAAATAACAAATCATGAAATAGAGTTGGAAGTGGTAGTATTCTCTATGAAGATGTGAAGGAACTTCCTTTAGGGGAGAACGTTTTGGTTTACTCAGACCACTATAGTTTAGGTACATCTTCATACAGAGAGACATGAACCAGAGATAGTGATGCTAGTTGGTGTTAATACTGAATTATGAGTTATATATCATCAATACTATTAGAAAGAGAAATGTTATAGTATATTAATTTAGATGTAATTCTCAGGATCGCTTATTGTAGGATGCTTTATAGCTGATGGCCTCCTTGCAGTTGACCATGGGGTGGCAGGAGGGAATAACTTTTCGGTAGTCGATGGTGTTGACTCCTTCACTCCTCAAGCATGTGAGAGTGTCCCATCTTGGATACATTGACTATGAGGTCTTACGTGATCTAATATCCACATGAGACTCACCAGATGGATATTATGATGGTTGGAATCAAGTCATTATTTTACTGGGGAAGATAGTGGTTCTAGTGGTGTTGGAAGAAGATGTGATGTGATATTTACACATTTCAACACATACAATACTTCCCATCATGATAAATATGTACAAATACAATGAGTGGATGTTTTGATGGTCCATCATTAGAATAATCGTAGTTAGGTTTATATCTCTATAACTCAAATGTTAGCATATGAAGGCTGAGCAATGAGTTCTTGAAGGTTTGTTACAACCCCTTGAGATCCTGGAGTGAAAATGAGACTATATATCAATAAATGTTTTGGCAGGGACTCCATGAATATATGTGGTCCATGACACAATATGGGTGATATTAGACCAACTAACTAAGTCATCAAAATTACATTCCATCAGGGTGAAATGTTTTCTATATAGGTTGGTGTAGTTGTTTGTATGCTAGATTGTTCACCTTCAGGGGGCTCCCTAATTGATTGTCTCCGATCATGATGCATATAGTATGTCGAGATTTGGAGATTATTAGAAGATAATTCATGACCCACATGAGTATGAGTAAAACTAATCACACCCTGACCAGTGGGTAAACCGTGCACACTATCTTGGTGTTGGAGGATACGCTAAGGGATTGCCCGTTAGACTTCGTCCGGAGTAGGGAGGATAAAATTACGTTAATCGAGTTTGCGTACAATAATAGCTACAACTATACCATTAGCATGAAAACATTTGATTCCCCATATAAGATACACTCTAGATCACCCTTGTGAAATTTAGAGATTAGTGATACATATCTTGTGGGATCAGAGATGGTACATGTGATAACAGAGAAATTCCAGTTCATCTATGAAGATACGAGGATAGCCCATAATAGAAATAAATATAAAACTCATTTCTATCTTAGGACCTTGGAGTTCGATCATTGAGGTCATATTTTCCTGAAGGTCTCCCCATGATGAAGATTTAGGAGGTTTCTCTAGGGAGGCAATCTATCCCTAGGTTTATCTGTCAATTCTAAATCCTTTATAGGGTTGGTGAGGTTTCTAACTAATTTACCTTACCACCACTATTAAAATAGAATCATGATGTTTTCCATTTGTTTTATCTAAGGAGATACATTCATGAGTCTATAAAAATCTCCAATGTGGGAGAGATAAAAATTGAGGATGAATCCACCTTTGTAGAGCACCCAGTGGTGATCTTGGATCAGTAGGAGAGGAACGTGTATAGAAAGAACATACAATTTTTTTATGTGTTGGGTCAGAATGAGAACATACAAGAGAGTTACTAGGAGTGGGAGAACCATGTGTGGATTTAGTATCCTGAGTTTTTATCTTGTTTTTTCTTTTTGGGGATGAGAAAATGGAAGTATGGAATAATGTAGAGATATTTTTTCCATTGAAAGACTTTGAAATATTTTTATATTTATTTCTAGATCTAAGAGCTAAGATGACGTGTGATTCCAAGGCCCAATGATCCCCTTATTAATTTTATAAAAATATTAAATATATTTTATATCGTGTGTGCATGACAACTCAATTAAAAGAAGTTAAACATTAAATGGATGTGCATATCAAAAATTTATGATCGTGGTTGAGTTTGGAATGTGGTTTTTACCATAGGTGTGACATAAAATGAGTCATCGTGGGGTTTTTCAGGCTCCTCACATGGTGGTATGTTATGTAGATTAATTATTTATTAAATTTATTAATTTATTTTTTTCATAACAATGAAAAATTATATATGAATATATCAAGACTGAATTCTCTAGGGTTATCTTCATACTCTTTGAGATAATTCTAGAGCTCTCTCTTCCATCACCATTGGAAGTTCATGTTAGATGGTGAGGAAGAAACAAATTTGAGTAGATCGGGATACAGAAAACATAACAACTCTTATCAAATCATTCGTGGGGGAGTTATTAATCTATTATCAATTTCTAATTTAGGAAAGATTTTTAATTTTATGTTTTTATGCCCCTTAATTAATTTTTTGAAATAACCCCTCCTTATTCATGGATTTGTAGAAATTTTTTGACAAATACATGTGCTCGTGAACATAAATTAATTTGTTTTCAATTTTTTTTTCCAACCCCAACATCCTCATTATTAATTGATCGGTCAAGAATGATTAGAATCGATCATTTACCCTTTTTATGCATTTCCCCTTGTTTCTTCACATTCATAACTGATTGGACCCCAATGTCTCAGTTTCAAAATTGTAAATTGGTACCGAGCCTGATTGGACACCCATATTATTAGAGGATTCTGAAACAAGGAGTGGATCGATGAGATAAGAATAGATCTTCTGAATTTGCAAGGAACAGGTGATTTTTTTTGTGTTTTTATGATCAATTACATCATGATTGGATCTTTGGAGACATGCGTAATAAATAGAGAAACCCTCAGGAAAAACAGAGGTTGTTTTCTTATGAGAAACTATTGAGTTCCACAATATTTGGCCAGATCCTTGATTTTTGGATTGATTTAAGCCATTATCAAAGGAATATCAAGCATATTCAAGTACAGGTCATGGAAATAAGTTTTATAGATAAAAACCAACCACACACCATGTCCATGGATGAACACATGGCATATATCTACCCTAGTGATGGAGACAATGGTTTTAGAAAACCTGAGGAAGGCATGACATGTACCCATTTTAAACTCCATGAATCACTTCCCCTTGTGGGAAAAACCATGTGATAGATCCCATTGTTAAGAAATCATGTTGAATTATATGGATAGTTACAAGGATTTCGACTCCAATACATTGAAACACGGCTCGATAAATGGACACAACGAGTAGGAAATGACATGTTTCTGGTTATCCTTGGCATGTTGTGTAGTCCACCTACACGATGTGTACTACTACGTGGGATGGTTCTGTAACACCCCGAGATTTTATGAAAAATATTCTTTTTAATTTCATTAATGTCTTGTGTTATACGCTACACCAAAAGGAGCTTGTACAACACGCATCCTTGACTTGCCTTGCATTACACGCAATCATGGACTTCCTCGATAGCTTGCATCGTACGCAATACCGAGTTTCAGTAAACAATGATATGCTATTAAAATATTATTAAAACTAGCCATTATGAATAGTAATAACCACTTTTTGAAATTTTGTAAATTTTTATTTTTCAAAATAGTCTTCATTTTTGGATTTCGAATATTGAAATTAGCTTAGGGTGATATTTTGGTACGTTTCAGATAACTTTCATATTATGATGAATAGTGAAAATTACTAAATTTTAATGAAAAACAATTTTTTTAATCAAAATAATTAATAGTGATAAATTATAAATTTGAGTGGTTTTAAAGTATATTTAGAATATATTTTTACAATTTAATACAATGTTAGACATTGAATGTAATTTCATATTTAAACCAGATATAAAAAAGTGTCAATCTTTTGATAGTTATTATCTCTTAAAAACACGCTATTTGTTTTGACGACGACAATTAATTATTAAATTAGTTAATGTAATTGATATGTTTTAAATTGGATAAAAAGACATCATTTTTGAATTCATAATATCAAATATATCTTAGGCCTAATTTTTGGTATTTTTCTGGAATATTTCATTTTTTGATGAATATTGAAACCACTAAGTGGTAGTTAAAAAACTGAATTTTTCATAAATTTTAATTTTACCGCTTCTGTGAGTGGAATTTCGAAAATCTGAGAGACATGGTTAATATCAAGGAATAAGATGTGGTTCAATGAGATGAAAATAGTTTTTGGTGAATGGTAACTTTTTACTTTTTTTACCACGGTTAAAAGTAAATAGGGTAATTAAGGGTAAAAATGATATTATTATTACCCTAACACATGTCCTAATTCTATTGGATAAATTTAATTCGACCAAAAACAACCTTAGGAATAAAATATTACCATTTAATCCCATTTGGATTAAATGAGGACATTTATTATTAATTTATTTTAAGAAGGTTTAAATAGTTAAAATCCATGTTTAATAAGTAAATCATTTTTAATATAGGGTTATATATAATATAAATTCGACTATAAATATTCATTAGAAATATAACAATATTTACTAAATAATGATTTTTATTTGTAATTTTTAGAATTTAAATAATTTAATTTATTTATGACACAATGATGATGATGTAAATATCTTATTAATGAAATATTGACAAAATTGATATTATAAATACCCAAATAAATGTAATTTGAGACTTTTTATGAATTACAAAAATTTCATATGTTAATATGACATGTTAGTGTTGATTTTATTAACTTTTTTCGAACTAATCATTCTGTTATGATTTTTAAAAAAATCAATTACCAAATAGTGTCAAAATTGACATAAAATAGTTTTTAAAACAAATATTATATTATTAATTGTTATTATATTCATAAATATCTATGGTTCGGACAAATTAATTAGATAAGGTTATATATATTAATAATAAACATCTTGGGGTTCGTTTGTCTTGTTATAGTATGTTTATTAACCATATAGTGTAAGAACACAAAAAGACATGGTAAAAGTAAAATTATCTAACTGAAAGTTAAAATTAAATGATAAGGTTAAAATAGTAAACTAAACTTGTCCAAATTCAATTTGATGATATTATTTCGACCCATCCCCACCGTAGCATCTAAATTACTCAATTTGGAGCCATTAATAACAGAATTTGACTTTATAATAAAATAATATTTGTAGTTATTCCAAAGGTGCCCCTCTCCTCCCTTATAAAAGGGCACTTCCTCACTCTCTTCCTCACACCTCATTGAGACTTCAATCTCGGCCAAACCCTACGAATTTCTTCTCTCCACTTCCCTAGAGAAATCCTAGTGGTCCTGGTCTTCTTCAAAGACCAATTTTAGTTCCCTAAGAGAAGGTATCAAAGAGGCGCTTCAAAGAAGAGGTAATGTCCGTTACTGATTCATTCACCTTTATTTCTTCTTCCACTTCTTCTTCTTAGGTTGTTTCATTAAGAAGTAATAACATCAGTATCACTAATATACTGATATGTTATTATAAGTATGAAACAACCCTATTTCACCATCTATCCATCATACGGAAAACGAAATCACCGCACGTGCGTACGTACGGAATACCGTCTCCACGCCGTGGTGTAATATATTTTCCACCACAACCTTACTTGGATGGGTATAATGGTGTAAATAATTACTATATATGATTATTGTAAAGTGATATTGATTCTTAAATAGTATATATAAACTCCAATACAATTCCACAATCATGGGAACGATATCATCACTCGTGCGTACGTACGGAATACCGTCTCCACGATGTGATGCGACTCGTTCTACATGATCTTCATTGCTTAATGATTATATAAATGAATTGAATGAATTAATATGATATATATTACCCTAATACCATTCTGTAAATGAGGTATCTATAACCTAAATAAGATAAATAAGAATTTATTCGACAAAACACGCATAAGAACAAAAAGCAATAAACACCTGAATAACAAGTAATAATAAAATATCACCAATAAAGAAGCTAAGAATATGACAATATATGATATCATAAAAATATGTATGATTCGGGAATATGTCAATAAAATTATTTAAATCATTATACAGGAGGTTCAGACACTTATGAAGCAAATTGGACCTAAGGTAAGGGAAAATATCACAATCTCATTTTTATCCGAGATTGTTTATAATTTGATATTTACTGGGGTGTATTTTATCATCCACATCCATGATTCCTCAATATGTAATATTTAAATCCTTCTACAATAGTTTATATCCAATTTTACTCTTCGGTGAGTTTTTAGTAAAAGATATGAAAGGAATCTTTTGTCGTTTTTTGTACGGGGTACTTTTTGACTTTTCCGACAAAAGTACAGGAAGAATGTTTTTTTAACTTATACGAAATGAATGGATTTTTAAAAAATTATTAACAATAAGCTTAATTTAAAAGTTTTAATTTTTATTTTTAATCAACTTCATTTAGATTAAGATTGTATGACATGTTAAGAAAGTAAAAAAGTTTTTGAAGTAGAAAGGATATTTTCCTCAAGAATGGAGTTCAAGTGTTTTATCAAAATTATTTTCCATCTAAGATAATAAAGGGGTATTTTTATATCCCTATTATTAAATTTATTTGACTATGTTGTGATGGAATTATTTTTATGAATTACTTTATCTTATATGAATTTTTTTATGATGTCACGATGTTTACGATTCCCATTTTTATTACACGGGTTATGCTATGATGTATGGTTTATGATTTTGTGGCACACATAATAATGGTATCATTATGAGATGGGTGGGACCTATATATCCCTCCAATGCATTGGGTAAAGATTTTATATCTCATGAGATAGACATGGCTGGAATGGTAGGTTATACCGGTTCAGTGAAACAGGACTGAAATGAGGAGTGAACTCGGTTCAGAAATGGACTTTGTGCACTAAGATAGTCTTGGAAATGAGTCTTGACTAATAAGAAATGATTCTCTATGATTATGTGTGTATGACATAAAGTTTCATGTTTTAATTTATGATTATTGGGATTACATTTCACTATTATGATTTATCCAATGTTTTGAAGTTATGATCTCTTTTGCAGGTTAAGATTTCCATAAGATATGTTCTTATGAATATGACCTGATTGATATTTCTTTTGTTTACCCTTACTGGGAATTTGAGCTCACCCTTTTATGTTTTCTTTTCCCTAGGATATAAAGGAAGGATTTAGGTTTAAAAAAACAGATCTTTATGGGAGATGTTGAAGATCTTTCACAACGATTAGAAGATTATATTCCGAGTTTCCAAAGACACTAAACTATTACGGTCATTGTGTTTGTGTTTTTGTTATGTACTAAGTACTCTGAAAATGTAATGTAATGTCTATGTACATTAAGCTTCGTGTCTCTAGAATTGGTATCATAGGAAAGGTTTAGTCATCCATTGGAGACTAGGATGTGAAAACTTTAGTGATATCCGTAGAGATATTTCTAAGGTATGTCTAGGGATGTCCCTAAGGATATGTATACATATAGTTTATAGTCCTAGAATTACGCTAACGATCATAGAATTAAAACTAAGATGTTAGATATTGAAGGTACTCCCCCTTTATTATGTTTTTTTCCCTAGAATGATTTTTTCCTCTCACACTATTCTTTTTGGGTTTTAGACGATGGATGGAACCTGAAGGAACCGTGTTGATCAATGCAATGGACAACGCAATGATTGTCCTCATGAACAAACAAATGTTATGGGAGATGGAGTGAAAAATCTTATTGCTATACTTACACAAGCTATGAATCTTTCTAGACTTCCAAATGAGCAGAGAAGGGAACAATATTCTATTGAGTCCTTCATGAGGCAACGTACACCTTCTTTTAGTGGGCCTTCTGATCCACTTGTTGCTGAACAATGGATCAGTACAACTAAAAAGATATTTTTAGTTCTTCAATGTTCAGAACATGATAAAGTCATCTTACCAGTATATCGTTTGGAAGGTGAAGCTGATCAATGGTGGAATCTTATCAAGAATACGATGCCAAGAGATGAAATTGAGTCCATGGAATGGGATGAGTTCAAGAACTTATTTTTCAATAATTACTTCCCTCGTATTCTTCGAACAAATATGGAAAGTAGTTTCTTGAACTAAAGCAAAATGATGATAAATACGTTTGTGTATACGAAGCGAATTTTACAAGCCTTGCAAGGTATACATTTGGCTTTATCATCCTACCTGAAAGTAAAGTTGATCGATTCTTCAGTGGCTTAAAACCAAATCTTCTAAGTGAATTAGCTATAAGATACTTCATTAGATATGAAGAAATTGTCTGTTGTGCTATCAAGGTAGAAATGGAAGTTGGTGTTACATATCCATCTATTAGTTTTGACAAGAAACGAAAGATGGAGTTCAAGGAGAAATCTCAGAATAATGGTGAAAATAAGATGAATGTTTCCTTATTCTCAAAGTGTGGAAAGAAGAATGGTGGAGATTGTCTTAAAGGGACTAGAAAATGTTTTAAGTGTAGAAAAGAAGGTCATCGAGTAGCTGAGTGTCGAAGTAATGGATAAAGGATTTCTAATGATGTGAATAATGAAAAGACTTTAGAGAACACACCACCAACACTTCAATTCTTCAAGTGCAAGGAAATGGGGCATTATGCTAATAAATTTCCTAATCCAAGGGTTAGTGATGATCGACATGAGCAAGCACTTATGGAAAAGGACAAAGGGAAGTCACATGCGATCACTATTGGCGATGTTGAATATGAAAAAGATTTGGTGGAATGATTAAGTGTTTATGTAATGGGGTTCCAAAATAATGTTGTATATAGTATCATGGAATATTAGAATATTTATGTATTGGTCTATTTTGGTTTTCAATAATTTTATGGTACCGGTAACCATGGAAAGTGATTGAGATATTTTTGAAAAAAAGATGATAAGTGCATAATGAAGGGATAAGGAGAAATGAAATGTTTGACAGTATTCATGAGCTCATGACTGATATAAGAAAATAGTTATATCCTGGTTTGAGGTTTTGGTATGTGAAAAGAGTTAACTTTTGACAGCACTCATGTTTTCACTAAGATTCAATGGGTATTCATTTTTCAAGAGAATACATGATTAAGGCCTTCGAATGTTTGGAATGTGACCAACAAGACATATCTCATGATATATGGGGATCAACGATGGTATTAACATGCTTGTTATATGAACTCTTTGGTAATCGTTTTCACTATAATATGAGATTGGAAAACAGTATTTTGGATAAGCCTAAAGATTAGAAATGATTATGTTGGACATAAGTTAGTATTGTTTAAGGATATAACTTTTTTTGATATTATTGATGGGATTTTATAGTAATGAAGTTTTAGAAAAAGGACAACCTGCAGGACGGGCGATAGCCCATCGCGTCAGACAAGGCTGTGGGAATCGAACCCCCAACCGAAGTGCAACTGGCCTTTATCTCCTACCACTGGCCTACAGGAAGTACCTGGTTAGAAGAAACTATTTTTATTTTATTACGCGGTATGATATATGAAGTATAAGTTCATTTTTGGAATCGTATACGATTAACCTCACCATAGATGGTCTTATGTATTTTTGATAACTTTTGTAACCTTATGTTTGAGATAGATGGAATGACCCATCATTCTATCACATGATCTTCTAACACTTCACGAATGAAAAATCCAACTTCATTTCTTTAAGAGATGAAGTGGAAATTGTCCAAAGAACGACCAACGGCGACACTGTACCAAAATCATGAAAGTATTTCTTCTAATTCCAATTTCATCAACTTTAGGGAAATGATCTTCAAAACCAAAAATATTGTCCTAGTACTCTTATATCTGATGAATCAGATGTTACCTTGGATCTTCATAAATTTATGGCTTTGTGATTTCTGGATTTTCCATAGCTATGTTCTCTACCACTCTCCATCAAAACATTGTGGTTAGATTTCTCTTCCATATCCATATTTTCACCTATGTGGAAACCCAATGATTAGTTTATTTGGGTAACCATTACGTTTCATACATTTGTTTTTAAATATTGGTTTTGGTATTCCTTTTTATGATGTGGGTTTCTATTAAAAAACTTTTGAGTAATAATCCATTTATAAACCCGATGAATTTCGAGGGCGAAATTCATTTTAAGGGGGGTAGAATGTAACACCCCAAGATTTTATGAAAAATATTCTTTTTAATTTCATTAATGTCTTGTGTTGTACGCTACACCAAATGTAGCTTGCACAACATGCATCCTTAAATTGTCTTGCATTACACGCAATCACGGACTTCCTCGATAGCTTGCATCATACGCAATACCGAGTTTCACTAAACAATGATATGCTAATAAAATATTATTAAAACTAGCCGTTATGAATAGTAATAATCTCTTTTTGAAATTATATAAATTTTATTTTTCAAAATGGACTTCATTTTTGGATTCGGAATATCGAAATTATCTTAGGGTGAAATTTTGGTACGTTTCGGATAACTTTCATATTCTGATGAATACTGAAAATTACTAAATTTTAATTAAAAACAACTTTTTTAATCAAAATAATTAATAGTGATAAATTATTAATTTGAGTGGTTTTAAAGTATTTTTAGATTATATTTTTAAAATTTAATACAATGTTGATCATTTGACGTAATTTCATATTTAAACCAGATATAAACAAGTGTCAATCTTTGGATAATTATTATCTCTTAAAAACACGCTTTTTTTACAACGAGAATTAATTTTTAAATTAGTTAATGTAACTGATATGTTATGAATTTGATAAAATAGAAATCATTTTTGAATTCATAATATCAAATATAGATTAGGCCTAATTTTTGGTATTTTTCTGGAAACTTTCATTTTTTGATGAATAGTGAAACCACTAAGTTGTAGTTAAAAAGCTGAATTTTTCATAAAACTTAATTTTAAAACTTCTGTGAGTGGAATTTAGAAAATATGAGAGAAATTGTTAATATCAAGGAATAAAATGTGGTTCAATGAGATGAAAATAATTTATGGTGAATAGTAACTTTTTTCTTTTTTTTACCACCGTTAGAAGTAAATAGGGTAATTAAGGGTAAAAATGATTTTATTATTACCCTAAAACATGTCTTAATTTTATTGGATAAGTGTAATTCGACCAAAAACAACCTTAGGAATACAATATGACCATTTAAGCCCACTTGGATTAGATTAGGACATTTATTAATAATTTATTTAAAGAAGGGTTAAAATAGTTAAAATCAATCTTTAATAAGTAAATCATTTTTAATATGGGGTTATTCATAAGATAAATTCGACTATAAATATTCATTAGAACTATAAAACTATTTCCTACATAATTATATTTTATTTGTAATTTTTATAATTTAAATAATTTAAATTATTTAGGATGCAATGATGATGCAGTAAATTTCTTACTAATGAAATATTGACATAATTGATGTTATAAATACCCAAATAAATGTAATTTGATACTTTTTATGAATTCCAAAACCTTTATATGTTAATATGACATGTTTGTGTTGATTTAATTAACTTTTTTCGAACTAATCATTCTGTTATGATTTTTACAAAAATCAATTACCAAATAGTGTCAAAATTGACATAAAATAGTTTTTAAAACAAATATTATATTATTAATTGTTTTTATATTCCTAGAAATCTACGGTCCTGCCAAATTACTTAGATAAGGTTATATATGTTAATAATAAACAACTTGGGGTTAGTTTGGCTTGTTATAGTATCTTTATTAACCTTATAGTGTAAGAACACAAAAAGACGCGGTAAAAGTAAAATTATCTAACTTAAAGTTAAAATTAAATGATATGGTTAAAATAGTAAACTAAACTTGTCCAAATTCTATGTGATGATAGTGTTTAGACACCTCACCGCCTTAGATTCTAAATAACCAAATTTTAAGCTATTAAAAACCGAATTTCACTTTATAATAAAATAATATTTTTAGTTATTCCGAAGGTGCCCCTCTCCTCCCTTATAAAAGGGAACTTCCTCTCTCTCTTCCTCACACCACATTGAGCCTTCAAGCTCGTCCAACCCCAGAAAAATTCTTCTCTCCACTTCCCTAGAGAAATCATAGTGGTCCTGGTCTTCTTCAAAAACCAATTTTAGTTCCCTAAGAGGAGGTATCAATGAGGCGCTTCAAAGAAGAGGTAATGTCCGTTACCGATTCCTTCACCTTTATTTATTCTTCCACTTATTCTTCTTAGGTTGTTTCATTATGAAGTATTAACATCAGTATCACTCATATACTGATATGTTATTATAAGTATGAAACAACCTTATTTCACTAACTATCCATCCTACGGAAAATGAAATCACCGCGCGTGCGTAGGTACGGAATACCGTCTCCACGCCGTGGTGTAATCTATTTTCCACCACCACCTTACTTGGATGGGTGTAAGGGTGTAAATAGTGACTATATGTGATTATTGTAAAGTGATATTGATTCTGAAATAGTATATACATACTCCAATACAATTCCACAATCATGGGAACGATATCATTGCTCGTGCGTACGTACGGAATACCGTCTCAACGATGTGATGCGACACGTTCTACATGATCTTCATTTCATAATGATTATATAAATGAATTGAATGAATTAATATGATATATATTACCCTAATACAATTCTAGAAATGAGGTATCTATAACCTAAAAAAGAAAAATAAGAATTTATTCGACAAAACACGCATAAGAACAAAAAGTAATAAACACCCGAATAACAAGTAATAATAAAATATTACCAATAAGAAGCTAAGAATATGAACATATATGATATCATAAAAATAATTATGATTCTGGAATAAATCCAAAACATTATTTAAATCATTATACAGGTGGTTCAGACACTTACGATGCAAATTGGACCTAAGGTAAGAGAAAATATCACAATCTCATTTTTATCCGAGATTGTTTATACTTTGATATTTACTGGGGTGTATTTTTTCATCCACATCCATGTTTCTTCAATATGTAATATTTAAATCCTTCTACAATAGTTTTTATCCATTTTTACCCTTCGGTGATTTTTTAGTAAAATATATGAAAGGAATCTTTTGTCGTTTTTCGTACGAGGTATTTTTTGACTTTTTCGACAAAAGTACGGAAAGAATGTTTTTTTAACTTATACGACATGAATGGATTTTTAAAACATTATTTCCATGAAGCTTCATTTACAAGTTTTAATTTTTATTTTTAATCAACTTCTTTTAGATTAAAATTGTATGACATGTTAAGAAAGTAAAAATGTTTTTGAAGTAGAAAGGATATTTTCCTCAACAATGGAGTTCAAGTGATTAATCAAAATTATTTTCCATCTAAGATAATAAAGGGTTCTTTTTCTATCCCTTTTATTACATTGATTTGACTATGTTGTGATGGAATTATTTTTATGAATTACTTTGTCTTATATGAATTGTTTTATGATTTCACGATGTTTATGATTCCCTTTTTTATTACATGGGTTATGCTATGATGTATGGTTTTTGATTTTGTGGCACACATAAGAATGGTATCATTATGAGATGGGTGGGACCTATATCTCCCTCCAATGAATTGGGTAAAGATTTTATATCTCATGAGATAGACATGGTTGGAACGGTAGGTTATACCGGTTTAGTGAAACAGGACTGAAACGAGGAGTGAACTTGGTTCAGAAATGGACTTTGTCCACTAAGATAGTCTTGGCAATGAGTCTTGACTAATAAGAAATGATTCTCTATGATTATGTGTGTATGCCAAGAAGTTTCATGTTTTATGTTATGATTATTGGGATTACATTTCACTACTATAATTTATCCAATGTTATGAAATTATGATCTCTTTTGCAGGTCATGATTTCCAAAAGATATGTTCTTATGAATATGACGTGATTGATATTTCTTTTGTTTACCGTTACTAAGCATTTGATATCACCCTTTTATGTTTTCTTTTCCCCAGGATATAAATAACGGATTTAGGTTTTAAAAAAAGAAGATCTTTATGGGAGATGTTGAAGATCCTTCACCACGATTAGAAGATTATATTCCGAGTTTCCAAAGACACTAAACTATTATGGTCCTTGTGTGTGTGTTTTTGTTATGTACTAAGTATTCCGTAAAAGTAATGTAATGTGTATGTACGTTAAGCTTCGGGTCTCTACAGGTTCCATGTTCCATTTAGAGACACAACCATGTATTGGAGCGGGACCACACAATGTGTAGTTTACCTCACACACTATGTACCCCTTGAACACTTATGGGAAAACTTCAATACTTTGTATCACATTCATCTAAACTCTTATTTTGGCTGGCGAGTAGCCTATCATGATTTTTTTTCATGTAGAAAATAATGGACTCCTTATTTGTGGATTTAGATATATGATTTGAAATGTTCAAGAATGGCACTTTATTAGGTGACACTCGATGGTAGAGGTGATCACACATGATCATCAGAGACCTTCTGAGTGGAACCTTATTGTGGGGAAAGTCATAGAGCCTAAATGAAATAGAGTGGAACCCTCAAACAGGGATAAGCATGGGTCCATGAACTTCGTATATAAAACCCTCCTATAAGATAAGGCAAAGGCCCTCTATAACTTTGATTGGAAACATATAGCCGTTTTAGGCATGGTTCCTCGACCATTAGAGTGTCACCCTCATATAGGGAAGGGAATGGGTCCTTGATGAATTAGAGTTGAACCCTCGTCTGATCTAGTAATGGTTTCTTGAACATCTGAGTGAAACACTATTGTGGTATCATTGAATGGTTTCTCGATGATCAGAGTGAAACACCCTGATGTACTATGGTGTGGGTTGTCTACATCCTGTTTGTTTCCCATCGACTGTGCAGTAGAGGGATGATGTGCTGTTATAATTGGATCGTTACTTCTAAGATGACTCATGTGGTGATGGGAATCATTGATGGAATTTTTAAAATGTTGTATATTATTATTCTTGGGTTGAGATGTGTGATGGATATCCCCATACTCTCTCTTATGGAATAATTTTGTCTATGTACATAAAAATATTCTTCTATGTCAACACATTATATTTTGTTACTATCCTTATAAGAGAGGAAAATATTTATGGGGTGTGCCATGTTAATTCATTGTTTAGTTTTATAGGGTTGGATGAGTATATTCTCCTTCTATAGGTGGAAAAGTCTCAATGGGTAGTTCATATACTCAGAGTGTCTAGAAATTTGTGTTTTAAAAATCTTACATTCAATCTTAGTTTCACTTGAGTTGTTATATTTCAATTTATATTTTATAAAATATATTTTATCCCCAATGCTTCTCTTACTTATCCACTTCATATTTTAGAGTTCCCTTCTAGGTATTTACAAACTCACCCTACATGGGATTTTCCAGCACCATTCATGTTTATGCAGATGAAAAAAGTCAACTATGACTAAAAATGAGCTTAGGGATACTGGGCTCTTGGAATAAATATGGTGGTCAAAGCTTGGGATTTAAGATATGTTTCCTCCTAGATATTTACTTTTCTATTTTTTTCAAGTTGGGACATATTTCAGATTGGGTGCATATTTTTCCGTTTTAATTTTTTGATTACACTACCTTATTTTGTACTATCTAGAGGTTGATGCATGCTTAGTCTACTTTATAGAAATTTTTCAGATTTTACTCTTTTCCTATACACATGTTCATTGAGATGGATATGTGTGTGCATACAAGTTCTTATGAAAAGGCCCCCTGTGTTAGTTTTTTTTCCCATGACATTGGTCACCAACCCCTACCCTATGGCGGCATGCTTGGCATAGTTATGACATGCGGCCTATCTTGGATCGGTTCATGAAAACAATAATAACATGGTGTTTCGTATAATTGAAGACAAAATTAGTGTTTTTATGTATAAAAACGATATATTTACTATTTTGTGAAATGAAAAATATTCAAATAGTAATTTAATTCAATATAAAAGAATTTAAAAAATCTTGGGGTGTTACATTCTAACCCCTAAAATGAATTCTTCCCCCAAGAATCATCTCAGTTATCAATGGTTTAATACTTCAATGTTCTCTTAGAGAAACCCAAATTGTAAAAATTAATACTAAAAATTCCTTTAAATATGGGATTTTAGAACCATAATGTTTACCCAAAGTAACACATAACATCATTTCCACATATGATAACATAGGTAGAAAGTGACAATATGAACATAGAGGACGAGTTTAAATATTTATAGAGTTATTAATGTCATCAATCACAAAGAATATAATTATAAATGTAAATATGAGGGACTCAAAGTCTAAAATATTTCATTATTTAAAAATCCATCGGTTCAACAAAAAATTAATTTATTAGGAGTACATTTTATTTTTGGATCATTTTCCTAAATTCGGAGAATTTTCATGAATAGGTAAACTTGCATGATTTCAGGACAACCTCACCCTCTATTGTTCCTTGACCACATTCCACTTCATCTCTTATTTTATGAAATGAAGGATAATATTTCATTACTAAAGAATTATCACATCATGATATCCATTAATATAATTATATTTTTTTATCCCTACAAAAAGGTTATCACGTGTTATCCAATAAGCATAAATACATATATTGAGAGATAATATTTTAATCTCTAAAACCACTTCCAATGTTTAATATAAACCATTCCATAAATTATTAACCTTATAACCCATCCAAATGATGAAAACCCAATACTTAAGAGTGATGGCCATGAAATCAGCATAACATTGATCCCCCATATATCACAACGTAGTTCTAGGATTTCACTTCCAAACATGCGAATACCCTCATTGTATATTCTATTTAAACATGGTAATAACATGAATTACCATAAATCTGTTTAGAAGACATGAATGACTCCATATTCCAATTATTACAAGATATATTCCATAAAAATAGGGATTTAAAAAGATTATCTATAAGGACAGAAACGAATTTTTCAACAAATCAATACTCATTTCGAGGGGCATCTATACTATCCAATTTACATTATACATAGGATTCATTGATTTATCCGGGCTAAACACAATTCTCTCAATATCAAGGATACCTTAAGGGGTTACTTTCTTAAAAAATATCACTATTTCATTAAATCTTTTTCCGAGTTCAATAGAAAAATTATATATTTTTTCAAGTACATAATGGAAAACATATACTTCATGATTCATAAAAATAATTCTTGAATTCCTATATATATACACCTCAATTAAACATCTTTATTCTCTAAACCATTACTCAAGAATCATAATCATATGCCTTAATATCCCTTTCCATGAATATAGAATATGAATCATGTCTTAAGTTTCCTCAACCTAAATATAATACTTGTTATTACAATAATTATAAATAATACTAGATTAACATACCATAGCTTTCACACATTATTTGTTATCTTTTTTTCTTTAGAAGTATTACCAATACTCATAGAACTTCCTGGAACTCCTCATGATATTTCCAATTATTATATCAATTTTCATCATTTACATACTTTCCTCATCTAAAAAATTCAATGCTAACACAGTTCCTTCTAGTTTTTGCTATTGAATAATACCAAAAATAAAATGGTGAGAAACAATATTCATAGAATAAAACCACATAATCATGAAAAACTAATTATAGGATGTCTAAATAATGACACATACTTATTTAATATATGATACCTTAGGAATATACCACGTTATTAACAGTAATCCCTTATTTAAATCCCATATAATGGTTCATAAAGTGAATGTTAAGCATATCCCTCAGGAGTATCAAACCAGGTGTACAATAGGGTATATTGTTGTGCAATAGTTCTCGATTAATTCGAGAAAAATAAAGTGTTTTCAGGTTACCCCTATGTATATATGTCACAAAGTCACATATAATTATAGTATCCAAACATGGATGTATTTCAAGGAATCCAATCACTCTACTCCTTACCAAAATTCCATTACATTTTCCTAAACATTGACTCATACTAAAAATTAAGGACATCTCTAGACGTATTGTTAGAAATATACTTTGGAATCTTATTAGAATTTTCCAATACTTGTTTCAAAAGGTTGAATACACCATTATTTTTTACCTACTTTATAGAACATAGATTAACATACATGGATATCACATAACATTTGATTAATATTCTTCAAATTATAAAAATACATGCATGGGGACCATAATAGTTTAGTGTCTTTAGAAACATGAAAAAAATATTCAATCTCGGTGAAAAAACGTCAATGTTTCCCAAAATAATCTCCCCCTTTAGTAAATTTACTTTAAATCAGTCTTAATAACATGGGGAAAAGAAACATAAGAAATGCTTGAGATCATATACTCAGTAAGGGTAAACAAAAGACATACATAACCATGACACGAGCATATGGGTATGAGAACATGAAAATAACATTTGATGATAATATCATTCATATAAATCAAAATATAAATGTGTCAGGGAATAAATATTTTATGTTAATAATACATCAATCAAAAAATAATGAAGAGCATAATCTATGAGAGAATAACATAGGAATAAGACATTGAATTTTTGGTAGACACATAAGTATATAAAATTATTTCCATAATTGTCAAGGAATTACTTCCAAGGCCATGTTAGTAGTTTGTGTCTACTCCCCAAGCCATATTGTACATCATGGTTTACTCCCATGTCCATATTAGTTGTCAGGGTTCACTACGAAGACTATATTGGTGGTCATGTTTCACTCCCCCGACCATCTTAGAAGTCATGTTTCACTCCCAATACCATCCTAGAGGATAATGTCCTTTACTGAACCAAGATCACTCCCCATTACCACCATATATATATATATATATCATGATATATAAATATTTACCCAATTAATTTTATGAATATATAGGTCCCACCAATCTCATAATTAAATCATACATAAATGTTCCAAAAAATCATAAGCAGTCATATCATAATCCATGAAATTAAATGAGTATCATATAAATGTAATAATATCATAACCTATGGAAAATAAGGAAGGATTCTTAATCATTACCTCAATTAATAACCCATGAAAGGGATAAATTTTCATAAGTATATAACCAATGAAATAGAAACGACATTCATAGAAATTTAACCAATGAAATAATGTTGAATTTATAAAACAGCATCTCATAAAAGTTAATCTATCCATAGAATGAATATGAATTGAAAATTTGGATCATTTTCCCAGAAAGAAATGAGTAACACCATTAGTTGTAATCTTAAATGTTAAATTATTTTTAAATATTCATTTAAACCATTTGATGGTGAAAATATGAGTTCTTATTTTAATAATTATTTTTAAAATAAAAGTCCATTTGAAAACCTTTTTTAAACGTATTAAGGATTCATGGAAGATTATTCGATTTTTTTAAACTTGAAACATTTTTTTTGGAAAAATTCATCATTGAAAATCAATTAAAAAAATTAGTGTCTAGATTATTATAAAATATTATTTCTTAAAAAAGATATTTTAAACTATAAATGGATGTTTCAATGGATGTATAGTCCTGATGGATGATAAATATGTTTATTCCAAACATTCATTTTGCACAAAAAAAAATTTATAAATGTTCATCGGTCATAAAATGACATGAATATTCCATAAAAAACTATTTTTGTTTCAATGTTAAAGATAGGGTAAAAATATTTTAATGATTATAGTATAATGGTAGATAAATTTTGAAAATGATTATAGAAAACAAGGTTTTCAAGGAACATGGATTTCTGACCGAATTGAGAAATTAAGTAGTATTTTCATAAAAACATCTTCAGAATTATGTTAAGTTTAAAATAGTTGGAAAATGGAACTAAAACATTAACATATCATTGATTAATATAGGAGAATAAAATTCATGGGAGTTCTTGAGAGATGGATCAAAATATTTCATTAATGGAAGCATAAAAACAAACAATCTCGAAAAACATCGTTATTTTAGGAATAAATTGTTACCGATTTGGTAACATTGTATCATAATCCCCATGAAATAATAAATTTAAATAAAGGTTAAAATATCATGGAGTGAATAATATTAATGATATAACAAATCAATGGGTATTATATACACATCTTATAAAAATATAGGTGCATAACATGGCATGTATCTCATAGAAGGAAAATTGAGATAAAATTAATTTACTGATTTGGTAATTTTTGATCGATAAACCCATGAATGATAGATCATAAAATTGATATTAAAATAACCTTAAATTTTAGTATATAAATAATAGAATACATTCATGGGAATTATATACAACATATAAAAAATAGGTGGTGACCATCGCTTGGGCCTCATGAAAGATAAATGTGAGACGAGAAAACCCTTAGCTTAAGTCTTGACTATATTTGTACACATTCAAACCTATTGTATAATAAATATACATTTTTTATAGATCTAACATACAATAATATTTTTATATTTTATAAAACATATGATTTTTTATGACTTCATATAATCTGTTTATTAGAAACTCCATGTTAATGTAATGTTTCGAGCAATATGTTCTTGGTATTTTATATATGTTTTGGATTGTTATGATTGATATTCTTAATTAGATAATTATTTAATTATTTAAAGAATTTAAATCAATATAAGTGTATAATATATATTTAGTATATATTTATTTATAATTATCTATAAAATATATAAATATGAAATGTAATATAACATTCATGGATATGGTAGGTTGTACGTACACATGAACATTGTTTCCTTTTAATTAAAATTTTGACAAAACATTGTAAATTAAATATATATATATATATATATTATCATAACATTATCATTAATATTTCATATAGACCATATAAATCTACTAAATCCATCATTAATTTGTTCCATTCGAAGTGTGATGAGTCATATCTCTTTGAGGGGCGACAATCCACTTATCCACAAACAATGTTATCATATTAAAAAAATTGAAATCTTGAATATATGTTTTATATAATAAATTAATAATCATAAATAATTCATAAATATAGTATATATAATATAAAAACATTGTTTCCCTCATAATTCTCTATCAATGATAGGAGGTAAATTTAAAACGAACATGTATTTTGTGAGGGGGTAGTTCACTATACACAATAACGGTTAGTTAATTACACATTAAATGGAAGTATATTTAAGTGTATATCAAACAATTATATTATAAGAAACTTAGTATACTTATCATACTGCATTTATTATTCAATTATGTTATTATAATAGTTTAGGAGTGGATAATGAAAATAAATTAATGGAGCTTGTGGATGGATAAAACCTCTTCTTTGGGTAATATTGTTTTGTTTTCACCCAAGGGAATAATAGTAATGATTTCAGAAAAAAAGAAAAGATTATTAGATGAAGGAACAAATTTAGATAGATTAATCTAGTAGATTCGTGTCAACCCAACTGGCTTTATAGGTGTGACTAATTGGGATTGATTAGTTTGTTTTTATTATTGAGGAGTGGCATTCTTGTTAATTTTTGAAAAGGGAATTCCATTCAAATTTTTAACATGAAATGTGTCTCCAATAGTGGGAACAATTAGATTCAATAGATTATATGGTTGAAATATGTACATAGATTTTTTTAACAAGTGTTTGGTTTGTTTTGGCCCCTATGGTGTACGTTTAGTCCTTTGTTAAGTTAATGGTTCTCCGAATCATTGTAATTAATTTTAATCACATTCACTGATATATTTGGTCAAAAAAATATAAAATTATTGGACATTATAAATTATCCTGATTCTAAATATGGAATCCATTTTGATAAAAAAAAATTGTATAAAACGTAGAATTTAATTTATATTTCATCCTGCAGACGGGACAACAAATTAGGGTTTTAATGAAAAAATGTTCAAAAGGTTGGTAAATGTTTATATCCAATTTAAATGTGAAATTTATTACAATTACATGAATTGGATTAATATATATAATTTTTTTAATTAACCCTTAAAATTAATAAATAATTAAATTTATTCTTATATACATATTATATAAAGAAGCAATTTTAAATTAACATTCAGTATTATTCAGTATTCATCAAAAAATGAAACATCACATAAAAATACAAAAAATTATTCCTAACGTTATTATTATGTTCCAACTTAAAAAATATGTTTATTTCAACATATAAATTTTTTAATTTTCAACATTTATATTTAAAATGGTTACTCCATTAAAAGGTGGTAAAATTACCTTTTAGAAAAATAATACTGTTTTATTCCAAAAACTATATTTATTGTTATTTTATACATATCAAATATACTGAATGATTATAAAAAATATTGATTTAATATATAACAAATAAATTTTATTGAAAACATAAATCAAAAGTTGTTTATTTATTTTATAAAAATTTTGTTTGTACATAGAAAAATAGTTTTCAAAGAAAATTAATTTCTTTATTTTTAAATAGCTTATTAATTCCCTTATACTAATTTATTACAAAAGGATTAATTTGATATACATGTTTGAATCATATTTTTAAAATTTAGTAATTCTTATTAGTTACTTCCATTTCAATGGCTTGGTAGTAGCCATAATAATATTTTATTATTAATATTAATATTATATTATAGTTCAGTAAATCTCGGCCTTGCGTATTATGAATGAAATCGAAGGGACTCTATATTGTGTGTAATACAAGAAAAATAGTGTTTCTTGTAGAAAAATATAATCTATGTATTGTGTGAGTTGCAAGACTAAAATGTTGTTTCATGCAATGAAATCCAAACTTAGTGATTTTATATATAAAAGATATATATTTAGTGATTTGTGAAAAAAAAATAATAAAAGATTAAATTAATTAAAAAATTAATAATTCACAAAATCTGATGGTGTTAAATTCTACCCCCCATTAAAATGAATTTCACCCACTAAATTAATTTGGGTTATTAAAGGCTTAATACTTTAAGGTTCCTTTCAAATAAACCCACATCACTAAAATTAAAATTAAAACATGCTTTAAAAGGGCAGTGATAGAAACATGATAGTTACTCAATGTAATGAATAACTAGTTTTCCATATAAGAGAACATATGCGGAATGTGAAAATATTTTCTTGGAGGAAAATAAAAAATATTAATGGGTAGTGATTGAGGTTATCAATCCCAAATAAGGGAATGATCAATGAAATGTTGAGGGCCTCAATGTCCTAGATCTGGGATGATTTAAAAGTCAATAAGTTCATCAAAAATTATGTTATTTTAGAAATTTTATATATCTGGATTATTTTCATACTGTCAAATAATTTTCATGAAAAGATATACTTTTATGATTTTAGGACCACCTAACCCTTTTTTTTCTTTTATCACATTCAACATTATCTCTTATTTTAAGAAATAAAGGTGAATTCGTCATAAAAAACAATAATCAGATAATGAGATCCAAAAATATATTTATATCTCAATCTATCTATCATAAAAAAAAATTATCAAATGTTATCTAATATTAAAAAATCCACATATGGAGAGACATGAAATTTATCTCTAAAAATAATTCTATGTTTAACATGAACCATTACATAAATTGTTACCATATTACCCTTCTTAATAATGAAAATACAATACTTTAGGAATATGGAAGCAAAATAATCTAAACATTGATCCCATATATATCACTATGTTTCTCTTGGTTGTCACATTCAAAACATTTGAATTCCCACATTGTATATTCTTTTCAAATATAGTAATAACCTAAATTACCAAAAATAATTTTAGAAAACATACATGGTTCTTTATTACAATGATTACTATATATATATATTTCTTAAATACAAGAGGTTTTAAAAATAATCCATGATTAAATAGACCAATTTTTCATTAAATCAATATTAAATTTCATGGGTAATCATTACTATCTAATTTACTTCATCCATATCAATCATCTCTTAATACAGGATAAAACCAATTTTCTCAACATGAAGGACATATTAATGATTACATTACCTTTATTATAATATATTTTCCATTAAATATCTATTCTAATTCATCAACCCCATTAAATAGTTTTTTTTCAAATCCTTAATGGTCAAAATAAACATCATGACTCAAAAAAGATCATTACTGAATTCATATACAAATCCACTTCAATCATAAAAAATTAATATTTACACCATTAATTTTGGATTCATTATGTTTTCCCTTAGTACCAATTTACTGTAAAATGAAATATTAATAATCAATCGAGGTTTCTAAAACTCAATATAATCATGTTTTTTATATCTAATTTAAATAATATTTGAATAACATCCCATCCCTTTCACATGTCATTTGCAGTCTTCTTATCTTCAACTATATAACCAATACTCATATACCTTACTCATTTTATTCATGATATTTACACTAAAGAGATAAAATTTAATTATTCTCATACATTCAACATGCGAAACATTAAATTTTAACATTTTCCTTCTAGTTCTCAATATTACCTAAAACCAGAAAGCCTAGGTTGATAAACACATATCATATCAGAAAACCACATATTCATGAAAAATTACTTATATGATGTCTAAATCATGAAAAATAATAATATAATATATTCCACCATAGGTTTATCATAATTTATTCATACTAATACAATATTTAAATTAATTATTATGGTCCATAAGCAGAATGTGAATTCTAAAATCATATCGCATTTGAGTGTCAAACCATGTGTGTAGTCAGGAACGTGGTTATGCTCCATTTTCAGATTTAGTAAAGCTAAATAAAATGATTTTGGGATGCCCCTATGTACATATATGACAGAAACACATCCAATTGTATTATTCAGACACAGATACATAGTTAAGAAACCACTTACAATATCATTTACCAACATTCTACGATATTGTCTTAATCATTAACTCATCCATATAGTTATCATTAGAGACATGGCTGGACATATCCTTATAAATATACTTTGGTATGTCACTAAATTTTTATCATCCATTTTTATAAAGGTTGAATAAACATTTCCTATGATAACATCTATTGAAACCATTTATTAACATACATGTATAATACATTATTTTAGATCAATATTCAAAAAATTACAAAAATACTTTACTAAGGACAATAATAGTTTAGTGTTTTTAATGACTTGGAAGAAAATATTATAACCTGGTGAATGATCTTTAATGTTTCCCACAAATATAATCCCTTTTAGTATTTATCCATAAAAATTTTCTTCCTAACATGGGTAAAGTAAACATATGAATGGAGTGAGCTCTGAAGCTCAGTAAGGGTAATCAAAAGAGATACAAAAGCATATCTTGGGAATAGGGGTATGAGAACAAGAGAATAAAATTTCAATATCATACCCATCATATCAAATATCATATACAGGTTCCATAGAATATGTATTGGAAGTTCATAAGGCTTGAATCATTTGGTATTCATGATAATAAACAATTAAAACATAACATAGTAATATGATGTGGAATTTGTGGCTGACATATAAACATTTAAATTATTTCTATATCAGTCAAGGTATCGCTTCTTGGTCCATCATAGTAGTATGGGTTCACATACCATACCATCATGGTTGACATGGTTCACACCCAAAACCATCTTAGTAGTCAATGTTCACTCCAAAGAACATCTTGGTTGTCATGGTTCACTCCCATAAACATATTTCTAGAAGAGCATCACTCCCAAAACAATCATTGTTGATAAATTCCCTTTCAAGACCAATTTTACTACCCATGCCAACAATGTCTTTCTAAGGAGATATAAATCATTACCTAATGAATTGGAGGGAGATATTAGTCCCACCAATTTAATAATGAAATCATCAATACATGTTCCAAAAAAATCATAAAAAATCACATAATAACCCATGAAATGAAATAGATTTTATAAAAATGTAATCATATCATAACCTGTGAAAAAAATAGAGATGTTTCAAAAACATTTCATCAATGAATATCCCATGAATGTAAGAAGGATTATTTAAAATATAACCCATTAAAGAGAAAATGGTTTCATAAACATATAACCCATGAAAGAATAATTTGTTTAATAAAATTTATCTTATAAAAACATAAACCATTATAATAATGAATATGAATGGAGCATTGCGATCATTTTTTGAGAAAGGCGCGAGTAACACATTAACCAATAATTAAGCTTATTTTTCTCTTAATCATTGTAATTAATTTTTATCACATTCAGTACAATTTTTGGTCAAAACTTTTTTGAATTCTTTTAAATATTATTAATTATTATAATTACAAATAGGGAATCAATTTTGAAAAATTATAATCACAAAAGTGGCATAAATTAATTTAAATTTGATCTCACAGACACGGTGATAAAATGGTGTTTTAAATTAAAACTGTTCAAATATCCAATTTCAATGTAAAAACAATTAAAATGATATAAATTGGATTAATTGATATAAAATATATATAATTAAACTTCAAAACCAGTCAAAAATATATTTTATCATTATAAATAATCTAGACAAAGATGTATAATTGAATTAAAATTCAGTACTATTCATTATTCCTCAAAACATGTAATATCAATGAAAAATTCCAAATGATAAAACTAACATAATTTTTATGTTATTATTTTAAAAAATATTTTTATTTTGACATATACAATTTTTAAAAGTTTCAAAAATCATATTTAAACTGGGATCTACATTAAATGTTATCAAAATTACCTTTTAGAAAATAAGTATTTTTATTCATAAAATTTGAGTTATTTTTATCTTATACCTATAAATCATATTGGATGAGTCTCAAAAATAGTGATTGAATATATAATATAAAAATTTTATTGAGAAAATTAATCAAAATTGGTTTTGTTTAAAAAATATTTTGTTACATAGAAGAATATTTTACCTAGGAATGTAATTTATTTATTTCTAAATAGTTTATTCATTAACTTATACTAATTTATAACAAAATCATTATTTTTATAAATATGTATAAATAATTTTTTTAATATATATTAAATCATATTCATGTATTCCTTTCTAATTGATTGGTGGTAGAAATAATAATATTTTAATAATACTATTAATAATATATTATACTTCGGTAAAAATCATCCTTGCATTTTATGAAAGCCATCGATGGGATGTTTTATTATGTGTAAAACAATCCAAACATAATGTTTCATGTACCATAAGATAATATAAGTGTTTTAAATGGATTAATATTAATATTTTGTTTCTTATAATCCAATAAAAACATTTTTTTTATATATATTAAAAAGGTATATTCAACGGTTCATGAAATAAAAAATACTAAAAGATTAAATTTATTTGAAAAAAAATCACATAGCCTATAGGTATTAAAAATTTACCCTTAAATAATGATCAAACCAAATAGAATAACTTCATCATTGATATTTGTGCATGGTCTTGACTCCTTAAATTCATGGATGGATTGTGTATTACAAGGATCCCTTATTGTTATTATATTTGGATTCATTGGCTATGACCCTCATGTATTAAGAAAAATTAAAAGGGAATATTCTCATATATATCAAGATTAGGCTGAAATAGTTAGGGTAAACCATGTGTCCCATTATGAACCTATGTCCAACATGGTTTCTTTTATTTTACTACATTATAATAATTACACATACACATTATTACATCATATATTTTTACATTGTATGATGGTGGAAAATTGAGTTGTATTCAAACCCTTTTGGCCTACCATTTATTACCCATACATACTTCATGGATAAATGTAAGGATAAAGAGTAGTTCATAATAATGGATGCATGATTTATTTTTAGGATGGCTAGGTGGGGGTAGATGATCGAGCCATTTCTTAGGATTCTCATGGAGAGAGTTTATATAGATATATCAATTTACTTTTATTATCATTTTCTTTTTTATTCCAACTGCCATGTATTTTAGCTCATATTTAGTATTAGTTCCTAACATTATCACCTATTTATGATACTATTTCTATTTTTCTCTATTTTTATCATTTGTATTGTTTATTTAAATTTCCCTATTTTTTTATTGTTCCATTATTATTCCACCATTTTATATGAAATTTTGTTTAAATCTAACAATGATGGTATATTATCCATACAATATCAACATACACCCTCATTTGTATTCAGAATACTTTAGTAGACATGGAGGTGTACATGAATCCTTTTAGCGAACAGGATCAGTCACTTATCTATGAACTGGACCTATCATGTCACAAATTTGTATCATAGACTGTTTTTTCATTTTTATTACTAATTTACGTCAGTAAATCAGAGACTAATAAGTGTCAAAAAAACATGGTAATAGGACGTGCCTATGAGTATATAACCCATATTTGGGGGAAGTCCATGATACCTAGGAAGGGACATAATGTTCTCGATTTTACCTATTATAGTTATAAAAAATTCAGTATTAGGTGGAACACATACTTTATGATGTTTTAGAATAAGGATTTCTACCCTTGGTCTGTTGAATCAATGGAGAATTATCTCACACATCATCAAAGAAATATAGGGATTCATATGACATACATATTCCACGCAATGTATTTTTGTTAATGGTATTTCCTGTATCATGTTGTATGTGTATTGATTTCTTTAATTATTATTTACAACATTTATTGTATGAAAAATTGGAATGAAATTATGGTTACATTAATGGTATACATAAAACTATTTTTTTCTATTTATTTTAATTAAAAGATTCTACATAAACAAATTTAACATGGTTTAAGAAATGGAAGCTTAGTTACATGGGCCGAAACCATTAGGTTGTCAAAGTTATATGGTTTCCAATTATAATTTACACGGTTACACCGCTCTAAATTTGGAATGGAAAACTATCTATATGGACCATCATATATTGTTTTTTATGTAATAATATTGATTGTAATAAAGGATGTTTGTAGTTATATACTGTACTGATAGTATTATATAAAGCGTATGTATTTATAACTTGGGAATGAAAATCTGTATAACCGAACCATTATATGCACACTAGATGTGTTAAATTTCTATTGGTAATTAATTTGTTTATATTAAATTGGGACACTTATTAAAACGTAAAGAGAATTTTAATCTATAACATTAAATTAATACCTCATATAACTAAACATTTATAAAGAGGGCATGAACTTTACATAATGAAATAACATTCAAATTAGGTAGATAGGTTAGTGTATATATTATATAGATTTTCTTCTACATATATTTTCATCCTATCTATAATAATTTTAATTGTTATTCTTATTTTATGGTGTTTCCCTGTAATTTAAGATATATTTCACCACGAATGTCATTGGTCGAATGAAAATAAGGTGGGGACAACCATGAAACTGAGGTGGTGTAGATTTAACCACCAATAGTGTGACCTGAGACACCTCATGTAGTACCATATATTTTTCATGGAATTGGTATTTATTCTCAAATAAGATAGGGTTTCCTATGTCTAGTGTAATATATTGAGGAGCACCATGACAGGAAATGACTATGTTATTGTTTACCATGGAGTTATAGATGCAACATCATCCTATTTTTTAAAAGGAATAAATTACATGGTGTAACACCCCGACCCTAGTTACCCATAGTCGGTGCATTATTACATAACATTGGCATGATCACAAGAAAGATCAAATCTTGAAAGACCGATTGGTTTAGTAGCCTTGGAAACACTAGATATATTCATAAGTTTTACATTACATCATAAAATGAAAAACTACAACAACAACATAATGTCTCCATAAATCCACACTCATATCCCCACATAATATCCCTGCAGGTCATTCATAATTTACTTCTTCACTTCCTGGGAAAAATAAAACATAGAAAAGGGGTGAGCTCAAATTCCCAGTAAGGATTACAATATAGAATAAACATTTAAGGCAATGTATAACTAAAACAAAACCCTTTCAAACATGAACTTTCAACATGGTATAGAATAAATAAAATGAAATAATGCCATTTACTTATTCACATGGATATTCTACTAATCGAATAATCACATGCAAAATCACTAACCACTTTCATAATGATGGAATGCATAATGCTAAACTTTAATTTCTTTTCAAGGCCTCGTCCCAAGACCTTGGGGCTAACTGTAATCAGAACCCAACCCGGAGTGCCTCTAATAACCGGACACCAACCCGGAGTGCCTCTAATAACCGGAAACCAACCCGGAGTGCCTCTAATAACCGGACACCAACCCGGAGTTCCTCTAATAACCAGAGACCAAATCGGAGTTCCTCTAATAACCGGAGACCAAACCGTAGGGCTTATTTTTACCGGTCCCCAACCCGGAACATACTTGTCTAACACATTCATCTGAATGAAAGGTTGAAATATAACATAAACATTCGGATTAAAAATAACTTATGAAATGTCAATACTCTAAACAAAAACCATGAGTTACATAAGAATAACTTATCCTTAGTCAAAAATAGCACAAAACCTTAAACAAAATAAGGATGTTTTGTATCATAATAAATCAACTTCAAATAAGCTTAAAAGCCATCAAGGAATGTTGACATAGATGAAATCAAAAGTATTTTAGAGAAATATCTCTTTTTTATATCATTTTAAAAGTAACATAATTATAAAATAATACATTCAATTTGAAAATATTCTTATAATCTTGTAAGGAAAGCTTTGATGATTTTATTACGGCGGTAAATAGCCGCACCCGCCGTATAAGTTAAAAAAAACATTCTTACCTTAAATTTGTCGAAAAGGTTAAAAGTGACTTGTTTGGAAAACGACGGAAAGATTCCTTTCGAAACACATAAGGGTATAAATTACTTTAACCCATATTCTTGTAAATAGTAAAAATGTTTTGAAATACATTATTAAGAAACATGGATGTGGATGATAAAGAGATCCCAGTAGATTATTACGTATAAACAACCTCGGATAATGAAGAGATTGTGAAATAACCCTTACCAATTTGGTAACTTATGAAACATACAACCCATGAAAGAGGTGTCATACAATGAATATGTAAGTACACATAAATTAGAGTGTATTACACAAAGAATATAATTATGGGCAGTACATACACCACACAAAAGGTAATGGTGGCAATATGGCATTAATCTCATGGTAATAAGGAGTGATATGAAAACCCCTTACCTTGTAATTTTCCTTGGTTGGGGTAGGTTAACCTCCTGTATAGTGGTGAAATAATTGTTATTAAATTATTCAAGAATCATATATATTAATAAGATATCATATATGATCTTTTAATATTGATTTGATAATAATATCTTAGTATTATCATTGTTTCGGGTGTTAACTTACTTGTTTTCTTTTATATGTTTTGTTATGTAAGCCATGTTTGTAAAGGATAGGTTGTATATTATTCATATCCATAATGATATCAAGTCCTTAAACATCATTTTTCAAATCATCAAATGATAATTATACTTGAATGGATACGATGGAGAATGAATCTCATCGCGTTCGTGGAGACGGTAGTCCGTACGTATGCACGAGCGACAATATCATTCTTTTGATATTAAAATAATATATAAATGGATGGTATATCATATATACAGAATCATTAACATGTTATATTTATTATTTACATGAGTTAAACATCATTATTATACCCATCCAAATAATAATATATTGAATAACAATTACACCACGACGTGGAGACGGTAAGCCGTACGTACGCACGTATGGTGACATGTTATTAAAAGGGTGGATAGAATACTGAATATGGTTGTACCATATTTATAATAACATCACAGTATATGTGAGATACTGGAGTTATTATTTTATAATGGTAAGAACAATGAAAGAAGAAGTGGAAGAAGAAAGGAACTTGAAAATGGGTGGTTAAAACATTACCTCTTCTTCGGGTTCTTCCTTTTGATTTGATCAAAAGGGCTCCTTAGGTTGGCTTTCTGATCAAACTAAGGCCTCTAGGTTGTAGTGAGGGATGTTGGGAGAGTATTTGGGCAGAGTTTGGCCGAACCAAAAGGCTTTGATGGTGTGAAGAAATGAGAAGGAGGAGTGCCCTTTTATAAGAGGGGTGAGAGGCACCTTTGGAAATGCTAGAAATATTAATTTATAATAAATTCATATTAGGTTTCTAATGGATCCAAAGTTGATTATTCAATGTTCAAGGTGGGTATAGGTCGAAAACCACTCAACCAATAGAATTTATACAGGTTTGGGTACTTATATTAACCTTATATTTAAGTATTAACTCTAAGATAATTAGTTTCACTTTTACAATGTCTCTTTGTATTTTTATATAATATGGTTAATAAACGTACTATATACATCCAAGCGACCCCCTAGTGGTCCATTAATGATGAACCTATCATGATATAATTCTCTTGTCTGATCCTTATATTTTTAGAAATTTAATATCAATTACTAATATAATATTTGTTTTGAGAACTCTTTTATGTCAATTTTGACACTATTCAATAGTTGATTTTTTTGAAACTTATAACAGATTGATTATTTCGAAAAAAGTAAATTAAATCAATCCTAATATATCATATTATCCTAGAAAAGTATGTTAATTCATTAAAAGTTTCATATTATATTAATTTGGGTATTTATAATATCAATTAATTTAATTGTTCACTATTTTAGTAATTACTGCATCATCATTGTGTCATAAATAAAATAAATTATTTAATGTCTAAAAATTATAAATAAAATATAATTATGTAGTAAATAGTTTTATCTTTCTAATTAATATTTATAATCTAAAATCCAACATATTTAACCCTATGTAATAATTGTTTTTATAAAAGATATATGCTTGTGTCATTTTTGTATTCATTTTAACTTAATTAAAATAAAGTGTCCCTATCACCTACAAGTGGCACCATTGTAACAGCCCGATATTTTATGAAAAATATTCTTTCTTATTTTACTAATGTCTTGTGCTACACCAAAAGGAGCTTGCACAACATGCATCATTGACTTGCCTTGCATTACACGCAATCACAACCTTCGTCGATAGCGTGTGTGGTACGTAATCCTGAGTTTCACGAAACAATGATATGCTATTAAAATATTATTAAAACTAGCCGTTATGAATAGTAATAACCACTTTTTAAATTTTATAAATTTTAACTCTCAAAATGGACTTCATTTTTGGATTCGGAGTATCGAATTTAGCCTAAGGTGAAATTTTGGTACTTTTCGGATAACTTTCATATTCTGATAAATAGTGAAAATTACTAAATTATAATTAAAAACAACTTTTTTAATCGAAATAATTAATAGTGATAAATCATTAATTTGAGTGGTTTTAAAGTATATTTAGAATATATTTTTACAATTTAATACAATTTTGGTCATTGTATGTAATTTCACATTTAAACTAGACATAAACAAGTGTCAATCTTTTGATAGATATTGTTTCTTAAAAACACGCTATTTGTTTTAACAGTGGGATATAATTATAAAATTAATTAATGCAACTTTTATGTTATGAATTTGGTAAAATAGACTTCATTTTTGAATTCGGAATATGAAATATAGCTTGGGATGAAATTTTGGCATTGTTCTGAAAAACATCAATTTTTGAGGAATAGTGAAACTACTAAGTGGTAGGTTAAAAACCGAATTTTGCATAAAACTTAATTTTACCGCTTCTGTGAATGGAATTTTAAATATCAGAGAGACACGGTTAATATCAAGGACTAAAATGTGGTTCAATGAGATGGAAATAATTTTTTGGTGAATAGTAACTTTTTACTTTTTTTTACCACAGTTAATAGTAAATAGTGTAACTAAGGGTAAATATGATATTAATATTACCCTAACACATGTCCTAATTCTATTGGACAAGTGTAATTCGACCAAAAACAAACTTAGGAATAAAATATGACCATTTAGGCCCACTTGGATTAGATTAGGACATTTATTATTAATTTATTTAAAGAAGGGTTAAAATAGTTAAAATCAAAGTTTAATAAGTAAATCATTTTTAATATGGGGTTATACATAAGATAAATTCGACTATAAATATTCATTAGAAAGATACAAATATTTCCTACATGATGGTATTTTATTTGTAATTTTTAGACATCAAATAATATAATTTATTTATGACACAAAGATGATGCAGTAATTATCTTATTAATGAAATATTGACATAATTGATAATATAAATACCAAAATAAATGTAATTTAAGACTTTTTATGAATTCCACTAATTTTATAGGTTACTATGATATATTATTGTTGATTTATTAAACTTTTTTCGAACATATAATTCTGTTATGACTTTCACAAAAATCATATATCAAATAGTGTCAAAATTGACACAAAATAGTTTTTAAATCAAATATTATATAATTAATTGTTATTTTATTCCTAAAAATCTAAGGATCGGCCAAATGACTTAGATACGGATATATGTATTAATAATATACAATTTGGGGTTCTTTTCGCATGTTATAGTAAGTTTATTAACCATATAGTGAAAGAAAACAAAAAGACACGGTAAAAGTCAAATTATTTAACTTAGAGTTAAATCTAATTGATAAGGTTAAAATAATACCCTAAACTTGTCTAAATCCTATTGGTTGATAGGATTTCGACCCATCCCCACTTTAGCTTCGAAATAAGACCCTTTGGAACCATTATAAACCGATTTTAACTTTAATATAAAATAATATTTTGAGGTATTCCTAAGGTGCCCCTCTCCTCCCTTATAAAAGGACACCTCTTCCCCTTCCTCCTCACACCAATTTGAGCACTCAAGCTCGGCCAACCCCTGCCAATTTCTCCTCTCCACTTCCCTAGCAACATCCTATAGGTTCTGGTCTTCCTCAAAGACCAATTTTAGTGCCCTAAGAGGAGGTCTCAAAGAGGCACTTCAAAGAAGAGGTAATTACCGTTACCAATTCTTTCATCTTTATTTCTTCTTCCACTTCTTCTTCTTAGGTTGTTTCATTATGAAGTAATAACATCAGTATCAATCATATACTGATATGTTATTATAAGAATGAAACAACCCTATTTCACCATCTATCCATCCTACGGAAAAAGAAATCACCGCGCGTGCGTACGTACGGAATACCGTCTCCACGCCGTGGTGTAATCTATTTTCCACCACCACCTTACATGGATGGGTATAATGGTGTAAAGAATAACTATACATAGTTATTACAACATCATATTGATTCTGATATATTGTATAATCCACTCCAATTCAATTCAATATTTATAGAAATGATATCATCGCTCGTGCGTACGTACGGAATACCGTCTCCACGACGCGATGAGATTCATTCTCCATGTTAACCATTTAAGAATGATTACAATGTATATATAAGAAATAATAATGAAATATATGACATTATAAAGCTACTGGATTTATGTATATATATACATATGTATGTCATCTACTTACTTCCATTTCAAGACAATAAGGAAAGGAAAACAACGTTCATGCGTACGTACGGACTACCGTCTCCATGAACGGTGTTTTTCATTTTATTTATCTACCTATTATATATATATATACTGAATATATATGATATATAAATCATATTTTATATTCTGGAAGTGAGTAAATCATGATATAAGTAATAATAATGTCAAGAACAACAAGTCAAAACACCTACGATAAATGAAACGATTTTACCCAAAACGCTCTTTAACATGGAATTTACAAAAGAACGGGTAAAATAAAGTCATAAGTGAAACATATATGATATAATAACAATTAGTATGATTCTGGAATAAGTCAATAACATGATTTAAATCATTATACAGGAGGTTCGGACACTTACAAAGCAAGTCGGACCTAAGGTAAGGGAAATATCACAATCTCATTTTTATCCGAGATTGTTTATACGTTGGTATTTACTGGGGTGTATTTTATCATCCACATCCATGTTTCTTTAATATGTAATATTATTTCCATCCACCTACAATTTTTTAAATCCAATTTTACCCTTCGGTGAGTTTTTAGTAAAAGATATGAAAGGAATCTTTTGTCATTTTTCATACGAGGTACTTTTTGACTTTTCCGACAAAAGTACGAAGAATGTTTTTTTAACTTATACGGCATGAACGGATTTTTACGGTTTTATAAAGCCTTAATTTCATGAACCTTCCTCCAAAATATTTCATGAATATTTTCAATAAAATATCTTTCTTTTAAAATTGCATGATGTTTTGTGAAAAGAAATTGATTTTGAAGAAGAAAGGATATTTTCCTCAAGAATTCAATTCAAGTGTTTTATCAAAATTATTTTCCATCTAAGATAATAAATGGTTCTATTTATATCAATATTTTTACATTGATTTGACTATGTTGTGATGGAATTATTTTTATGAATTCCTTTATCTTATATTAATTGATTTATGATGTCATGATGTTTCAAGAATCCCATTTTTGTTACATGTGTTATGTGATGATGTATGTTTTATGATTATGTGGCACACATAAGAAAGGATTAATTATAAGATGGGTGGGACCTATATCTACCTCCAATGCATTGGGTAAAGATTTTATATCTCATGAGATAGACATGGCTGGAACGGAAGGTTATTTCGGTTCAGTGATACAGGACTGAAACGAGGAGTGAACTCGGTTCAGAAAGGGACATTGTCCACTAAGATAGTCTTGGCAATGAGTCATGACTAACAAGAAATGATTTTCCATGATTATGTGTGCATGCCACAAAGTTTCAAGTTTCATGTTATGATTATGGGGATCTCATTTTCACTTCTATGATTTATCCCATGTTATGATATTATGAGCTCTTTTGCAGGTTAAGATTTCCAAAAGCTATGTTCTTATGTATATGATGTGATTGATATTTATTTTTTTTACCCTTACTGAGCATTTTAGCTCACCATTTTATGTTTTCTTTTCCCCAGGATATAAATAAAGGTTTTTAGGTAAAAAAAGGGAATATCTTTATGGGAGATATTGAAGATCTTTCACCACGATTATAAGATTACGTTCCGAGTTTCCAAAGACACTAAACTATTACGATCCTTGTGTGTGTGTTTTTGTTATGTACTATGTAATCCGCAAAAGTAATGCAATGTACATGTACGTCAGGATACGGGTCTCTACAGTTGGTATCAGAGGAAAGGTTTAGTCAACCTTTGGAAACTAGGATACGGGATCTTTAGTGAGATCCCTAGAGATATTTATAAGGTTTGTCTAGGGATGTCCCTAAGGATAAGTATACGTATAGGATACAGTCCTAGAACTACGGTAATGATCATAGAATTTAACATAAGATGTTAGATATTGAGGGTACTCCCCCTTTATTATGTTGTTTTCCCTAGCATGATTTTTGCCTCTCACACTATTCTTTTTGGGTTTTAGAAAATGGCTGGAAACAAGATGATTCACGATAATGGAGGATATGATGGACAATGGAATGATATTCTTCATAATGAAATGGGATTTGGAAGTCCAAACATCATTATTATGCCGAATCAGCAATCTCATAATATGATCAATAAAGTAAAATTTGGTAAGTTTCCTGACTCGGCTAATAAAAGAAAGATGGAGTTTCATGATGATCATAGAGGAAAGAAAGTTCAATTTCCCCTATGTAAATCATGTGGGAAGAGGCATCAACGAGAATGTTTCAAAGGAACTGGAAGATTCTTTGGGTGTGGAAAAGAAGGACACAAAGCAAGTAAGTTCAAAGGAAAAGGTTCAGTTAACACCATGGATGAGGATAATGGTATTGCTACGACATCAACAATGGTTAAATGTTTTAAATGTGGAATGTATGGGCATTATGCAAACCAATGCCCTAAGGGAAAGTCTCATGAAGATAATCAGTATGGTCGTATGGGAAGTATTTATGTTGATGATGATGAAGAGACTACAAATGATATGTGAGATGAAAGAATTGTTGAAGCTCGGTCAATGGTTTAAGAATGTAGTGGAATGATTACATGTTTATCATGTGTAATGTTGTATAAGAAATCTCATGGTCCTATGGAATAAAGAGGCATCTAAGGATTGTTACACTGTTGTCTTTTCTTAAGTTTTGAAAGTGTATGATGAATGGTACCAGTAACCATGAAATGTTATTTTGGAAAGTAGATTATAAGTGCATAATTAAAGGATAAGAAGATAATGATATGTTTGATTATATTCATGAGCTCATGATTGATATAAGGACTAAGTGATATCATGGTTTGAGTATATAGAATTTTGATGATTTTGGTATGTGGAAAGAGTTAACTTTTAATAGAATTCATGTTTTCAATAAGGTTCAATGGGTATTCAAGAGAGTACAAGATTAAGGCCTTTGAATGTTTGGAATGTGACCAACAAGATATATCTTATGATATATGGGGATCAACGATGGTATTAAATCTCTGGTAATCGTTTTCACTATGTTATGAGAGTGGACTGCAGTATTATGGATAAGCCTAAAGATTGTAATGGATTATGTTGGACATAAGTTAGTATTGTTTAGGGATAGAAGTTTTTTCGATATTATTGATGGGATGTTATAGTAATATAGTTTTAGAAAAAGGACAACCTGTAGGACGGGCGACAACCCATCGCTTCGGACAAGGCTGTAGGAATCGAACCCACAACCGAAGTGCGACTGGCCTTTATCGCCTACCACTGACCTACAGGAAGTCCCTGTTTAGTAGAAACTAGTTTTATTATATTAAGCAGTATGATATATGAAGTATAAGTCCATTTTAGGAACTATATATGATTAATCTCACTATAGAATGACTTATGTATATTTAATAACTTTTGCTTACCTTTTGTTTGAGACAGATGGAATGACCCGTCATTCTATCACATGATCTGCTAACACTTCACGAATAACAAATTCAACTTCATTTATTTAAGAGATGAAGTAGAAATTGTTCAAGGCACGAACAAAAGTGAGATTGTACCAAAATAAAGTAAGTATTTATTCTAAGCAAATTTTCAACTTTAGGGAAATGATCTTGAAAACCAAAAATGTTGTCCTAGTGATCTTATACCTGATGAATCAGATGGTACCTTATATCATCACAAATCTATGGATTTGTGATTATTGGCTTTTCCATAGCCATGTTATCTACCACTCTCCATCAGAACATGATGGTTAGATTTCTCTTCCATATCCATATTTTCACCTATGTGGAAACCCAGTGATTAGTTTATTTGGGTAATCGTTACATTTCATACTTTAGTTTTTAAAGCCAAGTTTTGGTATTCCCTTTTACAATGTGGGTTTCTATTAAAGAAACTTTCGAATAGTAAACCATTTATAACCCCGATGAATTTCGAGGGCGAAATTCATTTTAAGGGGGGTAGAATGTAACAACCCGATATTTTATGAAAAATATTCTTTCTTATATTACTAATGTCTTGTGATACACCAAAAGGAGCTTGCACAACACGCATCCTTGACTTGCCTTGCATTACACGCAATCACAACCTTCCTCGATAGCGTGTGTGGTACGTAATCCTGAGTTTCACGAAACAATGATATGCTATTAAAATATTATTAAAACTAGCCGTTATGAACAGTAATAACCACTTTTTAAATTTTATAAATTTTAACTCTCAAAATGGACTTCATTTTTGGATTCGGAGTATCAAATTTAGCCTAAGGTGAAATTTTGGTACTTTTCGGATAACTTTCATATTCTGATAAATAGTGAAAATTACTAAATTATAATTAAAAACAACTTTTTTAATTGAAATAATTAATAGTGATAAATCATTAATTTGGGTGGTTTTAAAGTATATTTAGAATATATTTTTACAATTTAATACAATGTTGGTCATTGTATGTAATTTCACATTTAAACTAGACATAAACAAGTGTCAATCTTTTGATAGATATTGTTTCTTAAAAACACGCTATTTGTTTTAACAGCGGGATTTAATTATAAAATTAATTAATGCAACTTTTATGTTATGAATTTGGTAAAATAGACTTCATTTTTGAATTCGGAATATGAAATATAGCTTGGGATGAAATTTTGGCATTGTTCTGAAAAACATCAATTTTTGAGGAATAGTGAAACTACTAAGTGGTAGGTTAAAAACCGAATTTTGCATAAAACATAATTTTACCGCTTCTGTGAATGGAATTTCAAAAATCCGAGAGACACGGTTAATATCAAGGACTAAAATGTGGTTCAATGAGATGGAAATAATTTTTTGGTGAATAGTAACTTTTTACTTTTTTTTACCACAGTTAATAGTAAATAGGGTAACTAAGGGTAAATATGATATTAATATTACCCTAACACATGTCCTAATTCTATTGGACAAGTGTAATTCGACCAAAAACAAACTTAGGAATAAAATATGACCATTTAGGCCCACTTGGATTAGATTAGGACATTTATTATTAATTTATTTAAAGAAGGGTTAAAATAGTTAAAATCAAAGTTTAATAAGTAAATCATTTTTAATATGGGGTTATACATAAGCTAAATTCGACTATAAATATTCATTAGAAAGATAAAACGATTTCCTACATTATGGTATTTTATTTGTAATTTTTAGACATCAAATAATATAATTTATTTATGACACAAAGATGATGCAGTAATTATCTTATTAATGAAATATTGACATAATTGATAATATAAATACCAAAATAAATGTAATTTAAGACTTTTTATGAATTCCACTAATTTTATAGGTTACTATGATATATTATAGTTGATTTAATAAACTTGTTTCGAACATATAATTATGTTATGACTTTCACAAAAATCATATATCAAATAGTGTCAAAATTGACACAAAATAGTTTTTAAATAAAATATTATATAATTAATTGTTATTTTATTCCTAAAAATCTAAGGATCGGCCAAATGACTTAGATAAGGATATATGTATTAATAATATACAATTTGGGGTTCGTTTGGCATGTTATAGTAAGTTTATTAACCATATAGTGAAAGAAAACAAAAAGACACGGTAAAAGTTAAATTATTTAACTTAGAGTTAAATCTAATTGATAAGGTTAAAATAATACCCTAAACTTGTCTAAATCCTATTGGTTGATAGGATTTCGACCCATCCCCACTTTAGCTTCGAAATAAGACCCTTTGGAACCATTATAAACCGATTTTAACTTTAATATAAAATAATATTTTGAGGTATTCCTAAGGTGCCCCTCCCCTCCCTTATAAAAGGACACCTCCTCCCCTTCCTCCTCACACCAATTTGAGCACTCAAGCTCGGCCAACCCCTGCCAATATCTCCTCTCCACTTCCCTAGCAACATCCTAGAGGTTCTGGTCTTCCTCAAAGACCAAATTTAGTGCCCTAAGAGGAGGTCTCAAAGAGGCACTTCAAAGAAGAGGTAATTACCGTTACCAATTCTTTCATCTTTATTTCTTCTTCCACTTCTTCTTCTTAGGTTGTTTCATAATGAAGTAATAACATCAGTATCACTCATATACTGATATGTTATTATAAGAATGAAACAAACCTATTTCACCATCTATCCATCCTACGGAAAAAGAAATCGCCGCGCGTGCGTACGTACGGAATACCGTCTCCACGCCGTGGTGTAATCTATTTTCCACCACCACCTTACATGGATGGGTATAATGGTGTAAAGAATAACTATACATAGTTATTACAACATCATATTGATTCTGATATATTGTATAATCCACTCCAATTCAATTCAATATTTATAGAAATGATATCATCGCTCGTGCGTACGTACGGAATACCGTCTCCACGACGCGATGAGATTCATTCTCCATGTTAACCATTTAAGAATGATTATAATGTATATATAAGAAATAATAATGAAATATATGACATTATAAAGCTACTGGATTTATTTATATATATACATATGTATGTCATCTACTTACTTCCATTTCAAGACAATAAGGAAAGGAAAACAACGTTCATGCGTACGTACGGACTACCGTCTCCATGAACGGTGTTTTTCATTTTATTTATCTACCTATTATATATATATATATATACTGAATATATATGATATATAAATCATATTTTATATTCTGGAAGTGAGTAAATCATGATATAAGTAATAATAATGTCAAGAACAACAAGTCAAAACACCTACGATAAATGAAACGATTTTACCCAAAACGCTCTTTAACATGGAATTTACAAAAGAACGGGTAAAATAAAGTCATAAGTGAACCATATATGATATAATAACAATTAGTATGATTCTGGAATAAGTCAATAACATGATTTAAATCATTATACAGGAGGTTCGGACACTTACAAAGCAAGTCGGACCTAAGGTAAGGGAAATATCACAATCTCATTTTTATCCGAGATTGTTTATACTTTGGTATTTACTGGGGTGTATTTTATCATCCACATCCATGTTTCTTTAATATGTAATATTATTTCCATCCACCTACAATTGTTTAAATCCAATTTTACCCTTCGGTGAGTTTTTAGTAAAAGATATGAAAGGAATCTTTTGTCATTTTTCATACGAGGTACTTTTTGACTTTTCCGACAAAAGTACGAAGAATGTTTTTTTAACTTATACGGCACGAACAGATTTTTACGGTTTTATAAAGCCTTACTTTCATGAACCTTCCTCCAAAATATTTCATGAATATTTTCAATAAAATATCTTTCTTTTAAAATTGCATGATGTTTTGTGAAAAGAAATTGATTTTGAAGAAGAAAGGATATTTTCCTCAAGAATTCAATTCAAGTGTTTTATCAAAATTAGTTTCCATCTAAGATAATAAAGGGTTCTGTTTCTATCAATATTTTTACATTGATTTGACTATGTTGTGATGGAATTATGTTTATGAATTCCTTTATCTTATATGAATTGATTTATGATGTCATGATGTTTCAAGAATCCCATTTTTGTTACATGTGTTATGCGATGATGTATGTTTTATGATTATGTGGCACACATAAGAAAGGATTCATTATAAGATGGGTGGGACCTATATCTCCCTCCAATGCATTGGGTAAAGATTTTATATCTCATGAGATAGACATGGCTGGAACGGAAGGTTATTTCGGTTCAGTGATACAGGACTGAAACGAGGAGTGAACTCGGTTCAGAAAGGGACTTTGTCCACTAAGATAGTCTTGGCAATGAGTCATGACTAACAAGAAATGATTTTCCATGATTATGTGTGCATGCCACAAAGTTTCAAGTTTCATGTTATGATTATGGGGATCTCATTTTCACTTCTATGATTTATCCCATGTTATGATATTATGAGCTCTTTTGCAGGTTAAGATTTCCAAATGCTATGTTCTTATGTATATGATGTGATTGATATTTCTTTTTTTTTACCCTTACTGAGCATTTGAGCTCACCCTTTTATGTTTTCTTTTCCCCAGGATATAAAGAAAGGTTTTTAGGTAAAAAAAGGGAAGATCTTTATGGGAGATATTGAAGATCTTTCACCACGATTAGAAGATTACGTTCCGAGTTTCCAAAGACACTAAACTATTACGATCCCTGTGTGTGTGTTTTTGTTATGTACTATGTATTCCGCAAAAGTAATGCAATGTACATGTACGTCAGGATACGGGTCTCTACAACCATGGGGTCCCCAAATCGACCCAAAGATGTCTATGGTCGAACATGTATCAACCAATAAGTCTAGGACATGTTTTAGGGTAATTTAGTATTATTATAATATTATTTTTTATTCCTTATTTACCAGATTTACCCTTTACCATGGTAAATAAAATATTTACCACAGTAATTATTCAAAATGTCTAAAAATAAAAGTTACCTATTTACACAATTTGGACATCCTGATTCCAAATATGGAATCCATTTTTCTAAATTCAAAACACATAAGTGGCAGAAATTAATTTATAATTAATTCTGCTGTCAAAACAAAAAGCGTGTTTTTAAGTGATAATAACTATCAAAAGATTGACACTTGTTTATGTTCGGTTTAATTGTAAAATTATGTCCAATGACCAACATTATATTAAATGGTAAAAATATATTCTAAATATACTTTAAAACCACTCAAATTCATAATTTATCACTATTAATTATTTTGATTAAAAAAGTTGATTTTAATTAAAATTTAGTAATTTTCACTATTCATCAAAATATGAAAGTTATCAGAAAAGTACCAAAATTTCACCTTAGGGTAAATTCGACACTACGAATCCAAAAATGAAGTCAATTTTGAAATATAAAATATATATAATTTCAAAAAGTAGGTATTACTATTCATAACGGCTAGTTTGATCGGTTGTGGTGTGTGTTAAATCTCGAAATTGCGTACAACACACGCTACTATATTATTCAAAGGAAAGCGTACCGTGGAAGCTTGGGATGTTTCATTTTAAATTTTTTGATGTCCCCATTTAGTCAAAAAGTTTAAAATATTGTATTTAAAAAAGGGTTCACTATTAAAAGTTGATAAAAGTGCAATACTAAAAATGAATTTGTTCTTGCATTATATCTAAGAAACTCATAATATGGATTCTCAAATTATAAGGATTATATAAAGTTTAAAATCTAGATAATACTATTCATAACCTATTTTGAATGGCTTTTTTTGTAAGTCATGGTGTGATTGAACTCAGTGTTGCGTGTAGTGCAATTTATTGAATTATTTTGAAGAAATAACACACTATGAAATCTTGGGGTGTTACACATGGTTTATAGAATCTTTTCAAGATTCAACACTTAACATTTTTGATAATTTGGAGATAAATCCAGAGTGAAGTGTGAAGCTCATAGTATATATGTGTTATGGATATTCAATGTAATGGTGGCACATTCTTACTTATGTAGATCCACATCAGGGAATTGTTTGTTGGGACCATCAGGTAACATTCTATAACTACTATTTACTAGAAATGTTGACAGATGATCAAGATAGAGAGTACATGTATCTAGAAAATGGTAGAATTTCTTCATGGATTAATCAACATGGTTGATATAAACCTATCAATTATCACCCAATATTTATGGAGATGAATTATCCTGGGTGATACAGTTTAAATATGGGATTAGTGTTACCTTCCAATATTATGTGAACATATTACAACTAACTATAGTCTCTAATATTGTGATCCATTCCTTTATCTCTAAGAATAATCATAGGGAATCTGAAGGTACAAGGAATGGTGGTTCAACTTTTAGGCAAGTTTTTGTATCATATTGGGGAAGAAAGAATCACCTCATGGTTTCTCATGTGAGAAGTGTAATTTAGAGTATATTCACTAATCATATGTGATTATCCAGCAGTGTGGATGGTAGGGTAACATGAATCCCCAAAATAGTAGATACCTAGTAGAGCTGAGAGCCTACGACAGAAAGGTCTAAATCCAAATATTTTGTAGGTTCCTTTTGTTGGTTCCCAAAGAGAGAGGATCTATAATAGCTCTAAGTCCAAGAGTGGGATCAGTGGCACCATGACAGGAATGAAGTTTTACTACCATTGTCCATTTTGGATGAGGATGTGGTTGAGGGTGAGGATGATATAGACTAGTTGTGCTATTCCTACATATCATAACTACTTAGGGAGGTTTGTTTGAAGCTCATTGTCATGGATATAGCCACATTCATATAGTAAAATATACACATGAGGAGAAGAGTGTCAGACCATATACAATATGAGTTACGATTTATTAGCGTCAACTTTATGATCTACTCAGATTTACATATGAATTTTACACTTGCTCGTATATATTTCTTTAATGGGATATATTTTACTCCAAATTAAATAATTCTATGTGCTGATGTTCATTAAAACTCCATTGGTAATGCAGTTGGAGGGTATACACCATGTCATGGAACAAATTATTCCATGAGATGATAGGATTAGTCAAAATTCATTGTATTGAATGATTGGAAACCCTTGAAAACCATATTAATTATTATCACCATTAGGTTTCCTTCCATCACATAAGAAATGTATTTATGATTTTAAGGGATAATGGGATGTATATTAAACTAGATATGGGCCTCAGAATCATGGACTAGGTGGAGTGGAAAACTATATTTTCAATATATATCTTGATGATCAAAGATCACAAAAAATTATCTTTCCCCTATTGGTGGACCAATTACACAATGTATTTCCCGATGAATTTCTTGGGATACATTTTAGAAGATAGGTATAGGGGACCATTGAGCTTGTTCCCTGAGTAAAACTAGAATCTATTCATCCATACAAGATGGATCAAAGTGAGATTCAGGATGGAAAGATATAGTTTGACTATTTAGAAGCCAAAGGGTTTTTATGACCCATTACATCACCTTCGGGTTCACATGTACATTTTAAAATTAAGGTAGATGGTACCCTGAGGATATTTATGGATTAAAAGTGGTTTAATAAGCATAATATTAAGAAAAAAATTCCAATTTAATAAAATATAATATATCTTTAAATTTATTTTAAAAACTACGGTCTTCTAAGGGATTGATTTTAGAGAGACCTATCATTAGGTGAGGGTTATATTCTCATATGTACCACATATTAAATTAATATATATATATATATATATATATCTTATTCGAGTATTTTTTAAATTTTGTTTGGTTTAAAAAATGTATATTTTATTTTTATGTCCTTTATGAATCAGGTTTTCTAAACATATCTATTTCTTTTGTCATCATTTTTGTGGATGAAAACTTATTATAATCTCTGACATGATACAGTCATGTCAAAAGACATGAAATTATACTGTGTATAGTTATAGAGAAAAAAATATTTATTGATCACTAAATTTTACATATAGGTCGATGGAATTAATTTCCTAGGTTACATTATCACACATTTAGGGGTTTCTAGGGATCCATAGAGGTCTCACTCATTTTTTATTGGGTGAAACCCAAGAATACTATCGATATTCAAAGCTTCAAGGGACTATCAGGTTACTATTAGGTATTTATCCATAATTTTTCACACCCTAAAAGACCTCTTAATTACTTGACCATGAATGGTGTGAACATCAATATTTATGAATATTTTGATATGGAAATTTGGGAGTTAAAAAGAGAGTAATCATTATCACTGATCCTGATTTTTCGGGACCTAGTATAGGCAACACAGTATATTATGATACATCCGTTGTTATGATGGGAACCATTTTGATTAAGGGGAACTATAAGGCCCCGACCTTAAACATTACTTAATATTGAATTAAATGAATAATTCACATTGACGATCTTTTCAGGTTTAGAGTTTTAGAGAATTAGATCATAACTATTACAACTCATAAGATTACAAAGTAGACACTTCTACTATGTTTCCATAAAATAAAAACTCTTAAAAAGAAACATGTCTACTTCCATGTTTTAGATAGCCTGACTTTCCCTTGATCCCATCCCTGACCATAATCCAAATTAAGTCCGGTGAAAAACATTTCAAAAAAACATGGGGTGAGCATAAAAATATCAGTAAGGGATACACAAATAATCAAAACTGTTATTTTTTCAAACATCAAGTAAACCATGTGTACTTTATCAAAGTAATACCTTCACCTTCATGAAGTAGTAAAAACTCTTCACTGAATAAAATATCATTACTTACCCTTTTGTAACCAAAGGATTACCATAAAAACCATATAAAGAACACATAACATATAAACGTATCTTAAGACATAAACATACTGAAGTGGAATAACCATACGGTCGACTTCCAAACATATCACTTAATGGAATAGCCATACAGCCAACTTCCTTACATACTTAATGGATTTTCCATATGGCCGACTTCCATACCTACTTAATGGAAAAGCCATATAGCAAACTTACATACCCAATGCATTGGAGGTTATAAAGTAACCACCCGTCCTGGTATTCACGACACCCCCCGTCATATGGTTTATCAATTAACCACCCGTCAAATGTCCATGTACCAATATAAAATCATAAAACATAAAACAAATATAAAAGAAAGATAACATTCCCACATTTCAATCACAATATATCGTTTAAATATATTGACATAATAGAATCCTTTATCAAAACCATTTTCAATACCAAAATACAAAAAAGATTATATGCTATTTATTTTATTTTAAAAAACATTACGGCTTGTTGAGGAAGCCAAAGACCAAATAATACTCGTGGCGGCGGAAAAGGTCATTGTCACCACGTACGTTAAAAGAAACATTCCTTTTTGTCATTTAGAAAAATGCTTCGTAGAAAAAGATTCCTTTTGTATAAAAGTAAAAGTCAAAGGGGTTTATACACCGTATAAAAGATAGTTGTGTATAAAATGAAATATGCCTCAATGAAAGGAGATTGAGATGAAGTCCCTTACCTCGGGTCTGACTTTACTCGATCTTTCTTTAACATCCTGAATAATAAACATGAGTTAATTTATATTTGCTTAAGAACATTTTTCTTGTTAATTATTCATTTTATATCACATATTTCCATGCTATAAACTTAATGTAATTATTTAAGTTAATAATGTATGTTTTGTCGATATTTGGTTCTTTAGTCGAAAGTGGACTTCTTACAAATACATGTTGTTCGTGTGGTAAAAGAATCTTTATATCCAGAATGACATTCCTGATTTGGATATCATATATATCATATATATCCAGCATATACATGTATTTAAAATATTACATAATAATTTAGAGGTAAGAAATGAAATGCACCGTTCATGGAGACGGTAAGCCGTACGTACGCATGAACGCTACCTTCATTTCTTTGTCATATTAATGGAATTAAAACTAAATGATAGGTATGTATATTTTAATTCCAGAATTATATTAATAATTTAGATTTAACATACATAATATATATCCATTATATATATGTACTTATAATAGTACATTACATTTGGGGATAAGAAATGAAATGCACCGTTCATGGGGACGGTAAGCTGTACGTACGCATGAACGCTACTTTCATTTCTATCTCATACATTAATGGAAAGAAATAATAATGATGTAGAGGTATATTATAATTCCAGTATAAAATCATATATAATAACTTTAAATCCATCCTTTATACATCCCACATATGGCATTAACGAATCAAATCACTTTGAGGGGGCGGTAGTCAGCACTTCCATAAATGAAGATATCACATTTACCCATAATGGAAACCATAAAGGTATGAACAAAATGAAAAATTCAGAAGCTTAAGGAAAACATAAACATATTATATATCATATATAAATATAGTGACATCTTAATGGCCACCTTTTAAGGGGTTATAAGAATATCGAACAATCATCGTTTCGTGAGGTAGAAATTCGCCATCAACAGAAACAGTATGTTCTTTAACCATTAGGCATAGGTGTGTGTAAGTGTAGCTAGAATAATTCTTATAAAAACATCATATTATATGGAAGATGCTGGAGTTGTTACAAAAGAAATGAATAAAAAGAGTTTAGGGGGTTGTAGAAGCAAAATAAACCAAAACGACTCAAGTGAAGACATTACCATAAAATCGGGTAACTCCCATTGGTTTGAGCTCAAAGGCTTCATTGGGAAGACATATGCCCAAATTTAGGCTTCAAGGAGTAATATAGGGATGTGGAGATACAAAATGATCAGATATTCTCCGAACCAATGGCTTGAGAGGTGTGGGCAAGGTGGTAGAGGTGGGGGCCTTTTATAAGATGAGAGGAGGGGCACTCTTTGAAGGTAAGGAAATATTACTTTATTTTCAAATGGTTTTTGGATTTTAATGGTCCCACATTGATTTGTTTCGAGGATAAGGTGATAAGGGTTCTAAATCCACCCATACAGTAGGTTGTGGACATTTTTAGGTCTTAGATTTTACATTATCATTCCATTTAATTTAAATCGTTAAATAATGAGGTAAATGCTGCATCATCATGGTGTCATAAATAATTTAACTTATTTAATGTCTAAAAATTATAAAAAAAAAATACTATGATGTAGGAAATATTTTTAGATTTATAATGAATATTTATAGTCAAAAATATTACTTGTATAACCCTAAGTAAAAATTGGTTTATTAGAACTTTTCATGTTTGTGTCTTTTTTACTTTAACGTTAAATAAAAGGCATAAATGTCATTATCATACCAAAGTGGCTCCATGGGGTACCAAAAATCGATCCATGGGTTTTCTTGGTCGGCCATAACTCAACCAATAGGGTTAGGACATGTTTCATGATATTTTCATTTTATTATAATATCATTTTTACCTTAAATTACACTAATTACCTTTAATCGTTATTAATAAAACATAAAAGTTAGTATTCACCAAAATTTACTTAAATCCTGTTGAACCACATTTTACTTAATAATGAAAATAATTTAAATTGGGTTTTTGATATTCAAAACACAGAAGTGGTAAAGTCCCATTTAAATGAATAATCAAATTTTGTAACCACCACTTTGTGGTTTCACTATTCATCAAAAATTTATGTTTTTCAGAAAAATACCAAAAATTCACCCTAAGCTATATTTGATATTCCGAATTCAAAAATGAAGTCCATTTTAAAAAATTCAAAACATATAAGATGCATTAATTAATTTAATAATTAATTCCCGCTGTCAAAGAAAATGGCGTGTTTTTATGAAACAATAAGTATCAAAAGATTGACACCAGTTTAAGTCCTATTTCAAAGTAAAATTAATTCCAACGACCACTATCGGATTAAATGGAAAAAATATATTCTAATTGCACTTAAAAACAAATTCAAAATATTATCTAATCATCTTAATAAATTAGATTTAAAAGAGGTTTTGAATTATAATACAACATTTTTCACTATTCATTAAAAAATGAACTTTATCGGAAAAATTCCAAAATATTACAAAAAGTAATATTTGATGTCCCAATTCTAAAGAAGAGTTTTATTTGGTCCAATAGAATGTATAAGACTGACCAAAACTATATTTAATGACGGTTCTCCATCAAATGTTGATAAGTTGATCTTTCGTGAAAATTAGAGTATATAAGCCTATAATTGAATTATTTTCGTATTTTAAGCCTTTATCCACTATTAGATAAATGTAAAAACATTTAACAAACATATATAATCATATTTTAGTTATTTCTATCCATTCCTGCCAGTACAATGGCTACGTGTTAACTAACATTTAAAATAACATTATTTTATTACTAGTGTGCAACATACGATTTCAAAGAAACTCTTTGTTGCGTATTGGGTACGCTATCGAACATAGAAACCCCTTTAAAGTAAAATTAATTTTTAATTCCCAAATATTAATAAATATGAAAATGTATTATTCTTTATTTACCTAGGATGTTACATCCTTCCCCCCTTTTGGGAATTGCGTCCTCGCAATTTTATTCACTTATCAAAATAAGTGGGGGTATTTATCCCTCATAGCATTTTCAGATTCCCACGTTGCCTCTTCAACAATATGGTTTTTCCACAAAACCATTACCTGGTGAATTACCTTATTTCACAGCACTTTCTCTCTTTGGTCAAGAATCTGGACTGGTTGTTCTTCATAAGATAGGTTCTCTTCCAACTGAACTACCTTTGGGCTCAAAACATGAGATGAATCTAGCATATACTTCCTCAACATCAAAACATGAAAAACATTGTGTACCTGAGATAAACTCGGAGGTAATGCCACTATGTATGCAACTGATCCAACTCTCTACAGAATTTCATATGGTTCAATGAACCATGGACTAAGCTTTCCATTATTACCAAATATCATCACACTTTTCCATGGAGAAACCTTGAGAAAAACACGATCACCTACCTCGAAAGATAGATCCTTCCTCTGGTTATCCGCATAACTCTTCTGCCTACTTTGAGCTGTTGTCATGTGTTTCTGAATCAACTGAACTTTTTCTGCCATATCTTCTACCAATTCTTGTCCCATCAGCTTCCTTTCACCCACTTCATCCCAAAATGCTGGAGTTCGACACCGCTTCCCATATAATGCCTCAAATGGTGCCATCTGTATACTGGAATGAAAACTATTATTATACGAAAACTCAACCAAAGAAAGATGTTGGTCCCAACTTCCCTGATAATCCATCGAACAAGCTCGTAGCATATCCTCCAAGGTCTGAATTGTTCGTTCTGACTGCCCATCTGATTGTGGATGAAAAGCTGTACTAAAATTTAATTCAATACCCAACAACTTCTGAAGGCCTTTCCAAAAGTTATAAGTAAACCTGGGATCACCGTCAGATACAATGGAGAGAGGAAATCCATGTAACCTAAATATCTCTTTAAGATACAAACGAGAAAGTTGATCTTGGGAAAAATTATCTCGTATGGAAAGGAAATGAGAAGATTTAGTCAAGCGATCAACAATAACCCAGGTTGAATTATTACCTCGAGATGTCTTCAGTAATCCCACAATAATGTCCATGGATATATTCTCCCATTTCCACTCTGGCACTGGTAAAGGCTGAAGAATCCCTTTCAGTAACTGTCGCTCTGCTTTAAACTACTGAGAAGTCAAACACTTCACAGTAAAATCAGCAATATCTCTTTTCATTCCATCCCACCAGTAATACTCCCGCAGATCTCTATACATCTTAGTACTGCCAGGATGAAATGAAAATGGAGAACTATGAGCTTCACATATCAACTCTCTCTTCAACTTTGAATCACAAGGCACACACAATCTCTTCCCAAATATCAAAACACAATCACTGTCAATGTTGAATTCATGCAACTTACCTTTCTGTACTAGCTCTACATTTTTCTGCAACTCACTGTCTTGCTTCTATGCATGCTTGATTCTGTCTGATAGAGAAGATCTCACTAATACCTGAAACAAAATAGAAGGGCATCCTACACCAACAACTTCTATTCTAATGTTCATCAAATCCTTAACTAAAGGATCAATTTCCAAAAACAACATCATTAACGAAGCATTACTTTTTCGACTCAAAGCATCAGAAACTTTATTGGCTTTTCCCGGATGGTAGTGAATTGTAAAATCATAATCCTTGATTAATTCCATCCATCTCCTCTGTCTCATGTTCAATTCATTATGAGTGAATATATACTTTAAACGTTTGTGATCAGTATATATTTCACAATTTACTCCATACAAATGATGTCTCCAAATTTTTAAAGCAAAAACAATAGTATCTAATTCCAAATCATGTGTAGGGTAATTTACCTCATGATTTTTCAACTGATGTGAACCATATGCAATAACATGATCATTCTGCATAAGGACACAGCCAAGTCCCTTCAACGAAGCATCACTGTATATAAAAAACTCACCATTCTTGGACGGAAGTTCCAAAACTGGAGCATTCACCAATCTTTTTTTCAACTCCTGAAAACAACCATCACATTCTTTTGTCCAGATAAAATTAACAACCTTCCGAGTTTGCTTAGTCATTGGACTAGATAACCGTGAAAAATTTTCAACAAAACTTCGGTAGTAACCTACCAAACCAAGGAAACTACGGATCTCGGTTACATTTGTGGGTCTCGGCCATTCTTCTACAACTTTTGTTTTAGCAGGATCAACAGTTATGCCATCTTTTTAAACAATGTGACCCCGGAAAGAAAATTGTTGTAACCAAAACTCACACTTCCTGAATTTTCCATATAGTTTCTTTTCTTTTAAGGTTTGCAAGATAACCCTTAAATGACTTTCATGTTCCTCTTTACTTTTAGAAAACACCAAAATATCATCAATGAAAACAACCACAAACTTATCCAAGAACTCATGGAAAATTCTATTCATAAGGTCGATGAATACAGTAGGTGCATTGGTTAACCCAAAACGAATAACTACAAATTCATAATGGCCATATCTAGTACGGAATGCAGTCTTCGGAACATCTGCTTCTTTTACTTTCAACTGATGGTACCCTGACCTCAAGACACTCTTCGAAAAATACTGAGCTCCCTAGATCTGATCAAACAAATCATCGATATGAGGAAATTTAAAGGATACTTGTTCTAAACAGTAATATTATTCAAGGCTCTATAATCAATGCAATGTCTCATTGAACCATCTTTCTTTTTAACAAACAAGACAGGAGCACCCCATGGCGATGTGCTAGGTCGAATGAAACCTTTATCTAATAACTCCTACAATTGTTTCTTTAACTCTAAAAGTTCATCTTGAGACATTCGATAAGGGGGTTTTGAAATTGTCTTAGAATCAGGAACTAAGTCAACAGTAAATTCAACTTCCCGATCATGAATAATACAAGGCAACTCATTAGGAAAAACATCATGATACTCATTTACCACTGGCACATCATTAATCCGAACAATTCCTTTATTTTTAACAATATATGCAAGGTAACATTCATTTCCTTCTTTTACTAGTTTCTAAACTTCCTGATATGTTATCAAAAGCAAGGGTTCATTCATGTACACAAACTGAAAATCTTTCTAAAAAGAAACCATTTTAGCTCTGCATTCAATCTTAGCATGATAAATAGAAAGTCAATCCATGACCAAAATAACATCAAACTCTACTAGAGGCAAAACAATAAGGTTTGCTGGTAGATTCTTTCCACAGACAAGGATAGGAAGGTTCTTATAATTCCTTTTTGTCTCAATGTTCCCTCCGAGTGTTTTTACCATAAGTTCAGGATTCATATCTTGAGATGGAATTTCCAATTACCTAGAAAACTTCTCAGAAATGAAATAGTGTGTAGACCCTGAATCAAACAACACATTGGCATATTCTGAACAAACAAACAGTGTACCTGATAACACTTCATTTGATGGCCCAACATCTGCTGAAGTTGTTGCAAAGGATTTCACCACCCCTTTTTGCTTGTAGTCTGGCTACTTTCCCCAGTCGAGTTCTTCGTTAGACACTCATTTTCATAATGACCCATTTCATTACACTTAAAACATCTTAACACTGGCTTTTCATTGCCAGCATGATTTTCTTCCTTAAAATTACGAGCAATATGACCAGACTTACCACACCGAAAGCACTTACCAGACTTAGATTAACATTATCCAAGATGCATTTTACCACACTTCTCACAGGATGGATATTTGGTTTTCTTACCTCCTTTCTTCTTTGGTGAATTATTCCCATTTGCCTGCCAACTGGACCTCTTACTGTGTTGTTTTTCATAGAACACCTGATCATCGGCAAACTCCATTTCCACCTTCTCCGCACATCGAACAAGTTTTTCATAACTTTTAAACTCACGAGAAGCTAAATCCCTTCGATATTTTGGCTTTAACCCTGAGTAAAAATGGTTTATTTTACTATCAAGATCTTCTATGAAGTTTGGATCATACCTTGCCAATCGAGTGAACTTTACTTCATAGGCAGCCACTGAGTCTTCCTCTTACCTCAATTCCAAGAATTACTTTTCCATCCTAAGTCGAACCTCCTTAGGAAGATACTTCTCAAGAAACATACCTTTGAATTCATCCTAGTGAAGATCCTCAATATCATCAATATCCCTGATATTTTTTACCATCGAACACCACTGATCAGCTTCACCTTCTAAACGGTAAATAGCAAGACTAAACTCTTGATGGTATGAACACCCCATGACCTCAAAAATCTTCTCCAGTGCTTTAATCCACCCTTCATTTTGTACGAGTTCAGATGATCCTCTGAATGATGGTGGATGTTGTCTCATGAAATGTTCCACCACTGACATGTTCTTCTGCGGTTGATCTGGCTGATCTCGTGCATGGATACCACCACCATTTATAGCCTGAGTCAATTATTCCATCACTACAACAAACTGTTCAGCTCTGATTCTGACCATCTCAGGTTGCTGATTTGGAAGGTTGTCTTCCTCCTGATGACGTCCAAACATAGCTGCTTTGTTTTCTCTGCGGAAAACCATTCTGAACACAGAAATATCTTAGGCGAAGAAACATGGTAATCTTTAAATGCTATATCATTTCAGTCATACCATAAATTATCTTATAATTTAACAATTTTCTAACTCCTAAAGTTGTCTAAACCGACCTTCGATACCAACTATAAGGCTCCGGCCTTAAACATTACTTAATATTGAATTAAATGAATAATTCACATTGAGTATCTTTTCAGGTTTAGAGTTTTAGAGAATTATATCATAACTATTACATCTCAAAAGATTAAAAAGTAGACACTTCTACTATGTTTCCATAAAATAAAAACTCTTAAAAAGAAACATGTCTAGTTCCATGTTTTAGATAGCCTGACTTTCCCTTGATCCCTTCCTTGACCCTAATCCACATTAAGTCTTGTGAAAAACATTTCAAAAAAACTTGGGGTGAGCATAAAAAGCTCAGTAAGGGATACACAAAGAATGAAAACTGTTATTTTTTCAAGCATCAAGTAAACCATGTATACTTTATCAAAGTAATACCTTCACCTTCATGAAGTAGTAAAAACTCTTCACTGAATAAAATATCATTACTTACCCTTTTTAACCAAAGGATTACCATAAAACCCATATAAACAACACATAACATATAAAGGTAACTTGGGATATAAACATACTTATGTGGAATAACCATACGGTTGACTTCCACACATATCACTTAATGGAATAGCCATACGGCCAACTTCCATACATACTTAATGGAATAGCCATACAGACGACTTCCATACATACTTAATGGAATAGCCATACGGCCGACTTCCATACCCAATGCATTGGAGGTTATAATGTAACCACCCGTCCTGGTATTCACGGCATCGCCCATCATATGGTTTATCACGTAACCACCCATCAAATGTCCAAGTACCAATATAAAATTATAAAACATAAAACCAATATAAAGGAAAGATAACATTTCTACATTCCAATCACAATATATCATTTAAATATATTGACATAATATAATCCTTTATCAAAACCATTTTCAATACCAAAATACATAAAGGAGTATATGGTATTTATTTTATTTTAAAAAACATTATGGCTTGTTGAGGAAGCCAAAGAACAAATAATACTCGCGGTGGCGGAAAAGGTCGTTGTCACCGCGTACGTTAAAAGAAACATTCCTTTTTGTCATTTAGTAAAACGCTTCGTAGAAAAAGATTACTTTTGTATAAAAGTAAAGGTCAAAGGGGTTTATACACTGTATAAAATATAGTTTATGTATAAAACGAAATATGCCTCACTGAAAGGAGATTGAGACGAAGTCCCTTACCTCGGGTCCGACTTGACTCGATCGTTCATTAACATCCTGAATAATAAACTTGAGTTAATTTCTATTTTCTTAAGAACCTTTTTTGAGTTCATTATTCATTTTAATCACTTATTTCCATGTTATAAATATTATGTAATCATTTAAGTTAATAATGCTTGTTTTGTCGATATTTGGTTCTTCAGTCGAAAGTTGACTTCTTACAAATACATGTTGTTCGTGTGGTCAAAGGTTCTTTATATCCAGAATGACATTCCTGATTTGGATATCAGATATATCATATATATCCAGCATATACATGTATTTAAAATATTACATAATCATTTAGAGGTAAGAAATGAAATGCACCATTCATGGTGACGGTAAGCCGTACGTACGCATGAACGCTACTTTCATTTCTTTGTCATATTAATGGAATTAAAACTAAATGAGAGGTATGTATATTTTAATTCCAGAATTATATTAATCATTTATATGTAACATACATCATATATATCCATTATATATATGTACTTATAATAGTACATTACATTTGGGGATAAAAATGAAATGCATCGTTCATGGAGAAGGTAAGCTGTACGTACGCATGAACGCTACTTTCAATTCTATCTCATACATTAATGGAAAGAAATAATAATTATATAGAGGTATATTATAATTCCAGTATAAAATCATATATAAGAACTTTAAATCCATCCTTTATACATCCCACATATGGCATTAACGAATCAAATCACTTTGAGGGGGAGGTAGTCCACACTTCCTTAAATGAAGATATCGCATTTACCTATAATGGAAACCATAAAGGTATGCCCAAAATGAAAAATTCAGAAGCTTAAGGAAAACATAAACATATTATATATCATATATAAATATATTTACATCTTAATGGCCACCTTTGAAGTTGTTAGAAGAATATCGAACAATCATTGTTTCGTGAGCCAGAAATTCACCATCCACGGAAACAGTATGGTCTTTAACCATTAGACGTAGTTGTGTGTAAGTGTAGCTATAATAATTCTTATAAAAACATACTAGTATATGGAAGATACTGGATTTGTTACAAAATAAATGATTCAAAAGAGTTTTGGTTGTTGGAGAAGCAAAATAAAACAAAACGACTCAAGTGAAGACATTACCTTAAAATTGGGTAACTCCCTTTGGTTTGAGCTCAAAGGCTTCCTTAGGAAGTCTTCTGCCTGAAGTGAGGCTTCAAGGAGTAAGAGAGGGATGTGGAGAGAAAAAATGATCAGATCTTGGCCGAACCAAAGGCTTGAGAGGTGTGAGTAAGGTGGTAGAGGTGGGGGCCTTTTATAAGAGGAGGGGCGGGGCACACTTGGAAGGTAAGGAAATGTTACTTTATTTTCAAATGGTTTTCGGATTTTAATGGTCCCACATTTATGTTTTTCGAGGATAAGGTGATAAGGGTTCTCAATCCACCAATCCAATAGGTTTTGGACATGTGTAGGTCTTAGATTTTACATTATCATTCCATTTTATTTAAATCGTTAAATAATGAGGTCATCGCTGCATCATCATGGTGTCATAAATAATTTAATTTATTTAACGTCTAAATTTTTTTTAAAAAAATACTATGATTTAGTAAAGATTTTTATCTTTCTAATTAATATCTATAGTCAAAAATATTACTTGTATAACCCCACGTAAAAATTGGTTTAGTAAAACATGTCATGTTTGTGTCATTTTTACTTTAACTTTAAATAAAAGGCATAAATGTCATTATCATACCCAAGTGGCTCCATGGGGTACCGAAAATCGACCCATGGGTTGTATTGGTCGGCCATAACTCAAACAATAGGGTTAGGACAAGTGTGAAGATATTTGCATTTTATTATAATATCATTTTTACCTTTAATTACACTTATTATCTTTAATCGTGATTAATAAAACATAAAAGTTACTATTCAACAAAATATATTTTAATCCCATTGAATGAAATTTTACTTAATAATGAAAATCATTTAAATTGGATTTTTTAGATTCAAAATACAGAAGTGGTAATGTCCCATTTAAAAGAATAATCAAATTTTGTAACCACCACTTTGTGGTTTCACTATTCATCAAAAATTGATGTTTTTCAGAAAAATACCAAAAATTCACCCTAATATATATTTGATATTCCAAATTAAAAAATGAAGTCCATTTTAAAAAATTCAAAACATATAAGTTTCATTAATTAATTTAATAATTAATTCCCGCTGTCAAAAAAATAGCGTGTTTTTATGAAACAATAAGTATCAAAAGATTGAAACCAGTTTAAGTACAATTTCAAAGTAAAATTAATTCCAATGACCACTATTGGATTAAATGGTAAAAATATATTCTAATTGCACTTAAAAATGAATTAAAAATATTACCTAATCATCTTAATAAATTAGATTAAAAATAGGTTTTGAATTATAATACAACATTTTACACTATTCATTAAAAAAAAGAACTTTATCGGAAAAATACCAAAAATTAACACAAAGTAATATTTGATGTCCCGATTCAAAAGAAGAGTTTTATATGGTCCAATAGAATGTATATGAGTGAAAAAAACTATATTTAATGATGACTCTCCATCAAATGTTGTTAAGTTGATCTTTTGTGAAAATTAGAGTATATAAGCCTAGAATTGAATTATTTTCATATTTTAAGCCTTTATCATTTATTAGATAAATTTAAAAACATTTAACAAACATATATAAACATATTTTAGTTATTTCTATCAATTCCCTCCAGTACAACGTCTACGTGTTAACTAACATTTAAAATAATATTATTTTATTACTAGTGTGCAATGTACGATTTCAAAGAAACTCTTTGTTGCGTATCGGGTATGCTATCAAACATAGAAACCCCTTTAATGTAAAATTATTATTTAATATCAAATATTAATAAATATGAAAATGTATTATTCTTTATTTACCTGGGATGTTACAGGAACAATTCATGGTGCATGTGTATCTTATTTTGAATCCCCATTAGTGTAATTACCTAACATAGAATCTTGAGTTATGAGCTATTGTATATGCCTTCTATTGTTGGAGATCTTACTTCCAAGGGGAACAATTTTTGGTATACACGGACCAAGAAAATATTCCAATAATTATTCTATTTGTGGTATTTGAACTACTAATAAATGATATGGGTTGAATATTTCCAGAATTTAATCATTGATATTGCTTATATGCCTAGAAATAGTAATATGGTTGTCAAAGTTTTGATCCAAAAGACACAGAGTCAAGATGTTCTGAAATCCAGTTTTAGATTGAATTTGATCTATATACATTATAAAAATATTCTAGATGATTTGTAATATCATATATATATACTATCCCCAATTATTTATCATTTAAATCATTACATTTGGATTAATTTAAAAGGTGAAAGCTTACCATTCCCAAAGACTTGGTCATGAATGAATTTTGTTCTAGTGAGGTCCAGCCACCGGGTTGGGCTTTTGATGACGATGAGATTTGATTATTTATTACTGTGTCTAGGTTTTTGTATAAATTCATGAGTAACTGATGTGAGAATTTCAGGATTTTAATTGGTATTTACATCCCAAAATTAATAAGATCTGTTGTGATACGAACCACTAGTATTACTGTCTAGATTTGAAAAATGAGATTCCATGATTTTTTTCGTAGTGTTCCTCCTATTATAACGTGAAGGTGGAACACTAGTGGAATAATGAACTATTGTTGATTCTATTGATATTTGAATGGGAATGGAATTACATAAACATGGATATTGTGATGGGGTTACCGAATTAACAGTAGGGGAAAGTTGTTTTATGGATAGAATGACAGTGTTTTCCAACATCATTCTTATATGGGAGACCTTACCATTGGATGGGTTTGGAATACATTATGTTTCAGATAACATAGTACTTCATGGAATTCTACTATCCTTTATGTTCTATTCGTTATGGAAGTGTGCAACGGTTCTAGCCAAAATTCGATTTTTTCTCATAATAGATGACCAATCTAAAATTTAGATGATGATAAGCATGATAATCAATGTAATTAAATCAAATAAAATGGAAAATAGATAAAATACCAGAACTAGAGCACGAGATCATAACATATTATTTATAATTAATTTCATCAATTAAAGAATCAAATTGTGAGAAATTATTTCTTTGTGGATGTTTCTAACAATAGATATATGTTCTAACATCATTTGATCATTTGAATTAGGAATATATTCCCTTTATTTATGTTCCATAAATGTTCCAGAAATCTGATAAATTAATCATATGAATGTCTAAGTTTTAGCCTGAAAGATCCTATCTCTTGGATTGTTCACCATTGATCTATTCTAGAATTACTACCAAAAGATTCTCTTTTGTCTATCTTAACTCAAATGTGATAGGTGGAGGATATTTTCTCACCATTATTGGAAGAATTTTTAGTTAACTAGTCTCTCTAGGGCTTCAAGTGGATTCTTTAGATTCATTGTTCACAAAAAAAACAAATGAATTATCTCCAGAGAAAATAATATAATTTGGTTTAATACCACTATGGTAAAAAATAAATAATTTCACAATTACCCTTTGTTATTTCATTAATATCTTATGAAACCCCATGCAAAAAATAATAATAAAATTATTATTATTATTTCCAAACATACACATAACATGGGAATTAAATTAAATATTATTTAACCAAATAATATTCAATATATTTTATTTCTAACTACACCAATAAACAGAGTCCTTTGTTCCACCAGAATATTTATCGATCATTTTATAATGAGTATTTATACAGTAAATAAATATAACTTCATTATTATACAATAAATAAATAAATATTATATTCACTAAATATAAATAATTATTTATTAAATATTCCACTCACATAATATTCTGTAAAATAAATGGTGATGGAATAAATGATATCCAAAAAACAAGAATAATTATTAATCTAATTGAGAGAGTCATATGTATTAAACTTGTTAAATAATAAATAAAAACATTTTATATAAATAATATAATGGATACACTTATTGTATGACCGTCTAGGATTCTTTATTATTGACATTCGACAAAGCATCTTAAAGACCCCAAATAACATCTAGAAACACTCCAAGGAAAACATAGAGAAAACATTAATGTCCTAATGATAGAATATATCATGGGGATTCTTACTATGTAATATAATTTCTTTATCCAGATATCTCTGAACAACCAAGTTGCATGCTTGTTCCATCAACATATGAGCTACATGTCTCTTCCATTGAACTTCCAAAAATCAAAATTCTTATAGAACACCATGGATAAGGATTTATTCATACCTTATAATTTACATTGAAAGAGCAAAAATATCAAAAAATATAAATAATAGAAGTGGTAAATCCTCTATTGCGTTATTAATTAATTTAATATTACTTTTGACACACCCAATGTATCCTAACTCACCACGAACACATGTCATAATGGTTTTCACCAATAAAGAAAACTACATAACTTTTAATATGAATTAATAATAATATTAATGTGTACATATCAAAACACACATCCAAAAATAAGAACATATAATTACACATATTAATGTGAATTATCTAATAGAGTGTCTCATTCTTCTAAAATTCTATTCTGAATATTACCAATGGTGTATTCCATGATAAAGTGATGCAATTTCAAATGAGTTTCCCCCCTAATACATAATATAAGTTTTTTCTCTGAAATGATATCGTCCAAATATAGAAAATATATTTAAGAATACTTTCATTTAACTTTTGGGTTCTCATCATAGTGAATAACTGATATAACCTTTCCCTACGAAAACTACTCTTTTTTACATTATAACATAATATGTCATGTAGAATAAATAACCTTATGTGATGAGAATATTATTATTATTCCAAAAAATGAATACAATTTATCACAATGTACACAAAATTTGGTTCTATGATACCAACTCTAATAAAATCCCACTTACACTAGAGCCAACTATGAACAACCTTTAGTCTGTAAGCTCTCACATGATACTCATGTTTCTAATGAGATAAACATTTTGTCAATGGTACACCATGTTTTCCTCTAGTGTCAATCTTCTTATGACATCATAACTACTATTTGAAAAATATATCATGAGGTGATACTTATAGATTACGGTCATTGTTCATTAGTTTGATCTTGGCTATTTTAGAAGAGGCAACATTGTAGTATTATAACCATATAATGTGATAGGATCTTTACTCTTAGGTACCACATCAGGCCCATAGAATTTTTTTTGTATTAAAACTAATTCCTTGTATGCATATGAAGCTACTATATACTAAGCATCCATTATATAATCCACAAAAACAAGGTTCTTGGAACTGTTCCAACTCAAACAACTTCCACTAGTATAGAAAAAATAATGCTACTGTGATTTTAGATCATTACAATGTGTTTTAAAACTAGAATAAATATATGCCCCAATGACTATATACTCATCTACTCTATATGAAAAGAATATATCCTTATTTCATATTAGATACATGAGGATATATTTTAAAATATGGTAATTTGGTTCTTCTAGATCTGATTGATATCTTCATACCATGCTTAATGCATAAGAAAAAATAATAATAATACATTACATGGAATTTATGATTGATCTTATTGAAAAATATTATGATATATTACTCATTATCTCTTTCTATTATTGTTTTAGAGCACACATTTTCATAGAATGATGTATACCATTCTAAAATAAAACCAATCCCATATTGTATTGTTCCATACTAAATCTTTTTAGTATCTCCAGAATGTATATACTTTGAAATTTTCCAATGAGCCTCTTTGTTTAGTCATGAAGGAAATTCATACATAGAATACATGATGCTTCTCCTAAGTGATTCATAATGAAATAATTTTCTAACCAATCATTAACAGACTGTAAGATTGGTATGAAATTTCTTGTAATTAATATTTTATAAATGTATACCACTAGGATAAGAACAACATTTCAACTAATACTATTGTAAATACAAGTCTCACATTAATTCTTAATGAATCAAAATTCTTTTATAGCATAATATAATCGAATTTTTCATGACCAAGATTCCTTATTCAATAAATAAATTGATCTCTATAACTGGAAAATTCATTTTTATGACATGGAGTCACAAAATCTTCCGATCGTGTCATATAGAAATCTTCCTAATGTTTCCCATTAAGGAAAGATGTTTTGACATCCATCATCCAAATTTCACAGTCATGGTAAGTTGTTATAGTATGTAGATTTATGATGTATTTAAACATGGAAACTGATGAAAATGTTTCAATTTTTTCAATTAATTAACATACTTTAAACCCATTATCCAATATCCTTGATTTATTGGAATTTACTTTACCATCCATGTTTTGTTTTATCGTGAATACCCATGTTCACCCATTGGGTTTTCAATCCACTGACACTTTGACTAGAACCCAGACTGGTTTTTGATAGATGGTATCCATTTCATAATTCATTAGTTCTTAGAAACTTTCTACTATTTAACTATATAATTATAATTTCATAGAGGGAGTTTCATCATTATCAACCAATAATGAGTCATTATCATTGGTGACTAGAAAACCTTATCTCTCCAGTTATTTTACCTCACATGTGCATTTACACACTAATTGTGTTTTATGTACAACTTATTCCATATGGAGTAGTGGAAATATTATATATACCAACTCTTGTATATCTTGAGAATCATCTTTATCGAAGTCAATATTTCTCCCACTAAGCATTTTTAGGATGCGATCCATCTCAACAAAGATGGGTTGTCCGACAACAATTACATTCTTGTCTAAGGGGTTTTATAGGTTTTATCCCTATGTTTCCATGTCATACCATCTAAAGATACCATTTTTTCTATAGGGTAATAGTTTTTTAGAAGGCCTCAACAAATTCTTTTCAACCCCATATATGTGTGTGGTATAAAAAGAGTGTCTTTCCACTCCATAACTTGAATGGAATTCCATTTTGTAGTATAGTTGGCACTCATTTTAATGTAAGTGACACAATTTGAAATTCATATCCCTAAAAGGATAATAGAATATATGAATTAATCATTATCAAACATACCATGTCTAACAAGGTATGGTTCCTATTTTAAGTAAGATTATTCCACAATAGAGTGTAAGCTCTATTATGTTGCGATAGAATCCAAAAATCCCCTAGATTGTTGATAAAATCTTTGTTATAATATTCAACACCTAAATCCAATCAAATATTATATATCTTATTTCTAAGTTGATTATCTATTTCATTATTGAAATACATGAATTTATCAAAGGACATAGACTTATACCTTATAATGTATACAAATACACATCTACTTCATTCATCAGTAAAAGTTATTATATAAGAATACCCACCTATGGATTTTAATTGAAATTTTCTAAACACATCATTGTGTACCAATCATAGAATCTTTGTGGCACTTTCACCCTATCCATAAAATGATGGTTTGGTCATCTTATCTAGTATTTTATCATTCCATTATCAGGTGGTTTTTCTGTAGAAGGGTTCAGATAATAATCTTGATAGATCTTTATCAAATGCTTCTCGTTTACCTAACTAATCTAGTTATGTCATAGCTGGGTGTTATATGATTCATTTGAACATGAAGATTTATCTATTGCTAATAATAGGTTATCATAAATTTATACCTAAATAAGATTATTCAAATATGATATACAATAACCTATATTATCTTTATAAAAAACAAATTTTATTTACAAAAATTAATATAAAACCATATGCATCTTAACATGATATAAAAATTTTGTTCTTGGTAGAAATAGGTATATAATATTAATCCATTATAACCAATATCATAACCTATTTAAATGAAAGGTGGTAGTATTTAATGGATAGAGTAGTCATCCTTGCACCACATGGAGATTGAAAATCCACACATCCACTTGCAATATTTCATAATCTACATTGTTCTTTTATTTAGATAGTAATTCTAGCACCAAAAGATATATCTAATACCCAATATGTAAATATTTAAGGATTAAAATTAATATAAAAACATACCAGTATAACCCTTTTGCATTTTGGGTACAGTTATTCTACTAGTGGCCTTGATTGACACCTGAAAAATGTACTACCTCCTTTTACTTTCCCTATCTCTAGATATTCCTCTTATTGGAAGGATAGAGTTCGAGAGATTTAAACATGTTATGATTTAGGGGACTATTTTCCTTATTATTTTTATAATTCACTATATTGACAATAGGTTTTACATTCCCCATTTCCTTATCCACTTGGTGAATTAATTTAAAAAGTTTTTGAAAGACTATTCCCATTATTTATCATGTTGTAGTTTATAATAGAATTAGATAAGGACTTGGTTAGGGATTAATGTATAAGATCTGTGTAAAACTCATCTAGGAATTTAATCAATAATACATATATGACATAATGTTATCCAGTAAATATAACTACATGAGGCCCAACTTGTAGTGACTATAAAATATTAGTTATAAATAGAGCATTAGAGATATTATATATCTCTTTTCACACATTCTCTTGATAGATTTCCTGAAGGTGAGACATAATTATCTAGACATCTGTGTTATCAGGTTGCTTCAAAATCTCAATGGTCATATATGATAGCATGAGAAATTTAGAATCAATAGCATCATTAAAATGTTTCAGAGAGAGAAAACTCTTCCTCAGTAGCCTAATTATAAATGTAATTAGAAATATGTTCTTCGAACACATTAAATTTCTTTTCACAATATGTAAATTGTGTATGCTACTTTTCCACTATTGGAAATTTGATCTAGTGAGAAGGTAAACATTAAAAAGTATTGAATATAATGATTTGATTGAAGTAGTTTCATTATTGTTTCTACAAACAATATTATCATAATTTTAGTACTTTATCATATAATAATTTGAAAAATAAATAAATGTTATATTTGCTAATATCCCACTATTTTATCGAAAACCAATATTCCTACCCATTGGATTTAAAATATCATATTTCATGTAAATTGTAGTGTAAAGGATCAAAATTACTTTTAACATTACCCCAACATTGTTTTTTCAAGAAACTAGAATGGTTTTAGGTAGGAATTTCAAATTAAAACTAAATCAACTCACAATTTCTTTATCTATTGAGTAAACTCTCGAATCTTAAAATCTAAAAATGTTTTTTCCTCAACCCCTGACACTATGTTATACCATGTCCTTCTGTGGTAGTCGACCCTTAATGTTAACTATGTTAATTTATCCTAAACATTTATGTTATAATTCTCCAAAAATTGAAAGCGCCCCAACTATGGCCGGTCAAGAACATTAAACTATGGTTTGATTTAATCTAATTTAGTGGAAGGCTATAATGAATTTATATATATAATTGAGGGATTTTATATTTTTTTAATAAATTTACAATTGTTAACTTTGATACATGATCGTGTAATTTATACTTAAAAAAGATGATTTTTTTCATAAAATATTTTAAAATTGGAAAAATTGATTTATTTTTATTTTTTCAATAAAAGTAATATTAATCATGTTTTGAGAAAAAGGTCACTTCTAAGAACACAATTACTTCTGTCAAAATTATGTATTTTTTATCAATATGTTTACATTATATAGTCTCATTGTCCTTAATTTTAAATAGTTTTAACTTTTATTCATACATAAAAGATTAATGGATAAGCGATCATTGTAATTTCTAAATAATAATAATATTAGTATATCAATGTATGTTAAAACTCAATGTTGAGTGAAATAAAAGCTACCAAAGAAATTAAATCTATTTGTAAAAATATATTTCATAAAATACCAGGGTGTCAAATCACCCCTGAATGGAATATTCCAACTTTTTTAATTATGAATACAATAAAAATTTTGATGGAGTTTTTGGTGGAAAAAGATTAGGTGGATAATTGTTAAACTAGATAGAACATAGTCGGTTCCATGATTCGTCTCTTTACAGATAAGACATTATTTCTTATAGGATGCACAAGTTTACAATTTTTGTGGGACTGTACTGAGCCCTTTATATTATTTTACTAATTTTAAAAAAATTTATAGGTTTTATTTATTATATTAATCATGTTATCAATTTTATATTTCCTTTCCGTATTATATTAGTGTTTGAGGATGTTTTTTTCTATACATGTTTGTTTGGGTAAGCCCTCTCCCATGCATGATAAGAATAATTTCTTCTTGTCTCTAGCCCCTAGACTCTTATAGGTGGGTTTTGGGAGTCACAAAAAACATTATGCTTTCCAGTAGGTCTCTAATGGTCCTTCTCTAGATAACAACCCATGTACCTTGATTGATATTTTTTTATTATGAATCCACTCCGAGATATTAATTATGAAATTATTATCTCTCCATATAAAAGACATGTGATATTCTTGTCCATATATTTCAATGAAATATGATGTATTCATCAACATGGTATATTTATTTTCTATGAATTGAAAATTCAGGAATTTGATATATGGTAATAACATAACCTAGGTCACATGGTCAATCAATGTAATTAAAAAATTAACAAATGATCATTTTTATTTGAAGGTGAAGTGGCTTGTGTAAATTGCTATACAAAAACATATATTTAATAGATATCATACCAAATCCCATTTTACACTGAGTAGTACTGATACTTTGATATAAGACACTCTTTTCATTAATTTTATGATCTAGATAGCCATATTTATTTATCACTGCTATAAAGGCCCACCGGTTCAATCTTTGTGGTCAATTTACTAGGGATTAAATTTGAATCAGAAGGATTATCATATTTTTTAAAATATGTTGAAAAACTGTTTTATATATGGATTTACGTGTTATATCATATGTTTAAATACAAGTTGAATATTGAAGATATCATTCAAAAAGTTTTCTGGATGTTATCCTGATGATTTTTTGATATTATTTCACGTATTATCATATATGACATAGAATATGGTTAAATAGACCTATTTATTTTGGGATTAAGTGTAATTAGAATATTAAAAAATTATTTACAAAATCTTTTAAAAATAACTTTAGTTTTGGTCCATATCATAAATTATGATATAAATATGTCATATGGAATGAGATGAATATCCTAGGGTAAGTGATATACTTTTGTTATATAGGAAATTTTATATGATATATGCTTATTTTATGGATTCAAATGAAATTATTCTATATAATTATAGGAAATCAGATGCCATTTTCGTTCATATGATGAATGAATATATCGAAAATTAACATTGTGATATATCTTAGAGGTAATGAGATATTATTTCTTTCAACTTCGTTCTATAACCTACAATATCATGTAATATAATTGATGTATACCAGACTGGGTGTTATGTGTTAATTTTGATGTAAAAAATCACATGAAACATATCATAAATATGTTTATTAATGTCTTGTGATCAACCCATGGTACCTTTTTAATTTCGAAACAGGGTTCCTGATGAATGTGTGGGTTGGGTGATATGGTTTTGTTTTGTTATTTTAAAATTTTAATTCTATAATGTGTGTTTTGTGAGGGTGTCATTTGTTGTTGAAAGGAATGTTTATGTAGGTTTACACTTCCCTTAAAAAATATATAATACCCAATGAGAGTCCCTAAAGACACTATATGGTTATACATAAAATTGATGGCGGTGGGGTCTGTACTATGTGATGGGATACAGACCCTATGCCCAAAACCTTCTTCATCTTCCTCGTTATCCCATTGAGGTTCTAGACAAATATAGATAATGATAGATCCCATGAAAATTTATAATTATTTAGTTTTAACCATTAATAAACAATGGAGGATGTATTTTTTCTCTATTGTGATATTCGTTACAAATAGAAAAGGATTATTGTTGTTTGGATCATAATGTAAGTTATTCTTCAGTATTATTCCTTTATTGGATATCGAAACTTCCCACATCTTTAATATTGGTCTTCTTTGAGATTATTTTGATAACTTATCTTTCTGTTAATAATTTTTATTTTACCCCTTAAAATCCCAAGAGTTTCATGAAGTCCATGGCTATAAAAGTTATTTGGTTTCATTGAATTATTTGGATTTATCATTTTTTTCAACATTTATGTATTCTTTCATTTTAATAATTCTGTTTAGAATTCATGAATTATAAATTTTTATGATTTGAATTAATTGTGGTTAGTTTACCATCTTCTATTTTATTATTTAAAGTTTACTTTATAGTATCATGTTTCATTCATTAGAGGGTAATGCCTCATGTTTTGGTTATTTAACCATTTACACTGGTCCTAAACTCGTGGACAAATTGATTCATGATTGTGGGGGGGGGGGGGGTTATCAATGGTTTTACCTATTTATAAGAGTGGTACAAGTGAAATGTTTTCATGATAAATTTAAATGGAAAAAATTGTATATTTTAGTGAATATATTAATTAAATAGGATTCAGTTCATAATTAATTGATATATTATTCTAGATTGGAAAATAAGATAACATAATGATTGTATGGATATTGGAATTCCTTGAAATCAACAAAAAACGTTGTCTGAAAAAAATTAAGGAAACATATTTTATTTTATCACATTTGGAATAATATTTTTGTATAAGGGATTGAAAAATAGAAGATATATATGATGAATCATATTCATAATGAGAAATATAAATCATATATATTTTTTAAAATTTTATAATTTATGATTTGAATTTTATAAGAGAAGGATGTTAGTATATCAAAATTTATTCCATTATAAAATAAAGAGTTTCTAAATTCTATATTGAATTTTTATGGTTCATTAGAAGAATTTTATTCATAGAAAAAGGATTTTGATAAGATGTGTATCTTAAGGGAGATTAGAGTACTAATATATTTGATTCCATATCTTATAAAAAAATTATTCGAACTTCAATGTAAAGAGTAATTTATATATATCCTAATTGACATTGTTTTTCCAGATCCCATTTTAGTGTAGGATTAATAAATGATTTCAAAATGATTTGAAAACATTGAGTAGAATAATAAGGAAAAATAATTATTTATAAAAGAATTTATCATGCCTTGGTTCACACAAAATATTCAAAATAAAATCCATGAATTCAAAAAAATGAAATATTATATAGATAATGGAAAAACCAATGATTGGAATGGATTTCATAATACTAAATCCTGAACTAGGATGCCAATATTTTTTTATCTCATTGTGTATAGATATATGGAGACATAATAACCGCATTTTCCTATCAAATCAGATAATGATATCATAGTGATATAGTGAAAAGTTTTCAAGAGACAAAAAAAACTTGTTAGTGAATGACCTCATGTCTTGTGAAAATTGATTTAAATAAAAGATATTTTTCTTTCTATATTGGTCATAGTGGTGGGAGATTTTATTTTCAATGACATATATATATATATATATTGAAAATTTCATGATTATAATCATACTATTCTATTTTTTATCATTATAAATAAATGTGTTCTCAGTTTATTTATGATAATTGGACTTCAAAATTATTACAAATGAATTTTCAATTGCATATGATAATTCTGAATATTTTTTCCATAATTTTTATATATTCATATTTGTATATAATACTTGGATTTAATTAGTTATTTTTTAAATTTATTCATTGGTAAGAAAATACATATTTACATTATTCCCCAATTTCAGTTTCAAAATAATTCATGTTGCTAAGTTACATATGAGGTTATAGGTCAAGATTTATAGTGTGTGTTTAATTTTTTAATCATACTCAATCATAAATAATATTTTGTATTTATTATTTTTTTGAATCTTAAAATAAGATATATTATTTTTTATTTATTTACAAAGAGTAATTATGGAATGAAAACTGTGATGATTTATAATATAAATTTATAAAAAACTATTCATAATTGTTTTCTAATATGGAATTTAAATTAATTAATTATTACAATACATCTTTTTAAAATATTTATTATTTCAATTTTATAATATATTTTTGGTGTGTTTGAATATATTAAAACCAATTTAAATTTATAAATATTGACCCCCTTATTTAATTTATTTCATAAATGGGTGAGAATACACATAAAAAATATATTTAAATCTATTTTTTTCTTTCAATTTTTTTTTAAAAAAATTTAACATCTGTATAATATTAGTGAATATTATAATCACAATTCAATTAAGATTAATAATATTCTGAAAATTAATATAAAAATAGACATGGGATTATGCTTTCTCATATTGTCTCAACATCGGATATGAGTTATACCACTAAAGGATATTTTTATGTATTTTGTAAGAGTAATAAATTTCAAAAAATTCCACTATTCCCATAGGAATCAAAAAATCTTATAGGAATGCCAATATCTGGGAACTATTTTACTTACATTTCAATGTAACATTTTAATTTTCATAGTTTCTTAGACTTGTATATTCTTATCCCTATTATTTTACACTTTTTATTAACTTTTACTCTAAACTTACACTCCCATTTGACTTTTTAGATCAAATAGTGCATGATTTACACCCCATTATTCAATAAAGTTTTCGAAAAATTAAAAAAATACATTTCATTTTTTATCGATAAATAAATATATTCAAGTTATGGAGACAAATGAAGAGTCTATATATTGGTATACACTATTTTCAAAAAGTATGTCTACTATTTTATAACAATAATTTCAAAATATTATGGTGAAATAATAATGAGTGAGTTTATTAAAAAATACATTGAAAATAACGAATAATGATGTTAGAGCCACTGCGGCTCCGGCCCCTTCCTCCCTGGTGGAGGGAGGGGATGATGATCCTCTTCGTCCTTCTTCTTCAAGGCCTCGAACCTTTTCTCTGTTCACTATCCCTAATACCTTCCCTCCTTTTCTGGTGATTCCACTCGGACCTAATGTTCCTGACCTCTTCAATGGGTTGCCGAGACAAGTGATTTTGATGAAAGAATTCACCAATGCTTCAGATATTAACAATCTAGAGCTCGTCACACACTTCAAGAATTGTTGACCTTTCATTGACAACATTGATCGTTTCATGGCTAAGTCTTGGGGCCTTCATGAATGTGCATTGGTTGGGCTTCTTGATAGGTATCACTTGATAATTCGTTTTTCTTCAGAGGATGACCTAATCTCTTCCTAGTCCATTGCTCTGCGCACCCTCTATGGCTGCTTCTTCTACCTCCTTTGGTGATCTTTCGAGCTCAACATGAACCGTGATGTGCCTAATATGGCCGTATGGGTATGCTTTCCTGATTTTCCTTTTCTGTTCCAAAATCCATCAATTCCTTGTATTCTAGAAAATACGGTAGGCCAGTATTTTTTGTTCTGATAGTAGAACTATCATGGTTTACTACCCGATGTCCCCTCAAATTGGTATCTAAGTTGATGTTTCAAAGCCTCCAGTGGACTGGATTTGGATTGTGGTTGTAGAGGAATTCATATGGAAGCAGCCAGTGATTTTTGAAATATGGCCTGCATTTTGTGTGAATTGTCAACAGTTTGGCCACTTTCTACCTCTAATAACATCCCGACTGAGGAGAATCAATTGCTTAGCCTTGGTGGACAAAATTAGGACACGAAAATGGCTTGATTCTATCCCGAGGAAGCCATTTGGGATAGAGCCTAATGAAGTCCCTGCTACCCCGGTTGCGATGATTCAGGTAGGGTTGGGGAGGTGTGTGGGGCTGTTTCATTGGATTTGGGTCCACCTGTGGAGGCACAATTGGTTCTGGAGTTGGGGTTATCTTCAACTGCTGTGAAGGGTGATAATACTATGGCATCAGAGCCGAGATTCACTGAAGTTTTTTCCTGTCTGAGGCGTGATTTCGGTGCCAACCCTTTGTCTAGAAGATCAGGCGAGGCTGTGTTGATCAGCGAGATTCATGAGTTGACCTCCTCTCTTTATATAGACGTTGAGGTGAGGGTCCATCCCTTGGATGTTGCTTCGGCCAACCATCTGGACTCTTCCAGTTATTCCAATAAAATTAATACGTGAATTTATGCCGGTAAGGCTCTAGGTATGGGCGGACATCCTCAATGTCCGCTTTGGGAGGATAATAATAAGCAGCCCCAATTTATGGGGCGTGGTTTTGTACAGACCATAGGCTCAGATTTTCTGGAGCAGAACCTTCCAGCTAATCCATCCTATGATTATATGGGGAAATCAGGATAAACAGTTATACAATATCAAAATTGATTTTCAGTGTTGGGGATTGAAGCGTGTCATGTGGTTGAGGAAGGGGATGAGGTGGAGGCTTCTCAAAAGGATTGGGATACTAATTCAGACTCCCTCGTTTAGTCCAAAGAAGTGGACATTGCGGATGAATATATAATATCCTCTTCTAGGAAGGGGAAGAACACCCTCATCGATACAGAGGGGCTTATTCAGCACTCTCAGAGGCCGAGGAGAGGGAAATACTATTCTTTCATGCCAAGCCCTCCCGTTTCAAGATCCTCAAGCAATGACAAGCTCCCTCATTGGTTTCCCAAGTAGTTGGAGGCAAATTCTACCAAGGAACTAGAACCCCCTTCAAGGGAATCATCTATCATCTACCTGACGAATGCTGAGAAGGAAGTTTAAGACTCTGGTATCCTCTAGAGTATGAAGGAATTAATGGAATGTGATGAGTGTGAGTTCATTATTGATGGTAACTAGGGATTAACTAACAAGGATTTAGAGGTAATTACTACACCGGAGGAGTTTGACCGGCTGAATGGGAGGCAGATTAAGGGAAATATTTCCAAGGAGCAGTGTGAATGGACTCAAAAACAACTTGGAACACTGGTACATGGTTTCAACGGGAATAATATCAATGTAGAAGAGCTCATCCAAACCTGGGACAAGATGGTATATAATTTTTAATACCAACTCAATGATGATTTGGATGAGCAGGTTATCATCATTAAATGGAGTTTCCCAAAAGGTAAGGTCTCTAAAAGGCTTAAACTACAAATCATATATTCAAGTATGACATATTATGTTGCATGACTATCATTCAATACTTTTATGGTTTCCCACATTTACTTAAAAGTGTAATCTTAATGAAAACAAATATCATTTGGGTCATCATAGGCTACAAAAATTCATAGATAATTCCTCGATGGACTATCAAGTATAATAAATTATGTATCGAGTAAAGGAATTTTTTTTAGATTGTTATTGATTATATCAATAGAATTAGAAGGCATTGTGATCAATAATATACACCCTATGATTATTGAAGATATATTTGAACATTAGTATTAGGACATGAAAATATCTAATATATGAGAATTCATACGATAGGCTAGTGATACGAAATCACATTTTGACAAATTATTATGTTCATATGATAAGATGTATTTATAAGAAGGATTACGTTTACATACATTATGAATTAATTTGAGGAAAAGGATTTCATTTGAAAAAATAAACCTCTATATGATGCTAAATATCTTATACCATAATATGAGATTTTATAAATAAATACATTTTTTATATGGGGAAGTCTTTCATATGATATTGAATGAAATTAATAAAAAATGCCAAATCCTTACTTATTATTTTAATGCTATAGTGGGAGGATATTAACAATTAATACGATGGTGAACCTCTCATATGATGTGGAAGTCATTTATACAAATCCGTTTTGTTCTACTATGAGGTGTTAAACCTACCATAAAAAGTGATAGTAGTCTAAAATTTTACAATGTCGAGACACCTATGGATGATATGAAAACAATAAATTTTGAAAAAAAATTAAATTTGAATATACCCATGCATATTAATTATCAATTATACATCAAGAAATATTCTGGTTCATTCTAAGGGAATATTAATTCCACTCATATTGATTAATTGAAGAGTTTGGCATAAAAATTTATTATCCCACATTTCAATGCAAGAATCCCTTAACATGTTGATGAAATAATCAAAATGATTAAACAGATAAGAATTTCTTGCAGAAAATTAGATCACAAAATTTATATAACAAATAAATAAGAATAAAAGTTGTTGAGTTCTAAGGGAGTTTTAAATAGTGAACTTGACTCAATTTAAATTATTTTGAATGAGAGAGTTTTATAGCCTGACATTTTAAAATCGATTATTTTATTATTTTCAGGGAATTGGATTTTTTTTTGTGGAGGTTACGGTTGGGTTACTAGTTTAAATTTTCATTTTTTTAGTTTTCAAGTGGAAATTTGTCTTGTGCATAGTTTGGGTGAACTAGTTGTGAAACTATGTGCCCCCCCCATGTAATTGTAAATGTATTTTTAGATATCGTGATTAATGTGAAAGTGTATCCAACCATTTTGTAAACCATGCGTTAACTGTAAAGGAGGTTCTATCAATGAGGAAATTGGATGCCGAATAGTTTTCATACGGTTTGGAAAACAGTTTGGACTAACCGTGCGAGCTGCCCAGATTCTTAAAATTTCAAAATTCTATATTTTCTTCTCCGTGTTTAACCCTAAATTATTATTTTGACCCTTTTTTAGAATAGTCACACTATTAGGACCTCCAATCTGTCTCATCTATTCCTCTCTTCCCTTTTTGAATCCCCTTGAATGATACATAGTAAGATTCCTTCTATTTTGGTTGATTTATCCTTTTCTTGCCTCTTATATATTAATATCTCAATCTCTATTAGTGTGGTTTCCCTATTTGATGAACGCTATGGGTTAGTGTTGTTTTTTAGTTCAATCTCATTGATTTAAGGGGTTTAGATAGTGCCTTAATCATGGATCTCCATGTACCAGCCCGATATTTTATGAGAAATAATATTTTTAATTTCTTTTATGTCTTTTTTTGTACACTTCACCATGATTATCTTGAACTATATGCAACACCTTATTATATTTTACTATAGGAAAACAGTATTCTTGGATTGTGTTGCACGAAAGAGCGACCTTCCTTAGTAGCTTGTGTTGTACGCAATACCCAGTTTCACTAAACAATGATATATTGTTATGAACTAACTGTTATGAATAGTATTAACTTCAATTTAAATTTTATTACCTAATAATTCATCTTAAACATATTCTAGAACAAGGTATGAGAATAAAATAAATTTTTCGTTAAAATAAGTATTTTTTAAAAAAATGCAGTTTTGCCGCCTTTTGATGGTGCACCGACATAAACTCTAGTTTTTGATACATTTATAATATAAATTAGATAAAATTAACTTATTCATTGCAATAAGGATATAAAAATTTACTTTGGATAAAATTTTTATATATTTCTATTAACTTTCGTATTTTGATGAATTGTAAAAATACGCTAATTTTTAAAAAAAACTTTTTTAATCAAGATTATTTATATGGTTAAATTATAATATTTAGTGGTTTTAAAGTATAAATAGAATATATTTTTACCATTATATATAATTCAAGTCATTATCAACAATTTTACATATAATTCATAGGTAAATTCATCTCAATCTTTTGCAATGTTTTAACTTTTAAAACCCAATTTCTCAACTGTGGGATTAATTTTAAATTAAATACTGAAACTTGTATGTTTTGAATTTGAAAAAATGGAGTCATGATTTGGAATAAGTAGGTCCAAATTATGCTAATAGTCTACTTCTTATTTTTATACATTTTGAATAGTATCTACGGTAAAGTTTATTTACTACAATTAATGGTAAATCGAGTAATTAAGGGTAAAAATAAGATTATAAAATTACACTAACACCTGCTAAAATTCTATTAGACGAATAAAAGTCGAACTATATCACATAAGGGTCAGAATAGATTAATTTCATGGACTTTTGAAATTGAATATGATGTAATTATTATTAAAAAAAATTTTACAACATATCACTCTCTTATATCTTATAAGTGTAATAATTTTAATTTAGTGTTAAAATTCAAAAAACATCAAACATAAATAGTCACCAGAAAGATAATAAAATTATATACACAATGTAAATTTATTTAAAATTTATAGGTATTAAATAATTATAATTAATTGTGGTAGAATAGTGATACAAAAATTGTTTATTTAGTGAAAAATAAATAATACAGCTTTTATTAAACTAATAGTGACCATAAAAGCCACAAACACCTAACCAAAACTTATTTTTCTTGTAAATGTAAAACATAAGAATACAATGTTATATTATTTGACCATTTTGAGCCATATGAAAGCGATTATGACACTTATATTATTTTAATTTAAATGATGTCAAAGTTGTCACATTGATAATTTAATAAATATAACAATTTAAATGTTGTGATTTTAAGATGATAAATTCGATTAAAAGTATACTTATGAAAGATATTATATTTATCTGTATAGTAGTTTTTTTTAATTTTTATGCAACAAATAAGTATATTAAATAATTATACAAAAATGTTGTAGTAATTATTATATTAATAGAAATATCAAATAAATGGTTTTAAAAATAATAAAATAAATTTTATATCAAGATATTAATGTGCATGATGAATTTTCATAGATAAATATGACAAGTTAGGAATATATTAATTTTTTTTGGAAAATATCTTCGGTGTGGCTTTAATTTAAATTCAAATAATTGAATAGTGTCAAAATTGACACTATTGATATTTTATAAAAATAACATATTATTATATTGTTTAAAAATCATAAATTTTTAAAAAAAAATCAAATTAAAAATTATATGGTCGAAAATGAAATAATGTATCTAATTATGGAAAATTCACATAACATAACTAAGTATTTATAACAATTTATAAATTATAATATTATTAGCACAAATAAAATTAAATATATTAAATAAGGATAAATAAAAATGATAATGTTTAAAATAAACTTGAAACATGTCAAAATATTATTGGTTGATAATATTACAATCCTATCTCATCTCATCTTAGAATTGAGTCATTTTTTGAAGTTTTTATGTGGGGTTTGAATTTATTATAAATTAATGTTTTTGAGGTTTCCAAAAGTACCCCTCTCATCTCTTATAAAAGGGAACCTCCTCCCTATCCACTTCACACCATTTTTGAGCTTTAAAATTCGTACAAACCCTACCCATTTCACATCTCAACTTCCATAGAAACCTACTAGAGTTCCTAGTCATTTTCAAAGTCTAGCTTTAGTTCCCTAAGAGGAGGATAAGAGGAGGCGCGTCGAAGAAGAGGTAATATCCTTTACCGATTCTTTCAAACTTATTTTTTCTCTTACTTATTCTATATTAGTTGTTTAATTTTTATGTAATAACTCCAGTATCACTTTTATACTAATACGTTATTACGAATGTGAAATAACCATATTATATCTTCTATCCATCCGATGAAAAAAATGAAATCACCACGTGTGCGTATGTACGGCTTACCGACTCCACGCCATGGTGTAATCTTTTATTTCATAACTAACATACTTGGATGGGTATAAGGATAGAAGAAATAACCATATATGATTATTTTAATGTGATATTTATTCTGAAATATTATACACCATACACTTCAATACAATTCCACAATCATGGGAATGATATCATCGCTCGTGCATATGTACGGCCTACCGCCTCCACGATGTGATGTGACTCGTTCTACATGATCTTCATTGAATAATGATTACATAAATGAATTCAATGAATAAATATGATATATATACCACAATAATACCATTATTTAAATGAAGTGTCTATAACCTAAAAAAGAGGCATAAGAATTTATTCGACAAAACCCACATAAAAATATAAAGCAATGAACACCCGAATAACAAGTAGTAATGAAATATTACTAATAAGAAGATAATAATATGACCATATATGATATCAAAACTATGAATATGATTCTGGAATAAGTCAATTACATTATTCAAATCATTATACAGGAGTTTTATATATGTACAAAAGAAATATCAAACCTATGGTAAGGGATAATTTTGCAAATCTCATTTTTATTTGAGATTGCTTATACGTAAGTATTTACTAGGGTTATATTTATCATCCATTTCCCTGTTTTGTATAAAAAAAGTCATAAAGTGTTTAATATTTTTCCATGTATGTTTAAATTCATGTTTACCACTTTTGGACTTTTACTATGTAGTATCGTAGGAATCTTTCTTTTTTTTACCATACGAGGCACTTTTTGACTTTTCCAAAAAAAGTACAAGAAGAATGTTTCTTATCGTATACAGCATGAATGGATTTTTATAGTTTCATAATTCCTTATTTTCATCAAGTTTAATCTACTTTATTTGATGATTATTTTAAAAAAATGTATTTCTTTTAAAATTACATGTGAATTTTGTGAAAATAAAATGATTTTGAAGAAGAAAGGATATTTTCATCAAGATAAAATTTCAAGTATTTTATCAAAACTATTTCCCATATAAGATGAAATTATTTAGTATTATTATGTTTCATATATAATATATATATTATTTACATTGTTTAATTTTTCTGATGATGAAATGATATCCATTTGTTATATATGGATTATGTTATGATTGGATGATGTTTATGAAACCCATTTTATTCATTGGGTTATGATGAATGATTTATGTTTATTTTGTGGCACACGTAAGAATGATTTCATTATGAGATGGGTGGGTCCTATATCTCCCTCCGATGCATTGGGTAAATTTTTATATCTCATGAGATAGACATGGCTGGAATGAAAAGTAAATATGGTTCAGTAATACAGGGCTGGAATGGAACGTAAACCAAGTTCAGTAATGGACTCTGTCCACTATGATGGTCTTAGCGGCAATTCTTTGACTACTATGGAAATCATAACATGATCTTAATGGGTTTACACAATTACATGTTTTATTCCCATTCTATTTTATCATGATTAATGTTCCTTTATGATCTATTCCTTACATCCGGCCATGATTTATTTCACAACTCATCATTTTGATGTTTAAACATTGGGTTATTGTTTTTAAGTTCAAGTGTATATGGTTTCTTTTATTTTCTCCATGCATACCCTCACTGAGCATTTGAGCTCACCCTTTTTATGTTTTCTTTTCCCCAATATATAATGAATGGTTTTAGATAAGAAAACAATAAGGGGAAGATCTTTATGGGAGGTTTTGAAGATCTTTCACTATGATTAGAATATTATGTTCTGAGTTTTCAAAGACATTAAACTATTACGTTCCTTGGCTATCTTTTTTTATGTATTAAGTATTCCACACAAGTAATTTAACGTCCATGTACATCAAGCTTGGGTCTCTACTATTGGTATCAGAGGAAAGGTTTATGTAACCTTTGGAACGTAGGATGCGAAATATTTAGTGAGATCCCTAGAGTAATTTCTAAGGTATGTCTAGGGATATTCGTATGGTTAAGTAAAATTATATCTTACAGTCCTAGAAGTCTGATAACAATCATGAATAAACTAGGATAAAACCTATGTTGTTAGAGATTGAAAGTTCCCCGCTTGATTATTCTATTTTCCTGGTATGATTTTTTCCTTTCACACTATTCTTTTTGGGTTTTAGATAATATATGGAAGCCAAAGGAACCGTGTTAATGATCAATGCACTGGTCCATGCAATGAGTATCCTTTGAAACAACCAAATGTAATGGGAAATGGAGTGCGGAATATTATTTCTATACATACTCATTCTATTAATCATTCTGGGCATCCAAATGAGCAGAGAAAGGAACAATATTCTATTGAGTCCTTCAAGAGGAAAAGTCCACCGTCTTTTAGTGGGTCTTCTGATCCACTTTTTGCTGAAAAATGGATCATTACAATTGAAAATATATTTTCCATACTTCACTGTTCATAACATGAAAATGTCATTTTGGCTGTTTACTATTTAGAAGGTGAAGCAGACTAGTGGTGGACTCTAATTAAGAATACAAGGCCCCAATATGAAATTGAATCCATGGAATTGGACGATTTCAAGAACTTGTTTTTTTAATAATTACTTCCCTCGTGTTATTTGAACAAAGATGTAAACGGAGTTCCGTGAGTATAATAAAAAGGATGACGAATCTGTTGCTATATACAAGTTGAATTTTATAAGGCTTTCAAGGTATGCATATGGCTTTTTCATCCTACATGAAAGTAAATTTGATCGATTCTTTAGTGGCTCAAAACCAAGTCTTCAAAGGGCATTTTATATAAGAGAAATCAATAGCAATGAATAAATTTTGCATTGTGATATCATGGTAGAACTGGATGTTACTGTAACATATCTATCTCAATGTTTTGACAAAAAATGAAAGATGGAGTTCAAGGAAAAATCTCAAAACAAAGGTGAAATGAATATGAATGTTTCTTTATGCTCAATGTGTGAAAAGAAGCACGGTGGAGATTTTCATAAATGTACTAGAAAATGTTTTATGTGTGGAAAATAAGGTCATTGAGCAGCTGAGTGCCGATGTAATGGGAATAGGGTAACTAATGATGTGAATAGAGAAAATACTAAAGAGAACGCACCACCAATAATTCAATGCTACAAGTGTAAGGAAATGGGGAATTATGCCAACCAATACCCTAATCCAAGGGTTAATAATGACCGACATCAACAACCTCCTAAGAAAAAGGACAATAGGAAGTCACATGAGATCACTATTTGTGATTTTGAATATAACAATGAAGTGGTGGAATGATTATGTGTATATGTAATGGGATTACAAAATAGTGTTGTGGAATCTCATTTATAGAATTATGGAATATTGGAATATCTATGTATTGGTTTCCAATAATTGTATGGTACCAATAACCATGAAAAGTTATTGAAATATATTTGGAAAGAAGATGACATGTGCATAATGATGGGATACAGAGAAAATAATATGCTTGATAGTATTAATGATCTCATTACTGATATAAGGACAAACTGACATCATGGTTTGAGTATATAGAAATTTTGGGATTTTGGTTTGTGGAAATAATTAAATTTTTACAGCATTCGTGTTTTCACAAAGGTTCTATGGTAATTCATATTTCAGTAGAATACATGACTAAGGAATTCACATGTTTGGAATGTTAACAACAAGATATATCTATTGATATATGGGAGATAAATGACGGTATTCACATGCTTCATAGATGCCCTTTCTATTAATTGTTTTCTTTATATTATGATCATTGAAAAAATTAATTTGAATAAGCCTAAATATTGGAATGGATTATGTTGGACATAAGTTATTGTTGTTTCAGGCTATAACGTTTTCTATTATTATTCTAGGAATATTATAATAATGTAATTTTAGAAAAAGAACAACTTGTAGGATGGACAACAACCTGTCACGTAGGAAAAGGATGTAGGAATTGAACCCACAATCGAAGTGCGGCAGGCCTTTATCACCTACAACCAGCCTACAGGAAGTCCCTGGTTAATAGAAATTAGTTTTATTTTATTAATTGGTATGATATATGATATATAACTCTACTTTTGGAGCCATATATAATTTATATCACCATATATGGACTCGTGTATATTTAATAACTTTTTCTAACATTTTGTTTGAGACAGATGGAATGAACCATCATTCTATCACAAGATCGGATAACACTTCATGAATAACAAATTTAACTTCAATTCTTTATGATGTGATGTGGAAATTTTTCATGGAACGACCAACATTGAGATTGCACCAAAATCAAGTAAGTATTTCTTCGAATTCAAATTATTCAACATTAGAGAAATGATATTGAAAGCCATAAATGTTTTCCTAGTACCCTCAAATCTGATTAATTTGACGGTACTTTAGATAATCAAAAATGTATTGCTTTCTGATTGTGGGCTTTTTAATAGCCATGTTCTTTACCACTCTCCATCAGAACATGATGTTTAGATTTCTCTTCCATATCTGTATTTTCACCTATGTTCTCTTATGTGAAATGTAACGCCCCGACCCCAGCTACCCAGAGCCGGTGCATTACTTCGTAACATTGGCATGATCCCAAAAGATCAAGTCTCGAAAGACCGATTAGTTTAGTAGCCTTGGAAACACTAGATACATTCATAAGTCTTTCATTACATCAAAATTAAACAAACTACAAAAAAACATGGTCTTCATAGTCCACACTCATATCTTCACTGATTATTCTTGCAAGTCAGTCATAAAATACTTCTTCACAACCTGGAAAATTTTTAAACATTGAAAGGGGTGAGCTCAAATGCTCAGTAAGGATAACAATAATGCGGAAGCTTTCATAAATAAACATTAACATTTAAGGCAATGTATAACTAAAACAAAAGCCTCTTAAACATGAACTTCAACATAATATGGCAAAAGTAAAATGAGATAATGCCATTTACTTCTTCACATGGATATTCTACTGGTCGAATAATCACATGTAATATCAATAACCACTTTCATAATGAGGGAATGTATAATGCCGGACATTCTGAAACATTTTGTCAAGGCCTCGGCCAAGACATCTAAAATGATTAAGGCCTCGGCCAAAACCATAAATCAAATTGGGAAAGGGCCTCGGCCAATTCCACGTCTAGTTGTCTCATGAGACCTACCGATGCATCGAGGAGCTATAGCGGGCTCCACCCGTCCCTTATTAAGTCCAATACATTCCTCATATGAATAGGTTTAAACATATCATAAACCATAACATAATCATATCACATAAAACATGGATAAAGGAAACATAACATTTCCACATTTCAATCACAAGATATCAATACAACACATTGATATAATAAAAATGCTTTCAAAACCATTTTCAATAAAATAAAAGAAAGTTAAAACTTTGTATTTATTTTTCATTAAAAAAGGTAAGGCTTGAAGAGGAAGCTGAAACTCAAATAGTGGTCACGGCGGTGGAGAAGTCATTGTCGCCGCATACGTATGACAAAAACATTCCATTTTGTCGTTTAGTAAACGCTTCGTATAAAAAATATTCCTTTTGAATAAACGTAAAAGTCAAAGGGGTTTATACACCGTATAAAAGAAATTTGTGTATAAAACAAAGTATGCCTCAATGAAAGGAGATTGAGACGAAGTCCTTAAAAAGATCATTTTTAAAATAAAATAGATCTATTATGTGTATTCACTATAAGTACACATAAATAATGTACAAATACAATATAGGACATAATAATATCATGACATAATTTGAAAGTAGGAGATTAACCCAAAGAATGGAAGTTGGGTTAAGGAGTTCCCTTACCTCGTGTCTGACTTGACTCAACCGTTCTTTAACCTCCTGAATAATAAACTAGAGTTAATATATACCTTATTAAGAACCATTTTCAACTTAATTATCCTTATTATATCACTTATTACAATGATATGAACATTATGTAATTATTTAAGTTAATAATGTTCATTTTGTCGGTATTTGGTTCTTAAGTCAAAAATAGGCTTCTTACACTTACATGTTGTTAATTTGGTCAAAGGTTAATTATATTCAGAATGGTATTCATGATGTAGATATCATATATGTCATATATATCCAGTACATACATTCATTTATAATATTACATCACATTTAGAGGTAAGAAATGAAATGCACCGTTCATGGAGACGGTAAGCCGTACGTACGCATGAACGCTACTTCCATTTCTATTTCATATTTTCTGGAATGGAATCATAATGATATGAGAGTATATTATAATTCCAGTATAATAACATATATAATATCATTAACTTTATCCTTCACACATCCCACATATGGTATTAACGAATCAAATCACTTTCAGGGGGCGGTAGTCCGCGCTTCCTAAAATGAAGATATCGTGTTTTACCCATAATGGAAACCATAAAGGTATGCCCAAAATGAAAAAAACAGAAGCTTAAGGAAAACATAAACATATTATATATCATATATAAAAATAGTGACATCATAATGGCCACCTTTGAAGGTGTTAAATGAGTGTTGAACAATCATCGTTTCGGGAGGCAGAATTTCGCCATCCACGGAAACCTTATGTTCTTTAACCATTTGATGTAGTTGTGTGGAAGTGTAGCTCAAAAAAATCTTATAACAACATCCTAGTATATTTAAGATACTGGTGTTGTTACAAAAGAAGTAAATAAAAAGAGTTTAGGGGGTTGGAGAAGCAAAATAAAACAAAAGAACATGAGAGAATGAATTACCTTAAAAAGTGTAACTCCTTTTTAGTTGAGCCTAAAGGCTTCCTTTGAAAGGATTCTGCCCAAAGGGAATCCTCTAGGATGAGGAGAGGGATGTGGAGAGAGCAAATGGGCAGGGTTTGGCCGAGCCAATGGCTTGAAGAGTGTGTGAAATGAGGTAGAGGTGGGGGCCTTTTATAAGAGGAGAGGAGGGGCACTTTTGGAAAGTAAAGGAACATTACATTATTTGAAAATGTGTTTCGGTTTTAAAAGGTCCCACATTGATAGAATTCGTGGATAAGGTGATAAGGCATCGAAATCCACTCATCCAATTGGTTTTTTCCATGTGTAGTTCATAGATTTTATATTATCTTTCCATTTTATTTAAATCGTCAAATAATGATGTCATCGCTGCATCATTATTATGTCATAAATAATTAAATTTATTTAATGTATAAAAATTATAAAAAAAATACTATGATATAGGAAATCTTTTTATCTTTCCAATGACTATTTATAATCAAAATTTGGACTTGTGTAACCCTACTTAAAAATTGTTTTAGTAAAACACTTTATGTTAGTGTCATTTTCACTTTAACATTAAATAAAAAGTAATTTATGTTATTTCCCAACAAAAGTGGATCCATGGGGTCCCCAAGTTAGGCCATGGCTTGTCTTGGTCGGCCATGACACAACCAATGAGGTTGGGACATGTTTCTAGGTCATTTAATATTATTAAAGTATTATTTATACCTTAAACTACCCTAATTACCACTAATCGCGATTAAGAACTTAATAAGTTACTATTCACCGAAAAATTATTTTTATCCCATTGAACCACATTTTACTTCTTAATGACAACCATGTATGTCGGATTTTTGAAAATCAAATCACAGAAGTGGTAATATTTCATTTAAACGAAAAATCAGTTATTTAACAACCACTTAGTGGTTTCACTATTCATCAAAAATTGAAGTTTTTCAGAATAAGGCCAAAATTTCACCCTAAGCTATAATTGATATTCCGAATTGAAAAATGATGTCTATTTTACAAAATTCCAAACATATTAGTTGCATTAATTAATTTTATAATTAATTCCCGCTGTCACAACAAATAGCGTGTTTTTAAGAAACAATTTATATCAAAAGATTGGCAATTGTTTATGTCCAATTTCAATGTTAAATTAATTCTAATGACCACCATTGGATAAAATGGTAAAAATATATTGTAATTATACTTTAAAACCATCAAATATTATAATTTATCACTATAAATTATTTTGATTAAAAAAGTTGTTTTAAGTATTTTTCACTATTTATAAAATTTTAGAAGTTCTCAGAAAAATACCAAAAATTCAACATAGGCTAATTTCGATATTACGAATACAAAAATGAAGTCCATTTTGACATATAAAATTTATAATATTTCAAAAATAAGGTATTACTATTCATAACGGCTACTTTGATTAGTCGCGGTGTTTTAGAACTCGAAGTTGCGTACAATGCAAGCTATTGTATTACTGAATGAGAAGCGTATCGTGGAAGCTCGGGGTGTTACATTCTCCCCTCCTTCAATAAATTGCGTCCTCGCAATTTGATATAAGAGGGTGAAAATAGAAAATACCTTTGTGGAAAACCCACATCGGAAATAAGGTTAATAAAATTTAGCCTTAATAAGAGGGAAAATGGAAATAAGAAAGTCACCACCAAATTATGATCTCGATAAGGAGAACATTGGTGGCAATTAAAGACATATAATTGGAGGAAAAACGTAAATATTTGTAGGGAGTGATTGAGGTCATCAATCACAATCAACTGTCAAATTGAGGGCCTCAAAGCCTTCAATCTATGTTGATTTAAAATATCATCAGTTCAACCAGACATAAGGTATTAGGATAACACATTTTTTTGTTTTAATATCCCTTTACTAAAGTTTAAGAATTAATTTATTCATTGAATAAGAGATAGGTATATATGTATTTATGCTTGACAATTAGAGTTTCAACCTTCAAATCATCTTTCACTCAAAAGATAATAGAACTCAAAAATATTATACTTATCCTAATTGTATAAGGTTACAAATGTTAACACATACCATTTAAATTAGTAAAATTATTTGTAATAACCAGGGGCTTCCTGTAGGCTAGTGGTAGGAAATAAAGGCCTGTCGCACTAGGATTGTGGGTTCGATTCCTGCAGCTTTGTCCGACTCGACAGGTTATGCCCCACCCTGCAGGTTGTCCTTTTCATAAAACTATAGTATTCCAAGAATAATATCCAGAAAATTTTTAACCTTAAATTTACTATCCAAGGTTCAACTTAATCCACTCCAACCTTTATAGTTATCCAAAATACCTCTATCCAGACTTTCTCTAAAAGGTCTCTTAATTCCAAAATCAATTTATCAGATTCCCCAAACAAATATTAGTTTCTCTTATTGTCACATACTAAAAATATGATTACCTTAATCATATTAAAACCTTTCTGAAATCAAAAAGTACTGCAGTACAATCCATATATATATATTACATTATTCTTATAACCAGACTATAATCCTTGAGTCCAAAAGCACCAATACATTAGTTATTCTGCTTCAACTGTAGTAACAGCATAAGATTGTCCTTGATCCCTTGGCCTTTTCTGAGGTAAGTTTCCTTGACGCTTAGGACATTCATTTGCATAATGACCCATTTCTCTACAATTGTAGCATTCAACTTTGACAGCCTCTTTCTTTCCCTTGCAATCACGTGCCTGGTGACCTTTTTCTCCACATTTATAACAGACTCCCATTCCTTTTAGGCAAGTACCAGGGTGATTCTTCCCACAATTATCACATAATGGAAAATCCTTCTTTCCCTTTTTCCCTTTATCTGTCTCTTGTTCCACCGTTCTCTTCTTCTCTTGCTTTACTTTGTTGTCATAAGACTTAGAGAATTCCTTTTCTGTCTTGATAGCACATGAGACTATATCTTCGTATGTTGAGAAAGATTGTGACACTAGAGCTCGACGGAGAAATGGTTTTAACCCATCAAAGAAACGATCAATCCTACTTCTTGGGTTACGTATATAATCTGCAGCATGCCTCGCTAACCTTGTAAAGTTAGCCTCATACTTTGCGACATTCTCATCCTCCTTCTGCCTCAGACTCAGAAATTGCCTTTCCATATCTGCTCGATGGTCACGAGGAAAGTATTTTTCTAAGAAAAGATCTTTGAACTCCCTCCATTCCATATTCGATACGTCATCATCTTCCTTTGTGTTTTGAATCAGCGACCACCACTGATCGGCATCTCCAGTGAGGCGGTAAACTGCCATGACAACCTTCTCCCTTTCACTACTCCCCAAGGCATGGAATATTTTCTCTAAGGAATTTATCCATTGCTCAGCTAATATAGGATTTGTACTCCCATTGAAGGTTGGTGGTTGTTGCCTCATGAAACGGTCTAGCATTGATCCTCCACGTTGCGGATCAGGGTGCTCCATACGAGTAAGGTTGTTATTCATAACCTGCGTGAGTTGTCCCAGTATGGTAATAAGTTGATCAGCACCAGTTGTATCTTCAGGTCCACAATAATTATCTTGAGCAGGAGGGCAATCCCTACACGAAGTTCGTGCATTGATACAGTTTCCATTCCTTCTACTAGGCGCCATTTCTAAACAATGGCATAAACTAGATTAGTTTATGAATCAAAATACATAATTCCATACTTGTAAAATACTTAACATAAATTGAACTATTTATGGATATAATCCATAATCATAAAAAGGTTTTATTTGAGGAAGTATATACTCATAACCGTTCATAGTGGTTTGTAAAGAAAAGGAGAATTATCCTAAGCGTATCCCCCGGGAGTGTCGTAACCAAGAGTGCAGCAAGGCCCGTTGTCGTGCACCAGTTCCCGTTCGAGTCTAGCTCAAAGCAGTGTTTTCGGGTTTTACCCCTAGGTACATCTGTGCCAGAGCCGCCTCTACCTGCTCGTATCCAGACAGGGATGTATTGCTTGGAAAACTCATATCATCTCTATAATACCAAAATTCTAGGAAGTTCTTCTATACTAATCCTCGAAGCCTATCTTTGGGCTATGCGTTCTAATCAGAGTTTATCTACATCTAGCTTCCAAGGTTAGTACTAAACTGCCTCTGATACCAACTGTAACGCCCCGACCCCAGCTACCCAGAGCCGGTGCATTACTTCGTAACATTGGCATGATCCCAAAAGATCAAGTCTCGAAAGACCGATTAGTTTAGTAGCCTTGGAAACACTAGATACATTCATAAGTCTTTCATTACATCAAAATTAAACAAACTACAAAAAAACATGGTCTTCATAGTCCACACTCATATCTTCACTGATTATTCTTGCAAGTCAGTCATAAAATACTTCTTCACAACCTGGAAAATTTTTAAACATTGAAAGGGGTGAGCTCAAATGCTCAGTAAGGATAACAATAATGCGGAAGCTTTCATAAATAAACATTAACATTTAAGGCAATGTATAACTAAAACAAAAGCCTCTTAAACATGAACTTCAACATAATATGGCAAAAGTAAAATGAGATAATGCCATTTACTTCTTCACATGGATATTCTACTGGTCGAATAATCACATGTAATATCAATAACCACTTTCATAATGAGGGAATGTATAATGCCGGACATTCTGAAACATTTTGTCAAGGCCTCGGCCAAGACATCTAAAATGATTAAGGCCTCGGCCAAAACCATAAATCAAATTGGGAAAGGGCCTCGGCCAATTCCACGTCTAGTTGTCTCATGAGACCTACCGATGCATCGAGGAGCTATAGCGGGCTCCACCCGTCACTTATTAAGTCCAATACATTCCTCATATGAATAGGTTTAAACATATCATAAACCATAACATAATCATACCACATAAAACATGGATAAAGGAAACATAACATTTCCACATTTCAATCACAAGATATCAATACAACACATTGATATAATAAAAATGCTTTCAAAACCATTTTCAATAAAATAAAAGAAAGTTAAAACTTTGTATTTATTTTTCATTAAAAAAGGTAAGGCTTGAAGAGGAAGCTGAAACTCAAATAGTGGTCATGGCGGTGGAGAAGTCATTGTCGCCGCATACGTATGACAAAAACATTCCATTTTGTCGTTTAGTAAACGCTTCGTATAAAAAATATTCCTTTTGAATAAACGTAAAAGTCAAAGGGGTTTATACACCGTATAAAAGAAATTTGTGTATAAAACAAAGTATGCCTCAATGAAAGGAGATTGAGACGAAGTCCTTAAAAAGATCATTTTTAAAATAAAATAGATCTATTATGTGTATTCACTATAAGTACACATAAATAATGTACAAATACAATATAGGACATAATAATATCATGACATAATTTGAAAGTAGGAGATTAACCCAAAGAATGGAAGTTGGGTTAAGGAGTTCCCTTACCTCGTGTCTGACTTGACTCAACCGTTCTTTAACCTCCTGAATAATAAACTAGAGTTAATATATACCTTATTAAGAACCATTTTCAACTTCATTATCCTTATTATATCACTTATTACAATGATATGAACATTATGTAATTATTTAAGTTAATAATGTTCATTTTGTCGGTATTTGGTTCTTAAGTCAAAAATAGGCTTCTTACACTTACATGTTGTTAATTTGGTCAAAGGTTAATTATATTCAGAATGGTATTCATGATGTAGATATCATATATGTCATATATATCCAGTACATACATTCATTTATAATATTACATCACATTTAGAGGTAAGAAATGAAATGCACCGTTCATGGAGACGGTAAGCCGTACGTACGCATGAACGCTACTTCCATTTCTATTTCATATTTTCTGGAATGGAATCATAATGATATGAGAGTATATTATAATTCCAGTATAATAACATATATAATATCATTAACTTTATCCTTCACACATCCCACATATGGTATTAACGAATCAAATCACTTTCAGGGGGCGGTAGTCCGCGCTTCCTAAAATGAAGATATCGTGTTTTACCCATAATGGAAACCATAAAGGTATGCCCAAAATAAAAAAAACAGAAGCTTAAGGAAAACATAAACATATTATATATCATATATAAAAATAGTGACATCATAATGGCCACCTTTGAAGGTGTTAAATGAGTGTTGAACAATCATCGTTTCGGGAGGCAGAATTTCGCCATCCACGGAAACCTTATGTTCTTTAACCATTTGATGTAGTTGTGTGGAAGTGTAACTCAAACAAATCTTATAACAACATCCTAGTATATTTAAGATACTGGTGTTGTTACAAAAGAAGTAAATAAAAAGAGTTTAGGGGGTTGGAGAAGCAAAATAAAACAAAAGAACATGAGAGAATGAATTACTTTAAAAAGTGTAACTCCTTTTGAGTTGAGCCTAAAGGCTTCCTTTGAAAGGATTCTGCCCAAAGGGAATCCTCTAGGATGAGGAGAGGGATGTGGAGAGAGCAAATGGGCAGGGGTTGGCCGAGCCAATGGCTTGAAGAGTGTGTGAAATGAGGTAGAGGTGGGGGCCTTTTATAAGAGGAGAGGAGGGGCACTTTTGGAAAGTAAAGGAACATTACATTATTTGAAAATGTGTTTCGGTTTTAAAAGGTCCCACATTGATAGAATTCGTGGATAAGGTGATAAGGCATCGAAATCCACTCATCCAATTGGTTTTGTCCATGTGTAGTTCATAGATTTTATATTATCTTTCCATTTTATTTAAATCGTCAAATAATGATGTCATCGCTGCATCATTATTATGTCATAAATAAGTAAATTTATTTAATGTCTAAAAATTATAAAAAAAATACTATTATATAGGAAATCTTTTTATCTTTCCAATGAATATTTATAATCAAAATTTGGACTTGTGTAACCCTACTTAAAAATTGTTTTAGTAAAACACTTTATGTTAGTGTCATTTTCACTTTAACATTAAATAAAAAGTAATTTATGTTATTTCCCAACAAAAGTGGATCCATGGGGTCCCCAAGTTAGGCCATGGCTTGTCTTGGTCGGCCATGACACAACAAATGAGGTTGGGACATGTGTCTAGGTCATTTAATATTATTAAAGTATTATTTATACCTTAAACTACCCTAATTACCACTAATCGCGATTAAGAACTTAATAAGTTACTATTCACCGAAAAATTATTTTTATCCCATAGAACCACATTTTACTTCTTAATGACAACCATGTATGTCGGATTTTTGAAAATCAAATCACAGAAGTGGTAATATTTCATTTAAACGAAAAATCAGTTATTTAACAACCACTTAGTGGTTTCACTATTCATCAAAAATTGAAGTTTTTCAGAATAAGGCCAAAATTTCACCCTAAGCTATAATTGATATTCCGAATTGAAAAATGATGTCTATTTTACAAAATTCCAAACATATTAGTTGCATTAATTAATTTTATAATTAATTCCCGCTGTCACAACAAATAGCGTGTTTTTAAGAAACAATTTATATCAAAAGATTGGCAATTGTTTATGTCCAATTTCAATGTTAAATTAATTCTAATGACCACCATTGGATAAAATGGTAAAAATATATTCTAATTATACTTTAAAACCATCAAATATTATAATTTATCACTATAAATTATTTTGATTAAAAAAGTTGTTTTAAGTATTTTTCACTATTTATAAAATTTTAGAAGTTCTCAGAAAAATACCAAAAATTCAACATAGGCTAATTTCGATATTACGAATACAAAAATGAAGTCCATTTTGACATATAAAATTTATAATATTTCAAAAAGAAGGTATTACTATTCATAACGGCTACTTTGATTAGTCGCGGTGTTTTAGAACTCGAAGTTGCGTACAATGCAAGCTATTGTATTACTGAATGAGAAGCGTATCGTGGAAGCTCGGGGTGTTACATGAAAACCCAGTGATGATTTAATTTGGGTAACCATTATGTTTCATAAATTAGTTATTAAAATTAAATTTTAGTATCCCGTTTTACGATGTGGGTTTCTATGAAAGAAACTTTCATATAGTAAACCATTTATAACCCCGTCAAATTTCTCGGGGGAAATTCATTTTAAGGGGGGTAAAATGTAACACCCCAAGATTTTATGAGAAATATTATTTTTAATTTACTTTATGTCTTGTGTTTTACACTTAACCATGATTAGATAGCACTATACGCAATACTGTATTATCTTGTAGTATACAGAAACACTATTCTTGGTTTGTGTTGCACGCAAGAGCAACCTTCCTCAATAGCTTTTGTTGTAGGCAATACATAGTTTCACTAAATGATGATATATTGTTATGAACATGATATTATGAATAGTATTAACTAAAATTTTAATTTTATTACATAATAATTCATATTACACATATTCTAGAACATGGTATGAGAACAAAATAATTTTTTCGTTTAAAATAAGAATTTTTTAGAAAATGTAGTTTTGCTGCCTTTCGATGGCGCACCCACTTTAAATCTAGTTTTTGACACATTTATAAGTCAAATTAGTCAAAATAAAATTATTCAATTCAATATGGATATATAAAATTTACTTTGGATAAATTGTTTATATTTATCTGTTAACTTTCATATTTTGATAAATAGTAAAAATACGCTAAATTTTCTTAAAAAAAACTTGTTTCATCAAGATAATTTATATTGTTAAATTATAAAATATTTTGCTTAAAAGTATAAATAGAATAAATTTTTACCATTTAATATAATTCATGTCATTATCATTAATTTTACATTGAATTCAGAGGTAAAAACATTTGAATCTTTTGAAATGTTTTAACTTTTAAAACCTGTTTTCTCAACATCGGGATTAATTTTAAATTAAATACTGAAACTTCTATGTTTTCAATTTTGAAAAATGGATTCCATATTTAGAATTAGTAGTTCCAAATTATTCTAATAGGATAATTTTAATTTGTAGACAATATGAATTGTAACTATGCTAATTTGTTTTAACTACAGTTTATGGTAAATCGGGTAATTAAGGGTAAAAATAAGATTAAAAAATTACCCTAACACATGGAAAAATACTATTGGATGTATAAAAGTCAACCCATATCACCTAAGGCTCATAATAAATTCATTACAAGTAATTTTGATCATGAAAATGATGTAATTTTTATTAAAACCAAAGAAACTGACAACATTTCACTCTCTTATATCTTATAAGTGTAATAATTTTACTTTATTGATAAAACTCATAAAACATTGAATATAAAAATTCACTAGATATATAATTAAATTATCTACATCATGTGAATTTATTTATATTTTTTAGGGATTAAATAATTATCATTAACTGTGACACTATAGTGATGCGAAAATTGTTTATTTAGTGAAAAATTGATAATAATGTTTTTTTAAACTAATATTGACCATAAAAGGCACAAACACCTGACCAAAACTTATTGGTCGTGTACATGTAAACCATAATCAACCAATTTTCTATTATTTGACCATTTAGAGCATTATAAAAGCTATTATTACAATTATATTATTTTATTTTAAATGATTTCAAAGTTGTCACCTTCATAATTTAATAAATATAAAATGTTAAATGTTTTGATTTTACGATGATAAATTTGAGTAAAAGTATTTGTATTGAAAATATTAGATTTATCTGCATCATATATTTTTTTTATGAAACACATAAGTTTATTAAATAATTATACAAAAATGTTTTAGTAATTATTTTATTAAGGGAAATATCAAATAAATGGTTTTAAAAATATTAAAATAAATGTTATATGAACAAATTAGTGTGATCAATAAATTTTTTTAGATCAATATGACATGTTAGGAATCTATTAAATATTTTTTTAGAATATATCTTCTATGTAGATTTAATTTAAATTCAAATAATTGAATAGTGTCAAAATTGACACTAATAATATTTTATAAAAATAACATATTATTATATTGTCTAAAAATAAATAACATATTTTAAAATTTAAAATTAAAATATATATGGGCAAAAAAATAATAATGTATCTAATTATGGAAAATATATATAACATAATTGTGTATTTATAACTATTTAAAAATTATAAAATTATTACCGCAAATAAAATAAAATAGATTAAATAAGGAAAAATCAAAATGATAAGGTTTAAAATAAACATAAAACATGTCTCAATATTATTGGTTGATGATATTACAATCATATGTAATATCATATTATAATTCATTCATTTTTACTGGTTTTTATGTGGAGTATGAATTTATTATAAATTAATATTTTTTAGGTTTCCAAAAGTACTCTCTCTTTTCTTATAAAAGGGTACCTCCTCCCTCTCCACTTCACAAAATTTTTGAGCTTTAAAATTCGACCAAAACCTACATATTCTACATATACACTTCCCTATAAACCTTCTTAGAGGTCCTGGTCTTCTTCAAAGACCAGATTTAGTGCCCTAAGAGGAGGTTAAGAGGAGGCGCGTCGAAGAAGAGGTAATATCCTTTACCGATTCATTCCAAATTGTTTCTTCTTCAACTTCCACTATATGAGTTGTTTCATTGTTAAGTAATAACTCTAGTATCAATTTTATATTGATATGTAAATATGAATATGAGACAACCATATTCTTTCTTCTATCCATCATATGAAATAATTAAATCACCACGCGTGCGTACGTACGACTTACTGTCTCCACACTGTGGTGTAACATACTTAGATTGGTATAAGGATGGAAGAAATAACTATATATGATTATTTTAATGTAATATTTATTCTTAAATATTATAAACTGTACACTTCAATTAAATTTCACAATCATGGGAATGATATCATCACTCGGGCTTACGTACAACCTACCACCTCCACGATGTGATACTACTCATTCTAAATGATCTTCATTGAATAATGATTATATAAATGAATTTAATGAATAAATATAATATATATGTTACACTAATATCAATCTTTATATGATGTATCTATAACCTAAAAATAGGAATAAGAATGTATTCGAAAAAACCCACATAAGAACATAATGCAATGAACACCCGAATTACAATTAGTAATGAAATATTATTAATAAGAAGATAATAATATGACCATATATGTTATCATAACATTGAATATGATTCTGGAATAAGTCAATGACATTATTTAAATCATTATACAAGAGTTTCTGATATGTACAAAGCATATCGGACCTCAGGTAAAGGATAATTTTGCAAACCTCATTTTTAACATCGATTGCTTATACGTAAGTATTTACTGGGGTTATATTTATCATCCATGCCCCTGTTTTATAAAAATGTTTTACCAAATTTTTTAATATTCTTAAATGTATGTTTAAAGTCATGTTTACCCATTTTTTACTTTTACTATGTAGTATGGAAGGAATCATTCTTTTGTTTACCACACGAGGTACATTTTGACTTTTTGGGAAAAAGTAAAAGAAGAATGTGTTTTAAACATATACGAAATGAATGGATTTTTATGGTTTCATAATGCCTTATTTTCATAAAGATTCCTCTATGTGATTTCATGATTATTTTAAACAAAATCATTTTATTTAAAATTACATGGCATTTTGAGAAAAAAATGATTTTGAAGATGAAATGATATTTTACTAAAGAATTAATTTCAAGTGTTTTGTCAAAAACATTTCCCATATAAGATGAAATTATTTAGTATGATTTTTTTTCATGTACAATGCCTCTATTATTTACATGGTTTAATTTATCTTATGATGATATGATATCCATTTGTTTTATGTGGATTATGTTATGATGGAACGATATTTATGAAACCCATTTTATTCTTCGGGATATGATTGATGATTTATGTTTATTTTGTAGCACAAGTAATAATGATTTCATTATGAGATGGTTGGGACCTATATCCCCCTTTAATGAATTGGGTAAATATTTATATCTCACAAGATAGACATGGCTAGAATGACCAGTAAATATGGTTCAGTCATATTGGACTGGAGCGGAAAGTAAAACCGGTTCAGTAATGTACTTTGTCCACTATGATGGTCTTGACAGCAATTCCTCGGCTACTATAGAAATAATAACTTGTGATTAATGGTTTTCCACAATTAGTTGTTTTATTCCCATGATATTTTATCATGATAAATGTTCCTTTATGATCTATTCCTTTTGTACTTCCATGATTTATTTCACAACTCAAGATTTTGATGTTTAAACTTTTTGTTCATGTTTTTAAGTTCAAATTTATATTGTTTCTTTTATTTTCTCCATGCCTACCCTTAATGAGAATTTGATCTCACCCTTTTTATGTTTTCTTTTCCCCTAGACAGAAATAATGGTTTTAGGTAATAAAAAAAGGGGAAGATCTTGATGGGAGGTATTGAAAATATTTCACCATGATGAGAAGATTATGTTCCGAGTTTCCAAATACACTAAACTATTACTGTCCTTGGGTGTCTATTTTTTTATATGTTAATTATTCTTAAAAATTTATGTAATTTCCACGTACATCAAGCTTGGGTATCTACACTCTATCCTTCAAAGGTTGTGTGTGTGTGTGTTGTCTTTTAAGGGACATGTTTCCATTATTTACCTTTACAATACATTATAAATGATTGTTAGGTGATTACAATGAATTCCTAAATATGATTCCTTATATTCTAATACATTTAGTTAATTTAGTATGATGCCTTGTTTTTGGATTTTTTTAAAAAAAATGGTATTTTAAGAGATTCCTTCATTATGATTGTAAATATGGGGACATAATGTGCTCAATGAAATGTTAATTGATTTTTAATGGGGTTTTATTGAAAATAAATACTTGTATATTATTGTATGGTGTTTTATAAAATTTAATTTTTCATTTAAGAATAAAATTAGGTTTTTGAGTTTAGTTTTATTTTTTATTTTCAATTGGAATTATATATTGTGAAATTGGATGTTGTCCGTTGTAAATGGTGGATTCAAGGAATGAGGATTATGGTTGCGTTTTTGACAATTTTATATTTTCTGAAATGGACTTTGTATTCTCGTTTGGTTTTCAATAAAAAAATCAATTGGATATCCGAACATCCATATGTGAACGGGGTGCAAATATGGATGCTCAAACAAATGATATTATCTTCAAACAAAAATTCTCAACATAATAACTGAGATTTAAAATATTTATTTACCTTACATCCTTCATCGAAACTATCATTTCTAAATGATTTTTTCAATCCCTAGGTGTTTCTTTATATTTTCCATCATTTCAAAATGAATAGTAAATAGTTGTAAAAAATAATTTATGTTTTGTCCCATTTGGAAATTTGTGGTGCATCATGATTAATAAAATGTTTATCCATACATTATTCATTTAAACATGAAACTGGGATTCTATGTTTTTTTGTAAATGGTTTAGATATTTTTTATAATCTATTGACATTGATAGTGATGTAGGACCAGTTGGCATCATTAAATGTTTTTTTGGTAATGTTTTATAAGACCCCTTGTCGTGTGGAGTCTCATGGGCTGTTTGCACCTACTTTTATGTACCTTTGGACCTCTTGTGTCTTGTTTAAACTCATATACTAAGTTATGAATTTTTATTAATTCTTGTTTGGCATAATTTTTCAGATTTGGTTTGTTGTTTGTTTTTGGTTATCTTATGAACCCAAACTCGGGTAAATCGTTCCCAAATGAATTTTTATGATACCCGGGCACTTGTGCCAGCCCATGGGGATGGGGAACGCCCTTCGGGTCTTGCCATGAGCCGGGTTTTGTGCTGGTTTGATGGCGAACAGATTCGGTTCATGAAAAAATTGTATCAGAGCAGGTTAATGTTTTTGGGTTATATTTTTATTTTGGGATGAGTCAGGATAGATAGGAGCTAAGACTGTCGGGGCTCGGGGTCTTGGTTGTGAGTAGGGTGTCAGGCCCACACCTCTCATGGCATACCCTGAGTCACCAGGGGATGTTGTAATTTAAAGATTGACTTCACTTCTAGGTGAGACGTGTGGGTTGCGGACCACATGTGGACATCATGTGGATGTGTTGTAGTTGTTTATTTTATTACAGAAATGTGTTTTGATTATCTATATTTGAGGTATTTGATTTAAATTTTCAGAATTGTGGTATTGATTATTATTTTGTGACTGTTACATTTAGTAGAAAAATGCCTCCCCGGAAAGCTCTCACGTACCAACGGGAGGAAGCCGGAGAGAGTTCTCCCACACCAATTGATCAGTGGCTAGTCGAGGCTGTGGTCCTGGCTGTCCAGACTCTAGGATATGGACTAGCTCCAGTTCCAGCTCCTATTAGAGAGGATGAGACTGGTCCTAGAAAGGTCAAGGCCCAGGAGTTCCTGAAAAAAAGCCTCCAACCTTTCGAGGTAGCTCAGAACCCCAAGAAGCAGAGGAATGGCTCGAGAAGATCGAGCGTATGTTTGAGTTCCTGGAAACACCCGAGGAGCTCAGTGTGAAGTGTGACTCCTTTCTGTTGGAGGGTGCCAGCCGTAAATGGTGGGAGTCAGTGCTTCTGGTTGGGAAGAATGAGCAGATGCGCTGGGGAGATTTCAAGGCTGTCTTCAATGAACAGTACTTCCCTGAGGCGTTGGCTTATGCCAGGTCTAGAGAGTTCATGGAACTTGTTCAGGGAAATCTATCTGTGATGGTGTATGCCAACCGTTTTTCTGAGTTGGTTTGGTATGCTCCATAAATTGTCTCTAATGAGCAAGCGAATGCCCAGAGGTTTGAGAAAGGCTTGAGACCAGAGATATACTCCCAGGTTTTCTTGTTTAAGATGAGGACCTATGCTGAGGTCGTTGATCGGGCGTGCATGGTGGAGATTGATAGAAAAGGAAGGGCTGGTTTCTATGGTTTTGTATCAGCAGTGGGAAGTGGAAGCTCCTCAGAGAAGAAAAGGAAGCGGGAGGATCATGTGAATAAAGGAGGAGGCAGTTCAGGGAACTCTTCTAGGCAGTTGTCATCAGCGGCTTCTGATGCGAGATTGGTCGTGTGCCACCAGTGTGGGAAGCCCGGGCACATCCGTCCAACATGCCCTCATCCTACGAAGACCTGTTTCCAGTGTGGAAGTATGGGACACATGCAACACTTTTGCGGGATAGCGCGTCCACTTCAAAGTGGGGGCAGGATCCATGGCTCCTAGAGGAGTGCCAACACAGTCTGAGCCGTCGAGGACTGGGGGATCTCGATTTTGTAGCCGTGGTGGTAGGGATGGGTCATCTTCTGGGCAGATCTAGTTCAGGGCACAGCCACAGACTATCGGTCGTCTTCAGGAAGAGAATGGACATCTCCGTGCGGTGGATCATGCACCACCCCGATCAGAGGCGGGACCGTCGACTGTTCGAGGTACCGTTTTGATTTCATCTTATATAGCTTCTGCTCTTTTTGATACTAGTGCCTCTGTTTCATTCATTTCTGCCCGTTTTTTGGAAATTCTGAATCTGCCAACTTATTTGATGTCATTCGCAATGGAGTTGGTGACACCGCTGGGAAAGAAGAAAGAGCAGGGTCTCAGGTGCCCATCATGTGTGCTTTCTGTGTCAGGGGTTGAGATGGAGTGGGACCTCTTGGTCTTAGATATGAACCTTAATTATGTCATACTCGGGATGTATTGGCTAGTACACTTCTAGGCACACATCGATTGCTATAGACGGCGTGTGAGTTTCACGACACCAGATGGGAGTCGTTAGGTTTTTCATGGAGAATGGGATCCTCGGTCAGGTCACACAGGGCCTCCACTCCCAGAGTTGGGAAGTGTTATCTTCCAGTTATCTTCACTTATCCTAGAGGATGGTATTTCCCCTGAAGGTGCACTACCTCATGTTCTGAATGGGTTTCCGGAGGTATTCCCAGATGATTTTTCAGGCTTGCCCCCAGAGCGGGATGTGGAGTTTTCAATTGATCTGACGCCGGGAACACAGCCGATATCTCTTCCCTCTTATCGCATGGCCCCCCACCGAGTTTAGGGAATTAAAGATACAGCTGGACGACATAGAAACCAAAGGATTCATTCTCCCGAACGTCTCTCCTTGGGCCGCTCCTGTGTTGTTTGCAAAAAAGGCTGATGGATCATTCCAGTTGTGCATTGACTACTAGAAGCTGAATAAGGTAACAATTAAAAAAAATTACCCTTTACCCAGAATAGATTATTTGTTTGATCAGTTGAAGGGGGAAATGTGGTTCTCAACGATAGACCTGCGTTCAGGGTATCATCAACTTAGGGTGAAGGAGTCAGATATCCCAAAGACAGCCTTCCGAAGCAGGTACGGCCACTTTGAGTATTTGGTCATGCCCTTTGGATTGAAAAATGCTCCAGCAGTCTTTATGGAACTTATGAATAGGGTTTTCCACCAATATCTTGATTCCTATGTTGTGGTGTTCGTGGACGACATTATGGTATACTCTAGCTTTGAGGAGGAACACGAACATCACTTGAGGTTCGTTTTGGGTACATTACGGGATCACCGCCTCTATGCAAAGTTGTCAAAGTGTAGTTTCTGGATCAGGGAGGTGAGATTTCTCGGGCATGTGATCTCAGAGAATGGAGTTTCAGTGGACCCCGATAAGATTAGTGCGGTTATGTCATGGGAGCAGCCGAAGAATGTGTTCGAGATTAGGATTTTCCTTGGCCTGGCTGGTTATTATAGGCGATTAGTTCGGGATTTCTCTCGGCTTGCTTCACCGATCACTACCCTCACCCGGAAAGGGGTGAAGTTTCTATGGGGTCCAGAATGTCAGGCATCATTTGAGGAGCTGAAGAGGCGATTGACTACTGCCCCCGTGCTGATTTTACCATAGGATGGAAAGGGATATGTGGTATATTGTGATGCCTCAGGTATGGGTCTTGGGTGCGTACTTATGCAAGGTGATCACGTGGTGGCGTATGGCTCTCGCCAACTCCGGCCACACGAAAAGAACTACCCAACCCATGACTTGGAGTTGGCAGTAGTGATGCATGCTTTAAATTCGTGGTGTCACTACCTCTTTGGGGAGAAGTTTGTGGTCTATTCTGATCACAAAAGCTTGGCTTACATCTTCTCACAAAAGGACCTCAACATGAGGTAGCGTTGCTGGATCGAGTACTTCCAGGGCTTTGATTTTGACATTGTCTATACCCCAGGTAAGGGTAATGTAGTGGCTGACGCCTTGAGCAGAAGGGTTCCAGTGTAGGATTTGAGGAAGTCCAGTGATGAGTGGAAATTGATGGGGAACTTTTCTCAGATGCATGTGGAGACCAAGGAACATAGTGGAGGGGCATTCTTGGAGAGAATCCCGTTGACTCCTTCTCTGTTGGAGTTGATTCAGCAGGAACAACCTAGTGATGAGCTTTGTCAGCGATCGAAGTAGTTTCTTCATGGTGGGGAGACATCCTCTGATTGGTCGTCGTCTCCCGAGGGCATCTTGTGCTTCAAGGGTTGTTCGGTAGTGCTGTTATCTCTACAGAAGGTGGTGATGCAGGATATCCACCAGTCTCAGTGGGCTGTCCATCCGGGTGCCACTAAGATGTATTATGATGTTTGTCGGCAGTTTTGGTGGCCTGGTATGAGACGGGACATAGCGGACTTTGTGTCGAGATGCTACACATGCCAGCAGGTGAAAGTAGAGCACCAAAGTCCCTCCGGTTTTCTCCAACCACTACCCATTCCTACCTGGAAGTGGGACGAGGTTGCCATGGACTTCATTTTTGGATTACCTCGTACACCTCGAGCTAAGAATTCCATTTGGGTGGTGATTGATCATCTAACCAAATCAGCCCACTTCATTCCGATCAGAGATACATCTAAAGTGGATGAGTTGGGCCGTTTGTATCTTCAGGAGGTGGTGAGACTCCATGGTGTGCCATCAGCATTTGTCTCAGATAGAGACCCTCGTTTCACATCTCGATTCTGGGAGGGCCTTCAGAAGGCCTTGGGGTCCCAGATTAAGATGAGCACAGCATACCATCCGCAGACGGATGGTCAGACAGAGCGGGCGAATCAGATTTTGGAGGACATGCTTCGTGCATGTGTCCTAGACATTGGAGTTTCTTGGGATACCCATTTGGGATTGGTTGAGTTTGCTTATAATAACAGTTACCAATCATTGATTCGAATGGCTCCTTTTGAGGCGCTCTATGGTCGGCCTTGTCTGTCCCCCCTCTGTTGGGCTGAGGTAAGTGAGACCTCACTACTGGGGCTGAGCATGGTGCATGAGACATCTGAGAAGGTAAAATTAATCAGGCAACGTTTATTGTCAGCTCAGAGTCGTCATAAATCATATGCTGACCGGAGGCGTCGAGACCTAGAGTTTTCTGTGGGTGACAAAGTATTCTTGAAGGTGGCCCCTCGTTTAGGCCATCGTCGATTGGGGAAGCAAGGTAAGCTGACTCCGAAGTACGTTGGGACATTTGAGATCATCAAACATATTGGAAAGGTGGAATACAGGTTGGCCTTACCTTCTCAGTTGACGTCCATCCATGATGTCTTCCATGTTTCTCAGTTGAAGAAAATACTACCCGGATCCGTCCCATGTGATGAGTTGGGACGAACTGGAGATAGAGCCTGACTTGTCTATTATTGAGAGGCCAGTGAAAATAGTGGACTCCCAATAGAAGATAATTCGAGGGAATTCTATTCTATTTGTCCGGGTTCTATGGCAGCATGGAAATGATACACATGAGACATGGGAGCGAAAGTCTTGGGTCGAGGAAGAGTACCTGTTCTTGTTTTCCAATCAAGCATCATGTTGACTTTCCAGGGCGGAAAGTCCTTCATGGTGGGGGATAATTGTCACATACATGAAATATTTAGAGATATTTTTCATTTAATTTACATCCTTGATTTTTTTGGTGGTTTTTCATGCATTTTTAAAGGAAAATAGTGGGTTTCCAAAATTTGGGCCTACCTAAGAGCCCATTTCCAGTTTTGAAAGTATATTTTGTTTCTTTATTAACTCCTTAGTTATTCAACATTTTTCAACCATTCAACTTCCAAAACGACTTTCATTTAAATATTAAAACCAAAAAATAATTTTGGGCCCCGTAAAAATTCATTCGAATCATGGATTTGGGTTATAAAATTAAGTATTGGGCCAACTCGAAAGCCCATTTCCAGTTTTAAAATTGTTTTGTAATTCTTTCATAAAATATTTATTTTTTATCCTTTTTCAGTGATTCCACCTCTCACGCATTCCCATCGAACCCAGACACACCCCCATCTTAGTTTTCGCCTCTTTGGAGCTCATATTGATCGCAATTTAGGGCCGAACTTCTGAAGTTGCAAAAAATGTCCAGATTTCTCAAGTAAGTTGTTTTTTCTTCCTTATTCCTCCCTTCTTCTTAGGATTTCATCCTTTTTTATTGAATCCCAAAATTTACAGAAGATGGGGTTTCGTACCTAGGGTTTTAGTTTTGAGTTTCTTGGTCCAATCCTCTGGTTTTAGGTTCAATCTTACTCCTTTGTGGTGCGGCGTAGGTGCGGTTGAAGTGACGCACAAGGATTTGGGGGTTTTGACTCTTTTGGTAGGTGATTTCATATGTAGGTATTGTATAATGAGTTGGCTTGCTGTATTTAGGTTTCCATTATGTTCATAATTCAGTATTTGGATATCAAAAATTGATTTGGGTAGCATTTTAAAAGTGGTAGATTTTTAAGTGCCAATCTTGTGTGAAAATGAGTGTTTTTCATGTGTAACCGAAATTGTGCCTCTTGGTGTTGTTTTATAATTCAGGGATTGGATTTATAAAAAAAATTTTATGCTGAAATTTATGTTTTGGTATAATATTGGTCTCCACTTGGTTTTAAATATGGGATTTTAGATGAATTTAATGTGCAAAATTTGATTAATTTTCTTGAAATTGTTTTATGGAAATTATAAATGGTTTATTGAGTTATGCAAAAGGTGAAAAGAAGGTGTAGATACTATTTTGAATGTGTGTGACCAGAACTGATATTTATATGTGAATATTGATTTTGTTAGCATGTGGTGACTATTTGAGCACAATACGGGAAACCTGGGTATCTAGGTGGGCTAACGTGTACTAGTACGCTAGTGAACGGAGGGTTTTGACCATGGTTCACTTTGCAAGTATGACATGGATAACACTAACAAAACTATAATGGAGATGATTGGAGACCACTAGGTTATGGGTATGCTCCCTACTAGTGGCTCGTGCACGAGAAAGAATTTCGTTATGGTTACTTTCACCGAGGTACGTGGTACTTGGGGCTCACAACAAACTAGTACCTAGGGGGGTTCCTACGCTTGGTGCTCGTGGAATTTTTGGCATTTAAACTTTATTTATGGTATTTTGGGATGTGAAAACCAGAAGATTGAATGTTTTATTCAATTTCACTGATTCTTTATAGTTATCCCCATTGAAATTTATTTTCTTTTCAACGTTTCACTTTTATAAATAAATGCCACTATTATCTATTTATAACTCTTGCAAGCCTTTTATTTTACAATGCCTATCACTTGAAATCCATGTGTGATATCCTATTGGGCTTAGTCTCACACCCTTATTACAACTTTGGGTGTATGTAGACTTGATCATGTTTGACACCGGCAAAGGAAAAGCCTTGGGCGATGGCGGTTCAGGTTGCTAGTTTCTCTTGATGGTGCAGTGTTGTGAAAACGGCTTGTGGGTGATGACCCCTTGTCGTGTGGAGTCTCATGGGTTGTTTGCTGCTACTTTTATGTACCTTTGGACCTCTTGTGTCTTGTTTAAACTCATATACTAAGTTCTGAATTTTTATTATTTATTGTTTAGCATAATTTTTCAGATTTGGTTTGTTGTTTGTTTTTGGTTATCTTATGAACCCAAACTCAGGTAAATTGTTCCCAAATGAATTTTTATGATACCCGGGCACTTGTGCCATCCCGTGGGGATGGGGAATTCCCTTCGGGTCTTGCCATGAGATGGGTTTGGTGCTGGTTTGATGGCGAATTGATTCGGTTGATGACATTGTATGACAGTCAACCCTATGGAGGATTTCCCTATTTGGGTTATCATATAGGTGGTGTCAATGTTTGGGGTTGGCTAGTGTTGATATCCAAGGTTGGGTGAATTACACATGTAATGGCCTACAACATTCCAATATACTATTGTCATGGGTTTCATAGGTGTGTTTTAGTGGTTCAAGTGATGGTATATTAAGGACCCCTATTAAAGTGGTTGAGACCCCCTTGAATGTGAAGGTATAGGTGGTACATGCCACTGGATTGGTTGGTTTAGGGAGGCTAGTTGGTTATAGAATATGGAGACTCACATTATGAAGGTAGGTGAGTCCTACTCATGAACATTGAGGGATCTCCCTAGGGATGTTTAGAAAATTCCCATAGTTTATTGTATTTATTTTCTTGGTTATTTTCTACATCAGTTGGTTTATTGTTTTTTTATTGTTTATTATAAACATAGTGTGTGTTCTTTTTGTTTGGATTTGTGGTTTTGTATTTGGTTTCTTTTAAATGGTAACCTATTTTCTAAATGGAGTGGTCGTGTGTGTTATATTGAAAAAAGAAAATCATTGTTTGTCTATCAAAATTTGAAAAACCTATTTTCATACATATATTTCAAAATAGTGTTAATGGACAATCATCATGAATGGAAATTTATTGTTTCTTTTGGAGATTACTACTGAAATTTTAAGATCACATCCACCATATACCATTTGGAGTTGGTAAGCCTGCGTTGTTTTTCAGGTTCAGGACTGTAGTCTAGGTTTCTTTTTGTGTAGGTTTTTAGGTGGTTGGAGGTGACCAAGAGGTCACATGGAGATAATTTGGGTAGCATTTGGTTTGATTTTGATTCAGTTTTGAAATTTTCTTTTATTTTTCAATTACTATATCTTGATGACCTTATATTTTATAGACATCGAGTTCATGTTTTATTTTCTATTAGTTCTTTTTATTCATTTTATACAGTTTTATTTGGGAAAATTCATTCCCATGGTGATTAATTTGATGCCCAAAGCTAGTTTCCAACCTATTAGAATTAGGAATTCTTTTCTGGTCATGTCTTGGACAGGTTCAGATTCTGGGTTGGATGGCACTCCATCTTAGTTCATGATTGGGAGTTTATCTCTACCAAATGGAATGGATTTTATATATAACATATTGACATAATATTAATGATGTTATTATATGAATATATATAAATATATATGAAAATAAAATAAATTTTTTTTAGGAAACAAAGAACATAATACTATATTTTAATGGGGATATAAAATCAATATTAAAGAAAAGAACCCAATCTCATACAGTAGAACATATGGATCAAATTACAAGAAAATATTCCGAAAATATCGTTGAGTTTGTGTGAATAATGGATATTTTCTAAGAATACAAATGTTGAAAGTGTTATGATGGAGTTTTCTAGATTTATGATCTTTATCCTAATGAGTTATTAGGTGAAATAATATGAAGAGAACAAGGCAGACCATGTTCCGCATGGGAAATACTGAAGTCAATGACTTATTTTAAATAGGTTCATATAAGGATTAATTTCACTAACATAAAAATGTAGAAATGATCTAGTATTGAGAATTTATATGTGTAAAATAAAAATAAATAGTGGGAAATTTAACCTATTTTTATTATTATAAAGACTCTACAGTGTGATTGTAACACCCTGGGATTTTTTTATATATTTTTCTAGATAAATATATTATTTGTTAAGTTGGTTCATAGGAAACACAATACCAAAACACACCATAGAAAAATTTATAAAATTATATCTAATTCCATATATATATATATATAAAGAATTTATTTTTCGAATACATTTAGAAATAAACATCAATATTTTTAGTTTATCTTGATAAGTAATACGATCACCTTATTGTTAAAAATTTACTTTTTCTATAACTATCTTTAAATCAAATTTATTATAAGGAAATAACTATATTCAGATCATGTATTTTTTTGATATGTATAATATATATGTATATATTATATATTGACACTTATTTTATGATAAATTAATTGAAAATAAGAATATAATTTTTTATAATCTAAAAATTTAATTTCTTATAAAAACAGTTCTCAATATATTTTCTAATTTTCATCAAAATTTAAATCCAAAAATTATAAAATTTAAATTTAATAAAATTTATTTCATTTTTTATATACATAATCAATTTTATCTAAATACAATTTTTGGTGATTTATCGAAAATAGATTTGTCTATGTTAATAGGGAAAAATAATGTTTTTCTGTAAAAATGTCAATTTTATGAATCATTACAACCAAAGAATGAAATTATTTTTGGAGTAAATTTAAATATAAAATATTTACATATTTATATATATAGTAAATTAAATCATTTAAAATTCTATATTAAATTTATGAAACCCATGTTTACCATTTCGGAAATACATGTAATATTAGACCGTAAGAAATATTTATTCACCTATATTAAAATGTAGATTTCATCAGCCCTATAAATTAAATCAAAATAAATTTTTTTATATATTTGATCAACATGATCATAATATTTAATAAGGTAATTTTTTTCAAAAAATTAAAACTACTATGATTAATACTGATGACCATAATAATGGTAAAACCTATATTTTCAAGAATTATTTTACTAATGTTTTGTACTTTTTATCTAATAAATGAATCAAATATAATTGAAATAATTATTATTATATAAATTTAAAACACATATATGAATATATTAAGACACAGGAATTTAATAATGAAAATTACATATTATTAAGAACAATTATTTGTGAAAACATCATTTATCAACCAAAAATGTTTTACGTATGTGTTAAATGTTATAATTTATAACTTAATTTTATATTATTTTAAAAATAAATTACGTTTTTTATATAATACATTTAGGTATAGAACATAAACATTTAGAAACATTTTTAACCTTATATTTTGGATAAATTATCAATTACTTAGTTAAATAGTAGTTACCAAGGTAAAAACCCAAAATGGTAAAATGTAAAAACATAATGAAAAATAACTAAAAATGTGATAAAAAATATGTTATAACTAATTAAAGAGGATTTATCATCCAAATATCACCCTATAATCAGTAATTTATAACTTTTGGAGTCAATAATCATTTAATTGTGTGGTGATGTCATTCAAAAACTAAAGGGTTTTCTAAAAAGTTCAATTTTCTTCACTTTTAAAAGGTAAAAATTCCCCCCCATAGTGACAAACAAATTATTTTGATTCATTATTGAAAAAAATCCATTTTACCTAATTTAAATAAAATATAATTCTAGAAATCATCTAGTAAAAATTTATTTTCCTTGTAACACCATTACCAAAGAGATTTTCAAGATAATGTACAAGGGTCAAAATTTAGTTTTACTTCCTACTTACCATTTCATATTACATTTTATGTTCCCATCATAAAAATACCACATTATTAAAATGAAAATATAATCAATAAAATACTTTATTTCTATTATATAAATGAAAAAACTATATGTAATCCATTCAAACCCTTATACAAATGGTAGAAAAGTTATCGTGCCTTGTGTGGATTACCGTCTCCATGATGTATCATTTTTCATTTTTCATTTCGAATTTAACATTTAATTTAATCCCAATAAAGTGTTATTAAAAAACATACAAATATCTAAAAATGTAATTATACATCCATTACATGTATTGTATATAATTTCTTAACCACACGCACCCGTCAATATATCAAATGATCAGGTTTGGTTTTGTTGGACCACTACATGAATAATTCGATAAAACTATTTTATGGATGATAATGGGAATCAAAATACTAGTATTATGATAAATAAACTAGAAAATAATTATTGTTTTTTGTTTTTTGGAATAATTATATTCTGTATTAAACATAATATAAAAATATAATATCTGAAATCAAAAATTATCGAAATAAGCCGACACTGATTCGCATTTCATGAAAACACAAACAAAAAATTCTATAGTACATAAATATAAAATGATGATAATTTTTTCTTATTAAATTAAATATAAAATTATATTGTTTATAGAAATAATTCTTAAAAACATAATTTTATTATTTATGATGTTAGTCTCATGTGTAAAATAAATTAGAAATAGATCAAGGGGTTCTATCTCAATCACCCTTCATTGAGTCCAGATTTGATATTAATCACTAATAATAATTTTTATGGTGAAAAAAATTTCCCCATAAAATATAATATCATAAATTATTTTTCAACATATAGAATTCACATCCAATAATTCCTTATATTATTTTAGGATACGATTGACGCCCACTATAAAATATATGGGACGCTCATTACTCGATTCTATTTTTGGATATATTATGTCAATCTATGAGTTTCAAATATTATTTCATATGGTATGCCAAAATTATATTTTGGGATATAATATTTTATTCAATTCTTCCTTATTTATGATTTCTATTCATTTTTAAAATATTCCAGTAAGTAATAAATAATTATCATCTTCTTAAATGATGGGTTACCCTTATAATTTATAATTTCATTTGACAGTATGGATCTCATTTCTAATTGAAATCCTATATAAGTTTTACTTATTTTGTACTTCATATTTATTTTCTCATAATTTCCAACGAATTCTTTATTTTTTTATAGTGTTGGATTTTAATAAAGTTTTTTTATAATATTCAATTAGAACTATTGGATTACATATTTCATTAAAAATTTAACCACTAAAAATTATTTTTCACATTGAATAGAAATTAATAAACCTCATTATATGACAGAAAACTATTCGATTTCAATTATAGTTTGAAAGGAATTTTTTTTTAATTTATTTCCTTAAATGATATTATACTCATTTATAAGAAAATTTCATATAAAATTTATTTATTATATAAATAATACATGATCTTTCTCATGAATTATCTATCATTAGAAATCAATTTTCAATACATATATTACTTTATTAAAAAATTAATATCCAAAATTATTTAATTCCTTCTTGTATTGATAACCTTTATGTTATAGACATCTATTAGTTATTGAGGTATGATTAGGAAGTGTAATTCTATATCACTAGTTTTGTCATGATTAGGTATTATTTATGTATTTTTTACACATGTGGAAAACCTATGAATGAATTATTATTCTAATTATGTGATCCGTGAAGAAGAAATTATATATCCTTTCAGTGAATTGGGTAATATTTCTATCTCATGAGATACTATGTATGATACATGAGTAGTTAGCCTAACCCCACTATGTTATGTGATGAGTGGGAAAAAATATAATCCTCCCAAAAATTAATTAGATAAATACATACATACAATTATATATTATGTATAATATTAATGGGTGCCAATAATGCATCAGGTCACATTTATCAGCAGTTTTATGGTCTCTTAAAATATTTGAATATTATCGCTTTTGCTTTTGATTTTTCTAGCAAATTATCTATTGTATAAATTTTTTTAATGACATAGATGACTTTTTATGGATTTAGAAATCCCCTCTATAGTGGGAAAATAATTTTTTCGTTGAAAAATAAATGTGTTTTGTTAATATTTTAAACTAATTCTATGAAACTCTAAACCTATAAAATATTTATCATATGTTTAAGTGAATTATTATTTATAAGAAAAAGTAATTTATTTCATGTTAATGGGATGTTATAGTTTGTATTAGATAAGGGTTTAGATAAAATTATAGGTTATGATGTCATTTTATGGAAATTTCATTGTATCTAAGTTACTATTTATCACAATATTCATGATATAGATATTAGATGAGGTTTGATGTTGTAATACTAAATATTTTGGGAATTACGATGAGTATAAATTATTTAAACCTATAAGGTTAAATATATACATAAAAAACATCCAATAATTTTTTTATCTAGAGACTTTATAGTTTTCCTTCAATTAACATCCATGTATGGATACTAATAGTTGATACAGGATCAAAAATATATTTAAATAGGGGTGGAAACAATGAAGATATAATATTATTAATTAAATCTTTCGCCACCTACCGTATAATTAAGAGGCCTAACTACAAACATGGTTTAACACTCCCATGTGATTTCAGTTGGTCAGTCAAATTAAATTTAGATGAAATTATAAAATATTTATTATGTTAATAAATTAGTTTATATAATTTTAGAGAACCTAACCAAATAAAATATTGATCGACATAAGAGTGATTTTGGATGTGTTAAATTATAATGTACTAGTTTTAAAGAATAATAAATTTTGAGGTTGATTTTTTTCTAGTTTCATTTATGAAAATACTTTTAAATTTATATATATTCATTAGTTATGATTAACAATTTTGGATTGGGTAATGGATAGAACCTAAAGGAACTGATAAACAATTTGTTTGAGGGATAATATGATGATTATCCCGATTAAAAACCCATTACAATGATATTTGGAGTGAAACCCATGGGATTATTAAATAAAATCTATCACGGAATATGAATAACAACACGAACAAATTTCAAATACAAAACCAACCAAATAAGATAAAAATGGATTCTCATAAAATATTTGGTTACGAGGATGATGAAGGAATGAATATTAAACTACCATTATGTTGAAAATGTTTTATGAAGAACAATGGGATGTGTATAAAAATAAAATAAATTAGTTTAATATATTATATTCAAGTTAATTGATAAATAAACTACTTAGGGAAGATAAAGTGTTCAATTATCTTGACTGAGATCAGTAACATTCTTCCTAAGAATCCAATATCAATTCAATGGTTGTGATATAAGGAATATTTTCACTATAATAATAGGTGTAGTAATCCAAGTGACTAAGTTAAGATTAAACACCAATAAACACATAAATATTTATAAGAGTAAAAATAATATGAAAATTGTTACTATTGAAGTGGATTTTGATAATTTGGTGGCGTTATGTATACTTATTCATCTCTCAATATGTTCATATGTCTTATATCATGTCTATTTTCCCCAACTATTAGTAGATGTAATTAAGAGCCTTTTGATAGAATTACATTATCTATCCTATATGAATATTTTCCAAGGATTTTGGGAGGTTGAATTGTTGAAATATTTTTTCTCTTTTTAAAAAAAATTTAATGTGATTTTGGGAAATGAATTTTCACACCACAAAGTTGGAAACCACTTTTTAAAATCATGAAATTAAAATTCATGTAATCCTACGGTACAATATCAATGAGAGGATGAATGTGAACAACCTTTATAAGGATAATACATATTATTTTTATCGATACCAAATAGAGATATAAATATCTTCAAATTGTTAGAGAGAAAAAAATATTTGAATTATTCTGATTATGAGAAATATATGTGTCCATAGATTCGTAAGGATGACATCCCTATTGAATTTATATCCTACATATTTTCAATAATGTATTAACTTTATGTACTTTCATTATATGGTCATAATTAAACTTTATTGCAAATTAATAATTTAATGGGTGGGATAGCATATAAGACCCCATGATTTTTTAATATAATTATGTAGATTATTACAGTTTTTGGTAGCTTGGATCACATGAATTATCAAACAAAAATAAATCATAGAACATTATACAAAAATTATATTATATCTATTATTTTTGGGTATAAATATAGATATAAAAATTATAAAATATACGAGGAAAAAAAGATCAATATTTTTAGTATAACCAAATAACTAATAAGTCCACCATATGGTTAAATATAATTTTTTTCTAGAATTATCTTCTTATGTGATTTATTTAATGAAACTAAATATATTTAAGATATGGTATATTTTCAATAATAATAATAATAAATATCTTTGTAACAATAATATATTAAACCTAATATTATTATTAATTAATGGAAAATAATAATTGGAATGCTTTATAAATTGAAAAGTTAGATTCCTATAAAAAACATTTATTATTATATTTTATAATTTTATTAAAATGTTAAATCTGAAAATTGTATTATTTTATTTTGAATAATTTTTTCTATGTTATTTAAAAAATAAAAAGAAGCATAAGATGATATTTGTTTAATTTTGAGAATAGTTGTTTTTAGGTGAATGGGAAAAATATCAATTTTCCTAAAACTGTTTAATATCGTTACTTTTTTATGGTAGTCCCTAAAACGTTTTAAATATTTTTTATGTGATGAAATTTTGGTATAATTTTGAGAAAATGAGGAATATTTTTAAAGATCATGGGGCTATGCATAATTGATGTATGATTAGAGAAAACTCTGTGCTTTGGCCCAAAAAATTGATTTCCTTATTGAACTTGACTTGAAGGGCCTGTATGATTTTTTTCAAAATATGAGGCACAACCAGAAAACCATTCACCCCATAGATAGTGGTAAATTCATATTTTTCCCATTAATATTTTATCCATATAGATAACTTGTGTATGTATTACAAAAGTCTAGTAGTTTCATATATTTACTAATAACCACATGACCTTACCATGAAAACAGTGTGTGCAAGTATTAATTGACCCAATTTTTTTAAAAGCCTAAAACCCTACTATATAACACCAAATCACTATTTTTTGACTTTAAAAAAATACATGGTCATTAAAGTCCCCAAAGAAGCAATTTTGACTCCTCCAAACACATTTTTTCGAAGATCGATACTTTAATGATTATGTCAGATCCTATTATGGTAGGTGGACTTCTTCTCATGTTGTTCTGTCCAATATTTATTTCTCTCCACATTAAAGATTTATAGATCCTCATGTTATTAATGGATCTAAACACCATTTTTTGATATTGATTATCGGTTCCATATCATGATCTCTCTTTTCATTGTTCTCTGTTAGATTTCCACATTACTGGTATTGTGCATTTTGATCTCTTGTTTCGCTGCTTGGTGATTCTATAATGATTTATTCTCAAATAAAAACCATTGATTTCATGAAATAATTGGAGTATATTTTTAATTTGCCTATTAATAATAATGTAAAATGACATGACATGTTATTTCAAATTCCATTGATATTCAGAAAAGTAAACAAAAAATATAAAAGAATTGAGAAATATTTCATAAAGTGGTAGGTGATTTGAAAATGAATGAAATTAGAAAATCTGTTGCTTTATTTTTGACATGATAAATTCATGTTGTAATCTCAAACTGGGAAATTATAATTTTAATTGATTTGAAATGTATGGTTTTCCAATGTTTTATTTATTTATTATTTTAATAACATGTTATCCTGAGAAGTTAGTGGTAATATGAATAGGCTTTCTAGGACCTTGAATCTGTATCAATGGATTGATTCTAGGAAGTATAAGTAAACATTTACAAGATATTTTCCCAAGAGGGTTCCCAATTTGGGGTGTAGATTTATTAGTGTGTGAAAACCTAACTTGGGTAGAGATCATTATTAAGATGTACGGGGAATATATTATCTGAAAAAACATACTATCGGGGTTTTATATATTGTTATATAATTTTTTGGCATGGATTAACATTACATTAAAGATTTAATTATTTTATTCATTCTATATTATTTATATATGCTTTTTATATTAAATTTTCATTTAATCCAGTTTTGATATATCATCAATCCATTATAATGTAAAAGAATGTTTTGGTTTAAAATATTATAATTTTATATTATGACTAATTTAATTTTATATGAATGAATTATTGGGTTAATTGTTATGTAATTTATCACATAACACTTTTTGGGACCATGATAGGATTTATAGTTCACAGACTACCTTTTCCTTTAGGTGCTTGTATATTTTATTATGGACAAATATAGAAAATGTAAATAACCATTTGTAGGTGGTGGATTTTATTGATCCATGGGATAGAGGGGTGATGTTTGTGGATGGTGAAACAATTTTTTAATTATTACAGATGTGAATTTTATAATTATGTGATTTTCATGTTGTTGTTTCCTTAGTGATGTGTATCCTCTTGTCTGGGCTAGTATTACCTGTTTATTTCTGATACATTCTCCCATTGGAGTATTGAGTGTGATGAATTGTTCATTTTATATTCCAATATTTTTATTATAAATAAATTCCACCTTTTAACATTTATGATTCCATGTTTTATTCTCCAACCCTTTCGGATGGGGGAATCCCATTGGGAAATGATTGAACCATCTCGGGTATTAGGGTATCGTTGTATTCAGAATAGTTCATGAAAATAACATTCACTTTTTATAAAATTATTATAACTCATGAATGAATTAAATGTTTTTGAAACCAATTTTATGAAAAAATTTAAAAATTTAAAATTAAAATAAATAATTTTAAAATGATATGTGGTATTTATAAGACCCATGTGTATAGTTTCAGAATGATTTGTTATATTTCACCCGAAAATATTTTTATTCATCTATATCAAAAATTAGTTTTCATATATTTTATAAATTAAATATATCAACATACATTTCACATTTTATATAAATATAATCAAATTATGTAATACGTTTAATTTTATTTTGGGGAGTAAATGTATGATGACATATATTAATGTTAATTACAACTATAATATTACAAAAATCATTTTCAAGAATTGATTTATAAATATTTTATATGTTTTATCTAATAAAATAAATTATCCCTTTTCAATAATTATTATAATATAATTTTTCAAAATATATATAAATATGTCAGTACTCATTAAACTATAATCAATAATAATATAATTAAGAACAAATAATTGTGAAAAAATTCTTTTTTAATGAAGAAATTATTATTTTTATATTAAATGTTTTCATTTTAAAGTTAATTTTATAATATTTAGAAATTTAACTAAATAATATTTATTTCAAAAAAATATTTAAAACCTAGGTATATTTTAATATTTGTAACATTAAATTCTTAATAAAATATAAATTACTTAATTAAAAGTAATTAAAATCGTAAAAATGAATCAATATGATGGTAAATAACTAAAAACATTTTTGATTCATCTCTAATTATTGATTATTGAGGATTTATATATAAAATATCACCCTAAAATAAATTATTTCAATCATTTTTATTCTTTAACCATTTAATATTGTAACAATATCATTGAAAAATTAAATGGTATTCACTAAAGATCCATTTTATTCACTTATAAAATGGTAGACATCTACAAGTTCTTATTACACCCATTCCTTCATATTCCTTCTTAAAACTATGAAATTTATCACTTCCAATAATCCTTTATCAGGTTAATAATATTCTCATTTCAATTACATTTCTCCTTCATTTCTATGGATACATTCAAGAGAAATTTGAAGGTACCAAAATGATACTACTTACTGTTAATTGTTGTTAATATTTCACCTCCAACCCTAAAAAACCATTTGATTATAAAGAAATTATTGTCATTATAATTATATAATGTTATTATATTAATATAAAACCAATTATTTACTTCTTTATATCAACTTAGAAAAACATTAGAATGGTATCCATGTGTTGTGCGAACTGTGACCTCAACCTTAATGAAACAACAAAAAAATTGTTTCACCAACATAAACAATATCATTAATATCAATATCATTATATCACAATTATATGATAAAATTCATTATCTATACTCACCCATAATGATTTATTGTTTTCCTAATTAGGTATCTTTATCCACATAGTTTAATGATCCTATAAAAATCAATTTTTGACGATGATGATAAACTAAATATGAATACTGTTATAATTAAATAATATTTGAATTATTTTTTTGGTTCTGTAATGGTTTTATTATTTATTTGAAATATTATAAAAATATAATATTTCATTGTTAAAATTATGAAAAAAATTTCAAATAGATTACATTATCCTAAATATATAACAAAAATTTTATATAATATATAAATAACATTTGATAACAAATTTTCAATATTTCACAAAATATAAAAAATAAGGTTCTTCATAAGGTAAATAATAAACATAATATTAATATTCCAAAAGTTAGGGGAATGAATAAAACAAATATTGAATAAGGTAAGGTTTTATGTATCCATCACCCTTTATTAATTCATGCTTTGATATTATGCATCAATCCAGATTTTTTATGTAACTTATAGTACCATGACTTAAAATAACATAAATTATTATTGAACATGGAATCTCCACATCCATTCATCATATTCATTGTAGTGGGATATTATTGATTCCTTCTCTAATATTTAATTAACTTTAATATCTGAATCTTATTTCTTGAGTTATAATGTCATTCATTGAGTTAAATATTTTATTTCAAATATACCCTATTTATATCTTAGGATGTCAATTTTTATTATCATCTTCCCTATTGAAGAGTACTTTTTCTTCATTGAAATTCCACAATGATAATAATAATTATCATCCTCTTAAATGATTGTTTCTCGTTCGTGTCCATAATTTATATTCAAAACAATGTAATCCTTTTTAATATAGAAAAAAATTAAGTATAATTAAATCTGATTTTATATGATGCATTTTTCTTACTGAAATTTATCTTTTAAACTATTTATTTAATTAAAAATTATGTATTTAGTTTTTTAATTATAGATTAATGGTAAATTAATATACGAAGTAGTAAATTATTTTAATAATAATAATTATATTTATTTTTATGTTTATATTATAGAATATTTATTCTATGATTAATTTATTTAATTTATTTTAAATTAAATTATTATTTTTTATATTTTAATCTTATTGTTTGTTAAGTTTAATTTTATTTAAATTTAATCAACATGTTTTTTTATTACTATAAATTTAATTTTATTTTTAATAATTTACTTGCCTATTGTTTTATATTTTGATATTTTACATTAATGTTTATATTTATATTAATGGGTGGTTGAATTTATTTTCATCCATGAATGTGTTTTTTAACATTGACTGCACAAATCTGCAAATGAATTAAATGAATTTGTCATTAGGCATCCCACGATCAAATGATTTACATTGTCAATGTATAGACAGTGACCATCCTACCACACAATGGATCCATTTTCAATGAAACTATAATGAGAAACCAAATCCAAGAGGTTGCAACTGGAAATATTATCAAAAAAATTTCTAATATGATGACAATGGATCTAAACTACCATGAGGATGAAATTTCAGAGAATTAGTCATGTTACAATTCCATCCGCTGAATGTTACCACATGAGGTAATTTTTACATTACCATAGAGAAGATATAAACATGAATAGTCTTTGAGAGGACAAGGAATGAAGAATCCCTACTTACCATGTGTTTTACCAAGTGACAATGAATTTTAATATTCGACATTCCATAGAGGTAAAACTGATTGTCTTGACAATGAAATAAAAAACCATGTCTCTACAATGTCGGTCGTGAGTGCTATAGATCTTAAGAAAAAATGAGAATAAAGGCCTACTTGCATATGATAGATAAATCTATCCAAAGATCAAGTGAATGGATTTTGAATCAATATTTTAGAAGTGCAGATCATAAATATAAATCAATATTGAGTGAATTAGTATTGATTATCGAGAAATCATATACATATTACATTACCACAGATTCAAAAATTCTATACAGAAGATTCATTCTCTACTCAAGTAATCAAGTCAACTAATGAAACCATTATTGAATATTATTTACATTCTATCGATTAGATATTGATGTAATTCCACTATTTGAATCTAGGTATGATGACAATTTGATGAATCCAATACCATGAAATAGTGGTACGGGCTTACCAATTTAGTTTGAGGAGTGATATCAACTTGAAGAGGGTCCAAGGTGATGTCATTTTCAACATAAAACTTATGATAAACAGTGTAAAAATAAATACTAAAATTGGATGATGTAAAATAGATAACATTGTGCTATCATTTAGATTCTAGTGGGAGAAATACTGATTGATAAGATATAGAAAGATGTTGACTTGAGCTAGTTCTGACTGGGGTGTTTGATGTTGAATGAATCCATGAATAAGTATGTCGAGATTGCGTTTGACTATAGAAGTTGTATCGAGATGATGATAATTAAACCCCTATGTATATGGGAATAACTGTTATATGCACATTGTATGTTCCATTTGTTTATTCTTATTTTTTAATAATAGATAGATATGGATCATTCCCATGGAAATGGTATAATAGATGGTTTTTTGTTTCATTATAGGTGTCTAGTTAAATGTTCAAATGATGTTACCGAAACAACATATAATATATTATAGAGATGGGTGATTCAAGAATAATTTCCATTTTTTTCAAATTTGAGTTTGATTATAGCGTATAATTATGATATACATGAGAAAATGAGGAGCTTAATTCGACTTTTTGACTTTTGGGGGGTTAATGAAGGTGTTTTGGCATTATGTCAATGTATTCAGTGTCTAAAGAGTGTGGATAGATCCATGGAAGTTATGATTTTATACATTTGATTCATCATAGATGCATTCTCATGTTATGGTAAATTAATTTTCATAAAAGTAGTGGTAAGGTTAAAAAACACTACAAAAATATTGATGGAGATGATGTGTAAATATCAGTGCAACAATCAATACTTAGGTAAGAATAACAGTAAATTCCACTACAAGGTGGAGCTAGATATTTTGAATGAATTCATGTATATAGGGATCTATTAAAATGAATAATTGTTAATCTATAGTGTGATCATTTAAGATTATATATATTTTTGTATTCATATAAGGTATGAAACATGTAAGAAAGAAGATCGGGTGAAAATTATAATTCATCCTCGATTGTACTTTTTAATTCATTGATGAGGCTAATGATAATTTAACCCAAGATAATTGATTGACCATTTTTATGATACATTATTTAAAATAATGAGAACATAGGTATGGATTGTTTTTTAGAATGGGAAATATTATTTTTCGGTGACTAGGATAAGAATAATTTGTAAAAATACTAATAATGTGATTTCATTTGGAAAATAAGGTGGTGAGATTTTTCGTGAATTTTGATATCTTGTTCAATATTATATTTTATTACAGAGTTACATCATCAGGATTTCCAAAAAATAAGAGTATAAAATTGAGACAATGGAGATTATTGGAGTAGGAGCTTAAGAAAGGTAAGTGTAACATACCAAACCAAACCATTAGGTCTAAGATAGGTGTTACATGGAATCATTCATGCCTCATCATATAGAAGAGGATTTTGACTAGAAGAAAGGTTCTGAGTTCATCTATGGGGAGACTATACCCTCTATACCTTTTCATAATATTGATAATAGCAATAGTGAAAATAATAAAACATCATAGTAATAATTTAAAACTAAATAAATGGGAAAAATTTCAAAATTGAAGAAAACACCAATTAGGTAATTATTTCAGCGAAAATAAAAAAAAATTAAAATAAACAGAATAATGGGGTCCAACAGATTCACTCACATTCCACTACAACCTCCATCCACCACTTCACATCAATTTACATTGGGGGCCTTTCCCTTTTCCACGATTCTGTTGAAACTACAATTTCCCCAAAATGCTTCATTACAATGTGACTACAATACCCATTAGGAAACCACCAATATGTCTTCAAAAAATTGTCATCAAGCCCAAAAATGGTATCCCATAATAATTACAAATTCATAACATGTATAATAATGAAATCCAAAAAACGAGTGGTTATTCACTAACCATACTGGAAAAAACCGCTATCATTAACTTATTTGGATCCATTCCTTATGATAATGGAATAAGATGGTTTTATCCAAACTAACCCCAAAACGGATTCCCCAAAATATTTTGTTAAAATTTATACCAACATCATTTATACAACAACATGACCATCTTATATAGTGTCAAATTTTTAATAATATAAATCAATTAGATATACAAGCTAACATAGGGTAATACAATATCCTTAAGTACCAATCACATCTACCAAGATGTAGTAACATAAATACAGTGTATGAAAACAACAAGAAACAAAATAAAATCATGAATATTTATTGTGAAGATTATATCTTTAAATAACAATTTGTAATTGAAATAACATTTAATAGTATCACTCTTGGAATCAAATATCATGACCAATCTCATGGATACACACAATCCTACATGCGATCATTATGAAGAAAAATATTAGATAATCCAACAGATATATAAAAATATGGAAACAAGTGTAAAAAAATACCCAGAGGTCAGGAACATCCTAAGATAAGTCTCTGATGTCCCCATGAATGTCCATTTAATGTATCGATATTTGTGCCATTTTTTCACACCAATCAAAATAAATCTCGACATGGAATCATAGAACCAATAAAATAAAACATGTCATTGGTTCTAGAGAATGTAAACGTATAATCAAGACCATAGGGTCTGAAAAAACTCACCTAGGGATATTATTCTTTGGAAGAGATCCATAGTATCATAGGAATAAGGAATAAAGATGAGATTATGGAAATCATGGTGTCTTATTAGAGAATGGTAGATGCTATGATGTGGAGTTTATTGGAACATACACCATAGTGTAGGCAAGTGTAGAAAAAATGATAGAATATGACTATTGGACGGAAAAACTATGAAGAGGACTACAACAACGGATAATGGCGTAGTTTTACCATGGAGAAGCTCCACACCTCAACCCTCTGTGGAATAGAGGATGTGTATGCAACATGGTGGTATATCCTGACGGCTTCATTTTTATATAAATCCTTTATGTGAGAAGAAATAAAATGGGTGTTTTCATGTTTAGGGGTTTCATCCATGTGATAAATACTCATTTAAAACTCTTACAACCAAATTAAATGGTTCCCATTAACTCAAAGCAGGACACCCCCTTTCATGTTTGAGAAGAGATGATTATATAAATTTAATGCATTAATTACCAATAATCATAAACCAAATAAATATCTATAATTATTGTACAAAAGTAAAAAGGTTGTTTGGTTGAAGATATTATGGTTCATCCTTCCCAGTATCTCCCTATATAGTGATTGTTTGTCTGAAACCCTACTACATATATCCCTAACTTATTCTTATCTATACTATATTGTAATTTCCTTCCGTGTGTAATTATGTGAATTGGTATGCAGAGAGATGAGTATTTTTTATGTAATCATTCCAAAACAACCATTTCACCTTCCTTAGATTATATAATACCACAATTCAATAACGAATCATGGATCAACTAAAAACATGATGGAAGAATAATTTTAATAAATAATTTTAATTTTTGGGCTTCACAGTTATCCCCCCTAAAGAAATATATTCCTCAAGAAGCATCTTTATGGATCCTATATGAAAAAACACAAGACACTAGGATGAGATGTTGACCTCTCGCTACTTGGTCTCTCTTAGATCAATCAATGTTTCCTCCAATTCTTTAAATGTTTTACATTACTCTCTTGATAGAATTTCTCAGTTTGGTCTAGCATTTAATTGGAAACTCCTCATAAGATATGTAAACCTCCAACTAAATATCCTCACAATTACTAACACATATAGGGTCAGGTATATACCTCAAAATATATGATACATTTTTCATGTCATGCATACCTAAGTTGTGAGAATGGGGGACCATATGATACACCATTTTCCCAATCTTATTAATGATATTGAAGGATCCCACATAGCGAGGTGATAGAATTTCATACTTCCATAGACTTATGTCCCCTAATTGATGATTCACTATCATGAAAACATTATCACCCATAAAAATTCAAAATGGTCTCCTCTTTTAGTCAACATATTATCTATATCTACCCTATATGGTGAACTACCACTTTTAAATCAGTAGTGTTCTCTTAGAGAAATCCTAGTCATTTCTTGGGATAATAACTAAAACATCACCTTCCTCATGGAATCAAAAGTGAAGGACATGTCCTCTTGTAATGTTCCTCATAATGTTCAATTTTAAATGAATCCAAGTTACTATTTCGTATAAAAGAACCATCAATTTATAGGTGATTATTCAATTATACCTAAATTCAATGAAGAAATTCCCAATAATAACCTCCAATATTCATATAATAATTTTTGAAATTTCTTATATTTATGGTTTTTATGATGTTATCAACCTAAACTAATTCCCTTGGTAAATATGGAATCTCTACCAAAACAGAAATGTAAAAAACATTTCTATTTTCCATTAATTTTCAATTTATCTGCATCTATTCACATTATCTTAGGGATGTTGAGAAATACCAGCTCATCCATATTGTGTTAATATCTATTTAGTACAAATTTGAAAACATTCATCAACTCATAAAAATCTACCAACACAACATCTCAGATCCATGGGGTCTTAGGTAACCCCTTGAAAATCTATCATGATATCCTAACACTTATACACAAGAATAGAAAATGTTTATAGGAACCTCCCATGACTCTAGTTCTCATCCATTAACCTCTGACATGTAAGGCATCAATAAAAAAACATTTATTGTTGATATTCATCCATAGAAATGATAATTGTTTCCTAATGTAATGGAATATATTTGTTACACCAATAATAAATTTTTATTTGGAGGGATGGTAATCCTTTACCATCTTCTCTCTGATGGATGTACGGACTTTTACTATCCCATGTATAATGATTACATCATCATTTTCCATTGACCAACTGGGCATTAGATCCCTTCCAGCCATCGATTCCCTTATAAGATCACACTTTTGGTCTGAATCTTAACTAGTTTTTAGAAAATCAAAAGGTAAGAATGTGATCTCCAAATGGGAACAAGCCACAGATCCTTGATCCTTGTAAGCATCAATCCACAAATGAACCAAGAATCTCATCAAGTGCTACAGCTCCTCGGATTGCCGCTCACCAAGATCCTGATCAGTCTACCTCTTTTGAAAATGATAATCCACAATTACGTTACCATTTCATTGTTCATAACACATATCTAAATAAAATTTATGTTAATAATATTCCCATTATTTATGTCTCATGTTTGGGTCCCTCTATGTGAAGATACAGTAAAGGCCCCTCTGGTCAAAATAAACAAACAATATCATAATATCGAGATAATATCTCAAACACATTATCAAAAAATACCCCATCGTCGTTATCCAAGTCATGTGTGGTGTATATCATCAAATGTAGTCATTTCATTTGATACTCATAGGCTAGTACCTACTCTATTTTCATTAACAATGCTCTGAAAATTATTCTAGATACATCCCTATATTATCCTGATAAAATCCCAGACTCTAGGAGTGTCAGTATCAATGCTATCATTAAATTTACCTTTTTCTCATGGAAAACGTTTTACTAATAGTTCAAAAATTTGAGCATCACTCTATTCTCTGTTACCATATTCATCAGTGCTGATTTTTCGGATAATTCCCCGATAAACTATCGCTAATATCCTACTAAATATAGAATGATCATAATCTCAAATATGTTCCAATGACTTATCCCAGACATAAATTCCTCTTCTTTATTTGGGTATATAGATATTGAAGTCCTAGAAACAATGTGTATAAGGAATCTAACCACTCCATCCAATATGTTACACATCAAAAAACGGTGTGAAATTGGTGTTCCCAATGCAAATTCAGGACTGCCTCCATGCTCTAAAAAGGAATATATAGTGTTAGTGAGTAGATGAGGATGTCATCAATAACCCCTGTGATGAACAAGTCTAGATATGTGTGAATGAGGTTATTCATAGGGTCCATGAACACTTTTGGAGCATTCTTCATACCAAATGACACCACCAAGTACTTGTAAACCACATATCTTATGCTAAACACCTTCATTAAAATTGAACTCTCTCTCACTCACAATTGATCAAAGGATGATCAATGATATATCTTGGAGAACTAACAGGATCCCCATTATTGACAAAAAAATATAATGAATTCTAGAAAAGGGATATTAGTTCTTCACTATCATCTGATTCAACTTATGATAATAAATACATAGTCAAAAAATAGTCACCCTTCTTGGAAAACAACACAGGTGTAACCCAATGTTATTTATATGGCCTAATAAATCCCTTATGCTTCAATTAATCCATCTATTACTTGATCTACTTCTTCTTAGTCGATTCTATATGATTCTGGGGCATCAAAATGGGTCTTACAAATAGTATTAGATCAATATCAAAGTCAAATAATATATCAAGAGGGTGTATTATAAATTCATTTTTAAAGACATCATGATAAAAAATATACAATTGAGGAAAGTATGATATCTTTTTCACAGATCTTGCTACGAGAGAAAATCCAAATATATGTGATGTGATTGTCACATGATCTCTCATGTCAAGTCCAAATCTTCCAACTCCAAACTCCTAAACATTGGTCATTATAAATCTCCCCCTTTAAAGAATAGAAAGAGACACACCTCCTATTGTTGTCCTTGTGAGATTAGAATCATTCCATCCAATCTATGTTGAGTATCACATCAAATGTAATCAGATAAAAAATCATGAACTCCAATAGATGTACATTTCTTGAAAAAACTATAGGACACCATTGTCCTCATTAGAGTTGATTCACATTCATTCTCAATGGTATTTAAATGAAGAATGAATAAGAAGATAAATTGAATACCAGGTTCATTTTCATAACAACATGTGTAGTTATAGAGAAATGTGATACACAAGTATCAATCAAAGTAATAGATATATGTAATAAATAATGTACCTATAACTTTATATGGACCTTATGATCCATCTACTAGAATGTAGTCCACAATTTACAAATAGCATGTATATTCTTCTTGACCCTTCCACTAATGTTCATGGCCGATATGATATCTCTAATGAGAACCCCAATTAGCACTTTGTTTCCCTAATTATGAATGTATCGACATTGTAGATGGAATTTTTACAAAAAACAATTAGATATTTTTTATCCTTACACACCACAGGTACTGACTCTAGGGTTTTGGTAAAATCCAACATTAGTCTCTAAAATTATTATATCTTATGCATTGTGGATATCCTAAAAATGGAACCAATGAAAAATTATCTTATACACAAAAATTAAATAGTTGATACGCTCAACCCATGTTATAAAATTATAGAAATAATCCTAGATTCCATCCCTCCATAGTAACCACAGTAACAATATATATTCTAACGCAATTGTATTCTTAGTTCTAATAAAAAATTATAATATAAATATATCACAATAATATTGATACACACACACACACACACATATATATATATATATATATATATATCACACAATCATGGAAACAATATATAAATTATAGAAAATATTAAGGCATTAAGAAACTACAATAAAACAAAAAAGATCATATATACATTTGACATGTGATCCTATATGGAATGTCATGATTCATGAACATATACAAAATATCATAAGTATCATATTACAAATATATGAACCATAAAAGTTTAATTGTTTCTTTGGGGAAAATAAAAAAATAATCCCACACCTAAAGGAAACATGGAGTTCCACTATATAATGTTGTCGAGGAACTGACATCATCCCCATGTCTGAGTCCTCACGGAAAAATATTTTATCATCCATTCCCATAATAAACGATAATATTAGAACATGTTAGAAATTCATGACCCTCTGATAAAATTTTTTCAAATCTAGACCTTAATAACTAGGACCAATATAGGTGTTACATGCCCTCATGAATTCATCCATATACGCAAGATTTTTTGAATAGTAACGAGGGTATGATGAGATGGTAACCTCTCTACAATTTAATAGTATCAATAGTAACCATAATGAAAATAAAAAACATCATACTAATCATGTTGAATTAAACAATTTCATAGATGTTATACATGATATCTAACCCAAATGTGGAAACCCAAATAAATATAAAAATAATACAGCAATGAAGAAAACTGCGAGGTCTACCAAAGTCCACCTGATCCACTACTATATCTATCCCCCTATTCTCAGCTATCCAACATGGGGCCCTTTTCCATCATAGAGTCCATCATGAAATATATTAGGTCACCAAAATTCATTTTTAGGGTTTGAGTATAGGACTCAATATGATACCACCAATGCATCACTAATATGTTGTAATATGTATAAAATGTGGATTCTAAAATATGGATTAATGTTTCAGAGAAATAAAAATACAATAAAAAACAGAGCGATCATGTTATAAAAAATCTTATAGAAACACCTTATTGTACATGATAAAGCCCTTTATAAGAAGATAATTTAATGAGTTGTTAGTATGAAAAATAACCCATGTGTAGGGTCCTCATAATGACATGTGAAAATGATACTAGAAATATTCTTTCATCAAGGATACAATGTCACCTGATATCCTCTATTTAAAAAAAACTAATACTCACACCAACATGATTTATCATTTTGAGTGGAATTTGGATAATCTTGGTTTCCTAGTTTTTATCCTCAATATGACACCCTAGACAACTCATATGACCACCATTTTTTAGTCCCTCATCTCCATGGATACAATTCAACACATTCCTACGACATGTGATAAATATTTCAGGATATTCTACCATTCTAAAGTATCACTCATAACAATCATGGAATGGTAACTAACATATAGGGTGAGTACAAAAGTAGGCATAACATAACATCCTTAGGGTATTTAATCAAAAATAACATCATGTGATAATAATAAAACAAGAAAATAAGATAAACTAGGGTCACTCATTGAATAAAATACCACAAGGGATCTCATGGATATACACACCTACATCTTATTACAGTCTACAACATTATCAAATAATCCAAAAAGAACATCATAATATTGAAAACATTGTAAATGAGGTCCAAATAGGTACGTAACTTTCTACAACAGGTCATTTACATTTATGTCAATACCCATAAATGGTGATTATATCCAAGTGACATTAACAATAAAATCATAACAATGCTCACTGGTGATTTCTAAAACCCATATAATAAAGAATGTAATGGGTTTTTGATAAATTAAAGGAATAATTGAGGCAAAATGGGGCTAGACCAACTCCACCTGGTATGATTTTCATCAAAATAGATCGACAAGGATATAAGAAGAATGTGGAATGATGTTTATCTTACGTAAAAATATGTGTCCCCTTAGTTTAATATAGATTTTGCATCATGGGTATTATACTAGAATAGACACCACAACATAGGTAGGGTGAAACACAGTGCATGACATACGAACATACTCTGGAACCATCATGCAAGGTACCACCATGGTGCAAGGAGAGGAAACTATTACATAGATATTATATACACAATTAATTTCAACAATTTATAGTCTGGGTCTATGGTGTAGAGGCATGATTTTATTCCTTTAGAATTCTATTAATACATTGAATTATGAGGAATGCAAATGGGACGTTTCAACTATAGGGGTTCCATCAATATCAAAAAGTCACTATTATGACTCATAAAATAGAATCAAATTCCAATCATTAATTGTGAATAAATAACCCTCATACTTTTTCAATGTAACCTGATTTAGTGAATTTAATGTATTAATTCATGACGATCATAGACAAGACCAATGTCTATATGTTGTGTGTAAAGGACCAATATGGAATTATCTAGACCATTATTTCAATACAACCTTGATCCCACCATACATGGTGAAACCTATGGTGTAACTACAATTTCAGGACACCCTATTGTGTATCAGTTCCATATCTACATCATTAGCATCTCATGAAGCATGATAATATTTGATATGGTGTAGTGACCTATTTATCTTGTACAAAGAATTACAAAATACACCTTTTACCCTCCTATTACTTCATTAAGACACCTAGTCAAATCTAAAACATTTACAAACTCAAAAACATGATAGAAAATGAAATTTATTGAAGAAAAATAATTATAGGGATTTATAGTGAAGATCACAGAAGTGATGTCTAATATTCTATTTCTTCTCACTCCTTGATAATTGATTTTATAGTATGCATAATTAATCAATTTAAAGGAATCATATATTATTGGTTTGAAATATCATATAATTTGTACTCATGATTCCAAATATTTGTCAGATTGATTTTTATCATGGGGTTATATTTTCTATTCAAAATGAGCCCCAATTTTACACATATATTTTAATATATATGTGAATTTGTTTGACACTTCAATTTTGAGAATTAATTGAAGTATCAAAATTTAGTACAAAATTATGTCTCTCTTATTTATTAATTAAAAAATTATTTCCTTTTTCTTGATCAATATATCATTAAAAAATCAATTTTCATAGGCTATGTTTAATAATAAATTTTAGTATAGATAATCAACTCCTCTACATCAAGAACATATTTAATTGTGGTTAACATGATTAAAAATATCAAAAATATCAATCAATTCGTACTAGTTTTATCACTCAATAGTCTAAATCAATTAAACCTATACTGTATGTCCTCTATTATCACATCTTCTACTTGTTTTTTCTCATAATTATTAACCATTTAATTGAAACATCACACATACACATCAATGATAAAATGTGTCACGACCCTTCCTAGTGGGGCTTGTGCTGTAACTCCACAAGCCTCCCTCTAATAAGAAAGAAGGTGTAGACTAGTGTTGAGATGGTATAACACTATCATGGGAGGCCAAAGCCTATCTACCTAAACACAAACACATATAAAAACCCATACATTGTTAAATCGTAACAAACCCATGCATACATCTATCTAAATCTCATAACAAGAGTATGTGAGAAAATAATGAAATTTAAACGCAACTAAATAAAAGACCAAAAAAATGAGTCTAAAAATCAAGTCCAACCTGAATGTAAATACTGGGAAGACTATTTGATTGTAGTTGGAATACAACACGATCCTTCTGTTCTCTCAATGCACCATCCGGTCCTAGTCAGCCTACGACTCTATCAAATGTTTGATCATCTTAAATGAACATGACATGTGCTGGAAAATACCTTGTATGGGTGAGTATAAAAATACATAGAATGTCACCATAAAACCATATAGAATACAACAGATTAAAAATATTAATCTCTAAGAAAAATATTTCTATAGAAAATATAATAATTAAATCTATATATACTCAACAAATACACACATTCTATAGGTAAGTCCCAACCATAGTATTCCAGCCTCAAGGTTTCAACTCGAAGATTATACAAATCACACATCTTGGAGAAAAAACTGTTGAGTTTGATAGCACTGATGATGTTCAACCAATAAGTAATACATGTTAGGTCTCATCATGAGAAAGAACAAGGTGATAGTCTGAATAGAATATAGTGCATTAATGGGGATCACTACAAGGGCCATTATGTGATGCCAACAAATCAATCTATATTAACCCTGTAAGTTGAGTGTTGAATCCTGTTTAGTTTTGTTCGTGATGATACCAATAAATCCACTTAGGGAACACTTTTGAATAGAGGATATCACTCTGATCCTCTCGGAGGGATTCTAATGACACTATCCAAGAAGTCCGGGTGAAGGGATCATAGTCCTAATAGTACAAAATTACTCTATACTATCCCATAGGGAAATGATAAAGGGAATAAAACCTACAAAACATGTCCAAGACATGGAGGATAATAGATCCAAGACATATATTAAATTGTTCATGACTTTTAACAGGGTTCTAAAATCATTTCCCTTATCCTCGGGTTCTACCCAAGTAAACAACTCGTGTCAAAAAACCATTTTTTTGTAGTATTACACACCATGTTGGCATGAAGTGTACTCTAATCATGTGACCGTGAGTTGATTCATCATGTTTACCCATGGTCATGTATATATACATGGATTAGCCAATGTACTCGGTCTAACTCGGGTCTATGTGGGGAGTAAATGACTTGTACTATGTCCTCGTACTCTAACCCATGTCTTTGATTCCATTGAGGTAAATGAAGAGTTCACCCGAGAAGGACCACATGGCCAGTAGGACTATCCAAATGTTGAATGATTCTTTTTTCCTAACCTAAACCCTAGCCACAAATTATGGGGAACACACAACATTTAATCCTATATTAAACACTTTGTTGATCAGTTTTTTTTTAAAAAATTAATATTATTTGTGTCGGTGACAATTCCAACACTACCCTGGAATGAAGCCTCATTTTTATTGGGATTTATGGATCTACCTCAACTAAGAATCACCATCATCTTCCATCAGATTCCTTCAATCCGATTCACCTTCAAATTGGATCAATTCATCGTTCTTCATTGAGCATCGATGATCGTTAAATCAGGTATCCAACGTCATCCAAATCACCACATCTCAATCATCTAACCTCCATCATGTCATTTTAATCCAATATTTATTATATCTAATCATTAGGATATGTCAATCTATGTTCCAAACAAATATCTCCAACAATAAATGGTGAATAGAGGGAGAAAATCACAACCTATTAGATTAATGAACCTCAATCCATGTTCATGTCGATCTCAATCCATAATCATTAGAATGATAATAGAAATAATCAAATCCCAATGATTGTTTACCAATCAAACCCTGGTAATATAAACCCATCCCACATGATGATCGAAAGGTGTATCATTATATTAATTGATTGATTCATGTATTTTTTTAAAAATAAAAAGTGGGTAATACTCATATCAAAACACATTATCTACCTAGAATATTATACATCACTAATGAAGAACAAAGTTGTGTCATGATTGTTGGTGAGATACTTCAAATCTGAGGTGTGTTGATCATCGATCCATGATCCCATCATCTTTTTCCAAATATAATTATCCATTAGTCTCTCCAAAATCCTTAGGGTTATTAGCTAACCCTATGATTTCCCTATAAATTTCTATTTAAAAGCACTCAATCAGTGCATCAATATAAACATAAATAAAATAATTATTTTAATTATTTTATTCAGTTCGGCGCCAAAAATGCATTATCTACAAATAACTCTCCTCAAATAATTTTATGTCGAACCTAGGGTAAAATATGCATTTTAAACGTAATGGTGCACTCCTATTTCTATTTTGGGAACCCATTTAGATGTTTATCTACTTTTTTGAAAAAATATTCACATGTACTATTAAATATTTTAAATATATTTCAAACATTTATTCTATGATCATCATGACTCAGAATCACCTATCATTTTAGTTCTTGGTCTAAAAAATAATCCATATAATATCCAAAGATAATATATTAAATATTTGATAGATTATAGATTCACCACCATGGGATTTACATCCTTTAAAAAAACAATGGCTACTCAAAAATGTGGGTACTGAGCATGAATGATATCCTTACGCACAAATGTTCACTTCTAAATGATCTCGTGCTTCCACCAGACATTCCTTAAAGGAATTGATTGAACAAGAATGATCCTCTCTAGCCAATCCTCGATCTCCACCGGGTATATATCAAAGGTCACTTCATCATCAATGTCTAGTTTTCCCCAATCCATAATGTGTGATTGGTCATGAAGGTACCTCCTTAGATGTGACATGTGGAAGACATTGTGTACTTGGTCTAACTGTGGAGATAGTTCTAAGTTGTACACCACCTTTCCAACTCTACATAGTATCTTTGATGGGATGATTAATCTCAGAGATGACTTGATGCCCCAACCAAATTTCTATAATCCATATTAAGGTTTTTACCATATGAACACATGGTCTCCTCCCTCATACTCCAAAGGCCTTCATTGTATGTCATTGTAAGACTTATGATGGATTTTTGTAGTCTTCATCCACTCCTGGATGATCTACATCTTCTATTTTATAGTTCACACCAACTATGGGACCATTAGAATTGAATCTCCTAGGTCAGACCAGTAAAGGGGTGACCTACAAGGTCACCCATAAAAATCCTCGAGTGGTGAAATACCAATTTTAGAATAGTGTCATTTAATTTAAACAAAAATCACCAGTGGTAGGTGATCCTCTCAACTCATTTAATCCCTTCAATAGTAGGTAAGTGAAGCTGACATCACGATCAGAAATGATCATCAATGAAACACCACAGAGTCATATAATTTTTATCATGAAGATCCATACCAGGTTCTCTATTACACACTTCCTCTTATATAATTAGGTTAGGGTCTGACTTGGTGAGTCAATCTATGACCATATAAATGGAATTTTTTCCTATAGATGTAAATGTCGATCCATCCATAGAGCCCATAGATATCCCATACCACTTCAATTGTGAAACCTCAATGGGTTGATCCAATCCCATGGTACTTGGTGTTCATCATTCACTTTCTAAAAAGTATGGTATCATGTTGCAAAATCTACAATTTCACTTTTCATCTATATCCACCAAAAATGATTTTGGAGGTCCTAGTACATCTTTTACACACATGGATGTACTGCCAAAGGACTTGTACGAATCTCTTTCAAAACCTCCATCGACAATGTCATTAGTACCACTTGTCATGCCTCCCAGACATGATGTAAGAGTAGAGGGGTAATAACCATCATATAGAGGTTTTTTTTCATAATATATGTCCACAAATATATGTGTAAATAGACCAACTTCTCCTATTCCTTCTTCAGTAAATGCGAACAAGATATCCTTATAAGAGTAGCTTCAACCATGTTCCCCTTCCAAAGATTATAGATAATTTCAATATCATAATCATGGAGGAACTCTAGCCATCATATCTATCTCATGTTGAGATCATTCTTAATGAAGATATAATTTAGACTCTTGTGGTGAAAGTATATGATAAACCTCTATCCCATCAGGTAGTGTCAACAAATCATCAAATAGAATGCTACTGTTACTAGATTAACATCATGGTTCATATATTTCTTCTCATTTTCTCTCAACTGGCAGGAATCATTGGCAATCACGACCTCCTTAAAAATTTGAACACAAAAATTCCCAGTTCATCAAGCATCTCATAAAACTACATACTTGACACCCTCCTCCAAAAATACAATGATGGGAGAGCTCATCAAACTCTACATCAACTACTAAAAATCATACTAGAAGATCTCATTCCAAAAAAGGCCGCCTCTTTCAAGTCAAAGATTCTATTGGTGCTAATATCTGGGAGAAATCAAGTATGAATCTCTATTAATAGCCTCCCAACCCAAGGAAGCTCTGCACCTCCACCATACTGTTACGTGGCTTGCATGCTAACACTCCCTCGACCATGGTTGTTTCAACATACACTCCATGAATTTAAATAACATCTTCAAAAAGGTGGAAAACCTCTATTTATAATTGGAACTCCATGGGATATTCATATAGATGGTGCACCTAGAGTAGGTCTAGAACTTTCTTGAAGTGTCTTTCATGTTTCTCCTCAACCGTTTAGCACACAAGGATATCATCGATGAAGAATACCGTGAATCGGTCTAATTATTGCTAAAATATCTGGTTTATGAGTCTTATGGAAACTTCGGGGGAATTCCTCATGTAAAAGGGTGTCCAAAATTATTCATAGTTACTATAGTGACATGAAAATGTTGTATTTAGTACAACCTCATCCCACACATTCAACTAGTGGTATCCATACCTAATGTCAAACTTCGATAACCATAATGACCCACGCCATAGACAAAATAGTTCATCGATCATTGGTAGGGGATATTTTTTCCTCAAGGTCAACATATTCAAGTGATGATAATCCACACACAACATCAAACTCATGTATAAATTTTTTTAAACAGTACTATGGTTGATTAAGATAAAACACTAGGTCAAAAAACCATTCATCATTAAGTCCTCCAAGTATACCCTCATATCACAAAGCTATGCGGGAGCTATATGATATGATGGTGTAGATATATGTTCTATCCTATGGGTGTATATCAATGTAGAAGTTTGTATCATAGAAGGGAGGTAAACCTATAACATCATTTAGAAGTACACCCTCGTAATCTCCACTACAACAGGACATTTGGAACTCAAAAAATGAAATGAACCAAGGTTTAAACTATCTAACAAATGATTATTTGTCTTTACTGACCATCGAATGAGTCTATCATACACTGTATGGGTTTCCTTTTTTATCATAAAATGATAAACAAGTTCCATCATTGTATGCACAACACAACAATTTTCTGAAACACTCAATCCAACAAATAAATATATATAATAAATACATGCTAATAATTATATCAAAGGACATGATGAAAAGAACAAGATATTCTAATAGAATCATTCACCTCCAAGAGTCAGGTCACACTATCAGCACAAGTGCATGATCACTGAATCATATCTAGTAGGTGTCTCCAACCATAAGGATTGAGGATAGTGTTCAACTGAAATATCATTGTCTTGTACAAGGTAGATGTCAATAATTAAATTAGTAGCATCTATGTCTATAAATACTAAAATTAAGGTACGAATGACATAGATCATACTTATAATCATTCCAGGATCCTATATGTCATAATCATTTATCACCTACAGTTGTCCCCTCCATAGTCCTCCAGCCCCCTAAGCCAAGCATGGATCACCTATGGCTGGTGGTGGTAACCCAAAAAAACATCAACCAGCTCAAAATGCTCTCCAAAATCCTTATCCAAAAAATTCAACCATACAAACATAACTTTTCATGTTATTGTTTCTAAAATAGAGGCTCATCGATGGTCTCTCTGCCTGTTGTACAATGGATCGAACAATCTCAAGCGACATGTCCCCTGCCTTCACATGTGTATCATCTCCTCTCTCTAGGCTGAATAGACCAACCATGTGTGCCCTAAAATACAGATCCTTTGTCTTGGGAACTCCTCCTTAAATGTTGGGCACATACATGTTCTTGATACTTTCATCGGCTCCCTCCTTCGGATGTATCTTCTTCTTCATACCTTTTGCTGACAACCACTGACATTATTTTCTCAGATAAGAATCTTTTAACCCGAAATGCATACTCTAAAACCCGAAAATAGGTTCTAATGCATGAGGGATAACACTGTCTCGAATGAATCTATGTAATCCTCACTCAAATGTCTGATCCCTATATAATTGTTATTAAAAGATATCATTTGAGTACTTATAGAGGTTGGTAACCATTGAAGAATACTCAAATAAAATAATTGTACCCTACTGAAACTATTATTGACTTTGTTTATGAACAACCATCAATATAAATGATGATAAATCTTCTCTAAAATAGTGCTCAAACTCATTTCATGCAAGAGTCACCCCATCATATGACTGGGTAACAAAACCCCACCATCTCCCTATTGATCCATAAATAAGTCTTGCTTCTTGGACCACCATATGATCTTCTTATTTCATGATGATATGGAAGACTCATTTCACCACCTCATGCCGGTCCTCAGAAACTGATGGGTTGGGCTTGCCTTAGAACATGATGGATCTCTATCACTGAAACTCATGTTTCATGTTGAGCCTTAGCACCCCATCCGATTATACTACGATTACTAATTGATACCCAATAGTTAAATGTATAGATAGTTCACCACATGGAGGTAACATCTCAGGAATTGGTCCTTGTATATATGCATCATCACTTATGGGATACCTCGCATGATCATCATTCTAAATCCTAGTTGCTATATTTTGTGGAGGCATCTTCAAACAAGCAATATATACCATGGTCAGTGATTATATTTGTAGATCTGGATCAAGATGGATATTGAAATAACAACCCCTTCCTCTATGATGAATGTTCCCTTTAACCTACAACCAATGTTCTCATGTACCATGTTTAAAATAAGGTGATCAGAGTTCTGGTTTACAGATACATCATCATCCATAGTAACACTGGTGTCTCTAACGTAAAATCCAAACATGAAATACTTCACATTATTTCACAAAAAACATTATAATAAACTCCTAATAATAATGTAGAACAAACAACTTTGATACAACTCTATAAAGACCCATCCCAATGGGGTCCATGATGGGACTCACTAGGCCCACCTACAACAAGGAAGGTGATAGAAACCAGTGCTGAGAGGCCATGTCATTGACATGGGAGGCCTTATTATAAGTAACTGTATACCCACACGCACACATATTTAGAAAAATAATATGACGAAATGTAAAAAACATTAATACATGAATTCATACAGATCCTAAAAATAGAGTACAATTGGAGTTATAAGAATGTTAAAAAGGCCAAAGTGTTGAGTCAATAAGGTTTTCCTTATGAATTTTCCATTCTTTCTTGTTTTAAAAAATACAAACACATTACCTTTAGGAAAATTGCTTTTATAAGAAAAAATTGCTTTCTTAAGGAAAATTTATTTTATAAGAAAAAATGTTTTCGTAAGGAAAATTGCTTTTATAAGAAAAATTTCTTTCTTAAGGAAATTGCTTTTATAAGGAAAATCGCTTTTATAAGAAAAACTATCCTTATCATATTTTCATCCAGATTTTTCTTAAGTATGAGATTCAGACTCATTTCAATTTTCTCGGAATCGTTGATACATTGATATGAAACATTCTGTTTTTGGATCCGAATTCTAGATAAGAACTGTAAGGAATTTTCATTCTGAATTCCGGATACGAACTCTGACTAAGTTCTACTACAGAATCAGAATACGAATCCTTATGAAGTTCGACAACGAATTCTGATGACGAATTCTCATTATGAATTCTGAAGACGAATTCTCATTACGAACTCTGATGAAGAATTCTCATTACGAATTTTGTTGAAGAAGTCTCATTACGAATTCTGATGACGAATTCTCATTACGAACTCTAATGTGGAATTCTCATTATGAATTATAATGATGAATTCTCATTCCGAATTCTCATTCCGAATTCACCTATTAAACAGAATCTGATTATCTTTGTTTTATACACTCTGAATTAATTCAGACTCCAAAAAATATTTTGGTTAAACTCTGAACTTTTATTCTGCTTACACTTCTATAATTTGTTTACTCTTTATTATTTTCATTACACTCTGAATCTTCATTCCGAATTTTTTATTCCGAACTTTTGAGTTAGAATTAAAATGATGTCGTATATTTTCTTACACTTGTTTTGTTATAAAACGATGTCATCTATTTTGTTATAAACTAACCGTTGTCTAAGTGACACGTGTACAGGTCCCTCCGATCTTTAAAGAAAACATGACCGTTGGAGAAGGAGTCGACCTTACCTATAAATAGGATCTCATTTGAAAGAGCTCGACACTGAGGACAAATGAACAACTTGATTTTGTGCCTACATGCTGTGGAAGTGATTTCTAGAGAGAGCCTCTTATTAACTCTCAATGCTTTGTGCGACTCCGAATGTTGGTGATTATATTCGAGGGATTCCGGGGATAGGAGGACAGAGGTGCCGACTACCATGAAGTTTGAGGGATTCCTTACTGAGGAAGACAAAGGTTGCCAACTACCTTGAAGTTGAGGTCTTGCGGGGATAGCAAGAAAGAGACTCCGATCTTCGTATGGAGGGCTTACTCTAGTGTGGGTAAGACAGACTTGCATGAAAGTATAAATCAAGGGACCTTTATCCAAGGTTGTTGGATACCATTCTCTTTGGGTTAAAAGACTTATATCTTGTTACTTGTAGTTTAACTACTTGTTTATATTCCGCTGTATTTTGTATTATAAGGAAAGTATAACTTTCTTATACTTTCTTATTTGTACTCTGTTTCATTTAGATTATATACGCTTTAAGGTAGAATCTCATATTGTAATCTTTTGTTAAGTTTCAATTTCTGGAACCATCTTTCCAGAACCTACTTTCGGAAACTCTTTCCAATTTTACATTCTGTGTTAGAGGTGTTGTGAATTTTCATAGTTTAACTTTTTTAAACTTAGCCTTTTCCTTTTCTTAAGGAAAACATAGTTATTCTTAACTATCATTAAAGGTTCCAAAGAAATTTTTTAAAGTATACAATTCCCCCCCCTCTTGTATATTGAGCATCTACATCACTATTTCGATCCTACAATTGGTATGAGAGGATAGTTTCTGAAATACTTGTACTCACATACATGTTTTTCTTGCTCATTTTATCATTCCAAACTATCTCTTTACGAATTTTTTTTTATTCCCAACTTTTCTCATTCCGAACTTTGTTATACGAAACTTTGCTACTAACAAGTTTGTGTGCCAAAGGTCATTTCTAGTATGGTAGGAGTCAATGTTGGATCAATTGATAATATAAATCCTACAAGACCACCTATATTTGATGTTAATGACTATGAGTACTAGAGAGATCGAATGAAAACTTTTGTTATTAACACTCGAGTAGACAACTTTGTTATTCTTACTGGTGATTATAAAATTACTGACAAGGAAGTCAGAACTTTCACTAATTAGGAAAAGCAAGAATATCAACTCAACTATAAGGTACGAAATACTTTACTATGTTCAATGACCAGAAATATATATAGCCAACTTTCTTCTTGTGAAGCAGCTAACTGTATATGGAAGAAGTTAGAAGTTACACACTTTGGAACATATAAGGTGATTGAGACTAGAAGAGCTATGCTTAGAGCTGAATATCATGGATTCAATTTTCCTTACGGAGAACCTATCTGTAAAGTGCAATAGAGATTTATGACTATCGTCAACAGTCTACAATCTATGGGAGAGAAAGGTTAAGATGATGAAGCTCTTGTGGACAAAATAATTGATATCATTCCCAATGAGTGAGAATCCAAGAGAACAGCTATAGATGAGAACAGGAAGGTCACTCAAATTACTCTTGATGAATTATTTGGAATTCTTCTACAACATGAAACAAGAATGAAGAGAGATACTGACAACATCAATAAGAAGAATGGAAATGGTACTTTTGCTTTTACTACAACTTCAAATCAGTTGAAAGCTAAGACTCCTGAGAGAGTAACTATATCCAAGTATAAAAAATTTATTTTCCAATCCGAATCTAGTGAGAGTGAAGTCTCCGAAAATGAAATAGCCAATCTTGCTCGAAGGATGATCAAGATAGCTGGCCAAAGGAATTTTAAATCTAAGTATAAGAAAAAGGAAAGGAAAGATAAGAAATATGGAGAAGTTACTTGTTATGAATGCCAACGAGCTGGACATATTAGACCAGATTGACCTATGCTCAAAAAGAAAGAAAGGAAAGAAAGGCATTCAGACAGGAACAGGAAGAAATATTATAAAGCTAAAGCTAAGAAAGTTCTGAAAGATAATGACACCTGGAGTGCCAGTGGTGGTGACTCTTCAGATGAATATTCAGATTATGAATCTTCAGGACAGAAGAATCTTGGTCTTATAGCCAGATTACCTATTGATAATCACTGTTTTATGGCTAAGGTACGAAATGCTGAATCACTGACCAAGGTTTCTTTAAATTCTAATGATAGTAAGTATTATAACTCTTCTGATGAAGAATCATCTTCTGATGAGGAAAATTCTTTACCTACTTAGGAAGAAGTCTCCAAGTTTGCTGAACTTCTTGAAATTGAGAATTCCAAACTCAATAAGAAACTTGACAATGCAAACTCTAGGAATTCTATTCTTACAAAAGAGATATCAGATCTTTCTAAAGATCTTAATAAGAAAAATGCTGATTTTGAAAGTATTTCAAAAAATCTTGAGGAAGTATGTTCTGAGAAGAACAAACTTTCTAAAGGGTTAGAAAAAGTAATTTCTAATAAAAATGTTTTCGAGCCTAACTCTAGTTAAAAAACTAATGATTTTGAGGATAAAAACATGGTTGTAAAACTAAAGTCCAAAATTGTTTCCTTAAAGAAGTGTTTATCAAACTTTACCCATGGTAAGGAAAATTTTGATAAGATGTATTCTCAAATACGACCTTTAAGAAATAAATCCGGATTTGGTTATACCCATGCAAAACCTATTTTCAGTAACAATTATTTTGTTCCTCAAAGTACCCCATTTTTTACCAAGTGTCAATGTGGTGGTCACTGGGCAAAGAATTGTTCTTTAAACAAAACCCAATCTCTAGGATTTCACAAAGCTTACTTTTCTAAGAAGATGTGGGTTCCTAAAATTTTATTGTCTGGAAATATCAGATCCAAACAAGTTTGGATTCCGAAAGTCTAATTTTGTTCTTGATTTCAGGAAAATAATGAAAGTACCAATAGCAATACATGGTACATGGATAGTGGATGTTCCCGACACATGACTGGTAACAAAAGATTTTTCGAAAGGATTATCAAAACAAAAGGAGGAAAGGTAACTTTTGGAGATAATGCTAAGGGGGAGATTGTTGGTATTGGTAATATTGTTCTTCTTGGTAAAACCTTGATTTCAAATGTTCTTTTTGATAAAGGTCTTAAGCACAACCTCATTAGCATAAGTAAGTTATGTGATGAAGGTTACCTTGTGAATTTTAGGAATGATAAGTGTTTAGTTCACAATTCCAAGGAAGAATTTATTCTCTCATCCAATAGGCAAGAGAATGACTACACTTTGAACTTAGAAAATCTTAGAAGCCATGATTTACCTTGCCTAAGTGAAATGGAAGATCATTCTTGGTTATGGCATAGAAGACTAGGTCACTGTAATCTTAGGAACCTATGTAAACTATCTAAGAAGAAATTAGTTAAGGATATACCGGAGCTTAGATTTGATTCTTCTAAAGTTTGTGATCCTTGTCAATATGGAAAGCAACATAAATCTAGTTTTAAGTCAATCGGTGAAGTCTCAACAACTGATGCATTACAGTTAGTGCACATGGATCTTTTTGGTCCAACACAAACTGGAAGTATTGGAGGCAAATACTATGTGTTTATTCTAGTTGATGATTACACTAGATTTACATGGGTCTATTTTCTAGAAAAGAAATCCGAAGCTTTTTCCTATTTTAAAAGTTTTAGAGATCAAGTTAAAAATGAGAAAAACCTTCCATTGAAAACTATTCATAGTGATCATGGAGGAGAATTTCAAAATTCTGATTTTGAAACTTTTTGTAGTAAGAAAGGTATTACTCACAATTTTTCAACACCTAGAACTCCTCAACAGAATGGTGTAGTTGAAAGAAGAAATAGAATTTTTCAAGAGATAACTAGAACCATGTTGAGTGAATATTCTATTGCTAGACATTTCTGGGATGAAGCTGTAAGTACTGCTTGCTATACTATTAATCGAGTTTTGATTAGAGATTTTCTTAATAAAACTCCTTATGAGTTATGGAATGGTAGAAAACCAAGACTTTCCTATTTCAAAGTTTTTGGATTCAAGGTATTCATTTTGAATACTAAAGATAACTTACATAAATTCACACCAAAATCTGATGAAGGGATTTTGTTAAGATATTCCACAACCTCTAAGGCTTATAGAGTTTTTAATAAAAATACTCGCACTGTTGAGGAAACAATACATGTCAAATTTGATGAGTCAGATCTTTTGTTTTTAAACCATCTCTTCCTACATCCTCGGATGTGTTTTCAAAAACTGATTATCAACCTTTGATAGAAGAACCTTCTGATAAGGAAATTATTCAAGAAGATACTTCTGAAACATTTACACCAGAAGACTTTCTACCTTATGTTGATGAACAGGTTTTACAAAACCAAAATCAGGTGTTTCATAAGAATCATCCTAGTGATAGTATCATTGGTGATGTAAATCATCCTATAAGGACTAGAAGTTCCAGAAGAAATGAAGTAGAACATCTAGCATTTCTTTCCCAATTAGAACCTAAAAGCACTGATGAAGCTTTAGGTGATGATGAATGGATTAAAGCCATACAAGATGAACTAAATGAATTTGAAAAGAATAAAGTCTGGACCTTGGTTGAAAGACCTAAGGAAACTTATGTTATTAGAGTAGAATGGGTTTTCAGAAATAAATGTGATGAAAATGGAGTCATAGTAAGAAATAAAGCTAGACTTGTTACTAAAGTCTATAATCAGCAAGAGGGAATAGACTATGAAGAAACCTATGCTCCAGTAGCTAGACATTAATCTATCTGTATTCTACTTGCCTTTGCAGCATTCTTTAATTTCAAACTTTTCCAAATGGATGTGAAATGTGCTTTTCATAATGGTTATGTTCAAGAGGATGTTTTTTTTGAACAACCTCCTGGCTTTGAAGATACAAAACATCCTGATCATTATTTAGACTTACCAAAGCTTTTTATGGCCTTAAACAAGCCCCACGAGCATGGTATGATAGACTTACTAGAATTTGGCTTCAAAATAACTATGTTAAGGGAAATGCAGATCCAACCCTTTTTATAAATAATGATAAGAAAAATGTATTGATTGTCCAAATTTTTGTTGATGACATCATATTTGGTTCAACTCAGCAATCATTGACTGAATCTATTGCAAGTCTAATGAAATCTGAGTTTGAAATGAGTATGATGGGTGAGTTAACATTTTTCCTTGGTTTTCAAATTTCTCAAAAACCAGAAGGAACATACATATCTCAACATAAGTATATTAAAGTTCTTCTGAAAAAGTATGGTTATGACAACACTAAGAGTATAAGTACTCCCATTGGTACCTCAAACTCATTAGATCTTGATGAAGCTGGGAAACTAGTAGATCAAACATCTTTTAGAGGTATGATAGGAAGTTTACTCTACTTAACAGCTAGTCGACCAGACTTAATGTTCTCAGTATGCTTATGTGCAAGATATCAATCCAATCCTAAGGAATCTCACCTAAAGGCAGTAAAAAAAAATTTCGCTACCTTAAGGGAACCATGGATCTAGGGTTATTCTATATTTATGGAAATGATTTTGTTTTAAAAAGATTTTCTGATGATGAATTTGGAAGATGTAGAATGGATAGAAAAAGTACATCTGGAAATTGTTATTTCATAGTAGATTCACTAGTTTCTTGGTCCTGCAAGAAGCAACATTCTATAGCACTCTCCACTGCTGAAGTTGAATATGTAGCAGCTGGAAGTTGTTGTGCTCAAGTGTTGTGGATGCAACACACACTCACAGACTATGGATTGAGTTTTACTAAAACTCAAATTTTGTGTGATACCACAAGTGCCATTGCCCTAAGTAAGAACCATGTACATCACTCTCGTGAAAAACACATAGATATTAGGCATCACTTTCTTAGGGATCACACACTCAAAGGAGATATTATTCTTCAGTTTATCGGAACGCAAGATCAACTTGATGATATTTTCACAAAATCTTTGCCTTCTGATAGATTTGAATATATTAAATGGAAGTTAGGAATGATAACCGTAAGGTAATATTTCTTAATTAACTTTCTGTTGAAAAAGTCTCTTTACAGCAATAAACTCCTTTTCATAGGGGTAGTACCTTTTCTTGATAGAATAGAAAAGTTTTTCAAAAATCTGTTTTCAATCTTTTCGGAATGAAGATTTCCGGAATGGAGATTTCTGGAACTACAAATTTTCCAGAATGGACATGCTCGTACAGAATACTTCTGGAATGGAAGTGTTTGTATTTAACATTTCCGGAATAAACAATTTCATACTGGTATTTTCATAACGGGATTTTCGTACCGAATCCTTCATTTTTTTTGAAACTTTTGTACTATGTTTTTCCTTATTAAGTGTGTTTCTACTGAATTTTTTTTTCTGAGATTTCCGTAATGAGTTTTCCATACTGAGTTTATTTATCGTAATTAGTTTTCTAAACTATTTCGTAGTTACGAATTACAAATAATCCTCCTAAGCCAATCTGAAAGGTACGACTATGTTACTCAAATTTTCATTGTCATATTTTACTTGCTGGAATTTTCTTATATTATGTTTTTGGATTATAGTCTTCTTAAATCCTTGTTTTAATAAAAACCTCAAAAAGATCGGATTCAAGTTTTCAACCGTTAGATCTAATCTTAGCTCATCCCAACCGTTAGATCAACCAAGGAAGTTGAACCGTTGTTCCATTGCCTATATAAAGGGGACCCAAATACTCGTCCCACATCGATCTGAAGCTCTCGCATCCCGAATCTCTGCCTCTATGATTTAAGGCCATTCTAAAATTCAGTTTTCTCCGTTCCGAACTTCCCAGAGGACTTCAGATCCGAATGTCTGCGGAGTTAGCGTCTCAAGAAATGTCATCCACTAAGCCTATTTCACAATGGTTAGTTTATAGATAAAGGTTAGTCCATCTGTATTTCTTCAACAACTATGATTCTCTTATTTCGAAGAACATTAAGTTGAATGGCTGGGAAGATGTTGTTGTATCCAAACCGGGGACTCAAGACGATGTTTTCACAGAGTTACTTATTGAGTTCTATGAAACAGTTTCCTTCTTTCAGGAAGATAATAGGGAGAAGTTTTCTTTTAAGTCTTATGGCAAGACCTATAAGCTCTCTGATACCAAGGCAGCAAGCTTGGTAGGGTTATCCTATGAAGGAGAAGCCGAATTTATTTCTCACATTTTGCCGGCCTCTAAGGGTAGCTTTGACAAGAAAAAAGCCTTGAAGACTCTCGGACTCTCTGATGACAAGGCTCCGAAGATTTCTAGTTTGCCTATAAATTTCCAGATTCTAGAATTGTGGGTGCAAGGGCTTATCGTACCGAGGAAAGGTGATAAAGACAGCTTGAAGAAAAGTGAGATCTATATCTTAGATTTCCTGATAAATCTAAGGATGTTTAACTTCATCAGGCACATTCTTATAACCATTGATAATCTTAAGAAAGGAAATCTCAGAGCCCAGATCGTAATATACCCAGCAATATTATCAAAGATGATAGTTCGGTGCCATGAATCTTTCAAGGAAGCTTGCAGATCTAAGTGAAGGGTTTGTAAAAAAAATATGGTCTGTGATGATACCCATAAGAGGATGGATGTGGCTTTCAACAAGGAGATTGGTGAGTTCGTCGATTTGCCTAATCAAGAAAAAGTGGCTCTGAAGGCTGCTGAACCGGAATCATATAAGCCAGTAAAGAAAAGAAAGCTGAAAGAATTTACAGCTGAAATTGAGGATCCTAAATCTAAGGAAGTTCAAACCGCACCTCCCAAACCAAGGAAGAAGAAGGCCAATCCTGATGAGGTTGTTGCGAATTGGAGAACAGATAAAGAAAAAAGGAAATAAGGGGATCCGCAGTTCGGATTGGACACTGCGGAAGCTAAGGCATTGAAAGAGAGAACTGCTGATGAACTTGAAAAACAAGTAAAGGAGAAGAGTCTCAAGAAGAAGATGTCAGAATCCGAGGCAGTCCAAGCGTTGTTAAAGTTTAATGAGATGGTATCCGGAAGCATCCCAGTTCCGAGAACATTCTCCCTAGAATCTCTACCTGAGACTCCAGGAAGAAACCTTGATTTTCTGGAGGAGGTTACAACCGAACATGTTGAGAAACTCGAGCATGTTCAACAAGAGCAAGAGGAAGAACAGGTTGCTGAAGCGAGTGGTGAAACAAGAGACTTATTGAAAGAAGTAGATGAGTATAAGGGGTCTCCTTCGGAAGACCTGTCACTCCAAACTTCAGAGGCTGAATCCTCTAAGTTAGTAACTCCAGAGAAGGATAAGAATGAGGAAGATGTTGTTAAAAAATTAGTTGATGATATTTTTCAAGTGTCTACTAGTGAGCAGAAAACCCCTGATCAACAATCAATTCCGAAAAAAGACAAGGGAAAACAACTTCTTGTTGAGACTCCGAAATCAGTGGCTAGCATGAAAAGAGAATTTGGAGATTCATCTAAAAGGAAGTTGGAGCTTATTGAAGAAGAGAACTCACCAAGAAAAGTTTCAGATTCAGAGTCATCCTCGTTGGGGCATGTTTTTGTTGTCCAGTCTTTAAAGAAGTTGTTGGGATCCATTCCGACATTCTCTAGTATTGATTCAAGATGTCAGATGCTCCAACATGCTTTGAATCAGAAAACTGACTCCGTATCTATGGTTATGGACAAGTGCGTTGAGATTGAAGATCAGTTCAAAACCTTCTTTGTTGGTTACGAAGCACATTGAAAATCTTGCAAGAGGATGACAAATTGGTCGAAGAAGACTGTTGATGAGATGAGGTTATTCGATGAGTTTCAAGACAATGTAAAAGATTCTTTTGAGACCGAGGACAAGAAGATAAATGAGTTATCTTCATCTTTTAAAGAGAAGCTGACAGAAGAAAAGAACTTCCAGATTCAAGAAGTAAGAGATCTGAATGGGAAGCTGAACTCCGTTTCTCAGAACTGGATGTTTGAAAGGGATCATCGGATTGATTTTGAAGAAAGGATGAAGGCTCAGGAAGAAAAGATCAAAGCTCAGGAAGAAAAGATGAAATCCCAGGAAGAAAAAATTGAAGCTCAATCTGCAAGAATAGGGGTCTTAGAGAAGCGAGCCGAAGAATAACATAAAGACCTGAAGAAGATCAAGACTATTTTTAAAGGGCTCATTTCGAAGGAAAAATATCTGAAATAACCAAATCTGATCTTTTTGTTGTAATATTTTCTTTGTTGTCGAGATTTCAAATCTAATGAAAATTGTGCCTCTCGTTTCTTTTATTATCATTACTAATTTTTCAGGTACTTTGTTAATTTTTTTCCATTCCCTCGATTTCTTTTTGAAAATCACAAAGGGGGAGAAGGAAAAGATCCATAAGAAAAAGAAGAACTCCAATGAGAGTTTATATAAAGGGGAGAAGGAAAATATCCGTAAAAGGAAAAAAGAACTCTAATAAGAGTCTATCTAAGGGGGAGTTTTTCATTAAAGAAGACTTTATTTTTCGTAAGGAAATGTCACTTCGGAAATCTAGAATACGATCCTTAGTGTTTCAATGCCTAAGGGGGAGTTAGTCGAATTCATCAATTTCCTTAAAGACAATGGAGATAAGCCTTAATGTTTTTTCCTTCTTCTTAGAATTTCTTTTTCGTAAGGATGTTTGTGCTTTCCAAAAAGGGGTAGATTGTTGAGTCAATAAGGTTTTCCTTATGACTATTCCATTCCTTCTTGTTTTGAAAAACACAAACACCTTACCTTTAGGAAAATTGCTTTTATAAGAATAAATTTCTTTTTTAAGGAAAATTTCTTTTATAAGAAAAATTTCTTTCCTAAGGAAAATTGCTTTTATAAGAAAAATTGCTTTCTTAAGGAAAATTGATTTTATAAGGAAAATCGCTTTTATAAGAAAAACTATCCTTATCATATTTTCATCCTGATTTTTCTTAAGTATGAGATTCAGACTCATTTCAATTTTCTCGGAATCATTGAAACATTGATATGAAGCATTCTGTTTTAGGATCCAAAGTCTGGATAAGAACTGTAAGGAATTTTATTCTGAATTCCGGATACGAACTCTGACTATGTTCTACTCCAGACTCAGAATATGAATCCTTATGAAGTTCGACAATGAATTCTGATGACGAATTCTCATTACGAATTCTGATGACGAATTCTCATTACAAACTCTGATGAAGAATTCTCATTACGAATTCTGTTGAAAAAATCTCATTACGAATTCTGATGACGAATTCTCATTACGAACTCTAATGAGAAATTCTCATTATGAATTATAATGATGAATTCTCATTCTGATTTCTCATTCCAAATTCACCTATTAAACAGAATCTGATTATCTTTGTTTTATACACTCTGAATTAATTCAGACTCTGAAAAATATTTTGGTTAAACTCCGAACTTTTATTCTGTTTACACTTCTATAATTTGTTTACTCTTTATTATTTTCATTACACTCTGAATCTTCATTCCGAACTTTTGAGTTAGAATTAAAACGATGTCGTACATTTTGTTACACTTGTTTTGTTATAAAACGATGTCGTCTATTTTTTTATAAACTAATCGTGGTCTAAGTGACACGTGTATAGGTCCCTCTGATCTTTAAGGAAAATATGACCATTGGAGAAGGAGCCGACCTTACCTATAAATAGGAGCTCATTTGAAAGAGCTCGACACTGAGGACAAATGAACAACTTGATTTTGTGCCTACATGCTGTTGAAGTTCGACAACGAATTCTGACTAAGTTCTACTACAGAATCAGAATACGAATCCTTATGAAGTTCGACAACGAATTCTGATGACGAATTCTCATTATGAATTCTGAAGACGAATTCTCATTACGAACTCTGATGAAGAATTCTCATTACGAATTTTGTTGAAGAAGTCTCATTACGAATTCTGATGACGAATTCTCATTACGAACTCTAATGTGGAATTCTCATTATGAATTATAATGATGAATTCTCATTCCGAATTCTCATTCCGAATTCACCTATTAAACAGAATCTGATTATCTTTGTTTTATACACTCTGAATTAATTCAGACTCCAAAAAATATTTTGGTTAAACTCTGAACTTTTATTCTGCTTACACTTCTATAATTTGTTTACTCTTTATTATTTTCATTACACTCTGAATCTTCATTCCGAATTTTTTATTCCGAACTTTTGAGTTAGAATTAAAATGATGTCGTATATTTTCTTACACTTGTTTTGTTATAAAACGATGTCATCTATTTTGTTATAAACTAACCGTTGTCTAAGTGACACGTGTACAGGTCCCTCCGATCTTTAAAGAAAACATGACCGTTGGAGAAGGAGTCGACCTTACCTATAAATAGGATCTCATTTGAAAGAGCTCGACACTGAGGACAAATGAACAACTTGATTTTGTGCCTACATGCTGTGGAAGTGATTTCTAGAGAGAGCCTCTTATTAACTCTCAATGCTTTGTGCGACTCCGAATGTTGGTGATTATATTCGAGGGATTCCGGGGATAGGAGGACAGAGGTGCCGACTACCATGAAGTTTGAGGGATTCCTTACTGAGGAAGACAAAGGTTGCCAACTACCTTGAAGTTGAGGTCTTGCGGGGATAGCAAGAAAGAGACTCCGATCTTCGTATCGAGGGCTTACTCTAGTGTGGGTAAGACAGACTTGCATGAAAGTATAAATCAAGGGACCTTTATCCAAGGTTGTTGGATACCATTCTCTTTGGGTTAAAAGACTTATATCTTGTTACTTGTAGTTTAACTACTTGTTTATATTCCGCTGTATTTTGTATTATAAGGAAAGTATAACTTTCTTATACTTTCTTATTTGTACTCTGTTTCATTTAGATTATATACGCTTTAAGGTAGAATCTCATATTGTAATCTTTTGTTAAGTTTCAATTTCTGGAACCATCTTTCCAGAACCTACTTTCGGAATCTCTTTCCAATTTTACATTCTGTGTTAGAGGTGTTGTGAATTTTCATAGTTTAACTTTTTTAAACTTAGCCTTTTTCCTTTGCTTAAGGAAAGCATAGTTATTCTTAACTATCTTTAAAGGTTCCAAAGGAATTTTTTAAAGTATACAATTCACCCCCCCTCTTGTATATTGAGCTTCTACATCACTATTTCGATCCTACACAAAGGAAATCCCATTATAGAGATTATGAAAACAAAGTCCAACATTAATGTAATTAGAAGGACTATTGTCAGAATGCCATTGGAACACACCTCGGTATGTCTGGTGTTATTCAGCACCGTTTGGTCCTAGTCCGCCTAGGAATCTATCAAATGTTCGATCATCTATGCAAGACACGACACATGTGGGAAATTCAATTCATGGGTGAGTATAACAATACTCTGTAGGAAATCATGAAATGACAAATCATACAACAATGAAAATACAATCATCTCTCCACATGTATATGTATATATCAAAAAAAATCAAGAATATATAAATATACTCAATAATGACACACATCTAGAGATAATTACTAACTATAATATACCAGCCTTAGGATTCCAACTCAATGATTCCACTAATTAGTCATATGGGTGAACACATTCCTAAGTCTAATAGTACTGACGACGTATGTCTTAGAGGTATTGATCTTCAGGTCATGTTATGGGAAAGAACACACTACTATTCTGAATATAATATGGTACAATGATTATGATCACTACCATGTCCATGGGGTGATACAAAAAAATATGTCTAGATTAACCTTCTAAGTAGTGGATCGATTCCCATGTAGTGTTAGTCTTGAAGATACAAAGAACTGCACATAGAGAATGATGGTGGATAGATGATCTCACTCTTGGACACAAAGAGGGATTCCAATGAATCTATATAAGGAGAATTGCAGAATGAATCATAATTCTTGAAGTAAAAAATGAAATCATACTAAATCTATGGTAATGGATATTTGGAATGAACCATTACAAATATTGTCCATGATATGGAGGAAACCATATCCAATCCATGTATAAATTAGTACATGTCCTGTTGTAGGGGTCACATTTCATCTCCCTTGACCACGATCACTGCCGGTGTAAATTAAATCTGTCATTAAACAATGTATCTTTAATAGTACATGCCTTGTAGGAATCATGTGTACTATACCATTTTCGAGTACACGGTTTTAGGTTATGTACCCATGTATGTGTACATATACATGGTGTAGCTCATGTAATTTATCAAACACATGTTTGTGTGGGGATTAAATTCAGTTTAATCTATCTCTTTACTGCTTCGGTGTCTTCCTAACCATATAAGAACATGGTTAGTTCACCGAGTAGGGACAACATGTAGTGTGATAATTTTATTTTAACAGATACCTTAGCTACAACATAGGGGTTCACACATTCTGTGTAATCTTGAATTAAATTTCATGATGATTAGGTTTTTTAGAATCTGTAATATTCATTCATTGTGTATCAATGGAATTTCGACCTTGGAATCTAGCCTCAATCTCTCTTTGGATTCAACAATCGAACTTTGCAGAGAATCACTATCGTCTTCCATCTGATTTTGCCCATCTGATTCACCCAAAAAACAGATTAAATAATTATTCATCCTTGAGTGTCAAAGGAATCTAAAGAACACAAAATTGGGAATCTTTGATCACCTGAATTGCTCCATCTCTATCTTTTCAGCTTCATCGGGTTGTACCGATCCTGGACCAATGAAATCATATTATTATGCAATGAAATGGGTGCACAACAATCGATATATTGGGAGAAGTTGATCCACATTCCAAACAAAGAATGACCAAAATGAATGATGAATGTGGGGAAGAATGAAATAATAATATATTAGAGTAATGATCCTAGATCAATGTTCTAGTTGATATCAAACTTTCATTTTATAATAATAATAATAATCAAATCCCACAGTTAATTCTCTCATAAAAACCGCAAAAAATAAACTCATCCTGAATGATAATCAAACCTTCAATCAATCTATTAATTTATTTATTCAAATTAATCTATTCAATAAAAACCATGTAATAATAAAATAAAAAAAACACAAAATATATTAGGATCGATCGTTAATGTATAACGAAGCTGTGTAACATTCATTGCCAATATACTCTAAATCTGAGGTGTGTTGATCATTGATCCTTGATCACATCATAATTCACTTGAGAGAATTATCCAATAAACTCTCCAATGTCTCAAGGGTTATGTGGATAACCCATGTATTTATCCATAATCATCTATTTAAATAGTATCAATCGTTGCGTCAACAAAAACTGAAATAATATAATTTTTTAAATTTTAATATTTAGTTTTTTGACCACGATTAATTTTTTACAAATGAAATGTGCCAACAAATATTATGTTTTGAATAGGGTAAACCAAATGTTCTAAAATTGATTTCACCCTTATAATTATAGTTCAAGTGCCTGTTTAGATGTTATACAAACATTTTATAAAAAATCATATATATACTATTTAATATATTTATCTTATTTCAGGAATTTATTTTGGGCACATTGAGTCTTGGAATGGTACACCATCTCAGGTCCTGGTCTCGAAAATAATCCATATTATTTGAAAACATAACACAAAAAAGATACAAGACATTAAAAGTGGATAATATAGAATTTGAGAGAGATGATAATTTTAACCCTAATTTCAATCCTCCACAAAAAAAATTGTCCCATGAGAGGCCTAAGAAAAGGGAGTTTCAATTAAATTATTTTTCTAGAAATATATTTTCAAGTTGTCTTACGACCTGGTCAATGAAAAATAAACTCATGAAATGGATCCTCTCATAGATTTGATCATTCCCTGCCTTGACTATAGAGGAGCCTTTATATTTCCATTTAGTATTTTATATCTTTCTTTTGCAACTACCATTGTAAAGTTTGAGAATGTATAATCTTATATTGATTGTCTTTTAATTATATTTAAATGGTTGGGATAAGTCATTGTTATTTAACATCTATTATAACCATTTTGATATATGTTATAAGATATTAAATTAATTTGGTTCAATTTTTTACACTTAAAATAATTCAATTGAATTGATGAATAAGATTTCAAGTTTTATATCATATGATGAGAGAAATTTAATAAGACATGGAATATATTTATAGATTCAAACAGATTGTGTGTCAATATTTAACTGGATAATCATTTTTTATGGATACGTTATACAATTATCTTAAATCATACAATACAAATATGGTTAATCATACATGTGGTTGAATTTTTTCTTACATGTTTACTCATGATCCAAAACATCACCTTGATAGAAAATATAATAATTCATAACCTAATTTCACTTGGAAAAGAATCAATCATTGGGACAAACATCTTACTAAGGAAGTTGACGTTAATTAAAAATCACTTTGGGATAAATGTTGTCATTGAGTAATGTATGGTAATTATGAAAAAAATGTAATTTTTATATTCCTATCCAAACAGGTGAGGGTGATTGATTTTTGTAATTTAGATATAGGAATAAATGTTCCATTGAACCATTGTAAAACCAATATATCCCTAGTTATAAAAATATACTAAATTTCTCTTGGAAAGAAATATGTTCGCTAAAAACTACTATTGCCCCTTGTTACTCATAGTAGTGTATGAATCAATTTAAAAAGTGTATTGGCCTTCTAAATTTTAGTTCAAATTTAAATTGGTTATTTAGGAATATAATATATTTTTTGTAGATTACCATAAATATGTGGTTATAAAATTTCCAAAACCAATGGTAAATTTTACTATTGATCTTAGTGTGGGTGATAATGGTAAAATTATTAATACAAAAATGGATAAATTGAGACATGATTTAATGACCCGACATCATATAAGTGGCATGAACACTCAAGATAGTATTTTAAAATATCATTGAAAAATGAATAAGAATCACTGGATGAAACTAAAATTTAATCATTTAAAATATCAAAACTAGAAACATGGATAAAAATTCACCTAAAAAACAAATTGTTGATTATTAAATAGATAAATATAAATAAAAAACATTATAAGAGAAATCATGAACTATAGAATGAAAAATGATAATTTTGAGGATAAGGAGAATAATAAATCTATCCTAAGGAATTATTATCCTTCTATTCTATTTTCTTAATAGATCAACAGGATTAATGAACAAGATTATTTTATTTTTTCAGATAGTTTGAAAATTTTTCATAAAAATGGATTTTTGGGATTCTTGGGAAAATATTTCTTCCAAATTGAAATTTTTTAAATGGGTTTTGGTTAACCAAAGGGACTAGGGAGAGTAAAGAAAAAATAATCTCACAAAAAATTATAGTGTTTATTTTCGTAAAATACTCACCTCCAAAACTAGAACACACGAGAAACATATTTACATAATGTATAGTGGAAAAATAAAGGGAATAGTATTTATTTTTCATATAGGATCTTTAATGAACATTATACATTACTTTTAATTTCTTATGTTCGGTTATAGTAGGTGGAAATCAAATATAATTTCTCCATAATTATTAGATATTTCATATTATTATTCTTATGGAAAGTGTGAATATCATATAGTCAATATAAAAAATCTCACACTCCCCTATTATTACCTTTTTCATGAGATGGTGTGGGACTAACCAGTTCCAATAATTATAGGGAGTCTTTTTTTCCACTTTCAGGGCTTCCATAGTTGTTTCAAAAGTTAATATGACTGTTCATGCTGGTGGGGATCATGAAGTGTTCCATGATTTGAATGATCCATCACTTGTAGTACATTTCAAATTGATATACATCACTAAGGATGTTTTTAGAGCCATGTACGATGAAGAAAATCATTAATATTATGATTTCAAAACAATAGATTTAGTTAGTAAACACATCAATCCTTTTGTTTTATGTTTCGTAGGATAATGATAATAACTCATAGGGGGGAGGTTGATTCTATTGATATATTTTTAAAAATATAAATTATGTGTTCATTAGGCCCTATAACGTGGTAGAGTTGTTATAAATACATAATCTATTGAATAATATCACAATAATATAGTGATAAGAATACAGTGCATGATATAAAATATTGGAATGTTTTTTCTACACTATGGGAGATTTCATCTTATTAGCGAAAAATACCATTGGACTATTGAAATATAGTATATAAGAACATCAAATTAAACTAGTTATCTTTCATTGGAATAATTCTATCTCATAACATATATGATTATATAGACTCTTATCAATTAATATTAAAATAATGATTCCTTTCTGTTATAAAATTATTTTATATATTCCCTAACAAAAACATGAAGGAAATATTTCAGAAAAATAAGATAAATATCATCTATAATAAATTCATATGATGTGACCATCTTTTTTGTCCATCCAATGAAACTTCAGATTGCATTTGGTATTCTTTTTGTCTTGTTCCCCACAAAATTACACATGTCCACGGAGATCTTTCTGATGAACAAAACATTTAAACATCACAATATTCTCCTAAACTCAATATCATATATTCTTTGGCTAATATCACTTTCCAATGAGTTTATCCAATATCTATAATAAAAAACCACTCTCTAATATTAATTAACACTTTACTTCTATATTGAATTTATTTATATTAACATTGTGAAATTGTTGTGTGAAACTCACTCTATTTAAATGTCATCTATTTTCACTTCATCATGTATCTATGTCTCATACCATTTTTTGAAGAAATTCATCTTTCTAAATTGGGTTACTAATTAATTTTTTCATTCTGTACATACACTATATTTATATTTTTTCTCATAAGGGATATTTTTGGAATCCCAATTCCTTTTCCATCTCATATGAATGTCCTTCGTAACTTCTCATGCATTATATAGAATTTTTGGAATCTTCATAAAATCTAATGCATCTGCAACCTTCTTGAAAATTTTTTAACATTAGAATTAATTAAATTCATAGGCCTTCCATATATCATCTAGATAAAAACATATGAATATTATCTTAGTATCTTCATATTACTGGGATATAGAATGTTATGTAAAGATTCTCATCAATTATCTCTAGTATATTTGTGAAAGATGATTATGGAAGATAATTTCATCCATCCCTAATATATATTAATTCCATCGATTGAATATAATTTTAAGGATTTTTTGAAATGAATCTATCATGTAAATCATGATTTTTCAGAAACTGAATATGGATCATGGAATTTAAAACTCAATCATTGCAATGTCTCTAAATCGTTCATCTGATAACATAATGATTGTATTTCCCATGGTCATTTGAATGATGGTTAATTGTCAATGGACTCAAACTAATGATTTAATATATTAGAAATTCTTACATATTGAACTATTACATACAAATTTTGAAATTTTTTGAAACTATTACTCCAAAAACATTATTTTCTTATTTCTGGTGAATTATAGCTGTTTATTTTATGGAAACCTTATTGAAACCTTCAATGAATTATGTCACAAAAGACTTCCCCCTTTGTATACTAGAAAATAATCTTCTCCATCAGGTACTGTAGTTTAAATATTTATCTATTACATGGAATAAAAACATCACACACCATAGTAATTCATATTCATTATTAATTCATTATATTATATGAATTATCCATTTGTGAAAATTTTTATACCTATCTACTTGTAAATTATAGAACTTTTGAAAATATGTAAAAACTCATTAGCGAGGACTTCCTGAAAACCTATTATTGATAATTACTTACCTAGTCCATTTTTAATATCCAATCATTGATCTACATCACATAGACTTCATCCATTGATTTTGTTTACTTAAATCCATTTTGATGAAAATATAATGTTTTAGCTTGGGTAATATGAGTTTTCATGATGTTGGTAAGTTGATATTGTTTTATCATCATCTTAAATAGGGAATTATCTCCAAACATTGTGATGGAAAAAATTCCCTCACCTCTTTGTGCAACATGTATAAAAATATTTTTTTAAAATATTCAACAACTCGTTCTCACCTATTTTAAAAAATTATTAATTACATAATTTTTTAATAAATAAAAAACATGTTAAGAATCATAAAACTAGATAACCAATTTCCCCCATTGGATTTATTTGAAACAATCAAAACATGTTTTCAAAAAAAATAATGAATTTTTTTATCAATAATTCTAATCATTTATCAAATCAGAACAATTAACATAGGGATTATCATGAAACAAAAATAGAAATGAAAACATATTTTATGAACTAATTATTTCAATTTTTCACATGTAATTTTGTGTTAATGTTTTGATAAACACCCCCTAAATTTTATCTTTTCCCTAATTTTGGATAACAACTTCATTAGATTCATAACTAAAATTATTTATACAATATTTTATAATGTAATACATACTCTCCCAATTTTACAAGATAATCCATAACATGATGGGGTCCTTCATTAATGACATCATGAAATCATTATAAGAGGATGAATATATAGTTGTAGCATCAATTAAAAAAAATATTTCACTATTCAAAGCATTGGTTAAAATATCAAAAATCTGATACATTGTTGAAATATACTCAGACATAACATCTCTATGAAAATTGTTTCTTTTATAAAGTGATAATTAATATTAATGTTCCTTGATATAAAGTATTGTATATGGTTTTTATGGAAATATCTAAATAAAAAAAATTTTAAGGAAGAATCATGAAATTATTAAAAAATATTCACTCTCATGTATTTCAGCTAAACATTCATCTATATAATCTAAATAGAGGAGTAGTTGGAATAAACATATTATATTTCCGAAGTTCTCAAAGTAACAGAACATTTTTTGATTCAATTTTAATTCACAAAAACTTTTACCTAGGAATAAGTTCCTCCTTATATTTGATTTATATCTTTACGATCTTTATCCCAATTAATATTAGTGTATCCATGAAATTTCTTTTCAGAACATATTTTATACAATATATCATAAAAAAATTTCATGAACATTACTAGGTATTGTTTTTTATTGAAATATGAGATTCCATTAGATTAATATTATATTTTTACATAATGAAGAAACATATAAATTGTTCAGAAATGATTTTTTTAGATTGAGGATAATTCTAATAATCGTTAAAATTACTTTCTACTTCACACTTTTCCCAGATTCATCATTACTCATTTTCCTTCCTGTAGAAATAAAAGATTAATGTTCTTCATAATATACCAAGCCAAAATTTGGTAATGACTACATAGGATAATATTTTAATGATTAGAATACATATCATTCCTTATATTGAACTTTTAATCCTTAAAATGTGATTAAATCTCTATGAAATGACATTTCTATGTTTTTTTATCATTTCTAAAGAAAACTATATATGTTTATTACCTCTATCTCAAGAACAAACTATGTTGTCTTCATAATAAATTCAAATAATGGTACCTAAGTAAGAATCATTCAAATATAAGAAACTAGAAACATTTCCCTTAAATAATTCAATCATCATCCAGAAACATTCATGGTTTTAGTACTCATTGTATGAAGAAATTTTCTACCGAAAAAATGATTTCATTATCTTACACATCAGTATTTCCTTTTTATCTAGTTAGAACCCACTAGGTTTCATAATGAAAAATTATTCTTCAATTACAAAACTTATTAAATATGAATTTACATTAACCTAGATAACAATATAAAAATAGTGTGAAGAAACCAAGAAGAATATTTTTATAATTTATAGTTATCCTATGGGGGAAAATGTTTTTCTAATAAAAACACCTTCCACCTATTAGTAAAATTTTCAACCAAATAGTGATTTCTTTTATAAATTTTTTTATTTTCATTCACATTGTTTACGAACACCCACTTTGTTCCTAAAACATCATTTCCTGGTCTTCAGGGATATAGTTCCCATGTGTAATTTTTCTCAATATGATCCAAATATTCATTATTATATTTTATCCATTAATTACGTTTAACAACATTTTAAAATGATTCTGTTTATACCTACGAGATAAGTAATGCTGGATTCTATTATTCGTGTTTCCAGCTATCTGAATTGGATCTTTATAATTTCTGATGATGATTTTTAATTCATTATATTTATACAATATATGACATTTAAGATATTTTCTTCATGACTCATCATAAAACATTATATGATAGGTATTTTTAATCATCATTAATAAGGGACCCCTAAAAACTTAATGTATTACATTTAAAGCTTTTCTTAGAAGAGTTTTGTAATAATTTTTTTTCTTATCTATCTAGGGCCGTCATATTTTTTTTAATGTTTACAATAGGTCAAAAAAATATCTTTAGAAAACCTAGAAAATCTATATTCAGTTATCATACATATTCCCATATCCAGTAAACGCATATTTTTCTTTTTCCCCACCATTTTGATGATGAGTATATGGATGAATGTATTTATTTTTGATTTCATGTTTTATATGATAGAATTTGAAAAAAACTATGATGTATTCTTTTCCATTAACTTTTATTTGTGTAAATATATAAATAAACATTTATATTTCAATGTACCTTATTCTATATCTAAATATCTCTACAAAAATGGTTTTATGTTTTATAATCATTGTGTTGGTATTCTGAGAGAATTCATTAATGAAGATAATAAATAATAAATATTATTTTGTATATTTATGTATCATCATAATGAAATGATCAATGTTATTTAGAGCATGTGTTCTAGTAGATTGTATTTCAACATTATTAAATCCTCTTCTAACCATATTCACTTTATAACATTTCATACAAATATTATTATCTTCCCTGATCAGTTGTGAAATGTTTCTTGGAAAAATTTCTATATAATGTTTACTCATAAATTGTTTTCCTAGAAGACCATGTAATGAATTACATATCTTATTTACATCCTCACCTCACAAGTAACTTTCAAGAAATAGATATCTAATTTTTAAATGTTTTCTACTAATTATTTCTCCCACACTTAAAACGTTTCCCTCTTTTATGATTCTGAAAATTCAATAATATTTTCATAAGATAACATAATTACCATCGACAAAAAGTTTTTAAACAATATTTACATTTTTATTCATCCAAAAGAATATATAAAAAATTATTTTGATTTCAGTATCTATGTTTTAATATCAACTATTCATATTCCTCTAATTTTTATGGAGTTACCATTTTAACAAATAAGTATTCCTCCTTTATATTATAAAATGCCAATAAGTATGATTATATCACTAATCTTGTGTGATGAATAAACACTATAAAGAATATAAGTTTGATCATTTTGAAGTATTTTAGAACCGTATTAATAATAAATGATCATTCCCCAACATTCTTTTTATAATCATCAGTTTCATTCCGAGTGTAGAAAGATTTTCCTTGAAGACTTGTAAATTATTTTTCAATAATGTGACCTCATTCATTGTGTCATCAACTCTATTCCTATAGGTAATAGAATCATTTCTTCATATGAAATTTTCTATCACCTGATGATATTTCCATTCTTTTATTCTTCATCTTATGATGGATACTCCTTTTTTCCAGTACTTCTTCCCATTAGATCATACTTATTTCATGGGGGAGACATCATGTGTCAATAGTTATAATTTTTATTTTTAAAAATTAATAAAACATTGAAGCATCACTAAAGTTTGACCTTTTTTATAATTTGTGATTTTTACCTATATAATTATTTTAATTTGTAACATCGATCCATTTTTTTCACTGTCAATGGGGGAATATTTTTATAAAGGTTATTTTCTGGTTTTATAGAAGTAATGTGTTTTATACATCCATTTTCAGTAAAATATTTTACAACATGTTTTTAACACGTGAATTTTTAAAATAATTAAATAATTTTTTATTTTTATTTACTTAATATGTCATTGGCTTTATTAGAATATTTTTTCCATACCTCCATATGTTTATACTTTTACATATGAAGCCTTGTTGAAAATTCCATCATAATCGTAAATGTACATTCAACCTTAAGATATATTGGATTAGTTTTTCAAACCATCTATTCACTAATAATAATTTTCCTACTATGTTATTTCAGAAATATTATATGTTTTACAACCTTCAATTTGAGGATATTAATTTCATTTGTGTATAATTCTTTATTTCTATAAGTTCATTCATTCCTTCATAATTTTCCACACCTTACTTATTAATCATTAAAATAGCATTCATGGGTTATTTGTTTTACTAAGTACATTCCTCTAGTTATGATCTCATATAATATTCTATATAAGATTAGACAACATATTCATCACTCTTTGGGGATCATCCTTTTTTCCATAATTTTCATAGATTTTTTTTAACATTGTTGTGTTTGCATCATATTAAGATCGATTTTCTTGTATAATTTTTCTCAATTTTTATAATCAATATACATCTTGAGTTTAGAAAGAATTTTTTATTATTATAGTTAATTTATAATACTCAATGTATATTTTTTTAATCATCATATAATGAGGACTATCATAGAAATTATATTCATATTGTCAAAAATCACTATTAGTAATATTCATAGAAAATTTCCCAATTCCTTTACACTCAAGAAAATTAATGGAGATTTCCTTCATATTTTCTTCTACCTCTATGGAAATTTTTGGATATAAGAGGAATAATTTTTTTCATTCATTTCCTCATATTTCTTATCATATTAATCACTAAAGTCACTAATATATGCAAAACATTGTTTATTTTTATCTTTTTGTAGCTTCAATATCTCATTTATCCTTGATATTATTTTTAAATTATGCATATTTGTTCATCTCATATAAAAATATAATGGTTTTACATTATCAAGATATAAAAATACTTATATTCAAAGAAGAAATTTTAGAATCAGTCATTTTAGGGATATTTCTCATATGTTTTTTTTAACAATGGTAGAATCATCGATTATATCTCAAAATCGTCTGATGTTGTAAAAAACTTATTTAAATATAGTAAACTATTTATTAATTCATTTTTCATATTAAATTATTATATATTTAAACTGGTTACACTATTTGTATACATTTGAATCCATAAATTGTTTCTTTCTATCGAAAATAATATTATATATTTTGTGAAATCCTTTTAGCAATATTATGACATAACACCTTTATAACATCATTTTATGATGTGTAATTTACAATACAATGATTATATTTATATTAAAAATCCAAATTTGTTTTTAATCTAATATCATTTCTTCATATTTCTCTAGGAAATGAAAAAAAATTATTTCAACATTTTTTACCTATATACTATCATACATATGATTGGGTATCAGAATTTTGAAAAAAAAGGATAATTATAATCAAAAAAATATAGAAATACCTCTATGATTCAATAAATTGTAAATTACCATGACATATATGAAATAGGGGAACCTTTTCTTTAATATCATTTAGGGATCCTTAGGATCTTGACAACCACTAAAGGGATGGGGGTGGGTAAATCAATGGTGATATTTTTAAAATTTTCAATTCTCATGAAATTTACCCCTACAATATGTAAGATTTGTAATCATTAATAATATTATAATAACATTTTAAGCACATCCATTGATAATAAATCATGTTTAAGAATGAAATATTTAGAAGCTTCACCCCCAGTGTGGGTGGCTATGTATTTTAATTGGAATATCCCATTGGTCAATGGAAATTAACTATAATGGAAAATTTAATACAATAAGTCAATTTCTATTATAATCAATATGTATCCAAATATGTATTATATTAATATCTCACATGAATTAAATATATTATAATGACCCCTTCAATTATTATTTTTTTCTTATGTTAATGAACTACAACATGATGGAAAACATTTCTTTACATCTCACCAAATGTTCGACAATAATTTTATAGTCTAATGTGTATGTTTGGTATATATATTCTATGAAACATATAAGACCATCTAGTATATTCCATCCAATTCACCTCAAAAAAATATTCTTATTTAATGAGATCTCTCTAAAGAAGAAAATACCAACACATAACATTCTTCTTAGAAGCATTATCTAATATAGTAACTATCTGGTAGATCTTACTGATGAATCTACCTAATATCCATTATTAGGAACTCATTTCATAATTAATTCACACTATTCCTATGTCCTATGTTTTTTCTCATTATCCTTTTGAATCCATGATTTAAAAACCACTCCATATAAACATTAATATTTGAATCTTCATCCATTGTCTCTATTTGATGCCTTTTCAATGACATATTTTCTTTTTAAAACATGTGAATTGTATAATTTGAAACATTATATACATCATATTTTTAATTTTTTTCATCATATAATTAGTGTAAATGAAAATCCTTTTTTATCATTATAAAATTTATTAGATACTTCTACAATAGTCTAACTCTAATAGAATCATTATGATGACTCCCACATCCACGACCTTCTATAAACATCCTTAACCACAATGTTAAAAAAAATTAAATCATAATTGTAGAATATAGAAAAAATGATATATTTTATTATCATACTAATATTAATGGGATTTAAATTTTAATGAAAATCATCTTAAAAACTATGTCTGGTAGATGTCATAATGCTGAATTTAAAAGATCATTTTGCTTACTTTAACTATATCTGAATTATAATTTTTTGATCTAATTTGACCAATCTATTGAATTTTTCTTATAATTAACCATAAAGTTTCATAAACACCTTAAGGAACATGGTTTGTATGAATATTACAATTAAAATATATATGTATAATCCATCTCATTAAATCGTGATTAATTATACAATGCTCATCCATCAAAAGGTTCATTGTTTGAGGGACTCAGACGGATTAATTCATACAACAGAACATAATGTACCTTATCATATAACAAATTGAAATTAAAAATAGTAAAAAATGTTTTTTCTAGATACTTAAGGACTGTATTTATACTACACTCAAGCTATTGATTGTGTATAAATAATGCTTCTTCTTTTGAGGGATTCTATAAAAAAATTATGTCTCCATTGACTAATAGAAATGATACCTCTCTTGTAACTATTATAAATTCAAATTTGTTCTCTATAATGATTAGGAATATTCTCAAACCCTTTAAATTCTTCATTATTGGTCATTCTATTTAGTTCAACATCCGATTAAAATGATCTAGAATTTTTTTATGAATCTATGTTCACTATCTATTTAGAAACATTACAGTACTTATATTTCCATATACACCATATACATTGTAATGGTGTATAAAAACTCATATGGGATGACATTTGGAAATCATATTATCTATAACAACTTCACCTGAATTTTTGATAATCTATATCTAGGTATATGGTTCGGGTGACCTATGTCTAGTAAACTATGTCTGATGAAAATGTTTTACTTCTCTCCAATTTTTTAAAAATATATAACTTATGCTTGGATCATAATAGTTATAATGATTCGAGGAAATTTATATTTCATTAGAAAAATATTTATTAAGGAAGGTTTTCCTAGAATTATTATGGAAATTTCTCTTTGACCTCCTCTAGAAACTCATACGAAACACATTATTTATAACATTCACCAACAATTTATGACATTTTTTAAAATATCATTCGTATTTAAATTTCTTATATAAAAATATTTACAATAACATCACATAAGATCTTCTATTTTTTTGAATAAAAATAAATAATGTTCCTGGAATGATTTCGGTAGATTGAGAGACATATTATTCAATTCATTACCAATGGCCATGAAGTATTCATTCCCAAAAAATGATTTCATATTGATAGTATTTCTCCTATTTTTAGAAAATATACACAATTTCCCTAATATTATACCTTCATTTATCATCTTTATACTTAAAAATTATGTAATTTTAGACTTTTTCAGTTGATTATTCATATAATAATGAATATTTAATGATTTGGGAATTTTGAGAGTTCATTTCAAACCATTTAAATCTTTAAAATTAGTTTTTACTAATCATTTGAGAAATTTATAAGATTATGTATGGATAGTTTATGGTATGAGGATAACATGTATGTCACTACTGATATGATCTATTTGGACAATTATTATACTATCACTAATATATGAGAATTATTACATGAAACAAAGGTGGTTTCTATATCTTACATAAGGTATTTAAATATATGTATGTTTTTAGCATAATCAAGATTGTGGAAATGGTTAAACATTCAATTCACATCTTCATAAATTAAGTATGTTAGATATTTTAATGAGTGATGTAATTTTATCATAAGATAATTACATTCAAGATTTTATTTTTAAACTCTTACTCTTATTGGTCTGGGTGAAATCAATTATAATCTAATAAAACTGGATCATTTAGTGAATGTTTTTCAAGATGTCATTATATTTGAGATTTTATGTGAACATGATAATTTTTAAAAATAGAAGAAGTTTTTGAGAATAAATAGTAAAACATACCCAAATAATGACCATGTATTTAAATTTTTGATTTTATGTCTGGAAAAGGGAAAAATTATCTATTTTTAGAGGAGACGTAGAATTTTCATGTATTTACCATTTAAATTTTTCTGTAAAAAAGTCTTATCAATCAATTGTGTCTCAAAATGTTTTGGGGGACCAATTTTTTCTATTATTTTTATTTAATAACTTAACTAAATATTTAGTTTCATTTAGTTTGAATGTGACTGGGTCGATTGACCATGATATGAAGTTGTTTTATTTTAGTTGGAATTACCATGTGTAGTGTATATATAGAAGATGACGAAACCACATGAAATCAGCTACCAAGGATAAAAATTCCAAATATATTTGATTTGATAATTGAAGAACTTAATGAATAATATGTTAAGTGACCATAAAAGGGGACTTATTCAATAATGAGAGCCAGTTTTTTTGGTAGAATAATTTATAATTTCAATGAATAGAGGCTCCATAAACATGAGCCTTTCAGGATTAAAATTATCATAAACTCAATATAATTTGTTTATTAAATTTAACATTAATTTCATATTTTTATTGGTAATTACATTTCATTTATAGGGTTGGAATTCATGTAATAAAAAAATTTAGGGGGATATATTATTGATGCACTTAAATAGTTAAGTCTTTTATATTAAAGGGGTAATTTTTTTATTATGAAATTTAATTTTTTTTATTTTTATTTAATATAAAATAAGATGATTTCTATGTTATATCCATATTGGTCACTATCATAGATTAAATTTAATTTGTTTAATGATTCATCTATGTGATGTGTATTCAATTCCTTTTCTAATTATTCATCAACTCACATGTAGTATGGAATCCATTAAAAATTATTTTTCTTATTCAATTTTTAGGTACTGGTTAGAATGAATATGGAGAATGTTTTTGAAATTTTTATATCATTTATATTTTTCCTATAAAATAGTTAATTTAAAACATTCTTATTTCCTCTCAAAAGGTGCTTTTACACAATACGAAATGCTAAATATTTTCAAAACATGGATATTTTTTCTATTTTTATTATATTTACATTAAAAAATGAGGACATTGTTGGGTTATAGTTGTTGGGGAGTAGTCCTTTTTCACGTCAATTATTCACTGTAAACCTCCTAAAATCCATATGTCTTTTCTGAATAATGTGTTTACATGAAGAAATTATGATTATTAATTGGGTTGATATATTTCATAATTTTGATATATTTTTTACTGCTTTGAGAATATTTTTCATTATTAACCATTGAATTTAGAATTAAATATAATATAATTTAATCATAAAAAATTGTTCATTATAAAACAAAGATAGAATGATATTCAATCACCATTGAAATTGGGAATTTTAGTTTTCATTTAACTCATATAACATGAATCCAAATTACAGTGAAATGAAAATCCAATTCCACATGAAACACCTTATTATTTATCTATTAATTATTTATTGAGTTAATTCTTCAACTATTAAATTTTATCTTCTTATAATTCTATAGTGAACCTATTTTTTGCCTGATAATAAATTAGATGGGTCTATTATCTGGGTGGTAATGTGAGGTTTTCCGATTCAACTGGTTATAAAATGATTTGTGGAAAATTATCTCTAAAATATATAATTTTTATCATTTTTATATAACCATAACCAATTTTTCACTAATATAATTCTATTTAATATATATCACATTTGCTAAATGATAAAATTAATGGGGGAAAATAATTTGAAAATGAATGCTTTGTGTAATTTTAGTATTCCCATTTTGATATTTATTTTCTACCATTGAATTAAGAAAAAAGATTCCCTAAGGATGAGATAAATATTTTGTAGGATTGAATTTGATGTTGAATTTATTTATTCATTTTTTCTCATCATATTTTCAATTTAAACATTTTATTTAATGCTATATTTTGTACTTAATTTTATAATAATAGATTTTTGGTTTAATTATAGTTTAATTAAAAAACTATTGGTCATGATGATAATTATGAGTAATTTTATTCTTAAATTATTGATTTTTAATTCATTAAAAATTTCAATAATAATATTATTAAATGTTATTTATTATTTTTGTGATTTAATATTTGTGTTTTTTAAATTTAATGTGTTAATATTTTTATTTATTATTTATAATAAAAAAATTAAACGATTGAAATTGTATTTCATTTATAATAAATTTTTTTAATTTGTTATATATTTTGGTATTATAATTTACCGTTATTATATATATATATATGATATTAATTGGACTCTCTATAATGTTTATGAGTTTTTCTTTCAATTGTGACAACAATAATGTATAATGAAAGGAAGTCACTTTGTAATTGTTAAATAGATCACAATAATATTTTAATGGTCACTATACTAAATGTGGCAAACCTACCATATAAAGGATCTATTGTCTATCAACTAAATTTGAGAAATATACCTTTAGAGGATAGAAATATCTATATGTTAATAATTTTTTGTAACCATGTATCACTACCATTAACCTATCATGAGGTTAAAATTTTGATGATGTACTTAAGTGGATATTCCATCAACCTAGAGTTACCACATGATTAAATTTTGAATCTTCTTATAGGGGATCTAACATTACACAATAACTTACAAGCCCCTATAAGAACAATCAATAATTACCTTGGGATTTCCCATCTAACCAAGATATAAAATATTATAACTTTTGTAGAGATATAATAGATCATAAGAAAAAAACTGTTGGTCATTCGTTAAAATAGTTCATCATTATTGGTACTAAATGTATATAAAATTAATTTAGTGTCAACTTATTGATGGTGATAAAATCCATCAAAATCAAAACAATTGAAATTATCAAACCATGTTTGACATAATATGAGAATAAATCAAAATAATAATTTAATTAATAGGAATCCATTATTGAGAACATAATTATAGATTTATTTGATAATAATGATTTCTTTCGGTGTCGATGAGACCTTCTCCAATCAAATAAATAATGGTAGAGAAGACACAATGGTTAAATCATAATGAAACTATCACATTTAGTCTGTGATTTTATTCCACTAGAATAATTTGGGTTCAAATATTTTTTGATGAAGATGAAATTGATAATTATTGAGATGGGTGTAATAATGTATCTTGAAGAGTGAGTTCAACTTGAACAGGATCTTGGGTGATGAAGATTTCAATTGGTAACATTATATAATCATTATAGCCAATTATACAAAAGTTTAATGAAGTAAATAGGACCACCTGAAGGGAATATTTTTATTGGTGCAGGTCTTTTTCATAATATTAAGTCACATAATGATTTTGACTTGAGTTAGTTCATACCTGTATGCTTTTGGTTTACAATGTATTAGAATAATGAAGTCGTGCCCGAGTTTATATATAGAATTTGTATCCAAAAATAAATATATACCTATTAATAGGGAACACATTTTTAATTTCATGATTTCTATTTCCTGTGACGATTATTATTTTATCAAAATAGAGGGACCTCAATAATTTCTATGTATATGGATTCAAATATACTTTTAGGTAAGTTACATATGTTCTATGAAATTCTAAAATGATTTTCCATTCCCATGTTAGAACATATTGTAGTGATGGATGGTTTAGTAGTCATAAATTCATTTTTACTAAATTATGGGAGAGTATTGATACATAGTTTTTTGAAAATTGTGATTCAAGAGAATTTATTAAATGTTTTTTTGGAATTCTTTTCTTTTGAAGAATGTGTTTTGGAATTATTTGAGTGTGGTTGGAGTCTTAGAAGTTCACGCTAATCCATAGAAGTTGTGATTATTTTTAGGTGTTCTATTGAAGATGGGTTCATGTGTTATGTTAATTGACCTTATTTCAAGGTAGTGATGAGGTTTCCAATTCAAATAGATTGATTAATGGATGTACTAGGTAAAGATCAGTTCCACATTCTGAACTCTTATAAGGAAAACCTAAAATGGTATATAATGTTTGATATGGGTACATTGAATGAATTCAATTATATAAGTATGTATTACAATAACGTTTTGTTGGACTATAATTTGAATATTTTAAGACTAAAGTTATTTTTTCTTCCTGAGCTGAACAATTGAAATGTATAAAATGTGATATAATTTTTATGAATTCATGGAATGAATTAAATAATTCATTGATGAGGCAGATGATAAGTAAACCTGACATAGTTATGTTCATAGATTCATCATAAATTTGGATAAAGAAAAATATCATGGGGTTTTCTTGTAATACAAGTAGGGAAATAGTATTACCACATTCCTTTCGTAATAATGATGAGAAGAATTTACAATTATAAGTTTCTATCAAGACAATCTAGTGGTGATATTTTTTTGAGACAACTAAAGATTAACTTATGGAGTATATTTTTTTTAGATGTTGGTATATAAAGGGGAGTTTCAGTTATCAATAGATGATAAAATAGGTATAGAGGATGAAAATAGATGGAGAATAAAGGATGAGGCGATCTTGTGAAAGAAGTTTTCCATTCTCTATATTCTCACTCCATTGTCATTGTTTTTCTAGAATTTGTACTTAACCACTTTGAGGTGATAATAATAAAATATATTGAAATTAATAGTATTCTCATAATGATCCCAAAATTTTCTGGTATTACTTTTATCTTAGTATTCCCATTTTTATTTTTAATGAGACTAAATTTTACACTACTCTATGAAATGATAGGTGGAGGTGGTTTTGACATCCCTATAAAGAATTAACGAATGTACCAAAAATTAGAAAATTTTAATGTATCTCCTTTTCATTAATGAAATATTTTTTGGGTTATTGATGAAAATATTATTACTAAGGGATGTTTACAAAGTATTTAAGAACAATTGATGACAATATAATGACTTAACCTCTTTTCCTCAAGAACTAATTTATTTGGGGTCAACAGGAATGAAAATAATTTTCATATCCATTCGATTCATGCCATTTTGATTTACTTAATGTCATTAACTATTAAAACACTACTAAATCCTCACTATTACTACTACATTGACTCTTTTTTCACATATTTTACTCAATTTAGTGATCCCACTACATTTCCACTTACATTAAAACAATATTTTTTCTTATGGTGGTTTTGTTTATTTTTTCAATTTTAGTAATTCATTTGTTTTTACAAATCATTTTGGATACAAATAATTAATTACACTATCTAGTATTTATATGGTCTATAAATAATTTTATTTTTAACATGTACACAACCATGATAAAAATATATTTAGACAGTTTCTAGGGAAGATGCATGTGTGAAATTTTGAAAAATCATTCAAAAAATTTAAAAAAACTATATAAATTTATTTTATAAATATATAAAAAATATATTAAAAATAATCTTGTGAAGTGTTATTTTAAATGATAGAACTATATAATTTTAATATTCATGAATAGTAGCTCCACTTTAGGATCATACGAACATGAACCTTTGATTCCATAGTTAGTCAATCATTGTAGTTCCCTTAAGAAAAAACAAGCATAAATAGATAAAATGCATGTTATTAGAGATGAAAATATTAACCTGAATTTAAATCCAAAAAAGTCCATAGTTTCATCCATTGGTAGGAATATAATTTTTTAGTTTCAATTACCTTATTAGTTTAATAATTCATTGTGTATAAGGCTTAACGTTATCTCTAAGAACTGGTTTGTGAATAAATAACTCATCTTCATGATTTTATCCTTCAACAACCTACCAAATGAGGACTATTTGTATTTCATTAGGGACATTTGTATCCCTATTTAGTAATTGTAATTATGAATTTTTAAGGTTGTAGATATGGTATTGAGGTTTTTTCCATATTATATCAAAGGTGGCTCACAGAAATAGTTTCATAACCATTATGTGATATATTTAATACCTTTTATTACATATTAAATGAATTTGTTTCTCTCTTTTATCCCAGCAATACAAAAATAGATGTGATGAAAAATACTATAATGATTTATATGATAATGGAGATTCATGATGATTGTGATAGTTATATATCTATTATTATATAGTTTCCCATTTATTAATAGTATCCCCATATTTTGATTAACACGCTCTATAATTCCCTTACCCAATACAATCAATATATTATTGATCAATATTTTTTTAGTGATTTTTCATATATGACTGCCGATAATAATTCAAACTATTTGACAGAATAAATCATAATCTATAGAATAAGTAAACATAAAAGGGATTCATTCATAGTAATGAACCAATAACTCATGATACATTTGTTATTGAACTCTCAATTGGGGACTAGTTTTTTATTTATGGGTTATAATTTTTGTATCCAAAATTTTTTACAAATATTGATCTTCCTATCTGAAATAATGCTTTTAATCAGTTTATTAGTTTTAGATCTCAGAATTTGGGTGACCATGATCAATTTTCTACCCAAAGTCCTATTGGCTATAGTTTTAACCATAATATATTAGGGAAAGAATATAGAGTTCTAAAACCTACTACTTCCCCTCCAAACTCATATATTATTGGACATAATTATATAATAGTGCCAGTCCTTCCAAATATATTTCTAGTTTAGAGTTATTTTTTAGTTTTTTTTCATTATGTTTGATATATATAAATCTATTCACTATAACTTAAACATATAAATGATTTTAATTGCAACCGTTCTATGAGGGAGAGATTAGGGAATACTTCCAAGAACCACCTAACAAGAAATAAGATAAATTTTCATGGTTATAAATATAATTTGTTGGATTAAAACTCTTGAAAATCATCAAAAAACATTTGGAAATTGAGACTGAAGTTTTATGAAAATATTTGTAATGATATCATACCAAATCCCAAAATAGGAAATTTTTACAATAATGTTCATAATGAAAAATTGATGATTATTTAACTGAAAAAGTAAAATAAAAAATAAAATTGAATTGGGAAATCATAATATAGGGGTAAAATGTGTCATTTGAAGATGATAATAATAATCAACCTATTTTGAAGAAATTTTCTCCCCTCATTTTGTTCTCCCAAAGAGTATGAAATACTTATAGCCATAATCATTTAATTTTTCTTTTGATGTAGTGTACATTCAACACTGACAAGTATTTTTTGTTGTCATAAAAAATATTCTCTCTAAATAAAAATGTTATTAAATAATTTCTTCCAATATGAGGTTATGGAGAGGGAATATAACACTTAATATCATAAATAATTTTAATGAAATTTTGTAGAAATAGATTCATAAAATTTAAAAACACTATTGAAGATTTTTTATTCCTAGTATAATAGTGAAAGAGAAGTAAATATTTTTCTATATGATTTAAAATATAAAATCAACAAAATAAATTTATTCATATTTCATAAGATGGTTCATTTTAAGATCAAATCAACTTATGTTTATCTAAAATAATCAGATATGTCACTTGGATATACTTATAAAATGGTGGATAATATGTTATTTACTATTGGAAATTTCCACATTCCAATAGTTTACATTTCCTTAAAAATGTGTGTGATATACATGTTCTGATCATTGTAGAGATACCTTTCCTTAAAACAATTTGTGGTTGTAATTGATGTCTTAATAGATAAATTTAACTTTTAAGCAGGAGAGGATCATGAAGAGTTCAATTTTATCATGGATTCTCCACATATGGTAAGTTGTTAATTAATATTTGTTACATAGATAGTTTTTAGAGTTAACTTTAGGGTGGAAAATATTAACCCTTATGACAATATAGTCACATATTTTTTAAATTAACATTTAAATGTTTGTTTTATCTAATTCAAATGCAAACGATGACTTTAAATATTGGAGAGTCTTGAGAGAAAAACTTGTAAATTTTTTACTTATGTCCATAATGTAGTCAATATCAATTAAATCTATCTTATAGATAGTGATTCTTATTTAATTGTTCAGTGTTTATAGTCTTCACATCATCCTTCCCTAGATTCAGTTTTCTAATCCATACATCCTACAAAATATAATTTTATTTTATTTAAATATTATCTTAATAAAGGGTTTTTTCTTGTTTCTATGGAAATTTACATGTTGAGTTCTATCACATTAGTACTTAAAAATGACATTTCCTACTCTGTTTAGAATGTGATAGGGGGAATATATAATTTTTTTGGTATAAGAAAACATATTTATCCATGTTACTATGAGGTGTTTGGATGAATACTATTTTCTCCTTGAGCTTAGGTAATTAATTAGAAAGCTAGAGTAGGACCCCATTATTTTTAAAATTTATTAATATGTATATGTTTTAAAAATGGATTTTAGTCCTAAAAAATAGAAGAATAATTTTTTGAAACCCTATATGCCTTATACATAGAGTATTCTTTCAGAAGTATTTCAGTTATGTATTAGGAAAATTATGAGATGTCATCCTCCAAAATGATTATAAAAATTAAACACTTGGTCTTCTAAGTCACAGTAAAATAATTATTAATCAATGTCCATTAGATCATTTAGTTGAACCTTTACACGATGTTTTGTCATTAAAATTTTTGGGAAAATTTTAATATTTGTTACAAAAAGATCAATGTGGTAAAAGTAGAAGAAAAAAACACATTATGATCATGGATAAATTTTTAAGGGTTTATTTATGGTTGAGGATATAAAACATAACACTGCATATGTGGGAACCCAATAATTTATGGTTTTTTTATTATACATTTTTCTAAACTGAAATATTGTCAATCAGTTGTTTGTCTCTCATTTTTTCTGAACCAAAATCATCTTGAAGTATAACCAACATAACCATACTTGTCCTTGGTTTCATTTCATTTGAGGGTAAGTTGATCAAAAATGTGTTGAAGTAGGTATATGTTTGGTGGAGTTAACATGAGACGTGGCCATGTGACATTATGATTGAATACATGAATAAAATTTACTGTTGATGAAATTATCAAAGTGTTGGACAAATCATCTAATGGAAAAAACGTGCAGTTGGTCATGGGAAAAAATAGAATGGGGAATAATTAACTATGAGAGACACATTTATAAGAGGATTGATTTTTAATTTTGATTAAAAGAGGCACTACATATTTGAGCCTTCCATGAATAAAATTACCATAAACACAATCTTTGGTTTCTATTCTTTTGAAAATTATTTCCTAAATTTTAAGTATAATTATTTTTTAATTATAAATTGGAATGTAGTTCATCCATGGAACTATAAATATAGCTAAAAGGATTGGATTTATTTATTTTTAACTAATATTATGAAGATTTTTATATTTAGTTGAGTAATGTTTTTATCATGACATTGATTTTTTTAGTCGTTTTTTCTATACAAATTTAAACATGCAATAAATCTATATATTTTTCTATCATTTTTTAAATTTTATTTATGTGATGATTTAACCACAATTTATTTTCTTATCCTCGGATAATTATTCATCAATTCACTTGTATTATGTATTATTTTTTAAAATTATTTTGTTATGGGTAAACTATAATATAGTGGCTAGATGGAATATTGTATGCGTTCCATACTTTTTTTAGGATTTTTTTTGGAGTTTTGATTTTATAGATATTATATTACCCCTCATAACATGATTTTACACTGTAAAAAATTTATATATTTTTTTGAAAAAACTATTTAATTATTTATTCTACATTGAGATTCAACTGTGACGACATTGTCAATAATTAATTAAGGAAGAGGGAGGTTTCTGAACATAACTTTTCTTCAATTTAAAACCATCTAAATCCATAAAATATTTGAATTGTGAGTTTCCATATATTAAATAGTAATCATCACTTGGTGAAATGTTTTTTTAATACTTATAGGATTTGGGTCACTTTTTGAATACTTTTCATTATTATCCATTGGATTTAATTGATAATACCATTTTATTTCACTAGTGAAAAAATATATTTTAGGAAAAAATTTGGGAAATATTAGACAATAATCATTGAGTTTAATATTTTTAATTTAAATTAGACTAATATGATATGAATCTCAATGGAATATCAAATGAAAATTCTAATAAAAATTTAACTCTTTATTCATTATTTATGTATCCACTATTCATTTAATATTTGATGAGATATTTATCACATAGAGAAATTTTCTCATCATTATGTCCAATTGTGTATTTATTTATTATGTTATATTAAATCATTCGAGTATGTTATCTTGGAGTTATAGATATGTTTGGATGTGTAATTGGATAAAAATTGAATTGTATTAAATTCTCTTTAAAATTGTTATTTTTAATAATTTTTTAAAATTGCATCAAATTTTTCAATGAGAGTAATAATATTTAGTTTAGAAGTAATCATTGTACATGATAGAATCAATGACTAATTTTTTTTAAAATTTATTATTTTTGGAACGTTAATTTTTCTTTTTATAGTTTTATTTTCTATTATTGATTTTGAATAAAAGATTGCATGATGTCGAAAAATATCATATGAGTTAGGGTATTTTTGTGGATTATTTTATGCATGTTTACACATGACATTAATTTTTTAAAATATGTATTTTATTATAAAATATGTCTATATTTTGTAAAATATTTATTTTAAGTAAATTTATATTTTAATTACTATATTTTTATATGTTTAGATAATTATGATCCTTTTTATGCTAAAATTAGTGACTACTCGTTCTAGGAGTATATTATTTTTAATATTTATTATATATTAATTTTTAATTATTGTTCTTTTAAATTTGAATTTTTTATATCTGATAGTTTATTTTTTTCTACCAATTTTTAAATAAATTATAATTTAATTTAATTTTTATTCATTTATTTATTCAATTTTACAAATTTTCAAATATTAATTTATAATTTATCATAATTTTCATTAATGGTTGAATGACCCTTATACAAAGATTATGATGATTTCTATCAACTTTTATTATAAAACAGTAATGGGATTATGTGATCATATCCCTAGGAGACAAACTATTAGAGGACATGCATGGTCAATATACTTATTGTGATGGAAATTCTGATTTAAGGATCTATGATCAGTCAACTGATGGTGAGAAAACTACCATATAGGACACAAATGATTTAATGTTCAAATTATAAATTACAATGTGTTACTTCCTATATGTTTAAATGAGGTTGGAATTATGTTAATGCAATCATTTTTTCATTCTTTCTGCATAATGTATCTACATGGAGAAATTTTTAATTGGTCAAAAAGGGAAATTCAACCTATCATGATGCCTTTTAATACACCTCAAGAAGGATCCATACATAACATGTCTTCTCCCAACTAAATTTTGTGGTGTAATATTTTACTATTCAATGAGGATTAACCAATCATATGAAAAAACAAAATCAAACAATAGATCTGTATGGTCGACTATGAGTCCAAATTACCATATAGTAAACCAAAAATGAATCTCTACATATAGCTAGTGACTAAAGATGTTTGAAAATGAAGTGATAGAATTTTATAACCAAAATATAGACATGCGGAGCTTGAATCCAAAAATAAATTTAATAATGAAGACTCAAAAGTAATGGAATCATTTATATATTTATTTGGAACAAAAAAATTCTTACAATGTTGATGATTCCTTATTCACATGATTTAAGAAGTCATCTAAATAGAACATGGTTTAAAAGCATTAAAACATTACAGATTTGTCACTTATGGCATTACACTAGATAAATTCGAGCTCAATTTTCCATTGATGATTCCAAAAACAATAATATATTATTTTTTCATACCAATGCAGATTGAGGAGTGATGTTAACTGTAAGGGGATCCTGGCTGATGATGTTTTCAACTGAAAACCTACGATACAAAGTATATCCATGTATACTAAAATATTATGAATTAAAAGAGAGATCATAAGTATATTATTTTAATTTTTTTCGTCCACTGAATATATAAGAATCCACCTAAAATTTTGAATTATGATGTTTTGATCCAAGATTTTTTCACTATAGACATAAATAAGGAAGTCAGACTATTCTTTGACTAATGAGGTGGTATCAAGGTAATGGTACTGAAATTATTGAAAATATGTGAATACATGTTCAAGTGAAGATTTTATTAATCTATATATATTATTATTTTATTAAAATGGAGAGAACTCAATCATTCCCATGGGAATGGATTAAAATATGGTTAATGTGCAATATATGTGATCGATGAAATAAAAAATTAATTTTCTTTCCTATCATAAAAAATGTTATAATGATGCATTGATGGGTCATCATTTTCATATTTTTTCTATAAATTCTATGTTGAGTATTGAGTTCATGTATGATAAAGGTATAGAATGAATGAACTTTATTCAATTGTATGTGGATTTTTTAATAATTGTGTTCTCGAATTTTTTTTTTGTTTTTTTGAGTTTTGGGTGTTCACCCAGGGATGTTTAATTTAGGGTTGTGTACATGTGTATATTTTAAGATGGTTATCTTGTTAATATTAATGAAATTTCTTTAAGGTAGTGTCATTGTTTCATGATCCTATAGAAATATTAATTTTAATGATGATTGTAGTTCAGTGCTATATTCCAAAAACATGTATGTATAACCTTAAAAGTTACAACATGGTCAAGATGAATGTGTGGAATGATGTAAAAGATATTAGTAATTAATAATATAAAGTGTATTTTATCTATCAAGCCACTATTTTAAGACTACAGATATTATTATTTTTTCCAAGACAGAACACGTATAATGAAACAAAGGAGGTGAAAATTTTAATGCTGCCTTGAAAATATAATGGAATTTATTGACCAAGCCAATGATGAGTGAACCATACTGAGTTATATGACTAGGTTCATCATACTATATGTCAAAAAAATAACACATGGGTATATCATGTTTTTTAGATGGAAATATTATCATTACCTAATAGTCTCTTAAAATAGTTTAAAAACGAAACACTAGGTGTATCCATTTGGATAATATGTACGTGAAATAATTGTAACTACATGAGATTTAATTTTGGAACATATTTTCCAAGAGATAATAGAATAATTGAGAGTTAGGGACATTTTTAATGGATGATGGAGAGAAATTAGGTTAGTGGATCTAGAGATAAAAGAAGGGAAAATCTTTATAAGGATGTTTTCTCTTCACTTTCTACTAACTACTTGTTATTTATATTTTTAGCATGTGTACTTAATTAATTTTATTGAATTGTATTAGAATTGGATTAATTAATTAATATGTACTTTTATAGTATATTTAATTTTTTTAGTGTGATTTTTATCCTATTTTTCTTATTTTCAATATTAATGGGCATGAATTCTATACAAATCTATAAACTGACAGCTGACTGTGGTGGAGAGTACACATAATAACATTAATTAAAGTAATGAAAATAACAAAAAGGATAATGTATATATTATCAATTTTGAAATAAAAAATGAATTCCAATGTCTTGATTGAGAGATCATTAATATGGAAATTTCACTAAGGTAAGTTGATTTATGAATAAAATTTTAGTGAATTGAAACAATTTATTCTAAACATGATCCAATTATGTTTTTCATGAGTATGAAAAAAACATTTCCAATCAATTTATCCCATTATGGTCTTAATAATGTCATCAATTGTTAAACGTCCTCTATAGTTTTTACACTGATATTACTTCCACAGCCTCTTTCACATCTTTTTAAAGTCATTTAATTAACACACAACACACCAACATCCTAAAACACACTATTTTACTACTATTTTATTTAATTTCAGTTTTTTTTTAATTCATTTTTAGCCTCCTAGTGAATATGATAATGTTTACTTCAATGTATTAGTTTTAATGGGTTTTAAATAACAATATTTTTAGACAATAATGAATTGTTTTTCATTAATCTCATGTGATATTCATTTTCTGATTCTCCACATTTCCAAATAATTGTTATTATATGTTATTCTCAGGTGCGATTTCAATAATGGCCTTTTTTAAAACCAAATTGGAGCCTTCATATTTCTAATTTCATGATATGTTCAACCTATTTAAATCGTTCTTCACAATAGATAAATTTTTAAAATACTCATTGATTTTTTGAAAAACAACCTTATTTAGTTCCAGTATTAAGGTAGATTAGAATTTATTTCCTTTGTTAAAAGTTATTTTGATCATTTCCCAATGAAATACCTACATGGTAAATTTTTATTCTTACCTAACATTGGTCATTCTCATGTTTTATTGAAATATAAATGAATTCTCATGTCAAATGATTCCTTTTGAAAATATGAATAGAAATAACTATTTAATTCATTCATTGCTTTGTATATCCATATAATATATCTTTAACTTATAATTTTTGACAAGATTACAAAACTCACTTATCTATCATGGGTTCTATCATATTTATTCATTTTTTATTCATTATTTTACTATTCTTTCACATATATGAATATGCATATATTATGAATACCATTTTGTGATGGCTTGGCGCATAAATATATATTCATCCAATGTGTTGGGTAGTTTTTCCATCTCATGAGATATTATGAATAGTGATCAAGATGTTAGTCTAAGTACACTATGTTAAGTTATGGGTTGGACTAAGTTTATATTTCCTTTAATTAAATTTGAAAATTATTTATATCTCATGATATTTTATGTATGAGGCATGGTGACGAAATTTTTAATACATGTTACTTTTTCCATTTTGTTATTGGGAATGTGGAGTGAACTGACACCACTTTGGGACTCTATCAAATATGGTTTTCTAAGATGTGATCCTGGACATGTCATTTTGATATCATTTTTTTGTATTTCATTAAATTTGATGATCCCTTTTTCTAATGATATCATATCATTATGTTATTTTTACAGGATTAAGATCCTCCTTTATTATTATTTTTCAACTTCTATAATTTATATTCATATTGCTTACTCATTATATTATAAATATGTTTGCCTTATGTTCACTTATGATCATTGACTATTATCCCTTATGCATTCCCATAATGAGAAATTTAATTCGCACATTATTTTCTTTCCTTTTTATATAGTAATGAAAATAATTAATACATAGGTTATGTCTAGAAGAATATATACTATAGATGATTTTTCTGATAAATTTACGACTTCTTATTAATTAATAAGGTTCCTATATATTGTAAAAATGAATGTTAATTGATAAAGATGTCTTTTTTACTCAATTTTTTTTCATAATACTAAAAAACCATATCTGTTAAAGATCATGGGTATTTATTATACATAAATATTCACTATCATTTGTTAAAAATATATGGTCTTTTTTTCTTGCAATTATAGGAATGTTGGAGGACATGTCGGGATTTCATATAAATCAAGTGTGAGGAAATACATGTTAGCACATTAATTTATCGTGTAGAATCCATGATTGGGTAATATAACCCATCATAGAAATTTGATTGACCACATTGAGACATAATTATGAAAATCCTTATGTCCCATATGTATTAATTAATACATCATTACATTGAGGTTGTGAGAAACAGGGAGAGTTGATTGAGGCTTTAACTGGACATATCAGTTCAATTAAAAAAACATGTAAACAGAAGAATAGATCTCTGATTCACCCCTCCCTATCACAGTTATCTCATCAAACATGGGAATAGAAAGTAATGTGAATTGAATTTTCAAAGATATGTTTACACATAAATTTATGAACCTTATCCAATTAATTCATTCTATGGGGGAGGGTTGATATAGTGACCCCATATTATTCGAATGTATTATTATTTTTATTAAAACCATATTCCTAATTAATCCCTAGATATTATCTTTTTATTTTTAACAACCTCAACCAATTTATGTAATAAGTAATATTAAGTGAAAATAATAATTTACCAGGTCAAGTCTCATTGTGATCAAAATCCTTAATGTGATCTTTTCGAAGAACAAACAATATATTATTGACAATAAAAAAAGTGGCTATATGAATTTTATCGCACCATTCTTATAATACATTAAATGATTCCATTTGACATCACACAATATTTTTTTTCATAAAACCCTATATAGATGTTTTTTTCCACTGGTTTAGTTTTAATCACACAAATTAGTCATCAATATTTGATCTTTATTACCTAGAATAATCATTGAAACATATCCTTCCATAAACTCCCTTTTAACCCGTCTTTGAATTATATCAATACTATGTGTATTTAATCATTTCGAGTACATGCATATAGTTATTTTTGGGACTATGATATCTATCATTTCCCATGTAAAGAAAATAGAATTAGGTTTGGTCTTTTTTCAAATCCTCTTCATTGAATATGAACTCATTGACATATTCAGTATTATAATAATATAGGTATATTTAATAAGATATCCCATTAACGTTCAATTAATATTCAGGATTATGAATTTAAATATTTTCTATAAACATATGTTAATTTTTACCATGTCTCAAATTATATTATATAATCAATTATATTATCATAATACAATTCAAATAATTTTATTCCAATTATCACATATGGTGTATTTTTTAATGGTTAAGTAAATTTACATAACATAATTTCTTATTTTGAAATATTAAAGAAATATTTTACTATTAAATTTTTTATAAATGGATATTAATTGTAATTAAACAATTTAATATTCAATTTTATTATTTTATCCTATTATCAAACATGGATATGCTTTTCATTTGAAACAAAATAGGACTTATTTTTAATAATATTTATTAAATTTATTATGTGGTTATATATAAAATTTAAATTTAAAAATTTTAGAATAATTGATTTATTAAATGAACATATTTTTTAGATTCATAATGCAATAATTTTCTTTGGGTGAATTTTTGGAGTTTTCTGAAATTCTTGATTTATAATGTGAATAGTGAGAATACTGTTTTTGTTAATACCATAAATTTTATGGAATCATCATGATATATGAATACATTAAAATATTTTAAAACCACTTGATCAAAAAAATTAATTTATGGATTGAAATTAAATAGTTTAGAATTTAATTTATTATTCAAAACCCATTTTTTCACTTCGAAAGTTGAGTGATATTTTCATCTAATAAAAATATATTTTTCCCTTTTACATTAATAGAGTTCTTACAAGGTTAAATTTAGTTTTCAATTTTATTTAATGTCCTAAAAATATTAATTATTTTATAATAAGAAAATTCATGAGAATAAATATGGTACATTATTTTTATGTAAATTTATATTTATACATTAAAGGAATTTTTCAAAAGAATTGTTTTGGTTCATTATGTATATTTTAAAAAATATTATTTATCACCAACTATTTAATTAGAATAGTTAGGATTTTTTTTAAAATATGAAATATTCTGGTTCAAATAAATTAATATTTTCTATTTAATTATTATTCAAAAAAGGTACCATAATAAAATCCAATTGCCTCGGTAATGGATAAAATGTGGTTAAATAGATAAATTAAAAGGTATTATCACAAAACATCACACACAAAAAATACTAAAATAATTATAATGGAGAATTATTATCCATAATATTATGTCATGTCAATTTCTATCTATTATGGATATAATTTCATTTTGAACTACTTTTTATGTATATGTTAACAATTCTAATTTAAAAGAGAGCCACCCATCAAAGAAAACCCTTTAACCACACAACATTTTCTTACAACTAAATCATTTTAGGTCAACAAAAATATACCAAAAACAATACGAAAAACTCTATCCTAGTTCTGGATGATCTAGTCTCAAAATAAATTTAATATATGAAATATTAATCTACATCCTAAATGAGCATATCCAGGGAAGATATAATTGTATTAACTGAGTCCTATTAAATTTCAAACATTTTATGACGCCTTAAAATATTTTATAAGTATAATAATATTATTAAATAAATATTAGTATTATAAAAAAATTATTTTTTTGGAACAACTATTAGATACCTCACTCAAATCCTTTGGAAAATGAAAAATATCTCATGTGATATGTGTTCACTACCACCACTTGGAAGAACACATTCCATTTTACATCATCGCCACACATGGATGGTAAGAAAAATATATTTTATGAATCAATATTATTTTAATAATATTATGAAGGTTATATAAATATATTATTGTTATTATTCTAATTATATTAATTATTTGTGACTATCGTAAAATTTATGATCAGAAAATGAATACACTAAGACATATTTCTATATTAAAATCAAGTTGAGGCAACATGTTAACCTGCGTAAATTATTTTCTAATAAAAATATTTGAAATTAATTTTTATAAATAATACATTTTTGGGTTTTGAAATGGTAAAATTATTATTTAACTCAATATTTTTTCACCACCATTGGATTGTCAAAAAATTCCATTAAAGAATCCAGTAATTGGTTTTAAAAATTATTAATGGTATTAAAACCTCTAATTGATTAAACCTATTAATGATGCCACTAAATGTATGAAACACACTTTTAAATAGATATAAATGGTGTGTATATCACAGGATAGATAATCCACATAACGTTTCTTCACCTCCAACCCCATAGTATCATATTTTTTTCTTGGCTTTTGTTCATGGATTGGATACTACACATGAGAAGGAACTAAAGGGGATTAGAACCCCACAACATATATACTCCTTCCAAGATAGCCATATGATACATAATTATATGGACATCACACAACTGGTGTGCTATTATATGGAAAGACAACATCCCCATGGTTGACCATGTGAGGAAATGTTAAACTATGCTCTCATATCAGCACATGACATGGAATGTATTCTGGGTCATAGGATCAAGATGCAAATAGTCATTACAGTGTGATATGTCATAGAGAACACTTGAAGACCACGATAAATTATCAAGAGAATAATAATAAATTTATATTTTGGAATCGCATGAAGCCACCAATTAGATATGATATGCTGCAAATGCTTTGCCCATAAAAGGTTTTCGGCACATACATGAAGCTTTAGATGTTTTATATGAAATCAACCCATAAGGGGTTATATCGGCACCAACCATTAGAATATACCAAAAAAATATCATTCCTTGAAGATGTTACCAGAGGTTTCCACTATGTTCAAGTACAACACATGAACAAAATCCACTCTGAAAATAGTTATGATAAAAAATAGCATATTCAGGAAGAATCTATGCAGTGTGTACATGACCCCCACCCCCCCGAGTTAGTTATGAAATGATGTTAGTCCCTTATAAGTAATACACAATCAAAGCTGAATATTACCAAGAGTTTCCTCATTTTGATGATTTTTCTTGGAGTTGCATATTAGATTGTTAGAGACCAAATAAATCAGTGTAAGAGTGTTGTCTATACAATCTGGGACAAGTGAGAATAATAAATGGTAGATAACACATAGAATATTTCATTCTTGTAATTCTTATACATTTTTTAATACAAATGATAACAATTTATTAGAAATTACAATGAAATAAAACAACTACAATAACTGGAATCATTAAAGAACTGAAACAACCATATGGGGAAGTGCCATTGAATTTCCAACAGGTATATTTGGTTTGAAATTCAAAAAACCCCCTTTAATACAAAACATGATTCATTCTAAGAATTGATCTTAGATATTTGAATTCATCTACTAGTAATGCCTCTGTGAAAATATAAGCCACATTGGGTGAATTTTTTCTCATGAAGAGAATTGTCAATGTGTGCATTCCATGACCAGGGAGCTTTAATCGACCAACATAGGTCTTTATTTAGTTGATTCACATTTCCTTCCTCCACTTATATTTCATAGTATTCATGAAATTCAATATATACCACTTATTCTATAATTCCAATCAGGATTGTACAATCACATATAGTTGGTAGATCATCTAACTATGATGGACTACATGGCCGATAATAATCCTCATAGCATCATAAAGAGAAATAGGAGCAATGAATTATTAATAGTCTATTGTGTAATTCCGATTATATCCCGTTATTATGTTCTATAGATTGTAGCAATCAATATCTTCATCATGATTTTTCATGATATTGTACACCCATTTGATGCCAATGGTTTTCTAGCTATTAGGATATGTAGTTAGCTCCCACGTGTCATTTTTCTCTATGGAATGAATTTATTGTTCCATAGACAGTCTCTAACATTATTACCTTATGGATTCCAAAAAATTTACAGTTGTATGATCTGCAAAAAAGAAATAAATATTTACCTCTTTAATTTTTACAAAGTTGTCTCTTCAGTTTTTCATCATTATAGGTGTCATTGGTGAGGACGAGATGGCCAAATTTTGACATGATAAAGTGCTATTAAGAGTGGAAGAAGGTACTCCTTGTCTTCTATGTACTAAATATGTACCCATGGAAGGTTCTATTGGGGGTTTCTCTTAATGATCATGCATTTCTTCAGGACCTTCTCTTTCGACTATTACATCATTGTTCAAATCTTCATCCTTCCATTTCCCTTCTTCTTTCTCACTAAACACCACATCACTACTCACCAAAACATTATTGGTTAGTATATTGTAGATATTGTAGGCTCTAGACAATTCATTGTAGCATATGAAGATTCAATTCACTCCACAATCACCAAGATTGCCTCTTCTTTGTTCTAAAACATGAGAGTAGAAACACACCCAATGATTCTTAGGTTCATAACACTTTGTTTTTAAGAACTCCATGCCTCTAATGGTGTAAAATTTCTGATGATATTGGTTATAAACTAATTTAGAAGATAGGTAGTACCTTAAACTACATATTCCCATAATCTCTTTGGAAACCCTTTACCCACCAGCAAGGTCCTCATCATGTTGAGTATGGTGTGGTTCATTCCGGTTTTAATGCCATTCTGTTATGGTGTGTAGGTTGAAGTGTATTGATGTTTGATGACTTGTTTCCTACAAAAATATTGAAATTCATTTGATGTATATTCTCCACATATGAGAGATCTAAGGAATTTGATCTTGTGAACACTTTCTATTTCAACACGGTATCTGAAAATTTTAAAGATAGTAAAAGAAAATGATTTTTCATTGATGCAATACCCCCAATGTTTTCTGCTAAAGTCGTCATTAAGGATAATAAAGATCATATTAATTCTATGTGAGGGTGTTCCAAGTGGTGCATAAAATATCAGGTTGAACCAACTGAAGTGGTTCATTTTCATATTCTAGACACTCCACATGGGAAGGAGTTCCTTCTTTACATACCGAGTAAACATGCCTCACACACATGAATTGGAACTTCAATCGCCAGAAAAGCGCACACTATGCTTGATGTGGATAAATATTTATATCCACTAAAATGGAGATTCCCAAAAAACAGATTCCATATCCATAAGTCCAAAGGGACACACCTCATACATTATGTTGATATGGAGTGGAAACATTTGATTATTTTACATATGGACTAGAGAAAAAAGTTTCTTGTGTGCATATCATACAAGAAAAGAAGAGTTTATGTGTGTATGATATGCCCTTTCTCATGGAGTTGGCCGACACTAATGATATTATTTTTCACTTTTTCAATGTAATACACATTATAGAGATAATTAGACTCACCATCCTTTTGATTGATTTTGATTTTACCTTTTTCTATCATGGGTACCATTGATGAGTTTCCAAAACTCATGTCGCCATGAAATTCCTCTATGGGATCCTTGAACAATTCTTTGTTACCACTCATATAGTTTCTGGAACCCATTTCGATATACTTCACATTTTATCATTCACATGCTTCTTCTTGTGTAATGAGGTGTGTGGTGACTTATTCTTCATGGTTCTATACTACAACATAGTTGGATCGTTCATTATGATCCATTTTTCTCCATAAATGAGAGGAATAATGACTACATTTATAACAATTTTTTCCACTAACAATTATTGAGTTTCCATGACCATGTGTGAATAGAACTCCACCATTTCCTCTTCCACTAGAAATGGTAAAATTTTGTTTCATTTTTTGATGGTTTAGATGATATAAACACCCATTATATCTTGCAGGATGACCAACTCATTGGGTTTGGCCATTCTATTGTTACTTTAGAGTCAACATCAACTCTATGGAATGTTTAATCTATGAACCCTCACTATTTTTTCATTAGTTTTTCTTGTACTTTCCACAATCCATTAAATTCTTCAATGTACAGTTTTTCCAAGTCATTTGATTCTTTGATTACCACAAAAAAATTCTCAAATTTTGTTGTGAGAGATCAAAATGATTTTTCAATGAAAAAAATGTCCTCATACATTTTACCTTTTCTTTTGAAACTATTAACTATGACAATTAAACATGAGATGTAATCATAAATACACCCACTATAGTTTATTTGTGTCACTTTGAACTATGATATTAGAGATTGAAGACATGCCTTCCATACTCTATCAACACCCTTGAAGATGGTGTCAAGGGTATCCCAATCATCCTCTCATGATGATTCTTACACTTTCAAATGTTTATTAATCCAAAAATTTAGAGAGTAATAAGAAAACCTTTTTTTCTAACCTCGGATTTTTCAGATATGCCTTTTATCCTTTTATGAAGGTGACTTCTTCTTTCATAGTGGGTATTATATACCCATAATTGAGGATCTACCATAATTATTGTGATTCTATAAATTCTTTCATATGGATGAACCACATTTCTTTTTTTTCTATAGATAACTTCAGAACATGTGGTTGAATTGTGATGGACATCATCAGAAAATTGAGGATGCCTTGGAACTGGCCTTTGATACCAGTTAGTTTTCTATACAAGTCGGGACAAGTGAGAATGAAAAATGGGAGAGAACACAATGGAGCTTTCATGTTTGAATTTCCCAAATTTTTTGGACTATAATTTCAAACAATTTATAGGAATTTACAAGGAATTGAAACTACCACATTAAATATACATGTTAACGAAATGAATCGACCACATGGGGAACACCCTATTACTTTAGATTGTATCTATTTGGTTTTCAATTCAAAAAATATATATCATAGAATGTGTTTATAGGAAACACCCCCATTCTCATATCCTACAAGGTATTAAAATACATAATATACAAATAATTGATGCATATCAAAAATTGAGGGCCACTATTAGTCCGGAGAATAGTTTTTTCATTTCCCTTAAAAACAAAGAATCGTGAGCCTATATAATGTTTATGAAAAGAGTATTATGTATGAAGGCCTTTGCGTAGTCATTCACATGAAGGGGTGACAATCCATAATCCTCCTCCATGTAAGTATTCATCATAGGAGTTGATCCATCATGTAATATATCTTGTGAAATGTAGTAGCACTGCATATCACACATTTGAAGGTATTTAAAACTACGAGCGATTCAAACTACCACTATGATAAGACTAAGAGATCACATAAAACACCTTTTAAACAAAGAATTGATTGCATATCATGGGCCCATAGTTGTAGATATGGATATCAAAATACCACTTAACTAGTTATGTGATGAATGGTGAGCACTAAATAAATATCTAGCTAAGATCAACTCCTAATAAATTTATTTTATATGCCATAAAATAAGATCAATAATAACTTTCAAGACATGATGTACCATTCCAATCCAATTTGGGTTCACACCAAACACATTCAATATTCAAGTGTGCATGAGAAACCCCATTCCACGGTTAATATCAGTATCTGAATAAGTTAAATATTCCATGTACATTAATCATGATAATGTAGAGTGAAATCTACCTAATACCCCATCGCTTTACCACCTTTACTCAATCCCATGTGGACTTTAATATCATGTGATACCCTCATGTGAACATTCAGTCGTTCCACACAATCAAGTGGATTGGGTTATACAACACCTTGAAACACTATCCATTCATCCTCTTGAATACTACCTTGACATTCAAGAACCCTTGGTCATGATATAAAATCATACAAACATTAACATGTGACATATCAAAGGTGAGAAGTGTGATCATCCTTGAAATTATCTTTATGTCATCGCAATATCCCTAAATAATCATGTGGTGCATCAAAATCATGTAATGAAATGGTCCCTTACAACATATGCATGTCTTCGTGAGATCCATCAATGTTCAAGTAATGTGACATAAGAAAAAAGGGAGATTGTCCATGTGTAGGGGAGTTCTCCATCATAATATCCCATATTAATCTAGTGGTGCACACACATATAATCTATGGGTGAAGGGAGAAAAACAACATGGAAAATAGAAAGGAAAATATTGTAATGGAGGGAGCCTCTCACATTCGTAAATCTCTTATGGTGTTCATGAAGTTATCCACAAGATACCGTGAGACCTCAGTGACATGCCCACCTCATCTAATAGAAGTCCAACATCAAGGCATACCCATCGTGAAAAGAGCTTCAGATATGTATAAAAAACCTCACAAATCCCCTTTGTCACCCTATGGGTAAACTGAGAAAGTTTCCAATGAAAATATTAATAACCACCCAGGACCATTATTAGTCATGTGATGGATCATCAATAGGTAGAGAAACTATATTTTACATTAATCATTTAATCTTACATGACCCTCGACCCATTTAAAAATAATATAAAATAAAGAGAAAAGGGGGAGGTTGAATCCTCTCATGGTTGAAAAATGATTGTGATTCTCTATTCCTTCCAAAAGCTAGGCCTCAGATGACCCCGAATCTTGAAGGTATGATCTTATGACTTCCCCTTGTAAAACCATCATTGTCTAATGGTATGTAATAGAAATTTCACCTCATATCATGCAAAGACATTTCAATAGGAGCCTGATCATGTGAAAGCCCTTGGACATGTCAATATGAAAATATGAAATCCCCATGGTGTATCCAATTAATTCAACAAGTCCTCATTAATTGGAAATAATTCAAAAGGGGGTGATTTCATGGGAAATACTCACATTCTCTAGGAAACTATAGACTGCCTCTAAGAAACCCACAATAGGGACTCTTGAAGATTCATGAGGAAAATGTCCTTCACCAAACCCATCGTAGATTCTCACATGATATTCCTCACAAAATGGAGAACAAATTGTTTGGTGAGGAATATAAAACCCCTCCCCCTTCATAAAAAATGATCCACTACTTACCAAAACAGCAAATTCTTTTGGTGGGAAGAGGAATCCTCATAACCTCACACCAACACTTCAGAGGACCTCTCAGAGTAGTGGATCCTATGGCTGGAAAGTTCCTCGGCAGGCATTAACAATATAAAGGATAGATAAAATACTAATTTTCAAGTATTAATTGAGGAAAATACATGATGACCCTTATACACTTCAGGTAACACACTCATGACATGTGACAACACTATGACATGTCACCCAGATCTCTCGATGATCTTTATGTATACTATTTGGGTCCTGAAGAGCCCTCCACAAAACATGTCGAATCGAGTCACGTCTTTCTATTTAAGCATACAACCCATGTTTTTTGAGACACTTCGGTTTATCCATTAAATTCCCATGATCTCTGTAAAATAGAATAAAAAATCATATAACGACACTTGCTCATGTAAACCAAGTCTTACGGTAGCACCCACACATGTCAACATGCTATCGCAACACCATCTAAGAAAGCTAGGAATATCAATAAATTCCTTCTAGACATGTCATCTAGGACATGAGACACCCTCCGAGAAATGTCACACTAACACTAAGGATTCAAAATATATTTTTCATCTTGCTCTTACAATGACACATGTGAAAGTTATTAGGATCACATGACACTGTTTGGACATGTCGGCCAGGTCATGCAATGGATTTTATGTCCAACTATCCAGGTCTTGAGATTTCCTGTGGGCAAGAAGTTCAGGTAAACATGGCATCCCAAGGATTGATAACATCATTCATACAAGTTGTTTAAGAACGGAATACAAGGGACAACTCAGTGTGTAAGCTATATATATTGATTTATGAGAACTCTAATTCCTACTATAACCTGGATTCATAGGTTGTCATCCTAATTCCCAAGTTCCTTTCCAAACCACTAGAGGGTTGTCCCAATACATATTCGACTCACTTATAAAAAATGATACTGACCATTTTATATCCCTTGTTTATCACATAGAGTATAGATCATGTGGGATTAGGGAGGTTCAATAGTCATATCATACGAATTATCATCCTATATAGTCATATGGTAAACCAGAGTGTATAATCCTTGATCATAAGGGAAGTGTTAGCATGTAAGCCCTAATAAACTAAACTACATGAACTATAATTCCTATAATAATCAAGAAATGAATGCCTCTTTCCTATGGTATGATAAAATAACATTTTGTTTTAGGCCCATGTCTATGAAATTTCAGTGATTGGAACATAATCAATCTCAATGGATGATCGTTCTACCATGTCTATTAATGGAATAAGAAATCAACTAGACTATGATGTATTTGATTCTTTCTATAACCAGGATACGTAGGACACCTCCCTAATTCCCGAGCTCTATATTAATACTCCCAGGGATTTCTCCAACACATAATTCCAAAATCCATATATTATAAGTCTATTCACATATGACCCCTTGTTTATGACATCGACAAAAGTTCACATAGGCTTTGAGAGCCTTAACTAACTCCTCATTAGAATAATGAATCTCCACCAAAAAGGGAAATACATGTATGAAATCTCTGATGAGTGTCATGATAAAAAAACCCCAAATATAAGGGAATATAACTTGTGTCTATTCCCAAGGGTGTGATCAATATATAATAAATTTTATTACTTATATAACTAGTATATGTATTACGTATCATCAAGTATTGGTATCAAGTATTCGGTTCCCAAATTCCCACACATATGTCATCTCTACATAACGATAAACTGGATAGGGTTAATGAATAATGTGGGTTTTGATTTTTGTAATAACCATGATTAATAGGATGAATAATAGTGACTAAATATCCACCTCAGAATATCCACCGACTTCTTACATGGTAGAGAACTCTGAATTACCTAGTTATACAGCTTTATCAGATGAGCAGCCAGCCATTAACAGAAATGAACAGATATCCTCATATATATACAGATGGATTGAAAAACTAGAACCCTGTATTTTTCATTTGAGAGAGACCTAACCAATAATTTTTTTCTAGGATAATTGTTCCCATATGATGATTTAGAAGATATTCATAGTGATACATTAAATATTTTAGAGAGTCCCAACGTAAGAAACCATTCCCGCCATAATGATGTGATGCACCCGACCTCTCATCCTCTCGACCAATGTAGGTACTAATGATACATCGGGCCTGAATACCCAAGTGGGCACCATCCCTTGGATAGGAGTTATATAACTAGATATGGACAGGAGAACCATTTGGGGTTTTTGGGTAAGAATTAAAATGGTAAAACTTATGCCAATGAATGACTAAGGAATTAAACCGCAGTAGTCAGACCATTAGAAGGATCACATTCCACGTCCCATACCCAATAAAAAATGGTGAACCCAACATGAATCTATAGAATAAAAAAATTATCAACTAATAATTCATTAGGACACTTCAGTTATCATCCATACACAAACACAGAATTAATACGAATATTTTTTTACAACTAATCCACAGTAAATGCGGTTATCACGAAATATGTTCATCCTCGCTTTGATATGTCCAAGAATATTGAAGAGATGGATTGAAAATATAATAAAAATTGTTTTAACCATGATATAGTATTTTATTTCAAAGAAAATTCACAAATTTGTAACCATATTATTTGTTGTATGTGTAACTACATATATAACACCAAACACCCCAATTTAGGAAAATGTCTCCCTATCCAGTGATCTCTCTAGTGAGTCACCTATGTTTGAACATCCATGGGTCACAAAATGATATCACCATCACAAAAACTCCAATGTATTGTAGAATAAATTATGGTCTAAGAGTACCATTGATGTTGTACAATCATGACCCTAGAATCTACCAATGATGTTATCCAAATATGGAGACTGCTATATCTGCACATCTCAGTGAATGATGTGGCTAATCTGGGGGCCCTCATTTTAACAACCAACCTTTTCAGGAGTTTATCTCTAGATCCTGATAACTGTCACCTTTAGTCACAGATGAAGGTTTACAAGTCAATAAAATAACGATCCCTTCATTTTATGTGATGCTGAAGAGGTAACCTGACAACCCTCCTCTTCATCACCATCCAACTAGTATCAACCAGTCACATGCTGAGGGTACCACCTGACCCACGGCCTCCTCTAATCCCCATTAATGGGAAATAGAGAAGTCGCATTGGTAGATGATGGAACTGTATATCTTGGAGAGGTATCGTATCCAAACTCCTTTTGGAAATGTTTTCCAACTTATCCCAGCAGTAAACAGTAAGTCGGTCCCTACCTCTTCTCAAAAAAAAAACAAGTTTGCAAACATATTCTTATAGCAGGCTGAGGGGAATATCCATACCCCCATGCATGAAGCATATTATAATATTTTTGTGGAATACATAGGGAAATATTGGGTGCATATCCCCTCTTAAATCAAAGACATCTGCTAGTAAATAGTGGAGTCCATAAATGGTTAGGATTATATTCCTACACATAATTTTAAAAAATGCTATTATATATTATAAACAATTGAATTACTCTGCCATCATATTCTGACGTTGTTGGAGATAAAGGGTCACTAACATATTCGTATAAAAAAGTTGGAGTAGTTTAACAGTATGATAATTTCAAACTAGTTTTATGTGAAATATAAATCCCACATTCATTCCCCAATCCATGACGATTATCAATATATTCCGATAAAGGAAGTGGCACCGGACCGGGCTCATACATCGTCCCCAATTAGGGATCACCAAGTGAGAGCAGCACATACCTTGTTATAGGGGAACTTTTTAGTCAAGAAACTCCAATGTAATATTTCAAAGAACTAGGATTGGTCTCATAACCAAACTGTGGATGGGGTTGACCATGTGCTATGGTAACAATATTTGAGACATGATCATTTTCCTATTTAAAATTCCATCAAAATAATCTAAAAGCACATGATCAGGCATATATCCATGTTCTAACCAATGATAACTAATTGATAATGGAAAAATCCTATAGAGAGGCTCATATTCCTATCATTGAATATTCTTTTCATATTCCACCAGCTCGTGGAAGTTAGGAACATATTCCCACTTCTTCCAATCTATGACTGCACCAACATCATTCTGAGGCAAAGTGAGAGGAGGCTCATATACCTCCACACATTACAGAGGTCTATCAGCATATTCTGATGGTGAAATCATATTCAGACCATGCTCATTGTCATGTTCTAATAGGGATCACCATGTTATAGTGGAACATGCCTTAAGGTATGCTCATATCCCAACCTAGAATGTCCAAAAACATATCTAAATGGCTCAGAATCAGGAACATACTCCCATCCTGGCTGAGGCTCCCTAAGTGAGAATGGGACCAGACTTAGGATATGATCAAATTCCTTAAAATATTGAGACAAATCATTGTCACATTCTTCCAGATTTTTAGTAGTGGGCTCAAACTCCCACAAGCACCAGAAAATTATAATCATGTTTTGGAAAATATCATACATCAGGCTCATATCCCTGAATAATTTTTAAAGGAAGGTCGTCATTTTATGAACATGAGGTTGAACATGTATTATATTCAGAATCTACTCAATTCTTGTGCCTTGGAGGTCAATTGAGGAACATTTTCAACACCCAAAAGGTCTGTCAACTCTTCCACCCAAGTATAACATGATAATTATAATGATAGCACACCTCACGTTAGTGTGGTGATAGATCTTAGAGATTGTACTCCTAACGTCCACCATGATCAACCACCCCATCATGTTCTGTTCCCTCACCCCAGCTGACTATGAGATCCCAGCAAATATAAAAATGGATTGCATCCCTCATCTATGGACAAATATGTGGTATACTCATCATAGACTAAAGAATATATATATATCCATGATCCAGGATACAATTTTCACATTCATACCATTATGATAATATGTTTTCATCTAGATCTAGCTGTTACCTACATGGGGTAGGATTCAAAATCAAAAAATCACAACGTAAATATGTAACAAGATGACACCCATTACATCGAGAAATTTTAGTAGTTGGTCTCTGAATCCACTTCATGAATCCATATTTAATGTTGAGGAGAGTATAGAGCATTAAATGTTTCCACACCCCGGGAAAAACAAAACCCCTCAGCCTTGGATTTTTGTAATGTTATATCCACCTATGAAATTAGTGGACTGGTTAATGACCAAGAAAATTAGTCACTACAATAGACTTTTCCCACTTCAATGGTGCATAGATAATAAACAGTTAGGGAGAGGATAACCAATAGGACATCAAACCGGACCCCTCTAGGTAATTAAAATTCATTTAATACATGATTATCACTTAGAAAATATCATGTAAAAAATTGTTCTCACAATGGTCTACCATCGCACCCAACCCCTAGGCATGCATTTTTGTTCCACATCAAACATGCCATTATAGAAGATTCTATATCATTCAACTAGGATTAAACACAACTCACTGGGTTGGGAGAATATCTACCACCGCATCACCCACATGGATCATCAATTCATTAAAATACTCAAGACAATTTGGAAGTAGCTTAAAAAAATCCATCTTATTTAGTTAGAAACATTCATATATAAATAAACATCTCTAGGTTTATCATCCCTTGAGAGGGTCCTGGGGGGATCAGCAGTGATTCTAGATCATTCATAACCCTCAAGTATAGGGAATTTATATCTTAATATATGTCCTAGGAGTCATAATATCCCTGACTAGAATCATTGGATCATCAACAACAGGACCAATCAATGAAACTGTTGTCCTTAGATAACCCTCACCTTAAAAGGCTGGGATATTTTTCTTCATCATCACCACAACTAAAATAATTACTCATTTCTATGTTTGTATAGAAATATTAATGGTCAATTTCCCACTTTTTCCTTCCACCATATGAAAAAAACCTCTGTTGTTAGGGGCTCTCTCAACAAACATATCCATAAACCCCCTCATGGTTATTGTTAACAGACTAAGATGGGAGGATCATACGATTAAGGTGATCAAACTTCACCATGGTTGCATGCTAAAAAAGACCAATATAGACTACGGTTCGAACAATGGCATTGATTAAAGCACTTCAGATTCATCATGTTTCATAGAGAGTAATGGTACAACAACCAATGCTTGATATGCCTCTAATAATGTCATCATTTTCAACATGAAATACATTGTTGATCAATATATAAATGAAGAAGGTTTAAAGATGGAAAATAGACCCTGAGAGGAGGGTTATATGGATTCCCCAACCGAGGATGCATTCACTTGAAACTAGAGTAGGTTCCAAAATATCGAAAATATGAATAACATGTTTTCTCCTCCCTGGTGGAACACTGTTAATGAAAAAAGGGAGAGGTATGGACACATCCCAATCACAACCAAAAATAATTGTCGTTACTTAAAAAATGCAATAATTTTCACAGTATAATACTGAAGTAAAAATTCTCTAGAAACTCAATGATGAGATACATAAAGGAAATATTCTCAATGGGTATTTCCCTTAGGCAGAGATAAAATTACCCATCTTATAGTTGATCCTCCTATGAGAGTGGTATATGAGGATCAAACTAGATATAGACAAATTAATCCAGTCTATGTAAATGATGATGTCAAAATTGATAACGACATTCTGTAAATGTGGAGTTATCTTCTCCCTTATCAGGTAAATTGTACTATATTAGGGGTAATTGTGGATCATTAAGAGATAATGGAAGTTCCATGTCATTCATCACCACTCACTCCCTATATATAGGAGGGGGTTAAATGATTGTTCCACTAAATACTCTTAATGTCATCAATTACCTAACTACTCTAATTGAATCCATCGAAAGGTGACACACACCTATGAAACCGGGGATAAATTAAAATCCCAAATCGGTGTATGATAATCCGCCTTTACCCAATTTAAAAAAATCCTTCCTTATCCACTTTTAACTATGAGAGGGACCCCAAACAACATCTCACTCACTTCTTATCCTGATACAGGCTGATGATGGTCCCTCAAGATCAACATCATGAGATACTACTGAGGTGTGATGCATATACTATATCCAGTACATGCATTATATGTTATTGTATCCCACCAGCAATAAATGTTACATGTTGGGAAGAATTAATTCATTAGTTCCATTATCTATTCAACTTCATATCAAGGAAACTGACAATCATTAACCTAAAAACTAAAAAAACACTTGACTAAGTGGGTGTTTGGATTCTTAGCAAGGTGAAATTTTTTACTCAATTCAACCAGCATCCCTCTCTCGTAGAAGAAACTACTAGAACTCTATGTTGAATATCTCTGAGATGAGTTGCAGACACATCTAATCCTAATGATGTACCTAGTTGGATTCTGTGAGAATAATTAAATGGTGCAATGTGTTCAGTTTTCCATTAGGGGAACCAAATAAAAAAACTCAACTCATAAACCAAATATGGGGGATAATTCTATAAAAATAAGATGTTATAGTTGTCACTCTCAAGCAAGTAGAAGTACCCAAACAAGCACCAATTTTGTTCCTGAATAGCATGTCACCTCTTATTGTGTTATGACAAGTGTATAATCTCCCTTGGCTAGAAGAAAATGAAAACTAGGATTGCATAGGATTTGAGGAGAGAATGAAAAAATATACACATTCCGAAATGAAAAATTCTCTTATTATTTATTGGAATCCATGGAAAAAGCCTTCTTATTCTACCACATCCGAGGAAGCCCTATTAGGTTATCCTCACTAACCATCCCGACACAATCCATTTTCATTGAAGTATGTGTCATAATATTTTGAAATTTTTCATCTTCAAATACATCCTTTTAAGCATGGTAAATTATGGATCGATTGTGTTGGATCACTACAGAGGGAAGGTGGCCTACATAACTGTTGCCTAGTCATAATGAGATGGTTATTTGATGTATATTCTAGCCATGCATGCAAAAAATTTATAAAAAATGATGACATATAAAATAGTTGATTGAGACCAGGGTACCATAAGTAAATAATTTTTCAAACCCATAATAATTCAACCATCCATGGATACAATATCAAATATTTCTTCTAAAGGTGGGTGTCACCACTGATAGTTAGATGAAACTATATAGGAGGAGTCAAACTCTTCCCCAATATAAGCTCTAATTAATTCAAATATATTCACGTGACATCTATGTCACAGGAATCATTCCACCAAATGGAACCCCCATATGACGATGAGCTCAAATTTTGTTATATTAATGTATTAAACTTGGTTGACTCCTTCTATGATAATGTATATGCCCTGGAATACGAGTTCCCTTCTCATAACTAGGGGGTGGGAGACCCCATATGGAAAAATAAGTGATATAGGGTCTATCATAGATGTGTTTGGAACCAATATTTTGGTCACATACCCTTAGAGGATATATATATATATATGTAAACCATTGTAAAATCCTCTGTTGAACCCAAGAAAGGTGTGAAGGTGTCTCAGAACATTCTAGATGTCGTCCCCACCCAATATTCTTGTATGACCTCCCAGAAGGGGTATTATTATCTAACCAACATAGAAAATAGAAACGGAGGGAATGAACTATGTCACTGTAAGTATATGCTACCATAGCCATTATGCAAGAACTAGGACCGTCCACCTCAAGTACCTCTTCTCATGATCCTCCTGTCCTAGAGAAATCCCATATTAGGAACCACTAACCTCTGGAATAAAATTAAAACATTGTGAAATAACTATTTATGGACCTTCAAAATCTCTCAATTTTGGATGCACTCCATCATTGAAATGAAATCAGGGAGGAACTTGATGAATCCCTCTAGAGCAAGATTGATTTTGAAATAGGAGTCGATGCAGTCGATGTCTATGGAGTGGAGACCATAAATCAGAATTCCATATTTTCATCTCATTCACTCATCAGTACTTGTAGGAATTAATCAAACGGAACAATTATCCCATATATGTTTCATGAAGACTCTATAATGTTGATGTTTAAAGGGCCCATATTGAAAGTTGTTTTAGGATCAACCTCTTCCCGGTTTAAACACTTCAAGGTTTTTTATATGGATCAGGGGACCAATATCCAACAATATAGACCATTAAACAGTGTGATATGTGTGATTAGAGTCCTATGAGTATGATCTAACACCACGATTCATTTTGGGACCTATCATTTAATACTGATTTTATGGTTATCGATCAAGACACCACCTGTATTTTTCTTCTCAGAGGGCCCAGACTTCATTAAATCTTTAAGGAACCTTACACATTCCATAGTCATTTAATTTATCCCATTGAAGAACTGGTTAGAAGATATCATGGGAACAGTTCCCCATTGGAAACAAATGAACCACATATTCTGAAGTAGATTTCTACAAGAAGGGTGAAAGAGACCAATGGAGGATGTTGAAATGTAGGTTACAGCCCTTAATGGCTTAGGTACCTCCCTTGTGAATCCATGGAGTATAATCAATAGAGACAACATTCTCCCTATAAATATGGTCATAGTAATGGATCTAGTCTCTAAGGTCCAAACCAATTTTTCCCAGTTATAGTGTGAAACACATCAATCTTTGGAATCCCTTATCATTGAATTAAGCATCAGTGGATGATAATTTTTATTCTCATGGCCTCCCTCACATTCATAGTGATAGAGAAAACCGAATTTTTTCATATTTACCTAAATTCTATTACAAAGACTCCTAGATGTAATAATATGAGAATAACCTCAACAACCACCCTCCCACATTCAAGGAAGGTGTCTCCACACGAATTGACGAGCTTAGATAGGTCAATCTAGGAAGGGATGAATACACATGAGATAAGTTGATTAGTTCCTCTATTCCCCTGAAGGATTAAGAGAATAAATTTTTATTTATAAGGAAACATCAACATGTATTTTCTTGGAACTATATGTTAACATTGATACTGATTCCATATCTAGATATACACCACCCAAACCTACCTAATGATCCTCGATGCTTCTTGTAGGCAGCAAAGATGATTCACCCTTTTCATTTCACCAATACAGAGGTTGAAGATGAAAAAATGACCAAATAAATTTTTTTTAGAGAATTGAATTACCCAATAATTATTTATAATATCATCTCCATCATGAAAAATAATGAGAAAATCCAGGACATCATTGATTTCGGAGACCCGAATCATTATTTCCCATAGGAGGATTTCCCATTTATTGTTAGAGAATATATAATAAATGATACTATTGGATTCCAATATTGATCATTAATTTAAGATTAATAGGGGTAAAATAAAATAAAGATAACCCCTGAATATGAAGAAGTATCTTCTATTAGATCATCTCCAAGAATCATCTAATATCAGTTTGTTCACTTTTTCTTGAAAAACACTGACGCCACATATCAACATTTCATGTATGATATCATTAATCCATTATTTTGGAATAATATCCAAATGTTATGTTGATGGCCTAGTAGTTAACTCCCCATGGTGATGTGATCACTTCAAGAATATACAAACATTAGTCAACAAGATATGGAAACATACTCTAGAGAAAAACCCACTAAAATGTGCTCTGAGGGAAACAATAGGGATGTTAATTGGATTTTTGGAACACTTTCACAATAGAATTTTCTACCTTAAGAAGAATTCTGTTATTTGGAATTCTCCCCCCACCCCATAAATCTCAAATTATTGTGGGGGGTCCAAGGGAAACTTACATAAATTCATCGACTAATATCCAACATAGAAAGATAATATATCCCCATCATCAGGTGAATGAAGAATGGACTCTTCTATCAATGTGATGATGAATGCAATGATGCCTCTGAAAATATAAATTTGTTTTACTATACCAACCAGATTTGATTCATCGAGTGGTAGGGGCCACTCATCTTGTATGTGGATACTATAGAATGAACACATGGAACCCTACCCATATTGAAAAATGATGTGGGATGTGAGAATAGTCTCTACTACCTTAGATGAATGATGCTTGGTACTCAGACAGGAGACTCTGGTATCTAGAAGAACTTATTTACAATCAAATTTTATGTGAAAAAGATGATGCATTACATATAGAACCATAAATTACATATGGTATCTCATATTGATCAACTTATGTAAATTCTAGGAATCGTCATGTTGACAAGGAACATGGACCAAAGGTCATCCATTATGCATCATTAGGAAATTCAGTTCATGCAAGAAAGTGTGTGAAATGGAAATACTTTTATGATTTCCTAACAACACATCCTACCATGAAATATACACCACAATAAACCATGTTTCAATACGAAGAGGAATTTTATGCCCATAAAAATCCCCATACATTGGAGATGTACTTTAATGGGTCCTCTTGGATCCCTATCTGTACAAAGATAGAAAACATGAAGCTAAATCAAGTTGCCTTAGGGATTGTATTTTTTTCTCTAGACAAAGTAGTTTCCCTACTCATTCTCAATATCGTAAGATTTCCTGAATAAAGAATAATAATACCAATACATCATTGTTCGATTTTATCTAGACCTAGAACTACACATAACCTACCATAATATCAAATGGGATTCATATCTAGTGATAAATAATATCAATGGATAATATGCCTTAAAAATGATGAATTTTCTCCTCTTACTGGCTATGTCAAGGGATTAGTGGAAGAGTTCCCTTTAGATGCCACATTAAATCATGCTCGCTAGTCACATAATGCTCGCACTGATGTATTTGATAATGCGGCCATAGTTCTGGCTGACCTAGATCAAGAGGAAGTCATCTTCTATATCAAAGATAAAAAAAGGTCTTATCGATCATAATATGTGATATGGATGAGATAAATCTATTCATATCTACCACATATCAGGATGAAACAATGACCACACCTAGATACATGGAGCCTATAACCCATTATCTAAAATACTAGACTTTCCAAATAGTCGAATATGGAAGGGAATAGATTCAGTACCACACAGTGAACATCACTTTAAATGATGGTCCAATTGATATGAAAGTCCCCTATAAACGAGTCTTTGATAGAATCCTACTCATATACATAACATAATGAAATATATATATAATCATAGAAGAAGTCTATAAAGGATCTTTTTTCCCCATAAATCTAGTACCATGATCTCCCATCAAATCATGAGAATGGTATATTATTCGAAAACCATGATACATGACTATGTTTAATTCACCATGAAATTCCATGAATTCTAGATCCATGAAAATGTAATCCATCAACCACAGGAATGACAACATATATCAAAGTATTCTAGGTTTTTTTCTATTTGGGGAGTCAATAGTGTGGGGACATATCCTCTAGCCACTGCAATGTAGTTCATGTATATACCTACTCCTACCAACTTCTCTTCTAAATGGGATAAGGAACCCCCCCCCCCCACACACACAGAATAATTCAGGATAAATAATATCATCACATTTTTGACGTCCCATATTATCACCATGTTGAGAGTCCCTCACACAATATTTAATGATACTAAAACCATATTTTGTTTTATAGAGTTGAAGAAGCTATATCTGGAGTACACCATAAAGTCCAATAACTAATGTGTCTCTCAATTAGTGGTAAATGGATATATAGAGGACTTAAATAAAACTCTATCAAGTATACTCTATTAGATAGTAAACACAGATAAGTAGCCATGAATGGAAACGCATCTTCATCTTTTGTGGGAATACTGTACTACCAAAAATATTTCCACACATTAAATTCTATAATTATAGGTGAATGATACTGAAGAAGTGTTACACATGAAATTCTAGCTCTCGTCGCTCTATATACCCATTTTTAGAAATCTTTTAGATGATGAGAAATCACAATAGTGATTGGATGAATTAGAGTGAAAAAACTATAGTAGGTTTAAAATGTTGTACAACATAAAGGTACATCATATTGGATCACCTAATTTATTAATAAGAGAGTTCACCTCTGTTAATTCCTCTAAGGAGGGATGGTACAGGCTCTCAGAAACATAATGATACCGGGAAAGAATCCCAAAAATCTGGAACCTAAATGGAAGAGTATTATATCATACATAATGTATGTCATATTAGAATATACCCATTAGCCACCCTAAATGGGGATCATCTCACACAACCCACAAAAGATTTTTTTCTCAAGAAATACACTGCCTAGATAACATCAAACACCCCTATGTGAAAAAAATAAGGCATTAAACTGCATGATATCCTTCTTTATAACAACATGATGATAAATTATATAGAGATTGTTTGGACCTCATAACATTAAACGGAATGGTTTCCAAATAACTACCTATGGAATGATTAATTACATTACAAGATATGTAGTGATGCACAAACATCAATGTTTTTTCACATATACAACATGAATTTTCATTCTGGTTTGATGATCTACATCCTTTCCACAATACATTAAACTACATTGCTAAAATTCATTTCTTGCAGACATTAAATAGTGTGTGATTTCAAGAACAACGTAGGAATTGATTATCATTTTCCATGAGATACATTTGGATTCCTCGATCATATATCATGGTCCATCTGTCACATGGTAAATAATTACTCGATTGTGGCCCGATTGCATCTACATGGTGATAGTAACCCTTTGCATTTAATGTTTATCAAACTTATAATAGCTCACATTATGATTGGAATTGCAGTAATTACATCCTACATTAATATTTAATGAAAACACATGATATTTACATCATGGTCATGAATTCATGATCATAAATTAAGACCAATTTTCCTTTCCACAAGATGTTAAACTACATGATTAAGGACCATCTTGTATTATGTGAAATTACATGGTTCTTCAAGATCAACATGTGGCTTGATTACATTCATCATACGATATATAGTGATTCCTATATCTCAAATATCATGCCCAACTATAACAATAAATTGATACAATTCTCACATCCACAAAGGGTGCATACCTAAATTGAGTGTTTCCCATTTCACAACTTTGTGTGTCATGATTCCCACCACCAGACGATATCTAGTAAAATCGTAAATTCCATTCATGGGCCCAAATATTGTATTGCCTTTTCACATTGAGGTATCCACATCATAACCACATTGTGATAATCTTTACAAACCATTGATACTATTTGTGGTTTGCTTCTCATTATCATGAGATACGTAGTAATACCCAAACATCATCTTGTGGGCCCAACAACAACATTTCCATTCTTTCACATCCTTTTATCTTAGTCCTCTCTACATGAATGTAATCTACATGGAATTTCATGAACAATTTGTGGATTGATTCATGAAAAAATGGGATACATAGTGACACCAGAATATTCAATTTTTGGAATATATGTAGTATTTGTTAAAAAAACAATCAAAACCAACAATAGAGGAACTACGTCACAAAAGATCATTTTTCCTTCGTACAAACCATATCTACATATATCATGCATGTGTACATAATATATCAAGCAAAAATTCTTTGTGTCAGTTCCTACAACCTTACAACATAAAATTAAAAAATAATGTGAATATCTTGGTTGTATAACATTAAAACATCACGAAAAATGTGTCCTTACTATATGACGTTAAAATACACATAATAAAGTACAACCCCACCACATGAAGTTAAACTCAAGAAGCCATCACCATCCATTATCTCTTATAAAAGTACAATAAGGGCCTTACTCTAGTCAAAAAGAGTATGGGGTTATAACACATATTTTAATGAAATTCCATCCATATAAAAAAATCATGTCTCGAGTTCCTCGATTCGACGTCAACAATTCATATCCCTAGGAAAGTAAAATAGATCTCTCTACATGGTCATGAAATGAATTTTGAAAGGATTAGACCCAACAATATAAGATTTATTGGCCCAATATGAAGGGATTTATAATTTTTGTGATGATTATGTCACTATGACAGAACCTATCACCTTAGTCTATCTTGGTTTGTTACCGACATGATTGCCCCATATCATTACTCATTACCTGAGGACCTCTAGATTTAATTTAAAACACCTTAATATCCCACCTAGAATGATGATTAACAAATCTAGTCCCTGGTTATCCTAATTATGGTATTGTATAACATCCCCCATATTAGGTTCTAGTGTTCCAATACCTCAAATTACATACACAATGGTCAAATATATGCGACCATAAACTCTAGCAAGTGATGGTCCTAATATAATGACCTTACACTTTTAGAAAACGAAACACAAAACATATAAAGTTTAAAACCTACAAAGGGTTTATTTTGAAAATTTTAAATCATCACTTTTTAAACTCTTCAACTATGGATTTTGGGAACAAAATATGGCACAAATAAAAAAAGAAAAAAATTGATGGATTCTACTTTATAGCCCTAATAATATCCAAGATATTCTCGTTGGAAACCAAGTATTTGAAAAATATAGGGTAATGGTTTTTCGATATCTCTTCATCATGAGAATGTATTCATTAGGTGATGATACAACATTTATAGTGTATGAAGCCTTTTGAATCTTAAATTTTCAATAAATCACACTTCATAATTTAATGTTCTTAGGGTCTTCATAAAACATTCATAGACCTTGTAAAGAAAATTATATCCATCTACTTGGACATGATACCATTATAGAGGGGATCATAGACAACAATTAATATTTCATGTCCTCTTAAAAATGGTTTTCTGATTTTTTGGATCATGACATCACTGTGGAAGAACCCAGAGCCTTAATAAATTCTAGTTTATCCCCGGTTTGATTGTCCCATATCATTAGTCATGACCTCAGCACTTCAAACTATTATTTACAACATCCATACAATAGTATTCAAATAAATTAGACACCCTCAACATAACATCATCTTGTTTTGTACCATTTGTCAAGGTATGAGTGTAAAAATACTTTCCTGAAACACTGATGGAATAAACCTCATGAATCTACTCCACCTGTGGTAGTTCTAGAGCATATAAATAAAGCGATAAATATTCAAATATTTCTAGATCCATTCAATGATAGATTTTTTCAATATACAACTTTTATGATTAGATTCTTCAGACTTCAAAAATCATTAATATCCCCTATAATGGACAAGATATCTTCTAGTTCATTTTTTCCATTGATGTAGAAGGGCGTAGACCCACCAACCGATAAACCCATAGCTATATTTGGAGGGATTTATAATACTTGTGAGACCTGACAATACCATGGTATATCCTAACATCATAGAGTGTTACAAGTCATACATATCTTGTCTTCCAAATCCCACTTTCATAGATTCAATTTTTTGGTTATCTAAAAGATAACCCATATTCAAAATATCAATGAATACCTACCATCCCATGTTTTTCTCTATTATCCCATATAACCTCCAAAAATCTTTGATGACTCTTTTAGAAGACTCAAGAACCCTTTATTAGGAAATGATGGAGATTCATAATCAATTTGAACTAACAGATAAATGTATCTCCTCCATGAAAGAAGGTAACTCTAATATTCAAGATCCTATGAAACACCATGGTGGTACTCATTGCCCAAGAATGTTTTCTATCATCCCTAGTCTACCTACCAATTATTTCATATTCAGCATTGGATTGAGATAAATGAGAATAAACTAAATATATATTAGGTCGAATATAAAAGACCATAAACTACACTGATAAAAGGTCTGAGATAAAAGACACTAAACTACATCGATTTAGGGTCTTTACAAAAAGACCCTAAATGAATGTTATATATGTTTTGAGTTGAAAGAATATCAACTAAGGAAACATTAGGTATTAGCTAAAACAAATTAATAAAAATAAAAATCATGTATTAGATAAAATAACATGAAATTCAAAATTCTAGGTCCAAGGTAAAATAACATAAACTAAATTAATATCCGGGATAAATGAAAAGACCCTAAAATAAATCAATATCATGTTTGAGCTAAAATAATGTAAACTAAAGAAATATCATATTCAAACAAAAAGACCCGAATGTAATGCAATATAAGGACCAATATGAAGTTACCAGAACTATTGAAATATCAGGGATCAGATTAAAGACCACAAACTATAGTTGTATCAAGTCCAAGGTAAAAGGCCCCAAACAAAAGCATTAGAATTTATATAGTAAAATACCATAAATTAATAAATATCTAGTAAAAGATAAAATACACCAAGATAAAATAATATTAGTTTTGATATTAAAAGCCACAAAACAAATAAATATTATGTTCGAGCTAAAAGAGTATAATCTGAAATGATATCAGGTTAGAGATAAAACACCTTAAACTAAAAAACTAGCAGGTCCTAAAAAATACATCATAAACTAAAGAAAAATATGTTCCAAGATAAAGAACATAATCTAATGAAACATTATGTATGATCAAAAAAACCTAAAATAATGACACGTTAGTTCCAAGAAGAAAGACTGAAATATAATGAAATAACAGGTTTGAGCTAAACGACCTTAACCTAAAGCAATATCAGGTCTGAGAAAAAATTACTCTAAACTAAAGCAATAGAATGTCCAAGCTAAAATTATTTAACCTAAAGAAATATGTTGTCTAAGCTAGAAGACCCAAAACTAACATCGTAGAAGGTCTGAGATAAAATATCCAAAAATACATCATAACAACAATTTCATCAATAATAATGGAAATCAAATAAGGTCCATCATATCACCTTGGTAAAACCACGCTATGCTCACCAAGCCTATCATATATTGAAAAGAAAGAGAACATTCCCTCAGGGATATGTATCTTATCCAAATTCCATTTCAATAAATCATGTGATTGCAATATTATTATAACATATGCATAAACAATGAATATAATTTTTCTTGTAATTCATGAGTGAACCTTGAGAAGAATATTTTATGGGTCAAATATTGAGATCCACATATTCAGTTTTACATGATATTTTGTGAAGGATGAGCAGCACAGATGTTCCATAAAACATTGATTGAAAGGAAAGAACAATTGGTCAAGAGGCTCCTTTTGATAATGACAAAGATCCCTCAATCGACACAGTCATGAAAAATCCTCTCATGGTGTTAAATATCAAATCATTTCAGATGCTCAAATATGTGTAAAATTGATATAAATTACCATTATATTTATTATAATTTTATTTTTGAATGAATCCAATTCAAAGGGTTGGGGATATTTTTATACACCACTAAATGAGTGTCACACACTTTTACATGGATAGACTTAGGTTGCATATCACGGGATGGATAATCCACATCACATGTCATCTCCTCAAAAAATTCACATTTAGAGTTTTAGATTTCCTTTCTCGCATGGAGTAGATACTACACATCACTAGGTCCCAATGCATATGAGATTCCTCACACTATATCTCCTCCCACATGGAAATCCATAAGATATGTTTTTTATAGAAACCACATGCATTATATGTAATAAATTGGATTTTAAAATACCACACACTTGATCATGTGATTAAATGTGCAATGATTCTATCATATTATCATATGACATGGAATACATTCTAGGTCTTTGTATTTTGTGGGAAATAGTCATTAAAGTTTGAGATAACACAGAGAACACATGATGAAAATGATAACTGGTCATTTGAACAACATGACATGAAGATATCAGTATCTTACGAATCCTTCAAGTAGATGTACGATTTTAGGAAAATGATGCATGGTTATGACCAGGGTGCGATGCATATGGTTCGAAAATATCCACCTATATTGATTTATAATGTTTCAGCCTAAAACATATGATTTAGAGAAACACCATGCCTATGGATGCTATGATACAAAATAATTAAGTTACTTATTTATTATACAATTCGGCAAGCACTATAGATGGAATGATAATATCGCATGCATGTCGATAGTATCCAATCCGAAAAGAGAGGATACTAAACAGTCACTCCACTATAATAATTATCCTTATCTTCACCATTATTTTCCTTTATATCAATATGGAAATAAGAAAACATTAACCAAACATTTAGCCATGTGACATCATGGGGATGGTGCATGGATAGTGTTAAAATGAAAACCATATGGTCATCAATGTTCATCATGGATAGCCTAGGTGTTTGGTGACTAAATCACAAGAATAAAACTCCATTCCCATATAATTTCATCACATTAATGAATCTATGAATGTAAAATATATAGGTGTAAAATAAGGGGTTCTATCAACACCAGACAGGAGAATATTCCAAAAATATATCATGTATTGAATATGTTACCCGATGTTTCCATCATGCACAAATACATTGCATGGAAAAGCGAGTGAGATCTTATCAAGTATCAAAATTTTAAAATGTGTGATGAAACTATGTAGTGTGTACAAGAAACACCTAATGTAGTTTACACATGGATGTGATTACCCTATAAGGATTAAATGATCACGCATAAGTTATACTAAGTGTTCCGATGTTTTGTATATTTATCTCGACATCATGTATATTTGGAACAGATACTAAGTAAATCTATGTAATGGACAATAGATCATGTTGATAGTACACACCACAATTCTTGGATCCACCAAGGTAACCTAATACTTCTCCAACAAATACTATATGTAGATCATGATTTGAGGGCCCCTACTAGTTAGGAGAATAGGTATTTAATTTTAATTTCTAAAAAGTAAATTGTGAGTCAGTTTAATGGTTATGTGAAGAGGATTAGGATGGAATTCCTTCATGTAGTCACTCACGTGATTGTTTTAGATACCACAATCCTCCTCCATGTAAGCTTTCATTTGAAGAGTTAATCCATTATATAATCTATCAAGCGAAATGTCATAGAACTGTGTATACCATCTTGTGAGGGTATTTAATACCATGTGGGATTAATAATACTACAAAGTTAAGACTAAGATCTCATGTAAAATTTATTTTGAACCCATAAGTGAGCACATATAATGATCCCACCCTTGCAGAATATGTGATTAAATTACCACATTCTATGTTATGTGATGAATGGTGAACATGAAATCAGGATCTGTCTCTGATCATGTAATAAAGTCTACATTTAATGTGATGTAAAATTTGAGAATGAATAAAATTAAATACTTAGTGCACTTGGTCAATCTAATGGGGGTCCTCACCGCACATATGCAATAATCCTGAGTGCATAAGAATCCATATTCAACAATTGATATCGTCATTTGAGATAGATAAATATTACTTGAACATTTTCCATTATACTGTGGTGTGAAATATTCATAAGACTCCATTACTTTACCCTGCATTACTCAATACCATGAGGATTTGATCATCATGTGACTCCCACATGTGAACTTTCATCCACACAAAACATTCAAGTGGATTAGTTTATGAGACATTTATGTTACAACATAAAACACCAAACATGCACCCTATCAAATACCACCTTGAGATGAAAAAAACCCTTGGTAACACTATGGAATTATACAACCATGAAATAGAGTCCTATAAATGGTTATTAAAGTGAATATACTTGAAAATGTATGCAGTCCATTAAAAATACCTCATGGAACCTATAATGGATCAATGAAAAGTATAGGAACTACCCTTGGAAATGTCTACATGGCATCTAGAAAATTAACATTGTTCATACAATTCACTATAGAAAAATAGGTTGACTCACCAAGATAAGGTAAGTACACCTTCACAATATCCGATATTTACCCTGAGGTGCACTCAAAAAAATTAGTGGGTGTAGGATGAAAAATACATGGAATATAGGGAGGAAAATATCTTAAATTTGGGTGCCTCTATTAGTATTAAATGTCACATGAATTACCCTTAGGGATATATAAGGTTGTAGGAAACCCTAATGACTTGTCAGCGTCATCTAATTGAAGTACACTCTCATGTCATCCCCATTATGCAAAGGGCATCAGGTATTTACAGGGGACCTCACAGTTCCCCTTTCTCTACCAAATAGAAAATGGATGGTTTTTTCCAAAGAATGTTCGTGCACCTCATAGGACTTTTATTAGTCACATGATCTACCATCAAGAGGTAGAGTAATTATCTTTGACATTACTCACATAATCTCACATGACCCTCAACCAATGTAAAATAAAATAAGGGAAATTGAAAAGTGAGGAGGCCAAATAATCTCACTATCGTAAATTTATAATGATGAAATAAGGATTCTTGTAATAGGGTCACACAATAACCTTCCTTGAAATGAAATGATACATGAAGTCCTCATAGAAAACAATCCTTGTCTCATGGAAAGTAATATGAAGTCACCCGAGACCCTGTGAAGGCCTTTTGACATATTCTATAATCTTGAAAAATCTCATGGATTCTAAGATATGATAATATTATAGTACCTTTTTGTATTCACATAATTCAACAAGTACCATTTATTTTAAATAATTCAATAGAGGGTTCATTTGCAGGAGGGACTCATAGTCCACTACTAAAAAAAGGCCTTTAACAGCAAAAGAATAGGTATTTAATAGTGGTAAAAAGGAATGTTCATTTGATCATGGCTAAAGGTCTAAAATATATATTTGAACTAAAAAAGTACTGTTAAAGGCCACCTTTAAGAAAAAAATTATCACTGTTAGAGGGCCTTTTTAATGGTACTTTTTAGTGCTGTTAAAGGGGTCCTTGAACAATTCTTTTCTATCAGTAATAAAAGTAGAACTATTAAAAGGGGTAAAGAAATTCACACGTTGGTGAGCATAGGACCCCTTAATTAGGGCTTCCAAAACCCATTTAATAGTGTTCTCCTTTCCTTTTTCAGTGCTTTTTGACCCCCTTTTTCATTGCTTTGTAAATATCCAACCTTATGTGTGCCCGCCTAGATTCGAACACACCACAATCCTTCAATGATGGAACACCTTTTCCACTACACCATGTTTTTCTCTACATATTTAATGATATATTTGTTTCTTTATATATATATTTACATATATTTGTATAATTATTTTTCAATATAAAAAATAAATAAGTAAGTGAATATTAGATATTATATAGATAAATAAATAAATAATAAATATTATATAATATATAATAATTTAATAAATTATAAATTTTATGTAATAAATAACAAATAAAAAATAATAGATAAATAAATAAATAAATATTAATATATTTAATAATTAATATATAAAAAATTAATAAATTAATAAATAATATATAAATAATAAATAAATAATAAATTGATAATTAATAAATATTAAATAAATATTAAATAAATAAAAAAACCCTAAAATGATAAGAAACTCAAAAAATTCTACAAACACTCAAAGGAACAAAAAAACCGGTCTGATGGTTCTTTTCTAGATCCAAAACTTATCAAATCGAATATCTTGAAATGATCTTCAATATGATATGTGGTTTAGGCCGAACATACAGCAGGATCAGATGTTATAGATGTTTGAATTTTATAAAATCGAGGTGGCTGACTAAAAACACTATTTCGGATTCCTTATGGGCCTTTCTGATGAAAAAAGGAGTACAATGTTCAATTTGCAGGTTATATACCTCCATGGTGTAGATCTCATTGTGTGCTTCGATTTGTTATGTTGTAGAGCCCAAGAGAGGAACCCAGATCAAATGTTATGGTCGTTTGATGTTGGAGTTACGTTTTCAACTCATTTTAGTCTTTTATTATTATTTCTATTTTCATTATCATTAAATACTTATTAAATGACTCTTAATCGGTAATAGTATGAAAATTATTATTTAAAAATATTTTTTAATTTTTTTATAATCCATTTTCACTAAATATCTTATATATTAAGTTTAAGTGCTTATATATCTTATCTAAAACATATATTAAAATATATATATTTTATATATATCAGTATAAATATTTTAATATATTAATAAATTGTTCTTCATTAAATATAATTTTTTGAAGTGTACTTTTATCAGCGCTTGTAAATTAGAGCTGGTAACACCCCACCTATCAATGCTTTTTTAAAAGCGTTAATAAATGAACTCAATTAATAGTAATTTTTTAAAAGTGATGATAAAGGGTGTGTCATTATCAGCGCCTATATAAAAGCACTGATAAAGGACCCCAATTAAAAATGATAAAAATGGTGCTGTTAAAAACCCCCTTTTACAGCAAATTTTTTTAGCACTGAGAAAAGGGGAATTTTACTACGTTTTTATATAGCATTGTAATTCCCTTGCACTGCATGAACCTAGTTTTGTATTAGTGGTCCCTAAAAATCAAGAGATCCCCTAGAGAAATCCACAATAGGGATATTCAAAGACATGTGATGAAAAATCATGTCAAGGACTTCATCTATGATTCATGCACGATACGCCGCACATTCTTGCTAAAAACAAGGGTAACAAGACCTATAAATCCCACACAACAGCGTGAAAAATTCTCTAGTGCATACCAAAATAGATACTTCATTTTTCAGATGGAAGAATCCTTTGAAACTCACATTAGTGATACAGTGGGTCTTTTGGAGTAGTGGATCTGGTGACTAGAATGTTCCATTTTAGAAATTTACAATACAATGATTATATAAAAGACTAATGGTGGAATAAATAATAAAGAAAAATTCATGCTGACCCTCAAGAACTACACATGCCCAACTAATGACATACAAAAATACCATGAAATTTCACCATAATCTCATGATTCCCTTTAGTTATACTATTTGGTTCATTCATAGTCACTTGTACATATTGACGTGAGTCATATTTTTTTATTCGAGCATGTCATCCAAGTCTCATGAAGCCATTCATGTTCTCCATTCATATCTCATGATTTACTTCAACAAAAATTTGACTCATATATTGGAACCTAATAATGTTAATTGAGCCTCATAGTAGCTCTTGGGCATGTCACCTAACACTCACAGGGTGTTATGGGAAACCCATCTATGTTTTGCAGTACCCTCTTGATATGTAATCCATGACATGCGACACCCTCTAAGATCTGTCACATTGACCATCATAATTCCCAATATAAGAGTCGTCTAGATCTTACGATGACGCCTAGGAAAGTTAATTTTACCATGAGACACCCTCTAGATAAGTCATCTAGGTCATTCATGGATTTCATAACCAAAAGTCTTGGTCTTACGATGTTCTACATGTAAGCAGGTCAGGTCACTAGGGAATCATGGGATTTGATAACCTCATTCTTCATTGGCGTGTATGCCTCGAATATAGGGGAAACCATAGTTTGTAATACCCATATAATGAACTATGAAAACATTAAAACCAACAATAAATAGGATATGTAGGAAATATTCTTAATTAACAATCTCCAAACAAAACATCCATAGTGATTTCACAATATGTAATTCCCCCATTTAGAAAAAATGAGTCCGACCAATTTTTATCCCTTGTTTCTTACACTGAGCATGGCTCATGTGGAATTAGGGATCTGAAATAGTCATATCATTTACATTATAAACCTCTATGATCATAAGGGGAACCATAGTCTATATACACAAATCATAATGGATGCATTAGTGTGTAATCTCTAATCAAATGAACTATGAGAACTCAAATTCTTCCAATAAACAAGATATACACGATGCCTTCCTATGGACCAAACTCAAAAAAATAATCAATTTCAATATAGGCCTAATTTTACAACATTATAATATATGAGACCCAATCATTTCCATGGGAGGATCATTCTACCTTGTCTAGTAATGGACTATGAAATCAGGTGATCTTCAATAACTATAATTCCAATTATAACCAGGATATGCAGGACGCCTACCTAAGAACCGAACACTATATTAAACCTCGGAGGTGCTAACCTAAAACATATCCTGCACATCCATATATGATGACACTAATTTCTTGAAATCCCCTTTTTCCCACACTAAGCATAGCTCATGAGGGATTATGGAGCTATACCGAACACCTCATTTCCATCATGAATCTTCACCAACCAAGGCAATCTTTGTATGCAATCCTTGAATAGTGGCATGTTATAGACACCAATAATATTAGATAATCTACCATGGGGATAGTCCCAAGGGATTAATTAAACTACGATAACTATGATCCATTCCATTATCAGGATTTGAAGGATGTATTCTCGAGATTAGATCTCATGTGTGTGGTGTCTCAATGCACAAACATATATCATATCATCCTGATGTTAACATGAATTGTTTAAACAAATGATGTGGGTTTTTATTCTTCCCATAACAAGGATATGTTGGATTCCTCCAAATCGATCAATACCCTATTTGGAATAAAAACCACCACTACTGTGGTATCATATTCTGAAGTACATGTTTATATAGCATCAACACATTAGAAGGGACCCATTAATGGAAAATGATAGAGAACATTGGATACATACAGATGGATTCACAATTGGGAATCATGTATTCTTTCATAAGAGATAGTCATAACCCATGATCATTTTGAGGGTAACTAGTCCTGTATTTTGATTATGAAGAGATTCATGGACATTTACTAAACCAATAATAGAGTACCATTGTATGAAACAGCTTCCCTAAAAAGTATGTCAGGATCCCGACCTCCAATCCTCTTGACCAATGAATGTCCCTATGTAACATCGATCCTAAAAACTAAAGAGACCAGCTTCCATTGGAATATTGGTCTATACCAAGTTAGGGATAAGGGAACTGATTGCAGTTTTATAAAAATTTTATGGAAATGGAAAACCAGATGCAAATGATTGAGATATGCTCTAAACCCCTACAATCGAATGGTCGGGAAGATCCCATTTTAGGTACCATCCCTGAAGAAACACTTATAAATTAATAAAAATAATATGAAATCGTTTTAAAAATCTATATCATTATAGAGGTTATTAGTTGATTAAAAAATCTTGTAGACCAAAACCACACAACCAAATCTTGTACGGGGAACAAAATTATTAATATACAAATATTAAATTTTAAAATAAAAAATTAGCATATGGATAATAATAATAGATTAATGTACGGTATAATGTTAAATAAATATGAAAAGGATAATTATTCCTATAAACAATAAACCTAAATGTATTATATATGGAATTTAGAGCATTTCTAACAAAGTAGATGTTCGAAGAAACATTTCTTGGTCTGAATTTAAATTCCTTAATTCATTTCTCATTTCAGCCATAATGTTTAATTTTATATAGTGTTATTTTGATTCAATTTATAATGAATATCTTATATTATATTTTAATTCTAATATTAGAGATTTTAAAATCCAAATCTTGTTCGATCATTCAATGTTTTCTTCTTGTGTTATACATTCGATATGGGTTTTTGGTCCTACATGGATTTGTCTGAGACATATTTCAAGTTATGTGTCTATTTTATATTACATTTTATATTCTCTAAATAATTGAAATATTATTAAATGAATCATTATTTCTTTATAATATTTCATATTATTCTTTATTTAATTTATTTCAAGGGAGTTTTATTTAATATTTTGTGTGGGGTTTTCATTTTTGTTATTGCTTTAAAAGATTTAATGTATTTTGAACAATTATTTTATTCCTTGTATGTATTAATAATATTTATTGACTATTATAATTAAATACATATCGAATATTTATTAGATTCATTTTTATTATATTAGATTTAAATTAAAAGTGTTAAAAAGGGAATATTTTTAATGTTTTCTATTCTAGTCATTATTGACATTCATTATAAAGGTGGCCAACTATTGTTTTTAACATTTACCATGTAATTGAATTTACCTATTTCTTGTCCATTATTCATATTGTAGTTTAATTTTTTTTTTGTTTTCATGGTTTTATCATTTAATTTCAAATCCCATTGTTCTATAAACTTTTTACTTTTATGAGTAACCAAATAAAAAGATATTTCCACTTAATTTAACGTGGTAACTATAAATTATTATGTTTATTGGTCCAAATAAATTATTTTATGAGTTTTATGATGAAATTATAATCCCATATTTATTTTATTCATGTTAAGGTTCTTTTTAATTTTATATTATTATGTACGGGTTCAATATAACCCTCTATTATCATGGGTAATGATTTAGATTCTATAGAAATTATGTTAGAAATAACTAGTGAAGTTATTCCATTATAATGTTTACTTTTTGAGCGATATGAATATGTTGTACAAAAAGACACTCATGATTATTATTTTTCTTTTATTTTTTCTTATAAGATTGTTTATGTAATTATTGTAATAAAACTTCTAAACGTATCTACAAAATGTTATCATGGATCATGATTATTCACAGGCACATTCACACTCCTCTTACTCATGTTATATTCCACAATTTATGTAGATTCACAAGATTATGATACATGATTAATTTGGAATTATTTATTTAACATGTCTTTATGTTCTATGTTTAGGATCTTTTACCAACAAGTATATCTTATTCTCACTTGAGATCGTCGATTGGTATTTGTTTTGTTTATACTTACTAAGAGTATGGGTTCACCATTCTTATGTCACAATTTCCAAAGGTTATGAATAATATTATTTCATATTATCTTACTATATAGTTATTTTTTCAACCCAAGATACAAATTATGTATATAATAAGTTTTCCTCATGAATATAATATACACATCAGAAGCATACCCACCACCTAATGCAAAAAATGTGTAGTTTCATACATATTAGATACATAAAAAAATTATTTCACTACACTTGAATACTTTTACACGTAATTGATCTTCTCTTGATCTTTTCAAGACATCTCACATGATACATAAAACATTATTACATAGGGATTGGATTTACAAGAAATAGTCAAGTTCAAAGTCTTAGGTTGGGATAACATAAAAAAGGCCATAACCGTGGGATCATAAATATATATAAAATAATAAATAAAAAAATTACTTATTTAAATGAACATAAAGAGTTATGTGTTAACCATAAAAATAAAATCCCAAATGACAAACCATTCATTATGGAATGAGAAAAAAATAATTTTGATTTTAAAATGAGACATAGAATATATGAAATAAAATAGAACAATCATATATAATTTATTTATTTTCTTTGTGAACATAGAAAGAATCTAACTCATGAATAATAAAACTGGGATTAGAAAAAGAAATACTTAAAATCACCCTTTAGGAACCTATGTACTAAATAACCAAAAAAAATATATTGTTTTGACTTTATCTTAACACCATAAAACCCATCCTTTGTAAATATTGTTAACTTTCTAACAATTTTACATGTAAACTTGGGAATCAAGCATAAAAAAATCATACTCACCATTTATGAACATAGATACATTCTAACCATGTAGAGACCCGAAGCTTAACATACATAGACATTACATTACTTTTGTGGAATACTTAGTACATAACAAAAACACACACACAAGGACCGTAAAAGTTTAGTGTCTTTGGAAACTCAGAATATAATATTCTAATCATGGTTTAAGATCTTCAACATCTCCCATAAATATCTTCTTCTTTTTTAAACCTAAATCCTTTCTTTCTATCCTGGGGAAAATAAAACATAAAATGGTGAGCTCAAATTCTCAGTAAGGGTAATCAAAAGAAATATCAATCACGTCATATTCATAAGAACATATCTTTTGGAAATCCTAACCTGAAAAAGAGATCACAATTTCATAACATTGGATAAATCATAGTAGTGAAATATATTCCCAATAATCATAACATAAAACATGAAACATTGTGTCATACACATATAATCATAGATAATCATTTCTTATTAGTCAAGACTCATTTCCAAGACTATCTTAGTGGACAAAGTCCATTTCTGAACCAAGATCACTCCTCATTTCAGTCCTGTTTCACTGAACCAGTATAACCTACCGTTCCAGCCATTTCTATCTCATGAGATATAAAAACTTTACCCAATGCATTGGAGAGAGATATATGTCCCACCCATCTCATAATGATACCATTATTATGTGTGCCACAAAATCATAAACCATACATCATAGCATAACCCATGTAATAAAAATGGGAATCATAAACATCGTGACATCATAAAACACTTCATATAAGATAAATTAATTCATAAAAATAATTCCATCACAACATAGTCAAATCAATGTAATAATAGGGATAGAAAAATAACCCTTTATTATCTTAGATGGAAAATAATTTTGATAAAACACTTGAACTCCATTCTTGAGGAAAATATCCTTTCTACTTCAAAATTATTTTTCCTTTCTTAACATGTCATACAATTTTATACAAAAAGAAGTTGATTAAAAATAATAATAAAAAATTGAAAATGAAGATTCTTGGAAGTAATGTTTTAAAAATCCATTCATGCCGTATAAGTTAAAAAAAACATTCTTCCCGTACTTTTGTCGGAAAAGTCAAAAAGTACCTTGTACGAAAAACGACAAACGATTTCTTTCATATCTTTTAATAAAAACTCACCGAAGGGTAAAATTGGATATAAACTATTGTAGAAAGATGTAAATATTACATATTGAGGAAACGTGGATGTGGGTGATAAAATACACCCCAGAAAATATCAATGTATAAACAATCTCGGATAAAAATAATATTGTGATATTTTCCCTTACCTTAGGTCCAATTTTCTTTGTAAGTGTCTGAACCTCCTTTATAATTATTTAAATAATGTTATTGAATTATTCCAGAATCATAATTATTTTTATGATATCATATATGGTCATATTTTTGGCTTCTTATTGGTAATATTTTATTATTACTTGTTATTCGGGTGTTTATTACTTTTTGTTCTTATGCTTGTTTTGTCGAATAAATTCTTATTTTTCTTTTTTTAGGTTAAAGGTACCTCATTTACATAATGGTATTAGGGTAGTATATATCATGTTAATTCATTTAATTAATTTATATAATCATTATGCAATGAAGATCATATAGAACGAGTCACACCACATCGTGGAGACGGTATTCCGTATGTACGCACGAGCGATGATATCATTCCCATGATTGTGGAATTTTATTGGAGTATATATATACTATTTCAGAATCAATATCAATTTACAATAATCATATATAGTCAATATTTACACCATTATACCCATCCAAGTAAGGTGGTGGTGGAAAATAGATTACACCACGGCGTGGAGACGATATTCCGTACGTACGCATGCGCGGTGATTTTGTTTTACGTAGGATGGATAGATGGTGAAATAGGGTTGATTCATACTTATAATAACATATCAGTATATTAGTGATACTGATGTTATTGCTTCATAATGAAACATCCTAAGAAGAATAAGTGGAAGAAGAAATAAAGGTGAAAGAATCGGTAACGGACATTACCTCTTCTTTGAAGCGCCTCTTTCATACATCCTCTTAGGGCACTAATATTTGTCTTTGAAGAAGACCAGGACCACTAGGATGTCTCTAGGTAATTGGAGAGAAGAAATTGTCAGCGGTTGGCCGAGCATGAAGGATCAATGTGGTGTGAGGAAGGGTGGGAGGAAGTTCCCTTTTTAAGGGAGGAGAGGGGCACCTTTGGAATAACTAAAAATATTATTTTATTATAAAGTAAAATTCGGTTTTTAATAGCTCCAAATTGAGTTATTTATAAGCTAAGGTGGGGATGGGTCGAAATCCTATCACCCAATAGAATTTGGACATGTTTAGTTTACTATTTTAACTTTATCATTTAATATTAACATTAAGTTAGATAATTTTACTTTTACCGTGTCTTTTTGTGTTATTACACTATAAGGTTAATAAACATACTATAACAAGCCAAAGGAACCCCAAGTTGTTTAGTATTAATATATATAACCTTATATAAGTCATTTGGCCGAACATTAGATTTTTAGGAATATAATAACAATTAATAATATAATATTTGTTTTAAAAACTATTTAATGTCAATTTTGACCCTATTTGTTAATTTTTTTTAAATCATAAGAGAAATATTAGTTCTAACAAAGTTAATTAAATCAAAAATATCATGTCATTTTAACAGATAAATTTTTTTTAATTCATAGAAAGTCTCAAATTACATTTATTTGGGTATTTATAACATCAATTATATCAATATTTCATTAATAAGATATTTATTGTATCATCGTTGTGTCATATATAAATTAAATTATATAAAGTATAAAAATTACAAATAAAATATAATTATGTATTAAATATTTGTAGCTTTGTAATGAATATGTATAGTCGAATTTATCTTATGTATAACCCTATATTAAAAATGATTTACATATTAAACATTGATTTTAACTATTTTAACCCTTCTTTAAATAAAATAATAATAAATGTCCTAATCTAACTCAGGTGGGATTAAATGGTCTTATTTTATTCCTAAGGTTTTTTTGGTCGAATTACACTTATCAAATAGAATTAGGACATGTGTTAGGATAATAATAATATCATTTTCACCCTTAATTACCCTATTTATTTTTAACCGTGGTAAAAAAACGTAAAAATCTATTATTCACCAAAAATTATTTTCATCTCATTGAACCACATTTTAGTCCTTGATATTAACTGTGTCTCTTGGATTATCAAAATTCCACTCAACGAAGCGGTAAAATTATGTTTTATGAAAAACTCAGTTTTTTAACTACTACTTAGTGGTTTCACTATTCATCAAAAAATGAAAGTTTCCAGAAAAATACCAAAAATTAGGCCTAAGATATATTTGATATTATGAATTCAAAAATGATGTCTATTTTATCAAATTCAAAACATATCAGTTACATTAACCAATTTAAAAATTAATTCCTGTCATCAAAACAAATAGCGTGTTTTTAGGAGATAATAACCATCAAAAGATTGACACTTGTTTATATCTAGTTTAAATATGAAATTACATCCAATGACCAACATTGAGATAAATTGTAAAAATATATTCTAAATATACTTTAAAACCACTCAAATTAATAATTTATCACTATTAATTATTTTGATTAAAATATTTGTTTTAATTAAAATTTAGTAATTTTCACTATTCATCAGAATATGAAAGTTATCCGAAACGTACCAAAATTTTACCGTAACCTAATTTCAATATTCTGAATCCAAAAATGAAGCCCATTTTGAAAAATAAAATTTAAAAAATTTCAAAAAGTGGTTATTTATATTCATAACTTCTAGTTTTACAATTAATTTAATAGCATATCATTGTTTAGTGAAACTCGGTATTGCATATGACGCAAGCTATCGAGGAAGTCCGTGATTGCGTGTAATGCAAGACAAGTCAAGGATGTGTGTTGTGAATGTTCCTTTTGCTGTAGTGTACAACACTAGACATTAATGAAATTAAAATGAATATGTTTCATAAAATCTCAGGGTGTTACATTCTACCGCCCTTAAAATGAATTTCGCCCTCGAAATTCGTCGGGGTTATAAATGGTTTACTAATCGAAAGTTTATTTAATAGAACCCCACATCATAAAAATAAATACCAAAACCAATATTTAAAAACAAAAGTATGAAACGTAATGGTTACCCAAATAAACTAATCACTGGGTTTCCATATAGGTGAAAATATGGATATGGAAGAGAAATCTAACCACCATGTTCTGATAGAGAGTGGTAGAGAACATTCTATGGAAAAGCCAGAAATCACAAAGCCATAAATTTGTGACTATCTAAGGTAACATCTGATTCATCAGATATAAGAGTACTAGGAAAACATTTTTGGTTTTCAAGATCATTTCCCTAAAGTTGATGAAATTGGAATTAGAAGAAATACTTTTGTGATTTTGGTACAGTGAAACCGTTGGTCGTTCATTAGACAATTTCCACTTCATCTCTTAAAGAAATGAAGTTGGATTTTTCATTCGTGAAGTGTTAGAAGATCATGTGATGGAATGATGGGTCATTCCATCTGTCTCAAACAAAATATTACAAAAGTTATCAAAAATACATAAGACTATATGTGGTGAGGTTAATCGTATACGATTCCGAAAATGAACTTATACTTCATATATCATACAACGTAATAAAATAAAACTAGTTTCTACTAACCAGGGACTTCCGGTAGGCCAGTGGTAGGCGATAAAGGCCAGTCACACTTCGATTGTGGGTTCGATTCCCACAACCTTGTCCGACACGATGGGTTGTCGCCCGTCCTGCGGGTTGTCCTTTTTCTAAAACTACATTACTATAACATCCCATAAATAATATCAAAAAAAGTTCTATCCTTAAACAATACTAACTTCTGTCCAACATAATCATTTCTAATCATTTGGATTATCCAAAATACTGCTGTCCAATCTCATATTATAGTTAAAACGATTACCAAAGAGTTTATATAACAAGCATGTTAATACCATCGATGATCCCCGTATATCATGAGATATGTCTTGTTGGTCACATTCCAAACATTCGAAGGCCTTAATCATGTATTCTCTTGAAAAATGAATACCCATTGAATCTTAGTGAAAACGTGAGTTCTGTCAAAAGTTAACTCTTTTAACATACCAAAACCTCAAACCATGATATAATTATTTCCTTATATCAGTCATGAGCTCATGAATACTGTCAGACATTTCATTTTCTCTATATCCCTTCATTATGCACATATCATCTTTTTTCCTAAAATATCTCAATCACATTCCATGGTTACCTGTACCATAAAATAATTGAAAACCACAATAGACCAATAGATAAATATTCTAATATTCCACGATACTATATACAACATTATTTTGGAATCCCATTTCATAAACACTTAATCATTCCACCACATCGATTTCATATTCAACATCGCCAATAGTGATCATATGTGACTTCCCATTGTCCTTTTCCTTAAGTGGTTGCTCATGTCGATCATCACTAACCCTTGTATTAGGGCATTTATTAGAATAATGCCCCATTTCCTTGCACTTGAAGCATTGAAGTGTTGGTGGTTTGTTCTATGCAGTCTTTTCTTTATTCACATCATTAGAAACCCTTTTTCCATTACTTCGACAATCATCTGCTCGATAACCTTCTTTTCCACACTTAAAACATTTTCTAGTCCCTTTAATATAATCTCCACCATGCTTCCTTCCACACTTTGAGAATAAGGAAACATTCATCTTATTTTCACCATTATTATGAGATTTATCCTTGAACTCCATCTTTTGTTTCATGTCAAAACTACTAGATGGATAAGTAACACCAACTTACATTTCTACCTTGATAGCACAACGCACAATTTCTTCATAGCTACTGAAGTCTCTTATAGCTAATTCCCTTCGAAGATTTGGTTTTAAGCCACTGAAGAATCGATCAACTTTACATTCAGGTTGGATGATAATGCCAGATGAATACCTTGCAAGCCCTGTAAAATTCTCTTCGTATACAGCAACAGATTCATCATCCTTTTGGTTTAGTTCAACAAACTCTTTCTCTATCTTTGTTCGAAAAATACGGGGGAAGTACTTATTGAAAAATAAGTTCTTGAACTCGTCCCATTCCATGGACTCAATTTCATCTCTTGGCCTCGTTTTCTTGATAAGATTCCACCATTGATCAGATTCACCTTCCAAACGATATACTGCTAAGATGAATTTATCATGTTCTGAACATTGAAGAACTAAAAATATCTTTTCAGTGGTACTGATCCATTTTTCAGCAACAAGTGGATCAGAAGGACCACTGAAAGATGGTGGACGTTGCCTCATGAAGGACTCAATAGAATATTGTTCCCTTATCTGCTCATTTGGAAGTCCAGAATGATTCATAGCTTGTGTAAGTATAGCAATATGATTTTACACTCCTTCTCCCATAACATTTGTTTGTTCAGGAGGAAAATCATTACATTGTCCATTGCATTCATCAACACGGTTCCTTCGGGTTCCAGCCATCATCTAAAACCCAAAAAGAATAGTGTGAGAGGCAAAAATCATGCTAGGGAAAACAACATAATAAAGGGGGAGTACCCTCAATATCTAACATCTTAGGTTTAATTCTATGATCGTCAGCGTAATTCTAGGACTATAACCTATACGTATACTTAACATTAGGGACATCTCTAGACATAACATAGTAATATCTCTAGGGATCTCACTAAAGTTCTCGCATCCTAGTTTCCAGAGGTTGACTAAACCTTTTCTCTAATACCAACTGTAGAGACCCGAAGCTTAACGTACATAGACATTACATTACTTTTGTAGAATACTTAGTACATACCAAAAACACACACACAAGGACCGTAATAGTTTAGTGTCTTTGGAATCTCGGAATATAATCTTCTAATTGTGGTGAAAGATATTCAACATCTCCCATAAAGATCTTCTTTTTTTAAAACCTAAATCCTTTCTTTATATCCTGGGGAAAAGAAAACATAAAATGGTGAGCTCAAATTCTCAGTAAGGGTAAACAAAAGAAATATAAATCACTTCATATTCATAGGAACATATCTTTTGGAAATCTTAACCTGCAAAAGAGATCATAATTTCATAACATGGGATAAATCATAGTAGTGAAATTTTATCCCAATAATCAGAACCTAAAACATGAAACATTGTGTCATACACACATAATCATAGAGAATCATTTTTTATTAGTTAAGACTCATTTCCAAGACTATCATAGTGGACAAAGTCCATTTCTAAACCGAGTTCACTCCTCGTTTCAGTCATGTTTCACTGAACCAGTATAACCTACCATTCCAGCCATGTCTATCTCATGAGATATAAAATCTTTACCCAATGAATTGGAGGGAGATATAGGTCCCACCCATCTCATAATGATACCATTCTTATGTGTGCCACAAAATCATAAACCATATATCATAGCATAACCCATGTAATAAAAATGGGAATCTTAAACATCGTGACATCATAAAAAATTCATATAAGATAAAGTAATTCATAAAAATAATTCCATAACAACATAGTCAAATAAATTTAATAATAGGGATAGAAAAATAACCCTTTATTATCTTAGATGGAAAATAATTTTGATAAAACACTTGAACTCCATTCTTGAAGAAAATATCCTTTCTACTTCAAAAACATTTTTCCTTTCTTAACATGTCATTCAATTTTAAACTAAAAGAATTTGATTAAAAATAAAAATTAAATCTTGTAAATGAAGCTTCTTGGAAATAATGTTTTAAAAATCCTTTCATGACGTATAAGTTTAAAAAAACATTCTTCCCGTACTTTTGTCAGAAAAGTCAAGAAGTACCGCGTACGAAAAACGACAAAAGATTCCTTTCATATCTTTTACTAAAAACACACCGAAGGGTAAAATTGGATATAAACTATTATAGAAGGATGTAAATATTACATATTGAGGAAACATGGAAGTGGATGATAAAATACACCCCAGTAAATATCAAAGTATAAACAATCTCAGATAAAAATGACATTGTGATATTTTCCATTACCTTAGGTCCAATTTGCTTCGTAAGTGTCCAAACCTCCTTTATAATGATTTAAATAATGTTATTGACTTATTACAGAATCATACATATTTTTATGATATCATATATGGTAATATTCTTAGCTTCTTATTGGTAATATTTTATTATTACTTGTTATTCAGGTGTTTATTACTTTTTGTTCTTATGCGTGTTTTGTCGAGTAAATTCTTATTTTTATTTTTTAGGTTATAGATACCCCATTTCCAGAATGCTATTAGGGTAATATATATCATATTAATTCATTAAATTCATTTATATAATCATTATGCAATTAAGATCATTTAGAACGCGTCTCATCACATCGTGGAGACGGTATTCCGTATGTATGCACGAGCGATGATATCGTTCCCATGATTGTGGAATTGTATTGGAGTATATATATACTATTTCAGAATCAATATCACTTTACAGTAATCATATATCGTCATTATTTACACCATTATACCCATCCAAGTAAGGTGGTGGTGGAAAATAGATTACACCAAGGCGTGGAGACGGTATTCCGTACGTACGCACGCGCGGTGATTTTGTTTTCCGTAGGATGGATAGATGGTGAAATAGGGTTGTTTCATACATATAATAACATATCAGTATATGATTGATACTGATGTTATTACTTCATAATGAAACAACCTAAGAAGAATAAGTGGAAGAATAAATAAAGGTGAAAGAATCGGTAACAGTCATTACCTCTTCTTTGAAGCTCCTCTTTGATACCTCCTCTTAGGGAACTAAAATTGGACTTTGAAGAAGACCAGGACCACTAGGATTTCTCTAGGGAAGTGGAGAGATGAAATTGTCAGGGGTTGGCTGAGCATGAAGGCTCAATGTGTTGTGAGGAAGAGAGGGAGGAAATTCCCTTTTATAAGGGAGGAGAGGGGCACCTTTGGAGTAACAAAACATATTATTTTATTATAAAGTCAAATTCGGTTTTTAATAGCTCCAAATTGAGTTATTTCGAAGATATGGTGGGGATGGGTAGAAATAATATCATCCAATAGAATTTAGACAAGTTTAGTTTACTATTTTAACCTTATCATTTAATTTAACTTTAAGTTAGATAATTTTACTTTTACCGTGTCTTTTTGTGTTCTTACACTATAAGGTTAATAAACATACTATAACAAGACAAACGAACCCCAAGTTGTTTATAATTAATATATATAACCGTATGTAAGTCATTTGGCTGAACCTTTGATTTTTAGGAATATAATAACAATTAATAATATAATATTTATTTTGAAAACTCTTTTATGTCAATTTTGACACTATTTGGTAATTGATTTTTGTAAAAATCATAACAGAATGATTAGTTCGAAAAAAGTTAATTATATCAACACTAACATGTCATATTAAAATATAAATTTTTTTTAATTCATAATAAGTCTCAAATTACATTTATTTGGGTAGTTATAACATCAATTATGTCAATATTTCATTAATAAGATATTTACAGCATCATCATTGTGTCATAAATAACTTATATTTGTTAAAGCCTAAAAATTAAAAATAAAATATCATTATGTAGGAAATATATTTATATTTCTAATTAATTTTTATAGTCGAATTTATATTATGTATAACCCTATATTAAACATGGTTTACTTATTAAACTTTGATTTTAACTATTTTAACCCTTCTTTAAATAAATTAATAATAAATGTCCTAATCCAATACAAGTGGGCTTAAATGGTCATATTTTATTCCTAAGGTTGTTTTTGGTCGAATTACACTTATCCAATAGAATTAGGACATGTGTTAGGGTAATAATAATATCATTTTTACGCTTAATTACCCTATTTACTTTAAATCGTCGTAAAAAACAAGTAAAAAGTTACTATTCACCAAAAATTATTTTCATCTCATTGAACCACATTTTTGTCCTTGATATTAACCGTGTCTCTCTGATTTTCTAAATTCCACTCACAGAAGCGGTAAAATTATGTTTTATGAAAAATTCAGTTTTTTAACTACCACATAGTGGTTTCACTATTCAGTAAAAATTGAATGTTTCCAGAAAAATACCAAAAATTAGGCCTAAGATATATTTGATATTATGAATTAAAAAATGATGTCCATTTTCTCAAATTCAAAATATATCAGTTACATTAACTAATTTAAAAAATAATTCCCGTCGTCAAAACAAATAGTGTGTTTTTAAGAGATAATAATTATCAAAAGATTGACACTTGTTGATATCTGGTTTAAATGTGAAATTACATCCAATGAACAACATTGTATTAAATTGTAAAAATATTTTCTAAATATACTTTAAAACCACTCAAATTAATAATTTATCCCTGTTAATTATTTTGATTAAAAAAGTTGTTTTTAATTAAAAATTAGTAATTTTCACTATTCATCATAATATGAAAGTTATCCGAAACGTACCAAAATTTCACCCTAAGCTAATTTCGATATTCCGAATCCAAAAATGAAGTCCATTTTGAAAAATAAAATTTACAAAATTTCAAATAGTGGTTATTACTATTCATAATGGCTAGTTTTAATAATATTTTAATAGCATATCATTGTTTAGTGAAACTAGATATTGCGTACGACGCAAGCTATCGAGGAAGTCCACGATTGCATGTAATGAAACGAAAGTCAAGGATGTGTGTTGTGCAAGCTCCTTTGGGTGTGGCGTATAACACAAGACATTAATGAAATTAAAAAGAATATTTTTCATAAAATCTCGGGGTGTTACAAACCACTTCCAGAGACATTTAAATATCATGAGATATTTTCTTTACCCAATGCATTATATGGAGATTTATGTGCTAACTATATCATAATAAAAATATTTATGTTGCACAAAAAAATAAATCAATTTTCACATTATAAAGAAACAATGGAAATAAAATTGCATTCTTAAGACATTAAAGTAACATCATGAATTAAATCACATGATACCAAATACATAATCTTCAAAAACAATCATAAAAAAATATGGTATAACATGAAACATAACCTTGTCGTAGATTGTTCACAATGAAAAAAATTATGGAAATTAAATTTTAAAAACATTTATTATCTAAAATTATTAAATTAATTGATATACGTATCACTTCAACAAGTATCTGGTATTTGTAAATAAAAGAGAACCATTCATTAAAATTGGTTTTGTTCAAAATGAAATTTCACTATTAATAAAAATTGAGAGGTAAAATACATTGAAAAAAAATTATTCAAAAATAATTATTAATAAAGGAAACATGAAGGAGACATAATTCATTCACAAAGGTCAAGTGAAAATGCATTTAAAGTTTACTATTTTAGACATTTATATTTAGTAGTGTGACCTGGGAAGAGAAATAAATCTTCTCCAAATAGAGTCTAGATTGGATGATAAATACGCTTTATTTGAAAACAATTTATATTATTTTGAAAATTTTCAAATAGATTTTTTTAAAAAACTAAAATCATTAAATAGATGCAGTGGACATTATTTTAGAATGAATAATGTGGGTAAAAATTATAACAATATATTTTAAGAAATTTAGTTATGATTATGTAAAGGATAATATTATGGGGATGTAAAAAATTGATAGTAAATAAAAATTCATTAAAATAAGTAGAAATTATTCATAATAGAACTCATTTATAATGAAAAAAATAATCACCATGCAATAAGAATTTAGTGTAGATCATGATTTATTTGGAAAATATTTTTTAAATACATCATAATAACAATATAGGTAATAACATATGATTTATTAAAAAATATAGTCAAAGAAGAGTGATTATGACCCAATGAAGTTATTTAAGTCATGAATAACCACTACAACCTTTGTAACATTTTAATCAAAACCCCATCAGAAGTATAAATCTAAAAAGAAAATTTTATATCATAAAAAAATAATATAATCATGATAAAAATGATTATAGAGTTGTATTAGAACAACTTTAAAGGGAAAATGGTGTTTATCTTAATCATATATTAGTGGTTTAATTTTTGAGACCAACAAACTCTTAAGAATTAAAAAAAATTCCAATAAAAATCCTAAAAATAAGTATTCCATGTATATAAATTCATAAAACCATGAACATGGTATAAAAATGATATTAAATATTTACTTTTTACTTTTTATGCCTTTTAAAATTTATTAGGTGGATAAATAATGTGGCTAAAAGAAGGATGTTTTGAGAAGAAAGATTAATGGAAATCGTAATGCATAAATATAAAAAAATGTAGTGGTAAAATTAAATTGAAATTAAAATATAATTTAAGGATTTGTAGTTATCATACATGGAATAAAGAAGGATATATTCATCTCAGAAAAAATATTACTAGGTGAAAAGCATGAAATCCCACCTCAATGGAAGTGCACATGAGAAAATAAAAACTTAACTTCATTATTTAATTATTTGATAATAATATAAAATACTATAAAACAATAATAAATAATATCATATCGTATTTCATAAAATTATACACAAATATTACACATTTATAGTCCATATAGTAATTATTTATCATCAGTTCAATAACTAATTGTAGTTTATTATAACCATCTAGTATTGAAAACAATAATTGTTTTGTGGATGTTTGATAACTATGATAGAATTAATTATAATTTAATACCAATTAAATTAGTTATATAACATTTAATATTGTGTAATAAAAAAATATATTAATTTTAATTGTTCTTATTTCATTTCATATGTGTATTTTTTTATGTAAAAATAGCTTTATTACTGCTAATTTTTGTATTTTATGAGAATGAAAAATTTTAATTTAATAATAACGTAATTCCATAACGTAATATTTATAGGACTACAATGTAATCTTGATTTTATTAATAAATTATAATTATATTAGTCTTCATGTACCCATAGTCACTGTAATCATATTTTAATGCAATGTTCACGTTAGAGGTAAATTCAACACAATTTTGAACACAAATTTACTCTATTAGTTAGTATGTTTAAGGAGGTGAATCATTGTGAATAATATAATTATCACATAATAATAATGATATTTTTTTATTTTATAATTATGTTAGTATAAATTTTATGTTTTTTATATAATGTATGAAAATCAAAAAATTTTTAAAAATGTTTCATCTTGGAGGTGGTAATTTGCACATATAAATTATTAGCATTAATGTTTCTAAACACATGATAGGGAGTGAAGGTGGACATTAAATTAGAATTCTGTAATAATAATATTTATTTTTTATCATATTAATCTATATTTAACACCATTATCACCATATATGAATGTCTGTAATTTGAAACCAATGTCGTCACTTCATAGAGGCGGTTGTCTGTACGATGCACTAACGATGTTTTTTTCTAAGTGGATGGTACTGAATAATTAAGGGTTAAAACATTAATATAAAAAAATAAATTTTTCTTAATGATACTTATGTATTCATATTTATATGGAAATATGATACTTTGAAGAGTCACAGTAATAAGAAAATATCAAGAAGAAGATAATAAATATGTATGAGACTTTATTTTTCCCTAGGATGTCGCCTATAAATTAATGAAATTTGGATAAAAAGAAATTAAATGGGAATATGATTTAGATAGGGTGTTCTTTGGAGTAAAATAGGGTATTGTTAAAGGATTTATTCTAATGATAAGTGTAGGTTTGAGGGGCGGATGTTGTACCCTTTTATATAGGGAGAAAAGCAGATCTTTTGGAAACAATCATCATTTTTTATAATATATGAATCTATTCATGGCACATTCGATATAAATAAGAAAAAAGGAGTTCGTCCCAAATAATGTTGAAAATAATATGAAAAAAAATATTTTTAAACATATATGTAACATATTATTTCCAATCCCCTTAGTAAAATTATTTTTAATAAATTTAATTTTTACAAGGGTAAATATTTTTAAACATAGTAATCAATAATTATAACTAAAATGAATATTTAAATTATTGATTAATTTAAACCTTTTTATTTTAAATTTGAAAATAATATTTATAACTATTTTATAAATGTGTGAAATGTTAGTTTTAAAAAATCACACATAATCACATAAAAACAATTTTTTCGGAAAATAATGTTTTTCAAATTTTATTTTACGAATAAGATTAAATTAACAATCTTCGTAATTATAATGAAAAATTAATTTATTATAATTTGAATGAAATTTATGAATCATTCATGGAATTCTACATCCAAATAAGTCATTGAATATACTTTATTGAATGGGTAGAATGAAATTGTTTACGTTAGTATTTCTATTTAGTTATATACATTTTGTAAAATATATTTATTATCTCGATGAATATGTTAAAATGCATAATGATAACCCTTAAATACAAAATTTATTACTTTAATAGGTTTTTAAACTTCTACGATACGCTTATACAGTGATAAAATCATAAAAATATTAAATTTCTCACCAACGGTATTTTCAACATAAAATCAAAATTTTTAGAAAAAATAAAAATATAATTATATTTTTATCTTTGATATAAGATTTCAAAAAATAAGTTTTTTTATAAAATATAAATAGTATATTTTTTTTATTTATTTAATAAAGGATAAAAAATTATAAAAAAAATATTTTATTATATCATTTTCCATAATAGCTCATATAAATTATTAGTCAACTAACAGTATTAACTATAAACAGTCTATGAAATTATTTTTTATTATTGATTTATCAGTAATGATTTCCTAATATTATATTGATTTTTAACGTTATGTTTAGAATCGTAAAAAAGGTATAAAATATATTATAAATTTTAAAGGATCCAAAATTTATGGTCATTAAATTCTACCCCCTTAAATAATTTTTTCCTGGAAATTAAAAAATTGTTACTAGGAGGAATTAGTAATGGTAAAATAATAATTTAATCCTTCATCATATTACATATATTTATTTTTGGTACTCAACATAAGGTGGTGGACTAGATGAATCATATATTTACCCATGAATTTCAATGAAATTCATCTGATAACATGGTATTACGTCCCATGTGAATGATTTATATTTCTGGATATATAATTCATATATGCACTTACAGTAATTTATGGTCATGGTTGATATTGAATGATTTTTTTTAATTCAAGACATTTATGTTTTGTCAATGTGAATATAACCATTATATTCTAAAAATAGAGTCTATTTTACCAAAGGATAATATGATTTTCTTGAAGATTGTTTCCCGAAAAATAATAACTGAAATACTAAATGATTCCCTTAAACTAAAAATCCCTCCGTGTGGTGACATGATGTTCATATAAAGCACCATAGATACAATAATTCACATAGTACTAGAATAAATCGACTAATTATTCATAATGGGAATGTGAAATATAACCAACCTATCCTCTTAATTGACATATATTCCATAGGCTATACCACTATCCCTTGATCTAAGAGGTTGTTGGTGTCAATTTTCATTTTAATCCATTGGATTAGTTTAATGGTCCATATAGTTCTCAAAAATTATAACAAGTAAAACATTGAACTGATAGTGGATCCTTCTGAATAAGATTAATTACCTCCAATGTTTTAACATGAATATTTTTTCGACTATGTATTTTATTTAATTTATTCTAATTTAACATAGATAAAACACATTACAATTCCTTTGAGACATTCACCTTGGTGTCTCTTACCAGATTTTTAGCATGAAAATAATTGAATATGTTTTTAAATATCCTTTTCTCATAATGTCATTTAAAACCCCATACTTATGTTATTTAGTTGGTTCATATGGTTATAAAATTTATATTTTTTATTCATTATATGAAATTGTTTTAGAAGTAAAATCACATGATTTTCAACACCTGATTCTACACTATTTTCAAGTCCATTATCAATATTATTATTTTTTTCTATCACATCCATTATTAATAAGGTTCCATCGATATCAATTAAATCCTAAAACAATATAGGGATGACATATATGGTGAAAAATTAACAAAACAGGTGGATTTTCAAAATCATAAAAATAATTCAATCTGAAAATATATTTCTATTTCACATTATCACATTGGAAGATATTTCCATTAATTCAACCTATATGAATCTTATTTTTTTTTACATTAATATGTATTATATTATACTTCTTCATATAATACCTCAATGTAAATAGGATATAAATCCTTCATTGTGGGTTTTAATGATCATAAAATCTACCAAATCATATCCCCTAGGAGTGAATTACATGGTGTGTAGTATTATACCCACTCCAAGTGAATTTATAGGATGATTGAGTCTATTCCAAGACAACCTTTATCAGTGTGATTAATCCTAATAGTACATTTTCCATAGCCATATCTAATATCTAGTTTATTGACAATGGTGTATTTATAGGAAATCCACATACTAAAAAATTTACTAATATTTCATAATATCACCATATACTTATGTTAATGTCTAGGGTTTTTAATCTAGTTATATAACCTGAATCGAAAAGTTCACTAAATAAACATCCAAAATAACTAATGTAATATATAAAATAACTAACATAATATAAAAAAGAACTAAACCCTTATTAGATAAGAAATTGTTTTACCCAAGATAAGAATAACATAAATAATATACTAATCCCTCGAGTTCAATAATACATCTCACAAAAGGTTACACAACCAAGTGATAGAATTTTTAACTATATGTGATATTAACTATAAAAATAAAATATTTCTTAACCCTTGAAAACATTTAACAATAGTGGTTCTCTTCTAGACTAATACATGACATCTCAATTGATAAAATCATCTTTATAACCTATGTACATGAAACATAAGAAATATGTGATCTCAGATACCAAATAAGGGATACTAGTAAAAATTCAATAATGGTTAGATCATAATAATATAGAAAATCAAGAATAATGAAAAATATCATATTTAAAATAAAAAGTGTTATTATGTTTTATCCATTATCGTAACATCACCAATGATAAAAGTTATACCATGATATGAAAACATAAAACATGGATCTTATAATTTAATCTATATAACATAATAATGAATGTGGAATAATTGTTAGCATTTGGTTTTTAACCATTCGGTCCAAGATATCAATAAAATAATTCAATTGTAAAATTATTTGTAGTGATAAAGGCCATCACACTCACCCATTCTGATAATGTCTACTTACAACCCTAATAAAATGTAAACTTATGATTAGTTCTTAACAACATGACACTCACCTTTTGTAAACCTAGTGATTTGCTAACCAATTAAATAGTAAAATTTTAGTAGTGTTTAATGTCATCAAACTCAACCTTTTTGAACCCAAATACTCACTAACTTGTTTACATAACAATTTTATTAAATAACATATAAAAATTTACAAAATTAATTAGAAATAGATATTGGTATCACTCATATCATAATAAAAACTTTTTCAACATAAAAATCATTCACTTTTCACATCATAATCAACTCATAAAAACTACATAGGATTCAAAAAATATATAACTATAGTAATGAATTAAATCAAATGATAACCAAAAGCTAATCACGAATAATAATAACATAATATAAAAATAATATATGTTGAATCATGAATCATAATTCTATTTGAGTCCTATCACAACAATAAATAATTCATGAAAGGTGATGTTAGAAAAAAAATCAACATTAATAGTTTCATAGTTATGAGTATAATTTTAAAAATTATTCTTTGTTATATGAAAATAAAAATATAAAAAATTATTAAAAGAGTTTTTTTTTTCAAATAGAAAAAATAGAAAGTGAAATTAATATGGTAATATTAACATTTAAATAGAATGTTTAATAAATGAAATTGAAAAAATGAATAATTTTTTCAAACATGAATTTAATATAATTTACTAAAATTAATATTTCAAAATATTATATAACAATTTAAAATTTAATATCACGTAATAGTTAATGAAATAAAATATGACATTGATGATAACACCTCATTATTTTGAAAGGATGTAGGATATTTTTAACGTTTTGGAAAAACCTATGTTTGAAAACATAAATCGTTAAAATGGTGAAGAAACAATTTTTTCAAAAAGAATTAATATAGAAATAAGATAATTGTGGTAAAAATAAAATTTCCACTACATAAATGAGAATAATGGTGGGATGTAATGTAAAGACCCATTATTTTATCCATGGGGTTTTCAATCTTATAATTGTGTTATATTTGTAATGTAGTATTATATAAAGAAAATGAAAGATATATTGAAATGTATAAAAAATATATTACATGTTCTTAAACATTAGTTTTAGGGGATATATATTGCCATAAGAGTTAAATGTATAAATTTTTTGGTAAAATACAATATTAGGGAAATTTGGATGTTATCGACAATAGATTAATTGCACTCACCAAAACACAATAAAAAATTTAAAATATTAATAATGAAATATTAATTATGAAAATGAAAATATTTAACACTAATAGAAAATATAAGTTAATATATAATTAAAAAATATGATGTATTAATAAGATTTAGGGACCCGATATGATTGTTAAAGTTTTAATCATTCGAATATTAATTTAACCATTAGAATAGTAACATGGCATCAAAATTGTAATATTACAATTATGAAAACTAACCTAGGAATTATAATAATATCAATACCTAGGTATGTTTAACATAATATTTTGGTATTCTATAAAATGATAATATTTCCAATTTACCACATTATAAAAGTAAATAATTGTTTTAAAAAAATGATAAAATAATTTTCCGAATTAAAAAATATATATTTTTACTTTAGTTTTTATAAGAGATATATTGATTTAAAATAATATCTATTTTAAAAAAATTATAATTTAATACAATTTTTCATTATAATGATAATTTAATTTTTTGATTTTTTAATTAATTTTTCAAAAGTTTAGAAAATTGATCATAATAAAAAAAATGGAATTTTTCAAATAAAAGAGGATTTTAATAAAATATTAAATTTCTCCTATTTATAAAATTATTTTAATAAAACGAAATTAATTTTGGAAATATAAATATTTCATACTATCCATGGTTATTGTTTTTTTTTCAAAATAGTTTAATTTTTTAAAAATACTGAAATAATGTAAAATATTGTATTAAACATGATAAGGTAAACACATGAATTTTTTAGTCACGGATAATATAATAAAACATTAATTTGAACATAGATATGACTTTATTTTATATTATGCCAATAAATAATAATAATGGTTGTATTTATAATAAATAAAATACTAATGGTTATAATACTAAAACAACACCCTCCCCTTCCATTATAAATACCACATCTCACCGACCCTTATCATCATAACTTATAAACATTGGAGAATCAAAAATTTATTCCAAATTCCATTAAAAATTTACTACACCATATCTAAAATATTCTGGTCTCATCTAAAGACCATTCCAAGGAACCTTATGAGGTATCTTAAAAGTAGATATTCAAATGGAGTGGTATTTAAAAAACTAAATTTCTTTAAATTTTATTTGTCTTCTACCACCCCATATGATCTTCATTCATGTATAAACAGTAATACTAAATATACATAAATTTTATTAGTATTGTGGATGATCCATCTTCTACCCACTTATGTAGATTCAAAAATAATTTTTTTATAATATAGTTGTTTCAAATCCTCCATGAACAGTGAACATTATTTTTCTCCACCACCTTCATAATGGTTTTATAAAAAAAAATTATTTATGTATGTTTATAATATGTATATTATAACTTATTTAAATTTGTGATTTCATAAATAATAATTTAATATAATAAAGGACTCTAGTCTAGGATGGTTTGTAAAATAGCTTAAATTAACTCTGCATATAACCTGAGAATTTTACTAAAATAATGGAACATATTTAATTAAACATAACGGTATTTGGGAAAATTTATATTTATATATATACATGAATAAAATTTTATTTTACATATGAATTTATAGTCCCATTTGTAAAGAACATCAATAATTATATGTATGTTATATCACTGTGGTACTTTAAAATGAACACCCTAGAAGAAAAATTAATTCGTCATTATTGCTCAATAAAATTATTGTAAAATAACATATTATAATTATAATAAATAAAAATTAGTTTTTTTTAAATTAGGTAATTATTTAATATATTTTATGATTCAGTTCATTAAGATAATATATAAACTGATTTTATAACATAACTTAAGTGATCTCTCTGAACAACTATCTTTCCGTTAGGCTTATGATTTCATTAAGTTTACAATATATTCCAACAAAATGTATCTATTTACATAATATAAATTATTTATTTATGTACCTCACTTGTAAAAATATCTTAATTAATCATTCCATCATGGTTATAAGATGTTTTAAAAAGTTCTCTTGAAAAGTTTTCCTCGATAAAAACCCCAATTAAAAGGAAAAAATCTATTTCTTACCCTATTAACAGAACAACTTCTTATTTTTTTAAATACTTTTTTGTAAAATTATAATAATTTATCATGGAAAAAACTTTAGTCAATTTATGGTTTTTATATAGTATTATTCCCTTACACTCTTTAAATACTTGTTACACTTTTTTTCTAAAACCCTACATTAGAGAGAGGTTTCTAAAGGGACATCTATACTCTTTTTTAAAGTCATAAATTCATATTGACATAATTTAGCATGAACTAATATAATGAATGTAAAAAAAATTGTTAGTTCAATTCATTAATTATATCTACTATGAAATATTTTATGTTATTCTTTATGACATTATTATCTAACCCATTTTTTTCTAGGTGTAATCCTGATGATTAGGCATTCTGTTTTTTTATCTTGTCAAAAAAATATTCATGTACATGTTTTTATGGGTACACTGACACATTTCTCCTATTCCTTTTTAATGGGGTTTTCTCATTACATGTTATCTATGGGATAATATAGTAAACCTATTCTATGATGGAACTCAATTAACCATGTGATTTTTTCTTAACTATTAACCAAGACATATGTTTATGTTAGATTTCATAATGCTTCCACATTACCATTTTTATTATGTTATGATAACGAGTTCTTTATGTTATAATACCATTTTATTATTCATCATCCTTTTATTTTATAATATCATGTTATTCATGTTGAATCATTTGTTATGATTTGTTATTATGTTTATTCCCTTACTAGGCTTTTATGTCGCCATTTTATTTTTGTATTCCCCTAGTAATAATATTTATATTTATAGGAGGTCAAAGAGAGTAAAAAATTACCTATAGATATTTAAATAATTTTAATTTATTTTTACGTTCATTTTTAAAAATTATGAATATAGACGTCGAAATATACTAGTCTTCTGGATCTATACGTTGTGTTTACTAGACATTAATATTGAAAATCATGAAAGAATATGTTTAATACTCATTTGCCACTAAATTGGTTTCCTGAAAAGGTACAATTATTTTTTTGGATTTGTAAGAGAATAATTTTGTGACAACCCAAAGGAATATTGTACATATCAAAAAATATCATGAAATTTTGGTGTAATATTGAGTGAGTGATTTACAAGAAATTGTATTACTATATTGATACTATAAGTTTATTTGGATCTATAAAAATTTTATGAGGTGGTAATAACCATAGAAAGGGTTCCTTGGTTATTAACTTGATCATCAGCTGGTTCAGGAAAATGGTTCTTGTTTCACACCTGTTTTGACACTCCTAGTGGATATGCTTTGGTAAATCAAAGACAATTTATGAAAAGTTATGAAGGGAATGAATATATTTTATGGTTAATAAAACTAATAGGAAACATGATTATGGATAAGAATTAATGGTACCTACATATTCATATATTAGGACATGTTTTCTTTAATTATTTTCCCTTATTTGATCATGGCATCCCATTTTAATTAATTTAATTAGTTTTAGTATTCTTATACTTTTTTAATATAGTTATTTTTGGAAATAGTTAAAACCATTACTATAACCAGAATGATTGTAAATTTGATAATTTACTCAATGAAATTCCTTAAATCATAGGATTTAGTGTTGTGAACTTCATTTACAAGCATTCTTTGCATACTCATTCTATGAATAATAACTTGAATCATTTATAACACCCTCCATCTCCTATGAAATTTAATGTTGAAATTGATACCTCCATGATATAGATGAATAATATAATTATATTATCTTATAATATATTCATCACAGAATAATGGATTATCTCCATTTATAAAATATTTTCTATTCTCCAATTCTAAAAACATGAAAACTCCATTCTAGTTGTCTATCATCTATAATTGGAAGTCGATAGTCATGAACATAGATCAAAAACAAAAACTCCAAAATTAAAATTGATTCCATCGATTGTGAAAGATTAAATAAAATAACATTTATTAAATATTTTCCCCAAAACAACCATATTAAAATAAATAGGGGATTCTTGAACTGATGAAAAAATAATAAGATTCTATCTGGACGTATGAGTCAAACGACATAAAGATTCCATAGTACACCTCTGGGGTTTTCATCAACACTGAAAATATGGTAGTTTGTTTCATTTTTTTTCTAAATTAGAGTATTAAAAAATCATTATCTATTCAAGGCATTGATATTGATGATGATATTTTCTATTGTGGACATAAAGATGATATTGAGACTACTGGATCATAGAGGTCATAATGGGGGTCGGATAAAAAGCATAAAATAGAGTATAATTCAGAAGGATATATGGATAAATATCAGGAGAGAAATAAAACCCAACTTGTTAATTGAAAATGTTGTGGGAAGAATTATACCAAAAATGGCCTTTACTGAACCATAATATGTATAAATTGGGAAAACATTGATCACCAAAGTAATCAATTCTTAATAGAAGAGAATAATATCACTAATCCAATAAAGGAAAATAAATATTAAATTTATACTCTTTTTGTGGTAAAGTGTTTCAACAATATATCACACCTAAATTTGTATAAGAAATTCATAATAAATGATTTTTTAGATAATAATTAGAAAACACTCCAACAACTAAGTTCATGAAAGGGAATATGTTATCACTAATAATTAGGTGGATCCCAATAATGATGTGACTAAAGGAATGCTAGTTACTCATTCAATAGTTGAAAAGATTATTTTTTAATATATTTATTACATTATTTAATATATTTAATGTTTAGTATAACTATTCTCAAACCACCTCAAAACACTGAGTTTGTGAAATATCTAAGAGCAAAAAATGGGTAAATTATTGAATATCATGTATTAATCTCCTTCATAGTCAATAATTGTGGACTAGATCTTTTAGAAATTATTTTCATACATCATTTAAGGGATTTTGATATTATTTTGGGAATGAATTTACTTTATTTTATAAATTCTACATCTACTATTGTCTATGGGGGATATCACTCATTACATATTGGGACATCCTCTAAATATTTACATGTCTTATGAGTAGGATGGATATCATTGAGAATTTTTTTAAGCAAATTATATTATTTCTTTATGATAAAACATCTCAAGAAAAAAAATTAGTTAAAAATTGATAATCATGGTTGAATACGTGCCCATTGTGAGGGATAATACTAATTTATTCTCTAAAGAGTTTACTTTTTTACTTTTTAATAGAAACATTGATTTATATATCGAAATTATACCTAGGTCAAAGACTATATTCATAGTTCTTATAAAATAGACACTAATGAATTGGAAGAAACACTATTGTAGTTATAAGGGAATATTGATATTTTTTATATACATGAGTTCTTAAAAGTGGTGTGTGATAATCTTTATCATCAAGAAGAAGGATGTGTAAATGTTCCTCTTAATTTATTAGGATTAACATTACAAAAATCATGATAACGAATATTTATCCCCTACAAATGATAGATGACTTGATTTATAACTAATGTAGAGCCCATTAATTATCTAAGTCATACCTTAGGGAAATATTATCTTAATTAATTGTTAAGAAGGAATATATTCACAAGGATAAATTTAAAACATGTTTTGGAAAATATGTGTTCATAGTGATGCCTTTCGGACTAAATAATTCACCAAAAATATTTATAGATTAAAAGAATAGAGTTTTTAGAGATTTCATTGAAGAAATTTTAGTTTTCATTGTTTTTGATATTAGAATATAATTCAATAGTATAGAAGGCTATTTTAATGCATTGTTAAAAAAATCAATAGGAGAATATATTTCTAAATTATAAAAAATATTAGTTCATAATGGGGGAGGTATCATTATTGGGGAATGTTATTAGTAATAGAGGTATATTTTTAGAACCATATAAGATAGAGTTGATTGAGTAGTGACCTATAGAATTGTATAAAATGAATTCCTATAATTTCCATGGACTAGAACGTTATTATTAACAATTTTCAACAATTTTTTCATGATTATAATAGATAATGAACAATGTGACTAAGAAGGGATAAAAGTATTTTGGCACCAATGAGTGCCATAATTTCTTCAAAGAGTTGACAAATAAGTTTCTCACTGAAACAATCCTCATATTTCCTTCAAGTGGGGAAATATTCAGGGATTAAAAAATATTTCAATGAAGTGAGAATTCTCTATAATGATGAAAAATGAACTAGAGAGGGCCTATTCTTCATAGAAGATGAATGGTCATGAAAATAACTACCAATTTCATGATATTATGTTTGCTACAATAATATTCTCATTTAAAATATTTTTACATTATCTCTACATAGAGAAGTGTCAAATATAAACACATAAGAAGATGATAAACTCTTTATTCACACAAAAGAAGATTAATGTGTTGTCGTGGTGATGGTTAGATCTTTTCCATGTAAATGACTACACTACCCACTACTATAATTTGAAAGAGAATAATGTGATAGATTACCTAAGTAGAAATGATCTATATACCTTATCAACTATGATAATTGAAAATGATCCAATACTTTTATACATTTAATGGATGGAAATGGGAATCATAAAAGAAGGAATACCATGAAAAACATCCCAATTTATTTATCAACCATATCTTTTGTAGACGATAAAGAGTCATAAAATAGATGATCTGGAAATACAAAAGAATGATGAATCTATAGAAAAAATACTCAATGTTCCAAATTTAGGATGAAACAGTTTTCTAATTTGTTCCACAAATATGTGTACCGTCAAATCTATAGATAAAGAAGGATATGTTGAAAGATACAGACAGATAAACCATCTCTATACACTTATGGACAATGAATACGCATCGATATCATTTAGAGAACTATTAAAGGGACAATGTGAAGTAGGTGATCATATAATATACGTAACAGTTACTGGTGGGTTAATAGGTGAGGTATAAATTTGAAATATATAATATAATGATCTAACCATTACCCATACATACATGGAAATGAAAAAATAACACTATAAACATTATCTATGATCTTCCAAAGACATATAGAGGAAATAATTCTATATGGGTTGTGTGGGATTATCTTTTAAATAATTATCAGTTTATTGAAATATTATATAAATACCCCCTCAATCAATTTTCTTAGATATAAATCTGAGTAGTGGTGAGTCTTCATGGATCATTGATATCTATTATATCTAATAGAGATCTTGTATTTTCCTATATGTGCTGGAAAAGTATCTAGCATGCTATAAAAACGAAATTGAACTTTTATATAACGTATTACCCAAAAAGTGATGACTAGTATAAGTGGACTATCTCTAAACATGACGAAATGTAAAGGGAACTCGCTATGGACATAAAAGGAGTATCAGGCATACATTTTGTTATAGTTGATTTCTCATTTAACAACATTTTCCTCTGAAATATCCATGTGGATCTAAATTCATACCATATAGGAAATTATTTAGAACACCTACATTGAGGGAAAAAATTGGTGAAGATAACCTATTATGAAATTAAATTTTCTATTAAATGGTAGAAAACATCAAGACTAATCAGCTGCACATGAGGTTGATCCATTTCAATAAGGGATCTATTCAAAAAATTTCTTATGAGTACTGTAGTTTGATAGTATAGATAATATGACATCCCATAACATTAAAACACTTTGTTTTATAATTTATTACATAAATTTACATATAATAAAATAAAATAAGATATTTAAATCTTGTTTCATAGAGAAATTATGTGAAAATTATAACAAATTGAAACTTGAATATAATGAAATTGTTGAAAAATTCCTTAACATGCTCATAAAATTTTACTATTCCTTTAAAACAACATAGTATAACCATGGGATTCACATAAGAAAGGTCTGGTACATAAAGAACAATATGTCATCAAAAAGTTATAAAATTAGGTAACACACTAAATGTGTGGAAGGAGTTATATCAAATAATGATAAGAGGGATCTGAATCATAATAATGAACAATGTCGCATGATGTAACATTATAACATAAAGGTAACATGGGAATGTGGAAACAACTTAGAACATGACATCATAAACATAAATCAACGCTAAAAGCTAAGAAACCATAAAATATTGTTCTTAGTGTAATCGCCCACACACCATTCATGGAATATCATTAGACCAAAACATTAACCAATACAATGAGGGCTATATAATTCTGGTCATACCCATCACTTCTAAATGATATATATGAATATCTGTTCCATATAGACCATACAATATATGAATTTATTTTATCACTTTTAATCCCAAATTTTAAGATTTTGTGATAAAAACATATTTTTCCATATTCAATGAAGGATATGTACATCAATATGAATTTTTTTGGTGTAAATGGGGATACGTATTCACATCATTATTGATTGGAGTAAAAAAGCATGAAGAAATTTCTATAGAATATCAATGGTACATAATAATTCATAAATTTGATTAATGCATCTGAATGTTGTATATAATAAAAGGATTAAATAGGTATATTTTTATGTATGTATGATCAAAACCCAACACGAATAATTGAAAATTAAAGGGAATAATGAAAATAATGTTCTCGAATAACGAGGAGAAAGATGTGATCCCTTACCTTGAGAAGGTGATTCTAAATGACTGAGAGGTTTCTTATTAATTGGCGAACATTGAGAGGACACTAGCTAGGTAATGTATGATTAATTTCATGATATAAAGGGTTTTAGTTAAGAGTAATGATATTTAAACTGGAATTATATTTCACAATAAAGGATAATTCATTATTAATTTCTAAACATAGGTTTTGGTTTCTATAAGATAATGTAATAAAAAACAAAAATATATTATTATTTCTTCCTTCGTTTATACCAAAATATATTTTTTTAATTATTTTTCATGTTTGAGAACTTATCTCTTTAAAATAACACCAATGTCAATACTAAAGTGAGTCATGTTTACATAGAATTGATTTTAAATCCATAAAATATTATATAAGATTTGGAAGATAAATTAAAGGTTTATTAAATTAAGAAAATATCCTCATAAACCCATTATATAGAAGGGGAAAAATATTTTCTCGGGGATACATTTGGTAGAATAAATAACATCACTGTGGGGTCATTATGATATCATAATACACCCTATATATTTATACAATAATTATTTTGAAACAAAAAATTGACTGTCTCAAAACAATTTCCAAAAAATAACCATTAGATAATTTATTAATGATGATTTCAATAATAATATTAATTTTACCCAAATAATTATATATGTATTAGAATTATATATTAAGAAAAAAAATCCAAATTTATTGAAAATTAATGGTTTTTAGTAATAACAGCTTTCTAACCCCATTTAATGTTATAATAGTCTTCATAAAATTATATTATTATTTATATTTAATAAAAATTAATATATAATAAAATTTATTAAAATACAGTTTATTTCAAAAATACATGAATTCATTAAAATAGGGTGTTTTGATTGTAACTTTAAATTTCTGAATAACACTCTTTGTGTTTCACTATATCAAAATATAATTTTGGTCTAACTCGTTATCTAATAATTTAAAAATACAAATATTCATTTTTTTTAAGAAATAAAAATAGTAAAATTCATATTTTCAATATATAGATATATATCCCATTATTATGCAAAATAATCTTTATGGGAAACGTATGTAATGGTAACATTTTCATGGGATGGTTATGAAAAGATTGTTTGTTTCAGGATTTCGATGATTTTGAACTTCTACCAAAAAAATACTAATGATTTAGTTATTGAATATCAGAATATGATTTTACCTAGGACACTCCATTATATTATCTCCCTCCAAATCACCGATAAATGGGATTTAGTTGGTGAAATCATACTGGTTGTGGTAATCACTTGTTATGTTTGTAAAAATTGTAATTTATCATAATATATTGTATATACTGCTAATATGATCCCATTTTAAGTTATATATTATCAATAGTTATGTTTCGAAACAGTATTTTAAAACTAAAACGATATAACATTACAAAAAATCCAATGTAGGGCATTTTTTCTATAATTCCATTTCACAATAAGGCTTTCACTAATTCAAAATTGAGAATATATTTATTTATTTTTTTGGATTAATATTACAACTAATGGTTGGAAAATTATTTATCATCTATTGGGTAATATTCAGTCCATCATATTCCTCTATTCAACTTCATCCCAACATATTAGAGTCTAAATCTTATTTCCATAAAGAGCCTCATAAACATCCATTTGAATAAAACTATTGATATTTTTGTTATATGAGAACTCCACAAAGGTGTGTTGTTGATCCAAATATATTTGTAACTACAATGAACAGGGTTTCAATATATACTATACAGTTTGAATGGTTCTTTAAGACTAACCATCCATATAAAGGTGATAATCGGTGATAAATATCAGTTAATTATATAATTCTTACTAATGTATTATCCCAATCCATGATGTAAACCTCATATAATGATCAGAAACAATATAGAGATAATCTACATACATTCTGACAACGTCTGTTATGTGTATCATACAAATTTTAGATGGAGAGAAACATTCAGTGATAATAAATAAATGTACCTATTTTTCAACATGATCAACTTCTACACTAATGTTGTTATTTAATTTATGTGTCCTAGGAATTAATAATAAAATATAATGTATATGCTTTCCAATTTCATAACTGGTATAGGAAATGGTTTCATTAGACACTATGACTTCTATAATTCCATCATAACATGTTGGCATACAAATCATTGAAAAACATAATATCCATTATCCATCTTTTTTCTTATCCAATCAGATGTCTTTCCATGAAAAAATTTACATATTTTTTTTTAGAATCAATAGAGAAGTTTGAGCCATGTAAAAAATCTAGAAGACCCCTATTCAGTTATAGTTTTGATGGTACAAATTTCCAGGTTCCCAACCCTATAACCCTGTCTTCAATAATGTTGACCTATGGAATATTCTATATATTCTTCTGTAGCAACACTATATCATTCTAGTCCTCCATGATCTTCTCCTTAACTAGTTGTTAAGAATATTTTTTTTTATTTCTATAATGATATTTTTATAATTCATATGTCCATCCTTTTCGTGTCTATGAAGATTTGATACATTTCCATCCCCATTAGGGATAAGCTTTTAGGATCCTATCTTGATATAGTATCTTCCAATTTTTTTTCGTCTAAGGAAATTAATTGATTAATAAATTATAATCCTTTATTAGATCTTACAACCATAATTAGTGAATATTATGACACTTTTTTGTGAATATGTGCATGAGGCATTTATGATCCATATATACTTGAAACATTTCACTAAGGAGGTAATTCCATTAAATATTAAAAACAACTGTCACTACGTCCATTTATAGATTTTTAGTTGGGTAGTTATTCACATATAATTAGTTTTAAAGATGTATAAGCTCTTATTTTTTTATCATTTATGATTAAAAATCCATTCTATTTTTGTATACATCAATATAGATCAAAAATTCTCCTAACTAGTAGGTAATATGACCATAGGAGTAGTGATTAACCTCTGGTTCACCTCTTTAATACATTCATATCACTCATTAGTCCATAAAAACATGAATCCATTTTGAGTAATCCAAGATAATGGGTTCATAAATCATGAGAAGTTTCTAAAAATTCCATGAGTTTACATTTAATATCCATAGAACCATCATATTTATAGCACACATGATATCCTTTTCATCATTCAATTTATCACTTTTTTGGATCTAAGATATCACACTACTAGTGACAACATGTCCAATGAAAGTTAAATTTTAAAATAAAAAATATCATTTAATATAAATATTTATTCTTTTTTATAATTTTATCAATGTATATTCTATTTTGAGTCTGGGTTATTTGATAATTTTAAGGTATAAGTTCAATTATGGACACAAACTCACTAATAGGAGGAAGATAGGGATATTTTTCTAGAAATACATTAGTGAATTTTTTAAATGGACATGTAATCAATGATAATAATTTCTTTTGTTTCAAATATTTTATCTGGATATAGTTTCTCAAAATTCAATAATATATATGCTTGAGATATTAGTACGAGAGCATTTTTATCCTCCTCCTTACACTGGTATAGAATCAGATAATGATTATAAATATAGAGGAATATTTCTGTATCACATTAAATTATATTGGATCTATATATGTAATGATAATCCATACCCCTAACTATTAAAAATTTTCTAAAGGAAAAATCCCAAGGATCTATGGCATGTTCAACACACAAATATATTTAGAATATAGGTTATATAAATAGAATGAAATGATTGGCACATTTTTCATCTTCCTTGATAACTTGAATCTCATGTTTGGAGGTCGTGTATGAATAGTTCCACTAATCCAACATGATATGAAACAATGTGTAGAACAAGAATAAATTAGTATTTTATCTATTTTTTAATTTATAACTAGTATACCTATCAACATTTCATTTTCCGGAACCACCTCAATAGTTGTGATTTAATAATATCTACCCTTTTCTCTAGGCCATGTATATTGTTTCTATCAGTTTTAGTTGAGAAAACATTTCACATAGAGTTGATTCACATAATTTGATTATTTCTTGTAGTTGAAACATTGGAAAAATTGTTGAGGGTTGATCAGAGATTTTAATTATTCTCTCACATTGGTGGGTCTCTCCCATCATTAATCACTAGCCAAGTGTTGTTCCTTCCCAAACAGAAATCATTTCCTTTCCCTAGTCTAAACCTTTTCAGGGTCCCTAATCCCCAAATTTTAAAATTTTGAATGATGTAAATTAATACCCCCATTTGTTTTTTCCATTACACTATTATAATAAAAATCAATTTTATGCTTCTTTTCTCTAAACCCAAAAGATCCATGTGATTCACTGATCTCCATTTTTAGTTTTATGGTAGATACAGAAATTTACATAGAGATTTCTATTTTCATAATGGATAATTCTTTTAGTAAATTTGGATATATACCTAAATTGAACTCGTCAACATTCAATTTTAGGTATAAGAAAACCTCGAAGATATATCATAAATGTCTTATATTGTTTTCATAATACATCATTGATGGATTTTTTTCCTTTTCTGTGAGGATATGGAAGTCTCTTTGCATCTTCATTAGGATAATAGATCAAGAATATTTATTATAAAACATATGTAATTTTTTACACTCCATAACTTCTATCTCATTCATAGGATTTGTAGTTCTTACCAATACCCACTATTTATCAGATTATACCTCAATATGATAAACAAAAATCACAAACATAGCATACTTTAAGAATTAATGTATGTTGAATATCCTTTCAATGGAGTTGATACATTGTATTATGATAATGAGATTATAATTTCAAATGAATGTCATAGGAATTTGTCTCATAAAGGTATCATTTATAACATGGAATTTCTCAGTGGTATTTTGGAATTCCTCTTGATTTATGTTTCGGTTCAAAACAAAAGTAAATTGAGAAAGTATTATAATTATTTTCATGATTCATACCCTCCATCGAGTTGGAAATATCATTTGGATTCATATTATATTATTATTCACAATGGTTATTTACTGGGTTAATCATATTCATATCCATTGAATATAAATAAATGGATAATTATAGTTAAGAAATTTTAAATTATTAAATACAGAAATGAGAAATAGTACAATTAAGGGGATAATACATAACAGATATATAACCTTTAAACTGTGAATTTATTATTTTCATGATATCATATCCATGATATATTCCCTAATATAATGTTTTAGCTGAATTTTTGTTTCCATAATAATGTATTGTAATGAGCATATAAATTTACCAAATTATATCTCACATGAGTGTTAATCCTTGGGATATCAATGCCTATTGTCATGCACCAGGTAATGATTGATTCCAACTCAATGATCCCTTTTCAAGGATTTCACCCCTTTGATGGTCTGTTTTAAAGATCAATGCAATTATAGCATCATGAAAGTGATTTATTTTCATGAAAACAAATTACAATACTCTTTACCAATATTTTATGATGTTTTTAATGTCTTGTATTATCCCTATGGAATTTGGTAGAGTTTTAAAATATTAATCCCAAAAATAAATTGACTTTACCCTAGTACCATCTATGACAACCCTTATTCTAATACACATTATTTCAGGATTTGTTACATAATGGTACACATTTAACAATACCATAATATCATTAAGTATAATTTTTTTGGGAAATTAGTTAAAACCCATAAATACATACAATAGTCTTATAGTTACATCTATGAAAAAAGGGTTACAAGTTACAAAAATACCATAATTCCTCTAAAACTGCCTAGGATAACCCAATGATGTAAATAAGAGAGGGGTAATCATTGAAAAATATTAAGGGAATAAAATGATAATAGAATAAGGTAAATAAAAACACGTTATACAATATAAATTTAATGGTATCACAAATTTGGTGTTATTCGTAATAATGAACAATGAGGAATTAAATTACATTATAAGATATTAGAAACATAGGAATGTGGAAACAACATAAAACAAGAAATAATTAACATAATTAAAGTCCTATAACCCAAAAAAATACATAGCGTGGTTAGGATATCTCCCGATGCACCATACATGGGATCTAATGAGAATTAAAAATCAGTCATACATTGGAGGGAAATATAATTATGGACCCACCCATGACATTCATATTATGTACATGCATAAGTGTTCTACTTAGGTCATACAACATAAGGATTTATTTTATCAATTTCAATCCCGTAGTATATGAGTTTTAGATAAATAAATGTATGGACAAAATAAATTAATGATTAGAACATATAAGTTTATTCAATTGAGTGTATGTGGGGATGGGTATTCATGAAACAATTGTATGGAATGAAAAATCACAATACAATTTAAGAAGAATAATAGAGGAAAATGAAGGTTCTTAAATTGAATTAATGAGAGTAAAATTTGTCACACATTACATGGAAATTATATTTAATGTAATACTTGTTTTTATTAACAAAACAAATAAATATTACTTACAAATTAAAGGGAATAACATAAAGAAGGTGTCGGAATAAATAATAGAAGTATATGATTCCTCAAATTTATATGGTACTTCTAAAATATTGGGAGGAGATTCTAAAGAGATTTTGGGAAACTTTTGAGGACTCTATATAGGGAATGGATGAGTAATAAGATGCTCCAATGGGTTTTTGTTAAAATAAATGGCTGTTTTGGTGGGATTATATAGAAAATGGGAGGGGAATTCTATATTAATTTCCAATAATATGGTTTTTACTATATATGAAATGTAGTCAAAACAATGAACCATAAAATTGTTTTCCCATACTCTGTAAATATTTGAATTTGATTTCATTATTTTACATTTTTATTATCTGACCAAATGAAAATATAACTTTTTGTGATGTAGATGAGAGTTATATTTATAAATAATTTATTTTAAAACCATAATATATAATATTGTTTTTTGAGGATTCATTAAGGGTACATAAAATTGGTCAAATTACCTAGAGAACATTATTTTGATGTAGAAATATATATTTGGTCATGTATAAATTAATGATATGTACTACATCTCTCTTAGTTGATTATGATTTTTTTACAAAAAATGTATATTTATTGTGTATTTAATTTACTCCTGAAAATATATATGTATCTAGAAATTATGTACAAAAAACTATTTGAAATTTTAATATTCTTGATAAGAAAAATATTATTAATTTTATACAAATAATTTTATATGTATGATAATTTTCTCTTTTAAATAGAAATATTCGTTTATTGAAATAATAATAGTTTTTTATAATTTCTATTTTCTAACACTTATAAAAAATATGTTCTACATCTTAAAATTATATTCAAATTTATATTTATTATAAATTTATTAATAATATTATTTTACTAGAATATCATTTTTTTGAAAAATTCACTAATTCATTAACATATGGTGTCATGATTCAAACTATACATTTCCCAAAACATTCATTAGAGTTTCATTGTATAAATATCTATTTTATTATAAAATTAATTATCTAATATTTTAATAAAATAATAATAATGATAAAAATTAAAATTATTTTATTTAAAAAAAATATTAAAAATAATACTTCTAGGATCTCGATACTCATTCAATTTTAACACCCAAAAAATGACCAAGGGTAAGGTGTGTAATTGGGATATTTTCATGGGGTGGTTGGGTGAATATGGTTTGGGATATGTTCTTAATGAGATTAAACATCTATAATAAATGGAATCAATCAATGATTAGTTTGTATATCCTGGATGGGGCTTGATCAATATAAAATACTAGTGATGTTATCTCTATTAGTAGTTTCCATAAATGGGCTTCCTAAGGTTTGATCCTACTATTTGAAGACAACAATTCTTCCCTCTATTTTAATTGGACATTATAGTTATAGTTAATATATACTACTAATATAAAAACTATTCAATGACAATATTATAAATAGTTATGATACCTAATAGTTTTTTAAATCAGTTTGGGTATAAAGTTCCATAATTACTATAGTAGTGAATGTTTTTTCATAATTCCATTTCATGATAAGGCGTTAACTCATCTAAAAATAGAATTTTCTTTATAGAAGATTGATTCATTAAATTACACCCCAATTTTAAAAAAATTCCATCAAAACAATCATGTCAGTTAACAAAATATATAAGGTTACAACAATTTTGTCAGCTCTTCTAGCTCCCATGTCGCTTATTCAAAAAAAAATTAACGGCAATACATTGATCAGGTGAGTTGTCTGGTTTCATAGAACCTTTTCACTATAATCTAATATCTACACTGTAATCTTCTCTTTTGAATGATCATTGTGAAATGGTTTAAACGTTATATTCATGACCTTTGATGGTTTTAGTATGTACTTACTCAATAGTGAGACATGAAACACATCATGTAATTGAGATAGGTTAGGTTGGGGTACTAGTCAATTTGAAACTGCACCATGATCAACGATATCAAATGGACTGATATATCTTGGACTAATCTTACCATTATTCCCAAACTTAATGAAGCTAATTAGTGATGATATATTAAGGAAAAAATTATTTATATCTTCCAAATCCTTGCATTGTCGATGACAATCTGCGTATCTATTTGGGTTAATTTTTGTCGATTTCATATGGCGCTGAATAATTTAAACCTTATCAATCATATTAAGGATAAGATCATGTCCCACCAGCTTTTTCATTACAAAATAATTCCAGAAAAAAATTTCCTATTATATATTCCATTACATATCCTTATAAGTGATCATTTGAATGCTTGAATGGAAAAATTTATATGAGGACTCCACTATGGGAAGGTTTTGATCCCAATATCATTGGAAATACATTAAACATGATCTCAAAATATACAATATAGTGTTAATGGTTCTCTTAGTATGACTATACATATGTGGTTTATAATAATTCGTCAATCATAGTTTTATATCTAACATATTCTGATGGATTATCCAAAACATTAAGGGAATCCTCAGATCTCAATCAGATACAATAGATTTTAGAAATCCAAAAAGTGTTAATTGTAAGATTATTTCTATCATAGTGAGTTGGTAAAGAGGGAAATATTTTTAGATAGTAACAAAATGTTACAAATTTATATAATGACTTGGATTTTCTTTGTTGTGTTTTTTTAAAAATATATAGGAATATTTTGAGACCAGGCACTGAGACGACGTGTGATTCAGAGTCTCAGTATGCCCATAATGGTCAGCTGAAAAATTTTATGTTTTTAAATTACATGCATGAGAAACTTTCCTGATAAAGAAGAATAAATCTTAAATGGCTTCTCAGATCAGGAGTCCAATGATGTTATTCTATCCAGAATGGCAGGTTTTTCCTTGGCGTGACTTACGTTTTGATGGTCCAGGTCTCTAGTGAGGTAAACCGAAAATGGAATAACCATAAATAAAATAATAAAATAATATTATTTTAATTTTTAAATTCTTATAACTCATAAATGGTAACTCATATTGGAAATAGAAGAGTACCGTTGAACTCATTAGAATGTTATTTCCCAAGGTGGAGCCTAACAATGGCCAGCATGGGCCAACTATTAAAAATATTTTTTGGTACGTGACCATAATAAAGAATTACATAAAGATTATTTTATTTTAAAATATTTATATATCATAGACAGTATGACGGATTGAAAATCTGAGAGTGCTGTTGAGCTCAAGAGTGTGAAAATTCTATAGGTTGACCCTAACCTCGACCGGTGCAGGTCGAGGGTAAAAGTTAATTTCTCGACATTTTAAAGGAGAATAACCTAAACATAAAGAAGTTTATTTCATTACCTTTTAACATTCACACAATTTCAACGCTGCGACATAGTGAATGAGAAACCCTTTAACCATTTATAACTAAAGTAGCATGGTGATGATGTTTGAAAGTTAATTAGTAAGGCTGAAACACATAAATGTGTAACATGTTTCCTTTAATAGTCAGGAATATGGTCTAGTGTTTAAATTCTCAATGCTTTGAATTGATCTAGAGTTAAACTATGGAAAGGAGGGGGAGACACTCTTGCCAGCGACGACGGATTAGAGGTCAGGATTAGATCCAGTGAAGATGAATCAATAAAAGCTATTGGAATAAGGTTTGACATGGAGACACCACCTCAATAAATATCTGCAAGAAATCCAACTCAATGTAGGGGTTTAAATCATAGTGATTAATTTTCAACTATTCTCCCATATAATGGAAGAATGTAGATCAAATCTCTTATAAGTTGATCCGCGGATGCATTTTTCTTGCAATATTAGAAAATATTTATTGTGGGATATGTTATGGGGATTAAATCAAAGTGATTTATATTTATGCTTTTTGATCCCACTAACAAGAACAATAATGGTCTGACAAGAACAAAGATTGGTTTGTTCATTATGTGTTCTCTGTGATCCCCCCTCTCAATCTCCTTTATCTTGGATGGTAGAACCATGTGTTCATGTATGATCGATACCGGGGGGATTCCAAATGAGGTTGGACCCCTCGAGAAATGGAAAAAATATGAGGAGAAATCCACAGTTATAATGACTTCTCAAGAATCCCGGATGCACCTAAAAATCAAGAAATAGACCACTAGACCACGTCTGGTGGCCCCTGGAGTAGACCGCCAGTATCGGTGGTGGCTAGTGGGTGCCCACATCGATGGCCACAAGTGGGAGGTGGCATGATGAGATGGTGGAGGATATAGCTAGTAGGATCCACAATAGTGTAGGTTGGCTGTGCCAGTTGGGCATCGCATCAGGCGGAGTGGCCCGCGTGGTGGGTTGCGGTTTGCACTAGCATGTGGTCCACATATGACCACGTGCAGAGGGAGGTGGACGGCCTTAGCCGGAAGTGTGGAGGCACGAACCAGATTCTAGTGGGAATCCTTTTTGGACCCATGATGGGTCGCTGATGCTGGACGGGCCTCTAGTGTAAACCCGGTCGCTGGGCGGTGCACAGTGGAGAAGAACCGGACTGCCAAATTGAATGTTGCGTTGGATGGTAAATCGGGATGATGTGCGACATGGATGGTCTGAAACATTCCAACTCTACTAAACCATACCAAATTAGAATTGTGTTGATTAGAGACCCAGTGGGTTGGTAGCATGACTGAGTTGGTCCTGGCCACTGGTCCAGGGAGGATCAGGTTGGGTCTGGTCATGTGGGACCCTGGGCAGGGTTGGTCGGGTCAGTCCGACCATGTCGGACTAGGGCCAAATGCAACCAGACCCAATTTAATATATCAGCTACATCTTTTACACCTTGGTTCTGTTTGATGTTTCATTTGCAGCGTTGGGACCCTCGTGACAAGGAGGTCCTTTGGGTATTCTTTATGTGAGTTTTTGTGGAAGTCGAGATATGACCATCGGCTTGAGGGTTAGAATTTCCCAAAATCCAGCATGTTGGAGAGAGGGATTCCGATGGCTTGTTGTGAAATGAATGATATGCTGAGCGATACCTCGGTGGCCTAGTAACAGAGTGGACCATATTTGTCTATTAGCCTTGCCAATATCAATGGAATAGTATCCGAGTGGAATTCAGTGGTCGAGTAGCTCAGTGGACCTCAGTGGTCTAGTGTCTAAGCATATCTCAACGGTATAATTTCTGAGCAGACCTCAGTGGTCTAGTTGCTGATCAAATCCAAGTGGCCTAGTATCCTGAGTGGACCTTAATGGTCCAATAGCTGAGAAAACCTCTATAGTCTAGTATACATGCGAACCTCAATGACTCATCAGGGATGATCCCCATAGTAGTACAAGATGATTCACCTTTATTTATAATCTTACTTTATATACATTGAGTTATATGTGGTGTGTGTGGTCTTTTCTTTATGGTATATCATTGTGGTCTTTCATTGTTGTCATTCCTTTGTGGTCTAGGGTCCCTACTGAGTATTTTTTTACTCAACCATGAATGAGATTTTCTCTCATAAGCTGTTTCTCATTCAAGTGGTTAATGCATCAACTGAGACCTTGGGGGTTTGGGACTAGGTGGTGCTCAATGAGATGGGGTGGATGAACATACTTCTAAGGATACAGTAAGATACCCTTCATCCACCCTTCATGTGGGGTCTTAAGAGGATAGATCATGGTAGTTGTACATTACATTGTTGTTTTGGGATTGTATTCTACCCCCTTTGTATTTTTAGTTTTTATTGTAATATTAGTATTTCTCTGAGTAACAGTTGTGGTTTACATTGGGTATACATATCACATTTTTATAAATGTTCATGTGTACTAGTTCAAAGGAAATTCCTTCACGTTTTTGGATATTCCTACTTGGTGTTGGTCATCGACCCCTGGACTCTGGATGGAGGGCATTGGGTAGCCATTGCACGGGCCCTAGGGGATGGGTCATGACACCATATAAGGTGATCTACTACCACCCTCATTTCATTGTAGCATTTTGGGTTCTTGGATAATTATATGAGGAAATTCATGGTTATGATTTACATACTTTTATGGGAAATGGTTTCACTATAAATTAAAACTTACATCATGCTACCTTCACTTGTGGGAATAACTAAATTTTAGATAAAAACTCTACAAATAAACTCATCATTTTTTCCACAAGATGTTTTTTTTTTCAAATTATTATACATCATAGTGCTTCATGTATGAATAAAGAAGAATGAGATATAGGAATCATCGCAAAGATCCATATTCAGGTTTAGGATTTATGGGACACATATCTAGGTTTCAAAAATTATTTTTACATCTATCGAAATTTTGAACTCTAGAATATCATCTAAATTATTCTATAGAAACTCATTATATTTTTGGGCCATTTCAACCTATATATAATATATTATTGAGTAGTGACTTGAGAAAGGTATGATGAAATGTGTTGTTAAGGTGGTGCTAAATATGGGAAATAAAATTATAACAACATAATAAGTGTATAATTTTATTTTTTATAATATATAACCGTTTTTAAAAAAATTATATTTAGATGAAAACAAAATAATTTTCATCATGGATGCTATTATTTGCCCAAATGCACGATTAGAGTGCGCATATCTCAACAAGTGAGAAGCGGTGAAGATGGATTTTACTTTGACATTTATGAATCATAATTATTTTCAAAATATAACATTTATCATTATTGGAGCCATTATTATAATCCAAGGAAGGTGGTTATGAAAAATAAGTGGAATCAGTTCCTAGTGGTGATAGTCCACGCAATGCAGTAACAATGTGTTTTTCTATTTGGATAAAAATGAATAATAATGGTTTTACAAATAAAATAAAATTATATAATAATACTAGTTATCCAAAAATAACAATATTATTATTATGTTTATAAAATTATTTTGATGAAAAAATGAATAAAATATTAATTAAAAGGTAATACTTATGTTGGAGAATTTATTTTTCCATAGAAAACCCCCCATAAAATTGAAGGTATTAAGATTAGTAGGAGTGAAGATGGGTTCATTTTTGTGTTAGAGGACTCTAGGTTGTGTTAATGTTTAAATATTTTACGTTATACAACATGAAAATGGATTTTTTTTATTACAATTAGTTTGGATTAATGGTTGATTGTAGGATGGGGGTCAATTTCATTTATAATAATGGACATCGAGTCAACGCTATTTTTCGTAATGAAAACTCAAAATGGTTCCAACATGCACAAATGGTTACATACATTCTTTTTAAATGTAGAAGTATGGTTTTGTTTTCATACCCAAGTACACTTAGGAACTCACGTTGGTTGAGAGTATTTGAGGTTAATCTCATCACACCCTTTTGTGGGGTTAATGTTTATTACTATGAGGCTCTGTTATAGATTCACGATATATTCATGAATCTATACTTAATAATGATACTAAAATATTAACCAAAATTAAATGAACATATCTTAAACCTCTTTCAAAACATGATACATAATCACTCTCCCACACAAAATGACCATATCATGAATCAGTTAATACACTAATGGGATTCTTTTATTGGGTCTATCGGTATGTATATAAGGTTATTCATATATTTCCCCTAACATGTAGGTGCTTATCTTTTTTAGTCTTATATTCAGGTGCTTTGGAACTTTTTCTGCACAGAGATGATTTTAATATGTCAAGGACGGTTTTGAGATATTATGAGACTTCATGTGTATCCTATTTTCAATAGTAATAGAAACCAAAATATTTAGTTAAACCCATGTAGTTTAACATCTTGCAGAAAAGAGATATGTGTGTGTACTGAGTCACTAGGTTTTTGAGATCGAACATAGAGATGTGTCATGTAAATGTCGTTTATAGAGGGAATCAGAGATATTATATTCTAATAATTCCATAGATACTCACTCTGAGGTGGAATGACTTAAATGGGGGAATTCAAATCATGTAAATAATTAGGAATTACAAATCAGGGATTCCTTGGCTATTGAAGATTTCAGTTTAAGTACTATGACCATTGAAACTCCCTAATCCCACTTGATTCAAGCTCAGGGTGAGAAACATGGGATATAACATTCCCAATAACACTACATATGGATATGTAGCTTATGTACTAGGATATCACTTTGGATTCATAATATTGAGCTCTAACGTTAGGTTGATGTCCTATATAACCTTGTTACGGATGGAATCAGAGTTCTCATAGTGCAGTGTATTTCATAGTCCAGTGATGGATGAGTTAGAATGATCATCCTATGGGGACGATTGGGTCCCAATGGTTGAATTATTAGATATATATAGGACATAAATATAAGTTAATTCCAATTTAAGATGGGTCCTTAGGAGGTAATCCTGCATATCATGGTAACTGCGTGAATTAGATTCATTGTAGTTAAGTTGATCAGGGTGTACATGTTGATTTTTCCCCAGAACGAAAGTAGTTATAAGATGCCAATTGTTGGGCCTTACACTCTGAAGCAACCCTATGTGCATGATTTGATCATTGAAACTCCCTACTCCCATGTGATCTTTTCAAATTATGATAAATAAGGGATGAAAAATAATCAATCTGACCACATGTGGATATGGGACATATCTACAAGAAGTACCCTTCTGATCATTAATATGGAGATTGGGACATAGGATGGAATCCTACATATCATGGTTTTCACAGAAAAAATATTGAACATAGTTAAATTGATTGAGGATATCACAGTAACGTTTCCATGATAAAGAAAAATGACTACTTTCTTATGTCCTTGAATACCTGCTTGACCTAACCTGATTGTCTTCTTTGACCTTCTTGATTGTATTCCTGAAGAATTTTTATTTTCTAACTGACATGTTTAACAACTCTTGTGAATTCGTAATTGTATTTTGGACATGTCCAAAGATGATCTTATGAAATAATTGGATTGTCCAGAAGATGTCATATAACTAGGATCACATGTCTGAAGGGCATCACACGATCAAGGATGAAAAGACTGACAGGCTTTGCAAAGCCTAAACGACTAATCCATGAAGCCATCAGATAATCCAAAAAAACATGGTTAGATGGAACTACATTATTTATCTTACTTTCACTTGTTTCATCGTGAAAATCTAGCTGAAACACTTAGAGGGTGTCACAATAGTCAGTTTACATTTTCTGGAGTGTGATGAATGTTCCTAGATGAGATATTTTTGTGGAGCCATGGAAAACTAGTTGACATGTAAAAGAAAATCATGTGGTATATTTGGCTTGTCCCAATGATGTTTTGTTATCCATATAGTTGGTATACGAACATCATGAGTTCTAGTTGACATGCCTTGGTGCTATCATGGGACAAAGCATACTTGTACCGCTGTCTTTATATGATCTGGGGGACCTTTCTGAAAGACATTAGAAGGTTTGGATAGAAAACCACAACGGTTTTGTGAGACACGAGTGGTATATCTAGAGGGAACTATGTTTAATTCAATTACATTTCCATGGGACTTAGAAAGACCTAAACAGTATAGTAAAGGAGCATCGTGTTATCTAGGTGAATTTTCTTACTTCTCTCACATTACCTCGGTTTTTTGAGTGAAGTGTATGAGGATCAATGTATATGAACATTTCCTTAGTATATAGTGTTTTCATTCATTGTTCCCTGATTTTATTTCATATTCCATATATTTTTTCAGTATTGGCTCGTTTACATATCGATTGATTAAACAAGTATGTAGGATGTCCATCAAAAAACCAACTATAAGTCTATATCATGATCAATGAGTGATCACATGATGTGAATAAGCATGTTTAATGATCTCTATAGTTGTTTCCTAGATTTTACATTATGAACAAATTTCAAGTCACAAGATATTCCACTCCATGTAAACATCTATGATTCTTGGTTTTTCCGGTGTGAGGTTCCAATGAAAAAATGATCCATCTTTCATGCTGGGGTCGGGGATTTGTAGGCCTTCCAAACTAGATTATATACCTCTTTGAGTAGTGTTATTTTTTGTAAAAATAAATTATGGAGTCAGTGGATGGATTTATTTTCATGCTTCATGAAAGGTCCTTTTGAAGTTCATTTCGAGGCATAAGGTTATCTCAAATGAGTAAGAGATAATCCCATAAATTCCCCAGTTATTATGTCATTTATAATTACTAGTGTCTTTTTGAATCCTGTGTACATGTTAAGGGACTTCCCAAATATTAAAATTGCATGTCCAATGACCACTGAAAGACCAAGATGAATGTTGAATGGATTTTTTGTGACATTAGGTGGATTTCCAGGGATTTTCCATGGGAAAAATGTGACTTGTAAGGGGGCCATATCAATATTAGGTCATGATGAAGATGGGATTTTTCATTGTCAGGTCGGCCTTTAATGGGGATTCACATGACCAATTATGATCAATGTATCTTACCCTCTCAAGAATTTACCATCATTTACATTTTCATTTCATTATTTATTTAAATAAAATAGGAATAGCCTGATTTTTTATTATTGTTGTCGAATTGAATCATTGTACCCATCAGTGACGAGTGGTGTGACCGACAAAGGGTCATGTCGAAGTTTGTAAGAATTTCATGGATAAAACCATATATTTTCCTTTATAGATTTAGAGGGAGTTCAAGACATCCTAGACATGTAAAATTAACTTCATGTTGTGAGGGTGACATGTTTTTAGATCCTAGAATATTGAGTTATACATGTCATTGGGATATCATGGCCTCTTAAAAACAACATAAGCACATCACAAGAGTTTTATGACCACAAGAAGATCATGTTTTTTAATTTTACACTAATTTTCAAAATATTTGTCCATCGATTTTTAGAATTCCACTAATTGAAAATTTCTATGATTCAGAGGAAATCATCCATGATCCATCACATGATTAGTGATTTCTTCAAATTCATTCATACTAGAAGGTAGAGTATTTCAAAGGGACCTCATGTGATCTCTTAGTAGGGTATGAACATTGCGTGGCCATCTGCATGACCATATGAGGATCTCACAATCGAATGAATTTTTGAGGTTCACATGACCTATGTGATTTTGGAAGCCATATTATTTTTTTAATTAAGGGGAAAATGAAACCCACTTTCTGGTATTTCTAACATTTTGTATTATCTATTTCTTATTGGGAATGTTTCAAAAACACCTTACCCCTTAGGGGTGATGTCCATGTGGTCAAGGGATCAATTTTGAGGAATTTAAATGCCCACCTAATGATTTATCATTGTATCCAATTGTAGTCTTAATAGACACTTAGTATTTTAGGTAGAGTTTTGAATTCTACTAAATCCCCTATAAGTAGGAAAACCAAGGGAGGATCACTCATTATTTATCTGATTCTCAGATATCCTTCACCCTTCCTCCATCACGTGGCCCCTCTTTAAGACCCTCCCACAAGAACTGATTACGAGATCCATTCGTGAGACATCATCTTCAGAATTCATTTGCAAGACTAGGTTTTCCATGTGGCTTGTTCAAATCAATAAAAAATATTTTGTTTAATTTTTCAGAATTTAGATCTATTATCAATATGAAAATTTTGATGGTTTATGTGGAACTTTTTGGCTTGATTTCATGACCACTCGACCATTATGTGGATCACATGAACATGTTATGGTCATACAATTGCGAGTCTTCTACATACATCAGTGTTTACATAGTTTCTTCTGGGTTCATGTGTTCGGGGATGTTTTTATAAGACACGTTTATTTTTAAGTATATTATGTGATGATCAATCCACTTTTTTCATGATACAGTCATGAGTCTAATGGAATTTATGTTTTTCCTTTGACCACATTTCAACTTGATTGACTTTTTGCTTTTTTCGTCATGTAGGTGGAATCAAGCTCTCATGACACATCCTTAGTCATAGATAACGACAGGTCTATGATTTCTTCGAATTATAATTCCTACCGTTGGTATTTTGTGTATTCCAACAACACGGTCTAAAAAATGATTCTCCCTCTTTAGATTCAGAAGTATACTTTATCACATTGACCTCATTATATAGATTTGACATGTTAGATGATGTTTCTATCCCATCCTTGGTATACAGTCTTCCATTCAAATGGGTATGAAATTCTCTTTAATTCCTTATGAAAAATTATTTTTAAGCATTTTCAACTAGACATAGAATAGTCCTAGAGTTGTATTATATTATATAAATCTCTCATCAATGTCTAGATGATTATGAATACACCCAGTAACCAATCTATCAATGAAACATGAGAATATTTATTTTTCATTTGAACAATCCAAGTGGTTTTTGGGGCTCAAAATGGGATATGTGCCAAAGAGTTAACATATATGATTAATAGGAATGAATATTATGGTTTAGGGAAATCCTCATGATGTTTTTTGAAAAACTATACGATGTCCATCTTTATGATTTAGAAAGGGTTATCTGAAATAATCATTAATCGTGAGACTAATCACCTTATTGACCTAGTTATCCAATGGTTTCTTAGAACCAACTTCTTCCATTTGACCCATGTGGAGGTTGGAATCATCTTCTAGGATGGCTATCAACTATGTGGGATACCAGCATTTAGAGAGATGTAGTATGAGTTCCCCCCAATCATATATTTCTAGGAAACCATTTTAAACCCCATTCGTAGTGAATGAAATTATTAAAATACTAAAGGAAAAGGTTATTATTGAGATAAATATATTCTCTCTTATCTATTTCAAAAATAGGATCAACATTTTTCTATATAATAGAGTACCAAGGTGGACTGCTATCATCCCTGACCTATTCCCCTATTGAATGTTTTGTGACAGTTTCATGTTCATGCTAGTCCATTCCAGAAGCCAAAAGTCATATCACATGTGGATACAATGTGAAGCTGGATACATCTCCATGCCTCAGGAGGGTAGAATTTTTGACCATGTCCCTAAACTGGTGGTTTTTCTCTGCATGGGATGCATGTTCATGAATTCATGATAGAACTCTCATGATTGAACCATAGCTAGTAGAGGGGAAACACCATAACCAACAATTACCATTCCTTTCACACCATTACAAAATCCTAGGACACATTTAGTAGGGAATGATCCCATATTGGAAATGTTATCCCTTCCAGTTTTTATTTCTCTACATAGGGGTTCAATTTCGCTTCTATAGATACAATAATGACCCTATGATCTATGATGCCTTATTTTGTCCTAGTATGAATAATTTATTCAAGGTCTAAGAAATTTCATTTTCCCTATAAGTGGTTACAAAGTAGTGGATCTGAACCAATATTTTGGATTTAATACATTACCCTTCATTGAATAGGCTATTAATTTAGAATTATGATGAGTCTTTTGATGAAAGGTCATACAATATTTCCCTTTGGGACATGGTTCTTGCTTCCATGATTGACGGGATGACCCTCTATGATCTATGTACCCCCAATCAGTTTATTTATAATTTGGATGGATTAAAGGGTTTCCGATCTTCCTTTGGCTGGTGTACAAGGAGAGAGACACCGTATGATCATCAGCATGTTCCTGATGATACTAACATATAATGACACCAATACTGAGATCACCCTTATGCCTATTAGTTCCTCTTATTTTTTGTAACATGATTTCTCCCATAATTAAGTATATTGTTATGTAGGTCTTGAAATTTCTAAATTGTTCCAACATGTGGAAAAACCATTATATTTATTTACCTCCCAGTTTTTAGTAATGATGATGTTTATTCCATACTCTATTGAGTTTTGGAGGAAGTGGTCTTGTCCTAGAAATGGTTATCCTTTCAATGTGTTAAATTTTTTTGAGGAGGATATCCCATTTAAAGAAAAATTGTTGATACTATATTTGATACTAGAACATATGAGATTTCCTCTCCTACATCCTATTCAACTCAACAAGTTATTACAATCCTTGATGTACCCTCTCTTTCCCCCAAAAAATATCTGACATGGAAAATGATGATCTGGAAGTAGATTTATTTCTTGATTTCTGATACTCCTTTTAAAATATTTCATGACTAAGAGGAATTCCTTTGAAAATTATTCCACGACATGGTGTATATTCAGTTGATCTCCAACAATTTTATTAACTCATGAGAAAAAATAAACTAACATGGAAATATTTTTCCACCAATGAGAGGGGCAGGGATGGTATGTGGGATGAGACACCCATAGATGAATATATGAAGAATGATTCAGAGGAATTGGAGTAGATTTTCAAATTCATATTTCATTTGGAAGCCCATATGGATTCATGGACCATTCAAATATAGAGATATCAAGAGTTTTTATATATCCTAAGGTTTGACCTCTCAATGTAATATTCTATATTGGAAACCTTTTAAAAGATAGTTTAAGAGTTGTATCCACTCATAGATACCCTGGATCCCAGGTCATACGGAGAATAAGTGGTGTGGGCAGAATTTCAGTGCTCCATTAATACATCATGTCAGAAACTTTTTGATTTCGCTAGATAGGCTGATAATTTTTTGTTTATATTTACCATTTATTAATTTTTTTTGAGAAATAACAATTAGATAGACACCAAAATGTAGAGATTCCAAATTTTTCATGTTATAAATGAATAGTTATTTTGAACATTATATTTTTTCTTCTAATTATATTTCATTCCTAATATATATGAAATTTCACAAATATGATGTTAGATGAACAATTAATGATACCCATCCTTTGCATAAAATCATGTAAACCAAGATGTTTAGATTAAATCATATTTTATTCCTCTAGAGAAATGCACATGATTTCCCATCAACATGATATTCTACACTGATATGTGTACTACAATTATCTATAAAATACTTGATACAAAAAAATTATAATCTAGGTCAGACATATGTCTTAAAGGGGGAGTTATCCTTCTTTTTATGTCAATAAAAATAGCGATCATAGATTTATTTTTTTGTGAATCCATATATGGGCCTCAGACAATTTGTATCATTTTCATTATATTTCCCTAGATCATTCCTAAGAATTATATATTGAAATTATTATTGGGAAATTTCATTAGTTCGGTTCTTTTCGCTCAAATTTTTTAGCTCAGCAGTCTAGGGAATTTTATCTCATACCTTTTATTGATGTAGTTTAGGATCATTTTGAGTAGAAGATGAGAAGTCATGTAGTTTAAATTCATGCTTCATGGATTTGATCAATAATCAAATAATATGGGTTATACATTCCTGGGATGGCCCAAATACATTAGGATGATGAGTTCCTCCATGGATTTTCCGAGTATCATGAGGACCATTGCTTCTTTAATACAAGAAGGATATGACTATAATTTGTTTGTAAAATCCTTTATTCATTGGTAGAGTTATCAATCAACAATTTATTCTTTATTTTCCAACTATATGTAAGATTTATGGGGGTAATATTGGTTGAGGGAGAAATCATATGAATGATATGTCCACCAAGATAGTATTAATGTGGTATATTTAAGTCATAACACCAATTTTTTAGTCTAGGAATATTGAATGGGGAAGGGTTTCCAATGGTGACCCATAAAAACCTAAGGTTCTGGGTTCTACCATGGTGTTTTCATGGCTCAAAAAGATCAATTTTTCATTCTTAAATGGAGGATATGAATATATTTGGTAGTTTATAGACCTTATACACCAATAGCATGGCCATGAAATGATGACCTCCACTCATTTCCAAGGGATATGAGAGATTTTTGAGGACTCACACGTCTATATGATGAGGTTGGGTTTTGAATTATGGGAAATCCAAGAATGGTTATAGCCCATTAGGGGGTTTTACTTCTTTTAAAACGTAGAATGCCTACACCCTATTGTTTAGAGTCATTGTTTTTGGAAATCAAATGGTTCAGTAATGAAGTACCATGCCCCTTCTTTGAGAAAGGGTGAAAAACATGCTGGCATAATGCCAGGGATGTCAAATCATATTGAATATTCAGTTTACAGTTATTATTAGCCATTGTTAAAAGTGTTCAGGTCATGGGTATACTTTAGGAAAATCATTTCGATAAGAGAATGGAAATCACTAAGGTGATGGGTTCTACCACAGTCACATCAGGGCTCACAAGGATTAGAATTCCCTTATTCATATAGTGACACAATTTTTAAAAAACTATAGCCTCATATGAAGGGTCCATATGAAAAAATATATAGGAAAAAAGGGTCCCTTAAAGCTAGGTATCCTTTTCCAAGGGCCATATAAGATTTATGTTAACATGAGATACTCAAATCCTAAAGTGTTATTTATGGGATATGTAATATAAATTTTAGGTTTGAGGACCTTGAAGGTTGTGTCACAGCCTAGTGAACATGTATCCAAGAAATGAGACATGATAATCTACTAGTCTATCTTTTTTTAGACCATGTGATCTAGTGAGTATGGATTTGAATTTACTTGTGATAAAATTTAGACCATAGGATCATTATTACTCATTTATTTATATAATATTATTTTCCTAAACTCTACTGATTGAGAATTTTTCAAGTGAAATGTGAATTTTTTTTGTCTTCGATTTGGGGTTTTTGATCATAAAAATTGTTGGGCCTATGTCACCATCAGTTTAATCAATTGAGAAGTGGATTATCTGAGTTTTAGAGTTTTTGTTCATTCAAATTTTACCAATGTGTCACCAATTTCAGGTCATGATGCACATGGACCTAATATGAGGGGAATCTTAAACAATAACCCAATTAACAATCCCAGGGTAATGAGTTTTTTTATCCAACGTATGAGTGGGATATAAAAACATTGTAAATCATGGATTGATGTTCTCATATCTGAAGTAATGATATATGAAAATTATTTTAAGATATTCTTAGAATAAACTAATGATCATAGTTATGTAGTGGTGATTTCAGGATCACAAGGATTATATATCTCCTTAGGAAAAGTGACAGATTTCGTTGATGACTACATGAATTTTTACAAGATACATATGTATAAATGTATAGTAAATTAAAGGGTATTTTGACACTAACTTTAAATTTACAATGGAAATGCAAGACTTGTAAAAATCCAATTCACACAATAAATGATGTATGTTTTATGAATTTTGGTGCGGTAAATATTATTGAAACACCCAATACACTTGCTAACTAGTGTTATGATTTTTGGGTCATTTGATAGGGGATTAAAGTGGGTAATGGTGTACATTGTTTTAACATCATATAGTGGGTATGTAGTTGTTCGTGTGTAGTTTAATGACATTCAGAAAGAATGTTTCTCTTGTAGTTTAACTCCATGATGTTAACACATGGGAACTAATGTGAGAAATTGTTCATGATATATTATGTTCATAAAACAAGACGTACACAGATCATACTCGTATTTAGGAAAAATGGGATTGAATGGATTGAACCCTATATAGTTTTGGAATATACCTTGTGTCGGTCTATCCCATATATAGATATGGATAAATATTCATTTTATCATAGCTGTAAAAAACAATCATAGATCTAGGAGACACAACTTATCATTTGAGGATATGAATCAAACCATACATAGTTATTTAATAGAAAACACTATACATAGCTCAAACCCATACACAGGGAGAGGCATTTGTCCTTTTGATTATCATAGCTATACATTAGATTAGAGGTAAGGTAATCACTATGTATCTTGTAATAGTGGGAATAAATCCACATGTTGTTCTTTGAATGATATATCCCTACATATGTAATAACCCAAGCTTTTATTAATAAAAATAATCTTAATATAATTAATTTTCATATTATGTAATCTTTTTATATAAAAAATTCACTTATTTTGATTTATGTTTTTGGATTTTAATATACCGTTATGAATTTTCACCATTGCTAATATTGTATTTAAATAGTGACCACATGATTAGTATCAATATAGGGCTTCAACAAATCCAATTTACACGGAAAATGGAATTTATAGCCTCATCCAGTTGAATTTTTCCATACGAATCCCATTTGTTGATGCTCAGAATGGATGTATCGTCACTAGGATTCTTTCTAGAACAATTCCAAGATATGATTCAACGCATTTAGATTGAACATGACCACCTATGGAAGAAGTGGAAGTTAATAGAGATTACCACCTGAGTGATGTTATCTTAGCCTCCCCAAGAGTTTGTCACTATTGCAGATGTTACCCACAGGTTATATTTGGGTGTTATAAGAACTTATGTCACAAGAACCTAGAAATAGGATAATATTAATTATTTTTTTATTGAATAAATAATATACATTTATTTTATTTTTGTTATATTGTAAATTTTTTTAAAGGCATAAATAATATTTTTATGTTAATATTCAATTAAGAAATCCATTTTTTTAAAATAAATGGTTTTTTTAATTAAATAACATTTTAATAAAATATTATATATAAATTAGTTTTAATTAAATATAAATTATCCTATATTTTTTATGAATACATTTGTAATTTTTTAATGTTCGAAATTAATTTTTTTCAAAACCTATGAATTTTCGATAAATGTCAGTTTTATTTTAAAAGTTAAAATTCACATATTTAGATAATTATTTAGTTAAAATTAATAATATTTATGGAATCAACACAAATAAATTATCCAATGGTTATTTTTTAATAATTTTTCGAGATAGTCAAATTTTTTGGAAACAATTAAACACTTTTTAAATATATAATGTGTTTCATGACATTATAATGACCCAAGAGTGATATAATAAAATACAATAAAAGGAATGTTAGTCCAATTTATGTTTTGACTATAAAAATAAATGATTTTTTATTTTTTTTCATTAATTTTATGGTGACTTAGTGGACCCTCCAAGACTTATAAAACATTTTAAAATTTTCAAATGATTTCCTTGGGAGTGTGAGTCACCTACAAAGAATCTAGCATTATATCATAAACCTTTTGGCCATTAGACTTATAAAATATTTTTTCCACTTCATTTTTTCAAAAACCATGGACATAATCCATGGTTTGGTTTGTGGTTTTTATTAGTTAAATGTGTAGTGCCGAAAAATTAAATAATAATAAATTCCATCTATTCTCCTATATAAAGCCACACAAGCACCCACTTATCTTCTCTCAAAACCCTTTCATAACCTCCATACTATAACAAATTATCTCTCGTATTCTACCTAGGTTCCTTAAACTCTCATTAATCCTCTCTCAAGCCCCTACCAAACCTTTGGAATCGCACTTCTAGGTAAAGGATTTCTTCCTCTCCCATTATTGTCCATGTTTCTTTATGTTGATATTACATTGTATTTTCAATTAAAAATGTTGGGGTATGATTAATCACCTCCACTCTACTTCACTACATATGTTTAAATGATGTGATACCCCACTCTCTCTCATTAATAACTCCCATGTTCACTTGTTATCATGCCGAAATTCCGTAAGGAATTTCACTCTTCTCATTTACATTCAAGAAATTATTTTATATTATGCATCTAAATTTCAATAAATATGTGGTTAAAAATATCTACACAACCCCCTCACATTCGATTACATATATATATGATGATATTCCCCTTTCTCTCTCATTATCTATTTTTATGAGTCCTTATGTCATGCCATTATGCTGTCGAAATTGCACCATACTTTTTCCATGCCAAAGTAATTGTGTTTGAATACCATGACCATTTACCAATCATGAGTATTCACCATTACTATAGAGTTTCATGTAGTAATTAAACATTCCTTTATCATGGAAAAAATAATTATGTTTAATGAATCCATGTTTTATGATCTATTTGGCTCACTAATGCATTAAATGAAATGACTAAGAAGGGTGTGCCCTGGTAGCCCTTCAATGCATTGGGTAAAGATTAGTATCATGATAAATCATGTGAAATGTGTTTTTAATAATTCTAATTCATGTTCAATTAGTGTTTACTCATTCACCACGTTCAGTGATAATTTTATCACGATAATATCATGTTAGAGGGTGTTTCCACATTTCAAACTTATGATAATCATGCTATATCCTGACATTCTATTCCTATTTCTATTATTCTACATTGATATGCCTATTACCTAGCATGTACTATATTCTTCATATTATGAATTGTTTACTCCATTACTACGCTTTATATATCTCCCCGTTTTTATGCATTTCCTATGGTAATCCCATTAAATACTATGTGTGAAGTAATGTGTGTGGTCATGTAAAAGAAGTTTTCAATAAAGATGTGTATTTCATGTTTTGAGTTATTATGTAATGTTAATAAGACCCAAAGACACTATACCTATCGATATTCTATGTTTTAACATGTTAATATGTTATGTAATAAATAATGTTTAAGATTAAAATAAAGAGAAGGGTTGTTATAGTTGGTATCAGTGTATAGGTTAAGTTATTTTTGGGATTCGGATTTGAAAACCCTAGTGAAATCCATAGGGATAATACTATGTATAATTAAAACATTCCTAATATTTTCTGAGTATTGAGATAGTGGATTATCAATAAAATACATCCCTATTTGGATACAAGAAGGTAGAGGTGGCTGTAGCACATATTTATTGAGGGGTAAAACCCGAAAACACTGCTTAGGTCTAGACTCAAACGGGAATTGTTGCATGACAACGGGCCTTTATGCACCTTTTTTCACGACATTCTGGATGGATATTCTCTGGAAAATTAATAATATTAGTAATAAGCATTATTATGGGAAATTATACACCATTGAATATATGTTATCATTTAGATTGTGGGTAACCTATATTGAAGGCTATAAATTTAAAAGTTATGGAAATAAAAGTAATTTACTAGAAATCCATTTTTTTATTGAATTAACCTTTATCTGTTACCACTAACTTTCATTTTGTTCCATAAAATTACAATTAATATAAGGACTCAGGCTAAAAACCTATGAAAAGATCAATGTGATGAATTTTATAATGATATTTTCAATCCGATGGGAGTAGGCATCACAAAAAATTTCACGATACTCATTCACTTAATGAAATATTTGAACATAAATATGTTTTAAGAGGAACATTAAACCTCCTCACCACGAAATAACAAGTTTAAATCGAGAGATTCATGAGAAAAAGGTCTACTATATTTAATGGATCATCTAATCCCTCAATGGATGAACAATGGAACAACTACATTGAGAAGATCTTCTCCACCCTTCAATGTTCCGAACAAGAGAATGTTCTATGAACTACTTATCATATGGAGAGTGAAACTAATCTATAGTGGACATTAATAAAAAAATATTAACCCCCAATAGGGGATCAAGCCGTTGGAATGAAAGGATTTCTAGAAAATGTTTTTTGATAAATATTTTCCTCACACCCTCCGACTTAAGATGGAAAGGGGATTCCTTTCCCTTAAAGATAAAAGTCAACAAATAAATAAGATATTATGATAAAAACATCATATGTCTTTCATGATACACATTATACATTTTCATTACACCTGAATTCAAGTTTCACCAATTATTTGGTGGGATAAAACCTAGTGTACATAAATCCCTAGAGATCCATGACTTCGAGAGCTATGAGTAAACTTTTTTATGTGCCCTCAAGGTCAAAATAGAGATCGAAGAATATCGGGGGTATCATGGGAATAATAAGAGTAAGGTGATTGTTAAATCTGGTGGTCCGATGGATAAATCAAATGGTTCTAAGAAAATACATCACCTTACTTACCAACAGTGAAAGAAAAGAACCCCAGATAATTTCCTAAGGGGGAAAAGAAATGATTTAGGTGTGGAAGGAAAGGGAACATGGACATTAATATATGACAAGAAAAAACCCACTATTGTGATAGAGGAGAGGAACATCCATTCATCCCTCAACGTGTTTTTCATTACTTCAATTAAAAAGAACCACTACACTTTGAAAACTGGTTCCCTAAGCCATCGCTTTTTGGAGGCAACCAAAAATCTCCAATGAAACAAGGAAGAGATTTTTCCATCACTACCTTTAAATTGAATCACAAAAAAGAAGTAATTAAAGGTATTATAGTAATTCACTAAATAATATCAAATGTAATTTTTCATTCTAGTTCTAAAAATTCATTTATATCCCAAAATATTAGTAGAAAAATCCCAACACAACCAATAATCATGGAAGTAAACATGTCTGTGAGAACCGAAAATGAGGAAATCATTTCAACCGATGAATAAAACTCATCCCCTATAATAATTTGTAGATTTAACTTCCTGATGATCCTCTTCATACTCACTCTGGTACAATTTTATGTAATTCATGTAATGGATTGGCTTTCCTTATATAGAGCCAACCTAAATTTTCGTGAGAGGGAAATCACTCTCCCTATGGCGAATCAACTAATGATTATGTACAAGTTCTACGAGGAGGATGAATCTTCTTTAGCACCAACATCTCAAGAATTGATGTCAATTACCTATGAGAATGTGTATCATGGTCATATTATTGAGTCTAAGGAAGCAACCATCCTCGATGACATCCCTATTTTTTTGGAATTCACTAACGTGTTTCTTGAATAATTTCCATGTCTTCCTCCTAGAACAGATGTTGAATTCTCAATAGATATTATAACTAGGGAATTTATAATATCCAAAAAAATTATAGAATGGTTGTGGTAGATATTGAGGAGCTTGAGAAACAACTACATAAGAATCAGGATAAATGGTTTATCCACCCTAGTGCTTCGCCATGGGGTGCACCTGTCCTCGTCGTCATGAGGAAGAATGGCTTATTGCTCCCTTGCATTAATTATCATGATCTCAACAATATCACGATATGGAAAATGTATCCTCCACCAAAAAATGAGGACTTGGTCGATCAGCTACATGGGGAACCATACTTCTCTAAGGACGATTTATGGTTGAGATATTATCATGTATGGGTGAAGAAGGAGGATATCCCTGTGACTGATTTTTGTAAAACATATTAGCTCTATGAATTCATAATAATGCATTTCAAACTCACTAATGCTATAGAAATCACCATGGACATGATGAATAGAGTCTTTATAGATTACCATGACAAATTAGTGATAGTTATTATAGACCATATTCTCATATACTGCAAAACGAAAGAGCATGAGGAGCATCTAAGCACTGTACTAGAGACCTTGTGAAAGGATAAGCTCTATGAAAAGTTCATCAAGTGTGAGTTCTAGTTGAATGAGGTTTCATTCGTGGGTCATATCATCAAAATAAATGGGATATCTATAGATCCCTCCAAGACAGTTCTGATTGAGTGATGACTGAGAACAACATCGGTAACAAGTATATGTAGCTTCTAGGGGTTATCTAGATATTATTGCCAATTTTTGAGAAATATCTCATAATTTTCCGTCCCTCCTTCCAGGCTAACTCAAAATGGATTAATGATTTCATGGAGTGATGAATTCAAATATAGCATCAAGGATATGAAACGGAGGATTATCACTGTGCTTGTGCTCTCACTACCCACAAGTGGAGAACTTTTGGTGGTATTTTGTGATACGTTGAAGAAGGTCCTAGGATATGTGTTGATGAAAAATGACAAAGTAATTTTATTTTCTTCAAGGAAATTGATTTTTCGTGGGAAAAAATATCCAATATATGATCTTGAGTTTTCTATAGGAATCATCAATTTAAAAATTTGGCGACATTACCTCCTTGGGGAGAACTATGAAATATACATGGATCCCAACATCCCCAAGTATATATTCACATAGAAGGAGTGGAATATGTGAAAACGAATATATATATGGTTGATCAAAGACTATGACTTCTCAATCCATTTCCTCCCTCGTAGAGTGAACTAGGTAGATGATTCTCAAAGTAGAAAGGACCCATCAATTCTATATTTGATGATAATTGAAAAGGACATAATATTTTTAGATTTGATTTTGATGGAAATGGTAATCATAATGAAAGGAACAAAATGAATTCCTTCACAAATGATTGCTCAACCATATATTTTGGAAATGTAAAAGGATGCTCTAAAGTATGATGTGGGAATTAAGAAGAATGTGGAAACTATCAAAAAAGTGAAATCCTTCGAGTTCAATGTTAATGAAGAAGGAATTGTGAGATTTGGGTCAAAAATATGTGTTTCATCAAATCCTAAGTTAAATAAATAACATTTGGATGATTCCCATAGCTCAAATTTCTCCATTCAACCATGAAACAAAATTTTTTATTGAGGTCTCCAAGAACTTTGTTGGTGGGATAACATGAAGAAGGTTTTGTAGGATTATACATCCAAGTGCTTAGTATGCCAACATGTGTAGGTTGAAGGTAGATGTATAAGGATAGGATGAAACCATTACTCATACAAACATATAAATGGGAGAAAATCGCAATGGAAATTGTCACTGGACATCAGAAGACATCAAAATGAAACAATGCTATCTGGGTTATTGTGAATCGTGATACAAAGACTTCACACTTCATTTAAATTCAAGAGGATTTATCATTGGATCAACTAGAACAGATATTAATCATAACAGTAGTATGGATGCATGGATTACCACTATATATTGTATCTGATCATGATCTATGATTCACCATTATGTTCTGGAAAAGTCTTCATCATGCTCTGAATACTGAGCTGAACTTCAGTTCTGCTTATCATCCTTAAATTGATGTCCAACCTGAGTGGACTATCCAAACACTTGAGAACATGTTGATATAATTCTCAATGGACTTAAATATTGGATGGGATCAACATTTTCCTCTGGTTGAGTTCTCTTATAATAAAATTTTACACTCAAACATCCAAATAGATCTATATAAATCCCTTTATGGGAAGAGGATCAGAACACCGGTGTGTTGGGATAAAGTTTGGGAGTAAAAACTCCTGGGTCTAGAAAAGGTAAAAGAAATTGTAGAGAGGGGTAAGACCATCCAGAATCACATTAATGATACTCATATTCTATGAAACAACTATGCTGATAATCATTAATGAGACCTAGAGTTTGATGTTGGAGACATAGTATTCCTCCATGTATTGTTGTGAAAGAGAATTATGAGATTTGGGAAGAAGGGAACGCTTTTTCCAAGGTATATCAGCTCTTTTGAGATCCTTTGTCGCAATATAGCAGTGGCCAATCGACTAGAACTCCAACCGAACCTATCTCAAGTACATGATGTATTTCATGATTCACTCTTAAGGAAGTACATACCTGAACCATCGCATGAACTAAATCCAGAGGTGGTACAATTGAAGAATGACCTCTCCTATGAAGAGAATTCGGTGAAGATCATAGATAGTAGGGAAATTGTTATACGAAATAAAAAAATTCCCCTTATCAAGGTGCTGTCAATAAACCACAAGTTTTAAGAAGCAATGTGGGAATCAAAAAAAGTGATGATGCAGAGCTCCCATCATCAGTTTTAGATGTGTAAAATGAAATTTCAAGGGGAACCTTTCTTAGAGGGGGAAGATTGTAATCACCAAAAAATTTATTAACAAAAATTAATCTTGATCTAAGTAAAATTGTTATTATTTAAAATGGTTATATAACATATTCACTTCCATAGTTTTATGTTTTTGGATTTTAAAATACTTTTATGAATTGTTACCGTTCCTAATATAGTTATTGAATAGTGACCACATGAATAGTATAAATATAGGGCTTAACAAATCTAATTTACTCAGAAAAATGAAGCGATGGTCTCATCCAGTAAAATTTATCCATATAAATCCCATTTTTGGGATATCTAAAAGGAGGTATCATCACTATGCTTTTCTCTAGACCAATCCCAAGCCAGGAATCAACACATTAATCTTGAATGGAACTACTTATGGGATAAGTGAAATGTAATAGTGATTACCACCCGAGTGATGTTAACTAAGCCTCCCCAAGAGTCTATCACCATCACACACCTTGCCATTATGTCATATGTGAGAGTTATATGTGGTTATGTAACATAAATCAAACACTATGATTATGTGCATTATTTTTGGATATAATAAATAATATATATTTATTTTATTATTGTTACCTTGTAAATAGTTTTTAAAGCACAAACAATATTTTTTCATTGGTATTATATTAAGAAATCGATTTCGAGGAATTAATGGATTTTTTAATTAAATAATATTTTAATTAAATATTATCAATAATTTCATTTTTATTATATATAACTAATCATATATTTTTTAGGAATACAATTGCAATTTTTATTAAGGTTTATATTTTTTTTTCTCAAAACTCGTAAATTTTTTATAAATGCTGGATTTTAATTTATAAAAAATCACATATTTAAAAAATTATTTAGGTAATATGTATATTAGTTTTGGAATCAGGACATCTAAATTATCAAACATGAATTTTTCATTATTTTCTGAGACAACTGAATTTCTGCGTAAAAATTAATTACCCTTTAAATATATAATTTGTTTTATTACATCATAACAACTCAATAGTGATATAATAATATAATTTAAAAGGTATGTTCGACCAATATATGTTTTAACTTTAAAAAATGAGAATTTATATTTTTTTAATTAATTTTATGGTGCCTTAGTAGAACCTACAAGAGATATAAAACATTTTAAATTTTAAAATAATTTCAATGAGAGTGTGACTCACCTCCACTTATGCTAGAAAAAAATTAATACGTTCGGCCATTGACCTTATAAATTAATGTTTTTCACTCCCCTATGGAAACCCCAGGGGAACAGACCATTGGTTGGTGTGGGGTTTTTATTAGGTTAAGGTGTAGTGGCCAAAACCTAAACAATAAATAATTATTTTTCTTTTCCTATATAAACCCATCCAATATCCCACATCTCTTCACTCAAACCCCTTAGAGTGCATACCTACTCTTCCCTCATTTTCCATGTATCCACCAAAGGTGCCGAAATCTCCCAATAATCCTCTCTCAAGCCCCTCCCTAGCCTTTCTGATCACACTTCCATGTAAGGAATTTCTTCCTCTCTCATTTTTGTCAATGTTTCATTATGTTGTTATACACTTATATTTTCAATTAAAAATGTTGGGGTATGATTTAAAAACTCCAATATACTTCCATTCTAATTGTTTAATGATGATAGAACCCTTTCCCTCTCATTAATTCTCCCCATGTACACCCATTTCCATGCGGAAATTCCGTAATGAATTTCTCTCTTCTCATTTTATTTCAAGACGTTCTTCTATATTATGAACCTAAATTCCACTACATATGTTGGGGCATGTATCTACCTGACCCCATTACTGTTCATTTTAGGTACATATTTTGAGATACATATTTTGTTCTCATCAACCATTTTTATGAATCCTACTTTCACACCATTATACTGCAAAAATTTCACAGCGATATTCCAAGACAAAGTCATAACTATCAAGGTTATTATAAAATAATATAGAGTTTCATGTATGAATTCCATATTCCTTTATCATTGAATAAATTATTATTCTTAACGAATCCAGGTTGTATGATCTATGTGGCACACTGATGGATGAAATGAAATGATTAAAAATATTTCACCCTGATAGCGCTCCAAAGCATTGGGTAAAGATAAGTATCATGATACATCATGTAAAATAATGTTTTACTCATGATAATTCATGTCAAATGAGGTTTTACACATGAACCATGTGCAATGATCCTTGGATCATGCTAATATCATGTTAAATGTTGTTGCCACATTTCCAACTTATGACAATCATGTACTATCATGACTTTATGTTCATGTTTCTCTTATTCTACATTGAAATGAATATTTCCTTACATGTAATTTATTCTTCATTTTATTCCTTGTTCACCCCCTTACTAGGAAATATAACTCATATTTTTCTTATCAGTGTCATCATGTTTTCCCATGCAATGATAAGTATGAAAAAATGTGTGGGGTCAGGTAAAATCAGTTTTCAATAATGATGTATGTTTCATGTTTTATGTTGTTATGTAATGTTACTAATCCCCAAAGACCCTAGACCACTCGATCATCTATGTTGTATAAAGTGAATATTTTATGTAATTCATTATGTTTAAGTGTGAAATAAATCTAAGGGTTGTTATAACATAGGTATGATCAATATGTATATTTAGAATATACTCTTACTAATATTACTAAGCTCACATGATCTATGGGTATTGTGAGAAACAAATACTAGAAAAGGTTCTCCATGACATGGTGGAAAATAGAGAAATCATAGTGTTATTTTGTACTATAATGCGACTACTCCCAGATTTAGGATCCCTAAATCCTTGAATATCCCATTAAAATTAGATCCAATATATAAATAGTTCCATAAACCCATGAAATTCAATGTCCTACTATAATGAATTTCATCATGCAGTTTAATGCCATGCAGTAAGGATGCGGGTCACCTTCTATGAAGTATGTGGAATGTTGTGATTGTTCCCAATAATGGTGATATGGGAATCACTGTGTATCCTATGATGGAAGGAATAAATCCACACATAGTTCTTAGATGAGAAGATTACCTATATGGATTTGTCTCTTACATACAATTACTTCATCTTTCTTTTTTGTTGATATACCTCATGTTCCATGATTCTTTGGTGAGACAACGGTTCCATGCATTTTAACTTTTTGTGTTCGGGAATTCATATGTGAAATTTATCATCTTTCAATAAGGACAATATAAGTGATATTTTTTATCATGAGTTAAGGACAAGAAAAATTGTGCTATAAAATATATTTATGTAAGTAAAAACTCCGTATATTTTACAATCATATTCTTAGAAAAAAAATATGATATCAATTTTAATATATTATTTCCATGAAAAACTCCACATAAAATAACTTCATGTGTTCAGTATGAAAGATTCAATGCATTTTAAAGTCATAATGACAAGATGAACTCTGTATAGTTCAATGTCATGTGGTGAAGATAAATCTTTTAATTAACATAACTTAAATAATACATATGATGCATTATAAATAATATGAATGTTATTTCTTGATAAACCATAAATTTTTTAGAGGTGTGATGTTCTCCCCTTCAATAATGGACAACGAGTTATCTTTATTGTGATAGACCATGTGTGTAACATAAGGGAAATACCTTTTGGGTTATGTCTTTAAAGGCTTCATTCTTGTTTTCTTTATAGTTTTTTGATCCAACACTAGTTATTCATAGAAGAATTAATTGAGAAAAACCTTCTTATTGAAGTATGAAACGATCTATTTATCATGGAATTAAAGGTTTCATAATGTACAAAACCTTCTCTCATGGAGCCACTCTAATTCATTAACCTAAATATTCAATTTTACATCCCATGAGAGTTTTCCACAAATGGCTATCTATAAAGAAGGTAGTTGGACATCAATGTGTAACACAACCTCAATAATGTACACCAATTAATATGGATTTTCTTCTATAGTTGTACTATTGGTGTTATGGTAAGCTTAAAAATCATGGAGGAGTTTGTCAATCCATGACTTCTAGTCCCTATTCACCATCATCTAGTTAATATTTGACCTAATCTTTTTAAAGGAATTAGTCTAACTATTTGATAATATTTGATTTATATATGGGATATTGGAATCAATATGGTACTCTAGTAAAAATTTACACAACTATATAGAACAGATGTTGGTGCCCATTTCTGCTAGTATTATGTGAAGGATAGTGAACTTTATGATGGTATGGGGAATTATGATTCCGATGATCTTATTAATCCTGAATTCATTAATGGGTATTTCCTTATCCCACTTAAAGAATAATTAATTAGTAGAAAAGATTTAATTGAACTAAATTGCTTTGTATGGGTTATATGGCCCCACAATAGTCCTTCCCCATTTGAAAAACAACCATGAATAATTAGATGTATGCAGAAATAGTGGCGGTTGATGGATTAATTTTGAATGGATCTAGAATTCATGACATATCTCGATGAATTCCACATAGTATAGTATCATGATTTATAAGTAGTAACCCATCCAGATGATTTGGTGGTAGATAATTTCCCTAGACTGATGAGTGCTCCAAGAGAATGTGTGGACTCCTCCATGACTTTTGGAATCACAAATTCAACTATGCATCAGATGAGGATTCCTTATAATACATTATTTTATAGGGATTTGAGCTCATTTGGACTATCCCATATGGTATGATTCACTACTCACCATTTAATCTGTTTACCTCAGGCTTGAACTGTGGAGAGGGTTAAATTTTGGAGGTAACCAATTATGGGAACCATCAATATAATATTATATACTAGTTCATCTTATTATGGGGAAGTGTTGACATGATTGGTTTATTCTATATCACAAATGAAGTTATATGAGACCATTATTCAGTGTGTGATATAGAAGATTGATTCTCCTTAATTTGGGCTATCCAAGGCTGTGGCTACATTGGCCAATATGTCAAAACCAGAATTTTGTGATTAGTGAAGATGATGAAATGTGGGATAAAAAGAGAACAACTCCATTATTTCCTTTATATATATAGGGGTAAGGTCTAGTTTTTTCATTATGATGGAATATTATCCATTGATCTGAATTATCCATAACTATTAATATCCATTGATATTCTTGTAGTCTATCTATTGTTGTGAATTTAATGGAGAGATATGCCACAATGAAAAATTCCATGGATTTCCCTTTCTCGTACTATTGTGAAAAAAACTGAATGACATTCTATTTTTGAATGACAATACAATGGTGCAAACATTCAGTCAATAGGGGATGACAAATGATGTACTATAAATGATCAATAAGAGAGAAGATGTTTACTTTGTGGTGCTATAAGTAGTTCCTCAACATCATCATTGAAAATATGAGTGTGAGTAATTTCTTCTTGACATTAGTGTATAGGGATATCATAATTATAATAATCAGTTTAGGTAGTAGAAAATACTCTATCTACCTTCATAAATCTTCTATGTGATGAGGGTTCTTATGAGCATCCCACGGTGGAATCATATTAGAAGAGTCAATTCCCTTTCACTAGTGGCATCAAGGCCGAGGTGTGTAGTAGGTACTGCTTGAGACTGTCAATATATTCTTGGGGGTTCATGTTCCATTTATAGGTGATTCCCTTTTTCATTTTCTTTGTGAAGGGGGGTAGATTTTCTGACCAAGTTTTATATGAAGCTTCAAATGCAACAAGGTTCCATTGTAGATCCCATAGAGTTTTGATATTCTTGGGGGTGAAATTTATTGAACAATTTTTAATGTTCAATACTCAATGTGGTAGAAAATTAATTCAAAGCCATGAAACATCCATGATGTTACACCAAAATTTCATTTTAGTGGATACATATTTAGATTCTTATTCCATATAATTTCATAGACTGCCTAAATACCCTTGATGTGATCACATCATTATTTGAATTTTACCATGAGGTTTTCAATTAATCATTCATCTATTCATCCTAGTAATGAATTAATTATATGATTCATTAGACACTGATAGGTGGAATCAACACTTTTAAGGAAAATGGAATAACTTGATAGTGGAAAATCGATAGGATTCTCTGAAGGTAGTGGCTTCCACATATTATTTGGCCAGTATTATGAAATTGTACCCTGACTATCAGTATATAACGAAAATTATCTAGAAGTTTAAAGTTTATTTGATAAAGAGTTTTATGATCATTTACTAGAAATCAACCGATGATAAATATCAATTATGTTATTTTAAATCGAAGAATACCCAAATATTCTTACTATTCTTCTTATCAGGGATTATTTTGTTGAGTCATCTTGTGCATTTCACTTCTCAGAGAAATTTTGATTTAATCAATTTATTATCTTCTTCGTCTACATTTGTTTCATGAGAGGGGTACATCCTCCTAGATGCCTATTTGAAATCTTGTTGGTCATTAAGTATGAAGCGATAGTTTGAATCTACATGTGGGCTTATTTTTTGAATTTTAGTATAATTACAAATAAACACACATAAGTGTTTATTTATAAATTTTATTTACATATTTTGATCCTTGATAGGCATGGAAACAATAATTAGTATATGCCATGGATAGTCATCCTTCCTAATATTTACCTACCAAATATCATAAATTGTGGTTGATATTTCTTCTTGAATAGATGAGGAGTTTTCCTGAGGTCATCCTCATATTTTTAAACGTCTGAGAGTGTGGATGAATTTTTAGATGATGTTGGTAGGCTAGACGAATCTCTATAACTTTCAAGGTGAGAGTGTCCATAAGAAAAGAAATTATAATACCATGATATCAAAGTAATTGTAAAGAGATTCCGTAGATGGTTAAATCTTACACTGTCACATGGGAAAGATGTATCTTGGACATTTAGAATCAGGTTTATTTCCTCAACTAGATTTATGTGGAGAATATAGTAACTATTAAACACAAATCTAGGATTTTATGGGATGTCCCCAAAATTTTATGGGATACATCCTTTATATCATCATCCAAAATTGGTTATTTCCCTTCCCTTTTGTATTAAACTTCCAGATAATATGCGTCATCAAAATTATCGAAGGGGGTACTGCCACTATGGAGTATGTGAACCATTCCATTGATGAGGCACTTCAAACACTAATGGAATTCTCAGGGTGCTTCCATGTGGCATAGAATCCAAGGCCATACAATTAAGACATTGTATGTGATGTCTTACTGGATAACAATAAGATCAGTGTTTGATGTGAGATCTCAAAAATTAGCTTTTAGTTAGATCATCCCAAGACATCATTTCTCATGATTTATAAATCTTGGAATTTATATCTTTTTGGGATACAAATATGCTCCATTATACCCAAATCATTGTAGGGTTTGAATCGGGATGAGTTTTATCCCAAAACAATTGTTAATTAGATCCCTTTAGATTTTGACATTATCGAGTCTTCTCGAAATATAAAAAGGTTTAATGTGTCCCTTGATAACCTATTCCCAATCATGGTTTACAATTAATATGGAGTCATGGAATTCTTCTGGTTTGGTCTCCACGTGGAAGACCTTGATTACAAAATTTTTTATGATCTTTTATGGTATATAGTGGGATTAAATGAGTTCCACTATGTGTTATTTTGAAATATGAAGTGCATCTAGTATTGGTTACATGGGTAGGAAAACCACTAGCTATTTCAAAATGTCAAATTTTGTACTTGAATTTGGATCTTTATAAGATGGGGTTGATCCTAGTTATGTGGATCAGGAACTAGGAAATCATAGGTACATGGTCCTGGTTCTTTTTCAATGATCATGGGATCATCTGCCTCCAGTGGAAAATGTTGTTGCATCCTTCCCTGTTTTTTAGGATGATTATATAATCACACCCCAACTTGGAAGTCAGGATAGATAATTGTGTGCATACGACCACTATATGGTTCTGGGAAACCAAAATATCACTTCTGGGATTGCGAGAATTCTTTTCCCCAATACTCAATGGGATATATGACCTATTATGGTAAGTGATCACAATATTGGGTCCGACTACACATTTTTGGCCACATATACCTTAGATCATCTACCTGTGGACCCATGTTCCCTAGTTAGGTGTCTGGAACTCATTCTCATAGGCATAATCATGATTAAATAATGGTTCTATCAATTGTATCACATTGAAAGAATAGAAAATGAGATCTTAATATTATATGAATTACCTATGGTGGGGGTGATTATGCTTTAATTTTTTTATGGAAGAAATATGTAAGAGTAAGGTTTTATTTTGGAGTAAAAATTGAATCTTCCAATTATGTCTCTTCCAACATCATACGACCACATCCAGCTTATGGATACATATAATTGGTATCCTTATTTGTTAATGGAACTGTTGAAGGGCTATAATGTTTTACTTATAGGTTGTAATGAAATAAGTAAAATATAATTCTAATCATCTAGTTGATGAACTTATTATTTCCCAAGGAAGGAATATTCTCTGCATCGCCTTCTTATTTTGAATGGGTATTGTTTTATAAAAACACTATATTTGGGGAATTATACAATGTCCCCTATTCAGACTCGACCATGAATATGATAACTCCATTCAAGAAAAAAATCAGGTGTATTTGGACACAACCTTCTAAATAATGTTATTTATTCGAAATGATCAGTGAGGTTAACCTCCTGGGATTCCTGGGATGTGGTAGCTTGACAATGTTATTATCCATGGTCAGAAATAAATAACTGGGGAATTTATTATTGAATGATGTTTATGTTTAATTAATTAGTTACTAAAATCATGTGTGAACGTAATACATTATTTCTTCTGCTCTAAAGAGATTTAGTGGATAATTTTAACTCTACATTTGGTGAGGGAGATTCTATACCTACCCATGTCCTTTAATGGAAACTGTTGTCGGTTTGAGGTTAACAATAGTTGTTTTTGATTTTCCAAGAATTTTTCACCATGATAAGGACGTGATTTATGATTTAGATTAGGTCTACTGATTGATGTCTTAAAGATGTTGTTCCATTTCAATAAACTTAAGGAATCAACATAAGTACTTCTTTTCCAATAAGGTGTGTCTGAATCTCATTCTAGATATTTTGATATATATTTTAATTAGTTTTTCCTATGATAGAGGGGTATTGAAGGAATATTTAAAACCTTAACAATAAAATATAATGTCAAGAACCAAATAATTTTCATGTTTCTGGGAGTTCTTCAGGTTAATAATTGTTATTTTCGATACTGTGGAGCAGAATTGGTAAAGGAATTGTCGATGAAGATCTTCCCATCCTACAAAAAATCGTGTATCAAGTCTTATGTACCAAATTAGGGCCCTCCATTTCAAAAAAATGACACAAAAAATTATATTTGACACATCTTATTGATCTTGAGGGTCCATCATCATCTCATATTAGGAAAATAATTTCATGAGATGTTTTATGGGGTCTCATGTTCCATCAAAGTTGTAGAAGGTATGATTACTGACATTTGTTGTTGGCATAGTATCATACACCCTTATGGGATATGATTACTTATTAGGATTCAAAGATGAAAGTATCCCTTCCATAGGTTTTTTCATAGTATCATGGGACTCCATGAATTTCAGAAATTCAAGAGGAAAAATTGTATGGGCCACCACCCATCAACAGTGGAATGAAATGACATGATGTGGTTTTCCTATTTTAAAATTTTACTAAATATTGACTCCTATAATTTCATAATGACTACCCTGGTGGGGGAGTGGATACAGTCCTAATGAAGGGATGCGAATATTTTTGAATTCTCATTTATGTAGAAAACCTATATGGATCTAGAGAGATCTTGATGCTAAGATGCTACTCCTATTAGTGGATCTTATATAAGAGAAAGAATATTTATCTCTTCATGAAGATGAAACACAGAGAGAATGTTTCCACAATGTTTCTCCTAATTGATTTATATGATATTTTATATTTAATTCTTATATTGTAAAATTTATTCTTCCATGTAAGTATTTTCAATTATAAAAAGAGATGATTGGGATGTAGCCACACACTTCCCTTTATCTTTGGTAGTGTTCTGCCTTTGAAGTAGCCACTCAATATTTCGAGGTTATATCTTTCGGAGAAACCTCTAAGTTCGGGTATGTGTAGATTTAGATGTCTCATCACTATCCCCACCACTTGGGGATGTTCTTCCATGTTATGACCATTTATATTTACATCTCGATCCAAATTATTATGTGTTTTTATTATGATGATATTTTCTGAGTTGTATCATGATATGGTAATTGTTCCATTACATTTGACGCTACATGAAGATTCATAATTTAGTTTATTATATATCTTCCATGATCCATTAGACATATTGGGCATATTTATCTTATGAAACTAATTGGTTTTGATTTCAAAATCCATATACGCTTCCTATATTGCCTTGTGAGTATTGACCTTGGCGGATTTTTTTATCATGGTTATGGAACGGTCTCCAAATTGAGGATTTTTTTGTGGAATGAGGAAAATGTGTAATTCCAACCATTGGTATTTCTCCACCAAAACTACATAAGTTTGGTTCTATTTACTGTGATGATGATGAATATACAACTATCCTATGAGTTGGGGACTATTCAGGTCCAGTATTGGAATTGACTGATAATGTTGCTAAGGATCCAATTATTCTAGTTGGGGGTTTTATGACTACTAGTTTGGAAATTTTGTTGCAAAGGTACCCACCCTACTGTGATGGGGTCGATCTGGAACAACTATGTATTTCCCCATGATCATCTCGGAGGATGATGAACTTGGTGGTGGATATTGATATATAAATTCCTTAGCCCAGTGGGATAAGGTTTTTCTTTAACTACATATGATATTCAAGGAATCCCCTTGACAATTGATGATATGAGGGGTTTAGGTTTTCATAGATATTCCTCTAGACCATTTATTCATGTTCTATCATGGATGGTTGATACAGAAGATACCACAATCACCTGTTTGATGTGGCACAACAATGATCGTGTGGTTATCGGGTGAAATGGTAGCCCTTTCAGGAGTTAGTATCTAGGGGAAGTTGATGAGCTGGTCACAAATTCATATTTTGTTTATAAAATTCATTATCATTTCTTTGAGGGTACCACTTTAATGATTTGAAATCTATCATATCTATTTGTTCATGGATTCTTGAAACATTTTATGTGGAGGAATTCGTTTGTAGTGACCAACTTTCTCACACATACATAGTACCTTAATTTAAAAGAAGGTATTGATATTAAATGAAGTTATATATATGGGGTTATTTTATTCCATGAGTGTAGTGTTATGTATCATAAATAAATCCCCCCATATTCATATTTGGATGCATTATTTGGATTTGGAGATCAACATCCTAATAGTTGTGATGCATCGGAGGAAAGAATGTATAATATTTATGTTGTGATATTCTATTATTGGATCTTTAACCATGGAGATAGTATAAGTTATAGCTAATAACAATTAATATTGATGGTTAGATGGTGTCCCATATATCCCGAATAAGAGATATTATTAGAATTTAATAACTAATGATTTACCAACATATTTTGGTGTAGATAAGGCATGAATTTCATTTATACCTCATCTGGGATCTTATAGTAAGAAGCGGGGAGGGTATAGAACATGGTGGAAAGATGTATTATAGAAAAATTTATGCATTTTTTAGTGTTGTCCTCCACATCATCACACATGCACACCATTATCTGATTATACTACATATGATTTTTTTTTAGCATCACCTGCAGACTAAATGGTGTCTTACTAAATGTTTTTGGGAAATAATATTTTGTAACCTTGATGTTTCAAGAACCTATATATATTATAGTGAATGAATTATGAAAACCTATCTATATATAGGTTTTTGGGAAAGGAGATTATTTACTTATTTGTGGGAGATATCTCCATGGTGAGGTTGACTAGGGCGGATGTTAGGAGTAGAGTCCATAAGCTCTGCCTCCACACTACCACAAGGAGGAATATAATTATAATGTTAAACGTTTTCCTCTATGTAAGAGTTGGTATACCCCTGGGTTATTTTTAGTGTGTCTCTAATGAATTCAATGACATTGACATTGATCATATTTGGGATATGGGCCACATTCTACATCTTGGCAAAAATGTGTTGACCTTCTTTTTGTAGGTGTGATATGATATGAGCCTATTATATAATGGTTTCTAGAAGTTTTTGAAAACCATATGGTGATATGGGGATATAGTCCCATAATTGAGAAGATACCGTGATATGACAATGAGCATTATAATTAATAGAAAAAATACAAGCTCTCTCTAAGGCATGTGCTGCTCTCACATGGTGAAACTTGGCCAAAACTATGATAGGAGTCTGATCATGAGCCTTTGGAATATTACACTAGACATTGTTGACATAAATATGATCATATCATGTAATGACCCAAAGATTCTTTAACGGAAAATCCCTCTTGATCCAGTTAAATGGCTCTTTTTAAAAAATGTTTTTATAAGATGTCAACTTCATTCATTTTATGGTATGAATTATGATCGTTGTTAATATAGCCGTTGAATAGTGATCACTTGATTAGTATAAATATAAGGCATTAACGAACCCAATTTTACTCAGAAAAAGGAAGAGATGGCCTCATACAGTAGAATTGCCCCATACGAAGCCCATTTGTCGGAGCTCGGAAAAGACGTGGCATCCATGGGCTTCACCATTGACCAAGCCCAATCCGAGCTTCATTATGTCAAGCTCGAACGTGACCGTCTACGGTAAAATTGGAAGTTGATTGAAATTACTACTCGAGTGATGTTATCCGAACCACCCCAAGAGTCTATCACCATCGCACACCTTACACATAGGTCTTATGCGGCTGTTTTAAGGGGTTATGTAACAAATAAGTAGTACTATGTTCTTGTACAGTATTTTTTGTATATAATAATGAATATAATTACTAGTCATTTTTGATACACTGTAAATATTTTTTAAAGTACTAATGGTGTTTTTAGTTATTATTTAATTAAAAAATCTATTTTATTAAATTAAGGGATTTTTGAAATAAATAATATTTTAATAAAATAATAATATTATTAGTAAATTAGTTTTTATTATATATAAATGATCTTATAATTTTATGAATGCAATTAATATTTTTATTAAGGTTTGAAAGCCATTTCTGTTAAAACCCGTGAATTTTCGAAAAATATCAGTTTTTATTTTAAAAGTTAAAATTCACATATTTAGGAAATTTTTTAGATAAAATAAATGTCATTTCTGGAATCAGGACGTCAAAATTATCCAACAATGAATTTATCATAATTTTCTGGGACAGTCAAATTTTTGGGAAAAAATGAAATACCGTTTAAATATATAATGTGGTTTATGAAATCATAATGACCCAATGGTGATGTAATAAAATACAATAATCCATATGTCCGGCCAATATATGTTTTATCATTTAAATAATGTGATTTTGGGTTTGTTTGACTTACTTTTCAATGCATTAATGAACCCCTCAAGACATATTCAACACTTTGCTTTTTTAAATTAATTTCCATGGGAGTGTGACTCACCTCCACATAAGCAACCCTACTATTTTAATAACCTAGGACCTTGGCCTTGTAAAATACTTTTTTCCTCTTTCCTTTTCCAGAAACCATGGGAAAAACCATGGGATGGTTTGTGGTTTGGATTAGTTTAATATAAGGGGTCCAAAACCTAAATAATAAAGAATTCTCTCACCTTTCCTATATAAACCCACGCAAGCTCCCACTTCCTCCTCACTAAAATCCCTTGGTGTTCGTCCAACCTCTACCCTACTCTTTCTATAATCCTCCCATGGTTCCCTAATCTCCCAATAAGCCTCTCACAAGCCTCTCACAAGCCTCTCTCTAGCCTTTGGAAGCACACTTCCATGTAAGGGTTTTTTCTTCCTTTCTCCTTTTTGTCAATTTTCATTAAGTTGTATTGCCCTTTCAATTTCAATTATGAATGTTGGGGTATGGTTTCACAACTCCCCCATACTTCCCTCTTATTTTTTTAATGATGGGATACCCCTTTCTCTCTCATTAAATGCCTCCCATGTACACACGTTACTATGCCGAAATTCCGAAAGGAACTTCTCTCTGTTCTTTTAAATTCAAGAAATACTTTTGTATCATGAATATAAATTACACTTAAATTGTTGGTACATGTATATATATGGACTCCTTACTGCCAATTACATGTAAATATGATGAGGAACCCCTTTCTCTCTCATCAACCATTTTTTATGAATTCTTATGTCACGCTGTTACGCTGCCGAAATCACACGGATTTTCTAAGCTAATGCCATTGTGTAGTGGATACCATTCCCATTTATCCATCAAGGGTATTCACCTTTATGCACATTTACTTATTGATTAAAAAGTTTCATGTATGAATTACACATTCCATTATCATGTAATAAATGATTATGTTTTATGAATCCATGTTTTATGATTTATGTGGCACACTTACGCATGAAATTAAATGTTTAAGATGGGTGCACCCTTATAGCGTTCTAATGCATTGGGTAAAGTATAGTATTATGATACGTTATGTTGAATGAGTGTTGACTCATGCTAATTCAAGTGCGACGAGGGTTTACTCGTGCTTCATGTGCAATGAGGGCTCACTCATTCTCCATGTGCAATGAGCCTTGGCTCATGCTAATTCAAGGATAAGTGTTGTTGCCACATTTCCATGTTATGATTATCATGCTTTATCATGCCTTTATGTTAATATTTCTCTTATGGTCTATTGACATGCCTATTTCCTTACATGTATTGTACTCCTCATTTTATTCCATGTGTACTCCCTTACTGGGCTTTATAGCTCAGCCTTTTCTTATGCATGTCCTCAGGTTATCCCATGTAATGCTAAGTACGAGGGAATGTAGTGGTCATGTAAAGTATGTTTTCAATAAAGATGTTGTATTTAATTTTTTAAGTTTTTATGTAATGATCCTAATCCCCAAAGACACTAAACCTCTCTTTCTTCTTTGTTGTATCTAGTGAAGTTTTATGTAATAAAGCATGTTTATGTTGTAATAAAAAGCAGGGTTGTCATAGTTGGTATTAGAGGATAGGTTTAGTTATTTTTGGTATTAGGAAACAATAGTAAAGCCTTAGATACACGACTACTTATAATAAAAACATCCCTAAGTTTTGGTAAATACTATGTATGTGGTTTATCAAACAAATACATCCCTGTCTGGATACGAGCAGGTAGAGGCGGCTCTGGCACAGATGTATCAGAGGGGTAAAACCCGAAAACACTGCTTTGAGCTAGACTCGAACGGGAACTGGTGCACAACAACAGGCCTTACTTCACTCTTGGTTATGACACTCACAGGGGATATGTTTTGATAAATTCACAATCTTAGTATAAACCCTTATTAAGGAAAAAATGCCCCTAAGAATATATGTTAGAATGTAGATCATGAAAAACCTATATTAAAGCCTATAGACTCATGGGTTAAGGAAATAAAAGTTTATTTTTGAGTCATCAACATTGGTCTTTGGATTAACCATTATCTGTTACCCCTAAAATTCCTTTTATTCCAACCAATGGCCAGTAATAGGAGGGATCGGGCTAACAACTGTTGTGAAGATCAGTGTGATGACTGTACTAATGAGATGCCAAATCTAATGGGAGTGGGAATCACGAACTTTGTCACACATCTCTCTCAGCTAACTGAAGTTTTGAATAGAAACACGGGTCAAGAGGAACGTTCAACCCCCCCTAAGAAAGAAAAAGTCACTTTCGAGAGCTTCATGAGACAAAGGCCTCCTACTTTTAGTGGATCATATAATCCCACGATCACTGAACAATGGATCAACTATATTGAAAAGATCTTCTCCATCCTCCAATGTTCGTAACAAGAGATGGTTCTCTTGGCTGCTTATCATATGGAGTGTGAAGCTGATCAATGGTGGATGTTGATCAAAAATACGAAGCCTGAGGAGGAGATTGAGGCTTTGGAATTGAAGGAATTCCGGAAGATGTTTTTTGATAAATATTTTTTGTACACCCTCCGGCTTAAGATGGAAAGGGACTTCCTTTCCTCAAGCAAAAAGATGAAGAATATGTTGGAGCGTATGAGGAAAACTTCACAAGGCTTGCACGATAAGCTTCCGGCTTTGTCGTTACCCCAAAATGAAAGGTTGAACGCTTCTTTGGTGGGCTGAATCCTAGCTTGCGGAAATCATTAGCAATCCGTGACTTCGACAGCTATGAGGAAATTTTCTGATGTTCCCTCAAGGTCGAAATAGGGATCGGAGAATCACAAGGGTATCATGGGGACAAGAAGTGTAAGGTAGAATTCACTGCTGGTGGACCGATGGATAAATCCAACAGTGCTAAGAAGTTCCAGCACCCCACTAGCCAAATGTGTGGAAAGAAGCACCCTGGAAATTGCCTTAAGGGGATGAGAAAATGCTTCAGGTGTGGAAGAGAAGGGAACCTAGATATTAACTGTCGGCAAGAAGGACTCGTGGGTACGACATAGGATAGGAATGCTTTGTTCGAACCTCAATGCATTGTTCAATGCTATAAATGCAAAGAACCAGGTCATTTTGCAAATCAGTTCCCTAATCCAAGGGTTTTCAGAGGCAACCAACAACCTCCAAGAAAGCAAGGAAGAGCTTTTGCCGTCACTTCTGCCGAAGTGAACCCTGAAAATGAAGTGTTGATAGGTACGCTAGTTATTCATTCAAGAATAGCAAACGTAATTTTTGATTCAGGTTTTACGCATTCTTTTATATCTCGAAAGTTTAGTAGAACAATCCCAGAACCACCACACATAATGGAAGTAAAGTTGTTGGTGAGTACGGAAAATGGGGCAATCATTACATCCCATGAATAAAAGTCCTCCCCTATTATAATTTGTGGATTGAATTTCCCGGTGAACCTTTTCGTACTCCGTTTATGGAATTTGATGTAATTCTTGGCATGGATTGGCTTTCCTTATATAGAGCCAACATAAATTGTCAGGAGAGGGAAATCACACTCCATATGGAGAATCGACCCCCGATCCTTTACAATTGTCAGGAGGAAGATGAATCTCCTTTAGCTCCATCATCTCAAACATGGATATTACTACCTTATGAGCACACGTATCTGGCTCAAATGATTGAGTCCATGGAAGAAACCATCCTTGAAGAAATGTCTATTGTGAGGGAATTCGCTGAAGTGTTCCCCGAGGAACTGCCTGGTCTTCCTCCAAGAAGAGATGTTGAGTTCTCAATTGAACTTATACCTGGGGCGCTAACAATATCCAAGACTCCATATCAAATGGCTATTGTTGATATTGAAGAGCTGAAGAAACAACTACAGGAGAATCTGTATAAAGGGTTTATACACCAAGTGCTTCACCATGGGGTGCAGTAGTCCTCTTCGTCAAGAAGAAGGATGGTTCAATGCGGCTCTGCATCTATTATCGTGAACTTAAAAAAATCACAATTAATAACAATTATCCTCTACCAGGAATCGATGACTTGTTTGATCAGCTGCGTGGAGCACAATACTTCTCCCAGGTGGACTTGCGGTCAGGATATTATCATGTAAGGGTGAAGAAGGAAGATGTCCCCAAGACTACTTTTCGCACAAGATACAAGCACTATGAATTCATAGTAATGCCTTTCAGACTCACCAATGCTCCATCAATATTAATGGACATGATGAATAGAGTCTTTAGAGATTATCTAGACAAATTTTTGGCAATCTTTATAGATGATATTCTAATATAATCCAAAACCAAGGAGGATCATGAGGAGCATTTAAGAACTGTACTAGAGACTTTGCACAAGGTGATGCTCTATGAAAAGTACAGAAAGTGTGAGTTCTGGTTGAAGGAGGTCTCATTATTGGGCCATATCATCACAAGCAATGGGATATCTGTGGACCCCTCCAAAACAGATGCAATTGAGGGATGGCCAAGGCCAACATTGGTAATGGATATCCGTAGCTTCTTGGGGTTAGCTGGATATTATCGACGATTTGTGATAAATTTCACACAATTGTCCAACCCTCTTACCAAGCTAACTTTAATGTGATTAAAGTTTTATTGGAGTGATGAATGCAAGTAAAGCTTCAAAGAGTTGAAATGTATGTTTATCACTGCACATGTGCTCACTTTACCCACAAGTGGGGAGATTTTTCTGGTATTCAGTGATGCTTCGAAGAAGGGCTTAGGATGTGTGATGATGCAGAATGATAAAGTGATATCCTATGCCTCAATGCAGTTCAAAATCAATGAGCGAAACTATCCAATGCATGATCTGGAGATAGCGGCTGTGATCCTTTCCATGAAAATCTGGCGGCATTATCTCTATGGAGAGAAATGTGAGATATATACTGACCACAAGAGTCTTTAATATATATTTACATAGAAAGAGCTTAATATGTGCCAGATAAGATGGATAGATCTCATCAAGGATTATGAATATTCTGTACATTACCACCCTGGGAAAGCGAAGAAGGTGGCAGATGCCCTAAGTAGAAAGGATCCAACGATTCTATCAATGATGATAATTGAGAAGGATCCAATCTTCTTAGACTTGATAAAGATGGATGTGGGAATCATAAAGAAGGGAACATCGTCAATCCTTTCAAAAATTATTGCTCAACCATCTCTTTTGGAAAGGTTAAAGGATGCTCAAAAGGATGATGTGGGAATTCAAAAAAAAGTTGAAGCTATCAAAAAGGGGAAATCCTCGGAGTTTAATGTTAATGAAGAAGGAATTGTGCAGTTTGGGAAAAGACTATATATTCCATCAAGTCCGGAGCTGAAGAAGGAACTTTTGGATGATGCACATAGTTCAAAATTTCTCTATTCACCTAGGGAGCACAAAGATGTATCGAGATCTCCGAGAAAACTTTTGGTGGGATAATATAAAGAAGGAGATCGATGAATATACATCAAAGTTCCTGGTGTGTCAGCAAGTGAAGGTAGAGAGGCAGAAGTCTAAGGGGATGATGCAACCATTGCCCATACCAGAATGGAAATGGTAGAACATCACTATGGACTTTGTCACCGAACGTCCAAGGACATCTAAAGGCAACAATGAAATCTGGGTTGTTGTGGATCGTCTTACAAAGACTGCACACTTCATTGCTATTCGGGAGGATTTCTCATTGGATCAAATAGCACAAATATATATCAAGGAAGTGGTAAGGTTGCATGGAGTTCCACTATCTATTATGTCTGACTGAGATCCAAGATTCTCCTCTATGTTTTGGAAGAGTCTTCATCATGATTTCAATTCTGAACTGAACTTCAGTATGGCCTATCATCCTCAAACAGATGGCCAATCCGAGCGGACTATCCAAACACCTGAGGATATGTTGAGAGCGTTCTCAATGGACTTTAAAGGAGGATTAGATCAACATCTTCCTTTGGTTGAGTTCTCTTATAACAATATTTTCCACTCGACCATCCAAATAGCACCATATGAAGCCCTGTATGGGAAAAGGTTCCTACCATCGGCATGTTGGGATGAGGTCAGTGAACGTAAGCTTCTTGGACCAGAAATGGTCGAGGAAATGGTAGAGAAGGTGAAAACCATTCAGCAACATATCAAGGAAGCACATAGTCTACAGAAGAGTTATGCAGATAATCGTTGATGAGACATTGAATTTAAAGTTGGAGACATGGTGTTTCTATGCATATATCCATGGAAGAAGGTCATGAGGTTTGGAAAGAAAGGGAAGTTAAGTCCAAGGTACATCGGACCCTTCGAGATTCTTGATCGTGTTGGAGTTGTGGCCTATCGACTAGAACTTCCACCTACTATGGCCAAGGTGCATGATATCTTTCATGTATCCCTCTTATGAAAGTACATACCGGACCCGTCAAAAGTACTCTCTTCCAAGTTGGTACAATTGGAAGATGGTCTTTCTTATTAAGAGTAACGAGTAAAGATCATAGATCGTAGAGAAAAATTTCTACGAAATAATACAATGCCCCTCGTCACGGTGTTGTGGAGAAACCACAAACTTGAAGAAGCAACTTGGGAGTCGGAGGATATGAGGAAGCTGAGTTACCCAAATTTGTTTTAGTGTGGGAAAAGTAAAAATTTCGAGGGAAAAATTTCATAAGGGGGGAATATTGTAAGGACCCAAAGTTTCTTTAATAGAAAATATCTCTTGATCCAGTTAAATGTATCTTTATGAAAAATGTTTTTATAAGATGTCAAATTCTTTGGATTTATTTAGTGAATTGTGACCGTTGTTAATATATCCATTGAACAGTGATCACTTAATTAGTATAAATATAAGGCTTCAACAAACCAAATTTTACTCAGACAAAAGAAGTGATGGCCTCATCCAGTAGAATTGCCACATACGAAGCCCATTTGTCGGAGCTCGGAATAGAGGTGGCATCCTTGGGATTTTCCTTTATCCAAGCCCAACCAGAGCTTCATTATGTCAAGCTCGAAGGTGACCGTCTACAGGAAATGTGGAAGTTGATTGAAATTACCACTCGAGCGATGTTATCCGAGCCACCCCAAGAGTCTGTCACCAACGCACTGCTTACCCTTAGGTCTTATGCGGCTATTTTAAGGGGTTCTGTAACAAATATGTAGTACTATGTTAATGTACATTATTTTTTGTATATAATAATGAATATAATTTCTAGTCATTTTTGATACATTGTAAATAGTTTTTAAAGTACAAATGGTGTTTTTAGTTATTATTTAATTAAGAAATATGTTTTATTAAATTAAGGGATTTTTGAATTAAATAATATTTTAATAAAATAATATGATTATTAGTAATTAAATTTTATTAAATATAAATGATCTTATAATTTTATGAATGCAATTAAAATTTTTATTAAGGTTTGAAAGCCATTTCTGTCAAAATTCGTGAATTTTTTTATAATTGTCGGTTTTTATTTTAAAAGTGAAAATTCACATATATAGAAAAAAATTTAGATAAAATAAATGTCATTTCTGGAATCAGGACGTCGAAATTATCCAACGGTGAATTTTTCATAATTTTCTGAGACAGTCAATGTTTTGCGTAAAAATTAAATACCGTTTAAATATATAATGTGTTTTATGACATCATAATGACCCAATGGTGATGTAATAAAATACCATAATTCTTATTTACGGCCAATATATGTTTTATCATTTAAATAATGTTATTTTGGGTTTGTATGACTTACTTTTCAAAGCATTAATGAACCCCTCAAGACATATTCAACACATTGCCTTTTTAAATTAATTTCCATGGGAGTGTGACTCACCTCCACATAAGAAACCCTAATATTTTAATACGTTCAGACCTTGTCCTTGTAAAATATTGTTTTCCAATTTCCTTTTCTAGAAACCATGGGAAAAAAATATGGGATGTATTGTGGTTTGGATTAGTTTAATATAAGGGGTCCCAAACCTAAATAATAAAGAATTCTCTCACCTTTCCTATATAAACCCACCCAAGCTCCCACTTACTCCTCACTAAAATCCCTTTGAATCGTCCAACCTCTGAACTAAACTCTCTAGAATCCTCCCAAGGTTCCCCAAGCTCCCAAAAAAGCCTCTCACAAGCCTCTCTCTTGCAATTGGAATCACACTTCCATGTAAGGGTTTTTTCTTCCTTTCTCCTTTTTGTCAATTTTCGTTAAGTTGTATTGCCGTTTTAATTTCAGTTATGAATGTTGGTGTATGGTTTGACACCTCCCCCATACTGCCCTCTTATTGTTTGAATGATGGGAGACCCCCTTCTCTCTCATCAAATGCCTCCCATGTACACCCGTTACTATTCCGAAATTCTGAAAGGAACTTCTCTCTCTTCTTTTAAATTCAAGCAATACATTTGTATCATGAATCTAAATTCCTTTTCAAATGTTGGTAAATGTATCTATATGACCTCCTTACTTTCCATTACATGTAAATATTATGAGTAACCCATTTCTCTCTCATCAACCATTTTTTATGAATTCTTATGTCACGCCGTTACGCTGCCGAAATCGCACCGATTTTCTAAGCTAATGCCATTGTGTAGTGGATACCATGCACATTTATCCATCAAGGGTATTCACCTTTATGCACATTTACTTATTGATTAAAATGTTTCATGTAGTAATTTCACATTCCATTATTGTGGAATAAATGATTGTGTTTTATGAATCCTTGTTTTATGATCCATGTGGCACACTTACGCATGAAATGAAATGTTTAAGAAGGGTGCGCCCTTATAGCGCTCCAATGCATTGGGTAAAGTATAGTATGATGATACGTCATGTGAAATGAGTGTTGAGTCATTCTAATTGAAGTGCAACGAGGGTATACTCATGCTTCATGTGCAATTAGGGTTAACTCATGCTCCATGTGCAATGAGCCTTGGCTTATTCTAATTCAATGTTAAGTGTTGTTGCCACATTTCCATGTTATGATTATCATGCTTTATCATGCCTTTATGTTCATATTTCTTTTATGCTCTATTGACATTCCTATTGCCTAACATGTATTGTACTCCTCATGTTATTCCATGTGTACTCCCTTACAGGGCTTTATAACTCACCCTTTTCTTATGCATGTCCTCAGGATATCCCATGCAATGCTAAGTACGAGGAATGTAGTGGTCATGTAAAAGATGTTTTCAATAAAGATGTTGTATTTCATGTTTTAAGTTTTTATTTAATGATCCTAAGCCCCAAATACGTTAAACCTCTCTGTCTTCTTTGTTGTATCAAGTGATGTTTTAAGTAATAAAGCATGTTTAACTTGTAATAAAAAGTAGGGATGTCATATATCACAAGGAATTTGATGCTCTCACTTGGTGATCCCCAGTTGCAATGGGGGTAAGATCCCATCTCAATATTCATTCTGCATCAGAGTAATTTGAAGTAGTTATGTAATGGGAGAACAAATACGAGCCTCTTCTTGAATAGCCTTATAAGGATTCTATTGTACAATTTTTTCTAGGTAATTAGGGTTATGATCCTAGAATACATGGTCAGCTATAAATGCCATACAAATTCACTAACAGGAATATGAACCTTTCCCAAGGTGTGTTTCACTCTCACAATGTGATACCAAGTTATAATGGTGATATGAGCATGATCCTGGGTCTGTTGAGTATCTCACTATTCTTCTTTGACCAGAATATTAGGTTTTCTTAAAGAATGTGCCCCTCTAACATGTTTAGACCTAGTGAAAAGGAGGATATTAGTATATTCATAGGCATTTTGAAAAATTCTCTAGTATTTTTTAATAGGAACGTGCCTTTATCCCAATTAATGTGCCTATATCATCTAATGATCCCCAGTTGGAATGTGAATATAACCCTAGTCCGATGCCTATTTCTTTACATGAATATGCTCACAGTCCTCATGGAAAAGAGAAAGGATGTGTGTTTTCTATTATGTAACAATATTTTCATAATAATAAGAATGATGTGATGCCCTATCTATAGGGATATAATTATGCACTTGTTTACATATCTTTACCTGTGATGGAATATGCTTGTGAAGTTCTTCAGTTTTTTTGAAAATGCATTAACACAATAGAAAACTGTGTGTAGGATTATATGACTATAACGTTTTTGTCTCAACTATAAAATAGTATATATCAATGTTGGAAGTGGGATTATGGGGTCTCTTTTGACCTCAAAGTGCCAAAATAATTTGAAAATGGAAATCATGCATGGGGAGGTAGGGGTTTTCTCCTCTACCATTATTACTACAGAAATATTCCAACAGACTTATTCTTAGTGATCAGGGATACAATCCTTCTTACTGGTTTCTAATTGACTATGTATGTAGACATATTCAGTGGGAGTGGAGATACAAACCCACTTATGATTATCCAGATCCTTCCACACACGATGTATATTGCATGTATTTTATTAATTGGTATTATAGGTGGATGTTTTTCATGTGGCACACTCAGTGGTTGACTGAAGGGAACCGATGGGATGGTACTTGTGAGGGAGGTTTCCATGATCCTTTCTTTGGTGGACCCTTATGTTTAATGGAACCATAGTTGAATCCATATTACAACTCCATCTACTGCTGATGTTATTTATTGTATCAGATTGGGGACAACTTCATGAAGTAGTACGATGTTGCGATGATTCCCATTGTATTTACTGAAACATTCTTTTGATGATTTAGAAATAAATGTTTTACTTCATGAAGATCCTCATTAGCATCCTCAATGGTCAGGATTGTACCATGTCGATGGTACTCATGAATCATTTCAGTCTCCACCTTATGCTTAATATGTCGGGTGGTTGTGGTCATTTCGAGGCCTATAGGGTTTTAAATCCCATATTATTTATATGAAAATTTTCTAAATGAATAAAATTTGTATTAGAATATTGTTATCAAGAGTAGTATATCAGGTTTTAAAGACAATATTTTGTATGGTTGTTTATCACTGCATCATTTTAGGCATGATATTATCTCAATAAAATATGAATGGGTAACATAATTATCATTTTATTACTGATCCGTCTATTTCCCTCGTGTGGACTTGTCAAAGTGATGAATGTATTATTTCATAAGAACCATTACTATCAGGGATCTAATATAATATTCATTTCATGTTTTCACACATTTTCATAGGATATGAATGAAAAATGGTCTGACACTTGGTTAACCATTCATTATGTTATTTTATAGATTTAGGTGTTTTTTTACCATTTCTGTTTTGATGTACAAGGACAATAGATTTTGGGGTTTCATTCAGTTTGACATGATGGTTGATTATACTGGGTTCAATTTCTTGAACAATCATTGACATATATTCACCAATTTTTTTCTTATTTGAAAAATCTAATTGTCCTGACAACCATAATTGGGTAATGAAATTCTTTCCAAATGCAGAATATCAATTGTGGTTTCAGATGCATTGACACCTAGGAACTCACTATGCTCAAGAGGATGGGAGGTTGGGCTCATCACAACCTTGGGGGTGGTTATATCCAACTCTAGACACACATATAGATATTATATATGTTCTCCATTCTCTTCATAATCCTGATATAAAACCATTTAACCCAAAAAATGACCATAGGTAAAACCAGTTTTGAACCCCAATAAAGAATTTTTCTCCCTCCCAAAGAGACCATAGGATGAATCCTCTATATACACAAAGGGTAATCTTCTAGTGAACCCATATTTATGTATCCTATGTTCTTAATCCATTTATATTATCATGTAGTTTCATATATATTACATCTGTATACCTTAGAGCATTATAAAGTTCTGCTACGCAGGGAGGTGTTAAATATGTTGAGGATTGGATTGAGCTATTTTGAGGGATCCTTCATATTCTTTTTCTTGATGGAATGAAAAAAAGTTCATTAAACCTGTGTAGTTTTACATCATGCAGAAAAGAAATATATGTGGGCACTTAGACATTGGTTTTTGAGCTCGATCCTTATAGAATCATCCTACGTATACTGGATAAAGTAGGAATGATAGTTATCATAGTTCAATAAAACCCTCAGGACTAAACCTGATGATGATAACCTTGAATGGGGTAGTCATATCATTCCACTAATTGGGGCATACACACTAGGGTTGTACTATATGTTGGATATTATAAGGAAATTAATATGATAAATGCAACTCTCTATGCCCATATAGGTCATGCTCGATATGAGAAACATGGGATAACAAGTACCAAATATCACAATATATGGATATGATGATTTTATACTCTGAAAACCTATTTGTTGCATAATATGCAGATATTTCATTAGTAAGGAATCTGACATACCATGATTATCGCAGGAATCAGAGTTCTCATTGTTCATTGTATTTCGCAAGTCTCTAATGTATGATGTAGAATGGTTAGCCCATGGGTATGATTGTGTCCACATTGTCGAAGTATAGAAGGCATATGGGACTTAAACTGATGTGGATGTTTACTTGAGAATGGGACGTAGGACGGATCCTATGTATCTTGGTCAATACAAGAATCAAAGTCATCATTGTTCAGTTGACCGAGGAATACATGATGATGTTTCCCTTATATTAAAAGCTAGTTATAACATGACATTGGTCAGATATTACACTTTGAGGAATCCCTATATGAATGAATATATAATTGAAACTCCTTGAGACATCATGAAATATGACTATTGTGTGAAAAAACGACAGAAAATAATCAGTCTCAATACTCGTGGACATGGTACATTTATGATTGGACTTCCCTATTGATGTGAAACAAGGATATATGTCCTTTGGAAGGTGTCATATGTATCCTGGTTGTAGAAATAATCTAATTCATATTAGTTTAATTGAACAGGGGGTACAGACTATTGTTTCCCATATATAGCGTATGTACAAGGTTATTTGTACTTGAATAATAGCTTGACCTGGCCTGGTTGTCTGCCTTTACCTTCTTGATTGCGTTCCTAGAATATTTTTATTTTTTTAATAACATTTCTCATGATTTTTTGACATACCTGAGTCTATAGTGGACATTTTCCACGGCAATCATACGATCCATTTGTCTTGCCCAGGGGACATCTCATAATAGAGATGGTATGTATGAATGTTACTACATGATCAATGATAAATTTTCCAAAGGACATTGCAAGGCCTGGATAAATAATCTTGTACTCAATCACATGTTCCTTAATAATATGCATGGAGGGAATCACATGATTCAGTTGACCTTCTGGGATTTCATCATTCAAAGTTGGCTGACTTGCGAAAAGTGTGTCGAGAGAGTAAGTGTGACTTGTCTGGTTTGTGATTCATAATTCTAACTAACATGTAGGGATAGTTCCATGAAAACAAGATAGCATGTTAGGAGGACATCATGAGTCTTGGCTATCTTGTTCTAAAAACATCACGACATCTTGCAGGCTTTTCCATGAGACTTAATGAGAGCTAGTTGACATTCCAATATTCCATCACGAGACTCATATTACATGTGTTGGTTCCACCATATGATTTTATATTAATTTCAATAGGACATTGAATGTTTTATATGGAGAGTCCCAAGGGTTTTTCAATAATTTTGGGTCATTACTGGGGGGTTCCATTTGACATTCATTTAACATATCTCTAGGATTTTTCATGGTTCAAAAAATATACCAACAGAACACCATGTTATCTGTGAAACATTTATTGGTGATTTTGTGTGATTTGGTTGGATCATGTGAAGCGCATGGGATCAATTTATATGGACATCACTAATGTCTCCAACATTTTTAGTCATTGTTCCAAAATTTTATTTTAAATTACATATATTTTTTAGTTTTCACTTATTTATGAATAAGGTGAATTAGTAGGAATATGGTATTTCACTCACATAGCACCCTAGAATTCGTTCACATGATTTATGAGTGGTCACATGATGTTGATATGTTCTTTTTTTGATCACTTATATTTTTTTACCAAATTTTACCTATTTGAAAACCTTTTCATTCATGAGATCATCGACCTTGATAAATACTCCATGATTTCGGGGTGAGTCGGTGTATGATTCCATGGAAAAGTCCATCCATTTTTCATGTTTGGGTGGCGGATTTAAGTGCCTCAAAACCCTGATTATATGCCAGTTTTTGAGGTGAATGTCACAAAAACAATGTCTATAGTCATTTGAGGTGATTTTCTTCCATTTTTCTAATGAGATCTCAACATAGGTCATTCTGGAGACATCACATGATTTTTAGTGACCTAAAATTCAACCCGTTAAGACCCATTTATTTTATTATTTTTAATTAATGAGATTTTTTCACATCTTATAGTCATGCCCATGATATTTCAAAATGTATAGTACTAATTAACAAGGAACATCATGATATCAGGATGCCTGTTGAAAGGCATTCACATGATCTAAGGTTACTTGACAAGGATTTTCCACGTGACAAAGGTGGTTTGTCAGGGTCCTTCTTGAGATCAGGAATTCATGTAGAAGGGCTTTTTTGAGCTTATGATAACCTATCTAGGGTCTTCACCTGATCAATTGATTTCCATGGATCTATCCCTTCCAATAATCTACCATCATTCTTCCATTAATTAAATTGTATACTTCATAAAGGATAAGAATATCTTCAGTTTGTTTGAGTGTTGTTAATGATAATATCTCTACAGTTTGTGATGTGATGAGTGATCAAAAATGTGTCTTCTGGCGATGAAAAATTATTTCTTGGACAATCTCTTCTGTTTTCCATTGGAGTCGGAGAGGGATCACTAGACTATATGGACATCTCTGTAGACCTTTGGGTGGTATGGGTGAAATGTTTGCCAGATCATTCACAAAGAGGAATACATGTATTTAGGGCTATCATGGTGTCTTGAGAACTACTTGGGATTATAATATTTTTTCTAGGATCATAAGAGGGTCTGATAATTTTTGTAATTTTCTCCTAATTTTCAAATAATTTTTGGATGGATTGACATACATGAAATTATTGACGAGTCCTGTTCTCTTGAGGAAATCATATATTATCCATCATATGATTACTGAATTTTTGGGATGACATTGAAATAGATGGGTGTCTTTTTCAATGTGGGATTCATGATATCTCCATGCATGGTATGAATTGTACGTGTCTGTGTACAAGATATCTGAATGTTTACATAATCTACGTGATCTTATCCCCCCTTATTTTTACTTTTATTTGAAGGTAATTGGATGTCCATATATAGTTATTTATAGTTATTTCTCCATTTTTGGATTTTTATATTCTCATTTTTTCGATATCAACACTTTAAAAATAGAATTCAATTGTTATATATAGGATTTAAGGGTGTATGTGGTATCATTTTATAATTGTAGAAGAGGGAAATGGTGGAAACAATCAACATGTTTAGTAATTCCATGAAACAATTCGAGGGAAAAGGAATTGAATCGAAAAACATAAATTTTTGGAAATGATAATGTATAAAATCATATGTAGACTATATTTTAATTTATTTTGTACTATTTTTGGCCATTTATCCTTAGTAAATTTTTTTTCACAACTATTAATTTTAATAAGGTTATTATTTTTTCTCCTTAATATTTATTTCTAATAAAAAAGAATAATTTCAAAAAATTTACCTAATTATAACATTATTATTTTAAATCTTAAAATCATTTTTTCGTATCAATTTTCTAAAATTTTGAAAAGATAATATTAAAATTAACACACATAATCAAGTTAAAATAGTTCATAGAAAATTGATGTTGTACGTATTTAAATTTATATATATGATACAATTGTCATTATTACTAATATTAATGACATAAATTGATTTAGTATAGATATAACATATGGTGTGGGATTTTAAAGGAAATAAAAAATAAAATCATATGTGGAAAATACTTCATTCAAAGAGATGATAAAAACCTATTTTTATTAAACTAACATTTTTATTTAGTTCAAAAAAAAATTTTGATTAAGATTATAAAATGATAAAATATAAAAAATGAATAATTTTATTGAATAAATACATATTTTGTTAAATAAAATGGTCTTCTTTAACTTCTAGGATATTCATATATAGTGATAAGAAAATAATATTTTTTTAAAACTAAATTGTTGTCTACAAAACAACCTCTTCATAAAATAATCAGAATATAATAAAATATATATATTCATTAGAGGAATTAAAAATTTTATTTTATTTTTTAGTAATTAATTTTTATGAAATTGAAATTTTTTGTTTCTCAAAGAATGTACATTATAAATAAAAAACATTTTTATAAAATTTTTTTTATTAACTCATATTAATTAAAAATACACTAAAATGTATTGATATTAATGCTATCTAATTTTATTTATTATATGTTTATAAATTCTATATGCACAATATTGTTTTTTTTATTTATGATTATTGTAGTTTCTAGAACAAGTTATAGAACATAGTATGTGCTTTAATGGATCCAAAATCTCTGGTTGTTAATGGTATCATGTGGGTTAATTTTATTTGTACATTTGGAAGAAATTTTTGGAAATTATAATTTCGTGGGATTATGGAAAATATATTATGTGGATAACAAGAATATGGGGGTTTTAGTAAAAATTATTTCTTAATTATATAAACCCAAAACCAAAAATGTATTTGGTATTTATGTAATAAATAATTCATATTGTTGTTATAATAAAGGATAGTTAAAATTGGGTCATTTTAGATGGTATATAAAGAATATAATTTTGAGAATGGATGTTGATGTATGGGTCTGGGATACCTCATTCCGTATTAATGATGGTTTACAATAACTATAGAGGTTATGATGCTTGAAAATTAGGATAATTTAAGAGTTATGGATATAGCTATAATATCAAATGTGGATATTATGTGATTGTATTTTGAGGTGATTAATAATTTTTTTTTGATGATTTTATTTTTTTCTTATGAGGTATAGTTTGTTGAGGTTTAGATTACCATTTTGGGTTTGTATTTGATTTTATGTATGTACAACGTTGTTAATTAGGAAAATGAGTTAATTAACATTGATAAAATATTACTTTATATTATCAGAATATATGGGTATTGTATATACATGTTGGGTATATGAAATTATGAGTTATTTTATGTTGATTGGGGAAAAATTTTCTATTTATTTTTAATTAATATTTGAGAATGATTTTTTTAATTTTTGGGATCTAATTTTTTCTACCAGGTATGGAAGAGTTTCTATGGTTTACATATTTCTGGATGGATTTAAGTTCAACATGTTTTTAATTATTATATTTAGGATTTTGAGATTATTAAATAAATTCTTCATATAATGGTTTATTCATATTTATTTTTTATATTTTCATTACACATTATAACAATTTTTTAGGTAACTCGTTAGATAAATAGAAATATATTGTTATAAAAATCCTTAATTTAATAAGGAACATTTTCTTTTTGTGGATATTTTGATCCATTTTGAATATATTTGCATACATCATGAATGGAAATTTTATCTTGGAAATTTATTGTGTAGAGTATGAGATAAAATAAAGGACGAAGTTTATCGAAATACATATCTAGAGAATAATATTGTTATTATTGAAATAGAGTGACATAATGTTTTTTTATTTTCCCAAATTTACTATCATGAGAGTAAAATAATTACCTAGACTAAATAAAAAGAATGATATATCAACAATTATTTAATTAATAAATCATTCTACTGTTTGGTTATGCAATAGAAACACATTCATCAGTATGAGTCATTAAAAATTAAAAATATATCTTATAAATATGTATGATAAGTATCCAAGACATGATATAGATATAATATTTATTCATCTAATTTCTAGATATCTATTATCTCCCTCAAATAATATATCTTGATATGAATATTATTTAATTTTTTTTGGAATTGATGGACCCTCTTGCTATATTAGGGATTTACAATTCAAACAAAAAATTGTTTAAATATATTTTCTAAAATAAATTTATTTTTCATGAGTCATAATATTTTTTCATTGACTGTGTTTTTTTATGATTGGTTTATTTTACCAATAAATTCATCAAATGATATTTTATTGTTTTTTTCTATAGGTAAAATTATTATGTAACTTACCGACCTAAGTGCCATGAAACGATGCCCCGAGCCAGTTCTCCACATGTCCTCAGGCACACCTCCTAGTATACTAGAGGTTGTCAACTAGTAGCAAGGGTCTGGCACGTCAGTCATGGGGAGACTATACCCACTTCTATTAGAGTAAAACACCCAGAGATATAAACAAGAAATTAAAAAATCATATTATTACCATAACAATATAATGTCAACAAAATAACCAAGATAAGAAAATAGAATATTTAACTGAATGGGATACATGGAATGATAATATAGATATAAAGTGTATAAAAAAATGAAACGGGAAGAAAATATTCAAGCAACTAATAGAAAGGTCTTAAAAATTGTCTAGTTCTCTCAACCAAGCTCCGTCCTCATTCAGTAATATAAACTAGGGCCATTTCCATTAACCTATCCCGAGAGAATAATTTATATTCTGGTACCGATCAGGAAGCTCGAGTAGGGTGTCAGTACAGCTCATTTGGCCACCACCAACAGTGCCTAAAACAGTTTCAGTCATATACATTGTATTAATGAATATAAAGATATAAATAAAATGAATAAACAAACCATTATTACATTTTAATTGATGCTTTTATTCAATCATTTTAACTCTAGGTTTCCCGTGGACACCCGTACCTCAATACTATCAACTTATCATACCATATATTTATGTCTTCCCTAAATAATTTCATAACATAATACCCAATTTGACTTGTAAAGGACATTTATGTATTCAAAGGTGACATGATATCTCATCACCTGATTCGACTCAAGTCGAAGATCGAATAATTTTTATGTAAGGCCATAACTCGGAGTACTCTGTGTCAAAAGGCAGAAACAGTCCCATATAAATCAATTATACATGTATATCATGGTTGTAGAATGTAATTTCTACAACCCCAAAGTCCATTTGTTCACGCATTGTCACTAGTGTATACATACATCTGGTTTAGAATACCGTGTCAAACAACTAAAAACCAATGGTACACGTGGAACCCCTATTGTTGAACATCCTGTATAACACCAAAAAACCCAATAAATATATCAATGACATAGAACATCATGTTTATCCATCATTAAAAAATTTATTTAAATCATCACCAGCCTAGATTTCCCTGTCTATCACCTAAACCATCACAAACTTTAAATAATTAAAAATTAATTATTTTAAGACCAATAATTATTTAAAAAATTAATTAATTAACAACATATATTCTTCTTTATCCTATATAGAAATTGATTAACCATCCACATATTTAAAATATAATAATTAATCTTCCAATTAATTATTAACAACTTACAATTCACCTTTTTATAATTAAATGTAAGGTAATTATCTTAAATTCATAATTCTAAATAATAAATTAAAAACACAATTCCCCCATTTCAAGTCTTAACAATTATTTTACCAATTACATAACCAAGTCAAAAACTCAAAAAATGAATCTCTTAATTAATTATCAAATTAATTATCTTGTTCATTGTTTCCAAATTTTCAGAATTACATAAAAATATGTAAGTAATTAATTTACTAAATAATTTAATTTTATTTAGAAATCCAATTGTTAAATAGGTCTAAGAAATTCAATATCTTTCCTAAAAAAAGAAATAATGACTCTAAGAATTGTATTTAGACTACCTTACTTGTACCGAAAATGATCCACATATCAAAAATCAAGTAATGATTCTATCTGGTTCAAGTAGAAATGAAAAACGGAGGAACACCCTAAAGAATTCACGTTATCTAATGATAAAAATATTTTAATAATATCATATATAATTATCATGTGATAATTACATAGTATTTGTTTATAAATATATTTTTTATTATTTCCCAATTATTATTTTACACAATAATAAAAATATAATTATTAAAAGGAAATTTCATCAAATTATCATTTGACAGTTTCTTTTAAATTATTTGAAATTACCATTTGAAAAAAATAGATTTATCATTTATAAAACAAACCTATATTTTGGTCTTTTTCCTTTACACCCCATTTTTAAGTGAATTCATTAGGATCGTGTAATATTTAAATAATCAAATTATCAAAATTTAAAAAAAGTAAAATAAGGAACAACCTTCTTAATGCGTAGAAGGCTCGTGCAGCAGGGGAGGGTCAGTCACCAGGTTTTTTAGGTTGAAGAATATTTTCGTCTGATACACCAAAGGTACAAACAAGAATTATTGAACTCAACTCATTCTAACTTGAAACACAATAATATGTCCCCTTATGTATATAAAATTATAAAATGTAAGCATAAATAACCCTAAAAAACCTCCACATATGTTGTCTGTTTCAACAGTACATTAATTGGAGGGTGATTTAATTCATCACAAAAATTTGTTTCAAGAGTTTCTTCGGTGAAAATGATCTATAAATGAATCTTCATAAATCCTCAATGGTCAAGAATGGAAAAACCCACTTGAGAATAATGATGAATAATGAATCAATTTTAATAAATAATTAAATTATTTATTCAAGCTAATAAATGAATTTTTATTTTTTACCTTAATAGTACTTCTATTGTGTATAGGAATTATACAATGAAAAGGGTAAACCCCCTTTTCCAGATCCATCACTTGTCTCATATTTCTTATACGATGCACATGTTTTGAGATATTAATGATTTATTATTTAAAAATATTAATAAATAGTTCATTCATATAAAATAGGTTATTTTTGTGAGCCAGGCATCAGAACCATTGATGCTTGAAAATGTTATACATTTTCTATGGTAAACTCATCATTCCAGACACATTGGTGGTCTCAAAATTCCCACATGATGCACCATTTGGGTGATATTTAACTTTCTGTAATCAACTAATATATTAGATATTATTTAACAATATTATCCCATGAACGAGGCATCTAAATAGCTTACACATTCGAATAACATACCCCTCCTAGGATAAACACTATTTTTCAGACATAATAGTGGTATCAAATATCTCTCTTCTCATTATATTTTGTATTTATTCAATTATTTGAAATAAATTTTTGGAATTTATTATAACTTAATTAATATTTTTATGTCACCTTGAATGATCCTTTTTGGGCCTCAGAATCTAATAGTACTCAGTTTCTAACTCTAAAAAAATTCCAATAAAATTCACAAAGTGTTAACTAAAAATTTCCTTTTATGTAAATCCTTTATACCATTTATTATGTTATTTTACTAATATATAAATTATTTTCAATATAATTTTTTAATAATTTATAAAAGGAAATAACTCAAAGGAATAAATACCAGAAAAAATTATGGAATCTTATAATCTCTAAAGATTATAATAGCTCATCCTATATCTGTACTCCCTTGCAACTCTAAAATTCTTGGACAAAAATATAAGGAAACTGAGCCTGCATATCTACCTCTCTTTCCCGTGTCTCTTCATGCACACATAAATTTTTCAAAACACATTAACTATTAGTACATGCATTCCCCTCAAAAACTTATCATCGTGATCCAATATATATATTAGATGTTCTTCAAAGGATGCATATATATCAAGCTCAACATCATCCACATTGACCACATGAGAAGGGTCAGGGTGATACCTCTATAGTTGTGATATGTGGAAAACATCATGCATAGCATGGTATTTCTGTGGAAGAGACAATTGGTATGCCACCTTCTCGATCATCTCCACAATGTCAAATGGTTTGAAAAAAAGGGTGCCACCTTTCCCTATCTCTATATCCTATGGTAACCCAACCTACGAGACACATGAAGGAATACACAATCACGTTATTTAAAGTCTTAGTGTCATCTCCATCTTTTAGCATGTGAATTATATCTACTATGAGCTGTTTTCATATGTTTATAAACCAGTTGAACCTTATTTGTCAACTCTTTGATAATACATATTCCCAATAACTCTGAATTGCCTAAGCCTATCCTACAAAGCGGTGATTTCCATGGAATTCCATAAAGAGCCTCTTATGGTTTCATCTAAATAGTTTCATGATAACTGTTGTTATAGGAAAACATCACTAAATTAATGTTCTTTTCTAAAGACCCACAATAGTTAAGAAAATATGTGCTCAGCATATCCTCATGAACATGTATATTATGCTCTAACATTAAATCTGTTTGTGGGTGGAAGGACATACTCAATATGACCTATATACCAAGTGCCTTATGCAATCCCATCTATAAGACTGATTAATGCATGAATCACGATATGAAACTATAGTACATCGAACCCCATGAAAATGAACTATCTCCCATACATACTGTTCTAACAACTACTCTACTGTATTTTTTTCCATTATAGGAATTAAATTCAATACCTTTTTCTGTTGATCCTCAATGACCCAAATAGCACCATTCTTCATAAGTTTATATTGAATACCATACACATATTCAATGGTAATGTCATCCCAATTCACTTATATAATAGGCTAAGGTTCCAGTGAACCTTCAAGTCATTGATTCTCCATCTTCACCTACAAATAGGTGTAGAAACGTTTCGTGACACTTGTTATCTCGTTTTTCATGCCTAGCCACAAAAAAATATCATTGTAGTTCATGTTACATCTGGCTCTCACATAGATGCACCACCCACTTGGAGGCATGAAATTATAGAATAATATCCTCTCACATACTTATAGGCACAAAAATCTGGTTCTTCTCATTGATGATATCTTCCTCATTAATAATTTAGTCTAAAGGTTTCTCATAATCATGCTAGCATTCCCTCAAGGCCAAGAACTACAGGTACTCATAATGCTAATCCATGATATATCTAAAACGTTTAGACTCAACTTCAACTAACAAGAGTGTTATGTTATCCTTTCTATCTTGAAACAAAATGTACATCTCAACTAGAAAAGTCATCATATTCCACCCAGTACTAGATTCTTGAACCATATGAGTCTGAGTTTTACTACTCAAGGAATCATCCACATTATTTCTTTTCCTAGGTGTATATTCCAGGTCAAAAACAAATGACTACATATTATCAACCCATCTCTAATGTCGATGATTCAAATCTCCTTGTGAAAATATATATCTCATGCTCTTATGGTTAGTATAAAATGTAATATTTTCTCCCAAGAGGTACTGTCACCAACACATCAGAGCATAAACCACTAATTCCAAATCGTAGTCATGCATAGGGTAATTATGTTCATGTAGCCTTAGCTTCTTATACCTGTAATCAACAAATTTATCCTTTTGCATCAATACAACCCTATGTCCTACCCCAAAAGTGTCACAATACATGATGTACTTTTTACCTGACTCATGTAGGAATAAAATTGGAATCAATGTAAGACACTTCATTAAATACTGAAAATATTTCCTGCAATCCTCTGTCCACTCAAAAAATAATCCATTTTTGGTCAGTCATGAACTCGACACATTAAAATGGAAGAGGTATTGGATAAATCCCCTGTAATATCCCTCTAACCCTACAATGATTCAGTTATCGAAAACATTCTTTTATAGCAACTACGAAACAACCACAAGCACCTTATATTGGTTTACTAAAACACCATTCTCAGAGGAGATGTTCCCCAAGAAGTGTACCTAGTAAATTAGAAACTGGAACATTGATATTTGTGCATATAGTTAGAGTTCTCTTAGTGTACTTAGGATGATGTCAATATGATGGAAAATATCATCATGATTTGTGGATTACACCAATATGGCATTCACAAACATCACCACAAACTGATCTATCTATGGTTGGAATATTTTCTTCATATCCTCTAAAAACAATTCTGGTACATTTTTCCCCCCAAACGGCATTACGAAAATCTCATAAATCACATTCTTACTCCTGAAGCTAGTTCTATTTATATGAAAAGTCTAAACACTCAACTCATAATACCCCGATATCAATTATATCTTGCAGAAAACAAAATTCCCCTTAAAATTGTCAAACATATCATCAATACATGGAAGAGGATATTAGTTTGTTACAGTCATATTTCTCAACTTTGAATAATCGTCAAAAAAATGTTAACTCCAACTATCCATCTTTGAAAACAAGCCATGTTATCCCCAAGGTGACGTACTCGTATGGATAAATCATGTATCCTCTAAGACATACAACCGATTCATGATATCTTAACACTCTATTGGTGCCATTATGTATGGTGTAATAGATACCGGTTTGTCCCCTAACATGAGATCTATAGTAATTTACACATCCCCCATATCTGTAATAACTAACAAGTCTTCTTGAAAGACATCCTGAAATAATCCCACTACTGGATGAAGAAAATCATTCCTAACACCATCATCATCCAACAATAGTATAGAAACTACAGTTATGAGCTCCCCCAGTTGCTATGTTATTGGATCTTCTTGGACCTCCTTGATATCCCACTCTCCACTGAAAATGTAAAGGTCACCCTTAGGAGAGGAAAACATAACACTACTATGATAAAAGTATATGTGGGATTAGTATGCAACATGTTATTTTATACCCGTAATTAGAAAATCTATTTCCCCATGTCTCTCTACATGATTAAAACTGTGGTGGTATCACTACCCATAACCATCCTACACCAAGGTCTTGGCTAATAACTGTAAACACATTATCACATTCTTGTTTCTCATTTCAATCACAAATTATTATATTATTTCATCATTTTACAATATGTTTCAATATAATATTAGGAACCATTTTTGACTAAATTTTACAATCAAGGAAACTTATTTATGTTCCACATCATACCCATAACCATTATCTTGTGTGTTCCTTGAATGATGCATGCCATAGTAATCCTGAGTGCATGATTGATTCAGGGAAACTCAACACTCGTTCCATTTCGAGCAATGAATCCATTCTAAAAAATCACAAAAAATAATAATCACATGACAAAACAAGTGCATAACCCAAGGTGAAATAATATTAACCTATAAGAACAAATAGCAATGACCACAATCTATCCCTGAGTAATTGGGTTTTCCCCGGTACATGGGTTTGAAACTCCTCTGCATGAGCTAATTACCAAGCACTTAATCCTCCTAGTATCTTAACTACCATTCCTCAAACACAAATAAAAATTATGAAGAAAGGAAAATAGACCTCTGATATCACTTTGTAACATCCCATACCAGTTGCCACACAATGGTACCTCAAGTCGGTTCACCACATGGCCTCACATGCACCTCCATGTATGCTAGAGGCTGCCAAGTAGCTTTTAGTGTTTGGTAAGTCATTCATTGTGAGACTATACAGACTATTATCATAGTAAAACACCATCATAAGTAAATGAAAAATAAAAAACCCATATATACTACCATAATAGTACAATGTCAAAAGAATAACCATCATTGGAAAATAAAATATTCCACTATATGGGAAATATGAAATTATAATATAGGTATCAAGTGTATAAAAATTTAAATTTTAATAAAATGTGATAAAGACTCCCAGGTGGGTCCTGAATAATGCTTAATTCCCTAAACCATGATTTATCCCCATTCAATAATCTAAACCAGCACCCATTCCCTTATCCTTTATTGAAACAACAATGTCTAAATGTGTACGGATAAGGCTACCTGAGTAGGGTGTTAGTACAACTTAGTTGGCAACCAAAAATTCTGTTTAAAAAAAGTCTAATCAAAATATTTTTTATGGAATTATATAATGAAATAAATAAAATTAATAAATAAATAGTTATTATATTGTCATGTATTCATTATTATATATTTTTAACTCCAGGGTTCTCATGTACACATGTACCTAAATAATAACTTCTTCTTATACTAGAGAATAAAGAATTCCATGGGTAAAATCGTATATTAATACATGCTTAAACTTGTGATAGAGATCAATGTATTCCATGATCATATGATATCTCATCACCGGATTTAACTCATGTTGTAGTTCTAATTAGTTTCATGTGATTCCATAACTAAGTGTGCTCTATGTTAGAAGTCTCACACATTCCTTCGTAAATTAATAATACATGTATTTCACTGTTGTAGAACATCATGTATATAACCCAAAAGTCCATTTGTGTGCACACAGTCACTTTTGTTTAGATACATCTAGTGTAGAACGCCATGTCTAACACCCAAAAACCATTTGTGCTCATGCAATAACTAGTGTAGAATGTCATGCCTGACACCCAAAAACCCGATAGATCTACCAAAAGAATATAAAGTCATGTCTTTACCTCATTCAACCATGTATGTTTATAATCACCAGCCAAGAATTTCATGTCTATCCCCAATACATCAAAACCATATATTAATTCAATACTAATAATTTTTTAACAATTAATTTATTTACCACATCCATTTTTCCTTCAACCAATTCATCTATTTATTTACCATTCACATAATTAACATATAATAATTAATCTTCCCATTTATTATTAACAACATTGCATTAAAATTTCTACAGATAACATGCCATGCAATTAACTTAAATATAAAATTATTAATATTCAATGAAAACCACAATTCCCTAATTAAAGTCATAAGGATTAATTTACATATTAAATATCCATGTGAACAATTCCCAATAGAAATAACATAACTAATTCTCAAATTAATTATATTGTTCATTGGTTCCAAATTTTCACAATTCCATAACAATCCATAATTAATTATTTTACCAACGTAATTTAATTTATTTATAATTCCAATAGCAAAAAAGGTATAAAAAATTATATTGATTATATAATAAAAATAAAATCATTATTATAGGAATGATATTTAAACCACATACCTTATTCCAAATATGATACCCATGTCAAAAATGAAGGTGTGATTTCATTTGATTCTAGTGAAAACAAAAAACAAATGAACACCAACTAAAATGCACATTATCTACTAGTAAATATATGGTAATAATATCATATATAATTATCATGTCATCAGTTGATAGTATTTCTTTATAATTATATTTTATCGTATTACACAATTATAAATTAACAAGGAGAAAATAATATAATTACAAAAATAAAATTTCATCAAATTATCATTTGATAATTTCTTTTAATTCCACTAAATTGTCATTTGATATAATAGAATTATCATTAATAAAAAAACTATATTTTTTATTCTTTTCCTTTACATCCCCAATTTTTAAATGAATTAATAAAATGGATGGAATATATAGATACTAAAATAATTAAAATTTTAAAAAGAAGGAACAACCTACTTTAGGCGCACATGGTTCGCCCAATAGGGGAGGATCTCACACCTAGTATCTGGGGTTAAAGAAGAATTTTTCCTAGAAAAACAAACAGAAAAATGAGATTTTTCACACTCGACTCAATCTAACCCAAAACGCAACAATCGGTCCATTTATGTAGAAATAATGTCTTTCTGTAATCACAAATAACCTGAAAATAATCCTCATTATATGCTTTATGTTTCTACCATTCATTGATGAAATATTTATTTTGTTCACCCTTAAAAGATTATTCAATTGTTTTTTTAGTGAAAACAGTCCACAAATGAGTATTCATAAATCCTTGTTGGTCAATAATTTAAGATACCAATTTCATAAGAAAGAATAATAGTTACTTTATTTTTTTAATTATTTAATATAATTATATATGATAATAATTTTTTTAAATCTGTGACCTTAATAATACATATGTTATATAAAATAATTACACCCAGTATAGGGAAATACCCACTTTCGGAGCCATCAGTGGTCATTGATTTCTTGTACGATGCAAAATTTGAATGATATTAATGATTTTTTATTTAAAATTAAGAATAAATAATAAATTTAAATAAAACGGGTTATTTTTTCATGCGAGGAATTAGAAAGTCCGACACAAAAAATGTTATACCTTGTTTAGGTTAAAACCCTCATTCCAGGCCCATCCGTGGTCTCTCATTTCCAATAAAATGCACCTTTTAGGATATATTTAAATTTTTTAATATAGTAATATATTAAATATTATTTATTAACTTTATCTAACGGGAAATGAATTAAAATTTCTAGTTCTTCTAAATTTTATAACCCTCAATGGTAAACACCATTTTTCAAACATTATAGTGGTCTCTAATTTCTCATACATCACAATGTTTTCAAGATATTCAATTAAATTGAATAACATTTCTGAACATTCTATAATACAATTAATATTATTATTTTCCATTCTATGATTCTTGTAGGGCCTTTGATTCTCACAAAAATTAGTGTTTGACTCTGAAACATTCAATTAAATATTCCAAAGTGATAATGGGACATTTTTATTATGAAATGACATTAATCCATTTGTAAACATATATCACTTGTAAGATATTTTTTCCACAAAATTTATTTATAATTTGTGTAAAGAAATAACTCGAAGGAAAACATTCATACAATTAGGATGGAATATTACATTTTATCTTGTTGTTTTATTCTTATTTGATGAGTTTTTGATTATGTTGTTAATTATAATTTCCAACCACTATGCTAACTCTTTTTATCCACTATGTCAGTTTTGTTTTGTAAAGACCTAGAATTTCTATTGAAAAATATTTCATAAATAAATGGGAATTTTACGAGTCTGAGAAAATTTACGGTGCTTGATTCCAAGGCCCAGTGTTCCCAGAATCAATTTTTGATGTTTTGTTCTGGTACGTTCAGTAAACGTGTGAGTGAGATTTTATAACTTTTGAACCAGTACTCGGAACTGAAATCTGAGGGCATAGTTGAACTCACACTGCCTGTATTCACTTAAGATGACTTTCACCTCGACGGCAGTTGTTCTAGAATGGATGTTAGAATTTGTGTTATTAATAAAATAAAAAAAAATCTGTTGTTTATTTTTATTTTGGTGGTTAAAATCTCCAAGATGAGGTTGGTGGTGGGGGCCACCACACCCTTACCTCCCATTAGAAGATATAGTGTTGGGGACCAACCAAGCATAACCTCCCGTGGGAGGATAATAAAGGTGGGGACCACCCAATCTTGTAACTCTTCGATCCCACCAATTGAAGATGTGAAAACTCTTCAACTTCTTTTAATTATTTTTATGAAAACAGACTTCATTTATTTAGTTAATATTCACCAATTAATTAAACACCAATTTCATTCTTTTTCAATGAATCGTTGTTCCAAAAAAATAGATAACTTCTTCTATTATTTTCGGCTTGGCATTTTGGTGGAGCTTTATGGGGGAGAATAACGCTCCAACGAAGAACCTTCGGTCGAGGGACAAAACTGTCACCCATGAAGATCGCTGACGACATCGTCATTGACTACGTCATCTCCGAACTCTCCTTCCACCGTTAACTATCTACAAATGAGGTGGGGGTTGTTTTATGTTTGAATTAGACCCTTCGTTCTTCGTCGTTAGTAGTGCTCTTTGAGGCCTATTGATATCACCAAAACATGGAGGGATTGGACCGCACGAACATGGCATGACCCTCCCCCCTTCGTTCTACCTCTCTTGTTGATGACAACGATGTTTCAACGACACCACCTGATGAGTGGACCGTGGCGGAGAAACAGTGGCTGGAGACAGGCCGGCCATGAAGAAACCGGTGCAGAAGGCCAGCGGGTCGCCGGACGGGCGTGACACTTTCATGACACATAGATGAAAACAGGGTCGAGGCGGAAGGGCGTGGCACCATCGCACCGCATGGAGGATAAGGGGGACACGGCTAGGCTGGGCCATGACGGAAGGGCGTGATTCCATATTTTCATGCGGAAGAGCTCAGCCACCGCCAAGGCAAGCTGTGGCTGAGGATCAGGGGTGGACGGCGATGGGCTGGCCATTGGTGGTGAGGAACCAGCTGGATGACATTGGGCTTAACGCTGGTTTCATTCAGAAGGCAGGGGTAACGAACCCCCCTCCCTCCACTCGTGGTCAACCTAGCCACGCGGGCTTCCAGCCGGGCCACACAGACCTCCAGCAAGGCCACGCGGGTTGCCCCATAGGGGCGGCTCAGACCTATGAACCGGGTTGGACCACTGTCCGAACCTGTTTGACCCGAATACACCTTTTCGCCCATAAATTGGGTTAAGAGTGCCCGATTAACGAACCATATATGGAAACGGAAATAATAGAGCGAGACGGTTCTTTTGGGATACCCCACTTGAGGTTAGGATATAGTTGGGGTATGGTCAGGTTGGTTTGAACATAAAATCCAACCGGGTCCCTGGAACGGAAATGCCAATAAATCATAGACTGGGCGTCTGATTGACACGCCGTCTATTGCGTTGAGACCCCTACAACGAGTTAGACCTTTGAGATACATCTAATACAGAATCCGTGATAGTTGGAGAATTGACTTGTAGTTCATGGAGCAGATCCTCCCTAGGACGAGCGAGAGTAGTACGAAGACCTATTAGATGGCTGAGGCCTGACGACTATTGACCTTTCGACCCAGAGTGTTTCGACTAGTCCGGTGGGGAGCGCCTCTGTGTGACGCAGTAGAAACACAAAGGGGAGCGCCTCTGTGTGATGCAGTAGACCAAGGGTACTCGACAAGAGAAGTACCTCAGCAGGATATCAGGGGGAGTGACTCTGTGTGAGCGCGACAGACCCACAGTGGGGAGTGCCTTTGTGTGAGCACAGCAGATCCATGGTACTTGACAGGAGGAGTACCACAACAGTAAAGGATAGTGGGAAGCACCTCTGTGTGACGTGGCTGGCCCACTGTACTTGATAAAAGAGTATTACACCACCATCTGAGGTTCGGAAATTGTGATAGAGGATGCTACGTGATACTACCCCGAGAATAAAATCATTTTTTGAGATGAATCACTGACTTTTATGTTTTCATCATGATTGAGATGGGTTACTAGATAACTTAGGTATATGTATGGGAATATACCTAAGTAATTGTTATCCATTGAATCCATACTTATTGTTTTATCCTTCTTCGATTTTGTGAGACCATGAAGGTCTGAGGGTCACTACTATGTATCGTTATAATCACCCATGAACGGGCTATTCCAACACCTCGTTGTGTTGGTTATAGACAACGAACAACACTGACTAATGCAAAGAGTAGCAGAACTGGATGGTACCGGGAGGTGGACCACTTGGCGTAATGGTACACAGAGTGGATGGATGGACGTGAAGTGCTGAGGAGGCCATTTGTACCTAACCTTTAGGTTGGAACCCTAGAGGACAAACCAGTAGCTGCTTTACTTTTATTCAATTGTGCTTGCTTTCATTTTTACTTTTACTTTCCTATTGAGATTGTATTTCCAACCCCTTTTAATTTCCCTCACTTCCTCTGTATACAGTTTTTACTTGGTGTTTTGCTTCTAGTTTTGTACTCTGATGTCTTTCTTTACAGTTATAAAGTCAATGCCTTCTCAGTTTAGGGATTTATGCCTCTGGTGCTAATCGCCAGCCCCTGGCCTATGGAAGGCGGGATTTGGGTAGAAACGATATGGGTCCCGAGGACGGGTCGTGACAAATTGTTATCAAAGTAGTCAGTTCTACCACAGAACATAGGACTCTGATCATTCCTTCCTATTAAGCAATAGTGTAAGGGTACTAAGTGTGGTTTTCAGTTCATGTAGTCCATTGTTGGTGCAGGCGACCGAAATATCCATAAACGAGGACTCTGACTACTGATTTCGGACTTAGTGCACGAAAACAATAATTGTGTGCGTGTCTTTAAAATATTTCTTCAAGTTATCTCAACCAGGTCAGCTCACCAGGTATTGTCTTTTGATCGTGTCACATATGTTTTTTCAGGATGCATCCCCACAGATCCCAGAATGTCGTATGCTCTGACAGCCCGCCGACCGATGAGGCCTCAGTGCAGGGTCCTTTACCAGTGGAGGAATCAGCAGTACCACTTCCCATTGGGCCACTGATGCCACCAGCCCCAACAATATATGATGCACGCTGCTTGAGTTCATTGCATGAGATCCAAACCAGAGGCCACACAGGTTCCGGGAAGAGACGGACCCACAGGCGGCTGAGGATTGGCTGGAGGCTGTGGTCAGAGTCTTCAACCAAGTAGGGACACCAGGTGACTTCATGGTGATCCTTACTGCCAGACTCCTTCAGGCAGCATCAGTCAGATAGCGGATCCTAACGCTCTAGGTGAAAGACGAGGCGACACTACTCTGGATAGACTTCGAGAGCCTATTCTGGGTGGAGTTTGTTCTAGAGACCCGACGAGCTGTGTGGATACATGATCTACTGCATCTACAACATGGTAGCATGATTGTGGCGTAGTACTCAGCGAGGTTCACTGACCTATTTCATTACTCCATAGATCTGGTACGTGACCCATTATTTAGGGCTTAGACCTTCGAGCAGGGGCTCTGGCGAGAGATTAAGGCATTGATGATCTCCATCTACATCCCGACGCAGGCGAGGGTGTTAGAGAGAGCCCTTCTAGTGGGGTGTTTACTTGCTAAGAAGTCACCAGCAGTGAGACCCACTACTAGGAAACATGCAGAAGTGTCCTCTGTAGCTGGAATTAGACAGATGACGTATAGGTTCAAGAGTACCAAACCCATGGGTAGACGACTTCAGGACTCAGGATCTGTTGTGCGGGGAACCCAAGGCAGTGACTTACCTGAAATGAGGAGTAATTATTACTCATGTGGTGTTTAGGGTCACATGGCTCGTGACAATCCAACACATTGTTTAGATGATCACCAGAAAATTGAGGGACCTCCTAGGTAGAAGAAGAGATTTGGTCGAGGCGGTCCGTAGGGCGCAGGAGGACATGGAAGAGGAGTTGGTCGTGCAGCTGGTGGTGGACGACGTTATGAGGTGTTACCACAACCACCACCAGGAGGACCTCCCCGACTGTAGTGATGTGGCGAATAGGAGAGAGCTCAGCTTCTGGAAGATGAGGCATATGACCAAGGCGCTCTGGAGATGATTCAAGGTAATATCTGTGTCTAATCCACCTTAGTTGTTGTTTGTATAGAGACAGGTGTTAGTCACTCTTTCATTTCCAATGCCATAGATCGGAGATCAGAAATTCCGATGGAGCCATTGGCTCAATATTTATGGATAGATACTCCTATGGGAGCAGGATCGACGATTACACACTGGTTTCAGTAGTGTAATGTTACTATATGAGGCATGAGATTCGATTGGGATCTCCTCATAGTAGCATTGAGGCCTTACAGTGTTATCTTGGGTATGGACTGGTTATCTATAGTCCATTCCCAGATCAACTGTATTAGGAAAAATGTCATGTCTGTATACATGGATGGGTCCATTTTCACATTCACCAGTGAGAAGGGAACCTTTTCAGCATAGGAAAGACATACTCAGAGGAGGGTATAGCCAATCACTCACATGTTGGCTTGCCTTACCCTCGAAGCAGTTGATGAGGAGAGTTTAACTTATCCTGTAGTGGTGGGCCAGTATGCAGATGTTTTCCCTGACCATGTTCTAAGACTAACTCCTCATAGAGTGGTGGACTTCTACATTAACATTTACCTTAGGATGATAGCAATATCTACTCTAGCATATCGAATGTCACCCGCTGAGCTTTGAGAGCTACGAGTACAGTTAATCGATTTGTAGGGAAAGGGATTCATCTGACCCAGTGTTTCTCCCTGGGTAGCCCCGATTCTGTTTGCCAAGAAGGCGATTGGGATCTTGAGGCTCTGTTTCGACTACCGTCGCCTGAACCGCGTGACCATAAAGAACAAGAACCCACTCTTCAGGATTGACGACCTCTTTGTTCAGCAGATGGGAAAAAGGTGGTTCTCAAAGATTGAACTCAGATCAGGCTATCACCAGCTCAGTGTTCGAGATGAGGATGTGCAGAAGACGGCCTTCAGGTGTCGATATGGCCACTATGAGTTCTTGGTTTTTCCCTTTCAGAATAACCAATGCTCAAGTAGTGTTCATTTTTCTCATGAACAATATTTTCTTTCCATACCTTGATTGCTTTGTTGTGGTCTTTATATACGACATTCTAATTTACTCGACTACTGAGGAAGAGCATGCCTACCATTTGCAGGTAGTACTGGAAACATTACAAGAGCTCCAGCTTTATGGTAATCTCTCGAAGTGCCAGTTTTGGATTCGAGAGGTTCACTTCTATGGACATATCATCTCGGAGGCTAGAGTTGCAGTGGATACACCGAATATCCAGGAGGTACTTTCTTGGGATCCACCCAGGAGTGTGATGGAGGTACGATGTTTCTTGGGCTTGGATGGATACTATTGGAGATTCATTCTAGACTTCTCCATAGTTGCATCACCACTATAATCCTTGACGAATAAGGGGAAACTCATTGTGTGGTCGGAGAGATGCCAGGAGAGCTTTCAGGATATAAGGCAGAGGCTGACTAGTGCCCCCATCTTGAGACTTCTATAGGAGATCATAGGGTATGTAGTTTACTATGACGCATCAGGTACCTGACATGGGTATGTACTGATGCAAGAGTGAGAAGTGATCACATATGGTTCTCGGCAGTTGAGAAAGCATGAGAATAACTACGCTAACCATGACCTGGAGTTAGTAGAAGTGGTCTTCTCCATGAAGATGTAGAGACACTATCTTATGGGCGAACGTTTTACCATGTAATATGATCCCCAGAGTCTTAGGTATATCTTCTCTCAGAAATACCTAAACCTAAAAAATCGGTGTTATCTTGAGTTCCTCCCGGACTATGACTTCAAGATAGTCTACACTCTGGGAAAGGGGAACGTTGTTGCGGATGCACTCAGTTGAAGATATGGTATATTGATTCGAGGAGAGGTGACAGAGCAGTTGGATGCCTTACAGATATTCCTTGTAGATAGAGATGGTACAGCCTATCTGCAGTCTAATACAATAACTCCCCCACTTCTTCAGTGAGTCAGGGAGGCCCAACATGGGGACACTGACTATGAGGCCCGACATGCTTATATATCAATAGGGAAGAACCTTATGGATATTCTAAAGGTGGGGAGCACATCTTCCTCTTTAGAGGACGTAATATGGTACCAGAAGAACTTCATAAGGAAGTGTTGAGGGATTTCCACACAACCCCTCTAGCGGTTCATCCATGAGTGGGGAATATGTACCAGGACCTTCGAAGACAGAACTGGTGGCCAGGTATGGAGAAGTTACTAGCGAATTTTGTCACATAATACCTCACTTGTCAGCAAGTGAACGTGGATCACCAGGTACCGGGAGGCTTGGTTCGGCCCTTAGAGGTCCCAAAGTGGAAGGGGGATGGGATATCCATGGACTTCGTGATAGGTGTTCCACATACATCCATGAGTCACGATTCAATAGGGTGATCGTTGACTGACTCACCATGCCGGCCCAATTCCTACTGACTAGAGAGCATGGTTCAGTATATAGCATGGGACACCTCTACGTGCAAGAGATTGTGCTTTTACATGGAGTACCTTTCTCTATTTTCTCCGACTGTGACACATGATTTACTTCCTGGCTATGAAAGGGGTTGCAGGAGGCTTTCGGGATGCAGCTTCGCTTGAGCACCGCCTTCCTTCCTCAGATGGATGGTCAGACTGAGCGGACCATTCAGAACCTTGAGGAATTGGTATATGCATGTGTCCTCGACTTCAATTGTAGCTGGGAGGATCACTTTCAATTTTTAGAGTTTCCTTACAACAACATCTATCACTCCACCATCGGTATGGCACCTTTTGTGGCCTTGAATGGTTGACCTTGAGATCACCACTGTGCTGGATAGACCCAGGGGAGTCAGCACTAGTGGGACCAAAGATGGTATGGGCTACCATAGAGAAGGTGCAGATCATTCAAGAGTGGATGATGACTGCACAGAGTAGATATAAGTTGTATGATGACAGGAGGCAGAGACCTCTAGAGTTCGAGGATGGTGAACATGTCTTCCTATAGTTCTCACCTCGATGAGGTCTATGGTGATTTGGATGAGGTGTAAAGATATATCTGATATTAATCAGACCTTTCCAGGTCCACAGTAGAGTAGGTGAGTTGGATTACTGCTTAGCTATTCCACCTCAGTTGCACCAGGTGCACAACATCTTCAACGTATATCAACTGAGGAGATATGTTCAGGACCCTTCCCACATCATCATCCATGGGTAGCTAGACATCAATGATGGGCCGACTTTTATACTGTTCCTAGTGGATATTGAGGATAGACAGGAGCAGTTCCTATGTGTATGGTTGATACCTCTGGTGTGCATTCGCAAGAAACATAGGAACTTCCAGGATATCACATGAGAGCGGGAGGCTCAGATGCGTGGTCAGTACCCCCATTTCGTCCCTAAGCTCAAGTTGTAGATTATAGAGACGTAAAGCACTGATGTGGAGATAATGTAAAGACCCAAAACTTCCTTTGAAAAAAATGTCTTAAGTACATGGGAATTCTGTAAAAATTTACATAGCTTGATTCTGAGGCTTGGTGTGCCCGGAATCAATTTTTAAAGTTTTTTTTGGGTATGTTTAGTAAATGTGCGAGCGAGATTTTATAACATTTGAACCAGTGCTCAGAACCGAAATCCAAGGGCATCGTTGAACTCTCAGTTCTGGTATTCGTTTAAGAATACTTTCACCTCGACGATAGTTATTTGAGAATGGAAGTTAGATTTTGGGTTTTTAATAAAACTAAAATAAAGTGAGTGGTTTATTTTTATTTTGGTGGTTAAAATATCCAAGAGGAGGATGGTGGTGGGGCCCACCCAAGCATAACCTCCCTTGGGAGGATAATTAAGGTGGGGACCACACGGGATTGTATCTCAAGGAACCCCGAAAATTGAAGAGGAGAAAACTCTTAAACATCCTTTAATTAATTTTTTGCAACCCATCAAATTTTTTTAGTTATGCTTTACTATTTAATTAAACATCACTTTCTTTTTTTGAATGAATGGTTGTGCCAAAAAATAATAGAGAACATCTACTATTTTAATTGGGTTGGCATTTTGGTGGAGCTTCCGGAAGGAGAATAATGCTCCAACGAAGAACCTTCGGTCGAGGGATGAGACCATCGCCCACGATGAACTCCGAAGACATCATCTTCGACTTCGACTTCTCCAAACTCTCTTTCCACCGTCAACATTCGACAAACCAGTTACGAGTAGTTTTATGTTTGTGTTTTACACTCCGTTATTCGTCGTTAGTTGTGCTCTTTGATGCCTATTTATATCACCATAACGTGGAGAGATCAGACCTCATAAACACTACCCAAACATCCCCCCTTCATTCTACCTCGCTTGTTGATGATGGAAGTGGTGCAACGACGCCCCCAGAAGAGTGGACCGTGGTGGAGCAATGATGGCCAGCGACGGGCCAACCATGAAGAAACCCGTGTCACAAGGCCGATGGGTCGCCAGAAGGGCAGTGCACTGTCGTGCCGTGTGAATGAAAGGGGGTTGCGGCGAGGCCGGGCCACACCAAGCTGGGAACCGGCGGATGGGCGTGGCGCCGTCGCACCATGCGGAGGAGGGAAGGTCTGGCCAGGGCAGGCCGCAACAGAGGATCAGGGGAGGTGGCGTCGGGCCAACTGCCCGTGGTGCGGAACCGATAGGCCGCTCAGCTATCTAGACAAGGCGTGACCCTTCTAGGTCTCATGGGATACGGAAACGACACTTAGTGATGGTTCCATTCGGAAGGTATGGGGGCGCGGCACCCCCCCCCCCCCCCCCCACACACACACAACTTGCCAGCCAGGCCACGCGGGCTGCTAGCCAGCCGGGCCGCCAACTCGGCCAAGCCGCCCCCTCCGGCCAGGCCACCCCCTCAGGCACGGCGCCCCCTCAGGACTGGTCGGACTCACGGACCTAGTCAGACCCGTGGATTGGGTTAGACCCAGTCCTATCTCATTTGACCCAAATACACCTTTTCTACCATAACATGGGATACAGATGTTTGATTAATGAACCTTCTATGGAGATGGAAAGAATAGAGAGATACGGTTCTTTTGGAATACCCCAATTGATCATAGGAAACAATTAGGGTACATTTGGGGTGGTTTGAACCTAAAATCCAACCAGGCCCCTGGAACAGAAATGACAATAACTCATAGACCGAGAATCCGATTAATGTTTCTTCTGTTGTATTGAGACCCATACGACGAGGCAGACCGTTGAGATACTTCAACTAGGGACTTCGTGATAGTTGGATAATTGACCTATAGTTCGTGGAGTGGATCCTCTTGGAGATGAGCGAGCGAAGTACATGGAACCAGTAGATGGCTGGGACCTGATGACTGTTGACCTTTCGACTCTGAATGTTTTGACTCGTCCAGGGGGAGCACCTATGTGTGACATGGCTGAACCACAGTGTGGAGCGCCTCTATGTGATGCAGCAGACACATGGTACTCGACAGGAGGAGTACATCAGCATGCTACGATGGGGAGCACCTCTATGTGAGCACGACAGACCCACAGTGGGGAGCGCCTTTGTGTGAGCACAAAACATCCACGATACTCGATAGAAGGAGTACCACAACAGTCCAGGATAGTGGGGTGCGCCTCTGTGTGACGCGAAAATCCCACTTTACTTGATAAAGGAGGAGTACACCATCAGCCAAGGTTCCAATAGTTTGATAAAGGATGTTACTTGATACTACCCCTACAATAATATAATGGTTTGAGGTAAGTTAATGACTATTGTGTTTTCCTCGTGATTTAGATTGGTTACAAGATAAGTTAGGTATATTTATGTTCAAATACGTATGTAATGGTTTTCTGTTGAATCCATACTTAGTGGTATATACTTGTTGGATTTTGTGAGACCTTTAGGGTCTCGGGGTCCCTACTGAGTATCGTTATACTCACCCCTACATGGGCTATGCCCACACCTTGGTGTGTTGGTTTCAAATGACGGGCAGTGATGACTGAGGTAGAGAGTCGTAGGACTAGACGATACCCGGAGGTGAACCACTTGGAGTGATGATACACGAAGTGGACAGACAGACGTGAAGTGCTAAGAAGGCCATCTGTACGTACCCTTCAGGTTGGAACCCTAGAGGATGACCTAGTAGCTTCTTTACTTTTCTTCTGTTGTACTTGCTTTCAGTTGTACTTGTACATTCCTATTGGGCTTGTATTTATGGCCCCTTTTACATTCCAACACATCCTCTATATACAATTTTTACATAGTGTTTTGCTTCTAGTTGTGTACTCTGATGTGTTTGTTTATAGTTAAAAAAGAAATACCTTCCCAGTTTAGGGATTTACACCTTTGGTGCTAGTCTCCATCCCCTAGCCTATGGAAGGCGGGCTTGGGGTAATCACAATACAGGCCATGGGGGACAGGTCGTGACTTGTTTTTTTTGTGATTTATATTTTAATATTTTAAAGAAAAAAATTATTTACATATTAATAATTCATACTTCCAATAATCTCTATTAATAAAAAAAATTTATAGTGCTTTTTATTTTTATATTTTCTTCATAACCATTCTGATGAATCCTAGAAATCAAATATTTACACTTCAGTATATTTCACTTAATTTCACTAAACCCCTAAAATATTTTCTAATATATACATTCAAGGGGTTTATATTGGGTATTCAATAAGAAAATACGGTCATTAAATCCATATTTCACTCTTTGAAAAAAATCGAATTTTTATCCATTATTTATTTATAAACCCTTATTCATTTGACTCTAGATAAAATTTTAAAGACACTTTTTCGTTATGTGGTGTGGGGAAGAATTTAGTAACACATGTATTTTTAAAAGGATGTCACTTTTATTACCTATTAATAATCAAGAATATTATTTTTATATTTAAATATTATATTTATATATGTTTGTATCATGTATGAAAAGATAATATATAGTCATTTATATTATAATTATACATTTAGGATTATTTTTTCTACATAATATCATAAGAAATTCTGTATTTAAAGGTTATGTAAATGTCTTTAACATAATTTATTATGTTGAACTTTTAAAATAATAATTTAATTATTAAATTACTTTAAAATGTAAATTCATGTTAATTCTAAAAAATAATATTTTTATTTTTTTTTATCAAGTTATAAAATATGTAAATGGTCTTTCTTGAGGAAATAAAAAGGTTTTATTTTAAATAATACACTCCTATATGTATTATATGTTTTAATTTACAAGTTAAATATACCATTTTTTTAAATTTAATAGGTTAAAATTAATATTTTTTAACTGTGATTAAAAAATTGTCTTATGGTTATTTTTGTATATTTTATTTTTAAATATTTTTTTATAAGTGATTTATGTAAAATATTGTTTTTATCAATGTATTAAATTTTATAAAACTGTCCTGATATATGGAAATATAAATTTATAAAACATTTATTTTGATAAATATGTATTGATATAGTAAAATAACCCATTAATAATATTGTTTTTAATTATGAATCAAATATCCAAAAGTTTGGAACAAAATTTATTTATTATTATAATGATAAACAAGATTTTTCCAATTTTATTTAATTGGGAGTTCACAACGTTCTAATCACCATTGAATATATATCAAATTTAAAAATAATAATATTTTTGTAATTATAATCCAATAAAAATCACAATAATCAATAACATTAATGATTTTACTGTGAAAAATCTTTAATACAATTTTCTGAAAATCATGTTTTCTCTTTTCTGAGTGATTTTATTAAAATTCATTTTTCACACATCTAAAAATTGAATCATTCATAAAAGTTTAATAATTTAAGATATTTTTTTCAAATTATTTAATAAAGCAATTTTCCTTTTATTCATAATTATAATTTACAATAGTAAATGCTAGTATCCTTGATAATTTCTAAACATGTGGATGTTTGAGGTAAGCGGTATTGGTCTAAATTTCAATTCTATGATGCATTTATAATTCCGAAATCCATTTTTTTCCAAAATATAGTGTTATTATGATTCATTTACACATAAATATCTTATATTATATTCATTATTTAGTTAAAGGAATTAAAAAATTCAAAACTTTTTCATAAATTAAATGGATTTTGATACATGTTTTTTAACAACATTTCCTGTTTTTTGTCATAATTGTTTTTCATCTATACATATTATACATTAAGGGAATATTTTCATTTTTAGAGTATGAAAACATCCTCATTAGAATATTATATCATAACTCTATTTTATTAATTGTATTTAATATTTATTTTCATATTGTTTATTTGATGTTCTTTTTTCAAAAAAATCATAAGCGGGTTTAAAAAAATATTCTTCATTGGTTTTGTATAATTTTAACCAATTAATTTCCTCCATATCTATATTAAATATATTTTTTCAAATAATCCCAATCTATAAATGATAATTATGTGTTAAATAAATTTTATTTCCAATTTTATAATATTTAAAATATTTTAACAATGCATATTTTTAATATTTTCTATCTGGGTCATGTGTGAATATAATTATAATGGTTTGAAAAAACTATTTTTTTAATTTACAACCTAATTTTATTTTCACACCATTATGAATTTTCTTCACCATGAGGGTTCCCTTTAGGGATTTTATGGTTTTTAATGTAAATTAATTTCTCAATGTTTTATTTTTTTATTATTTATCAATGAAAATGATATTTCTTATTAATTTTATGTGATAACTAGTTGTTCTTATGATTAGGAGTTTAAATGATTGATTTTGATAATTTTATGAAAAAATTAAAAAACGTTATAGGATTTTTTTTATGTTTGTTTTCATGGAGATTAGATTGTATGATTGTTTCGACCAATATACCCTTTCAATTAATTGTGTAGTGATTTAATATGTAAAGAAATTATGTTGGAATTAACAAGTGAAGTTATTACCTTATTAGGGTGATTGTAAGTGTGGTTTTAAAGGTGATTATAGGACTATTATGAATATTATGTCTTGAGAAACCATCCCGAATATTACTTTTTTATAAGATTTTCATTGATAGTTTTTATAGACTTATTGATATAATAATATTAAATGCATCAAATTTTTGTTTTCATTAGTAATTGTTATTGACTCATTACATTATAATCCTTTTTTCCTTATCATATGAAAATTTTCATGTTGCGACTCATGATTTATGATCTATGTTTTATTAGGTATTATTTTTTATGGTTCACTTATGTACATAGATTGTGAACTCATAACAACATTTTTATTTCATTATCAATTATGATTATTGATTGATGTTATTTTTGATAACACAAATTGGGTGTTTGAGCCCATTATTTTTATGTTTCAATTTCCTAGCATTATAATGGTTTGTATTATATATTATTTTTCAAAAATGTTATCATGTATGGAGATTTTCAAGGGAGATGTAAAATATTTATGAAAAATTAATAACTTATTGGTATAGAAATATTTAACTGGATGAGATTTTTTTGTTTTATCTGATATAATATGTTTTTCCTATATCTATAAAATCCTTAACATAATTGAATTCGGGTTTGAAATGCCTAAATATTGATTATAATTATATGAATTATGTATAGATATTTTTTATTTATATTTTGAATAATATTATATTATCACCAAATATATATAAACAACTATTGGGCATCTCATACCACTTTATCATTTCCATAATCAATAAATCCTCCTAAATTTTAACAAGTTGTATTATTTGATTCAAAGAAAGTGTCCAAATTAATGTTCAGTATTGGGTTCATAATTTTATATAAAAATATAACTTATTTATCCCAAAAATTATATATTCTAAAAAAATATCAGTAATATTATTTCTATAATTTTTATAGAAATTATAAGAACTTTTAGATTAGTATATTCCTTTATTTATCATCATTTTAATGAAGACATGTTCTATATTTAAATCATCCTAAATACTCAAATTGTTTTCAACTACTTCATGAAATACTAAAATATCATTATATTATTTTTTTCTATGAAATTTACAACATTTTAATAATTTTTTTTTAATTTATCCATGTGTTCATGGAATAATGAATTATGGAATTTCACAATAATAACATTAGAGAACACCTCATTGAATCATCCTCCACATGATACATTTTTTTCTCATATCTATTAAAAATATATTTATATATATGATTGATTAAGAACAATAATTGAGAAATATATAATTTAATTATTCATTTAATTTCATATTGTATTTATTTCATATTATATATAGGTTTCTCATGATTTAAAAAAAATTATATCTTCTTTCAATTCATATGAATGGGTTAAAAACTCAGAAAATATCCACTATCAATCATACACAAAATCATCCAATTCATATGATGAGTACACCATTATTTTAAATATTATTAGTCTCATGAAAAAATCCTCAGTTTAATAAGAAATTATCATTAATTTTGTATAAATTCGATCATTGTATATATAAAAAAATTACAAATTCAATTTTTTATAATATTAAAAAACATGTTCTTTTATGTGTGAATTAAAATCATATTAATGATTATTATTTTTTGTGATATCCTCATCATCATATGAATGAATAAATTCAGTTTAAATAAATAATTTTTGTTGATTAATCTTATAAATAGTTGTTATATATTGTTCAAAATTATATTTATCATCACTTGTCTATTATACGATTTCCCATATTTATGGATGTTTATTGTCTAAATTATAAATTTACATATTTATTCAAGAAACTAAAAACCTCTTCAATTGTTCCCAATGACATAAAAATCTATTATAATTTTCCGTAAACTCTTCCAATCTTATTTTGTCACATAATAATTTCGTTAATATATTTGGTTTTCTATGGAATGGTTCCCAATCACTTAGGCAAAGACCAACTATAATTTTTACTTCTAGATCTTCATCTGTAATCACCGCCAAAATATAGATAATTTATTCCTTCTTTACTATTATAATAAAAAGTTTTTATTAAAACATTATTGACTATCACATATTCCCTTATAGAAATCATTCTCTAATCATCACATATATGGATTCCTGAATATATCTTCCCACGTTATTCAAGATAAATCTCTAACTTGTTCATTCATTCTCTTCCGTATAAAATAGATATAGTTTTATATTCTTATCTTGTAACCAACAAATATAAATAATATCTCCATACATATATATATATCCCTATTTAATGATAAAAAATTCTATCCAACTCATCAGATATTCAATATATTCCTTTTTTCTCAGCACCATAAAAAAAGTATGTCAATATGTGTTCATTGTATTCATCAAATTATTTCACTTATTAATAATAAATATAATGCTAATATTGTGGTGGAACATCACTCACTTTCTATGTATTCTTCTTAATAAATGGTATTTGAATCTCATCAATATATTGTTTTCCATTATCTTGTCATAAGTAAATTCTCATTTACTTATATAGAGATGAATATTAAAACATAGGTTACCAAGGAATCATTAGTTTCATAATCACTCTAAATATATAGGGGATAAAATAGTGTCGGATTTAATATATATTTCATAAAGATATTATATATTTAATTTAATATTTATAATGTTATTCTATTTTAAAATCACACAATGTTGAGGCTTTATAAACTAAGTCTTCATGAATACTTAAAACAAAACTCATATCAATAATACAAATGGATATAATTTATTTAGACGGTATATTTCACCTCATTTAACTAATCCAACAAATCCAGAATCTCCCCCTTGAAAACCTAACATTTTAGATAAAAAATAAATGTTACATAAATATTATTGTAATACCCCAATCATAAATCATTACAGAGTTTTCTAAAATTCCATTTTTAAGGTAAAATGATTTTTTTTTATAGTTATTCTTAATATTTTATCCCCTTAATGGGTGTTCTGATTACATCCTCTCATCATGGTTTATTTTCATCAATGTAGCTCTATAACGAAATGTTATTCTTATTATACAACATCTACAACCCCAACTACACCCTTATTTCTTTTCACTCATTATAATACTTATATTTTGGATTATACAAAATAAATTAAAATAATAATAGGGGTATAATTATTTTAAGAGTAATAATAGCTTGTTTCAGAATTTACTCACAAGAATACCATATATACTCTATTTTTTATCCCTTGAAGTGAATTTGATGTTTACATTCCTTCTACTATATATGTTATGAGTTTCATTGAGAGTAAATGATATCTTATTGTACATATAATTTAATTTACTTGTCTGGGAGATTCTTTTTATTAACATTATTTTATTAATATTATTTCTAAAATTTTATATTTTTTATTCTTCAGATTTTCTGTTTTTTCTACAAAAAAATTTCAACAAATATCAAAAAAACATGTAAAATGTCCTTAAAACATCCAAAAAATTCTTGTTAAACTTCTTATTTTAATTATTTACATTTCATTTATAATTATCTTATGCTTTATTTATATTTCTACTTTTACTGGTATTTTCTTAAAAAGATGTTAATCATTATTTGATCTTCCATGTTTTGGAGTTTTTTAATTTTTCTTACATACTTCTATATCTAAAATTAAATTATGGAAATGTAATTTATTTTTCTAATAGAAGTAATTATTATTTTCTATAGACTCATCCCATTGATAAATGAATATTGTTTGGAGGTGGCATATTAATATTGTAGTTATAGTATTTATTCCATAATGCTCCACAAAACCAATAATAAACATTAAAAAAATTCATCATAATATTGTTTAATTTATCTATGACCAACTATATATTTTTTTACTTATATTATCTCTTTAATATTTCCCTATAATTGAGATCTTTTATATCCTTGACACACATATAATACTCCTTATTATATGAGTTTTGTTCCAATGAATTTATTCATCCTATGAACATATATTTTGTACTTAAAAATATAAAAAGTTTAATGAAATAGATTTAATTTCAATAGAGAAATTATGAACATTTTTTAACATTATACTAAGGATTTAATTTATTACCATTTTAGATTAATATAATATAATATCCATCCCCCCAACATAGTATTCTCTCATATTCATCATGGTATATTACCCATTATGGTATTGAGGGTTTCCATATACAGATATAGCTCTTTTGTTGCCATATTACTATTATTGTCCTTTATTTTCTGTTATTGTATAATTTTTTGTTTGTAAGAATTGAAATCCTTGATTAGATAACTCTCCCTCTCATCATAAAATAATTTTCATTTCTTAACTCACGTGATTTTAATTTTTAGAAGAGTATTTTGTTTAATGTTAAAAAAATATTCCTATCTCAATAAGTAATAATTGTAGGTATCCTCAAAATAATAATATTTTCATGAAGTCTCTTCATTGTTTCTCTATTGTTATATTAAGATGTTTTATTATTGAGATATTCCTTCATCTTTTGACTTAATCCATGAACAAATTCCTTCATCATTCTTATCACCTATCTGGTTTATTCTAAACAACCTTGAAAAATACATCCCATTTTTAGTTACTCTTCTTCTAGTTTTCCATGTAATTATTTTTTATATTTCTAACTCAATGGAATTCCATTACCATACACAACAGAATCATATCCTGAATTCTTATCTTTTAGGATTTTTATTGGAATGTATCCTTGACATTAACATTTTTAACTCTAAGGTGGGTGTATTCATTTTTTTATTAATTATTCAATACATTATCATATTTTATATCAAGGATATAATAGTATAATAATATACATATTTTTATTTTTATTATACTCAATATATGTGTTGTTATATTCTTATATGATTTTTTTTTGTTTTATCATGTACATAAATTCAATTACATTCTTTATATTTCTTTTTAACACTATGTTTTTGTCATATACGTTGGATATGATTTTTATTTTTCACGTCATGAGATATATATCCAATTTTATCTCAGGAAAATATAGTGAGAATAAATCTATTAGGGAAATTAATGATCTAAATTTTCAGAACATTACATCTTCCAAAATATCACCAAAGGATTTGTTTTTACATATAATGTCATTATGTTATGTGAATTTTTCATATATATTTTCAATATATTCTATATAGATATCTTCAGCCATGGAACTCCAAATCTATCAATTGGATTCCTTATTCTCCACCTTTCCTTCGTGCATATTTTCAATTATTTCCCACATTTTCTTGTATGTTTTTTTCCCATTACCTATGTGTGGAAGTTGTCAGTTAGAGAGTATATAATTAAATTTATATACTTCTTCTCTACTTCAATATTTATCAGGTTATAATATATCATGGGAGTATCCTATTCATGTGGAGTAATCCCTACCACAACCATATCACTCACCTTTTCCCCTTAGTAGATAAAAAAATAAGAATCATGTTCGTCAATCCCTACTAATTCTTTCCATATAAAATGGTCACACTATGGTGGTTTAAATAATTGAGGGTATCCATGATTCTAATACTATATATATTATATGTCTTTTATGGAATACTAAAATAATATTTTACAAGTAGAAATTAGGTCAAACCAGATCAGTAAGATGGTAGGATTAAATAAGTTCTACAATTATCCCTTTATGAATTTTTAATTTAATAAAACCTTTATGGCTAGTTGAAACCCTTTTCAACTCTTATTATTTCTCACAACATCACATAAATTATGTAGTATGTGAAATGTATGGACTCTAAGTATTTTAAATTTTCAGAACATCATACTTCATAATGTGATTTGTTATATTCACCAATTGTGGATACTCTATAATAAGTGAATGTGGAAATATGTATACATCACAAATTTCATGCCCGATATCCCATCATGTTCTCTGATGTCCCAATAGAGGGTATTTATAATCCCACAATGATTTTTATGTTTCCAATTGGTTCATTTTGTCTATGATAACATAGTCCACATAAAGGGACCATAAATACATTTCAAGATATTGGAAACTAATTATTCCAAGACCCACTTCTGAAAATTCGATCAACGTCAATCTTTATATTGTATGTATATGTTTATATTTATTATATTTATGTCATTGTAATGATATTTTAATTAATAATAGAATAACTATCCTTTATCACTCCAGTATAGAAGATTAAGTGCATGTATTCTTCTTAAGCCTCCTATGTATATACAAACTCTTGAGTAAAAAAGTCATTTTACCCATTTCCCTGAATTTCATATTCTCGTAGATGTAATTTAGTTATCTTCATCAATATGTAGTGGTTTTCATCCATCATTTTATGTGTTTGATTCTTTATACTCTCTATAAATATCATTCCCATTTACTAAATATATATATAAATATTAAGAGAATAATATATTGTATATTATATTAATATTTTTTTATTAATTATATGATAATACATGGTGAATTATAATATCAATCAGACTCATTTAGAAAAATTTATGGTCTATATTTAAAATTTCTATAATATTATGCTTGTTTTATTATTCACTGTGGCATATTAAAAAATTATGATCTTTTTTTCTCAACAAACACCATATCGTTTAACTCATGTTGAATATTTTTCCCATGTTAACTTGTATGAATTAGTTGTGACATGGTTTAGTATCTCATGACATGATAAACCATGTGGAATATATTTACGAATGATTAATTCTTTATCAAACATAAATCACAAAATCATTAAATAAATAATATTTGAAGAAAATATCTTCATCATCTTATGAGATAAATATTCTTGAGATTTTCACAGTGTATTTTTTCTATTTGATCCCAACATATCTCAACTACCCTTTTTAATTTCTTGCATTCTTTCACATTTTATGATATGTTGACACCTCGGATGATATCCTCCCACCCACATGTAAAAATACATCCCCTTCAAATAAAATGGTAAAAAAATATATAAAATCTTTTCTTCTTAATATGAGAGCCTCAATATCATAATAACACAACATCCACTTTTTATGAATGTAATTCAAATGAAATTATTTGTCATACCTTTTTTTTTTACTTTTTTGAATAACATATTCTCGAATTGGAGCATAAACAGAATATGAAAGATTATTATTTTATATGAAGCCTCAACTTTGTGTAAATGAAAAAACCTCTAAAATGGAATTATTTATATGAAATATTCCTATAATTTTAAGTTATGAATTCTTCCAAAGGACATTTTGAATCATTGGTCTATCATAGTTAGTAACATACATAAGAAATATTCTTATATAAATATTGAAGTACATGATTTATTCAACAAAACTATAAAAAATTTAATTGATCCCGATCCATTATAAATCACTTCATATATTCTCTAATTATCAAATGAGGTTATTCTAAACCTTTATAAATCAAATTTTATACTTTATTCTCATTGGAAGGATTTGAAATAATACTACTAAACATTATATATTTAATCAAGGGAAAGACTACACAAACAGAGGGAACGACCAACAAAAAAGACCCCAGATTCGGGGGGTCGGATATAGTTTAGGCCGAGGGTATCCCCTCCGATGAGATTCACCCCTCCCTCATAAGGGATATTTCATTGGGAAGATAGGAGATGGAGGAGCCCAGGGCTAAAATATATGTGAAGAAGTCCACATATTTTTTCCCCTCACCAGGTATGGGTGATAGGAGACTGGTTGTTGAGAATCCACTTGCATTTCCTAATAATGTAAAGAACTGAACAGGGAGTACTACCTCTTCCCAACAGGGAGTCATGAATTATCCTTGAGTCTATTTCCACCTCAGATAAAACAATATTCTTTTGTTTGAAAATATTAAACCCTGTTTGAACTGCATTTGCGTCCGCCTGAAGATTTGAAATACTACAACTTCATGTTTCATTATATATCATGATCCTTATATTTACAACAAGATGGTTTCATTCAACACTCTTCACTAATATATTTTTAGTGGTTATTTAACCATAAAAACCTATCATATATTCAATTAACTAATATATTCTATATTTTTCACATAAAGGAATTCTTGATTCTCTCTTTAAGAGTTTTTCATCAAACAATTATTGATTATTTGCTATTTATTTTCCTTGAAAATTGGAAGCATCTCAATGATCTAATCATGTCACTAGTAGAAATTAATATACTTCTATTACTGTAATTTACATTCTTTTTTATAATAAATACACATTAATACGTTGGACATTCTATAAATATCCCAATAAAGAACTCTAAAATGAGGAACATGCTCAAATGAGGGTGAATATAATTATAAAATATTATATAACATCAATTCACAATACTACCACAAGCATCATTTCACTGAAAAAAATTCAATCCAACAACTATCAAATAAATTTTGTGTTAAACTTTTTAAAATATGTGAAAATATAGTGGCACAAAATATGTTCATCCATCGATAAATTATTCAACATTTTATATACATTTGATATAATCAACAACTATAAGTCAAAAATGATATTGTGTGACTAAGGCCATTCCCATTTTATTTGAAAGACCAAGTGATATATTTTATGATGATACTAATAGTTGGATACATCTTACATGGGATACATTTTACCAATATATTTTTTGATAAGTACTTCCTAACATTAATTATATTGATTCTGAAAAATTAGATGCATATATTTTTTAAAAATATTGGGATTCTTGAATATAGGAATGTGGGAGATTTAAATAAATTACACAGTTATTTAAACAGTATATATTTGATAATAGGATCCCAATTCAATTGTTTTACTATGTCTCTCAACTATGTTCGTGGTCAATGATCAATGAATCCATTGATTATAAATTTATGTCAATGAAATGGAAATATTTAAGATATTTTTTCGTGAGATTTATTATAAAAACCCCATTCAAAAGGGAATGAGATCCAAAACGATATGAAATATATTTTTTATAATAGATAAAAATGTTTTTTAAATAATTGGATCATATTTTCGGGAATCAAGATAACTTTCAAGTAGAATATACACCCAAATCATACACTAAATCCAAGTTCAAAATAATTTCTAATATCAATATGGAAACAAAAGTTTAGGAATTTTTGAGAGATATTATTTGAAAATAAACCACTTTAGGACATTAATTATTTGATACCATTATCTTCCAACTCAATTTAATAATTACTACAATCAATCATGGAGGATAGATAATATAAATCATGATGGAATCCGTGAAAATGATGTATAATTTAAAATTAAATCAAGGACTACCAATGTATAATTATAAAATAAAAATAATCAAATCAAGATTGGAATAATATTATCCTTTCTGAAATCAATATTTAACAGTATACTCAGTTGAAAGAAAAAAGAGAAAAATTTATTTTGAATATTTGTTCACTTTTTTATGAAAAATTATGATCGATTAGTAAATAATAAAGATAATATTATCTTTAAACAATAGGCTTCACACTAGAATTATGAAAACTAATTGGGAAAAAAGATTATACAATAATCATGAGAATACATATAATACTTTCATATGACATTGTTAATGGCCCATAAGATTAAATTAATGTTTTGGCACCCCAATGTGATAAGGTGTTAGGGAAAATGAATAATAACAAGTAATTCCATGATATTAAATAATCTTGAATATCTAAATTAAATAGTAATAAATTTGTGTGATGTGAGTAGAAATATTATGTTCAAAAATTAAATTATTAAAATTAGAAGAAAAAAGAGAAAAAAAGAATTATATTTTTGTTCTATGAAATATAGGATCATTATTCCAATCCTAGTGAGGATTTTGAATAGACGATTAAAGAATTGGTTACCATGTTCTAAAAGATATTCAATATTAACCATGTCAATATAAAATCCACTGAATCAAGATCATAATTTTAATAATATCTACTATTCATAAAGGAAACATATAACCCACCAAATATGGATGACCTCACCTTTCACCCATGTCGGCCATCCACAGGGCCCAATAACCATTACTCATCACCAAATGCTAGTAGCAACCACCAGGAATACTCAAAAAAAAACTTGGTAATGGTTTCTTTATTGGTAAAAAGGTAGGATACATATATAAAAAGAAAAGGGAGTATTGATATTATCATATTAAATCGTATAATACAAATATATAGTATAAACCAAACATACATTATAAGAAAAATAGGCCATATAAGGTCATAAGCACATATACGGTATCTTCAAATCAAACCAAAACCCAATAAAATTTTTACAATATGAAACATGACTACTGTAATAAACTATGGGGGGGATAATAAAAATGACTCTATAATATCCAATTCCCTCGTGAAAAAACTTCTTACCCAAAACATCGAATATTGGTAATCAAGAAAAACCACCCAATAAGATATTTCCACTTCCATAACTCTTTTCACAAAAAAATATCCAAAAACACCCCTGTAGTGGCCCAGAACTCCCCGGTATATTACATTGTCAAAATCTAGTGTTTGGGGTGTTCTAGGAGGCATTGGTATCCCATTTCTAGCGTTTTCTAAAATTCTTATTTTTTCAGTGGTAGGACGCATCGATGACTCAGTGTTTGTGAGTCATGGAATTAGTAGTTCAGGGCTTTGGTGAGTCAAGGATTCAGTAAGTCAATGGGTCAGTAGATCAGAGAATTAGTGTGTTAGGGTTTCTGAAGGTTGAGGTGTTAGTAGGTGAGGCATTGATGAGTCATGTTAGTTACTCTTTGTCATCGAGTCATGTCGATGGATCATTCTTCAATGGCTCACTCTGGTCAGCGAGTCATGATTGTGAGTCTCATCGTTGACTCACATCGGTGAGTCATGTGTCGGTGACTCATGTAAGTGGATCACCCATTGGTGAGTCATTTCTAGATTATCCATGTTTTTCTAGTTTCACCACTTTGACACTTTATTTAAAATTAAATGATTTAAATTCCAAATTTAATGAATTATTAGGCCATTTCAAATGATAGCTATCTTGTAAAAATATGAATCTTCCATTGAATTATAATGTCCATTATTGGGATTGTGATCCCGTTATAATGGCCTATGGAACAGTTTCTTTTATAGATTTTGGATCTTGCTTTTCTAAAGCCAAAATCCTTTATTCATTCAATCTCATATATTTTCTCTTAGTGCATCGAGAACGATTATTTCCCGATGATTCTTGCACTTCAGTTGTACCAGTCTACTCAATTTTCCCTTGAGTTCCTTCTTACTAATCACATTACCCCCTATTTTGGAGAAATGAGGAATTTTTGATCGTCTGTTATTCCAAATTTTGATTTACTTCTGCTCCCTTTTAATTTTTTATCTTGTGGTGTGGGTGTACTCATTCCCCCTTGTGAATATGGTTGGACCAAACATTAATTGAAGAAAAAAAGAAGTTTTACATAAGGTGATGATAGTATGATAATGAGGATCACATTGTTTTATATGTACTCTTTGACCGATGTCATGTTTTTTATGGGGTGAATGCCTTTGGGAATTTATGGATGTTGGTAGTCTCTATTTGCACACCTATATGGCTGGTTAACACCGTTGTTTATACTCCATGAACAACAATATCATTGTGAAATTTTGATTACCATGTATATTCTATTAAATAAATGGATTCCCTAGGATCAAAATTGTTCTATGAGTACCCCTATTTTATCAAGTGGAATTAAAGAATGAGTGCTGCTAAATTTAAATAAACCTTTATTTTTTTATGTAGATATATACTTTGTCTGGTTTTGTTCATCCTTGTGTCTATTCTATTTGTGTGGTGATGTGGCTAGGAGTGTGGTTGTGATTAGAGGTGGTATGAATGGTGTAATGTAATCTCATACATAGAGATTTATTGACTATGGAATGGAGTAATTGGTATTCTATGGGACTACATCAGGGTAGTGGTTGTGGTTGGGAATTGGGGTTGCTGGTTCAGGTTGTGTTGTGTTTATGTTATTGGGTGTGGTGTTGTTATACAGAGGGGCTACCAAGTTGGTTTGTGATGTGGTTTGATGGGGAATTTACATGTTGAGAGGAATGGTAGGGTGGCATGAAATTGAATAATTATGGTGGCATGGGATGAAAGGTTGTTCAAGAGATGATAGTGTGAAGTGGGACTACAGTCTTAGTACATTTTGTATTGCTGAATGTGGTGATTGTCATACAGCAGGGCTACCTACGCGGGCTTGGGGGTGATTTTGGAGAAGGATGGCATTACCTTGTGTCGGACATTCACCCATATTTGTTTGGATACCATTGTTTTATGAATGGGTTTTAGAATGGATTCATTTACCTTGGTCTTTCTTTATTTTTTTGTCTTTGGAAGCGGTCAGTATTGTTTCTTTGCCTTATACAATTTTCAGTTTTTGGTAATTTTTCAAGTAGGGATAGAATAAATAATTAAATACATTGTTTAATAAAGAATGATAATTTCTTGAAGTAATTGGTTGGGGTAATGAATTATGTCAATGGTTGGTTGTTTGGTTGGGCATTAAAGGTGGAAACACGGGCATTTTTGTGTGGGTTGGTTGTTTTTCTGAAAACAAATAGGTTCGAATGAGTTTCTGGTTCCTATATATATAAACATGTAGATCTGTTTGATTTCTATTTCTACCCCATCCATCATGAGCACTATGTCTTGAACACCGCCAACATTTTTGGGGAGGTTTTCCTTTCCCTACATCCTAGTGGGAGGATGAATGGATGGTTATTTATAATTCTCTTCTCCATCTTCTAAGAATTAATATCCCAAGACTCTTTAGGACAGTTCTAGTGTTGTTGGAAGCCCATATTTCTGTGAGTACATGGTGTGTTCCCCTGGTGTCTTTGGGATTAACGACATGGGTCTTTGGGTATGAATACGGTGTAGTTTATGAGGGTGAGGTGTGTGTTGGTAGGTTATTACAGTGGGGCTTATTGAAGATCATATTAGCAACAGGATGATTACTGTTATGGTTGAGTAGTTAACCAGTGGGAAATCATGTGGGGTACCCAAATATTGATGTGCTTACTACTTTACGTTACATGAATTGTGTAATTTGGTGAGTGTTCCTTGTTGAGGATGGGATGGAAAATATACATTGTTAGGTTATTTTGAGTTTTTACTATTTTGTTCACAGAGGAATTAGTATGGTTCTCCCACATGTGCATGAGGGACATTATTTTTCCTAATGACTATCATTTTTTGGTCATTCTATATATAAAAAAATATTTTAAAGTATCTAGTGAGATTACATGGAATTTTCTGAACCTTACTAGCTCTGAAATCAGAGACAGTCATTGTGTCACTGATTAGATATATTTTGGTATTTATGTTGGAGTTTTATTTTTTATTTCTGGTATTTATACAATAAACATGAATTTGAGATTGATTTTGGATTCTTTTATGTATATATATTTTAGATGTTTTGGGGTTCATATATCATATATCCCGAACATTTTTACTCTAAAAATGGGAATGACTTCCATGTTTTTGAGACTATGTATCATTGGTGATGATTGCCACCCTAGGGCGTATTGGAGGCGGGGATCATGGGTCAATATGTCTCTTTCATCTTGAAAAAGGAAGGTCATGGAACATTGTTGTCCCTTCCCTCATATTAAAGAAAGCGGGTCCCATAATAATTGTATCAGAGGTGTTGGTTTAGAGTTAGGATGGGGTTTGGAGTTAGGCATAGTGAGGATTGCCTGAGATGGTAGGGAAATAGTGTTAGGTGATGTTGGTTCCTGACATAATACAAGGAAGATTGCTTGGACACATGATTTTTGGGCCCAACATGATCCAATGTAAGGAAACAGATCTTACCAAGAGACCAACTGATGTTACAAAATTTTTAGGGTAGAGGCCCTAGGGAAGGTATGTGCATCATGATAACCAGTGTTCGCGTTTGTTTAGCATTTTTTATGAAATTAAATAATGACTGGGTTAAAATTATTCATATATAAATTCCATACTACTCAGGCTTAGGCATTCTTTATTTTACTTCCAGATATGGCTCATATAGGTTGCTAGCATGTGGAATGATCTTTAGAAGCTCAGTAGGTCAATCTGACTAATTTGTGGAGGGTAGATCCTAATAATTAAGCAATCTAATGGAAGAATGCGCTTTGGGATTTCTAGTGGAAGACTCTGACAAATTACAATGTTACCATTTCAAATATAGAGATGACGAGTCATTTTGAAGAGGTGGAGATCACCTTCTACTAGATCAGTGCTTCAACAGAAAATAGGGATCCTCTGGCTATGATCCAGATGAGTGGAGAATCACATCAATGGTGGAAACATTACCTCAAGGATAGGAAAAACTGCAATGTTTTGTTTGTTGACATTGAGAAGAAGTTCCGGGAGGAATTCCTTTCTTCGTCAATTGAGGAAGATAAGAGGAAAGAGTAAATCCACCTTTAACATGGAAGTATGTCATTGAGGGAGATGTGGATTATGTTTGAGTATCTCCTTCACTTTCCCCTATACCTATTTCAAGATGAGGAGTCTTGGGTGAGTTGTTTTAGGAGGAACTCTGTCCTCCCCTCTAGTATACATTCTCTCCCTTCACCCAACCGTCGTAATTAATGGTTCAGAAGAAGGATGAGGTAGTTAAAAGGTTTCACAATTGAGGATGAATACCATGAGAGGGGAGACGAATGAGTTATTAAAAGGTAAAGGATTTGAAAAACATGAATCAGGTGCTAGGGCCTTTTAGGTTTCATCCAATGGTGAGACGACCGGGAAAGTTTCAGTTCCCACCATCTGGTCCTCGTCCTTTTCCTATAAGCATAGTACTGATGTGTTTTTCCTTTTAGGTCCATATTCATATTCAAATTTAGTGCCCAATTAGAACTCAATATGGTGGAGGTGGGAAGGTTCATCACCCACTTCAGCAGTAGATTCCGATTAGGCTATTTTAGCATCATGGATAGTAGGTTCCTTCCCAATAGAGGGGAGGCAAAGTAGACAGAGGATGACCTTAGGGAGTTCCTTAGGGAACTCGACCCATGAATCTTCAAGGAGGGGTTCGATATCAGACGGAGAGAGAATCTGGGCCTGGTGAATTTCACACCATAGAGGCAACAGTTCTAGCAGGGATGGAGATCATTCAATGTACAAACGTCTTATATAGTACTCTTGTTTATGAATTTCTTGATTCTGGAGATTCACACTCTTTTGTTTCACCCACTCTAGCCCAATCTCTATTACTGGATAGAGAGATATATTCCATGCCCATGGTGTTGTGTACAATAGTATTAGGTCAGAACAACTTTTTTGATGTTCTCTAGGGAATGATTCTAAAGTCGGGGCTGCATTAGTCTAGTGGGGCCCTCTTCCTGCTTCAAAGTCAGCCATACAGTGTAATCCATGCAATCGACTTGTTGTACATATGCTTACTATTATCAATTTTTTTAGATTAGAGTCCTGTTTTCGTATTTGGATATCTAATTTGTGGCATTCATATGTGAGAAGATTTTTCTTATTGGAATTTGATGTTTGGAGACTCTTCGTTCATTATTGGATGAACTGTTAGTGAAATCGGGGGATACAAGGATCATTGGGTTCCCATAGTTGACATAGAGTTATTTGATATTTCTTCCAAGGAGGTTATGACTCTACCCCCTCAACGTGATATTGAGATCGAGATAGACTTACAACCCAGTGCTAGTCTGATTTCGATGTATCCTTATGGGATGGTGCCTTTTGAGATGCGGGATTCACAGATCTAAGTTAGTATTCTAATGAAAAAGGGCTTAATCTGACCTAGTCTGTCATTGTGAGGTGCCCCAGTCATGTTATCAATGAAGGAAGATGGTGGTATAAGTTTGTACATATACAATTGAAGGTTTAATTAGGAAATTTTCAATAACTATTACCCACTCTCAAGGATATATGTTATTTTTGACAATGTGAGAGGTGCATGTTGATTTCATAATATAGATATGTGGTCTGGGAATCACTAGCTAAGGGTGAAGGAGGGTGACATCCCAAAGACATATTTTTAATGAAATTAAAGGGAATTTGGATTCATGGTTATTCCATTCTGAATTATGAACACATCAACCTTGTTATTGGGAATCACGAACTACTTCAACCATGAGATCATGGACCAGTACATCATTGTATTCATCGAGGACATTCTCATCTACACAATGTTATAGGAGGATCATGCCGAGCATCTCAAGAATGTCTTGGAAGTCCCTCGATGCCACCATTTCTATGGAATGTTGTCAAAGTGAATTATTTATACATGTGAAGTACACTTCCTTGTACATTTTGTGTCTCAAAGGGGAGTAACCTTGGACCAGTCAAAGGTCGATGTTGTCATTTCCTGGGAATCACCATAGAATGTGGTGGAGGATCATAGTTGTCTCAGTCTGGAAGTATATTACTAGAGATTCATACTAGATTTCTCTAATGTAGCAACTCCATTGATACCATTTACCATAAATGGAAAATATTTTGTGTGGAGTGAGCAGTGTGAGATGGTGTTCACCTATCTAAAGGGGAAGATGGTCAATTGTCCATTGCAACTGTTTACAGGGGAAGGGGTAAGGTTCTAGGTGTTTTTTGATTCTTCTCATATGGGCTTGTGGTGTATGCTAATGAATCAAAGAAGTGTCATTTCTTATGGGTCTAGGAATTTACATCCCCATGAAATTAGTTATGTGAACCCTGATCTGGAGCTATCATTGGCCGTGTTTGTGATAAAATGGTGGTGGAATTACCTCATTTGGTAATGCTTTGTGGTCATAATGGATCACAAATCCTGAGGTATATATTTTCCTAGACATATCTAATAATGAAACTATGGTGGTGGATGGAGTTTCATACAGAAAATGATTTTGAGATCTCCTACACCTTAGGAAAGTGGAATTTTGTATCTTATTCTTTGAGTATGAAGTAGAAAAGAGAGGTTGTTCATGTTTCTATGGAAAAATGGAAGATGATGGATGTGTTGGTCACATTGAATTTAGATTCTTGGATGGATGGTGGAATAGGTTGTCTTTTTTAGATAATGGTGTGGTCATATCTAAGGAATTTGGTGGAGGAGTCTCAGGGGGATAACACATAGGTGGAGGTGAGGTGTGATCACATTGACTAGGGTGATGCTCCAGAGGGATGGTTGAAGGATGGTCAGAATCATATTTTGTTGGTTGAGAAGTATTTTTTTCTAGTGGAAATGTGTGAGGGAGTTCTATTTGAGTTTCATAACTCATCCTTAACAGCAGATGAAGTATTTTATAAGATGCACTAGAGCTTGAGGAAGATGTATTTGTGGCCTGGGAGGAAGCAAGCTATGAATACGTTTGTTGAGAAGTGCTTGGTGTGCCATTAGGTGAAGGATGAGCACTATGTTCCTGGTGGTTTATTGAAACCCATAGATGTTCTTGAGTGGATGTGGGAAGAACTATTGATGGATTTACTTACAAGGATACCCATGGATCAGGAAGGCTATGATGATATTTGGGTATTAGTGGATTAGGTGACAAAATCAGCTCACTTAATTATCTTACCATCACAAGGTGTGTCAATCATAATATGTGAGATAATAATAAGAAAACCCCAAATATACTAATAATAGACTCTATTTCTTTATGATATCTCAAATAAACTACCAACTGTATGATATTTTTTTAGGATTCATGGTGACTTTCTTCTAGTATAACCACTCTATTATCATTTCTATTACTAATGGAGTTTATCAATGATTCCATGCTCTTCAGGACTCATAGAATAATTACACCTTAGATCTATAGTGATACTAATACACAAATAAGGAATCACACCCAAGACCACTAGGTGTCACCAAAAACCCTATTTAGAATAACCCTTTATGTAGGTGATCATACACCCTTGTATGTTAGCCATGATGATTCCTCAATTCCCATCTAGGGATGGTGATGAAATGATAGAGGTTCCTACCCTAGTCACATGGAGGGATTTTTGAAACTCTACATATGATTAAACCAGTATAGGGGATCATAGTTCTATGATGAGGATTGAATGCCAAATAATCCTTTCATAGGGATAAACTAAATAAACCAACCCTATTAAAACTATTATCAACTGAACAGATAGAGGGGCTCAATTTCCACTTGAAAAATTACACATCATGTTCTCGGAATACAATTTTTGTCTTGTTTTCCCCATTTATTATAATTTCATGTTGTCTCACATGACATGATATAATATACATTTACAATTATACCACTTAAAAAACATGTCATATAGTGTTTAGGAGAACACCCTACGGGCTACCATGTAATTTGTGTGTAGTTCTAGCGGTACCCATGTACTACAGTTGTACTCATGTACCTACCCATGTCCCTATTCTGAGCACTACTTATGTACTCTGCATGTTCTTGTGTTTTTAGAAATATTAAAATAAATGTACCCATATGGTATATATAAACCCATCAATCATAGGTTACAAGGTGTGTGATATTTTTCTCCATGTGTAAACCTATGTGTCGCATGAGTGGAGGACACTTTGTGCATTCTTCTGGAGTATAAGCCATGCAATCAGTAATTTCATTGAAAGTAAAGTATTTTAAATTCATCCCAAAAATGACTATTTTATTATCTATTCTTCCACTAAAATAGTTGATACTTTTTTATATAGTGTTAACCTATCCATATAGTCACCCAGGACCAGATACCAACCAATAACTCACCCAGAAATTGTCACCTAATACTTCAACGTACTATGATTCCAAAACCCACGAACCATGGATATGAAATTATAAATAAAATATTCATCATCATCACACATAAGACATGTTTTGTAGATCATGATCCCAAACCCACTATAATTAATTTTTTATTCAAAATATCATTTGCCCAATGATCATTTACCGAGTATTTATATAATCACAATCTAACTAAAATACTGATGACGATCACATGTAGAATGGTCATAGAAATACATTAAAACATACATGAGGATAAAACCATGACCAATAATTATTTTTGACACTTTTTAAATAATAATGATGATTGAAGTGGGTTATCAAATTAATATCAAATACTTATTTATTGGAAGAAAAATCTATACCCCCACGACATGATCAATACATGACTCAAAATTTTATAAGGATGGATTCATTTCCGTCATGGGATAAAAAATGGGGAAAATAAACATTCATTAATATCCTACCACATATTATGATAGATAAATGAGAAATTAAATATATGGGTAACCATATTAGGAGAGATCGATGAAATTTGTAACTATTACAAAACCCTAAAGTAATTTGATTATCGATGAATGATCCTAAAGCCCACCAACGCTCCTCCATGATATCCACAGAAATACAAAGGGTAATGTGGATAACCATTCATTTTGGATATAAATATGAATATTTATAGGTCATTAGGTTTAATGGAAATAAAATATAATAAATTAATTGATTTATATATTTATTTTTTATTTATCCCATTATCCCGCTCAACCTAAGAGTCTAATGTTCTCTAAAGATATGTCAAACCTAGGGTAATAACAATGTTTCTGACGTGACTGTGATCTCATATATCCTATATGAGTCTTATTTTAGGACTTATTTTTTTATTTAATAAATATTTTTGCATGTTATAAAATATATTTAATAATATTATAATATCAACATTGTGGATCTCTCACATCAGAATCTCGCGTTGTCATAGAGGATGACTTTGAAAATAATCCCTAAAATATTTTAAATCCTTACAAGGAAAAAAGATATTTTAATATCAAGATCATAACATAAACTAAATACACCCAATTATTCAAAGATCATAAATCATAAATCACGGAATTAGTTTTTCACATAATAAAAGACCTCAGTCAAAAGTGCATGAAATCATCAATAATAAACCATGAAACATATGAACATATAATAATCCTAACACATAATTTTTTGTCATACAAATAATTATATAAAATTATATTGTTGGATAGAAATAATTTCTAAGACTATCATAGTGGATTTGGTTCACTCCATGTTCTATAATTTTCTTAGTCAAGGGTAACTCCTAAGACTACATTGTTGGATATAGTCTATAACTAAACTAGTTTCAATATCCATTGTTGTCCTTATTAACACGTGTGATATCCATATTTACACAATGCATTGGAGTGTTATATTAATCTGGTATCACCTGTCCCATAATGAAATCCATACATATGTTTTTCATAAGATAATAAATCTCTCACCATGTCATGATATCATAACCCATGAAAATAGAATAAGACTCAAATAAATTTCATTATTTCATCATAGAATAACCCATAGAAATAAAATAAGTTTAATAATGGTTTCAACATATCTTATTTAACCTTTTTGAATGAAATTTTTCTTATAAAATAATCACTAAATCATCATGATCACAATCCATAAATTGAAATAACATTTATGGTATTATAAGTTTAATGGCCTGGGGTTTTTTAGGTAAATTATGCCTTAATTTGATCAATTATTTATGTTTATATGTCTTATGAATTAATGGGTGTGATGTATTCATTAGATTTTAGGTTTCAGGTTTTTAAGGTCCTTTAATGGGTTACATTTTTGGCACATTGTTAGGGATAACCATGCGGTTTTACCTGAGAAAAAATGCGGATTATTTGAAGATGGAGAATGGAAAAATAATTTTTTTACCAGGGCTAGTGATAAAAGTGAAAAATTACCTATAAAACCACGTGTCTTGGGAAAGATGTCAATTCTTTGATAGTGCAAATTTTTAGAAATTGTTCTCACAAATTGTGAAAGAGATTTTATTAATCCAAACAATTTAAACCTAAAACCTCTATGAAACATCTCATTATTCCTCTGAAGCCAGTGGATATAGATATTATGTACTTTAGTGGTGATTATTGGTTGATCTTGTCCCAAAATAATCCAAATATGATAGATCTAGAGTAATTGATCTTGTCTAATCTGGGTAAGAGTCATTTTTCCCTCAGTTCCTCACATCTATCCAAGATTCACCCTTTCTCCCATGAGATAAATCATACATCCAAACTATGTTTTCTAGATCTAACAATAATATAATATTCCAATGAATAATTTATGGATGTTTTTTTTGAAATATTACCAACATATAGATTTAGCATCGTTTCCCTATGCAGAACTAGATTTAACATTGAGGGAAAATCTATTTTTGTAAATTGATTTTTATTTTATGACTTGTCATGATTACATCCTTTAATTCCATAACTAGTTGTTATACATTTATGGATTGGATATTTTTTTGTGAAAATTGTTTCATGAAATTTATTGTTATGGTGACCTAAGCCTTAATCACATTGTATTTCATAATTAAGGACAAACGTTTCTAATAATTATATTTTAAGAATCCAAATATCTAGTTTCTTTCTAATATTAGGCATAAAAATACATCGAATAAAATATAAAAATGTAATATTTATTAAAGACTCCATATGTTAATCCAAGATCCTATATATCTTCTAATATTTTATAGTATATAATGGGGATGTACATAATAAATTTTTTGATCTAGAATGTCTGGTAAGGGAATAAACATGGTAATAAATCCTAACATAAGAGTCCTGAGTCATAACATGATATCATGAAGGGGATGATAATAAGAATGGATAAAAGACCTAAGGAAATCACAATATAAGATAATAAAACCATGGACATAACATAAATCAAAATGTCATTATCATATCTTAAATTTCACTCCCAAGACCATCATTATAAAGTGGGAAATTCCCATAGTGAATTAGGATAACTATGAAATCCCTTGAAAAAAACCCATGATATATAATTCTATAAAAAATTTATTATAGGTATATAAAAATATATTTCAACCTATAATATAAAATAAGATGATATATACGAATTCCACATGATGAAAATAAATCATAACTAAATCATAGGCCTGATCAATCCTATGATAAGGAAGCGAGATTCCTTATTATAATTCAATGCAAAATAAAGGATAAATCAAAAGAATTAATAAGAGAATAAGGAATTAAATAATTTTTATGTTCATATTTGAAATATAAACATAGGTCTTGGTTACAAAGTTCAAATATATATATATATTATGTGAATAATCTTGGATAAAAAATAATAAAATCTTACATCATGGGTAATGATTTCTGAAATAAGCAAAGTATTATTTTATAGAAGGAAAAGAATTATTTTTTTCATAAAATATTGATTACACCAAGTGGGATATGCATAAAATAGTGAGGGCTTCTACAATATATTCATGTTTAAGATACATTATATTGGGGTGATGATTTCCAAGACATAAAAAATATTAATGTTATCTTGAACTGAGTTTATGTAAAAGTTGGAAATTGAATTGAAAATAAAAAAACTTATAACCACAAAAATTAAATAGATATTTAAAAAGTTTTATATTTAATTTATACATAAATATTAATATAATAGGTATATTATATTAATATATCATAAATTCACGGAATATATAAAATTTTTAACTGACATGTCACAAAGGATGAATGGAAAATCCCTTACCTTGGGTTCCGGGTTTGTTTTTCACACATCTTTAACATTATAAATAACCAAATTAATTTTATTAAATAAGTACCAATGAAACTTATTCAACTATATTTAATATTAAATGGTCTTTTTGCTTTCATATGTATTCTATTTATGGTTTATTTTTCTTACCTACTTCGGTTACATGAGAGTTTTTCGGTCAATTTTTCATAACATGATATCTATATTGACAAAGTAAGAATGAAAAGTAAAATAGCTTAATAATATATAGAATATTAATAGTATTATAGAAGTAATTATTATTTATTACATAAATTTTAAATCCATATATGATGGGTAGTGAGTCAAATGAAACTCATTACTTGTGGAAATGATAATTCGCACGTATGCATAGTTAGTGTTTTAATTTCTCAATGAATGAGAGTGAAATAAAGTAGTTGATAATTTAACAATACATAGTAATTTTTATTTTAAATATATAAAATATTTTCACTCTTTAAATTACTTTATCATCCATGGATGGCAATGACTAATAATGGAAGATGCCACTTTGTGGATGTGGAAGTCCACACAATGCGCTAACAACGCTTCTGTTCTTCATAGCATATGGTGAGAAAACCTAATAGTTATTAAATTATTATAATTAAATATAATAATATACTGATATTATTTTTATTATAATTTTATGGATATAAGATATTTGTAAGATAATGATTTAAGAGAAAACGTTTCAAAAAAGGTAATACTTATGTTGTATACATTACCTCTTCTTACATATTTTTTTTAAGGTTAAGTAATTAAGATAAAATATAGAGAACGTAGGATAAAGGATGTTAAAATGAAATATACTATTGGTATCATGGGAATATATTCAAGGTAAATTCTAATGTGAGGTGTAACCATGGAATGATATAATTGTTCCCCTTTTATAAGTGAAGAAACCGGAACATTTGGGAATTCCCATTAAACAACGTTGATAATAATACACTAATACTTTTTCCATCACTCCATAATTTCTTAATAACAGTGTTTGGGGTCATATTTGGTTGAAAAATCAATATCCATGAATTTACACACATATTATCGACATGTTTTAATTATTTTACCAAAGAAATTAACATTATTACTTTTTAATTTTTAGCTCGGTGATGTTATTAATATTTTCATGACTTATTATATTCCCCCTTTACTTATTTTATATGAAATGTGCATAATTTGTGTGAAATATTAATGTTTTAATATTAAGTATAATATTTGAGCATTTTTAGAAGTAGTCAAATTGAGTCAGTTTAATGTTTTAATTATAACTATCACTATACTGATCCAAATTGTGTGGTTCTTCTTTTTTAGGATTCTAATTTCAATATACAACATTTCATTAGAAGGAACCATGACCCAATTCTACCATTTGAAGGGTCATATGGTTCTCACAAACAAGACCAAAGAATCTGTGAACAAACTGGACCAGCCTTGAATATTGATCTACTGGGTTCCATCCAGAAGTCCAAAAACCTTAACAATCCACAATACTTCGGGGGACACTACATGTCATATTGGATAAAAATTTCAAGGCCCAAATCCAAGTACAATGTGCCCAAATAAATCTTTGAATTCCAGCCCACCATTCTGGAAGAGAATTAAAAGTAGTATAGTATGCATGACAGATCTCCTGATGTATGCATCAAATCGAGCTGAGATTTTTCAGTGTGAAAGAGGAGATATAGGCAGGCGACATTGTTGAAGAAACCATTCGTATTGGAAGGCATCTTCATATTCAAAAACCCTTTCACATTATGGACTTCAAAAACACTGGATTGAAATGGACAGTTTAAGTTTGTTTATTCAACCGGACATAACCTTTTATCCTTACGTCCAAATGACTCCAAATTTTGAGAGTAGTCGTACAACATTATTGTATACATCTTTTAAGAAGGAGATATTTGAAGATTCGGCTGTCTGAATTTCCAAATTGGAGATGCAAGTGGAGGGACAGATTGGGAATGCAAACAGTCCACTCCTTGGGCTATAAATACTCTCCCCATCTCTCCTTGAGAGGGGTTGGCATTTCAGAAGAGAGGAGATCATATTGGCACGACCAAAGCTTTTCCAAAGGCTTGGGAGGACCTGACATACTCAAGTTTTCACTTGAGAGACCTTTCCTCCTCTCTTTGTTTTCACTTACTTTTGTGTTCTTCATTTTTGTAATCTTGTAATTCTCTTTCTTTGTAATTCTGTTTTAATGCAAGTTACTTCTTCAATATCTCTTATTCTCATCCACTTTCTGTATTTTAATATTTATATTCCTAAAATAGTTTAAATTCAGTTGAATCCCCTTCCCTTCTTTTGCTTCCTCATTCAATCGAAAATCCATTTTTAATTATCATCACCGTTCTTGTGTGTGTGTCAACGTACCACTCTTTTCTAATCCCTTTCTTTTTCTTCTATTCTTAATTTATCATCATAATTATTTTAACCAGAATATTAAACATCCAAATGGCTGAGTAAATCTCTCATTGGGGTGAGTTATAATTCGGGGATGTTAAGTGATTGAGAGTTTTGCTCGATGAGTATTCTTTAAATAAATATTGTGTATGTTTAACTTAATATGTCATGGATTAATGATATGTTTTGTTTAAAGAGTGGTTTCCATGGATTATTGGAACCATAAATACTCTACCATAAATAAGTTATGATTGAGATTAGAACCCTAAGTTAAGTTGAGGCTTGGATTAAAGCCTTCACACTTAGGAATTCCAATCAACGTCAACTTATGACATGGGTGTTAATTTAATGCAATACAAAGTAAGGCTCAAGGATATCACATGCTTAACTCCCCAATGATGAAATCACCCCAATCTTTATCAATTTGGTAAATCAAACATCATCCATAAATCATTTCAATTAAGCTCTGCAAACAAACCCCCTAATCAAAATACAATCAACTAAAAACAATCGATTATTACGAAGTACCATCACTGAGGATTCGACCCGAGTGCTGCTATACAGATTAGCAGAGCACCGGCACTTTGACCGGTCGATAGGTGACAATCGGCCGTGCGTTTCAAATGGCACCGTTGCTGGGGATGGTGCTTTAAGTAGTCATCAGTTTCTGGTTATTGTAAAAAAAACCCAAAAAAATAAAAAATTTTGAAAAAATAAATTGAAAAAAAAACACAAAGAAAAACCCGTCTTCCTCTTAAAAATCACAAACTGAAAAACATAAAAAGAAAAACCCGTCTTCCACTTTCTTCCAAAATCTCTCTGAATGCCCCGTAGCCTTCCAAACAATCCCTCGGATTTGTTTGACCCTAAAATTGATAGAACTCTTCGTCGACTTAGGAGGAACATTAGGGATAACCAAATCACCCAAGAACCAATCATTGCCCTACCAATTGAATTAGATATGGCCAATCCTAGGGAACAAACATTGAAAGAACTTGCTGCCCCTGATATGAATTACCAACCTCTTGGTAATCAATATCCAAACATTGAAGCTGACTTCGAACTCAAATCGGGTTTGATTCATCTTCTCCCTCATTTTCACGGGCTAGCCGGTGAGGATCCACATCTTCATCTTAAAGAGTTCCAAGTAGTATGCTCTACCATGATGCCTCAAAGGGTTTCTGAAGAAAAAATCAAGCTTAGATCTTTCCCCTTTTCCCTAGAGGATTCTGCCAAGTCTTGGCTCTACTACCTCCCACCTGGTTCCATAAACTCATTGGTTGACATGAAGATACTTTTCCTAGAGATATTATTTCCTGCTTCTCGAACAGCTTCTATCTGAAAGGAAATAAGTGGCATCCGTCAATTCCCTAATGAATCACTCCATGAGTATTGGGAGAGGTTCAAAAAGCTTGTGGCAACTTGTCCACACCATCAAATCCCTGACCAACTCCTTATCCAATACTTCTATGAGGGGTTATTGGCTATGGAGCGAACTCTCATTGATGCCGCAAGTGGCGGTGCTCTTGTTGACAAAACTCCTGCAGCTGCACGAGAACTCATAAGAAACATGGCTGCAAACACGCAGCAATTCCATACTCGAGCACATGCTCAAGTGAAACAAGTCCAAGACAATCAATCCATAGAGCCCAACAAGATGACTGAGTGGATGAGTGAACATACAAGTCTTGTGCGTCAACTAGCGGTGGCCACCAAAGCCCCAACCTCATCTTCTCCACAGTCACTATTCCCTGGACCTATCAAGAATTGTGGAATCTGCAACTCTCCATCTCATCCGACTGACACATGTCCACAACTTCAAGATGATCCATCTGATTCATCTAGTCCAATGGAGCTCAATGCGGTATATGCTCAGCGAAACTTCAACCCTCAACAATCAGGTCAGTTTGTTAGAAACTTCAACCAACCCCACTCTGAGCCCTTCTCTTCAACCTTTAACCCACCTCTGAGGTATGGTAATCCGATTTCTCATCCTCCTCAGTTCCCTCATCAAAACCCAAACCAATTCTAATATGGTCAAGGTGGTGGTAACATCCATCAACCTTATCCTTTTGTTCCTCAACCCCAAAGGAACAATCCTCCTCCTGGATTCCACTATCCTAATGAGCCTTCCCAATTCCCCACCCAATACAATCGCTTTCTAAGAACCAAAATCAAGGCCAACCCAATTTTGGACAAGCCTCTTCTTCTAAACAACCATGGGAAAGTGTTGTAGAGGATCTTGCTTCCTTCACCCGTTCTAGCCTCAAGAACATTGAAACCCAAATAGGTCAACTTGCATCCCACCTGAGCCAGCAACAACCATCCAATTCATCCCAACTCCCAGCTCAACCATTACCCAACCCTAAGGGTAATGTAAGTGCGATTGCACTTAGATCGGGAAAGCAAATTGCTATACCCCATGCCGATTGCTCTACCTCCCCTTTCGATGTTGATCTAGAAAATGAAAAGAACAAAAAGCTGGAAAAGGAACTGGAATCCACTCTTTCACCTCCTTCCATTCCACTTAGGAACCTAATTCCTTTTCCTCAAGCCATCTCCAAGCCTATGAAGTCCTTTGAACCTGATCTTGAAATGCTTGATATGTTTAGACGTGTTGAAGTGAACATCCCCCTCTTAGATGCCATCAAAAAAATCCCTAAGTATGCCAAGTTTCTTAAGGAATTGTGCACCCATAAGAGGCAACTTAGGAACATTGAAAATGTTTCAACCCAACAGTCCATTCCCATGAAGTGAAAAGATCCAGGGACCTTCACGGTTCCATGTCAAATAGGGAGTTACAACTTTGATGATGCACTCATAGACCTTGGAGCCTCAATAAATTTCATGCCCAAATCCATTTTCTCCAACCTTGTTCTACGTCCCTTGCACCCAACAGGTGTTGTCATTAAATTAGCGAATCGAAGCACTACCAGTCCTGAGGGGACAATTGAGGATGTTCTTGTTCGGGTCAATGATCTTATCATCCCAGCTGATTTCTATGTCCTTGACATGGAAGGTGAGAAGAACTCTTCTCGATCTCCCCTAATTATAGGAAGACCATTCCTTATGACATCTAAAACCAAAATTTATGTCCATGCTGGCATCTTATCCATGGAATTCGGTGACCAACTGGTCAAGTTCAACATTTTCCAAGCCATGCGATACCCATCTGAGGATCACTCTGCATTCTCAATCCATCTTTCTGAAACTCCCTCTGAGAGTGTGTTGAATCCTAATCCATCATGTTCTTCCTGTTCTACTAATAGAAGAGTTTGTGAATATTGTATCCTCATTAACCAAGTGATTAATGGTGAAATTGATGTTGACATTACAAATGCAAACTCCATTGATCTAAAGGATCTTGAAAAATCTTTGGAATCTCATCGCACCTCTGACCTCCAATGCTCCAACATGGATGGTAATGAGGAAAATGAACTAGAATTCTCATTTGTTGATTCAGATCAGATTATCCCATATTTATACTTTCCTATCCATGATTCTGAAAATTTTGTTATATGTGAAGTGAACCTTGAACCAATGTGTTTATATTGTCCTGATGGTAGTGATGTTTGTGATATTTGTACCCTAATTAATAAAGTGATCACTGGTGAGGTTGAAATTGACCATTCTTTGGAAAACAACATCAAAATAAAGGATATTGAAAATTGTATTCAGTCTTATGACTCCACTGATCTTCATTACTCTACATCGGTAAGTGATGAAATAAATGAGTCAAAAACAATTGGGATCTCATACTGTAGTTCTGTGTTATCTGATACTTACATAAATGAACCATCAGAATTGAGCCATCTTCCTGAATTTACAAGAATAGAAAACCATCATTTTGTGGATAAAATCATTCCTCTGGTTGAAGACCAAAGTGAGGATAGAAATATTCTCTTTCCAACCCCATTGAATTTCAAGCACACCAACAAGGATGGGAAGAAATTATCCAATGAATTATCAGGCCTCCCAAAGAAAATGTTTTTCTGGAAGCACACTGGAGTTGAGAAAATACGATGGCCACCGTCAGACTATGGGTAGTCCACTGCAATTGTCCAGCTGTAGACAAATAAATGCAGCGCTTCTTGGGAGGCAACCCATGTTTTCTTTTATTTTTATGAAATTTCAATTTCTTTTTATTTTTTCATTAGATGAATAATGAATTTTATTTTTCAGGTAACATCCCACTGTCCTGGAACCACCTCGACTTCCACCGAATCCCCAAATTCTCTAGCCAACCCACCACTAGATGGAGATGGAAACCCACCAAATCCAAACCAGGGGGCACCTCTTTCCCTTTAACTCTCTCTCTCCACAATCTCTCTTCCCTCTCTTCTACTCTCTATTTCTTCTTCTTCCTCTCTCCCTCTCATTTTTTACAACATTCTTCCACAACCTTTTTTCTATTTTCTCTTTTGTGTGGATGTGTCATTAAAAATAAAAACATTTAAAAAAATTAATTAACAACAAAATGAAAATTAACAAAAAAGGGGTGTCATAATTACTCATTATACAATATTGAAATTCTGTCCAACCATTTTGGGGAGTCAAAAGGTTTGTTTTAAACTCAAATATATTGAATTTTTATCTCAAACTTGGGTAAAAAATTTTGTGTCAATAACAAACATTTTGAATGAACAATTTTTGGTGGAAAATGATTCTCCCCTACCGTGAGGAATAACATTAGCCTTCATGCCAAGGTCATCTATGGCCATCTTTTTCATTTTGTGTCTTCACCACTGATTGTGAGTCTTGAGTTTGTGGAACTTCGAGCTGAATTTCCATCTTTTGTGTGCATTAATATGATAGAGGCATTTTCTAAGCCACGTGAGAATCAGAATAGCCAAATAGCCTCCCGTTACCCTTACATTGATCCTACTTTTGAAATCCCCTTTGAGCCTATGAAAACCTTTCTTTTGATAGCCACATTACAAGCCTAATACCTTGTCCCACCCAACATCTTCATGTATTTTCATTGTACAATTTATTGAAATTTAAGTGTGGGGGGAATGGACTTCATTTTTGGGCGTACATTCATTGATTTCCAATGTGTCATTATATGCTTGAGGGCAAGAATCCATTAAAGTGTGGGGGAGAGGTTGTAATTCTGTGAGCTTTGGGGTGTATATGTGTAATTTTCATTTGTACAAAAGTCATTGAAAAGTGTTCAAAAAAAAATGAAAATAAATTATATAAAAAAATGAAAAAAATAAAAAAAAGGAATGGGTTGTGTCTTGGGTGGGTCAAAAATCACTCATCATCAACCTTTGTTCGTGTTATAAATTATTTCCATGTGGAGATCAAGCATGGGTTGGGAGATGACTGTGAGACTTGTTTCAAGCACAACTTTGGAAAAAAAGAGCAAAAAGAGAAAAAAAAAGAACACTTGAATCATCTTGTATTGTGACATTATTGTAAGTCTTCCAAGTTGTACATATTCCATCATCTCACCCTATTCCATTTTCTATCTCCCTCACTTTTCATTCATCACACATTCATTCCCTTGTAAATATGTGTTTCTATTTCCTTTCAAATCAAATTTCAAAAAAAATGTGCATTGATTTTTCCATGTTGGTGTTTTTAACCCCTCTTTTCCTTTGGATATTATATACATACCGTCCCATAGCCACTGAAAACCCCCTTAAAAGACCTCTTGATTCTTGTACACATTATATTTGGGAATGGAAGCTGAGAGCTCTTACAAACTCTTGATTTTCACTTTTTGTTGGTGAATGAGTGAACCTCCTAAAATACATTTTTATCATCTTGAGAGGAGTAAGTTTTGAGTGCCTACATTTTCTAATTCAAACCTTGAACATGAAAAAATGAATTGTTTCTGATGCATTATTGTGAACCAAATTTGTGATGGAATTAAATATGGATGAGTGAAATAGTCTAAACCTCCCCTGATTGGAGAAAACAAAATTTTAATATTTGTTGGTGAGTGAAAATGATTTTGTCATGTTTTTATATTTGTTGCACATGAGGACACGCACAAATCTAAGTGTGGGGGAGTTGATGTTATTAATATTTTCATGACTTATTATATTCCCCCTTTACTTATTTTATATGAAATGTGCATAATTTGTGTGAAATATTAATGTTTTAATATTAAGTATAATATTTGAGCATTTTTAGAAGTAGTCAAATTGAGTCAGTTTAATGTTTTAATTATAACTATCACTATACTAATCCAAATTGTTTGGTTCTTCTTTTTTAGGATTCTACATTCAATATAAAACATTTCATTAGAAGGAACTATGATCCAATTCTGCCATTTGAAGGGTCATATGGTCCTCACAAACAAGACCGAAGAAGCTGTGAACAAACTGGACCAGCCTTGAAGATTGATTTACTGGGTTCAATCCAGAAGTCCAAAAACCTTAACTATCCCCCATAATTCCGGGGACACTACATGTCATATGGGATATAAATTTAAAGGCCCAAATCCAAGTACAAGGTGCCCAAATAAATCTTTGAAGTCCAGCCCACCATTCTGGACGAGAATTAAAAGAAGTATAGTATGCATGACATATCTCCTGATGTAAGCATCAAATCGAGCTGAGCTTTTGTAGTGTGAAATAGGAGATATAGACAGCCAACGTTGTGGAAGAAACCATTCGTATTTGAAGGCATACTCATATTCAGAAACCCTTTCACATTATGGACTTCAAAAAGATTGGATTGAAATGGACAGTTTAAGTTTGTTTATTAAACCGGACATAACTTTTTATCCTTACGTCCAAATGACTCCAAATCTTTAGAGTAGTCGTCCAACATTATTTTCTACATCTTTGAAAAAGGAGATATGTGAAGATTAGTCCGTCTGAATTTCCAAATTGGCGATGCAACTGGAGGGAAAGATTGGGAATGCAAACAGTCCACTCCTTGGGCTATAAATACTCTCCCCTTCTCTCCTTGAGAGGGGTTGGCATTTCAGAAGAGAGGAGATCATATTGGAACGACCAAAGCTTTTCCAAAGGCTTTGGAGGACCTGCCATACTCATGTTTTCACTTGAGAGACATTTCCTCCTCTCTTTGTTTTCACTTACTTTTGTGTTCTTCATTTTTGTAATCTTGTAATTCACTTTCTTTGTAATTATGTTTTAATGCAAGTTACTTCTTCAATATCTCTTATTCTCATCCACCTTCTGTATTTTAATATTTATGTTCCTAAAATAGTTTAAATTCAGTTGATCCCCTTCCCTTCTTTTGCTTCCTCATTCAATCGAACATCCGTTTTTAATTATCATCACCGTTCGTGTGTGTGTGTCAACGTACCACTCTTTTCTAATCCCTTTCTTTTTCTTCTATTCTTAATTTATCATCATAATTATTTTAACCAGAATATTAAACATCCAAATGGATGAGTAAATCTCTCACTGTGGTGAGTTATAATTCGGGGATGTTAATTGATTGAAATTTTTGCTCGATGAGTATTCTTTAAATTAATATTGTGTATGTTAAACTTAATATGTCATGGATTAATGATATGTTTTGTTTAACGATTGGTTTCCATGGATTATTGGAACCATAAATACACTACCATAAATAAGTTTTGATTGAGATTAGAACCCTAAGTTAAGTTAAGGCTTGGATTAAAGCCTTCACACTTAGGAATTCAATCAACGTCAACTTATGACATGGGTGTTAATTTAATGCAATACAAAGTAAGGCTCAAGGATATCACATGCTTAACTCCCCAATGATGAACTCACCCCAATATTTATCAATTTGGTAAATCAAACATCATCCATAAATCATTTCAATTAAGCTCTGCAAACAAACCCTCCTAATCAAAATACAATCAACTAAAAAGAATCGACTATTACGAAGTACCATCACCGAGGATTCGACTCGAGTGCTGCTATACACATTAGCAGAGCACCGGAACTTTGACCAGTCGATAGGAGACAATCGGCCGTGCGTTTCACTCGGTAATTAATTATTATATAATTGATTAACATTATATTTAAAAATATAGGGTAACTAATATTACAAAAAAAATTACATTTTTTAACTAATATTATTTTCTATTTAATCTAATTCAATTAATAAATATGAAAAAAAGATCCTTTTAAAATAAAATATATAATATAAAAAATAATTATTACAGAAAAATCTATTTCGACCATTTTGTGTTCTTTAATAATAATTAGTATTGATTTACAATCAAATGCGAATTAATTTAGTTATATATAGAATAAAACATAATATTTGTAACATTACATAAAAGAGATCAATTTATTGATTAAATTGAAATAACATGACATTAATAAAAGAATAATTTTAAAAAACTTGTTTTACCAATATCATATTAATTAACACTAATCATACTAAAATCAACTGTATGCATAAAAATAATATTAAATTTGGTATCTAATATTGAAATTTTTAACCCAAATATGAAATAAAATTGGTTATGATTAATTTCTAATATTAATAAAGTATAATTTTTATAATATGCATATAAAAATAGTCTTTAAGGGAAATATTACATCAGTTTCATAAGAGATAAACATTTTATATATAAATTCAAAATATAATTTTTCATGGATTATTAAATATATATTTCATCCATTAAAAAAATTTAACCTTTATTTCATTCTTGTTTTGTGAAAGGGATATTTTTAAGAAATATTTGTATTACTATTACTCACCAAATTTTTTTAGAAAACTCAAAAACATTATCTTTAGAAAATAATGATATACTAAATACAAAAATGAACTTAATTTGGTAAAATTATAATTATTTATTTATTATAAATATTGGGATCCCGAAAATCTAGTTCGGTAATCTATTCATGATAGATTAAAACAAATAATGGTCATCTTGATAACTTAATTTTATTAATTTTTCAAAAATTTTAGTTTAGTTAATAATTTTGTGTGCTATATGATACTTAACATAATACATATTAAGGGGAAAACCCAATAATATTTTTGACTTTTACACTCCCCCCTTCTTGATAAATAATTACCTTAAAATTAAATTTCATACACTAATTTGAATTCAAATGATGGAAACTTTTTCATGGTTGTCCTCTTCATGTTCCCATTTCTCTTATTTATACATATGGTTTCAAAAATTACTATTTGGAGATGAGTTTTATTATTGGTCTGAACATTCAATCTATATTCTATGATCCTCACTATATTCTCCTGATAATATAGATCATTCTCTAGTTTTACCACATCTGAATTCAGTACATGTTAGTTATATTGTATGTACATTATTAAGATGCATATATTGAACACATCCTGTACATTGTATCAGTTCAGTGAGATCTCTTTTAGATACTCCACAACTCTGATGAAATCAAGAATCTTAAAGGGGGAATATATATTTAACAAAATTTCCACTTATCTCCAAAACACATGATGAACTTCTATTGAGATTTATAGAGGAACACATTATTATAAACATCAAACCACATGTCTCATAGACAATTATCAATATAAATCTTCTACAAACTCCTTGCTACATTTATGTTTTGTTGAATGGTCCTAGCCTTTTATTACTATTAATTAACAATGTCTTGTATTATAAACTTTATTTCACCTACATTCTCATATATTTTACGTGTTATAAATTTAGTACCATAATGGGATTTGTATGGTGCCATTTGGATTTTTTGGAAACTATTCTTGTAAGAAAACTCAACCAAATGAAGATGTTGGTCCCAACTCCCCTTAATGTCCATAGAGAAAGATATCAATATTTGCTCATCTTTTGGGATAGTATGTTCATATTGGCCATCCTTATAGAGATAATGGGCCATATATAATAATAAATATGGGTTTAGATCATTCTGTAGATTCTTCCTGAACATTGATATGATCCTTGGAGATCAACCAAAAAAATAGTGGTGTTCAATAATTTCTCACTACTTTGCTAGTGCATATATTTTCTAGGTGATTTAGTGACATTTCCTCTCAAATTCAAATTAAATGATAATAATTTTTAATGTGGTCCGCCATAATCCTTATAACATTAACATTATTACATTTATATATATTTGGAGGAACCAATAATCAATTCATTGTGATGTTGTCCCATGTCTAGGTAGGTATGGGGAATTGTTATATCATTCCATTGGAATCGTTCCTACCTTCCTTCACAAGAGAACACACAATGAACATTTATGTATATTTTAAAATATCCTTTTTTATATTTTCCTAATAATAGTGATTTTTGATATATATATATATATATACATAAATATATATATTCATGTTTCCTACTGGAATATATAATGTCGACCTATGAGCATCATTCAATAACTACTTTTTTCTCTTGGTATGATAGATTATAAAGTCATTCCCTGCATCTCACAGCCCACTAATCATCATCCTTTAAATTATGTTTTTTCCATTCTTCATAAAATCCACATTATTCTATATATCCTCCCCATACCGTTGATATTTCGTAGTCATTTAATGTAGTGATGGATGAACAATCCTTTAATATAGGTAAATTGATTATACTTCATTCTTAATTCACTTGTCCATCATTTTCATGTCCAAGAATATCAAATATTTCAATATCATCATCATAGATAAAGATACATTACTTTTAAACATTATTCATATACCATATAATGACCCATACTTTACATAAATTGTTATTACTTCATAATTTAAGAATACTTATTACAACATATAACAAAACCATGGTAGGACTATATAGGTATAGTGTCTTTAGAAACTGGGAAACATAAACAACTGGTTCATAAAACATCTACATTGTCTCCCATTTATTTAAACACATCTAGAGTCCCTTTTGGCATATCCTAATTAATAACGTTCTTCCTGACCTGGGGAAATAAATAATACAAAAGGGTGAGATCAAATGCTCAGTAAGGGTAAACAAAAGAAATATCATATTCATAAGAACATAGCATTTCGAAAATCATAACCTACAAAAGAGATCCTAATATCATAACATGGGATAAATCATAATAGTGAAATGTAATCACAATAATCATGACATAAAACATGAAACTTTGTGGCATACACAAATAATCATAGAAATTCATTTCTTATTAGTCAAGACTCATTACCAAGACTTTATTTGCGGACAAAGTCCATTTCTAAACAGTTTTCACTCCTCGTTTCAGTCTGGTATCACTGAACCAGATTAACCTTCTGTTCCAGCCATGTCTATCTCATGAGATATAAATCTTTACCCAATTCATTGGAAGCAGATATAGGTACCAACCTTCTCATAATGATAACATTTTTATGTGTACCACAAGATCATAAATCATACATCATAGCATAACCCATGTAATAAAAATGGGATTCTAAAACATCATGCCATCATAACATAATCCATGTAAGATAAAAGGACATCATAAAATTAATTTAGTTATAACATATTCAAATAAATTTAAAATTAGGTATATAAATAGAACCCTATATTATCTTAGATGGAAAATAATTTTGATAAAACACCTGAACTCCATTCATGAGGAATATATCATTTCTACTTCAAAAAACTTTTTTACATTGTTAATATGTAATAAAATTTCAAAAAAATAACTTGATTAAAAATAAAAATGAAAACCTGTAAAGGAATATTCATGGAAATAATGATCTATGAAATCATAAAAATCCATTCATGTCGTATAAGTTAAAAAATATTTTTCTCGTACTTTGGCCGAAAAGTAAAAAACCACCTCGTACGAAAAATGACAAAAGATTCATTTCATATCATTTACTAAAACTAAAAAATGATTAATATTGGATTTAAAAAATTGTATAAGGATAGAAATAATATTACATATTGAGGAAACTTTGATGTGGATGATAAATATGCCCCAATAAATTCATAAGTATAAACAATCTTGGATAAAAAAAGAGATTGTGATATCTTCCCTTACCTTAGGTCCGATATGCATTGTATGTTTCCGAATCTCAGGTATAATGATTTAAATAATGTCATTGACTTGTTATAGATTCATATTCATTGTTATGATATCATACATGGTCATATTCAGATCTTCTTATTAGTAATATTTGATTGCAACTTATTATTCGGGTGTTCATTGCTTTATGTTCTTATGCATGTCTTGTCAAATAAATTCTTATTCTTCTTTTTAGGTTATGGATAAAAAATATAAAAAATGGTAGAAGTATAATATATATCATATTTATTCATTCAATTTATTTATATAATATTTTTTCAATGATGATCATGTAGAACGAGTCACATCATATCGTGGAGACGGTAGGCTGCACGTACGCACGAGCGATGATATCATTCCTATGATCGTGGAAGTGTATTGAAGTGAATGTATACTATTTAAGAATCAATATAAATTTACAATTATTACATATAGTTATTTTTTTACACCATTATAACAATCCAAGTAAGGTGTTTGTGGAAAACAGATTACACCACGGTGTGGAGACGGTATTCCGTACGTACGCACTGACGGTGATTTCATTTTCCGTTGGACGGATAGAAGGTGAAATAGGGTTGCTTCATATTTATAATAACATATCAATATATGGTTGATACTAATGTTATTACTTCATAGTTAAACAACTAAATAAGAGGAATTAGAAGAAGAAGTAAATTTGAACGAATCGGTAACAGACATTACCTCTTCTTTGAATCTCATCTTCTTAACCTCCTCTTAGGGAACTAAAGATGGTCTTTGAAGAATACCAGGACCCCTAAAATTTTTCTAGGGAATTGGAGAAGAGAAATTTTCAGGGGTTGGCCGTGCTTGAAGGCTCAAAGTGGTGTGAGGAGGAGAGGGAGGAGGTGCCCATTTATAAGGGAGGAGTGGGGCACCATATGAAAAACTTAAAATATTATTTTATTATAAAGTCATATTCGGTTTTTACTAGCTCCAAATTGATTTATTTTGAAGATAAGGTGGGTATGGGTCGAAATAATTCAATCCAATATAATTTAGACAAGTTTGGGTTACTATTTTAACCTTATCATTTAGATTTAACTCTATGTTAAATAATTTTATTTTAACATGTCTTCTGGTTTTCTTACACTACATGGTTAATAAACGTACTATAACAAGCCAAACAAACCCCAAGTTGTACATTATTAATATATATAACATTATCTAAGCCATTTTTTCCAACCTTAGATTTTTAGGAATAAAATATCAAGTAATAATATAATATTTGTTTTAAAAACTATTTTATGTCAATTTTGACACTATTTGGTAATTGATTTTTTTTGAAAATCATAACAACATGATTAGTTTGAAAAAGTTTAATTAAATAAATACTAACATGTCATATTAACCTATAAAAGTTTTTTAATTCATAAAAAGTCTCAAATTACATTTATTTGGGTATTTATAATATCTATTATGTTAATATTTCATCAATAAGGTAATTATTGAATCATCATTGTGTCATAAATAAATAAAATTATTTAATGTCTAAAATTTTAAAATAAATTACCATTTTGTATGAAATATTTTTAGTTTTCTAATTAATATTTATAGTCTAATTTATCTTATTTATAAACCTATATTAAAAAACCATTATGTATTAATTTTTGATTTTAACTATTTTTACTCTTCTTTAAATAAAAAAATATTAAATTTTTTAATCTAATCCAAGTGGACTGAAATGGTCATTTTTACCCCTATGGTTGGTATTTTTCAAATTAATCTTATACAATAGAATTAGGACATGTGTTAGGTAATAATAATACCATTTTACCCTTAATTACCCTATTTACATTTAACCGTGGTAAATAAAACTAAAAAGTTAATATTCCCAAAAAATTATTTTTATCTTATAGAACAACATATTACTCATTGATATTAACAGTTTCTCTTGGATTTTCGAAATTCTACTTACAGAAGCGGTAAAATTATGTTTTACGTAAATTTCAAAATTCTCCTAGGAGGTGGGTAAAAGACGGTGAAAAGATCAATAAAATTTTTATATATCTAAAATTATTATACTATTACTTCAATGGATTACATTGAAATTATATAGGTATTAAGTATCAATTTTAAACTAAAATTAATTTAAATAAAATAAATAATTATTTAAATAAAAAGTCGGTATTTAAATAGTAACCTAGTGTTTTTACTATTCATAAAAAATTGAATGTTTTCAGAAAAATACCAAAAATTCACCCTAGGATAATTTCGGTAGTCAAAAACCAAAAATGATGTCCATTTTGAGAGATAAATTTTATAAAATTTCAAAAATTGGTTATTACTATTCATAATGGCTAGTTTATATAATATTTTAATAACATAACGTTGTTTAGTGAAACTCAGTATTGCGTACAACGCAAGCTATTGAGGAAGGTTGCTCTTGCGTGTAACACAAGACAAGAGAGTGTTGTGTGTAGTGAAAAATTCCATTCTATATAAAAACAAATTATTTCTCATAAAATATCGGGTGTTACAATCTACCCCCCTTAAAATGAATTTCGCCCACGAAATTTGCCACTTTGTAATGAACAAATGAGGATTCCTATCCCTCATCATATCCTCAAGTTACCATGTAGCTTCTTCTAATTGGTGGTTCCTCTATTAAACATTCACCAAGTGAGAGGTCTTGTTCCGTAGGACTTTTTCTCTATGATCCAGAATCTCTATCTGTTGTTCTTTATAAGAAGGATCTTGCTCCAACGGTACAACATCTGAGCTGAGTACATTTGAAGGATCGGGTATGTACATTCTCGGGAGAGATATATGGAACACATCGTGAACTTGAGAGAGATTTGGTGGAAGCACCAATCGATATGCTACCTTCCCAACACGATCCAATATTTCAAAAGGACCAATATACCTAGGGCTCAGCTAGCCCTTCTTTCCAAATCTCATTACTCTCTTCCATAGAGATATTCGCAAGAACACTTTATCACCCACTTCAAACTCTAGGTATTTTCTTTGGTTATTGGAATAACCTTATTATCGACTCTGAGCTGCTCTTATGTGTTGTTGAATAGATCTGACCTTTTCTTCCATCTCATCAACTAGATCAGGTCCTAGTAGATTTCTTTCCCCAACTTAATCCCAGCAATTTGGAGTGCTTCATTTCATTCCATATAGAGCTTCATAAGGAGCCATCTGAATACTGTAGTGAAATATATTATTATAAGAAAATTTCACCAAAGGTAGGTGTTGATCCCAAACAACTTTTAAATCCATATAGCATGCTCTTAACATATCTTCTAGAGTTTTCATTGTTCTCTTAGAATAACTGTCTATATAAGGATGATAACCAGTGCTGAAACTCAACTCTGTATCCAGAGTATGCTGAAGACATCGCCAAAACTTTGAGGTAAACCTCGGATCCCGATCAGATATAATGGAAAGGGGTACTCCATGAAATCTTACCACTTCCTTTACAAATATCCTGGCAAGCTGATCCAGAGAGAAATATTCTCTAATAGCAATGAAGTGTACCGACTTTGTAAGACGGTCAACTATAACCCAGATAGCATTATTTCCTTTGGATGTTTTAGGAAGTCTGGTGAAAAATTCCATAGTGATGTTTTCCCATTTCAGTTTTGGTATGGGTAATGGTTGTAACATCCCCTTAGACTTCTGTCTCTCTGCTTTAACATGCTGACAAACCAAGCATCGAGATACATATTCAGCAACATCTATTTTCATTCCATCCCACCAATAGTACTCTTCTAGGTCCCCATACGTCTTCGTGCTTCCAGGATGAATAGAGAATAAATAACTGTGAGCTTCATCAAATATTTCCTTCTTTCCCAGGGTGATAGTGAATTGAGAAATCGTAATCCTTAATAAACTCCAACCATCTTCTTTGATGTATATTCATCTCCTTTTGTGTGAAAATATACTTTTAAATTTTATGATCAGTATAAATATCACAAATTTCACCATAAAGATAATGCCTCCATATTTTTAATGCAAAAATTACCACAGCTAACTCCAAATAATGAGTTGGGTAATTTTGCTCATGTATTTTCAACTGTTGTGAGGCATAAGCTATCACCATATCACTTTGCATGAGAACACACCCCAATCCCTTCTTGGATGAATCACTATAGATCAAAATCCTTTCTCCACTACCAGGCGGTGTGAGCACAGGTGCAGTGGATAACCTTCTTTTTAATTCATTGAAATTCTCTTCACAGTCCTCTCTCAAAGAAAACTTAACTCCTTTTCGAGTCAACCTGGTGAGTGGATTAGATAATCGTGAAAAATCTTCCACAAAACGTCAGTAATATCCATCCAAAACAAGAACACTTTGGATCACAGTCATTGTTGTTGGTCTCAACCATCTTTTGAAAACCTCTCTTTTTTGCTGGATCCACATATATCCCCTCTTTTGAGATTATGTGACCGAAAAATGAGAATTTTGGAAGCCAAAATTCACACTTGGTAAATTTGGCATAAATATTCTCAATTATCATGGTCTTCAATACAATTCTTCAAGTGATATTCATGTTCTTCCTTTCTCTTTGAATAGAAAATAATATCATCTATAAAGACTACCACAAACCGATCAAGATAGTCTCTAAAGACTCTATTCATCATATCCATGAAGATAGCAGGGGAATTAGTAAGACGAAATGGCATCACTATAAAATCATAATGTCTATAAATTTTACAGAAATCCATCTCTGGTATATCCTCCCTTTTGACCCTTAATTTATGATACCCTGAACAAAGATCAATCTTGGAAAAGTATTGAGCTCCATGTAGTTGGTCAAATAAGTCATCAATGCATGGAAGTTGATATGTTTTCTTGATAGTGATCTTGTTAAGTTCGCGATAATCAATGTGAAGTCTCATTGATCCATATTTCTTTTTAACAAACAAAACAGGTGATCCCCATGGTGACGCACTAGGGAATATGAATCCCTTATCATGATTCTCTTGGAGTTGCTTCTTCAATTCCTGTAACTCAACTAGGGCCATTCTATAAGATTTCTTTAAAATAGGCAAAGCACCCAGTACGAGTTCTATTGAAAGCTCAACATCACGATTTGGTGGAAGACCCAGAAATTCATCCAGAAAGACATCATCAACCTCCCTTACAATGGGAATATTCTTAATCATGAGTTTCTCACCAACCATTTGAGATAAATAACCTACATTTAGTGGAATCAAGACCCATAAGATGGAATAAATTTCCACTGGGTGTTTATGTTCATCCTTACATCGATAAACGATCATAGATTGATCTAGAATAGCAAATGTGACATTCCTTCTTTGTGAATTGATATGATATAAATATAAAGAAAGACAATCCATGACAAGAATCACATCAAATTCAACAATAGGAAGAATCACAAGATTTGCATGAAGCACTTTCCCAAAAACATTAATTAGAGAATAATTATAAACTTTTGTTGCGACAGTTGTGACATTAGGGGTTGTCAGAGCTAACTCAACATCAAATTGTTGCGGTAATATGGTGATACCCTTAGAAAATGCTTCATAAATAAAAGTGTGGGTGGATCCAGAATCAAATAAAACATTTTCTACTTTAGAGTGGATGGTACGTTTACCTTTCACCACTTCGTTATCATACTCCACATCATTGATAGAAATTGCATGTGACATTCCATTTTCATTAGACTTAAGAGTTTGTAGACATCGATCATCATCAAAAAACCCTTGGATTAGGGCATTGATTAGCGTAATTACCCATTTCCTTGCACTTGTAAATTTGAAGTGTAGGAGGTGCACTCTGTGTAGCCTTTTCTTTGCTCGAATCACTAGACATATTCTTCCCATAATTGTGGAATTCAAATGCCCGATGACCTTCATTTCCACATTTAAAACATTTACTTTTACCTTTAATACAAATCCCTCCATATTTCATTCCACACTTTGAGCATAAGGGAAATCTCATATTTTTCTCACTATGGTATTTATATTTCCCTTTGAAGTCCATTTTCCTATTCTTATCAAACGCCTATGACTGATGGGTTACTCCAATCTCCATCTGATCCTTGAGAGCACATCGAACAATTTCCTCGTAGCTATTGAAGTCCCTTATGGCTAACGCCCTTCGAAGAGTTGGTTTTAAGCCACTAAAGAATAAATCAATCTTACTCTCAGGTTGCATAATAATATATGAAGTGTACCATGCAAGTCTTGTAATATTTGATTCATAGTAACCAACAGATTCATCATCCTTTTGCTTCAGTTCACGAAACTCCTTCTCCATCTTTGTTCGAAGAATATGAGGGAAGTACTTGTTGAAAATTATGTTCTTGAACTCGTCCCATTCTATGGACTCAATTTCATATCTTGGCCTAGTATTCATGATAAGATTCCACCATTGATCAGCATCACCTTCAAATGATATACTGTTAAGATGACTTTATCATGTTCAGAACATTGAAGAACTGAAAATATCTTTTCAGTGGTACTGATCCATTGTCAGCCACTGATAGATCAATAGACCCACTGAATGAATGTGGACGTTGCCTCCTGAAGAATTCAACAGAATGTTGCTCCTTCCATTGATCGTTTGGAAGTCATGCATGATTCATAGCTTGAGAATGTTGTGTGAGAATGGCTACATGATTTTTAATTCCATCTCCCATAACTTATGGTTTCTCTGGGGGACAATCATTGCATTTCCCCTCGCATTCTTCATTAACATGGTTCCTTCATGTTCCAACCATTGACTAAAACCAATAATAACAGTGTCAGTAACAATAATTATAATAGGAAAACCACATAATCAAGAATAAAATTTCACACATAAGGTATTATCATAGGTTGTTCATGGCCATTTCTAAAACACTAATATTTTTCCCTATGCTTAGACATATCCTTAGGGTTCTTACTAAGTCTTTCACATCCTAGTTTTCAAAGGATTACTATAACCTTCCTCTGATACCAACTATAATGACCCATACTTTACATACATTGTCATTAATTCAGAATTGAAGCATACTTATTACAAAATATTACAAAACCATGGTAGGACCGTATAGGTATATGTCTTTAGAAACTGGGAAACATAATCAACTGGTTCATAAAGCATCTACATTATCTCCCATTTATTTCATCATATCTAGAGTTCCCTTTGTCATATCCTACTTAATAACTTTATTCATGACCTGGGGAAAGAAAACATAAAAAAGGGTGAGCTCAAATGCTCAGTAAGGGTAAACAAAGGAAATATCATATTAATAATAACATAGCATTTCAAAAATTGTAACCTACTAAAGAGATCATAATATCATAACATGGGATAAATCATTATAGTGAAATGTAATCCCAATAATCATAACAGAAGACATGAAACTTTTTGTCATACACACATATTCATATAAAATCATTTCTTATTAGTCTAGACTCATTTCCAAGACTATCTTAGTAGACAAAGTCCATTTTTGAACCGAGTTCACTCCACGTTTCAGTCCTGTATCACTGAACCCGATTAACCTGCCATTCCAGCCATGTCTATCTCATGAGATATAAATCTTTACCCAATGAATTGGTAGGTGATATAGGTCCCACCCATCTCATAATGATACCATTCTTATGTGTGACACAAGATCATAAATCATACATCATTCCATAACCCATGTTTAAAAATGGGATTCTTAAACATCATGCCATCATAACATAATCCATATAAGATAAAAGGATATCATAAAATTAATTTCATCATAACATAATAAAATAAATGTAAAAATACGAATATAAACAAAACCCTATATTATCTTAGATGGAAAATAATTTTGATAAAACACTTGAACTCCATTCATGAGGAAAATATCCTTTCTACTTCAAAAAAATTTCCTTTCTTAACACGTAATAAAATTTTAAAAAAATAATTTGATTTAAAATAAACATGAAAAATTGTAAAGGAAGATTCATGGAAATAATTTTCTATGAAATCATAAAAATCCTTTCATTCCATATAAGTTAAAAAACATTCTTCTCTTACTTAGGCCGAAAATTCAAAAAGTACCTCGTATGAAAAAGGATAAAAGATTCCTTTCATATCGTTTACTAAAACTCACCAATGAGTAATATTGGATTTAATCAATGGTAGGAGGATAGAAATAATATTACATATTGAGGAAACATGGATGTGGATGATAAATATTCCCCAGTAAGTTCAGAAGTATAAACAATCTCGGATAAAAAAAGATTTTGTGATATTTTCCCTAACCTTAGCTCCGATATTCTTTGTACATGTCCGAACCTCCTGTATAATGATTTAAATAATGTCATTGACTTATTATAGAATCATATTCGTTGTTATGATATCATATTTGGTCAGATTATTATCTTCTTATTAGTAATATTTGACTGCAACTTGTTATTCAGGTGTTCATTGCTTTATGTTCTTATGTATGTCTTGTGGTATGAATTTTTATTCCTCTTTTTAGGTTATAACTACATAATTTACAGAATGGTATTAGTATAATATATATCATATTTATTCATTAAATTTATTTATATAATCATTGTTCAATGAAGATCATGTAGAACGAGTCGCATCACATCGTGGAGACGGTAGGTCGTACGTACGCACGAGCGATGATATCATTCCCATGATCGTGGAATAGTACTGAAGTGTATGTATACTATTTCATAATCAATGTAACTTTAAAATAATCATATATAGTAATTTTTTACACCATTATATCCATCCAATTAAGGTGGCGGTGGAAAACAGATTACACCACGGTGTGTAGACGGTATTCCGTATGTACCCACGCGCAGTGATTTCATTTTCCGTAGGATGGATAGATGGTTAAATAGGGTTATTTCATATTTATAATAACATATCAGTATATTATTTATACTGATGTTATTACTTCATAATGGAACAACTAAATAAGAGGAAGTAGAAGAAGAAATAAATTTGAAAGAATCAGTAACAGGCATTACCACTTCTTTGAAGCGCCTCATCTTAACCTCATCTTAGGGCACTAAAGGTGGTATTTAAAGAAGAATTGGTACTATAGGATTTTTCTAGGGAAGTGGAGAAGAGAAACTGGCATGGTTTGGCCGAGCTTGAAGGCTCAAAGTGGTGTGAGGAGGAGAGGGAGGAGGTGCCCTTTTATAAGGGAGGAGAGGGGCACCTTAGGAAAAACTTAAGATATTATTTTATTATAAAGTAATATTCAGTTTCTGATAGCTTAAAATTGATTTATTTCTATGATAAGGTTCTTATGGGTCGCAATCCTCTCATACAATATAATTTAGACAAGTTTAGGTTACAGTTTTAACCTTATCATTTAGATTGAACACTAAGTTCAATAATTTTACTTTTAACATGTCTTGTTGTTTTCTTACAGTATATGGTTAATAAACATACTATAACAATCCAAATGACCCCCAAGTTGTTCATTATTAATATATATAACCTTATCTTATTCATTTATCAGATCCTTGGATTTTTAGGAATAAAATAACAATTAATAATATACTATATGTTTTAAAAACTATTTTATGTCAATTTTGACACTATTTGGTAATTGATTTTATTGAAAATCATAACAGCGTGATTACTTAAAAAAATGTTAATTAAATAAATACTAACATGTCATGTTAACCTATAAAATTATTTTAATTCATAAAAAGTCTCAAATTACATTTATTTGGGTATTTATAATATCAATTATGTTAATATTTCATTAATAAGGTAATTATTGCATCATCACTGTGTCATAAATAAATTAAATTATTTAATGTCTAAAAATTATAAATAATATACCATTATGTAGGAAATTTTTTTATATTTATAATTAAAATATATAGTCTAATTTATCTTATTTATAACCCTATATGAAAAATATTTTAGTTATTAAACTTTGATTTTAACTATTTTAACTCTTCTTTAAATAAAATACTATTAAAAGTTATAATCTAATACAAGTGGACCTAAATGGTCATATTTTATTCATAAGGTATTTTTGGGTCGAATTAAACTTATCCAATAGAATTAGGACATGTGTTAAGGTAATAAGAATAACATTTTTACCCTTAATTACCCTATTTACTTTTAACCGCGGTAAATAAAAGTAAATAGTTACTATACACCAAAACTTATTTTTATCTTATTGAACCACATTTTACTCCTTGATATTAACTCTGTCTCTCGGATTTTTGAAATTCCACTAACAGAAGTAGTAAAATAAGTTTTATGTAAATTTTCATATTTTTCTAGGAGGTGGGTAAAATACGTTGAAAAGTTCAATAAAATTTTTATATATCTCAAATTATTATAAAATGATTCCAATGAATTATATTAAAGTTATATAAGTATTAAATATCCATTTTGACATAAAATAAATTTAAATAAAATAAATAATTATTTAAATAAAAAGTATGTTTTAAACGGTTTTCACTATTCATCAAAAATTGAATGTTTTCAAAAAAAACAAAAAATTCAACCTAGGATAATTTCGGTATTCCAAATCCAATAATGAAGTCCATTTTGAATGATAAAATTTATAAAATATCAAAAATTGGGTATTACTATTCATAATTGCTAGTTTATATAATTTTTTAATAACATATCGTTGTTTAGTGAAACTTGGTATTGCGTACAATGCAAGAAATCGAGGAAGGTTTCTCTGGCGTGTAACGCAAGAAAAGACAGTGTTTTGTGTAGTGAAAGATTCCATTATCCATAAAATCAAAATATTTCTCATAAAATCTCATGTTTTACATACCATATTGTTCTAGTTCATTATCTGGTAGTGGATTGATGAATCATAATCATCGATTAGATCTTACCATCCTCAATGTGTAATTTTTATATCCTTATGTGTGAATATATATTCTATGATATTACAGTACATATAAAAATATATATATATGTATATCAAACTTCTCATCATAGATACAATTTCACTAAACTTTTAAAATGAATATTACTTTGGCCAATTCAGTATCATGTATTAAATAATTTTATTCATGCACCTTTAACTAGATTGAGGCATAGTCTATCACTTAATCATTCTACATTATTATACAACCACATAACTTTTGTTGATAAATCCCTATAAATAAAAAATCATTCCCAACATGTGTGTTTTGTGAGTAAAGGTTCTATAGATAATGTATTATTCATATCCTTGATTCCCTACTCATTCCCCAATATCATAACATATTTTACTACCTTATGAGTAATATTTTTTAGTAGGTTTGATAATCATGAGATTTTTTTCACAATAAATTAATTGTGCCAATCTAGTCAATGGAAACAATGTATCTCCATCACAGATGATAGTCTAGGATAACCATCAATATCCATAGTCTTCAGAGACTCCACACATATCCCTATACATGTGATAACATCCCATAAGAATGCTACTATTTCTATCCAAAAATAGAATTTATTTACTTTTCTTTTAACATGTCCTTCCTTAATGATTTAAACACAAAATTCAAATGCTCATCGTGTTCCTCCTTGATTTTGGAGTATATTAAAATATCATCTTTAAATAATACCCGAAATTTATCAAGGAAAAATCTATATAATCTAACAATTATGCCAATAAATATCACCATATAATTAATATGACCAAATGGAATGACAATGAACATACAGTGCACGTACCTCAATTGGAATACTATCATGTATATATCCTCCTTCTTTCCATTAAACTGATAATATCCTAATTGAATGTTTAATTTATAGAAGTGTTCAATTATATGTTATTGATAAAAAAATTCATCAATTCATGGAAGAGGATACCTATTAGTTATTATGATATTTTTAGTTCATGATAATTGATATACAGATTCATAACCCCATCCTTCTTATTGAAAAAGAGGGCTATAACACCCTATGGTGAAGAAATAGAGATCATGAAACTAGTGACTTGATTTTATTCTAATTACTTATTCAGTTCATAATATTAAATGAGATACATTATATATATAGTGTTGCATGGGTATTGAGATCAGGGTATAAGATGAATTTAGAGCTGAATCTCTTGGTCAAGAGGAATACTATGAAATTCTTAAGAAAATGCATCATCATAAACAATTATAATGGAAATGACCTCAAGAATTGTTCATTATATAGATTAAATCATTTGAGATAGATATTATAGCTCATTATTTTACAATATCAATTATTTTAAATATGATTTTAAAGGATAGTAATCTTATTATTTACACATAAAAAGAATCGTAGTGTAATATGGGATATAGAAGGCAATTTAATTCTCTAGAATGTTCCTATGGGATCTATATAAAAAACTAGTTCATTTCTAGAATAACATTCAATTCCCATAAAGGGAAAATGATAACATTTTATAAGATATTCATCCCGCAAACATCATTTGGGGAAGTGGTGTGTACTTGAGATGCAATAATCACTCCACTCTCATTTTTTAAAGATTACATAACCTCTATGTTTTACATTAGGGTTTGAATAGTCCTGCTAATGTTTTATGATAATTTTTTTATAGAATATTAATAAAATTGTTCACTCCCTATTCAAGAATGAATTAACAAAAAACATTTCACAACATCACTACCTGGGTTGACCTTTACATTAGTAATAACATAAGTCTTCTCTTGATCTATTGGACTTTGGGTTTTTTCTCAATTTTTATCTTCGTCAACCCTTGAATTAGTAAATTGTTTTCATATTTTCTACATTCATTATAGATTAAACATTGAAAAAACGAATGATTTTTATGGAAATTAATGTTTTTGATCATATTAGTGAGATTATTCACACAACGTCTACATATATTATCTTTATATAAATTTATTTACACTTGAAACAATTCATAGTCCCATTGAGATAGTCTCTAAGATTATTTTTTACTAAATTTTAATATACAGAATGTGGGATTTTATTACCTCCATTATTTTTATCTATACATACCCCTTATTTAATGTTTATTCATTGGTTATTATCTCATATCCCATGAGGCTACTGAGAATCACTCTTTTCTATCACAATATTGATGTATTATTATATATATATTTCATAACTGTCAAATCCCCAAAGTTCCAAATCCATTTATAGAATCAATCATATCATACTAATGATGTTGTTGATTTTACTTTTTTGTTAATAATAAAACCATAGGTGTATCATGCAAGCATTGTGAATTTTTCCGGATATGATTTGGTAGATTCTTCTTAATTTTTAATGAGTGTAAGTAACCCTGTCTCTATTTTATAAAGGATTATTCAAGTTAGATATTCAATTATAAATAACCACTTATCCTCAGCACACACCATATATTCAATAAATTCCTTGAACATTTATTTCATTATCATTGTCCACTGATGATCAACTTCCCCATCAAGGTGATAAATAGCTAGTAGGATCTTCATTTTCTATGAAATCTGAAGAATATAAAATATCATATCAATTGACCTAATATATGGTTTAGTGATTATGGGTTTGGAATACTATAAAATGTTAGAGGTATCAATAAAGAAGAATATACACCACAATCTATATTTTTTTTATTTTCTAATCACACTTTTAAACGGTATGTGTGAACCAAAGACACATCCAACCAGTTACTAGTCCAACCATGTAAATCCCTTAACCAACCACCTTCAACAGTCCCAGCCACTAAAAATAAAAAATTCAAATGATAAAAAATGGTCTTAAAATTCAATATTTCATAATTTAAAATATATCACGGACTGTGAGCCCCCCTGCATCATGCAAACACCATAAAAAGAATATTTTCCAACAATCATCACCATTATTTCCAAAGACTAGCCAAACCTCACCATCACTGATTAACCATCGCCACTATATACCTCCCAAATCCTCTTTCTCAAACTATCTTCTCAGTGACACTTGAATACCACCATGAATCTCCACCTCGAAGAGAATGGTGGAAGCCTGGATCCAATGCCTAGAAAAAAACAGATTAAAAAATAAATAGAGGCAAGACCATCTCTGACTAGGAGACCTCGAACCAAGGAACATGATAACTAGAATAAGGACCTGAAAAATTCGCACCTCTAAACTGATCTATCCAAAATCCATGATTATTACACCATCATCTCCTATCTCAAGCAACAGAAACACTACCGAACTCCCAAAAAAATCCATTGTAACCCACCAACACTAAGAGATGAATATACTAAAACCCAAGGAAGAACAGATCCACAAAAACTATATCCACTGAAAAATCCAAATTGACGTATAACCTATCCAAATTTAATCTTGTTGATGCTCAGCATAACCATAGAGAAAAACCCAAATGAAAACATGAAAAAGACTCAACTTTAACTTTTTCTCTCAGAAGATATTTCACAAGGTTCAATTTATCAGTGATAATTTGAGTTTGTCATGTAAGTACTAACATGAAATTATCATCACATTCTCCCATCATATATGGAATTACATTAGGGTACTCATAATGTTTCCCATTATACAATTCATTAACCCGATTACACCTACATCCATCCATTTACTAATATAAAGGATATCTCGATACAGGAACAATTTGAATAACACATATATAAAAGGTAAATCAAAAATTTTATGAAGTAACTCAAACATGATGTTCATGATCTAACATATTTTTTAATAATATTAATTCTAAATAATCTAGGGCTATCGTCCAATTAGGATCCCTATCAAAATAATGTTCCATAGAAAACTATGTTCAAATCTATCATAATGGTTTATAAATAGAATCTAAGTTAAGAAAATAATATCCCTATAAGGCCATAAACCCAGTTCATGGTAGGGGACCATTCACAGTACACTATAAATATTGATGAGATATAATCAACCAAATATTATTAGGGTTACTACCCCTAGTTTAATCTATTCCAAAACCAATTCCACTTTTTTTCTATCTAGATAATTATTTATTTCTATGAAGACCACACAATATCCACTATACCAAAATTCTAAGATGTTCTCTTATACTAAGAATTGTCCCTTAGACTTCACCCTAGGGTTTTCACTATAGTTTTATCGTCCAAATCTATAAAAATTTCAAGGCATTCATTTGATACCAACAATTGAGAACAAATCTTAAAACACATACTATTTTATAATTCTTAACATACTAATATACAATGAAATGATCCAAAGGTGTAATGTATTTAAATTTTTATACATACAAATATATCGCCATAAACAGAAATACATCATATTTATAGAAGACTCCACATAATTCATCTATCTCTGATAGATAACATAAAACTATATTGAATATACTATGGAAATGCATACTGAAAATTGGGTGATAAAAAGCCTAATAAGGAAATAAAAATAGTAATAAAACATAAGATCATAGTATTGAGTCATAAAATAATCTCAAAAATAAAATGATCATAAAATAGGGAAAATTCCTAAGGAAATGATTTAATAATATACTATACATTTTGAAACAGCATATAACAAGATGAAAAAATAAGTTGAGTTCCACTCCCAAAACTATTATCATATAGTGGAACAAGTCCCGCGATATATTAAGATCACTCCCTAGTTCGTTACATAAGATTCCATCAGATATATTGTTTTATCTATACAATTATAGGGATATATAATTGTGTTACCATTTATCAAATAAATTAAAATCATATATAACCATGCCACATGAGGAAAATAAAACATACATAGATTACAATAATGATCAAATCTCTGATTAGAATGTAAGTTTCATAATAATGATTCATATAATTTCTAGAGTATAAATCATAATGATTTCCAAGTGGAAAATTAATTAATTTTTTTTGATATTAATATATTAAGGTGAAATATAGGTCTTGGTCATTTAATTCCAATATAGATATTTCATGAGAATTATCAAGGTTAAATGAGAATAAAAACATACCACTTGGGTCAAAATTAATGAAATATATAAAGGATCACTTTGAATAGGGACATTATTAATTTATATAAGGCTAAAATTGAACCAAATTGGTTACATGTAAATTAATGATGGTTTTTTTCAGGAATTTTATTATTTATAAAATTTTTATGAATATTATTCTCGACATGAGATTATAAATATATTTCTCTTAAACTAGAATAAATTAAAATTGGAAAAATCATTGGGAAATAAAAACTTTTATAACATAAAAAAAGAGAGGTAAATTTAAAAAGGTATATAAGTAAGGAATATATATATATATAATATAATATTTATATTATTGTTATGTTGAATAAAAGAGGGTAATATAAAAATAATTGGTAACTAACATGTAACAAACATGGTTGGGAAGATCCCTTACCATGGGTTCTAGATTCGTTATGCGCACATGATTAAATTAACAAATAATAAAATTAATTTTATTAAATTCTTAATAATAAAATTATTAGACTATTTTTCATAATCCATATTCCTTCAACTGTCATATTCCATTTATTTATAATATAGTTTTCTTTCCTAGATTGGATACATTGGGATTTTTCGTTAATTTTACATATAATCTTATGTTTGTGGACTATTGTAGAAATCATTGTAAAATTGTTTCAGATTATAAATTATCTTATTAAGTCTACGTAAATAACTTTTTTTTGTTAGTAATATTTTTAAATCCTACTATTATGAGTGGTGATGATTAAAGAAACTCATTTCTTAGTAAAGAGATAATTCGTATGTACACATGATTAATGTTTCCAATTCTCAATGAATGAGAGGGAAATAAAGTTTATGATAATTTAAAATACTATAATAATTTTAATATATATTTAACCATTAAATCTTTTTTATCTTCAATTAATGGTGGTGATAAAAACATGGATGGTGCCCCTTTTTGGAGGTGGTTGTCCAGACAACACACAAACACCGATTTTTTTCTTAACGTATTTATAAGAATTAATAATATTTATTAAATTAATATAATAAAATATAATAATATTAATGACACTATTTTAATTATATTTTTATGTATATAATATAATTTTTATAAAATTTTTAAGGGTGATAATTTAAAAATAAGGTAACACTTACATTGGCGACTTGATATAATCTTAGAGATCTCATTAAAAGTGAAGCGCTAAGGCAAACTTCTAGATATAAAGGTATTAATTATAAAAAAAATTAAATTTTATATATGTATTTAGGGAAACTTATCAAGGAATAATTTAACATGAATTATAACCCTGGAGGGGTGGAAGTGATTCCCCTTATAATTGAAAAAAATGGCACTTTTGGGTATAACCTTTACACATCCAATATATTAATAAACTATTCAATGATAAATGAATCTAATATTTCCTAAGAATAGAGTTTGGTGTGATATTTGAATTATAAATCCTCATTGAATACTTTCCACACATGTCTTAAACATGTTTTAATTATTTTACCATAACATTCTACATTTTATTATTTTGATTTTTTTCCTTTGTAACAAGTTTTTAACTAAGTGATTTATATTTTATTTAAATATATAATTTAATCCATATTTAAAAAAGTTTTTAAACAAAATATAATCTTCATTCATTATTATTAAAATAATATATAAGTGAAAATCATCTTTTAAATAAAATTATGCAATATATAAAAAATATTTTTGAAGAAAAATGACGTCTAAAGATTAGGTCATCATTAGTATTATTTATTATTTCTTAAAAGTTTAATTAGTTTTAATAACGTAAAATATTTAAAAAAAATATATTTGAATGTTATCAAAATTTTGATTGACTTTATTGATAAAATTAAAAGTACATTATAATAATAGAACCATTCTAAAAAAACTATTTTTCTATTATCATGGTAATTATCCCTAATCATACTAATATTATATTTAAGAAAAAAAGGAAATTTAACATGGAAAATATTGTTTAATGTTTTCCATAAAATAAGAATTATGTTTTTATATATTAAAATTTTAAATTGGGAAAGTCAACTTTTAATTGTGAGTGAAAAAAATGTTTTATTGTCAAATATTATGTTGGTTTCAACAATTATAAGCATGTATCTTATAAAATCAACATATTATTTTTAAATTATGATTATATATATTTTCTATAAATTATTTTTAAATTTATTTATGCCATTATTAAATATAAATGTGATTGTTTTTAACAAAATATTTTTATTATAATTCACCTGAAAATCAATTATTCTAGAAAAAAATTTCAATCATAAGATAATATTGATAGGATAAATAAAAAATAAATTTAATGTCATCAAATTAAAATTATAAATGAATTAATACAATAGGAATTAAAATTTTATTTACTTCTGTGTATCCATGTTTGTTTAACAATTATATCATTCTTCTTGAATAATTTAATTTTATTAATGTATAGAATTTTTTTCTTAGTCATTAATTTCCTATACTAGATTTTAATCAATAATATATTTATTATGGGGAATTAATCATTAATATCTCTTGCCATTAAAATTCAGGTATCATTATTCAAACAATCCTAGAATATAGCATCAATATGTTAAAGGTAGGGATTCATTTCTATCTTGGTTCTTTGTATATAATTATAAGCATGATTGGATCATTGTGTATGTCTATTGTAGATACTCTTCCATGAAAGGTACATTGACATGAATAGGGTGTCTTGTGAGACTTTTAAATGGTTTTATATTTTGTGTCACTCTTTATGGAATATCTTATATGTGGTCATTTCAAATCTAGTGAAATGTTTGAAATTCCATATTGTAGTTTGCTATGATGTATTATTTTTGTGTTGTATATCATAGTCCATGGAATATCAAATTTGATATATTACCATTATGTTCAATAATATGTTGTTTATTAATTTTTTAATGTTTCATATTCTATGAAATATTATTCCTTGCGATGTTATACCTTACATTTTGATTGGTACATCCCTAGGGGAATATTTATTTGAGTGTTCTAATTGAATTGTAGCCCCGATAGAAATGGTCAGACCCCAATGAGGGAGTATCAAAGATGTGACTAATTATATTTTTCTCTGAATAAGATGTTTATCACCTAATATTGGAATGTGTCTAGAAGATTTTGGAATTACATATTCCATTGGAAGAGGGTTTTTGTATACTACTGTGATGTACTAGTGGTGAATAGACTTGCATATGTGTATTGTTCCATTTGTTCTAGCATTCCTAGTGGGCACACCATTAAAGGTGAGTTGGTATCAATTATTTAAAAAATTTAATTATCACTAAAGTTATGTGTGGAGTTATTATTTAGATGTGGAATGTGAATTTTTATTTGGGGCGGATAAGGTTATATAGAATTATCTATTTAATGTGACAATAAATTATGATACTCATCTAACATTGTGTCGAAGCAGGTACGATAAGGTATTTCGGTTTATTGGTCAGTGAATACTCAATAGGTATATGATAGGTTTCATTTATATGTGTGAATTTACCTTTGCATCTTGACATACATCTCTATATACATGTTAACTTATTTTAAGGATGCATCGGTGGTGCATTATTCATTTTATTCTTACACCGAACATTGTAATTTTAGTGTGTGTGTAAACTTATGATCAAGGATCCATAGATGGAGAGGAGAAATTTTGTGGGTTTTTAAGGGTATAGAGTTGGGATATAGATATAGTACCATGAATGATCCCATATAGGTAATGAAACACTTCTATTTATTATCATTTTTGGTTGTACTACTTATTCTATCAACCTACCACATTCTGTTTTTTAATACTATTCTACAACAGAACATTAATTATATTATGGAATATTATTTATATTATTTTCCAATATTATTTTTAGTTTTTTTATGTTTACTTTTTTGTTGCTTGTTTATTCATATAATTACCAAGGGTGTTGTCTCCCCAAAACCCCTTTAGACCCTCATCACTAATAAAAAACCTCTCCTGTATATGGAGCCCCACATGTGGTCAAGTGGAATGTCTTCTAAAACATGATGTTCCAAATCAGGGTGTTACAATGTGGTATCAAAGAATGAGTATTCTTTTTTCTTGTTTTGCAGTTATGTTAGCAATGAGATATACTATGGGTATCCTTAGTAGGGGAGTTACTGTGTTCTTGGATAGATAATTTGTAACATACCTCTATGTTACTAGTGATGAGAATTATTTTATAGGTTCAAAGATTTGTTTTTGTTAATTAATCATGAATAATAACATATTATCAAATTTCAAATATAAATATATAAACCATTTTTTCTTCATAATAGGTCTTTATTTAATATCCTTGTTGCGTCTAACCAATTTGGTTATATAAATGGGTTCTTTAGTTTGGTAATATACCTATATTTGAGTTAGTATATAAAAACTGTGCATGATTTTATAATACATATACATATATATATGTATTATTGTGACTATAATACATGAATTAAGGAATATCTTTGAGCCTTGGTCATAACAGGGATGGTTATACCTTGTATGTCAGTATATCTAAGATAGGCCTTCTGATAAAAATCAAAAATGTGTACCTTGAATATATTTAATTTTATCTCATAATTAAGTCATTATAGGAATTCAAATGTTAGTTAGTCATTAATGAAAAATTTCACTTAAACGACACTATAATTATCATGCTTGTGAGAATGTTCGAACTTCCTATATAAGTTCTTCAAGAGAATTCACTTCAGCATGCACTCGAACCTAATCTAGTGCTCAATGTTGTAAACCAACCCCAACATAGTGTCTTTTATACTATTCCTGATCAGGGAGGGGGTCAAGGGTGATGGTTTTTTTCCTGGTATTTTGGTACCAACACATTCTAGTATTCCCAACAACTACTTTTCATACGAATATTGAGTAATGTATTTGAATTATACTGTGAAATTTTGATTTGGTAGATACTCCTAAGGGTAGGATGAGGAAGTTGGAATTAATTTTTCTTCATGGACTAGCCATGAGATGGTAGGTTGTTGTGAGTCTGGTAAAAAAAATTTACCATCCTACTTGTGACACCATCAAGGAGTTTTTCTTGATGGAGTAATTTTATAAATTGCTAAAGGTAGACCGATATGAAGTGTTTGTGGAGAATCATCTATAAATAATTTTATTCACATCTTATTCATCTTGTTTTATGATTTTCTACCCTTAACTCTTATTTTTTATGAGAATATGAAAGATATGGATAAGATGTTTGATATCGGACCTTCTCCAGAGCATAGATGTCAGTTTATTGGATTTTACCACGTGATGTACATTAAAAAATCTCATAACGTACTGAATTTTAAGAAGGGTATAATATATTATTGATATATATGTTTCTTCATCATTACAATAAATTTGTTATAGTACTTACCAATAGTTTAGAAAGTTCAACTTCTAAGAGATAGAAGTGGATATATAAGGAGGTAGTGTAGAATATTAGATAGGTGAAGAATATTAGGGATTATACTAATATATCTATGGGAGGAATTACTACCAATTGTAAAAACAATGAATGGAAGATAAATTTTAGTAAATTGTGTATGAAGCTTCCTTGGAAATGTCACTGACATGGAAAGGTTGGTCATATCCAATGATTTTTTATAATATTCCATTTTCAATATCTGAGATCTATCAATAGGGAAAATTCAAGGGTCCTCATAAGTATACCCAAGTACCACAAACTTTGGTGACTCAGGGGATTCATGCACCAATGTAAAAATTCCATGATTCATGGGAGAGAATGATTTATGTGATGGATCATGTTCCAATTATCAGTGTAGAAGGACCTATATTAGTTAGAGTTACAATTTTGATTACCTCTATGTTATTTTCTAATTTTCATGATACATGATCATCCCATTATATCATATATTCTGACATCATGGATGGTCTATATTAACCATTTATTTAATATTTTCAGTTACACTTTCAAGACATGCATTTGATAAAGAATTTAGACTATCTTCATTGATGACTTGAATATACTGTCGATTTTTATTGTTGTGGTAATTTATTAGAGTTAATGATCCTAGATTTCGAGACCCATCAAATAAAAGGTTCCCCTATTTCTTAAAAAATGATATAAGGGATAAAATTACGTAAGAAACCTACCTCTAATGGGATATAAGTTTGGGATAACAACAAAGAGTATATCATACACACAGATGAGAGGCACTATACTCTAAGTAGAACAATATTACATAGATATATATGATTAAACTACTATGAAATTCCTACTTGAGATAATATAATAGAGATACCTCGGTATATTTATATATATGTGTGTGTGTGTGTGTGTGTAATTTCATATAGACTAAAATAACTACAAAAGAAACTATAAGTACTAAATTTAATGTCTGATAGTGACCTCAAATCCCAAAAAGTTCTTGAATGACTCCATAAGAAACTAATATATATCATGATCACCAAATAACTCCTAAACTATTGAAATATATTTTATATATATGTGTTATGAGTGTAAAATGTATACTAAGTTGGATCCTCCCTGTATCCTCTCATGAAAACGAAAAGGAATAAATAATAAAGTCAAATGAATAAAAAAAATATATGACATCACCTAATAATGTATGATAAGATCTTAACCATTCCATCGATATCTCTCCAAGTCTCTCATATAAGTAATCATAAAATATAATATCAAAATATGGTTCCCTCTTACTTCTTCCCCAGTAGTTTCATACAATTCCCTAATATCGCACTTGTCGAACTATATCCCTTTATAAAATGACATCCTGAACACACCTATTAAACAATATCATACTACTCACCTTTTGTATTAAGTCATCTAATCATAATTTAACATTCACCCTATGTATTATATCATCTCATCATCCCATTACATATCTATAGATAGTGACCGAGTAGTTTTCATGATCCGCCAGAGCTCGTATATCAAGTATTATAACTTAATCCACCATAACCCATAAATAGAATACCTATAATAATCCTTAATTTAATATATATAGGTATTAATGTGTGTAAAATAACCACAATCCATTACATCCCTCTACAAACCTATAGGGGAAATGTAACCACTATTCATACCACTATATATTATGCTTTGGAGAAGTGGGTTGGGTAAGAGGGGTGGTTAGCCATTCATTCCTTGTCAACCTAGATGTTGGGGAAAACTCCCCCAAGCGTCCATAATGTGTCAGTATTCCTACCGATAGGGGTTGTGTATCTTATGAAAATACATAACATAAGAATATATATATATATATATATCACACAAAAACTGTGGGCATCAACCTAGTCATAGGACCATCAAAAGCTATCACCTCTCAAAAACAAGACAACCACTACAAATGAATAGGTATCCTATAAGAACATTATAACTCAATGTTACTTTCATGTATTTATTTCCATTAAACATTTAACATTACCTAAATTCATTCAACAAAATTTAAATGTTTCTTTATCATTACCTTAACATAATCCCCAACTATTTCCCATGCCCTCCAGGAATAAATCAACTGGTCTCATAGTTTATCATGATTATTATAATTTCCATTCCAAAAAATCATAAACCCCATGTGTTAAAAAATATATTATACATTAACACTCCATATTTAGAGCTACTCTAGGACTCATCCTAAGATAACATAAAATAGACTCATAAACCAAGAATAATATGCTACATCAAGAGGAAAGGAATGAAATGTAGGAATAATCGACCAAACCTTTTGTTGTGTTAAATTGATTATACAGGAAAGGATCCCATAATTTATTAAAAAAATGGGAAATACTAGATTATACATACTCCATAAATCCTTGTTTTGTCACTAGAACAACCATGCAGATCTCTGTACATCCATCCCTCCATCACCAATACCAACTACTGCAACAAACTCAAGCCTCCCTTCCCCCGTCTAGTATAACCATTAGCCATCCTAGAGTCACATTTCGTCATATACGAAGGCTCAAATTTAGAGCCATCACAAAATGTGGAACCAAAACAAAAAAAGTTAATATTGAATCTTGTCCCTAAAAACACTGCATCTAAACTTTATAATAAAATATAATCTCATAGCATAAAACATTAATCATTATCAAAAAACCATTTCATTAACCTCCTATATTAATTGATTAATTTGTCACAGGGTACATTGATATAAAACCTATTTCGTCATATTTTTAAAATTTATTTAATTATTTAATATTTCTATCAATAATAACATGAAGTATTATTAAAAATTATGGAATAAAATTTTCAATTACAATTACTATATTATATCATCAACAAGAATTTATATATTTTTTTCTATAGGAAAATTTATTAAAAAATAAATAATAGTTTCATATGAATATTCCTCAAACATTATATTTATTTTTATAAAATCATATTTATAAAAAGTTCATTTATACATGACTCTTAAATTATTTAACTAAAATAATTATAATATATACATTTTTTAAACATTTTCAGTATATCAATAATTCTAAACGAAAACATAAAATAACATGCTAAACTAAGAATAGACTTATATAGCACGCTATCTATTAAAATTATAGGCAAACTGTTATCCCTATGGAAACACATGTGATCACTATAAATAAAAGGAATTTTCTTTTTTAAATCTTGATTTATATTAATTAATGTTTATTACACTGTCAACCAAAGAGATAAATGTTGAAAAATTTATGATTGTATGTAAAAATAACAGGATAATAAATTAATCTCCTACCTAGATTTCGATGTTCAACATTATTTAAACATGAATAGGTGAATGTGGTTAAACAACCATAGAAAAAAACAACACCATGATGAGGGAAGGATAAAAACATATAATTTAGAAACAACAATCAAACCATATTGAAAAATAACCCACAAAGTGGGGTTTCCCATTTGAAAAATCCAAATAAGAGGGTAATTTAAATGGAGAAAATATAGGAAATATACATTGAACAAAATCACGTGATTCACCACATTCTATATTACATTCCACATGGAATCAACCATGAGGGTTATAATGGGATAAAAATAACCCTACATTTATACAGACACTATAAAAGGATCTCCAATGTGAGATATTGATGAAACTCAACTTAGATTCCCAAGAGTGTTTGGAAAATGAAGGAATCCCTAGTAGATGGTTTAAGATTGATTAATAATGGAAGAAACAACCTAAAAATACATTCAACACCCCCTCCATATTATGGTTCACATATTTTCCCATTTCAAACAAGTCACAATCCAATAACTAAGACAACTATTTCCAGGATTTCAATGTAATCCCAAATTCCCCCATGACATCCATCATGGAATTTTAATGGACATGGTGTTTCTTGAAAACAAAAACCCATAAATTCATAAGATGGGGAATGTTTCACACATCCAACAAGTTTTCCACTTTTTATGGAATTCAAAATGGAATGAAATTTCATTTCAAGGTTATACATTTTATAAATGAGATTCATCATGGTACTATAATAAAAAAATGAACCTCTCTTGGCACTTTTACCTTGATACAATTTCTTAAAAGAATATATCTATATGAAAACATCCAAGGAATATATCTCAAAAAGTTATGTGGTTGCTCGTGGTGAACCATGTACCACATAACCAACCTAAAATGGGTTTTCAAAGACCTTATCTCTATCATGGATTTCAGCATGACCACTATTAAGTCATGATGACCATTTTAAAGCCATAAACTCCTCTATAATCCTTCATAGAACCTAATAATTACCTCTCAACTCTATGAAGTCTCTAGAAAGAACAAATGAATAGCAAAGAAGATATGAATTACTATATTATATAAAACTAAAATAATATTCATCCTCAAATATTTAAAACCAAACCTATAGACAATGATAATAAAAGGAATCTTCTGAACAACCATCCCATGAGATACCTCTCCATAATCTCAACATCACTAGAGGAAAATAATCACACGTATAGGAAAAAGTAGAAAAACTATGCATCTCCAAAAATAATTTCTAGAATACTCTCTCAAGGTGAATACCTATCAAACAAGATAAAGTCCATAATCAGGGAATCAAAGGAGATAAAACCATATTATAAACCAGATAAAGGCCCATAAACACACATCATCAACAAAAAACAAGAGATAAACTTCATAAAACACAGGATACTTAGTGAATATATGTGACTAGTATTCCCAAGTGTTCTACTCCACACCACCATGTCGGTACTGGACACAAACAAAGGGAGTTTAATTCTTACATGACACCATATCCTGACAATATTGGGTCTCTAGAAGACACTACTTGAACATCACATAATCATCGGCATTGATCATGATTAATTTGTTGATGTGATATTCATCATGAAGATAATAACAAATATATGAAACATGAAACACATCGTAAATCTAACTCATCTATGGGGGAAGATGTATCAAATAACGTATAACTCAAATATGATTCAATACTTTCTGATTTTCAATAAACAGGGGAGAAAGAGTACTCAAATGACCAAAACATCAATACCCATGATGAGGAGTGACCTTCATGAAAAAATGACCTCCAATGTTGGACTATAGAGTTTTCTTCCTATGGTTATCATATATCTTTTGAAAATCTTTTGATTTCATCATCCTCTTTCGAATCACCTAAAAAATATTTTTCGTTCTATTTTCTAGTTCCATCCTAATAATTGTTGACTCTATAAACATTGTCCAGTATAATTTAAAATAGAATAGTTAGAAAAAAAATTATGAAATGGTGGAATACCAAAAGTGGGTTTAAATAAATTTTGGTTAGAAAATATACCAATGGTACGTGCCTCTTACACACACCTATACAATCCATGACAAAAGCATGAAACATGTCTTCAAGAGTCTATATATTCTTCTCTGTCTAGAAATTTCCCTATACATGAAATGTATTTTAAAAGATAAATTTAGATACAAAAGAATACTAATTACATATCCATATCCTAAAGGTAAAATGTGGATCATAAAAAAATATGATCGTCCTCGGGACCACCTCCTCTAGATGCTAACATGAAAAAAACATTAATAAGAAAGGATCATTGATTATTAGTATGTGATCCTATTTCATCATAATGGTCCAATAACACCAATAAATAATCATATACTTCTTGATATTGTGGTAAATCAGTGAAAAATTATATCAAAATGTCATCCTTCATCTACTAGTAACATTTATCAGAGGTAAAAAACCAATTGTAACACAAGTTTTTGACCTCACCTTATAGAAGATTATACTTTGAGATAAAAACACTGAAACTTAACACTTTATCAGCAGAAAAAAAACTAACCTCATAATTCATGGTACAACTTCATGACACTTGGACATACTGCTACATATAATCTATGAACCTCATGGAGATTCACCTCACACATCACTATAGGAAAGACAATACTCCACTGTACAATATGTGATACTAATCATCATCTGACGAAACATTAGGGGAATCAAAATAAAAAAAAATATCTCACTAGACCACCAACTTATAATCCAGTGTAGACTTATCACTGAAGTAACTTGTATCAATCTCTAATAATATCCCAATTCATGTGAAAAATCATTTCATGACTTCCAACATAGATCATTATCTAAAAAAATACAACTTACCAATGTATATGGAAAATATAATTCATTGTTCTAAAAGAATTCATTTCACTATCACTATCACAGGTTCATGTCACACTAGGAGAAGAGATACCTCAGGATATTATGGTTGGTAAAAACCAATAAAGGATCTAAGATGAGGTTATGACACCAAATAATAAAGATAAACACATATGATTACAACATGAGATCAAGATTGGTTTAATTTGGTTCATGGGTATGTAACATTCGAGATCCATAAGAAGCAACTTACCATCACTACATCAATAAACTAATCATGGAGAGATACAAAGCATCGCATAAAATCCCAAACTAAAATAACTCTTCTACAAAATGAAGGAAAGAAGTGTTGAACAGCTTCCCCTTTAAGTACTTAAAAGCATCCAAACACTTATCATCCCCCAACAATTTTCAATCATGTTTTATTTAGGATATAAAAAGATATTTAATCTGAGAGAAGTCTCCAATGGACCTCCTATAAAATCCCTTATGTATATGTAATCTTTATTCTCCTTTATTAGTCTTGGGTTCTCTCCAAAAAATGATTGCCTCAAACTTTAAAGGGTTTATAACTACACCATAAAGGAACATTAAATTCCTCATGAAATAAACTTCAAGAGCCCAAAACTCGGACATCAATAGCTCATCAAATAGTTACCGATGAAGAACTTGCAAAACATCTCATAGTTTCTCTGTTTGATCATCCATTGATGAAAATCAAACAAGGATATCTTTTATGAAGACCGCCCCAAATTGATCCAAGAACCCTCAAAAAATTTCCATTATCAAACCCATGAATATTTATGTAATGTTCATCGCACCAAACGATGTCACAAAAAACTCATAATTCCCATAACTAAATTATAAAGTATTCTTTATATATCATCAAACATTACTTGCATATAATGATATCATAATTATATATCATTCTTTGAGAACAAAATAATTCATTTTAACTGTTTGAATAAATAATCAGTTCATAAAATAGAATAATGGTTCTTCATCTCATCTAATTCATGAGATCATAATCAATAAAGTTATGTCAAATATCATCACACCTCTTAAAAACATCGTTTCCCCAAGGTAACAGCTCATCTAAACAAAACGTCACTTCATAATATCATCAATCTATACACACAGATCTCATAACTTAGAAGGTGTCATCATATTCGGAACCATTGATATGGGTGAAGTGCCTAGATGTATCTATATCTATAAAATTATATCATTTATAGGTAATAATTACATAACAACCCCTGGAATGTCATCAGGGTACTCTTCCAAACCTTGATAAAACATTGTTGAATAAAACTCTGATGAACACCTCATCAAATCTTCCAACAATAAAGAAAAGTATGGAAAACGAATCTAACCCATACAATGGTATTACTCAACAATGAGCATAGAATCCATCTATTACCATCCTATAATATAATATTCCTCCAAACAAATCCATGATATCCTTCACCAAATTAAACAAATTCATACAATGATGATTTTGAATGGATATATCAAGAAACATAAGAAGCATCCCTAAGAGCGATGCTACCCTAGAACTAGATCATCATATCAACATATTTGATACACGTAATGGCAACCATCATATGTATTGGTGAATTACAAGGAAACTATAATCCTCTCCACCTCAGTATCCAATGCAAGGACTAGAGATGGTGATGTGAAGGAGTATATATCTCTTTAATCAAACAAAGTATGTATCCACATAGGTAACAAGTAAAGGGTAAGTAAAATGGTATATGAATCACATTAATTAAAAACTCATTAGAATAAATCTAACCATGACCTATTCTATGACTTCTATGACCTTGATGAATACCACATTTAGTGATGGGGTATTCTCTATGAGTATAGGGATTTTCATGGAGCTAAATTCTTCCTTCCCAATCTCTTATCTACTGATCAATGACTGGAGCAAAATACTAATACTATTAATTCAATTGAAACTTACAAAATGGAGGATACTGAAGTATAAATTCCATTTCATGCTACTTACTAAAAAATTAAAGGATCTCATGTCACTTATAACCTTTAAATCCATGTGAAAAACAAGTGTTTTATCCCATGGTAGGCTCATTAGAGCCACCAACCCTAGAGAATTGAGAAGATGAGAAAAGAGACAAACCCATGGATGTCTAAAATATATTATGTATGAGAAACTAGGAACCCCAAACCAAATATATAATATTATAGGATTCATGAAAACTCTCCATTCATGAATATAATACCATCACCAACATTTTTTCCACAACTTTTGTGGTCACCAGCACCTCAATATATGTTGAAAGAATAAATAGGGTCACCTAGCTTCAGATCACTAGAAAAAACCCATCCCCAAAATTACTAACACTGACCTCATCATCTAGAAATTGGTTCAAATAATATTTGGGTTGGATCCTAAAATACATCACAATATTTCCCATGTGGGGACTCTCCTATAATAGTGTAAGAAACTCCTAGCAACTGGCCACAATCTTGGTCAAAGAAATGAATTTGAAATGAAATTTTTATTAAAACATCTCCCATTGGACAACTAAATCCTCATTATTCCGGAGGAATATAAAATATCATTTTTTCATTGTCCCATGCAGAAAAATCCCCTCCAAAAAATTAATGTTCTCCTTCATAGCGTTTAAAAAAATAATGTTTATCTTATCATCCATCGACTGGTCCCCTGTCACTAATCTTGAATTGGATCACATAGACTTCTACATTCTATGGTTCTAGAAATGTCATAGTGTCCACATATATGTATTGACATCATCAAACTCTATACTTCAATGGTTTGTAATATGATCCTGTTAAACATCTTCAATGTGAACCAAGATAGGACGTCGACCTAGATCCATACCTACAAAATTAAAATCATTTAAGGACTCTGAAACCGAAAATATATAATATTTAAAATTACTCCATTAATTATGGAATAACCTAATCCAATATTCTACCCATTTCAAACATATTAAAAAAAATATGGAATGATATTTTCCTAGGTCCTTACCCCATAGCCAACATCACTTATCTTTTTTGGCTCTGTAAACTTAAATGAGTTTATATTGAATCATATGGGGATATAAATAACATTATCATAGCCAGTTTCCCGTATTTTTCTTGATTAGTAATTTTTCAAAAACCATTTCTCTAACGACCCATATAATCCTCACTATTCTCTACCTTCTAACTCCATCAATTCGCACAACCTAAATATTTGATACAACTTTTTCTTGACTCCCTCTCTCTAAGGGTTCCCCTCCTAGATATATAATGAGAAGAGGAAGATTATGATGCTAAATGCCTACCTCCAATTGTTCATTGGATGGTGACATGAAAAAAGTTTATATCAAACAAATATATGGTAGGAATTATTCTATAAAGACCACATAAGAAAATAGGGAGAAGATAAAACCCAAACATAACTTCTACTCAAGATAAATGAAGAGAGAGATCCCAATATATGAATGTAACATCATACAGAATTAAAAAACTATATAAGAACCTAAAATTTAAAAAATATATCCTCAAAAATCACTTAAATCCCAAATAGCACTTAGATTCCTTGCAATGTAGTAATCTATACTCAATCACTGACCATATCTCGTGATTCAGAAAAAAAATTATATATATATATATATATTGTCAGAAAAATTAGTATACTCATTTTTATCCCCCTAGAGCCAATCATGAATAATAAAATAAATAATACTAAATCATATTAAACAAAAATTTTAAGTTAACTCATCACAAAATCATGTATGTCATGTTCACATCCTCACTATGTACCTCTCGCCAATTATTTCAAAAAAGTGATAATATATTATAATATCAATGAAAGGTACCATGATACCACTTTCTTACTAGTTTTCCACTTCTCCCTAACATCACACATCCTAAGGCATATCTTCGCATAAGTAATCATTCCAAAAGTCCCCTTGGAATCTTTATCATACCAATATAAAAGTTCTTCACATCATCTCAACATAACATACCATGAACCCTATACATCACGTCATTTTATCACCCAATTAAATATCTCCATCTAGTAACTGAATAGTTTTTGGGAGCCACCATAGCCCGTATGTTGAGTATTATATCTTCAGTCATTAAGTTTATACATTACATCCCTATAATAATCCAAATGATATTATATCTGAGAATACATGTCTGTAAAATAACTAGTTCCCATTAAAAAACATAAACACAGAAATATGGGAAAGGTAACTACCATTCATAACAGAACATAATACTCCCACAAGAATAGAGTGGGGGAATGAGTTGTAGTAATCCATCGATTCCCTTCTAAACTAGATCTGGGTAAACACCCTCCCACAGTCCACTAGGTTTCAGTATCCTGCCAACATTAGTGGGGTAGTATATGAAAATATATAAAAAATAAGATATATATAGATAACAACCACACTATGGGTATCAACCTAGTCTTATGATCAAATGTAGTCATCATGTCTTGGAAAGCTTTCTGCCATTACTAATGACTAGGTTTCCTATAATAACAAAGGCACTAAATTAGATTTTCATTTATGTATCTCCATCAATCATTCCACATTATGTTACTTCATTCAATTAACCTTTATCATAACTTTTAAATTTCTATACAGACATCTCAAACTAATTACCATTCCCTTAAATCATAATACAAATGAGCCCATGGTTTCTAAATATTATCATCATTTTCATTAAAACATCCAAAAATACCATTGGATTAAACATTAATTATTCAATAAAATTATATATTTATCTGTACTCTAGGAATTTTACTAATCTATCCTAAAAGGGATTCATAAACTAAGAATATCCATCTATGTCAAGTAGTGTGGAAAGGAATGATAAAAATAAAAAAATCATCCAATATTCCAATTAAAAGTGATCATTATGAAAAAATACCGTATTTTATAACCATGAAAATGGTCAATCTGAGTATCAACCCACTCCATTGGTCTTGGTTTTATCATTGACACCATAATGAATATCACCATGCATTCACACTGCCATCTATGATTCTATCTGCTTCCAAATACCCATACATCCCTTACCTTGAATCATCAAACCATTAGAAATCCTATGATCACATCTCATTTCATAATATGTCTCACATCCATGAAGTCGCACATGTTTGAAAACAAACAATAAATAATCAACTTGGAATCTAATCCCTAATCACTAAGGTATCCATCCTTCACAAAGAATAAGATAACCCAAATCCATGAATTTATCATTATAAAAAAACCTATTGTTGAGTTTATAAGGTTATCTTATGACTTCCCCATTCCTTATGTTTTTTTGTTTTGAAAATCACAAACACTTTTTTCTTATGCTGTGAATTGTAATTCAGTTATACTCACAAAATTTTCACTACCATTACCAATAGAAATCTCATTATTTTATACTTACCGAATTGTCATTTTTTATACTTATAGATTTTTGATTATGTTTACTTATATATCTATCATTATGTTGACTTATATATAAGTCATTACGTTTACTTCCAGATTTTTCATTACATTAAAAATGTCATACTGTTTTTTATGATACTGATATTGGTACAAATTTCATGTTATTTTTATGATACATATACTGATACAAATGTAATATCATTTTTTATAATACTGATATTTAAAAAAATGTCATACCTTTTTTATGATAATTATACCGATACAAATGCCATACCATTTTTATGATACCAGTACCCAAATATAGTGATATCATTTTCTCAATCCGATTTTCATTTTCTTTAGAATTTTTTTTCTTGATATTGTTAGAATTTTTTAATTTATCATTCCAATATTATCGGATTCTATGTTTTCTTATAATTAAAATTTACCTTAAACTTTATATTGTTTGTTGTACATGAAACTATGTCTTACAATCTGTTACAAACTAACCTTTGTCTATTTGACATGTTTCCAGGTCCCTCCAAAATTTAAGGAAAACATGACCATTGGAGTGGAGCCAACCATTGAGAAGTTTTGCCCATAAATACGAGTTCCCTTGAATAATCCATGAAGAAGATAGAGTGATCATCATGTATGAATTTGATGAATGTGAAAAAATTGTGTTTTGATTTCTAGAGAGAGAGGTTTTTACAACTCTCAGTGTTTTGAGTGGATGTCATGAACAACATGTTTAGGCATGAACAACATGTTCAGACATGCTTTGTGAAGACTCCAATTATGCTGATTGTGGGATTTAGGGTTTGGAAGACAATGGTTCTGATTCTCCTCTTTTAAATTGAGGTCTTGCAGGGAGAGCAAGACATATACTGATCTTTGGATTGATTTCTTACATGGGCTAGAGTAAGACAAACTATCTTGAAATTATAAATCAAGGAACCTTTATGCAAGGTTGTGGGATATGCTTCTATTTGGTTTAAAAGAATCTTATTGTTACTTGTTTTCTATTTCATGTTGTTCTTATTCAACGACTATTTTAACTTTTTTAAATTTAGAAAGTATAACATTCTTATACATTCTAATTCTAATAATATGATTATATTGAGGATTCTATACGCATTAAGGTAGAATATTTTCTTTCAGAAAATCATTCTTAAGATTTTATCTTAAGGTGATAATGTTTGTGAAAAGGTTTCTTTATGCAGGTTTTTTAATTTTGTTTAACATTTTCAAACTATGTTTTATTGATGATAAAAGATAACATTAAGAAATAGATTTCTATAAGTTTAATAAACATTCTTTTAGAAAGTATTTTACCTACTTTAAAGGATACAAATGAATTTTTAAAGAATACAATTGACCCCCTCTTGTATTTGAGAATCTCATTATACATATTTGACCCTGAAATTGGTATCAGAGAAGGTCTCTTAAATACTTATATTCACATATAAGTTTTCATGATCATTATTTCATTGTTCTTAACTCTATCATATTATTTAATCCTGGTTTACAAACATTTACTATTAACAAGTTATGGGGAAAGAAATCTTTTTTTATGTGTGGAAGGCATTCATGTTGGATCTATGAACAATCTCAATTTTACTAGACCATTTATTTTTGATGGAAATGACTATGAGTACTAGAGATATAGAATGAAGACCTTCACGATAAACAGAGGTGTACACAACTAAAGTATGTTAACTAGAGAATATATGATTCTTGATAAGTAACATAGAGCATTCACTAATCCAGAAAAGGTGGAATACCAGCTGATCATTAAGGTACATAATACAATTTGTTTCCATGAATATATAAATATATATCCAAATTCCATCTTGTGAAGTTGAAAATATCATTTGGAAGAATCTTGATGTAACCCACTTTAGATCTTCTAAAGTTTTTGAAACTAGAAGAGCCATTCTCAGAGATGAATATCACTGTTTAACATTACATATAGAGATCCCATATGTAATGTTCAACACAAATTTATGACTATTTTCAACAGATTACAATCAATGGGTGATAATGTTTTCGATGATTAGATTCTTAGTGTCAATATTATAGATATAATTTCTAACGAATGACATTCAAGAGGATAACTATAGATAAGAATGCAAAAATTACTAAGATTTCTCTTGATGAGATATTTGGAACTCTTCTACAACATGAAACTAGAATGAAGAGAGATGATGATAATATTATGAAGAAGAATGTAAATGGAGTTGTTGCTTTTAAAACCACTTTGAATCATATAAAATCCACGACTCTTGAGAGAATTACAAGATCTAAACCTAAGAAAGATGTAATTAAATTTGAATCAAGGGAAATTGAAGCTTCAAAAAAAATTTATAAAATAGGCTCATTGAATGAACAAGATTGTTGGGCAAGAGAACATTCAATATAGATACCAGAATAATGATTGAAAATATATGAAATATAGAGAAGAGAAATTCTCTTAATGATGAATAATTGGTCATATTAGACCTGATTGTCCCTTTCATAATAAGGACATAAATTCTGAAAGGAACAATAATAACCTCTACAGATCAAAGCATAAGAATTTATTGAAATCCAATGACACATGTAGTGAAAGTGGTTGATATTCTTCTGATGATTCGTCAGAATATGAATCTTTAGAGAAAAAGAATATTTCTTTAATATCCCAAGCTCCATTTCTAAATCATTGTGTTATGGTTAATGTATGAACCATTGAATCCTTAATAAAAATGTACTTAAGTGAAAATTTTCCTAATAAATGTTTTTCTATAGGTGAATAATCCACTTTATCATACAGTAATAATGATTTTCCTTCCTATGAGGAAGGTTCTAGATTATCTTTGTTTATTGAGATAAGAATTTATAATGTTTCTAAGAAACATGAAAAGGAAAATTCTAGAGAGTTTATTTTAACCAAAGAAATTTCAGATCATACCAAAGATCATTATTAGAAAAATGTAGTTTTAAGAAATCATTCTAAGAAACATGATGAATTTAATTCTGAGTAGAATAAGCTTTATAAGGATCTTAGAAATCTATTTTTAGAAAAAGATTCTTTAGAGGATAACTTAACTCTAAATCTATAATTCTAAAGGATACGAATTTAGTCCTCAGACTGAAATATGAAATATTTTCCTTAATGAAACTTCTTGAAAATTTTACTTCCAGAAAAGAAAATTTTGAAAACATGTATTCTCAGATCCGACCTCATGAGACTAATCAAGGATTAGGTTGCTCTCATCAAAAACAAATTTTTATAAACAATTATTTTTATTTCAAGAGAATTATTTTTCAATAAATTTCCAAGTGTTGGTAATTGAAAGAATAAATGGTCATTAAATAATTTTAAATCTAATGGGTTTTGTAAAGCTTACAAATCTAAAAAAATGTGGATACCCAAGATTTTATTGTCTAACAATTCCAGATCCATGTAAGATTTGATTCTGAAAACCTAACTCTTTCTTTCTCAGGATAATGAAGGAACTTACATATCTCAACATAAGTACATCAAATATCTTCTTAAGAATTTTGGGTACAAAAGCACTAAGAGTATATGTACTCTTATCAGAACCTATAATAATCTTGATATTGATGAATCAGGAAAACTAGTAGATCAAACATTTTTTAAAAGAATGACAGGAAGTTTAAATTACATTATAGCTAGTCGACCTGACTTAATGTTTTATGTATTCTTATGTTCAAGATACTATGAATGTCCTAAAAATCTAATTTAATGTAAATAAAAAATTATTTTTGTATTTAAAAGGAACTTTAGATTTTGGAGTATTTTATTTTTCTTGAAATGATTTTGAACATAATTTTTTTTGGATGCCAAATTTGGTGGTTGTAAGATGGGTAGAAAAAGTACATCTAGAACTTGTCATTTCTTATGAGATTATTTTGTTTTTTGGTCTTGAATGAAACAACATTCAATAGCACTTTCCACTTTTGAAGCTGAATATTTAGTTGCGAAAAGTTGTTGTGCCCAAATGTTTTTGATGCAACACACCCTCACAGAGTATAGTATGAGTTTAAATAAAACTAAAATATTGTATGATAACACATGAAACATTTCTCTAAGTAAAAACACTTCACATCCCATCCATCCAAACCAAATTGATATTATACATCACATTATTAAGGATCACGCACTTAAAAGAGAAATTATTATTCAATTCATTGGAACACAAGAACAACTTGCTGATATTTTTAAAAAAATATTACATTTCGATAGATTTGAATACATTAAACAGAAGGTTGGAATGATCATTGTAAGGTAATCATTCATATCTACATATTTTTTAAATCATCTCATAATATTAAGTAACTCTTGATTTTAAGGGGAGTATATACGCATGTTTGTTTTTCCTTCATATTCTTTATTTTAGAATTGTTTTTCTTCTTTCTCTAAAAAAATCCATATCAGATTTTTGTTCAAAATATAAATTCTCATAATTGAAATTATCTGAATTGAAATTATCAGAATTGAAATTCTCTAAATTGAAATTCTCAGAATTGAAATTCTCAGAATTGAAATTCACAGAATTGAAATTCTCAGTTTCAAAAACTTCCAAGAGTATTATTATAATACTGATAAATTCTTTAGAATAATCCAAATGGTTTATTTTCATACGCTTATATTTATATTTTTAATTTTCAATTGTTGGTATTTCAAGATTATTAATTCATTGTTTATCTTATCTCAAAATATTGGAATTCATATTTTCTACATTCTTCCTCAACTCTATGATCAGTTCAGTTTATTTTCAGTCGTTTGATTATCTTATGGGAGTTGAAAGGTCATATCTATATCTATATAAGGGATGATTCATTTATTAAACTCCACGTAATCTTCCCTGGTCCTTGTGCTGATTTTTTGTTTCCTTCAATGTCTATAGTCTAATTCCTCAATTTCTTACACTTTGAATGTCTATGGAATCCTCAGTAGATCAGATGTCCACTACCAAGGAAATAAATGATTGGTCAATCTTTAGGGAAGCACTGGTATTCCCTAACTTATTTTCAATGTATGAATCCATCATATCTAAGGTCATAATAACTAATGTATGGAAAAGTGTATGTGTGGCTAAGGAGAAATCTCCATATAAGGGTTACCATAATTTAGTCAAAAAATTCTATGAATCTTTTTCCTTCTTTCAAGATGATGACAAGGATATTTTCATGTGAAAATTTTATGATGAGCCTTATACAGTTCCTTATAAAATGTGGGTAAATGTTCTCGACATACCGTATTAAGGATATTATATTTTTTTCTCTCACAAACATCCATAAAAGGAAGGTGCTTTGAAAAAATACAAGGTTCTATAATTCCTTGGTCTTAATAATATTATGAATCTGGAGATTATAAATCTTACAAAAAATCACAAACTGGTATCCCTATGGTTTCAAGGTTTTCTTATTCTAGGGAAAGTTGATAAGGACTCTCTAATGATTTGAGATGTCATTCTTTTAGACTTTATTTTCAATGTAAGGATTATCAACTTGATTAAGTATATCTTTCTCACCATCCAAGCTGTAAAAGGTGGAACCATCAGATCTCATATTCTTATGTTTCTATAAACTATCTCCAAAATAATTGTTATGTGCCTTCAAGTGATAAATACCCCATTCCCATCAGTCTCTAATACATTTAATATTTTGTTGCTCAGTTATGATACTATTAGGAGAATAAAGGTAGTTTTTTTTACCAAAATCCAAATCTTTTGATGAAATGGTTTTCCATAACAAAGTTGATATTCCAGAATCATCAAAATTGGTACCTAAGAAAGGGAAACATGAAGAACCATGCTTACCAACACCTATTATTGATGTTCAGGTATCAGCACCTCTTCTTTAAAAGAATCCAAAATCCTATTATGATGTAATGGATGCAAAATGGAGAGAGATGGAAGCTAATAGAATATAAGGGGATCCTTCCTTTGGCTTAAATCATAAAGAGGATAAGCCCATAAAAATAAAACAAGATGAGAATATTGGGAATGAAAAATAGGAGAAGAAATTGTAGAAGCAATCCTCGGAAGCTCATGTGTGTCAGTCATTACAGAAATCTGTAGATAATAAAACTCATGAAGTACTGGAATATCATGTTTTTCTTAAGAACCCGATGGCCACTCCAGATTTACAAAAATCAAAGATAGTATTAGCAATATCAGAACCTGTTCAAGAAATGGATGATTAAATTTTTCAAGAAGACAATGATGATGTTTTAAGGGAAGTGGATGATTAAATTAGAACTCCTTAGAGTTCGACATCAAAATCCATTTTTGAAAATCAAGATATTGAAGAAGATGTTAAATTTGAAGCACTACTAAAAAAATAGGCAAGGGAAGCTCCAAAATATATCAGCGCTAAACAAAAAATGTTGAAAAATAATACATGTATCATCACTAAAATTTTAGCGCTGATGAAGGTATTCTTTATCAGCACTTTTCTAGAGATAATAAAGGGCATAATTATCAGCGATAGAAAAACACTGATACAAGGATTTTTTATCAGATCTTTTCTAGCGCTGATAAAGAATCCCTCTATCATCACTTAAGAAAGTGAGGATAAAGATTCCCGGTATCAGCGCTAAAATTTTAGGGCATGTAAATGGTTACCTTTATCAGCGCTAAAATTTTTGCATTGATAAAATCGTAGTCCCATATTTTATAAAATCAGTCACATAGTGTCCTCTATTTATCGTTCTCTAAAGATCTCATTGTACTGTACCCCTGTGACAACTCCCCTCCCTTCGCAATCTTTGCATTGTCAGACCTCCACCACTTCCCCATTCTTCGCGTTACCGGACCTCCGCCGTTATAATTTCTCCTTATCCTCCCCCTCTAACCCCTTGAGTAGATTCTCCTCCCCAAAAAACCTAATTCCCCTCCTCTCCACTCAACATTAATCCCCGCAAACCCTACTCCTCATTTTCTCGACGGTTGGCAGATCTTCACGTGCACCTCCCCCTCTAGAAGTCATGCCTTCCCCTGCAAACGTAGCGTAGAAGGTTCCCCACTTCTGCTCCTCTAAGGTGAATTTATTTTCACTAGTTCTTGATTATCTTCTTGAACATTCATCTTAGGAATGATGTGAAAACAATTTTTATTTTATTTTTTTTGTTTTTTGTTATGGGTTTAATGGTTAATGGTCATACATCGGACTTTTAGATTACCATCATGTGTTAAGTCATGTGTTTTACTATTCTTCTCATTCTTATGAAATATTTGTTAAATAATTAATTGAGGTTGGGGATAAGAAATTTTCAATTTCTTTATTATGTGTAAATTGTGTAATTATCATGTTTTTTTCCATTGGATGGATATTACTGATTAACCTAAATACTATATTGAATTACACCAACGGAAATTAATGTGAAGAGGGAGTTTATAATGTTATTTATGAATTTCCATAATATTTATTATATATTTATGGATGTATTGGTGTTGTTGCTAAGTGTTTATTCTTAATGTAGGAAATAAATTTATTACTACTAATAATATGTTATAATCACCTTTCAGTATTTTCTATTCACTTAAGGTAGGTAATGAATTGGTTGTATGGAAATCTGTAATTAATGTCTTATATTTTAACTATAACTTATACTTTAATATGATATAGTGTTTAAGAGTTAGTTTTTAGTGTGAATTTCTTATATGGTTTCCCTTTAATTCTACTATGTATGGGGTATTTATCACTATGATTATAATGGTGATGGTTGATTAATGTGGTTTGAAGGATGTGGTGTGGTAATTAATACTGTAATGATGGACGGATTATTGTGTGGTTATGATTGAAATGATATGTCTATTTAGGTAGAACATAAGTGGTTTTATTTATTTTATAATGTGTTTAGTTGTATTTTATGTCATGAAAATTTTGTTGTTATTGGGTGGGGTTATTGTTTCTTTTTGGCATGGAATATGGATGGAATAAATGAAAATTGTAATGGGTGATGGGTTGGAAATGATAAATTATGGTTTGTTAAATGATTAATTATAATGATTGGAATAATTATGTTTAATAAATTTTTGAAGATAGAATAAATTTTATTAATTATTAATGAATGGATTATAGTGGGTAGTGATATAATGATTGGTTTTACATTGAAAATGTTAAAAATTGAAATGCATATGGTAATATAAATCAATGAAATTATAATGTTAAATGAAATGATAAGTTGACAATGTTGATGTGGATGCTTATGTGATTTTTTGGGGATTATTTGTGGCATTATAATGGAAGTGGTTATAAGAGGGTGGCAATAACAAGGAAATGGTTGACGAGCATTTTTGCAGTGTTAGCTTGGTGTAAACCCTTTGGAAACATTAATGTGTGAATATATACTTATTAATTTTTTTATTTCATATGAACCACCACTTGAGTCGAGTAACATGATTAAAATCCATATGGGTACATTGGTTCTGAGTGTTTTTCTCAATATCTAGGTTATAAAGGCAACACACATAGAACCATTCCCTCTTCCCTTCTCCCCCTTCACACATAGTATGAGTTGTAATGGATCACAGTGGGTGTATATATATGACTTATAACGATTTAAGGTTTTGGTTTATATATATTCTATTTGACATGATTATGGGTATTTTGTGTCGATGCATAGTGGGGGTTGTGCATTGTAGGAGGAGAGTATGTAGTTTATGTCTTTTATGTTCACGATATCATACTGCGATGAGGATGTGATGTGTGGCTGTGTTGTGGATAAGGTTTTTATGTGTTTGTGACATGTTTATGTGTGGATATATGGTTATGATATTATATCGAAGGGGTTGAAGCCTAAGAAATATTCCATTAGAGTGTGAGAATGACCAGATTAGTGGGGAAGTGGTTTTGGGGTAATTTATTAATATATATTCTTTTGATATTACACATAAGATGGAGTTTGGAATTATTCATTCATGAAGATTTAATGGGATGATAGGTCAATAATATTTGTTAAAATTTTCATATGGAATAACATGGGAGACCATCTATGACACAAGTGATTATCCCCCCTATGATTTAAAGTAAGTAACTTGAGCTTACCAAAAAAATTAGGCATGATGATATTAAATGTACGGAAGAGACCTAGGAGTGGTAGATATATCATTCTTGATTATTCTTGTTATTAGAATATGGTGATTTTTAGAAACTATAATGAGTCTAAAGTAATTATATTTTGTAAATTCCATATTGTAGAGATTATGAGAATCCTTTCTTTAATTATAGAGTTGGATACTAGTTTTCATCCATTTGTATTTTAGGTTGGTGAGGTATAAAAGGATGGAGTAGTTGACCATAGAAGGGTTGACCCGATAGAGGAGGATGAGACATAGAGGTTGATTCCATGTGAGTTTTACCATCTATGAAACAAGTGATTATCCACAAGAATCCCTTTGTGTATGGAAACTGTGTTGATTTTGATGGGGGGGGGTCTATCCTGGTTCTGTTGATTTCCAAATCATTATTGGAAATGGTTAGGACCTATTAATCTCTATTTTTATAAGGATGTGTTTCCATTCTACTATATTTGGGTGTTTTTTTTTGTGTTTTTGAACTATAAATACTAATATTTGAGATTCAAATAGCATGGAGATGAATAATGATTGGATAGGTGCAATTTATTTGACAATAGACTATTAGAACTGAATGATAGAGTTCATCATGTTTGAAAAGGATCACACAAAGGATCCTTCTCAAATCTTTTGTTCATGTTTACATTGTTATTATTCTAGAATACTTACTCTAGACGAGTTGGAAGAACATTTGATATGTCACAGAATAGATCAGAGTTATAAATGTATGAATAAACACAGAGAAAAAGTGAATGTAGATACTAGCTAGGATAAAACTGTGTCTTATTGATCATCATATATGAATAAAAATATGGATAATCCAGAAGACCATATGAAAGATGTGATTATAGATGTCAATGATGATGAATATTCTTTTGAGGAAATGACAGAGACAATTGTAGATGAACTATGTGATTGCCCAAAATTGTTTGAGAAGATAAGGAGTTGCGCAAAGAGGCCATTGTATGTTGGTTGCACTAAATATACAACATTTTAATCTGTACTGAATTTGTATAAATTGAAAGTAGGAAGCAGATGGAGTGATGTCAGTTTTACAGAACTAATTTCTCTCTTGAATGAAATTCTCCCGAAAGATAATGAGCTCCCAAGATGGACATATGAAGCTAAATGAATGCTACGATCGATGGGTATGATTTCTGAAGGAATACATGCATGCCTGAACGAATGTATAGTGTTTAGAAAGGAGAAAAAGTCACTTGATGAATTCACAATGTGTGGTGATTCTCGATATAATAATGATGAATCCAATCCTATGAAAGTTGTATGGTACTATCCAATCATTCCAAGTGAAAGGCCTCTATATAGACGTGAAGAAACTACAAGACAATAGTCGTGGCATGCAGATAAAATAAATAAGGATCGAAAATTATGTCATCCAGCCAAATCTACTCAAAGGAATAAAATTGATCATTAGTATCCTGAATATGGAAAAGATCTTCAAAACCTTCATCGTGCGTTATCAATAGATGGAGTGAATCCTTTTGGTTTTCAAACTAGCACTCAATGTACATGGAATGTTATGTTAATTATAACTTTCCACCCTGGTAATGCATGAAAATGAATTTCAACATGTTACCTATGAATATGTCAGGAAAAAAAACCAAATAGCGATATTGTTGTTTATCTGGCTCCATTGATTGAGGATTTGATGTTATTCTGGGATTCAGGTGTTATGTTGTATGATGCTTAAAAAAGTGAATGCTTCATGTTGAAAGTAATGTTGTATGAGACAATAAATTATTTCCTAGCTTATGGAATTTTTATGGCTATATAATTAAATGAATTGAAGGGTTTCCCATGTGTGAAGAAGATAGAAAATCAATTAGATTGAAACAATCATCGAAATCTGTATTTCTAGGACATCATATATTTCTACCTCATTGGCATATGTACCGATATTGGATGATATCATTTAATGGAAGTTTAGAAAAAAGGGAAACACTATCTCAACTATTAGGTGATTAGCTGTTTGAGAAAGTAAAAGATGCGAACTATGCTATTGGTAAACCATTTTCAAAAAACCTTACGAAAATCGGTTGGAAAAATAGATCGGGTTTTTTAATTACCATACTAGAATTGTTTGTATGTCAGACATTTTCTTTATGTGATGCATGTGGACAAAAATTTATGTGACAGTTTTATCGGAACATTGCTAAATGCCCAGGGAAAACAAAGGATTGAATTGATGAAAGTTTGGACATGGTTGAAATGGGAATACAAGAAGAGTTAGCTCCCGTGAAGGGTGAAAATCGAATGTTTCTTCCTCCAGCTGCTTATACTCTTTCTAGGGAAGAGAGATATCATTTTTTCACCTTTTTCAATGATGTAATGGTTCTATAGGTGTTTTCATCAAATATTATGAACATTGTTTCAATGAATGATTTGACGTTAAAGCGTTTAATATCACTTGATTGCCTTGTGTTAATGCATAATCTAATTCTTATAGCTTTATGTTGCATTTCTCCAATGAATGTTCATCATACATTAACCAAACTTTGTTTCATTTTCAAAGCTATATTTAGAAAAGCTTTAGACCAGGTGAAATTTATAGCTATGGAAAAAAGAAATCATCATATTCTGTGAATTAGAAATTTTCTTCCTAGCAACATTCTTTGATATGATGGTTCATTTGATGATTCACTTGGTGAGAGAGATTTTACTTTTTGGACATGTGCACTATAGATGGATTTACCCCATTGAATGGTATATGAATATTTTGAAAGGGTATGTCAAAAATCAAAGTCAGCCTGAGGGTTATATAGTGGAGAGATATATTGGTGAGGAAACCATTGATTTTTGAACCGAATACCTATCTGATGTGGAAGGCATTGATCTCCCGAAATATCATCACCCTAGACACATTGAGGGTGAAGGAATTTCTTGATGATATGTTTTGAAAATCAGTATTACAGATTGGGATAAGGCCCATTTTTATTTTTTCCATAACATTTGGGAGGTTTCTCCCTATATTTAAACTCACAAAGAAATTATTTGGAAGTTGAATCCATTCAGGGATGAAAAATGGATTTCAAATACACAAAATCACCCGTTTATAGGATGTTTTTATGACCATATTTTTAAGGAGTTGGATGAAAATCCGAATTCAATTTCAGAACTATTTCTATGGCTAGCCACCAGACCAAGTGTGTATGTATTATCTTATAATAGTTATGTAATTAATGGTTATGCATTCTATACATATGAACATTATGAATATAGTACCATGAAAAATAGTGGAGTTAAACTAGTGGCGGAATCGATGCATGTTTCTTGTAGTAAGGATAGAAATCCAATTTATTCAAATATGTCATACTTTGGAATTATCAAAAAAATATGGTAGTTGGATTATACGACATTCCAATTGCTGATTCTTCAATGAAATTGGGTTGATAACAACAGTGGTGTTAAAATAGATGAATGGGGATTTGTGAAAGTTTATTATAGTAAAGAAGGGTACAAATACGAACAATTTATAATGGAATCACAAGAAGTACATGTTTTTTATGTTCCAGATCCAGCAAATCGAAGGTGGTCGATTGTTCTCTTATTGTCCAAAAAATCTGAAGGGTATGATGAAAATTCAGTTGAGGACGACACTTTCGGTGGAATGTCGCAATCATTTTTATAGAGGTCCCAATTTATATGATTTTTTTAAAGTTAGAGGAGACCATAATAAAGGTATTTGGATAATCGATAGAGGTGTCAAATCCCTTCAGCCTTTGAAAAAAAGAAATAGATTTCAATAAATAGGTTATATATTGTTGGTAATATAGATCCTGTTATCTCGTGTAATTATCTTATAATTAATGAATTTATGTAATCTAAATTAACTATTCAATCAATTTTGCTGATAATGACTTATGCATGTTCTGGTGCTCCTAACCATGAGGCCGAACAAGTCTCTCAAGCTACTGTTGCTGTAGCTGTTGCTTCTCCTGCTATGGCTTCTCACAGTGCAGAGAAACAACAAGTTTCTAAACTTGTTGTTGCTCCTAGTGTTGAGGTGCAACAACCATCAACACATGTCATTGCTACCATTTTAGGTGAACATATAGATGATATTGATATCGATGAAATGGTCAGGGATGAAGGACTGACATCGTAGAAAACACAGTTTCATAGTAGTTTGATAGAGTTACCTAATGTTCTTAAGGAGAAAAGCATAGGCATCATATTTTTTGTCAGATGGAATGCATGAGGCCAACATTTGAATCACAACAATGATATGTTTAGTAGTTACATTGGAGTTTTCACTCGACAATGCATGCCGATTGACATAGATTCATGGCACCATGTTGTGTCCGTGTTGAAGGATGTGGTCTGGGAAGAAATTATGGAAACACTATGATATTATTTATTTAATTTTCTTGCAAATAAAATAATGATTCAATGTCTTACTCTTCTCAATATCTTGCAGAGTACATTTATAGTAGAAGATTCACACAAGAGTTATATACTAAGACTTGCAAGAAGGATTCATCAAGGTTTGAGCACTATTTTAACAAAAGATTACATAAAAGATTCAAATGGTAAAACAAAACCCACCCACCCTTTCTATATGCTCAACTGATATCCCCAGAAGCATGGGATGCATTTATTATCCGTTGTGGTGATGAGATGATTCAGGTATATTGTGGGTGATAATATGTTGTTTGAGGATACGTGTATTCAATACATTGATTATCAATATTTCATTTATGAAATAGAAACTCTGTTCTAAAAATATGTAATGTTCATCAAAACCAACATACCCCTATCATAAAGCAAGGATGGGGTACGCTTCACTAGAAATGAAAATGGTACGTATTTTAAATTTACAGTAATATTGTTAAGTGCCAATAAACAACATAATAATTATCTTTCTATATTTATATATAGATTGATGAGTCTAAAACCAAATACACTTCCTTCCCACGTCACATGATATGGGATGAGGCACATGTGAAGAAGGAAGGGAAACTAGTAGATGAGAAAACACAAAAAATTTGGGAAATATGTGTAAGAATGAAATGAAGATAAAAAAGACTTGTTTTAAATTGATAGTATAGAAAAATAATCAGTTATTTTCCTATATCTGACAGTAACAGGAATCGGCTACTCATGTTGCATATGTAGACCTATTATCGATGACTTTGTAGCATCCAGAACAATTCTATCATGTCAGTGTTGCGGGGTTTGGGGTGACACCCTGAGTATATTTTGAGAAAAAAAAGAAATGGATGATAGAGATAACAAATTTCAAAAAATGAGCGCAAGGATAGAAACTCTTGAAGAATGATTGGAATGGCAAGGAGAGCTGCTAGAAACATTAATGGGTCGAAAGCATGGAGAAGAAACAACTCATGAAAAACTAGAGAATGAAGATCCCACCCTACCCCACACTATGTCTGAGGCGAGCCATTCCCCTGAAAGAGGTGTATTTTCAGTGGTAATCAATATTCTAAAAATTGTTCTCATGAAATGAGAATCTGAAAAACACTAATACTTTTCCTGTATTTATCTTCTACAGGTTGATAATGACTGTGATTTATATCTGTCAACACCCAACTATCAACTTGTAGTGAGGGCTATAGTGTTCAACATCCCATAAGAAAATCTCCATAATAGACCACTTCTAGAAGATCATCGAAAAGTGACGATTACTATTGCTCATGATCCAAATGCAGAGCTACCTATTCCACTTGATGATGATGATATTAATATAGTCGATAAGTCTATTAGGACATTCATTGCATGGCTGTCACAACTTGTAAGAGTACATGCAGACAAAGAGGTATTTATTTCCTTTTTTTTCAAGCAAAACATTTAAAAATTAATGAAAAAAGGGTCCGAACCAATGGATGTTGTTATAGACGGAGAAAGGGAAGGGGGTGAGAAAAGTTGTCCCAAAACCATCTAAAGGATCATCCAACTGATCCCAATAAGCTACAGAAAGCACGATAACACCACCTATAAGATCTCGAGTTTTCTTATGAGGTACAAATCCTTTTTATTTGAGTTTAACAATTCTGTTGAGGCCTAATGTGGATGCCTAACTTGACCGATGGTGTTAAGAAGGTGTTCGAGGCTTGTTTGGAGTCCAGGATGAAGTTTTAGGCTGGATATGGCCTAGCACATGGTTTGTGCACGGCCTGCGCATGGCCTGGGTAAACCGTGCGCCATGTGCATGCGTGCCAGAGGCAGGTGCACGGCATGCGCATGGTTTGAGGAAAATGTGCGGGGTGGACGTGCGGTTTCCCCTTGCCTTCCAGTAAGGTCCGCACGGTCTCCGCATGGTTTTCCAGGTCGTGCGGGTAAACCGTGCGACCTTATGTGTTTCGATTTTTTAATTAATTTTTAATTAAATAAATTAAATTTTATAAAACCTAATCTAAACCCATCCCTCTTCTACCGCACAGCAGTGGGAAGTTCTCAAGGAGGCTTTGGACGATTTTGATCCAACTCCTCCATCTGATCTCTGTTTCTATCGTCGTTCGTCTCATTGGATATGCAATGGTAAATCCTCAATTCCTTTTCAATCCTTCTCATTTCTTCTGGTTACAACAAACACAGATTGTATTAAGGATCATATGCCCTAATTTCTCTTTCTTCGTCTGTTCTTAAGATTTCATCCAAACCAGGACGAATCAAAGCCTGATACTGGATGAGCAATCTAGTACGAGCCTAAGGTAGGTGGTATCGTTCTTTGTGCTAATTGTCAAGTTGTTTATATATGCCGGAGTGCCGTACACCCACTTTTGGGGTGTCTATTGAACCTGGAATTTAACCATGTTGTTACCTAGAGTGTTTTAGGTAATTTGAATAGGGTGGTGTGTGCCTGAGTTAGGTTTCACACCTTGGACAAGAACCACCCCTTGGTTGCGTTGCCTTGAATGTCAAATTTAGGGGTCTTGATCCTAGATGCTTTTCTTTTCCATGGGGTTTTTAAGTAAAAAATGGAAATTAATATGAATGTAATTGCAATAGAATGAAATTGATATTGATATTTTTTCGGGAATGGGATAGAGTTTTTCCCCATATCCCTTGTATGATAATTCTTGAATTGTTATCCCACATGAGTTAAATGATTTTGAGCTATTTTTAAATGTGAAACAAAGTCCGGGGTGAATCATGCAACCAATGTGAGTTGCCATGGATGGACTCATATGAGACATGTTACTAAAGTGATGAGTGAATCATGGATCTCACGTGAGATGCCATGGATGGACTCAATAGGGCATGATATGTCATGGGCGATACCCGAATCTTATTTATAGGATATCAGGGATGGGATCAAGTGACAGACTATACCACACCTAGAGCGAGGCTTGGTAACAAGGAGCTGACCCGGATCGAGCTTGTAGGGTGTTGGTGGATATTCTCCCTGAATGATGCCTAGTCTCCGAATTGAGTATTCCAGGAATGGGTTCAAGGAATGGTTTGAACACATGAACGAAGTGATTAATGAATGGAATGGATTCTTGAAGTGACGCCAAACCAAATCACAAGCTTGGGTTTGTCTAGCTAGTTTTCCTTGCTTACTGCTTTCCATTTTACACTGCTTGTTTATATATTCACTAACAGATTAGCACATATCTTTGGTGGTTGGCTACTTGGATTTAGTCTCACACCCAGTTTGGATCATGTTTTTGGACCCAAGAGGATTATATGATTTCAGGTAATGAGAAGGGGAAGGGCCCCAGTTCTGGTACTTGATTTTCTGCTTGGATTAGGAGTGCACGGGACAACGCCAAGGCTTGTGATGCGACTAGGGATATATATACATTTTGGTTTCTTTTTGTTTTCTTGTGTACTTGTACTATGTCGTATTGACTGGAACCATCATATATATCAGACCTTCTTTTTCTTATCTATTTCTATTGTCTATGTGTTGTCTACTGGTTACTTTCTTCCACAATTGTCTGTTTGTATTCTGTTGTGATACTTTGGTAATGGGGGAATAGTCTCCCCACATACTCACGTAGGCCCTCGTTGCTAGTCGGTAGCCTTTGTCGTTTGTGGAGATGTGCTTGAGGCCATGTGGCGACCAGTCTGACTACTAAGTAAAATGGAAAGTCAGGTCGGGATGTTACAAAGTGGTATCAGAGGTGTTTTTCTTTTCTGATTTGACTTACTGTTTGGAGACTATATACAGGAGTAGGAAAGGAAGGGACTTTGGTAATAAAATATTCCCGGGAGTTGCAAACCTACGTACAGGGAAAAGCCTTATTTCCTCATATAGAATTGTGTTTCTGGTTTTATTTATTATGGTTGTTCTGATTTCACCGTCGGGTGACTCGCATGGTTTTACTGATACTATTGATATTAAATTGGGTTCTATTTCCTTGAAACCCGATAAGATGAGGGTTTTCCATCTCATGCATCCTATAGGGACCTTGATAGGAATCACATGTCATGCATTATGACCTGCTATCTAGGATACATTAGATGTTTCATTCTATTGTGACAGGTGTAGTGATAGCTATTGCATGCTGTTTTGATAGTTGATTGATAGTTGTGCATACTGTTGTGTTAGATTGGGTGCAATGAATGAATAGTGATGTAATATTTGAATTCATAAGGTGTATAGGCCCTTATGGAATGGGAAATAACACAACAATGGGATGTAAATGCTAAATGAAATTTAATTTCATGCTTATATGGGCATCAAATTTTAATTCATGAGGTGTTATGGGTCCACATGGATCAGGACAGGGTGGACCATTGGTTAATGATTTTGAGGAATGGTATGTTAAATGAATAAATGTTGAAAATAGAGCCCGACCTAGACCCTGATTCTGAGTGGGAAAGAGGTAGTAACTCTAGTAGGTTTTGGTGGATATTCCTTATGTCGTCCTGGCTCTAGAAACAGGCTTTGGGGTGACGTGATTTGTAGGAAGTTCATGACCTGTCATGTCCTGGTTCTTGTGCTCGTCAGTTTCGAATCTCATTAAAAATCTTGGACTGAGGCGTGTGTTTGGAATTGCAGATTCATTACACCATGGAGACCTCCAGTCCTATGTCCAGAGAGCGGTGATGACCACGTTCTGGAGATGGTAGGCCACAGGCTACTAGAGGAAACTCTAGTTGTGCCAGCTTCGGCCCTAGCGGTTCGGCTAGACATAGGTGCTGAGGCACAGTTTTGTGAGAGCTTGTTGAATTTTATGCATACCGTTCTGGGAGCACCGCGACCTGCCCCAACTATGACAGAGTTGACGCGTGAGTTTCAGCAGCAGCATCTGCCTACGTTTTCAGGGGATAATGGGCCACAGGATGCAGAGTCCTCGTTAAAGGAGATATTAGCTATCTTTGAGGATTTGGAGATGCCTCTGGAGAGGAGGGTCAAGCTTCCTATGTACATACTGCGTGATTCCATGAAGAGGTGGTAGGACATGATCACCCAATCAGATCATCACTTGGATATGGACTAGATAGAGTTTCGTATGAACTTCTATGATTTATTTTATTCCAAAACATTTAGGGCTGATCAAACCCGGGAGTTTTTGCATCTGGAATAGGGAGTGTTATCAATAATGGAATACTCTGCCCATTTTACAGAGCTTTTGCGCGTCACACCTATCCTGATGGGCGATGAGTTGTCAAGGGCTTGGCGTTTTGAGGATGGTCTGAGATATGACATCCATTAACAGTTAAATATATTCAGGTTGACTACCATTTCAGGAATTGTGAACCAGGTTCTCATCACAAATCACAACCTGAGAGAGGATAAAGGTGCGAGCCAGAGAGGTTTGGCATCGAGATCAGGTACTGGAGCAACTATTAGTAGGAAGCGTCGTCTAGAGTATCCACACGGGTATTCAAGCAGTCAGAACCTCTATTTCGCTAGCAACTTGAGGTGCTACCAGTGTGGTAGTCTGGGACACACGAAGCCATAGTGTCCAAGGTAGCCAGTTGAGTGTCTATCATGTGGAAAGATGGGGCATCTTCAACGTTTCAGAAGAACGTTTTCACCAGCAACCAGCGATAGAGGGTCCGCACCGACTCCATATGCAGGATAAGGGTCCGCAGCTTCTCATCAGACAGGGGGTTGGGGTGTGACAGGCTGATTAGGCCGAGGTAGTGGTCATGGCAGAGGTAGCTAGGCACAGGGTACATCGATACGTCAGAGTGGGCCAGCTCGGGGTAGTGAGGTTGTAACCCAGGGTTGTGGTTCAGGCCAGATGTATGCATTGCAGCCTACATCTGATGACCGGGGAGCAGGACCGTCTATGGTGAGAGGTACGATCTTAGTATTATATGTTATTTCATCTGCCCTCTTTGATACAGGTGCATCACACAGTTTTATATCTTCTCCTATAGTGAAAATCATTGCGCTAGTTGTGTTGTATTCTGATGGCGTATTGATGCTAGACACATGACTACAAGTTAGGGAAGAGTTTGAACGTAAGTGCAGAGGGTGTCACATTGTCTGGGATATTTATGTTCTCGAGATGATAGGTTTTGATGCCATTTTTGGTATGGACTGGTTAGTAGCTTATGGAGCCTATATTGATTGTTACTGCCAGAGGGTGGTTTTCAAAACACCAGAGGGTGTAGTGTATACTCATAAGGGAGAGTGGGATCTCCGGGAAAGATGACCTAGACCAGAGCATCATGGGATGGACGAGATGACATCCCAGATCACTAGTCTGTTTCTAAATGATTAGGGAGTGAGTTAAACGGGCCTTCCTCCGGTATTTTAGAGATTCAAGGATGTTTTTTCTGATGACTTTTCAGGTTTATCTCTTGAGAGATTAGTGGAATTCCCCATTGATAAAGTGCCAGGAGCTTCTAAAGTAGCCATTCCTCTTTACAGGATGGATATGATGGAATTGGAAGAGCTCAAGAAACTGCTCGATGATTTGGAGGTAAAGGGGTTTATTCGACCCAGTACTTCCCCATGGGGTTCGCCGATCCTTTTTGCGAAAAAAGCAGACTGAACTATTAGGCTATGTGTGGACTATCGAAAGCTGAACCAACTGACGATTAAAAACCGATATCCCTTGCCACAGATAGATGACCTATTTGACTAGCTTCTAGGATCTAGGGTGTTCTCGAAAATTGATTTTAGGTTAGGATATCACCAAGTGTGTGTTTGACCGATAGACATACCTCGTACAGCTTTTCGTAGTAGGTATGGTTTATATGAGTACCTGGTTATGCCGTTTGGTCTCACGAACACGCTAGCAGTTTTCATTTCTTTGATGAATCGCGTGTTCCATCCTTGTTTGGACTCATTCATCGTGGTTTTTGTGGACAATATTCGGGTGTATTCTTGAAATCAAAACGACCATTACAACTATTTTAAGACCGTCCTGAATACACTAAGAGAGCATCATCTATATGAAATTCTTACTAAGTTCCACTTTTGGATGGATCAGATTCACTTCTTGGGTCATGTTATCTCTGCGACAGGAGTGTCTGTAGACCCAAAGAAGTTTAGAGCTATGGTTTCTTGGGAACAACCGAAGAATGTCTTTGAAATATGGAGTTTCTTGGGGATTTATTGTTATTATCATTGTTTCATACCGGATTTCTCATGTTTATCAGTGCCATTGACTGGCCTGACTAAGAAGGGCGTGAAATTTGTATGGATAAATGCATGTGAAGCAGCCTTTCAGGAGCTGAAAGGAAGGTTGACATCAGCACCATACCTGATACTGCCAGAACAGGGCAAGATTTACACAGTCTATTGTGACGCATCAGGTATTGGGCTAAGTGCATTGTTGATGCAGGGAGACATAGTCGTGGCGTATGGATCTCGGTAGCTGAGGCCACATGAGAGGAATTACCCAACGCACTATCTTGAGCTAGCAGCAGTTGTTCATGTAATGCGATGTTGGAGACACTATTTATTGGGAGAGCGTTTAGTGGTGTACATAGACCATGAGAGCCTCAAATATATCTTTACTCAGCGTGATATGAATCATATGCAGCGAAGGTGGGTGGAGTACCTATAGTCCTTTGATTTCTAGATTGGTTATACATCAGGTAAGGGCAATGTAGTGGCCAATGTATTGAGCAGGAGGACTCAAATACAGGCAGTGCAACTGGATAGCATTAAATGGAATATTATGTCCTTTTTCTCTAAGATGCATCCTGATGTGTAGAATAGCCTAGGGAAGTCTTTTCTATCATCCTTAGCTGTGACTTCTACCCTCCTGGATAGAGTAAGGATGAGACTACTATCAGATTCAAAAGGCCTAGTTCTACGGGCAGGAGAGTCAGGTAAGGACCCTCCTCTTAGTTGGGAAATAGGATAGGATGAATTTCTTCATATCCATGGATGTGTATGGGTTCTAGTGGATATTAGAGAGGAGCTCATGCGGGAGTTTCATGCTTTGTTTTGGGCAGTTCATCCCAGAGTCACTAAGATGTATCATGACTAGCGCCGACAATACTGGTGGCCGGGTATGACGAGGGAAGTGGCATGTCTTTTCGTGAGATGATTCACCTGTTAGTTGGTGAAGGTGGAACACCAGCGGCCAACTGGGATTTTACAGCAGTTACCTATCCCGGAGTGGAAATGGGATGATGTAGCGATGGACATTGTGACTGGTTTTCCGCGGTCACCTTGAGGTAACGACGTTGTGTGGGTTGTGGTTGATAGGTTCATGAAGGTTTCTCATTTTCTTCCAATTATGGAGACCTTCAGTGTGGATGAGCTAGGAAGGTTGTATATCTGGGAGATAGTACGGCTCCACGGGGTCCCTCGCACCATTTTTTCAGAGAGGGATGCTGATTTTATGTCACGTTTCTCAAAGAGTATTTAGAGGGGGCTGGGTACATAGGTGCTCCTGAGCACAACATACCACCCTCAAACTGATAGCCAGTAAGAGAGTATGATACATGTGCTTCAGGACATGCTGTGAGCATGCGTCCTTGATTTTTTGGGGCTCATGGGAGAGTCAAATTCCCCTAGTTGAGTTTTCCTATAGCAATAGTTATCATTCGACTATACAGATGGCACCCTATGAGGCTCTATATGGTAGTCCATGCTGATCAGACCTGTGCTAGTTTGAGGTAGGTGATGAAGCTTTACTGGGACACCATCTTGTTCAAGAGACTTCTAAGGACCATTTGATACAGAAGCAGATGGCTACCACATAGTCTCATCAAAAATCTTTTGCTGATCGCCGCAGACGGCCCCTAGAGTTTGAGGTCAGGGATTAGGTTTTCCTGCATGTTTCCCTGAGGTTGGGACACATGCGGATCAGGAGAAATGGTAAGTTATCGCCGATATATGTTGGGCCTTTTGAGATTCTAGAGAGGGTGGGGCTGGTAGCCTATCGGTTGCTGTTACCTAAGAGGTGCAGAGCCATGCATGACGTGTTCCATGTTTCTTAGTTACAACGATACTATTCTGACCTATCACATACCTTTCAGCCTAAGGAGGTCAAGCTTCAGTTAGATGCCTCATTTGAGGAGCATCCAATTCGTATCATTGATTGGAGCATGAAGTTTCTCCGAGGATGGTTAATTCCTCTAGTACGGGTGTTATGGAAGCATGACCGTTTACATGATGAGACTTGGGAGCGGGAGTCCGATGTACGTGCTCAATGTCCAGAGTTGTTCGCAAAAGAATCTTGACCACCCTTTAGAGAGAAATTTGGGGATGAATTGTTATAAGGGGGGAAGATTGTAAGAACCCGAGTTTTCGTATGAGGTAAAATTCTTTTATTTTTGTTTTAACTATTCTGTTGAGGCCTAATGTGGATGCCTAACTGGACTGAGGGAGTTACGGAGCTGTTCGAGGCTTGTTTCGAGCCTGGGAAGATGTTTTATGCTGGAAATGGCATGGCACATTGTTTGTGCATGGCCTGTGCACAGCCTGGGTAAACCGTGCGCCATGTGCAGGCTTGCCAGAGGCCGGGGCCCGACCTGCACACGGTTTGAGGAAATCGGGCGGGGTGGACGTGTGGTTGCCGCTTTCCTTCCAAGAAGGTCTGCACAGTCTCCGCACTGTTTTCCAGACTGGGTGGGTAAACCATGCGACCTTCGGTGTTTTAATTTTTTAATTAATTTTTAATTAAATTAATTAAATGTTATAAAAACTAATCTAAACCCATCTCTCTTCAACCTCACATGAGGGGGGAAGCTCTCAAGGACGATTAGAAGATTTTAATTCAACTCCACCATCTAATCTCTATTTCTATCATTGTTCGTCTCATTGGATCTGCAACGGTATGTCCTAAATTCCTTTTTAATCCTTCTAATTTCTTCTGGTTACAACGAATGCAGATTGGATTATGGCTCATATGCCCTAATTTCTCGTTATTCGTATGTTTTTTAGATTTCTTCCAAACCAGGATGAATCAGAGCCTGATACTGGACGAGCTATCTAGTACGAGCCTAAGGTTGGTGGTCTCGTTCTTTTCACTGATTTTCAAGTTGTTTATATATACCAGATTGCCACGTGCCCACTTTTTAGGTGTCGCTTAAACCTAGAATTTATCCTTGTTTTTACCTATCATGTTGTAGGTAATTTGAATTGGGTGGTGTGTGACTGAGTTAGGTTATACACCTTGGATAGGAACCACCCCTTGGGTGTGTTTCCTTGAATGACTATTTTAGGGGTGTTTAGCCTGGATGCTTTTCTTTTCCTTGGGGTTATTATGGGAAAAATGGAATTTAACATTAATGTAATTGCAATAGAATGAAATTGAAATTGAAATGGTTTCAGGTATGGGATGGATTATTTCCCCTTAACCCTTGTATGAAAATTCTTGAATTTCTAGCCCAAGTGAGTTAAATTCTTTTGAGCTGTTTTTAAATGAGAAACATAGTCATGGGTGAATCATGGAACCAATGTGAGTTCCCATGGATGGACTCATACGAGACTTGTTTCGGAAATGCTGAGTGAATCATGGATCCCACGTGATATTCTATGGATAGACTCAATAAGGCATGATATATCATGGGAGATACCTGGATCTTATTTATAGTATATCAGGGATGGTCTCAGATGACAGACTATACCAAACCTAGAGTGAGGCTACGTACCTAGGAGGTTACCCAGAATGGGAATGTAGGGTGTTGGTGGATTTTCACCCTGAATGATGCCTAGTCCCCAAATTGAGTATTCCATGAACAGGTTCAAGGAATGGATTAAACACATGAATGAGGTGATTAATGAATTTAATGGATACTTGAAGTGACTCCAAGACAAATCACAAGCTTAGGTCGGTCTTTCTAGTTTTCCTTGCTTACTGGTTTTTATATTACAATACCTGTTTATATATTCACTGACATATTAGCATAGATCTTTGGTGTTTTCCTACTTGAATTTAGTCTCACATCCAATTTGGGTCATGTTTTTGGACCCATGCAGATTATATGATTTTAAGTAATGAGAAGGGGAAAGGCCCTAGTACAGGTACATGACTTGCTGCTCGGAGTAGGAGTGCACGGGACCAAGCTGAGGCATGCTATGCGACTGGGGATATATATACATTTTGGTTTCTTTTTGCTATCTTGTGTACCTGTACTGTGTTGTATTGAATTTCACCCTCATATATATCAGATCCATCTGTTGCTTATCTATTTCTGTTGTCTATGTGTTGTTTACTAGTTACTTTCTTCCGCTATTGTATGTTTGTATTCCGCTGTGATACTTTGGTAATGAGGTCATAGTCTCCCCATGGACTAACCTAGGCACTCGCAACTAGTCGGCAACCTTTTCCGTTAGGGGAGATACGCTTAAGGCCATGTGGAAACCTGTCCGGCTACCGAGTTGAATGAGAAGTCGGGTCGGGACGTTACACAACCTGTTCTCTATCCACGTTTAATAGCATTGAAGACTCATGTGGATACAAAGCTAAGAGGTGGTAGTAGACATTTAGTGGTATTTGAATGTAATATATATGGAGAGGAATGTCTAGATTTCATTGCTTCTAAAAATGTAAATGAGATCCTTGAAAATGTCTGGATATGCGTCATAGTTGTAAATATATATATGAGGTATGTTTTCATGAATTGACTTTCTAAAAGCCGATCTAATGTGAAAATAATGACTAAATTCATTTTATATTTTTGAAAGACATATATATGAAAAATAGTTGAAGGAATTTTCCCACGAGCCAAAATTAGGACTCGTTAGTCCTCATACCACATCTAAACATCTAACGAAATTAGAGCCATCCAAAAGAGATGAAATAGTGAACAGTTTGAAGAAAACATTTGAAAGCAAGATTATAGATAACAGACTCTTCTTAATACCATCCATGTAGGGTTAAAAATCTACGATTAAAGTAGATCAATTATATTTTAACTTATTTTATTACTTATTCTTTTATATGTTTGTAGGCAACATTGGCTACTAATTGTGGTGAAATTTGATACTCTAATGATTTATTTTCTAGATGCCAAGCAAGGATATCCATCAAACCGACCACACATGATGGAGTTTGTGAATCTCTAAGACACTATATCCTTCGTTTTAGGTCTGAATATCAATTAATATACTTTATATTATATTTTTGGGGGATTATGTTATGATAAGGTGGAAAAAAGAATGAGGATAGGGGCTAAGCATAATGAGGCGAGCAAGTACTACGTCTTGACGAATATCAGGGTATATATAATAAAATTTCAGTATCCAAACACATATCAACACAAGTTACTCATTCACCTAAGGATCAAATTTTTTGCAGTGTCCAAAACAAACAAATGATAAGGAATGTGGTTATTATGTTTGTAAATTTATGAAAGAAATTGTTTTTCCCCAACAAACTAGCAACCCTAAAGAGGTATTTCAAAAAAAAGGTACTATTTCATTTAATTTATTTATTAAATCTTTATTTTTAAATTTTTCATTAATAATATGACTTCCAAGAAGCCTCATATTCACAAGACGATATAGATATGTTCAGAAACTAGTGGTCCACATACATGATGCCAGATTGTACACAAATAGCAAGAAGATCTGACTTGGGGAGGTGTACAATTGCTGGTAATTATTGGCAGGGGATAAGAGGATCAACATATGAAATATTGTAGTATCTAAATGTTTTAGGAAAATTATAATTGTTATTATAAAAAAACCTTTCTCTAATGATCAATTTTTCCATTTTAATATATTAAATGCACCAGCAACATGCAGGAATGTTGAACCACTCAAAGGGTCTCTCTTTTCATTAAAATGGACAGAATTTTAAGTTAAAACAACAACTCACCTACGCAAATATGACCAATCACGTTCGGATTGTGTTTATCCTTTAGGATAATGATTCATTTCTGCATTGGTGATGTGTACAAGTTAGCCTCACCTCAATCCGAGGCATGGTGTGGCCGGTATCACACAAAGTGTCTGTCTATTGTTTAAAATGGACACGATTTCAAGTGAAAACACAGATTGACCAATGGAAATTTTACCAAAGGAATTCAGATTGTGTTGATCCATTAGGAAAATGATCCACAGGTCCTTTTTGATGTGTAACAGTCAACTCCGCCTGAATCCAAGGAATGGTGTGGCCGGTATCACTCAAAGGTTCTCTCTTTTGTTTAAAATGGACATAATTTTAAGTGAAAATAACTACTGACCTATGAAAATCTGATCGAACACAATCAGATTATGTTGATCCTTTAGTAGAATGATCTATGGGTGGGTTTGTGACATGTAAGATTCATCCATGCCTTAATCTGAGGCACGGTGTGGTCGGTATCAATCAAAGTGTCTGTGTTTTGTTTAAAATTGCCACAATTTTAAGTGAACACAGCAACTGACTTACGAAAATCCAACAAAAATCATTTGGATTGTTTTGATCCTTTAGTAGAACAATCCATTGGTCTTTTTTCACATGTATGAGTCAACCCCGCCTCAATCTGAGGCACGGTTTTTCTAGTATCACTCAAAGGGTCTGTATTTTGTTTAAAATGGACAAAAGTTTAAGTGAAAACGAAAACTAACATAATGAAATCTGAAAAAACACATTTAGACATTGTTGATCCTTTATGATAATGATTCATGGGTGAGTTGGTGACATGTACAAGTCAAACTCGCCTTAATATAAGGCACGATGTGGCCGGTATCACTCAAAGGGCTTGCCTTCTGTTTAAAATGGACACAATTTTAAGTGAAAACAACAACTAACGTATATAAATTTGGCCAAAAACATTCATATTGTGTTGATACTTTATGAGAATGATCCATGTCTGCATTTATTATGTGTATGATTCAACCCCGCCTCAATCCAAGGCATGGTATGCCCGGTATCACTCAAAGTGTCTATCTTTTGTTTAAAATGGACAGAATTTTAAGTGAAAACAACAACTGACCTATGCAAATCCATCCAAAAGAATTCGTATTGTGTTTATACTTTAGGAGAACGATCCGTGGGTGTGTTGGTGACATGAATGAGTCATCCCCACCTTAATCTGAGGCACAGTGTGGACGGTATCACTCAAAGATTATGTCTTTTGTTTAAAATGGACACAATTTTAAGTGAACACAACAACTGACCTACGGAAATCCAACCAAACACATTGATATTGTTTTTATCCTTTTGTATAACGATCCATGGGTCATTTTTGACGGGTAGGACCACCTCATTCAGAGGCACAGTGTGGTCAGTATCACTCAAAGGGTATCTCTTTTGTTTAAAATGGACAAAATTTTAAGTTAAAACCACAACTAACCTATGAAAATCTGACCAAACACATTCATATTATGTTTATATTTTAATATAAAGATCCATGGGTGCATTGGTGACGTGTACAAGTTATCCTATCCTCAATTTAAGGCACGGTGTGGCTGGTATCACTCAAAGTGTTTGTGTTTTGTTTAAAATGGACACAATTTTAAGTGAAAACGACAACTGACCTACAGAAATCTGATGAAACGCATTCAAATTGTGTTAATCCCTTAGGATAATGATCTATCGTTCAATTTTTATGTTTATGAGCCATCCCCACCTCAATCCGAGGAAATATGTGGAAATTAACAGTCGAAGAGTCTCTCTTTTGTTTAAAATGGACATAATTTTAAGTGAAAACAACAACTGACCTATGGAAATCCAACCAAACACATAAGGATTGTGTTTAGCCTTTATTAAAACGATCCATGGGTGATTTGGTGATGTGTACGAGTCAACATTGCCACAATCCGAAGCACGGGGGGGGGGGGGGGGGGGGGCTGGTTTCAGTCAAAGTGTCTGTCTTTTGTTTAAAATTGACACAATTTTAAGTGAAAACAAACACTGACGTAAGGAACACTGACCAGAAACATTTTTATTTTCTTGATCTTTTAGGAGAATGTTACATGGAACTTTTGTGACGTGTACGAGTCAACCTTACCTCAATCAGAGGCATGGTGTGGCTGGTATCACTCAAAGGGTCTGTCTTTTGCTTAAAATGGTCTCATGTTTAAGTGAAAACAACAACTTCCATACGTAAATCCAACCAAATTCATTTGTATTGTGTATATGCTTTAGTATAATGATCCATGGGTTCGTTTCTGACATGTACGAGTCAAACCCACCTCAATATGAGGTACTGTGTGGACGGTATCCCTCAAAGGGTCTGTCTTTTGTTTAAATTGGACACAAGTTTAAGTGAAAACAACAACTGATGTACATAAATCTGACCAAATGAATTCACATTATGTTTATAATTTTGGAGAATGATCCATGGGTGTTTTGGTGACATTTAAGAGTCAACCTCACCTCAATCGAAGGTACGATGGCGACGATATCACTCAAAGGGTCTCTCTTTTGTTTAAAATGGGCAGAATTTTAAGTGAAAATAACAACTGACCTATGAAAATCCGACTAAAGGGATTTGGATTATGTTGATCATTTAGTATAAGTATCCATGGGTGCGTTGGTGACATGTACGAGTCATCCTCAGCTCAATCTGAGGCACGGTGTGTCTGGTATCACTCAAAGTGTGTCTCTTTTGTTTAAAATGGACAAAATTTTAAGTGAAAAAAACTACAGACATACAAAAATCCTACCACAATATTTCAGATTTTTGTTGATCATTTAGGATAACAATACATGGGTGTGTTCTTGACATGTAAGAGTCCACCCCAGCTCAATCTGAGGCACGGTGTGGCCGGTATCACTCTAAGGGTCTCTCTTTTGATTAAAATGGACAGAATTTTAAGTGAAAACAACAACTGACCTACACAAATCCAACAAAACACATTCATATTTTGTTTATCATTTAGAATAATGTTCCATAGATGTGTTGGAGATTTTTACAGGTCAACTCCGCTTCAATTTGAGGCACAGTGTGGCCAGTATCACTCAATGTGTCTTTCTTTTGTTTAAAATGGATACAATTTTAAGTGAAAACAACAACTGACCTACAAAAATCCATCCAAACACATTCGTATTGTGTTGATCCATTAGGATAACGATAATTGGGTCATTTGTGACGTGTACGAGTCAACCCTGCCTCAATAAAAGGCACGATGTGGCCGGTATCACTCAAACGGTCTCTCTTTTGTTTAAAATGGACAGAATTTTAAGTGAAAATTACAACTGACCTACGGAAATTTGACCAAACGCATTAGGATTGTGTTGATCCTTTAGGATAACAATCCATGTGTGTTTTTGTGATGTGTATGATTAAACCCCATGTCAATATGAGGCACGGTGTGGTGGGTATCACTTAAAGCGTCTGTCTTTTGTTTAAAATGAACACAATTTTTAGTGAAAACAACAACTGACGTATGGAAATCTGACCAAACACATTTGGATTAAATTGATATTTTAGGATAACGATCCATGGATATTTTTGGATATGTAAGATTCAACCCTGCCTCAATCTGATGTATATTGGGGTCAATATCACTCAAAGGGTATGTCTTTTGTTTAAAATGGACACAAGTTTAAGTGAAAACAACAACTAACATACGAAAATCTGATCAAACACATTCGTATTGTGTTGATCATTTAGGAGAATGATCAATGGGTGCATTGGGGATGTGTATGAGTCAACCCCGCCTCAATCCAATGCACGGTGTGGCCGGTATCACTCAAAGTCTTTATCTTCTGTTTAAAATGGACATAATTTTATGTGAAAACAACAATTGTCCTACGAAAATCTAATCAAACGCATTTATATATTGTTAATTCATTAGTAAGACAAACCATGGGTCATTTTTGACATGAATAAGTCAACCCATCCACACTATGAGGCATGGTGGGGCTGGTATCACTCAAATGGTCTCTCTTTTGTTTAAAATGGACAAAATGTTAAGTGAAAACAACAACTAACCAACGAAAATCCGACCAAACACATTCGGACTGTGTTTATCCTTTAGGATAACAATTCATGGGTATGTTGTTGATGTGTAAGTATCAACCCCACCTCAATACGTGGAATGTTGTGGCCGGTATCACTCAAAGTGTCTGCCATTTGTTTAAAATGGACAAAATTTTATGTGAAAAAACAATTGACGTGTGGAAATATGACCAAACACATTCAAATTGTGTTGATCATTTAGGAGAACAATCACTGGGTGCATTGGTGACATGTACGACTCAACCCCACATCAATCGGAGGCACGGTGTGGCTGGTATCACTCAACGTTTCTATCTTTTGTTTAAAATGGACACAATTTTAAGTGAAAACAACCACTGACCTACGCAAATACGGCCAAAAAAATTTGGATTATGTTTATCTATTAGGATAATGATCTTTGGGTGCATTGGGGATGTGTATGAGTCAACCTCTCCTTAATCTGAGGCACGGTGTGGCTGATATCTCTCAAAGGGTCTCACTTTTGTTTAAAATGGATAGAATTTTAAGTGAAAACAACAACTGACATATGAAAATCCAACAAAACACATTTGGATTGTGTTGATATTTTAGGAGAGTGATCCATGGATGGACCCCCAACCCCCTGGATGGCCCCAATGTCCCATGGACACCCTCACTCCCATGGATAGCCACCCCCACCCCCGTGGACACCACCCACCCCCCTTGGATAGCCCCACCAACCCCCTTGGACTGCCCCCACCCCGCCTGGACCCCACCCCACCCCTAGACACTCCCACCACCTAGAACCCCCCCCCCAACCCCCTAGACACCCCCACCCCCTGGACACGCCCATTGACAACCCCCCCCCCCCCCCACACACACACACACACACCTCGGATAGCACCCCTGACACCCCCCTCCCCACCCCCCGGGACCCCCCCCACCCCCTGGACAGCCACTAACCCCTTGTATAACACCTACACCCCTCATAGACCCCACCCCAACACCTAGACACCCCCTCCCCCTGGACACCCCCACCCATGGACCGCCACCCCCACCCTCTTGGACACCACACCACCCCCCTCGGACAGCCCCACCAACCCCCATGGACCGCCCCACCCCCCCAACACCCCACACACCCTGGAAAGCCCCATCGACACCCTAAACACCAGCCCACCTCCCCTAGTCACCCCCATAAACAACCCCCCACCTGGACCCCCCCCCCCCCCCCCCCCCGTCCTCTTAGACACCACCCCACCCCCTTTGACATCCCCCACCCCCACCCCCTGGTCACTCTTATCCCCTGGTACACCCCCATCCCACCCTCCTAGACACCACCCCACCCCCTTGGACAGCCCCACCAATCCCTTGGACCCCCCCCCCCCCCCCCCGACACCCTGGAACTAGCCCAACCACCTTGACACCATAATGTAACCCCCCCCCAGACACCACCCCACCCCCTTCGACAGCCCCCCAACCTCCTGCAACGCCCCACCCCCTGGCACCCCTATACCCCAGACACCCCCATCATCCCGGAGACCCCCTACCACCCCTTGGACTGCCACCCCAAACCCCTAAATACCCCGCAACCCCCAGAATTCTGAATTGAATTCTGTATGTATTTAATTAACTTATGAATTATGTGTTAATGGTGTATGTGTATACTTGTTGTTTGGGAATACTTGGTGTAATTACCTTTTGATTTATGTGTTAATTTTTAATGGGTATACTTACTTGTTGAGATGCGGATTTGTTTGCAGGTGTTGTTTGGGTGTGCTACTATATAATTTTTTTGTTACAACAAACATGGCATTTATCAGTGCTAAAAAACCATTGATAAAAGATACCTTTATCAGCGCTAAAAAATTGCTTATAAAGGATCATTTTTTCAGCGCTAAAAGGGAGATGATAAAAAGTCACATTTATCAGCACTTTGTTAGTGCTGATAAAGGGTTCCTTTATTAGAGCCTTTTTAGCAAAGATAAAGTCTCCCTTTATCAGTTCATTTATAGCGCTGGTAAACCTATCATTCATTAGTTCTTTTTGAGCGCTGATAATGTACCCCTTTATCAGCACTGAGCTTTATAGTGATTTTTTTGTCCTGATAAATCCCGTTTGGAGCGCCGATTAAGGCTTTTTTTGTAGTATTAAATCTAAAGAAAAAGTTGATATTGACATAGAAAAAGAAGATAAAGAACACGTTGACCAACAAAATGATGAAGGGGAAGATATCCATGAAGGATAAAGACAATAAGGATCTCAATAATAGGATTCCCAATGGGAACTAGATGAAGATGGAGATCTTAATGTTATCATGTATCAGATGAATAAACCCTAGTTTGAAATTATATCAAAGGAAAGAGTGTTTTGTTTGCCTCATCCGAAAAAGAAATGCCTCAAAATTCTTTCAAAAGGATAGATATATAGGATTCCTTAACTCTAACTGGTGTTGGTAATGGAAAAGATGATTCAGATTCCAAATCATTGTCCTCTATTGAACATGACATTGTCAAGTTGTCTCTAGAAAATTTTAAGTCAAATGATGCTAGAGACCCTAGATAAAAAGTCATAATATACCAATATTCTTATGGAAATGGTGTTCATGAAATAAGTGGACTTCAGTAATCATGTGATTGATTATAAAGCTCAGCTGGTGACTCTTAAGAATGTCTTTAATGGCACAAAAACCATCAATGAAGAGCTTAGAAAGTTCAATGACTCCATGGATTCAACAAATTGAGCTTTCAATACTTGTGAATCTGATTTCAACAAAGTCAAGGAATCCATTTCAGAGAATGTTAGCTCACTGAATTACGTTGCCCAGTCTGTAAGTAGTGAGAAGGATGTTAGGGCCGAATTAGTAAAAAAATGTGGCAGCCTATGAAGAGTTCATTAAGCATCAAGATGATAGATTCAAAGCTCAAGAATAAATGATCATGTCCTTAGAAAATAATAATATGGATCAGGAGATCTTTTTGAAGAAGCTTCAAGAACATGATAAGAATGTAAAGAAACTTAAATCCTTGATAAATAAAATGTAGTCTGAGCATAAGAATGATGGATGATTTTTGTTTACATTCTGATGTTTTGTTGTAACCTAAACATTAATCCCAAAATTTCCTTAGGAATTTTATTTCATATATTTCTTTTTTTTCACGTGTTTTTCCTTAACCATACAGGTACATCTTATACATCTCTATTACATTTTAAAAAACAGAAAGGGGGATAATTTATTTGAAGGAAGAATTTAATAAAACTCCAAAGAGGGAGAATCGGTTAAGGGAGAGTATGGTAAGAATGAATAATTCCTATGTAAGTGGGAGTTTCTTTTATGATTAAATGTTTATCTATGGTGGAGATATTTCATTAAAAAATAAAACCATATGCCAAAGTTCAAGAATACAATCCTTGTGAAACATAACCTATGGGGCAGTTCTGGATTTTTTCAGGAGAGGATATCATAATAGGGATTCTTGTGATTCAAGGGTTTTCATGATTCCAAAATTTAATAATCCCATTGAAATTAGTCAATATAGACCGATATTTCTTTGAAATATTATGTATAAGATTTTAGGCAGCCATTTAAATAGAATAATCAGTAAGGTGATACCGAATATTGTTTCCGAAGAGTAACATGGTTTTGTATAAGGGCGAGGCATACAAGGAGCCATCAGAACTTCAAGGGAAATGGTGGATGATTTAAACAAAAAACCCATTTGATCTAATGTGATGGAGAAAGTGGATATGGATAACGCGTATGACTGATTGGAATGGAGCTTCTTAATAAGAGTTATGATGAATTTTGGTTTCATGGAATGGTTTTTTGATTTATGTTTTAGGTGTTATGCTTCTCCTTGGATTACAATTTCTCTCATGGGAAAAGGCATTGGTTTCTTCAAATCAGTGCAAGGATTGAGGAAAGGAGACCCCTTGTCACCAAGCATCTTAATTTTGGCTCAGGAGTCACTTACAAGGAACATTCACATTGGGATGGGGATGGGAGGATAATACCTTTCATGAACAAGGTAGGGGTTCACATGGTTTCTCATCTCATGTTTTCCGATGACATGTTTTTTTTATTAATGTCAGAAGAAGATCAGTGGAGGGTTTCAAAAAGATCATCTCAACATATGGGATTTTGAGCCGGCAGCAGGTCAATTTCATGAAAAGTAATGTCTTTATATCTAACAAATGTTCTGGGAGGCGTATTAGGTACATTCAGAATAGGTTGGGCATGCTATAATGACAACTACCGATGATTTATCTCGGTGCTCCAAATTCCAATGGTAGGATCAAGAAGGTACTTTTGGTGACATCCTGAATAGGATAATAGGGTTAATAAGCAACTGGAAATCTAAATTTCTCTCTTTCAATGAATGAATATCCTTGATCAACTCTATCCAAACCTCGATACCTATGCATGTCTTTTCCATTATTTAACCTCCCAAAAAGATGATTTCCAGGCTAGAAAACATTTTGAACTCCTTTTTGTGGGATGCCAATCAGAAAGGGAGGTGTCATTGGGATTCTTGGAGATGTATGGACAAGCCAAGTGAGGATTTTGGTATTGGGCTATGTAATGTGGGTGAAATGATGTAGGCCATGCAGGCTAAAATGGTCTAGGAGGTGATCACTCGAAATTCATTAAGGGAACAGTTCATTAAAAATAGGTATGAGATGATTGGAGGAGTTGGAAAGATAATAATAGTAGGCTATCTAGCTTGGGACGATGCATGAGCACCCATATGAAGGTTTTGTAGGATCAAGTGATATAGATTGTTGGTTGTGGAGACATCAACTTTTAGTCAGATAACTAGGCAGGAGAGAAGCTCTTTTTTCAGAGATGTCTGGCGCAAAATATCACCTTCAAGGAGGCCTCTAGTCATCCATATTTTCTAAATGCTAATCTCAGTGCTAAAGAGAAGAAGTTATATAATTCCATTCAGATGGTGGTGGAACCTGATTGCTATATGTTTTCTGGATCCATTTCTGGATAGTTTTGCGGACAAGATTACATGAAGCTGATTCATGCGCAGGATAGCGGAGATGAGTGGAACAACATAATTTGGTACAAGGTGATTCCCGTGAAATTGAACTTTCTAGTTTGGCGTTTACGATATCATGCCATCCCTACAAAGGATAATATCCAGAATAAGGGAGTAGAATTAGCATCATGCTTCCAGTGTTGTCTACACTCTCAAATTGAATACGTAGAACATGTGTTCTTTAGAGGGGCCTCACTGAGAGTGTTCTCGATCCTTCTGTTGCAGTGCCTGAACATCAGTAGAGGATGGGTTTCCTTGAAAAATTTCATGGAAGACTGGTTTCTAGGTGACAGACAGGTGGAGGTGGAATATAGGGTGTGAGGTATGGTTTTTGAGGCGGCATGATGGACTCTAAGGGAGGTGAGGAACAAGTCTAGAGAACGTATCAAGTGGTCACACAATTTTCTCCAAATTTGTGTCAACATGTTGGTGGTGGAGATGGGATCAGTAATTAAAGGGGGGATGGATACAGTTGTATTTAGGAATATTATTACCACCGCTTGCATTCATAGACCAGTGGTGCAGTAGAGGCAGTGGGTATGCTGGAAGGCCCCTCTTTCCGATTATAAACTGAATGTAGATGGCTCCTATATGGATGGAGTTTTGATAGGGGGAGGAATTGTTAGGGACAACGGGGGATCAATTCTTCTAGCCTATTTTGATTTCTATGGTTAAGGCATGTCGATAGGAGCTAAGGCGATTTCCATGGCCTCTAGTTTACCGCTTTACCGAAATTTTAATCTTGAGACAGCATAAGTGGAGTTTGACTCCGCAGTCTCGGTTGGGATGCTATAGAAAATGTCAAGGTACCATGGTAGTTAATATATATCATCAGGAAATGTATGTTCCCTCTTTATTCAGGCCCTTCCATTCGTCACATGTGGAGGGAGGGGAATGGTGCAACCGATGCACTTTCCAACAAAGGCACGTCTGTGGAAAGGTTGATTTCGTACATTAGCCCAGGTTACTTACTGAATGATTGTAAGCTCATTACCTAAGGTGATTCCCTAGGCCTTCCTTAGTTTCTCCCTCCGTAAGATGGGCTTGTAATAATCACATCTTCAATGAAAATTTAACTTTTAGTTAGTATTCAGCCTATGTTTCATTCTAATAATGAGTTATGTTTTTTGTAATTGTTTATCAAAGTCTTCATAATCTTCCTTAGAAAATTTGATTGTGCTTTCCAAAAAGGAGGAGATTTTTGGGTCAATATGGATATCTTATGAATTCTATATTTCTTATGGTTTTATGTTTTTAAAATAACAAACACTTTTTTTTATGCTCGTAATTTTCATTTCATTATACTTATAGAATTATCATTACGTTTACCTATAGAAATTTCATATTGTTATACTTACAGAATTGTCTTTCCATTATACTTACAGATTTGTCATTATTTTTACATATATATATCTATAATTATGTTTATTTACAGATTTCTCATTACGTTACAAATTTCATTCCATTTGTTATGATACCAATATTGGAAAAAATGTCATGATGTTTTTATGCTACTGATACCAATACAAATTTCATACTGTTTTTATGATATCGATGTTTGTATAAATGTCATACCATTTTTATGATACCGATACTAATACAAATGTCATACCATTTGTATGAAATCGGTACCCAAAGATTTTTATGTTTTATTCTAAATCTGATATTCATTTTCTTATGAATCTATTTTGTTGATATTGTTAGAATTCCTTAATGTATCATTCCAATATTATCATATACTATGTTTCCTTGTGATTAACATTTACCTGAAACATATCATCTATTCTTATACATGAATAGATGTAATAAAATATATTACAAACTAACCATTGTCGATTTTATATGTGTCAAGGTTCCTCTGAAATTTAAGGAAAATATGAAAATTGGAGTGGAGCCAACCGTTGAGATTTTTTTCTAATAAATACGAGTTCATTTGAATGAGCCAAGAAGATGACTGAGTAAACTTAGTTGATTAATTTGATGAATGTGAAAAGGTTGTGTTGTAAATTATATAGAGAGAGGATCTTACAACTCTCAGTACTTCATGTGGATATCATGAACAACATGTTTAGGAATGAACAACAAGTTCATAATTTTTTTTGCAAACTCTGATCGTGTTGATTCTAGGTTTCCAGGTTTGGAAGATAGAGGTTATTATTTCATTCTAAATCGACGGGATTGCGGGGATAGAAAAACAGATACTGATTTTTGGATTGAGGGATTACTTGGGTTTGATTAAGACATACTTTCATTAATGTAAAAATCATGTAACCTTTATCCAAGGTTTTTAGATACCCTTCTTTTTCGGTTAAAATAATCTTATTGTTACTTGTTTTCTTTTTCATGTTTTTTATATTCCACAATTATTTTAACTTTTTTAAATTTATAAAGTATAACTTTCTTATAGATTCAAATTTCATTACACTAATTATATTAAAGATTATATACACTTTAAGGTAGTATCTTTCCTTCAAGAAAATATTTCTTATATATTTATCTTAAGGTTATAATTTTTAAGAAAATGTTTCTTTAAGAGGGTTTGTGAATTTTGTTTAACTTTGTTAAACTTTTTTTTCTTAAAGATAAAAGATAACATTAAGAAACATATTTCCTTAAGAATAAGAAACATTCATTAAGAAAGTCATATTCCAACATTAAAATTTACAATGTAATTTTTAAAGAAAACAATTCACCCCCCTCTAGTATTTGAGCATGTCATTATACATATTCGATACTACACATATATATTATCATATTATTTTAACCAATTCATTTATCATAGTTTATAACCATATGTAACCTAAAGAATCATCTATTAAATTCTTTTCCTTATTTAAATATTTTCTCAGGCATGACTTGTTATTTCATAAAACTTTAATGAAGAAAATTTTCAATTAAATTTCCCCTTAATTAATTCATCGATACGTATTTCCAACATAATTTTCATTATCCAATTACATAAACATAATAAATAATGATTTTTAACCATTTATCAATAATCAATTTTATATCTATCAAATCAAAAGCAGAAACGTTTTATTTAAATATGTTTATTTAATTCGTTAACCAATTAACATTAATATATTCATGTTATTTAACCATTGTCATCATATACATAATTCTAAACTATATGATAGACCAACATTATATACCAAGAATAAAAAAAGCTGACATAATATCTAGAAAATGAGGAGGAAAATTGGATTTGTTTTACAAACACATGTTATTACTGAAAAAAACCAAGGTTTATTATTTAATATGGTTTAGTATTTATTATCTTTAATTCCACAATCCCCTAAGACATAAACCACGATAACTTATCTATTTCACATAAATATAACTGAATATGTAGTAAATCCACTATCTTGATTTTAATGTTCAAAATTCTTTAGAAATGAATGGATGAACTATGTTTAACCACCAGTAGATGAAATATTACCATGCTAAAAGAAGTCTCGATAGAACTGAGTATCCACAATCAACTATATAACCAAGCACTAAATGAAAGAAAAATAGAGTGTATGGACAACATGAACATCTAAAAAATGATGAATTTGAAGGATAAAATAATGTAAAGTTACCCTAAAAAGAACATGACTCACTAGAGTCTGAGTTAAAATCCATATGGAATTGAATAGGAGGGTATAATGGGGTTAGAATTAACTCTACCTAGAGTCAGTTTCCATTGATGTAGATCAATATACCAATACCTATCTTCACCAAATCATCTTGAAAATAATGTAATGCTCAATAATGGTTAATGGATTAATTTATAGAAGAAAAAATAGATCTAAACCAAATTCAATACTCCCCATTAAGGTTCATGGGTTCTCAAATTTCAAAATAGTCATTATCTGTGGAAAAGAATTTCATTTTGGCTATTTCAATTCAAGCCTGAATACCCCCACAATATCCACCATGGACTGGATATGGCCGTGGTGTTTCTTGAATACTATAAACTGAAATGAATTATTCATTGGAATATTTTTCACAACCAATATCGTTCCAATTTTTAAAAATTCAGAAACATAATGATATTATATTTCTAAGCTTGTAATTTTAGTGAGAAAATATCTCAGAGCACCAATCCCATACCAAATCCCTTTTGGAACATTTTACCTAGATAATGATTCAAAAAGGAAAACATAGGGTCCAAAATGAACTAAAAAATGTCATCATAATCCATGTTTATCGAGATGGTGAACCATGCACCACATAGCTATCCCAGACTAGTTTTCCAATCCCTTGTTTCCCACATGATCTTCATTATGCCCACCACCTAGCCATGGTGACTCTTTTAAAGGCCAAAACACCTCTCTGAGTCTTTGTAAATCCTCTAAAATCTCTGTTATCTTCACTAAGACATGATAAAACACAAATTAATGGTTGATAAGGTCTAGACCACTACAATAGAAATTACTAGTCTCGATGTGATATTTGTGATGAACTGGTCATCCAATTAACAGGCTCATATGAACTACTTTTGGTGACGTGTATCTTTCAACTAGAATATAGGTTGGGGGATCATTTTTACTAGTGAGTGGGATCTTAGAGTATGGAATTAGTAATATATATCATCATATAATTAGTAATATCTCCATATATCATCTCACCAAGGGTGTATTTTAATTATTACGTACTCTTAAATGACATCTTTAGCCATCCTATAGTTATTAGAACTATGTTTTAGATTTATCTTATTCCTAGGATGAAATAAATATCCATTCCCCCAATTATATATCACCAGTTGAGTTGAAAGTGTTAAGGGTTTAGTTGGATTATTTAGAGGTAAATGGATTTATTTTGACTAATAAAATCTATTTTGTGTGCTCGAGTTTTATTTTCCAATATGGAAGATGGTTTCCTATGAATATATGTGGAATATTGGAAGGTGATTAGTTTTATTTGATGAATAGGCCCCCCTTTCCCAATATTGAACATTTATTATCAGTTATATAGATCCCAAAGGTTTTTAAATATTTATCTTCATTCAGGATACCATTAGCTGTGTGTATGGTAGGATGATTTTCCTAAGAAATTTTTTATTATCAATAAGAAATATATGTTCATATTGACTTTCCTTTTGGGTATAAAAATCCTCTTGTGGTATTTATGGTTCTCATGAAAATCATTTTCAATCCATATATTTAATCTTTCATCATTGTATGTGTATAAGATATCTTGATATACTATATAAAATTACATATGAATGTTAATAACCTTTAGATAGTATAGATTACACATTGACTGCATCAGGTTTATGGTACATTATAAAAGTACCATTTCTAGATTCAATAGGTGTGATTCATTGGGCTCCTAATATCTTAAAAATGGTTTTTAGTAGTCTTTGAAAAGTTAAAATCCCTAGTTTCTGTGGCACAAATCATGAATAAATTTGATATTAAGATTTCTATTGACCTTAAATGATCTACTAACATTTAATCTGAGAATTCTACCATTTTTTAGCATCGATGATAAATCTGAACAAATATCGGGTGAAGTTTTAGTGGCCTAATCAGTGTGAAGAAGACATACTAGAGATGAAGAGGATATTTATGACCACCTTATTTTTTATCTATCTGGATCATGGGATTTGACTAATAGTGTTCTATTATTTCTAAGGTGTTTTTTTGGGTACTATGTTTATGTAGTGAGGTTAGGTGTTTACTTATGGGTTACATCATCTCTAACCCATTAGTGGAATTATATAATGGGTAACATAGAGTCTGAATATATGGTTCACTCTCTAAAATTTTGGTGAAAATATATGTTCAATGATAGGTTTCTCATTTATACAGACAAGAAGATCATGCAATACAAATTCACTTTAAAAGATCTCATTATAAAGAAGATTCATCAGGTATAGTATCTATAAAAAAATTTCTTTGAAATGGAAAATGATTAGGGAAATAGTTATTTTATTTAAGATGATATTCTAAGAAATATTTTTGATACTCATGATCCTACATACTTTCCATAGTAGTAAGAGTGGGATCTAATTTTTTTATGGTTTATTTGATAGTGGATGAATCCGAGGATCATGGATTAAAGACATAATAACCTTTTTTATTAGGTCACACTTAATGGATTTGGTAATGGTGAGCCTAGAGTCATCTTCTGAGTGTATAGTGATGTGAGAGTTAATGGTGGGGGAAGATTCTATTTTTTTGGTGGTCCTTAGATAAAGATGAGTTGATTTGTGTTCATGAGAGTAGAGTGGAATCATCTACCTTGGAGGTGTATCAAATGAGATACACTCATGATTTTAAATGGGTGGTAGATTTTGGGAATATGATGAATTACCATGAAATCCAACATAATTTTTTCCATTTAATGGTGAGATATTTCATTGGATTTATTTCATGATGAATTACCTTATAGAGAATAAACACTAATCACCAATGTCCTTGTGGTTGTATTCCAGAACTTATGGTCCCTATATAGAAGTTTGATGATGTGATAACTGACTTTGTGATAGGGTTATTAAGAACCCTAAAGAGGTGTGATGTTGTTTGGGTTATAGTTACATAACCGATATAGCTTATTTATTTCTTTTTTATTTGAGAGATCCTTTTAGTTGATGAGATAGGGAATCTATATATTAGGTCTATAGTATTCTTACATGGATATCCACTGATAATAATATCATATAGAGACATATTCTTTGTTTCGTGGTTCTTGTAAGGATTACAGAATAATTTAGGTACCCAGATAAAACTATATACAACATACCACTAGAATACTAATGGAAATATGAAGAGGATTATTAGTATTTTAAAGGATATTCTCTAGGCATGTGTTTTGTATGTTTGTGTATCTTGGGGTGATCACCCAAACTTGGTTGATTTTTTATAAAATGAATTTTATGATTTGATTCAGAGAGCGATTTTAGAGAATCGTTAGGGTCATCTATGTTACTCACTACTATGTTGGCACATGGGGGTGAGGTATTATTTAATGGGATTAGTTTGGAACAAGATACCCTTGAGAGTATCATGAACCATCCTAAGTCAAACTCGAACCAGACACCCAATAATGTTTTCGATAATGCTCATAGGGCATGCCTTGTCCCCACGGGCTAATTATAAGCATTGTGGAATCAGGAGATAAATAATTCAAGTAGATTTCTGATAATTAATATAAACATAAAAATATATATCACCCAACATAACTAGAATTCATAAATATCAAAAAAAGAATTGAAATCACTATAATGAATGTAAATATAGATCCATATATAAGATAACAATAAATACTAAAAGTAAAATAGATAAAAAAATGATCTCAATGGGATAAATTGTGCACCATCCATCCATGAAAACCATCATATTACATGAGTGATACTGAGATATAACAAAACCTAAACCTATAAAAATAGATTGGGTTTACCAATATAGAGTAGAACGAGTAAGGTGTGAGTATACAATATCTCAACATGTATAAACCACAAAATCTATGAATCTACTTTTCTAAAATAGTCCAAAATAACTTTTTCAAAAGTACATGTATACAATTGTATTTATTCATTTATTAGAACCTGAAAATTTCCATCTAAATTCCAGTTTTGAAAAAAATTTAAGCCTTTCCTTTAAAAAAATAATTTTTCAATCTAGTATTCAAAACAACCCCCAGAGAAAAAAACACATCCTAAGTAAAATAATAATTAAAAGAGGTAAAATATAACAACATGAATATACCACATCAAAATAAAATAACGCTGAGAGATAAATAAGACACATGGAAAAACACTATAATCATGACAATGAACCATGGTTCCATAAATAAATAAGCAGAATACAACATATTTTATCAGGGGAATATTCAAAAAATCTATAGAGGGGACCCTAAACGTACATGGATCAAAACTGTCTACCAATATGTCAATAAATTCCATAGTCAATAAGTAATCGACTATTCTATACTAGCCCAACTGGTGGAACAACCCTCTTTGTCCATTTTCCAACCATGGGGGATCTATTCAATCTAATATGGAATAAATAATAATCATCTCTCAACTCTCTCTATAAATCCTAGGATCCCACTAAATTAGTAAAGGAATGGTGAGGTTTTCAATGAACATATAACATCTCAACCATAATCAACAAATTCTAATGTACATGCCAATCCCACCCTCTAACAATGGCACCATCCATTTGAAGACCCTCTGTAAACATGAAGACATCATGGGTTATTGCACATCTAAGAAAAGCACAGAAAGGCTTTAATCAGTTTTGGAATTCTAAAATCCATGAGTGATTTTCTTTTAAAACAAATTTCTTTTAAAACAACTTCCATCCACTAAGGTGATATTCCAAGTTCATTCTTGATGGCAATAAATAGTCATTTAGATTAATCTTTGGGAAACACAATCTAAAACCATATTTGGGAAAATGTCTAAAAATCATGAAACTGTTTAATAAGACCATTTTTTATGGAGTAAATTATATGGAATTTTTATTTATATGCATGAACACATCTATATGGGCACATCGTGATCATAAGGATATGAAAACATCACACTTGTATATATATGGAAACCCATAAAAATAAAAAGTTCAATTAATGAAATAAAATATAACATTAGAACAAAACACACATGTTTCTCATATAAGGACCAAATACATAAATAATAAATAATCATGCAAAGATTAATTCCATATTCCACCCAATTTTATCTAAAAATACAAAATGGAAATGAAAACATAAAATTAACAAAATATATCTGAAATGTCATTTTACATTTTAACAAACACATAGAATACAAATACTTTAAGCACATATAAGAATAAAAATATAATTCCTTTAAAAATACCTTTTTGACAACCAACATTAAATAAATTACTTCAAATTATAAATCAATGAACATGTAAAAAAATTAATATTTTAATTAAAATATCCCAAGAATCACAATAAATGTTATAGAAATGAAATTTATGGATACACCTACCTCAATGGTGTGTGCACATGATGAAACCTTGTAGTTTTGAATAAAAATTTCCAATACACCAATAACAAACTCTAACATAAAATGAAACAATTCACATTATCCAAACCATACGTTATGGTTAACTGTCGAAAAAAACAATGAAATAATGAAAGATGAAAAAAGAGGTGGATAAGACGATATGATAAAAAGAGGCCAATATCTAAACAATTAAACCAAATATCAAAAGAGGAGCATCAAACCATAGATGACATGCATGTGAAGAAGGGATTATAGACCCCATAGAGCCCAAAAACTAAATAGGGGAGGGATATGAAAATTTTTGGTATTTTTAAGGAGTTTATATTAAGAATTTTTTCTTTTAGGTGTTTTAGGAGAGTCACATAGTTTGGCCACATAGTTTACTGAACATTGTGTTGTCTATGTATTCCCTGCTCGAAAGACAAACCGACCTCAGATAGTTTTTTCCATAGCATTGGAATATCATGCTCCAATTATGAACCCTCCTCTAGAAGGATAATATAAACTCATGTGGGTAGGAAACATGGTTTGAAAATTGTGATACATCTAATGAAAATATATCTAAAAAATGGGGAAAAAACAAATCACATGCTTGTGACATAATTTCCTCTAACTGTGAACAACTTGGGCACTACATCTCTAACACCCTAGAAAGACTAAATAGTTACCCCTATGAGATTCATGGTTTGGGATAAACCATGAAATGCCTATGAAGAAAACCTAAAAGCTGAAAATAAAAAAAAAATTCCCTTTAATTAGAGATACATGCGGTTTCTGCTAAACTATCCATACTAACTGTGCACGGATCCAAAAACTATGAAAAATTCCCAAACCTAAAAATACAACTCAGAATTCAACTAAAAAATAATCAACAATATCATAGAAAAACAAATAACTAAAATTAAAAGGGAATGTAAAATTTCATTTGTGATGATTCACCCCATCATTGAAACCATATACCCCTAGAAATTCTTTCATTTTAAATTTCAGAATAGAACCATAACTCTCAAGTCCAAAGTTATAAATTTTGAGATAAAACCTTTAAATAGAACCCCGACTAATTGAAACCAGTGTGAATCAATTTAGCCCACAAGTCACACTTACCTTTCTCTAGAGATTTCAATGAGGACATCCGTAGTGGATCTCCCTAGTAGATAGGAATCAATAAACATAGAGGTCAAACTAAACATGGATCTCAATGCAAACACAACCCAACATGAGGAAAAATCATCCAAAAAAACATAAGAAGAACTCTATATTAAAATAAAATTCATAAATCCTCAATAAATTTTAATCTCTAAATAATTACAAGATAGTGTATCAACCCAATCAAAAGAAAAATTATGTACAAAAGTAATAAAAAGAGGAAAGGAAAAACAAAGTCTACTGAAGGAAGATAAAAATTGGGTAAAACAAAGAAAAGGTTTAACTAAAAAGTATAAATATGAAAGGATTCTAGGATTTTATGTTGGCATAGAATTATGTTTCTTCTACTGAGGAACCAACACACAGAACATCTGAAGAGGTCCCAACTGATGAAATATTTTTCATAGGCTTGTGCAATTTTAAATTTATTTTCTTAATAATTTATTTTGGTTGATCAAGGTTATATCACTTTAGGATCAGGATATTCCACCAACCAGTAGTTCTACTTCATATAGTATACTAATATTTTGTTTTAATTTTTTTCTAAAAATAATGGTTTGGGGAATTCTATGAAAATTTTGTAAGGAATGCACGTAGATGAAATAAAATGAATATAGGTTAGTAAGAAATTTATTTTTCCTAGTGTTTAGTTAAGTGAGTTCCTTCATTATTCATTTATCATTATTTAAATTCAATTTTATAATTCATTTATGAATCATGGTTAATTAATTTCTATTAATTAATTTTTTTTATGTTATGCATGCATTGTAGGATTATTTGTAACATTAAACTCCACCTACACCTATAATAAATGCTGATGACACACCATAATTGAGAGTGTGACACATTTTAGGACCAATATCCTCCATATATTGTTTCATCTATTGCATAAACCCACATCTAGTCTATGAAGAGGTTTTTTCTAATAAAATGGAGTGAATGATTGTAAATTAAAAAAAAGATCTCAAGATTTATGCAGTGTTAAATGATCACCATACGTATAAAATTCACCCTCATTCATTATAGGGGAAAAATTAAGCATCTTATAATTCAAGGAATGATAATTTCAAAACCCCATAAATCCTCTCTAAAATACAAGATTCAGTCATTATCTTATCATTTAAAGCCATAAGAGATCATAGTTAAATGAGGGATGAGAGAAAGGGAAAAAATATTGTAAGATGGTTAATTATTTGAATTAAAAATATAAAATTGCAATACATGAGAAAAGAAAATAAAAACAAAAGAAATCTATAAAATTATAGAACCGTTAGAGAAGTGAAGCAACTAATCCTCTCCATCTAGTTTCTCTTTAATCCCTTCGGGACCTATATTTATAGGGATCAATCAGTGAACAATCTTTCATAAGTGACTTAATAAATAGTTCTCTGATCATAATGTATCTATATCAGATGTTTATAACACTCCCTGAAAATAATTTTATCAAACCAATTTTTTTGTCCTATCTAATCCTTTCTTATAATTAATAGTGATTTCAGGATGTGAGTATTTTGGGGATGAACAATTCATGACATGTTTCATTAATTGAATTTTTATATGTTCCGTGATTTTGTGTGTAAGGGAATAACCATATTTGTCATGTTGTAACTTAATATATCAACTTCTCAGTCGATTGTTTCTCTTCATGCTTTGATTCTCATATACAATTATTTAAATTTCACTATATAAATAGTACATTCATGACATGAATTGCATTTTTCAAGAAGAATCATCTATGTAGCATTATGATTCTCTGAATCTGATCCTGAATTTGGGCCTAGAACTATCCTTTTTCATCATCCATTATTTATATTATCAATTCATTATCATTTAGATCATTTTAAATTAATCAATATATCCTACCATGAATCAAAGAAAAATTTAATTATTAACTATTTAATATGTAAAACAATATATTTATTATTTAAATGAGAATTTAAAATGTGGATCACTCAATTTACCCATACTTAGAACATGATTTCCCACAACAATGTAATCTCAACAACAGTATAATATAACTTCAATCTACAAATATTTAAATTTGAATAGAAAAAAATAAAATGTTTTTTAGAATAAAATATACTTTCAATTCACAAAAAATAATTCCTCCAAATCCTCTGTCATTAAAGAAACTAATATAATCATGAATTTTACTTTTCGTTTTCAAAAAAAAATTCTTCCTTATATCTAATTTAGTTTCTAATTTATTTTATTACATTGAATTCCACTTGAAATTTACCTCACCTTTAATATTGTTAATCACAAATCAATATAATAAATATAAATATAATTGTTCTCATACCTTAAATACATTTCATATTCCATAAGATTATAATATATCAAACATCTCTGCCCTGTAAAGACAATGATGAAAATTAATAATGAGGACTTTTCATCAAGGGTTACATTCATTGAGGCTTAAGGTAGGTGGGTTGTGAATAAAATAATTATCCAAAAAGAGTTTTCAATATTTGGACTACTATATAATATAAAAATATAATCTCAATGAAATACTCAATTAAAAACATCATTTCACAACCCCCAAAGTACAAAATTGTACAATGATACAAGTAATCATAATGATTTAATCACCCTCCTTTAATTTTTGAATTTTTACTATTTTATTTCTCATATTTTGGACTCTTTAAAATTATCACAGTCTCCGGCTAATGACATGTGATCTATAAATAATTGGCCAAACAATGGTTATTTTTATCCCAAAAAGATTCAACCTATTTTTACATTTTTTCTTATAGGTATATATATATATATAAATATAGGTGAAGAATAATCTATATTCAATGATACATGGACTCTCCCAAAATAACATGAAAACCAAAATATAATTCCCTCACTGATGTACATCTCATATAGCAAGGAAATCTCTTCCCAAATATATAGTATTTTAAATTTCATAAAATGGACTACAAATATGGTAGGAATTGATATAATAGGATTGAAATTTTGATCATTTCATAATAATGTAATTCATGGATTATAATGAAAAAAAGGACTCAATGATAAAGTGGGTCTATGGATAAATGGTATTAGACAAAAAAATTACTCATTCAGATTAAAAAGGTTAATATTCCATCATAGCTTTGATAAGATTCTAGGAAAGTTATAGATGTAAAACAATCTCAAGTCTCATTAAATATACCATAGGAATAATGATAAATATTTTTTATATATATTTTATTAAGAATGAGAACATATGTATATAGAAAATTATTCTTGGCATGAAAAAAACTCAATAAACTATTCCATATAAATTTAAGAAATTCAAAAAATTCTAAATATAAGAATAATTTCATTTAAAAGGTCAACTTATTCAAAAAATTCTTGATTGTAAAAATTTATCCCACCATGATTAACTCTTATAATTCCATTTCCATTTTAAAAATATAATACAATTATTAATGAAATATAAAACATGTAATAATGGATAGCCAAAATAATTTCTGTCTCCTGGATGGGTACTAGAGTAAAATAGTCCAAATTAAGGCATGAAATATTTTTTTTACAAACCTAAAATATTAATTAAAATTATCATAGTAAAATAAAATAAAAAATTTGAAACTCTAACTCCCCTCAAAATAATTATTATTTTCATGTTACATATGTCCTGTTAGTTCATGTTGGCTCTACAGATTTTTCATGACGTCGATCCCTTTCTTGACGTGCATTTCATTTTCACATCAGTTTTCTAGAGAACATCGCAACAAAAAAATATTTTTATTGGATTAATTTTCTCTCCACATTATGATTTACCAATTCACTAATTTATATCTTTAAATTATCATCATTTTCACTTCCTACAACTTTATTCCCTATTGATGGACTTGTAATATAAAATCACTCTTGTCAGTACAAGCACCATGAAAATGTATTCTCAAAATGAATGAAGCAAATAGGTTGCATGCTAATTAATTCCAAAAATTAATATTTTAAAAATAAATTTAAACCTAAGATTTTATAATATAGATAATATAAATTAATGAAAATTATTGTTTTTATCCCTTAATTTGTCCTTAGTTATTAACTGCCTCTAGATGGGCAGGACCAGATGTTATCCAATGTTTGTAAGAGAATGGATATTTTTAGATTTAATACCCCACATGTTGTTGTTTTTTATTATACATAATATATTTATTTTAGGAGGACTCCATGGAAATAGTACACTTGATCCACCCCCTTAAGAAATGAGTTATAACTTCCAGGGCGGGGGAATAATGAATTTCGAGTCTAACTTCTCAATAGTGGCTACTTGTGAACCCTTTTCTTCAAAATCTAATGTCATCTCAAGATATAACACATTAATTGAATAATAAAATGGATATTTAGAATGAATTTTTTTGAACAAAATTATGTCATTAATTATTTGTATAAAATTATTCCTTCTTAATGTATAAATCATGTGTCTATGTCTTTTCTAGAAGAGACACTTGGATCTCATAGTGGAATCTATCTAATATCTATTCAATGTATTCAAATATATCCTTATATTCCTCATCATGTTACTTGTAAACTTTTCATCTTACACCAATTTGTTACATGAGTTGGAAGAATCTAAATAATTTAAACAATATAGAGTGACACAAAATTAATTTTTTAAAAAAATTATGAGAAATAATTCAAAAAGGTGTCAACTACCTAAGACGATTTTATTTATATATATTATTCTATGGAAAGTTCCTCTTGGATTTGAATTTATTCAGGTGTATGTGGTTATTCAACATTCTCCATACTTTCATTAAATTATAAAACGTTGGTGGTTACTTTTTCTTTGGATAATAATGTGTATAGATTTACTAATTCTTCTTCCTTACAGATAGGGATAATTCATTTCATTTCATTATCTACCTAACCACACCAATATTTAACTATTCCTTGTTGATATCTCATTTTTTAAATATCCCAGGATTGTTTAACTTTACTCTAAATCTCTTTATTGTAGGCTTTGATCTATATTTACAAATGGTTGGCTTTTAGATATTTTTTAAGTAAATTTTTAACTTCTCAGACCTCTTCATAAAAATCAGGAATGTCAATAGGGGACTCATTTTGTTCCTCATCCACTAGATAAAACTATATAGAAAAATATGATACTATAATCATTTCCTTGACCATGGCTTCATAAATTTGTATTTTTATACATCCCTTAGTCCAAAAATAAATTCATAGAATCCCAAACTTCGACAAGTTGTATCAAAAAATAATCTCACTTTCATTAGAAAAATATAAACATCATATTTCATAGATAATATTGATTCAATCATTCTAAATTATTAATTTTTAGGTATTATTTGTTTTTATTTTTAAAAAAAAATTATAAATCATTATTAGAAATGATTAATAAATTAGTGAGTGAAAGACCACTTTTCTCCCAAAAAATGTTTCTAGGTTTATACATTCCTGTGATATGGTGGTACAAAAGCTAATTTATTTTCCTAATGATATACATTGGCTGAACAGGGTCACCTCCCTTGATGTTAATTTTAGTGGATCAAACACTTATTCTAATTCACCTACTCTACTATTTTCCTTGTTTTAAATTTTTACATAAAATATTGTTTTTGGAAAACTAATTTATATTTTCAAAGAAAAACATGAATATGAAATAAAATGAATACATATTAGGAACAAAGGTCAATGTTCAAGGGTTTGTCTACAGACTGTTTGTTCAATATTCATTAATTAATATTTAAATTCTATTTTATAATTTATCTATGAAATCTCATTAATGATTTAATATTCTTTAGTTTATTTGGTGTGAATTATTTCATGACCTGGATATGTATTTGGTGCACTAAACTCCACCTCCTCCTATAATCAAGGTTTATGATACTCCTCAACTAAGTGTGCGACTTGTTCCAGGACCTGCATCTACCATATGTCATTTCATCTTTTAGATAAACTCAACTCAACCACATGAAGATATTTTTCCAATGAAATAGGGGGAAAATTATAAATAACATAATTTAAATGAGTTCATGATTCATGTAATGGTGTAAAATCACTACACATGTACACTTCACCATTATTTACCAAAAATAGAAATGAAATTTTTAATAATTTAAAGAGAAATAAATTTTGAACACCACGAAACCTCCAAAAAATGAACATGTATTTTCATACCTGTGTATTAAATATTTTTATAGGAATATTAATTACATTACACAGACACATATCTGAGGACCATAATAATTTACTTCCTTCGAAAACCTGTAAATTAATATTCTTAATTAATGAATGATTTTTGGTGTCTCTTATAAATATCTTCTCATTTTACACTCTTCACAATCATACCCTAGAAAAAATATTAATTTTTAAAATGGGGAAAGGAAACATAGTAAAGGGAGATATTGTTCTCTGATTAAGGGTAAAAAAGGAGATATGTAAACATAATAATAATATAAGGATATGGGAACATGAGCGTGATAGTTGAAAATCAAACCCATAATATCTAATATCAGAATCTTGATTCATGGTATAAAATATTAGAATTTCATAAGACTTTAATTGTAAAGGATTCAAATAAAATGATTCATGAGTGAAAAAAATAACTATATGGAATTGATTTGTTCCATATACAAAATCAAATAAAATTATAAATCAATACTATCAACTAATATAGTCATTGCATTTTAGGCTTCTGCTAACCTCCCACACACATACATTAGGATTGAGATAACCTCAAGTGCACCCTATTTAATTATTTGGATAACCTCAAGTGTATACTATTTCGTTATTGGGATAACCTCTCATAAACCCATTTATTTCATATAACATTAATTTTTTTCTATTTAATTGAAGGGAGATAAAGGTCCAACATATCACATATTGAAAATCATTAACATGTGTGCCACAAGATAATAAAATATTAAAAATATAGAAATCCATGAAATAAAATGGGTTTCAAAATTTATTTGTCATATAATAACTAATGGGAAATTAATATATTTATGATCATCTCATCCCTTCATCAAAACACATCCCAGAGAAAAAATAATCATATTTTATAAGAATTATATCATGATATAACCCATGGAAAAAAGATGTGGGTTTTATAGTAATTCTCTCATGGTATAACCCTTGTAATGGATACTAGTTTAATAAATATCATGTTCCCAAAAAACTAAATCATTAATTTAAAGAATAATAATGGAATTCTTGGACTATATCCCCTATAAAGTAAAAGTAACCTCAAAGGATGTCATCTCAGATAGAGAATAATTTTAAAATAAAAATAACTTGGAAATTTTTTTGAGGAATATATCCATTCCAATTTAAAAATACCTTTTAGAATATCAAAAAATTTCAAAATATATTTCATTTAAAATAAACATTTAAATATATAAAGAATATTTAAAAATAATTTAAACAATTTCATAAGAGAAATTTCCTTTCCTCTTTCACAATAAATTTTATAACCTAAAACCAATTGAAAATAATTATATTTTAAAATAAAACTGAAACAATATAAGGGAATATCTAAATTAAATAATGTTCATCATGGTGAGATGATATGTTGGTGACAAACATGTTAAAATAAATATTCATTTCAAATTTTTTATTAATGAAAAATGGTAATTGTTTTTAAAATGATAGGAATATTAATTAGAATATTTTTCATAAAATCAAAATAATGATTAAAGGTTTCCTTAACAAATCATTTTAATATTTTGATTAACTTTTTGAAATCAGTTTTAGAAAACATTGTTATTAAATAAACATGGGTTTTGGCCGAAGTGAGAAATAAAAATGATTTTTATTAAAACAATATTTTGACCACTTGAGTAAATAATGAGAGTAAATAAGGGAAAAATGTATTCTAATGAAATAAGTAGAGTATAAAAAAATACATGAGTTTCTGGAGAGTTGTATCAAAATAAATTATCAGCATAAACATAAACATAAACAATCTCAATAAACGATGAGATTGTATCATAAAACCCTTACCACATTGGTGTATATTGAATTATAATCCCCATTAAAGAATAACATCAAATGTAAATTTGAATATCATTAATAAAATTTAATTTATGATATAAAATTTTAATTGTATAATATACACACCACACAAAATAAACTAGTGTTGAATATATATATGTCTCCCAGAAATAAAATAGAGACTAGAAATCCCTTACTTCATTAGTAACTTTATAACCATGAATCCCATGAAAGAGATATTCGAAAATAAATATTTAAATACGCATATATTTATGAATAATAATAATTATGTACATTTATTGATAGTACATATACGAAATGAAATAAATTGCTGGTGAAAATGGTATATGTCTCATAGAATTAATAAGTGGGATAAGAATCCCGTATCGTAATTATCAACATCATTATTATATGTTTGAAACTAATATATAATAAATATAAGTTTGATATAAATATAAAATAAAACCATAATTATATATATCATACAATATATGATTTAATTATGACCATTTATTACCCATTATTAACAATTCCTTGTTAAAATTGCGTTTCTGATAATAACTGTTGTGTTTTTTGTATATGTTTTGATTTTTTATATTATTGTTCATATTAGAGTTATAATTTTTAAATTATATCCATAATAATAATTAGTAAATATTAACAATATTTATACATCAATTATACTTTAATATCAATCATGATATATGGTATTGAGAAATGATGTATTCTACGATCATTGTGATGGTAGGTTGTATGTATGCATGAGTAATGTTTCTATTTTTAAACGATCATTATGGAAATAAGGTAAGTAATATATAATATTTACTTAATGATAATAATATCATAAATAAAATATTATCATTTAAACAAACATATATGTATCACTCATGTCATGTGGTGATGAAAAAAGTGTCACTTCGCTTGTTGGAAGAGGTTGAACACACATACACAAACGATGTTATCATCTTTCTGTGAGTGAAAAGGTAAGAAAAAAATATATATTATATTTTCAGAAATATAAATATATCATTAATATAATTTTTATATCTTGTATAACACATATATTTATCCTTGTTATCTTCCATGTAAAGTGTTTCTGAAAAAACAAATCACATCACTTCATGAGGTGGTAGTCCTCTATACACATGAGCGAAGTTATCACGTACCCTATGGAATGTAAATTAAAAAAGGTATGTATGATATAATAAATCTATCATTATAATTTTTTTATAAATATCATATATAATATTTTTATCCAACATCATAAATGACCATGACAGGTGGTAATAAAAAAATGAATGACATTGGTTCATGAGGCAGTAGTCCGCCGTACACACAAATGAGCATTTCGTAACCAATTTCATAGATGTGGAGATAATATATGTAAATTAAATTAAAATAATAAAATAATATTATATATATATATATTATCATCAGGTTTTAATAATAAATGAAGGAGGTTGATGAAGACACTAATGGAAGAACATTACCTTTTCTTCTTGTAACCTCAATTAGGTTACAATAAAAGCATTATTGGGTTGGATTTATACCAAAAATAAGGATTATAGGATGAGTGGAGGGAATTTTTAAAGTTATTTGGGAAATTATTGTCAAACCCAAAAGGTTGTTATGGTATTAAAAAGACATGAGAGTTGGTGTGTTTTTATAAGTGAGTTGAGGGGAAACTATTTAATTTTTAAAAAGAAAATGATATACCCATGTTTTTCTAGATTCCTCAAGGATCCAAAATGGATTATTATGTAAACATAAAAATTATAAAGCATAAATACTTTGAGAATATTGATTTTAGAAATTTTTTTTGGTCATTTTATCTGATATCATTTGTAGTTAAACTCCAATGTAAACCCATTATTACCTGAATAGTGATAATTAATTTTTAATATTTCCACAATTCATTTTTGTAAAAAATATATTCAACTAATTTGATAAGTTTAAATTTCATTTATCCAAATATTTAATCCATTTTTTCAAATTCCATTCCAATAAGTGGAAAATATTAATTTAAAATTAATCCCATATATGCTATGATAAATGAAGTTTTCAACGGGAAAGTATTTAAAATTTTATAATGTTTTTATATCTGATCTCAATATGAATTTTATTCAAAAACAAAATTGGACAATTAGATGAATTATTGAAAAAAAAATTAACTTTCAACCGAATTTGAAATATAATTTATCTTCATAAATATTTTTGATGAAAATAAGTTTATAAATAAATTTTCATTATTTTTATTATTCATCAATAAAATAATATCTGCATAATGTTATCAAAAGTCCACCCTGGTATAATTTTTAAATTATTATTTAAAAAATTTATGTAATTTTTTTAAAAAATATAAATTCATAAAAAATATATTTATTACAAATCTCATATACGCAATGAAAATAAATGTTTTCTATAAGTGTATTTTTCAAGTAGAAGATTATTTTATATTAACTCTATGTAAAATTCTAACAAATGATTGAAAATGAATTAAAAGTTATTAATATATAACATATACATATAATTTATAACATCATTCAATATGTATTATATCAATAATATAAAATTGAGACATTTTATTCACTTAAAAACAATTTTCATAAAAAACTCCTTTTAACCGATTAAAACATATACTAAAATACAATATAATGTTTATTCAAAAGTAAATAAGTTGGTTAAATATAATTAAAGAGTAATTATTATCTTTTTAAACATAATGGGTAATTTAAATTACTTAATTTGTTTAATATAAAAATATTTTGACAAAAATTTGAATTTTAACTATTTAGTAAAAAATCAATATTTTCTAAAAAATTCCAAAATTTCACCATAAATTCTGCTCAATATGATTATTAAAAAATTGAATTTCGTTTTATCAAATAAATTTTCTAACATATATATAAATTAATTATAATATTTTCTCTGAAAATTAAATTCAAATCATTTTTGATGAAAACATACTTTTGATGAATATAATTACATTTATAATAATTAATTGATTGTTTTCTAGTCATTTCTAAATAAATTCATCTTTTATAAAAAAATGATATATATATTTCTTAAAGTAGTTAATAATATTTATAACCACCCATTCAATGTCTAGTTTATAATATTCATGTTTAAAATTATATTATTTCTTTGTTTTTTGAAGCATTGGGTCACCTTCCATGCATGCTATAAAATAAACCCAGTTTTGTATATAAGGAAAGATAATATCGATGTTCTTTAAAACAAAAGATATCTAAAATTTTAAATTATTTTGAAAAAATATATTTCATAAAATTGCAAGATGTTACATTCTACCCCAATAGAATGAATTTCACCCTTAGATTTTGACTCAATCTTTAATGGTTTATCATTTGAAAATGCCTTCAAAGAATCCAAATCATAAAATGAATAATGAAACATCCCCTAAAAAAGGTAATTTGGAAACATAAATGTTCACTAAATAAAAAAATAACTACGATTCCACATATGAGATCATAATATGGAAGTGGATATTTTGAAATGGAAGAAAATATAAATTAATTATAAATAGTTATAGAGATAAATTATCATGAGAAATTAGGTGATGTTTGGATAGTTAAGTACAAAAGAAATAAACCAAAGAGTCATTTAAGATGTCATTGATATCACAAAAAATAATTCCAATAATAAAAAATAATTCCAAGATCCTTAACCAAAATTTAACGAATTTTCATGAGAATATATGCTTACATGATTTAATTTAATTTAATAAACACAATTTCCCACTTTGGTTGTTCCTTGATCAATTTCCCCTTCATCTATTACTACAAGAAATAAAGGTAAAATTTTTATTCCTAATGTAGTAAGATATCATAAGATCAATAAATATAATGAAAATTAATTCTATATTTATTTATTTATCATCAAAATAAAATAGCTACCAAAGGTTATCCAATATTCATAAGTATATATGGGGTGATGTAATACATTATTCTATAAAAACTCATCCAAAAATAAACATAAACCATTCCATAAATGTAAAACCTTATACCCATTAAAAATTTAAAAATTTATAAAAATATCACTATATATATCAAAATGAACTTAAAATTAATCCACTAAATATCAGAAAGTAGATCTTGATTTTCACAAACCAATAATATGTGAATATCTATGTCATATATTTTATTGAATCATGATATTAAAAATAATTACCATAAAACCTTATTGAAGACATAAATATTTCCTAATTCTTTTAATAAAAATTTATATTATTGAATATATACCATAAATAGAATAATATTGTAAACTCAATACATGATAAAATAAACCTCCTTGTATGCAAAACATTAATCAGTTCTGATGTCATCAATATTATTCAATTTACTTTATTCATATCAATCATCCCTTTATTCCAACATCATTATCATGAACTTATTAAGGGTAATATTTCCCTTAATCATGTTTTTTACAAACAAATATCACATTTACATTGAATCTATTTCCTTCGTCATCAACATAATTCAATATATTCTTTTATATCATTAATAAAAATCATAGACTGAACAATACTTATATATTTCATAATTCTAGAATTATAATAGCTAAATACATCAATAATACCACTTTTTTCTCAAACCATTAACTAGGATTCCTCATTTTATTACTCAATACATCCTTCATTCCATATGCAATTCATAGTCTTTCAACATTCGAAATATAACAATTAATCATGTGACCTTGAGAATTCTCTTCATGAAAATTCCCAAAACGACATCGAATTTCATAATACCTACACATTCAAAATTTAAAACATTTAAATTTATGTTATACCATAGGGATACTATTATTATCATCCATTGGGATAATCAAACTTTTCATTTTCCACTAAAATAACATTCATTTTTACCTTATTTCTCTTAATCAAAACATATTCCTAACCATATAAGAAATCCCCTAGAGTTCAATTCCCTCATTCATGACATATATGAAACTGAATATTCTTTCCTCCATGTTTTCCATCACCAATACTCTTATAGAACTCTATTATTCTCCACTTTAGTGATTCTAGTATTTGGTTATGATTCACATTATTAATCATCTATCAAGATAACTAATTAGGAATAATCAAAAAATATTATACTCCTTTCATCATCCAATTTGGATACTCATTATACAATCTTCTATTACAATAAATGTTATCTTAGATCCTTCTAGTCCCCACCATCGACTAAAACCAAAAAAAATTGTGTGAGCAATGCTAACCATAATGGTAAACAAAATAATCAATAAAATCACTTATATGTTGTCTAAATCCTGAAACCATATTTTTAATATATGTAACATTAGATTTATAATAGGTAATTCATAGAAATAATCTATTTAAATAATTCATGATGGTTCATAAATAGTTTGTGAATTTCACAAGCATATCACATGGGAGTGTCAAACCAGGTGTGCATCAAGTCTCATTGTCCTGAACTAGGTGAAGATATGGTCTATATTACTGTACCTTTTTTGAGTTATTACTCCTAGGTAACACTCTTCAATATCCACATCCACCTGTAATAACGAGACAGTGATGAAATTTCATTGAAATAACATTATATATCCTTTTACAAAATTCTAGGACATTTTCCTCAACATTGAATCATCCATAGAATCATCCATGGAAACATCCCCATGTATGTCTTAAAAATTATCCCTATAGATATAACTAAACATTTAACATCCTTGTTTAGAATGGTTATTTAAACATTTTCTATGATACTGGTTATAACTTCCCAAGACTATCATACATGTACATTAAATATCTTTATAATAATAATTATTACATTAAACAAACACAAACCTGAGGACAATAATAGTTTAGTACCTTTGAATTCAAGTGAAAAAATTTCTTAATTTATGAATGATTTTCAATATATCCCATAAATATCTTCCTTGTTAGTAATCTTCACAAACATACCTCACTTAAAACCTCTCTTCATTACATGGGGAACAAAAACATAAGAAATGGAAAGATCAAATGCTCAGAATTAGTAATAAAAAGATATACATAATCTTAAAATAAACATAAGGGTGTGAGACTATGAGAGTGAAATTAGAAAAACATACCTATATATCAATGATCATAATCTTGAGTCATGATAAAAAGAGTGAGATTCCATATAGCATGAATTGTAAAATAATCAATAAACATAATCTATGAAAACATATCATACTCACTAGAAATATATTTTTTCCTACACAATATCACATAAAATCATATGTAATGGATAACCACCAAGACATTCATACATGTTATGCTATAGATAACCACTTGTGAAACTACATTAGGATTGGGAAAATCACTCATGTACCATCTTTTGGGCTTTGGATAACCTCTCATTTACCCTATTTTGGGATTGGGATAACCTATCATGTACCCTATGAGCTCATATAATATTAATCATTACCCAATGCATTTCAGGGAGATAATGGTCCCACCGATCACATAATGAAAAACATATATATGTGTGCCACAAGATCATAAAAAATACATCATATTAAAATCCATGAAAATATATGGGTTTCATAAATGTTTCTTCTTATAATAACCTTTGTAAAAGTTATAATTTCATGATAATTTCATCATTTCATCATTTAGTCATAGCATAACCTATCGAGAAAGAAGCGGGTTTTATAAAAATTTTATCATGGTATAACCTATATTAAAAGAATATTGTTTGATAATAAATCTATCATGGTAAATCCCATGGAAGGGATTAGGGTTTCAAAAATATCATATCATAAAAAACATAAACGACATAGATAAAGAATAATAATTATATCTGATAACTATATTTAATGCATATATTATAGGGTGATTAAAAATATTAATTTCTGTATTTAAATGATTAATATCATTAATTATATAACAAATGGAGTTGTTTTTTTATACATGATAAAAAATATAAATAACAAGTGATAAAAACACACTTTGTGCCATGAGTGAAGCGAATCGGCATGACACTAGATTTTTTAAGAGGATAATGGAGCACTTTTGGGGCACAAAACTGAAGAACAAAGGAAAATTGAGGCTCCTGAAGCAGAAAAATAGAATTATAGATCATGTATTAATTACACAACGTGTACCAGTGCATGTGGGGAAAATAATGAAATTTCATGAATAAATTAAAACATTGTTCAAAATTATATGTGGTGTAATTACATTACACATGGTGTAAATTTCTTGACAATATCTTAACACCCAATTTCACAAAATCTTCATTTTTTAGAACAAATATCCATCATGAATCCCAATCCGGACCACTATTGGACCATTATATTACTGAAATAATTTATTATTGATCCCATATAGATCCAATAAATGGGTATAGGAACCTGAATTTGAGATATCTAGATCATTTGGGAAGACTAGATCTCAAGGTAATAAGCAACATTATGTAGGGCCCTCCCCGAGTTCATCTTTATTTCCTTAATGTTTTCTTTTTCTCTTTTCCTTACCTATAATCCACTCATCGATGAGCAGGTAAACCCACCTTATGCTACAGTTATGTATATAGAATGGGAAAGTTGTATTGGAATTATTTATTTCTTTTTATTCAAGTATGTAGTTTTTGTGATTTTTTCAATCAATTTCCAATCCCTTCCTTTTTCTTTTATCATTACCATTTATTTTTGAATCTAAAAGGAACATTAAAATTATGACACATAAAAACCCTATATTATTAATGATAATCATCAATTTTAGGTGAATTCATTTTTACATATGGTATTGAGAAAAACCTTATTCAGAAAAATCATAAATTATTAGACAAAGAGAAATAAGGTTTGCCTGAGTTCAGGAGCGGATAACACGACCCTTGGATCTTCCTCATCTCAACATTATTACCAATAATTAATTAATCAACCTATTTTCTTAAATCCATCTTCAGCTGAAACCAAAGAATGTGAAACCCTAGAACACATTCCAAATACTATTCCAAACAAGTCAATAAAGTTTCTTTGTTATCATATTTTATTCTAAAAATCAATCAAAATAAATTTCTCTTACCACTTCGTCAAATCTATGAAAATTAAATTTTTTTTAAAACAAAAACAAACTAAATTCACATTCTGAATGGGTTTTACCCTAAACTTTATTAATACTACATTTTAATTAATCAAGTATCATAGTTTGAGTATAATAACAAATTGTAAACCTGCAAGGAAATAAAAACTCCATTTAGGCTAGTCATTATACTAGGATAATATCCCCAGTAAATAGAAAGTAACCATAAAAAATTTATTACCAGATGGAGAATGATTTTGACATAAAAATAACTTGGAACATTTACTCTAGAAAACAACCTTTCCTTTTTTAAGATCAATTTTTAAAACAAAAAAAATTCTAAATCATTTTCATTAAGAATAAAATTTGAAACTTATAATGAAATTGTTAAAAATTAGTTAAAATATTTCTCAAGGAACATCTAATTTCTGCATAAAACCCCACCTTTTTAGACCTAAAATATTTTAAAAATCCATTTCATTGAAAATAAACATGGAATATTATAAAGGGTTCTTCAATGAAAATAATTTTCATGATGGTGGGAAATTCCAATCTTGTATTACATGTTAAAACAAAGGTCACTTTTACATTTTTGGTAAAAAATGGACATTTTTTGGAAAACAACATGAACATTCCTTTCAGAAATTTTTTTACAAAGTTAGAAAATGGTTAAAATTTTATTTAATAAGTTATTTGGATAATTATGTAATGCTTTTTAGAAAACAAATTTTTAAAAAATGGTGTTTTGACCGAAGAGATAAATAAAGGAGAGTTTTATTTAAATTTTTTTGTCATATGGGGAATGAAAATATATAAAAATTAATGTAAAACATGAATTCTATAGAGATAACTAGATTTTGGTAAATTTCATGAGTTTATTTTGAGATGGATCCTATGACATTATCATCGAAAACATAACCATAAAAAATCCCGAAAAATTCTGAGATTTATCATAAAACCTTTACCACTTTAGTATATTTTGAATCATAGACTTAATTAAAAAATAAAATCATATAAAACCTTTAATATATAAAAAAATGATATTTATTCTATAACATGTTAACTGGAATGTATATACATCACAAAAAAGAAACAAGTGGCGTATTTTCATATGTCTCCTAGAAATAAAAGAGAGACTATAAATCCCATACCACATTAGTAACATTGAAACCACAAAAACAATGAAATAGATATGCTCAAAAAGATATGAAAATATTCAAAACACTAATTATAATCATCATAAAATACCTTCATGGTAATTATACATAGAATATAAAATAAATAGTTGGTGAATATGGAATGTCTCTCACAAAAGTAAAAAGTGATACAGAAATCCATTACATTAAGTCTCAAAATCCTTTGTACACATTAAATCTCCAATATAATAATTATAATTGTATTAAAAATCTTTTATAACCATATAATTATATATATAATACTATATATGGTTTACTTATGACTATTTATTTCCTATTTGATAATAATTCCTTATTAAAATCATGTTTGGTTGATAATTGCATTGTTTTTTCATGTATGTTTTGAACTGTTTCATTTTAATACAATAAAATTAATCATGGTTCCATAATATTTATAACAATAATCATGAAATAATAATCATATTTATATTAAATTTATAATTTAATGGCTAATAATGAAAGATGGTTTTGATAAATAAATTATGTTATGATCATAGAGATGGTAGGTTGTTTGTTTGCTTGAGTAATGATTGAATTTTTAAATGATCAATATAGAAATGAGTAAAGTAATAAAATAAAATTAAATGAATATAATAATATCATAAATAACATATTATTATTTAAATATACTTATAAATATCATATTTGTGTTGATGTGATGAAAAGAGATTCACGTCGCTTCGTGAAGGTGGTAGTACATACACACATGAATGATGTTATTATAGTTTAGTGAGTGAAAAGGTTAGAAATAAAATGATATATTATCAGTAAATAAAGAAAAAAATTTAACTAATATAATAAATTTTTCATATATTTCACATATATTTATTATTATAATCTTTAATGTAAAGATTTAGTGAAAAATGAATCACATCGCTTCACGAGGCAGTTTTCCATCGTACACACATGCGAAATCATTATATCCCATACAGAATGGAAAGTAAATAGGTATATATGATATAATTACAAAATTGGTCTAATTATGTTATTAATAACATAGATAAATTTTATATCAATCAATATAGCCAACTATGAGAGGAGGTAATCGAAAAAACGTATGACATCGACTCGTGATGCGGTAATCAACCGTACACACGAATGGTGATTTTCTAACCCATTTAATGGAATTGGAGAGGGTTTTTTGTCATTAAATTAAAATAAAAAAAATCTAACCATATGAAATATACTGCTTATATTATATTATTAATGTTTAATAATAATTGAAGGAGGTGTATATAGAAATAACATAAAAATGCTCATTGAAGATCGTTACCTCCTCTTTCTGTATCCGCCTTAGCTTTTCACAAAAATCCTTATTATCTCTTATTTATAAAAAATAAAAGGATTAAAGGATGACCGGAAGGATTTTATTATGTTATTATTCATGTATTTGGATAAAAATGGTTTGAATGTCTGAAGAAGAATGGATTGTGGATCAGCTTTTATAAGTGAGGTGAGTGGCACACTTGTAATTTGTTTTGATAAAATTTTTACCCAAATTCTAAAAATGAAAAAAAAAGATTATAAATAGAGTATTCGAAATAATTATACATTAATGGGTCGAAATATGGTCATACGATATATTTTAGAGAAGTTTTTAGGTAATTGTAACCATTATCTATTTAGATTGACATGCAGTAAACCAATTTTTACCATAAGCGAGGTAGTTAATTTTTATGATTTGCCCTATTAATTTGGGTTATAAAATTATGTCTGACTAGTTAGTTGATATAAACTATATTCATAACATATCTAGAATCCATTTTTATAAATTCCATCAATAGAAGTGCAAAATTTTAATTTAAAATTAATCCCACAATCGCTAACAGAAAGTAGTTTTCAAAGATATAATGATTGAAATTTTATGATTTTTTTATATATAATTTCAATATGAAATTTATTGAAATGAAATAAATTTTATTAATATATTTTCAATTTAACTACTGGTACATTAATACCAATCTATGTCTTATTGTAATTATTTTGTGAAACTTAATTAAAATGTTTTTATCTATAATATATACTTTTAATTTATGAAATTTCTCATTTTGGATTATTTTAATTAATTAAAATATAGAACATTATGTACTTAAAAAAATTAAAAAAAAGATCCCTTTTTCAAACTTAAAAATAAATTTATACTAAAATAAACTATAAGTTTTAGTCAAAAGTAATTAATTGAATTAAATATAAATAATGAATACTTATATTGCATTAAAACATAATGGGTATTTTAAATTACTTAATTTATTAATAAGAAATGATATTTTTATAAAAATAACAGTATTATTTTCAAGTAATATAATCTAAACACAGTGTTGATTATAATAACAGTTATCTAAAAAATTATATTAATATGAAAAAATCTTAAAATCTCAGGATGTTACCCCACTATTTCCAAGAATCCAGTCAGTTAGTCATCATTACTAGTATAATATATCACAAAAAAAGTGAAAAGTAGGAAATGGAAATAGATAATGGATGATATTGGAAGACATCAATTAAAAATATTAAATTTCATTATTAGTGAAATGAATCTAAAAATAGGAGAAAAACTACAAATCAAGAACCCCAACAAAATCATAGTGAAATATCATCTTCATCTAGATATTCTATTTCCCTCATTGAACAATATTTATAGGTCTCAATTCGAAGTATAGATAAAAAATAGAATCATAAATGGGTCTTTGGGGGTAACAGGTCTTACTCTCGAGTTTAGAGCAAAATTTATCATTAATTTCTTCAAACCAGCTGATTTTTAGTCTTGGTTAGCTTTTCACATCATTAATAGGGTTTTAAAGATTTTATCTATGTGAGTCTAAAAATTTCATGACATATTTCATTATCTGAATTATTCGATGGGCCTGGTTTGGGTGTTTCATTAAGTGGAAATATGCTTCACATAGTGACTTATAATTCATTCCACATAGCTGTCTATTTCTCTTAATGATTATATTCACATCATGAATTTGATCAATTAAACATGGTGAATTAAAAATTCATGAAATTAATTATTATTTTTCGATTTTGATTTAGTGTTTTTTCAACTGGGTTCTTTGAATATGAACTCTAGGATTGGAATTTACTTTTTCATTACCATTGACGATCATTTGTATCATCAATTCATCATGTTTCATTCATCATCATTCAATCACATTATCATGGAATGAATCAAAAAAACCAAATAACCAAAATATTATCAACATAATTGGTAAATAAATTATTTTGTATTAAAATAATCTTGTAAAATGTGTCTCTTTCACTGACTACACAGAGGAAAAATCTTCAAGGGATTATGGAATGATGAATTAGAATATCGAAACGAATCACACTAGAAATAGATATGCATGTGTTCTTTATGAAGTAAAGAAGAAACTAAAATTGAGGAGCAACAATCCTCAGAAGTAGGTTCCTGTAGTTTTCACCCCCACGCGATGGGGAACATTCACCAGTATTAAGGGATAGTGGTCTTCTACACACCACGGGTATCCATTTAAAAAAACTACGCTAGAAGTACATCAAAAACCACCTTCCTAAACCAAGATTTACTATATGATAGAACCCAATCACTAATATCTATATAACATATGTTCATAAAGAAAAGATATTTCAATATATCACTCAACATAACTTATAATTAAAAGGGGATCTTCTCCTTTAAGTGGACAATAAGCCCCATAACCATCTATTGACCTTATTGATTACCCATTACCTCTTAAATTATACTCACTTTCACTTCATCACGGATAATCCAGTGCCCAACAGTGGTCTATAATATCTCTAAAATTATCCAACATTAATCTAGGGATGGAATGATTAACTCCCATAGATCCAAACTCACACCGTCGAACATACCACACAAAACTCTCACCCTCAAGTCACATGGAGATTCCAAGGACCAGAATATCCATTCAGACTCCATTTTCCACTCTCCATCCTCTTTAATACCACAATTTATATATAAAATATGCATTAATTAATCCAAAATAGAATACATCACTCCTCTAGGAGCTTAGGTGGAATAAATATTATGAATAGCCTCTTTAGAAACCCTAGAGACCTTTTTAGGTTTAATCATCTAAATAACATTAAAACAAAAAAACAAATCAATATTAAATCAAAATACAACAAAGAAAAAAATTTGACTCATAGTACCAATTTTAAAACCCTAAAAATATCTCAAAATAGAGTAAAATGCCTCTTTTTTAATCTAATCATTTTATTCCCAATTCCAAACCATTTCAAAATTGATTTTCCAAATATAAGATTCCACATTTACCCTTTTTTGATACAAAAAACAATTTCAATTTACTGATTTTTATTCCCAAACCAAAATCTCGAATTTTTTATAAGAATCAAAATACCATTATAAAATAGACCCACTCTCAATTTTGAATTCTTAAATACCATTTTCAATTAGAATCACACTCATTCCAACCAAAAATCATTCCAATAACATAAATCATACCAAGTCTCCTAAATATGGGACTTGAGGGTATAAATTGATTGGAAACTTGTTTTAATTGACTATATGATAAAAATGAAACTAAACTAGAATGAAACATGATCTCCATGTTACCTCTTGTTAACTATTCATCCCCAATAAATATCAAACTCATTGATAAAACCATATATGAAACAAAACCAGAACATACAAAATAGACAGAATCTATAATTATCGGGTCTCGAAAGTAAGGTCTGAGCATACAATAGCCCAGTTGGTAATCACCATAGAATTCACACATTAACTTTCCCATAATATTCAAAAAACCATAGTTTGAAATTATATTTAGAAATATGTTTTTTCATTTTATTAAACATTTACATTTCCTTACAAATTCCACTTTAGAAAAAAATAAGAAATTCAATTGAAAAGAAATTCCCATATCAGAATGTAGTTTTGAAAGCTAACCTAAAGTTGTGAAGAACAATAAGTTGAAGGCATTAGATATGGTTTTAAAATTTAAGAATAGTTTTAACACCCTGAGTTTTATGACATATTTTTTTTCAGAAATTTAATTTCATCGATAAGTTATGTTACTCGCAACACCGAGTAATAATGAATCACAATATACTATTAATGTTATTTTTTAAAAATACCAATTAATACATATTCTTTAATATAGTAACACAAATATGAATCAAAAAATGAGAAATTATATATATTTTTTATATTAAAATGTTATTGATAAAATGTAAATAATTTTTAGTAAAGTATTAATTTGGTTTGAAAATTCCATTTTCTCAAAAAAATGATTTTACTGCTCTTTGTGAACAAATTATAAATTTCATTTTTTTTAATATTAAGAAATTTATTTAAAAAATAATTTTATTTTAAATCTATGTGTAAAATGTTTCATTAACTGAATTTTTGTTAATTTTCTACCAATAATATTTTTTTGATTAATAGTCAAAAAAATATGAATTTTTATAAAAAAAATTTATTCATTTGTAGAATTTACAAAATATATTTTATATTAATATGGTTTCAAAAGTAAAATTAGTTAAATAATATATTTATTAATATATTTTATCTCATTGGAGTAAATTTCATATTGTTTTTGACATTCAAACATTCTATACTTATGAAAATGTTATAATTTCAAAACTTATTTTTCATCATGTGTGTGGGTTTAATTTAACATTAACTTTTTCTTATTCTTTGAATAAAATTTGGAAAAATATATTCCTCAATTTAATACAACATAATTAAAATCATATATGTTTATACATTGGTGGTTATCCCTAGCCTAACATGTTTTGAGTGTTTTAGTGGGTATCATTCACAAAATATTTTATAAGATTTTGTGATTGAAAAAACATATGTCTTATTATAATATTGTACACTCATGGATAATATTATTTTATTATATTATTATTAATTTATGGTATGTTTTTTAAATTATATATCTTAATGTTCTCAACCCCTTATTCCCAAGTTATGTTGATATCTCTCATGATTTCTATTAATAAGCACCAGGTGCCACCACTTATTAGGTTTCTTCTTCACATTATATGAAGAAATGTATTATATATGATATTTTGTAGAAGTATGCTAGTTTGGAATAACTTATTGGGAGATGACATGGCTCACTTATGGACCAATTATTTTTATCTCCACGATTCCGATCTTTCTATTCCAAAATGATGTTTTTATGGATCATTATGTTTTGTAATGAAAATTAATAAATTAATATGTGATACTGTAGAGACCCGTATCTTATCGTACATGGACATTACATTACTTTTGCGGAATACTTAGTACATAACAAAAACACACACACAAGGATCGTAATAGTTTAGTGTCTTTGGAAACTCGGAACGTAATCTTCTAATCGTGGTGAAAGATCTTCAATTTCTCCCATAAAGATCTTCCCTTTTTTTTTACCTATAAACCTTTATTTATATCCTGGGGAAAAGAAAACATAAAAGGGTGAGCTCAAATGCTCAGTAAGGGTAAACAAAAGAAATATCAATCACATCATATACAAAAGAACATAGCTTTTTTGGAAATCTTAACCTGCAAAAGAGCTCATAATATCATAACATGGGATAAATCATAGAAGTGAAAATGAGATCCCCATAATCATAACATAAAACTTGAAACTTTGTGGCATGCACACATAATCATGGAAAATCATTTCTTGTTAGTCATGACTCATTGCCAAGACTATCTTAGTGGACAAAGTCCCTTTCTGAACCGAGTTCACTCCTCGTTTCAGTCCTGTATCACTGAACCGAAATAACCTTCCGTTCCAGCCATGTCTATCTCATGAGATATAAAATCATTACCCAATGCATTGGAGGGAGATATAGGTCCCACCCATCTTATAATGAATCCTTTCTTATGTGTGCCACATAATCATAAAACGTACATCATCGCATAACACATATAACAAAAATGGGATTTTTGAAACATCATGACATCATAAATCAATTCATATAAGATAAAGGAATTTATAAACATAATTCCATCACAACATAGTCAAAACAATGTAAAAATATGGATAGAAACAGAACCCTTTATTATCTTAGATGGAAAATAATTTTGATAAAACACTTGAATTGAATTCTTGAGGAAAATATCCTTTCTTCTTCAAAATCAATTTCTTTTCACAAAACATCATGCAATTTTAAAAGAAAGAGATTTTATTGAAAATAGTCATGAAATCTTTTAGAGGAAGCTTCATGAAAATAAGGCTTTATAAAACAGTATAAATCCGTTCGTGTCGTATAAGTTAAAAAAAACATTCTTCGTACTTTTGTCAGAAAAGTCAAAAAGTACCTCGTATGAAAAACATCAAAAGATTCCTTTCATATCCTTTACTAAAAACTCATAGAAGGGTAAAATTGGATTTAAACAATTGTAGGTGGATGGAAATAATATTACATATTGAGGGAACATGGATGTGGATGATAAAATACACCCCAGTAAATACTTACGAATAAACAATCTCGGATAAAAATGAGATTGTGATATTTCCCTTACCTTAGGTCCAATTTGCTTCGTATGTGTCCGAACCTCCTGTATAATGATTTAAATAATGTCATTGACTTATTAAAGAATCATATTCATTGTTATGATATCATATATGGTTCACTTATGACATTATATTACCCGTTCTTTTGTAAATTCCATGTTAAAGAAGCGTTTTGGGTAAAATCGTTTCATTTATCGTAGGTGTTTTGACTTGTTGTTCTTGACATCATTATTACTTATATCATGATTTACTTACTTCCAGAATATAAAATATGATTTATATATATCATATATATTCAGTATATATATATATATAATAGATAGATAAATAAAATGAAAAACACCGTTCATGGAGACGGTAGTCCGTACGTACGCATGAACGCTGTTTTTCTTTCCTTATTGTCTTGAAATGGAAGTAAGTAGATGACATACATATGTATATATATACATAAATCCAGTAGCTTTATAATGTCATATATTTCATTATTATTTCTTGTATATACATTATAATCATTCTTAAATGGTTAACATGGAGAATGAATCTCATCGCGTCGTGGAGACGGTATTCTGTACGTACGCACGAGCGATGATATCATTTCTATAAATATTGAATTGAATTGGAGTGGATTATACAATATATCAGAATCAATATGATGTTGTAATAACTATGTATAGTTATTCTTTACACCATTATACCCATCCATGTAAGGTGGTGGTGGAAAATAGATTACACCACGGCGTGGAGACGGTATTCCGTACGTACGCACGCGCGGTGATTTCTTTTTCCGTAGGATGGATAGATGGTGAAATAGGGTTGTTTCATACTTATAATAACATATCAGTATATGAGTGATACTGATGTTATTACTTCATAATGAAACAACCTAAGAAGAATCAGTGGAAGAAGAAATAAAGATGAAAGTATTGGTAACGGTAATTACCTCTTCTTTGAAGTGCCTCTTTGAGACCTCCTCTTAGGGCACTAGAATTGGTCTTTGAGGAAGACCAGAACCTCTAGGATGTTTCAAGGGAAGTGGAGAAGAGATTTTGGCAGGGGTTGGCCGAGCTTGAGTGCTCAAATTGGTGTGAGGAGGAGGGGGAGGAGGTGTCCTTTTATAGGGGAGGAGAGGGGCACCTTAGGAATTCTTAAAAATATTAATTTATAATAAATCTAACCCCACTTAAAAACCTCCAAAAATGACTCATATTCGAAGATTAGATGATATAGGGTTGTAATCTCATCAACCAATCAAATTTAGACATGTTTGGATATTATTTTAAACCTTACCAATTAGATTTAACTCTAAGTTAAATAATTTAACTTTTACCGTGTCTTTTTGTTTTCTTTCACTATATGGTTAATAAACTTACTATAACATGCCAAACGAACCCCAAATTGTTTATTATTAATACATATATCCTTATCTAAGTCATTTGGACGAACCTTAGATTTTTAGGAATAAAATAACAATTAATAATATAATATTTGATTTAAAAACTATTTTGTGTCAATTTTGACACTATTTGATACATGATTTTTGTGAAAGTCATAACAGAATTATATGTTCGAACCAAGTTGATTAAATCCACACTAATATGTCATAGTAACCTAGAAAATTAGTGGAATTCATAAAAAGTCTCAAATTATATTTAGTTTGGTGTTTATAACATCAATTATGTCAATATCTCATTAATAAGATAATTACTGCATCATCTTTGTGTCATAAATAAATTAACTTATTTGATGTTTAAAAATTACAAATAAAATACCATTATGTAGGAAATTCTTTTAGCTTTCTAATGAATATTTACAATCGAATTTATCTTATGTATAACCCCATATTAAAAATGATTTACTTATTAAACTTTGATTTTAACTATTTTAACCTTTCTTTAAATAAATTAATAATAAATGTCCTAATCTAATCCAAGTGGGCCTAAATGGTCATATTTTATTCCTAAGTTTGTTTTTGGTCGAAATACACTTGTCCAATAGGATTATGACATGTGTTAGGGTAATATTAATATCATATTTACCCTTAGTTACCCTATTTACTATTAACCGCGGTAAAAAAGTAAAAAGTTACTATTCACCAAAAAATTATTTTCATCTCATTGAACCACATTTTAGTCCTTGATATTAACCGTGTCTCTCGGATTTTCGAAATTCCATTCACAGAAGCGGCAAAATTAAGTTTTATGAAAAATTCAGTTTTTTAACTACCACTTAGTAGTTTCACTATTCATCAAAAATTGATGTTTTTCAGAACAATGCCAAAATTTCATCCTAAGCTATATTTCATATTCCGAATTCAAAAATGAAGTCTATTTTACCAAATTCATAACATAAAAGTTGAATTAATTAATTTTATAATTAAATCCCGCTGTTAAAACAAATAGCGTGTTTTTAAGAAACAATATCTATCAAAAGTTTGACACTTGTTTATGTCTAGTTTAAATGTGAAATTACATCCAATGACCAAAATTGTATTAAATTGTAAAAATATATTCTAAATATACTTTAAAACCACTCAAATTAATGATTTATCACTATTAATTATTTCGATTAAAAAAGTTGTTTTTAATTATAATTTAGTAATTTTCACTATTCATCAGAATATGAAAGTTATCCGAAAAGTACCAAAATTTCACCTTAGGCTAAATTCGATACTCCGAATCCAAAAATAAAGTTCATTTTGAAAAATAAAATTTACTGGATTTCAAAAAAGTGGTTATTACTATTCATAACGGCTAGTTTTAATAATATTTTTATAGCATATCGTTGTTTAGTGAAACTCGGTATTGCGTACTACACACGCTATCGAGGAAGGTCGCGATTGCGTGTAATGCAAGTCAAGTCAAGGATGTGTGTTGTGCAAGCTCCTTTGGGTGTAGCGTACAACACAAGACATTAATAAAATTAAAAAGAATATTTTTTTATAAAATCTTGGGCTGTTACATTCTACCCCCCTTAAAATGAATTTCGCCCTCGAAATTCGTCGGGGTTATAAATGGTTTACTATTTCAAAGTTTCTTTAATATAAACCCACATCGTAAAAGGGAATACCAAAACTTGGCTTTAAAAACTAAAGTATGAAATGTAACGATTACCCAAATAAACTAATCACTGGGTTTCCACATAGGTGAAAATATGGATATGGAAGAGAAATCTAACCATCATGTTCTGATGGAGAGTGGTAGAGAAAATGGCTATGGAAAATCCAGTAATCACAAATCCATAGATTTGTGACGATCTAAGGTACCATCTAATTCATCAGGTATAAGATCACTAGGACAACATTTTTTTGGTTTTTAAGATCATTTCCCTAAAGTTGAAAATTTGCTTAGAATAAATACTTACTTTATTTTGGTACAATATCACTGTTGTTCGTGCCTTGAACAATTTCCACTTCATCTCTTAAATAAATGAAGTTGAATTTGTTATTCGTGAAGTGTTAGCAGATCATGTGATAGAATGACGGGTCATTCCATCTGTCTCAAACAAAAGGTTAGCAAAAATTATATTCATAAATCGATCTATAGTGAGATTAATCATATATGGTTCCTAAAATGGACTTATACTTCATATATCATACTCCTTAATATAATAAAACTAGTTTCTACTAAACAGGGACTTCCTGTAGGTCAGTGGTAGGCGATAAAGGCCAGTCGTACTTCGGTTGTGGGTTCGATTCCCACAGCCTTGTCCGAAGCGATGGGCTGTCGCCCGTCCTGCAGGTTGTCCTTTTTCTAAAACTATATTACTATAACATCTCATAATATCTAAAAAACTTCTATCCTTAAACAATACTAACATATGTCCAACATAATCCATTCCAATCTTTAGGCTTATCCATAATACTACAGTCCATTCTCATAACATAGTGAAAACGATTACCAGAGATTTAATACCATCGTTGATCCCCATATATCATAAGATATATATTGTTGGTCACATTCCAAACATTCAAAGGCCTTAATCTTGTACTCTCTTGAATACCCATTGAACCTTAGTGAAAACTTGAATGCAGTTAAAAGTTAACACTTTTCACATACCAAAATCCTCAAAATTCTATATACTCAAACCATGATATCACTTAGTCCTTATATCAATCATGAGCTCATGAATACTGTTAAACATTTCATTTTCTCGTTTTCGTTGCAAAATATCTCAATCACTTTGAATATCACATTAGACCAATACATAAGTATTCCAATATTCCATGATACAACATTATTTTGGAATCCCATTACATAAAAACTTAATCATTCCACCACATCGTTGTCATATTCAACATTGCCAATAGTGATCGCATGTGACTTCCCTTTGTCCTTTGCCTTAAGCGGTTGCTCATGTCGATCATCACTAACCCTTGGATTAGGGCAATTATTAGCATAATGCCCCATTTCCTTGCACTTGAAGCATTGAAGTGTTGGCGGTGCGTTCTCTGCAGTGTTTGCTTTATTCACATCATTAGAAACCCTTTTTCCATTACTTCGACACTCAGCTGCTCGATGACCTTCTTTTCCACACTTAAAACATTTTCTAGTCCCTTTAAGACAATCTCCACCATGCTTCTTTCCACACTTTGTGCATAAGGAAACATTCATCTTCTTTTCACCATTATTCTGAGATCTCTCCTTGAACTCCATCTTTCGTTTCTTGTCAAAACCATGAGATGGATATGTAACACCAACTTCCATTTCTACCTTGATAGCACAACGCACAATTTCTTCATAGCTACTGAAGTCTCTTATAGCTAATGCCCTTCGAAGACTTGGTTTTAAGCCACTGAAAAATCGATCAACTTTACTTTCAGGTTGGATGATAATGCCAGATGCATACCTTGCAAGTCTTGTAAAATTCGCTTCGTATATACCAACAGATTCATCATCCTTCTGTTTCAGCTCAAGAAACTCCTTTTCCATCTTCGTTCGAAGAATACGAGGGAAGTACTTACTGAAAAACAAGTTCTTGAACTCGTCCCATTCCATGGACTCAATTTCATCTCTTGGCCTCGTATTCTTGATAAGATTCCACCATTGATCAGCTTCACCTTCCAAACGATACACTGCTAGGATGACTTTATCATGTTCAGAACATTGAAGAACTGAAAATATCTTTTCAGTAGTACTAATCCATTGTTCAGCAACTAATGGATCAGTAGACCCACTGAAAGAAGGTGGACGCTGCCTCATGAAGGATTCAACAGAATGTTGCTCCTTCCTTTGCTCGTTTGGAAGTCCTGCATGATTTATAGCTTGAGAAAGTTGTGTGAGCATGGCTACAAGATTTTGCATTCCAGCTCCTATATCGTTTGGTTGCTCAGGGGGACAATCATTGCATTGCCCATCACATTCTGCATTAACACGGTTCCTTCGGGTTCCAGCCATCGTCTAAAACCCCAAAAGAATAGTGTGAGAGGCAAAAATCATGCTAGGGAAAACAACATAATAAAGGGGGAGTACCTTCAATATCCAACATCTTAGGTTTAATTCTATGATCGTTAGCGTAATTCTATTACTATAACCTATACGTATACTTATCCCTAGGGACATCCCTAGACATACCTTAGAAATATCTCTAGGGATCTCACTAACGTTTTCGCATCCTAGTTTCCAAAGGTTGACTAAACCTTTCCTCTGATACCAACTGTAGAGACCCGTATCTTATCGTACATGGACATTACATTACTTTTGCGGAATACTTAGTACATAACAAAAACACACACACAAGGATCGTAATAGTTTAGTGTCTTTGGAAACTCGGAACGTAATCTTCTAATCGTGGTGAAAGATCTTCAATTTCTCCCATAAAGATCTTCCCTTTTTTTTTACCTATAAACCTTTCTTTATATCCTGGGGAAAAGAAAACATAAAAGGGTGAGCTCAAATGCTCAGTAAGGGTAAACAAAAGAAATATCAATCACATCATATACAAAAGAACATAGCTTTTTTGGAAATCTTAACCTGCAAAAGAGCTCATAATATCATAACATGGGATAAATCATAGAAGTGAAAATGAGATCCCCATAATCATAACATAAAACTTGAAACTTTGTGGCATGCACACATAATCATGGAAAATCATTTCTTGTTAGTCATGACTCATTGCCAAGACTATCTTAGTGGACAAAGTCCCTTTCTGAACCGAGTTCACTCCTCGTTTCAGTCCTGTATCACTGAACCGAAATAACCTTCCGTTCCAGCCATGTCTATCTCATGAGATATAAAATCATTACCCAATGCATTGGAGGGAGACATAGGTCCCACCCATCTTATAATGAATCCTTTCTTATGTGTGCCACATAATCATAAAACGTACATCATCGCATAACACGTATAACAAAAATGGGATTTTTGAAACATCATGACATCATAAATCAATTCATATAAGATAAAGGAATTTATAAACATAATTCCATCACAACATAGTAAAAACAATGTAAAAATATGGATAGAAACAGAACCCTTTATTATCTTAGATGGAAAATAATTTTGATAAAACACTTGAATTGAATTCTTGAGGAAAATATCCTTTCTTCTTCAAAATCAATTTCTTTTCACAAAACATCATGCAATTTTAAAAGAAAGAGATTTTATTGAAAATAGTCATGAAATCTTTTAGAGGAAGCTTCATGAAAATAAGGCTTTATAAAACAGTATAAATCCGTTCGTGTCGTATAAGTTAAAAAAAACATTCTTCGTACTTTTGTCAGAAAAGTCAAAAAGTACCTCATATGAAAAACATCAAAAGATTCCTTTCATATCCTTTACTAAAAACTCATAGAAGGGTAAAATTGGATTTAAACAATTGTAGGTGGATGGAAATAATATTACATATTGAGGGAACATGGATGTGGATGATAAAATACACCCCAGTAAATACTTACGAATAAACAATCTCGGATAAAAATGAGATTGTGATATTTCCCTTACCTTAGGTCCAATTTGCTTCGTATGTGTCCGAACCTCCTGTATAATGATTTAAATAATGTCATTGACTTATTAAAGAATCATATTCATTGTTATGATATCATATATGGTTCACTTATGACATTATATTACCCGTTCTTTTGTAAATTCCATGTTAAAGAAGCGTTTTGGGTAAAATCGTTTCATTTATCGTAGGTGTTTTGACTTGTTGTTCTTGACATCATTATTACTTATATCATGATTTACTTACTTCCAGAATATAAAATATGATTTATATATATCATATATATTCAGTATATATATATATAATAGATAGATAAATAAAATGAAAAACACCGTTCATGGAGACGGTAGTCCGTACGTACGCATGAACGCTGTTTTTCTTTCCTTATTGTCTTGAAATGGAAGTAAGTAGATGACATACATATGTATATATATACATAAATCCAGTAGCTTTATAATGTCATATATTTCATTATTATTTCTTGTATATACATTATAATCATTCTTAAATGGTTAACATGGAGAATGAATCTCATCGCGTCGTGGAGACGGTATTCCGTACGTACGCACGAGCGATGATATCATTTCTATAAATATTGAATTGAATTGGAGTGGATTATACAATATATCAGAATCAATATGATGTTGTAATAACTATGTATAGTTATTCTTTACACCATTATACCCATCCATGTAAGGTGGTGGTGGAAAATAGATTACACCACGGCGTGGAGACGGTATTCCGTACGTACGCACGCGCGGTGATTTCTTTTTCCGTAGGATGGATAGATGGTGAAATAGGGTTGTTTCATACTTATAATAACATATCAGTATATTAGTGATACTGATGTTATTACTTAATAATGAAACAACCTAAGAAGAAGAAGTGGAAGAAGAAACAAAGATGAAAGTATTGGTAACGGTAATTACCTCTTCTTTGAAGTGCCTCTTTGAGACCTCCTCTTAGGGCACTAGAATTGGTCTTTGAGGAAGACCAGAACCTCTAGGATTTTTCTAGGGAAGTGGAGAAGAGATTTTGGCAGGGGTTGGCCGAGCTTGAGTGCTCAAATTGGTGTGAGGAGGAGGGGGAGGAGGTGTCCTTTTATAGGGGAGGAGAGGGGCACCTTAGGAATTCTTAAAAATATTAATTTATAATAAATCTAACCCCACTTAAAAACCTCCAAAAATGACTCATATTCGAAGATTAGATGAGATAGGGTTGTAATCTCATCAACCAATCAAATTTAGACATGTTTGGATATTATTTTAAACCTTATCAATTAGATTTAACTCTAAGTTAAATAATTTAACTTTTACCATGTCTTTTTGTTTTCTTTCACTATATGGTTAATAAACTTACTATAACATGCCAAACGAACCCCAAATTGTTTATTATTAATACATATATCCTTATCTAAGTCATTTGGCCGAACCATAGATTTTTAGGAATAAAATAACAATTAATAATATAATATTTGATTTAAAAACTATTTTGTGTCAATTTTGACACTATTTGATACATGATTTTTGTGAAAGTCATAACAGAATTATATGTTCGAACCAAGTTGATTAAATCCACACTAATATGTCATAGTAATCTAGAAAATTAGTGGAATTCATAAAAAGTCTCAAATTATATTTAGTTTGGCGTTTATAACATCAATTATGTCAATATCTCATTAATAAGATAATTACTGCATCATCTTTGTGTCATAAATAAATTAACTTATTTGATGTTTAAAAATTACAAATAAAATACCATTATGTAGGAAATTCTTTTAGCTTTCTAATGAATATTTACAATCGAATTTATCTTATGTATAACCCCATATTAAAAATGATTTACTTATTAAACATTGATTTTAACTATTTTAACCTTTCTTTAAATAAATTAATAATAAATGTCCTAATCTAATCCAAGTGGGCCTAAATGGTCATATTTTATTCCTAAGTTTGTTTTTGGTCGAAATACACTTGTCCAATAGGATTATGACATGTGTTAGGGTAATATTAATATCATATTTACCCTTAGTTACCCTATTTACTATTAACCGCGGTAAAAAAGTAAAAAGTTACTATTCACCAAAAAATTATTTTCATCTCATTGAACCACATTTTAGTCCTTGATATTAACCGTGTCTCTCGGATTTTCGAAATTCCATTCACAGAAGCGGCAAAATTAAGTTTTATGAAAAATTCAGTTTTTTTAACTACCACTTAGTAGTTTCACTATTCATCAAAAATTGATGTTTTTCAGAACAATGCCAAAATTTCATCCTAAGCTATATTTCATATTCCGAATTCAAAAATGAAGTCTATTTTACCAAATTCATAACATAAAAGTTGAATTAATTAATTTTATAATTAAATCCCGCTGTTAAAACAAATAGCGTGTTTTTAAGAAACAATATCTATCAAAAGATTGACACTTGTTTATGTCTAGTTTAAATGTGAAATTACATCCAATGACCAAAATTGTATTAAATTGTAAAAATATATTCTAAATATACTTTAAAACCACTCAAATTAAGGATTTATCACTATTAATTATTTCGATTAAAAAAGTTGTTTTTAATTATAATTTAGTAATTTTCACTATTCATCAGAATATGAAAGTTATCCGAAAAGTACCAAAATTTCACCTTAGGCTAAATTCGATACTCCGAATCCAAAAATAAAGTTCATTTTGAAAAATAAGATTTACTGGATTTCAAAAAAGTGGTTATTACTATTCATAACGGCTAGTTTTAATAATATTTTTATAGCATATCGTTGTTTAGTGAAACTCGGTATTGCGTACTACACACGCTATCGAGGAAGGTCGCGATTGCGTGTAATGCAAGTCAAGTCAAGGATGTGTGTTGTGCAAGCTCCTTTGGGTGTAGCGTACAACACAAGACATTAATAAAATTAAAAAGAATATTTTTTTATAAAATCTTGGGCTGTTACAGATACTATTGTATTAAGAGTGTAATTCCCCAACCCCAGAAGCCCAGATTTGGTGCATTATTTAAATAAATTGGCATGATTACAAGGAATCAAGTCCCGAAGGACCGATCAGTTTAGTAGTCTTGGAAAATAGATTACATACATGACCATTATATTACATTATAAAATGACTAATGACAACAACATTGTAACCTTTAGAATGAATTAATATCCCTTATCCTATCCGTACAGGTCGACCATAAAATACTTCTTCAATCCAAGGAAAAATAAAACATTGAAAGGGGTGAGTTCATATGCTCGGTAAGGATAATAATATAGAAAAAAAATTCATAAAAAAGCATAAACCATTAAGGCAATATATAAAACTAAAACCAATGCCTTTTAAAATAGCCATTAAAATAATATGGAAAATATAAAATGATATAATAAAATTTACTTATTCACATGGATATTCTACTGGTTGAATAATCATATGCAATATCAATAGCCACTTTCAAAATGATAAAATTCATAATTCCAGACTTTATAACCACATATTCAAGGCTTTGTCCAAAGACTACAAATAAGATTTTGTTAAGGCCATGTTCCAAGACACTAGTGTGTCTCATGAGACCTATCGATGCATTGAGAAGCTATTTCAGTCTCCACCCATCACTTACTAATTCTAATGAATTCCTCAAATGAAAATGATGAAACATAATCTAAACATTCTTATTAAAACTTGCATACTAAATGTCAACATTTAAACCACAAACTATGAATAGTATAAAAATAGGCCATACATAGTCAAACATAACTCATTCAATAAAATATGAAAGATGGTATTATAATAGATTATCCTCAATCAAGAATAATGAAGGATATTGACATAGTTGAAAATAATCATCAAAACTATTTGAGGGAAATATCCCTCTTTTTTCTTGGAAACATTTAAAAGTCTATGTATTTATCAAGAATCCATTTAAAGTAGATTTTTGAGTAAAAGTGTCCTATACCACATTCATATGTCAAAAAGTAATTTTAATTTTAAATCATTAAGTTCCATATAAAAAAATCCTAAAAACCCTTTTTAAAACAAGGTCATTAATGGGAAAGATTTAGAATAATAAATCATTAAAACATTTAAATTGATATTTTAGTTAGAGTTACTAACCAAAATAGAAACACTTGAATACAAATAATTGACATAATAAAAACCTTATAATATCATGAGATTAAAGGGATTCATGATATAATATATCAATGTACAATATACACTATATAGAAGTGAATTCGTGTATAATAACAATGAAGTCTCAATGGAATGTAAATTGAGATGAAATCCCTTATAAAGATTGTATCCTTAGGTTAAGAATAAATAAATAAGATAATTATATATGAAAAATATAAATACACTAAATATGATTAGATATTCAGTTTAAATCAATCATAGGACATTCACACATGTTCTTGTAAAAACAAAACCCATGACTTGGATGTTTAACTCAATGAATGCAAATAGAGTTAGGATTTCCCTTATCAAGTTCATATCAATGTCTTGAGAAATTATCAATGGAGTGATTTTGTGTATCAAAATTATATCCACACAAATGGAAGTTTAAATTACTATATAAAATATAAAAAGTGATACCACACAAAATCATGGAGTAAAATTAATCAATTAAGCATCTGTAAAGCCGAATGTGTGGAAATTGAAATTGTAAATTCCCTTACTGATTTGATAACTCACAAAACATACACCCCATGAATGAAGGATCATGCAATGAAGATTTAAATACCGATAAATTAAAATATATTACAACAATAATACAACCATGTCCAGTACATACACCACACAATAGGAAATAGTGGCTAATATAGCATGAATCTCATGGGAATAAAAAGTGAGATGAAAAACCCTAATCACATTGTAATCAATCGAGTTGTATGAAAAAAAGTTAATAAACACAAAATTAATCACATAATTCCATGAATGTATTAATAATAATTATAATATATATCAAATGGAAATATAAAATACACCACTTGCAATAAATAAGTGGCAAACAGTGGAAATCTCATAGAATTAAAAGTGAGATAAGAAACCCCTTACATTGTACTTTCTTTTAGTAGAGAGTTTTCTTAACCTTCTTTATATAGACCATAGTATGTTATTAAATTATACAAGAACCATATTAATATTTATGATATCATTCAGGATTCATTTATGAATTTATACTACCCATTTAATAATAATTTTCATGTTAAATTATCATTTCGAATAATAATTTATTTCTTTATCGTACGTGTTTTAACTTGTTACTCTTGATTGTATAACATACAACATGATATAAATACTTGAAGAATATAAAAATTTATTTATATATTATATATTTATATAGAATATAAATATTTATAATAGACATATATATGAAATGGAAACACTGTTTATGAAGACGGTAGGTCGTAAGTATGCATAAATGTTGTTTCTTTTTTCATATCGTATTGAACGGAACTAAGTGAATAAGATATGTGTAATCACACACACACACACACAGATATATATATATCTCCAGTAGAATTTTTATTTCATATCTTATATACTTATTAATAATAAATATTTTTATAATCATCGTTGAATGATGAATGTGGAAATGAATCTCATCGCTTCTTAGAGACGGTAATTCGAATGTATACATGAGCGACAATATCATTATATTGATGTTGAATTAGTATGTAATTGGATATTATATCATATATACAAAGAATAATTATCATGTTATATTTATTATTTACATCATTTATACTCATTATTATACCCATCCAAATAATGAAGTGTTTGAATAACAAACTACACCACGACGTGGAGACGGAATTCCGTACATACACACGTATGATGAATTTGTCATTTATAGGATGGACAGAATAATGAATATGGTTTTACCATTTTTATAATAACATCACAACTTATAAAATATACTGGAGTTATTATTTTATAATGGAGACAACAAAGAAAGACGAAGTGTAAGAAGAAAATAATTTGAAAGAGGTGATGATATATTTACCTCTTCTTCGGGTTCTTCCTTTTAATTTGAGAAAAAGGGATCTGTAGCCTTGCTTTCTGAATAAATTAATGCCATTAGGATGAAGGGGGGAATTTTAGGAGAATATTTGGGTAGTGTTAGCCGAGACGAATGGATTTGGAGGTGTGAAATTAAGAGAAGGGGAAGTACCCTTTTATAAGAGAGGTGAGAGTCACTTTAGAAAAATCTTGAAATATTTTTTTATAATAAAATAATTTTCGGATTCTAATGGCTCCAAAATTAATTATTTAAAGACTAAGATGGGTATGGGTGTAAAAACCTTCAACCAATAGGTTTTAGACAGGTTTAGTTCATCATATTAACCTTATCTTTTAGATTTAACTCTTAGTTAAATAGTTTGACATTTACAATGTCTCTTTGTATTTTTATATTATGTAGTTAATAAACATACTATAAAATGATAATAGAACCCCATGTAATTAATTAATGTCATATATATTATTATATAAGTCTTCCGAACAAACCATAAATTTTATAGACTATTCTATCAATTAATAATATAATATAATTTTTAAAAAACTCAATTATGTCAATTTTGACACTATTTAGTATTTGATTTTCTGAAAGCCAAAAAAATTTATCACTTTGAATAAAATTAATTTAACCAACCCTAAAATTTCATATTAACCTAAAAAATTATTTGAATTCATCAGAAGTCTCAATTTCCATTTATTTGGATATTTATAACATCAATTATTTTAATCTTTCATTAAAAAGGTAATTACTGCATCATCATTGTGTCAAAAATAAATTAAATTATTTAAAATCTAAAAATTATAAATAAAACACAATTATGAATAAAATTTTGTTATGTTTCTACGGAATCTTTATAATCGAATTTTTTTATGTATAACCCTATATTTAAAATGGTTTAGTTATTCCACATTAAATTTAACTCTTTTAACTCTTCTTTAAATAAAATAATACTAAATATCCTAATATTATCCTAGTGGAGTAAATGGGGTCATATTTTATTCCTAATATTGTTTTTGATCAAGTTATAATTATCCAACAGAATTAGTACATGTGTTAGGGTAATTATAATATCATTTTTTACCCTTAATTACCCAATTTACTATTAACTGTGGTAAATAAGAGTCAAAATATCCTATTCACCAATAATTATTTTCATCTTATTGATCCAAATTTTACCTACTAATGTCAACCGTTTGACTCTTATTTTTTTGAATCCAACTCATAGAAGCGTTAAAATTATGTTTTGTGCAAATTTGTAAATGCTTCTTGAAGCTGGTTAAAAGACGGTAAAATGTTCGATAAAATTTTATATATCTGAACATTTTATAAAATGACTCTGATGAATTACATTGAAAATATATAGGTATTATGTATCTATTTTTAAGTAAAATAAATTAAAATATAATTACTAATTATTTAAATAAAATGATGTTTTTAAATAATAACGCAGTGTTTTTCAGTATTCCCCAAAAATTAAATGTTTTCAGAAAATTACCAAAAATTTACCCTAAGCTAATTTTGATATTCTGAATTCAAAACTGAAGTATATTTTACCAAATTCAAAATATAAAAGTGGAATTATTTAAATTAAAATTAATTCCCACTGGAAAAATCAAAAAGAAGGTTTTTAAAAAGTAAAACAATCAAAATATAGGCATGTGTTTATGTCAAATTTAAATGTGAAATTAATTATAATAACCAAAATTGATCACTATAAATTATTTTGATCAAAAACGTTGTTTTCAATTAAGACATAGTAGTTTTAACTATTCATCAAAATATGAATGTTATGAGAAAAGTACCAAAAATTTATCCAAACTAAATTTTTATGTCCCTATTCTAAAGAAGAATTTAATTTTATTAAATTAAATATATAAAAGTGTCAAATAATGGTTTTACAATGGGCTCTCCATTAAAGGACGGTAAAATTTAATTTTTTAAAAAACACATATTTTATCCAGAAAAAATTAATTTGTTCTTATATTATGTCCATGAATCATATAATATGGATTTTAATATTATATAGAGTATATAAGATTCTAAATGAAGTTAATACAATTCATAATCACCTTTTGAATGGTTAGTTTGGTATGTTGTGGTGCGCTCTAACTTAGTGTTGTGTGTAGTGCAAGCTATTGAATTACATTATTGAGAAAACATACTATGAAATATTGGGTTGTTACATTCTCCCCTCTTTCAATAAATTTCATCCTCACTATTTGAATTTTTTTCAAAAATCTTAAAAATAGAAAAATACCTTTGTGGAAAACTCGCATGAGAAATTGGTTTAATAAAATTCACTCATATTAAGGGGGAAAGGGAATTGAAAAGTCCGCACAAAATTATGATCTTGATTAGTAAAAAAATGGTGGAAATTAGAGACACACAATTTAGGAAAAATATAAATATATATAGGGAGCGATTGAGGTCCACAATCACAAACAAGTGTAAAATTGAAGGCCTCAGTGCCATGAATCTAAGATGATGTAAAATATCATCGGTTCAAAAAAAACATAAGGTATTAGGATAACACATTTTTGGTTTTAAGATCCATTCCGTAATGTTTAATAAATAATTTATTCATAGAATAAGAGGAAAAAAATATACTTGACACGTAGCGTTTTATCCTTCAACTAATACCTTCCACAAACTCATGTTTCACTCTAAAAGATAATATAATTCAATTATATTCTATTTATCCTAATCATATAGGGTTCCAAAAATAATGAATTTATAATTAATTTGTAATACTATATAAAAAACTAAATTATACAAGCTAGATCATCACATAAGCTAGTGGTATATGATGCACCCTCATCACCCTTTGGTTGCAGGTTCAAGTCTCACGGCCTTGTCGGACGTGACAGGTTGTCGTCCGACCTCTGGGATGTCCTTTTTTTGGCAGTCCACGAAAAATATAAACAAATGATTTAAACTTAACAATAGTATCCAATGTCAAACATAATCGATTCCAACCTTTAGACTTATCCAAAATACTTTTGTCAAAACTCACAGTCCAAAATTTATGAATATGGGTAACACAATGAAAATCCTATTTCCACATAATAACGTGTGAATACATTCATCATGTATTATTTTAAAACACGGTAACACCCTGGATTATCATATATCCATATTGATTACATTCATTCTGCCTTATTCATTATAGAATACTAGAAATACTCATTATATCCAAAAAATGATGTAAACTACAACAATGATGGAATAAACAAACCATTATCCAGTTCCAAGGATGTCAATAATAACCAATATAATTTATCCGAATCAAAAATATATTATTCCAAAATAAATACCTCAGTATTAGGACCATATTAATGTTTTTTATTTCCTTCATCCAAGTATTTTCTAAAAAATTTAACTTTCCATTAAGTCGGTTTTCTTGGTTCCACACAATCTCAAGTCATTAATGCAATTTTACTGCAGTACAATCCTTATATACTATATAATTCTTATAACATGTACATTATTAATAAAACACCCAAATGACACAATACATTAATAACAACATAAGAACTCTTAATCATTCCTCTTCATCTTCAGTAGTAACATAACTTGATTACTATCCAATAGCATCATTTGGGGTTTACTCTGATGATTTTGACATTGATTCGCATAGTTTCCCGACTCCATGCAGATGAATCATGGTACATTTGAAACCTTTTTCTCACCTTTTCATTCATGTACATGGTGTCCTTTTTTTCCACAATTATAAAAAACTATCATTTCCTTCAAACATTTACCAAGGTTATTCTTTCCATAGTTATCAACTACGGGAAAATCCTTCTTTCCCTTATTCCCTTTATCCATCTTTCTCATTACTATCCTTTTCTTCTCTGGCATCCCTTCAATGCCATAGGACTCAGAAAATTCTTTACATATCTTATTAACACATGATATTATTTCTTTATATGAAGATAATGCGTGGAAGACTTTTTCCTTTCTAGATTTTGTCTTAATAACAAGGAAAATATAATCCTTCTTACTCATTAGATCTATCATATTGCTAGAGGTCTCATTCAATCTACTAGGTTCCATTTCTATAAAATGTCATACACTAGTTCAATTTATGAATTGAATTGTATAATTCCAACCATATAAAACAGCTAACCTAAATTGAACAGTTTAGGGATATAATCCATAATCATAAAAAAATTTCTTTTAGGAAGTATATACTCATAAACCCTTCATAGTGGTTTGTAAAGAAAACAATTATTATCCTAATAATATCCCATGGGAGTGTCATAACCAAGAGTGTAGCAAGGCCCATTGTCGTTCACCAGTTCTGTTCGAGTCTAGCTCAAATCAGTGATTCCGGGTTTTACCCCGAGGTACATCTATCCCACAGCTGCCTCTACCTGCTCGTATCTAGTCAAGAATTTATTGCTTGGAAATCTCACCAAAATCTCTACTATACCAAAATTCTAAGAATTTATTCTATAGTAATATTCAAACTCTATCTTAGGGTAGTGTTCTCTAATCATATTTTTTCAAAATCTAGTTTCCAGGGATATTTCTAAACTTCCTCTAATACCAACAGTAATTCCCCGAACCAAGAATCCCAGAGTCGGTGCATTATTTTAATACATTGGCATGATTACAAGGAATCATGTCCCGAAAGACCTATCAGTTTAGAAGTCTTATAAAATAGATTACATACATGAATGTTCCATTACATTATAAAATGACTAACAACAACAACATTGTACCCTTTTGAACACATTCAGATCCATTAGCCTATCATTACAGGTCAACCATAAAATACTTCATCAATATTGGGAAAATAAAACATAGAAAGGGGTGGGCTCAAATGTACGATGAGGATAACAATATAGCTGAAAGCTTCATAAATAAGCATAAAACATTAAGGCAACGTATAAGACTAAAACAAAATCCTTTTAAACATAAAATTTATCATAATATGGAAATGATAAACTCAAATAACTGAATTTAATTATTCACATGGATATTATACTATTCAAATAATCAGATGAATTATCAATAGCCACTTTCATAATGATGGAATGCATAATGCCAGACTTCATAACCATAGAGTCAAGGCTTTGTGCCATGACTACAAATAATATTTTTTCAATGCCTTGTGCCAATACACTTTTTTGTCTCATTAGACCTACCCATTCATCGAGGAGTTATAGCGGGCTCCACCCGCCACTTACTAAGTCAAATTCAATCCTCATATGAAAATGTTGAAATGTAATCTAAACATTTGTATTAAAAATATCATACGACATATCAATATTTTAACTACAAACCATGAATGGTATAAAAATAGCACACCCACAATCAAACATAACTCATTAAATACAATATAGAAGATTTTATTATAATAGATTAACCTCAATTGAGAATAATGAATTATATTTACATAGATGAAAATAATCATCAAAACTATTTTAGAGAAACATCCCCCTTTTTCTTGAAAACATTTAAAGGTCTCACCATCTAACAAGATTCCATTTAAAATATATTTTTGAATTAATGTATCCCATACCACATTAGAAATTTTAAATGTAATTTTAATTTTAATACATTAATGTCCATATAAATAAATCCTTAAAACCATTTTTAAAAGATGGACATTAATGAGAATTATTTAGAGGAATAAATATTTAAAACATTTAAAATTTTATTTTAGTTAAACTTCCTAACCTAAGGAAAGACACTTTAATAAAAATAATTTAGGTAATATAATCTTTATAATATAATGAGAATAAATGGATTCATGATATACTATGTAAAAGTACATTAAATACACTATATAAAAGTGAATTGGCGTATAATTACAAATAAGTGTCAATGGAATGTAAATTGAGACGAAATCTCTTATAAAGACTGTATCCTTAGGTTAAGAATAAATAAATTAAATAATTATATGTGGAAAATATATATATACTCAATATTATTGGATATTAATATTATATAAATCTGAGGACATTCACATATATTCTTGTAAGAACAACACCAATGACTTGGAGGCTTAACTCAATGAATGGAAATTGAGTAAAGATTACTCTAATCAAGTTCATATTAATGACTTGAGAAATTAACAATGGGGTAATTGTGTTTTTCAAAAGTATATACACACAAATAGGAGTGTAAATTACTACGTAAATAATAAATAGTGATTCCACACATAATCCTGGAGTAAAAATAATCAATGAAGCATGCATAAAACCAAATGAGTGGAAATTGAAATTGGAAATTCCCTTACCAATTTGGTATCTCACGACACATAAAACCCATGTAAGAAGAATCATACAATGATGTTGTAAATACAGATAAATTAAATTATATTACACCATGAATACATTCATGGTCTGTACATACACCACACAATAGGAAATAATGGCTAATATAGATTGAATCTCACTGGAATAAAAGATTAGATGAAATGCCCTTATTACGTTGCAATCAATCAAGCCGTATGAACAAAAGTTAATAAACACCAAAATAATCACCTAATACCATGAATGTAAAGAAAATCATGATAATATACATCCAATTCAAGTATAAAATACACCACCTGCAATAAATAAGTAGAGAACAATGGAAATCTCACGGAATTAATAGTGAGATAAGAAATCTCTTACGTTGTACATTCATTTAGTCAAGGGTACATTTAACCTCATGTATAAAGACAATAGTATGTTATTAAATAATACCAGAACCATATTAATATTTATGATATCATACATGATTCATTTATGACTTTATACTACCCATTTAATAATAATTTCCATGTTAAATTAACATTTCGGTTAATAATCGCTTTCTTTATCATATGTGTTTTAAATTGTCACTCTTGATTGTATCACATAGATCATGATTTAAAGACTTTATGAAAATAAAAAATTATTGATATATCATAAATATTTATAATATAAATATGTATAATAGACACATATATGAAATAGAAAACACTATTTTTGGAGATGGTAGGTCGTACGTATGCATAAACGTTGTTTCCGTTTTCATATCGCATTCAACGGAACTAAGTTAATAAAATAAATATAAGTGCCTACATAAATATATATATATATATCCAGTATAATTATTATTTCATTTATTATATACTTATTAATAATATATATTTTTATAATCATCGTTTGATGGTGAACGTTGGAATGAATCTCATCGCTTTGTGGAGACTGTAATCTGTACGTATGCACAAGCGGCAATATCATTATATTTATGGTAAAATTATATGTAATTGGATGTTATATCATATATAATGATTAATTAAAATTTTATATTTATTATTTACAACATTTATACTCATTATTATACCTATCCAAATAATGAACTGTTTGAATAACAAACTACACCACGGCGTGGAGACGGTAATCCGTACGTATGCACGTATGACGACATTGTCATTTATAGGATGGATAAAATAATGAATATAGTTGTACCATTATTATAATAACATCACAGTACATATAAGATACTGGAGTTATTATTTTCGAATGAAAACAACAAATAAAGAGGAATTGGAAGAAGAAAATAATTTGAAAGAGGTGATGAAATATTTACCTCTTCTTCGGGTTCTTTCTTTTGATTTGATCAAAAGGGATAATTAGGTTGGCTTTCTGACCCAAGTAAGTCCTCTAGGATGAAGGGAAGAAATTTTTTAGGATATTTGGGTAGGTTTTGGCTAAGCCAAATGGATTTTGTGGTGTGAAATTAAGAGAAGGATAAGTACCCTTTCAAAAGAGAGGTGAGGGTCACTTTAGGAAAAGCCTTAAATATAATTTTATAATAAATTCAATTTCAGTATCTAATGGATCAAAAAATTAATTTCATAAAGGATAAGGTTGGGACGGGTTGAAAATCTCTCAACCAACAGGTTGTATACTGGTTTAGGTCCTCATATTAACCTTATCATTTATATTTAACTCTTAGTAAAATAGTGTGACATTTACCATGTATCTTTGTATTTTTATATTATATGGTTAATAAACTTACTATAAAATGATAATAGAAGCCCAAGTGGTTCATTAATGTCATATATATTATTATATAAGTCTTTTAGATGAACCATATAGTTTTAGGACTATTATATCAATTAATAATATATTCTTTGTTTTAAAAACTAAATTATGTCAATTTTGACACTATTTAGTATTTGATTATTTTTAAAGCCATAAAAACTTTATAAAATTGAATAAAATTTATTTAACCATCCCTAAAATGTCATATTATCCTATAAAATTAGTGTAATTAATCATAAGTCTTAATTTACATTTATTTGGATATTTATAATAACCATTATTTTAATCATTCATTAATAAGGTAATTACTGCATCATCATTTTGTCATAAATAAATTAAATTATATAATATCGAAAAATTATAAATAAAATACCATTATGTATTAAAATTTTTTATATTTCTAATGAATATCTATATTTTAATTTTTCTTATGTATAACCATATATGAAAAATGGTTTAGTTATTAAACATTGAATTTAACTCTTTTAACGATTCTTTAAATAAAATAATAATAAATGTCCTAATCTTATCCATGTGGACCAAAGGGGTCATATTTTATTTATAAGGTTGTTTTTTATCGAATTAAACTTATCCAATAGAATTAGTACATGTTTTAGGGTAATTATAATATTGTTTTTTCCCTTAATTACTCTATTTACTTTTAACTGTAGTAAATAAAAGTCAAAAGTTGCTATTCACTAGAAAATACTTTCATCTTATTGAACCCAATTATAATTATTGATTTCAACTGTGTCTCTCATATTTTTAAAATTAAACTCACATAAGTGGTAAAATTTTGTTTTATGCAAATTTGGAAATGCCCCTAGAAGGTGGGTAAAAGACGGTAAAATGTTTGATAAAATTTTATATATCAAATCTTATTATAAAATGACCCTAATGAATTATGATGAAAATATATAGGTATTATGTATCTATTTTGACCTAAAATAAATGAAAATAAAACAACTAATTATTTAAATAAAAAATCAGTTTTAAATAATAACGCATTGTTTTTCACTATTCATCAAAAATTAAATGTTTTCAGAAAAATACCAAAACATTACCCTAATCTCATTTAGATACCCTAAATTTAAAAATGATTTATATTTTACCAAATTCAAAAAATAGAAGTCTTATTTATTAATTTAAAATTTTTTCCTATTTTCAAAACCGAATAGCATGTTTTTAAAAAGTAAAAACTATCAAAATATTGACATGTGTTTTTGTCAAACATAAATATGAAATTACTTATAATAACCTACATTCTATTAAATGATAAAAATATAATCTAATTATAATTAAAACCCATTCAAATTCATAATTTATCATTATAAATTATTTCGATTAAAAAATCTGTTTCCAATTAAAACATAGTATTTTTCACTATTCATCAAAATATTAAAGTTATTAGAAAAGTAGCAGTATATTATCCAACCTAAATTTTTATGTCCTTCTTGTAAAGAATAATTTAATTTCATCAAATATAACATATAAAACTGTCAAATATTGGTTTTGAAAATAGTTCTCCATTAAAAGGTGGTAAAATTTCATTTTTGGAAAAATACTTCTTTTATCCAGAAAAAATGAATTTGTACTTATATTATGTATAATAAACACATAATATGGATGTAAAAATTATATATATTATATAAGATTAAAATTTTAGTTAATACTATTCATAACCTCCTTTTGAATGGTTAGTTAATTATGTTGTGGTGCGCTCGAACACAGTTTTGTATATAGCGCAAGCTATTAAATTACTTTAATGAGATGATGTACTATGAAATATTGGGGTGTTACAAAAATTATAGGTAGTTATAGATGGTATCATTGAGAAAAATAATCTATAATTTGGAAATAGGATGAGAAAAACATTAGTGCGGATCCCAAATATATGTCTAAGGAAAAGTCAAGGAATAGGAAAAATTCCTAGAATTTTGGTGAAGCATGGAGTGAGTAGTTTCCAAGAAATTATGTCCATTTATGGAAAATAAATGTGTATGTTTATCTAGAAAAATATGTACCTAGAAGAAATAAATATGTAAACTACTCATTTGGATATGTCAAGATTATCCCCTTATATATAAAAATGCATCTTGTTGAACACCTGGATTGACACTCCTATGTGATATGATTTATAAATTATAAAACTCATTAATAAAAATCATAAATGATTTGAATAATTTCTATGATTGAAATTATTAAGCCTAAATTATCATATATTAAAAACGTATTTTAATGATTTATACATCCTTTAATTAGTTATTTAGGATTATGTGGTTTCATTATATGATTATTTTTTCTCACACAATTATCTTTTGTTTTAGTCTATGGTTAGAACCCAAAGGAAACATTTTAATTCTGAAAAAATATACAATGAGATACTTTTTCTTTTGAGAAATAAATATTTATAGGAGAAGGAAAATCATATTGTAATACTCACACAACATTTTCTGTCTATGAGTCTCTCTAAATGTACAAATGATCAAATTAGAGAACAATTTTTTTAATTCCTTCGTGAGGAAACATCCACCTTTTTTAATGGTTCATAAGATATACTTGTTTTTGACAAATTGATCAATACCTTTAAAATGATATTTTCTATTCTCTAGGGGTTGTAACATGAAAAAGTCATTTTGGACATCAATTGTTTGGAACCCGAAGAGGATAAATAGTGGACTCTTATCATTAATACAAGGAAATATGATCAAATTGACTCAATTGAGTGGGATGAGTTTCAAAGAAAATTTTTCAATATTTTAATTCCTTTTATTCTTTATATTAAATAAGGGAATTAATTTGTTAAGAAAAATTCTAATGGTGATTAATCTGTTGGTAACAATGAAGGAAGTTTTTTAGTCTTTTAATTTATGATTATAGTATAATCATCTAGCCTAAATGTATGGTTGATTAATTCTTCAAGGGTTTGAAAATATTTCTTGAAGGGAGATTTCAATAAGGTACTTTGGTAGCTCGAAAGAAATAATTATTTATTTTATCAAGGTGAAAATGGATATTGAAATTACTAACCTATCACATGGTTTTGATAATAAAATAATGTTGTAATTAAAATAAAACTCGAAAAACAATGTATAAAACAATATGATATTTCCTCTATGATCAAAGTGTGGAAGGAAACATAAAGGAAAATGTATTAAGGGGACTGATAAATGTTTCATGAGTAGAAAGTAAGGTCATCGAGAAGCTAATTGATGATGTGATTGGAAAAATTTAACAAATTATGTGAACATAGAGAAATATATAAAAAATGAACCACCCAAACTCCATTGATTCGAATTAAAGTAGTATTGGGATTATGTGAATAAATTCCCCAATCTAATGGATAATTAGGATAATAATCCACCCCAACCACTAATTTTATTGGACAATGATAAAGGTACTCCAATCACATAATTTGTAGTAATTATTGATAATTAGGGAACACTTATATGATACTCCTTTGTTGAGAAATTCCTGTTTTATTTTATAGGAATTATCACTATGAAAATATTATTTGTCATCATTTAGTGGGACTTGATAGGATTAAAATAATTTTTTTTCTCTCTGTATAGATTCTCTAATAATAAAATTACATTTTATATTCTGAGTCTACTTATTATCTTCTATAATTGCAAGGAAAACACCATAATTATAATTGGAATGTTTTTGGTCCATGATATGAGATTATTCAACGTATAAAGTGTGAGTTATCTTTATAAGTAATATATTCCTTCAGCTAATATTTACATAAGATTTATAGATACAATTAGAGGCATATCAGTTTATGTTTAATCATATGTTTAATGTATTTTAAACCCCATTTATGGTTTTACGTGATGAGAGTTAATCAAGATTAAGGATATTTTGGTTGACATGTATATTTATACAGCACTTTGTTTTCGTATATATTTTAGTGAAAAAAAATAAGAGCAGGAATGGATGTATATTTTCAATAAATAAGATTAATGGTATTGAAAATCATTATGTTTTATATTATCCTTAATGTTAAGGGAGTTATGGGTTATTGTAATTTGAGAATGTAATAAGAATTATTATAATTCATTTTTGGGAAAAGGATGACCATAATTTTGGGAGACATCTTGTCACATCTGCCAAGGATGTGGGTCTTGAACCCCTAACCAATGGATGACAAGGGTGTAACACCTACTACTATCCTAAATGAAATAATTTTTTGTTGGAACCAGATGATGAGAGATATTGTCGAGTATGTATCTCAGTTATTAGTATGTCAGTAAGATATAACAAAGAGGCAAAATACTAATGGGATGTTACAATTATTACACATACCAGAATAGAAATATGAAAACATCATCATGGATTTTTTCATCAGACTCCCCAAAACATCTAAAGGGACAATCCAATATGTGTTATTTTTAGTCACTTTAAAAATTCAACACACTTAATTTCTATCATAGATTTTTTCACTCAGTATCTAATTACTATGTTATAAAATAAATAAGTTTTCATGTTTTATGGAGTACCACATTCTATTGTATTTGATCGAGAACTAAGTATTACCTCCATGTTCATGTGAAGTCATCAGTAAGCTCTTAATATAGGGTTATGTTTCAACAATATGTATCATCCCCATAGAGATAGTTAGTCTGAGTGAACAATTCAAACTCTAGAGTATTTGGTGAGAACTTTTTTTATGGATTTTTATGGGGGTTGGGATGAACACCATCCTCTTGTTGAGTTTTTATACAATAATATATTTCACTTGAGTATTCATAAGGCTCTTTATGAAGAAATAAATAGAAATAAGGGCATAAATCAAATTTTCTCGGATAATTTTGGAGAAATAATGATATTTGGATTTTATCTATAATATAATATGGTAGTGAATGTCAGATCCATTCAATAGAACATCAATGAAGCTCAGAGTTGATAAATATGTCATACTAACAATCATCGTTGTGATCAAGAATTTGATGTTACCTTAAAGGTGTTTCTAAAAATATATCCATGGATGAAATTATTGACATCTTGAAATAAGGGAAAACTACAATTTTCTTATTGTAATCCATTTGAAATTATTGATTGTATCAGGATATGTTCTTAATTGGCATTTCCAATGAACCTCTCTCAAGGTCATGATGTGTTCCCTATATCTCTCATAAAAACGAACATACCTCATCCATCACATATACTAAAATAAGAGGTCATACTATGACAAATTTATCTTTCTTATGAATAAAAACCAGAAAAAAATTTTGATCATAGAAATTTTGATGATTAAATAGTACCACACACATGGTTATAGATTTATTGAGAAACCACTGATTTGATGAAGCAATGTGGGAACCTGAGGATGTGATGAGGTATAATTATCCTTATGGTTTGGTATTTGAGAGATGATTTTTGATGGAGAAATTAATTTTAAGGATGGTTAAAAGGTAACACCACATTTTTTATGAAATTTATATTCAAATAAATTTAATTTCATGGATATCTTGTGTTACGCGCAACACCAAGGTTTAACGAACCACAATTTACTACTTATATTATTTTTTATATATGACCATTAGAACCTTGATGTTAAACTTGTTGGTATGAATATAAATATACACATTTTAATATTTATTTTTAATGGTTTTATATAATGTAAAAATATTGGTAAAAATTAATTAGTTTTTAGTAGTCTTTATATGTTTCGAAAATATTATTCTATCAAAATAAAATGTTTTTATATTTTTTGTAAACAAATAATAAAAGTAATTTTTTAAACTTTTCATTAATTTATTTGAAAAATAATATTATTTTTTAAATCTAGATATCAAAATTACACTTGTGTGAATTTTTTAGATTTTTCTATAAATATTCCCTTTTTAATGAATAGTATAAAAACCCATTTTTATTAAAAATAACAAATTATTTTACACTATTTATATGATATATATTCTTTTAAGGTAGTTTTAAGTAAAATTAAATCAATTATATCATTATTAATACAATTAAGTTCATTTTAATCAATTTTATATTGAATTTTGATACAAAAACATTCTATATATATGAAAATGTTCTACTTGGAAAACTTTTTTTCATTACATCTGAAGGATTAATTATAAGTTAAATTTTTTCAATTAAGTGAATTGAATTTGAAAAAAAATTTACCTGTTTTTAATCATCAAAAATAATATTATATTATACTTTAAAAAGAATTTTTGGTCAAATTGTAGAGTTAAAGTAGTAAAAAAATTAATGCAGTTAACGTTAAAACAGGTTTATTGAGTGGTTACACTAAACAGTAAAGTGGTACAATAACCTATAAACATGAAAAAATACAATTATATTTAATATTTAAAATATATATCATCTATGTATTGATAATGATACATGTTGGTTCCTTTTTTAAGTTTAAAGAAGGGTAAAATTTTTCATTTCAAATCATTGTTAGTGTGTCCTCTTCCTCACCAATAAAAAGAAAACCCCCTCTAATCTCCTCCTCAGACATCCAAAACAGTTTTAATCAGAAAATAAATTCCCAAATATCATTCTTAATTCTATAAACACATATTATAGTTCTTATGATAATTAATAAACCATCTTAAAATGATTTGGTGTTAACCTAAGGAGGATTACCTAAGAAGAGGTATCATTCTTAACCGAGTGTTTTTATTTTTTTTATTCCTAAAAATCCAAAAAATATCCTTTAACTATTATTATATAATAAAAAAAATATCCACTACATAATATGATATTATTATGTTAATTACATAACTTTCATCCATCTCCTATTATAATAAATATGTAATTAAATCATCGATCGTGTGTACAATGGACAACATCCCTATGAACTGATGTAATTTTTTTTCCACCACTACCGATAACTGATAGATATATTGATGTATTTAATGATTATATAATATATTTATTAAATATTTTTCCTCTATTAATTATAATATCAAATATACCTTCTTACCTTCCAATCATTTGGAAGAGGATAACATTTCTCATGTGTATGTGTGGACTACTGCCTCCACAAAGTGATGTGATATGTTTTTCATTAACATTTCAAATGGAGATTTATGTGGATAGGATAAGTTAATATTTATGATATATATGATTTGAAAATTGTTTTTTATGGTGATATAATTTTTACCATTATTTTTTTCCACCCGTCATGAAAATAGAAACAGTATTCTTGCGTACATATGGCTTTCTGTATCCAAGAACATTATAAGTCATTTTCTCTATATATAATTAATGAATTAAAATAAATAAATATGTAATTTAGATTTATTATATTTATATAACATTTAATGTTCTATATATTTCTGAACCATAATCAAATTTAAATGAAAAAATATAAAAAATAATGATACATGAAAAACAAATCAGATATTACCTGAAACATGATTTTATTAAGGAATTATTAATAAACATGTAATCAATGGGTTTAAGTAAGTAATATATGGTATAATTTATTAAATTAAGGTTCTGAAATATACATCTAATTAATATTTTCTTATTATATATAAGGTTCTAATATTTATGAAGGAAGTTGATACCTAAAGTAAAGGAATTTCGAATCAAATTTTCTTCTTTGGGACTTATGTTGTATTATGAACATATCTTATATTCGGAGGTGTATATAATGATCCATTAATGTTTAATATCTTACATCTACTAATTTTCATGATATTAAATTTCTCATGTGTTGTTATTTATTAATGGGAATTATGATTCAAAAGTTTCAAAAATGATAAGGGATTTTCATCCCAATTTGTTTTTCTGTGAGACACATTCCATATTCACTACTTTTTTCTTTCATATACTGTATATAATAACAATGAATTTATTTTATGAATAGTATTATTATTTTTATGGGAATATATATATAAATTTATTTTTATCTTATGTATTATGATTCAAGGGTTACCAAAGTTGTATGGTTTTGATGTTATATTCTGATTGTTTTTTGGGGTTATTTAATATTATGCATCCAATTATATGATATAATTACAAAATTCTCATAAAACACAATAATTTTCATCATCTATGGTTATTTATTGAAATTAACTGTTTCCAATTCATTTTAATATCAATATGTACTCAAGTTTCTAAAATAATCTTCTTATGGTAAAAATCCAAATTTACTTATCTTTTCAGTTGAAAAATGTTTTCTATCCACCCCATGTTTTCCAAAAAAAATTTAGAAATTTTTTTATATTTTCCAATGTTTTTTTAAATAAATTTTTACCCATGATTTAATTTTTATGAAATCCATTATAATTAATATTTTTTTCATTTTATGGATAAGGATCTTTTGAATTTTAACCAAAAATATGAAAGGATTATTTATTTTATCTTATACAACATGAATGGTGTTTTCTACCATTATGAACACTTAATGATTTAAATGATAATTTACAAGTATCAATGGTTATTTAAAAATATTAGTTAAACTTTTGTAAATTTTTGTATATTTTATATATTTGTTTTCATAATTTTAAGGTTGTCTTCTTTAAAAAATGTTCCATGTAAACTTTTAAATTCATTTTCCATCTATGATGACTTATTTTGAGGTTAATCAAGATTTATTAGAGATATTTTCCAATGAAACCATCTTTATTATTTCTCTAGATTGTTTATATTAATGAATAAAAGATTTTTTTGAAACATGTTTCATTCCACATGTTATGTAATGATGAAATCTTTATGAGAAATATTTACTTTCTCTAGGGAATGCTTTGATGGATATCTCATGATATTGTGGCACAAAAATGTATGGATTATGTAATGAGTAGGAAATGTGTCTTGCTAAAATTAATTGTGTAATTATGTATGTTCTAGGATGTCAAAGGATACATTCGAGGTCATCCCAGGGAAAAAAGACGATACATGGGAGGTTATCCCATTCAGGAAATAGGGTATATGAGAGGTCATAAAAATTCATAAATAGGTTAAATGGGGGGTTATCCAAAAAATAAAAGATAGAACATGGTAGGTTATCCCAACACTAAATCAAGTACATGTGTGGTTATCCCAGGACTACTATGTTTTTTTGTATCCATGATATTTGACTTTCTATTCTTATTTTCTTGATAAAAATCTATGTCCTATGACACTGTTACGCTCTCATGGCTCGTGTTATTTGATTTTTTTATGAATCATGTCTTATAAACTACCTAGATTAAATACATGAATCATTTTTATTATCTATTACATACATGTTATGGTTTTAAAAAGTTCCTCATATGTTCTCATACACAAATCCCATGTTATGTTGATATATCATTTTTCTACCTATAGTGAGTATTTGAACACACCCTTCATAATGTTTATTTTTCCTTGGTTGTGAATAAAGGTATTATATAAAATATTACTAAAAAAGGGTTATAGTCATGAATAACTTATTGGGAGATTATATAGCACACTTAAGGACAAATTATTTCTATGTCTAGGTTTCCAAAGGAACTAGACCAAAACAATTCTGACATGGATCACAATGTTTTGTAATGAATATTTTTCTATTAATATATAATATTATTATATGAAAATATGTGCCGCTATAACAGGTGGTTGGGTATATCAAAAAAAATCATGTACAATAGAGAAAATAGACCATACGAAATCATATGTGAAACATGACATGAAACTAATGATACATAATTACATAATGATAAAATTAATATAATCATGAGAATAACCTAAAAATACCATGACGTGACCCCATAAGTACTCATTTCGGAACCATATACCGGCATATCGATGTGATCCTATATCCAATTAATAACATACTTTTTGATACTAGCATAAACGATGGCACAAACCACCATGTCCATTCTTTTACAATAGATTATTTAGACTTTAAATTCCAAAAATTAGTTATTCTCTCTCAAAAAAATATGAGAATTAGGATCATGTTTCATTAGTAATAGAAAGGTGATGTGTCCAACACACATATAACCTCTCAACCATAAAAAACATATTCCAATGTGCATTACACACATTCCTTCCAATATTGACACCATCCATGTGAATACCATCTATAAACTAGAGGACCTTCATGGGGGTTTTCACATCCATCGAAATAATTTAATGGTACCAGTCATTCCTTGTTGTTTGAAATCCATTAATCATTTTCAAGGAAAACATATTTATTCCAAAAAAACATCTGAACCCCAAGGTGATAGACCAACTTCTTAATTAAATATGTCAAATGGGAGACTATAGTAAACTTTGGGAAACTAAACATGAAAAATTGTTTGGAAAATTGTTTGGAAATCCTAAAAGAATTTGATAAGAACAATATTTCTAAATTCAGAATAATATGTAATTTTCATTTATATTCATGAATAGATATATATATATATATATGAGAATCACATGTTCATATTGATATACACATATCATAAATAAGACAAATATCATGAAATACAAAATTCCACTAGCCACCCAATTTTCACAAAAACATCAACAGGGAAAACCATATAGGAAACTCCCTAAATAATTTATAAAGGCCACCTAAAAAATTATCAAAAATATAAAATACATATACTTTGAACACATATAATAAAAAATATAGAAATACTTTGAAGTAACCATAGTAGTCAATCCACTATAAAAAAAATTAATTTAATTTATAAATCAAAGATATGAAGAACACTATTAATAATTGACTTATAAAATCTCAAGAATAACTTTGAATGTATTAGAAAATAAATGGATGGAGAAACATACCTCAATTGTGTGAAAATCCAATAAAACCTTGGAATCAAGAAAAACAAGGCCCAAGAGAGATACCAAACACCTTAATATCAAAAGAAATAACTCATATAAGCCAAACGTTACATTAGTATTTGGCCAAGAGAGAACCCAAAAAATATAGAAATAATAAAATATACATGAAAACGAGTCCAAGATCCATGGAAACATAAAAATATTTGATTAGGAGAATGAAACCATGGATGAGAGGTATGTAAGAGTGGTTTTGGATCCACTTAATGTGAAAATACCAACTCGGGTGTGAGAGGCTTTGGTGGGGTTTTATGTATAGGATAGAAGAATATGAATTTCCTGTTTTATAGATTCGAGGAAAGTCAATAGGTTAGTCTGCATAGACTAACAAATTGTGTGCTAACTATACACACCATACTAGAAATAAATACAAGTATTGTACAGTTTAGCTGAATGGTTTGGAGACCATCCACCAACTCTGCAACCTCTTTTAAAAAGAAAATCTACCCTTGCATGGTTTGGATACACGGTTTCAAAGTAGTTCACCAAACCTGAAAATGATTTATGTCAAAAAGTATTCAAAAACTTCACACTTTCAACATGATTTCCTCTAACCAGGATCAATTCATGTTTAAACTCTCACACACAGCAAGAATGTTGCATGATTACTCTTGAGAACTGCATTGTTTTGGGTAAGATGTAAACTACCTATGTGATAAAAAACATACTAGAAGAAAATGAACTGAAGATTACCCTTTTATCATATAGCTTATTTTTTTCTTATAAACTATGCGTGCTTACTGTGAATAGATACAAAAACCATCCCAAATTTCCAAAACTCAAAATCTCTCCAAAATTGAACCTAAAAATCAAAAACAAGATCAAAGACATAGAAATAGTTAAAATAATAAGGGAAAATAATATAGGGTGTGACACAAAGATTCAAATTTATGTAAAATTTTTTATTCACTACTCTGAGAAGATAATGATTGTATTCCAATAGTATGAGGTGACCATTAGGATTTTATTTAGGTGACCCATTTTTCATGTGGGTGAATCCATTAATAGATCATCAATAGTTGTGGAAGATAGGAAAGATATTGTTAATATTTTTTGGACTGTTTGAGATTAATAATCATGTTATAATAGTTTCCTATGGTTTGGATTTTCTACTATAGTATATGTAACAACTTGAGTATTTATAAACCTTTCTAAAAAAAATTTAATTTCTTTGATAGCTTGTGTGACATGGAACACTAGGTTTTAATGAACAAAAATATACTATTAATATTATTATTTAAATATGAATGTCATAACAGTGATTTTAGATATGGACTTATGAATATAGATAAACAAATTTAAAGAATATAGAATAATTTTTTTATATAAAAACATATTGATTAAAAAGGACTTATTTTTTATAATGTTTTTAAATGTTTCGAAAATAAAAATTTCTAAAAAAAATATTGATTTTTTTGAACAAATAATTATTTAAATATTATCAAATTTATAAAATATACTTGTCAAAATTATCTTGGAGTGAAATTATGAGAATTTTCTACAAAGATTATGTTTTCAATGAATAGTAAATAAACTTATTTTTATTGAAAAACTAAATTTTCATTTAAATAACTTACTATATCCATTTAATTTTAATATGATTTTAAATGTAAAATTAGTTCAATTATATATTTATTATTGTAATTTAGGTCATTTTAATCAATATCATTTTGAATTTTTATTTTAAAACATTATATAACTATGATGATTTTCTCTTTGGAAAGCTGTTTTTTCATCACGACTACGGGTTTAGTTTTAAATTTAAAATTTTCACTTAAGTGAATATAATTTATAAAAACATATTGAATATATATTTTAACGATTATTAATATTATATTTTATTGTAAATATAATTTTTTAATCTAAATTAATAAAAAGAAGTAAAATTTAAAAATTATGGTTAATGTTTAAACGATTTTCCTAAAGGTAAAATAAAAATATAAATGTTAAAATGGCCAATAAAATTGTCCCAATTAAAATTTTATGACCATATTTCAACCTCATATCATATAAGTATCTATAATTATCCATTTGGTTTCCTTGTAAAATCTTTAAAATTTTTACAATTACATTTCTTCTCAAAACATTCATGTGTGTCATTTCCTCTATTTGTGAATGGTAACCCCCTATCCCCCCTTTACCAACTTAAATACCACTTTGGTTTTAAAATGAACCATAAAAATTAATTTTTTATTACATCCCACATCCTAAAGTCCTTATATTTTATTAGTTCACCCTCTTAATAAATAATTTGGTGTAAATATAAAGGGGTTTTCTAATGAATAGGTTCAGTCCTTAACAATTACTTTTCATTTTATTTATTACACTAACTCCATAAAAGATTTATAATATATGATGATATAATAATATATATAAATATAACATACACTAATATTTTATTGTTTTATTTTAATTATCTATATATAATTATTTTTCTATAAAATGGGAAATGAAACAGTTGATTCTGTGTACGACAGACTACCGCCCCACAAACCGAAGTAATTTTTTTCCACCACTACCTCTCATGGATGGAGATAACGACGGATTTAATGTTTATGTATGATATTAATGACATTTTTATACTTATGGATTTTTAATATGACATTATAATACTTATATTTATTCCCATGGGAAACGATAATGTCACTTTTGAGTATGTGTGGACCACTGCCTCCATGAAGTGAAGTGATGTGTTTTTTATTTTATTTTGAATTAAAAGGTAAAATATATGTTAAATTAATATTTATTATATATACAATGTAAAAATTATTCTGGTAACTTTCCAGACCCTAGTGGCAATGAATCGTGCTATAAGCCAAGTTGGCCACATAATGTCAAGCGCATCCCCCTGAACACCAGAGCCTTATGATAGTGGGAGAGGTACTTGGGTGGGCCTATGGGGAGATTATTCCCTCATATATCATATAATTAATTGGGGTAAATAATATATATTAAATAGTAGGTGCATAATCATAAATAGACAAAAGCATAAGTAAAGTAGTAAACCCAATATTATCTATAAGAAATCTGTAGAAGAAATAAATATCAATAATAGATTCAATTTAAATGATTCCATTTCATATATATATATAATAGAGTGTATTGGGGAACAAGGTTATAAACATATACAAGATGTTATACAAAACTAGAAAAATACCAAATAACTACTATATCGAATTTTGATCATTGGCTAGGTCCACTTCTCCCAAATCTCCATCTGAAGCAGCAATAAAATCAAGCATCAGAGGTATAATGCTTCCATTTATCAATGTATATGATAATAATGTCTTCTTAGGTACCAAATGGATCCCAATAAAGGTGTGTTATATAAATCGTAGTAGGTCGGCACCCACAGTGTCTAGCCCTTTCCATTTTGTGTTATGAGTAGATAATTGTTCTCTAGATATAGTAAATACAGTGAAATAAATAAATAATGCTTATTAACCTTGGTTTATGTTTCTAATTGAACACTCATATCATTCCAGTTAATTCATCCTAGGGAATATGTCTGAAAATGTACCTTATTTTCGCATAATATGTATAAAATAGATAATAGTTAATAGAGAATCCAAAAAGGTATACCCCCATGGTTGGGCTTTGGCTTGTGGTCAAATTCAAATGTCATAATCCATGTTTATTGTGGAAGTTTGAGAGAATCATAAAAAATCATAAGATACTACAAGAAATAATAAAGGGTTTCATCTAATATGAATAATAAATCTAATAAATCAGTCCTTCAAATCCAGAGCTGGAGTCCCATGCCCATCTAAGGCGATCTAAAAAATCCAAAGTGTCTATGTGGGAACATCCAAATAACCCAATACAACTGATTCCCTCTAAAGAGACCCATATATCATCCCTTGTATCACATAGGGATGGTGACTCTAATCCCATGCCAAATATCTCATAAAGGGTATCGGGTATCACCCATGGAATGGAATAGCCATCTTTCTAACGTGGTTTTTCCTTGATTTCTCACCTTGGGAATATGCCTCAGTCACAAGTATAAGTAATTCCACCCAAGCAGCCCATACCTGGGACGCCAAAGCATCACTCATGGTACAACGATTCGTAAACAAATGAATACGTGGAGTCAAACCATATATCCTTAATATGGAACTCATGTTCTCTCTCAGCCCATATCAAGTGATCCATATCAGACAAGTCATTTTTCATGATAAGGAATATATATAAGGACATTCCAATAATATCCCATATCAATAACATTTCTACCATGCTAGACAATCAACAATGGAAATTTTCACAAAGAAAGGCATAAGGCATTTCTGAAGTAAAATTCATGAGTATGAGTCATAGGCAACAAAGCATATCATATAAATAATATCATGTCGTCACTTTTATTACACAATTTCAATCCAATGAGATTACAAAATAATGGAATATAGAAAAAGAATATATAACCATATTAACATGTATTTATCATGCCTCTTACCATATGTCATTAATGACATCTCAATTCCTCAATCTATCAATCTTGACCAGGCATATAATGTTATTCAAACCAAGAATATGGTTTAATCCATATGCACTAGATAGGGAAAGCCACAATTTATAACATGAATTCTTGAAAAAAATAAGGCATTAAGAACAATATGAGGGATGGAGTGCAATGAACATGGCATATAATAATATCAATAAATGAAAAATCATAATAAAAAATGAATTAAATAAATTCATGAGTGAATAGAAAAACATATGTGAAATTGAAAAGGAACATCAATCATGCCAATGGTTTTTGGAATTACACATGGTTCAATCAATTATAATCAGGAAAAATAATTCTCAAGGGTTCCAATTCATGATTTCTTACTCATCAAAAATCAATTAATCAATTCTTAACATTGATCCAAGGTGAAATCCCACTCAAAGAATAAAGAAGACTTGATCCATTTATGTTAACACACACAACGGGGTTGATAAAGGTAAAGAAATACCCTTGGATGGGTTTCTACACAAGAAAACGTCATGATAGACTTGGTAAAACATTTTTACTAAGGCATTACATGAAGGTTCCATTGAGTGACATAATAGCGCGATATCAAGAAGGGACAAAATCGGTTGGAAAACGAGTATACACCCTACCTCATAGTTTTAGTAAATCACATGCATAGTAACAAGACTTGATCTAACATAAAATGTATGAAATCAGTTGATTTAATAAATCACCCAAAATTGTTTAAACAAATGTTGCGCCAATCTAGCACAGTAGATGGAAGAGGAACCGTGGAATCGAAGATAGTGGACGAGAGATAATCCCAATACATGTCTGTAGCTTCCAATAGTGAAGGAAATAGTGAATATTTGAAGGGGCGATCTCAAACCCCCAATAGAGTTGAGGAGGAGGGTTTTTTTACCATGTAGGAGGAATAATCCTACTGTAAATATATGTTAAGGAGATAAAATAAGGGTTAAACAATAAATAGGGAAAATTTTGTAATTTCACCCTCCCCGCCAAGCATTATGCTCAGTTTGGATGCATGGTTTGGCCAAACAGTGCACTAATTGTGCCCATGGTTCTGCTTAAGTGGGAAACCTTTCACAATTATAAACAGAGTTTGAATTGTCATGAAAAAAACCATTTAGAAGCACATTATACCCTGTTTTCAACTGACCACATGACTCTACACCATGGGTTGGAAAATTTTAAAAAAATCGTGTGGCCCCTTCTATTTTCCTCTTTTTCGATTCTCCAGGCTTCAATCGTGGCTTGAACACCCCCATGTCCACTTTTAACCTCTTAGGAATCAAACCTACGGTCATTTAGGATAATAAATCCAAACATTTAATAGACCATACCTTTGGATAAAACCAGGTCATTACAATATCCCCACCTTAGAACTTATCATCCCTGAGAGGCCATATAAAAATAAAGATAACATCACTTGACCTACCTAGGTCATGAATCCTTTCTCAAAAGGTTGGATTTCATTTAAAAACACTTAAAACATAACCTTTAAATTATATTAAAACCCATATAACTCAAGACAACACTTGTATCCAATCAAAAATTTCAAAAATGGTGTTTCCTGAGTTATAAAAACTCAAGACATGATGAAATAATCATCTCCCTTAACATTAAGTTCTGACACTTAATAACCAATTCCAAATCATTGTATCTCTAACATTGTAAGATTCACTCAAAACATTCATGGAGTGCTTCAACAATGCTCATGTAAAGCGACACAATATAAAATAAAGGGTTAATTTCTATCCAAAACCATTTTCAAATTGATCCTGATGACTCCTTTTCATGAAAAGATGTCGTCGGAATCCAGGTTTCACCCATCATACTATGAAATGCTTCATCTAGTGGTAATCCACTATCCGCACATAGAAATAGAGAGAGTAGTTCATGTTGTACCACCTCTGGTTGACTACTATAATGGAATCTAGATAAGGCAGTTAGTGAATTTCAAATGATAGGCCATGTTCCTTTAGATGAAGGCACCATAAGTCTTTTTCAATCATGCCCACAGAAGCCTGTCCCTAGTATCTGGTGGTGTCTCAAGAAAAAAAGTCCATTCCACTCTTGTTCCCCATCCTTAACTTATAGAAACTCCAAATCTAACATGGTTGGATTGTTAAGGAAAAAACACTCCTTTCAAATTAGACTAAATACTGAAGCAACCTCAGAGTCCACAACTATAATCCATAGAGCTTATCCAAGAGAAACAACATTTATCTATTAATAGTGATTTCTATATCAGCATAATGTCCACCAAACAAGAAAAATATTGAAACCAAAATGGAAAATTTCCAATTGTTCACTTCACAAGAAAATAATTCGTATCCACGAGTCATCACAAGTATTTTCTACTTGGGAATCTAGGTATCACTCATGAGTAACCATGTCACAACAACAAACATGCTTCTGGAGTGCACTTAGATAGAAACCACTCATCAAAGCACAAAATATTTTAAATCATTTTCATGTAATAATACCAATTCCTTCATAGTGAACCTAGATGATACCAAGATAGGGGCCATGGTCTCCTTAACCAATAGTACACTATGATTAAAGAGATTTAAAGATATCAAAAAAAAATTCTTATTATTGCATTAATGAAAAAATCACTGAAAGTATCTGAACCATTATAAAAAACAATGTAAGGAGGAATCTAGTCAAACTATCACATGTCTATTGTCTTAAGAAATATTGACTACTCCCTCCAATGCATGACATTTACCGATCACGATGAATTTACTATTCAAGGAATCCCATTATCACTTTTGCACAATCACAATGGACCATTCCCTTCCAATAGAATCCTTACTGTTTGCATGTATATCCAACAATAACATAATTGAGTACTAAATAAGGCATTGACTAGAACAAATGATACCAGCCACATGGCATTTCCGAATAGAACTAACCATCTCAAAATATCTTTCATGGTTTTCTTCTTTATACTAGGTGGACACCCTAAACCTACAAAACATTATTCTCTCCACCTTAGGATTTTTCGTAAGGATTAGATTAAATGGTTCACACTGATCAAAAGTTGTTTAATGAACCATTTAATAGGAATATAGGTTCTATATATATTGATGCATAATAACCTAATATTATACACAAAAAATACACATTTTTGATATTATCCATAGGTTTACCGACCAAATGTATTCACGTATTTGGTGGTCCACACCATTGATTAACCCAAGAGTTACATTAATCATATGACTATATAAAAAGATGATGATCTCTCATGTTTTCCAACACTGAATGTAAAGTAAAGGAACGAAGGGGTCATTAAACTTAGGAGTCAATCATTTGGATTTATTCCCAAGAATGAAGAGCCCCCCTAAAATTTATAGGTTTCATTTCGAGGAAAAATTTAAGAAAACAACCAAAAGGGTTTTAATCTATATGTAAACAAAGGCCATTCCAGAAACACTACTTTAGATGAGAAGAAACTAAATTAGAGGTTACCAAGATAGTACCTATAATTGTAGAGGGATCTGTAATCATATCCATTAGTATATGATGCACTGCATATATATCTCTTAAACTATGGCCCTAAGGTTCTTCCTAACTGGCCTGAGCAGATCCACTTTGGTGATGTTGATTATATTGGTCAGTGCAACATTGATCACGACCAGTACTTCCATTCCTTATCATCTAGTATAAGAACAATTCCAAGCATAAAATGGATCCACATATTTGGTACCTGGTAGGGGTGATTGTATGTATCATCTCTCATAGGTCATTGGGGTAAAAAGGACAGAAGCACTAAAGTTGAACCGTTTTCCCACAATATTGTTATTCAGTAAAGTTCCTCAAACACTAGGGCTTCTTATGGCCTATCTAGCCACACTTGTGACACACCATTTAAACAGTGTGTGTCACCTATTTAGAACTGCCCCCACATTCACCTTCGAGTTGGCGCTTCTTAATTCCTAAAGAACCATTGACATGTATCAAAATCATACTACCTTAAATCATCGGACTAGCTTCTATAAGATTCATTGAATTGATTATTCCCTAGTTTACTATATCAATAACCATCCTAAACTAAAAAAAGATCACTATTGAGAAGACAATATGCTCGAGCCCATCCTCAATATACCTCGTAACCATCAATTTGTCTCCAGTCATAGATGGAGAAAAATATTGAAGCTCTGTGAAACAATTAAATTATTCAATAAATGTCATGGATCCTTAATGAATATTCAATACCTTTTTGACTTGATCTCTATCAGATTTTTTGGGATGAAATGGGCATAGATTGTTTTCTATATGTCTGCTCAATCCATGTCTCGGTAAAGTTTTGATCGCAAACAACATCCCACCAATGCTTGGAAGATTCTAAAAGCATGTATGTATAAATATTGACCCTCTTTTATGGATTCATATCAATATTATCAAATATAGACACAATAGATTCTAACCATGACTTTTCTATATGTGGACCATGATCCCCCATTAAGGTGGGAGGATTTTGCTGCTTGAAGTCCGGTGTAAGCTCAGCCATCGAAGAGGCAGACTTAGAAGCACACTGACCATACTATAAGAACCTGATAAAACTATTACTAATATAATAAATGTAACCCATTAGAGGATCCATATTAGGTTCCTAATTAGGCACTATATGAGGTACAATGGGTGTCCTAGGGCCCACCACCTCAAGAGTGTGATCGTCACTACTCTCTTAGTGTACATCATGAGGTTGTCGCGATGGCATAACTCTATAACTTCTAATATCACACCACATAAATAATTTACAATAGATATGGAAAACTAATTGATGAAATAGGCATGGAAATAAATAATAAATGGTAGGTATAAGGCCTCCATAAAAATTGAAACAACATACATCGAAATCAATAAAGGGGACAGGTAAATGGGATGCCTCTCAGCATAACAAAACTGGAAACCATCTCCAAGATCTAGCTCTTCATAAGAAGGTAAATACCCTAGAAGATAACAAGAGACTTAGACTATATCCCATTTCCAAGATAAATTCAAGATCAAGTCTCACATTCACATATAATATCAATTTAATTTTAACAGGTGGTATTCATTTGATTCATTTATACATTTAATTCCCTATCAAATAGATTGAATTAAGTGGATTAAAATTGCAATTTATAATAGACCATTCACCTTATAAACTCAAATTAGGTTTCTAATGAATCCAAATTATAACATTTCCCTACAATTCATATAGTTAAATTAATGAATTTATATTAATATAGTCATTACATGATATAATAACAAGGTACCACAGAAATCACAGGAAAACCGGATGATTCACGCTGAAAGTATATATGGAGTTTAATAATTCATGACATTTTAATACTTATGGTTCCTAGTATGATGCATGAAATAAAACACCCACACTTTATTAGCCTGGGTAAATAAGAAACATTATCTCAATCATAGAAATATTATCAATAGGAAAAAACATGTGTGACACCAAATAGTGAAGTTGTATCAACCAAAACTAGCATAATCAATAACATAGTTTCCAATCCCATTAAATTTGGGTTTCCCCTATACATTGGTTAGCTATATCCAGGAACATTTTTATGACCAAGTCCCTATATCCATGTATCCCATATAACCCAAATAGTAAGACAAATGGAAAATATATATGATACTACTTTGTAAGAGCCCAGATTTGATTTCCACTAAACCATGCCCCGAGCCTGGTTGGCCATAGGACATCAAGTGCATCTCCTTGAATTCCATGGAATACAAAATATAATTAAGGGCCTAGAGTTTGTCTATGGTGAGAATATTACCTCATATATCATATAATGCATAACAGTAACCAATTAATAATAAATAGTGAAATCATAATTAGAAGCGGAAAACTTCCAAATTATAGAAGTAAATGAAAGAGTATATATAACAAACTGTTGAAGAAATACATATCAATAATATATAGAATTTATATGATGATATTTCATTCGTTTATAGAAAATGAGTGTAATGGAGAACTGGGGTATAAGCATACACTATGTGCTTTATAAAACTACCGAATGGCCAAAATCTATTACAAAAAATCATGGGCATAGGCTCATCCCTCTCATCCTAAATAACCATCCTAATAAGTAATGAAATCAATCCTTGGAAGAAAACCAATTCCCTTTATCCATATATATGATTATACATTCTACTCAGGTACCAAAAGACTCCAAAGTAGGGTGTGATATATAAATCATAGTAGGTCGGAACTCGTAGTTTCTAGAACATTCATTTCATGTTGGATGTAGGTAATAGTGTTACATATGTAATAAATGAAGATAAATAAATAAATAACTGTTGTAAACGTCAGTATTGGTTTCTAAACGGACACCCTTCTCATGCTACCAGCTTCGGCCTATGTCGGAAATCTGAACAAGGTCCATGTGTGGCACAATATGTATACAAGAAGTAATAGAAAAAAGGGAAACCCAAAATGGCATACCCCCCCCCCAATATTTTCATTTGGATTTGTGTCAAATTCAAATGTCATCATCCATGTTTTCTTGGGAATCAAGAGAGAAGCATCGCAAATGCATAATAAACACATAAAAATAATAAAGGGATGAGTATCATATTAATAAAAAATTAAATCAATTTGTTTGTCAAATCAATAGGTAGAGTCCGAAGCCCATCCAAAGAAATCAAATATAAAACCCGAGGGTTTCTCTGGGAATATCTTTATAAACCAATACAATAATGATCATCCAGGGTGACCCATACGACATCCCTACTATCACTAGTGGATTGTGACTATGAACCCATGCCAAAAATAAGTCACAGGGGACAGACTATCACCCATGGAATGGAATAGACATATTTCCAAATGTGTACATCTTCAGATTCTCCCCTAGGTAACTAGCCAAACTCATGAGTATAACTGAATCCTCCCAAAAATCATATACCTGGAAAACCATGTCATCACACCCGACCTAGAAAGTTGAAACCAACAGAGCTTTGTGTGTCTATACAAGGATCCTTAATATAGAAACCATGTTCTCTCTTAAAAAATATCAAGTTTGAAATATCATACAAGTAATTTATCATGAAACAGAATATATATATATATATATATATATAATGACGAGCTAACAAAATCCCATCTCAACCACATAATTACCAAGCTAGCCACCGAGAAAAAGGAAAAGGTCACATGGAAAGGTATAAGGCATTTCATAAGTACAAGGAATGGGTATGAGACATAGGCTACAAAGCATATCACATCAACAATTACATGTTAACAATTTCATTACACAATTTTAAGCCAATGAGCTTACCAATGAATGTAATATACAAAAATTATATATAACTATAAGCATGTGGAATTATCATGCCTCTTACCATATGTCATTATCGATATCTAGATACCTCAATATATCAATCTTGAAAAATCATGGAATTTCTTTCAAACCAATATTATGGTTTAACCCATAAGAAATAATCAAGGTAGGGCACATAGAATAACATGAATATAAGGAATTAGAAAAAATATGGGGAATGGAGCACAAGGAATATGGAATAGCATAAAATATATGAATGAAACATAGAAATAACAAAGGAATTAAATACATATATGACTAAATAGAAAATGGAATGTGATATTAAAAAGGAACTTCAGGCATGCCAATGGTAAATAGACTTATTAATGGGTCAATTGATTATAATTATGAATAATAATTCTCAGAGGTTCCAATTAATGATTCCTTACTCATCTTAATCCATTTGATCTATTTAAAACATTGAACTAAGGTGAAACCCCATTCAAAGAATAAATCAAACTTGAGAAATTTTGTATGGAACAGCCCAGGGGGGGGGGAAGACAAGGCGAACACCCTCAGATGGGTTTCGCTACAGGAAAAAGTTTTTTCAAGTGTGGTAAACCATTCTAATTAATTTAATATACTATAACATGTATTCTCTAGAATTTTTTGACGAGTGGAATAATGTCATGATATCACGAATTTTACAAATAGATATGAAACATATTAGAAACCCTACATAATAGTATTTTTAATCCACACATCCAGTAATAAGTCATTATTCAACCTAAAACATAAGAAATCTGAAGACATAACAAAAACCCCAAGATGGGGAAAACAATTTCCCCCAAAATAGAGAAGTATATTGAAGGGGAACCAATTAATAAAAGATTGTGGATGAGATAGTCTACGAAGATGAATATGTAGTTTCCAATGGAAAACACATTATGAGATTTGAAGGATCTAGCTCAAACCCCCAATGTTGGTGAGGATGAGGGTTTTTATTCCATATAGGTTGAATAATCCTTATGGAAATAGAATGTAGGAAGATAATTTTTTTAAAAAAACTTTAAAATATGAAAAAAGTGGTAATTTCACCCCAAAAACCCAGTTTGAATGGTTTGGACACACGTTTTGGCCAAACTCTATGCCAAATGTTTGCATGGTTCTACTACACTAGGGATTCTCCCATTATTATGCACACATTTTTACTAACAGTTGGATAACCATGTAAAATATCAGTGTCCCCTATCTACAACCATCCATATGGTCATCCTCCTTGGGTACAACGGTTTTAGAAATTTTTTTCAGGCCCAGTGGAATTTTTTTTGATGATTTAGGATTTAGATGATCCTTAGACGCCCTTGGGACCCCTTTTTACCTCTTAGGTGTTAGAACTAGGTCTATTTAAGGAATACAACAACAACTATATTGTATTATCCCTTTTTATGAAATCTATATGTTCAAATTATATAAAGTCTAATTAATATTTACCTTTATTTCATTCAGTTAGTTAAGAAAGTGGAAGCAACAATCATGCATAAGTGCAATATATCATCTCCCTGAGCAGTGAAATTTATTTCTTATTGGAATCATTTATGAATTAATATATATAAATATATAATAAATGTAACACCCAGAGATTTTATGAAAAATATTCTTTTTAATTTCTTTAGTGTCTTGTGTTGTACGCTACACCAAACGGAGCCTGCACAACACGCATCCCTGACTTGCCTTGCATTACACAGAATTGCGGACTTCCTCGATAGCTAGCATCGTACGCAATACCAAGTATGACTAAACAATGATATGCTATTAAAATATTATTAAAACTAGCCATTATGAATAGTAATAACCACTTTTTTAAATTTTTTAAATTTTATTTTTCAAAATGGACTTCATTTTTGGATTCGGAATATCGAAATTATCTTAGGGTGAAATTTTGGTACGTTTCGGATAACTTTCATATTCTAATGAATAGTGAAAATTACTAAATTTTAATTAAAAACAACTTTTTTAATCAAAATAATTAATAGTGATAAATTATTAGTTTGAGTGGTTTTAAAGTATATTTAGAATATATTTTTTCAATTTAATACAATGTTGGTTATTGGATGTAATTTCACATTTAAACCAGATATAAACAAGTGTCAATATTTTGATAGTTGTTATCTCTTAAAAACATGTTATTTGTTTTGACGATGGGAATTAATTTTTAAATTAGTTAATGTAACTGATATGTTTTGAATTTGATAACATAAAAATCATTTTTGAATTCATAATATCAAATATATCTTAGGCCTAATTTTTGGTATTTTTCTGGAAACTTTAATTTTTTGATGTATAGTGAAACCACTAAGTGGAAGTTAAAAAACCTAATTTTTCATAAAACTTAATTTTACCGCTTCTGTGAGTGGAATTTTGAAAATCCGTGAGACAATGTTAATATCAATGACTAAAATTTTGTTCAATGAGATAAAAATAATTTTTGGTGAATAGTAACTTTTTACTTTTTTTTACCACAGCTAAAAGTGAATAGGGTAATTAAGGGTAAAAATGATATTATTATTACCCTAACACATGTCTTAATTCTATTGGATAAGTGTAATTCGACCAAAAACAACCTTAGGAATAAAATATGACCATTTATGACCACTTGGATTAGATTAGGACATTTATTATTAATTTATTTAAAAAAGGGTTAAAATAATTAAAGTCAAAGTTTAATAAGTAAAGCATTTTTAATATATGGTTATACATAAGATAAATTCGACTATAAATATTCATTAGAAATCTGAAACTATTTCATACATAATGATATTTTATTTGTAATTTTTATACTTTAAATAATTTAATTTATTTATGACACAATGAAGATGCAGTAAATATCTTATAAATGAAATATTGACATAATTGATGTTATAAGTACCCAAATAAATGTAATTTGAGACTTTTTATGAATTAAAAAAAATTATATGTTAATAAGACATGTTAGTGTTGATTTAATTAACTTTTTTTGAACTAATCATTTTGTTATGAGTTTTACGAAAATCAATTACCAAATAGTGTCAAAATTGACATAAAATAGTTTTTAAAAAACATATTATATTATTAATTGTTATATAATCCTAAAAATATAAGGTTCGTCCAAATGACTTATATATAGTTATATATATTAATAATAAACAACTTGGGGTTCGTTTGTCTTGTTATTTTATGTTTATTATCCTTATAGTGTAAGAACACCAAAAGAAACAGTAAAAGTAAAAGTATCTAACTTAAAGTTAAAATTAAATGATAAGGTTAAAAAATTAAACTAAACTTCTCCAAATTCTATTGGATGGTAGGATTTAGACCCATACCCACCTTAGATTCGAAATAACTCAATTTGGAGCTATTAAAAACCGAATTTGACTTTATAATAAAATAATATTTTTAGTTATTCCGAAGGTGCCCCTCTCCTCCCTTATAAAAGGGCACTTCCTCCCTCTCTTCCTCACACCACATTGAGCCTTAAATCTCGTCCAACCCCTGAAAATTTCTTCTCTCCACTTCCCTAGAGACATCCTAGTGGTCCTGGTCTTCTTCAAAGCCCAATTTTATTTCTCTAAGAGGAGGTATCAAAGAGGCGCTTCAAAGAAGAGGTAATGTCTGTTATCGATTCTTTCACCATTATTTATTCTTCCACTTCTTCTTATTTTGTTGTTTCATTATAAAGTAATAACATCAGTATAAATCATATACTGATAAATTATTATATGTATGAAACGACCCTATTTCACCATCTATCCATCCTACAGAAAACGAAATCATCGCCCGTGCGTACGTACGGAATACCGTCTCCACGTCGTGGTGTAATATATTTTCCACCACCACCTTATTTGGATGGGTATAATGGTCTAAATAATTACTAAATATGATTATTGTAAAGTGATATTGATTCTGAAATAGTATATATATACTCCAATAAACTTCCACAATCATGGGAACGATATCATCGCTCGTGCGTACGTACGGAATACCGTCTCCACAATGTGATGCGACTCATTCTACATGATCTTCATTGCATAATGATTATATAAATGAATTTAATGAATTAATATGATATATATTACCCTAATACAATTCTAGAAATGAGGTATCTATAACCTAAATATCAAATTAAGAATTTATTCGACAAAACACGCATAAGAACAAAAAGTAATAAACACCCGAATAACAAGTAATAATAAAATATTACCCATAAAGAGCTAATAATATGACCATATATGATATCATAAAAATACTTATGATTCTGGAATAAGTCAATAACATTATTTAAATCATTATAATGGAGGTTCGGACACTTACGAAGAAAATTGGACCTAAGGTAAGGGAAAATATCTCAATTTCATTTTTATATGAGATTATTTATACTTTTATATTTACCGGGTCGTATTTTATCATACACATCCATGTTTCCTCAATATGTAATATTTACATCCTTCTACAATAGTTTATATCCAATTTTACCCTTCGGTGAGTTTTTAGTAAAACATATGAAAGGAGTCTTTTGTCATTTTTCGTACGAGGTACTTTTTGACTTTTCTGACAAAAGTACGGGAAGAATGTTATTTTTAACTTATACGGCATGAATGGATTTTTATAACATTATTTTCAAGAATCTTCCTTTACATGTTTTCAAGTTTATTTTTAATCAACTTATTTTAGTTTAAAATTGTATGACATGAATGGAAAATTTTTTTGAAGTAGAAAGGATATTTTCCTCAAGAATGGAGTTCAAGTGTTTTGACAAAATTATTTTCAATCTAAGATAATATAGGGTTATGTTTCATTCCCTATTATTAAATTGATTTAATTATGTTGTTATGGAATTATTTTTATGAATACTTTTATCTTATATGAATTGTTTTGTGATGTCATGTTGTTTAAGAATCCCATTTTTATTACATGAGTTATGCAATGAGGTATGATTTATGATTTTGAGGCACAGATAAGAATGGTATAATTATGATATGGGTGGGACCTATATCTCCCTCCAATGCATTGGGTAAAGATTTTATATCTCATGAGATAGAAATGGCTGGAACGGTAGGTTATACCAGTTCAGTGAAACAAGACTGAAACGAGGAGTGAACTCAGTTCAGAAATGGACCTTTTCCACTAATATAGTCTTGGAAATGAGTCTTGACTAATAAGAAATGATTATCTATGATTATGGGTGTATTCCACAAAGTTTCATGTCTTATATTATGATTATTGGGATTACATTTTAGTACTATGATTTATCCCATGTTATGATATTATGATCTCTTTTGCAGGTTAAGATTTCCAAAAGATATGTTCTTATGAATATGACGTGATTGATATTTCTTTTGTTTACCCTTACTGAGAATTTGAGCTCACCCTTTTATGTTTTCTTTTCCCCACGATATAAAGAAAGTATTTTGGTTTAAAAAAAGTATATCTTTATGGGAGATGTTGAAGAACTTTCACCACGATTAGAAGATTATATTCCAAGTTTCCAAAGACACTAAACTATTATGGTCCTTGTGAGTGTGTTTTTGTTATGTACTATGTATTCCACAAAAGTAATGAAATGTATATGTACATTAAGCTTTGGGTCTCTACAGTTGGTATCAGATGGAGGTTAAGTCAACATTTGGAAACTATGATGCGAGAAGTTTAGTGAGATCCCTAGAGATATTTCAATGGTATGTCTAGGGATGTCCCTAAGGTTAAGTATACTTATAGGTTATAGTCCTAGAATTACGCTAACGATCATAGAATTAAACCTTAGATGTTAGATATTGAAGGTACTCCCCCTTTATTATGTTGTTTTCCCTAGCATGATTTTTGCCTCGCACACTATTCTTTTTGGGTTTTAGACGATGGCTGGAACTCGAAGGAACTTTGTTGATCAATGCAATGGACAATGAAATGATTGTACTCCTGAACAAACAAATTTTATGGGAGATGGAGTGAAAAATCTCATTTCTATACTTACACAAGATATGAATCATTATGGACTTCCAAATGAGCATAGAAGGGAACAATATTCTATTGAGTCCTTCATAATGCAACGTCCACCTTCTTTCAGTGGGATTTCTGATCCACTTGTTGTTGAACAATGGATCAGTACCACTGAAAAGAAATTTTCAGTTCATTAATTTTCAGAACATGATAAAGTCATCTTAGTAGTATATCATTTGGAAGGTGAATCTGATCAATGGTGTAATATTATCAAGAATACGAGGCCAAGAGATGAAATTGAGTCCATGGAATGGGACGAGTTCAAGAACTTATTTTTCAATAATTACTTCCCTCATATTCTTTAAACAAAGATGGAGAAAGAGTTTCTTGAACTAAACCAAAAGGATGATGAATCTGTTGGTGTATACGAAGCGAATTTTACAAGGCTTGCAAGGTATGCATATGGCGTTATCATCCAACCTGAAAGTAAAGTTGATCGATTCTTCAGTGGCTTAAAACCAAATCTTCGAAGGGCATTAGCTATAAGAGACTTCATTAGCAATGAAGAAATGGTGCGTTGTGCTATCAAGGTTGAAATGGAAGTTGGTGTTACTTATCCATCTAGTAGTTTTGACATGAAATGAAAGATGGAGTTCAAGGAGAAATCTCAGAATAATGGTGAAAAGAAGATGAATTTTTCCTTATGCTCAATGTGTGGAAAGAAGCATGGTGGAGATTGTCTTAAAGGGACTAGAAAATGTTTTAAGTGTTGAAAATAAGGTCATCGAGCAGCTGAGTGTCGAAGTAATGGAAAAAGGGTTTCTAATGATGTGAATAAAGAAAAGACTGTAGAGAACACACCACCAACACTTCAATTCTTCATGTGCAAGGAAATGGGGCATTATGCTAATAAATACCCTAATCCAAGGGTTAGTGATGATCGACATGAGAAACCACTTAAGGAAAAGGACAAAGGGAAGTCACATGCGATCACTATTGGCGATGTTGAATATGGAAACGATGTGGTAGAATGATTAAGTGTTCATGTAATGGGATTCCAAAATAATGTTGTATATAGTATCGTGGAATATTAGAATATTTATGTATTGGTCTATTGTAGTTTTCAATATTTTAATGGTACCGGTAACCATGGAAAGTGATTGAGATATTTTTGGAAAAAAGTTGATATGCGCATAATGAAGGGATCAGGAGAAAATGAAATGTCTGACAGTATTCAGGAGCTTATGACTGATATAAGGAAATAGTTATATCATGGTTTGAGGTTTTGGTATGTGAAAAGAGTTAACTTATGACAGCACTCATGTTTTCACTAAGATTCAATGAGTTTTCATTTTTCAAGAGAATACATGATTAAGGCCTTCGAATGTTTGGAATGTGACCAACAAGACATATCTCATGATATACGGGGATCAATGATGGTATTAACATGCTTGTTATATGAACTCTTTGGTAATCGTTTTCACTATAATATGAGATTGGACAGTAGTATTTTGGATAAGCCTAAAGATTAGAAATGATTATTTTGGAAATAAGTTATTATTGTTTAAGGATAGAACTTTTTTCGATATTATTGATGGGATGTTATAGTAATGTAGTTTTAGAAAAAGGACAACATGCAGGACGGGCGACAGCCCATCATGTTAGACAAGGTTGTGGGGATCGAACCCACAACTGAAGTGCGACTAGCCTTTATCGCCTACCACTGGCCTACAAGATGTCCCTGGTTAGTAGAAACTAGTTTTATTTTATTACGCGGTATGATATATGAAGTATAAGTTCATTTTTGGAATCATATACGATTAACCTCACCATAGATGGTTTTATGTATTTTTGATAACTTTTGTTTCCTTTTGTTTGAGACAGATGGAATGACCCATCATTCTATCACATGATCTGCTAACACTTCACAAATGACAAATCCAACTTCATTTCTTTAAGAGATGTAGTGTAAATTGTCCAAAGAACGACCAACAGTGACACTGTACCAAAATCACGAAAGCATTTCTTCTAATTCCAATTTCATCAAGTTTAGGGAAATGATCTTGAAAAACAAAAATGTTGTCCTAGTACTCTTATATCTGATGAATCACATGGTAACATAGATCATCACAAATTTATGGCTTTGTGATTGCTGGATTTTCCATAGCCATGTTCTCTACCACTCTCCATCAGAACATGGTGGTTAGATTTCTCTTTCATATCCATATTTTCACCTATGTGGAAACCCAGTGATTAGTTTATTTGGGTAACTGTTACGTTTCATACTTTTGTTTTTAAAGATTTTTTTTGGTATTCCTTTTTATGATGTGGGTTTCTATTAAATAAACTTTCGAGTAGTAAACCATTTATAACCCCGACGAATTTCGAGGGTGAAATTCATTTTAAGGGGGGTAGAATATAACACCCCGAGATTTTATTAAAAATATTCTTTTTAATTTCATTAATGTCTTATGATTATGCTACACCAAAATGAGCTTTCACAACATGCATCCTTGACTTGCCTTGCATTACACGCAATCTCGGACTTCCTCGATAGCTTGCATCGTACACAATACCGAGTTTCACTAAACAATGATATGCTGTTAAAATATTATTAAAAAAACCGTTATGAATAGTAATAACCACTTTTTGAAATTTTTTAAATTTTATTTTTCAAAATGGACTTCATTTTTGGATTCGGAATATCGAAATTATCTTAGGGTGAAATATTGGTACGTTTCGGATAACTTTCATATTCTGATGAATAGTTAAAATTACTAGATTTTAATTAAAACAACTTTTTTAATAAAAATATTTAATAGTGATAAATTATTAATTTGAGTGGTTTTAAAGTATATTTAGAATATATTTTCACAATTTAATACAATGTTGGTCATTGGATGTAATTTCACATTTAAACCAGATATAAACAAGTGTCAATCTTTTGATAGTTATTATCTCTTAAAACCACGCTATTTGTTTTGACGACGGGAATTAATTTTTAAATTAGTTAATATACCTGATATGTTTTGAATTTTATAAAATATAAATCATTTTTTAATTCATAATATCAAATATATCTTAGGCCTAATTTTTGGTATTTTTCTAGAAACTTTCATTTTTTGATTAATAGTGAAACCACTAGGTGGTAGTTAAAAAACTGAATTTTTTATAAAACTTAATTTTACCGCTTCTGTGAGTGGAATTTAGAATATTTGAGAGACACGGTTAATATAGAGACTAAAATGTGGTTCAATGAGATGAAAATAGTTTTTTTGTGAATAGTAATTTTTTACTTTTTTTACCACGGTTAAAAGTAAATAGTGTAATTAAGGGTAAAAATGATATTATTATTACCCTAACACAAGTACTAATTCTATTGGATAAGTGTAATTCGACCAAAAATAACCTTAGAAACAAAATATAATTATTTAATCCCACATGGAATAGATTAGGACATTTATTATTAATTTATTTAAAGAAGGGTTAAAATAGGTAAAATAAAAGTGTAATAAGTAAATAATTTTTAATATAGGGTTATACAAAAGATAATTCGACCATAAATATTCTTTATAAAGGTAAAAATATTTCCTACATGATAATATTTTATTTGTAATTTTTAGTTTTTAAATCATTCAACTTATTTATGACACAATGACGATGCAGTAAATATCTTATTAATAAAATATTGAAATAAATGATGTTATAAATACCCAAATAAATGTAATTTGAGACTTTTTATGAATTAAAAAACTTTTATATGTTAATATGACATGTTAGTGTTGATTTAATTAACTTTTTCCGAACTAATAATTCTATTATGATTTTTAAAAAAATCAATTACCAAATAGTGTCAAAATTGACATAAAATAGTTTTTAAAACAAATATTATATTATTAATTGTTATTATATTCCTAAAAATCTAAGGTTCGGCCAAAAGACATAGATTAGGTTATATATATTAATTATAAACAACTTGGGTTTCGTTTGGCTTGTTATAGTATGTTTATTAACCTTATAGTTTAAGAACACGAAAAGACACGGTAAAAGTAAAATTATCTAACATAAAGTTAAAATTAAATGATAAAGTTAAAATAGTAAACTAAACATGTCCAAATTCTATTGAATGATAGGAGTTCTACCCATCCCCACCTTAGCTTCGAAATAACTCAATTTGGTGCTATTAAAAACCAAATTTTACTTTATAATAAAATAATATTTTTAGTTATTCCAAAGGTGCCCCTATCCTCCCTTATAAAAGGGCACTTCCTCCCTCTCTTCCTCACACCACATTGAGCCTTAAAGCTCGGACAACCCCTGCCAATTTTTTCTCTCCACTTACCAAGAGACATCCTAGTGGTCCTGGTCTTCTAGAAAGACCTATTTTAGTTCCCTAATAGGAGGTATCAAATAAGCTCTTCAAAGAAGAGGTAATGTCTGTTACCGATTCTTTCACCTTTATTTCTTCTTCCACTTATTCTTGTTAGGTTTTTTCATTATGAAGTAATAACATCAGTATCACTCATATACTAATATGTTATTATAAGTATGAAACAACCCTATTTCACCATCTATCCATCCTACAGAAAATGAAATCACTGCGCGTGCGTACGTACGGAATACCGTCTCCACGCCGTGGTGTAATCTATTTTCCACCACCACCTCACTTGGATGGGTATAATGGTGTAAATAATGACTATATATGATTATTGTAAAGTGATATTGATTCTGAAATAGTATATATATACTCCAGTACAATTCCACAATCATGGGAACGATATCATCGCTCGAACGTACGTACGGAATACCGTCTCCACGATGTGATGCGACTCGTTCTACATGATCTTCATTGCATAATGATTATATAAATTAATTGAATGAATTAATATGATATATATTGCCCTAATACCATTATGGAAATGAGGTATCTATAACCTAAAAAATAAAAATAAGAATTTATTCGAAAAACACGCATAATAACAAAAAGTAATAAACACCTAAATAAAAAGTATTAATAAAATATTACCAATAAGAAGATAAGAATATGACCATATATGATATCATAAAAATAAGTATGATTTTGGAATAAGTCAATAACATTATTTAAATCATTATACAGGAGGTTCGGACACTTATGAAGCAAATTGGACCTAAGGTAAGGGAAAATATCACAATATCATTTTTATCTGAGATTGTTTATACTTTGATATTTACTGGGGTGTATTTTATCATCCACATCCAATTTTCCTCAATATGTAATATTTAAATCCTTCTAAAATAGTTTATATCCAATTTTACCCTTCGGTGAGTTTTTAGTAAAAGATAAGAAATGAATCTTTTGTCGTTTTTCATACGAGGTACTTTTTGACTTTTCCGACAAAAGTACGGGAAGAATGTTTTTTTAACTTATACGGCATGAATGGATTTTTAAAACATTATTTCCAAGAAGCTTCCTTTACAAGTTTTCAAGATTATTTTTAATCAACTTCTTTTAGTTCAAAATTGTATGGCATGAAAGGAAAATGTTTTGGAAGTAGAAAGGATATTTTCCTCAAGAATGGAGTTCAAGTGTTTTATCAAAATTATTTTCCATCTAAGATAATATAGGGTTCTGTTTCAATCCCTATTATTACATTGATTTTTTTATTTTGTGATGGAATTATTTTTTTGAATTCTTTAATCTTATATGAATTGTTTTCTGATGTCATGTTTTTTAAGAATGCCATTTTTATTACTTGAGTTATGAAATGATGTATGATTTATGATTTTGTGGCACACATAATAATGGTATCATTATGAGATGGGTGGGACCTATATATCCCTCCAATTCATTGGGTACAGATTTTATATCTCATGAGATAGACATGGCTGGAACGGTAGGTTATAACAGTTCAGTGATATAGGACTGAAACGAGGAGTGAACTCGGTTCAGAAATAGACCTTGTCCACTAAGATAGTCTTGGCAATGAGTCTTGACTAATAAGAAATGATTCTCTATGATTATGTGTGTATTCCACAAAGTTTCATGTTTTAAGTTATGATTATTGGGATTAAATTTCACTACTATGATTTATCCCATGTTATGAAATTATGATCTCTTTTGTAGGTTAAGATTTCCAAAAGATATGATCTTATGAATATGACGTGATTGATATTTCTTCTGTTTACCCTTACTGAGCATTTGAGCTCACCCTTTTATGTTTTCTTTTCCCCACGATATAAATAAAGGATTTGGGTTTAAAAAAAGAATATCTTTATGGGAGATTTTGATGATCACCACGATTAGAAGATTATATTCCGAGTTTCCAAAGACACTAAACTATTATATTTCTTGTGTGTGTGTTTTTGTTATGTACTAAGTATTCCGCAAAAGTAATGTAATGTCTATGTACATTAATCATAGGGTCTCTACAATAAATATATACCATAGTTATATAATTTAAGACATTATGGATATTATTAAACCATGACCAGTGTAATGGGACTGAAAAGACAAAACCAAAACATGCGTGGAAAATGAAACATTTTTTACCCTAAATGTGGTTTCAACAAGAAAACATATTAGTAAACGGTTAATATAAGGTTGTAAGTAAATCATATATGTTATGATATATATGATTCTTCTTATTGAATAGATGTAAAATATGCCAATATTTATTATATAAAAGTTCAGAATTTGTATGAATAAATTCAATATTTTCAGTAATGGATTTTCATCTCACTTTTATTTCTGTGAGACACATGTTATATACTCCACTTGTTTATTTTATTGGTGTATATATATAACATGGACTTATTTTAAGATTCTTCTTATGAAATATTTTGTAATTTATATTTCCATATAATTTTATTTATTTCATTTGGATTATAATTCAAGGGTTACCAAAGTGCTAAGGGTTCGATGATATAATTTAATTGATAACTATATATGTTTTGTATTATTATTCTAATGATGATATATTATAAACAATTTCTTAAAAAACAAAGGTATTTCCTCATACTCTAGTTATTTCTAAAGAATACTTGTTTCAATTTTATCTTATTCTATTCAAATTCTATAGTGATCAATTGAATGTTTTTGTGAAAATGTGATGATATTTGTCTCTTTGTTAAAAAAACATTTTCTTTTATTCCCATGTTTTCTAAAAAAATTAATGAGAACTTTTTAAATTATCAAATTCTTAGTTTAGACTTATTTTTAGACATGTTTAATTTTTTTTAAAAGTAGTTTACAAAGAATACTTTTATCATTTTCCAAAAAATGATATTTTTTCTTTTTAATAAAAATTTGGATATATTCTCCATTTTAATATAGACAACATAAATAGTATTTTCAATCATCAAGACCCCATTATAATTTAAAGCATTGTCTAAAAGATTCCAAGGTCATTTTAAATGAAAAATTGTCACTTAATTATTGGGAAATTTTATATCTTAAATATGTTTTTTAAAATAGTAAAGTTTTTTTTCTTCAATAATGTCCCAAGGGACCATTCAAAATAATTTTCCATATAATATTACATCATTTGATGTTACTTTAAGCTTTACTAGGGTTGTGATAAAATTTTACCATCCTTATTATTTATATTTATTTTTAATAATTATGATAACAATTCGTTTATAGAACCCATTTCATTTCCATGGGTTAATTTTATTGGTTTTTTTATTTACATAGGTTATGAAATGGCGAATCATTTATGAATCCCATTTTATTTCGAGGACATATGTTATGATGAAAAGTTTATAAAACCCATTTACACTCAATGTGTTATACTATTATGAATGTTTTATGGTCTTCTGTCACAATTCATTATGTATTTTGTGAAAGGTGGTACCTATATATCTCTCCAATGAATTGGGAAATGATTAGTGTTCGATGATATAATAAGGTACACATGACATTATCCCAATCTTGAAAAGAGTATACATGAGAGGTTTTATCATGTCCCAAAAAGAGGGTACACAAGAGGTTATCCCAAGCCCAAAGTAGATGCATTTTTAGTTGGCCCAATAATAACATTTTATGAGTTCTCTAGTGGGTAACCTTGACATATGGTTTTAAGTGTTTATATGTATACCAAAAATCCTTGTTTTATGGCGATGTTATACACTCAAAGATTAAGTAATTTTTTTCCCTTAGGATTATTGTCTTGTGAACTATAAATATTTATTCCATGAATCAAGTTTATGATCTATAGTATTCGGTGTATTTTTCTCATGTGTTATTCTCATATTCACATACCCTTATGCTCATGTTATGTTCGTATCTCCCCCTTTCACCCTCTTTGAGCATATGAGCTCACCCTTTCTATGTTTCACTTCCCCATGTTATAAATAAATTTATTAATTTGGGTATGTCTATGAGTAGTAATACATTAGAATATATTTGTGGGATATTTTGAATGTCTTTATGAAATAATAATATTTTTTTATTATTTCCTAGAGACAAAAATATTTATGATCCCCAAGAATGTATTTGTGAAATATATTGAAAATTATTCTATTAAAATGTAATATCTATGTATAAAATTCATGGGTTGTCATAGTTGTAATTAGAATAAAGGTTTAGTTAACCTTTGAAAACTGGGTTGATAAATATTTTCGTGCTACCCCTAGGGATGTGTCTAATAATAAGTCTAAGGATAGTTAAAGGTATCGGAGAATGATTTGGAAATTTGGAGACAGATTTAGTGAGTCGTCTAAATGAAATTACAAAACTATTTGGATACAACGATTTTATATGGGTGTATAATTGTTATTTATTGGGGTAATTACTCCAAAATGGATGCATTGAGTTGGAATTTATCATCACCTCGTGTACAATAGTGGGCCATTCTACACACCTAGTTTTACATTCTTAGTGGATACGATTGAGAAGTTCACAAACTCTTGAAAACCCATCTAGAAGTATTTGAATAGATAATGATGATGAATGACCTATGATAAACCTAAGGTTTTATATATTTAAAATAAGGTTCCATGTTTTATACATCCAAAATGCGGTTTTTCATAATTATTTGGTTTTTACACTATGATTGTGGTTGGTCACACTATTCCAATTAGTTTTACTCAATGGATAGAACCAAGATGTACCGTGTTAACATTTAATATTATGGAAAATTTTGTGATTATGAGAAACAAAACAAGACAATGATTAGAGAGGAAGAGATTGTTATTATGACTAATCATTTATCATGATATATGTTTAACAACCTGATCTTTGGAGGGATTCCTAAATCATGAAATAATATGAAGATAGAAATTTATAAAATTTCATGTGCTAATGAACATAGTTGGAAAAAATATTTTTCTTCATACATCTCAATAGTGTTGGAAGAAGAACCTATAATAATTTAAAATTAGAGGGTAAGATGATTTCTATGTAAAAATGAAGGTCGTATAGATATAAATGTCCATGTAATTTGATGTGTTATAAGTGAGGAACATGGTAAATATCTATGTCTATTCCCTAAACTATGTTTTATCCACTAGACCAAGGAAGTAACAATGTTATAAAAAACATTAACTTAATATCGTTGAAGTATTTATGTATGGGGATTGAAGAAATATTCTATTATAGTGTTTTTTATTAATGATTTTTTTCTTATATAAATCATGAAACTTCTAAGTATTGTGTTTATTTTGGAATAATATATGTATAAATGTAAGAATAATCAATGTGTTATGGATACCACCATGGTTTATGAGTTTAAGGTTGGAAATGAGTTAAATGTTCCTAGACACCCCTTTTTTTGAACCAAGTGATTGTATTTTAATGTGATTAATGATATTTTGTGATAATTTTTATTGTAATTATGTATAAGCAACACCTAGGTTGAACATAAAGTATTATTTTATGAAGAATGATCGTTTAACAAGTCTGATGGTATTGATAACCTCTAGGGTTTATATTTCCATTTATTAATAAATTTATTTTTATATATGTTCATCATATTTACATGGACAATATAATAATTATATTAATGTTGTTTTAGTAAATTGGACATATTGTAACATCTGGAAATTCCATAGGGATCAAACCCACAAAAAAGGGTTATAAGGGTGAAAGACCTGGAAATGGATATGTGATATCAAGGTTAGTTATTCATTTTTGAAAAATTGTGTGAGATATAAAAATTAAGTGGATTTTGAGAACATATGTTTTATTGAAGAGATAAAAATGTTATTTAAAAATGGAATGGTTATAGATTCTTATTTATTTCAATTAATATTTCTTTAGAAAAATATCCCAACAAATTATTTGGTGTTCGTTGTGGTAATTTTTCTATTAAATATATGGAGGTATTATCTTTATAGATAGAAGTTTGATATATTCATTGATCATAAAAGTTTAAATTGTATATTAAGACATAAGAATTTTAGCTTGATATAGATAATAATATTCGATAATATTAAATATAATGACTCCACAATACATTACCAACCTAGAAAAGTGAAAAAGGTGGTTGATTCTTTTAGTCAAATTATTCATGTCTGCTTATCCAGGATAAGGATCACAGAAAAACAAATATTTCACTATATACAAATAAAGGATTTAAAAATCTTGAACAAAGTCGATAAATATATTATTTCTTCTAATTTGTATTCAATAATCTATACATGTGAAGGTTAAATAGTCACTGAAGGAATATGTAATGTTTCAGATGAAGCTGAAATGTATTCTTGATTTTAACTTTGACTATTAGGGAATGATACGATTTAAGAAGCATATATGTGTTTCGACCATACCCAATTTGGATAAGGATCTAGTAGAAGAGGATTAGGAATCTTCATTCCATATATATCATGGATATATAATGTCGCATATGGATTTTAAAGAGTATTTTTGGTGGATTGTCATGAAGATAGGTATTGTAGAGTTTGTATCATGGTGCTGGTATATTAACAAGTTAAGGCGAAGAGATAAATTTCTAAGTAGATGTTACAACCGTTACCCATCCTAGAATGGATATGGAAAAATCACCATGGTTTTTTCATTGGACAACATAATATATCTAAATGGAATAATGTTGTAAGGGTTGTATTGAATCACCTAACAAAGTAGGCACACATTGCTTCTATTATAGAGTATTTATATTTGGATCAACATTCCAGGGTATATATTAAGAACTTATTAAGGTTGTAAGGATTATCATATTCCGTTGAATTTAATTTTGATTCGATGGTTACCATTATGTTCTAGTGAAATATTTAGCAAACTATTGATATAGAGCTGAGTTTCATCACTGTGTATCATCCTTAGATAGATGGTCGACCTATGACAAAACTTTAAACCCTATATGTTAATATAAGAGGTTATTATATGGATGTGAAGGGTGGTAGAGATCAATATCTTCCTCTAGTTGAGATTTTATAGAATAATAAATTTGACTTTAGAATTTAGTTGGATCCTGAAGAGTCTATCTTTGGAAACAAGTGTAGAAATCTAACATACTGGGAAGATGAAAAACTTATAAATATATTTGAACCTATGATAGATAATTAAATGGTAGAGAATGTTTTATGTATTCAACAAAAAATTACAGGTTGCATAATGTTAGCGTAAAATTTATATTGATAATCGCATACATGAACTTGAGTTTTATATTGGTGATAAGGTGTTTCTAAGAATATCATCAGGGAATTTGGTATTGAAATTTTGAAATAAGGGAAAAATATGAAAAGGTTAAATTAGTCCCTTTGAGATTCTTGATCGTATCATGAAAATATCTTATCAAATTGAACATACACCAAACCTCTATTAAGTCCATGATATATTTCATGTATCTATCATGAGGATGTATGTACCTTATCCTTGACAAGTATTAAACTCAATGGTTGTACCACTAGAACAATATAATTAAAATGAATAATAACCATTTGATATTTTGGGATATTGAGAGAAATTTCTAGAAAAAAAACTATGGTCAATGCTTTATAGAAAAACCATCAATTTAATGAAGATATGTAAAAAATAGAAGACATGATGAGGTAGACATATCCTTATTTGATTGTATCATAGTAGAAAATATTTATGGAGATATTAATTTTAATGGGGGTATAATGTATCTCCCTGAGTTTTTTAAAAAAAATTTAATTTTATCAATATATTTCACTACATGAAACATTGAGTTTTAACGAACCATAATATTCTATTATTATTTTTATTCAAACATGACTATTATAAATAATTTATTAAACTTGCTGATATCAATTGTAATAAAAAAAAATTATAATTAATTTATATAAATAATTAATATTGACTAAAAAGTACATATGTTTTTAGTAATGTATTTATATGTTTGAAAAATACTATTTTATAAAGAATGCTTATATGACTTTTTTTGAACAAATAATAATTGTATTTTTTCCATTTTTTGATATTTTATTTGAAAAAATGAAATTAAATTCAGAAATAAAAATGTTAAATTCATATTTGATTGAGATGTTTATAATTTTCTTCACAGATTAATTTTTTGATAAATAGAAAAAAACTGAATTTCATTAAAAATAGACTTTTCATTTAATTAATTCACAAGATGAATTTATTTTTAGTATGGTTATAAAAGCTAAATTAGTTCAATTATATATTTCTAAACATAAATTAGGTTATTTAAATAAATTTTATATTAAAAATTTCTATTAAAATCTTTTATATTTATGAAAAGTTTCTCTTTGGAAAACCATTTTTTCGTCATGTCTACGGGTTTGATTTTAAATTAGAATTAGAAAATTCATTAATATAATTTATTAAAAATTTATTACCTATGTGGAATAAGAATAATTAAAATTATAAAGGATAACTTAATTTTTTGTCATAATTAATTGTAAAAATAGTTAAAATCATTTAACATGGTTATGATTAAAACAAATTTAATAGGGGATAAACTAAAAAGAAAAGGTTAAAATAACCTAGAAACATGTCCAACTGTCATTGAATGGAAATATTTTTAAATTATCTCATGTAATGATTAATAATAATAAATTTTGAATCCTTTTTCATGTATAAAACTTAGGTACACTTTTCATTCAAAAAAATCCAATTATGTCATTTCCCCCACTTATAAAAGGGTGTCGACTCTCCCCTCTTATACACACTACAAAAAACTATTTGGTTTTTCCCATAAATACCTAAATATATTTTTTAATTAAATCCCCACATCATAGGGTTCAATTTTATTATTATAAAAACCTCCAATGAAGGCTTTATGTGTAAACCTAATGGGGTTCACTGAAGAAGAGGTATAGTCTTTAACGATGAATTTACATTATATTTCTTCTAATAACTCATTAAACAATTATTAAAACATTTTTATATAATAATATAATTATATACCATATTATTTTATTTTATTTTATTAATGATTTTATCTACATATATCTCCTCTTCTACCAAGTAGGAAATAAAAATGTCCATCATGTATACAGTGGAATACCATCACCCAAACAGAAGAAATTCATTTTATATCACCACAAATCATGGATAGAAACAATGATAGATTTAATGTTTATATATTATATTAAATAAATTATTATACTTATGGAATTATATTATCACATCTACATTCTTAACATTCATCATGTAGGGAAATGGTAATGTTGCTCGTGCATACGTGTGGACTTTCTCCCCCACAAAGAGATTCATCATATTTTTCATTTTATACAAACATGGATGGTAATAATGATTTATTTAATGAATAAAAATGATATTTATGATATAAAAATTATCCTATAAATGGTAATTAATATTTTTTTTGTTTTTTCATAATATCCGATGAGAAATTGATAGCCACATTCATGAGTAGGCACAATCTTCCATCTCTATTAACGGTGTAATTAACATTCTATATAAAATATTTATGAATTTATATAAATAATTTTTCAATGAATATATATGGTATTTATTCCGTGTTAAACATTATATATATTATGAAACCATTATTAATTTAATAGGATTAAAAATACAAAAATAAAACAATTTCTTGGAAAATTGAGTTGTTATTACCGAATTGTAATTTTAACAGGGAAATCATTAATAAACATGTATTAAAAGGTTTTGAGTAAATAATATGTGGTATTATATATATTTTCATGGTTATATAATATAGTTATAATAAACTTATATTTAATATAATCTTTTTTGAATGTTTGTGAATAATATTGAGCTTTCATGTAAAAGATTTTCAAGTCACTTTATTTTTTGTCAAAAACATGTCATATTCACCACTTTTTTATTTAGTGTGGTGTATATAAAACTCGCGAATTTATTTTATAATGATTATAAATAAATAAATGGATATTTAAATATACATATAATTTCTTTATTTCATGAGGATTATGATTAATGGTTACTAAAGTGGTGAGGGTTGGATTTTATAATCTCATTGTTTATTGTGTTTCATTAAATCCAATGATGAAACATTATTATTTATATCCCAAGAAAATAATTTATTTTCTTATCACATGATTACTTATAGAGAATAAAATTTTCCATTTCATTTTAGTCTATTTAATTACTCAATATAGCAAAAGAATTGTTTTAAGAAAAAATGATATTATTTCTCCCTTCTGTAAATTTTTTTTTCCATACATGTCCCTATTTTATATAAATGTTTTAAAGAATGTTTTTACAATTATACAAATATTATTTAGAGAAAATTTTAACCATTATGAATTTTTTTTTCATATATAATAAAAGTATTCTTCTTGTAATTTTCTGAACATGGTTGTTTTAACTTTTTACTAAAAACGTGAAACGTATATTTGCTTTAACATGTAAAACATGAACATTATGTCTTTATATCATGAATTATTATGACTTAAAATATAATTTTATGTTTTTATTTTTATTTTCTAATAAATTGTTTCATTAATATTTGGTATGTTTTTAGATTTTAAATAAGTGTTTTCAAAGTGTAAATGTTATTTTCCTAAAGAAATGTTATAAGAGATCTTTAAAGATTATTGTTTATCTAATATGACATAATTTGATGTTACAAAAGATTTATTGGGGATATTATCCAATTATACAATATGTATTCTTTTTATTAATGGTTTATGATTAATATTAGAAGATTTTTATGGAACCCATTTAATCATGTATTATGTTTATGAAATTCATTTCTATTCCATGGGATATGATATGATGAAATGATGAAATTTTTATGAAACCAATTACTTAGAATTTGTAATATTATGATGAAATGTTTATGAAACCCAATTAATTTCTATGGGTTCTTCTATGATTACTCTTTTTTGATTTTTTGGCACACAAATGTATAGATTATTTGATTTGTGGGACCTATCTCTCCCTCTGATTCATTGGGTAATTATTAATGTTTTGTGATGTCTAAGGGTACATGGGAGGTTATCCCATTCCAAAAAAGAGGGTACATGGGATGTTATCCCATGCCCAAAAATTAGGGTATGTGGGAGGTTATATTAAACCAAAATTAGGTACATGGATAATCAGCACAAGCGTAACATTTTTTGAATATCCAGGTGGTTAGCATTGGAATATGATTATCTATGATTTTGTGTTTCCCACAAATCTATGTCTTATGATAATGGTATTTTTCATGGATTATGTACTTTTATTCCCTTATAACTCATATTTTCATAACTACCATGATTTGTTCCCGAACTCATGTTTATGAAATATGATATTAAAGGTATGGTTTTCATTTATTATTCTCATGTTCGAATTCTCTTATGCACATGTTATGATTATATTTCCCTTGCATACCCTTACTAAGCATATGAGCTCACCCATTCATGTGATTCACTTACACAGGTTATGAAGAAAGGATTTGGTATTGATTTTATATCATGTGTACTATGATGGATGATTTTAATGGAATATATTGATGTATTTCATGGAATAATAATACTATGTATGTTGTCTCTAAATACACTAAACCTTTGTAGTTCTCTGGAATGTATTTGTTAAAATCAATATATATTCATCTATTGTTATATAAAACCTACGTATGAAAAGACTATGAAATTATATAATCAGTTAAACCATTATATGTTCTATGTATCTTAGCTTTTATAGGTGAATACATAATCCTATTCATCGGATCATTGAGTGGACATTGACCTAGAGCTTTTTCATTGTTTTTGGAGTAGTTGGTTTGGATCCTAGACTAAGTGAGAAAATATTATGAGGGGGATTGTGTAACTTTTTAGAGTCCTATCTCATTATAGTAAAACATATGAAGAGACTTATGAGAAATAATATAATGTAACACCTCAATGGAATGAGTTATTTGGGTAAGAACTCTACAGAAACATCTTGAGAATGATAATCCCTTAAAGGGGTTGATTATATTAGCCTAGTGATTTTAAGTACCTTACTCTTTTATCTAATTCATTCATTAATTTTTTTGGGTAATAATTTACTTGGGAGAAGAATTAGATTCCTTCCAATTGGTTTTGGAGGGTTTTAGTGGCTTTTAAGGGGTTTCACGGTTTAATTACGATTAGGAGAAATAGTGGGGTTCTCCCCATGAAACTATATGGATTTTTTGGATTTGACTATGAAAAACCATGGGATTAACATTTTTAAAGATAACTGTTTTAAATTTCCCAAAAAAATAATTTTTTTGGGTTGGACTTGAAAACACAGTTGGTGAATGGCTTTCTAAACCATGTGGCCAAACTGTGCACGTAATTATAATTAATATAAAAATGAATTTAAATACTAAAACCTCTTTGAAACCATTATTTTATCCTAACAATTCTAGGGATATCAAACCAACAAACTGTAGTTTTGATTATTGGTTATTCCTCACCATCCATACTCTAAAAATAATGGATCTATATTATTGGTTCCTTTGAAATCATTGAAGGAGTTTTTTCTTCTTTCATTCCCCTTATCTAAAAAATATCCACCCTTTATCCTCTTAGATGAATCATATATTTAAACTATTTCAGATAGATCTATAGTTTATCTAATATATAATGGATAATTATCCTTTTCTATATATAATACAGATATAGAAAATTTTCATTTATTCCTTGAGTGTATCTAAATCCTTTATTTATGATAAATTCCATTTTGGTAAAATTATGTAAATATAAATATTTTTAATAATTTACTCCATTAATTATATTCTTAAAAGATATATATTTAAAGATTGGGTAATATTATAGTAAAAAACTACTTGTGTACATGATATGGGTATCATTTTTTAGAGGATCATGGAATTGGCATCAATTTCTTGAAGGTAGAAAAGAAGTAAAAATTATTTTTGGGGGTTAAGGTTTAAACGAGTTTCCTGAAGTTAAAATAAAAATATAAATGTTAAAATGACCTATAAACTTTTCCCAATACCTTGTTATGACCCTATTTCAACCTCAGATCATATATGTATATAAAATTATCCATTTTGTTTCCTTGTGAAATATTTAAAATGTGGACACTCACATTTCTTCTGAAAATATTCAAGCGTGTCATTTCATCTTTTGTAAATGGTAACCCCTTATCCGTCATCTACGCACTTAAAAATCCTTTGGTTTGAACATGAACCACCCAAATTAATTTTTTAATTACATCCCACATCCTAGATTCCTTATATATTTTTTAGTACACCCTCTTAATAAGAAATTTGGTGTAAACATAAAGGGGTTTTCTAATGAATAGGTTTAGTACATAACCATGCCTCTTCATTTTATTTATTACTCTAACTCCATAAAATATTTATAAAATATGATGATATAAAAAATCCTTATATAACATACACTGATATGTTATTATTTTATTTTCATTATCTTTATATATTAAATTTTCCATGAAATGGGAAATAAAAGAGTTGATTGTGTATACGACAGACTACCGCCTCCCAAACAGAAGTAATTTTTTCCACCATTACCTCTCATGGATGGAGAAAATGCGGGATTTATAGTTTATATATGATATTAATGAAATTTTTATACATATGGATTTATAATATCACATTATAATTCTTATAGTTAAGTCCCTTGGGAAACGATAATGTCACTTTTGAGTATCTATGGACCACTGTCTCCATGAAGTGATGTGATGTATTTTTCATTTTATTTTGAATTGGATGGTTAAATATATGTTTAATTAATATTTTTATATATACGATATAAAAATTATTCTGGTAACTTCCCAGACTCAGGTGCCAATGAATCGTACTCTGAGCCCAATTGGCCACATAACGTGAAGCACATCCCCCTGGACACCAGAGGCTTAAGAATTTGAGTGAGGTACTTGGGTTGGCCTATGGAGATATTTTTCCCTCATAGATCGTAGAATTAATTATTTTAAATAATATATATTAAATAGTAGGTTCATAATCATAAATAGACCAAAGAAGAAGTAAAGAAGTAGACTTAATAGTATCTATAAGAAACTTATAGAAGAAATACATATCAATAATAGAAACAATTTAAATGATTGCATGTCGTGAAACTATAAAATAGATTGTATTGGGGAACAAGGTTATGATCATATATATTATGTTATACAAAACTAAAAAAATAAAAAAAAACTACTATATAGAATTTTGATCAATGGCTCGGTCCTCTGCTCCCAAATATCCATCCAAAGCTGCAATAAAATAAAGCATCAGAGGTATAATTCTTCCCTTTATCTATATCTATGAGAATAAAGTCTTCTTAGGAACCAAACTGCTCCCAAAAAAGGTGTGAGATATAAATCTCAGTAGGTCGATACCCACAATGTCTATCCCTTTCAATTTTGTGTTATAAGTAGATAATAGTGCTATGGATATAGAAAATACAAAGAAATAAATAAATAAGTCTTATAAACCCCAGTCTATGTTCCTAAATGAACACTCATCTCATGCCACCCAATTCATCCTAGGGAAGATTTCCAAAAAAGGACCTTATTTTAGCATAATATTTATACAAGAGATTATAGTCTATAGGGAATCCAAAAAGGTATACCCTCATGATTGTGCTTTGGCATGGAGTCAAATTCACATGTGATAATCCATGTTTATTTGGGAAGTATGAGAGAATCATAAAAAATTCATAAGATACTCAATGAAATAATAAAGGGTTGCATCTTATATGAATAATAAATCTAATAAATCAGTCCTTCAAATCTAGAGGTGGAGTCCCATGCCCATCTAAGGAGATCTAAAAAATCTGATGTGTCGATGTGGAAACATCCATATAACCCAATACCACGGATTCCCTCTAAGGAGAACCATACAACATCCCTTGTATCAATCAAGGATGGTGTCTCTAATCCCATGGCAAATATCACATAAATGGGATCAGGTATCACCCATGGAATGGCATATCCATATTTCCAATGTGGTTTGTCCTTGGTTTCACCCCTAGGGAATAGGCCTCAGTCACGAGTATAAATAAATCCTCCCATGTAGCCCATACCTGGCAAGCCAAAGCATCACTCATGGCATGACGATTCGTAACCAAATGAATATGTGGAGTCCAACCATAGATCCTTGATATGAAACTCATGTTCTCCCTTGGCCCATATCATGTGAGCCATATGAGACATGGTATTTTAAATGTTAATGAATATATATAATGACATGCCAACAATATGCCATATCAACCACATATCTACTATGATAGGAAATCATCAATGGAAAATTTCGCATGGAAAAGAATAAGGCATTTCATAAGTAAAATGCATGGGTATGAGACATAGGCAACAATGGATAACATATAAATAATTAAATGTCATCACCTATATTACACAATTTCAATCCATTGAGATTAAAAAGTAATGGCATATAGGAAAATAATATATAACTATATTAACTTGGATTTATCATGCCTCTTACCATATGTCATTAATGACATCTCAGTTCCTTAATCTATCAATCATGACCAAGAATAGAATTTCAATCAAACCAAGAATATGGTTTAATCCATATGCACTAGAAAGTGCAAGACACAATTTATAACATGAATATTTGAAAAAATAATAAGGAATTAAGAACAAGATAAAGCATGGAGTGCAAGGAACATGGAATTGTAAAATATCAAGCAACGAAAAATCATAATAAGAAAGGAATTAAATACATTCATGAGTGAATAGAAAAAGGTATGTGAAATTAAAAAGGAACTCCAATCATGCTAAAGTTTTGTGGAGTTACACATGGTTAAATCAATTATAAGCGGGAAAAATAATTCTAAAGGGATCAAATTCATGAATTCTAACTCATCTAAAATCAATTAATCAATTTTAAACATTGAGCCAAGGTGACGCCCCACTCAAAGCATAAAGCACACTTGATCCATTTATCTTAACACGCACAAAGGGGTGGATAAAGACAATAAAAGACCCTTGGATTGGTTTCTCTATATGAAAAAATAATGATAGACATGGAAAAACATTTTAACTAAGGCATTACTAGAAGGTTCTATTGAGTGACATAATAGCGCAATATCAAGAAGTGACGAAATCGATTGGAAAATGAGTATACACCCTACCTCATAGTTTTAGTACTTCACATGCCTAGTAACAAGACTTGATCCAACTTAAAATGTAAGAAATCAGTATATTTAATAGAGCACCCAATATAGGTAATAAAATGTTGGACAAATCAAGCACAATAGATGGAAGAGGAACCATGGAATCAAAGACAATGGATGAGAGAGCATCCCAATACATGTCTGTAGCTTCCAATGGTGAAGGAAATAAAGAATATTTGAGGGGGCTATCTCAATACCCCAATAGAGGTGTGGAGGATGGTTCAGGTACCCTGGAGGATGAATAATCCTACTATAAATATAATTTAGGGAAATAAAATAAGGGTTAAACAATAAATAGGGGGAAATTTGTAATTTCACCCTCCCCCCTCCAAGCATTATGCTCAGTTTGGATTCATGGTTTGTCCAAACATTGCACTAACTGTGCACATGGTTCTACTTCACTGGGAAACCGTTCATAGTTATACACACAATTTCAATTATCATAAAAATCCATTTAGAAGAACATTAAACGCTATTTTCAACTGAGTACATGACTGTACACCCTGGGTTAGACAATTTAAGAAAAATCGTGTGGCCCCTTATATTTTACTCCTTTGCGATGCTCCAGGCTTCAATCATGGCCTGAACACCCCCAAGTCCTCTTTTCAACTCTTAGGAATCAAACTAAGGTTATTTTTGGGAATTAATCCAAAAATTTAATTGAACATACCTTTGAATAAAACCAGGACATTACAATATCCCCACCTTAGAACTTATCATCCCGAGAGGCCATGTAAAAATAAAGATAACATCACTTGACCTACCTAAGTCATGAAGCCTTTCTCAAAAGTTCGCATTTCATTTCGGAACACTTCAAAACATCACCTTTAAATTCTATGAAAAACCTTAGAACTCAAGCCAACACTTGTATCCAATCTAAAATGTCAAAATTTGTGTTTCCTAAGTTATAAAAACTCTATACCTGATGAAATCATCATCTCCCTCAACATTATGTTCTGACACATAATAACCAATTCCAAATCATGGTATCTCTTCCATTGTAAGATTCCCTTAAAACATGCATGGAGTGCTTGAACACCACTCATGGAATGCGACACAATCTAAAATAAAGGGTTAATTTCTAACCAATATCTTTTTTAAATTGATCCTGATGACTTCTTTTCATGAAAAGATGTAGTCAGAATCTATATTTCACCCATCATACTAAGATGTGCTTCATCTACTAGTTATCCAATATCCACACATAGAAATAGAGAGAGTATTTCATGTTTTACCACCCCTGGTTGACTACTCTACAGAAATCTAGTTAAGGTGATTAGTTCATTTCAAAAGGTAGAGCATGTGTCTTTAGATGAATGCACCTTAATTCCTTTCCTATCATTCCCATAGAAGCCTGTCACCAGGATCTGGTGGTGTCTCAAGACAAAAAGTCCATTCCAAAATTATTCCCCATCCTTAACTTGGAGAAACTACTGATCTAACACGGTTGGATTGTCAGGGAAAACACACCATTCAAATTAGACTGAATATCGAAGAAACCTCATTGTCCAAAACCAAAATCCATAGAGCTCATACAAGAGGACCCAAATTTAGCTATTAATAGTGATTTCTTTATCAGCATAATTTCCAAAAAACAAGAACAATATTGAAACCTAAATGGAAAATTTCCAATTGATCACGTCATAAAAAAATAGTTGGTATCCATGAGTAATCACAAGGATTTCCTACATGGGAATCGAGGTACCACTCAATAGTAACCATGTCACTACAAAATAAATTCTTCTGGAGTGCACTGAGATAGAAACCACTCATCAAAGACCAAAATATTTTTAATCATTTACATGGAATAAGACCAATTCCTTCTTACTGAACCTATATGATAGCATGAAATGGGACATGGTCTCCTTAAACAATAGTACACTATGAGTAATGAGATTTAAAGATATCAAAAAAATATTTGTGTATATTTTCCCATTAAGTAAAAAATAACCTAAAATCTCTGAACCATTATAAAAAACAATGTAAATATGAATCTAGTCAAACCATCACTGTTCGACTTTCTTAAGAGATATCGACTACACCCTCCAAGGAATGACATTTACCAATCACAATGAATTTAATATTCAAGGAATCCCATTATCACTTATGAACAATCACCATGGACGATTCCCTTCCAATAGTATCCTTACTGTTTGTGTGTATATCCAACCATAAAATCATTAAGTTCTAAATCAGGCACTGACTAAAACAAATGATCCCAGCCACATGGAATTTCCAAATAGAACTAACCATCTCAAAATATCATTCATGGTTTTGTTCCTTCTACTAGGTGGACACCCTAAACCTAAACAGTCATGATTCTCCCCACCTTAGGATTGTTCTTAAGAACAGATTAAATGGTTAACACTGAAATCAAGTTGTTTAATGCAACACTTAATTGGAATATAGGTACCATGTATATCGATTCATAATTCCCTAATATTACAAAATAAAAATAAAAATCCTTGATATTATCCATAGGTTTACTGGACATATGTATTCACATATCTGATGGTCCACACCATTGATTAACCCAGGAGTTATATTAATCATACGACTATATAAAAAGATGATGATCTCTCATGGTTTCCTAGACTGAAAATAAATTAAAGGAATTTAAGGGTCAATAATCTTAAGAGTCAATCATTTTTATTTATACCCAAGAATGAAGAGGCCCATAAAAATTCTTAGGTTTCATTTTAGAGAATAATTTAAGAAAACAACCAAACGGTTATTAATCTACCTGTAAAAAAACGTCATTACAAAAACACACTTTAGATAAGAAGAAATAAAATTAGGGGATACTATGATAGTTTCTATAATTTTAGTTGGATCTAGAATCTTATCCTTTAGTATTGGATGCACTGCATATATATCTCTTAAACCGTGGCCCTAAGGTGCTTTCAGATTGGCCTGAGTAGATCAACTTTGGTGACGTTGATTCTCTGGGTCCGGGCTACATTGATCACAACCAATAATGCCTTTCCTTATCATCAATTATAGGAACAATTACTACCCTAAAATGGATCCACATATCTGGTACCTGATAGGGGTGACGGTATGGATCCTCTCTCACATGTCATTGGGGTAAAGAGGACAGAAGCACTAAAGGTGACCCATTTTTCCACAATATCGATATTCATTCAGGTTCCTCAAACACTGGGGATTCTTATCGACTATCTAGCCACCCTTTTGACACACCATATAAACAGTGTGTTCCACCTAGTTATAACTTCCCCCACATTCTTCTTCGAGTTGGAGCTTCTTAGTTCCTAAAGAACTATTGACATGTATCAGAATAGTACTACCTTAAATCATTGGACCAGCTTCTATAAGATTTAGTGCATTGATTATGTCCTAGTTTAATATATCTATTACCATCCTAAAATAAAATAATATCCCTATTTAGGACACAACATGCTCAATCCCATCCTCAATATTCCTCATAACCATAAATTTTCTCCAGTAAGAGAAGGAAAAAAATGTTGATGCTCGGTTAGACAATTATATTACTCAATAAATGTCATGGATACTTAATGAATATTAAATTACTTTGTACCTTGATCTTCTCTCAGATTTTGTGGGATGAAATGGACAGATAATGTTTTCTATATGTCTCCCCAAGCCATGTCTCGGTAAAGTTTTGACATCAAACAACATCCCACCCATGCTTGGAAGTGTCTCAAAGTAGGTAGGCATAAATATTTACCCTATTCTATAGATTCATATCAATATTATCAAAGATAAACACAATAGATTCTAACCCTGACATTGCAGTATGAAGACCATGAACCCCCGGTAAGTTGGCAGGATGCTGCTGCTAGAAGTCCGGTGTAAGCTCTGTCATCGAAGAGGCAAATTTAGGAGCAAACTGACTATACTATATAAACATGATAAAAATATTACTAATATTATCAATGTAACCCATTAGAATATCCATAGTAGATTCCTCATGAGACACTATATGAGGTAAAATTGGTGTCCTAGGGCCCACCACCTCAAGAGTGTGATTGTCACTACTATCTTCGTGTACATCAAGATGTTGTCGCAATGTCATAACTATATAATTTATGAGATCTCACCACATAAATAATTTACGATAGACATGAAAAACTAATTGATGAAATATATATAGAAATAAATATGAAATGGTAGGAATAAGGTCTCATTAAAAAATGAAACAACATACAAGGAAATCAATAAAGGTGACAGGTAAATGGAATGCCTCTCAACATAAAAAAACTGGAAACCATCTCCAAGATCAAGGTCATCATAAGAAGGTAAATACCACAGGTAGATCATAAGAGACTCGGAATATATCCCATTTCCAAGATAAATTCAAGATCAAGTCTCACATTCACATATAATCGATATTTAATTTTAACATGTGGTATTCATTTGATTCATTTTTACATTTAATTCCCTACAAAATAAATCGAATTAAGTGGATTACAATTGCAATTTATAAGGGAAAATACACCATATAAACTATAATTGGGTTTCTAATGAATCCAATTTATAACATTTCCCTACAATTCATATAGCTACATTACTATATATGTAGTCAAATAGTAATTTCATGTTATAATAACTACGTACAACATCAATCACATGAAAACCGGAAGATTCATGATGAAAGTATACATAGAGTGTCAAAATTCATGACATTTTAATACCTACGGTTCCTAGTATGATGCTTAAAATAAATCACCCTCACTTTATTAGGCTGTGGAAATAAAAAACATTAACTCAATCACAGAAAGATTATCAACAGGAAAAAACAAGTGTAACACCAAACAGTGAAGTTGTATCATCCATAAATGACATAATCAATAACACAATTTCCCATCCCATTAAATTTGGGTTTCCTCTATACATTGGTTAGATATATCCAAGTATAGTTTTATGACCAAGTCTCAATATCCATGTCTCCCATCTAACCTAAACAGTAAGACAAAAAATATATATATGATACCACTTTGTAACATCCCAGATTCGAGTTCCACTAAACCATGCCAGGAGCCTAGTTGGCCACAGGACCTCGAGTGAATCTCCTTGAATTCCATGGACTACTAACTATAAGTGGGGGCCTAGGGTGTGTATGTGGATATATTATTACCTCATATATCAAATAATTCATAGAAGTAAAAAATTAATAATAAATTGAGAAATCATAATCAGAAGCGGACTACTTCAAAAGTAAAGAAGTAAACAAAAGAATATATATAATTTTTTTTGAAGAAATAGATATCAATAATAGATACAATGTATATGATAATATTTTATTCGTATATATAAAAAGAGTGTAATGGAGAACATGGGTATAATCATATACTATGTGCTTTATAAAACTACAAAATGGCTAAAAACTAATACACAAAATCTTGAGAATAGGTGCATCCCTCTCATCCTAAATAACAATCCGAATAAGTTATAAAATAAATCCTTGGAGGAAAACCACTTCCATGTATCCATACATATGAGTATATATTCTACTCTAGTACCAAAAGACACCCGAGTAGGGTGTGATATATAAATCTTAGTAGGTCGGAACTCGTAGTGTCTAGAACATTAATTTCATGTTGGAAGTAGATAATAGTGTTCCATATATAATAAATGAAGAACAATAAATAAATAACTCATGTAAACGTCAGTATTGGTTTCTAAACGGACACCCTTCTCATGCTACCAGCTTCGGCCTATGTCAGAAATCTAAACAAGGTCCATGTGTGGCACAATATGTATACAAGAGGTTATAGAAAAAAGGAAAACCCAAAAAGGCACACCCCCACAAATGTTTTCCTTTGGATTTGGGACAAATTGAAATGTCATCATCCATGTTTTCCTGGGAATCATAAGAGAGGCATTATAAATGCATAATAAACATATAAAAATAATAAAGGGATGTGTATCATATTAATAAACAATCAAATTAATTTTCTTTTCAAATCAAGAGGCAGAGTCCAAAGCCCATCCAAGGAAATCTAATCTAAAACCCGAGGGTTTCTCTAGGAATATCATTATAAAAAAAATACAATAATGTTCATCCAAGGTGACCCATACGACATCCCTACTATCACTCGAGGATTGTGACTATGAGCCCATGCCAAAAATCAGACACAGGGGACTGACTATCACCCATGGAATTGAGTAGCCATATTTCCAAATATGTACATCTTCAGCTTCTCTACTAGGTAACTATCCAAACTCATGAGTATAATTGAATCCTCCAATGCATCATGTACCTGGTAAACCATGTCATAACCCCTGACCTTGAAAGTTGTAACCAACAGTGCTTCGTGAGTAAAAACAAGGATCCTTAATATAGAACCCGTGTTCTCTCTTAACAAACATCAATTGAGCTATATCAAACTAGTAATTTATCAAGAAACATAATATATATATAATGACATGCTAACAAAATCCCATCTCAACCACATACATACCAAGCTAACCACTGAAAAAAGGAACAGTTCACATGGAAATGTATAAAGAATTTCATAAGTATAAGGCATGGGTATGAGACATAGGCTACATATCATATCACATCAAAAATTACATGTTAACACATTAATTACAAAATTATTAGCCAATGATCTTACCCATGAATGTAATATACACAAATTATATATAACTATAAGCATGTGGCATTATCACGCCTCTTAACATATGTCATTATTGACATCTAGATACCTCAAGATATCAAGCTTGAACAAGAATGGAAATTATTTCAATCCAATATTATGTTTTAATCCATAAGAAATAATCAAGTCAGGGCAGAGAGAATAACATTAATATAAGGCATCAAGAACAAGATGGGGAATGAAGCACAAGGAACAAGGAATATCATAAAATGTATGAATGAAACATAGAAATAAAAAACGTAATTCAATAAATACATAAAAAAATATAAAATGGAATGTGATATTAAAAAGGAACTTCGGGAATGCCAAAGAAATATGGACTTACTCATGGGTCAATTGATTATAATTATGAATAATAATTATCAGGTGTTCCAATTAATTATTCCTTTCTCATATTAAACAAGTTGATCGATTTAAAACATTTAACTGACATAAAAACCCACTGAAATAATAAATCAAACTTGAGAAATTTTGTATAGCACAACCCGAGGGGGGGGCTAAAGAAAAGGCGAACACCGTAAGATGGGTTTCACTACATGAAAAAGTTGTTTCGAATGTTGTAAAACATTATAATTAATTTAATTTTATATAACATGGTTCTCCATAATTTTATGATGAGTGGAATAATGTAATGATATTAATAATTGAAAAAATAGATAGAAAACATATCAGACACCCTACCTCATAGTATTTTTATTCCACACATCTAGTAATGAGGCTTAATTCAACCTAAAACATAAAAAATCTGAAGACATAACAAAACCCCCTGATAGGGAAAAAAATTCCCCCAAAATAGAGAAATATATTGAAGGGGAACCAAGTAATAGAATGGTGTGGATGAGATAGTGTACCAAGATGATTATGTAGTTTCCACTAGAAAAAAATGGATGAGATTTGAAGGAGCTAGCTCGAACCCCCAATGTAGGTGAGGATGAGGGTTTTTGTGCCATAGAGGTAGAATAATCCATATGGAAATAGAAGGTAAAAATATAAATATGATTTAAAAATTAAAATATAGAAAAAGTGGTAATTCCACACCTAAAAACCAATTTGAATGTTTTGGACACATGGTTTGGACCAACTGTGTGCCAAATGTGTGCATGGTTCTGCTTCACTAGGGATTCTCGCATGATTATGCACACGTTTTGACTAATAGTGTGATGACCATGTAAAATCTCAGTTTCCCCTATCTAAAACCACTTATATGGTCATCCTCCTTTGGTACCACGTTTTTATAAAAATTTTGTCTGTCCAGTGGTTTTCTTCTTTTTCGATGATTTAGGATTTAGATGATCCTTAGATGCCCTTGGGACCCCTTTAACCTCTTAGGTGTTAGAACTAGGTCCATTTAAGGAATAAAACTAAAAATATAATGTATTATACCTTTGTATGAAATCTATATGTTAAAATTATATAAAGTCTAATTAATATTTACATTTATTTCATTCTGTTAGTTAAGAAAGTGGAAGCAACATTCATGCATACGTGCGATATATCGTCTCCATGAGCAGTGTAATTTATTTCCTATCGGAATAATTTTTGAATTAATATATATACATATATAATAAATATATACCATAGTTATATAATTTTAAACATTATGGATATTATAAAACCATGACCAGTGTAATATGACTTAAAAGGATATACCAAAACATGCATGGAAAATGAATCATTTTTTACCCTGAATGTGGTTTCAACAAGAAAAATTATTAAGAAATGGGTAATACAAGGTTGTAAATAAATCATATATGTTATGATATATATGATTATTCTTATTGAATAGATGTAAAATATATAAATATTTATTATATAAGAGGTCAGAATTTTCATCAATAAATTCAATATTTTCAGTAATGGATTTTCGTCTAACATTTATTTTTGTGAGACACATGTTATATACTTCACTTGTTTATTTTTGTTATTGTATATATATACCATGAACTTATTTTATTATTCTTATTATGAAATATTTGTAATTTTAATTCCCATATAACTTTATTTATTTCATTTGGATTATAATTCAAGCATTACCAAAGTGCTAAGGGTTCGATGATATAATTTAACATATTATTATAGTTGTTTAGGATTATGATTATAATGATATTATCTTATAAACTATTTCTCAACAAACTCAGGTATTGTATCATACTGTAGTTATTTCTAAAGAATAAGTGTTTCATTTTTATCATCCTCTATTCAAATTCTCTAGTGATCAATATAATGTTTTTATGAAAAAAGTGATGATATTTCTCTCTTTGATCAAAAAACAATTTTATTTTTGGCCCATGTTTTCAAAAAAAAAATTAATGAGAACTTTTAAATTTATCAAATTAACAATTTAAAGTAATTTTTAAACATGTTTAATTTCTTTAAAAAAATTATTTTATAAACAACATTTTTATTATTTTCCAAAAAATGATATTTTTAGTTTTTAATAAAAATGTGAACATATTCTTCATTTTCACCAAGAAAACATGAATATAATATTCAATCATCATGACCCTTCCATGATTTAAATCATAATATAAATGCTGCCAATGTCATTTTAAATGAAAATTTTTTCCTTATTTTTTGTGAAATTTTATATCTTAAATAAGTTTTTTAAAACAGGAAAGATTGTTTTCTTCAATAATGTCCCAAGGGATCTTTCAAAATAATTTTCCATATAAGATTACATCGTTTGAGGTTACATTAAGCTTTACTGGGGTTGTGATAAAATTTTACCATCCTTATTCATTATATTTATTTTTTATAATTACGATAACAATATGTTTATAGAACCCATTTATTTTCCATGGGTTAATTTTATTGGCCATTTTTCATTTACATAGGATATGCAACGAAGAAAAATTTTTGAATCCCATTTCATTTCCAGGAAATATGTTATGTTGAAATGTTTATAAAACCCATTTACAGTCTATGGGTTAAACTATTATGAGTGTTTTATGGTCTTGTGTCATAATACATTATGTATTATGTGACAGGTGGTACCTATATATCTCTCTAATGAATTGGGAAATGATTAATGTTCGATGAGATAATAAGGTACACATGACATTATCCCAATCGTGAAACTAGGGTACATGAGAGGTTTTCTCATGTCCCAAAAATATGTTACACAAGAGCTTATCCCAAGCCCAATGTAGATACATTGTTAGTTATCCAAATAATATCATTTTATGAGTTTCCTAGTGGGTAACCTTGACATAAGGTTTTATATGATTATATGTATACCAAAAATCTATGTATTATGATAATGTCATACACTCATGGCTTATGTAAGTTTTTTATCTTATGATTCATATCTTGTGAACTATAAAGATTTATTCCATGAATTAAGTTTATGATCTATAGTATTCAGTGTATTTTCCTCACATGTTATTTTCATATTCACATACCTTTATGCTCATGTTATGTGGATATATCTCCCTTTAATCCTCATTGATAATATGAGCTCACCCTTTCTATGTTTCACTTCCCCACTTTATAAATAAATTTATTCATTTGGGTATGTCTATGAGAAGTAATACATTAGATGATATTGGTGGGATATTTTGAATATCTTTATGAAAGAGTAATATTTTTTATTATTTCCAAGAGACACAAAATCTTTATGATCCTTATGCATGTATTTGTGAAATGTATTTAAATTTTTTCTATAAAAATGTAATATCTATGTATGCAATTTTTGGGTTTTCATAGTTGTAATTAGAATAAAGGGATAGTTAACCTTTGAAAACTAGGTTAAGAAATATTTTCATGCTACCCCTAGGGATATGTCTAATAATAAGTCTAAGGATAATTAAAAGTATAATAGAATGATTTGGAAATTTGGTGACAGATTTAGTGAGTGTTATACATTAAATTAGAAAACTATTTAGATATAATGCAGTTATATGGGTGTATAATAGTTATTTCTTCTTGTAATAACTCCAAAATGGATGAATTAAGTTGGAATTTATCATCACCTCATGTAAAATAGTGTGCCATTATACACACCTAGTTTGACATTCCTAGGGGATACGATTTAGAAGTTTACCAACTCCTCACAATCCATCATGAAGTATTTGAATAGATTATGATGATTAATAACCTATGATAAACCTAAGGTTTTATATATTTAAAATAAGGTTCCACTATTTATAAAACCAATATGTGATTTTTCATAATTATTTGGTTTTTACTCTATGATTGTGGTTGGTCAACATATTCCAATTGGTTTTACTCAATGGATAGAACCAAGAGGTACCATTTTAAAATTTAATATGATGGAAAATTTTTTGATTATGAGAAACAAAACATGATGATGATTAGAGAGGAGGATATTGTTATTATGACTAATCGTTTATCAGGATATATGATTAACAACCTGGTCTTTGGATAGATTCCTAACTCATAAAATAATATTAAGATATAAATTAATAAAATTTCATGTGTTAGTAAACATAGTGGAAAAAATATTTTGCTTCATACATGTAAATAGTGTGGGAAGAAGAACCTATAATAATTTCAAATTATAGGGTAACATGTTTTTCTATGTGTAAATTTAGGTCGTATAGAAATTAATTTCCATGTATTATGAGGTCTTCTAAGTGAGGAACATGGTAAATATCTATTTCGATTCTCTAAACTATTTTTTATCCACTAGACCAAATAAGTAACAATGTTATAAAAAATCAATAAATTAATATGGTTGAATTATTTATATATGGTGTTTGAAGAAGTATTATATTAATGAATTTTTTATAATGATTTTTTTCATATATGAATCACGAAAAAACTAAGGATTGTTTTAATTTTGGATGTAAATATGTATTCATTTAATAATAACCTTTATGTTATGGATACCACCATGGTTTAAAAGATTATGGTTGGTAATGAGTTAAAGGTCCTAGACACCCCTTTTTGTGATCCAAGTGATGGGATTTTAATGTGATTAATGAAATTTTGGGATATTGTTTATTTTAATTAGGTATATGCAACACTTAGGTTGAACATGAAGTATTATTTGAGAAATAATGATCTTTTGACAAGTTTAAATGTATTGATAAGCTTCAGTGTTTATATTTCCTTTGATTGATAAATTTATTTTTATATATGTTCATTATATTTAACTGGACAATATAATAATTATATTAATGTTGTTTTAGTAAAAAGGACATATTGCCACATCTAGAAAGGCCACAGGGCTTTAACCCACAACAAAAGGGTTATAAGGGTGAAAGACCTGCAAATGGCTATGTGATATCTAGGTTAGTTTTTCAATTTTGTAAAATAGTGTGAGATATAATATTAAGTTGATTTTGAGAACATATGTTTTTTTGAAGAGATAAAAATGTTATTTAAAATTTACATGGTTATAGATTCTTTATTATTTCAATTAATAGTTCATTAGGAAAATTTCCCAACTTATTATTTGGAGTTCATTGCGGTAATTTTCATACTAAATATATGGAGGTATTATATTTATAGATAGAAGTTTGATATATTCGTTGATCATAAAAGTTTAAAGTATATATTATCACATAATAATTTGAGCATGAGATAGAGAATAATATTGGATAATATTAAATATAATGATTCTTCAATAAATTACCAACCTAGTAATGTGAAAAAGGTGGAATATTACTTGAGTCAAATTAATCATGTCAGCTTATCTAGGATGAGGATCACAGGAAAACCATTATTTCTCTATATGAAATGGAACGATTTAAAAGTCGTGAACTAAGGGGATAAATATAATATTTATCTAATTGGTATTCAATAATATATACATGTAAAGGTTAAATAGGAACTAATGAAAGATGTACAGTTTCAGATGAAGGTGAAAAATATTATTCATTTTAACTTTTACTATGATGGAATGATACGATTTAGGAAGCATATATGTGTTTCGTCCATACCCAATTTGAATAAGGATCTTGTAGAAGTGGATCAGGGTTCATCATTATATATTTATCATGGATATACAATGTTTTATAGTGATTTGAAAGAGTACTTTTGGTGTATTTTCATGAAGATATGTATTATAGAGTTTGTATCTCGGCGCTGGTATGTTAGCAAGATAAGGCTAAGAGATAAATTTCAAAGATGATGTTTCAACCGTTACCCGTACCATAATGGATATGGGAAACAATCTCCAGGGTTTTTTCATTAGAAAAAATAATATATCTAAAGGGAATAATGTTGTAAGGGTTGTATTTGATCACCTAACAATGTAGGCACAAATCGTTGCTATTTTGTAGGATTTTTATTTGGATGAACATTCTAGGGTATATATAATGTAAGTGGTAAGGTTGTAAGGATTATCATATTCCATTGAATTAAATTTTCATTCGAGGGTCACCATTATGTTCTAGTGAAATATTAAGCAAACTGTTGATATACAGTTGTGTTTCATCATTGTGTATCATCTTCAGACAGTTGGTCAACCTATGATGAAAATTTAAACCCTATATGATAATCTAGGAGGTTATTATATGGATGTGAAGGGTGGTAGAGATCAATATCCTCCTCTAGTTGAGCTTTCATAGAATAATAAATTTCACTTAAGAATTTAGATTGATCTTGCAGAGTCCATCTACGGAAACAAGTGTAAAAATCCAACATATTGGGATGAAGTAAGACATATAAATATATTGGAACATATGATAGATGATGAAATGGTAGGGAATGTTTTATCTATTAAAAAATTAATGGATGCATAATGTTCGTATAAAATTTATATTGATAATCGCATACATAAACTAGAATTTTATGTTAGTTATAAGGTGTTTCTAAGAATATCTCCAAGGAAGAAGGTATTGAAATTTGGAAATAAGGGAAAAATGTGACCAGGTTAAATTATTCGCTTTGAGATTCCGGATCATATCATGACAATATCTTATCATATAGAACATACACTAAACCTCCCTTAAGTCCATGATATGTTTCATATATCTCTCATGAGGAAGTATGTACCTTATCCTTGACAATTATTAAACTCTGTGGTTGTACGACTAGAACAAGAAAATTTCAATGAATAATAACATGTGGATATTTTGTGATGTTGAGATAAATTTCTAGAAAAAATACCACTATGGTCAATGCTTTATAGAAAAACCATCAATTTAAAGAAGATATTTCAAAACTAAGAGATATGTTGAGGTAGACATATCCTTATTTGATTGTATCATAGTAGAACATTATTATGGAGAAATTAATTTTAATCAGGGTATAATGTATCACCCTGGTTTTTTTTAAAAAAATTACTAAATTTAATTTCATCAATATATTTCACTACATTAAACATTGAGTTTTAATGAACCATAATATTCTATTATTATTTTTATTCAAACATGACTGTTATAAATAATTCATTAAACATGCTGATATCAATAGTAATAAAAAAAATAATTATAATGAATTTATATAAATAATTAATATTGTTAAAAATGTACATATTTTTTTAGTAAAGTATTTATATGTTTTGAAAATACTATTTTAAAAAAAATTCTCATACTATGTTTTTTGAACAAATAATAATTTTTTTTAAATTTTCAATATTTTATTAGAAAAAATGAAATTACATTCGGAAATCAACATGTTAAATTCATATTTGAGTGAAATTTTTACAATTTTCTTCACTGATTAATTTTTTGATAAATAGAGAAAAACACTGAATTTCAATAAAAATAGACATTTCATTTAATGAATTCACAAGATGAATTTTATTGTAGTATGGTTTTAAAAGTGAAATTAGTTCAATTATCTTGTTCTAAACATATATTATGTCATTTAAATAAATTTAATATCGAAAATATCTATTTAAATATTTTATATTTATGAAAAGTTTCTCTTTGGAAAACCATTTTTTCATCATGTATACAGGTTTAATTTTAACTGAAAATTTGAAAATTCTTTAATATAATTTATAAAATATATATTACCTATGTGTAATAATAATAACTAAAATTATATAATAAGGATAACTTACTTTTTTGTCAAAATTAATTTTAAAAAAAGTAAAAATCATTTATCATGGTTATGATAAAAACTAGTTTACAAGGGGGATAAACTAAAAAGAAAATGATAAAATAACCTAGAAACATGTACTACTTTAATTGAATGGAAATATTTTTACATTATCTCATGTAATAATTTATAATAATAAATTTTGAAACATTTTTAGGTTTATAACCTAGGTACACTTTTTCATTCAAAACATTCCAATTATGTCATTTCCCCCACTTATAAAATGGTGTCTACTATCCTCTCCTATACACACTAAAAAAACTATTTGGTTTTTCCAATAAATAACTAAATATATTTATTAATTACTTCCCCACATCATAGGGTTAATATTTTTATAAGATAACCCTCTAATGAAGGATTTATGTGTAAACCTAATGGGGTTCTCTAAAGAAGAGGTATAGTCCTTAACGATGCGTTTACATTTTATTTCTTCTGATAACTAATTAAAATTTTATTAAAACATTATGATATAATAAAATAATTATATACCATATAATTTTATTTTATTTTGTTAATGACTTGATCTACATATATCTCTTCTTCTATCAAGTAGGAAATAAAAACGTCCATAATGTATACGGTGGAATACCATCACCCAAACTGAAGGAATTCATTTTATATCACCACATTTCATGGATAGAGATAATTATAGATTTAATGTGATAATGTTGCTCATGCATACATGTGGAATTTCACCCCCACAAAGAGATTCATCACATTTTGCAATTTATTTTGACATGGATGGTAATAAATATTTATTTAATGAATAAAAATAATATTTATGATATAAAAATTATCCTATAAAGGGTAAATAATTTTTTTTGTTTTTTCATTCTATCCAATGGGAAATTGCAAGCAAAATTCATGCACAGGTACGGTCTTCCATCTCCACAAACAGTGTAATTAACATTCTATATATAAAATTTATGAATTTATATTAATATATTTACAATGAATATATATGGTATTTATTATAGGTTAAAAATTATATATATTATGAAACAATTATTATTGTAATAGAATTTTTCTTCGAAAAAATCGATCAAGGTATCATTGAAACATTTTTGAGGTGATTGTGTTTTTAGAAAAAGTGGACATTTGTGTTGTGATTGTTGACAAAGAAAACCATGATATACAAAGTTGTTGAAAAAGGGGACTTAATGGTGGCATCTTGAGTTCTTGATCTGTGGATAACGATCAATGTTTGATTCCAGAACATTGATAATGGAATGGATGATCTGGAGGCGGTACAAAAAGAGCAGATACAAGGTGGTGTCGTTTTCCGGTGTTTGCCAAATTTTTGGTCCTGAAAATCAACAAATGAAGAAAAGTGGTTTTTGGCAAAGGGACTTGCGCGCTGAGTACTTGAGGGAGAAGAAACTTGCACGCAAAATGTTTTTCAATATCAGAACATCAGAATATTGCAAAGGAAGAAGGGTCGTGCATGTTTTAGTGTTTTTCACGCAAGTGATTTGCGCAGTAGAGACTTTCACGTTGAGGGGAGACTTGCACGCCGTCGTACAGGGTGTCCGAATGCCTATAAATACAGGTCAAACCCTCCTCATTCTAGGTAGAGATCAACACTTAGAAAAATCAAAGCTCTCGTCGCGCAAGTGTGGTGGTCAAGCAAGTGTTGTGTGGTCGCGCAAGTATAAGTTGTGCGCCAGATTTTGAAGAAGTGAGAAAGTTGTTGGTTGCACGAAAATATTGTATTGGGTGTAAAAGGGTGTGTGTCACGCATGTTTGGAGTTGAAGAAGATTTTTTCGTGCAAGTGGCTGAGGTGGACTTCCCCGCCAGTAATAACTTGCGCGCCGAGACTTGCGTGTCGTCTTAGAGAAGGGTGCCAAGTAAGGTTGTTTCATGGTAGTGGTTTAGGGCTATGTGGAAGCTGGAAGATTGACTGATACCTTCGTTGCAACGTGAGATTAATCTAGGGGTGAATGTTGACCTTCAACGGAGAATCTACATAAAATATATGATCCAGTCATTAGTGACAATGAAGAGACCTACAGGTCTATAAAATGGGTCTGTATCATTTCCAGTGCAGTGAGAAAAGGACGAGGAAGAAGGTGATCCTCTCCACCTGTAGTGAGCCAGAGAGATAGAAATAGGGAGTGACCCTTGGTAAAGCAGTGAGATGACCCTAAACCTTGTAAAGGCAGTGAGCCTTGAAATAGATGTGATCTAGCACAATCCTTGTAAACAGAAGTGCACTTTTAGTGGATTTGGTACATTGGCACATTACCGGTGTATGCTCCTTGGACGTAGCCTAGTGAGGGTGAACCAAGTAAAAATTTCTGTGTACAGTGCTTTCTTTACTTTATATTTATTTTTTTTATAGGAAAGAGAGAGAAGAGTGTTTTCCATAACAGCGAAACAAGATCAGAACATGTTTTAATTTTAAATTAGTCATACCATGATTCAACCCCCACTTCTCAGGGTATTCAGCCTTGTGGACCTAACAGATTGAAAATACAAAAATCAAACAATTGCTAGGAAAATGAAGTTGTTATTACCGAAATTACATTTTAATAAGGAAATAATTATTAAACATGCATTTAATGGTTTTGAGTAAATAATATGTGGTATGATATATATTTTTATGGTTATATAATATATTTATAATAATCATATATTAATTATAATGTATTTTTGAATGTTTATGAATAATATTGATCTTTCACGTAAGATATTTTCATCCCACTTTATTTTTTGTAAAAAACATGTCATATTCACCACTTTTTTATTTTGTGTGGTGTATATAAAACTCATGAATTTATTTTATAATTTTTATAAACAAATAAATGGATTTTTAAATATACATATAATTTCTTTATTTCATGATGATTATGATTCAAAGGATACCAAAGTGTTAAGGGTTGGATGTTATAATCTCATTGTTTATTGTGCTTCTTTATGATTATCCATCCAATGATGAAACATTATTATGTATATCCCAATAAAATAATTTATTCTCTTATAATATTATTATTTATGGAGAATATATGTTTCCATTTCATTTTAGTCTATTTAATTACACAATATACCAAAATAATTTTTTTTATGAAAAATTGATATTATTTATACATTCTGTCAAAAATTATTTTCCATCCATGTCCATGTTTTCCATAATTTTTTTAAAGAATGTTTTTATAATTATTCAATTATAATTTAGAGAAACTTTTAACCATTATTATTTTTTTTGAAAATGGTTTAAGATTATTCTTCTTGTAATTTTTTGAACATGCCTCTTTTTAATTTTTATTAATAATGTGAAATGAATATTTGTTTTAATGTGTAAAAAATAAACATTATTTATTTATATTATGAATTATTATGACTTAAAATATAATTTAATGTTTTTATTTTTATTTTCAAATAAAATTGTTTCATTAATATTTTGTATGTTTTTAGATTTTAAATAAGTGTTTTCAAAGTGTAGATGTTATTTTCCTAAATAAATGTTATAAGAGATATTTAAGTATTATTTTTTATCTAAGATGACATAATTTGAATTTACGTAAGATTTATGGGGGATACTATCCAATTATTCAATATGTATCCATTCGATTAATGATTTATAATTAAGATTAGATGATTTTTATGGAACCCGTTTTTCTCAAGTGTTATGTTTATGAAATTAATTTCCTTTCCATATGTTATGATATGATGAATTGATGAAATTTTTATGAAACCAATTACTTTGAATGTGTAATATTATGATGAAATGTTTATGAAAGCCAATTAATTTCTATGGGTTCTACTATGATTAATGTTTTATTATTTTTTGGTACACAAATGTATAGATTATGTGATGGGTGGGACCTATCTCTCCCTCTGATTCATTGGGTAATTATTAATGTTTTGCGATGTTCAAGGTTACATTGGAGGTTATCCCATGCCAAAAAAGAGGGTACATGGGATGTTATCCCATGTCCAAAAATTAGGGTACCTGGGACGTTATCTGAAACCCAAATTAGGTACATAGATAATCAACCCATGTTTAACATTTTATAAATATCCTCGTGGATACCCATGGCATAATATTATCGATGATTTTGTTTATTCCATAAGTCCATGTCTTATGATAATGGTATTTTTCATGGATTGTGTACTTTTATTCCCTTATTATTCATATTTTTAGAACTTCCATGATTTATTCCCTAAATCATGTTTATGAACTATGATATGCAAGGTATTGTTTTCATTTATTAATCTCATGTTCTCATTCTCTTATGCACATGTTATGATTATATTTCCCTTGTTTACCCTTACTAAAAATATGATCTCACCCATTCGGGTGATTCATTTACACAGGATATGAAGAAAGTATTTAGTATTGTATTTATATGAAGTGTACTATGTTGGATGATTTTAATGGAATATATTGAAGATATTTCATGGAATAAAAATACTATATATGTTGTCTCTAAAGACACTAAACCATTTTATTCCTATGGAATGTATTTTTGAAAATCAATATATATTTATCTATTGTACTATAAAACCTATGTATAAAAAGTATATGACATTATAGTATCAGGTTATTCATTATATGTTCTATGTATCTTATATTTAGAGGTAAATCCCTAATCTTATTCTTGTGATCATTGAGTATACATTCAGCTAGATCATATTCATTGTTTTTGGAGTTGTTGGTTTGGATCCTATACCAAGTGAGAAACTATTTTGAGCGGGATGGTGTAAATTTTTAGAGTCTTATCTCATTATGGTAAAATATATAAAGAGACTTCTGAGAAATAATTTAATGTATCACATAAATGGAATGAGTTATTTAGGTAAGAACTCTAGAGAAACTTCTTGAGAATGATAATCCCTTAAAGGGGTAGATTATATTAGCCTGATGATTTTTAAGTACCGTAATCCTTTATCTAATTCATTAATTAATTTTTATGAGTAATAATTTACTTGAGAGAAGTATAAGATTGCATCAAATTGGTTTTGGAGGGTTTTGGTGGCTTTTAAGGGGTTTCACGGTTGAAGTACAGTTAGGGGAAATAGTGGGGTTCTTCCCATGAAACCCTATATATTATTTGGATTTGACTCTGGAAAACCATGGGATTTAAATTTTTAAATATTACTATTGAAAACTTCCCCAAAAAATAATTCTTTTTAGGATAGAGTTGAAAACATTGTTGGTGAATGGGTTTCTAAACCATGTGACCAAACTACGCATGTAAATTTAATTAATCTAAAAATTGAATTTTAATACTAAAACCTCTATGAAACCACTAATTTTTGCTGAAAATTCTATGGATATCAAACCAATAGAGTACAATTTTAATTGTTTTTTGTTCCTCACTATCCATACTCTAAATATAATTGATCTATAGTATTGGTTCCTTTGAAATCGTTGTAAAAGTTGTGTCTTCTTTCATTCCCCTTATATATACTAAATCTCCGGTTTATCCTATGACATGAATCTTATATTTAAACTATTTCATCTAGATCTATAGTTTGTTAATATATAATGGATAATTCTTTTTTCTATATATAATATTGATATAGATAATTAGCATTGTTTCCATGAGTGTATCTAAATATATTACTTATTATGAATTCCATTTTGGTAAGATTATGTAAATATCAATATTTATAATTATGTATTTCCTTCATTATAGTCTTAAAAGATATATATTGAGGGATTGGGTAATGTAATAGAAAAAAACTATGCAGGTACAAGATCCGGGTATCATTTTTTAGAGGATCATTGAATTTAGCATCAATTTTTGGAAGGTATAATGTCTTTTATATAATTGGACATTGAATAGATTTATTGTATTTTTTGAATTTTATGTTTATGTAAAGTGTATATAAAATTTTATGATTGGTATTTTTAAATATTTAGGGTGTCCCATTTGAACTTATATTGGTTATGGATTGTGTGTTTCTTTTTATGTCAAGCCATATATATTGATATTTCATATCTAGTGGAATTTTTGATATGCCATGTTATTCCATGCAATATTGTGCATTATTTGAGAAATAATTCATAGCCTATAGAATTATTATTCTGATATATTTCCATTTTGTTCCCTACCATGTTATATATCACATGTGTAATATTTCATATCATGTGGAATACATATGGTGGTATATTGTTCCTCACTATATTATTCCTTACGTGTTGACTAGTACCTAGCTAGTGGAACCTTTGTTTCAATGTTCAGGTCAACAAGTGGCCCTGACAAAATTAGATGCCCCCAATTGGGGGGTATGGATGATGTGACTCATTGGTTTTGGCTTCACGTAGGATGTTTTAAGTCCATAATTGGAATGTGTCTATACAATGAGGGATTTCAATACACCAATGGAAGAGGGATTGTTTATGTCATTATAATGTATCGATAGGAGATATCTTTGAATATGTGTAGAGTACAATCAGTTCAAAAATTCCAAGTGTGTGCACCATCAAAGGAGAGATTGTATCCATGAGTCACTGGTGTCCCTTTCCCTTAAATGTGGGAATAGAGGTTTTCATTAAATGTGTAACATGTATTTTCCTTAATGAATAATGGGTTACATTGAATGATCTAGGTCATGAAATAACTACATATGGAAATTTCCCAGCATGGGGCCAAAGCATGTATAAATCAGGTTTGTGGAAGCTTAGTTAGGCCATGATCCCTTGGAGTATGAATGGAAGTTTTATTATGTGTTAATTTACTATTCCATTATGAAATACTCCTCTATGTACATATAAATTTATGTTAAGTATCTATTGGTAGCTTCCAAATGGGTTTATACTCAAACCTTGTATGTGAATATTGGTGTGTGAATAGAACACATGATTTGGGATCTAGATAAGTGAAAGGGACCTGAAAAAAGTTAATGATAAGCATATATTTTTTTATATAGATTTTGTACCAAGAGAGAGTTAGAATAGTTTCCATAAACCCTTTTTATTATCATTTCCTATTGTATTTCTTATGTTGTTGACCTACCACATTTTGGGTCTGTTTGATTACTCCAATATGACCTAACATGGAATCCTTTAGGAAATGTTTTGTTATGTTTTTTTTATAAAATGTGATATTCAATTAGTTTAATTTTATATTTTAATTTCTGATGTAAGCCAAACATTATAGAGTGTATAGTCACCCCACGTCACCTTTAGATGGATACAACTAGTCGTCATCTTTTTACTTAACTAGATTCATGTGTGTGGTCATGTGGAACTTCTGATCAACCTTGTGATTCATGTTGAGGTGTTACAATAAGTTAATATCCCAAATGTAGTATACAAATACATAATGTATGTTGAACTTGATGAAAAATACCTCTAAAACAAAATTAAAACGATTCCTTAAAAACATAACAAACATATCATATTCTTTTGATAACATTTAAACTGTAAATATGATAATATTGGGAAATGTTTTTTCATTGGGAATATACATATAGAAATTTCAATGAATATTAAAATAAAATAATGGTCATGAAGTTGGGTACTCCATTTATATCATATAAGTATAAAGACGGCATTTTTTATGGTTTTTAAAATTTAAAAAATTACATATTACAAAAAAAATTATTAAAAAGATTCTTTTTAAATAATCCTAAATATTATATTTTAATCAAAATTAACTTTAAAAAAAATCATATATAGGAAAAAATTTCTATAAAATAATTTTTTGGATAATGGATAGGGGATAAATTATTCAATGACCAAATTAATAATATAGTTGACCTTTAATTTTAAAAAATATTCTTGACAATTTTAAGTTCCAAAGAAATGAAAATTTTATTAGTAAATAAAAATGCTATGAATGACTATAATAGAAGGAAATTTTGGTACTAAAGAGAAAGACCTGTATAAAATCCCATAAAAGGACATTTTTCATAGACAATCTCAAAAAAATTACATTTTAAACATAATCCTTTACCTCAAGTCCCATTTTTTCATAAAATTTATTCAAATATCATACATAATAAAAATGGATTTTTTATAAATATATTCCGAAACCATACACGTGAATAAAATTCAATTTATAAAATTTATTAACAATTTCATTGTTAAAATGACTATTCATGTGAAATCTAGTCCATTTTCCATGCATGTCTTGATTTTATAGTTTTGATAATTTCAGCTTGGTTATGGTTCCATCATATCAATGATCATAATCATTACATTCTTATCATATTTATTCATCCTATAATTTTCTTAAATTATTCCTATAAAGATTTGATGAAAAAGGATTTACATCACTTTGAGAATAAGGTAGTGCGTACGTATGCACGATCGATGTTATCATTTTTCAATGGAAAAAAATCTTCAAAGATAGATATGATATTATTATTATATAAGAATAATTTTGTTATAAATATAATATATAACAATTAGATCTATCATAATAACCATCTATGAATGATACTAAAATAAAATGAATCATATCACTATTTGAAAGTAGAAATACACACACACACACACATGATCGATACATTCATTTACCATTTGATGGAAGGGAGATGGAAGATTGTTACCCAATAATCATAATAAAGAATTAATTTATTTGTGGCATTGTGTTTATTAATTTAAAATGTATACAAAAAAATTATAGGAAGTAGAAAAATAATGAATTTGAAAAGATCAATAGAATATATGCATCTTTTTTGAGAAACTTTTTTTAAATATCTCCTTAAGGACCCTTGGGATAGAATTTTAAGAGTAAACTAACCTATAGGATGTTTAAATGGTTATTGAGAATAGATAAAAAGCTAAGTAGAATGATGAAGATAGGACATTGGGTTCCCTTTTATAAGTTACTAAAGTAGAATATTGTAAATTATTAATACTATTAAAATATAATAATTTCACTCTCAAAGTAATGTTTTCATGACCCGTCCCCTGGGTCTTGTGTCGTGAATACCCCAAGCCCACCTTCCATAGGCTAGGGGATGGAGACTGGCACTAGAAAGGCATATCCCTAAAAATGAGATGGCATTTTCTCAAAACCTATTAACTCACCCAAACCAAGAACACAACAGGACACAAGAACAAGGTAAACTATATATTAAATAGGGTGTGTATAGTATATAAAAGGGCCAGAATACAAGCCCAACTTGAAAGTAAAAGTAAAACTGAAAACATCTCTTGTGAATACCAGTCTAGGATCCTACCTGGAGGTTTGGTACAACACTCGTACGGTCGACTATCTGGATCATCTCATATATTTTCCACCTCCGAGCAGCCTGCGGTCCTGGTACCCTCATCTTCGGTCAGCATTTCCCCTCATCCGCATAATACACAACTAGGTTCGGGCGAAGCCCGTGCAGGGGTGAGTATAATGATAATCAGTAGGAACCCTGAGACCCCTGAATGTCTTTTATAATCCACAACGGATAACCACAAAACAAGGCCTAAATCTCAAGGCACAAAGCAATAGTCATCTCACTATTTAGGTTTACGCCCATACATATAACTAAGTTATCAATAAACACCCAACCCACACATGTAAAAAGAATACCACAAAGGTATCACCACTAAGGTAGAAGTACCACACAGCTAACACCATAAAGATATAAGTACCACAAAGGTACACCACAAAGGTAAGTACAACAGAAATAACACCTCACAAATGAATACCATAAAGGTAATGACTCATCTCACACCAGGTATAAGTTATGTATAGAAGTAAAGATGATCAATTGCGATTCTAGAAAATCTTATTCTATCAAGAGGTACTACTGCTGATTATACGGAGTCTGACCCACACAGGATCGATATGTACCGACCCCTCAATAGACCCACACAGGATCAAACCCAGACAAGATCGGTATGCACTTACCCACAACGGATCACTGAGCGCGGACCCAGACAAGATCTAACCCACACAGGATCAGAATCGCTGACCCACATAGGATCAGTGCTGACCCACACAGGATTGCTCGGTACTAACCTCCATATAATCTATCTCAAACCTCTTCCCCAGTGCTAGCGACTATTTTACCACTAATAGAAAATTTAGGATAACCGCTCCTCATGATATTGGTGATACCTTAACCACCGTGAATATTCAATAAGAAGTATCCTAATGGTCTGTCACGCCATAAGGGACCCAACGCAATAGATGGTGCATCAATCGGATTCTTGGTTTGTAAGTTTTTAGTGTTCCTGCTCCGAGGCCCCGGATGGATTTAGGTTCGATCCAACCCAGCTGACTCCATAATTATCCAAAACACAAGTGGAGTATACCAAAACGACCATCTTGATCCAAGGATTCTGGTGTCGGAGATGATTCGTAATATGGAAGCATGGTTCTCAAAATATGGTCACCAAAGATGCATCTAGTTTCAGATGGGCCTAGGTCTAGTCTGACCCAGTCCTACCGACCCGTCCCGACCTGGCCTGGGATGACCTAACCCGGTCTAGGTTTAGCTTAGTTGGTCGAGGCCATGATGGGCCCAGCCCGCTGGTCCATGGTTTAGCCCGGCCCGTGAAGGGGCGGCCTGGCCCAGCTTGCGTTCGGGTGGCCCTTTGTGGAGGGGTCTTCCCTAGCCAACACCAAGGGGGGGTTCCCTCTAGTATTCTGAATGGTCTACTGGACCATTGGGCTCAGCCAATCTTGTGGCGCCATGTGGCGCACCCTACTAGATTGTGGAACCCGCTGAAGTAGGTCCGACCCTGTGTAACATGACTCGACAGAATGACCAACCCTCCCTCCAGCAGCACGGACGTGCGTCGCTCCTCCCACAACTGGAAAGTTGTCAGCCGTGTTGGTGTGCCACCATAGTCTACGGGCCACAACCTCTTCCTCCACCGGCAGCGCGGACGTGAGCTGCCCCTCCTTCACATGGTCGGTCAGGTTGTCGGCTGCCTTCCTTCCACCATTGTGGCCAACGGACCTCGACCTTCTTCGCTACCAGTGGCACAGACACGTGCTACCCCGGTTCCACATGAACGATTGGTGTGTCGGCCTCAACATTCCTACACCACGTCCTCCTTCGGTGGCATGGTTGCACCACCATCGTCGTCATGGCCATTTGGTGTGTTTGTTGCCACCAGCTATGAACACATAAATCAAGAAGGATTGTAAAGGGATCATGCCATGTTTTTTTAGACCACACCCTCCACGTTAACCGATATTAGGCGGTTCAAAATAATTGAATCAATGTAAAAACATGAAAAACAATTTAAACAATTCCATGCCTTGATGTTCGAATAATGTGTCATGAGGAAGGAGATGAAGATGTTGAAGACACGTCGTCCATTGCTCCCTCAATACGCTCCAATGTTGGTTCCTCATTCTTGACGGAGGGCGTTCTTCATTGAAGGATGTTCTTCCTTTGGGATTTCTCCACCTATGCTCTCTCAATCCTCCCCTTTGCCTATCCAAATCCTCCAAATAAGAGATGAGGATCCAACCTTATTAAGTTATGTAAATTAAAGCAATTAATTATTGGCACATTAACATGGGGGAATTATCAGGGTAAACTAATATTAAATGGGGAGGTTTCATGCTCAGGTGCTCTCTACCACAAATATTAAAAAATGAGGTTTTAATATAATAAAATAAAATATGATGTTTTATTTTATTTATATTCTTTTAACATCCCACAAAAATATAGAAAAATAACATCCACCCTCGACCAACTACAGTCATGATGAAGGTCTTATTAAGAGAATATCAGTGATGAGAGTTCAACAGGGTCCTCATATTTAAATTTCGAGAACCGGTTCAAATGTTACAAAAAGACACTCGCACGTTTACTGAACGTACCTGAAAAAAAATTCAGAAATTCATTCTAGGAACACCATGCCTCAGAATCATGTACCGTCAATTTTCTGAGACTCGTAATATTCCCAAATAGTTAAAAAAATACTTGAAAAAATATGGGTCTTTATATTCACCTCACCTCATGGCTTTGCGTCCCCGATAGCCACAACACAAACTAGGGAAATATGTAGGGGTACTGTGCATGAATCTGAGCCTCCCACTCCCATGTGCTCTCTTGGAGGTTATCATACTGCCATCATACACGAACATGAGGTATCGAACACCCATGAAGGAATCTCTCTTGTTGATCTCCAATATCAATTGAAACCTTCGAAAATGTCACCCCATCATCGATGTCTAGCTCACCCTAGTCAATGATGTGAAAAGGATAATGTATGTATCATCTCAGTTAGGAAACGTGGAAGACGTCATGCACTCGGTGCAACTGAGGTGGAAGAGCTAAGCGGTAAGCCACTTCACCAACTCTATTGCGGACCTGAAAGGGTCTGATGATCCTCAAGGATAACTTGTAGCCCCGGAAAAATCTCCACAAACCTCATCGAGCTGAGACCCATAGAAAGGAATGGTCACCATCCTCAAACTCAAGAGCTCTCCATCTCTAGTCAGTATAAGACTTCTTTCTGCTATGTGCAGTCTTCATCTACTCCTGGATGATTTACACCTTCTATGTGGTAGCCCGTACTATATCTGGTCCCAACAGTGCTGAATCCCCTAGGACAGTCCACCACAGAGGTGATCTGTAAGGTCGACATACAACACCTCAAATGGTTCCATACCGATAGTGGAGTGATAGCTGTTGTTGCATGCGAACTCCACCAAGGAAAAGTTATCCTCTCAGATGCGGTTTAAACCTAGGATGCAAGCATGTATCATGACTTCAAGGTTCTAAATGGTCCGCTCTGTCTGACCATTCTTCTGAGGATAGAAGGCACTACTCAACTGAAGTTGTGTCATGAACACCTCCTACAACGCCTTCCATATCCTGGAAGTGAAACATGCGTCACGATCAGGGAAATCGTAGATGGAACTCCATGAATCCATTTATTCTCGTTCATGTTGAGGCATCCCAAGATATATATTATCCCATACTCTCTAAGAGGTAGGAAGTGGGCCTACATTGTGAGTTGGTCAATGAACACTCAGATAGAGTCATGACTCCTGGACGTGCATGGAAGTCCTATCACAAAGTCCTTGGAAATTCCATTGAACATTCAATTTGGCACCTCTAGTGGATGAACTTAGCCTACTGAAACATGATGTTCTGCCTTCACTTGTTGAAAAGTGAGGCACCAAGAGACAAACTATGCCACTGCTTTCCTCAGTTCCATCCACCAATGCTGACGTCTAAGGTCCTGGTCTATTTTACCCACTCCAGTTTGTACCGCAAGAGGGGATGTATGGAACTCCCTCAACACTTACTCCTATAGCATCACTGGTACCATAGTTCATCCTCTAAAAAGGATGACGTGCTCCCCGCCTTCAAAAAATTCATCAGGTGCATGTCCTATGGATATCTGATCACATTGAGCCTATCAGTTAGTGTCTCTAAGTTGTGCCTCCCTGACTCGCCGATGGAGTGGGGGAGTGACTGTTAGAGACTAAATATAAGATACTCCATCTCGATGCATGTAGGATATCCATAAAGAAGCTAGTTGCTTTGTCGACTCACTCAGTAAATTTATTCCAGATCTCCTACTGAGTACATCTGCTACTACGTTCCCTTTATGAGGATTATAGAATATCTCGATCTTATAGTTTTGGTGGAACTCAATCCAACACCGTTGTCTTAGGTTCAGGCTGTTCTGATAGAATATATACCTGAGACTCTTGTGATTAGAGTAGACTATAAAATGTGCTCCCATCATGTAATGTCACCACATCTTTAAGGCGAAGACCACTGCTGCTAACTCCAAGTCATGGGAAGCGTATTTCTGCTCATTATGTCTTAGTTTTCGAGAACCATATGCGATCATTTCTTTCTCCTACATCAGCACACATCCAAGTCCGGTCCCTAATATGTCGTAGTAGAGGATATACCAAATTCCCTCCTCTGATAGTCTCAAGATGGGGGTCACTCATCAATCTATACCTTATCTCTTGGAAACTCCGATGGAATCTCTCTAACCACATGAATGGTTTCCCCTTATTCATCAATGATGATAAGGGTTCTGTAACTCTGGAAAATTCTAGCACGAACAAGAAATAGTAACAAACCAAATCCATGAAACTCCACACTTTTGTCACACTCTTGGGTGAAACCCAAGCAAGTAAAGTCTCAATCATCACAGGATCAACCGAAAATACAGCCTCTGAGATGATGTGTCCCATGAAGTGAACCTCTCGAATCCAGAAAATGCACTTTGGGAGCATACCATAAAGTTGGTTCTCTCAGAGTGTGTCCAGGACTATTTGCAAATGATAGGCATGCTCATCCTCCATAGATGAGTAAATCAGGATGTTATCGATGAATACTACCAAAAACCGATCAATGTATGGTTGGAAGATCCAGTTCATGAGTCCCATGACCACTACTGGGGTGTTGGTCATGTCGAATGGCTTAACCAAGAACTCATAATGGCCATACCAACATCTAAAGGTTGTATTCTATACATACTCATCTCGAACCCTAAGATGGTGATAGAATGATCTGAGGTATATCTTCTAAAACCACTGTTACCCATTCAGATAGTCAAAGAGATCATCAATCCTCAGGGGTGGGTACTTGTTCTTCACGATCACCTGGTTCAGGCACTGATAGTCCACGCAGAGTCTCAAACTCTCATCTGCCTTCTTGGTGATCAATATCGGGGCTACCCAAGGAGAAACACTAGGCCCAATGAATCCCATAATCTTAAAGTACTCTATAAATACTTGCAGCTCTCGAATATCTTCATGATCCATCCGATATGCTGGTGTAGATATCAGTGTTGCCACGGGGTACAAGTCGATGTAAAAATCCACCTATCTATGAGGAGGGGGACCTAAAACATCATCAAGGGAGAAACAAGCATACTAGTCCACCACTACATGATAGATCATACTCTAACCACCATCTTCTATGAGGGTAAGGTTAGCCAACTGATGTGTGATCAGCTACGACCTCCTCTGAGTTAGTCCATCCTGCGCTACAATGGTTCCCTTCACACCGGTGAAGGAAAACTGGTCTCATCCTCATGGACACACCGCGGTTTGTGCCTAATATAGTTGATCTGAGCATGGAAAATAGATAACTTTTCCATACCCAAGATAAAGTCAAAAGGCCTCGACCCCATAGCTAGATGATCCCAGCCTAAGCTCTCTCCTCCTAGAGTATGCTTACACTAACAGCACCAGTTTTTAATCATCGAATCTTCTCCTATAGAAGTCTCTATCCATAAGGATCGATCCAACGACTCCACCGTTATCTCCATGCTCTGAACGAGGGTTGTGGATAATAAATAGTGACTGGAACATGTGCCTATAAGTACAGTAGAAAATGTTGAGTAAACACAAATCATACCTCATATAATCTTTGGTGTGCCGTGGATGTAGGCCTTACCTGTCTGGATCTGAGCTCATCCCTGTCCACCTACTCCCTGTCGTCTGGGTGGACCACCTGAAGGTGGTGGTAGTAGAACCTCGAATCGCCTCCCACTACCTATTGTATAGCTAGGTCTAATGCCACATCCACCTCCTTCTAGCGGAACTCCCTGGTCGATTCTTTACATCAGCCTAGGTGGTACTTCGACCAACTTTTTGTCATTCGTATGGCAGTTTGGGCAGTCACGATCCCTGTGACCCTGCCCACTATACGTGTAACACTGCTTGATCCTTGCCTATCCTTTTCTATATGAAGATCCCCACACCACCGGCCTTGTATCTTACAGTCATCTATCTGTAGGTCTGGTCCTCTTAGACCTCTACGTCATCTTTCTGATACCAGCTGCCGATGAATCTACTACGTGTCATATGGTAGTGGGTCTCAGTTCTGGTGATTGCTAAGTGAGGAAGATCTCCACTGAGAGTGCTCTTTCTAACACCCCCACCTATGTCATGATGCTGAGAGAAACCATCGAAGCTCTAATATTCTGTTTGAGACCCAACATGAAGTTTTGGGCCCTGTATAAAGGGTCACACACCATGACAGTGGAGTAGCACAAGAGGTTGGGGTACCTTGTTGAATACTGAGCCACAGTCATGCAACCCTACTACAAGTGGAGATGCTCATGTATACGCACTGATCATAGGGTTTCTGGGACGAACTCTTCCATGAAATGCCTCTTGAAATCTGCCCAGACAAGAGTCACCTCATCATGAACCTCGAGCATCAAGTTACACTATCTTACCGCTACTTCCTGAAAAAGATTGGTAGTAAGGATCCCCATGAGATCAGCTGGCGTCCCTACCAGTCGAAAAAACTCTAACAACGGCCTCCAGCTAGTCCCCAGCCACCTGTAGATGTTTCTCGCCCCGAAACCTCAGTGGACATTAACCCTAGAACTCGTGAAACGCACTCATGTGGTGTGCCCCTATGCTTCTAGGGATGGTGTCATCAGATGCCTAATGGGTAGTGGTGTTGTTGGTACCCCACCCGATGGTACTACTGCCATAAGGGGGCCCTGCACTAAAGTCTCGTCGCTCGTTGGGTTGTCATCATGTACTCTACCTAGTACTCTATCTAGTTATCTATTTGGAGGCATACTGAAAAGAAACAGGTGCACCATGATTATTAAGTTATAACTGGTGAGCTTACTCAAAGTGATCACAAAAAAAATCTTCTAAAAAACACACACACAATTATTTTTTTCGTGCACTGAGTTAGAAATCAAAAGTTAGGGTCCTTGTGTATGGTTACGTCAGCCACCACACCAACACTAGATTTCCCAAATTGATAACCAAACTCATAACACATTTCAATATTTAAGATTAAAAAAATAGATTCCAAGTTCTTCAGCAGAACCGAACTCCTTTGATACCAATTTTTCATGACCCGTCCCCCGGGGCACGTTCCATTAATACATCTAAGCTCGCCTTCCCTAGGCCAGGGGCTGGAGACCAGCACATGAAAGGAATATATCTAAAACTGGTAAGGCATTGCCTCTAAATCTATAAACTCACCCAAACTAAGCGCACATCAAGATAATAGCCCAAGGTAAACTATATAGTATACAAAGTGTATACAGTAAGTAAAGGGGCCAAAATACAAGCCCAACTAGAAAGTACCAGTAAAACAGAAAACAACTCTTGTGAACACCCATCAAGGATCCTACCTTAAGGGTAGATATAGCTCTCATACGGTCATCTGTGCGGATCGCCTCATTTAATGTCCACCTATGAGAAGCCTCCAATCATTGTACCCACGACATCGATCAGAATTTCCCATCATCTGTACAAGACATTGAATGGTTCGGGAGAAGCCCGTGTAGGGGTGATTATAATGATACTGAATAGGGACCCCGAGACCCATGAAGGTATCTCATAACCCACAAAGGATAACCACACAACAAGACCTCAATGTTAAAGCACAAATCAATATCCATCTCACTACTTAGGTATATTCCCATATATATACCAATGTTATCAATAAATACACACCTCACACATGAGGAAAGAATACCACAATGTTAACACCACTAAAGTAGAAGTACCACATGGGTAACACCACAAAGATATAAGTTCAAAATAGGTGCACCACGAAGGTATGTACCACAAAGGTAACACCATACAGAAGAATACCATAAAGGTAAGGAATTAGCACACACGATGTATATGTGAATTATAGATTTACAGATGATCAGTCGCGAATCTAGGTTAGCTTATTCTGTCAAGAGGTACTGCTACTGATAATATGGAGTCTGACCCACACATGATCAGTAGATACTAACCCCTGAAATGACCCACATAGGATCTGACCCACAAAAGATCGGTATGTGCTGACCCACACAGGATCTCTTTGTGCTGACCCACACAGGAACGGTGCTGACCCACACAGGATCGCTCGGTACTAACCTCTGAATGATCTATCTACAACCTCTTCCTCAATGCCAGCCATTGGATTCCCGCTAATACACGTTTGGGAGAACCTATTTTCAAGACATCGGTCATACCTCAAAATCGATGAAGTTCCTTGAAGAAGTATCCCAAAGGTTCGTAACGTCATAAGGGACCCAACGCATTAGATGATGCGTCAATAAAGAACCCAATCTGTAATTTAATAGTGGTTATGCTCCAAGGGCCCAGTTGGATTCGGGTTCTATCAAACCCGGTTGTACTCCAAAATTATCAAAAACTCATCTGGAGTATTACAAAAGGACCGCATCGATCCAAGGATTCTGGTGCCGCAGAAGGTTCGTCAAACAGATGTCTGGTTCTCAATATATGGCCACCAACGGTGCATCTGGGTCCATATGGGCCCATGTTCGGTCTGACCTAGTCGTACTGACCCGACCTGACCTTTCCTGGGCTCACCTGACCCAGTTCGGGTCGACCGGCCCTAGTCTGGGTCTGTCCCGGTTGGCCTGGGCCACGATGGGCCCGACACGCTGGGCCATTGTCTGGCCCAAACCAAAAGGGGCGGCCCAGCCCAGCCCATTGGGCTTGGCCTGCAGTCGTGTGGCCCACCATGGTGGGGTCCGCCACAGCCGATATCAGGGGGAGCCCCCCCCCCCCAGTATTCCAAATGGTCTACCGAACCATTCGAATCAGCGAATCCAGCGGCCCCATGTGGCGCCGCCTGCTGGATTGCGGGACCCGCCATAGTGGGTGATGCCTGTTGCGACGTGACCGACCAGCCCTCCCTCCAGCGGCACGGACGCGCATCGCTCCTCCCACGGTAGGATAGTTGTTGGCTGCCTTGGTGCACCACCTCTACCTAAGGGTCGCAAACTTCTCCTCCACCAGCAGCACGAACGCGCACCGCCCCACCGGCATGCGGCCGTTCAGTGTGCCGACCGCCCCCTTCCTCCGTCATGGCCTCCTTCGGCGGTGGGGTTGTTCCACTGCCATCATCTCAATATTCCAGTGTATCGTTCACCTCCTGTAAAGAACACATAAATCAAGATGGATTTGTGGAGGGATCGGGCCATGTTTGTTTGTCCCACACCCTCCGTGTTAACTGATAACAGAAAGTTCATGATAAATTAATCAACATAAAAACAAGATGAATTATTTAAAAAATACTTTACCACGATGTTCGTATGAGGTGTCACGAGGAAGGAGATGAAAATTTTGAAAAAATGTCATCTTTTTCTCCTGCAACACACTTTAAATTTGGTTCCTTATTCTTGAAGGAGGTCGTTCTTCATTGTACGATTCTATTCCATTTAGATTTCCCCACCAGCGATCTCCCAAAACCTCCGCTTTTCCAATCCAAATCCACCCGAAAAGAGATGAGGATCCAACCCTATTATGTTAAGTAAATTGAAACTGTTATTTGTTGGCACATATACATGGTGGAATTCTAAGTGTTAACTCATATTAAATGAGTAGGTTTCAAGCTCAAGTCGTCCCAACCACTAAATTTAAAAAAAATAGGTTTCAACAAAAAAAATAAACATTGTTTTTTTATTGTATTTTTATTTTTTTAACCTCCCAAAAAAATCTGGAAAACTAACTTCTTCCCTTGACCTACTGTGTCCTAGGTGAAGGTCTCCACAAGCCAATATTGGTGCTGTGAGTTCAACGGTGTTCTCATATTACAATTCCAAGCACCGGTTAAAAATTTACAAACCGCCACTCAAGCATTTACTGAACATACCCAAAAAAAAGTTCAAAAATTCATTTTGGACACACCGAGCCTCGGAATCATGCGCCGTCAAATTTTGTAGAGTCATAATATTCCCATATAATTAAAAACATTACATGGAAAATTCCGAGTCTTTACAAAAGTGACTATAAATTGGATCATGTTAGAATATATAATTATATAGAATCAAAATATATTTGTCCAATGTGATTTAGTAAAGTGTTTTTGTAATTTTAATCCCCATAAGTTTAGTTTAACCCCTCATTAGTCCTTTTAATCTTTTATCACATTAATTAATTTTTACCTCAATAACTATTCATAATGACAAAACATTAAGCCAAAAAAATTAACGAAATTAATTATTTTGATTCCACATAAGGAATCAATTTTATAAGATTAATTTTTTATAAGGTCCTATCCTTAAATGTTACAAAGTAAAGAGATTTTGTACTATAATTCACATTATTACATTCCAAAATATCTTTTGGGGTTAGATTTTTAAAGAGTTAATTCATAACACTTAAAAAAATCCAACATATTACAAAGTGGATACTTATATTTAGTATCTATTTTTTCCACAAAAATAGATCATTTAAAATGAAACAACATGTATTTCCTAAAATATCTTTATAAATTTTATTTGGACCCCATCCTTAAACAAATCTTCCTTAAATTACCAAATAAAAAAAATTAAGACATGGGATGAGAACAAAAAGCTCCATAAAAGACATAAAAAGAGGAAATATATTAGTCCATCGAAAAACATCCCAACCCCTGAAATTTTAAGCTTTATCTCAATATTGATTGACATAATTAAATAAATCATTTCCATGTGAAAAACACAAACTCTTTTTTCTTTAAAAAATTAAAACTCATATCATGAAATTAAAAACCATTCTGGTAACTTAGGGAATCACATTCATTGCCCATTTTAAAACCATGTCATAAATAAATAGTTCCCAGTGAGATTCTTAGAAAAACCCCTTTAGTAACTCCTTAATTCTATCAATAGATAATTTACATTACCTAATTCATTGGATTGTTATTTGGGAACACCTATCATATCAGGTATAATGACCTCACTCATTGTTATCTTGGAATACCAATCATAAATGTTGTATCGAACTCCCACATTATATATAATGAGACCTTCATATAAGTTTCATTGATCTCAACCATTTCAAATATATTTCTCAAGTACCAAATAAAACATTTTATACGTACAACTTTTCCTCATAAAACATTTCAAAAACTCTTCTAAACCAATGTACACAAAATTCGTTATATGAGTACTATTTTTATTTAAAAACTTATTTTCAATTACAAAATATAATGAAAATGGGAAAGGGGTTTTTATTTGAATACAAAAATGAAATCATATAATGGAATAAAATCATAAAATAATGATTATCTTGGTGAAAAAGTCATTGTCACTATATACATAAAAATGGGGCACTTTTTTCATTACCTGATTAAAACATAGACAAGAAAAATATTCCATGAATATATAATTTAAAAAATAATAATCCTTCCAAATAAATTATGAGGATGGTATCATTAAAAAATATCCCTATTAGAGAATAATTAACATCAATAATTTTTCTCTTTGATGAATAGATATATGATTAAAATATCACAAAAACATTCATAAAGAAATTATCATTTCCAATTTAAATTCACTTATATAAATACCCAATTAAAATGTAAAAAAAATTATTTCAAAAGAAACAACTAAAATTGTAATGTATAAAAACCAAAAATATTTATTATATTGGGAAAATTCATACATTCCATATAATTTATAAAAACATTTCTTCAATACTTTTCTCAGATAAGTCAAAAAGAACCTTATTTGGAAAAAAAATGATTCCTCTCAAACCATTTATTAAAAATGAAAACATGGGTAAAAATTAATTTAAAATATCATATGATATTATTGAAAACCTTATCTAATTTTTTTTGAAACTTTTCTATGTAAGGAAAAGAGAGTTTTAATATATGCTTTTAGAGAAGATTGCCAAAAAAGAAAGTCACTTACCTAGAATCTAACATGTCACATATATTCTTTATCATACTAGATAAAAAAATTAAGTGAAGTTTATAGTTTATTAATAAATATTTTCAATTTCATTATTCATTAGTTTCATTTAATACCATGTTATATAAAATTACTTAATCAATTAAATTCACACTGGTTTTTTCTAATTATATTTGACTCGTATGTCAAAAATGAAATTGGTGGGTTGAAAATGATAAATGTGTTCATTATCCCACCACATATAGAATAATAATCCTGAAATTACTATTATTATTATACAACATTAATTTTTATAATACCAATCATAAAATATGGTTATGAAAAATGAATTATGATAAAATCATGCAGACGGATGGTTGTACATATGCATGAGTAACATTTTCATTATGGAATTAAGGTAAAAATTATTTTATATTTATAGAAGTATTGTAATATCATCATTATAAAATTATTTCTATAAATATATTGAAATATAACATCCATGTGATGTGGTGATGAAAAATAGATCACATCATTTAATGGATGTGGTAGCCCACATGTACGAACGAATGACATTATCATTTTTCATTGAATCAGAAGATAAGAAGTCAAATGATATATTATATTTTCAGAATGAAAAATATTTTATAAATATAGTATAAAAATTAATTCCATCATTATAAATCATCCATGAGATACGGTGGTAGAAAAATAATTACATTGATTTGCGATGTGGTAGCCCACCTTGCACATGAATGCTGTTTTTTTTGAATTTGAAGGATGTACAGATGGATATATGTTATTAAATTAAAATAAAAACACCACTGTATATGTATGATATTTTCTTATTATATAATAATTTTTAATAAAGATATGAAGGAGGTGGGTGAAGAAATAAAACAAAAAAACATGGTTAAGAACGATACATTTTCTTTGGACAACATCCTTTGCAAACACCATAGAAAACTAATGTTGGTGTTCAAACCTATATAAGGACAATATAACATGTGTATATATGTTATAATTATGTTTGGGAATATATTTTCTAAACCAAAATATTTTTTATTTTTTAATTAAATGGCAGAAGATGTGTCCTTTTATAATAGAGGGGGTCACTCTTGTAATTTCTTAAAATATTAAATTAATATAAATTAATTCTCAATTCCAAATGTCCCAAAACTGATTTTCTAGAATATAATATAATTATTTGTCATAATAATATAATTAAATAAATAATATTAAAATTAAGTTCAAAATTTAACCTTATCATTCTGTTTTAACTCATCATTGAACCCCTTCATACTTACCGTGAAAACATGAATTTTTACACTATGAGAATCAAGATAGTTATTATAAATGGAAAAACATCCCATAGAAGGACCATGGTTGATATTATCATCCATATCCTCATCACTTGGCCAAATATATGATTTTTGGTTATTATATATCATTTAATAAAATGTTTTTTATTATAATATATCATTATAGACTATTTTTATAACAATTTTTCTCATTAAATAAAATAATATCAAGTAAACAAGTGAAGTTTGAATTGATTATTATAATATGTCTATAAAATTTCATTTTAATAAATAAAATTCATTTATCTAATTAATTTTCTAAAATTATAAATTTCTAAATTTTTTTATTATCATTTATTTTATTTTTTCTATAAATTAAATAATTATTGAATTAGCATTGTGTTAACTTTTAAACTAATTATTTCTTCAAAATAAATTTAAAATAAATTACCATGATTAATATAAACCATTTTATTTTAAAATAATATTTATAAAAGAACATATCTTCTTGTTATCCCAATATTAAAAATATTATATTCATTAAAGAAAGAGTGTGACATTTTTTAGACTTTTCTTAAAATTACATATTCTAATGTTTATAATCACATCTAAAAGGTAAAAAGGACATAGAAATTTTTTTTTAATAATGGAAGAAATATTATAACTATATAAAATTAATTAATGTTAATGGTTCTTTCTATAATTATTATAATGTTATTGTTAACTTTAATTACCATATTTACCCTCAACCGTGGTAAAACAATTCTAGGATTACTATTCATATTGATCAAAAATAAAATGGTGTTATTTATCAAATTTGTACTCACTTATTAAAAATATTTAATCTATTTTAAAAAATTCAAAACACCAACAATATAGAATTTAATTTAAATTAAATCATAAATACATAATTAAAATAGTTGTTCAGAATAAATGACCTTTTAAAATTTAAAATGATTTTATTATAAATTAAATTATAAAATCCATTTCAAAATCTATAATTGGATTATTTTAAATCAATAGGAACTAATTTTTAATTATTTATATGTGGTTTCACTAAATTGATGTTCTTAGATAGTTTTCAATTCCATATGACCTCAAGTGTGCCTCCATGTTTTCCAGTGGTTGCTAACTAGCATTGGGGGTCTACGGTTGAACTGTAAGGAGACTACACCCCTATATTAGAGTGCACAATAAACAAAATAATAAAACATCATACATTTCATAGTATGAATAAAAAATCAATAATCAGAAAGTGAAACATGCTACAATAATATGAAATGAAATAAAGGCCTGAATGATAATGTCAAACATACAACTATACGCTAGTTACATAACATACCAAATGAAAATAAAACTACAAAAAAAATCCATTATATAAAAAAAATGTCTAGACATATGATACCACTAAATAAATCCCTTTAATCCAAAAAATACTCAACACGGTCCTCATCCCAAACTTTCTCCTTCAATAAACATGTGAGATCTACTTGGGTACCCATGTTCAATGGCATCCCAAGTAATGTTTGAGTAAACCTTAGTAGGCCATCACCAATGGTATCAAAAAAAATTAACATTCAATACAATATTTTGTGATGGAGAAGTAATAATTATAGACAAAACCATAAATAAAAAAAGTTTCTTTATTCAATAATATTAAAATTAACCACTTTCTTTATTGGTTAAAAGTATTTCCCAATTACATTAATCCTACCTTAGACCAAGCTAATAGTCTGATCCATATATAATAGGTGACATAGTTTGGAAGAAAATGAGATTTAGTCCAATTATCTAACCTAGATATGGTATGATATGTATAATCATCCCAACCACTAGGTAAAAAGTTGTAAAACACAGAGCATCAGCCCAGGTATCCAACCAGAACTCAAATCACTAGGTTCAAACATCATAAAATTGATATGGAATTCTATTACAATACCCTTGGATTCATGAGCATTAATTCATCCTCCATATAATATGGTGTACTAGGGTGCCTAGAGTATCAGTATAGACCTTAAAAAACCTGGGAGTAGAGTGTCCGTATATAATACCAAAACCATTAGTCCTAGGTCTAAAAACAAATATCATAAATCCAATTATCCAATAGTTATTTAGAACGACATGTCTGACCATCCCCAATCATGTCATTATTAATCATTACCATATCATTCATTATTTCTTTATGTTGTTACTATCAACATATTAAATCAAATTCACAATTAATGAATCTCATCCTTTAGAAAACAGATATTTAAAAAATGTTCTTCAATCCTCTTAATAATTACAGACACCAATTTTTATCGGTTTTCATTTCCTTTATTAATACCAACATTTATCAAGGTGGCAATGAGCCTTTAAATCAACCCATGAATCAAATGAATCCTAACACTTTTTCATATTCCATAATACATATGAACAAACCCACTTGTCAAACACTTGTAAGACACCTCTTAAAACACAGGTCTTCCTATTTGAAAATACAAACAACGTCTAAGAAATTCTTCTCCCATTATTACCATTTAAATATTCATCAATAAATTTGCATGGAATAGGTTACCGCGTGCCCATTTCAAATAAGCATTGTAATCCCATTTAAAACCCTATTATAAAATCATCTTGAGGTCAACACCCCATTTTGAAACAACATCCACATTAAAATAGAGTTTTTCCTCATCGGAAAGAAAAGTTGAATAACAATAAAAATTACATCATTCAACCATTTCAAAAAGGGATCATAATATATTACAAAAACTCAACACCAAAACATTCCATTTTTCAAAGGCGGGCACACCCCATTGGTGGTCATAGGATTGGTCTCACAACACTATGGTTTCAACATGGCCCATTGAAATTATTATGTAATATAAAAAACCTAAATCAATTATCTTAATCTAAGGGTAAAATACACAACATAATTTTTTAAGGAATATAATTCAATGCACATATAAAACAATTATTAAGACTATGGGTACAACTTTTAGACCACCTACCTCATTAAATATGCCTTCCCAAAAATTTCCAAATATTGGAGGCCTTTTCAAGGCCTTTCCAAGCATCAAACAACTCCTCATCACCCAACCAAGATCATATCATTCACCCAAGACTTAACCTCACCCCAACCAACAAAAATTATTTAATTATATCAATTATAATTAATTAGTGCATTAATCCTTGACTTTTCATAATATAGAAAACTCATATAGCACACACCTATTTTCAAACCCCAATAAATTATCCATGGGTGGTAAATAATGGAACCCGGTATCTATTAAAGATAAAATACATAATATTTTATAGCAATTAGTAAATAATTAAATTAATACCTCATAAAAAAACTACGAAAATTAATCACACCTACATACCATAATGAAACATCATGAATTAGCTAGTGAAATACCTCTTTGGATCTCCTCTATGCAAGACAACATTAAGTCCCATGAGAAATGGATGGTTCCATCATGCATTAGTGGAACCATCAATAATACCTGAAATAAAGATCTCTAAAATTATTGAGGAAGGAGAGGATGAAGCAAGGAAATCCACTATAGGTTAGGAAATACATAAAAAAAATAAAAAAAAATCATGAAAACACCCCCAAAATATAATGAGGGAGGATGAGGAAGGGGTTTGGGAACCCCTATATCCATTTTCACTGTATGTGGAAGAAATGGGGTGGAGAAACCTAAAAAACCAAGGGATGTTTTCATAAAATTCCACTTTAATTGAAATCAATGAAGATGCATGGTTTGGCAACACTATTTTCCAAAATGTGGACCAAACATGAGGTTGGTACTATCCAAGACAACCCATTCTCATAGTTTGGGTACATTGGTTGGTCAAACTATGTGCCATATATGCATACCCCATCAGACCTCTCCGTATCATGGTTCATGGTTTTTCAGAAACCATGTGCAGGGCGTGCACCATGCCCCTGACCCTTCTTATCCTCGAATGGTTTCCCCATATACTATGCATAGTTTGAAAATAACCATGTGGAAAACATGAAACCCAAACATGATTGGTTCAAAATGAACTGGAAACACGTTAGTTTTAAAGTGTCACATGGTTTCTCTCAAATCGTGCACACAAAACCATGAAACCTGGGTTAAAATCTCTAAAACTCATGTAACATAACCCAAAGACTCGAAATCTCATCCAATCAACTAGGTAACCTCGTAATAATAACTCATAATCTCAATACACCACTTTAAACCATTCCAAATCTCAAAATATCATTTCGAGTTTTTATAAAAAATCTAACCCATTTCATATTGAAAATTCAAATTCCATATGAATATTCAACCAATACAAGCAAGGATATTAACACATCCCCAAAATAATACTTATCAACCTCAAAAATCCACAATAGGCATCCAGCTACACCACCCAACCAATGTTAGTCACCATATTTTATCCAACATCCACAGTCGGCTTCTGGTAGTCCGAAACATTACCTATGAATGACTAAAAACATAATACCTTCAACATGAAAAAATATTAGTTAATTCCTATTTACAAAGTTGAAACAAAAATAAGCTACATACCCAACCAAATTGAGTAGAAACATCAATTACAACATCACACTATCAATTATCAAGCTATGGTGCTCCCCTCTATAACTGTAACACCTAGAAATTATAATGTAAGAACATTATATTGAATAGCATGTGTGACACACAACACCAAACAAAGAAAGGTATACAAACTGTAGGGACATAATGTTATATTTAATATTTTACATAAATTAAATATATTATATATCTTAATATTCATGAGATACTGATTTATCTTTTGTCGCATGAAATAATGATTTTCTCCAACGACTTGCATTACATGGAAGACCGATTTTTACCAAACAATAATATATTATTAAAATAGTATTATTTAAAATAATAATATATAACCTATCCATTAAGTTATTAGTTATTATTAAGATTTCTAAACATATGATTATTTATTATTGAATTCATTTGTTACAAAGTAATTAGTTTAATGTAAGAACCAACTAAATATAAAGGGGGTGTTTTTATTGAAACTATTATTATGTGCCAAAGGTGTTTTATCAAAACAAATTAAATTAATTACTATTAATGAATGATATTAATGAAATATAAATAGTATAATTTCAATAAACTATTTTTTACATTCATAAAATATATTTTATTGGCATAATATAAGAATAAACAGAATTTCACACATAAAACCTATAGTTTAATATTGGCCATTTTACGGCCTTTTAATGGAACACCAATTTTCAATGTAAATTTTGAAAATTCTATAAATTTAATATGAAAAAATAAACAACATTTTTTAAATCACAATTTCAAAATTATATATGGTTTAATTTTTTTTATTTTATTGAGAAATTTTAAATTTTGATGAATAGCGAAAACAATTATTTGGAATTGAAAACTTCATTTTAATCTACTTTAACAACATATTAATATTATGTTCATATTTGGTTTTAAATTATAATTATATCAATTTTATATAATTTAATCCAATTTATTTCATTATAACCAATTTTACATTGAAAATTGAAATAAAATTATTTTAAACTTTTAAAAATTTTCAATTTTTGGAACTCGCTTCGTCATCCCATTTGCAGTATTAATTTTCTATTAATATCTACCACTTTTGTGATAAGAATTTTTTAAAATTAATTCATTAGTAAGAATAATAATATATTATAACTTCTAATAATTTTAACTTATTTTTTGACCAAAAAATAGTTAATGTAAATAAATTAAATTACAATGATTAAGAGAAGAATTAGCCTAAAATGGGATAGAACATTAAACATTAGAGAAAAAAAATAACTTTAAACCTTTTCAAAAAGAAATTTCTAGGAAATATTTCTAAAATATCAATCATTTTATCAATATCAGTACATTATTGGACGCACATTATGTAAGGGAGACCTCTCAATAGTGTTTACCTTTTTATATTTAGAAGAATGCCACTCTTCCTCCACTATTAAAATCCTATCACCCTTACTATATATTAAAAAATATAAATACATTATTATCATCAATACCCTACCAAAATAAGATACCAAAATACCTACCCACCTTTTAAAATCTTCACTTTGGGAAAAAATACAATCAAATAAATCCTTTAGTATAAACCAAAAAAAGTTAACTGAATCAGATGTAACGTTCTTCAATGATCTATTTTGTTTCATTTACTTCTACTCCCATTAAATTATTTTGATATAATTATATTGTAATAAAATAAAAAAATTTCGTATACAGAGATTTTCTTATGATAATATTTTTACTTTCACCTTCACACAAGTCCATCAATGGGGAATTGTAATCATCTTTCGTATGTATGCCGGACAAGCGCCTCCCAAACTGATGTCATTCGTTATTCCATTAACCCATTTAAAGTTAGGAATAATGATGAATTTATATTATATATTTGATATAAATTATATTTACTATTTATTCTGTTCTTCTATAAATTTAATATAACACCTACATTTATGCTTTTAATATCCTAGGGAATAATGTAACTTTGTTTTTTGTTGTGTGGATTATCTCCTCCTCAAAGTAATGTGATTCGTTCACGCTATACATGTATGTATTAAGTATTATTTTGATAAAAAAATATATTAAATATAATAAATAAATAATATACAATAATTATAATATAAATATATATCATTTATTTTTATTTCTTTTAAAATGAAAAATATGGAAGTAGCGTCCATGTGTACATACAACCTTCTACCTCCATGAACAGTGCATTTCATTTCCTATCCCCAAGTTTTATAGAATATTCGAAATAAATAATTTATGAATATATATGATATTTAAATCATGTTTTAAATTCTACATATGGTTAAATAATTATCTAATTAATAGGAATTAAAACATATAAATTGAGACATACTTGGAAAACAATGCAATTTACACCCGAAACAATGAAAATAATGAAAGACTATTAATAAATGGGTAATAATATATTTTAAGGGGATCATATGTGATAACATAAATATTAATATCATTTGATTAAATGTGATTATCATCCATAAATACATTATAAATTATATTAAAATATTTTCACCGAAAATTAAATGCAGGGTAAGGTATTTACATATCAATTTATATATATATGAGATAAATGTCATATCACGACATACATATTTTGTGTGGTGTATCAACTACCATTTGGATATATTATATCATTAATCCGTTTATATTCATGGTATTTAAATTTTAACCTATAAGTTTCTCATCCAAAGGGTTTTGACTATAGAGACCCATACATGGCATACATGGACATTACAATACTTTTGAGGAATACTTAATACATAACAAAAAAACACCCAAGGACCATAACATTTTAGTGTCTTTTGAAACACGGAACATACTATTCTAATCATGGTGAAAGATCTTCAACATATATCATAAAGATATTTCCCTTTTTTTCTTACCTAAAACCTTTCCTTATATCCTGGGTAAAAGAAAACATAAAAAGGTTGAGCTCAAATGCTCAGTAAGGGTAAACATAGAGAACATAAAATAATCCATAAACATTTTAATTCAAAAACGTGAACATAAAATCTAAACATCAAAATCTTGAGAAATGACATATAACGTGGATTTACGTATGGAATATATCATAGAATAAAATAAATCATAATAAAATAGAATAGGAATAAAACATGTAATTGTGGAAAAAAATTAAGCAGATGATATGATTTCCATACAATCCAAGGCATTGCTGCCAAGACCATCATAGTGAACAAAGTCCATTACTGAATCGGGTTTACTTGTAGTTCCAGCTCTGTATTATAGAACAAGATTAACTTTCCATTCCAGCCATGATTATATCATGAGATATAAATCCTTACCCAATTCATTTGAATGATATATATGTCCCAACCATCTCATAGATAAATCTTTCTTACTTATGCCAGAAAATTAACATAAATCATTCATCATAACCCACAGAAAAAAATGGGTTTCATAAACACAATCCCATCATAACATAGTCCATATAAAACAACTGGATATAATTTAATCATAAGAAGAATAAAACTGTGTAAATAATAGAGACATTATACTTGAAACATAATCAAACTAAATAATGTCATCATAGATGGAAAATAGTTTTGACAAAACACTTGAAATGAATTCTTGAGAAAAATATTCTTTCTTCTTCAAAATCACTTTCTTTTCACAAAATTCCATTCACTATTAAAAGGAAACTATTTTGTTGGAAATAATCATGAAATTTTGTAGAGGAAGCTTCATGAAAATTATACATCATGAAACCGTAAAAATACGTTCATGCAGTATAAGTTAAAAAACATTCTCCTCGTACTTTTGCCGAAAAAGTCAAAAAGTTTCCTCATATGGTAATCAAAAGAAATATTCCTTATATAACACTATTTAAAATTTAAATATGGGAAAACATGACTTTACACATTAATTTAAGAATATTAAACACATTATGAAAAAAAAATTATGGACATGGATGAAAAATATAACCCCAGTAAATACTTACGTATAAGGAATCTTGGATAAAAATGATATTTGTAAAATTTTCTGTTACATTATGTCCTAATTCTTCCATATGTGCCAGAGACTCATGTATAGTGGGTTTAAAAAAATTATTAACTTCAAACATAACCATAATAATATTTATAATATCATATATGATTCACCTATGACTTTATATTACTCGTTCTTTTGTAAATTCCATGTCAAAGCAGCATTTTGGGTAAATTCATTTCACTTATCATATGTGTTTCTACTTGTTGTTCTTGATATTTTTACTTCTGTAGTAATTTAATTAATTCCACAATGTAAAACATGATATATATATATATATAATATATATTCAGCATGTAAATATATATTATATATTGATAAATGGAAGGAAATACACCGTTCATTGAGATGGCTGGTCGTACGTACGCATGAACGCTGTTTTCATTTCCTTATTGAATTGAATGGAATTAATTAAATGAAACATATATGTAAATAAATCCAGTATTATTATTATGTAATACCTTTAATGATTATTTATTATATATACATTATAATCATACTTGTATGGGTAATCATGGAAAATGAATCTCATTGCGTTCATGGATACCGTAGTACGTACGTACGCACAAGCGACAATATCATTTTTTTGATATGAATTAGTATATAATTGGATGGTATATCATATTTAAATAATAATAATAATGTTATATTTATTATTTATATCATATATATTCATTATTATACCCATCAAAATGATAAAATGTTTGAATAACAAACTACACCACGATGTGGACACGGTAAGCCGTACGTACGCACGTGTGGTGACATTTTCATTCATAGGATGGATAAAATAACTAATATGGTTGTAAATGTTTTATAATAACATCACATTATATATAATATACTAGGGTTATTATTTTAGAATGGAATAAACAAATAATGTGGAAGTGGAAGAAGAATGGATCTTGAAATAGGTGGTGAGATATTTTCCTCTTCTTCGGGTTCTTCCTTTAGATTTGATCAAAAGGGCTCCTTAGGTTAGATTTATGACTAGATAAATGCCTCTAGGTTGAAGGGAGGACAGTGGAGAGGGTATTTAGGCTGGGTTTGGCCGTTCCAAATGGCTTTGGAGGTGTGAATTAGAGATAAGGGGGTGTGGCCTTTTAAAAGAGGGGTGAGGGGCACCTTAGGAAAAACATAAAATTTTATTTTATAATAAATTCATATTCGAGTTATAATGGAACTAAATTGACTTATTTCTAGGATAGGGTGGAGATGGGTCGAAATCATCTCAACCATTATGTTTTATACAACTTTAGGTTACAATTTTAACCTTATTATTTAGATTTAACTGTAAGTTAAATAATTTGACTTTTACCGTGTCTTCTTGTATTCTTACACTATATGGTTAATAAGCATACAATAAACGACCAATCGAACCCCAATTGGTTCATTAATGTAATATATATTATTATATATTTATTTTTTCAGAATCATTGATTTTTAGGGCCATTATATCAATTAATAATATAATATATGTTTTACAAATTCTTATATGTCAATTTTGACACTATTTGGTTTTTTTCTAAATTTATAAAAGAATTATTAATTCAAAAAAAATTCATATGTCCAACCATAATATGTTATATTAACTTATAAAATTATTTTAATTCATAAAAAGTCTCAGACTATCTTTATTTGAATATTTATAATATAAATTATGTTAATATTTCATTAATAAGGTAATTACTACATCATCATTGTGTCATAAATAAATTTAATTATTTAATGTCTAAAAAATATAAATAAAATACCATTATGTTGTAAATATTTTTATATTGTAAATTAATATTTATAGTCAAATTTATCTTATGTATAAACCTATATTAAAAATGTTTTATTTATTAAACATTGATTTTAACTATTTTAACTCTTCTTTAAATAAAATAATAATAAATGTCCTAATCTAATCCATGTGAACCTAAAGGGTAATATTTTATTTATAAGGTTTTTTTTGGTCGAATTACATTTATCTAATAGAATTAGGACATGTTTTAGGGTAATAATAATATCATTTTACCCTTAATAAAACAATTTACTTTTAACCATGGTAAATAAATGTTAAAAGTTACTATTCACTAAAAATTATTTTCATCTCATTGAACCAAATTTTACTTTCTGATATCAACCGTGTCTCTCGGATTTTTGAAATTAAACTTACAGAAGCGGTAAAATTAATTTTTATGTCAATTTTCAAATGCGCTTAGAAGGTAAATAAAATACGGTAAAAAGTTCAATAAAATTTTATATATCGAAAATTATTATAAAATGAATCCAATGAATTAAATAAAACTTATATAGGTATTATGTGTTGGATCGAATAGTCGATATAAAAGTCTATTAGATGGAACAATACAAGAGGGGGGGTGAATTGTAGGTTTAAAAACCTTTGAGATTTAGTAACAAAGAGATTAGTTTAAAACGAACTTAAACTAATACAAATACAAATACCCTCAATTGTATTGAATGTAAAAGGTATGATGTATTGTAATACTAATGTTATGTAAAACAATTGTATTCAAGATGAACACAATAATCAGAGTAATACAGATATGAATGACTCTACCTTAAAGCGTATAGAACCAATCAATACAATATGTAATGGAATGATTGTAATTGAAACAATTACAATTGAATATGTAAAGAAGAAAGGAAACAATACAAATCCCTTTCTAATACAACAGCGGAAATGTAAAAGTAATACAATTCTTTTAACCCAAAGAGAAGGGTTATCCTTTCACCTAGGATAAAAGGTCTGTCTCACCAACACCTTGGTGAGCCCTCGATACGATGATCGGCACGTCTGTCTGCCTATCCCCGGCAGCCCTCGATACAATGATCGGCACGTCTGTCTGCCTATCCCCGGAAGCCCTCGATTTTGCAGGTAATCGGCACCTCTGTCTTTCAATTACTTGAAAGCCCTCGATACGATGATCGGACGCACAAAGCTGATGAGAGAAGTCACAGTGTCTCTCTCTAGAATCTTCGTAGTTCACAGAGTCTCTTCATTCGTTCTCTTCGTTCATCAGTGTCTTCTCAGCTTCAAATGACCTCCTATTTATAGGCCTCGGGTTCCAACGGTCATATTGCCTCCAACGGTCATATTGAAACAGAAAGCACGACATCGTTTTGATTAGTTTGTAACTAACTCAACGACATCGTTTTGTTAGGACACGAGATATATAGAAATGTAAAACATGAGTATGATTCATATGCAGAGAGAGTTCTTGACAAAGTACCAAAACAAATAATGATCATCTGAATAGAAGAGTCAGTACGATACGATTGACAGAGTCAGTACGATACGATTTGACAGAGTCAATACGATACGTTTTGGTCGGTACGATCAACATCGTACGATACGATAAACATGATAAAAGACAATAAACATATGATAGAATACATTTTTGATTTCCAAAACATGATATAGAAGTAAAAAAGAAAACTTTTGACTTAACAATCTCCCCCTTTTTGGAAAGCACAACACACAAAGTAAATGTAACAAGAAATACTTATCTCCCCCTGAGTTTAAAACTCTTCTGAAAAAGAAAATTGAATACAATTAACTCCCCCTTAGGTATTGACTTTCCTAAGGATTGTATTCGTAGATTTTTCTTAAGATCATTGTAATGCATTCTACCCCTTTGTAAAACAATCTTTGCTTTGTAAATATTCTCCCCCATTGTGATTTACAAAAAGAAAGGAGTAATCATGATTTTTCTGAAAGAGTTAGTGAAGCAATCCAAGACAATGGATAAAAGGATCATAAAAGTTATTACAAAACAGACAAGTTCCAAAAGAAACAAATACAACAATCATTTGTTTTCTCTTTCCTTCTCTTTCTTTATAAGCTCATGAAGCACAGCTTTCATCTTCTTGATCTCCTTCTTGTCTTCAGAAATTGATTCACCCTGAGTTTTGAGAAGCTCCTGTTGATCCGCAAAAATCTGATCTTGATTTCTGATGGTTTCCTCCTGGACTCTGATTACTTCTTCAAGAGTATCAATTCTGATTTGCAGAGTCTTGTTGTCCTTGGACAACACAGAATTTTGATTCTTCAGTAAAACCATTTCCTCTTTGAAAGATGAAACCTTCGAGAATTCAGATTGGAAAACATTCATCCTATCTTGCAAGTCTTTTACTGAAGGAACATCGGCTCTTTGAGAAGATAAAAGGTTCAGCCTTTCAACCGTTTCTTTATCAAGCTTGTTGAAAGCAATTGCTAGCTCATTTGATAACCACCTTATATCTTCAATAGCTATTTCATGATCATTGATTGAGCTCTCTGTTTTGTATGACCACTTGGTCATCTTATTGCAAGCTTTCTTATGAGCAACTGAGCTTTCCGAAAGAACTTTCAGATCGGCTTCTACTGACAAAACTTTCTTTCTCAATTATTTTACAGATCCAAACTTTTTTATTTGATTTTCAGTAATAAAATCAATCTTCCCTTCCAGCCTCGGGAAATAAGGAATGGTTTTCTCCATCCTTCTCAAAACATGAACAATGTAATCACTCTTCTTGAGAGAGATTGTATGCTCTGAATCAGTATCTTCATCGTACGATGCTAGTTCATACGATCTGCTTGAATCAACAACTGGATGTTTCCCTTTCGCTTTTTCTTTCTGCTTTCTTTCTTCTTCTACTTTGTCACTAATGACAACAACTTTATCAGACTGAGAAGATTGAGCATCTTGCTTTTCTTGAGATGACATCCTGTCCGGAGATCTTTCCTGATCGGCATGAGGAGTTTGTTGAACACCTTCGCTCAGCTTTTGAAGCGATTCCTCTCTACTTTTCTTTGAACTTTGAAGAAATTCTAACAGAAAATCTCCTTCTTCTACTTCCACTTCTTCTATCACTTGTTTTCCTTTTTCTTTCTCAAGCAGACTCTGTACGATGGGCTCTTGATGCACTTCCACAGTTAGTTGAGCACGAGCATCTTCAACTGCTTTCAAGACTTTAGAGATATCAAAGTCCTGAGCCTTTCTTTTCAAAAGAGTCTTCTTTTTCTTTTCAGCTTGAAGAGTTTCTTCTACCCTTATTCTTTCTGCAAAGGCCTCAGCAGGGTCAAGACCAAACTTCAGATCACCTTCCTTTCTCTGTTCCTTGTCCTTTCTCCATTTGGCTACAACTTTTTTACTGTACCTCGGCTTCTTCTATGGTTTTGAACTAGTTTGAGGATCAGACTTTCGAGTAACACCGGTGGATTGATTGTCCTTGGCTGGCATAGGTGCCGATTGATTTTGAGCCAATTCAGCTTCTACATCTCTGACAAAAAGTTTTGAATTTGAATCAAAACAAACATTCAGCTTTTTCATCGTACTCTTATTAATCAAAGATGGCCTCAAATCCATAGGTTCTCCTTTCAAAGGAATGTTACAAAACTTCATACTCTCAAGAATAAATTTCGTAAGGATGGCTGGATACATTATTATCTGAGATTTAATCCCTCCTTTCTTGACATTCTTGATGGTTTCAAAAACATATCCCATGAGATTTACTTTCCTCATATTCACAAGATAGTCGAGCATAAAGACATCAGAAACTTTAAGGGTTTCTCTATCCCCTTTCCTTGGGATAAGAAAACCTTGCATCCACAAAGTAACAAACTGATTGTCCGGTGAAAGATGAGAAACTTTCCTCTTTTCCTCATTAATAACACACAAAGTTTTTTCAGCACTTTCTTTATTAAACGTACCAACTTCCTCTGGTAGTTTGTGAGATGGACAGAATGCATCGCCTTCTATAGAAACATTCAGAAAATGTGCCGCTTGTTTCACAGACATAGATAATTTTCTATCGTACACAGCGAAGTTTATAGTCATATCTTTGTCGAAAGAAACGGTTTTGTAAAACTGACAAACTTCATCAAAAAGAACTGGATCTTGAATATCAGGCTTTTCCACACAGAGATGTTCCCATCCTTGAAACAAAATAATCCTCTTGATTGTAGAATCGTATGTATCGAAAAATTATCGGGATACTAACCTTTCTCTGTGAAAGTCTTTCTCTGTAAAAGTCATTGAAGACATTTCGGCAGGAGTATTAGCAGAAGATTGAGACATAAAGGTTCTGCCGATGAGAAGATCGTACGATTGTTTATAGCTGGTGGAGCAGAGCATCGCCTCAAATCCTAAAACTTCAATGTGGGTTTGGGGAGGGGAGGGGGGTATTTATAGGCAATAAAGAGATGACTGTTGATATTCTACGGTCAAGATTAGATAATACCAGATCAATGGTTAGGATTAAAGCAAAAAAAACATTTTTTTAAAAAAAATGAAAAGAAACCTGTTGGAGAACATAAGGTGATTGCTGGTTTTGGTATGAATCAAAAGTAAACACAATCGTAAGGAGAAAAAAAATCATGATGCCTATGGAAAACAAAGTCATTACTATGATCGTATCGTACGATGGAATAACAGTTGTTACCATTAACTGACAGTACGATGGAAAACAATCTCAATACTATCATCGGTTGATACAAAAAAAAATTGAATGATACGATGAAAAAGAATTTCAATACTATCATCGGTCGATTCAAAAACTATTGAATGGTACGATGGAAAAGAATTTCAATACTATCATCGGTCGATTCAAAAACTATTGAATGGTACGATGGAAAAGAATTTCAATACTATCATCGGTCGATTCAAAAACTATTGAATGGTACGATGGAAAAGAATTTCAATACTATCATCGGTCGATTCAAAAACTATTGAATGGTACGATGGAAAAGAATTTCAATACTATCATCGGTCGATTCAAAAACTATTGAATGGTACGATGGAAAAGAATTTCAATACTATCATCGGTCGATTCAAAAACTATTGAATGGTACGATGGAAAAGAATTTCAATACGATACAGAAAAATTGAAATGGTCAATACGATAAACAGGAAAACTAAAATGAAACGTTAAAACTGTCAATACGATAAACAGAAAAAGAAACATATATAAATAGAGTAAATAGTTAAAGAACAGAAACATAAAATAAACATAGACAGAAAGAAATGTCCTCCCCCTTTCTACGAGGAGTTTCTTACTATTAGGAGAGATGTAAAACAGGAAGTAGATATGAATGATTATTTTAATGTAATCATTCCTAGGTTCTGTTTTATACAATCAAATCTATCGGAAGGTAATGGTTTTGTAAAAATGTCAGCAAGTTGTTCTTGCGTTCCGATGAATTGTAAAACAATATCTCCTTTCTGTGTGTGATCCCTAAGAAAGTGATGCCTAACATCTATGTGTTTTGCACAAGAGTGATGTGCTGGGTTTTTACTAAGAGCTATGGCACTTGTATTATCACAAAGAATTTGAGTTTTGGAGAAACTCAAACCATAGTCAGTGAGTGTGTGCTGCATCCACAATACTTGAGCACAGCAACTACCAGCTGCTACATATTCAGCTTCAGCAGTGGAGAGTGCTACTGAGTGTTGTTTCTTGCAGGACCAAGAAACCAAAGAGTCTCCTAAGAAATGACATGTTCCAGATGTAATTTTTCTATCCATTCTACAACCACCAAAGTCAGCATCTGAAAAACTTTTTAAAACAAAATCATTTCCAGAAGAGTAGAAAAGTCCTAAATCCATAGTGTCTTTTAAATACCGAAAGATTCTCTTTACGGCTTTTAAGTGAGACTCTTTTGGATTAGATTGATATCGTGCACATAAGCATACAGAAAACATCATGTCGGGTCGACTAGCTGTCAAGTATAGCAAACTCCCTATCATACCTCTAAAATTTTTTTGATCTACTGGTTTCCCAGTTTCATCAAGATCAAGAGTATTTGAGATACCAATTGGGGTGCTAATACTTTTAGTTTTTTCAAATCCATACTTTTTGAGTAAGTCTTTAATATACTTATGTTGAGATATATAAGTTCCTTCTGGTTTTTGAGATATTTGAAAACCTAGAAAGAATGTTAACTCACCCATCATACTCATTTCAAACTCAGATTTCATTAAATTTGCAAAAGAATCGGTTAAAGATTTCTGAGTTGATCCAAATATGATGTCATCAACATAGATTTGGACAACCAAAACATTTTTGTTTTCCATTTTGATAAAAAGAGTTGGATCAGCTGTACCTTTTCTATAATTGTTTTGTAAAAGAAATCCGGTAAGTCTATCATACCATGCTCTAGGGGCTTGTTTAAGACCATATAGAGCCTTGGTAAGTTTAAAAACATGATCAGGATGTTTTGGGTCTTGAAAACCAGGAGGTTGTTCGACAAAAACTTCTTCTTGAACAAAACCATTTAAAAAGGCACATTTGACATCCATTTGAAATAGTTTGAAATTGAAATATGCTGCGAAGGCTAATAGAATGCGAATAGATTCAAGTCTAGCTACAGGAGCATATGTTTCTTCATAGTCTATTCCCTCTTGTTGATTATAGCCTTTAGCAACAAGTCTTGCTTTATTTCTTACAATGATTCCATTTTCATCACACTTATTTCTGAAAACCCATTTTACACCAATTACAGTTGTTTCTTTAGGTCTTTCAACTAAAGTCCAGACTTGATTCCTTTCAAATTCATTTAGTTCATCCTGCATTGCTTTGATCCAATCATTATCACCTAAAGCCTCACTTGGACTTTTAGGTTCAAATTGGGAAAGAAAAGCACGATGTTCTATTTCATTTCTTAAGGAATTTCTGGTCCTTACAGGTTGATTTATATCACCAATGATATTATCACTGGGATGATTCCTAAGAAACAATTGATTTGGGTTTTGTAAAACCTGTTCATCAACATATGGTAGAAAATCTTCTGTGGTAAATGTTTCAGGAACACTTTCGTGAACATCTTCCTTATCAGAATGTTCTTCTAATATAGGTTGATAAACATTTTTAGAAAACACATCCGAGGATGTAGGATTGGGTTGGTTGAAAACAAAATGGTTAGTTTCATCAAATTTTACATGTACTGTTTCTTCAATAGTACAAGTGTTTTTATTGAAAACTCTATAAGCCTTAGAGGTTGTGGAATAGCCTAGAAAGATTCCTTCATCAGATTTTGGTGCAAATTTGTGTAGATTATCTTTTGTATTCAGAATGAATACTTTGCATCCAAAAACTTTGAAGTATGAAACTTTAGGTTTTCGGCCAGTCCATAACTCGTAAGGAGTTTTATTAAGAAATGGTCTAGTTAAAACACGATTTATAGTATAACAGGCAGTACTAACAGCTTCAGCCCAAATGTGCTTAGCAATTGAGTATTCACTCAACATGGTTCGAGTCATTTCCTGAAGAATACGATTTCTTCTTTCAACAACCCCATTTTGCTGAGGAGTTCTTGGAGCTGAGAAATTGTGAGTAATACCTTTCTTACTACAAAAAGTTTCAAAATCTGAATTTTGAAATTCACCACCATGATCACTATGAATAGTTATCAATGGTAGGTTTTTCTCATTTTTAACTTGGGCTCTAAAAGTTTTGAAATAGGAAAAGGCTTCAGATTTCTTTGTGAGAAAGTAGACCCATGTAAATCTAGTAAAGTCATCAACTAAAACAAATACATAGTATTTGCCTCCAATGCTTCCAGATTGTGAAGGACCAAACAGATCCATATACACAAGCTGTAATGCATTAGAAGTTGAAACTTCATTAATTGGTTTAAAGCTAGTTTTATGTTGCTTGCCAAATTGACAAGGATCACAGACTTTTGAAGAATCATATCTATGGTCCGGTAGCCCTTTTACAATTCCTTTCTTTGAGAGTTTTCTTAGGTTTCTCAAATTACAGTGTCCTAGTCTCCTATGCCATAGCCACGATTGGTCTTCTATTACACTTAAGCAAGGTAAGTTTTGGTTCCTAAGGTCTTCTAAGTTAATAGTGTAAACATTCTCTTGCCTATGGGCAGATAGAATGAATTCATCCTTGGAATTGTGAACTAGACACTTATCATTTCTAAAATTCACAAGGTAACCTTCATCACATAATTGACTTATGCTGATGAGATTGTGCCTAAGACCTTTAACAAATAAAACATTTGAAATAAGAACTTTTCCAAGAAAAACGATATTACCTATACCAACAATTTTTCCTTGAGCATTATCTCCGAAAGTAACTTTTCCACCTTTTGTTTTGATAACCTTTTCAAAGAAATCTTTGTTTCCAGTCATATGTCGAGAACAACCACTATCCATGTACCAAATGTTCTTATTGATACACTTCTCGTTTCCCTGAAAAAGAAACAATTATATTTTTGGAATCCAAACTTGTTTGGATCCAGAAGGGTTAGATAAAAGAATTTTAGGAATCCACATTTGTTTAGCAAAATGACCTTTATGAAATCCTAAGGATTGAGTTTTGTTAAGAGAACAATCTATTCTCCAATGTCCACCACATTGACACTTGGAACAGAAAATGGTTTTTTGAGGAACAAAATAGTTATTACTAAAAACAGGTTTGGAATAAGTATAACCAAGACCAGAACGATTTCTCAATGGTCTAATTTGAGAATACATCCTATCAAAGTTTTCTTTTCCAGGAGTAAAGTTTGACAAACACTTTTTCAAGGATAAAATCTCTGACTTTAGTTTTAAAACCAAATTCTTGTTTTCTAAAACATTTGAATTAGACTCTAAAATGTTTTTCTTTGAAATAGCAGTTTCAAGATCCTTAGAAAGTTTATCCTTTTCAGATTTGACTTTCTCAAGGGTTTTCAAAATACTTTCAAAATCAGAAGTTTTCCCATCAAGATCTTTAGAAAGATCTGATACTTCTTTAGTCAAAATAGAAATTCTAGAATTTGCTTTTTCAAATCTCTTTTTGAGTTTAGAATTTTCATTTTCAAGTAATTTAGCAAATCTAGAAACTTCTTCAAAAGAAGGTAAAGTATCATCTTCTGATGATGAGGGTTCATCATTTGAAGATTCATAATATCTATTATCAACATAATTTTCATTTAAAGAGACATTTGTAACAGCTTCAGCATTATGTACCTTAGCCATGAGACAATGATCTTCAATTGGTAATCTGGCTAGAATTCCAATATTCCTTTGTCCTGATGTCTCATATTCTGAAGAATCATCTGAGGAATCACTACCACTTGCACTCCATGTATCATTTGCTTTCAAGCCTTTCTTTGTCTTATAAAACCTTTTCTTGTTTCTTTCAGAGTGTTTCCCTTTTCTATCTTTCCTCTTTAGTAAAGGACAATCAGGCCTTATATGTCCTGCTTTCTTGCATTCATAACAAGTTACCTCTGAATCTTTCCTATCTTTCCTGTCTTTCTTTTTGAATCTATATTGAAAATCTTTCTTTCCCACAATCTTGTTCATCCTCCGAGCAAGATTGGCTAATTCATTGTCTGAAAGATTACAATCACTTGAATCAGATATAACAACTTTCTTGGATTTAGACCTTGTGACCCTTTCAGGTGTTTTAACTTTAGATGCAAAAGCTACACTTCCATTCCCATTCTTCTTCTTATTGAAATCAGCATCTCTCTTCATTCTTGTCTCGTGCTGCAGAAGAGTTCCAAAGAGTTCATCAAGAGTAATCTGGGAAACTTTTCTATTTTCATTAATAGCTGTTCTTTTTGACTCCCATTCATTTGGCATAATATCTATAATCTTATCAACAAGAGCTTCATCATCAAGACCTTTTTCTCCCATAGATTGTAAGCTGTTGACAATTGTCATGAACCTTTGTTGAACTTTACATACTGGCTCTCCATAAGGAAAAACAAATCCATGATACTCTGCTCGAAGCATTTCTCTCCTTGTTTCGATAACTTTGGATGTACCAAAATGAGTGACTTCTAATTTCTTCCAAATACAGTTGGCTGCTTCACATGAAGATATCTGACTATATATATTCCTGGTCATAGAGAATAATAAAGTATTGCGTACCTTGTAATTCAGTTGATATTCTTGCTTCTCTTGATTGGTAAAAGTACTAACTTCTTTGTCAGGAATTTTGTAACCCCCAGTAAGCATAATAAAATTGTCTACACCAGTATTGATAACGAAAGTCTTCATACGATCTCTCCAATACTCATAATCATTCCCATCGAAAATTGGTGGTCTAGAAGGATTCAGATTATCTATTGATCCGATATTCATTCCTGCCATCTAATATAACAAAAACAACTTTTCCACTCCACACGTTAGTGTAGTAAGTATTCAAGATAGTAATAAGAAATAAAACTAGTAATACAAGTCAGTGGAAAACCTCCTCTGATACCAATTGTTGGATCGAATAGTCGATATAAAAGTCTATTAGATGGAACAATACAAGAGGGGGGGTGAATTGTAGGTTTAAAAACCTTTGAGATTTAGTAACAAAGAGATTAGTTTAAAACGAACTTAAACTAATACAAATACAAATACCCTCAATTGTATTGAATGTAAAAGGTATGATGTATTGTAATACTAATGTTATGTAAAACAATTGTATTCAAGATGAACACAATAATCAGAGTAATACAGATATGAATGACTCTACCTTAAAGCGTATAGAACCAATCAATACAATATGTAATGGAATGATTGTAATTGAAACAATTACAATTGAATATGTAAAGAAGAAAGGAAACAATACAAATCCCTTTCTAATACAACAGCGGAAATGTAAAAGTAATACAATTCTTTTAACCCAAAGAGAAGGGTTATCCTTTCACCTAGGATAAAAGGTCTGTCTCACCAACACCTTGGTGAGCCCTCGATACGATGATCGGCACGTCTGTCTGCCTATCCCCGGCAGCCCTCGATACAATGATCGGCACGTCTGTCTGCCTATCCCCGGCAACCCTCGATTTTGCAGGTAATCGGCACCTCTGTCTTTCAATTACTTGAAAGCCCTCGATACGATGATCGGACGCACAAAGCTGATGAGAGAAGTCACAGTGTCTCTCTCTAGAATCTTCGTAGTTCACAGAGTCTCTTCATTCGTTCTCTTCGTTCATCAGTGTCTTCTCAGCTTCAAATGACCTCCTATTTATAGGCCTCGGGTTCCAACGGTCATATTGCCTCCAACGGTCATATTGAAACAGAAAGCATGACATCGTTTTGATTAGTTTGTAACTAACTCAACGACATCGTTTTGTTAGGACACGAGATATATAGAAATGTAAAACATGAGTATGATTCATATGCAGAGAGAGTTTTTGACAAAGTACCAAAACAAATAATGATCATCTGAATAGAAGAGTCAGTACGATACGATTGACAGAGTCAGTACGATACGATTTGACAGAGTCAATACGATACGTTTTGGTCGGTACGATCAACATCGTACGATACGATAAACATGATAAAAGACAATAAACATATGATAGAATACATTTGTGATTTCCAAAACATGATATAGAAGTAAAAAAGAAAACTTTTGACTTAACATTATGTATCTATTTTGACTTAAAATAAATTTAAATAAAAAAATAAATGATTATTTAAATAAAAATTCAGTTTTAACCAATAACTCAGTGTTTTCACTATTTATAAAAAATAGAATGTTTTCAGAAAAATAACAAAAATTCACCCAAGGCTAATTTTGATATTTTGAATCTCAAAATGAAGTTCATTTTGAAAGGTAAAATTTAAAAAAATTTAAAAATTGGGTATTACAATTCATAATGGCTAGTTTATATAATATTTTAATAACAAATCATTGTTTAGCGAAACTCAGTATTTCATACAACGCACGCTATCGAGGAAGGTTTCTCTTGTGTGTAACACAATCCAAGAATAGTGTTGAGTATACTACAAGATAATATGGTGTTTCATATAGCATAGAATAATATTGGTGTAGCATACAACACAACACATCAAAGAAATTAAAAATAATATTTCTTATAATATCTTAGGGTGTCACATTCTACCCCCCTCAAAATGAATTTCTCCGTCGAAATTCACCAGGGTAATAAATTGTTTAATACTTGAATGTTTCATTCATAGAAAACCCACACCATAAAAAGTAATACTAAAGCATAATTTTTAAAAAGAAACATAACAGTTACTCAAATTAACTCATCATTGGGTTTTCCCACATAGAAGAACATAAGTGAAGATATGAATATGGAAGCGAAATATAACCATAAAGTTCTGATGGAGAGTGGTAGTGAACATGACTATTAAAAGTCCTAAAAGCACAAAGCTAAAAAAATTTGATGATTTAAGGTACCATCTAGGACAATGTTTTTTCTGTTTTCAAAATCATATCCCTAACGTTGAAAAAAATTGGAATTAGAAGAAATACTTAATTGATTTTGGTAAAATTTCACCATTGCTCATTCCTTGAACAATTTCCACTTCATCTCTTAAAGTAATAAATTTGAATATGTCATTCATGATGTGTTATAGATCATGCGATAGAATGATATGTCATTCCAGCTGTCTCAAACAAAAGGATAGAAAAAGTTATTAAATATACATAAGTCCATCTATGTTGAGATTAATCATATATGGTACCTAAAATGGACTTATACTTTATATATCATACAACTTAATAAATTAAAAACAATTTATTCTAACTAGGGACTTCTTGTAGGCCAGTGGTAGGTGATAAAGGCCTGTTGCACTTCAGTTGTGGGTTCGATTCTCGCGTCCTTGTCCGACGCGACGTGTTGTCGCCTGTCCTATGGGTTTTACTTTTTCTAAAACTATACTATTAGAACATTTCCGAAATAAAATAAAAAAGTTATATCCTTAAGAATTACTATATGATGTCTAAATTAATCCATTCCAACAATTAGGCTTATCGAAATTACTTCTATCTTATTACTAGAAAAGTCATCTACCGAGCATGTGAATTCCTTCATTTTTCTCTCATATATCATACGATATATCATTTTGTTGGTCACATTCCAAAAAATTGAATACCTCAATCATTTATTCTCATTAAAAATTAATACCCATTAAACTTTAGTGAAAACATGAATGTTGTCAAAAGCTAACTCTTTTCAGATACAAAAATTCCAAATATTCTATATACTCTAACCATGATATCACATTGTCCTTATATCAGTCATGATCTCTTTAATACTATCAAACATAATATTTTATCTATATCCATTCATTATGAACATATGATCTTCTATCCAAAAATATATGAATAACCTTTCATAGTTACTAGTACCATTCATCATATACTTCCAAATACATAAGGGGAAAAATAGTGTAACAATCCTTAGATTTTCTTTATTCTATAATACCATTTAAATAACTCTAGATAAACATACAATTATTTCACTACCTTCTCAAACCATTGACCGATCTTCATCATTTTATTCCTCTTCACTTCTTTCATCTCATATACCATTTGTAGTATCTTAATCATCAACAACATATATACTACCCATAAGACCATGCTGGTTCTATTCATGAGATTTTACCGTAGGGAATTGGTTTGTATAATGCCCGTACATTCCATATTTAAATCATTTAACTATTGTTGATGTCTTAGGAATACTATTATCCTTGTCCATAGTGTTAGCCGAACCCTTTACTTTGCAATTACTGGCTTTGGGTCCTTCTTTTCCACACCCAAAGCATCTTCCAGTTCCTTTGAAACATTCTCCACGATGCCTCTTACCGCATGATTTACATGATGTAAATTGAACTTTCTTTCATCTATGATCATCATGGAACTCCATATTTCTCTAATTAAAACAGTCAGGAAACTTACCAAAGTTGAGATTATTGATCATATTATGATATTTTTTATTAAGCATAATAATGATGTTTCACCTTCCAAATCCCGTTTCATTTGCTCAATCAGGAAGAATATCATTCCATTGTCCATCATATTCTCCAGTAACATGAATTTTCCTATTTCTATCCATTTTCTACTACCCAAAAAGAATAGTGTGAGAGGAAAATATCATATTAGGAAAACAACATAATAAAATGGGAGTACCTTCAATATATAACATCTTAGGTATAATTATAAGATTGTTACCATAATTCTATGACTATAAACTATACTTTTACATAACCTAAGGGAGATTACAAGACATACCTTTAAAATATCTCTAGGGATCTCAGTAAAGTTTTCGCATAAAAGTTTCCAATGGTTAACTAATCCTTTCCTCTAATACAAACAATAGAGACCCGTAATTGACGTTCATGGAAATTACATTACTTTTGTGGAATACTTAATACATAATAAAAACAAACACCCATGGACCATACTAGTTTAGTGTCTTTGGAAACTCGTAACATAATCTTCTAATCATGGTGAAAGATCTTCAACATGTCCTATAAAGATCTTCCCCTTTTGTTTTCTTACATAAAACCTTTCCTTATATCCTGGGAAAAAGAAAACATAAAAAGGGTGAGCTCAAATGCTCAGTAAGGGTGACCATAGAGAACATAAAACAATCCATAAACAATTGAATGCCAAAACATGAACATAAAATCTAAACATCAAAATCTTGATAAATGATATAAAACTTGGAAAAACAGAAGGCATATATCATAGTGGAAAATAAATCATGATAAATTGGATTGGGAATAAAACCTGTAATTGTGGAAAAACATTAAGCACATGATATGATTTCCATAGTAGCCATGGCATTGCTTCCAAGACCATTATAGTGGAAAATGTTCATTACTGGATTGGGTTTACTTGTAGTTCCATCCCTATATTACTGAACTAGGTTCACTTGCCATTCTAACCATGTTTATCTCATTAGATATAAATATTTACCCAATGCATTGGAGGGTTATATAGGTCCCACCCATCTTATAATGAAATAATTCTTACTTATGCCACTAAATAAACATAAATCATCCATCATAACCCAAATAACGAAATGGGTTTCATAAACATCATTTCTTCGTAACGTAATCCATATAAAACAATTGGATATCATTTCATTATAAGAAGAATCAAAACATGAAAATAATAGAGAAATTATACTCGAAACATAATCATACTAAATAATGTCATCATATATAGAAAATAGTTTTGACAAAACACTTGAAATGAATTCTTCAGTAAAATATCTTTTCTTCATCAAAATAATTTTCTATTCACAAAATGACATTCACTGTTAAAAGTAGATGATTTTTTTGAAAATAATCATGAAATATTTTATAGTATGCTTCATGAGAATTAGGTTTTATTAAACCATAAAAATCCATTCATTCTATATAAGTTAAAAAAATATTCTCCTCGTACTTTTTCTGGAAAAGTCAAAAAGTTTCCTCGTATGGTAAACAAAAGAAATATTCCTTCCATAACACAATGTAAAAGTAAAATATCGGTAAAAATGACATTAAAAATACATGAAAGAATATTAAAAACTTTATGAAAAACATTTTTATGGACATGGATGAAAAATATAACCCCAGTAAATTCTTACATATAAGCAATCTCGGATAAAAATGAGATTTGAAAAATTTTCCCTTACCATATGTCCAAATTCATTCGTATGTGTCTGAGACTCCTGTATAGTCGGTTTAAACATATTATTAACTTTTAAAATAACCATAATAATATTTATGATATCATATATGATTCACTTATGACTTTATATTACTCGTCCTTTTGTAAATCCCATGTTAAAGCAGCAGTTTGGGTAAAATCATTTCATTTATCATACATGTTTCAACTTTTTTTTCTTGATATTATTACTTATATCCAGATTTACATAATTTATTAATGTAAAAAATGATTTATATATAATATATATTCATCATATAAATATATATGATAGATCGATAAATGGAATGAAATACAGCGTTCATGGAGACGGTAGGTCACACGTACGCATGAACGTTGTTTTCGTTTCCTTATTGATTTGAATGGAACTAAGTAAATGAAAAATATATGTAAATAAATCCTATATCAATATTATTTTATATATTTCATGATTATTTATCATATATACTTTGTAATCATACTGTAATGGTTAATCATGGAAAATGAATCTCATCGCGTTCGTGGAAATGATAGTCCGTACGTACGCATGAGCGACAATATCATTATTTTGATATTAAAATCATATATAATTGGATTGTATATCATATATACAGAATCATAATAATGTTATATTTCTTATTTATATCATTTATACTCATTATTATACCCATTAAAATGATAAAATGTTTGAACAACAAACTACACCATGACGTGGAGACGGTAAGCCGTACGTATGCACGTGTGGTGAATTTTTCATTCATAGGATGGATAAAATAACTAATATGGTTATAAAATTTTTATAATAACATCAAATTATATATAATATAATGGATTTATTTTTTTAGAATGGAAACAATAAATAATTAGGTAGTGGAAGAATAAATGAACTTGAAATAGGTGGTGAGACATTTACCTCTTCTTCAGGGTCTTCCTTTTGATTTGATCAAAATGGATACATAGGTTGGCTTTCTGACTACAAAAGTCCTATAGGAAAAATATAGGACAGTTTAGAGGGTATTTGGGCAGAGTTTTTCCAAGCCAAATGGCTTTGGAGGTGTGAATTAGAGAAAAGGGGGAGTGCCCTTTTATAAGAGGCGTGAGGGGCACTTCAGGAAAAACATAAAACATAATTTTATAATAAATTCATATTCGGTTTATAATATCTCTAATGTGACTTATTTCATGGATAGGGTGTGGAGGGGTAGAAATAAGCTCAACCAATAGGTTTTAGAAAAGTTTAGGTTACCATTTTAACCATATCATTTAGATTTAACTCTAAGTTAAATAATTTAACTTTTACCCTTTCTTCATGTATTCTTACACTATATGGTTAATACACTTACTATAAACTTCCAATTGAACCCAAATTGGTTCATTAATATCATATATATTATTATATAAGTCTTTTGGCCGAATGATAGATTTTTTGGGACCATTATATCAATTAATAATATAATATTTGTTTTGGAAATTGTTTTTTGTCAATTTTGACACTATTTGGTTTTTGGTTTTTTCTAAATTCATAACCGCATTATTACTTCAATAAAAATTCATCTAACCAACCCTAATATGTTATATTAACCTATAAAATTAGTGTAATTCATAAAAAGTCTCAAATTACATTTATTTGGATATTTATAATACTAATTATGTTAATATTTAATTAGCAAGGTAATTACTGCATCATCATTTTGTCATAAATAATTTAACATATTTAATGTCTAAAAAATATAAATAAAATTCAATTATGTAGGAAATTTTTTTATATTTCAAATTAATATTTATAGTCTAATTTATCTTATGTGTAACAATATATTAAAAATGTTTTAGTTATTAAACTATGATTTTAACTATTTTAACTCTTCTTTAAATAAAATAATAATAAATGTCCTAATCTAATCCAAGTGTAACTAAAGGGTAATATTTTATTTCTAAGGTTTTTTTGTCTAATTAAACTTATCCAGTAGAATTAGGACATGTGTTAGGGTAATAATAATATCATTTGTACCCTTAATTACCCTATTTACTTTTAACCATGGTAAATAAAAGTTAAATGTTACTAATCACAGAAAATTATTTTCATCTCATTAAACCACATTTTACTTACTGATATCAACCGTGTCTCTTGGATTTTTTACATTTAACTCCCAGAAGTGGTAAAATTTTAATTTCTATAAATTTTCAAATGCTCTGAGGAGGAGGGTAAAAGATAGTAAAAAGTTCAATAAAATATTTATATGTCTAAAATTATTATAAAATGAATCCAATGAATTACATTGAACATATATAGGTATTATGTATCTATTTTGACCTAAAATAAATTTACATAAAAAATAAAAGATTATTTAAATAAAAAGTCAACTTTTACCAAAAACTCAGTGTTTTCACTATTTATCAAAAATTGAATGTTTTCAGAAAAATACTAAAAATTCACCGTAGGATAATTTCAATATTCAAATCCAAAAATGAAGTCCATTTTGAAAGATAAATTTTATAAAATTCTAAAAAGTGGGTATTACTATTCATAACTTCTCATTTATATAATATTTTAATAACATATCGTTGTTTAGTGAAAGTCGGTGTTGCGTACACCAGAAGAAATCAAGGAAGGATTCTCTTGAGTGTAACACAAGCCAATAATAGTGTTGTGTATACTATAAGATAATACAGTTTTGCATATAGCGCAAGATAATCTTGTTTTAGCGTACAACCCAAGACATCAAAGAAATTAAAAATAATATTTCTAATTAAATCTTGCAGTGTTACATTGACTTAGAAATTACGAAGTGGTAAAAGTTTTCTTTACAATCTCACTTTCTTTGGTGATTATTAACTTTATATAGAAAATTTCACTAACAAAAGAACATTTTACAATGGAAATAACATTTATTTTAGATATAAGTTCTCTTATTTGTGGGATATAATTTTTTATTAAACCATATAACATATTTATGTATGGTGCGTACTTGACATTTATTTGATTAACTGGGGAAATATTTGTAAATCGGTATCTTTTACTCAATACTGATATTTGATAAGGAAAAATTTTTCATGAATTAAATTTATTATTCAGTATATGATAAATTATTTGGGCAGTTATGACATTGGTATATCTCTGTTATAAATATCCCCTTGATGCGTCATTAGTCTTGAGAGACGAATCATCTGTCTTAATCGAATACGTGTTTAACCGATATGTTATAAAACATCTTGGGAAAATACTTGATGGAAAAGGTACTATATACCTAAGAAACATGGAATCCGGTATTCTATTACTACCACATTCAAATATAATTATTGTTTTCCCAAGAGATATTTCTATTAGACATTATCTATGGAGGAATCTCCTTCTCAGTTTGTTGATTAAATGGAATGTTCTTTAGTTATTTCCATTGCTATATTGATTATGCCTTATCCAGTGGTTCTAATGGAAGGTATTTCAGTTATTTACATTCCAATATTGTTAATAATTATTTATTAATGATTATTCCATTTTATTATTACCCTTATTGAGCATTGAGATCACCCTATTTTCCCTTTCATCGGGATAGTATAATAAATTCTTGTAATGAGTTTAAAAGATGCAGTTTATCAGTATTTGTTATTTATTATGTTTTATTTTCTATTTTACAATGTAATATGGGTATCATTTATGTAATATAGTCTTACAAAACTACTAAATCTGTAACTGTTTTGATATTTGAATCCAGGTAATCATGCTAAGGCAATATTATAAGGCAGCATCTATGGGCTTTTTGGGTTAGGGCGTTACAATTGGTATCAGAGGGAGGTTTAGTAGAAATTTTTTAAACTATATTTAGAAAATATAAAATTTGTAAAATAATCCAAATATATAATAGTATGATATGTATATAATAATATCCTTAAAGAATCCATTTTTATGTTTTTTAGATTTTTTATTCATAATATTCTCAATTTCGGTTATGTATTTTACTAGTTTTTGTATTGTATATTATGTTTCATAATGATATGATCTGATTTAGTGTATTTAATAATTTATAAATAGATCCTAGTTGAGTTTTAATATCTTTTATGGTATTTGGAAAATGTTTCAAAGGGAAATAATTTCCCAAGAATTCTCATCATATGATGACATGGTACCTTGTACTATTGAGATAGGTAAAGAATAATCCACGTACTCTGACTTATAAGGGAAGTAATAGATGTGAATAATTTTAGACAAAAATAGTATAAAGGGAAGAAGGGAATGAATTATTCCCCACATGTGATATTTGTGGAAAAAATACATAGGTACATGCATAAAATGAATGGGAGTTTTCTAAAAGTGTTGATATAAATTCCATGTGATTATGATTACATGGGTATGAAAATTTTTTCCAATTTACAATGCTTCAACTGCATTGTGATAGAAAAAATGAAAATCATTATCTCAAGCATCAACAGAATATACACCAAAAGTGTCTAATGGATCATGGTCCATATTAACCCCTATGTGAACAGGAATGATTAATGTGTCTATGTGTTTACATACCTAAGTAATGTTGTAATGTTATTTTATCAATTATTACATGGTTATAATAATAATTAAGTATAAACAGATTGTATTCTAATATTATTTCATTAAGGATTTGAGATCATATGTTGAATGTAACCAAGAAAAGAAATTCAAAAGAATGTTTAACCATTTTGGAAAACACATGGTTGAGTTAAAGATAAGACTTCACATGATTTTGATGTTTAGATAGTCATTTTAAGACAAATAGATGACTGATATGGATAATTTAGATTGGATATTACAAACTACCTTGGTTCTGATTAATAAGTTTTTGATGATATGGCTTATGATATCATTGATTGAGTTTATAATTTTTTTTTGGAATAAATTAATATATAAAATAATAAATATTATATTTATGGAATAAAGAGGAATTCATGTTTTCAAAAAGGTTTAATGGAAATTCAAGTTATTAACATATTTAAATTTTTTGTATGTGATGATTAAGATCCACTTCAAATTGTTTAATAAGTTCATTTTTTATATTTCGTTACCTTCTTTTTAAAGTGTTATATCATAATAATTTGTAAAAAATTCTATTTATGAAGTGGTTTAGGTGGATATTTGGATGAGATTTTACATATTATTGTATATATTCAATATATCATGTATCTTTTGCTACTAAGTGAAGTAAAAACAGTTCAATGTGCAATCAAAGGATAATATTTTGTTTATGAAATAGAAATGTTTATTTACTTATATAATGATAAAGTGAAATAATTCAAGAAATATATGAATAGAATACTGAAACAAAAATTTTGTCCTATTATCATCATATTTGGTGATATCAATGACATTTATTTTACACTTATTTGGTTTATGACCTTGTATCCATTTACTATATTTGGATCACAAACATTATTGTGATCAACGTTCTTTATAAATATCCATCAGAACATGATAGTTATATTTTTATTTCATGTCCATGTTTTTTTATATTCTTTTATTCAAAAGGCCAGTTGTAACACCCCAAGTATTTCTAAAAACAAATATAAAAACATGGAACTTTTTTTAAAATTAGATATTTATAACTTGCATTTAAACATTATTTATCCACTTCTATGTTTTGAATTTAAAGAAACTGTCATCAACAATTGCGTTCAGTATGTTATTTGGAGCCTATTAAAACAAAATTCTTTTTTAGTGAATAGTAACATACCCTTATGAATAGTAATACGAATAGTAATATGACACTTATGAATTGTAAATTTTATTATTATTTTATTTTATTAAGGATTTAAGATAATAGCATCTTGGTTAATTTTTCATTGTGATATAGAAGTGGTTACCAAATTAGAATTGTTAATCATTGAATTTAGTATGATATTATTTAAAACTAAATTAATAATATTTAGATAATTGTTTTCAAAAAATTTAATTCTTTTTTGAAATTAACACGTCGATAAATGTTTAGGGTGAATTTTGGGAATTTTTCTAAAATAGTTGATTTTTCAGCGAATAGTAAAAAATACAGTTTTTAGTTTTAGTGTGTTAATGAAATCATTAATGATATAATAATGATGTCATAAATCTTTTTGACTTGTGTATAGTTAAATAAGATTTTAGGTGTCCCAAGTGGCTTATTCAATGGGAAAATACCATGGTAAAGCCCATGGTTTTGCAAATACCACACATGAGGTGTCCCTTGAAATAATTAAAATATTTCATTACTTTTCCTATAGATATCAACCCATTCCATCATTAACAACACTACCAATTCCCCGTCAACTAATCTCTGGACTCAATACCTTCATAATAGTCCTCATAAGGTTTCCACAATCCCCCAAGGTCCTAACCTCCATGTTCTAGTAGTTACTGTACAAGGTAAGAAAATTATCAATTACTTTCATTTCCAATTCAAGTTCTCTTTTATGTGGTATAACTTTCAATTTTACATACCATGTTCTTATTTCATTATTATTCTTGATCTAATCTATATTATTATTAATTTCTGTATTGGTGACCCTTTTACCCTCTATTTTTAATATTTTCTAAAACCTTGTTGTGTAGTCGTTAGGATGATGAATGTTTGTAAGGGATTTCTAAATTATTCTTTTATTTTGAGTACCTTTCTAATTATTTCTTCATATCTTCTTATCCAAGAGACCTGAAATCTCCAGAATCATTTATATTCTGTATGTTCTCATTTTCATGTAAAATTCACCATCATTTTTCATCTACTCTCCCACATATTCAAATAATTAAAAATATTGTCTGTGATGTGTGAAATTACCGACATCGTGGATGATGTGATTTCATTTTCCATTATTTCTTTCAAGTCTTCTCATGAAACCATTTATATGGTTGAACCAGGTTATAATATATGTGTTATGAGTCACCCATGGTTCGGTAATTCTTTTGTACTCATAGTTTTAATTTATAAAATGAAATGAGGTTGTTTTATTCAAAGAACCACTAAATTATCTAAACGAACGTCATTAATGTTCTAACATATGAATCATACTCATGTATGAATTCAATGTGATAAATGGTATAATTTATGTTTCTGGATATATGTAAATACTAATACATTCCAATTCATGGATTTCGCTTCCAATCGACAAGAATATCCACCGTGATGCAATCATAGGAATCATGTAAAGAACTCACCCAAAAACAGTGCAAGGAGAAAAAAACTAACAATTAAAGGGTGAAATGATGATATTAAATGATAATATAGGATGTTATAAGAATTAACATGTTTCATAAAAATACTAACAACACCCTTTTATCCATTATACAGTAATTTTAAACATGTTTTATGTATGAAAAACCCGAGGTAAGGGAATTCTTAACCTGATTTCCATTCTTTGGGTTACCCTTCTACTTTATTATATATGTTCTATTTATATTGTTTGTTTGATGGGTTCTGTTAATATTATGCTTTATTATGTATATTTATAGTATATATACATAATCCATCCACTTTGTTAAGTCTCTCTTCAATTGTATGATATTTATAAGGGTTTTTCTTTAAAAATAATCTTTTTAAATTCGGTTTTACAAAATTACAAAGTAATGTTTTTATGGAATTATTCATGATCTATGGTTATGTTTTGGTTATTGAGAATTATTTATGATGAGTTGTGGGACCTATATTTCCCTCCAATGCATCGGGTATGAGTAAGTTGGAGGTCAGCCGTATGGTTACTCCAAGTGTATCTACGATGGATACACAAATTAAGGTAGTCGTGAGGGTTACAAATTATAAGGTAGTCAAGAATGGTTTCTGAATTTTGTAAGTAATTCCCCAAGATACCTTTATGATTATATTTATGTTCTCATGTTTTTTTGGATCCTGTGTAAATGTAATGTTACATAAAGTAATTATATATGAGTGACAAGCATGTCATTTGAAAATGTTTTCATACATTACGAGTATTCATGGACTAATGTGCTCTTTCTTTATTTTTTATTCCTTGCTATGATTTTGTACTCATCCCAATTTTTTAAATGATTTTTACAGGTTAGTGGATGTGTAAGACAAGGATGGAATCCATTTTAAATGTTGAAGAATTTTCAATTTGTCTTGTTTTATGCTTTGATGTTTTATATTTTGAAAAAAATGGAAATTGTTTTTATGGTATTCCGTCTGTAATAATGTGTAATGTTATGAATGTATTTTCCGAATTCTCAAAACCTCTAAACGTCAAAATATCTTCAATGTAAAAGGATGTTTTTTCTTGACTAAATTCATGTTTATGTATGTAATAAGGCAGATTCCTTATAGATAGTTTCAGAGGATGGTTTATATTACCTTAGGGGTTAGGGTGATGTTAATAGAATACCATAAATGATTTTCACTATATTATCTATTTGAAATGATTTTGCAATTTAATATGAATATGTTGCTTCATCTTGGATATGTTTCTTTAGAATGGTTGTCCATAGAAGGAATAGGTATGCTGAATAAGAGAGGCACCAACAGAATGACATCATTCTGGAACTACAACCCAGAATAGAAGGGATTGGAACCAAGAAGGTTGTGGTAGTAATGGCTCGGATAACGTGGACAATAAATGCTGGCGGCATCCATTAAAGAGAACTAATAGAGGTAACGCAATGGAACATGATAGCATTGGATCATTTTATGAGACAACATCCTCCCATATTGAATGGATCTTCTGACCCAGTAGCTGCTGATGGATGGATCAAATCCCAAGAAAAGATATTCAATGTTATAGGATGTTCAGACAATCAAAAGGCAAGTCTTTCCATTTATCATTTTGAAGCGGAAGCTGTTCTGTGGTGGTATATGGTAATGAATATCTGTGGTAGAGTGGATTTTGGTGCCTTAGAGTGGGATGAATTTAAATGTATTTTCGCTGAAAAATATTTTCTGAAGGAGGTGAGACTTATAATGGATAAGAAATTCCCGAAAATGAAATGGAAGGAGGAAGTTTCAGTGGCGGTGTATGAAGAAAACTTCACCCAACTGGGAGGTATGCTCCAAATCTTATTCTGTATCTTGATAGAAAAATCAACCACTTTTACTGAGGACTAAAAACAAGGTATCGAATGGTGTTGCCCTCCCGTGAATTCAAAAGTTATGAGAAACTTGTCTGATGTGCTGTGAGGGTAGTTTGCTGATGATCACATGCATTTTGAAAACAAAGAGAAGAAGAGGTCCCATTAGAAATCAATGGGTTATAATCAACCAAAGAAATCTGATGGTAAGAAAATCCAATTTCTAGTTTGTGAAAAGTGTGGAAATAAGTACCCTGGGGAATGTCTTAGCAAAACTGGGAAGTGTTTTAAATGTTGTAAGTTTGGATATATAGCCCGAGATTTCAATGAAAATGATCACAAGAATAATCATGATAAGCAGACTGTAAGGTGTTTTAAATGTGGTGAAATGGGTCATTATGAAAATGCATGTCCAAAGAGATATCCGAATGATGCAAAGAAGCCAGACTACAAGCAAAAAAAAGTAGAGATATCCTTTTTGACTTTGTTAGCAGATGTCGGGCCATCCAATGAAGTTTTATCAGTTATATTGTTTGTTCACTCAGATTTTGGTAAATTTTTGTTTGATACGGGGTCTACACATTCTTTTATCTCTGAGAAATTTTCTGGTAAATTGCAAATATCATCTCAAAAAATGAGACCCGAACTTGTTGTTAAAATACTAGGGGGAAATTTTATATAAAAGATGAATTACAGGAATCATTATATTGTGGCATGTGGAAAGGGTTAACCTACAAACCTTGTTGTTTTAACCTTAGTGGAGTTTGATGTTATTCTGGGAATTGACTGGCTTTCTGATTATCATGTATAGATTGACTATAGAGCTAAAGAAGTTGTTTTTCAGAAAGGGTTTCAGTTGGAATTCAAGAATGAACCCATACAATTGATAACATATCAGGAAGTTGAGAAACCATTGAAAGAAGGAAATGAAAGTTATCTTTCTCATATTGTTGAAAACAAGGGATCTATTCAAATTTATGATGTGCCAGTGGTAAATGAATACCTTGTGGTTTTCCTGATGAGTTACCCGGTGTCATACCTGATCGAGAAGTCGAATTCACAATTTACTTAGTTGAAGAAGGTATTCCATTTTCAAAACTCCATTATTGTGTGACACCAATAGAACTTCTTGAATAGAAAAATCAGTTTCAGGGATTTCTTGACAAAGGCTTCATTTGTCCTTGCACTTCACCATGGGGATCCCCTGTTTTGTTTGTTAAAAATAAAGATGTTTCCATGAGTCTTTTCAATGATCATAGAGCTTTAAATAACATAACTATTAAAAACAAGTATCCTTTGACTCATATCGATGACTTGTTTGATCAGCTCCAGGGTTCTCAGTACTTTTCCAAGATTTACTTGAGATCCAAATACCATCAGCTGAAAGTGGAATAGTATGACATCCCGAAAACAGCCTTTAAAACTAGATATGGACATTATGAATTTGTTTTTATTCCATTTGGATTAACTAATGCACTTGATGTATTCATGAATCTTATGAAACGAGTATTTTTTGAGTTCTTGGATAAGATTGTGGTTGTATTTATTAATGACATTCTGGTATTTTCAAAAAATAAAGAGGGTCATGAAAAACATCTAAGCATTGTTTTAAAAACATTAAAAGAAAATAAACTATATGGAATATTTATCAAGTGTGATTTTTGGTTGAAACCAATTTCTTTTCTTGGGAACATTGTAAATAAGGATGGAAAAATAGTTGATCCTACCAAAACAGAAGTAGTTGATGAATGGCCAAGACCCAAAAATGTTACAGAGATTCATAGTTTTCTTGGGATAGGAGGTTATTACAGACGGTTTGTTAAGAACTTTTCACAATTATCTATCCTGATAAATAAGTTAACACGGAAAGGGGTTACATTGCTTTAGATAGAGGAATGTGATGTTTGTTTTCAGGAACTGAAGAAGTGATTGGTGAATGCTCCAGTTTTGGCCTTACCCTCCCAAGATAAGGAGTTTTTCATCTACAGTGATGCTTCATTGATGAGACTTGGTTGTTTTTTGATGCAAAATGATCAGTTAATTGCCTACTCATTAATAAAACATAAACCTCATGAGCTAAATTATCCCACTCAATACTTGGAATTGGAAGCTGTGTTTTTTTTCTTTGAAAATTTGGAGGCATCATTTATACGGAACCAAAATTCCAAATATATATTGACCATAAAATTATGAAGTATATATTCACTCATAAGGAATTAAACATGAGGCAGAGAAGATGGCTTGAACTGATAAAGGATTATGAATGCACGATCAATTACCATAATGGGAAAGAAAAAAGGTGGTGGATGCCTTAAGTCAGAAACACCATGAATCATTAACCATGTTACGTTTGAAACATGATCTGATGACAAATGATTTGATGAATTTTGGAATAAAAGTTGTTGCTGTAGGGAATACCTTTGTTTTGTTTCATGTTTCAGTGCATTCTTTATTGTCAAAAAGAATTAAGTAAGTACAGAAGGAAGACTGTGAGCTAAAGAAAAAGGTAGAATTGGTTAATATGGGTAAGTTTCCTGAATTTATCCTTGAGAAAGAGTGTGTTTTAAGATATGTAAAAAGTTTTTGTGTGCCTAGTCATTCTCTGTTGAAGAAATATTTATTGTGTGAAACTCATAGTTCTCCATTTTCTGTTCATCATGGAAGTAATAAGATGTACAGAGACCGTTGGGAGTATTTCTGGTTGGATGGAATGAGAAGAGATATTGCTGATTTTACCATGAAATGTTTGACGTGTCAACAGGTCAAAGAAAATGGAAATTTACCGAAGGGGATGCTTCAACCATTGCCAGTGCCAGAGTGGAAATGGGAGAATGTATCCATGGAATTTGTTGTCAGACTACCAAAGCATTCTTGCGGTAACAATGCGATTTGGGTTATTATTGATTGGCTAACAAATTCTACACATTTTCTTTCTTTTCGAGATACAACGATATTGGATTAGCTTTCTCGATTGTACCTCAAGGAGATTGTTATGTTACATGGAGTTCCTCTTTCCATTGTATCTGACTAAGATTGCATGTTTTTTTCTATCTTTTGGAAGGGATTTTAGAAGTCATTGGGCACAAAGAAAAATATCAGTACAAATTTTCATCCTCAATCAGATGGGAAATCAGAAAGAACACTTCAAACATTAGATGATATTCATCAAGCTTGTTCAATGGACTATTAGGGAATTTGGGATAATCATATTTCTTTAGTTGAGTTTTCTTATAATAATAGTTTTCATTCTAATATTCAGATGGAACCTTTTGAGGCCTTGTATGGGAAGCGGTGTCGAACTCCAGTGTTTTGGGTTGAAGTCGGTGAAATAATGTTGATGGGGCCATAATTAATAGAAGAAGAGGCTGAGAAAGTGAGGATGAACTAGCAGCACATGAGGATAGCTCAGAGTAGGAAAAAAAGTTATATAGATAATAGAAGGAAAGACTTCCCTTTCGAGGTAGGGGACCATGATTTCCTTAAAATCTCTCCTTGTAAAATTGTGATGTGTTTCTTTAAGAAAGGGAAGCTAAGTCCATGATTCATCAGTCCTTTTGAAATTTTGGAGAAAGTTGGAACAGTTGCATACCGCATAGCTTTGCCTCCGAGTTTGTTTTAGGTACACAATGTTTTTCATGTTTCTATGTTGAGAAAGTATGTGCCAGATACAACACATGTCTTGAACCCAGAAGTAGTTAAGCTTGAAGAGAACCTTTCTTATGAAGAGAAACTAGTTCAGATTCTGGATCGAAAGGAATAGGTATTGTGGAATAAGGTAATCCACTAGGTAATGTTTTCGTGGAGAAACCACATGGTTGAAGAAGCAACATGGGTGTCTGAAAATTCTATGAGGGAAAAATACCCTCAGTTGTTTATTAAGTAAATAAAATTGCGAGGAAGCAATTTCCAGAAGGTAGGGATAATGTAACACACCATGTTTTTTTGAAAATAAATAGAAATGCATGGAACTTTGTTTTATTTTAGATATTTATAACTAGCCTTTAAACATAATTTGTCCACTTATCTGTTTTGAATTTCATGAAACTGTCATCTACAATTCTGTTTAGTTTGTTATTTGGAGTCTATTGGAATCAACTTGTTTTTTTCGTGAATAGTAACATACCCATATGAATAGTAATATAACCCTAATGAATAGTAAATTTTATTATTATTTTATTTTATTAAGGCTTGAAGATAATAGCATCTAGGTTAATATTTCATTGTGATATAGAAGTAGTTACAGATTTAGAATTGATAATTTTTTAATTAAGTTTGATTTTATTTAAAAATTAAATTAATAATATTTCGAAAATTATTTTCCAATAATGGACTTCATTTTTTGAAATCTACACATCGATAAATGGTTAGGGTGAATTTTTGAAATTTTTCTGAAAGAGTTGATTTTTCAGTGAATAGTAAAAAATACAGTTTTTAGTTTTGGTGTGTTAATGACATCATTAATGGAATAATAATGATGTAATAAATCTGGCCGACTTTTTTATAGTTAAATAAGATGTGAGGTGTCCCAAGTGGATTATAACATGGGAAATTACCATTGGAAAGCACATGGTTTTTAAAATACCACCCATGATGTGTCCTTTGGAAATTATTAAAATATTCCCTTACTTTTCCTATAAATACCAACCCGTTACTTTATTGAAATCAGTCCCAATTCCAACTCAATGAAGCTCAGTCCGTCATACCATTATATTAGTCCTCCAACGGGTTCTTCATGCCCCCAAGGTCCCAACCTTCACAATCTAAGAGTTACTCTACAAGGTAATAAAATTATCAATTTCTTTCATTTCCTAGTCAAGTTCCTTTTTATGTGGTATAACATTCATGTTTCCATACCATATTCTTATTTACTTATTATTCTTGATCTACTATATATTATTATTCATTTATAGATGGGTGAACCTTGTCCCATCTCTTTTTAATATTTCTTATACCATGTTCTGTAGACGTTAGGCTGCCGAATTTTTGTAAGGGATTTCTCAATTGTTCTTTTATTTTGAGTTCCTTTCTCATTCTTTATTCATCTCTTATTATCCAAGAGGAATGAAATATCCAGAATCATTTATATTCTGGATTTTCTCATGTTCATGTAAAATTCATCATCATTGTTCTTCTTCTCTCCCAACTATTCAAAGAATTAAAAACATTGTCCCTGATGTGTCGAATTACCGACATCGTGGACAATGTGATTTCATTTTCCAGTAATTCTCTGAAGCATTGTCAGGAAAAAATTTATATGGTTAACCAGGATATAGTATATGTGTTATTACTCACCAATGGTTCTGTTATTCCTTTATACTCATGGTTTTAATTTACAAAATGAAATGAGGTCGTTTTAATCAAAGAACGACTAAAATGATCTAAACGAAAGTCATTAATGTTTTTACTTATGAATCATCTTCATGTAAAAAATCAAAATGATAAATGGTATAATTTATTCTATTAGATATATGTAAATACTACTACATTACATTTCCAGAATTTCACTTCCAATTGACAAAAACATCAACCATGAACCAATCTTAGAAATCATGTATGGAACTCACCCAAAAACTGTGCAAGGAGAAAAATACTAACAATTAAAGGGTGAAATGATGATATAAAATGATAATATAAGATGTTATAAACATGAAAACGTTTCGGTAAAATACTAATAACACTCTTTTAACCATTATACAGGTAGTTTAAACAAGTTTTATGTAAGACAAACCCGTGGTAAGGGGATTCTTAACCCGATTTCAATTCTTTGGGTTAACCTTAAACTTCATTATTTATGTGCTATTTAAATTGTTTGTGCGATGGGTTCTATTTATATTATGTTTTTTTATATGAATTTACATTATATTTACATACTCTATCCACTCTATTAATTCTCTCTTCAAATGTATGATATTTATAAGGGTAATTTCTTTAAAAACCCTCTTTTTAGATTCGGTTTTACGAAATTAGAAAGTAATGTTTTTATGAAATTATTCATTTTGTATGATTATGTATTGGTTCTTGGGAATTTTTAATGATGAAGGTTGGGACCTATATTTCCCTCCAATTCATAGGGTATGAGTATGTTGGAGGTCGTCTCTTTGGTTACTCCAAGTGTAACTGCGATGGTTACACAAAGTAAGGTAGTCGTGAGGGTTTCAAATTATAAGGTAGCCAAGAATGGTTACAAGATTATATAAGTAATGCCCCAAGATACCTTTATTATTATATTTAGGTTCTCATGTTTTTTTGGATCATGTTTAAATCTCATGTTACACTAAGTAAGTATATATGAGTGACAAGAATGTCTTTTGAAAATGCTTTCATACATTACGAGTATTCATGGAATAATGTGCTCTTTCTTTATTTTTAATCCTTTACTGAGATTGTTTACTCATCCCATGTTTTTAAATGAATTTCACAGGTTAATGGATGTGTAAGATAAGGATGGAAGCCATGTTAAATGTTGAAGAATTATCAAGTTGTCTTGTTTTAAGTTTTAATGTTTTATATTTTGAAAAAATAGGAAACTGTTTTTATTGTATTAACTCTGTAATAATGGATAATGTTATGAATGTATTGTCCAAATTCTCTAAATCTATAAACATGAATAGATCCTCAATGTAAATGGAAATGTTTTGATGACTAAATTCAAGTTTATTTATGTAATAAGGCAGGGTCCTTATAGTTGGTATCAGAGGATGGTTTAGATAACCTTAGGGGTTAGGGGGATGTTAATAGAATAGCATAATTGATTTTCACTGTATGATTAATTTGAAATGTTTTAGAATTTAAATATTACCATGTTGCTCTATCTAAGACATGTTTGTTTAGAATTTGTGTCCATAAAAGGAATATGGATGCTTAAGAGGATAGGCACCGACAAAATGACATCACGCCGAAACTATAACTCGGAATGGTAGGGATTGGAACCGTGCAGTTTGTGATAGTAATGGCTCTGCTAACACAGGAAATAAATGGTGGTGGAATCCATACAAGTGAACCAATAGAGGTACCACAACGGAACAAGACAACAGTGGAGCATTATATGATACACCATCCTCCCGCATTCAATGGATCTAGTGACCCAGTAGCAGCTAATGGATGGATCAAAGCCCTAGAAAAGATATTCAATTTTATGGGATGTTCAGACAATCAAAAGATAAGTCTTGACATTTATCATTTTGAATGGGTAGCTAGTCAGTGGTGGTCTATGGTATGGAATATCTGGGGTAGAGAGAATTTTGATGCCTTACAGTTTGATGAATTTAAAATTATTTTCCATGAAAAATATTTTTCAAAGGTGGTGCGACTTAGAATGGAGAAGAAATTCCATTAATTGAAACAGAAGGTGGAAGATTTAGTGGCTATGTATGAAGCGAACTTCCCCCGACTGGCGATGTATGCCCCAATTCATATTCTGGATCTTGATAGAAAATTCAACCTCTTTTACATAGGACTGAAACCAAGGTATCGAACAGCGTTGGCCTCCTGTGAATTCAAAAGTTATGAGAAACATTTAGGATGTGATGAGAAGTTAGAGATGGAGTTTTCTGATGATCACGTGGATTTTTGAAACAAAAAGAATAAGAGGTATTATTGGAATGAAATGGGAAATAATCACCTAGAGAACTCTTATGGTAAGAAAATCCAATTTCCAGTTTGTGAAAAGTGTGGCAAGAAGCACCCTGGGGAATGGCTTATAAAAACAGGGAAGTGTTTTAAATGTGGTAGGTTTAGACATATAGCCCGAGATTGCAATTAAAATGATCCTAATAATAATCGTGATACGCAGACTGTAAGTTGTTTTAAATTTTGTGAAATGGGTCATTATGAAAATGCATGTCCAAAGAGAAATCTTAATGATGCAAAGAATCCTGACTATAAGTAGAAAGGTGTAGTGAGATCCTTTTTGACCACGTCAGCAGATGTCGGGCCATCCAATGAAGTTTTATCAGGTACATTGTTTGTCCACACATATTTTCTATAGTTTTGTTTGATAGAGGGTCTACACGTTCCTTTAACTCTGAGAATGTTTCGGGAAAATTATAAATATCATCTCAACAAATGAGACCCGAACTTGTTGTTAAAACAGAAGGGGTAAATGTTACATCAAAGTGGAATTACAAGAATATTTCTCTTGTGGTGTGTGGAAAGACTTTACCTTCAAACCTTGTTGTTTTACCCTAAGTTGAGTTTGATTTATTCTAGAAATGGACTAGATTTCTAATTATCATGTTAAGATTTACTGTATATCTAAAGAATTTGTTTTTCAGAAAGAGTTTCATTTTGTATACAAGAATGAACCCATACAATTGATAATATATCAGTAAGACGAGAAAAAATTGAAAGATGGAAATGAATGTTATCTAGCTCTTATTTTTGAAAACAAGGGAACTATTTAAATTAATGATGTTCCAGTGGTAAATGATTACCTTGATGTTTTTTCGGATGAGTTACCTGGTGTCATACCTGATCGAGAAGTAGAATTCACAATTGACTTAGTTCTTGATGTTATGCCAATTTCAAAACCCCCTTGTCATATGGCTCTAATAGAACTTCTTGAATTGAAAAATAAGTTGTAGTATTTTCTTGAAAAATTATTCATTTGTCCTAGCACTTCACCATGGGTAGCCCCTGTTTTTTTGTTTAAAAAGGTGGTTTCATGAGACTTTGAATTGATTATAGAGCTTTGAATAAAATATTGTTAGAAACAAGTATCCTTTGCCTCATATCTATGACTTGTTTGATCAGCTCCAGGGATCTCAGTACTTTTCCAAGATTGACTTGAGATCCAGATACCATCAGGTGACTGTGAAGGAGGATGAAATCTTGAAAATAGCCTTTCGTACTAAATATGGGCATTATGAATTTGTTGTTATGCCGTTTGGATTAACTAATGCACCTTCTTTATTCATGAATCTTATGAATAGAGTATTTTATGAGTTCTTGGATAAGATTGTGGTTATATTTATTGATGACATTATGGTATTTTCTAAAAATAAAAAGGATCATGAAAAACATATAAGGGTTGTTTTACGAACAATAAATGAAAAGAAACAATATGGAAAAATCAGAAAATGTGATTTTTTGTTGCAACAAATTTATTTCAATGGGGACATTGTAAATAAGGATGGAATAACAGTAGATCTAGCCAAAACAAAATTAATTGATAAATGGCCAAGACACACAAATGTTACAGTGATTCGTAGTTTTCTTTGTTCTGTAGGTTATTACAAACGGTTTGTTAAGAACTTTGCACATTTATCTAGCCCGATAACTAATTTAACATGGAAAGGAGTTAAATTTGTTTGGATAGAGGAATGTGATGATTGTTTTCAGTAACTGAATACGAGATTGGTGAATGATCTAGTTTTGGACTTACCATCCCGAAATGGTGAGTTTGTCATCTACAGTGATACTTCTTTGAAGGGACATAGTTGTGTTTTGATACATAATGACCAGTTAATTTCCTATTCCTCAAGACAACATAAACCTCATCCGCTAAATTATGCCACAAATGATTTGGAATTGGCGCTGTGGTTTTTTATTTGAAAATTTTGAAGCTTCATTTATACGGATCCCAATTACAAATATATACTGACCACAAAATTTTCAACAATATATTCATTCAAAAGGAATTAAACATGAGGCATAGAATAAGTCTATAACTGATAAAGGATTATGAATTCATGATCAATTACCATCCTGAGAAAGCAAAAAAAGTGGAGGATTCCTTAAGTCGTAAACATCATGAATCATTAACCATGTTACATTTAGAACATGATACCTTGACTAACGATTTGATGAATTTTGGATTAGAAGTTGTTGGTGTAGGGAATACCTATTTTTTCTTTTAGGTTTTAGTGCATTCTTCGTTGTTATATAGAATTAAGAAAGTGTAGAAGGAAGACTGTGAGCTATAGAAAAAGGTAGAATAGGTTGAAATGGGTAAGTTTCTAAAATTTATCCTTGAAAAAGATTGTGTTTTAAGATATGGAAAAAGGTTTTGTGTTCCTAGTGATTCATATTTGAAGAAAGATTTGTTGTGAGAAGCTCATAGTTCTCCCTTTTTGTTCATCCTGGAAGTACTAAGATGTACAGAGACCTTTGGGAGTATTATTGGTTGGATGGAATGAGAAGAGATATTGCTGATTTTTCCAGGAAATGTTTGATGTGTCAACAGGTTAAAGCAGAGAGGCAGTTACCGATGGGGATGCTTTAGCCTTTTGCAGTGCCAGAGTGGAAATGGGAGAATGTATCCATGGACTTTGTGGTGGGACTACAAAATAATTATCGAGGTAACAATGTGATTTGGGTTATTTTTTATTGGATAACAAAGTCGACACATTTTATTTCTTTTTGAGATACAATGACATCAGATCATCTTTCTCAATTGTCCCTCATAAATATTATTAGGTTACATGGAGTTCCTATTTCCCTTGTATCTGACCAAGATATGAGGATCACTTATAACTTTTGGAAGGGACTTCAGAAGTCATTGGGAACACAACTAAATTTCAGTATACGTTTCATCCTCAATCAGATGGGAAGTCAGAACGAACAATTCAAACTTTGGAGGATATGCTTCGAGTTGGTTCAATATACTATGAGGGAAGTTGGGATCATCATCTATTTTTAGTTGAGTTTTCTTATAATTATAGTTTTCATTGTAGTATTCAGATAACACCTTTTGAGGCCTTGTATGGGAAGCGGTGTCAGACTCCAGCGTTTTGGGATGAAGTCGGTGAAAGAAAGTTGATGGGGCCAGAATTAGTAGAAAAAATGGCTGCGAAAGTGAGTATGATCCAAGAGCACATGAGGATAGCTCAGAGTAGGCAGAAAAGTTATGCTGATAACAGAAGGAAAGACTTATCTTTCATGGTAGGGGACTATGTTTTCCTTAAAATACCTCCTTGGAAAAGTGTGATGAATTTCAGTAAGAAAGGGAAGCTAAGTCCATGGTTCATCAGTCCTTTTGAAATCTTGGAGAAAGTTGGAACAGTTTCATACCATGTAGACTTACCTCTGAGTTTGATTCAGGTACACAATGTTATTCATGCTTAGATGTTGAGAAAGTATGTGACATATTCATCAATGTCTTGAGCCCAGAAGTAGTTCAGTTGGAAGAGAACCTTTCTTATGAACAGAAACCAGTTCAGATTCTTGATCAAATGGAATAGGTATTGTAGAATAAGGTAATCCACTTGGTAAAGGTTTTGTATAGAAACCACATGGTTGATGAAGCAACATGGGAGTCTGAAAATTCTATGAGGGAAAAAACCCTCAGTTGTTTATTAAGTAAATAAAAGTGCAAGGACAAAATCTCCAGAAGGTGGGGATAATGTAACACCCAATGTTTTTCTAAAAATAAATAGAAATTCATTGAATTTTTTTAATGTAGATATTTAAAACTAGCCTTTAAACATAATTTTTCCACTTCTATGTTTTGAATGTAAAGAAACTGTCATCTAAAATTGTGTTCAGTATGTTATGTGTAGTCTATTGGAACCAACTTTTTTTAGGGAATAGTAACATACCCTTCTGAATAGTAATATGAATAGTAATATGACCCTTATTAATAGTAAATTTCATTATTATTTTATTTTATTAAGGCTTTAAGATAATAGCATCTATGTTAATTTTTCATTGTGATATAGAAGTAGTTACAGAATTATAATTGTTAATTTTTTAATTAAGTATAACTTTATTTAAAAATTAAATTAATGATATTTAGAGAATTATTTTTAAAAAAGGACTTCTTATTTGAAATCTACACTTCGATGAATGGTTCGGGTGAATTTTGGGAATTTTTCTGAAACAGTTTATTTTTCAGTGAATAGTAAAAAATACTGTATTTAGTTTGGTTGTGTTATTGACATCATTAATGATATAATAATGATTTCATAAATCTTTTAAACTTTTTTATAGTTAAAAAAGAATTGATGTGTCCCAAGTGGCTTATACCATGGGAAAATACCATGGGAAAGCCCATGGTTTTGCAAATATCACCCATGTGGCGTCCCTTTGAAATTATTAAAATATTTCCTTACTTTTCCTATAAATACCTACCCATTCCTTCATTAACATCACTACTAATTACCCCCCTCAACTGAGCTCTAGCCTCCTTACCTTCATATGAGTCCTCCCAAGGGTTCCTCAAGCCCCCTAGGTCCCAACCGTCACGTTCTAAGAGTTACCCTACAAGGTAAGAAAATTCTCAATTTCTTTCTATTCCCATTCAAGTTCTATTTTATGTGGTATAACATTCAAGATTACAAACCATGTTCTTATTTCCTTATTATTCTTGATAGAATTTATATTATGATTCATTTCTGTATTGGTGACCCATTTCCTCACTATTTTTAATATTTTCTAAAACCATGTAGTGTAGCCGTTAGGCTGCCGATTTTTTGTATGGGATTTCTCAATTATTATTTTATTTTAAGTTCCTTTCTCATTATTTCTTCATCTCTTCTTATCCAAGAGGAATGAAATCTCTATAATAACTTATATTATTAATGATCTCATGTTCATGGAAAATTCATCATCATTTTTCTTCTCCACTCCCACTTATTCAAAGAACTAAAAACATTGTCCGTAATGTGTCAAATTACCGACATCGTGGACGATGTGATTTCATTTTCCCTTAATTATTTCAAGTCTGGTAATGAAACCATTTATATGCTTGAACCAGGTTATAATATATGTTTTATGACTCACCCATGGTTTTGTAATTCTTTTGTACTCATTGTTTTAATTTATAAAATGAAATGAGGTCGTTTTTATCAAAGAACCACTAAAATGATCTAAACGAACGTCATTAATGTTCTAACTTATGAATCATCCTCATGTAAGAATTAAAAATGATAAATGGTATATTTTATGTTACTGAATATATGTAAATAATAATCCATTTCAATTCTAGAATTTCACTTCCAATCGACAAGAACATCCACCGCGAACCAATCATAAATATCATGTAACGAAGTCACCCAAAAACAGTGGATGGAGCAAAATACTAACAATTAAAGGGTGTAATGATGATATGAAATGATAATATAAGATGTTATAAACATGAAAATGTTTCTGTAAAATACTAATAACAGTCTTTTAATCATTATACACGTACTTTAAACAAGATTAAGCTAAGGAAAAAACAGATGTAAGGGAATTCTTAACCTGATTTCCATTCTTTGGGTTAACCTTATACTTCATTATTTATGAGCTATTTAAATTGTTTTTGTGATTGGTTATGTTTATATTATGTTTTATTATGTGTATGTACACAATATATACGTACTCTAACCACTCTATTATGTATATCTTGAATTTTATGATATTTATAAGGGGATTTTCATTAAAAATTCTTTTTTTAAATTCGGTTTTACAAAATTCCAAAGTAATGTTTTTATTGAATTATTCATGTTGTATGATTATGTTTTGGTTCTTGAGAATTATTTATGATGAAGGGTGGGACCTATATTTACTTTCAATTCATTGGTTATGAGTATGTTGTAGGTTGACCGTATGGTTACTCCAAGTGTAACTGTGATGGTTACCCAAAGTAAGGTAGTTGTGAGGGTTACAAATTATATGGTAGCCAAGAATTGTTACAAGATTATATAAGTAATTCCCTAGGATAATTTTATGATTATATTTATGTTCTCATGTTTTTTTGGATCTTGTGTAAATCTCATGTTACACTAAGTAATTATATATAAGTGACAAGCATGTCTTTTGAAAATGTTTTCATGCGTTGTGAGTATTCATGGACTAATATGCTCTTTCTTTATTTTTAATCCCTTATTGAGATTTTTTTCTCATCCCAAGTATTTAAACTATTTTGACAGGTTAATGGATGTGTAAGATAAGGAAGGAAGCCATGTGGAATGTTGAATAATTTTCAAGGAGTCTTGTTTTATGTTTAAATGTTTTGTAGTTTGAAACAAATGGAAACTGTTTTTATTGTATTCACTCTATAATAATGTGTAATGTTATGAATGTATTTTTCTTATTCTCTAAATATAAAACCTTGAAAATATATTCAATATAAAAGGAAGTGTTTTTTTACTTAATTCATGTTTATGTATGTAATAAGGCAGGGTCCTTATGCCGGTTGTGTGTGGACAAGATATTTCCTTTTCCTTCTTATTATGAAGATGTGTTATTAAACCTATTTTTGATATGGGTTTTCCAAAGATATTATTTTAAAATATAAAACAATCTATTACCAAGATCAAGTGAAAAGTTTGAGGATGTAATTTAATAAAGGTGGGGAGAATTTAACACCCATAAATTATAAATTAAGAACACAGTATTTAATAGTGTGCATGACACACAACACCAAACGTAGAAAAGAATATAATTGTTGGATACATTATAGTTTATTTAATATTTTAAAAAAATTTAACATATTTTATAGGTTTAAATTCATTCAATACTATGTTATCTAGCAGTTCACACAATTATGAGTTTCTTAAATAGCTTTTGTTACACACGAGATTGAGTTTAACTAAAAAAATATATTATTAAAATATTATTTTTAACATAATAATATATAACCTACCGATTAAATAACAATTTATCAATATTATTAATGAAAATATTATTATATATTATTGAATTCTTTTGTTTCTAATTATTCTTAAATGAATATAATAACCAATTCAATATAAATGGTATGTTTTTATAAAAACTATTATTATACCGAAAAGGTGTTTTAGCATAATAAATTAAATTAATTATTATTAATAAAAAATAAAATATATATATATATATATATTATATGTTCAATAAAATATTTTTTATATTCGTCCAATATATTTTAAAGGCATAAGATATGAACAATCCCAATTTTACACATTTGAACTATATATATTTAAATTGGCTATTTTACCGCCTTATAATGGCATGCCTAAATTAAATCTATATATTGGGACTTTTATTTTTTATTTTTTAAAAAAATATAAAATTCATTTTTGAATTAGGGGCATGAAAATTAGTTATGGGTGAATTTATGTTAATTTTATGATATGTTTCATATTTTGATGAATATTAAAATAATGTTTTCTAATTGAAAACTACATTTTCACCTAATTTATTTTAACAAGTAATTTTTTTATTTGTTTTAAAAGTATAATTATAACAATATTGTACAATTAATGCATTTTAGGTAATTGGAACTAATTTCACATTGAAATTGGATATAAAAGCATTTCAAACTTTTGGACATTTTTACTTTAAAACCCGCTTTTGGACGTCCCATCTGCAGGATTAATTTAAAATTAATTTCAAGTTTTATATGATTTGAATTATACAAAATGGATTCCATATTTGGAATAAAAATAATTTATAATTTTTTATAAGTTCATATTAATTGTTTACCAAAAATATTTGTTAAATTAACTAAAATTGATTACAACGATTAATAGACAAAATTAGCTTAACATGGGACTAGACCATAATCATAAGGGCCAAAATGACCTAGAAAATATTCTAATATCCATATTTTTGAAATATTTAATACATATAATCACATTTATATAAATAATTTCATTATTGAAGGCACATGATATAAGGGATATCTATCAATAGTGTTTTCTTTTTTATATTTACAAAAATGTCACTCTTCCTCCACTATAAATGTCCTCTCACCCCTCCCATTTATTCACACCTCTCCTACCATAATTATATTCCGAAACATACCAAACGATTCCCCCAACATCCCTCCCCCACATCTAGAGTCCTCACATTGGGAAGAAATCCAACCAAGGAATCCTTTTGGTATAAACCAAATGGAGTTAACCGAATTAGAGGTAACATTACTCAATGATCTCTTTTATTTCATTTACTTCTCTATCCCTTACATTAATTTGATATAATTATATTATAATAACATAGGTATATTAAAAATACTTATATTTTTTTATTATAAGATTTTACCTAAACTTTTACAAATATCTATCAAATGGGGTACCCAATCATCCTTCCTGTGTATGGAGAACTACCGCATCGCGAACCGATGTTGTTCATTATTCAATTAAAAAATTTTATTGTTCTAATAATTATGGATATATACCTTATATATGATATATATGATATTTATTATGTACTTATGCTACTCTATTTTTCATATAATGAATAACCTTATACTTTCCATTTTGGGGGAATACAATAACTTCATTCTTGGATGTGTGGACTATCACATCATAAAAGCGATGTGATTCGTGCACGATATACATGGAATTTATTAAAGACAGTTTTATCAGAAATATGTGACATATATGACTTAAATATTACAGTAGAATTTTAATATTCATACATATCCTTTACTTTTCATTCTTTTAATATGACAAACAAATGGATGTAGTGTTCATGCATACGTATGGTCTACCATCTCCATGAACGCTACATTTCATTTCCTATATCCAAGTTTTATGAATTTTTATAACTACATATTTAATGGATACATATTATATTATATCATTTATTAAATTCTATAGATAATTAAATCCATATCTAAGTAATATGAATGAAAAAAAACAAATCGATACATATTCGCAAAACAAGTGAATTAAGACAAAAAATAATGAAAATAACCAAATTCTATTAATAAAAGAGTAATAATATGTTATAATATTATAATATATGATATAATATATATTAATATGATTATATTTTATGTTAATAACATTATTAAAACCTTTATATATGATTTTAAAGTACATTCACCCAAAAGTAAATGCAAGGTAATGGATTTTCATCTCATATTTTACATCATTGTGACGAATGTCATATTCACCACTTAACTCTTTGGTGTGGTGTACCTAATACCAATTTTGATATATTATATCATTAAAACTTTTATCATCATGGTATTTATATTTTACTTTTAGATATATCATCCAAATGGTTTTCTCTTGAAAATTATTAAGTGGTAAATATTATCTTTGCAATCTCACTTTCTTTTGTGATTGTTAACATTATATAGAAACAATCCCTTAATTATGAAAATTTTACAATATAAATAACATTTATTTTTTATATAAATACTATTATATGATGGTTATAAGTATTTCATAAACTGTAGATCATTTTTATATATGGTGTGTACTTGAGAGTAATATGATTAACTGGGGAAATATTGGTAAATCTATATCTTTTACTCAATACAGATATTTGATAAGGCACATAATTCATGAATTAAATAAATTATTTCATATATGAGAAATCACATGGATAGGTACAATACATGTGGGGCCTAGTTATAGATATCCCCTGGATGCATCAGTAGTCTCATAAGATGAATTAGATGGCCAAATCAGATGGGTTGTTATCTGATATATTATAAACTATCTGTTGAACTATCCTGATAGTAAAGGAACATGGTACCTCTGAAATATGTCATATAACAATCAAGAATTTCCAAATTCATATTTATTTATTATTGATCAATGTTATTTTCACTTTGACATTATCTATGTATGAATGTCATTCTTTTTTTATTGATAAAAAATCTGGTGTTTCGGTTATTTCTCTTGACATATTGATTATGAATTTTCTAGTTGATAAAATTTAAATATGGTTACATTATTTACATTTCTATATTGACAATTATTATTGATTCATGATTAAACTTTTAGTATAATTACCATTAATGAGAATTTGAGTTCACTATTATTGTGTTACCTTTCATGGGATGTGAAGATTAATTCTTATAAAGAGGTTCAATGATGTTGTTTATTAGTCTTTGTTATGTATTTTGTTTTATTTTATAGTTTCCAATTTATTATGCGTATCATGTATGTAATCTAGTTTTCCAAAAATGATAAAGTGATCAGTCCTTCATAATTTGAATCCTTGTAAACATAATAATGTAATAATGTAAGGCACCATCTCTAGACATTTATGTTTGGGGCGTTACAAAAAGCTTTAACATAGAACCATCAACAATTGATACTTAACACCATTGGTTATTAGGAAATCAAAAAAAGATAGAACTCATGCTCCCACCTAGTGATTGAAACGGTTCTCATCATATAACACCCCAAATCTAAGATAATTCCAATCATAATTATCACCAATACTTATCATTGAAATCCAACTGATGTTAATTCATACATGTTGTCCATGCTCAAAATAAGAACATACCTTCTTTTCATCAAAATCCTAACTCAAACATGAACACAACCATCATTCCCTAAATGACACACTGAAGGTAGCTTGAAACCATCAACACCTACATTGTGAGGTAGCCCCAGTTAGACTATCCTCAGCCAACTCTTCCCAAAATGACAAGCTCTAACTTTAATTCTACCTCCATATCACCTTATCAATGTGACTTCACTCCAAAATGAATTTTAAAACCCGCAAAACATTCACACAAATGTCATTACCCAAACTATGTTTTAGAACCTCTCGATCCCAAATCCAATGACCTTATTAATCAACCTTTACAACCAATTCCACATTAGCATTACTTGTGAAATTTAATCATGCACATAAAAGGTTATTCATTGGAATTATCTTGACATTATGACTGATCAGCGTCTAGTTCTACACACCTTCTACCTTCCATAATGAGGGTTAGACCCCTACAACAAACACATCACTCCCCACTATATTTTCATCATCATCATCCTACCAAAGAAACTCCAACCAACAAATCTCATGCACCATTCACTTATAACCCTTTAATTTTACATTAAAATCTCATTATCACTAGAGAAATATAACTAAAAACAACTATTACTGATCCCCAACTCTCAAAAACGGTAACAAAAGTATTTGAAGTCATCCAAAACTTCATAATTACATACTCAAGAGAATTTATTGGTGAACAGAAAACATAGAGATAAACTTAATCTATTATATTATCACCACCCCTAAGGTAACCACAAATAAAACTATGAGATACATTTAAGCATCTATGAGTATAATCATTGATATCTCCTAGTACACAAGATGATTTCAAGATATTGGGAAACATCGTTAAGAGGATAAGGGTAATCTATGATTTAATCTATGAATAACATTGTCACACATCAATTTCAAAATTCAAATCTATCTTCCTATACATTTCAAACCCATCCAAAGGACCCTAGCCTCCCAGCTCACTTGTGTCTCATCACATCCACACTGGTTCCCTCCCTACTCCGGGTTTTCTTCTCTTATCAAGAAATCAGCTATAAACCCTCATAATGTCCAATCCACTAACTAAATGAAGTGGTTTGTTACCATATTCTCATGTCTCTAGACCCTAATAACACCGAACCATTACATGAAATTATGTAACCCAACCATAGAACCTATTTATAAACCATGTGAGTCACTAATCATGAAAACTGAACTTAGAATCCCAATCCATAGGCCATGTCAAACCTATATGCCCATATTACCCAGCACAAATACCGATGGGTAAAACAAGACACTATTTTCATATATATTTATTACGTCTAATATGTGACTATTCATTAAATAAAAAAATAAAACCACATCTAAATCATATGGGATTAGTGTCTTTAGAATTTTGGAAACAATAATAACTAGTTCATAAAACATATACATGTTTTCAGATCATTCAATCCTAACTAAAAACTTTTTTGACATATCACACTAAGTACCTTTCTTTACATACTGTTGAAAAAACATAATAAAATTGTGAGTTTATATGGTCAGTAAGGGTAAAAGAAGGTCATATCAATCATAACATAGGCATAAAGAAATCTGAACATGAACATAACATCTGAATATTATACCCTGCATATCAAAGATCATAATATTGATTGTTGGAATAAATGATAGAATTTTAAATGACATTTTTAACATCCTTGAACTAGAATAAACTAAACTAGAGCTCCGAGCAATGTCACCACATGACCTCAATTACACCACCAGATGTGTTTATAAAAAAATATTTTAATGGAGAAGAGGGGTACAAGCCTATAATACATGTTATAAAAAACTAAAAAATGACCAAAAACTACTACAGAGCATCTCGATCATAGGATAGGTCTTCTACTACCAAATATCTATCTCAAGAATCTATTTAATTGATTATCAGAGGTAGAACACTTACTGTTATCCATACATATGAGCATAAATCTAATCGGGTACAAAACAACTCTTGATAAATGTGTGAGATATAAATGTGAGTAGGTTGGTTCCCATAGTTTCTAGACCATTACATTTTGTGTTTTCAGTATATAATAGTGTTCTAGATATAATAATTGTAGATAAATAAATAAATGACTCATGTAAACATTGGTTAGGGATCCTAAATGAACACTTGTCCCGTTATACTTACATCATACTATGGTAGAAGTTTGAACAAGGTCCCTATGATGGCATAATATGTATACAATATCTAATAATATATAGGGAAACCGAAAAAGGAATACCCCCAAGATTGTTCTTTGGATTGGTGTCAAATTCACATGTTATCGTCAAGGTGAGCTTGGGAATCATGAGGGAAGCATCACAAATGCATAAGGAACTCAAAGCATTAATTAATGGATTTATCTCATATGAATAATCAATCCAATCAATCAGTCTATCAAAACCTACAGTGGATTCGTAAACCCATCCAAGGTGATCTAAATAGAATCTCAAGGGTCACTACGAGAACATACATATAACCCAATACCATCGAGTCTATCCTAGGTGACCCCTACTGCATCCCTTATACCTCTTCGAGATGGTGACTCTGATCCCCTACCAAATATCTCACACAAGGGACCAGGAATCACCTATTTTTGGCTTACCCATCTTTCCAAATGGGACTATCTGCAATTCCTACCTTGGGGAACATACCTTGCTCTTGATTATATATAAATCCACTTGAGCAGCTGATACCTAGAAATAAAAATCATCACTCTCTGTGCGGCGAGTTATAACAAACCAAACATCATGAGTCTATACATAGATCTTTAATATGGATCTCATGTTCTCTCCCAACCCATATCAAGTGAGCCATATCAAACAACGAATTTATCATGATAAGGAATATATATATATATATATTGGCATGCCACCAGTATCCCATATCAAACAAATACTTACTATGATGGAAAATCCACAATGGTACTGTTCACACGGTAAGGCATATGAAATTTCATAAATACAAGGCATGGCTATGAGACATAGGAAACAAAGCATATCATATAAAAAATTATATTTCATCACTTTTATTACAAAATTTCCTTCCAATGATGTTACCAATAAATTTCATGTATACAAAGAATATATATTCATAGGTAAAAGGAATTATCATGCCACATACCATATGTCATTAATGACATCTCTATACCTCAATATATCAAGCTTGAGCAAGAATATCAGTTCTTCATAACTAGGCATATGGTATAATATAAAAGTACATGAAAATTCAAATCCCATAGCATATCATGAATGTGAGAAAACATAAGACATTATGCATAATATGAGGTATGGAGAACAAGGAACAATTTATAGCATAGAAAAGAAATGAAACATGTAAATAAGAAATGAATTCAATACTTACTCAGGTAAATAAACAAAGGCACATGACATTAAATAGTAAATTTAATCATATGAAAGGTATATGGAATTAGACATGGTTCATTCAATTGTAATAAGGCATAAGAATTATCAAGGGATACAATTCATGATTATTTACTCATCATAAATCAATTAGTTAATTTAAATCATTGAACCAAGGTGAAACCCCTCTCCGATAATAAAGAAAACCTAATCTATTTATGATGGAATATCCAAAGGGGTGTCCTAATAAATGGAAAATGCCCTTAGATCTGTTTCTCCACAGGAATAAGACACTATGGACATGGTAAAACATTTTAATGGATTTAATTTTCTATAACAAGGCTTCACCTGAAGTTTCTATCGAGTGACACAAGAGCGCGATATTAATAAGAAATGAAATAAACATGAAAAAGAGTAGACACCCTACCTCCTAGTCATCGTACAACACACATGTGATAAAAATACATTATTCCACCTAAACAGAAGAAATAAAAAGATTTAACAAAGACCCCAAAATAAAGAAAATGGTACATTGCACTAAAATAGCACAACAGATGGAAGAGGAACCAAGGAATAGAAGTGTGTGGATGAGAGGGAGTCATGAGACTATTAAGTTTCTTCCAACGGTGAAGAAAATAGAGGATATTTGAAGGACCTAGCTCAAAACCCTAGTAGTGGTGAGGAGGAGGGGTCATGCACCATGTAGGATTAATAATCCTGCAGGAAATAGAATAGAGTAAGTGAAAATAAGTTTTAAGTTCTAAATAGGGGGAAGTAGTAATTTCACCCTCAAAAATCATTACACACAGTTTGGAAGCACGGTTTATCCTAACTATGTACCAACCATGTGCATGGTTTTTTCTACACTGAGGAACCTCATATAGTTATTGACATTGTTTGACTAACCATGCCCAAACCATGTGGAAGCTCATTATCCCATGACTGTATCCACTGACACGACCATGAACATTGGGTTGCACAGTTTCAGAAAACCATGTGGCCCCCTTTTCCCCCATTTTTCATGAAACGGGTTTCAAATATTTCTCAGATTCCCAAAGGACCCCTTATCACCTATTAGGAAAAAATACTAGGTCCATTTGAAGGAATTAAATCTAAAATTCAATGGAAAACACATTTTGATAAAAATGGGACATTATAATATCATCACCTTCGAACTTATCATCCTCCCGAAGACTTGGTAAAACAAAGAGAACATCAGTTGGCCTACTCAGGTCATGAATCCTCACTCAAAATGCTACATTTCATTTCCAAATACCCAATTCACCATTAAACAACACCTTGAAATTAATAACAAAAACCGTAGAACTCAATACAATGCTTGTTTCCGAGATAAAATGACAAAATGGTGTTTCCATAGTATTACAAACTAAATACACAATGGAATCATCATCTACCTCAACAACATGTTTTAAAAATTTAGAACCAATTCTGAATCACTATATCTCTACCATTGGAACTTTCCATCAAGACATTCTTGTTGCGCTTCAATGACCCTCATGGAAAGTGACATGATCTAAAAAGAAGGTTCAATTTCTAACAAACCACATTTTTAAATAGATAATGCCAATACCTTTACCAGAAAAGTTGCAGTCACATATTATATTTCACCTATCGTACTTATTAATGTTCCATCTAGTAGTTATCAACTAACTGCACAACTAAAGAGATAGGAGATCCAGTTCAACCACCCCTGGTTGACTACTCTCATGGAATTCAATTTAGATGAGTGGAACATTTCAAAATCAAGATCAGGTTCTTTTAGATGAAGGCAATTTAATAATTCTATAATCAATCCCATCAAATCCCATCATTAATATCTGGTGGCGTGTCAAGCCAAAAAAATCCATTTAACTGGTGTGTCACATTATGAACATGGATTCACTCATTATCCGAAAAATTAGGATTGTCATAGAAAAAACCATTTTCAAGATAGACTAACATATTTTGGAAACCTTAGAGTAATCAACTACAATCCATGAAACTCATCCAAGAGAAACCACATTCATCTACTAAGAGGGGCATAGGTATAAGCTGAACGTCCAAAAAACAAGAAAAATATTGAAATCAAAACGATAAATTGACAAGTGATCGCTTTTCAAGAGAATATTTGAAATCTAGGAGTCCTATTAAGTCATTCCTACATGGTAATCTAGGAATCACTCATAGGTAACCACGCCTTTATAAAAAAAAATCTCAAGTGTTCTTAGATAGAAACCACTCAAACAAGAGAAATAACTTTTAAAACATTTACTTGCCATAAGATCATTTATCTCTTAGTGTACCTAGACGATACCAAGATAGGGGACATGTTCTCTTTTACTGATAGTACAATAAGAATAAAAATAATTACCTATCCCAAAAAATTTAGTCGAGAATATTTTTCCACGTTAAAGAAAAACACTTATTAAGCCTCTGAACCATTACAACCAGTAGTTTAAGGATAAGGCCAGTCGAACCATCACAGGTTCCCTTACGTAAGAGAGATCGAATACTCACATCGACACATGCCATTTACTAATCACCATTCATTTACCATTCACGTAATCACATGATCAATTATGCACAACCACCATGACACATTCCCTTCTAACTGTATCCTTAGAAGTTGTGTGTATATATGGGAACAACATCATTGAGTGATCAAGAAGGCCATGACTAAAACAATTGATACCCACCACATTTTATTTCCAAAAAGAACTACCCATATCAATATATCATTCATGGTTGTGTTGCTTATGTTAAAAGGACACCCTAAACCCAAACAAATGTGATGCTCTCCACATTATTATTGTGACAGACATCATATTAAATGGATAACACCGAACTCAAGTGTTTTAGTGCACCATTCAATAAAAATATGGGTACCGCGTATATCGATTAATATTATCCAGATATTACACAATAAAAAGACACATCCTTGATACTATTCATAGTTTTATTGCCCATATGAATTCAAGTATCTGATGGTCCACAATAAGTATTAACCCCAAGAGTCTCATTACTCATAAAACTGTGTAACAATCTAATGATCTCATGATTCATAAAATACTGAAAATAATGGAAAGGAAAGTTCATTGATCTTATGATACTATCATTTATATTCATAATTAAGAAGGAATAGACCATATAAATTGATTTATTCTATTTCATGAAAAAACTTAACGAAACTACTGGAAGGGTATTAAAATAATATTAAAAAGGGTCCAAACACATTCACAACTTAAGAAGGGAATAAACCTAAATATTGGTTACTCAGATAGTACCTTTAAATGTAGATGGATATAGAATCTACTCTGTTTGAATTGGCTTCAATGTATACAAATGACCTAATCCAAATCCTTGAGGTTCTACCTGACTAGCCTGAGAAAATCTACTTTGCTGACTTTGAAGCATTATGGCTAGGATGCCTCAGTCATGACCACTACTACCTTGGCCTATTCATCTAATAGAATACGCACTCCCAACATAATGTGTATCCACATATCTGGTATCTGATAAATGTGATGGTATGATTCCTCTATCACTAGTCTCAGGGGGGTGGGGAATAATGATAGAATCATTGAAGGTGACATGTTCCTATAAAATTTTATCATTTAATTAGGTATATCATGATCTGTGATGTTCTATAGACTAATTTTCCACACTAGTAACACACAATAGAATCAGTTCATGTCACGTAGATTCTACCTCCTCCATATGCACCCTTGAGTTGGTGCTTCTTAATGCCTGACGAACCATCGACATCTCTCCGAACCGTACTGCACTAACTCATAGGACCATCCTCTCCGAGATTCATTTCTTTGATTATTACTTCTTTAACTATATGTGTAATGTTCATAATCTAAAATATGTTCACCTATGAGTGGACATCATGCTGAAACACAGACTCGAAATGCGTAATAGTCATCAATGTTTCACTGGTCAGAGATGGAGAAAAATGATGAAGCTCATTGAAACAACCAAAATACTCAAGAACTATCATGGAGCCCTACTGAAGATACAAGAACTCAATGAATTTATCATCCCACAAGGTCCATGGGAAGAAATGATCCTATAATGTTCTTTATAAGTCTACACAAACAAGATATCGGTAATATTATGACTGAGAAATGATATCCCACCAATGCATGGAAAATCCTTGAAGTATCTAGGTAGCAATTTTGACCCTTTTCTCTAAAGGAATATCTTGATGATCAAACATAGAAACCATATATTATAGCCATGACTATACAACATGATGTCTAAGATCCATATATAATGTGGGAGGATGCTGCTTCTATAATTCTCGTGTATGCTCTTCCATCAAAGGGGAAGACATGTGAGCACCCTAAACAGAATGTATGAACTTGATAAAAGTATAATTGAACTAATCATTATCACCCAGTGGATAATCAGAAGCAGGTTCCTCAAGAGGCACTATAGGAGGAATAATGTGTGGCACAGGTCCCACCATCTTCTGAGTGTGCTTGTCACCACTCTCTTGGCATACAACATAAGGTTTTCACTATGGAATAGCTCTATAATTTTCAATAATGCACCTCATAAAGGATTTATTAGAAATAGGAAAAAAATAATAGATGAAACTGATAAGGAAATAAGTTAGAAAGTGCAGCTACAAGGCCTCCCTACAACATGAAACATCTGATAGGGAAATTGATAATGAGTATAAGTACATGGAATGCCTTTGATCATAACAAAAAGAGAACCCTTCACTGAGAGACAGGTCAAGATTATAAGTTAAAGGCCCTAGGTGATCATGAGAGAATCGACCTATACCCCATTTCCAATATAAATTAAAATCCTAGTCTCACATTCTCATATAATAACCATTTCAATTTAACATGTGATATTCATTTGATTCATTTATACATTTAATTACCTCCCAAAAAGATTTAATTAAGTGGATTACAATTCCAATTAATACAGGCACATACACCTTATAAATGTAAATTGGGTGTCCACTCAATGCAATTCATAACATTTCCCTGCAATTCATATTGGTCCATTAATATACCTATAAGAAAACACGCATTGTAGCATATAACAACTAGGAAAAGTATTAATCACATGAAAATAGGAAGATTCACATTGAATGTTCCTATGGCATGGCATAATTAATGAAATTTTAATGCATGTAGTTTCTAGAATGATGCACAAAATACAACACCCTAGTATCAATAGGCTGAAGAAATAGGAAACATCTCTCAATCAAAAAAATATTATCAACATGGGAAAAAAGTTTGTCACCCAACCGTGAAGTTGTATCAACCATAAATGGATCAATCAATAACATAATTTCACATCCCATTAAAATTGGGTTTCCCCTATACATGGGTTAGTTGTATCCAATCATAGGGTTAAGTCAAATTCCCTATATCCCGGCCTCCTATCTAACCAAAATAGTAAGAAAAAAGTAAAATATCTCTCATGAAACAATGTAATTTCCCAGACCCAGGTTCCAACGAACTGTACCCCGAGCATATTTGGGCACACGACCTCGAGAACATCTCCCCCAAAGCTAGAGGCTGACAACTAGTAGTGAAGCCCTAGAGTGTGTATGTGGGGAAGATTATACCCTAATGGATAATATAATTCATAGCAGCAAATAATATTTAATAAATAGTGAAAGCATAATCAGAAGAAGAAAATATTGGAAATAAAAAACTAAACCAAATATTATATATATGGAACTGGTGGAATTAATAAATATCAATAAAAGATACATCATATATAATTTTAGGTTATGTGTCCATACAAAAAGAGTGTACTGGGGAATAGAGGTACAAGAAAATACAACATACCTTTCAAAACTAAAAAATGATGAAAAACTACTACACAATGTATTGAGCATAGGCTCGGTCCTCTCCTCCCAACTCTCCATACTATAAAGTAAGAAAATGAATCTTTGAAGTCATAATGCTTCCATTTATCGATAATTACAACCATAAATTCTACTTGGGTACCAAAAAATTCCTGATAAAAGTGTGAGATATAAATCTTAGTAGGTCTGAAGCCACAGTGTCTAGAACATTCATATCATGATGTAAGTAGATTCATGTGTTCTAGATATAATAAATTCATAGAAATAAATAAATTGCTCATTTTAACCATGGTTTGTGTTCCTAAACGATCATCAATCCCATACCACCAATGTTGGTCAATGCCAAAAGTCTGAAAAAGGTCTCTATGTGAGAACTATATATATATATAAGAGCTAATAGTAAATATGAAAACCAATAAAGGCCTACACCCAAGCTTGTGCTTTGTCTTGGGGTCAAATTCACATGTCATCATCCTTTTATCTTAGAGAAGCATGAGAGAATGCTCACAAATGAATATCGAAAAAATAACAATAACAAATGGATGCATCTCATAGGAATTAGTAATCCAATAAATTAGCCCATCAAATCATGATGTGGAGTCCCTATCCCATACAATGTGATCTTAATAGAAACCATAGGGTTGCTATTGGAATATCTATATATCGTAAAACCACCAAGTCCATCCAAGGTGACCTATATGACAACCCTTGTATCACTCTGTTATAGTCACTCTACTCCCATGTCAAATATCTCCCCCAAGGGACTGGGTATCATCCATGGAATGGCATAGCCATTTTTTCAAATGGTTCCATCCTCAGTTGCTCCCCTAGGGAACTGGCCTAGCTCACAAATATAATTAAATCCTCCCAGGCATCACATAACTAGCAAGACAAATCATAACTCATGAAGTAGTGAGTTATAACCAACTAAACATGGCGAGTCCATCCATGTATCCTTAATAAGAAACTCATGTTCTCTCTTGAACCATATCAAGTTAGTAATATCAAACAATTCATTTTTCATGGCAAGGCATATATATATATATAATGACATGAAAACAATAGCCCATCTAAGCCACATGCATACCAAGCTAGCCAATCAATAATGGAATATATCATATGGAAAGGAATAAGGCATTACATAATTATAAGGAATGGGTTTGATACATAGGAAAAAAAGAATATCATATAAAAAATTATGCGTCATCCCTTTAATTACACAACTTTAAGCCAAAGATCTTACTAATACATAGAATATACACAAATAATATATAACCATATTCACATGAATTTATCATGCCTCTTACCATATGTCATGAATGACATCTCAATAAATCAAACTATCAAAATTGACCAACCATGAAATTTCTTTTAAACCAATAATATGGTTTACTTCATAAGAACTAGATAAGGCATGGCACATAGCATAACATGATTGTGAGAAAATATAAGGCATTAATAACAAGATGGGGAATGGAGCACAAGGAACAAGGAATAATATAAATGAATGAGTTGAAAATTATTAATAAGAAATGTATTCAATACTTACATGAGTAAATTGACAAAGTCACTTGGAATTAAAAAGGAAATACAAGCATGCCAAAGTTATATGGATTTAAACATGGTTCAATCACTTAAAACCAAGAATAAAAATTCCCAGGGGTTTCAATTAATGATTCCTTGCACATCATAGATTAGTTTTTATGTTTAAAACTTTGAACCAAGGTGAAACTCCACTCAATGAATAAATAAAACTTGAGAAATATAGGATGGAACTACCAAAGGGTAGTCCAATGACAAGGCGAACAACCTCATATAGGATTTCAAGAAAGAAAAAGTCATTATTGAAATGGTAAAACATTTTAAATAATTTCAAAATCTATAAAAATGCTTCGCCATAAGGTTCCTTTGAGAAGAAAAATGGAGGGATATCAGGAAGTGAATAAATTGAATTCAAAAATATTAGACACCCTACCTCATAGTATTAGTACTTTACACATCCTCTAACAACGCTTGATTCATCCTAAAACAGAAGAAATTGAAATAATTAACATAACCACCCAAAATAGGGAAAATGTATTTTTCACAAAAATATCACAACAGATGGAAGTGGAAACCAATATTATAATAGTTCATATGAAAGATTCTACTGAGATGTGTATGTATCTTCTGATGGTGAGGGAAATATAAATGATTTGAAGGAGTAGATCAAACCCCCAATGAATGTGGTGAGGAGGGTTTGTGTGCTCTGGAGGAGGAATAATCTTAAAAGAAATAGAAGAGGTGAAGATAAAATTAGGTTAAATCATTAAGGATGGTAAAATTGGAAATTTACCCCCACAAGAACTTGCATAGTTTTGATGATTTTTATGGCTAAACCATGCACGAACCATGAACACGGTTCTACTTCATTGGGGAACCACACACGATTATGTGCATAGTTTGACTAAATATGTGTAAACCATGTGAAATATGATTATCCCATATCTATAACCATACACATGGATATGCACCTTAGGTTTCACGGTTTTAGACAAACAGTGTTTCCCCTACAATGTTCCTCCTTTGTGGTGGTTCAGGTTTTTAACTAGCCCTAGATGCCGTTGGGACCCCTTTTTACCACTTAGGCATAAATAATTGGGATGTTTAAAGGAATTAAACCAAAAATTTAATGGACCCTACCTTTGGATAAAACAAGGTCAATATAATTCTAGAAATTTTAATTAATATGTACCTTTATTTCATTCGATCTATTAAGAAAATTGAAACAACATTTATGCATGTGTACGACATACCGTCTCCATGAGTAGTGAAATTTATTTCCTATATGAAACATTTATGAATTAATCTCAATACAAATATAATAAATATATACAATATTTACATCAATTTTAACATTATGGATATTATAAAACTATGAACGATGTAAAATTACTTAAAATACCAAACCAAAACACGCATGGAAAATGAAGTAGTTATTACGCTAGACATGAATTTTACAAGGAAATTTCATATAAAAAGGTAACATAAGTTTTTAGATAAATGATATATGGTATGATATATATTATCATGGTTATTTAATAGATGAAAAATAAAACATTATTTATTAGACATGATTTTTTTAACTTGTACGATTGAATTCAAGAATTGATATAATGGATTTTCGCCTCACTTTTATTTTCTTGAGACACATGCTATATTCCCCACTTGTTTCTTTTTTCGGTGGATATATTTCCCATTAACATATTTTATGATGATTTTTATGAAATTTTTTGGGCATTAAAAGTCATTAAAAGGTTATTTATTTCATTTGTTTTATGATTCAATGGTTACTAAAGTGTTAAGGGTTTGATGATACACTCTAATTGTTTATTGTGGTTAATTATGATTATGATTCCAATAATGATATATTATGATATATCTCTCAATAAAATTATATATTTTCTTCTAATATTGTTATTTTTTTAGAATACATGTTTCATTTCCATCTTCTTATATTTATGCACTAAAGAGATGGATTGAATGTTTATATGAGAAATTGATGATATTTCTCTATTCCATCGAAAATCTATTTTTTATGTTGATGTATGCTAAAAATATTTTAAAGAAAACTTTTAAAATTCTCAAATTATTTTTTAGATACATTTTTACCCATGTTATAATTTTTTAGAAAATGTATTATAAGGAATTTGGTTTTCATTTCCAAAACATGGATCTTTTTACTTTTTAATAAAAATGGGAAACGAATTTTCATTTTATCATGAAAAACATGAATAATATTTTCACCCGTTGTGACCACTTGCTAATTTAAATCTTACTCAACAATATTATAATTTCATTTTCAGAGAATATATTTTCCTTAATATTTGGGAAATGATTATATCTTAAATAATATTTTTCAAATTGGAATGGTTATTTCCTCAAGTAATTTTCCATGTGATCTTTTAAAATAATTTTCCATATAAAATAACATCCTTTGATGTTAATTAAGCATTATTGAGGATATGATCCAATGATACCATAATAATCCTTTCTCTGGATGGTTTATAATTATGATTATAAGATTTTAATATAACTAATTTAATTTCAATGGGTTAATTTTATAAACCTCATTTCATTTATAGAGGTTATGCAATGATGAAATATTTATTAAAACCATTTAATTTCCTTGGTTTATGATATGATAAAAATATTATGAAACCCATTAACATTCTATGGGTTATGGAATAATGAATGTTTTATGATCTTTTGTCACAAAAATTTATGGATTATGAGACAGGTGGTACGTATATATCACTCTGATGAATTGGTAAATGATTAATGTTCGATGAGATCATAAGGCACACATGAGGTTGTACAAATCATGAAAAGATGATACATGAGAGGTTATCTTAGTTCCAAAAAATAGGGTACACAAGTGTTTATCCCAATCCCAAGGTAGGTACTTTGGTAGTGATCCCAATCCAAACATTTTAGGAGTTTCATACTATGTAACCTGGACATAAAGCTTTATATGCTTTTGTGTATGCCATAAATCTATATCTTATGACAATGTTATGCACTCATGGATCATATAATTTTATTCCCTTATGATTCGTGTCATATGAATGTTAAATATGTATTCCATGACTCATGTTTAATATATATTATATTAAATTTTTTTCCATATGTTATTTTCATTTTCTCATACCCTTATGCTCATGTTATGTTGATATCTCCTCTTTTCACCCTTATTGAGTATCTGAGATCACCCTTTAATATGATTTCTTTCCCTGGGTTATAAATAAAGGTCTTAATTTGGGTATTTCTATGATATGTAATACATGGTAATAACATGGTGGGTGATGTTTAAGATACTCATGAAATAATAATATTTTGTATTTATTTTTTAGGGACACTAAACATTTTTTGTCCTTATGTGTGTATTTATGAAATGTATCAAAAACTCTTCTATTATGACGTAATATCTATTCTTGAAATTCAAATTTCATCATAGTTGGAATCAAATGAAAGGGTTAGTTAACTTTCAGAAACAAGGTTGATATATATTTTAGTGGTACCCTAGGGATATGACTAATAATAAGTCTATGGATAATTCAAAGTATATAAGAATGATATGGAATTTTAGTGAAAAATTGAGGATGTGGTATCCAAGAAATTAAAACCCATATTTGGACACTAAAAGTTTGTGTGGGTTTGGAATAAGTCTTCTTTGTGATAATAACTCCAAAAAGGATGCATTGAATTGGATTCAATTATCTCCTGGTGAACAATAATATTTCTTTCTGCACACCTAGTGTAATAGACATGGTGGATATGATTTATATGTTCAAAAAATCATTTTAATCCATCATTATGTATTTGGATATATGATGAAGATGAATGAACAATTTAGACCAAAATTATCATAGATTTAAAAGAAGGTGTCATGATTTATACAGCCTATAAGTGATTTTTCAAAATTATGTCGTTTTTGTACTATGATTGTGGTTTCTCTCACTATTCCATTGGGTTTCATTAAATGGATATAACCAAAAGGTATCATGTTAAAATTCAACGTCATAGATAATTTAGTTTAATATTAGAAAAAATAGAATAATTATTAGAGTGGAGGATATTTTTATTATTCCGAGTCATATATCGTTATATATGATTAACAACATGATGTTTAGTGAGATTCATAACACATAAAATAAGAGGAATAAAAAATATATGAATTTTCTTCTGGTAATGAACATTAGAAAATAATATTTGGATTCTTACATGTCAAGAAGGTGGGATGAAGCACCTATAAAATTTTCCAAAAATGAGGGAAAGATTTTAATATGTGTAAATAAAGCTCAACGAGAAATGAAAGTCTAGCGTATTTGATGGCTAATATTTTAGTAACTTGGGAATTATGAAAGTCAATGCTGTAAACTAAGGGTCACCCCCTAGACCAAGGAATTACCTATGTTATCAAAAATCATTGATTTAATATGGTTGAATTATTTATGAATTTGGATTGAATAATATTCTAATAAATTATTTTTCTAATGGAATTTTGGATATAATAATTATGAAACATATAAATGTTGTTACAATTTTGGAATAATATATGTATTGATGTAATAGTTTGTTAAGAGTTATAGATATCATCTTGGGATTATGATTTTATTGTTGACAGTGAATTAAAATTCATAGACACCCCTTTTTTATGATCTATGTAATGGGATTTCAATGTGATTAGTAACATATTGGAAGATTTTTTACTTGAGTAATATATGTTTAAAAATTAGGTTCATTATGGAGTAATAATTGAGGAATAATGATAGTTTCATAAGTGTGAAGGTATTGGTAACCTTCAGGTTTTATGTTCCCATTTATTATTAAATTTATCATTATGGTATTTCCACATATTTATAAGGAAATTATAGGAATTATATTAACATGGACTTAGTAAAAATCAAAACCTTTCACATATTGAAAGTCCCATAGGCTTACACCCACAATGAGAGGGGGACAAAGGTGAAATACCTACCAACAACTATGGGATGTCTTGGTTAGTTTTAATTTTTTTAAATTATGTGAGATATAAAGATTATGTTTATTTTGAGAAATTATGTTTTATTATAGATATAATCATCGAATATAAAAAGGACATGGTTACATATTTTTCCTCACATAAATATAAGGTTCATGATAAAAATTACCCAACTAATTATTTGGAGTTTGTTATGATAAATTTTCCCTTAAATAAATGGAGGTATTACCTTTATGGATAGAAGGGTGATATATATAGTGATCATAAAAGGTTAAAGTATATATTCACAAATAAGGTATTGAGAATGATCTTGAGATGATTATTAGATAAAATTAAATATTATTACTACTCAATACATTACTAACCAAGGAAATATAACAAGGTGTTGATTCTTTGTGTAAAAAGAGTCATGCTAGATTATCCATGAGAAGGATCATAGTAGATCTAATATTTCTGTATTTGAAAAGTACATATAAAGAAATATTGAAATAATGAGGTAAACATTATCTTTCTTTTATGAGTATTTAACCATCTATAAACGTGAAGATTAAATAGGCACATAAGAATGATGTAGAGTTACTGATGAAGGTGATAAATATTCTTGATTTTAACCTTGACTATGATGTAATGGTAAGGTTTAGATACTATGTATGTTCTCTTTATATACCTCATTTGAAGAAGGATATACTAAAATAGGCCCATGATTCTTAAGTATATATTTATCATGGAGGGACGTTGTTTTATTGGGATTTGAAAGAGTATTTTTGGTGGAATGGCATGATGAAATGTATTGCAGAGTTTGTATCTCGGTACATGGAAGGTCAAAAAGTTAATGATGAGAGATAAAAGTATAAGGTGATGTTTCAAACATTACCAATACCATAATTTAAATAGGAAAAAATCACCATGGATTTCTTCATTAAACTCCTTAAAACATCATAAGGGAACAATGTAGTATGGGTTGTAGTCGATCACCTAATAAATTCAGTACATTGCACTGCTTCTATAGAGTATTTATCCCTGGATGATATTGCTAGGATATTTCTTAAGGAAGTGTAAAGGTGGCATGTTGTATCACAATCCATTTTATCTGATCAATATTTGAGGGTTACCATGATGTTCTAGTGAAATATTTAGCAAACTATTGATATAGGGTTGTGTTTCATCGCTGCATATCATCCTCAGACCCAGGGTAAATCTATGAGATAAATTTATACCATAGAGGATAATCTAAGAGACTGTTATATGTATTTTAAAGGTGTTTGAGAACAAAATCTTCCACTAGTTTAGTTTTTATACTAAAATAGATTTCACTCATGCTTTTAGATGCATCCTTATTATTCCCTTTTATGGATATAAGTATATAAATCCAACATAATAGGATGAAGTTGGAAAAAGAATGATGTTGGGACCTAATATAGATAATGAAATTTTAGAAAAGGTTATATCCATTAGGAAACTTATAAGGGAGTCAAGAATGTAAGTTGAAAATATATATAGAAAATCTCTGACATGAACTGGGATTTTATATTGGTGATATAGTGACTCTAAGAATATCTTCATAAAAGAACATGTTGATATTTTGACTGGAAAACTAAGACATGATGTAATTGTTCCCTTTGATATTATTGATCGTATAAGAATAGTATCTTATCAAATTGATCTTCTGCCAAACCTTTCTAAAGTCCGTGATATATTTCATGTATCTCTCAGGAGGATATATGTACCTGATACTTCCCATGAATTTAATTAAATTGTTCTACCATTGGGACATGATCATTCTAATTAATAAAAAGTACAGGATATTTTGGTCTATGGAAAAAAATCTCTTGAATACAAGAAAACTATGGTCAACACTTTGTAGAAAATCCATCAATTTAATGAAGTTACATGGAAACAATAGGATATGATGAGACAGATGTATCCTTATTTGATTTTATCAGTGTAAAAATGTTTTAGGGATAAATTCATTTGAATAGGGGTATAATGTAGCACCCTTATATTTTATGGAATATTTTTTTAATATATTTTACTTCATCAATATCTTTAATTACAAATAATATCATGTTTTAACAAACCTAAATATAGTATTAATATTTTTACTTAAAAAGGATTTTTATAAATAAGTCATTAAACATGGTGATATTAGTAAGAATAAAATATATGAATAATGAATTTATATACAGTGATAATATTGATAAAAAAGTACACAATTTTTAGTAACATCTTTATATGATTATAAAAAACCATTTTCTCAAAAAAATATTTTATTACATTTTTTCAACAAATAATAATTTAAATTTTTCAAATTTTAGATAAGATATTTAAAAAAATTATAATATTAAATATGGAAATAAAAATTTCAAAATTATGTTTGATTAAATTTTTTAAAATTTTCTACAATGATTAATTTTTTTTCATAAATACAAAGAAATACTTAATTTTATTAAAAATGGAATTTTAATTTAAAGAATTTAAAAGATCCATTTTATTTTAATATGGTTTTAAAAGTAATATTAGTTCAATAATATATTTTTAATTCCAATTTAGGTCATCTAAATAAAATTTATATTGAAATTTTATGTTAAAACGTTTTATATTTGTGAAAAGTTTCCCTATGGAAAAATATTTTCAGGACGCCTGCGGGTATTATTTAAAATTAATATTTGAAAATAATGTTAATGGAAATTATAAGAATGTATACCCTATTTGGAATAATAATTTTTGGTATTTTATTATAATTTGAACTTAACTTTTGGTTCAAATTATTTGTAAAAATAGTAAAAATTACTTACAATCGTTAAGGTTAAAACATGTTTAAGAGGGAGATATACTAAAAAGAAAAGGCTAAAAATTACCTTGTAACATTTAAAACTCTCCTTTTATTATAATATTCTGAACTTATATCATATATGTTTTATAATAATACATTTCTGGATCCTTTTTCTTGTATAAAACCTAGGTACACGTTTTTCATTTAAAAGATTCCAGTTATGTCATTTCCCCCACTTATAAAAGAACACCCACTAGCCTCTCCTCTACCCACATCCAAAACACTTTGGTTTTTCCAAAAGATAACTAAATTGATAACATAAATCCATTCCCACATCAGAGGGTCTTTATTTTTATTAGGAAAACCTCTTATGAAGGCATTAGGGGTAAACCTAAAGGGGTTCTTAAAAGAAGAGGTATAGTCTTAATGATGATTTTTCATTTTATTTCTTCCTATAACTCATTAAAATATTATTCAACCATTATGAGAAAATAAAATAATTATATGACATATAATTATATTTTATTATTTTAATTAATTGACCTACATCTATCACATCTTCTATCAAGTGGGAAATGAAACCCTCCATCGTGTGTATGGTGGAATACCGAGACACGAACAGAAGAAATTTGTTTTCATTCACCACCTCACACGAATAAAGATATTGATTTATTTTATGATTATATATTATATTAATGAAATTATTATAAATATGGATTTATAATATCACATATATCTTCTTACCTTCCAGTTTTTTGGGAAATGATCATGGTTCTCGTGCATACGTGTGGACTATCACCTCCACGATGTGATTTGACATGTTTTTCTTTTTATTTTCAATTGTATTGTAATAACGATAAATTTAATGAATATAAAATATATTTATAATATAAAAATTATCCTTTAAATTAAAATTAATACATACCGTTTTTCTAACCCATTCGATGAGGAATTGGAAGTAATGTTCATGTGTACAAATGATCTGCATCTCTTTTAACAGTGTAATTCACTTTTTATATATAAATTATATGAATTGACATAAATAAAAATATAAAGAATATATATATATATATTATTTCTTTCTTTCTGAAAATTATATATATGATGAAACAATGATAAATTTTAAACGATATAAAATACCCAATGAAAAGAAAATTCTTCAAAAATTAAACTATTATTACCAGAAATGTGGTTTTAAAAAGGAACTTATTTATAAACATGTACTAAATGGATGTAAGTAAATAATATATGGCATAAAATATTTTATTATGATTATATAATAGATTTATAATAAACCTATATTTATTATTCAATTGTTTTAAATTTTTTTGAATAATGGTGAGATCTGAGTTAAGAGATTTTCATCTCACTTTAATTTCGGTTAGACAAATGTCATATTCACCACTTGTTTATTTTGTGTGGTGTTTATAAAACTCATGAAATAATTTTATGATTATTATAAATAAATGAATCGATATTTAAATTTCCATATAAGGTAATTTATTTCATGGGTATTATAATTCAAAGTTTTCCAGACATGTAAGGGTTGGATGATACAATCTCATTGTTTGTTGTGGTTGATTATGATTATGCTTCAGATGATGATATCATATGATCTACATACCAATAAAATCATGTGTTTTATTATTATATTATTTTTATAGAGAATAAATTTTTCCAATTCATTTCACACTATTTAATTCAACAATATACCAAAATAATATTTTTAAGAAAAATTGATGATATTAATCTCTTCTATCAGAATTTATTTTTCACCCATGTCCATGTTTTCTGAAAAAAATTCTAGGAATTTTACTACAATTATCCACTAATTTTTTATAGATAATTTCACCCATTATTAATATTTTTTTAAGATGGTTTAAAAGTAATCTTCTTGTAATTTTAATTACATGGCTCTTTAATCTTTTTAATAAAAATGTGAACAGAATAGTCATTTTAACATGGATAGAATGAAAAATATTTTATAAAATCATTGATTCTCATGATAGAAAAATTAACGTACAAGTTTCTATTTTTATTTTTCAAATAACATTTTTTATTAATATTTTATAAATTTTTAGATTTAAAATAAGTTTTTTAATGTGAAAATGTTATTTCACTCAACAAAAGGTATCATGTTATCTTTAAAAGTAATTTTTTATATAAGATGACATAATTTGATGTTACATAAGATTTACAATGGATATGATCCAATGATACCATAAATATACTTTTTATGAATGGTATACAATTATGATTAGAATATTTTTATGGAAAACATTTTTTCCAAGGGTTATGTTTATAAACATTTTTTCCTTTCCACAAGTTATGATATAATGATATGATTAAATATTAATAAAACAAATTTCTTGTATATAGTTTATATTATGATGAAATTTTTATGAACCACGTTTAATTTATATGGGTTATTCTAGAATAATTGTTTTATGATCTTTTGGTAAACAAGTGTATAGATTATTTGACGTGTGGGACCTATATATCCCTCAAATTAACTGGGTAATAATTAATTTTTTATGATATTTAAGGGTACATTAGAGGTTATCCAATTCCCAAAAAGAGGGTACATGGGGGGTTATGCCAATCCCAGAAATGATAGTACATGGGAGGTTATCCTAATCCTAATGTAGGTAGAAGGTTTATTAGACCAAGCCTATAGTTTAATGTATTTCGTGGTGGTCATACATTGCATAAGATTTTCTATGTTTATGTGTATGCCACAAATCTATGTCTTATGATAATGTTATGATTTCATGGATTATGTACATTTATTACCTTATAATTTTTGTTTTTTGAAATACCAATATTTCTTCCATGACTCATGTTTATGATCAATGATATAAAAGGTATGGTTTTCATATATTATTGTCATGTTCTCATTCCCTTTTTCTCATGTTATTTTTATATCACCCTTGTTTACCCGTTCTAAGAATCTGTGTTCACCCATTTTTATTCTTCATTTCCACAAGTTATGAAGAAATTATTATGTACTGTATTTCGATAAATTGTACTATGTTGGTAGTTTCTTCAATAGAGATATTGAATATTATACATTGAATAAAAATATTATGTATATAGCCTCTAAATACACTAAACCATTATACTCCCCAAGCGTGTATTTGTAAAACTCACTGAATATTCATCAATTAATATATATTACATATATAATAAAAAACTATGAAATTGTAGTATATGTTATTCATGATGTTTTATATGTCTTGTAGCTTCAATGGTACTTTCCTAATCCAATGAATGTTATAATTGTGAGGATTTTGAGCTATATCCTGACTCATCATTGGGGGAGTAATTGGTTTGGATCATAGACCGAGTGAGAAAATTTTGTGAGGGGGAAAGTGTAAATTTTTAGATTCCTATTGAATTATAGGAAGATATAAGAAGATACTTGTGGAAGATAAATTAATGTGTGAGCTCAATGGAATTAGTTATTTTAGTAGTAACTCCATATTCACTTTTCAAGAATGAGATGTCCTAAGAGGGGAGATTATGTTCACTTAAAAATTTTCAATTACCTTACTCTTTTATTTCAGTCTTTCATTGAGTTTTTGGATAAATTATTTACTTAGGGGAAGTATCAAGTATATTATATTGGTTTTTGGAGGGTTTTAATGTCTTTTAAGGGGTTTCATGGTTATAGTATGGTTACAAAAATATTGGGGTTCTTCCTATGAAACTGAATGGAATGTTTGGAGTTTGTTAGTTGAAAAATTATGGTTTCATATTGTTAGAGATAACCATGTTACATTTCCCAAGAAAATAGTGTGTCTCGCGATATAGGCGAAAACATAGTGGATTCATAGTTTTCCAAACCATGTGACCGAAATGTACATGGAATTTTAATTAATCTGAAAAGTAAATTTTAATCCTAAAACATATATGAAAACACACATTGATCCTTGTACTCCTGGGGTTCACAAACCTAGGAACTGATGATGTGATTCTTAGTGGTTCATCTACCTCTATACTCCAAATGAAGTGGATCTAGAGTGTTGGTTCCTACGAGATCATGGTAAGAGTTGTTTCTTCCTCCATTTTCCTTGTCTATCCAATATCTACCTTTCTCCTTTGAGGTGAATCTTAAATAGAAAATATTTTATCTTGATATATGGTTTTTATTATAATTTAATGGATTATTTGTTATTGTTTTTTATATAAAATTTTAATATAGATAATTGTAATGGTTTCCTTGAGTATATCTAAATATATTTTTGGTGATGAATGCTTGTTTGGTAAGATTATGTGGATATCAATAGCTACCCTGATTCCTTTAGTGAATTATAGTCATAAAGGGTATATATTGAAGGACTGGGTCTTGTTCTAGAAAATTATATATAGGTACATGATCATTCTGTCATTTTTTTAGGATCGGGTAATTTAGAATTGATTTGTTAAAGTTATAATGTTAATAAAATCATGGGCCTTTGAGTTTAATTATTTAAAATTATGGATTTTATGTGTATGTAAAGAGTATAAAAAAATATTCTGATAGGTATTTTGGCATGTGTAGGGTGCCCAATGAAGACATATATTTCTTATGGATTCTGTGTTCATTTATATATCACATCATATATATTATTATTTCATATCCAATAGAATTTTTGATATTCCATGTTATTAATTGAAATGTTGTTTATTATTTGAGCAGTATTTCATATCCTATACAATTCTTACTATGATATATTACCATTTTGTTCCCTACCATGTTATGTATCACATGTGTAATATTTCATATCATTTGGAATAAATATAGTGGTATATTATTCCAATTTATGTTATTCCTTACATGTGGACATGATATATTGCATGTGGAATCATTGTTTTATTATTCAAGATAATATATTTCCCTGACGGGCTTAACTTCTCCCTGTAGTGGGGAAAGATATGATGATACTCATTGGGAGTGTCTTTACATTGGATGGTTTACACCAAATATTAGGTTGTTTATATCCCATTGTGTAATTCCACACACCATTAGAATATGGTTTTTATATGTTAGTGTATTTTCTTGACATTACAGATCATTGAATATGTATAGAGTTCCATTAGTTTAGGAATTTCATGCGTATCCACCATCAAAGGTGAGCATTTATCCATGAGTCAATGGTGTCCCATTCCCTTAAATGTGGGAATATAGGTGGTCATTAAAGGTGTAACATGTATTTTTCTTAATGTATAATGGGTCACATATCATGATATTGGTCATTAAATAACTATAAATGGAACTTTCCCAGTATGGAGGCAAAGCATTTGTGACCAAGTTTTGTTGAAGCTTTGTTATCACCTGATCCCTTTGTATATGAATATGTGTTTTCTTATGTGTTAATTTACTTTTTCATTATGAAATACACCTCTAAATACATGTCCACTTATGTTAAGGTTGAATCGGTGGTGTCCAACTAGGTTTATACTCACACCTTATATATGAATGTTGGTGTGTGTACATACCTCAAGATACGGTATTTAGAGAATGGAAAGGGGCCTACATAAGATTGTCGAAAATAATGGATATTTCAGATAGATGTGGTACCAAGATAGATTTATAATAGTTATGATACAACATTTTGTTACCATTCCTCATTTTACTACATATTTTGTTGAGCTACCACATTGGGGGTCTATTTGATTACTCCTCTATGACCTATCATGGAATCCTTTATGACATATTTCTTATGTTCTTTTTCTATAGTGATATTTACATAATTTATTTTTATGTTGTTATTTAGGATGTATTCATATTATTACAGAGGTTAGAGTCTCCCCAAATCACCTTTATACCCACACCACTAGTTGGAAGCTTCTTTCATACCTAGAGGAATTCATGAGGTAATTTGGAACTTCCGATAAAACCTCATGATTAATTTTGGGGTGTAATAATAACATCATATCACAGATGAATCATAAAAAACCTTAAATTATATTCAACATGATGAAAAAACCTCTAAAACAATATTATAAAATGTATTTGGAAACATGAAGAAAATATCATATTATTTTTATAACATGTTAACAAAAAATATCTAAATATTGAGAAAACAATTATTGGTAATATATATATTTTTTAAGTAATTTTCAAGGAAAATTAGTTTCGTAATGTTTAGTAAATACATTATTAAGATATAAGTTAAAAGAGAAAATTCTTTAAGAAAATATAAAATATCAAAAATTAATTATTACAAAATTATTTCCTTAAAAAGATTAATTCTAAATATTTATAAATAAAGTATATGCTAATTAAAATTATCATTATAAATATATTCAAATTCATGAAAACAAATTATGTAAAAGATTTTTTTGGAGAATGGATAGGGAATAAAATTTTTAAGAACCAAAGTGTAAATAAGGTCAACTTTTATTTAAAAAAAAAAATTCTCAATAATATTATATACCGATGAAATGAAAATGTTACTAATAAATAAAAATACATAGAATGACCATAATATATGAATACTTCTGGATTAACTTAGAATATCAATATAATTTCCATAAAATGGAAATTTTTTATAGACAGTCCCGAATAGAAATGATATTTGCAACATAAACCATTACCTCAAGTCCCATTTTTAATAAAATGTGATCAAATATCCTACATAATAAATATATATTTTATTAAAATATTCCAAAACCAAAAACATAAAAATCATTCTACTAGTAATTTCTTTATAATTTTAAATTAGACTTTTATTGACAATTTCTTTATTAAAATGTCTATTCAAGTGAAAACTGGTCCATTTTCCATTAATGTTTCAATTCGATGGTTCCAATAATTTAATCATGGTTATAGTTCCATAATATAATGTTTCATAATCATTAAAAAGTTTTAATATTTATTCATCATATAATTTTTTAATAATTAATCAAATAAAGAGGTGATGAAAAATTAATTACATAACTTTGTGAAGATGGTTGTTCGTACGTACACACGATTGATATTATCATTTTCCAATGGATTTAAAGGTAAGAAGTTAGATAATATATTATTATTATATAAGAATAATTATTTCATAAATATCATATATAATAATTAAATTCATCATAATAACCCTATATTATTGATGCTGATAGAAAATGAATCGTATCAATATGTGGATGTGGAAACCCACATGTACACATGAGTGATACATTAATTTAACATTTTATAAATGGGAGATGAAAAATGGATATACCATAATCATAATAAATAATGCATATATAATTGGAACTTGGTTAATTAATTTATTATGGATAAAAAATTAGAGGAATTATAAGAAAAATGAAACACAAAAAATATCAAGGGAATATTTGCATCTTCTTTGAAAAACCTCATTTAAATATCTTCTTAAGGAACCTTGGGTTTCCATTTTAATAGGAAAATAACCTATAGGATATTGAAATAGAATTTTATAATCTATTTTATCTATGTTTTTTAAGAAAAAGGGCTCATGTTAATGGATAATAGGTGACATGGGGTTCCCTTTTATAAGTGAGTAAAGTGGCATACCTGTGTTATTTAAGAATATTAAAATATAATAATTTCACTCTCATAATAAAGTGACTCAAAATTTTATGAAGATTAAATATATAATGATATAGAATCAAAATATATTCATCCAATAAAATTTAGTAACGTTTTTATGTAATTTCAATCCCTCTCTTCTTAGTTTAACCACACATTAATCCATTTTAACCTTTATCAAAGTAATTAATTTTTACCTCGGTAACAATTCATAATGACCAAAAATTAATCTAAACTTATTAAATAATATTAATTATCTTGATTATATATTTGGAATCCATTTTATAATATTCAATTTGTTATTGGACTTATCCTCAAAAGTTAAATATGACAGTGACTTTAGACAATAATTTACTTTCTCACATTCCAAAATATCTTTTAGTTTTATTGTTTTATACAGTTAATTGATAACTCTTACATAAAAATCCAAAATATTAAAAATTATATTTAGTATCCAATTTTCTACCAAATATAACTTTTAAAATGAAACATATTTTTTTCTGACATAGCTTTAAAAATTTGATCTTGACCTCATCTATGTCCCTTATCATCTTAAATCCTTGTAGAAAACATTTTAATATATGGGATTTGCATAAAAAGTGATGTAAGGGACATAAAAATAAGAAAACCGTTTGTATAGTGAAAAAAATAATAACCCATGAAATTTTTACAGTTTTATCAATTATTTTAGGTTATGAAATAAATCATTTCCACATGATAAATGAATACTCTTTTTGTTCATAAAACATTAAACAATATATCAATAAAATAAAAACTTTTCTAGGAACATAGAGAATCACATTCATAATGCGTTTTAAAACCATATCAAAAATTACTTTTTCTAATTTAAATCCATACAAAAAAACATTTTCGTAACTCCCTCCTTGTTCAATAAAAACAAAAGATACATTACCTAATGCATTGGAGAGCTATCTGGATGAACCTATCATATCAGTTCTAACAAGCTCACCCAAAGCTATCTAGGCACACCGAACATATATTCTATATCAAGCTCATTTGTGATCTCTAATGGGACCCTTCATATATGTTTCATTAAGCTCAACCATTTAACTTATCATTATCTAGTACCATATAAAATAGTTTATTATTACACATTTTCATTATAAAGCCTTATAAAAACTTTTTCAAACCTCTATAAAAAAATTGGATATCAAAATACAACTTTCAATTAAAAAATAATTTTAAATACAAAAATTATGAAAATAGGGAATAGGGTTTTTATTGGAAGAAAAAACAAAATCATATAAAGAAATAAAAACATCATATAATGGTTATGGTTGTAACGGCCCGACCCCAGTTGCCTAGATTCAGTGCATTATTACATAACATTGGCATGATCACAAGAAAGATCAAATCTCGAAAGACCGATTAGTTTAGTAGCCTTGGAAACACTATATATATTCATAATGTTTTACATTACATCATAAAAATGAAAACTAAAAAAACAAAGTCTCCATATTACACACACTTATCCCCTCATACTATCCCTGCAGGTCATTCATAAATTACTTATTCACATCCTGAAAAAATAAACATAGAAAAGGGGTGATCTCGAATGCCTAGTAAGGATAACAATATAGCAGAAACTTTTATAAATAAGAATAAATATTTAAGGCATTGTATAACTAAAACAAAATCCTCTTAAACTTGAACTTCAACATAGTATGGAAAAAAATGAAATAATCCCATTTACTTATTCAAATGGATATTCTACTAATCGAATAATCACATGCAATATCAATATCCACATTCATTATGATGGAATTCATAATGCCAGTCTATCATAACCACATAGCCAAGGCCTCATGCCAAGACTACAAATAATATTTTTCCAGGGACTTCTTCCCAGACACTAGTTTGTCTCACAAGACCTACCGATGTATCGAGGAGCTATAGCGGGCTACACCCGTCACATATTAAGTCCGATGCATTCCCATATGAAAAGGTTTAAACATAACATATAAATTCATATTAAAACAAGCATACGAAATGTAAATACTTCATCCATAAACCATGTATGGTATAAAAATAACACATCCACATTCAAACATATCACAAAACCTTCAACACAATATAGAAGTTTTGTATCATAATAAATCAACTTCAAATAAGTGTAAAATCCATCAAAGGATGTTGACATAGACGAAATCAAAACTCTTTTTAGAGAAATATATCTTTCTATTTCGAAATCATTTAAGAGTCATATATTTATAAAATAAACATTTTCATTGAAAATATTTTTATAATCTTGTAAGAGAAGCTTCTCTGATTTTATAATGGTGGAAAATAGCCGCACCCTCCGTATGAGTTAAAAAAACATTCTTACCTTCATTATGTCGAAAAGGTTAAAAAGCACCTTATTTGGAAAATGACGGAAAGATTATTTTATAAACCTCTCACAAAAAGTCACAAAAGGGTATAAATGACATTAACCCATATTCATGTAAATAGTAAAAATGTTATGAAATACTTTTTTAAGAAACATGGATGTGGATGATAAATAAATCCCAGTAGATTATTACGTATAAACTACCTCGGATAATGAAGAGATTGCGAAATAAACCCTTAACTTGTACTTTACAATGGCTGGGTAGGTTAAATTCCTATATAATGGTGAAAAAATTGTTATTAAATTATAAAAGAATCATATACATTAATATCATATCATATTGATCTTTTAACCTTGATTTGTTAATAATATCAAGTTTTATCGTTGTTTCAGGTGTTAACTTACTCATTTTCATTTATATGTTTTGTTTTGTAAGCCGTGTTTTTCATGGATAGGTTGTATCTTAATCATATACATAATTATATCAAGTCCTTAGATAATATTATTAATCATCAAATGAGAATTAGACTAGAATGGATGCGATGGAGAATTAATCTCATCGCCTTCATGGAGACGGTAGTCTATAAGTACGCACGAGTGACAATAACATTCTTTTGATATTAAAATAATATATAATTAGATGGTATATCAAATGTTATGAATCATTATAATGTTATACTTATTATTTACATGAATTAAAAATCATTACTATACACATCCAAATAATAATATATTGTATAACAATTACACCATGACGTGGAGACGGTAAGCCGTACGTAAGCACGTATGGTGACAGGTCATTCAAAGGATGGATAGAATAATGAATATGGTTGTACCATATTTATAATAATATTATAGTATATAGGAGATACTCGATTAATTATTTTAGAATGGGAATAACAAAGAAAGAAGAATTTGAAGAAGAAATGAATTTGAAATAGGGTGGTGAAAACATTACCTCTTCTTTGGGTTCTTCCTTTTGATTTGATCAAAAGGGCTCCTTAGGTTGGCTTTCTGATCACAATACAGCCTCTAGGTTGTAGTGAGGGAAGTTGAGAGAATATTTGGGCAGGGTTTGGCCGAACCAAAAGGCTATGAAGGTGTGAATTAATGAGAAGGGGGAGTGCCCTTTTATAAGAGGGGTGAAGGGCACCTTTGGAAAAGCTAGAAAAATTATTTTATAATAAATTCATATTCGGTTTTGAATGTCTCCAAAGTGGATTATTTAAAGGATAAGGTGGGTTTGGGTCGCAAACCACTCGACCAATAGAATTTAGATAGGTTTGGGTCATTATATTAACCTTATATTTTAGTTTTAACTCTTAATTAATTAGTTTGACACTTACCATGACACTTTGTATTTTTATAATATATAGTTAATGAACATACAATATACCTCTAAGAGACCCCCAAGTGGTCCATTAATGATAAACATATCATGATATAAGTATCTTGGATGAACCTTAGATTTTTAGGAATTGAATATCAATTAATAATATAATATTTGTTTTAAAAACTCTTTTATGTCAATTTTGACACTATTTGAAAAATGGATTTTTGTGAAAATCATAACAGAATGATTACTTACAAAAACGTTAATTAAATCATTCCTAAAATTTCATATTAACCTATAAAATTAGTGTAATTCATAAAAAGTCTCAAATTATATTTATTTGGGTATTTATAATATCAATTGTTTTAATTTTTCACTATTATGGTAATTACTGCATCATCATTAAATTCTTTAATGTCTAAAAATTATAAATAAAATATCATTATGTAGGAAATCTTTTTATCTTTATAATTAATATTTATAATCGAATTTACCTTATGTATAACACTATATTAAAAATGTTTTAGTAAATAAACTTTGATTTTGACTCTTTTAACTCTTCTTTGAATTAAATAATAATAAATATCCTAATCTTATCCAAGTGGACCTAAATGATAATATTTTATTCCTAAGGTTGTTTTTGGTCAAGATACACTTGTCCAATAGAATTAAGACATGTGTTAGGGTAATATTAATATTTTTTTACCCATAATTACACTATTCACTTTTAACCGTGGTAAATAAAAGTAAAAAGTTATTATTCACCAAAAATTATTTTCATCTCATTGAACAAAATTTTACTCCTCGATATTAACCGTGTCTCTTGGATTTTCAAAATTCCACTCACAGAAGCGGTAAAATTATGTTTTCTGAAAAATTCTGTTTTTTAACTACCACTTAGTGGTTTCACAATTCATCAAAAAATGAAGTTTTTCAGAAAAATAACAAAAATTCACACTAGGCTAATTTCGTTATTCCAAATCGAAAAATGAAGCCCATTTTGAAAAATAAAATTTTTAAATTTCAAAAAGTGGGTATTACAATTCATAACGGCAAGTTTGATTGGTTGTGGTGTGTTAGAACTTGATGTTGCGTACAACACATGCTTTTGCATTATTCAAAGATAAGTGTACTGTAGAAGCTTGGGGTGTTACATTCTCCCCTCATTCAAATTATTTCTCCCTTAAAATTTCTAGAATACTACCGCATGAATAGACTCAGGTGGTTCTTCATCATAAGTTCCTCGGGTTCTCATGTTGCCTCTTCCATCTTATGGTTTCTCCACAAGACTTTTACCAGACGAGTCGTCTGGTTTCTCAGTACTTGTTCTCTCATATCAAAAATCATGACGGGCTCTTCCCAATAAGACAGATCGGGTTCCAGTTCTAATTCCTCATAGGTGAGTACATGCGTTGGATCAGGCATGTGTTTCCTCAACAGAGATACATGGAACACATCATGAACTTTGGTGAGACTTGGTGGAATTGTCAATCGGTAAGCTACAGCCCCAATTCGTTCTAGAATTTCGAAAGGTCCGATGTACCTGGGACTCAATTTACCTTTCTTACCAAAACGTATGAATCCCTTCCATGGAGATACCTTCAGGAAAACATGATCACTAACTTGAAATTCCAAATCCTTCCTTCGATCATCGGCTTAACTCTTCTGCCTACATTGAGATACTTTGATATGGTTTTGAATTACCTTCACTTTTTCCATCATTTCCTCCACCAGTTCTGGGCCTGCAAGTTTTCTTTCACCAATGTCATCCCAACAGGTTGGTGTGTGACATCTATTTCTGTATAACACTTCATATGGTTCCATCTGATTGTCCATCTATTTGAGGGTGGTAGGCAGTGCTCAAATGAAGTTCAGTATCCAAGTCTTTCTGAAGACTTTTCCAGAATCTTGATGTAAAATGGGGATCACGATTAGAAACAATCAATAGGGGTACTCCATGAAGTCTCACAACTTCATTAATATATAGTCTTTCTAGATGTTCCAGTGGTAGATCTTCTCCTACAGCATGAAAATGTGCTGACATGGTAAGACGATCAATAATAACTCATATTGCATCGTTCCTTCTAGGAGTCTTTGGTATCCCCATGACAAAATACATCGTAATATTGTCTCATTTCCACTCTTGTATGGGAAGAGGTTTAAATACTCCACCTGGTTGTTGCCTTCCAGATTTCACTTGTTGACAAACCATACATCTTGACACAAAATCAGAAATCTCCTTCTTCATGTTGTCCCGCCAAAAATGTTCCTTCAAATCTCCATACATTTTGGTGCTCCTAGGGTGTATATAGAAACTGGAACTACGAGCATCATCTAGCAATTACCTTTTTAGATCAGGTATATCGGGAACACAAATTCTCTTCCTGAATTTCAAAATTCCATCTTCATACACAAAGTCTCTCAATCTCCTATCATTCACAGCATTAATCTTCTTTTGAAATTATTCATCATCGGTCTGAGAACTCTTAATCATTTCTAGTGAATATGGTTTGGAATCCATTTGAAAAAGCATTGATGTTTCACCTTCCCTGGTTATTCCCATGTCTATCTTCACTAGATCTATGAAAATTTGATCCCTTTAAATTCTCATATTGTTCAAAACTCCATGGTCTTTTCTTCTCAAAGCATCTTCCACCTTGTTTGCTTTCCCCGGGTCGTAGTATATCGTACAATCATAATCCTTGAGTAATTCAAGCCATCTCCTTTGCCTCATGTTGAGTTCTTTTTGTGAGAAAATATACTTCAAACTCTGGTGATCAGTATAAATCTCTCATTTTCACTATAGAGGTAGTGTCCCTATATCTTCAAAGCAAAGATCACAGCTGCTAACTCGAGTTCATGAGTATGATAGTTTTGTTCGTGAATTTTCAACTGTCGTGATGCATAGGCAGTAACTCTGTCATTCTTCATAAGGACACAACCATGTCCTTTCATTGATGCGTCACTATAAATAATGAACCCATCCTTCCCTGATGGTAGAGTCAATATTGGAGCATTGACTAATCATCTCTTTAGTTCTTCGTAACTTTATTCAAAATATTTTGTCCAAACAAATTTAACCCCTTTAGGTGTGAGCTTCATTAATGGGTTAGCCAATCGGGCAAAATTCTGGACGAAACATCGATAATAACCTACCAAACCATTAAAACTATGTACCTCAGTTATACTCATAGGTGCTGGCCATTCTTGGATTTCCTTGTTCTTAGAAGGATCAACAGAGATTCCATCTGTAGAGACAATATGGCCAAGAAAAGAAATCTCCTGAAGCCAGAATTCACACTTTCTAAACTTCCCATATAATTCATGTCTTCTCAGAGTCTTCAGGATAATGCACAAGTGATTTTCATGATCTTTGTAGATTTTGGAGTATACCAAGATATCATCAATAAATACAACCACAAATTCATTGAGATATTCCTTGAAAACTATATTCATCAGATCCATGAGTATAGAGGGTGCATTAGTAAATCCAAAAGGCATTACTGTAAACTCGTAATGCATGTACCTGGTTTGAAATGTTGTCTTCGGAATGTCTTCCTTCTTCACACAAAACTGATGGTATCTAGATCGAATGTCAATCTTTGAAAAGTATTGAGCTCCATGCAGTTGGTCAAATAAATCATCAATGTGAGGTAGGGGATACTTGTTCTTTATTGTTATAGCATTGATCTCCCTATAGTCTATACATAACCTCATAGATCCATATTTCTTTTTAACAAAAAGAATAGGGGGCCCCCATGGAAAAACACTAGGGAGAATAAATACCTTATTACTCAATTCCTCTAGTTTTTTCTTTAGTTCAACTAATTCTATAGTGTCCATTCTATAAGGGGTCTTCGATATAGGCCTTGATCTAGGAATTAAATCAATGGAAAACTCAACTTCATATTCTGGAGGATGTCTAGGTAAATCTTCAGGAAACACATCTACATATTCTTCCACAACAGTTACATCCACTATTTGAACATTCCTTTCCTCACCCACTGTAATTTTATTCTCTTCCTCCCCAATAATTGAATTTAGTTGAGTTACTGGGGGTGGATCTAGATAAGAATTAGGTGGTGATGATTCAGCTATAAAGATAAGGTGTTCCTTATCATCATCATCAAATTGAAAAATCCTTCTTCTTACAATAAATCTTCACATCATGGTTCGAAGTCCAATCCATACCGAGGATTATATCAATCTCAATCATAGGTATGACGATGAGATTAGTGGATAAAGAAAATTTCTTTGCTCTAATGGGGACTGATTCACAAAACTTTGTTGCAATAATACTTCCCTTAGGAGTTTTAACTGACAACTCCCTTGTTAAATCAAATTGGAAATATCTATTTTTCTTAGAAAACTGGGAATATATGAAACAATGTGATGATCCAGAATCAAATAATGCATTTTCTAAACATGAGGAAACCATTAAATTACCTTCCACCATGTCTTTTTGAGCTTCTACCTCAGCAGTAGTGAAAGCATAATCTTGGCCGTAATCCCTTTGCCTTTTCTGAGGTATGTTCCCCTGACGCTTAGGACATTCATTTGCATAATGTACCACCACCCTGCAATTGTAGCACTGAACATCGGTAGCTTCCTTCTTCCCATTAAAATCACGATCTTGGTGGCCTTTTTCACCACACTTGTAATAGACACTCATTCCCTTCAAGAAAGTACTAGGGTGTTTCTTCCCACATTTACCATAGTATGGATATTCAACCTTTCCATTATTCCCCTTATTTCCATTCCCAGATTGATCAGCAGATCTCTTCTTCTATTTCTTTTCTTTAAAGTCATAAGACTTAGAGAATTCCTTTTCTGTCTTGATAGGACATGAGACAATGTTTTCGTACAATGAGAAGGATTGTGAGACTATTGCTCTATGGAGAAATGGTTCTAATCCAACAACGAAATGATCAATCATACTTCTTGGGTTATGTATATAATCTCCTTCATACCTTACTAACCTTGTAAAGCTAGCCTCGTACTTTGCGACAATCTCATCCTCCTTTTGTCTCAGACTCAGAAATTGCCTTTGCATGTCTACAGATGGTCAAGAGGAATGTATTTTTCTAAAAACTGATCTTTGAACTCCCTCCATTCCATATTTGATACTTCATCATCTTCCTTCATGTTTTGAATCAATGACCACCATTGATCAGCATCTCCATTGAGCCGGTAAACTACCATGGTAACATTTTCCCTTTCACTACTCCCCAATGCCTGAAATATTTTCTGTAGGGAACTTATCCAATTCTCAGTTACTAATGGATTTGTACTCCCTTTGAATTTTGGTGGTTGCTTCTTCATGAAGCGATCTGACATTGTTCCTCCACGCTGTGGATCAGGGTGCTCCATACGGGTAAGGTTATTATTCATAACCTGAGTGACTATTCCTAGTATGGTGATTAGTTGATCAGCACTAGTTGCATCACCAGCTCCACTATAATTATCTTGACCAGGAGGGCAATCCCTACATGGATTACGTTCATTGATATGGTTTCCATTTCTTCCACTAAGCACAATTTCTAAACAATGGCATAAACTAGATCAGTTTATGAATCAAAACACATAATTCCATACTTACAAAACACTTAACATAAATTGAACTATTTATGGATATAATCCATAATCATAAAAATGTTTTCTTTGAGGAAGTATTTATTCATAATGATTTTTAAAGAAAATGGGAGTTATCCTAAGCATATCCACTAAGAGTGTCGTAACCAAGATTGTAGCAAGGCCCGTTGTTGTGCACCAGTTTCCATTCGAGTCTAGCTCAAAGCGGTGTTTTTGGGTATTACCCCTAGGTACATCTGTGCCAGAGCCGCCTCTTCCTTCTCATATCTAGACAGGGTTGTATTTCTCGGAAAACTCACAAAATCTCTACAATACCAACATTATAGGAAGTTCTTCTATACTAATCCTCAAAGTCCATATTAAATCTACGTGCTCTAATCAAAGTTTATCTAAATATAACTTCCAATGTTTATACTAAACTTCCTCTGATACCAACTGTAACGCCCCGACACCAGTTACCCAGAGTCGGTGCATTATTACATAACATTGGCATGATCACAAGAAAGATCAAATCTCAAAAGACTGATTAGTTTAGTATCCTTGGAAACACTAGATATATTCACAGAGTTTTAAACTACATCATAAAAATGAAAACTACAAAAACATAGTCTCTATAGTCCACACTCTTATCCCCTCATACTATCCCTATAGGTCATTCATAAATTACTTCTTCACATCCTGGGAAAAGTAAACATAGAAAAGGGGTGAGCTTGAATGCCCAATAAGGATAACAATATAGGGGAAACTTTTATAAATAAGAATAAACATTTAAGGAAATGTATAACTAAAACAAAAGCCTTTTAAACATGAACATCAACATAGTATGGAAAAAAATGAAATAATTCCATTTACTCATTCACGTGGATATTCTACTAATTGAATAATCACATGCAATATCAATATCCACTTTCATAATGATGGAATGCATAATGCCAGACTATCACAACCACACAGCCAAGGCCTCATGCTAAGACTACAAATAAGATTTTTCCAAGGCCTTGTGCCAAGACACCTGTTTGTCTCATGAGACCTACCGATGCATCGAGGAGCTATAGCGGGATCCACCCGTCACATATTAAGTCCAATTCATTCCCATATGAAAATGTTTAAACATAACATAAACATTCATATTAAAACTAGTATACGAAATGTAAATACTTCATCCATAAACCATGAATGGTATAAAAATAACACATCCACATTAAAACATATCACAAAACCTTCAATACAATATAGAAGTTTTGTATCATAATAAATCAACTTCAAATAAGCGTAAAATCCATCAAAGGATGTTGACATAGATGGAATCAAAACTCTTTTTAGAGAAATATCTCTTTCTATTTTGAAATCATTTAAGAGTCATATATTTAGAAAATAAAACATTTTCTTTGAAAATATTCTTATATGCTTGTAAGGGAATCTTCAATGATTTTATAATGGTGGAAAATAGCCGCACCAGCCGTATAAGTTAAAAAAACATTCTTATTTTAATTTTGTCGAAAAGGTTAAAAAGCACCTTGTTTGGAAAACAACAGAAAGATTCCTTTATAAACCTCTCATAAAAAGTAAAACAAGGGTATAAATGTCTTTAACCCATTTTTTTAAATAGTAAAAATGTTTTGAAATGCATTTTTAAGAAACATGGATGTGGATGATAAAGAAATCCTAGTATAATATTATGTATAAACAACCTCGGATAATGAAGAGATTTTGAAATAAACCATTACCTTGTACTTTTCCTTGGTTGGGGTAGTTTAACCAACTGTATAATGGTGAAATAATTTTTATTATATTATAAAAGAATCATATACATTAATATGATATCATATATGATCTTTTAACATTGAATTGCTAATAATATCTTAGTATTATCGTTGTTTTGGGTGTTAACTTACTCATTTTCTTTTATATGTTTTGTTACGTAAGTCGTGCTTGTCATGGATAGGTTGTATCTTAATCATATCCAGAATGATATCAAGTCCTTATATACTATTATTAATCATAAAATTAGAATTATACTTGAATGGATACGATGGATAATGAATCTCATTGCGTTCGTGGAGACAGTAGTCCGTACGTATGCACGAGCGAAAATATCATTCTTTTTATATTAAAATAATATATAATTGGATGGTATATCATATATTCAGAATAACTATCATGTTATATTTATTTTTTACATGAATTAAAAATCATTATTATACCCATCCAAATAATAATATATTGTATAACAATTACACCATGACGTGGAGACGGTAAGCCGTACGTACGCATGTATGGTGACATGTCATTCAAAGGATGGATAGAATACTGAATATGGTTGTACAATATTTATAATAATATTACAGTATATAGGAGATACTGGATTCATTATTTTAGAATGGTAATATCAAAGAAAGAAGATGTTGAAGAAGAAATGAATTTGAAAAAGGGTGGTGAAAACATTACCTCTTCTTCGGGTTCTTCCTTTTGATTTGATCAAAAGGGCTCATTAGGTTGGCTTTCTGATCAAACTAAGGCCTCTACATTGTATTGAGGGAAGATGAGAGTGTATTTGGGAAGGGTTTGGGCGAACCGAATGTCTTTGAATGTGTGAATTAATGATAAGGGGGAGTACCCTTTTATATGAGGGGAGAGGGGAACCTTTAGAAAAGCTAGAAATATTATTTTATAATAAATTCATATTCGGTTTCTAATGGCTCCAAAGTGGATTATTTAAAGTTTAAGGTAGGGATTGGTCAATGACCACTCAACTAATAGAATTTTGACCGGTTTGGGTCATTATATTAACCTTATCTTTTAGTTTTAACTCTTAGTTAATTAGTTTGACACTTACCATGCCACATTGTATTTTTATAATATATAGTTAATAAACATACTATATACCTCCAAGTGACCCCCAAGTGTTCCATTAATGATACACCTATCATGATATAAGTCTCTTGGATGAAGAATAGATTTTTAGGAATTTAATATCAATTAATAACATAATATTTGTTTTAAAAACTCTTTATGTCCATTTTGACACTATTTAGAAAACTGATATTTGTGAAAATCATAACGGAATGATTACTTCGAAAAATGTTAATTAAATCATTATTAACATGTCATATTAACCTACAAAATTATTGTAATTCATAAAAAGTCTCAAATTATATTTATTTGGGTATTTATAATATCAATTATTTTAAATTTTCACTATTATGGTAACTACTGCATCATCATTGAATTCTTTAATGTCTAAAAATTATAAATAAAATATCATTATGTAGGAAATCTTTTTATCTTTATAATAAATATTTATAATCGAATTTAACTTATTTATAACCCTATATTAAAAATGTTTTAGTAAATAATCTTTTCTTTTAACTCTTTTAACTCTTCTTTGAATTAAATAATAATAAATGTCCTAATCTAATCCAAGTGGACCTGAATGATAATATTATATTCCTAAGGTTGTTTTTGGTAGAGATACACTTTTCCAATATAATTAGGACATTTTTTAGGGTAATATTAATATTATTTTTACCCTTAATTACCCTATTTACTTTTAACAGTGGTAAATAAAAGTAAAAAGTCACTATTCACCAAATATTATTTTCATCTTATTGAACCACATTTTACTCCTTGATATTAACCGTGTCTCTCAGATATTCAAAATTCCACTAACAGATGCGGAAAAATTATGTTTTATGAAAAATTCAGTTTTTAAACTACCACTTAGTGGTTTCACTATTCATCAAAAATTGAATTTTTTCAGAAAAATACCAAAATTTCACCCTAGGCTAATTTCGGTATTCCGAATCAAAAAATGAAGCCCGTTTTGGAAAATAAAATTTATAAATTTCAAAAAGTGGGTATTAGTATTCATAATGGCTTGTTTGATTGGTTGTGGTGTGTAAGAACTTGATGTTGCATACAACACACGCTATTGCATTATTCAAAGAGAAGTGTACCGTAGAAGCTTGGGGTGTTATAATGGTGGTGGAAAACTTATTATCACAATATACATTAAAATGCAGCATTGTTTTCATTGCATGATGAAACCAGAAAAAAAAATAGGTTTCATGAAAATATAATTTAAAAAATAATAGTCCTTCCAAATAAATAATAAGGAAAGTATCATTAGAAAATATCCCCATTGGATAATAATTGATAACAATGATTGTTGTATTTGATGAATAGATATAAAATTAAAATATCATTTAAATATTATTAAAGAAAATGACCCTTTCAATTTTAATTCACTTATAAAAAGAAAAATTATAATGGAAAAAATTTTATTTGAAAATAAAATTGTAAAATTTTAAATTAAGTATCAAATATAAAATAATTCATGATATCTGGAAAATGGATTCATGCCTTATTAGTTAAAAAATCATCAATTTGTTTTCAAAAAAGACACACAGTACCTCATATGGAATATTACAAAAATATTCCCCCTAAAACATTTAATAAAAATGGAAACATGGGTAAAAATGAATTTAAAATGCCATAGGAGAATATTGAAACCCTTCATTAAAACATTTTCATAACACAGGGATATGGAAGGAATATAGGGTTTTAAGACATACTTTTAAAGAGTATTTCCAAAAAAAGGTCTCTTACCTTGAATCTAACTCATCACATACATTCTTTATCATCCTGAAAAAAAGATTATATTAATTTTATACTTGACTAATAAAATTTTCTAAGTTCATTATTCCTTTGTCTCATTTAATTCTATGTCATATGAAAATACATAATCAATTAAATTCACATTTGGTGTTTCTGATGATATTGGGCTCATATGTCAAAAATGAATTCGGTAGGTTGAGAAGAATCATAGTGGTCATTATCCCACCATATAAAAAATAATAATCATTAGATAGTAATTATTTTTATAAAAAATTATTTTTCTAATACCAATCATAAAATATGGTTATGAAAAATGAATTATGTTACAATCATGGAGACGGTAGGTCCTATATATGCACAAGTAACATTTCTATTATGGATTGAAGGTATGTTTTATTTTTTCATTATGGAATTATTATAATATAATTATTATAATATTATTTATAAAAATATACACACATATATCATCTATGTGATGTGCTGATGAAAAATTAACCACATCAATTAATAAAGGTAGTGGCCCACACATAAGCACGAATGTCATTATCATTTTTCTTTGAATCGAAAGGTAATAAGTTAAATGATATATTAAATTTTCATAATGAAAAATATTTCATTAATATAATATATAAAAATTAATTTCATCATTATAAATTATCCATGAGATATTGTTTTAGAAATTGAATTACATCGGTTTCTAAGGGGGGTGTCCACCTTACACATGAATGAAGGCTTCATTTCCAATTTGATGGAATATATGTGGTTACATTAAAATAAATAAAACCCTAGTACATTTAATATAAATGTTTTCTTATGTAATAATTATTAATAAAGAGGCGAAAGTGGTTGAGAAGAAGTAAAATAGAAACACATTGTTAAGAACATTAGCTTTTCTTTGGACTTCCGTTGCTAAACACTATAAGAAAACTAATGACGGTGTTATGACCAAAACAATGTGAATAGAACATGAGGAGATATATTATGAATGTATTTTTGAATATCATGGCCAAATAAATTATTTTTATGATTTAATTAAAGGGAAGAAGAGGAGTCCTTTTATAAGAGATGGGAGGGGCATTCTTGGAATTTCTCAAAATATTAAGTTAATATAAATTAATTTCCAATTCCAAATGTCCCAAAACATATTTTTTTAAAATATAAGATGTTTTTTTCATAGTAATATAATTAAATATAAAATATAAAATTTATGTTCAAATTTTACACACATCATTTTTTATCCCTTGTTAAACCCTTTCACATTTATAGTGACTACATGAATTTTTACTCTTTGAGAGTCAAAATTATTTCTATAAATGGAAAAACCCTACATAATAGTACCATGGTTTATATTATCTACCAGATCCAAATATCTTGTCCCAATAAAATATTTTTGGTAAATTTATAACATTTAATAAAAATATTTTTTATTATAATATACCGTAACGGTCTATTTTTGAATTATTCATCACATTGATTATATTAACATCAATAAAACAAGTGATATTTGATGAAATTATTTTATTATACCTCTAACATGTTATTGTCATCTATAAAGTTCATTTACCCCATTAATTCTCTAAAATTATTATTATTTTAATATTTTTATTTCTATTTATTTGATATTTTCTAATAATTTAATAATTATTTCATTATAATTGTGTAAGCATTTAGAGTAACTATTTAAACACTAAATATTAAAAATAAATTAACAAGATTAATAAAAACCATTTAGATTTAAAATTACTATTTATAACTGAACATATCTTCTGGTTATCCCCGTCTAATAAATATTATATTTATTAAAAACAAGGGTGTGAAATTTTTTAATTTTCATTAAATAAAATGTTATAAATGTTATAATCTCTTTCAAAAGCTAACAAAAGTCCATATATCTAAATTTTGGATGATAATTGATGAAATGGAATAATGATTTAAAATTAATACAACTGTAAAGTTCATTTTATAATCCTTATTATTTTATTTTTAATTTTAATTACTTTATTTACACTTTACCGCAATAAAAAAACATTCTAAGGATACTATTTATATTGACCAAATTTAACTTGGACCTATTTACCAAATTTCATCCCACTGATTATAATTCTTTATTCCAATTTGAATACAAATAAAACACTGAAAATATAGAATTTTATTTAAAATTAAACCTCTAAAACGTGATGGACATTATTTTTTAGAAAAATTACCTTTTAAAATGTAAAATTTCTTCAGACTAAATTAATGAATAAAATAAATTTCAAAAATCATAATTGGATAATTTTAAATCATGAGGATTTTTTTTAATATTTTATATATGGTGCCACTAAATCAGTTCTCCAGACCGATTCTCCACATGATCTCTAGAACACTCCCTTGTACACTAGTGGTTAGTAACTAGAAGTTTGGGTCTAAGGTGGAACTAGAAATATACTATACACCATATCTGAGTGCATAAGAAAAATCCAATAATAAAAAATCATATATATCTGAGTATGATGAAAAAATAAATAAACAAAAAATAAAATATGTTGTAATAAAATGAAATGAAATAATGGCCCGAATGACCATATCAAACATACAACCAACAGCCCATTGGGATGGATACATAACATAATGATATAAAAGAAAATATAAAAGGATACTCAATATCACTAATCCCATCGCTTCCACCCACCTGATACCAATCAATAAATCCCTCTCAATAAAAAAAATTTCAACACGGTCCTCCTCCAAAAAATTTTCCTTCAACAAACATGTGTGAACTACTCATGTACCCATGTGCAATGGAGTCCTGAGTTGGGTGTGATTAAAAATCAGTAGGCCACAACCAATGGTGTCTATAGAGGATAAAATTCAATAAAAAAGTCCATTCTGGAGAAGGGGTAATTTAGACAAAGACATAAATAAAACATGTTTTATTAATCAATAATATTTAAATGAACAACTTTTCCTCATTGTTCTAAGTATTACCCTATTCCATTTATCTAATATTGGACCAAATTGGTCATTTGGTCCATATATCATAGGTGTCATAGTTTGGGAAACAAGGATCCTTAGTCCATGTATCTAACTTGGATACAGTATGTCGTGTCTAACTATTCCAATCACTCGGTCACAGGTTGGGAATCAAGGAGCATCAATCTAAGTATCAAACTGGAACTCAAAACTCCAGTTTCAACCATCATAATCTTGATATGGAATTCCATATCCATATTAATGGATTCATGAGAAATAGTTCGTCATATAAAAATATGGTGCACTAGAGTGCCTAGAGGATCAGTCAAGACCATCATATACTAGGGAGTGGAGTGTCAGTCCATCATCCCAAAACCATTAGTCACTGTTGGGAAAACTACAATCATCAAAAAAAGTATCCAAACATGATTCTACATGACATGTCCGACCATCCCCAATCATGTCACTATAAATCATTACCATTTTCTCAATATTTCAATGTGTGATTAATTTCATCATATTAAACAAAATTCAAAATTAAATCATATCATCCTTTACCCACAACATATAAGTAAATTGTTCTTGAAAACTCTTGACAATTAAATACTCCATTTTTTAGGTTTTTTCTCATATCCTTTCTTATTCACAACATTTATCAAGGTAACAATGGGCCTTTAAATAAACACATGAATCAAATAAAACCTATATAATTTTCAAATTTCATAAAACACAAGAACAAAACTACTTGTCAAACACAAGAGAGAAACCACTTAAAACATGGGTCTTCCTATTTGAAAATAAAAACAAGGTTTAAGACATTATATTTTGATGAAAATCATTTAAATATTCATCATGAAATGTTCACCAATGATGTTACCACACACCCATTTTAAACCAACATTAGAAACCAATTTGAAATACTTTTGTTAAATCATCTTGAGGTCAATACCCCGTTTCGAAAAAACTTACATTTTAAAACATTGTTTTACTAAGTTGTATGGGAAAAATAAATATGAATAAAAACCATTACATTTAACCATCTCAAATGGTCTCATAAGATTTAACAAAAACTCAACACTATAACATTCCATTTTTTCAAAGGATTTCACGCCCCATGGGTAGCCGTAGGCTTACTCTCGCCACATTAAGGATACAATAGGACCCATGGAAGGTCTAAAGCAATTAAAAAAATCCTAAATCTATTATCTTAAACTATTGGTAAAATACCCAACACAAGGTGTTAAAAAAACACACCTAATTGCACATATAAAAAATTATTAAGACTCTAGGTAAATATTTTAGACCACATACCTCATTAAATAAGTTTTCCAAAACCATTCCAATGAACAAACGCCTTTTAAAGGCTTGTCTAAGCCTGAACCTAACTCCTCAACAACCAACTATGTACATATCAATCACCCAAGACAAAAACCCACACCAAACAAAAAAAATTATTTATTTATAACAATTATATTTATGTAATTCATTAAACCCCAACTTGAAAAAATTGAAAAATATCCTCAAACACAAACATCTTTTCGAAACTCCAATGAATCCCTTTGGGAGGTCAGTAATGGAACATCAAAACTATTAGAGGGAAAATCACTAATATTTATAGCAATTTTAAAACTAATTGAATTATTAATTTAAAATCTAAGAAAATCATAACAACAATATACCTTTATGAAACACGATGCATCGGCATAAAAACATCATCTCGGGATCCCCTCTACACAATCCAAAATAAAATACCCATGATAAACGGATGATTCAACCATGATTTATTGGAACCTTCAATTATACACAGTACAAATACCCTTAAAATTAGTGAGTAGGGAGATAAAGAAGAAAGTAAACCCAATAGATATTCCGTATTACCTCAAAATCTGAATAAAACATGAAAACACCCCCAAAAATAGAAAGTGGGAGGATGAGGAAGGGATTTGGGAACCCCTATATCAATTTTCACCATATGAGGATTAAAGGTGGAAGAGAAGCCAAAAAAAGGTGGATTTTGGTAAAATCCCTCATTTTTTAAATCAGGGGAGACGCATGGTTTGACAACACTATTTTACAAAATTTTCACAGACCATGTGGTTGGAACTATCCAAGAAAACCACCCTCATAATTGGGTTTCATGGTTTGTCAAACTATATGCTAAACATGCACACCCCATCATACCACTCTACATCAGGGTGCACTGTTTTACAGAAACCATGTTCAGGTCCTTCACCTTACCCCAAGCCCTCTTCGTCCTCAAATGGTTTCCCCTCAGACAATTCATAGTTCGACCATAACTATGTGGTTAACATGAAACCCAACCATTCTCAGTTCAAAATGAACTAAAAACACTTTATCTTCATTGTGTCACATGGTTTCTCTTAATGATTCCACACCATACTATGCATCCTAGTAAGAGACCTCCAACAATAATAAAACATAACCCAAACACACTAATGCTCATAAAATCACTAAGGTAAAATATTTAGCGTCATTTCTAATCTCAAAACACTGCATTAAATTATTCCAACTCTCATAATATCGTTCCATGTCTTAATAAAAAATGTAATTCATTTCATAATGAAAACTCAAATTCCTTAATAATTTTCTACCAATCCAAACATTTTATATTACTACATCCCCAACATAATACATATCATCCTCAAGAATCCATAGTGGTCATCCATCTACAACATCCAACTTATATTAGTCACCATATTTTATCCAACTATCTTAGTCATCTTCTGATATGCCGAAACATTACAAATGAATGACCTCTAACTCAGGACCCTAAATAAGAAAAACTCTAAGCTAACACCCATTGCCAAAATGGAAACACAAAGATTCCACTTACCCATGACTATCAAATTGGAACACTGATTGTTGAATCATATGATCAATCATTAAGCTATTGTTCCCCCCACCATAAGTGTAAAACCTATAAATTCTAATGTAATAACATTTTATTTAATAGTGTGTGTGACACGCACCACAAAACATAAAATGGAATATAACCTATCGAGAATTTATGGTATATTTATCCTTTAAAATAAATTTAATATATATTATATATTTAAATTCTTGAAATACTATGTTATCTTGTGTTTCACGCAATAATGATTTTCTTCAACAACTTGTGTTACACGCACGACCATGTCTTACCAAACAATAATATAGTGTTAAAATATTAATATTTAACATAATAATATATAAACTAGAAATTATATTTGAAGATATGAATATGATATACTAACATATGATTATATATTATTTAATTCATATATTACCAACTAATTAGAAATGAATATAAGAACTAATAGAATATAAAGGGGATGTTTTTATAAAAATATATTATTATGTGGTAAAGGTGTTTTATCAAAATAAAATATATTAATTACTATTAGTGAATTATATTAATGAATTATATATATTATAATTTCTCTAAAATAATTTTTACATTCATCCAATATATTTTATAGGCATAAGATAATAATAAACACAATTTTACACAAAACCTCTATATTTTTATAAAGGTAGTTTTAACACCTTTTAAGGATGAAACTATTTTAAATATAAATTTTGAAACTGTAATAAATTTAATATTAAAAAATAAAATTAATTTAGAAAATTGGAATTAAAAAAGATCTAAGGGTGAATCTTTGGTTTTTTCGGAGAAATTGCAAATTCTGAGGAATAGTGAAAACAATTGTTTTTAATTGAAAACTATACTTTCATATAATTTGTTTATATTGAGAAATTATGATATTATATGCTTTTAAATTATAAATATATAACATTTATATAATTTAATCCACTTTATTTCATTGGAATCAATTTCACATTGAAATTTGATATAGAAATATTTCAAACGTTTGTACATTTTCACGTTAAAAAACATGTTTCATCGCCTCATCTGCAGAATTATTTTTAAATTAATTTCTTCAAAATAAATTAATTTAATTTTGGAATAATGATTCAATATTTGGAATAATAATAATTTAAAATTTCTAATAATTTCAACATAATTTTTTAATAAAAAATTAGTGAATGTGACTAAAATTAATTACAATGATTAAGAGAAGAATTAGCATAACATGGGACTCAACCTTAAACTCAGAGGCCAAAATGACCTATAAACTTGTCCAAAACTCATTTCATGGAAATATTTATACCATATAATCCCTTTTATATTTATTTTTTATTATTGGAGGCACATAATGTAAGGGAGACCTCTCGATAGTGTTTACCTTTTGTATTTATAATAATGTCACTCTTCAATCATGGTTAAAATCCTCTCACAACTCCCAATTATTAACAAATATAAATTCATTTGGAACATCTAAAACCTTAACAAAAAACATATCCTATAAATAGAACCACTCTTTGGTAATAAATCCAATCATGGAAGCCTTTTGGTTTAAACCAAATGGAGATAACCGAATAAGAGTTTATGTTCTTCAACATTCTATTTTGTGTCATTAACTTCTCCACATCATAAATTATTTTGATTTGATTATATTATAATAACCTCATAAAAATAAATATAATGATATCCTGTTATGATAATATTTTTAAATACACTTCTACACACATCCATAAAATTGGATAGGCAATCATCGTTCGTGTGTACGGTAGACTATCGCCTCGTGAACCGATGTCATTCGTTCTTCCATTATCACATTAAAAGGTTTTAATAATGATATATTTATAGTTTATATTTTATATAAATGATATTTAGTATATATTTTTCCTTATTATATTTTTATATAACACATAACATTATGCTTTTCCATTTTGTGGGAATACGATAACTTCATTTTTGGATCAGTGGACTACAGCCTCCCCAAAGCGATGTAATTCATTCACACTATATATAGAATGTATTAAAAATAATTTTAATAAAAATATGTTACATATATGAAATAAATATGATATTTTATTTATAATATACATATATATCATTTAATTTTCATTCTTTTAATATGAAAAAATTGAAGCAACGTCCATGTGTACGTATGACCTAGTGTCTCCATGAACAGTGTATTTCATTTCCTATCTCTAGGATTTATATATTATTCTAAATTTATTTTTAATAAATATATATATGATATTTAAATAATATATTAATTTCTTTGGATGATGAAATCATGATCTAATTGATAGTAATTAAAAATAAAAAATTGACACAGACTTGGAAAACAAGGAAATTAATACCCAAAACATTGAAAATAACGAAAGACAGTTATTAAACAGGTAATAATATGTTATAAAGGGAAACTATATAGTATCATAAATATTAATTTGGTTTTATTATAATTTATTATCTTTCCTAAATACAATATACATGAGTTTAATGGATTTTCACACAAAAGGGAACACAAGGTGAGTGATTTTCATCTCAATTTTTATGTATGTGAGATAAATGTCATATCACCACATACTTATTTTGGGTGGTTTATATACTACCCCTATTGATATGTTATATTATTAAACCTTTTATATTCATTTTATTTAATTTTTTACAGTTAATTTTCTTATTTAATGGTTTTTTACTTGAATTTACAAATTGTTTAAAGATGTCCTTGTAATCTCAGTTTATTTTGTGATTGTTAACTATCCCTTGAAAAAATCCATTATATATTCACATTTTGCATTGGAAAAAAAATTAGTTTGAATTCCTTTTATTTGACTGTTATAATTATTTACTACATCGTTTACCATTTTTACATATGTTGTGTACTTGAAAGTTATTTTAGTAACTAGGAAAATATCTGTAAGTCTGTATCTTTTACTCAATATGTATATTTGATACGGAACATTTTTCATGAATTAATTATATTATTTGATATAAGAGTAAATATTTTGAAATGTATGAAGTTTGTGGGGCCTACTTATATATAGCCCCTTGATGCATCAGTAGTCTAATGAGATGAATCAGTTGTCCAAATCCGATGAGTTTTTACAAGATATGTTATAAACTGTCTTATGTGAACCCTTGATGGTAAAGGTTTCCTGTATCTTGGAAACATGGAATACATTATTCAAGAATTTCCTCATTCATATTCATTTATGATTTATCCATGATATTTTTTCTTGTACATTATCAATTAAAGCATTTCATTCTTATTTTTCTGATTAAATGGCATGTGTTTCTGTTATTTCCATTTCCATATTGATTATGACTTATCTAGTTGTTTAAATGGAAAGTGTGTTCATTTATTTACATTCCCATTTTTTTCAATATTATTGATTCATTATTACATCCATTTTAATTTTAAACTCAATGAGTATTTGAGCCTACCCTTATTTTTTTCCTTTCTCCAGGATATGAAGATGATTTCTTAGAATGAGTTCAAAGGATTATTTTTATTAGTATTTATTATGTAATATGTATTATTTTATATATAAAAATTTAATATTGGTTTCATTTATGTATTCTAGTTTTCCTAAACTTATAATCTGATCAGTATTTGGGGATTTCATTCATTGTAATTATTCCAATGTAATAAAGTAAAACACTGGCTCTTCCCAACTAGGGTTGGGGCATTACAGTTGTTATGAAAGGGACATTTAGTAGAAACATTGGAAACTAAATTTAGAAAATATATATTTTGGAACATCACTAAAAGATATACTTTGCAGATAATTATAGAATACAATCTCCAAAGAAACCATGTTTATGATAATTAAACTAGCTATGCATAAATTTTTCAATTTATGTTCTATATTTTATTATTTTTCTGTTATACATTATGTTTCATAATGATATGATCTAATTTAGTGTATTTAGTCATTTATAAATGGATCATTATAGAAGGAAATTTAACTTCACCAATGTATATGATCCAAATAGTAAGAGGGTTCATATCTTTTATAGTCTTAAGCCAATATTTAGAAGCAAATTTTTTTCCCAAGCATTCGCATCATATGATGACATAGTGTCATGTGATAATGAGATATGTAAAGAATAATACATGGCTGTGACTTTTATGAGAAGTAAGACAAGAAGTGGATAGGAGATAAAAATATGTATAAATGGAATAGTTGAATGAATTATTCCCCACATGTTATAATAATGGAAAAAACACCCTTGTACATACTTAAAAGGAATGAATGTTTTGTACAAGTGTATAGATAAAGTCCATTATGCTTGTGGTTGCATAGGTATGAAATAATTTTCCAATGTACAATAATTAAACATCAAAAAGATATAAAACAATGAAAATCAATTTCTAAAAGATCAAATAAATATACCACAAAAGAGGCTAATAGACCGTGGTCAATATTATACTACAACCACATATGAATAAGAATGATTAATGTTTCTATGTATTTGGATACTTGAGTAATTTTGTAAAATTATTTTATAATTAATTCATTGGTTATAAGAATTATGAAGTATGTACAATTTATATTGTGGTATTATTTTGTTAATTATTTTATAGAATATGTTGAATGGAACCAACAAAAGTGATTCAAAATAATGTTAAACCTTTTTGGAATACACCTGGTTGAGGTAAAGATAATCCTTAGCATTTTTTGATGTTATGATAATTATTTTTAAAAAAATTTATGATTCATATGGATAAAGTAGGCTAGATATTACAGACTACCTTAAATCTGATTAATAATTTGTTGATGTCATCGTTTATGCTATCATTGATAGAGTTTACAACATTTTTTCATTTAATAAATATATAAAATAATGAATGTTATATTTGAGGAATAAGGAATCATGAAATTTTTCAATAAGGTTTTATGGTAATTCAAGTTATTACTATATTCACAAGTTTGGTATCTGATGATTAAGATCCACTTCATATTGTTTGATAAGTTCCCTTTATAAATTATGTAATCTTCTTTCTAATGTATTGGATCATAATCTTTTTGAAAATTTCACCATTTATGAAATGGTTTATGTTTATATTTGGTTGACGTTATATATATTATTTTATTACTTTATTATATGATGTATATTATGCTAATAGATGAATTGGAAATTGTTCAAGGTGCAATCAAAGGATAAGATTGTGTTTATAAAATTGGAATGCAAATTTACTTATATTATTATAAAGTGAAAAAATTCCAAAACTATAGGAATATGATCTTGAAACCCAAATATTGTCCTATTTTCATCATATTTGATGATATCAATGACCTTGGTTTTACACTTATGTGGTTTATAGGCATGTGGCCATTAACTATCTCGGGATCACCATCTTTCTTATGCTTAGTTTTATCTATCACTCCCCATCAGAACACGATAGTTATATTTTTCTTCCATTCCAATGTTTTCATTTATGTTCTCTTATTTAAATGGCTAGGTTTCCTCGCATGGCTATATGGATGATAGTTTTCTATCATGGCAGTGGTGGCCTAGGCTCATGGTGATTCCCTAGGCTCTGATGATGGAAATCCTGGCTAACCCTCCTTATTGAAGAGGAGTTTCTCCTCCTCACTCTCCCTCCAAAAAGTGTATTCCAACCTTCAAACCTTTATAAAATCCATGGTTTCTTCTTCAATTTCTATAGATCCTGATCATTATGAATGTTTCATATCTGTATTAAAATTCACATCAACATTCATCATTGCCATCGGAGTTCAATAATGCTTCGAATCTCTTCAACCTAGCTCTGATGACTCGTTCCAATCACCAATTTCCTTTGATTGATGTTTTTGACCGATTAGTCTTTGAATCATGTGGTTTACATGATTGTACAATTTTCTGTCATTATTATTGAAGGAATGTTAGGATTTAGTTTAGTTCAATGGAAGATATCTTTATTGATTATTCCAGATCTCCTCGCTAATGTGATGGTTCCTTCTTCTATATTTTTTGGCGGAACATCGACTTCGATATGTAGAGAGATAATACAACTATGGAGATCTGGGTAACATTACTTTCATTTCTTCTTCCCTTCCAAAACCATTCTATTTTGTGTATCCTTAGAAACATGCTTGGTCATTACATGTAATCTGATAGCAGGACAGAAGCTGTATGTCATCCCATTTTTTCCCGTGTTTGTGTGGAGGATGACTTATCCAAATCTCCTATGGATTGGGTGTGGATGACTTATCGTAATGAATTTTGGTACAGGTAGGCTATCATGTTTAACTTGGAGAAATATTTTTTTGTCTTGTAATCAGTTAAGGAATCTAGCGTCGGTATGCCATAGTGGGTCTCTGAGAAATAATTCACAGGATCTGAAAAAAATGATAATATTCATGATGGATATGTAGTGAATCCCTCTATTTTTCAAGGGAAGGATCATACCTAATGGCTAATGAAAGAATCATGAGATATGGTCACAGAGGTTATCTTGGGCTGAGGTGGTTTTGCTATTAAAACGGATACTGGTTCTGTGTGCTTGGGAGGTGCTGTGAAACAGGCATTAGATTTACCTCTTAAGTTGAAGGTGAATGATTTTTTTAACTGGATAAAATATTATTTTATGTTAGTGAATTTGGGAGTTTTGTGGTATTTAGTGATAATTATGTAGGATTTTATGTTATTCGTGTAGATGAAAAGGGTGGAAATTAGGTACCTATGCTTGAGGGTCTTCAGGGTGGCGGGGGGAACATAATGGAGAAAGAGCTTGATAGAGGTCCCCTAACTCCCTTTGTTTTTTTATATTTGGAGGTGGTTTTCCTTACGAGTGTCAATCATTTTAGCCTTATGAAAAGCCTGAGAAGGGACATGGCACCCTTGGAGTTGGGAAATCACTTCGAACAACTCACAAATGAGGATCTGATTTAGAAGTTTGAGGAAAGACCGATTAGACCCTCCCTAGATGAGAAGAAGGTTTCTAGGATCTATTCATGTAAAGAATACGCTATATAAGAAACAAATGATGTTATTCATGGTGATAAGATTCCTAGTCCATGGATAATTTTAATATGGAAAGGCATTCAAAAGGAGAGAAAGGAATACTCCTTTTTTCACTTCGAAAGAAGACACATTCAGAAAAGAAGTTGATAGGGGAGAATATGGATATATATAGTCACCCTCCTAAAAAGGATACTTGTCAGCAGTTGAAACATGATGATCTTCTTGACCATTCATTGGAATTTCTTATTAGTTTAAGGGAAGAGGTTGTTACCAGGTTCTGTCACTCAATGCTACTGAAGAAGAAGCTTCCAAGATGATGGAGAGACCAATGAGGATGACACTCAATGAGGAGAAGTATTCATGGATCAACAAGAAGGAACTAATTATTTTTATGGGATTAAATAATGGTAATTATATCCATGAAGAGTACATCTAGTATTGTGACAAGTTGATGGTTCTGTTCTAAACTCTCTTAATGGATGTACCAAAAACCCAGGTAAGAAACATATCTTGGAAATTATTTAGGAAGACTGAATCTGGTAGTCTTAAACTATCCGTTAATGGTTCTTTTATATCGTTATGTGTTTGACCTCTTGGTTTTTCACTTTTTACATAAATTTGATTGAATAATAAAAATTATATTTTCATTCATTGAAATGCATGTTTTGTGATGACCCACATATTTTGTTTTCTGTATTATTAAGAAGATGTGTTATTAACCCTTTTTATAATGTGGATTTTTCGAAAATATTATTTTAAAACTTTAAACCCTCTATGACCAATATCTAGTTTAAATTTTGAGGATGAAATTTAATTATGTTAGGGAGAATGTAACACCAAAAATTTTAACGTAAGATCATTTTATTTAATAGCGTGCATGACAATAAAAACCAAACATAGAAAGGAATTGAAAATATTTAGAATTTTTGTTTTATTTTACATTAGAAATAAATTTAATATATTATATAGTTTGAAATTCACACAATAGTGAGTTATCATTCATCATAGATAATAACGAGGTTCTTTAATATCTGGTGTTATATCCTAAACCGAGGTTTACCAAACAAAAATATAATATTAAAATATTATTATTTAATATAATAATTTATAACCAGGCCATTAAATTATAATTTATGAATATTATTAGAAAAAATATGAATATATATTATTGATTTTATGTGTTAATAATTAATTATAAATAAATATAATAACCAATTTAATATAAAGGGGATATTTTTATAAAAATTATTATTATACAGAAAAGGTGTTTTATCATAATAAATAAAATTAATTAGTATTATTGAATTATATTAATTAAATATATATATTATATGTTCAATAAAATATTTTTCTCATTCATACAATATATTTTACAAGCATAATATAAGAACTAACCAAATTTTACACTTAAAAACATATATTTTTCTATAGGTATTTTTACCAGCTTTTAATGGCGCACATAATTTAAATATAAATTTTAAAAACTATTATAAATTTAATTTGAAAAAATAAACTTAATTTTTTAAATATAAACATCAAAATTATATAAGGGTGATTTTTTTATTTTTTTGAGAAGTTTCATATTTTGATGAATAATGAAAACAATTATTTTTAATTGAAAAATGCATTTTCATCTAATTTATATATATTGTCAAATTATGTTATGATTTTGTTAAAAAGTATAATTAGGTAAATTTTATATCATTTAATCCATTTTAGGTCATTTGGACAAATTTCACATTGAAATTCAATATAAAATAATTTCAAACTTTTTGATAATTTCACATTAAAAACCCTCCTTCATTGCCCATATTTTGGATTAATTTTAAATTATTTTCTAACACACATATAATTTGAATTTAAAAAAATGGGTTTCATATTTTGAATAATAATAATTTGTAATTTATAATAATTTTTTATTATTTTTTTACCAATAAATTCAGTGAAATTAATTAAAATTAATTATATTGATTAAAAGAAAAATTAGCTAAACATGGGAATAATCCTTCAAATTTATGGCTAAAATGACCTAAAAAGTTTTCAATGTTTCATTGGATGGAAATATTTCATCCATATACTTCTATTATATAAATAAATTCATTATATTAGGAACATTATGTAAGGTACATCTCTCAATAGTGTTTTACTTTGTATATTTACAAAAAAGACACCCTTCCTCCAATATAAAAAGCCTATCAAACCTCCCATTTATTTACACCCCTAAATAAATTTGTATAATCCAAAACATACTCAAATATTCTACCAACATCCATCCCCACCTCCTAGAATACTATTTTTTGAGGAAGGACGAACAAGGAAGTCTTTGATTATAAACCAAAAGGAGTTACCCGAATAAGATGCAACTTTCTTCAATGATCTATTTTGTTTCATTTAATTCTACACCCCTTAAATTACTTTTATATAATTATATTATAATAATAATAAAGGTACCTTAAATATTATTATTCTCCTTTATTATAGTTTTTATACCAACACTTTCACACACATCCATCAAATTGGCTACACAATCATTGTCATTGCATACGGCAGACAACCACCTCATGAACTGATGTCAATCTTTCTTCCATTAACACATTTATTGGTTGGAATAAAGATAGATATATATTTTATATACTGTATATATGATATTTATTATGTATTTATAATTCTGTAATATTTATATGAAACATACCCTTAGACTTCCCATTTTGTGGGAATACAATAACATTGTTTGTGGACGTGTAGACTACCGCCTTCTCAAAGCGATGTGATTCATTAATGCTAGTCATGGAATGTATTAAGAATGATTTTAAAAAAAAATATGTGACATATTTTACATAAATATGGTAATGAAATAATATTAGTCATAAATATCATTTTGTTTTCATTCTTTTAATTTGAAAAACAAATGGAAGTAGTGTCCATACGTACATATGGGATGTCGTCTCCTTGTTTGGTGAATTCCATTTCATATCTCCCAATTTTATGGATTATTATGAATACATAAGTAATTAATATATATGATATTTACATAATTTCATAAATTATATAGATTATTATATCATTATCTAATTAATAAAAACAAACGATAAAAAATCAGGACATTCTCAGAAAACAATGCAATTAACAGATGAAAAAATGAAAATAATGAAATATTATTAATAAACAGGTAATAATATGTCATAAAAGGATCATATATGATAACATATAAATTAATATGATTATTTTATAAGTTAATAACAATATTAAAACAAATATAAATGATGATAACATGAATTCACCCAAAAAAATTAAAGGTAATGGATTTTCATCTCACATTCTACATTAATCGGATAAATGTCATTTTCACCACATACTTATTTTTTGTGGGGTATTTACTACACATTTTGTTATATTATATCATTAATCCTTTTATATTCATGGTATTAAATGTTTTACATTGAAATATATCTTCCAAAGGGTTTTCTATGGAAAATTCCCAAGTGGTAAAAATTATCATTGCAATCTCACGGTATTTTGTGATTGTTAACTTTATATTGAAACAATCACATACTTATTAAACTTTTCCATTTTAAATTGCATTTATTTTAGATATACATATTTTAATGTGATTGTTATTATTATTTCAGAAACCATATTCCATTTTTACATTGAGTGTGTACATGATGGTTATTTGATTAATAGGGGAAATATTGGTAAATTCGTATCTTTGACTCAATATAGATTTTTGAAAAGGAAAATTGTACAAGAATTAAATCATTAATTTGATATATGTGGAAGAATGTGGATAGGTATAGAACCTGTGGTCTTGATTATAGATATCCCCTTAATATATCTGTAGTCTCATTAGATGAATTAGTTGGCCAAATGAAATGGGTTTTTACAAGATATATTAAAATTCATCTTGTGGAATATCATAATGGTAAAGGTATCAGGTACCTGTGAAACATGGTATCCAATAATCAAGTATTTACTCATTAAAATTCAGTTATTATTGATCCATGAGATATTCTATTTTACATTATTTATGTATTTATTTTCATTCTCAGTTTATTAGTTAAATGGAATTTGTTTCAGTTATTTCCATTGACATGTTGATTATTCCTTATCAAGTTGCTTAAATGGAAATTTTGTTCCATTATTTACATTTCCATATTGTTAATTATTATTGATTCATGATTACTGCTGATGTACACTTACCATTACAAAGCATTTTAGCTCCCCATTATTTTGTTTCCTTTCACCCTGATATGAAGATTAATTCTTTGAATGAGTTACAAGGATGAAATTTATTGGACTCTTTTATGTATTATTTTTTATTTTTTATTTTCCATTGTAATATGGGTATCATGTTTGTAATCGTGTTTTCCAAAACTTCTAAACATATCGGTTCATTAGGATTTTATTCCTTGTAATCATTCCAATGTAATAAAGTAAGGCCATATCTCTGTACATCTGGGGTTGGGGAGTTATAATAATCTTCTTATTTTAATTTTCAACTTATATTATGTAAGACCATTAGCATTATGAAATAACAATAGAAATAGAACTCATGCTCCGACCTAGTTCTTGACATGGTTCTCCACTTAGAGCACCCTAATCCCATGAGAATTCCAATCATCATTGGTACCCATCCTTATCATTGAAAACCACAAAAATTGAATTCAAACGTGTCATCCATACACAAACTAAGAACATACATTCTTTTCCACAGAATCCCAAGTCAAACTCGAATGCACCCATCATTCCATAAATGACACACCAGACATAGAATGAAACCATCCACACCCACATTGTGTGGTAACCCCAATCAGACTATCCTCATCCAACTCATCCCAAAATAATTGGCTCATAATTCCATTCTATATCCATCACACCTGATCATAATGAATTCACACCCAACAAAATTCCACAACCCGCTAACTTGACCATTGAAGCCATACGTGAACAACTTTCTAGAACCTCCTTGAACCTAAATACAATGCCTTGATTAATCATCCTCAACAAAAAATTTCACATTATAATACCCTATGGAACTTAAGCATGCGATAAAAATGATTTTCAATGGAATTATAATGACACTATAACTGATCAACGTCTAGTTCCACACACCTGTGACCCTTTCAGAATCAGGATCTCACCACTAGAACCAACACATCACTCCCAACCAAAAGAGTATCAACATCATCATCCTGATAAAGCAACACCAACTAACATATCCCATGTGCTCTTCACTTCCAACCTAAGAAATGGATGTGGTCATCTCCCTATCAGTAGAGAAACAAAAATAACATCAACCACTACCCATTCCAAACTCTCAAAAAAAATTCAGTATTCAACGACATCCAAACCATCCTAATGACTTACTCAAAAGAAGTTATTAGTGAACCTAAAACATACTTATCCACTAAAACTACTGCATGAGAACCATCTCCAATGGGACCACACATCAAACTACAAGGTTCATTTAAAAATCTATGCATTAAATCATTTATGTCTCATATTAACTGATATGATGTCAAGATATTTGTAATAATTGTCACTAGGTTAAGAGTAATATAATATTTTATCGATGAATACCACCAACACACATCCATTTCCAAATTTAACACTATATTTTGGGACATTTCAAACCCATCCAAAGGTCTTGGGCCTCCCATCCCCAAAGCATCTCATCACATTCACACTGTTTCTCTTCCTACTCATGGATTTCATCTCTAGTCAAGAACATAATTTGTAAACTCTCATAATATCCAATACACAAACTAAATTACATAATATGTTACCACATGCTCATGTCTCCAGACCCCAACAACACCTAACCATTTCATGTCCTTATGTAACCCAACCACTGATCCTATTTATAAACCGTGTGAGTCAAGTATCATGAAAACTTAGCTCAGAATCCCTATTCACTAGCAATATCTACCCTATATGAACATCTTACCCAGCATAGGCAACCCTTGGTATAACAAAATAATATTTTATTACATACATATTATATCTAAATACATTAATATACATTACTTAATAAAACAAAAATATGCATGAATCATATGGATTTAGTGTCTTTCGAATTTTGGAAACATGGAAAACTATTTCATAAAACATCTACCTCTTCTCCCGGTTATTCCTTCTTAACTAGAACCAGTTTTGAAATTTCACACTTAATAACATTCATCACATATTGGGGAAATTAAACATTAGAAAAGGGTGGGATCATATGTTCAGTAAGGGTAAACTAGGGTTATATCAATCATAATATATGCATAAGGGAATAAGAACATGAACATAACACAAGAGAATTATACCCTAAAAGTCAAAGATCAAAGTATTGATTCATGGAATAAATCATAAAAGTTCATAAGACATGAGTACCATTCTCAACATAGAAGCCACTAAACAGGTGCTTCGATTCAGGTTACCACAGGACCTCAAGTGCGCCACCTTGTATTCCAGATGTTGTTGACTAGAAGAAAGGGTCTAAAAAGTCATGTGGGGAGACTCTACCCTCTTGACCAGAGTAAGCCACACCAGATAAAAAATTAAATAGAAAAAAAATTAATAACCAAAGAACATGCATTCTCAACATCTCCTAAAACATGCAATAAACCACAAACCAGAAATAAATATTCAATTTCAATCAAACAGTGATAAAAGTGAAAAAAACACAAAATAAAGACAACATGTTCAGTCCACAAAATGGACCTGACTAAATGTTCGAAACCACAACCATGCACATCCCAATCCAAAATCAGCTCCCTAGAATAATGCCTCCTCCCTTGTCTAAACATGAAATAATGAATTCATCTTGGGTATCCAACGGCAGGCCGAGAAAGGTGTGAGTACAACTCATTAGGCCACCACCAATGGTGCATACAAAATATTCAATCTAAACATGTAGTGCATGAAAATAATAAATAAACACAAGTAAACTAAATAAAAATCATGTTTCTTAGGTAAAACATCATTAATTTTAGACTTTCTATCATTATTACCATTTTTGTCACTATTACCATCCTCATTATATAATACATATTCATTATGTGTTCCATGGGTTAAAAATTTACTTTGTCTAAAGAAGAGTCTATGGAAACCAATCACTATGAAAATGGTAAATTAATGAAGTCCCTATCTCACTATGGGTAGACACGGAACAAAAAATACATTTCACTTTCCCTAAAGCCTCAGTCTAGGTGATCACATCAAATTAACCTGTTAGGGGAATAGCTCTTTCATCCTCTTCCCTTACCAGTGCTTTTCGGGGTGGAGTTTAGAGCTTCAATCTAACTCGACCCGTGGGTGTATAACCTCAATTCAATACCAGAAACTACAAATCCATGTGCACATGATTATTTATTCATTCACCACACACATACCAAATCACAAATCATACTCAAAACAATCCACATAACCACCACAACCATAATAATCTACATGGGAATTAATATCATGTCATAACCCGTTATGAAATTTTCAAATCACATTACATAGCCCATTTCCCTTTATTTGGACTAAATCACTAAGAATATTAAATAATTCTCCTAAATTATCACATTTAAAATAATCATCAATTCAAATAAGTTCACACATTTTACTCATTCCCCATTTCATAAGTAATAACCCCTTATTCATTCAATGTACATCTCATAAGAAATTTGACGCATTCAGTTAAATCCAATTAACCCATTTATGATATTTAACAGTTTATATATATTGTATATTTAACACCTCCATCAAATTGTGATCCTTAACCCACTCACTCATTCTAATTTACATTTCATAACCCAAATAACCCATTTATCATTGATAAGCCTTAGACCATCGACCAATTACCCATTTACATTTCATATCTCACAAAACCCATTAGAATTGATCCGAACGACCCCTTATTACATTTTCCAAGTCTAGAAACATCAATCAATATTCCTATTTCACCTCAAAAATAATATATTTACTTATTATTCTTGGCTCTACATTATCACAAGTCAATTCCTTGTTTAACACTACCAATATCCGGGTTCAGGGATGTAAGTGCACCCTATAGGTGACCCTAGATTTGTGTAATCATCTATTAGGAATCCCTTGGGGATAATGAGGGGTTCAATTCACCATTTATACACTCATTTTACTAAATATAACCAAAGGAATAAAATGCACTACAATAGATAACCAAAAAAGAAACTAAACATGCATAAATCAACTCAACAATTATAGGAGACAACTTGTAGACCACATACTTTGAATAAAATGTTGAACACACTCTTAATCATGTAAATTGATCTGGAATCATACACACTTTGAATCCCAAACACAGATCTAGAATATAACACCCTTTGAATCCCCAAATAATCAATAATAAAAGGAGAATTACCCTTAGGAATTTTAGGACGGTTTGGTTCATCATTAGGGTTAATAGAGGAATAAATTAAGGAGAAATTGGGTGGGGGTCTAAAAAACCAAAGATGAAAAAACAATAATTTTTTCAACATTTAATGGGCTGTATTATTCACCCATACGGTTTAAAGAACCAGCTAAAAACCATGCTTAAGCCACGATCCTAGGGAAGATGGGTCACACAGTTACCCCGGAATTACCACATGGTTTGAATAACTATGCGCCAATCATGCATATTACCATTGTCCATGTTTTCCAGGTTTTCTCGGAAAATCCACACGGTTTACCTAATCGTGTGCCAACCATGTGCCTTGTATAGGTTGGATAGGTTTTCCTACTGTTTGTGTCCTGAACCCCTTAGAACACCCCCGAGCTTCCTTGTACACCTGGTGAAAATTTAATTTAAATATTGTAAGAGATTAAAATCAAAATTTATACAAGGAAATGACTCAATGAATTCTGAGATCTTACAACCACCTCTCTTTAAAATGTTTCTTCATGATCTGGTCTTTTTAAGTATTACTAATCTTCCAAAGTAAAAGATCTGGCCACATGGATTTCAAAATTGTCTGCCTCTCTCATGATTCTTCCTGAACATTACCATGATGCGATACACTCTGCCCAAAAGTACAACCATACCACACAAAACCTTCTAATTTTGATCTAAAATATGAACTAAATGCTTCTCAAGGACACATCATCCCCAAACCACACATTAACCACTATAACTATATATAAGCACCTAGAAAACACTACCAAAAATGAACCATAGTGAAACTTCATACACAAGATAATACCATTGGAAAAGATCCAACCAGTACACCGATGGTCTGATCCTCTTCACAAATCATAGCTCAAATCTCTAGGTTACATTGTACCTTATTTTCAAATTCTCTATGGTGACCAGAACTTGATATAATCCTAAAGAATCAAATGGACCTTCAAGAAACATTTCTTTACTTATGTTGATTTACAATTTGATTCCTGAATGTCTTGTTCCATAACCAATAATCCAAAACACTACCAAACACTCATGGTACTAAATGGGTCGAACCATATCCAATTTTTGTTACCGAGGAAAAATCACTATAATGGTACTTTCCCAAGTCCATTCAACATAAGACACTGGTCACAACATCAACTGACCACTCTCACACTGTGGTGATCCCCACCACACACTCTAGCATACCCCTCCACATTCTAATTGTTAGAATTTTCTCTAGAAAAAAGGACCATCAGAACCTAAACTCAACTTTTACAACACGCATAGAGTGGTTTTTAACTCATCACACACGAAAATTCATAAGGAATTCACTAGTTAATGATATCAACCCATATCTTTGAAACCACCCAGTAGGTCATTCAATCACTACTCGTTCCCAGTCTAAGAACATAACTTCACTCAAGTTTTCCTTCATTTATGTGATGCACTTGGCACTACAAATACCCAGCCAATAGTGGATCGTAATTTACCACATCTATTTCATTTACCATATCATGTTGTACCACCCCCATGTTTCTTACCCACGAACATCATTCTTCCACTATTTTCATTTACACCCTTTCCAACTTCCCAAGGCACTTACTGACTGGAGGCCTACCAATCCCATCCAACCTACCAACCGAGGTCATTGCTGACATCCAGTAGAACTCCACCACCATAAACACTACTATCCTTAAAACCATCATCGTACTCCTCCCCACCCATCAACAATTCCGAACCCAAGCACTCCTACCATCCATTATTTTACTAAAGACGATTAGGTTCTCATTAAAAACCCAAATTCCAACATTTTGAACAAACCTTTAACCCTAGAACACCAACCTAAGGTGGTTTATATCTCACCACATACATCCCATTATCCTATATGGGTTGGATACCCCCAGCTAACTTATCTTTGAAATACATAACTTCACTATTTACATGACACTACATCACATGGCCAATGTGCCTTTACACTTCAGGAAATTCATTTTTAACTCAGAGACTACTACCCTAGTATGTATCATATTTTTTATGGAGTTATAGAACCAAACATCCATTTACACAAATTGTGGTTACGTCATACCATTCCCTTCAATGGTTTTAACACATAAATATCAAATTTCCTTTAGAACCACCCAGTGCCTAAGATAATGATTGGCTCGTACAACCACCTCATCGAAGTCCCATCTAGCTATATTGAGGAACACGTTGTACCCATCATAGGTTTCACATTATCATCCCAATATAACAACATCAGCTTCATGCCCTGATCCACACATTAAAGAATAAAATATCACTCCCCACCTAAGGAGTGTCCTTATCACTGCTTTCCATGATCAATTCCATCCACCATGATTCATGATTCTTGAAAAGGTTGAACCCCCGAACAAGATAATGGTCAACTGGATTTTCCTGGAACAAAAAAACAACATAAACTTCTTACCATTCTTGGATCTTGATCATGGAACCTATGGAATTCATCAACATTCTAACCATTTTGAATACATCATCTGTACATCATTAATTTTTTACTTTCTATATTTTAGCTCCACATACAATCCCATGAATGAAAAACCATGATTTCCCACGTCAAACCCAAAACAAATTCATGTTTATAGGTTTAAATCTTGAGATTTCTTGGCGTACTAGGGATGATGTCAAGGTATTGATCCTGATCATAAATAAATAATAGTATTCTATGAATTTTTCGAATAACTCAACAAAAACGTTTAAGAAATGATGTCACCTTCTACTATGGGACACTATGACCTACTAAAAGTTCTAGGACTCCATACCAACACATATCTCATCATCACTTTACAACCTCCACTCAGGCAGAATTTCTAACCAAGACTCACCACCACTCCATGATCCTCTACCAAACAATCGTGAACAAACATCCCCTTTGGAAATACTTCCATCACACCACTAGATTTCTTCTGGCATTAACATGGTCATTAAAAATTGAAACATAATGGTCCACCATTCAATTAAAACCAACGGTCACTCATATATCAATGTTTCTTACTTTGGTTTGTAGGGGATGATAGGCACATATCCGAGTGACCTGGTCACCCATCCCGATTAGGATTACAGCTTACTAGGGAATGCCTACATTTGTACCTCATCTGAGCCCACAAGGTCTCACACATTCTTAAGGTACAACATTTAAACTATCCTTATACAACATAATCCAACCATCACCTGGGACTTTCCCATATCCCACTTTATATCCTATCTATTTCTCTCAATTCTTTAGCCCCATCAGACACAATGTCACGACCAGCCTTCACCAAAAGGAGGGAAGGGTCAGCATATTGCCAGGACCTTCCTTCTTTAAGTTGAAGGAGAGATAATGACCCCTGAGACCCACCTTCAATAGGTCCCAGAGTGGCGAATTACACCAAGGGTATAGAAATTTCTCACAAATGGAAGGCATTACCCATTTTTGTTTTATAAGGACGAGAGATAAGATGATGAAACTCAACAACACCAAGGTAGAAGAAAAGTAAAGCCAAAAATGTATAAACCATTTCCACATGCATGTTCCAAAAGTAAATCCACAAGGTACAAAAGGTGACTACAAAGGTAAGTACCAAAGAGGAAAAGCAATGACTGCAACTACCCCAAAGGTCCGAGCTAGTATGGTCCTGCGTGATCCCCGAAGTCCTCCTGGAAACTTGAAAGCAGTTTTATATATGTAGGGTGAGAATACAAGTACACTCAGTAGGGAAAACCAATGACTCTCATGAACAAGTGGGGGAACGTGCTAATGTCCTGTGAGAAAAAGGAATAAACCAAACACATGTCAAGGTAAACTATCCACCCAAGCCTCACCAAGGCACACTCCCCAAATAATGAAAGTATGGTAATATATATATTAAGAGCACATAGATGTTTGGGTACCCCATGCCACATTCCCACTGGTTATTGAGACATCCTACGCATCGGACCAATCCCGCCATTCTCACTGCAGTCCCACTGCCACACCCGCCCGCACACACCTAGGCCACAACCACACGCATTCCCACTGCTGAAATCCCGCCCGCACACACCTGGGCCACAATTGTCACACATAACCATGCTTGAAAACACCTAGGACATAACAACCATCACCACGCCCGAAGACACATAGGCCCGAAGATCCACCGCCATGCCCGAAGACACCTGGGCCTCATCCCGAAGACGCTTGGGAAACCACCTGCCGCACACACCTGGCCAACCATCACACTGCACCGCCCGAAGGTTCTTAGGCTAATAATGGACCTCAGGCCATCACATCCTTCCCGAATATACTCGGGCTATTCGGGAAAGGGAGTAGAAAAGGAGCTAATAACCAGCCACTAAGAATAGTGTTTGGAAAAACACCCTCCCCCATGAAATGGGGGTGTTCGGCACTAAGTGCTCAACTTGTGTGGGGCGCGAATAAGAAACAAAAAACTACAATTATAGATATAGGTAACAAGTACTCACCCAAAGATTTGGTTTTTCTAACTAGCCTACAGAACACAACACCACTGTGTCCAAGTCACAAGTCACGACTCTCGCCAACAAAACCCATCTGTTCGATTATTGTTTCATGTTCAATAACAATGTTTAATTAAGTTTAAGAACTACTGGGCAACTACTAGGCATAGGCACAAGTCTAGGAAAGTAAAAAATCAATCATCAATCATAATGCCCATACCTGGTTCTCAACAACAGAGGATCCCACCCCAATTCGTGATATAAACAAGTACCCACTCGGTCTTAAAACTGAAAACCACCGAATCCATACCAATAGGGAATCTCATCCCCAAAGTCACACAACCACCGAGAGTATAAAGACAGGGGATCCCATCCCCTCCCACATCTCCAGAAATCGGCCCGAAAAAGAAAACAATCAACTACCACCACCAACATAAGTCAGGGCCATGCCGGTATTTTTAGATTTAAACGACTTAACACAGTCCATGATTTCAATTTTTGTGGGTTTTAATCGGGGTTATCACAGAAGGATTGATCCTGGTGCCTCAATTTATTTGGTCAGATATACGTGATTAACCAATTTACATTTCACAGCAGGAGTTTACAACAACAACATGCCATTTAAAACATCAGCAGGGGTTCATTAGTGCACAAACAACGACCACCAATGGCCTCGATTTTCAGAAGACATAAGCCAGCACGACTCAATAGGATAGTCATAATATAAACAACAACAACGATCATAGCCCCCCCTTTCTTTATAGAATCCAGTTTATTATCTTCATTTAGGTCTGGTTTATCCAATTCTACAGAATAGAAGCACGCCCACCCCACATGATACACAAAAGAGAGATGCTAAAGAGAAATTCCCTACTTGTTGATATATGATCAACGTTTAGGCCGGGCGCGGAACTTTACGGATAATGATGCGGCGCGCCCGATGCACTAGAAGATGTTTGTGAAAATTCGTGATCGTGGAAAGGAGAAACCACAGATAACACTTAGTTTATAAGAGCCGCGAACAGTTGAGGTGAGAACGTGAAACCACGTAAGGCGCGGGGGTCATGGGTTGACTACGTGGCTCCACTCATTATTAAAGGTGGTGGTTTAAACCAACTCATTAATTGATTAGTTTTTTAATTAAAACTCTTATGCGCATTACGGGTCTTTAAAACATGCTCAAACAGGTCAAAATAGGGTTTAAAACCCTATTATCGCAAAAGGGAGTGCTACTGGAAATAACCCGAGGGGTAGGCCAGAGCCACCGGTAGCTGAGAGCTACAGGTGGGTGACAGCTACCGGTAGCTGAGCTTCTGGTCGGCTGAGCTACTGGTAGGCCGCAGCCAGAGGTATGCCGAGCTACCGGTAGGTCGAGCTACTGGTAGGCTGCAGCTACCAGTAGGTCGAGCTACTGGTAGGCTACAGCTACCGGTAGGCCGAGCTACTGGTAGGCTGCAGCTACCGGTAGGCTACAGCTACGGGTAGGCCGAGCTACCGGTAGGCTGCAGCTACTGGTAGGCCGAGCTACCGGTAGACAGAGCTACCAGTAGGTTGCAGCCACTGGTAGACTGAGCTGTCGGTAGGCCTACTACCGGTAGGCTAAGGTTACCGGTAGGCCTGCTACCGGTAGGATAAGGTTACCGGTAGGCCTACACCACCGTGATTCCCAGACCAAAAACCCAAAATGAGATTTTCACAAAGTAATGGACCCCAAAAACCCAGGCCATTACATCAGATGCCTCTTAAATGATTCTCATCCGCGAGAATCAAAACAAAACCATAAGGGAAGAGAGGTTCCAAACAACCACCTCGAAAGATACATCTTAAAAGAGAGCCCACGCTATCTAAAAAATTTCCCCACCAAGAACCAAGAAACATACCATGCCAAACTACCCGGGCATGTGGGTTGGTGAGTCCCCTTCCCCATGTCAAGATATTATCTGCTTTGGGCAGCACTGACTCGCCCACACGGGTTTAATCGCATCCACCTTAATGAGTCTTGATTAGGGGTCGGGTTCTCTCCTCCCCCATTGCCAGGGCTTTTCACACACAACAGAGGATAGAAAACGAGTACATTTCATAGCCAAAAACACAAAACATTCTACCACAACAAGTACAACAAGGAACAAACTCAAAACAACTCTGGGTAATGGGTACGCATCTATGCTTCCCTCTCCCATGTACTCTCCTCAAGCCCACCATGTCTCCACAACACACGAACCAAGAGAATTGTTCGCACACGAAGCACCTTCTCATTGCGATCCTCAATCATCACTGGTCTCTCCACAAAGGTCACGTCGTCCTCGATGTCTAGCTCACCCCAATCAAGGACGTGTGAATCGTCGTGCAGATACCAACGGAGCTGGGACACATGGAAGACACCATGTATCCTCAGTAGCGGCGGTGGAAACTCTAGCTGATAAGCCACCTCGCCGACCCGCCACAACACTTCGAAGGGTCTGATGAACCTGGGGGAAAGATTACTCCCCTTGCTGAACCTCCGCTGCCCACGCCGAGGGGAGACCTTCAAGAACATGTGGTCCCCAACCTCTAACTCCAAGGGCCTCCTCCTAGTATAAGTATACGACTTCTGTTGGTCTTGGGCCGCCTTCATCCTTTCTCGTACGAGATGAACCTTCTCTGTTGTGTTTTGCACCGCCTCCGGGCCAAAGATGCCTGCCTACCCTACTTTGGCCCAACACATAGGTGAACGGCATGGCCTCCCGTACAAGGCTTCAAACAAGGCCATACCGATGGTAGAGTGATAGATATTATTGTATGTGAACTCTACCAGGGGAAACTGTTGCACCCATGATCCTCCTGAGTCCATAACACATGCCCATAGCATATCCTCCAAGGTCTGGATTGTGCGCTCTGTTTGTCCATCTGTCTGGGGATGGAAAGCAGTTCTAAGGCATAACTGGGTGCCAAACGCATGCTGCAATCCTCTCCAGACTAGCAAGGTAAACCGTGCATCCCTATCCGAGACTATAGACCTCGGAACTCCATGCAACCGCACTACCTCATCCACGTAATTTCATGCCAATGCATCCATAGTACATGACTCCCTGATTTTAAGAAAGTGAGCTGATTTCGTCAACCTATCCACTACCACCCATATGGCATCGTATACCCCTTGGACCTTGGGTAGTCCTGTGATGAAATCCATCGAGATGTCATCCCACTTCCACTCAGGGAAATCTAGGGGATGCAGTAGGCCGCCTGGAACTTGGTGTTCAGCCTTCACTTGCTGACACACTAAGCACATGGCCACAAACTCTACCACCGCTCGCTTAACTCCGAGAAACTAGAACTCCCTCTTTAGTCCCTGGTACATCTTGGAAACTCCTAGGTGTACCGCCAGGGGTGAGTTGTGGAACTCACTGAGAACCTTTCCGTGCATCACTCTTGGAACAAACAACCATTCCTGGAAAAGCATCTGGTTCTGACCATCTTTGTCCAACCTTCCAGAGCATTGCCCTGGTCAACTCAGTCACGCATTACTTCTCACTCCGGGTCTCCCCACTGAGACTCCTCCACTTGTCGAAACATATATGACTGCACTACCATCTAATATAGGTAGCCTGTTCCACTATCCATCTTCGCATCCAGGTGTAAGGCGACCAACTCCTCCATTGCCTTCCAGGCGTCTGCCGACTCTTGGACCGCATTCTTCTGCGTCTTCCTACTCAAGGAATCGACCACTACATTGCCCTTTCCCTCAGTATGAGAGATATCAAAGTCATAATCCTAGAGAAACTCCACCCATCTCCGCTGTCGCAAGTTTAAGTCTCTCTGGGAGAAGATATACCTCAAGCTTTTGTGATCCGTGAAGACCACAAAGCGTTCCCCGATGAGGTAGTGCCGCCATAACTTTAGTGAAAAAACGACCTCTGCAAGCTCCAGGTCGTGGGTGGCGTAATTACGCTCAGGGGGTGTAGCTGCCTGGACCTATAAGAGATCACCCCTTGTTGCTGCATCAACATGCATCCCAGGCCCCATCCCAAAGCAACACAGAACACCTCATAGGCCACCCCTTATTCTAGTAATCTCAGATCTGGGGCACTAACCAACTTCTCTTTCAGATAGTTGAAGGCTGACTCGCTCACTCCACACGAAAACCTGGTCTTTCTTGGTCAGGGCTGTCAAAGGGGATGAAACTCGGGAGAAGTTGGGTACGAACCTCCGATAGTAACCTTCCAGCCCAAGGAAACTACAGACCTCTGCTACATTCTTGGGTTCTACCCCTGAAAAAACTGCCTCAAATTTTGATGGGTCCACCGCAACCCCCTTCTCAGACACCATGTTCCCAAGGAAGTGCACTTCTCATGTCCAGAACATGCATTTAGACAACTTACCATAGAGCTGGTGCTGTCAAAGGACCTCTAAAACTGTCCTCATGTTCTCTGCGTGGCCCTCTTCTGACCTAGAATAGATCAAGATATCGTCGATGAACACAACCACGAACCGATCCATGTACTCCCGGAAGATGGAGTTCATAAGCCCCATGAAAATAGCTGATGCATTCGTAACATCGAAGGGAATGACTACGATCTCAAAGTGTCCATACCTACACCTGAAGGTCGTCTTCGGGATGTCGCTCTCCTTCACTCTCAACTGGTGGTACCCAGACCGCAGGTCGATCTTCGAGAACCATCCTGCCCTTTTCCGCTAGTCGAAATGATCATCTATCCTCTGAAGAGGGTATCAATTCTTGATCATCACCTGATTCAGCCTCCTGTAGTCTATTCACAACCTGAGACCACCATCTGCCTTCTTTCCGAACAAGACTGGAGCACCCCACGGTGACGCACTTGGGCGAACATAACCCCTCTTCATTAGATCGTCAATATGGATCCGCAACTCTTTTAGCTCTGAAGGCTCCATCTGGTAAGGAGCCATCGAGATTGGTCGAGCACCGGGCTGCAGGCCTATCCCATACTCAATATCACACCGAGGGGGTAGAGTCGTCACCTCCTCAGGGAAGACGTCCATAAACTCAAGGACGATCTCTGGCACTTCCACCATTTCAGCATCTGCTGATTCCACTGTCAGCTCGGTCAACAATGAGGGGAGAGGTTCCTCTTACCTGTTTCCCTTCGGACTACTCCACTCGTCGTTGAAGGTAACACGCTGGCCATCCATGTCCGAGAACACTGCCCTTCTTCAGAAACAGTCGATGACAACACACAAAGAAAATAGCCAGTCGATGCCTAGGATGACATCATATGGCTGAATCTGTAGCAGAAGAAGATCCCTAACCGACTGATGTGGCCCTATCATCAGTCTACATCCCCGACAAACAATCAACAAGTTGGTCTGACCTTCGACTGGTGTGCTCAACACTAGGGGCACTGGAATTCTCTCCGCATATAAACACAAGGCACGGGCTAGACTGGGTGCAACAAAGGAGTGCGAAGCTCTGGTATCGAACAAGGCATAAGCAAGAGTGCTAAACAGACTGATCATTCCTCGAACAACCACTGGCCCTGCCGGAACTACTACCTCTATGGCATGCAACTGTCCATGCCCAGCTCCTCTACCCCTCTGCTGCCGGACACCTCCCTGACCACGCCCTAGTCGAGGTCCCTGAGGAGCGCCCTTAGGTCATCCTCCTCCTCCTACGTCTGCCCTCGGAGGAGCGGGAGCTCGCTGTCCCTGCTACTGCAGCAGGAATGGTCTGGCTGGAAGCTGATACTGGGGCGGGTGGTGGGGCGTCCACCACCACCGTACTACACTTGGTCCGGGCACTGACTCGGGAGATATCCAGGGCTCTCACAGATGAAGCACCGTGGTCCCGGGCCTGAAGGAAAAGGGCAAGGGCCGGGGGATCGAAACTGAAACTACTGCGGTCCGCTCCCTTCTTGTCAGAACCTGGAGGGTCCTGACGCTGGAGGCCTGGTGCTAATGGCCTTTCCCTTCGATGGTCCATGCTGGATTCCCTCTTGTGACACTCCTCTTAGAGAATGCATCCTCTCCACCACTTCGGCCTTCTTCTGGACCTCCATGTACATCGGCAGGGTGAAGGGGGTAACCGTATACTGGAGGGAGGGTCAGAGCGCCTCCTCTAAACGTCTTTCCCGAGACTCCTCATCAAGAAAGAGGTCCGGAGCAAAACTTAGGAGGTCCTTGAACATGATCCCCAGATCCCTCATGGACATACTCCCCTGCTAGAGGGAGAGTAGCTCCTGTCTCTTTTCTACTTTCATCGTCGAGGAGAGGAATTCCGCCCGGAACTCCCTCTCAAAATCCGCCCAAACCACCTCAGACTCTCTCCTCTCCCCCAGGTAAAGTGTCCACCACTGACGCGCCGCTCCCAGCATCTGGATGACGGCCAGAGGAACCCAGTACTTGTTCATGGCCCAAATCAGGCCGAAATCTATAACTAGCTCCTCTAGCCTGCCTTCCGTCTTCATGTCAGAGGTGCTGCCCTCATACTTCTCGAGGGCCTGTCGCTGGAAGGCCCGAAGATTCTTCTACCACTGGTCTTCCTCTTCCTCTTGATCAGCTCTCGTTCGATCAGCCAAAGTAGTCTCTGGGGCCTCGATCGCCTGTACCACATGTGGTCGCCTTCCAGGTGCCATAGCTGCAAGGTAAACAAGGAATGCCTAGGCCCAAGTAGTGCAGAATACCGTTCATAAAATTTCTTAAAAATTTTAATTTATCCTTAATTCCCAAGACATCCCAGAAACACAAGAACCCAAGTCATTATGATGCATGTACCTTTCCTAAGGTCTCTACCCTGCAATCAGTGTGGCCTCACTTGGTCATTCGATAGGTCCAGAGTCCTTGCGTAGGATCCCGGGGGCCCTAAAATCCCATGTCATAGCCAGTCTTCCATGGCCTAATTCACGCGCCAAGGTCACCCAACACTGTTGCCTTACCATCCCATGAAATCCTCACTGTGCCTAACTCCAGACTCCATCCTATCTCTCAACCATCAGCTCTGATACCATTCTGTCACGACCTACCTTCACCAAAAAGAGGGAAGGATCAGCAGATTTCGAGGCCCTACATTATTTAAGTTGAAGGAGAGATAATGACCCCTGAGACCCGCCTTCAATAGGTCCTGGAGTCGCGACTAGCACCAAGGGTATAGAAATTTCTCACAAATGGAAGGAATTACCCCTTTTTGTTTTATAAGGTCGAGAGATAAGATGATGAAACTCAACAACACCAAGGTAAAAGAAAAGTAAAGCAAAAAAAGTATAAACAATTTCCACATGCATGTTCTAAAAGTAAAGCCACAAAGTACAAAAGGTTACTACAAAGGTAAGTACCAAAGAGGAAAAGCAACGACTACAACTGCCCCAAAGGTCCGAGCTAGTATGGTCCTACGTGATCCCCGAAGTCCTCCTGGAAACCTGAAAGAAGTTTTATATACGTAGGGTGAGCATACAAGTAAACTCAGTAGGGAAAACCAATGACTCTCATGCACAAGTGGGGGAACGTGCTAAAGTCCCATGAGAAAAAGGAATAAACCAAACACCTGTCATGGTAAACTATCAAACCAAGCCTCACCAAGGCACACTCCCCAAATAACGCAAGTCAAGTAATATATATATTAAGAGGACATCAATGTTTGGGTACCCCGTGACACTTTACCAATGGTTATTGAGACATCCTACGCATCGGACCAATCCCACCATTCTCACCGCAATCCCACTGCCACACCCGCCCGCACACACCTGGGCCACAACCACGCGCAGTCCCACTGCTGAAATCTTACCCGCACACACCTGGGCCACAATTGTCACACGTAACCATGCCTGTAAACACCTAGGCCATAACAACCACCACCACGCCTGAAGACACCTGGGCCAGAAGATCCACTGCCACGCCCGAAGACACCAGGGCCTCATCCCGAAGACGCTTGGGAAACCACCTCCCGCACACACCTGGCCAATCGTCACACTACCCCGCCTGAAGGTTCTTGGGCTAATAATGGACCTCAGGCCATCACAGTCTGCCCGAAGATACTTGGGCTATCGGGTAAAGGGAGCAGAAAAGGATCTAATAACCAGCCACTAAGAATAGTGTTGGGAAAAACACCCTCCCCCATGAAATGGGGGTGTTCGACACTAAGTGCTCAACTAGGGTGGGGCATGAATAAGAAACACAAAACTACAAGTATAGATATAGGTAACAAGCACTCACCCAAAGCTTAGGTTTTTCTAACCAGCCTACATAACACAACACCACTGCGTCCAACCATAACGCACATACCCGGTTCTCAACAACAGAGGATCCCACTCCAATTCGTGATATAAATAAGTACCCACCCGGTCTTAAGACTCACAACCACCGAATCCATACAAACAATGAATACCATCCCCAAAGTCACACAACCACCGAGAGTATAAAGACATGGGATCCCATCCCCTCCCACATCTCCAGCAATCGGTCCGAAAAAGAAATCAACCAACTACCACCACCAACACAAGTCAGGGCCATGCCAGTATTTTTAGATTTAAACAACTTAACACACTCCATGATTTCAATTTTTGTGTGTTTAAACTGGGGTTATCATAGAAGGATTGATCCTGGTGCCTCAATTTTTTGGCCGGATATACGTGATTAACCAATTCAATTTTCACAGCAGGAGTTTACAACCACAACAAGCCATTTAAAACATCAGCATGGGTTCATTAGTGCACAAAAAATGACCACCAACGGCCTCAATTTTCAGAAAACATAAGCCAGCACGACTCAACAAGATAGTCATAATATAAACAACATCAATGATCATAGCCCCCCCCCCCATTTCGTTATAGAATCCAGTTTATTATCTTCATTTAGGTCTGGTTTATCCAATTCTACAGAATAGAAGCACGCTCACCCCGCATGATACACAAAAGTGAGAGGCTAAAGTGAAATTCCCTACTTATTGATATATGATCGACGTTTAGGCCGGGAGCGGAACATTACGGATAACGATGCAGCACGCCCGATGCACCAGAATCTATTTGTGAAAATCTACGATCGAGGAAAGGAGAAACCACGGCTAACCCTTAGTTTATAAGAGTCGCGGACGGTTGAGGTGACAACGTGAAACTGCGTAAGGCGCAGGGGTCGTGGGTTGATCACGCGGCTCCACTCGTCATTAAAGGGGGTGGTTTAAACCGACTCATTAATTGATTAGTTATTTAATTAAAACTCTTATGCGCGTTATGGGTCTTTAAAACACACTCAAACAGGTCAAAATAGGTTTTTAAACCCCATTTGCGCAAAAGGGAGCGCTACTGGAAATAACCAACGGGGTAGGCCAGAGCCACTGGTAGCTGAGAGCTACCGGTGGGTGACAGCTACCTGTGGCTGAGCTACTGGTAGGCCGAGCTACTGGTGGGATGCAGCCACCGGTAGGCTGCAGCGACCGGTAGGCCGAGTTACCGGTAGGCTGCAGCGACCGGTAGGCCGAGCTACCGGTATGCTGCAGCTACCAGTAGGCCAAGCTACCGGTAGGATACACTTACCGGTAGGCCGAGCTACTGGTAGACATAGCTACTGGTAGGCTGCGGCCACCGGTAGACCAAGCTACTGGTAGGCCTGCTACCGGTAGGTTAAGGCTACTGGTAGGCCTACACCACCATGATTCCTAGACCAGAAAACCCAAACGAGATTTTCACAAAGTAATAGACCCCAAAAACTCGGGCCATTACACACAAGGTATCTTAAGAATCTCACCAAACAACCCAACCATTCACAAAAAAAAGTCAAACTGTGTGACCACTCTCACTATAGGTGTCTCCTTCATAAGGAAGCACCTAACCGTGTTTTGGTCACCCTTTTCTTTTCTACCTAAAATTAGCATTGGGGGTTTAATTATTTATCATCCAAACGGAAGGGTAATACATCCAAACGATACAATTCATTGAATATAAACTTACACCAACTATAATAACTCAGGTTCCCTTCTAAAAGAACCAAGGAACAACAATACCATTTACTGGAACATAATGGTACTCATTATGCATAAATTCTACCACATGTTAATTCCCCATGATTCATATTCCAAGGCTCCTATAACACTATGCTAACATCCTATGAGGTCACTCTCGATTTTTCCAAAGGCTACTACTCATCATCACATCTCGAGTCTTGTCTTCCAAAAACCATTAACCTTCCTACCTAGCCCTCTAGGCCAATATGATCCTATCTAAATCCAAAACATCTATTTTTTCCTCATGAAATGAAGAGTACTGAAAAATCAATCGACCACCCTCACAGTTCACACATAAGGATTGAGAGATACAAACTTCTCAACTAGGGTTAAGGATAACAAGTCATTATTCCCTTTCTCTAGGCCATATACATAAAACCTTTTACAAGTTGCCACTCTGGGGTGGATCTCTTGTCCCTATTTTGGTGCAATGCTTCCAATGCACCATAACGAAACATTCATTCTAGGATTCACACAAAGCATACTCATACAAGCACATGGTCAACACAAACCTAGAACCCCCCCCCCAAATCTAGGGTCTCAGAACACAACTCGCATGGATTAGGCCCACTTTGGTTACCACATCCACAATAAAACACCTATCACTAATGATTCCAAAACCAAGACACTCATTCATATGTCCCAAATAAATCCCACAAGTGTCAAAAAATTAACATTATTAAGAAACATATCAAAATCTCATGTTCATATCCCTATCAGATGTATAATAAGGAATAATCTTTTACCCACCCATCCAGACACATCATGGTCTCATCCTCGGGCACCCTCACTACCCAAACCACCCATAAAAAAGGGCTGATAAACAACAGTAAGAATACACAATACAATTATTAACCTAATGTTCCATCATTCCACATTCTATTATGATGGACTTAACCATTTTTTAAACCCAATGGTTCACACCTTAAAAAAGTCTATTTACCAAAAATTTCAAAAACCCATAATCATTCAGATTCTTATTTTAAAGCATTTTCCTTAAAAAAACATCTCATGGGAGGTCCTATATGAGTATAATACATCGTAAAATACACTAAATTCCATACTCAACCCACTCCAAATACACTATCCCATTGGGAATCATCACATTTATAATACTACCCTCAACCATTACTATTTTGGTTCATTGTCAACATTGGGTAAGCCAACTATTCAAGATACCAGTCATTCATTAAAAACCAACATTTAAACCATTATCATTTTCACAAAACAATTATTTCTTCAATTATGAACCCTTCCAATTATGAATCTTGTTATAGAAAATATTTAATTCAATCAGATCCTTCATTATGAACAATTCTTTTACCATCCTACCATCACAAAATCATTCAATTCTAATCACCATTAAAAATTTAAAATTTATCACAACTATGAACTTTAAAAAATATATAAAATTTCTTTAATCATACTATAATTTCACCATTTATTTACATTCATTACATGTACCTATTTTCATTATATTTATTATAGAAAATTTTCCTTAGATTTTTTAAGAGTGTTATATGTATCTTACCTTTCACACACCACACACCCATCCTGTGTGAGCCTGTTATGATGCATGTCACCTATATCTCTAGGTTTCTAAAATGATGCATGAATGCACAACCACATGTTATTCCATCCATGAGAAAAATGTAACAAAATAGTCACATCACATAACAAGTGAATCACCCAATGGTGAAATTTCATCAAATTTAACAACACACAAAAAAATTACCATTACAACGCTAGGTGACTTGGGTTATCCCTTATAAATGGGTTAGATACTCTTAGGAATAATCCACCTTCTAAGAACCACACATATTAATCTCCTTTATACAATACCAAATAGTAATTACACATAGAAACCCTTTCTGATACCACTTTTATATCCCCCCAACACAAAATCCACTATGTCGGTGCATTGAGCTAGGTCCCCACATGCCCTCAAGAATGCCTCCTCATATTCCAGATGTTTTTGACTAGAATACCGGGTCTAAGATGTCACGTGGTGAGACTATACCATCTTGATGAGAGTAATTCACATTAGATAAAAAATTTAATAGAATAAACAAAATGAAATAACCAAATAGCATGCATAGTCAATATCTACTAAAACTGGGTACAAACCAAAAACTAGAAATAAATATTTCATGTTATGCTATCACTTCTAAATGTGTATAATAACAAAAAAATTAATTACTAACTGATGATTCCTCAAAATAGTCTTAACTCCAATTCTGAAACCTCATCCATGCACATTCCAAGCTAGTATCTATTCCCTGGTATAGTGCCTTTTTCCCTTTTCCAAAACATTAGCAATGAAATCTTCTCTGATACATAATAGAATCCCAAGAAGGGTGTGAGTAAAACGTGGTTGATGATAACCAATGGTGTATACAAAATATCATTTCTAAATATGTAGTCTATGAAAATAATAAATAAAAGAAAAGTAAACATAATAAAACTCAGTTTCCATTAGTTAAAAATATTCATTTTAACCCTTTGTATCCTTATTACCATTTTCATAACTTTTACCATCTTCATTACATAATCCATATTTTTCATGTGTTCTATGGGTTAGTCATTTACCTCATCTACATAAGTGTCTAAGGTAACCTGTAACACCCGAGACATTTATGTTATATAAATCATCAAAGGAATCTTTTTCTACACAACACTTGCTTGGCTTGCTTTACACGCAATCGCGACCTTCCTCGATAGCTTGCGTCGTACGCAATACCGAGTTTCACTTAACAACAATATGCTATTAAAACTAGCCGTTATGAATAGTAATAACCACTTTTTGAAATTTTATAAATTTTATTTTTCAAAATGGACTTCATTTTTGGACTCAGAATATCGAAATTAGCCTAGGGTGAAATTTTGGTATTTTTCTGAAAACATTCAATTTTTGATGAATAGTGAAACCACTAAGTGGTAGGTTAAAAACCGAATTTTGAATAAAACATAATTTTACCGCTTCTGTGAATGGAATTTCAAAAATCCGACAGACACGGTTGATATCAGTAAGTAAAATGTGGTTCAATGAGATAAAAATAATTTTTTGGTGAATAGTAACTTTTTACTATTTTTTACCGCAGTTAATAGTAAATAGGGTAACTAAGGGTAAATATGATATTAATATTACCCTAACACATGTCCTAATTCTATTGGACAAGTGTAATTCGACCAAAAACAAACTTATGAATAAAATATGACCATTTAGGCCCACTTGGATTATATTAGGACATTTATTATTAATTTATTTAAAGAAGGGTTAAAATAGTTAAAATCAAAGTTTAATAAGTAAATCATTTTTAATATGGGGTTATACATAAGATAAATTCTATTTTAAATATTCATTAGAAAGATAAAACGATTTCCTACATGACGGTATTTTATTTGTAATTTTTAGACATCAAATAAGTTAATTTATTTATGACACAAAGATGATGCAGTAATTATCTTATTAATGAAATATTGACAGAATTCATAATATAAATACCAAAATAAATGTAATTTAAGACTATTTATGAATTACACTAATTTTCTAGGTTACTATGATATATTATTGTTGATTTAATCAACTTTTTTCGAACATATAATTCTTTTACGACGTTCACAAAAATCATATATCAAATAGTGTCAAAATTGACACAAAATAGTTTTTAAATGAAATATTATATTATTAATTGTTATTTTATTACTAAAAATCTAAGTTTCGTCCAAATGACTTAGATAAGGATATATATATTAATAATAAACAATTTGGGGTTCGTTTGGCATGTTATAGTAAGTGTATTAACCATATAGTGAAAGAAAACAAAAAGACATGGAAAAAGTAAAATTATTTAACTTAGAGTTAAATCTAATTGATAAGGTTAAAATAATACACTAAACTTGTCTAAATTCTATTGGTTGACAGGATTTCGACCCATCCCCACTTTAGCTTCGAAATAAGACCCTTTGGAACCATTATAAACCGATTTTGACTTTAATATAAAATAATATTTTGAGATATTCCTAAGGTGCCCCTATCCTCCCTTATAAAAGGGCACCTCCTCCCCCTCCTCCTCACACCAATTTGAGCACTCAAGCTCGGCCAAACCCTGCAATTTTCTCCTCTCCACTTCCCTAGAATAATCCTAGAGGTCCTGGTCTTCTTCAAAGACCAATCTTAGTTCCCTAAGTGGAGAATTCAAACAGGCGTTCCAAAGAAGAGGTAATATCCATTACCGATCTTTTCAATTTCTTTCTTCTTCAACTTCTTCTTCTTTAGTTGTTTCATGATAAAGTAATAACATCAGTATTACTTACATACTGATATGTTATTATAAATATGAAACAACCCTAATTCACCTTCTATCCATCCTACGGAAAAATGAAATCACCGCGCGTGCGTACGTACGGAATACTGTCTCCACGCCGTGGTGTAATCTATTTTCCACCATCACTTTACAAGGATGGGTATAATGGTGTAATGAGTAACTATTTATGATTATTATAAATTAATATTGATACTGAAATAATATATATATACTCCAATGCAATTCCACGATCATAGGAACGATATCATCACTCGTGCGTACGTACGGAATACCGTCTCCACGATGTGATGTGACTCATTCTACATGATCATCATTACATAGTAATTATATAAATTAATTTAATGAATAAATATGATATATGTTACACTAATACCATTCTGGATATAAGGTATCTATAACCTTAATAGAAGAATAAGAATGTATTCGGCAAAACACGCATAAGAAGAAAAGGCAATAAAGACCCGAGTAACAAGTAACAATGAAATATTACTATCAAGAAGCTAAGAATATGACCATATATGATATCATATCAATATGTATGATTCTGGAATAAGTCAATAACATTATTTAAACCATTATACAGGAGATTCGGACACGTACAAAGCAAATTGGACCCAAGGTAAGGGAAATATCACAATCTCATTTTTATCCGAGATTGTTTATTCGTAAGTATTTACTGGGGTGTATTTTATCATCCACATCCATGTTTCTTCAATATGAAATATTATTTCCATCCACCTACAATTTTTTAAATCCATTTTTACCCTTCGGTGAGTTTTTAGTAATATTTATGAAAGGAATCTTTTGTCGTACGAGGTACTTTTTGACTTTTCCGACAAAAGTACGAAGAATGTTTTTTTTAACTTATACGGAATGAATGGATTTTGAAAACAAATTTTCCAAGAATATTCCTTTACATGTTTTCAAGTTTATTTTTAATCAACTTCTTTTATTTTAAAGTCGTATGACATGTTATGAAAGGAAAAATGTTTTTGAAGAAGAAAGGATATTTTCCTCAAGAATGAAGTTCAAGTATTTTATCAAAATTATTTTCCATCTAAGATAATAAAAGGGTTCTGTTTTTATCGCTATTATTACATGGATTTGATTATGTTGTGATGGAAACATTTTTATGAATTCCTTTATCTTATATGAATTGTTTTATGATGTCATGTTGTTTAAGAATCCCATTTTTATTACATGGGTTATGCTATGATGTATGGTTTATGATTATGTGGCACACATAAGAAAGGATTCATTATAAGATGGGTGGGACCTATATCTCCCTTCAATGCATTGGGTAAAGATTTTATATCTCATGAGATAGACATGGCTGGAACGGAAGGTTATTTTGGTTCAGTGATACAGGACTGAAACGAGGAGTGAACTCGGTTCAGAAAGGGACTTTGTCCACTAAGATAGTCTTGGAAATGAGTCATGACTAACAAGAAATGATTTTCCATGATTATGTGTGCATGCCACAAAGTTTAAAGTTTGATGTTATGATTATGGGGATCTCATTTTCACTTCTATGATTTATTTCATGTTAAGATATTATGATCTCTTTTGCAGGTTATGATTTTCAAAAAGATATGATATGATTTTTATTTCCTTTATTTGCCCTTGCTGAGCATTTGAGCTCACCCTTTTATGTTTTCTTTTCCCCAGGTCAGGAAGATGGATATTAAGTAGAATACACTAAAAGGGACCCTAGATATGATGAAATAAATGAGAGACACTGTAGAAGATTTATGAACCAGTTGTTTATGTTTCCCAGTTTCTAAAGACACTATACCTATATGGTCCTTTGTGGTTTTGTCATATGTTGTAATAAGAGTGCTTCAATTTTGAAGTATTAACAATGTATGTAAAGTATGGGTCGTTATAGTTGGTATCAGAGGAAAGGTATAGTCAACCTTTGGAAACTAGGATATGAAAGCCTTAGTAAGAACCCTAAGGATAAGTCTAAGCATAGAACACAATCTTAGTGTTTTAGAAATGGCCTTGAATAAACTAGGATAAGACCTTAAGCATGAAAATTTTATTCTTGAATTATGTGGTTTTCCTATTATAATTAGTGTTGCTCACACTATTCTTCTTGGTTTTGGTCAATGGCTGGAACCCGAAGGAACCGTGTTAATGCGGAATGCGATGGGCAATGCAATGATTGTCCCCCTGAGCAACCAAACGATATGGGATCTGGAATGCAAAATCTTGTAGCCATGCTCACACAACTTTCTCAAGCTATGAATCATGCAGGACTTCCAAACGAGCAATGGAAGGAGCAACATTCTGTTGAATCCTTCATGAGGCAGCGTGCACCTTCTTTCAGTGGGTCTACTGATCCATTAGTTGCGGAACATTGGATTAGTACTACTGAAAAGATATTTTCAGTTCTTCAATGTTCTGAACATGATAAAGTCATCCTAGCAGTGTATCGTTTGGAAGGAGATGCTGATCAATGGTGGAATCTTATTAAGAATACGAGGCAAAGGGATGAAATTGAGTCTATGGAATGGGACGAGTTCAAGAACTTATTTTTCAATAAGTACTTCCCTCGTATTCTCCGAATAAAGATGGAGAAAGAGTTTCTTGAACTGAAGCAAAGGGATGATGAATCTGTTGGTACCTATGAAGCAAATTTTACAAGACTTGCAAGGTACGCTTCTGGTATTATTATCCAACCTGAGAGTAAGATCGATCGATTCTTTAGTGGCTTAAAACCAAGTCTTCGAAGGGCGTTATCCATAAGGGACTTCAATAGCTACGAGGAAATCATTCGATGTGCTCTCAAAGTCGAGATGGAGATTGGAATAACCCATCAGTCACATGGGTTTGGTAAGAAGAGGAAGATGGAATTCAAAGAAAAATCTAAAGAGCACACGGAAAAGAAGATGAGCTTTTCCTTATTCTAAAAGTGTGGAAAGAAACATGGACGGAGTTGTCTTAAAGGGACAAGTAAATGTTTTAAATGTGGAAAGGAAGGTCATCGAGCATTTGAATGCCGTGATAATGGGAAGAAGATGTCTAATGACGCAAACAAAGGAAGGGATACACAGAATGAACCTACTACACTTCAATGTTTCAAGTGCAAGGAGATGGGACATTATGCCAATCAATTCCCAAATCCAAGGGTTGATGATGATGGTCTACTTCAACAAAATCTTAAGGCTAAAGACAAAGGAATGTCACATGCAATTTCTATCAGCGATGTGGAGTACGATAAAGAAGTGGTGAAAGGTACACTTACCATCCACTCTAAAGTAGAAAATGTTTTATTTGATTCTGGATCCACCCACTCTTTTATTTCTTAAATATTTTCTAAGGGTATCACCGTATTACCTCAACAATTAGATGTTGAGTTAGCTGTGACAACACCTAATGGCACAACAGTCGCATCAAAAGTTTATAATTCTTCTCCGATCGAAGTTTGTGGGAAAGTGCTTCCTGCAAATCTTGTGATCCTTCCTTTAGTGGAATTTGATGTGATTCTTGGCATGGATTGGCTTTCTCTACATGGAGATCATATCAATTGCCAAATAAGGGAAGTCACATTTCATATTCCAGATCAATCTACGATCGTATATCAATGCAAGGATGAACATAACCTTCCAGTGGAAATTTATTCCATCTTATGGGTATTGATTCCACTAAATGAAGGTAATTTATCTCAAATGGTTGATGAGAAACTCATGATTAAGAATATTCCCATTGTATGGGAGTTTGATGATGTCTTTCCGGAGGAATTACCGGGTCTTCCACCAAATCGTGAAGTTGAGTTTTCAATAGAACTCATACCGGGTGCATTGCCTATTTCAAAGACACCTTATAGAATGGCCCCAATTGAGTTGCAGGAATTGAAGAAGCAACTCCAAGAGAATCTTGATAAGGGATTCATACGCCCTAGTGCGTCACCTTAGGGAGCACTTGTTCTATTTGTTAAGAAGAAAGATGGATCAATGAGACACTGCATTGATTATCGAGAACTTAACAAGATCACTATCAAGAACAAATATCCTCTCCCACGCATTGATGACTTGTTTGACCAACTACGCGGAGCTCAATACTTTTCCAAGATTGATCTTCGTTTAGGGTATCATCAATTAAGGGTAAAAATGGAGGATATACCAAAGACGGCTTTCCGTACAAGGTATGGACACTATGAATTTATAGTGATGCCATTTGGTCTTACTAATGCCCCTGCTATCTTCATGGATCTAATGAATAGAGTCTTTAGAGACTATCTTGATCAATTTGTGGTAGTCTTTATAGACGATATTCTTGTATATTCAAAGAGAAAGGAAGAGCATGAAGATCACTTGAGAATTATATTGAAGACCCTGAGAAAGGAGAAGCTTTATGCCAAATTTAACAAGTGTGAATTTTGGCTTCAAAAAGTTGCATTTTTGGGTCACATAATCTCAAAAGAGGGGATATCTATGGATCCAGCAAAAACAGAGGTTATCGAAAGATGGTCGAGACCAACAACAGTAACTGAGATTCGAAGTTTTCTTGGTTTGGCTGGATATTATCGACGTTTTGTAAAAGATTTTTCACGATTATCTAATTCACTCACCAAGTTGACTCGGAAAGGAGTTAAGTTTGTCTGGACAGAGGAATGTGAAGAGAATTTCAAGGAGTTGAAAAGAAGGTTATCCAGTGCACCTGTGCTCACACTGCTTTGTAGTGGAGAAAGGTTTGTGATCTACAGCGATGCATCCAAGAAGGGATTGGGGTGTGTTCTTATGCAAAATGATATGGTGATAGCTTATGCCTCACGATAGTTGAAAATCCATGAGCAAAATTACCCAACACAAGATTTGGAGTTGGCTGCGGTAATCTTTGAATTAAAGATTTGGAGGCATTACCTTTATGGTGAAAGGTGTGATATTTATACTTATCATAAAAGTTTAAAGTATATTTTCACACAAAAGGAGCTGAATATGCGCCAAAGAATATGGTTGGAGCTGATTAAGGATTATGACTGCTCAATCCATTACCACCCTGGGAAAGCAAACAAGGTGGCAGATGCATTAAGTCGACAAGACCATGCTAGTTTATCCATGATGAGGATCACAAAAGATCCAATATTTATGTATTTACAAAGGATGGATCTTGGAATTATAATGGAAGGGGAAAAATCTTATCTTTCTCAAATGAATGTTCAACCATCTATACATGTGAAGATTAAATAGGCACAGAAAGAAGATGTCGAGTTACAAAAGAAGGTGAGAAATGTTCCTGAATTCAACCTTCATTGTGATGGGATAATAAAGTTCAGGAATCGGGTTTGTGTTCCTTCCATCCCCGAATTAAAGAAGGAGCTGCTGGATGAGGCTCATAGTTCTTCATTCTCTATTCATCCTGGAAGCACGAAGATGTATAGGGACCTGAAAGAGTACTTCTGGAGGGATGGCATGAAAAGAGATGTTGCTGAATATGTCTCTCGATGCTTGGTTTGTCAACAAGTTAAAGCTGAAAGACAAAAGTCTAAGGGGATGTTACAACCATTACCCATACCCTAATGGAAATGGGAAAACATCACTATGGACTTTGTCACAGGACTTCCTAAAACATCCAAAGGAAATAATGCTATCTGGGTCATAGTTGATCGTCTTACAAAGTCTGCACACTTCATTCCTATTAGAGTGGATTTCTCTCTAGATCAGCTTGCCAGGATATATGTAAAGGAAGTGGTAAGATTGTATGGAGTACCACTTAATATTATATCTGATCGGGATCCGAGATTTACCTCGAAGTTCTGGTGAAGTCTTCAGCATACTCTGGATACAGAGTTGAGTTTCAGCACTGCTTATCATCCCCAGACAGAAGGTCAGTCTGAGAGAACAATTCAAACCCTAGAAGATATGTTGAGAGCTTGCTCTATGGATTTCAAAGGAGGTTGGGATCAACACCTACCTTTGGTGGAATTTTCTTATAATAATATCTTTCACTCCAGTATTCAGATGGCCCCTTATGAAGCTCTCTATGGAAAGAAATGCAGGACTCCAACTTGCTGGGATGAAGTTGGGGAAAGAAAGCTATTAGGACCTGATCTCGTTGATGAAATGGAAGAAAAGGTCAGATCTATTCAACAACACATAAGCGCAGCTCAGAGTCGACAGAAAAGTTATGCCGAAAACCGAAGAAAAGACCTAGAGTTTGAAGTGGGTGATAAAGTGTTCTTACGAATATCTCCCTGGAAGAGGGTTATGAGATTTGGAAAGAAGGGGAAGTTGAGCCCTAGATATATCGGTCCTTTAGAAATACTGGATCGTGTTGGGAAGGTAGCTTACCGATTGGCGCTTCCACCGAATCTCTCTCAAGTTCATGATGTGTTCCATGTATCTCTCCTGAGAAAGTACATACCAGATCCTTCACATGTACTCAACTCAGAAGTTGTACCGTTGGAGCAAGATCTTTCTTATGAAGAACAGCCGATAGAGATTCTGGGTCGTAGCGAAAAAGTCCTATGAAATAAGACCACTCGATTGGTGAAAGTTTTATGGAGGAACCACCAACTTGAAGAAGCTACATGGGAGCTTGAGGATATGATGAGGGAGAAGTATCCTCGTCTGTTAGTTACAAAGTGACGAATTTCGAGGGCGAAATTCTTTTTATGGGGGGTAGAATGTAACACCTGAGACTTTTATGTTATATAAATCATCAAAGGAATCTTTTTCTACACAACACTTGCTTGGCTTGCTTTACACGCAATCGTGACCTTCCTCGATAGCTTGCGTCGTACGCAATACCGAGTTTCACTAAACAACAATATGCTATTAAAACTAGCCGTTATGAATAGTAATAACCACTTTTTGAAATTTTATAAATTTTATTTTTCAAAATGGACTTCATTTTTGGACTCAGAATATCGAAATTAGCCTAGGGTGAAATTTTGGTATTTTTCTGAAAACTTTCAATTTTTGATGAATAGCGAAACCACTAAGTGGTAGGTTAAAAACTGGATTTTGCATAAAACATAATTTTACCGCTTCTGTGAATGGAATTTCAAAAATCCGACAGACACGGTTGATATCAGTAAGTAAAATGTAGTTCAATGAGATAAAAATAATTTTTTTGGTGAATAGTAACTTTTTACTATTTTTTACCGCAGTTAATAGTAAATAGGGTAACTAAGGGTAAATATGATATTAATATTACCCTAACACATGTCCTAATTCTATTGGACAAGTGTAATTTGACCAAAAACAAACTTAGGAATAAAATATGACCATTTAGGCCCACTTGGATTAGATTAGGACATTTATTATTAATTTATTTAAAGAAGGGTTAAAATAGTTAAAATCAAAGTTTAATAAGTAAATCATTTTTAATATGGGGTTATATATAAGATAAATTCGATTGTAAATATTCATTAGAAAGCTAAAAAGATTTACTACATGATGGTATTTTATTTGTAATTTTTAGACATCCAATAATTGAATTTATTTATGACACAAAGATGATGCAGTAATTATCTTATTAATGAAATATTGACAGAATTGATAATATAAATACCAAATTAAATGTAATTTAAGACTTTTTATGAATTCCACTAATTTTATAGGTTACTACGATATATTAGTGTTGATTTAATCAACTTTTTTCGAACATATAATTCTGTTATGACTTTCACAAAAATCATATATCAAATAGTGTCAAAATTGACACAAAATAGGTTTTAAATGAAATATTATATTATTAATTGTTATTTTATTCCTAAAAATCTAAGAATCGGCCACATGACTTAGATAAAGATATATATATTAATAATAAACAATTTGGGGTTCGTTTGGCATGTTATAGTAAGTGTATTAACCATATAGTGAAAGAAAACAAAAAGACATGGTTAAAGTTAAATTATTTAACTTAGAGTTAAATCTAATTGATAAGGTTAAAATAATACCCTAAACTTGCATAAATACTTTTTGTTGATAGGATTTATACCCATACCCACTTTAGCTTCTAAATAAGACCCTTTGGAACCATTATAAACCGATTTTGACTTTAATATAAAATAATATTTTGAGATATTCCTAAGGTGCCCCTCTCCTCCCTTATAAAAGTGCGCCTCCTCCCCCTCCTCCTCACAAAACTTTGAGCACTCAAGCTCGGCCAACCCCTGCCATTTTCTCATCTCCACTTCCCTAGAATAATCCTAGAGGTCCTGGTCTTCTTCAAAGACCAATCTTAGTTCCCTATGTGGAGAATTCAAAGAGGCGTTCCAAAGAAGAGGTAATATCCATTACCGATCTTTTCAATTTCTTTCTTCTTCAACTTCTTCTTCTTTAGTTGTTTCATGATAAAGTAATAACATCAGTATTAATTACATACTGATATGTTATTATAAATATTAAACAACCCTAATTCACCTTCTATCCATCCTACGGAAAAATGAAATCACCGCGCATGCGTACGTACGGAATACCGTCTCCACGCCGTGGTGTAATCTATTTTCCACCATCACTTTACAAGGATGGGTATAATGGTGTAATGAGTAACTATTTATGATTATTATAAATTAATATTGATACTGAAATAATATATATATACTCCAATACAATTCCACGATCATAGGAATGATATCATCACTCGTGCGTACGTACGGAATACCGTCTCCACGATGTGATGTGACTCGTTCTACATGATCATCATTACATAGTAATTATATAAATGAATTGAATGAATAAATATGATATATGTTACACTAATACCATTCTGGATATAAGTTATCTATAACCTTAAAAGAAGAATAATAATGTATTCGGCAAAACACGCATAAGAACAAAAGGCAATAAAGACCCGAGTAACAAGTAACAATTAAATATTACTATCAAGAAGCTAAGAATATGACCATATATGATATCATATCAATATGTATGATTCTGGAATAAGTCAATAACATTATTTAAACCATTATACAGGAGCTTCGGACACGTACAAAGCAAATTGGACCTAAGGTAAGGGAAATATCACAATTTCATTTTTATCCGAGATTGTTTATTCGTAAGTATTTACTGGGGTGTATTTTATCATCCACATCCATGTTTCATCAATATGAAATATTATTTCCATCCACCTACAATTTTTTAAATCCATTTTTACCATTCGGTGAGTTTTTAGTAATATGTATTAAAGGAATCTTTTGTCGTACGAGGTACTTTTTGACTTTTCTGACAAAAGTACGAAGAATGTTTTTTTTAACTTATACGGAATGAATGGATTTTTAAAACAAAATTTCCAAGAATCTTCCTTTACAAGTTTTCAAGTTTATTTTTAATAAACTTCTTTTATTTTAAGGTCGTATGACATGTTATGAAAGGAAAAATGTTTTTGAAGAAGAAAGGATATTTTCCTCAAGAATGAAGTTCAAGTATTTTATCAAAATTATTTTCCATCTAAGATAATAAAAGGGTTCTGTTTTTATCCCTATTATTACATGGATTTGATTATGTTGTGATGGAAACATTTTTATGAATTCCTTTATCTTATATGAATTGTTTTATGATGTCATGTTGTTTAAGAATCCCATTTTTATTACATGGGTTACACTATGATGTATGGTTTATGATTATGTGGCACACATAAGAAAGGATTCATTATAAGATGGGTGGGACCTATATCTCCCTCCAAAGAATTGGGTAAAGATTTTATATCTCATGAGATAGACATGGATGGAACGGAAGGTTATTTCGGTTCAGTGATACAGGACTGAAACGAGGAGTGAACTCGGTTCAGAAAGGGACTTTGTCCACTAAGATAGTCTTGGCAATGAGTCATGACTAACAAGAAATGATTTTCCATGATTATGTGTGCATGCCACAAAGTTTAAAGTATTATGTTATGATTATGGGGATCTCAATTTTACTTCTATGATTTATTCCATGTTAAGATATTATGATCTCTTTTGCAGGTTATGACTTTCAAAAAGATATGATATGATTTTTATTTCTTTTATTTGCCCTTGCTGAGCATTTGAGCTCACCCTTTTATGTTTTCTTTTCCCCAGGTCAGGAAGATGGATATTAAGTAGAATATGCTAAAAGGGACCCTAGATATGATGAAATAAATGGGAGACACTGTAGAAGATTTTTGAACCAGTTGTTTTTGTTTCCCAGTTTCTAAAGACACTATACCTATACGGTCCTTTGTGGTTTTGTCATATGTTGTAATAAGAGTGCTTCAATTTTGAAGTATTAACAATGTATGTAAAGTATGGGTCGTTATATAACCAATCACAATTCATAGGGGAAAAATCAAGTCCCTATCTCACTAGGGGTAAACACATCACAACAAATACATTTCCCTAACCTCTAAGCCTTAGTCTGAGTGGTCTCATTGAATGATACAATTAGGGAAATATATCCTGTATCCCCTTCCCTAACCTTAGCATTTTGGGGTGGTGCATAGATCCTTAGTCTAACTTAACATGTGGGCGTAGAACCTCATGCCATTACCCTGCACTACCATGACATGTGCACATGCTTATTTTTATATTCACCACACATATTCAAAATCACAAGCCATAATCCATATAATACACATAAAAATCATAACCATAACAATAAACATGTGAATTAATATCAACATATTACCCATTAACACGTTTTACAATTACTTTATATATCCCATTTTGATTTATTATTCCTAACTCACTTTGAATAATATATAATTCCCATACATTATCACATTTAGCATACTCATCAATTCCATTAAGCTCACATATTTAACTCATTCCTCCTTTCACAAGTAATAACCCCCTTAGGTATTTTGTGTACATATCGTAAGCCATTATTCATATTAACTTTAATCCAATTAACCCAATTAGTATATTTAACAATCTATATCCATTATCAATTTAACAATTCCATCAAATTACACGCCTTAACCCATTCAATAATTCCAATTTATATGTCCTAACCCAAATATCCCTTTTATCATTCGTAAGACTTAGCCTATTAACTAGTTACCCTTTTTTATTTCATAGCTCACATAACCCATTATCATTCAACCAAAAAAACTCATAATGATATTTTATATGTCCAGAAACATCTATCAATATTCCTATTTCAACTAAAAGTAACATATTAACATGATATTCATGGTTCTAAATTATCACACATCAATTCTATATTTCACACTACCAATATTAAGATTCGTGAATGTATGCTCCCTCCATGGGTGGCCCTAGATCGGCCTAATCATCCTCCATGCATTCCACTGGGATTTTGAGGGGTTCAATTCAATATTTAAACACCCATTTTACCAAATATCACCAACGACATCAAACTCACAATAATAGATAACCACAAATGAAACAAAAGATATAAATATCAACTCAAATACTATCGGATATTACTTATAGACCACCTACCTTGAATCTAATGATGAACACACTCTTAATCATGGCCATAGTTTTTCATTCAGACACCCTTTAAAGCACCAATCTAGATTCTTCTAGAAAAAGATGGTTTTAGGGATTCAGAAGAAGATGGGAGTAACTACAAACCCTAATCCAAATAAAATGAAGAAAGTGGGAGATTAGACATAGTTAGTTGTTCGATTTGCAACCAATAGCATCCTTAAAGTCTATGAATCAATGGAGAACCACCATTGTGATTCTTGGGATGATTTTGTTTGTCCCTAGGGTTGATAGAAGAAAAAATGAGGGAGATATCTGGTGTGGATCTAAAAATCACAAGATGGAAAAACTGAAATTTTTGACATTTTTAATGTGGTGCATGGTTTACCCGCACGGTTTTCCAAACCCCGTGCAAGCCACTATCTAAGGGATGATGGGTCTCACAGTTACCTTGGAAGTCTTACACGGTTTTCTAAAACATGGGCCAACCATGTGTATTGCCACTATCCATGGTTTTATGGTTTTCTTGGGAAGGACGTGCAGTTTACATAGTCGTGCACCAATTGTGAAGCTTGCACAGGTTGCCCCAATTTTTCCTTTTTCATGCCTTTAAACCCTGAAAACAACCATGAGATATCTCATACACACGGTGAACATTTAATTAACAAATTATAAGGGATTCAAATATACATTTAAATAACAACATACCTCTATGAAAACTATGATCTTACACATAAATCATAAATTAATCAAATAATATAATATCTAACAGAATAAAATTCACATGAAACATGAAATTGTGGCATACACATTAAATTATATCATGTTGAACATGTATAAATAGGATCAAGTTCAATTCTTAAGTTAAGGACATGAAACCAGGATCTTGAAGAAACTTATATTAATGAAAAAATATCAATACATAATATTATAAAAATGAAAACCTTGTACAAATTTAGAATTATGATCGTGAAATTAGTTTCATGCCTAACACATTCACCTCAATAGGTATCCATATTTACCCACCGTATTGGAGGGAGGTATTGGTCCCACTCCTAATTAGTTATAATGTATCCACCATTATTTTTAATTACGTAACCACAATCACATAATGAATACCAAAAACATGTGTTCCACAAGAACATAAGTCATTCATCATATGATAACCCATTTAAGGAAATGAGTTTCATAAACATCTCATCATAATATAATTCAGGTAAAGGAAATTGGATTCATTAATTTCATGTCACCAAAAACATAGACAATCCAAAAAATAAAATAGTATAGTATCGGTGAAAAATATCCCCAGTAAATCCCAAGTAACATAAAATAATGTTATATTATATGGAAAGTAGTTTTAATATATCCCTTGAAATAATTATTGAAAAATAAAATTTCCAATTTCAAATCATTTATTTTTTATGATCTGTAGAATTATAAATGAAAAAATACTATTTTATAATAACATTGTAATACATAAAAGGATACATCAAGTCATCAATGTTTCATGATTCTAGGAGAATCTTATCAGGCCATATAACATAAAAAACATTCCTTTGGTATTTTTTTCAAAAAAGTGACAAATAAACCTCGATTAAAAAATTTCAAAAGGATTCCATTCAAAAAAATTAAAAAAAGTATAACATGATTGAAAGTGTATTTAAAAAATATAAATATAATATTAAAAAAATTGAAAAGAATTTTATAAAATATGAACATGTAAGAAAATAGTGATTTAAGGAATGATTTTAAAAGTTAATTTTTATAAGAAAGCCCCATTTATATATTATTTAATTGAAGTGAGAATTAATAAATTAACTGATAATGTTTATTCACTATAAATCCACATAAAAATTGGAAATACAACATATGATATTAAACATAAATTTAACCAAAAATCTTGGTAATACATAATTAAAGAAGTATAAGTTTCACCGAAATAATGGAAATTGGATTATGAATTCCCATACCACTTTATAATCAGTTGAATTGAATGCCCCATAAAATTAATTATTATCCAATGAAACATTGAATAAAATTAATATAATAAAATTCATGATATTATATATAAAATGGTATTATATACACCGCAAAAAAGAAATAAGTGGTGAATAAGGTGTATATCTCAGAGAAGATAAAGTGATATGAGACACCCTTATCTCAGAGTTACCTTTCATTTTTCATATATTAATCTCTTATATAGAATGTTTATAGGATGTTATTAATTCATTATAGGACTATTATCATATTTATAAAACCTTATATGATACTTTTATAATATATTACAACTCATTCATTAATAATATTGCATGCTTTTCATTGTTTCATGTGTGTTTATTTAATGGTTTCATGGTTGGTTCACTTGTATATAATTATAGGTTTGATTTTCAAATAGATATAAAACAACATAAGTGAAATAAAATGGTACTAATGAGTTTCCATAAGTATAAATGATCCCATATATCATTTTAATTTCTTATATGACGATTATTTAGTAGATAAAATGTTAATGATTAATGTTTAGTTTAAATTGGTGATTTTTCCAACCATCAAAAACTAGTTTTGATTTATTTAATATTATATCTATATATTAGTTCCAAAAAATAAATAGGATATATTATAACTTTTAAAATGTGATTTAACTAGACTAATATTTTATAAAAATTCTTGATGGCTATAAAGGAAGAAAATCATTATTCATAGAGACGATTGACCGACATAATTTGGACAATGGTTTTGTTTCTTTGAATAAGAGGATGTAAGGAAAAGTATGGAAATAAAATATTCCTTTAGAAAAATAACACTAAGGTTTATAAATGATAATTTATTTATTATGACTTTTTGGATTATGGAGTTGAGGATATGGTAGAGAAATAAAATAAATTAGGGGAGGTGGTTTGAAAAAATTACCTATTAAATATCACGTCCTTTAGGGATCCCTTAAAGACCTTGAAATTGGTATTTTTTAAGACCATATAAACTTTTGCTTGGTAAGAGTGGAGAAAAGGGGTTTTGGAATAAATTTAACGATATTAAATGCTTTTGAGGAGAAAGGGGTGGTGAGGAGTGGTATTTATACTTGAGGATGAGTGGTTTAATGGGATTAAATAATAATTATTTAATATTTTAAGACAATAACATTTTTGTGGAATTAATTCCAACAATTAGTATTGATAATTAATTTTTTAAATAATAATTATGGTATATAAACAAATAAAACACCCATTTAATTTATTTTTTATGTATTTTAAGAATTTAACTTTTAACTTTTACCTGTTTCATTATTTTACGTATACAATAGTAAATATTTTTTTCTCATCGAAACATTTTTCTGTATAAAAAATAAAAAATACCTTAAAAATTAATTTGGGACATATGATTACAAATATTTAATCCATTTTTACAAATTTAATCCACATAATTGGAAAAATTATACATAAAAAACCTTGTAAATGCAATGAAAAAAAGGGTTTTCAAGAAGAGAACGTTTCAAGAAAATATTTATTTTATATTAAATCTGTGACTAATAATTATCATTGTATAAAATATAAATTAATATTTAATTATATACAATCTATAAATTTCATTTAAAATATTCCATGTTATATATTATTTTTATTAATTAATATAGAGAATCATTAAGCACTTGAAAAGATTTTTCTGAAAAATCTCATTTTTAAACCCAAAAGTAAAATTATACTAAAATAAAATTTAAAGTTGAATAAAAATAACTTAATTTGTTAAAATATAACTAAATAACAATTATAAATATTTATATTCTATTAAAAAATAATCATATTTTTAATATCTTAATTTATTTTATTTAAATAATATTTTTACAAAATCAGTATTTTCCCCTATTCAGTAAAAAATAGTCTTTTTAGAAGATTCTAAAAATATCTTCCTAAGATAATTATAAAAATATGAATCCTAAAAAAATTTAATTTTATCAAATAAATTTTCTAAAATTTTCAAGATAATTTATATTAATTTTCTCATAGAAAGCAATAAAATTGTTCAAAGAAAATATATATTTGGAAAACAAAATGGTTTTTCTAAATATTATGTGTTTTTTTAATAATTGTCAATTAATAAATTACTAAGGTTTTGAACAATTTTATATTTCATAATATTGTTCATTATATTAATTTACACCAATTTAAGAGCATTGTTATAATTTTTTTGTTAAAATAATAACATTTTGGATATTGATTGACCTTAATGTTATGTGAAACATATGCTCTTTAAGATATTTAATTTATTTAAAAAAATCATTAAATATTAAGGTGTTATATTCTACCCCCCTTAAAATAAATTTCAACATCAAAATTATTCATTTGGATGGAAACAGATGAGTATATCTCTTTTTTGTCACATCCTTAGGTTTCTACATAACATCCTTGGACTGGTAGTTTCACCACAAAACATTAAGTAGGTGACTGGTCTAGTTTTATTGAACATTATATTTATGATGCAGAATATATATCAGTTGTTATACATAAGAAACATCTTACTCTAGTGGTACAAAAACTAATTTCAGTTCAGGTGTTGGATCATGTATGTACATACTTGGGATAGATACATTGAACACATCAAGGACCAGAGAGAGATTTGGTGGAAGTTCCAATTGATATACTATGGTCCACATATCATCAATAATTTTCAAGAAAATTGCATCCTCTCAATTTGAAATTTTACTTTAAAAATCAAATTTCTTTGTTTTAAAATATATTTTTGGAAAACCCACATCATAAAAAGTGCCAGTAAAAAATCATCTTAAAAAGAGGGTAAAAGGTGAAAGCCGCCATAAAATAAGGATTCTGATTTGGAGAACATTAATGGAGAATAAAAATATGGACATGTAAGAGAATTATGAAAATCAAGTTCTAATGGATAATGATAGAGAACATGGTTATGACATGGTCAATGAACACAAGTCCATAAACCCAATTAGAAGGTAAAAGGTCATTAATACCAACAGAAATGTTGATAGTAGAAAAAAAATATTATATCAAAATCCTTCAAGAATATATACCTAGTTGATTTCATCTCATGTGTAAAATCTTGATCTTTTTTTGTTCCTTGATGAATTTTTTCATCATTTCATACTCTATGGAATGGAGATAAAATTATAATTCTTTTAGAACTTGTTGATCATAAGATCCATACTGGGATGATAATTTAGTACTTATGATGTTATTTCTAATCATAAAAAAGAGTTATAATAGGTTATCTTATATGAAAAAAATCTACATATAGATAAGTAATACATTAATATCTAAAACCACTTCCAAAGTTCAAGGTATACAATTTCATAAATGGTTACCCTTATGAGCCTTTCAAAGGATTAAAATTTAATAATTTTTGAAATAAGGTCACTAAATTTTCAAAATCAACTTATAATTAATACCAAAAAATGTATATAGCTATTAATTATCACACACCAAACATCTAGAGATCATTATCATGTATTCTATGGAAACATGTTAATAACAAAAATTAACCTTAAACCATAGTGAAAACATGGATTCTATAAAAAAATCTCTTTTTCCTCAAACCATAAACCATAAATTCTATACAATCAATTCATATACCATCTTGAATTCATATTACTAATCAGTTCCATGGTTATCAAGTATATCCCATTTTTTAATCAAAAAAATATCTCTTTTTCTCATTATTATCCCAACATCATGCACATATTAAGGTTTATTACTCCCTTAATCCTGGACTCTGAAAAAATACAACCTTACCAACTCAATCACTTCTCATGGTTACTAGTACCATACATTCAAATACATAAGGAAAAACAATAGTGGATAAATCCCTATATGATTCATAATTCCATAACCCCATAAAAGTATTTATACAAAATTATTCTTTAATTCCAATATAAAAAAAATAAATCATTCCACTTCCATCATAAACCATTAACCAAGCTTCATCATTTTGTTAATTAATACTTATTTTGTCTCATATGTCATATTTTGTATCTTCACAATCTATAATATAACCATTACTCATAAAACCTTTATAATTCTCTTTGTGATATTTCTTCCTTGCGCATTGATTTACACAAATCCCAAACATTTCACTTTAATAATAGTTAACTGTCAATGATGCCTTAGGAATACCATTATTAACATTTATATTGTTATTAAACCATTTAATTTTACTTTATAATCACATGATCTATATCCTAATTTTCCAAACCAAAATAATCTTCCAGTTCCTCTGAAATATTTTACCTTATCACTCTTACCACATGATTGACATGATGAAAATAGACCATTATTTCCACTGTGTTAACCATGGAAATACACCACTATTTTATTAGATGGGTTATTAAACTCACCAAAGTTGATATTATTGATCATAATGCATGATTAGTTTATAATTAATAAAAAAAATAACATTCTAATTCTAATTTCATTTGGTTTCTCATGAGAAGACTATTATATTTTCCATCACATTCACCATTAACATGAATCCTCTGGGTCTCAACCATTGTCTAAAATCGAAAACTATAGTGTGTGAAACATGAATCATAATGGGAAAACAAAATAATTAAGGGGAGTTACTAATAAAATTTCATTCCATGAAACCCTATGTTTAACTTAGTTTATTCTTTATTCTAATTAAAACTATAGGATTGTAATATATACATAGATTTATCATTAGGTATCTTACTCAAGGTTTTCCCATCCATATTTTCAAATGTTAAATAATGAATTCTATGATACAAACAATAATTACCATATATTTTCATACATATGTATTACATATAAAGATATAAATATTCAACACATAATATAATAAAATCATGCACTAATAATATGTGTTTAGTGCATTTGGAAACATGAATAAACTATTATTTTGTAAAACATCTTCTTCATCTCCATCTTAATCCTTCATAACTAGATCTATTTTTGAAATATTAAACTCAATATTGTTCTAAAAGACCTTGGTATAGGAAAAATAATAAAAGGGTTGTCTCATTTTCTCTCTTTTTGAAAACAAGGGATATATCAATCCTAACATAGTTATAAGTGCATAAGAACATGAATATAACATCTAAAAATTATACCCTATATATAAAATATCATAACAAGTAGTTATGTAGTAAATAATAGAAGTTTATAATTACATAATCATAAAATAATCAAAAAACATAATCCATAAGAGTGTAATATTTACATGAAACATAAAATTGTTGCATACACACACACTTGCAACATTGTGAACATGTATAAATAGAGACTTGTTCACTCATTAAGTTATGGGCCTAAAACTATTCTCGTGCATAATCTTATGTATATGAAAATAGATACATTCATATCCTTATAGTCATGAACACAAGGCCCGCACATAAAATTGTGATCATTAAATTTTGTTCCAGAATAAAGGATTTACCTTATTAGTTGTCCATCTTTACCCAATGCGTTGGAAGGAGATATAGGTCCCCCTTGTACTTTTTTATAACATAATCATCTTCCTTGCTAATAATTTATTTACCATCACATTATTAAAACCATACATATATGTTCCAAAAGAACATGATTCAGTCATCATATCAGAACCCGTGTAAAGAAATGATTTTCCTAAACATATCATCATAATATAACCCATGGAAATGAAATGTGTTTCCTAAATATCATGTCACAATAAACATAAACCAACCATTAGAATGATAATTATATTATCCTTTAATAATATCCAAATTAAATCATAATTATGATCAAATAATTTTATCATATAATGAAAGTAATTTTTAAGTATCTGTTAAAATAATTATTGAAACATTACATTTCCATTTTCAAATCATTTTTTAAGAGCCAAGAACATATAAAGAAAAACCTTTTCTTTGAGAATACCCTTGTAATATTTTAAATGATACATAAATAATTAAATATTTATAATGGTTGGAAAATGCATTCATGTTGTTTACGATAAAATATATATTTCTTACGTCTCTTTTTGGGAAACGTCACAAATACACCTCGCTTAGAGAAGTACACAAACAATAGTTTCAAACCATTTTATAAAATGTAAAACATGGGTAAAAATTTATTTTAAAAATAAAAATATAGTTTTCATGACATGTTTGTAAAAATTCTAAAAAATACAGACATGGAAGAAAAACATAGTTTTAATGTAAGCTTTAAAATAAACTTTTTTAAAAAATGACCATTATTAAAATAATCTCATTGAAGTGGGAACTAATAAAAAAAAATAATTATTTGTATTTTCTATAAAAACACAAAAAAGTGGAAATATGACCTCTTATATTAGAAATTTAATTGAAAAATAATCTTAGTATGACCTAATTAATGATGTAAAAGTTTAACTCAAACAATGTAAATTGGGTAAGAATTTCCTCACCAATTTGTAATCAGTCGAATCGTATGCCCTATAATAATTATAATTATCAAATGAAATTTTAAATAACATTAGGATAATTTTATTCATATTAGTATATATTTAATTTAATTATGTAAAATACACACAGTAAATAATTGATAAATAAGTAATATATCTCAGATAAGAAAATGTACGTTTGGAAACCATTACCTCACGGTTCTATTAAGTTTTTCATACATTAACCTACTGTATAAAGATTTAAATAATTTTATTAATTTGTTAATGAACAATTTTCATATTTATAATACATTATATGATACTTTTATAACATTTTACTAATCATTAATTAATAATATTTCATTATTTTCATTATTTTGGGGGCATTCGTTTAATGGTTTCATGGATGGATTACTCGTGTATAATTAAGTATTTTCTTATCGAATAGAAATAAAACTATAAGTGTTAAATGAAATGGTAATAATTCACTTCATGAATTTCAAATTATCCTATATATCATTTTTCATTATAACATGATGATTATTCTTTTTATAAAATGTTAATGATAAATGTTTAGATTAATTTGGTGTCTTTTTTGACCATCATGAACTAGTTTTTATTATTATTATGTCTATATATTTTTTCCAGAACATGAAATAGGATACTATATAACTTTTAAAATCTTATTTAACAACAATAATACATTTATGAAAATCTTTTATGGTGGTAATGAGAAATGAAAAATCATTATTCATAGAAATGATTAACTGTCGTAACTTGGACAATAGTTTCATTTCATTGAATAAAAGGAGGAAATATATGGTATGGATATGATATATTAAATGAAAAACATAAAATTACAGGATATATATGATACTATAGTTATTATTCCTTTATGGATAAATTAGGTGTGGATAAGGTAAAAAAATTAAATAACTTAAGAGACGTGGTTTGAGAAAATTATCTCTTCAATATCACCACCTTTAATGTTCCCCTAAAAACATGGAATTTGTAATTTGGGGATACCATTAGCTATTGAAAAATTTCATAGTAATGAGTATATATTATTCAATATATTTTAGTATATTCATGTCTTATTAGGATTAAGTGGGTGGTGAGGATTGGTATTTATACATGAGGAGGGGTGGTTTAAGTGATTAAATAGTTATTATTTTATATTTAAATCCAAAAACATTTGGGGGACACTAATTCCAATGAATTGAATTGATAATTAATGATTTGATAGATTTTCCTGTTCTAGAAACACGTAAACCACCAATTTAATGTATCATTTTTTAGTTTATTTATTACTTTACCTTTTGACATTAACCCATTTCATTATTTTACATATATTGCAGAAAATATATTTTTTTCCAACATTAGCATTTTTATGTGAAAAAAATTAAAAATTAAATTAATAACTAATTTCGAACTTATTATTAAAAATAGGGAATCCATTTTAACCAATTAAATTCATCTAATTGGAAAAATTATACCTAAAACAAAACTCGTAGACGCGATGAAAAATTAGTTTTCAAGAAGTGTATTTTTCAAAAGAAAAGATTTTATATAAACACTATGACTAATAATTGTAATTGAATGAAAATAAATAAATATTTACTGATATATAATATATAAATTTCATTAAAAAAGTTAATTATTTGGGATTATTTATATTAATTAAATTAGATTGAAAAATTTTATTTTAAAATAATTTTCAGAAAATTACAAATTTTAAACACCAAAATGAACTTATTCTGAAATAAAATATAACTTCCATTAAAATTTATTCTATTAGATGAAATATAACTGAATAATAAATATGTATCATGGAAACATATTCAAAACACAATGGGTAATATAAATTTTATGATTTATTGAAAATAAATGACATTTTTACAAAAAATGGTATTTGTTAATATTCACTAAAAATTTAATCTCTTCATAATATTCTTAAAAATCATCCAAAGATAATTTTTAAAGAAAAAAACCAAAAATTATTTTCATTTTATAAAATAAATTTCCTATAATTGTAAAATTAAATTATATTTATTTTCTCATACAGTGTAACAAAAAATGATTTTTGAAGAAAACATATATTTGAAGAATAAACTACCTTTACTAAAAATTATTTGTTTCTTTCATATGAAAAAATTAAAATATTAAAAATGATTTAAAAAACATATACTTCATAATGTGGTTATTTTTATTCATTTCCACCAATTTAAGGTATCTGTTGTAAGAGTTGTGTTAAAATATTGATATTTTGGACTTCGTTTAAGATTAGTGTTTTGTGCATCCTAAGATATAGAAGAGATTTAAATTATTTTAAAAAAGAGACATAACATAAAATCATGGGTTCTGACACTTGAATCCTTATAATACCCAAATCCACTCACTGAACTGAAACCACTTGCTCGATCACTCAAAACATGAGAGTTGATCCAAAAATTCCACTAAGACAATTTATTCACTTACCACGTTACTAATGCATAAACACTTCAACTTCATTTTAATATAAAATAAAATTGGTATATCTATGTTTCCCATACCAAAAAACAAACAAAATAACATGTATGGTCACCACACTAATTGGATGCATGCAAATTAAACCATGTTATCTCAAGCACCTCTTGTGCTCCCGATCAAACTCAAAACAGTTAGTCATAACTTCTTTAAATAACAATTACCTTTGTAAGGAACATGAATGAACCTTCCCCTATAGAAACCAAACAAGATGATGAAACACTAGAACCCAAGTGATTTTCTCAAAAACAATAGGCATCGAATGCGCCTAAGCATCACACTAGGTTTCACCCATCATGAACGAGTGTCAAAATTCCCAAAACATCCACCCATTCCTCATGAACCAAAAGGAACCTAAAACTAATTAGACCTCTATATTGGGTCATCGATGAATGTTAAATTAAATTAACTCCCTCTACCAGAGTAGCATTGAGAAGGTCACTAGTCCCTTCAACCTATCCCCACTAGAAAAGTCTCAAAAAAAGTGACTAGGTCTAACTACCAAGGTATATTCCAACTCCTAAAAGGTTATAACTCAATGATTGTCAGATGATTTACTAAGAAGATATCACACATAATCAACATGTCCAAACTCTTAATTCTAGGTCATGAATCCCATAAAGGCATCATATACTAATCAAATTCTTAGAGCATGGGTTTATATCCCCTCCATGAATCTACACATTAGACTTCACCTTGGAAGATTGGAACGTACTTCCAAAATTCCACCAAAAAGGGTCCCAAATTTATATGCTCATACCACAAAGACCCACAAAGGTCACTACATTAACTATGCATTAATACCAAATCAGTATCCTCCTTGACAAGTGAGTCACTGTAGATCCACAAAACCTACCATCATTGGGAAATCCATAAAATCACATACTCGAAGGCCTATAAAATGTTCATCCTAGGTTCCAAATGTAAGAACCCGAGTCTTCTTTTTCAGGTATGTCTTTCTTTTTCCGGGATTTTTGAGAAAATATTAGTTTCTAAAAATTATAGAAGTACACGCCGTGTAATTTATGAGTACACACCATATACTCCCTTGCCGCGCTAGGCCATGTATTGGCCATGTCCGGTACACACAGACGGTGTGTAGGGGTGAATTGGAGGACGCTTAAAGTGGAGTATAGAAATGTAGAGTACACATCGTGTACTCAATAAGTACACGCCGTGTATTTTATTTTATTTTTCATTAAAGGGACCGGGGTCACGCCTAAGCAACAGAACTGCCTTCTTCTCCAGCGCCTTCGACCGAGAGTGACCCGTAAGGGCGAGGATCTTCTCCGAGACCTTGAGCCTCTGTCCGTTCTCTGAATCGACCACCGTCAATTGTGTTGGAACCGAAGTGGTGAGTTCTTCCTTCTCCTAGAGCCTTGATTTCCAATTCCTCCTCTTTATTATGTTATCTTGGGATGAATGTTTTGTTCATTTTTGTATATCTACGCCGTTATGAGGAGAATCAAGCCTCGTGGTTCAAGTATATCAATCTCCTAGAATCGAGGTAGGTGGTTTGTGCCTTACCTTTCTACGTCTTTGAGTTTTATGTGCAAATTCCACCAATACCTGTGGACAGGGTATTGTGTGTTTACCTTTTTGACCTTTTGGTTATTCCTATCTTGCTTGCATGATTTTGTAGTGGTAAATTGATCATGTTTGTTGATAATTGTCATTCTTGGATGTTTTTACCATGCATTGTTCTTGTTTCAACCTTTTGTTCTATTTAGCCTTTGGTCGTTGTACCAGTTTCCATGCCTTGTGATCATAGGACAGAATGATGTTGTTAACATGCTTGTTGCTCTGTTAACTGTTTAGCCAAGTAGCTCTATAGTTTTACTCTGGACTTATGGCATTAATATTCACTGAATGAAATGAGATAGTGAGAACCCGGTGCAATAGACTATAAGGGATAGACCGAGTGAGATTCCCAGAGAGTCTTAGATATTATAGACTATATGGGGATAGACCGAGGGAGCTTCCTTAGAGAGTCTTGGACATTATAGACTATAGTGAATAGAATGAGTGAGCTTCCCAGAGAGTCTTAGTTATTATAGACTATAGGAGGGTAGACCTATTGAGCTTCCTCAGAGAGTCTTTACCTTGTTTTAATGTCTTTAAAACCTTCCCAGGCTAGAGGAGTAATTGACAAGGTGAGATTCCTCAGAGAGTATGTGGTATACCTGAGGCTAAAGGAGGATTGACTGAGTGAGCTTCCTCAAAGAGTCTCTAGACCTTGGGTCCCAAAGGGTTTGACAGCGTGATCTCCCTTAGAGAGTCCCTGACTACCCTAGACTATAAGGGGAATTGACTGAGTGAGCTTCCCCAGGGAGTCTTAAAAATTTTTATGACCAAACCAGTGGGGTTAGACTGAGTGCACTGCCCATAGGGTTGTGGTATTTCTTGGATAGGACCAGAGGGGATGTATGCGAGTACTTCCCAAAGGGTTTCCTATTTGTGATAGTTGTTGCTTCACCGCTACTTGTTGTTCTGTCGATTGATCACTGTTGTATATCATCCTGTTTACTGCTTAATGATTACTACCTGCTATTGCTGCTACTCTTTAATGATTTTTGTACTATTACCTTCCATATACTCACTGACTATTTGGCATAGATCTTCAGGTGGTTTTATACTAGGATTTATTCTCAAACCCTATTTGGGTCATGTTTTTGGGCCCAAACAAACTATGTTGTTACAGGTATAGAAAATGGAAAGCGCCCTTCGACTTCTGGTACTTGATTGATTTGGAGGAGGAGGGCATGGGACCGAGAATTGCCTTGCGATGTTGAGGAGCTGTTTACTTTATTTTGTACTTGTTTTGGTACTATTTTATTTTTCAGCATTGTGACTTATTTTGGCTGGTTTCCTAGATATGTATCAGGCATAATTTTATATATATACATATGAGCTCCAATTGATTTCTGATTTAGTCGTTCTGCTGTTTATTATTGTTGGTCATTTAAAGATTATGCTCTTGCATGTTTATTTACTTCCGTTGTGTACTCTTCCAATGAGGGAATAGATTAGACAATATCACACCCAAGGCCCTCGCTGCTAGTTGGCAGCCTCTGTAATTTTGATAAATTCACTTGAGGCCATGTGACCAACCGGTTACGGGGCACCTCTGGGTGGCTTCCGGAACTGGGACATTACAAAGTGGAATCAAAGGAATTCTTTTCACTTGATTTACTATTTTGAGCCTTTAGCCAGGGATAGGACGGATTTGATACTTAATAATAAGCTATGCCCATGAGTAGCTAACCCATGTAAAGGTAAAATCCATACTACCTCGTCTGTTGCAGTTTTATGGTTTCGAGAATTTAAAGTTGATATGATTTCACCTGAGGTGAGTCACATGACTTGTGGTGTTATTGTATTTTCTATTATGGTTCTATTTCTGTTGCAACCCGATGAGATGAGGGTATGCCATCTCATGAATCATATAGGAACTTGTTAGAAATCACATGTCATGCATTCTTTCCATTCCATCTAGGATGCATTAGCGATTTCATGTTCTTGTGATAGACATTGTGTAGATTATGCATTCTGTTATGATAAATGCTTAGATATAATCTCTATTATTTGATAGAGGACTATTTGTTTTGTAACATACTTAAATGAACGCCAAATTTTGGTTCTGTAGGTGTTATGGGCCCTCTTGAATCATAAATTGGTGAATCATTGACCTGGTTTTCCTTATATATGACTGTTTTGGATGCCAAGCATCGGTTTGTGGGGAGTGTGGGCCCTCACGGATCGGAATTTGGCACCTTCATGCCTTGTTTTCTGTGTTTCTGGGATTCAGTGTAATTTCTGAGCTACTACCTCGAAAAACCCAGAATACACGGCATGTACTTAATAAATACACACCGTGTAGTTTCAGACTATGTCACTGACTGTGTGAGTGGGAACACGGTTTTTAGGAAATTTCCTTAGGAACACACCGTGTATGGTAGTCTCATGTCATGTAGTATAGAGCCGTGTACCATGCCATGTCACTAACAACAGATGCCAAGGTAACTCAAGTAGAACATGTCGTTTTGGTAAAGAACACGCTGTTTAGTCTTGTTCTAGGTTCTCGGTCGTGTCACGAACAACACGGGTTGGTGTTATCTTTCCCTATACATGCCGTGTTTGTTCGGAACATGCCATGTAAGGGTCAGCCGTGTAGCAGGCCGTGTAGCTATAAACATGGGTTTTCGAAACCTTGTTTAGTACATACCATGTCCTTAGTGAACACACCATGTAGTATAGGGTTAAGAGGACCTTGTGGGTTAGCCATGTAAAGAGACTCGGGCAGGGGAATAGTGTTAGAGTACACGCCATGTGTGGGGACAACACATCGTGTAGTTGGGGTGTTACATGACCAAAGGTGGCAGGAGTACACGCCCATGTCTTTGGATTAAGTGAACACGCCGTGTAGTTTTTATACACGCCGTGTAGTCGTGTTTTGTAAACTCAAATGTTTCCCTCTTATGTTCCTATTTTTTACTCTTGAGTTCTAAGTCTTTGATAATCCTAATCTAAGGTGTGCTTTTCACTTTTTTTAGTTATGCCTCCAAGACGTCCTCCAGTAGTACGTCAATTGCCAGAAGGTGATCAAACACCAGATATGGTCGATCAGGGACCTCCTGCAGATCCTCCTGTTATGCCAGCCTAATCACCAGCAGTCATACCCATCACAGGTGTCGATACGCAGTTCAGGGAGGACTTCCTGAGGATGATATAGACTTTTCAGGGAGCACCGTCTCCTGACCTGTCGATGGCCGAATTAACGTGGGACTTTCAGAAGCAGCATACTCCTACATTCACAGAAAATAGAGGAGCCCAGGCTGCAGAATCATGGTTAGAGGCCACACTGACAATATTTGATCATCTGGAGATACCCCCAGAGAAAAGGGTAAAGCAGGCCACTTATAATCTCAGTGACACCACCATGAGGTGGTGGGAGGTGATCTTGTAGTCAGGGAACCATCAGAATATGTCTTGGGACATGTTTTTCCGCACCTTCTATGACTACTTTTATGCAGAGACCTTGAGGGCCGATCGAGCCTGGATGTTTTTGTGTCTGCAGCAAGGTACTCTTTCTGTTATGGAGTACTCATCCCCCTTTACCGAGATGCAGCACTTCATGCCGATACCAGCAAGTAATGAGTTGTTCCTTGCAAGGAAGTTCGTGGATAGTCTTAGGTAGTAGATCTGTTCCCCGTTTAATATCTTCAGGTGGACTTTGAAATCATCTATCATCAACCAGGCGCTGATCACTGAGCACAACCTGAGGGATTCTTGAGCTGTGAGGTAGGGTTGTTTGACATCCAGAGCTGGTGTTCCTCTTATGGAAAGTACGAAGTGTCACAGGGAGTCTTCTCAAGGAGATCAGGTCAGGCGGGATGTATCTTCTGGCAGCCAGGTTGTATGCTACCAGTGCGGTAGGAGTGGGCATACTAGGGCTGAGTTCCAAAGAGACCCGATGGAGTGCCGATCTTGCGGAAAGATGGGCCATCCTCAGCGCTTCTGTCAGTTCTTCTCACCTTCAACTGGTGGTAGGGGTTCTTCTATTACCCCACGTTCAGGAGATGCTTCACCAGTTTCTCATCAGTATGGGAACTGGAGTTCTTCTGGTCGTTCGGTCCAAGGTGTAGGTTGCGGTCGCAGTGGTCAGTCACCATGTTACCAGTGACAGTAGAGTGGGTATGCACAGAGTTGTCAGCTAGGGGCATAGGTCCATGGTACAGGCTAGACCATCACTGTGGATCACACCTATCAGTATAAGGATCTCGACACTTCTACAGTTCGAGGTAAGATCTTAGTATCCTCTCTTTTATCTTCAGCCGTTATCGATACTGATGTTTTGAATAGTTTTATCTCTGTTGCTATTGTGGAGATCCTTGGGATCTGTATCTTTTCGTCTCCCAACTTGTTGACTGTTGACACGCCTTTAGGAACGAGGAAATCTAGCGTACATCATAGTAGAGAGTGCCCTCTGGAGGTTTTAGGGTGTCATTTATTATGGGACCTCTATGTCCTAGAGATGACGGGCTATGACGTCATTCTCTGGATGGACTGGTTGGTTCCCTTCCAGGAAGTTGTCGATTTCTATCGCCGTAGGGTGAGTTTCGTATCACCAGAGTTCAGATATTTCCTTCATAGAGGTGAGTGGGATGTCCAGGCAGGTAGAGCTGGACCAGAGCACCATGGGCTAGGAGGAGTTACAGCCCAGATTTCTAGTCTTTATCTAGATGACCAGGGGACTTCACATATAGACTTTCCTCCAGTGGTGGATCGTTTCAGGGATGTCCATACGGAGGACATATCAGGTTTTCCTCCAAAGTTTGAGGTAGACTTCTATATTGAGCTCATGCCAGGAGCAGCACCGGTGTCCATTCTTCCTTATAGGATGGCTGCACCTGAGTTGCAGGAGCTCAAGAAGCAGTTGGAGGAGTTACAGGAAAAGGGTTTTCATCCGACTCAGTACTTCTCCTTGGGGGTCGCCTATCATTTTTGCAAAGAAAGAATATAACACTCTTCGGTTTTGTGTTGACTATCAGGAGCTGAACCAGTTGACGGTCAAAAACCGATATCCCTTGCCACGGATTGATGAACTCTTTGATCAGCTTCGAGGAGCCCGGGAGTTCTCAAAAATTGATTTGAGGTCCTGTTATCAACAGTTGCAAGTTATAACATCAGATAAACCTCCTACAGCCTTCAAGAGAAGGTATGGTCTATATGAGTATACGGTCATGGCGTTCGGTCTCACGAACGTGCCATCGGTTATTATGGCACTGATGAACTGAGTGTTCCATCCATTCGTATATTACACTGTGGTGGATTTCATGGACGAAATCTTGGTGTACTCTCACACTCTACATGACCATGCCACACATCTTGAGATAGTGTTGAGTACACTGAGATAACATCAGTTATATACTAAACTCTCGAAATTCCACATTTGGATGGATCAGATCCACTTTCTGGGTCATGTTATCTCAGAGAAAAGAGTATCAGTGGACCCAGAGAAAGTGAGAGCTATAGTTTCCTGGAAGAATCTGATGAATGACATTGAGGTGTGGAGTTTTCTAGGGCTGGATGGATACTACATGTGTTTCATACAGGACTTTTCATGCCTAGCAGCACCGCTGACAAGTCTGACCAAGAAGGGGGAAAAGTTTTTATGATGATATTCTTGTGATTCATCCTTTCAGGAGCTAAAGGGGAGCTTGACGTCCGCACCAATACTGGTCTTAACAGAGCTGGGAAAGGGCTATACTGTTTAATGTGATACTTTATGTATTCGGATCGGAGTTGTGATTATGCACGGAGATGAGGTCGTTGCTTACGGGTCTCGGCAGTTGAGGCCACATGAGAGGAACTACCTGACGCATGATCTGGAGTTCGTAGCTATTGTTCATGCCTTATGCTTTTGGAGACACTACCTTCTGGGAGTGCACTTTTTTATTTTCACCAACCACAAGAGTCTCAAGTATATCTTCACTCAGCGTGATCTGAATCTGAGACAGCGCAGGTGGTTCGAGTATCTTCATTCTGTTGACTACAAGCTCTCCTATATGCCGGGAAAGGGTAACGTAGTGGCAGATGCGTTGAGTAGGAGAACTCATATTCAAGAAATTCATGAGGCCAGCAGTGAGTGGAAGCTTATGGATTTGTTCTTTGAGATGCATCTGGAGGTTCATGATAGACAGGGATAGACTTACTTATCTTCTATAGTTGTTAGCTCTTCTCTTCTGGATCAGGTACGGATGAGGCAGATATCAGACTCAAAAGGCATAGTCCTGTGGGAGAGTGTGTCAGGAGAGGACCCTCTTCCTGGATGGACAGTGGGAGAGGATGAGATCTTTCATTTACATGGACACGTATGGGTTCCAGCAGACATACACGAGGAGCTGATGTGGGATTTCCATTCCTTAGTTTGGGAAGTTCATCCTAGAACCACCAAGATTTATCATGATCTACATTGCCAGTATTGGTCGCCAGGTATGAAGAGAGATGTTACTAGTTTTTTCATGAGATGCTCTACATTCCAGCAGGTGAAAGCAGAGCATCAACGACTATTAGGGCTTTTATAGCAGTTACCCATTCTTGAGTGGAAGTGGAATGATGTCGTAATGGACTTCATGATCGGGTTACCGAGGTCACGTCGGGGGAGTGATGATGTTTGGGTTGTCCTCGATAGTCTTACGCAGGATGTTCACTTCTTGTTGATAAAGGAGACCATCAGTGTTGATGAGCTATGATGGTTGTACATATGAGATATTGTATGTTTACATAGAGTTCCACACTCTATTGTTTCAGACAGGGATGCACGCTTTAATTCTCTGTTCTAGCAGGGACTTCAGAAGGCTTTGGGTACACAGGTACTTTTATGTAAAAAATACCATCCCTAGATAGATGGATAGTCCGAGCGTACGATCCAGGTGCTTGAGGATATACTCTGAGCATGCATTATATACTTTGGCGATTCTTGGGAGAAACATATTCCTATGGTGGAGTTTTCCTATAACAACAGTTTCCAGGAGACTATTCAGATGGCGCCTTACAAGTCTTTGTACGGAAGGCCATGTTGATCACCCTTATACTGGCTGGAGGCAGGAGAGGAAGCTTTTCTGGTACCTCGTCTTGTTCAGGAGACCTCAGAGCAGATATAGTAGTTTCGAAAGAGGATGGTGTTGACCTTACCAGTTTTGATAATCCCAATTATGCTTTTACATTCTTTGATAATACCAATTAATGTTTATCTATATATTAATCTTTTCAATATATGATATTCTGTTATCAAGATGATAAAAATATTAAAATAGTATGTCAAATATGTTAATCAATGTTTATCTATGTTTATATGAGTTTTGAATTAATTCTAACTCAATCGGATGTGTTCTGCAAAAAACAAAAGTGTTAAGTCACTGATATTCCTATAGCTACCAATAGACTAAGCCTACCGATAGGCACCGTCACCGATAGGCACTGGTCACCAATACGCAAAGCTATCGATATGTATAAGTCCAACAATAAGCACATGTCATTAATAGATCAAATCCTCTAATACAGACAGCTACCGATAGAAACTGTGCTAGCGATAGAACAAGTCTACCGTTATGCATAAGTCTACCGATATATATACTTCCCTGGAACCAAACAGAGCTACCGATATGCACAAACTAAAAGCTTACTAATACAAGCTACGGTTACACCAGAGTTACCGATAGAGTAAGTCTGCCGCTATGAACAAGTCTACCGCTATGAAGCTACCATTACAAAATGAGCTACCGATAGAAGCAAAGTCTACCGATAGAAGCGAATTCTACCGATAGAAGCGAATTCTACAGATAGAAGTGAAGACTACCGATTGATTAAGTCTCTAGTATATATAGTTATCGATAAAATATAAAACAGCTACTGATACCAAGATCTATCGATACAACATCAAATAGCTACTGAGACTAGGAGCTACCGGTACATGATCAAAGATCTATCGATAGAAGGTCATTGCTACATAGAGTCAACTGCTACCTACAGAAGGCTACTGACAAAAGCTTGATCAGTCAAACTCTATACTCTCAATACTATTTATTTATTATGCAATGGTAATATATTATGTTTTTAAATCAATTAAAACCATTTAATGATAGTTGTTGGCATGTCAGGGAACCATACCTAGTACCCATGAAAAAGGAAATAATTCTTTTTACGAGAGATAACAGCTATAAACAGAAGGAAAAAGACCGGGCAAAGAGAGATGAATCAAGAACTAAGAAGGGACGTGAAGGGTGTAAAAGGAAAGGGATGAACAACATTGAAACGTGGTGCATTCACACAAAAGGAAAAATCTACATTCATACTGGAAGAGCACTGGACATACACGAAGCCGTTGATTCTAGAGGGGAACACAAGCTGCATCTTGAGTGAAGAACTACAACAAACTCTTCATGCACTCAAGTTTATAAAGCTGAACCTAAAAATCAAGGATGAAAACAACACTCTGTTTTTCAGAAAAAAACCAGAGAAGGACTCAGAAGCATTTCTGATCAATCAAAAGAGTCCAGAGCTACACTTCACATCACTAGAGCATTCTAAACTCTTATCTACTCTTTTATTGATTCTTTTATTTACATTTTGAGAAGTTTGTATACTCTTTATATTTCTTGCACACATTTTCTCATATGCTAAGTTGGAGGATTTCAAAATCCTCATTCAAACTCTATAACCCCCCTTGTTTTCCACTGTGGACAGTGGTAGAGGTCAAGTAAGACCTGGACGGCCTGTGAGCTGTTGTTGGTTTTCCCACGTAGAACAGTTGTAGAGGTCTTTGTACCTGGACAGTGTTTTCCACTGTTTTTTACCCTAATCCAGGGTGTGGATCAAATTTATATAATTTTTTTGAGAGGACTAGGTCTCAGTGTGAGACTGAACCTCTTGGTTACATCTGCTGTGCATCTTTGTTTAAGTTTAAAAGTATACTATATATATATATATTTAATATTCTTATGATAATTAATTTGAAATAAAATTTGTTATTAATGTTACTTTGATAGTTAAATTATCAATTTTTTTATTTATTTTGAATCAGTAAGTTAGTTTCAAAAGGTAGTTTAATCATCTGATTAAATTAATTGAGACTTAATAAATCTTTGAGAAACTAACTGAACACTCACAATCTGTATAAATTCACTACAGTTTGACTTGTTTTTAAATAAGAGGATTTTAGGAGAAATATTTTTAATAGAAATTTTTAATTGGAACTCAATTCACCCCCCCATCTTGAGTATCCACTCTGACCAACATTTGGTATCAGAGGATTTTTTTATCAACGTTTTCAAAATACTCTGTTATTTAAAATGTGATTTTAGTTGCATCTTTAAAGATCATAAATTTCTGTTAATTCTAAATTTTATCTCATTAAATATATTTTCTAAAACCTATCTATGGATAATAGGTTATAAGGTGTGCTACCAACATGCCACCTTTATTTAATGGCACAAATTATGCCTATTGGAAGCATAAAATGAAAAATCATTTAGAATGTATGGGATTTGATATCTGGACTACTATAGAAACTCAATATAAAATTCTAGAATCTGATAGAACTACTTGGGATGACCCTACAAAGACTGCTTACAATAATAATTATAAAGCTATGAATTCCATTATTGTGCTCTAGGAGATGAAGTGTTTAATATAATATCTGCTTTTAAAACTGCTTATGAAATCTTGCACACTTTGGTTGATTTCCATGAGGGAACAACCAATGTTATAGAAATGAGGCTTAATACCTATACTATTAAATATGATAACATTAAAATGAAGCCTGATGAACCAATTTCTAACATGTATCATGGGTTCAATGAGATTGTCAACACCATGATCTCCCTTTGAAAGGGTGTTCCAGCAATGGAACAAATTATGATAATATTAAGATGTCTTCCAGAAAGATGGAGAGGCACATCTGTTTCCATTAGAGAATCTTACAACATCAGCAAAATGCCTGTTAAATAATTAATTGGTAAGCTAATGATGTATAAGGAAGAACTCAAGGTGAATAAGGAAGAAGTTGATGAACCAAAAAGGAAGTCAGTGGAATTTAAATCTACTGCCTCAAAGAGAAAGGATAAGGAGAAAGTTTACATATCTACTGAACTCTCAACAGGTGAAAATTTGGACTCTGACAGTGATGCTGAGATGGCACAGATAGCCAGAAGGTTTAAGAAATTCTATATGCAGAGTAAATTCTTCATAAAATAGAACTAAAAAGGTAAATATGATAACAAGCATCACTGGAAGAAGGACATGAAGAAGCCTAATAAAATTGATGATGTTGTCTGCTATTAATGCAAAAGGAATGGTTACATTAAAGCTGACTGGCCAAAATTGAAGTTCAAGAAGAAACATGACTACAAGGTCAACAAGTATAAGAATGCAATGAAATCAACATGGAGTGCTTAAGAAGACACTTCAAGTGATTTTGATTCTTCTAAGGATAAAGATTCTCATAAATCTAACATTTGTTTTATGATAAACACCTCTGAGGTAACACTAGACACTCATGCTTTAAATTCATACTATTCTGGAGATTATTCTGATTCTGAATATGAAAATATGTCTAGTGAAGAATTTTTTGAATATTTTATAATGCTAGAAGAGTCCTGTAATGAACATAGGGACAAGTACAAAGCCTTGAAGAAATAGAATGCTTTATCTAGCACTATTAAATCTACCCATGAGATTGAAAAGTAAAAGAATACTCAATTACTTATAGAAAATACCGAACTGAAAATGTCTAATGATTAAATGAAAAAGGAGTTAGAAAATTTCACAAAAGGAAAGAATATCCTTACACAAATATTAGGTAAATAAGTGGCACCAAAGTACACTACTGGTTTGGGATACTAACCTGGACAGAGACAGTTTACCAAAATTATATTTATTCATTAATCTGGAAAAAATTCGACTACTTACAATTCTATAAATTAATATGACTCAACAAGTTATTCACATTTTTATAGATCAAATAGAGTTTATCTTTCAAAATCTGTTGAATATATTGATTATATGAGACCCATAAGAGAAATCTGTGTACCTAGAACTTTTCTTGCTAACCTTTCTGGACCTAAGAGAATCTGGGTACCAAAATCAATATCTGTTTAAAACTATTTTGTAGGAAACCTATTTGAAGAGTTACCATAAGAAGGTATGGTACGTGGAAATTGTATGTTCAAGGCACATGTATGGAGAATATTCATGCTTTAACATCATAATAAAGGATACATGAGGATATGTCACCTTTGGTGATAATTCTAAAGGAAAAATCATCAGCCTAGGCCAGATTGGTAACATAGATTTAGTTTTAATATCTAATGTTTTATTTCTTGATAGATTTAAATATAATCTGTTGAGTATTTCTCAGTTATGTGATGATGGTTTCAATTTTATGTTTAAAAATGATTCCTGTAATGTTTTTAATTCTAAAAATTCTTTAGTATTTTCTACTTTGAGAAATGAAATTGTTTATGCTATTGATTAGAATTCTATAGCCAAGAAAAAGATTACTTGTTTAAATGCTTTTCATGAAGGTTCTTGGCTTTGGCACAGTAGATTATTACACTGCAACATTTATTCACTTAAAAAACTGACTAGGAAGAACATAGTTAGAGACCTACCTAAACTTGAATTCCCAACTGAAATTTTTTTTAATCCATGCCAAAAGGAAAAGCAACATAATGTTTCTTTTAAATCAAAGAAAGAAGTTTAAACTTCTCAACCTCTCGAGTTGATTCACATTGATTTTTTTATACCTTATAGAGTTTCTAGTTTAAATGGGAAGCACTATGTCTATGTCTTAGTAGATGACTTTTCTAGATATACTTAGGTATACTTCTTAGCTCACAAAAGTGAAGCTTGTTCTCATTTTGTCAAATTATCCATGTCTGTAGAGAACCTTAGTTGTCTTATGATTAAAACCCTAAGAAGTGATGATGGTCATGAGTTTAAAAATCATGAGTTTGAATCTTACTAGTAAAATAATGGATATAGTCATAACTTTTTTCCCCTAGGACACCTCAAAAAATGGTGTATTAGAAAGAAGAAATATAACCCTGAAAGAAATAGCAAGAACTATTCTTAATGAGTATGACCTGCCTGTTTACTTTTGGCCTGAAGTTGTGAATACATCTTGTTATATTATCAATAGAGTCTTGATTAGATATGTTCTTAAGAATACCCCTTATAAACTATTGAACAATAGGAAACGTAAATTTATTTACTTTAGAGTCTTTGGTTGAAAATTATTTATTCTAAATACCAAGAATAATCTTGAGAAATTTTAATCTAAAAGTGATGATGGAATTTTTATTGGTTTTTATTTAACTATAAAAGCCTATAGAGTCTTTAAAAAAAGAACCAAATGTGTGGAAGAATCTGTTCATACCATATTTGATGAAACTAATCCACATGAACCAAATACATCTCTTGAAAATCTTGAATTTTTTTTGACTATTCTGGACCTTAATGATAAAACTAAAGAACCTTTTGTAAAAACAACCAGTTCTGGACATATTCCATAATCTGCTTCTGTTGAACCCGAACCTATAGATGAACCTGAAATTTCTAGTCCTACCTTTACTAGATCAACTAGGATTCTAAAGAATCATCCTTTAGATTCTGTTGTTGGTAATCTTGATAGAGGGACACAGACCATATCTTCACTAAGAAACTAGGTTGAACATCGAGCATTTCATTAACATCTAGAACCTAAAAATTTCAATGATGCAATCGATGATGAATTCTGGGTAATGGATATGCAAGAAGAGTTAAATCAATTTTAATGAAACAAAGTCTGGTAATTAGATGACAGACTTAAGGACACTTTGACAATATGCACTAAATGTGTTTTTCAAAACAAAGTTGAAGAGTCTGGAAATATAGTTAGAAACAAAGCTATGTTAGCTTCACAAAGATAGATTCAAGAAGAAGGTATATACTATGAGGAAACCTTTTCCCCTGTATCTATATTAGAATCCATTAGGATCCTATATTCCTATGCCACTCATATGAATTTCTTGTTATATCAAATGGATGTCAAATGTGATTTTCTTAATGTTTTTATAATTGAAGATGTGTTTGTTGTACAAACACATGTATTTACTAATCCTCATTTTAGAAATCAAGTTTTCAAGCAATCTAAATCATTATATGGTTTGAAACAAGCTCCAAGATCTTAGAATGATAGACTTAGTAATTTTCTTATTTCAAAAGGTTTTACTAAAGGGATTGCTGATCCAACTCTTTTTATTAAATGAATTTATAAAGATGTTTTTATAGTACAAATCTATTTTGATGATATTATTTTTGGATCTTCTAAACAATCTTTATGTACTGATATTTCAAAGAGTATGCAAAATGAATTTGAAATGAGTTTAATGGGAGAACTCAAATACATTCTTGGATTTCATGTTTTTTAAAATGAAAATGGTACTGTTTCGAATTAAAGTAAATATACATAGGATCTTTTAAAATGTTTTGGTTTGGATAGTATTAAAGAAAGTGATACTCCTATGAGTACTTTCTGTAAATTGGATGGAGAGTAAACTGGGAAACCAGTTGATCAAACAAATTATAGAGGAATGATTGGAATCTTACTTTACCTTACTGCTAGTCGACCAGATATTCTGTTTAGTGTGTGTATGTGTACAATATTTCAAGCTAATCCAAAAGAATCTCATTTACTTACTGTTAAAATAATTCTTAAGTATCTTAAACACACTGTAAATTTAGGTTTGTTTTATTCAAAAGGAAATTCTTTTGACTTAATGAGTTATTCAAATGCTGAATTTGCTGGTTGCAAGTTGGATAGAAAACGAAAATCTGGAAAATGTCATTTCCTAGGTAAGTCCTTAGTATCATGATGTAGTAAAAAGCAGAATTCTATACCATTGTCTACTGCCAAAGCAGAGTATATAGCTGCTGGTAGTTTATATGCACAAATTCTATGGATGAAACACACTCTTTTGGACTATGGATATTATTTTAAGCATGTTTCTATCAACTATTATAACACTAGTGCAATAAATATTTCGAAGAACCATGTATCTCACTCCAGGACCAAACACATAGATGTACGACACCACTTTTTGATAGATAATTACCCAAAAAGTGATATTACTCTTGAATTTATAGGTACTGAACATCAATTAGCTGACATCTTCACCAAACATTTATGTTCGGATAGGTTAGGTTACATTTGAAAAGAGTTGGGAATGCTTAACCTTGACCGATGTGAAAACCTCACCGATGTGAAAACCTCACCGATGTGAAAACCTCACCGATGTGAAAACCTCACCGATGTGAAAACCTCACCGATGTGAAAAACCTCACTGATGTAAAAACCCCACCGAAGTCAAAACCTCATCGATGTAAAAACCTCACTGATTTAAAAACCTCACCTATGTAAAAACCTCACCGATGTAAAAACCACACCGATGTATAAACCTCATCGATGTGAAAACCTCACCGATGGACCTCACTGATAAGAATTCTCAATGATAAAACCTACCGATGAGTACGCATTGTTTTAATCTTCTGTCTGCTACCAGAATCTTAATTTTTTATACTTATGATATTTTAATTATTTATTTTATGATTCCTAAATGATAAAATGAAGTCATAGTTACTTCTCATTCCACCGAACCTTAATACCCTTTACCCTCAAACCTTATCTCCCAAATCTCCTGAAAACCCTATGTTCCTCGAACCAGAGATGGAAAAAACCAAAATCCCTACCATAAGAGATGACATTTTTAAGCCGAACGAAAATAAGAAGATGTCTGAGATAGAAGAAAGTGGTAGTATTGGTAGAACAATATCAAGAAGGCGACCAGTAAACCCACATTTTCAAAATAGAGTTATTGTGATCGAAAAAGAGCTGTGCGTGGAATTGTTATTGGATATAAAATCGTTAGTTCTTGAGGTTCTAGATGATCAAAAGTTGGTAGATTGATTTTCGAACAACAATGGCCCCTTCTATCAGAACCTAGTGAAACAATTTTATGATTTTGTGATCTCTGAGAAGTTTGAACATGAGAACCGAGTGATTTTTTTTGTGAATGGAAAGGAGAAATCTTTTTCATCTGTTGGGTGGGATGAATGCGTTAAGGTTCCACAAGAAGGTGTTTCACGATATGTCTCCAAATAAATACCAACTACAAGTGATATATTCGATTAAGAAACTTCCCTAGAAGAGCTCACGAGTAGTGGCAATCAAAGACAAGTGGTGGCTGCTAAAATGGATGGAGAAAAAAGATTGTTGTTCAAATTTGTTCAGCATGTATTAATAGCAAGGAGAGGGGACTTTGTGAATTTAAGATATCAAGATATCTATCTCCTACATCTCTTGAGACATTGTTTGAAAGTGATCTGTGTAGATTGCTAATGTTTCTAATAGAGGACATGACCTGGCCAAAATCAAAAACCAATGCCCTATTCTTTTCCATGTTGATCTTAGTGATGATCAATGTGAAAGGGGTAGCTGAGTCTCAAGATAATACAGTGGTAGTAAGTAATCACTTTTGTATCACATGCACAATTTCCAAATATATGACGATAAATTAAAACCCATGTAGAGGGGAACGGGTTAATGATGACAAGAAGGTGTATGATAAATTCAATCCTGTGAATCATCCTTCAAGGCCTAAGGATGTGGGGGATCCAGGACTAGGACTTGATGAATAAGAACCTGAATACAATGATGAGACTGATGAAGTGGAGACTTCAATGAATGATGGAAGGGATCCGGACTTTCCCCCAAGTCCTGATACTGAAATTGTATCATCAGGAGAGGGAACTGTATTAGTATAAGAAGATACTCTTGCTAATGAGGAAGACCGGGTAGTCCCAGAGAATGAAGAAGAAAGTGACAAATATGAAGCATCTGATTCTGCTTTCTAAGGACTGAGTCCATTGATTGGAATCTCAGTTGTGCCCGTTGATGAATTAGTGGGTGGGATGGAAGGACTTGTTCCTAATCTAGAGGAGCCTCCTGCTGTTGCAGTTGTTGCAGAGATGGAGTTGATAGTATAAGATTCTTATGAGGAAGAAAGAACTGTTGAGAATGATCTTGTTGTACAAGATAATGCACCAGTTGAGAGGGAGAATCAAACCATGTTTCGCAGTCTGTCAGTGGCTGTTGAAATTGAGGATTGGGCAGAAGTCCCAGGTTTTGTGGTTTGTGGTTTGGACTATCCCGATTCTGATAATGAGGCATCCCTCAATAGAACAAAAAAAATTATGATATTCAGACTAATTTGTTACCTGAAGATGTGGTTAGAATGCATGATCTGGACAAGCTCAAGTTTGATCTCAAAATTAGTTTTGTGGAAGAAATAAGGAAAATGGAAGCTTCACTGGTGTCATCAATTAAATTGATTATGAATGACTCAGTAACCAGTATTGCATCTGAAAGAGCAGCTTTTGTGGTTTCACCTACAGATACGATCACCGGGGGTGATCATGAATCCTTAAAGAATGAGATGAAAGTGTCTTTTAGTGCTTCTGTTTCCGAGTTGAAGAACTTCATTTTTGAAGATATGTTCAATTTGGAAAAGTATTTTGAACTCTCTCTCGGCTGTAATGTCTCTACCTTTGGGGAAGAAATAGTGGATGAAATTACTGCTTTCAAGAATCAGTTGTCAAGCCTGGAATAAAGTCTTGAAGTTCTTAAGAAATCTTTTATATTTTTAGAATCGTATATGAGTTCTAAATACCATGAAGATAAAGATTCAGTGGTTTTCAAAGGTGTTGTGAGCCATATGGTATCAGTCTTTGAAGGTTTTAAATCCTCCATGAAAGATCATGTCAGCACCAAAGATTCCCTAGTCAAAAATCTCATCAGTGGGTTGACTAAAAACTTCAAGGAAATAGTAACATTCTCTATTGGTTCTATTGCTTCTAGACCTTCTATGGATTTGGATCTGATTAGAGGTGTGATGAAGGACGATCTTGGTTCAGCATCAAAAAGTGGCTCTGTGGACTCATCCGACCTTATCAAAGTGGTGATTTCTACTAGAGATTCAGCTAGAGAAATAATGACGATAGTCCAAGACTATATGAGTGAAGCTTCCGCCTCTCATAAATAAGTGGAAGACAAGGTAGACTACTACTTCCAAAGATTTTATACCAAGAATCAACTAAATAATCATTTCAAGCTTATGTTAGAGAACATGAAGCTCCCTCCTGTTAATCAATCCTTCAGAGAGAAAGTTAGTAAGCTAAGGTAATTGACTCCAGCCTTGGATGGATTCATGGAGAAAAAGGATGATTTTATATCCTCTATGGAGAGAGGAGGAGGAATAATTATGGATTTCAAAAATCTCTTGTTGCCTTTCTTCTATGTCATTGCTAGACCAGTGATTATACCTCCAGATTTACATGCCTCTCCCTCTAATTCTTCTCATGTTCAGATGACTCCAGCCATGCCATTTGAAGTCTTACTCCTATGATCACTCAAAGAACAACTCAGTAGAGGCTAGGAACAGTTTTAGTGGCTTAACATCCTATGATCAATTCTGGAATTCCTAATCCTTCACCTGCATCAACACAGTCTGAACCCTCTTCTAATACAAAGATTAAATCTCACATTGAGGATGTGGATTTAATCGGTGGCTAAGCTATTTGATATGAATCCCTTGTATTTTGTTTTGTTTCCTTATACCTTTTTTGAACATGAAATACAACTAGCTTTCTTTTCTATTTCATTTTGTTCCATTTCTATTTGATGTTTCCCACTTTTTTATTATCTCAAAGGGGGAGATATATTTTAAGTGCTCTGGGAATAATAACTTTTATGAGAAAGGGGGAGAAATATTATCTAATGGAGAGATAATATGATTTGTAACTTGTAACTCTGGTATATTGCATTTAATTCTACCTCTGATACATTGAATATTTCACATATTATATAGTTTTTCTCTGAATCAATTGAATTTAATGATATATCCTCTAATACATTACTGATTATTTTGAGACTATAATATCATATGTTGTGATTATCAAAAAGGGGGAGATTGTTGACCTCGCCTTTTTTAATAATCCCAATAATGCCGTTACATACTTTGATAATCCCAATTAATGATTATCTATATATTAATCCTTTCAATCTATTATATTCAATTATCAAGATGATAATAATATTAAAATAGTCCTTGAAATATGTTAATCAATGTTTATCTATGTTTATATTCGTTTTGAATTAATTCTAACTCAATCAAATGTGTTCTGCATAAAATAGAAGTTTTAAGTCACTGATATGCCTATAGCTAATGATAGACTTAGCCTATCGATAGACACAGTCACCGATAGGCAAAGGTCACCGATACACATAGCTACAAATATGTATCTATCCACCAGTAAGCACATGTCTCAAATTGATCAAGTCCACTAATACATTCAGCTACCGACAGAAACTGAGCTACCGATAGAACAAGTCTACTGGTATGCATAAGTCTACAAATATATATACTTCACTGGAACCAAACGGAGATACTGATATGCACAGACTAAAAGTCTACTGATACAAGCTACGGTTACACCAGAGTTACCTATAGAGTAAGTCTGCCGTTATGAACAAGTCTTCCACTATGATTCTACCGATACGAAACAAGATATCGATAGAAGAGAAGTCCTCTGATAGAAGTGAAGTCTACCGATAGATGAAGTCACCAGTATATAGAGCTACCGATATACGATCAAACAGCTACTGATACCAAGAGTTACCGATACATGATCAAATAGCTACCGATACCAGGAGCTACCGGTACATGATCAAAGAGATACCGGTAGAAGGTCACTCCAACATGGAGTCAACTGCTACCTATAGAAGGCTACTGAAAAAAGCTTGACCAGTCAAACTCTATACTCTCAATACTATGTCTTTATTATGAAATGGTCTTATATGATGTTTTTAATGTAATTAATACTATTTAGTGATAGTTGTTGGCATGTCAGGGAACCGTACCTAGTACCCATGAAAAAGGTAATCATTCTTTTTACGAGAGTTGACATCTATAAAAGGAAGGAAAAAGACCGTGCAGAGAGAGATGAACCAAGAACTAAGAAGGCACGTGAATGGTGTAAGGCTGAACAACATTGAAACGTGGTGCATTCACACAAAAGGAAAAAAGAAACATTCATAATGGACGAGCACTGGACATACACGAAGCCATTCATTCTAGATGGGAACACAAGATGCATCTTGAGTGAAGAACTACAACGAACTCTTCATGCAATCAAGCTGATAAAGTTGAACCTAAAAATCAAGGAATAAAACGACACTTTATTTTTCAAACAAAAATAGGAGGATTCATATGCATTTCTAATCAATCAAAAGAGTCCAGAGCTACACTTCATATCACTAGATCATTCTAAACTCTTATCTACCCTTTTAGTGATTATTTTATTTACATTTTGAGCCATGCGTATACTCTATATATTTCTTACACACACAGTCTCCTATGCTATGCGGCAGGATTTCTAAATCCTTATTCAAACTCTATAACTCCCTTGTTTCCCACTATGGATAGTGGTAGAGGTCATGTAAGACCTGGACAACATGTGAGATGTTGTTGGTTTTCCCATTTAGAACTACAGTAGAGGTCTTTGTAACTAGACAGTGTTTTTCACTATTGTTTACCCCAATCTAGGGTGTGGATCAAATTTATATAAATTGTTTGAGAGGACTGGGTCTCTGCTTGAGACTGAACCTCTTGATTACATCGGATGTACATCTTTTTTTATGTTTAAAAGTATACTCTATATATATTTCATATTCTGTTTCTAATTACTTTGAAATAAAATATGTTTTTAAAAGTTACATTGATAGATAAATTAGAAAGTGTTTATATTTATTATGAATCAGTAAGTTAGTTTCAAATGATAATTTAATCATCTGATTAAATTAACTGAGTCTTAATCATTCATTGAGAAAATAATTGAACACTCACAATCTGTATAAATTCACTACATTTTGTATTGTTTTTAAATAGGGGTATTTTTAGAGAAATTTTTTTAGTATAAATTTTTAATTGAACTCAATCCGCCCCCCTCTTGAGTATCCACTCCGACCAATAGATGGCTACAGCCCAGTCTCAGAAGATTTCTTCTACTGATCAATAGAGACAACCACTGGAGTTTGAGGTTGGGGATCAGGTTTTCCTACGTGTCACACCGAGGTTGGGACACAAGGGGATTCGAAGACAGGGTAAGCTTTCACCATGGTACGTCAGGCCGTTTGAGGTGTTGGAGGGAGTTGGGACAGTTGTCTATCGGTTACAGTTACCACAGAGGTACAGGCCTATGCACGACGTCTTCCACGTTTCTCAGCTTCGATGTTACTTTTCAGACATGACTCATGTCTTTCAACCCGAGGAGGTTGAGCTAGAAGCGGATGCGTCGTTTGAGGAGCATCCCATCCAGATTGACAATCGCATTATGAATGTTCTCCATGGACGGTTTGTTCCTCTAGTACAGGTGATATGGAAGCATGGGCGAGTGCAGGACGAGACTTCAGAGAGGGAGACCGATGTACGATCACAGTGGCCAGATCTGTTCACGGTTTCTTCTTCTACGCCTCTCTATGGAAATTCAGGGAAAACATTCTTTAATGGGGGAAGTTTGTAAGAACATGGATCTTCATTTTCAGGTATGTCTTTATTTTTTCAGGAGTTTTTGAGATAAGATGAGTTTCTGGAAATTTTTGAAGTACACACCATGTAATTTATGAGTACACATCGTGTACTCCCTTGCCATGCCAGGCCATGTGTTGGCTGTGTTTGGGCCACACACACTGTGTGTAGGGGTGATGTGGAGGCCTCTTAAAGAGGATTACAGAAAAGTAGAGTACACGTCATGTACTCAAGAAGTACCCACCATGTATTTTTTTTCATTAAACGGATAGGGGTTGCGCCTAAGCAATAGAACTGTCTTATTCTCTAGCACCATCGACCGAGAGTTACCCATACAGCCGGAGATCTTCTTCAAGCCCTCGGGCCTCTTTCTGTTCTCTGAATTGACCGCTGTCGATTGCATTGGAACCGCAGTAGTGAGTTTTCTTTCTCCTAGAGGCCTGATTTTCAATTCCTCCTCTTTCTTATGTTATCGTGGGTTGAATGTTTTGTGCGTTTTTTGAAGATATACACCGTTCTGAGGAGAATCAAGCCTCGTGGTTCAAGTATATTGATCTCCTAGCATCGAGGTATGTGGTTTGTGCCCTAACTTTTGATGTCTTTGAGTTTTATTTGCAAATTCCACCAATACCCATGGACGGGGTATTGCGTGTTTACCTTTTTGCCCTTGTGGTTATTCCTGCCTTTCTTGCATGCTTGGGTAGAGGTAAATTGATCATGTATGTGGATAATTGTCATGCTTGGATGTTTTTCCCATTATTTGTTCTTGTTGCAACCTTTGGGTCTCTTAAGCATTTGGCTGTTGTACCTATTTCCATACCTTGTGATCGTAGGATGGAATGATGTTGTTAACATGCATGTTGCTCTGTAGACTATTTAGTCAAGTAGCTCTGTAGGTGGAATCTGGCCTTATAGAATTAATATGCACTGACAGGCATGGGACCGTGAGAACCCAGTGCTATAGAATATAAGCGATAGACCAAATGAACTTCCCAAAGAGTCTTAGATAATATAGACTATATGAGGATAGAGTGGGTGAGCTTCCATAGAGAGTCTTGAACGTTATAAACTACAAGGGATAGACCGAATGAGCTTCCCAGAGAGTCTTAGTTATTATAGAATATAGTAGGGTAGACCGAGTGAGCATCCTTAGAGAGTCTTTACCTTGTTTGAATGTATTTAAAACCTTCCTAGGATAGAGGAGGAATTGACCGAGTGAGCTTCCTCAGAGTGTATGTGGTATACCTGATGCTATAGGAGGATTGGCTGAGTGAGATTCCTCATAGATTCTCTAGACCTTGGGGCTAAGAGTGTTAGACCACGTGATCTCCCTCAGAGTGTCCCTGACTACCCTAGACTATAAGTGGAATTGAATGAGTGAGATTCCCCTAAGAGACATATAATTTCATATAACCAACTCAGAGGGTTTAGGCTGAGTGCACTTCCTAGAGGGTTTTGTTACTTCTTGGATAGGACCAGAGGGGATGGCTGTGAGTACTTCCCAGAGGGTTTCCTGTTTGTGTTATCTGTTACTTCACCGCTACTTATTGTTCTATGGATTGATCACTGTTGTATATTATTTTGTTTACTTATTACTGATTACTGACTGCTATTGCTGCTACTTTTTACTTATTTTTGTACTATTACCTGCCATATACTCACTGACTATTCGGAAAATATCTTCTGGTGGTTGCCTAATGAGATTTAGTCTCACACCCTGTATGGGTAATGTTTTTGGGCCCAAACGGACTATGTTTTTTCATGTATAGACAAGGGAAATCACCCTTCAACTTCTGGTACTTGATTGCTTTGGAGTAGGATCACATGGGACCAAGCTTTGGCTTGCGATTCTGAGGATCAGTTTACTTTATTTTGTACTTGTTTTGGTACTATTGTATTTTTCATCATTGTGACTTGTTTGGCTGCTTTCCTAGATATGTATCATGCATCATTTCATATATATACATATGAGCTCCAGTAGTTTGCTGATTTAGTCGTTCCACTGTTTATTATTGTTGGACATTTACAGATTCTGCTCATGCATGTTTATTTACATAGGTTGTGTACTATGCCAATGAGGGAATAGTTTCCCCACTATCACACCCAAGGCCCTCACTGCGAGTCGGAAACCTCTGGTGTTTGGGGAAATGCGCTTGATGCCATGTGACCAACCTGGTATGGGGCGCCTCTTGGTGGCTTCCGGAACCGGGACATTACACCTAACATGATGCATGATAAGACTCTTCCCTCTATGGTGAAAGAGTCAAAACCAAATCATAGACCTTTTTCAAAGGGAAAAGTACCTTAAATCCCTCATAAATAATCAAATCCATTCGCATGTTCATCGCTTAAATAGATAATCATATAAAAACGAAACATTGTATTCCAAGAAAATCAATCTCAACCCGAGTAACATGGACTTCCTACCATATAAGGTGTTCTTGACGCACCATCCCGATATCCATCAAAGACTCTGACACATTCTTATATCTCATTTCTACCAAATCTGTAATAGTAAAATATTATAAATGTAGACATCCTATGACACCCCTTTATAACATCATGGCCCAGGTACCACTAAACCGGTGCCCCAAGACAATTCATGACATGGCCTCATGAATGCCTCCTTATACATAAGAGGCTTACGACTAGCAATGGGGGTCTAAGGTGGAACTATGAGGAGACTATTTCCCCATATTGAATTATATAGAAAAAATTCAATAATAAAAAATCATACATATTAGAGATAAAATAAAATTAAAAAATGATGTGATAAATGAAATAAAACAAAGGCTTGATTGATCAGGTCGCACATATAATCAACTACCCACTATGAAAGTTACATAACATACCTAAATAACAAAAAAATAGATAAAGGATCCACATCATCACTAATCTATTCCCATCCATACATATTATATAACTCGAGAAATATTACACAACCAAACTATAATATCATGATTTTAAAAATGAGAATGAAATCCCTCTTTTTGAAAAATTATAAATCTCATATGTGAAAAAGGTTATTTATCACTGAAAAATTACATAAAATGTGTTAAAATATTTTTAGAAGTGTAAAATATTAGTTAATAATTTTTAATATTTAATTGAATATCTTCGGAGACAGACATTGATTTAGTATGTTATTCTGAGGCTCATTAAGCCTCGACAAAGGCAGAATAATTTTCTAATATATTTTATTTAAAAAATGAAAATTATACAAAATAATTGAATAAATCAAAAAATGTGCTTCGTATAAAAAATCTAAGACCACCGTCAAGTCCAAAACTATGTTTTTACCCTAGGATGGGTATAACATTCAAAGCATGCAGAGGTTTGATTGTCTCACTCATAAGATAAAGTTGTTATATAATATTTAATATTTAATATTTTTAAAATAATTTAATATCTCTCTAATGGTGGGTAATATGAATGATATAAGACTACTTTTATATCTGAAATGTGATGTTTACCCTAGGTAGTGAATAATATTTATAATTGTTGGAAATTTGGATTTCTCAATTGGAAAAAATAAATCGTTTTGTTTTAATTAATTATTTCATCCAATTTTTTTAATATTAAATAATTGATATATCTCAAATGGTGTTACCGATAGAAAATCTAAGACAACTGTTGGGTTTTAATGGAAAGTTTATCCTAGGTGGGTTATTTATTTTATGCACAACGGATTTTTGGTGTTTTTTAATTTTTATATTTAATAATTAATTTATTTTATCAATTAGTTTTGAATTTAATTGTGATTTTTTTATTTTTTCATCTTCTTCAACGAGCATGACCACTATTGTTAGATGAAGTTTTGATTCAAACAATTGGATCTCAATGAATATTGAACCTGAAATCATTGTAATTACTTATTTTGGTAAAAATAATAGGTCCAAATTAAATTTTCAGTTGATTCTGATATTTAGAATGGATATTGAATTTGGGGTTTTCAATGGTGAATTTTAAGGGATCTTAAAATGGCCAAAAGGCTTGGTCTTCTTTGTTAGTCGATCTCATCGAGATCATGCAACCCACATCTTCCTTGAGTGCAATCATGGGCCTTGGTTCTTGGTACATTACCATAGTGCTCCTCCCTAAGCTGCTTAATCCCCCCACCTTGGGCTTGGTTAGCATCCAATTGATTGTTTTTATTTAATTTTTTTCTTCAATCCAAGACGAAATTCCAAAAATTGTTTGGGATAATTAATTATAAATTATCAAATGATAATTATAAAAATATTAACAAAAGATGAATTATCAAATTATCAAAGTATAATTAATGAAAAATTGTTAAATGATAATTTGGGTCGATAAAATAATAATTTATAGAAATTATCTTGAAATTTTTATCAAAGATAAATTATTTTAAATGATAGTTTGTTGAAAACAATTAACAAAGGATAATCAGATGATTTTATAGAAGGATAATATATAGAATTATTTGACCATAATTTCAATGACAATTTATTCTTAGGATATAACCAGTAAAATGCTAAAAGATAATTTTGTTTAAAGAAATGATAATCACAATAAATTATCGTGCAATATTTTTATCATTTTATCAAGGGATAAATTATTGAATTTTCTAGTGATAATTAGAATGAATTATCAAATAATAATTGCATGAGTTTATCGAAGATAATAAAAAAAATTATTAATTCATATTTATATGGTAATTATCACGTGAAAAAGAGTATCAAAATTATCATAGGATAATTACATGTATTATCTAAGTATAATTTTTAAATTATCAAATTATAATCGGTTGATTGTCAGAGGATAATTGTTAAAATTATGAAACTATAATTTTAAGATTGTCAAAGGATAATTTATAGAATAATTTATCAAAATTTAATAATAAAGGATAATTTATAAGAAATTATCAAAAAATTAATTATTCTTGGGGAGAATGTAGAGAGTGAATTCTTTTACCTAAATAGTGATTTGAAAAATATCTAACAGAGTGAAAGTATCATCCCATATGAAATTTTATTTTATTTTTTAAGTAAAATTATTTTCTTTGTTTCAGGAAACCCTTAACATACATCGAGCATCGAAATTCCAACAACTCAGGACTTTGATGTATCGCTTTTGAACATAATATTTTATTGAATTGGTTTTTCCAGAATTTGAGGTAGTATGATTCTTATCCTTTTAGGATCTTGTTTATACGTGTCTCTATATTTAATTTATTTATTTTCTTACTTGATATCATGCTTTACTTTTGATCGCATGTGGGTGTGTGCATGTGTTTCACATAGTATAGTATGTTTTGTATTCATGATATTAAAGTGATAGCATGATTCCATGATGTGTTTTGACTCATGTGTTGATGTATATTTTGATATTGTGTTTCTCAATGCCTTGTGGTATGACTCGTGTGTTGATGTTATCATGATATGACTTGTCGTGTTTTCCTTTGGACTATTCATATGTGTATACTAGATAGGTGGTCATCATGGTATGATTACTTCTTGTGGGGTTCACAGATGATGTGTGGTGAAGATGATGAAAAATCTTGATAACCTTGTAATCTGGAATCTACTTGATGCCTTGTGCATTCCAAGTAGATGACAAAAACGTGATGAATTAGGTATTCCATGTGTTACCTGATGCCTTGTGGATTCTAGGTAGGTTACAGAAACTCGATGCCTTGTGGATTATAATTATTACATGATGCATTGTGGATTTTGAGTTGGTTGTTTTAACTAAATTCATTGTGGATTCTAATTGAATCATCAATTTATTTATGGCAAGTTTTGGGTACTTATCAACATGCGGTACATTTTTGGCATGGAGCTGAAGTAGGTACAACCAGGGGTTGATGGTGGCATAGTTAACAAGATTATTTAGTTTTTTTTGTGTGTTATGGTAATTTCTATGCATATATTTTATTTTAAATACACTTTTAAATTTTTCACAACAGGTTGAGGACATCTTGGTGGTGTCCTACTTAGTATTGTACTCACACCCAACTAGAGAATTTTGATATGCTTGTAGATTACATGAGGGTTATGGTGAAGGATAGGCGCCTTGTTTTGGATAGTCAGGAAGATGAATGTGGAGCTAGTAGAATGTTGGTACAGTTTTCAATGGATACACAATTTTTTTATTTACTTTATCTTCTTTTTTTCCTATATACATGATTACCACTTATGGAGGCATACTTATTTGTATTACATGTATGTCATTTTACTTTTACTCATGTTTACTCTAATTATTTATTATATTATTTATTATTGATTAATGATCCTATGACATGATATTGAGATTATAGTCTCCCCACTGATAAACTCCGACCCTCTCTACTAGTCGGCATCCTCTTGAATATGGGGGAACATGCATGAGGTCACATAGAATCAGTCTCAGACCTGGTGAATCGGGATGGGATGTTACAAAATGGTATCAGAGTATCAGGACTCACTAACTTGTTTCATCACATGTCTTGGTTTCAGAAAAGTTATACCAGATTTAGGATGGTTAGGACTCAGGTAGAGGAACTATGTCAGTCCCTAACCGTCACTATGTAGTGGACATCCGAGTTTCAATAAATAGAAAATTTTGATTTGTTTTTTCCATTGATTAAATTCACCTAGGTGATTCACATGATGTCATATAAAATTTATGAGGTTTCATGTTTGTTAATGCATCATGACCTAGAACATAGGTTCAAATTCCATATATATACTTGTTTGTCTGCTATATTGTAGTCCATTAATTAAATGCCTTGATTTGTTCTATCTGTTCAGGATAGTTTGTTCTATGTGATATATATATGTTTTCATGATGTGTGATATATCATTATTCATATAAATCATTTTAACAATGTATGCTTTTTTGTTAGTATATATATATATATATGACAGTGACTAACATGTCGTGATGGAAATAGGGGTTAGTTCATGGAGGGGTACACCATGGTTTAATGATAGACTCCTAATAAAACATTGTTTGATCCCATAGACTGATGTGGGTATATCCAAATATTATTTTCATTTATGGAGTGCTTCCTTTATGTTAAAGAATAGTTTTCCTTGATGTAGTATGTAGAACTACATGGTAAGTAGAAAGGAATACATTTACAAGTGGGGAGGCATACTCATTAAGACTAGATTTGTAAGATAATGCATTTGATCATTCTCCCACACCTACTATTTGTATAGGAAATATGGATAACTGAACTAAAGTATGGTTGATTAGTGCATGTCCTAGGCATAGAAATTTAGAACTATATTCAAATATTCCATCATCCTCAGCTACTGTGTTATATATCCTTCAAAATCACTAAAGTTACTCAGGATACTAAAGGGTGGCTTGAGCCTCTTTTATCATTGAACTAGTGTATACTTTGAAAGAATTAAATGTTAATTTGGTATTCAGATCAGAAGAATAATGAAACCTAATTTTATACCCCAATTTTTTATGGTTCCAACTGAGCTAAAGAGCCTCAATATTTAGTTGAATGACATGTAAGTGATAAAAAAGGCCAAGTACTTCACCATGGGGTTCAGTTTTTTTTCAAGAAGCTAGATGACAGTCTTAGGCCATGCATCGAATAACATAATACGAATTAGGTGATGGTGAAGAACATATATCAATTATCAAGTATCAATGATCTTTCTGATCAACTATGGGGATCCCAATGGTTCTCCAAGATTGATCTTTGATTGAGATATCACTAGTTGTGAGTTAGAGTGGGTTAAATTTGGAAGACGACATTTGGGAGCATGTATGGACGATACGATTACATGGTGATGTCGTTCGGACTAATGAACACACATTCAATATCCATTTCCCTAATAAAAAAGTCCCTCCATCCATCCATGGACACGTTTTTCATAGTTTTCATCAAAATTAATACTCATCTACTCATCAAAACCATAGAAACATGCTCGGCACAATGAGATATTCTTATGTATGCTTTGAGAACACATGAAATTTAGAAAGCTATAAAAGTGTGACTTATGGATTCCAAAAGTGATTTTCCATGGATATGTGGGGTCTGAGACTAGTATATCTATAAACCCATAGAAATTTGAGGCATCCATCTCCTAGACATGTCCCCATGTGTTTGAGATTATGATATTTCTTGATTTAAAAGGATATTAATAAAGGTTTAACCATGACTTCTCATGATTATCAGCAAGCATGAAAACACTAAAAATGAAGGGAGTAAAGTTACATTGGTTAGAAAAGTGTGATGATTATTTCCTTAATCTAGGTAAAAGGTTTAAAATAGCTCTAGTACCAACACTCCTTGAGCCTAGGATTAGTTATGTATATAACAATCATGCTCCTATTACACACATAAAAATGATTTATTACATAAAATCATCACTTTAAACAAGATAGTAGATCGATATGTATAGTGTCTTTGGGTCTTAAGAACATTACATAACAACTTAGAAAATAAAACACAACATCTTTATTAAAAACCTTTTTACATGACCACAACATTTCTTCGTACTTAACATTGCATAGGATAACCTGAGGATATGCAGAAGAAAAGGTTGACCTATAAATCCCCATAAGGGAGTAAAAAAGGCATAACATGAATAATAGAATACATGTTAGAAAATAGGAATATCAATAGATAATAAGAGAAACGTGAACATAATGGTATGATATAGCATGATTATCATAACAAAGAAATGTGGCAACAACACATAACATGGTATTAGCATGAGCCAAGGCTCATTACACATGGAGAATGTGTAAACCCTCATTGAACATTAATTATCATGAGTAAAACCAAATTTCACTTCACGTATCATGATACTAATCTTTACCCAATGCACTAGATCACTATCAATGTGCTCCCTTATTAATCATTTCATTTCATGAATAAGTGTGCCACATGGATCATATAACATGGATTCAATAAACTTCATCATTTATTCCATGATAATGGAATGACTAATTCATACATGTAACTCTATAATCAATAATTAAATGTGCATAAGGATTAATACGATTGATATATAAATGGGTATGGTATTCACTACACAATTACATTATCTAAGAAAATCACAGTGCAATTTCTGCAGTATAACGGTGTGATATAATAATAAATAAAAATGGTTGATGATAAATAAAGGTGTGTCTCATCATAATTATATGAATTGGAAAGTAAGGGTGCATATTGATTCATGTCCCAACATATTCAATTGAATTTAGATTCATAATACAAAATAATTTCTTGAATGTAAATGAGAAGAGAGAAATTCCTTATGGAATTTTGGCATAGTAATGGGTGTACATGGGAGGAATTAATGAGAGATAAATAAGTATATCCTAACTAAAAAATAATGAGGGAAGTATTGGGGATTATAAAAATCACACCCAAGTGTTTTTAATTTAAAATAAAATGGCATAACAACACAGAATAAATTTGGAGAAAAATGAGAAAGGCAAAAATCCCTTACATGGAAGTGTGATCCCAAAGGATTGGGAGTCTCCATAGAGTGGATTCTGGGGGGTTTGGGGCACCTTGGGAGGATTATAGAGATATATGTACATATTTTGGTTACGCTCGATAGGCATTGAGTGTAGAGGATGTGGGATCTTGGGTGGGATTATATAGGAAATGAGAGGGAATTATTTATTATTTATGTTTGAACACAACAGATTAACTAATCAAAACCACAAAACAAACCATGTTTTTTCCTATGTTATTTTATAAATGGGAGTGGAAAATGTTATTTTATAACTCCAATGGACTAAATTATTAAAATATTAGGCTTGATTATGTGGAGGTGAGTCACACATTCAAGGAAATCAATTTATGAAGTTAAAAAGTTTTATAAGTCCTAGAGGGACCACTAAAGAATTGTAAAATAAATAAAAAAACCAAAAATCAAATTATATTAACGTTGAATCATATATTATCCAAAAATACAATTTATAGAATTTTATTACATCACTATTAGTTCATTATGATGTCATAAAACACAATATATAATTAAACGGTATTTATTTTTTACCCAACAATTCGACTGTCTTTTAAAATTATAAAAAATTACCTATTATATAATTTTGAAATTTTTATTACAAAAATAATATTAACATTATCTGAATAATTTTCTAAATATGTGAATTTTTACTTTTAAAATAAAAACATACATTTATCAAAAAGTCATGGGTTTTTACAAAAATGGCTTTCAAACCTTAACAAAAATTTCAACTGTATTCTAAAAACTTATACAATAATTTATATTTAATAAAAAGTAATTTATTAATATTATATTATTAAAATATTATTTATTTCAAAAATCCCTTAATTCATCAATATATATTGATTAATTGAATATTAACTAAAAATACTATTTATACTTTAAAAATCATTTACAAAGTAACAATAATAAAATGAATGCATATCTTTTCAAAAATAATGAACTTAATCATAGTGATAAGATCTAGTTATATAATCCCTTATAACACTAGCATAATACCTAAGGGTATGGAGCGTGATGGTGACAGAATCTTGAGGTGGTTCAGATATCATCGCTTGGGTGGTAATCTCTATCAACTTCCCCTTCTCCTGTAGGATGCATTGTTTGCGATTAATGTGGTGAATCTCCGCTTCGGCTTGGTCAAGAGTGAATCCTAGTGACGACATGTAAAAACCTGAGATTTTATGTGATATATTATTTTTTTCATATCTTCTTGTGTACGCTACACCAAGATTACCTTGCGCTATATGCAACACCATATTAGCCAGTAGTATAAGCAACACTATTCTTGGATCATGTTACACACAATTTCAAGTTTTTTTATAGTTGTTATTCTATGAAACATTGAGTGTATATATATATATTCAATGTATAAAAGAAATATGGTTGGATTATATTATATGAAACAATTAAGGAGTCTTTCACAACACGCATCCCTGACTTGTCTTGCATTACACGCAATTGCAACCTTCCACGATAGCGTGTGTTGTACGCAATATCAGGTTTCACTAAACAACGATATATGGTTATAATATTATAATAAATTAGTCGTAATTAATTGTATCAACTAAATTTTGAATTTTATAAAATTATTATTCATCTTACACATTTTCTAGAACATGGTATGAGAATAAACTAAAATTTTCGGGTAATATAAGTATTTTTTAAAAAATGCAGTTTTGCCTCCTTTTGACAACGCACCAACATTAAATCTAGTTTTTGAAATTTTTATAAGTTAAATTTGACAAAATAAAATTATTCCTTGGAATAAGGATATAAAAATTTTCTTTGGATTAATTTTTCATATTATTCTGATAACTTTCATATTTTAATGAATTTTAAAAACACGCTATATTTTAATTAAAAACAAATTTTTTCATTGCAATAATTTATATGGTTATATTATCTTTTTAATTGGTTTTATAGTTTAATTAGAATATATTTTTACCATTTAATACAATGTTGGTCATTGGAATTAATTTCACATTGAAATTGGACATAAATTAGTGTCGATCTTTTGATAGTTATTGTTTCTTAATATCACGCTATTTGTTTTGATAACGAGAAATAATTTTAAAATTAATTAATTCCACTTCTATGTTTTGAATTTGGAAAAATAGAAATCACTTTTTGAATTTGGAATATCAAATATAGATTAGGCTGAATGTTTGGTATTTTTCTAAAAAACTTCAATTTTTGATGAATAGTGAAACCACTTAGTGGTAGTTAAAAAAACCGACTCTTTCATTTAAATGAAAAATTTCCACTTTTGTGAATTGAATTTAAAATATCTGACATACATGGTTGTTATCAAGAAGTAAAATTTTGTTCAATAATATGAAAATAATTTTTGGTTAATAGTATCTTTTGACTTTTATTTACTGCGGTTAAAGGTAAATTGGGTAATTCAAGGTTAAAAGAATATTATAATAATTCACAATTACCTTAACACTTGTGATAACATTATTGAATGAGTATTTTCCGACCATGGGCATCCTTGGGTCGATTTTGGGACCCCATTGAGACACTTAGTAGTGATAATGACAATTTGGATTAATTAATTTAATGTGATGACAAAATTGACTATAACAAAAATCTTTTAGAAATTAATTTTTATAAGGGGTTATATAAATTATAATTTCTACTATAAATATTAATTTGGAAATATAAAAATATTTCCTACATGGTGGAAGTTTTTTATAATTTTTAGACATCAATTAAATTAACGTATTCATGACACAATAATGATGCAGTATTTACCTCATTAATAAATGATTTAAATAAATAAGATTATAATGATTAAAGTATTATCCAAAACATGTCCAATTATGATTGTATGATTTTATTTCGACTATGAGTCATATTATCTTCATCTTTAATGATTTTTGGACATTTTGTAACTGAAGGTAACTTTATAATAAAATAATATTTTTACACATTCCAAAAGAGCCCCTCCTCCCCCTTATAAAAGGAGACCATTTCTATCCAATTCCTCACACCTCTCAAGCCATTTTTCTCAACCCAAATCTTCCTAATTAAGCTCCGTACATACCTATCCTCTCCCTAGAAGCCTTAACTTAGGCAGAAGGCACTTCAAGAAGTCCTTTTTGTTCAAACCAAAGTTAGTTCCCAAAATTAAAGGTAACAATATCTCTTAAATTGTTTTCTTTTATTCGACTTCTCCAACACCTAAACTCTTTTTAATCCTTTCTTTTGTAACAAAAACAGTATCCTAAATATACTAGGATTTTGTTTTGAGAATTATTCTAACTACACTTACACACACCTCCGTCTAATGCATTAAGAACATAATGTTTATGTGGAGGGAAAACTAACGCCTCATGAAACGATGATTGTTCGATTTTTTCCTACCGCCTCTCAGGGTGGCCATTATGATGGAACTGTATATATATATTATAAATATTATTTTTATGATTTCCTTATGCTTCTTTACTTCCCAATTATATCAAGCCTTTATGGATTCCATAGTGGGTAAATACAATGATCTAATTTGAGGAAGTGCGGACTACCACCCCCTCAAAGTGATGTGATTCGTTAATGCCTTATGTGAGATGTATAAAGGATTGAGTTAATGATATTATACATGATATTATACTGGAATTATAATATACCTATTTATAATTATGTTTTAATTCCATTTAAATAAGAAATAGAAATGAATGTAGCGTTCATGCATACGTACGACTTACCGTCTCCATGAACAGTGCATTTCATTTCTTACCTCCATATGTTATATAATATTATACAAAAATGTATATTCTGGACATATATGATATATATGATATATAAATCATGAATATAATTCTGGATATAATGAACCTTTGACCACATGAACAACATGTAATTATAAGAATTCCCTTTTTGACTCAAGTAACAAATATCGACAAAACGATCGTTATTAACTTAAATGGTTCAATAATGTTTATATCATTATAATAAGTGATATAGAAGGAGTAATAAACTTGAAATTTTTTTATTATAATGTCGAAATTAACATTGTTTAATTATTTAGGAGATTAATGAACGATAGAGTCAAGTCTGACACGAGGTAAGGAATCTTCTTAACCCAATTTCCGTTCATTGGGTTGATCTTCTCTTTCTTGTTTATGTCATTCTTTTATTATGTGAGAAAATAATTTTTATATATTATCATTAATTTATAGTATCTTTATGTGACCTTATAGTGAATACACATAAGTTATCTATTTTATTTACAAAACAATCTTTGTAATTGTTAACTTTTCCAATCTCGTTTTTTCCGAGATTTTTTATTCGTAAGTATTTACTGGGGTTATATTCATCATCCATGTCACTGTTTTCTAAAAAACATCATGTACATTTAATGAACTTTTTACTCATTTTTTACTTTTACTACATGGTATGTAAGGAATATTTCTTTTGTTTACCATACGAGGTACATTTTGACTTTTTGGTAAAAGTATGAGAAGAATGTTTTTTATCTTATGTGGAATGAATGGATTTTTACGGTTATATAAAGCCTTGTTTTCATGAAGATTACTCCACAAGATTTAATAAATATTTTAAGCAAAATATTTTTCTTTTAAAATTGAAATTCATTTTGTAAAAATAAAATGATTTTTAAAAAATATAAAGGATATTTTCCTCAAGAATTCATTTCAAGTGTCTTATCAAAACCATTTTCCATCTAAGATGAAATTATTTCATATGTGTATGTTTCAAGTATAATTTCTCTATGATTTACATGGTTTAAACTTTCTTATGATGAAATTATATCCAATTGTTTTATATGGATTATTTGATGATGGGATGATGATTATGAAATCCATTTTATTCATTGGGTTATGATGAATGATTTATGTATATTTTTTGGCACAAGTAAAAATGATTTCATTATGAGATGGGTGGGACCTATATCTACCTACAATTCATTGGGTAAAGATTTATATCTCATGAGATAGACATGGCTGGAATGGTAAGTTAATCCGGTTCAGTGATACCGGACTAGAACGAGGAGTGAACTCGATTCAGAAAGAGACTTTGTCCACTAAGATGGTCTTCGCAATAATGCCTTGGCTACTATGGAAATTATATAATGATCATAATGGTTTTCCACAATTACATGTTTTATTCCCATGCTGTTTTATCATGATTAATGTTCCTTTCTGATATATTCCTTACGTACATCCAAGATTTATGTCTTTGCTCAAGATTTTGATGTTTAGATTTTATGTTCAAGTTTTTTGCATTCAAATGATTATGGATTGTTTATGTTCTATATGTTTACCCTTACTAAGAATTTTATCTCACCATTTTTATGATTTATTTTCCCCTGGATATAAGGAATGGTTTTAGGTAATAAAAAAAGGGGATGATCTTTATGGGAGATGTTGAAGATATTTCACCATGATTGGAAGATTATTTTTCCGAGTTTCCAAAGACACTAAACTATTTCAGTCCGTATGTGTCTATTTTTTTATGTATTAAGTATTCCACAAAATTAATGTAATGTCCACGTTCGTCAAGTTTGGGTCTCTACAGTTGGTATCAGATTAAAAATTTAGTTAACCTTTTGAAACTAGGATGTGAAAAATTTAGTGAAATCCCAAGAGATATTTATAAGGTACGTCTAGGGATGTATCTAAGGTTAAATATACGTTTAGTTTATAGTCCTATAATTACGGTAATCATATTAGAATTAATCCTAAGATGTTATATATTGAAGGTACTCAACCTTTATTATGTTGTTTTCTTAGCATGATTTTTTCCTCTAACACTATTCTTTTTGTGTTTTATAAAATGGATGGAAACTGGAAGATTCCCGATAATGGGGATATGATGGACAATGAAATTATTTTCTTCATGAGAAACCAAATGAAATGGGATTTTGAAGTCCAAATATCGTTATTATGCCAAATCAGTAATCTCATAACATGATCAATAATATCAACTTTGGTAAGTTTCATGACTCGACTAATAAGAGAAAGATGGAGTTTCATGATGATCATAGTGGAAAGAAAGTTCAATTTCCCTCATGTAAATCATGTGTGAAGAGGAATCAAGGAGAATGTTTCAAAAGAACTTGAAGATGCTTTGGGTGTGGAAAAGAAGGACACAAATCCAGTAAGTGTAAAGGAAAAGGTTCAGTTAACACCATGGACAAGGATAATGCTATTTCTACGACATCAACAACGATTAAATGTTTTAAATGTGGAATGTATGGGCATTATGAAAACCAATGACCTAAGGGAAAGTCTCTTGAAGAGAATCAGCAAGGTCATATGGGTAGTATTTTTTGATGATGATGAAGAAACTAAAAACGATATGTGAGATAAAAGAATTGTTCAAGCTCGTTCAATGGTTTAAGAAGGAAGTGGAATGGTTTATGTTTATCAAGAGTTGTGTTGTATAGGTAAAGGTACTATGGAATAAAGATACATCTAAGGATTGTTACACTATTTTTTTCCTAAAGTATTTGAAATTATATGTTCAATGGTACCGATGACCATGAAAAGTTATTCAGTTATTGTTGGAAAGTAGATGATATGCATATAATGAAAGGATAAGAAGATAATGAGATGTTTGATAGTATTATTGATCTCATGGCTGATGTAAGGACAATGTTATATCATGGTATGAGTATTTAGAATTTTTGGGATTTCGGTGTGTGGAAAGAGTTAACTTTTGATAGCATTCAATTTTTCAATATGGTTCTATGGTGATTCATGTTTCAAAAGAATACACTATTAAGGTATTCACATGTTTGGAATGTGACCATCAAGATATATCTTATGATATATGGGGGATAAATGATGTTATTCACATTCTTGTTATGTGACCTTTCCAGTAATCGTTTTCTTTATACTATGAGATTGGACAAAAGTATTTTTGATAAGCCTAAATATTGGAATGGATTATGTTGGACATAAGTTAGTATTGTTAAAGGCTAGAACTTTTTCGATATTATTTATGTAAGGTTAAAGGGAGACAACCCATCACATCGGACAAGGCTGTGGGAATCGAACCCACAACTGAAGTGTGATAGGCCTTTATCGCGTACCACTGGCCTACAAGAAGTCCCTGGTTAGTAGAAACTAGTTTTATTTTAAGTGGTATGATAGATGAAGTATAAGTCCATTTTTGGAATAATATATGATTAACCTCACCATAGATGGAATTATGTATATTAGATAACATTTTCTATCCTTTTGTTGGAGACAGATGGAATGACCCATAATTCTATCACATTATCTGCTAACATTTCATGAAAGACAAATTCAACTTCATTTCTTTAAGAGATGATGTGGAAATTGTTCGAGGCACGAGAAAAGTTGATATTGTACCAAAATCAAGTAAGTATTTATTTTAATTCAAAAATTCTTCAACCTTTGGGAAATGATATTGAAAACAAAAAAATTTTTCCTAGTGCTCTCATATCTGATTAATCATATGGTACTTAGATCATCACAAATTTATAGCTTTGTGATTATTGGCTTTTTCATAGCCATGTTCTCTACCACTCTCCATCAGAACATTATGGTTAGATTTCTCTTCCTTATCCATATTTTTCACCTATGATATCCTATGTGGGAACCCAAGTGATGAGTTAGTTTGGGTATTATTTTTTTTCTAACGTTCATTTTTAAAATTATGTTTTTGTATTCCATTTTACGATTTGGGTTTCTGTGAAAGAAACTCTCAAGTAATAAACCATTTATAGCCCTGACGAATTTCGAGGCCGAAATTCATTTTAAGGGGGGTAGAATGTAACACCCCGAGATTTTATGAGATATATTATTTTTTTCATATCTTCTATTGTACGCTACACCAAGATTACCTTGTGCTATACGCAACACCGTATTAGCTTGCAGTATACGCAACACTATTATTAGATCATGTTACACGCAATTTCAAGTTCGATTGATAGTAGTTATTCTATGCAAAATTGAGTGTATATATATATATATTCAATGTATAAATGAAATATGGTTGGATTATGTTATATGAATCAATTATGGATTTGTTCACAATACACAACCATTACTTGGCTTTCATTACACGCAATCACGACCTTCCTCTGTAGCGTGTGTTGTACGCAATACCAGGTTTCACTAAACAACGATATATGGTTATAATATTATTATGAACTAGAAGTTATGAATAGTATCAACTACATTTTGAATTTTATAAAATTATTATTCATCTTACACATTTTCTAGAACATGTTATGAGACAAAACTAAATTTTTTGGGTAAAATAAGTATTTTTCAAAAAATGCAGTTTTGCCACCTTTTGATGGCGCACCAACTTTAAATCTAGTTTTTGACATGATTAAAACTTAAATTTGGAAAAATAAAATTATTCCATGGAATCAGGATATAAAAATTTACACTGGATAAAAATTTTATATTATTTTTGATAAGTTTCATATTTTAATGAATAGTAAAAACACGCTATATTTTAATTAAAAAAATAATTTCATCATAACAATTTATATGGTTAGATTAAATTTTTAATTGTTCATAAACTATAATTAGAATATATTTTTACCATTTAATCCAATTCTGGTCATTGGAATTAATTTAAATTTGAAATTGGACATAAACAAGTGTCGATCTTTTGATAGTTATTGTTTCTTAAAAACATGATCTTTATTTTGATGACGGGAATTAATTTTAATATTAATTAAATCCACTTATATGTTTTTAATTTGAAAAAATTGATATCATTTTTAAATTCGGAATATAAAATATAGCTTAGGCTGATGTTTTGGTATTTTTCTGAAAAACTTCAATTTTTTATGAATAGTGAAACCACTTAGTGGTAGTTAAAAAACTGAGTCTTTTATTTAAATGAAATTTTACCACTTTTGTGAATTGAATTTCAAAAATAAAATATGTATGGTTGTTATCAAGAAGTAAAATGTGGTTCAATAAGATGAAAATAATTTTTGGTGAATAGTTACTTTTGACTTTTATTTACTACGGTTAAAGGTAAATAGGGTAATTCAAGGTTAAAAGAATATTATAATAATTCAAAATTACCTTGAAACTTTTCCTAAACTTATTGTATGAGTATTGTCCGACTATGGGCATCCTTGGGTCGATTTTGGGACCACATTGAGCCACTTGTTGGTGATAATGACAATTTGGATTAATTAATTTAATGTAAAGACAAAATTGACATTAACAAAAATATATTAGTAAATAATTTAAATAAGGGGTTATATAAATAATAATTTCAACTATAAATATTAATTTGGAAAGATAAAAATATTTCCTAAAAGGTGGTATTTTTTTATAATTTGTAGGCATCAAATAAATTAAATTATTCATGACACAATAATGATGTAGTATTTACCTCATTAATAAATGATTTAAATAATTAATATTATAATGATTAAAATAATATACAAAACATGTCCAATTCTGATTGGATGATTTTAGTTCTACCATGAGTAATCTTATATTCATCTTTAATGATTTTTGGACCTTTTGAAACCTAAGATATGTTTATAATAAAATAATATTTTCACACTTTCCAAAAAGCCACTCCTCCCCCTTATAAAAAAAGACCATTTCTATCCAATTCCTCACACCTATCAAGCCATTTTGATCGTCCAAAATCTTCCCAATTAATATCCCTATATCTCTCTCCTCCCCCTAGAAACCTTACCTTAGGCATAAGGCACCTCAAGAAGTCCTTTTGGTTCAAACCAAAGGAAGTTACCCAAATAAAAGTTAACGGTTTCTCTTAAATTGTTTTCTTTTATTCACCTTCTGCAACCCCTAAACTCTTTTTAATACTTTATTTTGAAACAAAACCAGTATCCTAAATATAAAAGTATGTTGTTATGATAAGTATAAGAACTAAACTTACACACACCTCCATATAATGGATGAATTACAAAATGTTTCTTATGGATGGAAAACTAACGCCTCACGAAACGACGATAATTAGATTTTTTCCTACCGCCTCTCATGGTGGCCATTATAATGGAACTTTATTTATATATGATATATATTATGTTCATTATTTCCTTATTCTTCTTTAATTCCCAATTATATCAATACTTTATGTTTTCCATAGTGGGTAAATACGATAATCTCATTTCAGGAAGTGCGGACTACTGCCCCGTCAAAGTGATGTGATTTGTTAATTCCTTATGTGGGATATAGAAAGGATGAAGTTAATGATATTATATATGATATTATACTGGAATTATAATATACCTATGTATCATTATGTTTTAATTCAATTAAAATAATAAATAGAAATGAATTTAGCGTTCATGTGTACGTACGGCTTACCGTCTCCATGAACGGTGCATTTCATTTCTTCCCTCCATATGTTATGTACTATTATAAATACATGTATATGTTGGAAATATATGATATATATGATATATAAATCATGAATATCATTCTGGAGATAATTATCCTTTGACCACATGAACAACATGTAATTATAAGGAGTCCATTTTTGACTCAAGTACCAAATATCGACAAGACAATCGTTATTAACTTAAATGGTTACATAATGTTTATAATATGTTAATAAGTGATATAAAAGGAGTAATAAACTTGAAAAATGTTCTTAATCAAGTATAAATTAACTTTGGTTTATTATTCAGAAGATTAATAAATGATCGAGTCAAGTCGGACACGAGGTAAGGGAACTTCTTAACCAAATTTCCGTTCTTTAGGTTGATCTTCCCTTTCTTGTTTATGTCATTCTTTGATTATGTGAGAAATTAAATTTTATATATTATAATGTATTTATAATTTATTTATGTGACCTTATATTTAATACACATAAGTGATCTATTTTATTTACAAAAAGATCTTTGTAAGCGATAACTTTTCCAATATAATTTTTATCCCAGATTGTTTATTCATAAGTATTTAATGGGGTTATATTTATCATCCATGTACCTATTTTATAAAAATGTTTTCATGTATGTTTAAATTCCTTTTTACCCATTTTTGAATTTTACTACATGGTATGTAAGGAATATTTCTTTTGTTTACCATATGAGGTACTTTTTGACTTTTCTAGAAAAATTATGAGAAGAATGTTTTTTTAACTTATACGGCATGAAGAGACTTTTACGGTTTTATAACGCCTCATTTTCAAGAAGATTACTCTACAATATTTAATGACTATTTCCAACAAAATTTGTTTCTTTTAAAATTTCATTTCTTTTTGTGAAAAGAAATTTATTTAAAAAAATAAAGGATATTTTCCTCAGGAATTCATTTCAAGTGTTTTATCAAAACCATTTTCCATCTAATATGACACTATTTCATATGTGTCTGTTTCAAGTATAATGTATCTATGATTTAAATGGTTTCACTTTTCTTATGATGAAATGATATCCAATTGTTTTATATGGATTATATGATGATGGGATGATGTTTATGAAACCCATTTTATTCTTTGGGTTATGAAGAATGCTTTATGTATATTTTGTGGCACAAGTAATAATGATTTCATTATGAGATGGGTGGGACCTATATCTCCCTCCAATGAAATGAGTAAATATTTATATCTCATGAGATAGACATGGCTGGAACGGTATGTTAATCCAGTTTAGTGATATAGGACATGAACGAGGAGTGAACTCGATTTAGAAAGGGACTTTGTCCACTAAGATGGTCTTGGCAGCAATGACTTGGCTACTATGAAAATAATATCATGTGTTTAATGTCTTGCCACAGTTACATGTTTTATTCCCATGCTATTTTATCATGATTGATGTTCTTTTATGATATATTCTTTATGTACTTCCAATATTTATGTATTTGCTCAAGATTTTGATGTTTAGATTTAATGTTCATGTTTTTGCATTCAAATGTTTATTGATTGTTTATGTTCTCTATGTTTACCCTTACTGAGCATTTGGGCTCACCCATTTTATGTTTTCTTTTCCCCAGTAAATAATGAAAGGTTTTAGGTAAGAAAAAAAATGGGTAAGATCTTTATGGGAGATGTTGAAGATCTTTAACCATGATTATAAGATTATTTTTTCGAGTTTCCAATGACACAAAACTATTACGGTCCTTGTGTGTCTCTTTTTGTTATGTATTAAGTATTCCACAAAAGTAATGTAATTTCCGTGTTCATCAATTTCGGGTCTATACACGACACATCCTTTCTGAGCTCTGAAAAATGGGCTTCGTAGGGAGAAATTATACTATATACATCCATCTCTCCCTTTTTCTGAGTAAATTGGATTTGTTAAAGCCATATATTTATACTAATCATGTGATAACTGTTCAATGACTATATTAACAATGGTAACAATTATTAACGGTATTTTGAAATCCAAAAACATAAAACCAAAGAATTTCATATGTTATATAACCATTTTACATAATAATAAATTTAATTAGATCAAGAGGAATAGTCATTAATAAAAGATTGAGTCGTTACAATCTTCCCCCTTATGAAATTTCACCCTCAAATTTTCCTTTTCCAACACAAAAACAGATTTGGGTAACTCTGCTTCATCACTTCTTCAAATTCCCATGTTTCTTCTTCAAAATTTTGATTTCACCACAACACCTTGATGAAGGTAATTCTCTTATATTGTACCACCAATGGATTGAATACATGCACTACTTTTAGTTTTTACTTCCTCAAGAGTGATATATAGAATGCATCATGTACTTGAGATAGGATCAGTGGGAGTGCTAGTCAATACGCCACTGCTCCAATGCGATTAAAGAACTCAAAATGGTCAATGTACCTTGGACTATGATTTCACTTCTTCCCAAATATCGTAACACTCTTCCATGGTGATATTCATAGGAATACCATGTCTCTGACATCAAACTCTAGTTCTCATCGACTATTATCAGCATAGCTCTTTTTTTGACTCTGACTAGATTTAATGTTCTGCTAGATAGTCTTAACATTATCTACCATTTCATTGACCATTTTTGGATCTAGCAGTTTTCCCTACCCATCAACATCCCAACATGTTGGTGTTCTTCACCTCTTCCCATAAGAGGATTCATAAGGAAACATTTGGATTCCTGAGTAGAAATTGTTATTATAAGATAACTCAATAAAAAGATGATGTTGATCTCATCCTCCTTTGAAGTCCATTGAACATACTCTCAATATGTACTCAAGTGTTTGTATATTCCACTTAGATTGGCCATCAATTTGGTCATGATAAGACATACTTATGATTAGATCAGTATTCACAACCTATGAAAGACTCTTCCAAAACATATTGGTGAATCATGGAGCTCGATCGGATATAATAGATAGTGGTACTCCATGGAGCCTTACCACTTCTATGATATATATTTGTTCATGTAGATCCAATGAGAAATCCTATTGAATTTTAATGAATTGTGCAGTCTTTGTAAAACGATACACAACAACCCAAATAGCATTGTTTTCATTGGATGTCTTCGGATATCCGGTGACAAATACCATGGTGATGTTCTACCATTTCCATGATTGTATGGGTAATGGTTTCATCATCCCCTAAGACTTATACCTCTCATCCTTCATTTTATGTCCTACCAGGAACATTGATGTATACTCTGCAATCTCCTCCATCCTATTATCCCACGAATAATGCTCTCAGATATATAGATACATCTTTGTGTTTCCTGAGTGAATAGAGAAATTCGAACTATGTGCATCATCCAAAAGTTTTTTCTTTAACTCCATAATTTCTGGAACACATCGTCTTATCCCAAATCTCACAATTATTTCTTCACTAACATTGAACTCTAACAATATCCAATTTTTGATAGATTCCACTTTCTTCGGAATTCCCACATCACCCTTTTGAGCATCCTTTATCCTTTCCCAATGATATGGTTGAGTAATTTTTTTTGAAAGGATTTTTGATGTTCTATTATTAATGATTACCTTGTCCATATTCATCAAATCTAATTAGATTGGATCCTTTTCAATTCTCATCAATGATATAATTTCTCTATCCTTGGAACATAGATGATCTTCCATCGAGTTTGCTTTCCCTGGGTGGTAATGGATTGAGTAGTCACAGTCTTCCATTATCTCTAACTATCTTTGTTGGTGCATGTTCAACTATTTCTGTGTGAGTATATACTAGATGCTTATGTGGTCTGTATGTATTTCACACATTTCATCAAAGAGTTAATATCACCAATATTTAAAAGTAAAGATCACTACAGCTAACTCCATTTCATGTGTTGGATATTTTTTCTCATGAACTTTCAATTTCCTTGAAGCATAAGCAATGAATTTTTCATTTTGCATCAACACACAACACAAGCCCTTCTTCGAAGCATCACTAAATACCACAAAACATATCCACTACTAGGTAGTTTGAGAACAAACACAGTGATAAGCCTCCTTTTCTACTCGTGGAATCTTTCTTCACATTCATCACTCTAAGAAAACTGTACTCCGTTCAAAGTTATCTTGGAAAAAGGGTGGTACAATTGTGAGAAATTTCTCACAAATCGGTGATAATATCCAGCTAACCACAGGAAGCTATGGATATCCATTACAGATGCTGGCCTTGGGAATCCCTCAATTGTAGCTTTCATGGAGAGATATACAAATATCAAATTTCTTGTGATGATAAGACCCAATAATGAGACCTCTTTCAACCAAAACTCACACTTGTTGTAATTTTCATATAGATTATCTTTTTATAAGTACTCTAGTACAGTTCTTAGATGATTCACATGATACTCTTTGGATTTATAGTATATTATAATATCGTCTATAAATACTAACACAAATTTTTAGAGGTAATATCTAGAGGCTGTATTCATCAAATACATTAGTATTTATGAAGCATTAGTGAGTCCAAAAGGCATTACTACGAATTCATTGTACCTGTGTCTTATAGGAAAAGCATTCTTTGGGATATCCCCCTTCTTTACCCTTAAATTGAAATATCCTGACCATAAATCAACCTTAGAGATGTTTTTTGATCCACGTATTTGATAGAACAAGTCATCAATTCATGGAATAGGATACATGTTCGTTATCATGATTTTTTTGATCCCACCATAATCAGTGCAAAGGCGCATTGACACAACCTTTTTCTTGACGAAGAGGACTTGTGCACCCCATGGTGAAGCACTTGGGCATATAAACCATTTATCTAGATTATCATGTAGTTGTTTCTTCAACACCTCATGCTCCAAAAAAACCATTATATATTGAGTCTTGTATATTGGTAATGCCCTAGCTATAAGATCAATTGATAATTCAACATCTCTTCTAGGAAGATGACTATGAAATTTCTCGGGAAACACTTTAGAAAATTTCCTCACAATAAGCATTTCATTATGTGTGGTTTCATCCTTAGACTCACTAATCTGAGCCTGATACGCATACTCATAGTGTAATAATATCCACACATGTGATGATGGTGCTAAAGAAGATTAATCCTCCACCTATCACTTGTACAGAATCAGGTTCAATTTTCTATATAGAGAGTGATTTCCCTCTCACGACAATTTGTGTTATCTATATATAAGGAAATCCAATATATGCCAATAAGTTCATCAAATTCCTCCAAAAGTTGTATTAAGAGGTTCTATGAAATGTTCAATCCACAAATTATGGTAGGGGAGGACCTATATTCATGGGATGAAATGATATCTCCAATTTATGTTATCACTAACATCTTTGGTTCCATGATTTTTGGTGGTGTTGGGACAGTTCAACTAAAATTTAGGGATATAAATGAATGCATAGAACCAATATTTAAAAGTATGATCGCTATTTCTAAATTAATAACTACCTTACCTGTCACCAATTATTTGTCAGGGTTCACTTCATTACTAGTGATTTCAAAAGATCTCCCTTATTACCTTGGAGGTTGTCGGTTGCCACCGAAAACCCATGGCTTAGGGAACCGATTTGAAAATTTCCCTGGTTCTTTATAGTTGAAGAAATGAATAACAAGTTGATGGACGAATGGTGCATTCCTCTCCTCGGTGGCAACTATGGGTTTTTCTTATTGATAGTTAATGTTCAGGTTCCCTTCTACTCCATACCTAAATCTTTTCCTTGTCGCTTTTAGTCAATTTTTAGGGTGCTTATTTTCAAACCTTTTGAAAGTGGGGTGCTGTCTTTTCTTAACTCCATTTAATTTATCCATCGGTCTACTATAATCTCGTTCCACCTTACGAATCTTTCCCCATTATATCCCTGAGATTCTCTAATCTCCATTTTGACTTTGATGGAAAATCAAAAAATTTCCCCATTACTCTACATGTCATGAATCACTACAAATTTATGTTATCTTGGTTTTAGAACACTAATGAATTGGTAAACCTTGTATTCAGGGGTAACGAAAAATTCGGTGCCATATCATGCAAGCCTTGTGATGTTTACCTCATACACTCTTATGGATTTGTCATCTATTTTCTTGTGTTAAAGAAATTCTCTTTCCACCTTGAGTTAGAGGGTGCAAGTAAAATATTTATCAAGAAACATTTTTTGTAAATACATCCATTCCAACGCGTCGATCTCCACCTCAGGATTTGTATTTTTGATCAGTTTCCACAATTGATCAGGTTCACCCTCCATATGATAAGCTTCCAGAAGTTCCTTATCTTGTTCAGAACATTGAAGGATGGAGAAGATCTTTTTAATGGAGTTCATCCATTGTTCAAAAATTAAGATATTGAATGATTCAGTAAAAGTAAGAGGCCCTTTTCTCGTGAATCCCTAGATTTAAACTTGTTATTTATTAGGGAGGGTTGAATGTTTCTCTTGACCCATGTTTCTATTCAAAACATTAGTTAACATAGAGAGTATAGTGATGAAGTTTCTGGTTCCTGGTCCCCTCAGATTGGGCATCTCATTAGAACCACCATCACATTGATCTTCTCATCGGTTGTTAGCCCAAGTCCCCTTATTACCAGCCATGGGCTAGAATTAGAGGAAAGTCCGGGGTAAAACATAAAGGGTAATCCAAAGACAAAAAATTGATGACTTATAAATTATTTTGTTTCTTTAACTTATGATCTTATAGGCTTCAATCGTTGTTGTCCATGATCAACTTCTCAACATATATTATTAGGGGAATTTTTTTATTCCTTTAATAATGGTTATTACTTAGATTATGAGTTTACAAAACCATATCCCCTAGGAGTGTCATAAACAAGAGTGCATCAAGGCCCATTGTCATTTACCAATTCCCATTTGAGTCTATCTCAAAGAGGTGTTTTCGCGTTTTAACCCTAGATAAATCTATGCCAGAGCTGCCTCTACCTGATCGTATCCAAATAGGGAAGTATTTGAATGATAAATCACTTACTCAATAATCACCAAAATTTAGGTATTTTTATAATCATAATCTTATCCATAAGGCTTTCACTATGTATTTCTAATCCCAATCCCTAAATTAACTAATCTTATCCTTTGATACAAACTATAACATCCACTCTATTTATTACACACATAAATATAATTTATTGCATATAATATTCACTTGATACAAGATATAAGGTCAAGAGGTCTAGCATCCTTGGGGTTTAAGAACATTACATAACAACTTTTAACATAAAACACAACATCTTTATTGAAAACTTATTTTACATGACCGCAACATTCCTTCATACTTAGCATTGCATGGGATAATCTGAGGAAATGCATAAGGAAAGGGAGGGATATAAAGCCTATTAAGGGAGGAAACAAGACATAACATGAAGAATATAGAACATGTTTGTAAATAGGCATATCAATAGAGCGTAAGATAAACATGAGCATAAAGGCATGATATAACATTATTATCATAACATGGAAATGGGGAAACAATACTTAACATGGTATTAACATGATCCAAGGATATTTTCACATGGAGCATGAGTAAAACATCATTTCACATGAATTATCAAGATTAAACTCTCATTTCACTTGATGTATGATGATACTAATCTTACAAAATGCATTTATGTGCTATCAGTGCACACCCTTCTTAATCATTTCATTTCAGGAATAAGTGTGACACATGGATCATATAACTTGTATTCATTAGATATAATAATTTATTCCATAATAAATGAATTTTTAATTCATACATGAATCTCTATAATCAATAAGTAAATGGGAATAAAGATGAATACCCTTTATAGAGAAATCTATATGGTACTCAATACACAATTACTTTGGCTAGGAAAATCATCGTGCAATTTTGGCAGCATATCGAAGTGACATAAGAATTCATAAAAATGGTTGATGGGATAGATAGGGGTGTCTCATAATATTTACATGAAATGGAAATTTAAGGGTTCATGTAGATACATGTCCCAACATATGTAATGGAGTTTCGATTCATAATACAAAAATAATTTCTTCAATGTAAATGAGAAATGAGAAATTCCTTAAGGAATTTTGGCATAGTGACAGGTGTACATGGGAGGAATTAATGAGAGAAAAAAATTAATATCTTCATTAAAACATAAGGAGGGACTTGTTTTGGAGGTTATAAATAATAACCTAATGTTTTTAATTGAAAATAAAAAGTCATAACAACACAAAGAAATTTGGAAGAAAATGAGAAAGGAAGAGATCCCTTACTTGGAAGTGTGTTCTCAAAGCCATGGGTGAGGCTTGAGAGAGGATTCTAGGGAGAATGGATAACCTTTCATGGAATATAGAGAGTGGAGGGGAAAATTTTTTTTGAGCTTCAATGGATTTTAGTGAAGAGTAAGTTGGATCTTGGGTGGGTTTATATTGAAAAATAGAGGGAATCTTTTATTATTTTGGTTTTGGCCACCACACATTAACTAATCAAAACCATAAACCAACCCATGGTTTTTACCATGGTTTCTTCCAAATGGGAGTGTGAATAATTATTTTATAAGTCCAATAGACTAAATTATTTAAATATTAGGCTTTCTTATGTGGAGGTGAGTCACACTCTCAAGGAGGTCAATTTAAAAAGTTAAAATGTATTATAAGTCCTAAAGGGACCACAAAATCATTGTAAAATAAATAAAACAAACCAAAAATAACATTATATTAATTTTAAAACATATATTAGATGAACATACCATTTATCAGATTTTATTACATCACTATTAGGGCATTATGATGTCATAAAACTCATTATATAATTAAATGATATTTAATTTTGACGCAAAAATTTGACTGTCTCAAAAAATTATGAAAAAGTCACCATTTGATAATTTCGATGTCTTGATTCAAAAAAAAATAATCTTCATTTTATCTATAAAATTTCAAATTTTTTGAATTTTTACTATTAAAATAAAAACTGACATTTATAAAAAATTCATGTGTTTTGACAAAAAATGATTTCAAACCATAATAAAAATTACAAATGTATTCCTCAAAATTATACAATAATTTATATTTAATAAAAACTAATTTATTAATAATATTTTATTTAAATATTATTCAATTAAAATATCCAATAATTCAACAAAGTATATTTCTTAATTGAATATTAATTAATAATACTTTTTGTTATTTTAAAACCCTTTACAAAGTAACAATAATAAAATGAATATATATTCATTACAAAATTAGTACACATAATCATATTTCTAAGGTATTGTTACATAACCATTATAACACCAGTATAATACCAAAGGGTAAGGTGCACATTGGTGACAGACTCTTGGGGTGGCTTGGACAACATTGCTCAGGTGGTAATCTCTGTCAACTTCCACTTCTCCCGTATGTGGTTCCGTTCGAGCTTAACGTGTTGAATCTTGGATTGGTCTTGGTCAATAGTGCAGCCCTGTGATACCACCTCCTTTCCAAGCTCTACGAAATGGGATTCATATAGAGAAATTCTACTGAATGAGGTCATTTGTTCTTTTGTCTGAGCAAATAGGATTTGTTAAAGCCCAATATTTTTACTAATCATGTAATCATTGTTCACTGGATATATTAGAAATGGTAACAATTCATAATGGTATTTGGAAATCCAAAAACATAAAACCAAATAATTTTATATGTTACATAACCATTTTACATAGTAATACATATAATTATATCAAGAGGAATTTTCATTAATAATGGTTTGGGTCGAAACAATGTAGTATATTGTGATGCTTCGTGAGTTGGTTTGGGATTAGTGATGATGAAAAGAGGGAAGATAGTTTCATATGGTCCTAAGCTTCTAAAACCCTATGATAAGGATAAACCTACACATGACATAGAGCTACCAGTGGTGGTTAATGCCATGAATTGTTAGATACATGATCTCTTTTCTGGGAGAATTATTATTTATACATACAATAAGAGCCTTCTCTTTTTATTCACATAGAGGGTCCCAAATCTGAGATAGATTCACTGTGTTGAGTAGCTATTGAAGTTTACCATTGACATGACATATGAACTTGAGAAGGGAAATTTTAAATTGGATGCCTTATCTATAAGGCATAGGCCATGTAGGAACGTGGAGAGTGGTCCTCATAGGACCAGTGATGCGTGATGATTTTTTTGATTGGATGATGGATGCCATGAATGACCCTAGTTATATGACTTTTTCTCCATTTATATTCACATAATTACTTGTGGACTAAGTAAATGATGAATAGTAACTAACTCAAAGTGTTCAATACTGAGGGAACAACTATCTAGTGATGACTCAATATTTGGATGGTCGATGGACATCAATGATGTGATCATTTAACATGGGAGAGTAGTAGTTTCTACTACTATTAAAGTGGAGCTGATGATTGATTACCAAACCTCTAGATGGATAGTAGATCCAATTGATACTGAGATGTATCATGACTACTGGTGATAGTTCTAGGGGCCAGGATGAAGAGAGACAGTTCTTATTCTGCCTTCTAATTCCTCACCTATCAGTGGATGAAGGTAGAGGAGTGGAATCATTGTGAATTTTTGTAGCCACTCTTGATACCTATGTGGAAGTGGGAGGAAACCATGATGTAGTTTGTTTTACGGGGTTACCCGGGACCACAAATTTTCTTAATAAATTTTGTGTTATTTTTTATTGGTTAATAATGTTTTCTCACTTATTACCCATCAAAGAGACTCACGAAGTAGAAGAGTTAGGGAAGCCTTATGTCCAATAGATCATGCACCTACATGAATTCCCACTGAGTATTTTTTTCCTTTAAATATTCATGTTTTTCATTGTGATTTTGGTAGGTCTTGTGAAAATCCTTAAATAATTGACTGATATTGAGCACAACATACCATCTATAGACCAACGAACAGTCTGAGTGGACCATACGCATATTGAACGATATGCTTTGAGCTTGTCTGCAAGACCTTGGTGGAGCATCGAATGATCACCTTTACTTGATTGATTTTTCATACAACAACATTCATCATGATTTTATTTAGATAGAACCTTATGAGGCTCTTTATGGGAGGTCATGTCTCTCACATCTCTATTGAAATCGGGAGGGTGAGACAGTGATATTTGTCTCGGGTATGGTTCAGAAGACCTCTAAGAGAGTGCATCTATTATGGAAGATATTGATCACTTCTCCAATAAGATAGGGATAAAATGCCTATTGAAGGAGGAGAGCTCTATATTTTTTTTCTGTGAGATCAGTTTTTCTTGAGGATGATTCCATAGTTAGGTCATAGATTTCTGGGGAAGCAGGGAAAGATAGAACTTTGTTTTGTTGGACCCTTTGAGATCATCGAGCAGATTGAGGATGTATAATATCATATAGATCACCCTTATCACTGTCAATATATGCATAACATGTTCTATATGTCATAGATTGAGAGATGCATCACCTACCCTAATCTTGTTACAGATTGTAAGGATGTTGAGATAGGGATTGACGTATATTGTGAGGAATTTATGATGTGGATCATATATCAAAGATAGGTGGAATGATGATGAAAGATGATAGAACTAGTCCAAATTCAATGGCATCATGGGAGGATCTAGGTGGAGTCATTGGAGTGTGAGACTGATTTTTGTGCGGAGTGGCCAGAGTTGTTGAGAATTACCGATGTGTATACTTCTTGAGGATGAGAATTTGATAGAGGGGGGTAATTTTAATATCCTGATTTTTACAATTAAAATAAAATCCCTCTTTTTGAAAAATTACAAATTTCATATATGAAAAAACATATTTATCAATTAAAAATAACATATAATGCGTTAAAGGATTTTTAAAAGTGCGAAATCTTAGTTAACATGTTAGAATATTCAATAAAATATTATTAGAGTAAGACACTGAGTTAGTGTGGGATTCTGATTCTTGTATAGTCTCAACAGATACAGAATAAAAATATTTAATATTTTATATTAAGAACATTCATTTTATTCAAAATAATTTAACAACTCAAAAATGACTCATCGTATATGAAATCTGAGACCACCATTCCGTCCATAAAATGTTTTTTACCCTATTATGTGTATAAAATTTGAAGGCATTGGATATTTAGATGTATTTCTAATGATATAATGTTATTAATTAATATTTAATATCTTGTTTTTTAAATTATATAATACCTCTCAAAAGGTGGGTCGTATAAAAAATTTGAGACCACTGCTATGTAAAAAATGTGGGGTTTACCCTAGGTGGGGTATAACATTGGTAATCATTAGAAGTTTGGATGACTCGCTCATAATTAATTGGTTAATCCATTTTTTGAATATTAAATATCTAGTATATCTTAAATGGTGTGCCCTATGGAAAATCTAAGACCACATTTGGGTCTGAAATGCGGTGTTTACCCCACATGGGGTATAGATATATTGTGCAAAGGACGTTTTCTATTATTTAATTATTATATAAAATAATTAATTTATTTTTCCAATTGAATCCGAATTTAATAATAAAATATGTTTTTTTATTTTCTCATATTCCTCAAGATGCGTGACCACCATTTTTGGGAAAATGGTAGATTCAAAACCTTGGATCTGAACACATATTGACCTTGAAATTATTTTAATTATTTATTTTAGTAAAACTAATAACTATGCATTCAATTTCAGGTTGAATCTCGAATTTGAAATGGATATTGAATTTGGTGTTTTCAAGGGTGCATTTTAAGGTTCCAGAAATGGTTGAATGCCTCTGTCTTATTTGTTGTCAATCTCATCATGTTCAAGAGACACACATCTTCCTTGAGTGTGATCATAGGTCTTGGTTCCTAGTGTGCGACCACCATACTCATCCTTAAGGTTCTCGATCTCCCAACCTTGGGTGCGGTGAGTATTTTTATTTTTTTTCATTTTTTTCATCTTTCCAAGATAAAATTACATAAATTATTATGGATAATTTACTATAAATTATAAAATGATAATTATAAAATTATTAACTAATAATTCATGAAAATTTTTAAAATATCATTTTTTTTGATAAAATAATAATTTATGAAAGTTATCATGAATGTTTTATCAAATAATAAATTATTATTAAAGGATAGTTTGTAGTAAAAAATTATCAATGAATAATTGGTAAGTTTTATCGACTGATGTTATATAGAATTTATCGATGATTATTACTCAAGAAATTTATTCAGAAGATATAATATATAAAATAATAAAATATATTTTTTTTAAAGAAATCATAATCACAAAGTATTATTAAGCAATGTGTTTATCATTTTATCAAGGTATAAATAATTGAATTTTCTAGTGATAATTAAAATGAATTATCAATGAATAATGGCATGTGTTTATCAAAGATAAAAATATAAAAATTATTAAAGGATGTTTATAAGTTAATTATCACATGACAATAATTATCAAAATTATCATAGGGTAATTATGTTTGTTATCAATGTATAATTTTTTAATTACCAAATCAAAATTATTTGATTATCATAGTATAATTGTTAAAAATATCAAATGATAATTGCAAGATTATAAAAGGATAATTTAGAGAATAAATTATCAAAATATAATTATAAATTATAATTTATAAGAAATTATAAAAAAAATAATTATTCATGAGGATATTGTAGGGAGTTCATGCTTTGACCTAAAAGATGACTTCAAAATTATTCAGGAGAGAGGACGTATCATCACATTGGATATTTAGTTTAATTTTTAAATACAATAGTTGGTTTTGTTTTAGGAAATACTTGAAATACCTTGATAATAGACTTGCCAAAAACTCAATACATTGATGTATCTCTTTTGAATATAATAAATTCATGAATAGGATTTTCCAAATTTTGAGGTAGGAAGTTACTTATATTGTTTGGATCCTATTTACCCATGTTACTATATTTAATATATGTGTTGAATTACTGGATATCATTCTTGAATTGTGATCATATGTGGGGGTCTGTGTATCCCATAGTGTATTATGTTTTGTTTCCATGAAATTGATGTGATAGCTTGATTGCATGATGATGTTTGATTCACTTGTTGATTTATATGATGATGTAATGTTTCTCATGATATGTTCTATAGTTGTTATCATGTTATGACTTATCATGTTTTCATTTGGAGGATGGTTATATGAATACTTTATAGGTGGTCTTCATGGTATGATTACTTCTTGTGGGGTGTGCACGCAATGTGTGGTGAAGATGGTAGTGTAGAATGATAACCTTGTAAACATTTGCAAACTTGATGCCTTTTGTATTCAGATTAGATGACCAACACTTGATGCCTTGTGGATTCAAAGTGTTACAAGATGCCTTGTGTATTCTAGGTAGGTTACGTATAACTGATGTATTATGGATTTAGACTATTAACCGATTCCTTATGGATTCTGGGTAGGTTTTTTTCACTCAATGCCTTATGGATTCTATGTGACTCGCCAATAGCCTTATGACTAATTTTGGATACTTATCGACATACGTTACATTTCCAGCATGGATCCAAAGTAACTACAGTTAGAGGATTGTGTCAGCTTGGATAGCACATGATCGGTCAATTTTTTATTTTCTGTTTGGATGATTGTTACAAATTTATTTTATTAGGGCATGTACTTGTATACTTGAGCACACGAGGTTGAGGATGTATTGGTGGTGTTGTAATGATTATTATACTCCAACCCTACTATGTAATTTTAACGCACTTTTAGATTTCATGAACGGTATGGTGAAGGGAAAGGGCATTGTGGTGTAAAGATGAGTAGATAAGCTTAAATCTTGTAGAATACCATTATGAACTTTTGAAGACATTCTATTTTTTTATTTACTTTATCAGCTTTATTTTCTTGGGACATGCTTACCACTTAGGGGAGATTCTTTATTTCTATTACAAGTATGTCAGCTTTAATTTTCTGCAAGATTACTCCGATTATTTATTATATTGTTTATTTTTGATTACTGATCATATGAAATGATATTGAGGTTTTAGTCTCCCCATAGATAAACTTAGGCTCTCAGTAATACTTTGAAGCCACTTGCAAATGTGGAGATGCGCATGAGTTCATATAGAATCTGGCTCAGACCAGGTGGATCGTGTCGAGATATTACAAAAACAATACTCAACATGGGCCTCAGCCTAAACCTGTGATTTCCATAAACATGTGAGAGCTTCTTAGATACCTATGTTCAATGGTCGCCCAATCCAGGTGTGAGTAAAACACTATAGGCCACCATTAAAGGTGACTAATGAAAATACTAGTCATATTAATAGTTCATGAAGAATAAGGAATAACTATATATAAAAAGGTAAATAAAATAGGTTTCATTATTTACAGGTATTTAAATTAACCACTTTCTCCCTTGGTTTCAATTATTACCCAATTCCATAAATCCTACCTCTTCCCAAGCCGATCTTTTGATATATATATCATTGGTGTCATAGGATAGAAAATTATGTACCTTACTCTAAGTATTAAACAGGGAACAGTTACACCATGTATGGCCTTCCTAACCATTGGGTCACTAGTTAATTAATAAATACAATCAGTCAATGTATTCAACTAGGGATCATTACACCAGGTTCAGCCATCCTAACCATGATTTGGAACACCATGTTCATACCCTTGGAGTCAAATGAATCAATCTATCCTATGAAAACTATAGAGAACCATGACCTTATAGCATCAATATGGCCTACCATAAACTGGGGAATGGAGCGTCATTCCATCATCCCAAAAACGGTAGTCACATGTTAAAAATCAAGTATTGTCATTCCATGTATCGAATTGGAATTTAGCATGACACACATGGCCATCCCCAATCATGTCTTTATTAATCACTAACATTTCATTCAAAATTTACATATTTCATTATTTTCATCAAATTTAACCGAATTAACTACTAAATCATTTCATTCATTAACCAAAAAATATTGGTTAAATTTTGATCAAACTATTTAACAATTAAACACAATGATTTTTATCCATTTCCATTTCTTTCTAAATGAAAACATTTATAAAAGTCCTAATAGTTCTTATATCAATACATTGATCGAATAAAACCAATCCATTTTTTACATTTCATTAAAATCAAGAACAAAAAACCTTTTCAAACACTTTAAATCTACCGATTAAAACATATGGATTCTTGTTCAAAAATCCATACAACATCCCAGAATTTCATGTCCCATGAAACCATTGAAAGAGTCATTAATACATTTTCACAAAATAGGTCACCACACACCCCTTTAGAAAAAAACATTAGTAGCCCATTTTAAAACCTCTTGTTTATCCATCTTGGGGTTAGAACCACATTCCGAAACAAGGTCCATTTTGAAGCATAGATTTCTGAAAGTCAAAATCACCATAAAATAAAAATAAAAAACATGTTATTTAACCAGTTACAAAAATACTTGTTATCATTTAACAAAACTCAAAAACAAATCATTATATTTTTAAAAGGTGGGAACACCCCATTGGTGGCCACACATATGGTCTCGAAAAACTGTAGATCTAATTGGATCCATATAAAGACTAAAGAAACAAGGAAATCCTAAAGAAATTAGCTTATACTAAGGGTGAAAAACTCAAAACAAATCCTTAAGACATGTACCAAAATGCACATATAAAACCATTTTTATGATTATGTGTAAAGATCTTATAACATCTACCTCCTAAAAAAATCAATCTAAAACATTTCCCAAGTATGTTGGACTTGTCAAGGCACGCCCAAGACATAACCCAACTCCTAAACACCCAAATAATCTCATATCAATCACTCATTCTATAAAATCACACCAAAAAACAATTAATAATTAATTATAAAAATTATAATTAATTAATACATTAAACCCCAAACTGGAATAATTCCATAAAACTCACCATGTTCCCACATATTGTTAATACTCTATGAAACCACCATGGGAGGTCGTCAATGGATCCCCAACACCATTTCTAAGAAATCCCTAAGAGGTGATACTAATTTAGAAAATAATTAAATACCTTTATTGGTATAATACTAATATAATTCATCATAACCACAAAACATAAAAAATTGTCATGCATCACCATCTAGAAGATATCTTGGGACCTACATTATGCAATCTAATCAAAGGACCCTTGAGAACTGGATGATTCCACAATGATTATGTAGAAGTTTCAAAAATACCTAAACCATATTTCCCTAAAATTTTTGAGTAGGGAGAGTAATGACCAAGTAAATACACTAGAGGTTGGATCATACAACAGAAGTAGATAAAAACCATGTAATCATGCCCAAATTGAAGGATGGAGGTGGAGGATGGGGTTTGGGTACCCCTTGGTCCATGTGTACCATAGAGGGGATAATGGGGGTGGAGAAACCTAAATACCCAAGGGGTATTGTGGAATAATTTTATATTTAATGAAATATAGTAAGCCACATAGTTTGGCCACATGGGTTTCTAAGGTGTGCATCAACCATGCAGTTGGCACTGTCCAAGCAAACCCACTTACAATGTTTGGTCTCATGATTGTCCAAAGAATGCTCCAAACATGAGTACCCTACTGGAACTCTCCATAGTAGCTAACACAGTTTGCCTAAAATTGTGCATATGTAGTGTACCATGCCCCATGTCCTCCCCATCCTAACATGGATTTGGGCTACCCATGGTTTTACTTTACATTCTTGTAACAATGAAACCTATCTATTCTCAATTCAGAATGAACTAAAAAATCATGATCATTAACGTGTCATAGGGTTTCTCCTAAACTGTTCATGCTAAGTCATGCAACCAAAGGAGAACCCATCAAAACATCCAAAAACATACATGAAGCCTCTAAACTCATCCAATCACCCAATACAATTCTGGATCCTCATTCCTCATCTCAAAAAACCACTTTGAATCATTCCCAATCTTGGAATCTCATTCTAAGTAATAATCCAAAATCTGACACATTCAACAACAAAACATCAAATTCCATCTAAATTTTTTACCTTTCCAAATATCGGATATTACATAATTACATTTTAAAAATAATTAGAAATATTATTTTTCATTGTAAATACTAAAAAAGATAATACAATTATTAATAACCTAATATTTTTAGAAAATTATCATAAATTGATTCTGAAGTATTTTTTACATTGAAATTCTAAAATTTAAATCATTTTGTAATATAAATTTCCTAAAATTTATAAAAATTATTTATAACATTCACTCATAAAAAACAAACCATGTTTTTGAGGAAATTTTTTTTATGAATAAAATGACTTTACTAATAATCATGATCTTATTTAAAAAGAATTTATTAATACATTAGAAATGAGTATGAATGATATATATTTCTTAATTTGGTTATTAATATTCCTTCCTTTTAATTTAATGGATATGTTATAATAGTCAAATTTAAATAATTATAATTTATTTTTCATTTAAGCTCAATGTTTCCTATCTTTTACATTATAAAACATAGTCTTTAATTTGAAAACAAATGAGGATATTGAATTATCCTCCCTTTAAAAAATTATTTCATTGAAAATTTAATTCATGATCAGGTGTTGGAATTTTGAAAATACCTTTGTAGAAATTACCATATTGTAAAAATGATAAATAAAACATTCACATAAAAAGATATAAAAGGAATGTTTGAAGGTCCTCAATAATAACACAAAACTGGGTTTTTATATAGGAAAACATTAGAAAGATGTGAAAACATGGATATAGAAAAGATACGTAACTTCCATGGACTCCTAGAGAGTGATAGAGAACATGGTCATTAAAAAATTTAACTAACAAAAAACCATAAATCTATGATAGGTTAGAATGAAATTTATTTCCCTATAAAAAAATAAACGTATAATGTCTTTATTCCAAGATCATTTTTCTAGATTTGTGGAATTAATTGATCATTTTTAATAAAATCATAAGTAAATATACTTACTTTTCAATAAGGGTTACACCTTTTAATAAATTTTTAGGCAAACTCATCCTTTTTATCTTAATTGTGAGTATTAAAGAGGGATTTTTTATACCCAATGAACTAGAATCAGCTAATAAAATAATCACATAATCTATAAAATTTTAACAATATATTTCTCAGGTTTTTATACATTAAAAAAATCATTTGTATAAGATAAGATAATTTCCAAAATGAATAATCCTTTATTAGAAGAAAATATACATTAATTTAAAAAATTAAATAGTAATAATCAAAGTCAAACATATATCATTTAATAAATAACAATCCATAACATTTTATAAAATATTTCATTCTAAAATTCAAACAAAAAAATCAAAAGGATTTGAAAACATATACTTCAAAGATTTATATATAATTTATCACTAAATAACATCAATCACTATTATTATCGAATTCCAAAAATGTAATTTCCCTAATAACATAATCTCCAATATATTCTAGTTATTTATATAAATAATTTTAATTTCCATAATGCCACATTAAAATAATATATGATTCCAAAATATAATTCAACCTTTATTAATCAAATAAGTTTATGTTATATTTTTTTGTCCTTAATTAAATAGGGTTAACATAATAGGGAACTTATTCTGAAATTACATTCATCACGTAATCAGAAAATTCATTTACAACATCTTGGTTATTTATATGATAAAATATATGTTCAAAAAATGAGCTTAACTGTTATTTTTAATATCAATTAAATAATTAAAAATAATGTAATACTGACCCAAACATCGCGTAGGTAAGTGGTAGGTGATGAAACCTTGTCTCCCTATAGTTCTTCTTTCATGAATCTTTGACTTCCTAAATGTGATAGGTTATCACCCAACAAATAGGTTGTCTTTTTTCTAAAACAATGTTCATATGACCCTTAAAACATTCCTTGAAGTGTGATAACCATCCTAAAAATATAATTTTAACATTTTAATCAATAAATAAATGTTTTAACCTCAACAATTATCTCATAACATTCATTTTTCATCCCAAAACTCATATTTATCTCAAAATCAAAGATGATATAAACCCTTAAGGTTATTCATATCATTAAAATTATATTCAAAAACTAAAAAGATAATTAATCTTTAAATATATATTTTACATGTTAAACATAAAGGTTATATATACCTAAAAATTAAATTTCTCATGAAGTAATTTCATCACATAAAACACGAAATGTGTTATAATTCAAATGATCATCATTAAATCATAATTGTAAAATAATTATATTTATATGGGTCAATAATTCAAAGATATTGGTAATCATTTATCCAATGTTTTAATTATTTTTTATTTTATAAAATCTTCTTAAAAACAAAATATGAATCATTCCATAATATTCAACAATATAAAAATATAGTCTAAGATATAATTCATACCTTTCATATAACATTTATAGTTTCCTTATTTTCAACAATAACAGCATTAGTCGTTACTAAAAATTCATATATATTATTTTTTTGATCCAATTATTGAGCTTTCCCACTGGGAAATTATATTTTCTGAATGGCCATTCTCCCCACATATAAAATTTCTAGCTGATACCACAGGATGAAATTCATTCCCCTTCATGAATATAATTGAATTATTCCTTTTTTCCCGAGTAGATTATTTCTTTTTGACCTACTTTACCACATATAAAACATCTTTCCATTATTTTGATACAATTTATTAGCTGATTGATTCCATATTCATGACACAAGGTTCATTTAATATTTTTATCTTTATGACCTATATCACTTGAACATCCATAGATATTCATTTCCTTATTATATGAGGCGTTGGAAGACTCACCTAGGTTCATGTTTTTAATCATAACACAAGATACCTAGTTAAGAATAACCACAAGATTTCTCACTATATCTCTCAATCAATTCAGTTTCTCATTAATTTGACCACCACATTTTCCATCACATCCATTTTTACTTTGATTCTTATTAGATCCATCCCTTTAGTAAAAAAAAAGGTAGTGTGAGAATATCAATAAAATAAAAATTAAAAATATTATAATGATCATAATCACTATTATATCCTTAACCATGGTATAAAAAATAACCATAATTCTCCCAAATATATAATTCTTTGTAGTAATATAGGAAATTTCACTTATGACAAAATAAAATAATAACCTCTAATGTTTTTTCAACCCTACTCTGATACCGTCTAGAATCATAACCTCTAATGTTTTTTCAACCTCTAATATCATAGTGACTTTATACTAGAATTCATTTTCATACAATCCTATTGAAATTTTAGGTTTTGAGTTTTAGAGTGTAAGTTCGTGAATCTTACATAACAATCCCACATTTTACAAAGTGGCCACTTCTATTCGGTGTCCTTTTTTCCCACAAAACAAAACCTTTAAAATTAAATATCTTTTAGTTTCATGAAATATATTAAAAAATTTGATATATACCTCATCCTTGACCATAATCATCCATAAATTTCATAAAAAAAACTTTAAAACATGGGATAAGGAAAAATATATTAACAAGGAACATAAAAAAGAAGAAATCATTTAATCTAGTGAAAAACATGAAAACCCAAAAATTTATTAATTTTATCACAATTTTCTTTGAAAAAATTAAATAATACATTTCAAAATTAAAAACAGACATGTTTTCCTCAAAATAAATCATTAAAATTCATAGAAATAAAACAAAAAATATTTTTTGGAAATATATAGCGTCACATTTATATCCCATTTTAATCCAGTTTTAGAAATACATATTAGAATCCCATCAAAAACACTATATTTATTTCCTCAAGGGAAAGTGTTCTTTACCCAATGAATTTGACTGTTATATAGGCACACAAATTATATAAACTACAAAATAATCATCTGTCAGTATCTGAGCACACCCAATGTATAATCTATATGGGGCTCACCTATGAGATATAATGTGAATCAACCATTCCTATAAGCTTTATCAGAATCACATGTTTCACACATAAAGTTCAAGTACCATAAAAATAATTTTATAATTATTCTATTTAACCATAAAACCATTTAAAAACTCTTTTAAATCTATAGGAAAAATGTATTTGGATATCAAACATAAATTTTCATTTGAAACTCATTTTCAATACCAAAATAATCCAAAAAAGGTAAAGACGGTTTTTCATTGAATAAACATGACAATTTAGTATTGTAATAAATACCTAAAATAGAAATTATATAGGAGGAATAATATTTTTCATTATACACATTAAAATAGATCATTCAATTGATAACTTGATTGACCTATGGAAAAGAAATGGGTTACAGGAAAATCTATTTTAAACAATAATAATCCATCCAGTGAAAGAATGACGAGTATAAGTTTAAAAAATATCCCCATAAGATCATAATTAACCCCAATGATTGCTTTCTTTGATATATATAAATACAATTAAAAAATAATTAAAATATTTCTAATGAAAATATATTTTCCATTTTGAAATCGCTTATAAAAAATTTATCTAATTATAATGACAAACATTTTCTTCAAAAAGGAACCATATAAAATTGTATTGTAAGAATCAAATAAATAATTATTCATGATTGTGGGTAGATTAGTTCATTCCATATAATACTAAACATATTTTTTTTATTTCATTTAATACCATTTTATAAAGAATTACTTAATCAATTAAATTCACATTGTGCATTTCTGACGATATTCAACTCGTGTGTTAGAATTGAAATTGGAAGGTTGACTATGGTCATACTTTCAATATTAAGAAATAAATAGAATAATAATATTTGAATAATTGTAATTTTATAAATCAAATATACTTTTAAATCCAATCATAAAATATGGTTATGAAAAAAGAACTACGTTATAATCATGGATACGGTAGGTCGTATATACTAATGAGTAACATTTACATTTTGTAAATAAGTTTAGAATTATGTTATCATTAAATAATAATAATAATATCACAATTATCATATTAATTATTTAATAATTCTTATATATATCATCCATGTTATGTAGTGATTAAAAATAAATCAATTTTCTTTGTAGATGTGGTAGTCCACACATACACACGAACACCGTTATCATTTTGTATTGAATGAAAATGTAAGAATCTAAATGATATATTATCTTTTTAGAATGACAAATATTTCATAAATATCCTATATAAAAATTTATTCCATCATTATAATTCATCCATATGATCTAGTTGTGGAAAACAAATTACATCGGTTTGCGATACGGTAGTACATCGTACACATGAACGATTGTTCTATTTACCATTTTTGGGAAGGGAAGATAGATATAGGTAGTCCAGTTAATATAAAATCACCTCATTATCTGGTAAATAATTGTTTTATTATATAATCATGGTAAATTAGTATTTTAAGTATTTAAAACATGAAATAAAACATAAATTCTCGATTAATAATGACACCTTTTATTTAGACAACCTCTTTTTCATAACACCTTAAGAACACTAAAGTTTGTGTTCTTCCCTAAATAAGGCCTCTATAAATATGGATGGGATTTTATAAATTTAATTTAGTGGAAATTTTTTAATCCAAAATGTTTTTAAATTTTTTTGTAAAGTGAAGAAGATGTTACATTTTATAATTGAGGGTGGTGGTACTCTTGGAATTTATAAAAATACAAAAACTATTTTAAAATGTTATTCAATTGAAAAGAGATAAAAATAGAATTATTAAAAATATTTAATTATTATGGGTAAAAATATTCTCATAAATAAAAAATAAGACATGTTTTGATCACATCGTACCCATTTATTTTTTTAACCCCTCGTTAACCCTTTTCACACTGACCATGACAACATTGATTTTTACACATTAAGGATTAAGATAGTTACTATAAATCAAAAAAATAGACCAAAAAAGGACCATGGTTAATATTATAAACCATATACTAATCAATATAGAAAATAATATATTTTAAGTAATTTTATATCATTTAGTAAAATATCATTTATCATAATAAATCATTAATGTCTATTTTTAGAACTATTCATTATAATGAATCTAATAACAATAATAAAACATGTAAAAATATAAAATATTATTTAATTATATTACTAAAATGTAATTTTAATCTAATTTTGTTTAAACATTAATTATATGAAATTATATTTTTTAAAATATTTTTAATATCATTTATTTGATGTTTCCATTAATTAAATAGTTACTTCATCAGTTTTGTGTATGAAATTAATTTAATTATTTCTTCACTAAAAATTAAAAACAACTTACCATGATGAATATAAACCCTTTATATTTCATAATAATATGTAAAACAAAAAATAACTTCTATTTATCCCCATATTAAGTTATTATATATTTTTAAAACAAGAGTGTGACATTTTTTACTTTTCCTTGAATAAAATATTATAGTGTTTATAATCACATATAAGTTAAAAATATGTCATTTAACCAAATATTGGATGAGTAGGAATGAAATAGAATAAAAAAAATTAATTCAAGTGTTATGTTCATTTTATAATCCTTATCATTTTCTTTTTCACATTAATTACAAGATTTTCCCTTTACCGTGGTAACAAAAATTAGTAAGGTTATTATTAATATTGAAAAAAATTAAAGGGAACTATTTAACAAATTCGGACCCCACTGATTAAAAATGAAAAATCAGTTTTTCGAAATAAATAATATAAAAATTAATTAACTTAATTTGAAATAAAACTAGAGAAATGTGATTGAAAATTATTTTTTAGAGAATTAACCTTTTAAAATATAAAATCTCTTTATAAGAAATGAAATTTTAAAATACATTTCAGGAAATATAATTGGATTATTTTAATTTAAAAGAAACTATTTAAAATTTAAAATTTATCTAAAATAGAATTTTACATTGTAAATACTTAAAAATAAAATATATTTTTTTAATAAATTAGTGTTTATAAAAAAAAGAATAAAAATTTAATTCTATTTTTATTTTGAAATTCTAAATTAAAAAATTAAAATCATTTATAAGAAAAAATGGAAATTTAAAAAAAACATTTAATTTTCACTCATATAAAATTAATAAAACACATTTTTTAGGAAAACACATTTTTGAAGAATAAAATAAATTTACTTAAAATAATTTAATTATTTAAGAAAAAGAAACTAATATATTATAAATGAGTATAAACATTATATATTTCATAATGTGGTTAGTATAATTAAATCCTTCTAATATAACCATTATGTTATAATGGTTATATTTATATAATTATATTTATTTGTTCATTTAAGGTCATTGTTGTGTATCTTGTAATCTATCAAACCTAGTCTTTATTTTTTTTTAAACACGGGATATTAAAATTTCATTTTGTAGTTGAAATTAATTTTCAAATATGTGAAGAAAACACAATAAAAACATTTTTAGAATAATTTAATTTTTAAACGTAAATCTTTGTTTATAATCATTTCATTACATATAAGAGCTATTAGAAGAATATTAAAATGTTTTATTAAGTATATTATCAAAAAAATTTATTAAATCATTAACAAATAGAGTCTAATTTAATTTATCAATATTAAAACACATTATGGGAATAGAAATGTTTTTTGAAAAAAAATATATTGTTTACCTATAAATGATTTTATTTCAATTTCTGAAAAATTAAAAACTAATAAATTCAGCTTATAAATATATGAAAAATAATTTTTTATAATTGGTGATTCGAATTTTATGGAACCATTTTGGATGAAATTGTTGTCTGACAATGTTTTAAAATATGGATTGTCTTTTGTTGTTGTTATGCAAATCACTTCACTTTTTAAATCTGGTGATCATATCCAAAATATCATATAGTGTTTTCATGAAAATATTCCATTGGTTTTTTTTCAAAATTTATTATCTAGAACAAGTTTCCAGACACATAATTCTAAAAAAATAAATCCAATGGAATTTTTTATATGATGTCATTTAATGTCATGCAGATATAAACATTCCTAACAAAATGAAAAAACTCATGATACCTACTTTTGATAAATAGCTAAATTTAATGTTATTTTATTATAAAATTTTTGGATTCAGTTTTCTATACGACATTTTTCAGATTGAGTTTTTTGAGTAAAAATATATTGATGATTTTCTATTATGTAAGATTTCAACATCATGAATTATAAATAGTTATTTAATGAAGTGTTTTTTGTTACAATAGAAGACCATTTATAGGTATAAAGTACAAATAATGAATTTATATGAAATAAAAACAAAAATTGATTTTTTGATACAATATTTGATGGAGGTTTCCAAACAAAAGATCAAATACAGATCGGGATGATGAATAATGAAGTCTACTGAAGTTGAATTTTTTTAAATGTTACTGGGTTTATCGTCAGGTAAAAATGGTACTGATTTTCAGTCAGGCTGTAAGAGAAGTGTTTTAAAATTTGTGAAAAATTAAAAATGGATGTCAACATATTTCAAGGAACATATTTTTTAAAATATTCTCACTAAATATTCTTGGTTTTGAAGATGTATTTTTTAGTAGATGAAAAGTTACTAAAAAAAGATCTCAAGTTTATTTTCAGACTCATTTTTCCGAACAGAAAATTTTTGACACAGTTGAGGAGACACAGTTTCTTAAAAAAGGAATCTTGTTAAGATTTTATAGATAAACATTGTTGTAAGATATAAATTTAAATATTTTTATCTTTTTTCCGTAGAAAATACCACTTATTTTAATTCATACACAAGGTAAAATTATATTTTCTATGAAGATTAACAATATGAACATAAATGTTTAAATGGATTAATTACTGGTTTTTCTTAATATTTTCATTTCTTAAAATTAAATTTGTAATCTATATATAAATTTAAATTAATTTTAAAATCATTGAAACTAAAATATGGAACAAATACTCTTTAATGTATATAATTGTATCATCTGTTTTTTCAATCATTTTTTCATAAAGAATATGTAAGACATAAATTAGTTTTCATATTCAAAATAGAATTGTTATAAAAAGATGATAATAAGTGTGATTTTAAATCATGGGAATATTGTATTATTAAAACATTGATTTATTGAATTTTAATATTAATTTGATGTTAAAATTTTAATTCTTAAAAGGCGTTAAGTATTGAGTTTTATTGTTTTATTATTTCTAAACTCAATTAAAAAGTTGTCATCATTGGTGAAAAAATTTGTAGGATTCAGGGGCCTTGTATGGTCAACAAACTAACCATGTGCATCTATCTATTCCATATAAACTCCCTAAAACAAACCATTCTCAATTTCGGTCTATTGACCATGAGACCAACCTATTGGAACTCCGCACATGGTCAGCATATTGACTACGAGCATCATCTCTACTTTCTACAAGAATTATCTATGGTAACATGGATTGGTTCTTTATTGTAAGGTAGATCATCTTCCAATTATATTTTATCATTTTTGAGTACATAAAATGTTTTTATCTTTTATAACATTAATAATGATATATGGAACACATCATGCTCTTTTTAGAGACTTGGTGGCATTTCCAAATAGTAATCAATAACTCTAATTATTTCAAGGATTTCAAAGGGTTTGAGGTACCTATGGTTAAATTTATCTTTCTTACTGAACCTAATGATACCCATCCACAGAGATACTCTCAATATAAAATGATATCCAACTTATAATTCCCAATCCTTCCTCTAATTCTTGGCATATACTTTTTCCCTCTTTGATCACCATTAATTTATGCCCGAATAGTTTTTACTATTTTTTTATCTTCAATAAGTTCTAGGAAAACATGTTTAATTTCACCAACTTCATCCTAACAAGTAGGACTATGAAATCTATTTATATATAATGCTTCATACAGCACCATTTTAATATTTGAATCGAAACTATTATTATAGGGAAACTATAACGAAAGTAAATATTGATCCCACATACCTTGATTGTTAGGTGAGCATGACCTAAAAATGTCTTCTATTTTTTGAATAGTCCTTTTATACTATCCATTACTATGAGGATGGTGGGAAGTTCTCAAATGAATCTCAGTATAAATATCCTTCTAAAGACACTTATATAATCTTAATGTAAAATTGGGATCGCAATTAGACTAGATCAAAATAGGTAAACTGGGAAATAAAACAACTTTATTAATATATACCCATGAGAGGTTCTCAAGGGGTACATCATATCTCATTGAGAGGAAGAGTAAAAAAAATTAGGTAATCAGTAATAACCATTATTACCTAATTTTTTCTATGAGTATTTGGTAGTCCTACAAAAAAAGTCCATTGTACTGTCTTCTGATTTCCATGTTGGGATAAGATGAGGTTGTATAACTCCTATAAGGTGTTTTCTCTTGTCCTTGACCTATTGAAAAACCATGGATCTTGATATATAGTATTCAATTTCCAAATTAATGTTGACCCACAAAAAATGTTCCCTCAAATACCAGTAATCATGGTGCTACCATGGTGTATAGTGAAATTTGATCTTTGAGTGTCATCCAACAATTCCATTTTTAGCTCAAGTATCGATGGAAAATATTAACTCTTTCCAAATTTCAGAACACTTCCTACATAAGAAAAGTCTATAAATTTTCCATCATAAAAATAATTAATTTTCTTCCACAATTTATCATAATTAGATTCATACTTTTTATAATTTCTAATAAACTTGGTTTCTTGATCATTTCAAAAATGAGTTATGGCTCTCCTTCCTTAATAATTGTCCTATACATTTTTATTAGATCCATTAACATAAGATCCCTCTCAATAATTATTTTTATTAACACTCCATGATATTTCATAATTAATGTAGTGTCTACCTTATTCTCTTTTTTGGCTGGTATTTTATCAAGAAATCGTAATACTTTAGTAGCTCTGGAAATAAACTTTTTCTCATATGGGTCATTTCCTATGAAATTATGTACTTTCGGATTTAATTTTTCAAGTATATAATAGATTTTTCAATATAGAGATGATGTCTCGATATATTTGAAGAAAATATTACATATTCCAACTCAAGATCATGGGTTGGATAGGTATTTTCATGCTTCTTCAATTACATTCATGAAAATGAAACAAATTAATCATTTTTCATTAGAACCCAACCAAATCTCTTCTTCAATGCATCACTATAGAAGAAAAATCCATCATTTCCATATAGTATGGTCAAAACTGAATCATTGAACAAATATTATCTTAAATTCATAAAAATTTTATTCACATTCCTTTTTACAAAATAAATTATCCACGTAACATGTAATCTTGGTTAATAGGTTAGAAAATCAAGTATAATTATAAAAGAATCACTGATACTAACCTTTCTAACCAATGAAACTATATACCGATGTTATGTTAATTGGTGTAGACCATTATATAACTACCTTAGTCTTCATTGGATCAACTGAGATTCTATCCTTGGAGAAAATATTCCCATGAAAATAAACTTATTCAACCCATAAATCACACTTACTAAATTTTTCATATAACTATTTCCTTTAAAGTGTCTTAGGAATAATCTGAAAGTGATTCTGATGGTCCTTGTGTCTTTTATAATATACCAAGATATTGACAATGAATAATAGATATAATAATTGTGATATTCAAGTAATAATATATTCATTTTCTCCAAAAAAAATAGAGGATAAATTAGCCAACCCAAATGGAATTAAAATAAATTCATAATGTCTATAAATTATTCTTAATTATTACTATGTAATTTATTATGTATTTATTTATAATTGTTGATACTAAAAATGAAGCTATGTATTTGAAAGTATTATGATCTATAAAGTTGATTGAATAAGTCATCAATGTGAGGTAGATGATACATGTTCTTTATGATAATAAAATTGTTTTCCCAATAATCATTGCACATCCTCATGGATCCATCATTATTATTAACCATGTGAATAGAATATCCTCATAGTGAAACACTAGGTAGAATTATCCATTAACCACACAAACTCATATAGTTGTATATTTAACTATAATAATTACATAGTGTCCAGTCCATATAGAGTCTCTGATATTGTTCTAATTTTTAGTATTAAGTCAACATAAAACTCCACTTCACGCTTTGGTGTATGTCCAATTAATTTCACAATACATCCATGTATTCATGTATAATACGTACATGCGAGTTTTGAATATTACCCTCTCAATCCCTAGATTTTGTTTTCTATTCTTCCCTAAGAATCTCATTCAGAAGATATACTTGGGGTGGATATAGACATGTATTAGATGATGATGCCTCTACCCTAAAGATAAGGAATTCTAAATCATCATCAAAAATCCTAATTTCCCTCTTCTTTCAATAAATTGTTTCATCGTATTTTGAAATCTATTCCATACCAAGGATTATATAAAATTCAAACATATGTATGATAAAAAGGTTATAAAATAAAGCATGTTTTTGTTTCATAATGGGGATAACCTGACACATCCTTGTTGCTGTGATACATCCACTAGAATTTTTTGATAGACAACTCCCTTCTTAAAGTGAAAGTTAAATGTTCAATTTTCTCGGAAAACTTGGAAGATAAAAAAGAGTGTGAGGATCCAGAATCAAATAAATATTTAGATAAATTTAAATCTATGATTAAATTACCTACCATAATATCATTGGATACATCCACCTTAGTTGTATTTACCTCATAATCTTAGACTTATCCACCTATCCTCTATTGTGGTTGATTCTTTTGATTCATAGGGCATTTGTTTTCATAGTTTCCCATATACTTATATTTGAAACTGTAATTAGAAATTTTTTATTTTTTCTATTTGAATTCTTTATCCTAATGACCATTATATACACACTTATAAAAAACATCCAATACCTTTAATAATTTATTTGGATGATTCTTTCTGTAGTTCTCACAATATATAAATTTCTTCATTCTCTTTTTATTCTTTGAAAAAATCAATTTTTCTTGGATCTCATTTGTCATTTTATTTTCTTGATTTTCATTAAACATGTAAGACCTTGATAATTAATTCTCTATTTTTGTGGATCAAAAAAAATATTTCATCATATAATGAAAAATTTTAAGAGACCATCACCCTTTATAGACTTTTCATAATCCATTCCAATAAATACTCAACATTACACTCCATGTTGCATATATAATCTATATCATAGCTGGATAACCTTGTAAACTTATTATCATACTCAGTAATAATTTTTTCTTCCATTAGATTTTTGACAGGTAACATTCTATTTATTTTAGTTTTTTCTTAGGAGGGAAGTATTTTCTGCATAATTTCTTCTTAAAATAATTACATTCCTTGTTTTATACTTACTCTTCCTCCCTAATATTATATACCAATGACTACCATTTATTGAAATATCTTTTGAGAAAATATAATTCAAGTGAATGATTTTCCTTTTCATCACATTCCTAATACATAAATATCTTTTAAATATACATAATCCATTACTAAGCTACCATTATATTTAAAGACCCACTAAATGATGTGGGATTATTTCACATGAAGTGACCCCACATTGGATAATCATGATGTGTAATAAGTTTCTCCATCCAAAAAAGGATATTTTTATAACCTGATTATGCTACCCCAAAATATCAATGATCTTATCATATACAATACCAACCGTATTGGATTTTTGATAAGGTAAATCTCTACATTTTACATGAGTATTAATACCCATATTTTTTCCAGGTTCCATTTTTAAACAATAGTTTTTTCTAGTTTATCTTTTAAAATTTTAAAATTTAAATCCTAATGTATAGTTACAAATATGGTGTGATAGTTATCATAAATTAAAAAACTTATGCATTGTTAATCTCATAATAATAAACGTGGTTTCTTTTGGGGTATCTTTATTTTCAAGTCCTTTATAATTATTTTTAAAGAAAAATTCAATTATCCTAAGAATATTAAAAACGGTCATACAAAATTTATAGGAAATTATTTATCTTTGTTGTATTAAGATGAACCAAACATTAAGAAATTTTTATGTGATTTATTATCTTTGAATAATAGAATAAAATTAATTGGATAGGCATTTATTCTTTCAGAGATAGTAATTGAATTTAGAATTCATTTAGCATCATATGTTCAAAAAGGAAGAGTATTATATTATATTAACATATAATTCAAGAGATAAATTAGGTCAATAATGTTGGTGTTACTCCATATGTTTTCATTTTAACATTATATATCTTCATTTTGCTAAAAATTTTGTATAATTAGTACAATAAGCATATAATGGCATCTATTTGCACCTATTTATCTTCTAAAATGCATTTCGATAATCATAGAGTTTAACTTCAACTGCCTTTTTCATTTCATCGATACAATATTCCTCACCATTTACACCTATAATAATATCCTCAATATGATTTCCATCATCAAACTCACTTGTAATCATATTAGATTATCCCTAAAATGTAGCTTTGTCCCATACACTAGCTATATTCATTTCCTCCAATAATTATTCCATCATTTATAATTTTGATCTATTTTTTGATAGATCAATTGTTCTTATAACTCTTATGAACTAATTAATCTTGAATAAGAATAATAAAAACTAGAAAAAATGATTTTATAAGGGTCATATTAATACTATTTTTAAAACATGATGAACTCTTTAATTGTATCCTTATACCCGTTTTGTATAAGATTATAAACCGATCATTTTTAATTCATATTCATCCTATTTGAATCAATAATATTCATATTTAGTAAAAACCCATATAAATTATGAGTTTAAATCCGAAAAGGTAATTATTTATATATGGACACATATATTCATTATATTTGATATATATTTTCATTTTATTAACGACATGTTAGAATATTTTAAACAAAAAGAATTTTATGAATTTTAAATATTATAAAACTTATTTTGTATTATAGGAATTTTCATAACATAAATCATTATTTATTAAATATATTCATCATGGGATATAATAATATAAAATTTTAGAATGGAGATCACCATATCCAATATGTTCACTTTGTCAAAGGTCATCAAGGACATCAGAGGTCATTATAGGTCATGTTAAAGAATAGAAACTTATAAAATATATGGTTACATTAAATTAGATATCTCATATGGTGTATTTAATGTTTTCATGAATAGAAAATGGTTAACTTTGATTGATACTTTTTTATATATCTAATCCCAAATTAATATAAGAAGATAAATATTAAATCTACATTGAATAAGTCATGTTTAATGATGATTTTTTCTTTTAATATACCATTATATACTAATATCTCTAAAATATTAGGTAATTATACAATGACACACCCCCACACCCCCCCTTAAATACATTTTAAACTCATCACATAAGAATTCACTCACTAAATTAGGTTAAAACCATATAATAACATTTAAAAGAATACTTTTGATGTTATGATTGGATATTTTGGAACATTTCAAATATTTAAAATTTTATTTCATTAGAAATATGTATTTATATATAATGAAATCATTTTTGGAGGTGAAAACGTACCATAAAATAATAAATTCTTGTGTACTCGTTGATCCACACACATATGTGATGATATAACAAAGACGATGTTTAGTAAATAATTAATTATTCTCTATTGGTGCATATTTTGTTTCTAGTGTGGAGTGTATTATTTAATGAAAATATAATGGTATAATGTGAGGTTTTATGTGTATGTTTATGGATTTAAATATCATATAAACTAATATATATATATATATACAAACACAAATACACACTCATAGATATATAAATACTCAAACATGAATAACAAATATATATATACTTTTAAACTTATACATATAAAAATAAATGAAATAGATATTTATATATATATATGAAAAAATCATATATTATTTTATGTTACTATAAACACCAATAAATCATAATATTATATTATTCTAATTTCAAATATAGCTGTTAGATTAACCCAAACCATAATTCAATTACTGATATTTAATCCCTTAGTATTTATAAGGCCAACACTTATTTTCAGCATTACAAACATTGGCTTCTTATCTAAAAATTGCCAAATCTATTAATATTCCACCTAATTGATAAAAACCATTTTTATTACACTAAAACCCATTTTAAATTTCAATTAATATAAAATATAAAGGTAATTATTTTATATTAAATCCATCCTTATATTATATACTCATGTATAAAAAGTGGAATAACAGCAAAAAAATTGGGAAAATCAGGGAACATTGAAAAACAAAAATTGGAAACACCCTAAATGTAACAACTCAAAACAGACTCCAATTAATCCCAACACCCAACTTGATTCATCACATGTAATAAATGATGTTCCAAGTCCCCATGAACTAGAAACTAGTTTTTGGGCCACATAATAATCCTTTTTCAAATGATTTAATCCAAATCAGAGATAAATGACAGTGAAAAAGAAAAATAGAGAATATAAAATTAATAAATGACCAAAACTGGTCATTACCAACTACCATGATCCAACCCATTCGAATAAACATAAAAAATTATATATGTAGGAGGTTATATATTGTAATAAAAATAGAATAAAACGAACTAAAAATAAAATAACATCAAACAAACTCAAACCGAGCTAGAACCATCTCTATGAAACCTATGATTTCTCACCATAACCCAAATCACCCCACATAATCCTTGGTGAATAAATGGTAGGTCTAACTTATACCCCATAAGCTAAAATGAATAGTAATGATATAAAATCCCAATTTTTTTACCACAACCCAACATATCTATGCAATATATTTCATAAGAAAATTCATCAATGATAGTTTTACAATAAATCTAGAAAGTAAGATGTTACTATATATAACATATAAAAATAAAAACAATTCCATATTCATCTTTCAAAACATTTCAAGTTTTTTCAAAACTTGAATAAATAATTTTTGAAAACAAAGACATTGGTCCAAGCTATTTCAAATCCACACCCACTATTATCATTTCTCATGATGACTCATTTGTTTTAACAAATGTTTAAATGGTCACCTCAAATCATTCAACCAGTCAACTTTATCCTTTTAAACAAAAACCCATTTTGAAATACAATTTAAAGAAAACACAAAATAGTCATTGAATTCAAAATAAGTTTTCTAACGTCCTCTAAAACTCATTTTCTATGGGAAACAACCAAACGTTGTGGTATCCTTCCTTTTAAATATATGACTTTTACATTAATCCTTAACAAAAAATTTCATTAATGAACTTGAATGATATTTGTAGGTTTAGTGTAATAGAAATAAGGTACATATTACCTGAATTGCATAAGAATAATTTAAATATATACTTTATTCAGTTATTTAATGAGACGCCTTTTTTATTCCATCCTAAGTCACCTCACTATAAATAATTTAATGGGGACATACATCAAATTAAAAGGTTGAACATAAAGATGAGTATTGTAAAAATGATGAAATATAATATAACTGATAATAATGGATAATCTATGAGTAATATCGTGATATAAAAATCGTAAATACATTATAAATACCATCGAAATGTGTCTACAGTATTTAAAAAATACATTTATAAGAATATAACCAAGGTTTATCACATGGGTGTCATAAAAAATAATTTCTATTGTTTTACAAAAAGGTATCATAAAATAGGCCATCCTTAATGATTAATTATTTACCCAAATCATTTGAGCCTTATTAGGTATCACCCTTTATATTAATTTAATCATTTGATCCACATTTAACAAAAAGTAATTTATTTCATCAAAAACCAATTCAAATTAATTACAGGCTTCATATCAAAATAAATGTGTACAAAGTTCTTAAATTCATGAATATAACATCATTTTTTACCTAAGAAAATGGAATATGGGTTTGATATATGTATATAAAAGAATAAATAAGATATGTTTACTTCTAGTTGAATACCCATGTAAATGTAACTGAAATGGGTATTCCCTATATGATAATATTTCAGGAAAAGGAGAAAAAAATCATGAAATGGTTTTAGAATCATAATAGTATAAATCATCGATTATGGGAAAATCATAATTAGAGATAACAGTGGTCTCAAATTGGTAAAAAAAATTTGTAACAGAGGGAAGATCAAAAGTGAATAAAAATAAATAACATTCAATATTTATAGGACTCAAAAAATAAGAGTAATATAATGAAAATGGAGAGGAAGATAATTCAATTAATAAATTTTGATAGCATAATGACATATAACATGGATTATAGAGTGGTGTAATGAGAGATAATGGTGGTCCCAAATCGGTAAAGCATCATTTTGGAATTATAGGGAAGATAAAAAGTGCATAAAAATAAAGAATCATTAACATTTATAAGACTCACAAAAGATGAGTACTTTAATGAAAGAGGGATAAGAGGACAATTACATTACAAAATTTTGGTGGCATAACGACATACAAAATGGTTTATAAAAGTCATAATGAGAGATAATAGAGGATACCAATTGGTAAAACACAATTTAATAATTATATTAAAGATAAAATGTGAAACAAAATAATAAAATATTTGACATTTATAAGACTCAAAAAATAGGTGTACTTGAATGAAAAAGATAGAAGAGGATAATTCCTTTACTAAATTTCCGCTGCAAAATGACAAACATTATGTATTATAGAGATGTGTTATGAGAGAGAATGGATGTATCTCATTTCTAATAAGTAATTTTGGAAGTATATTTAAGATTAATAGTTCATTTAAATATATAATCCTTTATATTTATAAGACTCATAAAACTAGAGTACTTGAATGAAAATGGGGGAAGATGGTGATTTAATAACTATATTTCGTAAGCATAACAACATACAACATATATTATATAAAATCATAATGAGAGAGAATGCATGTTTCAAATTTGTAGAAAATATTTTTATGTAGATTTAAGATCAAAAGTGGATAAAAATAAATAATATTTGACATTTATATGACTCACAAAATAGGATTACTTGAATAAAAAATGGAGATGATGATATTTTTCCAACCTTGAAGAGTTTCTTCCTAAATCATGGCGGGGGAAACATTAGGAACTAGGAGACACCTTGTGGACACCTTAGAGAATATTTAGAGAGTTTAAAAGTAAAAAACACAATTATTGTCATTTTTTAGTAAAGATTAATAGGGAATGGGTCCTATTTATACTTGAGGAAGAGTGGGTTTTAAAGAATTAAATAGAGTTTATTCTATTATATAAGCTAACCACTTGGGATCCAAATCAATTGAAACAATTTTCATGGAAATTTGAAGAGTTTTAGTGGGTATTTGGACTTCAAAAACCTTCATAAATTAAAATATACATTCCAAACAAACTAATGAATGCACATAAATCAAAACAATTTTTATTTTTAAAATCCCGATTTTTGGGTCCATAATGCAAGGTATGATTTTATAAATTAAAATTTATTCATATAAAATAATTATTATACATATTAAAATATGTTTTTATTAAAAAAAATTCACAAATTTTTATTCACACTAACATAATATTGATGTCACAAAATCACAGTGCTTTTTAACGTGGAAATTTTCACTTTTTCTCAAAAAAATTGACTTTGTCAAATAATTCCCAAAAATGTACTATAATCTAAAATTTTTTTTCTGAGTAAAAATGAATTTTATATAATTAATATTATTTTATAAGTATGAGAGGTATAATATTCAAATAAATTACTATTTTAATTAAAATTAACCATTTAATGGAAAAATAAAAAATACAACCATTATAAAATTACTTAGGGGTTCATTAAAATATATTATCATTTAAAAAATTAATATATTATTTCATTAAAAAAATTTATATTTAATACTCCCTCATACAACATATTTTAATATAATTATACTTTGAGAATAAAATACTATTTATTATATCATTAAATTGTCGTAACGATCATTTAAATATATCTAAGTAACATTGAGTAATGATGAAAAACTTTTTTATAAACTAATTATAATTTTGATCAGTTATATTAGTTGAAACTAATAAATTTAGATGATCATATTCCCCTAAAAATACTATATCATTCTCACTCCTCATCATTCAATTTTATTTGAATCATTGATCAATATTCTATCCAAAATTAATATTGAATTACAAAATCTTTGTTTTTTCCTATAGTGTTGTTCATGGGTGGAATGATTCTAGGGTATTATGGTGAACCAAATTTTTTATTCTAATTTATTTATTCTCTATTACTCTTCCCACTGTAATAATTACTGTTAATAATATGAATCATTTTAGACTGAATGTAATATTCTTAAATAAAATAATAAAGTATTTTTATATTTCTAATAAGTTTTTTCTATCCTTTTACTATTCCTTGTAATAAATTTTTTTTATCAACCTATGATGTAAAATGTTCTCATGGAATATAAAATCAATTCTATGTTCTACTATTATAAAACATAAAAAAATTATTAGGATACAAGAGATCCAATAATAAAATAATATTGTTTTTCAAGTCATTACAAACACACCAACATAGGTTAATCACAACAAATAGAAACCCCGTATCACAAGGAACATATATATCAAACATAAAAAATTAAAGTTCCATAAAATTAAAGTAGGGGAAATGTTTCAATCAATCACTAGACCAAACTCTAATAAGTTACTAACCTAAAATGAAATTGAATGTGTTGTGCAATCTACTCTAATTCCTACAGTGAGACTTCTGAGACCTTGCTCAATAGAACAACCTCCAAATATTACATTGAATCATAAAACAATGCACCCAAATATCATGAAAATCCGTGTGGAACACCCCTATCTTGAAATATTTAATGCTAGAGGGGACACTAGTAGTTTGTGTCTCCCTAGTGTAGCATAATTCAATAATCTCACTTACCTATCAGGTTCACAATGACATAATTGTGTTGAGACATAGAATAAACAAATCATGTCTAACACAGAAGGCCCAACCAAAGATACATTCACCCCTAAAACCCGAAAATGAATAATCCCAAATAAATACAACATGAATCTATTAAAAAACAATCAAATTTCTATTCAAGGGGAAAGAAATAAAGTGGAGTTCAAGCGATGTCTTTTACAACCATCATTTTAAATACAAATTTCCAACCATGACTTCATTACCAAAACATGTCTTGGGATAAAAAGACCTTTAAAATTTCATAAAAATTATTTTCAGGAATCATTTGAAAAATTATTTAAATCAACCACACATTTAAGATGATTCAAATTCACACTAAGAAAAGGGTCCTCTTCTTTGAAATCCAAAAAAACGACAAAACATGAATTTTTGTCAAACAATTTTAAAATATATGCTATTTAATTTTACATAAGGGTAAACCAAACACCCATTTTATATCACCATTTCAAATACATTAAAGAAAACCTTTATAAAACACTTTTAGTTCAAAAACTCAATTCAAAACCAAATCCCTATTATAGGATTTGTTCACTCTTTGAAAACCAAAACTGGGTTAAAACCCAATACACATCATGAGAATGATTTCCAAAATCCACAAAATATTTTACCAAATGTTTATAACCTTTATACATTCCATTTTAAAATTGAAAACAAGTAATTTGTATGAAAAATTAATTATAATAAGCTCAGAACACCATAAAATGGTTTCAAATCACTTCAATGCTATTACATATATTCATAAATTCATTAAAAATTATTTTAAAAAGAAAACATAAATTAGGAACTCCAAAATGAAATAATTTCATAGAAAACCCAACCTCAATGAGTAATAATCGAGAAGAATCCATTTTGAACATGTCACATTCAATAGTGAACTCACCCATGTGGATAAAACCATTGTATAATAACCATATAGAAGAAAAATTAGAACATTAGACCCTTTAAGAACCCTAAAATTGATTTATAATAAACCTAATATTTATCTGGGAAGCTAAAAAAATAGAGAAGAAAAATGGAAGGTAATAATATGGAAGTGGATGAAGAAATACCTCAAAAACTCTTGTAATTTTCCAAAGGATGGGTGGGAATCAAGAAGATGAAGGTGGTGGAGATTCTTATAGATCCCAAGGACCATTCATCATAGGATGGAATAAATGGTGGTAAAACCCCATTAAAATCAAAGAGGTTTATTTTGGGAAAACCTAAAATTTTAACACTTAGGAAAGCCAGAAAGGTTTACAAACCATGCACCATTCATGTGATGGGTACTACCTAGGCCAGAAACCCCCTCACCTTCTTACTTATAATTGTTTCACAATATGGAAAAACCATGTTCCTCACCCATGACATATCTCAATCCTTACACAACTTATAGATATCTCTATAAGATTTGATAAAACATAAAAAATCTATAAAAAACCGATCTACCAAAATGATAAGCCCACCTATACAAGATTTCCATGGTTAGAATTAACCATGTGGGATAAATATGCTCGTCCAAAAAACAAATAAAACATTAATTTTCAGACTATAACCAATTGATACTCAAATCCTTTCAAGAAAAGTTAAAATAATAAAAATTATATAACACCTTGACATGGTGGTTGTCAAAAACTCCCCACTATAAAACATTCTCCCCCTATAAATTCCACGATAAAAAAACACCCATGAAGGAATGAGGGATCCAAGGAGAACCCAACCCAAAATAAGAACTCAACATTATCCAACCATAAAAAAATAACCAATATCCTAAAAATAATCATGTTAATCAACCAGAGTGTTACCCAACATCTCTAAGCACAACCTCAATAATAACCTTTAAAAATAAGCACTACGAAGAACATGAAACATAACATGGTCTCTCCACCATTTATAATTCTTATAAAATTTTCTCCCCGTCAATTAAAGTTCTTATAACATGGTAGAAAAAATGATAAACCAATAAGATATGCATCCTAAAACATCCAAGAAACATTGAGATTAATCCACTCTCAAACCACTCAAATATCTAAAACCAACCAAGGGAAGAAAAATCAAAATTATACTCAAATGAATGTCACAATATCTCACCTCGTTCATGATACATGTGGATAACCTAAGGTTAAAAAATCTATCAAACTCACTAGGTGCATTCTAAAAGCCATTTCCATGCACCATCTAGTATACAAAACTCAATTGGTACATCACCCACCATGGTTACCCAACTGTGCACCCAAGTTCATTCCCATGTCCAAACAAAAAGAACCTCAAATGATCAACACAATAATGGGTGAAACCAAGACTTTGGATAAATTTCTACCCAAACAATGAGGCACAAAAAATGGCACCCACAGTTAACAATAAAAACCCTAATAGGGAGGTAAGTGATCTATAAGAAATAATCCATGCCATAAAATAACATTCAAACAATCTATCAGAACATTCCAAAATGGAATCATCTATAAAACCCCTATAAAAATAGTTAGTTCTCCAAAACAAATATTTTGAACAAAATAGGAAATGTCTTAAAACAAACAACCCATTCTCAATGGATCAAATCTTAGACCTCTTATGAGAATACAGCTTACCAAAATTCTGAAGATGGCCTGACCAGCCACAATGAAAAAAAATCTATGATACATGAGATAAGAGATATTATCATGACCTGCATCCCCATATTGGAATCACACAAGAGATCCCTTCTCTCTATGAGAAAGGAACTTAACCCCCAAACTATTTCTTATCCTTCTTCTACTCTTTACATTATATATTATCCTTATTCCCACTATGCTTCCGCTACACATCATATAGAACTAAGGTATTATCCACCATATTCTACCTAGACAATTTATCTTCTATTCAAATAGAATAATTGATAACCTACTAAAAATATGTCGAATCAGATTCTAGTATATCTGAACCAAAATCTATGAAAACAACATATCCAAAAAACTATCATTCATTGAGTCTAATGAAATCATCTTTGTAGAAAGGGTGTCCAAATTTAAAAAGTTTTCTGCATACTTTCTTTATTGTATATTTATCTTTAAGAAGGCTCACAAGATCAAGAACATTCTCCACATACAAAACCTCATTAAATAACCACTGAAAAAAATAAAACATGAAAAATTCCCAAGACATGCCTCCATCAATTCATACCCCATGAATGAACAAAAAAATTCCCTGAAAAACTAAGAACTAAATTGAAACAAAAATACAAAACAAAGGCATGAATCAATTTCACCAAATGGACTTTGACTTTTGAAACATCCATTTTTACCAATTAACATTTAAATCACACTCCACCAAGGCATATGTTTGATGTCCAAGCCAACCTATCTTTTTAGCAAACATCCTTGGTGGAAAACACACACTTCCGGAGCAAGGAACAACAAAAAAATTCTTTCAAAATTCCATTTCATTTTTAAAAAAACCAAGAATCCAATGAATCCTCATAGAAAATCATATCCCATTAAAAAAACCTTTCAAACATATTTTGATACAAAATCCACTTCTTGATCTTGAAATTCTTTAAGAACACATTGTAGAAATCCTTTTATTTATGAAACCCAATGAAACAGGACTGAATAAAAGATTTCCCATGAATATAAATAGAAATTACACTTTTTAAAACATTACATAAATAAATGTTTGAAAATAAACTTTTCACAAAATATTTTCATTTTCCAAAACCGGGTTTTAAAACCATGCACAAACATAGAACCTCACAATCATTCACACAATGTTCACACGAACCATAGAAAATAAAATCATCAAAACACTATTTCCTCCACCTCTAGTGAGTAAAACCCACCATTGGGGAAATACATAATTGAGGGGATTAATATAGAATAATCAGGGGAGAAATAGTGTTGTTCACTCTTTGGCCATGTTAGTTGGGTGATCAGTGCTAACCATGAAATACACTCTACTATGGAGGTAGACATGACCTTACTGAAACCACATTACTTCCCATGTTGTGTAATCTAACTTTGCCACTCATTTACCCTCCATTTTCACCTGAGAAACAAATATATGTCCCCAATATCACTTAAATATAAAAGTTCTATCCAAAGAACATCAACTCAAATTAAAATCATCAAAATAGATTAATTTACAATTACAATTCCAACATCCATTGGTAGCTAAATTCTAAAGATGATCTTGAGCAAGATAAAGTATACCAACACTAAACTCTCAATATTTAACAACCCAAAACTATTTTATACCATTGAATCCTGTAATAAAAACCTATACTCAAGAATCTTACCAATCTACTATAGAAAACCCAATCATCTAATATCTTTTTTTAATGAACCAGCACAAGCTGGAACCATACCTAGCACCCACCTTGATTCATCATAAGGCCCAAAGGGAATTCTCGATCTCCATGGGATAACAACTATTAATTGGGAATCAAAAGAATCCATTTGGGATTGATTTCACCCAAATCAGAGATAAATGATATTGGAAAGATAAATATACAATTAAAATGAATAAATGATCCAAATAGGTCATAAAAACTACCATGATCTAACTTGTTTTAAAAAACATAAAAACATCCATAAGTACGAGTTTATAACTAAAAGGAATAATAGAATAAAATATAACAAAAAAAAACAACATCAAACCAACTAGATGTAATCTTGAACCATCTCCACCCAACTTATGGTTTCTCACCACCACCTAACTCACCCCATGTCAGCCAAAATGGACAAATCATAGGTACAATATAGATTTTAGAACATGAAATGAATAATCAAGAGAAAAAATCCCAATATGTAAACACAACCAACTAAATATAATAAATATGTTTTATAAGGAAATTCATAAGTTATAGTTTGAAAAGAAATATATAATGTAAAATTTTCTAATATGTAACCTATGGAAATCAAAACAATTCAACATTCATCATTCAAAACATTACTCTTTGTTTTCAAAAAATGAATACATAAGTTTTGAAAACAAACCCATCTGCCTATTCTATTTCAAATCCATGCCAAATGTTAGAATTTATAAACAAAAATTCATTTATTCTATTAAAAAATAAAATGGTCACTTTAAAAAAATTCAACCATCGAGAGTACTCCAATAATCCAAACACCCATTTTGATATCCATTTTATGGAACCCATGCATGAGTATTTAAATTAAAAACATGCTTTCTAATAACATTGAAAACATGTTTTCCAAAGAAACACACCATCACATGAACATGGGACAATCACAACAAGTAGGCACCACATATTATAAGGATAAAAATATATGAAACCTAATCAAATGAATTTTTTATAACAATGAAAGGAGGTCAAATGATAAAAATAAGAACTAGATCAAACTTCCCTAAGTCACTATCCAGCCACACAATCAAATGTGTCATATTCTCTACCCTAGTTCAAGATATGTCTTAGACCTCATAAATAGACAAACGTATCAGAATAAGTTGTGTCCCAAAACAACCCACCCAACTATCCTGCATTGGCCTTATTGGATTGGAACACCATCTTCATTCCCTATATCATACTTGAGGGGACACTAGTAGTGTGTGGAACCCTATTTCAGTGTAATTATAGACTCTCACTTAGCTATGAAGTTCTCATAACAAAAAAAAATTGCGTCATAGATATAAAAAATCCATGTTTAACACAAAGGGAAGTGAAAAATCTACCCTTACTCGTGACACCTAATAATTAATAGCCACAAAAAACAGAAAACACACCAACAAGAAAAATAATCCCATTCCCACACAAGGGGTAAATAAGAAAGGGGTATTCAAGTGTTTTATTTCATATCCCCATATAAAATTAAAGTTACAACAATTCCTTTGTAACCTAAATAGAAATCCAGATACCAAGCCATTTAATATTTCCTAAAACCTATTTGTAGTCATCATTTGGGAAATGAAGGAAATCACCCAAACATTTAAAATTCTTCAAAATCACCCTTAGACAAGGGGACTCCACTTTGAAATCATAAACATGGTAAAAGGTTGTACATTTCCATTAAGCCATTTTAAAAGAGCCAACATGGATGTTGTCAAAATGGGTAAACCATAGAGACATTTCAAATTGAAATTTGTAATCAATTAAAGAACCGATTTTTAAAACACATTGAGGTCAACACCTCACATCAAAACCAATTTCCCTTTTAAAAATTTTTACACTCTTTAAATTCAAAAATAGATTAAAAACCTATAACATATAATGATAAAAATTCTAAAAATCCATAAAAATATTTAACAAAATGTTTTGAAATTTATGAATTCTCTTTTTGTTGGGAAAATCACACAACGTGACTATGCAGTGTTTTTCGGATGATTTTTTTTGTTGAAAAATAAGTTTGACAATTCTAGTTGTGATTTTATAGCATGATTTTGGACAAGTAATGTTTAGAAATATCCTTGAAATAGTAATGTAATATCTATAATTGATAATGAAAATTTCATGAACATGGTGGTGTTTTTTCCCGTGTTTAACTAATTTTTTGGCCCAACATTTAGAGGAGGGGACAAGTTTTATGAATGATGGATTTCGAATAATTCTGCCTGAAAATGTTGAAAATGCATGAAATTAGTTATTTTTTTTCTATTTCATGATTTTTTTAATATCAATGATTCAGGGAAGGATGTTTCTTGAAATATAATAAGTTTTGTAATGACTACAATTCTCAAATACATTTCATGAAGGTGGTGATCTTTGTAAACATGTTGATCATTTTCTTGAAATGGTAGTGGTGGGATATAAATTTTCACAAAGGGGATCAATGTCTATAAATAGGTAGTTCCCCCCCCCCCCCCCCGTTTTTAGAGATAAATCCTTAATGAAGATACAAAGGCTATAAATTTGTGATATATTTTCATAAATATATTTCCTTCATGAAAGTTCCGTAAGATATTTAGTTTTATGTAGAAATAACTTGTATCAACTAGACCAAGGTGTTTTTTTTAATGTTTATAGATCCTCTTGAAAATTTTGGGTTTCATGATATTGGTGGGTTTTATGAAAGTGGAAAGTTTCATGATTGGAATGTTTTATGAAGTTTGAGAAAAGTTTTTATGAAATTTAATCTTTCACAAACTAAAATGGGTTTTTCCATAAATTTTATCATAAAGTGGATGAAAGTTGTGCTTCATTATATACATAAAATGATTTTTTAAAAAATACTAATTCAAGTGATCAAAAGTAGAATATTCTAAATGATCAGTGAGTATAATTTAGTTGAGATAGGAGTGAGTATTCAAATTATTATTGGTTGTAAACTCGGAGAGATAGTGAGTCCACTCTATACTTTGTAATAGCAATATTATTTAGTGGGACTAGTACATAGGCACATTGCTTATGTATTCTCCTTGGATGTATCCCAGTGTGGGTGAACCAAATAAAATCACTATGTATCATGCATGTTTTCATTTATACTCATACATATCTATGGGAAATTGGGAGAATAATGATTTTTTAATAATGAATCAATATACAAAGGGTATTTTGTTTTAATCTATCACACCCTGATTCACCCCAACCCCATGAAATTTAATCTTGTTGGTTTAACAATTTCAAACCTCAAATCATGGAATTTTCATGTAAAACCTATTATGAAACTCTAAAAACTCCATGAAACGGTTTTAAGTCACTTAAAATATATCACATATATTCAAGCATTAATTAAAAGGAATTTAGAAAACACTTTCACATCATGAAATCCAAAATGGAACAATTGCATATGAACACAACCCACAAGGCATAAGAATCAAGCTGAAACCCATCAAAACATGTATCTCTGAATGGAGAAAAGACCTATAGGGATTTAGACTGTATTTAATATCCCTAGACACCAAAAAACACATCATTAGATCCACCAGGAACTCTAAAATTAAGCCACAAGAGACCTGGGGTTCATGGGGGAATCAAAAAAAGAGAGAGAAGAAAGGGGGAAGGGAAGAAGAGGAAAGATGATTATGAAATACCTTAAAAACTCTTTGGAATCACCAATTGAAGGGTGAGAATAAAATATAAGAAAGTGGTGGAGCTATTATTTGGATCATAATGGTCATTCGATATAAGATGGAAGAAATGGGTGTAAAAACCCCTTAAAATCGAAGTGGATCATTTTGACAAAATCCAAAAATTCAACAAATGGTCATGCCCCGTGGCTTGGCTACATGGTTTTCCAAATCATATACCAACCATGTGTTGGCCACTACATATTCTATAAACCCCCTCACAATTTTATTCAAGGCTTCAATATGGTTTGGAAAAATCGTGTGCCTCAACCTTAACACATCTAAGTTCCTAGATAGCTTTGGGGGAGCTCTACATGGTTTAAAAACCCAAGGAGAACGAATCTATAAAAATGAGATGCCCACTAGCACGGGCCCCGTACAGTTAGTACAAATAGTGTTGGCTGACCGATCTCATCTAAAAACCACTCCAAGAACATGAATTTTCAGCCAAGAACAAACTGAAACACAACCCCACTCAATACAAGATAAAATAATAAAAATTATAAACATCAAGATTTGGGGGTGTCATGCTAAAAGGGTTGATTAGTATAAAAATAGGGAAGAACAATGCAAAAAACTCATTATAGACAAACACATAGAGAAATAACTATTACAGATGAACAATGGAAGATAAACTCAAAACGATCAAGAAAAACTCATCAAATACAAACTATGAATCCTTAAAAACAAGTTCAGAATATCATACATTTGGTTATGATGATTGTTTTTCCCGAAATAAATGATTTCAGTTGTTGCAGATGAAAATGGGAATAAAAACTCATAAAAAGAATGAAAATACATGAAAGATCGATTGTGATTCCCTAAAAATAAGTTCAAAATTTCATACCTATAGTTTTGAGGTATGATTTTTCCAAAAAAATTAACTTTGACTGCTATAGGACATCAATTCTATGAGATCATCAACGTGGGTGGAGTAGAAGTAATCTATTATGGTTCATTATATAGTGGGTGAGGGTTTTATCAGCGTTTAATGAAAATCACTAGAAAAATTATATTTAATCAACATTGAGAAATACAACTTTTTTCATCTTATTTAGTGCAGATAAATTAATATCTTCATCAACTGTATAAGAATGAAAAGAGAAGTAGTATTTCTCAGGGATTAATTTCTAACACTGATAAAATGCACTTTTATCACTTCTTAATCTAGCCCTGACAAAAATGTAAATTAAATCAATAAAATTGTAAAAAATAACAATAATTATATAAAAAAAAATTATCAAAAATGAATTATGAAAATTATTTAAATTACAAAATTATTTAAAAAATCATCTAAAAAAATTATTAATTTAAATTATAATCATATTGAAAGTATTAATCTTTATAAATAAATAAATATAAATAAATATTAAAAATGAATAATTTATCAAAATTATAAAAAGTAATTCATATTAAAAATTAATAAATAATATTGAATTATTGAATTTTAAAAATGATTAAAAAATTTGAATAAATTAAAAAATATATTTAAAATAAATAAATTCATAATATTAATTTCTTAGATTACAAAAAAATAAAAATTATTAAATAAATAATATTAATTATATAAATATCTTATTTTTTAAAAATAATTATATTAAAAATTAAAATTACAAAATTATTTTAATGTGTATTTAAATAAATAAATTATATAAATTTCAAATAAATAAAAATTTTAATAACTTATTTAAAAAAATTGAATAAATATTAATTTTATAAAGTAAAACATATTAAAAATATTAAAACATAGTAAATTATTATTTATTAATAAATATTAAAAAAATAAAAAATACCCAAATTAATAATTAATAAATATTATAAATGAATAAATATTGTTAAATGAATGAATATTAAAAACAAAAAAAATAAAATTAAATAGATTAAAATAATGTTTTAAAAAAGTGAATTTGTAAAATTAATTAAATGATTTCTAAGCACATAAAAATAATGAATAAATAAATAAATTATATAAATAATATAAATAAAAAATTTCATAAATGAATTATATTATGTATTTAAATTAAAAAATATTTACATTTTTATTTAAATAAATTAACTATATAAATATCAAACATTTTAGATATATTAAGATTAATATATAAAAATGAATAAATAATAATCATATAAATTACAAACAAATTAAAAATATTAAAACATTATAAATAATGATGCAGTATTATTATTAAAACCACATATTTTCTCTATGTTCATGAATGTTTTTAATTTTGGTTATGCAATTAAATATTTTTATTGAACTTCTATGTATATAAATAGATAAGTAGGATTATTGTTAAATAGACCACACCACACCCCACGCCTAGTGAATTGAGAATTTTTGAGCCAAAAATTCTCTATCGAATCCTCTTATCTCCCCTCTCAAGAACGAAAGACATTATTCAAGACCTAAGAGCAAGCGATCAAGAACAACAGACACAAGACACTCTCTTTGTCGCGTTAGCACCCGGATAATGAGTGGTGTTGATCAGAGACCATCATAGAACATGTGGGTCACTGCTAGAGGGATTCTAGTTTGGATCCTTGCAAGCACAACAAGATAATCCGAAAGGGTAATTATGAAAGATCAACATCATCAACAAAGAAAATATAAAAGATCTAGGTATTATTTTCTTTATGAAATTAATTAAATTAATTATAAACATGATGTCTAGGATCCTCTCTAAAGGTTTCAGGCATTTTCCTTTATTATCCAAATCTTTGATTATATTCTGTGGAGACTGGCGTTCATCGTTTTATTGGTCCCAGAATAATCATTGATCATGGTAAAAATCAATGTTGGGTGAGGGACCAACCGCGCTTCCACTACTCCGGAAACCTACAAGTGGTGTCATAGTAGTTACATCATAGTTAATTATTTAAATATTTCAATGATTATTTACACATTTAATAGTTTTGTTTATTCAATTCAAGTTAATTATTCTACAAATCTGAATCTCTAGATCTATTTCTCCTCTTTCATTTCTCATTCACCTTACAGAAATGATCTTTTCTATTAATTTTGATTAAAATAAAACAGAGGATATCATCTGGAGGTTATAAAGGTTCCTTTCAATAAAACAAAAGAACACATGATGTGTATTCGGTAGTACACATCGTGTAGACAAGGTTCATTGCACTATGAATAGGTGGCACACGGTTTCTGGATTACACACTGTGTGGGACACTAGTCATGGTGTGTAGTCCCTTCGGGTTAGGGTGGGACTGTGTACCCCATACACGGCTAGACCAACTAGAGACTATGTAACGATTAACTACACGGCGTGTTGCATAATAAACATGCCATGTACTCTGAATATTTCTAAAGTACACTCACACATCGCTTCCCTGTGCATGTACATTAGATGGACATTGAAAAATAGTACACATCATGTAGTTTGAACTACATGTCATGTAATCATCCAAATTATGATGATTTATTAAAATTTACTATAATATTATATAAACCCCTGAGATGTTTACCATCGTTCATGCATAAATTTGAGGCACAACACGTGATATGTGTTTTATATATGTGTGTTTAATTTAACATCTGTGTAATTCTCATTTCAACTCACTGTATAGTAATGAATAGGAATTCACCAAGTTACCTCCAAACCACAAGTTATGTAAAAGATAATTTTAAATGAATTTATTTGTTTTAAATTATGATGGATGAGAATCTCAGGAAAATTTAGAAAAGGGATTAAGATAAAAGGATTGATTAATTAAAGTTGATAATTAATTGATTCGAGTGTGATTTATCTTAAACGAGAATGATTAAAGAATTGAATTCTAGTTTTATTTATGCGTAAATATTATGGCATTCATGGATGATCATGAGCTAGACCAGGACCTTTGTATGTGGATGGTTTCTATTAATTTGTTTATTTAAATTAAATTTGTTGTCCTTTGAGCCTTCTCATCATTAATTTGTAGGGATTGTGTTCCCATGGTTTCTTTTATGTAAAACTCTCTTTTACCCCTCACCTGCATGTGAGTAAAAAAATCCATATGTAATTGATGGATCTCCCATGAAAGTGAAGGTGGTTCAAGATGGATCTGAGATGAAACAAATCATAGGAGATATCGAGGTGGATAGGTGGAAAGCTGTAAATACAAACCCAAAAGGATTAAGATGTTTCTCCCCTTGGTCAGGGTTATTTTATCAACTGCTAGATAAACTAACAATTAGAAAATATCATTATCATTCTATTTATTTTATTTTGTTTTGTTGTGTGGTTTATCATTATGGATGTGTTGCCATGATTACATAATTAATGAATTAAACAATCATGCAAGTTGTAACTAAAATAAACCAGACTTATGCATGAATATTATCAAGACATGTTTAATCACTTTAGTATGTTGCACTTAATATTAACAAGCATTTGATAATGATGATAATGAATTCATGAATAAGAGGTAAAATTACCTCAAATAAAATATGAAGTCCTACCAAGCCTTTCATTACTTGATTAAGCACAAGACTCAATAAAACTATTTGTTTTACCAACCCTAGTTGGGACACTTACTTTTATATAGGAAGCCCTTATGAAAGGTTTAGGATTCACTTAACTATATTACATCAAGAGGAGTATCCCTTTCTAGACTTGGTGTAATATTGAAGTGAAGAGTTGAGGAAATTCAATGTCATGATTTCAGGATTGGGGAGTCCACTCAATAGATCAAGGAGCTGCAAGCCCACATTTGGCAAAGAACTTCCTACCTAAATATCTTATAATGTCCTGACCATCCATTATTGGGGTTATGGAAAAGGTAATATGGATCCTTGCCACTAGAATTTCATAGCAACTAGATATTCTGAGTTCAATATGGATTTCCATTGTGACTTAATAAAATTGTGGGAGACTTAATAAAAATTTATTATTTCTCATAAAATGTAATCAACAAGGTACTAAGGATATGCTCTTTTAATTGTCGAATAAAAATTACACACTTATCAACCGAACTATCCATGTGATCAATTCTATATAAAGACAACATCCTCATCAGTAATAACTTCCTGGAATGGTTTAGACTCCTTAGGGTTATTCTATTCCAGTAACGGAAGTCTTATGTGTTGGAGTTAGCATTACCTGATATGCCTACCAGAGGGGCGAGTGATGAGGATTTTTTGTTTAATGAGAAACATATGAACAACACAGTCGATGTTCAATGTTTGGTGCTACCATAAATTTCTAGTGACCTCATGATGTCTCATGAAAAATGGATTCTTATACCATGTTCGAGTGCCTCTGTAGTCTTTACCGAGTGAGAGAAAGAGAAGAAACGTTTGTGATCTCTATGGTGCGATTTCAGAGTAAGCTTAGAGATGGTTCCCCATTTGGGCCTCATGTATCCAAGCTCATTGGCTACATTGAGCGCCTGTAGGTTCTAGGGTTTAACATACCAAAGATCTGGGCACTGATATCATTCTTGAATCACTCCCTAAGATCTTATCTAACAGTTTTTTCAATTTAAATACGAATAACATTGAGAAGTCTCTATATAATATTCTTATCCTCATTTACCATGTGGAAAAAGATATGAAGCGTGAAAAGCCTTATGTCCTTATGGTGAATAATGGGAGAGAGAATGTGAAGAGAATTAAAACCAAAACTTATTCATGACCTTCCAATATAATTATGATCAAAGGGGAGGTAAAGTAACAACAGGATTTATGTTTTACATGTGTCAAGAAGGGCCACTGGAAGAAGAACTGCACCAAGCCTAATAATCAAGGGGAAGCTTCCGGTGTGTTTGTTATTGAATGAAATCTATAATTTTCTACAAATTGGGTATTATATATAGCTTGTGGTGCTCACATATGTATCCAAATACAAGAACCAAGTAGATTTACGAAGATTTACCAAGAGGAGGTAGATCATTGAGTAGCCAACAGAGCCAGACCTGTTGTTGTCCCTATCAGGGAATATTACCTCATGTTTCCAACTGGGATGATTTTGGTGATAAAGGGTTATGATTAAGTTTCATATATTACTAAAAACATTATTTCAGTAACCATATTAGACACAGTTGGATTTTTTCATGTTTGGAAATGAATATTTCTTATTTTACAAAGATATCATTTGTTTTGGTACGGAACAGTTATGTCAAGGTCTTTACATGATGCATTACACAAACCAAGTAATGGAAATCGATAACAAAGATACTTCACATGACTCGTACCACACCTATATTTGGCATCATTAGCTAGGTCAGGTAAAAGAGAAACACTTGAAAATTTACATCAAGATGGATATTTAGATTCTTTTGAAATAAAACCACTTGGCATATGTGAGGCATGTTACAAGGAAAAATGGCCAAATCCCCATTTAGTGGGAAAGGTGAAAGGGCTAAAGAACTTCTTGAATTGGTTCATACTGATATGTGTGGACCATTTCCTATTGAATCAAGGGGAGGTTACTCATACTTCATAAATTTTACTGATGATTTTAATAGATATAGATATATCTACTTAAGGAGGTATAATTTGGATTATTATGATAAGTTCAAAGAATACAAGAATGAAGTTGAGAACTAGATTGGTATTAAGATTTAGAAACTCCACTCAAACCTCGGGGGAGAATATCCTAATTAAGACATCATTTATTACTTACAGTATTTTTGGATTCTATCTCTAATCACTCCTCGAAACATGACACATTGGAATAGTGTGAGTGAAAGGAGGAACCACACCCTGTTGGACATGGTGAGATCAATGATGAGTCGTGCAGGTCTTCCATTATCTTTTTGGGGATATGAATTACAAATAGTGGCACACCTACTAACCCAAGTACCAGAAAAATCGATAAATGGTCTTCCATACATGTTCTAGAGTGGTAGAAAAGCCATGTTATTGAATTTACATGTGTGTGGTAGAGAAGCGATTGTTAAGGCCTCTTCAGGTAACAAACACACACCCTGAGGCACACAGTGTACCTTTATAAGAAACCCCAATGAAACAATGGGATATTACCTATACAACCCCTTAGGCAAAAAGGTTTGAGTGGAAAGACCTAATGTATTCCTTAAGAGAGAGATCATCTCCAAAAGAGATAGTGGGAGCGAGATTGACTTTGATGAAGTTGAGGCTCAAGGTACACAAGAGTTGGTGCAGGAACAGATTCCAAAAATCCTTATGGAAGAATAATATATTCTAGAGACATAAGTACTACATAGGAGTACAAGAGAACTTAGGGAACCAAAATGGTATAGATTTCAAGTTCCTAGGGATGGTGACTCATTATTAGTTGCTAATAATGATCATCTAACCTAGAAGGAAGCAGTAAGTGGAATAGACATTTCCAAGTGGCAAGAAGCCATGAATTCGGAAATGTATTCCATGTATCAAAACCATGTTTTGATTTTGGTATATTTTCTAGTAGATGTAAAGACTATTGGTTGAAAATGTGTATTCACGAAGAAACTAGACATGGAAGGACATTTTATTACCTATAATGCATGACTAGCTGCAAAAGGTTTTAAATAGAATCAAATAATTGAATACGGTAAAACTTGTTCACCATTTTCAATGCTGAAATCCATCATAATTCTACTTTCCATTGTGTCGTACCATGACAATGAGATTTGGAAAATGGATTTCAAAATAGAATTCCTCAATGGGAACCTTCAGGAAGATGTCCACGTGACACAACCTGAAGGGATTGTGGCTCCACAGGATTCCAATAAGGTATAAAAGTTGTATAAATCCATTTATGGATTAAAAAAAGCATTGAGGTCATTCAACATTCATTTTGATGAATCCCTAACAGAATTTGGTTTCATAAAGAATTAATGTAAGCCTTGTTCTTTTAAATGGTTTATGGGAGTGCCGCCATTTTCCTAATTGTATATGTTGATGACATATTACTTATTGTAAATGAGATGCCAGTCTTACAGTCAGTTGAGGCATGGTTGAATCAATGCTTCTCAATGATGGACATGGGTGTGGTAGCATATATTCTTGGGATCAAGATACATCCTGATAGATCCATGAGATTGATGAGCCTTAGTCAATGTAAAAACATTGATAATATACGGATGAGACTTAGTGTAGAACAATTCAAGAAGGGATTTTTTCAAGCAGCACATGGCATTCATATTTCCAAGAAAATGTGTCCTCACACATAAGGAAAGAAATATAATGGCAGGGACACTATACGCCTCAGTGATTGGGCCAGTCATGTATGACATGCTATGTACTAGGATGGATGTCGCCTACACATTATGTGTGGTAAGAAGATATCAAACTGACCCAGGTGACCGCTATTGGATGGTATTCAAGACTATCCTAAAGTATCAGAGGCATACTAAAGATATGTTCCTAGTTTTTTGAAGAGATGAGGAACTAGTTATCAGAGGATATGCATATCCCAGTTTCCAGACTAATCAAGATGAGATGAAATCATAAACGGGATACATCTTTACTTTGAATGGAGGTGAAGTGAGCTAGAAGAGCTCAAAGTAGAGTGTTGTCATAGATTCTACATAAAATTATGAGTATATCACTGCTTCTGAGGTAGCTAAAGAAGCATTTTGGATGTGAAGCATCATCATGGAGTGGAATGTGATAACAAGTAGTAATGATTCCATCACACTATACTGTGATAATACTGCAACGGTGACTCTCGCAAAAGATCCAAGGCCACATCAGTAGACGAAGCACATAATTTAGAAGTATCATCTCTTGAGTTATTTTTCTCAGAGAGGTGAACTTGCAGTGAGAAGTATTTCCATGGAAGAAAATGTGGTCAACCCCTTTACTAAATCCTTGAATTAGAAGAAACATGATCACCATGTGAGGTCTAGAGGACTGAAATTCATAGGTACTTATCTCTAGTCGAAGTGGGAGTTTGTAAGAGTTGGTGTTATATAACCAAGAGATTGTACTTTGATTACATGGATATTTAATGTATTTAAATTTTAAAAAAATTATTAAATATTTTTCATCATTCTACATGACTATGATGTATAATGTCCTAGAGTATTTTTTGCATTGATAAGGTCATGGAAGTTAACAACAATGATGAGAACCTTGAAATTATATAACACTATTCTTAAAAATAGTTCTATGGTTAGATGTCATAATATGCAGGGAATCATAGCATTCATACCGTTAGGTGTGAGTACACGTATGCAGATGAGACTTCCTCCCTTTAAGTTCTCACTTTGTAATCCTCAAGAAATGTGATTATGAGAACATACCCGCCTGTAGGAATTCTGTATGTTTTGGTGTCATCAGATATTTCTATCTACGAGCATGTGTAATAATCCTTAGACATTAATATTGTCATTAATATGTGTCATGACTCAGGCACTTTGATTTACTGATGAAAACCATCATGCTGAAAGTTTGAAAAAAGTAGGTTGTGTTGGGTGCATCATGAGTGACATGATATTAATGGATATGTGGAAGAAGGATTTGTCCCTTCAATTTATGGATGTTGATATCGCATCCCTTTGATTGAAATAGAACCATCAAGTCAAATTCTATGGCCATGGTCTGACAATGAGTTTATTTCAGGTAGTCAAAGAACGATGTATCAAGTATAATGGTTGATGACACTATCATGAAACCTACTTGATTAGATATTGTGACAAAGGTATTAGATTACACAGTGAGTGTTTGTATGTGGATGTCATTGTTGCAACATTAAAAACATTCACTTGGGTCCCTTGACCCATTTATATATAGTAATCTTGGAATTTAGGCATTACCGCCTAATGCCAAAGAGAATAATCCTCGAGTGTCACACACTAAGTGTCTTTGGTGGTCTCCGTTAAATTCTATTGGAATTTAATTAATAAATATTATTCTCAAGATAGTGTAATAATTTTATTCAAGTTAAAATGATTGCATAAAATAAATAAATATTTATTCACCAGATTGTGGGTAAAATATATTTATTTATTTTATTGAACGTTTAATAAATATTTATTTACTATTTTGAAAATAAAATATTTATTTAATAGAATAAAATATTTATTTATTCGGGTGTTCAATAAATGGAAGTGGAGTTTGAGCGGACCAAGGACAGTCTGATAGTAAAATAATTATTATTTGCAAGACAATAAATAATTATTTAAACTAGTTGTGAAAAATTAAAATAATGCTTCTATTATTTTTTGACATGGAGTTTTATTTATAATTCCACTTTGCGCAAGTTGGCGCACCATTATTAATGAAGTTGTATTATTATTAAAATCATGGGTTTTATTTATGTTCATGAATGTATTTAATTTTTTCTATGTAATTAAATATTTTAATTGAAATTCCATTTATATAAATAGACAAGTATGACTATTATTCCATACACCACACCACATGCCTAGTGAATTGAGAATTATTGATCCAAACAATTTCTCCCTCGAATTATCCTCTCTCCACTCTCAAGAATGAGAGACATTCTTCAAGACCAAAGAAAAGGTGATCATGAATGACCGACACAAGACACTTGCTTCACCGTGCTAGCACCCGTAGAATGAGCGATGTCCATCAGAGGCCATTGGAGAACGTGTGGATCACCAATAGAGGGATTCTAGTTTGTATACTTGCAAGCACTACAAGATAATCTGGACGGGTAATTTTGAATGATCAACATCATCCAGAAAAAAAACACCAATGATCCAAGTATTATTTCATTTATGAAATTAATTAAATTAATTATAAACATGATATGAATGATCCTCTATAACGTTTTAAGTCCTCTTATTTCAATTTCTAAATCGATTATTATATTCCATGGATATTGGCATCTATATCGTATTGATCCCAGAATAATCAATGATCATGGTAAATAAAAAAGTTTTGTGTCGTCCCAACCGCGCTTCCGCTGCTCCCAGAACCTATATATAGGGTTTCTTATGGGGTCATAAGTTGTATCGGTAGTAGTTTGATCTTAATTGTTTTATCCTAGGTGTTAAACATCAAAATTATAACAACCTAGTCTTAACTTACATAGTCATTGTATCTTTTTTGTGAAATAATTAAAACATTACACCAATAGATCCCCAAAGACCATATTAGTATAGTGACTTTAAAAATATGGAAATGTAAACATTGGGAATAGAGTGAGCTATATTATCTCCCAAAATTTACTCTAAGACTATAACCCCTATTACACACATTACAAATTAAATATATCTTAATAACTTGAGGAAGGATATATAAAAAAGTGTGATCTCAGATTAAAAGTAAGGTTGAACAAGGGAGATATGTAAGAATAAACATGATCATAAAGGTATGAGAATGTGATCATAAAATTACAATATCATACCCTATATATCAAAGATCATAATAATGAATCATGGAATAATGATTAGAAATTCATATGAAATGGATAATAAGAGAATCAAGAGAATAATCTATTAAATCATAACATATTAGTAAAAAATGGAAATGTGGTATACACATAAACATGTAACATCATTCCCTATAATTTGATATGCATTTCTAGAAATTATCATGGCACTTCATGGGGACTAAAAAAACTAATAAGGAAACACCAATCCTTATACACAGTGTAACAACCCAAAATTTCAATAATGGATATTCAACTTGTTCTAATTAAATGTCAAATTATGGTTATATAAAATAAGATCTTTATTTGTTTTATTTTTCTAGATTTTATAATACTATTATGAATTGTGATATTGTTAATATATTCATTGGAATTTGATCACATGATTAGTATAAATATTGTGCTTTAACATATCTAATTTACTCAGACAAAGGAAGCGACGGCCTCGTCCCGTAGATTTTCCCCATACGAAGCCCATTTTTCGGAGCTCAGAAAGGAGGTGGAGTCATTGGGATTCACTCTTGACCAGCTCAAGCTGTGCTTGAACACATTGTGCTTGAGCGGAACCGACTATGGGAGAAGTGGTAGTTAATAGAAATTACAACCCGAGCGATGTTATCCGATGCACCCCAAGAGTCTATCACCATCGCACACCTTACCCTTCATTCTTATGAGGGTGTTATAAGGGGTTATGTAATGAGACCCTAGCACTATGACTATGTACATTATTATTGTATAGATAATATACATTCTTTTTTATTATTACCTTGTAAATCGTTTTTAAATCACATATAGTATTTTTATTTAATATTCAACTATGAAATATATTTTGAATAATTATTGGATTTTTGAATTAAATAAAATTTTAATAAAATATTATTATTATTATTAAAAAATTAATTTTTATTATAAATAAATTATCATACAATTTTAGGAATGCAATTGTAATTTTTAGTATGGTTGGAAAGATGTTTTTGTCAAAACCTATGGTTTTTCGATAAATGTCGGTTTTTATTTTAAAAGTAAAAAATAAAATATTTAGAAAATTATTTATATAAAATGAATATTATTTTTGGAATCAGGATGTCAAAATTATCCAATATTGAATTTTTCATAATTTAATGAGACAGTCGAGTTTTTGGGTAAAAATTAAATACCATTTAAATATATAATGTGTTTTATTACATCATAATGACCCAATAGTGATGTAATATTATACTATAAACATTATTTTCGGCCAATATATTTTTTACCATTAAAATAATGTGATTTTGGGTTTGATTGAATTTTTACAAAGCTTTAGTGGACCCTTCAAGGTTTATAAAACATTTTGTCTTTTAAAATTGTTTTTCTTGAGAGTGTGACTCACCTCTACGTAGGCAACCATATTATTATAATAAGTTCTGCCATTGGACTTATAAAATATTTTTCTCCAATCACCTTTTTCAAAAACCTTGGGAAAAATCCATGGGTTGGTTTGTGTTTTTGATTAGTTTAATGTGTGTTGACCCAAACCTAAATAATAAATAATTCCCTCTCCTTTCGTACATAAACCCCCCAACATCCCACTTCCTCTTAACTAAAATCCTTTGTAGTTTGTCCAAACTCTAATATAATCTCTCTATAATTCTCCCAAGTCCACACAAGCTCCCAAGAATCCTCTCTTAATCCTCTTTCAAGCTTTTGGGATCGCACTTCCATGTAAGGGATTTGTTCCTTTCACATTTCTATCCAATTTTATTTAAGTTTTTATGCCATTTTCTTCAATTAAAAATGTTGGGTTATGATTTCAAACCTCCCCCATAATTCCCTATTTATGTTTGGATGATGGGATACCACTTTATCTCCCATTAATTCCTCCTATGTACACCCGTTACCATGCTGAAAGTTTGTGAGGGATTTCTCTCTACTCTTTTACATCCATGTAATTCTTTTGTATTATGCATATAAATTACATTATGTTTGTTAGTACATGTATATATATGAACCCCTTACTGTCCATTTCATGTGCATATTATGAAACTCCCTTTTCTATTGCATCAACCATTTTCATGAATCCTTATGTCACGTCGTTATGCTACCGAAATTGCACCACGTTTTTCCAAGCTATGATCATTGTGTAGTGAATACCATACCCATGTCTCTATCAAGGGTATTCACCTTTATAAACATATAAATATTTAATGGTACTTTCATGTATTTATTCCATATTACTTAATCGTGGAAAATATTATTATTTTGATTGATTCCTTGTTATATGATTTATGTGGCACACTTATGCATGAAATGAAATGTTTAAGATGGGTGTGCCCTGATAGTGATCCAATGCATTGGGTAAAGTATATTATCATGATACGTCATGTGAAATGGTTGTTGACTCATGCTAATTCACGTGGAAAGAGGTTTTACTCGTGCTTCATGTGCAATGAGGGTTTACTTATTCTCCATTTGCAATGATCCTTGGCTCTTGCTAATTCCATGTTAAGTGTTTTTGTCACATTTCCATGTTATGATTATTATGCTTTATCAAGACATTATGTTTATGTTTCTCTTGTGCTCCATTAATATTCGTATTGACTAAAATTTTCTTATTCCTCATGTTATTCTACGTTTATTCCCTTACCAGGCTTTATAGATTAACCATTTCTTATGCATGTCCCCAGGTTATCCCATGCAATGCTATGTACGAGGTAATGTAGTGGTCGTGTAAAGGAGTTTTTCAATAAAGATGTAGTATTTCATGTTTTAAGTTGTTATTTAATTACTATAATTCCCAAATACACTAGAAATATCGATCTTCTATGTTTTATCAAGTGAAGTTTACGTAATAAATTAGGTTTAAGTGTGTAACAAAGAGCAGGGTTGTTATCTATAGTCCTTTCATTGTAATGGATTAGGTTTCCCGATATTACCATAGTGGATCAGGTTTCCTCATATTCCCATAGTGGATCAGTATTCCCTATCCTCCCATAGTGGATCGTGTTTCCCCATAATTCCATAGTAGATTGAGTTTCCCCACCTTCCCATAGTGGAATAGGTTCCACATCATCCCATAGTTGATTAAACCCATCAAATTAAATCCTACAATTATAACATCATATATAAATCTTTCACAATTTATTGGAGATTGATATGTGTCCCACCTATCACATGAAAAAATCTAACATACATGTAACATTGGATAACAAAACATACAATATATCAGGACCCATAAAGAGATATAGGTTTCACAGGAATCATATAATAACTCAAGAAATCAAATGTGTATCATAAAAATTTAATCATATCATAACCTATGTAAAATGTATAGGTCTTATAATCATTTATTGTTAGAAATATGAAGTGGGTTTTAGAATCATTTATCATGGTATACCCCATTGAAGAGAAATGGGTATCATAAAAATTGATCCATAAAAACAGAGACCTTTCATAACATAATTTTAATGGAATCCTTGGATCAATCCTATGTACACCACAAACTATAACTAAGGATGTCATCATAGATGGTTAATTATTTTGAAAGATCACACGCAACATAAAGTTTCTTTGAAAATTACTTTTTAAAAATATTTATAATTTTTAAAATCCTTTTTATTCTAAAAACATTGAAAAAATATAAAGGAATTCTGAAAAAAAAAAATATATCATCTGAGAAAAATACTTTACTCTTTGAAAAAACACTTTTTAAAACATAAATCATTTTGTAGACCATATTAAATGAAAATAACTTTAAAACAGATAAAGAATCTTGAAAAAAAATTGAAATTTTTTTTATGAAAATAATTATAGAACATATAAAAGATTCTTTGAAAATCATTGATGTAATTTTTTTTTTGAAAGAATCCCTTTGTAAAACATATAAATTCATCATTGGAAATCATTCAAAACACTATTTAAACATAATTTTTTTGAAAACCCTTTATATTAAAAACTATTATAAAATAAAGTTTTTTTTTAATATTAGGAAAAAAATTTCTTTAATAAAAATAACCTTGTAAACTTAAAAATTAACCATCATGGAAGTGACAATCTTGATAGTGGGTAAGTCTGTACAGTCCGAACATTCCTTTTTCAACTTAAATGTTTTTCAAATTTCCTTGATCGAAAAATAAAAGTAATATTAAATTTAAAAATATTTTTAAAAAATGTAATAACTGGGAAAAAATTTCATTTAAAAATCATATGATAATAGTAAAACCTTTTTGGATAAAAAAAGAAACTATTTCAAAAGAACACATATTTCTGACTGAAAGGAGAAATAAATTTCGGTTTTTATAAAAACATTTTATTAATTATCTAGAGTACCAAATAGTGGGAAAATTGTACCATTAATTTTACATGACACGAATAATGATAGGGTAAGAAAAATAATGAGTTTTATTGAGATATGGATGATAATATTTCATTAATAGGATCACAATCACAAACAATCTCAATAAATTATGAGATTAAAGAAATAAACCATTTTCACTTTGGTGACATTAAATGATAATTAAAAGAAAATAATAAAATTCCATAAAGATAAAATTATCATGAAAAGAATATGATTCATGATATAAAATCTCAAAGGAAGTATATAAACCTCATAGAAAAATATAGGTGCATAACATGGCATGGGTCTCAAAGAAGAAAATTTGAGAAAAAATTAATTTAATGATTTAGTAACTTTTGAAACATAAACCCTATGAAATAAAGATCATAAAATGGATATGAAATTGACAATATATTTAATTATAATAATCATATAATACATCCATGGTCATAATATAGACCCCACAAAATAAATGAGGGGTTAATAATGCTTGTATCTAATGGAAATAAAAAGTGAGATGAAATTCCATTACCTTAAGTCTTGACTTTCATTGAGCATGTTCAAACATCCTACATAATAAATATAAATTTATTCAAAATCTAAAAAAAGAAATATATTATTTTACTTAATACCATGTATGATTTCATTATGACTTTATAATACCCATTTATTAACAATTACATGTTAATGTTACCTTTTGGGTAATATTCGCTTTGTTTTTTATGTACATTTTGACTTGTTATTCTTGATAATCTTACTTATATCCTGATTTAATTATTTGTAGTATGTAAAACATGAAATAAATATCATATATATTAATTATATAAATATTTATAATAATCTATAAAATATATAATTATGAAATGGAAGACATCGTTCCTAGAGATAGTAGGTCGTACGTACACATGAATGTTGTTTCCATTTGTTTCTTGTGTTGAAAGAAAGAAAGTGATTGACATATATGAATATATATATATATATATATTAATTCCATTAGAATTATAATTTCTTATATTTCATATAAATTCACTAATCCCATCTTTAATGTATTCCATTTATGTTGTGAAAGAATCGCATTACTTTGAGGAAGCGATAATCCACACTTCCACAAAGGAAGTTATCACATTTACAAGAAATGGAAATAATGAAGGTATGTGTTTATATAATAATATAAAAGCATAAATACATCTCAAATAACATATATATAATATAAAAATATATTTTCCTTCATATTTCTAAACTATGAGAGGAGTAAAATGAAAAATGAACAACATCGTTTTGTGGGAAGGTAGTTCTCCACACACAAGAACTGTAAGTTCATTACCCATTAGTTGGAAGAGTGTGTATGTGTTGTAATAATCCATAGAATAAATATTAAAATTATATTTAGGATAAAAATTTTATTATATAATCATGTAATAAAATTAATTTAGGGGTGGATAATGAAATAAAACAAAATAGCTAGAGTAAGGATATTGCCTCTTGTTTGGGTAACTCATTTGGGTTTTCCCTCAAGGGATTCCATGGATGGATTTCATCCAAAAATATAAGTTTATATGATTAATTTAGGTATTTTTCAGATTATTATTGATGATTATAGTATATTGATGTTTCTTTAGATGTGTGAATAAGGGGTAAGATTGAGTGCCTTTTTATAGTGCAGTTGGAGTGGAATTATTTTAAATTTTGAAAAAGGGATTTTCACCCACGTTTTTTCCAAGTTATGTGACTCCAATAAAGGAACAAATTAGAACCAAAAGATTATAGGGTATAAATATTAACATCCAATGTCCTTTTTACAAGTTTATAGGTCATTTTTTCTTTTAGTTTTAAGGTTGTGTCCCTTGTTAAGCTAATTTCCCTCAAAATTATTATAATTATTTTTAATTATATTCACTATTATTTTTAGTAAAAAAAACTAAGTTGACTTTATTAGAAATTATAAATTATTCTTATTACAAATATTGAATCTATTATTACAAATTCCAGTCATATAAATAGCATAAATTAATTTAAAATTAATCTCACGGACTAGATGATAAGGGGGGTTTTAAGTAAAAATATTCAAATGTTTACTATGTTTTTTTGTATAATTTCAAATTGAAATTAATCTCAATTTCCTAAATTGGATAAATTTATATATTTTATATATAATTATACATTAAAACTAATTAAAAATATAATTTCACCTTATAAATATATTATATGAAAATTCATTTTTGAATTCAAATTCAGTATTTTTCACTAGTCATCAAAAAATAGAACTTCACAAAAAAATACAAAAAAATAACCCTAACATAATTTTATGTTTCTCTTTAAAAAATGATTTTTATATTTACTTATATTGATTATAAATTTTACAAAATTTATATTTATAATAGTTTCTCAATTAAAATGCATTAAAAATACTTTTATAAAAATATTGGTTCTTACGTAATATTGGGTTTATTCCTATATTATTCCTATAAAATATATTAGATGAATGTAAAATAAATATTTGACTTAATATAAAATATATATTTCATTAATATCATTCACCAATAGAAATTAATTTAATTTATTATGATATAATTATTTTGTGAGTATAAAAGTAGTTTTTACAAAATACATTCCCTTTATATTCAATTGGTTGTTATATTCATTTCTAATTACATGGTAACCAATAAATTAAGTAATGTATCTTCATAAGTTATTTAATCTTATTCATAACAACCAAATTAAAAACTATGTTATATTTTAATATATTAAATAAAAATATTTTTAAAAATATATTATTCTTCGGTACAACTCGGTCTTGAGACTTACACAATCCCTCCTGGAAAGTCAATCATTCATGTAACATAAGATAACCTTAGTGTTATATGTATAGAAAGTTAAACATTATGTTGTGTTTTTTCACGATTAAATTGGTGTTTCATATAAATAAATCCAAAAATAGTGGTTTAATGGAAGAAAACTATTTTCACTGTTGCATGAAATGATACAAATAAAATAGATTAATTTACTTCAAAAGAAAATAATTCACAAAATCTTAGTGTGGTAAATTATACCCCCCTTAAAATGAATTTCTCCTTTAAAATTCATCTAGGTTATAAAAGGTTTTTATACTTGAAAGTCCTTTTCAAAGAAACCCACATCTTAAAAAAAATACTAAAACTTCTTTAAAAATTCATTATCGGACCATAATGGTCACCCAAAGTAACTCATAACTAGTTTCCCACATTGGAATATATAGGTGGTATGTGAATACATGGACACGGAAGAAATATTTAACCTTTATGTTTTTATGGAGAGTGAAAAATGACATGGTTAGAATAAATTTAAAATTCATAAATTCATAAATCTATGACGATCTAAGGGGTCATTTGATTCATTAGAAATGTAATATCCTAGAAATTCAATGTAATTTTTTTAATTATATGAAATTATTTTGAGACCAGGAACTGATATGGAATGTGATTCTAATTCCCGGAGTACACAGAATGATCCATTGATAAATGTTAAGTTTAAAATAGCTTATGTTAGATATTTTATTGAAAAAGTAGAATAAATCATAAACAGGTGCCGAAATCCGATATTTGACGGAACTGTTTTGTTCAAACTGGCAGGTTTAACCAAGGCACGACTTAGGTTTAGTCAGCGTAAACCTCTAGTTAGAAAACTAGAAAATGGAATAACAATAAATAAACTTATTAAATAAAATTATTTTATTATTCAAATTATTATAACTCTCGAATGCTGACTTGGATTGAAAATTTGAGACCACTATTGATCTCGTGAGGGTATTATTTCCTTAGGTAGAGCCTAACATTGACTAGCAAAAGAAAAAAGTGGAAGTTAGTTTTTGGTCGTAAATAAAATAAATAAGTAACAATTATTTTATTGTCAAATCCTTATATCTTCTAAATGATAACCCTGAATCCAAATTTGAGAGAACCATTTAGCTCATGAAGACAATTTTCACTTAGACAGAGCTTAACCTTGACCTCCGTGGGTCAATGGTGAAAGATAGTTCTGGAACATTTTTTAAACTAATTAAAATGGTCTACGTGCAACCTTTTGGAAACTTCTAAACGGGTACCCAAATAGAAAATCCTAGAGAATTATTGTATCTTGAATGGTGAAGTTAACTACGAATGGACCACATCTCTACCAGCATGGATCGAGCAAAAAAATTACTTTTCGGATATTTTTAGAAAAAAATAAAATAAACTTAAAAAATTTATTCAAAAGAATTGTTTCACTACAACACAGGGATGATCCAACTATTTAATTCCATAAATAAAATAGTGTAACAACGCATTAACTAAATCATAACAAAGATATTGTTTCAAAAATGAAACAGAATAATTATGGAACGATATAACATTGTTGAAATACTGCGATGTGTTTTCCATTTGATGGAATAACAAGTTTGGAGAAACAGGATAAAGAACATGGATTTCCTCTTGTGAGCCTACGATGATAATCCTCTCCAATGATGATTGAAAAACACTGCTAAATCTCCAGTGACATCGAGACATCCCAATAAACGGAATTAGAGAGTGATGAATGCTAATGGAATCCATGTGAGAAGATCTCTCCAATGACCAACCTCCTCTGGTAGGTGTTTCTTTGATTTGAATTAATTTTATCATTCTTCATTCTATAACAATAAACACGGATCAACCCATGAACAGGTTGATACACGGATTTCTTGTTCTTGCAGGAGGGTGTCCTTTCTTAGGTTTTTGTGTCAGGATTGAAATAATTTGTTTGACAGAACATCAATCACATTCCCTATGTCTTAAAACATCTAACTCGGAGGGTGTGGCCCAACAATAACAAGTTCCAATCCCTTACACCTGGTAATTTCTTGTGAGTTATTTGTGGTCGAACCTCTATGTTGAAATAAAAGAGTTTTCGAGGGCTTATAAGGGAATGTGACACCCCATGGAGGACGAAGGTGCATATGGCACAAAGAATGAAACACTAGAGTGGATCGGGTGGTCCGTAGTAGGTGCATGCTGCAGCAGCGGGGACCACCAGTAGGGGCCCACAATAGCCGTCGCGGGTGGTTGGCAGTGCCACACGACAGTGTGATGAGGAAGGTCGTGGCTAGATCGGGTCACGAGGGAGTAGTAGGAGTCACCGTCGCTTGGGTCAGTGGCTAGTGGTGGCGGACACAACCACCAGGATGTGTGGGTGGAGAGGCATGTGCCGCACGAGTCACAGATTGTCGCCGGCACATGGTACAGTGACCACGTACAGGACCCCAAGGCTGACTGGGTTCAGCTAGCCACAAAGCATAGGAACCAAAAGCCTTGTGGCATCTCGGATGGATGGGACTAGTCTGGTGGGCGAGTTAGACAGCGGTGCGCAAACTTGGTCGTGGCACGGCCTAGGCTGGATTAAGTCAGCCCATTGTAGTGGGAAAAGTTGGAGGGATGGAACTGGGCCACTAGGTAGCCCAGGTTGAGAACAACCAAACCGCCTGTTGCGGGCTTGGTTGGATAAATTTGATTCATTCAGTGACCTCATGGGCTGGACCCACTGCCAAACTAGGCCGGGTCCTGAAAGGCCCAATAAGTCTGGCCCAATGGCTATGATGGACTGAGCCAGTTGAGACCCGAACTTGATCGGTTTTGGGTGGTCGAACTAGGTTGGGGCTTGTGGGGGACCTATGCTGGGTTGGTCGGGACAGTCTGACCGGGTCAGACTGGGCATGTACATAATCAGCCCTAGTTTACTAAAAGGATAATAACATACAACATGGGCATCTTATTGACACACTATTTGGGATGATGGAACCCTTGCGATTAGGGAGTTCTTTTGGAATGTTCAAAGTAGGTTTTCATGGAAGTGGAAATTCAACGAATGGATCGAGGAGAGGTTTTTCCCAAAATCAAGAACAATAAATTTGGGATTCCTTCACCTAACTAAGATCTAAAGACTACTGAAAAGTGACCTTGTGTTGATCTGCTATGAGGGCCTAGTGGGAAGAGGCTCTCTGTAAACTAGTAGGCCCACGGTGGGGGGTGGCTCTTTGTGACCCGGTAGACCCATGGTACTCATCAGGGATGAGTACCTCAGTACGATGGCCAAAGTGGGAAGTTTCCTTTCATGACCTGGAAAGCCTACGGTGGGGAGTGTCTTAGTGTGACCCAGCATACCCATAGTACTCATCAGTGATGAGTACCACAGTAGTCAAAGACTAGTGGGAAGTAGCTCTATTTGCCCTAGTAGGCCCATGGTGACGAGCGTCTCTGTGTGACCTAGCATACCCACAATAATAATTAGGTATCAGTACCACAACATCCCAAGGATTTTAGTGTTTCTACTAATGGTCATGAATTCATTAATTTAAATTATTCCTATTTGAGCTAACTCTTGGTTTACTCCCTTCAGCGGTGTACTTAGTGTACATGGTGTACTCTCCTCTCTAGGTTACATAGAGTACATGGTGTACTCTCAACAGTGGTGTACATAGTGTACTTGATGTACTCTCCTCAATTGTGTACTTATAGTACATGGTGTACTCTCCTAAAGGGTTTGCATAGGGTAATTGGTGTACTCTCCTCAATGGTGTACTGAGAGTACCTTGTGAATACTCCTTTTTGGTCTTTCTTTTGTGGTTTGGGGTCCCTACAATGTATTGTGTTAATCACCTATGGACGGGCTTCACCTGCTTGTGTCTTGTCCCATGCAGTTGATTGAAACTTTAACAAAGACCTCAGTGGTCTGGGACTAGGTGGTTCTTAGTGACACAGGATGGACAGACACTTCGATTGAGACCTTGGTGGTATGGGACCTGGTGGTACTTAGTGAGATGTGACAGACGTGTGTATTACTATGGATACATGTAGTCACCCTTCACCAACCGTTCAGGTAGGATCTCAGGCGGACGGACCAGGGTATTTGTACTTTCCTTTGTGGTTTTGGGCTTGTATTTTGGCCCCTTGTACTTTACTTTGTGGTTTTGGGCTTATATTATGGCCCCTTTATACTTTTAGTTTCTGTTGTACACCTGTGTACATGATTAAAGGATAATTACTTCCCTTTTGGGATATTCCATCTTGCTGCTAGTCTCCAACCCCTATCTTTTGGAAGGCGGTCTTAGGGTAGTCATGGTACAGGACCAGGAGGATGGGATGAGACAATGTGGTATCAGAGGAGGTCATTTCTACCAGAATAACTAAGAAGATGTAAATTTTTTTATGGGGTAACAGTTTTAAGTTTTTTGAGTTTGGCATTCAGGCCTGGGAGTTTAGTGTTTGTGCGACGATCGAGGTATCCATACACTGGGGCCCTGAATTCTACATTCAAATCAGTACATGAATAATCTGGTTGTATGGGTCTTCAAATGTTTTCTCATCATCTTTAGGTTTCAGAGTTATCTCACCAAGAACAATCAATTAATCAGGATTCATCATAATCTCTTTAAAGATGCCTCCTCACAGACATCTAGCCAGGATTCTAGTTCATTATCACAAGGACAGTACACAGAGTGATGAGGCTTAGGTACAAGTGATATTTCCCAAGACGGCACCTTATGGTAGTGTCCCAGTTTTTCCTCCACTCGTTGGTCAGAATTTACAATCTTCGATACCAGTAGAGGACACATGTTGGATCAGTTCCATATAAGTGTTTTAGTGACAGAGACCCCTAAGGTTCTGAGTCGAGCCTAAATCATAGGTGGAAAAAGAATTGGCTTGAGGTGGTGACTGATTTTTCTATCTAGTCAGAGAACCATTGGATCAAATGGTAGTACTTTCGGTGATCCTTCTACGAGGCTCATTAGGTTGATGACGGTTTTTAGATCACATAATCTTATGATGATGTGACTTTTATATAAAAATAGCTCGAGAACTTATCTTGGAGAGTTGGTTATTTCTATAAAATCTAAGAGTTATGTGTGACCAAAAAATTAAATATCTTCATCAAGACGACATTTGGGTAGCTGAGTATTCATCAAGGCATACCGACTATTCTAGGTACTCGATATCTATGATGTGATCAGTGCTTCAAGGCTTGTAAGTCCATGCGAGAAGTGTTTAGGGACATCTGAACCAGAACAACTCCTCTGTGCATTCATACATATGCTAGGATGCGAGAGACAACCTTTCTGGTTGAAAATAATTTGGCTGAGCAGATATAGCCAGTGGATGTCAGCAGTGGGAAAGAAGGAAACTAACATTGATGTCAAAGAGTTGTACTTGTGAGATGTTCCGAGAAGAGGTCCCAAGATAGAGGTTCGACAACATAGGGATTGTAGGGTAAGTACAGTCTTCCTAGAAAGAAGTTAGGATTTTCAAGAGATTGTATAGGAAATCTCACTAGGAGAATGTCCACCCCATCTTGTTGATATTGAAATGGTGTATCCAACAAAGATTAAGGCGGTACTTGCTTGGGAACAACCCAAGAGTGTTACCGAGGTGTGGAGTTTCCTTGGGTTTGATGGGTACTATCAGAGGTTTGTACCTGATTTTTCTAGAGTGGAAGCACCCATTAAGGAAATGAAATTGAAGGGAAAATCATTTGTGTGGATTGAAAGATTCCATCAAAGATTTCAATAGCTGAGGCAGGGCATTACGAGTACTCGAATCATGTGGCTGCCAGAGGAGGGCACCAACTACATGGTTTTTTGTGACGCATCATGAATTGGGCTTGGTTGTGACCTGATGTAAGATAAAGTAGTGATTTTTTATGGCTTTTGACTATTGAGAATGCATGAGAAGAACTATGTGGCTCATGACATAAAGTTGAAAGTAGTATTATTCACACTGATGATGTAGTGGCACTACCTCCATGGGTGAATGGTTTACCGTATACTCTATATAGTATCATGTATATCTTCTCTAAAGAGGATCTGAAATTGAGACAAATACATTGGCTAGAGTTATTCCATGACTATATCTTCAGAATAGTATATACTTATGTAATGGAGAACATGGTCATAGATTCTCTCAGCAAGAGATTAAGTTCACAGCTATTGAAAGATGCCTCAGAGCAGTTGGCCTCAGTTTATATATCCTTTTTGGATAGAGAGTAGACAGATTTTCCTTAGTCGATGGTAGTTTCCTCTCCACTCTTACAATGATTCGGGGAGGTACAACTTGAGGATGCTAGTTTCAAGACTCCACATGCCCATATGTCCCTAGGTTATGCCCCTTATGGATATTCGAAAGGTGGGGAAAATGTCTTATTTTTTAAGGGATGCACCATTGAACCGGTGCAATTGTGGGAGGAGGTGTTTAGGGAGTTCCATAAATCCCCTTTGGTAGTATATCCAAGTGTTCCAAGATGTACCAAGACCTTCGATGTTAGTACTGGTGGCTAAAGATGAAGAAGGAAGTGGTAGAGTTTATCTTGAGATGCCTCACTTGTCAGTAAGTGATGGATGATAACTAGGTTCTATCATGTTTGAGACAACCCCTCGAGGCACTGCAGTGGAAGTGGGATGGTATCTCAATTGACCTCATGATAAGATTACCACACACTTCCTATAGCTGTGATTATATCTGGATGATCACTGACTTAATCACCATGTTGTATCACTACCTACCCATCTGGGAGTAGGGATCGATAGAGGTGTTGTGATGCCTCTACAGACAGGAAATAGTGCATCTTGATGGGGTTCCCTCAATGATATTCTCAAACGGAGATGCTTTCTTCACATCCTGGTTGTGGAATGGATTATAGGAGGTGTTCAGGACACAACTGCGTTTTAGCAAATCTTTTCACCCACAGGCTGATGGTAAGATGAAGCAGACCATACATACCTTGTAGGACATGTTTAGTGCTGGTGTTCTTTATTTTTTTAATAGTTGGGAGGACCACCTATCCTTGGTATAGTTTCTATACAACAAAATCAACCACTCAACCATCGGTATGGAACCATTTGAGAAACTACACATATGAACATATAGGTCACCATTATTCTTGAAAAACCTACGGTAGTCAGCACTCATTGGTCATGAGATGGAAATGGAATCCACTGAGAAGGTGTAGGTCATCTGAGAGTAGAAAAAGACTACACGGAGCCGACATAAGTCCTATAATGATATGGGTCATAGACCCTTGGAGCTTAAGGAGGGGGAAACAGGTATTCCTATGAGTCTCTCCTCGATGAGGGATACAGATATTTGGTTGAGGCAGTAAGTTATCTTCGAGGTTCATTGGCCCTTTCCATATTCTGAGTAGAGTTGGTGTGGTGGTGTACCGCCTATCACTTCCCCCATAGATGCATCAGGTGCAGGATGTTATTCATGTGTCATCGTTGTGGTGGGTTATGCATGATCCATTGCAAGTCCTCACTTGGGGAGATTTGGATATTGACAATGGGACAACATTTGAAAAATTCTTGGTGGAATTGGAGGATTGATAGGAGTGGGTCATTTATGGATGGTCGATTCTTATGGTGTGAATTTTGTGGTAGCACAAGAATATCTAGGAGAGCACATGGGAGCAGGAGGATTATGTTCATACTCAATACCCACATTGGTTTGTTTATCCTTGTTTTGGCTTCTTGGAACATTAATCCCTAATGGTGGGGGTAAAATAATGTCCCCGAAATTCTATGAAATTTTTTATAATTGTATAGAATAATTTTCAGTCTAGGTGCTGATGTGACGTGTGATTACAAGTCCTGAAGTACTCAGAATGATCTATTGAGAAATTTTATGTTTAAAATTGCATAGGTGAGTGGTTTTCCTAAAATAAGTGGAATAACTCTTAAATGGGTCCCTGTATTGGAAATCCAGGGCACTGTTGCATTCAAGATGGCGATTTTACCCTAGGAACAACTTAATTTTAGTCAGTGCAGGCTTCCAGTGAGAAAACCATTTACCGGCATAACTATAAATAAAATTATTAAATAAAATTATTTTATTTCTAAAATTATTATAACTCATGAATGGTGACTCAGATTGAAAATTTGAGACAATTTTTGAGATTGTGAGGGTATGCTTTACTTGGGCGGAGCCTATCATTGGATGGTGCGGCCAACATTGGACGTTAGTTTTTGGTCGTAAATAAAATAATAAAGTAACAATTATTTTATTGTTATATCAATATAAATTTTAAATGGTAACTTGGATTAGAAATCTAAGAGTATCATTGAGCTCTTGATGGAATGTTTCACTTAGGCGAAGCATAACCTCGACCGGCGAGGATCGAGGGTAAAATATTTCTAGTGAAATTTTTTATGAGAATCAAAATAGCGCATGTGAAAGGTTTTTTCAACTTCTAAACAGGTGCCCAGATTGAAAATCTGAAGGAACCATTGCATCTAGAATGCTAATGTTATGTAATAATGGATCTAACCGCGACTGGCGTGGATCAAGGGAAAAAGATAATTTTCATACATTTTAATAAAAATATAAACTTTAAAATTTTATTTTATTCAAAAGAATTATTTCGCTACAACGCAGTGATGAGCCGACTGTTTCATTCCATACATGAAACAACGTAACGAATCTTTAACTGAATCATAATAGAGATGATGTTTCATAAATGAAACAGCGTAATGGTGCAACTACTAATTTTAACAGAAACACTGTGATGTGTTTTAATTTTAATGGAATAAATGTTTTGGGTACATGGGATAAATAGCATGAATTTCCTCTAATGAACCTATGATGAGGATCCTCTCTAATGACGAATGATGAATGCTGGTGAATCGCCAGTGACATCGATCCACCCTGAAGAACGAAAACAGTGAGGGATGAATGCCAACGGAATCTCTGCGAATATATCAATCCAACGATAAACCTCCCCCTAGTAGGGGTTCTATTGATTTGAATTCATTTTCTTATTCTTCATTCTAAAATAATGAAAATGGATCAACCCACAAACATGTTGATCTGCGGATCACTTGTTCTTTTTGAGAGGGTGCCTTTTCATGGGTTTTTGTATCAGGATTAAATTTATTTATTTGGTAGAACGTCAATCCCCGTCCCCATGTTTTAAAAACTACAATGCAGAGGGTGCATGCTGACTGGAATAAGGTTCGATCCCCTCTTCCTTGTTTATTCTTGTGCGCATTTCATGGATAAACCTCCAAGTTGATGGAAAAGATATTTTGAGGTATTATCCGTGAAGGTGGAACCACATGGAGGCTGGAGGTGTAGACGGAACAAATAACGGACCACCAGAGCAGACCTGGTGGTCTGTGGAAGGTGTTTCGGGTGCGTCGGGCCGACAGTTGTGCCCCACAGCGGTGGTTTTGGGAAGGTGGTGGTGCTCCATGATGGTGCTCAGGTCACAGATGGTGGGGACGGATGAAGCCACCCAGCCGCATCAGTGGTGAGGCCCATGCCGCATTGGTCGTGTTTCTTCATAAGAACGCAGTCCAGCAACCGTGTGTGGGACCCCAAGGTTGTTCAGCTTTATCTTGCCACGACATGCAGGAACTGGACACCTTGCGGCTTCCAAGGTAGAGGGACCCGTTTGGCAGGCAGGTAGGACTAGGGTGCCCAAACCGGGTCGCGGTGTCACTCAGGCAGGATATAGCCAACCTGTTGTAATGGGTCGGGCTGGTGGGGCAAAACTGGGGCACTGGTCGACCTAGACTGGGAACAACCTGCTCTCCTATTGCGGGTCAGGACGGATATATCCGGGTAATTGGGCGACCAAGTGGGCTATACCCATGGCCGAACCAAACTAGGTCCAGTATGGCACAATGGGTCTTGCCCAATAAATAGGCCTGACTAGGTCATCACAGACCCATACTTGGTCTAGTTGGGTCGGTCAAACCGGTTTGGGGAAGGCATTGCCCCTGGGCCGGGTCCGACCGAGTACAGATGCAACTGACCCCTGTTTACTAAAACGCCAATAACATACAAACCAGGCATCCAATTGATTATCCATTTTTTGAATTGGAACCCTTGAAATGAGGCTGTTATTTTTTAATACTCTAAGGAGTTTGTCATGGATGTTGAAATGTGATGACTGTTTTGAGGAGCAGTTTCTCCCAGAATCAAGCGTACTATATGCAGGAATCATGGGCTGACTGAGACCCAAAGACTACTGACAAGATACCCTGTTCGGATTAGCTAAAATGGCCTAGTGGGAAACAGATATGTGTGATCCTGAAGTCCCATGGTTGGGTGTGGAAATGTGTGACCTGGCAGACCAACTGTACTCATCTATGATGAGTACCTCAGTACAATTGACAAAGTGGGAAGGGGCTCTATGTGACCCAGAAGGCCCATGGTGGGGAGAGGCTCTGTGTGACCCAACATACCTGCTATAGTAATTATGGATGAGTAAAAAAATAGTCCATGACTTGTGGGAAGTGGATCTGTGTGACCTGGAAGGCCCACGGTGGGGAGCGGCTCTATATGACCCATCATACCCATAGTACTCATCAGGGATGAGTACCACAACATCCTGAGGTGTTCAGTGTTATGAATTATGGTCTTTATTTATATACGTTAGATTATACATCTTTGATATGAAAATTGGTGTACTCCTCTCGGTGGTGTACTTAGTGTACTTTGTGTACTCTCCTCAGTGGTATACATAGAGTACTTTGTGTAATCTCCTAAGTGGTGTACTTAGTGTACTTAGTGTACTCTCCTCAGTGGTGTACTTAGAGCACTTGGTGTACTATCCTTAGTGGTGTACATAGTATACTTGGTGTACTCTCTTTAGCGGTGTACTGATATTACTTTGGGAATAAACTCTTTTTATGTCATTCCTATTTAGTTTGGGATCCCTACTGAGTATTGTGTCACTCACCCCTACACGGGCATCGTCTGCATGGGTCGTTTCCCATGCAGGGGATCGATGCTTCGATAGAGACCTCAGTGGTCCGGGACCAGGTGGTGCTCATGGATATGGAATCGATGGACGATTCAACAGAGACCATGGTGGTCCGGAACCAGGTGGTTCTCTGTGCGACAAGACGGGTGTTCATACTACTACGACTATAAGCAGCTACCCTTCACCTACCCTTCAGGTATGGTATTGAGCAGACATACTGGGTCAGTTGTACTTTTCTTTGTGTTTATGGGCTTGTATTATGGACCCTTATACTTTACTTTTGTGTTTTGGGTTTGTATTCTAAAGCCGTTGTACTTCATGTTTGTGTTGTCTGCGTGTGTATAGGATTAAAGGAAAATGCCTTCCCTTTTTGAGGTATTCCTTCCCGGTGAAAGTCTCCATCCCCTGGCCTATGGAAGGTGGGATAGGGGTAGTCACGACACGGACCCAGGGGGACAGGTCCTGATAAGAAAATTAGGTAATAGGATAAATTTTTTAGTTTCAAGCCCATTTCCCTAAATTTGAATAATTTTCATGAGAATATATACTTTCATGATTCAGTAAAATCTCACAATTTGTTGTTTATTGTTCAATTTCCAACTCACCTCATTCTCCAAATAGAAAGGTAAATTTTTCATTGCTAAAGCACTTGGAGATCCTGATATCTATGATAATGCTTCCCATATTTCATTGGTTACCATCAACACAATGATGTGAGAACTTATTATCCAATTTTCATTAATTCTCATGTGGTGAGATAATATGTTAATCTCACAAACATCATCGAAAGCTTAACTTAAAATTTCCATAAATGGTTTACCTTATAACCAATTATATTGGTGAAAATCTAAAACACTAGAAATATGGTCATGAAATCATCTTAACATTGATCCCATGTATAAAAAAATTAACTCTTATTTGTCACATTAATTACATGTGAATAACCTCATCGTACATTCTCTTGAAGCATGGTAATAACATGAACTACCATAAGTCCTTTTAGAAAACATGAATACTTCTTTACTCTGAAGTTTACCAAATATATTGTATAACTCCAAGAAGTTATAATCTTTATCCATGATGACATATACAATTTTGTCAAAAATTAAATATTCAGTTACTGTGTAATCAGTACTATCCAATTTACTTTATCAACAATAATCATCACTTTATCCAAGATAAACACAATTTTCACAACATTAAGGACACATTAAGGGTTACCTTCCCCTAATTGAAAATATAATGTTTTCATTAAAACAATTTTATATGTCTTTATCACCATCCAACATATAATTTTCAATAAAAAACATATACTAAAAATACTTATATATTTCATGATTCATATCACATAATCATTGAATTCCAAAACATATACACTTTAGTCATCCAACATTATTCCTAAACCATTACTCAGGCTTCATCATATTATTCCTTAATACCCCTTGTCCTATAATATTAAATATGAATCATGTTTTATGGTTCCTCATTATCAATATAATCATACTTCTTCCATTTAATATAAATAATATTGTTAAAATATCTCATACCATTCATGTGACATTAGCGGTATCTTTATCCTTAAAAGTATTCCCAATACTAGTACAACATTCACAATTCTATTCATGGGAACTTAGGACATTGATTTCTATAATTCCTATAATTTCAACATTTAAAACATTCAATGTTAACTTAGTTCCTTCTAGAACATTCCATTGACTGAAACCCGAAATAATAGTGTGAGAAACACTTATCATGGTGAAAACAACATAATCATTAAAAAATAATTTATAGGATATCAAAATCATAGATCTTAATTCTTTAATCTATGAAACCCAAGGATTATACTAGGTTATTAATATTAATATTCTACTAAAATAATCTAAGATGCTTAGTAAAGTCATTGTGAATTTCCAAAGAATATCCCCTAGGAGACTCAATCTAGGTGCATAATAAGTCTCATTCTCATGTACCGGTTATGCTCAAGTCGAGGCTGAAACACATTGTTAGTGTTTTTAATCCTAGGTAAATATATTTTAGAACCACATCCATTTATAATATCTAGACATTGATTTATTTCCTGTAAACCACTCACTCCATCCTTCACAAAAAAAACCTTTGAAATTTTCCTATAATTTTCCTCATCCATAAACTTATCCTTAGAGTCAACCATAGAAATATCATTATAAATATTCCTAGGTATATTAATGAAGTTTTGTCATCCTGGTTTCTAAATCCAGACTAAACCTTTTATCTAATACTAACTATAATAACCTATTCTTAACTTGCACAGACATTACATCATTTTTGCCGAATACATAAAATATTATACAAACATATTCCCAAAGACTGTATTAATTTAGTGCCTTTTGGAAACATGGAAATATAAATTTTGGTAAATGAGTGAGATAAATTATCTCCCACTAGGTTACCCAAGACTATCACCCATCTTAGACACATAATACATAAAATATATCATCATAATATTAGGAAGGAAAATATAAAACAGTGAGCTCATATGATTAGTAAGGGTAAACAATGGAGATATCTAAGCATAAAAATGAGAATAAGGGTATGTGAACATGATCATAACATTATAAGACCATACCATGTACATCAAACATAATAAAAATGAATAATGTCCTAAAGATTAGTAGTTAATAAGTAATGAGTCATATAAGTATCAAGAGAATAATCCATGAAATCATAACATAGGAGTAACGCATAGAATTTTGGTATACAAATAGACATATAACATCATTACCTATAAGTTGTGATGAAATGATTGAACATATTAGGTCACTTCATGGGGATGACACCTAATGGGTAGGACACACCAACATATCCAGTCATAGTCCTTTCCTTATATAGGATAGGGTTTCCCCAACTTCCCATACTGGATTGGTTTGCCTATCTTCCTATAGTGGATCATGTTTTCCCATCTTCCCATAGTGGATTAATCCCATAAAAATTGAATATCATTATTACCTCATTATATATATATATAAATATATTTAACTTATTCATTGGATGGATATATAGGTCCCACCCATAACATAATAAAATTACACATACATATTCCACAAGATAATAAAACTTGCATCACATCATAACCCATAAAAAGTTATGGGTTTCATAAAAATCATATCATAACCCATGAAATGAAATGGGTATCATACATATTAAATTATATCATAAACTATGGAAAATATATAGGTTTTATAATCATTTCATCCTAGAGTATCCCATGAAAAGAAGCAGGTATCATGAGCATTTATCATATTGTAACATGTTTAAGAGAAATGGATTTCATAAACACCAAGCCCTAAAAAATCTAATTTTGATAAATAATAAGAATGGTATCCTTGTATTATATCCCTAGTAATGGATAAACGATAACCAAATATTTCATAATAGATAGGGAAGTGTTTTAAAATATCACTTATATCATAACTTTTTATTGAGAATCACTTTTTTAAAGCATATAAAATTTTAAAAATACTTTTCATTTGAACCCATTTGAAAACATATAAAGGAATCATAAAAAAGCATTTAAAATATATCTTGATTAAAATATCCTTTACACTTAAATAACACTTTTTAAACCAAAAATAATTTTTAAGACTGCTTCCCTTGAAAATAACATTGAAAACAAAAAAGGAATCTTGAAAATATTTTAAAAAACTTTTTCAATTAAAATAATTTTAAAAAAATATAATAATCTATAAAAATCATTTAAATTATTATCTTTGAAAAGAACCTTTTGAAAACAACCTTTTGAAAACATATAAATGAATTTTTTAAAATAAAATTTTAAATTTAAAACCATTTCTCATTGAAAATTATCATAAAATTAAATTTATATGAGGGAAAACATTTTATTTAATAAAAATGGCCTTGTAAACTTACAATGTAAGTATCAAGGAATTTACGGTTGTGATGGTGGGAATGTTTATACAGGCTGATCATTCATTTTTAACCTTAAAAGTTTAAAGAAGTGCCTTGATCCAAAAATGAAAAGAATATTCCTTTTAAACACATTTTTAAAAAAATTAATAAGTTTGAAAAAATTTCCTTAAAAATAATGGGATAATATTAAAATATTTTTGAAACTTTTTTCCAAAAAATGGTTTTGAAAAAACATAGATTTATGCCCAAAATGGGAATTAATGTATGACTTTCATTAAACAATTATTAATTGCATTAAGTAAAAAATAGTGTAAAAATGGTACCATTACTTCAATATAACAAGAATAAATATATTTTATTAAAATTAATTAGTATTCTTGAGATATTTATCATAATATTTCATCAATGGAAGAATAATAAAAAACTATATCGATAAACAATGAGGTTATATCAATAAATTGTTACCACTTTGGTATCTTTTGAATCATAATAAAAAATAATAATAAAATTCAATGAAGATTTAAATATCATGAAAAGAAGTACATTCATGATATAAAATGTCAATGGAAGTAAATACACCTCATAGAAAAATATCAGTGGAAAACATGACATTTGTCTCAAAGAAGGAAAATTGAGAAAAAATTACATTGCTAATTTGATAAATTTTGAATCATAAACCCCATGAAATAAATAATATAAAATGGATATATAAATACCCATAAATTTAATTATAATAATAATATAATACATACATGGTTATTATACACAACTCACAAAATGAATTAGTGGTCAATAGGTCATGTATCTCACAAAAATAAAAAGTGAGATGAAATTCCCATGCCTTAAGTCTTGACTATATATGTACTTGTTTGAACCTCTTGTATAAAAAATATAATTTTATTATAAATATTAAAAATATCCATATTATTATACTTAAAATAATACATTATTTTATTATTACTTTATATTACCCATTTAATAACAATTCCATGTTAATGTTACATTTTGGGTAATATCTACTTTGTTTTTCGTATACATTTTGATATGTTATTGTTGATCCTATTAATTAGATCATGATTTATAAATTTCCATAATTTAAAACATGATATAATAATCATATGTATTCAGTATATAAATATTTATAATAAGATATAAAAAATGTAGAAGTATGTATTTGAATACATCATTTATGGAGATGGTAGGTCGAACGTACGCATGATTACTATTGCAGTTTTATTATTGTATTAAATGAATGGAATTAAATGAAATAGATATATATAAATATATTATAACTCCATTAGCATTATTATTTCATATATATCATATATGGTCACTAAACCCGTCCTTAATACATTCCATGTAAGGTGTGAACGAATAATGTTGCATTGAGGAGGCGGTAGTCCAAACGTCCACAAATGAAGTAATCCCATTTTCAAAAAATGAAAATATTGAAGGTATGAGTTTATATAATAAATATATAATGATAAATACATCATAATTATCTTATATATCACACAAAAGGAATGGTCTTCGCCCATTATATGGAATTATGAGTAAGTGTAGGTATAACCCTTATAATAAAAACATCTTAGTATATTAAGGAAATTGATTTAATTATATAATCAAGTAATAAAAAAAATATGTGGTGGAGAATGAAAATAAAACAAAATATCTTGATGAAGTATGTTACCTCTTCTTTGGGTAACTCATTTTTTCCACCCAAGGGCTTCATTAGATGGATTTATAAAAAAAGGGAGGCTTTTTGGCTGAAGGTAGGTATTTAGAGATCTTATTTGATCTGAGTTTTGGAGATAAAAAGGGATTTATTGGCGTGTATAAAAAAGCGGGGTGAGTGGCTTTTTATAGTGGAGGAGGTGTGGCATTCTTATAAATTTTGTAAAAGGGAATTTTATCAATGTTCTTCCAATGTAAATTGACTCAAATAATGAACCAAATTTGATAAAATTGAGGATATTGTGTAAATATTAACAGAAAATGGATTTTGGAAAAGTGTATAGGTCATGTTTTCTTTTAAGATTAATTGTATTCCCTTATTAATATTATTTTCCTCTTAATATTTGTGATTAATTTTAGTTATATTCACTAAAAATTTTGGAATAAAACTAAGTGGAACATATTATACATTATAAATTATTCTGATTCAAAATATGGAATAAATTTTTAAAAATTCCAATCACATAAATGGCATAAATTAAATTAAAATTAATCCCGTATATGGGATGAAAATGCTGGGTTTTGAAGTAAAAATGTTCAAAAGTATCCTAAGTTTTTATATCTAATTTCAAAGTGAAATTGATAAAAATGTCCTTAATTGGATTAATTTATGTATAATTGATAGAATTATAATTTACACCCAACTATAAATATATTTTATTCTTATAAAAAATTATACGAAAAATTATTTTTGAATCAAAATTTTGTATTTTTCACTAATAATCAAAATTGAAAATTCATATAAAAATAACAGAAATCTCCCTAAAATAATTTTTATGTTTTACATTCAAAAATGATTTTTTTACTTATCAAATTTATAAAAGTTACACAATTTATATTTAAAATAGGTTCACCATTAAAAGGTGGTGAAAAAACTTTTTCAAAAATATAGGTTCTTATGTAATATTGGATTTGTTCCTATCCTATTCCTATAAAATATATTAGATGAATGCAAAAAAATTATTTGATTTATTGACAAATAAATATTTAATATATATCATCTCTCAATATGATTTAATTTAATTTATTATGATAAAATATCTTTCTGTGCAAAAAAAATAGTTTTTATAAAAAAAAGTGCCTCTATATTTATTTGGTTATTATTTTCATTTCAAATCAATTTGTAATCAATGAATTTAATCAAATTTTTTCATATGTTAGTTAATCATATTCATATCCTCCATCCTAAAGAAAATTTTATATCTTATTATATTAAATAATAAATATTTGAATAATATATTATTGTTTAGTAAAACTTGGTCTTGTGTGTTATACAGTTCATCAATGAATGTTACTCTTACGTGTAACATAAGATGACCTATGTGTTCCATGTATAGAAATATAATTATTATATTGAGTGTAGTAAATTATTAACTTGTTTTTACATATAACGCAATCCAAATATAGTTCCTTGATATTGGAAAACTATCTCTAGTATTGTATTAAATGTTAAATATCAAAAATATTAATTCAATTCCAAAAAAAATAGTACACAAAATCATAGGGTTTTACAAAGGTAGTGGCTATCCCAAGTGATAGATTTAGATTGGGGGGGAAAATTCTTATGGTGATAAATAATTAACTATTTTATGATATGTTTTTACAATTTTATGGATTATGGTAATTATTCATTCATCATTATTATGTTTATGCTTAAATTATTGATTATAAACCCAGTTTATGTCTAAGTAATGAAAATTACACATTTATCTATGATTATTTCCATTTATATAGTGATACTATTTTCAATTTATTTATTATTATTATAAATATTTATTACTCATTTTCTATTTTATATGTTTATATATTGTGATAAAAATTTCACTATATTTTTGGATTATTCATGTCGTTATAAATTGTTTTCTATGTATTAGATTTTTCCTTTGTAATAATTTTTTTTCTAATGGTTGTTATTGGACTGATGATAACCCTTTCACGAATACTTATTCTTATATGGTGATAGTTTGTTCACCTTAGTATTTATTATTATGATAGCCCATTCTCTACAGTTATAAGTTACTTATGACAACACATTCACCTTGGTTGACTCGTGAGTGGTGATATCCCATTTACCTATAGTTGTGGAGTAGTGATATCATGTTTACCTATACTCCATTGTAATTGTGATAACACAGTATAGATAATATTTATGTTATGTTAATAGAATGTTTTGTTTCTAATTATTCTAATAGTACATTCAACTTAGTTTTTGTTATGGTGACGATTTATTCATTTATATGATGTTTATGTTATGATATCCTATTCACAAATACTTGATATTAGAGGTAATATTTTATTCATGTATTCAATTATTGTTAAAGATGATAACCTATTCATTATATAATTATGTTCATCTTATGGTTACACTATCCCATTCCAAAATAGTCTTAGGAATGTGTGATCAATCTCATGGGTGTTACTTTATCTCCCAATAAAATGATGATTCATTTATTTATTATTATTGTTATCATAACATATTGTTCATGCACCCGTATATTAGTTGAAGGAATTCATGGGAATGGTTTATGATTCATTAATTATTATTATTTCTCACATCTAACATGTTCACTTTGGTGGATGTGTAAAATTCAAGTTCAAGGTTGTAGGTAAGGAAAAGGACCCCAGAATGGATGGTTTTGATGAAACACATGGAGTGACTGGGATACAGGACCTGGTAGAGCCTTGAGAAATAAAATTTTACATGAATTCATTCTTTTAAATATTTGGATAATATGTATATGATCAACCCATATAGAGATCTTAATCTTGATGTAATACATATATGACATTAAAATGGATCATATATTTCTATAGTAGGGAATGATTAGTTAGCTAGGCTTGGTTTCTAAACATAACATCCATATAATAATAGTCATTGTGAATAATGGTTTATCTTAATTAACATTATTATTCATTGCTATCTAATAGTGGGTATAGAGTTCACAATGTAACCAAATACCGTTCGTACTAGTCGGCATCCTATGGTATTTGGGGAGATGTGCATTAGGTCACATATCTTATCTTATTAGAGCTATTTGAGTTAACATCACTAAAGATAAGAAAATTGTATCATACCCTTATTTTTCATTTTTATTACTATTTTAGTTATGATATGTGAAGGTTTGAGTGGTATGAACTTGTGATGGACCCTATGTTTATGTCTGGATATCATCAATACAGGAGATTTCTAAGTTTCCTGGCATGTGTTTGTTGTTATATAATTTTAAATATACAATTTTAAGATTTCTATGTTATATGATGTGTGATTTATGGTTTATTTCTTTCTATTGGAATGATGTGGTAAGAAGTCTTGTAATAATGCATCATATTTCATGAATCGTATTTATATGACATTCATAATGTGATTGATGAATAAATAGGAGAGGGGGTTTAGTATTTCAATATTTCAATAATAAGTTCAATAATGTTTTCAAAATAAGTTATTAGTGGAACTCTACATGAATAAACAATTATTCTTACTCATTATATATATATGATGATGGTTATGTGAATATTTGTGTAATAGTTCCGTGGAAAAAGAGTGGCTATGTTGTTTTAAACACGTTCTCGATACATATGAGACCCTTATGTTGTAGAGAATGCATGTGGAATACCAGGACATGTTTCTTGTTACTTATTTTCCAAAACTGTCATATAAATAACTATGATATATTTTTTCTAAGTCATGTGTTTTCCATTTAACTAATATTCCACCTCGATGGGATCTGGTAGAGTTCTAGGAGATCAGTTCCCATTGGGTTGGAACCCCTTATTACACCAAATTTGGAACATATAGAAATATTGTTTCATATATTAAAATATATTATACATGTAGTGAGGAGTGTGGGGTTATCTATGTTATACTTTACCTGAGAGTTTTAGATATAACAACAACTTCTCTTTACATGTGAGGGTGGTCTATAAGTTTTAGAGGTTTGGATCAATCCATTATAGATGATTTTTTATCAAATTGAGACATCCCTTGAGAGAAGGGTACAACTTTTTTCCTATATTCTATAAGGACCATAGAAGTATTGGTGGGATTTATTAATCAAGATAGACTAGTATAGGAGGAAAACTAAGAAAGATTTTTTAGTTTTGTTACTTCAATACACCCTTTACTAAGACTCTAAGGACATATTTTTCTATCTTATAGGATCATTATGTCCATACTATGAAGGGTTTCAATTATTGTAGATGTATTTTACCAATTAAAACCCATTCAATTTAACTATAAACTTGATAAAGTTATTTAATCTAAATTTCTCATCTCACACTCAATCTGCCTAAATGAAAGAGAAAAGAAACAAAGGGAATTTCACAGAGATATCATTGAGGCTCACTCACAACATATGTGCTATACCTAAATATATATTGGTAGTTATACCACATATACATGGTTTATATTTTATTTTCATGAAAAAACAATGGAATGTGAATGGACTTGAACCCTATGTTAGAACCCACAATCTATATAAGCACAAACTTTTATTTTTACAAGTTTATTATAATAATGAAATTCATAGTGGATATCTTCTTAAGAAAAAAAATGAAACTAAATCTTATGTCTTTACTAAAATAAAATGATATGGTATTCTTATTCAAATTTGTGGCTATCTTCTCAGGGCTTCCATTCTCATGAAATTTCTTTAAAATGGTAAGCATAATGACCAAGCATAAATAACCATGTTTTCTTCTTTCTCAAAAATCTTCTTGGATTCTCATAAAAGTTTTTAATAATTGTATCCCTTAAAAATCTCGATGATTGTATTCTATAAAACTCTTCTTCATAAACCTCCCTCTTTTCACATTTCTCTTATTTTATTCCTATAATATTCATTAATAAATGGCATTCATAGTAGTGTCTCTACATATTTTTTCCATCAAAATTGCTTCTTCTTTTAAACATAGCATTGATCGCATGAATATTTTCTTATATTCAATTTTATAAACTCCATGAAAATCAATACATCATGAACTTCATATCCATACTCCTTTTTAATGGTCAAAAAAATAACCAAGAATCCCTCTAAGATCCAATCTTTATGAATAGATTCCAAATAATCATATTTTAATGTCCAAAATTATCATATAAAGATTCAAAAAATTTAAACTTAATTGTCCAAAAATATTATCTTATTTATTCCTTATAACATCAAAAAATATCACATCTTCTTTTCCTTGATTTCATGATCACATGAAAATAAAATTTGGTGAAATGATCTATCTCAGAGAATAATATTTCTCTTCAAATATCATAAAAACATTAATATGAACCATGGATTATCACAAATCATAGTGATATTTAATATATGAATAATATAAAATCATCATCACGTTTTAATATCACTTATGAGAAAATTTATATTCGACTACATAACCTCTTGAAGAATCTTACATCTCCCTTAGAATTGGTTTACTCTTATGTATGGGCTCAATTACACTTAGATATTTCTAATTTTTTTATTTGATATTGTGAAACATCATAGTTAATATTATATAACACTTTATTACTATTATATATTCACTTGGTTACTCTTACATATCATAGTGTAACTTTGTGGTTATTCTCTCATGTTTTAATATTTTACTAATGTATATCTTTATGAGATATTATTAATTACCTTTACCATTTTCTACTATATACAAAATAGCAAGTACCACGTAAATGAATAATTTTATTCTATTGTCTATAATCATACCACCTCAAGTAAACTCATAACCTCTTTAAAACATATCAAATCACTTCATGTCATATTCAAGGAATCTCATCCATATCATAATTATTACCAAATATTGTTGCAGCTTATATGAAATCTTAAGTATTTCAATGGATTTCTACTTCCAAAATTACTTTAGTTTTTCTTCAAAATCATCCAAACTTTTGATACAAATTCTTCAAGTGTTTTTCATCAAATACTAATCTTACACAATTCAAACCTAGGGGCTCAATAAATATCTATGTGTATTAATTAACATGCATAACATTCTTCATTCTTAAATATATAAATATGAGCTTTTATAATTCCAGCCATGCATATTCTAATCTAGACTTATCCAAATCCTCATGATATTATTTGATACATCATATATTATAATATCCAAAATACAAAAAGATTATCATAACATATTTGAACATCATAAGAAAATTAATGTAGCATATCATATATAAACCTTCCTTGATATTCATAGATCCTCATATATTCTTAATCTTATTAAATTAATTAATTATTAAGAGATACAACCTAACATTATTAACCTGATTTTCTAATCTTAAATAGATGAAAAAATTCATCCAACATAAAAATTCTCACCATGAATGATAATGACATCTCATAATATCAACCTCATCAAGATATTCATAGATCTTATATTCATGTCCTATGATCAACTCTAAATTATAAATTATTGAAAATATTTATTTTTCAATCATCAATAGATGAATATATTGTATATAACATAATCAGAAGATGAACACTACTATTCAATATTTTTTATCAGAATATAAAAAAAATTATGTTATATCTCAACAGACTAAATAAAATTTTCTCTTAATCTTCCCATTCGTTAGGTTATTTATATTAACTCAATATATATTTAAATAATTACGTGGGTGCTTTATTCAGCATCCAATATTCTAAACTCATATTGAAATAATTGCTTATTGATATCAAATACAACACATAATCATTCAAGGGACCAAAAATATCCCATTTTCATTTTTTTCAATACCTATAAATAAAATCCTTGTCAATATGTTTTCAACTATTTTAGCCTCCATATATTATTAAAAATAAATATAAAGGCTATTATTGGTTATAAATCATTAATTATTCAACTCTATGTCTACATCAATAATGATCAAAAAATAAAATAAGGATAATAAATTAATATTACACCAAACATATAAATATATATATATATATATATATTCCATAATTACTTCTCACTTCAATTATCATTGAATTATACATCTTCTCTCCAATAACATAATAATTTATTCAATATAAACCAGGATAGGAAAATATGACTATCATGCCTACTAAATGAAAAATTCCCACTTATTCTAGATTTTATAACTTCACATAAAATAATGATTTATAGAATTTTTCTCAGTTATTCTCACCCTTAAGGGATATTCTCTATAATATCTTCATCATGGTTGATTTATTATATAAATAATATCCATGTATATTTTCCATAACTATCCTTCAAGAATAAATATAATTTGAGATGGATTACTATTTGATGGAACTTTATTCTTATTATAATATTTACAAAACATGTCCATCTCTACAGTAACCCCCCCCCCCCCCCCGCCTCTAAACACATCACCTTGAACTCCAAGAGAAGAATACAAGAAAACATGGTAGAAAGGGGAATAAGTTGGTTTCTTTTTATCTATTGGTTGAGAGAGAAAATCGTGGAGAGTCATTTATCAATCCAAAAAACTTCTCTCATTTCATCTATAATTTTAAAATAAATCTTTATTCCTTCTCCTTTAATCTTATATATGGTCCTTTCTTTTAGAAATATGATCTTCATGTTTCTTTTATAAATCTATTTATGTGGAACTTACTTCTCTTCTATATCAATCAAAGAACAAGTATTTTCTTTTAATTTATCCATCTTCCTAGACATTTCAAACTGAGCTTATAATATGATCATATAATCTCATTATTTTTTCCATGTTTCTTGCTCCATAATCATCGATTCTCAATAGCTATTGTGTTACAAACCATTACATGACATTTTAAGTAAAACATCAGAAATTGTTATTTTTTCTATTGGGTGGATTTCAAACTGAAAAATAGTAATTTATCCTATCATGATAACTCAAATAAATTTTTAACGACTTTTTTCATCCCAGAATAATGTTTTTACCCAGAAAAAGATGTTTTGTGGAATTCTGAGCCTTTGGAATTTTGGCCAAATATTTAATATTTAATTAAGTAAATATTTTTTATTCATGCATATTCATTCGGTGATATCTTGTGTTCAAAGAATTGGATCTGAATTTATACTTTTTATTTGATTATATAAGGGGATTCTTATGTATGGTATACCCACATGTTGGTTGTGAGGTCCAGGTCGGTCCCCCTTTTCATCTCCTTTATCCTTTACTCTTTTCTTTTATTTTTTTCTTTCTTTTCGCTTTTTTCTTATATTTTTACCTCTCTACCTTGGTGTGTATTGTGAATCCCCCTTGGTTTTGCTTCAATTGATAAACAGAAGAGGGAGAGGATATGTAGATAGGGAGGAAGAGGTGTATCTATATAGCTTAGGTTGCGCCAGAACGTCATATAGGTGTTGTGAACCATGAATTAGATCGAAGCTTCAATAGTTTTCTCTAAGAGTTAAGCCCTTTAATAGTTTTTTTATGAATCTTCTTAGGGTTTTTTATTAAATTTAATTCTTGTTTTTGGGTTTTTTGGGACACCTAAAGGATGGATCTAGTGGTTTTTGGGGGAATTGGTGTCATTTGAGGGGTTCAGAGGGATTTGTATTTAGAAAATTTTCCTCATAAGGTGTGTGGGTTGATGTCCATGTGAAATTTTTTAAGTAAGTTGAATATTTTAGAATTACATTTCATATACTTAATGTACATGATGTTTATTAGTAATTTTCCATATAATGGGCCATGAGTCTATGTACATGGGCCATTGGATTTTGGTAAGTACATTCCTAAAACCTATGGTGAACCCCATGTAGTGGTACATATCCATGTGGTAAATTACATGGGTTGATGGGAATATGGAGACTACATTCCATGTACTTTGGAGTATATCCCATGTTGTAGGACACGTCCATGTGTCCATGTACTCGGTAGACACATCAAGTAGTGGTGCATAACTGGAACGGATGCATACCTTGTATATATACTAGTACATGGATAGGATCGTCATTGTGAGTGTACATTGTGTACTTGGATTTACATGTCGTTTACTATTCCAAAAAAGGTGTCTGGAATGTCTTTGTGACACAAAGATAGAATTAGACTTCTCAGTAGGCCATTTTGAGTGTTTCTCCATGTGGATCGCAACGGTATAATTTTGAAGGGAATTAGAGGGCATATGGATGGTGTTTTGGACTCTTTGAGTTTTGTAGGAGTATTCCTTTGGGGTTGTGGCTCTTGAATCCATATAAGGGTTAGGTTGGGAGTTATGGGGGTGTGTTCTCATTTATCACCTTTTATTGAGTATTCCGTGTGATTTTTCTCGAGGTTATTCAGATATATTCTAGAATGTGAGACTAAATATCTTATTTGATGGGATTGTTAGTTTGGTTGTATGTGGTTTAGATCTGGTTTCCGGAGGTTGGGTCTTGTATGATAATTATTGGTGTTTTTCACATCATTAGATACTGGGTACATTTTTTAGATATTGATACTGATTTGAGTTAGGTTAATCATAATGTTTTTGGGGAATGACCTTCTTGCAGATTTGTGTATTGAAGATTCCCTTTTGGGTAGGGTTTTCTGTGTGTTTGATATGGGATTCCATCCATGGTTCCTTTGTATAGGCTTGGACCAATGGTTGGTTTCACAACAGGAGCCCTTGTTGTGTGTCCTACTTGATATTTGGGTTGAAGGAGGATCCCTATTGTAGGGTTTCCTATTCAGACAAGGTTTTTGGAATCAAAGTGGATTCCCTATCTTTTTTGGCATGTGAGGTGGCTTGTTCAGGTTCAGTTATTTTAGTTGGATGGTCTGGGTGTTTTTTGACCCCAGTGTTTAACATGTGTTAGAGATGTCTGAGGTTGTTCTTTCTCATTAATAGATGTGATAAAGGATAAATTTTGGATATTATTGGACAAGTAATTTTCCTTGAGATTTATTTTGTTTCTCTCCTCCACTGGTTGGTTGGTTGTTGTGAGGTAGGGCTAAGAGATAATGGATGATTTGGATAAGTGAAATCACCTTATCTTGGATATTTTCAAAGATATATGGTTAGTTTACCATGGAGGCTATTGTCCTCCAAAATCATGGTTTATATTTTTGGACCTGTTCAGTTATCCTACTGATGCGTAGATAGGGTCGTTTTACCCGTTAGGTTATGTAGGACTTTTGGGGGTGTTAGAGTTCCCCAAAATCAATAGTGAGTCCCTACCTCTGGTTCATATAATACCATCATAGCATTAATTACTGGTAGATTCACTCCGTTTTTAGAAACCTAGGATGAGATCATAGGGTCTATCTTGTGTTCCTATCATTGCATTGTATTTGGGAGGTCTTTTTTGATCAGGTAGATGTGTTTGTTGTTGTAATTTCTTGGGCCATGTTTCGTAATTACTCTGAAAAGGGATAGATAAAGGTTAGTTTTACCTATGGATGTTAGGATAAAACCTAATGTCTGTTGTTTTCCTTTTTATTTATCCCTTTTTATTTATTTTCTATATTGTTTTATCTTTTATGTTGGTAGTAATGTTTGGAAAGGACAGAGCTGATACATGTTTCATGCACATGTTATTATAGTAGATGTTAGGACCACCATTTGGGTGGCCTACGGAGATTTTTTTTCTCACTCCATGCACATAAACCATGGTTTATGTGTATACCTTATGTATTTTTTTACGTTAACCATGATGTCGTGGATCAGGTGAGGCCTAGTGTTTCATGGTCGCACAGAGCTGCTCCTGTGGATAATGAAGTTTGTAATGGAGTTGTTTATCCATTATAGAGACTAGGTATGTGGTTTGAATCATATAAGTAGTAGAGAATTGTGTATTTAATTTACATTATTTTATTTTGTGTGTGGTCATCTCGTTGGACAACAATTGTTTTTATGTTTTAGTTTATTGAGTATATATGAAGAATTAAGTTATTATAGTTATTTCAGTTATTTATTTATTTATTTGAACTATGATATTTTTGGATTCTTTCTTTTTTAGTCTATTATCTCTATTATTTCACTATTATGTGTGGTAATAGTCTCCTCAATATATCCTTTTAGTCCATTTTCCCTAGTCGGAAGCCTCTGGCATATTAGAAGGCATGATTAAAGCTTTATTTTTGGTGGGATTGGATGACGGGCCAAGTCGACATGGGTTGATTCATCATAAAATGGTATTTGAGTATTATTCTTTCATTATAAAACTATTTGGGGACTCAGTAGATAGGATATTTTGGAATGTTTTGGAGCATATAATAGATATTGGTTGGTTATGTCATGAACACTTATTCCAGTAGGAAGTCTAAGTTACTGGGGTTATGGGATTTTTTTTCTTATTTTTCAGTATTACAACTTTGTGATTTTCAGCTTGAATGGTATAGTTGTGTTTACAGATCTTATAATTTATGTGCTTTTGGATCTTGTCCTGATGGATGTAGGCCTATGTTCATGCCTCATTCTAGGGACATGGGGTTTATATTCCTATTTTTGTGTGTTTTAGTGATGATATATGTTCAGTTGTTTAAAGTGTCATCAATTGATTTTGTAATGTTCTCTCATATAAGTACTTGGTTTCATTCTACTCAACTGAAACATGTGTGTTTTTATTCTGATGGAAGGTTATGTAGATCCTTTGGTGTGGTGTTCTCTGGTGAGGGAGGTAAATTACCTATTTCAATGGTTGAATTCAATCTTTTCTATTTTGGTGAAGGATTTGGTGTGCTCTACTGTTGATGGTGGTGGTTGTCTTGATAAAGGAAATGATACCTGAGAGATAATTGGTTTAGGATTAGGTTTCACATAGGTAGTGGTGGCCTAGATAGGTTTTTGGTGAGGGTGAGGTTGACTTGGGCTTGTGTGGTGGATCACTGGGAGTGCTCATGGTATCTTTGTTTTGTAGTTGTCTTTATGGTTTTGTGGCTTGTTGAGAGGGTAGTTTTAGTTTGTTCATATCCCGGTTAGCTCATTTTGTGCTTTGGGTATAATAGTAGGAGCATTTTTTTGGCACTCTTGGTTTTGAATCGACACCCATGTGGAGGGTTCTCATGTTGGTGGATCTTGGCATAAGGTAGATGCCTTGTTTCAGAAGAAGAATGTCAAGGGTGATCTTGTTTTTGGGGACTAACCTATATAAGAAGCATGGTAAATGGATTTTAGTGTGTTTTAATAGGTTCATTTTGTTATATATCATTTTATAATTAGAGTTTGTGATATGTTGTTCATTGATCACACTTCCTTGAAGAAGGGAGTGGTGTTGGTGTGGCTTATTCGAAGGTAGCCTTGTTAAGATGGCATGTGCATACTGGTTATTTTCACTGTCAGTTGGGACATGTGAGTTTTTTTAGAGTTGTTTCATTATTAAATAATCCTTGTGGTGGTGAGATCATTATAGGATGTTATAGGTTGTGGTCCTTAATTTAGGGGGTTTTTTGAGTGTATTGTTATCGTTCCTAGTGTGTTAGGAATGAGCAGTGGTTGGTTTTTCCTTTTTGGTTCTCTAGTGGGAGGGTTTTTTCCACACCATTCAATTACATTTAGTATTGTAAATAGAATGTTCCATGGTGTTTGGATCTTTGTTGGGAGGTGACGATAAGGAAAATACTATGGTGGGGAGAATTAGATCAGTTTTAGTTGGATTTCACTCTTGTTGGGGGTGTCTTAGGTGTTGTGAAATTGGTCGGTGGATGGTCATTGTTTTGTTGAGTGTTCCTCTGTTTAGGTCGAACTGTGGCAGGTTGTTTACCACTTAATCTTATCAAGGGTGATAATCATTTATTTTGGGGAGCATTATAATAACCATTTCATCAAGGCCTATATAAAATTAGGGAAATTCAAATTTTTTATCCTGGGTGGATTTTGAGGGGGGAAATGGAAATTTATCCTATTAGGAGATCTAGAATAATTTTTATAACCACACATTTGGTCTTGAAATAAGGTTTTTCTTTAGGAAATAAGTTTGGTGGAATTTTAAGTCCTTCAAATTTTGGGAATTTTTTTAATATTTAGTTAATTAAATATTATTTGTATATACATGTTCATTCATTTATATCTTCTGTTAAAATAATTGGATCTGAATTCTTACATCATGGTTGAGTCCTAATGGGGGGTTTCCCTATATATTGAATTACCTCATGTTGGTAGTCAGGTCCATGTAAGGACCCCTTTTCTTCTTCTTTGTCTTTTTCTTTTTCTTTTCTTTTTTTATTTCTTTTCACTTTTCTATTCTTTTCTTCCATTTCCTCCCATGGTGTGTCACATACCCCCACACCTTATTTGTTTTATCCTTCAGTCAAGAGAGATAATAGAGAGAGTTGAGGGAGAGGAGTGAGATAGGGAGAATGAGCTGCCACTACAGAGCTTGGATCATGATGGATCAAAGTACAGTTCCTTCAGACCATGAATCAGATCAAAGATTATGCAGTTTTAACACATAGGTAGTAACCTATCAATTATTCAACTTTAAATACTATTATAATAGATATTTTATTTTTTAATCTTGTTTTGAAGTTGTTTGGGACCCCTGTAGGGTCGATCATGTGTTTTTCGGGTGAATCAGGGTGTTTTACGGCATTCAAAGGGATTTCTTTTCAGAAAATCAAAATCACATAGCATTAGGTTTGATAAACACATGTTGTGTGTTTTTTATATTTGGGGTATATGGATTATTTGTATGTGTAGATTTTGTACCTTAAGTACATGTTGTGTAGTGATAACTGGCCATGTACCTGGCCATGTGGCAGTGTACATGTGCAGTTGAAGTTTGGTAAGTACACCTTGTATACCTATGGTAAACCCCATATAGTGGAACTTCTCCATGTATTCATGTACATGGGTTGATGGGCATGTGGAGACTACACACCATGTACGTGGTATTATACCTCATGTAGTGGGACATTTCCATGTGGTCATGTACCTAGGAAGACTCCCCATGTAAGGGTACATAGTCAGACACCATTTATATCGTGGTTGTGTACTGGTACAAGGATTGACCCCATGTTTGCTCTATCTAGGAAAAAGTATGTGGCTAGGAGTATTTTTTTGAGTACACTCCATTAACCTTTCTAGAAAATGGGATTTTTGTGTCTTTGTGCCCTAGATTCAGAATTGGACTTTTGAGTAGTCCATTCTGATTATTTAGTGGAATACTTTAGGAATTTAGTGTCCATTTTGATGGTGATTTGAAATTTTTTGTGTTTTTTTGGGATTATTCTTTTGAGGTTGTGGTTATCAAAACTTTATGAGGGTTGGGATGTGATTTTTGGGGGCCTGTGTGAGTGTGTGTTCTCATTGATCGCCTTGGATTGAGGATTCTATGTGAGATTTATTAGGGTTAGTTGTATATATTTGGGGAGGGGTATCGATTGTATTCTTGGATGGAATCGTTAGTTTCATTGTTTGAGGTTTAGATCTAGTTGCCTAAGGTTGATATTTGTAAGAGCCTTGTGTGTGGTTAAAAATAATTGGATATAGGGTAAAACTGGGAGCTATTGTGACTAGTTTTAGTTATGTCTATCAGACCTATTCTATGGAATTTCATTATAGGTGAAGTGTTGTTTGAGGTTTACATTCACGGTGGGGTTATATGTGGGTGTGAACTAGGAGTCTAGCCATGGTATCTTTGAGTGGTCTTGGCCATAGGTTTGGTTTCAATTTAGGATCCATTTGTAGGGTGTCATTCCTGAGCTATGGGTTGTTGGATGATCCCCTTTGTAGGGTTCCCATTTATGTGAAGGTTTGGGGAATCATAGTGGCTACCCTGTATTGGTAGGACTGTAAGGAAGTAGGTTCTAGTTCAAGGGTTTTGGTTGGAGAGTGTGGGTGTTATCCAACCCTACTATTTGAGATATGTATTGGAGGTTTGAGGTAGTTATTTTTTCAGGACTATATGTGAGATAGGAGACCTTTTGGATATTATTAGACTATTTTTTCCCTAATATTGATTTTGTATCTCTCTTATTTTGGTTGGATGGATATTGTGATATGGGGATAGGGAGATAATGGATTACCTGGATGAGTAAAACCTTCTTAGATAGGTTGTTATCTATGTTCTAGGGTTACTGGAATGAAGAGGCCATTGTTCTCCAAGTTCCAAGTTTATATTTTCAAACATGGTCAGGTAGCCTAGTGATGTGTTGAATGTTTTGTTTCTACCACCTGGTTATGAGAACATTTGGGTATGGTAGAATACCATGAGGTTTATAGGAAGTCCCTAACACCAGTTTAGATCCAATCATTTGATTCCTAGTTCCTAGTATATGGACTTAGTGTTTTGATGCCTAAGATGAGATCCTACGGTATGTCTTGTGTGTCTGCCCTTGCACTGGACTTTGGTGCTCCTTTTTTGTCATTTGGATTTTCTTGATGTTGTGTCTATGTGGTCCATGTTTTGTAATTCCTTTGGTTGGGACTCGAGTAGGGGTATTTTTACTTGTGGGTGTCTGGATAAAAACTGATGTTTTATATTTTTCTTTTTGTTTAGGATTTTTTTATTTTCAATATTTTTTTATCTTTTATACTAGTCTTCATGTTTAGTAATGATGGAGATGAATCATGTTTCATGCACATGTTATGAAAAAAATTTAACATCATCATTAGGGTGGCCCATTGAGATTTTTATCACCCGCTTCACATGTACCTCAGTATATATAGACCTTATTTCAACTTTCAAGTTGACCATGATGTAGTGGATTGGGTGAGGACCAACGTTGCATGTTGAAGAAGAGATTCTCATGTGGAGTTTGAGATTCATTTGGGAGCTTTTCAACCATCGCGAATAGAGATTATGTGGATAAAATCATAGTTGTAGTAGATCATTCTGTATTTATTTTCTTTTATTTTTTTGTTTCTGGTCACCCCATTGCGTGACCCGCGTCTGCATGTTTTAGTTTGTTGAGTCGGTTTGAAACATTTATTTATTACACTTATTTCAGATATTTATTTATTTATGTGTACTATGATGTTCATGGAATCTTGTATGTTTAGTCTATTTCATCTTTTATTTCACTTTTATCTAAGGTCATAGTCTTCTCACCATATCCTTTTAGAGCCTCATCGCTAGGTAGTAGCATCTGGCATAAGAGGAGTCAGGCTTGAGGCCATGTTGTGGATGAAATCAGGTGACAGCTTGGGTCGATCCGGGCCAGTTTTTGATATATTGAGTTACCTATTTTTTGTAACTTCTCATTAAATTCAAATTCTTATTCAATCACAAATATTTCTTCCACTAAACCAATAACTTTTTTCCTTATTGTATTGATTCTAATTTGTATTCAATCTTAATTTCATCAACACCATGCATTAATATTATTTGCAATTAACCATTTTGTTTCCTTTTCCACCAAATAGAACAATAATATTCTCATTATTGTATCATATTTCTCGGTCTTTATGTTTTTGTTTTGTTTAACAACCACTTTTTTTCATAGCACAACGAAAAATAACCTTCTCTTGTTTTTTTCATCCTCATATTCTATGGTATTATTTATTTATGAAAATATAAAACATTATTGGTAGGTATGAACAAATATTATTCATTAAAATGAAGAATCTTATTTTAATATTCCTATAAATTTCCCATGTTTAAAAATTTATTAGAGATACATGTATTTTTCTCATTCATTTTGTTTGTGTTTTGTCTCATCTTGGTAGTTCTCCCATTTATATAATATTTTTTATTTTATAGGTATTGATATAGTATTCCACAATAAATGGAATTATTCCAAAACCTTTTTTAGTACTAATAATATAAAATAACCGTTGATTTTATCCTCTTAAACACATTTTGGGCAATTTTTTCATATTGTTAATTTTTAGTAAAAGAACCTTCCTTTTGAGAGTATTTTGGGAAACTAACTCATCTATAATTACTTATATCCAAATTTTATTAATTGTAGTGTTTCGTATGATTTCTCTCAATCCATATTTTCCCATAATTTTCATTGTACAATCGTTATGCATGAAAACAACATTTGTGAATATAATATTTTTTGAACTAGATGTCAAATATATTTCTTTGATCCTTTAGTTGATATGTCTCTAATAGATTTAAAGATCTTATTTCCAATAGATAATGATATTTTGTAATAAATATCATCTTCATATATATGCATCACAGTAAATCTTATCTCAACATCATGTGTTGATTCACCCTAAAACATGTTTTTATTTCTCAATGTTACTTCAAACTCAAAACATATCATTTTTACAATATTTTACTCAACTTTAAAAAACATGAATTTTTTCAAAATTATTTTCTTTATTATCGTCAAATTATTTTCTTGATCTTCATTCATCTTTTACATTTATTTCAAAGATTTTTAAATAACCCTTTATTGTTACCTTTTATCTCTAGGTTAGAATTATTAGAATCCATGATATCCTCTTGGTTTTCATTCAATGAATATATTTTTTATTTAAGCTTGTTCTTCAATTCAACTTTCTCTTAAATAACATTAAGAAAATACATCTCAAATCTGAACCATTTCTCTTTAATCTTCATATTCCTGTCTCTTTTGGTCATAATTTGTGTGGTAATATTTGTATATATAAATATATTCTATGATATTTTTTCCTTTATCCATGTATAGTTATATGTAATTTGGGTGATATCCTCCAAAAATTCTCAAAAAGTGGCACAAATAAATAAAACTACAAATTTTTGAAAATACTATAGGGTTATCTTCAAAAAAACATATGGATCAATTTGTGATTACTTAATAACATGATCTTCGTGACTTGTGCATAGTTCATACTGAGGAAAATATTGGTATGAAATTTTAGTAAACTCATCATTGGGTAAAAAAATTAAAATAATAGTGTATATGTGATTTAAATCTTTTCACTTGGGGATTCAACCACAAAATCTTTATAGCCCATTTTAAACATAATTTCTCTATTATCAAAGTATATAAAAGTTTTGATTTATTCCTAATTTCACATAAGTGATACCTTATTTATTTTTCACATCTCCTTATTTTTTCAGTTTATTAGATTATTGTAAGATATATTATTCAAATCAGCAATCGAAACATCTTCTCAAGTCTTAAGGTCATGATGATTTCCAAAACTCAAAACGTTTTCCATACATTGAAAGAGAATATAATCAAATGTGGAGTGATTCTCTGATCCCAATTTTTTTTACCTCAAATGATCAGTATTTCTACCCTGAGAGGGGGTGAATATTTGATGATATGTTTTACCAATTAAAACCATTTCCTTTTACGTATGCACCTGTAAAAGTGAATAGGTCTCAATTTACCATCTCACGCTTTTTTTGAATGTATGAAAGAAAAACTAAATAAATAACACAGTACAAAGGTATTTATGATGTCCACTAACAATATGTGATATATTCCTCAATGTATATTCTTTATTGTTCCACACATGTATAAATAATATTTTATTATCGACAATAACCACAAGAAAGGGAATTTCCTTGAACCCTATATTGGCACCCATCAATTATACAAGAACCAATTTTAATATTTTCATGAACTATCTTATAGAAATAAAATTAACATTAGATATATTATTAATGAATAATAAGTAAGGAAATATTTATTCTCTACTATACTAAACAAATCGGGTATCCTTCGTTATATGTGTAATAATATTATAATAGACTATTTTCTCATAAACATACTTTATAATTATAAATACATATTCAATAATAAATCTCAATGTTGTCATTGTCCTCAATATTCATCTTTAATCATTTTGATAATATTCAATAATAGTTTCTTCTCATAACCTATATGATAGTATTCAACATAACCTTTCCTAATTGGCCTCTCACTTCTCACCTCTTATTCTTTTATGCCCAAATTATTCTTTAGTAGTTGGTCAAAACATTGACATCTTTGCTCCCATTTTATTTTCTACTATTCTTCTTATTTCAAACTCAATATTAATCACATGAATATTTTCCATTATTAAATTTTTGAAACTTTATGAAAATTATGGAATCATGATCTTCATATTCAAACTCTTTTTACTATCATCTAAAACACTATTTTAGAATCTTTCTAGACGTTTATCTTTATTAATACAGTATAAATATTTATATTTGAAAATATTAAATTATCGTAAACACTTCTCAAAGCATCACATTTAACTATCCCAAAATCCTAGCTTTTTTACTTACTTCATATATCCAAAAATCCCCCTTCTTTCTCCCATATCTACATGATCACATGTAAATAATATTGTGGAATAATTCTCTATTTGATAGAGTAGCCATTAACATTAAATTTTATTATGAAAACCATCATATCAAATCACAACATATCACAATGTATCATTATCATGAACCTTCCCCAAAAGATACCTTTTATAGGAAAAAAATGACAAATGGGAGAATATGATGCCCAAAACCTACCTCAAATAGGGTATAGGGTGGCATCAATAATTGAGGGTATATCATATACATAAATTGGAGGCATTAACCTATATGAAAAATGTGAAAATTAATAGATAAGATAAAACCACCAAAAAACTCCACATCATACTAAAGATAAAAGATCCAAATATATGCTTGTAATGTCGTAAAAACTATGAATGAATAAAAAAACTATAAGTACCAAATAAAATCATTAGTAGTGACCTCAAATTACAAAAGGCTCCTAAATAACCCCATTATATTGTAATTTCCATTGATTATCAATGATTTCCTATAGTAATGAAAATATTTTATATAGATGTATGGTGATCGTAATAGGTGTACTCAATAGGATCCTCCCAGTGGCCTCTGATACAAAAGATAAACAAAGCATATTATATCCCAATGACCAAACAAGTGAGGTTAACTCGTCACCCACTCAGGTATGCTATGTTTCTAGCCACACCATTTCTATCTCTTCAATTACTATATATAGGTAATAATATAATATCCAATATAATATCAAGATAAAGGAACCCTGATTCCACTTCTCCACCTGTTTCCTCTCTTCCCCAACAACGCACATCCTGATCCACCTCTCTTTAATAAGTAATACTACATAAAATACCTAGGAAATTCTGAAATATCTTTCAACATGATAATCACATCATCTCTTCATCAATATCCATATTTCCAAATAGTAATTGAGTAGTTTTTTGAATCCATCACAACTTGTGCATCATGTATTATATCTCTTGTCGTCATCACTCATACACAAAACAACTATAATAATCCTTATGAAACTATATCTAGAGATACATGTGTTTGAAAATAACCATAATCCATTAGATCCCTTTATTCACATATGTGGGAAAGGTAACCACCATGAATACTAGTATATGGAGAAGATAATGGGGAAATATATATTTGTCATCTAACCATTCCCCGCCAACATAGATGTTGGGGGAAACACCCTCCCATAATACATTGGGTGATGGTCACCCTACCAACATGGGTGGGGTAGCCTATGAAATCAAAGAACATATAGAGTATATAGACATATCAAAAACTACACTATGGGAAATGATCTATCTTCAACCTCAATTGTAACTATCACCTCTCAAACACCCATCTACCACTACTAAAGTCATGAATTACTATTCTGGATGTAAACTTCACTCACACATTGATAATAACACTTAATTTCTTTAATTCCTCCTAATTATAAATTTTATCTCCCAAAACCTAAAAATCCACTCCATGCTTCCACTAAGAACCTTAGACCTCTAAAACTTGCAAAAGAATGGTCATGAAGGATCTAATCCCTTAGATCAAATACCTCTCAAAAGAATATCACCATTGTGTATTAAAAATTATACCTAGATAGGAGGGAAGGGGAAATAAAATATAAAAACCACACTACAAGATACCTCTCCTGAATATCACTATTATATGAACACAACAATCCTATAAGAGAGGAAAGGCACAAAACCACAAAAAACTCTCAATCATCTCTGAAACACTTTCTTGGGGGAGATACCTCTAAATCAAGAGTAATGCCATAAATAAGGAATCCAGGAAAAAAACTATCTCATAATCCTGATAAATTTTAAATTTTATAAAACAAGTTTTCAAAAGAAGATCAAGAACAAAAAAACATAGGATACTAAGTTTGTATCTTTAAATCATGTTCTCATGTCATATATCGTTGTACCCCTAGAGGACATGAAGTATGGTAATTTCATGCTTGTGAAGCAGATTATATTGGCATCCCAAAATCACTATAATCCACTCCTTGAAGGTTTCACCAATACCAATATCAATATCCCCCCAATCAATGATGTGTGAATCATCATTAAGACAGTGTTTAATATTTAACACATGAAATAAATCATGGATCTAGATCATCTATAGGGGATGTTTAAACTAATACATGACCAATGTAACATGAGAAAACACCTCAAACAAATCAACAAATTAGAGAGGAATATTACATCCATAACCAATCCTTCAATGTGAATGATGAGGATTAACCTTCAAGGAAGCCTAATCTCCATAAAATAACTCTAGTGGTCTCCTCCTATGATCATCGTAGGACCTATAACGATCATGTGATACCATCATCCTCTAATGATTCACATGAACTATATTTTTTCATGTATTGTAATTTTTTTGAATATAGAATTACTAACACTCTAACCCTATCCTAGAACAATAGAGAATAAGAATTTTGGTAAAACAAATCTTTAAATGGTGCAAAACCAATGGTGGAGTGGAAACTATTTTTTAAATAAAACATTACCAAAAGTAGGTGTCTCACCCATGAACCTCATAAATCTGTGACAGAAGTGTTCATCAAGTCTTTAAGAGTCTAGATTGTCTAGTCCGATTAACCATATATCTGTGAATAAACATATGTTCTAAGTTACAACTAAGAGAAAAATCATGATGAAGACCTCTGCACACCATGGAGGTGAAGTGAATATCCCGTTAAGATACGATCATCCTTAAGACTCCATAGAGCATCACCACATCGATTAGATGCTTCCAAAACAAAAACCCCATTATGCTTCACACCTGGATCACTAAGAAGTGAGAGAAATGTTTCAAATAGTTCACTATTTCCCATATAACATCATAGAATGCATTAAATTTTTGTAAACTGGTAATGAAGTCCATCAAAAAAATTTCCCATTTCTATTTAGGAAAATCTAATTGCTAGAAGAAACCACGAGGAACACTATGTTCAGTTTTCAGCTTATAGTACATATACATTGACATTAAAACAATAAAACTGAACACTTCAACCCAAAAAAATATTACTCACCTATCAGATCATGGTATATCCTTTTCACACTAGGATATAATGATAAGGGATTGATATGGAACCCATCTAGAACCACATCGCACATAAATAAAATATTAAAAATTATCCCCTAGAACAACACTCGATGTTGATAATCCTATGTCCATCTATCTGATATATCACCATAGAAAACTGAATCCCGCCAAAATTTAACCTTTGAATCCCATAGTTGGTACTCCTATAACTACTTTACTAAATATGGTTACATTATCATTCAAAAAATGAATCATCTTCACTAATCTCTCTTGTATCAAGATTTATCAGGGAGATCACTTCAATTACTCTACAAAAATCCTCATATTCATCCACAACACCACTCTGGGACTTCCTGATTAGTGTATCCCCTATAAAATTACTATTTCCCATGATATAATAAAATCTCAATGACATAACCCTGAAATAATATCATCCATAATCATTGTCACATTTTTAGGTCATGAAAGGATAGTACATACCTTAGTCTCTTGTGATTAGTGAAAATCATCAAAAATTTGTTAATAAGATAGTGTTACCATAACATCAAGGAAAAAACAACAATTTCCAAATTAAGATCATGGGTGGCATTGTTACTCTCATGGGGTTATAAATTCCAAGACCAATATGAGGCAACCACCCTTTTTTGTATAAAGACTCTTCCCAAATAGATATTTAAAGTGTCAAAAAACTCCTGAAACTGAACACCCCATTTTGGAAAATGAATAACTAGGGTACTGTCCACCTTATCCTTCAATAAATAGAAAGAAACATGGAACTAATCAATATATAATAATTCCTAATCCATTTTGATCAATTATATTGGAAGAGTTTTAATTTGAGATAAGTTGGGTATGAAACTCCCATAATATTTTGCATGACCATGGAATCTTTGTACCTCTACAACATTCTCATAGAATAACCAAGAAAAAAAACACATGATATTTGACGGATCTGAAACTAATCCACACTAGGACATGGAATACCCTATGAAATTGACTTCATGAGACCTCATACTTAGATAGATTCCTAAACTGATTCTGATGATAGAGAACTCCCAAAACATCCCATAGAATATATGTGTGATCGTCTTTATATATGGAGTACATAAGGGTTTCATCTATGAAAACCACCACAAACCTATAAAGAAACACTCAAAATACTAAATTCATCAATCCAATGAATACCAATGGATGTTTTTTCATACCTAAAAAATATTAAAAGAAATTCATAATTCCCATAATGGCATGTGAATGTAGTATTTGGTATATCATCATCAATTAATTTCAATTGATAATATCCCAAAGATATATATAACTTTGAGAAAAAACAAGATCCCTCCATCTAATTAAATAAATCATCAATCCATGGAAGAGGGATTTGATTCTTTACTATCACATAATTCAAGAAATGATAATCAATACATAGATGTAAACTACCATTACTCTTTTCCATAAATAGAAATAGATCACCCCTTGGTGACATGCTCGGTTGAACAAAACCTTGTTGCAAGAGATCATCAATTAGTATTTATAGATCTCAAAACTCAAAAGGCTCCATCCTATATAGGCACATAGATATTGGAGAAGTTAATGGTTATAGTTATATCCCTAACATGACCTCCCATCAAGGGTGTAATGCCACAACCAATTCTAAAAAAAAATCAGGTTATTCTTCTACAACCATGGGAAACCCTACCTGTTAAACCATTGAAAAACTCTCCATCAACTCAACCATCAAGGAAGACAATGATTGGGAAAACCCCCAACCAATATGTGGGTATCTCTCCCTCTAAAAAACATGGAATACTCCCTATCACTATCATAGAATAACATCATCCTCATCAAGAAATCCATGATTTCTGCCACCAAATAAAACTAGTCCATGTTTAGGATGATATTGTATGGATTTATTCACAAACAAAGGAATTATACCAAGATTGGTGCTTCCTCCAAACAATATCACAATCTTTATATACTTATCATAGATAATCTTGACCTCTATCTATCATTTTCAACACAACGTGAATTGAAATTATCACTACCAAATGTTCTAAATCGTGGACTAGGGTCGGTGATATGAAGGAGTGTGTAGCTCTTAAATAAAATAAGGAATACACCCAAGTAGAAAACAATAAAACAGTACATTAAATGATGCATGTTCACCTAGATATGGAAACTATAGATCATGCAGTTGACCAAAAACGACACCAAAACCTTTCTAACTCTGATGAAGGCCATATCCATGGCCTCACTCTGCTGTCTAGGGATGAGGGAAATCATGAGGTTTTCCTCTATCTAACATATCTCCTCTTTAAAAATCAATGGATGGGGAAACCTACTATTACTACTAACTCAGTCAAAACTTTTTCAATAATGGAACATGAAGTGAATCATTATATGAACTTAATATATTCAAAATGTTTAGGAATACTTGTCATTTATGATCATGTAAACTATAAATAAACAAGTATTAGAGCCCTTGGTAGTGGCATGAGAGCCTCCAACCCCATAGAAATAAGATAAAGGGGTCTGGGATATACCATCAGCTATCTAAAAACCCTTCTATACCAAAATTGGGAACCCCATACCACCAGTCTTCCATGTGGATAATGTCTACAAATCCATTCTCATGATCATCCTATTCTAGCCACCATCCTCTCAGAAACCTCTACACTCACTGGCACCTTGATATATGTCGACAATATAAAACGAGTAAAATGATTCTACATATCTAGATAGAAATCCTTTTCAAAATGTATCACCCTAGCCTCCTCATCTAGAAGTAGCTCTATTGAATATTGAATAAGGTTATTTAAATGAAATATAAACTCCCACACACTATAGATTTCCTATAAAAGGATATTAATCTCTTGATGAAAGGTTTCCTTTATGATCTATAAGGAAACTCATCTTAGAACTAGTGTTGGAACTTCTCCCCTGAAATAACTCACTCCTTATAATCTACAATTAACAAGAACAACATTCATGAACCTTTTCCTAGTTGGCTCAGTAAAATTCAAGATCCTTTTATCAGATCACAAGGAGGTCCAAATACCCAATTCCTAGTCGGTCTCCCATGTTTATATCAAATACTAAGATCATCTAACACCAATGCCATATAAACACATACAACCCTATCAAAATCCTATCTTCTAGACCCATTATATCCATCCACCTAACCTTTGATACTACTATTTCATGACCAACTCCCCCCAAAATTACCCCTCCTAGGATGGTAATGTGTGGATATAGATAATGACACCTGAAGCCTTCCACCAATATTCCATGAGTTAGAATCAATCATCAATGGTATATCACGCACAAAAATGGGATACATTTCCCTCTAAGAAGAGTTTGATGAATTATATATAAGATAAAACCAATAAACAATTCATGCTCATAATAAAGGTAAAATATACCAATATAGGCATGTAATGTCAAAAAAACTGATTCAACTAAAAAATGAAACAACAAGTACCAAAATAAATCCTTTTTCATGACCTCGAAGCCCAAATAGATCTTGAATAATTTCATGAGATATTAATTTCTATCCTAATCACCACACATGTCCTATGTAATTGAAAAATAGTTTATATAGATGTAAGAAGAGCATAATTATCATACTTATTAGGATCCTCCTTGAAGCCTCTTGTGATTATGTTAAAGAAAAAAAATAAAGCACAATGAAAAACAGGTGATGCTACTATGTCACCTAATTAGGTATTATATGTTTCCATCCTCACCATGGATCTGTCACCACGTATTTCATAAAAGTTATAATATAACATCCAATATAATACCCATATGAAAGTACACCGCTACCACTTCCCAAATGGTTTTATGTGGTTCACCAATGTCGCATGTCTTGATCCATCACTCTCTAATAAATCATCCTTACCAAAAACATCTGGTAAACTATTACATATCATGAACCTCATATATGAAAAAATCATATCATAAATATACATATATCTATATAGTAACAAAGTAGTTTTCAAAAGCCACCACAACCTATAATTCGTATATTATACATCATTATATAACCGACCATAAATAACATATCTATAAAAATTCATAAGATACTATATCAAGAGATACAAGTGTTTGAAATAAACACAATCCATTATCAACATCTACAAACTTATAAGGAAAAGGTAACAATAATTTATACTAGCATATAATACTACCAAGAAATGAGATTGAGGAATGTGGGGGTAGTTAGTCATCCGTTCCTTGATAGCCTAGATGTTGGGGAAAACACACCCTCAAATTCCATTGGGTGTTGGTCTCCCTACTAGCATGGGTAGGGTAGAATATGAAATCACATAACATAAAGAGTATATGTATAGATACAAACCACACAATAGAAAATGATCTAACCTAAACTCCAATTGTAGTCATCACCTCTCAAACACCCATCTTCCACTACAATGTAATAGATAACCTATAATCACAATGATTTTAAGAGACTTTTCTTTTAATTATTTGTTTTTGAAATTTCATTTTACATAGTTATTAATAGAATTAAATTCCCTCTATGAATAATCCAACCTCTTCCAAGGTTCCAAAATAATTAATGTTAGTTTAGAATTATATTAAACCTCTAACTCCAAAGGTTAAATTATTTAACATTTCGTATAATTCCATAATTCTTGGTACTCTAGGACTCGTCCTAAGATACCATAAAAGATGTATAAACCATTCACATCAGGTTGTGTTAACCGGTGAGGAAAATTTATAAAAAAAAGAAAACTAAATATCCAACCATAATAGTAGATTCATTAACAAGAAATCATCTCAGATGTCAACATAATAAACAATGGTAAATCACATCTTCAACTTTCTCCATCAGTCATAGTTTCATCCCTTATACCACAAAACATATCACCATCCATTCCTACTTCACAACCGCCAACCATTTCCATAATCCCATAAATACCAATCCATTTATTATCAGAAAATAAATTATCCTAGGATAACATCCCTTCACAATGAAAGGCTCTACATCTAGATCAAACACACAAGGAAAAAAGTAAAAAACAAATAGTTGATAAGAAATCTTTGTGCTATAACTAAGGAATATGGATTTCATAATCAAACAGGCTCACTCAACCCTAAATAATTATCATTATCATACATCCATTTTGTTTATCATATATAATTAACATGTAACACCATCTATTTTCTAAAAGGTATAGACCATTGGTTTTAGGTTTTAATTCATTTTCTTATCCATAATAATGATGCATAAGGGATTTAAGGTGGTATTGAGGGTGTATGAGGGTTGTTCGGAGCGTGGAGCCTTGAAATTTGAAGAAAAGGACCATGTCATATGGCTAGTAGAAACTGTACTTCCCAACATACATAGATTCTCTAACCATTTATCATGAGATAGTAGGGAGCAGGGCACCACATAGTTTCTCTAAAAAAATTTGAGGGAGGCCACATTCCCATGAAACGTTTCTTGGACAAGTTGTAGAGTTTTTTATTGTATGTGAATATTTACCTAAACTCTGTGCCTAGGCCATGTGGGGTTCCCCATATAGAAGAACCTAGAAAAAAATTGAAGCATAGTTTGTCCAACCATGTGACCAAACCATGCGCCCCTTCCAGTATGGGTGAATTAAAGTTTTTCTCATCATTTATCTTTTAATAATTTTCTTTTTCTCTCTATTCTTAATTATAGTTTACTCCACTCATAGATCTCCTTAAAAAAACCAAGGTATCAAGAGATTTCTTCTAACTGATCACCAAATCTCTCGATATTGGAAGCATCATAAAGTTTGAGGTAATCTATTTAATCCACTTTCTTCTATTTATAGTTTCTTTTCTTCAATATTGAGCTATTTTTGTGAAAGATCATTCTACCCATTTTAAGAACATTTTAAAATGTCTTCAGTGTATTTTGTACTAGCCCAAATAAAAGGGTGATGCTTGATGAGGGAAGAACTATTATGATAAGGTATCTGGATTAGGATATTTCCGCTTGTTCCATTGTACCTTGTAATTTGTGTTGTTGTTCAGTAAGCTAAAAATTTCTTGAATCACCTCAAATTTGTTAATTGAATTTAATTTTAAGACTCACCCTTCCAAATGCAACCTGATCTAGTGGATAACCACCCCTTGGGTTAATCACCATGAATTATTCCACCCAAATGGTTGTTCTCTACCTTTGAGGCATAATTTTCTTGCCTTAGATTGTTTAACAGTCCCTAAGAATATTTTCTTATAACTAGTTATTTATCTCTATATATCAAATTCAATTCAATTTCAATTTTTGTTAGAAATGTTATATATTTATTTATTAATTAAATTCTATTAACTGAGTGTTGTGGGAGATACAATGGGTTCTGAATTAAGGACCCATTTTACGGGCTTCTCATTCCATATAGTTAGAATTTTTTTAATTGTTTTTAAACATATGAGGGATGAAACTATCTATTCTTAGGATGTTCTCATCATGAATTATCTATTTTTGCCTCTCAAAAAGTGATATTAGTTCCCTAAGGGATACCCCATGGATGGGATTGATGGAACGATGGTTGCACCATGGAACTAGAGAGACTCGGGGCCCTACGTGTGATACCAATGGTGGATGTAGAGGTTAGTTTGTGATGTATTCACATCATTCCTAGTGTGACACATGGGATATCATTCTTGGGTCCCCTTAGACGGACTCCTTGGAATTAGTTGTATACTTATCCCCTAGAGTGATACATTGAATTATATTATAATTTATATGGACGGGCTTAGGATTACTCTATATATTTTTATAAAAAAATTAAAATTAAATTAAAAATAAAGTTTTTATTTTATTTAAAAATTTACTTTTGGTTTTTGGAAACATAGAGATGTTTATGCCATGCCCAATCAAAATATTGGGGACAATTCATCTTCTAACATTTTATATCTCTCACCTTACCTTTATAGGTTCTCATTGTTCAGACTCACTGGCTTAGGTTATTTTAAGATGACTTGGTTGGGTGTCCTATTGAAACACAGTGTGGTTTATTTATTTTTTTTATTTCTATCTTTCATTTATTAATTATAACACACTGTTTATTTTATATTGAACATGATTGTTTGATCTAGACACCATTGGTGGTGGCCTACTAGGATTTTCTCTCACACCCTAATCTGACATCCTTTGGTACTTGAAAATAATTTATGGTTGTAAGAATAGATAAAGTGAAGCTACCAACTTTTGATGCTTGATTTCGGTTATAAGATGGAATATTGGGGCAGAGGATAAATCCTAAACCTGAAATACTAATTTTAGTAGCTTTTGGTCTTTTTAGTATTTTTTTTATAGCATATGATATATGTGTGTATCCCCTTTCCCCTGAATGATTACTTTTGTATAGTACTTGTCATTCCATCCCCATGACTTTGTATCAATTTATTAATCATCTTCCAGTTATTCTTTATTTATCTATCATGTTTTATTATGACTTTTCCACTGCGATTTTTATATTGATACCGCTTCTACTTGATAGATTAATGGTCTAGTCATGTAGTTTCTGGTTAAATTTTTTCCTAGTCCTGATATATTGTTTCCCTATACTATGATAAATGAGGTAATAGTCCCACCAAAGACACAAATGAGGCCCTCACTTCTAGTTGATAGCCTCTAGAATTCAGAGCGGCATGCTTGACGCCTTGTGTCCTACCATCATAGGGAACTGTAAAGTGGAATCCTGGACCGGATGATAGAGAAATTGTATCAAAGAGTTTATCCATTCTTCTTAATTCTTGGGTTAATATTGGAGAAAAGGACAATAGAATTTTGTAATGATCATATGCCTTAGGGTAACTAACCCACGTATAGGGAAAACCCAATTTACATAAGATGGGTAAATGTTGTTGTTAAATTCACCAATTATGGTCTCACAGATTTCCAATGTTGGGTGATACACTTGTTTTTTATTTTTTCTATTGTATATATTAGTGTTATTATTGGTTTTTCACCATAGACTGAGGATATAAGGGAATATAAAGTCATTCATCATAATAGAAACCTTATTAAAAATTTCTATTCATTATTCCATGGAAAATCTATATTCAGCATGCATTGCATGTATTGCATGTGATTGTTGTGGTGCCCTATCTTTTATGCCTTACAGTGCGCTACTGTTTTCAATGAAGAAATAATTGGTTTTATTTACCAATAATTCCACATTTTTTGGTTTGATTGGTGAGTTCTAACAGTAGTTTATTATATCAAAACACTACATGCATCATGTTACACCCTATTCTCTAGTGTAATGGTCAGGATACAGTTACTTGACATGGTAATTTAAATTTATAAAGAGTATTTCCTATTATAAATTGGAATTGGTAATGTAATTAACTTGATCATGATCTTAATAACCAAATAAATAATAATGATTTCAAATAAATTAAATTTTTATAATAAAAATGTTTCCACTAGATGAAGATTCCAAATGAAAGGCAAAGGTCATTTTCCTCTATACCTTGAATTTTCCACTCTAGATAATGTAACCTCTACTGTTTCATGTGATACCTTGACCTGAAATGAACATAGTAGTGGGAAATAGGTTGTGACTCATGTGATCTCATTTGACAAATTTTGATCACCTATACCTCACTCTGTAAGTAGGATAAGGGTTCTGGAATTTTATTGGTTGGATTTTTACCTATTATGTATTTACCACTTATTATATCTATTATGAATCCAATCTATGGAATTATATTAGAAATTTTAGAGGTATTCCACCATGAAGACCTCATATTGAATTCTAGCAGAGTAGCGATGAGCATAAAACTGAGGTGGTGGTCATTTAGGCACCCCTGAAACTTCTTATAGTGAAACCTGAATAACTTCCTATAGATTTTAAACTAGGAACTGATGCATAGTGATAGGACAGGTTCATTCTGTTCTTGTAGACCTTTCAAGTTTCTCCTAAAACTACCCCTACCAAAGAAGAGCTGGCCTATGAGTTCTAGCAACAACAGCCTCGCACCATTTGGGTGATAGAAGACCTTAGGCTACTAATTCATGGATAAAGGATATGGAATCCATCTTTGATCACATTTAGACATCTCCAGAGCATAGGTTCATGCTCACAACCTACATTATTGGTGACTCCACCAAGCATTGGTGGGACATTCTCAGCTAGTCTGGTTGACATCAAGGTATGGTCTAGGTGGACTTCCAGAAAGTCTTCTTTGACTAATTCTTTCTGTAGACCTCTATAATAGCCTTTGATTTTTAATTCATCCACCTTTATCAAGGTGACATATTGGTGATGGAATATTTAGCACACTTCACTAAATTGGAGTACTTTGAATTGATCTTATCCTCTGAAGAGATAAATACTGTAGGGGGATTCAATAATAGGATTTCATATTCCATTCACTTGTAGGAGAACATCATTCTACTAACCTCTATTTTAGAGATAGTGAACTAGTCCCTCATTACTGAGTAGAACCTGAGAAAATTAGGTGAGGTAAAATAGGGTATTTCATCTTTTAGGAAGATTAATGGTTTATATAATTGTAGGAAGAAAATTTTGAGGTTACACAATGGAGAAGTACTATCTAGGTGGCATGCACCGATAGCTTTTTGTTGTGTAACTAGTGTGGAAGGATAAGCTATAAAATCCCCATTATACGAGGAACCTAATCAACTGTCAGGCTTAAGGAAAGATGGGCCAGCTCCATAGTTTCTATCAATCTTCTAGTCCTATGACAAGTGAGTGGGGTAATGTACCAGCACTACTTTATGGTTCAGAATCAGTGATTCCTTGTTAAGAAAGAAGCTGGTATTATACAAGCCATCTCGGAAAAGTAGGTTTTCATGGATGAGGAGGCCAGGCCTATGAGTTTCAACGTCAACAAAGTAGATATTATCGGAGTACTCTGGAAGCATCTTAGTGTTGCAGTTCAGGACACATCTATGATGTGAAACCTATGCTAGAGGAGTAGATCCCAGGAACATCTACAATTAGAGGAACTATTATAGAAGCTTCCACTTTAGTATCTTCCTTGTTTGATATAGTTGCTTTGCACTATTTTCTATCTGTTGTGACTATGGGAAGTTTGGGCCTGGTGATAGAGTACTCTAGTGGTGTAATTACTCTTGGAAAACCATTAGGAGTTTGATAAGAGGGTATAAAACAATTTAAGGAGTGCTCTTTGAAATAGGTGGGTACAATTTTCTATGGAGTTTCTTCATCCTCAGTATGACTGGTTTCGATGTCGTTCTCTATATCGATTGGATTTTGCTTTATCAATTCCAGGTGGACTTATATCATCTTCATGTATCTTAAATATCACCTAAGGGTTGTACATATATCCATAAGGGATATTGGGATATCAATGAAACTAAAGATAGACTCAAGCATGTTAGGCTAGGAGGAGTGATAGATCAGATGTCTAGTCTCTTTACGACTGATAAAGTAATGTATCTCATAGAATTTAAACCTATTGTGGATTGATTTTGGGGTGTTTTACCTGATGATATCTCTAGATTTCCTCCTAATAGAGAGGTTAATTTTACCATTGATCTTCTTCCAGGTGCAGCACCGGATTCCATTCCTCCTTATAGGATGGAACAGATAGAGCTCTAGGAACTCAAGAAGCAATTTGAAGATCTATAGGATAAGGATGTTATCCAACCTAGCACATCAAAATGGGGTTCACATATCCTTTTCTCCAAGAAGAAGGAAGTTACCCTTAGATTGTGCACTTATTTACACCAAATGAATGAGCTTATGATAATGAACTGATATCCACATACTTAGATAGAATACATATTAGACTAGCTCTGAGGAGAAAACATTTTCTATAATATCAATTTGGGGTCAGACTACCATCAAGTTCATGTGAAGACATCAAACATACCATGTACAGTGTTCCAGAGTAGGTATGTCTTGTATGAGTACCTGGTCATAATGTTTGGTCTGATTAACACACTGGTAGTCTTTATGGCCTCCATAAATTGGATTTTCCACCCATATATTGGTTCCATTGCGGTGGTATTAATAGAAGACATGTTGGTGTATTCTCACACCAGACACGACCATGCCAATATTCTTGAGATCGTGTTGATTACACTGAGAGAGAATCAACTATATGTGAAGATCATAAAATACGACTTTTTGATCAGCAAGTCTAACTTAATGGGTCATATCATCTCTGAAGCAGGTGTATTAGTCGACCCATAGAAGGTGATCATTTTTTGTTTCTTGGAAGCATCCCAAGAATTTGATTTACATACATATTTTTTAGGGATGGCTGGCTATTAGTGGTGATTCATCCATTCTTTATTACATCTATAAGTGTTTCTTATAGGACTGACCAATAAGGGTGTGAAATTAAACTCGAGTAAATCTTATGAGACATATTTTTAGGATTTGAAGGGAAGGAAAACTTCCACAATGAACTTGATTAATCCTGAGATGGAAATAATTTATATTGTTTACCGTGATTCTTTATGAAACATGATGGGTGCAGTTATGATGTATTGTGATCTAGTTGTAACATATGAGTCTCTCCATATGAGGCCACATGAGTAGAACTATCCTACGTATGACCTCAACCTAGCAGCTGTGGTCTATTCCCTATATTTTTAGAGGTGCTACTTGTTGTGAGAGTGATACTTTGTTTATACGAATCATAAAAGTCTCAAATACAACTCCACGTAGAGAGACTTGAATTTGAGGACGTGTGGGTGGGTGGAATACCTTTAATAATTCAACTTTGAGATTTTTTTCACAAATAGAAATATGAACTTCATAGTATATGCATTGATCTGGAAGAATCAAATGTATGTTGACAAGGAGTCTAGCATTGAGTGGAAATTTATGGTCCTATTTTTTGAGATTCACCTGGAGGCATAGGAATAGTAAGGAAACCAGTCTTAGCATCTCCAATAGTGACTTACTATCCTTTTTAGTGAGTCTATATGAGGAATTTATTTGATTTAAAGGGACTCATTATGAGGGAGAGCATCAGAGAAGATAACATGCCTCTTGGTTGGTCTATTTATAGAAGTTATACATTTCTCTTCTCTGGGTGATTTAGGGTGACTTTTGATATACATGTAGAGTATATGACGGAATCACATGCCTTAGTTTGGGAAGTTGATCATTATCTTACCAATATGTACAAAGATATGCATCATCGGTTTTTCTGTCCTGGTATGAAGAGGCAGATAACAAGTTTCATCACTATATGATCCACCTATCAACAAGTTAAGGTAATGAACATGCGACCTATTAGACTTTTAAAACATCTCTTTATTCCTGAGTGAAAATAGAATGAAATCACCATCGAAATTGTGATTGGATTTCTGAGATCCCCTCATGTTAGTGATGCAGTAGGGGTGATAGTCGATGGTTTGACCAATGTTTCACACTTCCTACCAATCTAGGAGACCACCTCTATTAATGACCTGGGTAGGATTCATATCCAAGATATTTTGTTCCTTTACGGAATTCCCCATTCTTTAGTATCAAAAAGAGATACTTAGTTTACATTATATTAATTGTAAGGGTAGAAAATAAGAAGTATTTTCATCGGTTCTCTTGAGTACAACAAATCACCCTAATACCAATGGGATGTCTGAGTAGATGATACAGGTGTTGGAGTATATTCTTTAAGATTGTATCATTTATTCTCAAGGTTCATGGGAAAATCGTATTCCTATGGTTGATTTTTCCTAAAACAATAGTTTTCATGGAATTATTCAGATCTCTATGTATGATTCTCCTTACAGTAGGTCATGTCCTTCACCTTTATACATGTGAGAGGCAGGTGAGGTAGCTCTACTGGTTCCTCCTCTCATTCAAGAGACTTCAGAGGAAGTACAGTTGATTCTAAAGCATATGGATATAGCTCAGTATAAGTATAATTCATATATCGATAATAATCTCCAACCTCTATAGTTTGAGGTGGGACATCAGGTTTTTCTATGAGTATTACCAAGATTAGGTTTTAGACAAATTAAGAGATAGGGAAATTTATCACCTTGATATGTTAGGACTTTCGAGATAGTGGAGAGATATAGTCTGATATCTAATTAGTTCAAGTTACCTTATAGTAATCCTTTCATGCATAATTTCATCAATGTATCACTACTTCAATGGTATCATCCTAACCTATCTCCTTTGTTTGACCCTGAGGATTTTGATCTGGAGACAGATGCTTCCTTCGAGTAGCATTTGATATGTATTGTTGATTGGAGCATCAAGTCTCTTCAAGGATGGTTAGTTCATATGGTCTGAGTGTTATGGAAGAAAAACATTCATACAGAATGGTACTTAGGAGTAAGAAGCTGATGTACATGTGCAATTCCCTCAATCATTCTCATAAAAGGTTTACCACCCTTAAAAGGGAATATTGGGAATGAGTTGTCTTAATAAGGGGAGGTTGGAACATCAAATTTTTTTTAAAAGGTATGGACAGTTGGTTTTTAGTTTTATTTCTTTTTATTGTCCTTAAAAATTATTCTTAATGGATTCAAGGAGGTCTTAGGGGTATATGGGTCCTATACGAAGCATAAATCTCTAAAATTTGAAGAAATATATTGGCTCTTATGGTTAATAGAAATTGTTCCATCCAGCCCGCACAGTTTATATAGTCTTGAGGCTTGAGAATTTGGGGAGTAGGGATCTTTATGGTTTCTCTTCAACCATTTGAGTGATTCTACTTTCCCATGTAACTTTTCTTAGACAATTTGGAGAGAGTTTTTTCAAGGTCTGCGCATGGTTACCCTAGCTGTTTACCTAGCCCATGCGGGGTAACCCTTAGAGAAAAACCTAGCACACGATTAGTGCATGGTTTGGCCAACCATGTGGCCAAACTATGCACATCTACCTGTGTGGGTAAATTGAAGTTTTTACCCCTCATTAATCTATTAACCCATTTCTTCTTGTCCCTCTCCTCTATTCTAGAAGACTCCTCCCCCATCTCTCCTTCCGCAAAACCAAGAGATCATGAGATCTCCTCTATCTGTTCACCAAATCTCTCGTCGTCATAATCAACACAAATAGTGATTTATTCACTACAATCCACTTTATTCTATTACTTTTTTCTCTTATTTATTATTGTGATATTTTGGTGAAATCTCATTTTCCCCATTTTCATGGAATTTGATGCTTTCATCGTTATCTTTCATTATAGTTTGAATCAAATTATAATGATCGATGAGGGAAGACTATGGGTATAATGTTGGTGGTCTAGGTTATATCCCCTTGTTTCTTTGCACCTTATAATTTTCCTTGATGTTCCATTAGATTGACCTTTGTGGAGGCACCTTAAATTTGTTAATTAAATTAAATTGAAAGTTTCACCTTGCAAAATTCCACACGATCTAGTGTTGAATCACCCCTTGGCTTGGTCTCCTTGAATTGTGCCACCCAAATTGATGTTCTCCACCTTTGATGCATAATTTCCTTGCCTTATATTGTTTCTGTTCTCCTAAGTTTTTTTCCCTTGTAATTAATTCATTGGATCAATAAATTATGTTAAATGAAATGAACCTATTTTATAAATTTTATATATGTATTGAAGGATTACATTACAATACCTGACTATCAACGGAAATACAATGGGATCTAATTTAAGGACTCATTGGATGGGATTCGCATGCCGTATAGTTAGTATTTTTTACTAGTTTGTAAAAGACTTAGGGGGGACACTATCTATGCCTAGGATGATATTGTCATGTGTTATCTATTATTGCCTCCAGATGAGTGACACGGGTTCCTTAGGGGAGACCTCATGGATGGGATCAATGGAACGATGGTTGTACCATTTTATGAGAGACCAATACCCCTACGTGTGATACTAGGGAAAGACTCTATGGTCTTTTTGTAATATATTCACACCATTCGTTGAGTGACACATGGGACCTCATTTAAGGGTCACCTTGAACGGACTCCTTGGAATTGGGATTATACAGATTTCATGTATCGATACATCAAATTCTGTTGGAATTTCCTTTGAAGGACTTAGGACGACTCTTTATATTTTTATAATCAAAATTAAATTAAATTGAAATCAAAGGGATTATTTTAATTGAGAAATGATAATTTGGTTTTGGAAACTAAGATATGTTTCTTTCAATCCCAATCATAAGATTGGGGATAGTCTATATTCTTACATGTTATATCCCTCACCATACTTATGTAGGTTCTCCTGGTTCAGACTCAATAGCTTAGGCTGAAGCTGGTTGACTTGTATGGGTGTCCTACTAGAACCTAGTCTATTTTATTTTTTTCTATAATTATTAATTATGGTAAACTATTCATTTTATATTGTGTGAGATGGTTTGATCTAGGCACTGTTGGTGGTTGCATACTAGGATTTTGTCTTTCACCATACTTAGGCCATCTTTGGTACCTGAGTAGGCTTTATGGTTGCAAGAATAGATAAAGGGAGTCATCCATCTTCTGATGCTTTATTTTTATTTATAGGATGAAGTATGGGGTGGAGGACCAAGCCTATGATTGACATGCAAGTTGTATCAACATTTTGTCTTTTTGGTATTTTTTATAGTATGTGGTATATGATGGAATCCCTTATGCCTTGCATAATTACATTAATATAGTACATTCCATTCCATCATCACCACTTTGTATATGTTTATTACTAATCATATTCTTATTGTTTTTTTATCTTACATGATTTATTATTACTATTTTGCATCTATTTTTCTGTTTTTACTACATCCTCTATAAAGGGTTACTAGTATATCCATGTAGTTTTTGCTTCCAATATTTCCTAATCCTTATATATTAATTTTCTCCACTAAGATACATGAGTTCATAGTATCCCTACAGAGACACCCTAGGACCTCAATTCTATTTGGAAGCCTCTGAAATTCATGGAGGCATGCTTGGGGTCTTGTGGCCCACTATCGTGAGGCATGGTTAAGTGGAATCTAGGGTGGTATGCTACATAAATAACTCATTTAATACCTGCTACAACCACATGAAACCTATGGAATTAACTAAAAATAGATAATTAAATTTACTAAAACATTCTTCAAGAATAAATTCACTTCCAACAATTTATAAGGAATAATGAATAAAAATTAAACATTCCTATTTTCTATTTAATTAAACAAAAAGAGTTACAAGATTTATGTTCTTTTTTCAATTCTAAACAACAACAAAACATGCTAAACCATAGAATAAAATTGATAGAATACTATCTAACAAATCAAGAGGCAAACTATTAATATGGAATTAAGACATGTGATTGCCACAACCCAAAACCAATTCTTTATTTAATCTCGTTTTATCCTCATTGTGGTTAATTCAACCATTACCCATTGAGATAAATCATGATAACATTATTATTTCACTTATAGAAATTATTAATATTGAATCCACCACCTTATATATTAAAATTTTCTTTGAATTATAAGGGAACAACAACATAGATATTTGATCACCACTCCCCAAAGGAATCAATAGTCCCTATGAATGTCACAACATGAACACACCAGTAAACATAAAAATAACTCCATGAAAAATGCATGAGGTCAAACACCATAACATGGAAAGGTAGAACATGTGAAAATGAATTGGAGTGGAGAACGAACCATAATAAAAGAATAAAAATCACCTCAGATAACCATAGTTAAAACTCATGAATATGGGGATCAATCCCAAATTAAACTGATTTGAACAACTTGAAAGATAACCTATTGAAAACTAGGAGTTGGGAGAAATAAAAGTGTTCTGAGAGGAACAAATGATGAAATAATACTTATTAGCACTTTTCCAGATGCAAATTCTTGTCAAGAATAGGTTATTCACATCATGAATGGATCCATTTTAAGACCTTTTGAAAATGAATCACACATATATTATATTCCTACATTAATTAAAATTGTGAACGTCAAGTTCACATCTTCAATTTTTGAGGTAGATTCATTAAATCCAACCCCTCATAGATTTATATCATGAACAGATGGTTCATGTCGTCAATCACTCCCTATGAACTTCCCTTTCTCAGGTAGTGAATTACCATTTAGGTGTCTCTCTCATGTAATGAATAACACTTCATGCCATGAATAACTCATTATTCCATATCTGAGCTCCCAAAACCTACCAAAGCCAATCGAAGATTCTACAAAACACCTCAGAACCCAAAAACATATAAAGGAATGAGATAGAAGTATATGATACCTTATAATCCTAATATTTAATATTTGAATTACATCACAGAATTGTTAAATTTAAATATCATCTCTACTAAGTAACACTTGTAAAATCATACATAGCCTATTAAATGATCCTACATATCCTTTTTAATTGGCTTACACTTATTTATGATATTAGTTACTCTTATGTATTCCTCGTTTTATTCTTATGTATTGTGAGACATCTGTGTTGATCCTATATATCACCTGATTGCATTTATGTATTCTCTGAGTTACTATTACATATCACAGTGAAACCTTAATGTTATTAATATTTATCTCACTACTTTTCCAATATCTACCTTTGTTAGATAATAAACATTTTCTTTTCCATTTTCTATTATCTCCAACATTTTTTATACTAAAGAAAATACCACTGTTATTATTACATGTGAACTCTATCCTCTTAAACTCAAATCATAAATTCATTAATATATCTCAAATAATTTTATGACATCTAAAAATTGTCTTCATCATTATCATAATGATTCCAAAATATTTTTACAGTATATATAAATTTTTGAGTACTTAAATGTATTTACACTGCCTCAATTACATCATCTTTTCTTCAAACACATCCAACCTTTCAATGGAAATTTTTCAATCCATCATCATCAAATAAAACACCTATCTCAATTTTCAATTACCTCCTCAATCAATATCTATGTTTATTGGTCAACAAATTTAAAATTATACTTAATTTATAAGAAATGGATGATTTCTCATAATTTAATTTATGATTATTTTCCTCTAACCATCATTATCACATCAAATTATTCATAGAGATATCATATATTAAAATCACTACACTCTAAAAATTTTATAATAACAACATTAACTTCATAAGTAATGTAATATTGTCCAGTAATATGTATACATTTGTTGATATACATAGATCCTCAACTATTCTCAAACATTCTAAATGGATAATGTATCAAGTAGTAGCATCATCTCATTCTTAACCACCTTTTTCGGTTTTATATGGATGAAAAATAATCTAACAAAATAATATTTCTCACCATGGATTTTGACAACATCTCATAGACACAACCTCCTAAAGAAAGAGTTATTTATTAAATTCACATTCTATAATCAAATTAAGTTTTCCACTTATTGACAGCCTTGATTTTCCTATAGAAACCATATGAATATATTAAATGTAACAAAATTAATGCCATCCCCACAGTCTTCAACATATTCACTAATATATATATATATATATATATTAATAATTTCATGTTATACCTCAATAACCATTATCGAATTTGATTTTAACCTTCACATTCATCAAGATTTTCATCTTTCACTCAATATATATTGTCATTTTTTTGGGTAATTTAGTTTTCATTCAATATTCTCAACATATTTTGAGGTCATTTCTTATTTAAAACAATTTTAACACATCATCATCATAGATAATAACACGAATAATGATATATAGTCCATGCATATTTTCTAGGGGGATTGGTTTGGGATATATTATATTGCACACATAATAAACTTTATTTTTCACCCAAGTTGGAAGATGCTGACACTTATTGTGTAAGATGTTTTAAGGATCGATTAAGTAATTTGAAATGATATGACGTGAATATCTTCCACTGGATACATTTTTTAGAGTTTTTTAATCGATATATCATCTCTAAGATTAACGTAATTAAGGTTGGACATTTTATACAACTTATTTACTTTTTTCATAATGGTAGTGGGTAATCGGGTAGTGAGAAGAGAAGTTATGATAGTTCTGTCATGCGAAATGGTAGATAAGTTGGTTAGGGTAGAGGTTAATATCTTCCTATGAGAGGGATAACTTATGTTGATTGTTACTATTGTTTTAGGATGGGAAATCATTGATAGATTAAAAAAAATTACTAAAGGAGTGTTGGTATGATAGTTATATAGGGAACCTATAGATATTTTTTATGAGTTATTTGTAGTTATTTTATTGATCTAGTTTCGATCAAACTTATGGTTTTGGGGTGGGGTTAGAAGTGTCACAAATGAGTGGTAATTTGGGTTATTTTGATCAATCTGGAGATGGATAGAGATGTGGTTCCCAAGGGTAGGTATAGAATTTATTGTATATTTTTTCATGTAGGTTACACATATGCCTAAGGTCTGGGGTTAAGGATTAGGTCAAAACCGTACTATATATTATTCTCCTTATGTTCCTGGTAAGGGGATATCAATAGTCACAAGTGAAATCACTTTAGAATATATATTGGATTATATTTTTATTAACGTGGGTGAAGTGAATTAATTTATTTTAACATATTTTGTTAATGTACAAGGGTTATTTATTGAGTATTTAAGTATAATGATGATTATTTACATCCCCTTATGTATTTTATCTAACGATATTTAGAAGTGTATGTGATAAAAATTGTGATTAGTGATTATAGGAATATCATAGATATATTTATATAAATGATTAGTAGTTTTGATTTGATCTTCATAATATATTTCAGGAATCTCTATATAGTACACATAGACTACTATAATATGTGGTTAACATTCAGTTTTATTGAATTTGATTGTTAAAACTTCATCAAGTAATGGTATTTTTAAGTAGTTTTATTAAGAACTGTCCACTAAAATTTGGGAATGATTATATCCCAGTTCATTATTATTTCTCTTGTGAATAAAAATATTGTGGGATAATTATTCTTTATTATAATTTTTTATTGTTTTTAGGAAATTTTTCCAAAGGAATTCTTAGGATTTTATCCTAAGAGATATGTAAAGTTCATAATCTAAATAATTCCATGTGTAGTGAAAATATCCATTCATCTATACAATATGGGTCTAAAATATCTAGAGAGTTGAATTTCTAGCTAGATGTCTTTGAGGTGAAGGGATTCAATTACACAAGAATGTCCACTTACGGTGATTCTATTTAGCTTTCCAAAAATGATGATGGAAGTTTGTTCCCAGATGTCTATTGCTAAATTCTAAACCATGTTTCTATAAAAAACTCACATCGTCTTCCAATTATAGATGACATTCTCGATCATTTGATGAGAGAAAATGGTTCTGCAAGAGTGATATTGTGTTTGAATATCATCTGTTATTATGGTATTCAGTTGAAACTTCATGGACTAATTTTAAGAGTTTATTTGGAATGTATTAGTTTTTTGAGATATCTTTTTACTTAAAAAATGTGTGAGTTATATTAATAGCCCTGATGAATAATATATTTATTACATAATTGTATTCCATTATATTTAAATCCATTGATTAAATTCTAGAATACACCCAATCATGAGAGGATCATTCTTGACACCCACATATTTTATTGAGAACACTGACAGTAATTTTTCTATTCATTATGCTCTCAAAGAATCGTTTTTATATTAGATATGTTCACATGTTATGGAACATGATATTTAAGGTAGGTATATCAATGGGTCTTTGTATGGTCAAGGATAAGGTTTTTTAAGAGTTACCCAAGAATATTTTTAAGATCTGTAGCTTCCTAGGTTTTGAAGGTGAATCTAGGTGGTTCATCCAGTTCTTCTCTAGTTAAACAGCAATGATGAAGTCCCTAAAAAAGAAATGGTATAAATTTTAGTAATTTGATACTTATGAGTGATCCTTCCATGACCTAAAATGGGGGTTTGATATCTAGGATAATCATAAACATATTTTAGATGGGTAAGGAATATAAATTATATTTTGATGTATCAAAAGTTGGGCATAGAGTGGTTATGATTCAATATGGGTGGTTGTCAAAGTTGAAATCGCCTGAGTGGAACTTCCCAATGCATGATTTGTTGCCAGTGGTAATGGTGAAAATCTAGATATATTAGTATCACTGCATTTTGGGGGATTTGTTTTCATGTACTCCCACCAAAAGAGCCTTGGGAATATATTTTCAGAGTGTAGACAAAAACATAGGAATAGAAAGTGGTTTGAGTACTTGTAGTCTTTGGAAATCAATATGATATACACCCTCAGGAAGGGGAATTATTCAGTTAATAGAAAGTGAAGGAATACTTAAACTTAGGTTTTAGGATAGGTGAGTCGAGAGTGGTATCTAATAGGCCTCTTTACTGAGATGCATCTTGATGTTTAAGAGTTTTATAGAAGGGTTATCCTTATAACATTGAGGATTTCCTCCTTATTTCATGATAGAGTGAAGAAGATTCAGTTGATCGACTCTAATTGTTGAATAATGAGGGGGTGTATATATAGTATAAAGACTCCACTAGATTATACATAGAATAATTATTGGATTATATTTTTATAGAGATGATTTTTATCTCCTATAACCATTTATGATGACCTAATTTGGAATTGACGCTCCTCAAAATAGGTTGTTCACCTGGGGATAACCAAGATGTATCATAAAATTTGTAATAATAGGGGGGTTTCAGAATATTTCACCTAATATAGTAGAAATATAGGTTTTAAAGTTTGTATTTCAATGTCTATTTGCAAAAAAAAATAAAAAACAAATAAAGTGTGGATTTGGTGTTGGTTATCATAAAAATTGATGCCAAAATAAGTTCTAAGCATTGTTCTATATCAGTTTTCCAGAAAACCAATAAAAAAAATAATGGGTAAAAATTTAGGAATCATTTTCCTTAAAAACCAATTCCAAAAATATAATATGATTTTTTTTTCAATGTTATGGAAGGAAACCAATGAAAAAAATAATTTTCTTACATGTACCACATCAGTTTTAAAGAAAACTGATGCCATATATCTTTTCAAAATTATATTGGGATCTGGAATCCAAATTTTTATTTTTCTAAAAACCCTCTCACTTGACCAATGATGGATTTTAATGACTTTGATGACCCTAAAATGCCCTCAATGGATATTGATTAAATATTCCTATCAATTTTTGTCCATATTTTATTTTTAATTCTCTAGAATCTTCCATACTTTATACATATTTCTATATTTTCAAGCTCTTACGGCCAATCCACAACTTCAATTTAAGGTTTATTTTTTTAATTCTTTTTTTTTCACTTGTGTTTATTTTTGAATCTTGTAGGGTTCACTCTATAGGCACAAACTTTTATTGAGTTTCTTAGAATTCCAGTTACAATTTTCAATATTCAACTAAAAAAATATGTTTTTCTTTATTTTTTAATATAATAGATATATAATTGTTTTTATAATAATAGTTTGTAAGTTGTTATATGTTTTTGTGTTCAATTATATCTTTTATTTAATTGTTTGTTATGATAATTGTGTAAGATATATTTATATAAATTTTTCTGTATTATTTTTTATAATTCTTTGTATATTTGTTCAGAATTCAAGTTCTTTTTGGATAATAGTTTTTAAGTAAATTTTTTATGCTTATTTGTTATGATATATTTTTTAGTTATTTTATGTTATTAATGTTTTATAGTTTATGTATAATTTTAAAAGGTATTGTTTTATTTGTGAAGATAAATTATGAATATTTTTTTAATATAATTTATGTATAATTTTTTGTTATTTATTAAGATAAATCATGTATAATATGATTTGATCAATATGTATAATTATTTGTGGGGATGAAAATCATCATTTTTTTGTCTGAAAAGTTAGGTTATAAAAATTCATCACCAATCATTTTTATTGAAATATTTTTTGTTTATAATTTATCTATTTATATATATGTGTATATGTGTGTGTGTGTGTTAATATATTCACCGATTATATTTCGATATCAAGTATTAAATGGATCATAATTGGATAAATTTATGAATAAACACTAGTGAATATGAAAAATGACTTGATTATTTCTTGGAATTTTCTAGATAAAATCTTCAAAACATAGATTTGATTATATTTCCACATGTGATGTGCTTGAATATAAGAAATTTAAACTCTAGATAAGTCAAGGATCATCTCATTTTCTATGGTTGTAGCCTTAATTATACACATTGTATCATTCATGGTGAAATCACTGAAAATTCAACGTCTAATATTGATGAAAATATTCATAATGATGTATAGGTTTGGTATTGAATAATTTATTCATGATTTAGGTGTCGAAACCATCAAAAAATAGCAACTATTGAATGATTGTATTGAGTTTATGAGAAATCATTATTCTCATTTTGTAGTAAATATAAAGTATTGTCAGTGGTTTTGAGATTAGTTAACTTCAAATAAAAAATGGGTGGAGTGATAAAAAATTTCTAATTTACTTGAGATTTTAAAATAGCTACTTTCTGAAGGCAATGGGCTTCAAAATTCTAATTACAAGGATAAGAATATATTATTCCCAATGGGGTCAGGGTAAAAAACGATTGATGCTTTCCCCAATGCTTGTGATTTTTTTAGGAAATAATATGAATATTTATCAAATTTTTCTAGATGTGGGATATCATACTATAATATGGATGAAAACGTTAACCCATATTCATTCTCAGGTATTGGAATACAACCTCATGAAAAATCAATTTTGTATAATTTCTAATAATTTTATCATATAATCTCTTCATGCCATTCTGATAATTCAACTGTGATTCATTCTTAGGTACTGGAATCAAAGCTCCTGCTAAATATATTTGGTACCTTCCAATAATTCTTTATTTTAAGCATCTATTTTCAAATTCAATTAATAAAAAAATTTAATATGGAATTCGGATGAGCACATCTCTAATGGTAACTTATGTCACCCCACTGATTCCCCACAGTGAAAAAAATTTGATAAACAATTTCATAACTTTGTATGTGATGTTATAAATCTCATAATGGGATTGTGTACAAATAGAATGAATCCATATCAGAGCCTATGTATCCAACATAGTTCATGGAATATTTTTTGGTATTTTACAACTTTTCCCACATATATGTATGACGATAAAAAAATTTATGATAATATGGACGATATATCAACCAAAATAGATGGGAAATGATATTTATGTGTATCTTTCACCATTTATTGATGATTTGAAACTTCTATTGGATATGGGTGTTAATTTTTTCAATGCATACAATAAATAGTATTTTATTCTTAGTGTAATGATAATGATCACTATAATTGAATTTCCTACATATGGAAACTTATCAAAATATAGTGTGCCATGACCCACCTTCACCAAGATGAGGAAAAAGACATCAAACTACCAAACTCTTCTTTCTTTAACTTGAAGGATAGATAATGACCCCCCAGAGTCCTAACATCAATAGGCCCGAGGGTGGTGACTAGCACCCAGGGTATAAAACCACACATAATATACAAGGAATTTCCCTTTTTATAGAACAAGATCAGGAGATAATATGGTTATGTCCCAAACAACTACAAAACAAGAAAGTAAAAGTAAATCAAAAGTCAATTCCCATATGCATTTCCAAACTATACTAATAAAAAATAAAAAAATCCAAAAGAAAGTATCAAAGGAAATGAAAAGCAGCAGTGAAAACTGTCCCAATGTCTAGCCTAGTATGGTCTAGGACAGTCCCCAAAGTCTTCATAGAAACCTGAAAGGAGTTTTATATATGTAGAGTGAGTATACAGGTATAATTAGTAGGGAAACCAAAAGCTATCATGAAGAAAGTTGGGAGGCATTCTAATGCCTCGTGATAAAGTAGAGGTCACCAAAATACCCAGCAAGGAAAACTATCCACCCAGCCTCACTAAGGAACACTCCCCAAAAAACGCAAGTTAGGTAAAGTTATAGTAATATCACATCTGTATTTGGGTATCCTGCACCACTTCCCCACTAGTTATTAGGACATCCTACGCATCATACCTCCCCTATAAGTTCCACTGTAGTCCTACTTTCCCCCCAAAAACAACCTTATGGGACACCACAACAACACATCCCACCCATAGACACCTCGTCCACCACAACCATGCAAAACCATGCCCACAAAAACCTGGTCCAGAACAACCACCACCATTCTTGAGGATACCAGGGCCATAACAACCACTTTAATGCCTGAAGACACTTAGGCCTCATTCCGAATACACTTGGGAAACAAACCATCCCGCACACACATGTTCCAAACACCATAGCACAGCCTTCCCAATGAGTCATGGGCCATAATGAACCTTCATTTGTAACATCCTACCCAATGATTTTTGGGATACTTGGGAGAGGGAGCAGAAAGGGAGCTATTAACCATACAATCTTATGAATGTTTGTAAAATCACCCTCCCCCATGAAATGGGGGTGTTCGACACAAGGTTCTCAACATGAGTGGGGTGAGAATAAGAAACACAAGAACTAAATAGTATACATATAGGTAACAAATAGTCATCCTAATCTAAGGGTTCTGTAATAGACAACCGGCCCATATAGAACTGCTCTTGTTGTTATCCATACATGCACAAATACACAAAAACCACAACATGATCACAATCCACTCCTAGAAAACAGTTTCCCAATTGAACCCATTCTTGTTATCATCTTCAAGTGATCCCATTGAAAATTAATTATCCACTACCGGGAAACTAACAAGTACAACCACAAGTCAAAAAACACTGAACTAAAGGTGGAAACAGTCAAACATCAATTTAAGATTTCACATCCGGTTCTCTTGTAAGTTCACAACAACAAAAGAGATTAGTGAGATCCCTCGAAGTACTCTAACCAAACTAAGCCCCAACATACGGCCCCACATGGCCGTAGATTCATAAACTGTCAACTTCTCAACTAGAACATTACATCCCCCTTTACTTCACCCCACGAGTTATCAATCAAATCCACTACACATACCCCAGAATAGAACAAGGATTTTTTCATATTTAACCACACCATTCATTATGATCCTTCTTTCCATTTGGTTAACTAAGGTGACCACACAACGATTATTATTCATTGGGAATCCATTAAATTAATCGAGTTCACGTGGTTATCCAGTTTCCATGTTTCATCCATTCAATAATATTATTTACCAGAAAACAGAGGTTCACTGGTGTTCAGGAGAGGACCACCAACGTCCATGAGTTTCAGTGGGGATGACCCCATACAATTTATAATATAAAAAAAAGATAAATGAATATATAAAAATCAACATCGTTCACACCGCTTCTTTATTTAGTGTCTTTTTATTACCTTCTTAAAGGTTTAGTTTCATTTGAGTCCCGAGGGAAAAAATTGTCACGACCACCCCACATGATGCACAGTAAAGAGAGATGAAGGAAAGACCCCTGGATGGATGATCAATGATTGATTATTTCTCCTCGTGCCAAAAATTGGGGATATACTACTTTCATTGGAAACTCTCCAAGGAGTCCAATGTTGAGTGGGAAGGGCTCCAGCATGGCCGCATGATTTTTCTCAGAAGGAACTCTCTAGTTGCACTAAGAGAGACCAAAAGGGAAAAAGAAGATAGGATCTCAACTTAAGAAAAATCGAGATCCTAAAATCTGGGAGATAATTTCGAATTACGTAAAAGTTGAATTGTGGATCTACCATGCGGTTGGGTGGTTTCACACGTTGGTATTAATTGATATTTAATAATTATCCTTGGATATGGTGGAGATAATGGCAGTGAGTTAATAGATTTCCTTTAAGTGGAGAAAAAAGTGCAACAGGAGAGAAACTATAAAACAATTCATGGGTGTCACACCAAGGAAAAAGGCCACAAGTTTTGGTAATTCAAGGTTCTCCCGACTATAGGGGGTTTAAAACATATTTTGATGGATTTAAATGTATTTGAAAGGGGTATTAAAACACGTTTACATCAAAAGATACATTACAGGGGAAAAACTATAATGTTTTGGAAAAAATGGGAATGTCACACTATTAGGTGAGGCACCATCGCCCTGACATCGTCTCCCTAGAACTGATGTTGATTGGTGCTACAGAATACCCGTCGGTGCCACTGATTCCCATCAATTCCACTGGCGCCCATCAGTTCCACTATTCATTCAATCGAAATTTTGGAAAACTTCTTAATGAGTCACTGATAGTCCCCAGGTTTTCCCAGTCACTAGAAATTTTGAAAAGTAATGGACCAAGAGGGTCCAGTCCATTACATCAGATACCACTCAATCCATTATCATACATGATAATTCAAGAGTAAACCCAAATAAAAGAGAGGTGTTTGAATAAGCCCCTCGTAAGATTCCTCTCAGGGATAACCCACTTTAGAGTTGTTCAAAATCCAGAACAAACCTCGATATCTTACAACACCTCTCCCTAATCTATCTCCTAAACAACTATGGATACACTACCACCCTTATCCCACAAGTAACCATACAAACATATAAAGGTCCCACCATCCACACATATGGGTTAGGAAGTCCTTTCCCCCATGTCAAGATACTATCTACTTTGGGCGGCACTGACTCATCCACACATGGTAAAATGCATCCACCATAATGCGTCTTGATTAGGAATCAGGTCCTCCCCTCCCCATAGTGAGGACTTTACACACATTCACACAATAAGGAAAACATCTCATATCAAGAAATAAAGTTAAAGCATTATAACATAACAAAAGGACAAGGAAAACACAAGATCAAAACTCAAAACAGCTATGGGTACTAGGAACACATGTGTTCCCCCATTCCCAAGTACTCTCCTCAAGGCCACCATGCCTCTAGAACTCCTTAACCAAAATAATGGTCCACCCACAAAGCACCTTATCCTCACGATCCTCAATACTCAATGATCTCTCCACGATCATCACATTGTTCTCGATATTCATCTCTCCCCAGGCGAGGACGTCTAAACCATCTTGTAGATACCAACGGAGCTGAGACACATGGAAGATGTTTTGGGCCCTCTATAGCAATGGTGGTAGTTCCAGCTAATATTCCACTTCACCGGCCCATTGCAACACCTCAAAGGGTCTGACGAACATGGGATAAATCTTATTCCCCCTGCCAAACCTCGGCTTCCCACACCGAGGGAAGACCATTGGGAACACATGATCCCCAACCTCGAACTACAAGGGTCTCCTCCTATGATCGACATATGACTTCTGCGGGTCCTGAGCCGCCTTCATCCTCTCACGCACATGATGAACCATCTCTGCCATGTTTTTCAATTCCTCTGGGCCATGAAAACTTGCCTCCCCAACCTTGTCCCAGTACATAGGTGCATTACATGGCCTTCCATAGAAGTCTTCAAATGGATCCATTCTCATGGTAGAGTGATAGCTGTTGTTGTAGGAAAATTCTACCGTAGGAACGTGTCGTACCCATGATCCCCTGAAGTCCAAAACATGTGCTCGCAGCATATATTCCATTGTCTAGGTGGTTCTCTCTATCTTCCCATCTATCTGAGGGTAATATAAGTGCTAATGAATTGATGGGTGCCAAAAGAATGTTGTAATCCCTTCCAGAATCCTGATGTAAAGCGTGTATCCCAATCTGAAATGATGGTTATGGTAACTCCATGTAGCCGCACAATATTACCCATATACTTCCGTTCCAAGGAATCCACTACGCTTAACTCCTTAATTTCTAAGAAGTGAGCTAATTTCTTTAACTGATCTTCCATTACCTAGATGGCATCAGAGCCTCCCTCATCTCTGGGTATCCCTGTGACAAGATCTATCAATATGTCATCCCACTTCCACTCGGGAACGTCTAAGGGCTGTATTAGACCCCCTAGAAAAAAATTCTCATCCATCACCTACTGACACACGAGGAACTTTTCCACAAACTCTGGCACTTACCACTTCACCCCAGGCCACCAAAACTGACCTCTCAAGCCTTGGTACATCTTGGAAACTTTTAGGTATACCACCAGGGGTGATTTATGGAATGCACTTAGAACTGTCTCACACATTACCATAGTGAAAAATAGCATTCCATGAAACACCAGCTGATTCTGACCATCTTTCAACCATCCTTTTAGAGCATCACCTCGGCTAACACAATCACGCATCACTTCAGCCTCTAAGTCTCCCCACTGAGAATCCTACACTTTCTATACCAAAGAAGACTGCACTATCATCTGAAATATACATCCTCTACCATCATCCATCCCTGTATCTAGAAGCAAGGTATCTAACTCCTCCATTTTTTTCCATGCATCTTCTAACACCCGAACGACATCCCTATAAGACGTCTTTATAAAGGAATCATCCATCATGTTCCCCTTTCCTGAGGTGTAGGAGATCTCGAAGTTGTAGCCCTAAAAAACTCCATCCACCTCAGCTGTAACAAGTTCAAGTCTTTCTAGGAGAATAGATACCTCAATATCTTGTGATCTGGAAGGACCACGAAGCATTCCCCATTGATGTAATGCTGCCACAATTTCAGTGCAAACACAACCACTGCAATCTCTAGGTCGTGGGTGGAAGAGTTATTTTCAGTAGGATGTAACGTCCTAGACCCAGAAGAGATCACTCCATATTGCTGCATCATCACGCACCCCAATCCTAGACTGGAAGCATCAAAGAAGACTTAAAACACTACCCCTTCCTCGGGCAACCTCAGTATTGGAGAAATGACCATTTTTTCCTTCAGATAACTGAAGGATGCCTAGCACTACTCACTCCAAATGAAAGCCTCAGGTTTCTTGGTCAAGGCTGTCAATGGCACTGAAACTCAAGAGAATTTTGGAATGAACCTCTGATAGCAACCTTCCAGACCCAGAAAACTGAAAACCTCTACCACTTTCATGGGTACTACCTAAAAAACCACATCGACCTTTGATGGGATCATTTCTATTTTATGCTGGGAAACCACGTTCCCAAGGAAGTTCATCTCTTGTGCCTAGTCCTTTCACTTGGACAACTTCTCGTAGTATTGGTGGTGTTGGAGGACTTCCAAAACTATCCTCAATTGATCGGTGTGATCCTCCACTGATCTTGAGTAGATATGGATTTCGTCGATGAACACGACTACAAACTAGTCTAGATATTCATAGAAAATAGAGTTCATGAACCCCATGAACATGGAGGATGTGTTCTTAATGCCTAACAGCATGAAAATAAACACAGACTTCCCATATCTGCACCTGAAAGAAGTCTTAGAGATTACACCCTCTTTCACCCACAACTGGTGATATCCCGATCGCAGGTTGATCTTATAGAACCAACCTACACCCTTCAACTAGTCAAAAAATCGTCAATCAATGGGAGTGGGTAACAGTTCTTGATCTTAACCTAATTCAGTATTTGGTGGTTTATTCATAGCCTAAGACCATTGTGTGCCTTATTCAAAAAAATCACTGGAGCACCCCATGGTGACATGCTTTTTCAGATAAAACCATTCGTCATCAGTTCATCAATCTAGATCTGCAACTCCCACTACTCAAATGGCGCCATTTGATAGGGCCATCAAAATCAGACAGGACCCTTATTGTAAGTTTATCATGAACTCAACATCACATCGAGGGGGTATAGTCCCCACCTCTATAAGGAAGAAGTATAGGAACTCAGTGACAATCTCCGGAACTTCCACCATCTCTGAGGCTGATGGTTCCAATGACAACTCTGCTCGAATGAAAAGAAGGGGCTCCACATACTCGATACCATCCTAGAAACTCTACTCGCTGATGAAAGATAAACATTGGCTTCTCGTATTTGAGAAAATGACCCTTCTCCAGAAGGAGTCGATAATAGCATGCACAAAAAATAGCCAGTCAATGCCTAGGATGACATCGTATGGCTTCATTCGTAGTAGAATGAGATCCCCACTAGACTGATGTGGAAAAAACCTCAATCTTATTTCTCAACAAACATCAAACAAGATGTTTTGATCTCCAAATAGCTTACATAATATAAAGGGTATGGAGAGTATCTCTATATCTATACCAAAGGAATGGGCTAGACCGGATGGAAAAAAGGAGTGTTAAGCTATTAAATAAAAGAAGGAAAATGCAAGAGTACTAAACACACCCAACTCCTCTTCTTGTTAGCTATCTATCACCACCCCGACCATGCCTTGTTTGAGGTCCCTAAGGATCTCCCTGAGGTCGGCCACCTCTTCCACGATCCACCCTCAGTGGATTGGGATGTCACTACCCCTGCTGCTATTGCTATTACTGAAAAGGTCTTACTGGAAACTATTGTTGATGAGGTGGCTGATGAACCTGTACACCTCCACTATACTACACATAGTCCAGAAATTGATTTTTTATATGTCCATGCATTCCAATGATAAAGCACCTCAGTCCAAGGCTCGTAGAGAAATGGCGAGGACTGGGAGACTGAAACTAGAACTTCTAGGGCCTGATCCCCATCAGCCGAAACATGGATGCCCTGATGCTGGATTCCTGATACTAATGGATTTCCCCTTCTATGATTTCAAGTGGATCTCCTCACGTGGAACACTTCCTAGCATGAGAATTATCTCCACCACTTTATCCTTCTTCTGAACCTCCATGTATGTCGGTAAAGTGAATGGATTACCACTGTATTATAGGGAATCCTGGTCTACCTCCTCAGAGCACCATTCCCATGATTCATTTTCCAAGAAGTGGTCTAGAGAGAAACGAAGGAGATATTTGAATTTTATCCCCAACTCTCTCACTATCATACTCCCTTTCTGAAGGGAGAGAAGTTCCTGCCTCTTCTCATCCTTCATCGTGGAAGAAAATAATTCTGCCCGAAACTCCCTCATGAAGTTACTCCACGAAACATAAACCTCTTCCTTCACCCCGAGATAGTGTGTCCACCACTGATGCACCAATCCAAAACTATGGCTTATATATAGAGGAACCCATTACCCATTCGGATCCTAAATCAAGCTAAAATCTATCACCAAATCATCGATCCATCTCTCTGTCTCCATTTCTGAGATGCTACACCCGTACTTCTCAAGGGATTTCCACTGAAGGGCATGAAGAGTCTTCTGAAATTGGTCATCATGCTTCTCTCATTCAGTTCTCTACTAATTGGTCATATCCTCTTGTTGGGCCTCGATCATCGGTACTGCTCATTGATGTTTTCTTGGTGGCATAGCTATAAAGAAAACAAGTAATTCCTAATCCCAAGTAATGTGGAATATTTATTTTAAATTTTTCTTTAACCTTTTATTTATTTCATGTTACCAAAACACACATAACACAAAAGAAAACATGTAATAATGATTCATGTACCTTTACTAGGGTCTCTACCCTAAAATTAGTGTAGCCTCACTGGGTCGTTCGGTAGGTCCTGAGTCCTTACATCAGATAATAGGGGGCCCTAAAATCTTATGTCCTAGCTAGTCTTCTATGGAATATTTCACACACCATGATTTACTAACACTATTTCCATACCATCCCATGCAATCCTCCCTATTCCTAACTCTGAAATCCATCCTATATCTCAACCATCACCTCTAATACCATTCATTGATGACCCGCCTTCACTAAGATGAGGAAAAGTACAAAAAACTGTCAGACCATTCCTTATTCAAGTTGAAGGAGAGATAATGACCTATGGGTCCCGCCTTCAATAGGCCCCGTAGTGGAAACTAGAACCAATTGTATAGAATCACATATAATTTAGAAGGAATTAACCTTTTTATAGAACAAGATTAAAAGATAATATGGTAAACTACTAAACAACACAAAAAGTTGAATGTAAAATTAAAGCCAAAATCCATTCCCATATGCATGTCCAAAATATTTTGATACAAAATATGAGAAAATCTCCAAAAGAATGTAACAAAAGAAAAGAAAATAAGGAGAAACAATAGTCATGAATTCTCGGCTAGTATGGTCTAGCATGGTCCCCAATGTCCTCCTGGAAACCTGAAATCAATTTCATATACGTAGGGTTAGTATAAAGGTATACTCAGTAGGGATACCAAAAGCTCTCATGCACAAGTGGGGAGGTATTGTAATACCCCATGAGAAAGTAGAGGTAACTAAAACACCCAGCAAGGTAAACTATCCACCCAGCCTCACCAAGACACACTCCCCAAATAACGCAAGTTAGGTAATGTAATAGTAATAGGATATCCATATTTGGGTACCCCACACCGCTTCCCAACTAGTTATTAGGACATCATATGCATCAAACCTCCCCCACGAGTTCCATTGTGGTCCCACTTGCACCCCAACAACAACCTTATAGGCCACCACAACCACGCATCCCACCAGAAAACACCTTGGCCACCATAAACATGAATAACCATGCTCACAGACACCTGGTCCAGAACAACCACTACCACACCTGAATACACCAGGTCCGGAACAACCACTCTTACACCTAAAAACACCTAGGACTCGTCCATAAGACACTTGGGAAACAAACATTCCTGCACACACATGGTAAAAACACCATTGCATGGCTTTCCCAAAGATTCTATGGCCATAATGATCCTTAGGTCATCACATCCACCCTGAAGAGTCTTGGAAATCCTGAGAGAGGGAGATGAAAATGATTTGATAGCCATCCACTCTTATTAATGTGGGTAAAACACCCTCCACTTTGAAATGGGGGTGTTTTTCCCAAAGTTCTCAACATGGGTGGGGTGAAAATAAGAAACACAAAAACAAAATACTATATATATAGGTAATCAACACTCATCCCAACCTAAGGGTTTCAAAACAGAAAACCAGCCCATATACAACTTCTCTTTCTACTATCCCTACATGAACAAATACACAACAACCCCAACTAGATCACAACCCACTCCTAGAAAATAGTTTCCCCATCAAAAACATTCTTATTATCGTGTTCAAGTGATGCCATTGAAAAATAATTCTCCACTACCATGAAACTAACACAAAAAACCACTAGTCAAAAAAAGCTAAACTAAAGGAGGAAATGTCCAATTAGGAATTTAAGCATTCACACCCAGTTCTCATGAAAGGTCAAAACAGAAAAAGGGATCTGTGAGATCCCTCAAAGTATTAGAACCAAACCAAGCCCCAACATGTGGCCCCACATGGCCTTAGATTCAAAATCTGACAACTTCTCAACCAGAACATTCCATCCCCCTCTACATCACCCCACACGGTATAAAAGCAAATCCACCACACATATCCCAGAATAGAACAAGGAAATTTTCATATTTAACCACACCATTCATTAAGTTCATTATTTCTATTTGGTTAACCAGGGTGATAACACAAGGATTATTATTCATTTTTCATCCATTTAATTAACTGATTATACATTATTAACTAGCTTCCATGTTATATCCATTCAACCATAGCATTTCCCAGAAAATAGAGGTTCATTAGTGTGAAATAAAGGACTACCAATGGCCACAATTTTTAGTGGGCATAACCCCATACAATTCATAACCAAAAAATAAAAATAAAAGATTACATCAACATCATCATCATTCACACCAATTTATTCTTTAGAGTATGTTTATTACCTTCATAATGGTTTGATTTCATCTACGTCATGATGGAAAACATTATAACACCCTCCCTGCATGACACATGGTAAAGAGAGATAAAGTGATGTCCCCTACCTAGATGATCAACAATTTAATTTTTCTCCTCACACCAAGAATTGGGGATGCGCGACTTGCAGAGGAAGAACTCTGAGGACTCCAAGGCTGAGAGGGATGGGCTCTAGAACAAGTGCATGATTTGTCTCTAAAGGAAGCCTCCAAGTTTAGTAATAGAGGCTAGAAGGAAAAAACGAAAAGAGGATCTCAGATTAAGAAAAGGACATATCCTAAAATTAGGGAGACAGTTTTGAATAACTTAAAAGTCAGATAATGTCTTGACCACGTGGATGGGATGTTTTACATGTTGGAATTAATTGATATTTAATAATTCTCCACAATGATGGTGGAGATAATGGATGTGAGTTAATAGATTTCCATTAAGTATAGAAAAACATGTAACAAGGGAGAAACTATAAAACACGTCAAGGGTGTGACACCGAGGCAAAAGGTCACACATTTTGGTAACTCAAGGTTTTCCCAACTTTTGTGGGTTTAAAACATATTTCAATGGCTTTAAATAGTTTTTAAACATGAATTAAATCACATTTACGTCAAATGATACATTACTAGGGAAAAACAAGATGGTTTTTGAAAAAAAAAGGAATGACTCACAGTTAGGTGAGGCACCGTCGCCTTGGCACAATCACCCTGGCACTGATGCCGATTGGTGCTACAGACGACCCATCAATGCTACCGACGCCCTTCAGTTCCACTAATTCCAATTGGTGGTACTGATTCCGATAAATGGTACTGATGCCCATCAGTGCCACTGACACCCATCAGTGCCACCGATGCCCATCACTGCCACCGTTCATTCAACCCAAATTTTTGAAATCACCTTAATGAGTCACTTATGGCCCCTAGGTTTGCCCATTCACTAGAAAATTTTCAAAGTAATGGACCAGGAGGGTTTGGACCACTACACAGTGTTAAGGGATACAAATCATGTCCAATTTGTGAAGAAGAGACTTTATTTTTTCAAATTTATAACAGTAGAAATAATGCATAAATGGGACATCGAATATTTTTTCCACTTGATCATCATTATTGTAGATTAAAAAAATAATTTACTGGTTTATAGGAATATAATCTTCTTCCATGGCCATTGTTGGCTGAAGAATATTATGACAAGGTTAAAAATGTTGATTCGACATTTGGAATGAAAAAAATTTCTAGTCTTCAAAAAAATATCTAGAATAAACAATCTGTATTTTTCAAACTACTTTATTTTTTATTTTTAGAGATAAAACATAACATTAATGCTATTAATGTTGAGAAAAACATATGTGAAAATTTGATTGGAACATTTTTAAACATAAAAGGAAATAAAGAAATATGGATTTCATACTATATTTTACTTGATATCAATGTAAATACAATTAGATTTATCACCCACTATGAAAGGAATCATAACATATTTAACTCTCTATTTTTTCATATTTAAGAAAGATTGAGATGATGAATTTATGTCAGCATATTTATGGTATTAAAGTACCAAGTGGTTATTTCTAAAATGTGAATAATTTGGTGTCATTGAAGGATTTAAAATTAATTGGTATGGAATCTCATGATTTTAATTTATTGATACAACAAGTTCTACTAGTCACACTATGTGGTGTATTGTAGACTGCAGTTAAGAAGACTATTATCAGGTTATATAACATTTTTAAATACATTTGTATCAAATTTGTTGATCAAAATTTGTTTTATGTGTTGGATAATAAATTTGACCTTATTCTTTTTATATTAGAAATGGATTTCCCACCTACATTTTTTGATATAATGGTTCATCTGGTGATTCATTTGGTTCATGACATGATAATATGTGGGTCTGTTTATTAAAGATGGATGTATCCTTTTAAAAGATATGTGAAAATTATGAAGGGATATGTTAAAATTACATATCGACCAGAGAACTCTATTGTTGAAAATTATGTATCAGAAGAGTTGATTAAGTTATGTTCTGATTATTTGTATGATGTGAAGCATATTGGTCTCCCTATTTTTGCCATATGACAGTTGATAGGGTAGTGGTATTCGAGGCTTAATGGTAAAGTTCATTCCAGGTGATGAAGTGCTGCAATCACATTTATAAATTTTGAACAACACACATGAGGTTCAATAATATATATCATCATATATTTCTTAATTAATGTTTTGATATCCAAAATAAAATAAAAAGTGGTTGATAATTAAGTATAAAAATACATTAGTTTCATGGTTTAAAGATAAATTCAATCCATATATATCTGCATTAGAAACAATGAAATGGTTGATTGGTGTTTCATCTATTAATGTGATCAGATGGTTTGGTTTTGATATAAATGGGTACACATTTTACACACAAAAAAATGGATGATAATTGGTCTTTCCAAAAATAGTGATGTAATGGTCATCATTGAAGCACTTCATTTTTCAAGTATCGAAGATAAAAACCATATTTCTACATCAACACTATATTTTGGAGTTCATGAATACATATTGGATATTTATTATATTAAATTTCGAGTCACCATGTTTAAGTGTAATTCGGTATTATGTAAGAGTGGTGCTAAACACATTGAGTATGGGTTTTAAATGGTTGATTTGAAAATATTTTGCTTCAATGTGAAACCATTTATCATGGACACGCATGAAAAACAAATATTTTATGTCACTGATTCATCAAATGATCATTGTTCTATCATTTTTCAAAGTAAAAGAATCCATTTCGCTGATGATAATGTTGATGACAATGATTTTATTGATTTATACAAGGAATATTTTTCAATTACATGATTTTCAGATAACGATGACTATAACATAGACATAGTACATGCATTTTGAAATGATAATGTTGAAGGGATATGGGAAAACACTAAATTACTCTCATGATTAATTTGAAAATTATTTACATTATTTTTATTTTTAGAAATTTAAATGTATACAAAATATATTATTTAATAAATATTGGATATTTAAATTTATAAATTCTTCTATAATTTTATATGAAATGTTTATATTTAATATTTTACCTTCTATATTTTTTTCTTGAGAATCATAACATCATTATTTTTTTCTTTAACTTACACATGTGTTCCCTTTTTTAAATACCTATTTCTGTTTTCTAATTTTATAATTATTCAATTGGATAATAATATGTAGTTCCATACTGATTTAATTACAATTCCCCATTTCAATAAAGGATATAGATACATAGATAGAGGAATATATATCAAGGTATTTACCTTTTTTCATATGATTAAATATCTATTAAAGTAATTATTTAATGAAAAAAACTTTTAATTTTCAAAATATAACTGCATGACTATTGATGAGACTTCAGTTGTGGAGTACTCTTCTTTTAATATTACGAAATCAATTTCTCAAATTTGTAAATGTGGAATTACACATTTAGAAAAACTCTTACTTTCACATGGAGATGAGTGATTACATATTACTTTTGATGATGATAATTATTTAACTGGACCAAAATTAAACACAATTTATAAATTAATCTCCAAGAATAGTTGTTCTAAGATTAGCATTTTATATCTTATTTGGAAGGTCAATGATGATATGGGGAAATATTAGATTTTGGAAGCCGTAATGGTAAAATATCGCAATTGATTTATTTTATCCTATTTTTTTAATATGATATATTTTAAATGAATTATTTGTATTTTATTAAATTATATATTACATTCAATTTTCAAGAAACGAAAGAAATTAAGAATAGATGTCTTACTTTGGTGGTGGTTCGATAGAGAAATTTAAAAATGAAGTTGACAAAGAATATTTTTCTAAAGGAGACAAAATGAAAACCCAATCCTCAAGTATAAGTTTATTGATGTGTATACATGGAATAAATTTGTTTACATCCACCATGTTGAAGACTTTATAGTATTATAATTAGATTATATTGAAAATTTTCACATATATATATACCTATATAATTATTAGCTTAATTTTTGTATAACAGACCTCTAGGAAGTCCCATCAAGACATCTAGTTGTGGAATATATACCCTCATACTTTATCACGTGGAGTGTAACATTGATTGGGGAAAAATGATTGATGAAAAGTTTGAAGCATTAAGATCTCACACCACAAGTAGTTCTGATGAGGTCATGTTTGTTCCTCCATCTCCCCTCACTCGACATGAAAAATGGGAAAGAGTAAGAAGAAGAAGAAAAAAAAAGTATCATATAGTGAATTCTAAGGAAGTGGCTGAAATATTATAAGTAAATGTTATTTATTTATCATGAATTTTTATATTTAATAAATTAAAAACACTAATATAACATTTTTATTTTTCATTTTAGGAAGAACTTCAAGAGCAAGGGACATAAAGCTATTTTATCCCTTAGGGTAGTATTAGACATCCTAGACTATGCTTTAAGAATACTAGAACACCCTGGTAGCATAAGAGGATGTTAGGTGGGTGTTAGTATTTGAAAATTTATCATTCATTAGATTAATAAATCAAGAGACCAAGAAATCAAATATTTAAAAGCTAAGCTGAAATATATGAAACATTCCATGGGCAATCAAATTCAATCCGTTTTTAGGGTATGTTGGAACAATTGATGATACAGTCACAGAATGTACAGCCTTCCAAACCTATCCAACCAATCCAGATGGCTTTGTAGCCTATAAATCTATGCCCATCGAACCACATTACCCATCCTTCCTACTCAGATCTTCTACCTCCTTGCTCAAAACCAACCGTATAATATGATTTGTATGCTTGAGATCCTTATATAAATATTTTACCATTAGGAATCATGCATTTTTTAGGAATATGTACATCACCATCCTATGCATATGGGTCATGATAGAGTATTAGTACTTGATATTATTTATCCTAATACTCTACTACCATTTCTTACTTATGAGGTTACCGTTGTTGGGGATTGTCTGGGTCATTGTTTACATTTCCCATCTGGCCATATTTATTATCATTCATCTGAGGTATTCATTTTTTTATATTAATTACATCTGAATTAAAGTTACTTATAATTTTTTCTAACATTTAACTCATATAGGAGTATCTAAAAGAAAAATAAATGGCACAAATGAAACAAAAGGTTCAAGAACAAACAATTTTAGATACTACTAATATTTATAATAGGATACAAAGATTATATCAGGATTATTCTTCCTTTTTTAGTATCTATGATTTTTGGATGATGTCTAATATATGGAGAAGATACTATCCATTGGGAATATTTAGAAAATATATAATGGATCAAATTGATTTTGAAGAGCTCAACATGAACGTGTTGCAGTTGTTTTCCATGTAAGTAAATTGATATGTCAATTTTTATTTCTCTAATAAAATATGATTTAAATTAAGTATATTACTTTTTTAATTAGGTATCTACTCCCGATTCTTATACAAAATGACACCATAAGAATTTATGGTTTTATATACCCCGAATTAATTTTCATGGTTATTCAATATGTGAATAATCCTAATAGAATGGAAAATATATGTGACTTGTTATTACAGACATATATTGGGTGTTGATTTTTTACATTTCATGATGGGTAAGAACACAAAAATAATTATGAACTAATGGTCATTATAATTTCATTAATTGAAACTTTCTGTATTGTAAGGGAATTAGATGTTAGGAATATTCTTCCAAAGTGAATTCACCTTATATTGGTTTTTCCCTTTACTAGGTGGTGTTCATAAGAAAATACCACCTTATTAGAAAAGTAAGTTTTATTATTTTTTATAAGATCATTATATTTAACTCTTATTGTATATAGAAGTATTACTAGTTGGTATATATAAAAATTCAGGTCATTGAAAAAAATTAAACAAGATCACATGTCGATAAACAGTCCAAATTGAATCCAATATGTGAAAGTGATGATAATTATTTTTTATATTATATATTATTCATAATATATATATATATATTGGTTTTTGTTATCGAGTTAATTTTTTAAAACCAAAGTCTCATCATCAACAAATAAATTTTCAATGAGGTTATTTTGTTCCATAATTCATGTATACGATAATCACAATTGGGGTAACTACTAACATTGATAAGGTTAGTTATATTAATTATTTTATATTTTCTATCATAGTATTATATTTTTTTATTCTCATATCATTTAAGGTTATTGTATACATTCAATGATGTAAACTCATATATGTTAAATTAATTTACCCATCTTCGATCTTTTTTTGGAACTATTTGTTAAGTATGATTATGATTTTAGACATGTATATTCTAATGTTTATGATTAACATTACATTTTATTAATAACATGTGTTTGAAAAACTAATTCTTTAGTTATAATTGGTGTTTTAACAAATTGATATCAAACAAATGCTTTAACAATAACCAACAATGATCATGTTGAAAATTTTAGGTATGTATTTTTTAATTCTACATTATAATAAAAATGTGTATATATTTTTTGATTAAATCGATAAAATTATGTATGTTTTTATAGTTTTTTATTCAATGATACATGTTTGTTGATTTTTGTATATTTGTTTCTTTTATAGGGATTCTGATGATTTTGGAGGAATAATATTCAAAATTATTTTAAAAAATTTAACTTTTGAGATCGATTTTTATGAAAATAGATGCCAAGAACCTTGTTTTTTACATCACCTTTATAGACATCGGTAAAAAACCAACATCAAAATTGAAAAAAAAAACGACGTTAAATCATTTTTTCACTAGTACTATCAAAAAGTAATGTGTTATCACCGGATATCGATGGGTGCTCTTTAACCTATACACATTTCTAAGAGGAAATGGGATGATGTGATGATGTATTATGATAGAGTTTATAAGGATTCCTCAATATAGTGAAGAAAAGTTGGTAATTATTTATCTCCGGAAAAAATATTTCACATTTCCTACCAACAATAGAGACCCGTTCTATAATAAGAATGAATGGATATATACTTAGGAGATAATATAGTTAGATGGTGTGTCGAGGAGTTTGATATCATATCCATATATCTGATTTCTGTCTCCGTTATACTAGGGTTTTTTTAATAAAATATATCCTCATGTGTGTTTTATCATATTATACCATGTTGAGACTGATGGGTGTTATAATTTTACTATTCCAATTCTAGAGGACATGATTTAAGCATATATCTGGTAGATCATTGGAGATATATCTAACATTTATTAGTTTATCTATAATAATATTTTTCATCATTTGATTCAAAATTAACCTTTTAAATCATATTATAGAAGGTATTTTAGGTTAAATCTTTGTAGGATAGAGGTAAGAGAGGATTTTATTATTGTGCAGATTAATATTTTGTGACTGCTCAAAGTAGTCACAGATCATACATAGACTAAAAATTCCATCATCTATAATTTGAGTTAGGAATCTAGATAATCTTTATAATATCACCACACGTGGGGAATATAAATAAATATAGATTGGGGAAGTTATAATGTAACACCCCCACCCTAGAAACATAGAGCCGGTGGATAATTTTATTACATTGGAATGATTAAAAGGAATCAAATACCAATGGACCGATCAGTTTTGCACTATTTAATAAATTGGATTCAAACATGGAACCCAATTAACCTTGGGATAAGAAAACGACATATAATACATAATAAAATCTAATTAACTGCATCCTTGAAAACACAATAAATGATCACTTCTACATAACCTTGGGAAGGAAAACATGAAAGGGGTGATCTCAAATGATCAGTAAAGGTTAAATTTAGTGGAAGCATGAAAGAATAATAATTTAATCATAACCAATTATACATAATCAATATGTCATGGTGAATAATTAAAAAACGCATGTTGTTAATAAAATGAGAAAGAAAATTCATCATAGATTTTTACATAGTGAATCCCTCATGGAAAGTAACAATTGAATTATGAATAAAGATAATGATTATTATTTGGATTTCACGTATCTATAATATGAACCACTATACCATCAAAATGGTTTAGGTTTATGGATAGAAACCCATTTGATTAGGTTTTATAAACAAACTCAAAGGTTATGTCACCAACTGATTTGTCTCATGAAACTTATCGATACATCATGGGGCTATAGTGTACTTTCTCATCACTTCATGTCCAAATAATTATTATAAAATTGTTTAATTACATAACAATGTTCCTTATAAATTTCAATATTGAGTATATGATATGGATTCATCAATATTTTCATAATTAAAACAACATTCCAACTAAACACCATATGTAAATGGGTATATGGCTATGAAAATAATCATATCCATCATAAAATAATATGGTTATTTAATAATAATGTAATTTCAAATGAAAAATTCTCTCTGAGGAGATATAGATACACCACATAAAAATGATTATATTCGCAATACCAAGTAAGTCTCAACTAAATGGAAATTGAGATGATGTCCCTTAGCACATCGTAATCTGTCAAATCAAATGACCAAAAGTTAATAATCATTAAATTTATAATTTAATATCATGAATATAAAGAGAATAATTATATTATATATCAAGTGGCAGCATACATACACCACAAACCATAAATAAGTAGCAAACAATGTAAAAATCACAGAAATAAAAGTGATATTAGAAACCCCTTACCTTATGCCCAAGTCTGTTCTTCACTTTATCTTAATTTCCTGAATATTTAGATTAAACACATAAATTAATTAATTAATTACCTCATATAAATTTATTTTATTTATTATAATTTTATTAAGTTTATTGATGGCCTTTTGGATGAGTTATAAGATATAAATTTATCACTCGAGAGCATTTGTTTCCTTGGTTCTGATGATCGACATACTTATGTATGAGTATAGAAATTCATGTGGAATGGATATAATTATATAGAATTTAATTTTTATATTATTAATTAACATATAGAAGTTTAAATGGTTATTTATATCATTCGGTTACATTGTACTAGGATGAATCATTTGATAAGTGATTTAGTGATAATCGTTTAGATTTTTACGGCGGTTACTGATCATACCAAATTCATTTTGTTTTATGATTTAATATTATTTAAATATGTTACTTATAAAACATAAAAATGGTTATATTAAAAATTTAAAATATTTATCAATCATTAAGATTATTTTTTGAAAATATTTTAAGAATAATTTGAATAATGAAACTTCATCGTCTATGATGGTTGAAAATTGGCACCTCCTGGAAGATGATTTAGTTTATAAAATAAAATTGGGAGAGTAAGGAGATTGAAAATTGTTATTACAATGAAATGATATAATTAAAAAATATAGATGATACTAGATATATAATTATTAATTGGACCTATTAGGTTAGTATATAATAAGAAAATAAGATAGATTGAAATGAAATTAAAAGAAAAAGGAAGAGGATTTACCTCCTGAAATAACAACATTGAGAACCTCTTTAAGGGATAGGGTTTTGGTATTTTGGAAAGACTAAGGGATCATGGATGTGTGTAGGGACTAGAAAATAGTATTTTTTCAGAACTTTTACAATATTATAGTATTTTAGGAGTGAGTATAATAGTGGGTGAGGGTTGGTTTTTATAGTGCAGGAGATGAGTGATTTCTCAATATTTTAATCATTATTTTATTATTTTGCTCAAGACAAGAAATAGCATTGAATCTTGTGAAAAAAACCATAATAAGTACATTTTTTTCTGTCCAATGGCCATTTACATCATCTATGACTCAATAATGATGCATAAATTCATTTATTTAGCATATTTTGTAAATTATCAAATTTCACTATTTTACAAAAATTCAAGTATTTCAGAAAAATTGAACAAATTTACCATAACCATTTTTTGACATGTAGAATCTATAAATTAAATCACTTTTATGAAAATAATTTTCTAAATATGAAAATTTTAATTTTTAATTAAAATCATTTTCTACTAAAAAAATACCGATTTTAAAAAAACAACGGATTTTATAACAACCTAAAAAATTATCTATAGTCTCATTAGATTATCCTAAAATCATAAGAAAAAAATATTTATTTTGGAATACATTTTATGAAAATGAATATTATTTTAAATAAATTTATTATCTATAAAATTATATTTAAATATTTATTTCTCACAAAAATACCAACACTTAATTATTAATTTTTGAAATATTCATATTGATTTATAAGGTGCCTAAATTAAGATTTATACTTTCATGGGTGAGGTTAATATTAAAAACGTTAATATTTCAATTAATTACTATTCATATGGTTAAAATTACTATTCAAAAGGTTATGTTATCATTCATAAGGGTACAATACTATTCACCCAAAATAAGTTGATCATATCGGACTCTAAATAACTTACTGAACACAATCATGTATGTCTATTTTAAAAAATTAAAATAACAAAAGAGGAAAATTTATTCTTAATGGAAAGGTTATAATGATCACCTATAAACAATGAAGTGTTGTTTCATAGAGACTCAGTGTTGCATGAATTTTAAGCTATCTATTAATTGAAATTTTTTAATAAGAAACATACCATGAAATATTGGGGTGTTATATTATTCCCTCCTCCAGAAATTTGATCCTAAAAATTTTTCATGTATATACCTCTCTAAAAATATGTTTTTGGTTACTCTTCATAACATCCTCTAGTTACCATGTTGCATCCCCCATTTTTTGGTTTCTCCAAAGAACCTTTACCAGTCGATTTGTCTAATTTCTCAATACTTTCTCTCTTGTGTCGAGAATCTTGATAGTTTCATCACAGTATGAAAATTAATGTTCATGTTCTATTTCATCATAGGTGAGTATATGTGTTGGGTATGGAATGTACTTATTTAACAATGACATGTGGAACACATCATGAAATCAGGATAGACTTGGGGGAACTTCTAACTGGAAAGTTACAACCCTAATTCATTCTGAAATTTCAACTGGGAAAATATACCTGGGACTCAGTTTACTTTTCTTACTAAACCTTAAAACACCCTTCCATGAGTATTCTTTAATAAAAACATGATCTACCACTTGAAATTCTAAATACGTCCTACAATAATCAGCATTACTCATTTTCTTAAATTGGTATGCGTTAATATGGTCCTGAATTATCTTTACCTTTGTTGTTTTCTCTTTAATAAGTTTTGGACCTATAAGTTTCCTCTCACCAACTTCATCCCAACAAGTTGTAGTTCGACATCTAATGCCATATAATGCTTCATATGGCACCATTAGAATACTACAATGAAAACTTTTATTATAAGAAAACTCCACCAAAGGTAAGTACTGCTCCCACATTCCTTTAAATTCAAGTGAGCATGGTCTCAACAAGTCTTCTATTTTTTGAATAGTCCTTTCAGATTGTCGGGCGGTTTGGGAGTGATTAGAATTATGCATATATTTCTCAGTATCCAAATAATTTTGAAGACATTTCTAGAATTTTGATGTAAATCTAGGATTTTGATGAGACACAATTGATATAAGTTCACCATGATGTCTTACAACTTCCTTAATATAGATTCTTTCCAAGTGCTCAAGTTGTTAGTGTTCTCTTATAGCATGAAAATATGCCGATTTGGTTAGAAGATAAACAGTTACCCATATTTCATCATTCTTTCTAGGTGTCCTTGGTAGTCTTGTGAAAATGTCTATTATAATGTCATCCCACATCAACATTATAATAGGAATGATGGAATGAATCCTATAGGATGTTGCCTCTTAGCCTTCACTTGTTAGAAAACTAGACATCTATACACATAGTTATAAATATTTTACTTCATACTATCCTGCCAAAAATGTTACTTCAGATCTATATACATCTGGGTGATACCATGGTGTATAGATAAATTTTATCTATGAGCATCATCTAATAATTCCCTTTTTAGCTCAGGTACTGATGGAACACATAATCTCCTTACCAATTTCAGAACTCCATCCTCAAACACGAAGTCTTCCAATCTCCCATCCTTAAATTTTTAATTTTCTTTTGTAAATTCTCATCATAAAATTGAGATATTTTTATCTTCTCTAATAAATATGGTAAATAAATCATTTGAAAAATTAATGATGTTTCTTCTTCCTTAACAATTATCATATCTATCTTTACTAGATCCAGGAATATAGGATCTCTCTCAATCCTAATTTGGGTCATAAGTTCTTAATCTTTTCTAATCAGATCGTATGCCACCTTATTTTCCTTTCTTAGGTGACAGTGTTTTAAATAATTGTAATATTTGAGAAACTCAAGCCATCTCATTTTCCTCATGTTGAGTTCTTTCTATGTAAAAATGCATTTCAAACTATTTTTATCCATATATATCTCACATAGTTCACTATAGAGAAAGTGTCTCTATATTTATAGAGAAAAGATTACGGTGGCTAATTCAAGATCATGAGTTGGATAATTTTGCTCATAAGTCTTCAACTACCATGATGCATAAGAAATAACATTATCATTTTTCAAAAGGACACAACCTAGTCCATTCTTTGATGCATCAGTGTATATCACAAACCCATCATTTCTATATAGAGGAGTCAAAATAGGAGAAATGACCTTTGTAATTTTCAATTATTCAAAACATTTTGTACATTCTTTTGTTTATATGAACTAAATCCCTTTACGTGTGAGCTTTGATAGTGGTTTAGCCAATCAGAAAAAATTATAAACAAAATGATGAAAGTAACCTGCTAATCTAATAAAACTACATATCTTTGTTATGTTCGTTGGATTAGGCCATTTATAGATTGCCTTTGTTTTTGAAAAATCAATCAATATTCCATATTTAGAGACAATATGTCCAAGAAAAGAGACTTATTGAAGCTAGAATTCACATTTTCATAACTTACCATATAAATATTTTCTTCTAAGAGTCTCTAGAATAACCCCCAAATGGGTCTCATTGTCCTCATAGCTTTAGGGATATATCAAGTGTAATCAATAAATACAACAAAAATACCATCAAGATATTCCTTGAAAAATCTATTCATTAGGTCCATGAAAATTGAGTGTGCATTAGTTTATGTAAATGGCATTATTGCAAACTCATAAGGCCCATACCTGGTTTGAAATGCTGTATTTGGAATATTTTTATTTCTCACATGAAATTGAAGACATCCAGACTGAAGGTCAATCATTGAAAAATATTGAGCTCAGTGATGTTGATAAAATAGATCATAAATGTGAGGTGTATGATACTTTTTCTTTATTTTAATATCATTTATTTCTATATAATCAATGCACAGCCTCATGGATCCATCATTCTTCTTGACAAATAGAGTAGGAGATCCCCATGGAGAAACACTAGGGTGAATAAATTATTTATCACTAAATTCATCTTGTTTTTTCATCATATCTACTAATTCAATAGTGGTTATTCTATATGTATTCATTGATATTGGTCTTGCATCGAGAATTAAATCAATAGAGAACTCAACTACCCTCTCCAGAGGATGTCTAGGTAAATCCTATGGAAATATGTAAATTTACTCTTGTACAATATGTGCTTATTGAATTTGAAGATCCATATATGATGTTTTCTCTTCCTCCCGAATAATTTCATTTATAATAGCTACTGAAGGTGGATCTAGATAAGATCCAGATGCTGTTTTTTCTTCTCTAAATATATGGGATTCTACATCATTCTCAAAAATGGTAACATTATTCTTCATGAAATATATTTTCATATAATAATTTGAAATCCAATTAATACTAATAATTATGTCAATGTCCATAATAGGTATGAGGATATGGATAGCAACTAAAGTATGTGTATGTGACACGAAGGGTACTGACTGACACATCATTATTGCAATGAAACTTCCCTTATGAGTTTTGACTGACAAATATTTTATTAAATCAAATTGTAAATGAATATTTTTTTGGAAAACTAGGAAGATATAAAAGAATATGATGATCCAAAATCCAATAAATCATTGGCTAAATTTGGGGAAATGATTAAAGTACCTGCCACCACATCATTAGAAACATCAACCTCTACAGTTGTGATTGCATAAGCATTCCCCTACTCCCAGGGCTTTTTGTGGAAATTTTCCTTAATGTTTGGGAGAATCATTTGAAAAGATTCCCATATCTCTACAATTATATCATTAAACATTATTTATTTTGTCTTCCCTTTCATTCATTATATGTGTGGCCCTTTTCTCCACACTTATAACAAACTCCCATGTCATTCAAGCATTTTCTCATATGGATCTTTCCACATTTCTCACATAATGGGAATTTATTTGTTCCCATCTTCTTCTTTGGAGATTCACATTTTCCATGATTATTATAATACCACTTATTCTATTGATTTCCCTTGAAAATATTTGATCTAGAAAATTATTTCTCTATTTTGATGGAACTTAACACTGTTTCATCATATGATGAAAATGTTTGAGAAGAAACTACCTTTAAAATACATGGCTTAAGGCCTTTAAAGAAATGATAATCCTTGTCTTCTAAATCATGTATGTAATCTATAGCATACATGTCTAGTCTTGTGAAATTATCCTCATACTCCAAAATAATCTCTCCTTCCCATTGTTTCAAGCTATGGAATTTCATTTTTATTTTAGTCTATTTCTCACGAGGGAAATATTTTTCGAAGAATACTTCATTAAAAGTTATCCATTATATGTATTCTATTTAGTATTCCTCTTTGGTATTCTAGATCAAAGACCATCATTGATCAACATCTCCCTTCATACAATATACTACAGGTACTACCTTTTCTTTTTTATTTCATCTTAATTCCAAAAATATATTTTCAGGGGACTTGATCCATTGCTCAGTTACCAATGGATTTTTAGTCCCACTAAAATATGGGGCTTCTGTCACATGAAATGATCGAACACAATTGTTTCATGGTTATTCGTCACAGTCTGAGTAAGTTGTCCTAATATGGTCATGATCTTCTCATCTCTAATGCTAACAGTGTTGACTTGCTCAGTGGGGAAATCCTACATTGTCTGTAGGTATTGATTTCCTTTCTTCTATTTGGGGTCATCACTAAAAAATCTCATAAACTAAATTAGGTTATAAATCACAATGAATAATTTCAAACAAAAAAACCCTTTACATAATATGAAAATTTATGAACATCTAATATCATAATCATAAACATGATTTATATTTAATTTTAAATCCTTAATAATGGATAGTAATAAAAACGTGAATTATCCTAATTATAATCCCCCTGGGGGTTATACTAGGTGTGATGTAAGACCCATTTTTGGGTACTAGGTTACCCTGAGTCAAGCCCAAAACACCTTGTCTGAGTTTTTACTTTAAGGAACATCTATGCTAGAAACACATTCACTTGTAGTATCCAAATAGGGATGTATTTATAGTAATACCAACATTACCTCGATCTTACCAAAATTATAGTAAGTTCATCTATACATATCCAAAATTTCTATCATTGTTTTGTGCTCCCTGTTCTTTTTTTTCTAAATCCAATTCCTAATGTTTCTTCTAAACTCCAACTAATACTAACTATAAGGCCCTGACCCCAGAAACCAAGATCTAGTGCATTATTTTATTACATTATCATGATTACAAGGAATTATGTCCCAAAGGACCAATTATTTTAGTAGTATTTAAGAAACTAGATGAATATATGGAACCCAATTTACATTGGGATAATAAAATAACATATAATACATAACCAAATCTAATAAATTGCATCCTTAAAAATTCAATAAATGATATATTCTTCATAACCTAGGGAAAGGAAAACAAAGGAAAGGGGTGAGATCAAATGCTCAGTAAGGGTTACATATAGTGTAATGAGGAAACAATAAGAATTGAATCATAATCAATTAGACATAATCAATATAGAATTGTGAATAACTGAAAAATACACACCATCAATAAACTGACAATGAAAATCCTCCAAATATTTTTTTTCATAGTGAAAACCTCAGGGAACGTTATAATTGAATTATAAATAAAGAGAATGATTATTATTTGGACATCATGTATCTGGAACATGAACCATCATACCATTGAGAAGGTTTATTTCTACGGGTATAAACCCATCTGATTATGTTTTGGAAACAAACTAGAAGGGTCTGTCAGAAACTATTTTGTCTCATTATACTTGTCAATGCATTGAGGGGCTATAGAAATCCCCGCCTGTCACCCTTGTAAGAACATGGATATTCGTTTTAGATCTAGATCATGAATTTGGGATGTTTTTTTTGGGCAAAGGAAGAAATGGAAATTTATCTAAGTACAAGACAGGTACTTATGAGTGCACTCTGTGTACCCTAATACTATGTACAATCACATACTGGCTATGTGGTGACTCAATGGACCACCTAAAGTGGGGGCCAATTAAGGCTAATACACAGCGTGTACATTAAATAAACACTCTATATACTTTTATTTTTATTTGATAAATTGGAGCGGGGGCGCCTCTCATGTCCAAAACATATTTCTTCTTCCCTTGGTTTGTATAAGAGAGTGACGAAATGGCTATGATCTTCTAGCCCCTCCCGGTTCTTTGTCCATGCTCTGATTGAGACGTCATCAGTTGCATTGGATTCCCACTAGTGGGTTATCTTTTACCCTAGAGCATTTCTTCCTGATTCTTCCTCTCTTGTGAGTTATTTTGGGGTTATTTATTTTACACTTTTGTAGATCTACATCATTATAGGTTGATTCAAGGGCCGATGTTCAAGAGTATTGATCATGAGGCATCAATGTATGTGTTTTGCGCCTTTCATTGCTCGTATTTAGATTATGTATGCTAAAAGTGTCACATACCCACATTTGGTGTATTTATTGATTGAGAATTTAAATCTATTATTTACCAGTTATGGTTTACTTGATTGAAAATGGGTTGTTTCATATGTGTAATGTTTGAAACCTTGTTTACGGGACACCCCATGGGTATGTTTCCCTAGTTATACTTTTATGGTCATTTGGCCTAGATTCCTTACGAGTCGTACCTTGTTTTCATGCCTTGAATTGTTTAGTATGTAGTATGTTTGATAATATGAATTTCATGTCTTATGCTTGTGAATGTTAACCATGTAGCAGTTATAGATTACATGTGATGCTTTGATGTGGTATGTGGACATTTTTTTAATATACTGTGAGAGACTTGGAAAAGGAAAATTATGGGGGTTTCCATGTTTATTTACAAAGGACCATGAGAACCTTGGTGTATACTTTTATCTACGGTTATTAACTATGAGAGATACCCATGATGACGTTTATGATTTATTTATGATATTTTGACCTATGGGGTATTGACTATGAGAGCTACTCGGAGGTCATATATAATTCATCGATGTTATGTAGACGTAGGGGAATTGATCGTGAAACATACCTAGGAGGTCATTTATGATTACTCTATGCTCTGTTGACCAGGGGTATTGACCATGAGAGCTACCCAAGAGGTCGTTTGTAATTTATTTTTAATATGTGGAACCATAGGTGTTACATCATTAGAGCTTCCTAAAGGGTAATTTTTGAATAATTGAAGGATTGTGATGAGTCTTCCATGCCAAAGCCCAAGATTGGACTTGGTCTCACTAGATTGTTGAGATTGCCTTATGAGAAATCTATTTTGTTACTATTAAATAGGGGGATATAGATCATAGTCTAGATCTCGGTATTTCCTTATTCATCAGATTGAATAATAAATAAATGTATATTAATGTAATTGAAAATTGTAGCATTGTTTACTTTTGATAACATCCTAGTTTATTTCATCATTTCATCATATTACATACTATATCTATTCACTAACAGTTAGGCACATATATTTTGCTGTTTGCCTACTAGTATTTGTATCACACCCAATTTGGGTCATGCTTTTGGACCCAAATAGATTATATGGTTCCATGTATAGATAATTGAAAGCACCATTCTTTATCATGTTCTTGATTTATGTTGGATTTATAGAGCATGGGTCAAATATGAGGCATGAGATGCTGATGGAGTTTACTTTATTTTGAGTAATTTGGTTCTATATTACATTTCAATCATTGTGAATTTTTTTGGATACTTTCCTAGACACATGTGACATGTGTAATTTATATATGCTCTAGTTTTTATAGTATTACCAGTATATAGATGTTTACTTATTTTTTTGGTATTACTACTTCTGTAATTTTTTACAATTTTTTTCTCTATGTATACTATTCCATTGAGGGTATAGTTTTCCCATTATCAGACCTTCACCCTCACTTCTAGTCAGTAGCCTCTAGCATTTAAGGTAATGTGCTTGAGGTCATTTGACTAACCAGATATGGGGAATCTTTGGGTGGCACCTGGAATCGGGATGTTACAAAATTGTGTTAGAGGTACTTCTTTGATAATTTGTCTTACAATTTGGAGCATATAGAATGGGATAGGAAGAAACAAGTAGTTGGTAATAAGATGTGCTCGGGAGTAGCTAACCCATTTACAAGGAAGAGCCAATTTACCCTGAATATTTCAATTTTTTGGTTTTACAATTGTTACAGTTGATTTGATTTAACCGTCGGGTGATGAACTAGTTATGTTCTGTTATTATTGATATCATTATGGTTCTATTTCTGTTACAACTCAATTTGATGAAGTTATTCCATCTCATGCATCATATAGTCACTTTCTATAGATCACAAGTTATGAATTCTTGTCATTCAATTTATGGTGCAATTTTGAAATGCATGATATTTTAATAGATATTGTGTTATATATGCATGTTGTTTTGATAGATGTAGGGATAGAAATACCTTCTATTTTGATAAGGTATTGGTATATGTAATGATTCATTTGGATGGGTGCGAAAATTTGGTCACTAAGGTGTTATGGGCCCTCCTGTATTGGAATTTGGTGGAACATGATTGAACTTTAATTGAATTATATTAAGTCATGATGTGAAATAGGATTCCAAACATTGATTCGCGCATTTTATGGGAACTCAAGGATCAAACCAAGGAATTCCTTGGAGAAACTTTTATGCTTTTAATTTTTTATAGAGTAGTTTTGAAGGATTACTATCTAGAAACCCATAAAACACAGTTTTTTATGTTATGAAGACATTCCATGTGTTCTTCTATTCGAAAAGAATGACTTTTCTTAAGTATATGATGTGTACTGGGAGAACGCACCTTGTAGTTCTTGACCTTGTGACTAAATGTGTGAGCAGAGACATGGGGTTGGGAAACTTTGGTAGAACACATCGTTCTTAGATTGTACACGTTAGGTTGTAAAGAACTATGTATCTAATCGTGTGACCAATGACACTGGTTGACGTAACATAGGTTTTAAACACTGTGTCTCATTTATGAAATCTGTGTAGTAATCAACCATGTATTCGGTCATGGGAATAATGAAATGTGTGTATGGAACTTAACTAGTACATGTCATGTCTCAGGTGAACACATTGTGTAGTGTTACACCAGCAAAACTGTGTGGTTTGTGATGTGTAAAATTACATTGGAAGGATGGAAAATTCAAGAACATGTCATTTCATAGGATGAACATGCCCTGTGTATTGGTGTTACATGACCAGGTTTGGTAGAGGTATATACCCATGTTAGAGGATTAATGGAACATGTCGTGTAGTATATCTATACATTGTGTAATGATGTTTTGTAAAAGTTTAATTCTTTCCTTCTCCTATTCCATTCATTCACTTCTATATTGTTTACCTTGATACTCTTGATCTGAGGTGTGCACTTGACCTTGTAGAGTTATGCCACAAATACATCCTCCAGTTGTACGCCAGGTAACAGGACATCGACAAACTCTAGAAATGGTAGATCATGGACTACCAGTAGATTCTCTTTTTGTGACCATCTTTGAACCACCTCTTATACCGGACACATGTGATAATTCATAGTCCTGTGAAGGCTTTATGGGGATGATGAATACTTTCTAAGGATCACAACATCCTACCCTGACTATGGAAGAGTTGACACCAGTGTTCTAGCAGCAAAATCCTCCCATGTTTTCATGGTATGGAGGACTACATGATGTAGATTCATGGTTGGAGGCCATGCTTTCCATCTTGGAGAATCTAGAGATAGCTCTAGGGTGGAGGGTGATGCTCCTGATTTACATGTTACATGATTTCACCAAGATATTATGGGATTTTATCCCACATGTAAGAAGTCATCAGGATATGGATTGGGAAGAGTTTCAGAGTACCTTTTATGATTACCTCTACTTTGAGATGTTGAAGGCCGATCAAACCCAGGAGTTCATGCATTTGGAGCATGGTGCTCTTTTAGTGATGGATTATTCTTCTTGCTTTATAGAGTTTTTGCACTTCACACCTATTTTCAAAGGTGATGATTTTTAACTCGCTAGGTGGTTTGAGGATGGTCTTAGGTATGAAATATGATCGCATGGGAATGTTTTTAAGGTGACTTTGGTGAATGATATAATAAATTTGGTGTTGATTATTGAGTACAATCTGAGGGTGTTGGGAGTAGTGAGTAAGGTCAGATCAGCATCCAGGGTTGGTACTCCTTCATTTGATAGCAGGAAGCATCACAGGGAGCCTTCATGTAGTGATTCCAGTAGCAGGGATGTATCGTCATGTATCCAGGTATAGTGCTACTAGTACAGGAGGAGAGGGAACACAAGACCTCAGTTCCCAAAAGTCCCAGTTGAGTGATGATATTGTGTAAAGATGGGTCATATTCAACATTTTTTATAGTTTTTCTCATCAGAAATAAGTAAGAGAGGATCAGTTATGACTCCATGTTTATGATCATGACCACCAGTTTCTCCTCATGAAGGGAACAGGTGCTCATCAGGACATTCAGAATGAGGAAGTTTTTATGGTTGGGGTAGCCCAATGATGGGTTTTCAGTGACAGTAGGGTGGATTAGATAAGGGTAGTCAGGCAAGGTCACCGGGTCATAGTATATTCTATATTATTATGAAGAAGCAGACCCAATAGGGTTAGGATCCCAAACCCTCTATAGTTAGAGGTACGATTCTAATTTCCTCATTTTTAGCTTCTTCTATTTTCTATATAGGGGCTCCCAGTAGTTTTATATCTGCCACCATTGTGGAGAACCTTGGGCACTACATCATTAGTTATGATGATGTTATGATGCTAGACGCTCTATTGGGGATTAGGATGGATAGTGTATATCAGTGAAAGGAGTGCCCCCTTGAGGTTGGTGCTTGTCACTTCATGTGGTACCTCTATGTCATAGAGATGATAGGCTTTGATTTCATTCTCAGAATGGAATGGTTCATCTCATTTTAGGCCTTTGTTGAATACTATCGTTGGGGGGTGAGTTTCACATCACCAGAGTGAAGGTCTTTTCTACACAAGGGTGAATGGGATTTCCAGGTGAGAAAACTAGGACCTAAGAATCATGGGATGGGTGGAATTATAGCTCAGATTTCTAGTTTACATTTGGATAACCAGGGGACTTCACATATGAACTTTCCTCTAGTAGTGGATCGTTTCAAAGATGTCTATTCGGACAAATTTTCAGGTTTAACTCTAGAGAGAAAGGTATATTTCTCTATTGAGCTTTTACCAGGAGCAACACCGATGTCCATTCCTCCATATCTAATTTCTCACTTCTTGAACAAATTACTTATACACATAGTTCAAATCCATGGGTATAGCCTATACCCATGGTTTTGGGAACCGTGGGCAACTGAGGCATCGAGATAGCTCCATGACCTATACCCACATTTTTCCGAACCATAGGTATAGGTCTTTGCTATCATTTCATGTATTTCTACCCACGGTTTTAGAACCTTTTGTATAAATATCACCATATATCCATGGTTCTATAACCATTGGTATACAATATTATAAAAAAAATCATCTCTTAAACGTGGCCAGTGGGAATCGTTTTCACGACCTATATCTCAAACAGTGATAGCCTAACCAACTATGTCGTATCACATTTATATCTAAATATATATGTATCCAAATATATATTAATATTTATAGTCTATATTAGAAAAAATCATCAAGCTAGGGTCGATCCCATGACATAGTCCTCGAAAATCCACCATCTTACAAACCCAGCTGAGTAACTTCTGATTACATGTATCTATATCTGGATAATTATATTAATTTTAATAGACTATATAGAAAACATTTCCTAGTAGGTTTTGATCACACACCATTGTTCAATAGCTAATGTCAACAATCCACTATACTGATTTTATTTATGTTAACATGTAATATATATTAATATATATATATATATAACCTAGTATAAATAAAATGTAACCTATGAGTTTCAAATCCTGGTCTCTATTCCATGACAGAAATGCATTACCAGTCTATCAGTTGCATTTATTATTAGAAATACTTATATTTTCTTATATATATTTTTACAACTCCAAAACTAAGGGACTCTATACCCACAATTTCCATAAACCGTGGGTATAGGTTTATATACTAAGGTTATACCCATGGTTCATGAAAACTATGGGTATAGGATTAGATATCAAAGGCTATACCAACGGTTCAGGAAACCTGTGGGTATATATTCCACCTATACCCGCGGTTCAATGTGAACCATGGGTATATGTTTTCCCACAACATTCCCTGCATAATTTTCTATCTTCCCACACTTATGCAAGTACCCTATACCCACGATTTAGAAATAACCATAGGTATAGGTTAGAAAATTTCACTTATACCCATGTTTCATGAAATCCATGGGTATAGGTGAGTCTATACCCACATTTTTTTGGAAAACCATTGATATAGAACCATTTTCTAGAAGTGGAAACATCGTAGTTACAGGAGCTCAAGAAGATATTGGAGGATTTGAAGACAAAGGGTTTAATCTGACCTAGTACTTCTCCTTGGGGTTTTTTTATCCTTTTGTGAAGAAGGGAGATGATACCCTTATAATTTGTGTAGATTAACGGAAGTTGAACTAGTGGACGGTTAAGAACTGATATCATTTGTTGAGAATTGATGACCTCTATGATCAGCTTTGAGGAGCTTGATTGCTCTCGAAGATTGACTTGAGATCCGGTTATAATCAATTTAATGTTATACCATCAGATATACCTCTTACATCCTTTTGGGGTAGGTATGTTCTATACGAGTATTTGGTTATGTCATTCTGTCTCACAAACATGTTGGAAGTTTTCATGGCATGGATGAACTGAGTGTTCCATCCTTACTTGGATTATATTGTGGTAGTCATCATGGAAGATATCTTGGTGTACTATCACACTCGACATGACCATGCCATCCATATTGAGATCATATTGACTACACTGAGAGAGCATTAGTTAAATGATATGCTCTAAAAATTCCACTTTTGGATGGACTATATTAACTTCTTGGGTCATGTTATCTCAGAGACAAGAGTAACAGTTGACCCATAGAAAGTGAGAGAAATAGTTTCTAGGGAGCATCTAAAGAACATCTTTGAGGTACATTGTTTTTTTGGGTTGGCTAGTTAATATAGGTTCATTATACCAGACTTTTTACATGTAGAAGCGTCATTGATCGACCTGACAAACAAGTGTGAAAAGTACTTTTGGAATGATTCTTGTGATTAATCCTTTCATGAGCTGAAAGGGAGATTGACATCAGCACCAATACTTATTTTTCTAGAGTTGAGAAATATTTACACTGTTTACTATGATGCATTAGCTATCGGGATGGGAGAAGTGCTTATGCAGGGGGAAGCAGTCATTGCGTATGGGTCTCAGAAGTTGAGGCCACATGAGAAGAATTACCAGACACAGGATTTCGAGTTGGATTTAGTTGTACGATCATTGTGTTGTTGGAGACAGTATATTTTGGAAGAACATTTTGTGGTATACACTGACCACAAAATCCTCAAGTATATCTTTACTCAGTGTGATCTGAATTTGAGATAGTGGAGGTGGGTTTAATACCTCCAGTACATTGAATTTGATCTTACCTACACACTGGGGAATGGAAACGCAGTGCTTGATGCATTGAGCAGGAGGAATCAGATACAGGCAGTTCAGGAGGCCATCAATGAGTGGAAACTTATGGATATATTCTCTGAGATGAATTTCTAGGTGCACAAGAAATAAGGGAAGATGTTTCTTTATTCTATAACTATTACCTCTACTCTACTATACCGTGTGAGAATGAGGCAGTAATCAAATTCCAAAAGCCTAGTCCTATGAGAGAGTGTGTCAGTAGAGGAGCCTACTCATGGGTGGACCAAAGGAAAGGATGAGGTTTTGCATTTTCATGGACACATATGGGTGTCAGCAGACATACGTGAGAAGATTTTGTGAGATTTGCATGCCTCATCATGGGAAGTTCATCCTGGTGTCACCAAGATGAGTCAAGATCTACAGGGTCACTATTGGTGGCTATGCATGAGAAGATATGTTTCCAGTTTTGTTATAAGATGTTCCACTTGTCTGTAGGTGAAGGTAGAAAATTAGCAACCGACAGGGCTCTTACAGTATTTATCCATTCCTAGGTGGAAGTGCAATGACGCCACAATGGATTTCATGAGGGGTTTACCAAGGTCACCATGGAGAAATGATGTTGTTTTGGTTTTTTTATAGACTCCCAAAGGATATACATTTCTTACCGATTAAAGAAACATTTAGTGTTGATAAGCTTGGAAAGTTGTACATACAAGAGATTATTCATTTTCAGGTGGTTCCGCACTCTATCATTTTAGAGAGGGATTTTTGGTTTACACCTCATATCTGGAAGGGACTAAAAAATTCAATGGGTACATAGTTACTTTTGAGTACAACATACTATCCCCATGCATATGGCTAGTGTGAGTATAGGATTTAGGTTTTAGAGTACAAGATTTGAGCAAGCATCCTAGATTTTGAGGGCTCTTGGGAGAGACATGTACCCAAGGAAGATTTTTTCTAAAAATAGTTATCAGTCAATGATTTAGATGGATCCTTATGAAGATTTGTATGGTAGGTCGTACTGATAATCCCTATATTGGCAGAAGGAAGGATAGGCAGTTATGCTGGGACCTTGCCTTTTCCAGAAGACCACAGAGTAAGTTGAGTTGATTATTAGGAGGATGGATACTGCACAATATCACTTGAAATATTATGATGGTTGACATAGACAACCTCTGGAGTTTGAGGTCAGAGATCTGGATTTATTATGTGTCGCGTCGAGTTTGGGAAACATGAGGATTAAGAGACAAGGGAATATTTCACCAATATACGTCAGGACATTTCATGTTTTGGAGAGAGTCAGGCCGGTAGCTTATTGGTTGTAGTTACATTAGTGGTATCGGGATATCCACAACATTTTTCATGTTTCTCAGCAATGGTGTTACTTTTTAGACTTGTCTCATGTTTTTCAACCTGATGTGGTTGAGTTGGATGTGGGTGCATCCTTCAAGGAGAACCCTATTTGGATTGTGGATCGTATCATGAATATTCTATGTGGTCGTTCTGTTCCTCTAGTATGGGTGTTATAATAGAACATGAGATTATAGGACGAGACATGGGAGAGGGAGGCCAATGTACGATTCTAATGGCAAGAGTTATTTGATGTTTCTTCTTCAACACCATTGGAACAGAAATTCAGGGATGAATTGCATTAAGGGGGAGTTTTGTAAGAACCCAGATCTTCATTTCATGTATGGTTATTGAATTCAGGTTGTTTTTTAGGGAAAAGTATAAAATGGAAATTTTACTAAGTACATGCCATGTACCCTAACACCATTTACTACCGCATACTAGCCCTGTAACAGGTGAGTACATGGTTGTGTGGTGACTTGGAAGACCGCCTAAAGTGGGGGTCAGTTAAGGCTAATATATGGTGTGTACATTAAATGAATGTGTTGTGTAATTTTATTTTTATTTGATAAATCAGAGTCAGGTCACATCTCATGTTCATAACATATTACTTCTCCCCTCGGTTCATACAAGAGAGCGATGGAACGACCACAATCTTTAAGCCCCTCCCGGTTATCTGTCCCAGCTCTGATTGAGATGACGTCAGTTTAGTTGGATCCCCATCGGGTAGTTCAATTTTTCCTTAAACTCTTTCTTCCAGATTATTAATATCTCCTGAGTTATTTGGAGATGATGGAATTTTTCCTTTTTTTAGAAAAACGCCGTTATAGGCTGATTCAAGGGCCGATGTTCAAGAGTATCGATCATGAGACATCAAGGTGGGTGGTTTGTGCCTTTCGTTGCTCATCTTTGGATTATATATACTAAAAGTGTCACATTCCCATGTTTGGGGTAAAAATTTATTTAGAATTTAACCCTATTATTTACCTTATATAGTTTGATTTATTGAAAAGGGGTTGTTTCATATGAATAATGTTAGATGCCTTGTTCACGAGACAACTCATGGGTGTGTTTCCCTTGTTTGATTATTTATGGCCATTTGGCCAAAGTTGCCTATGAGGTGTACCTTGTTTCCAATCCTTGAATTGTTTATGATGGAGTTTGTTTGATAATGTGGATTTTATGTGTTATGCTTGGGAATGTTATCCATGTATTAGATATTGATTACTTGTTCTGCTTTGATATGATATGCGCACAGTTTTTCTAATGGACCCTGAGAACCTTGGACCATGACAACTATGGGGGTTTCCTTGTTTATTTACACAGGACCATGAGAGCATTGGTGTAGACTAAGACCCAAGGGTATTGACCATGAGATCTACACAAAAGGTTGTTTATGATTTATTTATGATATGTTGACCTAGGGGGTATTGACCGTGAGAGCAACACTGAGGTCTTTTATAATTCATTGATGCTATATAGACCCAGGGCTATTGACCATGAGAGCTACCTAGGAGGTCATTTATGATTACTCTATGCAATTTTTACCAGGGGTATTGACCATGAGATCTTCCCAGGAGGTCATTTTTAATTGATTTTTACTATATGGGATAATATGGGTTAGACCGTGAGAGCTTCCCATAGAGTTGTTTGTGAATAGTTTAACAATTGTGATGGGTATACCAATACCAAGCATGAGCTTGGACACGGTATCACTTGATTGTGGAGGTTGTCTTCTGAGACATCGGTTTTGTTACTATTACATAGGGGGATACAGAGCTTAGGGTAGATCCCGGGAGTTCATTATTAAATAGATTTAAAAAGAAATAAATGTAAATGAATTTAATTGAAAAATGTAAGATTGTTTACTTTTGAGTAAGTTCTTTTTTATTGCTTCATTTTAGCATATTAAGTGATATATATTCACTGGTAGTTAGGCATAGATTTTTTGGTGGTTGCCTACTGGGATTCGTCTGACACCCTATTTGGGTCAGGCTTTTGGACCCAAACGAACTATAGGGTTTCATTTATAGATAAGGGAAAGTTCCCATCTTCATCAGGTACTTGATTTCTGTTGGATTCGGAGAGCATGAGACCAAGCTGAGGCTTGTGATGCTCGTGGAGTTTACTAGCTTTTCTAAACTTTGGTTAGGTGTTGTATTTCTATCATTGTGATTTTTTTGGATACATTCCTAGACACATGTGACATGCATCATTTATATATGTTCCAGTAGTTATATTTCTATCACCCTTCCACTATTTACTTAATTTTTTCATATTACTGATTCCATTATTTTCTACTATTTGTTTTTTTGCAGTTTATAGTATGTGAATGAGGTCATAGTTTCCCCATTATCAGACCTTATCCCTCGCTTCTAGTCAGCATCCTCTAGCATTTGGGTAAATGCGCTTGAGGTCATGTGACCAACTGGGTATGGGGTATCTTTGGGTGGCACCCAAAACCGATACATTACAAAGTGGTATCTGAGGTACTTCCTTTCTTCTTTTTCATACTATTTTGAACCTATATACAGGGATATGAAGGAATAGGTAGTTGGTAGTAAGTTGTTCCAGCTAGTAGCTAACACATGTACAGGGAAAAGCCAATTTACCTTGAATATTGCAATTTTTTGGTATTCCAATTGTAACAGTTGATTGGATTTCACCGTTGGGTGAGGAACTTTTTTTGCACTGTTATTATTTATATCATTACGGTTCTATTTATGTGGAAACTCAATGAGATGAAGGTATTCCATCTCATGAATCATATAAGAACATACTAGAGATGACATTTCATGCATTATTATCATGCCATTTAGGGTGCAATATTGATATGCATGTTGTTCTGATAGATGTTGTTCTAGATATGTATATTTTTTTGACAGATTTCATGACAGAAATATCTACTATTTTGATAGGGTATTGGTATATGTAATGTTTCATTTGGATGGATGCCAAACATTGGTCGCTGAAAAGTTATGGGCCCTCTTGGATTGGATTTTTCTGCATCATTTATGAACTTTAATTGAATTATATTATGGTGTGATGTGAAAAAGGATGCCAAACATTGATTCTAGGGGAGTATAGGATCTATGGAATCTGAAATGGTCATTCCTTGGCCAGAATTTTATGTTTTTAATGGGTTCTGGAGAATTTTTTGAGGCTTACTTTCTAGAAATACAGACAACATGACATGTGATGTTATGAACACACATCATGTGTTCTTCTATTTAGAAAGAATGCCTTTTCTTAAGTACACACTGTGTACTAGGAGTACACACCATGTAGTGCTTGTCTGTATGACTGACTATGTGAGTAAAGACACAGGGTTGGGGAACATTGGTAGAATACATCGTGACTAGATTTTACACATCGTGTTATAAAGAACAATGCGTCCAGCTATGTGAATAATGACAGGGGTTGATGGAACATAGGTTGTAAATGTCGTGTCTCATTTATGAATTTCTTGTAGTAATCAACCGTGTATCCGGCCATATGACTAACTACACAGGTGGATGAAACATAACTGGTACATGTCATGTCTAGGGTGAACATGTTGTGTAGTGTTACACCAGCAGAACCGGGTGGTTCGAGCCGTGTAGAAGTACTTGGGATGGAGGGAAAATTCAATTACATGCCATGTCAAAGGAGAAACACGTCATGTGTAGGGTGTTACAAGAATAGGTTTGGCAGAGGTAAACGCCCATGTTAAAGGCATAAGGGGATACACCATTTAGTAGTTAAACATGATGTGTAATGCTGTTTTGTAAAACATCAATTCTTTCCTTCCCATGTTTCGTTCAAGCACTTCTATGTTTTTTCCTTGATAATCTTGAAATGAGTTGTGCACTTGACCTTGCATAGTCATGCCACCATGAATTCTTGTAGTTGTATTCCAGGTATATAAAATGAATAGGCATTGTAAATAGTAGATCAAGGACTAACAATATATCCTCCCATTGTGCCCATCTTGGAACCAACTGTTATATCAAACACAAGTCCTGATGAACAATTCTATGAAGGATTTATGAGCATGATGCAGACTTTCCAAGGAGCCCCACATCATGCCCCATCTATGATAGAGTTGATGCGGGTGTTTCAATAGCATCATCCTCCCACGTTTTTATGGGATGGAGGACCACAGTCTGTAGAGTCATGGGTTGAGGCCATTCTTTCCAGCTTTGATAATCTAGAGACACCTTCAGAGAGGAGGTTTAATCTCACGATGTACATGTTAGGTGATTCCACCCAAAGATGGTGGGATGTTATCTCATAGGAAGGATGTTATCGAGGTATACATTATGAAGAGTTTTAGAGGACCTTATATGATTACATCTACCTCAAGATGTTAAGGGTGGATCAATCTCAGGATTTCATGAATTATGGAGAAGGGCACTCTTTTAGTGATGGATTGTTCCTATCTCTTTACAGAGCTTCAGTGCTTCGCACCAGTTTTGGGAGGTGATGAGTTATTACTAACTAGGTGGTTTGAGGATGGTCTTTGGTATGAAATCCAATCAAAGGTGGATATTTTTAGGATACATTAAATGACTACTATAGTAAATCAGGCACTGATTTCTAAGCCCAATCTGAGGGATTTGGGAGCTGTGAGCTTGGGAGGTTTAGAATCCAGGGCTGGTACGCTTTCTTTTGATAGTAGGAAGCGTTGCAGGGAGCCTTCACACGGTGATTCCAAGTGGTAGGGATGTATCTTTAGGTAGCCAGTTGAGGGGATACCAGTGCAAGAAGAGTGGTAACATGAGACCTTATAGCCCGAGAGACCCAGTTTAGTGCAAGTATTGTGGAAATATGGGTCATCTTTAGTGTTTTTCCATTTTTTCTCACCAACAACATGTGAGAGGGGATCAGTTATAACTCCATGTTTAGGAGAACGACCACTAGTTTCTCTCCAATTAGAGAACTAGAGTTCATCAAATCATTCCATCCAAGTAGGTGGTCATGGATGGGGTAGCTAGATGACAGGTTTTTAGCGAAAGTAGGGTGGATCCTCTCATGTTAGTCAGGAAGAGTTGTAGTGTCGTAGTATAGGGCTGACATTTACGATGGATCGGACCCAACATGAGAAGGATCCCATACCCTCTATGGTTAGAGGTATGATTCTATTTTCCTCAATTATAAATTCTTCTCTTTTCGATATCGGGGCTTCATATAGTATTATATTTTCATCCATTGTGGATATCCTTGGGCTCTACATCATCTTATGATGATGTAATGACGCTACAGCCTCCATTGGGGATTTGGACAACTAGTGTACATCCGTCAAATGAGTTCCCTATTGGTTTTTTGGGTTTCACCTTTTATGGGACCTCTATGTATTAGAGAAGATTGGCTTAGATTTCATTCTCAAAATGGGATGTTTCTTCTCCTTTTAGAACTTTATTGACTATTATCGTCAGAGGGTGTGTTTCACATCACTATAGGGCGGTTTTTTTCTACACAAGGGAGAATGGGATGTACAAAAGAGAAGAGTGGGACCTGAGATACATGTGTTGGGAGGTATTATAGCCCATATTTCTAGTTTATATTTGTATGACCAGGGGACTTCACATTTTGAATTTACACTAGTAGTGGATCATTTCAGAGATGTCTTTCTAGATGACTTTTCAGGTTTACCTCCAAAGAGAGAGGTAGATTTTTCTATTGAGATTGTTCTAGGAGAAGCACCGGTACCCATTCCTCTATATATAATGGCTACACCAGAGTTTCAGGATCTCAAAAGCATTTGGAGAAGTTGGAGATGAATGGTTTCATCGGACCCAGTACTTATCCTTAGGGTTTGCATGTCCTTTTTTTGAATAAGGCGGATGGTACCCTTAGACATTTTTTGGATGACCAGAAGCTGAACTAGTTGATAGTTAAGAACTGATATTCTTTTCTGAGGATTGATGACCTCTTTGATTACCTTAGAGGAGCATGGGTGTTCTTGAAGATTTAATTGAGATCCAGTTATCATCAGTTGTGTGATAGAAGATTAGATATACCCCGTATAACCTTTTGGATTAGGTATGGTTTATATGAGTATTTTGTTATGTCGTTCGGTCTCACAAATGTGCTGGAAGTTTTCATGGCACTGAGAGAACAAGTGTTCCCTCATTACTTGGATTATATTGTGGTGGTCTTCATGGATGATATCTTGGTGTACACTCACACATGACATGACCATACCATCCATCTTGTGATCATATTGAGTACATTGAGAGAGCATCAGTTATATGATAATCTATCAAAATGACACTTCTAGATGGACCATATTCACTTCTTGGGTCATGATATCTTAGAGATAAGAGTATCAGTAGACCCAGATAAAGTGAGTGTAGTAGTTTTTTTGGATCAGTCGAAGAATGATTTTTAGGTACATAGTTTTTGGGGGCTAGATGGTTACTAAAAGCACTTTATAGAGTGCTTTCAATGCTTAGAAGTGCCCCTAACAGGCCTGGAAATGAAGTGTACGAAGTACTTATGGATAGATTCGTGTAATTCAGCCTTTCAGGAGCTGAACAAGAGATTGAATTTAGCACTGATACTGCTTTTTCTAAATCCGGGCAAGAATTACACTATTTATTGTGCTGCAACAGGTATCATGATGGGATAATTTCCTATGCAGGGGAAATGATTCATCGCATACGGGTCTCGGTAGTTGAGACCACATGAGAGGAATTACTCAATGCATGATCTCAAGTCGGATGTAGTTTTACATGCTTTGCACTATTGGTGACATTATCTTTTGGGACATCATTTTGTGGTATACACTAACCAAAAAAACCTCAAGTGTATCTTTACTCATCCTGATATGAATTTGAGACAGAAAAGGGGGGTTGATTACCTTAAGTCTTTATATTTTGAGCTTGCCTACATGCTGGGGAAAGGCAACCCAGTGGTTGATGCTTTGAGCAGGAGGACTCAGATACAGATAGTTTAAGAGGCCAACAATGAGTGGTATCTTAAGTATTTGTTCTCTTAGATGCATTTGGAGGTGCATGATAGACAGGGGAGACGTTTCTTTCTTCTATAGCTACTACATCTACACTACTGTACCAAGTGATAATGAGGCAGCTATCAGATTCTGAAGGCTTAGTCCTTTAGGAGTGTGTGTCAAGAGAGGACCCTACTCTTGGGTGGACCTTATGAGGGGATGGGGTTTTGTGTTTTTATGGACACGTATGGGTGTCAGCATACATATGTGAGGAGATTTTGTGATATTTTTATGCCTCAGCATGAGCAGTTCATCCTAGAGTTACCAAGATATGTCGAGATCTACACCATCAGTATTGGTGGCCAAGAATAAAGAGGGATGTTTCTGGTTTTGTAATGAGATGTTCCACCTCTCTGTAGGTGAAGTCGGAACATCAGCAACTAGAAATTCTAGTACAGTAGTTACCCATTACCTAGTGGAAGTGGAATGATTTAATGATGGATTTTTTTGAGGAGGTTACCACGGTCAACAAGAGTAATTGATGCAGTTTGGGTTTTTGTGGAAAGACTCACAATGGTTTCACATTTCTTACCGATTAAGGAAACATTCAGTCTTGATGATCTTGGAAGTTTGTACATCCGAGAGATTATACATTTTCATGGGAATCCTCACTCTATCATTTCAGACAAGGATTCCGGGTTTACTTCTTGTCTCTGGCAGGGACTAAAGAGGGATTTGGTTACATAGGTACTTATAAGTACAACTTACCATCCCCAGATAGATGACCATTCTAGGAGCAAGATTCAGATTTTTAGGACATACATTGAGCATGCATCCTAGATTTCGGGGGATCTTGGGAGAGACACATTCCCCTAGTGGAGTTTCCCTACAATAATAGTTTTTAGGAAACTATTCAAAGGGAACCTTATGAGGTTTTTTATGGTATGACTTTCTTGATCAACCCTATGTTTGTTGTAGGTAGGAGAGAAAGCTATGTTGAGACATCATCTTATCTAGGTGACCACATAGCATGTGGTGTTTATTCATAGGAGGATGGATACTACATAATATCCTATGAAATCTTATGTTGATAGACAGAGATGATGTCTAGAGTTCGAGGTCAGAGATCGGGTTTTCTTAGGGGTCACACTGAGGTTGGTATATAAGAGGATTGGTTGATAGGGGAATCCTTCACCAATATACATTAGGGAATTTGAGGTTTTGGAGAGAGTCAGGACAATTTCCTCTAGGTTGAAGTTACCTCAGAGGTACTAGGATATGCATGATGAATTTCATGTTTCTCAAATATAGTGTTACTTTTTAGACCCATATCACGTTTTTTAACAAGAGGTAGTTTATTTGGAAGTGGATGCATCATTAAAGTAGCACCATCTTCGGATTATGGATTGCAGCATGAAGATTCTCAATGGTCAGTCTGTTCCTCTAGTATGGGTGCTATTTCAACATGGTTGAGTACATGATCATACATGGGATAGGGAGGCCAATGTACGATCCTAGTGTCCAGAGTTATTTTAAGATTCTTCTTCACCACCCTTATAATTGAAATTCGGGGATGAATTTCTTTAAGAGGGGAAGTTTGAAAGAACTCAGATATTCATTTGAACTATGGATTTTAAATTATATTTGTTTCTTAGGGGAAATAAAGGAATGTTAAATTTCTTAGTACAGGTAGTGTACTTATGAGTTCATGTCGTGTACCCTGATACCTCTTACAGCCGTGTACTCACCGTGTAATGGTCGAGTACATGTCCGTGTGGTGACCTAGGGCTGGTTAAGGCTACTACACTATGTGTACATTAAATTAACTCGCTGTGTACTTTTCTTTTTATTTTATTAATTGGAATGGGGTCATGTCTCATGTCTATAACATATTTCTTCTCCCCTAGGTTCATATAGAAGAGATATGGAATTTGTACAAACTTTGAGCCCCTCCCAGTTTTATGTTCGAGCTCTGATTGAGACGTCGTTGATTGTGTTGGACTCCCACCGGTGAGTTATCTTTTCCCCAAGATCATTTCTTCCCAATTATTCCTCTTTCATGAGTTATCATGGGATGATCGATTTCAGTCTTTTTTAGGATTACATCATTCTGGTCTGATTCAATGGTCGACATTCAAGAGTATCAATCGTGAGACATCGAGGTAGGTGGTTTGTGCCTTTTATTTCACTTCTTTGGATTATATATTCTAAAATTTCCGCATAACCACATTGGGGTATTTCTTGATTGGGAATTTAAACCTATTATTTACCTTCTATGGTTTAATTGATTGAAAATGGGTTGTTTCCTATGATTAAGGTTATATGCCTTGTTTACGGGACACCCCATGGGTGTGTTTTTCTACTTTGACTATTTATGGCAATTTTTCCTAGGTTTTCTATAAAGCGTACCTTGTTTCCATGCCTTTAATTGTTTAGAATGGACTTTTTTTGCAATATCAATTGCTTATTTTATTATTCTGAATTTAATCCATCTAGTAGTTATAGATTACATGTGCTACATTGATATGATATGTGTTCCATCTTTTTAATGGACCGTGGGAGCCTTGGACTAGTAAAACTGTGGGGGTTTCCATGTTTATTTTCAGAGAACTAGGAGATCCTTGGTGTAGACTCTTACCCATGGGTATTGACCATGAGAGCTACCCATTAGGTCTTTTATGATTTATTTATCACATGTTAATCCAGGTCTATTGAATGTGAGAGCTACCTGAAGTTCATTTATAATTCATTGATTCTATGTATTCCCAGCGGTATTCACTGTGAGATCTACCCAAGAGGTCATTTATGATTTCTCTATGCTATGTTGACTAGGGGTATTGACCATGCTATATACCCAAGAGGTCATTTGTAATTGATTTTTACTATGTGGTATCATAGGGTTTAGACAGCAATAGCTTCCCAGAGGGTTGTTTGTGAATAATTGAATGATTGTGATGAGTCTTCAAGCCAAAGAACCATCTTGGACTCAGTCTCACTTGATTTTTGAGATGGTATTCTGAGATATCTATTTTATTACTATTGCATAGGGGGATACAGAACATAGGCTACATCTCAGGATTTCATTATTAAATGGATTGAATAATAAAAAAATTTAGATGAATGTAATTCAATATTGCAGGATTGTTAACTTTTGAGTATTTCCTAGTTTATTGATTCATTTATTCATATTACCTACTATATATATTTACTGATGGTTAGGCACATATTGTTTGGTGTTTTCCTACTGGGATTCATCACACACCCTGTTTGGGTTATGATTTTAGACCCAAATAGATTATATGGTTGCAGGTATAGATATAGGAAAGCGCCCTTCTTCATCAGGTACTTGATTATTGTTGGAGCTGGAGAGCATGGGACCAAGCTGAGTCCTACGATGCTTTTGGAATTTACTTAATTTTCTTTAATTTGGTTTTCTATTGTATTTATAGCATTCTAACTTGTCTGGATGCTTTCCTAGACACATGTGACATGCATCATTTATATGTACTCTAGTTGTTATATTCCTATCAGTCTTCTGTTGTTTACTTCTTTTGTTGGTATTATTGATTCCTCTATTGTTTACTATTTGTTTTTATATTTTTTTTGTACACTTCCAATAATGGTATAGTTTCCCCATTATTAAAAATTTTCCCTCGCTACAAGCCAGTATCCTCTGGCATTTTGGGAAATGAGCTTGAGGTCATGTGACCAACTGGGTACGGGGAACTGTTAGGAAGCACTCGAAACCGGGTCATTAAAACTAATAGTCCAAATAATTCTTATAAAAAAATTTAATTCCATAACAATATTCCTTATAAATTTTTTTATTGATTAGAGTATATGGATTCATTAATATTTCCACATGAAAAACAACATTCAAAATAAATATCGTATGTAAAACGTTATACAACTAAGACACTAATCATTTCAGTTATACAAGAATATGGAGATTTAATAGGAATTTAATTTTAAATGAAAAATTATTTCAAATGGGTAGTAGATACCAAACATAAAAATGAATAGGTGAACAATACCATGTAAGTCTCAAATAAATGGAAATTTAGATGAAGTCCCTTACTACATCGTAATCAATCGAATCTCATGAATAAAAATTAATAATCATAAAATGAATCATTGAAAAACATGAATATAAATAGAATAATGATATTCTATATTAAGTGGAAGCATAAATACACCACCAAAAATAAATAATTTGCGAACAATGGACATCTCAATGAAATAAAAGTGAGCTGAGAAACCCCTTACCTTATGTCAAAATGTGTTCTAAACTTCATCTTAATTTCCTAAATAATAATATTAAATAAATTAATTAATTAATTTATAACATTATATAAATGTATTTTATTTATTATAATTTTATTATGTTCATTTATGGGTTTTAGTATGAGTTATATGATACAAATTTATCACTTGAGAGCGTTTGTTTCTTTGGTTCTCATGATCGACATACTTGTGTATGAGTATAGAAGTTCATATGCAATGGATATAATTCCCCATAATTGAATTTATATATTATTAATGAACATAAATATGTTTAAATGCTTATTTATAACATTTGGTTACATGGTATGAAGATGAATCGTTAGATATGTCATTTAGTGATAATCGTTTAGATTATTATGGCAGTTTTTGATCATAACAAACTCATTTTGTTTTATCAATTAATATTATTTAAATATGTTACTTAAAAAAAATTAATGTTTATATAATAAATTTTACAATCTATATAAACTTTATAAATGGTTTCTTGAATATATTTGAAGAATAATTTGAATGATGAAACTTCTTCATCCATGTTGGTGGTAAATTGGCACCTCCTGGACAATTATTTCATTTATAAAATAAAAGAGGGAGAGTAAAGAGATTTATAATGGTTATTACATTAAAATGATATAATTACATTATATAGATGATGCAGTAGTTATCATGATCAATTATATAGAGTAGGTTTGGAGATAATGAGAAAGTAGGATAAATTGAAATGAAATTAAATGAAAAAGGAAGAGGATTTACTTCCTGAAATAACCTCCATGAGAACCACATTAAGAGAAAGGGTTTTGGTCTTTTGGAAAAAAAGGGCTCTAGGAAGTTGGGAGGGACTAGGGAATAGTATTTGGCCATAACTTTTAGAATATTAACATCATAATGGATTGAGGAGAAGAGGTGGTGAGGGGTGGTTTTTATAGTGGATGATAGGTGTGTTTTCTCAATATTTTATTCATTGTTTTTATTATTTTTCTCAAGACAAGTCATATTATTTATTATTATAAAAAAATAGTATAATGTTCATGTGAGTTTGAATCAATGTCCATTTACATCATCCCTGACTCAATAATGATGCAAAAAGTCTTTTATTTGGTATATTTCGTAAATTATTGAATTTCACTATTCACCAAAAATTCATGTTTTTCCGAAAAATACAAAAAATTAATACTAATCATTTTTTATGTGTATAGTCCAAAAATGAACTACATTTTATAAAAAAATTATTAATATGATAAAACTAATTTTTAATTAAAATCAGTATTTACTCAAAAAATATAGATTTTAAAATTATAAAGGATTTTATAACACCTTTAATGTTTATCTAAAGTATCATCAGATTATACAAAAATAATAGTACAATAAAATATTGATTTTGGAATACATTTTATGGAAATTAATTTTCTTTTAAATAAATTTATTAACTATAAAATTTTAAATAAATATTTATTACTCACAAAAATACCAACACTTAATCATTACTTGTAAAAATATTCACTTTCATTTATAAGGTGAAAAAAATTTATTTATACTTTCATGGGTGATTTTACTATTATTAAGGTTCAAATTACTATTCATTACTAAACATAAGGTTGACATTACTATTCATAAGGGTGTGTTACTATTCACCAAAAAATAAGTTGATCCTGTCTAACTCTAAATAACTTACTAAATCCAACTGTGTATGTTTTTTTTCGAAATTCAAATAACAAAAGTGGAAAAAAAAATTAACGGTTAGGATATAACTATCTCCTATAAATAAAGGAGTTTTGTTTCATCGAGACTCTCTATTGCATGTATCATAATCTATCTAATGAATTGAATGTATTTAAGATGAATCATACCACCAAATATTGGGGTGTTATATATAACATAGGTTTAGGTGGTTATTTTAGGTTTTATAGTAGATTATTATAATTTCAAACTAATTATAACTCCAGTAGATATACCATGTGATTAATGATATATTCCACATGCCCCCTCTTCAATGAAATAATCTATATCCTTCTCATGTGCATAGTATCGATGATGGGAAGTAGATGCATCATTTATGTAATGGAAAAGAAGAATAATGGTGAAAGGAAATAATATCCTTCCTGGATAGATAAAACATACGGTACGTATTGTTAGATTTGGTGGCCTAGAACCAATTACTTTGTACTTTATTAGTTAATAAATATCTTATCACATCCTGATTATTCTTATGCGTGACAATTCTTGTGATAATGTCTTAATGATAGTTGTTGCACTAAAAGGTCAGAGCGGATCCCTTCTATGATGAGAACCCAGAAGGGCCATAAAACTATTCTTGAATATATGTTCTATGGCCGGATTATGTTATTTGAGGAACATAAATAATATATTCCATTAGGGGTGATGACTCATAAAACATTGAGGTACCATCTCATGGTGTGTGACCTTGGTAATATCCAAGAGGATATTATAAGAATGAGACCCGCCAGTAGGAAATCCATATTTTATAGTGTCATTGGATGTTCCTATCTGTGGACATGTGTATTGGTCATTAGACTTTAAGATTATTATTAATGGGTATTACAACTCGTGCACTTAGATGTATTGAAGAAAACTATGATGACACACTGTTTTCAATGAGTTATCATATGTTGGGTGCATCACGAGTAATACTGCATTAATAGGTAATGCGAGGAAAGATTTTTCCCTTCTATTCCATAATAGAAGTAGATATCTTAGACCCTTTTATGGAATTGATATCACCTAAATAAATCCATGACCATGGTAAGTAATTAGAAAGTTCAATTCAGGGAAGTCAAAGAAATAATAATTGATCACATTGGGTGATGACACCAGCATGAAACCCGCTTGATTCATGATATTGAGACAAAGGGATTACATTACACAGTAAGTGTTCATAGGAGGTGATACATCATTGCAGTGTTAACTTCTTTCCCTATGGATGCCTTGGCAGGTTTATAGATGCTAACCTTGGACATTAGGCATATTGTTCCTAATGCCACTAAGAAAGAGGCCTAGAGGTTCACACACTAAATGTGTCCAAGTATCTCAGTTATACATTAATTTAACAAATTTAATGAGAATTATTACTGATTGTGGTTTAATAATTATTCAAAGGATGCATGATCGCATTTATTTCAACACTAGTAATTCAAGAGAATATATTGTGGGAGAAATAATATATTTATTATCAAGTAATGCAGTGATATTTATTTAAGAAATAAATTTCCATTATTCAAGGTCTAATAAATGTGGTGGATAAAATAAAGAAAATGTAAAAACTAAAGTACACACCATGTTATTTTACTAGGGATTTGTGAGAAATAATATTATTCATTTAATTAAATAATATTATGTGTAATTTTCTAGGTGAATGTCAAGTAATAATAATAGTCTACTATTATTATTAGACATGGGGTCTTACTAAGAATTAAATAAAATTAATAAATGCTTTCAGGTAATTAATTCATTTTATTATTCTAATTAATTAAAATCTCAATTATATATTACTCATTAGCCTATCATTTTTTGGGGGTTGTGCACAACGGATATAGAGAAAGCTCCCAAGCCAAGAGATATTTATTTTATTCCAAGAACACTCTCAAGGTACAAGAGAGATCCTCCTCTACCAGATCAATGAGAGCGCTTTGCAAGCTCCTCTCAATGCGATCAAAAGAGGACATCGCAAGCAACTGCTCTTCCATGATAGCACCTGGAGATCCCTTCAGCGAAGTCCAGAGATACGCGGAGCATGTGTGGATCACCTCTAAAGGAATCTTACACTTGGATTCTTTGACGCAAGGATGGATCACATCGGATTGTGACCGGAAACGTCAACAGTGAGAGAATTCCATCAAGGTAATTCTTATATTTTAATTAAATTAATTATAAAAAACATATGATGGTCCTCTCTAGGGTTCTAGGACTCCCCTATTTTCATTCGTTCTTCATTATATTTTGAATATCCTATGTTTTATTATCATGACAGATCTCGGATTTATTGTCATTAACTGCAAAAATTAATGTTGGGTATACCCACCAATGCACTTCTGATTCGCTTGGAAACTTCAAGTGGTATCAAAGAGTGGTATATCATTTATTATAATTATTTAGATTTTTTTGTTGATTTATGAATTTTATAATTTAGTTATTTAAATTCAAGTTAATCATTCTATAAATCTAAATCTCATGATCTATTAATCCTCTTTCATTTCTCATTCACCTTAAAAAACTGATTTTTTATAGAAATTTTTGTTAAAATAAAATAGAGGATATCATTTGGAGCTACCAAAGCTTCCTGACCATACAACACTAGAACACATGACATGTACTCAGCAGTACACATTGTGTATTATAGTTTCCATGCATCCAGACAGTCTACCAAACTCTGTCGTGTCATTGGATTCTATCTAAGTCATTAAGACTCCATGTGTTGACCCAGAATAAGTGGCACACAGTTTCCAAATTACACGTCGTGTGGCCCATTAAACACGGTGTGTAGTACATTCGGGATAGGATTGGACCGTATACCTCGTACATGGCTTACGCATCTAGAAACTATGTAATGTGGATATTAAACGGTGTGTTTCCCACTGAACACGCCGTGTACTCCAAATATTTCTGAAGTACATCTACATGCCATGTCCTCAGGCGTCTACTTCGGATGGACGGTGACCAAAAGTACACGCTGTGTAGTTGTTAATACACACTGTGTACTCATCTAAATTACGCAGGTTTATTAAAATTTATTATTATATTATACAAACCCTTGAGATGTGTACCATAGTGCAGCCGTAAAACAGAGGCACAACATGTGATAGGTGTTTTATATGTGTGTGTGTGTGTGTGTTTAATTTAACACTTATGTAATGTTCATTTATTCTCATTGGGTAGTGAGAACATGAATTCACTAGGTTTCCTCCAAGGAACAAGTTACATAAAAAATAATTTGAAATGAATTTATTTGTTTAAAATTATGGTGGATGAGAATCACCAAGAAATTAAGAAAAAAGGTTTAGGATAAAAGGATTGATTAATTAAAGATAATTAATTGATTCAATCATGATTTATCTTATACAAGAACAATTAAAGAATTAGATGATAGTCATATTTATGCATAAATATCATTTCATGTATGGATGATCATGAGCTAGACCAATACCTTTTTATATGAATGGTTTCTTTTAATTTGTTTATTTACATTAAATTTGTTCTCATGTGAGCCTTCTACTCACTAACATGTAGGGAATGAATTCCCAAGGTTTATTTTATGTAAAAAACTATTTTACCCCTCACCCATGAGTGACGTAGAAGAATATGTAATGGATGGAGCACCCAATCTAGTGGAGGCGACTCAAGTGAGAAGTCAAGGTGAAACAAATCAAAGGTGATACAAAGGTTTATTGGTGGAAATTTGTAAACATGTACTCAAAAGGTTCAAGGTGTTTCTCCCCTAGGTATTAGGTTAGTTAATCAACTGCTAGATAAACTAACCTATAGAACAAGCTCATGATCATACCATTTATTTTATTTCAATCAGTTTAATTGTTTAATTATTGTGGGTGTCTTTTCACGATCACACAAATGATGAATTAAAAAATCATGCAAGATGGAACTAAAATAAGACCGGATTATGCATAAATATTATCTTAGACATGGTTAATCACTTAATTATATCCAACGTAATATTAAAAAACATGTAATCAATGAAAAAAAAATTAAATTTAGGTATATGGATTAAATACCTCAATGAAATATTAAGTCGGTATAGCCTTCCATAATCTTGGTTAGAATCGAACCATAGTTCAAAGTGATTGAACAACCCTAGTTGGGGTGATTTCAATTATTGGGGAATTCTAATTCAAGGTTTTGGGTTGACTTTACTTGGTTCACATCAAGTGTCAACTGCCACAGTAGGACTTGGTGTGACAAAGAGGCAAAGGTTGAGGAAATCTAAAATAAATGTATTTCAGGATTGGGTAGTCCACTCAGCGGATCAAGGAGCTGTGAGTTAATGAAATTGGCATTCGGAATGCCTACCAAAAGCCCTTCATGTTACTGAAAAAACCTAGTTGGGGTAATGCGAAGGGAAATATGGAACCTTTCTACTAGAATATTCAGGAAAAATAATATTCTGAAGTCAATTGTGAGGGATATTGGATTTTCATAAAATAGTAGGAGACTAATAAGTATTAATTTATTTATTTGTCTCATTTTTATCATGATAAAGTACTAAACCTTCTCTAATATTAATTTGTGGAAATTTCAAGAAAATTGACTTCAAACATATCATTTTGAACCATACTCGAGAAGGAAAACCTTCTCACCATCACCAATTTCTCAGAATGGAATAGGCATTTACGAGTCATCTTGCGCCATAAGAGGAAATTGTATGTGCTGGAAGAGCCTATTCCAGTTGCTCCTAGAAAGGAGCACAGTGATGAGTAAATATCTCTATATATAAAATATATGGTGGATGCCAAAAATTTCTAATGGTTCATGTTATCTTTCATTTATAATGATCTTTTGAAGCAACATGAAGACATGGACACGTATAGAATAATGTATCACCTTAAGGATATCTATAAAGAGAAGGAGAGATATGAGAGATATGAGATCTCCAATGCTTTGTTCACAACTAATCTTGGAGAGTCTACCTCAGATGAGCCTCATGTAGTCAAGATTAATGGATACAATTAACACTTTAACATCATAGGGATTATGTTCCCGTATGATTTGCGTACAAATCTTATCCTATCATCACTACCCAAGACCTTCTCTTTCTTTATTGTAAACTACAACATGAGAAACGATGATAAGAGACAATCAGAACTTCTAAACTTAATTCTACAAGTATATAAGGACATGGGGCAAGAAAAACCAGCATTCCTTATGCTTAATAAGAAAAGGAAGGATAAGGAAAAGGGACCGAGGATTCATAAAAGGTCTAAAGCCCCTAAGCACCATCCCTCGAAGAAGGGGATGATCTAGAGGCAGGGAAAGGAATGAGAGGTGGTATGCTTTTCATGTGGCAAGCGAGGCCAATAGAATAGGAACTGCACCTAGAAGCATGTGGACGCTAAAGTTGTCTTCGTTATCAAGTGTAATCTTTACATTTCTACACATTGGGTATTAGATATAGCGTATGAGGATCACATCTGTATTAAAATTCCGAAACCAAGTAGATTTATAAATATTTCAAGAGGAGAGGTGGATCTTTGAGCTGCCAATGGCGTGAGGATGGATGCGTTGGCCATTGGTGATTACGATCTCTCATTTCCAAATGGAATGATTTTGGTTTTATGTAACTCTTATTATGTTCCTAATGTTACCGAGAACATAATTTTTGTATCTTGTTTGGATATGGATGGATTTATTTTTAAATTTGGAAATAAGGGGATTTCTTTTATAAGAACAACATATTTTATGGTATGGATCATTTGAATAATGGTTTATAATTATTAAATTATTAAAATCAATTGTTGGAAATAGATAATGAAACAAATTCAAATGAATCATGCAACACCCAGTTGTGGAATCTCCATATTGGTCATATAAATGAGAAGCACTTGACAAAGCTCTTCCGGAATGGTTATTTAGACTCTACTGAGCTAAAACCACTTTACAGATGTCATGCTTGTTTATAAGGTAAAATGATCAAGATTCCTTTCGGTGGATAGGGTGAAAGGGACACAGAGCTTATATGATTGGTCACACAGATGATTGTGGACCATTTCCAAAAGAAGCTAGAGGTGGGTATTCTTACTTCATTACTTTTACTGATGATTTGAGTAGATATGGCTATATCTACTTAATGATGTATAAGTCAGAAGCCTTAGAAGAATTTAAGGAATTCAAGAATGAATTAGAGAATTGTCTTGGTAAGAAGATAAAGAAGCTTATTTTGGATAGAGGTAGAGAATATCTAAACCAATAGTTCATCGATCTTCTACAGGAGTCTGGGATTCTATCTCAACTCACTCCTCCTTATACACCACAATGGAATGGTTTTAGTTAAAGGAGGAATTGCACCTTGTTGGACATGATGAGTTTGATGATGTGTCATGTAGATCTTCCATTATCATTTTGGGGATATTCATTACAAACTGCAGAATACATATTAAATAGAGTACCGACTAAGGTGGAAAATGGAATTCCCTTGGAGTTAGGGAATGGAAAGAAACACATTTTTTCTCACACACGTGTATGGGGATGTAAGGTTATTTAAGGCCTTCTCATGAAACAAACTAGAACCTCGGGGAATGAAGTGTATCTTTATAGTATATCCCACGGAAACAAAAGGATACTACCTATATAACAATTCAGACAAAAAAGTGATTGTCACCATACAATCTTTCTTTCTTAAGAGGGAGAATGTCCTCAAAAAGGATAGTCGGAGAAAGATTGACTTCAACGAAGTTGATGCTCAAGATACAAAAGAGTTGGGATAAGAACTAGTTCCACAGGTCCCCATGGAAGAGGTTCCAGAAACACAAGTACTGCATAGGAGCTCAAGAGAGGCAAGGGAACCAGAGATATTTGATTTCCTAGTTACTGAGGATGGTGAATCAATATTGTTGATAAATGATGAACTTATCTCCTAAAATGAAGTATTAGAAATCACAGAAGATTCAATTTTTCTATAAGATATGAATTATGATATGGATTCCATATATCAGAACCAATTTTGGGTTCTGGTTGATGATCCAGTTGTTGTAAATCATCATGGATTCAAATGGGTATTCATGATAAAACTGTACATGGAATGTCAATTTAGCACCTATAAAGCAAGGCTAGATCTAAAAGATTCATTCAGCGTCAAGGAATTGACTATGATGAAACCTTCTCATGATTTTTCCCTGTTTAAATACATAATAATCATACTTGATATAAAAACTTACCATGACTACGAGATTTGGAAAGTGTATTCCAAAATAGCATTCCTTAACAGGAACCTTTAGGAAGATGTTTATATGACACAAACAGAAGGGTTTGTGATACTAGGTGAATCCAAACAGGTTTTCAAGTTGAAGAAATCCATTTATGGATTAAAGAAAGCATACAAGTCCTCGAACATTCGATTTGATGAAGCCAAAAAATAATTTTATTTCATTAATAATGAATGTGAGATATGTGTTTATAAGCAGTTTAATGGGAATGTATTTATTATCCTAGTTGTATATGTTGACGACATATTGCTTATTGGAAACGATGTAGCATTCTTACATTCAGTTAAGGACTGGTTGAACAAGTGTTTCTCCATGAAGGACGTAGGTGAAGAAGCCTACATTCTTGGGATCAAGATCATTCATGACAGATACAAGAGGCTTCTTGGACTAAGTTAGGGTACATAAATTGACTAGATACTAAAGAGATTTAGTATGGAACAATCCAATAGGGGATTGGTTCTAGTGTCACATGGCCTACATATTTCAATGAGAATGTGTCCTCAAACATAATCATAGAATGATAGGATGTGTAAGATCCCATATGCTTCAGCTATAGGATCCCTCATGTATGCCATGTTATCTACCAGGATTGTTGTTTCCTATACACTGATCATGGTAGGAAGATATCAATAAGATCCAGGAGAATAGCATTGGACTGCTATTTATACTATCCTTAAGTATCTGAGAAGAAATAAAGATATGATCCTGGTGTATGGAGGAGACAAGGATCTTTTCATCAGAGTGTATGATGATTCTGGGTTTCAGACATATCAGAATAATCTAAAGTCACAATTAATATATGTTTTATGTCTCAACGAAGGATTTGTGATCTAGAAGTGTTCAAAGCATCCAGTTTTCATCAATTCTATAGTAGAGACTGAATATATAGCAGCTTTTGATGTAGCCAAGGAATCCGCCTGGATTAAAAAATTTATCTAAGAGCTTGATGTGGTTCCTATCAGTAAATGTCCTATCACATTGTATTGTGATAATACTGTAGCAGTGGCTCTTGAAAAGGATCCAACTTCACATCAACAGACAAAGCACATTCTCTAAAAGTATTACCTCTTGACATATTTGAATCAAAGGGGTAAAGTTTCAGTGATCAGTGTGTCCATGGAAGATAATGTGGCAGACCCCATGACTAAAGGCCTATCTCAGCAGAATTGTGAATATCATGTGAGATCTAGCAAGTTAAAGGTTGTTTATAGTTGGATCTAGTCCAAGTGGGAGTCTGTTAGATTTGGTGCCTTAGAACCAACTACATTGTACATTATTCATTAATAAATACATTATCACATCTTAGTTGTTCTGATGCATGACAATTCATGTGATAATGTCCTAAGGATAACTATTCACTAAACGGACATAGAGGATCCCTATTATGACAAGAACCCATAAGTGCCATAACACTATTCTTGAATATATGTTCTATGTCTAGATGATTTTATTTGAGGGAAAAAATATTATAGGCCATTAGGGGTGAGAACTCCTAAAATATTGAGGCACCTTCCAATGGTGTACGCCCTTGGTATTATCTAGGAGGATATTATGAGAACGAGACCAGCCAGTAGGAAATAAAAATTTCATAGTGTCATTGGATGTTCCTATCTGCAGATATGTGTATTGGTCCTTATACTTTAATATTATTATTAATAGGTATTAAAACTCTCGCACTTAGCTGTATTGACCAAAACTGTAATGACACACTATTCGCAATGAGGTAGGGTATGTTGGGTGTGTCATGAGTAATACTACATTAATATATAGTGTTAAAAAAGGATTTGTTCCTTCTATTACATAGAATAAGTAGAATTTCAAGCCCTTTAATGGAATTTATACTGCATAAATAAATACAAGGACATGGTAACAAATGGGAAAGTTCAATTTTGGGAATTTAAAGAAAGAATAATTGAGCACATGGGTTGAAGACACAAGCATGCAACCCGCTTGATTCGATATATCGATAAAAATGGATTACATTTCATAATAAGTGTTCATAGGAGGTGACGCGTCATTTTGGAGTTAACTTCTTTCTCTATGGGTTCCTTGGCATGTTGCTAGATTCTATCCTTGGACTTTAGGAATGATCCACCTAATGCCACTGAGAAAGAGGCCTAGATTGTCACACACTAAGTGTTTCCAAGTATCTCAGTTAAATATTAATTTAACAAGTTGAATACATATTATTCTTTATTGTGGGTTAATAATTATTCAAGGATGCCAGATCACATTTATTTCTAAACTAGTTATTCGAGAGAATATATTGTGGGAGAAATAATATATTTATTAGAGATAAATGCAGTGATATTTATTTGAAAATAAATAACCATTATTCAAGGTCTAATAAATGTGGTATATGAAATAAAAAAAATGAAAAAAATTACACTCCATGTAAATTAATATACACGCCATGTAATTTTTCTAGGGATTTTTGAGAAAGAATATATTTTATTTAATTAAATAATATTAGGTTTAATTCTCTGGGAGCATGTCATGTAATAATAAAATTCAACTATTATTATTAGACATGGGGTCTTACTAAGAATTAAATGAAAGGAATAAATGCTTTCGGGTAATTAGTTAATTTTATTATTCTAATTAATTAAAATCCCTATTATATAATTCTCATTAGAATATCCTTTTTGTGGTTTTCCACAATAGATCTAGTGAAACCTCTCAAAAGAAGAGAGAATTATTTTCTTCCAAGAACGCTCTCAAGGTACAAGAGAGATCCTCCTTCACCGGATCAAGGAGAGCGCTTTTCAAGTGGCTCTTAAGGCGATCGAAGGCAGACATCACAAGTGAATGCTCTTCCATGCAAGCACCTGGATATCCCTTCGGCGATGTCTATAGATACGTGGAGCACGTTTGGATCACCACTAGAGGAATACTACACTTGGATTATATGACATAATGACAGATCACATCAGATCATGACCCGAAACATCAATGGAGAGAGAGTTCCAGCAAGGTAATTCTTGTATTTTAATTAAATTAATTATAACCAAAATATAATGATCCTCTCTATGGTTCTGAGACTCCCCAGTTTTATTTCATTCTTTATTCTATTCCGAAGATCTGGTGATTTATTATCATGATGGATCTCAGATTTATTATCATTAATGGAAAAAATCAAGGTTTGGTACGACCACCAACGTGAATCCACTGCGCCTGGAACCTTCACGTATGTTTTAGTAACAAAGACATATCTAAAATGACACTTATGAGTGAGAGGTTGATGTGTGAAAGTAGTGGATAGAGATTTTCACTAGTACGGTTTGATAATGTATCTCAAAAATTAGTTGTTTAATGGTGGATAGGTTGTAACAACCCCACATACTAAGGTATGAATTTGATTAATTTCATTTCAAAAATGTTTCTTTTTGTAGTTTTCCATTATTGAAAGGATTAGAGAATCTCAAGGGGTTAATATTTGCATAAATAGACACATTACAGAGAATTTTATTTCGAGTTCAAATATTAATAAGTACTTAGTGGAAATGAAATAGGTACTATGTGGCTCAAGTAGAGAGGGTGTTAGCAAAGGTGGTCCACTAGCCACCCAGTGGCCTCTATAAAGGTACTCAATTATGTGTCAAGAAACTAGTGTTAGGGTAATAAGTACCTGGTTGTCTCTTTATAATAATTTTTAGATTTTAATAAACATTAATTAAATAATTTAAAAACTTATAAAAACACTCCCTCACCAATGACTTTATCCATGAATGATCACACTCCCCTCATCCTATATTTTCTGTCAATTCCCTAGGTGTGACTCTCTTGTTTGAGCTTCAATTGATGTTTCATCTATTATAGTGTATTATAAGAGGTTTGTATGAGGTACCCCCCATATTTTTTTCCTCTAATTGATATCACTTCCTGCTATGTAAAATTCATAAATTGAGATGTTTATTTATATAAAATATTTTATCCACTTATGGATGATTCTTCCGATAAGATTCAATGAGTCGAAATATAGGACCATTAGGTTGGTGTGAAGACCCCCTACGGAAGATTGAAGATCCTTTTATGGATGGGGAGTTTATGAGTCCTTTAGATCCCAAATAAAGTGAGTTGAAAAGGGGAGTGTTATGAGTGGATCTGAATTAAGATATGTAAAAATAAAATATTTCTCTTTACATTAAGAGTTTTAGAGATCTAAAAAACGTCATTTTCTCCTATGGTGTGATTCTTATATAACATTAACATTGAATGAATTTTATTTATTTTTTTAGGAAATTCATTCTTGAGTTTTAAAGGTATTTTTGCGTTTTAATTTTTTGAAAACATGATCATGGATGATTGATAGGTTTTTTAAAGTTTATTCTGATGTAAAGAAATGAACAAATTTTGTGGAATCCTAATTTATGACATGGTCACTATGGAACATGGATAATTTTTTATACTTAGAATAATTAGTGAAAAATATTGGGTGAAATGAAAAATCTATAGGATGTTCCATTTAACTATTATAGAACCTCGACACGTTTTTTCACCCAAATAGTACCTATGTTAGGTTATCCACCGGTCCTTAGGTGCACCTCTCAGTACTCCAAATGATGTTGACTAGTACCGATGTGGTAAAGAGGTGATAATGTGGATATTATACCCTCTAGTGATGATAATACTATTGTTCTATATGTATATAACATAGTGTAAGAAATACTATAACACACTAGACCAATAACCCACCATAGATAAATCCAAAAATAGACTATAGAAATAATAATAAATAAGCATAAGCATACTATTTTCAGGATAAAATATCAATTGTAGCTACAAAAAACACACAAGATATCATTTTTTAATCATGCATAGAATTCATGTCATACATGATAATAGATAAAAATAATATCTAATAGATTACCTCATTATATACATATAATAATTATGATAAGAAATAAGGAAAAAAAGTAAACTCTAACTATTCTAGGAACATCCCCAGTCCCTTTTCATCTATTCGATGAAAAAGGTATGACATGATCACTAAGGTCCATCTTCTAATATTGGTTCCTTACTTGATCACAAGATCATAAAGTATACGTGTGTCTCGAGGTGGGCATTTAGGATTTGAGAATAATCTATGTAGGCCACCACCAATGTGTTCCTTACTTACATATGTGATAAAAAAAAGGTGTATCTAAAAAAATAACACATGAATGTCATATAAATAACCAGATATATTTTTCTTAGAATCCATACAATATAAATCACCTACTTCTTCCATCACTAGTATAATGGTAATGGATAGGATCCTTAGTATAAATCCCAGGGGATGCGCCATTGCAAATTATCCTAGGTGAACCCTTATATTCCACTACTAAAAGAGTGACCCAACACCTCATGCAATCAATCATGTAATGGCATCCAAAAGGGAATGTCGAAACTAATACCTGGTCCCTCAGACCTCAGGTCAAAAAATACCCATCGGTTCAAAGCCTAACATCCAAGGAACAATGATGTGTTTTATTCAAATAATAAACATCATTGGATCAACATATGATGTATTGATGAATAGTGATATCTGTCCTCCCACATAATCCTTTCCCAACAGCCACAAACAGTATGGAGATCTCATCCCCCAATCGACGGTCTCACCACCGTCAAGAAATGGCCCATCACCATCCTTATGGATTTCTAGGGAAATCACCAAAAAAACATATTGATGGTCTACTAGATCTTAATCTACATATAACAGATGATTCTACCTACATGAGTGGTCAACACCACCTCATTATTTGACTCCTATATGTGTGCACACAACTCCAATGGCATGTCATCCAATCACGTTGAGAGTAAATCACCCAAACATATACCTGAACCACATCATCCTAGCACCTCATTCCCTTAATACCATGTAACTCAACATAATTTTCATCACCATATCAAATAACTTGGGCCATGCCTAAAACCTGACGACCTCATCCACTAAATATAGAGACCAAGTATCTCAACCTGTGATCAACATCACTCATGGTATCCAGGCATAACCCAACATAATTAACTATGTATCCTCATATATATGGTCAACACCATCTCAATACTTAGGTTAATCCCATCACATTCCCTAAGAACCAACAAAATGAATTAAATATAAAAAATAAATTAAAATTAAATATACACCCACCCTAATCTTCTCAAACATGTCTAAACCCATTTACCTGGCTTGACCATATGTAAAATGGTTAATTAATAACCAACGGAATCCCAAAAAATGATTTCATTAATTTAACAAAAATTATTTAATTATTTAATGTCCCTCTCGATCAACCCACCTGGCGCAATAAGAGTGCACCCCAAAAAAATTGTGAAAACACTATAAATGCTAGGCACCACCTACCACATACCAGTAGATGCTCAATATTATAATATTGGAACCTAACTTGATCCTAATTATAATAAATCTGGTTTTTAAAAGAATAATTTTAAAATAGGGTAAAACGGATCACGTGGATTTACCATACCGTATGGTTATATAAAAGAAGAAAAGAAAGTTGTAGATAGAATGCCTAACCAAGACGAATTTATATCCATCAATGGATCAAAGATCAGATCTAGGATGATGGATAAATAATGAAACCTAGGGTAGGAGGGGAGAGGTGCATAAGACCCTCTGGTTTCTCCTACCTCTGTTTATGGAGTAAAATAAATAAGGGGATTTGATATCCCTATGGGTAATTTTAAAAACCTTCACCTGCAACTTATATGACATGTAAATTTTTTCACATCATGTATTGGGATCCCGACATGTAACCCAGTTACACATAATGTATTCCTCAAGGTTGATCATCGAGTGTTTCCCATCATGAACCCACCAAGATACACCCTGTGAAACTATTACATGTTAGGTAAATGATTTACATACCACGTAAAACATGAAACATCTTTTTTCAAAATCCTTGGAAGCTTGACCTTCCTCTACTATTCTCCTGAGCACCCGAATCATCTACTAGAATATTGACCACACCTAAAACAAGGTCTTGGGTCAAAGAAACTCTAGGAGTAAGGTTTTGAAGATCAATAAAAAAGTGTGGCCCAACCACCAACTAAAAAGTACAAATTTACCCAAAAAAAATAACCTACTACAATTCTAAAGACTTTACAATCTCTGAAAATTAAAATATCTCATCCCTAATCTACAAGGAATTACCTGAAGATGGAACCAAACATACACATCTAATCAAAAAAATAACCAGGTATACCCTAGTTAGTCATAGGTCAATCCCACTTAGGGATCTCCCCACATTATAAATTACCAATCGTTTTCTTCATGACTAAAAAAACATATGATGGTCCAGAGACCATCCCCTGACTCAGAATTACTCCCATGAATCACATCAGTTCTACACCACATTAGTTTCTCAGGCCATTCCCATGTCATATCTAGCACCAATCAATCCCCACATGTCGTCATATTTCCACCTTGTTCCCACATCGCACATGGAACCCATGAGGTCCTGCATCTCATCATATGATCAAAATAACCCTCAACTCAATAGGTACTCATAAAAAATCTTATTTCCTTGTGCCTCATAATAACCCAAACTATATAGATTCAAAATTGCCTATACACCTCAAAAATTCGAACATCGATCAATTCCCATAATAGATATTTGTTCTAACATACCCCATATATATAATCTATATAGCATCAATTCCCACAAGAAGTATTTCTCTCATTACACCTCATATATATATATATATATATATCATGCATAATGATTGATTCCAACCTACTAAACAACATTTGGTTAGTCCAAAAACCATATATATGTACACCTCATGCACCAAAATAGGAAAAATATCATAAAAACACTCATTCATACCAATCATCATAGAATACATTTAACTGTAGTTGTCTCCCTAGCCTACACTGCACCTAGAAGCTCCACTGTATGCACCTAGCCTAAAGCCTGGATACCTAAGGTGCAACCCCCTATGAATATGCATGAGCTACTAGCCATTGACCCCACTATTCTGTCCCACTATCTCTTCAACAACCATCACATTAAGCCAAATCAGGTCCACTAGATCCTGGTATAGCCCTCATATGTACCTCAGACGCCTGAATCTGCCTCGGTCCCTTGCTCCCAGTTATTCAAGAAGGATTCCTATAGAACCTCTCTAGATTCCCAATATGTCTGCATGCCTATAACTCTTTTGGATAATTATCGTATTGAGTTTAGATATTTCATATCTTCCCAAACTAGAATCACGATGTTGGAGACCCACTCCTAGATGGTATTACTGAATATATGGATTGTATTTCCCCCTAAAATTCATCATGGACCTATTTATAGCTAACCGAAATATCGCTACTAAAATCACCTGATTCTACCACCTGGTTAGAATGTGGCATGACCTTTATATTTCCCCCTTCTATCAATTCTGGGATGGCCACTTATGAGAAGGCAATCAATCAGAATATTTTTACCTCAACATTGATGGAATTATACAATCCATATATAAAAGAACACACCATAGAGATGTTGTCTTCCACAACAGTTGATGAAAAAGAAGGAATTCTGTAAAACTATATGCATAGTTCATGACATAACTATACCCCTATGGAAGATTCATGAACTTGTGGTATATGAATTCTCTTAGCATCTCCAGATAGAAATGCTCGAATAACCTGGACTTGAAATCCTTACAATCCAGTACCTCATGTCTTCCCGCATGTACCTATACATCCCAAAAGGTCTTTTTACATGCTCTAATGACTATGTACACAACCGGCTTCACCATCCAACCTCGGTCTGTCTCAATATGCTCGAAAATGGTATGAACCACATCGATCCAGTAATTTACCACCTATGTTTCACCCTCACCCTAAAATTGGGATGGGTTTTAGGGTTGGAACTCTGAAGTATTATATTCCATAGAATGCTTTTCTCCCTAATATCCCATGTTAATGCCCCGTATAACATGTTTCAAGCTCGCTCTGAGATTCTAATCAATCCACAACCCAAAATTTGTCAAATATAGAACCTTTACCAAATTTACTAGAGAATTTTCGTATGTATGTACCAATATATAATGATTTTTCCAACCCTCTAAGGCCTCATCTAGACCCTCAGAGGTACCAACCTATGCACGTTCAAGTAGTACTAAACCACTAACCCCTTGACGCTCCACTAAAGAATGTCTAGTTGTCTTACCTATGAATACTAATAAAATGGTAAGATATCTATAATATATATATATATATATAATTCATTTAGGGAAATCTAGAAAAATTATAAGAATCTCACAATTGTTATACTCCCCCATTTCAACCATATCTTTGGACATCTAGCCTCTTGGCTCGTTACCCACCCATATCTGCATGTTTCACATTTATATCCTTCCTAATATCCCCCACCTACCCACATCATATTCAGTTGTTACATATAAATTTGATGTAACTGAGTAAGATACATCTAAGGTGGCTAATTAGTAAAACACTATTTTAGCTTCTTTGTTGATATTTTAAATAGGTCACCCCTGTCAAAATATATATATGCTTCTATCATAGCCAGACACATAAATATACATATATCATATATCATGTCACATATAGATCTAATTGGAACCACATTCCTAGGTTATTTGAGTAGAATTCCCCAAAAGATAGGCTAATAAACAAAAAACTGCTTAGCTTCGTTTGTTGACACATTAAACAACTATACCCCTCATCACACAATCCAGGTTCCCAATGAAGATCACATGTAATTTATAACATGTTCATATATATTTGTTTGTGTGTGTGTGTGTGTGTATTAAATCATATATACCTGTTAGGAAAGCATAATAAGAACCTCCCTTTCCATCCTGTTCCAAGGATCTAAAAAACCTCCCTTGCGATTCTAAGCCAAGGGTAGCATACCATAACAGATAATAATTTCATCCAAGTGACACACTCAAGGTTTCAACTATAATAAGAGGAATGCATAACAATAATTTACCACCCCTTGTAACTTTGGATTTACCCGAGCATGGGGGGTCAGTCACCCAAATATGATCCCTATACCCAGTTACAACATCATCCTAATCTATGATCTACTATATCCCAAATAGTATGACCAACTACAAAGAAAAACCTTTGATATCATTAGTGGCCAGCCAAATGATGCTACTAATTCCCAGTAATGAATGAATATGATACCATTTTTAGTTCCCTGGACCTTTTTTCCCTCCCAGACAGTACTCAGGGCCATTTGAACATTGGGCCTTAGGCACACCTCCCCATATGTTAATGGTTGTTGACTAAAAATGAGAGTTTAAAGAGTTGATTATATAGATAATGTACCCTATAGTGATGATAATAATAATTGTCTATAGGTATATAACATAGCATAATAAATACCATAAAGTACTAGACCAGTAACCCTTCATAGTGGAAGCATAAAAATATAGTATAAATAATAATAAATGAGCTTAAACATACCATTTTCATGATAAAACACCAATCACAACTACTAAACAAACACAATATACCATTTCTAGAAGCATGTATACAAGTCAGGTCATACCTAAAAATAGATAAAAAGGGTCATCCATAGTTGACCTTAGTATATACATATAATACCCATACTGAGACAAAAAAGGAAACACAAGTAAACTCCAACGGACATAGGAACCTCCAATGTCTCTTTTTATCCAACCAATGTAAAAGGTATGGCATGATCACTAATGTCCTACTCTTGAGATCGGTCCCTTACATGATCGCAAGAGTATAAAGTGTATAAGTTTCCCATGGGGAGCACATAGTGTGTGAGAATAATCTCATTAGGAAACCACCATTATGTTCCTAACATAAAATTTTGATAAATCAGGTGTATCTAATTTTAAATAAAATATTACATATAAATCATATAAATAACCTACATCCATTTTTCGTAATATCCATAAGAAGTAAATCACATGATTCATCCATCATATGTATAATGGTATTAGAAAGGATCCGTAGTATAATTTCTAAGGAATCCCCCATCAAAAATCATCCAAGGTGAACCCTCAAGTTTCACCTCTAAAAGAGTGACACGAAACCCAGTTCCATCAATGATGTACTGACGTCCAAAAACGCATTCCCAAACATGTACTTTGTCCCTAGGGCCTTAGCTTAGAAAATACTTCTCGGCATGATGCCCGACTTCTGAGTCAAAAATATTTCTATCCTCCAAATAATAAACATTTTTGGCTCAATATCCAATGTCCTAGGAATTTTTATATTTTTCCTCCCACAAAATCTCATCCCAAAAGCCTCAAAAAATACTTTGAGCATTAGCTCATAACTGATGGTCTCATCACCATCAACCAATGGATCCTCATTATCCTTGTAGATTTTAATGGAAAGCACCTACAACCATTCTGATGATCAAAAGTATCCTAAGACACATCGAATGGAGGCCTCTACCCACATGAGTGTTCAATACCACCTTATCATATGAGTCCTGTCTATGTGAAAACAACTCCAACGGTGCATCAGCAGATCAGGCTGAGAAAAAATCACCCAAAAAAGTACCTAAGACTAATAATTATATCACCCCATGCCCCTGTGACTATGTCTCCCATCCTAATGTTCATGACCATCTCAAATCACCCAGTCCAGTCCCAAAACATGATGACCTCATCACCTAAATCTGATGACTAAGTCACCCAACCTGTGATCAACATCACTCATAGTATGCAGGCCTCACCCAACTAAATGAACAACATCACCTCACCCAGATGGTCAAAAATGTCTCAATTCATGGGTTGAACCCATCACATTCTCATAGAAACAATTTTATTATTTTAATATTACCAAATTAATATAAATTAAACATATGCCCAGCCTAATCTTCCAAAACTGGTCCAAGACCCTTTATCTGGAATGTCCATGTGTAAAAGGTCTAGGTCATTCCTGAAGGAATCTCATGTCAAAAATTCATTAATTTATCAGAAAAATTTTAATTATTTATGGTCCCACCCATTCAACCCACATAATGAATTAAGATCACACCCCAAAACCACCACGAAAAAATGGAGATATCTAGGAAACGCCTACCTTATACTGGTTAATGCTTTCTTGTCTAATATTAGCCCCTAAATCAAGACAAATTAGGAGAAATAAATGTTTTATATGAATGTCCTAAAAATATGTTAAATGGATTTCATGGATTTAGGTCACCATATGGAAAAAAAGAAGAAAAATGTATTGGATCAAAGGCCTTAACAATATGAATCTATAGACACCAACGGATCAAAGATCATAGCTCAAATGATTGAGAAACCAAGAAACCTAGTGTGGGAAGTGAGAGACATGTGAGGCCCTCTATGAACTCCTACATCTATGTTTGGAGGAAAATAAATAAGGTGGGTCTAGGCCATTGTGGTGATTTTAAAAAAATGCCTCAAACAACTTATACAACAATTAAATTTTTACACATCATGTATCTGGTTCATGATGTGTAACCTAGTTACATGTCTTGTATTCCTTGAGTTGGACCCCTAATCCTTGAGTTTCATGAACACATCAGGTTCCACCCCAATAAAACTATTACATGGAATGTAAATGACTTATAGTCCATGTAAAACATATAGTAGTTTTTTTCAGCAGCACAGGTCCACAACCTTCCTTGAGTTTTCACCCAAACACCTGAGTCATCCACTGAAACATAAAAAACACGTAGAATAAGGTATTAGGTCAGAAAAACTCTCAAATGAGTTTTCTAAGATAAATAAAATGGTTTGGTCCAACCACCAACTTAAAATTTCAAATTTACATGAAAAAACAACCCTCCCAATAACTTGTGATGTTACAACTATCTTGAAGTTGACCATGGTGGGGCCCAAAATGGGTGTTTGGAAGTGTCTTTATACTGTGGATGATAGTAAAAATTCCAATATTGAGGATGTTCATTATATTGATATTGTTCCTATAAGTATTGAGTGAATTTGTGATAGTTTATCAAAGGTAACTAGGATCAAAATGAAAATTTTAGATCCAATTTTAGAAGGAAAATTTTCATATGTTCCACACTTATATTAAAAATGGTCATAGACTTTGGAAACATTAGGTCAATGTTGTGAATATTTATTTCATGGAAAAAGTTAGAAAATGGTTTATTTGATATAATATTTTGAGGGGAGTTTTTGGTTAATGTCCACAAGTATCTTAAGCAAAATTGGTCATTTTAGAGTACATTAAAGATTAATTTTAAAATGTCAATGAAATGGCCATATTGATTGTGTCAAGGTAATTTGAAATTGAAGTTTTGTATACAACTGAAACATCTTGATAAGATGGATAGAAATGGGTGATATATAGCCATAAAAATCAACTCTTCCTTATATCTTCATGAAAATTAGTGTGGTGAATGAGGTTATATCATGATGGTGTCTTCCTATAAATTAATCATGTGTTTATCAAATTTACTTATATTCAAAACTTTAATTTAACAATATTCACTTTATAAATATAGTTCTATGAAAAACTTTGTTAGGACTATGGAGAAGTACAATGATTCCCAAGTGATCTAAATTTTGGAGGCAGTTGAGGATAGGAAGTAAAGATAGGTCAACTTATTAATGCTTGTATTTTATTCTTGTTCATGGATTTATGTATTGTTTTCCCACTCCATTCACTATTCATATTGATAATAGGATAAGAACATTCATATTGGAATCACAACTAGTATTCACTAATGATTATCCACTCTATAAAAAGGGTGAGTAAACCTTGTGAAACACCTTATGCCATGTGAATTATTTCTTGATCTATCTCTCATCATCACATCATTTATGTCAATTTCAAGTCATAATTACTAGTTAAGGTAAAATGATTTTAATATTTGGGGTTTTAGTAAACACTCATTTACCCCCCCCCCCCAAGTTGGTTTACAATCACCTATGGATTTAACATGGTATCATATTAAGTTTTAGTTATTTCAAGTTACTATATAAGAAATATAATCTTTTATATAGTATCATATTATTTCTAATAATTTTTCATTGTATATATTTTTTAATTATTTATAATACATTTTAATCATATAGATCTTTGTAAATAATGAATATCATCAAAAACAAATTAGTTCTTATGTTCTATGAGAATGGATTAAATCTTTTGAAGTATGGGATGGTTCTGAGACTTATTTCTCTTGTTTTGGAAATTCTTGATATCTTAAATAATATTGCACGTATTTTTTAAATAATGATGAATTATACTTTACTAGACAATAATAAAATAGAATAATATGGTAGATCATACAATGTGTCACTCTCATCAAACTAAGGTGAAGTTTTTACTTGAGTTATGGGCTTGAATACAATGAGTGGAATATAAAGGAAACTACATGACATCCATGAGGGAGGTAATAAACTGAAGTATTAATAGTTATAAACATGTGAAACTCAATTTTAGGGTGTCCAAATGGGATTAGACTAATAAATAGACAATTTTTCAATAAAGTGATCAAAATTTTAAGCTTGATTTGAATCTACATAGATATTCTTTAGGATTACATGATGTTTAAGAAATTAAAGATGATTCTATTAGATAAGTTTGAGGAAAATGTTTTTTAATGTCCCATCCTTTATCATTATCTTGAGGAGGTGGTGGAAGGTTACTTGTCCTTAAGGTACATACATAAGACTCCAAAGGATAGAAATAAATGTTGAGGGATTCATTTACAATTTGGGGGATGATTTTCTATTTTTAGATAAAAAAACATCCAAAAACCATAACCGAAAAAAACACTAAATTATGTATAATAGAAATTAATGACAAATAAAATGTTTCATTTATATCAAACCCAACTAAAGGTTACTATAGCGGAAGAAAAACTAACATCAAAGTAAATAGTAGAAGACAAACTAATAAAACTCAAAGACAACCACATGAATCTAAAGATTCACATGCTCTAAGATCCAAATACACCAAAAATCCCAAATATCATGATGTATTACTATAGAAGTGTGATACTATACCTTTTCTTGTATATTAATAAATGATATCTACAAAAGCACCAAAGTGATAAAGCAATGTTAAGTGTTAAAACTCAATAGGTTTTCCCTGATGACTTCTAAACAAACACCACTATGATAGGAAATGTTAGAACATTTAAATAAAATAGTTTATATAAAATAATTTCTAAAAAAGATTATATTAAAATTTAAAAAAACCCAGAGTAAACAATTTTCCAAGGAATGTACAAAAACAATTCTATAAATCATTTGACATTCTATTTTGGTATACCCATTCTATGTTTCACAACACAGCCACACAAGAATGCTGGTTTCATAATTCCATACTCATGAGGGGTCTCGAATCCAATAACTCTATGTCCCACTAACATGTTCCCCTTGATCTATGGTCATGTACCTTGTACCCCACTGGTACACGTCCCTTATTCAGGGGTATGCCAAACATGAACTTACAGCAAATACCATGTATGCCAAAAACGTTTCAAACAAACCATTTCAAAAGAACATAGTTTTTATTAAATACCATTCCAACGATCCACTTTAACAATCTAGTAAATCTATATTTTAAAATAATAATTTTAAAATCAAGAAACCAAATCTCTTTGCCCAACCAATTACCAAAACTCGACAATTACACCAAAAAACATAAATTGTCACTAAAGAGGATTTATAACATGATTTTCCACAAAATTTCACAATAAAAATCAATAAATTAAACTAATTTGAAACTAATCCTTTATTTTCTAAATAGAGTAACAGAGAGTGAATCCACCTACCTCAAGAGTTTTTCTGAAAATGATAAATGGTGCAGAGAACCTCACCAAACTAGGTTGAATCTCCAGGAACCTGCCTAAGATCACTTTCCTTATCATAAACCAAATAGAATATAATAATATTTGTCATCCACCACCTTAGATCTACCAACAGTGTGCATATATTTAAGAATTTGAGAGAGAGGGAAAATTATATCTAACAAACATAACAAGAATGATCAAGAACGAAGGCTTGTCATAAGAATCTAGCTTCAAATAACCAAGGGAATCCCTCGGGTTTCCTTTAAAATGATTTTAGAACCTTCCTTGACCTTTTTTAATAGATAATATTGAGTTAGGGCTCCTTATGATAAAAATAACGAATTTAGAGGGTAAAATGAGTGAGATCCACAATTTCAGGATCTCACGTTAAACCCATGCACGGTGGGTAACACGGTTAGGAAAACTGAGTGTTAACCATGTGTTATCCACTACCATAAGGGTTGATCCTCGCATAGTTGGCTTTCTTGATTTCCAAACCATGTGTCATACAAGCCAAATTAAATTATCCAACATATCATAGATTCTAATAGTCTTTCGCATGGTTTGGACAAACCATGTGCAGCCCGTGTGCCTTCACCTTTGCCTTTGTCTCACTGTTCACGGTTTCTTGTAGGTGTTGCATGGTTTTTCCAAACCATGCACCAATCATTCGCGTTTTTAAAATCAATAAAAATTCTCCCAATGTTTCGAAAAATCTCTCAAACATAACCCTGACACCTTATATACTTAAAATACATAAATTAATGGTTAATTACGTCAAACTAGGGGTGGTACATTCTCCCCACCATTGGTATTTCAATCCCTAAAGAGTAAAAACCATTTTTTCCTAAAATAGTTCCGGCCATATCTCTTTAATTTCCTTCTCATGTTCCCAAGTCTCTTCCTAGATCTAACCATATTTCCACAAAACTCGCACTAGACAGATTATTTTTCCACATAAGACTTTCTCTTTCCTATCCAATATCCACAATGGAATTTGCATCACTAAAGCATCCGACTCTAGGTCAATGTCATCCCATCTGATCACATGGTGAGGATCTAGCTAATACTTTTTCAATTGAGATACATAGAACAAATTATGCACCATATTGATCCTTTATGGAAATTCCAAACAATATCCACCAAACTAGCCCATTACAATATCTCAAAAGGGCCTATGTATTGAAGAGATAACATTCCCTATTTCTCAAAGTGATGATTTCCAATCCTTGGAGAGATCTTCAAGAACATATGATCACTCACTAAGAATGACAATGGCCTTAAATGATGATTCACATATAATTTATGATGACTCTAAGTTGTTTCTATATGTTTCCTAGTGAGTTGAATCTTCTCTGTTGTTTCTGGAGCAAGGCTTGGTCCAACTAGTGATGTCTAACCTATTTCCACCCAAAAAAGTGGATAATGACAAGGATAACCATACAATTCTTCAGTCTTATCCATTCGAATATATTCTTGATTGATGTTGTAATACAATAACTCCCCTAATAGAATGTTCTCTTCCGATGAGGCACCAAAATACATCACACAATCCCTTAGAATTTATTCTAACATTTGTATACCCTTTTCGTATTTACAATATGTTTGAGGAAGATATGTCATACTCGTCATTAGTTGAGTCCCAAGGAATTTCTATAAGTATTTCTAGAAATGAGACATGATCCTCAAATCTCTATCTGATATGATTGAAACTGGAATGTCATGTCTCTTTTCTACTTCTTGAATATAAATTTTTGAAAAGTCATCCACTGTATAAGATTCATGAAAATGAATTAAATGAGCTTACTTCATTATATAATTTACAATAACTCAAATGGAAACATGTTTCTGAACCATTTTTGGGAGGTCTATTACAAAATCCATAGATATCTACTCCAATTTCCCAAAAGGTATGGGTAAAGACTATAAAATACCTATCATTCACTGATGTTCTTCCTTAACTTGCTGAAAATTTAATAACCTTAAAACAAACTATGAAACCTTCTGTTTCATATTGATCCACCAAAACTATTTTTTCAACTCTTTTTACATCTTTTATATTCTCGAATTAATAACACATCTTTAATAGTGTTAAGAATGAATAATTTTTTCCTAACAATCCATAGGTATAACCATATGATTTCTAAACCACAACACTTAACTCTCATACAAATTCCATCCCTCAATGGTCTCCCCACCATTGAGTTTTGAACACATTAAAACACATTCTAAATTGGATGTATGTGCCTCTTTAACCATCTCAACCAAAACAGGAATCAAAGAAACTAGGAATAAAACTGTAACATTGCCTCATCCTTCACATTCCAAACTCATTTCATCTAGGACCAACATCAACTATCACTCATTTGAAGTCTCTTTTTCTAACTAAAAATATAAATTTATGATTAAATAATTGTCCACTGAATTTTATTTTTCTAGTGTATACATCAAGTAAAAGTTGAACATTTGGAGATACTTTCTACATCTTCTTTTTCTTAGACACAATTCCCTTTTTTAGAAAATATGTTTTAGGATCTTATGACCTGTAAACACAATAATTTTCTCACAAATTTGGTAATGATTCCAAGTCTTAAAATCATGGATGACTGTAGCTAACTTCAAGTTAAGGGTTGGGTATTTCATCTCATGCAATCATAAATACATTGAACTATAGGCAAAACCATGGTATCCTTTCATGAGAACACACCCCAACCCTAATCTCAAATAATCACAATACACCACATACCCTTGAACTAATTCAGAAAAAAATAATATTGGTGTGGATGTAAGGGGAACCTTTAGCTCTTGAAAATAATTTTGGCATTCCTCGCCCAATTGGAATTTAACATATTTTTTTTCAATATTTTAGTAAATGAGGCTATTCATGATATGTAATCAACAAAGCATCAGTAATAACTAGCTATCTTTAGAAAACTCCCTATCTCAAAGACATTTTCAGAGGTCTCCAAGTGATAATAGCTTATATCTACTCTGGATCTATTGAAACACTTATTTTAGAGATTACACGGATAAGAAATCATACCTATTATATCATAAAATTACACTTGGATAGGTAGGGATACAACAAATGATCCCTCAATATTTCCAACATTGTCACCAATATTTTCTCATACTCATCCCTTGTCCTTGAATACACCATGATGTCGTCTATAAAAACCACCATAAAAGAATTGAGATATTTATGAAATATTTTTTTTCAAAAATTCCATCAATACATCTAGTGTATTCATAAGAACGAAATTCATTACCACATATTCATAGTGGAAATATCTACTTCTAAAAGTTGTATTCAAAATATCCTCCTTCTGGACTTGAAATTGGTGATATCCTGATTGTAAGTCAATCATAGAGAACCACTGAGCTCCCTTTAATTGATTGAATAGATCATCAATGAATGAAAGTGGATATAGATTATTTATCAAAACCTAATTAATATTATGATAATACGCACACAACCTTAGAGTTCCATCTTCATTCTTGAATAATAAGATCGATACTGCCTACAGAGATGTGCTCGGCCAAATGAAACCCTTGATTTCCAAATCATCTAATTTCACTTTCAAACCCCTTAATTCTATTGATGAAATTCGATAAGATGGATGTGAGATAGGACTGGTCCCTAGGAGGAGATCAATTCTAAACTCCTCTTCCCTTACTGATAGTATCCCAGATATATTTTTGGGAAACACATCTAGAAATTGATCGATGACTGCTGGAAAATGGTTCTTCTCGATCTCATCCATCGATACCAAAGAAAACACTGCCAACTAGTATGATATCATTCCAATAGCTGGTTCCAACAATCTCATTGCACCTACCTTTAAATTCCTTTCTCCTATAAAGAGATCCTTGACAACATCCTTAGTAACAAAACTCATTATTCTACTATAACTTTGATTTTCAACCTTGAATGTTCTCAACCAATCCATACCCAGGATTACTTCATTGGTATTAATATCCAGTATAGAGAAATCCCATTTCATCACAACATCATCAACATTTATAGAACATTCTCTACACAGAACGGTTCTATGTTATCTATTACCAATAGGCGTTTTACGTTTTATCATAGAGGGAATCATCTCAGGTTTTAAAATTATAAAATCAATAGTTTGGGAAGAAATAAAGGAATGTGATTCACTAATATCAAAAAACACTTGCATAAGGGTAGAACTACAAATAATCGTAGCTCTCACCATATGTGGTCTAGACTGATCATCCACCATAACCTATTCAGCTCCATATAATTTTTGGCTCACAAAATTCTACTCCTTTTTTCTCTGGTAATATTTCCCTACATAGGGAGTCATGGTATTCTTGGAATCACCATTTCTAGCTCTGTTCTACTGATGATATTGATTTTACTTCCCTCACCCCATCGAAGCATATGTTGTTTGTGATACCTGAGAAGTTTCTTGAGAACTTGACCTTAGAGCACTGCAACAATAGCATTGAAGATGACCCATCTTATTGTAATTGTGGAATGCTCTAGGTTGTTTCATACACTCTCTCTTTATGTGGTCATGTGAACCACATTTGTAGTATCCTTCTTTGCTCTTGGGTCATGGAGAAGGGCTCACAGATCCAGACGACTGATTTTGGGTCATGTCACCACATTGGAAATAGGTGCCCCTCTTATTTTTTTCTTCCATAATTAGTGTTCCCACCATTTTTTATGGGTACAAATATAATCCCTCCTATCGTACCTCCTAATATGTCTCATTCATCCACTGTCTCTCTATTTTATATCTATGTATAGTCTTTAATACAGATCATAGATCTTTTCTATTTAATCTCCTCTCTCAACCTCGATTCAAATATGTGTTCCTTTAAGGATGCACTAGTCGCAACCTTAGGTGAAAAGTGCAATAAATTCATTAATTTGTCCATATACTCTGTGATAGATAGATTTTCCTCCTTCAAGATGAGGAATTATGTCCTCATTTGAATCCTGAATGTGTGAGTATAGAATTATTTGTTTAACAATTCGTTAAAATCCTCCAAACCAAGTCCTTGATCCACATCATCCTGTACAACTAGGTCTCAACACTGATGTGAATGATTCTCTCTCATATACGTCGCTATCTTGACATTCAACTCTATTGGTGTGCTGATGAAATTGAAGATATGATTCATTCTATTCAGCCACACCTCCGCATTTTTGGTTTTGAATATTCCCAAAATATGGGTGGATACAACTTCTAGAACTAGACATAATGATCCACATTTCTTAGATCATCCCTATAATTCCCTATGTCCACAGCCATAAATTATTGAATGATTCTCTGAACCAGTTGTTGGTTCACCTAGGGTTTAGGTGAAACTGAATTCTATGTAGCCTTTTCATGTTTGTTTCAGTGATGTCTATCAGGTTCCTTTTTCTATATAGATAAAACACCCTAAGTATCACTCTATATTAACTAAAGGTTTAACATTTAAAATTTTACCGCATCATGATATCACAAAACTTCTTCCCAAAATCACTTTTTACCATGTTCAACCATTTTTTTAAAAAACAATTTTTTTTAAATCAAACCATTTGAAAAATACCACAATCTTTCTCTTTTCAAAGTCTTTAATTTGAAAACAATTTCAACATTTTTTTAAAACACCTTCACATTGTATTGATTCATATATAATTTGAAAAAATGAAATATTCACTCCTAGTAGGAATTCATTCCTCTAATTCATGTCCTGATTGTCTCATTGGCTAACCCCATGATAATGAGATTCAAATTACTATAATTGTATCCAAAAACACTTATGTACCCAATTTCTTGGTAACATGAAATTCAGTATAAAAAGGTTAGATATTTCTTTTAATGTTCTATATTTCATGTCCCAAAAATCCTACTTGTAATACCCCAAGCTTCCACGGTACGTTTCCCTTCGAATAATGCGATAGCGGGTGTTGTACGCAACCTTGAGTTCTAACACACACCACAACTAATTAAACTAGCCGTTGTGAATAGTAATACCTACTTTTTGAAATCATATATATTTTATATTTCAAAATGGACTTCATTTTTGGATTCGGAATATTGAAATTAGCCTAGGGTGAAATTTTGGTACTTTTCGGATAACTTTTATATTTTGATGAATAGTGAAAATTACTAAATTTTAATTAAAATCAACTTTTTTAATCAAAATAATTAATATTGATAAATTATGAATTTGAGTGGTTTTAAAGTATATTTAGAATATATTTTTACCATTTAATCTAATTTTTGTCATTGGACATAATTTCACAATTAAACCAGACATAAACAAGTGTCAATCTTTTGATAGTTATTATCTCTTAAAAACACGATTTTTATTTTAACAACGGGAATTAATTTTAAATTAATTTCTGCCACTTCTGTGTTTTGAATTTGGAAAAATGGATTACATATTTGGAATCAGGATGTCCAAATTATGTAAATAGGTAACTTTAATTTTTACACATTTTGAATAATTACTGCGGTAAATATTTTATTTACCATGGTTAAAGGGTAAATCCGGTAAATAAGGGTTAAAAAATAATATTATAATAATACAAAATTACCCTAAAACGTGTCCTAAACTTATTGGTGGACACATACCCGACCATGGGCATCCTTGGGTCGATTTGGGGACCCCTTAGAGCTACTTGTATGTGGTAGGGACACATTATATTAATAAAGTTAAAATAAAAATAAAAATGGCATAAGCTTACATCTTTTAGAAGAACAATTTTTACATAGGGTTATACATGTTGGATTTTCTATTATAAATATTAATTAGAAAGCTAAAAAGATTTACTACATAATTATATTTTATTTATAATTTTTAGACATCAAATAATTTAAATTATTAATGACACAATAATGATGCAATGTTTACCTCATTAATAAATCATTTAAATAAATAAGATTATAATGATTAAAATATTATCTAAAACCTGTCCAATTCTTATTGGTTGATGTTATTTAGAAAATTAGTCATCTTATATTCGACCTCAATGATTTTTGGACCATTATAAACCGAATATAATTATATTATAAAGTAATACTTTCACTCTTTCCTAAAGAGCCCCTCCTCTCCCTTATAAAAGGAGACCATTTCTACTCATTCCTCACACCTCTCAAGCCACTTGGCTCGGCCACAATCTGCCCCAATACTCTCCCAACTTCCCTCACTACATCCTAGAGGCCTTAGTTTGATCAGAAAGCCAACCTAAGGAGCCCTTTTGATCAAATCAAAAGGAAGAACCCGAAGAAGAGGTAATATTTTCACCACCCCTTTTGAAGTTTCTTTCTTCTTCCACTTCTTATTTCTTTGTTCTTACCATTCTAAAATAATAACTCCAGTATCTCGCATATACTGTGATGTTATTATAAATATGGTACAGCCATATTCAGTATTCTATCCACCCTTTGAATAACATGTCACCATACGTGCGTACGTACGGCTTACCGTCTCCACGTCGTGGTGTAATTGTTATTCAATATATTATTATTTGGATGGGTATAATAATGATGTGCAACTCATGTAAATAATAAATATAACATGTTAATTATTCTGTATATATGATATAACATCCATTTATATATTATTTTAATATCAAAAGAATGATATTTTCGCTCGTGCGTACGTACGGACTACCGTCTCCACAAACGCGATAAGATTCATTCTCCATCGTATCCATTCAAGTATAATTATCATTTGATGATTTCAAAATGATGTTTAAGGACTTGATATCATTCTGGATATGAATAATATACAACCTATCCATTACAAACATGTCTTACGTAACAAAACATATAAAATAAAACAAGTAAGTTAACACCCGAAACAACGATAATACTAAGATATTATTATCAAATCAATATTAAAAGATCATATATGATATCATATTAATGTATATGATTCTTTTATAATTTAATAACAATTATTTCACCATTATACAGGAGGTTAACCTACCCCAACCAAGGAAAAGTACAAGGTAAGGGTTATTTCACAATCTCTTCATTATCCGAGGTTGTTTATACGTAATAATCTACTGGGATTTCTTTATCATCCACATCCATGTTTCTTCGAAATGTATTTCAAAACATATTTATTATTTACAAGAATATGGGTTAAAGTAATTTATACCCTTGTTTGACTTTTTATAAGAGGTTTATAAAGGAATCTTTCCGTCGTTTTCAAAACAAGGTCCTTTTTAACCTTTTCGACAGAATTAAGATAAGAATGTTTTTTTTACTTATACGGTGGGTGCGGCTATTTTCCGCCGTTATAAAATCTTCAAAGCTTCCCTTACAAGCTTATAAGAATATTTTCACAGAAAATGTTTTATTTTATACAGATCTTAAATGATATCAAAATAAAAGGAGATATTTCTTTAAAAATAATATTGATTTCATCTATGTCAACATCCTTTGATGGATTTTAAGATTATTTGAAGTTGATTTATTATGATACAAAACTTCTACATTGTATTGAAGGTTTTGTGATATGTTTGACTGTGGATGTGCTATTTTTATATACCATTCATGGTTTATGGTGAAAGTATTGACATTTCGTATGCTAGTTTTAATACGAATGTTTATGTTATGTTTAAACCTTTTCATATGGGAATGCATTGGACTTAATATGTGACGGGTGGAGCCCGCTATAGCTCCTCGATGCATCGGTAGGTCTCATGAGACAAACTAGTGTCTTGGCACAAGGCCTTGACAAAATCTTATTTGTAGTCTTGGCATGAGGCCTTGGCTATGTGGTTATGATAGTCTGGCATTATGCATTCCATCATTATGAAAGTGGTTATTGATATTGCATGTTATTATTCGATTAGTAGAATATCCAAGTGAATAAGTAAATGGCATTATTTCATTTTATTTATGCCATACTATGTTGATGTTAAAGTTTAAAAGGCTTTTGTTTTAGTTATACATTGCCTTAAATGTTTATTCTTATTTATGAAAGTTTCCGTTATATTGTTATCCTTACTGGGCATTTGAGCTCACCCCTTTTCTATGTTTTATTTTCCCAGGATGTGAATAAGTAAATTATGAATGACTTGGAGGGATATTATGAGGGGTTAATAGTGTGGACTATGGAGACAATATGTTGTTGTAGTAGTTCTTTTTTATTTTGATGATGTAATGTAAAACTTATGAATATATCTAGTGTTTCCAAGGCTACTAAACCAATCGGTCTTTCGAGATTTGATCTTTCATGTGATCATGCCAATGTTATGTAATTAATGCACTGACTATGGGTAACTGGGGTCGGGGCGTTACACTACTACTTTCTATGATCCCAACTCAAGGAATAAACAGGAATGAATTCAACTCCAAGACTGACAACCAATACCAAGTTGAATACCAACCATGACATAGACTACTTGTTCCACAAAGGATGTACCAAGCTGATACCACTTTTCCTAAATAGATTTTGATTGAAAAAAATGGCACCCATGTAATGTCTAGCCCCTTCACATTGGATTGAGAAGACAGTGTAAGGTTACATGGCCTGAAGTGGCATCCCCAAGACACCAATGGCTAGAAATAAATGTCGAGGGATTCATTTACAATTTTAGGGATGATTTTCCCTTTTTAGATAAAAAACAACCAACATACATAAAAAAATAATACACAACATGATGGATGATAAAAATGAAAAACAACACAAAAATTTCATATAGATCAAAACTAACCAGAGATTACTATGGCATAAAATAAACTAACATCAAAATAAACAGCATAATACAAAATAATAAAACTCAAAGAAACACACATGAATACAAATCTCCACATGCTCCAAAGTCCAACTCCCCCCAAAAAACCCCATGTTATATGATGTATTACTAAGAATTATGATATTTGACCTCTTCCCATATATTAATAGACGATATTTTCCAAAGCACCAAAGTGCCAATGTAGGGGTGAGTACTAAGACTCAGTAGGTTTTCCCCAATGACATACCAAATCATGTCACTATGATAAAACATGTTAGCCCATTTACAAAAAATAGTTTGTATAAACATTTACTAAAATAATTTATATTAAAATATATAAAAAATACAAAATAAATTGTTTTCCATAGAATGTGCATAAAAATATCATTAAATCATTTAACATTCTTTTTTGGCATACCCATTCCATGGTCCACAACACACCCACACATATATTCTGGTTTGACAATCACATACTCATGAGTGGTCTCTCATCCAATCACCTTCTATCCTACTAATACACACCCCTGGTCCAGGGTCACGTACCTTGTACCCCACTAGTACACGTCCCTTATTTAGTGGCATGTCAGGAATTAACTCACACAAAAAGCATGGATTCCAAAACTATTTCAACCAAACCATTTAAATAAAAATTCCTTTTTATTGAAGACCTTTCCAAAAAAACATTACAAAAATCAATCAAATCAATATTTTAAAATAAACTTTTTGAAATTAATAAACCAATGCGCTTTGAACCACCAATTACCACAATTCCACAATTTAAAAAAACCATAAATAATCACTAAAAATGATTTATAAAATTATTTTCACCATAATTTCATAATCCAAATCAAATAATCAAACCAATTTGTAACAAATAATTCATGTTCTAAATAAAGGAGTTGAGAGTGTAGCCACATAGATTGAGAGTTTTGGCAAAAAATGATAAATGGCATGAAAAACTTTACAAAAATGGGTTTAATCTCCACAAAAACACCTTAGATCTACCCACAAAGGGAATATATCTATGAAATCAATAGAGATGGCGAATTAGATCTAATAAACTCATCAAGAATGATCATGAACAAAGCCTTAATATCAGAATATAACTTTAAATAACCATATAAATCCTTTTTATCACCACAAAAACAATGGGATAACCTTACATGATATTTCGGAAGAGAGAATATTTATTTAGGGTTGTATAAGAGGAAAAATGTGGAAGAGAGAAAATGAGTTAGATCCACAATTTTAGGATCTCACTTTTAACCCATGCACAGTTAGTTGCATGGTTAAGAAGAATTTGTAATGACTTTGTGTTAACCAATGCCTCAATGGTTGAACCTCACACAGTTGGATCACATGATATACAAACCATGTGCTAGCTATGCCAAATCCAACTACCCAACATAGCATGATTTCTCCTAGGCTTCCGCCATTATGGAAAAACCATGTGCATCTTGTATGCCTTCCCCTTTTCCTATGTCTCACTATATCTGGTTTCCTATATGTTTTTCAAAGTTTTCCAAAATCATGAACTAGTGGAAAATCCCCCAAAACACACCAAATTTTTACCAAACTCTCCTAAACTCAACCCCAACACATTATATACTCAAAATAAATAAATGAATAGTTAATTATCTTAAACTGAGGTTGATTCATATTTATACCCTAGAGGATAAATTCAGGGATTAGTGACCCATTAATAAAATCAATAATGTCTTCATTGCCTATGATATGAGAAGAGGGCCTATGGCTGAGTAAACATCTATTTTGGGTGATTCGTAGGTTATAATTGATTAGTTAATTATATTAAGCATGCTTAATGATTATTAAACCAATTTTATGTTTCCTATATCTTATTTTTAATTGATTATTGACATATTTTATAGAATCATTGTGTTTTAAGAATTTATGGAACACTTGGATATATAACAGTTCATGGATTAATGAACCATTCATTAATAATATGTGGATGAGAGTAGAATCTAAAATTGAGGATTTTATTATTGAAAAAACTTCATATATTTCTAATCATACCCATTGGAATAATGGGTTTTAGTTTAACATTATCAGTTTACATTCAATGAAATTAATATTTTAGTCACCTTACCTATGCACTCACTATTAATCCCCATAAATAGTTTAATCAAATTATATCTCATCATTCATTTTTTAAGATCTATATACAAAACCCACCCCCCATTTAAGATAATTAAAAATAAAATAAATGCTAAAAATCTAGTATCATTACTGAGGATTATATCTTATTAATGTTATAAACATTATAACATACCACCCACTATTTGGTTGTTAATGGGTGATAATTGATCACACATATAAATTTTCTGTTGTTTCCAGATATGGTAGTACATTGAATTATTTTTTATTCTTATCTAAAAAAACTCATAAAATAATAATTAGAAAAGTAAAAAAATGAGTTTTAATTTTGACACCCCTTATAATTTTAGTAAGAAATCATGATTTTTTTTATAAAAAGTGTTAGGGGTTCTTATCTCCAATTGTGGGGAGGAAACATTCAAGGAACTCATAAAGGACCTCAGAGAGGATCTCAAACATGAGTTCCCAATGGTCTTGGTCAAATAATTCGATGATCTATCTATATAATTTCTTTATTTTCATGAAAATGTTGTAAAAAAAACTCATACCACCATATTTCTCTTCATATACAGAAGTGGTGGTATGAAATACTATGGAAGAAACTTGAAAATTTCAACCCATTACCCAATATTTCCACTAGATTTATAGAATCACTCCATGAGGAACCTAAAAATGAATTTATAAGAATGGAAGTGTATTGTAGATATTTTCAATGGAGTGTAATTATTCATTTGTATAATGTAGTTAGAAGATATTCTGATACTGAAAGATCATGATGATACTTTGTCTGGAAAACATCCTTAAATACGGATGAAGCATAATAGGGGTGGTTGGATAGGAATCATTTGGATTTAATCAGGATGTATCATTCCCATAATGTTTCATTAAACATTAGATATATGAAAAATAATGATGAGGTTTTGAAATAATTAGCTAAAATTTATGAGGATCCAACTTCTCTTAATAATGTTTTCATATTGCATAGATTTTTCAACTTGAGGTTATTAGACAGAATTCATACTTACAATAATGTTAATAACTTCAAAATGAACTAAGGGATGCTTTAATATATGAAGAAAACACTCAAAGATTATGATTGGGATTTTATTCTACTTTCATTACTTCTATAGAGTCGGGGATGTATTGTGAAAGAAGTTAGAAACTTCACTGGGAATGTAGATACTGTGTCTAATGATATTTGAAACTTTATGTTGAATAAATATTTGAGGTAGAAGGAAATTAAAATTCATCTAAACGTGATCTGAATACTTCCATATGGGGTAAGTCGGTCTAATAGATAGATCATCAGAATAATAAATATTCATTTGATAATTCCTAGAGAAAAATTCTAAGAAATTCAATAGGTTTAGGTCCTATATGATGTATTTGGGGGGAAAAGCTACATATCAAGAATTATTATTGGAATCAAACAAAGGGATCAACTTCTAGGCTGACAAACTCATTTAGAATAACTAATTGTGTATCCAACTTAATAATTAGTATGATCATTCTAGATAAATAATTGGTTACTGATTCAAGGTCATCAATCCATTTAACTAGTGGACAATGGTGTATAGTTGATTATACACCAGGAATCTTGGGAAGGGTCTATCTAGTTGATGATGAAGCACTTGGAATAGTTAGACAAGTTGATTCAAACATTTCGATAATAAATGTAAGTGTATTGAGGTTGAATGATCTTAAACTCATTTTAGGCCTCTGGAAGAACCTTATATCAGTGGGATAGCTTAATGATGACAATTTTTGAATGCCCTTTTTGAATGTTGTCTTGAATATTAACTATGTTTCTATAGTCATTTCTTATGGAGTAAATAATCATACCTACTATCTTCCCAGACTATGTGATAAAGTTATAACTATAAAATCCACTTCATTGGATGGTATGTAAAATTGGAACAATAATTGTGGTCACCTAAATGAGAAAAAACTCATAGTTTTAGTGGTGAAGGGTATAATTAAACTCAATCACATAGACCTAGGAAGATGTGATAATTTTATATTATGAAAACAAAAGAGAGTTTCCTTTAACATGGATGAAACTAATTGAAGGAACCATATTTTAGAATGTGTTCATTCAGATATTTGGGGTCCAACCCCTATTTTCTCATATGTATGATCTTCATATTCTATAAATTTATGATGTTACTTGCAATGTTTGCATTTACTTCCCTTAAATAAAATTGATGTGTTTTAGTCAATTATTTAGCAAAAAATTTTGGAAGAAAAATATTATGAAATAAATTTGAAAGGTATTCATATGGAAAATGGTGGGGAATTAACTAAAAAAAAAATTTGTAAATTTTATAAGAATAAAGGAATAATGTGTGAGAAGACTGTTCCAGGAAATCCACAAAAAATGTAATAGTTGAGAGGATTAACATAAAACTAACATATAAAGAAACAAGTATGAGGATATACTTAGCAATGAATAAAGGAATTTATTTACATGACATAAATAACACAACTTACCTATATAACCAAAGTTGAGCATCAGTTGTGGGATATAAAATTCTTAAGATACATTACTCTGGAAAGTGTTTAGATTCCACCATATTATAATCGTTTAAAGTGTCATATATATTCATATCAATTATAAATATAGATATAATTTAGAGTCAAAATCCAAATATTGTTTTCTCATCAGATTTGGTGATGATAACTTTGGTTATCACCTTTGGGGTGATAGAAAGAAACAAGTCATACAAAGTCGAGATGTTATTTTCAATGAAGTATTTATGTGTAATCATCATAACCAAGATGAGTAGGATGTTAGGAAAATTTGAACTATTGATGTTCAGTGTGATAGAATGAAAGTTTCTGAAAAAAAACATTCAGTATAAGATGTTTTGAAGATACATCAGAGCATGGAACTCCATTAGTAAAGTTATTGGATAGAGGTATATCAGATTGTACATTGTTAGATGGTGAAATTTTGGATGGAATAGTACTATATATATAATAATCAGATAGAACTCTACTATATATAATACTACTATATAGAGAGGTTCATATATTTGAACCAATGGTTGTATTTATAAGATCCACATTTATCAGAAAACATGTTCAGAGTTTTGGGGAAAATATAGATTTATTAATTCTAACAGATGCATGGGAACTAGATATTTCAGAGGATTTATCTACTCTTAGAGACACTAAATAATGGGTCACATCCATGGAATATGAATTTAAATATTTAAATATCAAAAATACTTAGGATTTGGCTAAACTACCAGATGGAAAGTCTAAGCTAGAAAAAAAATTGTTTTTCATTTGAAATAGGAAGCTGATTGAAGTAAGAGATATAAATAAATATTTTTCATGAAGGGTTTTCAACAAAAATAAATTATTTAATTTTATAAAATATTATCATTAATAGTGAAACACAAAACCATTCAGATAGTTCTCATCATTATTGCATCTGATGATCTATACTTGGAGAAAATGGATGTAAAAATAACTTTTCTTCATGGTGATTTGGAGGAATAGATTTACAGGATTCGACATAAGGGTATTGTTTTTAAATGGTAAAATTATTTGGTTTTCAAGTTAAAATGAAGTTTTTATGGCATGAAAAAAGATCTAAGATATTTGAATAAGATGTTTGACACTTTTGTGTTTGAATAATTTTATAGTCAATGTGATTCTGATCACTTTTGTTACACAAATTAATGGTAAGATGGAAAATATATCATTATTCTCTTATAGGTGGATGTTATGTACATTTTTGTTCTAGAGTTCCAACATATTGAGGATCTTAATAGAAATTTGTCAAGAATATTCGAGATGAAGGTTCTTAGGAAAGCTAAGAAAATATTGGGGATGAGAATTGAGAGGGATAAGAATGTTAACTCCTTATTATTATCCTAAAAGGAATATATTAGTAAATTCATTGAATGATTTAGAATGAATATTTTTAAACCTATCTCAACCACCCTAATCATACACTTTAAACTTTCGAAAACATATATACCATCAATAGATTAATAATTTCATGACATATAGATAGTTTATAATGATTTGGTTGTATGAATTTTGATGTGCGCAAGGGTTTTCACTAAAAATATATCTATTTTTTATTTTGAGTAATTAGTTATTTTAGGTCAAATCTAAAAAACATTGGTATGTTACGAAATGTATCTTATGAGACATGAAAGTTTTAGAGGATACAACTTTATGTTTTGGTGATGACAATCAGTTGCAAGGATTAATAAATATAGATTTTAATGGATACATGGATTCAGGGGAAAAGTACTGTAGGGTTTCTATTTACTTCTTTTTAAATAGTGGAAACCTAGATGTCTCAGTTGAAACTAGTGTATAATTTTTCAAAATTAGAAGCATATTGTGTTTATACTGCTGAATTAGGGAAATAGAAGATTTTTTTGCACTTGTTAAATGAACTCAAAAAGGAAATTGATAGAGTAATGTTATTATGTTATTGTTAAAGTTCCATGCATCTTTCCTTTAACCTAGAGTTTCATCTGAGAATGAAACACATTGACCTGAAATATCATTTGAAATGATGTCTTTTGGAGGATAATGTTTTTCATCTTCTTATGATCACTTGGAACAAAAATACAATTGATTTTTGTAAAAAATTTATAGTTCAATAAAGAATATGGAAACATTTTTCCTTAGTATAACTTTAATGATTGGGTATAATGGGATAAAATTCATGGAATTGATTGAGGAAGGGTTCTGTTGAATTTAATAAAAACGTTAATATGAAATCATGAAGTAATTTCTATTTTTATAATTTTGTGTATAGGGAAGTTTATTTAGGTTGCATTGGACAAAGTATTCTACATTAATTCATCTAAAATGAGTCTTCTAGGTAAATATAATCAGACACGAATTATGAGACAAACCATATGGATTTTTTTTCCACCAATGGTTTTAGAATCTTTGGGTTGAAACTTTTTCACCAAACATTACTTCTAACAGATAGAATTTAGTGGATGAAACATCATGAAACAAAAGGTTTTTTATGGAATGAATTTTTTTTCAGATGTATATCATTGGAAAAAAAACCTCATGTAATGTTTGGTTACTCTTATCTTGTTACCCTCATGTAGTGGAAACATTACCCTTACACGGTTACAGGAAACTTTCTATTATCCTTAATAGGTTTTTTTGTTGCTTAATAAAGGAGGTTTTTTTTAAAAAGTGGGTGAAACTATAGAATTCCAAACAACATTTTGGTGTGGTGGATATCACTAAGATTTATGGAATGGGTTTAATTTGGTATTTCTTATTATTGTGCTAGAATCTGGATACTTTCTTGATAATGTTACGCTTTAAAGGCCAGATGTCTAGGTTCCTTGTTAAAATATATTCCTTTCCCCCCAACTTGAGGTAGCTAGTTTTTCTTAGTTTATGAATATCCTTATTGGTTTTTTTTATGTTTCCTAGAGTACCTATAATTGTGGAATAATAATAATTAATAAATGTTTTAATCCATGGGGTTATTTCTTGAATAGAATTCAAATTTTGATAATCATGTGGAACTATGGAATTTTTTGGATTATTCCTGGAGTGTATGGACATTACTTGGTGGTTAATGATATGTGGATGGAATAATTTTAATTAATATATAATGAATTAATTAACACAAATTTAAATGTTAAAAGGAAAGAATTAATTAAATATTTCTCTTTGAATGCTTTTGTGCCTGTAAGATAACTATTTCTCTACGGTGGTAGCTGGGGTCCAAGAGATGATAATTATAGTTGATCCTAAGACTAGATTAATTCCCATAGTTTTGTTTTGATCAATAGTATATCATGTATTTTCGATGATTTCATACAATACCTCACTCATTTCAATAGGGAGACGGACACCTAGTGGACTCTGAGAGGGATTTTTCCCCAATATCTAGGTTGGTGAGGAATTAATGGATAATAATTCCCTTTGGACCCGATATCCTCTACCGGTATTATTATTTGATGGTATGAAATGTGATTATAATTCCTCATAGATGTGTATACATGGATGTAATAGATTTTTGTTATTTCACACACATGTATCCCCTGATATAGTATACTATGGATTATTATAGTTGTGGCATGTATGGGTTATGATTGATTGAAGTATAATACATGAAATGATGACATTGGTGGATTCTAGAACCTACCTTGTTACTATATTTCAAAGTGATTTGATTAAAATATGAATTAGGTGTATGGTATGTGATGAAATGAGATGATTCATGAGATGTATGAGATGATACTTTAGCCTAGGTGTCTTCATGCTGGCTTGCTTTTGGAAAGAGATAGTTCAGGACATGATACATTGGGGTGGAGTGGATAAACAATTGGGATTTGGTAATGGGGTACCTTCTTCAAATATTATATTATATGATTTTTTTTGTGATGCATGGTGAGATATACATAACAAGGCTAGGAATATAGAATACTTATTTAGGTGATGATATAGATTTACTTTCTTTCTATTGGGATTTAATATGATTTAATTATCTTATTAATGATATGCTCTGGGATAGATCCTACCAGGTATACATGTTTTGTTCATCCTACATATATATAAACTATTTTTCAGGTCTACAAGAGTTGGTTGGTGATCAGGATGGAATTTACTAACTTGTGGGTTATTTAGGAGTTGATTGGGACTTTGTGGTCACTACAAAGTATTATATTTTGATACTTGTAGTTTCCATTACAATTTTTTTATTTTATGACATTACATGAATGTTTTGCAATGTCTCTTAATTTTTTTGGGTGGGAGTTATTGGATGTTTATATATTTTCTCTCTTCTTCTCAAATCTTAAATGGTAATGTCTCCCATTTGTGTGTATGATATAAACTAATTGATTTTCACCAACCCATGGCCTATTGTATGTGGGATTTTGGAATCATTGTCACTTTTATATCATTTATATCCAAGGATGAGTGAATTTGAGAGGAGTTGGTTTTGATTTAGTGGTATCATATGTTGAGGCTGATGGATAGGATGACGTTCAGTGGTTGGAACCAGTGAGGACTAAAAGGGTTGGTAGGGAAATAGTTTCATCTAAGTTTATTAAGAAATTTAAATAAGGGATATGAGATGAGACACATTTATTTAAAGGCCCTTGTGATATCATTCATGGACCTTTATGTTTATTGATAATATTAAAATAAGTGATAATGGTTACAGGGTAGATACCTAGGAACGGTTCAAGTATCATCTTTCTTTGTACCTATGATTGAAATGGGTAGACCCTGGGATTAGGTTAAACCATAAATAATTAATTAATATTAACTATTCCATGTTCAATGTTTAGTAAACCCTACTACGTTTTTCCTTTTCATGTACGTCCTTAGGTTGACAACCTCATTTGGTTCACACTATTGTTTTTAGGATGTAATACTACATCTTTGTAGAGTTGATTTTGAAGATGATACTTGGAAGAGGTCACTCTAATAATTTCAATGCCGAATTTTGTAGAAGTGTGATGGGTCTTTTTTGGGATCAGTGATAGAGGAATAGTTGGAGTAGGTGGAGGTAGCCTTCAGTTCAATCCATTATTGGATGGTGTAGTGGGTTTCATTGGGGGTGATGATGATATGTGGAGTAATGAGATAGTGGTGATTTGTGATCCTAAAGGATATGGAAAAGTCATTAGAAACATGGGATAAGTTCAAAGACAATTTTTTATTATAGTTTCTTTCTTTGATCAAAAATACGTTCAGTCACTGGGAGCTACTAAACCTTCGACAGGGGAGTTCTAGTCTCCATGATTTTTGGATCAATTTTTGGAACCTACTTTGTTATGCTTCAGACCAATTTTTACATGAGGAGGCCAGGGTGTTGAATTTTGAGGAGTATTTTATTCTTGAGATCCAGCACTGGGTCACCCAATTTATAATGATTATTTATATCAATGTATTGGAGAGGTAAGAGGTCATTGAGAGGACACTGGATATGATCAGATTTTCATGAGGGGATTCATTAGGATTCTTCAAAAAGATGATCTTTGGTATGGGGTTCCCAGTTTACTATATAGTATTATTATTAGATATATAGGGGTTGGTCTCATCCCTCATCATCACGTTTTTATAGTTATGGAGGCTCTCATACCCCTTACAAGGGATCAGACAAATGCTTTTCATGTTGTGGTTGAGGTCATCAGTGGTGAGAGTGCTTGAACATTCTAAGCTGATACTATATAGCAAGTGTTCCACTATAGGTTCCATTGTTGCGATAATTTTAGTCTAGGAATTAATAGTATGGTTCTCTAACTTTGGATCATCATATAGGAGATGGGTAATGTAGATTACATCCATATGATGATCCATATCCTCGTAGAGTAGAGAATAGTAATAGAGGTGGTAACTATCAGAGTTAAAGAGGTTGTGGAGTAGGTAGTGGTCAACTAAATGCTTTGGAATTTCTAGTTATATGTGAGATGGGCATCATTCAAGGTAACCTTGGATATTTTTCTATTTGGTGGAATTATTTATCTTATTTAGGTGTTACGCACTTCTTTATATCATCTTCCCTAGTCCAGGCTTTGTGTATTCATGTGGAGAGGAGTCCAGTTACATTGGTGCTAACAACACTGGTTGGAGGTTGAGATTATATGAATGAATTTTGTACATACTATGATATTGTTATGGGTACCACCACTCCTAGGGATTCGTCCTATATTTATAGATATATCCTTACAGCATCATCCTTAGTATAAAATAGATTTATTCAGTAAAATACATTGTGAATTACTTCAGGTGATAGATTGTGTTCTAGGATGCTGGTGGAGAGATACCAGTGTTCATTCATGATCAATACCCTCCAATGGGATAAAGGTAGTTTTTATCCTTATCTTATTTAATGGTCATTTTGATTTTGAGTTCATCAAAGGATCATCAGGCAGTGTTTCCCATTGTGTTAGATGAGTACCATGATGCCTTTCTTAAGGAGGTTGTAGTGTTACTCCATTGACAAGAGATCAAGTTTGGGATAGAGATAAATCTAGGTGATTCTCATATCTCTATGTATCTTTACACTATATATCCCTCTAAATTGTTATTTATATGGGTACATATCAATGATATTTTTTAGTGAGTATTTTTTTGGCCGAGCATGTCACCTTGGGGTGCACCAATTTTGTTGATAAATAAGTTAGATGGAACTTTGTGAGTCTATAACAATTATTATTTATTGATCCATATGATGGTAAAGAACCTCTATCCTCTTACATGATTTATTATTTATTTGATCTGCTGAAAAGGGGTAGGTGGTTCTCATAGATAAATTTTTAGTTAGTATATCATCAGATGCGGGTAAAATATGGGGATATTCTGAAGAGTTATTTATACTGTAATTATAGGAATTATTAGTTCTTTGTGAGTTAATTAAATGTGACTAATTCCCCATCTATTCTAACAAGTTTAGTTACTATTTTGTTTAATGAGTTTTTGAACTAGTTCATAGTGGTATTTATTAATGAAATCCTTATAAACATTGAATTTGAGGAGGAATAAATAGAAACTTTTCATGTTGTTTTATGAGTTTTTTAATTTTAGTAGCTATTCAATATACTATTTAAGTGTTCTTTTTGGGATCATGAATTATTTTTATTATGTAATTTCATTCCCTGTCGTGGTTTAGTTGTGGATCCTTCGAAGATCAAGGAGGTTGTTTCTTTGGTGGCCCCCAAGTCTATCACAAAGGTGTGACGTTTCCTCCATTTTAAATTCAATTATATTAGGTTCACATCCAATTTATCATAGATTTTTATTCCTATAATAATCTCGATTATAAATTATTAGACATTATTATGAAATAATCAGTGTGATGAATCTTTTAAGTATGTAAAGGAAAATTTTTCTAGCACCCGAGTTCTTAATTTTACAGAAGAGGGAGTTCAATTTGAGATTTTATATGATGCTTTGAGTCTTATTTTGGGGTGTGTTCTAATGTATTAGAGGTTAGTTGTTTATTGTGGGTATTTTTTGTCACATCACCAGGATCATAACTATTACACCAATGATCTTGAGTTGGTAATAATGGTGTTTGTCTTGTCTTTGTGAAAACATTTCCTCATCATCTAGCATTTTGTGGTTTTTACTAATCACAAGAGTCTAATGAATGTATTCTACCAACATGACCTAAACATATAAAATATATAGTCGATGAAATCGTTAAAATATTATAAATTATAGATTTCATATACATTTTGAAAGGTTAATTTTATAGCTGATGTATTTATCTCGAAGTCACACTGTGATGTCATGTCTGAATCTATAGATTCCAGGACATAAATTGAAAAGATCTCACCAATTCATCTTGATATGGGAGAGGTTTCTGGTAGATGAAGCCTTTTTCATATGATATTTTAGTTTTCTTTAGTGAAATTGGTATAGGAGTCCGAATTGGGTGGATTATATGGTGGATGTCTGGATAGACCAAGTTGTATTTGGTGATTCCCCTAATGGTTGGTCCAAGGATGAACAATACTAGGATTTGTTATATGGGAGACTTTTCATCCCTTTATTGATGCATGTGGTGGTTCTCCATGAGTTCCATTTCTCACCCTTAATGGTAAATCATGGAATTACATTGATGTATTGATATTTGGGAGATCGATTTTGGTGACATTGGTTGGATCATTCAGTTGTATAGTTTGTGTTTTGATATTTGGTCTTCCATAAGTTGAAGTCTAAGAACCATGCCCCAAGTGATTTTCCCTAGACATTAAATGTTCCTAACTGGATGTGTGAGGAAATTTCAATGGAATATTTCACGGGTTTACCTCACTATAAAGGAGGATTGTATGTTATATTATTTATAGTGGATTGTTTGATGAAATCATCCCACTTTACATTAATCTAGGATTTGAGCTCAGTGGTGGTTTTGTTGTGGTGATACTTGGAAGACGTGGTGAGTCTTCATGGATTCCCAAGGATTCTTATCTCTATTAGTGGTAATTATTTTAAATCCATGGTGTGGATATGTCTCCAACATGATTTTGGATATCATTTATTCCTTATCAAAATCTTCTATCCACATATGGATGGTCAGATAAAGCGATCCATTCTGACTCTTGAGGATGTGTTCTGTGATTTTATCTTAGATTTAAGAGGTTCACCGATGAGAAACCTGCCTTTAGTTGACATTTCATTTAAAAATTATTTCCCTTCACCATTGATATATAATCATTTGAATCTTTTTATGTATATAATTTTCATTATCCATTGTGTTAGACTAGGTTCATATAGTTAAAAATTATTTAGATGAAACTAGTACAGAGTGAGATAGATATGGTTTAGCTGATTAATGATAGGATAAAAGCATTTCATGATCATTAGAAGTCTTATGTCGATAAACTGAGGAGACCTTTAGAGTTTGATTCTAGAGATCATGTGTTCATAAAGGCGACTCCTTATTATGGGTAGTGATGGTTGGGATGTGGGAATAATTTTTATTCCTATTTTTTGAGACTTGTGAGATGTTGGATCATATTGGATTTTTTTTCATATCGAATAGAAATTCCCTCATAGATGAGATGGATACATGATATCTTCCATGTTTCAAAGCCTCATCATTATATTAATGATGAATCTAACATCATCGATTTGGGTGAAATTGATATTGATGATGATGCGACCTTCAAGGAGCAGCCTTTGGAGATCTATTACCACTGAGAGAAGGTGTCGTGTTGATGTAATATTCATTTTTTGTCTCCATTAGTTTCACAGTGACATAGAGGAGAGTACTATGGAATATGGTTCTCATATATCCAATTATTATCCTAATAGATTTAATTTTTAGCTCTACTTTTGTAAAAGGGTTTTACAGTTATTGACTTTATCTAGTGTGTGAGATGGTTAGATCTTATTTGATTCTTTATTTGTGTCATTTACCTTGTTTGAGAAGTATCTCCCCTGGGAGAGTTTTCATAATCTAGTTTTTGGTGTTGTGTATTTATATTATTTGTTTCACTAAGTGAGGTGGTTGAGATTTTGTGATGGAGAGATTCTTGAGAGGTGTCTCATGAGATGGTTGTTCAGTTGCCCCGTTTTATTTTCCTTCTCTCAGGGTTTGGTTTTAAATTATCAAGGATAGGAATTGTTTTAGAGTTATCCATTGTAATGCTTTAGATCCTTATATATTGTTCAATTGTGCTCCCAGATGCCTATGGGTCTTGGAGGAATCCTAGGGCAGTATTGGTGGAGTTTGTGAGATGGAATGTGAAAGAAATAGAAGTTTACAATGTGAACTATAGTTCATGAAATGAGAGTTTGGTTAATGGGAAAAAGTGGAATTTATATCCTAAGAATAGAAACTCAAATAGTGTCATTACATATGTAAACCATTGGTTCACATCATGAAAGGGTGGAGGATCATCTTCGATTAATATGTCCCTAAAAACACACAATGTAAGCAAGAATTGAACTAGGTTTTTTGGATCATGGTGGTTCATTTTTTCAATAATTAATAATTCTCAAAACATTTATGGTCTAAATAACCAATTCAAAACAAAAAAAGATCACCTCCTAGTGTTTCTATAAAAAAAATCAAACCATCAGTTTTCTAAGAACACTTTAATTCTCTCCCAACTCCAGGTGATCTATGGTTCAACTCAATACTATTTTGAATCTCTTTTGATTGGTATTTATCTTCATATTCTTATGTTCAATCTATGGTTATTTGAGGTGTGTTTTTCCTATTTCTCTTATAGTTTCTTATTCGAACAGTTTTGTTTCCTCCCTTCTGACATTCCATGATATGGTCTATGAACTACTATGTTTTTATAAATTTATTTGATGTTTGTTAGTGAGTTTATGGAATGATATTCCTGGAGGGATTTAGTTTCCTTGTGGTATAGGTGATTTGAGTTATGCATTGTTGTTACATTCTTGATCAAAGAATATTAAAATATTTGAGGTTGAGGATTCATTGATTCTCAAATTTTTTAATATGTTGTGGGTCAAGAATTATATTGTTAAAATAACAAAAGGAAATATGCTTTTAAACTATAAAAAGAGAGAACCAGACACATGGACCATAGGATTAGAGGCATATAGGCTTGAGAAACATCACATAAAGGTCCAAACATGGTCCAAAGGACTCCGTGTGCGAAAGGATGAGAATTTTAAACTCATGAAGATATTACCCAAATGCCTAAGAAAATTCATGATCTATGACATGTACCTTAAGACATCTTATTTCCCGCTACTAGAGAAACATCACCTATGCTTCTAGTCATAGAATTTCCATCACTCCTACTGAGAATTGTATCATGTAGGTTTGATAAAATGTAGTGGGTAACCCCTCCATCCCACATTGGAATATGGGTGAGGATTGTATGATATGTTTTAGTACACCTATATCTATTTTGTCACACCCCCTTGATGATTCTTGTGATCTACTAGAAATTCCATCAACCTAATGCTTTGCATCATCAAATTGAAACAATATATAGATATCCATGTGGTTGGGAACTCAATTATCACTCGCTAGAATGAGTATAAAAGTCTAAATTGTGGGTTTTAGCATTCCCATCCCTGTTTCAAAGTCAGACATCTAGAATTACTTGAATGAATTGTTGTACATACCATCTAATTCACCAGGTCATTTGGTTGGTTCCTTTATATTACCAAAAAACCTAAAAGATATCCAAGAGGCTGCTAAATAAAATACCCGAAGGCCAAATAGTTTTGAAAAATCTGATCTAAACGCCATTATCCCTATCCACTGTTTCCCTCCCTAATGACCACAAGCACCAAAGAAACTCCTTGATGATGGAATTCATGAACCAATGCCACCCAAATCTATAAATTCCCTTTTTCCCTTCCAATTTCAAGTTCTAAGGTGAATCCACCACCATCATCTGATTCCACAAAATCCATGGATTCTTCCACCACCCACCATGATTCACTCTTGTGTCGAAATCTCACCACTGAACCACATGTTTCATTGATGTTATTTGATACAATGTATATTACAAACCTTCCCTATTTCTCTCTAGTGCCAAATCCAACCAATTATCGCCAGTAAAAGTAATGAATGATGTTCCCCCCTCATAAGTAGACACCATGACAATGATGTCACCGCCAACCACTATCACATGATGAAAAAACCTAACAAGATTAGTGCTAAAAATTAGATCTAGAATAGATCTAAATACATTACACTGAATACTGATGTCACCACCCTCCCATTAATCATTTAGTGTTAATGCCTTTCCACTAACCTGAACATGCACTCATCGCCACCTGATTAAGGGAAGATGAGATATAAAAAAGATAGAAGAGAAAACAAAATTATAGTGGAGTGAAAAAGAAGCATACAGAATAAGAAATGAATTATTAATGAATCTTATAAAACCCATTAAGAGAGCATACTAGGTGAGTGAAAATCTATAACCATAGAAATTATTATGTAGGAAAACTATTTCTGTTGATAAAACATATTAACTTATCCTATTATTTTGTATGAATTCATATTTTTATCATTATTTATTACTATGGATGATGGTTGAAATAACCATAATTATGAATATATTTGATTATTTAAAAGAATGTTTTTTGGTATAATTAATCACATGTTTGTTCATCATGATAATAGTTTTCCTCTTGATTTTCATGATAGTGTAACGTCTATATGTATGCTTTGGTAGCATGTTTTTTATTCTATATTTTAACATTTTTAATTTGAGAAAAATTATTAAATAACATAAATTTGGGAATTTTGGTTGGGTGAAGATTTAAATAGGAATGATTCGATAAACAACTCTACTTATGTTTGATGGGAAATCAAAATTAATGCATCATTCATGTTTAATTGAATTTTCGATTCCATATGTTAATGGAAATGGATAAATACTATGAATCTAGAAATTATTTTTTTTAATAATAAAAAATATTCATGTTAACAGAATTTTTATTCCTTAAGGTTTGTTCAAACGTGAAGTTATGCGTTAGAACAAGGCCCATTAAGGCCCTCTTGGTCAGCAACGAACGGAGGGTGGCAACCCAATACCATCTCTAATAGGCTAGGGGATGGAGATAAGAATTGATAAGTCATAAACTGAAATGGGAGGTCTTAGAATAATGTACCTATATATGCTTGCACAAACATCTCCCTATAAAAGTATAGAGGAATAATAAAAGACTACAACAACTAGATTATAACCATGCATGAAATAACCTCTAGGGAATACATCAGACTATGATAAAATAAAACCAAATTATAAAGTGGGAAAATAAACACCCAATAATAAATGAGCTCCAAACATGACAATAATTGGAAAATTGAAAAACCAAAGAGATTCTATCTCCTAATATCCATGACTGGCCACTAAACACAATCAATACACCCAAGTACCACTACGCTCCACCAAATCCACCACCCATAGTTTTATCATTTGCATAAGACATGACACATGTGGGGGAATCTCATATAGGGGTGAGTATATACATACTTAGTAGGATGCCCTGAAAACCAAGAATAGAGAACTATAAAGATACAATAGTCAATCATTCAACCCATAATTAAGAGGCTATATATAATTCCAGTAGATATATTCTCATAATGAAACCTATTCGAGATAGAAATGGGATCTCAATCACCATATCCTTGCTAACAATGAGGATTCTATCTACAACTCCAAAGGTCAATCTTCAATGCCAAATATCACATTCAACCATGCTAGAAATTGTGTGGAGGGAATATAACTTTCCACTATGCTCAATAGTCGATGGGGAACTATATTTAAGCTAGGAATCTCATTGGACCTCTAAATAATCCATGTGGAGGGATCACACCACATCATTGCACTACATAGATGTGGGGGTTCTATCTCTAGTGGAGGATCTTATCCCCAATAGAGCTCGAAGATGGGGGGTCCACTATATAGATAGAGGATCTGCACCCTATATATTGTGGTTGGTTACCAACCATGCCTATGTAAAGTGTATAGGGGACCCACTCTATGGTGCGATAGTTGGTATTCCTTCTCCAGCATTTCTCTGATATATCGACCCAATCACCGCCATCATCAAGCATTATTGAAATATGTTTCATGCTCATAACACATCATGTCATATCTTTGATTCCACAACTAATACCATAATTTCACTCTTTGTGAAGAAATACATATCATAGGCTACTCATATGCCCAAGTCTTAGTCCCAAAGAAAGAGATACACAAGTTAGAAATTCTTGAGGGAGAAACATGGTGTGTACCAAGGGTCATGTGACATGTGACCTCTCCTAAATACCTAGTTTTTTTCTATCCTAAACATATCTTGGATATCCATGTGGGATAATGTGGTCTTTAAAAGTGGTAAACAATGTGTCTTGGCCATTCAGAGCATCTATGTGTCAATCCGACTTATGACTGTGTACACTAGCCATGCATGTATACTTTGATTATGTCTAGATACCATGTCCATGTCTGAGTACATGAATTTTCCCATGTACTCTAGCCATTCCAATGTTTCTAGTCTTGTTTGTACTTGTGTTCCTCTGAGGCACATGCCAAACCACAAGAATGGGGTTACATGGTGTGTTTGGGTCATACATGGAATGTGATACCTATCTTCACCTGAAAACCTAGTCATTGCTGCTAGTGGACTACACAGTGTTTCTTCTAAAACTAAACTCTATACCAGTTAAGATTTTCTAGAAAATAAAGAGGGATTAATGCATATTTCCCATGACCCCACTACCACCATTATTGCCTTGATTTAATACATGGAACTCATATTTTGGGATAACCATGCCTAATCCATCATAGGTATCTAGATTCCAGCCATCTGAACCCTGTGTGGGTCATCCCATCACATCACGCCTCTCACATAGAAAAATCATGAATAAATACCTCTTATCCATATCTACATCACTCAAAACCCTCATAATACCATGATTCATTCACTAAAACAAATATTTGTACATCATTCATTCAACCTCCATGTATCTGACGGTTTGATTGCTCTCAAATCCAACCGTGTAATGTTGAATTGTGACCTTGTGGGATAATGGTGAAAAATGAAAATAATGGTGGGGGAAATGTACAAAAAAAGTGAATCAATAATTTTTCAATGATATCTCTTTCAAAGATTACATTTTTTGGTATCCCTGTGTTAAAACAAGGCTCAATAAATAAATAATATAAATAAGAATACCAAAACCTGATGGGGTTCATATGAAGGATAAAAATCATAGAGAATAATATATATGATATAAATATCCATGCTTACCAAATCAAATAGGGAATAAATATAGAAAATAACATGTCATTACCTGATATTTTATCAATAATTCATGAATAACTCATCTAATAAAGATAAAGAATAAGATCAATTATGTTATCCATCTGTATCATAGTTCATCTCGATCTGTTTTTTTATTGTTCTTTGATCTAGATCTGCTAAATAATAATGATTCCTCCTCCTATTTAATATCCCAGGGTTATGTGGATAACCCTAGTGATTTTATATTATAGAATATATATAGATTATTTTTTAGTTTTAGGTAAAAACTAAATAAATTTAATTAATTTACTTAAAGTACCTTCCAATGGATCTCATCCATGGATTACTTGATTTCGAACAACTTTATTTCATACCTAGGGTAAACCCCCATGTTCCAGAAACTATAGTGTTTTCAAATTTCCCATATAATATCGCAATAAATGGGAAAAAATTTATTCTTAAAAGATACATGTGTGTGCTAAAATTTATTTAATATTTTCAATATATCAATATCGATTTTTTTTCGGGACCCAGAATCTCATGATGCCTCAGTTCCTAGATCTAAAAATATTCCTTAAAATATTCCAAATTATTGCAAGTAAAAAAACATATTCATTATATTATCCCCTCTATCAAGGATTTTTTTTCTTGAAAAGAACAATTTACACAAAAATGTGCGGTACAAACCTATCATTTGTCCCATACACTCTTAGGAACTCCCCTGTATGCCCCTATGTTTCCAATGCATTGAAACCAAAGGGATGCTCTCCCCATACAATGTCCCTTCCTGTCGGTCCTTGATTTACACTAGGTACTCCATGAATGTGGATACAACGTCAATGTCCATCATTCCCCATTAAATGAAATGTGTAGGGTCATGAACATATCTTTTGAGTTACAACATGTGGAAGATTTCATGAACCCAGTCCAACTATGGGGGAATGTTCAAGTAGTAATAAACTTCTCCAACTCTCCAAAGGATCTCAAATATCCTGAAAAAACATGGAGATAGCTTGCCTCCCTAGATTAACCCCCACAATACACACCATGCGGAGACTCAAAAAACATGGTATCCCTACTATAACCCAAAAGTCATATGTCAATCCATGTAATATTTATATCATCTCTAAATTTTCCTCATATGCTCGTAGATCACATGAACCTTCTCAGTCATCACATGTACCATAGTTGGCCCAACTAGAGATGTCTCACCAATCATGGTCCATCATAACGGTGACCTTGAGGTTCACTCATATAGGGATTCCAAATTTTTCATGACAATAGTAGATTGATAGAAATTATCATGAGAAAACACTAACCATTTAAATTGATCTTCCCAGGTTCTGTTGAAGCCCAACACATAGGCTCTAAACATATCCTCCGACACCAAGATAGTCTGGTTGGATTGCCCATCCAGCTGAGTGTGAAACACTATAATCATTTGTAACCAGATCTAAAAAACATTCTATAGAACCTTCCAGAACTGTGACATAAACTGATCATCGTGATTGGATATGATCATCATGAGTACCCCATGATGTCGGACGATCTCTTGCATGTAGAACTACCTTACTCTTTCTACCAAACATTGCTACATGAAGGAAAGGAAGTGTACTGAGTTGGTAATTCAGTCAAAAATAACCCATCTAACATCATGAACTATCACTTATTATGGATCCCCTATCAAAAATATCAATTGAAATTTCATCTCTCGTCCACTCTGAGATCTCAAGTGGTTGTGAAAAACCTATTAGAACCTGATTCTTAGGTTTTAACAATTGACATGTGAGACACTAATAAGTGATCTTGGAAATGCTGTGAATCATTCCAACCCAAAAACTACTATTTATGATCCGTATACATCTTTTCCAAACATGGATGTATAAAAAATGGTAATTTTGAAACGTTGTCATCTCCTCCTCTCGTAATGTGACTAGAATCACCGTTCAGCCCTAGAAAAAGGATGAAAATTTCCCCTCTAAAAAATCCATCTAGTGCATCTCTTGAGGATATTAGGGCATGTATAACCACATAGTTTATGTCTCCCAGCTGAGCCACTCTCATATGATTAAGAATAAGTGGATTCACCACAATTAACTAAATAAAAACTATACCCCTCTCCTCCACTAGGGTTATCTATAATTAATCCACCTACTCAAATTCCTCCTCCACTAAAAAAGAATGGGACTTTTTGTTAAGGGAATATTCCACCACATTTCCCTTCCTAGGAGTATAGACTATCTGTAGTTCATAGTTCTTCAAGAACTCTAACTAGTTCCTTTATATTAGGTTACGATCTCTCTGATTAATGATGTTTCTAAAACACTGATTATATGAGTACACTATGCAATTCTCACCCAGAAGATATTGCCTCCAAATTTTCATAGATAAGACTACCATTACCATATCTGAGTCAGGGGTCATGTAATCCTTCTCTTGGTGTATCCACTAAATTTTCCCATAAATAACCACTTTTTATCTCTACATCATTGCACAATTTATCATGTCTCCAAAATCATCTCAAAACACCATGTACTAAACGCCCTCCTATGATATTTTCAAGATATGAGCATTCATCAACCTCAGCATAAACTCCTCTAAGGCTCTATGACATTATGCAGTCTAGAAAAATAGATACCTTTTTCATGTCATAGAATTCAAAGGGGATACTACCCTGAAAAATTCTACCATGAACCTCCAATAGTAATCTTCCAATACAATGAAACTTTACACCTCTTCCATGATCCAAGATGGATCCCATGAATTAATTGCATCAATATTCAATAGTTTAACATCTGAATGCTTATTATAGATGAAATCCCCCACAACTTGAACCTCAGGGATCCAAAACTGACACTTATAGATCTTACCATAAAGAGGGTCCTCCCAGAGTAAGTCTAGGACCAACATAAAATGTTATGCATGATCCTCCTATAACACAGATTAAATTAGTATGTCTTCGATGAAGACAATAATGAATTTGTCCATGTATGGACAGAATATCAAGTTCATAAGTTCCATGAACACATTAGAGTAATTAATCAGATAAAAATGCTTCATCATGAAATCATAGTCTTTGCATCGTTGTTAGATTTCCATATTTGGAATATCATCCTCAAAACCCCACTACTAGTAGTAGTCGAACTTGAGATTGTTCTTTGAGAACCAACATAAACCTCTCAACTAGTTTGAAGAGAACATAAATCCTCAGTGGAGGGTACTTATTTTTTCAATACCTAATTCAAGAAATGATAGTCAACATAATGCCTCAAACTCCAATACACTTTTTTCACGAAAAAAACTGGAGCTACCCATGGGGACACACTAGGTCTGATAAAGCCTTTCAAATGAATTTCCTCCAACTACAACCTCATCACCCAAATCTCTATAGGTTCTACTTTATATGCAAAAAAAAAATATATCAATACGTTCCTATAGTGAAAGTCAATATAGAATTCAATATCTAACCTTATATTTAGTCATAGATTATCATCGAGGAAGACATCCAAATAGTCATCCACTTAAAAGAAATCCATATTCCGGAAGGAACCACTGCACCAAGGGCTAATAACTCCATCTGATGAGTGATGGGTTTTAATTTCATTCTCTCAATCCCCACTTACCCATCCATGATATCTATATTATCCATAAATAAGAATTTCACCCTATCTATTTGCAGGAATCCAATTCTCCTATGATGACAATCCATTTAGGCATGAACCATGGACAAACATTCCATACCAAATATGTGGTCCTATGGTTTCATAGTAATTAAGAATCGGTACCATGAAAAATTATCTCCACGGAATGTAATATCACACTAATTGAAGATATTCAATATAAAATAATGGCTCCCAATATAAATCTATAGCCATATTTTTTGAGACAATCTCTTAATGGGAATTTATATCTATCTCGTGAGGGATATGATGATTAAATAATGACTCAATTCTATGTCTATATATACTAGATCAAGGGTAGAAAAAAACACAGATCATACCTTAAATCATCACATGAGATGTATGTTCATATCTCTCTATAGACTCTAACTTCCCATGGCCATGGCTAACAACACTATAAGACTAACATGGGATACCTATTGGTGGTGGTGTTAATATCTCATAGTGTCACCCTCCACCAAAATCTCCTCCCTTTAGAGATCCACATAATCATCTGTTAGAAACTACCTCCCTATAGGTTACCCAACACACACATAAGAGATCCTTAATCATGAATCTAACACTATCATAGAGGTCCACAAACTATATATCTACCCTTATCATCATATCAGGTCAAACAATCACAATCTATGTGACCTATATCATCACAAGTATAGAATCTCCCCTCTCTTTGCTGACTGGATCTTCTACACACACCTAGTGCCAAATCCATGCCTCTGGGCTCATCTATGGGGAGGTCTCTTGTGCCAAAATCTTTTTGAATAAATTCTTCTAGATGTTATAGATGACTCAACCCCATTATTCCCACTTCTATCTACATACACATAGTATCCTTGTTCTAGTAATCTCTTGATAACTAGAGATCACTCTAGTACTATAGTATTGGTGGTAATTCACAAGGAAACCATGGTAGGATGGATGTATCTATAGAGGCCCTGCTAAAACTTCTACACCTAAAAGGATATATCTCGAAACATATAAAGTGAGTAATTCATGAGTTTGGTAAACATCACATCATGCTAAAAAATTTACATATCACGCTACTACAGCTTGAGAATCTCTTAAATCTACACAAAGTGGAAGCATGAAGGGTAAAATTCATCACAACACGATAGTGAGAATTATGAATATGATAGTTTTGCCTCATCATGTGTTCGGTTAATCAAACTCCACCAACTCCCTAATAATCCATGATTAAGATCATCCACAAAAGAAACCATCTAATTGATCAGATTTTAAATATCTTGAAAAATCGGATCACTGACTCAAGATAATCCTCCATTCCCTGAGGGTCTGGATCACCATGAAACCTCGGTAATTTCAGTCATTAGAACTCACATATCATGTTAATACTACATGAATAGTCATCCTAAACATGTGTAACTAGTCACTTATTGATAGGTTGTGGTACATATCTATGAATTCTTAGGGGTAACGCCTCATGGGAAGGTCCCTAAATTTAACCCTCATCATTAAACAGGTCATCATCATGATCCAGAATCATCATCCTAGCTGGATGTTTTCACAGAGTCATCTTGCAATTTATCAATATATACCATGGTTAAATGATCACATATGTAAAGAGGATCCATTAAGGACATAAAAGTAAAAAATATCAAATCCTATGTAATAAATTTATCATTTTTACCTTAAAACCAATCTATCAGTTTGCCAAGTTGAAAAATAAGTAGTTATAGTCTTAGTGAATGGATACATCAGCCACTAAACCAACACTACATTCCTTGTCCTGAAATCCACAATCGAGAAACTTTGACATTTTTTCCTACATAACCAAAACCAATCCTCACAATAAATTCAAACTCTAAACACCAACTTGGGGGAACACCACCTTTGATACAACTATATCATAACCCAAACCATAGAATCCTTCTTGGATGGTGGCATCTAAGTACCACACCACATGGCCACATCCAATATGATAGAGGATAGTAACAAGCACTGATAAATAATAAACTAAAATGCGATTCATTGGCATAATTTACTTGTACACATACACACACACAACCATCTCCATGAAAAAGTGTTAGGGAATAATAAAAATATTGAAACATCTAGTGTATAAAAATGAATGAAATAAACTATATGGAATATATGAGAACATGATAATATAAAATTAAATCATAAAGGTGAAAAATACATGACCATCTATAAATGAGGTCCCAACCTAATAATAATAAGAAAAGGGGAAAACTAAATAGATCCTATATCCAGCTCTCCAAGTCCGACCACTGACCACGATCGATGAACCTAGGTACCTCTATGCTCTAACAAAATCACCACTAATATACCTATCATTTATATAAGACATGACACATGTGGGTGAAGTCAATGTAGGGGTGAGTATATACATACCCTATAGGATACCCCAAAAACCAAAAAGGTACTAAAATAAATATAAAATATTCAATCATCTCAACCCATAAGCATGAGGGTAAAGAGAAACCCAATAAATATGTGATCCTAAAGAAAACCAAGAGAGAGTAAAAGGGGATCCCCATCTATATCTCTTAGCTAAGAATGATGATTCATCCTTCAGCTCCAAAGATCTATCTATGATTCCCAACATCACATGTGACCACACAAGACACCGTGTGGAGAGATCCCACCTCATCCCTATAATCCATAGACGAGGTAGGAGTTATATCTTAGTCATTAATCCCACATAACCTCTCAATAATCCATGTGGAGGGAACACAGCTCTTCACTACGCATCAAAACTAAGGTGGAAATATCTATATTTGAGGACCTGCTCCTCATTAGAGTTCAAAGATGGAGAGGGTTTCACATCATAGATTGAAGAATCAAACCCTATGTAATAATGGGGTTTCCAACCATACATGTGTAAAGAGTATGTGTGACTACTCCTTGGGGGGATAGGGGGTTTCCAACCCCAGTATCTCCCTAAAAAATCTTCTTGATCACTTCCATCACCCAAGCATCACTGGAATAAGAATCCCACTCATAAACCCTCATTTTGTATATCTAATTCCAAAATAAAGGCATTGATCATGTCCTATATGAAAAATTACTCAGGATAGTCTACTCATGGTACTAAAACTAATTCGCAAATAATGATATACATAAAACTTAAGATCCTGAGGGAGTTACAAGAAATGTACCTAGTGTCACATGGCATGTGACCTCACTTGGAAGCCTTGTCATGTCCTCACTTGAACACGGATTGGATACCCCAGTGAGACTACATAGCATATACTAGTGGTACATGACATGTCTTGGCCTACCAAGGCCAAATCGTGTCTATACAGAATGTGCGCATGCATATTGGTCATGCATGTGTACTTTGGACATGTTTCGAAAGCCTGGTCATGTTTGTGTACACGAATCTGCCCTTGTAATCTATCCATGACCATGTAAATAGATGTGTCTCTAAACATGTACCCCCCGGGTACATGTTGAGCCACTATTTCTAGGTAACATGGCTTGTATGGGTCATACAAGGCATGCAATACTTATTATCACCCAAAAACGTAACGGCCACTTTTTCGAAACCACACAGCCTGGGTTCCTAGACTACACTCCCTGTTTGTAAAGATTTTCTAGAAATTGAATAACACTTCATGCATCTCACCCATGTTCTCTCCACCACCATTCTATCAAAATTTAGGATCGAGAACTTGGATATAGGGATGATCATGCCCATTTCATCAATAGTGGCCAGATTTGGACCCCCCCCCCCAAACCTATGTGGGCCATCTCATCGCATCGTGTCTATCCCATGGATGAATCAAGAAGAAACGACCTCTGATATATGTTTCTATTGCCCACAACTCACATCACACCATTATCCCTTGACCAAAACAATTATTTTCTTGTTCTTCACACATATAACACATATCTAGAGGATCTATCATTCTTGAATCCAACATCGAAATGTCGAACCGTGACCCCATGGGTCAACAGTGAAGAATTTAAATAATGGTGGGGAAAATTCACAAGAAATTAGTGAATACATCATTGTATAATGTGATATTTTCCAACAATTTCATAATTTTACTATCCATGGGGGGTAAGCAAGGTGTAGTAATGGAAAAATCAGATCAATAATTCAAAAATATTTTAGGGCTCATGTGAAGGATAAGAATCACATAAAATAATAATGCATATATGAAATTCTATGCTTATAAAATCAAATCAGGTGGAAATCCATAAACTAATTTCCCTTCTTAGATATTGGATCAATAATTGTTGAAGAATGCATCATCTAGTGATGGGGAAGAAGATCTACTGCCTTCATCATCCATCACACAGTTCACCTCAACCCATTCTTTATTGTTCCTCCATCCCAATCGACCAATTAATAATGATTACTCCTCAACTCTAGTCTCCCAAGGTTATGTGGCTAACCCTAAGGATTTTATATTATATACCATTTAAATATAAGGTCTTAGGTTTAGGTAAAAAATAAGTTAATTTAATTAATTTATTAACGTAACTGACAACATTCAGCTTCCATGAAACATGCAATAGGGAACAAATTTATGAAATTACTAGGGGAGACCCCATATTCCAGAAATTAAAATGGCCTTATCTGTTCATTTAAGATCCTATAAAATAAAAAAATAATTTATTTAGAAAATATGTGCATTCATGATTTAATATTTTTAATATTATTAATATTATTAATATAAAAAATATCAAGCCTCTCTAGGCCCTAAAATCTTGTGATGACTTAGCACCTAACTCCAAAAAACTTCCTCAAAATATTCTAAAGTGTTTTAAGGAAAAAATAGGGTTATTAAATTATGCTTGACTGAATTTGAAAAAAAAATTATAGCTTTTAGTAGCTGATGCCTTAGTTTTCCTTTTGTTATAAGCTATAATAATTAAATCAGTTAATTCCAAATGATAATGAACAGATTGTTTGATAAAAATAATTTTTTTGGGATAATAATTATTTTTTAAGGCTATATTCCATGGTTTTTGGTGCCTAGATACATTGTTGTCTTTATTTTTTGTTTCCTTGTTTCCTTGTGTGTTTCTCTATTGTGATCCTTGGTATGTAACATGATGCGATCCTTGGATAGGTGATTGTGTGGGGAGATGTGAATGGGGAGGATTGGTTATATGGTAGTAATTGACATAGGTGATGGAAGGATGGTTACATAGTGATATTCATGGTGGTGTCGAGGATGGAACTGGGATTGATGGAATGGGTTGAGGTTGTGCTTGCTCGTTGTTGCACTAGAAGCTAGATGTTTGCTTGATAATTTTATTATTTAAAGGATAGATAGTTGTACTACTTACATACCTATATTTTTTTACCAATTTCATCATGTGCATGGTTATTCTTGGATTATTCATCTATTTTATGTTAGTATAAGATTTTTTCCAAGAGTACCTAGAATTATGGAACGATAATGATTAATAAATGTTATAACTTATGGGATTGGTTCTTGAATAGAATGTAAATATTGATAATCTTGGGAAAATATGGAATCCATTGGGTTATTCATAGAGGGAGTTGAATTCACTTTGTGGTAAAATTAATTTTAATGGAATAATGTTAATTAATGGTTAATAAATTAATTAATGTAATGTGAAATGTTAAATGAACAGAATTAATTAAATGAATCTCCTTGAATTACTATGTTCTTATAAAATATCTCGTTCTTAGTGGTGGTATCTAGGTGTTCAAGAGTATATAGATATATTTCAGAATCATAGTAGGTTAATTTATATAACTTGGTTGCGATATATTTTATATCATCTATTTTTTTCATACACCACCCCACCCATTTTGGTAAGGTGGCTAACACTGAAAGGAATATGGGAGGGTGTTTTCGTCACCATCCATGTAACACCCAAGATTTAATTATAGTAAGTTAACATTATATTTTAATAAAAATCTATTAAAATTTAAATTTTAATATTTCATGGAAATGAATATAATTTTAGAGGATGAATATCGATTTTAAACATACTAAATCAAAATATTCCTAGAATGAGTTTTCCCCTTAGAAATAAGCTTCTATGAATAATGTAAAATGAAGTATATAACTATTAATACTATTATTTATAATAATTTATTATATTATTTATAATTATCCATGTATTGACTATCAATTTTTATGAAATAATTATGATATCATTTGGAGGTAAAAAGGGATATTTTTCAGAAAACTATTTTTGAATACATAATATCTTTCCATTTTAATTAATTAAAATAACCATTAATGATTATTTATTTAAATTAAATTTATAGATTATATATATTTATATATAAATTTCAATCCATATAATAATTATTACCAGTTATATTTTTAATATAAAATCATCTTATTCTTGAAAATGTATTTTTTTAACTTTCATTGACATTATTTGGAGGTTTATTTTTAAATAAAATTAGAAAAATTATGTGAATTAAATTTGATTAAATGGGTTATGTATTTTAAATAAATTTAATAATTTTATTTAAAAATTCAATATTAATTTTTTTCTATAATGAATATCAAAAATAGTAAAAAAATTTAATTACCACGGTTAAGGTTAAAATCGGTTTACCAGGGGTTAACCTAAAAAAGATAAGGGTTAAAATGGCCAAAAAAACATTCTGAAACCCCTTTGGGTTGTATTATCTCGTCCATACCCTTATCAACTTCAAATATGAGACATTTTGGATCCATATATTCAAGAAATTTACTTGATATTATTTTAAGACATTGAAAAATTATAAGTGTTCTACTCACCGCATTTATAAAAGGGAACCTCTTCTCATCACTCCTTCAGACCACATGATACATTGTGCTTTACCAAACCATTAAAAAATATCTTAAAAATTATTATAAACATTATATAGCTACCTTTCATCCCAAAATACCAAACCTATGGTTCTTAATAATATATCCAAATTAGGTTTTTCTAAGAGAATGTAATGGTCTTCAACAAGCTCTATCTTTTTACTTCTTATTTTTCCACCTTCAATAATGAATGAATAATTACAATATAAAAACACTATAATATAACATATAATTATATTTTATTAAGTTTATTTCATAATATTTATCCATATCATCTTCCATCAAATGGGAAATGAAATCGTTGATCGTGTGTACGGTGGACTGTCTTCTCGTGAACTGATGTAATTCGTTTTCCATCACCGCCTCTCAAAACTAGATATAATTATGAATTTAATGTATATATATGATATTTTTGAAAATATTATATATCTATAGATATAAAATCACATATACCTTCTTACCTTACAATCTTTTGGAAAAAGATAACATCAATCGTGTGTACGTGTGGGCCACCACCTCCATGAAGTGATGTGATTCATTTTTCACTTTATTTTGATATTGAAATTAATAAGGATATATTTAATTAATATATATAATCTAATAATTAATCTGTAAAGGTTAATTAATTTTAAATTTCCTTTTTCTATCCATCAAAAAATGAAAAATAATGTTCCTGCGTACGTACGGCCTATGATCACCTTGAATGGTGTAATTCATTTTTCGATCTCTAAATTTTATGGATTACTCTAAATAATCATATAATAAATATATATGATATTTATATCATGATTATAATTATTTATATTATTTAATAATGATAAAATTACGTGTATCTAAACTACTGAACCAAAACCTACATGAAAAATGAAGTAGCAATTACCCAGAATGGTGATTTTCACAATGAATTATTAATAAAAAAGTGATAAAATATTATAAGTAAACTATACGTTGTATGAAATATAAGATTATGGTTTTGGAATAGATTTTTAATAAATTTAATTGTATTATGTAGTATTTTTAGAAACATATGAAGGAAGTCAAACTTGAGGTAAGGTTTATTTCACAATCTCTTCATAATTTGAGATTGTTTATGATTAAATCCCTTTTGAGGTATTTATTTGATATTTATATATTAAAATAAATATATTTTATTTTTATGTATTTATTTATATAAATTATAGTTTTCTTTTCATTTCCATCTCTTTAAGTACTCACGATACTAAAATAACGTTTTTAAGGAAAACTGGCCATTACCAGCCTTATTTTTCTACCCAGTTGAGAATCTTTTTCTTCCATTTCCATATTTCCCTTAAAATGTCTAAAATAGTATTTTTTATATTTTCCTATGATTTTTTAAATACATTTTCACCAATTCTTTACTTTTTAAAAAAGTATTTAAAAAAAATAATTTGGTCATTTTTTGAATTAGGTACTTCTAACCTTTTTACAAAAGTGTAAAAGGAATGTTTTTTAACTTATATAGCCTTAATATAATTTACCACCATCATTAATGCTCATTAATCTAAATATTCATTTACAATATTTCAAGGTTCCTTTAAAAGAATATTTTTTCCTTAATATTTGGGGAATTACTAGATTTTGAATAAGTTATTTCATAACGAAGATGGTATTTCCCTCAAGAAATGTTCTAGTTAACCTTTTCAAGTATATTAGTCTATGTAAAAATTATTTGGTGAATAGTTTTATTTACTAGGGATATAATCTTATCATAGAATTCACCATTTTACTATGTATATATTTTCATTATATTTATTTATTGTGGAAATATTAACATTTCATAAGCTAGTTTTTTGATAAAAATGTTTACACTAATTATGTTTCTCTTATTTCACATTATGAATGATTAAGCTTCATAAGTGATTTGTAGGTCCCACTATATCCCCTCAATTCATTTGTAAATAACATTAGAGAAACTAGTTTGTGTATTTGGCATAAGCCTTTTTTATTTATGTATGTTGTATTTGCACAAGTAATTGAAGGTAATATTATGATGTCCAGAATTATATATTCAATCATTATGAAACTAGTTATTATTATCCATGTCATTATTTAAGTTATTATGTTATACACGGATTTATTCCACTATTTATGGTATTATTTATATGGAATATTTTTTATCTTAGCCATATTGTTCATGTTTTATTTACTTTCTGATAGCCTCTGTTGTACTCTTTCCCTTATTGAGAATTTAAGCTAATTATTTATTATGCATTCCTTTATTCAAAATAAGAATAAGGGATCTATGAATGAAATAAGAGATTTATGAAAATAAATAATAAAGTTATCAATAAAATTATTATATTATATTTCATGTTTTTATATGTAATGTGATAATGATGTAGGTATCTAGTTTCCTAATAATATAAAATATTCAATCCTTCTATATTATATGGATTTTACTTATACCAATGTAGAAAAATAACCTCTAGATCTAGGTTACTGGAGTGAGGGTGTTACATTTGGTATCAATGAAAGTTTTATAGAAACTTTAGAAACTAGATTTTGGAAAACATTTATTATGAAATATATCCCTTTTAAAAACTCCAAGGATATTTATAATTATAGAATAATACCATAAATTTTTCAATAAGTTAGATATTATATAGTTATCCTATAAATAAATTCCTATATGGATAATACAAGTGGATGTTGTTTTTACATATATGCAAATAGGGGTAATAACCTAGAAAAGAGATGGTCAAGTATATATTGGACATCATTATGGTTCATGGTGAGAGTTCTCTTACAGTTCACATAGTTTGACACACTCAAGGTATTTGTTTCGGTTAATTTAAATTTTCATTACAAACTATAATGAAATATTTTAAAATAATTAGAATATTTATAATGATACTGAATTTATGATTCTAAGACTAAAAATGAATAAATTTTAAATTTCTATCAAGTGTTTCAAAAGTTTCAAACTATTAAATTATATTTTATTATTTATGATCTAATATAATGTGTGCCATTGTTTATAAATTGTTCCTAGAATACGTAATGGTCTCTGTATAAATTTATGTAATGCATATAGGGATTTCCCTTTTTGGAAATGTAATGATGTTAGAGCTGGAGCTATGGCTAGAGCTATATAATTTATAACTATATTGGGGTAGATGACTCTGGTTATGACCAATTACCTTTCCCGTATAGATTATCTTGCGCATTTATAATGTGGGACACGAATTTTGGTTCATTTCATGCATCAAAAACCTTTTTCATTCAATAGTACTATGAATATATTTATGGTCGATCAATGTATAAGTACCTTAGAGAATTTTTTTTTCTTTGGGATGTAATGAAATAGAAAATATTTTCATGGTTTTTTATCATCTCGATGAGGATGAATATCAATGGTGGTCAATAATTACGAACACTAAGTATGATAAAGAAATAGAAAACATGGATTGGTAGGATAATAAGGAAATATTCTTGGAAAAATATTTTCCTCACAAACAATGAGTGGATATGGAGAGAAAATTTGTAATTCTAAGACAAATGTAAGATGAAAATATTGCTAAGTATGAATCCAACATTACAGGGTTAGTAAGAAATTTTTTAGACTATGTGTGTAATTTGAAGAGTAAGATTCGAAAATTATTTAATAGGATAAAGACAATCCTTCAAAAGGTAATAGTATCCCAATCCTTTTCATCATAAAAGGACATAGTATGATATGTTATCAGGATTTAAAAACAATTATCTAAGTCATATGACTTTGAAGTAAATAAAGATAATAATAGGGTTATGAGCACTCTAGAAAATGAAATATTAAAAAAGTGATGAAGGTATGGTTGAACTTTCTTTTTTGTAATAAATGTAAGAATAAACACCATGGAACATACTTGCTATTAATGAGTTTTTTCATCATGTTTGGAGATAAATTCCATCAATATCATGATTTAAAGGTTAATAAATAAGTTCCCAATATTTATTTATTTGACTCTAAGTATATGGGCCCCTATAAAAATGATTTTCTTAGGAATCAAGGGAATTTTCATTGAAAATGCTCCGGGAGAAAGGCTAAGCTTATGCGACCACAATAGCTGAGGTTGAAGTTCCCATGGATGTGTGGGTAGGTACATTAATTATAACCTAAAATTTTTCTAATTATTTATTTGAATATAGATTTAAAAGTCTTTTATACCATACCTTTTTGCCACGAAAATTAAATACTTCCCTAACACATTAATAAATGAGTTATTAGTCAAGACTCTTAGTGGAAGTCTCACCGCAGCAAGGATGTGTCAGTCAGTTCCCACTATGACACATCAACATTCCATATTTTATTACTTTATTGTTATATCTATGGTTGATTTTTATATAATACATGGTATGAACTTGATTAAAAATATGATGAAAAAAATTTATTTCAATGATAAATAAATTGAGATTCATGATGAAGATGTATAATTAATTATCTTTAGAGGGGAGAATTCATCATCTGATGCATTTCTTGATACACATCTTCTAAATTATATTCTTTTGGAAGAAGAGTAGACAAAAACTACATATGGAAAAGGTAATATTAAAATTTAGGATTTACCTATTGTATAATAATTCATTTATTAATTTCATGAAGTATTACCTAGAGAGAATGAGGTTGACTTTTCCATGGATTTAATCCCACGTACAATATCTATATCAAATACCCCTTTTAGAATTTCCATTGTGGATTTAGTTTAATTGAAGAAACAACTAGATTAGTTTTATAATAAGGTATGTTTACTCCCTATTGTTTCACCTTGGGGAGCCCTATGTCTTTTTATTAAGAAGAAAGATGGATCTAGGAGGTTGTAAGTTGTTTATAGGAAAATCAATTCCCTTATGATAAAGAACATGTACCATCTACATCACAATGATGAATTATTCGATCGATTTCAAAGATATTGATATTTTTCAAAGAATTAACTTCATTTTGGGTATCATCAATTTCAATTGAAGAATGATGATATTTTGAAGAAATCATTTTGAATGAGGTATATATATTATGATTTTATAGTAATCCCATTTGTATTAACTAATGAACATTTTCTTTTTATGGATATAATGAATAGAGTATTCAAGGAATATTTTTTTGATTTTATATTGTTATTTTTTGATTATATCGTGGTGTATTCTAAAAACTATGAGGATCATGAGAATCACATGCAGATCATTCTATAGACTTAGAAGAAAAGAGTTACATTGAAAACATAGAAAGTGTGAATTTTGGATTTATAAAGTTTTTTTTCTTGGACATATTGTCTCCAAGTATGAAATATTAGGTGATATTATGATTAAAAGGGAAGTCAAATAACTTCATACACCAATGAACATAGCTGAGGTATATTGTTTCATTGGTTTGATAGGTTACTATTAGTGATTTTTCCCAAAAACAATTCTGATTGGATAAAACATTTTTTTAAGCTTATACATAAATGGGTTAAGTTTGTATAAACAAAAAAAATGTTAATGATGTTTTAAAGAATTTAATAGTACACTGTTCAATGATATAATTTTTAATCTATCGTCATGAATTGATAGATTTATGATATATAGTGGTATGTAAAAGAAGGGACTCGGTTGGGTCCATGTATAAAATGATAATGTTATATCTTATGCATCAAGGAAACTAAAGACTCATGAATATAACTATATAACTCATGATCTTAAGTTGGAAATAGTATTATTTTCTCTAAATATTTAGAGACTTTATCCCTATATATAAATATGTTATATATACACAGATCTAAAGAGCTTGAAATACATATTTTCATAGCAAGATATCAACATGAGGAAACGATAATGGCTCAATATATTTATGTATTGTGATTTATCAATACACATCCATCTAGTAAAGGTAAATAAGGTAGTATATGAAATGGTTATGAATGATCGTGGAGTTATGACCAAAATGAAGAATGATAAGGATCCTATGATCAGGGATTTAGTAAATATGGATTTGAAAATTATTAAGGTGAAACATCACGCCTCTTTCAAATTATATCCAAATCATATTTATTAGAAAAGATAATAAGTTATCAACCTAATGATGATAATTTTCAAAATATAATTAATTCGATGAATGATGGAAAATTGCAAGACTTCATATATAAAGGTGGAAACCTGAAATTTGCAAAGAGATTTTTTTTTTCATCTATAGCTAAACCTAAAATTGAATTATTAGATGATTCTCATAGCTTTAATTTATCTATATATGTTAGTAGTACTAATATATATTGGTATTTTAAGGAACATTTTTTGTGGCATAACATGAAGTGGTAAATTTTTGATTATGTAATAAGATTCTTGGTTTGTCAAAAGATGAAGTATGAGAGATAGCATCCTAGAAGAGGCATGCAACCTCTACTTATTTCTATGTGGAAATGGGATGACATTATTATATAAATTTTCAATATATTAACAAATAGTCTAATAAATAATTATTCAATTTGGGTTATTGTTGATCATCTTATAAAATATACACATTTTATTGCTATAAGATAATATTTTCCTCTATAACACCTTTCACGAATCTGTATATATGAAGTTATAATACTTCATGGATCACATATTTCAATTATGTCTTATAATGATCAATGGTTTATATGTAAATAAAGTAAAAGTATTCAAAAGTCCCTTGATAGTAAACTTAATTTTAACCTTGCATATCATCCTCAGAATAATGGATATCCTGAAAGAACTATTCAAACACTGGAAGACATTTGAGATTATGATCACTTGAATTTCAAGGTATGTGGGATAAATATTTACCTTTGGTAGATTTTACCTATAATAAAATCATCCATTAAAGTGTTCAAATGGTGTCATATAAAGCATAATATGGAAATATATTTCGTACTCTAACTTGTTGGGATGAAGATTATGAAAGGAAACTTATAGGCCCAAAACTTATTGAGGGGACAATGATAAATGTAAATACTATTTGGACTCATATTTAAATATCTAAAATTAAGAAAAAAAATTCTAATAACTAAAGGATATATTTGTAATTTCAATTGGGATATCACATATTCATGAAAGTATCACCAAGTAATGGTGTTATAAGATTTGGTAAGAAGAGAAAAATGAGTCCCAGGTACATCATACATTTTGAAATTATGGAAATACTTGGAATTGTGGATTAAAAATTGAAAATTACACCATAAATCATTAATATACATGATGTGTTCCATATCTCATTTTTAAGGGAGTACAATCCAGACCCAACACATGTGATCACCTCTAAAAAATATAATTGAAACGTGGTCTATCTTATTGTGAAGAGACTATCCATATTATTGATACTATAGAGAAAATATTGAGGAATTAGATAGCTCAAGTGGTAAATTTTATTTATATAAATCATAAAATTTTGGAATTAATGTGTAAACCATAGGATGTAATGAAGAATAACCACCATCATTTGTTTAGAAAGAAATATCCATAATGATTTTGAGGACAAAATTTTAATAGGATGGAAAAATGTAACACAAAATCCTCAATTATAGTCATTGAAAATTATATTTTTATATAACTATAATAAAATGTACATTTTAAAATTTCATTGCCTAAAAATTCTAATTTTATAGTATTAATATCAATTTTTAACATATTATGTAAAAATATTACTAGAATAAGATTTTGAGGTTTTTCCTTAAAAATAAGTTTCCATGAATAATTAAAAAAAAAAATTATAAATATTACTAGTTTAATTTTTAATAATTTATTATATTATGTATAATTAACAATTTATTGACTATCCATTGTAATGAAATAAAAATATGATCATTTGGAGGTAAAAAGTTATATTTTTCAGAAAACAGTTTTTAAATTCATAAAAGATTTCCCTTTTAATTAATTAATATAATATTAAGGGACTATTTAAATGAAATTTATTTTTTATAAATAAAATTATATTAATTTAAATTCATATCATTTTTATTTGTAGTGATATATTTAATTCAATATCATCTTATTCTTGAAATTTCATTTCTTTTAAAACATTTTTTTTCGACAAGATTTTTGTGATTATTTTTAAATTACATTAGGCCGATTATATGAATTGAATTTGATAAAATTAATTAAATAGTTTTAATTATAATAAATAATTTTAGTTAATATGTAAAAAGTAATTTTTTTCATAATTAATAGTAAAAATAGTGAAAACTTAATTATTATGGTTCAGGTTAAAACGGGTTTACTAGTGGGTAACCTAAATATATAAGGGTTAAAATAACCTAAAAACTTTATGAAACACCATTGGTTGGTTTTAATTATACCCTTACCATAAAAACTTCAAATATGAGAAATTTTTAGCCATTTTTCTAAGAAAGTGACTTGAATTTATTTTAAAACTTTAAAAATTTACAAGTGTTATGCTCAACTGAATTATTTAAAGGGACCTCCTCCCCTCACTCATTCACACCTCTTGATCTATTTATATTAATAAAAACCTAAAAATTTCTCTAAAACGTCCTTATTCATGATATATAGCTAATATAATTCCAAAACTACAAACCCTAATTTTCTTAATAAGATATCAAAAGGGGATTTTTCAAAGATAAGGTAATTTTCATCACTAAGATATTTTGTTTTACTTATTCTTTTTAGCACCATAAATTATATCTTAATAATTACTATATAATAACACTAGTATATAATATATAATGATATATTATTAGGAATATGTTATAATATGTATCCATCTCTTACTCTATAAAATGGGGAATGATATTGTCGATCATGTGAATGGAGAACTACCACCTCATGAACTGATGTAATTTATTTTCCACCACCACTTATTATGACTGGATATAATGTTGGATTTAATGTACATATATGATATTTAAGAAATAATTATACTATTATAATTATAATATCATATCCACATTCCAATATTCTAATCTATTAAATGATAATAATGGCACTCATGTGTACGTGTAAACTACCACCACCAAGAAGCGATGTGAATCATTTTTCATTTTATTTTAATATGGATTGTAATAAGAAGATATTTAATGAATATATATGATATATATGATATAATAATTATTTTTATAGGATAATTACTATTTAACATTCTTCTTCAATCCTTAAAAAATTAAAAACAGCATTCATAAGTACATACGACTTACCGTATCCATGAATGATGTAATTCATTTTTTTATCTCTATATTTTATGGATTACTATAAATAAATATATAATAAATACATATGATATTTATATCATGGTTATAATTATTTATATTATGGAACAATGATCAATATACAAGGACCAAGACTTCCAAACCAAAACCCACATTAAAAACAAAACAGGTATTACCCATAATAGGGATTTTAAAAATGACTTTTTACTAAACATGTGATAAAAGAATATAAGTAAATAATATATGGTACTATATATATTATTATGGTTCTATAAAATATTTATAATAAATATATTTTTACAATACGGGGGGTCTAAACAGATACAAAAGAATTAAAACCTGAGGTAAGGCTTTATTCCAAAATCTCATCATTAATCAGGATTATTTATGTTTAAGTCCCCTCCGTAGAAATTATTTGATATTTATATATTAAAACTAATATATTTTATTAATATATATTTATTTCTATAAATAAAAAGTTTTCCTTTCATTTTCTACTCTTTAATTACTCTAGATACTGAAATAATGTTTTTAAGGAAAACTGACCTTGTTTTTCTGCCCGATCAAGAATATTTCTATTATATGTCCATATTCAATTTAAATGTCTAAAAGAATATATATATATATTATTAAATGATTTATTAAACACATTTTATCGCATTTTTTAATTTTTAAAAAAAAATTTAAAATGACTCTTCTTATCATTTTCAAAATGATGTACTTTTGACCTTTTTAAAAAAGTGTGAAAGGAATATTTTTTCAAATTATAAGGCATGAACGGAATTTACCGATATCATAACCACTCATTTATTTTATTATTACTATATGATTTCACTATTATCCTTTAAAATAAAATTTTTTCCATTCTATTAGGTATATTTTTATATTTTGAATAAGTTATTTCAAAATGAAATGGTTATTTCGCTTAATAAATCTTCCATTAATCCTTTTAAAGTATACACATGTATGTCAACATTATTTGGTGAATATTATACATTACTCTAGATGTATTTTTCAAATAACATTTTTTATATTATTTTTTATGGATGGTGATTATGTTTATTTATTGGGTAATTGTTAACATTTCATTTTCTAGTTTTCCAAGGTGAATTTTTTACATTAGATATGTTTCACCCCTTTAATATAATGAATGAATTAGACCATGTAAAAGATGGGTAGGGCCCACTATAGGCCCTTTATGAATTAGTAGGTCTCATAAGACAAACTAGTTTGGTTATTTGGCATACACCCTACCTGTTTATGTATGTTTTCTTGGCAGAAGGCCTTAACGGTAAGATTGTGATGTTTATAATTATACATTCAATCATTATGAAAGTAGTTTTTATTATCCACGATATTGTTTTTATTGTTATGTTATCCATGTATTTAGTCTCATTTATGGTATTATTTATATGTAATGTTTTATTAATGATTATCTCATACATATTATTCATATTTTATTTACTTTATGATAGCTTCTTTTATACACTTTCCTTTACCAAGAATTAAATCTCACCCATTATTATGTTTTCCATTCCATAAGATGTGAATAATGGATATAGAAATGAAATCATTGATTTAATGGAAGAAATAATGATTTTATCATAATAATTATTATATTATATATAATATTTTAAAATTTAATATGAGAATCATGTATGTATCTATTATCCCAATACTATTAAACTATTATATCATTGAGATTAGGTCCCTTGTACTTATGCTAATGTTGTAAAATAACCACCAACTATAGCTTATGGGAGTTGGGATGTTACAATCCATGTTAGCGAGGAATGGATGGATCACTACCCTTATATACCTACTCTCTTTTACTAATATTATTATGTGCTAGTGTGGACAATGGTTATCCTTACCCATATATGTGTATAGAGGGATGTAATAGATTGTGGTTATTTCCCATGGTTGTATCTATAAATATAGTTTTACATGGATTATTATAGGTAGGTCAGGTATGGGTTATTATGGATTGAGTTATGATACACAACATATGGGTTGTGGTGGACCGTAGAAACTACTCATTTACTATATTGAGATGTGGTGAGATGATGAGATACATGAAGTGTAGAGTATGGGATGATAAAATGTGATGAACGAGATACATAAGACGATAACTCATCTTGGGTGTCTTCAGGTTGACATACTTTTGGAGAGGGATGGCTCAGGATGTGCGATGTTGGGGTAGAGAAGAAAACTATTGGAGAAGTATAGTGTGGTACCATTATTTTGATATTATATTAGATGATCTCTTATATGTGGTTCATAGTGAGATATAAATAGTGAAGCTGGGAATATAGTAAACAAGTTTAAGTGATGATATATCTTCACTTGTTTTCACTAGGTTTTAGTATGTTTTCTTTATCTTTTTCATGAGAGGATCTAGGTGGAATCCTACTGAGTATATATGTTATGATCCCCCTATGTATATAAAAATGAATTTTAGGCCTATATTATCTATTTAGTGATTGGGCATGACTTTATTGTCTTATAGATTATTTAGGATTTATTCATTATTTTGTGGTCGCCATTGTGTATTATCTTTTGGTACTTTTAGTTTCCTTTACTGTTGTTACCTTATATGAAATTACAAGCATGTTTTGGGATCTCTCTTTCTTTTTTCTGAGTAGGAATTGTTAGATTCAATCGTATCATTTTTATTCTCAAGTATTTGAGGGAAATTTCACTTATTTGTGTTTATGATATAACCATAGTGATTTTTTTCAACCTATATGCTATTGGAGGGAGGTTCCAGGTGTAACTTTATCCATTCTCTCATTATTAACCCAAGAGGGGTACCTTTTGGGGGAGCGGTCATGACATCATTGATGAGTAAGAAAGGATATATTTTCATGAGATAATATGACTACATAGTGTTCCAAGGAGTATCATATCATATTAGGATAACTAATTTAATTCAATCATGTGACCTAGATTTTGTTAGTTCATTATAGATCCATATTTCATCAGTTGAGTTCATATATAATAATAGTAATCAATCTTCAATTCAAAATGAACCTTTGGAATCCTTTTATATGAGGTTATTTCAATCATCTATTTGAAACCTATAGGTAAGGGTATTTTATTATTGTGAAGAGCTTTATCTATGTGATGTTGTAACATATCTATCATATCAATAAGTAATTGGAGACCACTCATAATAAGTAGTGATCATACAAAGACTATAGATTCGACCCTCTAGAGTTTGAGTTTGGAAACTGTGTATTTTTTAGAATTTGTCCTCAGTAGGGAAATAGGTGGATATAGAGATGGGGGAGTTTTTTCCCTGGTTCGTATGGGAATTTCAAATCATTAATAGGATTAGTAAAATGGTATAGTGGTTAATACTTCCTTAGATGTACCATTTAATGTACAATTTATTCCTAATATCATCTATATTCTTATCCCGTTGTTAGGATCAATAATGTCATGTTATAGTAGGATGAATCATTCAAGTAACATTAAATAAGAATAATGAACCAAATTTAAAATATCATTCATGGAAGGATAATACCTATGGTACTTATGTAGAAGCAAAACAGACATATCTAAAAGGAGACTTAGGAGTAAGATATGGATATGTGAGTGTAGATTCTGTATCTTTTCATTAGTGTGGCTCATGGATGGGTTTTTGTATATTGTAGTGGTATCAAAAACCCTCACATAGTGAGGTATGAATATGGTTAAATTTCTATCAAAAAATATTTATTTTTGTGGTTTTTTATTGTATTATGTTTTTGTGGAAAAAAGGTTTAATATTTATGTTAAAATACTTGGTGAAAAGATCTGTATTTTGATGATAGATAGCACTAAGTACTTGATAAGAAATTTATAGGGTACCTAATGGCATGAAAAAAGAGAGTTTTATCCAATGTGGTCCACTAGCCACCAGGTGGCCTCTATGAAGGTACCCAGTGAGGTACCAGGTACTCGATGGTAGGGGACTGAGTTCTTTGTTATCTCCAAATTATTTTTTAAAATTTTAATTAAAATTTATTTAATTATTTAAATTTATATAAAAACATCTCTATACATGTATTTTTCTAAGAATAATAGGGATCCCATCCTCCCATATTTTCTCTCTATTCCCAAGGTGTAACATGCTTATTTGATTTATGGTTGAAACGTCATTTATTTTGGTGGATTGCAAGAGGTTGTCAAAAGTTTCCTCCTCCCTCTATTTTGATTTTCCTCATTATTATCACATCCTATGATCTAAAATCTATAAATTTGGAGTATTCGTTTGTATTACGTATTTTATCCAATTTGGAAAATTATTTTTATGATATTCAAGGAGCAAGAATCTCTGCCTATGAGGTAGGTGTGAATATCCCCTAGGAGATATTGAAGATCTCTTCATGGTTGGGTAGTTTACGATTCTCATAGATCCCTAATAAAGTAAATTGAAAAAAGGGGATCAATAAGATTATCTTAATTATTATACGGTGGAATATAGTATTGATATTTACATCGAGAGTTAGTGAAATCTCAAATGCGTAATTTTATCCTATAGTGTAGTGATTAGTTGACATTTTAATAGACCAATCAAGATCTATGTGATCACTAAGAGGGGAATGCGGTTGATTAATGATATTTTATTTTTATATTTTCTTTCTTATGAAACAATTTCCACCCCTATTAAAAAGTTACAAATTTTATAAAAATAGGATCATAAACACATTTCGAAAGAACAAAAATATATATATGGTTAACTACATGGTAAGAGTATTTATTCCTTGGAATGTTTTGTAAATAATCTAATACCATATAATAAATTATAAAAAAAAATCCTCTTATATGGTTACAACAAGAAATGAATTTCAATAAACATTTGTTTTACTATAATATTAAAATAGTGCATGTGCTCTCAACAGAGATAAAATAAGTAACAAATATTTTGTAACAATTATTACAACCTTCACTAATAGTTTCAGTATGTTTTCAATATGATTCATGTAATTTTTTACAATTACTGTTCTTGAAATAAGTTCTTCTTCACTTTATTTCCCTACTACAGGCGTGAAATTCCTCCTTGGAATTTTTGTATAATGTTCTAGTCATTACACTATTCATTTGGTTTCTTTGTAAAGTCATCCATCAGAAACAATATGCTTAATTCCTTCTGAAAAGCAATACCAATTTCTTACTATCTATCCATTCATTCACCTATATTCATAATCTTTCTGATTCCACCTGATATGAAAACTTTTTAGTGTCCATAGTCTAGGTCCTCTGATAAAAAATCCTTTGTCGAAAAATTATTCTTCAACCAAGAGACCCCTTGTTTAGAAACATACCTTCTCAGAATTTGGATTTTAGAATTTCATATGGAACCTCTTTTGGAATCTATATTTTTGGAACTTTATCATTTACATGCAGAAATAGAGTTCTCTAATTTGGTGTGTACAAAAACACCCTTTATATAGTATCTCTTGAAGTATCAAAGGTGAGAACACAAATTTATTTTTCCATTTAAATTAAAACACATAATTTTAAACTCCCACTCAAAAAAATAATGTTTATCTTTCTCATGGATTATATATAATCCTTGAATAATATCATAAATTTGAACATCTACTTCCTTTCAAATACATTATTAAAACCCTTTAGGAATAAATGATTATGCACCCATGATATTTAGAACATTGAAATATTAAATTTTTTATCATTACATTTGAAATATTTATAAAAACTTCAAAAATAACTTCAAACTAGTAAAACTCCATACCAAATATTTATCTGGTAAAACTTTGAATAATTATTTTATCTAAAGAGGCTTTGTTTAATTTTTCATTTAAAAAATTCATAGAAACTTCGAAAAACAATTCCCAAAAACATACTCTATCTAATGAATTATATCATAACTTTCTATATTTTTACATTATACTCTATCCTTTTTCTAATATAATATATAAAAACCATCCATGTGATGTTTACAAAAATAACCTTTTCTCTGATCACTTGGCGACTTCCATCTGATCATCTTTATACAAACATCAACAATGAAACTTCATAAAATTCTATCTTATATAATTTATATTAATGTTATATCCAATTATAAATCTTTTAGTATTACTTTATCCATTTAGACATCATTTTATTATACTTCATCTAGAAGGACTTCGGCTGATCGTGACTTCATCTGATGACAATTCTCAATATCTTCTCTCTGCACATCATAAATTTTTTTCTTATTCAAAAAATTCATAGACATCAAACACAAACTCCTTCATATCCAAGAATCTATCTAATATTCTCTATCTAGTGATCCTATCTTGAATTACATGGATATTACATCAATATAGATGAATATCTATCATATTGAAAACGTGCATGCCCAATGACCATAATAGTTTAGCATCTTTGGAAACTTAGAACAAAATATTATATCATGGTGGAAGATCTTAAATGTTTCCCACAAATATATACCCATTTATTAATTCTACTTAAAACCATTATTTATAACATGGGGAAATGAAAAATAAGAAAGTGGTCAGCTTGAATTCTTAGTAAGGGTAAATAAAGGAAGTGCATAATTAAAATATGAACATAAGTTTATGGGAACATGATAATATCATTTGACTATCATGCCCAGTATATAAATATCATAATAATTATACATGGAATAATGATTTCCAGTTCATAAGACATGAATCATATGATAATCATGGGAATTAACTACAAATTCATAACTCAGGAATAAGACATATAATTTTTTTCATACACATAAGAATAGAAAATATTATGTATTGGATACCTACCAAGACCTACATAACATGTTAGGATTGGGATATAACCCAGGTACCTGCTTTGGGGATGGGATAACAACCCGTGTGCCCTCTTATTTTTTTCGTGATCTACAACTAGTATACCCTCTTATTTTTAGTCTAGGGAAAAAACATGTATTCCCTCTTGTTTTTGGGCTTGGGATAAAAACCATGCACCCTATTGTTTATGGCCTTGGGAGACAACACATATACCATTTTATCTCATATACCACTTATAATTTACCAATGGTTTTAAGGGATATATTGGTCTAACCTATCTAAAAATAAAATCATTCATACATGTTCAACAATATAATAAAACTTTCATCATATCATGACCCATAAAAAGATTTGGGTTTCATAAAAATTATATCATAACCCATAAAATGAAATGGTTATCAATAAAATCATCACATTGAAGAGAAATGGGTTTCATATACATCAGGTTATTTAAACATAAACCATTCAAGAAACAATATGAATGTAATTCTTGGATCATGCACCCAATAAATATTAAACTATAATAAAGGATTGTATATTAGATGGAGAAGGATTTTAAAAGGCCACATGGAACATTTTTTATGCTTGTCTTTCTTTAAAAATCATTTTAATAAACCATTTTAAAGTTTATTTTTTAATATAGAATGCTTTAGCATTTTATTTAAAACATTTCTAGAGGAAAATATCCATTCTTATTTTCAAAATACTTTTTATAACATAAAGCCTTTTGAAAAACATTTTTCCTAAAACTAAACTTGAAATCTTATTAATCAATCAAAAACAATTTTAAAAAAAATTCTAAATGTAAAACATTTTTGAAAACATTTTTATTTGAAAACCACTTTAAAACAAATGAATGAAAAAAATGTTAGGAAATTAATTTTTCATAAAAATAAATCTTGTAAACTTGAAAATTAAGCTTGAAAATAAGGATGGCCATGATGGTGGAAAAATACATACTTGTCCAATATTCATTTTGCACCAAAAAAGTTTAGCAAAGTGCCTCGATTGAAAATTAAAAAGATGATTCCTTTTTAAAATCATTATTTATAAAAGGTAAAACATGGGTAAAAAGTACTTTAAAAATTATATTATAATAGTAAAACATTTTTGAAATAATTTTTATAAAACATAGTTTTAAAAGAACATAGATTTCCAACCAAAAAGAGAAATAATGTTAGATTTTTATAAAAACCTGTTCTTAATTATCTTAAGTACAAGATAGTGAAAAAATGGTATAATTACTTATATATAAAATGAATAAACATATTTTAACAAAATTAATGAGATTTATTGAGATATAGATCATAATATTTCATCAATGGATGCATAGTCATAAACAATCTTGATAAGCTATGAGATTGTAGCTATAAACTGTTACCACTTTGGTAAATTTGAGTCGTAATAAAATGGAAATAATAAAATAAATGAAGCTTAAAATATCATTAAAATACTTTTATTCATGAAATAACATGTAAAATTCAGTATGTACACCTCATATAAAAATATAGGTGCATCACCTGGCATGTGTCTTAATGAAGACAAATTGAGACAAAATTACTTTACCGATTTGGTATCTTCTTAAACATAAACCCCATACAAAAAAATGGTAAAATGGATATTTAAAAACACATAACATTAGGTATAATAAACATATAATACATAAATGGGTATTATACACTCTATATATATGAAATAGGTGGTGAACATGGCTTGTGTCTCATAGAAAATAAAAGTTATATGATAAAACCCTTACTACTTGAGTAACTTTAGATTCCCGTTCCCATGAAATAATAACATAAATTACAGATTTTTATATCATTAAATAAACTAAATAAATTATAAAACATTTCATATAGTATTATGTACACCACAAAAAATAATCTAGTTGTGAATATGGCATGTATCTCACGGAAATAAAAAGTGAGATGAAATTCCCATACCTTATGTCTTGACTTTCTCCATACACATTCAAAATTCCTATATAAAAAATATAAGTTTATTATAAATATACCATAGAACAATATTATTATATATCATAAAATTTATTATTTGGTTATGACTTTACATTTCCCATTTATGAACAACTCCATGTTAATATTATGTTTTTGGTAATATCTGTTTTTCTTTTTGTATATGTTTTGGCTTGTTATTCTTGATCCTCTTACCTAGATTATGATTTAATAATTAAAATAAAGTAAGTAATGATTTAAATATAATATATATTCATTATATATGTATTTATAATAGTTTATAAAATATATAACTATGAAATGCAATTCATTGTTCAGGGAAACGGTAGGTCGTACGTATGCGTGAATGTTGTTTCCATATTATTGTAATATTTAACAAAATTAAATGAAATATATGTGTATATATATATAATATCATTATAGTATAATTATTATCTCATATATCATATAATTTCACTAAATCCATCATTAGTACATTCTATGTAGAGTGTGAATGAATCACATCACTTTGAGGAGGCGGTAGTCCACACTTCCCCAAATGAAATTATCATATTTACACAAAATAAAAATCATGAAGGTATGTGTTATATAATAATTTAATAAGAAACAATAAATCATAAATATCATATATATGGTTATATATATCATATAAAAACGTATTTTTCATGATTATTATCAACCATAAGAGGTGGTAATGTAAAAACGAACAACGTCATTTTGTGAGAGGGTAGTTCGTCATACACAAGAACAGTAAGTTGGTTACACGTTAGATGGAAGTGTGTGTAAGTAAATAACGAACCATTAGAATAAAAGAAGAGATTATATTTATTATACTTTTTTTATTATATGATCATGTAATAATTATAATTTAAGGAGTTTATAAATAGATAAAAATAAAGTTATCATTGAAGAAGGTTACCTCTTTTTTGGGTAACTCCTTTTGATTTTCACCAAAGGACATCCTTAGATCCCTTTATTCAAATATTTAGGCTTCTTGGATAAGATTATAGAAGTTGGTAGATTATTTTAGTATATTTTGGGAGGTAAAATGTTCTTGAGATGTGTGAATAACTGGATGGGTGAGTGCCTTTTTATAATGGAGGAGTGGAATTCTTATTAATTTTTTTAAAATGGAATGCCACCCATATTAGTTCTATTAAAAGTGGATCTGATAATGAATAAAATTTGATAAAGTGATTATATGGTCTAAATATGTAAATCCAATATCATTTGGATAATTTTCTAAGTCGTTTTGTTTCTTAAGTGTAAGGTTTAGTCCCATGTTAAGTTAATTTTTCTTTTCAACATTGTAGTTAATTTTTATCACCATCACTAATATTTTTTATACTAATTATACTATATTAGAAATTATAAATTATTTTGATCCCAAATATAGTATCCATTTTTCCAAATTCTAATCATTGAAGTGGCAGAAATTAAATTAACTTTATTCCTTCCCACGAGACGACATAGTGGGTTTTTAAAGAAAAAATGTTCAAATGTTTGGCTAGTTTTTATATCTAATATTAAATTTAATGTGATTAAAATAACCTAAATATGATTATTTTTTTAATTTATCTAATTAAACTTCAAAACCAATTGTAAACATAATTAAACCTTATAATTAAATTATGTATAAAGGATGTTTTAAATTAAAATTCAATATTATTCATTATTCATCAAAAAATTGAAACTTCATAGAAAAATACCAAAAATTCACCCTAATGTAATTTTTATGTTAAAATTTAAAAAATTATGTTTATTGTTTCAAAAAATATATAAAAATTTAAAAAACCATATTTAAATGGGTTTTTCATTAAAAGGAGGTAAAATTAACTTTAAAAAAATACATCTTTTTATTCATAAAATTAAATTTATTCTTATCTTATACCTATAAAATCTATTGGATGAGTAGAAAAAATACTGATTTAATATAGAATATATAAATTTTATTGAAAACATTAATAAAAAAATTTCTGTTTAAATTATTAATATAAAAAAAATTGTACGTAGAAAAATAGTTTTCTTAGAAAAGTAATTTATTTATTTTAAAATAGTGTTTACATTAAATTATCATAATTGGTAATAAAAGGATTAATTTTATATATTTTTTTAAATAGTATTTTCTCAATTTATTTAATCTTATTCCTAAATTTAATTTCAACAGTTATGTGGTAGAATAAATAATATTTTAATAATCATATTAATATTATATTATAGTTTAGTAAAAAATCATCCTTATGTGCAACACAACCTCATAAAGGGAATAAATTTTGTGAGTAAGACAATAAAAATATAGTGTTTCATGTAATGATATATAATATAAGTGTTTCTTTTAGTGCACACAAGCCAGACATAGTGCACTAATATATAAAAATTCTATAGTTAGGGTTGCGTGATATAAAAAATATAAAAAATATTAAATTAATTTGAAAAAAATATTTCACAAAATATTGGGGTGTTACATTCTACCACCCTTAAAATTAATTTCACCCTATAAATTATTTTGGGTTTTTAATTTCTTAATACTTGAAAGTTCATTTCATGGAAACTTACACCGTAAAAATGAATAATAAAACATACATTAAAAATAGAAATGTTGGAAACATGAAGATTACCCAAAGTAACTCATAACTAGATTACCACATAGTACAACATAGGTGTGATGTGAAAACATGGGAATAGAATGGAAATATAACTATCGATTTTGGATGGAGAGTGATAGATAACATTTTTAGGAGAAAGTTAGCAATCAAAAATCCTTAAATCTTCGATGGTCAATGGGGCGATTTGATTCATTGAAAAAGAAGGTTCTATGATAACCTTTTTATTTTCAAGATCCTTTACCTATATTTGAATAATTTTCATGAGAATATAAAATTACTTGATTTAGTACAATCTCCCCTTTTATTGTTCCTTGATCAATTTCCACCTCACCTCTTTCTATAAAAAGGGTGGGGAATTTTTTTTATTCCAAAATCACTAACAGATCATGAGATCTATGATAATATATCCCATTTATCATCACTTACCATTTACACAATGATTTTAGAATATTTTATCTAATATTCTTAAATAATCATGTAGTGAGATAATAATTTAATCTCCTAAACATCATCTAACATTTCACTTAAACTTTCCATAAATGGTTAACCTTATAACCCTTCCGAAAGATGAAAATATAAAACATTAGAAAGAAGGTCATCAAATCCTATTAACATTGAAGCCTCGTATATCACAAAGTGTCAAGTGGTTTTTACATTACAAACATGTGAATACACTCATCATAGATCCTATTGAAATATGGTATTAAACTGAATTACTATAAATCCTTTTAGAAAAAATGTGTGCTTCCTTATTCCAAAGATTATTAGATTTTTTTCCTTAAATCCATGAAGTTTTAAATACAATATATGAGAACAGCAACCAATTTTTCATCATATCCTCAATCATTTATAAGTTCATATATATTATACAATTTACTTTGTCCAAATCAATCATCACTTTATCCAAGATAAACATCATTTTCCCTATATCTTGAACACATTAAGGGTTACATTTTCTAAATCAAAATATCACATTTAAATTTAATATCGTTTCTTTGTCTCTATAACCATTAGAAATATCTTCTTAAATCCTTAATTAAAAACTTATACAGAAAATACTTATATTGTTCATGATTCATATAACATAATCATCGACTTCCAAAACATATACACTTCAATCATCCAACTTTATTCTTAAGCCATTACCTAGGATTCATCCTCATATTACTTAATACCTATTTTCTAGAATATAAAATATGTGTCATGTATTAAGGTTCATAAAACTCAATCCAATCATGTTTCTTGAGTTTAATGTAAACAATGGTAGATGAACATCCTACACCTTTCACATTTCATTTACTCTCTCTTTATATTCAGTAGTATAACCAATACTCGCACCACCTTCTTAATTATCTTTATGAGACTTCCACTTAGAAAATATATTTTTATAATTCCCATACTATCTTCATCTAAAACATTCAATTTTAACAAATTTCCTTCTAGTTCTCATTTTTGACTAAAACCAGAAATCATATAGTGAGAAACACTTATCATAGAATAATACCACACAATCATGAAAATAATTCTTATTGGATGTCTAAATTATGACACCTTCCTTAATCTATAAAACCCTAGGTTTATCCTAGCTTATTCATATCCAATATATTTTTAAATCATTCATGATGGTTTTTCAAGAATTTTTTAATTCCCAAATCATATCCCATAAGAGTTTCAAACCAAGTGTTCAGTAAGGATCGTTGTCATGTTTCGGGTTATGCCCCAGTCAAGTCTGATGCACCTTGTTGGAGATGTTACTCTTAGGTATATCTATTCTAGAACCACATCAACTTGTAGTATCTTGATAGGGATGTATATCTATGAAAACACTCTTTATCCTTTACCAAAATTCCAGGACATTTTCCTAAACATTAAATCATCCTTATATTTATCCTTAGAGACATCCCTAGATATATCCTAGGAAATATACATAGGGATATCACTAATTTTTTCTCATACTAGATTCTATAGGTTTAATAAATCTTTCCTTTGATACTAACTATAGATAAATAGTCTTAACATACTAGGATATTACATAAATATAGATAAATAATCATCATATTAAAAAATTATATGCCTGAAAATTGTAATAGTTTAGTGTACTTTAAAAATTAAAACAAAATATTCTAACTAGATGAAAGATCATCAATGTTTCCCAAGAATATCTATCCCTATATTAATTCTAATTAAAACCATTCTTTATAATCTAGGGAAATAAAACATAATAAATGGGTGACCTCAAATTCTAAGTAAATGTAAATAAAGGAAGCATGTAAGCATAACATGAACATAAAGTTATGAGAACATCAGAATATTATTTGATGATCATTACCTACATATAAAAGATAATAATCATGATACATGTCATAAATATTGGTAGTTCATGAGACATGAATCATAATTAAATTAATAGAATAATCTATAAAAGAATGACCGACAAATAATACATAGATTGTATAGCATACACACACACACACACACACACACACACACACATATATATATATATATATATTATATTATGTCAAGGATACCTACCAAGACCTTCATAACATGTTAGTCTTGGGATAAAACCAGTGAACCTACTTTGTCATGAAAAAACAACCCACTTACCCTCTTATTTTTGGGTTTGGGATATAAACCTCGTACCCTCTTATTTTTAGGCTTAGGTTACAACCTATGTACCCTCTTATTTTTAGTATTGGGCTACAACTCATGTACCCTCTTGTTTTTGGGATTGGAATACAACCCATGTACCCTGTTGTTTTAAGGTTTGGGATATAACTCATATACCTTTTGATATTATATACCACTTATCATTGCCCAATTTATGGGAGGGAGATATAGGTCCCACCCATATCATAATAAAATCATTCACACATGTGCCACAAGATAATAAAACATTCACCATATCATGACCCATAAAAAGAGATGAGTTTAGTAAAAATAATATAAAATCCCATGAAATGAAATGGGTATAATAAATGTTTAATAAAATAATAAACTATTTAAAATAGATAGTTTTCATAATAATTTTATCAAAGCCTAATCTGTGAAAAGAATCGGGTTTCAATAAAATGTAATCAATTGAAGAGAAACGGGTGTCATAAATATCATTCTATTAAAACATAAACCATTCAATAAATAATATGAATGGTATTCTTAGATAATGTACCTAATAAATATTAAACTATAACAAATTATGACATCTTATATGGATAGGGATTTTAAAATATCATATAGAACATTTCTTAAGTTAAATAACCTTTTATTGAAAATTATTTTCATAAAACCATTTCAAATATCATTTTCCTATAAAGAATTATTTAACATTTCATTTTAAAAAAATCATGAGGAAAATATCCTTTAATAATTGAAAAATTATTTTTGAAAACATAAATATTTTTGAAAACCATTTTCATTGAAGATAAATTTGAAAACTTTAAAAAACTATATAAACATTTAAAAAATTTTAAAATGTAAAACATCTTTAAAAACATTTTTTGTTGAAACCCAATTTACAAAAATGAATGTGAAAAATGTTAGAAAAATAATTTTTTATAAAAATAAATTTTGTAAACTTGAAAGGTAATCTTGAAAGGAAGGATAGACATTGTTGTGGCTAAATTCGTAAATGTCTAACATTCATTTTCCATCGTATATGTTATGAAAAGTTCCTCAATTAGAAAATGAAAAGAAGATTAATTTTTAGAACAATTTATTAAAAAGATAAAACATGGGTAAAAATTTCTTTTAAACATTATAGTATAATATTAAAAAAATGAAAACATTTTTAAAAAGCACAGTTTTTAAAGACATAGATTTTGGGAAAAAAGGAGAAATAATGTTGGATTTTCAAAAAACCATTTTCTTAATTATATTAAGTACCAAAGAGTTAAACAAATCATACTATTACATGGAAATAAAACTAATAACCATAGTTTAATAAAATTAATGATATCTATTGAGAAATGGATCATATTATTTCATCATTGAAAGCATAATCATAAAGAATCTCGATAAATGATGAAATTGTAGCTATAAATTGTTACCACTTTGGTAACTTTGAATCATAATGCAATGGAAATAATTAAGTTACATGAAGATTAAAATATCATTAAAATAATCTTATTAAGGATATAAAATTTCAAAGGAAATATATACACATCATATAAAAATATTTTTGCGTAACATGTTATGTGTCTCAAAGAAGGAAAATTAAGAAAAAATTACTTTACCGATTTGATATCTTTTAAAACATAAAACCCATGAAAGAAATATCATAAAATGGATATTTAAATACACATAAATTTAATTATAATAATAATATAATACATCCATGGGTATTATACACATTGCATATAATAAATAGTTGGTGAACAAGGATTGTGTCTCTCGAAAAATAAAAGTGACACGAGAAAACCTTTACTACTAGAGTAACTTTATAATTATAATCCCTATGAAAAAAAAAACATCAATAAAAGATATTAATATAAGTATATAAATTAAATTAATTATATAACATTCTATATGTCATTATATAAATCACACAAAATAATCGAGTATTGAATAAGGTATGTATCTCAAGGAAATAAAAAGTGAGATGAAATTTTATTACCTTAAGTCTTGACTTTCATCGAACATGTTCAAACCTTCAGTATAAAAAATATTAGTTTATTATAATATACCAAAGAACCATATTATTATATATATAATACCATATATTATTTGATTATTACATAATGTTACCCACTTATTAACAACTCCATGTTAATATTATGTTTCAGGTAATATTTGCTTTGTTTTTCATATATGTTTTGGTTTGTTATATTTGATCCTCTTACTTAGATAATGATTTATTTATTTATAGAATTTTAAACAGGATATAAATATCATATATATTCATTATATATTTATTTATAATAATCTATTAAATATGATAATATTAAATTGAATATGTCATTCATGGAGACTGTAGCTTGTATGTACATATGAACTTAGTTTCTGTTTTATTGTCGTATTGAAAGAAATAAAGTAAATGAAATATAACTATAAATATATAATATAATTCCATTAGAATTATTATTTCGTATATATAATATAATTTCACTACACTCAACGTTAATACATTCCACGTAGGGTGTGAACGAATCACACCGCTTTGAGGAGGAAGTAGCCCACACTTCCGAAAAAAAATTATCGTATTAACACAAAATAGAAAGCATGAAGGTGTGTGTTATATAATAATTCCCTAAGAATAAATAAATCAAAAATATGATTTATATATCATATAAAACAATATTTTCCATCATAATTACCAACCATTAAAGGTACTAAAGGAAAAACAAACAACATCATTTCATGAGATGGTAGTTCGCCGTACACAATTACAGTGACTTTGTTACCCATTAGATGGAATTGTGTGTAAGTACAGGTATAAAACTTATAATAAAAAATATAACTATATTTTGGAAACTTTTTTTCTTATATTATAATTTAACAATTATAATTTTAGGATTTGAGAAATAAATAAAATTGAAGAGATCGTCGAAAAAGGTTACATCTTTTTCAGGTAACTTCTTTTGGTTTTCACCAAAGGACTAACTCGGATCCCTTTATTCCAAAATTTAGGATTACAAGATTATGGTAGTGATTTTTTGAGCTTGAGTTGGTATATTTTGTGTGAGATAATGTTCTTTATAGGTGTGAATAAGTGGTAGGGGTGAGTGCCTTTTTATAGTGGAAGAGGAGGGGCATTCTGGTAAATTTATTAAAAGAGAATTCCACCCATGTTATACCTATGATAAGTGTATCCAATTTGTAACACCCCAAAGTTTTAAAAATAAATTTTTAATTTATTTTATAGTATATCCATTAAACACACTGTTCTTCTATAGTGTTTTGAAATTCAAAAAATAGTCATCTAGAGTTGTGATCAGTAAGTCATTTGGAGTCTGATAAAACAAACATTATTTTTGGTGAATAGTAACATACCCTTATGAATAGTAATATGAATAGAAATGTGACCCTTATGAATAGTAAATAATATTATTATTATTTTTCCTAAAGGTGATAATATAATGAGATCTTAATTAATTTTTCAACGTGATATAAAACTAATTATACCTTTAAAATTGTTATTTTTCGAATTAACTATGATTTTATTTAAAAATTAAATAGATAATATTTAGAAATTTATTTTTGAAAAATCGAGTTCATTTTTTAATTATAAACATAAAAAAATTGTTTGGGTGAATTTTTGGGATTTTTCGGAAATTCTTAAATTTTTTATAAATAGTGAAATACAGTAAAATACCATATATTCAAATTATCAGTTAAATACAGTATTTATGACATCATAATAGATGTAAGGAAACTTGTTTAGAACTCGCATGAACTTATTACTATTAGGTTTCACATGAAACAACATTATTTTTTGTCTTGATGGAAATAATAAAATAATGAATAAAAATTCAAAATTTACCCCTCTCCTCCACTATAAAACCCCCCTCACTCCCTCTTCTCTTCACTCCTCTAAGCTTTTAAGCTACTTCAAAATCTCCCCAATTACCCTTCTCTAGTCACTCCTCATGTCCAATAAGCTCTTTTTCTTTCCAAAAGACCAAAACCAATTCCCTTAAGGAGGTTCTCAAGGAGGTTATTTCAAGAGGAAAAGCACCCTTCTTTTTCATTTAGTTTCATTTAAATTTATCATTTTTTGTTATCCTCTCCTCACCTCCTCTATCCAAATTACCATGATAACTCTATTATCATCTATATACTAAAATTATATCTTATGAATGGAATAACCATCATCAATATTCTTTCTCCCTCCCTTTTATTTTTATAAACAAAATCAACGTCCATGAGGTTCCAATTTATAACCTTCGTGGATGACGAAGTTTCATTCTCCAATTTATCGTTAATTACTATTCATGAAACAAATTTTATAGTTTAACTATACTATAATATATTTATTATAATCTAATTAATATTCAGTAACCAGTATAAGTACATATCATTAATATTTATGACAAAACTAGTTCATAATAATCCAAATATCACCAAATAATCGAAGTGGTTGTCATCTAATGATTCATCCTCATTCTATGTAACCAAATAATATAAATGACCATTAACAAGTATTTATGTTCATAAATAATATGTACTTTTAATTATATAGATTTACAACCTTTCCATATGAACTCCATTACTTAAAAACAAGTGAACCGATTATGAAGATCAAGAAAATGAGCACTCTGGAACGACAGAATTTGAAATTATAACTTATCAATAAGAATATAAATGAACTAAACATAATTATGATAAAATAAATAAATGTCCAATAAGATCTTAATTAAGTTATTAAATAGTATAATTTCATATTTCAGAACCTTAATTTCAATATGGGAACACATTCGAACCTGTAGTAAGGTTTTTCTCACCCAAACCTTCATTTTCATTCAGGTAACTTTTATTGTCTAATTAACTCAATGAAATTATTTTATATTATTATATAATCATAATAAAATCTTTGTGAGTGTTATATATATGTTTAAAAACCATAACCCTTCCTTATTTTATGGATAGTTACACGTTTTAAAAGGAACTGTCAAAATTGTTTCTAAAATACAAGCCTGATTCAAGGGAATTTCTCAAATTATTACCTATTTTCAAGGGAACTCTATAATATGTTTTTGGAAACCATTATATTCATAAAATAGATAATTTTATTATGAAAATACTATCTTACTTAACTTCTGATTTTAATAAAATATTTTTCCAAAATAATGCTTCTTTTCAAAATAAAAGAGTATTTATCTCAAGAATTGCATAATGATTTTATAATAGTATTTTGTCTGATTCAACACTCTTGTTGATAATTATGTATTATAGGGTTTAATAATTTATGATGGCATCTACCATATTTTATTTAATGGTTTATGACTAAATCTTTTTTGTATGATCTATCCTAAAACCATTCACCATATTATTCGGAATGGTTAGTGTTTTATGTTTAATGATTCGGGAAAGTTAGTTACATTTCATATGATAGTTTAAATATTAATATATATGTTGTTTATGTTTATACCAGATCATATTAGGAATTCATTGGACTTATTAGGTGATTTTTGGTTCCCTCTATAGCCCCTCGGTGTATCGGTAGGTCTCATGAGACAAATAGACGTGGAATCGGCCGAGGCCTTTCCAAATTGGAAATATGGTTTTGGATGAGGCCATAATAATTTTTAGGCATCTCAGATGAGGCCTTGAAAAATGATTCAAAATGTTCAACATATGCACTTTCCTCATTATGAATCTAGTAATTGAAAGTTCATGTGGTTATTCGACTAGTAGAATACCCATTATTATGTTTTATTATGGAATTATTTACTCAACTCATATTCATTTCATAATGTGTTAATGTTTATTATTTATAAGTGTGTATGTTTTCAAATATTCACCCTTCCTAAGGATTATGTTTATTTTAACGTCTATTGTATTTCATACTCTTACTGATCATTTTAGATCACCCCTTTCTTAGGATACATTTTCCCAGGATATGAAGAAATTAATTATGAGTGACTTGCAGGCATAATCTAGGAGGCTTGAATGTTTCTAATTTAATAAATTAGCATAGTATTTCTCTTCATGATGTAAATTTTAAATTTATATATGTATCTTGTTTAAAAAATATAATAAACTACTTGGTCATTTGGGATACATATTTTTTGTTTATATGGAAATGTAATAAAATAAGGCAATGTTTTTAGAAACTAGGGTTGGGATCTAATAGTTTGTCTCAGAGGAAGTTTAGTAAAAATACATGAAAACTAGATTTATAAAACATTGATTTGGGACAGAAATCCCTAAGATAATCTTGGAGGATAATCATACAAGGACATCTTGGTATTTTGGTAAGAAATATATTTAGTGGGTCTTTCTAGAAAATTAATCCTTGTCTGGATACAAACAAGTAGTGGTGTCTCTGGAACAGATGTACCTAGGAGTGAAAACATCAACGAGGAGTTTAGGACATCACCCAGGGTATCCTGGTACATGACAACGGGCCTTACTACACTGTTGGTATTGACACTCTCAGGGGATATACATATGATAATTCACATTTTCTTTATAATCCATAATGAATAATTTAAATGAAATTTTTACCTCAAATAAACCATTCTTTGTGATTATTGGATTATCCATGGGTAGGATCTCAATTTATGCTAATTATTTTGTTAATTTATGATTATACATTATGGTTCATAACCTAATCTAGTGTATTCAATCATCTAAAAATGTATCCTAGTGTAAAAATGGAAACCACATGAACACGCGTATCCTATTTAGGTATTGCCCTCCGACGCAAGATAATAATGTAGGATTTGGTACTGCGACTAGTGCAGAGTAGCTTATAACTATACTGGGACACCTTACTCAAGTTACAAACAGTAACCTTACCCATATGGAGCACCTGCATCCTCCACATGGAGGAGCTTTGTTAAATCTCTTTATGCAACAGCGACCTCCCTCATTCAATGGTAATACAAACCCATATGCTGGTAAACAGTGGATAAGTTCCCTAGAGAAGATATTTCTCGCTTTGGGATGCAACGAAATAGATAAGGTCATCATGGTAGTTTATTGTTTATCGGTATATACAGATAAGTGGTGGTCGTTAATCTAAAACACAAAGGAGGATGAAGAGATTGAAGAGATGGAATGGAGGGACTTTAAGGAAATATTCCTAGAGAAATACCATCCTCATGAATAGTGAGTGGATATGGAAAGAAATTTTTGAATTTGAAGAAAATGGTGATGATTATGTTGAAAAGTATAAAGCTAAATTCACAAGGTTAGAAAGGCATGTAGTGTGCTGCATATGTAATCCGAGGAGCAAGATTGATCGATTCTTTGATGGACTAAATCCATTCCTCTGTTGGGCTCTAGTCTCCCAGAGTTTCTCATCATATGATTATATTGTTTCATGTTCTATCAAGACAGAAAAAGAATTTTCCAAGTCCAATGACATTAAGGGAAAGCAAGAGAAGAATAGGGTTACTGAAAACATTGTAAAAGAAAATAATGAAATAGGGAAGAAGGGAAGAGTTGAATTTACACCCTGTGACAATTGTGGAAAGAAACACTCTGGTGCCTACTTAAATGAAAAAGGAGTGTGCTAAAAATTTGGATGGAAAGGCCATATTACTAGTGATTATAAGGGGAAGAAAGAAGCCATTAATGTTAAATGATATAATTTTCAGGATATGGGACATTATTCTAATGATTTTCCAAAGCGTCAAGGAAACATGCAACAGAAAAGGAAAAGGGATCTGGGACAAGTTTATGTGATCACAACTGCTAATATTGAAGTTCCTAATGAAGTGGTGGAAGGTGCATTAATTTTTTTCATCAAACATAGCCAATGCATTATTTTATTTTGTATCATTGCATTCATTTATATCATTCCTATTTTCCAAGATAATTTGACATGTCCAATTAGGTTTAATAACAGAGTTATCAGTCAAAACTCCTAGTGGATGTATCATTGCAACAAAGGCATGTTGATTAGTCCCCATCATGTAACATAAATGTGCATTAGTAGATAACCTTATCATCATACCAATGATTGAAATTGATATAATTCTCAGTATGAATTGGCTATCAAATAATGATGTGAAGATCTATTGAAAGAAGAAGTAAGTTACAATTTTTGAGATTGGTGTAGAATCCATTATCTTTAGAGTAGAAACCTTGACATCTGATTCTCATTTAGATCCCTCCCCTATAGATCTACTGAATTATATTATTGGGGAGTAAGGGAATGCAATAACAATGGGTGAGAAAAATAAGGTTCAAATAGAATATGTACCTGTTGTGCAAGAATATATGGACGTATTTCTAGAGTAATTACCTGGACATCCTCTAGAGTGGGAAATTCAGTTTTCCATTGACTTAATTCCTAGTTCAAGGCCCATATCAAATAACCCTTATTGAATGTCCCCTGTGGAGTTAGTGGAAGTAAATAAAAAACTAGATAAATTTAGTGATAAAGGATTTATTCTACATGGTCTTTATCCATGGGGAGCCCCTGTTATTTTCATGAAGAAGAAAGTTGGGTCTATGAGGTTGTGCGTTGACTATAGGGAGATCAATGCTATAACAATAAAGAACAAGTATCAACTACTACATATTGATGATTTAATTAATCAACTTCATGGAGCCCAATATTTATTGAAGATTGATCTTCGATTAGGATATCATCGGTTGCTTGTGAGTAAGGAAGACATTCCAAAAAATAGCATTCTAAACTAGGTAATAACATTATGAGTTTACAATAATGCCTTTTGGACTAACTAATGCATCATATGTTTTCATGGATCTAATGAATATAATTTTAAAGGAATTTCTTGATGACTCTATGGTGGTGTTTATTGATGATATCCTATTATACTCTAAAATCTATAAAGATCATGAAAATCACTTATGTACTATTCTGATGACTCTTAGATGAAATGAATTATATGGGATGTTTAACAATTGTGATTTTTGGTTTCAATCAGTTTTTTCTAGGCCACATTATCTCTAAGGATGGAATATCTATATATCCCATGAAGAAAAAGGTTGTGCAAGAATGGCCTACTCCAACGAGCATAACTGAGGTACGTAGGTTTATTGGATTAGTAGGTTATTATCAACATTTTGTGCCAAAATTCTCCCGTTTAGCCAACCCAATGACCAAGCTTACATGAAAATAGATTAAGTTTTTATAGAAACATGAATGTGAAGAATGTTTTATATAATTTAATACAATATTAGTGAATGATCAAATCTTGACTCTACCAATAGGGAATTATGGATTTGTGATCTTTAGTGATCCATCAAAGAAAGGACTTGGTTGTGTCCTTATACAGAATGATAGAGTGATTTCCTATACATCTAGGAAGGTAAAAATTCATAAACAAAACTATCCAACTCATGATCTTGAGTTATCATTGGTCATATTTTCTCTGAAGATTTGGAGATATTACCTATATGGAAAAAAATGTGTGATATATACAGATCATAATAGTTTTAAATATATCATCTCAAAGAAATCACTCAACATGTGGCAAAAGAGATGGATTGAGCTACTCAAGGATTATGCTTGCACAATACACTACCACCCGGGGAAGGAAAATAAGGTGGCAGATGCTTTGAGTATAAAGGACCATGGAATTCTGAACAAGATGAGAGTTAAAGGGGATCCTTTGTTCATTGATCTAGTAAAGTTGGATATGGGAATTATCAATTAAGGTAACACATCACTAACTTTACAAGTGGATTCCAATACTTCTTTAATAAAAAGGATAAAAAGTTTTCAGGATGATGATGAGGAGTTTCAAAAGAAAATTAAAACTGTAAATGATGGGATGTTGATTGACTTTGTATATGATGGTGTCATTTTTAAATTTTGGAATAGGATTTGTATTCCTGCTATTCCTGAGCTAAAGAGAAAACTATTGGATGATGATCATATCTCTAATTTCTCTGTACACCATGTTAGCACAAAGATGTATATATTTCTTAATTAACATTTTTTTGTGGGAAAACATGAAGAGAGAGATTGTTGATTATGTGTCAAGATGATAGGTTTTTCAACAGGTGAAGTCTATAATACAACATCCTGGAGGATTCATGCAACCCATACCTATTCTTATGTGGAAATAGGATAATATTACAATGGGCTTTTTCATGGGGCTACCAAAGACTCCAAGAAAGAATGATGTTATATGGGTCATTGTTGATCATATTACGAAATCAGAACATTATCTTGCTATAAAAGAATATTTACCACTTCAATTCGTATCAAAAATATATATATATGAAGTTGTAAGGATTCATGGTGTACCCTTATCAATTTTTTCTTATTGTGATCCTTGTTTTACATCACAATTCTAGAAAAGACTTCAGAATTACCTAGATACTGATCTTCATTTGAGCACTTCCTACCACCCACAAACTGATGGAAAATCATAACAGACTATTCAAACTTTGGAAGACATGTTTAGATCAGGTTCACTTGACTTTCAAGGTATGTGGGATCAGTATTTACCTCTGGTATAATTTTCCTATAACAATAGATTCCATTCAAGTATTCAGATGGAACCATAAGAAGTGTTATAGGAAAAGAGATGTCAGCCACCAACTTGTAGGGATGATGTTAGTGAAAGAAATCTCATATGACCATAACATGTGTAGGAAACAATGAAAAAGGTGATGATTATACAAACCCATAACAAAACTTCTCAAAGTAGGAAAAATAGCTATGTTGATAACTGAAGGAGGGATTTGGAATTTCAAGAAAGAGAACATGTTTTCTTAAATGTGTCTCTATGGAAGGGTATTATAATATTTGGTTAGAGGGGAAAATTAATTCCCAAGTACATTGAAACTTTTTAAATTCTATACCGAATTGGAATTGTAGCTTACCATTTGGAAATGCCGCCAATTCTCTCCAAAGATAAAAATGTGTTCCACGTGTCAATGTTAAAGAAATACATGTGAGACCCAACATATGTACACACATATGAAGTAATGGAACTTGAGCCCGATTTATCTTATTGTGAAGATCCTATCAAGATTCTTAATACCAGAGAACACTTATTGAAAAATTATGCGACTCGTCGGGTAAAGCATCTTTGTAAGAACCATAAGAATGATGAAGAAAAATTGGATCATGAGGATCTTATGTTGAAAACATATCTGAATCTTTTTAGGTAATATTTTGTGAATTTTGAAGAGAAAATCTTTTTAATGAGGGGAGAATGTAACACCCCAAGGGTTTGAAACTAAATATTGAATACATTTTATAATCTAGCCTTAAAACACAACTTTTCCTCTACTATGTTTTGAATTTCAAAAAACGTTCATCTAGAGTTGTGATCAGTATGTTATTTGGAGTCTGATAGAACAAACATGATTTTTGGTAAATAGTAACATACCCTTATGAATAGTAAAATGATTAGTAATATTACCCTTATGAATATTAAATAATGATATTATTTTATTTTATTAAGGTAATAAGATAATTAGATCTTAATTAATTTTTCAATGTGATATAAAACCAATTAAACCATTAAAATTTTTATTTTTAGAATTAACTATGATTTTATTTAAAAATGAAATTAATAATATTTAGAAAATTATGTTTGAAAAATGGAGTTTATTTTTTAATTCTAAAATTTGAAAAATGGTAGGGGTAAATTTTTGGGTTTTTTCTGAAATTCTTGAATTGTTGATGAATAGTGAAATATGGTAAATTATCATATATACAAATTGTCAATTAAAACACTACTTATGACATCATAATTGATGTAAAGACACTTTATTAGAACTCACATGAACTTATAACTATTAGGTGTCACATTAAAAAAACTATTGGTTTTCTTGATGGAAATAATAAAATAATGAATAAAATATTCCAAATTTCTCCCTCTCTTCCATTATAACCCCCCCCCCCTCACTCCCTCTTCTCTTCACTCTTCTAAGCCTTGAAGATCCTCAAATATATGCCCAATTACCCTTCCCTAGTTAGTACCAACATCCAATAATCTCTTGGTCTTTCCAAAAGACCAAAACCCCTTCCCTTAAAGAGGTTCTCATGGAAGTTATTTCAAGAGGTAAAGCACCCTTCTTTTTCATTTAGTTTCATTTCAATTTATCTTCTTTTTTTATCCTCTCCTTGACTCTTATATCCAAATGAACATGATAACTCAAATATAATATATATACTAGAATTATATCTAGTTAATGGAGGAACCACCATAAATATTCTTACTCCCTCCCTTTTATTTTTATAAACAAAATCAATATCTATGAGGTTCTAATTTATAACATTCGCAGACGATGAAGTTTTGTTCTTAAATTTATCCTTCATTAATAGACATGAAACAATTTTGATGATTTAACCAGACTATATTATATTTATCATAACCTAATTAATATCTAGGATCCATTATATGTACATATTATTAATTTTTATGACAAACCTAGTTCATAATATTCCAAATACCACCAAATAATCGAAGTGGTAATCATCTAATGATTCATACTCATTTCATGTAACCATATTATATAAATTACCATTAAAAATATGGATTTTCATAAATAATATTTAATTTCAGTTCTATTGATTTAGAACCATTCCACATGAACTCTATTACTTAAAAACAAGTGAACTGATTAGGAAGATCCATAAAACGAACACTTCAGAATGATAGAATTTGATATTATAACTTACAAATAAGGACACAAATGAACTAAAAATAATTATGGTAAACCTAATAATTGTAAAATAGTTTCTTAATTAAGTTATTAATTAGTAAAAATTTATATTTTTGGACCTTAAGTTCAAGAGGGGTACACATTCTTGCTTAAGGTAAGGGTTTTCTCACCAGAACCTCCATTTTCATTCGGGTTATTTTTATTATCTAATTACCTAAATGAAATTATGGTATATTATTATTTAATACTAATAAAATATGTGTGAGTATTAATTATATTTTCATAAACCACAACACTTCATTATTTTATGGATATTTACACGTTTTAAAAGGAACTTTCAAATTTATTTCCAAAAATACCAGTTCGGTTCAAGGGAATTTATCAAATTCTTACTTATTTTCAAAGTCACTCTATAATCTGTTTTTGGAAACCATTATCATTATAAAATAAATAATTTTATTATTGAAATAATATATTACTTAACATCTGGTTTTATAAAAATATTTTTCCAAAAGAACACTTCTTTTCAAAATAAAAGAGTACTTATCTCAAAATTTTCTTAATGATTTTTTAAGAGTAATTTCATCGGATTTAAAACACTTGTTGTTTATTATGCATTATTTGGATTAATCAGTTATGATGTCATATAAAATATTTTATGTAATGGTTTATTACTAACTCTATTGTGGATGATCTATCCTAAAACCATTCATCATATTTCTCGGAATGGTTAGTGTTTTATGTTTAATGATTTGGGAAAGTTAGTTACATTTCATATGATGGTTTCAATATGAATTTATATGTTTTTTATGTTTATACCCACTCATATGAGGAATTAATTGGACTTATTATGTGATAGTTGGGGCCCCCTATAGCCCTCAGTGCATCAATAAGTCTCATGAGACAAATAGATGTGGAATTGGCCAAGGCCTTTCCCAATGGGAAATATGGCTCTGGATGAGGCCTTAATCATTTTTAGACATCTTGGCCAAGGCCATGAAAACATGTTTCATAATTTCTAGAATATTAACATCCCTCATTATAAAGCTAGTAATTTAAAGTTCATGTGGTCATCTGACATGTAGAATACCCATGATTATGTTTTATTATGGCATTATTTACTCAACTCATATTCTTGCCATAATGTGTTTAAGTTTATTATTTATAAAGGCATGTGTTTTAAATTATTCACCTTTACTAATGTTTATGTTTATGTTATATTACATTGTATTTCTTACTCTTACTGGGTGTTTGAGATCACCCCTTTCATATGTTTCATTTTCCCAGAATATGAAGATATTAATTATGAGTGACTTGTAGTTATAATCTGGGAGTCTGGGATGTTTATAATGGAATAAATTAGTGTTTTATTTCCCTTAATGATGTAATTCTAAACTTATATATGTATCTTTTTCTAAAATATACTAAACATCTTGTTCCTTTATAATACATATTCCTTATTTATATGCTAGTGTAATAAAATAAGGCATTGGCTTCGGACAACTGGGGTCTGGTTCTTACCCCAATAATGAACCAGATTATACCCAATGGAGAATAGGGTCAAAATAGGGCCCTGAAATGACTTTTGGAAAAGTTTATTTGTCATTTTTCCCCTAAAGTGTAAGGTTTAGTCCTTTATTAAGCTAATTTTTTCTCTTAATCACTGTAATTAATTTTGATCATTTTCACTAATATTTTTTTCCAAAACTAAGTTGACCATATTAAACATCATAAATTATTATGATAAAAAATATGAAATCTATTTTTCCAAATTCCAATCACATAAGTGGGATAAATTAATATAAATTTAATCCCATGAATGGGACAACATAGTGGGTTTTAAAAGTAAATATTTTCAAAAGTTATTAAATTTTTATATCCAATTTCAAAGTGAAATTGATTCCAATAAACTAAATTTTATTAATTTGTGTATACTTTATCTAATTTAACTTTAAAACAAATGAAAAAAATAATTTATAAATATAAATAAATTATGCAAAAAATCAGTTTTGAATTAAAATTCAGTATTATTCACTATTCATAAAAAAATAAAACATCACAGAAAAATACCAAAAAATCATCCAAATATAATTTTTATGTTATGACTTCAAAGATAATGTTTATTGTTTCAAGTAAAAAATATAAAAGTATCAAAAATCATTTTTAAAATTGGTTCTCTATTACAAATATGTAAAATTATCTTTTAGAAAAATATGTCTTCTTATTCATAAAATTGGATTAATTCTTATCTTATAAATTTAAAATATATTGGACAAGTATCAAAAATATTTATTTAATATATAATATATATATATTATTTAAAACATTAATAAGAAGTTTTTTTAAAATATTGAGATAAAATTTTGTTTGTATGTAGAAAAATAGTTTTCATAGAAATGTGATTTATTTATTTTCAAATAGTTCTTATATTCACTTATAGTAATTAGTAACCAATGGATTAATTTAATATAAATGTGTAAATAATATTTTTAAAATTTAGTTAATATTATTTATAAATTCCAATCCAACATTTAGGTTGTTGCTATAATAATATTACGATAATAAATTTAATAGTATATTATAGTTTGGTAAAAAATCAACCTCTCATGTAACACAAGCTATCGAAGGGACACTATATTGTGAGTAATTCAGGACAATAATAATATTGTGTATTCCTCATGATAATCTATTTATTGTGTGTAGTTCACACAACCCAAACGCGGTGCTTTAATATATAAAAATAAATATTCAGTGTTGTATGAAACGAAAAATATCAAAAAGATTAAACTAATTCAAAAAAATATTTCACAAAATCTTGGGGTCTTACATGATATCTAGTAATCTTCACAAAGCATATTAGTATGAAAATTTTATATAAAAACCATTTTATCCCCCCTTTTTTCATATTCTTGGATCATGAGATCTTTTGTAACTCATTGTGTTAGAAACATTCATAATAAAAAACATCGCCTAATTTAATATTTCATCAAAAACTCTATTTGATGAAATTTATAATAATATAGACTAAACATTCAACATAAACACTCTATCTAAATAGCTTAGTTCGTACTGGTTCATATGATGGACTTATTTTGAAAAAATATTTTCGGTATTCTCTATCTATTCATCAACTATTGGAATTCATAACAAAGTTAAGTATTTTATGTTAAGATAACAAAAGAAAAAACATAGACAATACTTTAATTATATAAACCAACTTCCTCAAAACGTCTTCTAACTCCTTAAAAACACCTGTAAACCTCCCCATCCCAAAAATATTCCCCTTTTAATTTGGTTACCAAATAATAAACATAAATCAATGAACTTTGTAACTCAAGTAATGGATTGCTTATTTAAACAATCTAATCCTAAATGAGTAAACATAGTGTAGGGAATACAAATCATTGAACAAAAATAACATGTTGTTTATAAATAGTGACTTATAAAAAAATTTATTTCACCACATAAGAAACTTTTTCTTCCTCCTAGAACATTCATCACAAAATAAATATGCAACCTTTAAGAAGTTTTTTTGTAAATTAATTGAAAAAAAAATTTAAATAGTTTACACATGCTGAAATCAAAGAATACCCTCTGAAAACTCCCCTTAAATAAATTCTCTTATTAAAATTCTAAGCAGATACTAATGGATATATTTATGTTACAATATTTTTCTCCCTTTAATCAATACTATATAAATAAAATATGAGATATGGGATTGTTATCTCATGCCTTATCATTGAATATGGGGAGTTTAAACACTCATTATCATCCTTATCTTATGAAATGTATCCTTTAATAATGGTTTTTTAAAGATATCAGCAACTTTCTCCATTTATGGTCCAAACTCTAGATTCAGTTCATTCTTATCCACATGTTATTTGATAAAGTGGTATTTTCTATCAATGTTCGAGTAATGATAATATTTCACTAGATTTTTAGTGAGTTTTATAGCACATTTATTATCACAACACAAGATAAGGGGAACTCCATATCAAAAAAATCCTTCCAACTATTATTTTCATCCACATAAGTTGTGTTGAATCTTGATTGGTAGAAATATACATAGATTATATTGTACTTATAAGGCCCCAGCCTTAAACCTTACTTAATATTGAATTAAATGAATAATTAACATTGAGGATCTTTTCAGGTTTAGAGTTTTAGAGAATTAGAACATAACTATTACATCTTAAAAGATTACAAAGAAGACACTTCTACTAAGTCTCCATAAAATAAAAACTCTTAAAAAGAAAGATGTCTAGATTCCATGTTTTAGATAGCATGAAATTCCCTTGATCTCATCCTTGACCTTATTCCACTTTAAGTCCTGTGAAAAACATTTCGAAAAACTTGGGGTGAGCATAAAAAGCTCAGTAAGGGATACAAAAAGAATGAAAACTGTTAGTTTTTCAAACATCAAGTAAACCATGTATACTATATCAAAGTAATACCTTCACCTTCATGAAGTAGTAAAAACTCTTTACTGAATAAAGTATCATTACTTACCTTTTTGTAACCAAAGGATTACCATAAAATCCATAAAAAGAACACATAACATATATAAAGGTAACTTGGGACATAAACATACTTAAGTGGAATAACCATACGGTCGACTTCCACACATATCACTTAATGTAATAGCCATACAACCAATTTCCATACATACTTAATGGAATAGCCATATGGCTGACTTCCATACCCAATGCATTGGAGTTTATAATGTAACCACCCATCCTGGTATTCACAGCACCACCCGTCATATGGTTTATAACGTAACCACCCGTTAAAATGTCCAAGTACCAGTATAAAATCATAAAACATAAAACCAATATAAAGGAAAGATAACATTTCCACATTTCAATCACAATATATCATAAATATAATGACATAATATAATCCTTTATCAAAACCATTTTCAATACCAAAATACATAAAAGAGTATATGGTATTTATTTTATTTTAAAAACATTACGGCTTGTTGAGGAAGCCAAAGATCAAATAATACTCGCGGCGGCGGAAAAGGTCTTTGTCACCGCGTACGTTAAAAAAACATTCCTTTTTGTCGTTTAGTAAAACGCTTCATAGAAAAAGATTCCTTTTGTATAAAAGTAAAAGTCAAAGGAGTTTATACACCGTATAAAAGAAAGTTGTGTATAAAACGAAATACGCCTCAATGAAAGGAGATTGAGACGAAGTCCCTTACCTTGGGTCCGACTTGACTCGATCATTCTTTAACGTCCTGAATAATAAACTTGAGTTAATTTATACTTGATTAAGAACCTTTTTAAAGTTCATTATTCTTTTTATATCACTTATTTCAATGTTATAAACATTATGTAACCATTTAAGTTAATAATGTTTGTTTTGTCAATATTTGGTTCTTATGTCGAAAGTTGACTTCTTACAATTACATGTTGTTCGTGTGGTCAAAAGTTCTTTATATCCAGAGTGGAATTCCTGATTTGGATATCATATATATCATATATATCCAGAATATACATGTATTTATAATATTACATAATCATTTAGAGGTAAGAAATGAAATGCACCGTTCATGGATACGGTAAGCCGTACGTACGCATGAACGCTACTTTCATTTCTTTGTCATATTAATGGAATTAAAACTAAATTATAGGTATGTATATTTTAATTCCATAATTATATTCATCATTTATATATATCATTAATTATATATATACATTATATACATGTAATTTTAATAGTACATTACATTTGGGGATAAGAAATGAAATGCACCGTTCATGGAGACGGTAAGCCGTACGTACGCATGAACGCTACTTTAATTTCTATATCATACTTTAATGGAAAGAAATAATAATGATATAGAAGTATATTATAATTCCATTATAACATCATATATAATAACTTTAAATCCATCCTTTACACGTCCCACATATGGCATTAACGAATCACATCACTTTGAGGGGGCGGTAGTCCGCACTTCCTTAAATGAAGATATCGTGTTTACCCATAATGGAAACCATAAAGGTATGACAAAAATGAAAAATACAGAAGCTTAAAGAAAACATAAAAATATTATATATCATATATAAAAATAGTGACATCATAATGGCCACCCTTGAAGGTGTTAAATGAGTATTGAACAATCATCGTTTCGGGAGGCAGAATTTCGCCATCCACGGAAACCGTATGTTCTTTAACCATTTGATGTAGTTGTGTGAGAGTGTAGCTCAAATAAATATTATAACAACATCCTAATATATTGAAGATACTGTTGTTGTTACAAAAGAAGTAAATAAAAAGATTTTAGAGGGTTGGAGAGGCAAAATAAAACAAATGAACAAGAGAGAATGAATTACCTTTAAAAGTGTAACTCCCTTTTGATTTGAGACTAAAAGCTTCCTTTGAAAGGATTCTGCCCAAAGGGAATCCTCTAGGATGAGGATAGGGATGTGGAGAGAGTAAATGGGCAGGGGTTGGCCGAGCCAAAGGCTTGAGAAGTGTGTGAAATGGGGTAGAGGTGGGGGCCTTTTATAAGAGGAGAGGAGGGGCACTTTTGGAAAGTAAAGAAATATTACTTTATTTGAAAATGTGTTTCGGTTTTAAAAGGTCCCATATTGATATAATTCGTGGATAAGGTGATAAGGGTTCGAAATCCACTCATCCAATTGGTTTTGGCCATGTTTAGGTTTTATATTTTTCATTATCTTTCCATTTTATTTAAATCGTCAAATAATGATGTCATCGCTGCATCATTATTATGTCATAAATAATTTAATTTATTTAATGTCTAAAAATTATGAAAAAAATTACTATGATGTAGGAAATATTTTTATCTTTCCAATGACTATTTATAATCAAAACTCTGATCTTTATAACACCGTGTAAAAATTGTTTTAGTTAAACATATCATGTTTGTGTCATTTTTACTTTTACATTAAATAAAAAGTTATTTATGTCATTTCCCAACCAAAGTGTCTCCATGGGGTCCCCAAGTTGACCCATGGCTTGTATTGGTCGGCCATGACACAACCAATAATGTTGGGACATGTGTCTAGGTCATTTCATATTATTAAAGCATTATTTGTACCTTAAACTACACTAATTACCACTAATCGCGATTAAGAACTTAATAAGTTACTATTCACCAAAAAATTAGTATAACCTCATTGAACCACATTTTAATTCTTAATGACAACCATGTATGTCGGATTTTTGAAATTCAAAACACAATGATGGAAAATTTTCATTTAAACAGAAAATCAGTCTTTATAAGTACCACTTAGTGGTTTCACTATTCATCAAAAATTGAAGTTTTTCAGAAAATTACCAAAAAATCACCCTAAGCTATAATTGATATTACGAATTCAAAAATTAAGTCTATTTTACAAAATTCAAATCATATAAGTCACATTAATTAATTTAATAATTAATTCCCGCTGCCAGAGCAAATAGCGTGTTTTTACAAAACAATAAGTATCAAAAGATTGACACTAGTTTAAGTCTGATTTCAAAGTGAAATTAATTCCAACGACCACTATTGGATTTAATTGTAAAAATATTTTCTAATTTCACTTTAAAACCAATTAAAATAATAATCTAATCATATAAATAATTTAGATTAAAAAGAGGTTTTGAATTAAAATACAACATTTTAGACTATTCATAAAAAAATGAACTTTATCAGAAAGGTACCAAAAATTTACACAAAGTAAATTTTGATGTCCCGATTCTAAAGAAGAGTTATATTTGGTCCAAAATAAAGTATAAGAGTTATCAAAACTATATTTAATGACGGTTCACCATTAAAAGGTGATAAATGAACCTTTAGTGAAAATTAGAGTATATATGCCCTAAAATTGAACTCTTTCCGTATTTTAAGCCTTTATCTTTTATTGGGTAAATGTATAAACATTTAAAAACATATCTAATCATATTTTAGTTATTTCTATCCATTCCTGCCAGTACAACGGCTACTTGTTAAATAACATTTAAAATAATATTATTTTATTACTAGTGTGCTACGTAAGTTTCAAAGAAACTCATCGTTGCATATCGGGTACGCTATCGAACATAGCAACCCCTTTAAAATAAAATTAATATTTAATTCGTAAATATTAATAAATAGGAAAATTCTTTATTCATTATTTACCTGGATGTTACATCCTTCCCCCCTTTTGGGAATTGCGTCCTCGCAATTTTATTCACTTATCAAAATAAGTGGGGGTATTTATCCCTCATAGCATTTTCAGATTCGCACGTTGCCTCTTAAATCACATGGGTTTTCCACAAAACCTTTACCTGATGAATCACCTTATTCCGTAACACTTGCTCCCTGTGGTCAAGAATCTGGACCGGTTGTTCCTCATAAGATAGGTTCTCTTCCAGCTGAACTACCTCTGGACTCAAAACATGAGATGGATCTGGCATATACATCCTCTACATTGAAACATGAAAAACATTGTGTACCTGATAAACACGGAGGTAAATCCACTCGGTATGCAACTGATCCAACTCTTTCCAGAATTTCGTATGGTCCAACCAACCATGGACTCAACTTTCCTTTCTTACCAAATCTCATCACACTTTTCCAAGGAGAAACCTTGAGAAAAGCATGATCACCTACCTCAAAAGATAGATCCTTCCTCCGGTTATCCGCATAACTCTTCTGCCTGCTCTGAGTTGTTATCATGTGTTTTCTGAATCAACTGAACTTTTTCTGCCATCTCTTCTACCAATTCTGGTCCCATCAACTTCCTTCCACCCACTTCATCCCAAAAAGCTGGAGTTCGACACCGCTTCCCATATAATGCCTGAAATGGTGCCATCTGTAAACTGGAATGAAAACTATTATTATAAGAAAACTCAACCAAAGAAAGATGTTGGTCCCAACTTCCCTGATAATCCATCGAACAAACTTGTAGCATATCCTCCAAGGTCTGAATTGTTCGTTCTGACTTCCAATCTGATTGAGGATGAAAATCTGTACTAAAATTTAATTCAGTACCCAACGACTTCTGAAGTCCTTTCCAAAAGTTAGAAGTAAACCTGGGATCACGATCTGATACAATGGAGAGAGGAACTCCATGTAACCTGACTATCTCTTTAAGATACAAACGGGAAAGTTGATCTAGAGAGAAAGTATCTCGTATAGAAAGAAAATGAGCAGATTTGGTCAAGCGATCAACAATAACCCAGATTGCATTATTACCTCGAGATGTCCTCGGTAATCCCACAACAAAGTCCATGGATATGTTTTCCCATTTACACTCTGGCACTGGTAAAGGCTGAAGCATCCCATTCGGTAACTGCTGCTCTGCTTTAACCTGTTGACATGTCAAACACTTCACAGTAAAATCAGCAATGTCTCTTTTCATTCCATCCCACCAGTAATACTCCCGCAGACCTCTGTACATCTTAGTACTGCCAGGATGAAAAAACAACTCATTCTTCAACTGTGAATCACAAGGCACACATAACCTCTTCAAAAACCTCAAAACACAAACACAAACTTATCCAAGAACTCATGGAAAATTTTATTCATAAGGTCCATGAATACAGCAGGTGCATTGGTTAACCCAAAAGGCATAACTAGAAATTCATAATGGCCATATCTAGTACGGAACGTAGTCTTCGAAATGTCTGCTTCTTTTACTTTCAACTGATGGTACCCCTACCTCAAGTCAATCTTTGAAAAATACTGAGCTCCCTGGAGCTGATACCACTTCATTCGATGGCCCAACATCTGATGAAGTTGTTGCAAAGGATTTTACCACCCCTTTCTGCTTGTAGTCTGTCTGCATTCTCCCAGTTGAGTTCTTTTTTGGACACTCGTTTGCATAATGACCCATTTCATTACACTTAAAACATCTTACCGTTGGATTTTCATTTCATTCTTGATCATCTTCCTTACAGTTACGAGCAATATGACTAGACTTACCACACCGAAAGCACTTACCAGACTTGGATAAACATTCTCCAGGATGCATTTTACCACACTTCTCACAGGATGGATATTTGGTTTTCTTACCTCCTTGCTTATTTGATGAATTCTTCCCCTTTTCCTGCCAACTAGACCTCTTATTCTGTTGTTTGTCATAGAACACCTGATCATCGGCAAACTCCATTTCTACCTTCTCCGTACATTGAACAAGTTTTTCATAAATTTTGAATTCACGAGAAGCTAAAGCCCTTCGATACTTTGGCTTTAACCCTGAGTAAAAACGGTTTATTTTACTATCAAGATCTCGTATGAAGTTTGGAGCATACCTTGCAAATCGAGTGAACTTTTCTTCATAAGCAGCCACTGAATCATCCTCCTACCTCAATTCTAGGAACTTTTTTTCCATCCTAAGACGAAAAACCTTAGGAAAATATTTCTCAAGAAACATACCTTTGAATTCGTCCCAGTGAAGATCCTCAATCTCATCACTATCCCTTATATTTTTCACCATCGAACACCACTGATCAGCTTCACCTTCAAAACGGTAAACAGCAAGACTAACCTTTTGATGTTCTGAACACCCCATGACATCAAAAATCTTCTCCAGTGCTTTAATCCACCCTTCAGTTAGCACAGGGTCAGATGATCCTCTGAATGATGGGGGATGTTGCCTCGTGAAATGTTCCACCACTGACATGTTCCTCTGCGGTTGATCTGGCTGATCTCGTGCATGGATACCACCACCATTTATAGCCTGAGTCAACTGTGCCATTACTGCAACAAACTGTTCAGTTCCGATTCCGACCATCTCAGGTTGCTGATTTGGAAGGTTATCTTTCTCCTGATATCGTCCCAACATAGCTTCTTTGTTTCCTCTGCGGAAAACCATTCTGAACACAGAAATATCTTAGGCGAAGCAACATGGTAATCCATAAATTCTATATCATTTCAATCATATTATAATTTAACACTTTTCTAACTCCTAAAGTTGTCTAAACTGACCTTTGATACCAACTATAAGGCCCCAGCCTTAAACCTTACTTAATATTGAATTAAATGAATAATTCACATTGAGGATCTTTTCAGGTTTAGAGTTTTAGAGAATTAGAACATAACTATTACATCTTAAAAGATTACAAATTAGACACTTCTACTAAGTCTCCATAAAATAAAAACTCTTAAAAATAAAGATGTCTAGATTCCATGTTTTAAATAGCATGAAATTCCTTTGATCCCATCCTTGACCTTATTCCACTTTAAGTCCTGTGAAAAACATTTCGAAAAACTTGGGGTGAGCATAAAAAGCTCAGTAAGGGATACAAAAAGAATGAAAACTGTTAGTTTTTCAAACATCAAGTAAACCATGTATACTATATCAAAGTAATACCTTCACCTTCATGAAGTAGTAAAAACTCTTTACTGAATAAAGTATCATTACTTACCTTTTTGTAACCAAAGGATTACCATAAAATCCATAAAAAGAACACATAACATATATAAAGGTAACTTGGGACATAAACATACTTAAGTGGAATAACCATACGGTCGACTTCCACACATATCACTTAATGGAATAGCCATTCAGCCAATTTCCATACATAATTAATGGAATATCCATACGGCCGACTTCCATACCCAATGCATTGGAGGTTATAACGTAACCACCCGTCCTGGTATTCACGGCACCACCCGTCATATGGTTTATAATGTAACCACCCGTTAAAATGTCCAAGTACCAGTGTAAAATCATAAAACATAAAACCAATATAAAGGAAAGATAAAATTTCCACATTTCAATCACAATATATCATAAATATAATGACATAATAGAATCCTTTATCAAAACCATTTTCAATACCAAAATACATAAAAGAGTATATGATATTTATTTTATTTTAAAAACATTACGGCTTGTTGAGGAAGCCAAAGATCAAATAATACTCGCGGCGGCGGAAAAGGTCGTTGTCACCGCGTACGTTAAAAAAACATTCCTTTTTGTTGTTTAGTAAAACGCTTCGTAGAAAAAGATTCCTTTTGTATAAAAGTAAAATTCAAAGGAGTTTATACACCGTATAAAAGAAATTTGTGTATAAAACGAAATATGCCTCAATGAAAGGAGATTGAGACGAATTCCCTTACCTTGGGTCCGACTTGACTCGATCGTTCTTTAACATCCTGAATAATAAACTTGAGTTAATTTATACTTGATTAAGAACCTTTTTAAAGTTCATTATTCTTTTTATATCACTTATTGCCATGTTATAAACATTATGTAACCATTTAAGTTAATAATGTTTGTTTTGTCAATATTTGCTTCTTAAGTCGAAAGTTGACTTCTTACAATTACATGTTGTTCGTGTGGTCAAAATTTCTTTATATCCAGAGTGGAATTCCTGATTTGGATATCATATATATCATATATATCCATAATATACATGTATTTATAATATTACATAATCATTTAGAGGTAAGAAATGAAATGCACCGTTCATGGAGACGGTAAGTCGTACGTACGCATGAACGCTACTTTCATTTCTTTGTCATATTAATGGAATTAAAACTAAATTATAGGTATGTATATTTTAATTCCAGAATTATATTCATCATTTAGATATATCATTAATTATATATATACATTATATACATGTAATTTTAATAGTACATTACATTTGGGGATAAGAAATGAAATGCACCGTTCATGGAGACGGTAAGCCGTACGTACGCATGAACGCTACTTTCATTTCTATCTCATACTTTAATGGAAAGAAATAATAATGATATAGAGGTATATTATAATTCCAGTATAACATCATATATAATAACTTTAAATCCATCCTTTACACGTCCCACATATGGCATTAACGAATCACATCACTTTGAGGGGGCGGTAGTCCACACTTCCTTAAATGAAGATATCGTGTTTACCCATAATGGAAACCATAAAGGTATGCCAAAAATGAAAAATACAGAATCTTAAAGAAAACATAAACATATTATATATCATATATAAAAATAGTGACATCATAATGGCCACCCTTGAAGGTGTTAAATGAGTATTGAACAATCATCGTTTTGGGAGGCAGAATTTCGCCATCCACGGAAACCGTATGTTCTTTAACCATTTGATGTAGTTGTCTGAGAGTGTAGCTCAAATAAATATTATAACAACATCCTAGTATATTGAAGATACTGGTGTTGTTACAAAAGAAGTAAATAAAAAGATTTTAGAGGGTTGGAGAGGCAAAATAAAACAAATGAACAAGAGAGAATGAATTACCCTTAAAAGTGTAACTCCCTTTTGATTTGAGACTAAAGGCTTCATTTGAAAGGATTATGCCCAAAGGGAATCCTCTAGGATGAGGAGAGGGATGTGGAGAGAGTAAATGGGCAGGGGTTGGCCGAGACAAAGGCTTGAGAAGTTTGTGAAATGGGGTAGAGGTGGGGGCCTTTTATAAGAGGAGAGGAGGGGCACTTTTGGAAAGTAAAGAAATATTACTTTATTTGAAAATGTGTTTCGGTTTTAAAAGGTCCCATATTGATATAATTCGTGGATAAGGTGATAAGGGTTCTAAATCCACTCATCCAATTGGTTTTGGCCATGTGTAGGTTTTATATGTTTCATTATCTTTCCATTTTATTTAAATCGTCAAATAATGATGTCATCGCTGCATCATTATTATGTCATAAATAATTTAATTTATTTAATGTCTAAAAATTATGAAAAAAATTACTATGATGTAGGAAATCTTTTTAGCTTTCCAATGACTATTTATAATCAAAACTCTGATCTTTATAACACCGTGTAGAAATTTTTTTAGTTAAACATATCATGTTTGTGTCATTTTTACTTTTACATTAAATAAAAAGTTATTTATGTCATTTCCCAACCAAAGTGTCTCCATGGGGTCTCCAAGTTGACCCATGGCTTGTCTTGATCGGCCATGACACAACCAATAAGGTTGGGACATGTGTCTAGGTCATTTCATATTATTAAAGCATTATTTATACCTTAAACTACACTAATTACCACTAATCGCGATTAAGAAGTTAATAAGTTACTATTCACCAAAAAATTATTATAACCTCATTGAACCACATTTTACTTCTTAATGACAACCATGTATGTCGTATTTTTGAAATTCAAAACACAATGATGGAAAAATTTCATTTAAACAGAAAATCAGTCTTTATAAGTACCACTTAGTGGTTTCACTATTCATCAAAAATTGAAGTTTTTCAGAAAATTACCAAAAATTCACCCTAAGCTATAATTGATATTACGAATTCAAAAATGAAGTCTATTTTACAAAATTCAAATCATATAAGTCACATTAATTAATTTAATAATTAATTCCCGCTGCCAGAGCAAATAGCGTGTTTTTACAAAACAATAAGTATCAAAAGATTGACACTAGTTTAAGTCTGATTTCAAAGTGAAATTAATTCCAACGACCACTATTGGATTTAATTGTAAAAATATTTTCTAATTTCACATTAAAACCAATTAAAATAATAATCTAATCATATAAATAATTTAGATTAAAAAGAGGTTTTGAATTAAAATACAACATTTTACACTATTCATAAAAAAATGAACTTTATCAGAAAGGTACCAAAAATTTACACAAAGTAAATTTTGATGTCCCGATTCTAAAGAAGAGTTATATTTGGTCCAAAATAAAGTATAAGAGTTATCAAAACTATATTTAATGACGGTTCACCATTAAAAGGTGATAAGTGAACCTTTAGTGAAAATTAGAGTATATATGCCCTAAAATTGAACTCTTTCCGTATTTTAAGCCTTTATCTTTTATTGGGTAAATGTATAAACATTTAAAAACATATCTAATCATATTTTAGTTATTTCTATCCATTCCTGCCAGTACAACGGCTACTTGTTAACTAACATTTAAAATAATATTATTTTATTACTAGTGTGCTACGTAACTTTCAAAGAAACTCATCGTTGCGTATCGGATACGCTATCGAACATAGCAACCCCTTTAAAATAAAATTAATATTTAGTTCGTAAATATTAATAAATATGAAAATTCTTTATTCTTTATTTACCTAGGATGTTACATCCTACCCCCTTTTGGGAATTGCGTCCTCGCAATTTTATTCACTTATCAAAATAAGTGGGGGTATTTATCCCTCATAGCATTTTCAATTTCCCATGTTGCCTCTTAAATCACATGGGTTTTCCACAAAACCTTTACCTGATGAATCACTTTATTCCGTAACACTTGCTCCCTGTGGTCAAGAATCTGGACCGGTTGTTCCTCATAAGATAGGTTCTGTTCCAGCTGAACTACCTCTGGACTCAAAACATGAGATGGATCTGGCATATACATCCTCAACATTGAAACATGAAAAACATTGTGTACCTAATAAACTCGGAGGTAAAGCCACTCGGTATGCAACTGATCCAACTCTTTCCAGAATTTCGTATGGTCCAACCAACCATGGACTCAACTTTCCTTTCTTACCAAATCTCATCACACTTTTCCAAGGAGAAACCTTGAGAGAAGCATGATCACCTACCTCAAAAGATAGATCCTTCCTCCGGTTATCCGCATAACTCTTCTGCCTGCTCTGAGCTGTTATCATGTGTTTTCTGAATCAACTGAACTTTTTCTGCCATCTCTTCTACCAATTCTGGTCCCATCAACTTCCTTTCACCCACTTCAACCCAAAAAGCTGGAGTTCGACACCGCTTCCCATATAATGCCTGAAATGGTGCCATCTGTAAACTGGAATGAAAACTGTTATTATAAGAAAACTCAACCAAAGAAAGATGTTGGTCCCAACTTCCCTGATAATCCATCGAACAAGCTTGTAGCATATCCTCCAAGGTCTGAATTGTTCGTTCTGACTACCCATCTGACTGAGGATGAAAATCTGTACTAAAATTTAATTCAGTACCCAACGACTTCTGAAGTCCTTTCCAAAAGTTAGAAGTAAACCTGGGATCACGATCTGATACAATGGAGAGAGGAACTCCATGTAACCTGACTATCTCTTTAAGATACAAACGGGAAAGTTGATCTAGAGAGAAAGTATCTCGTATAGAAAGAAAATGAGCAGATTTGGTCAAGCGATCAACAATAACCCAGATTGCATTATTACCTCGAGATGTCCTCGGTAATCCCACAACAAAGTCCATGGATATGTTTTCCCATTTACACTCTGGCACTGGTAAAGGCTGAAGCATCCCATTCGGTAACTGCTGCTCTGCTTTAACCTGTTGACATGTCAAACACTTCACAGTAAAATCAGCAATGTCTCTTTTCATTCCATCCCACCAGTAATACTCCCGCAGACCTCTGTACATCTTAGTACTGCCAGGATGAAAAAACAACTCATTCTTCAACTGTGAATCACAAGGCACACATAACCTCTTCACAAACCTCAAAACACAAACACAAACTTATCCAAGAACTCATGGAAAATTTTATTCATAAGGTCCATGAATACAGCAGGTGCATTGGTTAACCCAAAAGGCATAACTAGAAATTCATAATGTCCATATCTAGTACGGAATGTAGTCTTCGGATTGTCTTCTTCTTTTACATTCAACTGATGGTACCCCTACCTCAAGTCAATCTTTGAAAAATACCGAGCTCCCTGGAGCTGATACCACTTCATTCGATGGCCCAACATCTGATGAAGTTGTTGCAAAGGATTTTACCACCCCTTTCTGCTTGTAGTCTGGCTGCATTCTCCCAGTTGAGTTCTTTGTTAGACACTCGTTTGCATAATGACCCATTTCATTACACTTAAAACATCTTACTGTTGGCTTTTCATTTTATTCTTGATCATCTTCCTTACAGTTACGAGTAATATGACCAGACTTACCACACCGAAAGCACTTACCAGACTTGGATAAACATTCTCCAGGATGCATTTTACCACACTTCTCACAGGATGGATATTTGGTTTTCTTACCTCCTTGCTTCTTTGATGAATTCTTCCCCTTTTCCTGCCAACTAGACCTCTTATTCTATTGTTTGTCATAGAACACCTGATCATCGGCAAACTCCATTTCTACCTTCTCCGCACATCGAACAAGTTTTTCATAACTTTTGAATTCACGAGAAGCTAAAGCCCTTCGATACTTTGGCTTTAACCTTGAGTAAAAATGGGTTATTTTACTATCAAGATCTCGTATGAAGTTTGGAGCATACCTTGCCAATCGAGTGAACTTTTCTTCATAAGCAGCCACTGAATCATCCTCCTACCTCAATTCTAGGAACTTTTTTTCCATCCTAAGACGAAAAACCTTAGGAAAATATTTCTCAAGAAACATACCTTTGAATTCATCCCAGTGAAGATCCTCAATCTCATCACTATCCCTTATATTTTTCACCATCGACCACCACTGATCAGCTTCACCTTCAAAACGGTAAACAGCAAGACTAACCTTTTGATGTTCTGAACACCCCATGACATCAAAAATATTCTCCAGTGCTTTAATCCACCCTTCAGCTAGCACAGGGTCAGATGATCCTCTGAATGATGGGGGATGTTGCCTCATGAAATGTTCCACCACTGACATGTTCCTCTGCGGTTGATCTGGCTGATCTCGTGCATGGATACCACCACCATTTATAGCCTGAGTCAACTGTGCCATTACTGCAACAAACTGTTCAATTCGGATTCCGACCATCTCAGGTTGCTGATTTGGAAGGTAATATTTCTCCTGATATCGTCCCAACATAGCTTCTTTGTTTCCTCTGCGGAAAACCATTCTGAACACAGAAATATCTTAGGCGAAGCAACATGGTAATCCGTAAATTCTATATCATTTCAATCATATTATAATTTAACACTTTTCTAACTCCTAAAGTTGTTTAAACTGACCTTTGATACCAACTATAAGGCCCCAGCCTTAAACCTTACTTAATATTGAATTAAATGAATAATTCACATTGAGGATCTTTTCAGGTTTAGAGTTTTAGAGAATTAGAACATAACTATTACATCTTAAAAGATTACAAATTAGACACTTCTACTAAGTCTCCATAAAATAAAAACTCTTAAAAATAAAGATGTCTAGATTCCATGTTTTAGATAGCATGAAATTCCCTTGATCCCATCCTTGACCTTATTCCACTTTAAGTCCTGTGAAAAACATTTTGAAAAACTTGGGGTGAGCATAAAAAGCTCAGAAAGGGATACAAAAAGAATGAAAACTGTTAGTTTTTCAAACATCAAGTAAACCATGTATACTATATCAAAGTAATACCTTCACCTTCATGAAGTAGTAAAAACTCTTTACTGAATAAAGTATCATTACTTACCTTTTTGTAACCAAAGGATTACCATAAAATCCATAAAAAGAACACATAACATATATAAAGGTAACTTCGGACATAAACATACTTAAGTGGAATAACCATACGGTCGAATTCCACACATACCACTTAATGGAATAGCCATTCAGCCAATTTCCATACATACTTAATGGAATAGCCATACGGCCGACTTCCATACCTAATGCATTGGAGGTTATAACGTAACCACCCGTCCTGGTATTCACGGCACCACCCGTCATATGGTTTATAACGTAACCACCCGTTAAAATGTCCAAGTACCAGTATAAAATCATAAAACATAAAACCAATATAAAGGAAAGATAACATTTCCACATTTCAATCACAATATATCATAAATATAATGACATAATAGAATCCTTTATCAAAACCATTTTCAATACCAAAATACATAAAAGAGTATATGGTATTTATTTTATTTTAAAAACATTACGGCTTGTTGAGGAAGCCAAAGATCAAATAATACTCGCGGCGGCGGAAAAGGTCGTTGTCACCGCGTACGTTAAAAAAACATTCCTTTTTGTCGTTTAGTAAAACGCTTCGTAGAAAAAGATTCCTTTTGTATAAAAGTAAAAGCCAAAGGAGTTTATACACCGTATAAAAGAAATTTTTGTATAAAACGAAATATGCCTCAATGAAAGGAGATTGAGACGAAGTCCCTTACCTTGGGTCCGACTTGACTCGATCGTTCTTTAACGTCCTGAATAACAAACTTGAGTTAATTTATACTTGATTAAGAACCTTTTTAAAGTTCATTATTCTTTTTATATCACTTATTTCCATGTTATAAACATTATGTAACCATTTAAGTTAATAATGTTTGTTTTGTAAATATTTGGTTCTTAAGTCGAAAGTTGACTTCTTACAATTACATGTTGTTCGTGTGGTCAAAAGTTCTTTATATCCAGAGTGGAATTACTGATTTGGATATCATATATATCATATATATCCAGAATATACATGTATTTATAATATTACATAATCATTTAGAGGTAAGAAATGAAATGCACCGTTCATGGATACGGTAAGCCGTACGTACGCATGAACGCTACTTTCATTTCTTTGTCATATTAATGGAATTAAAACTAAATTATAGGTATGTATATTTTAATTCCATAATTATATTCATCATTTAGATATATCATTAATTATATATATACATTATATACATGTAATTTTAATAGTACATTATATTTGGGGATAAGAAATGAAATGCACCGTTCATGGAGACGGTAAGCCGTACGTACGCATGAACGCTACTTTCATTTCTATCTCATACATTAATGGAAAGAAATAATAATGATATAGAGGTATATTATAATTCCAGTATAACATCATATATAATGACTTTAAATCCATCCTTTACACGTCCCACATATGGCATTAACGAATCACATCACTTTGAGGGGGCGGTAGTCCGCACTTCCTTAAATGAAGATATCGTGTTTATCCATAATGGAAACCATAAAGGTATGCCAAAAATGAAAAATACAGAATCTTAAAGAAAACATAAACATATTATATATCATATATAAAAATAGTGACATCATAATGGCCACCCTTGAAGGTGTTAAATGAGTATTGAACAATCATCGTTTCGGGAGGCAGAATTTCGCCATCCACGGAAACCGTATGTTCTTTAACCATTTGATGTAGTTGTGTGAGAGTGTAGCTCAAATAAATATTATAACAACATCCTAGTATATTGAAGATACTGGTGTTGTTATAAAAGAAGTAAATAAAAAGAGTTTAGAGGGTTGGAGAGGCAAAATAAAACAAATGAACAAGAGAGAATGAATTACCTTTAAAAGTGTAACTCCCTTTTGATTTGAGACTAAAGGCTTCCTTTGAAAGGATTCTGCCCAAAGGGAATCCTCTAGGATGAGAAGAGGGATGTGGAGAGAGTAAATGGACAGGGGTTGGCCGATCCAAAGGCTTGAGAAGTGTGTGAAATGGGGTAGAGGTGGGGGCCCTTTATAAGAGGAGAGGAGGGGCACTTTTGGAAAGTAAAGAAATATTACTTTATTTGAAAATGTGTTTCGGTTTTAAAAGGTCCCATATTGATATAATTCGTGGATAAGGTGAAAAGGGTTCGAAATCCACTCATCCAATTGGTTTTGGCCATGTGTAGGTTTTATATTTTTCATTATCTTTCCATTTTATTTAAATCGTCAAATAATGATGTCATCGCTGCATCATTATTATGTCATAAATAATTTAATTTATTTAATGTCTAAAAATTATGAAAAAAATTACTATGATGTAGGAAATCTTTTTAGCTTTCCAATGACTATTTATAATCAAAACTCTGATCTTTATAACACCGTGTAAAAATTGTTTTAGTTAAACATATCATGTTTGTGTCATTTTTACTTTTACATTAAATAAAAAGTTATTTATGTCATTTCCCAACCAAAGTGTCTCCATGGGGTCCCCAAGTTGACCCATGGCTTGTCTTGGTCGGCCATGACACAACCAATAAGGTTGGGACATGTTTCTAGGTCATTTCATATTATTAAAGCATTATTTATACCTTAAACTACACTAATTACCACTAATCGCGATTAAGAACTTAATAAGTTACTATTCACCAAAAAATTATTATAACCTCATTGAACCACATTTTACTTCTTAATGACAACCATGTATGTCGGATTTTTGAAATTCAAAACACAATGATGGAAAAATTTCATTTAAACAGAAAATCAGTCTTTATAAGTACCACTTAGTGGTTTCACTATTCATCAAAAATTGAAGTTTTTCAGAAAATTACCAAAAATTCACCCTAAGCTATAATTGATATTACGAATTCAAAAATGAAGTCTATATTAAAAAATTCAAATCATATAAGTCACATTAATTAATTTAATAATTAATTCCCGCTGCCAGAGCAAATAGCGTGTTTTTACAAAACAATAAGTATCAAAAGATTGACACTAGTTTAAGTCTGATTTCAAAGTGAAATTAATTCCAACGACCACTATTGGATTTAATGGTAAAAATATTTTCTAATTTCACTTTAAAACCAATTAAAATAATAATCTAATCATATAAATAATTTAGATTAAAAAGTGGTTTTGAATTAAAATACAACATTTTACACTATTCATAAAAAAATGAACTTTATCAGAAAGGTACCAAAAATTTACACAAAGTAAATTTTGATGTCCTGATTCTAAAGAAGAGTTATATTTGGTCCAAAATAAAGTATAAGAGTTATCAAAACTATATTTAATGACGGTTCACCATTAAAAGGTGATAAGTGAACCTTTAGTGAAAATTAGAGTATATATGCCCTAAAATTGAACTCTTTCCATATTTTAAGCCTTTATCTTTTATTGGGTAAATGTATAAACATTTAAAAACATATCTAATCATATTTTAGTTATTTCTATCCATTCCTGCCAGTACAACGGCTACTTGTTAAATAACATTTAAAATAATATTATTTTATTACTAGTGTGCTACGTAAGTTTCAAAGAAACTCATCGTTGCGTATCAGGTACGCTATCGAACATAGCAACCCCTTTAAAATAAAATTAATATTTAATTCGTAAATATTAATAAATATGAAAATTCTTTATTCTTTATTTACCTGGGATGTTACATCCTTCCCCCCTTTTGGGAATTGCGTCCTCGCAATTTTATTCACTTATCAAAATAAGTGGGGGTATTTATCTCTCATAGCATTTTCAGATTCCCACGTTGCCTCTTAAATCACATGGGTTTTCCACAAAACCTTTACCTGATGAATCACCTTATTCCGTAACACTTGCTCCCTATGGTCAAGAATCTGGACCGGTTGTTCCTCATAAGATAGGTTCTCTTCCAGCTGAACTACCTCTGGACTCAAAACATGAGATGGATCTGGCATATACATCCTCAACATTGAAACATGAAAAACATTGTGTACCTGATAAACACGGAGGTAAATCCACTCGGTATGCAACTGATCCAACTCTTTCCAGAATTTCGTATGGTCCAACCAACCATGGACTCAACTTTCCTTTCTTACCAAATCTCATCACACTTTTCCAAGGAGAAACCTTGAGAAAAGCATGATCACCTACCTCAAAAGATAGATCCTTCCTCCGGTTATCCGTATAACTCTTCTGCCTGCTCTGAGCTGTTATCATGTTTTTTCTGAATCAACTGAACTTTTTCTGCCATCTCTTCTACCAATTCTAGTCTCATCAACTTCCTTTCACCCACTTCATCCCAAAAAGCTGGATTTCGACACCGCTTCCCATATAATGCCTGAAATGGTGCCATCTGTAAACTGGAATGAAAACTGTTATTATAAGAAAACTCAACCAAAGAAAGATGTTGGTCCCAAATTCCCTGATAATCCATCGAACAAGATTGTAGCATATCCTCCAAGGTCTGAATTGTTCGTTCTGACTGCCAATCTGATTGAGGATGAAAATCTGTACTAAAATTTAATTCAGTACCCAACGACTTCTGAAGTCCTTTCCAAAAGTTAGAAGTAAACCTGGGATCACGATCTGATACAATGGAGAGAGGAACTCCATGTAACCTGACTATCTCTTTAAGATACAAACGGGAAATTTGATCTAGAGAGAAAGTATCTCGTATAGAAAGAAAATGAGCAGATTTGGTCAAGCGATCAACAATAACCCAGATTGCATTATTACCTCGAGATGTCCTCGGTAATCCCACAACAAAGTCCATGGATATGTTTTCCCATTTACACTCTGGCACTGGTAAAGGCTGAAGCATCCCATTCGGTAACTGCTGCTCTGCTTTAACCTGTTGACATGTCAAACACTTCACAGTAAAATCAGCAATGTCTCTTTTCATTCCATCCCACCAGTAATACTCCCGCAGACCTCTGTACATCTTAGTACTTCCAGGATGAAAAAACAACTCATTCTTCAACTGTGAATCACAAGGCACACATAACCTCTTCACAAACCTCAATACACAAACACAAACTTATCCAAGAACTCAGGGAAAATTTTATTCATAAGGTCCATGAATACAGCAGGTGCATTGGTTAACCCAAAAGGCATAACTAGAAATTCATAATGGCCATATCTAGTACGGAACGTAGTCTTCAGAATGTCTGCTTCTTTTACTTTCAACTGATGGTACCCCTACCTCAAGTCAATCTTTGAAAAATACTGAGCTCCCTGGAGCTGATACCACTTCATTCGATGGCCCAACATCTGATGAAGTTGTTGCAAAGGATTTTACCACCCCTTTCTTCTTGTAGTCTGTCTGCATTCTCCCAGTTGAGTTCTTTGTTGGACACTCGTTTGCATAATGACCCATTTCATTACACATAAAACATCTTACCGTTGGCTTTTCATTTCATTCTTGATCATCTTCCTTACAGTTACGAGCAATATGACCAGACTTACCACACCGAAAGCACTTACCAGACTTGGATAAACATTCTCCAGGATGCATTTTACCACACTTCTCACAGGATGGATATTTGGTTTTCTTACCTCCTTGCTTCTTTGATGAATTCTTCCCCTTTTCCTGCCAACTAGACCTCTTATTCTGTTGTTTGTCATAGAACACCTGATCATCGGCAAACTCCATTTCTACCTTCTCCGCACATCGAACAAGTTTTTCATAACATTTGAATTCACGAGAAGCTAAAGCCCTTCGATACTTTGGCTTTAACCCTGAGTAAAAACGGTTTATTTTACTATCAAGATCTCGTATGAAGTTTGGAGCATACCTTGCCAATCGAGTGAACTTTTCTTCATAAGCAGCCATTGAATCATCCTCCTACCTCAATTCTAGGAACTTTTTTTCCATCCTAAGACGAAAAACCTTAGGAAAATATTTCTCAAGAAACATACCTTTGAATTCATCCCAGTGAAGATCCTCAATCTCATCACTATCCCTTATATTTTTCACCATCGACCACCACTGATCAGCTTCACCTTCAAAACAGTAAACAGCAAGACTAACCTTTTGATGTTCTGAACACCCCATGACATCAAAAATCTTCTCCAGTGCTTTAATCCACCCTTCAGCTAGCACAAGGTCAGATGATCCTCTGAATGATGGGGGATGTTGCCTCATGAAATGTTCCACCACTGACATGTTCCTCTGTGGTCGATCTGGCTGATCTCGTGCATGGATACCACCACCATTTATAGCTTGAGTCAACTGTGCCATTACTGCAACAAACTGTTCAGTTCCGATTCCGACCATCTCAGGTTGCTGATTTGGAAGGTTATCTTTCTCCTGATATCGTCCCAACATAGCTTCTTTGTTTCCTCTGCGGAAAACCATTCTGAACACAGAAATATCTTAGGCGAAGCAACATGGTAATCCGTAAATGCTATATCATTTCAATCATATTATAATTTAACACTTTTCTAACTCCTAAAGTTGTCTAAACTGACCTTTGATACCAACTATAAGGCCCCAGCCTTAAACCATACTTAATATTGAATTAAATGAATAATTCACATTGAGGATCTTTTCAGGTTTAGAGTTTTAGAGAATTAGAACATAACTATTACATCTTAAAAGATTACAAATTAGACACTTCTACTAAGTCTCCATAAAATAAAAACTCTTAAAAAGAAAGATGTCTAGATTCCATGTTTTAGATAGCATGAAATTCCCTTGATCCCATCCTTGACCTTATTCCACTTTAAGTCCTGTGAAAAACATTTTGAAAAACTTGGGGTGAGCATAAAAAGCTCAGTAAGGGATACAAAAAGAATGAAAACTGTTAGTTTTTCAAACATCAAGTAAACCATGTATACTATATCAAAGTAATACCTTCACCTTCATGAAGTAGTAAAAACTCTTTACTGAATAAAGTATCATTACTTACCTTTTGTAACCAAAGGATTTCCATAAAATCCATAAAAAAGAACACATAACATATATAAAGGTAACTTGGGACATAAACATACTTAAGTGGAATAACCATACGGTCGACTTCCACACATATCACTTAATGGAATAGCCATTTAGCCAATTTCCATACATACTTAATGGAATAGCCATACGGCCGACTTCCATACCCAATGCATTGGAGGTTATAACATAACCACCCGTCCTGGTATTCACGGCACCACCCGTCATATGGTTTATAACGTAACCACCCGTTAAAATGTCCAAGTACCAGTATAAAATCATAAAACATAAAACCAATATAAAGGAAAGATAACATTTCCACATTTCAATCACAATATATCATAAATATAATGACATAATAGAACCTTTATCAAAACCATTTTCAATACCAAAATACATAAAAGAGTATATGGTATTTATTTTATTTTAAAAACATTACGGCTTGTTGAGGAAGCCAAAGATCAAATAATACTCGCGGCGGCGGAAAAGGTCGTTGTCACCGCGTACGTTAAAAAAACATTCCTTTTTGTCGTTTAGTAAAACGCTTCGTAGAAAAATATTCCTTTTGTATAAAAGTAAAAGTCAAAGGAGTTTATACACCGTATAAAAGAAATTTGTGTATAAAACGAAATATTCCTCAATGAAAGGAGATTGAGACGAAGTCCCTTACCTTGGGTCCGACTTGACTCGATCGTTCTTTAACGTCCTGAATAATAAACTTGAGTTAATTTATACTTGATTAAGAACCTTTTTAAAGTTCATTATTCTTTTTATATCACTTATTGCCATGTTATAAACATTATGTAACCATTTAAGTTAATAATGTTTTTTTTGTCAATATTTGGTTCTTAAGTCGAAAGTTGACTTCTTACAATTACATGTTGTTCGTGTGGTCAAAGGTTCTTTATATCCAGAGTGGAATTCCTGATTTGGATATCATATATATCATATATATCCAGAATATACATGTATTTATAATATTACATAATCATTTAGAGGTAAGAAATGAAATGCACCGTTCATGGAGACGGTAAGCTGTACGTACGCATGAACGCTACTTTCATTTCTTTGTCATATTAATGGAATTAAAACTAAATTATAGGTATGTATATTTTAATTCCAGAATTATATTCATCATTTAGATATATCATTAATTATATATATACATTATATACATGTAATTTTAATAGTACATTACATTTGGGGATAAGAAATGAAATGCACCGTTCATGGAGACGGTAAGCCGTACGTACGCATGAACGCTACTTTCATTTCTATCTCATACTTTAATGGAAAGAAATAATAATGATATAGAGGTATATTATAATTCCAGTATAACATCATATATAATAACTTTAAATCCATCCTTTACACGTCCCACATATGGCATTAACGAATCACATCACTTTGAGGGGACGGTAGTCCGCACTTCCTTAAATGAAGATATCGTGTTTATCCATAATGGAAACCATAAAGGTATGACAAAAATGAAAAATACAGAAGCTTAAAGAAAACATAAACATATTATATATCATATATAAAAATAGTGACATCATAATGGCCACCCTTGAAGGTGTTAAATGAGTATTGAACAATCATCGTTTCGGGATGCAGAATTTCGCCATCCACGGAAACCGTATGTTCTTTAACCATTTGATGTAGTTGTGTGAGAGTGTAGCTCAAATAAATATTATAACAACATCCTAGTATATTGAAGATACTGGTGTTGTTATAAAAGAAGTAAATAAAAAGAGTTTAGAGGGTTGGAGAGGCAAAATAAAACAAATGAACAAGAGAGAATGAATTACCTTTAAAAGTGTAACTCCCTTTTGATTTGAGACTAAAGGCTTCCTTTGAAAGGATTCTGCCCAAAGGGAATCCTCTAGGATGAGGAGAGGGATGTGGAGAGATTAAATGGGCAGGGTTTGTCCGATCCAAAGGCTTGAGAAGTGTGTGAAATAGGGTAGAGGTGGGGGCCTTTTATAAGAGGAGAGGAGGGGCACATTTGGAAAGTAAAGAAATATTACTTTATTTGAAAATGTGTTTCGGTTTTAAAAGGTCCCACATTGATATAATTCGTGTATAAGGTGATAAGGGTTCGAAATCCACTCATCCAATTGGTTTTGGCCATGTGTAGGTTTTATATTTTTCATTATCTTTCCATTTTATTTAAATCGTCAAATAATGATGTCATCGCTGCATCATTATTATGTCATAAATAATTTAATTTATTTAATATCTAAAAATTATGAAAAAAAAATACTATGGTGTAGGAAATCTTTTTAGCTTTCCAATGACTATTTATAATCAAAACTATGATCTTTATAACCCCATGTAAAAAATTTTTTAGTTAAACATATCATGTTTGTGTCATTTTTACTTTTACATTAAATAAAAAGTTATTTATGTCATTTCCCAACCAAAGTGTCTCCATGGGGTCCCCAAGTTGACCCATGGCTTGTCTTGGTCGGCCATGACACAACCAATAAGGTTGGTACATGTTTCTAGGTCATTTCATATTATTAAAGCATTATATATACCTTAAACTACACTAATTACCACTAATCGCGATTAAGAACTTAATAAGTTACTATTCACCAAAAAATTATTATAACCTCATTGAACCACATTTTACTTCTTAATGAAAACCATGTATGTCGGATTTTTGAAATTCAAAACACAATGATGGAAAAATTTCATTTAAACGGAAAATCAGTCTTTATATGTACCACTTAGTGGTTTCACTATTCATCAAAAATTGAAGTTTTTCAGAAAATTACCAAAAATTCACCCTAAGCTATAATTGATATTACGAATTCGAAAATGAAGTCTATTTTACAAAATTCAAATCAAATAAGTCACATTAATTAATTTAATAATTAATTCCCGCTGCCAGAGCAAATAGCGTGTTTTTACAAAACAATAAGTATCAAAAGATTGACACTAGTTTAAGTCCGATTTCAAAGTGAAATTAATTCCAACGACCACTATTGGATTTAATGGTAAAAGTATTTTCTAATTTCACTTTAAAACCAATTAAAATAATAATCTAATCATATAAATAATTTAGATTAAAAAGAGGTTTTGAATTAAAATACAACATTTTACACTATTCATAAAAAAATGAACTTTATCAGAAAGGTACCAAAAATTTACACAAAGTAAATTTTGATGTCCCGATTCTAAAGAAGAGTTATATTTGGTCCAAAATAAAGCATAAGAGTTATCAAAACTATATTTAATGACGGTTCACCATTAAAAGGTGATAAGTGAACCTTTAGTGAAAATTAGAGTATATATGCCCTAAAATTGAACTCTTTCCGTATTTTAAGCCTTTATCTTTTATTGGGTAAATGTATAAACATTTAAAAAAATATCTAATCATATTTTAGTTATTTCTATCCATTCCCGCCAGTACAACGGCTACTTGTTAACTAGCATTTAAAATAATGTTATTTTATTACTAGTGTGCTACGTAAGTTTCAAAGAAACTCATCGTTGTGTATCGGGTACGCTATCGAACATAGAAACCCCTTTAAAATAAAATTAATATTTAATTCGTAAAAATTAATAAATATGAAAATTCTTTATTCTTTATTTACCTGGGATGTTACAGTACTGAGAGTCACTAATTTGTTTTCTTTATACACCAACTAAAAAATATTTCATCCAATGAAAATTCCCCACCATATGTGGATTCTATATTATATATGCTTCCAAACCTATCTTCATCTGTATAGCCAAAAAAATAAATATTTTCCACACTATCATATTTCAACCCAAAATTAATTATGACTTCAATATATATGAGAATTATTTTTCCATCCATGAGATGATATTCTATTGGTGCACTTTGATACCTGGAACAATGTCTAACAACATACACAATATCAAGCCTTGAATCTGTTAGATATAATAAACATCCAAAAAAAATTAAAAACTCTTTAGGATCAACCTCCTTTCTATCTCCATATTGTGACAACTTTTTTCCCACTAAAATTTGTGTTGAAATGGGCTTTGAGTCTTCCAGGCTGAACTTCCTTAAAATCTTCTTATTATACTTCTATTGATATTGGAAAATATATTTCTTATTTTGAGATACTTTTAATCCAATAATGTATTTCATTTCTCCTATCATGGACATATAAAAGATATTCTTTAGCTCCTTATAAAACTTCTCAAAAATTTCTACATCATTCCTTCCAAATATGATGTCATAAGCATAAAAAATCTCAATGATTGAAACCACTTTATTTTTTATTATGTATAGGTAACTATAAACTCTTCCATTCTTGAATTTTATATTTATTAAGTATTCAACAGAGAATACCGAGCTCTTGTGGCTTACATTATCCCATAAAAATCCTTTTCAACATACAAACATAACTTTCATAATTCCCAAGCATAAAACTAAATGGTTGTTCAAAAAACTCCTTCATAGAGATCTCTATTATTAAAATATGACTCGAAATCTGTCTGGAAAATTTAATATTTCTATTTTCTAGAAAGATAAAGAAAGATTCTAATATTTTCTAATCTTTCCACTGGAATAATGGTTTCATTAGAATCAATGCCTTCAATTTGTGATAAGCCTTTACAAACTAGTCTTGACGTGTTTCTTATCATATTATCTTTCTCATCCAACTAATTTTGAAACTCACCCATTATACCAATCATATTCTTATTGTTCGGTTTTGGTTTAGTCTTCCAAGTATTATTCTTCTTTATTTATATGATCTCTTCATTCATTCCATCAATCCCCTCCAGATGTGTCATAGACATTTTAATATATTTTGGACCAACCTGTGAGAGAAATAAATTATTTGAAACTGACATTGATATTTTTCTAGTTTGAACCTTTTTTTCATTGATATCCAATGATTTTATGAACTTATACTTACTTCCTCAACCTAGGATGATATATAGGTAATTTTATCTCATCACATAAAATAGTTGACTCTGAATCTTCATCTTGATAAGCATCATCATTGATACTACTGTTAAGAACTTTTTTATGTTATTTAACTATAACCACATCAACATTACTTTCTTCCACAACTGTAAGTATTTGAAAACAATTCCTAAAAAATATTTTAAGAAATTTCAAATATACCAAATCAACTATTTTTCTTGTTTATTTTTCATAACACTTATATTATCCTATATCCTTATGAAGGTATCCAAGAAATATTCCCTCAACACCTATTTGGTCATACTTTTCAAGATTATCACCCTTAACTTTTATAATTCAAGGACTATTAAAAATCCATAGGAACTTAAAACAATGATTTTCATTCTAATAAATCTTGAAAGTAGTCATATTAGAGTTCAGCCGATAGAAACATTAATTTTGAACATAAAATTCTACTCTATTAGCTTACCTCCAAACAAATATGAGAATTATCATGTATGATCAACATTGTTCATGCTGTCTCCACAAAGCTTCTATTTCTTATTTTAGAAATACCATTTTTCTGTGGTTTGTACGATGCACTAACCTCATGATAAATGCCATGATTCTTAAGATAATATCTAAACTTCCCACTTTTATATTCCCCATTGTTATCAATATGAATCTTCTTCATATAATATACACATTCTCGTTTCACACTTTTTTGGAAACTCTTAAATATTTTTAGATCCTCTAATTTATGTTTCAAAAACATAATTCATGTAATGTGATTAAATTCATAAATAATAAAATAAATTACTTATATCCATGTGTTTATTGTTTACTCATGTTCCCATAAGTATCAAAATGTATTATCTCTAAGGGTCGAGTTTAATGTATCTTAACTTTATGATTTACTATGTTTGTAATATTCTCTTTCTAGAAAATGGAACAACAACAATCTCTTCTTCATGTCATGTAAATAATAACAAAAATATATATCTCTCTTCATTATCTTACTCATATTCCTCTGACACATTTTCTATTTCCTTTTATGTTATAACTTTTTTCCTTCTATAATGATCAAATAGCATGAATTTTTTAACTCAAAAACTAAAATCAAGTTTCCCTTTGTTAATTTTACTTTTATAAAAACATTCTAACCTTTTATACACTTTGTAAAAAATACGTCATTTCTAGGAAATTAAATGTTTGCCTTCATAATAATTTTTTGGAACACTTAATAAATTTTTATTTAGATCTTTAAAAAAAAGGTTCATTTGGATTTTAACTTTTCTTCCCCAATGATAGAAAATCCAACACCTTTTACTCTATGTTACTCTTCATTTATATAACACATTGTAAATTCTTTAAAATATTTCAGATTCTTTAACAATTTTAAGTCTCCTATAATATGTGAATAACACCAACTATCCAATATCTTGGGTATTTCTCATTTTGTAGATTTGAGATAAATTTCGACAACTAATGCTTTTAACATACATTTTTATTTTTAATCACATAGATTTTAAGATTTTTTGTTTAAACTTTTTTGAACTAGTATCACGGTAATAAATACTTTTACAATATTTCCAGTTTTATGAAATCATTTACCAACTATTTCCAAGTGTTGGAATTTATTTTCAATCATTAGAATAACTTTTTTAGTTTTTCTTTTTTTGAGTGTATTGACTTACCATAAAACGTTTCTTCTAGATTCTCAAAGATTATATATAATATTGACGATTAAACTAAAACATATATATTGTATTCCAAAATCTGTTGTAATTCCAACACTAACCATATAAAGAAAATCTTTTATTGTAACTTGCATATTGTTCTAAGTTTTGTTTCTATTTATCAACAAATTTCTTATATTCCACTTTAGTATTTTTCTACACTCCAAATTTTTTGTTACCTCTTAATATTGTATTCTTCAATTTTTATTTATTATTAGCTTAAATAGAATCTCCTATAGTAACATATTTTAGTTTAGGATTTGTAACCTTATAAACATTAGATTTTTCAGCTCTTTTTGTTTTAGAAACATACATAGTATCCATAACATCCATTTCCTTATAAATATGTTAATTCTTATTATAAATTATTTATTATAATTTTTTTATCCTTCTTAGGTTTACACTTCTCATAAAAATCACTAACTTCTATAGCTCATTTTTAGAAATTTGTAACTCCTTTCTCAACTTTAATAAGTTTTTTTGAATAAGTTATAAAGATTCATCCTTCACCTTAGACTTTCATTTAATCATGATGTTGAGGTTATTATATTCATTAACCCACTTATTTATATCATCCAGGACTTTTATAGACATTTATTTTTATGCAAGAAATTATTCTTGATTGTTTACTAAAATATCGGCTTTTTTCAAATTCTTATTTCTCAGTCCAAATATTACAATATTTGTGATAAATTATTTATACCCTATATTTAGCATAAAATCTATCTGATTTTATTATTCTTATGAGCTTTTACTTTCATCACTGGTGAATTTCACATAATTCACTTTTCCAATATAAAATTTAAAAAACATCACCACTAATGTTATCTTCTGCTTCTTCACTGTCGTCATATTCATAACTCTTAGACAAATAGTTTTTCCTTTTGTATTTAGAGAACTTCATATCCTTTCTAGTAGGATGTTACTATGATTTGTATTCCTTTTTCTTGAAGGATATTCTTGACTATCTATCATCTTTATCACTTTCTCCATCTTCCTTTCATCAAGAGAAATGTTTAGTAAAATTACCAATAGCTCTACAGATAAAACAATTCAATGGTAACAGCATGATATAATTTTTATGACTCTTTTAAAATTTTTATAAAACAAAGACATAAATTTTAAAAAAAATATATTAACCTCATATTTGGTGTCAAAGTCACAAACATCTTCTTATTTGAGAAATTTTCATGATTTTCCTTGCATATAATCTTTGTAGGAAACTTCTCAGCTATTTTTTTCTTTGTTTCTCATAACCCTTTATATTCTCATTTGGTAAGTAATTATATTGTTATGTATTATCCAAAGATATGGTTTTAGGATCTATTCCTTCCTATTATGAAATTGTTTCATCGCATTTTCTCGAAATAATTCATAAGATCTTTTCTATAATGGATGAATATTCCAAATCCTCACTAACACATCTTATGGAGCTTCTAATATAATTAACCATTGTAAAGACATAACTAATATATTCATAATCACCCATCTCAATATCATCATACTTCAACCTATAGATTTATAACTTCGCCTTCTTTAATTTAATATTTCCTTCATATATTTTTTTCAACTTATCCTAGATGCCTTTAGTCATTTTAACTCATTTAACTCTAATAAAATCAACTTTAGAGTGTGATAAAAGTTTAGTATTTTTGGATCACTCGTTATTTTACAAACTCTTATTATTATTAGCTATTAGAAGAACTACTATATTACTAGGTGATAAAACATATGTAGCATCTTCAAGAACTTCATACCCAATGGATATAATATAAGGTAACATTATATATTTCCAAATATGATAGTTCTTTTAATAAAAAACCATAATCCCCTTACTATTAAAATAATTATAAACATCTTTAGAAACATCTCTTTTCTTCAATCTTCTATAAAGAGACCATTAAGGAAAAATTACCTTTGATACCACTTGAAAAGAATAATTAAAATATGTGTGATCAATTAGAGGGATGTGGATCAATGATATTTTCTTTTTCTATTTTATTTCTTATTATAAAACATTTACCATCTATTAAAGAGTTATGAATTTAATAAAAAAGAATAAGAGCGCATTCCATATGAACAAATGAATTTACAAGGTTCACTACTAAAAAATAGTAGATATTCCTTGGTATGATTTGGAAATAATCCCATACTAGACAATCCACTAGAAAATATCATTTTATATGGTTACAATAATCAATTAATATTATTACACTTTCATTTCACTATAATCAAATAATAGTGAATGTTCTATCCATATAGATAAAATATGGGACAATTATTTTGTAAAATATTTTAGAAAACTTCACCTACATGTTCAGTATTTTTTCACTATGATGCTTATACTTTTTTGCACATTCTTTTCCAGAAATAATTTATTCTTCACATTCTTTCCCAATTGTAGGTAGAAAATTTATCCTTGTACATTTTCATAAACATTCATATATTATTATATTTTTTTTGGTTTCGCTATTTGATTATACATCCAAAAAACTGTGTTTGGTGCCTTCTTAAAAACAATACCAATTTCATACTTATTGTCTATTTGGTCACCTCTTCACATGGACTATATAATTCTAAATTATATGTCACATTGTTGGGTTTCCTCTATCTAGTACCTATAATAAAAAAAATACACTATTAATTTTCAAATTATTTATCATCCATGAGATTCCATGGTTATAAACATCCTTTTTTAAACTCTATCTTTTATAATTTCATTTGGTACCTCTTCTAAAAAGTATTTCTATAGCACTTCATATTTTTCATGTGTGAAAAAAGCACCACATTTATATGTTAGTTCTTGAAGTACCAAAGGTAGGAAAACCCAATCATGTTCTTGTTTAAATTAAAACTATAAATCAAAACTCTCACTCAAAATAATTCACCTGGATGATTCTCATGGATTATAGAAAATTATTGTAGATTATTTCAAATTCAAACAACTACTACCTTTAATAAAAATCCTTCAAACTTGTTGAGAATCACAAATCTTTCCCTTGTGAAATGTGTAACATTAAAATATCATCATCACATCATCAAATTATAACTATTTATAAAAAAATTTACGAACTTTGAACTAATACCACTCTATACACAAATTTCACCAAGTAAAACTTTATAGAAATTATTTTATCTAAAGAGATTCCATCTCATTTTTCATATAAAAAAATCATAAAAAACATCCCATGAATATTTCTTGGACACTTTCTCTATCTAGTGACATGAATCATAACACTATATCTGTTATCATCATAAACTAACCTCTATCTAATTTAATTTATACAAAACAAATTCTTATTTCTACAATGAAAAACCATTTTTCTGATGACTTGGAGGCTTCTCACTAGTCATATTTTAGAAACTTCAACTACAAAGATTCATAAATTTCTATCTGAGAGACATTGAACAAAAGGTATGTCTTATGGGACTTCATCTAAAACGAATTATTATTTTTATACTTCACTTGATTAGACTTTATCTAGAAGGAATCTGTCTGATTAGGACATCAACTGATGACATTCCTTAACATATTCTATTCAAAATTTAGAAATTTTTCTCTGATAAAAAATCTTTACAAACATAGAACAAAAAATTCTTCACATCTAAACAAATATATGATAGTCTCTATCCCTTAATCTTAAAAGAAAATCGTAATATAAACATTAAACTTGAAAATTATTTTGTCGCACTTTATTATTATTATTGGATCATGAGATATTTTGTAACTCATGATGTTAGAGACATTCAGAATATCAAAGCATCGCCATATTTGAAAAATTCACTAAAAGATATATTTGATGATATTTTTAATAAATATTGAATAAAAATTAAGAACAAACACTCTATCTGAACATATCATACTAGAATGTTTTTTTCTATGGATATTTTCCATAAAACTTTTTACACTCTTCTTCATATGTTCCCCAAATATTATAATTATTAAAAAAAATTAAGTGTTTTATGGTAATAAAACAAAACAAAAAACATGGATCATGCTTTATTCATCCAAACAAGTTCTTCAAAACATATTCCAACTCCTTTGAAATGACTCCAAGCTTCCAGGTCCCAACAACATTCACATGGGAGTCATGTTATGACTTATTTTTTTGGCGATTCATTCATTATTTTAAATGGTATTTTTATGTTTTATTTTTTTAAAAGATGTTCATGTATGATTGATAGACTAATTAGAGTTGATTCTGATTCAATTAAAATAATAATTGTTAATTCCAAGGTGAAAATAGAACATGACCATTTTTATATTTTTAAAATATCATGTTTAGAATCCATAGTAAAATGATCAATCTAGAGGATGTGACATCTTAACTATCTAGTTTTTTATTACAGTGAGGCCTCAAATAGAAATTTTAAAGTCTCTTTATACTATGTATGATAGTGATAACTACTATAGTGAGTATGTTGATTATGTTGCAAATTGTTTTGAAGACTTCAAAGAAGTTATTAGAGATGATCATGGGGAACCAATATCAAAATGGAAATTTTAGATCCCATTTTATAAGGAAAAAATTCATTTGTTCAATACGTTGAAGAAAAGAATATTGAGTTTTGGAGTTTCAAACATAATATAAAGAGGTTTATTTCATGGAAAAAGTGTGAAAATTGTATAGTAGATCTTGGATTTCAAAGATAATTTCTAGAGAAGGTCCATGTAGAGTTTAAACCAAGATATGAATTTAAGAGTATATTTTGAGATGAAGTTGAAAATGTTAATGGCATGGCCATCTTAGATATGGTGTGGTTCTTGAAAGTAAATTCATATCTACAAATAAAACATATTGAGTAAATTTTATAAATATAGAATAGATATATCCATAAAAACCATAAATGGTTTTGTGGATGAGGCTATATCCTAATAGTATCCATCTATAAATAAATGATGTGTTTTTAACATTTAGTTGTTATGAAAACTTTGAGATAACAAAATACCCAATACTGATAGAATTATAGGGAGATTTTTTCTAAGAATGACTATTTTGAAAAAGATGCACTTGTGATTTAAATGCAAGAGGCACTTGAGGTCATGAAAAGAAAAATGATCAAATTTTTGATACATGTACTACATTATTATTCATATATTTTAGGATTATTTTACTATGAAATTTCTAAATTGTATTGATAATAAGATAAGAAAAATAATAGAAGAATCACAATAATTATTCATTGAGTATTATCTACTCGATAAAAAGGGTGATTTAACCTTTTAAAAACTTTTTTTCATGTGTATTCTTTCTCACCTTATCTCTCATCGTCACATCATTTCATTTGATATCCAATAACATAAAATGTTGAAGGTAAAATTATTTTGAGAGTTAGTTTTTTTGGTAACCACTAATTTACACCCCACCCCCACTGAGTGATGGTGTATTCTCTTCTGGTCCTTTAACATGGTTTTAGAGTAGATTGTAGCTCTTTAAAGTTACTATCTAAGAAATCAATTCATTTTTAATGCATCATATAAGTTATAATTATTTCCATTATGGATTTTATTTTTGTCTTTATTGCTAATATATTATGATGAAATAAATCTATGGAAATAATGAATATCATCTATAACAAAGTGGTTCCCTTTTCTTATGGAAAGAGATTTTATAAATATAAGGAGAGGTTGGTTCCATACCTTCTTTATATTTTCTTTGAAATTTTTGAAATCATTGATAATAGTGTGTATATTTCTGAAATAGGGATGGCTTACACTTTATTGGACATGAATAATATAGAAGAAAATGTGAGAATGTATAATATATTACTCTAATTAGTTTTAGGGAATGAGTTAACATGAGTTATGGGATTCAAGATAGTGAGTAGAATATATAGTAAACTCTATGAAATCCATGAGGGATATAATAATGTAACAGATTCATAGTTATTAATATGTCAGGCTAAATTTGAGAGATTTATAATTGGATAATGTGAATCAATGTAAAAGTTATTCATTTGAGTGAACAAAACAATAATCTTAATTAGAATCCATAGATAAATTATTGAGAATTCCAAAGTGGTGAGGAAATTAATGAGGATTTTCTTAGATAATTTTGAATCCAATATTTATACCCTATAAGATAAATATATGGATTATTTGATCATTAATCAACTTGGAAATGTCTCGATTCCCTTTTCGATGAAGAGAGATATAGTGGCGGATGAAAAATCCATCCATAGTGAATATTTGGTTAGGGGTGAAAAATTAATCAAGAGGAAACACACATAATTATTATTAAACCAATGTTGTGTATCCTCTATAAAGTGTATCATGGATTATTGATATGCTTGATAAAATCCTTGTGTTTCGAGGTTTATTAGAACACTTTGGCTTATAAAGGTTTATGGTTTAATGAAAAAATAATTAATTGTATGTATATTTGAATAGAATCTTGTGTTTCGGCATAGAGTATAGCCAAAGCATCAAAGATTTTTTATTGTACCCATATGTTATTTTTTCCTCAGAAAGATGATGAATAGTGGGAACAAAATCGTCCAATAGGAGATGGAAGATATCATTTTTAACCCATGAAAGTGGGTGGAATAGTTAAATGATTTTATTTTTGTTTAACCATTTTATAATTACATAGAAACCCCTAACAGTCCAAAAATCCATAACTGGACAAAAAAATTCTTTCTAAAGGCAGGCAGTCATTTGGGGTTTTAGAACCAACAACACTTAGGATCTCACATTGGTCGATAGGATGAGAGGTTGGGCTCAATGCACCCTTTTAGGGGGAACTATTGCCTACCTTGAAAATCTCATATATATTTAATATATGTTCATGAATATATTCTAAATTTCAATATGGAACTAGTTACCCTAACAAAAATGAATGGGTGTTGACTCCCTTTACATGTAAATGGTGATCTATTGATGAGACCAATTGTATGTATCTGACGTTCTTTATTTATTTCCCCTTATTTATTAGAAATGGATAGATTCATGTATTCTAAATCCATATAACGATTAACTATAGATTTTACTACCATCCAGGGAGGTGATTGATGTTTTTAAGATGGGATTGAACATTTACGAGGAATCCTGTATATTTTATTTTTAATAGGAATCAAACACCACATAGATATTTTAACCCACGTATTTTAACATCATTAGTAAAGGATATATATGGTGGCACTTAAAAATTGGGTATTAATCTCGAGCCTTTAAAAGACGTCCTATAAATATTGCTCATAGCAAAAATCAGAGTCATCATAGTTCATTTCTCCCTTAACCTACTAATGGGTAGTTATAGATAATTAATACTTGTGAGAGTTATTTTCCCAGGGATTACTAATATGGTCATGCCTTCAGGACCTACCCAAATATGGATGCCTTTATATGGGGAAAATCATAGCATGACACCAAATCAGACTCACACACTATGGTTTCCCTAGTAAGGTGAAATTAATGATGCATGTGATATGATTATTTAAAATCCCTAATCTCATGTGAGTTATGCTCAGTGTGAGAAAAAACAGATAAAAATTCATCAGTCTTACTGCATATGGATGTAGGACTTATGAATCGGGGTATCCTTTTTGGGATTTTTATATGGACCTCGGGCCTTATGAAGGAATCCTATGTATCATGTTTATAGTAGGAATTAGTGTTTGTATAGTTCAATGAGCTTCTTTATCCACTAATGATTGAGGAAGGATAACTAACCCATGGGACCATTTAGTACCATGAATAAAGAATTTTTAAAATATGGAGAGAAATAATCCAAGGTGGATTCCCATTATATCTTAGCCATTATAAATGTGTCCCACATATTCCATTTATTGTAGGAATCAAAGTCCTCATAGTTCAATTAGATATTCCAAAATATGTCTAACAGATAAGGTTATCAAGTCCTGGGTTGTCTTTCTGTCAGGTTTTAGGAGGAATGGACATGTTCTGGTATCCTAAATGACATTTCCAAAGATAATTTCATGATCTAGTTGACTTTTTTGAAGGACATCACATGACGTGGATGACATGTTTGGAGTATATCGCATGATTTGGGTGACATGTTTGGAGGACTTCACAAAACATGGATGCCATGTCCTGGTGTTGTCGTATGACTTTGGTAACATGTCTGAAGGAATTATAAAGACTTGAGTGATATGTCATATGGAAAACATATGATCTAGGATAACATGTCTTGAAGGAGTCGTGTGATTTGAGAGACATGTATGGAGGACATCACATGATTTAGATGTGTCAAGTAGAGATCGTGACTCTTTCACAAGAGAACCAATGTATCATGTATCTATGGAATTATTCAATATTTTTTATCCTTTATTTCATATATTCCTCAATTTTTTCATGTATTAGTTTATTAGGGTTTTACATAAACCAATTTGACATGCAATAAATCCACCGCATGATCCATCCAATGCATCGGAAGTCCTTCGCATGATCAATATGGTGATCACACAAAGTGTATATTCATGATATGTGATCCCTAAGGTCATTCCTTTCATTTTACCTGGTAAAGACCCATGTGATGGCATTGTTTTTTCTGAGAATTATGCTACCATGCGTGAATCTCCACCTCTCTGCGTGTGTTTGTCAAATGGGATAGGGGTTTATATAGGGGAGGTGGCCTAGTATATTTCCACCTTTGATGGGGTAGTTATCACATGAGCCTTCTTGAGGTGTTTTAGAGCCTCACATGATCAACATCAAGTGATCATAGGATAGGTTCACATAATTTCATGTTTCATAGTAACTGAGGCTTCATGTGATCAGCTCCCAGGTATCTCATGATTGTTGGTTGTTCATGTAGTGGCTCTATGGAAAATTGTTGAGGGCTTTGTGTGATGGATTGTAGGCTTAAAATGATCTAATTTATTATAAATGGACAACACTAAACCACCACCAATGGATACATGTAATAAAATAATAAAAATTCCAAAAGGGAGAAGCCTCTCATGTTTCCATTTTTCAGGAAAAGATTATATGACATCTGCATTGGTTCATCTATTCATCCCCATGTAACTAGTCTATTTATGGTGATTATAATCGATTCTTTGTGCTGTGTTCATTATCATTTATATGTTAATCACATAATTCAATGGAATTCTATTGGGTGGCTACTTGAAGGCATCATGTGAGAGAAACAATTAATAAAATGATGAATGTGAAAGGCTCACGCAGTGGGGATTTGTGTTCTTCTTCGTGAAAATATTTTGATGTACACATGGATTCATCTAACCATCACAATTTTGATTGTGGGTTCTTCATAACATTTTATGGTGGATTCATTTGGTTTTCATAACCACCTTTATGCAATTCATCTAATTTCTTTGAATGAAGGAATGCATGTGAAACAAAGTCGCATGTACGGTCATGGGATGTTGAGCATATCTTATTAATATCAGCGTGTTCAATGGACGTTTCATTCATTGTAGTCATAAAATAGTATATTCATTCAATAATCAGGTGTAGATAATTGTGTAGAACTAGTGATGCTTGAAGTGAGGTAGGTGGGTGAAAGGCTGAAGACGATCACGTGAGCATGATTGGCAGCCCCGATTGATTTGATCAAGAAATTCATAATCTATATGTATTTTTTATAGAAGAATAGTGTGTGTATTTGGATGCATCACATATCAGTTTTATGATTCTAGATAAATATCTTAATAAATAAATTTGCATAATCCATTCATCAAGCTAGCATATGAGTTAGTACTTACAAAGCCTTCACCCACACATGCATCGGTCATGCCCTCCCATTGCTTGGGCCAACTATAAACAACTACATATACCAATATGAACTCATTGTGAGATATCTACATTCCCACATGCACTCCACTCATCTAGATGGATATTTATATCCAAGGATTTTTTGATTCTTGACTCCCATACATTCCCTTTGGCTGAGCTGGCCAGTCTGCTGGCTTTACTGGCCCACTATTTTGGCTAAAGGGGGAATTCATAAATACATAAAATAATATTCTTTGTAGAATGAAAAAAATGAGGGAAAATTTTATGTCCCTTATATATATAATCACAAGACCATATTCATCAAGGATTCTACCTCGGATTCCTTTATGAAAATTATATTGATGTTTTTTCATAGTCTCCATACTTCCCAAATCTTTGATGACAAAGTTCCTGGAACACAATTTTGGTTCTCAAAAAAATCCCCCCATTATAATTAGATTCATTTGGACTAAAATTAATCTGATTATAAGGTAAACATAGATCACTTTTTCATATATTTTAACATCTAATGTGATTTGATATTAATCCACATGACCAGATTTATCCAGACTCTATCAACTGAGGGATTTCAGGTCTTATAAAGAGGAGACTCCTAACCATGAGTGCTTTTATTTTTATTGAATAGTTATCATATGGATAATAAAATACACCCATACGTTACATAATAATAGGTAAAAAAATATTTAGGATTTGAATGATGGAATCACAATAGATTTCTCTTAATAATTGATCATTAATACTGCCAACATGAGATTCCTCATTGTCATATCTGCTTCGATCATTCTAAGATTACCTAGTTAAAAAGGGTTATTTGGGTGGAAATGAAATTATGGTTAGATCCTAAGTAAAGAATTTTTACATATCTACATGTCCCATGATAATGAGAATCAATCAATAAATAGTTCTGAGGTAAAATCCTATGTAGATCAAACTCTTTAATAAGAAAAATAGGATCATGTATGAAGAAATGTATGATGAATAACTTATGTAGATATAGATCATACATAAGAAGGATAGTTTCATCACTTTGTGATGGAATCATGGGTAGGGGCCTATGTTCTAGTGTGGATGTTGCAAAGATCTATAACTCATGCCTTTTCTTAGGACACACAAAAAAGGTCGCTCAAAGAATTTTAAGGTCATGCAGGATAAACTAAGTCTCATTTATTTTAATTGAATGAGAGGACTAGGTACCCAAAGTTAGGTACCAAAAATTATAAATTCACTCTAAATTTTTCCTAGATTAGCGGACCTAGCAAGCGTAGATTTATTTTTATAAAGGTTATATAGTGGGGCCCATAATCTTTATATCTCTTACTTTTCATTTCACCCTAACTTTTTCCTAAGTTTTGTATGGGGGAAACTTCACATACATGGACTTGTCTATTTCTATGGAAACCCCCTTACAAATTTTAAACCTAAAATTTTTTATTATTTTTACATTTCATAAGTGATCAATATTTCCTAGATCACACAAAGTGCACGTTTAGCGAAATAGAATCAACATGTTCCTATGGTTCCCTTTGTGGGTTACTAACTAGGTGATCATTATGTCTCTTTCATTTGGATGTTTTAAGGTATTTCAAACTAGAACATTGTTGTGTTGTAGTTTAGGCTCTTCCAAATCATCCTTTATACTATTTTATTTTTGGTTATTATAGATCTAACCTTTTATTGTTGTATTTTAAGTTATTCTAGCTCGAAATTTCTATTGTTGTGGTTTAAGTTCTTATAACTCATACGTTCTAGTAATATATTTTAGGGACTTCTATTTCAAACCTTCAATTGTTGTAGATTAGGGTCTTCTTTCTTGGACCTTATATTTCTTGTCAATGAAGGGTGGGTATTCATAAAGGGTTTCAGTAACCTATATCCTTAAAGGTTCTTGGAAGAATGAGTGTCCATAATGGTTCTGATACCCAGAATTTTTAATTGATATTCTAAAAAATGATTGTTCATTGAGGGTTTTATCACCCTATGTTCTAGCAAGAAGCCTGAAGGGTGAATGTCCATGATGGGTCGTGACACCCCACATTCTTACCTTAAAGGTTATTAGTATATAGTAAAATATTATGGAAGATGAGTCTACTTGGAGAGTTGTAATATACGTTGTATAAGTCATAACCCAAAAGATTAATTTGGTGAATATGGAATGGGTCAGACATATTAGAGATGACCCAAAATACCCTAAGGGGCTGAGTTTCACCATTGAAATTTCATGGATCATTAGGATTAGAGTTTCTTTCCTATAAGGAGTAGATAACTATAGTTTTTAGGTTAGAATCTATTGTTTATGGTCTATTAGGTCTTACATGCATGGTCAAATAAAGGTATTCCTCACTCTTTTCCAAGGGTCATGAAAAATTTATGAAGACACAACAGTCTAGGTGATGAAGTGGGGTATAGAGAGAAAGTTATCCAATGAGTGATTTAGCACCCTAGAACTATTTATTTATTTTTGTCTTGCTTAAGACCTACCCCATGTTATTTTGAGTCACATTTTGTAGGACATTAAAAGTTTTGAGAATAGAGTGCCACATTACTTCTTTGAGAAAGGGTACATTACATGGTGACCAAATGTCAATGATTTCGAATCTTATTTAATATTCTGGTTTTGGGGCTTGTAAATAATGGTCTAGAAATATATCAGTTGACTGGAGTTTGGAACTTGTGGTTACAAGTCCAATATCAGTGATGGAAGGATCCTATAATGTTCCACGTAGAGAGGAAAATGTATCTTGGATTTTAAGGGGTCCTTTGTAACACCCCAGAATGATAAAGGGTTAAATTACAAAATGTTTTGACTCATGTCAACAAGGTGCACCTTCCTTTTTAGGAGGCTATCTGATTAGAACTCCATAGTTACGTGTGCTAGGCCTGGAGTAGTAATTAGGATGGGTGACCTTCTGAGAAGTTTCCCAGGGTGTGTGTGACTGAGGACAAAGCATGCTGGAAATGACATGTGTTGGCATGTGGGGACAATCATTAGTCATATGACCCATTTGAGCACGTGGGTGGGCCCTAGGGTGGGGACCACGTGTCTTCAGGGAAACTGGTGTTTGGAGCCCAGTTGTTACATTTGGTATCAAACGCGGTACCCAGCCTTAAGTGCACTGCACTGCCTAGGTTGAAATGTAGGGCCAACAATGAGGACGGTGTGCTCTAAATGGGGGGTGAATGTAACACCCTAGAATTATAAAGGGTTAAATTAATAAATTATAGTAATCATGTCAACAAGATGTACCTTCCTTTTCGGTTTCCTCTCTAATTAGAACTCCATAGTTAATCGTGCTTGGCCTAGAGTAGTGATCAGGATGGGTGACCTTTTGGGATGTTTCCAATGGTGTGTGTGAGTGAGGAAAAAGCACACTAGAAATGACTTGTGTTGTCCTGTGTGGAAAATCATTAGTCATATGGTTCGTTCGAAGTGAAGGCTCCTTTAAGCGAATCCTAGTGTTGTGAGTTCAACAGTGCCCTCAGATATCAATTCTATGCACAAGTTCAATAGTTAGGAATTCTCGCTTTGTACATTTACTAAACATACCTTAAATAAAGTTTGGAAATTTATTCCGGGCACACTGGGCCTTGGAATCATATGCCGTTAATTTTTGTAAGCTCGTAATAATTCCATATAATTAAAAAAATTACATGGAGAAATCTAGGTCTCTACATTCTTCCCGCCATAGGGCCTTTCATTCCCAAAAGACACAACATAAACTAAGAAAACAAATGGGGGTACTTAACATGAATTTGAGCCTCCCTCTCCCAACTACTCTCCTGGAGGTTCCTGTGTTGCCAGCAAACACGCACCAGAGGAATTGATCGTCCATAAAGGACTATCTTCTATTGATCCACAATCTCCATTGGAACCTCCATAAACATCGCCCAATCATTAAAGTCCAGCTCTCCATGGTCGATGATGTGAGATGGTTCATGCACGTATCTTCTTAGTTGGGACACATGGAAGATGTCGTGCAGCCTCTCTAACTGCGGTGGCAGTGCCAAGCGGTATGCCACCTTGCCTATCCTCTGAAGTATCAGAAATAGTCCAATAAACCTCAATTATAATTTTCCACCTCATCCAAATCTCTATAAACCTCTTCAAGGTGACACCCGTAGGAAGACGTGGTATCCCTCCTCGAACTCCAAAGTTCTCTACCTCCTGTCAACATAAGACTTTCATTTTCTCGGTGCAGTCTTCATCTGCTCTCGGATGACCTGCACCTTCTCAGTGGTAGCCCATACCAACTCTGGACCCATAAGTGTTGACTCCCCTAGGTCCATTCAGCATAGAGGTGATTTGCAAGGTTGACCATACAAGGCCTCAAATAGTTCCTTACAGATGGTGGAGTGATAATTGTTTTTTTATGCGAACTCCACTGAGGTCAAGTGATACTCCCAACTGTGGCCAAAATCTAGGATGCAAGCACGTAGCATGTCCTCCAGGGTCTGAATGGTCCTCTCCATCTGCCCATCTGTCTATGTATGAAAATCAGTGCTCAAATGTAGCTGATTCCCAAATGACTCATGTAATCCCTTCCATAATAGGGATGTAAAACGTGTGTCATGATCAGAGACGATCATCGATGGAACTCCATGAAGCCGTACAATATATTGTACATAGAGGCATCCCAAGCCCTCTACTGATCCCTTCTCTCGGATAGGAAGGAATTGAGATGACTTGGTGATTCATTCAACGATCACGCAGATAGAATCATGTCCCATGGATATACGTTGATGTCCAATCACAAATTCCATGTAAATATCATCACAATTCCATTCCGGCACCTCTTGTGGCTGCGTTAAGCCTGTTGAAACCTGATGCTCAGCCTTCACTTACTGACTAGTGAGGCATCGTGAGACAAACTATGCCATTGATTTCTTCATTCGTGGCCACCAGTGTTGAAGCTGAAGTTCATGGTACATCTTCACCACTCCATGATGTACCTCCATTGGGGACGTATGGAACTCCCTCAACACCTCCTCTCATAGTGGTGCTGGTAGCATGGTGTGTCCTCTGAAGGGGATGACATGCTCCCCACCTTCAGAAAATCCTTCAGGTGTCTGTCCTATGGATATCTGAACACGTCATGCCTCGTAGTCAATGTTCCCAAGTTGTGCCTCCCAAACTTTTTGAAGAAGTGTGGGAGTGACAGTCATAGATTGGAGGTAAGCTGCTCCATCTCTATCCACAAAATATATCTACATCACAGCTAGCTAATCTGTCACCTCACTCAGTAACTGTAGCCCAGACCTCCTACTGAGTGCATCTACCACCACATTCCCTTTCATAGAAGTATAGAATATATCAAATTCATAGTCTTATAAGAACTCTATCCATCGCCGATGTCTTAGGTTCAGGTCCTTCAGAGAGAAGATATACCAGAGACTCTTATGATCAGAGTAGACTGTAAAACTTTCTCCCATCAAGTAATTTCACAACATATTCATGGTAAAGAATGTTGCTGCTAACTATAGCTCATGGGTAGCATAGTTATACTCATTTTTTCTCAGCTGTCTCGAACCATAATTGATCACTGCTCACTCGTTCATTAGAACACACCCAAGTCTGGTCCCTAAAGTGTCGTAGTAGACTACATATGCAACTCACTCTTCTGGTAGCCTCAAGATGGGGGAACTCGTCAGTCTCTACCTCAGCTCTTGAAAACACTTTTGCAATCTCTTCGTCCATACAATGGTATGTCCCTTCTTCGTAAACACTAACAAGGGTTCCGCAACTCTGCAAAAGTTAGGCATGAATCTCTGGTAGTATCAAGCCAATCCCAAGAAACTATGCCCCTTGGTTACACTCTTGGGTGGATCCCAAGCTTACATAGCCTCTATCTTCATTTGATCCACTGCAACTCCAGCCTCTGAGATAATGTGTTCCAAAAAGTGAACCTCTCATACAGAGAACTGTCACTTTGAGATCTTAACATATATTTGGTGCTCTCAGAGTGTATACAGAACTATCTATCGATGATAGGCATGCTCCTCATCTGAGGTGAAGTATATCAAGATTTCATCGATGAAGACCACCACAAATCGATTGAGTTATAGCTAAAAGATCATGTTCATGAGTCCCATGAACACTTCTGGGGAGTTTTTCATGCCGAATGGCTTAACCAAGAACTCACAGTGTCCATACCGGCATCTGAAGGTCATCTTTTTCACATCCTCATCTCGTACACGAAGCTGATGGTAGCCTGATTAAAGGTTTATCTTCAAAAACCAACGATCTACCTTCAGATGATCAAAAAGATCATTAATCCTTGGAAGTGGATACTTTTTCTTCACAGTCACCGGTTTTAGGCACCGATAGTCCACCTTAAGTCTCAAACTCCCATCTGCATTCTTGGGGAACAAAATCGGGGCTTCTTATGGAGAAACACTGGGCATTATGAAAACATTTTTCTACAAGTCCTCCAAATGTATCCGTAACTCATAAAGCTTCACAGGAGCCATCTGATATGCTGGTGTAGATATCGGTGTCATCTGGGGGTACAAGTCGATGTAAAATTCTACCACTCAACATAGAGGTAGTCTCAGAACATCATTAGGACAGACATTGGCATACTATTCCCCCACTATAGGATAACTCGGACTCCTCACATCAACTACTCCATGGGTAAGGCTAGCCAACTGATGAGTGATCGGTTGCACCCTACTCTGGGTAAGTCCATCCTATACTGCAAAGTTTACCTTCTCGCTAGTAATGGAAAACCTAGTTCTATGCTCGCAGACACACCGCACATTGCACCTAATACAAATAATTTGATCATGGACTTTGGATAACCAATCCATACTCAAGATGACATTGTAAGGCCTCAAAGTTTCAACTAGAAGATCCCAGCTGAATCTCTCACCTCCTAGAGTTATATCACACTGTCAGTACTGGTGTTTAATCATCAAATCCTCTCTTATAGGATTCTCTATCCTTAAGGATCAAGCCAACGGATCCACCAGAATATCCGAGCTCCAAACGAGGGTTGTGGAAATAAAATAATGACTAACAATTTTTTCTATAAGTACTGCAGCTAAGGTGGAGTGGACACAGATCGTACCTCTAATCATCCCCAGAGTTTTTTGGTCATAGGCCTCATCTACCTAAAGCTGACCTCGTCCTTGTCCACCTACTCCCTATGGTCGGGGTGGACAACTTGGAGGTGGTGGTGGTAGAACCTCAATTCATCACCCACAGTCTGCTGCACAGCCAGATCCTCTACCATGTACATCTGCTGCCTACGTACCTCACTGATCAAACATATGCCTCTACCTTGATGGTCCCTTGAATATCTGTTGGTTTTCCGTACAGCTGTTCAGGCAGTCATGATCTATGTGACCCTGACCGCTGCACGAGTAGCACTACATTCCCCTCATCTATCTTGCTCTGTCTCGGGATCCCCACACCACCAACCCTATATCCTGGGGTCTTCCACCTAAAGGTATGGTCCACATGGACCTCTATGTCATATTCCTAATTCCAACTGCCAATGACTCTGCTACATGTTTTTTCGTGGTGGTTCTTGATGATGGTGACTACTCAGCAAGGAATATCTCCACCAAGAGTGCTCTCTCTATTACCCTAGCCTGTGTCAGGATGTTGAGAGATATCATGGAAGCTGGTATCTTCTGTCAGAGACCATTCTCAGAGGTCTGGTCCCTGAAGAAGGGTCTCGTACCATGTCAGTGGAGTAGCACGAGAGGTTAATGAAGCTCACAGAGTACTAGGCCAAGGTCATGTTTCAATGTTGTTAGTGTAAAAGCTCATATATACGCATAGAGGGTAAGGTCTCTAGAACAAACTCTACCCTGAAAAGGATCTCGAAGTCCGCATAGATGAGGGTCACCTAATCTTATATCTATAAAATCAAGCTCCACCATCTCCCTTCTTCTTCCTAAAAATTCCTGGCTTCTAGGATCACCATAAGGTCGGTTGGTGTCCCATATAGGCATAAAAATCTGGCTACAGCCTCTATCCAATCCTTATCGGCCTGTGGATTCATCCTTCCTTGGAACCTCAGAGGCCTCTGACGCTGGAATATGTGCAACGTGCTCATCCAGCGAGCACTATCTACGACTAGGGTTGGTGTAAACAGCTGCCCAATGGGTAGTGGTGCCACTGGTACCCCACTTGATGGTACGTCTTCTGTAAGAGGGCCATGCATCAAATCCTCTTCACTCAGTGGGATATCATTACAAACTCTACTCGGAACCCTGGTTTACTGTCTATATGGGGGAATTTTGAATGAAAATAGATTCTCCATTAATAAGTTATACCTGGTTATCTGACTCAAAAAAGATCACAAATAATAAAAATCAAAACACATGAAATTAGTGTTTTTGTGCACTAAGTCAGAAATCAGAATTTAGGGTCCTGGTGTATGGATATGTCAGCTACGGCACTAAAAATGGATTCCCCAAATTGAAAAACCACACTCATAACACTTAACACTATTGCTAAATTTAAAATATAAGAGTCTGAGTTCTTTGGTAGAACCGACTCCTCTGATACCACTTTGTCATGACCCATCCCCCGGGGACCGGGTTGTGACTACCCCAAGGCTTCCTCCCATAGGCCAAGGGCTGGTGACTCGCACCAGAAAGGCATATCCCTATAAATGGGAAGGAATTTCCTTTAAACCTGAAAGAACACCATCCAAGAACACAGCACGATACAATAAAGAAATAAACTATAAATAAAAAGAGTGAGTACCATAAGTAAAGGGGCTAAAATACAAGCTCAACTGAAAATTATAAGTAAAACTGAAAGACTGCTCCTATGATCATCCATCAAGGATCCTACCTGAAGGGTAGGTACATCTCATGATCGGTTGTCTCTACGGTACATCACATAAATAGTCCACCTCCAAGAACCCTCAAGTCCTAGATCCCTCAGCCTAGATCAATGTTGTCTACCATCTGCCCAAGACACAACAAGGTGCGGGCGTAGCCCGTGAATGGATCAGTATAACAATACTCAGTAGCGACCACGAGACCCTGAATATCTCATAGAATCCACTAAGTAGAAACTAAAAATAAAGAACACAAACAAAAATCATGAAGTAATAGTGAAACCCACATAGGTATATTCCCATACATATACCTAAGTTATCAGATATACTTAGCTCATTCATGAGGAAAAAAAGGCTCTAAGCTTTTCGCCATTAGCACAACTGTTCCACGAAGGAAGAAACACCGCGAAGGTAACACCACAAGGGTATGTACCACAAAGGTAACATAAAAAGTAAAACACCAAAAAGGTAATACCATTAAGAAAAGAACCACAAAGGTAAAGACTCATCTCACACCAGTTATAACTTATGAATAAGAGTATAGATTATTAGATGTATCGTTATATCATCTTACTTAATTGAGAAGCTCTGCTGTTGACCCACACATGATTCGTAGAAGCTGACCCACACAGGATTGGTAGAATCTGACTCACACAAGATTCATAGAATCTTACCCACACAGGATTCGTATAAGTTTACTCACACGGGATTTTTATAATTTTACCAACACAGGATTTGTATAAGTTCATCATGTACACCCAGCCACAAGGTTCCCTGGACCCAGTGTGCTCAAGTTCTATAGAAACTATTCCTCAAGTAATTGGTCATACCTTGACCACCACTAAGCTCCACAAATGTCTAACCCAAAGGATCACCATGTCGTAAGGGTCCCAACGCAACATGGTGGTCCTTTGGGTTATAATTTTGTGGAGCTAAGTGGTGGTCGAGGTATGACCGATGACTTGAGGAGCAGTGTCTACAGAACTTGAGCACACCGGGTGCGGGGAACCCTGTGGGAGGTTGTACATGAAGAAATTATACAAATCATGTGTGGGTAAACTTGTACGAATCCTGTGTGAGTAAACTTCTATGAATCCTGTGTGGGTAAGCTTCTATGAATCATGTGTGGGTCAACTTATACAAATCTTGTGTGGGTCAACTTATACAAATCTTGTGTGGGTCAACAGTAGATCTTCTCAACGAAGTAATATGATCTAGAGATACATCTAATCATCTATACTCTTGTACTTAAGTTATACCGAGTGTGATATTATTCTTTTCCTTTGTGTTACTTTTCATCGTGGTATTACTTTTGTGGTGTTTTACTTGTGATGTTACCTTTATGGTACTTTCCCTTTTGTTGTTACCTTCATGGTGTTCCTTCCTTTGTCAAACAGTTGTGCTAATGGCTAAAAGGTTGGATTATTTTTGTTTCCTCATGAATGAGATGAGTATATTTGAAAACATAGGTATATGTATGGAAATATACCTAAGTAGGGTTGATTGTTGCTTCATGCATTTTGTATGTGGTCTTTATTTTTGCTTTATCCTTTGAGGATCCTATGAGACCTTCGGGGTCTCAGGGTCCATACTATGTTTTGTTATACTCGACCCTATACGGGCTATGCCTGTACCTTGCTATGTCTTTTACAGACGATAGACAACATTGATCGAGGATGAGGGAGCTAGGATTGAAGGGTTCTCAGAGGTGGACTATCGACGTGACGTGTCGTAGAGATGACTGATTGTGAGTTATACCTACCCTTGAGGTAGGATCCTTGACAGATGATAACAGGAGAAGTATTTTAGTTTTACATGTACTTTTCAGTTGGGATTGTATTCTGGCCCCTTTACTTATAGTACTCACTCTTTTTCTTTATAGTTTACTTCAAGCTTGTATCCTGATATGTGCTTGTACTGTGTGCTTGTAGGTTTAAAGTAAATTCCTTCTCATTTATAGGGATATGCCTTTCCAGTGCTAGTCGCTAGCCCCTAGACTTTGGTAGGTGGTCTTGAGGTAGTCACAACATGGGCCCTGGGGGATGGGTTATGACATACTTCTTGGGAATGAAGGCTTCCTTTGGATGAATCATCCCCTTTTACCAGTCTACAATAGGGAATATCCAAGAGCAAGGAAGCCCAAGGTCCATGGGGTTCCAAGAGAATGATACCAACTCAAGGAACTATTTGTGTCAACTCAGTTATCAAATGAGAAAATGTGGTTTATGAAATGTGTAAGATTCAATAAGGGTTCGAGCACCCTAAATTTTTTGTCACTTGCTTGTGAACATGTTATCCTGGAAAGGAGATGTGATAAACCATTACTCTAACATTTTCCTAGACCAATGGTTCTATTGATTATAGATAGGCTTTTATTAGGGATATAAAGTGGTCCCTATGATCTTTATGCCTCATTTATTTATGCTCGTACCTTTTCCTATACTCTAGATATGGAGAGTTTAGAAAGAAGAGACTTGAATTTTTCTCAGGACGCCCTTTATGGTTTTTCATCAGGATCAGTTTTATATATATTTTACTAGCAGTTTAAGGTCATGGGATTTGGACCAACAAAATCTAAATTTTAAGGTCATTATCTTTGACCAAAGTTCATGTATTTTAGCGTCTTCATTCATTAGGATCTCGTATGAGGGGAATATTATACAACAACCTAATTACGATACATAGGGTCAAGAGTGCTCCAAAATCCTTTTGAGTGGGAGATGAAAATGTTTTAAATCGTGTTTTGATATTTTTAGGACATCAGAAATATCATGGGATAATCATATCAAGGATGACCCAAAACACCCTAAGGTGATAAGTTCAGCCACGGTGGCAGTAGGCTCATAAGGATCATAAATCCCATCCTACAAGGTCAAGATGTATATGGTTGTTAGGTCGAAGATCATATGAATTTCTATCATGTTAAAATAAAGATATATATTTTCTTTAACAAGTTCCATGAATTTTTTTGAAACCCATGGCTCTCAATACATCAAGTCTGACTTATGGGTTGAGGTGCCTAATATATAATTAAATCACCCAATATTGGGTTAACTGGGGTCAAGTTCTTTTTCAATTTGATAAAAAAAATGATAATGAGTGATGGCCTGCACATATTAATGTTTTGTAGTGGGGACGTATATGTCTTGTAGTCGAACATCTTGAGACAAGAATGTTTTCCTTTTAGTTTAACACCATTCGATAAGGACGTGAGGACTGATGTGAAATTGTGTAAGATGTCATTGGGGAAACATTTCATAGGTCAACAAGTGTAGGAAACAACTTTTATCTCTATATAGGATTATTATTGGGTAACCACATGCTGAATTCCTTATTAAATAAATTTATCCTGTTTGAAAAAATTCATACATAGATCTGACTCGTGGGTAGGTAGAATGAGATTTTATGACTCGACCCTCTTTTAAAATATATTTTTTTATTTTTTCATTGTTGGGGTTCCCTATGTTTCCCTATGAATATTGTAAAGGTATTAATAATTCCATAATCATCTACTTTAAGGAGATACTTCTACAAAGATATAACTTGTACGCATGGGATAGGGGAATTCTATATTATTTCCTTAGTGATTCAAAATATCATGGTTAGATAAGCGGTCCTCTATATAGATTGGGATCATATATTGGGATATATAATGTCCATATTTTATTCCTGATTGGATGTGATGAACACATCCTTGGAACATATTCATGGATAGGATAGTCTACTATAAGTAGTTTTAGGTATTGAAGGATGGACCATAAGTTACAACATTTAATTTCATGCAACTAAGAAATTGCTATCCAATTTATTTTCATGTGACTGAGATTTGGTCATGTAGTTTAATTATGTACGGTGAGGAAATATGTGAGAACATAGTTTTTCTATTACGTATGGATACTTTTAATTTCCTCTTTAATCTCTTGTAATGTTCTCTTTTTCATAAGACCCTAAGGTTGGACCTATGGGCTGGTTGGTTAGCTTTTATAAAGGAAGATGTGGGAGGGTTATAACTAGGTTACATGATAATTACACTCCATGTAATTGGAATACACAACATGTATCCAATATATGATGTGTAATGTCCTAGGAAGGCTAATTCATATCTTCTAAGTGTTTTTTACAAGGTAGAAAGCCTAGAGTTTTACATGATAATTAAAGCAATAACACATCATTTAAATACTCAAGTACAAATTTTAAAATAGAATACATGTCCTCTATTTTTCAATATAATCCCTCACCTCCCCCTTAATCTCCTACGTTGGATCATCCAAGGAAGTCCTAAGCTAGTATTTTCTCCTATTTCACCTTCTGGACTCCAATTTCATATTCATCTGTCATGTTGGATTCCTCTAGGTATGCTCAATATTCATATTACTCCATTAATCATTTCTCTTCTCCTCGACTAAGTTATTTTGATATAAAATATTATGCACTATTTTATGGTTGTTGAAACAATATTCTGATTTCCTCTGATCCAATCTAAACTAAAGGTTGATACTGGATGAGGAGAGTGTTATGAGTATACTATAGGTGGTCTATGACTCATCCCTCATGTTTCACCATTTTATAAACTACTGTTTTTGTGTTCATGATGATTTCATTGGGTGTTACCTATTTAATTCATGTACCTTACTTTTAATCAAGATTTTCCTAATCTAGAGCCCTTTTATAATTGATCATCACATAGTTGGAGGTATATACCCCACACTTTCCACCCCCATGTTGTGTGTTTCAATAGTTATGCATTGGTGACCCTTCTTTTCATGGTTAATTGGAATGTATATTATGAATTTCGCTTGGCCTGGTTTATTATAAATGAATACTATATGGTTTCACCTCCTTATCCTATATTTTGATTTTTATAATTGGTAAAGGAGCGACCCATATAAATTAAATGTAATTAAATCATTAACTTGTTTCATGTACTATTTAGTCTTAACACTTTGTATAAAAATTAACAAATTGAACGAATTGATTTATGGAAAGTAATGAGTATTACATGGACATAATTTAATAATGAATTAACTATAAGGTTCCTAATGCATATAGAGAATTTTATATTTATAGTAAAGTTTATACTCAAGTTAGGACTTGGATTCTTGAGGGAATGCCTTGAGAACTTAGAGGAATTCATTCTGATTTAAGGATCTAGTTTCCAAGGGTGATACCCACAATTAAACATGGTCCGTGTCTAGTAGTGGATGCTCAGCATGATGAATGAGGATTGCTTCACTCTATTTTGGGTATTATGAAGCCTTTTATACACTCCTTGGATCCACATTTACATATTTGGACCTGTGGAACCATGGATAAACCCCATTGGGCCCAATCATGCATAGCCCATTTTACCTTGGATGAGATCCTTAGAATCGGTTAGAACTATTTACACGAGAATTACTTGGTCAATGCCCCTTAGATTACACTAAAAATCCTTATAGCCAGACTATATGTTATTTATGAGTTATCTCAACCCCTGAGGTCAAGGATTCCTTGGTTATCACCTTGGATATTTTTTATTTAATATTTTCATCATCATTTGATGCCTTGTAAAACCTTGAATCCTTTATTATTGCTATCATATTCAAGGATTTCTTGATTATGACATGGGTCCTTAGTTATTACTATTATTATTATAGGATTTCATGGTAATACATATCCTCTTATGTCACATATTATAAACTGTAACATAATTAATTACATTCTTACTAGTCAATACCCCAACTAAGGATGAAGAAGGTATTATGGTATTTACATTATTACAATATCATAATTATATATATATATATGCCTACAAACTGTGTTAGTTTATATTACAAAGACTGTATGGTACAGATATCATTGGTGGGGGCCTGCTGAGATTTATCTCACACCCAATCTGGTCCACCAATAGTACCTGATCATATTGTATGTTTCTAGGTTTTGATAAGGGAAAGCATCCTCATTAAGACACTTTATCTTTATTTATTGAATTATGATATATCTTGGTAATATATAATTGGTCCATTGATCGAGATGCCTAGATATTTTTTGGATTCTTTTTATTCTTTTATATAGCATTTATTACCTGATACCATGTATACATGTTTTCTAGTTTTTTAGTGACATGAAATATATTATCATCAACTTTTGTATATGATTTGGCTTCCAATTTTAAAGTATTATTATCATTTTATTCTATTATTTATTATTTCTATTTACTTCTACTACATCAGGTCACTAGTCCAGTTGTATTATGTCTACTTCGGTTATGTCTTCCATTTACATATTCTTCGTCTATTTACATATTATTATTACAAATTTTTTGTGCTCCAATCCAATAATGAGAGAATAGTGAACCCACAGACACACCCTGGGCCCTCACTACTGGTCGATAGCCTCTTTCGTATAAGGGGGTGTCTAAGGCCATGTGGGAAACTGGCTTCAGGGCACGTTTGAGTGAAAAACAGGTTTGGGATGTCACAAGGTGGTATCATAGGAGATTTTCTTTCTTGATTTACTGTTTTAATAAAATATAAAGGATGTTAGGAATTCTTTGGAACTTTTTTAAAAGTCATTATTGGGCGTAGCTAACCCACATTTAAGGTAAATACCGAGTTTCTTGAAATAAGAATTGTTGTTCTGTATTTTTTCTATTAAACTTGATATAATTTAATCTTTGTTTGATGAACATGCTATGTGTTGGTTATTATTATTATTATGATTGATAATTTAATTTTATCCTTGGACCAATGAGATGAGGGATATGATCATTTTAAAATGCATCATTATAGGCACCTAGAATTCAAATACCATGAAAATGTCATGCCATATATGTGTATTTTTACTACTTTCATTTTATGTGTTGCCTGTGATTATGAGTGATGCTATGGTAGTTATATTATTAATGTGTTGCTCTTTTAATGAGATTAAGTGATTTACAGTTTTAATTTATGAAGTGTATAGCCCCTCATGGATTGGAATGAGTAGTTTGCTAAGTCAATACATCGTATATAACTTATTACATTCTAAGGATGAATGTATACTGGGTTAAATAGAAATTAAATGGGTGTTGATTTTAGTGATAATGTGTATGGGCCCTTATTTACTAGGAATGAAGATCCAATTTAAATTGAACCTTTATACATGTATATAATAAAATTCAAACATAAAATGTAAATAATGACTTACAAAATAGAATGGTTACAAATAAATGAAGAGGAAATGTTTTATTGAACCTTCTCCTACATGAGCCTTTATTAATTAAGTTTAAACACTTAACAATATTTGGCATTCTAAGTGGGTAGTTGTGGTATAATACTTTAGGCATTGAGCTTTTATTCATATTTTTTTTCTTTGATGAGTGATTCTATCTGCTTTAAATCTTAATCATATTCATGTTCTTGGAATTGGTAGAGCTAGAAAACCGTGAAATCCTTGTGTCATGTATAGGGAGGTTGGAGATGACCATGCATTGGAGGTCAGGGTCCCTGAGCCACTAGTTATTACTCCTATAGTTCCATTTAAATAACCACCTACTATACCGAATTTGGGCACTAACCCTTAGTTTTTATAGGGTTTTCTATATATGATATAGTTCATGTAGGTTTATTCTTGTCATGTACCTACATTGGATGATATGACTCTTGAATTCCAGTAGTAGTATCCTCCAACCTTTTCAGGGGATGATGGTCTATAGGCTACTAATTCTTAGATCGAGGCCACATTATCTATCTTTAATAATTTGAAGATACATCCAAATCATAGGGTCAATCTATCCACCTATATGATTCATGATTCATCCAAGATCTAGTGGGATGTGATTACCTAGGATGGTCATCATCCAGGAATGTTTTTGGATAACTTCTAGACTATCTTATATGAGTAATTATTTCCTTAGACACTGAGACATAATAGATCCAGAGAGTTCATTAATCTATAGTAGGTTAATATGTCAGTTATAGACTATTTAGCATGTTTTATCAAGTTTTTGTTTTTTGTACCACTTTTATCCAGTGATGAACTATCTTGTTCTATGAAATTTGAGGATGGGATTAGTTATTACATGTGTACTCTGGTGAATGTATTTGTCCTACCCACTTTTTATGAGATTGTCAATAATGACCTTATTATCAAGTGAAACCTGAGGGAAGGTGATGGTACCGAGCACAGAGGATCAGTGTTGAGGATGGAATGTAGTAGTAGGAAGAGTTCATTTTATGATTTTTATTAGAGCAGTGGTGGTCAATGTAACCACACTGGAAGCTGTATTATATGCCATCTGTGTGGACAGTAGGGGAGTCTAAAGACTCGGTGTGATAGAGGCCCAATGGAGGGTCATTCTTGCAGCCATATGGGTCATCTTGATAGATTATGTTAGACCTTTCTATATGATTCTAATGGAATAGGATCTTCACCAGCTCCACCTTAAAGGTTATGATCTTTTATGTCACATCAGGTGGGGAGTTGCAGTAGCATCGGTAAGACTTTACAAGGAGAAGGTCATGGTCATAGTAGCCAAAATTCATATTATTAACACTAAAAAAGAGGAAATACTCAGTGTAGTCTATCTATATAATAGGTCCACATGTTAGGTAAGTTTCATGCTTTATAGCTGATACTCTAGGAACCGAGTGTCGGGCCATCTACAGTATTAGGTACTTTTCTAGTAGCCTCCACTATTTTATCTGCTTTATTTGATATAGGTGATTCACACTCCTTTATCTCTTTATTGATCGTGGAAAGTCTCAAGATGGAAATTCAATATTACTATGGTGTGGTGACCCTAGACACACCATTAGGTGTACGGTCTAAGGCCATATGCCAATGAAAGGACTACCCCCTTGTGTTAGGTATTTAATCATTCTTTTGGAACCTCTCCATCCTCAAGATTAAGGGAGTTGATGTCATTATCGGGAAGTACAAATTGGTTACATACCATTCCTTTGTGGACTACTATAGTTATAGGGTGTCATTTACATTACCAGAGGGTAGTAGTTATCTCTAAATTGGTGAGTGGGGTTTTTTGATAGTAGAGCTAGACCAAAGAATCATGGTCAAAGTGCAGTGACTATCCATATTTCTAGACTTTTATAGAAAATAAGGTTTTTCCTTATATATATTTTACTCTTATACCAGATCATTTCAGGGACATATTTCTAACAATTTTTATGGATTACCTCTTAAGATAGAGGTAGATTTCACTATTGGTCTTGTTCTAAGAGAATATTTAGTTTCCATTACTTCGTACAGGATGACACCTACTGAGCTCTAGGAGCTCATTAAATATTTGAAAGATCTAGAATCTAAAGTCTTTATCAATCCCAGTAATTCTTCATGGGGTTCACCCATGTTTTTTCCAAGAAGGTGGATGGGACCATTGGGATATTCATGGATTAAAAATGGTCGAACCAACTTATGTTTGAGAACCGGTATCCACTTCCTTAGATATATTATCTCTATGACCAGCACCAAAGAGATAGGGTATTCTCGAAGATCAACCTAAGATCGGGATATAATCATATGCAATTCAGACATTCAGACATACCCCACAAATATTTTAATAGTAGGTATTTTCTTTATGAGTATCTCTTTATGATTTTTGATCCTATGAATGCACCTTCATTTTCATTGTTTGGGGAATATAGTTTTCCAATCCTATTTGGATTACTTTTCCATGGTATTTTTGGATGAAATATTGGTATATTCTCACAATCATAGTGACCATGATAGAAACCTTAATATCATTCTGGATAAACTAAGAGATCACAAGATTTATGCTAAGCTTGTTAAGTGAAACTTCAGTATTGAAAAATTTCACCTCTTGAGTCATATTATATCAATGTCAGGAGTATCGATTAACCCAATGAAGGTGATTGTTGTGGTTTATTGGGATTATCCGAATAAAATATTTGATATAAAGTTTTTCTTAAGGATGAATGGATATCACAAGAATTTTATATAGGGATTTTCACACCTTTATTCACCTCTTATTGGTCTTATAAATAAGGTTGTTAAGTTCCTGTGGTCAGAATAGTGTGATAAAAACTTTTAAGAGATGAAATGAAGGATTTTCTCAACATCGATTCTAATTATTCCTGATCTTGGAAGAGGCTATAAAATGTTATATGATTAATTTGGAATTGGTCTTGGTAATGTGATGATGTTGGAGGATATATTTATTGTGTGCGAATCTTGGTAATTGAGGCATCATGAGAGTAATTATCCGATGGACAACCTTGATCTAGCATTAGTTGTCCATTCCCTGCACCGGTTGAGAAACTATCTAATGTGTAAGCACTTTGTGGTGTATGCAAATCACAAGAGATTAAAATATATCTTTTCATAGTGTTACCTGAATCTTATACAGTGGATATGGGTCTAATACCTTAATTCCTTTGACTTTGAGATTTCCAATATGCCTAGAAAGGTAAATGTGGTAGCAAATGCACTAAGTTAGAATACTTCAGAACATGCCATACTAAAAGTTGGTGTGGATTGAAAATTGATATTCCTATTTTTTGAGTTGTATTTATAGTTTCATGAGAATCATGAGAAGTATTATCTATTAATCTTTACAGTTAACTCGTCCCTCCTAGACAGGGTAAAGGGTAAGTAGTTCTAAGATCTTGAGAGATTGTTTCTCAGGGAGAGAATTTATAGAAAAACTCACCTCCAGATTGGTCTATGGATATAGATGATATCCTCCGTGAAAAATCCATATCAAGGTTCTTATAGATATAATAGAGGAACTAATTTGAGAGTACCACACTTCTCAGTAGTAAGTTCATCTAGGCATCTCCATGATGCATCTAGATATGTGATGCTAATATTGGTGGACTAGGATGAAATGTAATATATGAACTTTTATTACAAGGTTTTCCACCTATAAACAGGTGAAGGTAGAGCACCAGCAACTTACTAGCAAGTTATATCCACTTCCAGTACTAGAATGGAAATTAGATGATATTTCCATGGACTTTTTAGTAAACCTACCAGGGTTGAATAAAGGTAGTAACGATGTTTGGTTATTCTTGGATTTATTTATGAAAGTAACCCACAAGCTTCACATATGTTAGATGTTTTGATTTTATGGTCTAGTAATATTGTATGTTATTGAGATCATGTGGCTAAATGGGGACCCATATACTGTCATTTCAGATAGGGGCACTCATTTTACATAAAATTTCTCATAGGTTTTATAGAGATCAATGGGTACCCTGGTTCATCTAATAATATATTTTTACCCTCGGATTGATGGCCAATTAGAATGGATGATACAGGTGTTAGAGTAAATGCTACGATCATGTGTCCTTGATTTCAGTGCTTCTTAGGATAATCATTTCCCACTTGTAAATTTCCCCCATAAAAATAGTTTTTAGGTTACAATTTAGAGGTGTCCTTTTGAATCCTTGTATGTTAATCCATTTTATTCACCCTTTTACAAGTTAGAGGTAGGATAGGTTAGGTTGATAGGTTCTTGTACCATGCAATAGATTTCATAGAAGGTTTAGTTGATCAGGAATTATATGTATACTGCTCATACTAGATAGAAATATTATGTTGATTTCCATCGATGACATCTAGAGTTCAAGGTTGTTGATAGATTTTTCTTACAGGAATCTCCAAGGCTTGATCATAGATCGATATAGAAGAAAGGGAAGATATCTCCATAGTTTTTTGGGTCATTTGATATCTTGGATAGAGATGGTTCGGTAGCCTATCAGTTGGTATTACCTTAGAGGTATCATTCCTTACATGAAGTATTCTACATTTCACAGCTTTTTGTTATACTGAAAACATGTCTCGTAATTTTGATATTGAGGATGTTGAGAATGATTTTGATGATTTTTTTTGAGGAGTATCCTATATGTATTTTTGAATGAAACATAAAGGCTCACTAAGGATAGTCTTTACCTTCAGTATGGGTGCTATGGAAACACAATTGTGTACCGGATGAGACTTGGGAGAAGAAGGTAGATGTGTGTTCCCAATTGCTGTATTTGTTCTCAGAAATTGTTTCACCTCCATTGGAATGTAAACTCGGGGTTGAGTTACCTCAAAGGGGGAAGACTATAAGAACCTGGTTTTTATTTTAGTTATGGATCCTTTTAATTTTTGTATTAATCTCTAGTAAATTTATCTTTTGGATTAGATCATATGGTTGAGCCTGTGGGTCAGTTGGTTAGTTTTTGGAAAGGAATAGTCAGGAGGGTTTTAGCCAAGATTTAGGACAATTACATGTCATGTAATTGGAATACACGATATGTATCCAATACATGACATGTAATGTATTGGGTAGGAAAGTTTATGTCATGTAAGGGTTTTTTCTAGGGAGGTAGACAGTAAGTTTTACACAACATATAAAGTAATTACATTCCATGTAAATTCCCAAGTATAGTTTTTAAAATTTGAGGTAGGGCCTCTATTTTTTGATAAAATCCCTCATATCCCCCTTTATCTCCCATGAAAAAGCACCCAAAGAATCCCTAATCTATGATTTTATCCCATTTTACCATATGGAATCCAATTTCATATCATTTTATCATGATGGATTCATCCAAGTATGCTCTACATTTATCATTCTTTGTTCATAATTTATCTTCTCCCTAATGATGTTATTTTGATGCAGGCTATTATTCCCTATTTTTAAAGAATTTATTCATTCTATAAATTTATTTCCCTTCAGTTTTAACTAAATGTTGATACTTGATGAGGATAGTTCTATGGGTATATGGTAGGTAGTCGATGAATCATCGCCCAAATATTTTAGTTTTTTAAATTTATATCATTGTGTGCATTCTAATTTCATCAAGCGTTTCCAATTTAATTCATGTGACTTTCTTGTAATCAATACACTCATAAACTAGATACCATTTTATAATTTATCATCACATCATTAGATATTTATACCTCAATTATTTCCACCCCAAGTAAGGTGTTTGTATAGTTATTCCTTGGTGACCCTTGTAAGTCTATATGTGACACCATTTGGGTGTTCATTGAGTTGGCCTTTATAAAGGTAAGTGTTATAATTAAATGAATGAATTGTTAGTGGATATTACTTTATAGTTATCACTTTACCCTTATAAGGTAATTACTTAAAATTAAAAATGAATCTTTTAAAGGTTGATTGAAAATTCTATTATGGATATCACTTGGCCTAGTTTATTATAAATGAATCCTATATGTTTTCACCGCCTTATCCCACCTTGTAATGTTTATGGAAGGTAAAGGTGTGAACCAAATTAATGAAGTGTAATTAAATTATAAAACTATTTCATGTCCTATTTAGACTTTCCAATTATTATAGATGGTGACAGAATGAACCAATTGATTTGTTAAAGGGAATGAGTATTACATGGACTTAATTTAATAATGAATTATGTATAAATCTCCTAATTTATATGGATGTTTTTAACTTTATACAAGTGGTTAGACTTGAGATATTCCTTTAATTCCTGAGGTAATTCCATGAGGACTCAAAGGACTCCATTCTGATTCAAGCAGTCGATTTCCAAGAGAGATACACACCTGGGAACACGGTCCTTACCTACTAGCAGATGCCCAGTATGACACCATAGGATCCATTCACTATATTCCTGATATTAGGATTCCTTTCATACACTCCTTAGATCCAACTTGATGTCTTTAGACATGTGGCTCCACAGATACTCCTTACTATGCTTATTCATGCTTATCCCATTTTACCTTTAATGAGATCCTTGGACTCGGTTTGAACTATTTATAGTGGAATTACCTAAGAAATTCCCCTTGGATTACACTCATACCTCTTATAGATAGTTTTCAGGTTATTAGTGAGTTAGATTAACCCTTGAGGTCAAGTATTCCTTGGTTATTATGTTGGATCCTCTTTATCATCATCGCAAGATGTCATGTTATACCTTGGAACCTTTATTATTATTAACATATTAAAGAATTCCTTGGATATACCTTGGATCCTCAGTTATTGATATTATTATTTTAGGATTAACTATTAATAACTTAAATTTTTATACCTCACTTATTATAAAATAGAATATAATTAATTAAATTCTTACTTATACAGACACCAACTTAGGCTAAACCAGGTATTGGGGTATTTATATTATTTTATTGTCTTTATCAGATGCCCAGTATGAAATCGTAGGATCCCTTCACTATATTCCAGATACTATGATTCTGTGGATACACTCCTTGGATCCAACTTGATGTCTTTAGACATGTGGCTCCATGGATACACCTCATTGGGCGTATTCATGCTTATCCCATTTTACCTTAGACAAGATCCTTAGACTCGGTTAGAACTATTTATAGCAGAATTACTTGGGAGATGCCCCTTGGATTACACTCATACCTCTTATATATAGGTTTCAAGTTATTACTAAGTTAGCTCAACCCCTCGGGTTAAGGATTCCTTGGTTATTATGTTGGATCCTCTTTCATTAATATTATCATCATTACAAGATTCCTTGTTATACCTTGGATACTTTATTATTGTTAATGTATTAAAATATTCCTTGGATATACCTTGGATACTCAGTTATTAATATTATTATTATAGGATTCCTTATTCAATCCATGAATTCTCATACCTCACTTATTATAAAATAGAATATAATTAATTAAATTTTTACTTATGCAGACACCAACTGAGGCTGAAGTAGGTATTGGCATATTTATATTAAGGAATTGTCTTTAGTTACATATATATAAATATACTTGAACACTATTTTGATGTACTGGATGGTATAGATGTCATTGGTAGTGGCCTACTATGATTTATCTCACACCTTATCCATGAAACAACTAGGACTCACTGACATCATAGACACCCCACCTTAACATGGTCATCAGTTCCTAGAACTCTAGGTACAACTAGTTTCTACATAGACACATGGTCTCTACCCTAGGGGCCACCTATATAACTAATCAGGTCATTTGACTAATGACTATCCCCACATTCCACAACATGTTTTTTCTAGTGTGTTTTGTCCTCATTCACACACACTCTGTGAAACTTCCCAAAAGGTCACCCATCCTGATCACTACTCCAATAAAAACATGCTTAACTATGAAGTACTAATCAGGTAGGCTCCTAAAAATAATGGTAAATCTTATTGACGTGATTCATATCATTTAGTATTTTATCCCTTTATCATTTTGGGGTGTTACATTCACCCCCCCCCCCCCACTTTAGAGCACAAAATCCTCATTGTGGACCCTACGTCTCAACCTAGTTTATGCACCACACTTAAGTCTAGGTTCCTAATCTAATACCAAATGTAACAATTGGGCCCCACCGATATCACAGACACCCATGCCTTAATATTTTCATTAGGTCCTATCCTACAAGGTACCAGCAATTTCTCTGAAGACATGTGGTCTCCACCCAATGTCCCACCCATGCGCCTAAATGGGTCATTTGACTAATAACTATCCCCACAGGCTATCTAGTGTTCTTTTTCCTCACTCACACACACCCTTTGAAGCTTCACAAAAGGTCACCCACCAGATCGCTACTTCAGGACAAGCAGGTTTAACTATGGATTTCTATTCTGGTAGGTTCTTAAAAATAAAGGTGAACCGTGTTAAAATGAGTCATATCATTTTGTATTTTAACCCTTTATCATTCTAGGGTGTTACAATCCTATTCGCTGATGGAACCTAGGAAAATGGTATGTTTATAGGTGTTGATAAGGGAAAGTGTCCCACTTCGGACACCTGATTTTGATTTCTTTCATTAGGATGTTTCTTGGTTGCAAATGACCTAGCTAGTGCTCAACATGCTTGGATAGTTTTTGGATTCTTTTAATTGTTTTGTATATCATGTATTTCCTGATACCATGTGTACCTATTTTATAGTTTTGTAGAGACATTAAATACAATATCATAAACTTTTTATATGATTCTATTTTCTATTTTTCATTATTATTATTATTACTTTCTTCTATTATTCATTATTTATATCTTCTTCTGCTATGAAAGGTTACTGGTCCAGTTTTGTAGTGCTTACTTCGGTTTTGTTGTATATTTATATATACTTCTATTAGTTACCTGTTATTATTACTTATCTATTATACTCCACTCTATTGATAAGGGAAATGTCACCCCACGTACACAACCTAGGCCCTCGCTTCTAGTCAGAATCCTATAGTGTACTAGGGGTGTGCTTGAGGTCATGTGTCTAATCTACTTTAGGGAACCTTTGAGTGGCACTTAGGGTCAGGAAATCACAAAATTTTTCCATGTCCAAAAAAATCAAGGTAGCACTAGCTATATTGATTTTTTAGGTTCCCTGGTCTCACTTGATTCATACTTAGCTTGAGAAATAAAGAAAGAATGGGGAGCCGATTAGGCTTTGCGAGAGTAGGTTTCAGATGACTCCCGACATAGGTATAGCCCATATGCAAGGGGGTTGCATTATTTTGTACATTGCTACTGGACCTAGGATTTGTGATTAGGGTGTCACAATATATCCTATGATGAAATTAATCAATCCATACATAGTTCTTGAATGGGAAACTATCTACATAGTTCTAACCCATACACAGAGTGGGGAATTGTTCTTATTGACTATTACAACAATACCAAGGATTAGAGATATGTGCATCACTATGTATCATGTGATAATAAGAATCAAGACACACATATTTCTTGAATGGGAAATGCATGACACAGGTTTTACTCATACACAGAGGGTGTAACTGTTCCCATTTACTATTATAACTGGACCCATGATTGGAGATTTGGGAATCACTTCATATCCTATAATAATAGGAATCTAGCGACATGCAGTTCTTGAATGGGAAACTCCCTATATAGATCTGACCCATACATAGAGGGGGAAATTCTATCCATATATTATTACAGATAGGCCTAGGATTGAAGATTAGGGCATCATTATGTACTCTGTGATAATAGTAATAAATCTAAAAATAGTTCTTGAATAGGAAACACTCCACGTAGGTCTGGCCCATATAAAGAGGGGGAATTGTTCTTGTTTACTATTCCATATTGACCTAGTATTGGAAATATGTGTTTCATTATGTATCCTATGAAAATTGGAATTAATCCAATCATAGTTATAAAATGGGAAACTCTCTACAAAGGATTGACCCATTTGAAAAGGGGGGCTCTGTTCCCATTGATTGTTACAGATGGACTTTGGATTGGGGATCCATGTGTAACTACATATCCTATGATAACAGGAATCAATCCACACATAGTTCTTTAAAGGGAAACTCTCTATGCATGTTTGAACCAATATTGAGGGAGAATTGTTCCCATTGATTATTATAGGTGGATATAGGATTTTATATCTGAGAATCAATACTTATCCTATGATAATAAGAATTAATCCATACATAGTAATTAAATGGGAAACTATCCATGCAGGTCTGACCCACACGCAGGGGGGTTGTTCCCAATGATTATTTTAGTTGGACTTAGGATTGGATATTCGAGCATCACTACATATATTATAATAATAGGAATCAATCCATGTATAGTTCTTGAATAGGAAAATCTCTACACATGTATAACCTATATACTGAGGGGTGAATTCTTCCTATTGATTATTATAGCTAGACCCAGGATTAGAGATCCATACATCACTATGTATCCTATAATAACATGGATAAATCCCCACATAGTTCTTGAATGGGAAACTCCTCATGCAGGTATGACCCATACACAGAGGGGGATTTTTCCTATTGATTATTGCAACCAGACCTAGGATTATAGATCAAATCATCACCACATATCCTGTGATAATAGTAATCAATCCACACAGAGTTCTTGAACATGGTGTGGTGGGAAACTAACACTAGAAGGGTGGAATCCTCTCAATAAAGGTTGGAATAAAAAGATAATGGGGTATTAGTCTTCTGAAACATTGGGTGTGAAGAAAAACATGTGAATGATAGTCCATCGGGGTTAGGATATATATATATCTTCACGCTATAATGGTTGGAACTAAGGTGATTGTTTCCTTGTGGGGTGTTTTCATGTGATGAAAGTGGTTAAAATATGATGTGAAAGGAGGGTGACACAAGCTCATATGCCACAAAAATACCCTGAAACAAACTACACAAAGTTTAATGTTATAATTCTTGGAAATAGAGGGGATTAGGTACTACAAGGATTTTTCGGTGGTGTAGAATGAAAAAAAAAATCAGAAAGGAGCTCAAGGGGGCCTACACCACTAAAAGCAGTCCTAAAATTAGTTGCAGGAAACTTAAGTTCATGAGGCCTAGATTAGGAAGAACTATCTCTAAATTATAGTGAATCATCTCATATTTTTAGTATGAGGCATCCTTTTCCTGGGATATGGGGAAAGTTTTCATTTTAACATCATGTGATGAAGATATCTTTTATATAATTTAATGTCATATGGTGAGGAAAAAAATTCAATGCATTTTAAATTCATTCATCCATGATTATGATAAACCTAATGTGAACTGATTTTTCTTGATGTGGGGAATCCCATACCAAAATTCTTAAGGTCTCATTATCTATGCTCAGTGTGAATGATAAGGAATGGAAAGTATTTCTTTCATCACATGGGGTGATTAAAATAAAATAAAAGGGAATTTTGTATTATATGGTGGATAGTCCTAGATATTGGATCTAGTAATCTCTATATATCTCACTGGATTGAGAATCATTCCTAATGTAATTATGGTAATCCTTGTAGTTTAATGTTATGTAGTAAGGATGACAATTCCCTGATGTGAAAAAGAAGACATGAACCCCTATAAATATTATCTACGTGTTCAGAAATCATCTCATGAGACGCATCCTATGATTGTGATACGAGGCTTCCTAAGCTGGGTTTTCAAGGCATCATATGCTTAGTACATAGTTTAATTATAAATTTTAGCTTCATATACTGAAGTTGTTATTGTATAGCCTTCTAACTTTTGACCATGATCAATATGTTGCAACTAGTCCTAGGATTCGAGATATGGGCATCACTACATATCCTATAGTTCCAGGAATCAATCCATGTGTAATTCTTGTGTGGGGAGATTATCTATGTAGATCTGACTCACACATAGGGATGGTGTAACTTCATTTTTTTTCTTTTTTATAGATATATCTCACATGTAGTGAGTCAGATGTGATGTGATGTTTTCCACGTGGTTTAATTCCATGAATTAAGGATGACTGATGATGTGAATTTTATGGTCTTTCTGCCAGAACGATTTCTATGTAGTTTAATATCATGCAGTATGGACTTGTCTGTGCAGTTTAACATCATGCAATAAGGATGTTTTCCTCATAGTTTCACATTATGTTTCCACGATGTGGGATGCTTTAAAGTGTCTATAAAATTATTTCTTTACAATGCTATCATTGGTGGGGGTGATGTGTTCCCCATCCATTGTAGCCAATGAGTAAGGTCCATTAGAATACACCTTATGTATGATGTAAGGCCCTTCCCATTTGGGTTCTATATTTGGAGGTTTATTTCTTGGTATCATTAGAGTTATAAGAGCCAATACCAGTTCTCCTTAAAGGAATGAGCAGAGGTGAACCTTTTTATTGAAGGCTCATGTGATCTAATTTTTATGGACTATAAGGTTGTGTAGTGTACACAACCTTTTCTCCTCGTTCCATTCCAACTTATCCTGCCACTTTTATAATTTTTCATCATTTGAGAGTTTTCTGTCGATGGCTATTCAAATGAAAGGAAATTGTACTTATATGATAAATAATGCATTGGTTTCATACACTAATTAATATAGAGATACTTTTGTATCATTGTATGTGGTGGTGTGGTATTCCCATAATGCATGAAAGAGATTTTCTAGACAAGACTTCTTGTCTTGGTATACCATCTTCTTATAATGTATTTTATAGAGACTTATTGAAGTTATCCATCTATCAATTTACTAGTATGTGATATAATTATGAATAGTCAAACTCAATGTTATAATCTGGGTACAATTTCTTCAACTCAATAAGATAGAACCTGGTGTCGTTGTGCATCATTCATCTGAGGTACTCCAAACATAGTGATGATACCAACATCCTTGAGGGGTATTACCTCATACCATTTGGATTATAATTTCATGGAAGTATATAATTATACAAATAAGTTATGGTTGGGGGATATATCCCCACAAAATCCATTATCCATACAGAAAATGGCCAGTAATATTTAGTTGTATGTAGCAGTTTTGGAGTCAATGGATTTTGTTTTCCGAAATTTATCATACATTAGATTTCCTACTGAATTACACACAATCCTATATCATTATTTTTTAGTAGTAACCATGCCTCTTGATTTTGTGAGAGAGCCTATTATTAGACTTATGAGTGTCACCGGAGCCTTCATGGAATTCTTTCATGACCATAGGAATCTATCTTTGTACTATGAATCCAAGGATGATTCCATAAAAGCCTCATTTTGAGAGTAATTTTTACTCATTTGGAAAATATCAATGGGTAATGTTCAATTCTCGATGACGTGATTATTCCCATCCAACTCAATCTATCAGGATAGTCCCATTTTTGAGATAATCAAGTGTGGGATCCATCTATCCAGGGGTGGATATCGATTCATCATACTCTAGGGTAGTGTTGACCTAATTAATATCCTTCATATCACATATGATGGCTGATAAGACCATTATTTAGTGTGTGATATATAAGAAAACATTTTCTTAATCATGTTCGGCCATGACCATGGATATATTATCCAATGTGTCTTTATGAGAATTTTTTGATCGATGCACATGATGTGGTGTTGGTTCAAAAGGGAAGTTTAAAATTAATCCTCGAATGTAACTAGTGAGAGGGGAGAATTATTTTTTTCATTAAATATTATCCATTGATCTATTTTATCACTGTATTTGAATCCATTTTGATATTTAGATTGGCTATAAATAGTTATAGTACTAGTTCCAAGCTAGAAATGACGGCTTGGTATTCAGCTTCATTATTAGTGTGGCCTTCAAACTGTGGAAGGCATAGGGAAAATTTTCCTTTCCTAGATGAAAATATAAAATCCCTAAACCAATCCAATTTATCTTTGGTTTTTAAAGCCTCTTTCCAGTAATACATTGGGAGGCACCATTAAAATACATATCCCATGTTTGCGGAGTGTCGTGGACATAGAAAACCTCTACATAGAGAAGTTTGGTGTCCACTGGTGTAATCTTTTGGAAAATATGTGTGGTATGGTAATCCGCCAAGTATTTACCATTAACTACCTTCTATGATATGAACTGTATTTCATATTTTTGCAGATAACTTCCCATAGAGCCAGATTCATAGTCAACATAGGGTAAACAAGGATATACTTTAGTGTCTCAATACAAGAGACCAAGTAGACTTCAATGTTATATAAGTAATGTATCAAAATTTTCACTATAAATATGATTGTGATGAAATTATTATAAATATCATATCATTGGGTCTTGGTACCTAGAATTGTTTGACTAAGATAGTAATGTTTGTTGTCATTCCCTGCAATATTTTTCTGTATGAGGATAGCACCAGGAAATCATTCCATTGATGCCACATAAAAAATGAGCATATTTTTTCACCAGTGGAATCAAGACTGATTGGTGTAGTAAGTACTTATTAAGATTCTAAAATTGTTTTTTTAAATACTCATCTCATTAATAGTTGACTCACTTCATCCTTAATTTCGTAAAAGGAAGATATTTTTCAGCCAGGTTAGCTATGAAATTCCATATATTAGTGAGGATCCCTTGGATCCGCTTATGTTATTTGAGATTCCAAGGGGTTGACATTTCTATGATTGAAATAGTATTTTCTAGGTCAGCCTTGATGCCAAGGTGACATACCAAAAATCCAAGGAATTTCCCTAATGTTACCCTGAATGTGCCCATTAATGGATTAATCTTCAAATGATACTGCCACAAATTCTGAAAGATTTTTCAAAGGTTTTTGAAGTGATCACACCACTATCGATATTTACCACCAGGTTATCAATATAAATGTTTTCCTATTCATCCTAAGAAGGGATTAAAGATAAGATGCATGGTGTGTTGCTAAGTAGTGCTCTCATTCTTTAATCCAAAGGGAATTACTTGATAGAAAAATATCCCCTCAGGCACTCTAAAGGTGGTGGATTCATCATCTTCAAGGGCCATCTTTATTTGACTGTATCCCAAATAACCATACATGATGGAAAGGTCTTGTAAGCTAGCAGTTTCATCTATTAAGAGTTACATGATTGACAATGGGAAATCATCCTATAGGTAGTTTCGATTAAGGTCATTGAAATCGATGTAGACCCTAATATAGCCATTATCTTTTTTTTCATGGATGACTTTGGAGATCCATATTAGGTATTTTACTCCTTAGACAAAGTTTTCTATGATCTATTTCTAAACTTCCAACTGTATATTATTAACATGAGAGGGTTTCATTCTCCTGGATGCCTTTTTGAAGCCTTGATGGTCATCGAGTAAACCTAGTTGGTGTATAGCCACATCGGGGTTCAACCCAGTAATTTCTATATAATTACAAGAGAATATGTATCGATGTATCTTTAGAAATATGATATATACCTTTTCTTCCTCAAGAAGCATGGGGTCACTAATCAACAAAGGTCGTGAATCTTCTTTTAGTCCCAAATTCACCTGTCTAATACCATTGATGGTGGTAATAAGACCTTTATCAAATGTAGTAGGGGAATTACTAAGGTCATCCATTTCATCTTCTACCTCTAAGTGTGTGGATTAATTTTTAATCATGGTAGGTAATATGAGGGTGTATTTCTCATTTTCTAGGTGATAGAGGACATAGGAAGATACAATATCATGTTGAACATCCAAATTCATTATCGGGATAATTTGATGCTGGTTGTTTTATTTGATAATGTCACTTGGGGGAATAGGACCTTGGATATCTAGGATTAAGTCTGTTTCCTCAATCATGTTTATGGGTAGAATATAATTGTCTTTGATCAAACTTATAGGGTTTTCAGGGGTGGTCCTCAATCCATTTGGTGCAGCAACCTGTATAACTTCAACCACCATTAGATTGTTTCCTCCATTTTATACAAATCATCCTGATCGTATATGGCTTCCCAAGATTCTAAGGGGGTGTTATCACTATGTAGTATGATAAAATTCCCATTTATTGGGTATTTCAAACATTGGTGAAATGTTGAAGGTATCGTTATGTGGTCGTAAATCCAAGGTCTTCCAAGCATGAAATTATATGTGGTGTCTTGTTTGATAACCATAAACTCATTATTAGATGTGAGACCCCCAAACTAATCCTTGAGACTCATATTCCCAATAAGTCTTTGATCACAGATATCATACCCTTTAGTGGTTATCTTTTTAGGAGATCTAACCCCTTCACTATATACCAAATATCAAAGGGACTGAATTGAGATTAGGTTGATCCCGAAACCATTGTAAATTAGTTCCCTTTGGATGTTGAAATCTTTGAGTTTTATATAAACATATAGGGGTATCATATATCTCTGGATAATCTCTTCTTGATCCTATTTTGTGAATGATATGGTGACATGGCATTCTGATGGAATAGTCTCCACATGGTAAACAACATCTTCAACAATGTCTCTCTCAAACTCCAATGGGATCTGGATGGATTCCATGAGTGCCTCTCTTAGTTGTTTTATGAGATAGATAGTATCTAGGTTTGTGAGTTTTTTTGGGAAAACTACAAACTATTTCAGAATGTCACACTTTTTTGCTAGATGTCGGATCTTCCCAAGGTGAGGCTTCTCCATATTACATGGTTTGGGGACTAAGGAATCTGAAGTGGATGGTACTGGTGTATATATATAGATTGAAGGATCATCTTCTTCCAGTGGTGTAGGTCATTTTGACCTTCCCTATTTTCTTGGATGATTAAAAAATCACACCCCTGCCATTCGGTCATCTAAGATGACTAGGTTTGAAGAATTGTTTATGGGCTCTAGGACACCTTTGTGTTTCTATTGGTCTTGTTGGATTTCTCTACCATGAGTCTTGAATTAATGTATGTATTCTAAGAGAATTTTAATGAGATATTAGGCTCGATCATTCCCATGTTATCCCTTTTATCCTTGAATTCTATGCCTTTGGCTTCTATCTCCTTGGTCATGTATGGGGAACTCATACTCAATGGAATATTTTTCATCATAGAAGGGATCTGCTAAGAGAACTACATTAACATAACCAAAGTTGATCTCCTTATCCAATGATTACTCCATTTTGTGGGGTGGTGCCCATTCTCTGGACATTGTAGAAAATAAATCTATAGGAATTATAGATTTCATAAGATTTGAATATGACTCTTCCTCTTTTATGTATTTTTTTTCGATGATTACATCCACCTCGGGGAGGTAAATTCGATGTCACCTCCCTAGGTGGTGGGATCATTATTGTTCTTCAAATATATGCTCTCAAGATGGAATGTTTTTTTATGAGAGTGGTTTGTCGTGAACCACAATTCAATTAAATTCTTATTTACCTAAAAAATTACCATAGTGGCTCACCCTAGGGTTGATCACAAGGAGGCCGCTCACAGGCACTATTTTTCTATTGTCACTATTTATAATATAACTAATATAAAAATATAATACTAATATTAATGGAGGGGGGAAAAATATAAAATGCATAAAAAATAAATATAATATATAATAATGAAATGAAACACAGAATGATGTTAGAATAAATAAAAATGGCAGTTTTTCTCAGGAGGTCATGGTGGTTGATATCATTGTTTAAAAAGAATCTCAATATTCAACTCAATGAGGTGATCAAGACCTGTCACACCTCACCTTCTCATTTCGATTGTCATTACCCCATACTGAGACCTCTGCATACAGTGTAATTCTCTTCCTAAAGTCAGCTAGGAGACCTCTTCTCTGACCATCACTACTCATGTCATGCTCCACCGTTTGTACGACACAAATAGCGATGGGAAGGAAAATTGATAAACGAGAAGAAGAAATTGGTGGTAGAGAAAATGGGGTGACCGCACACCATAATTGATTTTACCACCACCAAAAATCATAGAATTGAATAAAGTTATTAGAAATTAATGTACAATAAACTCACTCAAACCACCATTCCCTCCCTCGAACAAGCGCCAAGGATAGTTCTCCATTCTTAGTAGAGTTCAGAAGGGAGTAACGGTGGAAGAACACATAAAATAAAATAAATGGAATAAAGGTGGTATGTAGAGAAAAGCTAAACTGATATATATTAAAACTAAAAGTAACTATTAAAACAAAAAAACTCCACCTTAGCCCCCATGAAATGGCTATCCTTGTAAAAGGGAGAGGAGTTAAAAATTTATAGGGAAAATGGGTGAAGAAATATCTCTCAATTCTGTCTGCCCGAAGATCATGAATTTTAGTCCCCATAAATTGCAGGATGGGGAAATGGATCCTTCTTGAAAGTTGTTCAACATCATCTTACTCGTCCCTCCACAAAAGTTCAGCTCTATTGGTCCACGTATCATTGAGTTATGAATTTTTTGGTGCGTCAAATTAAATCTATCCAGGTGACTCTTCGTCTTCCACAACTCCAACTTCCCATGCATTTAAGTCCTTGAAACCAGTCGATTCCGACATGGCCTCCTTAATGAAAGATGTTCACTATTTACGCCTCCAGCTCCATGTTTAATATCAGCTCCATTGGATCAGTCATCTGCGATATAAAAGAACATCATTAAAACCTTTCAAATTTGTACACAATTTTCAAGGTCCGGATTATGAGTTGATTTTGAGCCTCCAAATGATTGATTGAGCAGGGCCTCCAGAAGGATTAAATTAGGCCAATGATATAAGAAAACCTAAAAAAATTAATTTTACAATTTGTTTTAGTGTGTAAAAGTACATGGCCAAAATACAGAAGACAAATAAAACAATTAAACACCAAAATTAAGCCATTTTTGCATTTGAGCTCAAAATTCCACCAAATCCTAAAAATGTGACAATTGCACATAAAATAACACTTTAGTGGGTATTAGAACATTGAAATACAGTATATAATATATGAAAATTATAGCTTCATCATTCCCCCACACTTAATCATTGCACTCCTGAGCAATCATCATATATTCAAATCAAAATTCAGAAAACAATTAAAAATGAGAAAACATCAATGATCTCTTCCAAAATGAAATTCCATCATGTATCCTCTATGAAAAACAAATCCCAATCATTTTCATTCCTCACATTTAAATTTATTCAACCTCATTAATTCATCCATGGCCCAATCACAACTTACCTCACATTTAAATTTGGGTCACTCTTCACTTAAGAGAAATTGTATCTGGAGTTACGCTCATACTTGGAAAGGGCATGTATCACCATAGGCTTGTGAAAATTCTTATCTCTCCATAGCGCAAAACATGAAAATGAATTTAATCATGAGGAATTTTTCAGGTGAATTATGTGGCTTAGGTTTGGTAGGAAAATGATTGAAAAATTTAAGACAAGAAAGAGGAGGTTAGACTCTTAAGTAAAATGCATGAATAATCAAGTGAAAACACGGGATAAACCTCACTCAATCCCCTTTAAAATGTGAAACACAACACCAACCCTTATTGTATGACATGGTACATGAGTTAGGAAATGAATCCAATGAATGATTTCATCTATGTTCTCCCTTTTTTTTATTTTTTTTATTTTTTTGTAAAGCTCCAGAAAGGCAAAGCTTTATTTTCTTTATTTTCATTTTTCTTCATGGATAATGAGCTGACAGTTGAATACAATGAATTAATGACCATCATGCCCTTGAATTTAGATAGGTACATGAGTCATAAAAGGAAGTACAATGATAAACTCAAGCTCATCTACATTTTTTATTTTTTTTTATTTTTTTTTTTTTTGAAGGAGAACCAGATGAAACAAATAAAGCACAATGAAAGGTTTACCCATGCCCAATTTGATCATTATCATCCACTGCCCAAATAGTTGACACATACCTCACATCACCCATAAATTAAGCTTATCCCAAGAACGCACACGAAAGGCCCTTCTCCCACACTCAAACTTGACATATCCATGCAAAAATCACAAGTTCTAGTTCTCACACATAATCCAAGCTTCTCCCAAGAAAGTGTGGCTATTAGAAAGAATATTTCAAAGTGGTTCAGAATACCTCATAGGATAGTAAAAATATATTGAGATAGTGTTTCATGGTAATGGATTTCAAAAATCAGTCAAACTCATAAAAATGCTTGGAAATCAATTTCAAGGAAAAAATTTTCACATCAACATTCCTTTAAAATCCATTTCTTCAAAAATCATTTCAATCGTCTCAAAATCAATTAGTGTGTGAAAATGATTAAAATATTCATTAAATCTCAAGGTTACTAAAAATATGAAAAATAAAAATAAATAGAAAGAATACCAAACAACTAAGTAGGTTGACACACCCCCACACCAAGATTTCACTACCCCCCAATACAGCTCTACAAAATAATAATAAGGGAAGAAAAATAAAGGGAAGGGAAGGTACAAACTGAATTTATTTTTTAGTGGCAGCATTGAGTTAAGCTCCTTGCTACTACCACTAGACCTAAAAGGCATGAAATAAAGAAAACATAAGAAAAATAAATAAAAAGAAAGAGTAATGGAAAATAAAGATTAATGGAAAAGAAAAAGGATAAGGCTTGGTTTGACCCCCCAAGAGGGTGCTAGGTTTTTACTGCCCCTAGGCAGGCAGTTGCAGCGGTTTAACCCCAATCCGATGGTGGATGAGGTTTCATGCTCAGAAACCACCAGAAAATAGTTCTTCCAATGCTCTTCAGCCTACAAAATCTATAGAGAAACCCATAAATAGAGTACAATAGCTCCTCTACCATTTCATTGTGGTAAAACTGGAATGATGGGGGAAGGAGGAAGAATGGGTCCTCCACTTCTCCAGCCACGACTTCTTTGGCCACTTCGACTTCAAAATCTAGGGCTTTCCCTTGAGATTCTGGGTTAAAAAATTCATAAGGGAAGTTAGAAAATAGTTCCACTTGGATATGATTAAAACATGAACATTTAAAATAAAAATCTTCCCTTTCATGTTGGTTAGCTTGAAACACGATCTCTTCAGGAAAGGCCACTAGGAATTCTTTTTCAGTAGGGACTTCATCATCTTCTTCCAAAGCAAGAGAGAGGTATAGAGGTACTGATTCTTTTTTGAAAAAGTTTGGTGGATCACTTACCTTTTGTTCTTCGACAAAATCTAACCAATGTTTATCCAAAACATGTTGACCTCCCACAGTTGTATCAGCTGGCATGACATCTTCAGAAACCTCTTCAAGCAATGGCCAAAGAGAGACGATTGTATCTTCAAATCGAGTCTTCAAGTCTTCCTTGGGTTCTTCAACATCAAATATAGGTGGAACAACATTTACCTCTTATTATTCTGTTTGTTTATTTTGTTGTTGTTGTTCCATCCATAAATCATTAACTTCTTCAACTTCAGTCGCCAACGATGCTACAATCTTGCTTTCTTGTTCAAGGATTTTAAAATTATTTTTGAATCATCGTGGCATCTTGTTCCATCTGTAGGATAATAGACTCTTCCCTGCAAGACAATTCAGTACTAGGCCAAGCATATGAAAAATCACTAAAAGAATCCATCTCGACCAAAAAAAGAATGATATTCAATGAAGCACTTTTTTTAGTTTTTGAAATTTTTAATTTTTTTTGTTTTGTTTTTATGAAAAATAGAGTGTGAAAGAACTTGACCTCCATGGAAACGGTGCCAAATTGATGAGAGTGGTTTGTCGTGAACCACAATTCAATTAAATTCTTATTTACCTAAAAATGTACCATAGTGGCACACCCAAGGGTCGATCACAAGGAGGCTGCTCACACGCACTATTTTTCTATTGTCACTATTTATAATATAACTAATATAAAAATATAATACTAATATTAATGGTGGGGTAAATAATATCAAATGCATAAAAAATAAATATAATATATAATAATGAAATGCAATAAAAAATGAAGTTAGAATAAAGAAAGAAGGAAGTTGTTCTTAGGAGGTCATGGTGGTTGATATCATTGTTTAAAAAGAATCCCAATATTCAACTCAATGAGGTGACCAATGTCACAACCCATCCTTAGGGCCCATGTTGTGTCACGACCCGCCCTCGGGGTCCGTTCCGTGACTACCCCAAGCCCGCCTTCCATAGGCCAGGGGCTGGCGACTAGCACCAAGGCGTAAATCCCGGTAAAAAGGGAAGGCATTGCCTTTGTAAAGTAAACAAACACCTCAGAGTAAGCAAGTGGAAAGTAAACACTAAGCAAAAGCAGAGTACAACTGAAAGTGCGGAAAAGTAAAAGGGCCAGTATACAAACCCAAACTGAAAGTAAAGTACAACTCGAAAGGGAAAACAGCAACTGAAAAGTAAAAGCCGCTACACCGAGCTTTCCACTGGAAATCCCACCTGAAGGGTGGGTACAGATAGCTCCACTGCTCCACTGGTCCCGCCGTCTGCTCCGAGCACGTCCCGCCCAGTGGTCCACCTCCAGGTACCGTCCTGCTCTGCAAACCTCCGCTAAGATCAACACTGTCCGTCGTCTGCAACCAACACAATGTAGTGCGGGCAAAGCCCGTGCAGGGGTGAGTATAAGCTACTCAGTAGGGACCCCGAGACCCCTGAAGGTCTCTCAAATCCAGAAAGGATAAACCACGAAAAAAGGTACAATCACGAAGTAACAATCGACACTGCTTAGGTATATTCCCATACATATACCTAAGTCATCAATTTCAAATACGCTCCAACCTCCGAGCCCAAGTACAACTCAGTCCACACAGGAAAGTAACGTATTCCACACAGGAAAGCAAAATGTAATCCACACAGGATAGCACAACACAATCCACACAGGAAAGCAACAGGATTCAGCTCACACAGGTATACTTCTTCAAAGGATGATAAAGATGATCTCTGATCCATCTAAGTCGTCGGACCCACGAAGGATCGATAGGTAACTAACCCCCGCAAAAGACCCACACAGGATCGGGCCCACGTAGGACCTGTAGGCGCTGGTTCACATAGGACCGCTGAGCGCAAAGACCCACACAGGATCAGACCCACATAGGATCGGGACCACACAGGACCTGTAGCACTGATCCACGTAGGATCGCTGAGTGCTGAAGTCGTCGTCGTCGAATCCACACAGGATCTCTGTACTGTCGTTGTCGCAGTCACAGTAGTAGTAGCAGTAGCAGTAACAGTCGCAGCCAGCACTAGGGTTCCCGCACACAGCAAGCTCGTTCAGAGGGTCCGCTCCACGAGCCGAGAGTCTGATACATCAACTGTCACAAAGTCCAGAGTTGATGTATCCAAAAGTTCCGTATCGTCAACAGGAACTCAACGCAACAGACGGCGCGTCGATCGGACGCCCGGTCTGAGAGTTATTGGCATTTTCGTCCCCGGGGCCCGGTTGGTTTTTAAGGCAAAACCAACCCGACCGTACTCCACCTGCGTCCAAACCTCGGGCGGAGTATTCCAAAAGATCCATCTCACTAAGAGGAACACAACACAGCTGACGGCACGTCAATCGGACGTCCGTAGCTCAAGATATGAGCGTTTCTGCTCTGAAGGCCCGGTTGGTTTCGTGAACCCGAACTCAAAGTATTCCGAAACATTGAGTGCGATATACCAAAACGACCGTCTCGATCCAAGGATCGCGTTTCCGTAGACGGTTTGTCGATCGTAGGTCCGTGGCTCAAGTTATGGCCAAAAGACCGAAACCGATTCGAAAAGGGGGGGTCCGGGTCCGGGCCGACCCGACCCGACCCCCCCTGGGTCGGCCCGAACCGGGGCGACCCGAACCGGCTGGCCGGCCGGCGGCGCGGCGGCCTGGCGCCGCACGGAGGCAACGCGCGGGGGGGATCAAGCCCCCGCTTGATTGGAGAGGCGGCGCGGCTATATGCCGCGCCCTTTGAAAAAAAACGGCCCCCCACGTGGGGGCCGGCTTGAAGAAAACCGGGGGGCCTCCTGCCCCCCCCCCCTCAAGGAAACCGCCCCCCTCTTAAATGAGGGGGGGGTTTTAGAGCTGGCCGGGGGAATTTATTTCCCCCGGCCTTTGACCTTCCGGCCGGCCAAATGCCGGCCGGTTTACTCCAACGGGACCGGAAAATCCGGTCCCCTCTTCGGCTTCCGACGCCGGCGGCCCGGCCGCCGGTCTTCTCGTTCCGCCGCGGCCCGGAACCGGCCGCGGTGTTCGTCATCGGGCGCGGTGCGACGGCACCGCGTCCCTCCGCCGTGCCTTTGATTTCCTTCAACGCGGCGCGACAGCGTCGCGTTCTTGATGATTCTTCCATGGCGCGCGCGCGACGGCGTCGCGTAATATAATCGCACGATTAACCGCGTGGTGCGACGGCACCACGCCACCTTGTTTCCACCCGCAAGGTAAATCAACAAGAACGATGGAGGGGGTTCGGCCGTGTTCATGCGGTCTGGCCCCCCTCACGTTAAATGATAACACAACTTAAAATCCTTACGTTAATCATGCATGAACCCCGAACAAGGATAAAAAAAGTAAACAAAATACAACAACCCCTACCTTGGGTATAGGTTCGAAGATTTGTCAACGTTCCGCGGAAGACAACGTCGCGGAGGTCGGCGACACGGTAATCGTTCGTCAAATCCGATGACGAAGAGGTACGTCCGAAGGGGCACGTTTTTGGCGAAACTTCTTATGTCGACGAAGGGAGTCTGAGGAGGGGGTGGTGTTCCCTCTTGTTGACACGGAAGACGTAGAAGAGAGGAGCGGCGTTCTTCGTCGGAGCTTGAGCGTTCTTCGTCAAAGATTAAAGAAGGAAGAAAAAGCTCTCAAACCTCTCAAGATGAATAAACAAAACTAACCAAATAAAATAAGGTTCCTCCTTATTTTATTTACCAAGCCAAGGAATTCAAAACTTCAAATTCAAAAACATAACACTTAATTAATTATACATGTCATGTGTAATTAATTAGATGTTAAGTTAACAAACTTTTAAGAGGGAGAGAGGGGAGTTTAAGGGGGGAGATGAGAGGTTTAGGTTCGTGTGGGTCCCACCACACTTAATCCTCTCAAGGGAGGTTAAGTGGGTGTGGGTCCCACCCCTAACTCCCTTTGAGAGGAGTTAACCTACAAAAGTAAAATAAAAAGAATTCCACATTTTTTTATTCAACTTTTTATAATTCTCCCAAAAACTAACTTTCGTCCCGCAACAAACGCAACTTCTGAAAAGGTCTCTTTAAGCGAATATCGGCGCTGCGAGTTCATCGGTGCCCTCGGATTTCAATTCCGAGCACCGGATCAAAAGTTAGGAATTCCCGCTCGTTCGTTCACTGAACGTACCCAAGCCAAACTTCGGAAATTGATTCCGGGCACTCTGGGCCTCGGAATCAGGTTCCGTCTGAAACCGCGCTCTTGTAAAATTCTAAAGAAAATTAAGAAAAAATTTCCCTTGAATTTTACGAGTCATTACATTACTCCCACCTCAGGGCTTTACGTCCCCGTAAAGATACATCAAAAACTAGGGAAACAAATTAGGGTACTGAGCACGCATCTGAGCCTCCCGCTCCCATGTGCTCTCCTGGAGGTTCCCGTGCTGCCATCTGATGCGCACAAGAGGAATCGATCACCCACGTAGGACCCGCTCCTGTCGATCCTCTATCTCCATCGGAACCTCCGTAAAAGTCGCCCCATCGTCAACGTCAAGCTCCCCATGGTCAATGACGTGCGTCGGGTCGTGCACGTATCTCCTCAGCTGAGATACGTGGAAGACGTCATGCACCCGGTGCAACTGAGGTGGCAGAGCCATGCGATAAGCCACCCGCCAATCCTACTGAGAACCGGGAAAGGTCCGATGAAGCGCGGAGATAACTTGTCGCCTCGGACAAATCTCCCAATACCACGTCGAGGTGAGACCCGCAAGAAGACGTGGTCGCCATCCTCGAACTCCAGTGGCCTCCGCCTCCTGTCAGCGTATGACTTCTGTCGGCTCTGTGCTGTCCTCATCCGCTCCTGGATGACCTGGACCTTCTCTGTCATGGCCTGGACCATCTCCGGTCCCACGAGTGCTGACTCTCCAGGGTTTGTCCAACACAAAGGAGATCTAAAGGGTTGGCCGTACAACGCCTCGTACGGTGCCATCCCGATAGTGGAGTGGTAGCTGTTGTTGTACGCAAACTCCACCAAGGGTAGGTGGTCCTCCCAGCTACGACCAAAGTCGAGGACACATGCGCGGAGCATGTCCTCGAGAGTCTGAATGGTCCTCTCCATCTGACCATCCGTCTGAGGGTGAAAGGCTGTGCTCAGACGTAGCTGCGTCCCGAACGCCTCCCGTAACCCCTTCCAAAGCCGGGAAGTAAAGCGATCATCTCGATCGGAGACAATAGATGATGGCACACCGTGGAGCCGCACAATCTCCTGAACGTAGAGACGTCCCAAGCTCTCCACTGAGCCCTGCTCTCTGATGGGTAAGAAGTGTGCCAACTTGGTGAGACGGTCAACAATCACCCAGATGGAGCCGTGACCTCTGGAAGTGCGTGGAAGTCCAGTCACGAAGTCCATAGATATGCCATCCCACTTCCACTCCGGGACCTCCAAGGGCTGTACCAAGCCTGCTGGAACCTGATGCTCTGCCTTCACCTGCTGGCAGGTGAGGCATCGAGAAACGAACTCTGCTACAGCCTTCTTCATGCCCGGCCACCAGTGCTGTCGTCTGAGATCCTGGTACATCTTTTCCACTCCAGGATGTACCGCCAAAGGAGAAGTGTGAAACTCTTTCAGCACCTCCTCTCGCAAAGCGACTGGTACCATGGTACGTCCTCTGAAAAGGATGTCGTGCTCTGCTCCAAGGGAGAAACCATCAGGTGCCTGTCCCGAGGATATCTATGCACGTCGTGTCTCACAGTCAGCATCCTCACGCTGTGCCTCTCTAACCCGCTGCAGTAGTGGAGGGGTGACTGTGAGAGACTGGAGGAAGGCTGCTCCATCTCTATCAACGAAGGATATCTGCAAAGAGGCTAGCTGCTCCGTCGCCTCCTCAAGTAGTTGAATGCCTGTCCTCCTGCTGAGGGCATCGGCTACTACGTTCCCCTTCCCAGGAGTATAGACTATCTCAAAGTCATAGTCCTGGAGGAACTCGAGCCATGGCCGCTGTCTCTGGTTCAGGTCCTTCTGTGAGAAGATATACCTGAGACTCTGATGATCGGAAAAGATTGTAAAGCGCTCACCCATCAGGTAGTGTCGCCATGTCTTCAGAGCGAAGACCACTGCTTCTAACTCCAGGTCATGGGTAGCGTAGTTCTGCTCATGTGGCCTCAACTGACGTGATCCATAGGCGATCACTGCCCGCTCCTGCATCAGAACACATCCGAGTCCGGTCCCTGATGCATCGCAGTAAACTACGTACCCTACTCCCTCCTCGGGCAACCTCAAGATAGGTGCGCTAGTCAATCTCTGTCTCAGCTCCTGGAAGCTCTGCTGACATCTGTCTGACCACACGAAGGGTTTTTCCTTCTTCGTCAAAGATGTGAGTGGTGCCGCAACTCTAGAGAAGTCTGGCACGAATCTCCGATAGTATCCAGCTAGTCCCAAGAAACTCCGAACCTCAGTCACGCTCCTGGGTGGCTCCCAAGCTAACACAGCCTCAATCTTCGTGGGATCCACTGCAACTCCCACCTCAGAGATAACGTGTCCCAAGAAGTGGACCTCACGTATCCAGAACTGGCACTTCGAGAGCTTACCTTAAAGCTGGTGCTCTCGGAGTGTGTCTAGTACAACTCGCAAATGATAGGCGTGCTCCTCCTCTGTCGAAGAGTAAATCAGAATTTCTTCGATGAAGACCACGACAAACCGATCGAGGTATGGCTGAAAGATCCTGTTCATGAGAGCCATGAACACTGCTGGAGCATTGGTTACACTGAATGGCATAACCAAGAACTCATAGTGGCCATACCGACATCTGAAGGTTGTCTTCTGCACATCCTCGTCTCTGACTCTGAGCTGATGATAGCCTGACCTGAGGTCTATCTTCGAGAACCACCGTTCTCCCTTGAGCTGATCAAAGAGATCATCTATCCTCGGTAGCGGATACTTGTTCCTCACTGTCACCTGGTTCAGGCGACGATAGTCGACACAAAGTCGCAAGCTCCCGTCCGCCTTCTTGGTGAACAAAATCGGGGAAGCCCAGGGTGAAACACTGGGTCGGATGAACCCCTTGCCCTACAAGTCCTCCAACTGTACCTGTAGCTCTCGAAGCTCGGCGGGGGCCATCCGATATGCTGGAGTGGATATCGGGGCTGTCCCGGGGTACAAGTCAATATAAAAGTCTACCTCTCTGCGAGGAGGTAGCCCTGGAACATCGTCGGGAAAAACGTCCGCAAACTGATCCACCACTGCAGGAAAACCAGGACTCCGCACGTCAACTGCTCCAAGGATAAGGCTAGCCAACTGATGAGTGATGGGCTGTCCTCTCCTCCGCGGAAGTCCATCCTGTGCTGCTAAGGCTCCCTTCTCACCGGTGAAGGTGAACCTGCTCCCGTCGGTGCGTATTTGTCACGACCCGCCCTCGGGGCCCATGTTGTGACTACCCCAAGCCCGCCTCCCATAGGCCAAGGGCTGGAAACTAGCACCAAAGGCGTCAATCCCGATAACTGTGAAGGCATTGCCTTTATAAAAGTAAACAAAACACTACAGAGTACAAGTGGAAGTAAAACTAAAACAACCTGTGATGAAAGTAAAGGGGGATGAAAATACAAGACCAATTGTAAAGTAAAAGGAAATAGATAAAATAGCCAGAAGGTGACAAGCAGCTCCCTAATCATCCACCAAGGATCCTACCTGAAGGGTAGTCACAGATAGCACAGCTCCTGGATCATCCACCACGGATCCTACCTGAAGGGTAGGTACAGATATCCTCCACAACGCTCTCGCCCGTCAACCTCCTCCGAGTGTCGCCTCATCGTGAAGTCCACCACAGGATATTGTCTCATCGTGAGTACCACATCCGGGTACAGTCTAGTCCTCGAACACTCGGCCTCTCTCTGCACTGCCCATCGTCTGCAACCCACACAACGAGGTGCAAGCATAGCCCTTGTAGGGGTGACTATAACGATACTCAGTAGGGACCCCGACACCCTCAAGGTCCCACTAAATCCAACAAGGATAACCACAAATAAGATCTCAATAGATAACCTCTACTTAGGTATATGCATATACATATACCCAAGTTATCATGTAACTCATCTCAATCATGAAGAAACACAAAGATTATGAAATCAAAAGATAACCACTACCCAGGTATATGCCCATACATATACCTAAGTTATCAAGTGACCCATCTCACTCATGGGGAAACACAAAGATTATAGACTCAGCTCAAACTAGGATTTAATCATGAAGTTGAAACCATGGCTACTGGTGAACTCCTCCTCTGTCGAGTACAGTAGGCCTGCCGCTACAACCAAGCGCGCCCCACTAACCTTGGACTTCTGGAGAATTCCTCCTCTGTCGAGGACAGTGGGCCTGCCGCTACAACCAAGCACGCCCCACTATCCTTGGACGGTTGTAGTACTCCACCTGTCGAGTACTGTGGGCCTATTGTGACAACCAAGTGCTTCCCACCATTGGTCTGCCACTACAACCAAGAGTTCCCCCTCATAGGCTCCAGAGGTAATCCTTCTGTTGAGTACCGCGAGTCTGCCGCTACAACCAAGCACTCCTCCGTCGTGGGTCTGCCACTACAACCAAGCGCTCCCCCTCAAAGCCTCTAGAGGTACTCCTTCTGTTGAGTACTGCGGGTCTGCCACTACAACCAAGCGCTCCTCCACAGTGGGTCTGCCGCTACAACCAAGATTTCCCCACTAGACTATCCGAAACTCACTGAGACGATAGATCAGTAGTCGTCAAGTCTCATCCAGCTACTAGGTCTCTACACTCTGCAAGCTTGTCACCGAGAGGGTCTGCTCCATGAGCTACTGGTCGATTCTCCAAGTATCACAAAGTCCCATGAAGAAGTATCTCAAAGATCCGCCTCGTCATTGGGGTCTCAACGCAACAGACGGCGCGTCAGTCAGACGCCCGGTCTGTGAGTTACTAGCCTTTTCGTCCAAAGGGCCTTGTTGGTTTCGTGTGCAAACCAACCCAGTCATATCTCGGATGTACCCTGAACTCTCATAGGGTTTACTCATAGGTTTTACTCATAGGGACTGTTTCTCCACGTGATCACCAACGCCACTGATGGTTCGTCAAACAGACGTCCGGTCTGAAAGTTATCAGCTTTTCCGTTCTAGGGGCCCGGTTGGATTTCGGGTACAATAGAACCCGATCACTATCCAACTGCAACCAAAACTCAGGTGAAGCATTCCAAAAGTTTTCTTTCATCAAGAGGAATCCAACAAATTCAACGGCACGTCAATCGGATGTCCGGAGCTCAAGTTATAAGTGTTTTCACTCTGATGGCCCAGTTGGTTTCATGTTCGAACCAACCTGGCCATACACAATGTTCTCTGAAATACTGAGTGTAATATACCAAAAATACCATCTCAATCCAAGGATCACATCGCAACTGACGGTACGTCGATCGGAGGTTTGTATCCCATGATATGGGCGTTTGAACGAAAACTACCCGAAAATAGGGGGTTCGGACCCGGTCCGACCCGGCCCGATACCCCCCCCCCCCGGTCGGCCCGAACCAGGTCGAACCGAACCGGTTCCTGGTACGGCCCATTAGGGCATGGCCCAGAACATCCGGCATGGCCCGGCCCTGCCTGGGCGGCCCCGCCCGACCTAGCGCTGGCGAGGCGCGGTGCCCGCGTGGCCAGCGGGTGCGGGGGGGGGGGGGGGGGTGGGGGGGTTACGACCCCCCGCGGTCGACAAAACCGGCGCATATTTATGCCATGCCGCTCAGCTACCATAACGGCTAAGTCGTTCCCATTTGGCCCGTCGCCACGGCTCAACCGCGGTGGTTCTGTTCCGGTGGCGCGCCGCCGCCTTCCGCGGACCACCGGACGCGCTCCGGTGGTCCGTTTTGCTCACCTCTTTTTCCAACAGTCCTCCTGGGACCCGACCTTCACTGCGGAGGCTTCAAATTGGCTTTGCGACCCTATCTTTCATCGCCCGTAAATCCGCGCACAACGATCCAATAATCAAACCGCGGCCTCTTCGTGGTTTTCCGGCCCGGTGTGACGACGCCGCGGCTTGTTCGACTTCAACGGCTTGGCGCGATGGCGTCGCGCTTCTTCGCCCTTTTCTCATAGTTTTTTGCGTGGTTCAATGGAACTGTGCCGCCTTTCATGTGCTGCAACAAATTCAAAAAAACAAGGGGGGAGGAGGGTCAGGTGTGTTCATGCGGTCCGACCTCCTCCCGTTATTGCGATAACGGGAAGCTCAATTTGAAACGAAGAATGGCGACAGATGAGATCACGAACAACAATAAAATAACCCCCTACCTCAAGCGTTGTCGCTGAATGAGGTTTTTCGTGGAAAGGGACGTCGCGGAATTGATCGTAGCGGAAGAAGATGATTGTTGGCGTTTGTTGATCTCCGAGGAAGCCGTCTTTTGCCGTCGTCCGTCGTCGGAGGTCGGCGTTCCTTGTCGGCGGCAGTGTGTTCTTCGCGTTCTTCAACGAGGAACGAAGAACTCCAAGACTTCCCTTTTTCTCCCCAAAAACTCAACACAACAACCCAACAATAATAAAATAAGCCACCTCTTATTTTATTACTCAAGCATTATGTTTGAAATTCAAAAATTGAATCAATCAATTAATTGAATTAATTGAGGAATTTAAACTACCCAATTAATGAGGCGTTTATTATTCAGTTAAAATGAAAGAGTTGACTTACATTTTAAAAGGGGGGGCGGGTGCGTTACCTAATTAATGTTGGGGGTTTCATGGAAGTTGAAAATGTGGGGATCGTGTGGGTCCCACCCCACAAATATCCAACCTAGTGGAGTAGGATATAGTGGGTCCCACTTCAACCACTTAGCATAGGTTAAACAACTTAAAATAAAATAAATTGGTTGCCCCATTTTATTTTATTCATTCACTTAACCCCAAAATTTTAAAACCACACCCGAGCAAACGCAACTCTAGAAAATGTGTTCTTAAGCAATTATCTGCGCTGCAATTCCATCGGTGCCCTTAGATTTCAATTTCGAGCACTGGTTCAAAAATTAGAAAACTCCGCTCATTCGTTCACTGAACGTACCTGAGCTAAACTTCAAAAAATGATTCCGGGCACACCGGGCCTCGGAATCAGGTGTCGTCAGAAACTATGCTCTTGTAAAATTCCAAAGAAAATTAAGGATAAATTTTCCTTGAAATTTCTAGATCTTTAAAATACTCCCACCTCAGGGCTTTACGTTCCCATAAAGCTTCAACACAAACTAGGGATACAAAAGTGGTAATGAGCACGCATCTGAGCCTTCTGCTCCCATGAGCTCACCTGGAGGTTCCCGTAATGCTAGTGAAAGTGCACCCGAGGAATCGACCGTCCTAATAGGATCCGCTCCTGTCGTTCCTCAATCCCCACTGGAACCTCCGTGAGGGTCACCCCATCGCCCAAGTTCATATCCTCATGGTCGATGAAAAGCGAACGGTTGATCTCGTATCTCCTCAGTTGAGATACATAGAAGTAGTTGTGCACTTGGTGCAACTGAGGTGGGTGGGTAATGCAGTAAACCACCTCTCCTACCCTGATGAGGACCTAGAAAGGTCCGTTGAACCTCTAAGATAACTTTTTGCCTCGGCCACATCTCTGTAACTCACGTCAAGGTGAGACACGTAGGGAAACGTGGTTGCCATCCTCAAAATCTAGTGGTCTCTGCCTCCTATCAGCACAATACTTTTTGCCGGCTCTGAGCTGTCCTCATCCGCTCTTGGAGGACTTGGACCTTTCTGGTCCTACAAGAGCTGCAGAGATTTCTGCTTTTCCGATAAGATAAATCTGGTCGCATCCCCTGGATGAACCATTTTCTTCACCTAATACAGTCAATCCCGACATGGATGATACTAATTCATACCATGGATAACGTCGTAAGGCCTCGACGCTACTACCAAGAGATCCAACCGTTACTCTCGTCTCCAAGGGTTGAGCCACACTGTTAGCATCAGTGTGTGGTCACTGGGTCTCCTCTATTAGGTATCTCAAAGTGAGGGTCAAGTCAATTGTTTTTAAACCAGAACCTCTTAGTAAAAAAATAAAGAGAAGACGGGAAGGTAAACGCCACAAGAATGGTGTCTTTTATTACTGCAGCTCAAAGTAAAAAGACACAAATAATCTACAAACAAACATCAACAAAGCTAGAAGAAACATAAACAAAAGTCTCCAGGCCTGGAGCTAGTCCCGCTCCAATCCATCTGCTCCCAGAGCTCCATGATCATAGGCCTCAGCTGCCTGAAGCTGAGCTCTCCCATGTCCACCTATTCCCCATGGTCGGGGTGGAACTCTTAGTGGTTGTGGTATGTAAAGACCCGAAAAAGTCAAGGAAATTTTTTTTCTTAATTTTCTTGGAAATTTTACAAGAACGCAGTTTCTAACGGCACCTAATTCTGAGGCCCGGTGTGCCCAGAACCTTATTCCAAAGTTTATCTCTGGTACGTTCAATGAACGAACGAGCGGGTTATTTCTAACTTTTGAACCGGTGCTCAGAATCAAATTTTGAGGGCACCGATGGAATCGCAGAGCCGGTATTTTCTTAGAAACATCTTTTCCAGAGTTGCATTTGCTCAGGTGTGGTTTTTAATTTTTGGGGTTAAGTTAAGAAATAAAATAAAAGTGGTACAACCGATTTTTATTTTATTTTGATTAACTTAAATTAAGTGGATGATGTGGGACCCACAATACCCTACCCACTAAGTAGGATATTGGTGAGGTGGGGCCCAAACGAGCCCGACCATTTCTTTTCTTCATAAACCCCACTTCTTTAATTAAGTAACTCACCTGAACCCCCTATTAATGAAGTCAACCCTTGCGTTTATTCTAGTTAAGAAAAACCTCATTAATGTGGCGGTTTAAACGTTGCAATTAATTCACTTAATTGTTTCCTTCGTTTTTGAATTATAAAATGCAAGGATTGTGAAATAAAAATAAGACAACTCTTATTTTTATTAAGCTGGTGGTGTTGTGAGGCTAGGGAGATTTCACTCAGGCTCTTTAATATCTTCTCTTCCTCGACAAAGAATGCGAAGAACGCGAAAAACACGAAGAACGTGAAGAACGCGATGAACGCAAAGAATGCCAAATCCTCGGAGATCGACTACGCGACGCTTCATCCATGATGCTTCTTCCGCGATGCTTCTTCCGGGATGTGATGATCCCCCTTCCGTGACGCCTTCTTCCGCAACGTGCTTTTCTGCGACGAACCCTCGCTCAATGAATTCGACGAGGTAGGGGTTTTGATTCAATTTAATCTATCTGATTTATATCATCGGAATGTGTTTAAAAATTTGTCTGAAGCCTTTTTAAACCGCTAACGTGGTGGGTGCGGACCAACGAACAAGGCTGAACCCACCGTCTCTTCATTCTTGGTGTGTGGATCGGCGGGCGATGATAAAGCAGGTCGCACTGGCGTTTTGAGATCTTCGAAGTGAAGAACAGGTACCGAGAGGGCCGTTGGTGAAGACGACAGAAAAATCTGACCACCAGTGCCCGTCCGGTGGTCCGCGGAACGTTCCGTCGGCGTGCCGCCGGGAAGGGCCACTGGTCCCGCGACCGCATGGGATCGAGGGAGGTGGGACGGGGCGGTATGCCGCGTCCGTTGACAAATAGTGGCCCCCCGTGGGGTCGTGGTCCCCCCCCCCCCCCCCCGCGTCTCTCCGCTCGGCCGAAACGTCCGAGCCAGCTGCACTGGGCCTGCTGCCCAGGCCCGGCTGCCAGGTCGGGCCAACCCAGGGGGTACCAGGCCGGGTCGGAACGGGCCCGAACCCCCCATTACCAGATGTTTTCGGTCTGTTTCCCATAACATGGGCTACGGACCTCTGATCGATGCACCGTCAGTTGCGTAGAGATCCTTGGATCGAGATGGTCGTTTAGGTTTATTACACTCATGGTTTTGAAGTACTTTGGGTTCAGCCGGGTTGGTTCGTACACGAAACCAACCGGGCCCTCAGAGCGGAAACACTTATAACTTGAACTCCGGACGTCCGTTTGATGTGCCGTCGACTTTGATAGATTCCTCTTAGTGAGACGGACCTTTTGGCTTACTCCGCTCAAGGTTTGGACACAGTTGGAGTAAGGTCGGGTTGGGTTTGACTTAAAAACCAATCGGGCCCCTAGAACGAAAAATCCAATAACTCTTAGACAGGGCGTCCGTTTGACGCGCCGTCTGTGACGTTGAGTTCTTGTTGACGATACAGAACTTTTGGATACATCAACTCCGGACTATGTGTCAGTTGATGTATCAGACCCTCAGATCGGGGAGCGGACCCTCCCGAATGGGCTTGCTGTGTGCGGGAACCCTAGAGCTGGCTGCGACTACGATGACGATGAAGACTGTACAGAAATATTCCATGCATTCGACGGCGACGACTACAACACTCAGCGATCCTACGTGCATCAGTGCTACCGATTCTATGTGGGTCAGCGCTCAGTGGTCCAATGTGGGCCAGCGCCTACAGATCATGTGTGGGTCCGATCCTGTGTGGGTCATTGCGGGGGTTAGTTGCCTAACGATCCTTTGTGGGTCATTACGGGGGTTAGTACCTATCGATCAAGTGTGGGTCCGACGGCTTAGATGAATCAGTGGCTATATCTGATCATCTCTATCGTTATACGATGAAGTATAAATGTGTGAGATGAATCTTGTTTTTCTTTCCTATTTGGATCATGTTGTGCTATCCTATGCGGACGTGATCAAACTTGGGCTCGGATGTTGGAGCCAAATGAGAATTGGTGACTTAGGTATATGCATGGGAATATACCTAAGTAGTGTTGGATGTTACTTCTTGATGGTATCTTTCCTTTGTGGATTCTGGGAGGCCTTCGGGAGTCTTAGGGTCCCTACTGAGTAGATTATACTCACCCATGCATGGGTTATGCCCGCACTATGTTGTGTTGGTTGAAAATGACGGACAACGCTGATCGTGGTTGAGGCACCATGAGCAGATTGGTACCCGTAGGTGGACCACTGGGCGGGACGTACTCAGAGCGGACGGCTGGACCCGAGGAGATGTGGATGCTATCTATACCCACCCTTCAAGTGGGACTTTCAGTGGACGGCTCGAGGCTGCAGCTTTACTTTTAGTTGTTGTTTTCCCTTTCCAGTAGTACTTTACTTTCAGTTTGGGTTTGTATTCTGGCCCACATACTTTTTCTGCACTTACCGTTGTACCCAGTTTTTACTTAGTGTTTACTTATGTTTGCTTGCTCTGTGGTGTTTGTTTACTTTACAAAGGAAATTCCTTCCCTTTTTACTGGGAAATTCACCTTGGTGCTAGTCGCCAGACCCTGGCCTATGGAAGGCGGGCTTGGGCTAGTCATGGCACTGGCCCCGAGGACGGGTCGTGACAAATTGGTATCAGAGGAGTTCGGTTCTACCGCAGAACTCAGTACTCTGATCTTTTTCTATGTGAATCAATAGTGTTAATAGTATTGAGTGTGGTTATCAGTCCAGGGAGTCCATTGTTGGTGTGGCGGCCGACGTATCCGTACACTAGGACCCTGACTTCTGATTCCGACTTAATGCATGAAAACATTGATCGCATGTGTGTTTCAATTTTTCTTTGTGATTGCGTGTGTCATCTCACCAGGTATAATGTTCTGACCGTGGCGCACCTGTCTCTTTTTAGGATGGCCCCATGATGGCAGCCAGCTAGGGTTCCGAGCGTTGTGCGTGACGACAGCCCACCAAGCGACGAGGCCTTGGTACAGAGCCATTTGACACTAAAGGCACCGGCGGTACCTCTACCGGCCGAGCCAATGATGCTACCAGCCCTAGCCACTGACGATGCACGTCACGTTAGTGAACTACACGAGTTTCAGTGCTGGAGACCACCCAGGTTCCGCGGGGAGACGGATCCTCATGTAGTCGTGGATTGGATGGAGGCATTTGTGTGAGTTTTCAGGTTAGTGAGGACACCAGCGGACCTCATGGTGATCCTCGCAGCGAGCGTACTGCACGCAGCAGCAGGTAGATGGTGGAGCTTGATGCTCCAGGTGCACGACGAGGCATCTCTCCTCTGGACGGACTTTGAGAGCCTCTTCCACTCGGAGTTCGTTCCAGCCACACTCCGTGCGGTGTGCATCTAGGAGCTTCTACAGCTGCGGCAGTGAAGCTTGACGGTCGCCCAGTACTCGGCGAGATTTACCGATCTCTCACGCTACTCGACAGACATGATACGGGACCCATTCTTCTGGGCTCGGACCTTTGAGAACGGATTGAGGAATGAGATCAGGGAATCACTGATCTCCCTCATAATTCCGACTCAGGCAGGGGTACTGGAGAGAGCCCTTTTGATCGATAGCTTCCCTGCTGAGCCTTCATCAGCAGCGAGACCTACCGCAGGGTGGTACGTAGCAGATTCTTCTGCAGCTGGCAGTCGACGAATGATTCATGGGCCCAGGCAGAGGTAGAGGGTCGACCGTGGCCGTCCGCAGGGAGCAGGCAGACGAGGAAGAGGAGCTGGCCGAGCAGCAGGTGGTGGGCGACGCTTTGAGGCTCTACCACCACCACCACCAGGAGGTCCACCCTGACCACAGGGAGCTGGCGGGAAGAGACAGGCTCAGCTTCAGGAAGCGGAGTCCTACGACCACAGTGCGCCCAAGATGATTCGAGGTACTATCTGTGTCTATTCCAACCTTTCTGCAGTTCTTATAGACACACAAAGGAGTCATTCTTTCATAGCTGCTGCCCTTTTTTGGAGCTCGGAGATTCTGATGGAGCCGTTGGCTCGATCCTTATGGCTAGAGACTCCTACGAGAGATGACTCGATGATTACACACTAGTTCCAGAAGTGTGAGCTTACTCTAGTAGGCAAGAGCTTCGGTTGGGATCTTCTTGTAGTGGTGTTGAGGCCTTACGACGTCATCTTGGGCATGGATTCGTTTTCTACAGTCCATGCTCAGATTGACTGTATTAGGCGCAAGGTGTGATGTGTATGCATCGACGGGAGCAGGTTCACCTTCACCGGTGAGAAGGTAGCCTTCACAGCACAGGATGGACTCACGCAGAGGAGAGGACAACCCATCACTCATCAGTTGGCTAGCCTCATCCTAGGAACAGTTGATGTGTGGAGTCCTAGTTTTCCTGTAGTGGTGGATCAGTATGCGGACGTTTTCCCCAACGATGTTCCAGGACTACCTCCTCGCAGAGAGGTAGACTTTTATATTGACATGTACCTCAGGATAGCCCTGATATCTACTCCAGCATATCGGATGGCCCCCACAGAGCTTCAAGAGCTAAGGGTACAGTTGGAGGACTTGTAGGTAAAGGGATTCATCCGACCCAGTTTTTCACCCTGGGCTTCCCCGATATTGTTCGCCAAGAAGGCGGACGAGAGCTTGCAACTTTGTGTCGAATAATGTCGCCTGAACCAGGTGACCGTGTGGAACAAGTATTTTCTACCAAGGATTGACAACCTCTTCGATCATCTCAAGGGAGCACGGTGGTTCTTGAAGATAGACCCCAGGTCAGTCTATCACCTGCTCAGAGTTCGGGACGAGGATGTGCAGAAGACGGCCTTCAGGTGTCGGTATGGCCACTATGTGCAGAAGACGGCCTACCACTTGCGGCATATACTTGACACACTCCGAGAGCACCAGCTTTATGGAAAGCTCTCGAAGTGTCAGTTCTGGATACGTGAGATCCACTTCTTGGGACACAGCATCTCTGATGTGGTAGTTGCGGTGGATCAGGCGAAGATTGAGGCAGTGCTAGCTTGGGAGCCACCCAAGAGCATGACGGAGGTGGGGAGTTTCTTGGGACTAGCTGGGTACTATCGGAGATTTGTGCCAAACTTTTCCAGAGTTACGGCACCACTCTAATCTTTGATAAAGAAGGGAAAACCCTTTGTGTGGTCAGACAGGTGTCAACAGAGCTTCCAGGAGCTGAGATAGAGATTGAACAGCGCACCAATATTGAGGCTACTAGAGGAGGGAGTTGGGTATGTAGTTTACTACGATGCATCAGGGACCGAACTCAGATGTGTCATGATGTAGGAGCGGGCAGTGATAGCCTATGGATCACACTAGTTGAAGCCGCATCAGTAGAACTATGCTACCCATGACTTGGAGTTAGCAGCAGTGGTCTTCGCTCTGAAGATGTGGCGACACTATCTGATGGGCGAGCGCTTTACAGTCTATTCTGACCATCAGAGTCTCAGGTACGTCTTCTCGCAAAAGGACCTAAACCTAAGATAGTGGTGATGGCTTGAGTTCCTCCAGGACTATGACTTTGAGATAGTCTATACTCCTGGAAAGGGGAACGTAGTAGCTGATGCTCTCAGTAGGAGGACGGATATTCAACTACTTGGGGAGGCGACAAAGCAGCTAGCCGCTTTGCAGATATCCTTTGTGGATAGAGATGGAGCAGCCTTCCCTCAGTCACTCACAGTCACTCCTCCACTACTGCAGCAGGTCAGAGAGGCACAGCGTGGGGACGCCGACTGTGAGACGTGGCGTGCACAGATATCCTTAGGACATGCACCTGATGGTTTCTCTGTAGGAGGAGAGCACGACGTCCTCTTCAGAGGATGTACCTTGGTACCCGTTGCTTTACAGGAGGAGGTGCTGAGAGAGTTTCACATTTCCCATTTGGCGGTACATCCTGGCGTGGAGAAGATGTACTAGGATCTCAGAAGACAACACTGGTGGCCGGGCATGAACAAGGTTGTGGTGGAGTTCGTTTCTCGATGCCTCACCTGCCAACAGGTGAAGGCAAAGCACCAGGTACCAGCAGGCTTGGTACAGCCCTTGGAGGTCCCGCAGTGGAAGTGGGATGGAATATCTATGGACTTCGTGACTGGACATCTATTCACTTCTAGAGGTCATGACTCCATTTGGGTGATTTTTGACCGACTCACCAAGTCGGCACACTTCTTACCCATCAGAGAGAAGGGCTCAGTGGAGAGCTTGGGACATCTCTACATTCAGGAGATTGTACGACTTCATGGTGTGCCATCATCTATCATCTCCGATCGAGATTCTCGCTTTACTTCCCGACTTTGGAAGGGGTTGTAGGATGTGTTCGGGATGCAGCTACGTCAGAGCACCGCCTTTCTCCCTCAGACAAATGGTCAGACAGAGAGGACCATTCAGACTCTCGAGGACATGCTCCGTGCATGTTTCCTCGACTTTGGTTGCAGCTGGGAGGACCACCAACCCTTGGTGGAGTTCGCATCCAACAATAGCTACCACACCACCATCGGGATGGAACCATATGAGGCATTGTACGACCGACCTTACAGATCACCTCTGTGCTGGACAGACCCTGGGGAGTCAGCACTTGTAGGACCAGAGATAGTCCAGGCCACGACAGAGAAAGTCCAGGTCATCCCGGAGCAGATGAGGACAGCTCAGAGCCGGCATAAGTCTTATGCTGATAGGAGGCGGAGGCCACTAGAGTTTGAGTAAGGCGACCATGTCTTCTTGGGGGTCTCACCTCAATGTGGATTACGGAGATTTGGTCGAGGCGGCAAATTATCTCCATGATTAATCGGACCTTTCTAGGTCCTCCGCAGGATAGGTGAGGTGGCTTATCACCTGGCTCTACCACCTCAGTTGCACCGGGTGCATGACTTCTCCCATGTATCCCAGCTGAGGAGATATGTGCACGGCCCGATGCATATCATTGACCATGGGGAGCTGGACATTGATGATGGGGCGACTTTTGAGGAGGTCTCGGTGGAGGTCGAGGATCGACAGGAGCGGGTCCTACGTGAATGGTCGATTCCTCTAGTGCGCATCAGATGGCAGCACGGGAACCTCCAAGAGAGCACTTAGTAGCGGGAGGCTCAGATATGTGCTCAGTACGCACATATTTTTCCCTAGTTTTTTTTATGTATCTTTACAGGGACGTAAAGCCCTGAGGTGGGAGTGATGTAAAGACCCGAAAAATTCAAGGAATTTTTTTTTCTTAATTTTCTTGGAAATTTTACAAGAACACAGTTTCTAATGGAACCTAATTCCTCGGCCCGGTGTGCCCTGAATCTTTTTCTGAAGTTTAACTCAGGTACGTTCATTGAACGAATGAGTGGGTTTTTCTAACTTTTGAACCGGTGCTCAGAATAAAATTATGCGGGCACTGATGGAATCGCAACACCGGTATTTGCATAGAAACATCTTTTCCGGAGTTTCGTTTGCTCGGGTGTGGTTTTTAATTTTTGGGGATAAGTTAAGAAATAAAATAAAAGTGGTACAACCAATTTTTATTTTATTTTTCTTAACTTAAGTTAAGTGGATGATGTGGGACCCACAATATCCTACCCACTTGTTAGGATATTTGTGAGGTGGGGCCCACACGAGCCCCACCATTTCTTTTCTTCATAAACCCCCCCCCCCCCTCCTTTAATTAAGTAACACACCCACACCCCCTATTAATGAAGTCAACCCTTGCGTTTATTCTAGTTAAGAAACGCCTCATTAATGTTGGGGTTTAAGTGTTGCAATTAATTCACTTAACTGTTTCCTTTGTTTTTGAATATTAAAATGCAAGGCTTGTGAAATAAAAATAAGACAACTATTATTTTTATTAGGCTGGTGGTGTTGTGAGGTTAGGGAGATTTCACTCAGGCTCTTAAAGATCTTCTCTTCCTCGATGAAGAACACGAAGATCACAAAGAACACAAAGAACGCCAAATCCCCAGAGATCGACTACACGATGCTTCTTCCGCGATGCTTCTTCCACGATGCTTCTTCCGTGATGCTTCTTTAGCGACGCTTCTTCCGTGACATTCCTTCTCCACGACACGACGATCCCCCTTCCGCGACACCTTCTTCCACAACGTGCTTTTCCGCGATGAACCCTCGTTCAACGAATTCGACGAGGGAGGGGTTTTTATTCAATTTAATCTATGTGATTTATATGATCGACATGTGTTTAAAAATTTGTCAGAATCCTTTTTAAACCGCTAACGTTGTTGGTGCGGACCAATGAACAAGTCCGAACCCACCGTCTCTTCGTTCTTGGTGTGCAGATCGGCGGGCGATGATAAAGAAGGTCGCACGGGCGTTTTGAGGTCTTCACAGTGAAGAACCGGTCCCGAGAGGGCCGTTGGAGAAGACGGAAGGAAAATCCGACGACCGGAGCCCGTCCGGTGGTCCAAGGAACGTCCCGCCGGTGGCCGAAGGCGGCAGTGCCCGGCACGCCGTCGGGAAGGGCCGCTAGTCCCGCGACCACGCAGGATCGAGGGAGGCGGGATCTGGCGCTATGCCACGTCCGTTGACAAGGAGCGACCCCCTCGTGGGGCCGCGGTTACAAACAAGCAAGGGGCAGCCCACCCCCCCCCCCCCCCGCGTCTCTCCGCTCGTCCGAAACGACCGAGCCAGCTAGCTACCGCCAGCGCGCCTGGACAGCTGCCCAGGCCACGCCCAAGCAGGCCAGACCCGGACCCAGGTTGGGTCGACCTGTTTCGGGCCGACCCAAGGGGTATCGGGCCGGGTCGGACTGGGCCCGAACCCCCTAATACCGGACTTTTTTAGTCTGTTTCCCATACCATGTGATATGGACCTCCGATCGATGCACTGTCAGTTGCGTAGCGATTCATGGATCAAAACGGTTGTTTCGGTATATTACACTCAAGGTTTCGAAGTACTTTGGGTTCGGCCGGGTTGGTTCGTACACGAAACCAACCGGGCCCTCGGAGCGGAAATGCTTATAACTTGAACTTCGGACGTCCGTTTGACGTGCTGTCGACTTTGATGGATTCCTCGTAGTGAGACGGACCTTTTGGCTTACTCCGCTCGAGGTTTGGATGCAGTTGGAGTACGATCGGGTTGGTTTTGACTTAAAAACCAACTGGGCCCCTAGAACAAAAATTCCAATAACTCTCAGACCGGGCGTCCGTTTGACGCACCGTCTATGACGTTGAGTTCCTATTGACGATACGGAACTTTTGGATACATCAACTTCGGACTATGTGTTAGTTGTTGTATCAGCCCCTCGGCTTGTGGAGTAGTCCCTCCCGAACGAGCTTGTTGTGTGCGGGAACCCTAGAGCTAGCTGCGACTGCGACGACGATGGCGACTATACAGAAATCCTCAGTGGATTAGATGGTGACGACTACAGCACTCAGCGATCCTACGTGGATTAGTGCAACCGATCCTATGTGGGACAGCGCTCAGTGGTCTTGTGTGGGCCAGCGCCTACAGATCCTATGTGGGTCCGATCTTGTGTGGGTCATTGCGGGGGTTAGTTACCTATCGATCCTGTGTGGGTCATATCCTGTGTGGGTCATTGCGGGGGTTAGTTACCTATCGATACTTTTTGGTTCATTGCGGGGGTTAGTACCTATCGATCCTGTGTGGGTCTGACGACTTAGATGAATCAGTGGCTATATCTGATCATCTCTATCGTTATACAAAGAATTATACCTGTGTGAGCTGAATCTTATTTTGCTTTCCTATGTAGATTGTGTTGTTCTATCTTGTGCGGACGTGATCGAACATGGGCTCGGATGTTGGAGCCAAACGAGGAATTGGTGACATAGGTATATGTATGGTCATATACCTAAGCAGTGTTGGATGTTACTTTGTGATGGTATCTTTCCTCTGTGGATTATCCTTTGTGGATTCTGGGAGACCTTCAGAAGTCTCGGGGTCCCTACTGATTAGCTTATACTCACCCCTGCACGGGCTATGCCCACACTATGTTGTGTTGGTTGCAGACGACGGACAATGCTGATCGTGGTTGAGGCACGAGGAGAAGATCGGTACCCGAAGGTGGACCACTGGGCGGGACATACTCGGAGCGGACGGCTGGACCCGAGGAGCTGTAGAGGCTATCTGTACCCACCCTTCTGGTAGAACTTCCAGTGGACGGCTCGAGGCTGCGGCTTTACTTTCAGTTGATGTTTTCCCTTTCTAGTTGTACTTTACTTTCAGGCTGGGTTTGTATTCTTGCCCAATTACTTTTTCCACACTTACTGTTGCACCCAGTTTTTACTTAGTGTTTATTTCTGCTTGCTTTCTCTGTGGTGTTTGTTTACTTTACAAAGGCATTGCCTTCCCTTTTTACCGAGAAATTTTCCTTGGTGCTAGTCGCCACCCCCTGGCCTATGGAAGATGGGCTTGGGGTAGTCACGGTATGGCCCCCGAGGACGGGTCGTGACAGGTAGCAACACTTCGAAGTGTCGTCCACCTCCAACTGCACGGCCAGCTCCCCTGCCACGGTCTCCTGCTCCATGCGGTCTGCCTCGATCGAACCTCAGCCTCTGCCTGGGAGGTCCTTCATTCATCTTCTGGTCATCTGTATGGCGGGTCGGACAGTCACGAGCCATGTGACCAACCCCGCGGTAGGAGTAACACTGTCCGCTCATTATAAGTCGTTGTCCACCCCGGGTCCCTCACACAAACGATCCTGTGTCATGCGGTCGACCACCTGTAGGTCAAGTCCTCTTGTACCTCCGCATCATCTGTCTACTGCCCACTGCAGAAGACTCTGTCGCATGCCGGCTAGTGGTGGGTCATGCTGCTGGAGACTTCCCAACAAGAAAACTCTCCACTAAGAGGGCTCTCTCCAACACCCCTTTCTGTGTCGGAATGTTGTGAGAAACAACTGAAGCTATGATCTCTCTCCTGAGCCCCTGCTCGAAGGTTCAGGCCCTGAAGAATGGGTCCCGTACCATGTCCGTGGAATTGTGTGAGAGATCGGTAAACCTCGCTGCTTACTGGGCTACTGTCATGTTGCCCTACCGTAGCTGGAGTAGTTCTTGGATGCGCAATGCACGGAGGGTGGCTCGGACGAACTCTAAGTGGAAAAGGCTCTCAAAGTCCGTCCAAAGGAGAGATGCCTCGTCGTGCACATGGAGCATCAGGCTCCACCATCTGCCTGCTGGTGCATGCAGGAGGCTCGCTGCAAGGACCACCATAAGGTCAGCTGGTGTCCCTACCAAACGAAAAACTCAAACAACTGCCTCCATCCAATCCTCGACTGCCTGAGGGTCCATCTCCCTGCGGAACCTGGGTGGTCGCTGACGCTGAAACTCATGTAGTGCACTAAGGATACGTGCACCATAAGCGGTTGTGGCTGGTAGCACCAGTGGCTCGGCGGGTAGAGGTACCACTGGTGCCTCTACTATCAAAGGGCCATGTACCGAGGCCTCGTCGCTCGGTGGGCTGTCATCCCACACAATGATCAGAACCCTAGTTGGCTGCCATCGTGGGGCCATCCTGAAAAGAAACAGGTGTTCCATGGTCAATACAGTATACCTAGTGAAATGACACAAAGAAATCACAAATAAAACTTTTAAAACACACATGCAATCAATGTTTTTGTGTATTGAGTCGGAAATCAGAATTCAGGGTCCTAATGTACGGATACGTCGGTCGCCGCACCAACACTGGACTCACTGGACTGATAACCACACTCAATACCCTTAACACTATTTCTTCACATAGAAGAAGGATCAGAGACCTGAGTTCTGCGGTAGAATCGAACTCCTCTGATACCAATTTGTCACAACCCATCCTTGGGGCTCGTGCCATGACTACCCCAAGCCCACCTCCCATAGGCCCGGGGCTCGCGACTTGCACCAAAGGCATAAATCTCGATAACTGGTAAGGAATTTCCTTTATAAAAGTAAACAAAACACCGCAGAGTACAAGAGGAAGTACAACAATAAGTAAAACTGAAACAAGCTGTACTGAAAGTAAAGGGGGCCGGAAATACAAGCCCAACTGTAAGGTACAAGGAAAAAGATAAAACAGCCGGAAGGTGACAAGCAGCTCATGGATCGTCCACCAAGGATCCTACCTGAAGGGTAGGAACAGATAGCACAACTCATGGATCGTCCACCACGAATTCTACCTGAAGGGTAGGTACAGATAGCCTCCACAACGTTGTCGCCCATCAACCTCCTCTGAGTGTCACCTCGTCGTGAAGTCCACCACTGAATAATGTCTCATCGTGAGGTCCACCTATGGGTACCGTCCAGTCCTCGAACAGTCGGCCTCTGTCTGCGCTACCCGTCGTCTACAACCAACACAACGAGGTGCGGGCATAGCCCTTGCAAGGGTGAGTAAAACGATACTCAGTAGGGACCCCGAGACCCTCAAGGTCTCACTAAATCCAACAAGGATAACCACAAATAAGATCTCAACAGATAACCTCTACTTAAGTATATTCCCATACATATACCCAAGTTATAAAGTAACTCATCTCAATCATGAGGAAACACAAAGATTATGAAATCAATGGATAACCACCACCCAGGTATATGCCCATACATATACCTAAGTTATCAAGTGACCCATCTCAATCATGAGGAAACACAAACATTATAGACGCAGCTCAAAATAGGATTTAATCATGAAGTCGAAACCACGACTGTTGGAGAACTCCTCCTCTGTTGAGTACAGTGGGCCTGCCGCTAAGACAAAGCGGGCCCTACTAACCTTGGACTACTGGAGAACTCCTCCTCTGTCGAGGACAGTGGGCCTGCTGCTATAACCAAGCGCGCCCCACTAACCTTGGACATTTATAGTACTCCACATGTCGAGTATTGTGGGACTAAGACTACAACCAAGCGCTTCCCACCATGGGTCTACTGCTACAACCAAGTGCTCCCCCTCATAGGCTCCAGAGTTACTCCTTCTGTTGAGTACCATGGGTCTTCCGCTACAACCAAGCGCTCCTCCGTCGTGGGTCTACTACTACAACCAAGCACTACCCTTCATAGCCTCCATTAGTACGCCTTTTGTTGAGTACCGTGGGTCTGCCGCTACAACCAAGCGCTCCTCCACCGTGGGTCTGCAGCTACAACCAAGCGCTCCTCACTGGGGTATCTGAAACACACCGAGATGATAGATCAGCAGTCGTCAAGTCTCAGCTAGCTACTAGGTCTCTGCACTCTACTAGCTCGTCACCGGGAGGGTCCGCTCCATGAGCTACTGTTTGATAATCCATGTATCAAAAATTCCCACAAAGAAGTATCTCAAAGATCCGCCTTGTCATAGGGGTCTCAACGCAACAGACGTCGCATCAATCGGATGTCCGGTCTGTGAGTTACTAGCATTTTCATCCCAGGGGCCCGGTTGGTTTCGTGTGAGAACCAACCTGGCCGTATCTCATCTGTACCCCGAACTATCATAGGTTTTACTCATAGGGACCGTTTCTCCACGTGATCACCAACGCAGCTGACGGTTCGTCAAACGGATGTCCGGTCTAAAAGTTATCAGCTTTTCCGTTCCAGGGGCCCGGTTGGATTTCAGGTACAATCCAACCCGGCCACTATCCATCTACAAGAAAAACATAGGATAAGCATGCCAAATGTTTTGTCTCATCAATAGGAATTCATCAAAGTTGACAGCACGTCAATCGGATGTCCGAAGTTCAAGTTATAAGTGTTTCCGCACCGAGGGCCCGGTTGGTTTCGTGTTCGAACCAACCCGGCCATACCCAAAGTTCTCCGAAACCCTAAGTGTAATATACTGAAACGACCGTCTCGATCTAAGGATTGCATCGTAACTGACAGTGCATCGATCGGAGTTCTGTATCACAAGATATGGGCATTTGAACGAAAACTGCCTGAAAATAGGGGTTTCGGGCCCGGTCTGACCTGGCCCGATACCCCCCCCCCCCCGGGTCCGGCCCATTAGGGCATGCCCGGCCCGGCCTGGCCCTGGCGCGGCTCGGCGCTCGCATGGCCAGCGGGTGCGGGGGGGTTACGACCCCCTGCGGTCGACGAAATCGGCGCGGCATTAAGCCGCGCCGCTCAGCTACCGGAACGGCTAAGCCATTCTGGTTTGCCTGCCACCACGGCTCAGCCATGGCAGTTCTGTTCCGGCGGCGTGCCGCTGCCACTAGTCTCCGGCACCATCGCCGCCTTCCGCGTACTACCAGACGCGCTCCGGTGGTCCGTTTTGATCACCTCTTTCACCAACGGTCCTCCTGGGATCCGACCTTCACTGCGAAGGATTGAAATTGGCTTTACGACCCCATTTGTCTTCGTTGGTCAATCTGCGCACAACGATCAAATGATCAAACTGCAATCTCTTCGTGGTTTTCTGGCATGGCGCGATGGCACCGCGGCTTTTTTGACTTCAACGGCGCGGCGCGACGGCGCCGCGTTTCTTCGCCCTTTTCTCATAGTTTTCGCTCGGTGCAACAGCACCGTGCTGCCTTTCACGTGCCACAACAAATTCAAACAAACAAGGGGGAGGAGGGTCGGCCGTGTTCGTGCGGTCCGACCTCCTCCCGTTATTACGATAACAGGAATCCCAATATGAAACGAAGAATGGAGACGATGAGATCATGAACAACAATAAAATAAACCCCTACCTCAAGCATTGTCGTCGAATGAGGTTTGTCGCAGAAAGGGACGTCGCGGAATTGATCGTCGAGGAAGAAGAGGATAGTTGGCGTTTGTTGATATCCGAGGAAGGCGTCTTTTGCCGTCGTCCGTCGTCGGAGGTCGACATTCCTCGTCGGCGGCGGTGCGTTCTTCGGGTTTTTCGACGAAGAACGAAGAACTCCAAGACTTCCCTTTTTCTCCCCAAAAACTCAACACAACAACCCAACAATAATAAAATAAGCCACCTCTTATTTTATTACTCAAGCCTTAAGTTTGAAATTCAAAAATTGAATCAATCAATTAATTTAATTAATTGAGGAGTTTAAACCGCCCAATTAATGAGGCATTTATTATTCATTTAAAACGCAAGAGTTGACTTACATTAAAAAGGGGGGGAGCGGGTGAGTTACCTAATTAAAGGTGGGGGTTTCGTGGAAGTTAAAAAGGTGGGGCTCATGTGGGCCCCACCCCACAAATATCCTACCTAGTGGAGTAGGATATAGTGGGTCCCACTTCAACCACTTATCTTAGGTTAAACAACTTAAAATAAAATAAATTGGTTGTCCCATTTTATTTTATTCATTTACTTAACCCCAAAATTTTAAACTCACACCCGACCAAACGGAACTCCGGAAAAGGTGTTCATAAGCAATTACCAGTGCTGCAATTCCATCGATGCCCTTGGATTTCAATTCTGAGCACCAGTTCAAAAGTTAGAAAACCCTCTCATTCGTTCACTGAACGTACCCGAGCTAAACTTTGGAAAATGATTCTGGGAACACTAGTCCTCAGAATTAGGTTCCGTCAGAAACTGCACTCTTGTAAAATTCCAAAGAAAATTAAGGAAAAGTTTTCCTTGAAATTTCCAGGTCTTTACAACTAAGACCTGTCACACCTCACCTTCTCATTTGTATTGTCATTACCCCATACTGATACCTCTGCATACAGGGTAATTCTCTTACTAAAGTCATCTAGTATACCTCTTCTTTGACCATCACTACTCATGTTATGCTCCACCGTATGTACGACACAAATAGCGAAGGGAAGGAAAATAGATAAACGAGAAGAAGAAATTGGTGGTAGAGAAAATGGGGTGACCGCAAACCATAATCAATTTAACCACCACAAAAAATCGTAGAATTGAAAAAAGGTATTAGAAATTAAATTACAATAAACTCAATCAAACCACCATTCCCTCCCTTGAACAAGCACCGAGGTTAGTTCTCCATTCTTAGTGGAGTTCAGAAGGGAATAACGGTAGAAGAACACATAAAATAAAATAAATGGAAGAAATGTGGTATGAAGGGAAAAGATAAACTAATATATATTAAAACTAAAAGTAACTATTACAACAACAAAACTCCACCTTATCCCACTTTAAATGGCTATCCTTGTAAAAGGGAGAGAAGTTACAAATTTATAGGGAAATGGGTGAAGAAATATCTCTCAATTCTGTCCGCCTGATGATCACGAATTTTAGTCCCATTAAATGGCCGAATTGGGTAATGGATACTTCTAGAAAGTTGTTCCACATCAACTTCTGTGTCCCTCCACAAACTTTCAGCCTTATTGGTACACGTATCGTGGAGTTAGGAATGTTTGGGTGCGTCAAATTAAATCTGTCTTGGTGACTCTTTGTCTTCCACAACTCCAACTTCCCATGCATTTAAGTCTTTGAATCCAGCCTATTCAGACGTGGACACCTTAATGAAAGATGTTAATTAATTACTCCTCCAGCTCCATGTTTAATATCACATCCATTGGATCGGTCATCTTCGAGATAAAAGCTCATCATTAAAACCGTCCAAATCTGTACACAGTTTTCAAGGTTCGGATTATGAGTTGATTTTGAGCCTCCAAATGATTGATTGAGCTGGGACTCCAGAAGTATTAAATTCTTCCAATGATATAATAAAACCTAAAAAAATGAATTTCACAATTTGGTATAGTTTGTAAAATTATATGGCCAAAATACAGACGACAAATAAAATAGTTAAACACCAAAATTAAGCCATTTTTGCATTTGAGCTCAAAATTCCACCAAATCCTAAAAATGTGACAATTGCACATAAAATAACACTATGGTGGGTATTATAAAATTTTAATATAGTATATAATATATGAAAATTATATCTTCATCAGTTTTCATTTAAATATCCTTTGAGTTTCAAAATCCTACCCAAGCTTGGATATAACTTCTTTCCAATAACCTTATTCTTCTAGTTGGGAGATATCTACAGAAGTCACCAATGCTAGTAAATTTTCCAACATTACCTATCTATAATCAACCATGCATTGGAGGATGTATTTGAAGATGAAGAAATCATAGATGGTGTAGCCCAGCCTACTATAGAAAGGGTAGAATTTAGAATGATTTGTTATGTTAAAATCCTTGGGTTTCCTAGGATGCAACAACTTGAGTAGATTATTTCTCATGGTTATGTGGAAATAACCCATGACCGGCTCATTTTGTAAGTAGTATTATTTATTCATTTGTTCCTAAAATTGTGGGACACCATGATCTCCTTTTTCTTCTATTCGAGGGTGATTTTGTCATTATTTCTACTCAACGAGTGTCATCAGACAATTTGGGGACTCCCTAGGGGATTAAATGGGCACTACTGCTATTTTATGAGTAACATTAGTAGTTTCTTCCTTACTAAGCCTTTTTTTATTTACCGAACGCAGGGGATGAGATTTATCTCCGGTATGCAGGATGGTATCTATTAGGCATTGTGTCATTTGTGAAAATTCAAAAAATATACTTCGATGCTTCCTTAGGATTAGGGGTGTTTGGAGATCATCCTGAAGATTTTTAGAATGTTGTTATATAAGATTCTCATTCCAGATAGGGATACTAAGTGAATAGGTTAAAATTTTCCATCTGGTGATGAAGTTAGAAACCCTCTCATTTTCACATTTATTACAATTTGTGAGATTTAAATTCATAATTTTTCTTAGTGTAGAGATGAAAAAATATATTAATTTATGAATATGGTATTTCTATTCTGTAATGAATCCTATTAGAAGGCTTCTATACCAAATGAAGATTGGACCTATCAGTGTTTGTAAAAAAATCTAATATTGGTCACCTTTTGCTAATCTTAAGGGACCATCATTGGTTTGAAATGAGACAAAATGTTTGTGATATGTTATTCTGGGTCTCATGTACTATCGAAGGTTTATAAGGTATACTTACAATAATTGGGTGGGGGAATGCTTCATCCACCCATTTGGATATGGATTTTTCTGGTGTTGTATAGATGCAAGCTACCCTTCCATAGATTCCATTTGAGTATCTAGGGATTTAATGTAATTAATGAGTTATATAGTTACCATTTTATGGTCCACCTCAAATCTATAGGGATTAGAAGAGGCTTGATGAGGTGGCCCCATTTTTATATATTATTGATTTTTTATTTGGGCTATGATTGAATAATCACCCTGGAGGGGTAGATGATTTTATGTAATGGAGGTAAGTAATGATCATATTCGACTTCCTCATTTATATAGACTAGTGAACTAGATCCATAACTAACATCATTATCATATTCTTCTCTAACAGACTGATTGTCTCTTTCTTTATGAGTACAAGGGATATTCATCACTATCTGAAGATGATACCCAGTGGGAATGTGTTCCTTGGGTAGCTCCCAATTTAGTTATCTAAGATTTTATATCTAATCCCCGTATTATGATAATAATTCTCCCGTATAAGTAATTTCATTTATTCTAGTTGATGAGTGGGATGTAGCCACTCCTTTCCCTTTGACATTTTCAATGTTCCACCATAGAGGTGGAAATTCATTGTTCAGGGGTAAAAAATTCTAGATCCTCTACTGATTCCATGTATGTGAATCCTCAATTGGAGCATCCAAATTACCTTCCACTTGATGTATGGTTTCTATATTTCATCCCTCTATATTTGGGTTTTTGTCTACATTATATACTATATTTATGGTGATGATATCCACTAAGGTATATCAGGTAATGGTAGTTATCCAAATACTCTCAACATAATTGGTTGATTTTTAACCACTTGCATTAGGATCATTTCTCTGACGCTTGGACATATTTTACCTTGTCATCTTACGAACCCTATATGTTTTGATTTCCTTTTACCTAGGTTACTTCAGTACCAGTATATGATTAATGACCTTGAGGTAGTTTCCGGTTGTGTTTGTCGAACAGGCACTGAATAGAAAAATTTGTTCTTTTAGTGGGACGAACATGTGGGATGTCAAACATCGATATTTACCTCCCAATATAGAGAAGAATAATTCCCTATGTATTTATGATAATAATGAAAATTCCCCCAACAATAATTGATGTGGGATATTAGGATCCAAAATTGGAATTTTTTATTCATTTTTTTATGATTTTAGGATCCCAATTGAGGATTTCATGACACCTGAGATGAAAATTGAGATATAAATGCCCATATCCCTATGGGTTGGGGTTGATCTAGAAATGTAACTAATAACTCTAGGACCTTATCTGGGTTTAATGAACCAGGTGGTGGTGATTGAGATATAAATGTCCCCAACCCAATGGTTTTGGTTGGTTTTCATATATTGTCGATATGTCTTGAATCCTCTCAGAGGTTGATGACTTGAGGGGTGGAGGCAGTGGTAAATATTCCCCCAGCATTGTGGGTAGGGTACTCTCCTGGATATATTCTATGGAAGATACTATTGAAATCTATTTAATTTGGGTCAATTGTGCTCGTGTATGATCTAGGTGTTATGGAAACCCATGACAAGACTCATTTTCTATGGGAAACTATTGGGTTGGATGAAAATTTGTCTTAAATTTCTAAAATTATTTCCCATTATTTTTAGGGTCCCTGCTTAATGATATTTTGGCAGTCCTCTCCCTCCATTCAAGATTTATTTTCATCTTTAAAAGGGGTATTTTTTGTATTGATCAATTAGTGTTTGCATTACCCATTCCCCTAATTTCACTAATGTAAATGACATTACATGACACTGTATCTAGGGAATTATGATATTATAGGAGTGTGGTGAAGTGAAATGCTTCATAATTTCCCCATACATGGATATGGATGCCCAATGAGGCTTTGATGATCAGTTTCCAAAGAGTTGTGGAGCAATGGAAATAAGAATGTTGTAGATTTACAATATTATTTTCTAGGACCCCGACCATGGATATATCATCTAGGTCCAATATAAAACTTTCTAATTTTATGGTCTAAATGTGACCCTCATACCCTAGATAGGGGAGGTTGATATAATTCAACCTTTAATGAGTTTCCCACATATTTTGGTATACGTAAGGCATGAAATACTTCTCTATATCCTTTGGTATCTAATAGTTAGAAGTAGAAATGGTCCAGAACATGGTTCGAAGGTTGTTTCAAGTTAACTCTATCTATAATTCCATGTCATCCACCTCTTTGTCGAGGTTATATTCCTCCACCTGGTCATACCATAGAGGTTTCTTCTATGGGTATCATGTTAACAATGGTGAAGGGTTACTGATAGTTGATGGGAAACTATATATAGTTGACCCTAGTGTTTCAATCACCTCTCTATACAATGGTGTCAATGTTTTTAAAACACCTCTATATGAAGGTTTTTTGGAAAGCATATGATTTCCTTTTTTGAGGGTGATATCACCATGGGATGGTTGACCACTGCAGATGTTAGGTGTAGAGTCTTTATAATCCATCTCTATACTACCATAAATACGAATATGTAGTTAATAATCACCTTATACATAATTTTAATAGTCAAATAAACCTTGAGGTGTTGTGGATATATATCGAATATCCACAAGGATGTTGTCATTGAGCAGACTAGAGGTATGATCCTTGTTGTTTATCGTAGACAGAAAATGTTGTTCTTCCTTTTGGGGTTGTATAGGGATATGATCCTACTGCATGAAAGATTACATAATATTTTTAAAATTATCTAGTGCTTCTATAATATTATCCATCTACTAATAATCTTCTAGAGTATGCCAGTGAGATTCTATATTGTTGGTATGAATATGAGCCTACTTGTGGGTGGTTCCTGGAAAATGTTAGCAGAACCTAGATGAAAAAGTTATATGATCTTGGTTCAAATATTAATTCCAAATCAAAATATGATGATATACCTATAGAATTGTATAAGGGATATAGGGCTCATATATAGCCTCTGAAGGATGTTGGTGTAATCGCTCATAGGAAAAAGTAAGGATATGAGCCCGGATTCCGTGAGATATTATAGTATGTCGAGTAGCTTCACTGATAGGAATATGAGTCTATCAAATGGTATGTGGAACTCTCATGTAGTTATTCATGGTTGGAACAAGGTTATGAGCATGGTCCTATAGTATGTTTTTTTCTTTCTCAATAAGAATATGAGCATGTTCAAAGGCATGTGATGCTCTCACTTAGTGAGCCCTAATCGAAATGGGGATATGAACCTATTACTTTTCGTTTAGAGTATGTCACAATTCTTTTTTGATAGTAATGTGAGGTTGTACATAGGTAGTTCCTACTCTCACTTATTGATCCTTGATTGGAACAAGAATATGAGCTCGATCTTATGCCCCGTCCTTTACTAGAATAAATCGATATTCCTTCTAAATAAGAGTAAGAATGTATGATTTCTCTAGAGTATCCACATGTTCTTCTTGATCATGGTGATGTTCTAATCTGGCTTCCAAGATGTGAATATGTTCCTATATCTATATCTGTACTAGTTTCAAAATATGTTGATTGAGTTCTTCAGATTATTCGAGAATGTAAGGACACTTTACAAAAGTGTACACAAGAATGTAGGCGTACACATTTTCTATCTTCAATATGTACTGGAAGATATATCTGATTGAATTGGGGATATAATTCATCTTTGTTCCTTCTTATTCCAACATAATATGCTGATGGGCTTCATGCGTTGGGGTAGGAATATGTGTTTCTCCCATGCTTGCTGTCGGAATACACATGCATACTTGATATGAGGGGTAAGGATATAATCCTTCCCATAGGCTACCTTCGGAATATGTCAGTGGGATTATTCTATAGAAGTTTGGATAAGATCACACTCCTATTAATCTTCATATTTACACACCCATCATAACCTCCCTGGTATATGGTAATGAGTATCCAATGAGGTAATTTTTCAGGTGGTGGCCTCAACAGGAGACTAATGGGCACTGACAGGATGACACTAGTGACAATAGTGCATAGGATCCCTCCTCATTGGATTCTAAACTAGTATAGATCTATAGTTGACTCCTTGATACACCTTCTTTAGATACAAAAGGTTCTGATCATTTCTATCTAGGGATAAGCTTCCAAAGTGATTTGTAGTGGTGACGAGTTCCACTGGTTTCACTGTAACTTTTCCTGAATGAGGTGGACTCTTCGGTTTCATCATCTGGACACCCTTATATGTAGCCTCAAGGGTTGGGATCATACCATGTTAGTGTTAATACCAAAAAATTGTTTTCAACACCCAAATATTAAAATTTTACATGGTTGATTTCATTTTATGACCCGTAGGGATTACAACTATAGTTGATGTTCTAAAATAGTCACTAGATGAAGACCTGATCTTGTGTTAGGGTGTTGTCTATGAGAGAATTATTTGGTTATAAAGACAACAAGGAACAAGGTCACTGATCAGTGAATTCTTGTAAGTATTTTCAATCATATAAAAAAAGTTAACACAATTGTCCTTTCGTATTTCTAATTTAGCCATTATTCTTCGAGGACTTATCATAGTGATAATGAACTTATTTCAGGGGAGCATTGGTTACATAGGATTTTAAACTATGAATTCCATTTTTTGTAGAAGATGCAAAATAGAATGGTCTAATGCAAGGTCAACTGATCATTATCATTATTTTAGATATTCACATCAAGTTATCCATTTTTGTTTCCTTTAAAAGATGATGAATGGTGATAGTAAAATGTTCTGACAGGAGTTAGGTATTCTATCCCTTTTAAATCATGAAAGGTGTGGAATAGTAGAATTATTTCATGATGGTTTCACAATTTTCATATTCCATATAAACTCCCAATTACTCCAACATCCATAAATGGTTACAACCTTAATTTCTAAAGGTAGGAGTTCATTTTGGGTTTCAGACCCAATGACACTTAGGAGCTCACATTGGTCGAAAGTATGGGAGGTTGGTCTCATCGCACCCTTTTACGGGAAAATTATTGCCTCCTTTAGGGCACTCTTATATATTTAAGATATGATTTTGAATCTCTTTTTAATACCAATATGGAACCAGTTACCCTAACAAAATGATTAGATGTTGAATCCTTGTATGTGTAAAGTGGTATCTATTGATGAGATCATTTTTATATATCTAAGGTTATTCATTTGTTTCACATTAATTCGTAGAAATAGATAGATTCTTATATTATGAATCCATATAACTAGGCACTCTGGAGTTTACTACCATCCAGGGAGGTGATTGATATTTCAAGTATAGGACTTCACCTTTATCATTCATCTTGTGTATCTTGTTTATAATAGGAATAAAACACCACATAGTTCCTTTAATACATTCATTTTAACGTTATACATAAAGAAAATATATGAGAGAACATAGGCACATAGCTTTGAGATCGATCCTTAGGAATATGTCATGTGTATCCTTCTCATAAAAGAAAAAAAATTCATCATAGTTCATTTCTCCCTCAACCAACTGATGTACAGTGAAAGATAATTACTTCCTATGGTGGTTACTTACCTAAGGATTACCGATGTGGTAGTGCCTTCAGAACCTACCACAATATGGATTACCTTATATGGGTACAATCATATCATGCCACAGAATAGGGATTAAACACTGAAGTTTCCTTATTTGGGAAAATTTATGATGTGAGTGATATGATTGTTTCAAATCCATAATCACATGGGAGCCATTCTTAGTGTGAGAAACAAAGGATAGTATGTAATCATTCCAACTGCACATGGATGCATGACATAGGCACTGGGATGGCCCTTATGAGGTTTTTGATATAGATATTGAGCTTTAAAAAGGTGACTTACATATCTTGTTTATAGCAGGAATTGGAGTCTTTATAGTTAAATGGTCTTCTTTATCTGCTGATGGATGAGGAAGGATAACAGACCCATGGGAGAATTCATCCCCATGAATTAAGAATATTTTGAATATGGACAGACTTACACCAATTTGGATACTCATTAGAGCTTGGGCATTTGGATTAAATCATTTATATCTTATTTATAGTAGGAATTAGAGTCCTCAAAGTTCAATTAGTTTTTCTTGAATTTGTCTAGTAGTCATGTTTATCATGTCTTAGTGTGTCTGTCTGACATATATAAAGAGTCCTAGACATGTCCCGTTTGCCTAGAAGACATGTCCAAAGACAATCACATGATTCAGTTGACTTGTATGAAATATGTAACATGACCTGGGTGACATTTCTAGAGGACGTCTTCTGATATGAGTGACATTTTTAAATGACTTCACAAGACATGGGTGACATGTCCTAGTGGTGCCTCATGACTTGGGAGACATGTCTAGGGGACATCACAAGACTTGAGTAAAATTTCTTGAGGACATCGCATGATTAAGGATGACTTGTCTAAAGTAAGTTGTGTGAATTTTGTGATATATTTGGAGACAGTCTCATGATCTTAATGGGTTATAGATAACACATTACTCTTTTTTAAGAGAATCAATGTATCCTATCTCCACAAAAATCATTCATTTTTTTATCCTTTATTTCTTATATTCCTTAATGTTTTTAAAGTGTTAGTTTATTGGGATTCAATGTAAATCAATTTGACATGTGGGAAATCCATTTCATTGTATGGACAATGCACTGGAAGTACATCGCATCATCACTATGGTGATCACGCAATGTGTATATTAATGTCATGTGATCTCTTAGTTAATTCCCCATATTTTACCAAGTGAACACCCTTTTAATGGAGTGTTTTTATGCTCTAATAATTCATCTCCCATGATAGAATATTTGACATTGTGTGTGTGTTTTTCTAAGGAAATAGGGGTTTATATAGGTAGATTTGGCCCAATATATCACCACATTTCATGGGAAATATCTTGTGAATCATATTTAGGTGGGGTACAGCCTCGCATGGTCAAAATCAAGTGATCATAAGATGGTTTCATCTAATTGAATGCTTGATATCGACCAGTTATTCACATGATCAAATCCAAGACATCGCATGATTGCCGATTGTTTAGTTAGTGTCTCTCTAGACAATCGTTAATGGATTCACGATATGGCTAGGAGGATTTACATGATCTGGTGGCCTATCCATGGGAAAATACTAGACCACAACCAATTACTTCATTTTATAAAATAATAAAAATTCAAAAATATGTAAGCCTCTTACGTCACTATTTTCGTGAAAAGCTTTGGTGATGTTCAAATTGATTTTCTTATTCATCTCCATTTCACTGTGTTATTATGTTGTGCATAATGAATTTATAGTGGGATTCAAATGATCATATCTATGGGTGTCTCATTATCTCATGTAATTCCAAAGTATAGTATCTTAAAGGATTCATGTGAGAGAATAAATAAATAAAACACCAAATTTTGAAGGCACCTATGGTGGGGAGTTATGTTTTTATTCATTTGAATATTGTGATGTCCACAAGGATTCATCTGATCATCACCATTTTTATTGTGGAATCTTCAAAACCTCTTGTGGTGGATTCATGTGGTTCACATGACCAACTTTATAAAATTATTATATTTTCTTTTAAGGAATTCATGTACGAAAAATGATGTTTTATGCCTGGCATTGGGATGTAGAAAAATCTCCTTCATCAGAGATTGTTCATTAAAGGTAGCTATCATAGTGGTTGTTGAATAGTGTTGTAATGAAATCATTGGGTGTGGATCACTATGTCCAACTAGTGGATCCAGGAGTGAAGTAAGAAGGTGGAAGGTTGAAGATGATTGTGTGAGAATGATAGGACAGCCCCAATCAATTTGATTGGGTGGCTAGGATTCTATCCATATTTTTTACAGAGGAATAATTCACATTTAGGGAGCCTTCCAATATTTATTTCAGGTTTTTATATAGATTTCTTAATAAATAAATCTATGGAATCCATTCATCGATATAGTAGTGGGGTCGGTACCCACAACACCTCCTCCTATGCACTAACCAGTCGTGCCCTCCCATTGTGCGGCCCGCCTAGGTACACCTACATTCACCCCTGTTTTATCACTATAATAAATCTGGTAACCTAGATCATCATCACTCAACTAGCTGGATGGATGGATCTCAGGGTGTGGTTGAATCCATACTACCATATATTCTCATGGGTTGAGCTATTCAGAAAGTTAGCTTTGTTAGACATTTTTTTAATGGGGGAATTTATAAATACATAGAAGAATATTCTAGGTAAAATGAATACAATAAGGGAAGAAGTATATACCCTTATAATGCAAATCCAAATCCCATATTCTTCGATGATGCTACCTATGATTCTATCTTGAAAGGTATATTAGTATTTTTTATATAGTCTCTATGCGTCTCAAATATTCGATGGAAAAGTTCATGGAACACAATTATGGGTGTCAATAGGTATAATGGTCGTTGGTTTACAATGATCTTTTTATGGTCAATGAAATCAATTTTTAATCACATTACTTATGTGCTCACCTTTAATCCTCATAAATAGTTTAATAAAATTAAATATTATTATTCATTTTTTAATCTCTACATACACAACCCCCCTCCCCCTCATTAAAAGATAATTAAAAATGAAATTATCACCAAAACACTAGTTTCATCCCTAATTATTCTATATGAGTAATGGTATAAACATTATAGAAAACCAATGGCTATTTAACGGTTGATTACCGGCAATGGATCATACATAAAAATTGGGTTTTGTTTAAATATATGGTGCTATATTGATGATTTATTTCTTATTATTATAAAAAAATCAAAAAATAAAAATTAGAAAAATATAGAAAATGAATTTAAATTTTGAAACCCCTTATGGTTTTATTACAAAAATAATGATTATTTATGAGAAGTTTGAGGGGTATATAACTCAGATTATAGAGAGGAAACCTTCAATGAACTCATTGAAGACCTTAATAAGGTTATCAAACCTAATATACTTAAGGCCTTGACCAAGGAACTTAGTGAGTTATCTAAATACTTTCCTAAATTTCATTACAATTTAATAATAGAATAAATCATACCGATATATTTCCCTTTATATAATGAAGAGATGGTATGAGAGATTGAAGAATAACTATAAAATTATAATTCATTAAATAATATTTTATTGGATTTATAGAGTCACTCTATGAGTAACTGAAGATACAAGATGAACCATAAAATGTAGTTGAATACTCAAAATCTAACTTATATTCTCTAGATAACGAGGAAGAAGAAAATACCACACTTGGTGAGATGTGTTCTGAAAATAATATGGGGGAGCTCATTTTTCTTCCAATTGATGCACATAAATAATTTGGCACCATGTTTAACATTAATAATGAATCTATTTCTCAAGATAAACTATAAAACAAATCCTGACATAGAATTAAAATACGCAATGGAATATATCATTCCTTAAGAAAATAAGAAGAAGGAGGAACCCTATATTATTTTTCTAGGTCCATTTTATTGAAATAACTTCAAAAAGAAGTCAAAGATATTTTTCAATGAATAAGGGTTCTTTTATAAATATAATTTTTTTTATAAGAATGTTATATATGATAATAAAAAGTGGTTCAAATTCATAAAATGATATGCACCTTCTTAACATAGATATTCCATTGCAACTATCAAGTTGTAGGAAAAATAAATACAGAACGTTTTTGGAAGAAATCCATGTTATCTTTTAAATTTTTTTAAACATTTCATTTTTTTATTTATTAGAATGTGTAATTATTTTATTTTCCTATAAGTAAAATGGAATACTAGTGGTGGAATATCTTCTTCCAATATATCCATTGAATAATTATCAATTAGTTTCATTCTATCATACTTGTCTTGGGATTGTCCAATTCTTTTCCTAAAATTCATTAGTATTATTATGTATGAGTTACATTGATGAAAATGAAATAAGTAAGTATGGGTGAGGGTATAAATTTTATGTGTGGATAATTTTTTCATATCAACCATCAAATAGATGATTCTTTTCTATAATGTTTATAATAGTTTTTAGGCGAAATCCTCAATGATAATATTTTGTTTAAGAGTTTATTGATTTTTTAATTTTATTTCAAAAATGGGTATTTATGTATGTAAGGATAAAAAAGTGAATGATGAGATTAAATTGAAACTATTTATAAAGAGTTAGGATGATTGAAAAGGTAAGGTTATTAATTTATTAATTTTGTGAAACTGAAAATTATCATGTCAAATTTATATTCACAACTCAATATACACATAGTCAGACTTCCAAAATGTTTTAGCTACAATCCAAGCCTAAATATAATATTCAATCCAATAATACATGTTATTTATAAATAGTTAAATATTCCATGACCTGTTATCTTTTTGTATTTCCAATAATCTATGAAACCCCTATATCCATAAAATATTTCAATAATCTATGACATATTTGATGAACACATGCAACATCAATTTAACAATCGTGAAGTGTGATTTCTATCAATCAATATATATCCCTAACCAAAAATAGACCTTCAAGGGATATTTACTCAACCATAGATATGCTGAATAATTTTTTTAGGGTTTTCTATAATAGAGAATAAAATAATGGAATAATAATGGGGTAAGCAGAGAGTTACATGAATATTATTCACACATACAAATGGAATTAAAATGACACAGGCATGTGGAGAAATTAAAATAGGAATAAGGATAGGGGTACTAATTAAATTAAAACTAATTTTAGAATATAAAATATAGAACTGAATAAAAATAATGAGAATAAAATTTCATTGAGAAGTGATTATTCATTAAAAATAAATGAAATGGTAATAAATTTACAATAATTATAGTGGATACAAAATGAAGAAACCCGTAGGTAAGAATTACATTGTCAAAAAAAATAGTATGATGGATCCTATCATTCCTTAAACAAATTTTTAGTCATTATAAAGGTTACCCAATGGTTACCAAGTTCCAACCACTTCAAAAAAGGATAGGGGAAGAACCAATTTATAGCATATAAGAGAGATTTTTTTTTCATATCTAATTTTTTTCCTTTGACATCCATTGACTGTTTGACCATTTTAATGATAAATTTGGCATCCATAGTATTCTAGAGATCCTTGATTTATAAATTATTTATTTTTTCATAATTTTTATGTTAATGTGAGTTATAATGAACATGTTATGGAAAAAATAGTGGAATAGAATTGAATGTGACATTTGGGGTATATCATAACTTCATGATAATTATATTCTACATAACATATAATATTGTCTAAATAAATGAACCAAATTTTTAATAAATATCTCATTAAACATAAATTATTAATTTTTGGATTTAATTGTCAATTTTTTAGCATTTTTTCATTAATGAAATCAATTTTCATGTCATGTCTTGGATTATAACACACATCCATAATAAATAATCTCTCATTTATTGTATCCTTATACTAACTTAATGATTGAATTTTTTATTTATTTTTTTAGAGATTTTTGGTATAGAATTATATTTCAATGGATTCTATAATCATCATATTTATAGTTTTAAATCAAAATTTATGACTCATTTACTGATGTTTTGTAAATTCTATCTGGCCAAATATTTTCCAAATTGTATGATTCATTTTGGAATCATAAATTTTTTATTTATCACTTAGTATAATTTAATAAATTATATATGAATTAACAATAAATCCATTAAATAAATTTAAATAACAAATAAAACATTAAATTTTATAGTAAAAATAATATAATTCCTTCAAAAAGGTAAAAATCTAATTTTCATCACATTTTCAAATTTATATTCTAAATATAATTTTTTTAGTAAACCATAATATTTATATCAACATGGTATGATTATAAATTTTATTAAAAATTATATATTCTGGTAAAATATGATTCACTGGCCATCCTTAAGTAGTAATGAAATTTATGAGATGGAGGTGACTTAATATAAGGCCTGACATTAAACATTACATAATCTTTAGTTTTAGTCAAGAAATTACTTTCTTTCACATTGAGGATCTTTTATCGTATATACTTTTAGATAATTAGGCCATAAATCATACATAAAAAATAAAAAAATATAAATTATATACTTCCGATTAGTATCCATTTTTCTATAATTTAAAAAATTTAAGATAAATTATTATCTATTTTTATAAAAACTCTTCACAAATTTAATCTTGACGTATTACTTTCCCTTACCCATCCTTAAACCATATAAAACATTTTAAAAAACATAGGATGCAAACAGAAGATCGGCAAGGGATATAAAAAAATATTAGAAACTATTAGTTTAGTAAAAACATGAAAACCCATAAAAATTAATTTTCATGAAAACATAACATTTTTCCCATAAAGGGAATATCATTCCTTTAAAAATATCATTTATTTTTCCTTTTTAAAATAAAGTGTTTCTATAAAAACACATTAATAAGCATAGAAAATTCATATAGGTACCTTGGGAAATCATCACATAGAACCCTTACAGAACACTTATATAACCCTTACGGATTTGAATAATCATATGTCCAACTTCCAATATAATTATCTGGATAATATAATCATTACCCAATGCATTGGAGCATTATCTGGTCACACCCATCATTTAAGCTATAAAAGGATCATGAGGTGCTATCTGGGTACACCCATAATTTATAATGTCTAAGAACCGGAGCACAGATAAAACATTTCATCATTTTAAAAACTCTTTTAAACTTGTAGGGAAATCACTTTTAGGTATTGAAATATCATTTTCTTTCAAAATCCCATTTTCAAAAAAAACTCACTTATATTTTGAAAAACCATTTTAAATACCAAAATACCCTATAGTAAGGGAAAGATGGTTTTTAAATTAATAAAACATATAATCATACAAATGAATCTAGAAATCAAATAAAATTCATTATTACATGAAATTTCATTGTCATTGTAATTTAAAATTTTGATATTTTATTTGTCGTTTATCAAAATGATCTATTTAAAAAATGCTAAAGGATTCTTTTTTAGAAACCATGAAGTAAAATAAAATAGAAATAAAATGAAATTTATAAATATTTTACATCCACATAAACATTTAAAATATAATTTTAAAAACATAGACATGGAAGAGAAAGAGTGTTTCAAGGAAATCCTTAAAAGATGATGTCTTTAAAGAAAAACCCCTTATCACTTAAGAGACACTTGAATCATAAACCACGATAAAGAATGAAATTAAAAAAACATTAAATATATTTATAATAAATTATTTATTTATATATAATTTCAAATGGGATTTATATACACCTTATAAAATATTAAATATTGAAAATATTAATAATTTCCTAAATGAAAGGAAATTGAGTCGAAGTCCCTTACCTTGAGTCTGATTAGTCATATGTGTATTTATATTGCAGAATAAAAAAATATGTTAATTATTTAATTTATTAAGAAAATTTACCATGATTATTATTAATTTAATTTCCCTTATTTACATTTTATATAAAAGTACTTAATCAATTAAGTTTAAGTTGTATGTTTTGACCATATTTGGCTAATGTGTCAAAACTGACTCTGGGGGGTCAAATAAGATCAAAAGGGTCATTATTTAAACATATACAGAATAATTATCATTAAATAAATATAATTTTTACAAATCCATTGTAATTTTAAAACTATTCTTTAAATATTGTTATGAAAAATGAACCAATGTTACTATCATAGAGACAGTAGGTTGTATGAATGCATGAGTAACGTTCTCATTTTTCAAATGATCATTCTGGAAAGAGGGTATGTAAAATTTATCTTTAAAAAAATTTAATTATATTATAAATACGATTATATTTATTTATATAAACTTATATATATTATTCTTTTGATGTAAAAGGAATCACATCATTTCGAGGAGGTGGTAGTCCACATGTACACGAACGATGTTATCACTTTTTCTGCGTGTGAAGAGATAAGAAAAAAATAATATATTATATTTTTGGAAAGCTAATTATGTCATGAATATAACAAATATTTCATTTATATCATATAAATTCATCACAATTGCCCTTATTACCTTCCATGTAACACATTAGTGAAAAATGCTTCACATCGCTTTGTGAGGTGATCATTTGACGTACACACGAGTGACGTTATCATATCCCCTATGGTATGAAATGTAAAATATGTGTATATTATATAATGACTATAGAGGTATTATTATATTATAAATATAATATATAAGTATTTTTACCATCATAATTCCCAACTGTAAGAGGTGGTAAAGGAAAAAACAAATGACATCGTTTCACGAGGGGGTAGTTCTTCGTACACACGAACAAATATTTCGTAACCCGTTTGATGGAAGTTTGTGTGGTTGTAGTTAATAACCTTCACATGAAAACATATAATTATATTTATAATACTTATGCTATTATATAATCATGTTATAATAAAAATTTAATTGGGAGGAGAAAGAAATATAATAGAAATAAATGTTGATGAACGTTACCTCATCTTCTGGTAACTCCTTTTGGTTTTCACCAAAGGACATCCGTGGTTGGATTTCTTAAAAAAATTAAGCTTATATTATTATTTTAGGGGAGTTTTAGAGTGATTTTTCAATGGTTTGGATGAACCTGAGTGGTTTTATGTTGTTAATTGAGGGGGAGAGGGGAGTGGGGGGAGGACACGCTTGGAATTTTTAAAAAAAAGTTAGGTGAACCCACATTTTTACCAAACAAGATGCTTAAATAATACAAAAAATTAGACACTATATTTATAATGGTCTAAATATGGCCACAAAATATGTTTTTTGTCAATTTTTTCCATTTACACACCTTATCCTTTAAGATTAACCACTATGTAAACTCATTTTTACCTTAGTCATTGTAATTAATTTTAATAAATTTGTGCAATATTTTTGGTAAAACACTAAGTTTAATATGCTATAAATTATAAATTATGATGATTAAAAATATATAATCCATATTTAAAAAATAAATTCAAATAATTTGATGAATTTAATTTAAAATTAATCTCATAGGCGGAGCGAGAAAGTATGTTTCTAAAGTAAATATGTTCAAACGTTTACTATGTTTTTATATCCGAATTCAATATAAAAATGATTAAACTGACCTAAATTGGATTAATATATGTATAATTTATATAAATTATCATTATAACTAATTTAAAATATAATTTATAATTAAAATTTATTTAGAAAAAAAACAAATTTTTTAATTAAAATTTAGTATTTTCACTATTTATCACAAAATGAAACTACTCAAAAAAATACCAAATATTCACCATAATATAATTTTGATATTATTATTAAAAAAAATTAGTCTATTTTTTAAAATAAAATTTAAAAAAATTGAAATTTAGTTTTAATGAAAGTCCTACTTTCAAAGGTGGAAAACTTGTCTTTTAGAAAAATATAGCTTTTTATGCTTAAAATGGATTTGTTCTTATTTTATGTCATTCAAAAATAATGGATGAATGTAAAAAATTTGGGATAAATATATAATATATAAATTTCATTAACATCTCTAAATAATATTGATAAATTTAATTTATTAAGAAAAAAATATCTTTATGTTCAAAAAAATACTAAAAACAATTCTTTTATATTCCAATGGTTTTTATTTTCATTTATAATAATTTGGTAACCAATGAATTCATTATATATACATTTTTAAACCATATCTTAAAAATTCAGTTAATACAATTAATTCCTTTCATTCTAATAGATAGGTTAAAAAATATCATTAATAGTATGTTATTGTCTGGTAAGACTCATCCTTTCTTAGAATATAAGTTATAGAAGAAACATGATGTTACGTGCAATGCAAGATAAACTTGACATTACATATAATGAAATATAAATTGTGCATTGTGTGTAACTAAATCTATAAAAGAATTTAAATTAATTTGAATAAAAATATTTCATAAATTTTTGGGATGTTACATCCTACCCCCCTTAAAATAAATTTCTCCCTCGAAATTCTTCACAGTTATCAAAGATTTTTCATTTTTTCGAATTTCTTCATAGAAAACCACAATATAAAGTGTTAATAAAACATCAACAAAATAAGAAATAAAAAAGATGTTCAAAAAGTCATTTTTAATAACACATTTAATATTTCAGAATTAGATAACATAGGTGTAAATGGAGGGAATGTTTAAATAATTATAGAGGGTCATTGAGGTCATTAATCACAGGCTAGTGAATGATCAATGGAAAATTGAGGGCCTTAACAACATAAATCAATGATGAGTGAAAATACCAATGGTTAATCGGAAATAAATGAACTAGGATAAAAAAATTCAAGATCATTTACATAGATTTTAAGAATTCCCTTACCATTTAGACTAAGATAATAAGGAAGTATCCTTACTTAATGAGCATAATTTTATCCTTTAATAAATTTCCTCCAAAATATCATATTTTTTCCAAATATTTAGTATTCCAGATAATTTTTTTAGGCATGAAGAACTATATTCCTCTTCTAATATATCGCATAATCAACAAATGGATAAAAAGATATTCTTCTTATTTTTATATGTTAAGAAAAACTAAAATGGTTAGAATAGTAAGATAATTCTCAAAATTATAAAACATTCATGTGATGAGATAATAAATTAATCACTAATGTTTAATAGTAATACCCAAAGATATAAATAAATCATTTCATAAATATATAACCCTAATGGTCACTAATACCATTAAACTAGTGTATAAAAAATTAATTGTATCCTTCCTCATCTAAATTTTAAGAATATACCTCTTATATCTATAAAAACTCAATAAATGTCTCACAAGGTATTTACATTATTAAAAACATTAAAATATTGGTTCTTAAGATATTAAGATTATGATTAAATTTCGAAAAATAACAAGCTCCCATGAGTGATCTCCACTTCACTAGATAGCCTAATATCAACACTATCAGTATAAAAATGATTTTACCACCCCTTTTTTCTTCTAATCATGATTATTTCAACCTTGAGTAAGTAATTTTGGACACATTTTAGCATAATGTCCTAACTCATTATAAATAAAACATCTCACTATCGAATGTATATTTTTCATCTCATTCTTGGATTGTTCAGGAATCTTTTCTTGGTAGTCACGAACCTTATGACCAAACTTTCCACACTGGTAACACTTTCCTGATCAGGACATGCATTCCTAGAAATGAATTTTACCACACTTGGAACAATTTTTGGTCTTAACTTCAGAATTATTAGTTGGTTTCTTATTTATTCAACGCCACCTTGATTGTTTCTTACTCTTATCATCTCATTGCACATAAGTTTCAGAAAACTCCATCTAAACTTTCGCAGCCCAATGGAAAAATTTATCATAAATGTTAAACTCTCATATGACTAATTCTCTCTGTAATATTGGTTTTAATTGTGAGTAAAATATATTAATTTTACAATAAATTTATCAAATAATTTTATCTTCATACCTGGCCAATCTTGTGAAGTTTACTTCATATTCAGCCATAAAATCTCTATCTTTTACCTCAATTATATTAATTTTTCTTGTATCCTAAGATGAAGAAACTTAGGGGAATATTTCTCAAGGAAAATATTCTTAAATTTTTTCTATTCCATAGAATGAAAATAATCTTTTTCTATGGTAGTTCTAACCAAATGCCATTATTGATCATCTTGACTTTCTAAACGATAGATGGAAGGAGTTACCTTTTAATATATAAAATAACCCATGACATCAAATAAACACTCCTAGGAATTTCTCTATCCGTCTACTAATACCAGTTTAGATGATATATTAAATGATAGGGTGTGTTTCCTCATGAAGTTATCCACTATATACATGTTCTTTTTTGGTACATCATGTTCCTCTTTAGCAAAGACACCACCACCAATAATGTTTTGTGTCTGATGATCCATAAAAAAAACAGAGTATTATTTTCCAATTCAAACCATCTTAGGATGATAATTTGGAAGGATATATCCCTCTTAGATTCTTATTATTATAGATTCCATGTTTCCTCTATGAAACACTATTTTGAATAGAAATTGTTTAAATGAAGTAACAGGGTAATATTCAAATGCTATAACATTTTAACTTTACCAAAAGGTTAAATCATTCAAGAAAAGGTTATTAATATTACACTACAGTATAAATTTATCTAAACCAAGATCTGATATTAACAATAAGACATCATCCTTAAACATTACATAATCTAGAGTTTTATTAATGAAATTTATTTCTTTCACATTGAGTTCCTTTTCAGGTTTGGAGTTTTTGGGAATCTTTCCATCAATCATACATAAAAAATCATAAAATAAAAATTGGACACTTCCAATTAGTATCCATTTTTTCCATAATATAAAACTTTTAAGATAAGAATGATCCCTTTTCATGAAAACTCCTTAAAACTTTCAACTTTACCTATCCTTTACCTTACCCATCCTTGAACATTTTAAAAACATTTTCAAAAAATTGGAATGATAATAGAAGCTCAATAAGGGATATAAAAATATAGGAAGTTTTTAGTTTAGTAAAAACATGAAAACCCATAAAAACACATTTCATGAAAACAATACATTTTAACCATAAATGGAAATATCATTCCTTTATAAAATCATTTATTTTACCTTTTGGAAACATATGATTTTCTTAAAAAATTATTAGAAACCATATAAAATTCATATAGGTACCTTGGGAAATCCTAATATAGAACCCTTACATAACCCTTAAAAAACCCTTACAGATTTTAATAACCATAAAAAATGATTACAATATAATTCCCCAGAGAATATAATCACTATCCAATTCATTAGAGCGCTATCTAGGTGCACCCATTGTTTAAGATATAACAGGATCACCTGGCTCTATCTGGGAACACCCACCATTTATAATTTCCATGAACTATAACATGAATAAAACATTCCATCATTTTAAAAAATCATTTAAACTCATATAAAAATTACTTTCATATATTGAAATACCATTTTCTTTCAAAAGCTCATTTTCAACACAAAATACACCTTTATTTTAAAAACCCATTTTCAATAGAAAATTTAAAAATATAAAGGAAAATATAGGTTTTAATTTAATAAAAAATTTAATCTTAAAAATTAATTAATAAATCAAAAAAAATCACGATGACATGAAAGTCCATTGTCACCATACTTTAAAAATAGGAAATTCCATTTGACGTTAGTCAAAACAATCTATTTAAAACACATAAAAAATTGATTTTGTAAAACCTTAAAATAAATTAAAAGAAACCTAAAATGAAATTTAAAAATCCTTTATTTTCATATAAAAATTTCAAATATCATTATAAAAACATGGACTTGGAAGTGAAAGAGAGTTTGAAGGAAATCCTTAAAGAAGTATTTTTTTACGAAAACCCCTTATCACTTGAGAAACACTTAAATCATAAAAACTGTTAAATAATTAAATTAAAAAAACATTAAATATCCTAATAATAGATAAATTACTTATTTATAATATCAATTGGTATGTATATACACCTTGAAAAATATTATAGAGGCATAACATCAAGAATTGCCTCAATGAAAGGGAATTGAGGCAAGGTCTCTTACCTTAACTCTGATTCATCATGTGTGTCTTTATCTTCATGAATAAAAAACTTATGTGAATTATTTTATTTCGTGAGAACCTTTTAAAGTTTATAATTACTTTTATTTCACTTATTTACAATTTACATATAGTTACTTAATCAATTAAGTTTAACTCGGATGTTTAGACAGTATTTGGTATATGTGTCAAAACTGACTTTGGTGGGTTGACCAAGGTCAAAGTGGTCAATATTGAAACCTGTATAGAATAATAATAATTAAATAAATATCATATTTATAGATCAATTATTATTTTAAAAAGTTAAATATGTTTATGAAAAATGAACCAATGTTATGATCATGGAGACTGTAGGTTGTATATATGCATGAGTAACGTTCTCATTTTTAAATGATCATTATGGAACAAAGGTATGTAACATTTATCCTTAAAGAATGATAATTATATAATAAATATCATTATATTTAATTATATATACTTATATATATCATTATTGTGATGTAAAATGAATCACATCGTTTTGAGAAGGTGGTAATCCTCACATCCACAAACGGTGTTATCACATTTTCAGTGTGAAAAGGTAAGAAAAAAATTATATATTATATTTAAAAAAAAAATTATGTCATTAATATCATAAATATTTCATTTATATATTATATATTCATAATATTTACCCTTATTACCTTCCATGTCACATGTTAGTGAAAAACGTTTCACATCGCTTTGCAATGTTGTAATCCGCCAAACACACGAGTGAAGTTATCATATCCCCTATAGTATGAAATTTAAAATGGGTTTATATGATATAATGAATACATATCTATAATTATTTTATAAATATCATATATAAATATATTTTATATCATAATTCCCAACCATAATAGGTGGTAAAGTAAAAAATGAATGACATCGTTTTGTGAGGTGGTAGACTGTTGTATACACGAATTGTGATTTCATAACACTTTTTATGAAAGTCTCTGTGGGTGTAAGTCGTAATATTAACATAAAAATATCTTATTATATTTATGATAATTATTTTATTATATAATCATGGTATAATAAAAATTTAATGGGTTGGATAAATAAACTGAACAAAAATGCACATTGATGAACGTTACCTCTTCTTTGAGTAAATCCTTATGGTTTGCACTAAAGTACTTCCTTAGTTGGATTTATAACCAAAGTGTGAATTATATTATTATGGGAGGTGATTTTGGGAGTGATTTGTGCTGTTTTTTACTAAACATAAGTGTTTTGAATGTGTGAAGATAGGGGGAGAGGGGCGGCCTTTTAAAAGTGGTGGAGAGTATACACTTGGTATTTTTGAAAAGAAGTTAGGTGATCCCATGTTTTTACTTAACAAGCGACATCCATAATACAAAACATTCTGTCCTATATGTTTAATGGTCTAAATATTTCCAAAAAATATGTTTTGGACAAGTTCTGGGTAATTTACACACCTTATCTTTTAAGCTTAACCATTAAGTAAACTCATTTTTGCCTTAATCATTGTAATTATTTTTATTGCTTTCAATAAACATTTTAGTCAAAAAATAAGTTGAACTTGCTATAAAATATATATTATTATTATTCCAAATATTTAATACATTTTTTAAAATTCAATTAATAGTATTGTAAGTTTTTAATTTTCAATTAATCCCATAGACGGAATGAGAAATCAGGTTTTTAAAGTAAATTTTTTTAAAAGATTACTAAGTTTTTACATTAAAATTCAATATAAAAATGATTAAAATGAACTAAATTGGATTAATATATGTATAATTTATCTAATTTAACTTTAATACCAATTAAAAATGTATTTCAACATTATACATTATTTAGATGAAAAGTCTTTTTTCATTTAAAATTTAGTATTTTTCACTATTAATTAAAAAATGAAACTTCTCACAAAAATATCAAAAAAAATAACACTAAGATAATTTGGAAATTAAAATTTCAAAAATGAAGTTTATTTTGTAAAATAAAATTTTCAAAATTTATTTTTAAAACAATTCTGTCATTAAAAGGCGACAGAACTATCATTTATAAAAATATAGCCCTTGGGCTTAAAATTAGGTTTATTCTTATTTTTTGACTATAAAACTTATTGGATGAATGTAAAAACATTTTTTTGAATATATAGTATAAAAATTTAATTAATATCTCTCACTAATAGTGATTTATTTAATTTATTAAGATAACACATCTTTGTTGGCATTAAAATAGTAAAATAATTTCCTTTATATTCAATTTGTTTTTATTTTAAATTAAAATAATTTGGTAACAAATGAATTAATTATATATAAATTTTTAAATCATATCATTACAACTCAATTAATCATATTCATTACCTCCATACCAATGGATATGTTAAATAATATTTTTATTAATAGTATATTGTTGTCTGATAAGAATCAGTCTTGCATGTAACATAAGTTATAGAAGAGACTTGATGTTATGTGCAATGTAAGATAAACTTGGTTTTGCGTATAATGAAAGATAAACTATTAATTATGTGTAAAACTAGCTATCAAATAATTTAAATTATTTTGAAATAATATATTTCATAAAATATCAGGATGGTACACTTACAATGCTCTAAAGGGTTTGAAACACATTAGTCCAAAAAATTCTTACAAGGATGAAACTGATGTCAAAGATTATTCCATGAATTTCAATGATTTTTTATCATTATTTTCAAAGTGAAGAAAATTATATCATGGTATATATAAGGGTAAACAATATTTTAAATGATTCAATTATGGATATATTGGATACTTATTATCTAGTTTCTCTGAGAAAAATAATTGTGATGGGGTGAATGATAATTTTCAAAGATATTCAAGGAGAAATAAGGTATGAAGTGAATGTGATAAAGGAAAGTTATTAAAAGGAATGTTAAAGTACAAATAATCAAGTAAAATAATCCTTTTGTGAAAAGATGATGACATATCCTTTCATGTGTAAAATAAAAAAAAGTAAGAAGATGATTTTGAGGAGGATATGCTCAAATATTTCATAGTAAAATCTATATAGTCTATAGATACCTATAGTGATGATGAAGGAATCAGTTAATATGGGACTAATAATGAGAAAATTGAATAGGTGACACCAAAATAATTCCAATAGATAGTGGAACTAATGGTATTCTTGAATTAAATAAGAGAATTTAAATTAAGAAGCCTAATTTGAGGAAAAATAATGAATCTATTAAAAATCACATGATACTTCAAAATAAAAAGAGATTAATGATATTAAAGTGGGGTTTGAATTAAATATGGGTGATCCCAATGTGATTCTTGAAGTAAGATATAATATTCACTATATTACCATAAAAATATGATTTCTACGAATAAAGAGGTGAATTATATTGAGTTAATGTTATTGGATGATGAAAAATTCCTAAATCAACCACACTATGAGACTTAAAATTCTATCAATGTGGTTAGTTAATGTTAAAAATTATCTTTGGAATTTTTTGATATGCCTAATAAACTTATATATTTTCACATAGTAACTTGAGCTATTATAATTGAAACTCAATATTATATTTATAATGGTGGTATCAATGAAAATAAATAACGGAAGGTGAAAGCATAACCTAAGATAGTTAAATCACCCATTGTTAATCTAAGTGTTGATGGTGAAAATCCAATAAGTAACGAGGTATAAAATAAAATGGAAATTTAAAGCTAATACAAAGGGGAAATACAATTTAAATTGTGTTTCTTCAAATCATGATTATGTTTAAATAAAGTTGTGGATTTCAAAATAGGATTAATGTTAATGAGTATATTTGAATGAATCATATTATTAACTGATGAGATTTTACTTTTAAGGAAGATATAAGTGTTTTAAAATATATAGACATAAATTATTTTCCTTATGGTATAATAAATCATTCCATCAATCTAATAGAGTATATGAATCATGGGGTAGTAATCCTAATGTTCTAAGAGGTGAGTCGATACAACATCCAAAAGACAAGGTACAATTACCTAACTCTTTCGATTTTCTTGAGGAATCATGTGTGATGGGGTATCAACCTAGAAACACCACCGAAAATATCTCATAATATTACTAGAATAATTAAAATTTTATATAACTCTATATCTATTAATTGGATTAGTGATCATGAAAAATAATAAGTGGTAAAGGTGGTATACAAAGTAGCAAAGGGTGGAAATCCGGTGATACTTGATAGTGGTTTCTTGCCACATATAAAAGAAACAAAAAAATCATAAAATTTATCCAAAGGTATAATGGGGGAGATATACCTTCAAAAAATTATAGATCACTCTATTTAAAATGAGTTAGAAGTTCCAAAATTGGTGAGATGAAACTTGAATTCAGTGACATTATCATTGTAAATGGGTTAAGGTATAATCTACTGATTGTTTCTAAACATTGTGGTAATGGAAATGAGGTGATATTTTTCAAGAATGGATTTGACATAAGAAGATTTAAGGATGGTAAAATTATCCTAAAGGGATGTTAAAACAATGATAACATATTTTAGATTTGAAATTATCAAAGTTCATATTTCTTGAGCATCAAATAGGTTAATGATCAATGGAATGGAAAACCATTACATTTGGGGAAAAAGAACAAGGATAAGCTTTCCAAATATGAACAAATAATGAATCAACAAAAGCTTAATAATTAGAGAATCAACACTATAAACATAATTCATAAAGGAGATATGGTGAATAAGAGTCATAAGGTGGTGGAGATCAACATAAACAAACCAATTCAGTTGATAAATTTTGATGTGTGTGGTCCGGTGAGCGTGAATTAAACCAATAGAGATAACAATTTTATAACATTTTTTAATGATTTCACTTGTATAACATATTGAAATCTTATATAAATAAAATATCAATATCATTAGATGTTAAATATTTTTTGGAAAAGTAAAGAAACCCAAATGGGGTGTGTTATCAAAAAATTTCATTCTGATAGTTGAACTGAATAACGGAATGCAAACATTATGTCATGTCTTGAGAAACAAGGAATAGAGAACGATTTTAGTACTCTATACGCATTCCAATAAAATAACGAATCTAATCAAAACAAAAATAGTTTGGTGTATATAGGTAGAACCATGTTATTAGATCATGTCACCTTAAATTGGTTTTATAGAAAATTCACAAATTCATTTTTCTACATTCTTAATCGATGTTTACTCTTACCAAATTCAGTCAATGCATCATATGAGATGTGGTTTGTTAATAATTTGAACATGAATTGTTAAAATGTATTTGAAAACCCTTGTTACATCAATATAAAAGGAGTAAATTTGTTAAATTTTTCTAAGAGAGCTAATAATGGTATATTCCATGGATATACACATGGTGTAAGGAATTAACAATGTTATAAAAAATCTAAGAAAGATATTTGATATCTATATTTTGATTGTTTTGTAAAATAAAAATTACTTGAATATTTTATTACATATTAATGATATTATTTAAGATTATTAAATATAAATCATTGTAACACAGGATACATACTTTAATGTTATAGTATTTGTATCATTTTTGTGGAGGGAGATAAATACAATGAAAATCATACCCTACTAAAACAATAAATAAGTCAGTGAGACTCGAACTTGAGACCCTGTAGAGTTACTCCCAATTGAGCTAGACCATAGTGGTAATTGAATGTTATAGCAGAAATTTAAAGTTCTCACATTGTTTCTAAAATTTTAGTGATGGGGAATGCATAGAGAATAAAGGATCTACATTCCAAGTCATAAAAATTTTAATCTTGAAAAGTTTCTTAGAATTAATTTAAATCGTTTGAAAACTCATAAAAAATTGATAACATTTTATAAAAAAAGGGCACTCACAAGTTGAACCAAAAAATTGTTGAAGTGGCATTGCAACATAAATATTGGATAGAAATGATAGTAGAAGAGATGAATCACATTGAGAATAAAAACACTTGGGAATTTTTTCCACATCATAAACATAATAATGTGTTACGGATGAAGTAGGTTTTCATAAATAATCCCAATGAGTATGGTGAAGTAAAAAAAATAAGGATCGTCTTATGTCATGAACCAATTCGGTTCGTCATCAAACTGACACCCAACCCGGTCTGCGACAATGCCTGAAGGGCATTCCCAATCCCCATGGGTTGGCTTAAGTGTCTGGGTATCAAAATAAAACTTGGGAATGATTTTCCTGAATCAATAAACATAAAACAAACAGCATGAGGAATAAATTATAACTAAAATAAAAAAAATAAACAGGCCCTTAAACTAAGTTCATATTAAATGTTTACAACTTGAACTAAAAACCCAAAATATACTACAAAAAAGGAAACCCAAAATTCCAACTCAAACCTTCTTGCAACATGAGTAGTCATGTCCACATGCCATCACCACCAAACTAACATGAGGATGACACTAACAACCCAAACCACCAATGTTATATACGATACCTCAACTTGGAATACAAAAGAAATAGGATATATATTCACCCATTGGTGTATGTATGGTGTGATCCAAAATCCCATTAATATGACACTGAGAAAAGGTTCTACGCATAATTATTAAATGACAAATACATTTTCTATTTAACCGACAAAAAATAAATAAATTCCCAAACAATTTTAATGAAAATAGTTTTAAGGATAACTACTTTAAAGAAAACAACTTAAATTAAAACACACACACTCTAGTTTCCATGGTAACCTCAAAGTCACACTGTGTGCTAATGGTGAGCGAAAATTAAAGGAGGACCACAATACATGGGAGAGGCCCTAAGGATACTAGCAAGAAGTGGGACCCTAGAACATCACATCTCGGTGAATAATGGTATAGGAACATAATAATATAAATTCTCATGCACGAGCTACTAGTAGGGTAACACATCCAAAACATAGTGGTCTCCAAACATCTTCCAAAAGTTTAGTTAGTGTTGTAGTCTTCAATATTGATAAGTGAAACCTAGCCGATGCCACTTCCGGGTCGCTAGAGCACTAGTCCTAGCCCTCCCACCTAGTACCCAAGCTTTCTATTTGTGTTCAAGTGGTCCAGAGTCCATGTCGCATGTAAAACATAAATAAAAAACTAAATGAGGCACTACCTCGACCCAAAAACACACTTGAAAACACAAAAACCATTTAAAAATAATAATACGCACACTAGAAATCTCTCAAACTAAATCTGCATCACTTACACAATTAAAGAAACCATCTACACATTTTAAATGACTATTTTCACGGTCAAAAAACACAAAAAGAACTTTATTAAACAGTTTCAAATATGTCACATGACTTTAGGCATCAAAAACTTATTTTAAATATAAATTCACCTTGACAACACACCCAAAACACCACTGCATCCCTTACACATTTTATTAACATAACAACATTGTTTATAAAACAATAAACAAATTGACATGGCTTTTTTTCACAAAAAAAATCAAACTCATATGGCATAAACATGTTACTAGTAAATAAATGAAAAATGTCCATTTTTCAATGATGTGTACCCCAAGATAGTTTTCAAAACCCCTTCAAAACATCCATATCATGAAATAAATCATTAATAAATTCTATAAAATACTTCCAAGTGATGTCACATGATTTTTCACACAGAAAACTCACACGAGAACTCATTTTATTACAAAATGAAAATCCTCACCACATCATAACCCAATTCACAGCTATTACTAAATTAAATAAACTAATTGGACAATTTATATAGCACAATCAAATGAATCAATATGGGTTTTCACAAAACCAACCTCTCACTACACTAACATGATACAAAATAAATCAACGCATGATAAATTATTTTTAAAAACTAATTTTTCACCTAATTAATTAATTTATTTCCATGATAAATTAATCAAAAAATAAAATTAATCCATCAAACAATAGTTATATATGGAAACTTCTACCTCAGTGTAGACCAAATTTGTAAATTTGGTGTGCAAAGTCCACCACACTTCAATCGTACCACAAATATACACTTTTATACCCTAATTCAAGAATTTAGACCAATTATATCCCTATTATACCCGAAAATCAAAACATGAGACCATTTATACCAAAAATTGAAACAAAGAAACACAAAAACCCCTATGGAGATAGGAAGAAAACTTACCAGTGCGAGAAGAACTGGGGAGAAAAGATGCGGTTTGTCGGATGTTCTTTTGCTGGAAAACTGGGGTGGCGCATGACTATAGAAGGGGAAAAAATGCAGCAAGTTTGTTGGACGCTGGTGTGAGGAGGTTTTGCGGTGTGAGGTGGATGAGGGGAGGTGTGGCACGCTGGTTCAAGTTAAGCAAGGCGGTGTGCACAGCCGGTCTAGGGAGAATTGGCGCATGAGCGGTGCAACGCGGGTTGTAGGGTGGTGAGGGTTCGGTGTGACACTGGTGGAAGGGCAGCGGCGCAAGTTGGTGGTAGTCGTTCTAACAATAAGGAAAAGAAAAGGGAGGAAAGAGTGTCATGGGTAGGGTTTGGGGAGGAGCTATAGGAATGAAAGTAAGAGGGGTAGGGAAGAAGAGGAAAGAAGAAGAAGAATAAAGAAAAACTAAAAAGAAATAAAATAAAATAAAATAAAACCAAAAAATAAAACTTAAATTCAATTATAATAGAAATAATTTGATAATTATACTAATTTAATGATATATTCTCAATAATAATTGTAATATTAGTGGTAAAAATATGATTTTAAGAAAAAAAATATAACAATAACTTAAAAATAATTATAACCTAATTAAAATCTTAATGAAATTAATAATAATAGTAATAATGTTAATAATTACATTCTGATAATTTTATAACCATTATAATAATTTAGTAATATCTAACTAATTAAATTAATAACTGAAATAATAATAATAATAATAATAACCTAATTGAAATATTAACTTAAATAATAATAATACTAAGAATAAAAATAAAATAATAAAACCAGTCACACAAAAATTGCATTAACTATTGAGTCTAGACACCACGCACAGGTGTGTGTATGGTCTCAATATAGTTTTGTGCCCATTTAATAATAAATTTAATCCTATAACATTCTTTTATTAAGGTTGGGAACTACAAAGGGTCACGCGTATAGCCGCACACCCATATATAAACCCAAATTTCCTATAAAATAAAACCAACTCAACCTGCTGCTCAAAAATGAGATGCAAAATAATTAAATTAAATAAGGCGTCTGGTCGGGGTGTGACATTTTTATATGTAAAGGATTCCCTAAAATTGAGGGTATAAAATTTTATGAGACTTTTCCTCCATTTGAATGTATTTAAATGATTTAAATCATTCTTGTAATATATGATTAATATAATTAAAAAGAGTTCTAAATAGTTTTGAATTTATAATTCCGAAATAGTTAACTTGAGAAATAACATTATATAAAAAAACCAAAATAATTTATTCTTGATAGTATTGGTTCTCAAGAATGTAATCTATATAAATTGAATTATGGTCTCAAAAAATAAGCATGATCATGGTATCCAAAGATGTAAATCAGCTTAAGGATAATGAATTTCAAGAAAACAATGGTATATAATAATCTCTATGATAAGGGAAACAGAACAAAATCAATCATTGGGATCAGGAATGTGATTTTAATGATCGAAATCCTACTTCTAGATTTTCATTTTTTTAGAATAAGATGTGTTGTATGGAACTCTAACAAGAAACATTCAATCACCATATTCACAATGAAAGTTGATTATGTTTTTGAATCAAAATACATAATACAAATGATTTGAATGTAGTCACATATTAATGGCATGAGGTTGAATTTATCATATCCATTGATGATTAGGTGTGAAAATAAATGTGAAATAAATTTATCAAATAATATAATAGAATATTTAATGTTGAAAAATACTGATATCAAGTAAAAATTAATCATGGATAAGGTGGAATGTGGAAATATTTTATTAGAATAAGTTTTAACAAAGAGGAAAGTTGTGGATATCTTGACAATTTCCCTGATTAATTATGCCTTCTATAACTTTAGAGTGCTTTTGAGAGTTAATTATCTCCAAAAATAACTGTAATTTTTATAATATATCTTCCCTATTTCATTCACTTTCATTTTTTGATAAATTTTAAAAATAAAAAGGATCTCTACATGCAAAGGGGGAGATACTATATTTTATTTTTTATGTATGGATAAATGAGATTATTCGAGAATAGATATGATAATAGGTTATGTGTTGATTCACATGTTTTCAATGAATCCAAATAGGATATTAAAAACCATCTAGGGTTTTTTGAAGAACCCTTGGTATTTAGGGAGTAGATGAGCCTGGGAGATCCCCCATAAATTGAATTTAAAAAGGTGGGGTTATGATTTGATCTCAATTGAGACATGGTCAATTATAGTGTGATCATTACACCAAGAAATGAAGAACTCTAAACATATCTATTTTATCTGATAATGTGGTGCTTAAATAGCCTTCACATTGGCATCATGTAATGAATTGTTTCTTAAGAATACTTATTCATGGGTTTTGAAGGTGTTTTGAAGTTATATTTTTTTAACAACAAGCTCATGGATGATGGGTAGGATTCGTGGAGTTAATTAAAATTCAAAGAAATGAATAATTTTTTAGGACTAATTTTTTATACTGTAGTGATTATGGATCTCAACCATTTGGAGATACTTAAACTAGGTTATGAATAAATCTAAATTAACTAAGAGTTCTAAAGGACATTCCCTCATCATTAACTAGTAGTTTTCCAAAATGATGCCCAAAATGGGTGTTTTGATGTTTATTTATACCATGGTAGATGGTAAAAACATTTATAGTGATAGTGGACATTTTGATAGAATTTTAATTTATAGGCTTTAGAGAAGGACAAAAAAGTGACCACGAGGGACCAAGATAAAAAAAGTCAATTGGGATCCTATTTTAGAAGAAAAATTTTCTTATGTTCTGCGCTTTAAATAAAAATTGAATCCTATATTTTGTAATTTTAGGTTGAAGTTGAGGAGTTCTATGTCATAAAAAATTGAAAAATATAATAGTATATCTATTTTTTGAAGGGGAGCTTCTAGATTAGGACCGCATTTATCTAAATCAAAACTAGGCATTTTGGAGGGAATTTTGAGTTGAAGTGGAATATGTATATATTATCGATACCTAGGCTATTTTTTTGTTCCTTAAATTGAATATATATATACAACTAAATTATATTGAGTAAAATGGATTTATATATAGGAGATATAGCCATAAACATGTATTTGGATGAAGTTATCACCAAAATAGGCATGATGGATGAGGCTTTGTTGTGGTGGTGTCAGTCTATAAATAAATAATATGTTTTTCAGATCTAGGTGTGATGAGAATTTTTAGATAACTAGCCACCCATTCTAGGGATCATTCCGTATATATTTTGGATAGAACTAAAGATAATAACAAGGGTATTCATGTGACCAAAATTATAGAGGCACTTGTGGTTGGGATGTGAAGATTAATTAACTTGTTAATGCTTTCATTTTTCTCCTATTCTTGGATCCCAAGAACATCTCCCTACTCCATCCCTTTTTATTGTAGATAATAAGATACGAATATTCCAAGTGGGGTCATAATCATTAACCATTAAGGATTCTGTACATGATAAAAAGTGTGAGTGGTCCTCGTAAAAACCCTTCTATCATGTGTGTTCTTTTCCACTCTATCTCTAATAAGCACATCATTGTTAGTATTTGAAAGTAATTTAAATATTTCATCACTTTTATTTTTTTAATAAATTACTCTTTATTAACATTTTATTAAATTCTCAAATATATTAAACATCAAGTGCATTTAATTAATACTTATTTTTAATTATATGTTTTAAAAGTGTTAATTTTTATTCTTATTTATTTAATAATACTTCATTTTATTAATATTATTTTAATTATGTTTAGTTCTGTAAGAATTTTGGCTATTCTTATGAGGAACCTTGGATAGACCTCAACCACATAGAGGACACATTGGGTCAACCCCGTGGGAAGGCCCGCCAAAGGAATCCACATAAGGACGATAGACTTCAATGTAAATAGTGCACACATATAGAATGTGGGCCCATGTATAGGGCCCATAGAGCACACATAAAGGAGCATAGGGTGTGGTAAGTTTCCCACTAGGTCGAAGGCTCATGTATGTGTGGGTTATGTAACCAGTGATGATCCTCAATAGCCAACTCGAACCAAGGATCAGCATAGCATATATGTTGTACCATTCAAATTCTTGTTCTATGAATCGATGTAGGAGTCTATTTTGAGTTTCACTATTTATATGAGTTAAAAAATCATATATAATCATGACCATCGATTCATTTTAATCTCTTCTATTTGATGTATTTTAAAAATTCCACTTATTCATTTTTGAACTCCCACCCCACACTATTATTTTTTCCATATTATTCTTTGGGTGTCCACTCTTTCCCTAGTATACCAGTGTTCTTCATCACACCAGTTTAATCAACCCTACTTGCATTCATTTTTTTACTCACTCTTTATTTTTTGACTAATTCTTCAATGTTGGTTTAAAGGTTCTTTTTCTTTGTTAATGGAAACTCTTTACATCATTCCTCGAGAAAATAATCGATCAACTATTTTTGTAAGCTTAACATTATTCATATTCTTCCTTGAGATATTATTTTGGTTCAATGTATTCCCTATTGGTTTTATGATGAGTCACACTTGGAAGAACCCAATGGTGGGAGAGTCGATTCACCATCGGATGAACCCAACAGGGGGTCAGTAATCCAACACTAGATTTCAATAGTGAGTCTTTTTACTCACCATTGGACGTCAACAATGGGTTATTTTTTTTACCAACTAGTTGTGTCTTCCTTCTATTGTACATATCCTTATAATATAGTTTTTCAATCTTCAGCATGATCTTTTCATATTTAATCAGTTTCTATAGGATTTCTTGTAATTTTATTTTATTATCTTCATTTATCAGAAGATTGTTTCATCTGTTGTTTCATTCTAGTTTGCAGCATTTTCTTTGGAACTTTTATTTATACTTTTTTATTATTATTTTATCATTATATTATATTATATGATTTTTATTATCATATTCTTCAACAACATATTTTATCACTTGTTATTCCATGTGATGGAAGAAGCTTCTTCAAGCTCTAACTCCCTTCTTCAATTAGTTTTTAGAAAATTTATTCTTTTTGTTTGAAGTGATTTTAAATTTTATTAATATATTTATTTATATGTTGATTATTTTTTATGTTGGGAAATTTTTTCAGTGATCCACCATTGGAAACTCTCAATGGTAGGTCATCAGTCACCATTGGACATCTCAAACAATGAGTCATGGGTCATCATTGGACATCCAATGGTAGTAAAAACATTATTGCCTTTACTGAAGCTGATTATTTCTAAGATGCAAGGAATTAATTTTTTTTAACTGACTCATTTATTTTTTATTGAAATTAGAATGGTAACTTATTATCTATTAATAAATTTTTTGAAATTTTCAACAGTAGTTCATAATCTTCCTCTCTCTATTTTTAGCGGTAGTTCATGAGCCACCTTAGTTAAAATTTTATGTTTATAAATTTTTATTTATTATTTCAATTGATGTTATTAAAAATAATTATTTTGTAAAATATTTTATTTTTTATGTTGAAATATATTTTTAGAGTGTTAAAACATAATTGTAACATTATTTTATTTACATTTGTACATGCATATTTGAAATCGATATGATATTATGTGTTTCACAACATTCAGCTATATGTATAATCTAAGAATTGTATTTTTTTATTTAAATTATTTTATTATTGTAAATTTTTTACAATTTATTCAATTAATATATTAATTGTTTAATATTAATATTTCATGAAGAAAAATAAAGTCTTATTATAATTATATTTTTTCATCCCGAAATTAACATACAAAGGTAGCAATCATTTTATTTTATTATTATGCACTAACAAGTGTTGTGATGATATTGGATATGTACACGATCTTCATAGATCATAGTTTTAATGATCTAGGAGATCTATTTAAGGAATTAAACACATTCTAGTCTAGATCCATTCAGATTACTTGTGATACATCTTCATCATTATTATTGGTCTAGATTTTTTATGATCTTCTACGATTTCTACACTCTAGTTATTATCACTGAAGGACTCTATCTTTGACATTTTTTCCTTCCAAGTGATCAATGATAATCAAGTTTAAACTTCTCAAACATTTTTATCATATACTAATTTTATTTTATTTTTTTATTCATGTTTTATATTTCATTCTTTTTATAATTTCTTCATTTCTCATTTATCATTTTCCCATCAAAAGAAATTCTTTCCATTCTCTCGTCATTCCACCTCTTAAAAGGAATTAATGGTTGTGACACCTGATCAAAATTCATGTAAAAAAGACAATATTGGTCTCCTATATCAATAGTAGGTTGTGCCACCGGGTTTTTTAAAAGTAAGGGTCCATAAAAAGGTTCTCACACCTTTAAATGTGATTTTTTAGTGGGTAACGGTCTTCTCAAGGAGTAAAGAAGATTAAAGAGTGTACCAAGATATTTTTGGTATGAAACACTATAAATATTGTGTTATATAATTTTTATTTACACTATAAATTAACTCAATAACACTTAACTTGCTCTAGATTGTATTTAAAATTTTAAAGAGACTATTCACCCCTCCCCCCTCTAGTCGTATTTTCCATCAATAACGATCCAATAATTGGTATCAGGGTAACGAATATGAGTACTTAGTATATTTACCTATATTAATCTTTAAGAATATTATTCTTGGTACTTATTATTAACTTTTTCCAAATCTAGAATACCAGACTTAATGGTCTAAGGAACAAAATAAAAATTTTCATTAAAGATGGTAGGTGTCAATTCCCATGATGGTTGGATTCCACAAAACCCCCTCATTCTTTTATGGGAGTGACTACGGGTACTTGAAAGATATAATGTAAGCCTACTTGAAACAACTTAGTATGGGTCATTGGAACATCATGGAAAATTCATATGAGATACCCAAAATTGATCTGAAGATTATGTTTTGTAATGACATAGTAATGTATGTTTTGTATTATAAAGATAAAAATATTTTATATTGTGCTGTAAGTACAAGTTTCTATATCCATGTTTCATATTGTAAGACAGCCCATGATTTATGGAGGATACTAAAAGTGACTCATTATGGTACATATAAGCTAAATAGAACCAATCCATGAATGCTCTGAGAATAATACTAATACTTCAAGATGGGAGAAGAAGAATTTATAAACTAGATGTACCATCAATTGACCAGTATAACAAATTGTATGAGTGCTCTTGGATAAGTATAGGACAACATTTATTAAGTGGCAAGAGTTATAAGAGATATTTCTAAAATATGGCACCAAAATAAGGTGGTCATTGATGAGATTAATAATTTTATAGAGTATACTTTAGATGAACATATAGGCTCTCTACTGCAGTATGAGTTATATATGAAGAATATTGTTGATGAGGAGTCTATTAAAAGAAAAGGAATTTCATTTAAATAAAATATTATTGATACATATAATTCTTCGGAATATTATTTTTAGTAAAGTGAAAAGGATATAGCTCACTTAAGTAAGAAGTTTTTCAAATTCTTGAAAAAACCTTGGTAGAAAAAGACAGGGGAAGAGGAATCCCAGAAAGGACTATAATAAAGGTAAAAATAGTAACAATAATGGTGTTTCAAAATTAACCTATTATTTTTTTAGGAAGAAGAGTCACATAAGGACTGATTTTCCTAAAATTAGTCATCCAGATAAAGACAAATATAAAATAATAAATAAAAAAATTTGAAGGTTGGGACTACTCAGACAGTTCTGACTCTGGTAGTTATTCTGGAAGTGAACAGGAGACAGGGAATCTAGCCCTGATGGGTATTACATGTGATGGAAATTATTATCTCCTTGTTCAATTAATAACTCCTTCAAATTTTGATCATAATTCTTTATTTGGAAATGAAACTAAAATTGTTCCTAACTCATGTTCTAATTCTGATTCTGAAAATTATAAAATTATGAAACTACTTGAAGAAAATTAAGAATTAAATAATGATGGAGCCAAAATAATTAAAAATTATACTAACTTGAAAATTATTAATAATTAGTTTATTAAGAAAAATAATAAAATTAAAAGGGAATGTGATAATCTAGAAAAATTTATTTCCCATAACAATAAAACTAAATATGATTATAATTCTGAATTGTTATAACTAAAATATGAAAATGAAAGGGTTAAAAACGTTCTATTTGTAAATGAAAAAGATCAATATATGATATTTAATATATTTTTTAACATTATAAATAAAGTATAAAATGATTGTAATAAACCAAAATTAATAAAATAAAAAATTAATAAACACATCTTCTAGATCCAATAAAAAAGTCTTCATAGATTTAAAAACCATTCAAAGGGATAATATGGTTTTGAAAAATGAAGTTTTCAATATTAAATATGAATTATCAACTTTTGTAAAAGATAAAAAATAATAATATAAGATGATATCTTTAGTGAAACTAAAAAACAATAATATTTGTTTTGGATACTATAGTATTAATCTAAGTCTAAATAAGACTAACATTGTCAAAAGCCCAAAATGAAGTATTTCAAGTGTAAATTGTTTTAAATGAAGAATGAATGGTCATTATGCTAATGATTGTATAATAATATTTTCACAATATTTTGGGAATACAATAACATTAATTACTAATGATTTAATTTCTAATAATCCCACTAGTAAATTCTTTAAACATATTTGGGTTTCAAATTTTTCTTCTACTAATCTAGTTGGACCCAAGTTGGCATGGGTACCAAAATAATCTAATTGATTGTTTAATTTTATGAAATCATCCTTATATGTATTAATGAATCATGGTACTTAAATTGTGGATGTTTTAGGAACATGATAGATGAAATTTCAATGTTTTTATCATTTAACTCATGTGATGGTGGTCCTGTCACATTTTGAGACAACTCTAAATGCCAAATTAAAGGTACTCGTGAGGTAGGTTTTTCTAAAATATTTATTATTTCAAAAGTATTATATATACTTGGTTTAAAAAATAATCTCATACGTATATCGCATTTATGTGATGATGTATTAAATGTTATTACTCAAAATGAATAATGTATTTTTCTAAAAAATAAATTAGTTTTATTTTCTAAAAATAGAAAATAAAAGGTATATACTATTGATTTTTTTATCTAACCAAAAAAATGATTAAGTGTTTGAATGTTGTATAAGCAGATGAGATTCTATGGCATATGAGTCTTGGGAATTTAAATTTCATATTATTTCACAAACTTTCAAAGCATGAATATGTTCTATAACTACCCAAGTTACATTCAAGTATGTAATTCAAGTGTGATTCCTATTTAAAAGGTAAACAACACAAATAAATATTTAAATATATAAATGATTTTATTAGTAGTAGATGTTTAGAACTAATCCATAATGATTTTTTTGGACCAATTCAACCCTTCTAGTTTTGGTGGGAAAAGAAGTGTATTTTTAATTTTAAATGATTATAGTGGATTCTTATAGATTTATTTCTTATCTCATAAAAATGAAATATTATCAAAATTTTGTGATTTATATTAGATTATTCAAAATTTTAAAAATACATCAATCATATCCATAATATGTGATGTAGGTGGTGAATTTTTGAATTTATAATTAGATAGATTTTGTGAATCAAATAGTTTTTAACATTTTTTCTTAGCCCCAAGAACACCACAATAGAGTGGTGTAGTAGAAAGAAAGAATAGCACTATTTCATAAATGGATTGGTCTATTAATAGAGAAAATTATGCGCAATTTTTAATCAAATTATGAGGATTTTTTATGACTTTTATTTTTAAAACCCATGATTTCCAATGTTTTAGTAAATTATGTGTAATTTATGAAAAGGAAATGAAAATGGTTCTAAATGAGTAAAAGGGTGTGTTTTGGATTGGAACTTTTATTTTTCAAATCATCTGAATATTTATAGAAATTTTTATAACTATTTATATTGTTTTTTGTGTAAAAAATAGCCCATATAGGCCAGCCTTCAACCAAGGAACATGTGCCACTTAGGCAGCTCACTAGGAGCCAACTCTGCCATACAGGCCCCAGAAGGGCCAACCCAACTGGGGGCGCACTCGGGGGGTCAGTCCAGATCATGGCAACAATTCTGGTAGTCCTTCAAGTCACAAATCTTAATCCTCCTTCATTTTGGCACCCCTATCGAGCCCCAATCTCACATTTGAGCTCCTCCGATCACTATGAAGGCCAGAGGAGAAATGGATGCCACCAACTCATCACTAGCCACCAAAGGTCACCACCACCACCAGACAGTCTCGTCCAGGACCACCTCTACCTCGACCACTCCTGCCCTCACATTGGCACCACAAGGCCGCCCACAGAACAGGAGGCCCCCTCCGACATGTCCTGGTTGTATGCATGCGGCCACCCCCAATGCTCCACTGCTCCACCAGGGGTTGTCACCCCACTGACCTTCTTCCACCGGGGGGGTCCTTCCTGTAAGGATCCTCCCAAAGCCACTGGTATCTATCCCTCAAACAAGGTGGGGTTGTGGGGGGAGGTTGTTTTTTTACCCCCTCCCATGATTTTCCTTTATTGTAATGGGCAGAGGTGTCTATTATCCTCGCCTATAAAGGGAGTTGATCTCCTCCTTCCAAATCATCAAGCCTTCCCATAAAAATCGTCAACCACCTCACCAGAGCAAGGAAGAAGTAGCACCACCACCAAGGAGGAGATCCTCCTCCTCTCCTCTAATTTTACATGGTTTGTTCATTTTCTAATTCAATGACCCCTTCTTGCATGGAGGGGTATAATTATTAGTTATTGAGGGAAGGTAAGGGTTATCCACTATTTTTTGATGTTTTCAGTTTTTTATGTTTTCAATCAAAAGAATTCATTATTTTTAAATGAATGGTTTCCAATTTAATTTTTTTTGTATATAATTAAATACAATAGTATTTTAATTTGTTCTTAAATATTAAGCTTCTCTGATTTAAGTATTATTCTACCCTTACTTAATATATTTATTTTTTACAAAAATTGCTTAATTTTAAAATAAAATAATGTATGGGAGTGGTTTAGTGATTACTAAAACACATGAAGAAATTAAGATAGACTAATTTGATTATTTAGGGAAAATCAATAATAGATTTGGTATTTCCCGAGTAATAAAAAACAGACCATTAAGATTTCTACATTTTTACATATAATTAAATCAAATGTGAATCGAAGAAATTTTTTTATTCAATTCATTTAAATATTATTTCTAAAAATAGAAGATTCATTTTTCTCAAAAACTATCATGGAATCTCAAAAAGCAAAACCCAACCCAAATCTAATCACTTCCCTCTCATTTTAAAATTCACCAAACTTCTCAAAATATTTTGTTTTCTTAAATCATTCAAACTTGATATTCTTTTAAGTGAAACCTAGATTAAAACATTGATCTTTGGGAGAATGACATTCTAGTTAATGATCGTACTACACCCTTAAGAGATTTAATTGTTTTTCCACACCTCATGGGAAGCGTGTGTCAAAACTACTGTTATTATTAGGGAAATTTTAGAGTTGTTATAATTATAAGGAGAGAATGTCATTAAATTTTTACTTTGAATACCATGATTTATGATTTAAGAGTTAAACCTCCTCAATGATCATTCATTTTAAACATAAAATCCAACCAACCTTGAGAAATGGAATCATTAGAACCATAATTGAATGTCTTAATGATTTCATGTGCTTTTTGTCTTCAAAGGTAGATAAATTAGTTCTTTTACAATATTATGGATAAGGATAATGTTATCTTGATATGTACATATATCTACTTGAATTGTATCATGAGTGATGAGATAAAATAATCAAAAGTGAGTTATATCATAATTTGGCATGTTTAATAATAATTAATTGAGGATCTTGAATTAATTAAAGGAGAAGTTCCATCATTTTTTCAAAGGGAAAAACAAAATACATGAATTGATTGTTTCTTTGAAAAATTGGAAATGGAATTGATATTTTATGTAGAATTTGATAATTTGATTTGATATTGATAATATTTTTATTATATTTCATTGTAATTTGAATATTTATAACATTTGTGTCCTCTAATATTCTATGCTGAGATTTCATGCTTGAGGAAAATCTTTGTTTAAGTGTTGGGGTATTTGATAGAGCAAATTTATGTCATTTTTTTAATCAAATTATGAGGATTTTTGGATGATTTTTAGAGTTAAAACCCTTTATTTACAATGTTTTAATAAATTATTTGTAATTTGAGAAAAGGAAATGGAAATGGATTTAAATGAGTAAAAGGGTTTGTTTTGGATTGGAAATTTTATTTTTGAAATACTTTAAATATTTAATGAACTTTTTCTAACCCTTTATATTTTTTTTGTAAAAAATTATCCCATCTATGTCAGCCTTCAACCAAAGCCCATGCACCTCTTTGGGGTCTCACTAGGAGCCATCCTGGCCACACAGGTCCTTGGAGGGCCAACCCGGTTGGGGGGCATTCGGGAGGGGTCAGGCCCGAGCATAACCTATGTGTGATGAAGCCTTGTAGGTGCACTGTGGGTGGTCAAGCCTCCGAAAAGCATAGGTGGCCCAAGGGCCTTGAAACGGAACACAGTGGCACTCTGTGTAGTGGTGGGATGAGATCATTGTGGTGGATGGGGTGGGATATGTGGCGGTAAGAGTCCTCCGGCTCCAATTCGACTTCATTGTTAGATTAAGCTGCGTTGAGGCTTGAAAATCCTTGACTCTCATACAACATTTATGATGTGGGATAAAACATCCACCATGGTACCACCACCAAACATCATTCTCTATTTCATACCATCACAGTCTATTGATGTCGCACCGCCTCCACCTCTTCTCCACTACGCTCCTTCACCTGGCCACCTTCTACACCTTGCTTCAACTCTCGGATAGCCACCATGTCACCCCACGACTTCCCCTGATCACCTCCACCAGCGATATCCACCTCACCCCACCATAAGAAACCCATGAAGCCCATGCAGGCCGTTGTACCACACCACCATGACCCACTAACCTCTACCGCTCCACAACCCATAACGCTCTATCACCTACGTCTCCACCCATGCCAGCGCTTCCATTGCCGCTCAGTTTTGCCACCTTATCCACCTTATTACATTCCAACCGCCACTAATTCAGTATGAGGACCACCACTGATCTTCCTCTAGAAAAATTATATTGGTCCTATTAATCAGAAACCGCCATCCTCCTCCGTTTTGGCGCCCCTATTGAGCCCTGATCACCCATTCGAGCTCTTTCAGCCACTATGAAGGTCAGAGGATATGGGGAGGTTTCCACCTCATCACTGGCCACCGAAGTTTACCACCACCATTGGGTGATATCAGCCAGGATATCTTTCATATCAACCACTGTTTCCTTCACCTTGGCACACTGGTGTTTTCCACAACACCAGAGGCCCCCTCTGATGTGGCATGTCAACATGTATGCAGTCATCACCACTACTCCACCTGGGGTCATCACCCAACTTCCCTATTTCCACCAAGAGTACCTATGTACTAAAGAAACAGGGGGTCCAAGAGGGTCCTCCCCATATGGATCCTGCTATGCGGGACCTTGACACACACAGTTGTGGGTATCTCTCCCTCAAATAAGGAGGAGTTGAGGGGTGAGGTTATTTTTTGACCATGTCCTACTGTTTTCCTTTATGGAAAAGGGTGGAGGAGTCCCTCCTACTCACCTATAAAAGGAGTATATATCCTCCTTCCAAAGCATCAATTCTTTCCATAAAAATCCTCAACCACCTCACTTATTTAAGAAATAAGTAACACCACCACCTTGGAGGAGCTACACCTCCTCTCCTCAAATCTCCCCCAATTTTTCTTTATTTCTTCATTTTCTAATTCAATGAACTCGTCTTGCATGGAGAGGTAGAATTCCTAGTGATTTTCTGAAGGGATGTGGATCCACCATTTTGTGATGTTTTGAGTTTCTGAATGTTTTCAATAAAAATATATGTTGGTTTTTAAATGAATGGTTTCTAATTTAATTTAAATTAAATGAGACAGTATTAAAATTTGTTGTTAAATATTAAATTTCTTGGATTTAAATATTATTCTACGCATATTTGATCTATTTGTTTTTTACCCCAATTGGTTAATTTTTATTGAAAAAATGTAAGTGAGTGGTTTAGTGATTACTAAAACATGTGAAGAAATTAAGATAGACTAATTTAATTATTTTGGAAAATTAAATACTATATTTGGAATTAACCAATTAATTAAAAATATTCTATTAAGATTTATACATTTTGACATATAATTAAATCAAAGTTGAATTGAAGAAACAATTTTTATTCAATTCATTTAAATATTCTTTCTAAAACTAGAAGATTCATTTGCCACAAAACTATGATGGCATCTCAAAAAAAAAACCAACCCAAATCCAATCACTTCCCTCTCATTTTAAAATTCACCAAACTTCTAAAAATATATTTTTCCTTAAATATTTAAAACTTGATATTTCTTTTAGTAGAATCCGAGATTAAAACAATTCTCTTTGTAAGAATGTATTTCTGGTTATCGCTCATACTACACCCTTAGGGAGATTTAATTATTTTCTCCCCACCTCATTACAAGTGTGTGAATTCTATGTCAATGGAATTTACTATACCAAAATATTTTTTCCAGAAGATGTAAATATAAATTTCCATGTTTTAAATAGAGTTTTAATTATAAATTTCCTCAATAAGAACCCTTATTAACTTTTCAAAGGTTTTTAACCTAAAGTTGGTTATTTCAGGTTCTTTGGGTGTAAATTGTTTATCTTAAATACAAAAGATAATTTAGAAAATTTTCAATCTAAATTAGATTAAGGGATATTTTTTAGATATTCCAATTATAGTAAATATTATATAATTTTAAATAATAAAACATTATTTGTTGATGAAGCTATGCATGTTATGTTTACTAAAAACAATTCTAATAATCAGGATTCTGAATCTTTCAATGAATATGATGAGTTTATATAATTTTAATTTATTGAATATAATGACCAATATAATGATAATGAATTAGTTGAGGGTGATAATATATCTTCTCAAACTGATCCAAATGAATAGAAAACTCTTAAAGATCACCCAATTGAAAAATTAATTGGTATTGTAGAATCTGGAATTCAAACCATAAAATATTTTTTTCTTTGTTGTGCCAATTATAATTTTGTTTTTGACTTTGTTATTATAAATGTTGAAAATTATTTAACTTATTCAAATTATATTAATGTTATGCATGAATAATTAAATAAATTTGGAAGAAATAAAGTATGGTATTTAGTTTTTTTCCAAAAGATAAAACAATTATAGGAACTAAATGGATTTTTCATAATAAACTTGATGAATATGGAAACATTGTTAAAAATATAGCAAAACTATTAGCTCAAGGTTATTACTAAGAAGAGGGAATTGACTTAAAATATTTTTTTTCATTTTCTAGGATAGAATCCATTTTAACTCCATTAGACTTTGATAGTTTTCAAAACATCAAATTATTTCAAATTGATGTACAAAGTGCCATTTTAAAATGAAATTATTTTAGAGGAATTATATATTAGACAACCCCCAGGATTTGAAAATGATAATTTTTCAGATCAAGTTTTTAAACATAATAAAGCCTTATATGGTCTTCAGTAAGCTTCAAGAGCCTAGAATGAAATACATACACATTTTTTAATACAAAATGATGTTGCTAAAAGTAATTTTATTCCAAAAAATTTTATAAAAAGAGTTTCGAGTGATATAGTAATTATAAAGATATATGATGATGATATAATATTTGGATCAAGAAATGATTCTATGTGTAATGTATTTTCTATGCTAATGAGATTTAAATTTGACATGATCTTAATGGGAGAACTAAAAAATTTTCTTGGTTTATAAATTAATCAAAGAAAAGAATGTATTTTATTATATAAATCCAAGTATAAAAAACAACTTTTAAAGAGTTTTGGACTTTATTTTAGTAAAAATATGAAAACACCTTTGAGCACTAATTATAAATTGGTCATAGATGAATATGGTAAGTTATTTGATATTAAACAATATAAGGGCATGATATAAAGTCTATTGTATCTCACTACTTTGATAACAAACATCATGTTCTCAGTTTTCTTTTGTACTATATTTTATTCAATCCCCAATGAAAGCCACCTTAAATATATTAAAAAATAAATAGATATATCAAGGGTACAATGTCTATTGGATTGTTCTATTCTAATGAGAATTGTTTTGATTTATTGCATTACTCTAATTCATAATTTAGAGGCTGCATACTTGACTAGAAAATAACTATAGGTATGTGCTACTATTTAGGAAAAAAATTAATTTTATGGAGCTCTATGAAACAAATATCAGTAGAAAAATCAACAGATGAGGCTAAATATATAAGGCCCCAGCCTTAAACCTTACTTAAAATTGAATTAAATGAATAATTCACATTGAGGATCTTTTCAGGTTTAGAGTTTTAGAGAATTAGTACATAACTATTACATCTCAAAAGATTACAAATAAGTCTCTTCTACTAAATTTCAATAAAATGAAAACTCTTAAAAATAAACATGTCTAGTTTCATGTTTTAGGTAGCATGACTTTCCCTTGATTCCATCCTTGACCCTATTCCACGCTAAGTCCTGTGAAAAACATTTCAAAAACTTGGGATGAGCATAAAAACTCAGTAAGGGATACACAAAGAATAAAAACTGTTAGTTTATCAAAACAAAAGGTAAACCATATATACTTTATCAAGGTAATACTTTTCACCTTTATGAATTAGTAAAAACTCTTCACTGAATAAAATATCATTACTTACCTTTTTGTAACCAAAGGATTACCATAAATCCCACATAAAGAACATATAACATATATAAAGGTAACTTGGGACATAAACATACTTAAGTGGAATAACCATACGGTCGACTTCCACACATATCACTTAATGGAATAGCCATACGGCCAATTCCCATACATACTTAATGCAATAGCCATACGGCCGACTTCCATACCCAATGCATTGGAGGTTATAACGTAACCACCCGTCCTGGTATTCACGGAACCACCCGTCATAATGTCCAAGTACCATTATCACACATAAAATATGGAAAATATAATCATTTCAATAACAATATTTCATTTTCAATCACAATAAATAATTCCCAGATATTGAATTAATCAATCCATTTTCAAAAACCATTTAAAAGAGATTTTTGAATCAAAGTGTCCCATACCACTTTGAAGCATTTAATGGAATTATAATTTTAAAACATTAATGTCCATATAAATAAATACTGAAAGCCATTTTGAATACATGTACATTAAAGAATAATAAATCTTTAAAACATTTAAAATGATATTTTTGTTAAAGAGTTTTTAACAAAATGAGAGACTCTTGAATACAAATAATAACGGAATAACATTTAATCCGAACTTTATAATATCATTATAATAAAAGGATTCATGATATAATATGTCAAAGGATAGTATACACACTATATAAGAGTGAATTGGCGCATAACAACAATGAAGTCTCAAAAGAAATGTAAAATGAGATGAAATCCATTATAAAGAAGGTATCCTTAAATTAAGGACAAATCAATCTCATAATTATGTGTGAAAAATATAAATACACCCAATATAAGTGGATATTAAGTGTAAAACAATCAAAGATTATTCACACATATTCAAAGGATGACATATTCAATAACTACACGTTGAACCCAAAGAAATCGAAATTGGGTTAAGAAGTTCCCTTGGCAGCCTAACGGTGTCACATCAAAATGAGTTGATGAGAGATAAAAAAAACTATCTCATCACTTGGACATAAAATTTACATCAATAAGGATATATGAGAACATATCCCAACATAACAATATGTACATTAAAAGACCCAACAAAAGAAGTCTTTTAAAAATAGGAGGGTGAAAGGTTCCCTTACCGACATGGGTATCTTTCGAAACATACGCCCCGTGAAAGAAGGACAATTCATCATTGATGTAAATACTCATAAATGAAATAATATTACACAATGAGTAAAATAATTGTCATTACATACACAACTCAAAGGAAATTGTGGCAAATGTATCATAAATCTCACGGGAATAAAAGTGAGATGAAAAATCCCTTACAAAAACTTGGCAGCCTAACGGCACTACTTAAAACATCCAAAATGGATTGATGAGAGAGAATAGGGTATCTCATCACATGAACATAAAAATTACAGTATGAGTAATATAAAATAACATCCCAATCATAAGAAAAATGAGCTTAAAAGAAATGACATAAAAGAGTGTACTTAAAAAGAAAGAGAGTTGTAGGATCCCTTACCTCGGGTCCGACTTGACTCGATCGTTCTTTAATCTCCTGAATAATAAACATGAGTTAATTTATACTTCCATAAGAACATTTTTCAAGATCATTATTCCTTTTATATCACTTATTACCATGTTATAAACATTATTTAATCATTTAAGTGAATCATGTTTGTTTTGTCGATATTTGGTTCTTAAGTCGAAAGTGGACTTCTTACAATTACATGTTGTTCATGTGGTCAAAGGTTCTTTATATCCAGAATGACATTCCTGATTTGGATATCATATATATCATATATATCCAGCATATACATGTATTTATAATATTACATAATCATTTAGAGGTAATAAATGAAATGCACCGTTCATGGATACAGTAAGCCGTACGTACGCATGAAGGCTACTTTCATTTTTATCTCATACTTTAATGGAAAGAAATAATAATGATATAGGGGTATATAATCATTCCAGTATAATATCATATATAATAAAATTAAATCCATCCTTTATACATCCCACGTATGGAATTAACGAATCACATCACTTTGAGGGGGCAGTAGTCCGCACTTCCTAAAATGAAGATATCGCGTATACCCACAATGGAAGCCATAAAGGTAAGACACAAAAGAAAAATACAGAATCATAATTAAAACATAAACATATAATATATCATATATAAAAATAGTGACATCATAATGGCCACCTTTGAAGGTGTTAAATGAGTATTGAACAATCATCGTTTCGGGAGGTAGAATTTCGCCATCCACGGAAACCGTTTGTTCTTTAACCATTTGATGTGGTTTTGTGAGAGTGTAGCTCGAATAAATCTTATAAAAACATCCTAGTATATTGAAGATACTGGTTTTGTTACAAAAAAAAGTAAATAAAAAGATTTTAGGGGGTTGGAAAAACAAAATAAAACAAATGAACATGAGAGAATGAATTACCTTTAAAAGTGTAACTCCTTTTGATTTGAGCCTAAAGGCTTCCTTTGAAAGGATTCTGCCCAAAGGGAATCCTCTAGGATTAGGATAGGGATGTGGAGAGAGTAATTGGGCAGGGTTTTGCCGAGCCAAAGGCTTGAGGAGTGTGTGTAAGGTGGTAGAGGTGGGGGCCTTTTATAAGAGGAGAGGAGAGGCACTTTTGGAAAGTAAAGAAATATTACTTTATTTGAAAATGTTTTTCAGTTTTAAAAGGTCCCACATTGATATAATTCGTGGATAAGGTGATAAGGGTTCTAAATCCACCCATCCAATAAGTTTTGGACATGTTTAGTTCATATATTTTACATTATCTTTCCATTTTATTTAAATCGTCAAATAATGATGTCATCGCTGCATCATTATTATGTCATAAATAACTTAATTTATTTAATGTCTAAAAATTATAAAAAATATACTATGATGTATTAAATCTTTTTATATTTCCAATGACTATTTATAATAAAAAATCTGATAATTATATCCCCATGTAAAAATTGTTTTTGTAAAACATATTATGTTTGTGTCATTTTTACTTTTACATTAAATAAAAAGTTATTTATGTCATTTCCCAACCAAAGTGTCTCCATGGGGTCTCCAAGTTAACCCATGGCTTGTCTTGGTCGTCCATGACACAACCAATAAGGTTGGGACATGTGTCTAGGTCATTTTATATTATTAATGCATTATTTATACCTTAAACTACCCTAATTACCACTAATCGCGATTAAGAACTTAATAAGTTACTATTCACCAAAAAATTATTTTTATCCCATTGAACCACATTTTACTTCTTAATGACAACCATGTATGTCGGATTTTTTTAAATTCAAAACACAATGATGGCAAAATTTCATTTAAATGGAAAATCAGTCTTTATAAGTACCACTTAGTGGTTTCACTATTCATCAAAAATTGAAGTTTTTCAGAAAATTACCAAAAATTCACCCTAAGATATATTTGATATTATGAATTCAAAAATGAAGTCTATTTTAAAAAAATCAAAACATATAAGTCGCATTAATTAATTTAATAATTAATTCCCGCTGTCAAAGCAAATAGCATGTTTTTATGAAACAATAAGTATCAAAAGATTGATACTAGTTTAAGTCCGATTTCAAAGTGAAATTAATTCCAACGACCACTATTGGATTTAATGGTAAAAATATATTCTAATTTAAATTTAAAACAAATTCCAAAGATAATCTAATCATATAAATAAATTAGATTAAAAAGAGGTTTTGAATTAAAATACAACATTTTACACTATTCATTAAAAAAATGAACTTTATCGGAAAGATTCCAAAAATTTACACAAAGTAAATTTTGATATCCCGATTCTTAATAAGAGTTTTATTTGGTCCAAAATAATTTTTATGAGTGAACAAAACTATATTTAATGATGGATCAACATCAAAAGGTGATAAGTGAACCTTTAGTGAAAACTAGGGCATATACGCCTAAAATTGAATTCTTTCTGTATTTTAAGCCTTTATCTTTTATTGGATAAATGTAAAAACATTTAAAAACATATATAATCATATATTAGTTATTTCTATCCATTCCCGCCAATACAACATCTACATGTTAACTACCATTTAAAATAATATTATTTTATTATTAGAGTGCAACGTAAGATTCCCAAGAAACTCGTTGTTGTGTGTTGGGTATTCCATCGAGCATATCATCCCCTTTAAAGTCATATCAATATTAATACTTTATTCACAAATAGGGATAAATATGAAAATGTCATATTCTTTATTTACCTGGGGTGTTACATACTTCCCCCCTTTTGGGAATTGCGTCCTCGCAATTATTAAAATTGAGCTTGGAAACATCCTTGAACGTCCCACATCGGAACAAGAGTCGGTAAAACAATCACTTTAAAATAAAGAATGATTAGTACAAAGGTCACCCGAGTTAACCCATACTAGGATTCCAAGTATGAAAACATGGACATGGAGGAGAAAACATAGGGTCATGTTCTGATGGAGAGTGATAGAAAACATGTTTAGGAGAAAGTTAACCATGAGAGAATCGCAAACTTGTGATGGGTTAAACGGTATTCGATTCCCCAGTAGGAAAAGTTAATAGGCAACATTTTTGTTTTAAGTTACTTTTTATTGAGGAATTTATTCATAAGGAAACATAATCACTTATCATGTTGACTCTCAACTTTTATTAGATTCCTTACACAAACTCATATTTTCTCCAAAAGGCGAGTATTTAGGAAGACTTGTTCAAATTAAGAGTACTATAATCAACTTCTAGAGAATCACCTAATCCACAAAAGAGAACTATATACATCCCATATCTTTAGACCTTAACCATAACCAAAACCAAAAAGGTTAGTACAAGGTCAGATAATCCAGAAAAGGATAACCCTTTATAAAAAAAAATCTATTCTTAATCTCCAAAATTTGTCCAACAAAATCCAAAGTTCAACGAGGACCATCCGATAAACAAATTTGTCCATAAAAATTCCTCAAAGTAAACCAATCTAAGATTGAAACCCAACAATTTTAAGGATTTAGTCACATAGTCTTCCAAGTTAAATCGTAACATTTATCTCCAAACAACATCAGTTGCTCCTAAAGTCCCGTATTGAAAAGTAATTAACCTAATCACATATCCTCCACGATAGGTTAATCATTTTCATAAATAACCCAAAATCATCTTACTCTTAATTCATAAAATCATATAACCAGAAAGAATCAGTCAAACTAACCAGGGACTTCACGTAGTCCAGTGGTAGGTGATAAATACCAGTCGCACTTTGGTTGTGGATTCGATTCCCACAGCTTTGTCCGACGTGACGGGTTGTCACACGGTCTGCGTGTTGTCCTTTTTTCAAAACTATATAATTCTTAAATCATTCCCCAAAAGGGATAAAATCATCAAAAATAACCATAACATAATTTATCCTCAATTTTATCTCATGCCTTTCACTTCAATCATAACATATATTAACCCATAATTACCTCAAAAGTTAGGATCATATAAACCCAAATGGTTCTTTATAACTATGTCCACAAAAGAAGAGATAACTATTCCTTGAATAAAATTTCATATATTAAACATCAGGGTTACACATAATAAAACAATTCTTCTAATGTAACCCCATCATCAAAAGAGACTTAATACTCTTAAGAATTTCACCATAACTCTTGAAGCCATTATATTTTGACATCTTACTCATTCAACATTATTCATGATCCATTAACCATTCCTTTCCAACTTATTCCGAAATACCTATTTCCTACAAAAAAAATCATGAATCATATCCTAAGATTCCAAAATAGGAAAACAATAGTCATGAAATAATACATACCTTTGATTGGTCATTGTCAGTTTCTTCATCCTCAATCGGAATGGCATTAGGTAGTGGTAAACAAACATTTGTACGCTCTTGGTGACCCCATTCACGAAACTTCTTCATAGGACATGTGTTTGCATAATGGCCATGCACACCACATTTAAAACATTAAATTGATCCCTCAGAAAGAACTTCTTTCCCTTTCCCCGAGTCAACTGGATGCTTCCTTTTTCCATGGCAGGTTCTTAATTTATGACCTCTATTTTCACATCAATAGAATATTTCTGTCCCTTTGAAACATTTTCCTAGGTGTTTCTTTCCACATATTTGACACATAAGTTTTTGAACACACTTACCTTTATGATTATTACCTGTAGTTCCGTAGGGATTTGTTTCTCGCATACATGATACCTTATAGAAATCACTAAGGTTTAGGTGGTCAATCATAACTCCAGATAGTTGGTTGAGGATAAACACATGAGTTCTCATTACAGCTCCCATATCATTTAGTTGCTCTCTTAGAAAACTGTCACAGTTTCCTTCACATCCACCGTTACCTTGGTGCCTGCTAGATCCAACCATTTACTAAAACCAAAAAGGGTCAGTGTGAGTATAACAACAAAACCATCATGTACTAATGAGGAAGATAAACACTAAGATATTCTTACTCATTCACTTTATCTAAAACTAGTACTCCGTCTGAAATCCTAACCATTATGGTAATGTCACTTATACTTAAAGAATACCCTATCCTCTAAAGTTATCTAAACCGACCTTTGATACCAACTATAAGGCCCCAGCCTTAAACCTTACTTAAAATTGAATTAAATGAATAATTCACATTGAGGATCTTTTCAGGTTTAGAGTTTTAGAGAATTAGTACATAACTATTACATCTCAAAAGATTACAAAGTAGTCTCTTCTACTAAATTTCAATAAAATGAAAACTCTTAAAAAGAAACATGTCTAGTTTCATGTTTTAAGTAGCATGACTTTCCCTTGATTCCATCCTTGACCCTATTCCACGCTAAGTCCTGTGAAAAACATTTCAAAAACTTGGGATGAGCATAAAAACTCAGTAAGGGATACACAAAGAATAAAAACTGTTAGTTTATCAAAACAAAAGGTAAACCATGTATACATTATCAAGGTAATACTTTTCACCTTTATGAAGTAGTAAAAACTCTTCACTGAATAAAATATCATTACTTACCTTTTTGTAACCAAAGGATTACCATAAATCCCATATAAAGAACACATAACATATATAAAGGTAACTTGGGACATAAACATAATTAAATGGAATAACCATACGGTCGACTTCCACACATATCACTTAATGGAATAGCCATACGGCCAATTTCCATACATACTTAATGGAATGGCCATATGGCCGACTTCCATACCCAATGCATTGGAGGTTATAATGTAACCACCCGTCCTGGTATTCACGGCACCACCCGTCATAATGTCCAAGTACCATTATCACACATAAAATATGGAAAATATAATCATTTCAATAACAATATTTCATTTTCAATCACAATAAATAATTCCCAGATATTGAATTAATCAATCCATTTTCAAAAACCATTTAAAAGAGATTTTTGAATCAAAGTGTCCCATACCACTTTGAAGCTTTTAATGGAATTATAATTTTAAAACATTAATGTCCATATAAATAAATACTGAAAGCCATTTTGAATACATGGACATTAAAGAATAATAAATCTTTAAAACATTTAAAATGATATTTTTGTTAAAGAGTTTTTAACAAAATGAGAGACTCTTGAATACAAATAATAACGGAATAACATTTAATCCGAACTTTATAATATCATGATAATAAAAGGATTCATGATATAATATGTCAAAGGATAGTATACACACTATATAAGAGTGAATTGGTGCATAACAACAATGAAGTCTCAAAAGAAATGTAAAATGAGATGAAATCCATTATAAAGAAGGTATCCTTAAATTAAGGATAAATCAATCTCATAATTATGTGTGACAAATATAAATACACCCAATATAAGTGGATATTAAGTGTAAAACAATCAAAGATTATTCACACATATTCAAAGGATGACATATTCAATAACTACACGTTGAACCCAAAGAAATCGAAATTGGGTTAAGAAGTTCCCTTGACAGCCTAACGGCGTCACATCAAAATGAGTTGATGAGAGATAAAAAAAACTATCTCATCACTTGGACACAAAATCTACATCAATAAGGATATATGAGAACATATCCCAACATAACAATATGTACATTAAAAGACCCAACAAAAGAAGTCTTTTAAAAATAGGAGGGTGAAAGGTTCCCTTACCGACATGGGTATCTTTCGAAACATACGCCCCGTGAAAGAAGGAAAATTCATCATTGATGTAAATACTCATAAATGAAAGAATATTACACAATGAGTAAAATAATTGTCATTACATACACAACTCAAAGGAAATTGTGGCAAATGTATCATAAATCTCACGGGAATAAAAGTGAGATGAAAAATCCCTTACAAAAACTCGGCAGCCTAACGGCACTACTTAAAACATCCAAAATGGATTGATGAGAGAGAATAGGGTATCTCATCACATGAACATAAAAATTACAGTATGAGTAATATAAAAGAACATCCCAATCATAAGAAAAATTAGCTTAAAAGAAATGACATAAAAGAGTGTACTTAAAAAGAAAGAGAGTTGTAGGATCCCTTACCTCGGGTCCGACTTGACTCGATCGTTCTTTAATCTCCTGAATAATAAACATGAGTTAATTTATACTTCCATAAGAACCTTTTTCAAGTTCATTATTCCTTTTATATCACTTATTACCATGTTATAAACATTATTTAATCATTTAAGTTAATCATGTTTGTTTTGTCGATATTTGGTTCTTAAGTCGAAAGTGGACTTCTTACAATTACATGTTGTTCGTGTGGTCAAAGGTTCTTTATATCCAGAATGACATTCCTGATTTGGATATCATATATATCATATATATCCAGCATATACATGTATTTATAATATTACATAATCATTTAGAGGTAATAAATGAAATGCACCGTTCATGGAGACGGTAAGCCGTACGTACGCATGAACGCTACTTTCATTTCTATCTCATACTTTAATGGAAAGAAATAATAATGATATAGGGGTATATAATAATTCCAGTATAATATCATATATAATGAAATTAAATCCATCCTTTATACATCCCACGTATGGCATTAACGAATCACATCACTTTGAGGGGGCAGTAGTCCGCACTTCCTAAAATGAAGATATCGCGTATACCCATAATGGAAGCCATAAAGGTAAGACACAAAAGAAAAATACAGAAGCATAAGTAAAACATAAACATATTATATATCATATATAAAAATAGTGACATCAGAATGGCCACCTTTGAAGGTTTTAAATGTGTATTGAACAATCATCGTTTCGGGAGGTAGAATTTCGCCATCCACGGAAACCGTATGTTCTTTAACCATTTGATGTGGTTGTGTGAGAGTGTAGCTAGAATAAATCTTATAACAACATCCTAGTATATTTAAGATACTGGTTTTGTTACAAAAAAAGTAAATAAAAAGAGTTTAGGGGGTTGGAGAAACAAAATAAAACAAATGAACATGAGAGAATGAATTTCCTTTAAAAGTGTAACTCCTTTTGATTTGAGCCTAAAGGCTTCCTTTGAAAGGATTATGCCCAAAGGGAATCCTCTAGGATGAGGATAGGGATGTGGAGAGAGTAATTGGGCAGGGGTTGGCCGAGCCAAAGGCTTGAGGAGTGTGTGTAAGGTGGTAGAGGTGGGGGCCTTTTATAAGAGGAGAGGAGAGGCACTTTTGGAAAGTAAAGAAATATTACTTTATTTGAAAATGTTTTTCAGTTTTAAAAGGTCCCAAATTGATATAATTCGTGTATAAGGTGATAAGGGTTCTAAATCCACCCATCCAATAAGTTTTGGACATGTTTAGTTCATATAGTTTACATTATCTTTCCATTTTATTTAAATCGTCAAATAATGATGTCATCGCTGCATTATTATTATGTCATAAATAATTTAATTTATTTAATGTCTAAAAATTATAAAAAAAATACTATGATGTAGCAAATCTTTTTATCTTTCCAATGACTATTTATAATAAAAAATCTGATAATTATATCCCCATGTAAAAATTGTTTTTGTAAAACATATTATGTTTGTGTCATTTTTACTTTTACATTAAATAAAAAGTTATTTATGTCAATTCCCAACCAAAGTGTCTCCATGGGGTCTCCAAGTTGACCCATGGCTTGTCTTGGTCGGCCATGACACAACCAATAAGGTTGGGACATGTGTCTAGGTCATTTTATATTATTAATTCATTATTTATACCTTAAACGACCCTAATTACCACTAATCGCGATTAAGAACTTAATAAGTTACTATTCACTAAAAAATTATTTTTATCCCATTGAACAAAATTTTACTTCTTAATTACAACCATGTATGTCGGATTTTTGAAATTCAAAACACAATGATGGCAAAATTTCATTTAAAAGGAAAATCAGTCTTTATAAGTACCACTTAGTGGTTTCACTATTCATCAAAAATTGAAGTTTTTCAGAAAATTACCAAAAATTCACCCAAAGCTATATTTGATATTACGAATTAAAAAATGAAGTCTATTTTACAAAATTAAAAACATATAAGTCACATTAATTAATTTAATAATTAATTCCCGCTGTCAAAGAAAATAGCATGTTTTTATGAAACAATAAGTATCAAAAGATTGATACTAGTTTAAGTCCGATTTCAAAGTGAAATCAATTCCAACGACCACTATTGGATTTAATGGTAAAAATATATTCTAATTTAAATTTAAATCCAATTCCAAAGATAATCTAATCATATAAATAAATTAGATTAAAAAGAGGTTTTGAATTAAAATACAACATTTTACACTATTCATTAAAAAAAATGAACTTTATCGGAAAGATACCAAAAATTTACACAAAGTAAATTTTGATATCCCGATTCTTAATAAGAGTTTTATTTGGTCCAAAATAATTTTTATGAGTGAAAAAAACTATATTTAATTATGGATCAACATAAAAAGGTGATAAGTGAACCTTTAGTGAAAACTAGGGCATATACGCCTAAAATTGAATTCTTTCTGTATTTTAAGCCTTTATCTTTTATTGGATAAATGTAAAAACATTTAAAAACATATATAATCATATATTAGTTATTTCTATCCATTCCCGCCAATAAAACGTCTACATGTTAACTACCATTTAAAATAATATTATTTTATTATTAGAGTGCAACGTAAGATTCCCAAGAAACTCGTTGCGTGTTGGGTACGCCATCGAGCATATCATCCCCTTTAAAGTCATATCAATATTAATAATTTATTCACAAATAGGGTTAAATATGAAAATGTCATATTCTTTATTTACCTGGGGTGTTACAAAATATGTTTTTTCTTCTAGTTTTTGTTCACATATTATTTGTTTGAAATAATCTTTATATGATTTCATTATCAGTTTTGATAAAATTCTTATATATAATGATAAATCAAGTTATATTTAAATTTCTAGAAACTCTCTTCAAAATTCTATAACTAAACACATATATTTAATATTTCAATTATTAAGGTATCATGTTAATAAAGGTGATATATGCTTTGAATTTGTTCCCATTGAGAAAGAGCTAGCTAACATCTTTACAAAACACTTAGATTTAGTTAAATTTGAGAAGATGAAATTTGTATCATGTAAGATATAAGCTTAAAATATTTTTTAGTATAATCATTTTCCTTAAATATGATTTTACATATGTTATGTAATTGAAAATGTAATTTTTTACTCTGATTTAATAATAATTAGATCAATCTCTTTAAAGAATGGTTTATTAAATAATAACATTATTTTATTTCTACTTTCATTGAATAGTGTATTTATCTATTTATTCTCATGATAACGAACTAATTTTTTTTCTATTAAAGAATTTTTTATGATATAAAAAGGGATTTTCTTTTATATATTAATTTTTAAAGATACTGTTTTGATAAATTATAAAAAGGGTGAAATTTTTTGTTGAAATTTTAACACATGTTTTGTTTTGTGATTTATAAAAAGGGGTATTTTTTAATGTATTTGAAAGTTATTTAAATATTTATCGATTTTATTTTGTTTTGATAAATTATTCTTTATTAACATTTTATTAAATTATCAAATCTATTAAATTCCAAGTGATTTTAATGTATACTTCTTTTTTAATTACTTGTTTTAAATGTTTTGATTGTTATTCTTATGGATTTAATAATACTTTATGTTATTATTATTTTTCACTCACGTTTATTTTTGTAAAAAAAAATTAGACATCCTTTTGAGGAACCTTGGATAGCCCTTAACCATATAGGGGACCCATTGGGTCAACCCCATGGGAAGGCCTGCTGAAGGAATCCCCATAAGGAATATGGACTTTATTGTTCATAGTGCATGCTTGTAGCATGCAAGCCCATGTATAAGGCCCATAGAGTTATCCCTAAGGCACATAGGGTGGCATAGGTCGCCTGCTAGGCCAAATGCCTATGTGTGTGTGGGGGTTCTGTAATTGGTGCTAATCTCCAATATCAAACTCAAAATAAGGCTCAATGTAACTTGTATGCTATACCATTTGAATACCTCTTCTTCAAATTGATGTAGGATACTATTTTGAGTTTCACTATTCATGAAAGTTAAAAAATTGGATATAATCAAGACCGTAGATTCCTTTTCATCCCATATGTTTAATATGTTTTAGAAATCCCATGCATTTTTTTAAACTCCCATGTCTCACTATTCTTTTTTATCATCTTCTTCGAGAGTCCGCTCTTTTACATTATATTCGTGTTCTTCAGCATGACAGTTTAATCAAACCACCTTACTTGCATTATTTTTACTTGCCATACCATTTTTTACTATGGCTTAAATACTAGTTTGAATGCTCTTATTATCCATTCTTATCATCACTTTATATTATTTCTTGATCATATAATAGTACAACTATATTTTATTAATCTTCCCACTATTAATCTTCATCCTTGGGATATTCTTATGGTTTGATGTCTTCTCTACTGGTTGCATGATGAATCACCATTGGAAGACCCCAATGGTGAGTGAGTCAAGTTTCCATTAATAAATACCAATGGTGGGTGAGTTAAGTCACTATTGGAAGAACCCAATACTGAATCAATGAGCCAACGCTAGATTTCAACGGTGAGTACTTTTACTAATCATTGGACATCAATAGTGGGTTGTAATTTTTACACACCAATTGTTTATTCCTTTTTCTATACAGATCCTTGGTAGCTAGTTCTTCAAGCTTCAATAGAATATTTTCATCTTCATTTAGTTTTTTTGTATTTATTTTTGTTTTCTTTTGTTTTCTTTATTTATCAGAAGATTATTTTTTATGTTGTTCCCTTCTGGTTTGCAGCATCTTCTTCGGGAATTTTATTTCTTCATATTATGTTTTCTTTGTTTATAATTATATTATATTAGATTATGTTTATTATTTATTTCTATAGCAAAATATTTTATCATTTTTTATTCCATGTGCTGGAAGAAACTACTTTATGCTTCAACAGACTTCTTTAAATGGTTTTTAGTAAATTTTTTCTTGTTTTTAGAAGTAATTCCACATTTTATTAACTGATTTATTCATTAATTATTTATCCATGATGTTTTTCAATGTTTTCAATGATTCATCATTGGATACTCCCAATGGTAGTTCATGATTCACCACTAGACATCTTCAACGGTGAGTTATGAGGCACCGTTGGACATCCAACAGTAGAAAAAAAATTATTTCCTCTTTTGAATCCTTTTATTAATAAGATGCATGGAATCAAATTTGTTTTGGTAAGACTTTTTTATTAAAATTGTAACGGAATCTTATACTTAGTTAAGCTATCATTGGACATTTCCAATGATGGTTCATAATCCATATCGCTCTATTTTTAGTAGTAGGTCATGAGCCATTGTTTAATTAAAATTTTATGTTTCTAAATTTTTATTTCTTATTTCAATTGATGTCATTAAAAATAATTATTTTGTTAAATATTTTATTTTTTATTTTTAAATATATTTTTTGAGTGTAAAAAATAATTGTAACATTATTTTAAAAAAATTTGTACATGCATATTTAATAGTCATGTGATGCTCTATTTTTCACAACATTATGTTGTATGTATAATCTAAGGATTATATTTTTCTCAATTGATTTATTATTGTGAATTTTTTGAAAATTGATTCACATAACATATTAATTGTTTTATAATAATATTTATGAAGGAAATATAAAGGCTGATTGGAATTCTATGTTTTTCAAATGGGCTTTAACAAACAAAGGTGATAGTCATTTTATTTTATTATAATGCTAACAAGTGTATTGTAGATATTTGATATATACGCACTCCTCATAGATCTCAGTATTTATGATTCAGGTGGCCTCTTCAAGGAATAAAACTCATTCTAGTATAGATTCATTCAAATTACTTGTGATATATCTTCATCATTTTTATTGTTCTCAATTGTTCATGATCTTGAGGGAATTTTTCACCCTATCTATGATCACATAAGGACTTCATCTTTAGCATTTGTTCCTTCCGAGTGATCAATGATCATCAAGATTAAACTTCTTCAACGTTTTGATCATCCATTACTTTTATTTTATTTGATTTATTTGTGTTATCTATTTATTTTATTTTTCTAATTTCATTACATATGTTTTATTATTTTCCCATTAAAATTAATTATTTCATTTATTTAGTTATTTCACCTCCTAAAATGAAGTAAGGGTTGTGGCTCCCAATTAAAAGTTACGTATTACAGAATAGGTTTGTATCCTGTATCAAGTTAAGGTTTTCCCTCTGTGTTGTTTAAATGGTAGGGTCTATAACAAGGTTCTCAAACCATTAAAATTGAGTTTCTTAGTGGATACCAGTCTCCTCAATGATTACAAGAGATTAAGGATTGGACTAGGATCTTTTTTATCTGAGCCACTATAAATTTTGTGCTATTTCATTTTTATTTAAACTGTAAATCAACTCAAGATCATTGTATTAACTATATTTTAATATATCATAATATTTGGTTATTTTTGTCTTTCAATTTTTATATAGACTATTCACCCCCCCCCCCCTCTATTCATATTTTCCAACAATAATGATCCAACAATCATTTCATTCCATATCTCATCACACTAACTGGTAAAGTAAAAATGATTTTGATATTTTTATTTTCGTAACCATTGATTCACCTTCCCCCTCCAAGTGGTGGTTTTCTCTCACCTATGCCTTTGAAGGTGGAACCTAAATTTTATATTAGTTTCATATATTGTATATTATACAAGCATAGATGGGTGTGTAAGAATCACCTCAGATGGAACCATTTGTGTATTTGTGGTTGTGACGGGTGACTATGAGATATCTATATTATGATATACTCATTGAAACATTTCCTTCATATCCAAGGATTTTGATGGCTATGTTTACTTAGGAAAGTGGTAGGCAACATGTAAATTTGAACCCACTAAGGGTTTCCTTGTATTTTTATTTATTTAATGGACCTTATGGGGATTCTTTGAGAATTACCTTTTAATTAAAAGTGCATGTTTGGGTTAGATTAGAATAGTTTATCCTCATTATAAAATTTTGATATAAGAAGTGGCCACTTTAGTGTGGCCCAGGGGGGATTAGGGTTCATATATGATCTTAAGTCTTGTTGAGATGAGGTCAGGCTTGAATTATATATCCTATGTGTAAAACATCAATGGATTTGGTAGACTAGTGAGAAACATGGATTGGTGAGGATAATTTATAGGGTGATAAATAATTTACCATGTTTATGAGATTGATCTAACAATGTTATGGATTATAGTGATTAATAATTTTTTATCATCTTTCCTAAGTTCTAATGATTATCAGTGAACTTAGGATTATATCAATGCAGATAGTGATAAAACATTCAATTTATTAATTATTGTTTCAAATAGTGATAACCCATTCACTGTATTATATGTTTATGTCGATAGTTATAACCCATTCACTTTTTGTATTGATTATTCATATAGGGGTAACCCTTTCACAATGTATTTGATTATGTCATGGTAATAACCCATTCACTAATGGTTTCAATTAGAGTGGTGATAACCCATTCACCCACACTCATTCTCATATGGTGATGACTTTATCACTATAGTATTAGTTATAGTGGTATCCCATTTACCTTTACTATGAAATACTAGTGATATCCCATTCACCTTGGTTGAAATCTGAGTATGTAGTGATAGTCCATTCACCAATATTTTAAAAGCATTGAAATCTCATTCATCCATACTTTATTGTAATATTGAAAACTCATTCACCTATATGATTATATTATATTGATAGATCATTCACCTTATTATTGATTATTTTGATTTTATATTAACCTTATTATTGATTATAGTGATTATGTGTTCACCTAGATTTTGTCTAATTGGTAATAATTCATTCAATCATACTCATTGTTGGTGGTAATATTTCATTAAAACTTTTATTATAGTTAGAGATGATAACTCATTAATTATATCATTGTTTTTAGACTATGGTTACATCAACCTATTCTGTCATGGGTCGATGTAGGTTTTATTATTTATAAGGGTAATTGTTTAGTACCATATGATAAGATAATTTATAATTTTATGATGGTTTTTATCATATCATATTGCACATGAACCCATATATTATCTAGATGTTTTTAGGGACACTATCGATGGTTCCCAATTGAGTTTATTGCTCACACCCTACACATGAAATTTTTTGAGAATGTAGACTTCATGATTAATGGTATTTTTAAGTACATGCTCCCTAAAACAGATGGTTAAGATAAGATACATTGTGGGACATGAAATAGGTATTTGTAGATACTTTGGTATATATTTTTTATGTATCACCATTATTTTTTATCCTGATAAGAAGTATATATTCAAACCATTATGTGATGTTACTCTGGATTTAAAAAAATTATAACATTATTTTGGATCTTGTTTTTTTGTAATAAGGGATTGATTATTAATTTATGGTTATCTTCTCATTGTAATGTACATATTATTATGTTCATTATAAATCATGGTATATATTTTCCACTAATATTCAGGGATGTCTAATAAAGGGTATAGTCTCCCCATAATATACATAAACCCATGATGCAAGTAGGAAACCATTTTCTTGTGAGGATGAATTATTGATGCCACATGGTTCATCAGGTTGGATTTGTTTGGGCGGAATGAATGGAGATGTTATACATTTGTTATGTGGTTTATAATGGGTGTGTGTGTGTACCTGGAAAAAAAATTTAAATGTGTTTTCTAGTTTTTTTTCAGTTAATTGAGGAATTTTAGGTTCATTATAGTCCCCTTAAGTATTATGCCTTTTTTCCATGGTCACTAGAGACCATGGAAAGCATAGGGAGTATACAGAACCTTGAAATTGAAACCCAATAGAGGAGTTTGTCATTATGTTATGACTTAGTTAACCTTTTTAGGTGCCCATGAAGTTTCCCTTAGTGATAGAGAACTCATGTATGTGAGAGTCAAGTTTGAGGTTAGCCTTATGGAAGGATTTTGACACCATTGAAATCCATTTGGATTGTTGTGAGTATGAGATGGGTAATGGGTTGTTTTTCCTAGAATGAAAAGATTCAGGTCAGTCTTTCCTTGGATTTGGGGAATGGAAAAAAGTGATCATGTGAGAGATAACTGAGTGTTTATAATGTATATTATTGGATTCTATAAAAATTCAAGATCTTAATATAGTATGTGGTATGTTTTGATATTATATATTGATCCATGTCATTAATGTTGTTATGGGAATGGTTGTTATGAAAATCCATTCTTTGATATGTTATATGATATTCTTTTGATATGATATGTATAACCATGTTTCAATATGTTATATGATATAACTTGATATAATATAATAACTTATAATTGGGTGTGTTAAAGGGAGTTTCACTTTATTCCTATCTACTTAGACTTGGAAGTGAGGTGGGATGTTATGGCGATCCATTCTTTGTCCTGGTATTGGAATTGGTTATTATTTCATTAGATTTTTAATTTCAAAGTGGGAATTGAATATTACTCCAATTAATGATTGATATAGTAAAGGGAGTTAGACACTATGCCTCTACACTTATACATAGAAGACTCGTGGGTCTCTATGTTGACCCATTCCTTTTTTAGGTAATTGTATTGGATACTATGTTAATCCACTTGGACTTAGAAGTAGGATGGGATGTTATGAATATTCATTGTGTGTCTTGGCTATGGGATGGAATGCTATACCAATTCACTCTTGAAATTGGTAATTATTTGGATTATATTCCACGAAATAATATGATAACATATGGTTATATGATTTTGGACATAATTATAACTAAATGTTATGAATTTATATATTGTAATGACTGATATTCATGTTATCATGTATCTTTTTATTGACTGATTATGGAAATATGGGAGAATATTATGCCAAGACATTTTATTATGGGTGATATGTTCATACCAATATTGGTAATGGATGAAACAAGTGTGTTCACTCTTTGAGCGGATCAAGTAACACTCAATAATGTGAAGGGTTTTTATTATTGTTTCTATTAGTGAAAATATCACACTGTACATGAACTTATATATCCTGGATTTATTAGGGGAGCTATTAGAGGTGGCATATTGAGTATGTTTCTCACATCCTACACATGCACTCTATTAGACATAAAAAGCATGGGTTTAGTATGCAGGTTTGGCTGATATCCCTAGTATAGGTGAGTGAGTTGTAGGAGATCAGTAAGATTATGGATATTGGTTTCAGGTAACTCTAAGTAAAGTGGTTGGGTCTCCTTATAATTTTATTTTTCATTTCAATTTCTATATTTTATCTGATTAGCCTATTAGTCTGTCTTTATTTGGATGTATAACTGATTTAATTCTATAACTTGTTGTTATAGTATAATATTTCTTTTTGTTCATCATATTATTTCCATTTTAATTTCATATCCCGTACATTGATGTTATACTTGTTTTATTTTTTATGTTATTTTTCTATTATTTTTCTGACGATACTGAGTATATAGTCTATCCACATTATTTTACCAAACCGTCACCATTATTTGGTAACCTTGAGCATATGGGTTGAATTTATTGTGGTCATATAGTGACTTCTTATCGATAACTATTCAGGTAAACTAGGTCAGAGCACTAAAAAGTTGTATTATATACATTATTTTATTGTCTTAACATTTGGTACATTGTAGATGAAGATAATATTGGTTGGAAATTTATATTAATATTGTATTTTGTTTTTTAAAACATAAATATGGGTGAAAATATATGATTCCAATGATTTGGGATTATTATTATTGCTTTCGGTTATTACAGTTGAGATGATTTTAACAAATTATGATGTTATGATTATGGTTTATTAATTTTACTCTTGGCCTGTGGTGGTAAGATAGTATGCATTCATGTATCATATTTTGAATATAGGAATCACATTATGTTTATGTTCTTATATTTTATTGATAAAAAAATTATGAAAAAGGGGTTTCTATTTAATTTTTCAATAACAAGTTATATAGTATTTTTCTATATAAGTTATTGGTGGAACTTTACTTTACTGGACCTGTGGTTACTACTTCTTATTATTTTTATACTTAATAACTAATTATTTGTATTTTACATGTGTTATGTACCTAATACTAGGAGAAAGTAGGTTGTAAATGGGAATGCCTTAGGGTATATGAGCCTTGATCAATTAGTGAGACTTTGATTATTATGTACAATCCTTTTGGGTGAGGATCAAGTGTGAGAGAAATGTAATAGGATATGATGCTTGTTTCATTTTTCCCTTAACTATATCAACCTATTGATATGCTTTGTGATAGGGTGATTTCATAGATGTATAGATGATTATATAAATGGGAATGGTAATTTTTCATGTGGTAATGTGTGTTCCCTTTGTTTATTAAATCTATAGGAATAGATAATTGGTAAGGAATTCGCTAGGTTATATGAGAAAAAATCATTGACAGTTGATTCATGAGTATGATATATGAGAAATGTGGGGTCCTGGATTAGGAAAGAAGCATGGGGTGATAAGATATGACCCATAGTAGTTTTAATCAAGGGTGTTCATAAGATAGAAATAAATTTGACTTTTTTTAGATTAGTATCCGTTCATGGGGTATCTGGAGAGAGTAGGGTTATCCTAGGTATATGGTTTCCATAGAGATGTGAAGCATGGGTAGATATTTTTCATTATAGGAAAGACACAGAGGTGATGTATGATTTTTCTTTGGTCTAGGAATGACTGATTTCTTGGTTATGTATTAGGAATGGAATAATTAGTGGTTTATTAGATATGGTATGTAATTACCATGCTTGGGAAACATGTTTAGTTTTATATTAGTTTTTTTGTACAAGGATTACTAGGATACAACTTAGATTGTATTGGGATGAATAGTATGGGTGGTAATCACTAGTATAACACCCCAATAATTTTATGGTATGTTCCTCTTAAATACTTTCTATTCATTAGATAACCAATATTTAATTAATCACTAAGTCTTTTGTGATTCAAAACATTATAGGGTGAATTTATAAGCTATCCATTAAACATAAATTTTCCACTTCTATGATTTGAATTTTGAAAAACGGTCATTTAGAGTTGTGACCAGTAAGTCATTTGGAGTTTGATAGAACCAATTTGATTTTTTGTTGAATAGTAACATAGCCCTATGAATAGTAATAGGAAAAGTAATATGACACTTATAAATAGTAAATAATGATAATATTTTATTTTCTTAAGGTAATAAGATAATGAGATCTTAATTAATTTTTCAATGTGATATAGAACTAATTATATCTTTAAAATGGTTATTTTTCTAATTAATTATTATTTTATTTAACAATTAATTTAAAAATAAATAGAAAATTATTTTAAAAAATGGAAATAATTTTCTAATTCTACAAATTGAAAAATGGTTAGGGTGAAATTTTGGGATTTTTCTAAAATACTTGAATTTTTGTGAATAATAAAACTGTAGTTTTGAGTTTTCAGTACTTTAATGACATCATAATGATGTAATAATTTAACATAAAAGTATGGTCAACTTGTGTATAGTAACTTATTACATGAGGTGTCTCAAGTGGAAAAAATCATGGACAAATACCATGGTAATGCCCATGGTTTTGCAAAAAAACACTAATGAGGTGTCCCTTTTAATTAATAAAAAACTCCCTCTTAATTACTATAAATACCCACTACCCCCTTCATTTTATTGCATTAAAAACTCATTATTCTAGAATATATTATCGTATTACCTTTCTATGAGTCCTCACAAGGTGCCCTCAAACCCCCAAGGTCCCATCCTTCATGTTTTGGGAGTTACTCTATAAGGTAAGAGAATCAACCACCCTTCTATTTTCTTAAAGATTTCATTTTATGTTTTATCTTTTATTTTAAATTGGATTATGTGTGGATATTTCATTCCATATTCCCCTTACTTACCATATTATGTAATATTTATGAGAAACTCCATTTCTCTCATCAAACAATTTTATTAAATTTTAAGTGACACTGTTAGGCTGAAAAATTTTCGTAAGAGATTTCTCAATTTTTCTCTTATTTTGAGTTCCTTTATTTTATACTTCTTTCCTTATCTCGACTCATCCAAATGCTATGATAATTCCAGTACCTTAAATGAACTGGAATTATATTTTTCTAATGGAATATTTCATCATAATCTCTCTTTCCCACTCCTCTTATATTAAAAATAAAAACATCGTCTGAGATGTGTTAATTTATCACATTCAAGGACGATGGGTTATCAATTTTTTTTACCATCTTTAATTATGGTCATGAAAAAATTTTATGGTTGAAACAGATAAGAATATATTTATTTCATCTCATTAATTTTCTGTAATTAGTACACACTCATAATATCGAATAATAATAAAAAACAATTTCAGTATACACAAAACTGCCAAGCTAAATCCAGGTATTTATCAATAAATTTTTACTAACGATTCATCCTCAAGAATATAACCCAAAATCATTATAATATCATTTATTTCTCTTTAATGTCACTAATAATATATATTAACAATTTTTTATGTTTAACTACATTTCAAAAAAACTTCCATTCATGAATTCAAGTAAATAAATCATGAAAACCAAGGAAGAAAATGCTTCCAAAACAATAACATTGAACCCCGTAAACCCATAAAAAGGGACACGAATGAAACTTATAAGGTTATACTGAACCAATTACATGTATAGGAGGTTCTGGAATTATTGATTAATGAATATAAATTTTATTATTCAGGTCATTAAAATAAACAAAGAACACAATCAAGCATAAGTTAAGTGGTTTTTCATCTCACTTTTAATTCTGTAAGATTTCCATTTTCACCACTTATCTATTGAATATGGTATATGTGTACCGTAATTTGATATATAATAACATGATTATATTCATATTAATGGTATTCAATGATTCAATTTATGGTTATTAAGTTCTCTACTCTATACGGATATTGAAAAGGCATATTGCCCGTGTGTTAAATCAATGTATAAATAATGATATGGGTTTTAGTGGTGGGTGGGGCCCTCTATATCCCCTTGATGCATCGACAGGTCTCATGGGACAAATTAGTTGGTGACAAACCCTTAGAGTTTTTTTCCAAAAATCAGACGGGTATCTACCCACAGAACTAAACTGTTTTAACTGTATTATGATATCATGTCCCAGATACATGACGTCCAATTAGCAGGAATTATCTTTATTCATTATCAGTTATTACTATCAATGAGTTTTTTCACTATGACAAAATCTATGGATGCAGTTTCATTCTCAGTTTATTAATGTCATTAGTTTTTCATTTATTCACCATGCCATGTTTATTATGTCAAATTGTTTACAATTCAGTTATTATTGATTTCTGATTCCACCATTTGTAACCCTTATAGAGAAGTTGAGCTCACCCCATTCATTGTTTACCTTCAATAGGTGATAAAGAGCAGACCATTTATTGAGTTCCTTTGGATTCAGTTTGTAGTTTTTTTTATGTATTATAATTTGTATCCTTTTCAAATATAATTTTAGTTACATTTATGTATCTAGTTTATTCAAGACTACTAAACTGATCATTCCATAGGGATTTTCATTCCTTATAACCATTACAATATAACAAGTAATGAACAGGCTCCGGTCTAGAGGGTTCAGGGTGTTATAACTAGGGTGTATACCTACTCAGGACTAACTTTTGATAGACAAAAGTTGTAATTGTATACCACTATGAGTGTGGTTTTGAGTAATACCTAACCTAGGAACATGTTAGTGAGTGTTTACCTGATATATATGGTATGTGTGATGGGGTGACCTGAAATTTACCTGGTAATGGTAGGTTTAGTAATAAATTTGGCATGATCAGACTAATATAACATATGAGACATTATGATCAGAGAAATTTAGAAAGATCTCTAAGGTAGTGAGATTAGGTGTCAAAGTCACATAACTCTAACGAATAAGTCATGATAATGATTATTCAATAATAATTAATTTATTTTATCAATGGGTAGGTTGTGGTAATTTATGGGGATAAATTCCAATTTTAATCTTGTAAATCTCAATATATTTATGTAGGGTATTACAAGAAGGGAGGGGAAAAGTTTATTGGTGAATGATACCACCCAAATCACATCCCTTAATAGACTAGATTTTTCTCCAATTTTAATGATTTCGATTTTCCACATATTATTTTTAGATATTGTATGGATTATCTTTTATACCAGGTGATGATACAGGATGCAATTCTGAGCCGTAGTGTTCTCGAAATAAATGTTTCAAATATATTAAATATATTAAATATATTAAATAGCAAGTGCAAAAGGTTTTCTGGAGGAGATTAAATAACTTATAAAATGGGTAACGTATTGGAAATATGAGGGTGATGTTGAGTTCATAACATGGGTTTTACCCTAGGAGTAAAATAACCTTGGTCAGCATGGGGCGTTTGTAGAAAATTCATCAAGGGAATAAAATAAATAAAATAATTAATTATTTTATTTTATTTTTATTTTCATTGATTCAGTGACTGGCATGTATTTAAATAAAACATTATGATGGAATTATAGTGTTATACACATAACCTTGGATCCATTGTAGAACCCTTGGAGAGATCATTGTAGGATCTCTCTCATATTATCTTCCATCAGATTGTGGATCAACAATCTACGTTCAGGGGAATCAAAGGATCTCTCCAATGAAAATGATGCCACTTTTTTCTTCATTAGTGATCAATAAAAATTTATTTTGGACATTTATTTTGTGTTTTTATTCTTTCCCTGATCATTATTTATATGATGAATGTGAATCAAACAACCAACAGATTGATTCTTGGATCTGTAGTTTTGCAGGATGGATTTATGTGTGGGGATTTATTTTGGGAGAATTTATTTGTGATTAAATTTCCATCTCTTCATTCATAATTATAATTAAAACAAATTGAGTTCGACACAAAAATTTAATAAGGTCTATTTCTCATGATTATTTTTGTACCTTTCTCCCCCAATTCTTCATTCATCACGAGCGTTCTTTGTTTGTCGGTGGTTTGATGTATATCATAAATTTTAATGTTGTGATCCCAATTATTGGTGAAATGGTTCAAAATCATAGATCTATGCTTAGTATTATATGACGTTGGAGTGAATATAGAGGCAGTAGTGGATTGGATGACGTAGGTACCCAGTTTTCATTTTCTTTGGCATGCAATGAAGAAAAGTATTCAAAGGTGCTTTTCAAACATATCAAAGGGTCATAACATTTTAATCAAAGATGGTGAGACTCATTGAGACTTGGTACATTATTTTTTGGTGAGGAGATTTCCAGATTTAATTTCATATGAATGGATGAGGACATGGGATCTAGATCTGAGAATCTGGAAAATTCCAAACTACATGGTGTACAATGTAGAGCCACATGCCATGTGGGCCCCTCTTGGTAATTTCTACTGTTTCAGGGAGGATATAAGTATCACACAATGTTTTAACTTTCACATGGAATGTGGTCCCCTTGTTGAGCTCATCATGTACCTCAGAGGGTACATGAACATAGGCTAGAGTACACAGGCATGGGTACGCCATGTTCTCCCACACACAAAACGTCCTAGAAAATATATACACGGGCTAAGTTATGTACTAGTACATAGGCATAAGTACATGGGTAGAAGCATGTTGTATACTTCCACATGGAAACAGACAAGGGCCATTTACATGGTAAGGACCCAGAGTCGAAGGGAAATGATTTTTAACCCTACTACATGTCATGTAATCCTTAAAATTCATCTTTAAGCCATGGTCCTCTATATCTTGGATATGTTTCATTCAGGTGTATTCACTTATCCATTCCTTGAGGATTGGTATGGAATTACCTTCTATATATTGGACAGTGATCCATTTAGTGGAAATTTTGGATAGAGTTAATAGAATCCTTCCACGAGGCCCAGAGTGATATCCTCTATTCATATCTGTTCCTTAGGTGGAGTTCTGGGTATCGTCATGACCAACAATACATGGGTTTTGATCCTCTACATAACAGTTTAATCCATATTGAGTTATTGGTATACCCATATCATTGGTATTGATCCTCATCTGTGTATCATATCTCTTTGTACTTTTAGTTTTCACTTCTGATGGTGAGACTTGAAGAGCACTACCTCTCGAATGGACATCATTAGTGCTACTAGACTTATAAAGTGTGTTCTCTTGGAAGAGTTCTTTATGGAACCATTGATCTAAAATCCTAGCCTAGATTTATAATTGTGACTTAACATTAGAATGTGTGTTTTATTTATTATATCTATATATTATTTTTATATGTGTTGTAGACATATACCTGTGTAGAGATAACTATATTCTTTTTTGTATTCTTTGTGATTTTGAGTTGTCTTAATGAGTATTGTTATACTCACCCCTACACGAGATTTTCCTACACATGTCAAGTCCTATGCATACTATTGACCCTTTGATAGAGTCCTAAATGGAATAGGAAAAGATGGTTCTTAGTGAGACCAGACAGAATGAGGTGTGTTCCTGTGGTATCTTGATAGTAGTCCCCGGTTTACTTTTAGGTTGGAATTGTTTTCAGACCCTTTTTGTAGAGATTGTATTTGATCTTGTTTACTTTCCATTACTTCATATCATACTCTGATTTTGGGATTTAGATATATGAATTCATGATTGTTTATTTGGTTTTACATTTTAGCATTGTATGGGCATAGAGATGTGTGCAAATGTATAGGTACTTAGGCTAAGGCCTCCCATGTTAGTAATGTGTCTACTCAATGATAGTTTTCAGCCTATTTCCTATTGTAGGTGGGCTTGGGGTGTTATGGCATGTTACCCATTAAGATTGGTCATGAGAGAGTGTTATCAGAGGCATTATTTCTACCTTAGGATTGGAGTCTGTGAGATTGGTTTTTGGGAAACAATTTTATGTGTTTCAAGTTTGGATTTTAGGCCAAGGACTACAGTATTGGTGTGGTGGCTGACATATCCATACACCAATACTTTGATCACCTACTTTTTAACTCGTTACATGAGAACAATAGTTATAGGGAAAACAATCATACATGCATCATATAAGAATGGTTTGTGGTTTACATATCCTTCTTGAGTCATCTCTCCAGATATACTCATTGGTTGGGGTACATCTTGTTAAATTTTTGGATTCCTCCGTGATGTATGCCAGCTAGGATTCAGGATCATGATCATGAAAATGATCTCCTCAGTGATTATGTTTGTACATAGGTTCATGTTACAGAGGTTTTACCTCCAAGTGGTGATCAATCTATATGATAGCCTATAGAGTAGTATATGGTACCCATAGTACCAGTGACTGAGGTTCATAAGATGAGTGCACTTCATGTGTTTTAGTGACAGATACCCCTCGGGTTTTGAGGTGATCCCAACCCATAGGTGGCTGAGGAATAGATTCAGGTGGTTTCTTAAGTTTTTCGTATATTCAGGACACTATCATATCATATGGTCCACGTCTCAATAGGATGATGATGGGGTTTGGTGATCCATTCTTATAAATAGGCGACTCTACCATGGTCAGAGTTTGAGTGTATCTATAGAGAGTAGTTATTTCTATTTATACTAAGTTCATTACATATCCAAGAGATTCTGCAGCTCCGGCAGTGAAACATTACGATAGATGAGTATTCATCGAGGTTTACCAACCTCTCTATGTACGTGATGGATATGGTTTGTGACCAGCTCTTCAGGGATCTAACCTTCGAGTGAGGGATATATAGAGACATCTGAGCCTGTTTTATCCCTATATGAATTCCTACCTATGATGGGGTGCGAGAGAGATATTTTTTGGTTGAGAGTTTCTTGGATGAGCAGACACATCCAGTGGTTGCTGGTAATGAGAAATTTGGGGCAGAGACCTTCAAAACAGGGAGTTAATGTTAGTATCAGGGACCACGATGTGCAATCCATTTCAGGAGGTGGTCCCAAGATAAAGTTTTTCAGTTTAGGGAACATATGATGGTTCCATTCAGCCTAAGGAGAGTCGATTTTACTCATTTGATTGTAGGGGACATCTGGAATGAGATTTCCCGACCCGTTGTAAAGCTGATAGAGAAACTGTGGATGGGATTTTGAGGTAGATATAGAATCATGAACAAATAGTTATATAGGTTGGTAGATGTGGAGGATGATATGGGAGAGAAGTAGGAGGTAGTAGGTTCTTTGACTTGTTACCACCACCACCCGCAGGTGGTCCTTTCTAGGATCAGGGAGCTGAAGGACATGGGTAGGGATATCTATAGGCGGTTGAGTATTATGACCCAAAGGCTCTAGGAATGATTCAAGGTACGATATGTGGCTTTTTTACATTAGCTACAATACAGATATACATATTTGATAGTAATTCATTTCTTTCCACATATCTTGTTTAAGACATAGTGATTCTGGTTGATCCTTTAGCTCGACCCTTGTGCTTGGAGACTCCTACAGGAGATGACTCAACTATCACACACATGTGCTAATAGTGTGACCTGAATCATGTAGGTGAGAGTTTTTATTAGGATATCTTTGTAGTGTTAAGGAGGCATTATTATTTCATATTAGGTATAGAATATTTATCTACAATTCATGCACATATTTATTGTTTTAGGTGGAAGATGTGGTTTGTCTGTGGTGATGGAACTACATTTTTCTTTATTGGTGAAAATAAATCCTAGGTATCACAGAATGGACTTTTATATAAGAGGGTGCTTCCAATTACTCACTAGTTGGATAGCATGACCCTTGGTACAAAGGATGTTGTGATTTAATTATTCTCTGTAGTGGTGGATGAGTACGATGATGTCTTCCTTAATTCTGTTCTAGGTCAACCTCCCCCCCCCCCCGATGGATAGAATTATACATTGATCTACACCCCAATATGGAATAGATATCTACGATAGCCTATTGAATGGTTCCAGTAGAGATTTATGAGTTGAGGATGCAGTTGGAGGACTTATAGAGGAAGGTCATTGTTATACCCATTATTTAACCCTGGTCATCCCATATTTTCATCACCAAGAAGGCAGATGGGAGCTTGAGGTTTTTTGTATACTATCAGTTCATGAACCAAGTGACCATGAAGAAAAATTATCCAATATTGAGGATCGATGACCTCTTTGATCAGTTGAGAGGGAAACGATGCTTCTTGAAGGTTGACCTCAGGTCATGTTATCACCAGTTTTGTGTACAGGACTAGGATATACTAAAGATGGAATTCGGATGTCTCTATGGTAACTATGAGTACTTAGTGATGCCCTTTAGTGTGATGAACTCACCTATAGTGTTCATGGAACTCATGAAATATATCATTCAGCCGTTATTAGACTATTTTTTAGTAGTCTTAATCAATTATATCTTTGTGTACTTGGTGTTTGAGGAGGAGCTTGCAAGACACATGAGGATGGTTCTAGACATACTCTGAGAGAACAAACTTTATGAGAATCTCTCAAAGTTCCAGTTCTAGATTTAGAGAGTCCACTTTTTGGGACACATTATGTTAGAATATGGAGTGGTAGTGGACCCGACCAAGGTCGAGGCAATGTTAACTTGTGAGCCACCCAAGAGTGTGATAGAGGTGTGGAGGTTCCTTGGGTTGTAAGGCTATTACCAAAGATTCATACTTGATTTCTCTAGTATATCATCTCTCATGACATATTTGACCTGAAAGGGGTATCATTTCATGTGTATTGAGTGGTTCTAGAAGGTTTTTTAGTATTTGAGGTAGATATTGACGATATGTCCCCTCTTTAGATTTCCATAGGAGGTTTCCAAGTACATATTATTCTACGATGCATCATTAACTAGGCTTGTTCTGTTCTACTGAAGAGTAAGGTAGTTATTGACTATAATTCACATCAGTTGAGACCACATGAGAATAATTACACAACCTGTGATATTGAGTTAGCATTGGTATTCTTCTCACTGAAGAGTGGTGAAACTACCTGATGGGAGAGCAATTTATCATCTATTCTGATCACAATAGTCTCAATTACATCGTCTCTCATAAGGATATTAACTTGAGAAATAGGTGATAAAAAAAGTTCCTCCAAGATTATGACTTTGATATTGGCTATACATATGGGAATGGGAACATGGTAGCAGATGCTCTCAGCAAGAGATCTTATTCACAGCTAATGAATAAGGTGTTAAAGTAGTTAGGCTCATTGCAGTTATCATTTATTGATTGAGATAGGGTATCTTACCACCAGTCAATGGTGTTTATGCCTCTTCTCTTATAGTAAGTCAGGGTGGAATTGCTTGGGGATGTCAATTGTGTGACGCTATGTACTCATATATCCTCTTGTCATGCTCTTGATGGATTTTACAAATGTGGATAGAATGTTTTAATTTTAGATTATGCACAATGGTACAAGTGATGTTTCATGAGGAGCTTCCAAAAGTTATTCATATGTCTCTGTGGTTGGTACATCCGATTGTGGAAAAGATGTACTAGGCCCTCTAATATCAGTTTTGGAGGCTATGGATGAAGAATAATGTTGTTTAGCTTGTCTCTTAATTCCATAATTATTAGCAAGTAAAGGTTGAGTACCAAGTTCCAATGTATTTAGCTCAACCCCTTGATGTTCTATAGTTGAAGTGGGATGGGATATCCATGTACTTTGTGATGGGATTACAATGTATGTCTAGGTGGAAATATGCCATTTGGTTGATCGTATCTAAAGACCATTAATTTCCATATAATTGTTTTTAAATATATGGTAATTTTAAGAGTCCGTGAAATCTGACGGCGTGCGATTCCGAGGCCCGGAGTGCCCAGAATGATCTTTCGATGTTTTGTTAATCTTATGTTAATGTGTGTAACCAGTTTTCCTGAAGAAAAAAATGGAATGTCTCTTAAACGGTTACTCGAATCCGAAATCCTAAAGCACCATTGCGCTCAAGATGGCGATTTTACCCTAGGGGTGACTTAAAATTAGTCGGTGTGGGCCTCCTGTGAGAAAACCCAAAAATGGCATAATCGTAAATAAAATAATTAAATAAATTATTTTATTTTTCAAATGCTTATAACTCACAAAGGGTAACTCAGATTAAAAATCTGATACCACAGCTGAACTCGTGATGGTATGCTTTATTTAAGCAGATACTAACATTGGCTGGCACGAGACACTAGAAAAGCTAGTTTTTGGCAACAAATAAAATAATTAAGTGACAATTATTTTATTGTAAAATTAATAACTTCTAAACGGTAACTCGATTTGAAAACTTGAGAGTACCCTTGGGTTCTTTGGGACGTATTTCACCTAGGTAGAGCCTAACCTCGACCGTCCTAGGTCGAGGTTGACTGGTAATAATTTTTCGAACTCTTTTTCGGGTACGTTCAGTAAATGCAAGAGCAGCATTTTGTAACTTTTGAACCGGTGCTCAGAATTGAAATCCAAGGGCACCTTTGAACTTGCGGCGCTGGTATTCGCTTAAGGAGACTTTCACCTTGATAGTAGTGGGTCAAGACTAGAAGTTATTTTTTGGGTTTTTCGTGGAAAATAATAAAATAAAATGATCTTCACTTTATTTTATTTTGAAATTCCATGTGGATATTTCAAGAGGCGTTCACTGGAACTAAACCTCCACATGGATGTTGGAAGTGGGGACCACCAGGGTTTTTAAACCCCCCTGAAACCTCACATTAATTGGGAGAAACCACTCATGTCCATATTAAATGTTGGGGAGCCTCTTGGTATCCCCCCATTAATTATAGCCAACACACCTCTTAAATTGTGCCAATATAATTTAATTTGATTGATCCTTTTAAATTTAAATAACTGCGTCATTGGAATTTAGGAAGGTTCCTAATAAATGAACCATCATAAATTACAACTATCATTACATACCTCCCTCCCTCTCCTGTATATAGGAAGCTTGGGAGGAGGTTTTGGGACGAATTCACCAAGCGACAAAGCACTGGTAAAGTGACATGATGTCCAACACTTTGAGGATTACGCTTCCTATATAAATAATTCATTCTTCCAACAAAGAATGTCGGTGAGGAGTGACTTCAGTTTCCTTCCTCGAAACCTACTCTGATGTAGGATGTCTTCAACTACAATGAACCGGAGCACAAACCAACAATCAAGGAAAATGTCTATGACACTGATGTCCATCTTTTCCCAACGATCCATCTTCTCCCCCGTGCCAACGTCAAAAAACATCGAACAAAGGTAGGGGGTTTATTTTCATGTTAATTCTTTCTTTGTTTTTCTTTTGCGGATTGGAAAAGAATTGTTGTGGAGGCTGTAGAATTTGAAGTTCATCGTTCTCTTTTCTCGATGGACCAATTGCTATCATCCTAAACAAGGAGGGTGTGGGAAAAACTAACATGGCTTGACTCCCTCTGATGATCTCTTTGTGATGTTCTTCGGCATGGCGATGAAACAACGAGGCGACAGAGGAAACAGGAAACGATCGTGCTACCCGCAAACTCCGCAACCCGTGCCGCCCTCACAGCACTATGACTGAACCGGCTCCCAGCCTTCGCCAGCCTCCCGTGCAACCGCCGGCCTCACGGCCTACAACCGGCCGCCCGACCTGTAACACCCAAGACTTTTATGTTATATAAATCATCAAAGGAATATTTTTCTACACAACACTTGCTTGGCTTGCTTTACACGCAATCGCGACCTTCCTCGATAGCTTGCGTCGTACGCAATACCGAGTTTCACTAAACAACAATATGTTATTAAAACTAGCCGTTATGAATAATAATAACCACTTTTTGAAATTTTATAAATTTTATTTTTCAAAATGGACTTCATTTTTGGACTCAGAATATCGAAATTAGCCTAGGGTGAAATTTTGGTATTTTTCTAAAAACTTTCAATTTTTGATGAATAGTGAAACCACTAAGTGGTAGGTTAAAAACTGAATTTTGCATAAAACTTAATTTTACCGCTTCTGTGAATGGAATTTCAAAAATCCGACAGACACGGTTGATATCAGTAAGTAAAATGTGGTTCAATGAGATAAAAATAATTTTTTGGTGAATAGTAACTTTTTACTATTTTTTACCGCAGTTAATAGTAAATAGGGTAACTAAGGGTAAATATGATATTAATATTACCCTAACACATGTCATAATTCTATTGGACAAGTGTAATTCGACCAAAAACATACTTAGGAATAAAATATGACCATTTAGGCCCACTTGGATTAGATTAGCACATTTATTATTAATTTATTTAAAGAAGGGTTAAAATAGTTAAAATCAAAGTATAATAAGTAAATCATTTTTAATATGTGGTTATACATAAGATAAATTCGATTGTAAATATTAATTAGAAAGATAAAAAGATTTCCTACATGATGGTATTTTATTTGTAATTTTTAGACATCAAATAATTTAATTTATTTATGACACAAAGATGATGCAGTAATTATCTTATTAATGAAATATTGACAGAATTGATAATATAAAGACCAAAATAAATGTAATTTAAGACTTTTTATGAATTAAACTAATTTTATAGGTTACTATGATATATTAGTGTTGATTTAATCAACTTTGTTCGAACATATAATTCTGTTATGACTTTCACAAAAATCATATATCAAATAGTGTCAAAATTGACACAAAATAGTTTTTAAATGAAATATTATATTATTAATTGTTATTTTATTCCTAAAAATCTAAGGTTCAGTCAAATGACTTAGATAAGGATATATATATTAATAATAAACAATTTGGGGTTCATTTGGCATGTTATAGTAAGTGTATTAACCATATAGTGAAAGAAAACAAAAAGACATGGTAAAAGTTAAATTATTTAACTTAGAGTTAAATCTAATTGATAAGGTTAAAATAATACCCTAAACTTGTCTAAATCCTATTGGTTGATAGTATTTCGACCCATCCCCACTTTAGATTCGAAATAAGACCCTTTGGAACCATTATAAACCGATTTTGACTTTAATATAAAATAATATTTTGAGATATTCCTAAGGTGCCCCTCTCCTCCCTTATAAAAGGGCACCTCCTCCCCCACCTCCTCACACCAATTTGAGCACTCAAGCTCAGCCAACCCCTGCCATTTTCTCCTCTCCAATTCCCTAGAATAATCCTAGAGGTCCTGGTCTTCTTCAAAGACCAATCTTAGTTCCCTAAGTGGAGAATTCAAAGAGGCGTTCCAAAGAAGAGGTAATATCCATTACCGATCTTTTCAATTTCTTTCTTCTTCAACTTCTTCTTCTTTAGTTGTTTCATGATAAATTAATAACATCAGTATTACTTACATACTGATATGTTATTATAAATATGAAACAACCCTAATTCACCTTCTATCCATCCTACGGAAAAATGAAATCACCGCGCGTGCGTACGTACGGAATACCGTCTCCACGCCGTGGTGTAATCTATTTTCCACCATCACTTTACAAGGATGGGTATAATGGTGTAATGAGTAACTATTTATGATTATTATAAATTAATATTGATACTGAAATAATATATATATAATCCAATACAATTCCATGATCATAGGAATGATATCATCACTCGTGCGTACGTACGGAATACCGTCTCCACGATGTGATGTGACTCGTTCTACATGATCATCATTACATAGTAATTATATAAATGAATTGAATGAATAAATATGATATATGTTACACTAATACCATTCTAGATATAAGGTATCTATAACCTTAAAAGAAGAATAAGAATATATTCGGCAAAACACGCATAAGAACAAAAGGCAATAAAAACCCGAGTAACAAGTAACAATGAAATATTACTATCAAGAAGCTAAGAATATGCCCATATATGATATCATATCAATATGTATGATTCTGGAATAAGTCAATAACATTATTTAAACCATTATACAGGATCTTCGGACACGTACAAAGCAAATTGGACCTAAGGTAAGGGAAATATCACAATCTCATTTTTATCCGAGATTGTTTATTCGTAAGTATTTACTGGGGTGTATTTTATCATCCACATCCATGTTTCATCAATATGAAATATTATTTCCATCCACCTACAATTTTTTAAATCCATTTTTACCCTTCGGTGAGTTTTTAGTAATATGTATGAAAGGAATCTTTTGTCGTACGAGGTACTTTTTGACTTTTCCGACAAAAGTACGAAGAATGTTTTTTTTTAACTTATACGGAATGAATGGATTTTTAAAACAAAATTTCCAAGAATCTTACTTTACAAGTTTTCAAGTTTATTTTTAATCAACTTCTTTTATTTTAAAGTCGTATGACATGTTATGAAAGGAAAAATGTTTTTGAAGAAGAAAGGATATTTTCCTCAAGAATGAAGTTCAAGTATTTTATCAAAATTATTTTCCATCTAAGATAATAAAAGGGTTCTGTTTTTATCCCTATTATTACATGGATTTGATTATGTTGTGATGGAAACATTTTTATGAATTCTTTTATCTTATATGAATTGTTTTATGATGTCATGTTGTTTAAGAATCCCATTTTTATTACATGGGTTACGCTATGATGTATGGTTTATGATTATGTGGCACACATAAGAAAGGATTCATTATAAGATGGGTGGGACCTATATCTCCCTCCAATGCATTGGGTAATGATTTTATATCTCATGAGATAGACATGGCTGGAACGGAAGGTTATTTCGGTTCAGTGATACAGGACTGAAATGAGGAGTGAACTCGGTTCAGAAAGGGACTTTGTCCACTAAGATAGTCTTGGCAATGAGTCATGACTAACAAGAAATGATTTTCCATGATTATGTGTGCATGCCACAAAGTTTAAAGTTTTATGTTATGATTATGGGGATCTCATTTTCACTTCTATGATTTATTCCATGTTAAGATATTATGATCTCTTTTGCAGGTTATGATTTTCAAAAAGATATGATATGATTTTTATTTCCTTTATTTGCCCTTGCTGAGCATTTGAGCTCACCCTTTTATGTTTTCTTTTCCCCAGGTCAGGAAGATGGATATTAAGTAGAATATGCTAAAAGGGACCCTAGATATGATGAAATAAATGGGAGACACTATAGAAGATTTATGAACCAGTTGTTTTTGTTTCCCAGTTTCTAAAGACATTGTACCTATACGGTCCTTTGTGGTTTTGTCATATGTTGTAATAAGAGTGCTTCAATTTTGAATTATTAACAATGTATGTAATGTATGGGTCGTTATAGTTGGTATCAGAGGAAAGGTATAGGCAACCTTTGGAAACTAGGATATGAAAGCCTTAGTAAGAACCCTAAGGATAAGTATAAGCATAGAACACAATCTTAGTGTTTTATAAATGGCCTTGAATAACCTAGGATAAGACCTTAAGCATGAAAATTTTATTCTTGAATTATGTGGTTTTCCTATTATAATTAGTGTTGCTCACACTATTCTTCTTGGTTTTAGTCAATGGCTGGAACCCGAAGGAACCGTGTTAATGCGGAATGTGATGGGAAATGCAATGATTGTCCCCCTGAGCAACCAAACGATATGGGAGCTGGAATGCAAAATCTTGTAGCCATGCTCACACAACTTTCTCAAGCTATGAATCATGCAGGACTTCCAAACGAGCAAAGGAAGGAGCAACATTCTGTTGAATCCTTCATGAGGCAGCGTCCACCTTCTTTCAGTGGGTCTACTGATCCATTAGTTGCTGAACAATGGATTAGTACTACTGAAAAGATATTTTCAGTTCTTCAATGTTCTGAACATGATAAATTCATCCTAGCAGTGTATCGTTTGGAAGGAGATGCTGATCAATGGTAGAATCTTATTAAGAATACGAGGCAAAGGGATGAAATTGAGTCTATGGAATGGGACGAGTTCAAGAACTTATTTTTCAATAAGTACTTCCCTCGTATTCTCCAAACAAAGATGGAGAAAGAGTTTCTTGAACTGAAGCAAAGGGATGATGAATCTGTTGGTACCTATGAAGAAAATTTTACAAGACTTGCAAGGTACGCTTCTGGTATTATTATCCAACCTGAGAGTAAGATCGATCGATTCTTTATTGGCTTAAAACCAAGTCTTCGAAGGGCGTTATCCATAAGGGACTTCAATAGCTACGAGGAAATCGTTCGATGTGCTCTCAAAGTCGAGATGGAGATTGGAATAACCCATCAGTCACATGGGTTTGATAAGAAGAGGAAGATGGAATTCAAAGAAAAATCTAAAGAGCACATGGAAAAGAAGATGAGCTTTTCCTTATGCTCAAAGTGTGGAAAGAAACATGGAGGGAGTTGTCTTAAAGGGACAAGTAAATGTTTTAAATGTGGAAAGGAAGGTCATCGGGAATTTGAATGCCATGATAATGGGAAGAAGATGTCTAATGACGCAAACAAAGGAAGGGATACACAGAATGAACCTACTACACTTCTATGTTTCAAGTGAAAGGAGATGGGGCATTATGCCAATCAATGTCCAAATACAAGGGTTGATGATGATGGTCGACGTCAACAAAATCTTAAGGCTAAAGACAAAGGAATGTCACATGCAATTTCTATCAGCGATGTGGAGTACGATAACGAAGTGGTGAAAGGTACACTTACCATCCACTCTAAAATAGCAAATGTTTTATTTGATTCTGGATCCACCCACTCTTTTATTTCTGAAAACTTTTCTAAGGGTATCACCGTATTACCTCAACAATTAGATGTTGAGTTATCTGTGACAACACCTAATGGCACAACAGTCGCATCAAAAGTTTATAATTCTTCTCCGATCGAAGTTTGTGGGAAATTGCTTCCTGCAAATCTTGTGATCCTTCCTTTAGTGGAATTTGATGTGATTCTTGGCATGGATTGGATTTCTCTACATGGAGCTCATATCAATTTCCAAAGAAGGGAAGTCACATTTCATATTCCAGATCAATCTACGATCGTATATCAATGCAAGGATGAACATAACCTTCCAGTGGAAATTTCTTCCATCTTATGGGTATTGATTCCACTAAATGAAGGTTATTTATCTCAAATGGTTGGTGAGAAACTCACGATTAAGAATATGTCCATTGTACGGGAGTTTGATAATGTCTTTCCGGAGGAATTACCAGGTCTTCCACCAAATCGTGAAGTTGAGTTTTCAATAGAACTCATACCGGGTGCATTGCCTATTTCAAAGACACCTTATAGAATGGCCCCAATTGAGTTGCAGGAATTGAAGAAGAAACTCCAAGATAATCTTGATAAGGGATTCATACGCCCTAGTGCGTCACCTTGGGGAGCACCTGTTCTATTTGTTAAGAAGAAAGATGGATCAATGAGACTCTGCATTGATTATCGAGAACTTAACAAGATCACTATCAAGAACAAATATCCTCTCCCACGCATTGATGACTTATTTGACCAACTACATGTAGCTCAATACTTTTCCAAGATTGATCTTCGTTCAGGGTATCATCAATTAAGGGTCAAAAGGGAGGATATACCAAAGACGGCTTTCCGTACAAGGTATGGACACTATGAATTTATAGTGATGCCATTTGGTCTTACTAATGCCCCTGCTATCTTCATGGATCTAATGAATAGAGTCTTTAGAGACTATCTTGATCAATTTTTGGTAGTCTTTATAGACTATATTCTTGTCTATTCAAAGAGAAAGGAAGAGCATGAAGATCACTTGAGAATTATATTGAAGACCCTGAGAAAGGAGAAGCTTTATGCCAAATTTACCAAGTGTGAATTTTGGCTTCAAAAAGTTGCATTTTTGGGTCACATAATCTCAAAAGAGGGGATATCTGTGGATCCAGCAAAAACAGAGGTTATCAAAAGATGGTCGAGACCAACAACAGTAAGTGAGATTCGAAGTTTTCTTGGTTTGGCTGGATATTATCGATGTTTTGTAAAAGATTTTTCACGATTATCTAATCCACTCACCAAGTTGACTCGGAAAGGAGTTAAGTTTGTCTGGACAGAGGAATGTGAAGAGAATTTCAAGGAGTTGAAAAGAAGGTTATCCAGTGCACCTGTGCTCACACTGCCTTGTAGTGGAGAAAGGTTTGTGATCTACAGTGATGCATCCAAGAAGGGATTGGGGTGTGTTCTTATGAAAAATGATATGGTGATAGCTTATGCCTCACGACAGTTGAAAATCCATGAGCAAAATTACCCAACACATGATTTGGAGTTGGCTGCGGTAATCTTTGCATTAAAGATTTGGAGGCATTACCTTTATGGTGAAAGGTGTGATATTTATACTGATCATAAAAGTTTAAAGTATATTTTCACATAAAAGGAGCTGAATATGCGCCAAAGAAGATGGTTGGAGCTGATTAAGGATTATGACTGCTCAATCCATTACCACCCTGGGAAAGCAAACAAGGTGGAAGATGCATTAAGTCGACAAGACCATGCTAGTTTATCCATGATGAGGATCACAAAAGATCCAATATTTATGGATTTACAAAGGATGGATCTTCGAATTATAATGGATGGGGAAAAATATTATCTTTCTCAAATGAATGTTCAACCATCTATACATGTGAAGATTAAAGAGGCACAGAAAGAAGATGTCGAGTTACAAAAGAAGGTGAGAAATGTTCCTGAATTCAACCTTGATTGTGATGGGATAATAAAGTTCAGGAATCGGGTTTGTGTTCCTTCCATCCCCGAATTAAAGAAGGAGCTGCTGGATGAGGCTCATAGTTCTTCATTCTCTATTCATCCTGGAAGCACGAAGATGTATTGGGACCTGAAAGAGTACTTCTGGTGGGATGGCATGAAAAGAGATGTTGCTGAATATGTCTCTCGATGCTTGGTTTGTCAACAAGTTAAAGCTGAAAGACAGAAGTCTAAGGGGATGTTACAACCATTACCCATACCCGAATGGAAATGGGAAAACATCACTATGGACTTTGTCACAGGACTTCCTAAAACATCCAAAGGCAATAATTATATCTGGGTCATAGTTGATCGTCTTACAAAGTCTGCACACTTAATTCCTATTAGAGAGGATTTCTCTCTAGATCAGCTTGCCAGGATATATGTAAAGGAAGTGGTAAGATTGCATGGAGTACCACTTAATATTATATCTGATCGGGATCCGAGATTTACCTCGAAGTTCTGGCGAAGTCTTCAGCATACTCTAGATACAGAGTTGAGTTTCAGCACTGCTTATCATCCCCAGACAGACAGTCAGTCTGAGAGAACAATTCAAACCCTAGAAGAAATGTTGAGAGCTTGCTCTCTGGATTTCAAAGGAGGTTGGGATCAACACCTACCATTGGTGGAATTTTCTTATAATAATATCTTTCACTCCAGTATTCAGATGGCTCCTTATGAAGCTCTCTATGGAAAGAAATGCAGGACTCCAACTTGCTGGGATGAAGTTGGGGAAAGAAAGCTATTAGGACCTGATCTCGTTGATGAAATGGCAGAAAAGGTCAGATCTATTCAACAACACATAAGCGCAGCTCAGAGTCGACAGAAAAGTTATGCCGACAACCAAAGAAAAGACCTAGAGTTTGAAGTGGGTGATAAAGTGTTCTTACGAATATCTCCCTGGAAGAGGGTTATGAGATTTGGAAAGAAGGGGAAGTTGATCCCTAGATATATCGGTCCTTTCGAAATACTGGATCGTGTTGGGAAGGTAGCTTACCGATTGGCGCTTCCACCGAATCTCTATCAAGTTCACGATGTGTTCCATGTATCTCTCCTGAGAAAGTACATACCAGATCCTTCACATGTACTCAGCTCAGAAGTTGTACCGCTGGAGCAAGATCTTTCTTATGAAGAACAGCCGATAGAGATTCTGGATCGTAGCGAAAAAGTCCTACAAAATAAGACCACTCGATTGGTGAAAGTTTTATGGAGGAACCACCAACTTGAAGAAGCTACATGGGAGCTTGAGGATATGATGAGGGAGAATTATCCTCGTCTGTTTGTTACAAAGTGACGAATTTCGAGAGCGAAATTCTTTTTAAGGGGGGTAGAATGTAACACCCGAGACTTTTATGTTATATAAATCATCAAAGGAATCTTTTTCTACACAACACTTGCTTGGCTTGCTTTACACGCAATCGCGACCTTCCTCGATAGCTTGCGTCGTACGCAATACCAAGTTTCACTAAACAACAATATGCTATTAAAACTAGCCGTTATGAATAGTAATAACCACTTTTTGAAATTTTATTAATTTTATTTTTCAAAATGGACTTCATTTTTGGACTCAGAATATCGAAATTAGCCTAGGGTGAAATTTTGGTATTTTTCTGAAAACTTTCAATTTTTGATGAATAGTGAAACCACTAAGTGGTAGGTTAAAAACTGAATTTTGCATAAAACATAATTTTACCGCTTCTGTGAATGGAATTTCAAAAATCCGACAGACACGGTTGATATCAGTAAGTAAAATGTGGTTCAATGAGATAAAAATAATTTTTTGGTGAATAGTAACTTTTTACTATTTTTTACCGCAGTTAATAGTAAATAGGGTAACTAAGGGTAAATATGATATTAATATTACCCTAACACATGTCCTAATTCTATTGGACAAGTGTAATTCGACCAAAAACAAACTTAGGAATAAAATATGACCATTTAGGCCCACTTGGATTAGATTAGGACATTTATTATTAATTTATTTAAAGAAGGGTTAAAATAGTTAAAATCAAAGTTTAATAAGTAAATAATTTTTAATATGGGGTTATACATAAGATAAATTCGATTGTAAATATTCATTAGAAAGATAAAAAGATTTCCTACATGATGGTATTTTATTTGTAATTTTTAGACATCAAATAATTTAATTTATTTATGACACAAAGATGATGCAGTAATTATCTTATTAATGAAATATTGACAGAATTGATAATATAAATACCAAAATAAATGTAATTTAAGAATTGTTGTGAATTCCACTAATTTTCTAGGTTACTATGATATATTAGTGTTGATTTAATTAACTTTTTTCGAACATATAATTCTTTTATGACTTTCACAAAAATCATATATCAAATAGTGTCAAAATTGACACAAAATAGTTTTTAAATGAAATATTATATTATTAATTGTTATTTTATTCCTAAAAATCTAAGGTTCGTCCAAATGACTTATATAAGGATATATATATTAATAATAAACAATTTGGGATTCTTTTGGCATGTTATAGTAAGTTTATTAACCATATAGTGAAAGAAAACAAAAAGACATGGTAAAAGTTAAATTATTTAACTTAGAGTTAAATCTAATTGATAAGGTTAAAATAATACCCTAAACATGTCTAAATCCTATTGGTTGATAGGATTTCGACCCATCCCCACTTTAGATTCGAAATAAGACCCTTTGGAACCATTATAAACCGATTTTGACTTTAATATAAAATAATATTTTGAGATATTCCTAAGGTGCCCCTCTCCTCCCTTATAAAAGGGCACCTCCTCCCCCTCCTCCTCACACCAATTTGAGCACTCAAGCTCGGCCAAACCCTGCCATTTTCTCCTCTCCACTTCCCTAGAATAATCCTAGATGTCCTGGTCTTCTTCAAAGACCAATGTTAGTTCCCTAAGTGGAGAATTCAAAGAGGCGTTCCAAAGAAGAGGTAATATCCATTACCGATCTTTTTAATTTCTTTCTTCTTCAACTTCTTCTTCTTTAGTTGTTTCATGATAAAGTAATAACATCAGTATTACTTACATACTGATATGTTATTATAAATATGAAACAACCCTAATTCACCTTCTATCCATCCTACGGAAAAATGAAATCACCGCGCGTGCGTACGTACGGAATACCGTCTCCACGCCGTGGTGTAATCTATTTTCCACCATCACTTTACAAGGATGGGTATAATGGTGTAATGAGTAACTATTTATGATTATTATAAATTAATATTGATACTGAAATAATATACATATACTCCAATACAATTCCACGATCATAGGAACAATATCATCACTCGTGCGTACGTACGGAATACCGTCTCCACGATGTGATGTGACTCGTTCTACATGATCATCATTACATAGTAATTATATAAATGAATTGAATGAATAAATATGATATATGTTACACTAATACCATTCTGTATATAAGGTATCTATAACATTAAAAGAAGAATAAGAATGTATTCGGCAAAACACGCATAAGATCAAAAGGCAATAAAGACCCGAGTAACAAGTAACAATGAAATATTACTATCAAGAAGCTAAGAATATGACCATATATGATATCATATCAATATGTATGATTATGGAATAAGTCAATAACATTATTTAAACCATTATACAGGAGCTTCAGACACGTACAAAGCAAATTGGACCTAAGGTAAGGGAAATATCACAATCTCATTTTTATCCGAGATTGTTTATTCGTAAGTATTTACTGGGGTGTATTTTATCATCCACATCCATGTTTCATCAATATGAAATATTATTTCCATCCACCTACAATTTTTTAAATCCATTTTTACCCTTCGGTGAGTTTTTAGTAATATGTATGAAAGGAATCTTTTGTCGTACGAGCTACTTTTTGACTTTTCCGACAAAAGTACGAAAAATGTTTTTTTTAACTTATACGGAATGAATGGATTTTTAAAACAAAATTTCCAAGAATCTTCCTTTACAAGTTTTCAAGTTTATTTTTAATCAACTTCTTTTATTTTAAAGTCGTATGACATGTTATGAAAGGAAAAATGTTTTTGAAGAAGAAAGGATATTTTCCTCAAGAATGAAGTTCAAGTATTTTATCAAAATTATTTTCCATCTAAAATAATAAAAGGTTTCTATTTTTATCCCTATTATTAAATGGATTTGATTATGTTGTGATGGAAACATTTTTATGAATTCCTTTATCTTTTATGAATTGTTTTATGATGTCATGTTGTTTAAGAATCCCATTTTTATTACATGGGTTACGCTATGATGTATGGTTTATGATTATGTGGCACACATAAGAAAGGATTCATTATAAGATGGGTGGGACCTATATCTCCCTCCAATGCATTGGGAAAAGATTTTATATCTCATGAGATAGACATGGCTAGAACGGAAGGTTATTTCGGTTCAGTGATACAGGACTGAAACGAGGAGTGAACTCGGTTCAGAAAGGGACTTTGTCCACTAAGATAGTCTTGGCAATGAGTCATGACTAACAAGAAATGATTTTCCATGATTATGTGTGCATGCCACAAAGTTTAAAGTTTTATGTTATGATTATGGGGATCTCATTTTCACTTCTATGATTTATTCCATGTTAAGATATTATGATCTCTTTTGCAGGTTATGATTTTTAAAAAGATATGATATGATTTTTATTTCCTTTATTTGCCCTTGCTGAGCATTTGAGCTCACCCTTTTATGTTTTCTTTTCCCCGGGTCAGGAAGATGGATATTAAGTAGAATAAGCTAAAAGGGACCCTAGATATGATGAAATAAATGGGAGACACTGTAGAAGATTTATGAACCAGTTGTTTATGTTTCCCAGTTTCTAAAGACACTATACCTATACGGTCCTTTGTGGTTTTGTCATATGTTGTAATAAGAGTGCTTCAATTTTGAAGTATTAACAATGTATGTAAAGTATGGGTCGTTATACAACCACTCACCGGACTCCCGGCTTTTGGCAGCCGCCGGCCTCCCATGCGCCCGCCGGCCGCCCGGGCACCTGCCGGCCTCTCGGCCGCCCGTCGGCCTCCCATCTGCCCGCCAGCCTCCCGGGCTGAGTCATGCCCCTCACAGCGTTGGAAGAACCATCCTCATCCATATAGATCATTCTGAAGTTCCATTCCCCATGCGCTCCTGGCCGAGTCGGCCTTCCGAGCCCCTCACGGTGCCTCCGGGCTGAACCACCCCTACACCGACGTGCGGCCGGTCTGCGCCCTCGTGACCAGTCTGCGCCCTCATGCTACTCATGGCTGGCTGGGCCAGGCCTAGCGGGCTGGGATAGACCCAATAGGTTAGGCCGGGTTGACCCTGACCGGTTCAGCCTAGACTGGGTCGGGCCGGGTCGATCCGATCGGGTCGGACCAGACCCGGGCCCACTTCGACCCATTTACGCTCCTTCAACCATATCTTTGGCACCAGACGTCCGTTTGACAAACCATCTACAACACTGATATTCTTGGAGTATGAAGATCCCTTTTTTTATACCCCACTGGAGTTTTGGGTATAGTTGAGATACGGTCAGGTTTGATCGAGTAGGAATCCACCCGGGCCCCTAGGACTAAAAGGATAATAACTCACAGACCGAGCGTCCGATTGACGCGCCATCTGTTGCATTGGGTTTATTTTGGAAAGAAGGATCTTTTGGATACATCAACTTAGGACTTTGTGAAAATTGATGTATAAACAATTGGCTTGAGGAGAAGACCCTCCCGGAATCATGTATGCTTTGTGAGGAACCCTATGGCTAGCTGCACTCTGACTACTGTTCCTGGATCCTGTGAGGGTTCGACAGCTCTGACTACTATTCCTGGATCCTGTGTGGGTTCGATAGTTCTAACTACTGTTCTTGGATCCTATGTGGGTTTGACAGCTTTGACTACTGCTCCTTGATCGTGTGTGGGTTTGACAATTCTTACTACTGTTCCTGGATCCTACGTGGGTTCGACAGAATAGATGATTTAGTGGCTACATATAATCATCCCTATCTCTATACATAAGTTGTATACCTGTGTGATCTGAGTCAGTACCTTTTTATTTTCCTCATGATTGAGATGGATCACCTGATAACTTAGGTATATGTATGGGCATATATTTAAGTAAGGTTATCTGTTGATTTCATCACTTGTGGTTTATACTTGTTAGATTTTGTGAGAACTTGAGGGTCTCGAGGTCCCTACTGAGTATTGTTATACTCACCCCTACACAGGTTATTCCCACACCTCGTTGTATTGGATGCAGACGAAGGACATCGCTGACTGAGGCTGAGTGTACCAGGACTGGATGGTACCCGGAGGTGGACCACACGGTGTGATGGTACACGGAGGAGACGGACGGACTTGGAGTGCTGCAGAGGCTATATGTACTTACCCTTCAGGTAGGATTTCCCCGGTGGACGATCCCTGAGCTGTTTTCCCTTTTTTCAGTTCTTGTCCTATACAGTTGGGCTTGTATTTCCGGCCGCTGTTACTTTTTAGCACTCTTTTGTTATACAGTTTTACTTAGTCTTTTGCTTCCAGTTCGTACTCTATTGTGTGTGTTTTAAGGTTATAAAGGCAATTCCTTCCCAGTTTTAGGGATTTTCACCTTTGGAGCTTGTCTCTAGCCCGTTCCCTATGGAAGGTGGGTTTGGGGTAGTCACGGAAGGGGCCTTGGGGAAGGGTTGTGACAAATTTGTATCAGAGGAGTCAGTTCTACCGAAGAACTAGGACTCTGATCTTTCTTTTTAATGGAAATAGTTTCAAGGCTAGTGAGTGTGGTTTTTAGTTTAGGGATACCAGGGTTGGTGTGGCGGCCGATTTATCCAAACACCAGGACCCTGAATTCCGATTTCCAACTCAGTGCAAGAAAACACTAATTGCATGTGTGTTTTCAAGAGTCTTCTTTGTTAACTCTTTGAGTCATCTCACCAAGTATAACATATTTACCTGGCACACATGTTACTGTTTAGGATGCCTCTATGTAGACATCCATCTAGGGTTCCAAGGGTTGTACGCATTGACAGCCCACCGAGTGACGAGGCTCCAGTGTTGGGCCCTCTTAACATATTGGCACCTTCGGATGGTGTACCAGTAGCACCACCACCGATTAGGTAGAAGATACCACTATCCACACTGGCAGATGGTGCACGTCGACTAAGCACATTACACAAGTTCTAGCAGTAGAGGCCTTTGAGGTTTCGAGGCGAGACAGATTCCCACGTAGCTGAGGGCTGGCTGGAGGCCATTGCTATTGTTTCTCGTCTAGTTGAGACACCAGTAGAGTAGACGGTGATCTTAGCTACTAGTCTTTTTTAGTGAGTGACCATGAGGATGGTCCACTTAGTGATTATGCTTCAGTATGTGGACTATTTCCCAAGATAGCACCCTCGAGTAGTGTGCCAGCTATATCACTACATGTTGGTCAGCAGTTACAACTGGCGATACCATTAGAGGACACATGTTGGCTTAGTTCCTTACACGTGTTTCAGCATCAGATACCACTTAGTTTCAGAGGTGAGCCCAACTCATAGGTGGATGAGAACTGGCTCGATGAGGTGGTTGAGAGTTCTCTAGAACATCTACAGCTTCGACAGGATGACATGTCGGTAGCCAAGTATTCATCGAGGCATACTGATCTTTCCTGGTACTCGATGAATACGATACGGTCAGTGATTCAGGGCTCGAACATCCATGTGAGGTGTGCTTAAAGGACATCCGAGCCAGCACTATTACTCTATGAATTCTTACTAATGATAGGTTTCTATAGATAACCTTTGTGGTTGAATGTTCTTTGGCTGAGCGGATATAGCCAGTGAATGTTAGTAGTGGGAAAGTAGGAAACGGGTGCCAGTCTCAGAGACTTGGGAATGTAAAATGATGTGGGAAGAATAATTGTTAGGGACAGATGAGTTTGTAGGGAAACATACGTGGAAACAAATCTTGGAGTGCAGTAAGAGTTGGTGTACTTTTCGACATGTTACAACCACCCCCCATTTTTTGTGGACCCCACCAGGCTCAGGGAGATGGAGGATAAGGGAAGAGAGTAGTTTCATGAAGTCAAGGAATGCGACCCAATAGCTCAAGGAATGATTCGAGGAACATTCTATGTCTACTACTAGCTACCATATTAACAAACATAGGTAACAATCATTCCTTCCTTCCATTAATATTGTCCAAGACCTAGAGTTTCTAGTTAAACCGTTGACTTGACCCTCACTTCTAGAGATACCTTTGGGTGGAGACTAAAAAAATCACACTTACGCCCACTATGTGATCTGACCCTTGAGGTTATATATTTGGTCAGAACCTCTTGCTGGCAGTGTCGAGGACTTACGACGTTAGTTTGGGTTTAGAAATGACATCCACAGTTCACACTCAGATTGACTATATTAGGAAAAGAGGTTTTGGTTTATCTACAACGTTGGGATGGGGTTTTCCTTGGTCAGAGAAAAAGGAATACCATGAAGAACGTGATAAACTCATTCATAAGAGGGTGTAACCAATCACTCTTAAGTTGGACAATCCCACCCTCGTGGAAGAAGAAGTTGACTTTGAGATAGTCTATACTCTTGGGAAGGGGAGCATGGTAGGAGACGCACTTAGATGGAGGTACGGCTTGCATCTACTGAGTGAGGTGATAGAGAATCTAGCTGCTTTATAGATATCCTTTGTGGATCGAGAAGGAGAAGCTTTTCTTCAATATCTTACAGTCACTCCCACACTCCTTCCGCAAGTTAGGGAGGCGCAGCATGGAGATGCTGACTGCGAGACACAACGTGCTCATGTATCCACTGGACAGGCACCTGATGGATTTTTTGATGGTGGGGAGCACGTTATTCTCTTTAGTGGATGTACCATGGTACCAGATTCACATTTGGAGGAAGTGTTGAGGGAGTTCCACACATCCCCTCTAGCGGTACATCCAAGAGTGGCGAAGATGTTCCATGACCTCCGATGATAGCACTGGTGGCCGGGAATGAAGAAAGCAGTTGAAGATTTTGTCTCTTGTTGCCTCACTTGTCAGCAAGTGAAGGCCGATAATTAGAAACCAGCTTGCTTGGTTCATAATTTAGAGGTCTTAGAGTGGAAGTGGTATCAGATATCCATGGACTTCGTGACGGGTCTTCCATATACATCTAGGGGGACATGACTCAATTTGGGTGATCAGCGACAGACTCACCATGTCGGCCCACTTCCTACCGATCGAAGAATAGGGTTTAGTAGAGTGCTTGTGATGCCTCTATGTGCAGGAGATTGTGTGGTTATATGGACTTCCCTCGATGATAGTTTCTGATCATTATGCATGTTTTACTTCACGACTATGGAAGGGGTTTTAGGAGGCTTTAAGGACACAGCTTCTTTTGAGCACCGCCTTCCATCCTCAGACGGATGGTCAGACTGAGCGGACCATTTAGACCCTTGAGGACATGCTGCGTGCTTGTTTCCTCAACTTCGGTCGAAGCTGGGAGGATCACTTACCTTTAGTGGAGTTTTCATAAAACAACAACTAACACTCGAACAGAGGGATGGAACCTTTTGGGGCATTGTACGGGCAACCTTGCAGATCACCTTTATGTTGGACTGACCTAGGGGAGTCCGCACTCGTGGGACCAGAGATGATGCGGGCCACCCTAGAGATAGTGCAGATCATCCAGGAGTGGATGAAGACTGTAAAGATTAGGAAGATGTCATATTCCAACATGAGATGAAGACCTGTGGAGTTCGAATATGGCAACCACGTCTTCATACAGGTCTCACCCCGATGAGGTCTATGGAGATTTGGTCGAGACAACAAGGTATCTCCAAGATTCATCCGACATTTTCAGTTCCTCAACAGAGTTGGTGAGGTGTCTAACCACTTATCTCTTCCACCTCAGTTGCACTGGGTGCAAGAAGTCTTCCACGTATCCCAGCTGAGGAGATACATGCACGACACTTCTCACATCATCGATCATGCAGAGCTGGATGTCAACGATGGGACGACTTTTACGGAGGTTCCAGTAGAGATTGAGGATCGACAGGAGAAGGTCCCTCATGGAAGGTTGATACCTTTGGTGCGCGTTTTCTGGCAGCACGGGAACCTCCAGGAGAGCACATGGGAGCTAGAGGCTCAGATGCATTCTCAGTACCCCGACTTGTTTCCTTAGTTTGAGTTGTGGCTTACGAGAACGTAGATCCCTGAGGTGGGGTGAATGTAATGACCTGGAATTTCCATGTAATGGTTTTTAAATATATGGGAATTTTATTAGTCTGCAAAATCTGATGGCGTGCAATTTTGAGGCCCGGAGTGCTCGGAATGATCCGTCGAAGTTTTGTTAAGCTTAAGATAACACACATAAGCATTTTTCCTGAAAAAAGTGGAATAAATCTTAAACAGTTACTTGGATCAGAAATCCTAGGGCACCATTGCACTCAGGATGGCGGGTTTACCCTAGGAGCGACTTAAGATTATTCATCACGGGCCTCCTGTGAGAAAACCCAAAAATGGAATAATTGTTAATAAAATAATTAAATAAATTATTTTATTTTTTAAATTCTTATAACTCACAAACGGTAAATCGGATTAAAAATCCAAGACCACTGCTAATATCGTGAGGGTATTCTTTCTTTATGAAGATACTAACTTTGGCTGGAATGGGCCACTAGAGAATGTTAGTTTTTTGCTGCAAATAAAATAATTATGTAACAATTATTTTATTGTAAAATTTATAACTTCTAAATGGTAACTCTGTTTGAAAATCTGAGAATGCTGTTGGGTTTTTTGGGGTGTGTTTCACTTAAGCAGATCCTAACCTCAACCAGCGCATGTCGAGGATGACTGATAATAATTTTCCAATCTCTTTTTCGGGTATGTTCAGTAAACGCGCGAGTGGCATTTTGTATCTTTTGAACCGGTGCTCAGAATTAAAATCCAAGGGCACTTTTGAACTTGCAGCACTGGTATTCGCTTAAGGAGACTTTTACCTCGACAACAGTGGGTAAAGAATGAAAGTTAGTTTTTGGGTTTTTTTGTGGAAAATAATAAAATAAAATGATCTTCACTTTATTTTATTTTGATTTTCAATGTGGATATTTCAGGTGGGTTCCACTTGAACTAAACCTCCAAATAGAAGTTGGAGGTGGGGACCACCGCACCAAAACCTCCCATGAGAGGTTATGGTGGTGGGGACCACCTGGGTTTTTAAACCCCTTTAAAACCTCCCATTAATTGGGAGAATCCTCTCAAGTCCCTATTAAATGTGGGGGAGCCTCTTGGTGTCCTCCCAATAATTATAGCCAACACACCTCTTAAATTCCATCAGCATTATTTAATTAGCTTTCTCCTTTAAATTTTAAATAACCACATCACTGGAATTTAGGAAGGTTCCTAATAAATGAACCGTCATAAATTCCAATGATCGTTACTGACCTCCCTCCCTCTCCTATATATAAGAAGCTTGGGAGGAGGTTTTGGGACGACTTCACCAAGCGACGAAGCGCTAGTAATGCGACGTGATGCCCAACACTTGGAGGATAATGCTTCCTCTATGAAGACCACATTCTTACAATGAAGAACGTCGACGAGGAGGGACTTTGGCTTCCTTCCTCAGAACCTACTCTGACGTAGGACGTCTTCGACTACGATGAGTCGGTGCACAAATCGATGATCGAGGAAAACTCTGATGACACTGACGTCTTCCTTTTCCCAACGATCCATCTTCTTCCCTGCACCAATGTTGACAAACATCAGACAAAGTAAGGGGGTTTATTTTCATGTTAATGCTTTCCTTGTTTTTCTTTTGTGGATTGGAAAAGAATCATTGTGGAGGCTATATAATTTGAAGTTTTTCGTTCTCTTTTCTTGATGGAATGATTTTTATAATCTTAAACATGGATGGTGCATGCCAAACTTACATGGCCGAACTCCCTCCTTTGATCTCTTTGGGATGTTCTTCGGCATGGTGATGAAATAACGAGGTGACGAAGGCGACAGGGAACGACTGTGCTACCCGCGAACTCTGTAACCTGCACTGCCCTCACAGCGCTTCGACCAAACAGGATACCAGCCACCGTCAGCCTCCCATGCACCCGCCGACCTCCCGGCCACCCGTCGGCCACCCGCCGGCCTCCCGTCTTCCTGCTGCCGTCGGCCTCTCGTGTACCCACCGGACTCCCGGCCTCCCGGCTGCCCACTGGCCTCTCGGGCGGAGCCGTTTGTGGTGCGCCCCTCGAGGCATTGGCCAAACTAGCCTCAGCCATCTGGTTCGAGCCACCGAGCTACACCCCATGCGCACCTGGCCGAGTCGGCCTTCCGCGCCCCTTGTGAGGCCTCCTGCCCGAACCGCCCTTACACTGACACGTGTCCGGTCTGCACCCTCACGCTAATCATGACCTGCTGGGCCGGGCCTAGTGGGCGAGGCCAGACCCAACAGGTCAGGCCGGGTCACCCGGTCCGATCGGGTCAGACTAGACCCTGGCCCACTTTGACCTATTTATGCTCCTTCCACCATATCTTTGGCACCAGACGTTCATTTGAAAAACCTTCAGTAGTTCTAGTATTCTTGGAGTACGAAAGTCCCTTTGTGTATACCCCACTGGATGTTTGGGTATATTTGAGATATGGTCAGGTTGGATCGAGCAAAAATCCAACTGGCACCCAGGACTAAAATGCTAATAGCTCATAGACTAGGCGTCTGATTGATGTGTCGTCTATCGCGTTGGGTTATTTTGGCAAGACGGATCTTTTAGATACATCAAATTGGGGATTTTTGGCTGTTTATGTATAGAAACTTGGATTGAGGAGCAGACCCTCCCGGAATTAAGCATGCTTTGTGCGGAACCATGTGGTTGGATACATTCTGACTACTGTTCCTGGATCCTATGTGGGTTCGACAGCTCTGACTACTGTTCCTGGATCTTGTGTGGGTTTGATAGTTCTGACTACTGTTCTTGGATCATGTGTGGGTTTGACAGCTCTGACTACCGTTCTTGGATCCTATGTGGGTTTGACAGTTCTAACTACTGTTCCTCGATCCTACATGGGTTCGACAGAATAGATGATTTAGTGGCTACATCTAATCATCCCTATCTCTCTACATAAGTTGTATACATGTGTGAGCTGATTTAGTACTTTTGTGTTTTCCTCAAGATTCAGATGGATCACTTGATAGATTAGGTATATGTATGGGAATATACCTAAGTAAGGTTATATATTGATTTCATACTTTGTGGTTTATCCTTGTTGGATTTTGTGTGACCTTGAGGGTCTCAGGGTCCCTACTGAGTATCGTTATACTCACCCCTACATGGGTTATGCCCGCACCTCGTTGTATTGGATGCAGACGACAGACAGCGCTGACCGAGGCGGAGTATACAAGGACTGGATGGTACCTGGAGGTGGACCACATGGTGTGATAGTACGCGGAGGAGACGGATGGATGGGGAGTGTTGTGTAGGCTATCTCTACCTACCCTTCATGTAGGATTTCCCTGGTGGACGATCCAGGAGCTGTTTTCCCTTTTTCTAGTTCTGGTACTTTATAGCTGGGCTTGTATTTCCAGCCCCTTTTACTTTTTAGCACTCTTTTGTTATACAGTTTTACTTAGTGTTTTTCTTCCGAATCGTACTCTATTGTGTGCGTTTTCAGGTTATAAAGGCAATGACATCCCAGTTTTAGGGATTTTCACCTTTGGTGCTAGTCGTTAGCCCCTGGCCTATAGAAGGCAGGCTTGTGGTAGTCACAGCACGGACCCTAGGGGATGGTTAATGATATCGTAGACTGACTCATCAAGTTGGACCACTTCTTAACTATTCATAAGAAGAGTTTAGTAGAGATGTTAATATATCTCTACATGTAGGAGATTGTCTGACTCAATGGAATTCTATTAAAAATCATTTTTAATATGATACTTGCATCACATCTCGATTGTGGAAGGGATTTCTGGAGGCTTTTAGAACTCATTTATGATTAAACATAATGTTTCACCCACAAAATAATGGCTAGACTAAAAGAACATTCATATTTTAGATGATTGTTTTCAATATTTCATGTTAAAATTTGTCCATAGTCAGAAGGATCGCCTACCACATATGGAGTTTTTATACAAAAATAGTTACTATCCACCATCAGTATGGAACCATTAGAGGCTTTGTACGGGTGACCCTGTAGGTCACCACTTTTCTTGACTGAACTAGGAGATCCATCACTTATGGACCCATAGATAGTGTGAGATACTACCGATAATGTAAAGATCATTCAGTAGTGGATGAAGACTACACATAGATATCAAATTTCTTATTCAGACAGATGAAGGAGGCATTTGGAGTTCGAAGAGGGAGACCATGTGTTCTTACGAGTTTCACCTCAATGTGGATTACAAAGGTTTGGTCCAGGTGACTAGCTATATCTGAGATTTATTGGACCTTTCGAAATACTATGTAGTGTTGGAAAGGTGTGGTACCGCATAGTTTTACCACCATAGTTAAACCGGGTACACGATGTCTTCTACGTGTCATAGTTTAGGAGGTATGTGCATGAACCAATGCACGTTATCGATTGGGTTGATCCTGACATTGAGGATAGAGTTGCCTTTGCTGAGTACTCGGTAGAGATTGAGTATCGATAAGATAGGATCCTTCATTGGTGACTGATTCATTTAGTGTGTGTTCAGTGGCAGTATAAGAATCTTTAAGAGAGAACATAGGATCAGGGGGCTCAGATTCATGCTCAGTACCCACATATATTTTTGTAGCCATGTTTTTGGATTTTCAGGATGTAAATCCCCAAGGTGGGAGAATTTAATGACGCATATTTTCCATGAATTATTTTTGAATTTTTTTTAATTTTTTTTTCAAGAACATAAGATAAAATGGAATGCAAGTTTAATTCCATGTGTTCCTAGAATAAATATTTAAAATATATTAAATATATTAAATAGAACACACACACGGTTTACCTGAAAAAAGTGTAGTAACTTCTAAATGGGAGGCTCATATTATAAATATGAGGGCAATAATGAGTTTATAACGTTAGGTTTACCCTAGGTGTGACACAACCTTGGTCGGTGCAGGGAGTTTGTAGAAAATTCATTGTCGACATAAAATAAATAAAATAATTGATTAAATTAATTTATTTTTATTCTTGTTGAAACATAGAATAACATGTATTTTTGTAGACTATTATGATAGAATTATAGGGTTAGTCATATAACCCTGGATCCATTAGAGAACCTTTGGAGAGATCAAGTATCCCTCTTATAAGACCTTCTGATGGATCATGGATCGATAATCGATGTGTAATGGAATTAAAGGATCGTGCCAAAGACAATCATGTTTTTTCTTTCTTCATCAATGATTTATCCAAATTTTGGTAGAACATTTTTTGTGTTTGTATTATTTTCTTATTCTTTATTTCAACCAAAAAAATGAATCAACCAACCAATAGATTCATTCCCAGATCAGTCGTTTTGTGGTATGGATTTATTTGTGGGGACTTATTTTGGGAGAATTTATTTATGATTAAATTTAAATCTCTTCATTTTTATTTATAATTGAAACTAATCAAGGTCAATATGAACATTAATTGAGTTCTATTCCCCATGATTGTTCTTGTGTCGTCTCCCCTAATTCTTAATTAATCAAGGGCATTCTTCATTTGGATTACGACTCTATGTATTCCAGAAATTCAAACATTATACACATGATTCTTGGTTAAATGGTTAAAAATCATATCTCATGGATTAGCATGACATGAATTTTGTGAGATGATGGTGGTGGAAATAGATTTGATGACATAGGTACTCGGATTTTTTCTTCTTCAGTACGCAATGGAGAACACTATTCAAATGCATTTTTCGAATGAATCGAAGGGTCAGAACCTGTTAATCAATGATGGTGAGACTCATTGAGACTTGATTCATGATTTTTTAGTGAGTTGGTTATGTAATCAAAGGTTTAAGGAATGTTCGAGGACGCGGGATAAAAATATGAGAATCAATAAAATTTCACACTACATGGCGTGTAACTCGAAGCCACATGTTGTGTGGTCCCCTCTTAAAAGTGGTTTGGGTTTTAGGGAAGAGATGAGTATCACATGGAATGTGATTTTTTCACATTTCATGTGGTCCCCTTGGTGATCTTGTAGTTCCCCTCAAAGGTTAGAATAACACTGGTTGGAGTACACGGGCACAGGCATGTCGTGTACTACCACATAGACATGGCCTAGAAAACAAATAGACAGGCTAATACTTGTACTGGTACATGGGGATAAGTACACGGGTAGCATCACACTATGTAATTCCACATGGAAATAGATAGGGTCTATTTACTTGGGTAGGACCTGGGGTTGAAGGGACATGGTGTGTAACCCTACTACATGACGTGTACTCCTTAAAAGTTGTCTTCAATCCCTTTTCCTCTATATCATGGATAGGTTTTGTTATGTTGAATTTCCCCTATCCATTCCCTTAGGGTTGGTATGGAATTTACTCATATATATAGGTTATCAATACCTTCAGTAGGACTTCTTGGATAGAGTTATTTTTGATCCTTCCATGAGTCCTAAAGTGAGATCCTATATTCATCTTCGTGTCCTGAGTGGATTTCTTGGTATCATCGTGACCAACACTGCATGGGATCTGATACTCTACCTAGGGAGTTAACCCAAATTGATTTTTTGGTAAACCCTATTTCATTAAGAGTGATCCTCATCTGTCTATTGTATCTCTTCAGACCTTCAATGTATACTTCATATGGTGAGAACTTACAAGCACTACCTCTCATATGTATGTCATCAATGATACTGGACTTTTGGACTGTTTTCTCCTAGTCAAGTGCTTTGTGGAACATTCGAGCTAAAATCCTAGGATAATATTATGGTTGTGACTTACCTTTATATTGTGTGTCTTTTTTGAGTATATCTGGAAATTATTTATATATTTTTTGTAGAAATATACCTATATAAAAATGATTTTATTCTTTTGTTGTATTATTTGTGGGTTTGGGGTGAGTAAGTGAGTATTTTTATACTCACCCAAGCATAGTAATTTCCCACACATGTCATGTCTTATGTAGATGATTGATCTTTTGATAGAGTACTAGATGGACTAGGACCAGACGGTGCTTAGTGAGACTGGACAGGCCAAGGTGTGTTCTTACGGTATCTTGAAAACTATCACTAGTTTAATTTCTAGTTGGAATTGTTTTTAGACTCTTTGTTGTGGGATTTTATTCGGCCCTATTTAATTTTCGTTACTTTCTATCGTACTTTGGTTGTGGGATTTAGATATATTCATTCATGGTTGTTCATTTTTTTACATTTCATCATTGTATGGGCTTGGAGATGTGTGCATGTGTACATGTACTTAGGATAAGGTCTCTAATGTTAGTGATATTCCTACTTAACACTACCCGTTAGCCCCTAGACTATTGGATGTGTACTTGGGGAGTCAAAGCACAATCTCCATTGGGATGGGTCGTGACACCCATAAATCCATAATGAAAACTTAGTAAATATTTTATACTACCTATCAACCATATCAAGGAAATATCTCCTGATTTGGGGAGTCATTGGGTCATGTTGGATAATGAAATATGCCCTAAACCTTCCTTCCTCTCATATGATATTCAAGCATATTTTTTGATGAATAACCACCATCCATTAAGCAAGATATCCCACATGTAGTTTATGAAAATAATATTTATCTTGAGCATATCTTGTTGAATTTGTTGTTAAATTCTATTTGCTCAATGCCAAAAAGTCTCTTTGACTAGTAATTAATGAACCCTTGAACAAAAAATATGGTTTAGGTGTCTTTTTCTCCCTTCATGTGGTTTCAATTACACCAAAAATCCTGTCACACTCCAAAAATAGGTGTGATATCAATAGAAATGACTAAACTCACGCACCATATTTTAGATATCAATTGATAAGTCCATGTTCATCTTCTAGTAATGATGAAATGGAAGAGATAAAATATGCTCTTACTATGATTGATGAATGTGTCTCTACCACTATTGACGAAATCTGATAGGTGTGTCTAAGCACTTAAGAGGACCCACATATGATATTTATTGGTGCTTCCACAACTCCTAAAGAATAAAACTCATACATCTATTTCCATAAGTAAAATTGGGATATATTTTCATGGAACTACATAGAGATTATTAAGTTATATATCTAAGTATACATGCATCATTTGAGTTTACTAGACAACCATATTTGTTATAAATAAGTAACAAGAAGAATTTTTTTATCTCATCCACTAAAGTGGAAGTTAAAGTTGATAAGATGATCAAATACAATTTCATCTGAGTGGTTCAATAAAAAAATTTATTGATAATTTTGTCCCTATAAATAACTAAAATTATTTAATTAAAGTCTATATTAGTGTCAAGGATTTTAATTTCTGTTGTCTGAAGGATGGTTTCCTAGTTCCAATTACAGACATGTTGATTAATATAACAACAAGTTTCTAGGAACTTTTATTCATGGATGGGTACTTGGTTATAATAAAATATAAATAACTTTAAGGATAAAAAATACGCTTCCTTTTGGGCACCCCAAGAGGTATAATAATACCATTTAATGACCTTTGTATTGAATCATGCTGACACTACTTACCAATGTTCCATTCACTATATGTTTAAGTATTTTCTAAGGAAGATAGTGGAATTCTATTTCGGTGATCAGGTGGTTAAATATCACAATTACTATGATCACCTTTCTGATCTTAAATCATTGTTCAATAAATAATTTCAATGTATTTTGAATATAAACCCATTGAAATGAACCTTCAAGGTGACATTAGGGAAATTACTTGACTTTATTGTTTGACATCATGGTATTGAAATCTCCCTTAAGAAAACCAATGTGATAGTTAATATTTCCCATACCAAAAACCATATATATTTGATATTAATTAAAGATAGTATCGTTTATATCAAGATATTCATAGAAATAATTCCTGAATTTTTTTCCCATTTATGAAATTGGTGAAGAAACAGGTCAATTATTAGGGGGATAAAGTCTTTCAAAAGGCATTTGATAACCTTAATAATTATATTCTACATCCTCTAATGTTTATTATACCTATATAAGGGAAACCCTTCATCCTATATATAGAAACCATAGATTAGTCATCTTGGTTCCCCCCTTTCCAAGATGAGTGATTTAGGAAAGGGGAATAGTCTTTATTATATCAGTATAATAATGATGAATGTTGAGGTCTGATACACTAATATTTAGATGAATTTTCTTGGGTTATTCTTTATAGTGAATAATATTTAACATTATTTATAGAATCACAAGTCTAACCTAATTTCTTATGTAGATCCACTTAAATACATCCTTGGTCATCCTATATTGATCAGATCATTATAGGATAGGTTTTCATCATAAAACATTTCAACATCCACTTCATACACAAAAATGAAATCAATGGAAAAGTGCTTGTGGATTTTCTTACAGAACATCCTACACTGGAATAATTACCACTAGATATGAGACTTCTCATAAGAAAATTTTTATATATTAATATAAATTCACAAACATAGTAAATATACATTGATGCTGATTCTTGGGTCTAATTATAAGAAGGATAGAAGACCCAAGACTCAATGAGTTGGCTTAGAAATTTTGTTGATCTCAGCAAAAAAGGATTAATTGTCTTATTATTTCCTCCTCTTAGAAGGATGTACTAATAATAAGGAAAAATACTATGCCCTAATCGTAGGTTTAGAAATGGATATTAAGATACTGATTTCTCTGTTAAATGTTAAGGGTAATTCTAATTTAGTAATCAAGAAAATTAATAAATATTATACCATTAATAAAGATAAAATATATCCATCCTTAACTATGTATAGAAGTTAATGTCATAATTTCATTCAGATCTGATATTATCCCACATTCCATTATTTTAGAATGCTCAAACATATGTATTGAAAAACAAAATTACTACCCTAGAAGACCTAGATCTGGATGAAATGGAGATTTATATTGTACATCATAGGGTGGTCCCTCAATTTATTAGTAAAGATATGGAGGAGATCAATGGAGTTCATGACACCATAGGTCAAATTGAATGCTCACCCTCAGTGAATGATGACAAATCTAGTAAAAAGTTCCCCATAATTGAGTATCTCTAATATAGAACTCTCTCATTGGATCAATCAAGGAATGAATAAACCTATTATTAGGTAGAAAATTCCATCATTTATTACAATTTGAATTTCTAGAAATTCCATTACAAGAGAAGTTTTTATGGGGTCCTACTTGGGTTCATTGAAGGGGGGGAGAGTGTAACCATTATACATAAAGTAGATGAAGTTAATTTTCGTTCTTGTTAGTTAAGGGATAATCTCTTTCACCAAATCATGAGGCATGGATATTTTTTTCCATATATGATTCTTGATTTCATAGACTTCACCAAGAAGTATCTTGCATATATAATACATATAAACATTATTCACCAACCCCCAGATTTGTAGAATACTGCCAAATAATACTGGCCATTTTTATTATGGGGAATACATGTTATGGGACCATACCCTCCATCCATAGATAGGGATATCAAGTTCATCATTACTTCTACTGAATTTTCTCAGAATGGGTTTAATTTATACCATTAAATAAGGCCAGGAAAAAGGATGTAATTAAATTTTTCAAGTATAATATCATTACTATATTTAGAGTCCCTCAAATAATATTGATGGAAAATTTCACCAACTATTGTGCCTCTAAATTGAATAAATTATACCATGAGTACAATATTTAATGCAATAATTAATCTTGTTATCATATGGCATTGAACTAATAAATAAAAGACATCAATAAAACTCCATAATATTCTTTAAAATATGGTTAAAAAGGAAAAAAAGTCTTATCCAAACAAGATCTTCCATTTTTGGTGGGCTATCACACTATAATCTATACTATTACACAAGATACCTCATACTTTCTAGTATATAGGAAAAAATATTTCTTACTAATAAAAGTTAAATTTTATTTTACTTCACATTTCCATTTATAATCAATTATATGAGATGAACAATATAAAATAAAACTTGATAATAAATGCTTATGCACACTTCATAACCTCAAATTTTATCAGAACTATGTCATAGATCATTTAATAAAATGGTTTTCCTCCGATAATTTTTTCAATTTGAATTGGATTTATCTTTAATAATTCCAATGATACTTTTAAAGAAACCCCCAAAGTGGAAATGGAAATGGGGTGGGTATTATATCTTATAGAAGGTCCACTCCAGTGGTTCTTATTCCCTAACCACAGTGGATGGAGAGTATAACATTCCTACCACAAATTCAAGGTTTCTCAATAAATAATTTTCATATCTTCACATTGGGTTCCATAGGTACATTCTAAATGAAATTAAACTACTTTGAATAGGTCTTCATCCTAAAACCCTATACTACATGGCACCCAAGTCCTAAATACATGACTTTAAACTAAAAAGTATATCATCCTTGTTGCATGATGTAAAATTAAACATTAACACATCTACCTCACATAACCCTTAAACTTCCTAGGGTGGTTTATCTTGTATGACATGGTTTCTTTACATGAGAGTATGATACATATAAGAGCCCTAGAATATGGTTTCCTCTTCCCATAAACCTAAACTTAGAATAAAATTCCACCATATTTAAGAACTATGTATAAATTAATTCTTGATATCGAAAGATATATAGTGATGTTTGTATCTCCCGTCACTAGCCGAGTAACTTAGTTTTCTTTTACCTCAGTTCCCCAATACATCCTAGTGTTTTTTTTCTTCTCCTAATTTACTTTAAGTCTTCAAAATACTCTATATTGTGATGGAACCATTTTTTTTCCTTGGAATTGATACCAATCTTCATTCATATCATGTTTCCCACCTATATCCAAATGCTAGTTTAGATCCATTTCATCTTTTCCTATATATGAATCAAATATGTGTAGGGTTTATTTCAGTCAGAAGTATATATGTCTTCATTCTTATTATTATAGGATAGTTATTAATGTCTGAGTCACTTTATTTATACCTAGTCGCAAATTTAATCACCATCAAACCCCCTCATGCTGTATAGTCTCCTTATTCATGTCAAGTATTTGTATATTTAAATATGTGTTGGGAAGACATATTTTCTTCTTATAACTATGTGTAGATTGATTATAATTATTAAAGGATATGTATCAATGTTTGAACCATCAGTCCTAGGCCCAACCACTAATACTCATACACTTCCACTCCCCTGTAACATTTCATAATGACCCAACCTTGGTCAGTCCTAAATGGGAGTGTTGAAATTACCTTTTGGATATTTTCTTACCATATTCTATATTTTTTACCTTAATAATATGAATCATGAAAAACCTTCCATAGATATTGGTAGAAAGTGAATATAATCTAGAAGGATCCCTTTGATTGGTTGTGGAATATGTGTCGTATATCTGTCCCACCTATAAGAAAATAATGTCTTGTTTTTGTTCTAGGGAGAAGATCCACTCACCCCAAGTGTCCTCAATAGCATTACAGATAAACCTTTCTTTCGAATTTGGTTGATTTTCATCCTTGGTATGCTTGTTCAAAAATGTGGTGATTCACTCATAGTTTTATCATAGTCAGTTATTTTCCTAGTCTATCCATTATTACTCTATCATTTCTTTATTAAAATAGCTTGATTCATTATTTAAATTATTCCAATTCTCACTTAAATTGTGTTAAAATTATTTTTACTCTAAAATCCACCATTTATGTTATCATACGTTCCATTATTCTAAGTACAATGACTTTAAAATATGTGCAATTTTTCCTAGGGACATCTATACCAATATGGGTCACTTATTTCAGGTTGATATTTCCTCACCCTTCTTATTGTATAGATCTATACATATTTCGGTCAAATTTGTATTAAAATAAACTTCAACCATATTTTGGTCAAAGATATATGACCTTAAACTTAATTCATATCTTGGTCAATGTTATATGACCTTAAATTTAATCCACATTCTGGTTAATGTTATATGACCTTATACTTTAGACATATTTTGGTCAAAGTTGTCTGACCATAAACTTCATCTATATTTTAGTCAAATTTACTCAACCTTAAACACCAATCTCATTAGTCTAAATTATAAAACATTAAACTACAAAAAAAAGGAGATGTAATATTTGTTACATTGAAAACATATAAATGGAAGAATGGGTAAAACTCAAGTCTCCACTCACAAGTAATCCACCTCACATTCCCAGGGAAAAATTTACAGCATTAGAAAGAAGTAAAAAATAATGTTAGATTTAAAATACAAAAAAGAAAAATTTAGAAAAAAAATTAATTTTATGACTACTAAGACTTCTCATCTCATGGCCTAGTAAAACCTTATGGTACAAAAAAAATACATGAAAACCTATTGGGCACCACTTAACTCTAGTAAAAGTAAAGATATGATTTCTAGGTATATAGATCTAGTAAAAAGTTAAAGCTTCATTTTTTCCTTAAACACATTGGTTTATATGAACTATATGAAACACACTAAGATGTAATTTTGAAGTACTTTAATTCTCATTGATCATTTACTCACCAAATAAAAACTCCCCCTTCATGGTTTTAATTATACTAAGTCATTCAATTTATCATATCTGAATGGACTAACCTTGGATTTTTGTGATGCAATATATATGTCATGTATCCAAACCAACTATATCCATTTAGAAGTACAATTCTAAAAGGAAATAAAATACTATAATTTTTTCATCTAACAGGTTAACCTCAACTTATAGTGATGGTATTTATGTTTTATATATAGTTGGCCAATATCCGTCTTGGAGGTACATTCATTATGGATTAAAGATTTTTTAAATCCTCTAATTCTGTGAACTAAGTATTTTGAGATTGAATTTTACCATTTCTATTTCCATAAAATTTTCAGTTGAATTATATAGAAACCGATATAATGATAATACAACTCTAAAATCAATAAGTTTTGTGTCTTGGGAAAATTATGTTTGTATAACATGAATAAAAATACAACATTGAACTTTATTTTAATCATGATTTAGTTCTATTATATGATTTAATGATCTCCATAGTATTTTTAATTCCATGGATATATACATCAAATAAGGAGTGTGTTAAAATCCAATTGAGGGAAGGGATGATAGTTAAGTAACATGAGACATGAATCAATATAGTAAATGTGTGAGCATAATCATCATCTTCATATCATAATCGTAGGATCCTCATCATAAGAAAGAGGAAACCATTTTAAGGAGGATTGGAATGTGTGATATTCATTATAATAAAACAACATGTCATTGTGGACAAATATTACTAATGGAATTTGAAAAAAATAGCATTTTGTTCACATTTAACAGATGTGTACAAGGATTACAGCATAGAATGTGAACAAATATGAAATCATGTTCTAAAAAACATAAATAATCTCATGATATATATCACATTAAAAAATTAATTTGAGGTATATATAATTTGGATCTAATCCATAACATCCTAAAATGGTCATAATCAAGCATACCACACGGGAAGTAAAACACACATCAATCATAAACATGAAATGAACCCATGAGAGAACAAAAAATTTATTTATTATTCATTAAAGAATATATCAAGAATAAATTGGTGGTTATCAAAAATAATAAGCTAATTCATAATTTTTAATATGAAAGGGAATCATTAACAAGGAATATATCATATGTTATATATAGAAAAAATAATTAAAATAAGACGAATCATTGATAACATTTGAGAATAAAGTCTATTAAAAATCATGAAGATAGATAAGAATTAATCTCAGTGAAGTAAATATTTTTATATCCCTAAAAAAGTGGGAAAGAAAAATAAAATACATTGAAATGAAATTTTAAAATTAATATGATGAAAGTATATAGATAAAGGGGGTTAAACCCAGAATAAAAGGAAAGAGTTGGATCACCCTTATGAACATTGAATGGTATGACTTAAACATAAATATTTGATATCACAATGAAAGTATTAAATAAATATATATAAAATAATGATAATAAAATTAATAATGTGTTCATATAATAAAATACACATAAGAAATTTTGAAATAGTGTTAGATAATGAGAAATAATCATAAAAATAAAGGTTGAGACAGATCCCTCTTTCCTTCAATATCGTTTTTTTTTGTGTCTCATTTACACCTCCTATATATTAATATTATGATTATTAAAACATGAATATAAAAGTGTATTAAATTCATTTTTGTTAGTCATGATCAATTAATATCATCTGAATTTGTTTTTTAACATTTCATAAGAGATAATATTTATCTATGGAATGTTTGTTTGAATTATCCATATTACATTTCAATTTAATTATTTTGATTATTTTTTAATTTTTTTTTCAAATAAATTCCAAAATCATATGATAAATTAATAAAAAATTATAAATATAATAAATAATATTTACTAACCATCTATGAGGTAGTGATAAGTAAATCATTGACAATGTCCTCGTTGGTGGTTAAATCGGGCATTAATGGGACATTATTGAGAGGGAGATATTATACATATATATTATAAATATTCTATAATAATTATAATAAAAAATATATTATGTGTAATTTTTAATTTGTAATTAATTATTATATTAGGATAATGGTTAGAATAAAAATAATAATATATAAAAATAAAAATGAAAGGAAATAGGAGAGGACGTTACCTTTTCCTTAGAGTTCCTCCTTTATTAAGACCTTAATGTCATTGAAGATTAGAGTTGTATGAATCCAAAAAATCCCTAAGGATCCTAGTAGGATTATTATGATAGAATTTAAAATATCTTAAATAATGATAAGTGTTTAGAAAATTATTTTAAATTTGGGTGAGGGGTATTTATACTTGAGGGGAGGGGTATTGTTGGGTTAAAATATTGAATAAAATAATATTCCAAAAGTAAAGATTGAAATAGTTGTAATATTTGACATTGTGAACCATATTTGAATAAAATATAATTATTTTTTGACTCTTAACCCTTTAAATAACCTAATTTAGTAGTTTATAAATAATGAAAGAAAAAAAATAAAAAATGAATTTTTATGATATACTCTATCTATTTAGACATTAGAAATTACCTTTTAAGTTTAGAAATAAATTTTCTTATTTTTAAATAAATGATTTATTTTATTAAAACTATTTTAGTTTTACCTAAAAAATTTATAATTTATTATGTCATTATTACATCATTATTGTTTCGTAAAACTTTTGTTAATTAAAAAAATGTAATTTTCTTATTCACCTAAAAATTTGAAGTTTTTTAGAAAATACTAAAAAAAATCTTGGGAAATTTCAATGCATTGGATCCAAAAATAAAATTAATTTTTTCAAAATAATTTTCAATCATGTGTAATTATAATATTTTAATATTAATATAAAATTAAGGATTTTTTATGATAAGTGAAAGTAAACTCTATTAAAAATATGTATGTATACTCTCTTTGAGTTTCATAATTTAAGTATTTATTTTATAATACTCTATTATTTATATTTACTAATTTTTTGTAATAAATATTATTATTTACAAATTATTTTACTACTATAATGGTCAATTTATTATTCTAACTATTTGGTTACTATTCCTAGTGATTAGGTTATTATTACTAATGATGGGGTTACTATTCCAATGGTCCTCATTCTTCCTTTATTAACTATTCACTTAGTTTCATCTCAAATTTACCACAATATTTTACAATATTTCAATCATTTTTCTAATCATTTGTTTTATTTTTATAAATTTTTCTATAACTATGACAATTCTAGGAGACTATAATGATTTTTATTTTCTTATCTTAGTTATGTTATGTTTTGTATATTTTCTCATTATAATATTTTCAGTTTTATGGAGTATATTTACTCTCAATATGAAAAGATCCATATTAATGAAATAAATTATTATTTTTGCATATATATTATATTATACAATACTACTAAATATGACATACATGTATATTTAGAAAGAAATTTCGCTATATAAAATTTTATGTTGTAAAAATTATTTACTATAATTTAATCACATACGAATTTTCATGAATTAATTAGAATCGTTGTTTTGGGTAATAAGAATTTAAAAATTCAATAACTATTTTATGATATATATATATGGGTTATATAATTAATTAAATTAAGGGGTGGAATATTCATAACCTAGAGTGTCTTCTCAACTTCCAAAAATATATATAGAGGAATATAATTAAAAGGCTATTATAGATCATGCTCTATTGAATCTTGGAGAGTCATTGGTCGCTTTAAGTTTTCAATATCTTGATGAGTCAACCAACTTTTTGGTGTTAATATCCTCCTTATAAAGAAATTGTTCAACTTTGGTTATAATGACCCTAGCCTTATACACATAACATTACATGATTTTAATCATAATTATACATCATTAAACAAGCCAAGGATCATGAAGGCTAGTGTCTTTGAAGACTAGGTACATAAAAAGGAATAAATGGGACTAAAAACACATCTTTATTTAATCTTCATAATGAGATCCTAACTTCCATTAAGTCCTTAAATCTGTAAAGGGAACCCTAGGGATCACATGAATGAAGGGATGAGCTAAAATCCTGATAAGGAAAAAATATAGTAATAAAACGTTAACACATGGGTTATAAGGTAAGGCCCAAGAAAATTAAAAGGCATAGAACACATGGAATTATAACACCTAAACATGGGATCATATAAACATGAATTCATAGTAATGAGGCCAATACGTAAATCATGAATTTAGCATGATTCAAGTCTCATTGCACATAGAGGAGCACAAGTCACGGTTAACCACCAAGATTGTTGAACATGGTAGCATGAGTCAAGGATAACCGCCAAGACCGTTGCACATAACGTCTCATGGGACAAACATTATCCAATGAATTGATGTTTTATCTGAGCACATCCATCTTAACATTTTTATGAGTATGCTTTCCACATATATAATCATACATAAATAATCATAAACATAAGGGCACCCATGGAAAGAAATGGGTATCATAATCATGTCATTAAGCATAATGAATGGGAATATCATAAAAGTTTCCAAAAAAGAAATGAATTATAATTTAAATTGACATTCAGAAGGTAAAATAGTCATATATCATGTCAAATGATGTCAAAAATAATTTTAACCATGTGAAAATAGTATTTAATAATTTTTAGCATTAAAACATTTTAGTGCGGTTTTATGGAAAACACAAACAAGAATTTAAGATATAAAAGGGAATAATATTTTGTAAAAAAAGGAGTTATCAAATAATTTATTCATAATTAAGACACTAGATTTATAAAAAATAATGGTGGACTAAAACATATGGTAGAGTGCATTTGAAATTGGGTACAGATTCAGGAAGTTCCCTTAAAACAGGTTTTCTTATTAGGAAGTATTGAGGAAGGATTCATTTAAAAAAATTTATATCCCCAAAAGAGAATGATGAATGGATAATGATATGTGAGTTTGGATATTATACACAATATTTAAAATATGTACATAAATATAATAGATAAATCCATTTGGGTAGAAATAATAATAGAGAATCCTGAAGGAATAAAGGAGGTTCACGTAGAATCCCTTATGAAATATCGGCATGGTATCAGGTGTACTTAGGAGGGGTTAATGAGAAAAAAATGAGTTTATAATATTTTATAAGTCATGAGAGATATATAGGTAAGGTGATAAATCATACCCAAACATTTGGAATTATGCATAAAAGGACCTAACATGGAGTATATTTTGGAATAAATGTGAGAAAGAGAGGATCCCTTACCATAAGCCCGATGGTGTTATTCGCTTGATCTTAATGACTTGAATAATCAAATTAGGTTAATTAATTAATAATAAAATAACCTCAAATAAATTTTATTGATTTATTATAACCTTACTAATTTCATTCATGTTCTTTTTGATGAATTGAGATGTTCAATTTCATTGTTTGGGAGTATTTGCTTCCTTGGTTTTAATGATTTGTTCACTTATATTCATGTTCAGATAAACATGTAGGATGAAAATGGTTGTTCAGAATTGAAGTTTTATGAAATTAGGGAACATAAATGATATTAAATGGTAATAAAATTAATTTGTTTTTTTGTAGTGAAGGTGAAACATTATATAAAACATTAATGATAAACTCTTGGATTAATTTGGAGATTTTTCTCACAATTAACTTGTTTTTTATTATTATTTTACATAATGTGTGAAAAAGGATTCGAGAACATCATGTAAGATAAAATAAATGTTTAATGGTCTGGATCAATCATAAAAAAGGTTTAATGACCAGAAATGAAGATGTTAATAGAAATTGATAACCCTTCGTCCTTGAATGTCATAAATTAACACATCTCAAACGGTGTTTTCATTTCTTTCGTATAAAAGTAGGAGAAAAGAGATATAATAATGAATTATATCATTAGAATAAAAACATTACAGTATATTTATTTTACTTTATTTTTCATACCATCTTGATGAATAGAGGTTAGGAAAGAAAATAGAACAAAGGAATATGAAAATAAAATAAAAAGAGGAGTTTACCTCTTGATTTAATTTTCCTTGAGAGCCTCTTAAGGTGAGAATATTTGGCCTTTTGAGGATACCAAGGGATGTTGGAAGTGGGGGAGAATATTGGGGAGATATTTTGGTAGAATTTAGGTAATGAAAAAGTCTTGAGAGGAGTGAATAGAAGAGGGGAGTGTGGGTGGCTTTTATAGTGGAGGGGAGGAGGGTTTTCTTAATATTTTAATCATTAGTTAATTATTTTTCCTGAAGAAAAGAAATAGTGATGATTCCATGAAAAAAATAGTAATAAGTACATTTGAATTTGAACGAAGGCATATTAAATTAAATCATCCTTGATTCTAGGAATATTCCATTTAGCTTATAATGTATATATACGGTAAATTACAGTATTTCATTATTCATAAAAAATTCAAGTATTTTAGAAAAATCCCGAAAAATCACCCTAACCATTTTTCAACATGTAGAATCCAAAATGAAATCCATTTTTAAAAATTAATTTTCTAATAATTATTAATTTAATTTTTAATTAAAATCAATATTTACTTGAAAATACAGATTTTATAACTATGCCTGATTTTATAATGCTTTCAAAAATTACATAAGGTCTTATAAAATTATCTTAAAACCATAAGACATAAATTTATTAATTTATAAAAAAAATTAGGAAAATAAATTTAATTTTAAATTAATTAATTAATTGTAATTAATTATTTATGACTTACAAAATACCAATACTTTTACTATGGTCATATTATCACTTATAAGTTGCCTAAATTTTATTTATACATTCATGGGAGAGGTTACTATTCTTTTTTAAGGCTTACTATTCATATGGTTTTATTAATCTTCATAATGGGAACATTACTATTCATAAGGGTCAATTACTATTCACTAAAAATTATGTTTTTCTTATCGGACTCCAAACATTTTACTAATCGCAATAGTGTATGTAATATTTTCAAAATTCAAATAACAGAGGTGACAATATTATGTTTAATGGTCATATAGTACTTAGTAATTCATTGTGTTGTGATTTTATGTTATTATCTGACATAATTATAAGAATGGGATTTCTATTTAGAAAAATTGAGTCGTTACATTATTCCCACCTTATGAAATTTCGTCCTCGAAATTTCGTTTTACATTATAAGCCATAAAAAGTGTGGGTACTTTTCCTTCATTTCCTCCTCTAGTTTCCATGTTTCCTCTTCATACTTATGGTTCTACCATAGTACTTTGACCAAGTTAGTAGTCTTGTTATGTAGAAATTTATCTCTATAATCCAAGATCTTCACTGGTTGTTCCTCATAAGAAAGATCATTCTCCAACTGTACCACCTCTGAAGAGAGTACATGTGAAGGGTCTGGTAAATACATTCTTAAGAGGGATACATGAATTAAATCATTTACTTTGGACATAGTAGGTGTAAGTGCTAATAGATAGGACACAACACTGACATGATAAAAAATCTCAAAGGGGATGATGTTTCTGGGAATTAACATTCCTTTCTTTCCAAACCTCATGACCTTCTTCCATTGATACATGCGTAGAAATACCATGTCTCCAATTTTGAACTCAAGGTATCGTCGACGATTATCTGTATAATTGTTTTTCAACTTTGGGATGCCTTGATGTACTATTGAATGGTTTTCACCTTTTCAACCATTTCTTCAACCATTTCAGATCTGACCAGCTTACGCTCACCAACTTCATCCCAACACGCCAGAGTTCTGCACCTTTTCCCATTAAGGGCTTCGTATAGTATGATTTGGATTCTTAAGTTAAAACTATTGTTTTAAGAGAATTTTAAAATTGAAAGATGTTAGTCCCATCCTATATTAATGTTCATAGAACATGTTCTCAACATATCTTCTAGTTTCTGAATAGTTCTCTCATATTGGCCATCAGTTTGAGGATGATAGGTCACACTTAAGTTTAGTTCAGTGCTTAGAGAACGTTGGAGACTTTTTCATAAATTCTTAGTGAAACTAGGATCTCTATCAAATACAATATATAGTGGTACTCCATTCAGAATTACCACCAATTTGATATATATTTGTTAAATTTTATTCAATGATAAGTCCTCTCAAATTATGATAAAGTGAGTTGTCTTTGTAAGACGATCCATAATAACCCATATAGAATTTTTTCCTCTGGATGTCCTTGGAAGTCCAGTGAAAAAGTCCACAGTGATGTTCTCCCACTTCAATGTAGGTATGGGTAGTGGTTACATAATTCCCTTAGACTTCTTTATTTCAGCCTTCACTTGTTGACATAGTAGGCACTTTGATGTATATTCAGCAATTCCTTCTTTATATTGTCCCACCAAAAGTTCTCTTGTAGATCCTGATACATCTTTGTACTCCTGGGGAGAATAGAGAATGTTGAGCTATGTGCATCATTAAAAAGATCATTCTTTATCATTGAATAATATGGTACACATAATCATGACCCAAATCTTACAACTCTTTTGTCATCAATCATGAACTCAAAGGATTTTCCATTTTTAATGGCTTCCACCCTTTTCTACATTTCCACATATTTTATTTGAGCATCCTTTATTTTCTCAATGAGGGATGGTTGAGAAATTATTTGAGAAAGAATTGATGATGTTCCTCTTTAATTATTACCATGTCTATCATTTTCAGATCTAAGAAGATCAGATCCTTTTCAATTCTCATCATATCTAATGATGAAGGATCTTTTCTACTCAGAGAATCTACCACCTTATTTGCCTTACTGGGATGGTAGTGGATTGAGAATTCATAATCCTTGATGAGCTCTATCCCTATTAACTGGTGTATATTATGATCTTTTCGTGTGAATATATATTTGAGACTCTTATGATCAATATATATCTCACACTTCTCCTCTTAGAGATAATTCCGCTATATTTTTAACATAAAGAACATAGCCGCCAAATCCAGATCATGCATAGGATATTTTTGCTCATGGATTTTCAGTTGCCTTGAGGTGTTGGCTATCACTTCATCATTCAGCATCAACACACTGCCTAATACCTTCTTTGAAGCATCATTATACACCACAAAGAGTTCTCCATTTGTTGGTAGTGTAAGTACTAATTCAGTGATTAGCCTCTTTTTCAACTCCTTAAAAGAGTCTTCACATTCCTAAGTCCATACAAACATTACTCCCTTATGTGTTATCTTGGTCCTTGGGTTTGAAAATCATGAGAATTTATTCACAAATCATCATTAATACCTCACTAGACCCAAAAATCTGCGGATATCCGTTACAAATGTTGTCCTAGGATACTCTTCAATAGCCTTTATCATGGAAGGGTCCATATATATCCCTTTGTTGGTGATAACACGGTCCAAAAATGATACTTCCAACATTCAGAACTCGCATTTACAATACTTTTCATACATCTTATCCCTTCACAAAGTCTTTAACATAGTATTCAAATTCTATTCATTTTCCTCCTTACTCTTGAAGTATATTAGAATATCGTCGATAAAGACTACCACAAATTTTTTGAGATAATATCTAAAGACTCAATTCATTAAATGAATAAAAATTTATAGAGAATTAGTTATTCAGAAGGGCATCACTATGAACTCATTGTGCCCATACCTCATTCGAAAAGTAGTCTTGGGAATATTTTCCTTCCTCACCTTTAATTGGTGATATCCCAACCAAAGGTCCACCTTAGAGAAATAACTAGCCCCATAAATCTAATCAAACAATTCATCTATCTGTGGTAGGGGATACTTGTTCTTTATCATGATTTTATTGAGATCATTATATTCAATGTAGGTAGGAATTGATCCATCCTTATTCTTGACAAAGAGGACTGGCACACCCCATAGTTAAGCACTCAGGGATATAAAACCCTTCTACATATTCTCCTATAAGTGCTTCTTCAACTCCTCCATCTCCATGGTGGCCATTCTCTAAGGTGTCTTTGATATAGGTAGAGATTTGAAAATAAGTTAAATTTAGAACTCAATCTCTCGGTTAGGAGGAAGACTAGGAAACTCTTCAGGGAATAAATCAGTTTAATCCCTCACAATGGACATGTCTTCAAGCATGATTCTCTCATTTTTACCAATCATTTGATCTAGATATGCTTTCTCATAAGGAATTAATATTCAATCTTGAGGAAATGATTCTAAAAGAGATTCATTTTCCTCCTTACACTTGTAAAGAATTGGAGGATGTGTTTGGATGTGGAGAGTGATCTCCCTTTCCTAAATTATGATGGTGTCTTTGTATAAAGATATCCAATACATTCCCAAGATTGAATCAAACTCCACTAAAGGAAGTATAAATAGATTTTCTAGGAGCTTCAGTCCACAAACATTAACCAAGGGGGATTTATAATCCATAGACACAATAATTTCTCCATTCTTTGTTCTCATAGATAACTTGTCCTCTAAATTTTGAGTTAGTGTTTGAATAGTTATAATAAACATTCAAGATATTAAAGAATGTGTAGAACCAGAATAAAATAGTAAGTTCACTATTCTTGAATGAATAGCTAGCATACGTTTCACCACATCATTGTCCTGATCTACCTCAGTAGTAGTGATATCATAAGCCCTTACTTGTTGCCTTGGAGGTTATTGTTGATTCCCTCCAACAACCCTCATCTTAGGGAAATTGTTTTCATAATGACTATACCCCATGCAGTTGTAACACTGCACTACAGGATGAGTGTTGATTTTAACTTTCTTTTCTTCTCTCACATTAGTGGGATTTTTCATATCTCTTTGATGATTTTTAGCTAGACGTCCAAACTTTCTACATTTTAAGAAATTCTTGGTTCCCTTTAGATAGTTCCCATGATGTTTCTTCTCACAATTTTTACCCGTGGGATGGTCAGCCTTCTTCCCATCATGAAATTTATTTGCATAACTGACCACATTAGATTCCACTTTCCTCTTTTTTCATTGGGCCTGCAATACCACTGAGATTCGTTGATCTCCATTTCATCCTTATGGGAACAACAAACAATCTCCTCATAGCTTTATAAGTCTCAAATCACCGACACTTTTTTAGAATAAACTTCAGTCTATTAAAGAAGAAATCTACCTTAAATTAAGTTTTCATAAAAAATCCAAAGGCATACCTTGGAAACCTCGTAAAGTTTGCTTTATATGCCTCGATTGACTCATCTTCTTTCTACTTGAGTCTGAGGAACTCTTTTTCCATCTCGAGATGGAGGGTTTGGGAAAAATATTTATAGATAAAAAATTCTATTAAATTATTCCAAATTTATGTAATCAATTCCCTCCTGGGAATTTGTATTCTTGATCAGTGTCTACCACTGATTAGCTTCCCCATCAAAATGATAGAACACCAGTTTGAATTTATCTTCTTCTGAGCACTAGAGGACATAGAATATCATTTCAATAGAGTTAATCCACTATTCCGTGAGGAGGGGATCAGATGATTCACTGAACATGGGAGGCCTTTTCCACATGAAGGATTCAACGGAAAATTTCTCTTTCCATGGATGAGGAGGGTGTTCCACATGATTCAAGTTACTATTCATAACTTGAGACAGCTAAGCAAGTACTATCATGATGTTTTGAGCACCTGTTCCCATCATATTAGGCATATCGTTAGGGAAATATTCAAAATACCAATCAAATTGATTGTTGGCATGTGCTCATATATTTCCCTTCATTAAATAATAAAAAATTTATAACTATAGGGCTTTAAAACTTAGCTATTGAGCATAAATAGAAAACATTGAACATTAGAGGAAAAACTTTTAAATGAGAATTATATCCCAACTTGTGATTACCTATGTTTCGATAGAGGTTATCCTTGATCAATTTCTTAACTTATATTATTATTGGATTTTTTTCATTCCCTTAATAATGGTTTGTATCAAGCTCATGAATTTACAAAATCATATCCCCTGGGAGTGTCAAACCAAGAGTGCAGTAAGGCCCGTTATTGTGCACCAGTTCCTGTTCGAGTCTAGCTCAAAGTGGTGTTTTCGAGTTTCACCCCTAGATACATCTATTCAAGAGCTAACTCTGTCTATTTGTATACATAGAGGGATTTATTTTCTTGATAAACCACTTACTCTATACTTACCAAAATTTAGGGGTCTTTTTTGTATGTTTAGTCTCATACTTAAGGTTCTTACTAAATTTCTCTATTCCTAATCTCCAAAAATAATTAGACCATCATTTGATACCAATTATAGAGACCTTATCCTTTAAAAAATAACATTACATTATTTTAAACATAATTATACATCAAAACACAAGCTACGGATTGTGAAGTCTAGTGTCTTTGAAGACTAGGTACATAAAATTGAAAACATGGGACTAAAAAACACTTCTTTAATTAATCTTCATAAAGATATCCTAACTTCCTTTGATCCATTATATCTAAAAAGGGTACCATAGGTTTCACATGAACAAAGGAAAGAGCTAAAATCCTAGTTAGGGAAAAAACATTGTAATAAAACATTAACACATGGGTTAGAAGTCATGGAATAATGAAATTAAAAGGCATGAAATACATGGAATCTTAACACATAAAATGGGATTATATAAACATTAATTCATAGTATTGTGGAAGAAACATAAATCATGAATTTAGAAAAATTCAAGGCTCATTGTACATAGAGTATCACAAGTCATGGTTAACCACCAAGACCGTTTCATATAGTAGCACAAGTCAAGGATAACCGCCAAGACCATTGCATGTAACATCTCATGAGACTAAAAATTATCCAATGAATTAGAGCTCTATATGAGATCACCCATCTTAACATGTTCATAAATATTCTTTCCACATATGGTATCATACATAAATAATCATAATCATAAGGTCATCCATGGAAATAAATGGGTATTATAGTCATGTTATAAAGCATAATGAATGGGTGTATCATAAAAGTGTCCATGAAAGAAATTCATTAGAACATACATGGAAATTCATAATGTAAAATAGAAATATATCATGGTAATTGATTTCAAACAAAAGTGGCAACATGTGGAAATAGTATTTAATAAATTTTAGCATTAAAATATTTTAGTTCAGTTTTAAGGAAAACACAAACAAGCATTAGAAATATAAAAAGGAGTAATATTTTGTAAAAAAAATAAGTGACCAAATAAGTATTTCATAATAAAAACCTGGTTTTATAAAAAAAAGAATGTCTTCAAACATATGGTAGAGGCCACTTGAAATTTGGTGTGGATTCGGGAAGTTCCCTTAAATTGAGATTTCTTATCGGGAAGTATTGTGGAGGGATTCATTCAAAAACATGTATATCCCCAAAATAGAATGATGAATGGAGCATGATACATGATTTAGGAGAGTATACATAGAATTTATAATATGTACATAAATATAATAGATAACATAATTTATGAATAAATAAAGATAGATCAACCCGAAGGAATAAAGGAGGTACGGGTAGAATCCCTTACGGAATATCAGCATGGTGTCGAGTGTACATAGGAGGGCTTAATGGGAGAGAAAAGGGGTTTATAATCTTTTATACATCATGATTGAAGTACAGGTAAGGTGATAAATCATACCCCAACATTAGTAATTATGCATAAAAATACATAACATAGATTTGATTCTTGAATAAATATGAGAAAGAGAGGATCCCCCACCTTAAGCCTGATGGTGTTCTTCGCTTGATCTTAATGACCTGGATAAAAAAAATAGGTTAATTAATTAATAATTTCATAACATAAATAAATTTTATTTATTTATTATAACCTTATTAATTTCATTCATATCCTTTATGATTAGTTAATTGGTTCAATTTCATTGTTTGGGAGTGTTTTCTTCCTTGGTTTTAATGATCGGTTCACTTATATTCATCTTAGGATAAACATGTAGGATAAAAATGATTTACCCGAATTGAATTGATATTAAATTAGTGAACATAAACAATATTACATTGTTATGAAATTAATTTGGTTATTTTTAGTGAAGGTGAAACATTATATAAAATAATAATTACAAATTCATTGATTAATTTGGTGATTTTTCTCACAATTAACTTGTTTTGTATTATTATTTAACATCATGTCTGAAAAGGGATTAGAGAACATAAAAGAAGATAAAATAAATTTTTTATAGTCTAGTTCAACCATAAAAATGTTTTCATGACTACAATTTAAGATGGAAATATAAATTGATAACCCATCGTCCTTGAATGTGATAAATAAACACATCTCTGACGGTGTTTTCATTTCTTTCGTATAAAAGGAGGGAGAAGGAGATATGATAAAGAATTATCCCATTTTCATAAAAAAATTCTAGTACATTTATGGTGATATAGTTGTCATACCATTTTGATGAAAATATGTTATAAATGAAAAGATAACAAAGGAACATGAAAATAAAATGAAAGAAAAAAAGGGGAATTTACCTCTTGATTTAATCTTCCTTGAGAGCCTCTTAAGGGGAGATGATTTTGTCTTTTGAGGAGAAAAATAGATTGTAGACATGGGGGAAATCTTGGGGAGATATTTTGGTATAATTTAGGGAATCAAAAAGTCTTGAGAGGAGTGAAGAGAAGAGGGGAGTGTGGGTGGTTTTTATAGTGGAGGGGAGGAGGGTTTTCTCAATATTGTAATCATTAATTTATTATTTTTTCCATAAGACATGAAATAGTGATGATTCCAAGACCAAAAATAGTAATAATTTCATTTAAATTCTAAATAAGGTCACTTACATCGGCCATGATTCTAGGAATAGTCTATTTAGCTTATAATGTATATATACGATAAATTACTGTATTTCACTATTCACCAAAAATTCAAGTATTTTAAAAAAATCCCAAAAATTCACCCTAACCATTTTTCAACATGTCAAATCAAAAAATGAAATAATTTTTTCAAAAAAATATTCTATGTATTATTAAATTAATTTTTAATTAAAATCATAATCTATTTGAAAAATATAGATTTTTAAACTATGACTGATTTTATAATACTTTTAAAAATTAAATAAGGTCTTATAAAATGATTTTAATACCATATGACATAAATTTGTTAATTTATAAACACATTTTTGGAAAATACATTTTATTTTAAATTAATTAACTAATTTTAGTTAATTATTAATGACTTACAAAAACACCAATATTTTTACTACGGTCATATTATCACTTATAAGATGCCTAAATTTTATTTATACATTCATGGGTGAGGTTAATATTCTTTTTAAATATATACTATTCATAAGGGTCATATTAATATTCATAAGGGTAGGATTACTATTCATAAAGGTTAGTTAATATTCACCAAAAATTATGATTAACTCATCAAGCTCCAAACATATTATTGATCGTAACTGTGCATGTATGATTTTCAAAATTCAAATCACAGAAGTGAAAATATTATGTTTAAAGGTCATGTGGTACTTAGTAGTTCATTATGTATTGATTTCATGTGATTATATGTCATAATTATAAGAACATAATTTCTATTGATAAAACATCGGGTCATTACATTGGTGGTAGCATTTTATTCTACCTTTTTAGCCTCCTTAAGAATCCTCTCATTTTCCTTCACTTTCACCTCATTTTATACTAGTTATTGATGAACAATAATTATGACATCCACCCTTTTATTAGAAAATAATCGATGGTCATTCACTATTTCATCATGTTGAGATAGCTATTTATGTACCATTTCCATGAGCTCTACAGGTTGAATCACACTCTCAACTCTGGAGAGGTCCAATAAAAGCATCTCAACATGCTACCACTCATCAAATATTTCCTTAATAGTGGCATGGATTTTATGAAAATAAATTTGTTTATACCCCAATGTGTTGAACATATAATAGAGTTTAGGTAGTTTGTGTCACATATCTTCTATAGGGGTTTCAGTGATCAGTCTCCAAATATCCTACAACACTAGTTATCTCATATTTCATTAAATCATAAGGGACTCAAGATCTAAATCTTAACCTACTGGTGAGATCGAAACATAATATGGAACTCAGTCTCTCATAAAAATTAAAAAAAATATGTTCTTATAGATATCTAACATATCCATTGATTTTGAAATTAGGGTGGAATCTTTGTCTCTATTTCTCAATATCTTATAGTGGTGTCATTGTATCTAGTCTTAAGAATACACGCATCAATCAACAAATTTAATGGTTGTGGATAGGTTTTTACCTTTTCTATTAGAAATACCAGCCCCTCTCACTTTTATTGCTCCACTAAGTGAACCAAAAAAAGTATCTTCCCTCAACGTTATTTTTTTCCCCTGGGTCATCATCTCTTATAATCAAAATGATTTTTTTCTATATTATTTCATCAACATGAATGGTTGAGGCATCCTGCCTAGAAATTTACCTTTTAGAATCATTAATTATAACTTTGGGTTTGTCTTATTAGTCTACTCGTGACCCTAAGTCATGATAGATAGAAAATTTAGCTTTTATGGGTATGAGGGCCATAAACTATCATTCAAGGATCCTTTTACAAACATTTATTATGGACAGAGATGTAAATAATCGAAAACTAAGTAAATTAATAAATTTAAAAAGTTATGACTAAAGTATTCATTTTTAGACTTACATTTCACTAATTCCTCATTAAAGTCACTAAATGTTTTGGTGAGATTCCAATTGATATTGTGTAGTATTTCTCAAGATATGTCTTGCATCTTGTTCCTGTTATGTGAGTCTCAAAACTCCCTCAAGACCTATTATTAGAAGATATTCAAAATCATCAAATTATTTTATATAATTTTTAATGATGCACTAATGTGATATTCCTCCCAATTGAGAGAGGAATCATGTGGTTACACTATGGATGTCCTATTTTCTGCAATAAGAAGTCCCAAATGTGTACCAAGTACTTCCACTATTGAATCCTCCAGCTCAATGATCCAAAAATCACCTCAAGGAATCAGGACCTCATCAATGATAGTGTAAAGGTCAACTCAGGACTCTAGGATTATCCTTCCTATAGTTGGGGTCTCCACCGTAGCACCATGTGGAGCTATGACAACCTCGTGGCCTTTTTTCTCCTCGGCTTCCCCACTTGATTCATAACGAACTATAATCCAAAGAAATATATTGTTTCAATATTTTAAAAATTAATCTAGTAAGGGTTATAATCATGGATGGGGATCTAGATTACTCGATAAGGATTCATTACCAAGTGGAACCCATTCCACCACCTCATTATTATAACTTTCTACATAAGGTTCCCACTCTGAGAATCAATACACAACCACTCGTAGAAAAAAATAATTTTAATATTGTTTTTTCCTTTATTTATTTAATAACCATTTTCAAAAACCACTTTTAATATCAGTTATTTAATAACAGATGTAAAATCCTAAAAAAATATCGTTTACACTGTATATTTAAATAACCATTGTGAAAAATATTTCTAAAATATCTTTCACATCCATTATATAAATAACCAACATTAAAAATATTTCTATAATATATTTATGATTTTAATATAACTAACCAATATAAAATATATTCTAGAAATATTTCTCACATCAATTATTTAAATAAATGAAATTAAAAATTAATTTAATGATATCTAACCCAAGCACCAAGATTCAATTTTTTAGATCCCACATTTTTTCCACCAAAAAATTGTTTAATAAAACATTTACCCCTTATATATATATATATCATTTCGATTGTATATTTTTTATCTTCCCTCCTAAGATTTTAATTTTCCTAGAAAATATAAATATTATCACCATTAAAATTCCTTGATCTTCAATCATTTCATTGTGATCATGAAAACATATTTTTTAATGAATTAATGATTTAAAAATGATGATAAACATTTCATGGTAGAGAGTGTCCTTGATAATGAGAGATATGGAATGTGTAAATATTTTTGAAAATTTATTATATGATATATATCCATGTTTACAAACATTGATGATAGAAGGATATTGAATAAAGGTAAACCCATAAATGTTTTTATTTCTTTCTTATATGATTTTTTTATTCCATTATTCAAATGATTTTTTACTAATTTTATTATAATGATTTAATCAAAAATCATTATTTCGTTGTTTTGTAATTTCAAAACTAACTATTTTATCATTTTAAACAGTAAATCAATATTGAAAATTATATTTTTTTATGAATCATAGTTTTTTTTGTTTTTATTTGTTAATAAAAACTTGAGGTTCTTTATTCTTTTATGTTTTCTAATATATATATATATATATATATATATATATATTATTTTTCATGGTTGTTATAATAATAACCAACCTGAAAAATGATTTATCATATCAATTATTACAACAGATGACATGGAAAATAGACTTTAAAATTAGTTATACTAAATAACTAATGTTATAAATAAAAAATTTATAAATTTTCAATGATTTATCACGTCATTTTCCATTAAAACGAATGTGATAAATATTTTTCTATATCGGTTAATTAAACCAACTTTAGACAAGTATTTTTTACATAAATTACAATTACAACACTCAATAACTGATATTAAAGCCTAAAAACCCCAATATAAAATGTGGTAATTTGAACTTGTGTGAAATTATAAATATTTGCAGTATCAGTATCCAAATAGAGATGTAATAGTGGAATTTTAAGACTAACCCCTCTCACATGTGCAAAAAATATATAACTATAATGTTAGAAATTCTCTAGTGCCTCATCAGGGATGGTGGGTTATCAGGCTTTATCTCTTTCTCATACAGTCCTAGAATTAGGAAGGTATAGAGTGGATATCATCCTGTTACCTCTAGCGTCAATTTACAACATTATGATAGTTCCTATTTTACTAGAGTTGTTGACCCCACCACACTACCCATCAGAGTGCCACCCTCAACATACTAAGGAGACTTTATTGGTCTATTCACTACCTCTATCCTATATAAGAACAAGATATATGGAAATATTAAAGTGTCAAAATCAATTCAATAACTTTAAAGTGTTTTCATCATACATATTTGGGTTTTATGTAATAATTGTGTGTCCATATGAGACTTTAATTTTAGGAGGAATTTGAATTTTTAATTTGAAGGGGAACCAAATTTTGAACTGGGATTCAAAATTTAATTCCAAAGGTTTGAACCTATCAAAAGAGTTTTTTCTAACATGTAATAGAGGTATAATGTTATCTATTAATTTCAAGATAGCACTAGAAGGATTCTAGGATGTTTGGGATACAACCACTAGTTAACTGGTATAAGCCCATTGGCTAGCCAATGGGTCTGGTAGTGGATTGAGTACCACTGTAGGTGTCACTATCTATCCATTGTAGAATTTCATGGTAAAATTATAACCCCAACTCCACCTATAATATTTAATTGGTAGTATCCTCACTTCCCCATTCTTGTTTCTCATGTGAACCAGGGTTGATGCCCTCCTTACTCTCTCTCTCTCTCTTTCACCTTCAAATGGTGTTGATTATTAGGGGGTTTGTGGTTATATAAGGTAAGATTTACCTTTACTAATCTCTATTATTTTACACCTTCCTTATTCATTGATATTAAGGTTTATAGTTCAGTTATTTGATTCTGATTCCACCAGATCACAGTTGAATCAGATGATTTCTATGGGGATTTCTCTCTACCCCCATAGAGGAAATCTCGTGATGACATCCAAGTGTCGTTGTTAGTTGTTTTTGAAAAGGGATCATTCTGTTAAATATTTATTTATAATTTTTTCTTAAATTTAATTTAATTTTATAATTGATTTACCATCACATGTTATGTATTTTACCCAGAATAGATTTAGGAGATTTCTATGGGGTGTTGGCTTGTCGTTGGTCATAGTTTCAGGTTGATGTGGCCTTCTCGTGAGTTTTCTACAAAGATGAAAATTTAAATTAAATTTATAATTTATTTTTAATTGTTGAATTAATTATTAATGGTTATAATTAATTAAATTAAATATAATTTGATGCATGTTAGGGCCACATGAATTTGGGTGATAACTAGGTGAATCTGGTTGAGACTCGATGGGAGTGGCTGATGAGTGTTAGGCCTTAGGCTTGGTTTAATTAATTATTTTACTATTAATAAATTATCCAAATCATTAATTAATTAATTATAAATGCTTTATAATTAATTACATGGTATAGTGGCTTGATACAGGTTCTCTAGAAGTTATTTTTCGCTTATACAGGCTGAATCTCGAGTTATCAAGATACCTTAAAGCAGGAATGGAATCATTGATAAGGTAAGTGGTCCTCAATACATGCCATATGGTTTATAACTTTTTTTGGTTCTTGTGATGTGTAACCTCACACCTAATTGAATTATCCAATTTATATTGAAATATTAATGAATCATTAATTGTTTAATTAAAATAATATTCCCTAATTTGAACTAAGTGACAATGTCATGTTATGCCGTGTGCACTAGAATTATTCCTTGAGAATCGAAGATCGAGGCCTCAACTGGTCATTACCCTATAATTTTAGTATCCCTTGAATGGGGTGAAACTAAATAAAAAAATTTATGTTTTAGTTAGAGCTCCTAGTGTAGGCACCCTTAGACCTTCCTTGTCATGGTGGGTGATGAATTGGCACTAGTTATCCCTAGTTGGTCATAATGTGACCATGGGTTGGGTGAGTGAACGACCTTGAGAGACCATATATTTTGAGATGGTATTTGTTATACCCCTTCATTGTGTTTCCTATATGGTATAGCTAGGTTGTCCTATGAGGTCATTCCTAGATTGTGACTTGGAAATGGATGTGTTAACCTTAGGAATGGGTATGGGCCTGGGTGTTCTAAATTAGTAGGGAAACCCCATGTGGGTGCCCCTATTTTGTGGTGGCCTAGGAGATCCCAATGGGTTCCCTAGTGATGTATTTATCCTAGTGATAGATGGGTATAGATTATGGGTTTAGGTATTTAACCAACCTTTTTTCTTTTTTCCTTTTATGTCGGGACTTGGTATGGGACCTCTATGTAGTTTTGTTATGAAATAGAAAACACCCTTGGGGTATCATTTTTTTTATGTGATTTTTTACTAATAAAACCTCCCATATTGGAGGTTTTCAATTCTACTGGTGGGACTTCCATGGGATGGGACCCCAAATTCAAGAGGATATAGTTGGGATACCATGGATTTAGAGCCTGGATGATATTATTTGGAGCTTCAATATATTTAGAGCTAGGGTTATGTTGTTTAGACTATCATGGGATGGGAACCCAAATTCATGAGGATATGGTTGAGTTGTTATAGATATGGAATCAGAATATTATTAGAGATATCATGGATTTGAATATTGGTGTTGGAGCTTCCATGGATTTGGAGCTTGTGTGTTTGGATTATCACGGGATAGGATCCCAAAGTCATAAGGGTGTGGTTGGGATACAATTGATTTTTAGTTTATATACTATTTGAGCTACCATGTATTTGGAGCTTGGTATTGGAGGTTACTTGGATTTGAAGCTTAGATGTCTAGACTACCATGGGATGGGACCCCAGAGTTGTGAGGATATGGTTGAGCTACCATGGACTTAGAGCCCAGCAGTTTATACTATCATGTTATGGTTCCTCTGAGTTGTGAGGATATGGTTGGGGTTATAATGGAATTGGAGCATTCATGTTACTGGGTTGTAATGTTCATCGTGACATGCATTTAAATACCTCAAAACTATCTAAATTAGGTATGTTCGATTAGGGTCATGAACCTAAGGATTGAAAATGGTTTACTATTTATTTATTTTTTATAGTGTATTTATTTTTCTTATCTGAGAATTAAATGTGCATATATCATTTCATTTCTGGTATATATCGGACTGAGTTAGTGATTGCCTACTAAGTTTTATACTCACTGCCTACTTGAGCAGCCATGGAACTAGGGTAACTGAGAAAACTCCCACTTATCAAAGGTTTAGGTTGGGTTGATTCCCTTGATTTCATGATTGAGCATGATTAACTTAGATGGAATTTAGAGTTTAAGATGAGGTGATTATCAGGGACTGTAATGGAGGATCCTGTATTTTTATTTCGATCTTTTACTTTTTTTTATTTTTATCCTGTATATGGGGTCATCCTAGTGGGAAATTGAAATTGTTTGTCTATATGCCACATTTCATTTTATTATAATGTGTTTTATTTTAGTTATTTTGGATATGTACTCTAATTCTTATGGTTTTATAGGATTTTTGGTTTATTTATTTGCTATTGTGAAATTTCATACAGTGTTATAGTCTCCTCACAGTAACGCCTTAAACCCCCACTATTAGTTGACAACCACTGGTGTATGAGGTGGCGTGCCTGAGATCCTATGGTGAACTGATCAGGTCACTATTCATAGTAAACTGGGTCCAGATGTTAAAAATTGGCAACAGATATCTCATTTATTTTATCATACTATTTTGGATGTGGTTTCCAGAAGATATAGGAATTTGTTGGAGCCTATGAAGGATATTGCATGGCTGCATCATGAACACCTATTCTGGTAGGAATTCTAGGTTACCACGAATCGGAATTGTTTTTATTTGTATTTGATCTTATAGATATTTATGATTTTTACCTTGAGTGGGTCACATAGATGTGTAATGATCCTATGATTTATATTCGACTTTAGCTCTTAGCCTATAGAGTCAAGCTGCATATACAAGCATCATTCTCGACATGTAGGTATTCACAAGATATATGGGTCCTATGAGTGTGATTTTTATCACTAAAGAATAACGCTCAACTATTTATATGGAATTTTCCTATATAAGTACTTGGTTTTATTCTAATCATCTAGTTCAACTGGCACTACAGTAAAAAAGGCATTTAGCGGCGGTGTTCAAAAACCGCTGCTAAATCGTGCGTCAGGAAACTATTCGCAGCGGTTTTCAAAACCGTCGCAGAATGTTTCACGGCGGTTTTTTAGCGGCGGTTTAAACTGCTGCTAAATGATTCAGCGACAGTTTTTTATTTTTATTTTTATTTTTATTTTTTTAGTATTTATTTTATTTCGTATTTATTTTATTTCGTATTTATTTTATTTATTTATTTATTTTATTTCGTATTTATTTACTTATTTATTTTTTTATTTCAAATTATTTTATTCACTTTATTTATCTATGCATGCACATCCCATGCACATGCACATGCATGCCCATGCTTGCCCATGCAATATAAAGAAATTTTGTGTTTGGTGAGATTTGAACCCCTAACCTCTTGCATATTTTCCAAAGACTTTACCACTCCAGCAAGCTAGCCATGTGGTTAATAAACAGAATTTAATATACTTATATATATTAATTGAAAAAACAAATAATACATAAATAATAGATATAAACTCGATAATAATAAATAATAAATACGGAATAATAAATAAGGAATAAGGAATAATAAATAATAAATAATAAATATTAAATAAATATAAATAATAAATAATAAATAAATATAAATAATAAATAATAAATAAATATCAATAATAAATAATAAATAATAAATACATATAAATAAAAAATAATAAATAATAAATAATAACTAATAAATAATAAATAATAAAAAATAAATAAATATAAATAATAAATAATAAATAATAAATAATAAATACATAATAGATATAAATTATAAATTATAAATAATAGATAATAGATATAAATAATAAATAATAAATAATAAATAAGGAATAAAAATAAATAAATAATAAATAATAAATAATAAATAATAAATAAAGATAAATAATAATTAATAATTAATAATTAATAATTAATAATTAATAAATAATATATAATATATAATATATAATATATAATATATAATAAATAATAAACAATAAATAATAAATAATACATAATATATAATACATAATAAATAATAAATAATAAATAATAAATAATAAATAATAAATAATAAATAATAAATAAGGAATAATAAATAATAAATAATAAATAATAAATAATAAATAATAAATAATAAATAAAGATAAATAATCAATAATCAATAATCAATAATCAATAATCATTAATAAATAATAAATAATAAATAATAAATAATAAATAATAAATAAACATAAATAATTAATAAATATAAATAATAAATAATAAATAATAAATAATAACTAATAACTAATAACTAATAAATAATAAATAATAACTAATAAATAATAAATAATAAATAATAAATAATAAATAATAAATAATAAATAATAAATAATAAATAATAAATATATAATAGATATAAATAATAAATAATAAATAATAAATAATAGATATAAATAAAAAATAATAAATATTAAATATTAAATATTAAATATTAAATATTAAATATTAAATATTAAATAAATAAATATAAATATTAAATATTAAATATTAAATATTAAATATTAAATATTAAATAATAAATAAATATAAATAATAAATAATAAATAATAAATAATAAATACATAATAGATATAAATAATAAATAATAAATAATAAATAATAGATATAAATAATAAATAAAAAATCATAAATAATCAATAAAAAATAATCAATAATCAATAATCAATAATCAATAATCAATAATCAATAATCAATAATCAATAATCAATAATCAATAATAAATAATCAATAATAAATAATAAATAATAAATAATAAATAATAAATAAATAAATATAAATAATAATTAATAAATAATAAATAATAAATAATAAATAATAAATAATAAATAAATATAAATAATAAATAATAAATAAATATATATAATAAATAATAAATAATAAATAAAGACAAATAATAAATAATAAATAATAAATAATAAATATAAGTAATAAATAATAAATAATAAATAAAAAATAATCAATAATCAATAATCAATAATAAATAATAAATAATATATAATAAATAATAAATAATAAATATTCAATACATAAATATAAATAATAAATAATAAATAATAAATAATAAACAATAAATAATAAATAATAAATAATAAATAAATATAAATAATAAATAATAAATAATAAATAATAAATAAATATAAATAATAAATAAATATAAATAATAAATAATAAATAAATATAAATAATAAATAATAAATAAATATAAATAATAAATAATAAATAATAAATATATATAAATAATAAATAATAACTAATAACTAATAAATATTAACTAATAAATAAATATAAATAATAAATAGTAAATAATAAATATATATAAATAATAAATAATAAATAATAAATAATAAATAATAAATAAATATAAATAATAAATAATAAATAAATATAAATAATAATTAATAAATAATAAATAATAAATAAATATAAATAATAAATAATAAATAATAAATAAATATAAATGATAAATAAATATAAATAAGAAATAATAAATAAGAAATAATAAATAATAAATAATAAATAAATATAAATATAAATAATAAATAATAAATATAAATAATAAATAATAACTAATAAATAAATAATAAATAATAAATAATAAATAATAAATAATAAATAAACATAAATAATAAATAAATATAAAGAATAAATAATAAATAATAAATAACCAGTTACAAATAATAGATAATAAATAAATTAAAGTATATTATAAATAATAAATCATAAATAATAAAGGAAACACAGGAAAAAAGTATGAAAAGACAAGATAAGGGATGAAAAATCATGAAAACGCAAGAAAAAGGATGGAGAAGCATATGAAAAATGAGGCATTAGAAAGAATGAGAACGCATGAAAACTCGTAAAAACTCTGGAAAACTCCTTAATAATTCAACATAATCATCATAATAACCCACAAAAAACTATTGATAAAGATAACAAGTCATGGAAACCCAAATAAACAGTAATAAATGGAGCTACCGTTAAAACCCGTCAAAATGGTCAAAAAGAGACAAAAACATTGGACTCACATTAACGGAGATAACTTATGATCCGAGAGTCCATTTTAGATCCGCGACCTGTCAAATCAAATATCATGAAACGATCTTCGACCTGAGAGGTGAAAGTTTCCGAATGTACAGGCGGATCGGAAGTTACGACCATTTAAAAAATAAGCTGACGGGGAACGGGTGCCTGAAACGAGGCATTGAAAAACATAACAAACCTAATACCCACTAAAAAGGCCATAACATATGATCTAGGAGTGCATGTGGGCACCGCGACCAGTCAAACTGAAGCTCATGGAACGAGCTATGATCTGGAAGGTGGAGGAGGCCGAACTGGCACGTGGATCGAAAGTTAGGTCCGTTTGAAGATAAGTTTGACAGGACACCGGTGAAGGAAACAGAGTTTTTGAAGCCTTTGGAGAGCTTTTTGGGGTCGAAAAAGCCAACAAAAACTTTTTTCTGTCACACTAGTGCGTAGCTCTCTTCCATGGCTTCAATTTGATATGTGGTAGGGCCCAAACGGACACCTGGAGCGAAAGTTATGGCCATTTGAAGTTGGAGAACTTTTTTCAACTTTTTAGAACTCTAATATCTTCTGCACATTAGACTGTCTCACGGTTTTGATTATATGTGCCTCTAGATCTCTTCATGAGCTTCGATTTTACAGGTCGTGGCGCTTCAACGGACGCCCGGATCAAAAGTTATGGTTGTTTTAGTGATTTTGGGGTTTCTCGTGTTTTTTTATTTTTTCATTTCATTTCGCGGCGGTTTTACTGAAACCGCCACTAATCATCGAATAAAATTAAAAAAAATAAAAAATAAAAAAAAAATAAAAAAATAATAATAATTTTTTTTTGTCGTTTAGCGGCGGTTTTCTTGTAGTGTGGTATATGAATTTATTTTTTATGTGAGGTCTTATGGATCTAGAGTGAGACCCTCAACAAAGAGGATGATAGTATGCTCCCTTGGTGTGTGGGGCATGTAATAACCATAGTAGGATATAACAGGCACATGATGCCTTATTACTAGACCCCTTTGGGGTAGTTTTTACTCTGTTTTGGCTATTTAAGGTTCTATTAATAACCTATATCATTTTTTCCCATATATCTTATAATGTAATTATACTAAACTGAGCCATTGGTTATGCTTTCCCTTGGTACATATCATATAGTATGACTTCATTGGCTGGGGTAGTGATGATAGGTGTGTGTGTGTGTGTGTGTTTGATTCTCTAGGGGACATTAGTTTATGCAGATACTCTTTAGAATTAGTGTATTTTAGTTGTATGGTTTGGAATTTGATTTTGGTTATATAATTATAAGATCCATGAGTGGGTGGTTTAGAACATGTGATAATTTGGGATTCTGATATGGGAGCATAGATTAAGCCTTATGGGTTATATTTATTCACGAGACTTGGTTAGTGGGTTATGTAGGAGACCTAGTGACCCTTGAGATGTGCCTTTAACCTTAGTGGGTTAGTTCATAGTTTTCTTCGACGGGAAACCCATGAGAGGGGTTGGCCCTATCATATGAGTTCCATCGAGATAGAGAGCATGGTTATATTCTCATGGATAGAGTTGGTGCATGATAGGTGCTATCAAGTTTATAGAATAGGATTTGTGATTTTACAGTTTCTTTCTTCATGAGAAGCACCTTGAGTGTAATCACTATGGAATGTGAGGCACTTAGAGTGTCACAATGTTGGGGCTGGATTCAAAGGGTATTATCATTTGGGTACCTAACCCAAATATTATGGAAATGTATTGTATGTGGTGAGTGTGTGGTTGGATGCTTGTAGTTTAGGAATGACACTCGTGTAGCAGGTTATACTAAAGTAAATCATGGCATAGGTGAAGTACTCGATTTTGAAGTGAAGTACCGAGGGTTATCCTGGTTGGATAGAGATAAAGTACGGTAGGGGTATAATTAGTAGTTTTGGGTTGTGATGCTAGATATTAGGTGAGATGATAGGCCCCTTAATAGATCAGATAATCTGGAATTATTTGGTTGCATAAAACTTATATACAAGAGGCATGCTTAGCTATTAAATTAGGCACATGAACTTAATTTTGAAATGATGAAACTCATTGAAATTTGAATTAGGGTTTAGTGGGTGAGTTTTATAAGATCATACAACCATCATGTTTAAAATGGGTTAAGATAGTATTGTTTGGTTATGTGTGGTGCATGTGGTCTATGGATCAATGACAATTATTAATAGGCTAAATAATAATGGGGTTTAGTGGTTTTATTTTGGGTATAGTATCCTAGGAACTTAATAAGCATGGATCTGTAGGAGTGGTGTGTATATGATTATGAATGAACATAATGGGTTTGCGCACTAAAGGAGTAGCATGAGTAAAAACATATGGTGGTTCTTTCACTAGTGAATGGTTGGGGATGGTGACCCTTGTTTGGTTGAATTATGGAGGTTTTCATGGATTGCATTTCCTTGGGCCGGGGAGGGAAAAATTAATTTTCATTTGGGTTGACACTCAGTAATGAGAGGGTTTGGCCATATCCATCCATGATGGTCATCAATGGATGGGTTGTGGTTCATTGATTTCTATTTTGGTACAGTGACATGATGATAATAGTGATCCTATGGTGGGGAGACTTATATCGGTCATGATCAACGTGACCCACTCTGGGTAGGGTTGTGGGTACATGGAACTATTCATTGGGTAGATGCTTTGGCATTATGATATTAGTGTAAAAATTGGTTGTTGTTTATTTAGATTACTTAGTAAATTCCATGTGTAATCTTAGGTATGGTGTCTAGTGGATTCGGAGTGTCTTCTTTAGGGTCAGAATGAATTCAGATGATCTGGGGGTATTACATTGGATGTGTGACGGGGATCATAGTGGGGAAAGGCATGATGTCTTATATTGTTAGTTTGATGTTTTAGTCATTTAACATCACCCAGAGTCATGTATGGAATTTAGTTTACATGTTCAATTGATCAAGAGGTTCCACAGAGAGTAGGGTCATCAGGATCAGGTATTTTGAAAACACGCATATGGTGGAAGTTATGATTTTTTAAATTGGATGGCCAAAGGAGGTCTACTTGGGTATTTTGTGTTTAATGGGATGTGTTGAGCTAGAAACTACATCATATTCATCATTTTAAATATTCCTAGTTTTTTATGGGAATTGGTCCAGGCTTTTCAAGTAAAATATTATGTGCTCACGTTATTTTTGGAGAGTTAGAGCTTTTCCATTTTGGATTGGTCTTGTGAAATGAGGAGTGAAACTAAACTGGATTGATGGTTTCATGTATGTTTTAGTCTGGTGTTATGTAATCCTCATTGATCACATTATTAGAATGTGAGATAGGTATTGGTGTGAATTTCTAACAGTTGGTGGTGTCATGGATTAGAATCAATTGATATGAGCCTATGCCCTATGGTGGGGAGCACTATGGGCTGGACAACAAATTTGATGAGGATACTATGGGAATATTGGTATGTATGGGTGTTAGGGAGCATCATATCAATGTTTCAATAGTGAAGATGATCATTGTATCATATTTCAGCGGGTTGAGCACCTTGCATTAGAGTTACCCTTTAAATGTCCATCGATTATTCAGGAGTAGAATTTGGTCGATTGATAAAGAATTGATGACCATGTGATAAGTGTATTTCATGCATATATTTTATAGTGTTTAATTTTTTTATTTTTTTTAGTTTAATGATAAATATTCCCAATTTTTTATCGATTTAACTTTTTTATGAATTTTGTTAAGTAACAATGAATTTGTGAGAAAGGCAGAAATTGTGGATGCAATATGATCTAAAATACACTTCGCGGCACGAGCAAAGCGAAGCGGAATGACACAAAAATTTTAAATAATTACGAAGCTGAAAAACTGGACAAAGCACGATTACATGTCTTCTAAAAAAATTACACGTCGTGACTTTTTCAGAAAGAATTTTCTAGGACAGACTAGTTATGACGAGCTTACATGGTATGAATTTTGGTTATATGTCATGAGTTCCTATTTCACGTTTTAAAGTGAGTTAATGTTTTAAATCAATGTATGATATTTGCATGAGATTCTCATAGACACTGAGAAAACCTGGATTCGGATTACACGACATGTAACCCACTTACACGTCATGTAATCATCAATATAGTGAAAACATTAAAGATGTAGAGGTTGTAGGATTTGATGAAAACACCTATCAATTGATCTCCTCATCTGCTATTTGAGAGAATTTTTTATAGAATATCATTGATGGATTCCTACCAGATTAAGGATCACATGCTACTTCACCACTCTCTTTAAGATTTTTTATTTTTTATTTTTCTCAACCATCTCATGGTTAGAAAGAGAAGGTGATTTATTTATTTTGAGGAAAGCACGATCGAAGGGGATTAATTGTATGGGGTATTTTATATTTTAAGTTAATTCATGTTGGGATTTCATGTTCTTTCATCAACTATATATCTTTACTAATTCTTATTGCATGACCGTTGTGATTTGGGTTAGGAAAAAGGGTATTATTTCTTTCTTTCTTTATGCATGAACATTTCTTGAGTGGATTGAATACATTTTATTAATGTGAGATCTGGAGTTTAGAGTTCCACCATGAACATTGGGTTTTTCTTTGCCCTATGTTTGAAAATAGGTTTCAAGTTATCCATTCATTCCAATACAAATTACTTGACCATGAGAAAAGGAGAAGTTGGGATGGAGTTCATTTTCCATGACCATTGGACTCTCTAGGACCTGATTTTTTGGACTGCATAATTGTCATTTAATTATTTTATACCTTGTTATCCCATTAACCTCGATTCATTGCTACTCAGCACCCTTTTTATATTTTCCTCCACAACATTCTCCCCAAATCCAATGCTTGATTGTTTAGATTTATTTTTTTCAAATAGAAATTAGGTTATGTTTATTTTATTTAATTAATATTTTTTCTAATCCTGTCTCTGTGGGTTTCAACTCAGACTCTCAATTCCTATACTACCCTATAGTTTAGTGTTTTTTTTTGTTTTTTGTTTTAAATTTCCAAATTCGGTTACCTGGAGGGAATTAATGATGTCGTCCAAGCAGTAAAATTTTATGTTTCATTGCAGATGATAAGAGAAGAGAATTTATTAGTTGAATAATTTAAAAAAATCATTCCTCATATTTTCTATTTTCTGATTTTAGTTTAGGATTTTTATTATTATTATTTTTTTCTTTTTACCCCAATAATTATTTTTGGTTGTTATGGAAGGGTTGAAGAGCGAAATGACTACCAAGTAGAGGTTCACCTTCATACTTGATGATATGGAGTAGCTACTCATCGATGTTAAAATAATGAGAAATCAAACATACAAGTTCCCACAACTATAACCAAGCACTGAATTCAGAACACCCCATAGTCTGGATCTAAAATTCTATAAGTAGCATCGAAATCAAAGGAGCGCAAACAATGAAGCAGAGGTAAGTACCACTTATGATACTTATATTTATTCCAACCACAATGCCCTTGATTTTTTAGGTTTAGAAAATGATGAAGAGGGTGTCATTGCTGTATAACTAGAATCATTTGAAACACACTTCATCAAACTACAGCAAGATAATGTATAAAAATTCAACATAAAGGAACCTCAGCGGCTGAGATTCTACAAAACTTTATTTCAAAAATAAGAAAATAGACTATGTAAGAAGATAATGATGAAGAATAAGAAGAGATGGCTACCACTTTTATAACAAACTTTGTAAAAAATATAAGTGGGACACAAGAAGAAGAAGAATAACCAGGTAAACCTTGTATTAACTACATAGAGGAAGACAAAGAAACATCAGTTAAAGAAGAAAATTTTTACTGATTTTGGAAAGATACTGAGATCATGTTGGTTGTACTCTTGTTGTTCAGACTTTGGTCACCACCTTAGAGATCCACACCAATTCCATTGATGAAAATTCATGTTGATCTAGGAGAACTTCAATGTCATGATTATGTGAATATGATATGGTTATCTCTATACCACACTCTAATCCGCTAACCCAGGTATGGTCAAGCTAAACGACCATTAAAAAAGAGTATCTATCGGGAGGCAACCCAATTTTTTATTTCTTTCTAGGAATTTATATTTATTACTTCTTATAATTTAGTATCAAATTAGGATTTAATTTCAATAACCCTATTTTTTATCATATTTCAAGGTAATATACTTTCACTTGTTTCTATTTAATTTTTAGGTCCATAAAAGGCACAAGAAGTAATTAGAAAGTTGTAGTAGGTAGAACCTGTGCAACCATGTTTAAATATTCAATTTTAAAGGGGAGTAAGCATCATAATTTGATAAATTTTCAATTGTATTACCCACATTTAATTTTCAGAAATTTAATTTTCAATTTCATTCCCCAGATTTGATTCATTCTTTAATAAACTGAACTAATAGAAATGAACTACTCAATAAAATTACCATGCAATGAAATTTAAATTTCCTTTTCAATAAATATGAATGAGAAAAACAGATAAAATAATTATTAGAGATAAACATGTGGATTAGAATCTGACAAATAACTATTTAGAAGATCATGTTGACCAATTTAAATAAAATTTTTCAAAGATGTGGCCATGTTTTAAATTTTTTATGTTTTTATTAATTGATTTAATTATTCATATGCATTTCCATGAGTAATTTAACCAACCATTCATCTCATTCCCGAGATGTCCACTAATCCAATATTTTTAATTATTTCTATAGTATATTTCTTGAGAAACTTGGTCATGTTTTGTTCTAGAACTTACTTTTCATCTTATCAAAGCTATGAGTGAACATAATCACTTTTAAAATGATTGAGGCATTTTTTTATTATCCCTTATCCTGAGACCCACCATGCATTGATCCATTTTAAGCTCGTAAAATCCATGAACTTCCTTATTAAGAAATGATCCATGTAACGAGACTATTTTGTCCATTACTACCTTCCTCTGAATGTTTTTCATGATATTTAAAAGAATAAGTGTTTTGGAAGAAGTTTATTTGGTGTATCAAGATAAAATCTGTTGGGGATAATTTGTTATGGGATTATCTATTATGATATGGGGAGAGGTCATGCCATCATTCATTGTATTTTACTATTCACCTACCTTGATTAAAGAAATAAAAAATTAAAAAAATTAAAAAATGATTAAAAATTTTGTTATGTTTTGTGAGAATCTAAAATCACCATTTTTCAGATTAATGATTTATAATAATATGTGGTTAGGTGATTGATGTGATATTTTTTCCATTCATAACATTCAAAAAAAATAAAAAAAAATGGAAAGAGAGGTCGATTCGTTCATTGTTCTCATATGTATCATGATCCTACTTTGATATTTTTTGGGGGAAGAGAGATATAACATATGTAAAGGGAGGTCTTTATTATGTTTTTTTATTATCATGCATTACACTTTAGATTGGAACCTCTTTTTTAAGCCTTAATTTTTATATCATTTACCTACCCACCCTAAATCCTCAGAGTCATTGGATCCTTTTAAAAAAAGTCACAACACGTAAAGGGAGGCCGATGAGCTTAATTTATAGTTCATTACACAATGTGTAATCATGTTTTTTCCATTTTTCCAGCTCCAAACTTCTTTAAAATTCTAGTTTCATGCTTCTTTGTTTCACTCTCAGCGTGTAGTGTCTTTTGTATTCTATTTATTCCATTGTTTCTTTAGTTTTCAAAAATTAATTGTTTCCTACCAAAATTCATAAAACAAGTTAAATTACTCACAAATTGCCAAGATTAATCCTTTAAATACAAAAATGAAATCATTAAACACAATAAAATATATGCATGAAATACACTTATCACCATGGATGAACCTGAGATATCAGTGGATGACCATAGAGACTTATTAGGGATGAGAAGTGTTATTGTAAAGAGTTTTTAATTCCCATGTGTATGGGTGGGACTTTAATTTCATAAGGAATATGAATTTTCCATTTGTGGGGGAGCTAAATTTTGAACTGATCTTCATAATTGAAATATAATGGTTTAAACATTATAAAATAGGTGTTTTAGATATGTAATGGTGGTTAAATAATGGTTGGAAAGTTTAGGAGATCATTGGAAGGATTTCGGATTAATCAGGTTATAGTCTGTAGCCATCGGCTACCTAGTACCGTCCCATTAGCTAGCTGATGGGGCTGTAAATGGTTTGGTTTTCACTATAAGTGAAACCAGCTAGAAAGTTCCCCAAAACAATCCATCTAGTGGGGAATTTAATTGTAAAAATGATGTTTTCCCCTTAAAAATTTTTAATATGGGGTATCCCCTCTCCCCCCTTCATGTTTCTCAAACAAACTAGGGTTAATACCCTCCTTCATCCCTCCCTTTCCTCTTCAAATGGGGTGGATTTCTAGGGGATTTTATGGTGATCTATGGTAAATTTTTCCTAAAGTGGTCTCTATGGGATTTTCCTTCATTATTCCTTGATTTTGATATTTTTGGTTTAGCTCTTTGATTTTGGTTCCATCAAATACTGGTAGAATCAAATGAGTTCGATGGGGCTTCCACTCTGCCCTCATGTAGGATGTCTCTAGATGATGTTTAAATGCTCTAATTAGTTATTTTTACAAATTTTAATTACTTTGTATATTTATTTAATTTTTTTCCTTAAATTTAATTTAATTTTATAATTGTTTCACCAAAATGTTTTAGGATTTTTACCCAAAATGAAGTTAGGAGCATGCCACGAGGTATGGGTAAGACATTGGTCATTATTTTGGGGAGACGAGGCCTTCTAGAGATTATTTAGTGATGATTACAATTTAAATTTAAATTTTAATTAATTTTTAATTCTTTAATTAATTATAAATGATTATAATTAATTAAATTAAATATAATGTGATGTTATTTGGGGCCTCATGGGGGTGGCTGATAGTCGGATGATTCTAAGCAAGGATTGGCGGGAGAGACCAGTGAGTGTTAAGCCTTTGACCAAGTTTAATTAAAAACATTGATTGTTATAAGTTGTTAAAATCATTAGTTAATTAATTTTAAATGGTTTATAATTAATTATTTGGAATGGTGGCTTGAGAATACTGGTTGGTAGGTGATTTTGGGATTTGACTGGATCAGGAAATAGTTGTCAAGTTGACGTAAAGCAGAAATAGATCATTAAAAATTTAGGTGATCCTTGATACACACTCTATGCTTTATGAATTGTTTTAGTGCTTTTGATTTTTCACCTATTTACTAGGGGTTTTGTACTATTTATATTAAATTATTCATTATTCATTAATTATTTAATTAAAATGATATGCTTTAAGTGGAATCAAATGTTAAGGCCACGTTGAGCCTTCTGCACCGGCATTATGCCTCATCCATCGATGGTCTATGCATTGATAGTTGGTTTCCCTTGTAACAACCTAATGGTTCAATAGAAGAACATTATATTCTATAGTGTATACAACATGGAACACCAAACTTAAATGACCCATGAAATATATTATTTAAATATGACTTTTAAAACCTAGTTGTTGAATTAAAGAGTTTGGATAAGATTAACCAAAATATGAAATATATATAATGTTCCTAATGAATAAAAATTAATTTATAAATTCTTAGTAACTAATCATTCAAATTTTTAATAAATTCAATTTATTATTTAAAAATATATTTTCATCAATAATGGGTTTTATTTCTTTTTTATGTGAAAATATTATAATTAATTTCTAGAAATTTTAGAAATTATATTTGATAAAATGGATATAATTTTAGAAATCATCATATCAAAATTATATTGTGGTTGAATTTTTATATCTTTTTTGAAAGGTGTATTTTTCAATAAATACTGAAAAATACCGATTTTTGGAATATTGTAATTTTTTTTCATTAAATTAAGTAATTTAAAAGTCTCATTATGACGATTTTAATTTTATTTCAATGTAAAATAACAATTATTTAGTTATATTTAATATAAATAACTATATTTGAATGATATGCATACCCAATTTTGTTAAAACATTATTTTTAGGCTTAAAAATGCATTTTTTTCAAAAAAAATTGTTTTTAAGTGCATAATGTTTCTCTATTTTAATTAATTAAAATAACCCATTATGAAAAATTATTTAAATTAAATTTATAGATTAAATATTTATTTATATTAATTTAAATTAATATAATTATTATTTTTATTCATATAGTTAATATAAGATCATCTTTTATTTTAAAAATGATTTTTTTTGAAAAACTGATTTTTCATCGCGCTTTGTGAGATTATTATAAAATTAATTGATACCACTTATGGGAATTTAAAATTTTAAAATGGTATCCAACTTGTGAATCAGTGTAGTTTATATTATTTAATCATCCCAACTTAATTTCTGGTCATTATGAATATTATAAACAATAAAAAAATGTCATTGCGGTATTAGGGTAAATCGGGATAACCTAGGTTATAACTAAGTGATAAGGCCGCCATTTTTCATATTAATTATTTTTATATGAATTAATTATTAACCTTATAATATAAATCTAATGATTCAATTATTTATGGGAAACTTTTCTATGAAAGTGACCTATATAATAATTTAGGTAAAGAAACAGACAAAATGTCACTCTATTTTCTATAAATATCCCTTATATGCTCTCATAGGGATACAAATAAGTGATAAATAAATATTAAAGTTTATTTTTTGTATAATGAATTTATTTTAATTATGGTAATTTTTTTTAATTTTTATAGATTAACTATTTACTTTTAATTCTTATACAACGCTGACACAACACATGTGCAAACAACGGAAAACTCGAGGTAAATAATTTAGAAAACATTCAAAGTAATGTATTTGAGATTATTTAGGGTTCAAAAAGAATTTTATAGTTAATAATGATGTATTATTTATTTTTAAATGGATTATATTTAAAATTAATCATTATTGTCATGTCTTTAAGGTCAAATTAAATGAATAGTGTCAAAAATGACATTAATGATATTTTATATTAAATAATATTTTATTAAATTATTTTAAAAACCTTAAAATAAGAAATAGTGATATTAGGATTTTAAAAAGTATAAAATTTCATCCCTTTTCCATTTATGATACAATGTTTATCTTATAAGTAAAATTTTAACTCTTTTGGTTCGAAAAATTTGTTACTACGGTTATGTTTAAACCATATTTTTTGGGGGTTAAAAGCGATAAGGGTTAGTTTGCTAATTAAAATTTTATAAATACTATTTTATGGAAATATTTAAACCTGTTATATATTAAAAAATTTATCCCTGTCCATTTTAAAGTATTTTAATTTAATATGACTATATTATAATTTAATAATTTAAGAAATTCCAAAAGTTTCTATTCCCTCACTTATAAATGGGTACCCCTATCCAATATTATCTACACATAAAGAACTATTTGGTTCACCAAATTTCTATAAAAATCCACTCCTTAATTCCATTACCGCTTTCTAGATTCCTTGGTTTGATTATAAATCCATTTTAGGAAGGCTTTTGGTGTAAACCTAAAGAGGTTGTTTGAAGAAGCGGTATCGTTCTAAACCATGTATTTTTATTTTATTTATTATTAATCCTCAATAAAATATTATTAAAACATGATAATATAATAAAATAAATATATCCCATCTACTAAGATTTTTTATGTTAAGGGAATACCCTTTATCTATCTCCACTTTTATCATATGTTAAACGAAACTTTCATTCGTGTGTACGACGGACTACTTTCTCACAAACTTATGTAATCTGTTTTAAATAAACACCACTCACATATGGTTTTAATGAAGTATTTAATGTTTATATATAATATTAATTAAATATTTATCATTATGAATATATAATATATCATTTACATTCTTACCTTTCCATTCATTGAAAAATGATATCATCATATGTCCGCACGTGTAGACTACCGCCTCAATAAAGAGATGTGATTTTTTTTCTCATCACCAAATCACATGGATGATATATATATATATAAGTTTATTTAAATAAATAATATTATATTTATGTTATAATTTTCATTATGTAAAGATAAAGTAATATTTATGTTCTTTCCATCATGATCGTTGAAAAATGGAAACGTTACTCATGCATACGAACAACTTAGCGTCTCAATTATTGTAACATAGTTCATTTTTAGTAACCAAATTCCATGGTTTATTTAAAAATTATAATTTATATATATAAATGAATATTATTTCATGATTATTATTCTATATATGATATAATAATGACCGCTTTTACCTTTTTTATCCTATTGAAGTCATTTTGGACATGTGAACCAAATATGGTCAAAATGCCTGATGTGAACTTATTTGATTACGTAAATATGTATAACATGATGATAAATAAAATTTAATTAATAATAAACATTAAAAATATCTTAAAAATTAAATAATTAACATAATTTTATTATTCATGAAGATAAATAACGTATGTGACGAATCGGACTTTAGGTAAGGGACTTCGTCTCAATTTTATTTCATTAACGCGTGTTTCGATGTTATGCAACTAATTTTATATTATATAGTGTATATAATTTCACATTAAATGCAATATAATTAATCCTTAATATTTAATGGTATTTTAAGTTTAAAATCAAATTATTTCATTCAATGTTATTTGACTTGAAAGTTACCAGGTGGTAAAGTGTTTCATAATTCCATTACTTTTCATTAGGTTGTTTTACTTATTAATTGTATTTGATATTATAAGATTGTCTGTGTAATGAATTTTGATTATTTACATTGTATTTCCACTTGTTTTATGTGGATTTAAATTTTATACACATAATCGATTCATTGATTAATTATCACTTCAACAGCATGATCTTTGCAAGAAATTTCCTTTCAAATTCTACTCCATTTAGATATATTTGGTATTATACACCAATTTATTTTTATAAGGTGTATATACAACAAATTTTCTATGTTATATAATTAATATATTTATATTCATGGTATTTAATGTTTTATTTTAATTTATTCTTTCATTTATCTTATGATTCAAAAGATACCAAAGTGGTACGGGTTTATTTCAGAATTTCATCATTATTCGGGATTTTTTATGTTTAAGTATTAATTTGTAGAATTATTTAACATTTAAATATTAAAACCAATATATTTTATTATAATATATTTATTCATAATTTTTTCAATTAATAGTACCAATTTACTCTCTTTGGTACTTAAAATGAATAATAAACTGTTTTATGAAAATCCAACATTATTTTTATTTTTGATCAAAAATGATTTTTCTTCCATATAAATATTTTATAAAAAGGTCTTAAAGAATGTTTTTTATATTATAATATCATTTTTCAAAGTCATTTTTACTCATGTTTTACTTTTTACAAAATGGTTCCAAAGGAAACTTCTTTTAGTTTTCCAAAAAATGTGTGTTTTTTCATTTTAGTGAAAATGTAAAAAAATATTTGTTTTAATGTACTAGGCATGAAAATAATTTTCACACCATCATAAACACTCATTTATTTGAGTATTACTTTAAATTTTTACAGGTTTCTTTTAAAATAAATTTTTTTCACAATATTTGGTATATTTTTAGTTTGTAAAAGTTATTATTAAAGTAAAAATAGAATTTTTAATAAAGAATGTTTTTAAAAATGTTTTTACGGTATTTCTATTCATAAAAGGAAAAAATAATTTATTTAAAATATAATACACTAGTTTTATGTTATAATGATACAATCCTTATCCTTTTCTTGATTTCTTATGATCATTTTGACCCAGAAAAGTATTGAAAATCATTTTCTTGATTAATTTTGTAGTCATTACCTTTCCCTTGAAACATTAACTTTCTTGTGATAATTAGACATTAAATTTATATTAAATATAAATATTATTTATCATGGATATTATTATTTCTTAAAACATATATCATTTCCAAATGCGGTATTTTAATATGAAAGTTATTTGATTTAATGGGGAAAATATTGATAAATCTGTATTCATTACTCAATACGAATATTTATTGATAAGGAATATTGTTTATGAATTGAATTAATAATAAAATATAGGAGGAATTAATTTTAAATATAGTTTTGGGTGGGTTCTAGTTATAGAAATCCCATAAATGCCTCGGTAGTCTCATGATATGAATTAGTTGGCCAAATTAAATGGGTTTTTTGGTGTATACCTACCATTATTTAAATTGTCTTGCTGTAAGGACTTGATGGTATAGATATCATGATGTCTGATATCATGATATCAAATATTAATCGTTTCATGAGTCTTTTGATATCATGTATTTACCAAATTATGACTCATATAAATGTTTTTTTGTGTTTCCCCAAAATTTTTACGCGCTCCTCAAAACAAGTCTTACATGGTTCCATCAAAGACTTTGGTGTCAATCAATATTTACAAATTTAAACTAAATAAAAGGTATTATGTGTAGATAGAAAAAATATTATTCTCTACTAGAAAATTCTTACACACTCATTCATTTGAAAATTTTTGGATAACTTAAAAGCCTTATGTGTTAATATAAAAAGTCTTATGCTTACACCCAAATTCTTAGGAAATCACTGATGAAGTCTTATGAAATAAGACGTAACCAATTTTTAGCCTTTGGTGATAAAGTCTTACATTTTTCATGAAGGTTTATGAAATCAATAAGACACTTATGAAATGAACTATAAGATCTTACCTTTACTAATCTTCACTGTTCTCCAAATGAATGTCTTAAACTTTACTGAAGAATCAACACTTTATTAAATTTTAGCCTCAAATAGGAATTCCAAAACTTTTGTAAAATTATCAAAACTTCTATAAGTCTTTCCATAGAATCTCAAATCCACTAAAAATGACTTTAAATAACTTTTGAAATTATCAAAAATAATTCCAAATAATTTAAATACAACTCTAAATCCTTTTGCAACATTAAATTACTTGATTTAGTGTACTTTAATATAGATTCACTGCCTCTTCACGTCAGCCTCAAACTCAACTCTACAAAACATTATTCAATATATATTCAACACTATATATAGTGAACATTAATATTAATAATCCTTGAATGGGTTCTCAATAGTATAGCTAGTTTTCACTCTTTTAGTGAAAACTCATCATGCTATTCACTCAACCAACTCTTCAAACATAACTTGAAACATGTGGTAGATAGTTCTTATTTCAACCAATAGAAATTTTCATGAGTATTTATAATTCAGTTCTCTAGTCATTAGATGTATAGGCTACTAACCAAGTGGAGTCTTCTCTCTTCTTTACCCATTAATGTATGAAAAACATCATCATCTACTTCATTGGGAACTTCCTCCATCAACCAACTTCAGAACACATTGACTTTCCTTCACAAAACCATATTGAAAACAAATATTTTTTTATATTTATTAATACTTTTTGTTTATTCAGAAGAAGTAAAGAAAGAAATTTAATTAAGAAATATTTTTAAAAGGATTACACTACTACAAATATGGCTTTTGTCAGCACTAGAAAAGTTGATTAATAATGATAAAAAAGCATTGTTAATCAAGGAAAGGATAAAGGGGGTCCTTTTATCAATACTCCAAAAAAGTGTTGATAAAGGCCCCTTTTATTAGTGCTTTTTTTCACTGATAAAAGTTAAAAAAATATTAAAAAAAAATAAAAATATATATTTTTTCAATTTTGGTGGGCTTCAATAGTTCTTGAATCCCCCCTTTAACAACACCCACCACCATGGTAACCCACGCACGCCTTAGGAGATCTCCACCCAGCCCCACCCACCTTTAATAGTGCTAGGTAATTCCACACACCTACAAGCGCGACCTGCCTCGCCTAGGATTCGAACTCGAGACCTCTTACCTGCGCGCCTAAGCCTTTACAAGTCCACCATATTGGTTTGCTTTTCATTTATTAATATATCTATTTATTTTTATATATATATTTAGTCATATTAATATATATATATATATATAATTATATTAATATATATGTATATATATATATTCGTATATTAATATATATATATATATAGTTATATTAATATATACATATATATTTAGTCATATTAATATATATATATATAGTTAATTATATTAATATATATTTATATCAATATATATATATATATAGTTATTATTTTTTATCCGTATATTTATTTGTATATTAATATATATTTATAAAATTACTTTTAAATACATTTATAAAATATGTTTTCTTATGTATGTTTTTATAAATAAATACATACATACATACATACATATATACAACACACACACACAAATATATTATATATATATATATATATATATATATAGGTATAATTATACATATTTATACATATTTAAAAATATTATATATTAATATATATATACAAAAGTACTAGAAATGGGGTCTCAAAAAACCTAACAAATCACAGAGTCACTGAAAAAGACATAACATCTTCTCTGGGTGTTAGTTTCAGCTCCGTGAATAGTCAAACTAAATATCATGGATCTAACTATGATAAAACAAGTTCCAAAGGCTGAACAGACACACAGATCATATGTTATGACCATTTTAATAAAATTTTAACAGGGGTCCAGACACGGAAACTGAGTTTTGGAGACTTTTGGTAGTTTTTTGGATTTTCGGGTCTAATACACGACTGAAACTATGTCTTAGTCTACCTTCTACGTAGATCTCTTCTGTTAATTCAATTTGATATGTGGTACATCCCAAACGGACACCCGTAGCGAAAGGTATGGTCGTTTGAAGTAGAACATTTTTTGGAGTGGAAAACTGATATATCTTTCTTTCCAATGATCTTCTAATGGTTTGGACTGGACATGGTGATCACTCATTTTGCGATATTCTATTTTACTGGTTGGTATGATCAAATGGACAAACAGAGCAGAATTTATTCCCATTTTAGTGAGTTGCTAGTTTCATAGGTTTTTAGGAGATACGAGTGTTGAAAAATTTCAAACGACAACAACTTCTGCTCCAAGTGTCTGTTTTGGGTCTACTGCTTATCTAATCCAATCTTGAGAAAACTTACACACTCCGATGATCACTGAAACCCTTTCTCACATTTTTTGATGTTCAAAAAAGAACAAAAACCCTCTGAACGGTCAAAAGTTTGGCTTCGGGGGTCTGTTTTTCCATAACTTCTGCTCCGTGGTTTCCATTTTGGTTCTACGACATATCAAATCGATATAAAACATATTTTAAAAAATATTTATTATATTTAAATCAATATAAATATACTTATATATCATTATATTATTTTTTAAGAATTTTTTTTTGAAATATACACATTTATCAGCGCTAGGAAAATGCACGCTGATAAAACCGCCCTTTATCAGCGCTACTTAAAAAGCACTGATAAAGGGTTCCCCTTTATCAGGGATAAAAAAAGTGCTGATAAAGGGGGGTCTTTATCAGTGCCAAAAAAAACACTGATAAAGGGTCACTTTTAACAGCACTTTTTTTAGCACTGTTAAAAGTGCCCTTTATCAGGACTTTTTTTAGTGCTGATAACCCCCCCCCCCTTATTAGTGCTTTTTTTAGCGCTGATAAAGGGGTAGCGCTTCCCTTTCTCTGTTTTGAGGTAGTTTTAAGTTTTAAAACAATGATCTACATAAAAATCCACCAACCTTTATTTCTTATTAAATATATTGAATTTATTACATACTTAATTTTGGGTTAATATGGAGACCAACAATATTTTCACATCAACAAACCTATTTTTCATCAAATAAACCTAGCTACTATATCAACACTGAATCACTCTCTCATCCTAGGGTTATTTTTGGTTCATTAACTTATAATTCATTTGAGTTTAAGTGGGAATATGTGATTTCAATTTTATAATGTAATTAAGACCAAAGAAAATACAACGCATAAATATTATAAATATACAAAAAGGTTTAGACTAAGAGAAAAATATCTGGTATTCAAGTTGTCCTAAAGATAGTTTGAAATTAAATACACCCCAAAGAATTTCATTTCATCCTAATATTAATATCAAAGAGATTAAAACGTTTTGATTCAATAAGGTTGTATGACATAACCCATACATGGGTTACTCAACTCACATTTCAAGTTAAATGGTTTCAATAAAGTCAAAATCTTGCAAGGGTTCAAACACACACAACTAATATAGTAAGGGTATTAAAATAAAAAATAGTGAATGAATATCCCTTTTTTGTATTTTATGAATTCATGAAAAACATTTTCACATATAGAAAAAAAAAGCTTTATAAAAACCATTAGTTTATATTATTGAAAATATATGATAAGTTTTGTTAATAACATTGAAAAACAGAAGGTGGGAGTGTTATTGACATAGACCAAGAATCACTAAGAGGGTTGAGACCTTTTACCAATACCATCAATGATATTTTAAAATTAAAAAATCATCAAGTGGAATCTAGAATCCATTAAATCATATTCCATGACTAGAAGAACCAAATTACATAATCTCTATAATTGTATTACATAAAAATCCAAAACAAAAACTAATTTGACCAGATTATGAATCCAATACAAAAAAAAACAATCTAATGCCCTAAATAAAATTAAATCTAAAAATACCTAACATAAACCATACCTCAGAAACCTTCCATCAAAATGGTGATGAATAAATAGATAAACACTCACAAGATCCTACTTAAAGCTAAAGAAGATGAATCCCAAAGATCTCAGATGAATTCCACCATGCTCTGATAGAATTCATCTCAAAAACCCTATTCTTTCTAGAGAGGTTTAAAGAAACGAAAATGGAGGTAAAATTATAGGGTATGTGAGACTTAACTTAAGAGTAATCATGATATACTCTTATTGATTGACCTAAGATCAAGGGCCATGAGAAGAGGGAGGAGGGTGACAAAGAGGATATGAAAAGGGGTTATCTTATAGTTGGAATGAAATTAATTCAACATATATGAACTAGAGGATGTATAAAGTATTAATGGGAAATATCATTATTCCCTTCCTAAAAGAACATGTCATAATCTACTAACTATCTAATGACATACCCAGCCTTGCAGGGCCTCTTCTCAGCCTATCGGGTACTCGGTACCCTCAATCAGGTACATAGTGCCACCTTCAGTTTTAAAATAGTAGGCAGTACCACCCTAAAACCATACCTAAACCCATATATAAACCCCATACCACATCTAATAACACTATAGAAGTCATCCCTAAACACCCAATTTCAAATCTGAACCCTCAAACAAAAAACGACCCCTCAACCGGATCCAAAAATTTAAATAGGTCCATACATTAACTATCCAAAATTCTTATTTGTGATCTTAATAATACCATGATCAAGGTAATTGGGACATAGTTCATTACATTGATAATTATCATTGTTAATAATTGTGAATAATAATTAATTACTTTTTTAATAATAAGAAAATTATTATTATTACTCATATTAAGATAATCATTATTAATTAATATGTAATAAGATAATTATTTATAAGATAGTTTTTAAAATAATTATTATTAATTTCTAATTATGATAATTTATAATAGTATTTGGGGGTATAAGCCTAAATATAGACAAACACACACACACACACACACACACACTGATTCTAGGCGGACCATGCCATCACCCCCCTCCAAAGTATTGACTCACATCCATTTACTAGAGCCAGATAGAAACCCAAAAGTCCATACCCAATTGTTATAAACCCCTCCAAAGGCATTGTTACAGAACTACATAATGGCCAACTATAGTACCCCACCATAGTGTGCCACTACATTACCACTACAGTGTTAGCCAAAGTTAGAGCTATAGTGCACAGTTATAGCACTACTACAGAAACCCCTAGAAATAGTAGCCAAAGTCGTTGGAATCCATGAAACAAATTGTAACTAGTAGTCCATGGAATTTCCTACACTAATTATAGTAATAATTAATAAGATAATTATTACTAATTAATAAGATAAATATTAATAATTCATCAGATAACTATTATTAATAGATTACTAATTATTATTAACTACTAATAATTAATTACTAATTACAATTAATTATTATCAATCATATTTTTAATTACTATTAAAAATAATATTATTAATTAATAATTACTGTTGATTACCTTTTAAATAATTATTTAATTGTTATTAATTAATTAATGGCAAATTATTTTTCATTATTATTAGTTACAATATTAATAATTGATTTAGTTTTAATATAATAGTTATTAATTCCATTATTGATTATTAATAATTAACATTAATTACACTATATTTTTGTCACAGTGGTTATAGATAGAGATTGGTGGTATTTAGACAAGATTAATTATAATATTTTATTGAGGTGCAACTATATTGAAGCATGTTAAAAGGATGGGAGATCATCACAAGGGGGTGTAACTCCAAAGAAGCCGTGTTATTTAGTTTAGTAAATTTATAAAATTTAGACTGTATTATTTTTAGTGGGTTTTGATGAGTTTTAATTTGTCACTCCATATTTAGTTTGGTGGTAGTGTCAAGACCTCTTCATCTCATAGTGTGGAATGGGTATCTAACACCTTTTTTTAAAATGGATTTTATGATTTTTTTTGTGGTTCAATTTATTAATTTATCATAAAAAATATATATTCATAAATTTCTAGAATTTTAATGTGTAATTATTCAATTTATTAAATTATTATTATATATATTTATTCAAAATAAATTTATATTTTTTTTTTTTTTAGATATTATAACTAGTATTCAATCCATGTTGTGTATAAATATATATATCAAATTTTTCATATATTTATAATTTTTTATATTTATATATAAAATAATATAATTAGGTGTTATATATATAATTATAATAAACCTTGTATTTACCCTTTCACATGTTGTCTCCTATGTAAAAATTTTCTCTCCAAACTAGGCTCTATTTTCCATCCTCCCTTTACTCCAGATCCTCCCAGCTCCCCCTTCCTCCTCTAAATCTTTGTGATTCATCACCTCATGACATCTCAACCCCTACCTCGACCTTTTCATCTTCGCCTCTACCTTAGCACCTATACCTCCCCACCCCCACCTCATTCTCCCCATCCACTTTACCTCCACCTCCCCACCCCCTCTGGCTACCCATCTTTGACTCCATACCTCTGTCGTCTTCTCCCCATTTACTAGGATTTTGTGTTTCTTAAATCCTAGAATCATTACCTCTAACAGTGCCTCCATATCCCCTATGTCATGATTCATATATTCCTATTCAACTAGGGTTTTTAGAACTCTTATATCCACATTCTTGCCCACAAATTTGTACCATATCACCTCATCTTCCAAATCAGTGATTCTAGAAACTTCTCGCGACAATGTAATTTTAGCAGGAAATTGAACACACACTTATTTCTGAATTGTTCCCATATTCCTTACTTTTTTTAATACTCTAATTTTACTCAACTTCAAAATGTTCTCTCCATTACAAATGAATTTCTTCTTCCTAATACCATCATATCATGGTATGCCAAATTCCAAAATTAAGATGTGACTTCTCTCTAAATCAATCACTTTCTCACCCAGGTATATTTGATTACTTACTTTTCCCTTTTAATGAAATTTTCATAAACCCTTGATCACATTGGTCTCCAATTTTACTCACCATGGTAGGTTTGTGCGGCTACTTTAATAGAAATTATATCTATATTTTAGGAATCTACTAAAAATATAAGTTATATATACATTATTGAAACTCTAGATATTTTTCTGAACTATTCAAGTTTGTGTTTCCAATAAAATTGAAGGTATCCCTCTATTTTAAATAATTACAAAAATGTTCTAATTATGATCTATAATTACCTAAACTCTGATAAATATATTTTTCTTTGTATATTTCTCTTACTTCATTTACATTTTATTAAATTCATTTCTATATTGGTTGTTTAAATAAATTAAATTTAAATATTATAGGTACTAATGCCTTAATATTATATGTGTTTTTATTTGATCAATTTTTTTATTTTATTATGTGTCTCTTAGTTATGTAATTATTGTTCTCCATTTTAACTAAATTTAATTCATATTTCACTTATAACATTAATAATAAATTATAGTTTAAATAAGTTATTGTGTATTTTTTGTTAATATTATTATAGTTTAAGTTCAACCCTTATCATTGATTGTAATCATTACTATGTATTTTTTTCCTATTTTAATTTTTATGTCTAGTAAGGATTCTCCTTTGGAATCTTTAATGAAATCTTTATTTCAATTACAACTTTTTTATTTTATTTTTTAGATATTTATATTGATCGAAATTGGGATTGTTTTAGAAAATTAGTTTCAACTACATAAAGTGATTCTAATAAATAATTTAGGATGATATTTTAAGAATAATAATGAATTTGATAGTTTCCATATCCTCTTTATTATTCCTTTTTTTGTTTCCTTTTATGTTCTTATTTACTTACATATTTTGTTTGTAAATCATGATATGGTTTGGATTAGCATTGATTGTTTAGATGGATGATGAGTTCACCCATCTGTTATTTTTTCCTTTACTTGTATATTGATTATAATTCATTTCAAATACTTTATTGATTTATCCCAGATGATTCTAATTCTCATGAAAATTCCTACTAGGTGTATTTTGTTGTTCATGTCGGTAGATTTTTTTCCCACTCTAGGTCGTTAGATTTTCAATCCCCATCATCTTAAATTCATCCCCTATATTCATCATATTTTAAACTCAAATTCCAAATTTTATTCATTAATATTTTAGTAATTTATTATATTTTTATTCAATAAATTCAATTTATATCACTATTTTATTTTTTTTACTACACTCTAGGTAAATACTTTGTATATTCCCCTGTTTAATTGACATTTTCTAATTTTTTTTATTCTATTTACAATCTATAATTCAAATATAACATAAATATATTATAATAAATTTTTTTAACTATTAATAAATTAACCTCCTAATAATCTTGATTCACTATGTGTGAACTATTAGTTACTCTCCACCAAAGTGGTCTATGTTTTCACCATAAAAAATTAATAGTCTATCTATTTTTAGTTTTCTGTTATCTATAAATGGGTCTTAATACTTGTATGATTTGTAATTTTTGTGTGTGAAATATTAGTAATTATTCAAAAAAATATTGTACATGGTTTCACTAAAAATAGTTAATAATACATCTATTTTCAACATTTCATCCTCTAAGAATGTATCTTAATATATATATAATACATAATCATTGTGTGTAAACTATTAAGTATTATACACCAAATTTTTCAATGTCTTCACAAAAAATAGTTAATAATCCCAACATTTTCAATAGTTCTTCAGCTAATATTTTTCTTTAATGACAAAATTAATACCAAAAATAAACATATAAGTGAATATTCGAACCATTTTTTTCATTTTAATAGAGGCATGTCAAATGAAAAAAATATGCCCCTATAAGATTATTTTGAATCCTTTCTTACAATCCCTAGAACATTGATAAATAATCAAATGGGACAAAACTTATATGTATTTATCATAACTAATATGTATTGATTACAATATTTTTTTATAATTAATATAAGTTTAAAAAATATATGTATTTTTTTCAATACATATCAGTAAATAGGTTATTTATGTATCTTGACCAATAAATTTTAGTTATGAACTAATATTGTAATCTAATATATGTGAGAATTATTATTTGTGAAATAAAAATATATATATATTGTTATCAAATATATATATATATATATAATAACTAATATTAATTTTTTTGTATAATAAATATTATATCATATTAGTTATCAATAAATTTTACATCACATATATGTATTTAATTTTATTACTAATATGTAATAAGCATGACTGATATGTATTTATCAAAACTATATGTATTGATCACAATATTAATTTAGAACTACTATAAGTTCATAACTAATATCAGTTCAAAAACATATGTTTATATATATTATAATATATATATTCTGAATATATATTCGAATATTATTTCTGACACTTTTTTCACTGGGGATACGCTGAGTGGTTCATCATGCATTGATGCTCACTGGCGGTCACAATTTGTACCCCACATACCCTCTTTCCAAAGGTGGGAAGCATTAATCACTTCTTCATAGATGTTTTATCATTGATTGGAATGATATGATGGGATATCGGTTTCTCCTTTTGTGGATTTCTCCTCAGAAGTTGTCACCTAGTTTGGGTTTCCCTTAAGATTAAGATGTTGTTCGTGAAACTCTTCCCAGTGTCATGTCTTTGTGGATGTCAGTTAATTACACTGCTTCTGTTAATATGTTCCTACGGGTCAAGTCAAAGAATCAACCTTCAGTCAGGGGAGTAGTCGCGTTGGTCATCGATGGAATGTTTGGATGCTGAAACACTAGTACATCAGAATTTCTTCCCCTTATGATTGGGATTCTTGAGGGAGTGTAATCCCAAGGAATCCAACATAAAATACAGGTAATCTTATGCCAGAGGCATTTCTCCAAGGTTTTTCCCAACTTCCAATATTTAACACAGGGTATGCTGCGAGTTAACTTCTAGCAGAGATGAATTGGACTAATCAGAACGCTGATAAGAGTGGATCAGATGGGTGCATCCCTAGGAGGGATTAACTAGAATTTTTTCTATATAGATGGATTAGAATTTCCTATGAGAGTAGATCTGAGAGTTGTGTGCCAAAAAATGTAAAATTTCATTCTATTATGGCGGATCTGTACACCGATAGAGGTGGATCAGGGAGGGTCCACCCATAGGAGGGATCACCAATGCTTACCGTTGGTTGGGATAAGACCTCAGGAAGGTTTCCTGTGTACCTTGTATAGAAGAAATGGATCAAAACCCACATAGTTCAAAGGGTGAGACATAGAATTGGGGTGTACACAGAGGACAACGACCTAAAGACATGTTGGGGCTTACACGTGGTTAGAATCCCATCGTACGAGGGACACTCTTGGTTGGATGGTTATGGATTTTGTGGGGATTGTGCATGGTTAGATTCCCATGGAAATGTCATGATCCCACTAGGATGTGGTGTCCCGGATAGAAATCAAGATAGATTATGGATGGTTGAATGAAGTGGATGGGAGGAACGGGATATAACTAACATGAAGATGAAAGTTGTGTTGGGATTGAACATCAGGGAGGCTTCCTATATATCCCAGTGGGTGGGAATCAAAGTCCACATAGTTTTGTGGGGCAATGAGTCACCTGAGGAGGTGGCTCATGAGAATAGATGCATGGATGGGGACTCGATGGGACTAGATACTTTGGGTTAAGGCATGATATTCCCAAAAAACAAAGGCTCGAGGGAAATACCTTGATGGGACATGAGAGACAGGCTTAAACCTCAAAGAAAATTCCTATGTATCCCCGTGGTAGGGAATCAAAGTCTACGTAGTTCAGTAAAGGTAACATGGAATCAGAGCATACACAAAGGATAGCAACCCAAAGACATACTGGGGATTACACATGGTTAGCACCCCATCACAATAAGGACACTCTTGGTTGATTGAGTGTGAATTGAGTGTGGGGGTTATGCATGGTTTGCTTCTCGGGAACTGGTCTAACACCACTAAAGGGCAGACCAAGGATATGGGTCCCAACAAAGGGGATGCTAAAGGTTACCAGTGTTTGGGGTTGAGCCCAAGGGAGGCTTCCTACATACCATTTCTAGGATAAATGGATCAAAAACCACATAGTTAAAAAGCATATAGTTTAGTGTCATGCAGGACAAAATTGGTATACAATTTAACGTCATGCAGGATGAGGGTGAGCCGACATGAAGTGGTTGGGACCAATGGGTGATGGTCCTGAACCTTAAGGAGGATTTCTACGTACCCTTCTAATATACGTAAAAGATCAAAGTCCACATAGTTTGGTCGAGAGGGTCAGGGTACTTACATACCAAGGAATCCCAAAAAGGATGTCATGGTCGATGCTTACTCTAAGCCCATGTGATTCATGCTCAGTGTGAGAAACAAGAGGTGGCAGTAAACCTGACGATCACCTCATAAAGGTGCATCAGTGAGAAGTGGGGTGGGTCTTACACATGGCTAGCATCTCAAATAGGAAACATGGACTTAATATTCATTAAAGTCCTAGTAAGAGGAAGATTTGGAAGCTCCAAGATAGTTCCCAAATGTAGGATGAAGATATGGCCCTCGCACAGGGGGCTTCCCAGAAGAGTGTGTTAGGGATTACATAAAGGCGGTCCGAGACACACATATAAATCATAGTTTAACGTAATTTTGTTTTAAGGATGAGGGTTATTGGAAGTTTAACATCCTATAGCTCAGATGATGAGGATTCACTCCTCACCCCTAGGACTTACATAACTGGTACCCTTTAACCAATGGTGAAGGGAAGGCACCAGCAATGCAATGTGGTGATGGGGTTGTGGAGTGATCCACTGAGGGGCTCATGTTATCATGGTTATGCGAATAAGAAATTTCTATTATCATGCCTATGTGAAGGAGTATAAGGTAGAACAACTCAACATGAGGAACCACTCAAGTGACCTTGAAATCACTTTTTATGATCCTGTATAGTAGTATGGAATATGGGCGTGCAAAGAAAGATACCTTGGAAATAGGGGCTTTGTGAAGAGAATGGCCTTGGTAAAGACAAGGATATTCATGAAAGGAAGGTTCTTCATGAAGGGAAGGATGTTCATGAAGGGAATTCCTTCACGAGGGGAAGGGTATTTGTGAAGGGTAGTTCCTTCACAAAGGGAAGAGTCTTCGTGAAGGGAAGCCTTCGATGGAGCAGAGATTTTCTTTAGAAAATCCCTCTTTATTTGGAGATTAATTTGGAAAGGATCTTCACGTTGCAAAGTCTTGAGCACCCTGATGGGGCTCTATACTTTTCGAAGGTCATATTCCTTCGCAAAGGGCATCCCCACCATAGTTGGAGGCTCGGAAGAACATGAGTCATGGTTCGCAAAGGCCCAGTACCTTTGGAAATCCATCTGTTGGTTTCATCAAATTCTTTATGAAATAGAAGCTCGAATGTCGAAATGGTGGAGGAATAGTGGATTGATAGGGGTGAGCCCCTTATTTATAGGAATGATGCTCATCAAGGGTTTCAGAACTCTCCATAGAGAGGAGTGACACCGTAGAGAGGAGGGGCTCCATCTAAATGTGTTTAACTTACATAGGGGTTGGGAAATCATGGAGAGGATCACCGAAGAGGCCATCAAGGAGCGGTCCATGGAGACCGATGATGCTATGGAGAGGACACCTTCAGTCGGAATACGTCAGACTTACAGAGTGTATGTGATGCCATGATGATGATGGAAAAGGCAGTTCTTACGATGGTGGGCCAGCCTTGTAGAGGGCTTCACGAAGGTTCCATTCGGGATGGTTTTTGAGGGATTTAGGGCCCTTTTGAGTTCTGATTAACTCTATAGTGTTTATGAGTTCACTCTTTTAGCGGGAAGAATTTTGGCACCAAAAAACGCCCCCCTTTGAATTAGAGTCTAAGGAAAAGAGGGTCGGATTCTAAGGGTAAGACACCGAAGATACTAGAAGGATCAAAAATACAGCAGATCGCAAATCTATGTCACATAGGAGATCACGAAGTCGCGTTTCATAGGTGATCATGAAGAGGATATCACAGAGAAGCACCACTAAACACAGGAAAGAGGTGCCACATCCATGGGTCATTGTGAATCTAGTTCCAACTATGCCTATAAATAGGGGCCCATAGTTATTTGTCTGCATCTATATATTCATGAATTATTGTTCTAGTGCTCTCTCTTTGTGAAATAATTATCTCATAGAATGCATCTCTAAGAACCTGATTTCTTTGGTCTATTGCTTCATGAATGCTTTTAGAGAACTGGTGAATCATGATTTGTTGCTTCCTTTACGATGCAGACCAAAGTCAAGGATACTTCATGGAGGGTAGGTGATTTGCGACCATATTTGTCAGTGGTCTTCATGAACATTCTTTGTGAATTATTTTTTTGGTCAACCTTTGTTCCCTGACCAAAAAAATATCTATGTTTTCGGTCTAATGGTTGCTCAGGAGGTTGCATGATAGTCTCATACTAAAACTACTCAGAGGGAGGCCATGGAAAAAACATAAAAATATGAGAGTACATCTGGAGCACTTCCGATCACCAATAATTTATGGGGCGGCTGACAGAGGTGCAGAAGGAATGCTCTCTTTAAATGCGCGTGACATTTTTTGGATTTGGTATGAAAGATGATGTCTCTATCCTAGACACCAATAATGACGAGCCATACTACTGGTTTAGGATCACCCCCAAGCAATACCAATGGTATAGGTATGAGGATGTCTATATTAGAGAATATCACGCCCCGGTGATAGTACAATTATTTTACTATCATATCCACAATATCGAAGACAATGAATTGGAAAAGTAGATGTCTCTACCTATGTACAAGATGATCATCAAGGAAGGGCTTGGGAATCCAAACAAGGGGTGGATCAAAAGTTGGGATCTGCACCAAGGTGGAAACTTCACTGATGAGTGGGCCTGGACCTACTGGGCATGTGCATCCTGTGATGATTTTGAGACTGTCTTGAGGTGGTTATGTTTATATGAAGTGGACTGGGCCTCCCAATTCATATTCTCTCAACCGAAGGAGTTTATACCGGAATTGCTAAGATTATGGTCACTGAATACCAACAAATTCCACCTGCGTCATGGGGAGGTTAGAATCATCCTCTAGGACTGTAAGAACCTGGAGCTTTGGTTTCAGGTACATACCTCTTTTACGGGATTTTTAAGGGAAAATGTAGAATCTGGAAATTTTCAGAGTATAGGCTGTGTACTTTATGAGTACACCCCGTGTACTCCTCGGCCACTCTAAGCCATTTGTTGGCTGAGACTGGGCCACATAAACTGTGTGTAGGGGTGACGTGGAGGACGATTTTGGCGGAGTACGGAAAAACCCACTACACGCCATGTAGCTTAAGAGTACACGCCGTGTACTTTTTTTATTTCATTAATCGATCCAAGGTCACGCCTAATGACCGTAAACATATTCTTCTCCACCTAATCATGTACAGAATGTCCAAGTAGGCTTATTCTTCTCCAAGACACCGATCTTTCAGCGGTTGTACGAATCAAACTCCGTCGGTTGTAGAAGAATCGCAGCGGTGAGTTCTTGGTTCTTCTTTAGCCTCGTTTCCTGTTTCTTCCTCTCGTGTAAGTTATCTGAGGTTGAACGTCTTAGAAGTTTTTGCATATCTACTCCATTATAGAACGATTCATGGGCCGAGGTTCAAGTATATCGATCTCTGAGGATCGAGGTAGGTGGTTTGTTTCCCTACATTGAAGTTCTTCAAGTTTTGGTTGCAAAAGTGTCGGATACCCATGTGTCGGGTATCCCGGGTTTAGGATTTTGATCCTATTGTTTATCTTACCTAGATTTCTTGTTAGCTTAGGATGAATTGCTTCTAATTTATGCTTGGTTTCATGTTTGAGGATCACCCCATGGGTGTTTACCTCTCCCGTTCAGCTGTTTATCGCCGTTTGGCACTGTTACAGTGAGGCAACCCTATTGCAATTGTTAATTTCTTGTTATCACTGATTGCATGTGTTGACTACTGTTTATTTGATTTTGATGTATGGTATCTATTATCCAAGTATTTTTTTAACATACTTAGGGATTCTAACAGTCGATTACGCACGACTGGACTGCTCAGGGCTGTGAGAACCTGGTACGGGAGATCAAAGAGGGAATAGACAATTAAGTGCTTCCCTAGAGGGTCTGTTGGTTTATTTTCATATGTAGGACCTAATGGAATAGGACTTTGTGCTTCCCAAGAGTGTTCTTAGTTACCCACACATCGAGACCATAGGAGGAATTAGACGTAAGTGCTTTCTCAGAGAGTCTGTAGCTATCGTTGCAAGACCATAGGGGAATTGACGTGAGAGATTCCCAGAGTGTATGTGCCTTGTTTTATTACTAGACTATAGGGGTCAGGTAGTTTAAGCCTCCCAGAGAGTCAGTGTGAATTTTAATGGTTGGTTATGACGATTCCACAAATCCAAATAACAAGCTTGGGTTTTATACTGCTTCTGTGTAGGTAGTCTTTTTAGATGTCTGTTGTGTTACTTGCATATCATGGAATAGAAAACATTGCTAGTTTTCCCTGGTTTTGTAATTAAATGAATGTGAATGGTAATTGGTATAATTGTTTACTGGATTTATTTACCTTCACCTTTTCTATATCACTCACTGACAGTAGGACACAAATATTGTGGTGGTTTCCTACTGGGATTAGTCTCACACCCAGTTTGGGTCCTACTTTCGGCCAAAACAGATTATATGGTCGCAGGTATAGGTATGGATTGTGGCCCTTCTACCTTGGGTACTTGATTTCTGGTCGTAGATGGAGAGCATGGGACCGGGCCTTGGCCTGTGATGCTGCTGGAGTTGTTGTTTACATTTAGTACTTTGGTTTCAGTTGTATTTCAGCCAGTTGTTTTGCTTAAAGCTTTCTATAGATACATGTACCATTCTGCATCATTATTATATCAGACATTGCTTTTACTTTCCGTTCAGTTGTTGCATGCTATTTACTGCTTCCGATATTGTTTATGATTGTTCTTATGCTGCATACTTTACCATATGAGGGCATAGTTTCCCCACTTACTCACCAAGGCCTTCGCTACTAGTCGGAAGCCTCTGGCATTTGGGGCAATACACTTGAGGTCATGTGGCGAACCGGGTACGGGGCACCAGTTATGCAGCTCCGGACTCGGGGCATTACAAAGTGGTATCAGAGGAGTTTTCCTTATTTACTATTTCTTACTGTTTTGCGATAATATCCAGGGATAGGAAGAAATGGCTAGTTAGTACTTAACTGTGCCTGGGAGTAATTAACCCGTGTACAGGGAAAAGCTATATTACCTCGTAATTGTTATTTTCAGTTTTTGAAAGTGTTACAGTTTATTATATTTCACTGTTGGGTGATGCACATGTTTTGTGTTGTTACAGTTTATATGATTATGGTTCTATTTGGTTGCAACCTGATGAGATGAGGGTGTTCCATCTCATGCATCATATAAGCACTAGGTAGGAAATCACTAGTCATACATTTTACCATGCCATCTAGGGTGCATTAGAATTGCATGCTGTTGTGATAGATAATGTGATAGATTATGCATGCCATTGTGGTAGTTGTTGTGATAGAAATACTTGTTACGCTCATAGAGTATTACTTATTTTATAGCCTATTTAGCATGGATGCCAAGATCTAGTCTTGGAGTTGTTATGGGACCTCGAGGATGAGAATTTGGATGATCATTGTCTGTTATGTTGTTTACTTTTTGTATGCATTGTTATGATCCCAAGCATTGATTCGCGAGGAGTATGGGCCCCCACGGATCGGAATTTGGAACAGAGATGGTTTTTTTTAGTGTTTCTGGTGTTCGGAGCAGTTTCAGAGCTACTGCCTGAAAAACCCCAGAATACACGTCGTGTACTTTATTCATACACGTCGTGTAGTTTTTAAACCGTGTTGTTATCTGTGTGAACAAAAAAACGAGGTTGCAGAAATCTTCGGGGACACACCGTGTACCATAAGTACATGCCGTGTAGTAGTCAACCGTGTACCTGGCCGTGTCACTAACAAAACGGGTCGGGGAAACTCGTGTATTACATGTCGTGTGTTATAATAACACGCTGTGTAGTTTTTAAACCGTGTTGTTATCTGTGTAAACAAAAACACGGGGTGGCGGAAATCTTCGGGGACACGCCGTGTAACATAAGTACACACCGTGTAGTAGTCAACCGAGTACCCGGCCATGTCACTAACAACATGGGTCAGGGAAACTCATGTAGTACAAGCTATGTGTTATAATAACATGTCGTGTAGTTTCTTCTAGGTACTCAGCCGTGTCATGAACAACACGGGTTGGTGTTATCTTCTCCAATAAAAACTGTGTTTGTTCGGAACACGCCGTGTAAGGGGTTAGCCATGTGGCCGACCGTGTAACCTACAACACGGGAAGCCGAAGCCTAGCTTGTACACGTCGTTTCCTTTGTGCTCACGCAGTGTAGTTTAGAATTAGGAGGACCGTGTTGGTTAGTCGTGCAAAGAGACTTGGGCAGGAGAGTGGAGTTCAAGTACACACCATGTTTTGGGACAACACATCATGTAGTCTGGAACGTTACACGACCAGTGGTGGAAAAATTACATTCCCATGTAAATGGATTTAACAAACACGCCGTGTAGTTTAAATACACGCCATGTAGTTCAGTTTTTCAAATTTAAGTGTTTCTCTCTCCTATTCCCATTTGGTACTCTTGTGTTTTTTGTCCTTGTTGATCCTAAATCGGAGGCATGCTTTTGATCTTTCTGGGATATGGAACCAAGACGTCCTCCCGTTGCACGTCTGGAACCAGGTGGTGAAAGTACGCCTGATACGGAAGAGCAGGGACTACCAGTAGTTCCGCCTATTGTTCCAAATATGGAACCTACAGTGATTCCAGAAACTAGTGCGGATGCTCAGTTCATAGAGGGTTTCATGAGGTCCATGCAGACCTTCCAGGGAGCTCAGCATCCTGCCCCGTTTATGGTAGAGCTGATGCGAGTCTTCCAATAGTAGCATCCTCCCACTTTCACAGGGGATGGAGGACCTCAGGTTACAGAGTCATGTCTAGAAACCATGCTTTCCATCTTCGAGCATCTAGAGACACCCCCAGAAAGAAGGGTGAAGCTCGCGACTTAAATGCTGCGAGATTCTTCCAAGAGATGGTGGGATGTAGTCTCACAGGCAGGGTGCTAGAGGACTATGGCTTGGGACGAATTCCAGCATACGTTCTACGACTACTTCTATCTAGCGACGCTGAGGGCCGATAGGGCCAGGGAGTTCATAAACCTGCAGTAGGGTACTCTTTCGGTATGGAGTATTCCTCCCGCTTCACCGAGTTACAGTGTTTCGCTCCCGTTCTGGGAAATGATGAGCTATTTTTGGCAAGGAAGTTTGAGGATGGCCTCAAACCAGCGATCAGAATGCAGGTGAAATTTTTCCAGTTGACTTCTATTACTCTGATATTCAACCAGGCATTGATCACTGAAAGAAATATGAGGGATTCTGGAGCTGTTGACCAGGGTGGTTCAACATTCAAGGCTGATTCATTTCATACTGACATCAGGAAGTGACACCGAGAGTCTACTCGAGGTGACTCGAGGAAGCAAGGAATATCTTCTGGTAGATGGGAATTTCCTTCTGGAAACCCGGTGGTGTGCTATCAGTGCGGAATGAGCGGGCATAATAAGCTTCAGTTCTTGATATATCTAGTGGAGTTCTGAGCTTGCGGCAAGATAGGTCATCTACAACGTTTTTTCAGGGTTCTTCTTCTAGCAGCTAGTGAAGGAGGATCTTTTTCTACCCCTTGTTCAGGAGCAGGATTACCAGTCCCACAGCAGACTGGGGGCTGGAGTTCATCGGGTCGTGTAGGCCAAGGTAGAGGTCATGGATGTGGTAGTCAGGCTCAAAGGGGATCACCTTAGGGATATCAGGCTGCTACATAGGGCTGTGGTACTGGCCAGATGTTTGCAGTAGAGCAGATCCATTGGGAGAAGTACCCTGGACCTTCCACAGTTTGAGGTACGATCTTAGTAGCCTCAGTTTTATCTTCAGCCCTTTTCAATACTGGTGCTTCACATAGATTTATCTCTATTGCTGTCATGGAAAGTCTAGAGATCTGTTTCTTTTCGTATGTTGACATGTTGACTCTCGACACGCCCTTGGTAACGAGGACATCTAGCATACATCAATGCAAGGAGAGCCCTCTCGAAGTTGCAGGGTATCGTTTCCTATGGGACCTCTATGTCCTGGAGATGACGGGATATGACGTCATTCTCGGTATGGACTGGATGTTTCCCTTCCAGGCAGTCGTCGATTGCTATCACCACAGGGTGAGTTTTCTATCACCAGAGGGTGAATCTTTCCTTTATAAGGGCGAGTGGGATGTTCAGACGAGTCTAGCCGACTCGAGAATCATGGGCTAGGAGGAGTTACGGCCCAAATTGCTAGTATTTATCTGGATGACTAGGGGGCTTCACAATTAGATTTTCCTCCAGTGGTTGATCGCTTTACAGATGACTTTCCAGAAGATTTTTCAGGTTTGCCTCCAGAGCGTGAGGTAGACTTTTCGATTGAGCTCATGCCAGGAGTAGCATCGGTGTCCATTCCTCCTTATATGATGGCTACACTTGAGTTGCTGGAGCTCAAGAAGCAGTTGGAGGAGTTGCAGACAAAGGGTTTCATCTAACCCAGTACTTCTCCTTGGGGTTCGTTTGTCTTGTTCATGAAGAAGGAAGACAGTACCCTTAGTCTTTTCGTGTATTATCGGAAGTTGAACCAGTTGATGGTCAAGAACCGATATCCCTTTCTGAGGATTAATGATATCTTCAATCAGCTTCGAGGAGCTCGAGTGTTCTCGAAGATCGATTTGAGGTCCAGTTATCATCAACTATGCGTTAGGCCTTTAGATATACCTCTGACAGCCTTCAGGAGCAGGTATGGCCTCTATGAGTATAAGGTTATGTAGTTCGGCCTTACGAACGCGCCAGTAGTTATCTTGTAACTGATGAACCTAGTGTTCCATCCTTACTTGGATTCCTTCATCGTGGTATTAGTGGACGATATCTTGGTGTACTCTCATACTCGACACGACCATGCAACCCATTTTGAGATCATTTTGAGTACACTGAGTGAGAATCAGCTTTATGCTAAACTCTCAAAGTGCCACTTATGGATGGACGATATTCACTTCCTGGGTCATGTCATCTCAGAGACAGGAGTATCAGTAGACCCAGAGAAGGTGAGAGAAGTAGTTACATGGGAGCAGGTGAAGAACGTCTTCGAGGTACAGATCTTCTTGGGGCTGTCTGGTTACTACCGGTGATTTATACAAGACTTCTCACGCCTATCAGCATCGTTGACGGGCTTGACTAAGAAGGGGGTGAAGTTTGTTTGGTCATAAGCCTGTGACATAGCCTTCCAAGAGCTGAAGGAGAGATTGAATTCAGCACCGATTCTAGTTCTTCTAGAGCTAGGCAAGAGTTATACAGTTTTCTGTGATGCATCTGGAATCTGGCTTGGAGCAGTGCTTATGAAGTAAGACCATGTTATCTTGTACGGATCTCGGCAGTTGAGGCCAATGAGAGGAACTATCCTACGCACGACCTGGAGTTGGCTGCTATTGTTCATGATTTGCATTGTTGGAGGCAATATCTCATGGGAGATCATTTCGTGGTATATACTGACCACAACAGCCTCAAGTACATCTTCACGCAGCATGACTTGAATCTGAGATAGCGGAGGTGGGTTGAGTACCTACAATCCTTCTACTTCGAGCTTGCTTATACGCCTGGGAAAGGAAATATTGTGGCAGATGCACTAAGCAGGAGGACTCAGTTGCAGGTAGTTCAGGAGGCTAGCAGTGAGTGGAAGCACATGGCTCTGTTCTCTGAGATGCATCTGGAGGTGCACGACAGACAGGGTCAGACGGTTCTTTCTTCTGTAGCTATTACCTCTACCCTTTTTTATCAAGTTCGAATGAGGCAGATATCAGACCCTGAAGGCCTAGTCCAATGGGAGGGTGTGTTAGATGGAGACCCTACTCCGGGGTGGACAATGGGATATGATGAGGTTCTTCGTTTTCATGGTCGTGTATGGGTTTCAGCAGACATACGAGAGGAGTTGATGCGGTAGTTCCACGCTTCAGCTTGGGCAGTTCTTCCTGGTGTCACCAAAATGTACTGAGACTTGCACCGTTAGTATTGGTGGCCAGGTATGAAGAAGGATGTGGCTGGTTTTGTTATGCTGTGTTCCACCTATCAGCATGTGAAGGCAGAGAATCTGCGACCCGTAGGGATTTTGCTGTAGTTACCCATTCCTAAGTGGAAATGGAATGATGTCACGATGGACATTGTGACAGGTTTACTGAGATCACCTCGAGTAAATGATGCGGTGTGGGTTGTAGTGGACAGGCTCATGATGGTTGCACACTTCTTGCCGATCAAGGATACCTTCAGTGTTGATGAGCAGGGGAGGTTGTACATCCGAGAGATTGTATGTCTGCATGGAGTTCCACACTCCATTGTTTCAGACAGATATGTGTGTTTTACTTCGAACCTCTGACAGGGGCTATAGAAGGCGTTGGGTACACAGGTACTTTTGAGTACAGCATATCATCCCCAGACTGATGTCCAGTCTGAGCGTACAATCCAGGTGCTTGAGGATATGCTCCAAGCTTGTATTCTAGACGTTGACAGTACTTGGGAGAAGCATATTACTCTGGTGCATTTCACCGACAATAACAGTTTTCCGGTGACTATTCAGATGGCACCTTATAAGGATTTGTACGGTAGGCCATGTCGATCAACCTTATGTTGGCTAGAGGCAGGAGAGGAAGCTTTGTTGGGACCTCTTCTTGTTCAGGAGACCCCAGAACAGATAGAGTTGATTTGGAATAGGATGTCGACAGCACAGTCTCGGCAGAAGTCTTATGCTGATCAGCGGAGACGACCTCTGGAGTTCGAGGTCAGGGATCAGGTTTTCTTGCATGTCACACTGAGGTTGGGACACAAGAGTATTTGGAGATAGGGTAAGCTTTCATCGAGATACGTCGAGCCGTTTGAGGTTCATAGGTACCAGGCTATGCACGACGTCTTTCATATCTCTCAGCTTCGATGGTATTTCTCAGACCCGTCTCATGTTTTTCAACCCAAGGAGGTTGAGTTGGAGCAGGATGAATCTTTCGAGGATCATCCTATCAGGATTGTTGATCATAGTGAAAAACGTACATCGTGGCCGGTCTGTTCCTATGGTACGGGTGCTATGGAAGCACGAACGTATACTGGATGAGACTTGGGAGAGGAAGGCTAATATGTGATCATATTGGCCAGAGTTGTTCGAGATTTATTCTACTACGCCTTGCTAGGGAAATTCGAGGATGAATTTCTTTAAGGGGGGATTTTTGTAAGAACCTGAAGCTTTGGTTTCAAGTATGGACCTCTTTTACGGGCTTTTTAAGGAAAAATGGTTAATCTGGAAATTTTTAGAGTACACGTCATGTACTTTATGAGTACATGTCGTTTACTCCTTGGCCACTCGAATCCGTGTGTTGGCTGAGACTAGGCCACACACACAGTGTGTAGGGGTGACGTGAAGTTCGATTTTGGCATAGTATAGAAAAACCCACTACACGCCATATACCTTAAGAGTACACGCTGTGTACTTTTTTTATTTCATTAATCGACCAGTGGTCATGCCTAATGACTGTAAATGTATTCTTCTTTGACTAATCCCATCCAAAACGTCCAAGAAGGACGGTTCTTCTCCGAGCCACCGATCCGTCACCGGTTGTCCGAATCAAACTCTGTCAGTTGCAGAAGAATCGCAGTAGTGAGTTATTGGTTCTTCTTTAGCCTCGTTTCTTGTTTCTTCCTCTCGTGTAAGTTATCTAAGGTTGAACGCCTTAGATGTTTTTGAAGATCTACTCTGTTCTAGGCCGATTCATAGGCTGAGGTTCAAGTATATTGATCTCCGAGGATCGAGGTAGGTGGTTTGTTTCCCTACGTTGAAGTTCTTTGAGTTTTGGTTGAAAAAGTGTTGGATACCCATTTGTCGGGTATCCCGAGTTTAGGATTTTGATCCTATTATTTATCTTCCGTAGATTTCCTGTTAGATTATGATGAATTTCTCTTAATTTATCCTTGGTTGCGTGTTTGAGGATCATCCCATGGGTGTTTACCTCTCCCGTTCGGCTGTTTATCACTGTTTGGCACCGTTGACGTGAGGCAACCCTATTGTAATTGTTAGTTGCTTGTTATCACTGATTTCATGTGTTTCATGCTATTTATTTGATTTTGATGTATGGTAGCTTTTATCCAAGTAGTCTTTTAACTTACTTAGGGCTGCTAATAGTCGATTACGCACGACTGGACTACTAAGGGCTGTGAGAACCTGGTGCGGGAGATCAAAGAGGGAATATATGATTAAGTGCTTCCCTAGAGGGTCTGTTGGATTAGTTTCGTACGCAGGACCTACGGGAATATGACTTTGTGCTTCCCAAGAGCGTTCATAGTTACCCAAGCATTGAGACCAGAGGAGGAACTATATTTAAGTGCTTCCTCATAGAGTTTGTAGCTATCGTTGCAAGACCATAGGGGAATTGACGTGAGAGCTTCCCAAAGTGTTTGTGCCTTGTTTGATTACTGTACTATAGGGGTCAGCTAGTTTAAGCCACCCAGAGAGTCAGTGTGAATTTTGATGGTTGGTTGTGATGAGTCCACAAATCCAAAGAGCAAGCTTGTGTTTTGTACTGCTTGTGTTTAGGTAGTCTTTTTAGATGCCTGCTGTGTTACTTGCTTATAATGGAATATAAAACATTTTTGGTTTTCCCTGGTTGTGTAATTAAATAAATGTGAATGGTAATTGGTAGAATTTTTTACTGCATTTATTTACCTTTACTTTTTCTATATCACTCACTGACAGTAGGGCACAATTCTTGTGGTGGTTGCCTACTGGGATTAGTCTCACACCCTGTTTGGGTCCTTCTTTCGGCCCAAATAGATTATATGGTTGCAGGTATATGTAGGGATTGTGGCCCTTCTACCTCAGGTACTTGATTGTTGGTCAGAGTTGGAGAGCATGGGACCGGGCCTTGGCTCGCGATGCGGCTGCAGTTGCTGTTTACATTTAGTACTTTGGATTCAGTTGTATTTCAGCACGTTGTTTTGGTTACTGCTTTCCATAGATACATGTACCATTCTGCATCATTATTTTATCAAACATTGATTTTACTTTCAGTTCAGTTGTTGCATGCTATTTACTGCTTCCTCTATTGTTTATGATTGTTCTTCCGCCGCATACTTTACCAAATGAGGGCATAGTTTCCCCACTGACTCACCAAGGCCCTCTATGCTAGTCTGCAGCCTATGGAGTTTGGGGAAACGCGCATGTGGTCATGTGGTGAACCGGGTACGGGGCACCAGTTATATGGATCTGGACTTGGGTCGTTACATGGACCATCATCAAATTTATGGCATCCTGATACTAGGATGGATGTATGACAAGTTCCTCCCCACCATGAAAGTCTAGGGGGATAGGGAGAAGATTTTTCCTTTTGCGATGTCATTGCTGAGGATAGTACTAGGTACAGATGAGAATAAGAAGAACACCCGAGACATCCACTTTAAGTAGCGGTTCAACTATTTTATGAATTTTCCACCGGAGGAGGAAACACTACTGGTAAGGCCCCCTATATGTCTACAAGTAGCTCAGTGGGGAAAACAAGATTCATACTGGAAGATCTTAGAGGATAGATAGTGGAAACTATGGGGGTACGGTGTCAAGACTGAGCAGTGGCTAATAGTAAGGTTGGCCAGAATCATCTTGATGCTAATTTGTGGGTGGATATTACCAGTCAGAGATGCCCACATGGGGGTTAAATCAAGTACATTTATCATGGAGTCACAATCGGTTGGTGGAGATCGCATAAATTGGGCATACCGATGCTGGTGAAGCTATACCTCCTACTCTAGCACATCAGTGAGGGAAAGAGGCTGCTATGGGTGTGCAGTTAAATCCACTATCTGTATAGCTAGGTTGCAGCACATGTGGGGGGATATGAATATCTTAACCCCATCACTCTACCTGGGATACATTCTCATCCATCAATTTTGAATAATGAAGGGATCTCCCCATTGAAGTTGGACATCGTGACAGTGCTGGGTAAGATGGGGTGGGCAGAACAATTCATCTTACACCCATTCCTTTTTCCAACATGTGCCTATACTAACAATGGCAACGATACTTTTGAGAATTGGTTATATATTCTATCTTTCAGTGGTGGTGTACTGGTGGCACGAGTAGAATGTGAACCTATATGTGAACTATATACCCCACACTGGTTCACATGACAATTTCAGTGCATGTAGAGGTTGACCCCACATGTGTATCGAAATGAGTTCCATGAGAACCACCCATGTGTGATGAAACAACTATGGATGATGTTTAAAAGGGAGTATGGGAATATGTGGAATGAGTTGCCTCCATCTAATGTTGCATTTGGACTGGTTGGTGATTATGACCAGAGCTAGGAGGCCACCAAACCTGGTGAGATGCTGAAGCGGCTGACTATTCAGTCCAAAAAATCAGTGGAATCTACCCTTCGATGTCAGAAAGTGACGATGAGGTGATATTAAGAATGTGGTTCTAACATGCATCAAGGCTACGAGGTCTTAATAGCAGGGTCCATAGGGAACAAATCTGCATACCCTATAGCAGTGCTGGCTAGAGGTGAAGAGAGAGAGGTGACAATGTCGGGCCCAGTGGCTCCACCTAAGGGGGTCGGGAGAGAGGTGAACCATATCGGGGATTTGAAAGGGTACCCCCCTCAATCCCCATGGAATAAAATCTGTCTGGTAATGGTTTTTTCTAATGTTTTCATTCTAGAGGCCTAAAAAAAATGGGATAGTGCTGGGAGAAAATTGCTTTGTGAAAGGCGGCTTCAACGCTACCCCTTCTAATGGAAGAAAGTTTGTGATGGAACTGGAGGACGTAATACACTCCCAAGGCAACATGTGGCCAGTGAATCACTGAGTAAGGGAGTTGTTGAACATGACTTCTCCTACATAATTGATGGTGGCTCAATTGGTGGAGTGTTTTCCCTTTCACTTCATATAGAATAATCTTAGTGGGAAGAATTCAATGAGTAATTTTTCCACCAAGAAATGAAGGGGACTTCCAATGGAGCCTCTCATGAAAAAGGAAAAATAGTGGCCTTAGGGGGAATTTCTGTTGGTGATTTTTTTGTAACTATAGAATTGAGTTCCAACATTCCTTCATTGTGCCAGGGACCTTATTACCTTATCTTGGTTTCTCAAATGAAACTTATCTATGTAGAAGAATATTCAATCAAAAACACCCACTAACGGGGATGAAAGCGTGACAGGAGAAGAGAAACAAACATTGGGACCTACAACTAGAGAGATAATGGTTGTGGAATACTGCAGTGTTGGAGGAATAGGGGTAGACTCCTCAGGATATTCAGAGCCCACAATCGTATACAGAAGGCCGCATACTGGCCTCCCAGTAATGATAGACCCAAAGAGAGAGCAAGTGGATGGCCAGGGTAAGTCTCATGCTTCAAAGCTATACCTATTACCTGATTGGTCAAATTGTTTATCACAACCCACGCCAGCATAGTCTCCATGATGGTACACATGTTTCTGGTGAAAATGGTTGGATGACTCGAGGTTCTGCTCCAAAGAGGTGTGTTGGTCCCTATAGTACTAATTTATTAGGATTACCATGCCATAGTTCCTTATGAGTGACAGGTGGCGATGAGAGATACCACAAGTGGGATAGAGTCTAGAGTTAACCGGGTGGACATCATTGAATTATAATCAAACAATGAAGACCAAACTAAAGAAGATCCCGTTTCTATGCTATTGGAGTCATTTCCCGAATATGAACTCGTTGACCTGGATGAGAGGGACAAGACCACTTCTGATGAAGAGGATAGAAAGGTTTTCCACCATCAGTCCTAGAAATTGATCAAATTTTTCATCGATAACAACCCGAAATTGGAGTGGATAAGTCATATGGAAAATTTCACCCCCGGCTGTGAGAACTATGCACTACAGGAGTGGATGACTGACTCCCTCACATGTTCATTCGAGATTACCTTTATAAGAAGGTTTTATAGGATGCATGCAGACTCAGTGATGGTTAGTGGTAGAGGAAGGTCGTCAATATCCAAAAACATTAAGAGGCTTAGTAAGAAGTCTGATGTTTGAGGGTGCTGGTGAATGAACATTATAATTTCATTAGAACCAAATTGGAATTCATATCTCTATTGAAGGAAAAACAGATAGAATACAAGTAGAAGATGAGGAGAACATCCCAATAGATGGATAACATCCAAGATGATGAAGACCGGGTGTTCATCTAGGTCGATGAATTTCACCCCACAGGCATTGAAGAGAAGAGGGAGCTTAAATAGTGAGATCAAATTCTAGAGGCCACTCATCACATAGTGGTGGAGCTGAAATGCTCAATTAAGGTTGTCAATCCATCTGTTAAAGGGTTCAATCTATGGGATCTATATTTTTTATGGACTCACTAACATAGTTTCCTGCTAGTTTATTTATTTTAATTACGTACATGAAAATATTTCTGCTTGTTTACTTTAATTATCATAAGTCAATCATAACTATGATGTAACTAGCGATCAGTCCCTATGCTCACATGGGTCATACCCGGTGTGAGAAACAAGGGATGACTACATAATTATTCACTTTGAATATGAGATTATCGGCGAAATATTTCGAATACTCTGGGTCGGAATGACCACCCAGAGTTTCTGAGACAATATTGGGGTCTTGACCAGAGCATATGGTTCTCAGAACAGCCAAAATGTTCTTCTTCACATACTCTAGTGCGCGATATGGATGATGCCAGGGGCGTTAGAATCAATCTAAACAAAGGGGAATGGGGAGTGTGAATCATGATGCCCAATATTTAGAACATAATGATAGTGGCATGCTAAAAGGGTAATTGTTAACCATATTCAAAACACAGACTCCATACCACATAATCCTAGAATGGGTACAAACAAATGAGGCCATCTGTTTACCATATTCAAAAACATAGGGCAAAAATCAAAGTGTTAATCCAATAACTTGAAGGACGTTAGCCCAAAATGGTATTGAGCTCTCTCAGAATTATTCCACCACGAAAAAAATGTGTTGGATGAGTGTATCAGTCTTAATCAAGATCAAACCTATTTCTAGATGGGACCTCTCTGGAAAGGATCTAGAATAACATATATTTTTACATCATGAAAATGAGGACAATATACACAATTTTCAACGTCTTTCGGTAAGGACTATGTATATGTAGCTTAATGTCATACAGTGAAGACAATCTATGGAATAGTTTAATGTCATATAACCAGGATGTTGCACAGAGTTTAAGGTCATACTTCCTAGAACTTAGACAATTGGTTAACATCATGTTAAATGGATTGGGTACTCCTAGTTTAGGGTCATAGAGTTTGGACCATCATTAGGGGAGATGATCTCGAAGAGTTAATGAACATGTGGTTAGGCCCGAGGTGAAATACTCGGGCGTCTCTACGTACCCTACAAGGGAAAGAATCAATCCATATTCAGTTCTTGAGTCCTATTTAGTTTAATTTCATAGGGTGAGGGCATGGGGGAACCCAAAGGTGAAACCATACGGCGTGGTACTTAACCATAAATTAATGAGGACAAAAGAAATCCACACCACACCCTACATTCATGAAAGGGGTAATGGCCAAAAAGGCTAGAAAAATGAAAGATATTTTGGTTGGACAAAAGATGAAGAGTCTAGGAATCACTAAATATCCCATAATAATTGAAATCAATCCACATTTAGTTCTTGAATGTGTCATGGAAGAGGTCCAATACTAAAGGGGGGTGATATCCTCTTAGGTGAGGAACATCATCATTATTACGCAGTATGATGTCATGCAACCTGAGATAGTAAAAATATTAGTTCATGGTCATAGAGTTTGGAATTTGTAGTTCCCAATTTAATCTCATGTGCCTAGGACATGCCCGTGTAGTTTATCAACATGTGATAATGATAACGGATCAAGAGATCTCAAGAGAGGTGTGTGGTGCGGTTATTGAAAACATGACATGAATGAGGAAAAAATTCTACACCACACCTCATACTTCTGGGAGAACTTAGGAAAAAAGGAGGTGAAGGGGTTTATGGAGATCTGGTTGGACCCAAAGGAAAGTACCTGGTCGTCACTACGTATCTCACAAGAGTGATAATCAATCCATACATAGTTCTGAATGTTTTATGGAAAGGGGCCAATACTGAAGGGGGAACGTCTTCTCGAATGAATACATCATATGGCCTATCTGTATGCATCCTGGATGAAAATTGTGTAGTTTAACATCATACGGTAAGGACGAAAGAGATCTTAATTTATGTTCATAGAGATTGGAACATAATGATGAAGTAGGAATCATGGTGAACAAGGACCAAGGAGGCTTGCATTGTATTAAAAATTCTCAAGAGGGCACACACATGGCTCAAAACCCTAATTCCTAGACTGAGTAATAGGATCTCCTAGTTTAAGGTCATAGAGATCAAACCGTAAGTATGTGTAGTTCTTCCATGCAGGCATAAATCTTAATCAAATACCTAATCTCATGTGTTCCTTGCTTGGTGTAGGAAATAAGGGCATAGAAGATCTTTATAGAGCATGGAAGCACATGGAAGGGAATGAGGGTGTGGAGTCCAAGGTGACACCAAAACATAGGTTCGTCCTCTCAACGTGGAAAAGTTAACGGAGGGATAACACTGAGGGTGTCATAGTTCTATCTATACTTGATGAGATGTAAAGGGATGTGAATCAAAAAACCTATATTCAGTGAATAATGGAATTGGACTAATAATAGAGGATGACTTTCAATCCTATTTAAAACATAGTATCAATATCATGGGACTTGGAATGGGAACAAAAAAGTGAGGGTTGAACGCTATCCAAATTTGTGGTGTGGGACATGTATCAGATGTCATTCAAGATCTTCCAGGATGTTGGCCCAAAATGGTAGGCGTTCCATAAGTTCGAGCATCCATACCACATTGGGGTCCCTTAGGATATAAGAGATGATGGAGACCCAAACAAAGGGACACTTGAAGCATAGATATGGAACAAAGGCATGTCCATGAAGAACCTAACACTCTAGGTCCTAAAACAAAGTGTATCTAGGCATGTTGATGAGGCATAACAGAGGTTGAGAGGTCCAATTAAGGGTGGAAAACTTGAAAGCATGACTGGAGGAAAGGGGTAAAAGGGTTGATGAACCTGGGGATAGACCTGAGGCAAAATGCCCGAGCATTCCTATATATCCCATAAGGATGGGAATCAAGCTATACGTAGTTCTAAATGACGCACAGTTTAACGTCATAGGATAAGGACATGGGGAGAATGAGGCTCTAAAGGGAATACGCATGGCGTGATGAATCGAACCTGATGTGAATGAGGATAGGAGAAGTCCACACCATACCATGCACAACCATAAAGGGGAATCTTAGGCCAAGGGGTTGAGAATGTTTGCGGGACCTAGGGCTAGACCCGAGGTGAAATGGCCAGGAATTCCTATGTATACTATAAGGATAGAAATCAATCCATACATAGTTATGATATTCCATGCAGTTTAACCTCATACGGTGAGGATTAAGAGTGATAGAGGGTATATCATTGAGTGGAATCACATGATGTAGTTGTTGAGGTAGTTATTACAAACCTGACATGAATGAGGGCCAAGGAAGTCCATTCAACACCATGAGTTCCCTGAAGAAATCCTTATTTGAGAGACTAGATATAGATAAACATGGGTTTGGACCTGAAGATTAAATATTCGGGCATTCCTATGTATCCCATAATGATGGGAATAAATCCATACGTAGTTATGAAAATATCGTTTAGTTTAATGTAATGTGATGAAGATGTGGAATGATATTAGTTTAAGATTTTAGAGCTCAAACCATAGATTCCCAGTTTAATGTCATGTTAATGGGACAAAAGGGTAGAAAAAAGGTGAATCACTGCACTCGTCAAATGGGAACAAGAAATTGAGGATCGATAGCTGGCTATATTCACAACGCGTGAATTTTTTCAAATGGATTCTTAAGATCCTCTAGTATGTTGGCCCAAAAATAGTAGGGGATCCAAATGTTAGGCGGAGAAGTGATGGCAAGAGGGGGGGTGAATTGCCTTTTAAAAAATAATTAACAATTTAAAATCAAAGTTAAAAGTGCAGCGGAAATAAAAGAGGCAAGACACGCAACCTGATAACGGAGTTCGGCTTAAACCCAAGCCTACGTCTCCGCTCCCAACTCAACCGTTGAGAGATTTACTACCGCTTGCTTTTTAATGGTTTTAGCAAGAAACCCACTAGACTTTAAGGTTAGTCTAGAACCTATTACAGCTTTCTTTTAATGGTTGAGCAAGAACCCACTTGCTTTTAATGGTTGAGCAAGAACCCACTAGCCTTCTTACAGGTGAAGGCTAGCTCACCTTTGATTCAAGACTTTTAAAAGGGAAGGCTTGACTAACCTCTTCACACCTTGAAGGTGGTGTGAAAACCCAAAAGAGAAAATGAGAGAAAGAGATGGGGGTTTGTAGGCACAAACCCAATTTGATGCTCAAAATAAATAAAACAAGAAAAACCGTAATGGGGAGAAGCCTTGGGCGCCAAAGGATTGATGGAGTTGATGAAGGGCACTCCCAAGCTTCTTTGATGGTGCTCCTTGATTGTGGAAGTGAGTTGGAGCAAGTGGGGTTCCTTGAAGGAATTCGCCGGAGGTTCGCCAAATGATCAAAAATGTGTCTGTGGTCTTCCTTATGGCTTGGTTAAGTTTCCGGGGCTTCCTAGTCCTTTATTTATAGAGGGGGAACCCTCAAATGGCCTTTGGGAGGCTTTGGAGCCGTTGGAGAGGCCTTCGGAGCCGTTGGGAGTCAAGTGGACAAGCCTGGTCAAAGCCCAACGGCTAGTTTGACTGGCTCCACCGGCTGACCGGTGCTTGGCCACCGGTTGGCCGGTGCTTTGAAAAAGGGAGAGGGCTCGGGCTCAGGCACCACCGGCTGGCCGGTGAGGAGGTCACCGGTTGGCCGGTGCTGAGGCAGTAGCAAACACTGTTCTGTCTGGGTGCCACCGGTCAATCGGTGGTGGGACACCGGTTGGCCGGTGGTCTGGACAGAGGGATGCCTTCTGTCCAGGTCTCCATCGGCTGGCCGGTGGGCTTCCACCGGTTGGCCGGTAGGACTGAAATCAGTCTACTTTGGCTTTTCTTGGCCCAATTCCTTGGCCACCTTTTTCCTATCAACAAAAACACTAAAAACAAGATTAGATAAATAAGAGAGTGATTGTGATCATGAAAATTAAACCACGAGGGGTACGAGAGGTACAACACCAAATTGGTGTGGGACCATACTTTTAAGGGGGTCCTTTGGGATGTTAAATATGATGGTGATCTAAATGACAGGACACGTGAAGAGTGGTGGTTCCCATGCAGTTTAACATCTTGTGGTAAGGATGAGGGAAAAAAGGTATCTTAAGGAGGAATGTGTATGGAGTGGAAAAATAATCAAACATGAATGATGAAATAAGTCCACATACACTACACCATTCACAATTCTAGGAGAGAACTCTGGGAAAGGGGAAAGATAAATAATAGATGGACCTAGGCTATACCTGAAGATAAAATGGTCAGGAATTCCTACGTATCTCATAAGGATGAGAATAAATCCCTACGTAGTTCTCGAAATGGCATGCAGTTTAACAACATGTGGTAAGGACATAAAGAAAGAAGGACGTGTCTCAAGGGTATGTATGTGGTGTGGAAAAAAAAATATCCTGATGTTAATGTGGAAAAAGTGTCTATAACACACCACAAAATCCTAAGAAAGAACTTGAGCCAAGAGGCCAAAAAGATTGAGGGACATAAGGCTGGGCCACAGAAGAAGGGTTCGGGTGTTCCTATGTATCTTGTAAGGATAAGAATCAAGCCACACTTAGTTCTAAAATGATATGTAGTTTAACATCATGGGACAAGGATGTAAGGGATCTTAGTTATTAGTCATAGAGATCAGACTATAAATTCCCAGTTTAATGTCATATGTACGGGACATGGCCATGCATTTTAACTTATTGCAATAAGGATGAAGGATATATTATTTTAGGTTCATAGAGATCATACAATGAAGTGTATTAAGCATATATAGTTTATGATTATGTGGTATTAAAGTAATTTTAGTTTAGGATTTTAGACATCGGACCATTTACAGTTTAATGTCTTGTGGGACAACGATAATCATTTTAACGTCTACAAAGACAGTAATACAGTTTAATGTCATGTGGGATGATATGATTACCTCACTAGAAGTACTTCTTGAGGAATTTGGAATTAGTGGAAGGAGTAATACACTCACCATCAAGGTTTACTAGGGAGTATTTTCCATTGGGGTAAAAAATGTGAATGATATAAGGTCCTTCCCATTTGGGCTCCAACTTTGGTGGTTTCCTTCTGGGTGTCATTGGCGTTCTCAAGGCCAATATTGCATAACCTTATAAGAAAGAGAGGAGGAAATATTTCTTATTGAAAGCCATGGATATCTTATTCTGATGCCTCTCCAGATTTTTCAATTCTCAAATCATATTCTTGTCAAGTGCTTCCAGTTCAAACAGACAGATTTCAACTACTTTTTCCAATGCCTGCTGATCTTAGACGGTTTTACGTAGTGAGTGTAACTGAATCTAGATGGGTAGGATTAACTCTGATCTATACAAAAGGGAATATGGAGTCACTTGGATGGAATTACGAGTCATTGTCTGGTAATCCAACAGTGTTTTGGTGAGTTTTTTTACCCAACTCTTCTTGTTCTGACCAACCATATTCTTCAAGATGTTAGAGTGGGTTTTGTTGAATACCTCGATCTACCCATTTTCTTTCACATGATCGAAAGAGGTATGATTAGAATGGATATCGTACTTGGATTAAAATTTCTTCAGTTTAACTGCTTAGATGATGGTGTCATTATGAATGAGAATGGTAAGAGGGACTCAATGATGGAATGGGCCTTAACTTAGTCAAAATTACCTCTTCCCACTTGGAAAAGAAATCTGTAGCAGTTAGGATGAACCTGCATCAGTGAGCTGTTGTCGGTGGATATGGTCCCACAACATCAAGTCCCCATACTACAAAGGGAAAAAATAATTGGTATTATTGAGAGGCTCTTGCAGCTGATGAAAAAAATTGGAATGGATCTAGAATTCATGGAACCTCTTGGAAAACTTGATGCAGTCACAGATCAGGGTGAGCCAAAAGTATCCCAGTCTTTGAATCTAATGAGAATGTTTCAGCCCTACCTGATGAGCCCTGTGAGAACTGTCATGGAATTCCTACATAACATGAGAAATATCACCTCCTTTAATGAAAAAAAGGAGAATCCCATCAAATCCAAATCTTTAGAAGATCTTCTCAAGACTGGGACCACTCTGAAGGGTGAACGGCATTGCGCACTGTCATATTTTCTCACATTCGGCTCTGTCTGTTAGGAAATTACCATGCTAAATATACTCAATAAAGGGAGTTGTCCATTCAAGGGTCCCTTCAAACACCGCGGTAGGGGGACTGGGAGGTCCCGATGTGAAGGCACCCATGGTAAGGTGGCTTATATGTGGGCTATCATCATTTTCCGGAGTGACGGGAGTGATGAATCTTCAATGTGCCACATAGATAATCAAATCATCTTGGTTAGGATCTATAAGAGATGAAACCAGGCTGGCCATGGCATCAGATCAACCATTATATGATCTACGGACATGAGTAACATAGGGCTGAGAAGAGAACTGGGACATCATATGGGGAGTATGATCTAAAATAGGTACGAACTCTAGATTCCTGATGATGTAGTCACCATTGACCTAATTTATGACCAGTTCAGAGTCCCCCATCACATTCATGTGGGGAACATCAATCTCGAGGGCCATCTCGAGATCAGTGATGACAACATAATTTCCACCTTTCTTTTTTGTACATCCATCTAACAATAGGAATGAATAGGGAAGGAGAATTTGTGCAGGCGTGATGAAGATGATACCTAGGCCTACTCTTTTAAGTATGGGGTCATTGAGTATCCTGTCGGTAGGGCTTCAGGAAGCACCATCAAAGTCAATTTTCCAACACGGAATGGATTTATCAACTGAGTGGTTTGCCTCATCTATAATGTAATGATCCAGAGACTGCTCTACGAAGGATTGATGGGAGGTAAGATAGTCTATCGATGTTTGTCCCTTGATTGCCTTATGGGGGAAAACATGATGTTAAACTATGGAAGGATCACTTTCCACTGATCTAGAGGGCCTATCAACATGGGTTAGTTCATAATGTACTTGAACTAATCCACTCTGGAAACTAGTTTTATCTCACGGTGTTGCAAGTAATGTCTTGATTTATGCACTGTGAATACTAGTGCAAGGCATCTCTTCTTGAGAGAGGAATATATAGTCTCTGTATCGATGAGAATTTGGTTGAGATAGTATAATCTATTATCTATTCCCTCATTGTTTTTTTTGTAAAGAAGGGCATCGAGGGACCATTCCAGAGCGATCACATAGGGGACCAGTGGATTTATAGATTCTATATGGTGTTGGGAATATCTCACTATTCAATAGTTGAACCATGTAGAATGAATACCAGCTGAGGGCTAGATGAAGTAGGTCCATCCATGATAAAATGTGAGTGATCATAGCACAGCCATGGTGGCTCTTCAAAGTAGTATAAATAGTAGTGGAGGCAGATCTGTTGAAACAAGATGAGAAGTTTGTGCATGCAGAGCTCTATGTTGGGTCTATTGTCTAGTCTTGGTGGTGTGCATGACTTGGCTGGAAGCACTAACCAATTAATTCTTTAAATTCACATACCCATGACTTTGTCGATGCTAGCATCGACTGGGGACGTTGGGAGGGTCCATCTGACACTCTTCATTATTAGGAACCATGTAGGGGTTTAACAGCTCCATGGTATTGACCGAAGCATACCTCTAGTCATTACTTGAAGAATCAAACATTACTATGTGGATTTTGGGGGGGGGGATCCCCATATATGAAGGCATGAAATTATCAAGAGTACGAGACGGTTCTGGCATCAGTAGGGGGATTTTTTTTCATTTCATCTTTGGTGCTTACTTTCTTGATAGGATAAAGGATGAGATGTGGGAGAAACAATGGAAGATGAAGGAGGTACACTGACTTAAGAGGGATCGGGTAGATTCAAATGGGAATGGATGATAACCTGGGTGCAAGTGATGCCTTATGAGCTATCCATTTTTCATGATTCTGAGACATGTGACTAGAGACCTGCTTCCATTCACCCTCATTGTCACTATTGGTTTTTACAGACACACATGCCAATTGTCTCAGGGCTAGGCCTAATATGACCATGTTGTTATTGATTTAGTCCTGATGGCAGTCTTTAAACACAGTGAATTTCTGGAGGGTGTTCCCAAGGAACTGGTGATAGGGTAAATAGTTGTGATGATCAATGAGTTCTTCATCTTCGGGCCTCTGGCATTCCGGCAACAGCAAGATTCATTGATCTAAGGCACTTTAGAAATAGCCAGGGTCCTAAGCCTCATTAAATGAGTAGGTACGGTTACTTATATCGAGGAAGAGGGATTTGGGAACCTAGATCTAATGAGGGGTTGTAGGATCATAACAAGGATGAGGTACCTGATTGTCTTTCCTGGGTGGTGGGGGCACATTACGCAGTGGTGCATGACGATTATGAGGTGGGTGATTCTAAGTCAGGGGATAAGCCTGAGGTGGTGGCCCTTAGTGAGGCTATAGAGGTGGTTACACTAGTAATAAATCCAACTGTCTAAGGGACTCTACCTATTTCATAGTAGTGGTCTCAGCCTTGACATCTCTTCTTGAGGGAATTAATCAAGGCAACAGACATGCCTTTTTAGCTTATTGCAAGGCTTCTTCTAGATGTTGGGCTTTGTCAGAAAAATCCCAAAATCAAACTAGGTAGTTCTGAGTAATGATCTAAGGGACCAATTTAGTCTTGAAATTCCCCAAACACATTTTTAGTAGTTTTTCCTAAGTCATAAGAATATCATGTGAATAGGTGAGACCCTTCCACCTGGTGATGAAATATATGATGCGCTTGCTAGGCCTCTACTTGAATTTAAAGAGGTCAGCAATTCTTGACTTCTAGGTGGTGGAATTGAACTGGTAGAGAAATTATCTGTGTAGATCTCCCTAACCAGCTATAGATCCAATTGGCAATTAGTTGTACCAGAAAAATGCAGGCCCTTCCAATGTTTGAACAAAACACCGGAGTTTGGTGGCCTACTGCTCTGCTGGAGTTCCCAACATGGGTCCACATCATGAAATGAAGTGGCATGGAGGTTACAGTTGGTCACATGTCCCATTAAAAGGGTAGAAGGTGGGATTTCCAAAACCTGGGGGTGCTTGGATATCATCCACCTATGTCAGATATAGATTTCTTTTTGGCGGGATCACCACTTATCGGGTTTCTAAATCCTTGAGGCAAACAATGAGAGTGTCCATTGGATCACCTTGTCATGGATTCCAATCATGATGAGGATCTCTGACCACCAGTGCATTGGAAGTTTATTAAATATGGTAAGTAGTCCTAGCGGATCGTGGAGCAGCTGGTGGGATGACTGGTGGGACTACCAGGGGAATGACATGTGGAGCATCTGGGGGAACCTGATCTGGGTCCCAAGGAGGGTTATCATACAACTTGGGTGGATTTGGAGATGCATATCACACTCTCTTTCCATAAACTATAGACTCTACTCTATATATATGGGAAGTATGGTCATGTTAACCAGGAAGAAACTAGTCGGGGGGAGGTTGTACCAGCCCTTATCAACCCAGTCAAGGATTACTATAATTTGGTCACTGTTTCATACCATGTTCGGTGAGAAGGCCATCGACCATATTTTTCCGTTCCAGGAGCTATTAACGCAATGCATCCTTTTCAGGGTCATATTTCACATTTTTCACTGATCCAAATGGTCCAGATGGTTTGACAGTCCCAACATGCTCTTTACCCTTATTGGGGTCTCGACCGAAGGATAATGACTCAGAAGGTGCAGTAAGGCTCAGTAAATTTCTTTACTGGTGATTAAACCTACACAAATGATCGAATATGTGTGGCACCACCCTAGGGGGTATGTTATCTTCAATGAGTCCCAGCTTAGTTTCTTTCTCTCATAGGTTGGCCATGTTAACTATTATTGTTCCTGGAGTCATAACCTCAATAACACATAGCAAGTCAGTTTGGTGCTAGATAGGACTGAAATGAAGGGTAGCATACCGCCCCCAACCACAGATCTGGACGTGGTGGGAAGCCTCCATTATAATTTTGCGAAGCGCTGTAAATATATGGATGCATCGTTGTTGGAGGGTCTGATGATGACTGGGTGACTCAAGATGTTAATCCATGGGGAGAGTAGCAAAGTAGACCATGCAGTACTGTAGGTAGATGTCATTGAATTTTTTTGGATCTTGGGGTAAGCTACCCTTCGATGACAGAGACAGAAGTGTGTTTCCCAAAGAGTTTAGTGGAATCACATTATCTCCTCCTGGGTGAGAGATTCCAGAATATTGAAACATGCTGTCTCAATGGGACCGAACATATTAGGGAGATGATCATCAGTGAGCAGGTTCCACAAACTTCTTAGCTTAGACTTGGGATCTGGCCCTTGGTTTCCCCATTCATTGACTGAGGGCAGTTGAGGTAACGGTAATGGCACTGACATAGAACATTTCAATGGTGGACTAGTATGTGGAGAATACGGCATGAAATATGAAAAACCGCCACATCTTAAGCTATCTCTTAGGGATTTCATCAATTGTACCACCACATCCCTATAATATGGGGTATCGACCATTGTTTCCTGCGTAGGGTTGGGGGTCATTGGAAATGGATTAGGCTGGTTTTAATTATCGACCAGTCCATAGAACAATTCTCTATGGTCTCTCATTGAGGTATAGAATGATCCTGGTGATGATAGAGAATATTGAACAACAAGATCTCAAATAGGGACCAAATCCTCCTCCTCCTGTATGTATCTACATAGGGATTCATTAATTCAGTGGAACTCACTTTCTAGGAGAATGATGTTGATATACCGAGTCCCGACCCAACAACCCAACACAATGGATCAGAGTGAGGGTTCCATTATCAAGTCACACTCCACTTCAGAGTCTAAAAAGATTATAGGTTTGATTTCAATATTAAGTTTCCTAGGATTATTCCTTTAGTGGTGGTGACCTTCCTTCCTACACTGAGGTGGATCTTCAGGACAGGGTAGGTTTTGATACGGTGAGGTCCTCTATGAAGATAGGTTCTAGGGTGGGGAGGACCTTCACCCGCACTAGATGGGACATGAGGAGGGCCTTCATATCAATTGTTTCTACCATGGGGAGGACCTCTTCTCTGATGAGATGGGGTGTGAGGAGTACCTGGAAAAAATTTAATGGAGCATAGGGAGTACATCTATGTTTTATAGTGATAGAGTGAGGAGTGCCTCTGCTGGAGTTGGTAAACACGTGGGGAGGACCACCATGGTGGCCATTCGTAGTGTGGGGATGACAATCATGTTGGTCAAAACTAAAAGCAGCGGTACGAAGAGGGAATTTGTACATATCATATTGAACACAATAAAACCCTCTTTCTTCTCCACGGATGAAGCGGGGAGGGCCTCTGCTTTGGTGATTTTTGGCACGGGGAGGAACTTAACTAGAATCAATGAGCACATGGGGAGGTCCTCCATGCTATTGGGTGACTAGAAAAGGAGGACCCTAGAATTGAGAACCTATTATGTGAGGAAAATTTCTTTACCAAAGATCAAATGCATGGGGAAGAACTTAATGCCGAGTGTCAACAAGATGGGGAGTGCCTCCACTTGGGCTAATAATGGTGGTATGGGGAGTACCTATATACCAAATGTCGCTGTCATGGGTTGTCCTACGATGGTTTCGGCATTCCTCGATGACTAGCAGAGCTAGTTCATCCTACTCATAGGGTGACTTCTACCTCATTTTTTGTTGGGCTTGGATGTACCACTACTCTATAACTAGGAGTTTCCCTGGTAAATAATAACAATGTATTGATATCTCATGCGGGTGGTGTATCGGTCCATTGACGTCATGGAATATGACGCCCACTAGCAGGAATACTCTTGATCTTGCACCCAACTTTGATGTCCAGTTAGCTGGTATAGGGCTAGCTATTCATGGGTATGGACCACCTACTCTTTGGTCTGTTGGATTGGCTGGTGATGCTGTCATGGACTAGTGGGCTCCCTCCTTGATGGCTCCTTGGTAGGAGTCATAGTCGAAAAGACTTGTACATCCCTTACTTCATCAAAATAAAGGAGTGAGTTTTAGGATCACTCTGAGGAGAGGCTCCCAAATCTATTGAAGATCAGAGCGATGAGGAGCGGCTCCCAACATGGCCCTTGGGGCGGTGGAATTGATGAGGAACTGAGGTCTCCATGTCTTAGCGGGCCATGTCCCTCGTCGGGATGAACCCTTCTTTTTCATATCATCGAACAAGAGTATCAATCGCCCTCATCTGAATAAATTAAGAGGGTGATATGGGGAATGGGTTCCCAATATCTACGGGTGTGGGAGAAATCATAGAGGAGATGAAACTATGGGTAATTTCCACATTCGTACTTCCCCTTACTATACCCCTTATGTGTGTGGATGAGCGGTGATCGGTTCCCTGTAACTATAGAATGGGTCCTAGATAGTAGGAAGATTCATCCATTAGTATAGAAAATAGGAAATCAATACCCAGTGTCCCAATTTCGTTCAGTCTTCCATGGCTGGATAGAAAGTTCCACACTAACAACGTCACAGATAGGGATGCCCAATGATCAACTACCCCTAACTTTGGTGGGTTTCATGATATGCCCACTATTTTATTATAAATACCTGGTGTCGGATATTTGAACCTGGTGACATGATTATCTATTGATTTCCCAAATGCTATTAATCCCCATGTTGTGGAAAATACCTCTTCACATCTGGTTCACCATTTTTGTTTCTGACGCTTTTTTCGCTAGAGTCGGACTGCGTGGTTTAGCGTGCATTGACGCTCACTAGCAGTCGCAATTTGTATCATGCATTCCCTCTTTCCAAATGTGGCCTCCATTCATCAATTATTTCTAGATTTTTTCTCCTTGATCGGAATGGGATGATGGGATGTCGGTCTCTCCTTCCATGGATTACTCCTTGGAAGTAATCACCTAGTCTGGGGCTCCCTTAATATTATGATTTTGTTCGTGAAACTCTTCTCAGTTCCATGTATTTGTGGACACCGGTTAATTATAATGCTTCTGTCAATACATTCCAAAGGGTCAAGTCAGGGCATAAACCTTCAGTTAGGGGAGTAGTCATGTTGGGCATCATTGGCATGTCTGGATGATGAAACACTACTACATCTGGATTTCCTCCCCTTATGATAGGGCTTCTCGAGGTGAAGAATCCCGAGGCATCCCACATCAAATGAAGTGAATCTTATGCCAAAGGAATTTTTTGAGTTTTTCCTCATCTTCCCATGTTTAACATTGGGTATTCCGTGAGTTTAATGTCTAGAGGAGATGAATTGGACTAATCAAAACAATGATAAGAGTGGATCAAATAGGTGCATCCCAAGGAGGGAGTACCTAGAATGTTTTCCATATGGATGCATCAGAATGCCCTAGGAGAGTGGATCCGAGAGGTGTGTCCCAAAAAAAGGGAAAATGTCACACTAGGATAGATGATCTGGACACCAATGGTGGTGTCTCTGGGAGGGTGCACCCATAAGAGGGCACACTAATGTTTACCATTGGTTAGGATTGGACCTCACAGAGGTTTTCTACGTACCTTGTGTAGACAACAAGGATCAAAAACCATGTATTTATAAGGTAAATCCATTGAATTAGGGTGTACACAAAGGAAAAATACCCAAAGACATACTAGGGATTAGTGTGGTTAGCAGCCCATCGTAAAAAGGAAACTCTTGGTTGGATGGTTATGAATTGTGTGGGGCTTATGCATGGTTAGATGCCTAGGGAAATGGCATGATCCCACCAGGATGTGGTGGCCTGGGTAGGAATTAGGATGGATGATGGATGGTTGAACGAATTGTATGGGAGGAACGGGATGGAACTGACGTGAAGATGATAGTAGTGTTGGGATTAAACTTTATATAGGATTATTACATATCTCATTGGATTGGAATCAAACTCCACATAGTTCGGTGGGGCGATGAGTCATCTGAGGATGGGTCTCATGAGAATGGATGCATAGATGGGGACCTTAAGGGACTGGAACCTCCAGGTTAAGGCATGATCTTCCCAAAACACAAAGTATCAAGGGATAAACCAAGATGGGACATGAGAGATGGGCTTGAACCTCAAGGAGGATTCCTATATATCTATGTGGTAGGGAATCATAGTCTATGTTGTTTTGTAATGGGAGTATGAAATCAAAGCATACACAAAGGATAGAAACCTGAATACATGATGGGGATTATGCATGGTTAGTATCTCATCATAGGAGGGACACTCTTGGTTTAAGGAGTGTGAATTGAGTGTGGGTATTACGCATGGTTAGCTTCTCAAGAATTGGTATGACTCCACTAAAGGGAAGACCAAGGATGTGGGTCCTAACAAAGGGGATGCCAATGTTTACCTTTGATTGGGGTTGAACATCGGGGAGGCTTCCTTCATACCCTATCTAGGAGACAGGTATCAAAACCCACGTAGTTCGAAACCATACAGTTCAGTGTCATGCAGGATGAAAGTGGTATACAGTTTAAAATCATGTAGGATAAATGTGAGCTGATATGAAGTGGTCGGGACTGATGGGTGATGGTATTGAACCTCAAGGAGGCTTCCTACATACCCTTAATGGAGAGGGTAAAGATCAAAGTATACGTAGTTCTGTTGAAAGGGGCATGGGGCTTACACACCAAGGCAGACCAAAGAGTATGCCATGGTTGATGCTTACTCTAAGCCCACATGATTCATGCCTAGTGTTAGAAACAAGAGGTACAAGTAAACCTGATGATCGCATTGTGATGGTGCATCTGTGAGAAGTTGGGAGGGTCTTATGCATGGATAGCATCCCAAAGAGGAAATAGGGGCATAAGCTTGGTTATCAGGCCAGGAAGAGGAATATTGGGAAGCTCCAAGAGAGTGCCCAAATGTACGAGGAAGATATGGACCTTGCACATGGGGCTTCCCAACAGAGTGTGTTAGGGATTACGCAAAGCCATCCCCGAACACACATGGAAATCACAGTTTAACATCATGTGCTGAGGAAGAGGGTGCTTGGCAGTTTAACTTCATGTATCTCAGATGATGAGGATTCACTCCCCACCCCTAGGACTTACGTAACTGGTTCCATTTAACCCATGGTGAAGGGAAGGCACGAACAATTCCATGTGGTAACGGGGTTGTGGAGTGATCCACTGATGGGATCACGTTATCTTGGTTATGCAAAGAAGCAAAATCCATTAGTGTGCCTATGAGAAGGAGCATAAGAAAAATCAATGCAACATGAGGCACCACTCAAGGGAACTTGAAATAACATTTTATGAGATTGGAGGGTTTCATGGAAGAGGGGAGTGCAAATAATGAGACCTTGGAAAGTGAGTCTTTGTGAAGATAATGATATTGAAGAAGACATTGATCTTTGCAGAAGGAAGGGTCTTCGTGAAGGGAAGGATTCTTGTGAAGGGTAGTACCTTTGTGAATGGAAGGCTCTTTGCAAAGGGTAGTGCCTTCATGAAGGGAATATTCTTCACTAAGGGAAGCATTAGATGGAGCAGAGCTTCAATTTAGAAAATCCCTCTTTGTTTGGAGAGTACTTCGTGAAGACTCTACCCTTCACGAAGTCTCGAGCACCCTAAAGGGGCTCCCTCATTTGCGAAGGTAATATGCCTTTGTAAAGGGAATCCCCACCATAGGTGGAGGCCCTGAAGAACATGAGGCATGGTTCGCAAAGGCCCAGTACCCTTGGAAATCCATCTATTGATTTCGCAAAAGTCATTGCAAAAAAGAAGCTCAAAAGTTGAAAAGACGGAGTAACAATTGTTTTAGATGGGGTTGATCCCTCTATTTATAGGCAACAAAGCTTGGAGAGGGTCACATAACATTCCATAGAGAGGAATGACATTACAGAGAGGAGGGGCTTCATCGAAATGCATTAGCCTCACATAGGGTTCAAGATTCCATGGAGAGAATCACTTAAGTAGTTTTCGCATAGCGGGTTGTGGATACCAATGATACCGCGGAGAGGACGTGTTCTTTTAGAATGTGTCGAACTCACAGAGGGTTCATGACACTATAGAGACAATCGCAAAGGCGGTCCTTGTGAAGTTTGTCCAACCTTGTGGAGGGCATCGCAAAGGATCCCTTTGGGATGGTTTTGAGGGATTTAGGGACCTTTTGAGTGCAAGTTAACTCTACAGCGTCGATGAGTTCACTCCTTAAGCGGGATGAATTTCAGCACCCACAAATATATATACTTTGATATATATGTATCTAATATATTTTCTAAATATATATTCTAATATATATATATATATATAATGATTTCATCTTAATATATATCATATACATACATGTATTTTTATATGTGTGTGTCTTGATATATATTCTGAAGACATATATGCTAATATATTTTATAAATATATTCTGATATATATTTATAATATATTTTATGAATACATATATTCTAAATATATTCTTATTTATATTCTGAATATGTATTTAGATACATATAAATCCATATATATATATATATATATTCTGAATATATTCTGATATATATTATGAATATATATTCATACACACACACACACACACATATATATATATATTGAGTTATGACATTACTTTGTGATATTTCTTTAAACTAAATTTCTTACTACCACAAAAATCACATATATTAGAGCTAGAAATGGGATTTGTAAACATAGATAACCACTACCATATTGATCTCCCATAAAATTATTCAACCTTTATCAAAGATTTTGTTAGTGATGATAAAGGTGGTATTTTTTAGTGCTTTTGTTAGTGCAAATAAAGGTGGCCTTTATCAGTCCTTTTTTAGAAATGATAAAGGTAAATAGAAGTTTTTATAAAGATACAACCTAGAAGCACCCCTATAATAGAAAATCAGATTAGAAAACTATATTTGAATACAAATAACCATATTGTAATACAAATATTATAGAAAACAAGATTTAATACAAATATTAAATATCACTATCATTTTAATTCAACATTTACATAAAAAATATTTACATTCTTGTGATATTAACAATTAATCAAAACAAAGTTGCAAACCAATATAGAAAATCAAAACTCTTATAGAAAACGTTTTCCAATAATCAACCTCTATAAAAAGGTTTTTCCCTATAATAAAACCAATGCTTATTTTTGTAACAGTATATAAAAAATAAGTAAATTATAATTTTAATGTTATATAATCCACAAATGATAAATTATTTTTTTAGTTACTGAATGTAAGAATGATATTATCAGATATACTATTAATTGTATTATTAATGATTATATTGTTAATTGTATATTAATTATTAATTATTAATTATATTATTAATTAATAATTATTCTACGAATTATTTATTACATTGTTAATTAAAAATCTATGTAAATTATATTATTAATTCTAGTATATATTAATGATATTATCAATTATTAATTATCTTAATCACTTGAATAGTTGTTAATAATTATATTATTAAACTAAAATGATATTTTAATGTGAAAACATGCACTTTGGGTCATACCAGCCACATTTGTGTTGGATCGATGTGTGTTCGACACATACACATCGCAAATAAATTATGGATTTTTGCCCAAAATTATCAAGATAATATGAGATGTTTTCCTCTATTTTTCCTATGTATCAGGTTTTTTAAACTAAAAAAATATTATTATAGTAGTCAAGTGTAGCTCCACACATGCAACAAAGATGTGTCCTGGGGACTCGACCCTGTGACCACTACCCCAAACCCCTAACCCCCTACCACCACAGCTGCCTGTGTGGGGAATCATGTGTTTTAAACTAAAATGACATTTTTCAGGTAGTGGTTTGTTTTAAGTCCTTGATGTTTGTTTGGGTTCTCCCCCTTCTTCCCTTAAAACGGGGCTTGCTTATAATAAAAAAAAAATTAAAGGCCTTCGGTCGTTGGATGGATCAAGGTAATACAAGCTCGTTTTCTTGGTTTTGGTTATGTGACATGTGTTTTCAACTAAAATGACACTTTTATATTGAAAACATAAAATTTGAGTCATTTAAAGAACATATTGTGTTGGATTGATGTGCAGTCAATTACTAAATTTTTTAAATGAATTATAGATCTTTTTTTTAAAATTTTCAAGACTATTTGACCTCATTTTTCAGTTTGGGCTATGTGGTGCACATTTTAGAGTAAAATTAAAGCATGAACTTTGATTCATATCATCCACATTGTGTTTCATATTTATATTTGATCAGATCACACACATAAAAATGAATTATGGATTTTTTCCTAAATTATCAAGACAATATGAGATTAGTTTTGTCTATGTAGTGTGTGTTTTAACCTAAAATGACACTTTTATATTGAAAACACGCGCTTTGAGTCATATTGACAACATCGTGTGTCGAATTGATGTGAATTAAATTCCTACACATTACACATGATTTATGGATCATTTTTATAAATTTTATTGACAATACGATCTATTTTTATTTCATTAGACAAAGTGGCATGTGTTTTAGAGTAAAATTATTCTTTTAATGTGAAAACAATCGCTAAGTCGTACCATCCTTGTCGTGTGTCAAACTGATATGTGGTCAATTCCTACACATCAAATATTAATTATGGATCTTTTTCATAAAGTATCTAGATAATACAAGATCATTTTATCCTATGTGAAGTTTGTTTTAAACTAAAATGATATTTCTATATTGAAAACATGTACTTTGAGTAATATCAACCACATTGGGTGTCAGATTTATGTATGGTCATTTCCTACACATCAAACATAAATTATGGATTGTTTTTATAATGTTTCAAGACAATACAAGCTCATTTTATTGTTTTTGTCGATGTGACATTCATTTCAGACTAAAATGAAACTTTTAATGTTGAAAAATATACTTTGATTCATACCGGTCACATCATGTGTCAGATTAATGTTCGGATAATTCCTACACATCAAAAATGAATTATGGGTCATTGCAGTAAAGTATCAAGAAAATATGAGAACATTATATCATTTTTGTCTATGTTATTTGTGTTTTATTCTAATGACACTTTTATATTGAAAGAACACACTTTGAGTCATTCTGGCCACATCATGTGTTGGATTTACATGCAGTAATTCCTACACATCACACATGAATTATGTATAATTTTTATAAAATTTCAAGACAGTGTGAACTCATTTTATTGGTTTTGGATATGTAACACCTGTTTTAGACTAAAATGACACTTGTAATGGGAAAACACACATTTTGAGTCATACAGGTGACATCGTGTGTCTTATTGATGTAAAATTGAATCCTACACACCCCAAATGAATTATAGATCATTTTCCAAAAGTATAAATACAATCCAAGATCATTTTATTGGTTTTGGATATGTGAAATGTGTTTTAAACTAAAATTATACATTTATATTAAAAGCATTCACTTTGAGTTATACCAGCCACATTGTGTGTCATATTTATGTGAGGTCGATTCCCATTCATAACACATGAATTATGGATTTCTTTTATAAATTTTCCTGAAAATATGAGCTCATTTTCTCAGTTTGGATATGTGATGTTCATTTTAGATTAAAATGACACTTTTAATGTGAAAACACACACATTAAGTCATATAGGGCATATTGTCTATCTAATTTATGTGTGTTTAATTCTGATATGTAAAAAATAAAATATATATCATTTGTCTAAATTACTAACACAATGTACGATTTTTTTCTTGGTTTTAGAAATGTGGTGTCGGTTATAAACTAAAATGATGCTTTTATATTGAAAACATTAACTTTGAGTAATATTAGTCACATCGTGTTTCAGATTTATACATAGTCAATTTCTATACATCACACATGAATTATAGTTTTTTTAAAGTTTGGGGCCAAAGCCTCAATTTATTATTAAAGTAAATCAAAGAACTCTTTTAAATGGGTAGAGGGAGACACATTACATAGCCCGAATTCCCAATGGGCATGTATCCCATTACATAGCCTGTAGGCCCAAATCTTTTGCCCAAGGCCCATTCTGTGAATAGTACTGCTATAGTACCCACCTGCTACAGTACCGCAGAGTACTTGCCGCTGTTGTCGTGCCCTTCCGCCGCTACAATGTCTTCTAGCAGCTATAGTACCCATCGTTGCTACATTATCTCCACTGCTACAATACCACTACAGTACCGCTACAGTGCTCTATGCCCAATGGGTTTAGAACACCCATTTTTCATGTAGAATTATGGGGTGGTTACCACTAATTCAAACCCCAACTACACACATAAATTATGGATAATTATTCTAAAGTTTCAATATAATCCAATATAATTTTCTTGGTTTTGGCTATGTGAAACACATTTTAGACTAAAATGACATGTAGAGATCAACTAACCTATAAACATTTTCAACATCCATCCCCAATTAAACTTCCTTTATAGTTAATTCCTTATTTAAACTTTGATAATTGGATCAGTATATGGGTGAGGCATATCTATTAGTTTTTATAGAATCTTTCATTATCATGTATTTGGTTGAATCAAACATGAAAGTAAAGGAATCCACCATGGAGGTGGAAGTGATTGTAATAGGGCCTACACCATTTTTACAAACTCATCAAAATAAAAAAAAGACACAAGAAAAAAATGATGAGTCCATGAGAATGGAAGTACCTTCCCCGTATAAGGATCATTGATATCAAAACACTTTCATAAAATAGAAGAAGGTTGTCATTGAAGCCTCTCCCTTTTTGGGAAAGGAATATTTATGCATAAATCTTTCACCTTGTCAACCTGTATTTCTTGGACACAAGGGAACACCAAATTAAATTAGGTACTAAAGAAATAAAAAAAAGGCACAAAACATTCTTAAAATGAAGAAAAAAGACCCTAAGGAACACACTATTATACTATAAGGGGTGAACTTCATCCCAGTTGTTGGTAATATTTCTTCTGATTTTTTAGTAAAAGGATCCATGACCCATTTCCATCTCACCATTATATTAGTTTTGACCTCAAATTCCAATAAATCATGAGCACAAACAGCTTCATACATGTTACTAGATCTTCCAGAATCCGTAGATCATAACACTTCATGATATATATCCTTAAGAAACATCTCAAATATTTCTTGCTTTACAAGGTCATCACCAAACATTTTATTGTTTCTAAAAACTCATTCTATAGTGACCCAATCCTTTTACACATTTTATTCCATAATTTTAAATATAAAATCCATTAATTACAACCTAATGATCATGTGGCCAAGTGTATTTGTAAGACTAGGTACATAAAACATTAGAATAAAATAGGACTTAAGATCTTTTTTTATTTTCCTTAGTGAGATCTTAAATATCTTTTAGCCCCTAAAACTGCATAGTATAACCTAGGGAATACATAAAATATAGGGGTGATATAAAATCACAATAATGGAATAACATGATTAAGAAATATAAAATGTGATTTAAAAGTATATAATAATATCATAAAATAAAAGGCTCGTGAGTTAATAATATGGCGGCATAACATAATGAAAATGGAATCATAAGATCAAGGTGTCATTGTAAATATGTTACAAACATTTATCATGACATAAATATGAGTCAAGTATAACTACCAAGAAAATATCACATGGTGGACAAAGGCCCATAATGGATTTGGATTACTCTTTAATCTCATACATAACGTCTCATGAGATTAAAGATTTACCTAATTCATTGGAGTAGTATCTGGTCACACCCATCATAACATGTTCATGTTTATGTGTTCCGCCAATGTAAATAAATCATAATTCAAAAACATAATAATTATCCATGGAAATAAATTGGTTGCATAATCTTGCCTCATATCATAATCAAATAAAATTTTATAATGGATGCATTTGAGAGATAAAAAAGAGACATGTATTACACCATAAGAGGAATGGAGAATAATCTAATTATATATGTGAGAGAAATTTATACATAATTCATAAGTAACCTATAATATCAAATTTTTTCATCTTTGATGAAAATTTCTTAAAAATATTACATGGAATATTTCTTGGGGAAAATATAATTTCAACTTTGAAATCACTTCTTTGAAATATAAAAAATGTAAAAAATATTATAGGAAACATTGTATTTGAAAAGAAAAATAGAAATTTATAAATTAATCTATAAAGTATTTATTATTCATGATGTTAGGATATTTCATTCAAACTATACAAGTTAAAAAAATATTCCTTTGTAAAAATTAAAAAATCTCCTTATTCAGAAAGTGATAAGAATATTTCTTTTAAAGAATATTTTAAAAGTCAAAAATTGGTAAAAATGAAGTTAATAAATAATTTTATAATATTAAAATATTATTTAAAACATTTTAAGTAAAATGTAGATATGTAATAAAATTAATTTTTGATAAAAAAGAGAAATAAAGTTATATTTTATTAAAAACATTTTTCTCAACCATTTTAAGTACTAAAGAGAACAAAATTATATTATTACATGAAAATTTCATGAATAACTATATAAGAATAAAATTATTTTATTTTATTAGATAATTATCAAATAATTTCCTATAATTTAAATTCAAGAATAAATAATATCAATTAAAATAATATTCAAACATAAACCCTTACCGCTTTGGTAACATTTAAATCATAACTCCCATGAATTAAGTAAATTGATTGTAAAATTGAATATAATTAAGTATTAATGATTCATGATATAATATGTAAATAGTAATTATATATACAATTTAAAATAAATTAGGTGGATAAAATAACATGTGTCTCAAGGAAGGATTGTTTTAGACGAAACCCTTTCCTCGAGTCTAAACATTTTCATGTATGTCTTTTATCTCCTATATAATAAACTTATATAAATTATTTGTTTTCTTAAGAAAATTTTATAGGTTTTACCCCTTATAATTTAAATATTTACTTCATTAATTTTAATGACATATTTAATTACTTGATCAGTTATGTTTACGACAGGTGTTTTGAGGACATTCAGTTTATAAATTCAAAACGGCATCGGTGTGGTGAATGTGGTCAAAGGGGTCATTGATCCGTATTCTATAGAATAATAATCATTGAAAAATTATAATTTTTATAAATAAATGAAAATTTTAAAAAAATAATAATGAATTGTGATTATTATTAATGAACTATGTTATAATCATGGAGACGGTAGGTTGTTTATATGCATGTGTAATGTTTCAATTTTTCAACGATCATGATAGAAATAAGGTAATTGTTATTTTATATTTAAATAATGATAATTATATTATAAATATAATGATATTTATTTCAAATTCACTTACATATACTATCCATGTGATATGGTAATAAAAAATGAATCACTTCATTTCGTGAGGCGATAGTTTGTTGTACACATGAATCACATTATCATTTTACAATGGATGGTTAGGTAAGAAAGCGTATCATATATTAATTTTAAAAAATTATAAATATTTAATTAATATCATATATGAACATTAAATACATCATCCTAAATATTCATGACATGCGATGATGGAAAATTAATTACATCAGTTCGCGAGGTGGTGGTCCATCGTACACACAAACGATGGTTTTATTTCCCATTTGATGGAAGAGGAGATTGATATAGGTTATTTTATTAACATAAATCATTATATGGTAGATACTAATTTTATTATATAATCATGATTTAATAATATTTTAGTGATGTGGAATAATAAATAAAACAAAGATGCTCAATTAGGAACGATACCTCTTCTTTGGACCACCTCTTTAATTATACTTAAAGCCTCCCTAAATTTTATTTCTGGTCAAACCAAGGAATATAAGACATGGGAATGGAAGTAAGGAAGGTATTTGAGAAGCTTTTTTCTAAATAAAAAATATTTTTAAGTATGTAAATGAGAGGATAGGAGGTTCTCTTTTATAAGTGGGTGAGAGTAGCATTTTTGTAAATACCCAGAACTATTCAATAATGGGAAGTTTCTCTCAATCCAGGTGCCTCAAAAAATGATAAATATCAAAAATTAAAAAATAAATATGTTTTAAACATTTTATTCCATTTACCTCTAAGGTTACTCACTTTTATCATTTTAGTTTTTCACCAAGAAAATTAGTTTTTTTACTATTTTTACTATTCATTATGACTAAAAATTAAGTTAAAAATACTAAATAATATTAATTAAATTTATTAAAAATATGGAATACATTTTATTAGATTAAAATTACATAATTGGTAGAATAAAATTTAAAATTAAACACACAAATTGTGTTGAAAAATGGTTTTTTACAAGATATGTATTTTCCAGCAGTAGATGATCTTATATTAACTCTATGACTGAAAATAATAATTATATAAATTAAAATTAATATAAATATTTGTATTATATATTAATTAAATTTAAATATTTCATTATGAGGGGTTATTTCAATAAATTAAAATAGATAAACATTATGCACTTAAAAACAGTTTACAGAAAACCGTGTTTTTAAGCATAAAAATAAACTTATAAATAAATCGTGAAAATTAATTATTAAAATTAAACTAATTAGATTAATATAAATAAAATGTTTTGTATTTAACTTTAATACCAAATATAAAATATAATGGGACATTTAAATTTCTTGATTTATTGAAAAGAAATGATAGTATTTGAAAAATCGATAATTTTCACTATTCACTGAAAAAAGTCAAAAAATTCATAAAAACCCCAAAATTTCAACCAAATTTAATTTTAATATTATTAATTAAAAAATTACTTTCATTTTATAAAAAAATTATTAAATTTTCATAAATTAATTAAAATATTTTCTCACAAAAATCAATAAAAATCATTTTTGAAGTGTTTTTTAGAATAAAATGTCTTTATTATAGATGAAGTGATTATTTATTAAGAATTTATCAATACATTTTTATTGATTAGTAACTTTATATTAATTTACAAAAAAAATCCTATTCATATCACTAATTTTAACATCTTGGTTGCAACAATTATACTTTAAAAAATATTATTTTAATAGTATATTATGGTTAGTTTAATCATAGTGTTGTGTGTTGTGTACTCTATTAAACATAGTTTTCTTTTAAAATCTTTGGGTGTTAAATAACACCCCCTTAAATATATTTCATCCACACAATTTTGAAATTTTTTTCAGTAATCAATGGTTTGAAATTCAATATTTCCTTTGTGGAAGACCCATATTGTAAAAAGGGATAGTAAAACATCAATTTAAAAAGAGGGAAAGGGAAGTATGAAGGGTGTATTAAATAAAAAAAATATAGGTTTACACATAATTATAATATTATAATGAAGTTAAAATGTGTATTTATAAAGAATATCCATTTAAGAGATAATGTTATGCCTTTATTTAAGATATAAGAGACTATCGATTTATCAAAAATGAATAAAATTTTTATTTCAAGATCCTTTTTCCAAAATTTGAGGGATCTTTTAACAATATATAATAATAAAATAAGTAAATATACTTACTTGAAAAGTATAATTTCATCCTTTAATAATTTTTCATCACACTCTCATCTGTTTCTCCAAATGATGAGTATTCAAGATGAATTTTGTTATGCCAGAAGCTCTAAAATTAACTTCTAATATATCACATGACTCCATAAAATGAAATTAATATATTCCTCTTGTAATTATTCATTAGAAAAAAATGGTTGTAAAAATGTAATATAATTTCCAAAATTAATACACCTTCATATTAATCTCAAAATCCAATGTTTAACATAAATCATTCCATAACCAAATAATACTACATCCTAAATAACCTCAACATTCAAGGATTTAATTTGTTCTTCCAAAATAATATTTCATGTCAAATAAAATTGTATACATGAGGTTTACATATACCTCAACCTAATGAAACATTCCGCAACATACCATTAATCGTCTCAAAATCCTACAAAAATCAAAAATGTTGATCCTAAAATATATTTCCCAAAATCAACATAATATTTATCCATAAAATTTATTAAGTAAAAAAAAATTTATATTAACCATTACATCATGTAATATCAGCCTTTGGTTATAGGTTCAAGCCTTATAGCCTTTCCAAATGGGATGGGTTTTCACTCGGCTTATGGGTTGTCCTATTTATAAAACTATAAAAAATAAATGTGATAATCATATTCATAATCCAACTTGATCCTATAATATTCTCAAGAATATGATGAAATTTAAAATTAATATTATTCATTAAATCACTTTCTTTTTCACCTCTAATGTTTTCTATCCAATTCATTCTTTTCTACAAAATCAAATAATTTTAATTGACTATAATTAAATTAACATCAAGAACATATTAAACATTATCTTTTCCCCAATCATGTATTTTTACATAAAATATAAACTTAACATTAAAAAAAATTTCTAGGTCATTTTTACCATTCAAAATATTCTTTCAAATAATTAAATAAAAAATACATTCAGACAATCCTTATAAGTTTCATAATTTTTATAACCAGAATACCATTGATAAAAATAATTCAATAACATGATTCTCGAGTTCCAGTACATAACACTTCTATCATTATACTTAAATGATTATCCTAATATATTCCCTTATAAATTAATCCCTATATTTGGGAATTGAATCAAATAATGACCAAGTTCCCCAAATCTACAACATTAAACTGTTAGTGGTTCCTTAGTATGAACTTTATTTCCTTGTGTCTTGTTAACTAGACTCTTCATTTTTATTTGGAAATTAGCTGCTTTGTGCCCTCCTTTTCCACACATAAATAATCTTCCACTTCTTTTAATACATTTCCCATTGTGACTCTTCCAACATTTTTTACATTTAGTGAATTGAATATTCTTTTATTTATCACCTTTAACACTTTATCTTCCATGATATGTCATCCTTATATTCTTTGTTATGTATATAAATTCAAATATGTTCGTGTTTTTAATAATTATTTAAGATAGCTCATTTGAAATGATCATAATATATCTAACTTCTATTCCCATTAGGTTAGGTATCTTTTTAGGTAAATTATTGCATTTCACATCATATTGGTTGTTGTCATGATTTCTCATATTTTTCACCACTAACTAAAAGGATAAAAGAGACAATATGAGAATAGACTAATATACAAAAAGGCAAACTTATATAACTAAAAGGAATAAATTATAACTGATAAGTATATACAAATGTATGAGTCCCTAGGTTTCAATCAAGGTTATCCATGGTAATTTTTCAAATTAGGTTTTCTAACCTAATAATTTGTTGGATTCCCTGAGAATTTTTCATAAAGATTTTGTGAATCTCCAAAACATATCCCCTATGACTGTCAGAATAGGTGTGCAGTAAGGCCCTACTATGACCTTTCCCAATGGGGCCGATGTTTTAACTATCCTAATACAACTCTAATAGGCCAATGACTGGAGACTAGCATCGAGTAGGGGTATCACTCACATGGTACGAGTCAGCCTTAGGGACATATCAGTTTCCATGCAGACTATGCAGGCCCGACTGGCATGGGATTTTATGGTTGGGAAATCAATGTGGGTCAAAACTCTTAGAACTAAATATGGAAGGTATTTGGAGGATTGGGACAATAGAAAATTGGATAAGTTAAGGATGACTATGGCGTTTCATCTAGAAATCCTTCAGGAGTCTTCTCGTTTGGTTGTGGGATGAGGAGAGATTAATTTGTAGAGAGAAAAGTGGGATGGGTAGAAACTATTTTTCCCATACTATCATGGGCTAGATATGTTGGTAAGATAGGATAGTCACTATCCTAGATTACTTGAAGCCATTCTAATCCCAAAATAGATGGAACCTTTCAATGAAGTTGTGTTTACTAAAGAGGATGATCGATTTTGTTTCAAAGAGTCAATATCAGGGTATTTTAATGGTCTTTATTATCATGGTTTGATCTGTTATGGAGGGGATAGAGATGAGTGGGGAACATGATTATAGTTTAAGGAGGTACCCATGAAAATGTTTTTTCTGTTTTGGAGTGATCGGAACCAATATTTCCCTATGGAGAAAAATATCCAAAAGAAAGGAATTTAGTGGGACTCTCGATGCTTCTTTTTCTCTAATCTTCAGGCGAATATGGTGACTCGCCAATTTATAAGGAGATAATGGGTTTTCCATCTATGGTCTTGCATGGATAAATGGGTTAGATATGTTGGAACATTATCATTCATGCAGAAGTTATTTGTGAGCTAGTTTTTGGGTTCGGATTAGCATGAGATACAGACTAAGATCTGTTATATCGTTATTACTGTAAATTTTAGGACACTGTGGGAGGATCTAAATAAGGCTCGTACAAAAGGGAATACAATGGTTTTTCTGCTTTAGGTGTGCCAGAAGGATTTTCTACATGAATTAAGTTCACTGGTTAAGGGTGGTCAATAGTCCCTTCCTCTTTTCAACCTCCTGAATAGACCAGTTTCCCAATTGAGATCCCAGGGTTGTTGGGTTAGATGGAATCCCCCATTGAATAGATTTAAACTTAATGTCGATGGATCATTTATGGATGGTTAGATTCATGGGGGGTATGATTTGGGATAGGAATGGTTCAGTTTTATTATCTTTCAGCAGTTTTCATGGGTTGGGGAGTTAGTGGGGTGGGGAAGTAAGAGCACTACATACAGGTGTCATGCTTTTCAAAAGGTCCTCATTGGTGTTATCATAAGTGGAATCAGACTCTGAGGTGTTGATTTGGTACTTTCAGGTTAAATTTGAATCACCTTGGCTTTTGACTTACCTTATACATTGTTTCACCTTGGAGATCGCTAATGGATGTTATGTTAAGCATATCCAAAGTGGGAAAATTTTCTATAGATGCACTTTCATGGGGGAGTAGACCTGAGGAACCCCTATTGGTATTCTTCAATGTGGGGTCATTACCTCAGGAATGCAATGGTTTTGTCCTAGGTGATTCCCTTGGGCTCTATCACTTTAGACCTCATTGATTGCTTGTCATAGTGGAAGGGTTTTCTTCCCTCATTTGAATAATAAAATAAAAACCCAACTATCGTCATCGTAAAAAAATGATAACCATGAATTTATGCATCTAAATCCCACCATCAGAGTACAACCACAAGTACTATAAAGAAAAAATATCTAAATATAATCCCACCATAAATAATCTGAAAACAAGCCTAACCTAAAAATATAGAAGGGGGATATTTTCAATGAAACCATAAAAACACACCTCAGTTTGATCAGATCACTAATATTCTACTAGTCCTAATCCCACTAGGACTCCATCAAAAGGTTTATCATCTAAATGATACACAACATGTGTGGGAATGCCCATATTGGGGTGAGTATACCAATACCGAGTAGGAAACCTCGAAATCACTAAACATATAGCATCAATAATAACAGTCATATAATCATAGGTATGCTTCTAGAGAACATATAACAAGAAGATCCAGATATACTTACAAAGACACACAGTATCAAGGTAAGTCACAACTATAATTCTAGCCTAGTATTTATGCTTTAATATTCCACATAGTACTCATCCATGAGAACACACTCTAAGTATCAAATAGAAGTCATGGCATCTATCTGAGATGTCATGCTCATCGAGTCTTTCCATAAGATGAACATAATGGAAGTCTGAATAGAATGATACAAAGATGAGGATCACACCCAAGTCCATGAGGTATATTAACAACTCAATCTTGAATAACCCACTAATTAGAGTATTGGCACCCATATAGTGTTGGTCATGACAACACCCAGAACACAACCTAAGGAAGATAATAGAAAAATGGAATGAACCCTAATGAAAATTGTTTAATCTAAAGAGGAAAATGGATATAAACCTTATTTTAAAGAGTACAAATTAGGTATTAGTAGTTCATGTTGTGTCTCGAAGACACCAGATCCTACCCATATATCAAATCCCATGCATGTGTCCATGTTTGTGCCTGAGTACACAGCATGTCTGAGTCTGTGTACTCTTAGTTGTGTTTGTCTCTAGCTAGTTGTGTCTATTTATATCTATTTTTTCTCATGACCATACTTGTGTACCTTACTAGATACATGTAGATCTTATAAGTAAAGTCACATGTCATGTGGAAGGGGTCACATGTCGTGTGATATTTAATTTTTTTGGAAATCCAAGTGCCACACAGGGGGTCCTACACGGCGTGTAACACTGAAATACACACTGTGTAACATACAATTTTTCATAATTTTTCAGAATCCTAGATCTAGTTACCAAAACATCATCCTCTCCTCCATCCATCAATCTATCCATTTATCTCACCAGAATTCAAGGAACATAACCAGCCATGCCTCGTTGTCACCATTCGCTAGAATCTAACCTTCAAACTCATAGGAAAAACGAATTTTGTTGGTCCTTGTCTCCATTTAATTCCCTAATTGAACCGGGGATCTCAAATCCATCCTCAATCTATCATCTTCATCGTCACATCTCAATACCATCATCAATCAGAACTGAAATCTATGATATTAATTTATTGCGCCAAGAAATGGGTTCTCAACAATTGATTTCCCAGTATTTTGTCGAACTATTAGTCAAAATGAATGTTTTTAATGAATGAATGAAGAAGGGTGGGAGAAAAATAAGAAGCACACAAACTAGGAATAAAAAATGGCAATGTTTGGGTTATCCTCAATCTATTTTCGTTATAATTGTGAATGAAGAACCATAGAGAATAAACAATTATCCCAATAATCCCCATATATAATCTCATACCCACAATAAAAATGATCCATGAATCAGTTTTTTTTATCGATAGATTCATTTTTATCATAAAAATAAAAAAAGGAATGAATCCAAATAAAAAAATATCCTACATTGATTTGGATCAATAGATGGTGAATTAAAATTTTGTGTTGTCATTAGTGAGATCCACGAGTTCTGTCGCACACCGATTGAGGATCCATGATCTAATCATCTCCCTGCAATGGAAGCTCCTTCAATACTCTCCAATGGGACCTATAAGTTTTTTAGGTTATGCGGTTAACCCAAAAAAATTCCATAATAGCATATATATAGAAAAAAACATAGATCATGGTGATTAATTAAATAAATTTATTTAATTTATTTATTTATTTAGATGTCCACCCACGACTGTGCCCAAATAGAACATCCAACACATTACAAGGTTATATCATGTTTGGGGTAAAAAACACACTCTGATCTCAACTGTGGCCTCATATTTTTGATATAAGCGGCTGTCTAGAAGTTATTCCACTATTTTAGGAAAAAAAATTGTGTGTGATATTAATATATATATTATATTGCAAAAAATAATTTTGGTCACACCATACCTCATAATCTCATGTAGTCTCAGTTTATAACTCTAAAATAATCTATACAATATTGAAAAACAATACATGGAAAAATTTGAGTCATTACATTCTCCCTACCTTGGGTTGTAAATCCAAAAAAAGATACACAAAGAGATGTGGTTACTGAACATGAATATGGGTCTCCCACTCATTGGTACTCTCCTGAAGATTCTTGTGGTACCACTGGACATGTAGTAGGGTAATTGATCAACCATAAAGGATCCTCTCATATCCATCCTCTATCTCTAAAAGATACTTAGTAAAGGTAGATTCATCCTCAATATCTAGCTTACCTCAGACGATAATATGTGATAGATCATGCACATACCTCCTCAGCTGTGACATGTGGAATACACCATATACACGGTCTAACTAAAGTGAAAGGGATAAGTTGTATGTCACATTACCAACTCTATGTAGTGTCTAAAAAGGGATAATGAATCTCATAGATAGATTTCAATCCTACCCAAATCTCTACAATCCATGTCAAGGTGAGACCCTCAAGAAAACATGGACTCCATCCTCAAACTCCAAAGGCCTTTATAATCTATCTGCATAAGACTTATGACATATATATGTAATCCTCATATACTCCTAGTTTATCTTCACCTTCTATGTAGTATCTCTCAACAATTCTGGTCTCTTAAGTGCTGACTTTCCAAGATCAGTCTAGCATAGTATTGACCTACATGGTCACCTATACAGAGCCACAAATGGTTTCATACCAATGGTATAATGGTAGATATTGTTGTTTATAAACTTCACCAATGGTAGGTGATCCACCCAACTTTGGTCAAACACTAACCTGAAATCCCACATCTTGTCCTCTAAGACATGAATTGTTTGATTACTTCGACCATCGATATGGGGGGTGAAAATCCATACCCAATCATAACTGAGTCCCAAAATCCTCCTATAATCCCTTGCATAATCAAGGTTTTAATTGAGAATCACGATCATAAATAATAATCGAGGGGACTCCATGTAGTTGTACTATCTCCTACACATAGAGGAATCTCAAGATATCAATTTAAATCTACTCTCAAATAGATGGAAAGTGGGATGAATTATTGATCCAATCTATGATCACCTAGATAGCATCGTGTCCCCTTGATGTACATGATAACCCTATCACTAAGTCAATGGATATCTCATCCCACTTCCACTAGGGTACCTTAAAGAGTTTATTTAAAACCATTGGAACCTAGTTCTCATCCTTCACTTTTTGACAAGTAATGCATCGAGACACAAACTTTGAAACTCCCTTCTTTATCCTTGACCACCAAAACTGACATTGGAGGTCATGGTACATATTCTCAATGCCTGAATGTACCACTAAGTGAGATGTATGAAACTCTCTCAAAACCTCTACCCATAATGTCACTGGTAACATCACGCATCCTATGAAAATAATGACATGCTCCCCACTCTCATAAAATCCATCAGGAGCATTTTTAGTGGATATCTAAGTATGTAGGGTCTCAAAGTCAGTATCCCCAAGTTGTGCCTCCTTGACTCACTATAAAATAAAAGGGGTAAAAACTATAAACTAAAGGTAAGCTACTCCATCCCCATCTATAAAGGATATCTTCAAGGAGGTAAACTTCATAGACAACTCACTTAGAAACTGTGAACAAGATCTTCTTCTACTATGTTCCCCTTCCTAGGAATATAGAAAATATATAAGTCATAATCCTAGAGTAAATATATCCATCACCTCTATATCAAGTTAATATTCTTCTAAGGGAAGATATAATTAAGAATCTTTTGGTTAGAATAGATGATAAACCACTCACCCATCAGGTAGTGTCACCGCATATTTAGTGTGAAGACTACTACTACAAAATCAAGATCATGGGTCTCATAGTTCTGCTCATGTGGTCCCAACTGATGTGAACCATGGAAAATCATCACCTGTCTCTACATTAGAACACAAGCAATCCTTGTACCTAATTCATCACAGAACACTACGTACTCAACACCCTCCTCTAGTAATCTCAATATTGGATTACTCATCAATCTATGCCTCAATTCCTAAAAATCTTTTAGGCACCTCTCTATCCACAAAAGGCTTCCCCTTTCTAGTCAAAGATGTCAATGGAGATAATATCTTGGAGAAATCTGGTATGAATATCCAATAGTATCCTACCAACCCAATGAAGCTCCACACCTCTATCATGCTCTTATGTGGCTCCCATGCTATCATTGCCTTGACCTTTGATGATTTCACTTCTACATCACATGATAATATAACATGTCCCAGAAAGTGGACCTCCTGAATCAAAGAATGGAACTTCAAGAGATTCCTATAAAGATAGTGCTATTGAAGTATGTCCATAACCATCCTCATGTGTCTTATGTTCTCCTTATTGGACACCAACTACAATAGAAAATCATCAATAAAGACTACCACTTACTGGTAGAAGAATGGATAAAATATCTAATTTGTGAGTCGCATGAATACTTATGGGTCAATCTTCATGATGAAGGGAATCACCAAGTACTCATAGTGACTGTAACAATATTGTAATTTCGTTTTTGGTGTATATCCATCTCACAAATGCAATTAGTGATAGCCTGATCTGAGGTCAATATTTTATAACCATTTTACCTCTCTTAATTGATCAAATAGTGAATTGATCCTTGGTAGTGGATACTTTTTCTTTACAGTCACCTGGTTTAGGTGATGATAGTCTGCACACAACCTCAAGCTCGCATCTACCTTCTTGGTGAAAAATACTGGGTCTGCCCAAAGTGAAACATTGGGTCTAACAAATCCGTTCCTTTGTAAGTCCTCAAACTACACCCTATGCTCACAAATCTATGTAGGATCCATCTGATATACTAGCATAGATATTAGATTCGAACCAGGGTGTAGATAAATGCATATGTTTATCTCCTGGTGAAGCGGTAAGCCTAGAAAATCTTCAATAAATATGTTCTCATACTCCACCCACACTATTGGAAACTGGAAACTCATCGCATCCATTGCACCAAGTATCATGTTATCCAACTGATTAGTGATCAGATAAACCCTCCTATGAATGAGTGCATCCTATTCTATATGGGTTTCCATTTCACCCACAAAGAAAAACCTCATTCCATCACTGCGAACACACCGCATCCTCTGCCTAAAATAGTCTATCTGGGCATGAACTATAGATAACTGGTTCATACCTAAGATGAAGTCATAAGGACTCATCACTACTACAAAGAGACCCTAGATGAAACTCTCACCTATAATAGTTGGGTCACATTGTTAGAAAAAGTGTGTGATCACTAAGTCACCTCCAATGGGAGTCTCGAAGCATAAGGTTCAAGCAAAGGGATCAACTGTAATCTCTAGGTATCGAACCAGATACGTGAAAATAAATGAATGAATTAAACTTATGTCTATCATTAATATAGATAAGGTAGAAAAGTCATATATCATACCTCATATCATCCCCGGAGCCTTTGGGTCATAAGCCTTGACCACCTGTAGCTGCCCCCACCCATGTCCCCCAGCACCCTGAGCTAGGCATGGAAAACTTGGGGGTGGTGGTGCTAATAGGTCAAAATGTATACCACATCCAATTACTCTCCCAGCACCTTTTCCATGTCTTCCACCCTATGGAATTGCCTTGTAATGACCCAAACTTTTGTCAAAGTAATTTCTCCCTTCTTGTATTAATGTCATAATTAATCACATTAGAAAAACACATTGACACATCATGCTTAAATGAACTACTATGTGACCTTTAAACATAAATTTTCCACTTCTATGTTTTGAATTTTGAAAATATGACATACACGGTTGTTATTCGTAAGATGTTTGGAGTCTGATACGAAAATCCTAATTTTTGGTGAATAGTAACCTACCCTTATGAATAGTAACCTACCCTTATAAAAATTAATATGAAACTTATGAATAGTAAATCATCCAAAATAATAGCAACTTCACCTATGAATATATAAATAATTAATAATAATTAATTAATTAATTTAAAATAAAATTTATTTTCTCAAAATTTGTTCATAAATTAACAATCCTATGTGTTCTGGTTTTAAGATAAGTTTATAGGATCTTCGGTAATTTTTAAAAGCATTAGAAAAATTAGTTTTTATTTTAAAATAATTATTTTTTAAGTAAATTATAATTTTAATTAAAAATAAATTAATCATATTTATAAAATTAATTTTGAAAAATGGAGTTCATTTTTGGATTCGACACATCGAAACGTGGTTAGGGTGAATTTTTGGTATTTTTCTGAAATGATTGAATTTTTATGAATAGTGAAATACTATAATTTCCAAAATAAGATAAATTAAATAATTATAGAGTCATGGATGATGTTCTACTAATGTAATCCCAATTGGTTCAAACTCACATGCACCTATTACTATTCTTGGTCATATAATCATCACTATTTCTTGTCTTGTGGAGAAATAATAAATTGATGAATATAATATTGAGAAAACCTCTCTCCCCTCAATTATAAATACCACCCCGCACACCCTCATTTCTTCAAACTTCTCAAGATTAAATCCTCATCCAAATTCTACCCAATGATCTTCCATATCCTCTCCCCCACATCCATAAGATCTTGGTCTCATCAAAATACCAAGCCTATGTTCTTTAAGGAGGATCAAAAGATGATGATTCAAGAGGTAATAACTCTCTCTCTCTTTTCATTCAATTTCCTTTCAAATTTCATTTCTCTTCTTCTGTTATCCTCAAATTATCTTATCCAAGTGTCAAGATAAATTCAGTATTATTGATATAATGTTATTATATCGTGTTAATGTAATATTATTCATTATACTCCTCCCTCTCTCTCTCTTTGTTTTTAAAAATGAAATTGTTTCCCGTGATGTTTTAATTTACCTACATCATCGGTGATGCACTTAAATTTTCCTTAAAATCATTAATGGGTATCAATGAAACCATTAAATGTTTGAAAAAATATTTTATTATTTATTTTTTAACCCCTTTAATGTTCTATATACAACTTTTATTCATAATACTAATTGATAAAACAAAACATGTTTGTTGTGATCTAAAAACTGCCCAATTTAACCTAAAACTATCATCATTAAATTTTAACTAATGATTCAACCATATGGTATATAAAATAATTAATTATAAGATCATTTAAAATACTATAATATCATTAATAAAATTTAATATCATTTCTGTATGTTTATCCATGTTCTACATGAACTTCCATTCATGTGTACAAGTGAACCGTTCATGAAAACTAAGAAACAGAACACTTCCAAACAATGGATTTAAAATCTATAACTCATCCAAAGGTACATAAAAGAACTTAATGAAACCATAATGAACTATACTCAGGTATAAAATGTTTTTGGATATCTAATTAATTAATATAATGTCATTATACATGACAATAAAGTGAACAAAGTGTTCAGATACAAGGTCGGGGGACATTCAAGAACCCAACTTTCTTTCTTCGGATTCTCCCTATTTCACTGCATTTTCAGTATGTTTACTCCTTAAAAATAATTTTTTCAGAATTATATTACCCTTTCTTGAATATAAATGTTTTTCACTTGAGTTAATGTCAAGAAAAAAATTTTCCAAAAGAACTCTTCTTTCAAAAACACACCTTTTACTTCTCACTCAAGGTTGGTGGTTCTTGTATCAAGTATGTCATTCCCTATTTCTATTGGGAACCCAATGTTTATGAATTTTTTCTTATGAGATGAAACCCATTCCATTACAAGGTTTATTTATTTTCATTATTGATATATGTTCTTTGTGGTATGCATTATAATGAAAATGTTATGATGTGATGGGTGCACCCTGAATTATATAGCACAATATGAATGTTTGAATGTGACGAGAACCCCCGGAATTATGCAGTGCTCCAATGCATTGGGTAATGTGATTAATATCATGAGTTAAAGTAAAACGATATGTGAACATGATGATTTATTTTTTAACAATTATGTGTGGTACATAACCACTAAGACATGAGGTTTCAATTTTATGCATTTCCACATTCCAAGTCTTTTCTTAATGTTTCCTCTCAAGATTATGATCATATGAATATGTTATGATGATAATGATTATTCTCACCCCATGTTACATTGTTTCATGTTATTATTTATCCTCTTAATGGGATTTTATCTCACCCCTTTTTGATGTATATCCTTAGGTGACTACTTGTACTACGAGGAAGTCAAGAGCTAATAACAAGCTAGAGAAGAAGGAATTAAATAAATTTTTTTGTTTTATGTTGTAAAATTTATGTATGGTCTTAGTTTTCCTGACCAATAAACCTTGGGATCCTCAATGTGTAATAATTTTTATGTTGTTTATAATTAAAATTTTGTAAAATTAAGGTAATAAAATTAAGGTTACTATAGTTGGTATCGAAGGATGGTCTAGTTTTTTTGGACATTAGGAATAAAGAACTTTAGTAAGAACCTTAAGGATGATACTAAGTATAAGAAAACACCAATATATTTTTTTAAGTTTAGAGTAAGTGGTTTATTGAAAAAATAAATCCCTATCTAGATATAAATAGGTAGAGGTGGCTCTATCATAGATGTATCTAGGAGTAAAACTTGAAAACACCGCGTTGAGGTAGACTTGAACAGGAACTTGTGCATGACAATGGTTCTTGTTGCACTCTTAATTTGACTCTCCCAGGGGATATTATTTGGTAAATTCAGGAGATTGGTGCAAACCATTGTTAAGGGAATAAAAAAATTCCATAATAATATAAGTTAAGGATAACCTATATTGAATCATAGGGAATCAAAAGTTAGGATATACTTATCCTTTACAAGTTTATCCTCTTATGTTTAATGTTTCCTTTTTATGATAAATAGCTAAGTATTGAATCGTGATAATTTTATGTTCTTTTTGATAGTTATGGGAGGTAAATAGAAGAACACATGCCAATAATCAATGTGATTGGGAATGTGAATATTGGACTAATGATATACCAGATATGATAAGAATGGGTGCTCAAAATTTCATGATAGTACTTGCTCAACTGGATGAAGTTTTTAATAATAAATTCATTCATTTGGAACACCATCCTCCTCCAAGGAAATAGAAAGTTGTTGTTAAATCCTTCATATGATAAAGGCCTCCCAAGTTTAGTGGATATTATGATCCCATCCTCATGAAATAGTGGATTAACTAAATTAAATAGATATTCTCTAACATCAAATTCTTAGAATAAGATAAATTTGTACCAATGGTCTATCATTTTAATAGGGGATCCAATAAGTGGTGGATATTAATCAACAATATGAATCCCCAAGAGGAAATTGATTCCATGGATTGGGAGAAATTCATGAAAAAAATCCAATAAATATTTTCCCCAAACCCTTGATCTCAAGATGGAAAGAGAGTTCCTAGAACTCAAGTAAAAGGAAGATGAGTCAATTGACGCATATGAAGAAAACTTTACAAGGCTTGAAAGGTACACCTCTGGATTTTTCATAAACACCAAATTAAAGGTGGGTCACTTCTTTATCAGACTAAAGTTGAGTCTACAAAAATCATTAGTGATTCAAAACTTTGATAGTTATGAAGAGATTGCCTATTATGCCTTCATGGTTTAAATGGATATCAGAAACTCTTAGTGGTATCATGGGCCTTGTGACAAGAAGAGGAAAATGGAATCTAATGTGAGAGGTACCATAAATAAATTCTATTATGGAAAGAAGATTGATTATTCCATGTGTAAAAATTGTGGGAAGAAGCATCCTGGGTACTGTCTAAAGGGAACCAGGAATTGCTTAAAACGTGGAAAGTTGGGACACCTGGCTAAAAATTTCCAAAGGGATATGAAGAATACCACTAATTTGGAAGAAAAAGGAAGGTTTAGATAAATTCTCATTTAGTGGTGCAGTGTTACAACTTCAATGAGCATGTTAATTATGTGAACAGTTTCCCTATGTTGAGGATTGTTAGAGGCAATCAACAACAACATCCAAGGAAAAAATGAAGGGCTTATGTTATCACTACATCTAAGGTGGATACATACAATGATGTGGTGATAGGTATAGTAGTTATTAATTCAAGAATAGAGAATGTACTATTTGATTTTGGTTCTACAGATTCTTTCATATCTTGTATGTTTAGTAGAACTATTCAAACACCACCTCAAAATTTGATGGATAAGTTATCTGTGAGAATAGAGAATGGGGAAATTATTGCATTCATGGTTTATAACTCCTACCCAGTTAAAGTTTGTGGATTGAACCTCCAAGAAAATATTTTCATACTTATTTTATTGGAGTTTGATGCTATCTTGGGTATGGATTGGCTATCTTTATACAATGCCAACATCAACTCTTGGGAAAGGGTGATCAATCTTCACATCCTGAAGCATCCTAAAATTATTTAAAAGTGTAAGGAGGAAGATGAATCTACTTAAGAATTAGTGTATCAAGTGTGGATATTAATTCCTTATGAGCAAGCATGTCTAGCTCAAATTATTGAGACAAATGAAATAATCATGCTTGAAGATATACCCATTGTGACGGATTGTATACAATGATGTATTCCCTAATGAGTTTCCTTGTCTTCCTCCTAATCGAGAGGTTGAGTTCTCAGTTTAACTTATTCCTAGATCTCTGCCTATATCAAAGACACCTCATAGAATGGCCATCATAGAGATGGAAGAGCTGAAGAAGCAGTTACAGTAGAATATGGAGAAGGGTTTTATATGCCTGAGTGCTTCACTATGGGGTGTACTAGTCCTCTTAATCAAGAAGAAGGATGGATCAATGTGCCATGGCATTGATTATCATGAGCTCAATAAAATCATGATAAAGAAGAAGTATCCCCTTCCACTGGTAGATGAATTGTTTGATTAGCTTCATGGGGACAATTATTTCATTAAGGTAGACCTTCAGTCGGGATATCACCAATTAAAGGTGAGGAAAGAATATATTCCCAAGAATACCTTTCAAACGAGGTATAGACACTATGATTTCATAGTGATGCCCTTAGTACTCACTAATGCTCTAGCAATTTTCATGGATTTAATGAATAGAGTCTTTATAGATTACCTTAAAACATATTTGGTAGTCTTTATCGACAATATTTTTATATACTCTAAGAGAAAGGAGGAACATGAAGAGCATTCGAATATTGTGTTAGAGACATTGCGAAGGGAGAAGTTGTATGCAATGTATAGTAAATGTGAGTTCTAGATGGAGGAAGTATCATTCATGGGGCATGTTATCACTAAAAAAGGGATATCTATAGACCCTTCCAAGAAATAGGAAATTGAAAAGTGGCCCAGGCTAACATCTGTAACAGTGATCCACCATTTTTTGGGTCTAGCTGGGTATTATCGATGATTTTTGAAGAACGTCTCATGATTTTCAAACCCAATGAAAAATATGAAATGAAAGGGAGTGAAATTTTTCTAGACTCAAGAATGTGAAGTTTGTTTTAAGTAGTTGAAAAAGAGGCTAATCATTGAGCTACACTGTCACAAAACTGGGCATTCTCAGCGCCACCATTTATCAGCGCTAACGAAAAATCCCTGATAAAGGGGGGGTGCCTTTATTAGCGCTAAAAAAAGAATTGATCAATGTACCCCATTATCAGTGCTTTTTTTAGTGCTGATAAAGTTACCCCATTTAACAACGTTTTTCAGCGCTGATAAAGGTACCCCCTTTAACAGCGCTTTTTTTAGCATTGTTAAAGGGTACCCCTTTATCAGAGCTTTTTTAGTAGCGCTGATGAAGGGGGGTCTTTATCAGCGCTTTTTTTAAAAGCGCTGATAAAGAGTCTGCTTCAAAAAAATCATTAAAAAATATATTAATATTTAAATATATAGATATAGTTATATTGATAAGAATATAATATATATTTTTTAAATATAATTTTACATATATTTTAGATACGTGTAAACATACAGTTACACATAATATATAAGATATTTAGTGAAAATGGCTTATAAAAAATTAAAAAATATAATTTTATTTAATAATTTTCTAATTATTATGGAGTAATAGTTATTTAATAATAATTTGACGACTAAAAAAATAAAAAAAATAAAAAAAGATCCAAAATATGTTGAAAACGCAACTCGAACTTCAAACGGCCATAACTTTTGATATGGGTTTCCATTTGAGCTTTACAGCATATAAAATTAAAGCCTGCGATGAGCTCTACGCGCTATAAATTGAGAAAAAACTTCTATCACATTTTTCAAGGCCAAAAAAATCCCAGAATGCCTCTAAAATTGAGTTTTTAGTTTGGATACCCTGATTTTTTAAAAGTTTTTGGATTTTCAGCCTCATTTAAGGGGGTATTATTGGCTTTTTTTGTGGAGACTAAATTTATTCCAAGGTATTACATTTATATTGATATTTTTTATTTGAAATTTTATTTTTTTTCATAATGCACTATGATTTATATTCAAATATATTACAATATATTCATATTTTTTTTATATTCACACATAAAAATTAATTTTTTAAATAAATAATTAAACATATTTACATATAAAATATATTAGATTTATCTAAATAATAACTAATATCCATTTTATTTAAAATACCAATATATCAATATTTATATACCTATATATTAATCTAACTATATATGTACCTATATAATGTGTGCGTGTTTATTTGTGTGTGTCTATATATTAACAAACTGATATATATATATATATATTCTAACATATGTATATGCATATATATATATATATATAAATATGTATAATTATACTTATATAAACACACACACACACACATATATATATATATATGTTTGTGTGTGTGTGTGTGTTTTATATATGTATTTATTTATACACACACAAAACAAAACATATTTTATAATTGTATTGAAAACTAATCATATAAATATATATTAATATACTAATAAATATATGGATAAAATATATAACAAAATATATATAAATAAATAGATATAACTTAATGTTAATATACAAATATTCAAATAAATATATAACTATAACCATATATGTATATATATATATTAATATAACTATATAAATTTATATTAATACATGAGTAAATATAACTATTTATATATATAAATAGATATATCACTAGTTGGAGTACAATCAAATTAGAGTAGTGGTAAAGGCTTAGCGCGCATGGGGGGAGGTCTTGAGTTCAAAACCTGGTAGAGGCAGGCAGGGGCGCATGCATGGGTGAATTTGGGGGGGGGGATGTAGCGCTGTTAAAAGGGTCTACAATGTGCTCATAAAATGTGGGGCTCATGGATGGGCCTTGCGGGGGAGTTGGTGGGGTAGGGGTGATGATAAATGTGGGGGAAAGCATTGTTAAAATCCCCCTTCGATTTACATTTTTTTTTAATTTTTTTAAAATATTTTAAAAAATGAACTTTTATCAGCGCTAAAAAAAAGCGCTGATAAAAGTGTCCTTTATCGGCGCCTTTTTTTTAGCATTGATGAAAGGCCCCTTTTATCAGTGATTTTTCTTAGGGCTTATAAAAGGGGTCTTTATCAGCGCTGATAAAGTGGACCCCCCCCCCCCATCTTAGTCGGCATTAATAGTGCTTTTTTAGCGTTGTTAAAGGCCTTTTTTAGCGCTGATAAAAGCTGTATTTGTAGTAGTGCTAGTACACACACTCTAAACAAGTGGAGAACTCTTTCTGGTGTAAAATGATACATCAAAGAAGAGAATAGTATGTGTGATGATTCAAAATGATAAAGTGACAGACTATGCCTAAAGGTAGCTGAAAATACATGAACAGAACTACCTGATGCATGATCTAGAGCAAGCAACAATGATTTTTTCCTAGAAAATATAGCGAAACTACCTCTATGGTGAGAAATATGACATATATATTGACCACAAGAGCCTAAAGTATATATTCACACAAAAGGAACTCAACATGCATAAATGGAGATGGTTAGAGATAATCAAGGACTACAATTTCTCTATTCACTATCATTCTGGAAAGGTGAACAAGGTGGTTGATGCTCTAAGAAAAAAATAACCTGATACTCTATCCATGTTATAGATTGAGAAATAACTTGTCTTTTTATAAATGAAAAGGAAGGATCTGGAAATCATAAGGGCATGGGATGCATCCTACCTTTCTCAAATTATTTCGCAACCATCAATCCAAGAGTTGATTAAGGAGGCACAAAGGGATGATATGAAGTTACCAAATAAGGTGAATATAGTAAAGTAAGGGAAGCTACAAGCATTCCATATCAATGATGATGGTGTGATTCGATTTAGAATACAGATTTGTGTGCCTTAATCACCCGGGGTAAAGAATGAGCAATTGGGAAATGTGCATAGCTCCACATTCTCTATCCATCCTGGTAGCACCAAGATGTTCTGAGATCTCTGAGAACACATCTGGTGGGAAAACATGAAGAAGGATATTGTGGAATATATCTCAAGGTTCTTGGTATGTCAGGAAGTTAAAGTAGAGTGAAAAAAGTCCAAAGGTATGATGAAACCATTTCCTATACCCATATAGAAATGAAAGAATATCACTATGGACTTTGTCACGGGTCTCCTGAAGACGTAGAAGGGAAATAATGTGATATGGGTTTTGGTTGACTGACTCACCAAGACTACCCATTTTATCGCAATTCGTGAAGATCTCTTGCTTGAACAACTCAAAAATATATATTTAAAGAAAGTGGTGAGACTACATGGTGTTCCACTCTCGATTGTCTCTGATCATGATCCAATGTTCACATCTAAATTATAGAGGAGTCTTCAATATGCTTTGAGTACTGAATTAAATTTCATCATGGCCTATCATATCTAAATTGATGGTCAATCTAAAAGAACCATTCAGACACTTGAAGACATGATAAGACCCTACTCTTTAGAATTCAAAGGTGGATGGGATTAGCATCTCCCATTGGTTGATTTATCATACAAAAATAGCATAAACTCAATTATTCATATGGATCTATATGAATATTTGTATGGAAATCTATGTAGAACTCCAACCTATTAAGATAAAGTTGGATAAAGAAAGCTACTTGGACCTAATCCTGTTCAAGAGATAACAGAGAAGGTCCAAGTCATCCAGAAACATATCAAATCTTCTCATAGTTAGAAGAAAATTTATGTTGACAATCGTCGAAGGGAATTGGAGTTCGGCGTTGGAGATAAATTATTCCTTCGAATATCACCATGGAAGAGAGTCATACAGTTTGGAATGAAAAGGAAGCTAAGCCCAAGGTGCATTAGCCCCTTTGAGATCCTTGACTACATAGTAGTTTTGGCCTATTATCTTTCACTTCTGTTGAATATGGCTCTAGTTCATGATGTGTTTCATGTATCACTCTTGAGGAAGTACATACCAGATCCATCACATGTCCTAAACTAAGTGGTGCTACAGCTGGAAGAAGATCTTTCTTATGAGGAGAAGCCAGTAAAGATTCTAGAAAAGACAGATAAGGTTTTATGCAACAAGATAACCCACATTTTCAAAGTGTTGTGGAGGAACCATAAATATAAAGAAGCAACATGGAAACCAAAGGATGTGATGAAGGAGAAGTACCCTCACCAGTTTATGTAAAATGAAATTTTGAGGGTGAAATTTCAAAAGGGGGGAAGAATGTATTGACCCAAACTTCTTTTAGTGCAATTTCTACCTTCTTGTAGTAATTCCATAAGAAATCACATTAGAAAAAGACAATGACACATCATGCTTAAATTAACTACTATGTGACCCTTAAACATAAATTTTCCACTTTTGTGTTTTGAATTTCAAAAATATGACATACACTATTGTGATCATTATGATATTTGGAGTATGATAGGAAAAACATAATTTTTGGTGAATAGTATCCTACCCTTATGAATAGTAATCTACTGTTATGAATAGTAATATGACCCTTATAAATAGTAAATCATCTAAAATAATAGAGACCTCACCAATGAATGTATAAATAAAATTTATACATCTTATAAGTGACAATATTACCATAGTAAAAGTATTGATATTTTTATAAGTTATAAATAATTAATTCAAAACAATTAATTAATTTAAAAGAAAATTTAATTTCCTAAAATTTGTTCATAAATTAAAAATATTATGTCTTTTGTTTTTAATATAATTTTATAAGACCTTATGTAATTTTTGAAATCATTATAAAATCAGTTTTTAGTTTAAAATCTATATTTTTCATGTAAATTATGATTTTAATTATAAATAAATTAATCATATTTAGAAAAAAAATTTGGAAAAAGGTTTTATTTTTTGGATTATACACATTGAAAAATGGTTTGGGAAATTTTTTGGTATTTTCCTGAAATACTTCAATTGTTTATGAATAGTGAAATAAAATAATTTACAAAATAAAATAAAAACATTAATTATAGAGTCAAGGATGACGTTCTGTTGATGTAAGCACAATTTTTTCAAACTCACATGCACTTATTATTATTATTGGTCATGGGATCATTAATATTTCTTGTCTTGTGAAGAAATAATAAATTAATGAATATAATATTGAGAAAACCCCTCTCCCCACCACTATAAATACCACCCATCACACCCTCATTTCTTCACACCTCTCAAGCTTCAATACTTGTCCAAATTCTTCCCAAATATCTTCCCTATCCCCTCCCCCATGTCTAGGAGATCATGGTCTCATAAAAATACCAAACCTAGGTTTCTTAATGAGTATCTCAAAAGGAGGATTCAAGAGGTAATTCCTTTCTCTTTTCTTTAAATTTCCTTTCAAATTTCTTTTCTTTTCTTCTCTTATATTCAACTTCTCTTTTAAAAATGTCATGATAACTCCATTATGATTTATATACTAGTATGATATCATGTTAATGAAATATTATTCATTATACTCCTCCATCTCTCTCTTTATTTATAAAATTTAAATTATTGAATGTGATGTGTTAATTTACATACATCATAGGCGATGCACTTCCATTTTCCTTAAAATTCATAAAGGATATAAATTAAACCATTATATGGTTGTAAAAAGATTTTATTATGTATTTTTTTAAACCCTTTTATGTTCTGGAAACAAATTTTATTCATAATACAAATTGATAAAACAAAACATGTTTGTTCTAATCTAAAAACAGCCAAATTTTACCTAAAACTATCATCATAAAATTTTAACTAATTATTAAACCATATGGTATATAAAATAATTCATTATAAGATCATTTAAAATACTATAATATCATTAATAACATGTAATATCAGTTCTGGATGTTTATCCATGTTCTACATAAACTTCCATTCACGTGTACAAGTGAATTGTTCATGAAAACAATGAAAAAGAACACTCCCAAACAATGGATTTAAACTCTATAACTCATACAAAGGACCATAAAATAACTTTATGAAACCATGATGAACTATATTCATGTATTAAAGGTTCTGGGATATCTAATAAATTAATATAATGTCATTATATAGGAAAATAAAGTGAATAAAGCGTTCGGATACCAGGTAAGGGGAAATTCTCGAACTCAACTTTCTTTCATTGGGTTCTCCCTCATTCACTCTATTTTCGGTATTGTTACTCCTTGAAAATAATTTTTTCATCATTATCTTACCTTTTCTGTGATATACATTTTTTCCAGTGGATTTTATGTCAAAAAAATTCCAAAATAACTCTTCTATCAAAAACACACCTTTTACTTCTCACTCAAGGTTGATGGTTCTTATATCAAGTATGTCATTCCCTCCTTGTTTTGGGAACTCAAATTTTTTGAATCTATTATTATGAGATTAAAATTATTCCTTTATATAGGTTATTTGTTTTCATTATTGATATATTTTCTGTGTCATGAATAATAGTGAAAATGTTATTATGTGACGGGTGCACCCAGAATTATACAGCGCAATATGAATGTTTGAATGTGATGGGTGCGCCTGGAATCATACAGCACTCCAATACATTGGTTATAGTGATTAATCTCATGAGTTAAAGTAAAATTATGTGTAAACATGATGTTATCTTTGTTCATAATTATGTGTGGTATATAACCACTAAGACAGGATGTTTCATTTTTATGCATTGCCACACACCAAGTCTTTTATTAATGTTTCCTCCCATGATTATGATCTTGTGCCTATGTTATGATGATAATGATTATTCTCACCCCATGTTACATTGTTTCATGTGCTTATATATCCACTTACTAGGATTTTGTCTCACCCATTTTTAATTCATATCTTCAGGTGACGACTTGTACTAAGGGGAAGTCAAGAGACAATAAGAAGCTAGAGAAGAATGAATTAAATAAATGTTTGTGTTTTATGTTGTAAAAGATATGTATGTTCATAGTTTTCCCAAGACCACTAAACCTTTGGATCCTATATGTGTAATTTTTTTAAATTTTTTATCATTAAAATTATTTAAATGTAATGTAAGAAAAGTAGGGTCGCTCTATGCCTACTCCTTCCACTACCTCTTCCTAGGCAGATCATCCACTACCACTTTGTCAGCCGTAAAACGGGTCAGATAATCCTGTGTGGGATGTCCCATGCCATTATACGAGTAGCACTTCCTCTCCCTAGGATTAATAGATCTATCCTATAAGCCTTGAACTAAATAACCTCTATCAAGGGATCACCCCATGAAATGTATTGGACGTCTAGGTCCCTAAGTATGATGTCAACTCCCTACCGCTAAATTCTATACTCTTGTGTGCCCACTGCCAGCAACAACTGTCAGCATCTACTCAACCAGGAAACTATCAACCACCAAATCATGCTCTAGAACCCCATTATAAGTAGAAATTCACAAAGGTATCACACTATATTGGATGTATATGCATATCCCTTTCTCGAAGGATAGATCCCAAAATAGTTGATCATGAACCATATCCATAAAGTACCTAGAGAATTTGGTGAACCTAGCTGAATACTCATACACATTCATACTTCCCTGAAAAGCTATAAAAGATCATGTATGGTCATAAACCTCAAAGTAGTTAGAGAAAACTCACCTATAAAAAAGAGATCACTCTAATCATCCAAGAGTTACCTCATTGTATGATTAGGTCTCTAATCTCCACCTCATCCAAAAGATCCAAAGAGAATGATCACTGCTAGAACAACCATATGATCTATCGGTTTCCTAAAAAGATAGAAATCTCACAACACCACCTCAAGCCAGTCCTCATCTACCTATGTGTTATGCTTACCTAAAAACCTGAGGGGTCACTATCATCGAAACTCATGATGTGTGATCAACCTGGACACCTCATCTTCTGGTACCACTAGTACCATATGTTGTTTGGTGGATAGTGGTACAACTGGTGCACCACCTGGAGGTAACACCTCCTGAACATGTAATTTTATGGAAGCCTCAACAATTATAGGATCATCCACATGATCATGATGATGAATCCTAGATAGAAAATACCATAAAGGCATCCTAAAATAGACAAGATATACCAAAGTAAATTAGTATAATAATAGAGAAGACTCAAGATGGATATGGAAACCACAACTCATTCCTATATGATTCATGTACTAATTTTCCCTAAAACCAGTGCCTATATGTACTGAGTCAAAATCTAGGTTATCAAAGTCTTAGTGTATGGATATGTCGGCTTCGGCACTAACACTGGAGTCCCTGGCCTAAGAGACAAACTTGAAACACTTAACACTATTTCCCTAAACCAATCTTATAGGCTTTGGTCCTAAGGTTGAAATAATTGTTCTAATAAAACTTTTTCATGACCCATCCAAGTGGGGTCCATTCCAGGACTACCCCAAGCCCACCTATAATAGGCTAGGGGTTAGCAGCAAGCACTAAGTAGACATATCACTCACATGGGAGGCCTTAGCCTAATGTACCTATACGCACACACACATATACAAGTCCATACAATAATGAAATGTAAAAAACTGATAACCATGCATGAATACATCTAAATCCCACCATCATAGTATGAAAACAAGTACTGGAATGAATAAAAGGGTCAATGACATGCCCACCACAATGAATATGAAAAAAATCTAACCTAAAATTATAAAAGGGGCTTATTGTTAATCTAACTATAGGAACACAGCTCAGTCTTTCCAGATCAATAATCTATACCTTGTCTTAGTCCCTATAGAACTCCGTTAAAAGGTCGATCATCTGCATAAGATATGAAACATGTGGGAAAATTCCATACATGGGTGATTATAACAATACCCAATAGGACACCCCTAAATCACTAAGCATATAACAACAAGAATAATAGTCTGTTAACCATAGGTATATGTCTACATCACAAATAATAAGAATATCTAGATATATTCAATAAAGAAACATATTATCAAGGTAGGTCACAACCATAATTCCAACCTCATATTCCTTCTTGAAGGTTCCACATAGCACTCATCTAAGATAATACAATCCAAGAGTCAAATAGCATTGATGGTGTTTATCTAAGATGTCATTATCATTGATCATATCCATAAGAAGTACATGCTGGAAGTCTGAAGAGAATGATACACAGATGAGAATCACACCAAATTTATGGGGTATACCAATAATTCAATCTAGAATAACCCACTAAGTATAAGATCGGTTCCTATGTCGTGTTGGTCATGATGATACCATTAACTCCACCTGGGGAATATGATGATAGAGGATCTCACTATAGGCCCCACAAAATGATTCTAACAACTCTATCCAAGACTGAAGTCCATTTTAAGGGATCATCATCCTATGTACATGACTTGGTTCCATAATAAACCCTTGGGGAATAGAACAATAGAACACACCCTAATGAAACTTTTCCAAGATAAAGAGGAAAAAAGTCTATGATCCTTCATTTAAGGAGTACATGTCATTTACTAGTAGTACACGGCGTCTCCCTATAGCATTGGGTCTTACCCATGTATCGCGGCCTAGGTTGTGTCTGCATTCGTGCCTCATTACTTGGAGTTTCTAATCCCATGTACTCCTATCCATGTCTGTGTTCGGTTGGTCTTATTCATGTATGACTAGTCATTCCCATGCCCATGCCCAAGTACGTTACCAGGTACACACCGACCAGACAATTCAAGTCACACACCGTGTGAAAGGTGTCACACACCGTGTGGTATTTAACTTTATATGGAAACCCTAGCACCAAAAAAGGGGTAACACATGGAATGTAACACTGAAATACACACCGTGTAACGTGGGGTTTTCCAAAATCCCATATCTGGTTTATGCATCATCATTCACTCCATCAACCATCAATCTAGCCCTGCATCTCACCAGAATTCAAGGAACACAGCCAGTCAAGCCTCACTGTCACTTATTAACATAATCTAGCCTCCAAATGCATGGGAAAAATGATCGTTATTGGTACCCATCACCATCACATGCCTCACATGAACTGGGAATATCAAATTCATCCTCAATATTTCATCGCCATCATTACAACTCAATACCATCATTGATCTGAACCCAGATCTACAATATCAATTCGTTGCACTAATAAATAGGTGTGAAATGATTGATTTATGATATTTTTTTGAACCATAGTTAAAAATTAATACTATCATTGAATTAATGGAGAAAAGTAAGAGAAAACCAAGAAACATGAAAAATAGTAATGAACCTCAACTATGTTCAAGTTGGCCTCGATCTGTTGCCTTTAGAATTATGAATGAAGAACCAGTTCAAATAATCAATTCTCCCAATAATCCCCATAGATAATCTTGTACCCACAATATGATCAATCTGGGAAACAATATGTCAGTCGATTGATTTGTGTTCATCATAGAAATAAACAAATGGGGAAAGAATAAAATTAAAACAATGTCTTATATATATTTTTATCAATCACTGGTGAAGAATTACTCTTTTTCATTATCCTTGGAAAGATCCTTGAGTTCCATCACACACTGATCGATGATCCACGATCCTGTCATTGCTCACTAATGGAAGCTCCTCCAATGCTCTCAATTAGATCCTCATATTTTGCAGGGTTATGCACCCGACCTTAAAAATTTTCCATATTATAGTTTATATAAACAAAACATAGGTCATAGTGATTGATTAAATAAATCGATTTATTCAATTAACTTATTTAAAAGTATGTCTATGACCATTTCCAAACCAAAAGTCGGACGTGTTCCAAGGTTATATCATGCCTAGGTTAAAACTCATGCTGTGAGCTCAACAGTGGCATCAGATTTCTGATTTGAGCCTCTGTTTAGAAGTTATTCCACTTTTTTAGGAAAAATGCAAGAGAGTGATATTAATATATATAATATATTTTAAAAATTAATTTTTGGAACACCAAAACGATAAATCTCACACCATCTCAATGTCTAACTCTGAAAATAATCGATCCAATATTCTAAAATAATACATGAAAAAATAGGGGTCATTAAATTCTTGTTTTCATACACCAGGTGACAATTGATTCAATCCCAATATTCCCTTTTCGTGGTTATAACCCCAAGTTACAAGTGTTCTAGGTCCACACTAACTTGTAGTATCCAAACTAGGGTGTAATTATTTAGAACCCACTCACTCTGTACTTCACCAAAATTTCAAGTTATTTTTTTTATACTTAGTATTATCCTTATACTTTTTCCTAGGTTTCTTACTAAAATATTATATTCATAATCCCCAAATATAAATAAACTATGCTCTGATACCAACTATTGTGACTCAATAATTTTACACATATTATTCCATGATTTTTAATATAAACATCCATTAATTACAACTTAAATATCATGAGTCCTAGTGTCTTTGGAATTCTAGGTATATAAAACATAAAAAGAAACTAAAACATAATATCTTATTTTTTTTCCTAAGTGATCTCCTAAATCTATTTGAGTTCTTGAAACTGCATAGGATAACCTTGAAAATATATAAAATAAAGGGGTGAGATAAAAATCCCTATAAGGTAATAACATGATAAGAAAACATATCATGTTATTCAAAAGTATAAAATTATATAATAAAAGAGAAAGCTCTTGAGTGAATAACATGGTAGCATAACATAAAGAATATGTAATCATAAGATTATGGTATCATAGAAAATGTGGTGGTGAAACACAACAAGACATAAACACGTGTCAAGTATAACTACCTAGATAATATCACATGGTGGAAAAAGTCACATAATGGATTTGGTTTACTCCCAAATCCCATACATGATGTCTCATGAGACTAAAGCCCGACCCAATGCATTGGATCACTATTTGGGTGTACTTATCATATCATGTTCATGATTATGTATTCCAAAAAATGAAATCAATCATAATGCATAAACATAAGAATTAAAAATAGAAAGAAATGGGATGCATAATCTTGCCTAATATAATAATCAAAAGAAATTTCATAATGAATCCATTTGAAATACGAAAATAAGCTACGTACTACCCCATAAAAGGAATGGATAATAATCTAGTTATATATGTGAGATACATATATATATAATTTATAATAAATCCATATCATCAAAGGTTTTCATTATTGATGGAAATTTCTGTAAAATATTACATAGAATATTTCTTGAGGAAAATGATATTTTCACTTTGAAATCACTTATTTAAAATATAAAAATTTCTAAAATATCATAGAAAATATTTTATTTGAAAATAACCATGAATAATTTTAATGTAATATTTAAATGATTGAGTTTTCATGATGGTTGGAGATTCTTTTCATGTCATACAACTTAAAACATTCCTTTAAAAAAACTCAAAAAACATCTTATTTAGATAGAGAAAATAATATTCCTTTAAAATAATGTCATGGAAAGTAAAAAATAAGTAAAAATGAATTTCATAAATCATTGGATAATATTAAAATATTCTTTAAAATATTTTAGGTAAAATATGGATATAGAAGAAAAAATATTTTCAATTAAAAAGAGAAATATAGTTAATTTTTCTTAAAATCATTTTTCTCAACCATTTTATATACCAAAGAGAGGAAAATTGTAACATTACATGAAAATTTAATTAATAAACATAATATAATAAAATTAAATCATTTTAATAGACAATTATCAAATAATTTCCTACAATGTAAATAATGATTAATATTTAATTAATATAATATATAAACATTAAATCCATAATCATTAAGAACCTTGATAGGATATTATGGAAAATGAATTACATTGGCCCACATGGCGGTAGTTCGTCGTACAAAAAAACACTGGTTTTGTTTCCCATTTTAAAGAAGATCATATGGATTTAGGTTATGATATTAACATAATAAAATATAATTATATGGTATATATTAATGTTATTATATAATAATTATTTATTAAGGTTTTAAGGAGGTGTTAGAAGAAATAAAATAATGATTCTTGTTTAGGAATGATGCTTCTTCTTCGAACCACCTCTTTAGGATTATACCTAATGACTCTCTAGATTGGATTTTTAATCAAAAAAGGGACTATAAGACACGGTAATATAAGTAAAAAAGGTATTTGGGTAGTTAGTTTCTAAACCAAAAGACTTTTTTAGTGTTTAAAGTATAGGAGAAGAGGTTCCCTTTTATAAGTGAGATGGAGTGGCATTCTTGTAAATACCCAAAACTATATTCAATAATGGGTAGTCACACTCAAGTCAAGTGCCTCCAAAATTAATAAATAATGAAGTTAATGGGTTATATGTTCAATAAAAACATAAAATATTAAAAAATAAATATTTTTTATACTTTTTATTCCATTTACCTCTAATGTTACTCACTTTTTCCATTTTAGTTTTTCACCATGGGAATTAATTTTTTTACTTTTTTTACTATTCATTATGAACAAAAATTTAGTTGATCATATTATACAATATTAATTATGATGATTAAAAATATGGAATAAATTTTATTATAGTGAAATCATATAATTTTCATGATCTAATTTAAAATTAAACCTGCAAACCAAGTCGAAAAACGGTTTTTTTCAAGAAATATATTTTTCAAACTATAGATTATCTTATATAAACTCTATAACTAGAAATAATAATTATATGAATTTAAATTAATATAATATATTTATCATATTTTAATTTTATTTAAATATTTCCTTTATAGGGTTTATTTTAATTAATTAAAATGGATAAACTTTATGCACTTAAAAACCGGTTGCAAAAAACCACATTTTTAAGCATAAAAATAAACTTATACCAAAATCATGAAAATTGATGATTAAAATAAAATTAATTAGATTATTTTAAATAAAAATTTTCATATAACACATTAATAATAAATCCTAAATATAATGAGGCTTATAAATTACGTTATTTAATGAAAATAAATGAAAGTATTTGAAAAATCGATAATTTTCACTATTCATAGAAAAATCAAACATTTTAGAAGAAGGTAAAAATTCCACCCAAAGTTAATTTTGATATGATAATTTAAAATTTTATTTTCATTTTATAAAACAAAATTTATAAAATTTCAATAAATTAATTATAATATTTTGTCACAAAAAGCAATAAAAAATAATTTTTTGAAGGAAGTGTGTTTTTTGTAAAATAAAATGTCTTTATTACAATTTGAGTGATTATTTATTAAGAATTTATCAATAAATTTATATTTATTAGGACCCTTATATAAACTTCATAAATTTTTTAATCCTATTCATACCAAAAATATTAATGGCTATATAATAATAGTCATATTTAAATAATATTATTTTAATAGTATATCCCAATTTGTTTAATCTCAATGTTTCATGTTATATATGCTATAAAACATGGTTTTATTTTAAAAAAATAGAGTGTTAAATAGTCTAACCCCTAGAAGAATGAAATTAGTGAACAATTGAAAAGAAATACATCGCTAATTAGGGAATGAGAATATACCCTTTAGAATAATTTAAAAATTATGGTTCCAATAGGATGATTGATGTTCTCACATGAGACATGAGTTTATTAAATGGATATGAAAGGATGGAATAAATCCATAAGAGACGTAGGTGGATTTGAATGTATCTAAAATGATTTCCTGTCAATTTGTGGCTTGTTATTGAGATGATTTTTTTCTTCTCCTGGATACAACACCCTTAATCAAAACTTCCATATTATTTTCATTAGGTGGAGGAACCACAGTTAGGGGAGGATCATCAACATTGTCGCCTCACCCAAGAGGGGAATAAAATATATAGTGGGGTTAAAATTCCCTTGTAATGATAGGAGGATCAAGTCTGAAAAAATGTTTGGATGGAAATTGAAAATATAGGATTAGAATAAAAATATAACCAACAGATTCATGATACTACATGAATTTTATTTTAGAAAAAATAATATCTAATCATTATGATACTAATGCTTCATATCCCAAATACATATCTAAGGTTATATTATGTACTAGATTACCGACATAATTTGTAATCACTTCATCTTGATGTTGAAAATCATTTTGATGACATGTTATCTACCCACTCATCTCTAATTGTATAGATTATTACCACCTAAACCAGGACACGATAAAGAAAAATTACATATTGTTGAGAATTAACAAGCTATTTGGTCAGTTGTGAGGTGCGAGATGGTTCTTGAAGATCGATCTTCAATTCATATACCACCAGTTGAGAGTTTACAAGGCTGATATTTCAAAGTTTGAATTCTGATGTCACTATGGATACTATGAGTTCATGGTGATTTCCTTTAGTGTGATGAATTCCCTCATTGTTTTTATGGCTTTGATGAACCATAGTTTCTAGCTATACTTGGATATGTTTTTTTTCTTCATTGACAATATACTCATATACTCTATGTTAGAGGAGGAGTATGAAAAGCACTTAAGGATGGTTCTAGATTTACTTCAGGAGCACCAGATTTATAGTAAGTGATTGAAGTTATAGTTCTAGATCCATGAGGGTCACTTTCTAAGGAATTCCATTTTTTATCTTGGATTAGCTATGGAACTAGTGAATAATGGTGTAGTGCTTTCTTGAGATCCAACCAAGAGCATGTAAGAGATGCAGAGTTTTATTAACTTGGAAGGCTACTACCAAAGTTTTTTGGTATAATTATCTAAGATTGTATCCCCTTTGACCACCCTAATGTAGAAAGGGAATCTAATTACCTAGACTGAGAGGATCCAGAGGTCCTTTGAGAAGTTGTGTCTAAGGATGATAAGTGATCTTATTTTGAGACTATCGGAGGAGGTCCTGGAGTACATGGTGTATTGTGATGCCTCAAGAACTAGGATTTGTTGCATGTTGATGTAGTAGTAGGAAGTTATCACATATGGGTTGAGGAATTTGAGACCCCACTAAATGAACTGTGGGAATCATGACCTAGAGATGGCATTGGTTGTCTTCACCCTGAGGATGTGGAGGCACTATCTTCTAGGAGAGTGATTTTTTGTTTACTAAAACCATGAAAGTCTCAAGTATGTCTTTACATAGAGATACATAAACTAAACATAGAGTGACTAGTTGGATTTCATATAGTATTATGACTTTGAGATAGTCTATACTCTTAGTAAGGGAAATGTGGGAGTATATTCCCTTAGTAGGAAGTCCTAGGACTGTTTGGTACATGAGGTGTTTGAGTAGTTATCTTCCTTGTAGCTGACCCTAGTTGCGTAAGAGGGTGAAACTTTCGATGGTTTTTTCTAATCCTCTCCTCCCATATGTGAGAGAGTCTCAGTTTAGAGACATATAATGTGAGGTCTTCTGTGACCATTTATCCTCAGGAGAATCACATGATGTATTTTCTCAAGGAGGGAATCATGTCATCCTTTTCCTGGGACAAACGGTGGTCGTAGTCATAGTGTAGGAGGATATAATGATATATTTTCAAACTTATCCGTCATTTTTATATCCTAATTTGGTAAATATGTAAAAATACCTTCAGCAGTAGATTTGGTGGGTTGGCATAAGATGGATCATGGTTGATTTCATCTCTCGATGCCTCACCTGTCATCATGTGAAGGCTGATCATCGGGTTTTGGAAGGTCTGTTGTAGCCCCTTCAGATCCCAAAGTGGAAATGGAATGTAATATGCATGGATTTCATGATAGGTATTCTGTGAATAATGAGAGGACATGACACCATCTGGGTGATAGTTGACCAACTCACGAAGTCGGTGCACTTCTTTACTATCAGGGAGCAGATTTTGGTGGACAGTTTGGGGAATATGTATATATGGGAGATTGGTTTCCTTCATGTAGTTCCCTCAATTATTATATCTAGCCTTAATGTGTGGTTTACATCACAATTGTGGAGAGGCCTACATGAGGATTTCAGGACCCAGATGAATATGAGTACTACCTTCCACCCCCCATACAGTTGGGAATACTAAGCACACTATCCAGGTGCTAAAGGTTCCACTGAGGGATTTTATAATATACTTCGGCCAAAGTTAGGAGGATCAATTTCCCTTGGTAGAGTGTGTGTACCATAAGATATACCACTCTACTATCTGTATGACACATTTTGAGGCCCCGTATGGGAGACCTTGATCGGAAAGACATATCTTGTTGGGTCGTAGATGGTGTAGGCAATAATGGAGAGGGTCTAGGTCATCCATGAGCAGATGAGGACAACACAAAGTAGGCATAAATCATACATAGATTGACTTCCTAGGACCTTATAGTTAAATTAGGGAGACCAAATTTTTTTAAGAGTCTACCCATAATGATGATTGTGGAGATTTTTTTAGGGTGGAAAACTATCCCTATGTTTCATCTGTGCATTTGAGATATTATAGAGGGTTGGCGAGGTTTCTTACTTGCTCTCCCTACCCCAATAGCTAGAGTGGGTGCACGACCTCTTACATGTGTCGCAATTGAGTAGATATGTGCATGACCCCATGCATGTTATTGATTAGGGTTATTTGGAGACTAAGGATGGATCCACTTTTGTGGAGCACCTGATGGTGATCAAGGATAGGTAGGAGAGGATGCTATATAGATGAAACATCCCCTTAGTTTGTGTATTGTGGCTGCACAGGAGCGCGCAGGAGAGCTCTTGGGAGCAGGAGAGCCAGATGTGGGCTTGGTATCCCAAGATATTTCTTTTGTTATTATTTTTGGGGATGAAAAACATGGAGGGGATAATAATATAGAAACTCATTTTTTTCTTGTAAGAATTCATAATATATCTAGAAATATTTTTGGAGTAAGTAGCTGAGACGACGTGCGATTCTAAGGCCCGGTGTGCCCAAATTTAATTTTATAAAAATATTAAATGTAATATAAATTAAATACACATGGTTTCTTAAATAATATGGGATATATCCTAAATGGAGTCTTAGATTGAAAATTTGAGATCAATTTTGAATCTATAATGCATGTTTTAACCTAGGTGTGACCTAAAGTTGGTTGGCAAAGGGCGTTCGAATATAGAGAATGTTGGAGGGTGTGTTTAATTAAAATAAATAATTAAATTTATTTATTTTAAATTAAAGGACCTAATTATACTTCCTTTATAAATGAATTTTCATGACAGATCATCAGGGTTAGCCTCATAACCCTAGGATCATGGAGAGGAGGATTCCACCACCTCTCATTGGTGAATCGAGATTAGACGGCGAAAAGCCATTGAATCAAGGTGAATCAAGACGTAGTGAATGAAACATATCTTCATTATTCATTGGAGATAATGTTATTCATATATGAATTATTAAAATTGAAGTATGAATCATAAATATTTTGATTTTTCACCAATAGATTAAAAGATTGAGCATGATCATCTTCTTTCCTTTGATCAGTGTTTTTTTATGAACCTTTTCATGTGCCTATGTACTGATTTTAAATTAATTATTACAAATATAACTATTGTGTCATGTTTCTTACTTAATCCTACCTAATTTTTATTCTTTTTCAAATAACACTTATAAAATGATTATTTCATGTTTGTTTCCCAAGATTTTCCCCCTCTATTATTCTCGTTCTTCACTAATTGACATATGGGGTCTCGGTTCGACATTATCAGGTGGGACTGAGCCCGATCAGACCCCTAGATTCATGGTGGATTCACATGTAACAAATATATTGAATAATTAGTGGTGGGTTTATAGTATTTTAAGGTTTTGGTTGATTATTTCATGGATCTAATATCCAAAGATGGATTTGGTGATGGCACAGGAGGCGCGCGAGGTGTGGGTTTCGAGTGAATTGATGGAATTTATTTTCTAGTGAATGTATGCCCTAAAACAATTAACGGAGACTATTTCCATAGATTTTGGGAATCTTGGAGGAGATATAAAAATGCATAGAGTGCAGATCTGGAACACACAGGCACATATATAACTTTCTATGAAAAAATTGACTACATGGTGTATACGAGGATAAACCAACACCGTGTAGTACCCCTATAAATGTGGCGCTAGGGTTTTTGAAAAAAAATTAGGATCATATGTCATGTGGATGGGCTAAACATCTTACGACCCTCCCCAGGTAGACATTCCATATGGTAGGGCACATGGGCAGGGCCCTGTGTGAGAGGACACACCATGTACCAGAGTACATGGACATAGGAAAGGTCGCACGAACATAGCCAGGAGCACGGGTATGACCCCGAGTGGATAAGATATGTCATGTAGTCCCCTTACATGTTGTGTAGGGATATATGGGTAGTGATTTGTGAATATATAGGGACACGAATAGGCATCAGAGCGGAACCACACACCATTTGGGTCCCCTTACACGTCGTGTACCCCTACATCCATTTCGAGGAAACTTTTACCTCTCAAATATCCTTTGTTTGGACTCAGATTTTGTCCCATGAGTATCCTATCCTGGGTTCTTTCCTATATAGAACAAGATGGTGGACTAAATTATGTCTTTTGAGATACAATGCAAGATGTTAAGGGTGTGACACTTCTTTGGGAGATTCTTGATGATGGTAGTGATCAGGTAGGATCCTCAAAGAGATTAGAGTGGAACCCACCTTCTAGGTGGGTCATGGGTCTCATAGAGCTAATATTTTACTCATTTTTTGTATTAAATTAAATTTTTAATCACCCAAATTAATCAATTTGTGCTTATATGAATTAATTTTGGATTTATGATGTATTTTGAGAAAAATGGGGAAAACACATAATTCTGAATTTTAGACAGATTTTTACTTCAAGGTTATTTTAGTCATTTAATGAAAAATATAAATCCATATTTTGAGATTTAAATTTTTTTCGAATCCTGATTTTATTTCCTTAAACTTTATCTTCTAAACCAGGAGCTGATCTAGCCATCTAAAAGTCCTAACAAATCATTGAAGTTGGACATTTTTTCGGGCGGACAACATGGACCCCACCACTATAACGGACATCCATCTCGGCCTACACACCTTCAAATTAGTTTATTATAATTGGGGATGAAAGAAGGTTAAAATAGGCGTTTATAAAATAAATTTTTGGGAGTTTTGAAGTCATTGAAGCATCCATTTAAGTACATACTTTTGGAGAAACCTTCCTAGAAGCTTCATCTAGAATCAGAAACTACCAATGAAAAATAAATAAATCCTTCATCTAGTGTCCAAAACAGATGAAATTTAGTGGATGAACGGAAAACATATTTATGAACAACATTGAAGATGGGGGATATTCGTGAAGCATCTACTTAATGGGTCAAAAATGCGACAACATTCGGAGGACAGAAATCTGGCTATAAAGGGAGGAGAGCTCCTCCCCCTCAAAGCATCACATTCTTCATCCATTCCATCAAGGAACCAAGGAGGAGATATCCACTGAGGAATTACATCCACAAATATTTTCCATTTTATTATATTATTTATTTCTTTTCATTATTTTTGTTCTAGTTTTTAAATGTAATTTATATTTCTACTAAATTTCATCCAGTATTTTTATTTCGGTGTCCACCTATCCACCCTGTTTTATTCTTAATTGTTTCTCCTTTTATTTTTTTATTCTTCTCATATTACCCATCTTGACCTCTTACCCAAAAAAATGAGGGGTTAACCCAAGACTTGTCCCGGGGGAGGTATGTGGAAATTTTATTTATTCTGTGGTTAAATTATGATGTTTTATTTAGTTAATGATGAGCAAGAGTGGTGTGCATGGGTGTGGCAATCTTCCACCACGACACTGATCTCAAAATCATTTCTATACTTTTATTAAATATTTTCCCTCCCTTCTACTAGATACAAGCTCTTTATATGATGGATCTGATCCATTTAGTGGTTAAAATGGCATACGATGGAGCCAGGCCTTGGAAGATATCACACTCTCGATCGAGGTGTACCATCAACATTGATTATAGGAAGTGGTGAAGTTAAGATTGCTAAATGCATTCAATATTTCACAACAATAAGGAGAATTATGAAACCCATAAACTAACCCATAAAGTCCAATTTCTTTCTCAATTAATTGCATTTTGTCATTGCTTGTTAGATTTATATTTTATTTTAATTAATGTTTATTCCATTACTTGATTATATAAAAACAACCAAAAGAAGTAGTTTAGTTAAATTAGATTATGTGAGTGATCGACTGAAAAGGCTCCTCAAGAGAGAAGACCCAGGTCAGGCTCTATGATGCACTAGGAAAATTAAATTTCTTTTGTCATGCCCTACGATAGGCGTGCATCAAAACTAGCACTGTTTCCGGGGAGCTAATCGGTTGTTTACTTTACTTTTTCTATTTTCAAATTTTAGATAGTTTTTATTATTTGAAAAAAATCAAAATAAATTATTTTTCCACGATGCATTCAAATTACAATTATTATGAATGGAATAATTACTCACAGGTGCAAGAAGAAGAAACCGACTACACTGTGGAGGCCCTCCAATGAAGGGTTGATGCTCTAATGATAAGGTTCAAACAGAAGGAAAGAGGACTTTCAACATGGATCTCATTTTAATATTTGATATCCATGGCCGATGAACTCAAAACTGACATTGAAAGATTCAATGCTAAGATGAAATCACCATAGGTCTTCCCTGATTTCACTAAAGAAATTAATGAAGTTGAATCCAAACTCGAGGTTGAGGAGCATGACTACCTACCTCCATCCAGTGATAATCAACTCCAAGAGGCACTTTCAAATCAAGAAGAGATTAAAACTGAACCAACTCATGGAGTTGAACCTTTCATTGACTCTATCCCTTCTAGTTTTATTGAATCTGAATTTTAGGTCACTCCATCTTGTTTTATAGAATCAGATAGTCTTTTCTATGCCTTGGAGGAAGAAGAAGAAATTTCACCTATTGAGGAACACCTAGAGCTCCCTGAAGATATTGATCATCTACTTGAGGAAGTCGATGAAGAGATACAAGTGGATATTCCTGAAGAACCAAATCTACAAGTTACCTAACTTAAAAGAGAAGATTTTGAAATTAATATTTCAAATTTAAATTTTCAATCTCCCTTTGATTATTCTTTTCATATAGCACATCTGAAGAAACCACTAGATTCTGAAGAAGAAGTTTCACAAGTAGCAACTGAAGAGGAGGAGGTTCCATAACTCATCCTACCCCCGCCATGCAAGAGGTATATAATTGTGAAGGGGGGGATCTGGTGTACTCTATACAAGGAAATATCCTCAGCAAGAACAAAGAACTGCAAGTTGGGAAGAACAACATGTGGTGGTTCATGTCCAATAAGATCCACCCGCCATCGGATTATGGATAACAATTGGTACTGTCCTCTCGAGGCAGTAAAAATTCAGGGCCCACTTGGGGGATCATACCAAGATTTATCCTTTACATTATTTTTAGTATTTTCATTTTAAATATTAAGAATTTAAATTCCAAATTCAGTATTAGGAATAATTCTATCATGCATCCCACTCCCTCTTATCTTTTTGAGATTTAATGACATGATCCTCATTCTTAAATGAGTAATTCTCTTTTGTAGGTTCATAATGGTTGAAGGAAGCCACAGATATTGAAGGGGAAGTGTCACAACCCGTCCTCGGGACCCGTGCCGTGACTATCCCAAGCCCTCCTCCCATAGGCCAGGGGCTGGCGACTAGCACCAAGGTGTAAATCCCGACAAAAAGGGGAAGGAATTGTCTTTATAAATTAAACAAACACCATAGAGTAAGCAAGCAGAAGTAAACACTAAGTAAAACTGGGTACAATAGTAAGTGCGGAAAGTAAATGGTCCAGAATACAAACCCAAACTGAAAGTAAGGTACAACTGGAAAGAAGTACAGCTACAAAAAGTAAAGCAGCAATGTCGAGCCATCCACTGGAAGTCCCACCTAAAGGGTGGGTAGAAATAGCCTCAATAGCTCCTCGGGTCCAGCCGTCCGCTCCGTGTACGTCCCGCCCAGTGGTCCACCTCCAGGTACCGACTTGCTCCACAAGCCTCAACCATGATCAGTGCTATCTGTCGTTTGTATCCAACACAACGTAGTGCGGGCATAGCCCATGCAGGGGTGAGTATACGCTACTCAGTAGGGACCCCGAGACCCCAGAAAGTCTCCCAGAATCCACAAAGGATAATCCACAAAGGAAAGATATAATCACGAAGTAACAACCAACAATACTTAGGTATATGCCCATACATATACCTAAGTCATCAATTCCAGTTCGGCTCCAACATCCGAGCCCAAGTTCGATCACATCCACACAGGATATTACAACCCAAACCACACAAAAAGGCAAGTCAATAATATCGAAGATAATGATTGAAAGTCAAGACTCATTTCAAACCAAGATTTATTCAAGATGTCGAAAACACAGCTGCTGGAGAAATCCTCCTCTGTCGAGTACAGTGGGTCTGCCGCTACAACCAAGCGGTATCCACTAACATTGGACTGCTGAAGTACTCCCCCTTTCGAGTACTGTGGGCCTGCTGCTACAACCAAGTGCTTCCCACCATGGGTCTGCCACTACAACCAAGCGCTCCCCCTCATAGCCTACAGAGGTACTCCTTCTATTGAGTTCCGCGGGTCTGCCGCTACAACCAAGCGCTCCTCTACCTTCAGTCTTCCGCTCCAACCAAGCGCTCCCCATTAGGCTATTAGAAACACTCTGAGTCGATCGATCAATAGTCATCAAGTCTCATCCAGCTCTAGGGTTTCATAAGGAATGAATGTATAGTAGTCTTCACTGTCAAACCCACAGAGTATTCCCATACGGTTGTCATCATCGTCGAACCCATGGAGGATTCCAGTATGAATGTTTTCACCATTTAACCCATAGCTGCTGGGAAACTCCTCCTCTATTGAGTACAGTGGGCCTGCCACTCAAACCAAGCGCCTCCCACCAAACTTGGACTACTGTAGTACTCCACCTGTCGAGTACTGTGGGCATGCTGCTACAACCAAGCGCATCCCACCATGGGTCTGCCGCTACAACCAAGCACTCCCCCTCATACCCTACAGAGGTACTCCTTCTGTTGAGTACCGCGGGTCTACCGCTACAACCAAGAACTTCTCCGCCGTGGGTCTACCGCTACAACCAAGTGCTCCCCACTGGGCTATAGAAACACTCTGAGTCGATCGATCAGCAGTAGTCAAGTCTCAGACAGCTCTAGGGTTTCCGCACACAGCACGCTCATTTCCGGTAGGGTCCACTCCATGGGACAAGGGGTTCGATACATCAACTGACACGTAGACCAGCGTTGATGTATCGCAATGTTCTGTCATGTCAGTAGGGACTCAACGCGATAGATGGCACGTCAATCGGACGCCCGGTCTGAGAGTTATTGGCTTTTTCGTTCCAGGGAACCGGTTGGTTTTTATGTCAAAACCAACCCGACTGCACTCAAACTGCATCCAAACTTTGATCGGAATAATCCAAAAGGTCAGTCTCACTAAGAGGTATCCAACAAAGTCGATGGCATGTCAATCGGACGCCCGGAGCTCAAGTTATAAGCATTTCCGCTCCGAGGGCCCGGTTGGTTTCGTGTTCGAACTGCCCAGCTATACACAAAGTTCTTCAAAACCTTGATTGTAATATACCAAAACTACCGTCTCGATCCAAGGATCGCATCGCAACTGACGGTGCATCGATTGGAGGTCTGTATCCCATGATATGGGCAAAAGAATGAACCTATCCGGTTTTAGGGGGTTTTGGGCCTGGACCGACCCGACCCGAGACCCCCTGGGTCGGCCCGAACCGGGATGACCCGAACCGGGTCCGGGTCCGGCCCCTTAGGGCGCGGCCCGGCCCGGCTTGGGCGGCCTGGCCCGGTGCGGCCGGTGGGCCTGGCGCTGGCGCGGCCCGGTGTGGCCAGCTCGGCGATGGCCGAGCCGCCACGGAAGGGGGCAGCGTGCTGCCCACTGATTGAAACTGTGCCCCCCCCCCCACGTGGGGGCCTCTCCCTTTGCCAGCCGGGGGTTATGAACCTCGGTATTCCCTCCAAAACGGCCAGCCCGGTCCGGCCGGCCGGTGCTGCCGCCGCGGGACCAGGCGGTCCCGCCCCTCCGAGGGGCCGGCGGTCGGCAGTTCCGGCCGCCCCGCCCTACAGCGGACCTTCGTGGTTCTCCGGCGTGGCGCTACGGTGTCGCCCTTCTTCGCCTCATTCCTCTATGTTTCTGTGCGGTGTCGTTGCACCACGCCTCCTTCTTTCGAGACACAACGAACAAAATCAAAGGGGAAGGAGTGTCGGCCGTGTTCGTGTGGTCTGAACTCCTCCCATTAAAATGATAATAGGTAGCCCCAAAATAAAAGACGAATAACGTTAAGAATAATCACGAACAAAAATTCCAAACCCCTGCCTGGAAGAAGTCGTCGTACGAGGATCTTCGTGGAGAAACGACGTCGCGGAAAATGGCATCGCAGAAAGAGGCTCTGTACGTCATCGGTGCACGCCTGGTGAAAGATGTGGCCTCTCACTTTCTTCGGCGTGGGAAGAAGGTGTAAAGATGAGATGACGTTCTTCGTTGAAGCTTCGGTGTTCTTCCCATTATTCAAGAAGGAAGAAGAAAATCTCTGAGGGTTGTCTCCTCCACACAGAAAATCACCACCAATAAAATAAGACATTGTCTTATTTAATTTACACACACAAGCCATCATTAATTTGAAATTCAAAATGAATTCACCAAATTAATTAATGCGCGATATCCAATTAATTAGGCGTTTTATTGGCAGGTATTTAATGTGGAAGAGAAACTGCTTGAGTTGACTTGACATTAATACAGGGGAGGTGCGGGTGTGTTACACAATTTAAAAGTGATAGGGTGATTAATGGGGAGATAGAGAATTGAAAGGTGGAGGCTCGTGTGGGTCCCACCCTAACTCCCACACATGGATGTTATCCACAAAGTAGAGAGAAATTAAGTTGTGACATAACTTAATTTCACTTAAACCGCTTCGTAAAGAAATAAAAATAAAACAATTATATTTTTATTCCTCACCTTTTTTTTAACAACACCATCCGAGAAAATGCACCTTCGGATAAGGTGTTACTATGCAATTACCAGCGCTTCGGTTTCATTGGTGCCCTCAGATTTTGATTCCGAGTACCAGTTCAAAAGTTAGTAAAACCCGATCGTTCGTTCACTGAATGTACCTGAGCTAAGCTTCGGAAATTGATTCCGGGCACACCGGGCCTCGGAATCAGGTGCCGTCAAAAACTGCACAACCATAAAATCCCAAAGAAAATTAAGAAAACATTTCCCTTTAAAATTATGGGTCTTTACAAGAAGGAACCAATTTCATGAAAAAAGGGAGTTCAATTTTAGTGTTTAATCTTTTAAAATCTCCACATTTTGGTCCATAACATATTTTGAGATTTAAATATAAAATTGCATGCCCACACTTGAATTCATGTTTTAATCAACTTATCTAAGAGACAATATATTCTTAGGAACCTAGTAATTCCATGTTTTAGATTTCAATGTTGATATGATTAAATGATTGAAATGTAGAATTGATTTTTTAAAATGAAGCATGAATATTGAATTGATGACTCATGATTTGAAGGAATTAACTGATTCATGTAAATGAAATTTCCCTACCATCTTTCATGCTTTGAATTTTATAAGTTCATGTGAATTGATTTTTTATTATTATTCATGCCATGAGTGATTGTCCAATGTTATATTTCTTCATACCGAGAGGATTTCTAGACCAAGTACTTCCTATTTATTCTTCATCATATTTCATTTGTGATATTGGGACATGTAACCGACCAGAACACTTATTGAAACTTTTCAAAGCTATGACTGTGGAAAAACACATTTAAAATGATTGAGGAATCCTTTGAAAATCCACTTTTCCTTAAAATATCAACTTTACATCAATCAATCTTTTATCCCATAGAGACCATGAATGACCTTAATATGGATGAGCCATATTTGAATCCATATTTTTTCATTCCTACCCTACTCTTGGTATTTGAATGATATTTTAAAATTGAAGTGTGGAGGTAAAGGGAATCATGGGGGATAGAATGATACACATTGTAAATAAGAAGTGTGGGGGTGTTATTTTTGGAATTGTAAAAGGTTTTGAAATCATTCATTATACTCTATTTTATGCCCCTATTGAATTAAAAACTTTTTTAAAAGAAAAAAAGATCCAAAAAATAGAAAAATGGGTTTTGATTTGGTAGAACAAAAAATCACCATTTTCCAGACCGATGATCTTATGATAGTATGTGGTTAGGTGATGGATGTGAGGTTTTGTCTAATCATAACTTTAGAAAAATGAAAAAAAAAGTTCAAAATAAAAAAATATTCAGGAGGGATCACAAATCATTCATTATGCATAATTTGATCATGACCTTACTTTGAGTTTTTGGAAGTGGGTGTTGCTACATTGAAGGGGAGAATTTCATTACACTTTTAATTTTGATATCATGCATTGTATATAAGAGATTAGCCTCCCCCTTGAGCCTTAATTTTTAAACCATCAAATCCTACCAACCTTATGCCTCAGAGTCATTTGAACCTTTATTGCAATTTCTCATGATTTTATGTGTCTTCTGTCTAAAAAATGTGTATAAAGTAGATCATTTATAAGCCTATGGATAATAATAATGTTCTCATTATAGGAGCAAAACTCTACATGAATTGCATCATGAGTGACGAGAGAAAAAAAATAAAATGTAAGGTAAATCATGACATCGCATGTTTAATAATGATGAATCCAGGAGCTTGAATGAAAGAGAGAAGATGTTCCATTTTTTCAAAGGGGAAAAGTAAAATACAATATTTAATCATTTCTTTGAAAAATGAGAAATTAAATTGATATTTTATGGGGATTTCTGAATATTTTATTTGACATTGGAAATTATTAAATGTTATTACTTTGGAATTTGAATATTGGTAACATTGGTATCCTCTCAATTCAATGTTGAGATTTTATGCATGAGGACAAGCATAGTTTAAGTGTGGGGGAATTAATATATCTAATATTTTACAAATTTTTTGTATTAATTTAATTTTTTTTAATCATCCCAAATAATCAATTTGAGATTATATGAATCAATTTTGTATTTATGATTTATTTTGAGAAAAATGGTGAAAAACGCATAATTCTGAATTTTAGACAGATTTTTACATCAAGGGTATTTTAGTCATTTAATGAAACATATAAATCCAAATTTTGAGATTAATTTTTTTTATAATCCTAATTTTATTTCCTTCAACTTTTTCTTCTGGACCCAGAGCTGATTCGGCCATCTAAAGGGCCTAAAAAATCATTAAAGTTGGATATTTTTCCGGGCGGACAGCGTGGACCCCACCACTGTAACAGACATCCATCTCGGCCTAAACACCTTCAAATGCGTTTATTCTAATTGGGGATAATAGAGTTATAAAATATGAGTTCATAAAATAAATTTTTGGGAGTTTTTAAGTCATTATGGCTGCCATTGAATGACATAATTTTGGAAGAACCTTCCTGGAAGTTTCGTCCATAATCAAAAACTGCCAATGAAAAATTCATAACTCTTTCATCGGTGTCCAAAAGCGCTGAAATTAGGAGGGTGAACAGAAAAAAGTTTTATGAACAACTTTTAATAAGGGTTCTATGTGTGAAGATACTAAGTAATGGGTCAAAAAGGCGACAACATTTGGAGGATAGAAATATGGCTATAAAAGGAGGAGAGCTCCTCCCCCTCAAAGCATCACATTATCCATTCATTCCTTCAAGCCACCAAGGAGGAGATCTCCACTGAGGTAGGCCGACCACAAATACTCCCCATTTCAGTTTTTTATTTATTTCTTTTCTTTATTTTTGTTTTTGTTTTCAATTGTAATTTAAATTTCTAATAAAATTCATCCATTATTTTTATTTATGTGTCCACCAATCCACCCTATTTTCTTATTAATATTTTCTCCTTTTCATCTTTTTTATTCTCATATTATCCACTGTGACCTCTTACCCAAAAAAATGAGGGGTTAACCTGAGACTTGGCCCAGAGGAGGTATGTTGAAATTTCATTTATTTTGTGCTTATATTTCGATATTTTATTAAGTTTGTGATGAGCAAGAGTGATGTGCATGAGTGTGTCGATCGTCCACCATGACCCTGATCTCAAACTCATTTCTATTCTTTTATTAAATATTTCCCCTAATTTATACTAGATACAATCTCTTCATAGATGGAGTTGAGCCATTCAGTTGTTGAAATGGAATACGATGGAGCCAGGTCTTAGAAGATGTCACACTCTCGATCGAGGTGTGTTGTCAACCTTGATTATAGGATAAGGTGAAGTTAAGATTACTAACTGCATTCAAGATTTCACACCAATAAATAAAAGAATAGTAATTTTTGAATGAGATCTCATCATTGAATTATCAAACTTAATTTAAATACCAATAAGGAGAATGATGAAACCCACAAACCAACCCATAAAGGCCAAGTTCTTTCTCAATTAATTGAATTTTTTCATTTCATATTAGTTTTATATTTTATTTAAATTTAATTTTTTTCCATTCCTAGATAATATAAAAAAAAGTAGTTTAGTTAAATTATATTATGTGAGTGAACGACTGAAAAGGCTCCACAAGAGAGACAACCCTGGTCAGCCTCTATGCTGTACTAGGAAAATTAAATTGCTTTTCCCATGCCCTACGACATGCGTGCGTCAAAACTAGCACCGTTTCTGGGGAGCTAATCGGTTGTTTAATTTTCTTTTTCTGTTTTCAAATTTTAGATAGTTTTCATTATTTTTAAAAAAAATAAAAAAAAATATTTTTCCATGATGCATTCAAATTACAATTATTATGCATGGAATAATTACTCATAGGTGCAGGAAGAAGAAACCAACTACACTGAGAAGGCCCTCTAACGATGGGCTGATGCTCTAATAATAATGTTCAAACAGAAGGAAAGAGGACTTGCAAGAGGGATCTTGCTTGAATATTTGATATCCATGGCCGATGAACTCAAAACTGACATTGAAATATTCAATTCAAATAATAAATTTCCCCAGGTATTCCCTCATTTCACTAAATAAATCCATGAAGTTGAATCCAAACTCGATGTGGAGGAGCATAACTACCTACCACCATCCAGTGATAATCAACTACAAGAGGCGCTTTCAAATCAAGAAGAGATTAAAACTGAACCAACTCAGGGAGTTGAACCATTCATTGACTCTATCCCTTCTGGTTTTATTGAATCTAAATTTTATGTCACTACATATTGTTTTACAGAATCGGATAGTATTTTCTATTCCTTGGAGGAAGAAGAAGAAATTTCACCTCTTGAGTAACACCTGGAGCTCCGTGAAGATATTGATCATCTACATGAGGAAGTCCATGAATAGATACAAGTGGCTATGCCTGAAGAACCAAATCTACAAGCTTCCTACCATAAAAGGGAAGATTTTTAAATTAATATTTCAAATTTAAATTTTGAATCTACCTTTGATTATTCTTTTCATGTAGAACATCTCGAGAAACCACTAGATTTTGAAGAAGACGTTTCACAAGTAGCAACTGAATAAGAGGAGGTTCCATACATCATCTTACCCCCGCCATGCAAAAGGTATATAATTGTGAAGGGGGGGTCTGGTGTACTCTATACATTTAATTCTCCTCAGCAAGAACAAAGAACTGCAAGCTGGGAAGAACAACATGTGGTGGTTCATGTCAAAGAAGATCCACCCGCCATCGGATTATGGATAACAACTGGTACTGCCCTCTGGAGGAAGTAAAAATTAAGGGCCCACATGGTGGATCATACCAAGATTTATCCTTTACTTGATTTTTAGTACTTTCATTTTCAATATTAATAATTTAAATTTCAAATTCAGTATTAGGAATAATTCTAGCATGGGGCCCACTCCCTCTTATCTTTTTTAACTTTAATGACATGATCCTCATTCTTAAATGATTAATTCTCTTTTGTAGGTTCATAATAGGGGAAGGAAGCCCCATACATTGAAGGGGAAGGACTATGTTTCATGAAAAAAGGGGGTTCAATTTTGGTGTTTTATCTTTTAAACTCATCACATTTTGGTCCAAAACATGTTTTGATCTTTAAAGATAAAATTTCATGCCCAAACATGAATTGGTGTTTTACTCAACTTATCTAGGAGACATGAGGTGCATAGGAACCTAGTGATGCCCTGTTTTAGATTTCAATGTTGATATGACTAAATGATTGAAATGAATAATTTAAGTTTTAAAATGAAGTGTGAATATTGAAATGATGACTCCTGATTTGAAAAAATTAACTGAATCATGTAGATGAAATTCCCCTACTATCTTTCATGATTTGAATTTCAGTAGTTCATGTGAATTGATTTGTTATTATTAGTCATGCCATGAGTGATTTTACAATGTTATATTTCTCATTCGCAAGAGGATTTCTAGACCAAGTACTTCCAATTTATTATTGAGCATATTTTTTGAGTGATCATGGGACATGTAACTGACCAGAACTTGTATTAAAACTTTTCAAAGCTGTGACAATGCAAAAACACATTTAAAATTATTGATTCATCCTCTGAAAAGCTACATATCCTTAAAAGACCACCTTTACATTAATCCATCTTGTATCCCATAGAGACCATGAATGACCTTTATAGGGATGAGCCATGTTTTGAGCCATTTTTTCCATTCCTACCCAACTCTTGAGATTTTCATGATATTTTAAAATTGAAGTGTGAAGGTAAAGGGAATCATGGTGGACGGGATGATACACATTGTAAAGAAGAAGTGTGGGGGTTTTATTTTTGGAATTGTAAAAGGTTGTGAAATCATTCATTATACTGTATTGTATGCCCCTATTGAATTAAAAAAATGACAAAAAGATCCAAAAAATAGAAAAATGGGTTTTGATTTGGGAGAACCAAAAATCACAATTTTTTAGACCGACGATCTTTTGATTGTATGTGGTTAGTTGATGGATGTGAGGTTTGATCTAATCATAACTTTCTAAAAACTAAAAAAAGAACAAAATAAAAAATTATTCAAGAGGGTGCACAAATCATTCATTATGCATAATTTGATCATGACCTTACTTTGAGTTTTTGGAAGTGGGTGTTGCTACATTGAAGGGGAGAATTTCATTACACTTTTACATTTCATATCATGCATTTTACATAAGAGATTATCCTGCTCCTTGAGCCTTAATTTTTAAACCATCAAATCCTACCAACCATAAGCCTCAAAGTCATTTGAACCTTTATTGAAAGTCCTCATGATTTTATGTGTATTTTTTCTTCACAATGTGGAGAAAGTAGTTCATTTACAAGCCTATGGATAAGAAGCATGTTCTCATGATATGAGCATAACTCTAAATGAATTTTATCATGAGTTATGAGAGAAAAAAAATCAAATGTAAGGTAAATCATGACATATAATGTTTAATAATGATGAATCAAGGAGCTTGAATGAAAGAGAGAAGAAGTTCCATTTTTTCATAGGGAAAAAGTAAAATACCTGATTTAATTGTTTCCTTGAAAATTTTGAAATTAAATTGATATTCTATGGGGATTTATGAATATTTTATTTGAAATTGGAAATAATTAAATTTTATTACTTTGGAATTTGAATATTGGTAACATTGGTGTCCTCTCAATTCAATGCTGAGATTTTATGCTTGAGGACAAGCATAGTTCAAGTGTGGGGGAATTGATAGAGATAATATTTTACACATTTTGTTTTTGAATTTCAATTGTTTTGATCATCCCAAATAATCAATTTGAGCTTATATGAATCAATTTTCAATTTATGATATATTTCGAGAAAAATGGTGAAAAATTCATAATATTGAATTTTAGACAGATTATTACAACAAGGGTATTTTAGTCATTTAATGAAAAATATAAATCCAAATTTTGAGATTAATTTTTTTTCCAATACTGATTTTAGTTCCCACAACTTTGTCTTCTAGACTACGAGATGATTCTCCCATCTAAAGGGCCTAAAAATTCGTTGAAATTGGATATTTTTCCGAACGGACAACGTGGACCCTACCACTGTAATGGACATCCATCTCTGCCTACACACCTTCAAATGAATTGATTCCACTTGGGGATGAAATAAGATTCAATTGGGAGTTGATAAATTAAATTTGTGATAGTTTTGAAGTCATTAATGCGGCCATTGGATGGCATACTTTTGGAGGAACCTTCCTGGAAGCTTCGTCTAGAATCAGAAACCGCCAATGAAAAATTCTTAACTCCTTCATCCGGTGTCCAAAAGATCTGAAATGTGGAGGGTAGCCGGAAAACATATTTATGAACAACTTTTAAGAAGGTTTCTATGCGTTAATTGGCCACTTAATGGGTCAAAACGTGACAACATTCAGAGGACAAAAATCTGTCTATAAAAGGAGGAGAGATCCTCCACCTCAAAGCATCCCATTCTCCATCCATTCTGTCAAGGCACCAAGGAGGAGATCTACACCGAGGGAGGTTGGCCCCAAATATTCCCCATTCCATTTTTTTATTTATTTCTTTTCTTTATTTTTTTTTTATTTTTGAATTGTAATTTATATTTCTAATAAAATTTATCCATTATTTTTATTTCTGTGTCCACCCATCCATCATGTTTTCTTCTTCATCTTTTCAGATTTTCTTCTTTTATTTTTCTCATATTATCCACCTTGACCTCTTACCCTCAAAAATTAGGGGTTAACCCAAGACTTATCTCGGGGGTGGTATGTGAAAATTTCATTTATTTTGTGCTTAAATTCTGATGTTTTATTAAGTTTGTGATGAGCAAGAGTGATGTGAATGGTTGTGGCGATCGTCCACTACGACACTAATCTCAAACTCATTTTTATTATTTTATTAAATATTTTCCCTACCTTATACTGGATAAAATCTCTTAATACGATGTATTTGAGCCATTCAGGGGTTTAAATGGCATACGATGGAGCCAGGTCTTGGAAGATGTCACACTCTCGATCAAGGTGTGCCATCAACCTTGATTATAGGAGGAGGTGAAGTTAAGATTGTTAAATGAATTCAATATTTCACACAAACAAATAAAATAATAGTAATTCATGAATGAGATATCATAATTTAATTATCAAACTTAATTTAAATACCTACTATGAGAATGATGAAACCCACAAACCAACCCATAAAGTCCATGTTCTTTCTAAATTAATTGCATTTTTTCATTTCTTGTTAGTTTTATATTTTATTTTAATTAAATTGTATTCCATTACTAGATAATATAAAAACATCCAAAATAAGTAGTTTAGTTAAATTAGACTATGTGAGTGAATTACTGAAAATGATCTTCAAGAGAGATGACCATGGTCAGCCTCTATGTTGCACTAGGAAAATTATATTTCTTTTGCCACGCCTTACGGCCGGCGTGCGTTAGGGTCCCCAATAAACCATTAGAGTGGTACCCTCCTATTGGGACAGATGATGGGTCCTCTATATATCCACTGAGTGGAACCCTTATTTAGTATCAGAGTATGGGTTCTAAACCACTAGAGTGGCACCCTCCTGTTAGGTCGTTCATGGGTCCTCTATATGTAATCCGAGTTGAAACCTCCTATTGTATCGGGGATTGGGTCCTTGACTACTAGAGTGGAACTCTCCTTCTGGGTAGGGAAATGGTCTTCTACTGATTACTAGAGTGACACCCTCTTATTGGGACAGGGTATGGGTCCTCATCCATTAGAGTGGAACCCTTCTATCAGGACAGTGTATGGGTCCTCTTCCTATTTACTGAGTAGAGACCTCCTACAGAGTTACGGTATAGGTACTCTATCTATTAAGTGGAACCCTCATATTATACCATGGTATGGGTCCTATACTTATATATTGCATCCCATAAATGGTGTGGCAGAGTGGTGAGGTGTGTCTTGACTTGGATGTTTCTATTGAATATATTCACAAGATATTGGGCATTGTTTGATGGACCTCTTGCAACTGATGGCACTCTTTCATGGGCTTATCTGGGAGATGGAGATCCCTTTTATATCTAATTTTTTCTTATTTTTTTGAGAATATATATATATATATATATATATATCCATGTCATTGGATTTTGTTACTCTCTTGATTCTGGTTGAGCTATCTATTTCCTATCATGTCTCTTACTACTCCCCCTTCAGCTTTTAGGGTGTCCTACTGGGTATGTATATAATCACCCCTACAATGGATTTTCTCATACATTTCATGTCTTATAAATACAATGAATAGGTTAGCGGTGATTATAGAGGAGCATAGGGATACATGGTGCACTAGAATGCATATGGTGACCAGAGTTTGGATATCGGGAGATGGGCTCTCTCATCATTGTACTTTTCTATTTTTGATAGGTTGGTTTATCTTTCTGGTTGAGCGTGTATTTTTTCCTCTTTAATTTTTAGTTTACAATATCATACTATTGTACTCCCTACAGGTTTTACATCCATGTTTTATACTCTAGATGTTTCATCTTTTATTATTATTCCTTTTTACTTCAACATAAATATGGTCATGTGTGTGCATATAGGTACATTAAGCAAAGGCCTCCCATATTAGTTACGACTTTTGGTGCATTTCTTCACCTCTATCCTATGGAGGAAGAAATGGAGTAGTTGCGGATCAAGCCTCATTGGGTCAAGTCATGAAATCGTCCCTTTACCTATGTCAATCATGTCTAACCTAGCCTTAATTCCATCTTTTGTTTTGTATGGTACATTTAGTAAAGTTCCAATAGCACTATCACATATATTTTTTCTACATGCATGAAATTAATAAAATTTATGTTGTATAAAAAATTACAATATAATAATTCAAATAAAATTAATCACTTTTTCCAACCTGATTTCATAATGTTTTTCAAAAATGGTTTTCCAGAATCTCTTTCAATATCATTTACTTTCTCAAACAATTGATCACCCATTAATAGATAATGTGTTATACCTTATTTTGTATTTTCATCGAATGATGTCATACAAGATCAGTATTTATTTCAACAAGGTTAATATTTTTGATATCCTAAAACCATAGTCTTTGAAGAATCTTTCAACCTAACTATGTGTGTACCTTCTTCACAAATGGGACACCCCAACATTCCTTTAGTGTTATAGCCTGGAAAATTTCTGTAACCAGGAAAGTCATTTATTGACACATGAAACCTAGAACTCAATGTTAAATATTCAATTCTATGAGAATCATAAAATGTAACACCTGTATCTCACATAAATTTCATATCTTTGACCAATGTAACCAAATTGACATCAACATCATTAATGGGTTTTTTTGGTCTATATATAAGTAGAGAAAACATAATGTATTTTCACTTCAAGAATAACCATGGTGGAAAGATATAATTTACCAAATTAACTAGGAATGTATTATGAGTACTACTTTTTACACCAAAATAATTTATTTTTCCTATATATAATTCAAGATGAATGTTTTTTTGCTGATTTCCAAATTCAGGATACTCATAATTAATTTTCATATATTGAGGAGAGTCTGATGGGTAACGTAGTTTCCCATCTTCAATTATTGTATTTTTGTACTATATAAAAGGTCTCGCAGTTTTTTTATATCCATATAGTCATCTAAACCTTGAAATAATGGGAAAGTACCATTCATATTTTTAAAGACTTGATTCTTTCTTGTATTGATTTGTTCAATACTTAGGGAATTTTTTGAGTAATTCATGGTTCTTGTGAAACAATATACAATCATTTGGATAAGAATTAATTTTTTTAGAGATCATACTCATTGAATATATAATTCTATTAAAATCATATGTTTGATAAAGAATATAATTTTATTATGGTATCATATCATTCCGGAGACCGAGTAGTTTTGTAAAACTAGAGTCACTCTATCTATTATTAGCTTTCAAATTATATAAGTTCAATATAGTTTAAAATTTTGTATATTAAGTGAAAATGGTATACAATGGTCACTTTTCATAGTAATTTAACTTCTAATACAACTTTAGAAAATCATGAAGGCCATATTCAATGGAAATTTTCATTTATTTCATATGATCTCCATCATTATTTACCCTAGTATTCATTTCAAATAATCCATAAATCGTGGTATCATCTCAGTCAGTATGTACATTCAATTTTTTCCTTTGTTTAGTAAAATATTTATAAATTTGATCTATTCCATGACAAATATAAATGTTCCACCAACTCATTTTATTTAATTCATCTTGAATAACAACAATGTAAACACGAACAAAGGATTTGAGAAGGGTTATATGAATTCTCTATCACAAACTTGATGAAATATTTAATTTCATACTCATGCACCTTATTCATATGATTAGCTTCGATCCATTTTTTATTCAAATCCATCATATTAGGTTCAAAGATATTCATTTTGTATAAAAAAATAAATAAATACACTTATGGTTTGCATATAATGTATATATACATTGATATGTAAATAAAGTATCATAATTTGAGTGTATGCATGCTCTATTTTGGAAATGTTTACATAGATTGAACGTATTTAAGGTAACTACTATAAATATAGTTCTTATTTTCTTCAAAAGATTAATTTTTAACTTTTCAACCCTATATCACTCTTTAATTTGTTTTCCTTTCTTCAAAACCCATTGTTTCCACACTCATTTTCCAACTAAAATTGCCATTTTTAATTATATCATAAATTTGTCTTCAATAAATCCTATTCTATTCATTTTGAATCAATTATTCTTTTATGTGACAAATAAATAAATTCTAAAAATTCTTTATAGACAACATAGGACAATTATATTTCATTTTTAAAATAAAAACTATTTTGATAATCCAAAACCTGTGGAAATATTATTAATAATATAAACAAATAATTCAAAGAAATCACATGTTAATAATATGTATATAAATAAATGTGTGTGTATCCACAGGGTAAAATGTTAATAATATACTCTTTTCCCACTTTAATATCATGTGAAGAAATCAAAATTAATTGAAAATTTAATAAACATATGATAGAAAATCAAATGGAGAGTTTGTGAGTTTATTTTCATGTACACTAATTTATTATAATACAACTAGACTATATCGATCCCGATGGACTTTTCATAAACCTACAATCAAAAAGAACTGAACGAGACCCAAAATAACCAATTGTTCCAAACCCCTAGCCTCGTATACGCCAAATGTGTGTGTGGGAGATATGCATGTGTGTGTGTATACATATATATATATATTCATATATAAAAAAATTTATATTTTATATGTGCATGTGTGTGCCCATATATATTTAATACATGCATATAGTATCAAAAAATTAAATCAAAATAGAAATATATTACATATATATTATTTCATTATGGGAATTTCTTCTTATTAATTTTCAATAAGAAAAATTAACATCATAATTTCATTATCATTATTGTATAAACTTTTTCATGGTAACTATAAACATTCATAAAAAATTCCACCAATAATATGTTAAGATCTAAACATTGAGTATCCAAACCCTTTTGAAATAAAAAATGGTGGTTGTATGGTACATGAACAAGCCATTTTGGTATCCATAATCCAAGGGGAATGGGGGTCATATGGTATATGGGAAAAGATGAACGAAAAATGGTGAAATAATACAAGATAGACTAAAAATTAGTAGAATGTATCACATACCTTCAGTTTTCAAAGGGTCAATTTATCAAAGATGTTTGAGGGGGAGTGGTGAAAAAGATTGAGTTCCACGAGATCTTGAATGGTGTGAGCAAGTAGGGTTCTCTATTCAGATTATATTTAAAAGAAAAAATGGATTTTGTCAACACTTTCCAAAAAGCAGTGATAAAGATATGTTTTATCTGCACTAAAATAAACAGCTTTGAGAAAACATATATTTTTTAGATTTAACATTTAGCGGTGATAAATAATATTTTTATTAGTGTTTTTTATTTTAGTGGTGATAAAACCTATATTTATCAGTTATTTTTTAAGCACTGATAAAAACTGTTTAAAATAAATTATAAAAATATTAAAAAAATATATATTAAAAATAAAATAAATTATAAAAAAATAAAAAATAATTAACATTATTAATGAATAAATAATCTTAAATGTATGAATGTAATAAATGAGTGAAATTTAATAACTAAAAACTAATAGAATTCAAAAATATTTAAAAAATGAATAATATTTATTAATTTTATATATTATCAAAAAAATAAAATTGAATATATATTAAAATTAATATGAATATATATTAAATATTCAAATTACAATCATATTAAAAACACTAAATTTTAATTAATAAATATGTATAAATAAATATTAAAAATGAATAAATTCTAAAAAAATAACATTATTAGTGAATTAATAATACTAAATAATATTGAATGAATTAATGTTAAAAAAGGTGACATTTAATAATTAAAAAAATCAATTGATTGCAAAACTATTAAAAAATGAATAAGTATTATTAATTATATGGATTATTAAAAAAATAAAAAATGAATATATGTTAAAATGAAAATGAATTATTATTAATTAAATAAATTATAAGCATATTAAAAAAATGCTAATGAATAAACATGTATAAATGCAGTTGGCGTATTGGTAAAATGGTTTGCCAACCCAGTCAGACTGCATCAGGTTTGGTGTTATACTCCCAAAAGCCCTAAATTTGGGGGATTTCTTACTGGTGGAGTATTCTACATGATATTGGGATGTGGACGGGGGTGGTGTCCTTCAAGGATCAAGGTGCTTTAGGTGACGAGCGATTATGGGAATGATGTGGTCGTTGCATGGGAGATGACGGTCCTTGGTTTCCTGGGATCATCCATTCTTCAAAGTGATCAAGGCGATGGTTGTGGTAGTTTGTGATGGTAAGGGAGGATTAAGTGGCCCTGATTTGGGGTGTTGTGAAACTGGGGTAGTAATGGATAAGGTGGCTAGACGAGCTAATGTGGCTGGTGAATAGAAGATCTTACGACGGCAGTGTAGGGAGATGGTCCAGTGGCGACAACGATGGGGACTCAATGCAGTGACTCGATTTTTGACCTGTAAGACTTTGGTATATTTCTAAGAATATTTTTGAAGCTAGGAGTAGAGTCTGCATGGGATTTTGAGGTCCAGAGAGACTCGGTGCGGTGATATTCAAAATACTAAATATATTTTTTCACACATTTTCAATTTCATTATAAATATAGAATAAATCTTGAGTGGAGTCTCGAATCAAAAATTTGATACTTCGGTTGAGTTCAGAACATGGTCTTTATGTTAGAGGTGATATAGAATATACTGGAACCGAGTGTTCAATCTGGGACTTACGTTGGAGGGGCATTGAGAGAAGGTTTATTCATTTAATAAAATTAAATGAGTAACCCATTTTGGTGAGATTCATGAAAGAGGATAGGTAAACCCCCTTACTAATTTTGAGGGATGGACGAACCAAGGTGGATCCCATGAGAAGAGGTGTCACCAATCCTTGATCTTGATGGCGATCGCTCTCGGATCATACTGTAGTGACTCTCAAGTGTCGTTTCAAACCCGAAGCTTTGGCATGTCACCATGAGGTATAAAATTCTGAGTTTTATGTTTTTATTCCCTTTTTATGCATCTTTTTAAGGTTTAATATCCCTTAGACACTTACTAGGTACCTTTTGAGAGTGGATCTAGAGGTTTTGGGGAAACCAGAGGTTTTTGGGTGGCTTGTAAGGAAATTCATGTCAGAATTCATGATCACATGGTGTGTAGTCCGTTGAAACATGTTGTGTGCTCTTACTATTTGGGGAAGGTGAATTTTGGGGAATACACATCATGTTCCAGAGTTATACGCCAGGTAGTAACCCCAGGTCATGTGGCTAAGGGACATGGATAGGGTAGTTGTGTTATGGTACATGGTCGTGTGGAAGTACATGACCAAAGTACACAGTCACATAGTGCTAGAAACGTGGAAAAGAAAATGACCTGACCAAGTGGCCATTTATTCAAGACACATCATGTTATAGGGGGTTCATTACATGTGTGATACACAACTTGTCAAGACGTTTGGGGAAAAAACACAGTCAGGGGGCCAGGTAAGGTGAAACAAATTGTGTATATCTTGTACACGTTATATAAGCTTACATGTCTAGCTAAGGAAAGTATTATAGGATACGACCAGGTGTTTAAGAGGGTTCGCATGTCATGTGGAACCCCATACATATTTATTAGTCTTCTTGGAGACCTCCTCCTCGGGTAACTCATTCTTCAGGGCCCATATTCAGGATTATGATTAGACTATTATTGACATTATTCTGGGGGTTGGGGTGGAAAATATGGTAGAATATGGGTCAAATGGTTGTTTTCTGGATAAGGCCTTAAACTAAATATGGATAGAGCCTATGTAGATGGGGTTATGAGAGGGGGTGGAGTTGTCTAGGACCAAATAGGCATGGTAATTTTAGGCTTCATCACCTTCTTCGGGACAAGAAAATCATTGGGGGTGAAGGCAAGAGAATGGAAATTGGATTGTCTCTTTTCAGGCTATAAAATATTGGGATCTTGATGGTGGAGTCGGATTCAAGGGTTCTAATTGAAATTCTTAAAGGTGGAATAAAATGTCCATGGGAGTTTATTTTTTTGGTTATAATATGCCAGAGAAAAATGGATTTAGGGGTTCGAGTCGAGCACACATGGAGGGAAGGGAACTTCCCTGAGGAAAAGTTGTCCAGCAAAAGGAATCCCACCAATGGTATCACTGTGTATTACTATACTGGGTCCTTTCCAGCAGACTATCATGACATTGTTAGGAATGACACCCTACAGTTTCATTATTTTCACCCACCTTAATTTTGGGACTTTTTATTTTATCCTTTAATAAATAAATAAATTGGATTTTTGAGTTGAGTAGACTATCCTAAGAATTTTTTCACATAGAATGCAATTTTATCCGCTATAAGGGCATAAAAGATATGATGTGGAGTGTTTTGGGAATGAATATATAGTATTAGTGATAAACCTTGGGTAGTGGTCAGGGTGGATCACTTGGTTGACGTCGGGGTTGATACCCTTCCCTATCATCTCAGGATGTGGGTCCTCTAGACTCTAAGTTGGTATGGTGGTGCTCCCCTATGGTATCAGGGCATAGGTCACCAACCCATGGTTACGTTGTGACATGAGGTATTAAGAGCATGACACTCCTTTCAGTGGCTCTTAACTGATTCTAGATATCGGTGTGGTTCTTACAAAGAGATGTTGGGACAAGTACTCCCCTGATGCATTAGGGAATGGGTTTTCCCTTACCTATCTAATTGGTAGAGGCGGAACTCCCCCAGAAGTGGGAACAGGTCCTCTACCCACAGATTAGTTCTATCAAGGTCAGTAATCCCATGTAATTCCAGGGTGTGGGTCCTCTATACATGTTGTTCCGATAGATTTGGTACTCCCATGTTGTACTAGGGAGAAGGTCTTCTAGATTGGGGTTAATACTCACATGTTGTGTCAGGGTGTGTCTCCCCCGTAGTGAGTGCATTGGTAGAGTGGTACTACCATATCGTACCAGGGTGTGGTTCCTCTAGAAATGGAGTAGTACCCCAATTCCATTTCAAGGTGTGGGTCCTCATCTACGGAGTTGTAATCCCCCGTCTTCGAGTAGCGGCGGGGATCATGTCCTCCACTAGATTCAGATATCCTTTGGTTGTAGAGCACAGTTACGAGGAGCAGGCCCCTCCACTTGTATTGTGTAATAACTTGTTAGGATTTTGTTCTCCCTCAACATAGTGGGGTTTGGGCCTCTCCTTATAGGTACTTTAGTGGTTTCACAAGATGGTTAACAGCTAGTACTCCGTCAGCTGTGAGGCAACTGTGAGGTGTGGGTCCCTCCACTCTCTCTGCTTAGAAATGATGCATGTGGTTCAAGGTATGGATAAATTATCCCTTTAATGTATTCAGTGGTGATTTTTGGGCCTCCCTACTTGGGTTCTTATGAGTTTTTATATGGTTTATGATATTGAAGACATGACCTCTAGTGTCAGGAACTAGAGTTGCACCTAGTGAGTTGTTCCCGATGGAGCTTGTTCTTATGGATGTACCATCAGGGATGGTAAAGTTGATTCATAATGGATTGTATCTATTGGAAGAGTTATATATGGTATGTATGATCTCATAGAGTATGTTCTCTTAGGTGTGTGTTACCTATGAGCCTTGAGTAGAAACCTGTAGCTCGCTTTGAGGTCAGAACCTCACGAGACTTGGAGTCTGAGACAATTATATCTGGGTGATTCTAGGAATCCTTGTGGTGTTTTCACAAGTCTTGGCTGAAAAATCATGTGTACTGACCTATCTAGTCATGGGTTCGAGATAGATTTTATCCCTCTATTGGGTTCCCTCTGGCTAGGTCAAGAATAAGGTTGAATTCCAGTTGATCCCTTTTCTTTTAGGTTTTAGGTTTCCAACTAAGTATTGTTATAATCATCCCTACACAGGCTTTTCCCACACATGTTGTGTCTTGTGCAAACCTCATGCCTTTTGATGGAGTCCCAAGAGGACTCGGGGCAGGAGAATCTTAGTGGAATAGATTGTCCAAGGTGTTTACCAAAGCTTGGCTGAGGAAATTTTTGGTAGTTTCATTTGACAATGATCCCCTCCGTTTAGTTGGTTATATACTTTTACAGTTTTTTGTGGGCTTGTATTTTTTCTTTTTTATAATTTTAGTACTTTTTTTGTACTCTCGTTGTGGGATAGATGCATGCATGAATTTATTTTTAGTTTATTTTATCTCTACATTTTTGTATAAAGATTCTTGTGGGTGCATGCATATAGGTATTGTAGGCTAAGGCCTACCATTTCTGTGATATGCCTACTCAGTGCTACATGTCAACCCATGGAATATTGTAGGTGATCTTGGGGTGGTTGTTTCTTAAGTCTCATTTAAATATGTAGAACTTCCATATAAGTTTTTTTTTTAATTATTTGGGATTATTTCGAGGTTGCAAAATCAGACAGCACGCGATTCTGAGGCCCAGAGTTCCCGGAATGATCTCTCCAAATTTTGTTAAGATTTAATTAGCATGTGTGAGTAGTTTTCAAAAAAAAGTGTAATAAATATTAAATGGGTGCCGGTATCAGAAATTGAAGTTCACTGTTGCATTCAGGATAGCGGTTTTACCCTAGGCACAACTTAAGTTTAGTCGGAGGAAGCCTTCGATTAGAAAACCCAAAAATGGCATAATCGAAAATAAAATAATTAAATAAAGTCATTTTATTTTACAAATGATTATAGCTCTTGAATGGTGACTTGGATTAAAAATCTGAGACCACCGATGAGCTCGTGAGGGTATGCTTTCTTTATAAAGATACTAACATTGGCCGGTGCAGGCCAACTATGGAAGTAAATTTTTTGCAGTAAATAAAATAATTAAGTAACAATTATATTATTGTTAAAATCCATAACTTCTAAATGGTAACTAGGATTGAAAATCAGAGAGTACCGTTGAGTTATTTGGGGCATGTTCCCCTTAGTCAGATCCTAACCTCGACTGGCGCGGGTTGAGGGAGAATGTTAATAATTTATTGAAAATTTTTAAGGTACGTTCAGTAAACGCATGAGCGAAGTTTTCTATCATTTGAACTGGTGATTAGATTAAAATACTGAGGGAACCGTTGAATCCACAGCACCAGGATTCTCTTAAGGGAGGCTTCACTTCAACCGCAAAAGGTCGAGAGAAAAAGTTAGATTTTAGACATTTAAAAAAATACTAAAATAGAAAAGTTATTTTATTTATTTTCTTTCTTTTCCTCCAACGGAAAAGCAGTGGTGGTGGGACCAATGACTTTTCAATCCATTAAATGGCTTGAATCCTCAATTATTTATAACAACACAGTTGGAATTAGGAAGGCTCCCTAATTAATTGAACCTCATTAATTTTACATGTGTTACTCACCCTTCCACTCATATTTATATGGAGATTGGGGAAGAGTATTGGAATGGCTTCACCATGTGATGAAGCTCTAGAAAAGTATCGGGATGTCAACCACTTGGAGGATAGAACCAGTTCAAGCGGGCGGTGAAAAGTTCCACCGAACAATGAACATCGAATCTTCCTCAAACAAGGATGTTCTCCAATGATATTGAGGTAGGGGGTTTTTTTGAAGATGTCTTTGATGAATTAAATCCTCTCCCTCTTGCTATCACATTAACGCGGAGGGCGCGGCCCAAACAAACAAGGCTCAGACACTCTGTCGCTTCATTCTTGATGTGAACATTGGGAAAACAATTTCCAAATTGATAGAAACATGAAATTAGTGGGTCACTCTATGTCAGTGGCTGCGCGGAATAGTTGTAGGCTTAGATGGAACCTAGAACGGACACCAGAGAACGTCCGGTGACATGCAACAACTGGTCGAAGGCGGTGGAAGGCGGTGCAAGATGGCGCACCGTGGTGGACAAGGGCGGTCGGCTCGAGCCGGCCATGCAAGACAAGTGTGGTGCCCATAGGAACCCCCGACAAAAGCGGTTGTAGCCAGCAGGCTGCCTCAGGAGGATGTGGTGTGGCCCCTTCCACACCGCGTTGGCAGAACCCGGTCGGCCGAATGTCCGAACAGTTAATGTGGTGGGTCAGCGCACCACCGGTTAGGAAAAATATCCCTGCTACTTTAATTCCCCGACCCCAGTTACCCAGAGTCGGTGCATTATTACATAACATTGGGATGATCACAAGAAAGATAAAATCTCGAAAGACCGATTAGTTTAGTAGCCTTGGAAACACTAGATATATTCATAAAGTTTTACATTACATCATAAAAATGAAAACTACAAAGACATAGTCTCCATAGCCCACAATCTTATCCCCACATACTATCCCTACAGGTCATTCATAAATTACTTCTTCAAATCCTGGGAAAAATAAACATAGAAAAGGGGTGAGCTCAAATGCCCAATAAGGATAACAATATAGCGGAAACTTTTATAAATAAGAATAAAAATTTAAGGCAATGTATAACTAAAATAATAACCTTTTAAACTTGAACTTCAACATAGTATAGAAAAAATAAAATGAAATAATTCCATTTACTTATTCACATGGATATTCTACTAATCGAATAATCACATGCAATATCAATATCCACTTTCATAACGATGGAATGCATAATGCCGGACTATCATAACCACATAGCCAAGGCCTCGTGCCAAGACTACAAATAAGATTTTGCCAAGGCCTTGTGCCAAGACACTAGTTTGTCTCATGAGACCTACCGGTGCATCGAGGAGCTATAGCGGGATCCACCTGTCACATATTAAGTCCAATGCATTCCCATATGAAAAGGTTTAAACAAAAAATAAACATTCATATTAAAACAAGCATACGAAATGTTATTAATTCATCCAGAAACCATGAATGGTATAAAAATAACTCATACACAGTCAAAAATATCACAAAACCTTCAATACAATATAGAAGTTTTGTATCATAATAAATCAACTTCAAAAAAGCGTAAAATCCATCAAAGGATGTTGACATAGATGAAATCAAAACTCTTTTTAGAGAAATATCTCTTTCTATTTTGAAATAATTTAAGAGTCATATATTTATAAAATAAAACATTTTCTTTGAAAATATTCTTATAATCTTGTAAGGGAAGCTTCGATGATTTAATAATGGCAGAAAATAGCCTCACCCTCGGTATAAGTTAAAAAAAACATTCTTACCTTAATTTTGTCGAAAAGGTTAAAAAGCACATTGTTTGGAAAACGACGGAAAGATTCCTTTATAAACCTCTCATAAAAAGTTAAAAAATGGTATAAATTAATTTAACCCATATTATTGTAAATATTAAAAATGTTTTGAAATACATTTTTAAGAAACATGGATGTGGATGATAAAGAAATCCCAGTATATTATTACTTATAAACAGCTTCGGATAATGAAGAGATTGTGAAATAAACCCTTACCTTGTACTTTTCCTTGGTTGGGGTAGGTTAACCTCCTATATAATGGTGAAATAATTGTTATTAAATTATACAAGAATTATATACATTAATATGATATCATATATGATCTTTTAACATTGATTTGTTAATAATATCTTAGTATTATCGTTGTTTCGGGTGTTAACTTACTCGTTTTCTTTTATATGTTTTGTTACAAAAGCCATGTTTGTCATGGATAAGTTGTATCTTAATCATATCCATAATGTTATCAAGTCCTTAGATACTATTATTAATCATCCAATGAGAATTATACTTGAATGGATATGATGGAGAATGAATCTCATCGCGTTCATGGAGACGGTAGTCCGTACGTACGCACGAGTGACAATATCATTCTTTTGATATCAAAATAATATATAATTGGATGTTATATCATATATACAGAATCATTATCATGTTATATTTATTATTTACATGAATTAAAAATCATTATTATACCCATCCAAATAATAATATATTGTATAACAATTACACCACGGTGTGGAGAAGGTAAGCCGTACATATGCACGTATGGTGACATGTCATTCAAAGGATGGATAGAATACTAAATATGGTTGTACCATATTTATAATAATATTACAGTATATAGGAGATACTGGATTCATTATTTTATAATGGTAATAACAAAGAAAGAAGATGTTGAAGAAGAAATGAATTTGAAAAAGGGTGGTGAAAACATTACCTCTTCTTCGGGTTCTTACTTTTGATTTGACCAAAAGGGCTCCTTAGGTTGGCTTTCTGATCCAACTAAGGCCTCTAGGTTTTAGTGAGGGAAGTTGAGAGAGTATTTGGGTAGGTTTTGGTAGAACCAAAAGGCTATGAAGGTGTGAATTAATGAGAAGGTGGAGTGCCCTTTTATAGGAGGCATGAGGGGCACCTTTGGAAAAGCTAGAAATATTATTTTATAATAAATTTATATTCGGTTTATAATGGATCCAAAGTGGATTATTTAATGGTTAAGGTGGGGATGGGTCGAAAAACCCTCAACCAATAGAATTTAGACAGGTTTGGGTCATTATATTAACCTTATCTTTTATTTTTAACTCTTAGTTAATTAGTTTGACACTTACCATGTCACTTTGTATTTTTATAATATATAGTTAATAAAATTACTATATACCTCCAAGAGACCCCAAAGTGGTCCATTAATGATACATCTATCATGATATAAGTCTCTTGGAAGAACCTTAGGTTTTTAGGAATGGAATATCAATTAATAATATAATATTTGTTTTAAAAACTCTTTTATGTCAATTTTGAAACTATTTGGAAAATTGATTTTTGTGAAAATCATAACAGAATGATTACTTCGAACAAAGTTAATTTAATCATTTATAACATGTCATATTAACCTAAAAAAATTAGTTTAATTCATAAAAAGTCTCAAATTATATTTATTTGGGTATTTATAATATCAATTATTTTAATTTCTAACTATTATGGTAATTACTGCATCATCATTGTGTCATAAATAAATTAAATTATTTAATGTATGAAAATTATAAATAAAATATCATTATGTAAGAAATATTATTAACTTTCTAATGAATATTTACAATCAAATTTATCTTATGTATAACCCTATATTAAAAAAAATTTAGTAAATAAACTTTGATTTTAACTCTTTTAACTCTTCATTGAATTAAATAATAATAAATGTCCTAATCTAATCCAAGTGGACCTAAATGATAATATTTTATTCCTAAGGTTGTTTTTGGTTGAGATACACTTGTCCAATAGAATTAGGACATGTGTTAGGGAAATATTAATATTATTTGTACCCTTAATTACCCTATTTACTTTTAACCGTGGTAAATAAAAGTAATAAGTTACTATTCACCAAAAATTATTTTCATCTCATTGAACCACATTATACTCTTTGATATTAACCATGTCTCTTGGATTTTCGAAATTCCACTCACAGAAGCAGTAAAATTAAATTTTATGAAAAATTCAGTTTTTTAACTACCACTTAGTGGTTTCACTATTCATCAAAAAAATGATGTTTTTCAGAAAAATACCAAAAATTCACCCTAGGCTAATTTCGGTATTCCAAATCCAAAAATGAATTCAATTTTGAAAAATAAAATTTATAAATTTCAAAAAGTGGGTATTACTATTCATAATGGCTAGTTTGATTGGTTGTGGTATGTTAGAACTCGATGTTGCATACAACACACCCTATTGCATTATTCAAAGAGAAGCGTGCCGTAGAAGCTTGGGGTGTTACATTCTCCCCTCCTTCAAATAATTTCGTTCTTAAAATTTCTAGAATACTACCTCATGAAAAGACTCGGGTGGTTCTTCATCATAAGTTCCTCGGGTTCCCATGTTGCCTCTTCCATCTTATGGTTTCTCCACAAGACTTTTACCAGACGAGTCGTCCGGTTTCTCAGTACTTGTTCTCTGGTATCAAGAATTTTGATGGGCTCTGCGCAATAAGACAGATCGGGTTCCAGTTCTAATTCCTCATAGGTGAGTACATGCATTGGGTCAGGAATGTATTTCCTCAATAGAGATACGTGGAACACATCATGAACTTTTGAGAGACTTGGCGGCATTGCCAATCGGTAAGCTACATCCCCAATTCGTTCTAGAATTTCGAAATGTCCGATGTACCTGGGACTCAATTTACCATTCTTACCAAAATGTATGAATCCATTCCATGGAGATACCTTCAGGAAAACATGATCACCAACTTGAAATTACAAATCATTCCTTTGATTATCGGCATAGCTCTTCTACCTACTTTGAGCTGCTTTGATGTGATTTTAGATTACCTTCACCTTTTCCATCGTTTCCTCAACCAGTTCTGGACCTACAACTTTTCATTCACCAACGACATCCCAACATGTTGGTGTGCGACATATCTTTCCGTATAACGCTTCATATGGTGCCATCTGAATACTTGAATGGAAGCTATTGTTATAGGAAAATTCTACCAGAGGTAATTATTGTTCCCACATACCCTGAAAGTCAAGTGAGCAGGATCTCAACATGTCTTCTAAGGTTTTAATAGTTCATTATGATTGTCCATCTGTTTGAGGGTGGTATGCAGTGCTCAAATGAAGTTCAGTATCCAAGGATTTCTGAAGACTTTTCTAGAATCATGAAGTAAAATAGGGATCAAAATCAGAAACAATCGATAGGGGTACTCCATGAAGTCTCACCACTCCATAAATATGTAGTCTTGCTAGTCGTTCAAGTGGTAAATCTTCCCTAATAGTAAGAAAATGTGATGACTAGGTAAGATGATCAACAATGACCCATGTTGCATCGTTCCTTCTAATAGTCTTTGGTAGCCACATGGCAAAGTCCATCGTAATATTGTCCCATTTCTACTCCAGTATGGGAAGAGGTTTCATGACTCCTCCAGGATGTTACCTTCCAACTCTCACTTGTTGACAAACCATACATCTTGACAAAAAATCAGCAATCTCCCTCTTCATGATGTCCCACCAAAAATGTTCCTTCAAATCTCTATACATTTTGGTGCTCCCAGGGTGTATAGAGAAATTGGAACAATGAGCATCATCCAGAAATTTCATTTTTAGATCAGGAATATCGAGAACACAATGTCTCTTCCTGAATTTCAAAATTCCATCTTCATACACAATGTCTCTCAATCTCCCATCATTCATAGCTTTAATCTTCTTTTGAAATTATTCATCATCGGTCTGAGAACTCTTAATCCTTTCCAGTAAATATGGTTTGGAAACCATTTGAAAAAGCATTGATGTTTCACCTTCCCTAGTTATTCCCAGTTCCATCTTCACTAGATCCATGAAAATTGGATCCCTTTCAATTCTCATATTGTTCAAAACTCCATGGTCTTTTCTACTCAAAGCATATGCCACCTTGTTTGCTTTCCCCGGGTGGTATTGTATCGTACAATCATAATCCTTGAGTAATTAAAGTCATCTCCTTTGCCTCATGTTGAGTTCTTTTTTGTGAGAAAATATACTTCAAACTCTTGTGATCAGTATAAATCTCACATTTTTCACCATAGAGGTAGTGCCTCCATATCTTAAAACCAAAGATCACAGCTGCTAACTCAAGATCATGAGTAGGATAGTTTTTTTCATGAATTTTCAACTGTCATGATGCATAGGCAATAACCCTATCATTCTTCTTAAGTGCACAACCAAGTCCTTTCTTCGATGCATCACTATAAATAACAAACCCATTATTCCTTGATGGTAGTGTCAATATAGGATCATTGATGAATCTTCTCTTCAGTTATTCGAAACATTCTTCACACTCTTTTGTCCAAACAAATTTAACCCCTTTACGTGTAAGCTTCATTAATGGGTTAGCCAATCGGGCAAAAGTCTGGGCGAAACGTCGATAATAACCAGCCAAACCAATAAAACTACGTACCTCTGTTATACTCATAGGTGCTGGCCATTCTTGGATTGCCTTGGTCTTAGAAGGATCAACAGAGATTCCATCTTTAGAGACAATATGGCCAAGAAAATAAATCTCCTGAATCCAGAATTCACACTTGCTAAACTTCCCATATAATTCATGTCTTCTCAGAGTATTCAGGATAATGTGCAAGTTATTTTCATGATCTTCATAGATTTTGGAGTATACGACGATATAATCAATAAATACCACCACAAATCCATCGAGTTCCTTGAAAACTCTATTCATCAGATCCATGAATACAGAGGGTGCATTATTCAATCCAAAAGGCATTACTGTAAACTCATAATGCCCGTACCTGGTTCGAAATGTTGTCTTTGGAATGTCTTCCTTCTTCACACACAACTGATGGTATCCAGATCGAAGTTCAATCTTTGAAAAGTATTGAGCTCCATGCAGTTGGTCAAATAAATCATCAATGCAAGGTAGGGGATACTTGTTCTTTATTTTTATAGAATTGATCTCCCTGTAGTCGATACATAACCTCATAGATCCATCTTTATTTTTAACAAAAATAATAGGGGCTCCCCATGGAGAAACACTAGGGAGAATAAATCCCTTATTACTCAATTCCTCTAGTTGTTTCTTTAGTTCAATTAATTCTACAGTGGCCATTCTATAAGGGGTCTTCGATATAGGCCATGATCCAGGAATTAAATCAATAAAAAACTCAACTTCTCATTCTGGAGGATGTCTAGGAAAATCTTCCGTAAACACATCTATATATTCTTTCACAATAGGTAAATCCACTATTTGAACATTCCTTTCCTCACCCACTGTAATTTCATCCTCTTCCTCCCCAATAATTGAATTTAGTTGAGCTATTAGGGGTGGATCTAGATAAGAATTAGGTGGTGACGATTCTGCTCTAAAGATAAGGTGTTCCTTATCATCATCATCAAAAATTGTAACCTCCTTCTTATTACAATAAATCTTCGCATCTTAGTCCGAAAGCCAATCCATACCGAGGATTATATCAAACTCAATCATAGGTATGATGATGAGATCAGCGGATAAAGAACATTTATTTGCTCTAATGGGGACTGATTCACAAAACTTTATTGCAATGATACTTCCCTTAGGAGTTTTAACTGACAACTACCTTGTTAAATCAAATTGGAAATATCTAATTTTCTTTTCAAACTGGGAAGATATGAAACAATGCGATGATCCAGAATCAAATAATGCATTTGCTAAACTTGATCAAACAATTAAATTACCTGCCACCATGTCATTCGGAGCTTCTACCTCAGCAGTAGTGATAGCTTAATCTTGGCCTTGATTCCTTGGCCTTTTCTGAGGTAAGTTCCCCTGACGCTTAGGAAATTCATTTGAATAATGTCCCATATCCCTTCAATTGTAACACTGAACATCGATAGCTTCCTTCTTCCCTTTGCAATCACGAGCTTGGTGGCCTTTTTCACCACACTTGAAATAGACACCCATTCCCTTCAAGCATGTACCAGGGTGTTTCTTCCCACATTTACCACAGGATGGATATTCAACCTTTCCCTTATTCCCCTTATTTCCATTCCCAGATTGATCAGCAGATCTCTTTTTCTCTTTCTTTGCTTTAAAGTCATAAGACTTAGAGAATTCCTTTTTTGTCTTGATAGCACATGAGACAATGTCTTCGTATGACGAGAAGGATTGTGAGACTAATGCTCGACAGAGAAATGGTTTTAACACATCAAAGAAACGATCAATATTACTTCCTAGGTTATGTATATAATCTCCTGCATACCTTTCTAACCTTGTAAAGTTATCCTCATACATTGTGACATTCTCATCCTCCTTTTGACTCAAACTCAGAAATTTCCTTTCCATATCTGCTCGATGGTCATGAGGAAATTATTTTTCTAAAAATAGATCTTTGAACTCCCTCCATTCCATATTTTATACTTTATCATCTTCCTTCGTGTTTTGAATCAATGACCACCATTGATCAGCATCTCCAGTGAGGCGTTAAACTACCATGATAACTTTTTCCCTTTCACTACATCCCAAAGCCTAAAATATTTTCTCTAGGGAACTTATCCATTGCTCAGCTACTAATGGATTTGTACTCCCATTGAATGTTGGTGGTTTCTGCCTCATGAAGTGATCTAACATTGATCCTCTACGTTGTGGATCAGGGTGCTCCATATGGGTAAGGTTATTATTCATAACCTGAGTGAGTTGTCCCAGTATTGTGATTAGTTGATCAGCACCAGTTGCATCCCTAGCTCCACTATAATTATCTTGAGAAGGAGGTCAATCCCTACATGGAGTGCGTGCATTGATATGGTTTCTATTTCTTTCACTAGGAGCCATTTCTAAACAATGGCATAAACTAGATCAGTTTATGAATCAAAATACATAATTCCATACTTATAAAACACTTAACATAAATTGAACCATTTATGGATATAATCCATAATCCTAAAAATGTGTTCTTTGAGGAAGTATATACTCATAACCCCTTCATAATTATTTGTAAAGAAAATGAGAGTTATCCTAAGCATATCCCCAGGGAGTGTCGTAACCAAGAGTGCAGCAAGGCCCGTTGTCGTGCACCAGTTCCCGTTCGAGTCTAGCTCAAAGCGGTGTTTTCAGGTTTTACCCCTAGGTACATCTGTGCTAGATCAACCTCTACCTGCTCGTATCCAGACAGGGATGTATTGCTTGGAAAACTCACAAAATCTCTACAATACCAAAATTCTAGGAAGTTATTCTACACTAATCCTCAAATTCCATCTTAAATATATGTTCTCTAATCAGAGTTTATCTAAATATAGCTTCAAAGGATTGTACTAAACTTTCTCTGATACCAACTGTAACGCCCTAACCCCAGTTACCTAGAGTCAGTGCATTATTACATAACATTGGCCTGATCACAAGAAGGATCAAACCTCGAAAGACCGATTAGTTTTGTAGCCTTGGAAACACTAGATATATTCCTAAAGTTTTAAATTACATCATAAAAATGAAAACTGTAAAAACATAGTCTCCATAGTCTACACTCTTATCCCCACATACTATCCCTGCAGGTCATTCATAAATTACTTCTTCACATCTTGGGAAAAATAAACATAGAAAAGGGGTGAGCTCAAATGCCCAGTAAGGATAACAATATAGCGGAATCATTTATAAATAAGAATAAACATTTAAGGCAATGTATAACTAAAAAAATCCTTTTCAACTTGAACTTCAACATAGTATGGAAAAAATAAAATGAAATAATCCCATTTACTTATTTACATGGATATTCTACTAATCGAATAATCACATGCAATATCAATATCCACTTTCATAATGATGGAATGCATAATGTGAGAATATCATAACCACATAGCCAAGGCCTCATGCCAAGACTATAAATAAGATTTTTCCAAGGCCTTGTGCCAAGAAACTAGTTTGTCTCATGAGACCTACTGATTCATCGAGGAGCCATAGCGGGCTCCACCTGTCACATATTAAGTCCAATGCATTCCCATATGAAAATGTTTAAACATAACATAAACATTTGTATTAAAACTAGCATATGAAATGTAAATACTTCATCCATAAACCCTGAATGGTATAAAAATAACACATCCACAGTCAAACATATCACAAAACCTTCAATACAATATAGAAGTTTTGTATCATAATAAATCAACTTCAAATAAGCGTAAAATCCATCAAAGTATATTGACATAGATGAAATCAAAACTCTTTTTAGAGATATATCTCTGTCTATTTTGAAATCATTTAAGAGTCATACATTTATAAAATAAAACATTTTCTTTGGAAATATTCTTATATGCTTGTAAGGGAAGATTCGAAGATTTTATAACGGTGGAAAATAGTTTCACCCTCCGTATAAGTTAAAAAAACATTCTTACCTTAATTCTGTCAAAAAAGTTAAAAAGCACCTTGTTTGGAAAACGATGGAAATATTCCTTTATAAACCTCTCATAAAAATTCAAACAAGGGTATAAATTACTTTAATCCATATTCTTGTAAATAGTAAAAAAAATTGAAATACATTTTTAAGAAACATGGATGTGGATGATAAAGAAATACCAGTAGATTATTACATATAAACAACCTCGGATAATGAAGAGATTGCGAAATAAACTCTTACCTTGTACTTTTCCTTGGTTGGGGTAGGTTAACCTCCTGTATAATGGTGAAATAATCGTTATTAAATTATACAAGAAACATATACATTAATATGATATTATATATGATCTTTAAACATTGATTTGTTAATAATATCATAGTATTATCGTTGTTTCGGGTGTTAACTTACTCATTTTCTTTTATATGTTTTGTTACGTAATCCATGTTTGTCATGGATAGGTTGTATCTTAATCATATCCAGAATTATATCAAGTCCTTAGATACAATTATTAATCATCAAATGATAATTAGACTTGAATGGAAACGATGGAGAATGAATCTCATCGCGTTCGTGGAGACGGTAGTCCATACGTACGCACGAGCGACAATATCATTCTTTTGATATTAAAATAATATATAATTGGATGGTATATCATATATAAAGAATCATTATAATGTTATATTTATTATTTAAATGAATTAAAAATCATTAATATACCCATCCAAATAATAATATATTGTATAACAATTACACCACGACATGGAGACGGTGAGTCGTACGTACGCACGTATGGTGACATGTCATTAAAAGGATGGATAGAATACTGAATATGGTTGTACCATATTTATAATAATATTACAGTATATAGGAGATACAAGATTCATTATTTTAGAATGGGAATAACAAAGAAAGATGAAGTTGAAGAAGAAATGAATTTGAAAAAGGGTGGTGAAAACATTACCTCTTCTTTGGGTTCTTCCTTTTGATTTGATCAAAAGGGCTCCTTAGGTTGGCTTTCTGATCAAACTAAGGAATCTAGGTTGTAGTGAGAGAAGTTGAGAGAGTATTTGGGCAGGTTTTGGATGATCCAAAAGGATTTGAAGGTGTGAATTAATGAGAATGGGGAGTGCCCTTTTATAAGAGGGGTGAGGGTCACCTTTGGAAAAGCTAGAAATATTATTTTATAATAAATTCATATTCGGTTTATAATGGCTCCAAAGTGGATTATTTAAAAGTTAAGGTGGGGATGGGTTGAAAACAACTCAACCAATATAATTTAGATAGGTTTGGGTCATTATTTTAACATTATCGTTTAGTTTTAACTCTTAGTTAATTAGTTTGACACTTATCATGTCACTTTGTATTTTTATAATATATAGTTAATAAGATTACAATATAACTTCAAGAGGCTCCCAAGTGGTCCATTAATGATACATCTATCATGATATAAGTCTCTTGTCCGATCCTTATATTTTTATGAATTTATTATCAATTAATAATATAATATTTGTTTTAAAAACTCTTTTATGTCAATTTTGACACTATTTAGAAAATTGATTTTTTTCAAAATCATAAAAGAATGATTAATTCGAAAAAAGTTAAAAAAATCATTTCTAACATGTCTTATTGACCTTTAAAATTATTGTAATTCATAAAAAGTCTCAAATTATATTTATTTGGGTATTTTTGATAAAACTTATTTTAATTTTTCACTATTAGGGTAATTACTGCATCATCATTTTGACATAAATAAATTAAATTATTTAATGTCTAAAAATTATAAATAAAATATAATTATGTAGTAAATATGTTTGTATTTGTATTGAATATTTAAAATAAAATTTATCTTATGTATAACCCTATATTAAAAATGTTTTAGTAAATAAACATTGATTTTATCTCTTTTAACTCTTCTTTGAATTAAATAATAATAAATGTCCTAATCTAATACAAGTGGACCTAAATGATAATATTTTATTCCTAAGGTTGTTTTTAGTCAAGATAAACTTGTCCAATATAATTAAGACATGTGTTAGGGTAATATTATTATTATTTTTACCCTTAATTACCCTATTTACTTTTAACCGTGGTAAATAAAAGTAAAACGTTACTATTCACCAAAAATTATAATCATCTCATTGAACTATGTTTCACTCCTTGATATTAACCATGCCTCTCAGATTTTCGAAATTCCACTCACAGAAGCGGTGAAATTAAGTTTTATGAAAAATTCAGTTTTTTAACTACCACTTAGTGGTTCCACTATTCATCAAAAAAATGAAGTTTTTCAGAAAAATACCAAAAATTCACCCTAGGCTAATTTCGATATTAAGAATACAAAAATGAAGTCCATTTTGAAAAATAAAATTTATAAATTTTAAAAAGTGGGTATTACTATTCATAACGGCTAGTTTGATTCGTTGTGGTGTGTTAGAACTCGATGTTGTGTACAACACACGCTATTGAATTATTCAAAGAGAAGCGTACCGTAGAAGCTTGGGGTGTTACATTCTCCCCTCCTTCAAATAATTTCGTCCTCAAAATTTCTAGAGTACTACCGCATGAAAAGACTCGGGTGGTTTTTCATCATAAGTTCCTCGGGTTCCTACGTTGCCTCTTCCATCTTATGGTTTCTCCACAAAACTTTTACCAGACGAGTCGTCTGATTTCTCAGTACTTTTTCTCTCATATCAAGAATTTTGACGGGCTCTTCGCAATAAGACAGATCGGGTTCCATTTCTAATTCCTCATAGGTGAGTACATGCGTTGGGTCAGGCATGTATTTCCTCAACAGAGATACGTGGAACACATCATGAACTTTGGAGAGACTTGGAGGAATTGCCAATCAGTAAGCTACATCTCCAATTTGTTATAGAATTTCGAAAGGTCCGATGTACCTGGGACTCAATTTACCTTTCTTACCAAAAACGTATGACTCCCTTCCATGAAGATACCATCAAGAAAACATGATCACCGACTTGAAATTCCAAATCCTTCCTTCGATTATCGGCATAGATCTTCTTCCTACTTTGAGATGCTTTAATGTGATTTTGGATTACCATCACCTTTTCCATCGTTTCCTCCACCAGTTCTGGACCTACAACTTTTCTTTCACCAACTTCATCCCAACATGTTGGTGTGCGACATCTCTTTCTGTATAACACTTCATATGGTGCCATCAGAATACTCGAATGGATGCTATTGTTATAGGAAAATTCTACCAGAGGTAAATATTGATCCCACATACCCTGAAAGTCAAGTGAGTAGGATCTCAAAATGTCTTCTAAGGTTTGAATAGTTCGTTCTGATTGTCCATCTGTTTGAGGGTGGTATTCAGTGCTCAAATGAAGTTCAGTATCCAAGTTTTTCTGAAGACTTTTCTAGAATCTTGAAGTAAAACAGGGATCACGATAAGAAACAATCGATAGGGGTACTCCATGAAGTCTCGCCACTTCATCAATATATAGTCTTGCTAGTCGTTCAAGTGGTAAATCTTCCCTTATAGCAAGAAAATGTGCTGATTTGGTAAGATGATCAACATTGAAACATATTGCATCATTCCTTCTAGGAGTCTTTGGTAGCCCCATAACAAAGTCCATCATAATATTGTCCCATTTCCACTCCGGTATGGGAAGAGGTTTCATGACTCCTCGAGGCTGTTGCCTTCCAGCTTTCACTTGTTGACAAACCATACATCTTGACACAAAATCAGTAATCTCCCTCTTCATGTTGTCCCACCAAAAATGTTCCTTCAAATCTCTATACATTTTGGTGCTCCTAGGGTGTATAGAGAAATTAGAACTATGAGCATCATCCAGCAATTCTCTTTTTAGATCAGGTATATCGGGAACACAAAATCTCTTCCTGAATTTCAAAATTCCATCTTTGTACACAAAGTCTCTCAATATCCCATCATTCACAGCTTTAATCTTCTTTTCAAATTATTCATCATCGGTCTGAGAACTCTTAATACTTTCTAGTAAAGATGGTTTGTCAAACATTTGAAAAATCATTGATGTTTCACCTTACCTAGTTATTCCCATGTTCATCTTCACTAGATCCATGAAAATTGTATCCCTTTCAATTCTCATATTGTTCAAAACTTCATGGTCTTTTCTGCTCAAATCATATGCCACCTTGTTTGCTTTCCCCGGGTAGTAGTGTATCGTACAATCATAATCCTTGAGTAATTCAAGCCATCTCCTTTGCCTCATGTTGAGTTATTTTTGTGAGAAAATATACTTCAAACTCTTGTGATCAGTATATATCTCACATTTTTCACCATAACGGTAGTGCCTCCATATATTCAAAGTAAAGATCACAGCTTCCAAATCGAGATCATTAGCAGAATAGTTTTGTTCATGAATTTTCAACTACAGTGATGCATATGCAATAACCCTATCATTCTGCATAAGGACACAACCAAGTCCTTTCTTCGATGCATCACTATAAATAACGAACCCATCATTCCCTGATGGTAGAGTCAATATATGAGCATTGACAATTCTTCTCTTCAGTTCTTCGAAACATTCTTCACACTCTTTTCTCCAAACAAATTTAACCCCTTTACGTGTGACCTTCGTTAATGGGTTAGCCAATCGGGAAAAATTCTGAATGAAACGTCGATAATAACCTGCCAAACCAATAAAACTGCGTACCTCAGTTATACTCGTAGGTGCTGGCCATTCTTGGATTTACTTGGTCTTAGAAGGATCAACATAGATTCCATCTTTAGAGACAATATGTCCAAGAAAAGAAATTTTCTGAAGCCAGAATTCACACTTGCTAAACTTCCCATATAATTCATGTCTTCTCAGAGTCTTCAAGATAATGCGCAAGTGATTTTCATGATCTTTGTAGATTTTGGTGTATACCAAGATATCATCAATAAATAACACCAAAAATTCGTCGAGATGTTCCTTGAAAACTCTATTCATCAGATCCATGAATACAGAGGGTGCATTAGTCAATCCAAAAGGCATTACTGTAAACTCGTAATGCCCGTACCTGGTTCGAAATATTGTCTTCGGAATGTCTTCCTTATTCACACACAACTGACGGTATCCAGATCAAAGGTCAATCTTTGAAAAGTATTTATCTACATGAAGTTGGTCAAATAAATCATCAATGCGAGGTAGGGGATACTTTTACTTTATTGTTATAGCATTGATCACCCTGTAGTCGATACATAACCTCATAGATCCATCATTCTTTTTAACAAAAATAACAGGGGATCCCCATGGAGAAACACTAGGGAGAATAAATCCCTTATTACTCAATTACTCTAGTTGTTTCTTCAGTTCAACTAATTCTACAGTGGCCATTCTATAAAGGGTCTTTCATATAGGCCTTGATCCAGGAATTAAATCAATAGAAAACTCGACTTCTCGTTCTGGAGGATGTCCTGGTAAATATTCCGGAAACACATCTACATATTATTTAACAATAGGTACATCCTCTATTTGAACATTCCTTTCCTCACCCACTGTAATTTCATCCTCTTACTCCCCAATAATTGAATTTAGTTGAGCTACTGGGGGTGGATCTAGATAAGAATTAGGTGGTGATGATTCTGCTCTAAAGATAATGTGTTCCTTATCATCATCATCAAAAAATTTAACCTCCTTCTTCTTACAATAAATATTCACATCATGGTCCGAAAGACAATCCATATCAAGGATTATTTCAAAATCAATCATAGGTATGATGATGAGATCAGCGGATAAAGAACATTTATGTGCTCTAATGGGGACTGATTCAAAAAACTTTGTTGCAATGATACTTCCCTTAGGATTTTTAACTAACAACTCCCTTGTTAAATCAAATTGGAAATATCTAATTTTCTTAGCAAACTGGGAAGATATGAAACAATGCGATGATCCAGAATCAAATAATGCATTTTCTAAACTTGATCAAACCATTAAATTACCTTCCACCACGTCTTTTGGAGCTTTTATCTCAGCAGTAGTGATAGCATAAGCTTGGCCTTGATTCCTTGGCCTTTTTTGAGGTAAGTTCCCCTGAAGCTTAGGACATTCATTTGAATAATGTACCATCTCTCTGCAATTGTAACACTAAACATCGGTAGCTTCCTTCTTCCCTTTGCAATCACGAGCTTGGTGGCCTTTTTTACCACACTTGTAACAAACACCCATTCCCTTCAAAAAAGTACCAGGGTGTTTCTTCCGACATTTACCACAGGATGGATATTCAACCTTTCCCTTCTTCCCCTTATTTCCATTCCCAGATTGATCAGCATATCTCTTCTTCTCTTGATTTACTTTAAAGTCATAAGACTTAGAGAATTCCTTTTCATTCTTGATAGCACATGAGACAATGTCTTCATACGATGAGAAGGATTGTGAAACTAATGCTCGACGGAGAAATGGTTTTAACCCATCAAAGAAACGATCAATCTTACTTATTGGGTTATTTATATAATCTCCAGCATACCTTTCCAACCTTTTAATGTTAGCCTCATACTTTGCGACATTCTCATCATCCTTTTTTCTCAGACTCAGAAATTTCCTTTCTATATCTGCTCGATGGTTACGAGGAAATTATTTTTCTAAAAACATATCTTTGAACTCCCTCCATTCCATATTTGATACTTAATCATATTCCTTAATATTTGGAATCAATGACCACCATTGATCAGCATCTCCAATGAGGCGGTAAACTGCCAAGATAACTTTTTCCCTTTCACTACTTCCCAAAGCCTGAAATATTTTCTCTAGGGAACTTATCCATTGCTCAGCTACTAATGGATTTGCACTCCCACTGAATGTTGGTGGTTGCTGCCTCATGAAGCGATCTAACATTGATCCTCCATGCTGTGGATCAGGGGGCTCCATATGGGTAAGGTTATTATTCATAACCTGAGTGAGTTGTCCCAGTATGGTGATTAGTTTATCAGCACCAGTTGCATCACCAAATCCACTATAATTATCTTGAGTAGGAGGGAAATCCCTACATGGAGTGCGTGCATTGATAGAGTTTCCATTTCTTCCACTAGGCTCCATTTCTAAAAAATGGCACAAACTAGATCATTTTATGAATCAAAATACATAATTCCATACTTATAAAACACTTAACATAAATTGAAATATTTATGGATATACTCCATAATCATAAAAATGTGTTCTTTGATAAGTATATACTCATAAACCATTCATAATTATTTGTAATGAAAATGAGAGTTATCCTAAGCATATCCCCTGGGAGTGTCGTAACCAAGAGTTTAGTAAGGCCTGTTGTCATGCACCTGTTCCCGTTCGAGTCTAGCTCAAAGCGGTGTTTTTGGTTTTTACCCCTAGGTACATCTGTACCAGAGCCGCCTCTACCTGCTCGTATCCAGACAGGGATGTATTGCTCGAAAAACTCACAAAATATCTACAATAACAAAATTCTAGGAAGTTCTTCTATACTAATCCTCAAAGTCCATCTTAAATCTATGTGCTCTAATCAGAGTTTATCTAAATCTAGCTTCCAAGTTTTGTAATAAACTTCCTCTGATACCAACTGTAACACCCCGACTCCAGTTACCCAGAGTCGGTGCATTATTACATAACATTGGCATGATCACAACAAAGATCAAATCTCGAAAAACTGATTATTTTAGTAGCCTTGGAAACACTAGATATATTCATAAAGTTTTACATTACATCATAAAAATGAAAACTACAAAAACATAGTCTCCATAGTCCACAATCTTATCCCCTCATACTATCCCTGCAGGTCATTCTTAAATTACATCTTCACATCCTGGAAGAAATAAACATAGAAAAGGGGTGATCTCAATTGCCCAGTAAGGATAACAATATAGCAGAAACTTTTATAATTAAGAATAAACATTTAAGGCAATGTATAACTAAAACAAAACCCTTTTAAACTTGAACTTCAACATAGTATGGAAAAAATAAAATGAAATAATTCCATTTACTTATTCACATGGATATTCTACTAATTGAATAATCACATGCAATATCAATATCCACTTTCATAATGATGGAATGCATAATGCCAAACTATCATAACCACATAGCCAAGGCCTCGTCCCCGGACTACAAATAATATTTTTCCAATGCCTTGTGCCAAGACACTAGTTTGTCTAATGAGACCTACCGATGCATCGAGGATCTATAGCGGGATCCACCCGTCACATATTAAGTCCAATGCATTCCCATATGAAAAGTTTTAAACATAACATAAAAATTCGTATTAAAACTAGCATACAAAATGTAAATAATTCATCAATAAACCATGAATGGTATAAAAATAACACATCCAGAGTCAAACATATCACAAAACCTTCAATACAATATAGAAGTTTTGTATCATAATAAATCAACTTCAAATAAGCGTAAAATCCATCAAAAGATGTTGACATAGATGAAATCAAAACTCTTTTTAGAGAAATATCTCTTTCTATTTTGAAATCATTTAAGAGTTATATATTTATAAAATAATACATTTTCTTTGAAAATATTCTTATAAGATTTTAAGGGAAGCATCGATGATTTTATAATAGTGGAAAATAGTCGCACCAACCGTATAAGTTAAAAACATTCTTACCTTAATTCTGTCGAAAAGGTTAAAAATCACCTTGTTTGGAAATCGACGGAAAGATTCCTTTATAAACCTCTCATAAAAATTCAAAAAAGGGTATAAATGACTTTAACCCATATTCTTTTAAATATTAAAAATGTTTTGAAATACATTTCTAAGAAACATGGATGTGGATGATAAAGAAATCCCAGTAGATTATTACGTATAAACAACCTCAGATAATGAAGAGATTGCGAAATAAAACCTTACCTTTTACTTTTCCTTGGTTGGGGTAGGTTAACCTCCTTTATAATGGTGAAATAATTGTTATTAAATTATACAAGAAACATATACATTAATATGATATCATATATGATCTTTTAACATTGATTTGTTAATAATATCTTAGTATTATCGTTGTTTCGGGTGTTAACTTACTCGTTTCCTTTTATATGTTTTGTTACGTAAGCCTTGTTTTTCATGGATAGGTTGTATCATAATAATATCCAGAATGATATCAAGTCCTTAGATACTATTATTAATCATAAAATGAAAATTTTGACTTTAATGGATACGATGGAGAATGAATCTCATTGCGTTCGTGGAGACGGTAGTCCGTACGTACGCGCGAGCGACAATATCATTCTTTTGATATTAAAATAATATATAATTGGATGGTATATCATATATACAGAATCATTATCATGTTATATTTATTATTTACATGAATTACAAATCATTATTATACCCATCCAAATAATAATATATTGTATAACAATTACACCACGACGTGGAGACGGTAAGCCGTACGTACGCACGTATGGTGACATGTCATTCAAAGGATGGATAGAATACTTAATATGGTTGTACCATATTTCTAATAACATTACAGTATATAGGAGATACTGGATTCATTATTTTATAATGGTAATAACAAAGAAAGAAGAAGTTGAAAAAGAAATGAATTTGAAAAAGGGTGGTGAAAACATTACCCCTTCTTCGGGTTCTTCCTTTTGATTTGATAAAAAGGGCTCCATAAGTTGGCCTTATGATCAAACTAAGGCCTCTAGGTTGTAGTTGGGGAAGTTTATAGAGTATTTGGTCAGGGTTTGGCCGAACCAAAAGGCTTTGAAGGTGTTAAATAATGAGAAGGGGGGTGCCCTTTTATAAGTGGGGTGTGGGGCAGCTTTGGAAAAGCTAGAAATATTATTTTATAATAAATTCATATTCGGTTTCTAATGGATACAAAGTGGAGTATTTAAAGTTTAAGGTGGGTTTGGGTCGAAAACCACTCAACTAATATAATTTATACAGGTTTGGGTTATTATATTAACCTTATCTTTTAGTTTTAACTCTTAGTTAATTAGTTTGACACTTACCATGTCACTTTGTATTTTTATAATATATAGTTAATAAAATTACTATATACCTCCAAGAGACCCCCAAGTGGTCAATTAATGATAAACCTATCATGATATAAGTCTCTTGGATGAACCTTAGATTTTTAGGAATTGAATATCAATTAATAATATAATATTTGTTTTAAAAAATCTTTTATGTCAATTTTAACACTATTTGGAAAAATGATTTTTGTGAAAATCATAACAGAATGATTACTACAAACAAAGTTAATTAAATCATTCCTAACATGTCATATTAACCTAGAAAATTAGTGTAATTCATAAGAAGTCTCAAATTATATTTATTTGGATATTTATAATATCAATTATTTTAATTTTTCACTATTATGGTAATTACTGCATCATCATTGTGTCATAAATAAATTAAATTATTTAATGTCTAAAAATTATAAATAAAATATAATTATGTAGAAAATAGTTTTATATTTCTAATTAATATTTACAATCAAATTTATCTTATGTATAACCCTATATTAAAAAAATATTTGTAAATAAACTTTGATTTTAACTCTTTTAACTCTTCTTTGAATTAAATAATAATAAATGTCCTAATCTAATCCAAGTGGACCTAAATGATAATATATTATTCCTAAGTTTGTTTTTGGTCGAGATACACTTTTACAATTGAATTTGGACATGTGTTAGGGTAATATTATTATTATTTTTACCCTTAATTACTCTATTTACTTTTAACGATGGTAAATAAAAGTAAAAAGTTACTATTCACCAAAAATTATTTTCATCTCATTGAACCATATTTTACTCCTTGATATTAACCGTGTCTCTCGGATTTTCGAAATTTCACTCACAGAAGAGGTAAAATTATGTTTTATGAAAAATTCGGTTTTTTAACTACCACTTAGTGGTTTCACTATTCATAAAAAATGACGTTTTTCAGAAAAATACCAAAAATTCACCCTAGGATAATTTCGGTATTCCGAATCCAAAAATGAAGTCCATTTTGAAAAATAAAATTTATAAATTTCAAAAAGTGGGTATTACTATTCATAATGGCTAGTTTGATTGGTTGTGATGTGTTAGAACTCGATGTTGCGTACAACACATGCTATTGCATTATTCAAAGAGAAGCATACCATAGGAGCTTGGGGTGTTACAGCAAATGTGGGTTTAGTGAAGGAAGTTGTCCGCTTCAGGAAGACTAAGTCGGCGTGGGCTGGACCCGCGGACCAGTGGGCCAGTGAAGGTGGGTCGAGCCCCACTCGGTGGGTCGGGCCAACCGCAGCCTAGGCCCGCAAACAGAACCGAGACGACCCTGACGGGCTGGACCTAGTGAACCGGGCTGACCCTTAGTGGGTCGGTCCCTGGCGGGGTTAGGTAGACCCTGGGACCAGTTGCGTCGGGCCGGTCTGACAGAGTCATACTCAGCCCAGACCCAACCGGTACCCGAATAAAGAAACCCCCGTAACTGATGAACTTGGTGTTCAGTTGACACACCTTCAGTTGCGTTGGGACCCCTTTTGGGAAGTAGTCCCTTTGAAATATTCCGGTAAGCCCGAACGAGCCAGGCCTGACCAAGGTGCGATCACCCCTCGTTTCACGGAAAGGGATGTAACTAACAGACCAGGTGTCCCATTGACGCACCGTCTGTGGCATAAGGACCCTAGTGACAAGTCTGTCCTTTTGAGATACTCTAAGTGTGTTCTTCCATAGTTTGATGTGTGACCCAGGTGTGATCTAACTTGAATCCAATCGGCCCCTTTTTACAAAAGTGCATATATCTCATAGATTGGGCGTCCGATCGACGCATCGTCTGTCACGTTGGAACCCTTACGACATGGTGGTCCTTTGGGATACTTCTTCATGGAACTTCATGGAGGTTTACATATGACCGATAACTTGAGGATAGGATCCTCCCAGAATCAAGCATGCTTAGTTCGGGAATCTCATGGCTGGTTGTGAAGTGAAGAATGAATAGTGATCTTGTGTGGGTCATTACCTATCTATCTTGTATGGGTTAGAACTTCGTGATCCTGTGTGGCTCGATTCATACTGATCCTATGTGGGTCAGATCATGTGTGGGTCAGCGCTCAATGATCCTATGGGGGTCAGCACATACTGATCTTGTGTGGGTCAGTACTAGAGCCTCTCGACAGAATAAGATGATCTAGATTTATGACTTATCATGTGAACTTTTTTACTTAAGTTATATACCTTGGGTGAGTTGTGTACTTTACCTTTGTGGTGTTACCATCATGGTTTTACCTTTGTGGTACCTTTACCTTCATGGTGTTATCTTCGTGGTGTTGCCTTTTTGGTACTTTACCTTCGTGGTGTTACCCGTGTGGTACTTTTACCTTCACGATGTTACCTTTGTGGTGTTACCTTTGTGTTAATTTTACCTTTTTGGTGTTACCTTCATGGTGTTACCTTTGTGTTATAGTTCCCTCATTGATCACTTTTGAAAATGGCTTAATGTTTTGGGCCTTGGGTTTCCTCATGTAAGAGATGAGTATATTTTGAAAAAATAGGTATATGTAAGGGCATATACCTAAGTAGAGTTGATGAGTGATTCATGTTTTTTTATTGGGGTCTTTATTTGTGGTATTTCCTTTATGGAACTCTAGGAGACCTTCGGGGGTCTTGGGGTCCCTACTGAGTATTTTTATACTCACCCCTGCATGGGATTCGCCCGCACCTTGTTATGTCTTGTGCAGACGACGAGCAGCTCGGCTGAGACTTGAGGGAGCCAGGACAAGGCAGTACACGGAGGAGACAAGATGATGTGGAGTGTTGTGGAAAAGATCTGCACCTACCCTTTAGGTAGGATCCTCGGTGGATGATCGAGGAGATATTTTCTCTTTTTTGTTGTACTTGTACTTTTCAGTTGGGCTTGTATTCTGGCACCCTTTACTTTTAGTGAACTTTTTTACTATAGCAGTTTACTTTGTGGATTCTTCGTGTTGTGTTCTTGGATTGTGTGTTTGTATAGGTTTAATGGAAATTCCTTCCTATTATAGGGATGCGACTTTTTGTTGCTAGTCTCCAACCCCTGGCCTATGGAAGGTGGGCTAGGGGTAGTCACAATGCAGGCCTCAGGGGATGGGTTGTGACAAAGTGGTATCAGAGGAGCGCGTTATACCGACGAACCAGGACTCTAATATTTTCAATGTGGCAATAGTGTTATGTGTTGTGAGTTTGGTTTTCAGTTTTGGTAATCCATTTTTGGTGCAGCGGCCAACGTATCCATACACCATGACCCTGAATTCTGATTTCGGACTCATTGCACGAAAACATTGATTGTGTGTTTTTTTTAAATGTTTTTCCTTGGTTTCTTTGGATTCAACTCACTAGGTATAACTTAATTGTTGTGGCACACATGTTCCTTATCAGGATTCTGCTGTGTAGACAATCACCTAGGATTCCCGAGAGAGTACACAATGACATCCCATCGAGTGATCATGTGTGGGTCAAAATTCTAGAGATCCTGTGTGGATCAACAACAGATGCTACATGTGAACCATGCATGCCAACTGATCATATTTCACGAGTTCCAACAGTAGAGGCCTCTGAGGTTTCTAGGTGAGATAGATCCCCAAGTAGCTAGAAACTGACTGGAGGCTATGACTAGAGTTTTTCACCTAGTTGGGACACCAGTAGATCAGATGGTGATCCTAGCTATTAGTCTTTATCAGTGTGTGACCATGAGGATGGTCCGCTTGGATATGAGGCTTCGGTACATGGATTGATTCCCAAGATGGTACCTTCGGGTAGTGTACCAGCTATATCATTACCCATTGGTCATCAGTTTCAACCGGAGGTACTAGTAGAGGACACATGTTGGCTTAGTGTCTTACACGTGTTTCATCATCAGATACCCCTTAGGTTTTTAGGCGAGCCCGACTCACATATGGTTAAGGATTGGCTTGAGAAGGTGTTCGAGTTTCCATCTAGCCAGGGCACCATTTGATCAGATGGTGATCCTGGCAGAGAGATGTTTATGTGGCTTAGTAGGATGATGTTAGGGTTTAGATTACCCTAATCTGGCATAGAAAAGCTTGATAACCTTCCTCCTATAAGGGGATCTCTTTCCATAAAATTATATGGGGTGAGTGTTCCCAAGAGCTTCTACAGCTTCAACAGGACGACATGTCAGTAGCTGAGTATTCATTAAGGCATACCAACCATCCCAGGTACTTGATGAATATGGTACGGTCAGTGCTTCAGGCCTTGGACCTCTGAGCGAGGTGTTTTTAGGGACATCTGAGCTAGTACTATTCCTCTATGCATTCCTACTTATGTTAGGGTGATAAAGAGAACCTTTGTGGTTGAATATTCTTTGGATGAGCGAATACAGACAGTGAATGTTAGCAGTGGGAAAGTAAGAAACTGACGTCAGTCTTAGAGACATGGGAATGTAAAATGTTTCGGGAATAGGATATTATAGGGAAAGAAGAATCTGTAGGGAAACAGATGTGGAAGTGGATCTAAGAGAGCAACATGAGGTGATATACTTTTCAACATTCTACAACCAGCACCCTAATTTGGTCCCCACCATGCTCTAGGAGATGGAAGACAGGGTAAGGGAGTAGCTTCATGCAGTCAAGGAGTGTGACCTAAGGTCTCCATGAATGATTGAAGGTATGATCTATGTCTACTACTAGTTGTCAAATTAATAGACATATTTACTAATCATTCCTTCATACAACAAATCTTGTTCAAGACCTAGAGTTTCTCGTTAAACCTATGACTTGACCCTTATTTCTAGAGATACCATTGGGAGGAGACTTGATAATCATGCTTCTGCCGACGGTTTTATCAGACCCTTAAGGTGAGAGTTTCGATCGGAACCTCTTGGTGGTAGTGTCATACGACATTAGTTTGGGGATGGACTGGACATCTCCAGTTCATACTCATATTGACTATTTTAGCTAAATAATATGTAGTATGTCTATAGTGTTGGAATGGGGTTTTCCTAGGTCGGAAAAAAAACCCAGGAGGCACAGGATGAACTCATGCATAATAGGGTGCAGCCGATCACTCTTGAGTCGGCTAGCCTTACCCTCATGGCTGTGGAAGTTTTGAATCTTTAGTTTCCAACAGTAGTGGTAGAGTGTGGGGACATATTTACCTAACTTCTACATGGTAGTGGAACCCTTTTCAGCTTTGAAGAATAAGTGGGAGTGTGACAACCAGGTCCTAGTGACAGTACAGACACCCCACCTTAACAAGGTCGTCGGGTCCTGGCCTACCAGGTACCACCAGTTGCCCCCACATACACGTGAGGCCCACCCCAGGGTCCACCCACATGCCTGAATGGGATATCTGACTAATGAACGTCCCCACATGCCAACACATGTCCTTTTAGTGTTCTTTGTCCTCACTCGCACACACCCAGAGAAACTTCCCTGAAGGTCACCCATATTGATCACTACTTTAGGCCAAGCACGCTTAACAGTGGAGTTCTAATCAGGCAGGCTCCCGAAAAGGAAGGTGCACCTTGTTGACATAAGTTGTATCATTTAGTCATTTAACTGTGTATCATTTAGGGATGTTACAATCACCCCCACCCCATTTAGAGCACAACGCCCTCGTTTTGGGCCCTACATCTCAACCTAGGCAGTGCACCGCACTTAATGGTGGGTTGCTCCTCTGATACCAAATGTAGCGACCCTACCTTTTCTTACATTAATATTACATCCATTCAAAGATAAACAACATAATATTATTACACATAGAGGTTCCAAAGATTTAGTATCTTGGGGAAACTAGGACCACACATAACAAATACATCATCAACCATAAACATTTATTTAATTTCTTCGTCTCTAGCTTCTAAGTGGCACTTGTCCTCTCCTTAGTACATGTAGCCACCTGAGGATATACATCAAAATGGTTGAGCTATAAGACCAGTAAGAGGATATATAAGAATAATATATCATGGGGTTAGAATAATCATAATATAGGAAAATGATCATGTACATGAGAGGAGCATAAATAAAAGACTTGAAATGTGGCAATGCATAAAAATGAAACATCATGTCTTAGTGGTTAACTACCACACATACATGTGAACCAAGCTAGCATCTTGTTCACACATAATTTTACATTTACTCATGATATTAATAACTTTACCCAATGCATTGGAGGACTATAAAATTCCGGGCGCACCCGTCACTTTGAAACATTCATAATTGCGCTATATAATTTTGGGCGCACCCGTCACATCATTACATTATCATTATCATGCTTGCCACAAGGAACATAAATGAAAAGTAAAAATAACTAACCCATGTTAATGAATGGGTTTCATCTCATAATAATAAATTCATATGCTTTGGGTTCCCAAAAGATATAGGGAACAACTTACTTGATACAAGAACCATCAACCATGAATGAGAGGTAAAAGTTGAGTTCTTAAAAGAAGAGTTCTTTTGAAAAACATTTGGATTGACATAAACTTCATTAGAAAACATTTATATCCCAGAAAATAAAATATAATGATTAAAAAATGGTCTAAGGAGTGACCATATCAAAAATGGAGTGAAAGAGGCAAAACCCGAAGAATGAATGTTGGGTTCAAGAATTTCCCCTTACCTTGTACCCGAAAGCTTCCTTCTCTTTAATTTCCTGTATAATGAAATTATATTCATTAATTAGAAATCCATAACCATGTTTACATTAATAGGGTTCATTATGGTTTCATTATGTCACATTATATTCTTTTGGATGATATATAGAGTTTAAAAAACATTGTTTGGGGATGTTCGTTTTTATGGTTTTTATTGGGTGGTTCACTTGTATTCTTAAATTGAAGTTCAGGTAGATCATGGGTAAACATCCAGAAATGATGATACATGCTATTAGTGATATTAAAGGAGATTTAATGATTTTATAATGAATTATAACAGATCCATGTGGGTGAATCATTAGATAAGAATTAAATGATGATTATTTGGGTTAATTTGAGCAGTTTTTGGATCATAATGAACTTGTTTTAGATTTTCACTTAGTAATATGGCCATGGGTTATTTCAAGAACTTAAAATAGAACATAATACATATAACATATTTATTTTCAACCATAAAATGGTTTCATGACCAGATCTGAAGGTAGAAATGGAAGAAGAGAGCATGTGGTTTTTGAAGGTGATAAATTAACACCTCATGAACAACGTTCTCTTCAATAAAATAAAAGGAAGAGGGAAAAGGGGTGGGGTGATATAATATCCCATTATAATAATAAAATTAAATTATATCTATAATACTGTAGTTACAATACAATTTTGATGAAGATAGGTGGGAGAGATCAAGAAATGAACTTGAACTTGAAAATAAATTAAAGGAGAAGAGGGAAGGAAATTACCTCTTAAATCTTCCTTTTGAGATCCTCTTTAAGAAAGCTAGGATTGGTCTTTTTATGAGACCATAAGATTTTCGAAGTGGGGGAGGGTATAGGGAAAGTGTTTGGGCAGATTTTAGAGAAGGCTTGGAGCATTAGAGGTGTGAGGAAAAGAGGGAGTGAAGGGTGGCTTTTATAGTGGAGGGGAGAGGGGTTTCCTTAATATAAAATTCATTAGTTTATTATTTCCCCACAAGACAAGGAATAGTGAGCCTTGAACGAACAATAATAGTAATTTTATAATGTAATCCCGAACCATGTGGGCTTACATCAGCAGATCATCATCGATGACTCAATTAATCCATTATCTAGCATTTATTGTAAATTATCAGATTCTACTATTCATCAAAAATTCAAGTATCTCAGAAAAATCCCAAAAATTACCCCAACCAATTTTTTATGTATAGAATCAAAAAATGAATTCCATTTTTCAAAAATAATTTTCTAAATATTATTAATTTAATATTTAATTAAAATCATATTTTACTTTAAAAAGCAGTTTTTAAGATTAAAACTGATTTTTATAGTGCTTCCAAAAATTATGTAGGGTATTATAAAATTTTATAAATACTATAAGACATTGATTCGATAATTTATTATTAAATTTTAGTTAAATAAATATGCTTTTAAATTAATTAATTAATTATAATTAATTATTTATGACTTAAAAAATACCAAAACATTTACTAAGGTCAAATTGTCACTTTCTAAGATGTCTAAATTTTATTTGATTACTCATGGGTAAGGTTACCATTATGTTGGATTATTTACTATTCATAATGGTCATATTACTCTTCATAAGGATATGTTACTATTCATAAGGGTAGGTCACTATTCACCAAAAATTATTTTTGTTTCATTAGACTCCAAAAATCATCTTGAACACAACTGTGTTTGTCGGATTTTCAAAATTCCAAACACAGAAGAGACAATCTTATGTTTAATGGTCACTTATCACTTAGTAGTTTATTATGTTGTGTTTTCAGGTAATTTTATGATATAAATATAAGAAGGGAATTTTCATTAAAAACTTTGGGTCGTTGCATTCTTCCCCCCTTAAGAAATTTCGACCTCAAAATTTCACTTTACACAAACAAGTGAGGGTGCTTCTCCTTCATTGCCTCTTCTGGTTCCCAATTTTCTTCCTCAAACTTATGGTTCGTCCACAAAAATTTTAAAAGATGGGTTGTCTTGTTGCGTAGAACCATATCTCTCCGATCCAGAATCTTTACTAGCTGCTCCTCATAGGAGAGATCATCTTCCAACTGCACCACCTCTGAGCTTAGTACATGTGAGGGGTCTTGTATGTAATTCCTCAGTAGTGATACAAGAAGCACATCATGAACTTGAGCCATATTTGGTGGAAGTTCTAAACGACATGCCACGGCTCTTATGCGGTCAAGGATCTCAAAGGGGCCTATATGCCTTGGGCTTAGCTTCCCTTTCTTCCTGAATCGCATGACTCTCTTACATGGAGATATTCAAAGGAAGACTTTTTCCCCAACATCGAACTATATGTCCCTTCGATGGTTGTCAACATAGCTTTTTTTCCAAATTTTGAGCAGCTTTGATGTGTTTCTGGATGACTGGAACCTTCTCTATCATCTCTTGAAAATGATCGGGCACAGGTAGCATTCTTTCTCCAACTTCATCCCAACAGGTTGGAGTTCTACATCGCTTCCCATAAAGAGCTTCATACGGAGCCATATGAATACTCGAGTGGAAGCTATTGTTGTATGAGAACTCAACTAATGGGAGATACTAATCCCATCCACCATTGAATTCTAGGGAGCATGCTCTTAGCATATCTTCAAGTGTTTGAATAGTTTTTTCAGAATGGCCATCAGTTTGGGGGTGATAGGTCGTGCTGAAATTTAATTCAGTACTCAAATCATGTTGAAGGCTTCTCCGGAACATAGATGTGAACCTTGGATCACAGTCAAAGACAATTGAGAGTGGAACACCGTTCAGTCTCACCAATTCCTTCACATATTTCGTTTCAAGTTGTTCAAGTGATAGGTCTTCCCGAATAGCGATAAAATGGGTAGTCTTGGTGAGTCGATCAACCACAACCCATATCGCATTATTTCCCTTTGACATCTTCGGGAGGCCTGTGAGAAAGTCCATAGTAACATTTTCCCATTTCCACATGGGTATAGGCAATGGCTGCATCATACCTTTTTACTTTTGTCGCTCAACTTTAACTTGCTGACATACCAAGCACCTTGATATAAATTACACAATCTTCTTCTTTATGTGATCCCACCAGAAGTGGTCTCAGAGATCACGGTACATCTTGGTACTGCTAGGATGGATAGAGAAAGTTGAGCTATGTGCATTATCCAATAGCTCCTTCTTTATCCCAGGTGATGAAGGCACACAAAGCCGCATTCCAAACCGAATCACACCATCATCGTTAATATGGAACTCTTGCATCTCCCCTTCCTTTAATGCATTCAACCTCTTTTGTATCTCCACATAATCCCTTTTTGATTCCTTAATATTCTCTTGGATGGATGGTTGCGCAATCATTTGGGCAAGGTAGGATGTATCCCCTGCCCTTACAATTCCCAAATCCATCCTTTTCACATCCATGAAGATAGGGTCTTTCTCAATCCGCAACACGGATAGAGTAGCAGGTTCTTTTCTGCTTAGAGCATCAACTACCTTGTTTGCCTTTCCATGATGATAGTGAATAGAGAAATCGTAATCCTTGATTATCTCTAACCATATCCTTTGATGAATGTTGAGATCCTTTTGTGTGAATATATACTTTAAGCTTTTGTGGTTGGTGTATATGTCACACTTCTCGCCATAAAGGTAGTGCCGCTATATTTTCAAGGCAAAAATCACGGCTGCTAGCTCTAGATCATGCGTCGAGTAGTTCTGCTCAAGGATCTTCAACTGTCGTGAGGAGTAGGCTATCACATTATCATTTTTCATGAGAACACAACCCAAGCCTTTCTTTGAAGCATCACTGTATATCACAATACTTTATCCACTTTTTGGTAGTGTGAGTACAGGTGCAGTGATCAGCCTTCTTTTTATCTCCTTGAAGCTTCCCTCACATTCTTCCATCCAGACATACTTTACCCCTTTCCTTGTTAACTTAGTTAGCTGGATTGACAATCGTGAGAAGTTTCTCACAAAACGTCAGAAGTACCCAACTAATCCAAGAAAACTACGGATTTCTGTGACACTATAGGTCCTGGCCCATTCCTCAATCGCCTTTGTCTTTGAAGGATCCACATAAATTCCCTCACTTGTAATCACATTTCCCAAGAACGTGACTTGATTCATCCAAAAGTCACACTTGCTGAACTTGGCGTACAACTTCTCCTTTCTTAATGTCTCCAACACAAGTCTTAGATGTTCTTCATGTTCCTCCTTGCTCTTAGAGTAGATGAGAATATCATCAATAAACACTACCCAAAATTTGTCGAGGTAATGTCTAAAGACTCTATTCATCAAATACATGAAGATTTCAGGGGCATTATTAAGTCCAAAGGGAATCACTAAAAACTCATAGTGCCCATACCTAGTATGGAAGGCAGTCTTCTGAATATCTTCCTTCTTCACCTTTACCTGATGATATCCAGAACGAAGATCCACCTTTGAGAAGTATTGAGTTCCTCTTAACTGATCGAACAAGTCAACAATCCTTGGGAGAGGGTACTTGTTCTTAATGGTGATCTTGTTGAGTTCCCGATAATCGATACACATCCGCCTTGTTCCATCCTACTTCTTCTCAAAGAGCACTGGTGAACCCCAAGGTAATGCACTAGGGCATAGGAACCCTTTGTCTAGATTCTCTTGCAGCAACTTCATTAACTCTTCCAGTTTGATAGGAGCCATCCTATAGGGGTACTTTGAGATAGGAGTAGCTCCAGGTATGAGTTCAATTGATAACTCTACCTCACGATCCGGGGGAATTCCGGGTAACTCTTCGGGAAATACATCGTCGTATTCCCTCACGATGGGCATTTCTTCAAGGTTGGAACTTTCCTTCGACTCAACCATTTGGGTGAGGTATTCTTCTTCATAGGGAATCAACACCCACACCATTGAAGGATTTTTCAAAGGATATTCATGATCTTCCATTCATTTTTAGAGGAGCATGGGATGGTTCCGAATATGAAAAGATATTTCCTTTTCCTGACAGTTGATACGTGCTCTATTTAATGAGAGCCAGTCCATTCCCATTATAGTGTCAAATTCCACCAAGGGAAGTATTACGAGATTTTCCGAAAGAATCTTCCCACATACATCAACAGGAGAAGATTCAAACACTTGGGTTTCAATGATTACACCACTTGGTGTTTTTACATATATCTCTACTTCAAGGTTTCGGGGCTTCGATTCTATAGTTCTAGCAAACTTATAAGATATAAAAGAATGCATAGAACCAGAATAAAATAAGACTTTTTCCATTCTTGAGTGAATAGGAAGTGTACCATGTACGACTTCATTATCATGCTCCATCCACAGAGTAGTGATGGCATAAGCCTTCCCTTGTTCCTTTGGATTTAGTGGTTGTTGACATTTATTACCCTCGAGAACTAGAGGTTTAGTGCACTGGTTTGCATAGTGCCCGAGCTCCCTACAGTTGTAGCATCGAACCATGAGTGGTTCTCTCCTTTCATTAGCTACATTATCCTTCCTTTTCATGTCTTTTCGACACTCTTGAGCATGGTGTCCTTTTTTCCAACACTTTTAGCATTTCCCTATCCCTTTGAGGTAGTTCCCATGGTGCAACTTCCCACATTTTTGGCATGTGGGTCGTTGATTTTTCTTCCCACCTTTGTCACTAGATCCACTGGTTTGAAACTCCATATTTCGTTTCTTATCCCCATAGCCATGAGACCATTCTCCAAACTCCATCTCCACTTTGAGAGCACACCGAAAAACTTCTTCATAACTCCCAAAGTCTCGAATTGCAAGAGCCTTTCGAAGGTGTGGTTTTAATCCACTAAAGAATCTATTAATTTTGTTATCATTGTGAATCCACAAAACCCGAAGCATACCTTGCAATCCTTGTAAAATTCTCTTCATTGGTTGTGACGGATTCTCCTTCTTTTTTCTTGAGCTCTATGAATTCTCTCTACATATTCGAGCTAAGAGTTCTTGGGAAATACTTGTTAAGAAACATTATCTTAAAGTCTTCTCATTCCATCTCTTCTATTTCCTCCCTTGTCATGGTGTTCTTAATCAAAGCCCACCATTGATCAGCTTCTCTATATAGATGATAAATAGCTTGAGTCACCTTCTCCATCTCAGAACAGTGAAGCACAGAAAAGACCTTCTCCATAGAGTTGACCCACTGTTCCGCAACTAGTGGATCACTTTGGTGGTCGTTGCCGCATGAAACATTCGATAGATAGTTCAACCCTCTTTGGTGAAGGAGGACGTTCCCCATTATTATGGTTATTATTCATAACCTGAGATAATTGGGTAAGCATCGCCATGATGTTTTGAACTCCACCTCCCAAATCAGCAGGGATGTCGTTCGGGCAATCGTTTCATTGGCCCTCGCATGAGTTGTTGGCCTGATTTCTCCTAGTTCCCACCATTTTCTAAAATAGAAAAGGATAGAAAAAAACATAACCAAACATTTCATGAATAACATATTCATTTAAACCATTATACTAAAAATATAACATATGGGATCCCTAGGTAAAAATTCTTTTGTGCATATTTTTACCTAGTCTCATACTAGAGGTTTTCTCTAGGGTTAGCTAATCCTAATTCCCAAATTAACTAAACCTTGCCTCTAATACCAAATGTGACAACCAAGTCCTAATGACAGTACAGACACCCCGCCTTAACAAGGTCGTCGGGTCCTGGACTACCAGGTTCAACCAGTTACCCCCACAGACATGTGGGGCCCACCCCAGGGTCCACCCACATGCCTGAACTGGCTATCTGACTAATGATAGTCCCCACAGGACAACACATGTCCTTTCCAGTGTGTTTTGTACTCACTCAGACACACCCTGGGAAACTTTATAGAAGGTCACCCATCCTGATCACTACTCCATGCCAAGCATGCTTAACTATGGAGTTCTAATCAGGTAGGCTCACGAAAAGGAAGGTGCGCTGGTTGACATAAGTCGTACCATTTAGTCATTTAACCATGTATCATTTGGGGATGTTACAGGGAGTCTTTCCTATGGATGATGAAGTGTTAGTGGAGCTTTTTGGAACTGAGATAGAGACTAAAAGGTGCCCCATCTTGAGGCTACCAGAAGAGTACATTGGGTATGTAGTCTACCACAACACATCAGGGACCAGACTAGGTTGTTTCCTGATGTAGGAGCGGGCAGTGATCGCCTATGTCTCACATTAGTTGAGACAGCATGAGAAAAACTACGCTACCCATGACCAATAGTTAGGAGCAGTGGTCTTTTCGTTGAATATATAGCGACACAACTTGATGGTTGAATAGTATACTATTTTCTATGATCATAAGAGTCTCAGATGTATCTTCCCCCAGAAGGACCTAAACCTGAGACAACAATGATTTCTAGAGTTCCTCTAGGACTATGACTTTGATATAGTCTATACTCCAGGAATGGGGAACGTGGTAGCAGACACACTCAGTAGGAGGTTTGGTCCACAACTACTGAGAGAGGCATTAGAACAGCTAGTCACGCTGCGAATATCCTTAGTGGATAAATATGGAGCAGCTTACCTCCAGTCTATGACTATCTCTTCGCCAATAATTCAATGAGTTCAGGAGGGACAGCTTGGGGACGTTAACTGTGAGGCCCGATGTGCTCAGATATCCTCAGGATGGTCAGTTAAAAAAAAATTTGAAGGTGGGGAGAACGAAATTATCTTCAGAGGATGCACCATGGTACCAGTGACTCTATGGGAGGAGGTTTTGAGGGAGTTCCATACAACCCCCTTTACTGGTACATCCTATAGTGGTGAAGATGTACCAGGACCTCCAGCGTTAGTACTAGTGGCCAGGGATAAAGAAAGCAGTGATAGAGTTTGTATCACAATGCCTCACTTGTTAGCATGTGAAGACTACACAGAGTAGGTGTAATTAATATGACGACAGGATATGGATACCCTTTGAGTTCGAGGAGGGATCCATGTCTTTTTACGAGTCTCACCCCAATGAGGATTGTGGATATTCAGCCGGGGTGGCAAGCTATCTCTGAGGTTCATATGAACTTTCCAGATCCTCAACAGAGTAGGAGAGGTGTTATACCATCTAGTTCTTCACCCACAGATGCACCAGGTGCATAATGGTTTCCATGAGTCATAGTTGAGGAGTTAAGCGCATGATCCATTTCATGTTATCAACTGGGTCGAGTTGGGCATCGATGATGGGGAGACTTTTTTGGAGTTTACGGTGGAGATCGAGGACCGACAGGAGTGAGTCCTTTGTGGACATATGATCTCATTGGTGCAAGTTCTGTGCATCATAGGAACCTCAAGGAAAACACATGGGAGTAATAGGCTATGATTCATGCTCAGTACCCTCATTTGTTTGACTTACCTTTGTTTTGACTTTCGAGGATGAAAGACCCTAAGGAGGAGAGAATGTAAAGTCTCAGAAATTCCATATAATTTTTTTTAAAATTATTTTTGATTATTTCGAGGTTTTGAAATCTAACGACATGCGATTTTGAGACCCAGAGTGCCCAGAATGATTCATCAAAAAAAATTTAAGCTTTAACTAGCGCACTTGAGAAGTTTTCCTGAAAATGTAGAATAAATCTTAAACTGGTTCCCAAATCATAAATACGAGGGCACCATTGTTTTCAGGATAGCAGTTTTACCCTAGGCACGACTTAATTTTAGTTGGTGCCGGACTCTGATGAGAAAACTCGAAAATGGAATAACCATAAATAAAATAATTAAATAAAGTTATTTTATTTTTCAAATGCTTATAACTCACGAACGATGACTTGGATTAAAAATCTGAAACCATTGTTGAGCCTGTGAGGGTATGCTTTCTTTAGACAGATACTAACATTGGATAGTGTGGGCCAACTATGGAAGTTAGTTTTTTTTCATTAGATAAAATAATTAAGTAAAAATTATTTTATTGTTAAAATCCATAACTTTTACATGGTAACTCAGATTGAAAATATGATAGTACCGTTCAGTTATTTGGGACGTTTTACCCTTAGGTGGAGCCTAACCTCAATTGACACTGGTTGAGGGTGAATTTTAATAATTTATTGAACTTTTTTTAAGGTACGTTCAGTGAATGCATGAGTGGCATTTTCTAACTTTTGAACCAGTGCTCAGATTAAAAATCTAAGGGAACTGTTGAATTCGTAGCACTGGGATTCTAGTAAGGTAGGTTTTACTTCAACCACATAAGGTCGGGAGAAAAAGCTAGATTTTGGACCTTTAAAATAATAATAAAATAAAAAAGTTATTTTATTTCCTTTCTTTCTTTTCCTCTAATGGAAAAGCGATGGTGGTGGGACCAACGATGTGTCATGCCATTAAATGGCTTGACTCCTCAATTCATTATAACAGAACCATTGTAATTAGGAAGGTTCCTTAATTAATTGAACTCCATTAATTCCAAATGTGTTACTCACCCTTCTCCTCTCATATTTATAGAGAGCTTGGAGAAGAGTATTGACATGGCTTCACCAAGCGACAAAGCTCTGACAAAGTACCATGACGCTAACCACTTGGAGGATGGAACTAGTTCTAGCGGTCGGTGATGAGTGCCACCGAACAATGAACACCAACTCTTCCTCAAACAAGGACTTTCTCCCATGATCTGGAGGTAGGGGATTTATATTGAAGTTGTATTTGATGAATTAAATCATCTCCCACTTGTAATCAACTTAACGTGGAGAGAAAGGCCCCAACGAACAAGGTTCAGACCCTCCTCCACTTCGTTCTTGATGTGAAAATTGGGGTAACAATTTCTAAATCGATGAAAACATGAAAATAGTGGGTCACGCTATGTCGGCTTCAGCGCGGAAGAGCCAGAGGCGTAGACAACACCATAAACGGTAACCGGACCATGTCTGGTGACCCGCGGAAGAAATTTTTGGCACGCCATGTCGGCAGCGGCCGGCAGTGGCCGGAGGAAAGTCATGGAAACCAGCTATGGGTGGTGGAAGGCGGTGTGCAATGGCGTGCTGTGGCGGCCATGGGCGATCGGCCCGAGCCATCCGCACAAGACAAGTGTGGAACCTGCGGAAGCGGCCACAACCAGTAGGTTGTAGTAGGAGGGTGCGATGTGGCCCGTGTTGCACTGCGTTGGTGGAACTCAGTAGGCCAAACATCCAACCGGTTAATGTAGTGGGGCAGCACCCCATCGGTTGGGAAAAACGTCCCAGAAAATGCGAGGTTAGAGAAGGAAGAAATATGGATTCTTGTGGACCGAGCCAGCGTGGGCTGGACCCACGGCCCAGTGGGCCAGCGTGGGTGGTCCGAGCCTCACCTGGTGGGCCGGGCCAACCACAGCCCGAGGCTGCAAACTGAACCGAGCCAACCCCGATGGGTCATACCCACTGAACCGGGCCGACCCTTGGTGGGCCAGACCCAAGCGGGGTCAGGTATACCCTGGGACCCATTGCGTTGGGCTAGTCTGACTGAGTCAGACCGGGCCCAGACCCAACATGTACCTGGATAAATAAATACATGTAATTGATGAACTGAGTGTCCAGTTGACATGCTGTCAGTGGCGTTGGGGCCCCTTTTGGGAAGAAGTCCCTTTGGCATATTCTGTCGGGCCCGACCGATTTGGACCCGACCGAGGTGCGATCACCACCTCTTTCATGGAATGGGATGTAACTAACAGACCAGGTGTCTGATTGATGTGTCATCTGTGGAATAAGGACCCTAGTGACAATGCGGTCATTTTGAGATACTCTAAGTGTGTTTTTTTAGAGTTTGACATGCAACCCAAGTTGGATCATAAATGAGTCCAACTGGGCCCCTTTTACAGAAGTGCCCATATCTCACAGACTGGGCGTCCGAACGATGCATCGTCTGTCGCATTGGAACCCTTGAGACATGACGGTACTTTGGGATACTTCTTTGCGGAACTTTGTGGTTGTTTAAGTATAACTAATAGCTTGAGGAGCTAATCCTCCCTAAATCAAGCGTGCATGGTGCGGGAATCTCATGGATGGCTATGACCTGAAGAATGAATAGAGATTATGTGTGGGTCAGTACCTATCGATCATGTTTGGGTTAGTTCTCAGCGATCTTGTGTGGGTCTGCGCATACTGATCCTATGTGGGACAGATCTTGTGTGGGTCAGCGCTCAGCGATACGGTGTGGGTCAGTGCATAACAGTCCTATGTGGGTCAGCAGTAGAGCCTCTCGACATAATAAGATGATCTAGATTTACGACTTATCATCTGTACTTCTGTACTTATGTTATATACCTAGTGTGAGCTAAGTCCTTTACCTTTGTGGTGTTACCTTCATGGTGTTACCTTTGTGGTACATTTACCTGTTACCTTTGTGGTACTTTACCTTTATGGTGTTGCCTTTGTGGTACTTTTACCTTCATGGTGTTACCTTCATGGTGTTACTATTGTCATACTTTACCTTTGTGGTGTTACCTTCGTGGTGTTACCCATGTGGTAATTTTACCTTTGTACTATTACCTTTGTGGTACTTTTACCTTCGTGGTGTTACCTTAGTGTTATTACCTTTGTGGTATACTTCCCTCGTGGATCACTTGTGAAAATGGATTAAATGTTGAAGCCATGTGTTTCTTCATGTAAGAGACGAGTGTAATTTGATAACATAGGTATATGTATGGGCATATACCTATGTAGAGTTTATGACTACTTCGTGCTTTGTGATTGAGGTCTTTATTTTTGGTATTTACTCTGTGGAACATTGGGATACCTTCAGGGGTCTTGGGGTTCCTACTAAGTATTGTTATAATCACCACTGCATGGGCTTCACCCGCACCTTGTTGTGTCTTGTGCAGTTGACAAGCAGCTGGGCCGAGACTTGAGGGAGATGGTTCTAGGTGGTACATAGAGGAGACGAGCTAATGTGGAGTGTTATAGAGAATATTTGTACCTACCCTTTAGGTAGGATCCTTGGTGGATGATCTAGGAGTTGTTTTCTCTTTTATGTTCTACTTGTACTTTTTAGTTGGGATTGTATTCCAACCCCCTTTACTTTCACTACACTTTTTACTACAACGGTTTACTTCGTGGATGCTTCATGTTGTGTTCATGGATTATGTGTTTGTACAGGTTTAAAGTCAATGCCTTCCTGTTATAGGGATATGCCTTTTGGTGCTAGTCTCCAACCCCTGACCTATCTAAGGTGGGCTTGGGGTAGTCACGGTGCGGGTCCTGGGGGATGGGTCATGACATCTCTTTGGGTCGGGTCATGATAGAGTGGTATCATAACAGGTTCCACTTTGGGACCATAGTTTCATTAGATTGGTTGAGGTTATATAGAGATATCTTTATAGTGTTTTGAGTTTAGATTTCAGGCCCGGGAATCTAGTGTTGGTGTGGTGGCCAATGTGTCCATCAATCAGGACTTTGATAACCATCTTATTGATTTGTTACAGTAGGGAACTGGTCATAGGAAAAAATTTAGTACATGAATAATATTGGACTGGGTTATGGTTTTTCTTATCCTTCTTGAGTCAGATCCTCAAATATACTCTTTGACCATGGTGCGTCTTGATTCTATTTCAGGATGCCACCACGACGATAGCCAGGCAGGGTTCCATGGAATGATTGTGATGAAGATCCACCCATATATGGGGATTTAGTGTAGGGTAGTGGTTCTGGGGTAGTACCTATGGGTGGTTCTCTAGTTGAGCAACCACCTTTCGAGCAGTAGGTTGTTCCGGAAGTGCAGTATGAGGATGCGCACAGTCTAAGTGCATTGCACGAGTTCTAGAGGCAACAACTTATGAGGTATTGGGGTGATCCAGACCCCCAGGTGGATGATGACTGACTTGAGGAGATTTCATGTGTTTTTCAACTTATGAGGACACCTCCCAATTAGATGGTGGTCCTAGAGGAGATTCTTTTACAAGTCACAACCATGAAATGGTTGAGTTTGGTGATGTAGATCCACAAAACGGTTATTCTCACTTTGGTGGAGTTTTAGAGGCTATTCAAGGAATATTTTTACCCATCCGCATTGAGATCGATTCATATCAAGGAGATTCTACAGCTTTGGAAGAGTATTATTGTCATGGAAGAGTACTCGGTGAGGTTTTTATACCAATCAAAATATTACCTAGATATGGTTCGAGACCCATTCTTTAGAGTTCGAACAATTGATCAGGGCCTCCGTAGAGATGTCTGAACAGGTGTGGTCCCCTTTTTCCTTCTGTCTTATATGGTGGTATTAGAGTGATCTCTTTTAGTAGAGAAATTACTAGAATATTGTGATAATGTGTGGTGGATGATTCCATTGACTTGTGTGTTTGGGGCGTAGTTGCATATTGGTGGTTTGTAAACATAGGGTCTGGTATGACCCACTATGTTCACATGGATATCCCTATATTATTTGTTGGTACCCTTGTGTGCTCAGTGTCCATTTTGTATGCAAGACACTTGAGGTAGGTGTGGTGCAGTTTGATGTGGCTTCAGACTCACAAGAATTAGGGGAGCTTCCCCCACTCAGATGCATTTTTGATACACGATAAAAAACTATGCAGGTGAGTCAGTGCCACCCAAAGCGGATAGTATTGATATGTGGTGTATGAGTTCCTTTGACTTGTGTGTTTGGGGTAGGGTTAGGTTGGTATTTGTGTCAGGTTAGCAAGGTAGAGTACCGCTAGACCTTGTGACTTTATACGGATCATGGTGCATTATGTTTCCCACCTATCATAGCTAAGAATACATCTTCACACTTTTTTCATGATGTTGAACTAGATGGAGCTATCCATGGGTGTGTTGTGGCCTTTGTGGTTCCCCTGAGTTCATTTTGGTAGGTAGCACAGGAACCCTTGGTGAGCTCACTGTTGTGGGAGTCCAAGTGGAGAGCTCAGCTCCACTCCTTTTGCATAAGATTTTACTTTTCAAGGATGAAAAGCCTTAATTCTAGGAGGATTTTGTGACTTGGTTTTTAACTTTTAATACTTTTTAATATTTCTATGAATATTTTCTAAGTCATGTGCAAGTTCCGCCTGGGATTTCGGGGCCAAGAGATGCATAGTATGGTGATATTAAATATATTAAATATATTTTTTCACATGTGCATATCTTCTTTGGAAACATGGAATAACTCTCAATTGGATTCTCGGATCAGATTCATGAGACAACAATTGAGTTCAAAATGTGGTGTTTACCCTAGGAATGATATAGAATATATCGGGGTCGAGTGTTTGTTCAGGGACATGTATTGGTGGGGCACTATGAGGATGTTTATTCATTTAATAAAATTAAATGAATAAACCCTCCCCCCTTGTTGAGGTGCACAGAAGAGTATAGGATAACCCCTCTCTATCTTTGGAGCGATGAATGAACTGAGGCAGATCCAAGGAGAAGAGGCGACACTGATCCTCAATCATTACAGTGGTCACCCCCAGATCATGCTAAAACGACTCCCGAATTTCATTTCAAACTCGAAGCTTCTGAGTTTCACCATAAGGTAGGAAGATTTTATTTTTTAGTCTTAATTCCCTTTTTATGCATTGTTTTAAGGTTGTATAGCCCTTAAATTCTTGTTATGGACCTTGTGAGGGTCGAACTGGAGGTTTCGGGGAAAACTAGGGTGTTCCAGGTGGCTTGTAGGGAAATTATCATCAGAATTCCAAATAACATAGTGTGTAGTCCAGTTATACACGTTGTGTGTTCTTCTTGTTTAGGGAAGATGACTTTTCAGAACTACACATCGTGTACTAGAGTTACATTTCATATAGTGACCCTAGGTCATGTGGCCAAGGGACATGGCTAGGGTAGTCATGTGATGGTACATGATCATGTGGAAGTACACAATCAAAGTACATGAGCACGGGGTTATGGACACAAACATGGTCAGACTATATGACTAAGTGGTCTTTTATATGGGACACACCGTGTGCCAGGGGTTTCACGTAATGTCACTACTACAAATACCCCTTTTATCAGCACTAAAAATGGCCTTTAACAGTGCTAGAAAAACGTTGTTAAAGCCGGCAAAGATAATGGGGGGGCCTTTTATCAGCGCTCCAAAAAGCGCTGATAAAGACCCCTTTTATCAGCTCTAAAAAAATCGCTGATAAAAGGGGTCTTTTATCAAATCTGAAAAAAGTGGTGATAAAAGGTTCCTTTATCAGCGCTTTCTTTTTGGCACTGATAAAAGACCCCTTTTATCAGCGCTTTTTTAAAAGCGCTGATAAAACTAAAAAAATTAAAAAAATCCTTCCATTCTTGGGGGGGTTTACAGCGCTTGAGCCCCCCCTTTATCAGCGCTTTCCCGCACCTCCAGTGCCCACATATACCACATCCACCCTTTATCATCACTATACACCACCATTATTAGCATTATACACTTAAATTCACCCTTGCGCATGCGCCCCTGCCTCCACCCAGATTTGATCTCTATACCTCCCCCCTGCGTGCCTGAAGTCTTTTCCACTCCCCTATATTGATTTTTTCTCTTATTTATGATATATCTATTTATTTATATATATATTTAGTTACATTTATTTGTATAGTATTATATATTTATATTAATATATATATAGTTATATTAATATATATATATATAAAGTTATATTAATATAAATATATTTATATTTGTATAAATATATATATATATAGTTATATTAATATATATAGTTATATTAATATATATATAGTTATATAAATATTCATATATTGGTATTTTAAATAAAATGGTAATTAGTTATTGTTTAGATAAAGCTAATATATTGGAAACAACAATTTCATCTAATCCATCACGACATGGGTATGGTATACAGGGAGTTGGAGGAAAATTAAAACAAAAATGGTGTTCTCGATGCACCAGGATTCGTGGAACCTGATGACCCTCTATCGAGTAAGGGGAACCAATCCTATACTACTCATTGAATATAATAGTACCATGTATCTGTAAATATATATATATATAGTTATATTAATATATATATATATAGTTATATTAATATATATATAGTTATATTAATATATATATAGTTATATTAATATATATATATAGTTATATTAATATATATATAGTTATATTAATATATAATTATATAAATATTCATATATTGGTATTTCAAATAAAATTTATATTCGTAATTATTTAGATAAAGATAATATATTTTATATGTAAATATGTTTAATCATTTATTTAAAAAATTAATTTTTTAGGTGTGAATATATAAAAAATATGTACATATAGTTATATATTTGATTATAAATAGAAGTTCATTATAAAAAATGATAAAATTTAAAAGAAATAATATCAATATAAATGTAATACCTTGGAATAAATTCATTCTCCACCAAAAAAAGGCAATAATACCCCCTTAAACGAGGCTGAAAATCCACAAAATGTTAAAAAAATCGGGGTACCTCGACTAAAAACTCAGTTTTGGAGGCCTTCTGGGACTTTTTTGGCCTCAAAAAAACCTTGACGGGGGTCACACACAGTCACAGGGGTGTAGATCTCTTAGCATGCTTCGATTTAATATATGGTATTACTCAAACAGACACCCAGATCAAAAGTTATGGCCGTTTGAAGTTCGAGTTGTGTTTTCCACATATTTTGGGTGTTTTATTAATTTTTTCATTTTTTGGGTCTTCAAATTGTTATGAAATGACTATTCCTCCATAATAATTAGCAAATTATTAATTAAAAACATTTTATTAATTTTTTATAAGTCATTTTCACTAAATATATTATATATTAAGTATATTAAGTATAAATGTATATTTATACTAATCTAAAATATATTTAAAAATTATATATTATATCTATATCAATATAACTATATCTATATATTTATATATTGTTTTTAATTAAATTTTTTTGAAGTCGACACTTTATCAGTTCTTTTAAAAAAAGCATTGATAAAGGCCCCACTTTATCAATGCTACTAAAAAAAACGTTGATAAAGGGGGTCCCTTTATGAGCACTTATTCGTTAGCGCTGATAAAGGTTGGCACTAAGAAAAACTATTTTTGTGGTAGTGTGTGTGAGAAATGGTTGGCTGAGTCGTGTGAGGAGAGAACACGTTTGGGGGCCCAGGTAAGGCGAGGCATGCTATGTACAGCCTATACATGTTAGGTAAGCTTACATGACCAGAAAATACATGTAGAAAATAACACTACTAGGTGTTGAGGTGGGGTCACATGCTGTGTGGACCCCTACACACGCTGTGTAGTCTTCTTGGAGACTTCCTTCTTATGTATCTCCCATTTTGGGGCTTGGATTTATTCCTGCATATAGCCTATCCGGAGTATTTTTATCACATAGAACATGATGGTGGACTCCGTAGTGGCATGTGAGATACTATGTGGAATGTTTTGGGCACGATGCTGCAGTAGAAGTCTTAGACCTTGGGTAGTGATCAGGGAAGATCACTGGGTTGATATTAGGGTCGGTACCCTTCCCTATCATCTCAGGATTTGGGTCCCCTAGACACTTTAAATTGGTAGAGTGGTGATACCCTATAGTATCAGGGCTCAAGTCCCCTGCCCATGGTTGTGTGGTGATGTGAGGTATGAAGAGTGTGAAACTCCTTTATGTAAAACTTAACCGATGTCAAATATCAGTGTGGTTCTTTGAGAGAGATGCTGATATGGGTACTCCCCCGATGCATCTAGAAAAATGTTTTCCCTTGTCTATCTAATTGGAAGAGATGGAACTCCCCTAATAGTGGGTGCTAGTCCTCTACCCATGGAGTATTTCTCTCTCGGTTAGTACTCCCCTATCTTTCCAAGGTGCCGGTCCTCTATATGTGTTGTTCTGGTAGATTTGGTACTCCCCTCTCATACCATGGAGTAAGTCCTCTAGCCTGGGGTTGGTACTCCCCTTCCATGTCATGGTGTGGGTTCCCCATAGTGATCGTATTGGTAGAGTGGTACTACCTTTTCATACTAGGGTGAGGTCTTCTAGCCACGAAGTAGTACTCCCCTACCATGTCATGGTGTGGGTCCTCTTCTATCACTACGGGAAATATAGATATTTGCGATGGGTTATTTGCGACGGGATCCCGTCGCAAATCGCCTTTTACGACGGGGCCCCGTCGCAAATCGCCCGTTGCAGAAAACGCCGTCACAACTAATTTTTTTTGCGACGGGCCCGTCGTAAAAACACTTATTTGCGACGGGAAATTGGCCCATCGCAAATAGGTTTTTGGTTTTTTTTTTTAAATCTTTTGCGACGGGCCCGTCGCAAAAAGTATTTGCGACGGGCCATATTCCCATCGCAAATGGTTGCTTCGAAGCGGGTATTTGCGACGGGAATATATTCCCGTCGCAAATAATAATAAAAAAATTAAAAAAAAATTAAAAATTTATTTATTATTATATAAATCAATAAACCTATTTATATTGATATAAATATAATATTTATTTTTTAAATATGTTTTAGAAAGGAATAATGAAAATCAAATATGAATGTATAAGATGTTCAGTAAAAGAGGCTTATAAAATAAATTAAAAAATATTTTTAATTAGTAATTATGTAATTTTTATCAATTAATAGTCATTTAATAACTCTTTGAATATAAAAAAATAAAAAAATTAATGAAAGATGGAAAATAAGTTAAAAATGAAACCCAAACTTCAAATAGCCATAACTTTTGATCCGGGACTCCGTTTGAGCTCCACAGCATATCAAATCGAAGCCTGCGACGAGTTCTACAGTGCTATGGATGGGTGGAACCCGTCTAATGTTGTTTCAAGGCCACAAAAGGCCCAAAAGGCCTCCAAAACTGATTTTTTAGTCGGGGTACTCCGGGTTTTCACCGTTTAAACAACTATAACTTTTGCTCCCGATGTCCGATAAACCTCTACCATATATCATATCGAATATCGTTTCATGTTCTTCGATTTGACTGATTGTGGAGCTGAAACGGACTTCTGGATTAGAAGTTATGGTCGTTTAAACATTCAAATGGCTATAACATCCGATCCAGATGTCCGTTTGGCCTGTACCGCATATCATATCGAAGATCGTTTCATGTTATTTGATTTGACTGGTTGTGGAGTTGTAACGGACTTACGGATTAGAAGTTATAGTCGTTTTAACATTCTCGGTGGATTTTCACCCCCTCATTCCTATGTATTCATTCATAACTATACATATATATATATATGTTTGTGTGTGTGTGTGTGTGTATATCTATTGTATATATGTATTTATTTATTTATTTATTTATTTATACATATACATAAAAACCCATATTTTATAAATTTATTTAAAACTAAGCTTATAAATATATATTAATTAATATACAAATAAATATACGAATAAAAACTTATAACTACATATATATATATATAATAAATATATATTAATATACGAATAAATATATATATATATTTATTTATATAACCAAATATATTTATATTAATATAAATCTATATTAATATACGAATAAATATAACTATATATATATAGATAGATCATTAAATGTATAAAAAAATGAAATAGCTTAGTTGTAAAGGTTAATGCGCGCATGGGGGAGGTTTATTCCTATTTATTATTAATTATTCCTTTTTATTATTAATTATTTCTAATTATTATTAATTACTAGTAATTACCATTAACTATGAACAATTAATACTAATAATTTAAATTTATTAAATAACAAAACTATATAAACACAATTAAATTAAAACCAATTAAAAATAAATAAAACTAATAAAAATTTTAAATTAAATATTAAATTAAAAAGAAAATAAATACCTTTAAAATTGATCTGAGGTTGATCTCCGATAACTGTTGAAGACATCAATATCAAATCTGGAAATAAAAATTAAACTTAAGAAACTGTGAACTCTAAAAATAGAGTTTTGAGAGAAGTTGAGAATGGATGGAAAAAACAGGTGGGGGTATTTATAGGTTAGATTATTTGCGATGGGAGTATTTGTGACAGGATACCCGTCGCAAATACTTGAGCCCGCATTTATCACGGTCAACGGTAAATAGTTATATGCGACGGGACCCGTCGCAAATATTAACCTGCCGACATACTATTTGCGACGGGGGGTATATTCCCGTCGCAAATAGTTTTTACCGCTGTCGGTTATTTGCGACGAGTGGTAACCACCCGTCGCAAATAACTTTCCTGCGGTTTGGCGTGCTTTGCGTGCCAAGCCTTTTGCGACGGGTGATATTTCCCCGTCGCAAATAAGTGGTTATTTGCGACGGGGAAAATACCCCCGTCGCAAATAACCCGTCGCAAAAACCCCTTTTTCCCGTAGTGTATGGAGTTTCACTACCCCATATTCAAGTAGAAGCAGGGAGAAATTAATACACTTGAGTCGAATCTCCCTCAATTTTAGAGTTTAGTTATTAGGATCGGACCCCTCCACTTTTATTTCGGGATACCTAGTTAGGATTTGGTACTCCCTCGACGTAGTGAGGTGTGTACCTCTCCCAACTGGTAATTCGGTGGTTCACATTATGGTTAAGTGCTAGTAATCCCTCGATTGTGGGGAAGCAGCAAGGTGAGGGTCCCTAAGCTCTCTCTCCTTAGAGAGGACGCACATAATTCATGGTCTGGACTAGTACTACCTCGAATTTTTCAATGTAAATGGGTAGTCCTCTCAACTTGGGTTCCTATGTGCCTGTGCAGGGCGCAAGATAGCGATAACAGGACCTCTAGTGTCAAGAATTAGATTTGGACCTAGAAAGTTATTCCCAATGGAGCATGTTCTCTTAAACATACCATTAGAGATGGTATATTTGTTTCCCAGTGGATTTTATCTCTTAGATAAGTGTCATCTGGGATGGTTGAGCATGTGGAGTTTGTGGGTGTGTGTTACCATTGATCCTAGAGTAGAAACTTGTAGTTGGATTTGAGGTCAGAACCTTATTAGACATGGAGTCTGAGATGAGTATATTTTGGTGATTCAGAGAGTCCTTTTGGTGTTGTCACATGTCTTGGTTGATGCCCCATGTGGTCTAAGCCGACTAGTCATGTGTAGTCTATGATGAGTTCAAGATAGAGTTTCTCTCTCGGTTGGGTTCCCTCTAGCTTGGTTGAGCAGACTATTGTCTTTCAGTTTCTCCATTTTCTTTTGGATTTCGGGGAAGATACTTAGTATTATTATACACACCCCTAAATGGGATTTTACCATACATATTGTGCCTTGTTCCAACCACATACCTTTCTAAGGAGTCCTAGGAAGACCCAGAGAAGGCAGAGCTTAGTGGACTAGGCCGACTGAGGTGTTTACCGTAGCTTGGTTGAGGAGATTTCTAGCAGTTTCATTTGACAACGATCGCCTCCTTCTAAGCAGGTTGGATTCTTTTATAGTTTTTGGTGGGATTTTATTGTTCACTTTTTACACTTTTAGTACTTCCGTTGTACAGTAGTTGTGGGATAAATGTATTCATGCATTTCTTTTCAGTTTATTTTATCTCTGCATTGTTTTATGGAAATTCTTGTGGGTGTGTGTGTAGAAGTATCATAGGCTAAGGCACCCCATTAGTGTGGTTTGACTAATCGATGCTAGATGGAAGCCCCTAGCCTATTAGAGTAGGGATTAGGGTTGTCATGGATCGAGTCCTGTTGGGTCAGGTCATGACACTCAGTGCGACCTCAGGCAGCGCTCCTATGTTGAACCTAGGAGAGGTTGTTTTTGCAACTATCATCCATGGTAGTGTGAGAATGCGCAGTGGATGGCCACCTTAGGTGAAATGATAGGAGATGACTTCCTAATGGTGGAGGCTGGTCATGATGGTGGGTTGCTGCTATTGTGACTTATAATGGTGGTCAGTGTCGAGCTCATCGTGATGATGACACTAGCACAGGGGGGGAGGTGACCATCATAGTTGATGATAGGCTTGATGTGATTTTAATTCATTTGTGCCTTCAAATTTCATGTAATGAGATCCTTATGCCTAAGTTAAAAAAGAGAGGGGTTTATTTTGTTTAATTTAAATAAAGGGGCTTCCCCTACCTTTTTTTAAAAACCACATGTAAATAAATATTAAAATTAGATAAAATAAAACAATATTAAACAAAGAAAATTAAAAAAAATTAATAAATTCAAAAAATAATAAAAAATATTTATGATTACTAATTAATAAACAATATTAAAAATGAATAAATTAGAAATAAATATTAAAAAAATAATAAATAGTATACATTGAATAAAAGTATAAAAATGAAAAACAATTACTAATTAAAAACATAATATGTCTTAAGTATATTATCTTAATAAATAAAAATCTAAAATAGATATTAAAAATGGAATAAATCACAAAAATATCATGAAAGTGTTTGTGTGCATTTCTATATAAAATTTTATTAATTACCTATGTGTGGGGGGGGAATTAATGTAACACAAGGTTGATATGTGAACACAAATGAAATTCTATTAAACGTCCATTACTCTAAACTGATTAGGAAATATTTTTAAATAATATTAGTTAATATTAATTTTTAATCATTAACCATTTTCACTAGATATATGACTTATTAAATGTAAATACATATTTGGTATTATATAAATCATATTTAATGAAATATTAAATATATTAATATATATATATATGAATATATTTCTATATTAAAAATATTAATTATATCAATGATGAATTATGTATAAAAACATTAAAAATGAATAAATTAAAAATTTATTAAACGAATATATGTTAAAACTGAATAAATTATAAAAAAATGTAAAACACAATTAACATTATTAATGAATAAATAATATTAAATGAATGGATTTTAAAAATGATTGAAATTTAATTAAAAGATGAATAGTTTGAAAAAGTATTAAAAATGAATAAGAATTATTAATTATCTAAATTTTAAAAAAATTAAAATGAATATATCTTAAAATGAAAATTATTACATATATTAATTATGTAAATTACAACTATATTAAAAATATTAAATTTTAATCAATAAATATAAGTAAATATTAAAAATGAATAAAATTACAAAAAATATTAAACAAATAAAAATTAAAAATGAATAAATTATAAAAATTTTAAAAATTTATTAATGAAACAAATGATAATAATAATGAATAAATTTAATATATATATATATATATTAAAAAGTAATAAATGTTATATGTCAAATAAAAATATAAAAAATGAATAAACCTTAATAATTAAAAACATGATATATTAAATATTAAATATTATTAAATAAAAATATAAAAAAATAATATGAAAAATGTATTATTTATGTATGTTTTTCTCTATAAAACTGAATTGATTCTGTTGGCCCATAGGTGTTATTGGAAACTATCTCTAGCTATAATGGTTTTAATTTTCAAAAATCACATCATATATTAACATATATCTTATCTTATGTTAGATCCTATATTATGAAAAAGCATCATCTTAAATATCAGATCATTTCAATCACTTAACTATTAGTGTGTGTTTAATTATAAATAATCTTATAATTGATTATCTATGTGTAATTATGAGTTTTAACATTTTCTAACTTTGTTGAATTGCAAGACAGACAGAACATGTAAAATTGTCTAAGTATGAGTCACTGACACTGACAGGAAAATGACTCACCATCAGATATATGAATTACTAATAGACAGATCAAACATGCATATTTTATAAGTATGTGAAGCTGACAACGACAGACAAAGCACTCACCATTTCACATGCTACCAATGCAGATGACCTACCGTTAGTTCAAGTGACCTAACATTTCATGGTGCTACCGATGTAAGGACTCACCGTCAATTGACATGAGTCACTGTTGTCCCAATTGTCTCACCAATAGAAGAAATGACTCACTGTTGATATGAGTCACTGATAGTTCATCTGTCTCACCAATATAAGGAGACATTGACACCCAGAGTCACTGATACCGATGGAATGGACTCACTGATATAGCGGGTCATTGATGCTGATAGACCAATGATGAAAGACCTGTAACAATGAGTCACTAATACTTATGACTCACTGATAGTCATAACTATTATTTTTAATTTATTAATTCCAATTTATATCTAATAGTCTTATTTAGAAAAATTAATGTTTCTAAAATTATTTAATGTAGTCTGTAGGACATTTAGTAGACAGTACGAGGTACATACACATGGTAAGATCTTTGTGTCTATTGGACCTCAAAGTATAAAATAATTACAAGCAAGATCTTTCAAAATACACAAAAAAAGGCAGCAAGCAAAGAGAAATCCTACAACTCTTGAGCTCACATCCAAAAACCCAAAAAATCAAATAAATAACATAAGGGGAGATCAATAAGAAAAACTAAAATCTACTATGATACTTGAATGCCTTTCGAATGAGAAGTTGAAAATTTCACACTCCTGGAAGTCAGAGCATGAAGATTGCGATACTCTGTTTTGGAGCCAACTTATAGAAGAGGACTCAAACATCATTTCCTCTACATCAAACGAGTCCAGAGCTGCATTGCATTACACATAGAGAATTATAAACCTTATTCTACCTCTTTATCTCTATTGTGTTCTTTTATTTACATTTTTCGAGTAGTGTTTGTATTTTTATATTACACACACCCTGACTTCTATGCATAACTAGAGGATACTTGATATCCTCAAACATACACTCTTTTTATCCATATGTATCTCACATAAAACTATAGAAGAAGTCGTGGGTGACATGGTTGTTGTTTTTTCATGAAGAACAGTGGTAGAGGTCAAGTTTGACCTGGATAGTCCAGTGTTCGATTGTGAACCCCGATCTAGGGTGTGGATCAAACTATTTATTAATTTAAACTGCTTAGTGGTAGGTGATCACCAAGTAGATAGGATTAAGTCTCGGATTGGTACTGAACCTCTTGTTTTATATATTGTGTTTTTACTATTTAGTTTTACTCTGTTTTATCACATATTTCATAATATTAAATTAAACTCTGATAGTTAGTTCAACAAGTGTTTATACATTTTTTGGACTAGTAGGTTAGTTTCAAAAGATACATTGATTTTTAAATTAATATAACTTCTAATTAATCAATCTCTTGAGAAATTAATTGAACATTCAAGACATTTATAAATTCATTACAAACTGACTTATATTATAGATTTAATTGGGGGAATTATCAAAGAACCAATTTTTAACAGAAATTTTTACAGATACTCAATTAACCCCCCCCCCCCCCTCTTGAGTACTCTATTCTGACCAACATTTGGTATCAAAGGTTGTTTTGTTTTTGATGTTGCAGCTTTCAATGCTTTTTCAAATCCTTTCAACTGTGATTGTAGTTGAATTTTAAAGATCATAAAATTTCTATTATTTCTAAATTTTTATAGCTTTAAATTCTTTTACAAATTTTATTTTGATTAATATACTGGAAGGTGCTGCTACCAATAGATCTCCATTCTTTAATGAAACCAATTGTCCACAATGGAAAAAAAAGATGAAAATGCACATAGAAAGTATGGGTTTTGAAATTTAGTCTCCAATTGTAGATGAGTATAAGATTCCTGTTACTGATATAGCTACTTGGGATAGCCTGTCTAATACTACTTATAATAAGAATTGTAAAGCCATGAATTCATTATATTTCTCTATTCGAGATGAGGAATATAACAAAATTTATGCATATAAAATAGCCCATGAAATTTGGGATAATTTGTCTATTTCACATGAAGTAACTTCTAGTGTTAAGGAAATGAGACTTAACACATATAATATTAAACATGATAACTTTAATATGAAGTCTGATGAGCCTATTTCTGACATGTATCTCAGGTTTAATAAAATAGTGAACACTATGATCTCTCTGGGAAGATATTTTTGTAATGCCCCGACCTTTTTATGTGTAATAATAATAATTTTACATTTTAATTATCATGTTAACCAGTGCGGTTTTCAGAGTTAATATTACCTCACCTTGTTTAAATTGTTTTTCAAGAATAACTATTTCAGTCTAATATAATTTATTAATATAATATTTTAAATAATAATTATACTACTATAAGAATATAGCTAATTTGTTGCTCATTTCAAAATATGATATACACACACATATATATATATATTCTTATGTAAACAATACTTAAATTAAAATTATATAAAACTAATGAAATAATTTTATAAATAACGTTGGAAATTATTGATTTAAAATATTTTAGCGCCATTATTTTGTAAATTTGAACTGTTTTAATTATTTTTTCAACTACTTAATCTATTATATGAGTTTTATATATTTTCAAAAATATGATATGTATATATATATATACATATATAGGAATATGTACTCGATATTTGCAGACAATTATTTAACAAATTATATGAATAATTATAAGGGATTTATACATAATTATTAGATTATAAATTTTTTATTAAAGTTTCCTAACATTTTTATTATTTTGAATATTTTTTAATAAAATTATAAATTTATAATCATTTTAATAGAATGATTAAAAGTGAACTTATATGGATTATCTTTTAATAAAAACTATTGTTATCTTGAATCATATATATATATGTGTGTGTGTGTGTCTGTGTCTGTGTGTGCGTAATATTAACATTTGTTTTTCTAAAGTTTCCAAATTACTAATTATGATAATTACTATATTGATAACACATTTTAAATTATCAATTTAATTTATAATCATATCATATGATATATACAAAATATATATGTGTGTGTATCAAATTATAGTTTTGAATTACATAAAATTAATTATATTATTACCTTATATAGTTTTGTTTTATATTTATTTATTTTATATAAGTGTTAATAAAATGTGAAACGTTTTATAAATATATATATAATTATTATATAGGTATATAAAAACATGAATTAATAATTATATATAAGAACATGTTTATAAATATTGATAGTTATCATTTTTATTATACTATATAAATGTGTTTATAATAATTTAAAGTTTCTAAATTTTTGAATTATTATATTTACATATATATGAGTTACAACCTGATGTCCTCTGAGAAACCTGAAAATAGTTTATACACATATGGTGAGTATATACGAATACTCATTATGGAAACCAAATGTTCTCGTGCACAAGTGGGGGGGCATTCAAATGCCTCGTGAGTAAATGAGAAAACTGAAGCACATTGTAGGGATTATATCCACCCAAACCTCACCGAGGCAGACTCCCAAAATAACGCAAGTCAAGTAATGTAATTGTAATAGAACATCGATATTTGGGTACCCCGCACCCCTTTCCCACTGGTTATTGAAGATATCATACGCATGAGACGTCTTCCGCCATTCTCACCATTGTCCCACTGCCATACCCTGCCCGCACACACTTGGGCTATCACAACCGCACATCCATCCCATAAACACATGGGTTATCACTACAACACATTCGTCCCACACACACATAGTCCAAAAAAACCAAAAGTAACCATGACCGCAAACAACTAGGCCAGAACAACTTCCACCACGCCCGAAGACACCAAGGCCTCATCCCGAAGACACATGGGAAGCAACCTTCCCACACACACCTGGGCCAACCACCACAACTATCATGCCTAAAGAATCTTGGGCTATAAAGGATCTAAATCTATCACAATCTACCCAAAGGATCCTGGGAAACTCGGAAAAGGGAGCAGAAAAGAAGCTAATAACCATCCACTCATAAGAGAGTTGGAAAAAACACCCTCCCCCGGGAAATGGGGGTGTTCGGTAGAAAGTAATCATCTTTTGTGGGGTGCGAATTTGAAACATAAGAACTCAAATTATATATATAGGTACCAAGAACTCATCATAACTTAGGGGTTCCAAACCATCCAAACTCAAACACCCTCGTTACTATTAATTTATAAGAAACACAATATCCATAACCATGTCACAACTCATTCGCAGAAACCAAATTCCCATCGAACCAGTTTCTGTTTTCAAATTCAAGTGATTCCATTTAAGTAATTATGTACTACTGGGAAACTAACAGGAATAGACACAAGCCAAGGAAAGTAAAACAACCAAACAACTACTTAAACATTCACACACAGTTCTCTTGTAATGTTGCAATAATAAATAGGGTATATGTGTGATACCTCAAAGTAATGGAACCAATCCAAGCCTCAAGATACAGCCCCACACGGCCTCAGATCCATAAACCAACAACTGCACAACAACAGAGGATCCCATCCACATCCATGACACCCCACAAGAAATATACAGAACAACCACACATATCAAGACATAGTAAGGGAGGTTCCTGATTATATCACACCATCCATTGAATTCCATCTTTTCATTTGGTTAACCGGGGAGATAAAAATAGGATTCGTACTCACCAGACATCCATTTATTCTGCCAATTTCCTTTGATTAACCAGTTTCCATGTTACAGCCATTAAATCACAGAAATATCCAGTAAATCATAGGTTCATTAGGGCACAAGAAAATACCACCATGGGCCATGATTTTTAGTGTACATAAGCCCGTGTAATCCCCAACATATAGAACAAAGTAAAAAAGTATAACAGCATCATCAAACACACCCCATCCTTTAAAATATTGTTTATTATTTTCATTAAGGTTTTGGTTTCATCCATATCCATAGAAACAATAACATACCTTCCCTGAAAGATACAATGTAAATAAATATGAAGGAATAACCCTACCTGGATGATCAACTATTGAAGTTTCTCTCCACGCACCGAGAACTGGGGATGTGCGACTTGCAGGGGAGGAACTTCGGGGAATCCAAGGGTGGGAAGAAAAGCTCCAGCATAGGTGCACCACTTGCCTTGTAAAGGGGGGAATCCAAACGCACAAGGAAAGAAAGGGAGACCAACCAAGAAGAAGAAGAATAAAAAGAAGAAATTCCCTTGCGATAAAAAGATGAGATCTTGGAGTTACAAGATATTGAAATTTTGAATGGATTAAAGGAGGATTGTGGTTTCACCATGAATGTGGGTGGTTACACATGATGGAATTAATTTTCATTTAATAATTCTCATCAGAGAGGTGACCACCATGACTGATGGTTAAAGGATTCCCATTAAATAAATGAAAAGGCACCAGATAGGCAAGGAATTGTAAATTACAGGGAAATGGTGTGACACCGAGGAAAAACCACAAGTTTTGGTAAGTTTAGGGTTTCCATGGTCTTGGGGAATTCCATATACAATTTATCGGCTTTAAATGGTTTTAAAAGGGGTTATTAAAACACATTTATGTCAAAAAGATATGTTGAAAGAGTGAAACTGGAAAATCTAGGAAGACTGGGAAAAATAAAAGGGTGAGATGCGGTTTGGTGAGACACTGTGAGCTGTGTCATCGTCACAGTGCCAACGGAACAGTGAGACACCATAAGCAGTGTCACCATTTCAGTGTTCCAACGTCACAGTGCCACCGTGATGGTGCCTCCATCACGGTTCCATTGGTACGGTGTGACACCATAAGCGGTGTCACCATTTGGATGTGCCACTCTCACGGTGCCACTAGATCATTGAGACATCATAAGTGGTGCCACCATTTCGGTGTGCCACCGACACAGTGCCATCGGTTTAGTGGGACATCGTAAGCGGTGCCACCATTTCGGTGTGCCACCATAATCGTGCCACAAGTTTTTTTTGGAAATGTACTGGACCAAGAGGGTCTTGTCCATTACAATCATTTCAGGTATGGATCTTTATTTCGGGTTATTTTTTTGGAAAAATGAAGAAATGTTACTATTTTAATTACACACTGTGTACTTTTCAGTACACACCATGTACCCGAGTACCCTATACAATCACATACAGCCGCGTACAGTTGTGTACTAGTCATGTAACTACCGAGTACAGGGTGGTCTGGTGACATAGAAAACCTCTTATGGAGGGGGCCGGTTAAGGTCACTATACGACATGGACATTTAATGAACATGCCAATTAATTTTATTTATTTTAGATAAATTTTTGTGAGGTCATGTATCATCTTCAGAAAATCCTTTTTATCACCTTGGCTCACACAGGAGAGCAACAGAAGGGCAGAAAAAATCTAAACTCCTCTCGGTTCTCTGTTCAACTTCAGGTTTGGATGTCTTCATGTATGATGGAATCCCACCATTGAGTTATCAATTCCCATGGGGCCATTATTCCTAATTCATCTTCTCTCATGTGTTATTCAAGGTTGAATATTTTTCACCTAATTGTATATCTACATCATTCTAGGTAGATTCAGGGGCTGATGTTCAAGATTATTGATCATAAAACTTTAAGGTAAGTGGTTTCTGCGTTTTGTTCATTATTTTTAGATTATATATGCTAAAATGATCATATACCCTTATTTTGGGTATTTCATTTTTGGAATTAGATACTTTTTAATTACCTTTTATGGTTTGAAGATTGCTAATGGGGAGTTGCATATGAGAGATGATATATACCTTATTTATGGGACAAAATGTGGGTGTGTTTCCCTTATTTGATTGATTATGGCCATTTAGTCTAGAATTTCTGTTAGGATTTCCTTGTTTATCATTCCTTGTGTTTCTTGGATGGAGATAATGATTGTTCGAGATTCCTGTGATATGGATTGTGTAAAATTGACCAAGACAGATTTTGTTGTGAGAGCTTCTCGAGGTAGGATCATTAATGTATGAATTATTGTTATGTTATTACAAAGGGGTTAGACCGTGAGAGCTACCCAGAGGGACATCATAAAATGATATTTTTTAAATTAACAAAGGGGGTATTGAATGTGAGGGATTTTAGGTGGTTGTTTATAATTCATTGATTCTATGTTGACCAAGGGGCATTGATCCTGTGAACTAACTTGGTGGTCGTTTGTAAATGATTAGTGATTAGTTTTACTAGAGGTGATAAACTGTGAGAGATACCAAGAGGGTCATTATTTATATAATTTTATATATTTTAGACCTGGGTGACTAGAATATGAAAACATTCCCAAAAAGAGTCATTATTGAATAATTAAATGACAGTGACGAGTATACCAAGACAAATCACATGCAGGGACCCGGTCTTACTTTATTATTTAGATGGTGTTCTGAGACATATATTATTACTATTACATAGGGGATATAGATCTTAGGCTATATCCCATAGTTTACATGATTATAATGATGAATAATAATAGAAAATTAATGTAATTGAAAACTGAAATATTGTATACTTTAGATTAATTCCTAGTTTATTTCTTTATTTATAAATATTAACAGCTATATATATTCACTCACTGTTAGAAACAAATTTTTTGTTGGTTGTTAATGGGATTCATCTCACACCCTATTTGGGTCTTATTTTTCGAGACAAACAGACTATATGGTTTCATGTATGTATAAAGGCAAGCACCATTCTTCATAACGTACCTGATTATTGTTGAAGCTGTAGAGCATGTGACAAAGCTGATGATTACAATGTTGTTGGAGTTTAATTACTTTTCTGTGATTTACATTATGTATTGTATATCCATCATTGTGATATTTTGGATACTTATCTAGATACATGTGACATGCATCATTTATATATATATTTATATGCTCTAGTTGATTTATTGCGATCAGTATTCCTCTATTTATTTTTGTTGTATGGTATTACAGCTTCGGCTAACTTTTATAATTTTACTTCTCCTATATTTACTTTACCTATGACGGAATATTTTCCCCACTATCACACTCTAGGACCTCAATGCCAATTAGAAACTTCTTCTGTTTTGGGGAATAATCTTGGGGCCATGTGGCCAACCAGATACAGGGAACCTTTAGGAGGAACCCAAATCTCGGACATTATAATGTCATATTGGAGGGGTTTATTTTCTGAATTATCATACTATTTGAAGCCAATAGTCTTTGATACGAAGGAATAAGTAGTTTTGAATAAGCTGTTCTTGGGAGTAGGTAACCATTGTAGAGGGAGAATCCATGTTAACTTGAATATTGCAAATTTTCTGGTTTTGTAAATGAAATAGTTGATTAGAAGTGTGGATCAGCTCAGGAGAGTTAGGAAGGGTATCAAAGAAGCAATACAGTTCATACATTTTTAATGGATAATACCCTCCTGGTGAAGTATCCTAGACACTCTACGGTTATAGGTATGATTCTAGTTTCCTCAGCTTTATATTTTAATCTTTTTGATACATGTTATTTCCATTTTTTATATTTTTTTCCATTGTGGAGACCCTTGGGCTCTGTATCTTTACTTATAAGGATATTATGACTCTAGAAACACCATTTTGGGTTATTATGGAAAGTGTAAGTTAGTGAAAGTAGTTCCCTCTTGAGTTTGGGGGGTGTAATATCTTACGTGACCACTATTTTTTAGATATGAAATGATTCGATGTCATTCTCAGAATAAACTAGTTAGTATCCTCTAATGCCTTTGTTGACTGATATCACTGTAGGGTGAGTTCCACATCATCGGAGGGTGAGTCTTTTCTACACAAGGATGAATGGGATGTTAAGGAGAGTAGATATGGACCCAAACATCATGGGTTGAAATCAATTATAGGACAAATTTTTAGTCTATATGTGTATTAACAAGGGACTTTTTAGATGGACATTCCACCAGTTTTGGAACATTTTAGAGATGTCTTCCCAGACAAATATTCTCTTTTACCTCCAAAGCGATAGGTAGATTTCTTTATTGATCTTATGCTATGAGTGACACCTGTTTCTATTCTTCCTTATATGATGGATAAATCATAAATAAAGTATCTTAATAAGCACATATATGAGTTTTAGGAAATGGGTTTTATCTGACCCAGTACTTCTTCTTGGGGTTCACTTGTCCTTATTGTGAACAAGGTGGATGGTACCCTCAGACTATGTGAGGATTATTGAAAGTTGAACTTGTAGATTGTCAAGAACTGATATCCCTTGTTGAGGATGATGATATATTTGATCCAATTATAGGATTCCAAGTGTTCTATAAGATTGAATTGAGATATGGTTATCATCATTTTCATTTTGGACCATCATATATAACTCTTACAGCCTTTCAGAGTAGGTATGGTCTATACAATATTTGGTTATGTTGTTCGGTCACACGAATGTGTCGATAGTTTTCATGGAATTGATGAACCGAGTGTTCCATGCATACATGGATTATTTTGTTGTAGTCTTCGTGGATGATGTATTGGTGTACATTCACATTCAACATGATCTTTCCATATATATTGAGATCTTTTTTAGTACACTTATAGAAAATTAGCTATATGCTATGCTCTCAAAATACCACTTTTAGAAAGACCAAATTCACTTATTGGGTCATGTAATCTCAGAGACAAGAGTATATGTAGACCTATAGAATGTAAGAGCAGTAGTTTAATCCAAGAAACCAAATAACACCTTTGAGGTATAATGTTTTCTAGGGAATTCAAGTTACTACAGACGATTTATTCAGGACTTTTAATGCTTAGAGGCACCACTGATGGGCCTAAGTAAGAAGGGCGCGATGTACACGTGGATAGATTCATACGATTGATCCATTCTTGATTTTAAAAGGGAGGTTGACATCAGCACCGATAGTGATTTTTCTAGAGTTGGGAAAGAGATACACTGATTACTAAGAAACATTAGGTATTGAGATGGGAGCAGTGCTTATACAATGGGAAGGAGTTGTTGCGTATGAGTCTTGTAAGTTGAGGCCACATTAGAGGAATGATCCGACACACGATCTTGAATTATCTATAGTAGTGTATGCATCAAATTATTGGAGACATTATATTATTGGAGAGAATTTTGTGGTATACAGTTACCACAAAAGTTAAGTATATCTTTTTTCAGTGAGATATTAATTTGATACAGTGGTGGTGGGTTGGGTACCATTATTCTTTTGACTTTGAGCTTTCCTAGACCCCTTGAAAATGAAATGCAGTGGTTGAAGCATTGAGTAGAAGGACTCTGATATAGGTAGTTTAGGAGGCTATTAGTGAGTGGAAGCATATGGTTATATTCTCTAATATGTATTCGAAGATTCATGAAAGACAAGGGCATACCATAAATTCATATACATTTGTTACCTCTACTTTCTTGGTTTGATTAAAAATTATGCAACTATAAGTTTCTGAATGCCTAGTCCTACGGGAGAGTGTGTCAGGAAAGGACCTTACTCCGGGGTGGACCATAGGTGATAATGAGGTCTTGAAATTTCATGGACTCATATGGGTGTTTACAGACATACAAGTGTATTTGATGCAAGATTTTCATTCCTGGGTTTGGGTTGTTCGCCCGGGTGTCACTAAGAAGTATCGAGATCTACATCGTCAGTACTGGTGGCCAGGTGTGAATAAGGATGTAGCTAGATTTATTATGACATGTTCCACCATCCAGCTCTTGAAGGCCGAGCATTAGTGGTCGGCGTGTCTTTTACAATAGTTAACCATTCTTGAGTGGAAGTGGAATGATGTTGTGATATTTGTGGTGATAGGTTTACCGAGGTCGCACAATGGAATGATGTTGTTTGGTTATTTATTGATAGGATCAGGAAGGATGATCACTTTTTATTGATTAAGTAATCATTCAGTGCTGATGAGCATGGAATGTCTTACATATAATAGATTGTACATTTTCATGTGGTTCTGCACAATATCATTTCAGGAAGGGACTCCAAATTTACTTCTCGATTCTGGTAGGGACTACATAGGGCATTGGGTACATAGGTACTTCTGACTACAGCTTACCATCCCCATATAATTGGCTAGTATGATTGCTTAATTCTTGTTTTGGAGGACATGATTTGATCAAAAATTGTAGATTTTTGGGGTTCTAGGGAGAGACACATACCCCTAGTGGGGTTTTTATGTAATAATAGTTTTTAGGGACCAATTATGATGGAACCTTATGAGGCTTTGTAAGATTGGTCATTTAGATCACCCCTATGTAGGCTGAAAGCTTGAGAGGCATCATTGATGGGACCTCGTCTTGTCCAAGAGACCATTGACCAGGTAGAGTTTATTGAGATATGGATGTCTGCTACACAATCTAGCCAAATATGTTATGCTGATCGACATAGATGGCCTATGGAGTTCAAGGTCAAATATTAGTTTTTCCTATGTGTCACACTAATGTTCGGACTTAGGAGGATTAGGAGGCAAGTGATGGTTTCACCAAGGCATGTTGGACCATTTTAGGTTTTGGAAAGTGTTGGGATGGTTGCCAATTGGTTTCAATTACCTCACAGGTACCGGGCTATGCTCGAAGTCATTCATGTTTCTCATCTAAGATGTTACATTTCAGACATGTCTCATGTTATTCCACATGATGAGGTTGGGTAGGATGTGGATGCGTCTTTATAAGAATACCCTTTTCGGATAGTGGATCATAGCATAATGGTACTTTGTGTTTGGTATGTTTCTCTATTATTGGTTCCATGGAAGCACATGCGACAGCAGGATGAGACCTTAGAGAGGGTGGCCGATGTATGATCAAAGTGGCCATTATTGTTTGAAGATTCATCTTCACTACCCATGGAAGGGAAATTCAGAGGTTAATTTATTTATGGGGGAAGTTTTTAAGTACCAAGATATTCATTTTAGGGATGGATATTTATTTCAGGTTATTTTTTGAGGAAAGAAGATGAAACAAGAATTTTCTATGTACACGATGTGTACATGTGAGTACATGTCGTGTACTTGGGTACCCCTTATAACTGGGTATTGTCTATGTAATGGCCGAGTAAAAGGAAATGTGGTGACATGGAATACCACATAAGGAGGGGTCCAGTTATGGTCACTTAACGGTGTGTACATTTTAATTAACATGCTATGTAGTTTTATTTTTATTTGATAAATTGGTGCCGGGTCATGTCTGATCCTCAGAAACAACTTCTTCTCCCATTGGTTTGTACAGGAGGGTGAAGAACGGGCCTAAAAACTCTAAACCCCTCCCGATTATCTATACGACCTCCGATTGAGATGTTGTCAGGTAAGTGGGAATCCCACTAGTGAGTTCTCAAATTACCAAGGGACTTTCTTCTAGATTCCTCATCATTCATGAGTTATTAAAGGATGAAATTTTTTTTAACCATTTTCATATCTAATTCATTCTAGTATGATTCATGTGTCAACGATTAAGAGTATTGATCTTACAACATCATGGTAGGGGGTTTTTTACATTTGTTGATTTTATATACATTATATTTTGTAAAAGTGACGTATAACCACATTTGGGGTATTGCATATATGGGATTTGAACTTTTTTATTACCTTTTATGGTTTGGTAGATTGATAAATGGTATTTTCATATGAATGAGGTCATATACCTTTTCTATGGGACACCCTGTGGGTGTGTTACCCTTGTTTGATTGATTATGGTCGTTTGGTCTAGAATGTCTATTAGTCTTGCCTTGTTTTTCTTACCTTGTGTTGTTATGATAAAGTTACTGATAGTTTGAGATGCATGTGATATGTATTGTGGAATTTCAACCAAGGGGGATTTAACTGTGATAGATTCCCAAGGTAGGGTCATTTATGTATGAATTTATTATTATGTCATAATAGAGGGATTTGACCGCGAGAGCTACCCATAGGGTAATTTTTTGAAGAGTAATTTTCATACTGACAAATGTGGTATTGGCTGTGTGAGCTTCCCACTGGTAGTTTATAATTCATTGATTCTATGTTGACCAAGGGGTATTTACCATTATAGCTTCGTAGGTGGGAGTTTCTAAATGACTAGTCCTATGTTATATCCATTGTGTTAGATCGTGAGGGCTACCAATATGGTCGTTATTAAATGAATTTTTATTATGTTAGACCGGAGGGGATTACACTCTAAGAACTATCCCAAAAAGGGTCATTATTGACTAATTTAATGATGGTGACGAGTATACAAATCCAAAGAACATTCTTGGACTCGGTCTTACACGATTTTTTAGATGGTCTTCTTATACATCTGTAGTTACTATTAAAAATGAGATACAAAGCATTGGACAGATCCCCTAGTTTACATGATTCAACTTATTAATACAAAATGTAAATGATTGAATATGAAAACTATGGGATTATTATTTTTGAGTACTTACTAGTTTTTTCATTTCTATATATTACCTTTTATATATATTCACTGACAGTTAGGCACTGATCTTTAGGTGGTTTCCTATAAGGATTCGTCTCACACCCTATTTGGGTCATGTTATTGAACCCAAATAAACTATATGGTTTCATGTATAGATAAGGGTAAGAACCCCAATTCATTAGGTAAATAATTTTTTTCAGATCTAGAGGGAATCAGAACAAGCTGAGGCAAGTGATGCTGTTGAAGTTTACTTTCTTTTCTATGCTTTGGTTTCTGTATTATATTTCCAACATTGTGACTTGTTTGGATGTTTTTCTAGATACATGCGACATGTATAATTTAATTATATGATCCAGTTGTTTTATTACTAGATGTCTTCTATTGTTTACATCTATAGAATGTTATTAATACATTCACTATTGTTTACTATTTTTTTTCTGCAATGTTTACTCTGGAAATGGGGGAATAGTTTCCCCACAATCACACCCTAGGCCCTCAATGCTATTCTGAAGCCTCTGGATTTTGGAGAAATGCCTTCGAGGCCATGTGGCCAACTAGATAGGGTCCACCTTTGGGCGGAACCTGTATCTGGGACATTAAAAATGTATGTCTCCACTGCATTGGATAATGTTCATTTTCATCTATGAAAAAAAGTAGGGAGTTAACTATGGTGGTTTCACCTATATATTTAATTTGGATTTAGCTATTTATAACATGTTTTGAGAAAATAAATCTCTATGGTTCTTAAAAGGGTTTTTTATTATTTTAGTTTTTGAAGATTTTCCATGAGAAAATGACTGTGTTTTTCATTTGTTTATTATCTATTTCATATACTCATAAAATATTTTTATTAAGGTAAAATATCAATTAGTTTTCAAATTTTTCACTAGAAAAATGGATTTATTAATATATATCCCTTAGTTATCTTTTTTTGTGCTCATAAAAAATTTTAAATTTTTTTTTAGAAGTTTTAAGGATGGGTAATAATAGCAAAGAAGTTAATTAAAAATTCTTATTAATTGTTCAGTATTTAAAGACATTTTTCATTTTAATTGTTTTTTGTGGAAGGAAAAATATGTTTTGATTAGAAGGGTACACCTTGTAATATTTGAGTATTTATATAATATTTATGAAATAAATATCTAAAATTAAAAACTCAAAATATCTTTAGGATTGAACGAATGTTAATTATATCACAAAGAAAATAGATTATGGACTCATTATTGTTAGTTACTTATAATAATTTATTTCAAAAAATATAAATATTTTATCAATGTATTAAATTATTATGATTTATGGAAATAATATTTTACTTTAAATAGATGGTGTTATATAAAAGAAGTCGAAATATTGATATATTTTGATTCATTGATAAAAAATTGACTGACAACATAGATTATATAAAATAACTTCTTCTATAGAATTTAAATTCAAGGAATTGATGTGTTAGTTTTAAATGTATGAAATATAATTTTGTAACACTTAGATTGAACTAATTTAATTTTATGGAAATGGAACATGAGATTTGACTCCAACATGAATAAATATTGTTATATAATTTAAAATAATTTTAAACATTTTATAATGAAACTAAACATTATTATACAAAAAAATACTTATTCTCATATAAAAATAGCTATGTTATTACTTATTAAATAATTCATTTCAATATATATAATAAAATTTTACCATACATGAAACCCTCATAAATATATTACAAAAAATAATTTCTTTATTAAATGTAAAACCTAATAAGGATGGAAATCAAATATTTTTTAATTTAAAATTAACATGTTATTCTATCGATGATTAGATCATAAAAAAACAAAATAAATGAAACTATAGAAATTCATAATTAAATGTATCATTGGTTATCAATAGTTTATTATAAGACATCGTATAATTCAATCATTTATATAATGATAATATAAAACTAAAAAATGGTTTTTATGAATGCATAACATATACCAGAAAATATAGATTTAGAATCAAGTGATAAGATAAATAATCTATGGAAGTATAATAATTGAATAAAAAAATTGTGTAATCATTGAAATCATAACATATTCCCTGGAGAAAAAAATCCCATCATGAAACAGTGGATTTTCCTACACTACCAACATTATAGAATCTAATATATCTCATAATACAATCCACATATAAAAGTGGATTGGGCATTCCAAAATTATACCTATAAAAATCTAATAAAATTTAAATATTCGCTCCATAAAGTGTATTATTATATAATTAATGTCCTGCCATTAATGTAATAAGAAACCATATATATATATGTTTTTTATAGATTTCCGAGCCTATTATTTTAAAAAATTGAATTAGATATTCTTTTTAAATGTATGTGTTCCCAAGGATACACCCGCAACACCTTCAAAAACATGTTCATAGAGAATATTGGGAGAGATTCATATGAAACCATTTTGAGGGGACTGTTTCATGTTGGAACCCGGTGTGCAGTGGATGCCCCAAATTGGTGGGTTTTAAAAAATTTCCACTGACGATCGATGTAAACTTGTTGACATCAGTGAAGAGAAGCCCGATTAAATCCAAGGATCTCACATGAAGGGTTTTAAGAAAAGAAATAAACCATAAAAGTAACTGGTTTAATTCTGAATCCGCGCACGACGTAAGCTCATCATTGGAGATCATTACTCAAAGAATATGAAGTCAAATTCCCATTGATCTACCACAAACACTTCAAAGAATCTACGGGAGCACCGTTCATCCTAATCTGGGTGCTAGTGTGGAATTGCGACGATGCATTCGACGCTCCAACGATCATTACACCACTTTACTAGTGATGCCTAGGAGAGTGCTTGATCGATGCTCCCTGGTTCCATAGAATATCTCTCTAGATTATGGGATAGAGGATAATAGATATAAGCTATATGAATAGTACATAGAAAAGGACCCCACTCTACTATTTGTAGTCGTTAATTAAAATACCCGATATCGCCACATCGACCCCGAATACATAACGCACTATCAACGACATTTTCTGACTAATAAACTATGTCATAAATATTATTATCTTTTACTAGTAATATATTAAATATTTTAAAAGATAATAATTAGGTCATTAACTCGACTCATTGCTCCCATAAATATTAATTGAACCCTGAAAATTTTAATATTCGTCAATTAATATTTTTCATGTATTTACTAAAACTCATAAATAAATTTAATAAATAAAATCAATACTCATTATTATAAACACGAATAATATGAATTTATTTATATCATTGGTGATCATTTAACTTTTTACAAATCTCAGGCCCCAATGGTGGGACCCACCATGTCCAAAACTCCAATTCAACTGAATACAGAATATTCTTGAATACGCTATTTTGTGTAACCCTCTAGGCCCTTATCTAGACCATCGTGAATAGTATTCATTGACCAAGAGCAGGATCTAAGAACCGACCATGGCAACTAAGTAAATAATAATTTTCACAATAGTGACAACCAACCTACGAACACGCACTATGTAATATAATCTCTTTGTCTGTAATATCTCATAAAGAAGGACACACTCATGTGTCATCCCACTTTTCTTTCTTTATTGTTTGTTGATTAAACTAGACAAATTTACCCTTGAATGTCATGGACATGGTCTTAGAAAGGTACTATCATCCATATCAACATCTCTTGAGATATATAACATCAATAACATGAAAGTGAAAAATCATTTCTTGACTATTCAACCAATTCCATGCCACCAATGACGCACCCAACAGAAACTACCTTGCAACGACTTCATTGCCATGGTTTTTGTCATGCATAAAAGTACGCAATCAAATGAAATTCATTTTTAATTATCTCAATTTAGGAGACCGTTACACATGGTCATTGATAGGAACATCCAATGACACATGAAACATGTTGTGTTCTTAATGGCGGGTCAGTCCTCATGATCTCACTACTAGAGATCCCCAAGTGCAAACATCATGACAAAAAGTCTCAATGCTTATGATCTGCCAACACCAGGTGGTCAACCATCTACTGTGTCAAATCAGTATAATTTTTCTAGACCATAGATCATATATTTAAGATTAATGTCACAGTACCTTGAGGTTCTCATTATATCATAGGAAGTTCTATAACCTTTCGATACAAAAATCAATCATTGGACATTACTATTTCAATAGTGGACGTAGAAAAGTCTACAGTATAATAGTAAGATGACATCATGTATAGATAACTATATACATGATGTGGTAATCTAAAGATGTAACACCTCAAGCTTCCACATTACATTTCCCTTTTAATAATGCAGTAGCATTCGTTTTATGCAACTTCGAGTTTTAACACACCACGATCAGTGAAACTAGCCATTATGAAAAGTAATACCCGATTTTTTAATTTATATAATTTTTAATTTTCAAAATGTAATTCATTTTTTGATTCGTAATATCAAAATTATCTTAGGGTTAATTTTTTTAATTTTTCTGAAAACATTCAATATTTGATGAACAGTGAAAACACTGCATTATTGTTTAAAACTAACTTTTTATTTAAATAAATCGATATTTAATTTTAATTTATTTATATCAAAATAGATACATAATACCTATATATGATAAATTTAATTAATTTTATTCATTTTATAATAAGTTTAGATATATAAAAATTTATTGAAATTTTTACCGTATTTTACCCACCTTCTAGGAGAATTTGAAAATTTGCATAAAACATAATTTTACCACTTCTGTGAGTGGAATTTCAGAAATCTAATAGACACGGTTGACATCTGTAATTAAAATGAGGTTTAATAAGATGTAAATAATTTTTGGTTAATTGTAACTTTTGACTTTTATTTACCACGGCTAAAAGTAAATATGTTAAATAAGTATACAAATGAAATTATAATTACCCTAACACAAGTCCAAATTCTATTAGATAAATGTAATTTGAAAAAAAAACTTAGGAATAAAATATGACCCCCTTTTTCCACTTGGATTAGATTCAGACATTTATTATTATTTTATTTAAAGAAGAGTTAAAAGTGTTAAATTTAATGTTTAATAACTAACCCATTTTTAATATAGGGTTATACATAAGATAAATTAGACTATAAATATTTATTAGAAAGAAAAAACAATTTCCTACATAATAGTATTATTTTTATTATTTTTATATATTATATAAATAAATTTATTTAAGATACAATAATGATGCAATAATTACCTTATTTATGAAAGATTAAAATAATTGATATTATAAATGTTCAAAAAAATGAAAGATGAAATTTTTGATGAATTCCACTAATATTATAGGTTTATATGAAATTTTAGGGTTGATTAAATTTTTTTTTTCGAATTAATCACGATTTTATGATTTTCACAAAAACTAAATACTAAATAGAGTCAAAATTGAACTAAATGATTTTTTAAAACAAATATTATATTATTGGTTGATATAATATTTCTAAAAATATAGGGTTCTTTCAAAGGTAATAAATAATACTATATATGTCATTAATGAACCACTTGTGGATCTCTTGGATGTTTAGAGTATTTTTATTAACTATATAGTGTAAGAATACAGGAATACATAGTAAAAGGTAAACAATTTAACTAATAGTAATATCTAAATGATAAGATTAATATGGTGAACTAAACATGTCTAAAAACCTATTTGTTTGAATGATTTCGACCCATAACCACCTTATCTTCTAAATAAATCAATTTGGATCAATTAGAAACCAAAAATTATCTTATAATAAAATTATATTATAAGCTTTTCCTAAGGTTCCACTCACCCCTCTTATAAAAGGTAACTTACCCTTCTCTAAAAATCACACCTCCAAAGCCATTTGGCTCTGCCAAACCCTAACACAATATCCTCCCAACATTCCTCACGTAATCCAAGAGTCCTTACTTTGATTGGAAATCCATCTTAAGACCCTTTTGATCTACTCAAAAGGAAACACCCAAAAAAGAGGTAACAATTTCAACACCCACTTTTAAGTTCATTCCTTCTTCCACTTCCTCATCATATGTTGTTTCCATAACCAAATAATAAATATAGTACATCCTATATGCTGTGATGTAATTATAAATATGTTACAACCATATTCGTTATTCTATCCATCCTATGAATGAAAAAGTGACCATACGTGTGTACGTACGGCTTATCGTCTCCACGTCGTGTTGTAGTTTGTTAATCAAACACTTCATTATCTGTATGGGTATAATAATGAGAATAATTGAAGTAAATAATATATATAACATGTGATTGATTATTTATATATTATATACTATCCAATTACATACCATTTCACCATCAATATAATGATATCGTTTCTTGTGCATACGTTGGGATTATTGTCTCCACAAACGCGATGAGATTAATTCCCCATCGTAATCATTTAAGAATAATTTTCATTTTGTGATTATAAATAATGTTTGAGAACTTAATATAGTTCTGTATATGAATCAAATACATCCTATCCAAAACAAACATGGATTATGTAACCAAGCATATAAAGGAAAATGAATTAGTTAACACCCGAAACGATGATACTACTCAAATATTATTAATAATGAAATATTAGAGGATCATTTATGATATCATATTTATGTAGAGAGTTTTTATAAAATTTAATAAAAATGATTTAAATATTATACAAGAGGTTATCCTACACTCAACCATGGAAAAGTACAAGGTAAGGATTAATTCTATAATATCATCATTATCCGAGGTTGTTTATACGTGAGCATCAACTGGGACCTCTTTATCATCCACATCCATTTTTCATTAAAACATATTTCAAAAAAAAATACTATTTCCTAGACTATTGGTTAAATTCATTTCTACACTCTTTTTAGTTTTTATAAAATGTTTATAATGTAATATTTCCATCATTTTCCGTACAAGGTCTGTTACGACTTTTCGACAAAATTAAGGAAAGAATGTTTTTTAAAATTATACAGTGTGTGAGGCTATTTTCCACCATTATAACACCTTAAAAGATTCTCTTACCATATTTTAAGAATATTTTAAAAATAAATGTTTTCCTTTATAATTACATGACTTTTAAATGATTTCAAAATAGAAAGAGGTATTTCTCTAAAAATGTATTGATTTCGTCTAGGTCAACATCCTTTGATGGATTTTAAACTTGTTTGAAGTTGAATTATTGTGATACCAGTATTCCATATTGTATTGAATATTTTTTGATATATTTGACTGTGGACGTGTTATTTTTATACCATTCATGGTTTATGGATAATTTTTTGATATTTCATATGCTAGTTTTAATATGAATATTTATGTTAAGTTTACACCTTTTCAAATGAGGAATGTATTGGACTTAGTAGGTGACAGGTGGAGCCCAATATTGCTCCACGATGAATCGGTAGGTCTCATGAGACAAACTAGTGTCTTAGAAAAAGGCCTTGACAAAATAATATGTGTATTTTTGGCTCAAGTCCTTGACAATGTGGTTATGAAGTATGGCATTATGAATTCCATCATTAAGAAATTGGCTCTTTACATTTCATGTGATTATTCGACTAGTAGAATATCCATGTGAATAAGTAAATGGAATTATTTGATTTATATTTTCTATATTATTTAGAAGATTATGTTTAAAAGGATTATCTTTTAGTCTTATACATTGCTTTAAATTTTTATGCTTGATTATGAAAGCTTCTGCTATATTGTTATCCTTACTCAGCGTCTGAGCTCACCCCTTTCTATGTTTTGTTTTTCCCTGGATGTGAAGAAGTATATTTAGACTGACCTGTAGGGATAATCTCAGGGATATTAATGTGATAAGTGGGGATAATGTTGTTGTTTATTTTCATTTTATAATCCAATCTATAACTTATGAATGTATCTAGTACATTCAAGGTTACTAAATAGATCATTCTTTCAGGGCTTGATACCTTTTGAACATGCCAATGTTATGTAATAATGAACCAACTTTCAGTAAGTGGGGTCGGGGAATTATAGTTGGTATCAGAGGAAGTTTAGTACAATCCTTTGAAACAAGATTTAGAAAAACTCTGATTAGATCACATTACCCTAAGATAGACTTTGGTAATTATTATAGAATAACTTCCTAGAATTTTGGTAATGTATATATATAGTGAATTTTCCCATAAATACATCTATATCTAGATAAAAGCAGGTAGAGGCAGCTCTTTCACAGATGTACCTAGGAGTATAAACTCCGAAAAGGAGTTTTGGGCTTGACCCCGGGTATCAATGTACCTAACAATGGGCCTTGCTGCACTCTTGGTTATGACCCTACCGGGGGATATGCTTAGGAAAAAATTAAAATTTTCTTTAATAACCGTTATGAAGGATTCATGAGTATATACATCCTCAATTAAAACCATTTTATGATTATAGATTGTATTTATAAACTATTCAATTTATGTTAGGTGTTTTACAAGTTGGGAATTATGTATTGTGACTCTGAACTAATATATTGTATTCCATTGTATAGAAATGGTGCCCAGTGGAAGTAATTGAAACTATATCAATTCACATAATCCATATAGGGATTTCCATCCTACTCATGATAATTATAGTGGATCTGGTGATGCAACTAGTGCTGATCATCTTATCACCATACGGGGATAACTCACCCAGGTTATGAATAATAACCTTACCCATATAGAGCTCCCTGATCTACAACATGGAGGATCAACGTTAGACCGCTTCATTAGACAAAAACCACCAACATTCAATGGTAGTAAAAATCCATTAGTAACATAGCAATGGATATGTTCTTTAGAGAAAATATTGCATGCTTTGGGGAGAAGTGAAAGGGAAAAATTTGTCCTGGATGTTTATCGCCTAACGGGAGATGCTGATCAATGGTGGTCATTAATCAAAAACACAAAGGAATATGAATAAGTATTGAACATGGAATGGATTTTGTTTAAAGAGATTTTATGAGAAAAATCAACTCCTCATGACCATCGAGTAGATATGGAGAGACAATTTCTGAGTCAGATTCAAATGGGGGATGAGAATGTTGCAACGTTTGAGGATAACATTACTAGGATAGAAAGTCCTGAAGAAAATTATATATTTAACCCAAGGAGTAAGTTTGATCAATTATTTTATGGGTTAAAACCATTTCACCTTCGAGAATTTATCTCACAATCCATATCATCGTACGAAGATATTATCTCATGCGCTATCAAGATAGAAAAGGAATTATTTAAGTCTTATGACTTTAAATAAAAGAAAGAGTATAAGAGATCTGCTGAACACTTTGGAAATGAAAATAAGTAGAAATAGGGAAAATATGAATATCCATCATGTGTTAAATGTGGTAAGAAACCCCTCGGTACTTTCCTGAAGGGAATGGGAGTTTGTTACAAGTGTGGTGAAAATGGCCACCATGCTCATGATTATAAGGGGAAGAAAGAAGATGTCAATGTTGGATTCTAGAATTGTAGAGAAAAGGGCCATTATGAAAACTAATGTCCTAAGAGCCAAGGAATCTTACCTCAAAAAAGGACAAGGGAGATTGGCCAAGCTTATGCGATCAATACTGCAGAGGTTGATGCTCTGAAAGAGGTCATGGAAAGTAATTTAATTGTTTCCTCAAGTTTAGCCAATGCATTATTTTATCCCAGATCATCACATTGTATCATATTTTCCCAATTTTCTAAGAAAATGAGATGTTTTCAATTTGACATAACAAGGGAGTTGTCAGTCAAAACTACTAAGGGAATTATCATTCCAATAATGTTTTGTGAATCAGTTCCCATTAGGGCATATAAATGTTCTTAATATACTGATCTCATCATCATACCCATGATTGAGTTTGATATAATCCTCAGTATTGGTTGGATTTCGGACCATGAAGTGAAATTTTATTGTAATAATAAGGAGGATACAATTTTCGATGATCATAAAAAGTGCCTTATATTTAGAGCCAAAATGTCACCACCTGATACTTATCTAGATCCAACCACATTAGCTCCACTAAATCATATTATTGGGGAAGAAGAGAATGAAATAACTATGCATGAGGAAAATAATGTTCAAATAGATCACGTATTTGTTGTGCAAGAATATGTTGATGTGTTTTCAAAGTATTTACTTAGACATCCTCTAGAACAAGTAATTGAGTTTATGTTGATTTAATTCCTAGTTCAAGGCCCATATCAATGACCACTTATAGAATGGCCACTATATAATTAGTGGAACTAAGGAAACAGCATGAAAAATTGAGTAATATGAGATTTATTCTCCCTAGTGATTATCCATGGGGATCTCCTATCCTTTTTGTAAAGAAGGAAGACAGATCTATGAGTTTGTGCATTGACAATAGGTAAATCAATGCTATAATGATAAAGATCAAGTATCCCTTACCACAAATTGATGATTTATTCAACCAAATTCATAGAGCTCAATATTTTTCAAAGATCGACCTTCGATCTGGACATCATGAGTTGTGTGTGAAGTAGGTAGAAATTCTGAAAACAACATTTCTAACCAGGTATAGGCATTAAGACTTTACAGTAATGCCTTTTGGATTGACTAATGCACCCTCTGTCTTCATGGATCTAATGAATAGATTTTTCAAGGAATATCCTTTTGAATTTGTAGTGGTATTTATTTATGATATCTTGGTATACTCAAAAAGATATTAAGATCACGAAAATCACTTGCGCACTATTCTGAATACCTTCAGAAAAAATGAATTATATAGGAAGATTAACAACTATGAATTTTGGATTCAAGAGATTTATTTTGTTGGAAATATTGTCTCTAAAGATGGAATCATTATTGATCCTTCAATGACCAACAAAATCCATGAATGGCCAGCACTGATGAGTATAACTAAGGTACACAATTTTATTGGTTAAGGAGGTTATTATCAACTTTTGTCCTGAATTTTCCCATTTGGCTAACCCATTGACCAAGCTCACATGTAAAGGGGTTAAATTTTTTTGGGAAATAGAGTGTGAAGAATATATTTAATAATTGATGAGAATATTAGTCAATGCTCATATCTTGACTCTACCATCAGGGGATGATGGGTTTGATATTTAAAGTGATGATTCAAAGAATGGACTTGGTTGTGTCCTTATACAAAATGATGGAATTATATCCTATGCATCACAAAAAATAAAAAATCAAGAACAAAACTATAATACTCATGATCTTGAGTTAGAATCTCTAATCATTTCTCTTAAAATATGGAGACACTATCTCTATGGTGAAAATGTGAGATTTATACTGATCACAAGAGTTCGAAGTATATTTTCTGACAAAAAGAACTCAACATGAGGCAAAGGCAATGAGTTGAACTACCCAAAGATTATGATTGTAGTATACACTACCACCCAGTGATGATAAATAAGGTGGGAAATGCTTTGAGCATAAAGGAACATTGAGTTTTGAACAAGATTAGAGTTGAAAGGGATCCTATTATCATGAATCTTATAAAGATGGATATGTGAATAACCATGGAAGATGAAACATCTATATGTTTTCAAATGGTTGCCAAACCATCTTTTCTATATAGGATAAATTATTCTTATACTGATGATGGGGAGTTTCAAAAGATGATTAAAGCTACGAATGATAGGAGATTGATTGACTTCATGTATGAAGATGGAATTTTGAAATTGGGGGAGAGACTTTGTGTTCCTGACATACCTGATCTAAAAATGGAATTGTAGGATGATTCTCATAGCTCCAATTTCTCTATACACCCTATTAGAAATAATATGTATAGAGATTTGAAGGAACATACTTGGTCAGACAACTTGAAGTGAGAGATAACTGATTATGTGACTAGATGTATGGTTTCTAAACAATTAGAAGCTGCAAGACAACATCCCAAAGGAGGCATGCTACCTCTTCCTATAACTGAGGGGAAATGGGATGATATTACGATGGGATTTGTCATGGGGATACCAAAGACTCCTAAAAATAATGATTCAATATGCGTTATTATAGATCATCTTACCATGTGAGCTCATTTTCTTGCTATAAGAGAAGATTTACAACTAGAACATATGGAATGACTATATATTGATGAAGTTGTATGACTTCATGGTGTACCCCTATCAATTTTTTCTGATCGTGATCCCCGTTTTACATCAAGATTCTGGAGAAGTCATTAGAAGTCCCTGGTTACTGAACTTAATTTGAGCAATTCATACCACCCTCAAACTGATGGACAATCCGAACGAACTAATCAAACCTTAGAAGATATGTTGAGATCTTGCTAACTTCAATTTCAAGGTATGTCAAATCAATATTTACCTCCGTTAGAATTTTCATATAACAATAGATTCCATTCAATTATTCAGATGGATCCATATAAATCGTTAAATGGAAAGAGATGTTGCACACCAAATTGTTTGGATGATGTTGGTGAAAGATAACTTGTAGTCCCCGAACATGTTGAGGAAAAAATAGAAAATGTGAAGATTATCCGAACCAACATCAAAGGATCCTAAAGTAGGCAAAAGTGAAATGCCGATAAATTAAGGAAGTATTTTTAATTTCAAGTAGGAGACCATGTTTTCTTGAATGTATCTCTATGCATGGGTGTTATACAGTTCGTTAAGAAGTGTAAATTGTGTCCCAGGTACATCATATATTTCTAAATTCTAGAACTAATTGGAGTGGTAGTCTATCGTTTGGCAATGCCTCTAAGTCTCTCCAAAGTTCATGATGAGTTCCACATATCACTCTTGTGAAAATGAATTCCCGGACCAACACATGTACTCACCTATGAAGTAATAGAACTGGAACTCGATCTGTCTTATAGTGAAGAGCCTATCATAATTCATGATACTAGAGAACACGGGTTGAGAAAATCAAAAATTTGTCTTGTGAAAGTTCTATGGAGAAACCATAAGATGGAAGAGGAAACGTGGGAACTCGAGGAACATATGATGAAGAACCACCTAAATATTTTAATGTGGTAATATTCTTGAAATTTTTAGGATGAAATTATTTTAAGGAGTGGATAATGTAACACCCAAATCTTCCATGGTACGTTTCTCTTTGAATAATGTAGTAGCTTCTGTTGTACGCAACTTGGAGTTTTGACACACCACGACCAATGAAACTAACCATTTTGAATTTTAATACCAAATTTTTGAAATTTTATAAATATTAATTTTCAAAATGGACTTCATTTTTGGATTTAGAACATCAAAATTAGTTTATGGTGAATTTTTGGTATCATTTTGAAAATATTTTTTTGATGAATAGTGAAAAACACATCGTTATTATTTAAAAACGACATTTTATTTAAATAATTATTAATTTTATTTTAATTTATTTTACTTCTAAATAGATATTTAATGCCTATATATGTTCAATGTAATTTATTGGAGTCATTTTATAATATATTTAGATATATAAAATTTTATTTTATGTTTTATCGTCTTTTACCCACCTTCTAAAAGTATTTGAAAATTTGCATAAAAGGTAATATTACTGCTTTTTTGGGTGGGATTTAAAAAATCTAAGAGAAACAGTTGACATCAGTATGTAAAATTTGGTACAATAAAATGAAAATAATTTTTTGCAAATAGTAACCTATGACATTTATTTACAACAGTTAAAAGTGAATAGGGTAATTAACGGTAACAATTATATTATAATCACCGTAACACATGTTCTAATTCTAATGGATAAGTGTAATTCGACAAAAAACAACCATAGGAATAAATTATGTCCCCCTTTGGTCCACTTGGATTAGATTGGACATTTATTATTGTTTTATTTAAATAAGAGTTAAAAGTGTTAAATTCAAAGTATAATAACTAAATCATTTTTAATATAGGGTTATACATAAGATAAATTCAACTATACATATTAATAATAAGGATAAAAATATTACTTACATAATGGTATTTGATTTATAAATTTTATACATTAAATAATTAAATTTATTTATGACACAATGATGATGGAGAAATTAGCTTATTAATTAAAGATTAAACTAATTGATATTATAAATATCTAAATAAATATAATTTGAGACTTTTGATGAATCCCACTAATTTTATAGGTTAATTTGACATGTTAGGGTTGATTAAATATATTTTTTTTGATGTGATCATGGTATTATTATTTTCAAAAAAACCAAATACTAAATAGTGTCAAAATTGACAAAAATCAGTTTTTAAAACAAATACTATATTATCGGTTGATATAATATTTTGAAAAATATAAGGTTTGGACATTGGGATTAAAGAAAATTATTTATTTTATTAATGAACCAATTGAGGTTATGTAGGATGTTTAGAGTGATTTAATTAACCATATATTGTAAGAATACAAGAAGACATGATAAAAGTTAAATAATTTAACTAATAGTTAAATCAAAAAAATAAGGTCAATATGGGGACCTAAACGTGTCTAAAACCTATGGGTTGGGATGATTTAGACCCATAAAAACATTAAATTTTAAATTAATAAATTTTTATCCATTAGAAATCGAAAATTATTTTTAATAAAATAATATTTCGAGCTTTTCCTAAGGTGCCCCTCACCCGTCATATAAAAGTGCAGTTACCCTTATCTCACAATAACACCTCCAATGAAATTTGTCTCTACCAAACCATGACCAAATAACAACTAAACTTCACTAAAATAATCTTAGAGTCCTTAATTTGATCAAAATTCAAACCTATGGATTCCTTTTGATCAACTCAAAAGCGAAACACCCGAAGAAGATGTAATAATTTCACCACCCTCTTTCAAGTTCTTTTCTTCTTCCACTTCCTTTTTCTTTGTTATTTCCATACCAAAATAATAAATCCAGTACCTCCTATATACTATAATGTTATTATAAATATGGTAAAACCATATTCATTATTCTATCCAGCCTATGAATAACAATTTCACCATACATGCGTACGTACGGCTTACCGTCTCCACGTCGTGGTGTATTTTGTTATTCAAAAACTTCATTATTTGTATGGGTATAATAATGAGAATAATTGATGTAAATAATAAATATAACATGTTAATTATTATTTATATATGATATACCATCCAATTACATATGATTTCACGATTAATATAATGATATTTTGGCATGTACGTACGTATGGATTTCCATCTCCACGAACGAGATGATATTCATTCACCATCATAATCACTCAAGAAAAATTTTCATTTAATGGTTAAAAATAATGTTCAATAACTTAATATAATTCTATATAGGAATAAAATACAACATATCTATAAAAAACATGCCTTACTTAACCAATCATATAATGGAAAATGAATTAGTTGACACTCGAAATGAATATACTACTGAAATATTATTAACAAAGCAATATTAGGGGATCATAAATGAAATCATATTTATGTATAAAGTTATTTTATAATTTAATAGCAGTGATTTAACTATTATAAATGAGTATAATGTACCCTAAACAATGTAAAACTACTATGTAAGGGTTAATTCTACAATCTCTTCATTATCCGAGGTTGTTTATATGTGAGAATCTACTGGGACCTCTTTATCATCCACATCCGTGTTTCTTAAAAATATATTTCAAAATATTATTACTCTTTCCCAAACTATTGGTTAAATTAATTTCTACCCCTGTTTGACTTATTATAAAATGTTTATAAAGGAATATTTCAATCATTTTCCGAACAAGGTCCTTTACGACCTTTTCGACTAAATTTCGGAAAGAATGTTTTTTTTCAATTATACGGCGGGTGCGGCTATTTTCCACCATTATAAAACCTTAGAAGATTCCCTTACCAGATTATAAGAATATTTTCAAAATAGTGTTCTCTTTTATAATTACATGACTTTTAAATTATTTCAAAATAGAAAGAGGTATTTTTTACAAAATGTATTGATTTCATCTAGGTCAACATCCTTTGATGGATTTTAAACTTGTTTGAAGTTGAGTTATTATGATACAAATCTCCCATATTGTATTGATTTTTTTGTTATATATTTGACTGTGGATGTTTTATTTTTATACCATTCATGGATTATGGATAAAGTATTGAGATTTCATATGCTAGTTTTAATACGAAGGTTTATGTTATGTTTAACCTTTTTCATATGAGGAATGCATTAGACTTAGTAAGTGACGGGTGGATCCCGCTTTAGCTCCTCAATGAATCGGTAGGTCTCATGAATAAAACTAGTGTCTTGGTACAAGGCCTTGAAAAGATCTTATTTGTAGTCTTGGCTCAAGGCCTTGACAATGTGGTTATGAAGTCTGGCATTATGAATTCCATCATTATGAAATTGGAAATTGATATTTCATGTGATTATTCGACTAGTAGAATATTCATGTGAATAAGTAAATGGAATTATTTGATTTATATTTGACATATTTCGTAGATGATTATGATTAAAAAGATTATGTTTTAGTATTATACATTGCCTTAAATTTTTATGCTTATTTATGAAAGTTTCCGCTATATTTTTATCCTTACTAAGAATCTCAGATCACCCCTTTCTATGTTTTAATTTTCATAGGATGCAAATAAGTATATTATTACTGACCTATAGGGATAGTCCAAGGGATAAAAATGTCATCAATGGGGACAATGTTGTTGTTTCGTTTCATTTTATAATGTAATGTAAAACTGATGAATGTATCTCATACTTCCAAGATTACTAAACTGATCAGTCTTTCAGGATTTGATCCCTTGTAATCATGAGAATGTTATGTAATAAGGCACTGACTCTGGGTAACTGGGGTCAGGAAATTATAGTTGGTATCAGAGGAAGTTTAGTATAATCCTTGGAAACTAGATTTAGAAAAACTCGGATTAGATCACATTACCCTAAGATAGACTTTTGTAAAGAGTGTAGAAGAACTTTCTAGAATTTTGGTGTTGTAGAGATATGGTGCATTTTCTCAGCAACACATCCCTATCGTGATACGAGCCGGTAGAGGTGGATCTAGCATAGATGTACCTAGAAGTGTAAACTCCAACAAGGTGTTTTGGGCATGACCAAGGGTATCAAGGTATATGACAATGGGCCTTGCGGCACTCTTGGTTACGACCCTACTGGGGGATATGCTTAGGAAAATTCACATTTTCTTTAATAACCATTATGAATGATTTTTGAGTATATACAACCTCAATGAAAACATTTTTATGATTATGGATTATATTATAAACTATTCAATTTATGTTATGTGTTTTCATGTTGGGAATTATCTATTGCGATTCATAAACTAATATATTGTATGACATTGTTTAGAAATGGTGCCTAGTGGAAGGAATGGAAACCATATCAACGCATGTAATCCATATAGGGAATTTCCTCCTACTCAAACTAATTATAGTGAAGCTAGTGATGCAACTGGTGCTTATTAGATAATCAACATATTGGGATAACTCACCTAGGTTATGAATAATAACCTTACCTATATAGAGCACCATGATCTACAACGTGGGTGATCAATGATAGACCGCTTCATTAGGAAACAACCACCTACATTAAATGGTAGTAAAAATCCATTAGTATCAAAGCAATAGATATGTTCTTCAGAGAAAATATTTCATGCATTATGGAGAAGTGAAATGGAAAAAGCATTCATGGATGTTTATCACATAACGGGAGATGCATATCAATGGTTGTCATTAATCGAAAACAAAAAGGAAGATGAATAAGTATCGAACATGGAATGGAGGGTGTTTAAAGAGATTTTATGAGAAACATTAATTCCTCGTGACCATCGAGCAGATATGGAAAGAAAATTTCTATGTCTGATTCAAAAGGATGATGAAAATGTTGCAAAGTATAAGGATATATATACAAGGTTAGCAAGGCATGAAGCAAATTATATATGTAACCCAAGGAGTAATGTTGATCGATTATTTGATGTGTTAAATCCATTTCACCATCAAGCATTTGTCTCACAATCCTTTTCATCGTACAAAGATATTATCTCATGCACTATCAATAGAGAGAAGGAATTCTCTATGTCATACGACTTTAAAGAAAAGTAAGAGTAGAAGATATCTACTGAGCACTTAGGAAATGGAAATAAGTAGAACAAGGGAAAGGATGAATATCCATCCTATGATAAATGTGGGAAGAAACACCTCAGTACTTTCTTAAAGGGAATGAGAGTCTGTTACAAGTGTGGTGAAAACGGCCACCAGGCTTGTGATAACAAGGGGAAGAAAGAAGATGTCAATGTTGGATGCAAAAATTATAAATAAAAAGGGGAATTATGAAAACTAATGTCCTAAGCGCCAAGGGAGCATACCTCAGAAAATGCCAAGTGAGATTGGCCATGATTATGCGATCACTATTGTAGAGGTTGAAGCTCTGAAAGATGTGCTGGAAAGAAATTTAATTGTTTCCTCAAGTTTACCCAGTGATTTATAGTATTATGGATCATCTCGTTGTTTCATATCTTCCCAATTTTCAAATAAAATTACATATTTTCAATTTGACTAAACAAGGGAGTTTCCAATCAAAACTACTAAGGGAATTATCATCACAATAACATTTTGTGAATCAGTTCCCATTAGGGCATATAAATGTTCATTATCTGCTACTCTCATCGTCATACCCATTATTTAATTAGATATAATCCTTAGTATATATTGGGTTTCAGACCATGAATCGAAATTTTATTTTAAGAAGAAGGAGGATACAAATTTCGATGATGACTAAAAGTACCTTTTATTTAGAGCCAAAATGTCATCACATGATTCTTATCTAGATCCACACCTATTAGCATTACTAAATTCAATTGTTGGGGAAGAATAGAATACAATAACTATGGGTGAGGAAAAGAATGATCAAATAGAGGATGTATCTATTATGCAAAAATATGTTGATGTGTTTCCAGAGTATTTACTTGGACATCCTCCAGAATGAGTAATTGAGTTTTCCATTGATTTAATTCCTAGTTCAAGGCCCATATCAATGTCCCCTTATAGAATGACCAATGTGTAATTAGTAAAAATAAAGGAACAACTTTTTGAATTTATTAATCAGTGATTTATTCACCCTATTGATTATCCATGGGGAGCCCCTTTCCCTTTTGTTATTAAGAAAGACAGATCTATGAGGTTGTGCATTGACTATAGGGAGATCAATGCTATAAAAAATAAAGAATTAGTATCCCATACCTCACATTGATGATTTATTTGACCAACTTCATGGAGCTCAATATTTTTCAAACACCGAACTTCGATCTGGACATCGTTAGTTGTGTGTGAAGAAGGAAGACATTCTGAAAACAGCATTTCGAACCAACTACAGGCATTAAGAGTTTACAGTAATGCCTTTTGGATTGACTAATGCACCCTATGTCTTTAGGGATATAATTAATAGAGTTTTCAAGGAATATAATTATGAATTTGTAGTGGTATTTATTTATTATATCTTTGTATACTCAAAATGATATGTAGCTCAAGAAAATCACTTGCGCACTATTCTGAATACCCTCAGAAGAAATGAATTATATTGGATGTTTATGAAGTGTGAATTCTAGCTTCAAGAGATTTCTTTTCTTATACATATTGTCTCTATGGATGGAATCTTTTTTGATCCTTCAATGACCAAGGCAATCAAAGAATGGCCAGCACTGATGAGTATAACTAAGGTACGTAGTTTTATTGGTTAAGGAGGTTAGTATTAACTTTTCATCCTGAATTTTCTCATTTGGCTAACCCATTGACCAAGATCACACATAAAGGGGTTTAAATTATATGGGAGAAAGAGTGTGATGAATTTATTGAATAACTGAAGATAATATTAGTCAATGCTTATATCTTGACACTACCATCAAGGGAAGATGTGTTTGGGGATGATTCAAAAAAAAGACTTGGATGTGTCCTTATACATAATAATGGAGTTATAGCCTATGAATAACAATAACAAAATACTCATGTAAAAAACTATCCTACTCATGATCTTGAGTTAGCATCTCAAATAATTTCTCTTAAAATATTGAGACACAAACTATACGGTGAAAAATGTGAGATTTATACTGATCACAAGAGTTTGAAGTATATTTTCTCACTGAAAGAACTCAACATGTGGAAAAGGCGATGAGTTGAACTACTCAAGGATTATGATTGTAGTGTTAACTGCCACCCAGGGACGACAAATAAGGTGGAATATGCTTTGATCATAATGGATCATGGAGTTTGGAACAAGATGAGAGTTTAAAGATATCATATTGTCATGGATCTTGTAAAGATGGATATGTGAATAACCATGGAAGGTGAAACATAAATATGTTTTCAAATGGTTTCCAAACAATCTTTACAATATAGGATAAAGTGTTCTCAGACTGATGATGGGGAGTTTCAATAGAAGAATAAATCTGTGAATGATGGTAGATTGAGTGACTTCGTGTATGAAGAAAGAATTTTGAAATTTGGAGAGAGACATTTTGTTCCCGATATACCTGATCTAAAAATGGAATTGTTGGATGATGCTCATAGCTCCAATTTCTCTATACACACTAGTAGCATTAAGATGTATAGATATTTGAAGGAACATATATGGTGGGACAACATGAAGAGAGATATTACTGATTATGTGTCAAGATGTATGGTTTCTCAACAAGTAAAAGCTGTAAGACAATATCTTAGAGGAGTCAGGCAATATCTTCCTATACCTTAGTGTAAATGGGATGATATTACGATGGGATTTGTCATGGGGCTACCAAAGACTCCTAAAATGAATGATGCAATATGGGTTATTGTTGATCGTCTTACCATGTGAGCTCATTTTATTGATTTAGGAGAAGATTTACCACTTGAACATCTGGAAAGACTATATATTAATGATTGTGTATGACTTCATGGTGTACCCCTATCGATTTTTTCTGATCGTGATCCCCATTTTACATCAAGATTCTGGAAAAGTATTCAGAAGGCCCTAGTTACTGAACTTCGTTTGAGAAATTCCTAGAACCCTCAAACTGATGGACAATCAGAATGAACTATTCAAACCTTAGATGATACGTTAAGATATTGATCACTTGAATTTCATGGTATATTAGATCAATATTAACCTATGGTAGAATTTTCATATAACAATAGCTTCCATTCAATTATTCAGATGGCACCATATAAAGCATTATATGGATAGAGATGTCGCACACCAACTTGTTGGGATGATGTTGGTGAAAGAATACTTGTTGGCCCAGAACATGTTGAGGAAACAATGGAAAAAGTGAAGATTATCCAAACTGACATCAAGGGATCCCAAAGTAGGAAAAATAGCTATACCGATAACTGAAGGAAGGATTTTGAATTTCAAGTAGGAGACCATGTTTTCTTCAATGTGTCTCCATGGAAGGGTGTTATACGTTTCGGTAAGAAGGGAAAATTGTTTCCCAAGTACATCGGACATTTTGAAATTATAGAATGAATTGGAGTTGTAGCTTATCATTTGGAAATGCCTCCAAGTCTCTCCAAAGATCATGATGAGTTACACATATCATTGTTGAGAAAATGCATGCTTGGACCAACACATGTACTCACCTATGATGTAATAGAACTGGAACCTGATCTGTCTTATAGAGAAGAGCCTACCATAATTCATGATACCAGAGAACAAGTGTTGAGAAACTAGATGATTCATCTGGTGAATGTTCTATGGGGAAACCATAATATGGAAGAGGCAACATGGGAAATCGAGGAACATATGATGAAGAACCACCTGAGTCTTTTAATGAAGTAATATTCGTGAAATTTATAGGATGAAATTATTTTATGGAGTGGATAATGTAACACCCAAAGCTTCCACAGTATGTTTTCCTTTGAATAATGCAGTAGCTTGTGTGGTACGCAACTTGGTGTTTTAACACACCACGATCAATGAAACTGACAGTTATGAATTGTGATACCCACTTTTTGAAATTTTATAAATATTAATTTTCAAAACAGAAATCATTTTTGGATTTCAAATATCAAAATTAGTTTTGGGTGAATTTTTGTTATCATTCTGAAAATATTTAATTTTTGGTGAATAGTGAAAAACAATACGTTATTGTTTAAAACCGACTTTTTATTTAAATAATTAGAAATTTTATTTTAATTTATTTTTGTTCAAAATATATACCTAACACCTATATATGTTCAATGTAATTAATTGGAGTCATTTTGTAATATATTTAGATATATAAAATTTTATTTTACCTTTTACCGTCTTTTACCCACCTTCCAAAAGTATTTGCAAATTTGCATAAAATGTAATTTTACCACTTTTTTGAGTTGGATTTCGAAAATCCAAGAGGCACGGTTTACATTAGTATATAAAATTTGGTATAATAAAATGAAATTATTTATTTCTGAATATTAGCTTTTAACTTTTATTTACAATTGTTAAAAGTAAATAGGGTAATTAACGGTAACAATGATATTATAATTACCATAACACATGTCCTAATTCTAATGGATATGTTTAATTCGACAAAATAAAACCATAGGAATAAAATATTATCCCCTTTGGTCCTCATAGATTAGATTAGGAAATTTATTATTATTTTATTTAAAGAATATTTAAAAGTGTTAAATTCAATGTTTAATAACTAAATAATTTTTCATAGAGGGTTATACAGAAGATAAATTAGACTATAAATATTAATTTGAAAGCTAAAAATAATTCCAACATAATGGAACTTTATTTTTAAATTTTAGACATTAAATAATTTTATTTATTTATGACACAATGTTGATGCATCAATTACCTTATAAATGAAAGATTAAACTAATTGATATTATAAATATCAAAATAAATATAATTTGAGACTTTTGATGAATACCACTAATTTTATAGGTTATTTTGACATGTTAGGGTTGATTAAAGAAATTTGTTTTTACATAATCATGGTATTATTATTTTCAAAATAACCAAATACTAAATAGTGTCAAAATTGACAAAAATGAGTTTTTAAAACAAATACTATATTATTGGTTGATATAATATTTTGAAAAATATAAGGTTTACCCATAGGGATTAAATAATATTATTTATTTTATTAATGAACCACTTGAGGTTTTTTAGGATGTTTAGAGTGTGTTAATTAACCATATAGTGTAAGAATACAAGATTACACGATAAAAGTTAAACAATTTAACTAATTGTTAAATCTAAATGATATGGTCAATATGGGGACCTAAACGTGTCTAAAACCTATTAATTGGGAGTATTTAGACCCATACCCACCTTAAAATTTAAATAAATAAATTTTTATCCATTAGAAACTGAAAATTATTTTTAATAAAATAATATTTCAAGCTTTTCCTAAGGTGCCCCCCACCTGTCATATAAAATGAAACTTCCCCTTCTCTCAAAATAAATCCTCCAAAGCCATTTGGCTCAGCCAAACCATGCCCAAATAACCTCCCAACTTCACTTACATAATCCTAGAGTCCTCATTTTAAAAAAAAGAGAACCTAAGGATTCATTTCTATCAACTCAAAAGTAAAACACCCGAAGAAGATGCAATAATTTAACCACCCACTTTCAAGTTATTTTCTTCTTCCACTTCCTTTTTCTTTGTTGTTTCCATACCAAAATAAAAACTCCAGTACCTCCTACATACTGTGATGTTATTATAAATATGGTACAACCATATTCATTATTCTATCCATTATATGAATGATAATGTCACCATATGTGTGTACGTATGGTTTACCGTCTCCACGTCGTGGTGTAGTTTGTTATTCAAACACTTCATTTTTTGGATTGGTATAATAATGAGATTAATTGATTTAAATAATAAATATAACATATTAATGATTCTTTATATATGATATACCATCCAATTACATACGATTTCAACATCAATATAATGATATTTTTGCTCGTACGTACTTATGGATTTCCATCTCCACGAACGCGATGAGATTCATTCCACATCGTAATCATTCAAGAAAAATTTTCAATTAATGATTATAAATAATTTTAAATAACTTAATATATTTCTAAATAGTAATAAAATATATCTTATCCATAAAAAAATGTCTTACGTAACCAATCACATAATGGAAAATGAATCAGTTGACACTCGAAATGATGATACTACTAAAATATTATTAACAAAGAATTATTAGAGAATCATAAATGAAATCATATTTATGTATATAGTTCTTATATAATTTAATAACAACAATTTAACCATTATAAATGGGGATACATTACCCTCAACAATGGAAAGGTACAAGGTAAGGGTTAATTCTACAATCTCTTTATTATCTGAGGTTGTTTATACGTGAGTATCTACTGGGTCTTCTTTATCATCCACATCCGTGTTTCTTATAAAAATATTTCAAAACATTTTTACTATTTCATATAATATGTGTTAAAGTCATTTATACCCATATTTTATTTTTTATAAAATGTATAATAATGAATCCTTCCATCGTGTTTCAAACAAGGTCCTTTACGACCTTTTCGACAAAATTAAAGAAAGAATTTTTTTTACTTATATAGCGAGTGAAACTATTCCCCCCATTATAAAAACTTCGAATATTCTCTTACAAGATTATAAAAATATTTTCAAAATAAATATTTTCTTTTATAATTACATGACTTTTAAATTATTTCAAAATATAATGATATATTTCTGTAAAAAAATTATGATTTCATCTCTGTCAACATCTTTTGATGGATTTAAAACTGGTTTGAATTAGATTTATTATGATTCAAATCATCCATATTGTATTGATGTATATGTGATATATTTGACTTTGGATGTGTTTTTTAAACCATTCATTGTTTTTGGATAATGTATTGACATTTTGAATGCTAGTATTAATACGAATTTATATGTTATGTTTAAACCATTTCATATGAGGAATGCATTGGACTTAGTAAGTGATGGGTGGAGCCTGCTATAGCTCCTTGGTGCATTAGTAGGACTCATGAGAAAAACTAGTGTATAGGAATAAGGCCTTAACAAAATATTATTTGTAGTTTTGGCACAATGCCTTGACTTTGTGATTATAAAGTCTAGCATTATGCATTCCATCATTATGAAAATGGCTATTGATATTTCATATGATTATTCAACAAGTAGAATATCCATTTGAATAAGTAAATGGACCTATTTGGTTTATATTGGCTATATTATACAGATGTTTATGTTTAAAAATATTATATTTTAGTCTTAAACATTTCTTGAAAAAAATTTGCTTCTTTATTAATGTTTCCACTATATTGTTATCCTTACTGAGCATCTGAGCTCACCCCTTTCTATTTTTTATTTTTACCAAGATGCGAAAAGTATATTATGACTAACTTGCAGGGATAGTATAAGGGATATTAATGTTTTCAATAAATACAATTTTGTTGTTGTTCTTTATTTTATAATGTAATGTAAAACTTATGAATGTATCTCATACATCCATAGATACTAAAAGGGTCAGTCTTTCAGGATTTGACCCCCTGTGATCATGCCAATTTTTTGTAATGATGCACCAAATCTAGCTAACTGGGGTCATGGCGTTAAAAAAGAACTGAATAGTTGGGTCAAGGGAACCCACTATTTCAACAACCCCACTTGCACTAGAGCCAACATGCTAACCAAACTTCTTAGCTACTCACATGATTAACATCATGTTTCTGTTGAGTGGTGGATTTAACATCTGGGTCCACCATGGTTCCAGTGTTTGTCTATTATGTTATAGCATCCTCATCTCCTTTAGTAAAACAACACAATAGATGGTATCCTGATCATATCTCACTTTTCCACTGTCATTGCATGACATCTTTCCATGTAAGAATATCATAATTTAAATTATGAAAATAATTTCCACACCAAATGAAATTCCAAGAAATAGAGAAAATTGATTCTTTTAACTATTTCATAGCTGCCTTAGAAGATGCAACATACTCAGTATTTTTAAGTATAGAAACCACTGGATGATATGATCTTGAATCGCACATCATCATTTTTCTAATTGAAATACCATATCACAATGATCTATGGATGACTAGTTTATGTCCCATGAAAATGAGTACTCTTCCTTCTCTACTTACCAGGTATATATCTTTTGTACTTGTCAAATTACAATTAGATGGTTCCGAAGACATCCCTTGTAGTACTCCTGGACATAACTGGTATTTTAAAATTGTAAAATATACCTTGGAAATATTGGTTCTGGTATATATCCTAAAAAAAGTTATTGATCCATCGCTTCAATGTATGGATTGTAACTCACTACTTCTATCTCTTCACATGTTAAGGATAGGTCAACATGGGGAGATTATACCCTGTGACATAAATAGAAATTCATATCTTGAATTGTTCCAACTTGTATTTCTCAATAAAATTTCACTATATGTACGATTGACTAGGACCAATCAACATATAGATCAACTTTAGTTTATCTTTTTCCCTAGAAAATAGGTTAAAACGTCGAGTCAATCATTGGAGAATAAATTTTATATTTTTCTTAATTAATTGTGAGACCAATATTTTTTCATATATTAAAGAACATACTTCACTTGGAAAACATTGGTGCTCCCATTAAACTCTCGTATACACATAAAAATCATTTGTTTCAAATTTATATTCTATGATCTTGTTGCTTACTTTAATCCTAAATCGAGTTTCATAAACATTCAACCTTTATTAGCATTCTCTGATGTGACCATCCCTTTATGGTTGTGTCATATAGACAACATCTAGGATCGGTGGTCAGGAAATACAATGCTAATTAATTTGATCATAGATATTATCTATGATAAGTAAAATTCAGATGGATTTAGGCTTAATGACATGGTGAAACCATTCAAGCCTTACTGGTATTGTTCTTGTACCATCCATGTATCAAATCACTTGAATACACACTGAAATATTCAATAGAAGTAGTCCCCTTTATCACTTTGATACATGGAATCCATTATTTGAATTTTAGTTGGTCTTATCAATTTTAGCTAATTTCCATATACGGATTGCATGCAGGAAATATTATTCATATTGAATAATAGATCACCGACCGCGGTGATTATAAATCCATCACCACGGTTTTATCCTTCATATGTTGTATGTGTCTCCAGAACATACTCTGTTCCACATGCGCTAGTGGAACTAATTCCTTTCCCAACTATTTCTTCATTTTGTGCATTGACTATACACAAGTAAATATAGCTCCCACTCTCTCTAATAGAGATGTGAACCCTCTTATAGAAATATAGTCTATAACATGACTATATGTTTTATACGATAGATATTTTTTTTGTAATATCCTAAGCAACTGTTATAATTATTATTCTAAATGCATAATGTCTTTTTCTTGATGCAAGTTTGTTTATTTCCAAAAAATCTATTTTCTTCCAAACACATGTCCTTATGACATAATGAATTTACTTCATACTATGACTCGTATGATATTCATTTTTCATTACAGTTGTCATATGGTTGTGGGATATTGTCGTTAATTGCAAAGCACTACATAAAATATAATGTATGTTTCTGCTAGTTTCCACATTGATATTACTTACATCAATATATTGATGTATAAAATGTGTGTTTATGAATTACTCCAGACTACATTTTGTGGATCAATGTTGATAGGTAATACTTCATCATCAATCCTCCTCATTAACACCATTGTCATGATGTTGTTAAAGTAATGTGCATTTTGGAATTGCTCCATGCTATATTATCATGATTCAGGAATGCTTGGTCGAGATATTCATCGATATCCCAACCTGAAGCAACTCATATACCCTTACCATGCATATACTTCACTTTTTTATTCCTTAATTACATAAATAAATCTTATGATGTATATATACCTCTAGGTTATACTTGGAATAGTTCACGCTTACTAGTTGAACTATTTCCATGAGCATTGTGACGTACCTTTTATTTCCAAATGCTCCATTGTCCAAACTAAAGAAATAGATAATACCAAAAGTATTTAGTTATGACGAGCCTAAATACCAAACTTGGTATATTATTGAAGTATAATTTTATTATTACATGACAAAAAATTATCTTATCACAACTAGGTATAAGTCTTCAATTTATATTCTTCACTAATTTCCAATGATTCATGTATTATTCAACTAGTTATTGAGTTTACCAAAAACAACATTCATTTCAAAACTTCAAAGAATGTGTCCTTGTGTCCTAGGGTACATGAGATTATTGTTTGTGGTTATACTCAATAATAGTTCAACAAGAATCTCAAACATGGAAATTAAAGAAGTCATGTACTTCTCATCACTGGCCTAGGTTTCACCCTTTTGTAGGCATTGAGAGAATACACCTGACTTCTAGTAATATTTCAATACTTACTTGGTAACTGTATTTAAATACACATATGTAAAAACATATAGTATTAAATATCCATGTAATAAAAGGAAACATTACATTGATAAATATTCTTGATGTAGAAGTGGAAACATGATTCTTTATATCAGGTTATTTATTTTAAACTTCCATTGTATTATTTTATAATATGCAATGCAATTAATATTTGTTAATACCTCATTAATTGAAGGATTTCATGAATGTGTCATTGGCATTAAATTCCTTGGACCTTTCCACATTGACATTCAATTTATTGGCCATATTAATTAAATATAAAATTGTCTTTGAATTCTTATTTACATGGCAATACTTACCTAGAATGGTAATGAAGTGTTTACCCAATACATGTTCGCTTTGTGACTTAAAATGAAATGTGAGTAATTTGGTAAAAATGATACGAGAAAGGGATCGAATTAAATATCATTATCAATCATTCAATTTACACATACCAGTGTAAATTGTCGCCTTATACATATCATTTCGTTGATTTCTCCTTGAAAACATCTCAAAGATGAGACTTCATGTTCTATCATCCATGTCCTGGTGTACCGACCACAACTAACATTGGACGTTGATGAAAGCATAATGATATAAATATCATATTCATTGAACATCAGTCTCTAGTAATCAATTTCACCCTCTCTTATGGAGTTTGTTTAACAGTGTTGTGGACGCAGGCACCATGAGTTTCATATATCTTCGTACAATGTGCAAGTTCATGTACTATTCATGGATACTCGTGTAACTATGGACATTTACTTTGTCAAATATAACATCTCAGTTTTTAAACTAGTGGAATAAATTTCAATTTTATACAGAAATAAATATTAGTAGATGAGTACCTTTTAACTGGATTACTTGTTTAGATATTTTGATTAATTACTTAAATCATTTAATATCTCCCACAATTTTATCGGATTCTAGGAACTTGTGTGATAGAATCGGAATAATTTGTCACTTGAGTATTCTCGTGGATAGGATCCCGGAACAACCCCTCATATTTTACCAGCTATGCCTACTCCACTACAAGGATGGTTCTTGGTGGGATTTTGGTTGGCTGACCGCTTTAACATGTGGTCCCTTGATCTGTTATGTGAACTCCTAAAATCTTAAAATCAGAACATGATTAACTCAATGCTAGACACTAAAATCACAACAATCTAGATATGGCAATTTCTTTGCTGAATTTTATTTATGTCGACCCATCATTCTTATATGGACTCCCCGGTAGTTAGAGGCACCCTCAGATATGGCATGACCGACACCTAAAACAGCCAATTTTGTCAAAACATGAATGAAAGAAGGCAATTATGACTTAATATATCTTTTAGGGTTTTATTAATTTTAATGCGATGAAAGAAAGCAATTTCAATTTTTGTAAGCATGTACTATGTGATCGTACTCACAACTGATCATGAAAGAAAAAGAAATCTCATCGCGTCACATGTTTATTTTATCTTGCATGCTTGTTTATTATTATACTATGTGATCGCGTAATAAACTACACATGCACAGAAATAATAAACCATGATAAACAAAATGAACAGCTTCCCATGAGCTGGTACTATTGGTTTATCCGTTGAGTGAATAACAGACCAACCAAAACACATAGGGGTAAGTAACTCTTAGTCACGTGGCTTGCAACATGAATATAATCTTTTGCTCATCTAATGACACTCTTGTATGGTGTGTCACCATCACATGGCGCGAAGTGCACCACACCTCGTCTCATCATTATAGAACTGTACTCCCACCCCGAAGAGGGGGTCTCAAAGTGTAAATGGTACAACTCAGAAAAATGTACACGCAGGTCCTTATACATATAATGAAACCCAGACGATACCCGGGTCACCATTAAATTAATTAAACTAATTATTACAATACCCTGAAATAAATAAAGAAACCAGATATACATTGGTCAGTCTCAAACTCAGGATCAGTATAAGTATTAATCTTTCTTATTGTAAATAAATTGAGAATAAAAATTAAAATTACATTAAAAAATAATCCTGAAAAATTTTAATTGAATTTAAAACATCACCCTTGTTTTTAATTCTATTTATCGTCGTTTGGAAATAATTAATTAATTTTATTTTAAAATTAAAATCAAACTAATTTGTTTATTTTATTAAAAACCAATTATATTAATGACACCACATAAAATATAAACCAAAATAAATATTTAATTAATTTAATTATGGAACAAAATTATATTAATTATATTAATTATTTTTTATTCAATTAATGTAATCAAGCCCCATAAACCCCGGGCAGGGCCTGTGCGGGTCAGGGCGAACCTGCGCATACCCATCTTGAGCTATGCCGACCCGGTACCCGTTTGTTCTAGAAAAAGAAGTCCCTACCATGATTGTTCATGGCTGGGCAGACCGGCCCGGGCACCAAGGCAAATCAAAAAGAACCCACACCCGCAACAGGGGTTACCTCATGGGGTAGACCAGGTTACCCCAGCAAGGCATGCACACGGTGTGCGGTGGAGCAACGCGCTACGGCGGGGCGGGTGCGCTGTGGCACATGGTGTCAGATGGTGCCTTCTTTCAAGAGAGGGATCAACCATGGTGAAAGGAACCACTGTAATGGGAAATGGGTTGGCTGAGATGGTACCTGCCAGGCGGTCCGACAGCCTAGGGTGGCTAGCAGTGCGCTGCCTGCTGGCTACCGGCTATAGCACGGCTCCGCGTGAGAGGACGACCAGGCAAAGTGGGCGGCTGGGTTTGACCAGGAAAGGGAGGCAATGGAGTACAAGGGTGCACTACACCGCTGCGGACTGCCATGGTAGGCCTACACGTCCACTACATGGGGTGGTCCCACGCGGTGGGGAGGAGGCTGGAGCAGGTGATCAGCGTCTGCATGAAGCACTGTACCTGGAGAAGATCAGCTTGGCACTGGAATGTTGGGCACTGTTCTACTAGACTGGGAGCGGGAGGAGGCCCGCAGGTGCACAACAGGAGGCTGGGTTGGGGGACACATCCCATCCGGGCTTTCTGTTTTTGGGAAATGGCAGGAAAATGGTGGCACTGAGGAGTTGTGATGCCTGCTGCAGGGGAGTGCTGGCAACAACATGATGTTGTGCAGAGGGGGCTCTGTGTGTGTCTTGGTCGTCCGAGTTGACAGCGGCACGCTGTTGCTTCGAAAGAGGGAGGGAGACAATAAGTCAAACAGGTCCGGGGTGCTGGATGAGGCTGGCTTCGCTAGTAGGGAAGCCGAGTGCAGTACTGGGTGCGGTTGCCTACCGGGTGGTGGGCGTTGTAGGTCTCTCCGCCGATGTGTAGTGTGGGGCTCCCGCTAGTCGTAGATGAGAGCAGCTCAAGTAGCTCCGTGAGCCGTTTCTTATTATTTGTTTACCCATTGTCCGCCCCCACAATTTTTTTTTTTTTTTTTTTATTAGACCTCTTTTGCAGGCCTTTCTTTTCTCCAATTTTTTTAAATAAAATACTTGCTTTGAGATCTCCCCAGCCCTTTTATATGTCTTGACATTTTTAAAAAATATATTCCAAATCTTAACAAATAGGATTTGGAAAAAAATTATAATAAATTTATGATATTAAAATATTATAATAATATTATAAAAAATTATTATTATAACAGAACAATTATTATTATAATAAAATTTGTTTAAAAATTATTATTATAAAAACTCACTGAAAAACAGTATTCCTATGTAAACATGGGATTTGAAGAATTAATATGAGGTTCATGGATCTAAAACCTCATATGTATTAACTTGTGTTAAATCCGAACGAAATACTTCAGATGACCGAAGAATGGTCAGTCATTTTTGGATTAACACACGGTCTGCGGCGTTGGAACCGTATTGACGCCCTCTTAATAAATTAATGAAAATTTAATTTTTTTAGGGATTAAAAACGATGTGAATCCCTCTGATTCCATTTTTAGAAATGGTCATCCAACGATGCCCCAAACAGGTGGGTTTTACAAAATTTCCACCAACGGTCGATGTAAATTTTCAGTCGTCGGTGAAGAGCTGCCTGATTAAATCTGAGGATCTCGCGTGAAGGGTTTCAAACAAAAAAAATAAACTGTAAAAATACCTGGTTTAATTATGAAGTAGTGCACGACATACCCTTGTCGTTAGTGATTGTTGTTCAAGTAATCCGAATTCGAATTCCTCTGGATCTTCCACACATGATTCAAGGAATCCATGGGAGCATCGTTCAACGTAATCCTTGTACTAGCGCAGAATTGTGATGATACCATCGACACTCCAATGATCACTATACCACATCTCTAACAATGCCTCAGACAGTGCTTGATCCATGATCCGTGGATCTATAGCATCTCTCTCTAGATTATTGGAGAGAGGATAGGAGAGAGAAGCTATATGAATTGTTCTTGGAAAATCCCCTCCTATTCTATTTATAGTGGATAATTAAAATACCCGGCATTACCTCACCGGCCTCAAATACTTAACGAACTATCAACTACATTTTATGACTACTAAACTGTGTCATAAATATTATTATCATTATCTTTTTATATATAAAAATATATTAAGTGATAATAATTGAGTAATTTACAAGACTCGTCACTCCCATAAATATTAATTGAACCATGAATACATTAATATTCATCAATTAATATTTTTCATTTATTTACTAAACCCTATAAATACATTTGATAAATAAATTCATTACTCATTATTCTAAACTCGTATAATATGAATTTATTTATAGCATTAGTGACCATTTATCTTTGGGAAAACCCCGGAGCCCAATGGTGGGGCCCACCATTTCCAAAATTCCTATTCAACTGAATAATGAAGATTCTTCAATACGCTATTGTGTGTGACCCTCTAGGCCCTTATCTCGACAGTAGTGAATAGTATTGACAAACAAAGAGCATGATCTAGCAACGAATCATGGAACCTAACGAAATAAGGATTGTCACAGTAGTGACAACCATCCTACAAACAAACACTATATAATATAATCTATTTATCTTTAATATATCATAATGAAGGACCCACAAATGTGTGATCGCCCTTTTCTTGCATTATTGTTTTATGATTTAACTGGACATATTTACCTTTGACTTCCATGGCCTTGGTATTATAAAGGTACTTCCATCCATATCAACATATTCTCATATATATTACATCCATAACCCGAAAGAGGCAAGTCCTTTCCTGACTATTCAACCAATTCCATGCCACCAATGACTCCCCCAACACAAACTACCTCTCCATGAACTCATTTCCATGGTTATCATCTTGCAACAATGCACACAATCAAATGACTTACATTGGTAATTATCTCATGTCAGGATACCATTACACATGATCATAGATAGGAATATCCAATGAAACTTGATACATGCGGTGTAACAATTTGGGGGTCAGTTCCCATGATCTCCCTACTAAAGATCACCAAGTGCGAACATCATTAGAAGACGTCTCAATGCTTGTGAGACCCATCAAGAGATGGTCAAATATCTACTATGTCCAATTAGTATTATTAACTTGACCATAGAATATATATTTAAGATTAATGTCATATGATCTCGAGGTTCTCATTATAACCTGTGAACTGTTATAACATTTCGATAAGATAATTAATCTTTTGGAATTACAATTTCAATAGTGGGAACTGAAAAGCCTAAACGATAATGGTAAGACGACATCATATATAGCTAACTATATACATGATATAATAATCAAAGGCTCTGAATAGTTGGGTCTAGGGAACCCACTATTTCAACATTTCCAACTATAGTACACTCTTATAAATTTAAATATTGTCCACGACTCATTCATATATATAATTAATAAAACAAATTGGCATCCATATGCATTTACTTCATTGAGATAACATTTTTTGGAAGAAACATCCCATTGGAAATATATTTTTTCTCACTTTATCCATATATTTCAATAGTAAATAGTTAAGGACCATATATGAAGTCACATTGAATTTTATTCTTGTTCAATAAGTCTTTTGACTATAATGATCAGGGTGGAATTTGGCAGAACGTCGATATTGTCCCCATAAAATATGATTCATATGAATCCATAAGAGGTCAAAAATAAAAAATGTAGTTTAGTTTCACATAATAGGATATGTCATAACTTTTAATAGAGGCAATTATGGTCTTATATCCAAGACTATTTCTATGTAATTTATAATTTAGTGGAGTTGACTGTTTGGTGAAAATTGACATGTAATGGTTACTATTGGTATTTTCAATTTGCTTCCCATTTTGGTTTATCATAACAAAAGAATTAATTTTTATATTTTTTGAAAACAGTATATGAATCTTGTAATGAGGTTTATGAGTCTAAAATTTTCATTTCATACGTATCACATAAAGAATCATATACTCATCCCATAGATAAAATGATTTTTGTGTTTGTTTGGATTTATCCATTATAATAAATATTTCATATACTATTAGAATTGTAATAAAAACACATATATTTAAAAATATATAATTTATATTTTTACAATGGGATTGTTCTATATAGTTTAATGACTAGTAGGATAGATGTTTTCATGAATATTCTTCTCATGTGACTAGGAAAAGGACTATGAATATCAATTGTGGTAAATAAATGATAGATTAACCTATATAACTCACATTTATAATAGTTTGTTTGAGAATGAAAAGATAAATTTAAACCAACATGTTTCAAAAGAATACATGAGAATGGTCATGTGTAGGACTGACACATGATATTTTTATGGACTCATGTTCTGTCAAATAGTAATATTAAGAAGAAATTTTATTTCTTCTCATTAAGATGATAACAAGGGAAAATTGTAATTTTACCCATGTAGAATATCCCTAATTATTTTTCTAACCACTCCATTAGTCCTAGAATATGGTTTCTACCCAAATACTATGGTTGGTGGAAATCTGACACGTTCAAATTTAAGTGGAATAATTAATAATTAATATTTGATAAATTATATATTATATTGTTCATTTTTGTTCATTTGGTCATATATTATAAGAATATTTTGGGATTTAGATTATATGTCCTCATTTGAGTCATGAAATTGGATTTTATCCTATTAATAGAACAATTTCAAGCTGGCTGTTGTTGCGGGCCCCTGACACTTTTACTTTTCTTCTATTTCGTTCTTTTACGTCAATTTTATTTAATTCTGCCCATCCTTCTCATGGATTACTCCACTTTGGATCCTTTTTCACCATTATATAATAGATTATGGTGTATGAATATTTAAAGATATATAAGGAGAAAGAGAGGTACCATCATGAAGTCCTTGATGCACTGAGTCGATGTTTAATAGCGGTGGATTGCAGAGTCAAACGAAGCTTTGTCAGTTTCTGCCCAAAGGTAGATCTATTTATATGTTCATCGTTGATCCATTTATATTTTATTTTTTCAAAATATAATGACCTATTATTCATTTTTGATTCCCCTAGTGTCATAATATATTTTGGGGGGGGGGGGAAGAAAATGAGGGATTCCGGAAATCTGAGGGTGTTCCATTCGGGAAACCCTGGTTACACGACATGTAGTCCATGGTGGAATGATGTCTGTTCTTACTATATAGGTACGATAATTCTTAGGGAGTATACACCATCTATAGGTATTTACACACTATTTTATAGTACTCATCTATGTAGTAGAGTACCTGGGTATGGAATCCCATGTATGGGTATATGGCCGTGTAGAGTACACGACAAGAACTCGTTTGTGTAGAAAACCATGTAAAAGATCATGGAATGGACAATTATATTGCCATGTTAGTTGTGTTACATGGGCATGAACATATTTTTAGGTACATTCCATGTCCCTTTCTAACACACCTTGTATCCTGGGTGTTTTTCTACCCATTGGGGTAAGACTACACACCCACCTAGGAACTCATGGGTACACGTCGTGTATGGTATATAAACATCGTATACTTCTCTCTTTGTTCCCCTTGAAGGTATTTTTCTATTGTACTCACCATTAAATATATTTATGTAAAATTGTTCCATTATTTATAGTTTTCCATGAATATCACAATGGTGAAACCCGTGGATTTTTCTGAGAACTTATAGTGGTAATTTTGAGGATTTTAACTAAACAGGGAGGTTCATCCTCTGGTAATTGAATCAAACGTATTTTAAGAAGTAGACCAATTCTAAGATGAGACATGGGATACCACTATTGTCCTATAATATGAGGAGGTATCCCTTGAGTGATGTTTTATTTTGGCCTATGATTCCATGAGACCAATTGAGTATGAGGATCCTTTTAGGATTCCTCATTTTCCTTAAGATTTATGGATAGTATGACTTCTCTTGTGTATAGACCTCTATGATCCCAAGTGGGATTTGAATATCATTCTACACGGTGATAATTATCCCATGTGGGATTCATTTTCTTTTATGATGATCTTGGGTGTACGTTGTAGGATCTCTGTACCTATGTATTGTTTCAAGGATCCCAACTATGATTCCTCCTTAACCTATTCAGCTAATGATACCAAGTAGGATGCCTTTTATAATGTTTACATCATGAGGATTCCATGTAGGATGCCTCGTCACTGATCAAAATGGGGGACACAATGGGTGATACATTGTTTAATCAGTTACGCGTTGTACATTAGGTTTGGGTAGTGATGGTTTTCAAGTATCACCTTAAACCCATTCCGAACATGTAATCCCTTGGGACTATGGAAGTGGTGTTGGGTTGGGCGTTTAGGCCAACCTAACTCCATATTTATATCACTCATATTGTTAATTTGGATCCAGTGATTTTTATCATAGTTTCATCCTAGTTTTTGGCTGTTGATCATGATTGATGGTGTCTTTCTTTTTTTATTCGAAAATGTTCATCTTGAGATACATTATGATTGTGGGGATGCTCAGACGTTCTTTCCTGTGATAGGGATTCTGAACCAGGATATTTTTAATAATTAATAATACCCAATTATTTAATATGTAAAAGTATGATTTTGAGAAATTATGTATATTTTATTGCGATATTTTTTCTTCATATATTTATAGGAGTTTCCGGGTATCCGGCTGTTGAGCATTATCTATTTACTTTTACACCTTGAGGGACACCATTATTCCCATTATTGGAATGAATTTGATATACTAATAGGATGGATGATATATGATGATTATGATTACACACGCCTTGATATAATCATCACATTAGAAGAATAATGGTAGATTATGCTCCACAATTGGTGGGGATGACTACGTTATCGTTAACCTATGACAGGAATGATTACTCTCTTCTAGATAAGTTACATGACTGGAGGGGCGTAGCATGAAATATCATCATTGATTTCTCTCATTAAATGGTCATGGAGTTTTAAGACTCATGGTATATTACACTCTCTTAGTGTAGTGAGGATGATTACTATCTCCTCGACCTATGATAAGAATGAATATGCTCTTCTGGATCAGTTATGATATTCCAGGGGTGTATCATGGAGTCTCACATGTGAGTACTCTATATATATCAGATAAGCGTAAGACACATGGGGACTATTTGATTAATTACTTTTGTAAATCCTAACAGACTGATACTTAGGGATTAGACCTTGGACGAGATTTAAAGGGATGTGAATCATGGTGACACTCTTAGTGAACTTTTATAGAACGTCCAAACATACTCTCTGGAATCATTCCATGTAGGATTGCCTATTGGTATATGATATACGTTATTACAATAATGGGAATAAATAAATAATATCCATTTTTTGATTAAAATCTAGTACGAGTGAACCCATGGATAGAAAGAGTATTCCCCTATGGTGACATTGCTTTCTTAGAAATATAATTCTGGAATTGGCCGACTCAGGTATATGTATATTGTGATTACAGACCCAGATATCGATTGAATGACACAAGTCTTGAGTGTTATGACATCTATATCAATGCCCAATATGTAAAGGGACCATGATTAACGACCCAAGGATTGTCTTCATAATGGTTTTCATGTAATTGGATTTCACATGATAATGAATATTTATATTTATGAATATATGTACAAGCATGAAACTATACATTTATAAGAATATAGATATGGACATCCATGGTATCACTTTCGAAATGAATAGGATTACAGACATATGGGTCATTGTGGTTTCAAATTTTTTTTACTTAAATTTATTTATTCCTCAATTAGTATGAGCAGTTTTCTTTAGAATACACTTATAGCATCACATTTGTAGGTGGTTATTGGGGATACCTACTAAGATTCATTCTCACACCTACACATGTACCATAGTGTACATGTAGATTTTATGTTTACTTTTTTAGGTTGAGAATGAGTTTCATGGGTGATCTTGGTGATCCCAGTGTTGCATGTTCAAGTGGACCTACTCATATGAGTTTTTCTGACCATTATTGTGCAGCTCAAATGTATTCGGAGACATGGTATGTGGCCTGACTCAGATTTAGTATTGGATCTCAATAATTTTATTTTTAGTTCCATTTGTACTTTTATATTAGTATGGTCATCCTAGTTATTGACCTTTGTTTTATTTTATGACATGGAAGTTCAGGACATTGAAACATTATTTTTCTTATTATTGAAAAATTCAATTTTAGTTATTTACTACTTCCAAAATCTATTTTTTTATTATTTTTATGATAAATAGATTTTTTGTTGTTTGATTAATGTGATATAAAAAAATACACTCCCTACATTCATTCCCTAGGCCTTCACTACAATTTGGAAGCCTCTGGTGTATGGAGAGGCATGCTTCTTTCTAAGAAACCAACCGGATCAGGGTATTGTTTGAATGTCATTTGGGTTGAGATATTACTATGTAGTTTCTAGGGTATAATTTTCATAAAATTTTATCTTTCTAAAATGGAACATATGACTATTAAGAATGTGTCAAACCCTATGAGGGATATCCGAGAGGATCTTAGAGAACACTTTTTCTAGTAGAAAGTCCCAGTTTCTTGGTTAATGGATTGTTGTTCTAATCTATGATGGTATAGTGTTATATTATATTCTCCTTGAGAGTTGTAAATGTGGTGTGGATATTTTTATTTATTGTCGGTCTTTTGATCATGTTCATTGTAAAGAGACCAATGATTTATCTTCATACTTTTCAGAAAAGGAAAAAGGTGACTCATGAAAAATATTTTGCACAACAGATTCAATCATATATACCTATAATTATGAAATTATAAAGATGACTGAGGTCATATGGGATTTCATACACATATATTTCATATAATGATATTTTATGTGGATCTAAATTTAGACATTTTGTTTAGGGGATAATGACTCATTCCTTGTGCATGGTAGGTGCAGCGACCCTAGTATATCAATATGAAAAGTGATGAAATTCTATTTTTTACCCTTTATAGGATGTATCATTTCATGTATATGGTTCTCTAGTCTAATCACTGATTATGAATCCAGTGGATACCATGAATTTTATTTTGAATATTACCTCTATGGAGAATTCCAGTATACAGATCCCTGATGAGTGTTAGTTTATTTTCACTTTTGTGTTGGTTTTTTGAGATCTATGGAGCGGTCCTTTGGAGGAGGATTGGTTAGGATCGATACCTTGTAGGTCATGTTTTAATTTTTGACCATCATTGGATGATGTGATCATTAAATTCTATTCCCAGGTAGGATTTTTTTGGCTACGTAGATATACATTGTGACCCATTTTGAGGAATTATCTATAGGGATTGGTGGAAGACCTAGGGACCCCTTGTTATGACATTGAAACTTGTCGGTAAATGTCTTATTTTTTCATTAAAATCTTATGTGAGAGAGGATGGGCATATTTTGTAATTCCATTATGTATGAAATCTTGGTTTTACACTCGTTTTGAGATCTAGGAGTTGTAAATGATCTAGTTTTTCATTATAGGCACGTCAATGCCTTCAGATATTGTTGTAAAAAACATGGGTTCCCTTTTTATGAGATTAGGTTTAACGGGCATGATTATTCTGGTGCCAGTCATAGTCAAACAGTGTTTTCTGCTGAAGAAAATGTAGTCTGAGTGTGGTTAGATGATCGTGATTTAAAAAATGATGAGTGGTGGCTCGCTCGGGTATAGATCATTTCACATGTGAGGTGATCTATTTTGAATATGAGATACAAGGGTTCTTCTAGCTTAATGATAATATATTTTCATGTAGCATGGTCAACATAGCATTGTAATGGATGAATACCTAGAGTACTAGTTTGGTGATAAAGGTACGCACTGGTTGCATGTGGTTTTCATTTAATCTAAATCAGTTATTGGCTGGGTGTGAACCAAGGACATATGTTTCAAGACATTCCATGGGCTTGGATCCTAGAATTTTTCTTGGAATGTGACTCAATGATAGAGTAGAAATCCAGAAATGAATCGGGTACTGTGAGATGGTTTACCCATGACTGAATCATGGGATGGTTTCTATAGGATGTGAGTGTATCTCAGAGGGAGTTGAATACAACCTTGGTGGATAATTAGTGTACACCTATTAGAGATGGCCAAGCTGTATCTTGACATCATCTCAAGTATGATGTGGGAGGGTCAGACTAACACCGAGTTCATTTTATTTCAAAATTTTCTTCATTGTTGAGGAATGAACCAATTGGCGTTGTTCTTGAGGAGCGGTGTAAGGTAACACATATGGTCGGGGAGTGCCCTAATGGAAAATTTATGGTGGTAACCCTCATTTTCAGTTGAAATTCATCAATTTTTAGTGGGTTTTTGATCTTTGATGTTGTTTTAAATACAATGATAATAGTACCCCTCTGGCGTGGAGTAATAAATCGATTGTAGTTAAATTCCTTCCACGCAGAAGGCAGTTGTTAATGTTACGAGACTATTCATTGGACAACATGTATAGAATGATTATATAGATGCACTGTTTGGAGAATTGATTCATTCCCTTAACTAATAATCCCGAGGACATTATGGTCTATGTCGCTGAGTTCATGAAGACTTATGTATTTCTAGTCAATAATTTAGAGAAACATTTTGAATTTTTCATTTAGATGCCCATTAGGTGTAGAATGGTATGTTTCCACTATAAGAATATATCGGATAATTTTTTGGTCACCCCATTGGTCAAAGAATTGGGTTTTTACCATAGTATAAGTTTTTTGTTGATATTCCAGTTGTTCAAATTTTTCTGGAATAATTAATAATTTATATTTAATAAATTAAATATTAAATATTTCGTTAGGTTCGATCATTTGAAACTTATGAATGGATAATTGTATTGAGATTCTTTATTGTATGTTGAGTCTATAATGGGGATTTTATCCCAGGTGAGGTATAAAATCGAGCAGGGTACTGGGGCAGGCCAATGTCCCTATTCTTTTATTTTTCTTTTCTTCTTTTTCTATACATTCTTTTCTATTATTTATTTCCTTCCTTCCTTCTCGCAATTTCCACCTATGCATCTATTATAGGACCATGAAATAAGAGTGAAAGGGTTAGGTTGATAGAAGGATATTTAGTGACAAATAATTGCACCATTGTGAATTCCTCGGTGTGTAAGATCAATACGTCGTGTCTATATACTATAGAAATGAACAAAGCATTGGAGGTTTCCACCCAATGATGGGCCCAATAATATTTTCACCATAGATCTTCATAGAATTTATAATTTCTAAATTTTGTTCTATATTATGTTTGTATGAGGCCTTCAACGACCTTATCTTTTGTGTTTTGGGGAGAAAATGGGGGATTCAGTGAATTTAATGGTTTTTTATTTTGGAAAACCTGGCTACACCGTTTGTAGTATAGGGTGACACAACATGTCTTCTTCCCAATTGAGGATTATTATGTTTAAAGAGTAAATTCCATTTACAGGGGTGTACATTACCCGTAATGGTACTATTCCATGAAGTTTACTACCTAGCAATGGAAACCCATGTAGTGGTACATGGACAATTAGAGTACATTACCCAGCCCCATGTGGGGTAGAATACAGGGTAAAAATGCACTGCATGGCCATGTATACAACAAGGATGGTTGAGGTACCCATGCATGTACCATGTGTTTCATAAACACCATGTACATACCATGCACTCCATGTATCAGGGGCCTTTACACACCCAGGCTGGTGAGAGTTCACGACCTTGTAGGAGCTCTATTGTACGCATTGTGTATGGTATCTACATGCTGTTTACTATAGTCTTGTTTACCTCAGATGTTGTTTTAATGTTTTATGTCTTCATATAATATATGTATTTTATAGCAGTCCATTAATAGTAGTTTTCTACATGGATCATGATTTTTAAACCATTTTTGTGGTTTGAGGAATTATAATCATTTTTTTGGACTTTTACCTAAACAAAGCGGTTCTTCATTTTCTAGTTGAATCAATTATATTCTAAGAGTGATAAATGATCTCAGATGATCCATGGGATATCTATGGTGACCTAATCTTTGATAATGTCTCCTTGGGAAATGTTCCCTTCAAGAATAAGATTTTATGAGACAAGATTTATTTTGAGGATCTTGTGTAGGATTCATCCATTACCAATACTGATAAGAATCACAATTAGGTTTCATTGTCTTGTTTATGAAACTCACTAATTCCAATTAGGATCCCTATGTAATTCTATTTAATGATAAGGTTCCATAGTGAGATGATGTTTCTTATAAGATGAGCCAAGGAGTACCTCATCAGATCCCTATACTTGTGTATCATTTTAAGGGTTCCATATATGATTCCTAGGACGTGCATAAAGTATTAGTATTCCATGTAGGATTCCTCTATTTCATTTTCATATAAAAATACCATGTATTATCTATTATCTATTGTTTATACCCTAAGGATACCCACTAATATACCTCTTCAGTTTTTTACAATAGGGACCCAGTGAGTTCCCCATTGTTTGACTGACCTAGAGATGTATGTTTGGTTTGGGTAGTGATGGTGTTCAGTTATCACCACATAACCAGAACCGAAATGGTAAGCCCTTAGGGATTTGGTAGTAGTGTTGGGTTTTGTGTTCCAGACTTCTTCAAAACTTGTTTTCAATTTTATGTTGTCATTACTGATGCAGTGATGATTACCATATGTGCTTCTAGTGTGGTGGTTGTGGATCATGATTCAAGGCATGTTTCTTTCATGCGGGATTACTAAATGTTCTTCCTTATATTCATTATTCTTGTTGGGATAACCAGACATGATTTCATGGGATGTATATTATATGACATGATATTTATTATATTTACCAATATACCAAGTGCCAATATATGGTACTCAGAATCTATGATGATATATTTATAAATTTGGGATATATTTTATTTGGATTTCAAGAGGTGATTCCTAGTATCCGACTGCTAATCATTACATGTTGACTTGTGTTCATTGAGTGATAATTGGATTTCCATCGTAGGAATTACTTTTTCAGACTCATATGATGGATAATATATAATGAGGATGAATGTGCTCACCATGATACATGCGTTGTTTTCCAATACTTGTGGTTGATAACTCTCTATAGAGTGATGAGATGATTACCATATCCTCGGCCTATGATTGGAATGATTATGTGATTCTAGATCAGTTATGAGACTCAAGGGTTGTAGAATGGAACCAGACAATATATTTATCTCTTTATACAGAAATGACATCATATTACACATGGTCTATTACAATCACATGTGTGTGGGGGGGGGGGATGATTATGATATCCATATCCTATGATCAGATTGATTAAAGTCTCCCATGTTTTTTACAAGACACAATGGGTGTAGTGTGGTATCTCATCAGTGAGTTCCCTTTATAGATCACCTAAGGGTTAGATCGTTGGGGACTATTTGAGTTCTGAATGTCATGATTTTTAATGGAACAAGACATAGGTATCAAACTATAGATTGGATTTATAGAGCTAAGAAACAAGGAGATTGACTCAATAACCTTTTACATGATTTCTAAAATTAATATCTATTATCCTTCATCATAGGATTGGTCATTGGTATAAGTTATATTTCATTATAGGATTTAATATTAGTATATAGTATACTTGTTTGTGATTCAAGGAATGTATGGGGGAATGAATTTGTAGGGACATTATCCCGTTGTGGTGACTTAGAATGTTCAGAGATATAATCATGGTGTTGGAAGAAATAGGTATATGTCGATTGGTATTTTGAACCTACAGATCTGCAGAATGCTACAATTCTTGATTAGAATGAATTCAAACTCAATGAAGTCTCAAAATATGTCTATGTGATCTATATTACAGATCCAGTGATCACAATAGGTTGGTTTTCATGTTATTTGTATTCACATACCAATTAATATTCATATTTATGTGAATATGTCTTTGTATGGGACTATACATGTATACATATATTGATATGGAAATACATGATGTGACATTACCAGTTGATTGGGATTATGGACTTGTGGTTTGACCATGGTTTTATGTTTGGTTTACTTTCTTTTTAGTTTTTCCCTAGCTAGGTTGTGCAGTTTTATTTTTTGATAAAATTATAACACATTTATAGGTTACTTTTCAGGGAGGCATACTGAGATCCTTCTCACCACTATAGGTGAACCTCAGTGTATGTGTAGTGATTATGTATGCATTTCATGTTGAGAATAAGTTTCATGGTTGACAGTGACGAGGCCCATAATGGCACATTCAAGAAGAGATAATCACATGTGTTGTATGGACTAGGATGGTGATGTTTGGAAGTGTTTGGAGACCTGGTACATGGTCTAGATAAGAGTAAGTAGGAGATACATATAATTTTAAATTTAGGTATTTTTACACATTTTTGTATATATGGTCGGCACAGTGGGTGACTAGCGTTTTATTTGTATGAAATAGTTGTTCGAGATTTCACAATATTTCATTTATTATTACATCACATTCTATATAATTTTTTTACTTTTTCTTCACTCTGGTTGTTCACCATTTTGTATGATACATTGCTATTTCTGATGTATTCATATCCATATATGAGGGAATAGTCTCACCACTATCACAAAAGAGTACCTCGCTACTAGTTGGAAGCCTATGGTGTATTAGGCGGCGTTTTGAATCATAGTATCCAGCCAACTCGGGGAACCATTTCAGTGGCATCTGGGTCGGGATGTTACATTCTTTAATGGGATACCTTATTCAGTAGGTGATTCTACTGTAGGTGGGTTTTGGGTATTACACCTAAAAGGAGGACCATATAGATGATTTTGGGAATAAATCATGTGGGAGACCCGTGTTATGGTATTCAGGGATTACCATAAGTATGAGTCACATATATAGCTTTTCTGATTCATCGGATTAGGTAATTTGTATTAAATGTGGAGCATATCAGCTCGGTATTGATTTTTATGGTCATGTATAATTATATGAAATATATTTTTGTTTTGGGGGGAAAAATATTTTATTGACTAATGGAATTGTTTGGGTAAAGTGTTTCAGTTTTAGGTTTTAAAATAATAAAATGTTATGGATCAATAATTGTGTGACACAAAAGATTTCATAGAGTTCATGTAGAATTCAAATGATTACATAGGGTTATATATATATATATATAGAAAATGAGGGTGGATACCAATTTTATTAAACAAAAAAATATCTCATTTTGAGGACTGGGAAAAGAAGGAACCCATTATAATGACCAAATGAGAAAAAAAGCATCAATAGTGCACAAAGGCCTTACATTAACCCAACTACCAAATAAGACACAAACATCAAAATAAGAGCCAACCAAGGGTTTGTTATCCCCCTCTGCCTGAACCTGCAACAGTGAAATAAGACAATGATGATGTTCCGCCCCTTCCCAAGAAATGGGTCGTACTGGCAACACAATCAGGGTACGACACTCTTCAACCCCACAATGAAGTAGGAAGAGGACTGGACAATAGATGCCAGCACACCTATCTCTCAACCGAGCCACCGACCCGAAGATGAAAGTTATGAAAACACTGCACTTTCAACCCGATGCAGCACAAAATAAACCAGAGAACATCATGAAGAAACCAACCAAGAAACCATCCATCTAAAAGAGGACCAACAGCTGAATGATGGGTGTCAACTGACCCATCCCTCTTTCGAGGTCGCCCACCTGATGCCATCTGCGAGAAATAGAAACGTGTGCCAAATGCCAAGAGACGTTTGACCAATTCTTAAAACAATATTTGTATCTCATCCAGCCTTCTAATCCAAGGTAGCATGCAGAACAAACAAAGAGAAACACAAAAAAAGTGGAGAAAAAAAACCAAGAAAAAATTCATCTAACAAGATTCTGCAGCGAATCCTCATCCAATCCAAGACCTTCAATGGTAGCATAGTCACCCAAAAGTAGAAACAGAATCACATCTTGGGAAGGTAGTAACCATGGTATCCTAGTATGTATGAAAAAACCGATCCCCAATAAATCAGAGTCTATAACCCTCCTCCCAAACATCAGAAACCACCGCTGGAAGGACCGAGCCCACTTGAAATCCTTCACTATTGCGTAGAGGACTTCGAAGACACCGCTCGAAGAATTTACACCACATAAAACTCGATGGTGTCCAGATCTGAAGACATTTCTGGTGGTAGAGATGAAATTCTGGCCCGCTCCAAGACGACTACCACCCGCAAGTCCCTGGAAAGCTGTCTCATGAAGAGCACCTCAAACGCCACCAGAGATCCAAGAGTCGGTAGACCAAGGAGAAGAAGAGGGACACATGCAAGATCTGCTACTCATGGTGAGGATGAAAAGGAGAAACATAATAAGGTGAATGTATTAGAGAAAACCGTTGCAAAATTGTGGGGACGAGATGGAGGCGTGATGCAAAAACCGAAGAAAAGAGGCTGTCGGTGGGTGAAGCCGATGCCAGATCAAAGAGCTGATGCTCAGCTGGGAAGCCACCAATGTGGAAACCTAAGGCCGCTTCTCTCCAGGAGAGTGTGGTACCATCTCAGGGGATGGGTCATAAGGATATATATATATATATATATATTATATCCATCAACATTTATTTTTTTAGGGTTCCATGCACATGAATTTATTGAATAATTGATCCATGTAATGTAGTTTACATAAGAATTTTCTAGAGTATTTGATCTCATAAAAAAAGTTGGCCCATGTACATAACCCTGTTGATTGTATTGTTATATAATCAAGATCCAGTAAGGATGTTGTTCCATGTACATGATATCATGTAATGAAACATGTAAGAGTTTATTTACATTGTATTTTATTTTATACATAAGATAAAATATAACTAGAATTTTCCAATATGTGCATATTTGTTGGTAATAGTGAATTTCTTGATGGAAAAGGAGTTTACCCAAAAATCAATTTCATGTCACTAAATTCATTGTAAAAACATGTTCTCTAAATCATATTTTTATTGATGAAATAGTTTTGTATCAATTATTATAATACAAGTAAAAAATAAATTTGACTGTTAAATATTTATCAATAGATTCATATGATGGATGTATATGTTTATAATATTATTACCAAAGATAATATTAATAACAAATTTATATGAAATACAAAAACATTAATAACTATTTTAAATTATTTTTTAAATAAAATAATATATTGGGATATTCTAATAATTGTTTCTAAATGTTTATATTATATTTTATAATCATACTATATTGAATATATTCATTATATAATAATTATAAAATTTAGTTATATACAACTCTATCAAAATGAAATTATTTGAATAAAATGTTAAAAAATAACTAAAAAATTTTCTAACTCCATGAAAAAAGATGAAGATCCATGAAACATGCTACAAATATGTTGAAAATCCATGGGACATTAAATTAAAATCCATAAAAAATAATCCACAATATGTTTCACTCATATGTATATTGTTATGGATGTGGGAGGGTACAAGAATGTAATCATCCACTCAACAATAACATTGACATAATTATTAGTAGTCTTTCCTGGTCATATACTTGAAACAACACAACGCAAAAAATAAAAACACCCAAAATTAGATTAATGGATATAGAAACATGCCTCTTGTATAAAATAAGACTAAATATGGGTTCACATGGGTAATACAACCCCTTACAGTGGAATTAATTTCCCAATTTAGGAAAAATTATAATGTGCATAAACACTATAGTGATTAACATAAACACATGGGACGTTAAAATATTTCATTCTTAATTTGATGATATTAAAAATGAATCCATTTTTTCCACAGGAAAAATTATCGAAACAAGATAGCATTATTCTTCAATCCCACATTGCTCAGGAAAAAATTCATTTTTAATGTGTTTAAATATTCCAGAACCTTAAAAAATATAACAGGAAAACTAAATCTAAAATACATGACTCTAGGACTCCAATTAAACACAAAAACACCATTATCCTCACTCTAACCTTTAAAAAACTCACTATAAATCCATATTACTATTAGTATATATTTCTAAATCTCAAAATACCCATAATATATTCCAAAAATAAAATTTTCTATCTGTATCACTGATAATATAATGTATAATGAGTTCAAAAAAACAAATAAATTATAAATTAGAAATAAGAAAAAAATAAAACCCCAGTCAACAACAATTATTCGCAGCATTAGTTGCGTTTGAACATTTATTCTCAAATCACAATAATTCCATTACCTTTCCTTAATGAAAATTCAACACAAGAAACCCAGAATTAGGAGATCCATGTAAATTTCTAACCCTCATGGACCATTTGTAAAACATTATTCATGACCATGGCTATATAATTAATTTTAAATCCGATAACAAGAGATCTTTTGTATGAAATTGTAATTCTTGAGACAATTATGATGCTTAATGATGAAAATGACCACATTGTTAAACATGGATGAGTGAAGATTAATAATGGTTAAAAATTCCCCATCAAATTTTGAGATCCAATATTATATGTATCATTAGATGACACCAAAATATTTAGTTTGGACATTGGTGTAGGTTTTCAAGAGGATTCCATTTATATAATGGTTGAAAAATTATTTGGAGGCGCATTAAAAGACCCCATGTTACATAAATCTATAATGATAGGCAATAAAATTTTTTCCCTTAGTGTTGGTAACTCAAACATAATTCTTCATTATTAACCTTTGGAGAACATGAATTTGGTGAACCAAACAAATATAGTGTTGGTGGGAGAAGATGACTAGGGAGACAGAAAAATGAATAATACATTGAGAATTGATTCATACATAAAAAAACCTCAATAATTATTTTTCTATAACTGAGTGAAGGATGAGGGTTTTTGTGTTCCATTACATACGAAAATACAGATTCAATGATGCTAGATTCTTGAGAAATGAATATGACAAGCTAGTGAGACACTGTTCTTTTTTTATAAATAGTCTTGGTTTTCATTTGGATTCATATATGGGAACACATTATGTAAATTTTATTAGTCATGAGGATAGGTGAATTTTTTTATTTTATAATAGAGTGTTCATAAGAATATAAAAATCATTTATTACATGTTATTATATCAACAATCTTATAAATATAGAGTAAAGTATTTTTATTGTTTATATTCTCTATGAAAGAAAATTATCCATAATAAAAAGAAGATCCCCAGTGTTAGTGATACTAAGATTATATTGTATTTCAATATCAAATATAATTGATCATATATTGAAGGCATTAGAATTATTCCTTATAAATATTATATAATTTCATTTCAGGCATTTTCTGGCACACTACAACAAAAAATGGAGTTAATATGATTAGTACTATTACTTATTTACATTTAAAATAAGAAAAAATGACAATTCACAGATGGAAAATGTTGGGAGTATGGGAGCCATGGAAACCATTAAAGATAAAAAGATATGGAATGATTATAACATGGAAAATCAAAATATATCATCTGATTTAATGGAGACTGATATTTAAAAAAGTTACAAATGAACAATTAAATGATATACTTGACTAATGCAGTTCCTACAAGGCCCTTGCAGTGAAAAAGATCATCAATGCTTCCAATATTAGGAACCATTATCCTAAGATAGAATCAATGATAAAACCCACAGTGACAATCATAGAGTAAACATTATGTCATCCTTGAATTCCATTATGAAAATTCCACCAAACACTCCTCCAGTATCTACATCAATTCATTTACCCCCTCTACTGAACTGTGTATACTCCCCCAAATTCTAAAAGCAACACAAAAAATTAAGATAATAATTTTCAAAATAAAATTAATAAAAAATTATATAGGAACACTATACCATTGATTCACACATCCCTATCTATTCATTATAAATATATAGAGAACTGGATGTCCTCAACCCTAGATCCCCACCACAATGTACCATAAATAATAAAACTAATAAATCATAATAGAAAAAAATTAATTAACATGAATGAAACCTCAAAAAAATTTATGAAACAAGAATATGAATTATAAAAATACAAATATAAATTATAATTCCCATTTCTATGAAATCTAAAGGATTTTTACCTTATTTTTCATCAATAGAATGTTCAACACATGTTCCTCATAATTTAATGTCCTTGTAGAGCTATGATCATAGAATTCACAATTAAATTGGAATCCAGAACAAAAGATCATGCAAGAAAATAATCATCCAAAAAACTATTGGAATCCAAAAATATATAGAGATCATATAATATGACCATGTTTCCCTTATGATTTTAAACATGAGGATATCCAACCAAATAAATAGAATCGGTCCCAACAACTTCCACTTTTTTTAATGCATATAAAATAGTTCTATTGGCATAATTTATTACATGATATAGAGGGTACAAGTATATGGAGACCAAAAAGCCTTCTCGTTCACAAAAAATTATATAGGTAGTCCCCCACTAAGTGAAATAATTATCTTTGGGTTCTTGTGTTATTTTTAATACCTATATGATGGGTTTCCACACAAGATGTCCACAACCTATTATTTGTGAGAAAAAAGGTGCATACCAATTTTTTCATTCCTAGAGGGATTCCTATATTAAATGTTCGATTTTTTGTTCGCGTTCACTATTAATGTATAGATTTCATGGCTCTTATAGAGGTCTGTGTTAGACCATAATGATATGGGAATTCAATGTTCCTTCTTATATTCAATGATTCCAACCAGAAGAGATGTATTATTTCATTGATGACATTTTTATCTTACATCCACTACATGTCCTTCCTAAAATGATAAAATACTATAACTCAATCACTTAATAGGTTTTGAAAAACTAGTTTTGAAAAAAACAATTGTAGGGCTAGTGGACATATCCCATAGAAGATATATATTGTTGGATTGTTTTTCTAACTGACCTATTATAGATCCTTTCCCAACGATTTCCCCATAATCTTTATTCATGTGATATTTTAAAACAATGGAGATAAAACACAAAAAAATGCATCATAATATCCTCTTCATTAGGTAAATGGTTTTGGGTTTTGATTACTATTGTCAATGCATCATTTGGAATAATAAACCATAATATTTTAAAACTATTTTGCAAAATCATTGAATTATCACTAAAAGGGAAAAAATATTAAAATTGGGTTTGGACTTCACATCGAATGTGTTGTAATAATCCTGAAGAGTTATATACGAGTAATATTATTATAATAATGACTAAAAAAAGTTATTCTGATAAGGGATGGGGTATTATTAGTTGTTAGTATGTGTTGGGAACCTTACTCATCATGTTTTCTTGCATACATATTCCCATGCATGTGAGAATATTCTCAGAAAATATAGATACATGAAGAAATATATATTTATCAAAAAATGAATTATACAGTTTACTTAGCATGGAAATTCTATGTAATATATTATAGATTCTCTATGCACTAATGAAAGTAATGATTACCAGGAGGGTGACCATCTTATTCACAAACATGAAATTGAAGAAAATTCCAATTATTATAACCAATATAATAATAGGCTAGAAGTCTAAGGGTAGGTTATAATCAATCAGAGGAAAGTCTGGTGTAGGTTTTTGAAGCTCGATATTAATGTAAATGGGTTCCCATGTTCTCACCATTTTCATGTGTATGTTTAGTTAACATAAAAAACCCAAAATTAACCAAACACATTATATATATGGTTGTATATCTATAATATCCAACATATATAATAATAAAAAAATTATCAATTGTATCTTGAATTATATTATATAACATTTCACTCATGATCATTGGGTATTATTAAATCACCTTGAAATATTGTATTATTGAAAAACCATGTAATCATATTAAAAAATGATACCCTTCCAGATAAGACATCATAATTTTTTTTACACCATATATATATAAATATAGTATTCTTTAAAAATAGTTAAAATCTTATACTTGTATTATTATCTTACCGCTATTATTTTTTATATAAAAAAAATTATATTATCTTTTAGATATTGGAAGCATACGACTATTCATATACGATAATAATAGGATGGAATAAAAAAATCATTCAGCGATAGATAATGTTAAAAATCATTATGATTACGTGTAATTATCCCATCCAATATAAAACAAAATATAAAAATAGATTATCATACGATAATTGAATATTTATTTGAAATAATAAATTCGATGTACTAAAAATTAGTTAATATAATTAGTTTAATTGATGAGAGTAAATGTTCTATGTGAGTTGAATTGGTAGTTATATATACCAAAACAAATGATTAAATAAGAAGGATGATCAGTGAAAATAGAATTAAAAGGAGGATAAAAGAAATTGTGAAACAATATTTATATGAATTAAAATAATGAAAAACATGGTTGTCATTTTTTAATACTCTATGAAACCTAAAAGTTACATTCCACATTGTCCATGACCATCTCCATTACAATGGAATTCCCTAGGTTCAACACATTCTACCAATTCATAGCCTTCATCACATAGTCTTTTATCCAATCCTTGCTAAAATACCACGACATAAAAAAAACATTGAATGAAATTTCCCTAAAAAAATGTGAGGACACTTCCCCAACCTCCCATAACCCTTATACACCACCCTTTCAATTATAAAAACATACAAACTGATCAAAAACATATTCTCTTATAATATACCACATGAATTCAAGTAATGTATTAAAAGAAGGTGAGATGGGTTTACTTTAATTATTACAACATATTGTTTTTTGTATGGAAGAGTGAAGTGGTAAAGGTATAATGGGTTGACCTCAATGACCCATGTGTCAAAGACCTAGATTGTCTGGGCATTTATGTGTTCTTGGCATTGGATGTACATGTCCACGGAGAAGGTTACTTTTTATAGAATTTTCAGTATAATAATAATGATAAGTGTTGGATTTAGAAAAATTAATATAAATTGAAATATTAAATCAAAATTTCAAATGGAGAAACAATATAAAATCTATTAAAAATTAATCATTTTGAAAATACAGAATTCAAAATTACATCCACAAATAGTTATTTGTAGCCATACTCACATACAAATGATAATATTTAGTATAGGTCAATTCATAAAAATGAATAATTACATTCTCACAAAGGTAAACTCATGGTTTAACATTTAATATATTTTTTTCCAAATTTTTTAATGTACAATTGTTTAACAAAATTGATTAAGAATAATTTTTCATTTCATTGTAATAGTTTTGATGAATGTTAAGGATTATCATGAGGACACAATGTGGTCCCGAAAAAAATTGATATGGAATTTTTTTTGATAGATCATGCATAAATGAGAAACCCCAGTTGTTTTTGTATTTTCAAATCCATGAGCATATATACTATAATTATTCACTAAGCAACAAGTATATCATTGTTGGTGAAAATAATGATTTTATTTCATTAATTACCTTTGATCTAAACAAATAAAGTGTACTATTTCATCTTACATTTCCACTCTAGTATATAAATATTATTTTTTATTATTCATCATCAACAATTTCAAAAAAATATAAAACATATCCTTGTATGATGTTATAATGAAAAATAAAAAAAATTGAATATTCATTTTTATTTGTAAAAAGTAAGAAATATCATCAATTTAACTCAACCACACTAACATACACATCACATACCAAGAGTTAATGAATATGGTGTGAATTAATGTAGATGGAAAAACCCAGACAACATTACTCATGTATTTAAATTCGATGAGAAATTTCATCAACTCAACATCACTGAAGTGTTCATATAATGTTTTGGTCATTGAGCAGGCTAAGGATTCTTTCATTGTGATTGACAAAGAATTAATTAAGACATAAAATATGGGAATTTAGGTTGATGATGATCCTTATATATGAAACGATATCTAGGTAATATAATAAAAATGGATTATATCTTATGTTGATGATGATAGAAGAGGAGATCAAGAGGGATTGCGTGGATGAAAAACAATACTTGGCATAAAAGATCATACCCCTTATTTTATTAGTCATCACATTAATTTTATCATAAAATTTTAAAAACCATTATCCTTATAATAAATATATATTATTTTTTAAAATTTATTTTTATTTTTTAACATTTTTTGTGTTTTTTTATCAATTTAAAAATGCATTATTAATAATTTATGTAGTCTATGAAACTACAGTGTTAATATCATATTATTAAATTAGATTTAAAACTCATGCAATACATATTTTAAATTAAATTTAAAACCACATGAAATATGTGTTATATTATTCAGAATACATATTACAATAATATTTATGTTTTATATAATGTCCTTAAGTCCATTATTTTATTTATAAAATTATGCCCCTTCAATAGTGATGTAGACAGATAACAAGTATCAAACAAAATACTCAGTAAAATATATTATATCATAGGCACTTTAAAGGATCCCTTAACCACATATAATTCCATGTCCTCTATTATCATTATGTTATTCGATAATGTATGTATGCTTGACAAAGTGCTTCTAAAATTACCCTTTCCAATCATTTTTTTTTAATTTTGGATAACATTTAATCCCATAACACATAATTTTTTAATTGGTCCTCCATGGAATGAACCTCAACATGATTATAAATATGAATATTAATATCAAACTACTCTTGATGGGAAAGAGTAACATATTTTAATAGATATCAAATAAATTCATTTTCATGATATTAGCATCCTTTCTACTGAACCTAAATGGTGCAACTCATTCATCTCACCAGTAACAGTTAACCCACCATTGAAACCACACATAAAAACATCTATATAGGAAACATGGAGACATTATACAGAAATAATTTTATCGACTCTCAAATATTTGAAATTGGGAGGTTTTAATTTAGTTTAAAAATGAGGGTCCTTTCAAAAAACCTCATCCCTGGTTCTATGATCTTTAAACCATTGGTAATTGTTATTCCCTTTTTGCTTCCCACTACATTGTACCCATGGACCATTTAGATTTATTATTATCCTTTACATCATATTCATAAACCTATACTCCAATCATATTACCTATAATATATTTTAACCATAACCATTCCATCTTTGAGAAATAGATACTTCCCCCCTATAATGAACATGTTGTAGCATGAAAATAATTGAATAAACAAATTCCATCAACTGTATTTTTGGTAGAAACATTAATGGGCATATTATCCTCCCCGAATTTGACCTCTTTTAGTGGGTCTGGTTAAACCTATTCTGTATTATTTGTATCAATATATCTCGAAAGATTTCTTTTAAGGTCTATAAGTAGACCAGTGAAGATTTTAGAGTCTAGAGTTTCAGGAAAATTTAAATATGAAATTTTTTAACCTATTACTCTAATTAAATTTTGTATTCTAATTCTAGACCATTATGAATATCCATATATTAATTGGAAATATAACTAGAATTTGTATTCTTCCATGAATACCTTCATCATCTAATGGGTGATCATCAGTCTTGATTGAGTACAGGTCCATTAAGAACCTATTTATGTTACAATAAGTGAATCAATATCATCATTAAGAGTGGACTCAGTCACTTCATCAGAGTAATATATAATGAGAGGATATTTTCTTTATATCTATGCATCCTTATTCCACATACAAAAATACTTCTAAAGTATCCATCTCTTGATTCATACAAAATATGTTGACTATGAAATGAACCCCTATAAATCATGATCCAAATTAAATGAGGTATATGATTAGAAATATCCAATTATATATTGATTTGAGTTATTATGGGGATTTTAGAAATTGAGTTTGAGAATCGATGATAATAGACTATCCCATTTCAAATGATGGTTGAAAGACTAGATAAAAAGAAAAAAAAACTGATTTCGATTAATGACATCAAAAACCCAAATCTAGGACATTAAAAAATGATAAAAAATGAAAAATGAGTATGAGAATATGTCGAGAATATTATAGTCCATCCAGTGGTCGTAGAAAAATCCATATTTCCTTGTTGAAATGTTTATAAAACTCAAGAGATGAGTGATATTGTCAACCAACTACACAAACAAAGAAAAAACAGAATGCTAAAACAAATATGAATGAGGAATATCCACATTCATATCCCTGTCAACATGAAATAATTTGTTTTCCTATTTGAATATCATGAGGAATCAAAATCAGGTAGACAACAACATCAGAATGAGGCGGTATCCCCTCCCTTGATGACATGGGAGGGGCCAAGAATAGAGGTATTTAGGGTTCAACCATGTTTAATTGCTTGCCACTCTATTTGGCTCTAAGTTTAATATAAGGTTAAATGTGATGTTGGACATCATTAGGTAATGTAATCATTCAAGTTCGACATTTAACAACATTATATAAATTCACATTATTAAAAATCATTATTGAAAAATTAATTATCATATTGAGAATTAATTAAAATATTTTTTATGTCGGTGAAATATTTAACTGAAAATATTCTTAGTAGTAATGGGATAATTTTTTGATTGAAAAATTTATGGTATTAACATAAAATAATAATATATTTTATTATTAAAAAAGTATTTATTGGTATTGAAAAAATAATACAAAAATAAATATTTTATGATGAAATTTTTTTGAACAAAAATTTTATACTAAAAAACATAGTATCTATTGGAATAAATATTTCATAAAAATATATATAATATATATTACAAAATTTATGTTGGTATATGTATTTTTTTATGTGAGAATTATGTAATGATTTTATCCGTAGTCAAAATGATATTTTCAAGTTATTCCTTATATTTCTATTCACTTATCTATGTTCTCCTAAAATTTGTGACTAGGTATTTATTGGACAAGGCTGGTAAAATAATATTAGAAATAGTGGAAAAGAGGAGAATCCAAATATCTATAAAATGTTTATACCAAAAAAAATTCACAAATATATATTATAATTATTTGTAAAAAATAATAATTCAAAAGGATATTCATTTTTTATTATATTTACAATAAAACATTTATATTGAATAAAAAATATATATAATGACATTAATTATCTAATAACAACTTATATTAAAAAAATAATAATATTTGTTGTATAAAATTAATAAATATGTTTTACCCCAAAACAAATCCATTTTTATATATTATTGTTACCAAAATTATTTTCTTTATATAGTTTTTATTATGTTTTACCCCCCCCCCTCCCCGCAAGAAAATCAATCACACAATATAAAAAATAAAAACATAAACCCTCGCTAAGTTTCAATATCCCTAAACTAAAAATCTACTTTTACATTCACTACCCATTGAATCATCTCAATAAATATTTTCATGAACTCAGATGATTGGTTCATCACTATTTTTGTTGATGTTTATGTTATCATTAGTCACACAAATGACTCTCTGCTATCTCTGGCATTCTATTCCCCTAATATTTGATTAATTTTTCTTCTTTAATCATTAATGATGACGTTCTGGGAAGATCATGGACATAAAAGTGTTTCACATAATAAATTTCCATGATTAAGACTATATGTATCTATTTATCTTATTTATGTTTTATGAATTTGAAACATTGTGTATCCATTGTTTCAATTAAATTTCCTTTAGATTTTTATCCAAATTAAGTTGAAAAGAGTTTTCTAGTTTTCTTTCCTATTTTACTAATGATTTTAGTATTCTATTTTTATTCATAAATAATGTCACTCCAATTATTTATTTTGAGTTTTTATCTTATTTTATATTCATAAGTTATTTTGAATATGATTTTGTGATTTTTATTCTTATATATACATATTATTAATTGTTTTATGTTTTTTAAAATTATTAACACCGAATAAAAAAATCTTCTTGTTATATATTAAAATTAAAATTCCTAACTATATATTACTCTTTAAATTATTACATTTATGGGAGTGAATAAACCCTAATCATTATTTACATATTCAATGGTATACATTTTTATATGTTCATTTTCAATATAGATTTTTGTGGCTTCGAAATGACTTCAATAACCAAGGAAACTATTTGTAAAATATTTCTTTCCCAATTTTACATAATATATGTGTTGTTTTTATGACCATATTTATTCCTTATGATAATTATTAACATTCCAAAAAATGACTAAAAACCATTAAAATATTATGCTTCAACAATTTTCTTCAATCACTTCTACGTGGAATTATTTTTCCAAAAAAAAATTATATATTGTTCTTTTTGATTCCTAACACTTATAGGTCTTGGTTATTTATCATTAAGATCTATGTTGTTATGTAGAATACCATAGATTTGAAAGTATATGTTAATTTTTACTATATTAATGATTATTTGGTTTTACTATAAGAAAATTTTTTCTATTTTTTTCTTTAATAACTTATGTATTTCAATTTCAAATGTTTTTGTGATTTATGGTGAAAAGTTTTGTTTGAATGTAATTTATTATTTAGATCAAAAAAATTCTATTATTTTTTTATTATAATATTTTATTTTCTAAAACTATACTCTTTTAGTCACGTTTTTTCAAAATTTTTGAGGGCTACATATTGTATCTTGATATAGATTATTGTTAAATTTAACCCCTTTGACCCCCATCATTATTATATTTACATCTATATTTTATCATCATTTTATCGTTTACCTATTTTTTCAAATTTGTTTTGTAGGAAGGTGGAAATAATTACTATGGTTTTTATTTATAAATCAAATAACCTATTATTATATAAATTATGATTTTATTATTAACACCAACATTAATAATAACATATAATATTCCTTTAAGAAAAGTAAAAGTATTATCCATGTTGTACCCTAAAACGTTTAAAATAACATTCTCAGGCCTATATATTTTCTATGTGACTTAATTAGGTTTTTTAGTGACAAACGGTCTTGTATATTTATCATAATTGTGATATAATGGAATCGTATTACAAAAACATTATATTGATTGTCAATGACAAATAAGAGACACATGTACTTTTAAATGTAGCTAAATGAACACGTAAAAACACAAAAACCATCCATTTGAGTCTTGGTATAAAAATACCAATATCAAAAATTGAATATATTAAAAACATATATTCATATATATAATTATATAAACATCAATAAAATTCATTATCTTTGTAATACGGAAAATATATAAATAATTTCTAAAACAATATTTCTAAATCCCAGTGTATTTTCTATGTTGGATGATTGGAATCCAGACATTCTTCTATCATGTCCCAACTATATCACATCAGTTCTATTTTGGAATAATAAATGGAAATCATGGATGGTCATTATCATGAATATAGTAGTGGAAGGGTTGGTATTTCCAATGGTTTGAATTTACTGACATAATGATTTCAAATGCTCTTTGTCCTCATTGATTTTATTGAATTATTAGACATTTGGATTGATCAAGATGATTTTTTGGTATATTTATATCTTATGAATAATCTATTAATTTATCTAAATCAATAAATATTTTTATATTTGATATTAATCTAATGGATGAAATTGTTAATTTCTACATCTTGTTATTACCTTTTGTATCATTTTCAACTCTTTTTAGTTTAAAACATTAATAAATTTATTCTTATATATTCAAAAAGTATATTATAATTAATGGGACATCATTTTTTATCCAATTTTAATTTTTTTCAATTTTTTAAAATGAAAGGAAACATTTTATCATGATCCTAACAACTATATACCTGAAAATTAATCCAAATTGAATTTTAATGTTGAACTCTCTATCTTTTTTTAGAACATCCAATTGTAGGTACCAACTTAAAATTAGTTCCTAAATCAATTTCAAAAATCTAACATAAAATTATGGAAATAATTATGATGAAAATTACCTAATATATATAAAGATATTATAGGGAATATAATAATGGGATTAGAATTTATAATTTCACTATCACATATACTTTACTGTTTTTATTGGGTTGTTTTTTATGGTTTTTCACTTCTATCATCAGTCAAGAATGTACTATTTATTATCTATGGGTATTGTTTCATTCCCGGAGGTGAATAATTCATAAGTTACTATGATTTCTCCAATCCTGGGACACATTTACGGATTTTCCTAATCATTGGTGAAATAGGGTGATGTGGGGGATATTATATGTGGGGGATAGAAAATAGATTCCCATATTTTATATTAACCACCAAAAGTATTTTACAAAGATAATAACATATGAGATTTAATCTAATCTCCTATTTTTTAAATTATGTTTTGATGATCTTATGAATTTTAATATTTATAGTAACTTTAGCTAGTAGATACTATTCATTATATCACTTTTATTAAAATAAATCACTTATACCTTCAAAATATTCTTGTGAAAATACAAGTAAAATGACCCAATTTATTTCGTGTTAATGTTGTGGGTTTTTACCTCCCCCATACTTATCCATCTTTTTTATTTTTAGAATAAATTTATTTATTTGTGATAGCTTACAATTGACGCATCACAGGATAGAAACAAAAAACCATTTAGTCATTTTTTGAATAATAAATTAAATTATAACACTAATATGGAATTTATTTAGTTAATTTATTTGTTATATATACCATAATTGTTTACATTTATTCGATATATATTTTATATGTATATGATAAGTACAGACCCAATATTACACATAAAAACCTATATTTTTATAAAATCATTTTTACTACCTATTAAGGGAGGATCAACATTAAATAATTTTTTAAATAAATTTATATGTTATATTTTAAAAAAAAATTATTTTCATTAAATAGAAAAAATTAAATTAGTTTATTTTTTAAATTTTTGTGAGAAAATTTATTTTTTTGTTGACAAGTGATCAATACTAAATTGTTGTTAAAAACTAACTTTTCTTTTTAATAATTACTAATATTAAATAGTATTTTATATTTTTTTGAAGTAATAATATATCAATTATATTTATATTAATCCAATATAGGTCCTTTTAATAATTTTATATTGAAACTGGATAAAAAAACCTATTCAAAATTATAAAGTTTTAACATTAGCCTGCTTTTTGGCAATATCATTGGGATTAGCCTTAAATGTAATTTAGCCATTTCTATGAATTTAATTTTTTTAAAGGACATAAATGGGTTTAATGAGTATGATATTTACAGTGTAATAGGGAAACACAATTTTATGATATCATGAATATTATGTTTAGTAATTTTTTTATTTACCATAATTAAGGGTAAATCATGTCATTCAAAAAAAAATATTATAAAATTTCCCCACCACATATCATAAGTTTATTGGGTTAAATTGTTTCTTACCTAAAAAATAATGGATTAGTTATGATACCATTAATGTTCTTTTATATGTGAATATATCATTTATAATATTATATTCAATGAAAAGTCAATGTTGTCAATCATTTGTTTTTAACTAGTGAAATATCATAAAATGGGGTCACCTATGGGATATTTTTTACTATAAATAGTATATTTAAAGATATAATTAATATATGAAACAAGGTTGTATATTTTAATATTATCATAAATAAATAATTACTATTTTTACTTACACAATGATGATACAATAATGGTTTAATTAATAGAAATATCCAAAAATGATATTACAAATACTAACAGAAATATAATTTGAGAAAATTAATGGAATCCATGAATTTTATCGATAATGAATATATAATGTATGTATTAATGTTTTTTTCTTTAAATCACATTGTAATGATATTTTTATAAACTGAAATAATGAATAGTGTCAAAATTGACATTAATGATATTTTAAAAACTAATATTTTATTAACTGAAAGAAAATTAATAAAAATATAAAATTCCACTAACTTATTAGAATATGGGTTAAAGATTCATAAATTACTCATTTAAAGTTCATTTGAAATCTTATTGTAGTTATATTATTCTTCATGGAGTAGAAAAGACATGTCGTCGTGGTGAGAGTTAATTTTTTTATCCAAGGGTTAATGCCCAATGACAAGCGTAATAATATCACAAAAAATTATCTAAAAATAATGGAATAAGAGGATTAAAAACTTATCACGTTTAGATAGAATTTGAGTTTTTTATTTGACTATTTATATGAATATAACATATATATAATTAAAACTAAAGATATTTACCAAATTGAACACTGTTTGTATTTAATATATTTTTTCTGTCCATTTAGTCAAAAATTAAACATATGAATGAAAATATTTTTTTTTCATATTAATAAAATTAATTTTATTATATAAATTAAATTTTTAATATTCAAAAATTACATAACTACCTTAAAGGATTATTTAGTACTAAAATAATATTTATTTAATTAATAGAAAAATACATGGGTTGATTTTAAAGGTATAACTTCTGATCTATTTGTTATGCACTTATTTTTTTAAGGATTTTTATTGACCTATTGTATATATTGGAGGTGTTTCAAAGAATTATATTTGAATTCCCAAATTTTGTTTAGGTATTTGATGTCAACTAAAATGAATAGTTTAAAATTTTAAAATTATTTAATAATCAATTATTTTTATATGGATTCCACTAATGGAATAATATATTGTCAAAAAGTTCTTCCTACAGTCATTTATTATCCATTATGATGCCTTTCGATTTACAATAACTTTATTATATTTTATCCTTTTTAGTATATCATAACGTTCTCCTCACAGATATTATAAAAGGGAACCTCATCCCTCACTTACTCACACAACATTGAGCCTACAAAACTGATCAATAATAATCTCCATATAATCCCCCCCTCATCCTAGAGGCCTCACTCTAGGATTAAATAAAACCATGTAACGATTTTGTTATAAACTAAATCGTGTTATCCAAATAAAAAGTAATTTTCTTAAATGATCAATTTTTTTTATTTATTTCCCCAATCCTATATTTATTATCATTACATAATTATATAACAACATAAGTATACTAAAAATATATATTATTTTTATTTTAATATTTTAAACTATACCTACAAATAATTCCATTCAATTGTTAAAGAATTTACAATTCATGTTCAGCGAACTACAACCTCACATAATGATGTCGTTCATTTTTCCATTACCACCTATCATTTTTGGTAAATAGAATGAACACAACTTTTTTAATGTTATATATATTATATTTATTTTATCTTAATAAACCATTAATTTTTAGATAACACATAACTTAATTCATTAAATTTTTTGACAACAATATAATGTCTTTTGGGGAAATGTGGGCAACTGGCTCCTTAATGCGACGTGATTACTTCAATCTATATCTCAAACATATAAAGGATGGGTTTAATAAAAATATGTGATGTATATGACATATAGATAATATTTTTATTATTATATACATATCATTACTCTAATTTATATTCTTTTAATATAGAAAAAAATTATTGTAGCATTCATGAGTACCTACGGCCAACCATCTCCATGGACAATGCATTTCCTTTGATATCTCAAAATTTTATGGATTATTATAAATATATATATATATACTGAACATATATTATAGTTAAATCTTGGTATACATTCCCATTATGTTGAAATCATGATCTATGTAATTGTAATAATAATTTAAAAGTCAAAGCATATTTGATAAATTGGGAAATTAAGAACCGAAAAAGAAAAAATAATAAAATAATACTATAAAATAATAAAATATTATAATATGATCATATAGGATATCATAAATATTAATATTTAATTTTAATAAGTTATTAACACTCTTAATAACATTATAATGGTGGCTAAAGAACGTTCACACAAAAGGGAAAACAATGTTACAGACATCGTCTCAATTTCCTCTCATTGATGCATAGTTTGAATATATTCAACAACATTATTTTTTACATGTATAAAGATATATATTGACATATAATGTAATTAATGTATTTATTATTCTGTCATTTTAATGTTATTTTTTCATTGGTATTATGATTTAAATATTAAATGTGGGTAGGGACACCTTAAATGTTTTATGATTTAATTTTCACATCCTTTTTCACCATGTCAATGTTTTCTAAAAAATGTATTTACTATTATCCAATGGTTGTTTAAAGATATTTTTAACAATATTTTACATTTTAAAAATTCCTTAAAATTTACTTATTTTCATTTTCAAAACATGATTCATGAAGTTCTTTTCAACAAAAAACACAAAAGGAATGTATTTTAACTTTTATGGCATGAGAAAATTTTACGACTGTCATGACACCTTAATATTTTGAATATTAATTTAATTTTTTAAAATGAACTTATAAAATTATAGGTTTTATTTTAAAATTTCAATGATTTGATATAAAATAATACAAAGTCAAATAACTTTTTTCTCTCATGAAATTTTAATGATTTTATTTGACTATTTTTTTCTATGCCCACATCCTTTATTTGATTTTATGATTTATTGAGGTTGATATCTTTTGGTACAATATTTTACTAAAGGTTATATATTTAGTTTGATTCTGGATGTGATATTTTGATACCATTCATGGATTATGGATAATGTATTCACATTTTTTATGATTGTGCTTAAATAAAAATGCTTACCTTGTTTATGTTTCATCCCATTCATATGGAGAATTTATTATAGAGAGTATGTGTTGGGAGGGGCCCACTATAGCCCCATGAGGCATCAATAGATCTCATGAGACAAACTGGACTGGGTTTTTACCTATTATTGTACGGGGTCTTGGTCAAATCCATAACAATGTGTTTATGATAAACAATAATATGTATTCTATCATAATGAGAGAAGTTATTAATATCACATATGTTTAAAATAATAGTAGAATATAAATGATAATGATTCATTATCATGTGATTATTTCTATGGATTATTCTATTCATCTTCTGTTACTTTTGTATGATTATCATGTTATTGATTAAATGGATACAATTTTAGTTAATCACAATACCATAGTCATTTGTAGTTGTTTATGATAGTGTCTAGTATATTTATTACCCTTACCGACCATCTTATTTTACCCCTTTCCTATGTTTTATTTTTCCATGAATTCAATGTTTTAAATTATGAATGATATTTAGGATTAATCTAGAAGAACTATAGTTTTTTTGAAATTTTTTTCAATTTTCATTTTATGAATTAAATAGTAATGTAAGGTAAATTTAAGATATCTGGTATCTAAAACTAATAAATTAATCAATCCCTCAAGATTTTATTCCTTTTAATTAGGTGAATGTAAAAAAAAAACAATTCACCGGATCCAGGTTTCTGGTGTCGGGGTGTTACATTAGGTATTCAATGATGTCTAACAAAATCATTGGAAACTAGATTTAAGAAATTATAGATTATGAAACATAACAATATGAGTAACATTGAGGATAATTCAATGTATAGGATATCATCTTATATATTTTTAATATAATTAATAACATTGGTTAAAGCTATAGACTCAAAGAAATATAAGAAAATTTTATAAAGTAGGAATCCTATGAATGATTATTCATGACTATGTCTCTAGGAAGAGTATTTCTCACATTGTGCATTGAGTTTTAGTCAATGGGTTGAATCATCAAGGTTATTCTAGGAATAATTTCACTATTTATGATGAAGAGACTAATGATTAAAAATAAAATGAATGTGGTATCATAGAGTAAGTTGATGAAGAATAATTAATTGTTTCAGAATGAATTTGAATGAATAATGTTCTTTTATATTTGGATTCAAGAATTATTTAATTAAAAAATATGGTTATATTAATCAATATATATATATATATATATTATCATACTTCTTTATTATGGATTTGGTATTATGGACATTTTCATTAAGAATTTTAAGGTGATCAATTATTTTGTAAGTGAAAATACTGAATCATTATGTTTGTTTTTGTAGAAATATTATTTTAATTTGATTTTGGAAATTGAATGACCTTCCTTATAAATTTTATGACTTTGAGTTTGTAAAGATGTAATTTTTGATGAGTCTTATGGTTTTAATGAATTATGTAGAATAATAGATATTATTTTTTTAGTTTAATGTATGATTTATTAGATATTTTATTCTAAAGTTTTGGAATTTAATATACATTAAGAGGATAAAGAAAATAATTATTGATCATATTATTAATAAAAAGTTATGTAGGAATAATCATTCATCTTGAATATCCATCTTCAAGTGTATGAAATGAAGTAAAAAACGGATCAAATAACAACCAATGGACGGAATTATAAAATTGAAAGAAATAAAGTATCTTTTCATGAGTTATTTATCTTGGTAATAAAATAATCCTTTACCTTTTAGAGAAATAATATTAAAAAAATTATAATTATTCATTTCATATTATGAAATCAATGGCTTCTTAAGAAATCACAATATTTTCGCTCTTTTGATGATTAACATTATACCGACCATGTTCCATGTCAATCTTCACCAAAAATTGTTAGTTAGATTTTTGTTCAATGTACATGTTCTCAATTTTTTCTAATTTTATTCTATTCAAAATCATCATTTTTTGTGTACTATAACATCTACCTTTACCTCATATTAAGAGGATATTTTATTGACCCCATTTTCTATGTGGGTTTACCACAAAATAATTTTCAAGTATCAAATTGTGATTTTTGAATTTAAATATCAAATTAATATGCCATGATTTATTGATGTATGTGATAATTTATAACCCCCAGAGATTACAATATTATTTCCCTTTATAATGAATTTAATATTTTTGATAGATTTTAATGCATGCAATATAGGGTTTAAAAAAACACTGCTTAGTCATGTTTTTAATTCACAATTTAATAATAAAAATTATAGATTATTTGTATGTCATATATCAAATTTAATATTTTTACAATAATTCAAAATATATTTGATTGGCATAAGATATAAAGAAACCCAATATTAAACCAAAAAACCGATATTTTTATAAATAGAAGTCTTAAAAACTTTTAATAAAGAAACTATTTTAAATAAATTTTTTAAAACTATAATTTATTATATATAGAAAAAATAAAATTCACCTTTTAAATAGAGAAAAAAAAATTAAATTATTCTTCTTTTTTGTATTTTTTTTGGATTTACAATTTTTGATGAATAGTAAAAAATACTACATTGTTGTTAAAAATTTTATTTAAAATTAAATAATTATTAATGATAAATTAATTTTTAAATTTAAATTTATTGTAATAATACATCAATTATACATATATTAATCCAATTCTGGTAATTTTATTCTTTTTTAGAAATTAGATATAATAACATAATGAATCATTGATCGTTTTTAATTTAACCAACTTTCTCTCCATGTCTACAGGATTAGTGTTAAAATTTTTTTAGGTACGTCATTGATTTGAATTATGAAAAATTTTCAAAAATATTTTTAATAAAAATTAAAATAACAATATATTAAGAGGAACATAGTTTGTTGAAATTTTTAATAATAATATTACAAAATTATTTTTTCCTCTAATATGGGTAAATCGAGGAATAAAAGGTAAAAATAATATTATAAATGCTATAAAATTACCCTAAAACTTGACCTAATTTTGTTGGATGATTATTTATTGCCCCTAAGAAATAAATTATTATTTATAAAAACATTTATGGAGTTTTATATGAGAATACAAACTTTATAATATTATATTCAATGTAAAGCCAATTTTTTCATAATTGAGTTTTTTTTGAAGTTAAATATATTATCATGTGGTTTCCTAAGGGGATATATTTTACTAAAAATTGTATTTGGGAAGATAAAATGATTATATTCAACATGTTAATTTAATTTTTCATTTTAATAAATAAATAATTGTCATTATTTCTTAAACAATGATGATGCATTAATTGTTTAAATAATGGAAATATAAATAACATCATTAAAAACAAAAAAAAATTAAATTTCAGAAAATTAATTACATAAAATAATTTCATAAATTAACTAGAGATTTTATTTTATTATTATTGTTTTTAAAAGATATCATTTATTTATGATATTTTTAAAAATTCATATGTTTAATAGTGTCAAAATTTTCATTATGGATATTTGAAATAATTAATGTTTTATTAAATGATGTTAGGTTCATAAAAATATATAATTATGAGAAATAATATGGATATGGTTGAATGCTTCACCCATGAATCTGTTATGGTTATTTTGGAATCTTATAGTTAAAATAGTAACCCTTAAAGAGTAAAAAATGAGTTGTAAGAGTAAGATTTACAAGGTTTTACTAATTGTTAAATCCAAAAGAGAAGGGTATGAATGTGACCTAAATATGTCTAAATAATTAATGGATTAATATTATTCGAACCTCATCACCATAATATCTAATTTTAATTGTTTAATGGACACATTTCCATGAAAAAAATATAATATTATTTAAATCTATGATAGTTAAGAAATTTCACAATCATTATATTTAATATCTTTTATGTCTCCATTTAGGAAAAAAATAAGACATGAATGAAAATAAATTTTTATTTTAATCTTAAGGAAATTATTTTCAATATATAAATTTATTTTTCCTTTTTATAAATTATATGACAACAATAAATTTTTCTTCAATGCTATAAATAATATTTTTTATTTAACATGAAAATAAAATAATTTACTTTAAAAGTATTAATTTTGATATATTTGTTATGATTTAATTCATATATTTAATTTTATAATTATATTGGATATATTATAGTTTTTTAATGTCATTATATTCTAATTTATAATTTTTACGCATTTCTATAAAGTACAATTATATGAAAAGTAACAAATTTGACAATAATGATATTTTATTCAATAAATATATGATTAAATTAATTAAAAAAATGTTAAAAAAAATTATAAGATATATTATAAAATGTCTCCCCACATGCATTTATTATCAATTTTCATGAGTATTCCTCTATAAATCCATAATATATTTTAATATTTTCAGAATTTTAAAAAGTTTCGTCAACTCAATTATAAAAGGGAAATTCCTACCTTAATAACTCACAAAGGATTGAGACTTCTAGATCTACCAAAACCTTACAAAATATGCTCCCAAATTACCTCCCATAATTATAGTATCCTATCTTTGGGAATGAAACATAACAAGGAAGGAATTTGGTAAAATATAAAAGGAGTTACCCAAATAAAAGTTCATGTTCTTCAATAATAATATTAGTTTTAAAAATTTACCCACTACAGCATATATTACTATTCCAAGATTATAAAATAACCACAATATAATAAATATACAGATATTTTGTTATTTTAAGGGTTCTATATACACCTACACACACCTCCATCAAATTACTAACAAATTTAACATTCATGTACGATGAACTTCCACCTCACGGAACAATGTTGTCTGTTTCTTTACATTACCACATTTCATGTTTTATAATTATGATGTAAAAAAATGTTTTTATATTATATAAATATTATAATTTTATTTTATTTATACTAATTTAATTCTTATATAACACATAAATTTATTCTTCAATTTTTTGAAGGTATGGTAACATCGTTTGCAGAAGTATGGACAACCATCTCCTCAAAGAGATATGATTCATTCACAGTATATAACACCCAATGAAATTACAATATTATCCATTTTTAGTAAATATATATATTTTATCATTATTTACTCACAAAATTAATCTTCAACTACACCCAACACTGAATTACATTATGTTACATGCATGATCGAGTTTAACATCCATTAAATAAAACACCAAAGTTTAAACTAAAAATTGACATTTTTTATATATTATATTTGAAAATTAACATCATTTTTTAATTTTTAATTTCAATATTACTTTACATTTATATTGTGGTATTTTTCTGAGAATTTCCATTTTTTGGTGAATAGTTAAAAATATTGCATTTTAGTTAAAAACTGCATTTTAGTTTTAAGATTTTCTTAATGAAAAATTATATATTAAATCAGTTATTGGAGTCAAAATGATAAATTATACATATATTAATCCAAAGGTGGTAATTTGAAGAGTTTTTTAACTAAATCTGGATAATAATATTATTAAACGTTTGATTTTTTATTTAAAAACCTTCTTTGTCACCATGCTTTTGTGATTAGTATTAATCTAAATTCTCCCAATTCTAGGATATGAATTCTAAAAATTTAAGTAAAAAATTGTAATTAGGTAAATATTTTTGTTTTATTAATATCATCACAATTTCTTATAAAAATTATTAGTGAATGTTATTATATTTAATTATAGTGATTTAGGGAAATATAAAGCATAATAAGGGACTATACCTTAATATTAAAGACAAAAATGATGTAGAAACTTTTTCAAAATTCAATGTATGGAAATAATTGGACTATATCCCCTATTTTTTGTAACATTATTGGCTATATTAGTATTGAACTAATGTTTTTTTAATGAGAATTGTTTTCTGAAAATTTTTGTTATATTATATTACAAAACATAACTTTAAATATTTAATATTGAAGTGGATATAATTTTTAATGTGACTACTGGGTTTTGAAAATTACCTGAAATTTTTTCAATTGTAACCATTTTTCAATTATTACTATTAGTAAATATGACATTAAAAAAATATACTCCTACTAAAAATTTAGAGTCATAATTATTATACATAAGTTGAAATGACAAATGTAAATTAATAAATAAAGAAGAGTCAATGGCCTCGTACAATATAGTCATAACGTACGAAGCTACAATCTAGTGAATAAATGTGACAATTAAATAAAGTATTATTTTCTGGATAAGTTGAAATCATGATCTATGATATAGGTACAACAAATGAAAAGTAAAAACATACCTGAGATAACTAGGAAATTAACTTCTGAAGTAGTTAAAATAATGAAAGAGTGTTTACAAAAAGGTAAAAAAATATTATATAGAATTTATATATGAAAATATAAAAATTATTATGGTTCATTTATAATTTTGGCACATATTTTAATCCACTATATAAGATGTTAAGAACCACATGACAAAATGAATGTTATGGTAAGGGATTCTGGTCTACCTTTTCATTCTGTGAGGCATACATCATATACATCAATAAATTATTTTGTGTAGTGCATCTACTTCCCCTTTTTACACATTATATCATGAATACTTTTTCTTCATGGTATGAAATAATTTTATTCATGGGGGTTATGATTTAAATGTTTCAAGTGGTTTCGGACAACTAGGGATGTTTAAAGATTTTTTTTCCTTTGAAATGTTCTTAATGATTACCTTTGAAATCTCAATTCTTTTATGATTATTAACTTACTACTAAAAAAATAAATTTATTTTAATCACATTTCTTTTTAAATTACATTGAATATATATATTATGATATAATGGATATTATTATTTCTTAAATTGTATAAAATTTTACATACAATCTTCAATTTAAAAATTATTTGATTTACTGGGAATTATTGAAATATCGGTATCTTTTATTCAAAACGAAGATGTTTTTATAAGGACCGCTATATATTAAATATATGATTAATTATTCAGATAATAAATACATAGGTAGGGGACAATTTAAACTAAGCACTACAGATTGGGGTCCAGTTTTGGTAGGCCTCTCGATGCATCAATATTCTCATTAGACGAACTAATTAGATAAATTTGAATAGTTAATAATTTATTGATGGTATAGTTTTCATGTTCCTAGGAAACATGAAGTCCAATAATTAAGAATTTATTTTATTGAGAATTATGTTTTTTTTCTATTAATTTGGTTTTGTCATATCTATGGATGCATTTCATTTTTTGTTCATTGATTATATGGAATGGGTTTTCAGTTTATTACCTTTATATATTTAATTATCCTTATCTAGCTATATAAAAACCATTGGCTATCAGTTTTTTACCATTTCATGTTGATTTAATCTCACTTATTCATTATTAATTTCACATTTCATACCCATACTGAGAATTTGAGCTCACCCTTATTATGTTTCCTTTCTTTAGAATATAAAGAATAATCTTTTTTATAATTGTTCAAGGATGAAGTTAATTTATTTTATTATGTATTGTGTTTGTATTTAGTATTTTAAAATATATTATATGTATCATTTATGTAATATAGATTTCCAAGAATGCAAAAATGATTGGTCCTTATAAGTTTTATCCCTTGTAATCATCCTAATTTATTAAAATAATGCACAGTGTTTATGCACCAAGGGTTGGGTCATTATAGTAGAATGTAAGGATGTTTAGCAGTAAACATGGAAAATATATTTATGAATGATTGATTAGGTATATCAAACCAATGATATACATTTAGGAAGACTGTAGAAGAAGAACATTGAATTTTGTTATATTTGAGATTATATGGTATTCCTAGCAACACATCCCTGTTAGTATACTATAAGTGGATCAAGTTTTGGAATTTTGATACCTAGAAGTAACAACTCTGAAACAGTGTGCCAGGGATCAGTTTCTATCACCCAGTACATGACAACGGGCCTTATAGTGAATATAGTTCAAAACTCCTAGGGGATAAAAAATGTATAAATCAAATTTTCTATAGCTTCCATTATAAAGTATTTGAAGGTAAATATTTCACCAATGTATAAAATTTTTATGAATATAATATTTATGATTCATAAATTGTTAATTTATGTTGATTGTTATTCCATATTTAAAATTCATCATTGTAAGAGATAATCATCTATATTCCATTTATTAGAAATGGCCTTATAAAGAAGAATTTTACAATTTCTTGTGGATAATGTATAACATTACCTACTTATAAATTCAATATAACAAGTACTAGAATAGGGAAAATAATGGATATATTATGAAAGCTTATACATGTTATGAGAAATATAATTTTTTTAATTTAGAAACCAATTACATGGAGAGAATCCCCTATGTTGGGTTGCTTTATGTGGCAGAAGCCCCCATCATTTAGTGGGTCCACTAATCAAATTCTATCTGAGATGAAGATAATGTTCCTCAATGGTACTTGATCCAGAATATAAGGGAGGAAGAAGAAAATGAGAAAATCTAATTGAGATCTTTTAAGGATACGTTCGTTGATAAATATTTACCTCTTGATTAGAAAACTGAAATGAAGAGAATGTTACTTAGTTTGAAGAAAACAGATGAATAGAGTGTTAAATATTATGATTCTACCTTTACATGTTTATCTAGGAATGATACATCTTATATATGAAACATAAATTCAAATATTGAAAACTTCCTTTAAGTCCTTAAGCAATGTCTCTAATGGGCTCTAGCTTATTAAATTATGTCATCACATGAATAGACTTTTTTACGTTCCCTCACAAGAGAGAATTAATTCTCCGGATCATACACAATTAAGGGATACCAAGATAAGACTACTCCATTATAGAACTTTGAAAAAGTGTATAAGTTGATGAAGAAGAAGGGAAATAAGGTATTTAAAATAGGAGATAATTGAAGAATGAATCACCCTTGTAAATGCATGGATGAATTATATGTATGATATAAATTAATAGATACTGTTAGACTGGAAAAAGTATCAATGGGAAGATGTAAATTGTGGATATTCATTGTTACAATTGTAATGTGATGCAACACTATATTAATGAATCCCCCATTCATCAAGGGAATATAACATCAATGAAAATTAGGGAGCAAGGTAAAGAATATGTTATTGAAACAAATAAAGTGGAATGATTAATGTTATTATTTATAAGGATCTAATAAATATGTTATAAACTTATTTTTTTTATCTTCTCATCATAAAATTTGTGAAATATATATGTATTATACTACATTAATTTTTCTATAATGATTTGAAATAAGATGCTGAATGGTGCCAGAAAATGTTATTCAGTAGAAAGTGAAATTATCTTAAAACATGTTTTTGATGGAAGTATATACCTTAATATGTTCTTAATGTTGAGATAACGGTGAAGAAATTATTAATTTGGATATGTTCAGAATATGTTGGAATTTGTTAATAAATTTTCTATGTGTGTCTTATGTTATCATTGAGGGAGATTACAAAAACTTTTGGATTTATTTAATATATCTAATAAAATGTGACTTACAAAATGAAAAGGGAAAATTCATGGTAATTCATGTTATTACCATGTTCATAGAGTTTAAATGATGAAGGTATTAAAATGTTATGAATGTGAAAATTTAGATCCTCTTTATGTTGACTAAAGGCTAATGATAATCTCATTTTTGAAATTCAATGAAATTCATTAAAACTGTAGTATCATAATCATGTAGAAAATTTAACCATTTATGAAATCTTTGAAGTTTATCTTTGGATCCGATATTATATAATTATTTATTAGATAAATATGTATATAAAAGTGTTACAAGAGATGAAGTAGAAACATTTCAAGGCATGACAAAAGGATAATATTGTACTGATATAAACTTATTAGGTTAGTATATTTACATATATTTTTATAATGCGAAAATAATTCTCAACCGTAGGAAAAAGTGAAATAATTTGATTCCATATTGTCATTATTTTTTATGATATCAATGACCTTTACTCACACTTCTGTTTAATTAATTTTTTTTCTATAACTTTCATCTGAACATGTTCTCTAGCACCCTTAAACTAAAATTAATTGTTATATTTTTCCTCCATAAAAATGTTTACATTTCATACCTATGTTATCATACTAGGGAACATAATTAAATGAAAATCTTACATCCCTTCCCTATTTTTAATAATAATTTTTATTATACCTTTTTAGGATTTGGGGTTTTCAACAATAGTTCATTTTCAAATATCAATCCCTTGATTACTAAGATCAAATTTAAATTGTGAAGACACCATTCAATTATAGTGGGGAGAATGTAACAACCTAATACATTACAAAAATTTTCATTTTACAATCAATAAAATTATTTATTATTATTTAATGTCAATATTTTCTTACAATTCACAGAACAATAAATTATACTCTGTTAAGCACAAGAGCGAGTTTTACCACCTTTTAATGGACCACCTACTTGAAACATAAATTTTGAAATGTTTAAAAAATTTATATATGAAGAAAAAATTAATTAATGAATTTAGAATTCCAAATTTTTCTTTAGGTGGGTTTTTGTTATTTTTTTGAGAAGACTTATTTTATGATGAATAGGGAAAAATACTGCATTTTAGTTAAAAAAATATTATTTTTGTTTATATAATTATTAATCGAAAATTATATTTTAAATTGGTAATTAGAGTAAAAATTGATCCATTATATATATAAAAATCCAATTTACTTCATAGGTATAATTTTTATATTAAAATTTGATATAAAAACATATTGATCATTTCGAAATCATGCTTTCTTACCATGTCTCTATGATTTTCTATAATAATAATTTCCCATATTCTATGATTTGAATTTTGAAAGAAAGGAAATAAGAAGATGTAATTAGTAAAATATTTTTGGACTAATATGTCTCACTTTTAAACCAATAATATCTGTGAAAGTTATTAAAATTAATCATGATGATTAAGGTGTAAAAATATTAATAAGGGAAAAAATCAAAATCATCAGGGTTAATATGACCTGGACACTTGACCAAAATCAATTAGTAGGAAATAATTCTACAATATACCATTTTGATAATAATTATATGGGTTATTTTGATATTATTACGGGTATGATCCCTATATAAAAGCATATGTAATGGAAATGACAAAAAGGGAAATTTCATTACCATTAACTTTTATAAAATATGAGATATGTAGAAAAACTCATATTTTGGGTTATAAATATCATTTTGAATGTTAAATGTGATAATTTTATCTAAATAATTTATCATTAAGTTTTATATATAATTTAGATACATAAAATGAATTAGAGAATCCAACATAGTGATTATTTTGTGAATAATTAAAAAAACAAATAATACAATATATATTGAAAGTGAAGTAGATTTTTTGACTAATTATTTTAATATTTTTCATAGATAAATACATCATGTTACACAATTATAAAAATAATATATTTTAATTTCACTATTTTTTTATATTTTAAAATTAAAAATAAATAAATAATATCAAAATTGATGTCATTGTTATTTTTCAATATATGATATTTCATTAAAATATTTAACATTAATAAAAATCCAATCATCTGAGAATTTATTTTTAAATATTAATAAAAATTGATAATGTTATATTGATGATGGTGTTTATCTTTTATAATTATCATATTGACCCATTTATTGTAAAATTGTTTTTATCATGGTCCGAGTCTAAATAGTGTTTCATCATGTTAGATGAGCTTGATTTAAAATTAATTTTGAATAAAATATGATTTTTCGTCTATAAATTTGATATAATATTAAAAATAATGTGAATATATATTTTTTAATAAATTCGACTTTATTTTAGTCTTAATATTTCTGTTTTGAATGTAAAAAAACTAGATGCTTTAATAAAAACAAAAATGATAAAATTGGGTAATTTTAGAAGTTATGGAACCATATAATAAAAATCAACATATTTTCTGTGGTGGTGTTTTTTTTAACATTTCATCCCATATAATATTTTATTTTAACATTTAGTACAATAATTAGGAAATTTATACCCCTCATTAATGAATAACGTTTTGTATTAACATGAGTGCCACTCCCCCTACACAATAGAAATGCAACACTCTACCCCTTCAGGACACCTCTCAGGCCACATTAGCTTGTCAAAAATCGAAAAAAATATTTTCCCAACACCCCTCAAATTTCCTTATCATTATTAATATATACATACATAAATCTAGTGGAGACCTATGGTGGAAACCAAAACGATTTACCCGATTAGGAGGAAATATTTTCCTTCAACATCTTTTATATTATTTATTTATCAACCCCATAATTTATAATTACTCCGTGATTGTATAAATAATAGTATCCTAAACAAAATATTAAGTTTTTATGGTAATGTTTCAACATACACCTACATACACCACCATCAAATGGGTAATGAACATACTGTTTACACGTACAATGAACTACCATCTCACGAAACAATGATTGTTCATTTTCCCTTACCACGTCTCATGGATGCTATTATAAAGGGAAATAAATTAATATATGATATATATATATATATATGATATTAAAAATTTCTACATAATTACATAATTTTTGTTTGAAACATAACGTTATGATTTCTATCTTGTTTAAATAAGATAATTTCAATAGAGGATATGTGGACTACCACCCCTGAATGAGATGGGACCCCTTCATTCCATACAGGGAATTTTTATAGGATGGATTTAATAAACCTATGTAACATATATCACTTATTTATAACACATAAATATTTATTTAAATATATAATTTACTTAGTTTTAACGAAATAATGAAATGAATGTTACTTTAATGCATACATTCATCCTACAATATCCATGAACGGTGCATCTCATTTGTTGACTTAAAATATTATAGACTAACCTATAAGAATATGTACAAAATATATATGATAAATAAATAATTTATTTCATTCTGGATATTATGAAATCATTTCCTATATAATATGACCAAAATATGAGATGTGAAAACATACTTGAGAAAACTAGGCGTTTGACACCCAAAATAGTTATAATAAAGATATTGTGTTAACAAACAGGTAATAAAATATTATAATGAATTAATATATGATTTTATTAACTTGAGTATGGTTCTGGTATAAGTTAGTAACTGTTTTTCATTCACTATAAATTTAGACAATTACCAGAAAATAAAATAAAGGTTATTGTAGGGGATTCTTGTCTTACATTTATTTCCTTGAGGCATGCACCATATACCCCACATAATTACTTTGTGTTGTGTATCTACTGCAAAATTATATAAATTGTATCATAAATAATTTTTATTTATGATAGTATTATCTTTCATTAATTATTTTAATTATTTAAATTTTTCATGTGGTATGGGACACTTTGTGATGTTTAAATATTATTTTCCTTAAAAATGTTCTTCATAACTATATTTCAAATATAACAATTTTTTTTGATTATTAGGTTCCTTTTAAAAAGCCACATTATTGTAGTCATTATTAATTTTAAAATAACTTGAATATCAATATTCTAAAAAAATGGATATTATTATTTCCTAAAACGTATATCATTTAACAAGCGGTGTTCACTTTGACAGTTATTTGATTAGTTGGGGAATAATTGAAAAATCCATATCTTCTTTTCAATATATAATTATTTGGATATGCAAATTTTATTATTATATATATGAATAATTATTTGGACATTAAATACATAGGTTGAAGACCATTTAAGGCATCCCCTATGGATTCATGATCGATTAATGCAAGTCACTTGAGGCATCAATAGTGTATTAAGACGAATTAGTTGACCAAATATAAATAGTTATATTTTTTCTTCATAGTAACAGTATAATGTGATTGGGATATTTGGAATATAATAATTAGGATTGTAATTTTTTGAGAATTTTTTTTTTTATCCAAGATAATTTTTAACCACATTTCTATGGTTGTATTTCATTTTTAGGCCACTGATTATATGGATTGGGTATTCAGTTAATCAACATACCGTATTAGAGTTTCTTGATCTAGATATTTTAATGGAATTTGTTATGAGATATTTACCTTACCATGTTGAATCATTCCCAAAAATGCATTATTAATACTTATTTACATAGCCTATTCAAGCATTGAAGCCACACTTATTATATTTTCTTTCCCCATGTTATGAAGAAGAAATCATTGAATAATAATTCAAAGATCAAATGATTTAGTTTTAATATATATCACATTTTTATTTTCTTTTTCCCAATATAATATGCATATTAAGTGTTCAATATATTTATCTAAGACTACTAAAATGATCAGTCCACCGGGATTTTAGTCATTATAATTATGCCATTTTAATAAAATAATGCACTGGCTCCCGGATTACCCTATAGGGGGATGATACAAAAGACATAGAACATATAGATTATGTTTTAATAAAAATATGTTATTTATATGAAATATATATGATAATTGAATTATAATATTTATATATAATTAATCTTTTATTATCATTTTTACTTAAAAAAATAAAATTAACATTCAGGTGTACATATGTCCAACCGTTTCAATGAACGGTGCATTCCATTTTTTACAACAAAATTTTATGAATTGTAATTGATATAAATTTTCTCTAAATATATATGATATTTACATAATGGATTACATTTTGAAGATGATTAAATCATGATCTATGTAATGTGAACAAAGAATAATAAAACAAAACATACGTGATAAATTAGGTAATTAACATTCAAAATAGTTAAAATAAAGAATGATTTGTAGAAAATGTAATAAAATATTATAATAGGGTCATAAATTAAATCATAAATATTAATATAGATCTATAATAAGTTATTAAAATTCTTAAATTCATTTTATATCAGGCTAAATAGTGTTCTCAAAAAAGTAAATTTAATGTATATGCCTTCGTCTCAATATATTTTCATTGAGAAAAAGATTGATGTTATTCACCCACTATATTTTATGATTTTTATATATATCCCCATTGAATTATCATATTATTAAATTATTTATTTTTTTTCATTTTTTTTATTTCAGAGGTCTTGTGATTTTAATACTCAAAGTGGTGAGGGACAACTTAAATGTTTAAATATTTAATTATCACATCGTTTTCTTTATGTCCATTATTTATAAAAATGTTTTAAAAATGTTTTTACTATTATAAAACTATTTTTAATGTAATTTTCAATGAGTTCTTACTTTTTAAAAATTATTTACAATTCATATTTTTTTTTCATTTTCTAAACAAGGTTATATGAGGTTTTTCTAACAATAAATTCTAAAGGAATGTTTCTTAACATTTATAGTATGAGAAGATTTTACCACCAATATGAAACATTAATATTTTAAATTTTATTTTTTATTTTTTCAATTATATTTTCATATAATGTTATTTCATTTATAATTTCATTGATTTAAAAACATTACATCAATAAAAAAGGGGTTTCTATCCAGAAATGTTACATATTTTATTTGAGTATTTTCGTCAAAGAAAACATATTTTATTGGACTTTATGATTAACCGTGGTTGATCTTTGATGATTCAATAATTTATTGAAGTGTTTTGGATTAGTTTTTCTATGGTTGTTATATTTATAAACCATTTATGTATTATTATTAATATAGGTTCGTCAATATTACTGTTAATGTTGTTTATGTTTCTTCCCTTTCATATAAGAAATGAATTGTCCTTAGTAAATGTTGTGTGAGACCCACAATATCCCTATGATGAATTAGTAGGTTTAATGAGACATACAAGATCTTGTTCATACCAATTATTACAGTATTTATTCATTGAATCCTTGATGTTATGTTTATGATGTACCAGATTATGCATTCCCTCATTATGAGATTATATATTGATAGTGAATGGGATTATTTGACTAGTAGAATATATGTGGTTATATTTTATTATAATGTGATTAATTATAAGGATTTATTTGAGAATTTTCTATTACTTTTATATTACGTTCATTTTATTCTTTATATGCTTGGTGTTTTAGCTAATCACTTTTCCATAACATTTTATTCTTTTTTATGATAGCTTTCAATGTAATTCTTATCCATACTGAGCAATTAAGCTCAACCATTTCTTATGTTTTATTTTTCTTAGTAAGCGAAGATGTATATTATTAATGAAATGTATGGAAAATTTAGGAAAATTATGTTATTATAAAAATATTATATTGGTTGTATTTTATGATTTAAATTTTAACATAAGGTTTATGTATGTCATTTGGATTCTAAAACATCGAATATAATTTCTCAATTGGGATTTGATTCCTTGCAATAATTCAAGTGTAATAAAATAATGCACTCTCTACATGATTTTCAGATTAAGGAATTAAATTTTTAATAATGTAAAAGGGTGATAAATTTAGACAATAGTTATTTATTTAAATGTTATTTTATGCCAATTTTTAAGTGAATTTAATTTTTAAAACAAATTATGATTTTATTTCAAATAAAGAAAACCTAATTTATTTTTTCAAAATAGTTAGCACCTATGAAAAATATTGGATTTTATAATCAAACTTAAATCTTTTAATAATATGTTTTAGGAGTCCTTGGGTTATTGTGGTAATGGTAATTGGTTTAGAATTGGGGAGACATATTCATTCTATGGGGTATAAAGACAATTCGCAACTTATGTTTTCCATCAACATCATAATGCTTTCATCATCATCTTTCTAACGATCTCCATGTGATCTATGTATGATAACATTAATTTAATTTATTACACCATTAATTTCTAGCTATTAAACATAAATTTTTTTATAATTACTTTAATGTGGATAACAAGATCATTAAATGTATCATTTTTTGGAGATTTTTTTTAAATAATGAAATCTTTTTTATACCCCTCCTCCCTTATTCCTCTCTCTCTGAAATATTAAAAAATTTACATGGACATGACTATATACATGATTCAAAAAATATTCACAGTATCCCCATGTATATTCATTAACACTCTAAATATTACCACATCATTGATACCGAGATTCTACATTCACTGACATTCTTCTCATCTATGAATGACATTTCATATTGTTGAAGGGATCATTAATTAAGGCATGATGGTTGTGGACTATTCTTCATCCCCAATAGACATAACCCTCTAAACTAAACTAGAAAAGTGATTTCTTGAATCTGTGATGAATCTCACCTCTATCTCACATACATTTATGATAAAATAATTACGGGTAACTATAAAAAATTAATATTCTCTCTATATCAACTTGTAATGATCCATTATTGTGGTAAGTTTCCCCTTTTCAATCATATAGAAACACATTATTGTTTTATTTTCATTACACATGTGGGAAGATTATGAAAAATATATTTTAAATTATATTTCCACTATGAGTATTTTCCCAAAAAATACCCATTCACTTACCTATAAATTTTATGAAGTATGGAACTTATCATGGAGTATATTTCAAATTGATTAAACACAGAAGGTTATCTGTAACAATTACATATATAACTCCCATGGGGTGGACATTATGAAATAATAATAGTGTTCTAACCCTCATATAGTCCCATATAGATCAATAATATCAAATAATTTTATAGGGATAATTAAAATATGTTCTTAGTATCAAATTTAATTTTTTATAATTACAACACGTAAAACATGAAAGATACATATAATTATCACTAGTTTATATCCTAGTATGATTGGTTTTTGATATATTTTTTCAAAAACTATTTCACATATTTTTAACCTTTTCATTTGTCAAATATGACTCATAAAAATATTATTATAATAATAATATTGGCCTTCCAAATATATTGATTAATCGGAAATGAATATTAAAAAATAGATTCTATAAAAACATCAAAATGACAATGTTTTATAATTATATGATCCATTTAAATGGGATGGTTCTAAAGTAATACCCCTTATTATACAAAATATAACTCTCATTAACTAAATTTACCATCTTATATTCTTTATTTTGATAATTTTTACCATATTATATACATAAAAAAATTAATTCTCAACTATTATATGATATAAATGCTAATGAATTTTATCAAATGTAATAAAAAATGTAATATCACATTGATTACAAATTTTACAGTGGGTACAATATCAACAAAATTTAAAAGATTATGTTCTAAGAAACATAAACTATGAGATTATTGTGTTTTTACTTCATAATTTTTTCAAAACTCGACATTGATTTTGTAGGGGATATATGATCTGAATTCATAATTTTGAGATATTATTTGAATACATTCTCAAATTAATATATGGTCGGAATAAAGTGAAATTTTCAATCCAATTATTTTCATATTTATAATGTTTCCAATATTGTTTCTATAATTTTTATAATAGTTCCATTGATTTTGAAATAATTTTATTATATAATTTAACTTTTCATTTTTAATATAGAATTTCAAATGGTTGGGTTATTAGTTTGAGAAGGAATTTCTGAAGGCTAATGACAATTTACATGTATTTTGTGGTGTTTAAAATTATCTAGTTACTACAAACCTTTGTGATTTATAGATAAAACCACATTTTCTTGGATCAGAAATTACTAATTCATTTGTTTCTTCCATCGCTTCACACAAACCATATTTAGAATTTATTAACCTGAGTGTGAATGGGATTGGTGAAACAATAATTTTTATGATCTAATTTTTATTCTAGAAGACATTCATGACTAATTTATCTCTACACTAATATATCATTGAGTGGCCTTTAGTTTTATTCTAATCATCTTACACTTCTAGAACTCATGGGTTTTTAAATATCTGCGATATATGGATAAAAATATAAAACCATATTTTATAATTTGTTTAATATTGTTTACTTAATGGAAATAGAAATGTTAATTACATAAAATATTATAATAAATCATAGGAGTCTAAAAGTGATTTTTTATGAGGATAGTTAGGTTTTAATTCTATTTGTTGTATGTTTCTAGAACCCAGTGATCTGAATTTCAATTACTTTTGGATTTTTTCTTTCAGATATATTCTTCTTGAATATGGAATATACCCATGCATTGGGATATGAAGGACAGTTGATATGAAAACAAAAAAAATAATTTCGCATTAATAATTAACATGGTTTCCAAGATATATTGATATCAACCTTATGAATCATGTTGTAGTATGATGACTCTCTAGTAGAGTTCCAGTGGCACCTTATCGTCTATCTTGACTCAATGATAAATTTTAGTTATCCAGTTATTGATGATTTGATTAAGATATAAAGAGAAAAAAGGGATATTTCATAGTAGTAGTGGTTGATCTATCTGTAATAGCATTTAATGAAAGCATGAATATATCAGGATGATGGATCCTTGAATGGTTTGGATGGTGTGGATTTTACATTGAGGATGGGGTTATTTATTAATATTAATGATGATATTGTTACTAATATCTAATATTATAATAAGGGACCATTGAATGTTTTTTATGATTATCGATAGAGACTATAATATCCTATTAATTTGGACATATGTGAGCCTTCAACGCAATTAGGGAAAAATAATCATTTAAATATGTTAATTTTTAAGGGAAAAGATAATCATTCATGGAAATAGATGTTTTTTACTTCGAGTATTTTTTAGGCATTTTTGATGAAACTAATATAGTGATTAGTGAAAATATAAAAACTCTATGAGAATTGTTTTCTTGAGTTTCATTTATTTTTCAGTGATATTTAGAATTATTGTACATGATTCAATCATCAAACAGAGTCAATTGATTTCCATGAAAATATGATTCGAAGTCTAGGAGGATTAAAGGATGAGAAGAATAAAACAATGATAAGAGTATAGAAATTAAAAATACTAATGGATTGATCTAATAAAAAATGATATTCAAATTACTGTTCGAAACATTATACTGGTAGTGATTAGTGATTAGGCATTTTTATCAATTTCATGACAAAACATGAAATATATAGTAACATTTATGGGTGATCCCACTATAATGATGCCACAAATCTTCTAGAAAATGGGTTTTACACTATTGGTGGATTATATTATGGGTTTTATAGAGTTAAAAATATTATGGTTGATGTATCCCACCTGATTGGTTTAGATGAATGGATAGTTGAGTTCTCTAATGCATGTCCTGATTGTTGATGGTTCTTGTCTTGTCAATGAGAGCACTAAGATCCTAAAAAGTTTCTCTTACTATTATTTTTTTGATTAATTCCTAGTTTGTATTATGTATAATATGTATTTTGTTCATAATCAGGACCCATTTAGTTACTTTTTCACATTTGATCACTCTAATTATCTAGTTATATTGTGGTTTTATTGGTTCATCTAGGTCATTTTTGAATTTATAGACCTATGACATCTTCAAATTATTGGATCCCATAATTATGAAACCAAATTTTATGTTTTCCACCTTCAAGCATGATATTGAACATTTATTTAATTAATCCTCCAAGAAAATTAGGTTGGAATGAGGGAGTCCTCTTTCATTCACTTATGCATATTTGGTTGAACAAACAATTTTATTTCATTAACAAATTTCTATGGTGTAAATTATTTATGTATTTTAATTATATTTATATGTGTTTCATGTAGTGTGATAATAAAATATAAATACCTTTAATATTTGAACACTATCATTTTTTTTGTTATGGGTTTCAACTCTAATAACACTTACAAAAATGGTCAAATAATTCATCGATCAATATTTATGATTTTTTCTATATCCTTAAAAAATGTTCATCAATGATTAATTTTGTTATAAATTTCCTATTAAATTAACAAATCAAATGTGTTATATGTGATGTGGGTAATCCCACTATTTTATTGTGATATTAACAATTCTAATTTTTCATTTTTATTTTTTGATCTTCTATGTATGAAGAATTCTTGATTTGAAGTTTGAGACTAAATTATTTTCCACATAAGTGTTTTTATTAATTTTATTTATTTATATCAACTAATTTTATTTAAGTGGATTAAAATTATCAATTTTTTTTTGATAATAAAAATAATGATAACAAAAAAAAATTCAATTAATGATTTCAGGATGCGATCTTATCAATATATTAATGATTTATATCCATAGGAATCTTATAGAATATATTTGAAATATCTATATTAATCATTTGAATTGATGCGGATTGATACTAAATGTTGAATTGATTTGTTGTTAGTTTTCATGAAATGGTTTTTTTAGAAAATTGATTATTGAAATAGACATGAAAATGATCATTTTGTTTCAAAACAGATGAACAAGTGACTGTTTGATATGACAAATGTTTAATTAAAGAGGTAAAAAATAAATAAGATATTTAAATTTTATTTCTATGTGATATTTTAATTTATATATATATATAATTTGTGGATATTTAAATTCAATATATTATTATTATTTCTAGTAGTTTCAAATTTTAGATTATTTTCTTACTTCCATAACTAAAAGAAATGACCCACTTCTTTCAACCACCCACATTCCAAATTGGGGATGACATGCTTCATGATGCCAATGTTATCCAACTATAGGTGATCATTGCGGTGGGAACCATGACAATGATAAATAATTTATGAGAGAAAAACATTGCCTATAATGTTTGGTGGACATTAACATAATGTATCTTGGAGTTCGAAAAAGAATAAACATGTCCATAACATGATTCATGGAGATTCATTTTTTATGTTTGTGTTTGAACACGTTTTTTCAAATAATGTCATATTTTTTTGGTGTTTTATATATTTTAATTTTATAATTATCATATTAGAAAACAATATATATATATAATTATATAAATAAATAAAATATAATTTTTTTTAAAAAATATTAGTGTACCCACAAATAATATGTTATATAAAATATAATTTATATAAAAATAATAATGTTTTACATCAATTATAAAAATAGATAAAATAATGATTTTAATAATATTATTAATGGATAGAGGAATAGTGAAAAAAAGTAATTAACAGAAAAATCTATTACAAAATTATTTAAACCATACACACACACTCACAGATATATATATATATATATATACTATTGAATTATTTTAATTTTTATAGATCTATTTTACCTTTTTTAATTATATTTAGAGATATATTATTTAAAAAATAGTTATTGAGAGGGGTATATATATTGGTAAAATGGTTTACCAATATGAATTTTACATATTCCAACATATATACCCCAACTGAAAATAGTTAAATAATTTTTAGTGAACGTTCTTATAGATAATTTATTAAATGAATAAAAGATATATAATGACACCATGATGTTATTTGGAATGTGAATATGTGTCCTCTTTGAGGGTTTTGATGCTACAATTTCATGATTTTGTCGAATATGTGAATCTAATCAGATGAAAATAGCCTACGATGGTCTTTCATTGAAGTACTGTAAATGGTGTTCTAAAAAATTGTGTTTTGATGGTGTGAGGTCAACCATGCAACTTTGGGATTGATTTATGAGGTATATTTTGAGGTTTTTTTCATCAATATTTCATTTAAGAAACAAATTTTCATTGTTCTAAAAGTTATATTATGGTCTATGTAGTGATGCTCTTGGTCTATAATGTGATTACATGATGGGACATTTACATTTTATAGAAATGAATTCAAACATCATAAAATAATAATGTAGTGACCATAACTATATTTTGGATCAATGAAAAATAAAATCAGTGCCTCTATAATGATCTACATTGATGGTTATAGGGTTGAACTCAATGCATGACATTTCCAAGGATAAAAATTTCCTATATTACACATAAAAAATGTTTTTTAGATCTATATGACCTTTCATAAATAATGAAAGAAATATATGACTTCTCTAATAAGTAGGTTCTAAACCCCACATCATTAGGCTATGTGAAACCACTTAGAAATCATCACCCCTTAGTGTGTGAGTGGTTATAATGCATATTTTTGTATCATAAGAATATTGTTATGGAAAATGAATATCCATCTACTAAAAATCAATGTCAGTATTCTAGGAGAGGGTAATATCTTGAGAACTATAGAAATTTACATCGAAAACAATGAATGGTTCTAGAAAATATTTTCCACATGAAGGTAAAAATAATTAAAATCAAACTTTACCTATTGAAAAAACAATTTTATGTGATATTTCCAATTGTAGTTTCATAATAATAAATGAATATTTAGATAAAAGTGTCACCAAAATTAATATAGTAAAAATATTTCTATTATATTGATCATTATAGAAGATTTATAAAATATTACCCAATAAGACGTATCATAATTTATGAAATTTTTTATTTATAAATTAACAAATAATTTAATATTATGATTATTTTATTTATGTATAATAAATATAGATTTAATGATATAAAATATATATAAATGACATGAAATTTCATTTTAATCATTTTCGTTATTTTAAATGAACATGTTACTATAGAAATAAATATACATTTTAAAATTTAAAGGAAATTAAAAAACAATAAGGTTATACAAGATTGTGAATATTTGTCATTGAAAATATAGATATAAAATAATTTTTGAAGGAATTTATATAGAAATGAAGAATAGTTTCCAATATAATGTTTCATAATTATTCTTTACCATGTTGTATTTTCAGGATGCAAGTGATAAATCAAGGAAACAAATTTTGATTTTATAATTTTACATCACTAATGAAACAAAATTTCTAAATACTTGATAATAAATACTCTAATAAAAATAAAAGTACATATTTAGGAAGAAATATTATATCCAGTTGAAAAAAATGAGTGTATTTAACCCCTACCATAGACACATGATTGGTTGGTTTCCACCTGGAATTATATATTCTAAATGTTTCTATTTAATTAAACATTATCAATGCATTTATATGTATATATATATTCACTAGTATTTTTAATAATAACATATATCCTTTTATTTTTCATTTTACAATCATTATTTGTAAAAATTAACATTTTTATGATTATTATCATTTTTATTCTATAATTTATTTTGTAATAAGTATTTGTTAGCTTCTTTTTTCTCAGGTGATCATCAACTAAAAAATAAAATAAACAATACATTTAATTTTTTAATTGTTAATAAATTAAAATGGTCACTTAATGGATGTTATGGTGATGTCTTATAAAGATATGTCAAAATATCCATATAGTGAATTTGAATTCAATAAATTAATACAATTTATTAATGAATATAACCATTGTATTATATCATTCCAAAATAATGAAGATATAATAAATTAATCCCTACCACCAAATATTTTATTTCTTTTTCTATTCAATCCTGAAAAAAATATAACAACATTAATATAGTCTCTAGAGTATACCCAAAGAATCAAGAGATAAAATCTCTGTGAATAATAACATGTTATTTGATATATATAATATAACAACTATGTAAAAATAATAAATTTATAAATACCTTTTTATTTACATATATCTTATCTGAGAAGAGATGGAAATAATGAATATAGAAAAATTCTTATGGAGTTATTAATGATTTTGTTTAATGGTGGAATATAATCATATTGAACCTCTTGATATTGAATGACGTGATACTAATTATTGTGACTTGAGATTCCAAAACCTGGGAGATATTTTTAATAGATAATTTGTGTATCTTTAAAAGATGAAACCATTTGAATGTCGTGCTTTGTTGTGTATAGGAGAGAGTCCCTTTCAAATGCGTCCTTTACTATGTTTTAAAAAAGAATAATTACTTAATATGTAATGAAAATAATTTTAAATGGAAATAAGATCCAAAATAGAAATATAATAGTTATATATCATGAATTCCATAATCCACATTATTTGGTGTATTTTACTGATAATTGATTTGTTGATCCCATAATTTAATCTATTTATCTCATTTCTACTTTATAATTATAACATAATATTTCATGTGGAAGTATATTTTTTAGTCATAGATGAAAATAATAATATTATTTAATTCCTAAATGTTGATTCAAAATTTTAAATCCATTTAAATTTATTTAATTTATAAAATTGAGGAAAATAAGTTTAACTATGAGAAAAATAACATATAAAAACCGTATTATAGAATTAGTATTTTAAGTATAAAAATTTATTCATACTTATCCAATGAAAATTTAAAATAATTATATTGGTGTTAAATTATTCTATATGTATTTTGAATAAAAAAATAATTATTAAGGGTGAATAATTTTATTATGAAAAAGAATATTTTAACATAAAAAACCCTTCCTAGAAAAAATCATTTGTTTTAACTGTAAATAATTTTATCCTGAATTCTTTAAAATATTTTTTTTAATATATATATTATACTAGTTTTATAAATATATTTTTATTTTAATGAACCATTATTATTTAATTAAATCATATTTATAATGTAAACTATTTTATAATTTCAATCATATTAAAATACACATAAGATATATAATTTATTATTAAAATATGAAAATCATAAAATTAAAATTTCTAATTAAAATTAAATGAACAATTAATTCACATTATTAAATTCTCTAGGACCTTTTAAGATTATATATTTTGATAATTTTAAATATTATTACATTATAATTTTCTTAATTTCATAGGGACAAAATTTCCCATCATACAACTCTTTTAAAACAATACATTTAATCTAATAATGATAATTTCAATGAATGAACTAACACTATCTCTATTACCACTAATCCATAAGTCATGTGAAAAAAGTTTTTAAATATAGGATGAACTTAGAAACAATAGTAAAAGATATACATGGAAATTAATCCATTAGTTAATTTTAGAAAAATGAAAACCCATAATAGAAATTGATCTACTAATTATAGTATAATGAAATTTTTTATAAAACATTGTCCATGATAACCATTAGACAATATAGAAATACTATAAAGGTAATATGATTTTTTTTTGAGACATCATCATCATATCCATTGTTTTCAAAAAATTAACCTGAAATGGAATATCATTAAACTAGTTATACTGAATAATAATTTATAAAGTAAAAAAATAATTATCAAATGAATTAGAGATTTGTATCACATGATAAACCATAATAATATATAATTTAAGAGTACTATAACATCATAAAAAAATAAAACATTTATATTATTAAGAAAATTTTACCTTTTCCCCATAATTAAATTCATTTATAAATATATTAATATATTTTCATCGATAAATTTCATAATAATAAAATAAATATTCCCATATTAATTAGGATATTAAATTTTTTAAAACCCATGAATATAAATTATTATGAATTTATCTATTTATGGGTCACTTAATTCAATCAAAAAAATTAAAAACACTATTTTTACACTTTTTAATAAAAGTAAAAAACCATTAAAAACCATTAAAAGTTATATTTTTACAAAAAATTGAAAATAAATTAAAATATAGTTTTAAATAATGAAAAAATAATAATTCTATTACAGATAATAACATTATTAAAAAATATTTATGATCTTTTTTTGAGTAAAATGTTTTAATAATGGAGGATATATAATATTTTTTTAATGAAACATCCCATTATAACTTTAAGAAATATAATTATTTATGTCCAAGGTAAAGGTAATCATAAATGAAAAAAATAAAACTATATAAAAATAAATTAATAATAATATGTTGATGGGTTTTTAAGGAAATGAACAATAATATACTTCTGATGGATTATATCTTAATGAAATTTGGTGTTTAATGTATTATAGATGAATCATCACTATCATAATATATTTTGAAGTAACCACCATGTAGAAAGAAAATTATGTAATTTAATTATAATACCTAAAAATGTAAGAGGGAATATATCATTATAGGATCATTTCAAACAATAATTAAAATATAGAATAATGGATTTCATTAAGATAGATTACAACTCAATGACAGTATGTTGAGTTGAAAAATATTCTTATAAATTTTCTAACTTTTGAATTTAATATCCTTGGAAGAAAAAAAGAATACTATATTATAATAAAATTAATAACAATTTATTGATTGTATAATATATTATTGGGGTACTATATAAACTACATAAATGAAAATTCATTCATGATAAAATATATATCTCAATTGAGTGAAATGAGATGAAAAATACCTTGCCTCTTGTCTAAACATGACACATAAATAACTTAACATCCTAAATGGTAAATTTATAATAATTATGTAATTATTTAATTACATTTATGATAATTTCCATCTATTTATTATATTAATTAAAATGTTTTATTTCATTATAAAATTAGTTATGTTCACATTGGGCGTTTTATAGTTGTTCACTTCCAAATTAACATCAATGATTTTAATGTTGTCAAAGGTTCTATAGTTATATATTATATATAATATTAATATTGGAATATATTATATTTTTATACATTAAATAAACATTAATGACAGGAATTAAATTTTTTTCTTGAAATATGAAATATGTTATTGCATGGAGGTGGTAATCTGTACGTATGCAGGAGCGACATTTAAATTTTCCATCCAAAGAGAGGGAAATAATTTAAAATTTATATTACATTTCAATACAGATAACTATGTCATAAATATCACATTAATTCATTTAAACCATCCTTACAACCATCCATTTGAGGTGATAATTATAAATAAAATAAATTCATTTTTGTTGTAGTATGCACAAATCCATGAGTGAAATTTTAATTTTCCCAGTCGATATAAATGAAATAAGTTGCACAATTATTTTATATTATGGAATTGGTATAAATTAATTTATATATTTTTTATTCAATTAAATACATATTTTTATCCAACCATGATAGGTCATGATAAAAAAATTAAAAATTTCATTCTGAGGAGGTGTTAGTTTTCATGTTTGTAGAAAGGATATTTTCATTTACATAATAGATGGAATGGAATCGGATAACTATTTTTCTATAAATATATAATATTTTGATTATATAATTATAATAAATTCATTATTCAATGATAATTATATATATCCAGGAGGGGGATTAAGAATAATATAATTTGGACTGTTGCATCTTCCAAGGAAATATCCCTTTGGATTAGACATTATTTTTTTTGATTGGTATTAAATAAAGAAAAAAACTTCATGGAAATTAGGAATAGTGTTGGAGAGGGACTTGATGTTTTTTTTAAGATAACTATCTCATGTTGTTTCAAAAAAAGATAGGATGATGTGCCCATTTATAAATGAAGGGATATAAAATTTTATAAATATTTTTAATTATAAAACAAAATATAAGAATATTTAAGGGAATGTATGGGTCAAATTTGATATTAGAAAATTATATGTTGAAATACATTAAAAATTAATATTCAGACAAGTTTTTTTGTTTTTAACCATATCATCTTAGTCGGAAAACTATTGAAATTTTTTAACCCATAACATGATAATTATATCATACCAAGGTAACAATTCCTTAGTCCAACAGTGGAACATTCTTTATTAATTAATTCAAATATCCTGATTAAATTAATAAAAAATTTCTATAAAATGTAAAAATTAATTTGGAAAACATGTTTCTAAAAAAATTCAATTTAATGAATAAAAATAATTTTATTAAGTGTCATGTATAGTGTTGGTTGTCATGATGTTTATATTGTTATAATATTTAATTATGTGAAATTGAATGTAATAAAAATTTGAATGCAACCTTGTATATAAATCATTAATGAAATATATGAAAATATTTTATTATTAGAATAAAAAGCATAACATGGGTTCAAATAAGTTCAATATAGTTTTATTTGTTTAATTTAATATTTTAAATGGGGTTTTAATCATTAATTGTTTTCCCTATATTTATGGTTTAATAAATATTTATTAAAATCCAATATCCTGATAATTTAATAAAACTAACAGTATTTAAAAAAATTATTTTTTATTTAAAAGTTTTTGATTTCTGAAAAATCTCATCAAATCAACTTTAGATAATTTTACACACTCATATCATAAAAAAATCAAATTTTTCATAAATTCTATACATTATTGTAATAAAGTAAATCTAATATATGTGATCAAATTAGATGAAAAATAGTTTTATGGAAAATGAATTATTTTAGTATAAAATAAATTTATACTCATTACATGCATAATAACTACAATAAAATGAGATTAAATTAATTTAATAGAATATTTTAATAAAAATATATTTAAAATGATTCATTAATATTTTTTATTTAAATTAATAAGATAAATGTAAAATTTGAATATAAAAAGAAGTTTACTGCAATTAATAATATTTACCATAAACTGAATTTATATCAATTTGTATCAAATATATAATAAATGTAAGTATTATTATTTATTTTTTATTCAATACCATTAAATCTCATTTCAATCCATATTCATATGTGATTTTAAAATATAAAAAATATAATTCACTCTAAAGTAATTATTTTAAAAATCTTAGATTTTAATTTTATCTATTATAATAGAGTATATATTCCCTATGAATTAGTTAATAAATTTATTGTAATGATGTATTATATATATATATATTTCACAATTTAGTTACTCTAATTGATATCCTCAAACCAATGTACATGTTTTATTGGTTACCTAATCATATATTTTTGTTCATATAATCATGGTGATTTGTTTGGAATATGTTATTGAACAGAATATTCAAATAAAGGATAATAAAAACTAAAATATTATTGTAAAACATAAGAGATCATTTAATAAATTCATATTTATTTTTTATTATCATCTGAAATTCAAACAATAAATCCCTCATGATATCTACATATTATTTAAAGGTATGATAAAAAAATTTGTAATCAAAGGTGGTCCTTATTAAGCCTGAATCTTATAGTTATTTCCATGATTGTGAACATCAAACATTGTAATTTTTGATAAATCCACCCATATTGAACATTAGGAATGGTGTTTTCCTATGAATTACAAATTGATTCTATATTCTTGTATATCTCAGATAAATGAGTCTCATAAATAAGACATTAATCACTTTAAAATATTTATTCTCTTTTATTAATAGTTTTAAAAATATTGTATCTTTAATTTGTACCCATCTATTTAATGGATATAATATAATAATAAATTTTTAGTTACTTGATACTTCATAAAAACATATAATTTTACAAATTAATTAATATTATGTTGAATGATTGTATAAAAGACAATATAAACCACAGGAAAAAATAATCACAATAACCATATTTCCAATTCATATATATATATTGACCATATAATATGAAAATATATATCCACACATAAATTATTGAAATAATTTATCTCATTATTAAATTTAAGTTTAATTATTTTTAGACTAATTTTACTGTGTTTTATTTTTTCTATAGTTATTATCAATTGTAAAGTACTCAATTTAGATTATGATGATGATTATTTAGATCTTTTTGTACTATTATTTAAATTTTATTTTAGTGACTTTTTCCTTAATTTAATATCATTTTATTAAATCATTATTATTTTCCTTCTATAATATTGTTTTCCACAATAATGTAATATATAATTTTCTATTTTTATGTTGCATATAATTTAGGACAAACAACTAAAATGTTTATTTATATTAAAGTGATATTTCACTCCTCAAATATTTTGGTGACACATTCCTTCACAAATTTTTTATAAATTCCTCTCAATAATTATAATTCTTTTATGGTAATTCCTTATTATAGAAGTCATGTTTGTGTTACATAGTCTCTGATTTCAGTGCATATGATAAATCTATAATACATTTCTTCAAATTTAAGCATATAAATAGTAATGTACCTTGTAAATTATTGGTGGATGTACTAAGAGATGAAAAATATTTAAAAAGTGAAAAAAACCATGATGGGTATAATGTATCTTGGAATCAAATTTCCATTCAGCCGAACCCTGATAACCTTATTACATGGATATGTATAAAGGAGTACATTACCTCCAATATTAAAAATTATATCTCAATAAAAGTGATAATTATTTTTTTATAGTACATAATGTTTCATTTATATGATTAGGAACAGTTTAATCCTTCTCAATTTTTTTAAAATAAGATAATTTCATTAAATATTAACTTATAAAACATGATATATGTATATATATGTTATATATATATATTTAAAAAGGGCCTCATCTACTACTATATAGATTATAAAGTCTAAAATATATTATATCAAAAAATTAAAGGAGTATTCTATTTATCAAACATCATTTGAAATTTATTAATAAATTTTAATATATAATCTGACCTTTTAGTGGTCTTTTTTGATTAACAATCAATTTGAGGATGATAAGATGTATGAATAATTTTTTCAACAACAAATTATTATAGAATACTTCTATAAAAAGGTTATATGAACCTTATGTATCCATTAAGACTAATTGAAATCTTTACTCCATATTCATTTATAATTATAATAATCTTATCCTAGAAAGACGTGTGAAAAGAAATTATTCTTGAATTATACTCTAATGTTCCAAAATTGTTAGTTGATTCACTATAATAGAGATATTTTTTCCATCATATTTACAAGTAAGAAAAAGGAAAATATCTAGTGATTTCATCCGATTTTTATACATTTATATGTAATAATTTCTTCGTTACCTTAGACATATAGTGGTTTTCAATGAATTAATGATCAACCATAAATTTATATATATAGTCTAAAAGGTCCATTTTTATATATTCTAATAAAATTCATTGATTTTGATCTATATACACCATTACCCATCATGGGTTTATAGAGAAGTATAAATATTTTATCTAATATAAAATCTACATAATAAATTATATTATTTATGGGACTCAACTTCCATTCTTATGTCATATAGTGCTATTAATAACATAGGAATTTTTTTGAATATTCCATACATTTTTTATAGATATTTATCCTCTAACTAAACATCAGTTTTCATATCATAAATATATGGTCAAGTAGTAATTTTAGTAATATATTATTTCATCTATCCACTTTTTTCAAGTATATCCTTTGAATATACCAGTGTTTTTTCTCATCTTGTACTTATCATTTAAAAGGTTCTATAATATTCCATAATGAAAACATATCCCTCCTTAGATTCCATATTATGGTAGTAATATATTGAGTAGTCTAAATCTTTGAACAACTCTAACCATATCCATAGGAATATGTTAAAATCCATTTATTTGAATATATAATGTAATATCTTTAGATAAATATATAAGTCATACCTTTAATAATTGGATTAATACTACCAAATATTTTATACAGATATTAATTGAAATAAATCCATTCTGTGTAGTGTAGATATTTTTTCAAAAATTATTTAATTTAAATGAATCATATTTTAAAATAATGTCCTTTGGTAAGAGGAAACATCAAAACATTTTATTCCTTGAAAAAAATTTATAATTCCCACTCTATACTACAATGAAGTGTGAATAAAAGTGTATACACAAACGAATTATTATATCCTTGAATATTATTTACATTTATCTATGTAGGAAAACATTAATCACTTTAATGTAAATACAGATATTAGTTTTTAAAATAAGGATAATTTATTTCACAAAGGATCAATATAAATATAATACACAACATATTCTTTATATTCTTTCAAAATACTTTCCTGAAATATTTTTCAATAGCAATTTCACTGAAGGATCAATCAGTATATACTAATTTATAAATTCACAATGTTAAATGGATACTCATTGTAAGAAAAATTTAGACATTATAAACCAAGAATATAAATGATATTTTGAGAATTTATTTAGGATATTCCTCAATTTATATTCATATTATTCTTTATACTTAGGATATATGAAAATATCATAAATAAAATCTATAAGAAAACTAATTTAAACACTGAAGACAATGTTGATCAAATAGTTGAATATAATAAGGGTGTTATTAGGTATAAATATATTTAGAATGAAACAATAGTCCCATATCATGTAGAAAATGTTTTTCTATTTATATAATATTTCATCACCCTTATTTGATGATATCCTGATAAAATATTCACCTTTGAGTTATATTTTCACCAAAATATTGACAAACAATGTCACTAATACATGGTAACTGTTACTTTTTCTTGATCATGACCACATTATTCACCTGAAAATCATTTGTAAAGATGTATTAAATTTTCATACTTCTTGGAAAATATGACTGAATCGGCCAACATTGATGCACTTGGGTGAATAAATCCATTTTCATAAATACATGTTACTTTTATTTCAATTCTACTGGTTCAATGGGTTATATTATATTTAGAGTCATAGATATGTGTAAATACTAGTATTAGATTAGTTGAAAATTCAACACCAATTTTTATAGGTTAGATGACGAATATATTAGTTAATATAACAATTTATTAAATTATAAATAGAATAACATAAATATTTTGTTCCACCAAAACCATTTGACCCATGCATAAATGATTATTATGTATTAGGACCAATATTAGGGAATTAGTTTAAAATTATTCTTATAAAGATATTTTCACTGAGATTTTATCTGGATATTTGTTTTGGTATTTTTAAAAAGACTCTTATGTCCAAATAGTTTATATGAGATATATGTAGAGGGGGTATGATAATTTTAATATTATGTCAAACTCTATCAAGAGAATATTAACTCGATTTAAAGGAATTTTTTTCTGAATAGTTTTATTCCTAGAATATATTCATACTTTAGATGAAATTGTCTAACCATCATGTGTTCAAACAAAACAAAATATTGAATTTTTGTGGTAAGGATTAAATAATCATAGAAAGAAAAAATGTTTCAATATTAATATATAGAACAAATATGGAATAAAATATCATAATCTATATGGGGAATAAATATTGTATTAATGATTATTTTTTTAGTCAAAATCTACATTAGTGGTTGTTATTTCTTAATCTATTAATTGGTATCATAACTATACAAGTTTCTAATATTTATTGCTTTCATTCACCCAAAAATTAGTGTATTTATTTGAATAATTAAATATTTTATGAATTTTATGAATTTTATTTTCATTATTTTTTTTTTCATTATTTCAATCTATTATCGTAATGTTAATCTTATTATTCCGTTGGAAATTGTGTGTTTCATTTCATACATATCCACATATGATATATTCTCATTATCCTTTTATATTTTTTACTCACTGTTTCCTCAAACATTTTCAGTATATTTGATGATATATTTTCCATTATATAGAGTATATTTTCATTTTAATTCGAATGAAATAATATTTTCCATTCTTTATTACTATATACAGAACAATAACAAGAGTTTCAAATATATATTTACACTAAAAGAGAACACTGAACAATTTCTTCATAGTTATAAAATCATAATATGGTAAATTATTTTCAAATAAATTATATTTTAAAAAATTAATTGAATAATTTATATTTCTAGAAAAATAATTAATCCATTGGTATACAATTAAATTTTTATGAAATTTTCATTTTATGAAATAATCAATTCATCATCGTTCTCCTTTTAGTCGATGTGTTCTCCCTATATTTATGTGTGTAGAGTTATGGAAAAATATATAGTTATGTATATTTTATAAAATGAATTCCATTATATGAAGTTTTTTACTTCAGTTTCATTATGCTTTTTATCAGTTTCTATAAATTTTTCATTCAATTTAAAAATATTAAACTTAAAAATTACCATTCTATTTTCAATGAATTGATGTATACAACATATTTAATGCATTATATTCGTAGATTAAATTGTGGTTTAGTGATCATAAGTTCCAATATATGATGGTATTAATTAAGGAAAAATAGAATTTTTATCATTTTCATAACATCTCCACCCAACCCATTTTCATGGCCTATGTCATAGGTGTTACAGACCATAGGTCTCACCTCCATAAAAAATTATCTAGAAATAAATTACAAGGGTTTTACCTGATATTGTTTGACTATTATATATTTTTAAAACAAAAACATAATAAAAAAACATATTTAATTATTAAAGTGGTATAAAAATTATGACTTATGATAAAATAATAAGAAAAAAATATCATAGTACCATAAAACTGATAGTTGTGAGACCCAATAAAAACAAGGAATCTCCCTGAACAACAACACCAATGTTGAATCACCCAAAAAATATGAGTGAATTATAAAAATAGAAAACTAATCCCAAGGATGTTGAAAAATAATTCTCCACTAGATAAATAATATAAATTTACATAAAATATGTCTTGAATGAAAATATATGCATATGAACCAAAGTGTATATTTTGGGAGAGTATAATCATACCTAGTAAGATTTTTTTAAGAGGAAAACAAACAAATAAAATATGATATGAATACATAAGCTCATAGTGTAAAATCTAATTTAAATAAAATTGAGGAACAATAAAAAAATTTCCAATTTTAAAAAATTAAAATTCAAAACCATAAAAATATACCCATTAATACAATATTCACAACCAAAACACTTTCTATCCAATTATGTACAAATTCATACTGAATAATATACCTAATTCTCATGAGTAGTGATTCATCATTCCTAATGATGTCATGTATTGACAAAAAATCGTATGTATCTAGTCTAGAATCGAGTAACATGTCTATAGAACATGTTCCCAAATAGTAAAAATATTAATACACATCACCCATGTCTTCAAAGATCTCAAAAAAATTTATTCCACATAAATTCCTTAAACTGATAAAATTATTTATATTTATGAATAGAAAATATTTACTATGATAAAACAATACCATAACTTGAAATCATAACTCAAATAATGATATACAAACTATTCAATTCATAAATATTTTCCATCCATAAACCAATAGGTCCTTAAATTATAAAATCATCGAACATTTCCTTTTCATAATTCATTATTTTCATGAATAAAAAAATAAAATCATGTTCAATATTAATGGGATTGGAGTGATAATCATAATACCTACTATGATTGATTTCACAATGAATAGGTGATAGATAATTTTACTATAACACCCAAAATTTACTTCCAAAAACAACACAATCATCTATTAAGTTTTAATCTAATTTCTCATTATAAATAACCAAATTAGGAAAACATTGAAATTTATCTATTTAAAGGTAACGAGATTTTTTTTACAGTCGAAACCAACATTAAAATCCATTCCAAGATGATCACCCATGGAACCATAAATCCTTCCCCAAAATTGGTGTGAATTAGTGGTTCTGAAATGGATTTTACCATAATAATGGCCTATTGTTGTCCACCACTATTTGGTGTCTTCAATCAACCAATACATATAATATAAAATATTTTTAGATAATATGTCCTATGGAAAAAATTTATGTTGTTTAAGTATCATAATATTCTAGACCACTAATAGTGAGGTCTATTTGGTGGTATTCCACTTTTATACTCCCTAGGTTCCAAATAATAAACATTTCTATATTTCCTAGATATTTTGGTATCTATGTGTTGTATATAAACAAAAAGAAAATAATTCTTCAACCACTGTAACATGTTACTGTCTTTAATGAAGTAATAAATCTCAGAAAACACCAAATCCCTCCTCTAACCTCACCAAATCTCCCAAAGACCATTTAAATTAATATAAAGGATAATTTTATTAGGAAAATATGGAACATTCCTCACACATTTTTTTTACATTATCAACACCAATATGATTTCAATCCTTTAAAACCTTTAGATTTATGATGTATTAGATAATTTTGATCAATTTTTACATCATGTATTACACTTGTTACCATGTTTAAAATTTTATATCTCCATGATTACAAACCTCATGATCCAGTATAGTACATTTTCCTCACAATAGTTTTTATTTTATTTCCTGAATATGAATAAATGAATTAATATATATAGCATCGGAATTCTGATCGAATGGATCCCATCAAAGTTCGTGTTGAGAACCGGGATGACTCTTCCATAGTCTAGAAACATTAAAGGAATTATAAACCATACATAACAATGGTGGTAAATACAACCAATAGAAAAGATTGCCAATTTTTTCAACTATATCAAAAGGTTCAAAATATTGAGGGAAAAATTACTTTTATGCCCAAAATTGTTTTTCCTGCTCTTAGAGGGACATTCAAGACCACATAATCTCCCATAGAAGGTAAATGATGATTATTAGTAAAACAATTTGAATCTTCTTCTTTAATGAATTATTTTCCACATTATCTATATTTTTTTCAGTCATGTACATTACAAGGAATGTTCCCCGTAGTGATTTTCCCTATCCTCTAACCCACAAAGTTAATACCAAAAAGGATGAACATATAATGAATTTAATTGATCAAAATATTTCATGGTGTGATAAAATTTATTTTAGAAAAACTATATTAAAGGAAACAGATCTTGTCATGAGCCTCAGAAATTCATAAAAAATAGTCAGAGCATATATTCTATTGTATTATTAATTATTTCCTAATACACTGATGTTTGATGACAATTTTATATGGTCATGGTCAATCGGGTAGTTTATGTTTCTTGAATTTATAACCAAATATGATTTATGAAATAAATAACATTGTAAGATATTATTGAAATAGTTATTCATTTTAATTTTACTAAATGTATAAGTTTTCTAACTTGTCTACCATATTTAATTCATAAAATGGGATGATGTGTGTTGTATTTGAATATTGATCGACAATCACTAAAATTGAATTATGTTTTTTAATTTTTCCTAGTAAACATATTATTTAAATCAATAGAAATCAAATCCAACTTCTATATCAATATCAATAAATAATATAATATCCCATCTTTTCATTCAATCCTTAATTTTACATGCTGATAGGCTATAATTTCAAAACTAAATCAAGAAACATTTTATTAAAAAAAATTTGACCAAAAATGATTCGTTATATCCTTAAATATATTTTGGATACTTGAATTAAGTTCCCATTTTTATGAGTAATAATTAGAAATAAAATATTCTTGAAAAGAAATTAGGTTGATCTTTTGACTTTGAAAATGTAAAAAATATTTCCCTTTTAATTGGAATTTATCAACGGTCATCCCAGGAAAATGTTTTGACTTAATGTCAAGGAATAACATATATGATCTTTGATAATATAAAACATGTTCAACCATTTCATCTATAAAATTAATTGGGTATACTATTTCAATATGATTATTCTCAGTATATTACAATTGTGTAACTATAATAATACTAATTGATTTTCATTGATCATGAATTGTTTTGGTTAATTAATTATAAAAAATATATCTTATATATTATGAGGATGAATTTAATTTTATTTGTGTATATACCTAGATAAATTCTAAAATATATATATTTATTTTTCATCCATCAACATTATCTGTGGTTAAAATCCACAATGAGAAATTGTGATTGAATATTTTATAGTTTATGAACTTAGATAATTTCACACCAAATATATAATGACATCATGTTTTCAAATCATTAAAATCCAAAAGCAATTACAATTCATGTATTAGATGAATACTCCCATTAATTATAAATTATTAGGATTCATAATCTCTAACATGATATACATGGATGGGAACACAATTAATTTCATTTCTAGATGTGTCATAAAACACAACATAGAATGTTACAAGTTTTTACATAATTGGAATGAGCCTCAAAATAGCATTAAATTAATTTATAAAATGGATTTCAACCAATCATCACTATAGTGGAATAAAGTGACCATTAAAATTAAATACTTTATAGGAGTTTCAATTTACATTATTTCTTTCATAAGGCGATTATGGTGACCTAATAATCCCAAAATGATGAGTATCTCAATGAATTTGTTCAACAGTTTCCAAGAGACAACAACATCTATCTTCTCATGATACCGTGATACATGTTTTAGGGAAATGTAATTGGAATGAAAGTGAAGGTTGTGTACCTCAAAATCATATTTAGTGAATTTACTTGAAAACGTAATAATTATGAAAAATTCCTAAAACAGTCTATAAATATTCTTCTTGTACTTTCTGAGTTTGAAAACATGAAACTAGAATGTTATTAAAAAATACCACAATTAAATAATAAATATACAACTAAATGAAATTCTTAATAGATTACATGGAATGAACTGGTGTATTAATAAGGCCATTGGTTATGAAAAAAATTCATAATTATTGTAATGAATAAAATGTAAAATATTTATAATATCCTCATTCATAAAATGGAGTTAGTCATATATAGAGAATACATCAATTATGGTGAATGACAGGGCACCAATCGATTGATGAAAATGTCATAAATATGATTAAGTGGATATCTATTCCTTATAATAACCTAACTGAACTTATGAAAATAAAATATGTGTTTAATGGAATCATGTACCTTCTTTAAAAACATATATAGATAAACCCAAGGTTTTTTCTAATCTTATGAAATATTTACATTAAAATTTGTATAATTAGAATTAAAATTACAATATGGTTTCATTCAATAATATGGATGTGAGAAATTATTTAGTCCTTAAATTGGTAGAATATGATATTTCAATTCCATTATAGGTGGAAAACCATTTAAATATTTTGGAAACAAACTAGGATAGTGTTCTAAAAGGGTATGAAATTGTCTACTTTAAATACAAACATTTTTATCATAGTATTCCATATATTATTAGTATGAAATAGTTCCACCCCTTGGTGTTATGTTCCCTACTTTAATTGAATTATGATTCCAATTTACTTTTAAAAATGTAATACCTAATCCAAGGATATATATATATTACTTGTCATACATGAAAATCAATATGAGGTCTACTAAAAAATAACTGATGATCCATATGATTATTTAGAAGATATATATATTCCAAAATGAAAATTAAAAATAAATTATTGTTTATATATTATTATAGAGTATTGGAAAAAACATAATCCCACACCCAATCATTGTTCATGTGGTGTCTGTGTACTTATGATATATAGAATCACCTAAATTTATAATTCATTTAAATTAATGATATGTGAAGTAATAAAAGTGTTGAATTCACTTTTATCAAACATAACATGAATAACAATAGTGTTAGGTTGAATGGTACCTAATAAATTTTAATGTCTTGATTGGATTCCATGATCATTTAGTAAACACTATATGATTGTATACAACCTCCTAATTAATCATTTCTTCCCTGATGTGGTGGAATTATTTGAGGAGTAAGGTTGTCAGTTGAATGAAATTGGTGTCATAGGATCCATGGATGATATATATTTTTATGAGATCATATATATTATGTATAAGATGATGTATTCACAAGGGTTTTATTTTTAGAAACTTACATAGTAGTATTATAGAAATATTACTAATTATATACAATATTATTATAATTTACTCATTATTTTGTGGCAATATAAAATAATTCAACATATGCTATTGAAAACCATGTTGAAATAATTCATGAGAGATAAAATGGCTTGGAGGAATGTTAATTATTCTCGTGGATGGATTATATGATTCTAAATTTACTTTAATGTATGTTTCCTTCTTCCCATGGTTTCTATCTGTAGTTTTCCCACCTCTTCATGTGTAAAATACATAGGAAATAAAAATTAGCTCCCAGTAATATCCATTTTTTCCAATGTATCTATATTATCTATCTTCATATAATCAATAATGTAGTTCAGAAATATTTTATAATTAATTTATATTCATAGTTAAAACTCGATTATGTTAGATTTTAGGGATATTCTTGTAGTTACAAATGGATAAAAATGAACTCTGCTTATTAATATAGTTTTTCCTATTTTATTGATATACTATTTCTTGTGTATAAATATAGTTTTCCATCAATTTTTCCTAATGGTGAGTGAGTAGAATTATATATTAAACATTTTTTCAAATTTAATCCAGAGAATTACTTGGAAATTTTTTACAGATATTGATAAATCCATCAATTTGTGTGCATGATCTTATAAAATGTAGACTGAACAATTGAACTTTTGATCAATGGGGTCCCAATGAAATATTATATCATTTTATTATATTGACCCACATGTCTATCATTTCTTGTTTAGAATCCACCCAAAAGATTGGTTATGTGAAAAACTATCCCAAATTCTATAGTATACTGATACCCATGATAATTATAACAAATCCGGAAGGGCATTTTTGATCCCCATGGGAAAGAGAATAGCACATTGAATCATACAATAATAAAAAAGAAATTTTTTAATAGATAAAATTTAATGGTAAGATATACAATTTTATATTCTAACACCACACATAATGAAATTATAGATTCAAACTTCTAAAAAAATACCCAAAAAATAAATTATAAATGACATAACATCTATAAATTAAAGGATCAAAAAAATTTAATTGGTGAATCATTATCCATATGTCACCTTCATTACTCCATGTCCCATGAATCAAGCATAACCATCTCCTATAAGTGGTACTTTTCTTTTTCCTTGAACTGACATGAGTCAATCTATAAACACTTAAAAGAAAAGGTAGAATATGAGAAAATGAACCTCATTACATACACCAACATATTATGAAAACTATTCCATAACAATAAACTTTTTAAGAGTTCAATCTAAATAAAATAATTCATGTCATGGAATTTATGTATTTTCATCAAGACACGTCATCAAATAATAAAAAGGAAAAAATATCCAAACTAGACTAAATGAAAATTTTATTTACACATTTATATAAATATAATAGACCACAATAAAGAAGTTATATAATTTATTCCATGTATAACCAAGTAAATAAAAAAAATATTCTATGAAAATAATAATTTCAATACATTAATGTTTATAAATAGAATCCTGACACATCTAATTTTTCAACAAAAAATGATTGGTGTTAACTCTAGTGTCGTCAACTTATTTAGTGAAGCATTACGAGAAGTCAATATACACCCCATTAGAGGACCCACGACCGTAAATCTTCTGGAAAATGGTTTAGTTAGTTTTTCATCATCAATACATTTTTATGTTGTAATGTTCCAATAATTACTATCCTAATCAAACACTATAAACCTAAGTGGACATGTTATTCATTAAAAAAATAAATCAATAAGTGTAAAATCTATTATTTCAAATCATTTTATTATTCAAAGTTGAATCGCCAAATTTTTGTTTCAGCAATTGTTTTTATTTAAAAAAAATCACTGGTTATAATCTAATTGAGGCCCATTAAAATCATCATTCATTCTGAAATTAATTTCCAATGAACCAACATTAAATCATTTCATCAAATCCACATTCATGAAAATCCACCATTTTTCAATAAATCCTCCTAATATTATTAATTCCATCGAAATGGTGTGTATTTCATAATTCCACAACATTTATATATAAATCATAAAATAATAAAAAATATAGTATTTCAAATCAACTAGAAACTCATTTAAAATTAATCTTTAAATATGAGGTTCGAACTGAAGGATAAAACATTATGTTATTACCTTTCTTGAAAAACATGACCAAGTCAACACACGCAATGCGAACACTAATTTGAATGAAGATAATAAAGATAATGAAACCAATCCTATAATGAATATCCTTAAAAACTAAAATTATATAAATCAATATAATTATGATATATCAGACTATAAGATGGAAAAAATTGGTGATTAAGATAAACTACTTGAGAAGAGATTCACTAACCCGAATGGGATCATTCAAAATCATTGGAGATGTGATCCACCAAGAGATGGGGTTTGGGGATCAAAAATTACTTCATGAGAGAATCCAATGTCCAACTAATTTTATTAGGATCCAATGGGGGTTTTATGGAGTTAATTTGAGTTTCAGACATTCTTCATTAAATTTTCCAGGGTATTGAGAACTGCAAGCATGATTTTCTAGTTTGATTGCATGGTTAATATTAATAATATACCTAAAAAATTTGGGATTATATGTCATGTGAATTAGAATAATGGTTTTTCATGGCTATTGGTTCAACTAGTCTACAACCTTAAAAATATGTTAATCTAGGGGGTACAAGAATTGGTTGGGTGGTTGCATAAATCAGGAAATCCTTCCACCTATTCTAATGGATCTATATAGAACACAATATTTTCTTGGACAAAACACACATTTTACATTACCATTTTTCATCCAATAATATCCCCTTGGGTATCCAAAATAATAAAAATTTCACATGAAAATACATGATATAATCCTTAACAAAATTAGGATGAAAACAATGGTCAAGAAGTGCCTCCAAAAGAAATTGGGATGTCAAAACCTCAGTAATATAAAAAATCTTTGTACTAATAAATCTTGTAATGAATATTGGATATCAAAAAATATGTTTACACTACTCCTTCATTAGTTCCTCACTCTCTAATTCCTCATGAAAATCATTACCACACTGAAATTGAATATAGAACAAAGCTATTGCCTTCCACTGAGGATCCGTTGTCTCAAAATTTAAAATCCTGAATTAATGCTCAATGATGGATAAATCGAGAACAACATGAATATCATCCTTGCTCAAAAAAAGAAATGTAATGATAATTCATGTGATACGATACATGAAAAAAAAATTGTATTGAAGAAAAAAGTTGTAGGATGTCAAAATGGTTATCCCGTTTTCCATTTAGTCAACAATATGAAAAGGAGCGAGAAAAATCTGTCTGTGCTTTCTAATTTCCTCTATATATTGGTGAAAACACCATAGTGAAAATAAAAAAAATCACATAATCTATAATTTAAAACACCATTAGATATTTAAATTAATCAAAATTGGATTTTGTCAGCTATGTTACCTAACCATTCTCTAATGAATCAACTAAATCTTCATCATCATCTCATGGACCATAATCGATCTATCATAGGAATCTTCATGAATATTTGATGAACCAAATATAAATTTACACATATATCCATAAAAGGAATCACAATTAGTCATTTTAATATAATAATGGTAATATTTATTGAAAAAATGCATATAATAAAAAATAAGCCTCGAAAGATCAACCAAAATTCAAAAATGAAACATATATCATGTCCTTAAGAATCATTATAGTTTGATCTATTGCCCCGTAAGTCTATGAATTATATATCCTTATAAAATATACATAGGATACTATTTAATTTTAGATTCCACTCAAAATATTATATGTGAAATGGGTATCAATATTAGACACTATAATATATTCATGTTTTTGAAAACAGAAATTATATATCAGAAACTAACAACCCAAATCCATAAATTATTTTCTATATCGAAAGGGAATAACTTCATATGATTTATTATAAAATAAATTAATCGATATATTATATTCTACCCATTAGGGTATGTAACATAACAACCAAAATTTCTATAGACATCCTAGCCCTATTCCATGGTAGCACTAGATTCAGCTTATGAAAAATCAATGTACAATGGTGCTAGGATATGTCCTACTGGGAGGCATATGAATTAGAAACAAAGTCGGTTATGTCTCATCTCATACCTGGGGAAAATAATCTTTCACAAATATCATAGAAAATAATTGTGGTATAAGGATTCCTATACTATTGATAATTATTGAAATCCCCCACTACATAATTTCTCGAAATAAAATCTACAATCTTCCAGTTCTGGGAACATATAAATCTCATTGAATGGAAAAAAATATCACCAAATGTCTCCCCATTATATAATTATTTTCTAATTACATATAATTTATCATCTATAAAATTATCCAAATGAATAATTTAGAGATTTTTTGTGGTCAATTGATCACTTTCTAGAATAATATTGGAGTCATCCTCTTGGAATCCAAAATAAAATTGAGAAAACCAAGCCATTAGATTCCACTCATGTGATGATTACTTAACATCCTTGGTCAGATGTTTCTTTAACAACACATCAGTAATGTAATTAACATTACAATAAGTGTAGGTAATATCAAAATCAATGTACTTTAGGTACTGCAGCCTTCTCCCCTATTAGAGATTCAAATATTTTTTAGAGAATATATAACTCAAGGATTTATAGTCAAAATAAATGGTAATCTATTTTCCAAAAAACAAATTACAAAAAATTATAAGGACATGAATCATGGATAAATGCTAAATATGATGGGTTATATAGTTCTTATCATGCTACCTAAGATGATAGAACTATAAACTACTTGATGATCTCTCAACATAATGACACATTCTGACCTCGAATATGATGTGTCAAAAAATACAACATAGAACATTCTTGCATCTATAGGAATCAAAACTTGTATTGAAATGAACAATATATCTCAAATAATCAAAATAATTACCGAATTTCAAATACCACATTAAAATCAGTACTTTTCAAGTGAGAGATATAATTAGTGAATCCACAATCAAGAAATCCATTCCGATCCTATAGTATTAACCTACTAAACCTGGGAATCTCTTTATCTCAAAAAATAGAGTTGTTTCTCCAATGTTATAAAATATTTGTCAATATTTGGGTCAAATGAAAAAAAACATTCTATGAATTTTTTTTCAAATAACATAACATCATTAATTCATAAATTACATTTCCAATGATTCATGTAATATCGGTGATATTTCAAATCCTCCGAAACATCTTTAAAATTATGCACATTATCATTATCAATTTTGTAGTAATCTATTAGTTATCCCAATAATAATACCAATAATGAGTTGAGGTACTAATGTAATATACTCTTCATTAACTCCATGAAAACTACAACAGAACTTGTCTGACCCAAAGGATTAACAAGATAATCATAATTTTCACACTTACTCATGTAGGAGGTATTCCAAATTTCACATTATTTAGTTTTAAAATTGTAATATCTATATAAAAGATCTTATTTTAGAACAAATACAACCCTCTGAAATGATAAAAAAATCCTTAATATATGGAAATGTATAATTTTTCTTGATAGTTTGTTAATTGATATTATGATACTAAACTCAAATGTGATGTGTCCTATCAAACTTCATTAGAAAGTGAACATGAGTAGCCCATGTTGAAACACATATACATATATATATTTTCCCAAAAAGACCATCAAACTAAGATTTACACTTACTCAGTTGAGATGAATCCATATGGTAATAAGTAATAGACACTATCCAAGTACCCAATTCTTAATCAATAGAGAACACCAACTCTCATATCAGAGGAAATCCAACAAAACAAGATGGAAAAACATTGGGAATCTCAATGATAACTCAATGGATATCACCAGTCATGAAATAAATATTTAAGTAAAAACTAAACCCCAATATTACCAATCCAAAATATAGAAAATATTGTTCAGATACAATAATCCTTAGGCCCCATTATCTTAAGATAAATGACAAACCCCCACAGACATAGTAAAAAAGACCCACAAAAGATAATTGTCAATATGTGCTTTATGAGATAAAACCCAATCTATTATGTGACTAATTTCAAGTAGTTTTATACTGAGAACCAAAAAATTTCAATTAGGTTCTACATATTATTGAGATATAATAGAATAAGGGAAATATATACCATCCTCTCTCTTCATTCAAATGGGTGTAGAAATAACCATCACGTAAGACAAAATATCCATATGAATATTTAGTTGGCACTCTATATGACTCAATATAATACAGTGATATCAACTTGTTTCCTATATAGTATCCAATAATGATGATGATATAGTGATGGTACCTCTCAATAAAATTACCCCCGAATCATCTTCTTCAGGATACTATTCCACTACCCAAAGAAGTGTTGCTCCAGATTCCTTTGGTTATAACCCTTTAGTTATTGAAGGATTTTCTTGCACAAAAGAATATTTAAGATATAATAATTATGTGAAACTTCAAATATTACAAAAAATAATTAAATAATACATTTGACCTAGTAATCCACATGAACTATATATCTTTGGTGCCTCAGTGGAAACCCATTTTAATTTCCCATCATTTCCATAGAGAAATCAAGTCATTTGGCCTATTCCACACACTCATGGAGGTCTGGGTGACTATTTATAAAAAAAACATTAATGACATCAAAAATTATATTTCAATTAATGAAAACAACAAAACTAAATATACAAGAATAAGGAACTCCCATCAACACTGACATATCATCCATGATAAGCTCAACCATAAACATATTTTCTAGAATTTAATCATAAGATGTGAGTTTCAATATGAAACCCTAGAATTTGATATAATATTGAATCAAATTGTATAATATTACAGACATTATTTTATAATCCATCATGACTTATGGATTATATATACCAATATATGAATTATTGATTTCAAAATGTGCATTGGTTATATCCTTCTATTGGAGGTTGGGAAACTTCCTAGATTTCCCCAAGATCAATGATTATTGATAATTTTGATCGGTGAAAAAGTATATGCAGTCTTTATACTCAAATCATTGATGACTCTTTATTTTAACCATTAAATCCAAATATATAATACTAGGCCCCTTGGGATTGATAGTATAATATTCCCCATTTGTTGAATTAGGTGTTTCCTGTAACTCAAAAAGAAGTTAAATATTTTTCAATCAGTCCTCAACTCCTTGAGGTTTATTAGAACCACGGATTATAGGTGGCTTCTAGTGAAGAAAAATCATGAGATTTATTACATGATATATAAATTGGAGGTTATATGATTAAATTATGAATAGATTTAGTTATAGGTATCCATACCAATGTTCGGACAACATTCACCACGATCTCAATTTGATTATATTTCACTAGTGAATTTTACTACTGTGATTCACTTGCAAATTCCTTCTATGGCCTAGCCAAAATTCATCTTAGAGTAATGATGATAAAAAAACCCAACATTCAAAATTGATGTATAGGTAATGATACATATATAATCAACCCTAACAGAAACTACATGAATAAAATTCCTACAACAGAATATAACCATGGGATTCAACTAACAGAAATATAAGCAGGTAAATTAGTATAATTAGATCAAATTATTAATCAAATAATATTTTACAAAACATGTATGGTGTGTTAAGGCTTATTATGATATGATTTAGTGATGAACTCACTCTAAACTACCTCTTATTTCATGAAAATCCTACCCTCATATCTATTAGGAAAACAAAGACACCATACTAACATCTAGGATATAAGTTCATCCACTCTCTGATACAACTTTTTCATGATAGGTACCAGATACCCTATCACACTAGTGAGGAATCTATTTCTGGAATATCTTGAATTGAATTATAAATCCCCATGGGGTAGTGAGTAGCCCCAATAATCCAACAAGATTAAAAAATGAATGGGATTCCACCTAATCGCTGAATAGAAATGATAAACGTAATAATTCCAACACTTATTAAGGATAACGTACTAGAATAAAAAATAAAAACTCTACCCAAATAGTGTATCATCATGGACACAACATTTTCCAATGCACATGTCCGAAAATCCATATAATAGGTTGATCAAATCTAAACTTTTCACCTCCATCACTCGAAGTCCATTGAATTAAGCACACTAGAATCCAACAAGTGTCTATATCTCATTTATTTTATATTCAAAAAATATCAATAAATGATAAATACAGAAGGCTTGGTTTGAAAAAACAGTCATAGTAGGATTCCAACAATTATTACATAATAAATTTCATAAATATAAATAATTGTTTCATTAAATTTATATAAAATAAAGTATGGCATGGAATTTTAAATGTAACATCATAGGTAAATAAATAATATTACATTCTAATTTTTATAAATATTTGTGAATAAAATGTTAATACTAATTTAAAGGGAATTCTATGCTCGATGGCGTACCCAATACGCAACAATGAGTTTCTTTGAAATCTTACGTTGCAAACTAATAATATAATAATATTATAATAGTTAACGTCTAGCTATTGTAATGGAGGGAATGAACAAAAATAACTATAAAAGGATTACATATGTTTGTAAAATATTTTTACATCTATCCAATAAATTTTAGAGGCTTAAAATCCAAATGAATCCAATTTTAAAAATAAATACTCTAATATTTTTAAAAGATTGTTTTACCGCCTTTTGATGGAGAACCTTTTTTAAATCTAACTTTTGACAATTTTATAAGATTTATTTTTCAAAATAAAATTATTCTTTATTATTGGGATATTGAAATTTACTTTGGTTAAATTTTTGGTATGTCTCTGACAATGTTCATTCTTTTTAATGAATAGTGAAAAATATTGCATTTTACATCAAAACTGCTTTTTCATATAATTTAAATATATGGATAGATTATCTTTTTAATTGGTTTTAAATTTTAATTAGAATATATTTTTACAATTTAATTCATTGGTGGTCATTATAATTAATTTCACTTTGAAAATGGACATAAACAAGTGCCAATCATTTCATAGATATTATTTCCAAAAAAACCCGCTATTTGTTTTGAAAGCAAGAATTAACTATATGATTTATTAATGAAACTTCTATTTTTTTGAATTTTGTAAAATGGAAATCATTTATGAATTTGAAATATCAAATTTATCTTAGGGTTATTTTTTGGTATTTTTCTGATAATGATTTTTTTAATGAATAGTGAAAATATAGTTTTTAATTCAAAACTGCCTTTTCATCCAGTTTATTTATATATTTAGATTTTCTTTTTAATTGTTTTTAAAGTACAATTGAATTATTTTTTTTATCACTTAATGCAATGTTGTTCATTGGAAGAAATTTCACTTTTCAATTGGATGTAAAAATAAGTCAATCTTTTGATAAATTTTACTTCATAAAAACCCGTCTTTTTTTTTGACAATGGGATTTACTTTTAAATTAATTACTAAAATTTATGTGTTTTTAATTTTATGAAATGTATTCAATATTTTTAATCATAAGGTGAAAATTATGTAATTAAGAATCTTTTGTTTTTAGACATTATGAATAGTAATGATGGTAATTATCTTTAATTGTCGTGTTTAATTAGTAATCGGGTAATTAAGGGTAAGAAAATAATATCATAAAAATATAAAATGACACCAACATGTGTCCTATGATATTGGTGGTGTCATGGCCGACCATGGGATGCCCTGTACCAACCTTAGGACCCCATGTAATCACTTTAGTGTGATAGTGACCTTTTATCATATTTTTTTAATGAATGGAAAATGTAACCAAAGTATATAACACCTAAGTAAAATACTTTTAATTTTGTAAACATAAACGATATATTAGACTATAAATACTCATTTTAAAGATAAAAATATTTCATAAATCATGATATTTTTTTGATAATTTTTAGAAATTAAATAAATTATTTTATTTATGACACCGTCATGATGTAGTGATTACCTCATAAATGAACGATTTAAATAAAATGAGAAGATAGGGTGAAATATAAGTCATAAACTTGTCAAAAACCAATTGGATGGGTGGATTTAGAAACATTATCACCTTATCCTAGAAATATATCCTTTTGGGACCTTTAATATACGAAAATAATTTTATAATAAAGTCATATTTTATAACTTTCCAAGAGTACCTCTCCTCTTCTCTTATAAAAGGCCCCCACCTCTACCACCTTACACACACCTCACAAGACTTTGGCTCGGCCAACCCCTGCCCATTGCATCTATCCACATCCCTCTATTCATCATTTTTGCCTCAACGTTGGCAGAATTTTCTTCATGAAACCCTTTTGGTTTAAACCAAGAGGAGTTACCCGATTTAAAGGTAATGTCTTCACTTGGGTTTTTTTTGTTTTATTTTTCTTCTCCAACCCCATAAACTCCTTTTATTACTTTTTTTTGTAACAAAACCAGTATCTTAAAAATACTAGGATGTTGTTATAAGAATTATTCTAGCTAAAATTTCACACACCTCCGTCTAATGGTTAAAGAACATACTGTTTCTGTGGATGGCGAATTACTGCCTCACGAAACGATGATTGTTCAATATTATTTTAACACCTTCAAAGTGGCCATTAAGATGTCACTATATTTATATATGATATATAATATGTTAATTTTTTCCTTAAGCTTCTGTATTTTTCATTTATGGCATACCTTTATGGTTTCCATTATGGGTAAACGCGATATTTTTATTTTAGGAAGTGTGGACTACCGCCCCCTCAAAGTGATTTGATTCGTTAATTCCATATGTGGGACATATAAAATTTTGAATTAATGGAATTATATATGATATACTACTAGAATTATAATATAACTTTATATAATTATTATTTCATTCTATTGAATACAAAAAAAAAAGATATGAAAGTAGCGTTCATGCGTACGTACAACTTACCGGCTCCATGAACGGTACATTTCATTTCTTATCTCCAAATGTTTTGTACTATTATAAGTACATATATATAATGGATATATATTTAATATATTACATATAAATAACAGACATAATTCTGGAATTATAATATATATATCTCTCATTTTGTTTTAATTCCATTAATATGACAAAAAATGAAAGTAGCATTCATGCGTACGTACGGCCTACCATCTCCATGAACGGTGCTTTTAATTTTTTATCTCCAAATGTTATGGAATAGTATAAAATGAATATATACTGGATATATATGATATTTAAATCATTTATAATATTCTGGAGATGATGTACCTATAACTTCATGGAAAATTCTTTTCCAACTAGCTCAATTTTAACTCATGTACCGTACATCGACAAAAATGTCTGATATAAACTCACATTAATAACCAATTATTATAAAATTATAATAAGTGATATGAACTGAATAATAATCTTTAAATGATTTACTTAAGAAGTTATAAATTGACCAAAGTTTATTATTCAGGAATATAATGAAACGAACAAGGCAAGTCGGACCTGAGGTAAGGGATCCTACCCCTCTATTTCTTTTTTAAGTACACTCTTTTATGTCATACATTTTAAGCTCATATTTCATAAGATTGGGATGTTATTTTATATTACTCCTACTGTAATTTTTATTTTCATATGACGAGAGACCCTATTTTCTCCCATCAATCCATTTTGGATGTTTTGAGTGGCACCGTTAGGCTGCCGAATTTTCATAAGAGATCTAACCTCTCTCTTTCTTTTTAAGTACTCTCATTTAGGTCACTTATTTTAAGCTCCTATTTTTTATGTTTGGGGGTGTTATTTTATATTAATCTTGATGTAAATTTTATTTTATTATTATGAGAGACCCTATTTTATCCCATCAATCCATTTTTGGATGTTTTAAGTGGCGCCATTAGGCTGCCGAGTTTTTGTATGGGATTTTTCATCTCACTTTTAGTCCCGTGAGATTTATGCTACATTTGGCACCATTTTATTTGAGTGGTGTATGTACTACCCATTATTATACTCTTTCTGTAATATAATTTCATTTATGTGTATTTATATATTCATTGTATGACCATTCTTCAATGGGGTGTACGTTTCGAAAGTTACCCAAGTCGGTAAGAGAACCTTTCACCCTCCTCTTTTTAAAAGACTTTTTTTGTTATGTATTTTAATTAACATACTATAATTTTGGGATATGTTCTTCTATATCCTTATTGATGTAAATTTTATGTCCAAGTGATGAGATACCCTTTTTATCTCTCATAAACTCTATTTTATAAATTTGAAGTGACGCCATTAGGCTGTCGAATTTTTGCAAGAAAACTTCTTAACCAAAATTTTGATTCAATGGTATAAACTTGTACTCCTTGAATATGTCATTCTATGAATATGTGTGAATAACCTATGATTGTTTTACACTTAATAACCACTTATATTTGGTGTATTTTTTTCACACATAATTATGTAATTGATTTATCCTTAATCCAAGGATTCTGTCTTTTAATGGGACTTCGTCTCAATCTCCGTTCATTGAGGTATATTTTGTTTTATACACAACTTTCTTTTATACGGTGTATAAACCCCTTTGAAATTTATGCTTATTCAAAAGGAATCTTTTTTTTATAAGAAGCGTTTTACTAAACGACAAAAGGAATGTTTCTTTTTTGTACGTATGCAGCAACAACAACTTCTCTGCTATCGTGACCATTATTTGAGTTTCGGCTTCCTCTACAATCCATAACCTATCTTTTTTTTAAAATGAAAAAAATACCATGTATTAATTTTCTTTTATTTTGGTATTGAAAATGGTTTTCATAATGTTTTTATTATATCAATGTGTTGTATTGATATCGTGTGATTGAAATGTGGAAATGTTATGTTTCCTTTATGCATGTTTTATGTGATACGATTATGTTATGGTTCTTGGGCATTGTTATGAAGACGGGTGGTTCCGTGATAAAATAAGGGAGGGTGAGCCAGATATAGCTCTTCAATGCATTGGGTAACACAAAAGAGTTAAATGTTAAGGTTTCTCTGAAGAGATTTAGGGAAAATACTATGATGAGTATTGCAAACGTAACCAAGAGGGTTACTCCCTACGTAAGAATTTCATGAATGCCTCAAGTTATCTTTATGCGTTATGATTTCTATGTTTTATTCATGACTTGATGAGGTATGTTAAAGTTCTTATGTTTTATGAGTAAAGTATGATTTCATTGATTCTTATGTATACATGTACTCGTGTTTCCTTTCCATATTTTTATATCCCTTACTGAGCTTTTTATTCTCATCCCAAGTTTTTGAACTGTTTTACACAGGACTTAAAGATGAATAGGGTCAAGTATTGGATCAAGGAAAGACATGCTATCTAAAACATGGAACTAGACATGTTTCTTTTAACAGTATTTTTTATTTTTTTTTATTTATGGAAACATAGTAGAAGTGTGTACTTTGTAATCTTTTGAGATGTAATAGTTATGTCCTAATTCTCTAAAACTCTAAACCAGAAAAGATCCTCGATTTGAATTATTCATTTAATTCAATATTAAGTAAGGTTTAAGGCCGAGCCTTATAATTGGTATCAGAGGTCAGTTTAGATAACTTTAGTGGTTAGGGTATTCTCTAAGCATAAGTGACATTAACATAATGGCTAGGATTTTAGAAAGAGTCATAGTTTTTAGATAAAGTGAATGAGTAAGTATATCATAGTGTTTATCCTCCTCATTTGTACATGATAATTTTGTTGATATACTCACACTAACATTTCTGGTTTTAGTAAATGGATGGATCTAGTAGGAACCAATGTGACTATGGGTTTGGAGAAAACTGTGGTGGTTCTCTGATTAAGTGACCGAATTAAATGGGGGATTCAATAAGGAAACTCGTGGTTGTTCTATACCAACTATGAGGGAGTCATGATCAACCACTTGAACCTTGGTAAGTTCGGTAATTCATCATGTTCGAGATGACCAATCGATGTGGAAGTTCAGGTAATAATTACAAAGGTAACCATTAGGGTTTATATGATCATTACTTTTGAAGTAATTATGGGTTACTATACATTATGATGGAATATGAACGACATGAGATAAACTTGAGGTTAAATTATGTTATGGTTATTTTTGAAGATTTTATCTCTTTTTGGGGAATGTTTTAAGAATTATATATTTTTGGAAAAAGGACAACACGCAGACCGTGTGACAACCCGTCGCGACGGACAAAGCTGCAGGAATCAAACCCACAACCAAAGTGCGGCTGGTATTTATCGCCTACCACTGGACTACATGAAGTCTCTGGTTATTTTGAAAAATATTTTTTTTAGTTATATGATTTTATGATTCAAGATTAAGTTGATTTTGGGTTATCTATGGAAATTATTGACCTACCTTGGTGGATATGTGATTAGGTTAATTACTTTTCAGTATGAAACTTTAAGAGAAACTTATGTTATTTGGAGATAAATATTAATTTGTACCTTGGGATACTATGTGATTAAATCCTTCAAATATTTGGGTTTCAATCTTAGTTGGGTTTACCATGAAGAATTTTATGGATAGATGTTTATTGAATGGTCTTTGTTGAACTTTGGGTTTTGTTAGACAAATTTTGGAGATTAGGAGTAGTTTTTCTTTTTGTAAAAAAAATATTCGTTTTGGGTATTATCTGATATCATACTAAAATTTTTGGTTTGGTTTTGGTTGATATATAAAGACATGGGTAATATATTGTTCTTTTTTGTGGATTAGTGGATTCTCAAGAAGTTGATTATAGTACTCTTAATGCGAATGAGACTTCCTAAATACTCATCTTTTGGAGAAAATATGAGTTTGATTAAGTAATCTAGTAAAAGTTGGAAGTCTATGTGACAAGTAAGTATGTTTCATTATGATTTAGTTAAGATCAAAAATAAATTCCTCAATTAAGAGTAACTTAAAACAAAAATTTTGTCTGTTAAATTTTCCTACTGGGGAATCAATTACTGTTTAACCCATCACAAGTTTGTGATTTTCTTGTGGTTAACATTCTCCTAGACATGTTTACTATCACTCTCCATCAGAACATAACCCTTTTTTCCTCCATATCCATATTTTCATACTTGGAATCCTAGTATGGGATGAATCAGGTGACCTTTGTACTTCTCTCCCATTCTTTTAAAGTGATAGTTTTACTGACTCTTGTTCCGATGTGGGACTTTCAATGAAGTTTCCAAGCACAATTTTGAAATTGCGAGGACACAATTCCTAAAAGGGGGGAAGGATGTAACATCCCAGGTAAATAAATAATATTACATTCTAATTTTTATCAATATTTGTGAATAAAAGTTTAATACTACTTTAAATGGAATTTTATGCACGATGACGTACCCAATACGCAACAACGAGTTTCTTTGAAATCTTACGTTGCACACTAATAATATAATAATATTATAATAGCTAACGCCTAGCCATTGTAATGGAGGTAATGAACAAAAATAACTAAAAACGTTTTATATATGTTTGTCAAATAATTTTACATATATCCAATAAATGTTAGAGGCTTAACATCCAAATGAATCCAATTTTAAGAATAAATACTCTAATATTTTTAAATGATTATTTTACCGCTTTTTGATGGCGAACCTTTTTTAAATCTATCTTTTTAAAATTTTATAAGCTCTATTTTTCAAAATAAACTTATTCTTTATTATTGGGATATTGAAATTTAATTTGGTTAAATTTTTGGTATGTTTCTGAAAATGTTCATTCTTTTTAATGAATAGTGAAAAATATTGCATTTTACCTCAAAACTGTTTTTTCGTCTAATTTAAATATATGGATAGATTATATTTTTAATTGGAATTAAAGTTTAATTATAATATATTTTTACAATTTAATTCAATGGTGGTCATTATAATTAATTTCTCTTTGAAAATGGACATAAACAAGTACCACACATTTCATAGATACTGATTCCAAAAAACCCGCTATTTGTTTTGACAGCGGGAATTAACTATATGATTTATTAATGAAACTTCGATTTTTTGGAATTTGGTAAAATGGACATCATTTCTGAATTTGAAATATCAAATATATTTTATGGTTAATTTTTGGTATTTTTCGGATAATGTTTTTTTAATGAATAGTGAAAAATACAGTTTTTAATTCAAAACTGCCTTTTCATCCAATTTATTTATATATTTAGATTTTCATTTTAATTGTTTTTAAAGTATAATTGAATTTTTTTTATCACTTAATACAATGTTGTTCATTGGATGAAATTTCGATTTTCAATTGGATGTAAAAACAAGTCAATCTTTTGATACATTTTACTTCTTAAAAACCCGTCTTTTGTTTTGACTATGCGATTTACTTTTAAATTATTTACTACAATTTATGTGTTTTTAATTTGATGAAATTGATTCCATATTTGTAATCATAAGGTCCAAATTATGTAATTATGAATCTTTTGTTTTTGGACATTATGAATAGTAACGACAGTAATTATCTTTAATTATCGTGTTTAATTAGTAATCGGATAATTAAGGGTAAGAAAATAATATCATAAAAATATAAAATGACCCCAAAATGTGTCATAATTATATTGGTGGTGTGATGGACGACCATGAGATTCCTTGTTCCAACCTTCGGACCCCATGTAATCACTTTAGTGTGATAGTGACCTTTTATCATATTTTTTTAATGAAAGGAAAATGTAACCAAAGTATGTAACACCTAAGTAAACTAATTTTAATTTTGTATACATAAACGATCTCTTAGACTATAAATAGTCATTGTAAAGATAAAAAGATTTACTACATCATGATATTTGTTTTATAATTTTTAGACATTAAATAAATTATTTTATTTATGACACTGTCATGATACAATGATTACCTAATAAATGAACGATTTAAATAAAATGAGAAGATAGTGTGAAATCTAAGTCTTAAACATGCCAAAAACCTATTTTATTGGTGTATTTAGAAACCTTATCACCTTATCATCTATATATATCCTTTCTGGACCTTGAAAATACGAAAATCATTTTATAATAAAGTCATATTTTATAACTTTCCAAGAGTGCCCCTCCTCTTTTCTTATAAAAGGCCCCCACCTCTACCACCTTACACACACCTCTCAAGCCTTTGGATCGGCCAACCCCTGCCCATTTCATCTCTCCACATCCCTATATTCATCCTTTAAGCCTCACCATTGGCAGAATGATCTTCAAGAAACTCTTTTGGTTCAAACCAAGAGGAGTTACCCGATTTAAAGGTAATGTCTTCACTTGTGTTTTTTTGTTTTATTTTGCTTCTCCAACCCCCTAAAATCATTTTATTACTATTTTTTTTGTAACAAAACCAGTGTCTTAAATATTCTAGGATGTTTTTATAATAATTATTCAAGCTACACGTTCACACACCTCCATATAATGGTTAAAAAACATACTGTTTCTGTGGATGGCGAATTACTGCCTCACGAAACGATGATTGTTCAATATTATTTTAACACCTTCAAAGGTGGCCATTAATATGTCACTAAAATTATATATGATATATAATATTTTTATTTTTTCCTTAAGCTTCTGTATTTTCCATTTATGGAACACCTTTATGGTTTCTATTATGGGTAAACGTGATATCTTCATTTTAGGAAGTGTAGACTACCGCCCCCTCAAAGTGATTTGATTCGTTAATGCCATATCTGGGATGTATAAAGGATGGAATTAATGGTATTAAATATGATATCCTAATTTAATTATAATATACCTTTATATAATTATTATTTCATTCTATTGAATACAAAAAAAAATTAAATGAAAGTAGTGTTCGTGCGTACGTACGGCTTACCGTCTCCATGAACGGTACATTTCATTTCTTATCTCCAAATGTTATGTACTATTATAAGTATATATATATAATGGATATATATGTAATATATTGCATCTAAATGATTCATATAATTTTTTAATTATAATATATCTATATATCTCATTTTATTTTAATTCCATTAATATGACAAAAAATGAAAGTAGCGTTCATGAGTACGTACGGCCTACCGTCTCCATGAACGGTGCTTTTAATTTTTTATCTCCAAATGTTATAGATGGTATAAAATGAATATATACTGGATATATATGATATTTAAATCATTTATAATATTTTGGAGATGATTTAACAATAACATCCTGGAAAATTCTTTTCCAACAAGCTCAATTTTGACTCATGTACCGAACATCGACAAAAATGTCTGATATAAACTCACATTAATAACCAATTATTATAACCTTATAATAAGTGATATGAACTGAATAATAATATTTATAGGAGGTCCTTAATCAATTATAAATTGACCAATGTTTATTATTCAGGAATATAATGAAATGAACAAGGTAAGTCGGACTTGAGGTAAAGGATCCTACCCCCCTCTTAATTTTTAAGTACACTCTTTTATGTCATTCCTTTTAAGCTCATCTTTCTTATGATTGGTATGTTATTTTATATTAATCCTACTTTACTTTTTATTTCCATATGATGAGAGACCCTATTTTCTCTCATTAATCCATTTTGTAAGTTTTGAGTGGCGCTGTTAGGCAGCCGAATTTTCGTAAGAGATCTAACCTCTCTCTTTCTTATTAAGTACTCTCCTTTGTGTCAATTCTTTTAAGATCCTATTTGTTATGTTGGGGGATGTTATTTTATATTAATATTTCTTTAAATTTTATTTCAATATGATTATAGACCCTATTTGATCTCATCAATCCATTTTTGGAAGTTTTAAGTGGTGTCGTTTGGCTGCCGAGTTTTCGTAAGGGATTTTTCATCTCACTTTTAGTCCCGTAAGATTTATGCTACATTTTCCACCATTTCCTTTTAGTGGTGTATGTACTTCCAATTATTATACTCTTTGTGTAATATAATTTCATTTATGGGTATTTACATATTCATTGTATGACCCTTCTTCAATGGGGTGTACGTTTTGAAAGTTACCCAAGTCTGTAAGGGAACCTTTCACCCTCCTATTTTAAAAGACTTCTTTTGTTATGTATTTTAATTCACATACTATTATTTTGGGATATGTTATTATATATCCTTATTGATGTAAATTTTATGTCCAAGTGATGATATACCCTTTTTATCTCTCATCTACTATTTTTCTGAATATTGACATGATGCCGTTATGCTATCGAATTTTTTCAAGGGAACGTCTTAACCCAATTTTGATTCTTTGAGATAAACTTTTACTCCTTGAATATGTCGTTCTATGAATATGTGTGAATAACCTCTGATGGTTTTACACTTAATATCCACTTACATTTTGTGTATTCGTTTGTCACACAAAATTATGTAATTGATTTATCCTTAATCCAAGGATACCATCTTTGTATGGGACTTTGTCTCAATCTCCGTTCATTGAGGCATATTTGGTTTATACATAACTTTATTTTATACGGTGTATAAACCCCTTATAACTTTATGATTATTCAAAAGGAATATTTTTTTATAAGAAGCATTTTACTAAACGACAAAAGGATTGTTTATTTGTCGTACGTATGCGGCGACAAGGACATCTCCACCGCCGTGACCATTATTTGAGTTTTGGCTTCCTCTACAAGCCATAACCTAACTTTTCTTTAAAATGAAAAAAATACCATGTATTAATTTTCTTTTATTTTGGTATTGAAAATGGTTTTCATAATGTTTTTATTATATCAATGTGTTGTATTGATATCTTGTGATTGAAATGTGGAAATTTTATGTTTTCTTTATGCATGTTTTATGTGATACGATTATGTTATGGTTCTTGGGAATTGTTATTAAGATGGGTGGTTCTATGATAAACTAAGGGCGGGTAAGCTCGATATAGCTCTCTAATGCAATGGTTAACGCGAAGGAGTTAAACGTTAAGGTTTCTCCGAAGAGATTTAGGGAATATACTGTGATGGGTATTCCAAACGTAACCAAGCGAGTTACTCCCTATTTAAGAATGTTATGAATTCCTCAAGTTACCTTTATAACTTATGATTTCTTTGTTTTATTCATGATTTGATGAGGTATGTTAAAGTGCTTATGTTTTATGAGTAAAGTATGGTTTCATTGATTCTTATATATGCATGTAATCATGTTTCCTTTCCATATTTTTATATCCCTTACTGAGCTTTTTTTGCTCATCCCAAGTTTTTGAAATGTTTTACATAGGACTTAAAGATGAATAGGTTCAAGGATGGGATCAAGGAAAGACATTCTATCTAAAACATTGAAATATACATGTTTATTTTAAGAGTTTTGTTTATTTTTTTTATTTATGGAGTCTAATTAGAAGTGTCTACTTTGTAATATTTTGAGATGTAATAGTTATGTCCTCGTTCTCTAAAACCCTAAACATGAAAAGATCCTCAATATGAATTATTCATTTAATTTGATATTAAGTAAGGTTTAAGGCCGGGGCCTTATATTAAAATTTTCATGAAAACAAACATTCAAGTTAAAAATGTGGAAAATATAACAAAAAAATCATAAATGAACATTTTAGATAAAACCATTATTTAATTTTTTCAGGATGAATAAATTATTTATAAAATAAATGTAATTTATAGCCAAGACAAAAAATAATGAACCATGGTTATAATACATGGGTTAGATTAATATCTTGAAATAGGATAATCACCCTTCTCAATCAATATCTTCGATCAATATGGGTTTAAGCACTGAAATAATCACCCCATTAAGGGAGCTGTATTTTAAAATCAATATAGACATCAATAGGGAACCCATCATAAGAGATCATTCAAAAATTGGTTTAGTTAGTATTTTCATCATGAATCCATTTATAAGGAGTATGGTTTATTGTGTACATAGCCTATTCTCCCGTTAGCATCACAAGATCATATGTTATTAAATAAAACAAATATTTAAAAAATGTTAAAATAAATAATTTCAATTTATTTCATCATTAATTTTTATATTTCTCAATTTCATTTTCATCATTCCATTTCTTATCAAATCAAAATCATAAGTTTTTATAAAATTAAGGATCTTTCAAATCAACATTAATTTAAATATAATTTTCCAAATAATAGATATAAAATAATTTAATCAAATATCCATTTGACACAAGCCATCATTTTTCTTCAAAATTAACATAACAATTTCAATTACAATAAAATTAGATGTTTTCCCAATCCCATCACATTTTTAAATCAGTCATCACATCATCAAAAATCCAAATTTGTAAATCAACTAAAAACAAATTTAAGAGTAATGAAAGAATAATGTTATTCAATTTTATGAAAAATAAATATATAATCCACCTAAAATTAATCACATGATCAATTAAATTTTTCAAATGGGAAGAAAAATGAGAAAAGTGGTGATTGATATAATGAAATCAAACATAAAATCTAAATCCATCAAAATATAGATTATATACTAAATAAAAATATGATCTATCAATATATAATAATGATATAGTAGAATTCTTTTAGAAAATACATGAGAGGATATTACATTCCCGAAATGATAACAAATGAAATCAACGGTGCATTGATCCTCCAAGAGAAGGTGTTGGAAAAGTCAATATCAACTCTTGAGAGCCTCGAAAGGATAAGGATTCATATTAATGTTGATTAGGGATGTATAGTATGGACATGGGTTATAATGACATTTAATTGAAATATATGGAGAATTAATAACATTGAAAATGTTTTCTTGTTTGCATCATGTGGTTATTAGTTATCATAATCCTAAATCGTGCACCCTCACGGAACATCTATATGTGGTACATGGTTTGAATTCATGATTATTTTGAACATGTACCAAACATTTGAATGGGATGTATCAATGGTAGAATGGTTTATATGGATGGCCACATAGGTTAGACAATCGTTTCACCCCTTCCAGTGGATTAACATATGGTACACAATTTTTTGGGACAAATAGCACAGTCTTCTTTAACTGTGATGAAATAGTGCATAAGAAAATGCGCTTCCAAAATTTTCAAAATTTCATACATAAAAAAAATGATAAAATATGAGAAATAATTTATAGTTAAAATTTGTTTCAATAATTACCTAAAATAATGTGACAAAAAGACACAAGTGGATTATATTTTTGAAATATCAAATAATGATCTGCTTGTGGGGGTTGATCATTATTATTTCACTTATCAAATGGTAAAAAGATTTTAACAATTAAATGGAAAAGTTATAGGTTAACCTATCTCCTCTACTACTTCCACTCGCAAGGTTGTATTCCAACTTACCAGTTACATTTCTCTATATTTATTATAAAATATCACTTAATCATCAATCATTAGAAATGGATGGAATATAATATTAAAAATTGTCTAAATAAAAACACAATATGTCCAAAATTATAGAAATCATAATTTTTGTTATTAATTATTTAATCATAGTGGGAAGTATCCCTATTAATGAATTATATTATACTATTATTGGGAACTAACATGAGAGACTGTTGAGAGTGCACCATGATGTATTTTTGAATACATTTTACACCTGGAACATAGTGGTAAGATCAATTACACCATCGATATATAAGCTACATATTTTTAATTTTTTTCGCTTTATGTTTCAACATTTATTATATATATTTTACCATCCAATATGATAGATTGAGCAAGACTAATAACGTTTTTTATGATTTTAATGTTGATCCTCTTTTATTGAATGAAAATATAATATAAGATCTTAGAACAGTTCGAGAAAATAAAAAAGAACCCAAAGTTGAACAATATACCTATCTTTTTAAATAGTCGTGTAATTTTCCTCATTTATTATTCTCAAAGTGTTCCTAGTTGACCCTTATATGACCACACACCCATCATCTTGAATTCCCCCATCTTGAAATTAGATATTGAAGGCTTCATTAAAGTGTCTCAGCATCAGTGCTGGAAGAATCAGATCTATTCTCTTGTTGTTCATTGAATTTGTCTATATAGGAATCTCTAATAACTAGAATCATAATATTATCTATGAATGTTATTTTAGTAACATCCATAATATCTTGGTGCCTTTTTATCGTCAGGATAAATCATATTTGAATCTAGTATCCCAATGACCCTGTCATTCTGCTTGAAGGATGAACTAGTTTTTACAAAAAATGATTTCTCAACCACAAATAGTGTGAAAACTAGGGATTTAGTATATTTTTAATAGATAATTATTAATAATTAATTAACCAAAATATTATTTTAATAATACTGAAATGTTTTATAAATTACTGAAGAGTCAGATTTTAAGAATTTATTACCATTACAGTTACCTAAAGAATCCATCCCTTCTTATTAAATATATTTATCCACCTCTTGTTGGAGTTCTTCTTAATTCATTTGATATGTCCATTAATAAGATTGAGTTTTTTTTGTAAAGTATATCATTTTCCTATCTTATAGGTATCAGCGATGTGAATATTATCCTCATTGAAAAAAATAGCAGCCTAAGGATTCGTCTTGTTCTCAGATGTGGAGGCACATACACTTGGGTGCACACCCATCCAAGAAAAAACACCATGCGGATCTAACTTATACTCAACTTAGTTATCTGTAATTCCCAGTACATCCATACTTTTACAAGGATCTTTATGAATCCTTATATTGATACAATGGATGAGGATCATCATATTTCTCACCGGGTTCTGTTTTTCTCTCCTTTATAAACTTTCTATCATTAGGTACAAGAAAAAAAGATAAGTTGAAAACTATAGAGAACCTACAAGAAGATGAATCATGACCAATACAATTTAATTATTTGAATAATTTAGAATTTTTTACATACATTATCTTTTTATGAATAATATAATCATTAGTTTCAAGCATTACCTTGTCAACAAGAGTAGATCCTAGTTAAACCTCAACCAAGAACATGGAAAAGTGTCAATAACGAGCCACATCAGCATCCCTATCGATTTTAATCAGGATACCGATGGGCAAGAAAATATCAAACAATATTTTGGGATTCCAATGTATCCAATTTAACCCATAAATCCTTACCCACATTTGATTAGTAGTATTTCCAACATCCAAGGTATTGAATGTTTTATCAGATTCACGCAAATAAATAATCATAGGTTTGAGCGCTAGAGAACCCAATCCCTAGGCTCAGAACCCCAATTCTTCCTTTGGGAATAGAATCTAGATGTATCCACATCCTAGAGACATGCACATTTAGGTTGAAAAACCTGAAATCAATGAGATACTCTCCTTGAGTTCATCAATTTTCAAGGGGTGAGAACCATTAAGAAAATATAAATGAGCAATAATTGAGAACTCACCCAATTTGAGCCACTTTGAAGCTACTTAGAGGTCATCCTTGATATTCACAATAATCCATTTTCTTTTAATAGAAGCATTGAGAACTACATTGAATCTAGAAAAAAAGTTAACCAAGTTTACCTTGTCTGGAGCACCATGGATCTCTTGGTATTGATGTGTTGTAACAGTCTCATTAGATTTGCACGCCCCATCCCCTAATGTTGGTGTAGACACATCTTCCAACTGTATCTGAGAACCTCAAAGAACCAGTTGACCCATAGAATCCTTCTATAAAACCCCTATAATAGCTAGAGTCCACCCATCAGCTGCTCACTGAGATCCTTGCCTCAAAAAAAATATACTCAGTCGAAGGAACTACAATATATGAGACAACATATTCCTAATCCCCATCTTCAATTTTTTGAGAATCATTCCTCATGGACTCAACCCACTCAGATGAAAGTGCTTCCAAGACAACCACCTCTTCCTTATCCCCATATGAGGTACATGACACTAGAGAATGGATGAAGAAATATGGGACCATGATGAATTGGGTGAATCTCTAGCTTGCATCAAAATTAGAGAGACCATCCAGAGACCTCATCACATCTACTAATACCATTTTTAACATATATTCACCACCCATAATATATTTCCATGCATGAGTTTTCACATACAATAGGTGACATCTCTAGACACGAAATGTTGCTAATAATTTTAAAGGTATTTTCACAACATTGGTGGAAGATTCACTATTGATTAAACAATAAAACCATTTAAGATGAAAGAAACAACCAAACCAACTATATGGTTCATGAAATATAAAAATTATAACTCAAAATAGAGACCAATAAAAAATAAATTATAGTGGAAACAAAAAATAAAATCATGGTGACTAAAGAAAACCAAAGGATGATCAAATGCATTAACACCATTATAGAATAACTCCAACCACTCTATGAGTGATAATAAAGGATCCAAACACTATACTATGTATTTAGAATCATTATTCTACAATAGGGAAATAAGACACATTTTATTATCTTGTGTATTGAAAAAAACATCATCATATTAAACAAAGTGAATATATAGGTGGTGAGTAATCATACCCAATTGGTTATTCCAAAGAGGCTTCCAGACTTATGATAATAGGATAAAAACATGTTATATCACTTTTCAACAAATAATTTAAATCAAATACAGTTATATCAATATAGTTTACCAATTTAACAAAAAAATTGAGTGAAAATATTTATCCATTAATATGAGTTGGAAAAAAACCCAAATTCTTTCCACTCACACACAAATTCATGTAAAATATAAACCACAAACCACACCAGAAATTACTTCCCCCACACCAAGTCTTCACATTGTGACATACCATCATGTGCCTCTAGTTTGGAACTATGTGAAATTTTCATAAGAATATATCCTACCTAATGGAAATATAATCACAAACCACAATGATATTCCATGTTCACACAAAAATTCCTTTCACATAAATTCATTCGTTAATTCATTTTTCTTTTAGACAACATAATTTGTACTATTTCTAATGAAAAACAAAAATTTTAACATAAAAAAATAATTCATTTTGGTTTTATGAAAAAATTTAAATAATTAGGATTTCTAAAACATAAACTGAGTGGGTTATCCATTATAAAATCATCCAGTGTTTGCACTGAAAATCCAAGACAAGAATATGAGTAAACCTGATCCTTAGTTTCAATAGACAGTTTAAGAGATATAAATTCCACTTAAATATTATTATCAATTTATCCACTATAGGAACAAATAGAATTAGAATAAAAAATAAAAAAACCCATAATCAAATAGTATATTGTTATATATGGGAACAATATAATTTTACAGATAAAAAACCTATTAAAATATTAATGGAAAGGATATAGGAGTTTATTTTTTATAAAAAATGAATTTAAATACTTCACATGATGATCAATCAAGGATCCATAACTCCTACTCCAAATTTTTCATGAAAATCAGTTATAACAACCCTGGTTTTTATTTCATGCATATACCTGATTTATTACATAAAACCTTAACATGATACAATACCTAAGATCTAGAGGTCTAGTGTATTTGGTGCTATGTAAAATTACATGACAACTTAAAAAAAGATTAGAACATCTTATTGAAAACTTCCATTACATGACCACTGCATTCCCTCGTACATCACATTGCATGGGATAACCTGAGGACATGCATAAGAAAAGAGTGAGCTATAAAGCCCGGTAAGGAAATAAACATGGAATAACATGAGTAATACCATACATGTTAGAAAATAGTAATATCAATGGAGCAAAAGAGAAACATGAACATAAAGGCATTATGAATCATGATAATCATAACAAGGAAATGTGGAAACAACACATAATAAGGAATTAGCGGGAGCCAAGGCTCATTGCACATGGAGCATGAGTAAATCCTCACTGCACATGAAGCATAAGTAAAACTTTGTTTCACTTGAATTAGTATGAGTCAAAACCAATTGTACATGACCTATCATGATACTATACTTTATCCAATGCATTTAAGTGCTATCAGAGCACACCATTCGAAAACATTTCATTTCATGCATAAGTGTGCCACATGGATCATATAACTAAGAATCAATAAACATTATAAGTTATTCCATAATTATTTAATGTTGAATAAATAAATAAAAGTACAATTAAATATGTATATGTGCATAAAAGGTGAATATAATTGATAGAGACATGGGTATGTTATTCACTATACATTGATCATGGCTTGGAAAAACGCAGTACAATTTCAGTAGCATAACGACATGACATAAGGATTCACGAAAATAGTTGAAGAGATTGAAAATGGTTTCTCCTAATATGTACATGAAATATAAAGAAAGTGGGTTATATGGATACCATCCCATCAAATGTAATGGAATTTAGATGCATAATAAAAAAGAATTATTGGATGTAAAAGAGGAGAGATAAATCCCTCAAGGAGTTTCATCATGTTAACAGGTGTACATGGGATTCATCAATGAGAGATAAAGGGGTCTCCCATTATCCAAACACAAAGAGGATAGTATGGGGGAGGTTAGAAATCATTCCCCAACATTTTTAATTGAAAACAAAAGGGAATAACAACTTAAAAAAATTAGACAAAAATGTGAAAGAAGAAATCCCTAACCTAGAAGTGTGATCCCAATGGATTGGGAGAGGCTTGAGAGAGGCTACGTGGGAGTTTTGTGCTCATTGGGAGGATTCTACAGAGAGGAGGGAAGGTGTTGGGTGATCTCCAATGTCTTTGAGTGAAGAGGAAGTGGAAGTTTGGGTGGGTTTATATAGGAAAGGAGTGGGAATTCATTATTATTTAGGTTTGGGACACCTCATATTAAACTAATCAATACCAAAAACCAGCCCAGGGTTTTTGCACATGGTTTTTTCCAAAATGGAGTATAGAACAGTATTTTATAGGGCCAATGACCGAACTTTTTAATATAACATGCTTTCTTATGTGGAGGTGAGTAACACTCTCAAGGAAAACAATTTAAAAAGGAAAAAATGTTTTATAAGTCTTGGAGGGTCCACAAAAGCAATGTAAAATAAATCTAAAAAATATAAAAACACATTATTTTAATGATAAAACATATATTGGATGAACATAAGGTTTATAGTATTTTATTACCTCACTACTGTGTCATTATGATGTCATAAAACACATTATATTTTTAAAAGTTCATTCATTTTTACCCAAATATTTTACTGTCTTAGAAAATTAAGAAAAATTCAATATTGGATAATTTCGACATCCTGATTCCAAAAATAATATACCTTTTATCTGAATAATTTTATAAATATTAGAATTATTACTTTTAAAATAAAACTGACATGTACAGAAAATTAATGGGTTTTGACAAAAACTATTTTCAAAAAGTAATAAAATTTACAATTTCATTCATAAAATTATTTGATCATTTATATTTAATAAAAAGTAATTTGATAATATTATTTTATTGAAATATTATTTAATTCATGAATCCATTAATTCATCAAAATATATTTCTTAGTTGAATATTAACTAAAAACACTATTTGCGCTTTAAATACTATTTACGAAGTGACAAAAATAAAATGAATGTATATTCATTATTATATAAAAAAATAATGCACATAATCATAGTGCTATGGTCATGTAATATAACCCATTATAACAACCACATAAGATTGACGAGTAAGGTGTGAGATGGTGACAAAGTCTTGGGGTGGCTTAGATAACATCACTCGAGTGGTAATCTCTATTAACTTACACTTCTCCCATAGTTGGTTCCTCTCAAAATTAATTTTTTCAACCATGGATTGGGCTTGGTAAAGAACAAAGCCTAATGAATCCACCTCCATTCCGAGCTTCGAAAAATGGGCTTCGTATGGGGAAAGTCTACTGGATGAGCCTATCTCTTCCATTTCCTTTGAAAATTGGATTTGTTAAAGCCCTATATTTCTAATAATCATTTGATTACTGTTCAGCCACTATAATACCAATGATAAAAATTCATAATGGTATTTTAAAATCCAAAAACATAAAACCAATGAATTACACATTTTAGATAACCATAATAAGTCATTTAATTAGATCAAGAGGAATATTCATTAATAAATGTTTTCTCCTTACACTCTTCCCCCCTTAAGAAATTTCCCCCATGAAATTTCCTTTTCCCACACTAAAATAGAGGTGGGTATCTCTACTTCATCATTTCCTCTGATTCCCACGTTGTTTCTTCAAACATGTGGTTTTTCATCAACTCCTTGATATGGGGCATTGTTTTATTTCGTAGAACATTTTCTCTACAATCTATGATATTAACTGGTTTCTCCTCGTAAGAAGGATCATCCTCTAGCTATACTGCCTCAAAAGAGAGTACATGTGAAGGTTCTGGTATGTACTTCCTTAAAATGGGTAAATGAAAGACACTACATTCTTTGTCCATGGTAGGTGGATGTGCTAGTCAATAGGCCACATCCCAAACAAGGTCAAGACTCTCGAAGGGGATAATGTACCAAGGACTAAACTCCCCTTTCTTTCCAAACCTCATGACTTTCTTCCCTAGAGACATACGTAGAAATACCATGTATCCAACTTTAAACTCATGGTATCATCGATGGTTATCTGCATAACTCTTCGGTCGACTCTAGGCTCCCTTGATATGCTGCTGAATGGTTTTTACCTTCTCCGCCTTTTCTTCGACCATTTCTGGTCCCAACAGTATACGCTAACCGAATTCATCCCAACATGCCCGTGTTCTACACCTCATCCCATATAAGGCTTCATAAGATTCCATTCGGATGCTCGAGTGGAAACTATTATTGTAGGATAATTCAACAAGAGGAAGATGTTGATCCCATCCTCATTTGTAGTCCATTGAGCACGCTCCCAAAATTTCCTCAAGTTTTTGGATAGTCAGGTCGGATTGGACATCAGGTTGAGTATGATATATTGTACTAATGTTCAGCTCAGTATCTAGAGCATGTTGAAGACTCTTCCAAAAAAAAGTGGTGAATCTTGAATCTCGACTGGATACAATAGATAGTGGTAGTCCATGCAGCCTTACCACTTCCCTAATATATATCCGTGCCAACAGATCCAATGAGAAATCGTCCCGAATTGTAATGATGTGTGTGGACTTTTAAGACGATCCGAAACAAACCGGATTACATTGTTACATTATTATGTCTTCAGAAGTCTGGTGACAAAGTCCATGGTGATGTTTTCCTATTTCCATGTTAGTATGGGCAATGGTTTCATCATCCCTTTAGATTTCTGCCTCTCTTCCTTCACTTTCTGACACACCAGGCACTTTGATGTATACTCAGCGATATTCTTATTCATAATATCCCACATATAATGCTCTCAGAGATCTCGATACATCTTTGTGTATCCAGGGTGAATTGAGAAATTTGAACTATGTGCATCATCTAAAAGAACTATCTTCAGCTCCGGACATGATGGAACACATTGTATTTTTTCAAATCTCACAATTCCTTCTTCATTAACATTGAAATCCCAGGATTTCCCTTTTCTGATATCCTCCACTCTCTTCTGAATTTCGACATCATCATTTTGAGCATCTTTTACCCTTTTCAAAAGAGATGGTTGATAAATCATTTGTGAAAGGATTGATAATGTTCCCTTCTATATGATTCCCATGTACATCTTCATAAAGTCTATAAAGATTGGATCCTTCTAAATTCTCATAAATGATAGAATTTCTTGGTCCTTTCAGCATAGAGCATCTGCCACCTTGTTCTCCTTCCCCTGGTGGTAATGGATTGAGCAGTCATAGTCTTTGATAAGCTCTAACCATATTATTTGGCACATATTCAACTCATTCTGTGCGAATACATACTTGATGATTTTGTGGTCCGTATATATTTCTCACTTCTCCCCAAAAAGATAATGATGCCATATCATTAAAGTGAAGGTCACTACAACCCACTCAAAATCACGTGTTGGATAATTCTTCTCAGGAATTTTCAATTTCCTTGTAGCATAAACAATGACTTTGTCATTTTTCATCAACACACAGCCCATGCCCTTCTTCGAAGCATCACTGAATACCACGAAATTTTTTCCACTTGTGGGTAAAGTGAGCATGGGAACAATGATAAGACTCCTTTTTAACTCCTTGAAAAATTCTTTCCATTCATCACTCCATGCAATATTTACTCCCTTCTGATTTAGCTTGGTAAGAGGGTTGGACAATCATGAGAAATTTCTCACAAATCGTCGATAATATCCAGCTAACACCAAGAAGCTACGGATATCTGTTACCGATGTTGGCCTCATCCATCCCTCAATAGCATCAGTTTTGTAGGGATCCATAGATATCCCATTTCTTGTGATGATATGGCCCAATAATGAGAGCTCCATCACAATGAACTCACACTTGTTATGCCTTGCATAGAGATTCTCCATTCGCAAGGTCTCTAGTACAGTTCTTTGATCCTCTTCACGATCCTCCTAATTTGGGAGTATATCAGAATATCAACTATAAATACTACCACAAATTTGTCGAGGTAATCCTTAATGACTCTATTAATCAAGTCCATGAAGGTTGTTGGAGAATTATTGAGTCCGAAAGGCATTACTATGAATTCATAGTGCTCGTATCTTGTACGAAAAAAAGTCTTGGGTATATCTTCCTTCTTCACCCTTACTTGATAAAATCCCGACCTTTAATCCACCTTGGAGAAGTATTGTTCTCAACACAGCTGATCGAACAAGTCATTAATTCATGAGAGAGGATACTTGTTCTTTATCATGATTTTGTTAATCCCACAATAATCAATGCAGAGGTGCATTGACCCATCATTCTTCTTGACGAAGAGGACTGGTGCACCCCATGGTGAAGCACCTGGGCTTATAAACCCTTTATCTAGATTCTCCTATAGTTGTTTCATCAGCTCCTCAAGCTCCACACCAGTCATTCTATACGGAGTCTTGGATATTGGAAACCCCCCAAGTATAAGATCAATTGTGTATTAAAAATCCCTTCTAGGAGGAAGTCTAGGAAATTTCTTAGGAAACACTTCAGAATATTCCTTCACAATAAGAATGTTTTCAAGGATGGTTGCCTCCATACTCCAAATCCATTTCTTTCCATTTTTACAATATCAATTTTAAGGTGATGTGGGTACCATTACAAATTACCATTCAGAAGTCAAACCCATCCCAAAATCCACATTATAAATTTAAAATATACCAAAAAATCCACATTCAAAATTCAAAATTGAAATCAGTATCACACTTCGAGCCATGAACGTTGCGCAAAAAAGGCCCCATGCTGCTGATGCCATCAGCATCACCACTGCTGTGGATTTTAACACCATCATCACCAGAATCATTACACCATGACAGTAACACCAAAAAATCACTGAAGTCATCCTGAGGTTGCATCAATGCATCAACACTATCGAATATCCATTGTGAAACCAAAACCTACCCCATCACCGCATTATCACATCGCTAGAAAGACATCGCCTTCGACATCACTGTACAATCAACACAAAGAAAAACTATATAAGACCATCACTAGAGAAATAAGTCCGACAAGATCACCATTATGCCGATACTCTAACTCATGACCCAATTCACCATCAAGAATACCTCGCATATCCGCCTCGGATAGAGAGGTGTTGTTTTGAATAAATGAGTAGAGCAACGAGCAGACAGAGACTAGACATAATATCAGTGAGACTCACAAGAAATTTCCATTTATAGGAGACAAAATCTATGGTAACGAACAGAGAAACTACCATAAAATAAAATGCTATCAAGGAAAAAACCTCCATCAAAGAAGAAACAGGTTGAAACAAATGGGAATCTAGTGGGAAGAAACCCTAAAATAAAATAAAAGAAGACACCAGAAGAACCACAACCGCCAAACCATTAATCCAGAAACCTCTAACTAATCATCGCTCTAGATCTAACCTGTAGAGGAGAAATTAGAAATGAGGTCATAGAAAGGTTGCGGTGACCAGGTAATAAAAGACATCACCTTCATCAGAGCGAAATAGAAGAATGGGGACAGAAGCAGACCAACAGTGGGAATGAGAGAGTCGGGAGAGAAAGGGATTCATCGGAATTCACCGAGAAAGGGGACGATAGAGAAGAGGAGGAAAGTCAGAGAGATCTCTCACCATGAGTGGCAAAAAGAGGGAGAGATCAGCGGTGTTGGGGAAAACCCAAGCATGAGAAGATGGTTGCCTCTTTAGACTCAATCATCTGAGCCATACATGCATGTTCATAGGGTAGTAATATCCATGCTTGAGATGATGGAGCTAATAAAGATTCATCTTCCTCCATTCACTTGTATAGACATGGGGGTCGATTCTCCACATGGAGAGTGATTTCCCTATCACATCAATTTATGTTGGCTCTATATAAGGAAAGCCAATCCATGCCATGAATTGCATAAAATTCCACCAGAGGAAGTATGACGATGTTCACCTAGAAATTAAATCCACATATTATGATAGGGGAGGAGTTATATTCATGGGATGTAATGATTTCCCCATTTTTTTACTCACTGGCATCTTTACTTTCATTATTTGTGGTGGGGCTGGGATTGTTCTACTAAACTTTCAAGATATAAAAGAATGGGTAGAACCATGAACGATAACCCTTCCTTTCAATTTTTGATTCTGGTTCAACCTTATTTGAAATAGTCATGGGATGAGTACTTTAAACTATTAAACACATAAAGGGTAATCCTAAGTAAAATATGGATAACTTATAAATTACTTTAATTTCCTTAACTAATGAATCTATAGGCTTTAATCTATGTTATCCATGATCTACATTATAACATATATTATTAGAGGAATTTTTTAAATTTAATTTATAAAGGTTCATACTAAGGATTTGAATTTACCAAAGAATATCCCCCGGGAGTGTTGTAACCAAGAGTGCAACAAGGCTCATTATCGTGGATCAGTTCCCATTCGAGTCTAGCTCAAAGCGGTGTTTTCGGGTTTTACCCCTTGGATATATTTGTGCCAAACTCGCCTCTTCCTGCTCGTATCCAGAGAGGGGTGTATTTTATTGATAAAACACTTAATCAATACTCACTAATACATAGGGTTGTTTTATTATATGTATTCTTGTCTCTAATTCTTCCCTAGGGTTTTCTAATTCAAATCCCAAAAATAACTAAACCACTCCTCTAATACCAACTATAATAACCCTGCTTTATATTTCATTCTTAAACATGATTTATTACATAAAACCTTCACTTGATACAACATGGAATATTGAGATTTATAGTGTCTTTGGGGATAGGAAGATTAAATAAAAACATAAAACATGGAACACATCATCTTATTGAAAACACATTTTACATTACCACAACATTCCCTTGTACTTAGCATTGCTTGGGATAACCTAAGGAAATGCATAAGAAAATGGTGAGATATAAACCCCAATAAGGGAATACACATGGAATAACATGAGGAATATAATACATGTTAGAAAATAGTCATATCATGGGATCACAAGAGAAACCTGAACATAAATTCATGATAAAGCAAGATAATCGTAACATGGAAATGTGGCAACTACACTTAACATGGAATTAGAATAAGCCATGGCTCATTGCATATAGATCCTGGTTAAACCATCATTGGACATTAAGTATGAGTAAAACCACATCACACTTGAATTATCATTAGTCAACACCAATTTCACATGACGTATCATGATACTATACTTTACCTAATGCATTGGAGTGATATCAGGGCGCACCCTTCAAAAACATTTCATTTCATGCATAAGTGTCCCACATGGATCATATAACTTGGAATCAATCAACATAATAAGTTATTCCATGAATAAGTAATGTGGAATAGAAACATGAAAGTACCATTGAATATGTATATGTGTATAAAGTTCAATACCCTTGATAGAGACATGGGTATGGTATTTACTACACAATGATCTTGGCTTGGAAAAACATGGTGCAATTTCGACAGCATAATGACATAAGGATTAATGAAAATAGTGGATGAGAAAGAAAAGGGTATCTCATAATATGTACATGAAATGTAAATTAATGGGGTCATATGGATACATTTCCCTACAAACATAATAGAATTTTGTTGCATAATACAAAAGAATTACTTGGATGTAAAAGAGGAGAGAGAAATCCCTCATGGAATTTCGGCATAGTAAAGAGTGTACATGGGTGGATTTAATAAGAGTGAAAGGGGTATCCCATAATCAAAAAATATAGAGGATACTATTGGGTATGTGTGAAATAATACACCAATATTTGTAATTGAAAATAAAAGGGCATAATAACTTAATGAAAATTAGTCAAAAATGAGAAAGGAAGAAGTCCCTTACATGGAAGTGTGATCCCAAAGGCTTAGGAGAGGCTTGAAAGAGTATTCATGGGAGATTAGGGCACCTTGGGAGGATTATATATAAATGAGGGCTGTAGTTGGTTGAATTCCAATGGCTTTTGGTGAAGAGGAAGTGGGAGCATTGGCGGGATTATATAGGAAAGGAGTGGGAATTCATTATTATTTAGGTCTGGGACACCTCACATTAAACTAATCAATAACACAAACCCACCCACTGTTTTTTCCAAAGGGGAGTGGAAAATAATATTTCATAAGGCCAATGGCTGAACTTCTTAAAATAATTGGGTTTCGTATGTGGAGGTGAGTCACACTCTCAATGAAAACAATTTAAAAAGACCAAATGTTTTATAAGTCTTGGAGGGTCCACGAAAGCTTTGTAAAATAAATAAAAACAAATCTAAAATCACATTACTTTAATTATAAAACATATATTGGCCATGAATAATGATTATAGTATTTTATTACATCACTATTGGTCCATTATGATGTCGTAAAACATATTATATATTTAAACAGAATTAAATTTTTACCCAAAAATTCCACTGTCTTAGAAAATTATGAAAAAATTACCATTGGATAATTTAGATGTCCTGATTCCTAAAATAACAATAATTTTGTATAAATAATTTTATAAATATGTGAATGTTTACTTTTAAAATAAAAACAGACATTTACCAAAAATTCATGGGGTTTAACGAAAACAATTTTCCAGCATTCAAAAAAAATTACAATTTCATTCATAAAATTATATGATCATTTATATTTAATAAAAATTAATTTAATAATAATATATTATTATTTAATTATTTAATTCAAAAATCCATTAATTCATTAAAATAGATTTCTTAGTTGAATATTAACTAAAAATACTATTTTCACTTTAAAAAATATTTATGAATTGACAATAATAAAATGAATGTATATTCATTATTATATACAAAAATAATGCACATAACCATAGTTATAAGTTCATGTTACATAACCCATTATAACACCTATCTATGACCGAGGGGTAAGGTGTGAGATGGTAATAGACTCTTGGGGTGGCTCAGATAACATCACTCGGGTGGTAATATTTATTAACTTCCACTTATCTCATAGTTGGTTCCGCTCAAACTTAACGTGTCAAGCTTGTCATGGGCTTGGTCAAGAGTGAAGACCAATGAAGGCACCTCCTTTCCATGATCCGAAAAATCGGCTTCGTACGGGGTAAGTCTACTGGATGAGGTCATCACTTCCTTTTTCTGAGTAATTTGGATTTGTTAAAGCCCTATATTTATACTAATCATGTGATCATTGTTCAACAATTATGTTATCAACAATAACAATTAATAATGGTATTTTAAAGTTCAATAACATAAAACTAATGAACTTATCATTTTATATAACCATAATAATACATTTAATTAGATCAATTATTTAATGAATGATTTGGTCGTTACATTAGTAGTTTAAATTGGGTTTGACCATCACCGCAACCTAGTGGTCTCCACGACAACATAGTTCCTTTGATCACAAGACACAATGGAGATGCAAAATAAACTGTTGAAAAATCTTTGTATTTCTCGCAATGAACAATACCATTATATGGTGATGTGACCTTGTATTTTAGTTACAACAAGCCTCTATGGGATCCATAGTCATGAAGACAAAAATCAGTATGGCTATTAAGGTCTCCTTGTGTTATATATGAAAACACACAGCAATATAATCTCACATTCATGGTGTGTTGATGCCCATAGTGAACCCTAAAATGGATCATTTCCCAAACTCTCTTTGAAAATGACCAAAGCTCCCAAATTCCAATTAAATCGAAATGAATTGTTAAAACACATGAATATATGAAACATACCTAGAACATGATGTGTAATAATATTTCTTCTAATTTGGATAGTTTTTAATCTCAATGTGGTTTATGTTATAAATTATTAACTCAGATAGAATATCCATGATTTCATTTTATCTATATACAACAATAGTTTATAGTTCTTTTGAAAAATGGAAAAAAAATTATCGTAATTTTGTTTAACACATTTACTCATTGATAAAGTCATTTACTTGTTTATAAAGTCATAGTAATAGAAATAAGAAATAATATCAAAATAAAATAATAATAATCAGTAATTTTTTTTAAGAAAATTAAAACCTAATATAACATTTATTATGGAAAATTATTATGATAATTTTTTTTCAACATAATTATCCTTAATATTATTACAACATAAACTTCTTAAAATAATATATAAAACTGTCTAAAAATGATTATATTAATAAATATATGAATTTAACAAGAAATAAATATATTTTTTACATCATACATAATTATAATCATTAAATTTTTTAAATGAACACTCACCTAGATCCTAATGGTTTTGAGTATTTTCATATTATATGTATTATATATTATTAAACAATATTACTTAATTTAAACTTTTAAATTTATCTGCATATAAAATTTAATTCCTCATAATTTTTTACATAATTTCCTATGGAAGTGGAAAACATATGGATGGATGAGATGAATTGAACATATGGAAAAATATATCAATATTTTATAGAGTATTTCATTGATTTTTAATAACAAAACATCAAAAGGTGGAAAATTATTAACAAACAGATCATAGTAAAAAATTATTTTATGAGAAGATATTAAAGATCAACACAGATCATTGAATGGGAATAGAGAATCTCAATATGATATTTTTTAAAGAATTGAATATAAAATGGAATATATATATGAAAACAGGGAACGCTAATAATTATAGAGTGAAAATAATAATGGGAATGTGTAAAAAAAATCCCATGAAATAAAATCATATTAGATTTCAATTTTAATTAAAAGACTAAAAATTCATAGTAGATCAAAATAACTACCGACTCCCTAAAACTTAATGGACCGATCCATATAACCTATTACCCATTCTTGATTGAGAATCACTACTCACATACCAACGTAATATCTTGAGATGTAAATATTACCAAATATATTTGATGTATTATTAATTATTAGCACATATATCACATAATGGTAATATATATATATAGGTGTTCCACATGAATTTATTCATAAATCTATACATAATAAATCTGTGGAAAGAAAATGGATGACATATCATTCTTAATTACTGTTCGAAACTAGGTACTCAATAATTGAACCAATGATCCCAATGAATCATTGACACAAATGTTGTGTGTTATAAGATTAATTTGAGAATGATACACTAAAAAACTATAACTATGATATATCTTTTGAAAATTTAGTGGGAAAAATTTTCAAATGAGAAAAAACATCCAAATCCATAATTTTATTATTTTGAATATGATGTTAAAAATCAAATTCAAAATTCATTTGAAGCGCTGAAATATAAATTTCACGAGATTAATTTAGTATGAATTCCCAAAAATGAATGCTGGAGAATAATTAAATTTTATATTTATGAAATATGGAGTAATAAAATATAATATATTTAAATACAATGAAATGAATTTTTTATATTTTTTATTTATTGTTTCAAAGAGAACAAAATTTATGGAAAGAAATATAAATTTTCAATTTTGAAAGAGATAATGATATACAGAAAATGATTGAAATATAATAAATTTTTATATCTGAGTAAATAAGATTAATCATTGTTTCGGTGAATGAATATATAAGAAAAGAAAAAAACTAACATAGAGGGGCATAATTATTCCTAATAATATTTTATTTTTATAACATAATATAATTATCGAAGAAGAATATTTTTAAAATAAATTTTATTTTTTCTAATTTAAAATGTAAAAAAACTTTTAAAATATATAAATTAAAATGATATCAATATTTTACTAACATTGTCAATTAAGAAAGATTATGTCACAATCTAATTAATTTGGAGATAATAAAACACTTACATTCAATTTCTTCATGGTATGATAGACTATAAACTTATATATTATCAATTAAAATATATTATTAATTTATATTATAAAATTATTTACATTTATTAATTTCTATTAATTTAATTTATAGTATTTTATTTCCCATTTATAAATATTTTCTTGTTGAAATTTATATTTTATGGTTAATAGTACAATTTTATTTATGATAACATCGATATTGTGTTTCTGGTACATAATCCTTATTCATTTTGTATTTTCCTCTATAATGGTCAATGATATTAGATACTTTTTTTGTTTTGATTATGTTTTCCATTACCCATTTAACCAAAATTGTTGTTCTAGAATGTATTAAAAAATTAAAATACCCTATTCTCCGAATATTGATTCAACAAGTGATTTATGCTTACTAATAAATGTTCTTTCTTAATTAAAAAAATTAAATTATGAAAAAAAATCATAAATTCCTAATTATTAAAAATCATTTACATTATTTAATTTTTCTTAATGATTCCTGATATAAATGTTTTCATATAAGCTTTGTAGGTGTAGGTATGACCAAAACATAAAAACATAAAAATGAATTCATGATGTATTAAATATAATTCTTTAACGTCTAAAATGACTCTGTAGAATAATAATGATTTTGATATTATTTGTAAAAATTGATAAATGATATTAGAAATTGGGTGTATGAAAATCATAAATAGTTATGAATATTAATTAATGTTACAATGGAATTGATGGAATGAACTTTTTTATAATATAAATCTCTACAATTAGGTGTTGAAGACTATTTATTTGGAAAAAAATTCCCAAAAAGTCAAGGGACTTATTTTATTTATAATTTTGGTGTTCATAATTAAATAAAATAATATGTGTGTTTCAAAAGATGTATTAGAGGGGTCCTTTTATATGTTATATTGAGTAACATGTTTTGAAATATCAATGATTATATTTTTATGAAATTTAATTATATATTGAATGAGTATTGAAATTTTAAATAAATTGTATATATGTTATGAATCAACTCACACAAAAAATAGGGGCATAAGGATAGATATATTATAAATATTTATAACATAATTGATTATTTTTAAATTATTTTACCACTTCTAATGTTACATACTATTATATAGATGGCCTCTGAGTGGAATCTCTCGATCTCTTACCTAGCCATGGGGTTCGCTCTAGGTGTCATCTCAGATGCAAGAGTTCAGTGGAAAACATTTTCAACCCCCCCCCATAGAATTATCATCAACCACTATATCTTTTAGGTTTCTCTTAACATCATACAAGATATAATATTGTTATTGACTATAATGAATCATCTCTTCAAAGACCCTCTATTACAGATACAACTTGTTTTTGGGGATTTCACTTTTAATATCCAAAGGATTCCCGCTTATCCATTTCATGTGATTGTATCATCCCTTCTATATTCCATTATTTCATAGTAAAATCCTTTGGTGCAAATTATTTATATCATTGGTCTCAAATATCATACCCTAGGGTAGTTTTAGCTACATGGAAAATTTTTCCACCTATAGTAGAAGTATATCATCCTACCTTATTTAGTGGTGACTTGATGCATAAAATTAATTACATATTAGAGTATTTGGGAGTTTTTCCTTTTCAGATTCATTTTTATTAATGCATGAATTTTCCTTTTTATTGCATTGTTTCTTCTTTATAGTTATTTCATTGGTTGGAATATATATTTAGGTTTATCATCTACTACTACATTTTTCTAGTATAATGAAATTTTTTTATATAATCTCTGTTTATTTTTGTGGGATTTGGAAAATTCCATGAAACTATATTAGATGCAACTGTTATGTGCTAGAAGATAGAAATGGGTTTGAGGAATCTGTAAAAAAATGGGTATCCCATGCTACCCTCCATTAGAAAATTATTAGGAACATGAATATTTGAATTCTTAAGATTAAATACTTTTTTGTATCATGGTTTAAGGAAATTTGTATTTACCGATTCATTATTTTTTACTATTATATTTTTTGATGATGCTGTGTGAGATTAAATAATGATTAATTACAGATTTCTTTGTATTCATTGGTATTGTAAATTTAATTTTTTTTGCTAATTTGTGTTTCTAGTGGTATGTTTGTGTGATGTCCATGAAGGATATAATGAACCAACTTAACAACATTGTGGTTTTATTCAAAAAAATGATTTTAAATTCGTCACTTAATATTTTATATGGAGATTTGTTTTTTTGTTATCAATAAATGTTTTTATATTACATTATATAGGCATGATAAAACCAAATATGGATGAAAATTTATTTATTTCAATTTAAAAATATGAAATATATTCTCATAAAAATAAAAACTTATAACAAAAACAATTCATCACTTATAAAATTTATTTGAAGGCATAAAAAGTAATTTATTAATATTCCATAATAATTATCAATAATTAGATAAATTCATAATAATGGTTAATGAATATTATTAATATATTTCATTAAAATAAATTTTATAAGGGATTAGTTATTTTTATTAAAATATTGTTACATTTAATATAATTTATCAAAAACATCGCCCATTTATTATTAATATATTTTATTCCTTATGAATTAAATTTTATTATTTATTTTTTAACCACTCATTAAGTGTTATATACAAATTAGAAACAAAAAATACCTTAGTTGTTAATTAAATTGAATCTTTAATATTTTATTTTACAAAAATTAATTTTATCAAAATAAACGATATATATTTATAAGACATTTATTACATTAATTATTATAAATTTATATCACCCCAATATATACCTTAAAAACCTCCCAATACCACCACATCAAATGAAATATAAAAAAAATATATTTTCGTAGTCTTTTTTTTCTGATTTAGAAATATTTAATTTCCTTTGACATTCTATGATATTGAAAATATTTCTTTGATGATTCTGTAAATGTTTTAATTTTTAATTGTTATATTGTTGTTGATCATTGGAAAATTGCAGTGTGTTTAGATACTTCCCAATCACAAAACAATTAGACTTATTTGGATGGATATACTTCCTGAGTCCGTTATTAAATCTTTCAGCATAAAATTCCTAATTTTATTATATATAATTATAACATCCATTTCAATGAATATAATATAATGTAAAATTTTTGATAACATAAAAAATATAATAAAAATATAATTTTTTTTAATAATTCCACCTATTTTTATACTGGTGTCAATGAATATATATTCCAAACATCCTAATAATCCCAACAACAAATAATTTCTGAATAACCATATAACCAATGTCCATATTAAAATTAATCATATTACCTACCAATATATATAATTTTATATATCATCCAAATGGTCCATTTTAGTCACTCATATAATTTCTGTCACCATATGTCAAATATATAGCATGATTGATTCTTTACATAGTTATTATTTTTGGTAAAAACCTTATGTTATTTCTAGATGAGAAATATTTCATTCATATCGTATTATTATTTACGTATGTCATTAGATATTTTTTTATTTTTCCTAAATTTATTTAAATTTTTTGACATATAATTTATTATATATTAAATTATAATGAATAAATATATAAAATATTATATTAGACAACTTTTTATTGATGTTTCATATAAGAAAAAATATTAAACCAAATAGCCTTATTAATGGAAAATTTCATACTAAAATAGTCACTGGTTATTATAAGAATGCACAAACATTCTGTGGTTAAAGGTAAAAATAGAATATTCTATGTTTAATTAGAAATTCTATTATAAATTCCAATTTAAAATAAATTTCCTATTAAAATTAAAAATAACCCATGAGAATAAATATATCCAGATGGTCAATATTAAATATCTTTTTATGAAGTAGAATGATGAAATTAGTACTTTTAAGCAATAATCAGTATTCATACTATTGAATTTATAAAACATATTAACTAAGTATTTATACGAAAACCTATTTAAATATTTAAAGCTAGAAATAAATTTTCAACAATGTCAACTAAAAAATAAATAAATTGTGACAATGACTCCTTAATTTAATAATTTTTAATATTGTGATATTTAAATAACGGTGTGTGAAATTTATTTTTCATTGAAAATGGAGTTGTATTTGTAATTAAAATATAGAGTAAAGTAGATTTTTTTTAGATTAAAAAAATAATTATCAGTAAAATATAAAAATAAAACGTGTAAGAAATAGATTATTGAATATTTTTTAAGAAATAAAAATTTATAATAAGAAATAGAATAACTAAAATATATCATATTTGAATATAATTATTTTTTATATTCATTGGATTTGAAAAATTCAACAGTGAGTTTCTATAGTGTTTTATTATTTTTCATTAGAATAAATGTATAATGATAGAGATAAAATAATATTTTACTTTTACGGTGAGATTGATAAAGGGGTAGTTTTATGTTTCATTTTGTCCATTTTATGAAATTTATTATTAATAAATATTTTGTAGGCATCATTAGATATACGATGTAGTACATTTTTTGTTATTGATGTATTTTAGAATGATAGATAGAGTTTATTTAACTTGAACTGAAGGAAACAGAAAACTCCCTATATATCCAAAATATTAAACTCCCCCTATAAAACTCCCCCTATAGAGTTTGTATAACATGAATTTGAACAATGAATCAAAATAATTATATGTTTTGGAAGTTCTGTGGTGTATTAATTATATTTTTGTTAATAATGAATCATAAAGTTTTATGGACTTATGAATTTATAATGTATCCAAACATTATAGTATGCGTCAACCTGTAAAAATTTTTTAATTGTTTTTTATTTTTTACTATTAATAACAAAAAAACTTAAATAGATGATATAAGTGGATTTTTTATTAGAAATAGTTTAATCATAATAACGGTAAATAAAATGATTTAAAAGGTAAAATATTTATACATATTTATTCCCTTGAACATTGGTAGATTTGTTTATCTTCTTGTCCACATTTGTGATCTTTATATTAATAATTTATAGAATAAATCATTCCAGAATTTGAATTGATCAATTTATTGAATAAAATATAAAAAAGTGTTAAAGAAAATTGTCTTGGTGTTAATTGTTGTAAAATTACCAATTCACAAATGATATTCATAGTTTTTATTATAGTTCAATTGATTTATACATGATGTAAACATTAGAAAATAATATTCCAATGAATCAATATCTAATGAAAAAGGAGACCATGTGGAACCAAATGGTTACCATGATAGGAAATATGTAATATTTTTATTTGATCATGATGTTTATCATTAATAATGATTTTTATTTGTCATTTTATGGGAACATGTTTAATTACCTAGGAAACAATTTATAAAATTTAATATTATGAAATATAAGGAAAATGAAACTATAGTTTTACATTTACTAGATTAATGTGATTTTTTTAATATTTTTCAATGGAATTGTAAAGTGATGATACAACACATCTGCGTTAAATTATTTTTTAAATGATATGAAATATATAAATTTTATTTAAATTGAGAAATATTATTTCAAACCTTATATCAAATACATGAATACTTTTTCAAGGTTTCATTCTTACATCATTAAGAGATATTATGAATTTTATTAAGTTACCATATTAAAATATAATGAATATCTAATTTTAAAAGGAGTTTTATTATTTAAAATCATGTTAATTTCTAATTAAAGATGAAATTATTATTATAAAACTAGGTAAATAGTGAAATAATTTACATGATGATTGAATAAAAGATTTAAAATTACTCATAGAGACTTAATTGAACCTAATGAACATGAATATTGTGGGAAAAATAACAAAATATTTTCTTATTTTTAAAAATTAAACTACCTATTTCATATTTATATCACTACAACCACTACTCCAAAATAGTATATAATTTATAAATTATTATCCTGAATATAAAATAATTACATTTTCATTCCATTGATATCAATTTGTTTTGAATAATTAAGATTTGAATAACATTCAACTAGTGACATTTATCTTGTAAATGATTATTACTTCCATTGAATTCACTCACATTATTATATATGTTATTCTCCATTAAGTCACATTTTGAAAATCACAAATGGTATGTAGTGAAAATAACTAGAGGTGAATCATGATAAAATCATGGATTTCTATGTTATGTTATCATTTTTATTAAATATATGTTCGATATATATTTAAATATTTTTGAAAATATAGGAATATACACATAAATCATTGATGAAAAAGTTATAAAAGTGATCAATAATAATTCACCCTCTCTTATTTTTTTTCATCTATAACCATTCTAGGAAATTATACCTATGTTGTATATTTTATCATCACAATCATATTTTTTTGATATATTAACATGATATAAAATTTAAAAAATACCATTGAAATAAATAACTAATATAGTATATTAAAATGGAATATCTCACATAGGATTTAAAAATTGGTCCCACTAAATAAAAAATTGCATTTCTCTCATTAATTTCAAGGATTCATAATTGAATTTATTCCAATTTACATTATATTTACAAAATAATATAAAAAATGATAGAGATAATGGGACCGAACTCATTATTTATCTCCTTAATGAGTATTATTCTTTTATAACCTTGACATCAATGACTATTTCAAATCTAAGGACTTGTATTTTTCCCCATAAACATTACTACTTTTTTTATTCCTTAACACCCTCAATTTTTTTGATAATGTTTGACATAAATATTTTTCTTTGACTTTTATTTTTTCATTAAACTAACTATTATATATTCCAAATTTTAGAAAAAATTGATTATAAGTTCATTGTTTATAGATAAAAATGACTTTTACATCTCATCTAATTTTTTTGCTTATTTCCTATAAAATAGTTATGGGGGAAGTTTGAACCCTAAAAACCCAAATAAAATACACACATAAGGGTGATTCATAACCATTTCATGTAATATTTATTTAATCATTACCATATCGTCTAAAAACACACCTTCCCATAGATAATATAACCCATTTATTGTCTTCATAGATGATAATTTCAAATAATTTTTCCAAATAATCATAGTATTTCACCTAAGCGATCTTTTTTTCGTACAATAATTGAATCCAATTAGTAGAAATTTATTATGGTTTTATATCCAATACTATTATTTTATAATGAATGTGAGTTATATATTTCTATCATATATTATACTATATTCTTCTTTCATTATGTTAATATTAAATTTACCTTTTATTATCATTGTATAATTTATCACTGAGACCATTGTGGTTTCTTGGTCATTCCGTCATGTATTTTCTCTTTTAGTCTGAACTATATTAACTATTTTCACTTTTTAATAGTGTTGAACTATAAAAAGTGTCCCTTATATTGATATGGTAGGCCTTACTTCATTTGTTATCCTATGATTGTATATTATTGTCCCTAATTTTTGAAATCAGTTTAATTCTACACAAATATCATCACAATAGTTTTAAAAAAATATTTTTAGTATTTATGATTTATGGATTTTTTATCAGGGAATTGTAGAATAATTTCCCTACTTTTTAAAATTACAAATATTTTCAATAGATCTAGTACCCATGGTATTTCATTAAATAATTTTAGTTTATTGATCCCATGAAAACATAAATATTTATATATTTTAAAATATATCTTCATCTAATAAAATGTTTTTTGTTATTCAATATTATAATGAAAATGAATTTTGTTAATGAAATTTCCCTTATAATTTAATAATTCGATCATATTCAACACTTGTACTGCATGATTGAACCATCATGATTATAAAAAATTAATTATAACATTAAATTTTGAGAATAAATATATCGACAGGAAGTAAATATATTGGAGTGGGGTAAAAATAAGAAATTGACATAACAATAATATGAAGGATTGGATTTCTTTTTTCTATCATAATAACCACACCCATTAAAAAATCTATAGAATTGAGAAAAATATTATGAATAAAATATTCATCATAAAAACGAGAACATATATGACCTTGATAAAAAACATGAGTGAAAGAAAATTGAATAAAATAATAAGTATTTTTAAAAATTAGCAAACACACATAACCATTAAAAATTTTAATTGTCAAAATAGAAATTTAACCATTGGATTTTAAATATGACCATTTTGAATAGTAACATAACTTTTATACTTATATAATAAACCATCGAAGACAGAAAGTAAATTCTAGTGTCCTATAAAATTAAATTATTATATTATTATATCATTAAACATATAAATTAATGATTTTAAAATGATATAAAAAGTATATATTATTGTAAAAATATTTATTATTTGTTTTGAAAATAAAATGATTTAAATAAAAGGTTACTTTTATAATAATGGTTTTTTATATAACTATCACTTTTTATTATAATAATCATGAAATTTTATGAGACCATAAAATATTTTAAAAGGTTTTGAAAACTAATAATAATTTTTACATTGTTCTATTTTATATAAATAATTTATTTAATTATAATTTTAATTTATCAAAAAAAAATATTTTAATAAAATTGATTTAATTTTTATAATCAAAACAGTAGTGAATCATTAATGTTAATTATTTTTCAAACATAGTTTATTTTTTAATATTGAAATACAGTAAATTAATATATATAACATTATATTTCTAATTCATGATTAAATACATAAGGTGTGTATTAAGAACCCATTTTTTCAAAATCACATGATCCATGGAAAAATAATAAACTAATTAATATAATAATCATCAATCGCCCCACTCCACCCAATATAAATTAAACCCATTATCCTAACACCTTTTAGTCCTTGTATATTACCATAATTATTAGCCATTCTCCCATTATATCTCTCCCTACATCAGAAGATTCCCTTATCTAATAAAATTCTATTCAAAGGCTACCAAGGTAGTTGACTATTAAGAGACAACCAAATGAAGAGGTCATGTCATAACAAAATTTCAATTAAATTTATTATTCCTCTAAAACCCAAATATTTTTTATACTCACCTAGATAGAGTTACATTAGTATCATCAATATACAAAAATGTTATTCTGATGGTGGAATATATATATTATATCCAATATTCATTTATTCTTCTATATTTTTTCCACATTATGGTTAGTTCATAACCTCCATAAGGAACATACAAATTTTCAATCCAAAAACATAAAGGCTAGTTATTAAAATATTATCATTGTTAAATATGACAATAATAATTATATTAAATTTTATTTTGTTATTTTTAAATAAATAATAATATTATAATTAAATAAAAAATATCTATTACATGATGGTATTTAACACTATCAAAATAAATTATCTTTTTATGTTTACATATTGAAAAGGAAACATAATTATTTCAGTGTACATATTGATAAATGTTTTAATAAAAAATTAATTTTTTTATGATTATGAATATCATTAGATTTATCTTCTATAGCCATAGTCCCATTTGAAAATAATTTTATCTAGAAGTATCCTGAATATGGAACCATGAAATAATCACACTTATAATGATTAAAGTAAACATTATATGCCATTGAACTAGTTTTAAATAGATATAATATCACATCCCGTCTTTTTATAACATAAAATTTCATTACATTACACAAAACTGAGGATCGTTAAGGTTTAGTGTCTTGGAAACAAGGATCATAATACATAAAAAAAACATAAAACATTATTCTTAAACACTTGAAAGGCTTCTCCTTTAGTTCATACTATGTTAATTATTCATCTCATAACCTGGGGACATACATCAAAAGAAAGGGTGAGCAGAAGGCCCAGTAAGGGAAACAAGAGAAACATTTTACAAGTGAACTTGAGATACTTCAATAAGGACATGAAAAGAACTTTAAGGAATGAGAAAGAAATCATGAGATACATCATAATAAAAATAACATTTTTCATAACTTGAAGATGTGGCTACAACATTTAATATTGACAATCGTTTCGTTTCACCAAGGTCCATCCCCAAGGTGTCATTAAAAATTACCAAGGTTATTCACCAAGGCATCGTTAAAATGGTCATCTCTAGAGATTAAGTCTTTACCCAATGCATTGGAGCACTATCAGGGAGCACCCTTAAATTTTCCTTTATTATAATGTGAGCCACATATATCATCATCAAACATTTCATAAATAACCCATATAGCATAAAATAAATGGGTTTCATTTCATTATCATAACGTTTTAAAAACTGCTTTAAAGACGCGATCTTTACATTACTTTAAACCCACGGAAAGGGAAAGCGGGTATCATGTATGTAAATCCCAGAATTTAAAATAGAACATTTTCATATATATGTGAATACCCCTATAGAAATTGGATATTTGAGTATTCACTTTATAACATAAAATAATTTTGAGAAAAGAGAGGCATTTTGAGATGAAAATTCTGCAGCATAACGGCTATGTTACAAGGTTTTAGAAAACTTTGAAAAGAGAGGGAACATGGGTCGAACAATCATAATTGACCCATAAAACAGTAGAGGGACAGAATAAGAAGTATATATGGACATGGTGATGCAATTTTAAGGACATGCCATTTGAAATGAAAAACATGGAAGGAAGACAAAAATTTGATTTCTCTTATGACAATTCGGCAGCCTAACGACGTCACTTAAGCTTCAATAAAAATGAATTGAACAAATAAAATAGGGTCTCTCATCATATGATCATAAGAGATCAGTATGATAGATATAGAGATCATACCCCAACATAATAAAAAGGAACTTGAAAGATTTGACATGAAAATCGAACTTGAAAAATAAGAAGGGTGAAAGAATCACTTAAACATTCGGCAGCCTAACGGCGTCACTTAAACTTTCATAAAACGAAATGATGAGATTAAGAGGGGATCTCTCATAATATAAACATGAAAGGGAAGTAAGAGGAATATAAAAGAACATCCTCTCACATAAAAACATGGAGCACAAAAGGAATGACATAAAAGAGGTTACATGAAAAGAAAGAGAGGGGTCAGATCCCTTACCTTAAAACGTGACTCTTGAAACTCAAAGGATTGGACCTTGAGGGCTTGGGGGCACCTTGGGAGGACTCCTTGGAAGGTAAGAAGACCAGAACATCGTTGGGGGAGAGTTGGGAGTGAAAACTAAAGGAGGAAAGGGTGGGTATTTATAGGGAAAGTGAGGGGACAAAGCATTAATGGCCAAGGGACACCTCACATGTGATTTTCTCAAACCCATGTGCTCTCCTTTGGCATTTATCATGGAGTTAGGCCACATGGGGCCCCAAAAACAATACTTCATCACCCTTGGCCGGCCAACCCTCAAAAGATCTCATGACATCATCATGACACCGCTATGATGTCATTAAACATACCGAAACCCTAAAACTGTATTTTTGCTATTCACTGAAAATTCGACTTTCTCAGAAAAATCCCAAAATTTCACATTAACCAAATATCAATTCTCTAAATACATTTATGAACTCCATTTTATAAAAATAATTTTCTAAATAATTTTAATTTAATTTTTAAATAAAAACACTATTCATTGAAAATTCATTTTTTTCAGAAAAATCCCCAAAAATTACCATAACATAATATTGATGCTCTGAGTTCAAAAATAAAGTCATTTTTATAAAAATAATTTTCTAATTATTTTTAATTAAATTTTTAATTAAACAACACTATTCATCTGAAAAAACTAATACTTGACTAATAATTTATGAAACCGTTATTTACCCATTTTATTGAATCACATTACTTAATCTAGGTGTCTGAATTATATTAAAACTTTCTTTGAGTGAAATTACTAATCCATTTGGTCACATTACTAATCCTAAGCGTAAAATCACTATTCATAATTTACTATTCATCAAAAATTAAGTTGATCTTATTAGACTCCAAAATCCTTACTGAACACTTTTGTAGAAGACCATTTTTTGAAAATCATTACACATCATTAGTTATTTAGGGTTTTCATAAATATTTTAAAATATCCCTTTTTCAAAATACATTCTAAAATTATCTAGACATTTGAAATTTCACAAACATCACTAAAGGAAGAAATCTCAATTTATTCACCCAAAAGGATTACACAAGGAAGCTAGGGTCTCGTCACATAGCCCCTTATAACACCGGCATAAGACCTAAGTGTAAGGTGTGCTATGGTGAGAGAATCTGAGGGAGGCTCAGATAACATTTCCCTAGTAGTAATATCTACTAACTTGAACTTCTCCCGTAGTCGTTTCCGTTCAAGCTTGACATGCTGGAGTTCGGCTTGGGCTTGGTCCAAAGCGAAGCCCACAGATGCTACCTCCTTCCCAAGCTCTGATATGTGGGCTTCATAAGGGTTGAGTCTACTGGATGAAGCCATCGACTCCTCTTTCTGCATTAACCATTAACATCTTATTAAATCAATAAGAGTAAGTTAATATACTACTCAAAAAGATTGGGTCGTTACATTCTTCCCCCCTTAAGAAATTTCGTCCCCGAAATTTATACTTGAGGCCTAGTCGAAAAGGTGGGGGTACTTTTGCTTCATTGTTTCCTCCGGCTCCCAAGTCGCTTCTTCATATTTATGATTCCTCCACCACACTTTCACAAGGTGGGTAGTCTTGTTTCGTAGGACCTTGTCTCTACGGTCTAAGATCTCCACTGGCTGCTCCTCGTAAGAGAGGTCATGTTCCAGTTGTACCACCTCTGGGTTCAGTACATGCGAAGGGTCGAGTATGTACTTCCTCAAGAGAGATACATGGAAGAAATCATGAACTTGAGCTAGGTTCGGTGGAAGTTCTAGACGATAGGCCACTACTCCTATGCGATCAAGGATTTCATAGGGGCCAATGTACCTAGGGCTGAGCTTCCCTTTCTTCCCAAACCGCATGACTCTCTTCCATGGAGAAATTCGAAGGAAGACTTTGTCACCAACACCAAACTCCAAGTCCCTTCGACGATTGTCAGCATAGCTCTTCTGCCGACTCTGAGCAGCCTTTATGTGTTGTTGGATGGCATGAACCTGTTCCGTCATCTCTTGCACGAGATCAGGCCCAAGAAGCTTCCTCTCACCAGTTTCATCCCAACAAGTAGGAGTTCTACACCGCTTTCCATATAGAGCTTCATAGGGTGCCATCTGAATACTCGAATGGAAGCTATTGTTACAGGAGAACTCAACTAATGGGAGGTGTTTATCCCATCCACCTTTGAATTCCATTGAGCATAATCTCAACATGTCTTCGAGTGTCTGAATAGTCCTTTCAGATTGTCCATCAGTTTGAGGATGATAGGCCGTACTAAAATTCAATTCAGTATTCAGAGCATGTTGAAGACTTCTCCAGAATTTTGATGTGAATCTTCGGTCACGATCAGATACGATGGATAGTGGTACCCCATGCAGCCTTACCACTTCCTTCACGTATATCTTGGCAAGCTGATCCAGAGAGAAATCTTCCCGAATAGAGATAAAATGAGCTGTCTTGGTGAGACGGTCCACAATAACCCATATCGCATTGTTTCCTTTGGATGTTTTCGGGAGACCAGTTACAAAGTCCATAGTGATATTATCCCACTTCCATACTGGTATGGGTAGCGGTTGTAATACCCCCTTAGAAAGTTGTCGTTCTGCCTTTACTTGCTGACACACCAGACACCTTGTAGTGTAATCAGCAATCTCCCTCTTCATGTTATCCCACCAATAATGATCACGAAGGTCTCTATACATCTTAGTGCTTCCCGGGTGTATAGAGAATGTAGAGCTATGAGCTTCATCCATCAGTTCTTTCTTTATCTCCGGAACAGATGGAACACATAGTCTTGTATGAAATTTCAATACACCCTCTTGATCAATATTGAAATAAGGGAACTTCCCATCCTTTACAGCCTCAAACTTCTCCTGCAGCAAAGGATCTTCTTTTTGAGCCTTCTTGATCTTCTCTAGTAATGAAGGTTGAGAAATCCTTTGGGATAGGGTTGATGATGTCCCTTTCCTTATAATTCCCATGTCCAGTTTTACTAGATCTTTAATCAAGGGATCCCCTAGGATCCTCATTGTTGCCAGAACAACATGATCTTTCCTGCTTAACGCATCCGCGACTTTTTTTGCACTTCCTGGGTGATAATCAATTGAACAATCATAGTCTTTAATAAGCTCCAACCATATCCTTTGTCTCATGTTCAATTCTTTCTGAGTGAAAATATACTTTAGACTTTGGTGGTCAGTGTATATATCACATTTCTCCCCATAAAGATAGCGCCTCCATATCTTTAGAGCAAAAACAACTGCCGCCAGCTCTAGATCATGCGTAGGATAATTTTTCTCATGAATCTTCAACTGTCGAGATCCATAAGCAATTACCTTGTCATTTTTCATGAGGACGCACCCAAGCCCTTTCAGATATGCATCACTAAAAATAACGAATCCTTCTCCGATAGAGGGTAGTGTTAACACAGGTGCAGTAACCAATCTCTTATTCAGCTCTTGGAAACTTTCCTCGCATTCCTTTGTCCAGATGAACTTAAACCCTTTTCGAGTCAACTTGGTTAGTGGATTAGAAAGCCGTGAAAAGTTTTTTAGAAACCTCCTATAATATCCTGCTAAACCAAGGAAACTACGAATCTCAGTTACTATTGTGGGTTGAGGCCACTCCTCCACAACCATTGTCTTTGCAGGGTCAACCAAGATTCCTTCAATGGTTACGATGTGCCCCAAGAAAGCCACCTGTTGTAACCAAAACTCACACTTTCTGAACTTCCCAAAGAGCCTCTCCTTCCACAGAGTTTTCAATATAACCCTTAGATGATCTTCATGCTCCTCATGACTTTTTGAATATATCAAAATATCATCAATAAAAACTACCAAAAAGTTATCAAGGTAGTCCTTAAAGACTCTATTCATCAAATCCATGAAAATAGCAGGAGCATTAGTCAAGCCGAAGGGCATAACAGTAAACTCATAATGCCCATATCTTGATTGGAAGGCAGTCTTTGGAATATCTTCCTTCTTCACCCTCAGTTGATGATAACCAGATTGAAGGTCAATCTTAGAGAAGAATTGAGCCCCGCGAAGTTGGTCAAATAAATCATCAATTCTTGGAAGAGGGTATCTGTTCTTCACTGTGATCCCGTTCAGTTCTCTATAATCAATGCATAGCCGCATTGATCCATCCTTCTTCTTCACAAAGAGAACTGGTGCTCCCCAAGGAGACACACTCGGTCGGATAAACCCCTTCTCCAACAAGTCTTGGAGTTGTTTCTTTAACTCTTCTAGCTCCACATTTTCCATTCTATACGGAGTCTTTGATATCGGTTGAGACCCAGGTACGAGTTCAATGGAGAACTCTACATCTCTTTCTGGGGGAGGTCCAGGTAACTCCTCGGGAAATACATCCATGTACTCCTGAACAATTGGAACATCTTCAATTTGTATGCTCCCTTTCCCTTCTTCATCATCACCGATTAACTCCATAAAGAAAGCTATGGGAGGTGCTTCTAGATAGGGATCATTTCGGGATATCTATCCTTGGAAGATAACTGTAGGTCGTTCATTCAAGACTACTGAGATTTCCTTACTTCTGCATTTGATCTTAGCATTATACTTTGAGAGCCAGTCCATCCCTAGTATAATGTCGAATTCCATCATGGGAATGACTACTAGATTTGCGATAAGATTGTTCTCACCAAAGTAAACACTAGAGTCTCTAAATACTTTTGATGCAAGGATAATCCCACTTGGGGTCTTGACTGACAACTCTACCTCTAGCAGTTCGGGGATTGATTCTATATTCCTTGCAAACTTGGAGGAAATAAAGGAATGCGTAGAACCAGAATCAAATAAAGTACTTGCTAGTTTTGAGAGGACAATAAGAGTACCTGCTACCACATCATTCGGGACTTCAACTTCAGCTGTTGTGATAGCGAAAGCACGACCTTGCTCTCTTGGCCTCTGCTGAGGTTGGTGGTGATTCCCCTCCACCGCCCTCAGATTTGGACATTGGTTAGCAAAGTGCCCAAGCTGTCCACACTTGAAGCATGTGACTTAGGGTAGGGCCAGAACCATCTTTCCTCTGTCGTTAGTGTTGGGAAGCTGAGGCTTCACCTCACTATGACAATTCCGAGAAATATGGCCTCCTCATCCACACTTGTAGCACTTTCCACTTCCGTTCAAGCAGTTCCCCAGATTATTCTTCCCACATTTATTGCATGTGGTAAGTTTCATTTGCTTTCTACCTCTTCCCTGATCAAAAGACTTCCCTAAACTGGGCTCCAACGATCTCTTCTTTTCATTTGGCTTATGAGACCACTGTGTCTCACCAAAATCCAGCTCGACTTTCATAGCACTTCGAACTATTTCTTCATAGCTATCATAGTCCCTGTTGGCTAGATTCTTCCACAGATGAGGTCGTAGTCCACCAAAGAATCTATCAACCTTCCCATTAGGGTCCATGACAAATCTTGAGGTATAACGGGAAATCCTTGTGAAGTTCATCTCGTAGCTTCCGACAGATTCGTTCTCCTTCTGCTTCAGCTCGAGAAACTCTTTCTCTATTCTCGTTCTCATGGAATGAGGGAAATACTTGTTAAGGAAAATTCCCTGAAATTCTTCCCACTCTATAGCTTATATCTCTCCTCGTGGCTTCGTGTTTCTGATCAGTGAACACCACTGATCATCTTCTCCCTCCAGGCGGTAAACAGCAAGGGTGACTTTTTCTTGTTCCGAACAATGAAGTACAGAAAAGATCTTTTCAATGGATCTTATCCACTGTTCCGCAACCAATGGGTCAGTAGATCCACTAAATGTTGGCGGTCGTTGACGCATGAAGGACTCAACAGAGTGTTGTTCCCTTCATGGTGAGGTCAGCCTCTCAGCTTGATTCAAGTTATTACTCATAACTTGAGTCAGTTGGTTCATCATTCTCATGAATGTTTCCATTCCGGCTTCCATCGGAGGGCCGTCAGCACATGGTGCATTGCGGTCACCATCGACACAGTTCCTCCTATTGCCCGCCATTTTCTAAAAGAATAAAACCTTAGTAAGAAACGTATTTCATTTATGAATATTTTAACTAAGACTTCATGCTTATACAATTACACTTTTCTATAATTCCTTCATGATGATTCATAAAAAGCTTGTGATTAACCAAACATATCCCCCGGGAGTGTCGTAACCAAGAGTGCAGCAAGGCCCGTTATCGTGCACTAGTTCCCGTTCGAGTCTAGCTCAAAGCGGTGTTTTCGGGTTTTACCCCTATGTACATCTGTGCCAGAGCCGCCTCTACCTACTCGTATCCAGACAGGGATGTATTTGTTTGATAAACCACTTACTCAATACTTACCAAAATACCAGGAAGTTTTCCTATATTTAAACATTTCTATAGGGTTCTTCCTAAAGTTTTTATATCCTAATTTCCACAAATAACTAAACCATCCTTTGATACCAACTATCACATCCCGTCTTTTTATAACATAAACTTTCATTACATTACACAAAACTGAGGATCGTTAAGGTTTAGTGTCTTGGAAACAAGGATCATAATACATAAAAAAAACATAAAACATTCTTCTTAAACACTTGAAAGGCTTCTCCTTTAGTTCATCCTATGTTCATTATTCATCTCATAACCTAGGGACATACATCAAAAGAAAGGGTTAGCAGAAGGCCCAGTAAGGGAAACAAGAGAAATATTTTACAAGTGAACTTGAGATACTTCAATAAGGACATGAAAAGAACATTAAGGCATGAGAAAGAAATCATGAGATAAATCATAATAAAAATAACATTTTTCATAACTTGAAGATGTGGCTACAACATTTAATATTGACAATCGTTTCATTTCACCAAGGTCCATCCCCAAGGTGTCGTTAAAAATTACCAAGGTTATTCACCAAGGCGTCGTTAAAATGGTCATCTCTAGAGATTAAGTCTTTACCCAATGCATTGGAGCGCTATCAGGGCGAACCCTTAAATTTTCTTTTATTATAATGTGAGACACATATATCATCATCAAACATTTCATAAATAACCCATATAGCATAAAATAAATGGGTTTCATTTCATTATCATAACGTTTTAAAAACTGCTTTAAAGACGCAATCTTTACATTACTTTAAACCCACGGAAAGGGAAAGCGGGTATCATGTATGTAAATCCCAGAATTTAAAATAGAACATTTTCCTATATATGTGAATACCCCTGTAGAAATAGGAGATTTGAGTATTCACTTTATAACATAAAATAATTTTGAGAAAAGAGAGGCATTTTGAGACGAAAATTCTGCAGCATAACGGCTATGTTACAAGGTTTTAGAAAACTTTGAAAAGAGAGGGAACATGGGTCGAACAATCATAATTGACCCATAAAACAGTAGAGGGAAAGAATAAGAAGTATATATGGACATGGTGATGCAATTTTAAGGACATACCATTTGAAATGAAAAACATGGAAGGAAGACAAAAATTTGATTTCTCTTATGACAATTCGGCAGCTTAACGACGTCACTTAAGCTTCAATAAAAATGAATTGAACAAATAAAATAGGGTCTCTCATCATATGATCATAACAGATCAGTATGATAGATATAGAGATCATACCCCAACATAATAAAAAGGAACTTGAAAGATTTGACATGAAAATCGAACTTGAAAAATGAGAAGGGTGAAAGAATCACTTAAACATTCGGCAGCCTAACGACGTCACTTAAACATTCATAAAACGAAATTATGAGAGTAAGATGGGATCTCTCATCATATAAACATGAAAGGGAAGTAAGAGGAATATAAAAGAACATCCTCTCACATAAAAACATGGAGCATAAAAGGAAAGACATAAAAGAGGTTACATGAAAAGAAAGAGAGGGGTCAGATCCCTTACCTTAAAACGTGACTCTTGAAACTCAAAGGATTGGACCTTGAGGGCTTGGGGGAACCTTGGGAGGACTCCTTGGAAGGTAAGAAGACCAGAACTTCGTTGGGGGAGAGTTGGGAGTGAAAACTAAAGGAGGAAAGGGTGGGTATTTATAGGGAAAGTGAGGGGACAAAGCATCAATGGCCAAGAGACACCTCACACGTGCTTTTCTCAAACCCATGTGCTCTCCCTTGGCATTTATCATGGAGTTAGGCCACATGGGGCCCCCAAAACAATAATTCATCACCCTTGTCCGGCCAACCCTCAAAAGATCTCATGACATCATCATGACACCGCTATGATGTCATTAAACATACCGAAACCCTAAAACTGTATTTTTACTATTCACTGAAAATTCGACTTTCTCAGAAAAATCCCAAAATTTCACATTAACCAAATATCAATGCTCTAAATACATTTATGAACTCGATTTTATAAAAATAATTTTCTAAATAATTTTAATTTAATTTTTAAATAAAAACACTATTCATCGAAAATTCGTTTTTTTCAGAAAAATCCCCAAAAATTACCATAACATAATATCGATGCTCTGAGTTCAAAAATAGAGTCATTTTTATAAAAATAATTTTCTAATTATTTTTAATTAAATTTTTAATTAAACAACACTATTCATCTGAAAAAACTAATACTTGACTAATAATTTATGAAACCGTTATTTTCCCATTTTATTGAATCACATTACTTAATCTAGGTGTCTGAATTATATTAAAACTTTCTTTGAGTGAAATTACTAATCCATTTGGTCACATTACTAATCCTAAGTGTAAAATCACTATTCATAATTTACTATTCATCAAAAATTAAGTTGATCTTATTAGACTCCAAAATCCTTACTGAACACTTTTGTAGAAGACCATTTTTTGAAAATCATTACACATCATTAGTTATTTAGGGTTTTCATAAATATTTTAAAATATCCCTTTTTCAAAATACATTCTAAAATTATCTAGACATTTGACATTTCACAAACATCACTAAAGGAAGAAATCTCAATTTATTCACCCAAAAGGATTACACAAGGAAGCTAGGGTCTCGTCACATAGCCCCTTATAACACCGGCATAAGACCTAAGTGTAAGGTGTGCTATGGTGAGAGAATCTGAGGGAGGCTCAGATAACATTGCCCTAGTAGTAATCTCTACTAACTTGAACTTCTCCCGTAGGCGTTTCCGTTCAAGCTTGACATGCTAGAGTTCGGCTTGGGCTTGGTCCAAAGCGAAGCCCACAGATGCTACCTCCTTCACAAGCTCTGATAAGTGGGCTTCATAAGGGTTGAGTCTACTGGATGAAGCCATCGAATCCTCTTTCTGCATTAACCATTAACATCTTATTAAATCAAAAAGAGTAAGTTAATATACTACTCAAAAAGATTGGGTCGTTACATATAATATAATAATACTAATTAAAATAAAGATGTAATGTTTATTAATTAGGTAATTAAAATGATTCTTTTTTATTCCTGACATTATGTTCACGTAAAGAGTGATTCAGAACACTAACATATGTGATCACAATGAACCTCCTTTTTTCATTGGTTTATAAGCTTTCTCACTAAAATTAATGTATGATTCTATTTTATTTTATGGAAATCTATTAATTTTTATTATTTTCAAACTAAAAATACAAATATCTTATTATCTATTCCATTAAGGGTGATGTTTGTGCCTTATGTTCATTTCTTAATTAATTTTTCAAATCCAGGCCCGATTAACATGAAATGTTTTACCCCTTAACCCATTTATACAACACTCTTTCATTGTATATATTCTTATTAATGAATTCATTGGAAAAATGAAAACTTTTTAGAGAACCTTTTTTATTTTCCTCTTACCTTATACAATGAAAACACAATATTTTTATAATTTATAATTTTTTGTCCAATTTCTTAAAACACCTTTTTAAATAATTATTTTACTATCAAATTATCTAAAAATTATCAGCAAATTTCTTTTCAAAAAAATAATATATTTGGGATTTATAGCCATTTATTCTGAAAATTAGTCCATTCATCTATTTGTAAATTTTAGGAATTCTCATTTCATTAAGATATGTGGAATGATTATGTCTATCATTTCATTACTTTGGTATTTCTTATTCTTCAACTCTATGTTTGATTATATTATGGTTAACACATATGTATATACATATTATTATGGCGAGAGACATATTTTACTCAATTTCAATGCATAATTTAAGGTCTCATGAGGTGATATGTATTTTATTAGGGATTAAAACTAATATGTAATGTGACTATGTCCACCGTGTGATATTCTCTTGGTATTTATCATTGACATATGATTTTGTCATGTTTAATGTTTTATCCAAATTCCTATGATTTCATGATATTATAATTCCATGTTATTTCTATTATGATTCCTTATTTTTATACATTTGATTTTCCATTTGTGAAATAATGTTATGTCATTTGATAAATATTATCTTCTCCTTTTATAAGTTTATTTCCTTACACGGATTTTTACCTGACAACATTTTTTTATGTATTCCCAAGGTTATCTTATATAGTTTTAAAATAACAATAGAATTTAGGTTCCCATTTTGGAGAATAAAATATTTTTTTTGTTTTTTTCACTTTTTTATTTATTATGAACATAATATTTTATAGGATCTCCACTACTTAATATTTGGGTGGTTCTTATTAGATACATATGTCAAAATTAATTTTATAATATTTATTAGAGGGTTGGGTATCAATAGTTCATATTAGGGTTTAATTATTTTTGGTGTTTTAGGAAATAAATACCAATGTAATAAATTATACTATATGTATCTTGATATCTCAAGGAAAATGATTTTGTGGCCATATGAATGATTCCCCTTATAGTGAAAAGGTGGCCTCCTTTCATCTTGATTCAACCTTGATTCATGTATTTAGATTTCCTATTGAGGAAGAGGTCATTTAATGTTGTAAATCATGAATTAGATAATTTAAAGGAGCATCTGGAGTGAAAACCAAAAAATGCCAAGTGTGTTGTCATCAACATCAAAGAGAAAGGGGATTTGATTTGCCAAATAAATCTGTGGAACTGATACTGACCCTTTTGATCTTCCCAGACCTTATTCGTTCAAAAATTTAGATTATAATTGATTTTTGGTTGTGGAGGATCAAGAAGCTCTCCAACAAGGATTTGTTTTATGAAAATTCTCTTTCATATGTCATATATTTTAATCAAAAGGTTACAACCCATGGTCATATGAATCATTGAAATTAAAGATTTCAAAATGATGGTGGTGGCTCTAACAAGAGGCTAATCTCGATTAGTAGAAGCTTATTTAACATCCTTTTGAGGATAAAAGAGGACCGTGAGGAAATATGAAAGATTTTTATTGTCCACCTGATACCTGTTACATTGAGAATTTCAGAGTGGATCATTAATTTCAATCATTTAAATTAAAAATAATTCAATGACACATTGTTTTTAAGATTTCATGAGTGGAACTGGGTTTAATGAAACAAAAATATCATGAATGATCTTGGTTCCTCCATCGGAACCCATTTCATGATTGATCATAGTACTATGAAATGAGAAATGTATATCTATTCCAGAGCCCCAATTGACGCATATCTTGATATAAATCTTCTGGATACTATCTATTTCACATCTAATGATATCAAGATATTTTTTAATATAGAGTTTTAATTTGTTAACCGATTATATGATTATTATAGAATAGTTGGGCACAACATTTCTAAAATATGGAATAGTCAAGAGAGCTCGAAGCCCAAAATAGATCCCGATGACTAGAAATACATAAGAAAAAAATAAAGTCAAATGAATTTCTATAGATATAATTTATCATCCATGTAAAATTTTTCATGAAAATTGGATTAAAAAGTATTCAAATACCTTTTATGTGAACTACATAAATGGGAAAAACAACCTCTCATGTTAATGAATAATAAAAATATGATGATGAAGCTAATCCTCCCATTATTTTCAAATATCCCAACAATTGTTTGGATACAGATAAGATCCCAACAGGTGAGGTGAATGAAATTTAGAATGATATATTACATAATATAATGAATATTATTAATGAAATATAATTTAATTTACCATTATATAATAATTGTAAGAATGATGTGCCTTCCTTTAAGAGAGTTGCAAAGGCCTCACATTCTACTCCTCAGGATCCCACAGAATGAGAATAAATTCCCATCATATATAATGGGGTTTCTTCTGGGGATGTTTCTACAACATCTCTATAAAATCTAGGAAATAATTTGACTTACTATCCTAGTAATATAGAGATAGATAACACATTAAATAAATTCCTACCTCAAAGTGAAAAAACTAATGATGTCAATGAAATCCTTCAGACTAAAAAGTAATTAATTTCATCTTTGTGGGATTAGGTAGAATCATAGAAGTAAATTAGGTCATCCATGTTTTCATAATTTTATAGTGGCTATAAAATATTTAGTCTTGAATAAATCTAAATAATTAGTCTATATTGATCATAGTATCCAAAGAATAAAGATCTAGAAACTGGTCTCAGTAGCACCTCACACTGATGCTGATAGAAACATTTTTTTGTACACTATATTGAACAACTCAAGAATAGTAGATCAAAATTAAATAGATGCTGGAGACTCTTGTAAGAATGGAAAAATCACTCCGAAACTTATCAATAAATAAACCATACAATGATGTTGATAACTCTTATATGATGGAAACCATAGTGTAATGATATGGTCCATATGATGAAGTTCCAATAGAGGTTGATGACATTAGTAATGGTGCAAAATAACAACTTGTAATTAAACAATTAGCAGCACATCACATAGTTTAGAATACATACTAAAACATGGGGACCACAATGGATTTCTCAAGTACATCTTATCATGTATCAATATAGTCCATTGAATCTAGTATGTATGGAAAAAATACAAGGTTACCTTTCAATCAACCATAAACAAAAATTATGGTTTAATAAATAAAGGGGACATTTCTTACAAAGCATGTTTTAAATGAAGATTATACTTTAGAACATTCAAATTTATTTTATATCCTAAGAAAATTAGGCCCCTTAAATTATTTTAAATAATGAATAAAGAATAAATTTTAGGTTTCTCCGAACCTGATTTGACCTTTTCATAGAATATTTTATATCTTTATGAACAATGTTGTAAACTAACTAGAACAAATTTTTTCAAAAATTATCCTAAGAGACTATAGGTCCCCATCCAATATAAGATAGTTCTAATTTCATAAATTATCTCCCATGAGAAGAAAATAACATTAAATTACCATTATTGGTAAATTAATCAATTTCTCTCAATCATTTACCCCTATAATGGTTATTAGAAAATAAGAGGATACTACAAGAAAATTTTGGAAGGAAATAGATTTATAAATTTACATAGTCTCTCATGGGTTATTTTAATGGTATTGTTAATACTTAAGAGAGACTTGGAATTGGAAAATATTATACCTAAACCTCAAATTCAAATAATGTATTTGAAATATTATTCTCTATGAAATCAACCATAGTAGGGAAAAATAATCTTGGATAGAATGAATATTTATTCAATTTCTTCATATAAATTTGATAGAGGTTTTTTCAATGATGCATCCATTAGTATCTGGTCATCTATCTCTTTATCTACCATTGAAAAATTCAACACTGACAAACATACTATTTTTATAAATGTTTATATATATGGTGGAGAAGACATGATTTCCATTCATATTTAACAGTGCTTGGATTGACACCCTTGTTATTGAACAATTTTCCAGGATACATGGATCTTCATTAACATTAGCGATGATTCTCCCTATTGTGCTTTAGAGCTTAGAATCCTCCTGAATGACCAGAATACATTGATTAAAAATTTCATTAGTCAAATTGATGAAAATATATCATATCTTGAATATTTAATCCATTATATTCAGGATTTGACCATGTGATTTTTTATTTTATTTTTTTCTTCCATTGAGTGGTATAATTATGTAAAACATGATCTTAATGTTCTTATTAATAAAAGGAAATCTAGTATATAAAGTCTTTAAATCATGTGGTTTAAGGGTTGTGATAGGAACAATAGGATCATTAATTCTCTCCAAATAGTAAGGGTAACTTTTCCTATTCTCAATTATAGTAGAAACGTCATTGAATTTATATAATTCATTAGATCCCATGTTCCCATGTTCCCTCTTATTTCATGATTCTCCTTGTTCCAGGTTCATCTTTATCATTTTATTTAAATTCATGATCATATGGTTTCTTGTGTTCAAGCATAGAACCAAATGCAAATGAAAAATATTCTATATATAGATTGCATTGAAGTTCAAGTTGTAATTTAGATATCTATAATCTCTATATTTTTGATGGAATAAGTTCTTTCATACAGTCAGATATTTGACACAACATTAGAGCAGTAAAAGGGGTGAAATTTATCAAAACTGACCACTATGAAAATTAATTACATGATTCTATATCCTTAAGAGTTTTTTTCATTGTAGGTAATTATCATCCAATTAATGGAACCATTGATGTATTATAGTCCCCTGTATTTTTTGGATGAATCAAATATAACACATATTTTTATTCAAGAGGTAACCTATGTCCCTTTGAGTATGAATCTATTTTTAGATATCACACTAGTAGCCGAATAGATTGCCTATATGGCCCTTGTGGCACTAATATATATCAAGATACCAAGATTCTATGTTTAATCAATGATTTACAAAAAACAAAACCAAATCGATGGTCTGATCTATTTCTAAAATTTGACTCTATAATGGTGGTGTAGGGGATTCAAAAAGGTATAATCCATTTGCCCTAGAAACCCACTTCCAGATGAATTTTCTACATTGAATCTCTCTCTATCATGAATAAAATTATTACATATGTATTTCGTACTGCTAATTTTGTGGCTTATGGATTGGAAATCAAAGTGTTGACAGAAAATAGATTGACCTCACTCAACAATGTTACTGGAGAACTATTTTCTTGTTTGGAAAATGAATATTATAAAAATATATACATTAGAATTTTGTAACATTGTATTATTTTAATAAAGGAGGCATCTTCTTTTGAAAATTCCATATTCTACCAAAATCATTATTTGGAAATAATATATTGGTATAGAACAAAGTTTTTTAATTATATTTAAAGGAAAATGTTCTAAAATTTTGGTAGTGTATAGTGAGAATGGTGTTTTCACACATGAATTTTTGGTTACCCCCATTTCTCCTGAACATTTTTTGATCTTGTTTTTTCCCAATAATTTTGTGTGTGAAAAGCTTACAACTTTTGGTAATCTAATATTTTTCATTGGTCTTGATATTATGCCTTAGTTTCTTCTTGGTATTTTTTATGCGACATTGAGATTTAGAATTTGTATTAGGTGGAAGATAGTTCATGAATTTTTAGAGGAAATCATGTGGCCCAACCAAATAAATCGTGAGGCTCTGGGTTGTGTTTGAGGCTTGGGGCACAGATGGCACATGTTTTTTCATACCATATAATTGGAATGGAAGGATTTTTCATATCGTGGCCAAAATATATCGTATGTTCAGTGCATGGTTTATGAAACCATGTTGAAAAATCATGTGAGCTTCCTTGAACATAAAAATGGTGAAATTTCACTTTTTACCTCTCCGGATTTTAGACCCAATCTGCCTATTTTATCCTCCTATTTGTTAATAAATACCTAGGGAATATCTTCCCTTGTTCTCCAAGAATCTTTCTTCCCTAGAGTGTGGTTCTATCATATTCATTCATGTTTTGAGGATATAATCTCAGGGAAATCTCTTGATATTATCTCCCTCTACCTTCTAAATTCATTTCATCTTGTTTTCTACTTCTCCAATTTTTTCATGGATGTAGGGTTCATGTTTTCCATTATTTATGTTTGAGGGTACTATGTGTTTATGGTTACTTGTAGATGTTCATTATTTAATGGACATTCAGGATGTGGTTTGGGTGTGTATTACAGAAGCTCCATGAGATTGATTTTGGTTTCCATTTTCACATTCCCATTATATTTTTGAATCATTTGATTAATTATTTTCACACCTTCTCCATATGTTAATCAGTTATGTGTGATCTATGTAATATTTGTTAGGTGAAAATTGTGTATATTTAATCTTAATAATGTGGAAAATGGATTTTTTATATTAAATGTATCACACAATTTTTTTTGAAAAAATGCATGATCCCATTTTTTATTAGATTTGTGGATTTTAAAGCATAAAAGGGATTATAAATTATATTTGTGACATCTTAAATAGTGTTTGGGATATTAAAAAAGGTATTTTAAATGAATTTTACATTAAATATGTTTTTATATGGTTTTTAAATGGGGATTAGCATGTGATAATTGGGTGTGGCCAATTTGGAATTTTAATGAAAGTTGTTTTGGTTTTCACATATGTAGGAGTTCTTTAAATAATTTTTTTTAAAATGATTACGAAATGTAAAATGGACTATTTTCCAATTTTGGGAAAGGTGGATTGGATTCCATTTAAAAAGGTTTCTTTTATGGAACATTTAAAAATGTGGTGAAAATTATTATCATGAAAACCCCCCTTGGATAACATTTCTTCCTTTTTCATTTTTAATGAATTTTATATACATTATATTGAATCCTTGTGATAATTTATGTGGATGGGTATGAAAAATTATATGTGGACTCCTCATGAACTTTTTAAATTGATCATAATTGGATATCATTGTTGTAGACTCCTTTAATATATATTTTTTATGATAAGAGATTGATCATTTGGGATATTTAAGGTAGTTCACATTACATGAAATATTATATGAGATATATGTTCTTATGATTGAATTATTGGTTTACATCGGTTCACGGAAACCCTTTATACCCATGACATGGAATCCATACATTGCTACATTACTTTCTGGGAATTAATAATACACTATTTAGGATCACACATTGAAAAGTGGCCCATATCAGGGCATATGATATGATTTATTATTATTGTTATGGTATAGATCACCATGGTCAGATTATTTAGGTTGATGTCAAGTGTGTGGGGAAAATATTATGTCATCATGTGAGTGACACTTTCCTAGATGATTCATGATGTATAATATATTCTATATCATTCATCATATCCTAGGTTACATCCATGTCTATGGAAACATAGTTTTTAGTATTGGATTATTGAGATTCCTCTTGGTTGATAATTCTTGTTTAATTAATTACATTTCCATTATTATGATATACTTCTTACATTATACATGAAGGTTTTATTAATTGGATTAATGTTATACATTGAATTTCAATGGTTTAGGGAATGTGATTTGGAAAACTATCTACACACATTCAATTACTTTTTAAAATGGAAAATTTGTTCTTTATTTTTTAAATGTTAATGCTTCCATCTATTGAAAAAATGTGGTGATAAATGGAAAATGTTAAATGGTCTGTGTTTTATAAAGGTGTAAATTTTGTGGAAAACCATACTTCAATATATTTTATTTCAAAAAAAAAAGTTAATTTTTATATTTAAAGGATGTTTATTAGGAATTGACTTCTTTGGGAATTCATATGGATTTTTAACACTCATTCATATACATATTCATTGTTTTTAGCTTCTTATATTGGTCTCAACTTGGGTTTGATCACCATGGGTGATTGTTTGTTTTGGTATTGGAGAGTGACCCTTAGGGTCACATGGAGATGTTTTTTTCATCTAGACCAATAGTTTTTTGTTTTATAGATTGTTTTATTATCATATTTCTAAAATTATGATCAGTTTGGGTATTAATATATATTGGTCTAATTTGGTTTATTTTTTGTTTATATTTTTATTTATTCATAATGGGATAAATTATTACCTTGGATTCTCTATTGATGCCCAAAGTAGTTTTCATTGCATGGGGATTAAGGAATTTCCTTTCGGCCATGAAATATATTAAATTTTGGGACAAATTTATCATTGAACTATGTTGGTTCCTGAAAATTTTGTATCAGAGTGGGTTGATTATTTAGAGGAACCGGATTTTAGAGCTCCCTATGTTGATTGCAGTGTCATTGTAGATGGGGTCAGAATGTTGGAACTTAGAGTTCATGTCTGGGGGAGTGTATGTCCAATACCATCTACATAAAACCTTGAGTTTCAACTGTAATTATCGTTTCATTTAGATTATTTTGTTCTTGTTGGTTTTTTTTCTCTTGGAATTTGAAACGGGAGACAGATTAAAGATCTCTGTGAGATTTTTGGAACTAAAAAGAATGGTGGACCATGGGACATGGTTAACCAATAATCTCCTTGATGGTGGTGTTATTGGAACATGTATTACAACTATATGGCCAAGTCACCCACCACCACAATATTATACTTGTGATATTTTTTGATTCGTCCTTGGTTCTGAGAATAGTTTTGATGGCTCTTATGATTGAATTGGGAGAACTGGATTTTGAGTGATATTGGTTTTGTATTGAGAATATGTAAAAGGGATTATTTGAATTAATATTGAGAAGGATATGGAAAAATGTATTTTTATAAAATGTATCTTTGGGGTAAAACTATATTATTTTAATGAGGTTGGATTGTTGTAATCAATACATTGAGATTATTCGAATTTCTCGTATTGAAATTAACTTTTTTTTAAAAGAGGTATTTTTAATTAGATTTTATTGATATGAAATGAGTTATAATAATATTATTTTTCTGAAATGTTTCTTGTTGAAAAATATAAAATTATTGGGATATAATAAAATGGTTATATGAGTAATGTTTGAAAATTTGTTTCAACTCAATGGTTAATGATCTAATAAAAAGGTTTATATATTTTGAAATGGGATGTGAATTGAGAATATGAAACCATGGAATGAATTTTTTTATGAGAGGAGTAATGTTTTGACCTTTGGTAATCAATTGACTGATCACATGAATAAATTTTCTTGAGAATGAGTATGGTTGTTTATAAGGGTGTATTATTTCCTTGATTGGCTAAATTTGATGAGTTCCATTGGTGGAAAGGGGATGTTATTCCCTGATTCCCCATGAAATACAATTGGATGTTGTTAAACCTATCATATTTGTATTCTTTTAAAATTATTTTCATGAATTATTTTTTTATATTTTGATATCTAGGGGTTTATGTGCTTTGTTTTTCTTTGTTTTGTGAACATTTTATAGCTGGTGTTTCGAGTTTGATAACTCTTCATGATGAGTTGTCATTGATTGAGCTCTTGTATTTCTTGATGGTTAGTATTTCCCCACACCTCTAAATGGTTGATGGATATTTTAGTTGTGGCTATGGGTGGTTTAATATTAGTCGACCGTTAATTTGATCAACCTATGGATTTACTTCTAATCATTCATATTTTGAACGAGCCCATCTTTTATAGTCAAGATGATCATCTTGAAGAAGAAGATATGATGGGGAGAATAAAAAGGATATTCATTCTGTATGAGATAACTCAGTTATTAAAGGTTATGTTTAATACCTTTATGATTAACGGCCTGACCTTGAAGTGGTGGAAGTTTGTTTTGTGGATTAATCCTTTGGAAGATATTACCCGAGAGATCATCAAGGAATTGTTCATCTGTCATTATTTATTTGAGGTAGTGATTGTGAGAAATGGAAGAGAGATGAAATTTTTGAATCAATAGAGTGGTTATGTGTTGGAGTATTTTTTTGGACCTAGTTCCCTACCATACGGAGTTGGATGCACATTAATCCTTAAAAGCTTGATATTTTTATTATGGTCATTGTCCTAAATTGTATTTGAAGGATTTAGAGTCTGGTTTAGCTTATTTTTTCGATATGGTTGGGAAATATGTTCATGTTCAGGTTATGTTAGTAGTACATCATGAAGTTTAAATCCCTTCTATAATCTGCAGAATCATTTTATGTAATTTTAGTATGGATTTAGGGAATGTGTATGATGTTCTTGGAGATGGTTGGGGAATTAAAATAATTATAAATATTTCCTTTTCTTCATTTAATGAACATGATAATATATTTTCATCATTATGTTCATCTAGATCATAAAAATTATTCACGTCCAAATGATCTTAAAATCTTTCATGCTTTTGGATGCCTATTTCACATGAAATTATTTTGTAAGGATATTTTTTGGATGAAATTCGGAGCCCTTTCATAGGATTAGTTTGATGTTTGGTCTTTGTTAATAGTCTCTTTCTATGTATGACCCTTTAGTTTTAATAGATGTGTCTTGGGGTGTTTTTAGTGTTGATTTATCCTTAAATTGTATAAGATAATTTTTTTATTCTTTAGAAAAATTATATTATAATAGAATCATATTGTTCTTTTTAGAGATTCTAAATTCATTCATGATTCAATTGTCTCTGGTATATAGTGAAAAAATGATATTTAGTGTGTATTTTATGATTCCATATTTTTGTGGAATGAATGTGTAAAAATGAGGGATTATAATCTCCTAAATATGATTTAGTGGATGCTTCAATAATCATGGATCTAGGCACATACCCTAGAATGAATATCATGAACTGTCAGAAAATCAATGGTTTGAGGGAAAATGGTCTAATTTGGTCTGCATTACTTTGATGGGGAAAAATTAAGTTTCATTTTTATATTCTTCATCCTAAATGTCCCATTTTTATAAAAATATATTAGCATCCTTGTTTCCTCATTTAAGTCATCATGGATGAAATTTCCTCATGGGATTTATGAAATCATGGGTTACTATTTCTTTTGTTGAATTCTCCCCCCAAGTGGGGGGGGGGGGTGTTTTTCTGTACAAGGTATTTTAAATTTTTATTGGTTATCCTAGTCAAATGGGTTGGTGTTTTTTTGGATTCATTCATTGGAAAACTGAATGATCTTTAGAAATGGTGGGGAGACCCACCATCGGTCTCATTGAGGCTTCTACTTAAGTAAATCAGGGTTAGTTGTTTTCTTATAGTGGGGAGTCAGTTTTGGCTTCCCATTTTAGAAATGTTGTTTAGTCTCTAGTGATTTATTGAAAAGGGTTTATTTAATTTTAAGTCATCTAATTTTGATTTTCAATCTATTTGAGGAAACTTCAGGCTTTGGATAACACCCAACAGTTTCAAATTTAAATGGTTTGTGAGGTTATTAGTTTGAGTTTTATGTCGTTTATCAATGAGTGGTTTTGGTTCATTAGTTTGTTTCATGTAATAGGGGTTTATTTCATTTGGTGGTGGTTATAGTTTTCTTGGATTGTGAAATGTTATCATGTGGTTATAGGTATCATTTCTCTTGATCGGTTAACTAGAAACTTTTGTGGAATTAGAGGGGTAGAAACGATTATGGTGGGGTAAAATGTCACATGATGGTTTTTATTTTCACCCTTTGCTCTGGTATATTTTTGATCTTAGTTTTTCTATTGAGTTTGGGTTTGATAGCTTTGAATTTTTTGTGTAATATTCGATTAAACTTTTTATGAGGTTATTTTTTCCCACGTATAGTTTTTTTTAATGTTGTGTTTTGGACATTAGAGTAAGTGGCACACTGTTTGCGCATAGTTAGAAGAAACTATGTGGTTCATCCCAAAAAACCATGTAGATTTTTTTTGGTTTTAGTTTCTTAGATCATGGATTTCACAGAGATTTCCAAACCATGGAAAAATGTAAGAGGAGGTTTTATATCTTGTAATAACAACATCATATGATTGGGACATAGATTTACAAACCTTGTGGAAAACCATATGGGTTGAAAAGATCATAAAAATTGTTAAATTTCTATTTTTTTCCTATTGATATTTTAGTCATAATATTCTCATTAATACCTCATCTAGGTTCGTATATACTGAGGGAGCTCCATATTTATTATAAAAGTCTCATCCATCATCTCGAGTGTGGATCTAAGGGATTACTTCATGTTTTTGTGGAAATATCTCATTCTAATCACCTCCTCTCTTCTTCCTCATCCTTCTCCAAACATTTTATCTCGAATTTACCTCTTATCATGGTTTCATTTATGTAGTTTTAATATTTACCTTGGTTTATATTGGGGTTTTTTGGTGTGTAAGGATCCTTGTGGTTTTGGTTGATTTCTTGGAACATTATGTAGTGGTATCAAGTGGGCTTGGTTGATATGCTAGGATTTATTGGTTGGTTTCCCTTCAAACATAAACATTAAATCTAAGAATCATTTATTTATTTCTTTTATCACATTTTTTACCAGTTAAATATTTATGTACTCTTTTTTTAATATTTTTTTTCTATTGAAATTCCTTATTTCATACATATTGTGTGACAAATGGATTTTTTGGTTAAATGTTTCTCAGCACGTGTTTGATAAAATTATTAGTTGTATTTTTCAATTGATTTTTTAAAATTGAATTTTATTTTTTATTATATTTTTGAAATCCAAAATGGTGTTTTGGATTTATAAATTGGATTTATAAATTCTTAAGTCATGAAATTTATTTCTATTTGGTTCTTTATAAGTGGATTAAAATTTGATAATGGGATGTAGCTAAATTTCAATTTTTATGAATGTTGGATTGATTTTCACATGTGGTGTGAGTAGATTAATTATAATATTTCTAAATGATTATGAAAAGAAAAATCTTTTGTTCTCACCTTTTTGGAATGATATATTTGATTCATTTTAAACATTATTCTTAAGGCTCATTGGGCACTTTTAAAAAAAATTGGAAATTTTTACAATGAAATCCATCATTAGATAATCTTATTTCCTTGTTCATATTTAATGGATGGGATTTCCCCACCATTTAATATGTGTGATCCATAATTTGAATGGGTGGGGTTTTTTCACTATGGCTCTTCATGAACAATTTACATTCAGTGGAATGGGTGATCCTCAGTGTTGAGTCCTTTGTGATCTATTCACCTATGTAAAGAGATTTATCCTTGGGGAGATTCAGGGTGTTTCTTGTTGTGAGAATTATTATATATGATATAGGTTATTATGATTGGATACTTTTTTTATAGTTTGGGTCATTCCTTTTTTACTCTTGACAGGGAGACCTAACTTAACAAAAAATTCTTCTGAGAATTATTTAAGCACTAATTAGGATTAAGAACAATCTAGTGTTCAATAAAAATGAATATTATAGGTTTTTTGTTATTATAATGGGATAGTGAAACATTTATAGACAATTTATTGTGAGATTGATCATGTGATAAAATTTGATGTAATCAAGTGAGGAATTCATTCTGCAATGAGTCATGATGAATAGTTTGTTTTATATTATTCACAAGCTCCTAGGTTAGACCCACCTCTCTCAAAACATTGTTGTCTATAATGGACGATTAAAAAACATTTTTCATAGTTACCCTGATTTTCATATTTCTACATTCCTTATTATTTTATCCTTTTTATAGTTTACTTGCATGGTTTACTTCATGGATGAAATTTTTTGGTCATCATTGAATGGTTTATTCAAAATGTTTAGGAAAAAATTGTATAAACTTTATTTTACTATTCAAAATGAAACCAAATTCTTTTTTCTTCGAAATGTTAAATGAACCCCCTTGGGGGAGAGTGTGATTTCAAATGAAAAATGGGAAATTGACTATTTTTTGTTTTAAAATAAATATTTTTTGGAGAATAATAGTTTTATATATTTTATTTCAAACCTGAATTTAATATTTGTTTACTTAAAGGATGTGCATTGGGTGTATAAATGTTCATGATGCCTATCATTTTTAAATACTAATTCTTATAGTTCATTCCTATTTTTATCTTATTGTTCTAGGATAATATTTTTTTTAATCATCGTGGGAAATGGTTTGATACGGTAGTTGATATTAAACCTCATGGTCACATAGAGACATTTTCATTATGTGGATGAGTTGGATTTTTTGATTAGTTTTTTTATTCTCAGTTTTTGTAATATGATGATTGTTTGGATATATATATATATATATATTGGGATACTCTAATTTATTTTTCAGTTATCATTTTGATTATTCATACTAAATGAAATCATTCCTAATTTTTCTTTATTATTGACCAACACTAGTTTCTACCTCATGGGGATTGGGAACACCCTTCGGAACTTTCCATGGATTGACTGTGGTGAACATTATTTGGTTTAAATGAAATCATTGTTCACAACATTATTTCTTGACTTCCTCTATAAACAGTGTTATTTTTTCTTCACCGACTTCGTGTTTTGTTATAGAAATATAATTTTATATGAATATGATAATATTATTTATATGTTGATATATATAATTTTTATAGAATTTATTTTTTGAAGTTTAAATAAATATAAAAATCAAGATGATGATGGTCAATAAAACATCCTAAATGATATAAAAATATAACGTCATTGTTTTTACTAAATGAATCATTACTATATTGGACTAAATATATATATTTTATATGGTTGGAATTTATGAAAATATTTTAATATAATTTAATTTCCCTTTTAGTGTTATAGACCCATTTGAAAATAACATCAGTAAAATTCAACAAGTGACCCAACCATGGAACCCTAAAATGAACCCCCTGTAATAACTATTGTAAAATTTCTATATCATTGGAAAGGTTATTAATGACATAATATAATTATAAATAGTAATGTATTACAATTTAGTAATTAATGAATCTTAGTTTATTATTTAGGACATTACGTACATGTCTAAGATGATTCTAGAAACTTATTTATGGGGCCACTCCGAATGATATCATTTTCCAAGTGTCATGACCTTTATCACTCTAAATGACCGTCTATATCTATTTTATCCAACTTAATGACTCTTATAATGTATAAATGTCAAATAAATATATAAATTTCCTATTATCCCTCCCACATATGGGATTTCTCATTCCATAAGATCATTTACGAATTCTGTCATTGAAAAAACATGATTAAATGGAACTTATCTATCCATTAACTAATTTATATAATGAAATTTTAACTTCTGTATCCTTATTAAAGATTTAAATTAATTAAATAATGTTTTAGGAATTAATATTCTTCTTTAATTATGTTTTTTTAAATAAAACTCCATATTACTACAGACAAAAAATGTATTTATCAAATCACATAAAACATCATATTAAAAGTTTATTTATCTACAAAAATATCCGACCTTTATCATGAAATGTTTTTAATCTAAAAAATATGTTTAGAGAATATTATTTTTTATTAAAATATGAACATACAAAATATATAATTATTTTTTGTATTTTAAATCTTAATAAATTTTATTTTTATTATGATATGAGGAAATATTATGCATCCCATTTCATTACAAGGTTTTCTATTATGATTATTTTATATGTTTGATTACAATATGTAGAACATATATTCTTCTATATGTTATAATGGTTATTACTGGATTTAAATCCACTGAACTAGGTATTATTTAAGAATAATCATGTTATATGTATGGTATTAGGTTTTGACACTAATCAATTATTAGACTTTCTCTACCATGTGTTATTGAATTTCTTGTGGTCCATAAATATTTCTTATACCATGGTTTATTTTATTTCCACATTCCAATGTTTCAGTAATATTATGATTCCATGTTCTTTATGTTATAATCCTTTTATTTTTTTCATGATACTTCCATTTTTATAAAATATTATTTCATTTGACTTGTATATAATTAAACTTTATTGTTATTATTACATGGTAGGTTTTTTAGTAAACCTAATTAATTTTTGTATTAATCAAATTATCTTAAAGTTTTTTTTTGAAAATTAATGATATTTGAGAGATAATTATGGAGAATGAAATATTGATTTTTTTAAGTTTCGTTTTAATACAATGTTAACCCGGTCTTCTGAAGACATTAGGCCTCTCATCCTTTTGGTTGTGGTTTTTTGGAGACATTTGTTATAAATCATGTAATAATATGGAGATGAGGCTTAGGAAACTCTAATTATAGTGGGATTATATTTATATGTTATCAATGAATATAAAAATTAATTTATTATGGTTGATATCCTGTTGATTTCATAGTTTGATATGAATTAAAAATTTATCAGTAGTAATATTTCATAAAATATATTTATAAATTTTTTTTTATCATCATCAAAGACCTATCCCCCTAGATAAATACTTTTAATATCATTACTATATTATAACACTATACCTCCATGTTTTTAATATTTTTAAAAAGTATCTAACCCACAGACAACATCCTTAGAGATATATCTTTATTATAAAACATGTGTTCTGTCATGAAATTCCATTACAACAAATATTTTTTCTAACTTGTGTATCGTGATTGTGTGAAACTATTTAATTGTATGATTTTATTTCAATATATTACCAATTAATGATAATTTTTCCAATATATGAATTTTAATTGATTAATTTAATATGTTTTTTTTAATAATTTTGAATTACTATTCTACATTTATTATGTTGATTCATATTTTCAGATCAAATAATAAATTTAAATAATCCTATAATGATTGTTTCATTGTAAAAAAATTAATAGATTTATTCAAGTATTTTTGTCAATTTTGAGCATTAATTTTAATTTTAATTTTTTATTTTAATTTTAATTGATAATTTGGATAAAATTATAAAATTTTATTTATATGATTTCCAATATAAATTAAACCGTTTTATAAAATTTATTAGAATGTATTTTAGATTTTATTATTGAATGGTAATATATTTTTCCCCATGTATGAATATTATTTTATTTTTATTGGTTATTATATGAAAATATATGTAACCAATTTATCATTAATTTTTTTGTATAGTTGATGAATATTGAGCCATTTCATTGGGGCCTCATCATCGATGTGGTATTTAATTCATGAATATTGGATTAATGTCATTCTCAAGAATTGTATTTAATTTTTTAAAATAATACTACATTAGTTTGGATGTGTATATATATATATTCATTAAATAATTGAGTGTCTTTACTAGGAAATTGAATTACTATAATGTGGAATATGTGTTGATAAGAAGATTAAAGACAATATTTTTAGGGGATAAGTCTGGTTTTAGTTATTTCTTTATGATATTTCAAGAGAAATTTGGAATAAATATTTCATTTGGGAGAGAAGTCAATATATATATCCATTGTGGGTTAAGGAGTGTCATTACATAGGTCATCATTAAAATCCCTTATACGGGGGTGAATAATTGTTCACAATCCAATTCAATGTGTTTAATTGTTTTTTTGTGATATATAAATATTGTCATCAGATGGGATTAAAATTATAGGTAATGGAGGATGATTGATTAAAACATATATAATTATATTAATTGAATCATATCTATTTATAGAAGAATGGAGAAGAAATATATCTACATTGGTTAGGAATTACCATAGATTTTAGCTAAATATATATATATATATTTATACTTCTTAGAGTCCTTATGTTAGCTTCTTAATGAGATATGACATTTAATTTTTTCATTTATTACCATTTTTTTAAAATATATCAAAAAGGAATCCACAATTACATATATTTAGAAAAAAATGTATTAAGTCACTAGAAGAGGACAAGAGGTACCAAAATATAGTCAAAACGGAAAATCAATAAGGTGGTCATTAATCATTTTTTAAATTGGGATTATCAACCCTTACGTTTATGAAATATTTTTATTCTTCTTTATATTTTTTACTTGTAAGTATTATGTTTTTCTATAATTAACTATTATTATTTTCCATTTCAATATATAGTCACTTGAACCGTTAAAGAATATTCATATTTTACATAATTCATGAATTTATTTAAATAATTATATGTTCTTATTTTATATTATTTACCTCAGTAGTGATATATTTTAAGAAAATTTTTCATGTATTTTCGGGTAATGGTTTTGTCCAACTCATTCAATTATTTAAAAAACATTAACAATTGAGTTAAAAATTCCTCTGAATGTAGTTAGCTTAAGTAAGGTGAATCCTTTAGTGAATTTTATGAAATTATGTTTTCAATAGTCACTAAAAAGTGGTTATTTTTTTTCTAATTCAATATTGTAATTATATAAAATATTATAAAATAATATTAATAGGATAACTAAAATTCATTGAGATATCTAAAAAATCATATGAAATTTTAACTTATATATAATCATGTTCTCATGTACGGAATATATTTTCAACAAAATATAATAATTATTATTCCATTATATTTTATCCAATCTACATATTTTATTATTTTTAAATCCAACTTTATATACTTGGGAACACGGTCCCAACTCAATGGAATAATTAAATATTCTCTAAATGGTTCCATAATACATTAGTTTGGTTTCATTACAATTCCATTCTCAAAAGTAATATAGAACCACATATAGATTATATCACATCCATGAAATATTTTTATGGTTTCTTTTATGTAATTTCTATTAAATATTTTATGCAGGTGTTTCCCAAACATTTTTATAGAAAAGGGTGGTTTCATCATGATTTGGGCCAAACTGTGAGCCCATTTCTCGATTTAAAAACCAAATTCAATTCTTTTATAAGACCATTATTTTTCACAGTATTTCACCAATTAAAATTTGAACATGGCCTCTACTGACCTATTCAATTCACCATATTCATTTGGACTCCTCATGAACACAAAATCGATGTTGATTTCGGTGATTTATTCTCTCATTGAACCAACATGTGATCCCAATTCCATATTTAAAAAATAATTTTTTTCTAATATACCTCAATTATTTTTTTGAAATTTTTCAGTCATTACTAGTCTCACTCAATACCACAATCCCTATAAGCACACTATGTTCTATTTTCCCTTTTTAGAGCTCATCTTTATTTCAGATTATGGATAATTTCCACAAGGTTTCTCAAATAGTCTAGATTTGAAAAGGGGGTTTTTTCCTTTCAGGAATCATTCATTTTTTACACCTTACTAAACATTTATGTCCCCTCTCAACCACCTATTCCTTATTCAATCATCCCGTTCATGTTTGGTTTATTGGAGATTTAATTATTGGTGTATTTGGGTTGATTTCATCAAAGCTTCTCAAGTAAGTGATTTTACATCTTAGTTCCTTCAATTTCCCTAAGTTTATCCATCTTTTCTTGATGTTCCAAATGTCCAGAAGCTATGTAATTATTCCTAGGTTTTATTTTTTAGTTTATTGGTCCATTCGGGTGGTTTTAGGTTCATTTTCACTCTCTTGTGGTGTGTATATGGTGCGATTGACGTTTTACACAATGATTTGTTGGTTTAGAAACATTTGGTAGGTGATTCCATGTTTAATCTTCCCTTAGTGAGTTATCTTTTTTTTATTTATAGTTTCAACATAGTCCTCTTCCATTTTATTTCGATAAAAATGTTTTGGTGGCACTGGTTAAGTGGTGGATTTTAAAATGGAATTTTGGTGCCAAAGATGAATGTTTTTGTCCCATGTTGTATAAATTGGTATTGTTTTATAGGCGAGGAAATGATTTTATTAAATTGTTTTAAGGTAGGAAATTCTATTTTGGTGTGATTTTGGTATGAATTTGGTTTCAAAAGTATGTTTTTAGATATATTTTATGTGGAAATCATGGTTTTAATTCTTGAAATTGTTTTATGAAAATTTTAGAGGGTTTATTGAATTACACAAATGGTGCAAAGCATGTTTAGCTACATTTTTGAGTGTATATGGACAAAACTGGTTCGTTATGTGAAAATGGAATTTTGATAGCATGTTGAACTTATTTGATCACAAAGAGGGAATCCTATGTATTATGGTTGGTGGATGTGTACAAGTAAGCTAGTGATCCGTAGTAAATTAGTACCTATTTCACGTAGCATGATTGAAATTAACAACACTAAAAACATTAATGGTGCTAATAGTGGACACTTGGTTATGGTTATTTCATGACCAATGTCTCGAACAAGAGAACAAATATTGATATTGTTACAAACACACGGAGAAACAATGTACCAAGGTATCAAAACCAACTACTGCCTATGGGTATTCACATGTTTAGTGATCATTGACTACTTGGTATTTACCTTGGGACTATGGATAGTTTTGATGAAAAATTCCGCATCTTGAGTTTTTATATAATAGTGGTCATTCATTAATGTTACCCTTTAAAACCATTTTCTTTTAAAGGAAAAGTTTTTTATAAATCGTTATGGTTATAAAAACATGAAATTTTCTTATCTTATGATGTTTATCACATAGAATCTATTTCATTGGTATCCTATTGCACTTATCCTCACTCCCTAATTTCACCTTTTGTTTAAATTAGACTTGATTATCTTTTACACAGGTAAGGGAATGACCATTGGGGATAGTAGTTTGGGTTTTTAGTTTCTTCTGTGGTGCGGTGTTGTGGACACGGCTCATGGGTGATGACCCCCTGTAATGCAGAGGTCCGTGGGATATTTTTTATTCTACATTTTATAGTTTCGGTCCTCCGTGGTCTTGTTTAAAACCTTGTATTCAGTCGTGAATTTTAATTAAGTCTTGTTTGTCTTGAATTTCTAGATTGGATTTATTCATTACTATTGGTTGTTTTATGTAACCTAACAATGATAAATTAATCACAAAACAATGTTTATGATACCCAGGAACTTGTTACATCCAGTGGGCATAGGGAACACCTTTAATTTCTTTCCACAAGCCAGGTTGGGTGCTAGTTTTGAAGGCGACCAGGTCTAATTAATGAAAAAATGGTATCAGTGGAAGGTTTATATTTTTGGGTTGTATTATTATTTTTGGGTGAGTCCAGTTAGACAGTAGAAAAGAATTTTGTGGCTTAGATTTTTGGTTATGAATATGATTTATGGCCACTTTCTCTCATGAAAAACCTTGAGTCACCATGGGATGTTGATATTTTTTTACTTTGCTTCCAGGTGGGACGTGTAGGATGCAAAATAATCATTGACATAAGGTGCGAGTGAAGAGGTTTTGTATTTCATTGTTGTGATGTCTTTGACTCATTTATATTTGAGTTAATTCCCTATATTTTTCATAATTTTTTTACTAATGACTCCTCTTGTGAATGTTGCCTTGTGTAGTAACATGCCTCCCCAGAAATATCCAATACACCCATGGGAGGATATCAGAGAGAATACTCCCACACTGATTGATCAAAATATGGTAGAATCTGTGGTCAGGTCTATCCATGACCTCTGACATGAAGTATATCCTGCATCTACACTAGCCAGGGTCGAGGATTTTGGTCCGAGATAGAAAAAACAAAAGGAGATCCTAAATAACAAGCCACATACATTATGAGGTATCACAAAACCCCGAGAAGTAGAGCTATGGCTTGAGAAGATTGAGGGCATCTATCATGTTCTGTGACACACTTGAGGAGTTTAGGGTGATGTGATCCTCTTTTCTATTAGAGGGTCTAAGGACATGGTGGTGGGAAATAATGCTTTAATCTGGGGAGAATGAACAAATGATCTATAAGGACTTCAATGTTACCTTCAATGACATGTAATTCCTTGAAGACTTGGCATATGTGATATCCTGGATGATTATGGATCTGGTTTCGGGGGGCCTTTCAGTGGTGTAGTTTGATAAAATTTTTTCTATGCTAGCCCGATATGCTCCATAAATGGTCCCCAATTAGAAAATAAAGGCTCAAATGTACAAGATGGGTTTGCAGATAGAGATCTATTACCAGGTAATCATGATCAATTAGAAGACTTACATCAAGGTGGTGGATCAGAGTTTCATGATAGTGATTGTCAAAAATAGGATGTATAGTTTATCAGAGCAGTGTTAGTGATGGGCAGTGGAAATTATTCTAAGATGAAACGAATAAGAGAGGATCATGGGATGATGGGAGGTGGTATTTTAGGACAACCTTCTAGATAGTTACAATCAATGTCCCATGATGCAAGTTCTGTTATGTGCCACCATTTTGGGAGAATAGGACACACCTAACCTGTATGCACATCTCCCCAAATCCATACTATCACTGTTGAGGTGTGGGATACTTTATTATTTTTGTAGGATGGAATTTTCAATCTTGAGTGGGGTAGTATCAGGGGATTCCAAGGGTGTGTTATCTCAGTCAGAGCCATCATGGATAGAGGGATCTATGTTTTGGGGCTGTGGCGGTAGGTCTAGATCATTATCATGGAAGATCCATTTTTGGATGTGTAATAGGAGATCGGTCGTTCTCCGAAATAGGGTAAGTATCTTCATGCAGTGGAGTAGGAACTAGTAGAACAAGATATTGGGTAGATATAGAGTGGGACCAAATGGTATTGGATATGAACCAATTTTACGTAATCCTCAACATTTATTTCATAGTACAATTTCAAGAAAACATCGATTTCTATAGGTTGTGGGCGAGTTTCACGGTACCTGATGGTAGTCCTTACGTTTTTCCTGGGGAATGAGATACTTGGTTGGGTCGTGCTGTACCTCCAATCACAATTTTGGGAAATCATGTCTTCCAATTGTCTTCAATCATAGTAAAGGATGATGTAAATGATCTTAAGGGTGGGTTAATTCCTTTAGTGGATGAGTTTGGAGAGGTATTCCAAGATGATTTTTCTGGCTTACCTCTATAGTAGGATGTGGTGTTCTTAATTTATTTGGACCTAGGAATATAACTTATATCTCATAAATTTTATTTTATGACCCACTAGGAACAAGGATAATTATATATACAGTTGAATTATTTGGAATACAAATGATTCATTCGTCCAAGTTTCTCTCCTTGGGCTTCTCATGTCGTTTTTTAGAAGAAGGCTGACGGATCCCTCCGGTTGTGTATTAACTTCTGAAAGATGAATAATGTAACCATCAAGAACAAACTTTCTCTTCCCGGAATAGATGAATTATCTGATCAATTGAATGGTGTGGAGTGGTTTTCTAAGATAGACTTGCGTTCAGTTTACCACCAACACATAGTAAAGGAGGTAGATATCACGAACACAATTTTCTGAAGCAGGTACGATAACATTGAGTACTTTTTCATGCCTTTGGAGTTGACCAATGCCCATGTGGTATTTATGGCACAAATTAATATAGTGTTCCGCCAGTATCTTAACACTCTTTCATGGTATTCATTGAATACATATTATTTTACTTTGTATCTGAGGAGAAGTATGCAAATAATTTTCAGATCATATTCCAAACTTTGAGGGATCACCTCCATTATGAAAATATGTCCAAGGGGACCTTTTGGATTAGGGATATGATGTTTTTGGAGAATTTGATCTCAGAGAAGGGAGTCTGGGTGGATCCTGAGAAATCTGTGCAGTGATATCATGGGATAATATGAAGAATGTGTTTGAGATAAAGAGGTTCCTCATCTTGGTAGGATAAAATTTATGGTTTGTCCATGATTTCTATCAGTTTTCTTCTCCCCAGACCACACTCAACCAGAATGTGGATAAGTTTTTTTGGTGCCTAGAATGTTAAGTTTCCTTTCACGACATGAAGAGGTGGTTGAATAACATAGATAAGTTGATCTTTGAATAATATGGAATGGTCTATGTGGTGTATTGTGATACTTCATGTATGGAGATTTGGTGCGTTCTTATGCAGGATAATCATGTGGTGTCATGTTGCTCCCTCTATCTTGGACCACATAAAAAGAATTACCTGACCCACAACATTGATCCAGAAGCTGTGATGCATGCATTGAAGACTTTGCATCACTACCTCTTTGGAGAGAAGATTGTGTTCTATTCTGATCAAAATATATTGTCTTACATCTTCTTATAGAAGGATATTAACCTAAGGTAGCAGTGTTGGATGATGTACTAGCAGGGGTTTGACTTCGATATCATCTACAACCCAAGGAATAGTAATGTGGTGGTTGATGCCATAGGCATAATAGTATTATTACCTACATTGATGAAGACTATTGATGAGGGTACTATGTTGTGACTCATTTCATAGATGCAAGTGGAGACCAAGAAGCATAATGGACATGTATTCAGGGAAAGAATTCAGATAATACTTCACTAGTGGAGATGATTCAATAGAAGCAGCCTGGTGATGAGTTATGTTAGCTTTTGAGGTAGTTTCTTCATGGTGGTGAGACATCATTGGATCGTTCTTCGTCCCCCAAGGGAATCCTGTGCTTAAAGGGATTCTTAGTGGTTCCTTTGTCTCAATGAAATATGGTGATGTAGGATAGCTACTAGTCCTAGTGGGATGTGAACCATGGTGAAACAAAGTTGTATTGTGATGTTTGTCTTCTGTTCTGGGGGAATTTGTGAGGTGGAACATGGATAACATTATATCGATATGTTATTCTTGTTCACAGGTGAAAGAAGAGCATCAATGGACCTCATTTTTTCCTTAACAATTACCCATTCCTACTGAGAAGTAGAAGATAGTTTCCAAGGATTTCATTGTTTTCATGCTTCATACACCTCAAGGAAAGAATGATATATGTGTGGTGATTGATTTTCTCACCTAATCGGCCCATTTCATTCCAATCAATGATTCTACCAAAGTGGATGAATTGGGTCGGATGTATGTTCATGAAGTTGTGAGACTCCATGTTGTGAAATAAACCATCATATCAAATATGGACCCTCATTTTAAATCATGGTTTCAGAGTTTCCTTCAGAAGACATTTGGGTCATAGATTAAGTTGATTATGGTATACCACCATCAAACAGATAGTTAAATGAAGTGGGATAATCCGATTCTAGAAGAAATACATTGGGAATGTGTGTTGGATTTCAGCGGTTAATGGGATTTCTATTTGGGATTGGAAGAGTTTTTATATAACAATAGATACCAGTCATCAATCAATATGGCACTATTCAAGGAACCTTATGGTTGGTCTTATGGTTCTCCTTTGGGTTCAGTGGAGGTGGGTGAGACCTCACTATTGGGTATGAGTAATGTGCATGAGACATCAGACAAGGTTCAGTTGATTAGGCAATTATTTTTTAATAGCTCAGATTCAAAACATGTCTTATGCAGATTAGATGAATCAGGATTTGGAGTTTTCCATGGGTGACGAATTATTAAAGAAAGTGGAACCTCTCTTGGGTCGTAGCTAACTTAGTAAGAAAGGGAAGCTAACAAGAAGGTATAAGAGAACTTTTGAAATCATTTATAGGATTGTTAAGTTTTAATATTATTTAGCTTTTACATATTAGTTCACATCAATCCATGAGTTGTTCCATGTTTCCTAGCTATAGATATATAATTAGGACCCGTCCCATGTTTTGATTTGGGAAGAGTTGGAGTGGTAACATGATATGTCTATAGTTGAGAGACCAGTGAGTATTGTGGAATACCATGAAAATCTAATTAGAGAGAACTAAATTACTCTAGTTTGAGTCCTCTTGTATCATTGGATAGATGAGCACGAGGCATGAGACTGGAAGTCTTCATTCAAAGAGAAGTTTATATTTCTCTTATATGATCTAGCTTCGAGATGATTTTCCGAAGGCATACAATTTTTTTAAGGGTTGAATTTTCACATCCATGAATTATTTTTAAGGTATTTTTCATATCATTTCCATTATTTATTTATTTTTGGGGGGTTTTCCATTAATTTTTGATAAACGTGTGGTTTCCTCATGATTTGGGATAAACTGTGAGCCCATTTCAATATTTAAAAACAAAACTTGTTACTTTTATAAATCCTTATTTTTGGAACAATTTTCACCCATTAAACTCTCAAATTTTCTTCCACTAACCTATTAAAACCATAAAATCCATTTTAACCCTATAGGAACTCATAAGCAAGGTGGATTTGGGGGTTTTATTCCAGCATTGATCCAACCTTTTATCCCATTTCCATATTTTAAAAAATAAATTATCTATTTTATATATCATTTTTTTGTTATCATTTTTCTGACATTATACCTGTAAATAAATCCAAAAAACACTAGGATCACCCTTCGGTTCCATTTTTTCATCTCTAGAGCTCATCATCATCACAGATTTTGGAGAATTTTATCCAGCTTTCTCAAATCATCCATATTTTTTAAATGGAATTTTTTTATTTCATAAATAAATAATTATTTGTACTATTTTCCCCCATTTCAGTCCCTACATGACTTCTTCATCATTGTTAAAACCTCTCTATAAATTTTGGCTGCTTGGATTTTCAATTGTTAGAGTATTTGTGTCAATTTGGTCAAATCTTCTCACATAAGTGAGTTTCCTACTTAGTCTATTCCATTTCATTAAGGTTTATCCCCCTTTTCATGAATATCTAAATGTCTAAAATTTAGGAATTTTTACTTGCATTTTTTGAGTTTTTTATCCAATATTGTGCTTTTAGGTTCGTTTCCAATATCTTGTCATGCAGTGTTGGTGTTATTGATGTTTCACACAAGGATTTAGTGGTTTTTGAAAAAATTGGTACATGATTCCATGTTTAAGAATAACATAATGTGTTTTAATTTCCTTATTTACAGTTTCATAATAATCCTCTTCCATATTTGGGTGAAAACTATTTTTGGTATTATTGGTTAAGTGGTTTATTTTAATGGGGTATTTAATGTAATATAATGAATGTGTTTATGTATGTTCCATGTTATATCAATTGGGTTTGTTTTATGGTTACTGAACTGATTTTATGAAATTGTTTTAGGGATTAAAAATATGGTTTTTTGTGATGTTGGTATGAATTTGGGTTCAGTAGTGGAATTTAATATGGATTTTACGTGTAAATAATTGTTGTACTTCTTGAAATTACTTTATGAAAATTATAGAGGGTTTATTGATTTACATAAAGGTTTCAAAGAAATATTAGATAATATTTTGTGATTTTATGGATATAACTGGTGTTTTATGTGAAAATTAAATTTCATACTAAGTGGAACTTGTTTAATCACAATGAGAGAAACTCGGGTAATAAGGTGGGAAGACTTGTACTAGTACGCTAGTTGCCCCGAGTGGTTCTGTCCCTCTTTCACGTAGCAAGTTGATCTTTACAACACTAATGACCATATAATGGTGTTGAATAGAGACTGCTAGATTATAGGTATATTCCCTACTAGTGTATCATGCACAATAACATATATTAATATGGTTACATTCACATCGAGATACGAGGTACCTAAGGCTCAAAACTAACATTTTCCTAGAAGTATTGTCGTGATTAGTGCTTGTTGACTACATGGTATTTAAATTTGGACTATGGTGTGTTGTTCCGAAAAAAATAATTATCTAGCATGTTTTAGTTAATTTTTTTCATTATTTACTATTACCCCATGAAAATCCATTTCTTTTAAAGGTTACATTCTTTATTATTTGTTGTTACTATACCTTGTTTTAAAAAATATCAAGATTTTTATCTTATGATGTTTATTACATTGAATATATATGGGTGGTACCCTATTTAGATTACAATCACACCCTATATAAATATTTTGGTATTAGTATACTTGAGTTTTTTTGACATTGGTAAGGGAAATTACATTAGAGGTGGATGTTTTGGATGTTAGTTTCTTTCGTGGTGCGGTGTTGTGGAAACAGATCATGGGTGATGACCCCTTATCGGGTGGCAGTCCTTGGAATTTTTTTGCTACTACTCTATGGAATTGCAGACCTATTGTGTCTTTATTAAAACATTGTACTCTGTTTTGAATTTTAATAATGAGTTCTTTGGAATGAATTGTTAGATTGGGTTTATCCTTCATTATTGGTTTTTTATATTTCCTATATTGGGTAAATCATTATCAAACAATTTTTTATGATACTTGAGAACTTGTGAGATTCCATGGGGATAGGTAATACCATTTCAGCCATGCCACATGCTATGTTGGGTTTCAGTTTTGAAGGCCACCAGATCTGGTTCGAGACATATTCCAAGTATTTGTATAGTTATTTCATCACTCAAATGTTATTGCAGTTCAACACTACATAATTTCAATAACAATATGGTTTTTTATTTTAATGGTAGATTTTTTTATCATTCACCTCTAGGGTTCCCTTATTATTTCATCCTAATACATATTATATTTATTGGTATGTTAACAATATAGTGGACATATATTTTTTTATTGATGACTGAATGGAGTTGGACTACACAATCTTTGTGTCACCAAATCCTTATAGGGATAATATATTACTTCTATCGAGTTTTCATCATCTAATACATCATAATATTATGAAACATCTCTCCTAGAAAAATATAATTGCCTTTACTATTTTCATCATGAAAAATATCAGTTGAAGAATTCAATTCACTATATATTTTTCTCCACTAAACCCCAATTGGAAAAAGTATTGATATAAAAGGTATCCTATCATAAACATAGAGAATAAAAAATATAGATTTATTTTATATAAAATAGATGTTCAATTTTTTATCCCAATCAGACAATTTTTTATATATTATTCTAAATATAATTTTAAAATTACATCCTAGATGCTTTTATTTTATAAATTATTGTATCTATGAATTCAATATCATTAATATTTCCTAAATTTTACACAATACCATTTAAAATCCCTATTAATAATCCCATCCTAATTGATGAATAAACTACCCCTCAAAATGTTTCTAACACAAAGTTGTATCAAATGAAATAAATTCATATGGATAATTTAAATTATCTCACATATTAACATCCTAATATATTATGTTAAAACTCTGTACTATAAGTATATTTTTTCAATGAATATTTTCAATGGATAAAAAATATCATTATTTATACTTTTGTAGTTGGAATATTCCCTAGGTTATTGCTCAATATTTTCCCTTGTTTTCTATTTCCAATTACATATATATACATTATTTTTAAATATATTTCGACTATTATAATATTACCTATATCTTTACTCATGTTTTTTATTCATCACCCCAACATTTTATATCATATTTCTAATTTGAACATTAATTTTTATTTGAGTAATTCATGCTACTAGAACATACATATTTATGATACTTCCTTTATTCGTTTTTTGGGATGTTTTAATAAATTCAATTGAAACATCCCCATAACATGTGGTAAGATCCATTACCATTAATCATTATATATATTATTGGTAATAAAAAATAACATTGTTTATAAGAATAACATTTGATCATGTTTTCATAAAAATTTTACTGAATATGTTAGTTTATTTTTTTGATTTATTATATTACACTGTATTTTAATTATGAAATATAAAAGTTAATATAATGAATAAAAATTAATGACATATAAAAATTATTTCTATTGTTTAAAATTTACAATTTTCTAGACTACTCAGATTTTGTTTATTCCCATAAGATATTTTAATGAATTAATAATTATATTTAACCAATAATATTTTATTAATATACCATCTATAGTTCATTATACTAATAATAATCAATTAATTTTTATTATGTATGTTATAATGATGTTTATGTTTTTACTATGATAATTTTAAAATCTATTTCACATTGTGTGTTATTTTTATGAATTTTTTCACACAAATATTTTTACATAAGAAAATATCACACTTAGTTTCATTTGAAAATTTTATTTTATAATATTTAAATTATATGTATTTCTATTAGTGTAAAAATATTTTTTTCATATAATATTTTTGTGGTTGAATACATAATATCGATTAAATTCTAAAAAATATATATATTATCGGAATGTTAATTAACATTTTTTGGGGAATATAAATTTCTTATTACTTGTTCAAATCCATATTAAATAATATTCACCTATTGAGACACCAATAATGAACTAAAGAACTAATATATTCCTTTGATTCCATTTTTTAATGAAAACTCATCCTTAATATAAATTTTTTTAATTAGATTGTTTTATAGTAATATTGAGTAATAACATCATAAAGGGTTGAAAAAAGGTGAGTTAATAACAAGGTACATTATATTTTAATTGAATATAAATTCTAGGAGATATTTGGTTGACTTATATGAATATTTTTAAACAATGAAATTAATTTATAACACATTATTAATAAATTTTCACAAATAAATGGTAGGGTAATGTTTTTAAAAAGAAATGGTTTATTCATTTAATGGGTGATATATTGTTTAAGGAATAATATATATTCAAAGAAAATAATTTTGATTTTCCATTTCACAAGTTTCCTCCACATGTTTGAAAGACTCGTTATATTATGGGTTTTCCCCTTTTATAATTTCTTGGACCATACTATTTCTGAAAAAATATGGATTAAAATGATGAAGAATATAACTAAATATAAAATAATGTTGTGAAGATAATCTCTACAAAATTATTATTAGTGCATAATATTACTTTGGAAAAGGGACAACACAAGTTTATGTTTGGATACATGATTATAAACAGATAAAATTATGAAAATGATAATGTATTTGAGTCTAATCATATTAATAATAATTATAATAAAGTCTACTTTTAAAATTAAAAAATATATATAGTGTTATTATTAAAATTTTGGGGTAAGGATTTCATATATATTTTATTATTAAATAATTACAAGCCTTTAAAATAAATTAAAAATTAAAATAATTATTGTCACAGGAGGGAAAAAAGATAACTTTAAAAAATATTCCAATTATTACAATCCTATTTAAAATATTTTTTTTATTTAAATATTAAATGGTTAAGAGAAATAAATTAAAATTTGATTAAATTAAAAAAAATTCCAAAATTTCAATACACAATTACTTGTAATTATCAACGAAATTTTATTTTGTTTTTAAAATAAAATAGAATAATGATAGAAAATTAGAAACATTGTATAATTAATCTATAATTATAGATACAATAAATCCCTTTAAATGAATAACATTTATAAAACAATTATCCATGGTATATTAAATTTCATTCCTTGGGATAATTTCAATGATTTCACAACTAAGAGATTTTAAAAAACCATTGGAAATCTTAGGTTTGATACTAGTAAAAAAAATAAAAGTGTTTAATTACATTGAACATGAAAATAATTAAAAATTTTGAATCTGATATATTATAAAATTTGAAATGGAATGAATAAAATTCAATTATTCACTATGTAATATATGTTGAAAAAAATTAAATAAAAAATAAGATAGGGTAAATTATATACTAGTAGGAGTGTTGGATAACCAAAATGAGTTTATATAATTTATTCAACCCCCATTTTGTTTTAATAATCCTACCAAAGAATAATGAACCTGAAATTTTTAAATACCATGGAAAATTTAAATAGAATCATGTGATTATTCCAATCATAGATTCTTTGGGTAAAATTCCTTTTTATAGATTTTCTAAATGTTATAATTAAATAATTGAAATGTATAGAGTATTTTTTCATTAATTTGTGACATAGAAGTGTGATGATCTATTAGTAAAAGGTAAATTCATGTTGAACTGGAAACACCATGTGAAATTTAATAATATTATGAATAATACAAACTGAAGAAATATTTTGTATGTATGGATCAGGGGCCAACGTAAAGTTTATTTCTTTTCCTTAATTTTGTCAAATTGGAATTAGGGAGTTTGGACAACAAAAATTGATATCTATCCAACGAATTGGTTGATAAGTAATCTTTTTTGAATGGTTAATAGACCATTTGAGAGTACTAAAATGAAATATTTTCTCGCTAACTTCTTAATTCTTTACCATGACAATGATAAAGAGGTTAATATTGTTGTAGGATTATGTTTTTTAATTAATTATTGGAAACATTAATGGAATAATCAAGGAACTAATTTTAAATATTGGTGATAAGAAGAAATATTTCAATGTCTTGAAAAATGGTAAATAAATAAAATATTATGTTGATAATTTCAAAATTCATTTGTCTGAGGAATTATGATTTTACGATGTTTAGGGTGAGTTTTTAAACATCAATGTTCTGTTAACTAGTATTAAAAATCTAAAATAAAATCTAAAATTGAGATTTGATGGTTATATATTTTTAGGATTAGTAAGGATAATGTTTTTTGTATTTCTAATTATTTAATAAAACATATTTTTTAATCTAAATCATCTTTGATTACAAATAAATTTTTGATGACCTGGTATAAAACTCAGCTCTGAAAACATTTATTTTATATCAATCGGGGGAATACCAAGGGGTTGGGATATTTAACTAGAAAAACATAAATAAACCTATATCCAAATAATTATTGAGCGATAATAAGAAATACTGTTTTTTATTTTAAAAATATTTATATTTCTAAAATAAATAATAATTTTTATGGTTAAAATATTTTTTATATTTTTAACATAATTGAAATATATAAAAAAATATCACTTAATATTTTTAAATAGTGTTTCTCATGACCCGTCCCCTGGGGCCCATGTCGTTACTTCCCCAAGACCGCCTTCCATAGGCCAGGGGCTGGAGAGTAGCACCAAAGGCGTAATTCCCTACAAATGGGAAGGCGTATCCATTATGACCTGTAAACACACATAGGTAGATACAAATCACTATGTAAACTATATAACAAAAGAGTTCTGAAAAGTAAAGGGGTCAGAAATAAAATCCCATCTGTAATGTTCAAGGAACTGGAAGTATAACTAGAACTGAAGAAAGAAAAAAAAAACAGCTATTGGGTCATCCTCCAGAATTCCCACATGAAGAGTAGGTACAGATAGCCTCCTCAGCACTCCATGTCCGTTAGTCTCCTCTGTGTACTAACTCATCGTAATGTCCACCTCCTAGTACCGTCCAGCCCTGATACTCTCAGCCTCGATCAGCACTGTTAGTCATCTTCATCCAACACAACAAGGTGCGGGCATAGCCCGTGCAGGGGTGAGTATAACGATACTCAGTAGGGACCCCGATACCCTCAAGGTCTCACAAAATCCATCAAGTATATGCCACAATGTATGAAATCAACTGATAAACCCACTTAGGTATATGCCCGTATATATACCTATGTTATCAAGTAATTCATCCCAATCATGAGGTAAACAAAAATGTTACTAACTCAGCTAACACAGGTATACAACTTATGTAGAGAGATAGAGATGATTAGATGTAGCCACTGAATCATATTCTCTATTGAACCCACGTAGGAAATTGGTACTGTAATCAGAGTTGTCAAACCCACGTAGGATCTGGGAATAGTAGATAGAGCTATCGAACCCACGTAGGATCCTGAAATAGTAGATAGAGATGTCTAACCCACTTAGGATCCTAGAAGAGTAGTCAGAGCAGTCGAACCCATGTAGGATCCTTGAACAGTAGTCAGAGATGTAGAACCCATGTAGGATCCTGGAATATTATTCAGAGTTTTTGATCCAACGTAGGATCCTGGAATAGTATTCAGAGCTGTCGAACCCACGTTGGATCCTGGAATAGTAGTTAGAGACTTCGAACCCACGTAGGATCCTAGAATAGTAGTTAGAGCTCTCGAACCCACGTAGGATCATGGAGCTGTAGTCAGAGCTGTCTAACCCACATAGGATCCTGGAAGAGTAATCAGAAAGTAGCCAACCACAGGATTCCCGCACAAAGCATGCTTGATTCTAGGAGTGTCCGCTTTCAAACCAAGTGTTGATACATCAACTACCATAATTTCCCACTAAGAAGTATCCCAAAGGTCTGTCACATCATAAGGGTCTCAAGGCAACTGACGATGCATCAATCAGATGCCCAGTCTGTGAGTTATTAGCCTTTTAGTCTCGGGGGCCTGGTTGGATTCGTGCTCGATCCAACCTGACCATATCGCAACTATACCTAAAACTCTAGTGGGGTATACAAAAAGGGATTTTTGTGCTTATGGAAAACCAGGGCCCCGGATAGTTCGTCAGACAGACGTCTGGTGCCAAAGATATGACAAAAAGAAAGTAAAGGGTAGGTAGTAGGCATGGGTCCGGTCCGTGTAACACCTGAGACTTTTATGTTATATAAATCATCAAAGGAATCTTTTTCTACACAACACTCTCTTGGCTTACTTTACACGCAATCACGACCTTCCTTGATAGCTTGCATCGTACGCAATACTGAGTTTCACTAAACAACGATATGCTATTAAAATATTATTAAAACTAGCCGTTATGAATAGTAATAACCACTTTTTGAAATTTTATAAATTTTATTTTTCAAAATGGACTTCATTTTTGGATTCGGAATACCGAAATTAGCCTACGGTGAAATTTTGGTATTTTTCTGAAAACTTTCAATTTTTGATGAATAGTGAAACCACTAAGTGGTAGGTTAAAAACTGAATTTTGCATAAAACTTAATTTTACCGCTTCTGTGAATGGAATATCGAAAATCCGACAGACACGATTGATATCAGTAAGTAAAATGTGGTTCAATGAGATAAAAATAATTTTTCGGTGAATAGTAACTTTTTACTTTTTTTACCGCGGTTAATAGTAAATAGGGTAACTAAGGGTAAATATGATATTACTATTACCCTAACACATGTCCTAATTCTATTGGATAAGTTTAATTCGACCAAAAACAAACTTAGGAATAAAATATGACCATTTAGGCCCACTTGGGTTAGATTAGGACATTTATTATTAATTTATTTAAAGAAGGGTTAAAATAGTTAAAATCAAATTTTAATAAGTAAATAATTTTTAATATGGGGTTATACATAAGATGAATTCGACTATAAATATTCATTAGAAATCTAAAAAGATTTCCTACATAATGTTATTTTATTTTTAATTTTTAGACATTAAATAATTTAATTTATTTATGACACAATGATGATATAGTAATTATCTTATTAATGAAATATTGACATAATTGATGTTATAAACACCAAAATAAATGTAATTTGAGACTTTTTATGAATTCCACAAATTTTCTAGGTTACTATGATATATTAGTTTTGATTTAATCAACTTTTTTAGAACATATAATTATGTTATGACTTTCACAAAAATCATATATCAAATAGTGTCAAAATTGACACAAAATAGTTTTTAAATAAAATAAAATATTATTAATTGTTATTTTATTCCTAAAAATCTAAGGTTCGACCAAATGACTTATATAAGGATATATATATTAATAATAAACAACTTGGGGTTCGTTTACTATGTTATAGTAAGTGTATTAACCATATAGTGAAAGAAAACAAAAAAAGATGGTAAAAGTTAAAATATTTAACTTAGAGTTAAATCTAATTGATAAGGTTAAAATAATAACCTAAACTTGTATAAATCCTATTGGTTGATAGGATTTCAACCCATCACCACTTTATCTTCGAAATAAGACCCTTTGGAACCATTATAAACCGATTTTGACTTTAATATAAAATAATATTTTGAGATATTCCTAAGGTGCCCCTCTCCTCCCTTATAAAAGGGAACCTCCTCCCCCTCCTCCTCACACCAATTTTAGCACTCAAGCTCGGCCAACCCCTGCCATTTTCTCCTCTCCACTTCCCTAGAATAATCCTATAGGTCCTGGTCTTCTTCAAAGACCAATCTTAGTTCCCTAAGTGGAGGATTCAAAGAGGCGTTCCAAAGAAGAGGTAATATCCATTACCGGTCTTTTCAGTTTCTTTCTTCTTCAACTTCTTCTTCTTTAGTTGTTTCATGATAAAGTAATAACATAAGTATTACATACATACTGATATGTTATTATAAATATGAAACAACCCTAATTCACCTTCTATCCATCCTACGGAAAAATGAAATCACCGCGCGTGCGTACGTACGGAATACCGTCTCCACGCCGTAGTGTAATCTATTTTCCACCATCACCTTACAAGGATGGGTATAATGGTGTAATGAGTAACTATTTATGATTATTATAAAGTAATATTGATACTGAAATAACATATATATACTCCAATACAATTCCACGATCATAGGAACGATATCATCACTCGTGCGTACGTACGGAATACCATCTCCACGATGTGATGCGACTCGTTCTACATGATCATCATTACATAGTAATTATATAAATGAATTGAATGAATAAATATGATATATGTTACAATAATACCATTCTAGATATAAGGTATCTATAACCTTAAAAGAAGAATAAGAATTTATTCCGCAAAACACGCATAAGAACAAGAGGCAATAAAGACCCGAGTAACAAGTAACAATGAAATATTACTAACAAGAAGCTAAGAATATGACCATATATGATATCATATCAATATGTATGATTCTGGAATAAGTCAATAACATTATTTAAACCATTATACAGGAGCTTCGGACACGTACAAAGCAAATCAGACCTAAGGTAAGGGAAAATATCACAATCTCATTTTTATCCGAGATTGTTTATTCGTAAGTATTTACTGGGGTATATTTTATCATCCACATCCATGTTCCCTCAATATGTAATATTGTTTCCATCCACTTACAATAGTTTAAATCTAATTTTACCTTTTGGTGAGTTTTTTGTAAAGAATATGAAAGGAATCTTTTGTCATTTTTTTCGTACGAGGTACTTTTTGACTTTTCCGACAAAAGTACGAAGAATGTTTTTTTTAACTTATACGGCATGAATGGATTTTTAAAACATTATTTCCAAGAAGCTTCCTTTACAAGTTTTCATGTTTATTTTGAATCAACTTCTTTTAGTTTAAAATTGTATGACATGTTATGAGGGGAAAATTTTTTTGAGGTAGAAAGGATATTTTCCTCAAGAATGGAGTTTAAGTGTTTTATCAAAATTATTTTCCATCTAAGATGATAAAGGGTTATGTTTTTATCTCTATTATTACATTGATTTGATTATGTTGTGAGGGAATTATTTTTATGAAGTCATTTACCTTATATGATTTGTTTTATGATGTCATGATGTTTCAAGAATCCCATTTTTGTTACATGTGTTATGCGATGATGTATGATTTATGATTATGTGGCACACATAAGAAAGGATTCATTATAAGATGGGTGGGACCTATATCTCCCTCCAATGCATTAGGTAAAGATTTTATATCTCATGATATAGACATGGCTGGAACGGAAGGTTATTTCGGTTCAGTGATACAGGACTGAAACGAGGAGTGAACTCGGTTCAGAAATGGACTTTGTCCGCTAAGATAGTCTTGGCAACGAGTCATGACTAACAAGAAATGATTTTCCATGATTATGTGTGAATGCCACAAAGTTTCAAGTTTTATGTTATGATTATGGGGATCTCATTTTCACTTCTATGATTTATTCCATGTTAAGATATTATGATCTCTTTTGCAGGTTATGATTTTCAAAAATATATGATATGATTTTTATTTATTTTATTTTCCCTTGCTGAGCATTTGAGCTCACCCTTTTATGTTTTCTTTTCCCCAGGTCAGGAAGATGGATATTAAGTAGAATATGCTAAAAGGGACCCTAGATATGATGAAATAAATGGGAGACACTGTAGAAGATTTATGAACCAGTTGTTTATGTTTCCCAGTTTCTAAAGACACTATACCTATACGGTCCTTTGTGGTTTTGTCTTATGTTGTAATAAGTGTGCTTCAATTTTGAAGTATTAACAATGTATGTAAAGTATGGGTCGTTATAGTTGGTATCAGAGGAAAGGTATAGTCAACCTTTGGAAACTAGGATGTGAAATCCTTAGTAAGAACCCTAAGGATAAGTCTAAGCATAGAACACAATCTTAGTGTTTTAGAAATGGCCATGAATAACCTAGGATAAGACCTTAAGCGTGAAAATTTTAATCTTGAATTATGTGGTTTTCCTAATATAATTAGTGTTTCTCACACTATTCTTCTTGGTTTTAGTCAATGGCTGGAACCTGAAGGAACCGTGTTAATGCGGAATGTGATGGGCAATGAAATGATTGTCCCCTTGAGCAACCAAACGATATGGGAGCTGGAATGCAAAATCTTGTAGCCATGCTCACACAACTTTCTCAAGCTATGAATCATGCAGGACTTCCAAACGAGCAAAGGAAGGAGCAACATTCAGTTGAATCCTTCATGAGGAAGCGTCCACCTTCTTTCAGCGGGTCTACTGATCCATTAGTTGCTGAACAATGGATTAGTACTACTGAAAAGATATTTTCAGTTCTTCAATGTTCTGAACATGATAAAGTCATCCTAGTAGTGTATCGTTTGGAAGGAGATGCTGATCAATGGTGTAATCTTATTAAGAATACGAGGAAAAGGGATGAAATTGAGTCTATGGAATGGGACGAGTTCAAGAACTTATTTTTCAATAAGTACTTCCCTCGTATTCTCCGAACAAAGATGGAGAAAGAGTTTCTTGAACTGAAGCAAAGGGATGATGAATCTGTTGGTACCTATGAAGCAAATTTTACAAGACTTGCAAGGTACGCTTCTGGTTATATTATCCAACCTGAGAGTAAGATCGATCGATTCTTTAGTGGCTTAAAACCAAGTCTTCGAAGGGCGTTAGCCATAAGGGACTTCAATAGCTACGAGGAAATCGTTCGATGTGCTCTCAAAGTCGAGATGAAGATTGGAGTAACCCATCAGTCACATGGGTTTGATAAGAAGAGGAAGATTGAATTCAAAGGAAAATCTAAAGAGCACACTAAAAAGAAGATGAGCTTTCCCTTATGCTCAAAGTGTGGAAAGAAACATGGAGGGAGTTGTCTTAAAGGGACAAGTAAATGTTTTAAATGTGGAAAGGAAGGTCATCGGGCATTTGAATGCCGCGATAATGGGAAGAAGATGTCTAATGATGCAAACAAAGGAAGGGATACACAGAATGAACCTACTACACTTCAATGTTTCAAGTGCAAGGAGATGGGGCATTATGCCAATCAATGCCCAAATCCAAGGGTTGATGATGATGGTCGACGTCAACAAACTCTTAAGGATAAAGACAAAGGAAAGTCACATGCAATTTCTATCAGCGATGTGGAGTATGATAACGATGTGGTGAAAGGTACACTTACCATCCACTCTAAAGTAGCAAATGTTTTATTTGATTCTGGATCCACCCACTCTTTTATTTCTGAAAAATTTTCTAAGGGTATCACCGTATTACCTCAATAATTAGATGTTGAGTTAGCTGTGACAACACCTAATGGCACAACAGTCGCATCAAAAGTTTATAATTCTTCTCCGATCGAAGTTTGTGGGAAAGTGCTTCCTACAAATCTTGTGATCCTTCCTTTAGTGGATTTGATGTGATTCGTGGCATGGAGTGGCTTTCTCTACATGGATCTCATATCAATTTCCAAAGAAGGGAAGTCACATTTCATATTCCAGATCAATCTACGATCGTCTATCGATGCAAGGATGAATATAACCTTCCAGTGGAAATCCCTTCCATCATATGGGTCCTGATTCCACTAAATGAAGGTTATTTATCTCAAATGGTTGGTGAGAAACTCGCGATTAAGAATATGCCCATCGTACGGGAGTTTGATGATGTCTTTCTGGAGGAATTACCGGGTCTTCTACCAAATCGTGAAGTTGAGTTTTCAATAGAACTCGTACCGGGTGCTTTGCCTATTTCAAAGACACCTTATAGAATGGCCCCAATTGAGTTGCAAGAATTGAAGAAGTAACTCCAAGAGAATCTTGATAAGGGATTCATACACCCTAGTGCGTCACCTTGGGGAGCACCTGTTCTATTTGTTAAGAAGAAAGATGGATCAATGAGACTCTGCATTGATTATCGAGAACTTAACAAGATTAATATCAAGAACAAATATCCTCTCCCACGCATTGATGACTTATTTGACCAACTACGTGGAGCTAAATACTTTTCCAAGATTGATATTCGTTCATGGTATCATCAATTAAGGGTCAAAAGGGAGGATATACCAAATACGGCTTTCCGTACAAGGTATAGACACTATGAATTTATAGTGATGCCATTTGGTCTTACTAATGCCCCTGCTATCTTCATGGATCTAATGAATAGAGTCTTTAGAGACTATCTTGATCAATTTTTGGTAGTCTTTATAGACGATATTCTTGTCTATTCAAAGAGAAAGGAAGAGCATGAAGATCAATTGAGAATTATATTGAAGACCCTGAGAAAGGAGATGCTTTATGCCAAATTTACCAAGTGTGAATTTTGGCTTCAAAAAGTTGCATTTTTGGGTCACATAATCTCAAAAGAGGGGATATCTTTGGATCCAGCAAAAACAGAGATTATCGAAAGATGGTCGAGACCAACAACAGTAACTGAGATCCGAAGTTTTCTTGGTTTGGCTGGATATTATCGACGTTTTGTAAAAGATTTTTCACGATTATCTAATCCACTCACCAAGTTGACTCGGAAAGGAGTTAAGTTTGTTTGGATAGAGGAATGTGAAGAGAATTTCAAGGAGTTGAAAAGAAGGTTATCCAGTTCACCTGTGCTCACACTGCCTTGTAGTGGAGAAAGGTTTGTGATCTACAGTGACGCATCCAAGAAGGGATTGGGGTGTGTTCTTATGCAAAATGATATGGTGATAGCTTATGCCTCACGACAGTTGAAAATCCATGAGCAAAATTACCCAACACATGATTTGGAGTTGGCTGTGGTAATCTTTTCATTAAAGATTTGGAGGCATTACCTTTATGGTGAAAGGTGTGATATTTATACTGATCAAAAACAGTTTAAAGTATATTTTCACACAAAAGGAGCTGAATATGCGTCAAAGAAGATGGTTGGAGCTGATTAAGGATTATGACTTCTCAATCCATTACCACCCTAGGAAGGCAAACAAGGTGGCAGATGCATTAAGTCGACAAGACCATGCTAGTTTATCCATGATGAGGATAAAAAAAGATCCAATATTTATGGATTTACAAAGGATGGATCTTGGAATTATAATGGAAGGGGAAAAATCTTATCTTTCTCAAATGAATGTTCAACCATCTATACATGTGAAGATTAAAGAGGCACAGAAAGAAGATGTCGAGTTACAAAATAAGGTGAGAAATGTTCCTGAATTCAACCTTGATTGTGATGGGATAATAAAGTTCAGGAATCGGGTTTGTGTTCCTCCCATCCCCGAATTAAAGAAGGAGCTACTGGATGAGGCTCATAGTTCTTCATTATCTATTCATCCTGGAAGCACGAAGATGTATAGGGACCTGAAAGAGTACTTCTGGTGGGATGGCATGAAAAGAGATGTTGCTGAATATGTCTCTCGATGCTTGGTTTGTCAACAAGTTAAAGCTGAGTGACAGAAGTCTAAGGGGATGTTACAACCATTACCCATACCCGAATGGAAATGGGAAAACATCACTATGGACTTTGTCACAGGACTTCCTAAAACATCCAAAGGCAATAATGCTATCTGGGTCATAGTTGATCGTCTTACAAAGTCTGCACACTTCATTGCTATTAGAGAGGATTTCTCTCTAGATCAGCTTGCCAGGATATATGTAAAGGAAGTGGTAAGATTGCATGGAGTACCACTTTCTATTATATCTGATCGGGATCCAAGATTTACCTCGAAGTTCTGGTGAAGTCTTCAGCATACTCTGGATACAGAGTTGAGTTTCAGCACTGCTTATCATCCCCAGACATACGGTCAGTCTGAGAGAACAATTCAAACCCTAGAAGATATGTTGTGAGCTTGCTCTATGGATTTCAAAGGAGGTTGGGATCAACACCTACCTTTGGTGGAATTTTCTTATAATAATAGCTTTCACTCCAGTATTCAGATGGCTCCTTATGAAGCTCTCTATGGAAATAAATGCAGGACTCCAACTTGCTGGGATGAAGTTGGGGAAAGAAAGCTATTAGGACCTGATCTCGTTGATGAAATGGCAGAAAAGGTCAGACCTATTCAACAACACATAAGAGCAGCTCAGAGTCAAAAGAAAATTTATGCCAACAACCAAAGAAAAGACCTAGAGTTTGAAGTGGGTGATAAAGTGTTCTTACGAATATCTCCCTGGAAGAGGGTTATGAGATTTGGAAAGAATGGGAAGTTGAGCCCTAGATATATCGGTCCTTTCGAAATACTGGATCGTGTTGGGAAGGTAGCTTACCGATTGGCGCTTCCACCAAATCTCTCTCAAGTTCATGATGTGTTCCATGTATCTCTCCTGAGAAAGTACATACCTGATCCTTCACATGTACTCAGCTCAGAAGTTGTACCATTGGAGCAAGATCTTTCTTATGAAGAACAACCGATAGAGATTCTGGATCGTAGCGAAAAAGTCCTACGAAACAAGACCACTCGATTGGTGAAAGTTTTATGGAGGAACCACCAATTAGAAGGAGCTACATGGGAGGTTGAGGATATGATGAGGGAGAGGTATCCTCATCTGTTTGTTACAAAGTGACGACTTTCGAGGGCGAAATTCATTTTAAGGGGGGTAGAATGTAACACCCGAGACTTTTATGTCATATAAATCATCAAAGGAATCTTTTTCTACACAACACTTTCTTGGCTTACTTTACACGCAATCGCCACCTTCCTCGATAGCTTGCGTCGTACGCAATAATGAGTTTCACTAAATAACGATATGCTATTAAAATATTATTAAAACTAGCCGTTATGAATAGTAATAACCACTTTTTGAAATTTTATAAATTTTATTTTTCAAAATGGACTTCATTTTTGGATTCGGAATAACGAAATTATCCTAGGGTGAAATTTTGGTATTTTTCTGAAAACTTTCAATTTTTGATGAATAGTGAAAGCACTAAGTGGTAGGTTAAAAACTGAATTTTGCATAAAACTTAATTTTACCGCTTCTGTGAATGGAATTTCTAAAATCTGACAGACACGGTTGATATCAGTAAGTAAAATGTGGTTCAATGAGATAAAATTAATTTTTTGGTGAATAGTAACTTTTTACTTTTTTTACCGCGGTTAATAGTAAATAGGGTAACTAAGGGTAAATATGATATTACTATTACCCTAACACATGTCCTAATTCTATTGGATAAGTTTAATTCGACCAAAAACAAACTTAGGAATAAAATATGACCATTTAGGCCCACTTGGGTTAGATTAGGACATTTATTATTAATTTATTTGAAGAAGGGTTAAAATAGTTAAAATCAAAGTTTAATAAGTAAATCATTTTTAATATGGGGTTATACATTAGATAAATTCGACTATAAATATTCATTAGAAATATAAAAATATTTCCTACATAATGGTATTTTATTTGTAATTTTTAGACATTAAATAATTTAATTTATTTATGACACAATGACGATATAATAATTATCTTATTAATGAAATATTGACATAATTGATGTTATAAACACCAAAATAAATGTAATTTGAGACTTTTTATGAATTCCACAAATTTTCTAGGTTACTATGATATATTAGTGTTGATTTAATCAACTTGGTTCGAACATATAATTCTATTATGACTTTCACAAAAATCATATATCAAATAGTGTCAAAATTGACACAAAATAGTTTTTAAATCAAATATTATATTATTAATCGTTATTTTATTCCTAAAAATCTAAGGTTCGGCCAAATGACTTAGATAAGGATATATATATTAATAATAAACAACTTGGGGTTCGTTTATCATGTTATAGTAAGTGTATTAACCATATAGTGAAAGAAAACAAAAAAACATGGTAAAAGTTAAAATATTTAACTTAGAGTTAAATCTAATTGATAAGGTTAAAATAATAACCTAAACTTGTCTAAATACTATTGGTTGATAGTATTTCGACCCATCCACACTTTAGCTTCGAAATAAGACCCTTTGGAACCATTATAAGCCGATTATGATTTTAATATAAAATAATATTTTGAGATATTCCTAAGGTGCCCCTCTCCTCCCTTATAAAAGGGCACCTCCCCCCCTCCTCCTGACACCAATTTGAGCACTCAAGCCCGGCCAACCCCTGCCAGTTTCTCCTCTACACTTCCCTAGAATAATCCTAGAGGTCCTTGTCTTCTTCAAAGACCAATCTTAGTTCCCTAAGTGGAGGATTCAAAGAGGCGTTCCAAAGAAGAGGTAATATCCATTACCGATCTTTTCAATTTCTTTATTCTTCAACTTCTTCTTCTTTAGTTGTTTCATGATAAAGTAATAACATCAGTATTACTTACATACTGATATGTTATTATAAATATGAAACAACCCTAATTCACCTTCTATCCATCCTACGGAAAAATTAAATCACCACGCGTGCGTACGTACGGAATACCGTCTCCACACCGTGGTGTAATCTATTTTCCACCATCACCTTACAAGGATGGGTATAATGGTGTAATGAGTAACTATTTATGATTATTATAAAGTAATATTGATACTGAAATAATATATATATACTCCAATACAATTCCACGATCATAGGAACGATATCATCACTCGTGCGTACGTACGGAATACGAAGAATGTTTTTTTAACTTATACGACATGAATGGATTTTTAAAACATTATTTCCAAGAAGCTTCCTTTACAAGTTTTCATGTTTATTTTTAATCAACTTCTTTTAGTTTAAAATTGTATGACATGTTATGAAAGGAAAATGTTTTTGAGGTAGAAATGATATTTTCCTCAAGAATGGAGTTCAAGTGTTTTATCAAAATTATTTTCCATCTAAGATGATAAAGGGTTCTGTTTTTATCCCTATTATTACATTGATTTGATTATGTTGTGAGGGAATTATTTTTATGAAGTCATTTAACTTATATGATATGTTTTATGATGTCATGATGTTTCAAGAATCCCATTTTTGTTACATGTGTTATGCGATGATGTATGATTTATGATTATGTGGCACACATAAGAAAGGATTCATTATAATATGGGTGGGACCTATATCTCCCTCCAATGAATTGGGTAAAGATTTTATATCTCATGAGATAGACATGGCTGGAACGGAAGGTTATTTTGGTTCAGTGATACAGGACTGAAATGAGGAGTGAACTTGGTTCAGAAATGGACTTTGTCCGCTAAGATAGTCTTGGCAATGAGTCATGAATAACAAGAAATGATTTTCCATGATTATGTGTGCATGCCACAAAGTTTCATGTTTTATGTTATGATTATGGGGATCTCATTTTCACTTCTATGATTTATTCCATGTTAAGATATTATGATATCTTTTGCAGGTTATGATTTTCAAAAAGATATGATATGATTTTTATTTCTTTTATTTGCCCTTACTGAGCATTTGAGCTCACCCTTTTATGTTTTCTTTTCCCCAGGTCAGGAAGATGGATATTAAGTAGAATATGCTAAATGGTACCCTAGATATGATGAAATAAATGGGAGACACTGTAGAAGATTTATGAACCAGTTGTTTATGTTTCCCAGTTTCTAAAGACACTATACCTATACGGTCCTTTGTGGTTTTGTCTTATGTTGTAATAAGTGTGCTTCAATTTTGAAGTATTAACAATGTATGTAAAGTATGGGTCGTTATAGTCCGACCCGGTCAGACCGACCTAGCCGGACATAGTCTGGGCCGACCCGATTCAGGTTCAGCCCAGCCTGACCTGTTGGGTTTGGCCTAGACTGCTGGGCCCGTCCCAGCCAGCCACAAGGGACGCGAGTAGCACGAGTGCGCCGACTAGTCATGAGGGCGCAGAAGGGTCGTGGGTTAGTGTAATGGAGGATTGGCTCGGAGGCACTGCAAGGGGAGCGGGAGGCCGGCTTGGCCAGGCGTGTGTGGGGCGTGATTCAGTGGCTCTGCTCAGGAGGCTGTGGCCAGCTCAGCCAGCGCCACGAGGGGTGCGGCTCGGATGGATCAGTTCGGATGGTCGGGACCAGTTCCTCCAGGACCGGTGCGGGGCAGACGAGTGGTACAGTGCACACAGAGGCTGGAGTCTGGGGCGGATTGGGCCGGTGAGGCCGGTTCGGTTCGGTCGAGGCACCGCGGGGGGGGGGGGGGGGGGGGCCACGGGCTGGCGCGGTTAGGCCTGTGAGACCGGCGCGGTTCAACTATGGTGAGGCGGGCCGGTGGGGTTGGGAGGTGCGGGCGGATGAGAGGGTGCCATTGTTCGGCCCATGGCAGTAGAGCCGGTTTAGCCGTCGAACATGGTGGCTTGGACCTATTCGGCTGGTGGATGGCACAACCGGCGGGTGTAGCGGATTGCGGAGACAGTGGGAAGTGCGGTCGTTGTCGGCGTCACATTCGTCATCTCATTGCCTCATCACCTTGCCGAAGAACATCACAAACAAGAACAGTGGAGGATTCGGGAAATGTGAGCTTTTCCCTCACCCTCCGCATTTATGGTGGTAAAAAGCTGACCAATTCTTTCTGGAATTACAATAAATTAACAAGAAAAGAATATAGAAGAAGAAAATTCCATCAACACCCTGCATCTACCCGCAATAACAATTCCCTACCCGCAAGGAAAAATCATCCACAATAATTATTTATCTTAGAAGGGAAGAATTAAAGGATTAATATCATATTCAAATAAAACCCAAACCTTTTCGTTGTTCATTGACAGAGTCGCAGGGAAGAAGATGAAGTTGTCGTCTTTTGTCACATCTAACGCACTCTACCAATACTAAGCTCGTGTGTCAGTTCTTTGACGATGAGGATGAGGTAAGGTCAGTCACCGAAGACATCCCACGTTGGTAGGATTCTGAGGATGAAGGTCAATGGAGATCATTTTTCATAGTGAAGGCATCCCTCATCGGCGTTCTTCATCGGGAGTGTTCTTCATTGGGAGCTGTATCCCAAGCTCTTTCTCTTCTCCCAAATTCGACCAAAATGCAAAGAGGTGCCAAAATAACAGATTAGACCATCTTTTATCATGTTGGAAAGGAATCGAAAAGCCAAATTAATTATTTTGGGTGGCATAATTAATCAAAATAAGGGAAAGCACATTTAATTTGTGTGTTGGTACAATTACATGATTAGAGGAGGTCAAGAGACTCGCCCTCATTTATGAGGGAGTTCAGTGGTTTACCTCATTTAATTGGGGGGTTTACTCCCAGGTGGTCCCCACACCATAACCTCTCATGGGAGGTTAGTCTTGGGTGGGCCCCACCACCATAAACTCTCATGGGAGGTTATGGTGTGGTGGTTCCCACCTCCAACTTCCAGTTGGGTCATTATAATAAAAATAAAACATGCGCCATTTTATTTTATTATTTCCATGAAAAACCCAAAAACTATATTCCTCCCTCGTCCAACTTCCGTCAAGGTGAATGTATTCTTAAGTGAATATCGGTGCTGTGAGTTCAACGGTGTCCTCATATTTCAGTTCTGAGGACTGGTTCAAAAGTTATAAAACACCGCTCACACATTTACTGAACGTACCCAAAAAAAATTAGGAAAATTATTATCAGTCACCCTCGACCCACGCCGGTCACAGATATGATTTTACTAGATGAAAAACACTCCTACTATCCCAATGGTACTCACAGATTATCAATCCGAGTTACCGTTTAGAAGTTATCAATTTTACAATAAAACAATGGTCACTTAATTATTTCATTTGTGGCCAAAACCTAACTTTCTCTAGGGGCCTACACCTGCCAAAGTTATTATCTGCATAAATAAAGAATACCCTCACAAGTTCAGCTGTGGTCTCAGAATTTTAATCTGAGATACTGTTTGTGAGTTATATGCATTTGTAAAATAAATAAATTAATTTAATTATTTTATTAACGATTATGCCATTTTTGGGTTTTCTCACAGGAGGCATGGACCGACTAATATTAAGTCCTGTATAGGGTAAACCTGCCATCCTGATCGCAATGGTGCTCTTGTATTTTTGATCCGAGTAACCATTTAATAGTTATTCCATTTTTTCAGGAAATCGTCTTACCTGCATTAACATAAGATTAATGAAACTTCGACGGATCATTCTGGGGACTCCGGGCCTCGGAATCGCACGCCGTCAGATTTTAAAAACTCATAAAATTCCAATATATTTATAATAATTTCATGGATATTCAGGGTCAATACATGCTACCCACCTCTGGTATCTACATCCCCATAAGCCACAACTCAAAAATAAGCAAACATGTCGGGGTAATGAGCACACATCTAAGCTTATGGCTCCCATGTGCTCTCATGGAGGTTCCCGTGCAGCCTGCGAATTCACACCAGAGGTATCGACCGTCCACAATGGACTTTCTCCTATTGATCTTTAATCTATACTGGAACCTCCGTAAATGTCTCCCCATCATCGTCGTCCAGCACGCCAAGGCCGATGATGTGAGATGGGTCTTGCACATATCTAATCAGCTTGGATACATGGAAGATGAAGTGCACCCAGTGCAACTAACTGGGAAGAGATAACAAGTATTCCACCTCACTACTCTATTTATGTCTAGGAAAGGTCTGATGAACCTCAGATATAACTTTTCGCTTCAACCAAATCATCGCTAACCTCGTCGAGGTGAGACCCGTAGAATGATGTGGTCGTCATCCTCGAACTCTAGAGTTCTCTGTCTCTTATCCGCATATGACTTATGTCGCATCTATGTAGTCTTAATTTGCTCTTCGATGATCTTGACCTTCTATGTGGTAGCCTGTACCATCTCTGGTCCCAGTAGTGTTGACTCCCTTGAGTCAGTCTAGCACAAAGTCGATCTGCAAGGTCTCCCGTACAACACCTCGAAAGGTGCCATCCCTGTGGTGGAGTGATTTCTATTATTGTACGCATACTCCACCAAAGGAAAGTGATCCTCCTAGATATGACCGAAGTTGAGTAAATAAGAATGCATCATGTCCTCGAGGGTCTAAATGGTCTGCTCAGTCTGACCATCTGTCTAAGGATGGATGGCGGTGCTCAAATGAAGCTGCGTCACGAAAGCCTCTACCAACCCCATCCATAGCTGGGAAATAAAAAGTGTATCACAATCGGAGAAAATAGTCAAAGGTACTCCATGTAGTCGCACAATCTCCTGCACATAGAGTTTTCACAAGATCTCTACTGCACCATGCTCTAGGATCGGTAGGAAGTGGACCATCTTGGTGAGTTAGTCGAAGATCACCCAAATCGAGTCGTGTCCCCTGGATGTACATGAATGTTAATTCACGAAGTCTAGGGATATCCAATCCCACTTTGAATCTGGGACCTCTAATTGTTGATCCAAGCCTACTGGTACCTGATTCTCCACCTTCACTTCATGACAAGTGAGGCATCGAAAGACAAACTCTGCAACGTCTTCATTCATTCTCGGCCACTACTGATGTCGTCGGAGGACATGGTACATCTTCGCCACTCCTGGATCTACCGCTAGAGTGGATGTGTGAAACTCTCTCAACACTTCCTCCTGAAGTGACACTGGTACCATGGTATGTCATCTAAAGAGGATGATGTGATCCCTTCCTTCAGAAAATCCATCAGGTGCATGTCATGTATATATCTGAGCATGTCATGTCTCATAGTCAGCATCCGCATGCTACGCCTTCCTGAATCGCTGAAGAAGTGGGAGGGTGAATTTAAGATTCTAAAGAAAAGTTTCTCCTTCTCGATCCACAAAATATATCTACAAAGTGGATATCTTCTCTTTTGCCACACTCAGCAGATGCAGTCATGACCTCATACTGAGTGCATTTGTTATCATGTTCGCCTTTCCAAGAGTATAAACTATCTCAATGTCAACTTCTGCTTCCACGAGGGTGAGGTTGGCCGACTCATGAGTGATTTTCTGCCCCTCCTATACATGAGTTTATCCTATACTTCATGGGTTTCCTTTTTCACCGACCAAGGAAAACCACATCCCAACATTGTAGATAAACCACAACCTCTTTTCCTAATAAGTTAATTTGAGTGTGAAATTTGGATGTCATGTCCAAATCCAAAAAAACAACTTAAGGCCTCGTCAATTCCACCATGAGTTTCCAACCGAAACTCTCACCTCAACGGTTATATCTCACCATCGGCATAAGTGTGATTATCAAGTCTCCTCCGGAAGGTATCTCTAGACGTGAGGGTCAAGTCAACAGTTTAACAGGAAACCCAAAGTCATGGACAAGATTTGTGGAAGGAAGGAATGATTGATACCTATTTCTATTGATATGGAAGCTAGTAGTAGAAATAGACTGTACCTCGAATCATTCTTAGAGCCATTAGGGTTCATTCCTTGACCGCATGCAACAACTCTCTTCCCCTGTCCTCCAGCTCCCTATAACGTGCTGGGGTCCACACAAAGGGGGGGGGTGGTTTTAACGTGTCAAAAAGTACACCACCACATGCTGCTCTCCTAGCTATGTTTCCATGTCTTTTTCCCTGCAGATTCATCTGTCCTTAACACATCCTCTTCGTGAAACATTTTACACACCCAAGTCTCTGAGACTGGCACCAGTTCCCTGCTTTCCCACTACTAACATTCACCGGCTGTATCTGTTCATCCAAAGAACATTCAACCACAAAGGTTCTCTCTTTCACCCTAGAATAAGTAGGAATTCATAAAGGAATAGTGCTGGTACGAATTTCTTTTAAATAGCCCTTGGTCGAATGAATTAATTCATGGTTACTTATGTTATTTTCAAGAATAATTAAATCTATATGATGTAGATTTTGGGAGAAACATCGAATATAATGATATTTTAGAAGATTAATTAAATTATTATTGTTTATTTATTTTAACTTTTCATGTTTTTGTTTGTTACAATAGATATTAAATTGTGGTTTTATATTAAATTATAATTATTTTATTCAAATTTTAAATTAAAGACAATTTTTTTCATTAATAAGAAATTACTTGAATGTTATTAAGAAAAAAAAAACTTCATACATTTTATTCATATATTTTATCTATGTAAAATAATATTATTATAGAGGATAAATTAGAAAAAATAGGGATAACTGATTCATGTAATATATTATATTATCATGTTATATGTTTATGAACCAGTATACTATATAAAAAATAGAAAAATAAATATCTATATTTTTTTTAGTAAAAAATTATTATATGATATACTATAATATTTGAATGATTTTACTATAGGAGTTTTATATAAAATTATTTATAAAAAATTAGGCAAAATAGATTTAATGAATTCTAGTCATGGATATATAAATATTAACATGTTTATAATTAGGATACAATGTATTTAAATAATAAAAATGAGGTTTTCATCAAAACCTAGAAGGTAAAATATCTGATGTTTGTATTTGGTAGTGTTCATAAAATTTGACCGACATAGAATATATAATTATATATATGACCAGAAATTTCATACAGAGATATACACATAACATTTATAAATTACATCATTTTTTATAAAATTTTATTACATTAAACCAACATGCACCTATAGATAATATTAGAATAGTTCCTTTAGAAACATGAAAAAATAAGACCTAGTCCCTAAATAAACTAAACCACCTCATGGTATGTTTTTCTTAACTACCACCCTTCATTAAATCATCATAAATAATACATATATACATTACAAGTGAATATGAAGCATAAAGAATATTGATCTCAGATGCTCATTAAGGGTAAACAAGGGAAATATGTAAGCATAAAAAGAACATAAGGGTATGAGATAATGATTTAATCATTTGGAAACCATAATCTTTATATAAAAGATTATAATCATGAGTTAGGGAAAAATATTAGTAGTTCATAAGAAATGAATCATAATGGAATCAAATAACATGATCCATGAGATCCAAAAATTGGCACAATATATGAATTTGTGGAATACACATATGAATAGGGAATCATTTCTATATTGGTCAAGGATCACTATTAATGTAAACATAATGAAAAAATTCCCTAGAAATATTGACTTTATTACTTGTTCTATCATTATATTATTATATTGAGTTCACTCCATAAAAACCGGTTTTAGTATACTAACTTTACTCCCCATTCTATTAATGTCATTCTAATAAGATATATATATAATTAACCAAAGAACATGAGAGAGTAACAGGTCCCACCCATCACATAATTTGAACCATCTTTATGTGTGCCGCAATATCATAAATGGTCATCATTTCATTTACCATGAACTGAGATGGGTATCCTAAACATTTCATCATATATTAACAAGTGGAAAATAGACATGTTTTATAATGATTTTATCATATCATAAACTTCGAAAAGAAGAGAGATTCATAAGAATATAACCCATGGAATGGAAATAGGTTTCATAATCATATAACCCACGGCCGAAAAATATTTTTTATAAGCCTATAACTCATTGAAGAGAAACATGTTTCATAAATATCAATCCATCAATACCTACACTATGATGTGAAAGAATAAAAATGTGAGGCTCTGATCATTTCCACATTGAGGCATGTGTTACAGAGACATATACCATCTTAAAGGGAAAATAATTTTGAAACATCATTCCAAACATCTATTGAGGAAATAATCATTTCCACATTCAGAAACACTTTGTTAATACATCAATTGAAAGTATATTTAGAAACCAACTAAGGATTATAGAGATGGATTTTTATGAAAAGATATTATTTTCATGAAACACATATGAAAGGGATGGTTCCATTCCAATTCTTAATAAAATACAACTGTGAATTTAAAACATTCATGTCAAACAATTTATAAAGGAATAAATTTAAAAGAAAATTTTGAATCAAGTTTTCCAATACCACTTTGGATCTTTTTGAAAGGAATTATCATTTTAAAACATTCATGACCATATAAATAAATCCTCCAAACCATTTTGAAAACATGGACATTAATGAGAATGATTTAGAGGAATAAATATTTGAACAATTTAAAATGATGTTTTTGTTATAGTGTCCCTGAAAAAGAATCCTTTTGAAAATTCTTTACGAAACATGGGCATGGATAATAAATATTTCCTAGTAAAAACATACATATAAACAATCTCAGATAATAATGAGATTGAGGAATTAACCATTACCTTGAACATTATTCTGTTCGAGGGTAAGCGTAACATTATGTATAATGATCCTAGTATGTTATTAAATTATACCTGAACCATAATCATATTTCGGATATCATACATGATTCATGTATGGTTTTATATTACCCATTTAATAATAATTAATATGCTAAAATAATAGTTCGTGTAATAATTACTTTCTTTATCATACAGGTTTCTACTTGTTATTTTTGATCGTACCACTTATATCTTGATTTAATTGCTTCAAAAATATAAAAAATTATTTATATATGATATATATTAAGAATATAAATATATATAATAGATTGTAATATGAAATTGAAAACATCGTTTATGGAGACGGTAGGCTGTATGTACGCATAAACATCGTTTCTGTTTTCATATCGTATTGAATGGAAGTAAGTGAATGAGGTATATATGAATATATACATACATATATATATATATTCAGTATAATTATTATGTCATATAATACATAGTTATTAATAATATATATTTTTATAATCATTATTGAATGGTGAACATGGAAATTAATCTCATCAGGTTGTGGAGACTGTAATCCGTACATATGCATAAGTGACAATATCATTCTATTGATTGTGAAATAATATGTAATTATATGTTATCTCATATATATATAATCATTAACATGTCATATTTATTATTTACATCATTTATACTCATTATTAATCCCATCCAATAATGAAGTGTAAAATAACAATCTACACCACGACGTGGAGATGGTAAGTCGTACATACACATATATGGTGACATGTCATTCATATATTGGATGGAATAATGAATATTGTTGCAACATATTTATAATAACATCATAGTATGTATAAGGTAATGGATTAATTATTTTGGTATGGTAACCCCAAAGAATAAGAAGTGGAGTAAGAAATGAACTTTGAAAGAGGTGGTAAAATTATTACATCTTATTCGGGTGCTTCCTTTTGATTTGATCAAATTTGATTCTTAGGTTGGATTTACTATAAAATTAAGGCTTCTAGGTTTAATTGAGGGGATTTGGAAGGATATTTGAGAAGGTCTTGGCCAAGCCAAATGGATTTGGATGTGTGATTTTGAGAGAAGGGATGTACCCTCTTATAATAGGGTTGAGGGTCACTTTAGGAAAAGTTTGAAATATTATTTTATTTAAAAATTATTTCTGGGTTATAAAAGGTAAAAATGGATTTATTTCAAGGTTAAGGTTGGTATGGTTCTAAATCATCTCAAAAAATAGGTTTTAGACAATTTTAGGTCACCATATTAACCATATCATTGTGATTCATCTCTTCACTAAATAGTTTAACTTTTAAAATGTCTTCTTGTATTTTAATATTACATGGTTAATAAACATATTATAAAATTCCAAACACACCTCAATTGATTAGATAATAAAATATATATCATTATTTAATTCTTTTGGTTGAACCATATATTTTTTGGAATATTATATCATATAATAATATAGTATTTTTTAAAAACACATTTATGTGAATTTTGACAATATTTAGTATTTGTTTTTTTTTGAAAGTAAAAAAACATGATTAATTAGAACCAAATACATTAAATAAATCCTAATATTTCATATTATCCTATAATATTTATGGAAGTAATCATAATTCTCAATTTACATTTATTGGAGTATTTATAATATCAATTATTTTAATCATTCATTAATAAGGTAATTATTACATCAACATTGTGACATATATATTTTTATATTTTTAATGTCTCAAATTTATAAATAAAATAAAATTATATAGGAAAAATATTTATCTTTCTAATTCATATTTATAGTCTAATTTATCTTATGTACATCCCTATATTAAAATTGTTTTAGTTATGAAAATTTGAATTTAACACTTTTAACTCTTCTTTAAATAAAAAAAATAATAAATGTCCTAATATAATACAAGTGGATAATATATTATTTTTATGATTTTTTAAGGTCGAAAAAACTTATCCAATAGAATTAGGACTTCTGTTAGGGTATTTATAATATTATATTTACCTTTAATTTACCTATTAACTTTTAACTGTGGTAAATAGAATTCAAAAGTAACTATTCTCCAAAAATTATTTTCATCCTATTAAACCACATTTTACTTACCAATGCCAACTTCGAGTCACATATTTTTAAAATTCAATTGACATAAGTGATAAAATTATGTTTTTTTTGCAAATTTTCAAATTTGCCGAGAAGGTGGGTGAAAAACATTAAAAAGTTCAACAAAAATTTATACATCTAATTTCATTATACAATTACCCTAATTAATTACATGGAAATTATATATTTATAATGTATCTATTTTTTACTTTAAATAAAATTTAATAAAATAAATAGTTATTTAAATAAAATAGTGTTTTTAAACAATAACGCAGTGCTTCTCACTATTCATCAAATATTGAATGTTTTCAGAAAAATACCTAAAATTCACCCTTATATAATATTTATATTCTATATTCAAAAATGATTAATATTTTACCAAATTAAAAACGTAGATGTTTCATTAATTAATTTAAAATCAATTCCCCATGTCAAAACCTGAATGCGGGTTTTTGAGATGTAAAAACTATAAAAAGATTGATATGTGTTTATGTCCAATTTAAATGTAAAATTACATCCAATTACCAAAATTATATTAAATGATAAAAAATAATCTAATAGGTCTTAAAAACATTCAATTTTATAATTTATAATTATAGATTATTTTTATTAAAAAAAAGATTTTGCCAATAAAAATTTAGTATTTTTACAATATTAATAAAAATATGAAAGTTATCAGAAAAAACAAAAAAAAATTATCGAAACTAAATTTTAATGTTCTAATTCAAAATTAAAAGTTTATATTGTAAAATTAAATATATAGAATTATCAATTATTGTATTTAAAAACGGTTCTCCATTAGAAGGAAGTAAATTAGTATGTTTTTGAAAAATACTTCCTTTAACTGAAAATTTGAATTTGTTCTATTATTATATATAACAAACTCATAAAATGGGTTCTAAAATTATATAAATAATATAAAATTCAAAATTTTGTTTATAATATTTATAAAATCTTTTTAAATGTCTAGTTTGGTAAGTTGTGGTGCGATCAAACTCGATGTTTCATGTAGCACATGCAATTGAATTACATTAAAGAGATACTGTGTTATGAAATCATATGGTGTTACATTCTTCCCTCCATCAATAAATTCTATCCTTGAAATTTGAAGATTTTCTTCGAAGAAAAGGATAAAAACATAAAATACCTTTGTGGAAAACCCAAATCGAAAATAGGGTTAATAAAATTTAGTCTTCATAAGGGGGAAAGGTAAATGAAAAAGTCACCACAAAATTATGATCTCGAATATGAGAACGTTGGTGAAAATTAGAGACACATAATACGGTGGAAACCTAAATATTTATAGGGCATAGTTGAGGTTATCAATAAAAAACAAGTGAATAATAAATGGGATATTGAGGGCCTCAAATCCATTAATCAATGATGATTTAAATATCATCGGTTTAACAAGACATAAGGTATTAGGATAACACATTTTTGGTATTACGATCCCTTCCCTAAATTTTATGAATTAATTTCTTCACATAAAAATAAATAGAAATTAATTTTCATGACAAGTAGAGTTCCATCCTTTAACTAAGTTCTACCATATATTCACATTTTACTCCAAAAGATAATAGAATTCAAAAATATTAAATTTATCCTAATAATACAGGTTTCCAAAAATAAAGAATTTATAATTCCTCTACCAAACCGTAAAAAAATAAAATTACATTATAAAAACCAAGACATCACATAGGTTGGGGCTAGGTGATACACCCTGGTCGCCCTGCAGTTGTGGGTTCAAGTCTCGCGGCCTTGCCGGACACGACGGGATGTCACCCAAACTCCGTGATATCCTTTTTATAACAATCCAAAAATTATTTTATATAATTATTTATCCTTAAATAATAGTATCAAATGTCAAACTTATTTCATTCTATCACTTAGAATTATCCAAAATACATCTATCCAAACTCATATTCCAAAAATTATATGGAAAGTAAACAAAATAAAGAACTCTTTTTCCACGTAATAACATTTGAATACATTAATAATGAATTATATTAAAACACGGTAACACCCTTAATTACCATAAAACCTTATTGATTACATTCTTTCTCCTTTATTACCTATAAAATACATGATGTACTCCTTATATCCAAAAATGTTGTGAACTCCAATAATGAAGGAATAAAAAAAATTATTTAGTTTTAAGGTAGTCAAGGCTATCAAATATAATTTATCCAAATAAATCCTATCTTATTCCAAAATCATTATCTTAGATCCCAAAACATATTAAGGGTTTCAATTCTCTAAACCATATATTTCACAAAATATTTTTCTTGAAACTGTGTCACTTAAATTGGTACAATACAATCTCAAATCCTAAAATAAATAGTACTACAATACAATCCTTATATACTCAATAATTATTATCACTTGTACATCATTAATACAATAATCAAATGAAACAATTCATTAACAACGACATAAGATACCAAATCATTCCACTTCATCTATGATAGTAACATAAATTTATTATTATCCAATAGAGTCATTGGGGGTATACTCTTATGATTGAGAAATTGATTCGTTTTGTGTCCCAACTCCTTGTAGATGAAGAATTGTATATTTGAAATCTTTTTCTATCCCTAGAAATCACGAGTTAGGGGGCCTTTTTCTCCACACAAATAACAAACTCCCATTTCTTTCACGCACTTCCTAGGGTTATTCTTTTTATAGTTATAACATATGGGAAAATCCTTCATTCCGTTTTTCCCTTTATCCATCTTTTTATCTACCATCCCCTTCTTCTCTGTCTTCCCTTCAAATCCATATGACTCATTGAATTCTATACTTATCTTATTAACACATGATATTATTTTCTCATATGATGAGAATACGTGGGAGTTAATTTCCCATTTAAATGTTTGCTGAACAATATGAGGGATATTATCCTTCTTACTCTTTGGACCGTGCATATTGCTGGAGTTTTAATTCCTTCTACTAGGCACCATTTCTAAATGAAGACATACACTATGTTAAATCATATCAAAATTTATAATAAAAAACTATAAAAATTCTCAATAGTAATTGTATATTTACACACATCTAGTCGCATAATCATAACATAGGATTGTTTACTGACTAATTTACTCATAAATTCTTCATAATGGTTTGTAAAGTAAATGTGAATTATCCTAATCATATCCCCTGGATGTTTCGTAACCAAGTGTGAAACAAGGAATGTTGTCGTGTACCAGGATACCACAGGTCATGCATGAAACACCTTGTCAGGTTTTTCACTCTTAGGTATATTTGTGCCAGAGCCGCCTATACTTGGTCGTATCTATACGTGGATGTTTTATTTTGAAAACTCACAAAATCCCTTAATTACCAAAATTCTAGAAAGTTATTCTATACTAATACTCAATGTTTATCTTAGGATAATGTTTATAATCAGAGTTTATCTAAATCTAATTTACATGGTTTGTACTAAATTTCTCTGATACCAACTGTAATGCCCCAACCCCAAAAACCTGGAGCTGGTGCATTATTTTAATACATTGGCATGATTACAAATAATCAAGTCTTGAAAAACCAATCTTTTTAGCAGTATTGGAATATATATTACATACATGAATGTTAAATTACACATTAAAACATAAAACACAACATAAATAATATTTTTAGAACTCGATTCTTCTTATATATTAAAAAGATATATCAATCATTATACACATCTTAGAGTCATGGGAAAAGAAAACCTAAGAAAGGAGTGAGCTCAGATGCTCATTAAGGGTAAATAATTTAGCGACAACTATAAACTTGTAAGAAAATATTAGTAATAAAAAATAGCCCTTTAAACATTAAAATAAACATAATATGGAAAAAATAAATCAAACATTACCATATAAAATGCACATGGATATTATACTAATTGAATAATCACATGTAATAACAAATTTTATTATGAGGGAATGCATAATTTCGGACATCATAACCCCATAGTCGAGGCATCATGCCAAGACTACAAATAAATTGTTTTTCAAGGCCTTATGCCAAGACACTAGCTTGTATCATGAGACCTACCGTAGCATCGTTGAGATATAGAGGGCTCCACCTATAAAATACTTAGTACAATGCATTCCTCACATGAAAAGGGTGAAATATAACATAAACATATTTATTAAAACAAGCATATGAAATGTCAATACATTAACTATAAACCATGAATGGTTTAAAAACAACACATACATAGTCAAACATATCATTACTCATTCAGTAAAATATTGAACATTATATTATTATAAATAAACCTCAATCAAGAATAATATCCAGTAAAGCATGTTGACTAAGTTAAAAATGATCAGTAAAACTCGTTGATATAAATATCCATTTTTCATGAAATAATTTCAAAGTCAAACAATTTATAAAGTAAGACATTTGAAAGAAATTTTTCAATCAATGTTTCTCGTACCACATTGAGACATTTTGAATGTATTTAAAATTTTGAAACTTTAATGTCCATATAAATAAATCCTTAAACACATTTTGAAAACATAGATATTTATGAGAATGATTTAAAAGATTAAATATTTAAACAATTTAAAATGATGTTTTAGTTATAGAGTAACTTATGAATAATCCTTCTAAAAAATGTTTTATAAATCATGGACATGGATAATAAATATGTCTGAGTAATAACTTACACAAAAACAATTTCGGATAATAATGAGATTGAGAAATTAACCCTTACCTCTTACATTCCTTTGGTCGAGGGTACGTTTATCCTCGTGTATAATGACCATAGTATGTTATTAAACTATACCAGAACCATATTCATATTTATGATATCATACTTTCTTGATTTATGGGTTTTAACTACCCATTTAATAAAGATTTCTATGTTAAAATAACATTTCGAGTAATGATCATTTTCTTTATCGTACATGTTTTAACTGGATATTCTTGATCATATCAGTTATATCAGGTTTTAATTGGTCCTAGAATATAAAAAATTATTTATGTATAATATATAATAATAATATAAATATTTATAATATATATATAAATGTGATATTGAAAACACCGTTTACGGAGATGGTAGGTCGTACATACGCGTAAATGTCGTTTCCGTTTTCATAACGTATTGAATGGAAGTTATTGAATGAGGTATATATAAATCCATATGTACATACATACATACATACATATATGTGTGTGTATATTTACAGTATCATTATTTTTTCATATATTACATACTTATTGATAAAATATATATTTTTGTAATCATTGTGGAATGGTGAATGGGGTATTGAATCTCATCATGTCATGGAGACAGAAATCCGTAAGTACGCACGAGCGACAATATCATTCTATTGAGTAAAAAATACTATATAATTTGATGTTATATCATAAATATAGAATTTCTAGAATATTATATTTATTATTTACATCAGTTATACTCATTATTATTCATATCCTAATAATGATGTTTTGAATAACAAACTACACCACGATGTGTAGATGGTAAGCCGTATGTACACACGTATGGTGACTTTTCAATCATAAGAGGGATATAATTATGAAAATGGTTGTAACATATTTATAATAACAGAAAAGTATGTATAATGTACTATATTTATTATTTTGTTATCGAAACAACAATGAAAGAGGAAGAGGAAGAAGAAAAGAACATTGAAAGAGGTGGTGAAATTATTACCTCTTCTTTGGGTGCTTCCTTTGGATTTGATCAAAAGGGCTCCATAGATTCTCTTTATGATAAACATAAGGCCTCTAGGTTATGTTTATGGTATTTGTAAGGATATATGAGAAGGTTTTGGTGATAAAAGTTTCTTTGTAGGTGTGATTTTGAGAGAAGGGGAACTACCTTTTTACAAGAGAGGAGAGGGCCACTTTAGTAAAAGCATGAAATATTTGTTTATTATAAAATAATTTTCTATTTATAATTTACCCAAATGAATTTATATCATAGATAATTTAGGGATGGGTCGAAATAATTTCAACCAATTGGTTTTAGACAATTTTAGGTCACCATATTGACCTTATATTTTAGATTTAACTCTTAGTTAAACAGTTTATCTTTTACAATGACTTCTTGTATTTTTATATTACAAGTTTAATAAACATAATATAAAATTTCAATAGAACCAAAATTAGTTCATTAATGACATATATATCATTATATAAGTCCAATGGGTGATCCATATATTATTTGGAATATTATATCATCTAATAATATAGTATTTGTTTTAAAAACTCATTTATGACAATTATAAAAATATTTAGTTTTTGGTTTTTGGGATGTCAAAAAAACATTATTACATTGATCAAAATAAATTAAATAAATCATAACATGTAATATTAACTTTTAAATTTCTTGGAATTCATCATAAGTTTATATTTACATTTATTATGATATTTATAATATCAATTATTTTAATCATTCGTAAACAATGTAATTACTACATCATGATTGTGTCATAAATAAATTTAAATATTTATTGTCTAAAAATTATAAATAAAATACATTTATTTAGATAATATTTTTTTCATTATAATGAATATTTATAGTCAAATTTATCTTAAGTATAACCCTATAGAAAAAAATGTATTAGCAATGAAAATTTGAATTTAACACTTTTAACTCTACTTTAAATAAAATAATAATAAATGTCCTAATCTAATTAAAGTTGTAAAAAGGGGATCATATTTTATTACTATAGTTTATTTTGTTCTAAATAATTTTATCCATAATAATTAGGACATCTGTTAGGCTAATTATACTATCATTTTTACCTTTAATTACCCTATTAAATTTTAACCGTGGTAAATAAAAATCAAAATTTTCCATTCACAAATTTTTTTTCACCAGATTGAACCATATTTTACAAATTGATTTCAATTGTGTCTATAATATTTTTTAAATTCAATTCACAGATGCAGTAAAATTACCTTTTAAGAAAATTTTCAAATTTTCCTAGATGGTGGGTAAAAGATGATAAAAATTTCAATAAAATTTTATGCATCTAATATTATTATAAAATGAATTCAATGAATTAAAACGGACATATCTTGGTATTATGTTTCTATTTTCAATTAAAATAAATTAAAATAAAATAAATAATTATTTAATTAAAAATACCGTTTTAAACCATAATGTTGTGTTTTTTCACTATTCATAAAAAATGAATGTTTTCAGAGAAATGCAAAAAATTCACCCATAGCTAATTTTGATATTCCAAAATTAAAAAATGATGCCTATTTTACCAAATTCAAAACATAGAAGTAGCATTAATTATATTAAAATTATTTCTCTTTGTCAAAACCAAAAAGTAGGTCTTTGAGAAGTAAAAACAATCAGAATATTGAAATGTGTTTATGTCCCTTTTAAATTTAAAATTACTTCTAATGACAAAAATTCGATTAAATGATAAAAATATAATATAATTAAACTTCAGAACCATTTTTATTAACACTATAAATTATTTTTAAAAAAAATGTTGTTTCCAATTAAACTTTTGTATTTTTTCAGTCTTCATCATAATATGAATGTTATCAGAAAAACACCAAGAATGTATGGAAAATAAATTTTTATGTCCAAATTCTTAAGAAGAAATTTATTTTGTCAAATTGAATATATATAAGTGTCAAATATTTGATTTAAAAAGAGTTCACCATTAAAAGGCAGTAAAATTGTATTTTTTTAAAGATAGTTCCTTTATTTTAAAAAATATTTTTTCCTTATAATATGTCTAATAAACACATAATATGGTTGTTAAAATTATATGGAGTATATATATTTCAAAATTCTGACAATATTATTCATAACCTCTTTTTTGAACGACAAGTATGGTAAGTCTGGTACCCTTGAAATTAGTGTTGCTTGTATCGTAATGTATTGAATTACTTTAAAGAGATAATGTGCTTTGAAATCCCAGGGTGTTACACTATAGGATTATCATATTTCATTCATAGTCATCATCTATTTAAATCCTTCATAATGGTATATATTTTTTTTATTTTCCTAAAATCATATCCCCCATGAGTGCCGAACCATGTGTGGAGTAAGTATTATTGTCATGAACCACTTCCTAATTAATTATATCTCAATATGGGGTTTTTGGGGTTGTTACCCGTATGTTGATGTATTTGAAATCCAAGAACACTGGCATTATCTTGAAAGATATGTAATTTCTTGAAAACCATTCACTATATCCTTTATCAAAATTCTAGAACATTTCCCTATATATGAAGACTTGTACTTATACATATACAGAGAGATATTAGTAATACTCTTCATATATAGGTTCGACATATTAACTAAATCATAAATCTGACAAAAACTATAGTGACTTCGCATAACATACAAAATCAGTTAATGATTTTAGTGAAATAATTTATAAATTTAATGAAAACACACCCAATGACTAGATTGATTTTTTTCCTTTGGAAACACAGAAACCTAAACACTAGTCCACAAGTGAACTGAATCATACCCCACTAATTTCTCCATAACTAGAACCCTTTTTAGAAGTATAATACATAATACATATCTTCATAAACTATGGAAACTAAAATAAATGTAGGGTGAGATTATATGCTTAGTAAGGTTAAACATGAGAGACACATAAGCACAATAAGATCAAAAGGGTATAATAACATTTGAATGACATATGAAAACCATACCCAGTATATCAATGATTATAATAATGAGTCATGGAATAAATATTTTCTATTATTAAGACATTAATATCAATTTAATTGAATTAAATATTTTATGAGAGAATAAAATTGGCTAAAGACGTGAGTTTTTAACATACACATATGTATAAAAAATAATTTCATTTCTAGTTAAGGCTCATAAACAAGGATATCATAGTAGAAAATGTCCTCTATTGTAACTAAATCACTCCTTATTCCATACATGTGTTAAAATAGTGAGTTTAATCATCATTACAATCATATATTTTTGTACTAGGTCCACTCTCTGTTCTATCCATTTATATCTCATATGATATATAAATCATCACCTAATGAATTTCTGAGAGATTTAAGTCCCACTAATCATATTACGAAACCATATATATGTGTTCCATGAGATCATAAACTTTCATAACATAATAAAACATGTAATCAAATGGGTATCAAAAAATTTCATCATAATTTAACCTATGGAAAAGTGATTGGTTTCATAATTATTTCATCATATAATAATCCACGACATCAAGAGGGTTTCATAAGAATATAATCAGGGGAAGAGAAGTGAGTTTAATAAGAATATAATCTAAGGATAAAAAATAGGTTTCATAAATATCAAAAAATGAAAAAAAATAATCCATTCAGAGATGTAATATTAATGGTTTTCTCTTATCATGTTCGCAGTAAGGAATGAGTGACACCAACTAATTTCATCATAGATGATTTTTTTTAATGACCCTTTAAAAAATATGTTTAGGAAAAAATATTTCACTCTATGAAAAATGAATTTAATAAATAATTTTTTTGTAAATAATTTCCCTTTTAAAATAAAACTAAAATCATTCAATGGTTTCTTTAAGAAAATGATTTTTCATGACATCTGATATTTCTGTTCATGTTGCACATAGATAAAAGATGGTTCCTTTCACATTTTTTAAAAATCAAACTGGGAATTGTTTTGGAAAATTACATGAATATTTTTATCTATTTTTTAAAATAAATTAATCGAAAATTATTATTTTAAAAATTATAATATAATAATTTAAAAAAATAACCAATTTTTGAAAACATGGTTTTGAAGGAAAAAATATTTCTGACATAATAGGGTGATGGTGATGTATTTTTATTAAAAAAATTCATTATAATTTTAAGATACAATTATTTTGAATATTTTAAAATTTCATTAATATTTCACGAATGAGGAAAGGATAATACAATTTATGATATTTTTTGGTAGGTAGTTCATGAGATTTTATCATCAGAGTCTTAATCCTAATGAATTTTAAAAAAAAGATGAGATTCTAAGATAAAAGGTTTACCTCTTTGGTAACATTGAATCATAAGACCCATGAAGGGAAAAAATAAAAGGAATTATAAAATATCATGAGGATTATATAATTCAAGATACTGAATTTCAATGTGGCCAAAAAGAAAAATAATTAATGAATATAGGTTTATTAAAGAACATTCGTCTCAAAATTTAAAATTTAGAGAAAAATCAACTTACTACTTTGGTAATGTTTCAAATGTAAAACCTATAAAATTTATTTCTTAAAAAAGAAATGTAAAAAATAATAATTATCATTATAATTATAATAAAATAAAACCATGGCCCTTATACACACGATATACATGAAATGGGTGGTGATGAAATATTGGGTCTCAGAAAATAGAAATATGATAACGAAATCCCTTACCATATGGTCTGAATTCTATTTTACTCATTAAATACTAAAATATAGTGAATATATGTTTATTATAAATCTATTATAGAATTAATAAATTTATAAAACACCAAATATTTTTTTATTATGACAATTCTTTACGTCTTTTTTAACAATTTCATTTTAATGTTACATTTTGGGTAATAACCACTTTTTTCATATATGTTTTCATTTGGTATATTTTTTTCCTCATTAATTAATAATTATTTTGTAAAAATTTGAATAATTAATTTTATATTAATATCCTATATATCTAGTATATTTTTATTTATAAGAATCTATAAATGATATAATTAAGAAATGAAATACATCATTTATGGAGAGGGTATACCTTAGGTACGCAAGAACGCTATTTCCATTTTTTTAGATTTAAAGAATCAAAATTATATGATATATTATCATGATATATTAATTTTATGACCCAAATAACACATGTGTTTGTTAAAATAATCATTAATAGATTCCAGTTAATGAATCAATGAATCACATTGCTTCGCGAGGCGGAAGTCCACCGTACATATGATGGTCGTCATCCTATTCCCACAAAATGGATGGCATTGAGGTATATGTCATAAAAAATTCACTTAATAATAATAAATTTATTATTATCATAAATAATATATATATATATATATTATTTAAATCATTATTCCCAACCTTTATTGGTGTTAATAGAATACTGAACGACATCAGTTTGTGATGTGGTAGACTGCCATACTCTTGAATGATGATGTCGTAATCCATTTATTGTAACATTGTGTGGTTGTATGTTTTACAATTAAAATAATAAAATATAACTTTAACCATGGTAATGGGGCATCTCTCTTCCTAACTAGGTGTCCACCCTTATAGAACTATCCATCCTCAATTGGAATTCATAACATAAAAAATAACAAATTGATATAGAAAATGTTTTTTAGTTTTCAATATTAAGAGAATCACATTGTGTTACAAGGTGTGAACTATCATAGTCCATCCCATCCTCAACCTATTTAATACCAATTTATCATCATATAAATTATGGTTATCAATATTATAGTCATCATAATCATCACATAACACAACTAGTTACACAGAACTGGTAAAAATATTATGCCACATTCCAACAACATGAATGGATTCAGAGACCAATAATTCATTTTTTTACCACCAAATCCATTATGAAATGGATAAGGTAAAAGGTTTTATAATCACTTCATATATATATACCATTTTCATACCTATGAAAAGAATACTTTAGTCCAATGGTTGTCTAACCACATCACATCATTAACATTCCTCATATCATGGGAATATGGAAATATAACCTCATCGTGTAGCTAAAACATGTTGAAGAAAAGTTGAAACAATGCCACAATAATCCATTTCAAAATCTTATTAATAGGTATGTCTCTCAACATAATGGATTTTCTCAAGGGGTTATATTTGATTTATGTGTAACAAATATTATCATCCAAGAACATAACCATTAAATATCATAAGTATTATGTTGCATGATACATACTAGAGGTGGAACACTACCATGATAATTTCTCACAATTTTATAAGAATTAAACTACCTGATGTAACTCACTACCAAAAAAGGTCCTTAACTCTATAAAATTATATGGTCTTTGCTTATATGAAAATGATACATGTGTAACTAACTAACACGTTTCCCTATAAACCTCACCATCAATTTTACACAATTTTAAAATAGAATCATAGTTTTATTGATTAATTTACAAAAACCACATACTAAATTGAAATGACTCATGTACTGCATAATATTATTCAAGCTAATGTACATGAATTTCCTCCAATAAATCAATGGTATATCTTATTTTTATCTTGAATTTGGGTCCCTATATTTATTATACATAAATGGAATGTATTGAATAAATTATTACAAAATATTATCAATATCAATATTTCAAAAATAAATATAAATGTAAAAATTCCCAAATTATTAATAATCACAATCCAATTGAAAATACCTCAGTTTATAAAAAGCTCCATTGATTATCATATTTCATCATTATTAATTTATATAATTGAATAATATAATTATAATTCTAAAAATGTTACACAATCTGTTTTCATCAATTATTTTGTTTGATATCTATTTATTAATTTTATATTATTTTAAATGTTCAATTATGGTATAGGATAAATTATCCTTCCAATCATATATTCATTATAATATATCAAATATATTTACCTCATAGAAATTTATTCCTTTTATTAAGAATTATCTACCCCACACTACAATTCATAATAATGATTGATTCATAAGGACTTCTGAGGGATAAGAATATTAATTCGTTTCATTTATTCCCTAATGAACATTATCCAGCTATCCTTCCATGATTTCCCCCATCCATTCATTTACAATCTCATTTCATAGTTATCTCCCCATTTCCCAATTAATCACCAAACACAATAACCACAATGAAGTTACTATTTCTACAATATTGTTAATAGGGATGTCCCCATAAAAAAATCCCATGATGAGAAAGGTATTATTCCTCAAATTTACCTCACCCAATCATTAATTCCATGGTATTTTCTTTATGTCCCACCTTCTTTGATTATATAATAGATTAATCTTAACATCACCTTTAATAATCCTATAGTAAACGTTAAAACATAAAAATACAATAATCTTATAATTAGTATAAAATTATATTTTTACTACAAAAAGATATAATATTTCAAACTTGGCATTTTTTATTTACTTAATATAACCCATTTAATATGAATTACATAAATAATTAAATAATAATAAAATATCACTACTTAACAACTAAAATGTAAATAGTATCACCTAAAATGGTACAAAACATATTGTTAAGGCTAATATTTTTATCTTTATCCTAAAAATATTATACAAATTCCATTTCCTGATTGGAAAAATTTAAATTTTACACTTATTTGTCAAAAATCCCTATAGTACAAAAACAATGAAAACCTCATAATCCATGTATTTACACTATACACACCTATAAAAATTTTCATCATGATATGTTACAACCAAAATATTAAAAATATCTAAAAACCAACACATTAATTCAACATACAACAATTAAAATAAAGTAACAAAAACTAATTCATGATATTGGACCCACATATGTGATTTCAACTTTTACAGGCCCTCTTGAATATTACCATGCCACTAAAGGATAATAAATGAGGGAATATATAATCCATGAAATAATTTATAAATTTTATGTCACATTTATATTATATACTCTTAAATTTAATTTTCATCCTCAAGGTCAATTTTTCTAGAATAATTTATATTTGAAAGATCATGAACATCTATATTTTTGACCTTTGACTAGGTAATGAACATTTATCCACATGAGATTTTGTATAAACTAATCCTCTAGAATTTGATATGATTGAATCACTTCAATAGTCCAATAAAAATCATTGACAAATAAAATTCCCTATCAGTTCATTGATGCTTTTGTTAGGGAGATTCTCATAATAACACCTATTGTCCAACATAAAAACCCACAAATAAATTTTTTATACCCAGGAGTATTCCAAATAAATTCTCTTGATTTATCTTTAAATGTTTTGGATATTCATATAGTTTTACCATTTTATATGGACAATGTGTTTCAATATTGAACAATATGTTACAAAATACTTGCTTCATTCATCCTTACGTCCTTGATGTAAACTAAAAATAATAATCGTTCACTATTTTCCATGTAAAACCATCAATATTTATAAACACTATCACTTTATGAATCAGTAAAAAATCCACCATTATTAATTAATCAATTATTAACATTGAGTATATGTTTTAAATATATACAAAACTATTGAAATAGAATTAAATCATTCCATTTTAAAAGTAAATAAAATAAAAAAAACATAAAATTATCCTCTTTTCATTGATAAGGTAATTATAAAATATTTAAAAATATAATTAGAACCAGATATTCATCATCCACCTATTTAAAAATGATAAATTAAAAGAAATTAAAATTTCATTATTCATTGAATTATAAATAACTACCTCATCATGGTTTGATATATACATTAAATACCTTATTACATTTAAGTTGATAAACTATTAAAATTAGGCAGAATAGCTTCCTAGAAACTCATAATAATGAGCACATTCAGGTGTAATTGCACTTTATTCCAACCATATATGGTCAAAACATCCAAAATAATCACTATTTATGATTGGATTCCACTATATATCTACCTCACGGTATCTCCAATATGAATTATAATACTTTTTTATTAAAGAATATTTCATTATCATCCAATAAACAGAAAACCCATTATCTATTCCTTTAAAACCAATCAAGATATATTCAAATATGTCAAATAAATTTCCCTTCCCAATTTTACACTATGAATCATTAGTATAATATTTTTGATAAAAGGTTTTATCAACCACATTATATTTTAAAGGGTATTTGTTATCTCAGATAATAATTATATAGATATTTAACCCCCCTATCCATCATGAATAAAAAGAATTTTGTAAAAATATATATCTCAATATCAAGTGATATGAATAAATAAATAATTTTTATGATGTTAATAATTCTACCATTGATTAAGGGAAATCAAGATGTTATAAACTCTAAATAATGGGTCGAATAATTTTGTTCATGAGAACATAACATCCAAGAGAAAAAATAATTTACATTATCATCTTATATTAGTGAAAATACAATACCATGATGTGGTTAATCCCTATTTATCTTATATAGAACACCTACCCAAATCAATTGATGTACATTAGTATCCATCAACTTCTTTTTCACGAATTTGTAAAACACATAACATTTATATTTTTGAATAAATCCTTCACATTCATAGTGTATGTTGATATTGGAATACTAATATATTAAAACAAGTCTATAATTATCCAACAATATATATCTATTATTTTTCAACTATATACAAAATATATATTAATTAGGGGATACTTGGCAACAAATAATTTAATAATTACATGTTTTACTACTATAATGAGATTTTAAAAAAATATATCCTAGAAAATGAAACATGTGAATCTATGATTAATATTATAATATCCTTACACACTATTAATAAATACATGAAAATTCATGCATGATACTAATAATCCTATCATACCCCTACTTGATAAAATAATAAAACAATATCAACTAGGAGGAAAGAAATCATCAAGGTGTATTTGAATCACTCTATTCATAAGCCCAAAAATATGTTTTCTGAATTCAAAACACTAAATGAAGACACTACAAACTCAAATATAAAGTTATAATATGGAAATATTTTCCATGTTATCACCCCATAGATAAAATTTATTTGCTCGTATCATTTTAAAAAAGAAATATTAAAAAATTCCCTTTTATCTTATGAAACAAAACATCATCTATTATAAAATCATATTTAATCTTCACTATAGGAATACTCAACCAAGATAATATATATTTAACCGTTTAATTTTATTTTATGTCTTTGTTAAAAATACTAAATTTTACCATGGATCGACATAGTGTTGAATAAAAAAACATTTATATATGTCACCATTGATGAGTCCAAAAATGCGAATGAACATAGATTCCAAATAATCATCAACATAGAACTAGGTGAATCAATATTATTTTACTCAATCTTATATTAAATGATTTGATTAATTGGAAAAATAAAAACATATTTTAATAACAAATCCAGAAAATATATCACATGTTGAAGAAAAATTATCAATCCCTATATCATATGAATCATGTATAAGACTCACTAATTAGGATATAATACATTTCTACTAAATCATTTCATTCTAAAGTAAATGTATCAGTCCATTGTAAAAATCATGTGCTCATCATCCAATTAATATAATTTTACCCCTTTTTAAATTAATCAAATATCAACTGGAATAAACTAAAATTAATGAATTCAGATGATTAGACCATAGGGTTATATACACAACAAAATAATATCTTATGATACTTGATATTATAATAGAACCACTTCAAAAATAAATATAATTTAATGAATCATCTAACCTCCCACAATTGTTATCAAATCCATATGACTCTAAATCCTCTCTACTAAGTGGTCTAACCCAAGAAATTAGAGTTTTGTGAAGAATAATATATATAACTATGATTAATCATAAAACAATTAGGAATAAAATAAAATTTAAATCATTCATGTAATAAACTATAGTACCTCTACTATTTGAAAAACTTAGTCGTGAAGTTACCCTCTTACAACTACCTCTCTAAACATTCTTCTTGATATTTCTTACACTTAATCCCTCTTTAGTACTCATATGATGTTCACCTTACTTTATATTAATTCCACATCCCACTGCTCTTGTCTAATTAGTTGATTATCCATATAATTCAATGAATATTTATACAAATATGTAATATGTGGATTTCTATCATTTTTCATAATCTACACATTCGACCTCTTGTCAATATGAAAAATCATTATTGATCTGGAAGTTGGATTATTATTTTATTTTATATCAATAAGGTTCTATGGAGGAAATTTAACAAAAGGGTGTTTATGGTGATGGAGTGAAAACATAGCAATTTATATGACTGAGTAAATGATAAGAATAATACAACAAAATAGTATTGGAATGTTCTGACTTTATAATGTTATGTAATGAAAATGTATTTTCATATATGTTGAATAACTAGATGAATATGTTTTTGTTAGTAGTGAAAAAATTAGACTAAAATTTTTGTACTCCTCTTATTATTGAAAATTATATTTTAGGTTTATATATTATTATAATACATTAATAATTAAGTGGGAAACCATTTATTGACTTATGAGATTAATGCACATGATTTAATATATAGTATATCACTGAATGTATCAATGAATATTCCTTATAGTACTATGTATATTGGATTGTAAATTTACTTTTTAAATGATCTTAGATTATGTGTCTTCTTTAGTGATGCTTAATTTTAAATGAGAAGTTATTAAAAGACATGGTAATATTTTACTTTAGTATTTAGGTGTAATTATTGTCCATGGAAATTACATTAAGGTTGATTATGAATATTTGATAAAATACATAGTGTATTTTGGTGGTACAAAGTACATTATGAGTTTAAATGAGGATTATTAGAAGTATTGATTAATTATCGGTAGTTTTTTATTTGTGATTATTTAATGTGATTAATTGTGAAATAATGTGATTCATGGTGATTTTGAGATAATAAACTTAAGAATGGTTTTTTCGGGTTTGAGGTAAATTGATAGATAAGTCTGAAAACTATAAGGGTAACGCTATATTGAAATTGAATAAAGAATAAAATTTTAATTTTGTTCATATATAAAACAAAATTCTGATTTTTAGCCTTCATAAGGATGGTTTTTTGTTTCATAAGGTTTATTTTCCATTATACTGAGCAATTAATGGTCAAATATTCACATTTTATAGGCCATTCATAACCTAAAAAGGGTCATGCTAATTTTTAGACATTTTTTTCTATATTTAACTATAAATTATCATTGTGTAATGGTAAATATAATCTATATATGATTTACTAGGAAACATAAAAAATGATAATTTGATTTTATTAAGCATCAACACGTAGTGAATTTGGAGTGATATCTATATATTAATAATAAGATTTCCCAAAACCCATTTTATGTGGAATAAATAACATATAATGATGTTGAATCCATTATTTAGAGATCTAAGATTGTAATAATTTGTTATGAACTGATTCAATATTTTTTAAAGTATGAAATTCATCATCAATTGAAAAATAATAATATTAAAACTGTTTGAAAAACATGATATTCTTAGATAAAAAACAGAATGAAAAGAATTTTTTTTGAAATTGAAATTTTTCTCAAATTAATAAAATAAAATGATGTCAATATTTGATTTCAAAATTATCAACATGGATGGGAATGAATTGGATAAAAATTTATTTATAAGTTTCAAATAAGTATATTTGATAATAATTTTTATGAAAAAATTCTGTAAAACAATATGAATAACTTTGTACAACACAACAATGATTTAAATATAACAAATAATATATGATTAACACATTATTTAGTATTTTGATTGTGTATATTATGTGAGTAAAAATTTAATTTAGATTTAATATAGGGTTAATATATGGTTTCATAACAATATGTAATATTCTACAAAACAATCATAAATGATGTATGATTTTGATATAGTTGTTAAGAATATTCTTTATTCTAATTAGATGAAGGAATTTTAAGAAAAAAAATTTGAATCCTATTTAATAAATAATTTTATATAAATTTAAATGAGAATAAAATATGTATTTAATAAAAATTTTATCTATATAATTTTTATTTATATATTCATTTGATTGATAAAACTAATCAATTAATCTTGGAGCCCCCCACATACATAGAATTGTGAATAATTGACGGTCTATCACCAAATAAGACATGAAGGATTCACTATATGTTAAAAATAGAAAATAAATTTACCAGTTTAGAAAATTATATATATTGAGAAGGAATAGAGATAAAAATTTGATTTGGATTTATAAACTCAAATAATATTAAAAACTCAATATCACTCTCTTGATAAAGAAAATACGATATTCAAATGGTGTGGTTGATACTAAAAGGTTAAGAAGATAAAATTGGTAATTGAAGGGAAAATAGTTGATGGTCACAATAACCAAATTATATTCATCAATTATAGTTGAACCTGTAAGAGGAATACAAATAATAAGTGATAATTTCTGACATTTTAGAAGATACTTTAATGTCATGAAGTAGTTTCTGATAGAGAACTAGTAAACTATTCTATCTAATAGAAACCGAATAATTTTTTTTCTAAAATATCAAAACTAAATTGAAGCCTTGTTTTATTTCAATGATATTGAAGTATTTGGATTTATTTAGATCATAATCTGATTAGGGAACCACATTATTTGGATAGTAAAGAATAAATTATATATACATGGTTAGATATTGTTGATGTAGTGAGGGGTTGGGTATGTTAGGGAACCCTATTGTTTCTGTATAACACTTGTGAGAAGGTGGATAATATATATTAATTATGATATTTAATATTTGTGAAACATTGTGTTTTATTGAATATTATTTACATAAAAAAATGATTTTATAATGAGGAATACATAATTTGTGTAAACATCCAATCATGAAACACAGTTAATTACAATGAAGGTGATGAACCATGTAAAAATACCATGTGATTTCATATAAATTATTTTATATTTTTCATGAGGTTGTTTCTTGTAGTGTAGGATAATACTAGATTCATTTATACCATAATAGTTATAATATGTTTAAAATATTATTTAGGAATTAAAAGTGTAAAAATATTAATAATTTTTGAATCTAGTAAATCATAGGGACAAATGATTGATGACCACACTAGTTGTATAAATATGATCATATTGGTTTTCCAAATGATATCATAGAAAACTATTCCAATGGTTAGATCACAATTTTTTTTATTACATTTTATTTTTCTTTAATTTTAATCAAGTTAAAATTTATAACAGTATATGATTATCCCCAAATAGATGAAATTAAATCATGTCATGTAAGATTAGATTTATAGTTCTAATCCAAGACAATATCAAATAAAAAAAGATATTATGAATTGTAAAATTTTTAGATGTCAATGAAAAATATCAAATAGTTATAGGTTTTCATAAAGGAGAGTGATATGTAAAATCAATCGATTAATATTCCCTTGGGGAAGAAAGTTAAAGCTTTTATGGAAATTAGTTTATTGATTCGATAACTTATTATTAATGTGGAATTACTATTAATTTTTATGAAATTTAATCTTGATGTTGTGAGATATATATGTTTATATACCAAAGTAAAAATTGATAAAATTTGTTGTGTGTAAAAGAATGCCCATTCCATGAAAGTTGGATTATAATGATAGAAAGTTATAAGAAACACTCTCATAATGATTAGGAATATTAATTAAGATTATGTTTATCTTCAAAATGATATCCTTAAATAATAAATTATTATAAATAATAATATAGATATGTTTAATTTATATATAAGTAATATATGCATTATATAATACACAAAAATTCACAATGAATTTTAAGTATTCAGAACAAGTTGTCAAATAATGAATATTTAAAGGTATTTTCAATTAAATTATATAATCAAGTATATTTAATAATTTTCATGTTTAAAATATATTGATAGAATTGTAAGGGAGATTGATATGATTTGAGGTTGGGAATATCCCTTAAAAATGTAGTGTCTAGAGTATGAGGTAATGTGGATTAATCATGACATTAAAAAATATGGAACAACTTATGAATCTAAAAGAAAAAGTGTTTCCATAATTATTTTTGAAAAATTCATACATAAAAAGAAGACCAAAGTCATTGTAAGAAAAGATAATGATTCCTAATGGATTATAACATACTACATGATTTTAAAGAAATGCATATCATCACCAAATCCATTATATTTATTGAAATCTATTTCGAACTGTTTTAATGGTTTAGAATCAAAATCCTATAAAAAATTAGGTGGTGTAATATACTGAAATAAACAAACGCATTTATGGTGTCTTTGATAAAATATAAAAAATAATTCCCTAATTGATTCTTGTAATGTGAGTTGAAAAAAATATTTACCATATTTAAAATATTTATGTTATCTATTTTCATTTCCCTTTTGATTTGGGTTCATCTTGGGACTTTTGAGCACATAGTGAATTTTATGGTAAAATGAAAAAATGTTTATATATGTATTTTTATTTAAATTAATAGATTATTGGTACGTATTGAATATTGGATTTTCATGGTACTACCTATGTTCGAATAACACAAGTACTATTCTTTGATTTTTTTCAATGACCCCCTCCCTCCGAAGATACCATAATGAGCGGAGAGAGATAATTACCCCTTGAGTCCTACCTCTAGTATGCCCTGGGTTGTTGACTAGCACCAAGGGTTTACAAATATCACTATATGGGAGGTATTAACATTATAAGGTAACATGATCAGGAGATTCAATGAATTGTCCACAAGAAACTAAAACACAAAATATAATGTATAAACTAAAATAATATCACATTCATGTATAAATAGATCCGAAAAGAAAAGATATAGAAGAGACACAGAGTCTATCCCAATATATGAGCTAATAACGCCCAATACGGTCCACAAAATACTGCTAGAATATTGAAAAAAAATATTATTTTAATATTGAGAAAATAAAAATATACTCAGTAGGAAAACCAATTTATTTCGTGCACATGTTAAAAAAGTATACTAATGAACATGTGAGAAAAAATAGAACCAAACAACACCTAAACCTGTATATTATCCATCTCAACATCACCAAGGCACAATCATCAGATCACTCAGTCCAAGTAATATAATATTATGTAAACAACATCGATATGGTACCTACACCACTTTCCCACTTGTGTGTCGATCTCACATGCAACATCATATGTCATGGTGCTCCTATCTCATCTATATAACACACCTCCCCACAATCATGATCAAAATTTACCTAACTCATAAACACCTAGGGTCGCCTCCCCACAAGACCAAACACAACACATTTCACCCAAAAGATCATGGGCCACAATACATCCACCATAATAACCAGAGTAGTAGGGTATCATGAACAGGTAGGAAATCGACCTCATGACTTCCTCCAATGATGGACGAACCCAACTAGAACTCTCCCCAAAATCATGATCATGAATCAACCAAAAACACACGTGTCATCACATCTCTCCAAATGATGCCTTAGCCATCACAAATCGACTAATGAAACATGGTCCATCACATCTCACATGAAGATACCTAGTCCATTAGAAGCACTATTTAATGCACTAACAGACCTATTCCCATCATTGCCAATGCAGTTGCAGCTAACTCGTAAGAGAGAGTAGGAATGATTGGGTTCCCATCCACCTGTACTCTTCACCGAATGCTGAAAAAACCACCTATTATGTGACTATATGGGTGTTCAGAACATTGTTCTCAACATAGTCGGGGTTCAAATATAAGTCAAAAGAAAAACAAAAGTATATTTATATCATATCAAAAAATCATGTCCCACAGATGGATTCTCAAAAAATCAAACCAACACACCACATCATCTCTTTTGATGCCACATCTAAATCCATACACAATACAAAAATCCACAAATCCCATTTTGCAATTGTAACCAATTCAATTAAATAATTTCTTTTTAATCATTATTTATCATCCACCAAATTTTACCAAACAAACAACCATTTTATATTTCATAATCCTCTTTTATCGCATTAACTAATCCAATTCATGACACTCCATCCATTATTAAATAATTATTTATTAAATTACACCACTACATAAGAATATAAAATAATTAAATCATGTTTCATAAACATCTCTTCACTCTGTCACATCTCCACCACAAAATAACATACAAAAAATTATCAATTTTCCACCCCAAAATTAAGGAACACGAAATACCACCTCACCACCCCAATACCTTGACACACAATCCACCTTCCCCAGGACCCTTTGAAATAGCACATCATTTTCCAATACTAGCAACCACACATCACAACACATCATTATCTATTTATAGATTTAAAAATGGATTTTATCACATTCCACATAAATTTATAGGGTGTTATAACAGAAACCAAAATTCGGGGGCCTCAATTTTATTATCTTTGTATAAATAATTAATAAATTTCCATTTATTGGGATACCAAACAATTGAATCCAGAAAAGAAATCATAAAACAAAAATCCAATTAAAACAAATCCCCCAACAAAAAAACATTCTCAGAAAGACATCATTTCCAAAAAATATAAAATATCAAAAAAAAATTTCAATTTTCTAATAATGAATGATAATAAAACCCTTTTTCAATTTATATTTTAGTTTGTCATTTATTTATCATTTATTAATATTGAAAAACCCTAATCCTTATATAAAAACTAAAATCCTCTTGTATGATACTCAAAAAAGAAAAAATGAGGGAAACCTTACATAAAAAATAATTTCAACACTCTATACACCATTTAGAATGGAATAATGCCCTCAAACCATAACCATAACTCGAGAAACAATGGATCAACCTATACTTAACCAAAAGATCTTTAAAATGAAACCCAACAAACACCCCACACAAAAGTAAAATCACCTATAAAGACCTGGAAATTCAATGTAATTTTTTTTAATTATATAGGAATTTTATGAGTCCATGAAAATTGATGGTGTATAATTCTGAGTTCTGGAGTTCACGAAATAAATTTCGGAACATTTTTTCAAGTATGTTCAGTAAATGTGCAAGTGGGTTTTCATAACTTTTAAACTGGTGCTCGGAATTGAAATCTGATGAATATGTTGAACTCACATCGCATATATTCGATTAAGGGAGGCTTCACCTCAACCAAAGTTGAGTTAGGAGTGGATGTTGGTTTTGTGGTTTTTCATGGGATATTTAAATAAAATAAATTATTTTTATTTGAATATCTCCCACGATCCTTTTTGAGTTCTTTTTGTGGGGACCACCCGAGGAAGGTCAGGCATTTAATGATAGACATTAAATGTCTGGTTAAAAAAAATGTGTAACCACCCTTAGTAGGATTAATAAAGATCATTAATTCCACAAATTAATGGAACTCATTAATTAAATGAATAAGAGTTAAACCCTCTAGGGTTCCTCAAAATTAATATTTCCAACATAATGTATTTATTATGCCAACGTCATCATAGATAATGGACAACTTTATTTTAAATATTTGACTATTAATTTTCATAGGATGGGAGAAAAATTGTTGGGAAAGAGTTGGAAAGGCTTTGGAGAAAAATTTCCCTCTCCCATGAATAATGGATTTCCAATGAGGAACTTTCTCCAACGAAGAACGTCGAACTGACTCCGAGCCCAGATCGGTAGAACCTCGTTGAGGAAAATAACACCGATGTTCTACAATGAATTCGACTTCTTCTTCGTGAAATCCCACAACAAATAAAACTGTAGGATTTTTAGTCTTGAATACCCTCTTACCCGTTCTGGATGTTCATCATTAATCAAGAAATAATTAGCCACTTTCTACCTCTCTACCACAGAGGGTCGGCCCAAACAAACATGGACCGACCTCCACAAAATCCTTTTTGGTTTTTTATATGTTATTCATGATGGAGGAGGATGATGACCGGTGCTGGAAATTGGCACTGTTGGTACTCGAGAGTGGTGCCCGGCACCACAACCGGCTGCGAAGACAGCTGCTGCGCAACCGCAATGCCGAAGAAGAACTGTGGCTCGTCAGTTGTGACATAGCAAAGGTGGTGACTGACACTATGACTGGATACATGAAGAGGATGATAGCGTGAGTCTGTGCCACCTGATGGAGAAGAGCCACAACCTTGTGCTGCGGTGGCGAGGTGAGGTGCGGTCGGCTCGACGATGACTGTAGGTGAAGGTGTGGCATGCGACCGCGACGCGCGGGGGAGGATGGGTGTTTGACCGACCAGCCGCGAGCCTAGAGGTCCTCCCTAGGGGAAAACACCATGGGGTGGGTCCGACCCAAGGCCGGACCAGGGTTGGACTGGGAAACCCGATCTGGGTTGGGTTGGCCCAGGCCAGGTCGGGTCGGGTCGGACAGGACTCTGACCAACATGAACCCTTTTCGTTCTTTGGGCTATATCTTGAGCTACGAGCGTCCATTTGACGAACTGTTTGCGGCACCAGAAACCTTGGATCGAGAAGGTCATTTAGAAATAAACCACATAGTTTTTCATTAATATTGGGATGTTTCATGGTTGTATTGAGTATGAATCCATCCATGCCCTCAGGACTAAAAGGCTAATAACATACAGACCGGGCTTTCGATTGACGCACTGCCTGTTGCGTTGTGACCCCATTTACATGGAGGTACATTGGGATTCATCTTCATGGGATTTTTTGGATGTTGGAGTATTCATCCTGTGGCTATAAAAGAGGACCCTCCTGGAATTAAGCGAACTTAGTGCGAGAACCCTGTAGCTGGCTATAACATGAGAAAAGGGTCATATCTGGGTCTGTGCTTGGGATCCTTCATGGGTCAGTGTGAGAGAGTCTCACTTGGATCCACACTAGGAATCCTCATGGTATTACTCCAGGATCCTACCTGGGTCTGTGATACTAGGATCCAATATGGGTCTTATGATGTTCTAGGATCCTGTGTGGGTTAGATGATTTAGTATCCTCTTTGGGTCTGATGATATTGGATCCTACGTCTCTATGCCTCTTAACGGAGTAAGATGATTCATTAGTCACATCTAATAATCTTTACTACCACACCTAAGTTATACCTGGTACTTTTTTGGTATTCTTCTATGTGGTGAACCTGTGTGGTACTTACCATCGTGGTAATATTTCTTTTGTGGAATAGTTGTACATTGGCTAAAGAGTTGGGCCTTGTGTTTCCTCATGAATGATATAGGTAATATTTGATAACTTAGGAATATGTATGGGAAAATACCTAAGTAAGATTTTCACTATTTTACAAGCTTTGTGGTTTAACAATTGTGGATTTTGTGAGACCGTGAGCGTCTCGAGGTCCCTACTATGTATCATTATACTCGCCCCTGCATGAGCTATGCTCACACCTTGTTTGGTTTAGTGAAGATGAAATACAACGTTGACTGAGGTCGAAGGTACCAGGACTAGAGGTAGCTTGGAGATGGACCTAATACAAGGGGTACTGCAGAGACGACTGTTCAGGGGATGTACCTACCCTTTGGGTAGGATCCTTTACGGGTGTTCACTAGAGCTGTTCAGCTTACTTGTACATTCCAGTTTTGTTGTACTTCCTAGTTGGGCTTGTTTTCTAGCCCCTGTTACTTACAGCACACACTCTTTTAACCATTTTTTATACTCATGTATGTATCTTTCTGTTTGCATGGTTTTGTGAGTTTACAGGTTATAAAGGGAATGCCATTCTAGTTTTAGGGAATATGCCTTCGGTGCTAGTTTCCAACCCCTGTCCAGTAAAAGGTGGGCTTGGGGTAGTCATGGAACGGGCCACGGGGGACGGGTCGTGACAAATGGGTATCAGAGGAGTCAGTTCTACCATATCACATTGGACTCTGATCATTCTAACTGTAATATTGTTATGTGTAGTGAGTTTGGTTATCAATTTAGGGAATCCAATGTTGGTGTAGGGGCCGATGTATCCATACACCATGACCCTGACTTCTGAATTCTAACTCAGTGTATGAAAACAATGATTTCATGTGTGTTTTGAATAGTTTTTGTTGTGATCTCTTTGAGTCAGCTCACCAGGAATAACATATTGACCGTGGAGCACTTGTTCCTTTTCAGGATGCCTCCACGCAGACAACCAGCTAGGGTTCTAAGAATAATACATGATGAAAACCCACCGAGCGGCAAGGCCTCAGTGCAGGTCCATATTTCAGTAGAGGCACTAGCGGAGGATCTAACAGTACCATTACCTGTTTTTCCATTGATACCACCACCCATAGCAGCATAGGGTGCACGCCGCTTGATTGCATTGCACGAGTTCCAGCACTAGTGGCCAACAAGGTTTACAGGAGAGATAGACCCACAAGTGGCTGAGGATTTCCTAGAGGCCATGGTGAGAGTCCTCTGACTGGTAGGGACACCCACAGATCTCATGGTGATCCTTTCCGCCAGTATTCTTTAAGAAACAGTAGTAAAATGGTGGAGCTTGATGCTCTAGGTTCACAACTAGGTGACACTTTTCTGGGAAGAAGTTAAGAGCATGTTTCGGGCAGTGATTGTTCCAGCGACCCTTCGCGCAGTGCACATAAAAGAGATTCTTCATCTGCTGCATGGCAACATGAAAATGACATAGTACTCCGCGAGGTCCACCGATCTCTAATGCTACACCACTGATATGTTGCGGGGCCTATTATTCAGGGCCCAGACCTTCGATAAAGGACACAGGCGGGTGATCAGGGCCTCGATGATTTCTCTCAGCATCCTGCCATAGGCTGGGGTGTTAGAGCAAGCCCTCTTAGTGGAGAGTTTTATTACTGAGCAGTCACCAGCTGCAAGACCCACCACCGGGAATCACATAGCGGAGTCTTTTGTAGCTGGAAGTAGAAAAATGTCACAGAGGTCCAAGAGGACCAGACCTATAGGCGGATGACTGCAAGATTCGGGGTCAGTTGTGCAGTGCACAGTAGACTGAGCCAGTCATACGAGGAGAAGGAAGTGTTACACATATGGAGATTAGGGTCACATGGCATGAGACTACCCAACCCGCAATATAGATGATCAGTAGATGGTCGAAGGACCACTCAGGTAGAGAAAGAGGTTCTGCTGATGAGGTCCGCATGGAGAAAGCAGACATGGCGGTGGAGCTGGCCATATAGCTGACGGTGGGCGACTATTCGATATGTTACTGCCACCACCACCAGGTGGACGACCCTGACTATAGGGACCATGTTGACAGGGGTGAGCTAATCTCCAGGCAGCTGAGCCCTATGATCATGGCGCTCTAGAGATGATATGAGGTATGATCTGTGTCTACTCTACCATAGTTGCAGTACTTATAGACACATGTTCCATTCCTTATTTTATTGACACTTCCCTCATTCGGAGCTCGGAGATTCCGGTGGAGACATTGGCTTGATCCTTATTGGTAGACACTCCTATGGGAGAGGATTTGATGATTACGCACTGGTTCTTGCAATTTGATCTTACTCTAGAAGGTGCGAGCTTCGGTTGTGATCTCTTAATAGCACCGTCGAGGCCTTAGGATGTCATCTTCAGTATGGAATGGTTACTACATTCCAAGCTCATATTGGTGGTATTAGGCACAAAGTGTGGGGTTTCTGCACTGATGGGATCATTTTTACCTTCACCAGCAAGCAGGGAGCCTTTGCAACACATGATGGACATACCTGAAGAAGAGCGCAACCAATCACTCATCAGTTAGCTAGCCTTATCCTCAGAGCAGTTGATGTGGAGAGTCCAAGCTATCCTAGAGTGGTGGAAGAGTATGCATATGTCATCCCTGATAATGTTTCGGGTCTGACTCCTCATAGAGAGGTGGAATTTTACATTGACTTGTACCCCGGGATGACACCGATATCTACACCAGTGTATCAGATGTCTCCTGTAGAGCATCGTGAGCTGCAGGTACAACTAGAGGACATGAAAGGGAAGGGGTTCATCAGGCCCAGTGTTTTTCCTTGGGCAGCCCCGCTTTTGTTTTCCAAGAATCCAATGGGATCATGAGACATTGTGTTGACTATCGGTAGCTGAACCATGTGATAGTGAAGAACCAGTACCCACTTATGAGGATTGACGACCTCTTTGATCAGTGATGGGAGAATGGTGGTTCTCGAAGATAGGTCTCAGATCAGGCTATCACTAGCTCAGAGTACAAGATGAGGATGTGCATAAGACATATATCTGATCTCGGTATGGCCAATATGAGTTCTTTGTTATTCCATTCTACATGACTAACACTCCAGAAGCTTTCATGGGACTCATGAATATGATCTTTCAGCCGTACCTTGATCACACTATAGTAGTCTTCATTGACAACATTCTAATCTACTCGACTACTGAGCAGGAGCATGTCTATCATTTGCAGATAGTTTTGGACACACTACAGGAGCACCATATTTATGGTAAGATCTCAAAGTTCCAGTTCTGGATCTGAGATCTTCACATTCTTGGATATGCCATTTTAGAGGCTGTAGTTGCGGTGTATCCAGAAATTATTGAGGCGGTACTTTCTTGGGAGCCACCCATGAGTGTGACAGGGGGTATGGAGTTTCTTGGGTTTGGACGGATACTACCGAAGGTTTGTTCCAGATTTATCTAGAGATGCAACACCTTTATCAGCATTGACAAAGAAGGTGCAACCCTTCGTGTGGTCGGAGAGATGTTAGTGGAGTTTCCAAGAGCTGAGGCAGAGGCTGACTAGTACCGCCATCTTGAAGCTACTTGAGGAGGGTGTTGTGTATATGGTCTACTATGACGCATCAGGGACCAAGATTGGATGTTTCATGATGCAAAAGTTAGAAGTTATCGTGTATGGTTCTCTATAGTTGAGACGGTATGAGAAGAACTATGCTACCCATGACCTGGAGTTAGTAGCAGTCATCTTTTCCTGGAAGATGTGGCGACATTACATTATGGGATAAAGTTTTATAGTGTACTATGATCACAAGAGTCTCAAGTATATCTTCTCTCAGAAAGACTTAAACCTGAGGCTGCAATGTTGTCTCGAGTCCCTCAAGGACTAGGACTTTATGATAGTCTATACTATTGGGAAGGGGAACGTTGTAGTAGATGCACTCAGTAGGAGATCTGTTATATAGCCACTTGGTCAGGCGATGGAGCAGCTGGCCACTTTGCACATATCCTTTGTGGATCGATATGGAGCAGCTTTTCTTTAGTCTCTTATAGTCACTCCCCCACTTCTTCAGTGAATCAGGGAGGTGCAGTGTGGGGACACTACCTACGGGGCACAAGATGCTCAGATATCGATAGGATAGGAACCTAATGGATTTTTTGAAGGTGGGGAGCACATCAACTTCTATAGAGGACGTACCATGGTACGTGTGTCACTTTAGGAAGAAGTGTTGAGGGAGTTACACACATCCCCTCTAGCGGTAAATCCAAGAGTGGTGAAGATATACCAGGATCTCTGAAAACAGAACTGGTTGCCAGTAATGAAGAAAGAAATAGCAGAGTTTGTCTCTCGATGCCTCACTTGTCAGCAAGTGGAGTAAGATCATCAGGTATCAGCATGCTTAGTTCAGCCTTTAGAGGTCCTGGAGTGGAAGTGGGATGGGATATCCTTGGTCTTCATGACAGGACTTCCACATACATCCAAGGGTCATGATTTTATTAGGGTGATCATCAATCGATTCACCAAGCCAGCCCACTTCCAACCAATCAGAGAGCATGGTTCGGTAGAAATCTTGGGACACCTCTATGTGTAAAGGATTATGTGGCTATATGGAGTACCCTTGACGATAGTCTCTGACCGTGATACATGTTTCTTTTCCAGGACATGGAAGGGGTTGTAGGAGGGTTTCAAGACGCTTCTTCGTTTGAGCACCACCTTCCATCCTCACATGGATGGGAAGACTGAGAAGACCATTCACACCCTTGAGGACTTCTTGTGTGCTAGCGTCCTTGACTTCGATCGCAGCTGGGAGGATCACTTTACCTTGGTAGAGTTCATATACAACAACAGTTATCACTCCACCATTGGGATGACACCATTGGAGGCATTTTATGACCGGCCATGCAGATTGCCTTTATGATGGACTGAACCAGAAGAGTCAGCACTCATGGGACCTGATTCATGCTCAAATTTATCTAATAGATGTAGTTATAACGGTCCTTGTAGTTTATCTTGGGTTATCGAATCCTCAGAGACTTAATAAGTAACCTACAGACACGTACATTTATGGTTTGTTTTTTGCTATGAAGTGTCCAACTTGGGTTGATTTTATATGAGTTTAAGGTACCACTAAAAGATTTAATTTAATTCAAATTAAGATAATGAGTTGATCCTAGGTTATCACTTGGGGTGGAATGAATGAATTCCTTTTTTAATGATTTCAATTTCTTATAATTGAGATGGGATCAATTAAGAATATCAAACAACATCATCAATTTCTAGTTTAATACCTACACCCTTTAATACTAATCACTGATACACTTAAAGGACCAATGTTTTTATCACTTCAAGGTAATGGTTCATATTATGACATGAAGTGTGTGGCCTTAAATTCAAAAAAGATGAAAGAGTTTAATGATCTTAAAAAAATTACCAATTAAAATAAGTGATTAGAATTTATGGAGTGAGAAATAAAATCCAATCCATCCCCTTGATACTCCCTTATATCAACCCATAATAGAGTTAGGCCTCCATTGAATATATGGATTCAATGGAAGCGGAATGTAGACTCATGTGGAGGAATTGGAGAAGTAAAAAAAAAAATAAAAAGAAAAAAATCACACCACTGTTGTGTAAAGAATATCACAAGGTATGGTGTGAATAAATTATCATATTAAGGAAATGATTTCAAAGAGATAATATGAAAAATATAATAAGAGGAAAGGAAGAAATTTTATTAAGAACTATGTTGATTTGAATAACTTACATGAGAAAGAATAATGTTACAAAGAAAAATTGACATAATAACATTATAGTGATAATAAAGCTCCGAGGATGATCAACTCCTTCACTACCACTACCTTAAATAGGCATCTCAAGAGGCATGAGTCAAAATACCAACAGTACAAAGAATCCCACTTGATTATGGTAGGCCCAGGGTGGTGGAAAGTAAGGGAGGGTGGACTTCTTTATCCTTGACCCGAGGTGGAATCCGTCATTCATCCACCGAACAGACATGTGTAAATGGCCCTCTATCTAGACGAATAGGAGTATTCCATAGAGGAAAAAGGTGAAGCTACGTATGTCTCCTATCTCCTTGTAAAATGTCAGCCCAAATAGAGTTTTGGTTTCTGAGATATGATTAATTCGGTGGGATGATTTAATGGGCCTTAGAATCTGGCCCAGAATTTTATCTCCATATTGGTCTTCCTTAATAACAACCATGGAAGCCGAATTAGCACTGGATCCTAAATAATTATTTGTTCCCTTATATATCTTTTTTTATCCCATGAAATTTGGGCTTCATTGGGGATCTATGTTGGGCCCCACATTCTCATAAGTGGGATGGTGTCCAATCTTCCTTCTCCAAAATTGTGTGAATGAAATCCCATTTTAGTGGTCTTCCAATGTGAATCTTCCAACACTCCATAAGTATTAATTGTTTCCAATATAATTAAAAATGTGAAATTTAAATATGAAAATAAAATCAGGATCATTGGGTACATTAAATGATGTTAAAAAATGTACCACATAATAGTGAATTTTAAGAAGGAATTACATTCATAATGTGAAATAATGTTCAATGTGTAAAATGCACTAAAATGTTGTTTATGAATAATAAATCACATGAATATTATATATATTAACAATTAATATTTCCCTCATTTAGTTGCTAATCACACCCCTTACTTGAGTTTTGCTAGTCCTGATCAAAATATATCTAAACAAAATGTAATTAGAATTCCCATTTCAAAAACATTTTAATACACAATGATCACCAAAAAAACATTATACCAAACAATCATGAAACCCATCATAATATTTTAATACATGATAGTTTCATAAGATGATCCCAATCCCAATCCCATTCCTTTGTTCAAATTCATCGCCATAATTAATCGAATATCAATTGAGAGTGATGATGTGTTGTGCATCACATTAGACTTGGGGTTTCATCTTTATTCAATAGGGAAATGATGGAAGCGCTAGGTGGAATCACATTTCAATATTATGATATGTATTGATTTTTTTTTATTTTTTGGTTTTTTTTCAATTTTTCCATAGTAATTGAAATCGCACTCAAAAGAGTCAACCCCTCTAGCGGGACATTACCAATGACTCTCAGGCTCAAAGACCTTAGGTCACCATGTGAATCCCACATACTCAGGCATTATCTCGAGTTAACTCAATCAAAAACAAATTCAAATTACCACAAATAGAGATAAAATTACTATCTCTGGGCCAGACAGCTATGGAGTCATGATCCCCATGTTCCGAAATCCACACATTAGGTTATTTCATTTCTTTACAAGAAATTTATTGTTTTTAATTTTTTAATTTTTTATTAAGTAATCATAATAATACTAATATGATCACCAAACCTATGCTATTTATTTTGGGGACCCTATGAACTCAAACTAATACCCCACTATCCAAAGGACATGCGTTGTGATTTTTTTTATTTTGATGAAAATATAAATGATGGAATATCATATTGGACAACCACATTTTCCAAAAAATATATGCACATAAAAATTTTACATGGATTAAAATAAAAATCGGGGAATGATAAATTATTTGATATTCAGTTTCAAAGTGTGCAATTTGTATTAAAATGTTCCGAGATAAAGGAATTTTTCCTTCCATTTACACACATTTTTTTCAACTCATTTTTTTCACACAAAAACTATATTTTTATTTCATCTCCCCCCAACTTAAAATAACACTGTCCCTAGTGGTTAATTAAAACACAATTTAGAAGGGGTTGAGATAGAGGAGATAAGTTCTAAATGGAATTTGAAATAATAAATATGGAACAAAATCACCTGGTGGTTGAAGTTGAAGTTCTTTCTACTCTTATTTACTCCTTTGATCTTCATGTCACAAGGAGAGTTCCCTAGTGGAAAAAGGAAAAAAAACCACAAACAAAACCAATATATATATATAAATATTTATTTATTTATTCATCAAATAAAAAAAATTAAATATAAGTATATATATATATATATATATTATAGAATAAGGAAGAACAATAAGTAGTAGGTCAATGGTAAGCGCGTGCCCCAGTCTCCCTTCGGTCCTGGGTTCGAGTCCCCGTAGCTTCTCCAATTATGACGGGGTTTTCCCCGCGACCTACGATGTGGCCTTTTAATTTTATTATTACTATTATTATTATTTATTTTAACTTAAAAACTCATAAAATTAAAATGAACTGATGATACATTGTCATCTTTTTAAATTTATGGGCTACGTATTACTCAGGGATCACACCACGTGACACATATAAATATAGTGGTTCTCTTTCATACCCATCCATACAAATAATAGATGAACATGTCAACAATCTATTTTTTTTTATTTTTAAATATGAAAATGATTCATTAATCCTATTTAAAATATAAAGTTTATTAAAATAATAAAATTATTGGAAACTTAAAAACCATGTGTTTCCTCCATTATGATTCTATTTTTAACGTCTTTAGCCCGACACTGATCCTAAATCTATCAATTTTTTCCTAGTTCATAGAATGTCTCAGTTAACACAACCTATGTTATTGTTTATTGAATGATTCAATGAATGGTTTTAACCATTGACCATTGACCTTGAAAATGTAACCACTTGTGGGATCTTCAACCTCTACTCCCCCATGGGGGTACACATGGTGCACAATGAAAGTACCTACCATCTAGACCTTATCTTTCCCTGGTGTAAATGATGTTTTGAAATATACAAGAGCACGAATTTTCCTGGTTCAAAATGTTTGACTTTGATATTCCTAGATTGGTAGGCTTGAACTCTAGGTTCCTTGATCCTTGAATTTTAAAAACCCTCCTTTCATAGTTCATCATGTTCAATGAGATCTAATTTCATTTTTTTTCTAGCCAATGAGAGGTCATAATTTATTTTCATAATTGCCCTAAAAGCCTTATGCTCAATTTCAACAAGTAAATGGAATGATTTTCCATAAACCAACTTATATGGTGACATTCCTAGGATGGTTTTTTATGCAGTACAACATGCCCATAGGGCATACAAGAGTTTCTCGAACGAATCATTCCTAGAAGGATTGGCAATTTTATCAAGAATATTTTTAATCTCCCTATTTGCTAACTCTGCTTGACCATTGGTTTGAGGATGTTATCGCCTAAGTAGGCATGTGTGCCTTTCCAGTTTTGATGGTTTTATGTTATTGTTTAAGGGAATGGACTTCCAAGTTCATCATTTCCATTTGATTGCACAATTGTTCTAGTATGATTTGTGGAACAGTTTGGGTTAGTGATTGAGAAGATTGGTTTATCACATGGGCATATTTTAGAGGTGGGATGGTTTGTTGATAATGGACAGGTGTCTCTTGGTATTGGATAGGTTAGGTTTAGAACTGATTATGGGTTTTGTTGTTCTGATGGGGGTAATGATTTTGTCCATGTGGTCGGCTAGGATACTAGTTATCTTTCCAGCAGAAGCCTGGGTTGTCATTATACTTTGGGTTGAATGTGTTTTGGTATTGAGGATTTTTAAAGTTCAAATCATTTATCTCTGTTGGGGGTCCTTTTAAAAGAACATCATTGATGAATGGAATGGTTGGGCAGTTTTTTGTATTATGGTTATGTTTGTCACAAATTATGCAAATAGGGTCTACATTTTGGATTTCACGGACTTTCCTAAGGTTTATCTCTTCAACCTTCCTAGAGAGTGCTGTGAGTTCAACACTATGGACTTCCTCTTCTATAAGTGTATAAATTCCATTAGTTCATTAGGGATTTTTAGAATAAGGTGAAGTTCACCTTTATTGGTTTTCTTCAGCATGGATTTCTATATACTCGTAAACATCATTTGGGGCTTTGTTTTTAAAGGTTTCATTACACATCATGTCAATGAATTTTTTTTCCCAAGACCCAACCCTTTATATAAAATTATCACTTGTTCTGAAATAGAAAAGACTTGGTGTGGAACCATGTATAGAGTGTCTTTGAACCCCTTCCATGTTTCATAGAATGAAACTCCCTCTTTTTCAAAAAAATGTTTGGATACTATTTTTAAGTGCAATTGTTTTGTGGTGGGGAAAGTATTTTTTTTAGAATTCTATTTGAAGTTGGTCCAAAGAGTTGATCGATGATGGTCTCAAATTGTTTATCCAATTTATCAATAGATCCATTAAAGAAAATTTAAATATCTTCAACTTATCAGATTCTAGTTGATGTGGGGGACACATGGTTTCTACAACGTCATTGAAATCTTTAACGTGGAGGTAGCACATCTCAGACTCCATTCCATGGAATGTGGGAAGGTGGTTTAGGACATGGGGTTTAAAGATGTAGTTGGAATCTCCTATGTAATTGTGTCTAATTCATGAGAGGGCATTGTATTAGGAAGGCATGAGGTAGTCATTCATGACTTGATCAAATTCATTCCCCATGTTTGGGGCTGCCTCATTTGGGTATCCATTTTAGGTCCCACCCGGGTTTATGAGTTTGTTTATATGAAGACCTTCCATTAAAATGGGATCAATTTTTGACTTAGGAGTATTAGGATGATTAGGATCTAATGGAATGATTTCCCTTGGTGTACTTGACTCCCCAACCCAGGACTATCCAACCTCACTAGATGGTTTGATTGAGTGCGGGTGTAGGCGGACATGCACCAAAAGATAAAAAACATGAAAGGGAAAAGATAAGAGATATTGGGTGAGAATAGAAGAAATGAGGGAGAATATAATGGGTCTTGAGATGACTTACGTGGGTTGCCGGAAACTGCACAAAAATTTGATTCACACTCAAATTTACCCAAGAGATGAAGGTAGAATGGTCCTTGTAGTTTTTATTGGGTTATCAAATCCTCAGATACCTAATAAGTAACCTACAAACACGTACATTCTATGGATTGTTTTTGGATATGAAGTTACCAGATTGAGTTGATTTTATATGGATTTAAGGTATCACTAATATATTTAAGTTAAATCATATTGTGAAAATGAGTTGATCCTAGGTTATCGCTTTGGATTGATTGGATGAATTTCTTTTTTAATGATATCAATTTCTTATATTTAAGATGGGTTCATTTAAAAAGATCAAACAACATCATCACTTACTGGTTTAATACCTACACCATTTAATACTAATCACCTATACAAATGAAGTATCAATGTTTTGAGCACTTCAAGGTAAAGGTTCGTATTAGCACATGAAGTGTGTGGCATTAAATTCAACAATTATGAAAGAGTTCAACGATCTTCAAACAAAATTATCAATTAAAAGAAGTGATTTGAAATTAATGGAGTGAGAAATAACATCCAACCAGCCCCTTGCTACTCCCTTGGATGAACCCATAAAAGTGTTATCCCTCTATTGATTCTGAGGATTCAATGGAAGCGGAATGTAGACTCATGAGGGAGGAATTGGAGAAGTAAAAAAAACAACAAATAGAAAGACATCACTCCATCATTGTGTGAAGAATATCACAAGGTATGGTGTGAATAAATTCACAACTTTAGCCAAAAATATCAATTTTATTTTAATAAAAGTATAATAATTGGAAAGGAAGAAATTTTATTAAGATCTAAGGTGATTCGAACAACTTAAATGTGAAAGAATAACATTACAATGCCAAATCGACATTATAACATTACAATAATAACAGAGCTACAAGGATGATCAACTCCTTCACTACCACTGCCTTAAATAGGCATATCAAGAGGCATGGGTCAAACTCCCAATAGTAAAAAGCTTCCCACTTGATTATGGTTGGCCTAGGGTTGTGGAAAGTAAGGGAGGGTGGACTTCTTTATCCTTGACCCGAGGTGGTAGCCAACTTTCATCCACTAAAATGACGTGTCTAAATGGCCTTTTAGATATCCTCATTGGAGTAGTTCACAGTGGACAAACATGAAGCACCAGATTTCATCATGCTCTCTGTAAAATCTCAGCCCAAATGGTTTTGTGGTTGTAGAGATATGAAAAAATTTGTGGGATGATTTATTGGGCCTCAGAATTTGGCCCAAAATTTTATCTCCATATTGGTCTGACTTAAAATCCACTATGGGGTCCAAATTATCACTCGCTCCTAAATATAAATTTGTTCTTCTATATGTCTTAAACTGTACCACGAAATTTGGGCTTCATTGGGCCTCTATGTTGTTCCCCACATTGTCAACAGTGGGATGTTGTCCAATTTTCCTTGTCTTGAATTGTTTACATGAAATCTCAATTTGGTGGTCTTTCCATAGGAACCTTCCAACACTCCAAAAGTATGAATTGTTCCCAATATATTTAGAAAACTGAAAATTAAATATTAAAATTAAATCAAGATCATTGGATACATTAAATGATGTTAAAAAATGTACAACTTAATTTTCATTTTAAGAATGAATTACTATCATAATGTGAAATGATGTTAAAAGTGTAAAATGCACTAAATTGGTGTTTATGAATAATAAATCACATGAATATTATATATATTAACAATGAATATTAGCCTCATTTAGTGGATAATTAAGACCAGATATGGTACGTGCTACCACAGAGAAGGTTTAGATCATTGAGAAGCAGATTAAGACCACACATAGCAGGAAGAAGTCTTATGCCTACAGGAGACAGAGACCTCTGGAGTTCGAGGATAATGACCACGCCTTCCTATGGGTCCTTACCCAAAGAGATTTGTGGAGATTTGGCCGGGGTGGAAGTTATCTTTGAGGATCATCGGAAACTTTCATGTCCTCAGTAGGGTTGGCGAGGTGGCTTACCGCCTAGAACTACCCATCAGTTGCACTGGGTGCACGACATTTTCCATGTATCCCAGCTAAGGAGATACATGCATGACCCATCACAAGTCATCGGCCATAGTGAGCTGGAAATCAACAATGGGGCGATGTTTATGGAGGTTCCAATAGAGATTGAGGATCAATATGAGTTGGTCCTTTGTGGGTGGTCGATACCTATGGTGCGCATTCGTTGGTAGCACGTGAACCTCTAGGAGGGAACATGGGAGCCGGAGGCACAGATTCGTGCTCAGTACCCCCACTTGTTTTCCTATTTTTGTAATGTGTCTTTCGGGGATGCAATGCCCTATGGTGGGGAGAATTAAAAGACCCAAAAATTCCATGCAATTTTTTTTAATTATATGGGAATTTTACGAGTTTGAAAAAATTGACAGCTCATAATTCTGAGGACTGTAGAGCCCAGAATGAATTTCTGAACTTTATTTTGGGTATGTTCAGTAGACGTGTGATCGAGTTTTTGTAACATTTGAACTAGTGCAGGAAATTAAAATCTGAGGACACTGTTGAACTCACAGTGCTGATATTCTCTTAAGTGAGGATTCACCTTGAATGTAGTTGGGTTGAGAGTGGAATTTGGATTTGTGGTTTTTTGACGGCGATTTTAATAAAATAAATTATTTTTATTTGAAAATCTCCCACCATAATTTTCGAGTTCTATTAGCAGGGACCACCCATGGGAGGTCATGCATATAATGATAGACATTAAAAGTCAAGTTACACTAAATGTGTCACCACCATTTGTAGGATTTATGAGGAACATTAATTCCACAAATTAATGAACCTATTTAATTAAATGAATAAGAGTTAATCCCTTTAGGTTTCCTCTAAATTAATTATGCCAACATAATTTTTTTATTACACAAAAATCATCATAGTTAATGGCCAATTTTATTTTAATAAGTTGGATATTATTTTTATTGGGTTGGGGGAATTTTTTTTTTGAAATGGGTTGGAAAAGATTAGGAGAAACATTTTCCTCTCCAACGAATAATTCCTCTCAAATGAGGAACTTTCTCCAAAGAAGAACGAGGAAGTGACCCTGAGCCCAGATTAGAAGCACCTTGTAGAGGCAACGAACGATGACATTCTTTAATAACTTCGAATTCTTCCTCGTGACATCACTCAACAAACGACAAGGCAGGGTTTGTAGTTTTTAGTACCCTGTTAACCGATGTTGACATTCTTTGTGAATCAAGAAATAATAAGCTTCTTGATACCGCTCTAACGCGGAGGGTACGAGCCAAATGAACCTTTCCCAACCTCCCTGTAATCCATTGTGATTTTTATGTGTTCTTCGCGTTGGAGGAGGATGAATATCGGTGTCGGCGATTGGCACCTGCGGGACTTGAGAGTGGCGGCCGACACCACAACCTACCGCCAAGGCGATGACGGCGCAACCTCAATGCCAGAGAAGAGCCGCGGACCGTCTGCCTTGGAGGAGTAAGGGAGGTGGCTGGCACTCCGTCCAGCCGCACGTATGGGATGACGACGCGAGTCAGTGCCGCCCAACGGAGATGAGTCATGGCATTCTTCCGCGACGGTGAGGTGATGGGAGGCTGGCTACACAAGGTCCAATGGTGAAGGCCCAACGCGCGACCACACCGCGTGGAGGAGGACGGCTAGCCAACCATCCAGATGTGAGCTGAGCAGTCCACCCTAGTGGACAACACCGCAGACCACTGCTGCATGGGCCGCCACGGGCCGCCCAAAGGGCCGTGCCGTGCTGGCGGGCCGGGCAGGACGCAGTGGGCCAGGTCAGATCATGGGTTTCGGGTCTGACCTAGGGATTGACCTAGGTCGGGCTGGCTGAGTCTGGTCGGTCCGACCGGTTCAGATGAGACCTGGAACAACATCGACCCTTTTCATTATTTTGGCCATATCATGAGCTATGAGGGTCCGTTTGACAAACCGTCTACTGCACCAGAGACCTTGGATGGAGAAAGTTTTTTTGGTATACCCCACATGGGTTTTCATAAATTTTGGGGTATGGTCGGGTTGGATCGAGCAAGAATCAAACCAGTCTATTGGGAATAAAAGCCTAATAACATACAGACCGGGCGTCTGATTGACGCACCGTCTATTGCGTTGATACCCATTTTATGTGGATTTCCTTTGAGATTATTCTTCATGGAACTTCATGGTAGTTGGAGTATTCTACCTAGGGCTTAAGGAGCAGACCCTACCATAATCATGCGAGCTTAGTGCGGGAACCCCGTACCTGGCTGTAACATGAGAAAGGGATCCTATGTGGGTCTGTTCTTGGGATCCTTCGTTGGTCTGTTTTTGAGATTCTCATTTGGATCCTCTCTATTAATCCACGCGGGACTACTCTAGGATCCTACGTGGGCCTGCTTTACTAGGATACTATGTGGGTCTGATGATATACTAGAATCCTTTGTGGGTTTGATGATTTAGAATCCTATGTGGGTCCGATGATTTAGGATCCTACAAGGGTATGCCTCTTAATAGAGTAAGATGATTTAGTAGTTGCATCTAATCATATTAACTATTTTACCTAAGTTATACACGGTTTGAGATGAGTCTTTACTTTTATGGTAATATTCTATGTAGCGTACTTTTGTGGTACTTACCTTCGTGGTGATGCCATTGTGGTATTCTTCTGTATGGCGTACCTGTGTGGTACTTACCTTTTCCATGATACCCTAGTGGAATTATTCTGTGCGGCGTACCTATGTGGTACTTACCTTCGTGATGATACATTTGTGGTATTTTTATGTCTGGGGAACCTATGTGGTACTTACCATCGTGGTAATCATTCCTTCGTGGAATAGTTGTACATTGGCTATGGATTTGGACCTTGTGTTTCCTCGTGAATGAGATGGGTAATATTTGATAACTTAGTAATATGTATGGGAATATAATTAATTTGGGTTTTCACTAGTTTAAATTATTTGTGGTTTAGTCTTTGTGGATTTTGTGAGACCTTGAGGTTCTTGAGATCCCTACTGAGTATCATTATACGCACCCCTGTAAAGGTTAGGCCCGCACCTTGTTGTCTATGGTGCAGTTGACAGACAGCGCTGACAGAGGATGAGGGTACTAGGACTGGAGGTTGCTCAGTTGTGGACATTATATGAGGCATACTACAGAGAAGACCGTTCGAGATTTGTACATACCCTTCAAGTAGGATCCATGGCGGGTGTTCACCGGAGCTGTTCTGCTTACTTGTACTTTCCATATTTCTTGTACTTTTTAGTTTGGCTTGTATTATAGCCCCTTTTACATACAGTACACACTCTTTTTACTATTCAGTATACTTTTGTACGTATCTTTCTATGTTCTTGGTTGCATGAGTTTACTGGTTTTAAAGGAAATGCCTTCCTAATTTTAGGGAATACGCCTTCAGTGCTAGTCGCCAGCACCTGGCCTATGGAAGGCGGGCTTGGGGTTGTCACGGCACGGGCCCCGGGGGATGGGTGGTGACATCACCGCAACGAATACCTAGTAGAAAAATGGAAGTAAATTAATTAGAATGATATGATAACTCATCCCATATCGAATACAATATGTCGAGAATATTTCATCATTGAAATGATCTACAAACACTCACAAAAGTTGATGAATATCTTTTGGATCGAGAGAGAGTTATATTGGCGTAGGGTGTAATAAATAACATGAGTGGAAGAAACCTTAAAATTTTATGACATCATGAAATTACAAGAAATGCAATCCCATTTCACATCATATAATCCTGGGATTCCACACTCAAATGAAAAATGCAGCCCCAATTTATTATTTAACAACAAAAAATAGTCACATCGTGTAATACACATAAACGATGTGTATTTTCTGCATCATCTTTTCGGAACCTCCAGCTTCCCTTGAGAACTACCGAAACCTCCAAAAACTCCTCCAACCACCAAAATTATATATTTAACACAAAAGGAGGGGACAATCTATTATAATAAATACCTCTAAATTTTCTCCCTCTCTTGATTATCAAAAACCAAGCCTATTGAAAAATGTATATGAACATCCACCCTACGAGATACATATTTAGATTTTCATCACACCACAAATGCTACTATAATCTATACACACGAACCCCAAAATCAACCAAAAACACTTCACAACCACATCACAACATCCCTAAGTCACCTCCTATCACACAACCAAACTGTCACAGATCCAATACACAACCACCACAACATCCATGTAGCCCAACCCAACCACTACAAATACTAACAAACTGCTCCATCCCAAACACATAATTGATTCAATTTCATTTTCTATGTCAAGATACACACCGCTATTAGTGGAACTTACTCACCCAAATATGTTTAATCACATTACAATTAATGTGTTTTTATTAGGAATTGGGTACTCCCCTTTTCATATGTTAGGAAACTATCACACATCACATCCCACACAACACAATCCAAGGAAAACACCTCATATAATTAAAAAAAAATTCATAGAACACATCTCAATGAAAGGCGGTACAAAAAAATCAATACCGCTTCATGTAATGGAATGAAATCAATGCCTCTTACTCACATGTACTCTCATCCCAGACACTATGCCTACATAGCGGCTAATCCAGTGTAATTGATCACCCTTACAACCCCATCAGTTGATGGTATTGGATCTGTACGAGGTGATCAAAAAATATCACATCATTGTGGATATCTAACTCTACCATGTCAATTAAATGAGTTTCATTGTGAAGATTTTGATGATGTTGAGTTACATGGAAGACATTGTGGATCCTTTCCAACAACAGTAGAAATTCCCACTCGTACATCATTTCACCAACATTCACCAACACCTCTATAGGCCCGAATTTTTTTAAAATATTACTCCCACTTTCATACACATACTGCCCACATCGAGGGGAAACCTTCTAGAACACATTGTCTAGAACCTTGAACTCCATTGGCCTCATTCTATGATTGGAATAAGACTTCTACCTGTAATGTGCTTCTTTCATCCTATCAAAAACAAGATAAAATATCATTTTCCATTTATACACCACATTTGGACCAAGAACAACTATCTCCCAAACCTATTCTCTACATAACGTTGAAAGAAGTGGTCTCGAATACAAAAACGGAAATAGGTCCATGACAATGGAAGAGTGATTGATATTATTATAAGAAAACATTACCAATGGATGGTTTCATACACAAAACCCCAAAATTCCAAAACATAGTCCCTCAACATATCCTTAAACATCTAGATAGTACCTTCAATTTGCCCATCTGTAAGTGGATGGAACGTAGTGCTGCGGTAAAAATGAGTGCAAAAATAATGTTAAAATCCCAAAAAAAAAATCTTTTGGAAAACCATATATCTATATCTGATATAATTTACCTAATAAATTCATAGATCCACACTACCTCATCCAAATTAATATTAACCAAGGAATCTTTTGTACCCGACTCCTCGATCACTATGAAGTGGGATGATTCAATCAAATGATCCACTAAATCCAAGATTATGTAACAAAATCTCAGAGTTCGGGGAATCATTTAATGAAATATATAATATTTCATCACATTTATACTTTTTGACAACCAATTATTGCAACTTACCACTAGGAATATGATGCCCAACCTTTACCTTCTAGAAAATGAAGCACTATTCCACAAACTCCACCATTTTCTGTTTTATAGTGATCAACTAAAACTGCATCCTGAAGACACTGTGCATCATAGAAATTAACATGTGTACCAAAAACATTTTAGTTGTGTAACTCATGAACGACTACATTGTGACTTGAAAATGGAATAAAAAACCTTCTAAAAATCAACATCTAGTTCTAACTATCCTCGATTATCTATCTAGAGCATCACAATGTCCAACACAATAATGGAAGACCTATCCCTCTATGTCTCCACAATAAGACTCCTCCTCCTGCAACATTACAAAATATTCCACCATAATTTCAAAAATTATCCTTTTCCACCATCCATAATTAAATCAATTTGAAAGGCTTCAAAGTCCTCCATTTCCCTCTAAAAGTCCCCAGACTCACAAACAACACACTTAATGACTTACTTCTCAAAGTGTAGAAAAAAAAACTATACTTTCATGAGGTGTAGTATATCTTTAAATTATAATCCTAATGAAACTCAATCCCCCACTACTACAACAAGTTCATATCCCACATTGATAAGATATTCCTCAACCTCGTGTGATCCATTAACACGACAACATTATCACTAACGAGGTAATGTCACCACAACTTCAGCATGAACATAACTGATAATAGATATAAATTGTTTGTGGCATAGTTTGACACGTGAGACATAAATTCCTAACCCAATAGTGATCACTTTCTAATACTTCATAATCAGCCATCCCAATCCCCAATAGAAATTATCACAAACAACCTAAAACATCACCCCATTGTCTGTAAACCAGAGCACTAGAGTAGTAATCATCTTTCCCTTCAGGTAACAGAACACTTCCTTACCTTGATCACTACACATAAAAGAATGTTCTTTCTCGCTCATATTGTTGAATAGTGTTTGGAATCAAGATTAATTGGGTCCAACCCACCTATTAAAGCATAAAAAATAAATAAAACTACTAACCTCTGCCACATTCATGTGTGATACACAAGAAAATACATCTTCAACTATCGACGGGTAAACTTCCACCCCCTATTGAGACACCACACACATGAGAAAGTGAACATATCATGTCTAAAAAAACACTTGGGCATTATTCCATTTTTTTGATGGTTTCAAATAACATATACGAATTTTTAGAGATGAATGACATGCTATTCCATTGAAATCTAAAAGATGAAGACATCATCAATGAATACGATGACAATGCGGTCCATGAATTCATTGAAATTTGATTTCATAAGCCCCATGATCATAGATGGTTCATTTGTAACACGGAATGTCATAACTACAAACTCAAAGGACCCATACCTACATCAGATGGACGTCTTCCAGATATCTCCATCCTTTTCCCACAACTAGTGACATACAGACAACATATTGAACATAGAAACAAACTCACCCCACTCTGTTGGATGAAATGGTCACATATCATTTAAATGTGGAAATGATTATTGAATGTATCCTGATTCAACCTCTGGTAGTCTATACAAAACCATATACTATGCTCTTTATTCTTACGAACAACACTAGATCTCCCTTCAGAAACACACTGGGCCAGATAAAACCCTTCTACATCAGATCATATATCTGAATAATTTACTCTCACAACTCATAAGGCTCCATCCAATAAAGATCCAGCAAAATTATTTAATAACTGAGCTGTAATTCTATCCCAAATTTAACATTAAATTGCAGAGGGATATCTCACAACCTCACTGAGAAAACAATACAGGAACTCCTAAATAACCCAGGAAACCTATACCATCACAGTGTCTACTGATTCCTCTAAAAACTCAATGAAAAATGAAATAATGGTCTAAAAAAACTAACTTCCCTCCTAACAAATATTCCCACCAAAGAAAACCACAACTGATCCCTCCACATCTGGAAGCTCGACTCTCCTCTAGAAGTAGTAATTAATGAAATGCCAATAATACAACCAATTGACAAGGAGAATGAAATAGTATAATTGTATATGTATAATGGTAATATCCACATGGTACCGATGTGGACCCATAATCAGTCTACACCCTCAGAATACATCAAACAAGCTATTTTGGCCTTTGAATGATGTTTTCAACACCATGGGTACGTGAAGACTCTCTAAATCTAGTCCGTTTAGATATCCTTCCTCAACTGCATGCAACTAACAACACCCAAATCCTCTAGATCCCTACTGACGACCACTTCCACAGACATGCTCGAGTTATAGCCCTTGAAAATGATGATCATAATGAGGTTTTCAACTACTTTTTCTATCCCCCTCACCAGAAAATAATCTTACTGCCCTTGATGATAAAACTAAATCATTGTAAACTACTATTGAGAATGGAACTGAACATGTACACCTCCAACAAACTGATCTTAAGAAGCCATTTGGAATAGGTCCATAATATGTCTATGAACCCCATAGAAGAAACAAATCGTCCCAACATCAAAGGAAAGGAATGTAAATCAAATGGTTGAAAATGAATCAACATTTTCAACACTCTGATAATTAAAACCTTGATGGTATTGGAACCTAAGAACTATAACTGAAAACACTAATACTTGAGGAACTCATCCATTACCCCTCTCACAACAAACCTCCTTGCGATGGAATCTGATCAATCACCTATGCCTTCTTATGAACCTTCAGGTATGTTGGCAACGAAAAAGATTAACTGTGTACTAGATAGAAGGGAAATGTTCTTACTCAAGATGTATCACATAAGACTAATCATCTGAGAAAAAGTTATGGGGTAAAATAAAGAATGTCCCTGAACCTGATTCATAGCTCTAACACTGAAATTCTCAAATATTGAAGGAAATAAGATCTTTCCTCTTACCTTTTTCATGGTCGGTGAAAGGAACTCTTCACAGAACTCATTCTAGAAGACAACCCACAATATTTTTTCCTCCTTCTACTATCCCAGGTATAGAATCCTCTACTGATTTGGATCTATGTGCTTCTGATTGATTTCACATGGAACCCAATACTCTGTTGGGAACCTAAAAAATGAAAGATGTCTCAGGATCCTCCATCCATCTCTCTGTCTCCAATTCTGATACACTGGCGTCATACATCCCCAAATCATATCACTAGAAATAACATAATTTCCTCTTCCATTGATCATCCTCCTCAACCAGAAGAACCCTATGGTGATCGAAAAGATTTTTCAAAGGATCCTCAACTCCAAGAACCAGACAAGTATGATGAACAAGATCCATACCTGAAGGGTAACAAGTATTTACTAATATTGATTGTATAAAATTAAAAAAAAACATTTAAAATGATTTCACAAATTTTATAATTCCCATAAAAAACCCAATTCAATTAGAAAAACCTATCATTATGAAGCATGTACATATCTAGGCTATCTCCCATACAAGTAGTTCTATCTCACATGGAAGTTTGATATGCTCTTGGTTTTTTTTCACTATATCATAGTGGGATAAAATACCATGTACTAGAGGATATGCCAGAAACATTTCACATACCAAGGTAAATTATTACTATTTCCATACCGCTGTAGGAAAACCTCACAGTTCCAAACTCAAAACTATATCATATATCTCAATGATTAGCTTTTATACCACTCTTTCATGACCCCCTCCCTCCAAATATACATCAATGAGGGGAGAGAGATAATGACCCCATGAGTCCTACCTCCGGTAGGCCTTCATTTGGAAACTATCATAAAGGGTGAACAAATATCACAATAATGGTGGCATTACTTTTTAGGGAAACATGATCATGAGATAGAACAAATCATCCAAAAAAACACCAAGACATAACATTAAGGATAATCCCAAATCATCCCAAATACGTGTACAAATGGAATTGATATAGATAATTTATTTCAAATAAAATACACAAAATAAAAGATAAGGTAGAGATATTTTAGCTATCCGGAGGATCAATCTATTAATTCCCAACATAGACCACAAAATTCCCTTGGAAACCAGAAAATTATTTAATATACATTGGTTGAGTTGTAACGTCCCGGTTCCGGGTGCCACCCAACAGGTGCCCGGAACCCGGTTCGCCACGTGACCTCAAACGCATTTCCCCAAACACCAGAGGCTGCCAACTAGCAGCGAGGTCCCATGTCTAATCGTGGGGAAACTATGCCCTCATTTGTCAAAGTGTAGTGCAGCGGAATACAAGATAAAACATAAAACACCAGTGGAAGCAATAACAGTAAATATAACTAAAATAGATAACTGATAACAAAAAGGGAAACCAGAAGTCATATATATATGAATATGCAGCATGTCACTACTCTATAAAACTTCCAGAACATGTTGCACTGCAATAAAATATGTTACAACAGATGTACACGTATAGAAAAGAAAAACAGAATAGCCATCAGCATCGCGAGCCAATGCTCGGTCCCATGCTCTCCTACACCCCAGCAGCAATCAAGTACCTATATAAGGTCCCTTTCCCTTATCCACACCTGCAGAAACATAATCTGTTTGGGATGAAAAGAATGACCCAAACAAGGTGTGAGAAATAAATTCCCAGTAGCCACCCACCAAAGGCTCCTGCCCAATTGTGTGAAAGCATGCAACAACAATGTGATGTAATAAAATTCAATAAAGTAAAAAGCACTAAAAGTAACTAACTGAACTAGTTATGTTTCCATTTTAATATCCATTTAATCATTTATTTAAAATATCACCACAGTGAATATTCTAAGTAAATAGCCAATGTCCTTAGACACGTACAACTCCTACCCTCAAGTAAAATAATCAAATCATAAGAATCTACCCACAGGCATACGGATATTGCCTACAGGCATAAGATGTGTCGCCCACAGGCACAATATCATCTTCCCATAGGCACAAAAGAAGATTCCCACATGCTAAATAGTAAAGTGCCCACAGGCTAATCACAACACTGCCCTCAGGCTAAAACAGGTAATCGGGCCGCACCCAACATGTAACAAGAAATATACAGGCAATTCCCCTCAAGGAAATTCAACAATAATTATTTTAAAGGCATACTATAAACAAGGAATACCCTCGGGTATCCTGGACAAAAGGCTAAACAGAGGAACGCACCCCCGAGGTGGTCCTGGATCAAAGCAGTGATCCCAATCAACATTTTTATATCACATTCAATTACCTATACAATCCTAGGTATTTATAATTGCCATGACCTCAGCCACATGACACCCCAAATATGGGTTCGTTGCTAAAAAACGCACAATAATGCACAACAGTTGGAAATAAACACCAAACCACCTATCTTTAACACCGATGAACAATATATGCGAATGTAGATTCCAGAAACACCAAAAGGCAATGTAGATCTGGGTTAGAAGGAAAATGATTCAAACATAAATAACATCCCTTAGAGTAAGATTTGTAAAGATACACACCAGGAGAAGTAAGTTCTTACCTGTGCGGTTCCAACGAGATCATCCGAGGTGGAAACAGATTCCTGACGTGCGCTCGGCTGATCTCCAAAGCTCCAACCTTCCTCTCCTAAGCCCTCTTCACGTTCTAAGCCTCCCTTGTGAACAGGGGAGGCTACTGCACATTTTAAGTGAAAAAAACAAAGTACACAACATGTATTTCCAAGTACATGGCATGTACTTCCCATTTTTTAATTGTTCCTCTGGAAGCTTCCCGCCAGTGTGGCACTGTTCATCTACCTACATTACTACACGGTGTGTCTTCTTGAGTACATGGCATGTTCTGTCACACAGCTGGCCACTGTCTTACTATTCTCCTGCCGACTGACTACACGGCGTGTAAGGGACTGCTACACGACATATAGGCAGTTCCTATACCCTTCATGGACGACATTTCCACATGCCCCGTGTACTCATCCCACACGGAAAAAAATACATGGAGTGTGGAAAAGTACACGACGTCTACTTCCAAAATTTGGGATTTTCCCCCATTTTCCATATTTCCTCCAAAACAATTAAAGAAAAATAGAAATGAAGAAACTCGTACCTCAAAGATAAGAACTGGGTTCTTACAAACTTCTCCCCTTAAAGCAATTCATCCCTGAATTGCCCTTCCAAGGGTGGTGAAGGTAAAGGTGGGAATAACTCTGGCCAGTGAACACGTACGTCAGTATACCGCTCCTAGTTTTCATCCTGCACTCGACCATGCTGCCATAGCACCCGTATGAGAGGAACTGACCGGCATCAGAGAACCTTCATGCTCTTATCAATGATACGAATCGGATGCTCCTCAATGGACTCATCTTCCTCAAGCTCAACCTCCTCTGGCTGAAAGATGTGTGACAAGTCTGAATGATAGTGGTGTAATTGAGATACATGGAAGACGTCGTGTATGTACCGGTACCTCTGAGGTAACTGCAACCGATAAGCAACCAGCCCGACTCTCTCCAGAATCTAAAATGGCCCATCATACCTCAGTGAATGTTTGCCCTGTCTCCTAATCTGCTTGTGTCCCAGCCTCGGTGAAACACGTAAGAAAACCTAATCCCCAACCACGAACTCCAAAGGTCGTCTGAGGCGATCAGCATAAGACTTCTGATTAGACTGCACAGTATCCATCCGCTTCTGAAACAACTGGACCTGCTTATAAGTCTCCTGCACGATATGTGGTCTCAGTAAAGCTGCCTCACCTATCTCTAACCAACACAAGGGTGATCTGCATGGCCTACCGTATAAAGCCTCGTATGGTGCCATCTCAATAGTTTCTTGAAAACTATTTTTATAGGCAAACTCGATTAGGGGTATATGCTTCTCCCAAGAGCCCCCAAAGTCTAAGACGCATGCACGCAACATGTCCTCAAGAACCTGTATCATACACTCTGACTGGCCATCAGTTTGAGGGTGGTAAGCTGTGCTCAGACGCACCTGTGTACCCAGTGCCCTCTGAAAACTCTACCATAAACGAGACGTAAAGCAGGAATCCCTATCTGAAACAATAGAATGAGGTACCCCATGGAGATGTACGATCTCTCAAATATAAAAACTTCAGATCTCGTCAACACCGAAGGTCTCCTTGATCGGAAAAAAGTGAGCTACCTTCGTGAGTCTGTCCACAACAACCCACATGACATCATTTCCTCGAGGTGACCTCGGCAAACCAGTCACGAAGTCCATCGTGACATCATCCCATTTCCAATACAGAATGGGTATCTGCTGTAATAGTCTGGCTAGCCTCTGATGCCCCGCCTGCACCTGCTGACAGGTGGAACACCTCGTATCAAAACCAACTACATCTCTCTTCATACCCGGCCACCAGTACTGACGTCTCAAGTCACAGTACATCTTGGTAATCCCGGGATGAACTGCCCAAGCTGAAGAATGAATCTCCCATATCAGATCCTCGTGTATATCCCCTGGATCCCATACTCGTCCATGGAAATGAAAAATATCTTCATCGCCTATCGTCCAACCAGGAGGAGGGCCCTCACTTGCCAATGACTCCTGTAGAACTAGGCCCATTGAATCAGATAGCTATCTCATCCACACTCTATCCAGGAGGGTAGAAGTCACAGCTAAAGATGAAAGATAAGTCTGCCCTGACTGTCGTGCACCTCTAAATGCATCTCAGAGAACAAATCCATAAGCTGCCACTCACCACAGGCCTCCTATACTGCCTGTATTTGAGTCTTCCTGCTCAGTGCATCAGCTACCGCATTACCTTTACCAGGTGTATAGGAAAGATCGAAGTCAAAGGACTCTAGGTACTCGACCCACCTTCACTATCTTAGTTTCAAGTCATGCTGAGTAAAGATATACTTGATACTTTTGTGGTCGATGAAAACCAAAAAATGATCTCCCAATATGTAATGACTCCAACAGCGCAACACATGAACAACTACATCCAACTCGGGATCATGCGTCAGGTAATTCCTCTCATGTGGCCTCATCTGCTGGGACCTGCACGTAACAACTCGATCGCAATGCATCAACACGACTCCTAGCCCAATACTCGATGCTTCACAGTAAACTGTATATCTCTTCCCCTGCTCTGGGAGTATCATGATCGGTGCTGATGTCAACCTTCCCTTTAGATCCTGAAAGGCTGTCTCACAAGATTCCAACCAAACGAACATCACACCCTTCTTTGTCAAACCCGTCAATGGCGCTGCTAAGCGGGAGAAGTCATGTATGAAGCATTTTTAGTAACCGGCCAGCCCCAAGAAACTTCGTATCTCAAACATGTTCTTAGGCTGATCCCGGGAAACTACTTCTCTCACCTTCTCTAGGTCCACGCCAACTCCTTCCTCTGAGATGATATGACCCAGGAAGTAAATCCAGTCCATCCAAAAGTGGCACTTTGAGATCATAGCATATAGCATATGCTCTCTCAGTATACTCAATACGATCTCAAGATTGATGGCATGGTCGTGTCGAGTGTGAGAGTATACCAAGATGACATCCATGAATACTACCAAAAAAGAATCTAGATAAGGATGGAACACACAATTCATCAGAGCCATGAAAACTGCTGGCACGTTCATGAGTCTGAACGGAATCACCAAGTACTCGTACAGACCATATCTGCTCCGAAAAGCTATAAGTGGTATATCCGATGGTCTCAAGCGTAGAAGATGATATCCTGATCTCAAGTCAATCTTCGAGAACACTCGTTCTCCACGAAGTTGATCAAAAAGATCATCAATCCTCGGCAAGGGATAACGGTTCCTACCCATCAACTGGTTTAGCTTTTGATAATCCACATAGACTCTGATGGTACCGTCTTCCTTCTTCACAAAATGGACCGATGAACCCCACAGAGAAGTATTGGGTCGAATAAAACCCTTTGCATGTAACTCCTCTAATTGCTTCTTGAGCTCCTGCAACTCAGGCGTAGCCATCCTATAAAGAGGAATGGACATCGGTGCTACTCCCAACACAAGCTCAATAGAGAAATCCACCTCACAATCCTGAGGAAGACCTAAAAAGTCATCCAGGAAGACATCCCTGAAACGATAAACCACTGGAGGGAAATCTGTCTAACAAGTCCCCTGGTCATCCAGATATAAGCTCGAAATCTGGGCTATGACTCCACCTCGCCCACGATGCTCTGGTCTAACTCGACTCTCCTGAACATCCCATTCACCTTGGTATAGAAACTCTCTACCCTCTAGTGATGTGAAATACACCCTTATATGATATCAGTCTACAAAGGCTAGAAAGGGAACCAACCAGTCCATTCTGAGAATGATGTCATAAGCTGTCATCTCTAACACATAGAGGTCCAAAACAAAGTGACACCCACCAACCGCAAGGGGGATCTCCTTGCACTGACGCACACCAGCCATTCTAGTCCACAACGGAGTGTCTAGCATTATGATATCAGAAGAAGTAGAAATACCGAGCCCAAGGCTCTCTACAATGGGCACATATATGAAACTATGTGTAGTACCAGTATTGAAAAGTACTGAAGATAAAACAGAAGCTACCAGAATAGTACCTCTGACTGTAGAAGGTCCGGGATCTTTCTCTTGCTGGGTCTATTGCACTGCATATGCCTGTCCAGTGCCACGACCCTACGTCACAGCCTGGCTACCCTGAGCTATCCCTCCCTGCTATCTCTGAGATCCTGGTGTCTAGCTACCATAGTCATGACCACCATCTCTGCCTGCTGGCCCTGACATATTCCAGTTCCATGACTGGTAAGAAGCCATTGGTCCTACTCCCACACGCGGAGTCTGTACAGAACCCCTCTCACTAGAAATCAGTGGAAACGCCATACAAAAACACTATAGATGACCCATCCTGCCACAAGCTCGGCACTCCACTGGGTCTCATGGACACTGTGGCCTCTTGTGCCCCTCCTTACCACACTGGTAGCACATGACCTGGCCACCTGAAGCATTCTTCTGGGAGGTACTACCACCCTGAGAGAAGTCCATCTGTCACTTCCTCTTGCCAGTAGAAATAGTACCAGAAACTGGTGCTGAACCACACTGGGCCACATGACTAGCTTCACCCATGTTCCTCTCTATAATCAGTGCCTAATTCACAATGGCATGTACTGAAGGAAACCTGAAAACAGTCACCAGTGCTCGGATGTCATATTGAAGACCATCATCAAAACGTCCGGCACTCAATGTATCATCACCCACCAACATGGGTGCAACGCGCTGAATCTCAGTAAAGAAATCAGAATAGTCCATCACCGACATAGTTCCCTGCAGGAGATTCATGAAATCTCGAGCTCTATCTGCCCTCAGCATCTATGGGAAAAATAATTCATAGAAGACTACCTAAAAATCTTCCCATTCCATGTCTATATGATGATCTGACTAGGTGGTAACATCCCACCACCTCTTGGTGGAATCACGCAGCATATAAGTCACGAGATTGACCCTCCACCCTGGAGGCATATCCAGATGTTTGAAAATATTCTGCATCGATCCTAGCTAAGACTCCGCAGCCTGTGGTCCTCTATCCCCGGAAAATGTCGGCGGATGCTGCTGCTGGAAAATACGGGTTAGCTCATCCATAGATGTGGCAGCCTGTAGTTCTCCCTAAAAGGTCTGAATGAACCACATAAAGCCTTCACGGAACTGCACATATGTGCCTGTGTCCGGTATAACAGTTGACGCTACATCTGGATCTGCTAGAGGATCCACTGGTATCCCATGGCTCACCATCTCTAGAGTATACTCGTTGCCTCGCTCCTGGCGAACAACGTGCGTTCATCTAGGCGGTATGACACTACAAGGTAAAATACACGCCTTAGATTCATGATTAACAAGACCGAAAATGAAGAAACCACAAAAGTAACAAGTGGAAGAAGGAATTTCAATATTTTCAAAACAAGACTACACTGCATGTATAATGACCACATGGTGTGTACTTGACTTCCCCTCCCCTGGCCGGGTCCTTCGACAAGGCTAAGCCACACGACTCCCATTTGAAAAAAACTACACAGTGTCTATATCATCTACACGGCATGTATGGTGTTATTTCCAATTTCCCGTGTTGCTTGTGACACGGTCGACTACTCGGCTTGACATTACACGGTGTGTTACACCCGAACAATGCATGAACACCACCCTGTTTTCCAGTCACAAGGCTAATTCCACACAGTCTGTCCTCGAACAAGACTACACGGTGTGTTTTACAGGTACACGCCGTGTTCTTAGACGAGCTCCGCTGACCTGTATTGTTAGTTACACGGATGGATACACAGCTCAACCTACACGGTGTGTTCTATATACACACGACATGTATACAAAAGGATTTCCTCTACCCGTGTTGTTAATTACACGGCCGAATCCTAGGTCAGACTACATGGCGTGTTCCATAGTGGACAAGGTGTGTATGTCTTAAGGTCTCCTCTGTCTGTGTTGTTTGTTACAGGGGGCGGACTCGGGGTCAACACTACATGGCGTGTACATCTGGTACACGACATGTTTTCCCCAAGCATTTCCCATTTCCCATGTCCATCCCACACAGTCTATGACACAAGAAGAGACTACACTGCGTGTACTGAGGGTACACGTTGTGTACTTAAAAAGTTACATTTTCTTCCCGAACTAAAAAACACACAGTGTGTGTCCAAGGAACTACACGGCGTTTATACTGGGTTTTCCGGAAAGTACACCTCTGAACTACTCTAGAACCCATAAAATATCGCAAAACAACACCTAAGTGTCAAATTATGATCTGTGAGGGCCCATACTCCCCACGAATCAAAGTTTGACATCTTATCTATATTAGAAAATATGGTAAACACCCAATGATCCACCAAATTCCGGTCAATGAGGGACAATACTCCCCAAAAACAAAAGTTTGGCATCCATTCTATAAATAGGCTCATACAAAAATACCCTATCATGTAGCAAGTATTTATCAAGCAGATATCACAATAGCATACTTTACTAGCACAATAACTACCACAACAACATTCAATTTCTAATGCACCTACATGACATGGAATCTATGCATGGCATGTGATTTCTAACATGTTCCTAAATGATGGCTGATATGGAATACCCTAATCTCATTGGGTTGAAATTAAATAGAACCCAAGGATAAAATATAACAACACAATCACAAGTGCATCACCCAACAGTGAAATCAAATCAACTGTAGATTGAAAAATCAGAAAATTACAACACGAGGTAAATTGGATTTTCCATGTACATGGGTTAGCTATGCTTGGGAACAACTTATTACCAAATACCATTCTCATCCAATCCATGTCTAAGGCTCCAAATAGTAATTCAAAGAAAAGAACTCCTCTGATACCACTTAACGTCCCGGTTCTGGTTGCCACCCAACGGGTGCCCCAAACCCTGTTCGCCACGTGACCTCAAGCGCATTTCCCCAAACACCCGAGGCTGCCGACTAGCAACGAGGGCCCGGGTCCGATAGTGGGGAAAGTATGACCTCATTTGTCAAAGTGTAGAGCAGCGGAATACAAAATAAAACATACAACACCAGCGGAAGTAGTAACAGTATATATAACTGAAATCGATAACTAATAACAAAAAGGGAAACCAGCATTCATATATATATGAAGATGCAACATGTCACTATTCTATAAAATAGCCAGAACATGTTACACTACCAAATTAAATTTTTATTTTAAACCAGAAGACACTTTTAAGATAAAAGTGAGAATCCCCAGGAGAAAACAAAGTTATTAAAGGACCACTTCAGCCTATTAGCATGCTTATCCTTAAGGAGATTAAAAGAGATATATATTACTAGTGTTTCTATATTATCCTGCATAATTTCTTCAAAGCGTCATGCTAGTCTGTCCCACGCATGCATAAAATCCACTTTGTTGATTTTCCCCGCATTAAAGCCTCTAACCAAGACTAGATTCTGCTTGGAAATTCAGTCAGTCTGCTCTTTATTGGTGGCCACCTGAATTTTCGTTAGCATCATCTTGTCACCTTATTCTGTGGAGGCATTAAGGTCAAGGGATTCCACCACCATAACTTCTATAGAGTGAAAAAGCAGCTCTATTGATGGAACAACATCCATTCATGTCTTTTGTGGGACATTCCTATCGGGATCATCCCTAGATACCGTAGTCTCAGCACTAGCAACATTACTATTACAGTTGGGAAGAACTTCCATCAGTTGGGCCTTAATCGTTCTAGAATATCAAGTCTTCATTGGTGAAGGAAAATAAGAATACTCCTTTCGGCATTTCTTGCCTCTGCGTCATCCCTTCCTCCTCCACGGGTTGTATACATCACTATCCTGGATTTCCTGAGCACTAACTCCTGAAAAGTGACTGGATAAGTCATCCCGAGACACCTCCCATGGGATCCCCTACCCCTTAATGAATATTTCCCCTAGGTATGCCTCATTAGTAGTCCCTTCATTTGCTAGACCCTCAAAACAATTACTTAGATTCACAGTTGGCGCCACTCTTCTCGCACTTGAAATGTTCTTTGGAATTGGCTCGACCTGGGAGGCCTTGCAATCAGTGAAAAAAATTTATGTATATACAAACTCCACATAGGAAGTCTTACGACATGCAGGCCTTTGAGATGATTTTTCTCGATTACTACTAGGGACTTTAATATAAGAAACATCCTTTTCCGCGCTCGGTTCAGCCTGTCCTAAAAATCCTTGCACAGTAGGAGATCCAACACCCAAATCAACCCTTAGGTGATTAAAGACATCAGGAACCAAGGGATTTCTTCCTGGAGGATCCCGTTGAATAGCCTTAACCATGGTTGTGCTAGGACCTTCATCCGAACCATCCAGACAGACAATAGCAGCAACATCTGACATCCCAGTATTAACAGAAGAGGAGAAGCGAGCTCCCCCCACCATCGCCTCAGAATTCACCTGTGGTCCAGGAAGGAACGGTCACACCTCCAAATGAAGGGGACCACCACTGTTTGGTTGGTTTCCAGTGGAGACCCATGAATTATCCGAGTTACGAAGAGAACGAAAATTAGATTGCAGGTGCCCGAGACGAAAGCTTGTACTGCAGAAATCAAACCAATTTTCGAAGACCACTGGTTAATGAAGATGAAGTTCTTCACCAACCTCAATCCAGTCAATGTCCACCGGGGGCTTTGAAATATCCACTTTCACATAGATGTGGGGAGCTATTGGATGACACAGGGATTGAGAGCGCTAATCGAATGCAAGGAACCTCCCGAAGAGTATACCCAGCATCTGCAGAATAGAGGTATTTTGGAAGGGAAGAGGGAGATATGGGAAGCTTACCCAAATCGTAGCGAGAGGGGTGTCGCGTTTCCAGTGGAACTCATAACTCTATCTGAGCAGGAAGAATCAAGATCCATCATAAGAGCGCGGACCATTGGACCATGCCGATGCTAAATCATCGGCGCAATCAAAGTGAAGAAGGAAGTGACGAGAGTCCAGAAGCCCAACTATGATATGGATATTCATGGGCCATGCGTTGTTGACAAACCTGTCGAAGTGGTCGAGGGACAGCCGTTGATGACCAAAACGGGCGAGGAGGGAAAACCCATTAAGCGAAGAAGCCTCTGAGAACTCCTGATGAGAAATCAGAAGTGAAGGAGCACCATTGTGGAGGGCAGGGACTTTCAGGCAGAGGGGGATACGAGGGAAATCTGGGAGTGAGGTTGGGTAAGTAAAGGGGGAGAACACCGGTTGAGGTTGGGTGGTGAGTGGGACAACCATCGCCGCCACCCGAGGGGCGAGTGTGCGGCTAGGGTTCCATGGGAAAATTATTTCCTTACCAGTCTTACATGTTACACAACAATAAAATACATTACAAATAATGTACATGTATAGAAAATCAAAACAGAACAACTAGTGTCATCGTGAGAAAATTCTCGGTCCCATGTTCTATTACACCCCATCAGCAATCAAGTACTTGTATAAGGACCCTTTCCCTTATCCACACCTATAGAAACGCAATCTATTTGGGCCAAAAAGTATGACCCAAACAGGGTGTGAGAAATAAATTCCCAGTAGGCACCCACCAAAGGCTCGTGCCCAACTGTGTGAAATCATGGGACAACATTCTGCAGTAATAAAATGCAATAAAGTAAGCAGTACTGAGTGTAACTAACTTAACCAGTTATATTTCCGTTTTAATATCCATTTAAACATTTATTTAAAATACCACCATAATGAATATTCTAAGTAAATAGCCAATGTACTCAGACATGTACAACTCCTACCCTAAAATAAAGAGAATCCAACCACAATAATATGCCCACAGGCATACGGATATTTCCCACAAGCATTTGAAGTGTCTCCCATATGAACAGAATCAGCTGCCCACAAGTACAGAATAAGTTGCCCACAGGCTAAATAGTACAGTGCCCACAGGCTAATCACAACCCTGCCCTCATGCTAAAACAGGTAACCGGGTGATGCCCAACATGTAACGAGCAATATACAAGTAATTACTCTCAAGTAAATTATACAATAATTATTTTAAAGGCATAATATAAACAAGTCATACCCTCAGGTATCCTGGCCAAACAGATAAACAGAGGAACGCACCCCCGGGGTGGTCCTGGATCTAAGTAGTGATCCTAAACAGCATTTTTATATCACATTCAATTACCTATAAAATACTAGTTATTTAAAATAGACACGACCTCAGCCACACGACACACCAAATATGGGTTCGTAACTAAAAAACACACAAAAATGCACGACAGTTGGAAATAAACACCAAGCCACCTACCTTTAACAACAACGAACGATATACGTGAACGTCGATTCCAGAAACGCCTGAAGACGATGTATATATGGGTTAGAAGGAAACCAATTCAAATGTAAATAACTTCCCTTAGAGGAATATTTTGAAAGAGACACACTAGGGGAAGGAAGCTCTTACCTTTGCGGTTCCAACGAGATCATCCGAGGTGAAAACGGATTCCTGATGTGCGCTCGGAGGATCTCCAAAGCTCCGGCCTTCCTCTCCCAAGCACGCTTCCTGTTCTAAGCCTTCCCTGTGAAAAGGGGAGGCTACTGCCCATTTTAAGAGAAAAAAACAAAGTAAACGACATGTATTTCAATGTACAGGGCGTGTACTTCCCATTTTTTAACTGTTCCACTGGCGGCCTCCAGCCAGCGTGGCACTGTTCATCTGCCGACATGACTACATGACATGTCTTCTTGAGTACACTACGTATTCTGTTGCATAGATGGCCAGCGTCTTACTATTCTCCTGCCGACTGACTACACGGCGTGTAAGGGACCACTACAGGGAGTGTAGGCAGTTCCTACACCATTTATCGCTGACATTTCCATACGCCCCATGTACTCATCCCGCACGACCAAAAATACACGGCGTGTGGAAAACTACATGGCGTGTAATTCCAAAATTTGGGATTTTCCCCATTTTCCATATTTTCTCAAAAACACTTAAGGAAAAGAGAAAAGAAGAGACCTGTACCTCAAAGATAAGAACCAGATTCTTATAGAGTATAAAAACATTCATTGTAAAAAATCAAAAGTATCTCATGAACTTGTGATAGAAGTATAAAAATGCTCCTGTGAGAAAATAATTGAACCAAAAAGTACCTAAACATATATACTAACAATCCCAACCACACCAAACCTCACTCGCCAAATAAGAAAAAGGAATTTTTATAATATAGGTTAAATAACATCCATAACGGTACCCAGAACACTTTCCCACTATTATGAGACTCTCACACCCTAAAAAAACATCACAATCCTCTCATATCATCTGTATACTACACCACCCAAAACCATGGTCACAAAAAACGTCACCCAGAGAAACCTTTTCACTCCACCCAACATGAATGGACACAATATTGCTCACATGAAAACACCTGGGAAACAACATAACTATATAGAAAACTAGAGTAGATTGGTATCATGAACATGTAGTATATAAACCATGTTCCATAATCCTACCATGCACAACCCCCACCAGAAGTCACCCCACAAGCATGATCACTTATATCCTGAAAACACCTGAGCCTTCACATCTCACCTAAAGACACATGGGCCATCACATCTACCTCCAAGAAATTGGGTCCATCACATCTCCCTAGAAGACAATGAGGCCATCACATCCATCCTGAAGACACATGGGCCATCACAAACATCTTTTAATGTAGTAACAATCCTCAATACATCACATCATGTGAAATAACTACCTTACTGAGAAGTGATAGTGGGACATAGTGGATACCCATCCATTTTTATTCCTCAATAGATGTTGGGGAAACTATCCCCCACATTACATTTTAGGTGTTCGTCACATAGTGATCATCAAGGGTGGCGTTCAGATGAAAATGAAAATGAAAATTAAATTATATATATATATATATATATATTATATAAACTGTCAATTCAAACCTTATGTTCTAATACAAACTAAAGAACTCACAACACTATCACATTTTCAACAACATCTAAATGTATACATCACACAAAAATACACACATATCATTCCATATTTCCTACCATTTTCATTTAATCATTCCATTCTATTCATTATTTAAAATCATCCTCGTTTTACCACACAAACCACCATTTAATATTTCATTAACCAATTTCATCTCATTAACCAAACCAAATCATTTCATTCCAAACAAAAATAAACAATTATTTAATTATTCAACCACAACTCGGGTATATAGAAGAAAGAAACCACATTTAACAGAAAACTAATTATTCCATCACCTCACCACCCCAAAATCAAGGACCACAAACTATCATCTCTCCTCCCCAAATGAATGTCACACATACCATATGTCCCAAACCCCATTAAAACCGTACATCATCATTCCAGAAGCATGAAAACATATCTCAACACATAATGATACATTTATACAATTACAAACAATAATTTATCACATTCCAATTAAATTTTGGGATGTTATTAGAAAAACTAGAATACTAGGACTATAATTATATTATCCATGTATATGTAATTATTAAATTTCCAAATATTTTGATAAAAAAATCAAAACCAAAACAATAATCACATCACAAATTTCAAGCACAAACACAACCCCCAACAACCATATTTTTTTATGGAGCATTATGCCCAAACTATCCACAATATCACAAATAATATAAAATGATATAAAAATATGTTTAATAAAACCCATTTAACCCTTTAAATTTTAATTATTCAATTATTTATCATTTATTTAATTTTAATGACCAATATTCATTAATAAAAATATAAACCCCTCCCACATGATACCCAACAAAGGAGAAATGAGGGAAACTCTAATTCAAATACGCAATTCAACAGACAGTGCAATGCAGGGCAAGGATGAATTCTCGCAAACCAGAACCACATCATGAAAAAACATGGATCAACCTATAACTCACCAAATGTTATCCAAACGCAACCCAACATACACTAAAAAACAAATCAATATCATCGCAACAAATCCCTAGGATAATAATGGAAGAAAACAATTTGAGAATGAGACGATAAATCACTGTGGATCGAAGACCAGAAGCCATGAATCAATCAACATAGAAATGAACCTAAAATTATTGAGGAAGGAATTGTGGGGTCATCTATAATTATAGGGGGATGAAATTTAGTAGGGTTTGATAAATATCCAAAGTGGTTGATGCCTTAAAACTAAACAAGATAGATAAATTACACAATGTGTAATACCCTCTCATGTTGTGTAATATTTGGATTATAGGTTCCAAAACAATGATGTTCTCTTTTATTATTTAGTACTAATAACTTTTTCATTGTGTAATACAATTACATGAGTCGTATTTCCTATAGCAACTTTGCTACACCACTAGCTTCCCACATGAACTCTTGAAACCTCCCCTGAACACCATCAATCACCAAAAAACAAATATAACAGACAAGGAGGGCACAAAAAATTTATCTTTTTAGACTAGTGTGAACTATATTCTATCATCTGGGTGATTAATGATTATGAAATTATTACCTATCCTTCATTAATTACTCACTTCAAAAAGTTTTCAAATCATATATTGGATTCCAAGATGATGTAATGAGTTGGGATCTTATTGTAAAAATATTACACACCTTGAGAAGCATACATGTTTTGAAATGGTCATGAATAGTATTTTAATATATGGATAATCTCTTATATGTGGGATTATTTAATCATAAATTACACTACATTAATGGTTTAAACAAAATGTTTTGATTGAGGTATGTGAGTTACAAAAGTTTTCATGGATAATTATTTTTATTATTTTGTTTTAGTCCCTCCCTGATATCATAAACTAGGATCTCTCTTAGATGATTTTGGGAACCTATACTGCTTCTAGGACAATTCCTTATGGGAATAATCCCAAGGGATGTATTTCGGTGTATCCAAAGGTTAAAATTACGTATCATTAATAATATCCCTTGATTCCAAAAGCATTGTTTCTCTAATTTTTTATATTATATGGTATTTTAGTTTTCTTAATTCTTGTTCCAAATTTTATTTACTTCGGTGGAATATTATTTTTTGGTTTGTTGTTCATAATGTCATTCTCTTTGAGGTTTTTCATGATATACCCTTTTCTTCCATCTTAGTGGTTTTTGGAATGTTATTATAAGAAAGTTGATTCAATATTCATACCACTATTATTGAACTAGTATTTATATATAGTTTATGTATCACATTGTGGCTGTGTGTTACCGTAATTTAAGGTATGTTGTCCAGTCTTTATCTTATGCTGTATGATCAATATTTCTCCAGTTTTAAAAATGAATTTTATAAATTAAAGTGCATGAGTTATTAATTGATTTTATTTATTGGAAATGATTTTTTTTGTAAAAAATATTTTTCCCTTATTTTTTTAAATGGAAATTTATTTTCGATGAATTTTGAAAAGAATTCAAAAAATGGTTTTCAGACAAATGTTTCTGATGAATTTGTTTAAATAGTGAAAATGGGAATCATTGGGTTCCAAGATTGAAAGTGTAGTAATATTCCACATATGCTGATACTATCATGGGGTGGGGTCCCTCATGGGGGGTTATTCTATTGCTTTGGCCCTTGTTCTATGGGCTTGATAGCTCTGGTGGGTAGTTCACTTCCTGGTGTGTTCAAATTCTATCTATATTCATTGCACACATCTAGTGAATTGATGTGTACAATTTTATATTTTTAGGTTTTAAGGTCCTCTCTAGCCTAACCTATAGGGATACTCAGTTTAATGTTAAACATTATTTCAAATTTATTGTTTTATCATGTACTACCATATATTTTATAAGTGACATATAGTTTTCATTGATTTGACTGGAGTGCTATATGATATATGATTTGATATTTTTTTCTTTTCTTACATTATAAATGTGGAAATATGGAAATTAAATGTTTTACAATGATTTAGATATTGAAAAAAATCATCAATTTATCATTCCTTTTTTATTAATGTTTATAGTGTTCATATTATTATATAATTACTTAACATGGAGCAAATATGTGTGATCATACATAGATTTTTTAGATTACCTATTTGAAACCCTTTAGTGGTGTGTAGACCCTTGTTTACCATTTGATGTATAGAAATATAAAGACCCATAGTGAGGTGAAAAGGTTTATTTCATCTGGTTCTACATAGGAAGAGGTGAGATGGTGGTATATTTCCCATGAGATCACATGTAGAAGATGTTTTTATTCATGATATCCTTTGTTGTTGGAAATTCTTAATAGATATTTTTTATATATTTTTGAGTTTTACTGCTTCTCCTGTATCCAATTTATTATGAAATATATATATCTTTCATTACTGTACCATTGTATCATCTCACTAAGTATTAATATATTTATTGTTTTTTACATTAGGTTGGTAGAAATTGTTCCCTATTGTCATTTTTGTTTCCCTATTGTCATTTTTGTTTCCCATTTTTATATTTCATTTGTTCAAAATGAAATTATATTAGTTTCAATTCATTTCTTCAACTATAGTGTATTTTTGTATGCCAATAATATGTGTTCTAATATTTCATCAATATGTTGAAGTAGAGGCTTCTCAAGGTAACCACCATGTATATGAAAATCATATTAACACTATCATGTGGGATGTTCATGATATTGATAATAATCTATCACAAGTGTAGAAAACATTTGTTGAGGTGCACTAAATATATACAAGGGAAAGGAATTGATCATGGGAGTTCTTAAATGAGAATAAACCATTCATTAAGCGTAAAAATGAACCTCAATAGTTGTAGGATTGACTTGAAAGATTGACCATATCCCCAACATCCTTGATACATGTGAATGTGTCATGGTGAAATATTTCCCCTTCATAGATGATGGTCTCATCATATGATTGTGGGATTCCACTGTATAATGGATAGTCATATGGTCTCTGATTGAAAGTGTATCAATATTCAATTCTTCGACTAGTTTTTTTAGAGTCACTCATTATGGTGAAGTATTTGTAGAATCTTAATTTATATTATTTAGAGAATCCAATACCCACATTCACCAATCAGTTTGTGAAGATGGTTCATTTTTCTCTAGAAGTAGTAAATAATGATAAGATTAAGGCTAAGAAGTACCAGTAGGGTTTGTGAATAAATATCACATCTGCGGTATTTATGATGAGTCATTCAACCTATTTGAATATAGTTCATAGGGAAATGATTGTAGAGTTGAATATGGAAGGAATTTTTGGTTATAATACCCCTTATCGTCCAGCTAGTGGTAGATTTAGTGGTATGAAGTGAAAAAAATTAGAAGTGGAAATATCATCGCAGGAGTAGTTGCGGTGGATCTCAGGAGAATTTCTATGGTCTAAATCAAATTACATCTAGTGTTGTACCCGTGACATGATAACCATGTGATAAGGTTTGGTACACTCAACTTTCTTATTCGACTCCTATGAAGATGTGTAACATTTTTGGGTGTTATGGACACACAAATCATTTCTACTAGGCAGTGCCTATTCCCCATTATAGTTAAGGGTTGTCTGCTCAAAAGGCTACTATGACATAACCATATCCTCTAATAATTATAAGGCTCCAACCATATGTTTCATGAGTAAATCACACTCGCATAGTAAATGGTATTTTAGGGGAGGTAGATGAGGGTTCACTAATAGTGAGAAGTTCCATTATTATTTCATTGACCATAGTATATTTTTTATTTAGTAGAGGTGAATCATACTCAATTATAAATTTAATTTTTTGGATGATATTATAAATATTCCAATGGATATAATTTTCATTATAATTTAGTTAGTGACAACTCATTGAATTTACATGTTATGGGGTTTTAGTTTTCCTTACTATTTTTTATCAATAGCTGATGCAACATTAGTTTGGGATTTCCTCATTATTGATTTAGTTCTATTTTCCATCATCACCGGGATGTATTTTCATGTTTCTAATTATAATGAGGTGAATTTTCATTATCACCATATCTATATTATTATTGATAATGAGAGCTATTGGTTCTTTTAGCGATAGTTATATTTTTGGTATGGTCACACTAGACCATCCCACCGTTAGGTCATGAGTTTTCATTATTCTGTAGTTGTTGAGATTGATGAAATTTATTTTACTATCGTACTTCCATTTGTTGATCCTAAATTTCATGTATTTTTTCGAAATGATTTATATATATATTCCTCTATAGAATGATTTAGTGTTTAAAATTTAAATTGTTCTAGGTATGTAAATAATTTTTATACCGTCTTATCATATGGAACTATCATAAATGGAAGATCTCAAGATTTAGTTATACGACGTGATGGTAAATGTTTTTTCTTTTCCTTTTGTTTTACTAGGGTAAATCCATTTTCTATATACCGAGATGGAGATGGTAATCACCATTTTTTGGTGAACTATAATTTTTTTAACTGAGTAACGGTTAGTAATATATATACATTGATCCATTTGGATGAATTAATTGACTAGTAAAATGGTGAAAAGTATGTTTTAATGACCGATCTTCGATCAGGTAATCATCAGCTCATTCTTTGTGAGTCTAACATACCGAAGTCAGATTTTAGGAAATGGTGTGGTCATAGAAAAGACAATTTTTTGACATTTGTTATTAATAATTATACTGTGGTTTTTATGTATTTGATGAACCAGATATTCCATGAATATCTTGAAAAATTATTGGTAGTTTACATAGCAGATATTTTGGTTAATTCAAGATCTGATCATGAGATAAAGAACCATATGAGTGTATATTTGGAAGACTTTTGGATTCATGATTTTTATCAAATGAATTTGAAATACATTTTTTTATATTCAAAGTGATTTTCTTTGGTCATATTACTAATGGACATGGACTATCTTTTATTCATGTGAAAGAGATGTTTATCTTATCATGGTAATATCCATGTAATGTCTTTGAGATTTAGAGCTTCTATGGCGATACATTATATTATTAATGGATAAAAATTAATTTTAATATATGGAAACAAAATTTAATATTATTACTATGAATGAGGTGGAATTCATATGGTATGAAATGTGTTAGTCTCCATTCAATGATATGACAAAGAGTTTAACATTGCCTCCTATTTATATCTTACATAAGCTTAGTATGTGGTATATGTGGTTTTCGGTGAGGCTTCTAGTGGTAGTTTGTGTTTTTTTATTTAGATGTCCAATTATGTTGTTGATTATGTAACCCACTAGCTTCAACCATACCATTGTAATACATGAAATAAATTATTAGAGGCACTATCTTTTTGGGAATAGGTTTATGGCCTTTTCTGAACATAATCGTTAGAGTGTTTTCATTGCTCAGATAGAATTGAATCTAAAGGAGAGGAAGTGGGTAGAGTAACATTAGATGTTAGAATTCAACATCACTTACCCCCCAAATAAATGGGAATGAAATTAAATACAATCTCACTAGGAATGTAGCATCACAATATTGTATCAAATCGATTGAAGTGTAGACCATATGGTGCTCTTCAATTAGTTTCGTCTAGATACACTAGATGATATTTCAGGTATGGTTCTATCTAATGATAAGTTATCATCACCATTAGTCCTTGAATATATTATTTTGATTCAATATCAAGATAAAAATTTTAGAGGAATTTGAGATACTTTATATGGTGTGGAGACCGTTTTTGATTGCTCTCTGTCATCATATGATATTATTTATTTTAGTGAGCATTTTTTCATCCGAAAACTTGTGAGGGAATAATTTTTTATTGAAATAGTTAATTATGGAAGGAAAATTCATGAAAATTGATGTTGTGTTAGACTTGAAAAAATGATTCTACTAGCCTATTATGATGAATTATGTTTTTGATTACTTATCATATTGTTACACATTCCAATAGATATAAGAAATTTATAATAATCCTTCTACTTCCCTACTGTCACATCCCGTACAGATTTTAAAATGGGAAGAGGATTCGGTGGATTTTTTTTAGATTATAATGGAATCCCAATGTGAGTAATGCTATTTGGGTAATGATTGATTATTTGAATAATTCAGCTCACTTAATTCCTATATGTGGAATGAGAAATTTTGAATACTCCGATAGGCTATATATGTAGGAGGTAGTGAGGTCACTTGAGATTCTCTATACCATGGTTTTGGATAAGGATTCTAGGATTACCTCACATTTAAGAATGATCTGAATATAAGTGAAGAGGATATAGGTCTCTTTGAGTTCAACATATAATCCTAAAATAGACAACAATAATGATTATGATATTTAGATCCAAAATGATATTATTAATCCCGACAAGATGAATTTTAGTGGATCATGTGATAGCAATCTGATACTAGTTTAGTTTTCTTATAACAAATGTTATTATTCTTCTATAATATATATATATATATATATATGATGATTTTAAGGGAGTCCTATAAGGATCGCCTCATTAATTGGAAAATGTGCAAAAATACTCCCTTGTGGGACCGAGACTTGTTCAGGAGACATCAGTGATGATTTGGGATATACATTTATGTCTCATTATATCATAGAGTTGACTAAAATCTTATATTGATTTTCAGAATCATCCTTCTGAGTTTTCAATTGGTAATCATCTTTTATTGAATGGTTCCCCTTAGTATGAAACTGTTAGCATGGGATATAAGGAATTATCCCTCATGGATATGTTAGAAAGTTTGAGTTTACTTAATGGCCTGGTAAATTATCCTATGAAATGGACTTTCCTATAGGTTGATGGGAATTAGTGATTTTTTCCACATATATAATATTGGGATATACCATCCTTACCCCACTCACAATTTTGAGTTGGGAAGAGATTGATTTAGATTTATTAATTCTTTTTGGAGCTTCCCATTGAGATTGGTAACTCTATGGTGATTGAATTATGTGGGAATTCAATTCTGTTGGTCAGAGTGTTATGGTGGAATATGTCATATTCTCATGAGACATGGGATCAATATTCACTAATGAGGTATAAATGGCTTCAAATATTCTAGTAATCCATTAGTCTATATAAATTCTTATGGATAGAATTTCTAATGGTGTAGTGTTTTTAACATATTGTTTCATATTTTTATGTATTTATCTTCCCTATATTTGATTCCCATTTGATTTTTTACATATTGGTACAACATATGAAATAGAGGGTTTTCAAGGGAAAATGAAGTAATGTTTTCTGATGTATTTTTTTAATGAATGGATTATGTGTAAACACTTTGTATGATTTTTTGTTTCCTCCTATCATTCAGTGTATACCAGTGTTGGTTTGGAATTTGGAGTAAAATATAGATTATTTTTATTTATTTGGGTGATTTCCCATCATGACAAGATTTATATTTATGAAATATTTTCATATTATGAAAAAATTTCATATCATATATTTTTTCACAGGAATCCATTTTGAGATTAGTTAAGATTTTGAAAATTATAAAATCTATGAACATATTAAATGTTTTGAATTGGAATTGGTCATTATTTTAATATAAGGGGACACATTTTTTATTGGACATTTTAATCAATAATTATATGATGAAAAGGGTTTACAACCCATGTATTGACTTGGAAAGGAAATGGTTTTTAAATTGTATTGATGATTTTAGTTATCATTAATCTTCATCTTCTTCTATCTCGACCTAGGATTTCTCCAAAGAAATTTTGGGGACAAAAATTCTTTTTTGATGGTTTATTTTAGTGATTTATAAATAGTTATTATTAATAGTTCCACTATTATTAATCAATATATCAATTTCGTTATTTCTCATTATCATATCCAATCCATTGCACTATGTTTTCTGATCTTATGATATTGGGTTGTTTTTCCTTCCAGTTACTCTCTATGATCTTATTTCATTGGCTTATCTTTTTTTGTGGTTGGTTGAATTATTATTCATTTAGGTACTTCCTAATATACCTTTTCTCACCATAATAATTATTTTTTAAATGTGATTATATAGCATGGTAATCAATCATAGGGCCTCTGTTACTTACCTAGTATTCCTTTCTTATTGTTGGACCACCTTACAGGAATTTTAGACCTGAATTTTAGGACATGGTTCTATCTCTAGCCTATCTTTGGTGAATTTTAATCATCTGAATTTGATAAATATTTTTAAAATGAAACAACATAATTGATTTATTCATTTGGGAGTGTGGAAGTGGTTTTTTGACATATATTTTTTCACTTATTTCTTTAAAACATGTGTTATTTTTAAATAATTGTTAAATTTATTTTTGAAATGGTATTCATTGAATGGTTATGATGTAATGTTTTTTAAAATATTGAAAATTGAATGTTTTGGTACTTGGTTTCATATTTTAGAAAGAGACCTCTATTATTGATAATGTTTAGGGATTCACTAATGGGGAGTTCCACTACATCATAGGCACTTTATTCTAGGCACATGATATACATATTGGGGGTTCAATTTATATGGAATTGATCTATTCCCAAGATTCTATGATTATGTCTAGAGAGATGACACATAATATTTTATATGTTTAGGTATGAGAATCATAGCTAGACTAATTTGAAGTGATCCTTGAGTGATGTTACATGTGCTTCATCTTTTATTATATTAGATCCCATTACCATAGATATGGTATCATATCAAATAAATTATCTCCTTTTATTTTACTACATTGATATATGTGATATGAATTGAATTACTTTTCATTTCATTTTTGGAAATTTGGGGAGACGGTAAATTATATATTTTACAATGATTTTGATATAAAAAAATATTATTTTTTATAATTACTTATCCTATTTAATGTAGGGAATGTTCATATAATTTTTCTAATACTTGATGTAGATCAAAATGGTTGTAAGAACCCAGATCTTCATTTCATGTTTGTTTTTATTTTCTGTTTTTTTTTAGAAAAACTGGAGTTTCTGAAAAATTTCAGGAGTACACGCTGGGTACTTATAAGTACATCCTGTGAACTTGGTTGTCACTGGTAGTCGCGGGTATCCATGTGCTAGCCAGGTAAAGGCTGAGAACATGGACTTGTGGGGTGAATTGGATACCTCATATAGTGGAGGATGGTTAAAGCATGTAGACGTGGTGTACCCTAGAAGAACACGTCGGGTAATTTGTTTTTATTTCATTAAATGGACTGGGGTCACGTCTCGTTCACAAAAAGACCTTCTTAATTAATCTCCTTGTCCAGGAGTGTCTCTTGCCAGGAATTCTGCTCCATGCCCCCAGCTCTAATTCCATTACCCAAATCAATCTTCATCAATTTCATTGGAATCACATTAGTGAGTTCTTCCTTCTCCTAGAGACTCGTCTCTTTATTTATCCACTCTCATTTGATATCCTTGGTTGAATGTTTTTGATTTTTTTGTAGATCTACCATGATTCAGATTGATTAAAGGGACAGTGTTTGTGTATATCAATCGTACAATGTTGAGGTAGGTGGTTTATTCCTTTCCGCAAATAGCCATTGAGTTATATGTGAAAAAGTGCCCAACACCCTCATTCGAGGTATTGTGTGTTTCAGGATTTTAACTCTGTTAATTACTACTATGCCTTGCACGTTTGAATAGATTTTTCTGACTATGAATAGAGTTAATTGAAATAATATGGATATGTTTGTCCATGCATATTTTATTTTTGACCATTTGGTCATGTTTTCCTGTTAGGATTTTTGTTCCGGTTCATAGTATTGTTAGGATGGATTTAATATTTATCTAATATTTTGTGTTATTACTTGAAGCTAATTAGCCATGTATTACATTGAGGATTACATTGGTTGCATATTATCATTTGGGTATGATTGCATTGGATGGGGATGTGGGAACCTGGTGTAGTGAGACCATAGGGGAAATTGACGTTGATGGATTTCCCAGAGTGTCCATTATAATTGTCACACTGTGAGACCATATTGGGGATTGGAATTGAGTGGTCACTTAGAGTGTCTATAGAAACATTTAGATACCACAGGAGGAATTTACGTTGAGTGTATCATCTAAGTGTATGTAGTTTACTACTAAAAGGATATAGGGGGAATTGATGGTGAGTTATTCCTTAGAGATTCTTCTTTATATCATTTTTGTAGATGGAACTAGAGGGGTTAGGATGTGGGAAATATCTAGAGGGTTTCTTGTATTTGTAATTAGTTGGTTACATTATTAAATTTAAATGATGTAATCGAAATTTTAGGATGGTTTACTTTGAGTAGCTCCTTGTTTATTGAGACATTTTACATTTTATCTGTCATATATAAATTCACTAATTGTTAGGAATAGGTCATTAGGTGTTTGAATACTCGGATTCATCTCACACCATTTTTGGGTCATGATTTTGATCCCAAATAGATTATATAGTTGCAAGTCTAGATAAGGGCCAGCGCCCTCCTACATCAGGTACTTGACTGTTGTGGAGCTGGAGAGCATGGGACCAAGATAAGGCTGCGATGCTAAGGAGTAGTTTACATGTTTTTATGTACATTGGTTTAGTACTATATTCCATCATTGTGTCTTGTTTTCCCACTTTCCTAGATACGTGTATCGTGCATCATTATTAAGATATATATATATATATATATATATTGCATTTATTTATTCACATTCTGGCTTCCGCTGATTACTATTGAATGGTATTATTATTGCTCCCATTATTTTTATCTGTTTACATCTATTGTTTTACACAGCTAATGGGGGAATATCTTCCGTACTATCACATATAAGGGCCTTGCGGATAGTTGTTAGCCTATGGCGTTTAGGGAAATGCGCTGGAGGCAATGTGACCAACCGGGTACGAGGCACCTCTGGGGGGGGGGGACCCAGAACAGGTATGTTACAAAGTGGAATCTGATGATTTCTTTTCGACTTGACTTACTATTAGGATCTGATAACTAGGTATAGGAATGAATAGGTACTCGGTAATGAGTTGTTCCTGGAGTAGCTAACCTTGTATGGGGAAAAACCAATTCATCTTGATTATTGCTATTTTTCTAGTTTTTCAATTATGATAGTTTATTTTATTTCACTATTGTGTTATTCACATATATTTTGCTATTATCATTGATATTATTGAGGTTATATTTTGTGTTTCAACCCAATGAGATGACTGTATTCCATCACATGCATCATATAGGAACTGGATAGGGATCACATGTCATACATTCTTTCCATGCCAGTTTGGGTGAATTACTCATTTCATGTTGTTCTGATAGATGTTGTGAAAGATATGAATGTTGTTGTGATAGATTCTTTGATAGAATACCTATTGTTCATTAGTATATTGATAATTCTTATGGTTTCATTTGAATAAACACCAAACATTTGTTCTTGAGGTGTTATGGGCCCTAATGGATCATAATTTGGTGGATAATTTCATTGTTATGCTTGTATATGACATGTATAAAATTCCATGATTTGATTAGTGAGGAGTATGAGCCCTCACAGATCAGAATTCCGAACCTTAATGTTCTTTTCAGTGTCTTTTTGGGTCATGGAGTCATTTAAGAGGCTTATTGTCTGTAAAAACCTAGAATACATGGGGTGTTCTGATAAATATATTCCATGTATTCTTTTGTTCGTGAAGGAACTGTTTTTCTTAACGTACACTCCATGTAATATATGTAAACGGTGTGTAGTCCCTAATCGTGTTTCTTCATGAGTGGGATGAGTCATTGGGTCGAGAAGTCATTGGTGAAACAAGCCAAGTACCAGAAGCACGCACGGTCTGTATAGACCATGTGTCTAGCCGTGTGACCAATGAAACAAGTGGATAATGGGAATTTTGTACATTACGTATCCTGTACAAAACAGGCCATGTAGATTCACCTGTGTAACCGGTCCTGTGACTAATAACACAGGTCAGTGATGTTCATCTAGTACATGTTGTGTCGAGAACCAAGATGCCATGTAGTTTTTCTCTAGGAGAACCGTGTGGGTTAAGTTTTGTATAAGAAATCAGGCAGATGAAGAGGATCTAAGTACATGGAGTGTGTAGGAAAACATGTCGTGTGTGGGGGTGTTACACAACCAGGGTTGGAAGCAGTGCATACCCATGTGAATGATTAAAGGAACACATCGTGTAAGGGATATACACATCATGTATCCATGTTTTGTTTAACTTGAATTATTTCATTCATATATTCTCTTCTTATAATTCTATATTTCAGTCCTTCATAATATTGATCAATGGTGTGTGATTGACCATGGAGATTCATGCCCCAAAGACATCCTCCAGTTTTACGCCAGTTACAAGAAAATGACCAGACATCAGATATGGCCGATAAAGGACCACGAGCAGATCCTCCAGTTACTCTCGTCTTGGCATCGATAGTTATCCTGTATAAAGCTGTCGATGCACAGTTGTAATAAGGATTTATAATGATGAATAATACCTCTTATAGATTACCTCCTCCGACCATGTTGATGACAGAGTTGTGGTAGGTCTTTCATCATAAGAATGCTCCGACTTTCTTAGGGGATGAAGGACCCCAGGCTGCAGAGTCATGGCTATATTCCATGCTGATGATATTCAAGCATCTGGAGACACCTCCAGAGAGTAGGATCATGCTCTCTATGTATATGGTTCAATATTACTCCAAAATATGGTGTTATGTGATATCATAGGCAGGATGCCAAGAAGGTTATGGTGTGGGATAAGTTTCATTGTACCTTCTATGATTATTTCGACCTAGAGTTTTTGAGGGCCAATATAGCGTGATAGTTCATGAGTTTTGACCAGGGTACTAATTAAGTCATGGAGTATTCTTCCTGCTTCAAAAATCTACAGTGCTTTACACCCTTTCTATGGGGGTATGATTTATTCCTAGCGAGGTAGTTTGAGGTTGATATCAAGAAGGACATTCAGGCTAAGGAGAACATCTTCTGATTGATTATTATATCTTATATCATTAATCAGACACTACACAAGGAGTATAACCTAAGGGATTGTAGTGATGTGGGCCAGGGTGGTTCAATAACCAGAGTTAGTTCTTCTGTAGCTGATAGTAGGATGCATCTTAGGCAGTCTACATGTGGTGATCTGAGTAAGCGAGATAAACATTCAAGTATGGAGGTGGTATGCTACCAGTGTGAAAAGGTTGGGAATACGAGTCCACATTGCTCGAGATACCCAGTCTATTGTCGATCTTGCAGAAATATGGGACTTCTTTAGTGCTTCTGTCAATTATTCACATAATCAACCAGTGATTGGAGTTCCTCTATGATTCCGTGTTCAGCAGCAGCACCACTAGTTTCTCCTCAGTCACGAAACTAGTGTTCAACTGCCAGTTCTGGTCGAGGTGGGGGTCACAGTCGTGGTATCCAATTGGTAGGCTTTTAGCATCAATAATGTGGATCTACATAGGGTGGTCGGGAAAGGTCACAGGGCCAAAGTACATGCCAAACATTTTCTATGAGGCAGACCCAACAGTTGCACAATCCCGAACCCTCTACAGTGTGAGGTATGATCCTAGTTGCCTCAATTTTTTCTTCATCACCTTTCAATACAACTAATTCCCATAGTTTCATATTTATTTCTATTGTGGAGAGCCTTGGACTCTGTTTATTTTCTTATGATGATGTATTGACACTGGACACTCTATTGGGGAGAAGAACGGTAGTGTACAACCTTGCAAGGAGTTCCATCTTGAGGACGACAGGTGTTACTTCTTATGTGATCTCTATTTTTTTGGAGATGATGGAATATGATTTCATCCTCGGAATGGAATGGTTATTTCCCTCCTGTAGTTTTTTACTACTATCTTTGTAGGGTGAGTTTCACGTCACGAGAGGGCATACTGTTTTTACACAAGGGAGAATGGGATAACTAGGCATGCTGAGCAGGACCTGAGCCTCAGGGGTTGGGAGAAGTTATAGACCAGATTTCTAGACTATATCTGGATGAAATCAGGACTTCGTAGATGGAATTTCTTCCAGTGCAAGATTTTCAAAGAGGTGTACTTACATAGGACTTTTTAGGTTTTCGTCTGAAGAGAGATGTAGAATTTCCTATTGAGCTCAATCTAGGAGCAACAACATTGTTCATTCCTCTTTAAAGGATGGCTACACCAATGTTACATGAGCTCAAGAAGTAGTTATAGGAGTTATAGGATAAGGGTTTCATCATACCCTTTACATTTCATTGGGTTCCACATCTCCTATTTGCGATGAAGGTGGATGGTACTCTTAGACTTTGTGTGTATTATCATATGTTTAACAAGTTGACGGTCAATAACCGATACCCCTTACTGAGGATTGATGATCACTTAGATCAGCTTAGAGGAGCCCAGGTGTTCTAGAAGATTTAATTGAGATCTGGTTATCATAAATTTCATGTTATACTATCAGATATACCTCTTACTACATTTTGTATTTGGTATGTTCTATATAAATATTTTGTTATGTTGTTCGGTATAACAAACACGCCTATATTTTTCGTGGCACTGATGAACCGAGTGTTACATCCATACTTGGATTCCTTTATGGTAGTCTTCATGGATGATATCTTTCTATACCCTCTTACTCAACATGAACATGACACACATCTTCATATCATTTTGAGTACACTAAGAGAGCAACAGTTATATGCTAAGATCTCAAAATTCCTCTTTTGGATGGACCAAATTAACATCTTGGGTCATGTCATGTCCATGATAAGAGTATCAGTAGAACCAGAGAATGTGAGAGTAGTAGTTTCTTTGGATCATTAAAAGAATGTATTTGAGGTTTGGTGTTTTCTAGGGTAGGATGGATACAATATACATTACATCCGGAACATTTCATGCTTAGCAGTGCCACTGACGGGCCTGACTTAGAATGGTCATAAGTTTTTGTGGAGAAATTATTTTGAGTTAGCCTTTCAGGAGCAGAAAGGGAAGTTTACATCAGCACTGATACTAGTATTTCCAGAGCCGAGAAAGAGCTATATTGTTTACTGTGATGCACCAGACATCGAGCTAGGAATAGTGCTTATGTAGGGGGAATGAGTGATTTTGTACGGGTCTCGGCAATTTAAGCCACATGAGGGGAATTACCCGACGTACGGTCATGATTGGTTGTAGCTTTTCATGCCTATGTTGTTGGAGACATTATATATTGTGATACCATATTTATGGTTTCCACTGATCACAAAATTCTCAAATATAACTTCACTCAGTTTGATCTGAATTTGAGACAATGAAGGTGTGTTGAGTACCTTTAGTATTTTGACCTTGAGCTTGCCAATATGCCTCTGAAATAAAATGCAGTAGCCAATGTGTTGAGAATGAGGACTCAGATACAAGATGTTCAATAGTCTAGTAGTGAGTGGATGCTTATGGCCCTGTTATCTAATATGCATTTGGAGGTGCACGATAGAAAGGGGAATACATTCATTTCTTCTATAGATGTTACCTCTACTCTTCATGATCGAGTGAGAATGAGGAAGATATCATATTTAGAAGGCCTAGTTCTACAGGAATGTGTGTTGGGAGAGGACCCTATTCATGAATGGACCATAGGTGAGAATGAGACCATGAGTTTATGCGTATGGGTTTCAGAAGGCATATATGAGGACCTGATGCAGGATTTACATTCCTCAGTTTGGGAAGTTCATCTTGGTGTCACCAAGATGTGTCAAGATCTTCACTATCGGTATTGGTGGCCAGGTATGAAGAGAGATGTTGTTAGTTTTTTCATGAGGTCTTCAACCTATTAGTAGGCGAAGGCAGAGTATCAGCGACCACTAGGGATTTTGCAGAAGTTACCCATTCACGAGTTGATGTGGAATTATGTCGCAATGGATTTTGTAAAAGATTTGCTGAGGTCGCCATGAGGGAATGATGAAGTATGGGTTGTCATTGATAAACTCACGAAGGGTTCTCACTTTTTTCCTATCAAAGTGATCTTTAGTGTAGATGAGCTGGGAAAACTATACATCTGTGAGATTGTGCGTTAACATGGAGTTCTGCACTCCATCAATTCGGATAGGGATAGATGTTCTACTTCTTGGGTCTGAAAGGTATTACAGATGGATTTGGATACACATGTACTTCTGGGTACGACTTACCACCCCCAAATAGCTATCTAGTCTGAGTGAACGATTCAGGGGCTATAGGATATGCTTCGATCATGAATCCAATATTTTGGAGGTTCTTGGGAGAAGCACATACCTCTTGTGGAGTTTTGAAAAAAAATTACTTTTCAAAAAAATATTCAGATGTCACCTTATTGGGATTTTTACAGTAGGCCATTCCAATCAACCTTATGTGGGATGGAAGCAGGAGAGGTAGTTATGCTGGGACCTCATCTTATTTAGGATACCACAAAACAAATACAGTTGATTCAGAAGAGTATGGATATTGCACTGTCACGATAGAAGTCTTATGTTGATCGATAGATAAGACCTATGACGTTTGAGGTTGGATATTAGGTGTTCCTACTTGTCCCCCGAGGTTGGGACACATGAGTATTAGGAGACATGGTGATATTACACCGATATATGTTGTACCATTTGAGGTTTTGGAGAGAGTCGGGACGGTTGCCTACTGGTTGAAGTTTCCTAAGAGTTAAGATCATATGAATGATTTTTTCCATGTTTCTCTGTTGCGACATTACTTCTTAGACCCATCTCTTTTCCTTCAACCCGAGGAGGTTGAGTTTGAGGGGATGCATTATTCGAGAAGCAACCTATCCGGATTGTTGATCATAGTGAAATGGTTCTTTGTGGCCAGTCATTTCCTCTGGTATGAGTGTTATGGTAGCACATGCGAGTATAGGATGAGACTTGGGAGAGGGAGGCCCATGTACGATCGTAGTGGTTGGAGCTGTGCAATGATTTTTCTTCTACACCAGATTCTTAGAGAAATTTTGGGACAACATTCATTAAGGGGGGATGTTTTTTAGAACCCAAATATAATTTTCATGTATTTTTTTCATTTTTATATGTTTTTCAGAAAAAAAAGTTTCTGAAAATTTCAAGAGTACATTCTGTGTACTTATAAGTAGACATTGTGTACCCGGTAGCCACATGTAGCCATGTTCTGGCCATGTTACGGTCAAGCACATGGCCGTGTAGGGTGACCTGGAGACCGTCTAAAGTGGAGGATAGTTAAAGTAAGTAAATTCCATGTATCCTGGATTAATATGACATGTACTTTCTCTATATTTCATTAAATTGACCAGGGTTTCATCTCATTCACAAAAATACCTTCTTCTTTATTATTCTCATCTTGGATCGTCTGTGGCCAACAATTCTTCTTTGATCCCCTAAATCACTATCCGTTCTCCGAATCAAAATATGTCGGTTTCATTGGAATCACACCTGTGAGTTCTTCCTTCTCCTATAGTATCATCACTTCATTTATCCTCTCCCATTAGATATCATTAGTTGATATTTTTTGACATTTTTGTAGATCTACCTCCTTCTTGATCAATTCAAGGGTCGGTTCCAGAGTATATCGATCATAAAACCTTGAGGTAGGTGGTTTGTTCCATTCTAAAGTTTTTTTTGAGTTATATGTGCAAAAGAGCCTAATACAGTCATTCGGGGTATTGCATGTTTAGGGATTTTAACCCATTTAAAGGATTATATTCCTTGTATGTTTGAATCAAGGTTTCTTATTGTGAATATAGTTAATTCCAATTATATAGATGTGTTTGTTCATGCTTGTTTGATTTATTACCATTTTTTATAGTTTTTATTTTAGGATTTTTGATCCCATTCATATTATTATTAGGATGGAGTGATTATTAATCCGATATATTGTGATATGCCTTATAGATAATTATCCAAGTAGTACATTGAGGTTTACATTGGCTGCTTGTTATCTTTTGTGTATGATTTCATCACATGGGGCTATGGGAACCTGTAGTAGTGAGACCATAGGGGAAATTGGCATTGAGGGAATTCTAGGAGTGTCTAAAATAATTATCACGTTGCAAGACCATAGTGAGTATTAATGTTTATTGATCCCTCAGATGGTCTATAGATATGTTACGATACCACTAGAGGAATTGACATTGAGTGCTTCCTCATAGTGTCTGTAGTTTACCATTAAAAGGATATCAGGGGAATTGACAATGACAGCTTCCTCAGAAAGTCTTCATTATATCATTATTGTAAATTGAACCAAAGAGGTTTGGCTGTGAGAACTACTGAAAGGGTTTCTCGTATTTGTAATTGGTTGGTTAAATTTTCAAATATAAATGGTGTAATTGAAATTGTAGGACTATTTACTATGAGTAATTCCTTGTTTACTGCTTTATTTTACTTTTTTCTTGCCATATATAAATTCATTGACTGTTAGGCATAGATCGTTGGGTGGTTTCCGACAGAGATTTTTCTCACACTCTTTTGGGGACATGCTTTTGGCCCCAAATAGATTATATTTCTACAAGTCTAGATAAGGGAATGAACACTTCTATTTCAGGTACTTGACTGCTATAGAGCATGAGGGCATGGGACCTAGATGAGTCTTTTGATGATGAGGAGTTGTTTACATATTTTTCTAGTAATTTGGTTTATTACTGTAATCCAATGCTGTTAAATTTATTGATACTTCCCTAGATACATGTATCATGAATCATTATTGATATATATATATATATATATATTCAACAGTTGTTTATTCACTTTTAGTCCTCCACTTTTTTTTGTTGTATGGTAATATTAATGCTTCTATTATTGTTATCTGTTTACTTCTATGGATTTACTCGGCCAATGAGGGCATAGTTTCCCCCTATCACACCCAAGGCCCTCGCTTCTACACAACAGCCTCTGGCATTTGGGGAATTTCACTTGAGGACATGTGTCCAACCGGGTATGGGGTACCTATGTTTGGCACCCAGATCTGGGATGTTAAAATAGTGGGACACTACTAAGCCTATTTGTCTCACAACTCATGTACCACTTCAGTGGTTCACATACCATTGTGTAAATTCCGATACAGATAAAGGAAATACAGAAAGTATTCTGGTAGATGAGTCTTTGTAGTTGGCAGTGAGACGGTGAGACATTTCCAATGCTATAACATGGATTAGTTGTTTTGGTTTTATATTTTTTACTGTTCTCTGGGATATTGTTTAACTACTTTTGAGTTGTATCACATTTTATTAATCACTTTTGGTATGAATATATTTCTCATTTTATCCAGCCAATGTTTCTTCTTATTTTCTATACATATATTTCTCTTTATATTTGTCTTGTTGGGAGAAATTTTACCCTCGGGTTGTTCATGATTGTCAGGTATTATTTTCCAGCTTGTGGGGATTGATAATCCCATTCAGGCATGTAAGGGTATTGGTTGGTTGTCTGTCTGGTAGGGTATCAGTTTTAGGTTTGATAGATGAGTTATCTGATAAAAAATAGCTTGTTAAAAAAACATGACAAACTATTATTAATTGTTAAAGTAAAATCTTTGTAGGAAGATGATGGTGATATTGGGGCTCTAATTGCAATTCCATTCATTACTGAAATAACGCGTTTGTAAAATTAAATCTATTAAAAGTTATAAGATTATTTGATCATAGAAGGATGTGAAATGAAACATTTTAGAAAATATAAAAAATCATAGAAATGTTTATTTTTTAAAATAATAGAAGATTTAATTATCTTAATTATTTCTATAATCATTTTATCAATTTTAGAATAACATATAATTAATATTTGTATGTGTACATAAAGTATATCTTCCATTATTAATTAAAGAATGAGGAAACATAGTGTAAGAAACAAAATAAATTGAATAGAAGTCATCCTTGAGGATTATCTCAAGGAAATCTCTATTGAAACTCCCAAAAAATTAGTCATAAATGTTCTAAATGATGTCTCTATAAAAGATTCTTATACTATAGAAAGACATTACAAATATTTTACTATTGTAAAATACTGATTAATATCATGTTTCATGGGAGAAGGTGGGAATTAAAATAAATTTTATTGGAAAAGAAAAAACATTTTATCTTTATTGGGGATATTCCCCAAGAGTTAAATGTATGATATTAGTTAATGTAAACTCATTGGATAATAAAAATGTGTGTTCAATGTAAAAAAACCTACCCAAAAATATTATATGATTATGAATAAGTATATTTTATAAGAGAAAATATTAAAAAAAGTGTCTAAAATAACCAATGAGTCCGTATAACAAGAATCATATTGATAAAACTGAGTCTACACAAGAAATTATAGTTTATCATTTTCTAAAATGACTCTTAAATATACACATCCAAATTGGAAATAAATATTAATATAGGGAAAATCATAAAATAACACTATTCATTACTTATGAATGTGTGTAAGACTAAAATAAATTATAAAAAATATATGATAAATAATTACATATATCACAGTAATATATCATCTTACATGAATAATAATGAGAAAATAATTTAGATTTATTGTTTTAATCGATCCTTAAATAGAGTGAATGTGTTGAGGTAGAATTCATAGCCTCATTACTATAATTGAGGAAATAATAAAGAACCACCTTATTCCTATATTACTTTATATAGTCATCAATAAATAGAATTAAAAAATGATTATTAAGAAGAAAAATTATTTAAATCGATAATAATTCAACTCCTGGATGATATCAACCGTACTAGAGAAATTTAAATTATATTCTCCTTAAAAATTTACAACTAGCTTCCACTTTAGACCAATAGAATTCACAATTAAATATTATAATAAAGAAATTTATATGAAAAAATGATTTTAATACCAACATGAAGAGTAAATATCATCCATATTGAATAACAGAGAGCCTCACTTATGGGGGATCAATCAATGAAGAGTTTGATACGTGCATTTTATCATTTTTTTATTAAATTAAAATTGATAAAATCTCCTATAAATCTAATGTTGAGGTATTATTTTAACTCTAAAAGATCTATTTTTGTTATATTGAATTTTTTTATCATGGATTAGTTACTATATAAATCAATAGTGAAAAATATACCTTATACATTACCTAATGGTACGTGTCCCAAGATATTCATGTTAGTTCATGACACATATTATTTTTATTAAATCATCAATGAATTGAATTTTTAATGGTACCATTTGATAGTATATCATGTGGATATCCTTGATGTATTGATAAAATAAATATTTATTTCTACACCATGCATGGAAAATAGACATAGTATTGACTAACTAAATAGTCATTGAAATTATTTGTATTTGGAGTTATCCTTTTCTCAATAAATTTTATCAAGATATAGTTCTATGTAAAAGTGGGATAACATTTTTCTTTTAGATTATATGGAAAAAATAATTCCATTACATTTATACTAAATGAGTGGGATGATAGTCTTACCATTAAATATATTATAAATAAAGAGGTGGATTGGAAATTAACATTGGTGGTGCATTATGTGTTGACAAGAAATTCAAAGGTGGAGATTTAATTTAAAATTATTTTATGGTTGTATTTATATTAATTTTTGTTAAATGAATTAATATCAAAATATGATAGAGTTGAGTAATATATTGAGAATATAGTTATTAACTCGAGAGATCTTCTAATATAATGAAAACACGAATATTATGATAGAGGTGAAGAGATTATGGTGTTCATTAATTAATATAAAGATGTTTCTTCCTAAAATACATTCATGAATAGATTATAAGTAGTATCCCAATCATTTGAGAATTTTTGAATTGATCCTCATATTCAGAAGAAGTCAATTTTAGTATAGAAGAACTATATTTTGTCATTATAATAATGATTGAAATTAGATAATAAGTGGAGATATCGAAGGATTTTTTTGAATAATTAAAAGCTAGATGACATTGTTACATAATTATCTAAGGATATAATGCATAATGGATAATTTAATTCAGGTTAACGATAAATTGGATAAATTTAATTGTTGGGTTAAGGAAAAGATAAAAGTGAATGTTATGAAACCTATTGAAATACATAGATTTCACAAGGGTTTGAGAATACTAGCCACCCTTATCGGAGGGTAAAATTTGTTATACTTGATCATCGAAATCTATCCATTCATCCTGTGATGGAGATGAAATAGATATGTGATTTCTCATCCAGATCAAAACATTTTTTTCATTGGAAATATGTGGTTGGATTAACCCTGATGATTTGATAGAAATGGGGGTTAAAATTAATTATAATATAATTCATATTAACTTTACCACTCATTTATCTATAACTAAAACTGTCAACAACTCCAATATCTGGAGTTGGGTTCTCACATTCCTTCTAAAGACTTGTGGTCCTTTAGGGTTTCAGACCCAATAAATCTTCAGATCTCACAATGTATGATAATATGGGATTTCTATCTCATCAATCCCTTTTGGGGATAATTTATTTCTACGCCAAGACTCTTAGAATTTATGATTTTTTGATAATCTCTTACATATCCCAATACGAGACTGATTTAAAAACAAAAAAAACTTATGTAAATTACATTTATATGCAAGTGAGGGGTTCTAATTTTTGAATATATATGTATGTAATTGAGTTTATTTATCCATTTTCCATGGGTGGGTAGATGCTTATATGTTTAAGCCATATAACTTGGAACTCCAGGGTTTCTTTTCAATCATAGAGACATTTTATATATTTAGAACATAATTAAGACATTATGTGGAATCCTACATATACTATTTCATTACACTAATAAAAATCATTATTGTTTCTTAACCTAGTTTACTTTAACTTCATACAAGAAATAAATCTATGGGGGTAATGGGGAACGAGATATTTGTTAATATAAATCATGATTGCATCATATGTACCATAGGTATAATAGGAAAGGGATTTGGAAAATATCAATCATGACCTTTGAACATTCCCTGAGGATGATAACCTAATATTGGGGCAGTTATATAATTCAACTGATTAAGGAATACACTCTGAGATTTCTTTTTCTAGTTGGTATTCAGGATGAAAATGATGTGACCACCACAAATACTTAATCCCACACGACGTATACTCCGTGTGGGAAATAAGGGAAAACAAGTAATCAAAATCAGTTAATAGGGATATGAGGGTTATTTGATGAAATAACCCATTGGATACTTGTTATAGAGGCCATGACATAGAATGGGGTATTATATATCCAAGTTATGGTAGATATAAAGGTCATCAAATATCAGTTTGGTGGGGTATTACAAAATGAGACTGTCGTAATATTGGAGGACATAACATATTATTCATATGATCAATAATTCAACACTTAGGTATCCCCAATATTGGTTAATATAACATATTATGCTTCTTATAAAAGAATACATGTTGAGGTTTCCCTGATATCCCCCTGACAATGATATAGCAACCTGATATAACTTCATGATATGTCTTGGTTTTCCTCTTATATTGTATGGTTGTTTTACTATCATGTATGAGGATGCATGGACATGCCCTGCATTTATAGTGGACCCATATATAGAAACGTTCATGATCTATATTGACATGTCTATTGATTTTCAAATATCATGGATGACTTTTCCACATGTGGTCCATATACATGCATAATGTTTCTAAAGGACATCTCATAATCCAGGTTGGTGTACCCTGAGGGTGTCTCATTACATTAGATGACTTTTTTTACTTTCACTTTGACAAATGGGTGACATGATTAGAGGGTTTCATAATATCTGGTTGATAATATCAAAGGAATTTGAGCGACATAGATATTATAAACTTCTATAGAAATATATTTGTGCGATGTGTCTGTAGGACATCACAAGATCTTGATGGGGTGCCCAAATGGATTCCCATGACTTGGGTGGTAGCAAGAGAGGCCATCTCATGATGTTCTTGGAGTGTCCAATGGGATTTGGATGATAAAAATTTTATATCAGGAGCACATCACATTTCTTGGGTGGTAATTACTTTTATAGTCTCATGATCTAGATGGTTCATGCACAGGACATAGGATCATCATAAATGTATTATCAAAATATCCCATTAGTTAATTATTATTTTAGTTTTATTTAATATGTTCCTTAGAATTGTACAATGTTTTTTTAATTTATATTTTTCATGATCCAGCTGATATGTGTGATGTCATTTTCAAAATGAAATTGACACACCATATGTCCTTTTAATGACCTAATATGATCACACTAGGTGCCTACGCTTTAATTGTAAATCATGGTGTATGTTAAATGGATTTATCCATGTGGATGACATTCAAGATCACGTATATTATCACTCAAATATATCTGTTCATTTGATCTCATATGTGAGGTACCATTAACGTAATCTTCTTTTATTTGGTGGGGGGGTTATAGGCCACACTACAAGGGTTATATACCACCTTTTGTGGAATATATCTCACTAATTCGGGATGAAATCAGTAGAGGACTAAGGTGTTACACATTTTCTAAATGTCTCATTATCTTCATTGACTGAAATATTATCCTATCAAAACCCCATTTAGTATATATTAGTGAATTATGGGGTGCTTTATAATTAGGTGGAGATGATAAGAGGCTTTCACAATATTAGGATGACTTGTCCCAGTTGATTATTCGGATCAGGATTCTTTTTGAAAGGCCTTCACATGATCTGAGATTCTATTATGAGACATTATGTGTGACCAAGGTGTCTTGATAGGGGGGCCGTCATGAGATCAGGATGACTTATCAGGGGAGGGGGTGATAAGGTGATTAATAATGTTTTCCAAGTTATAATATCCTCATTCTCATGGAATCATCTTACGCGTCCCTTACAATAATTTCACTTATTTTTAGTTGTTATTTCCTAATTAATTTTATATAAGATGGGGATCTTGTGAGTTGGAACAAATATTTTCACAGAAAACCACTCCTCCCATTGGTGATGTGTTGCATATAAAACAAATTTTATTATAGAAATGGGAGATAATTTTAGTGAAAACCCTTCTATTTTAAATTATATTCTAAGGGGAAGCGCAATAGCACTTTGACATGATCGAATCCCTTCACATTATGAGGATGAAAGGCATGTGGGGTCTTGTATGACAATGTAGACATGTCTCCCCTGAAATGTGGTTTCTTGTGAACGTATTATGATTTATGTGGTATTTTTAACCATAGGAGGTTCCCACAATTTCTGTTTTTAAATTACTTATTTATTTTTCAGTGCCCTTTGAATATGAGGAGTTTCCATGGGCGTTGTTTAATAAAATCCCTCTACCCATCAGTTATGTGTCGTGTGACCAACATGACATCATCCGATGATGCACATGTATTTCACATTATAAATCCTTTGCTTTTTCCTTGGAGCTAGTGGGGGAGGGTATGACTTCCTTAGTATGATTGATCTACATCAAATGATGTGGGTGACATGTTCATGGTTCTCGTGCACATTATGATTTTTATTTTTCAATGGGTTTAATGTGTGTTGTGTACTAAATACTATTAATTTCGTAATATTTATGACCTCAAGGGAATCTCACATTGGGATATTTTCCTCCATACATTCCAATGATTTTTGGATTGTTTGTTAGGATTCTTATGATTGAAACGTTTTTTGAACTAGATGAACTCATTTGGTAGTCATCACATGATCATAAATTATTTGGGATTCCATTAAAAAAGAATGTAGACATTGTCAAAGGGGGTTCATGGGATCTTCCTATAGGTTATTCACTGTTAAGGGAATATTTGCAAAAACTTTTGAAGGTCATGAAATAACATGTACATAAGAGTGTTATGAAATCCATGTGTATTGGAAACCTTCTTATTCTATTTATTTTGTTTGAAAAATAATACACATTTTTAGTTATGTTTCCATTGTTAATTTTATAAAGCACTTTTTGTATGAGTAACCCTCCCACCCCCCACTATAGGTGTGACATCTCTCGACAAAAGGAATTAGTTATAATAAATTTAAAGGCTCTCCTAAGTATTTATCCTTTCCTCCAATTAGTCTCATGGGTAACTATAGGTCTTTCATAAGTTGTTTGATATGTTCCATATGTCCCTATATGTAGTGGATGATAGGGTGGCATTATCATTGCCTACTCATCCTTTAAAGGGTTTTCATCCCTCCTTCGTCACACGACACATTCTAAAAAACTGACTATAATAAAAAATCACATGATCGAGATATGAGAATATTTATTTAGAAGTTCATTGAACGAATTTATCTTATTAGGATCCCATTTTAACCATGAACATATATTTGGTAATTTTTTATCATTGGCCATGGGGATTCACAATTTTTATTGAAGGTTTTAGAAACTATTATTTATTGATCGAATGATAAAATTAATATTATGTGGCTCTCATAACCATGTGTAGGTAATGAGATCGTGAGTCTTATGAGGTTTTATGTGGTCACATGATGTTCTATGGGATTATGTTTTCTATGAGTTTTTTTTGAGCTAGGGGATTCACATTTTTATTATACAACCTTGAATCTCTTCGATGTTTCTCACAATGCATGTTATGTTTCTGAATATTATGTTTTTAATTTGTCTAGATTTTGCTTTCATCTCTTAGATATATGTCTCACACTATTGTTGATATGTAGTACATATTTCATAATACATTTTGCAATACATCAATGAAATAGGAAAAGGAAACGATTTTAGTTTAGGATGATATTATTTTATGTTTGGTGTCACTTTCCACCAAGTAATTATGTCATTGAAGACGGGTCTTCTAGTCCTTATTCAAGGGAAGCATGGGGAATATCCCCTTTTAGATTATATACCCATATATGGGTATAATATTAAAAATGGAAGACCTATTTATCCCCAAAAATCATCATTCATACCCTCCTCATAGGTTTGGAAAACCCAAATCAATATTTGGATGAAAAATTCTCATGTGAGTATTTTGTTGCGGAGGGATAGTGTATGAATGAGTATTTAATGACATGAAATCCCAAGTAATTTTATTGGAATAATCATAGACCTGATTGAGAAGTACATATGTAATGGTTGATAATTCAGAAGTCCTGCTCCTACTATAATTGTAGGTGGGTTCCCAAATAGGACTTCTGATTTGGGGGAAGCTGCGGGATTGATTGTTTCTGGACCTTCTATGTGCAATAAAGTTCTTCTAAATTCACTTAGGAGAAAAATAAAATAATTATTTACGTGTCTATCTAAATATCATAGTCATTTTACAATTGAATCATGGTTTTGAAAATGAACCATTTTAGTCCATGGAGTCCAGACACCATCATGTTCCACCTCATTAATTGTGAGGTGAGTGTCAGCCTTTGGGATGTTAAGTAGATATGCAGTCCACCCATATTGGTTGGGGATCAAGATTATTGTTTTTGACATCATCTATTTTGGATAATGATGAGATGACCATTCGCCTAACCAGAGAGCTGATTGGGTTTGCTGAAAAGGCCCTTCTGATAGAGCCACCTCCTAGAGAAGATATCGCATTCAATAAATGGTTGAGTTACTTCATCCTGAATGTATGTTATATGGTGAATGTTGGGAATCAAAATGTCTATCCTTCAATGGACTCTAAGAGTTTAGAGAAACCTTACTGGGAAATGGTTGATGAATGAAAAATTCAATTTTTTGGGATGGAAGGTCATTTCTGTTGTTGACTGGACCATTCATTTGGCATGATTCCTATCAATGTACCTGAGTGGGTACTTACTCTCTGTAATGGATAAGTGTGGGGTTATAACATACACATTTTTAATGTAAACCTATATTGAAGGAGGGAATAGTGTTGAGTTATCCATCCCTATATTGGGACATATTTATTGGTTTTTCTAATCATTTATATTGGAAAGGCCCCTAAAATAATCTCATGACACTTTTATGAGTTATGGAGTTGGATGGTGGCTCATTTGGGAGGTTATGAGTTCCCAAATATCTAGATAATAACCAATTTTTATTTCAAAGAATTTTTATAGTGTTTCACCTTGGTATATCCCAAAAAAATGAAGGATTGGTAGGTCAAGGACATCATGATTCGTCCTAACTATTTCCCCTTCAATACCTATTATCCATTTATTAGGGATGATATGGCTGATAAAAGTGATGAAAGTGTTAAGGGTAGAGCTTATATACTCTACATTCAGAAGGGATTCCTTTCAAACCATATAGATGGGGACCTTCTCTATGAATGATATTCACCCTTCTAGTTTATCTATTTGTTCTTGTGCATCAAGTTGAGATTTCATATCCCCATTTCTATTCGATATATGGAGAATATTAAGGTGGATCACCAATTTTGTCTGATGTTTAATATGTATCATTGAATTTCTAATAAAATCTTCACTCCTCAACATGAAGAAATTGTTTTTTCCCGATATTTTTATGAGGTTTGGAATTGTTCATATTCTTGTGGTAAAATATCTAAATTGGTATGCAGTGCTTCACTATTACATTCCAATGCTGTGGAAAATCCAATTCCAAAATAAAATATATATTTGATAGGACTAACTATCAATGAATAACCTCATAAAAAAGTAATCAATTTAACAAAACCTTTGATATCAGTAGAAGCTCCATCTAATAATTCTAAAAAGATAACGGTTATAGAGAGTGATTCCATGTAATTGTAATTATTTCTAGTCATATCGAGACAACACAAGACGTGGAGAGTACAATACATATAGGCGACTCCCTAGGGAAATTTTTTTTAAGATAATTTCTTTTTGGAAGACTTTAATTTCATCACGTACCCTATGTGAATCACATTCAATGACCATCATGATGATGTTAGGGACTTCATAAAAGATATCACCACATTGTTGGAAATAGTCAAAGGGTTGGTTTTATATTCACCTATTGAACAAAAAATGGTGTCTCAGGGTGTGATAAAAATGGACATGGATGAACATGTCTATAACATTATAGAGGAAGTTGAATGTATGAACTTAATTGTATTTTTATAGGATCATGGTTATATTCCAACAATACATATGACTATTTTATACATTATGATTCTATAGAGTACAAGCCAAACCTTCCACCCCCAAAGTATTCTCTGTTTGGTATGGTCGTTGGATATGGATTTTCCATTGATTGGTGGATAGATGTCGAGGGGTTCCCAGGTAATGTTTCCCAGATGATTGTGGTGATTTGCACTTCAAGAGCACTGACCTCATCTTTTGCAACTTCTAGTGATCATTCTGTAAATGTGATGGGGAAAAGGAGGCACTATGATATTTGAAAATTTTCTCCTACCGAATTCACAAGTGATTTTAAAGCATTATAGTTTCTTTTAACTAGAATATTTAATCTACACATCCTAACTTTTTAGAAATTTATAGCTCCCTAATTAAATTTCATAAAGGATCAGGTATCTTTTAATGAGGTTAGAGTCAAGTATTTGGTTTCTTTAGAAAACTAATTGCTATCAATTCTAGTTTATCAGGATGTAGAGATCGATTTGGGGGTGACATCGTCACACACAATTCATCATATAGATATCATTGCATTTTATGTGATTGATTTTGGATGGTGGATCACAATTTTGGAGGATACTAATATAGGTAGCTACTCTACTACTATGTTATCCTTCATAGAGGAGAGTTTTGGTTAAGGTGAATAAATCTAAACAACCGTACATTTTTTCCCTTATCTTTATATCACAAGAAATTTTATTTTGTTCTTGAATCTCTTAAGGGTAGTGAGAAAAAAAATATTTGGGTAAATACTCAGACGAGCCATGAAAACATCCCTCATAAAAGGGTTCCATATCATTACCTAAGAATGTTTCTGGGGAAATGGACAACAACATCGAAGCAAAAAATAAAGGTATTTTTCAATAATTTCCCATATCTATTGGTTTCTTGGTGATAATTTATCATTTATCCATTAGATTGAAACTCATGTTCGCCTTTTTGTAGTTTCTTCACAATGAATATAGGAGGTTTCATGTCCTTCTCTCTTTGGTGTTATTTAGACAATGTAGACTGTTGTAGATACCAACTGTCATCCTTCACCATTTAATACCATGTACATTAATCATTATATAAGAAAACTATCCAAGGAATAGGTTACCATTAAGAGAATGGGATTGGATCAAGGACAATGGACTGTATCATTTTACTAGTCGAAGTGGTGATAAATGTGGAGGAAGATATGTATCCTACTTTTGGAGACCTCACTAAAATGGATGACAGACCTTCTGAGTATCTTGTAGTTTATGTTTACCACCCAAAGTTATGAGGGTTATAAATTACCAACCTTCATACCAAGGTGAAGGAGGTGGTGTCTCTATGAATTAATAATAGGTCCCTTGAATTGTGGGTGGTAGATGTTGAAGCATCTTATTAATATAAGAAATGTTAGGATGAATCATTAACTGAGGCTTCCAAGTGTCCGGTGGAGATGAAAACTCACCAAGATATGGTTAGGGCCTACAAGATTAAGATTGACTGTTTCCTATATGTAATTTAAAATATTCATGTAAAACAATCCTAGATTCTTCATGTAGTTATTATATTAGAGAAAAAATGATGGATCTATAGGGGCATAAAAATATTGTAGAGAAAACCAAGATTGATGACGTTTCTCGAGAAGGGGAGTTGCAAAAAATTGCAGAGTTTGATATTGAATCTTTTGAAAAGTTATGAAAATAAATTAGCAATATGGTCCATAACCTTACATAGATCATTGAAATATATGAGAAGAATGTGTGATGGAATTGAAATTTTTGAAATATTTCATATCTTGAATAATCAATAGAGAGACTCTGATATGATAATATTACTCCTACTATATTATATCTATGAATGGTTATTCTGTTATTTATTAAATTTTTTATTTTATTTTCCATTCATGAAGTGCAAGACATTTCATCAACTTGATGTTGTATGAATCATCAATAATAACCATCATTTTCATAATATCGAGTAATCTTAAATGCATGATTACTAGATGGGATAATTTGGGTATAATGTATTTCCCATGGGGAGGATTCTCTATCTATTTCTGAAGTTGAAAGACTAGGTGAAGGTATATTTACTTTTCCTATGGAAATATTTAGGACTGCACAATCATTGTAACCTTTCAATTCTTTCACAATAAATCAATATTGTGATGTAATTTAGGGTATTTTAGATAATAGCTTCCATCACAATCGTTAAGGTTATTTTAGCATGAAACATGTATCTCCTTAGTTTATTGTATTCTATCTAGGAAATTATTTTGATTTTTTAGGTGGTCTCATCTTAGGTCTTCTATTTCATTAGTTTATGGTCTTTTATCATATACCTTATATCACATTAGTTTCTAGTCTTTTCCTAAGAGATTCTACAGTTTCCTTTATAATAATTTAGTTTATACCATATATTGATTAAGTTTATCGTATTTTAGCATAGAGCATCGATTTATTTTGTTTAGGGTTTTTATCCCAGATCATATCGTTCATTAGTTTATTGTATTTAACTCATACTTTCAATTTATGCATATGGGAATTTATAACAAGGATAACCCATGACCCCAACAGTTCTATGTCATTCCATGTGGTTTCTAGGGATAATTAAGATAATAGAACCATTAATTAAATTATGATATTATTTTTTTGTTAGGTCACAACCCTTGTGTATTGATATTATGGTAAAACAAAATCATCACCACAATTTTCCAATGGCCATGCAAGATTATCATGGTGATATTGGTTTAGGGAGAAATACATGGTCTATAGGGTCCACCCTAAGATTTTGAATTTGGATGATGTATTTCACAACTAAAATGATTTATTTAATGAGTATAGGATATGGATGTCATCCTAAGGATGATCCATATCACCTTGAATTCCACAACGGTCTTACCAGGGCTCATAATGTTTGCTGTTCTAGTCTTGCAAATAGGGGATTCCTCTAGATGGTATTCCAAATCTATTATGTATCTATATTATGGTAAAACATAGGTTTCGAAACCCCTATAGAGAGATCAAGGATAATTTTTATATCCTCAATGTCCAACAATAAAGTTTGGTATGTCAGGGAATGATATCCATAAAGTGTTCGGGAACCATTAGGGAGTTCAACACATAATTATGAAGATCGATCCCTACATCATGTGGTTTTCAATCATGCGGTCTGGACTATAATAAGGTTAGAGATTTGGGTGAAACATTATATTTTTTAGAAAGGGTATAATACATGGTTACATAACATCACAAATGTTGAATCCACCTATATATCCAGGTATGGGGATTTTAAATCATGGTTCAAAGTCCTAAATTTATAAATATGGAATTGGAAGAAAATATTTGGAATGGAAAACAACATATTGAGTTTGTGAGTTCTTCCAAAATGATGTTAGGGATCACATGGATTAGAATTATCTTTTATAGTGTCAAGCATTAGGTTGAATAACATTAGCACATATACAAGCCACATTGACATACATGCATAGTAAAAAAGGGGTCCCTTGAACTCATGTGCCCATTTTCGAGGCCCTGAAAGATTTATGATGAGTTGAGATGCTCTAATATGGAATTGTGATTTGTGGAAATTGAAATATCAATGATGGGTTCAAAAGTCCATAAAGATGTGTTGTTTCCAAGTGAAAATGTACCCACAGAGTGGAGATGTAAAAAATAAATACTCTAACCTTTTTCCTAAGAATTGGAACCCACTGATCATATATTGGGGGTTTTTAAAGACATAAAATAGATAATATGAGAGTAATTGATTATTTATTTATTAAAAGTTTCCCCCAAGTCTATGGAAATGATGAGTTTACCGAGTGATGTCTTGAATTTTTCTCAACCTCCCTTTTTGGGTTTTTATCCTGAATTGTTTTCCTTCTATATTTTTTTATGTTCTTCTAATTTGTAACACGAAAGGATTGAGGTTATGGTCATATAGATTTCTAAAATATATATGAATTTAAAATTTATGGTGCACATTTATTTGAGATGTGTGAGATGTAACAAAATATCCTAATTAGGATACCCAATGTTAAGATCTCTCTAACATTTATTTGAGAAGGATATAAAATTGATTAAAATCACGGCTCAAGGTTATCAGGTCCTGAGTAATTAAATGAGACAATCATCCCTAGGATGGCCCCAAATACCCTTAGGTGTTGAGTTCTTCCGTAGTTATGTTAGTATTCAAAGGTTTAAAAATCCGTTTTTATAGTGCAATGGTGTATTTCATTAGTAGGTCGAAGCCCTTATGAAATGACAACAATAAAAATTAGAGAGATATATATTTCTGGTTATAAGGATCACAAAAGGCTTATAGAAACCCATGGTTCTCCATACATGATGTTTGATTAATGAAATTTCGTTCATAAAAGTTGGTGGAATAATGCCGTACTCTGGTTTACATGGGTAAGACTAATGTGGTCTTTATAGATGATAGTGGGTGATGGCTTGCACATTTAAATGTCATGTTGTGATGAAATTTATTTTTTGTGATATTTTAATATAATATGACCATGAGATTTTCAATTTATTATAATTTCATGTAGTAAGGACCTGGGAACTAACAAGAAAACTTATGCAAGATATATTATAAGTGAAAGAAAATTATTTTCAAATCTGCCTCATACATAAGAAAAAATGATCATATATGATGTGACCATTGCGCATTTGGGGGTGAATTTCATTCCATGGTTGTTGCATCTAGACCCATGAGTTGGGATCCAATGGTCACTATATATATTGTGACATGGGGAATCATGCGACGGGTAGTTATTAAATGGGAGGCTCTCGACATAGGTCTAACCCTTATGCAGTGGAGGACATTATTCTAGTGTATTGTTGTAGATAGACCCATTATTCGATATTTAAGTATCACTACATTTCTTATGGTGATAGGATTCAAGCCACATTTAGTTCTTAATAAATAATCCAGTTGAAGGCCATGTTATGGGGACGGCATCTCCACAACATTAAAAGAAGATATTGTAGCTACTACTAAGAATGGTTGAACTAGGCATCACTACACAACCCATGGTAATATATTCCAATACAAACATAGTACTTGGGAAAGATCCTAGAAAATATCTGACTCGTATGATGAGAGGGGGAATTTTATGATAAATTTTTGTGACTTGACCCAATTTAGGAGATTCAATAATCACTTCATATTATATGGTTATAGGAAACAATTCACACGATGTTTTTGAATAATATATCTAGTGGGAGTCCAACACCAAATATAGAATCACTCTCAAGTGAGGCCCATAGAAATGTGAACTTTTATGTCATGAAAAGAAAATCAACCTTGTAGTTTAACATCATGCAGTCAGGAATATGGAACCTAATAACCCTATTATGAGCTCATATTCCATGTTTGTGAAGATAATTCTGTAGAAAAAATTCAAATTACAATTGAACTACCCTCGGTTGGATAAATAAAGAATTGGGCTGGTTCCTCAAGATATAGAGTCAAATTGAGAAAGGAGAAAGAAATTTTGTATGATGTGGTTGGTGAACCACGATATAAGATAATTTAATCCATATATATGCCATTAAAATGAGAATAAAATGACTCATCATTCTTGGAACCTATGAAAATTAATTTCTTGGATAAAGAAAATCATCAGTGTTGTTTAACGACTTGTAGTGAGGTCATGGATGACTTAATTTGAATGAAGAGGAATACAATGGTTGGGCCCATGAATAGGGGTTTGGGCATCACTACGTATCATGTTATAGAAGGAATAAATCCATAAATAGTTCTTGTATTTAAATATTCCCCAATGTACTTAACTCTCACAAATGGTTGGGGGAATTCCTTACTTCTTTTGTACATATGTTGATCATGGGGGGTTAATCGTTGGTGAGAAAAACCGTTCCATGTAAATTAGTATTATACAGTGATGACATACTCTATATAATTTAAAGTTATAGAGTAAAGACCTATTCGATATAATTTTACATCATGTGGTTAAGAAAAGAGACTTTTTTAGTTTAAAAGCATGCATCCAGGATGAGAAATTTTTTTTGGTTTAATTACATGCTTCAATGACATCGTTGTGCATTTTAACATCATACAATGATGAAAAAATTCTTATAGTTTAAATTCTGGTGGTTATGATGTTTTCAATAGTGTTTAATTCCAAGTGATCAAGAAGTATTTGGTATAGTATGACATTATTTTTTTGGATGAATCTTTCTAGTTTAACATCATGTGACTAGTATATTATCCATAAAGTTTATCATCATGTGTACATGACATATTTTTGAATTATTACATCATTAATCCATGACGTGCTCTTTATAAATCAATTTCATGTGGTCATGATGTATCATCCTATTTTAACATAATTTATCCATGATAATCAATGTTTGATAGAATATATAAAAGTTATTTCTCAAGAGACCTCAAATTTTTGGGTGGTGTGACATGTTCTCCATTCATTGGGACCAGTGAGTAGGATACATTTGATAGGATTTATGTATGATATATGTCCCTTCCCATTTGTGTTCTATCTTTTGAGGATTCCTCTATCGTATCATTATGGTTCTAGGGACCAACACCAGTTCTTCTTAAATGAATTAATGGAGGTGGACCATTCTATTAAAGCCCAAGTTGATCAAATTATGCTAGACCACTAATTTTTGCAATGTATGCACTCTCTTCCAATCATACTTCTCTAGCTCATCTAGATACTTCTTTGTTTGATCATCATCTAAGAGTTATTTTAAAATTAATATTAAGAGTAATGGTAGATGGACTTCTATAAGAAATACTTCTTTGATTATGTTCACCAAAGAATATGGAGTGGCTTGTGTAACAGTATGTGTGGTTGTACGATTTGACCAAAAACAACAGTGGAGCTTGTTTTGCTAATAATTATCATTCATGGTAACAATTTTAGGGAGAATATTAAATAGAATATTTTTGGAGGCCTTTATTTTCAATTTTCCACTACATGATAGTGGGGAGAGTTTTTGGAAATGATGTTGTACTCTTAGTATAATTTAGTCCACCCTAAAGAATAGAAAATGTTTCCTTTTCCTATCAATATTGTCCAAGGGTCTCTGAACTCGGTGAAGATATGATACACTATGGATTTGAATATATTATTCTATGTAACTTCCTTGATATTTATTGTCTTATCCCATTTGGGGAAGAATTTTTTAGATGTAAGGATATACATAACTTTCTTATCTATGTCTAGGGGACATTCCCTACAACATCCATTACCAACCCAAAATGGTGAAAGGAATATTTAGTTGTATGCTATAATTTTTTTGGATTTTGGATGATGTTATCATAGATTTAGAATGTATGATATTTTCTAGTAAATTAATCACATTCTTGTATCATGGTTGGATAGAAGTTACCTAGATTAATGTATTGCTGGTAGCACAAGGTCCCAGACTGATAAATGTCACATGATCCATTATGGGATTATTGACTGACAGCTAGAATCTTTTTTTATTATATAAATATTAAGAGGATTCCATCAAAACCACTATTATAGATGGATTATTAGACATTTGGTCTATCCAACTGGGTAAGGTGTGTTGAAAAAAATTGAATTTGTTCCCTTATTTCTCAGTCTATTAGGAGAGTCCCCTTTTAGAGAAAACCAATTATGAAATCCATTAATCTGGGGGAGAATATCATCTCATCTCACCCATGGGTGGTGTGGAACATATTTAATCCATTAAAATAAATGATGATGATTGATGCCATTATTAATTGTAGTGTTATTCAAAAGACTACATCCTTTTAATCATAGCCAGATGTGATAGTTTTGGAATTAGCCATTGTGTCGTCATAAGTATTCTATAACCAGGAATATGATGAAACATTGGATCAAAAGGGATTTATTCCATTAGTCTGCTCGTGTAGCTAGTGAGTGGGGTAACATTTTCCTTTTTGATGGAATATTAACTATTGATCTTGTTTTATCTTTAATGGACCTTACATTACATGTAGAAATTAATTAAACTTTTATAAATATTTATTAAATAACATAACAAAAACCACACCAAGACAAAATAGTTTTAGTTAATTTATAAATAGGGAATCATGAAAAACTGGTTCATAAAACATCAATATTGTCTCTCTATAATTTCTTCAAAACAAGATTCATTTTTGACATATATTACATAATACTCTTCTTCAGGACCTATAGAAACAAAATATATTTAAGGGTGATCTCAAATGATTAGTAAGGGTAATCAAGGGAAATATCAATCATATCATAATCACTAGAACATAACATTTCAAAATTTTCTCCTGCATATAACATATCAGAATATCATGTCATTGGATAAATCATAAAAGGGAAATGTAATTCCATTAGTGATAACATAAGGAATAAAAATTCGTGACATACAAACAATAGAATATAAAATAATTTCATATTATTCTAGGCTCATTGCAAATACCATCATAGCAGGAAAATTCCATTATTGAACAGAGGTCACTCCTCATTCCAGCTGTGTATTACTGAACGATATTTACTTGTCGTTCTAGTCATGTATAACTCATGAGATATAAATCATTACCCAATTCATTATACGGAGATATATGTCCCAACCATCTAATAATTAAATCATTCTTAAGTGATCCACATAAACATAAAAAAATTCACCATAGCATAACCTGTGAAATTAAATGGGTTTCTTAAAAATAATTGCTTCAAAATTGATATAAAACAAATGGATAATATTGATTCATAAACACAATTAAATCATAGTAATAACAGGGATATAAATATAACCGTATTTAAAGAGTTTCAACATAGATGGAAAATAATTTTGAGAAAACAAATTATATTAATTACTGAGGAAAATATCCTTTATTCATCATAAATGTTTTCCTTCCACAAAATGACATACAATTTTAGAAGAAATAATTGTATGTAAAAATGACTTAGTAATCTTGTAGGAGAACCCTCTAGTTAATAAGGCCTTATTAAAGTGCAAAAATATTTTTATTCCATACATGTTAAAAAAATTCATCTCGTACTTTTTCTAAAAAATAAAAAAGTACATGGTATCGAAAATGATAAAGGATTCCATTCATATCATTTAGTAATAATTTATCAATATGTAAAATTTAATTTAAACAATTATAAAATAATTTAAATAATATTTGTAAATGAAAATTTATGAAACATGGGTGTGGATGTTAAATATACCACAGTAAATACTTACAAATAAACAATCTTAGAAAAAAAACGAGATTTCAAAAATTATCCCATACCTTAGGTCCGATATGATTTGTATGTATCTAGAACTATTTTATAATGATTTAAATAATTTTAATAATTTATTATAGAATCATAATAATTTTTATTATAACATTAATGATCAAATATTAATATGTTGGTTAGAAACATTTCATTGTTACTCTTTATTCGGTTATTAACTCCATTTTGTTCTTATTCTTGATTTGATAGATAAGTTATTATCCCTATTTTTAGTTGATAGTTATAAAATTTAAATCATGATATTAGTATACTATTTATTATATTTATTCATTTAATTAATTTATATTATCATTCCTTAATGAATATTATATAGAACGAATCCTAACACACCATTGAGACCACATGTCGTACGTACGCAAGTGCGACGATATCGTCTCCATATTTGATGAATGGTATTGAAATGGCTGGTTTATAGTATCTCTAAATAAAAATAATTTTATATCAATCATATATATATATATATATATATTAATTTCATCATTATAACCATCAATGTAATGTGGTGGTGATAATCATATTACACAACGGCGTGGAGACGATAAGTCGTACATACGCACATGTGATGATTTCATTTTTCATAGGATGGATAGAGTTTGGAAATGGTTTTATCATATTTATAATAACATATAAGTATGTGAGTGATACTGAATTTATTTATTTATAATTAAACAATTAATTAAAAGGATGTTTACGAAAAATGATTTTTGAATGAATCGATAAAATATATTACATGTTCTTAGATGTGCCTCCTCTAAATCTCCTCTTAGTTAAATAGATTTGGTCATTTAATATGACTAGATCATCTAGAATGTATATAGTTAATTTAAAAGGTGAAAATTTTAAGGGATTTCCAATCCTGAAACCTCATTATGATGTGAATAAGTGATAAATAAGGGTCCCTTCGGTAATTGAGGAGAGGGTACTTATTATAAACTCAATAATTAATAAATTTTATTAAAATAAAAAACTACCCAAAAACCTCCATAATCTACCATTCGAAGATGATCTTATATAGGGGTGTGATATCATCATCCAATAAATTTTGAACAAGATAATTTTTCAATTTAAACCATATCATTTTACTTGACACTTAGTTATTATATTTAATTGTAATTGTATTAATAAGATTCTAAGTATTTAATGGTTATAGATATTTACTTACATGATGTTAGTTTACCATAAATGGATATTTTATGAAATTTTAGATCTTATAATTATCAATTTTTAATTTTTATACATTTTTATAATTTTAAAATAATCTAGTAAATGTTATTTTCATAAAATATCAATAATGTCCATTATAAACCTCTTCCTTGATTTGACATTAAAAAAATCTACAAGGGATATAAATTCGAAAAATATATATTCAATGCACATAAAACATGTAATATTCCCCTAGATATTTTATGTAGAACATTATTTACGTCATATTATATTTATTCTAATGTTATTAATACAATTTATTTTCTATTTCCATTAATTAAAAAACATTTATGTCACTATTGTGTCATCATTAATGGTAATTATAAAATCCCAAAAAAATTATAAATAAATTCTATGATGTAGGTAATTATATTATATTTCGAGAGACTATCAATAGTCAATATTATCTCCTAGTTGTCCATATTTTAAAATTAATATACTTATATAAAATGATATACTGATATTTTTTCACTTTCATTAGTTTTTATTTCATTCATGCAATATTTTAGGTAAGTGGCAATAAAGTGATTCCATTTAGAATAATAGATGATAAGGGTAAAATTTATTTATCAAATAATATTTTTACAGGTGTTATGGTAATTTTATAATAATATGTTTACCCTTAATTACCTTATTTACCTTTAACCATGGTAATAAAAATAATTACCAATGTTACTGTTAATAATACCGAAAAATAAAAGTATCCTATTAACATAATTTGGAAAAAAAGATTCCAAATCCAAAATCCATTTTAAAAAATTCAAAAATAAAAAATTTATGTAATTAAATTGAAACTAATCCCGTTGGGGAAATGAGAAAATGGGTTCTAAAAGTTAAAAAGTTGTGAATAGATTGAAATGTTTTAATCTATAAATTCACTTTAAAATTAATTATAATGACATAAATTAAATTTAATTATTAAAAAATATCTTTTTTATCCAATAAAACCTTCTAAAATTATATTTTGACCATATAAATTATCTCAATGAAAAAAGTTGTTTTTAATTAAATTAATTCAATTTTTTACTATTCAATATGACATGAAAATTATCAAAATAATTTAAAAATAAATTTTTATATCCCACTTCCTAATAAGATGATAATGTCTTTATATAAAAACTATTAATGTGTTAGAATCTTAATTGAAAATGGGTTTTCTATTCAAAGGTGTAAAAGAAACATTTACAAAAAAGGTTTTCATACATCAAATTGGGTTTTATTCATTCCCTATAACTAAAATATCTTTTGGGATGAATATAAAAGTTATTTAATTAAGTATATTATAAATATATATCTCAATAATATCATTAATGAAATTAATTTGATCAGAAATAAAAATATCTAATTGATTTATATTTTTCATAATCAATTGATAGACATTGAATTCATAATGCATTTTCATAATTTAGTAATAATTATTCCCCCTAACCTAATAGCTAGGCTATAACTATAATTTAATAATAATGGAATATCTAATTCCATTTAAACTCAATAATTCATACAATGATTGATGCTGAAGAATAAAAATTATTTAAAGAAAATATTTCATAAAAACATATGGGTGTTACATTCTACCCCCTTAAACTAAATTTCTCCCTCGAAATTCGTTACTTGGAAACAAATAGACGAGGATACATCTCCATAATCATATCATCAAGTTCCTATTTTTCTTCTTCAAATTGTTTTTTCCTCCATAAAAATCTTACCAAGCAAGAGGTCTTGCTACGTATATCTTTTCTACTACGATCCAAAATTTCAATCGGTTTTTCTTTATAAGAATTTTCTTGATCCAATGTCATGACTTATGAACATAGATCATGAGAAGAACCATGTATTTACATTCATAGAAGAGATTAAATGAAACTATCAGGAACTTTAATGATATTTTTAGGAATTTCCAATAACTAAGATACCTTCCCAACACAATCCAAAATTTCAAATGGACTGATATAACTAGGGATCAACTTTCCCTGCTTTCAAAATCTCACTATTTTCTTCCAATGAGATATTCACAGAAACCCCTTATCACCCACATCAAACTCTTGGTATTTTCATTGGTTGTCACCATACCTTTTTTATCGGCTGGGAGCTTCTCTTATGTGTTGTTGAATTGATCTGATCGTCTCTCCTGTTTCATCAACTAGATCAGGTCCTAATAGCTTTCATCCCCCAATTTCATCCTAGCATGTTGGAGTTTTGCACATATTTCCATAGATGTATTCATAAAGATCCATATGAATACAGGATTTAACACTATTATTGTATGAAAATTCCACCATAGCTATGTGTTGATCGCAACAAACATTGAAATCTAAAGAGAATGATATCAACATATCTTCTAGTGTTTGAATTGTCCTATCAGACTAACTATCTATCTAAGGATGATATGTAGTAATGAAACATAACTCTATATCCATAGCCCACTGAACAAATTTCTAGATCATCAAGGTAAACCATGGATCTCGATCAGATATAATGGAAAGTGGTACTTCGAGGAATCTTACTACTTCTTATACATATATCCAGGCATGTTGATCAAGATAGAAATGCTATCTAATAGAAATTAATTGTGATGGCTATGTAAGGTGGTCAACTATAACCCATATAGCATTATTATCTTTGGATGTTTTGGTATTTCTGATGACAAATTCCATAGTGATGAGTTCCCATTTCGATTATGGTGTAGGTAATGTTGTAACATCTCCTTAGACTTTTGTCTCTCAGCCTTAACTTGGTGATAAGCCTTGTATAAAGTGACATATTCTATGACATATCTTTTAATTCCATCCCACCAAAAGTACTATTTCAGTTCCCTATAAATCATTGTGCTTCTATGTTGAATTAAAAATAAATAACTATGAGACTCTTCCAATGTCTCCTTTTTTAATTTTGGTAAGGTTTGAATACAACCTTAGTTCCTGATCCTCATAATTTCAACCCAATAATGGTTGAATTTAGTAACATTTTTCACCTTCTTTGGAAAATCTAATTCTTCCTTCTATGCCTCCTTAATCGTAACTTCTATATATGGATGAACATTAATTTGACAAATATAATATTTCTCCCCTTAAATTAAAATTTCAATATCCATCCTTTGAAAAACCCAAAATAATGGATTTTTCGTGATCCTCATCATGGATAATCATTCATGTTATTTTTGAGTCAAAGCACCAAGCACCCTGTTTATGTTCCCTGGGTGATAATTTATTTATCAGTTGTAATATTTAGTCAACTAAAACCATCTTCTTTCTCACATATTCACCCCATTTTGTTTGAAAATATATATTAAGATTTATTTATTAGTATAAATATCACACCTTTCACAATAATGATAATTCATCCATATCATTAATGAAAACATTACCCCAGTTAACTCCAAATCATGTGTTGGTAAATTTTCTCATTAATTTTCAACTATTGTGAGGAATAATCTATAGTGACCCAGCCTTTTCTTACATTACTATTACATCATTTCAAAGATAAACAACATAATAGTATTACAAATAGAGGATCTATAGATTTAGTGTCTTGGGAAAACTAGGACCATATATAACAAATACAACATCAAGCATAAACATTCATTTAATTTCTTCTTTTATAGCTTCTTATTGGAACTTTTCCTCTCCTTAGTACATATATCCACATGAGGATATACATCAAAAGGGGTAAAATAAAAGCCCAGTAAGAGGATAGATAATAAAAATATATCATGGGGTGAGCATAATCCTAACATAGGCAAAAGATCATGAACATGAGAGGAGCATAAATTATAAACTTGAAATGTGGCAATGCATAAAAATGAAACATCATGTCATAGTGGTTAACTACCACACATACTTGTGAAACAATATAGAATCTTTTTCAAAAATCATTTCACATTTACTCATGAGATTAATCACTTTAACCAATGCATTGGAGTGCTATATAATTCCGGGCGCACCCGTCACATTTAAACATTCATATTGCACTATATAATTCCGGGTTCACTCATCACATCATAACATTATCATTTATCATGCATGACACAATGAACATATAACATAAATTAACATAAATAACCCATGAAAATTAATGGTTTTCATCTCATAAGAACACATTCATAAACTTTTGATTCCCAAAATAAAGAGGGAACAACATACTTGATACAAGAACCATCAACCTTGAATGAGAGGTAAAACTTGAGTTCTTAAGAGAAGAGTTATTTCAGAAAACATTTGGATTGACATAAACATCATTAGAAAACAATTATATTCCATAGAAGTAAAGAAAATGATTAAAAAATGTTCTCTAGGGAGTGACCATATCAAAATGAAGTGAAATAGGTTGAACTCGAAGGAAGAAAATTGGGTTCGAGATTTCCCCTTACCTTGTACCCGAATGCCTAATTCTCTTTAATGTCCTGTATAATGATATTATATTCATTAATTAGAAATTCCAGAAAATTTTATACATTAATAGGGTTCATTATGGTTTCATTATGTCATACTATGTTCCTTTGGATGACTTATTGAGTTTAAAAGCATTGTTTGGGGATGTTCGTTTTTTTGGTTTTCTTGAGTGGTTCACTTGTATTCTTAAATTGAAGTTTTGGTAGAACATGGGTAAACATACAGAAATGAAATTACTTGACATTAATGATATTTCAGGAGCTTTAATGATTTTATAATGAATTACATTAGATCCATGTGGATGAATCATTAGATAAGAACTAAATGATGATTATTTGGGTTAATTTGAGCGGTTTTTGGATCACAATGAACTTGTTTTAACTTTTCACTTAGTAATATGGAAATAGGTTATCTCTAGAACATAAAATAGAACATTATACATATAAAAAATTCTTTTTCAACCATAAAAATGGTTTCATGACCAGATCTGAAGGTATAAGTGGAAGAAGAGAGCATGTCATTTTTGAAGGTGATAAATTAACACCTCCTGAACAGCGTTCTCTTTAATAAAATAAAAGGAAGAGGGAAAGGGTGTGGGATGATATAATAACCCATTAGAATCATAAAATTACAGTATATTTATAATAATAGAGTTACAAAACAATTTGGAAGAATATAGGTGGGGAGAGATCAAGAAATGATCTTGAACTTGAAAGGAAAAAATAAAAGAGAAGAGGGAGAGAAATTACCTCTTTAATCTTCCTCTTGAGATCCTCCTTAAGGAAGCTAGTACTGGTATTTTGATGAGACCAGAAGCTTTTGGACATGGGGGAGGGGCTAGGTAGTATTTTTTGGATGATTTTAGAGAAGTCTTAGAGCTTGAGAGGAGTGAGGAAAAGAGGGAGTGAAGGGTAGCTTTTATAGTGAAGGGGAGAGGGGTTTCCTTATTATAAAATTCATTAGTTTATTAATTTCCCCTAATACAAGGAATATTGAGTCTTGGACGACCAAGAATAGTAATTTTATAATTAAATCCCGAACCAAGTGGGATTAAATCATCAGAACATCATAAATGACTCAATTAATACATTATTTAGCATTTATTGTGAATTATCGGATTCTACTATTCATCAAAAATTCATGTATCTCAGAAATATCCCAAAAATTTACCCCAACCATTTTTTAACGTGTAGAACCCAAAAATGAAGTCAATTTTTGAAAAATAATTTTCTAAATATTATTAATTTAATATTTAATTAAAATAATAATTTACTAAAAAAACAGTTTTTAAGTTTAAAACTGATTTTATAATTCTTTCAAAAATTATGTAGGGTCCTATAAAATTATCTATAAACTATAACACATGGATTCAATAATTTATGAATACATTTTATGGAATTTAATATTATTTTAAATTAATTAATTAATTATAATTAATTATTTATGACTTATAAAATACTAAAAAGGATGACTAAGGTCAAATTGTCACTTTCTAAGATGTCTAATTTTTATTTAATTATTCATATGTAATGTTACTATTATGTTCGATGATTTACTATTCATAAGGGTCATATTACTATTCATAAGGTTAGGTTACTATTAATAAGGGTATGTTACTATTCACCAAAAATTATTTTTGTTTCATTAGACTCCAAAAATCATCTTGAACACAACCGTGTATGTCAGATTTTTAAAATTCCAAACATAGAAGTGACAAACTTATATTTAAAGGTCACTTATCACATAGTAGTTTATTATTTTGTGTTTTCAAGTTATTTTATGACATAAATATAATAAGGGAATTTCCATTGAAAATCTTTGGGTCGTTACATTCTTCCCCCTTAAGAAATTTTACCCCCGAAATTTCACTTTACACAAAAAGGTGAGGGTACTTCTCCTTCATTGCCTCTTCTGGTTCCCAAGTTGCTTCCTCAAACTTATGGTTCCTCCAAAAAACTTTGACAAGATGGGTTTTCTTGTTGAGTATAACCTTATCACTTTGGTCAAGAATCTTTACTGGAAACTCTTCATAGGAGAGATCATATTCCAGATGCACCACCTATGAGTTTAGTACATGTGAGGGGTCTGGTATGTACTTCCTCAATAGTGAAACATGAAACACATCATGAACTTGAGCCATATTCAGTGGAAGTGAAAGACGATAGGCCATGACTCCTTTGTGGTCAAGGATCTCAAAGGGGCCAATATACCTTGGGCTTAGCTTCCCTTTCTTCCCAAATCACATGACCCCCTTCCATGGAGATATTCGAAGGAAGACTTTGTCTCCAACGTCGAACTCCAAGTCCCTTCGATGGTTGTCAGCATATCTCTTTTGACGACTCTGAGATGCTTTGATGTGTTTCTAGAAAACTTCAACCTTATCTGTCATCTCTTGAACAAGATCGGGCCCAAGTAGATTTCTTTCTCCAACTTCATCCCAATGGGTTGGAGTTCTACAACGCTTCGCATAAAGAGCTTCATATAGAGCCATTTGAATACTCGAGAGGAAGCTATTGTTGTATGAGAACTCAACAATGGGAGATGCTGATCCCAACCACCTTTGAATTCAAGAGAGTAGGCTCTTAGCATATCTTCATGTGTCTAAATAGTCCTTTCAGACTGGCCATCGGTTTGGGGGTGATAGGCCTTGCTGAAATTTAATTCAGTTCTCAAAGCTTGTTGAAGGATCCTCCAAAATTTATATGTGAACCTTGGGACACGGTCAGAGAAAATTGTGATTAGAACACCGTGCAGTCTCACCACTTCCTTCACATATATCTTTTCAAGTTGTTCAAGTGAGAGTTCTTCCCAAATAGCGATAAAATGGGCAGTCTTGGTGAGTCGATCTACCACAACCCATATCGCATTATTTCCCTTTGACATCTTCAGGAGACCCGTGACAAAGTCCATAGTAACATTTTCCCATTTCCACATGGGTATAGGTAATGGATGCATCATACCTTTGGACTTTTGTCGCTCAGCTTTAACTTGCTGACATACCAAGCACCTTGATATATATTCCGCAATCTCCACTTCATGTTTTCCCACCAGAAGTGTTCTCAAAGATCACGATACATCTTGGTACTCCCAGGATAGATAGAGAAGGTTGAGCTATGTGAATTATCCAATATATCCTTCTTTATCCCAGGTGATGAAGGAACACAAAGCCACATTCCAAACCGAATCACACCATCATCGTCAATATGGAACTCTTGCAGCTTCCCTTCCTTTACAACATTCTCCCTCTTTTGTATCTCCACATCATACCTTTGTGCTTCCTTAATCTTCTCCTAGATGGATGGCTGCGCAATCATTTGGGAAAGGTAGGATATATTCCCTTCCCTTATGATTTCCAAATCCATCCTTTTCATATCCAAGAAGATTGGGTCTTTCTAAATCCCCAGCATGGAAAGAGTAGCAGGTTTTTTCTACTTAGAGAATCAGCTACCCTGTTCGCCCTTCCAGGATGATAGTGAATAGAGAAATATTAATCCTTTATTAGCTCTAACCATCTCCTTTGATGCATGTTGAGCTCCTTTTGTGTGAATATATATTTTAGGCTCTTGTGTTCGGTGTATATGTCACACTTCTCACCATAAAGGTAGTGCCGCTATATTTTCAAGGAAAAAATCACGGCTGCTAGCTCTAGATCATGAGTCGGGTGGTTCTGCTCATGGATATTCAACTATCGTGAGGCTTAGGCTATCACATTATCATTTTTCATGAGTACACAACCCAATCCTTTCTTTGGAGCATCACTGTATATCACAAAACTTTCTCCACTTTTCGGTAGTGTGAGTACAGGTGCAGTGATCAGCTTTCTTTTTATCTCCTTGAATCTTCCCTCACATTCTTCATCCAGACATACTTTACCCCTTTCCTTGTTAACTCAGTTATCGGGCTTGAAAATCGTGAGAAGTTTCTCACAAAACGTCAGTAGTACCCAGCTAATCCAAGAAAACTAAGGATTTCTGTGACACTAGAGGGCTGGGGCCATTCCTCAATCGCCTTTTTTTGAAGGATCCACAAAAATTCCCTCACTTGTGATCACATGTCCCAAGAACGTGACATGATTCATCCAAAAGTCACAATTTATGAACTTGGTGTACAAATTCTCCTTTCTCAATGTCGCCAACATAAGTCTTAGATGTTCTTCATGTTCCTCCATGCTCTTGGAGTAGATGAGAATATCATCGATAAACAGTACCACGAATTTGCCGAGGTAATGTCTAAAGACTCTTTTCTCAAATCCATGAAGATTCTAGGGGAATTACTAAGTCCAAAGGGCATCACCAAAAACTCATAGTGCCCATAACTTGTACGGAAGGTAGTCTTCTGAATATCTTCCTTCTTCACCTTTACCTGATGATATCCAGAATGAAGATCCACCTTTGACAAGTATTGAGCTCCTCTTAACTGATCGAACAAGTCATCAATCCTTGGATGAGGGTACTTGTTCTTTATGTTGATCTTGATGAGTTCTTGATAATCGATACAAAACCGCATTGTTCCATCCTTCTTCTTCACAAAGAGCACTGGCGCACCCCAAGGCGATGCACTGGGGCGTATGAACCCTTTGTCCAGATGCTCTTGCAGCTGCTTCTTTAACTCCTCCAGTTCGATAGGATCCATCCTATAGGGACATTTTGTGATAGGAGTAGCTACATGTATGAGTTCAATTGAGAACTCTACCTCACGATCCGGGGGAATTCCGGGTAACTCTTCAGGAAATACACCACTGTATTCCCTCACAATGGGCATTTTCTCAAGGTTGGCACTTTCCTTCGACTCAACCATTTGGGCGAGGTATGCTTCTTTATAGGGTATCAAAACCCACACCATTGAAGGAATTTTAAATGGAGATTCATGATCTTCCTTGAATTTGTAGAGGAGCATGGGATGGTTCAGAATATGAAAAGATATTTCCTTTTCCTGACAGTTGATATGTGCTCTATATAACGAGAGCCAGTCCATTCCCATTATAGCATCAAATTCCACTAAGGGAAGTATTACGAGATTTTCCAGAAGAATATTCCCTCATACGTCAATAAGAGAAGAGTCAAACACTTGGGTTTTAATGATTGCACCACTTGGTGTTTTTACAGATATCTATACTTCAAGGTTTCGGGGCTTCGATTCTATAGTTCTATAAAACTTTCAAGATATAAATGAATGTGTAGAACCAGAATCAAATAAGACTTTTTCCATTCTTGAGTGAATAAGAAGTGTACCTTGTATGACTTCATTATCATTATCCACCTCTGTAGTAGTGATGGCCTAAGCCTTCCCTTATTCCTTTGTCTTTGGTGGCTTCTGACGCTGATTACCCTCAAGAGCTAGAGGTTTAGTGCACTGGTTTGCATAGTGCCCTAGCTCCCTACAGTTATACCATTGAACAATGGGTGGTTCTCTCCTTTCATCGGCTACATTATCCTTCCTTTTCATGTATTTTCGACACTCTTGATCATGGTGTCCTTCTTTCCCACACTTATAGCATTTCCCCGTCCCTTTGAGGCAGTTCCCATTGTGCAACTTCCCACATTTTTTTCATGTGGGTCATTGATTTTTCTTCCCACCTTTATCATTAGATCCACCAAATTGAAACTCCATCTTTCTTTTCTTATCACCATAGCCATGAGACCATTCTCCAAACTCCATCTCCACTTTGAGAGCACACCGAACAACTTCTTCATAACTCCCAATGTCTCAAATTGCATGATCCTTTCGAAGTTGTGGTTTTAATCCACTAAAGAATCTATCAATTTTGCTATCACTGTTGATAACAAAACCTGAAGCATACCTTGCAAGCCTTGTGAAATTTTCTTCATAGGTTGTGACAGATTCTCCTTCTTTTTTCTTGAGCTCTAGCAATTCTCTCTCCATCTTCGTGCGAAGAGTTCGTGGGAAGTACTTATTAAAAAACATTATCTTAAAGTCTTCCCATTCCAACTCTTCAATTTCCTCCCTTGGCTTGGTGTTCTTAATCAAATCCCATCATTGACCGGCTTCTCCATCTAGACGATAAATGGCTAAAGTCACCTTGTCCGTCTTAGAACAGTGAAGCATAGAAAAGATCTTCTCCATGGAGTTGACCCACTATTCCGCAACTAGTGGATCAGAAGATCCACAAAACGTCGGTGGTCATTGCCACATAAAACATTCAATTGCCAGTTTCTCCCTATTTGGTGAAGGAGGACGTTCCCCATTAGTATGGTTATTGTTCATTACCTGAGATAATTGGGTAAGCATTTCCATGAATTTTTGAACTCCACCTCCCAAATCATTGGGGATGTTGTTCGGGTAATCGTTTCATTGTCCCTCGCAAGAGTTGTTGGCCTAATTTCTCCTAGTTCCCACCATTTTCTAAAATAGAAAAGGTTAGAACAAAAGATGAGTAAACAAGTCATGAATAACTTATTAATTTAAACAATTATACCAAAAACATAACATATGGGATCCCTAGGTAAATATTATTGTGTGCATATTTTTACTAAGTCTCATACTAGAAGTTTTCTCTAGGGTTCACTAATCCTAATTCCCAAATTAACTAAACCTTGCCTCTGATACCAACTATAGAGACCCAGCCTTTTCTTACATTACTATTACATCGTTTCAAAGATAAATAAAATAATATTATTACACATATAGGATCCATAGGTTTAGTGTCTTGGGAAAACTAGGACCATACATAACAAATACAACATCAAGCATAAACATTCATTTAATTTCTTCTTCTATAGCATCTTATTGGAACTTGTCCTCTCTTTAGTACATGTAGCCACCTAAGGATAAACATCCAAAGGGGTGAGATAAAATCCTAGTATGAGGATAGATATGAATAATATATCATGGGGTGAGAATAATCATAACATAGGCAAAAGATCATGAACATGAGATGAGCATAAATAATAGACTTGAAATGTGGCAATGCATAAAAATAAAACATTATGTCTTAGTGGTTAACTACCACACATACTTGTGACCCAAGATAGCATCTTGTTCACACATCATTTCACATTTACTCAGGAGATTAATCACTTTACCCAATTCATTGGAGTGTTATTTAATTTCGGGCGCACCCGTCACATTTAATCATTTATATTGCGTATATAATTTCGGGCGCACCCGCCACATCATAACATTATCATTTATGATGAATGACAAAATGAATTTATAACATAAATGAAAATAAATAACCCATTAAAAGGAATGGGTTTCATCTCATAAGAACACATTCATAAACTTTGGGTTCCCAAAATAAAGAGGGAGCCACATACTTGATACACGAACCATCAACCTTAAATGAGAGGTAAAACTTGAGTTCTTAAGAGAAGAGTTATTTCAGAAAACATTTGGATTGACATAAACTTCATTAGAAAACATTTATATCCTAGAAAAGGAAATACAATGATGAAAAAATGATCTTTAAAGAGTGACCATATCAAAATGGAATGAAAGAGGTAGAACACGAAGGAAGAAAATTGGGTTCGATATTTCTCCTTACCTTGTACCCGAATGCCTCCTTCTATTTAATGTCCTGTATAATGACAATATATTCATTAATTATAAATTCCAGAACCGTTTATACATTAATAGGGTTCATTTGGGTTTCATTATTTGATACTATGTTCTTTTGGATGACTTATAGAGTTTAAAAACATTGTTTAGGGATGTTCGTTTTTATGGTTTTCTTGAGTGGTTCACATGTATTCTTAAATTGAAGTTTTGGTAGAACATTAGTAAACATACAAAAATGAAATTATATTTCATTAATGATATTACAGGAGCTTGAATGATTTCATAATGAATTACATTAGATACATGTGTATGAATCATTTGATAAGAATTAAATGATGATTATTTGGGTTAATTTGAGTGGTTTTTGGATCACACCGAACTTGTTTTAACTTTTCACTTAGTAATATGGCCATAGGTTATTTCCAGAACCTAAAATAGAACATAATACATATAACATATTCTGGTTCAACCATAAAAATGGTTTAATTTCTAGATATGAAGGTAGAAATGGAAGAAGAGAGCATGTCGTTTTTGAAGGTGATAAATTAACACCTCATGAACAACGTTCTCTTTAATAAAATAAAAGGAAGAGGGAAAGGGTGTGGGGTGATATAATATCCCATTAGAATCATAAAATTACATTATATGTATAATACTAGAGTTACAAAACAATTTTGATGAATATAGGTGGGGAGAGATCAAGAAAGGAACTTGAACTTGAAAGGAAAAAAATAAAGGAGAAGAGGGAGAGAAATTACCTCTTAAATCTTCCTCTTCAGATCCTCCTTAAGGAAGCTAGTATTGGTATTTTGATGAGACCAGAAGCTATTGGACGTGGGTGAGGGCCTAAAAAAGATTTTTGGGAAGAGTTTAGAGAAGGCTTGGAGCTTGATAGGTGTGAGGGAAAGAGGGAGTGAAGGGTGGCTTTTAGAGTGGAGGGGAGAGGTGTTTCCTTAATATAAAATTCATTAGTTTATTAATTTCCCCTAAGACAAGGAATTGGGAGTCTTGTACGACCAAGAATAGTAATTTTATAATGAAATCCCAAACCAAGTGGGCTTAGATCCGCAGAACATCATCAATGACTCAATTAATACATTATTTATCATTTATTGTGAATTATCAGATTCTACTATTCATCAAAAATTCAAGTATCTCAGAAAAATCCCAAAAATTTACCCCATCCATTTTTCGACGTTTAGAATCAAAAAATGAAGTCCATTTTTCAAAAATAATTTTCTAAATATTATTAATTTAATATTTAATTTAAATCATAATTTACTTAAGAAAAGTTTTTAAGATTAAAACCGATTTTATAGTTCTTTCAAAAATTACGTAGGGTCTTATAAAATTATCTAAAAACAATAAGACATGGACTCAATAATTGATGAATAAATTTTTGGGATATAAATATTCTTTTAAATTAATTAATTAATTATAATTAATTATTTATGAATTATAAAATACCAAAAACATTTACTAATGTCAAATTGTCACTTTGTAGGATGTCCAAATTTTATTTAATTATTTATAGGTAATGTTACTCTTATGTTGGATGATTTACTATTCATAAGGGTCATATTAATATTCATAAGGGTATTTTACTATTCTTAAAGGGATGTTACTATTCACCAAAAATTATTTTTGTTTCATTAGACTCCAAAAATCATCTTGAACACAATCGTGTATGTCGGATTTTCAAAATTCCAAACATAGGAGTGAAAAAACATATGTTTAAAGGTCACTTATCACTTAGTAGTTTATTATTTTGTGTTTTCAAGTTATTTTATGACATAAATATAAGAAGTGAATTTCCATTGAAATACTCTGGGTCGTTACATAATCTATCACCAAATAATTTTTCATGAGAACACGTATAATCCCCTTCTTGGATGAATCATTATAGATCACAAACATTTCTATACTACAAGGAAATGTGAGCATGGATTTACTGTATGAACTTATTTTTATCTCTTATAAATTAGCTTTACATTCCTCTGTCAAAATGAACTTACCACTTCTCCAAGTCAACTAGGTTACAGGATTAGATAATGATGAAAAATAATTCACAAAATGTCAATAATATCCATACAATCCAAGAAAAAATCAGATCTCAGTTACAGTTGTTGGTCTCGAACATCTTTCAATAACCACTATTATGGCCAGATCCACATATCTCCCCTCTCTTGAGATTATTGACCCAAAAATGAAACTTTATAAATCCAAAATTCACTCTTGGTAATTTTTCACAAATATTCTCCTTTCTCAGGGTCTTTAGTACAATTCTCAAGTGATCGTCACGTACTTCCTTTTTCAATGAGTAGATAAGAATATCATCATTAAAGACTAGCAAAAACTAATCAAGATAGTTACTAAAGACTTTATTCATTAGATCCATGAAGATAATGATGGAATTTGTAAGACCAGAAGGTATCACTATAAATTCATAGTGTCCATAAATTATACTGGATGTTGTATTTGGTATATCCTCTATTTTTACCCTTAATTGATGATATCCTGACCGAAGATCAATCATGGAAAAGTATTGAGCTCCATTTAGTTGGGTAAATAAGTCATCACTGTAGGGAATGTGATATTTTTTCATGATAGTAAACTTTTTATGTTCTCAATAATCATTGATGTGTATCATTGATCCATAAATATTCTTATAAAATAGTATAGGTTCTCCCTAAGGAGGTGCGCTAGGGAATATGAGTCCCTTATCAAGATTCTCTTGGAGTTTCTTCTCCAATTTCTACAACTCAATTGGTTCAATTCTATAAGGTTTATTTGAAATTTCCATAAAAGATGGTATGAGTTATATTTAAAACTCAACTTCATGATTTTGTAGAGGACCTCGAAATTCCTCCAAAAATACATCATCAAAAACCCATACAATGCATGTATTCTTATTCTTGAGTGTCTCCCAAAAAATTTGAGAGACGTAACCAATATTTTTTAATCAAGACCAATAAGATTGATGAAATTTATAATTGAAGGTTATATTTTTCATTGAATTGATATATGACCATAGATTGTTCTGGAATATGAAATGTGACTTCCCATACTAGGAAATTTATATGACCAGAATCACATAAAATTACACTTCTGGAAGGATCACAAGATTTAAAGGAAGCAAGTTCACACAAACTTCAATAGGAGAATAATCATAATCTTTTGATATGACTATTGTGCCATTAAGAGTTATCAAAACTTACTAAACATATAATTATTGAGATATATTGTGATAAATTAAGAAAAATTATCATAAATAAGAAAGACGTTTGATCTAGAATTAAAGAAGAAATTTTATAATTTTGAGTGGAAGGTATGTATACCTTTCGCAAATTCATTATTGCACTCGATGCCATCGATAGTTATTGAATGGGACATTTATTTATGTTTTCCTTAAGTTTTTGTTGATATTTATCATTACCAATGACCATTAGATTAGGGAATTGATTGGAAAAATTCCCCATTTCCTTACACTTATATTATTGATATGTAAGAGGTTAATTCTGTGTAACCTTTTCTTTGTTCGCATTATTAAATATTTTTTCCCATCCCATCGGAATTTAACAACCCAATGACCTTTTTTCCACACATAAAATATTTACCAGTTCCAATAAGAAAATACCATCCATGTTTCATTCCTGACATTGATCATAAGGGAAAAATCATCTTCTTTTCAGTGTGGTCTTTCGATTTTCCTTTGAATTCCATTTTTCTCTTTATATCAAACCCATAAGATTGATGGGTTACTCCAATATCCATATCAACCTTGAGATCACGTTGAAAAATTTCCTCATAGCTATTGAAGTCCCTTATGGATAATGGCCCTAGGATACTTGATTCTAACCCACTTAAGAATCGATTAATTTTACTCTCATGTTAGATAATAATTTTAGAAGTGTACCTGGCATGTATTGTAAAATTTTCTTTGTAGGTACCATCAAATTCATCAACCCTTTTCTTATGTCCAAGGAACTACTTCTCCATCTCTATTTTACTAATATTAGGAAAGAACTTAATGAATGATAGTTATTGAACTTGTCATATTCCATAGACTCAATTTCATCTTGTTTCCTTATATTATTGATACTATTACACCATTGATATACTTTTCATTCCAAATGATAGATAGCTAAGATGAATTTATCATGTTCAGAAAATTGTAAAACTGAAAATATCTCATATGTGGTACTGATCCATTGTTCAACCACTAATGGATCTAAACACATGCTGAATGAAGGTGGACTCTATCTCATAAAGGACTTAGCATAATGTATCTCCCCCCTTTTCTATTGTTGATGTCTTGTATGATTCATATCTTGAGAAATTTTATTAATCATGGCTAAATTATTTTTCATTGTATCTCTAATAGAATTTGGTTACTTATGGGGACAATCATTGCATTTCCCAATGCATTCAGCATTAATGTTGTTCCTTCTGGTTCCATCCAGTGACTAAAACCAAAATGTATTGTGTGAGGCACACTAATCATAACAGGAAACCAACCCCACCCAGAATAAAATTTAAATTTAGGACATGTGTTGCTTTTATCATGGTTATTGATGAACATCTATAAAACACTATGATAGGATTTTAACCTATACATGGACATATCCTTCGGGTTCTTACTAGTTTTGTCTCATAATAGATTCCAATGATTAACTATACCATTTATATGATAATAAATATAAACATATCATTCATTAAACATAGATATTACGTTTATATTGAATAATATTTATTAGATAACATAGAGAAAACCACTCCAGGAATGAACAGGTTTAGTGTCTTTCGAAACTAGGGAACATAAATAACTAGTCAATAAAACATATATATTGCCTTCAACTTATTTATTCAATATAATACTCCTTTTTAACATATATAAATAATACTATTCATCATGACATGGGGAAAAGAAACATATTATATGGTGAGCTAAATTCCTAGCAAGGATAAATAAGGGAAATATCAATCATATCATAATCATAAGAACATAACATTGGGAAATCTTATCTTGAATATAAAAATCAAAATATCATGCCATAAGATAAATCATAAAACTGAAATGTAATCCTAATGAACATAACATTAGTCATGAAATTTCGTTTCATACAGACATATGCATTGAACATAATTTCCTATTATTCAAGTATCATTTCTAAGACCATCATAGCAGAACAATCCCATTACTGAACCATGTTCACTACTCATTATAGCCCTGTATTACTTAACCAGATTACTTTTTTTCCAATCATGTCAATATCATGAGAATTAAATCATTACCCAATTAATTGGAGATAGATATAGGTCCCGCCCATCCCATAATTAAACCATTCTTATGTGTGCCACATAAATATAAAAACATTCATTATAGCATAACCGACTTAATAACATGGGTTTCTTAAACATTATTCAATCATAAATGATATAAATAACATAGATAACATTCCATAAAAAAATATAATCAAATCATATCAATAATAGGAATAGAAATATAATCCTATTTAAATATTTTAATCTTAATGTAGAATAATTTTGGGAAAACACTTGAAATTAATTCCTGAGGAAAAAATCATTTCTTTTTTAAGAATGTTTTCCTTCCTCAAATTGCCACATAATTTTAGAAGAAATAATTTTATGTGAATATAAACATATAACATTATAGTGTAAGATTAGGGGAAATAATGAATTATAAAATAATTAATATCCATTCCTACCGTAGTATTTAAAAAACATTACACTCATACTTTTACCAGAAAAGTCAAAAAGTGAATCGTACCGAAAACGAAAAAAATATTTCATTCATACAGATTAGTAAAAAATTACCAATGGGGGAAATTTAAATTATATATTTATAAAAGTATATGAGGAATATTTTGAAATAAATATTTATTAATCATGGATGTGGATGATTAATATACCCCAGTAAAAACATAATAGTAAACAATGTCAGATTAAAATGAGATTTTCAAAATTATCCCTTACCTTAGGTTGGATATTATTTATATGTATCCAAAACTCCTATACAGTGATTTAAATAAGGTTAATTATTTATTAAAGAATCATTATCATTTTTATGATTACATATTTTATCATATTTTCATCTTTTTGTTAGTAACATTTCATTATTACCAGTTATTCGTGTATTAAGTTCTTTATGTTCTTATGCATGTTTTGTCGAATAAGTACGTATTACACTATTTAAGTTATAGTCATATCATTTAAAAATGGTATTAGTATAATATATGTCATATTTATTCATTTATTTCATTTACACACTCATTCTTTAATGATGATTAAGTATAAAGAATCACATCGCACCATGGCGACAGTAAGTCGTACGTACGCATGAGTGGTGATATCATTTCCATAATTGTTGAATTGTATTTTAAGTGGGTGTTTTATATTATCTTATAATAAAAATAATTTTATATAAATCCTATATAAATTTATTATTTCCATCATTATGCTCATCCATGAAGGATGAGGGTGAATAATAGATTACACCACAGTGTCGAGACGCTAAGTCGAACGTACACACGTTTGGTGATTTGATTTTTCATAGGATCGGTAGAATGCGGACTATGGTTGTTTCATATTTATAATAAAATATCATTATTTGAGTGATACTAATGTTATTAATTTATAATTCAATAACTAATTAAGAGGAAGTAGAAGAAGAAATAATTTTTAAAGAATCAATTAATTATATTACCTCTTAATCGATTTGTCTCCTATAAATCATCTCTTAGATCACAAGAGTTGGCCTTTGAAGATGACACAAAAACCTATAATGAAAATAGGTAAGTTGATAATGAAAAATATTTGGGTATAGTTGAGCTTTAAGGATAAAAATTAAGTGACTAGGTGAGCGAGGAGGTTACATTTTACAATTGAGGTGAGGGGCACTTCCGGAGACTCCAAAAATAATAATTTATAATAAAATAAAAACCTTCCCAAAAACTTTAAAAATGCTCAAATTTCTAATATGAGATGTGATAGGTTTTTAATCTCATCATCCAATAATTTTTGAAAAAAATATTTTTTCAATTTAAACCATATCTTTTTAATTGACACTTTGTTATTCAATGTAATTTTTATTATGGTAATAACATTCCATATATTTAATAGTTATAAATATTTACTTATATGGATTTAATTGACCATAAATTTATATTTTATGACATTTTTTATCTTATAATTTTCAATTTATAATTTTGTAATATTTTAATGTTTTTTTCATATTTTCATAAAATGTTATTTTTATAAAATAATAATTATGTCAATTTTAACACAATTCATTTATTTGACATTAAAAAAATCCACATAGGAGAAAAATTCGAAAAAAAAATATTCAATAAACTACTAACATGTCACAGTCACTTAAATAATTCGTGGAGCACATCAATTATTTGATATGATATTTATTTTAATATTTAAAACCCATTTATTTGATAGTTTTATTAAAAAATGTTATTAAATCACTATTTGGTCATTATTAATGATAATTATTTAATATCTAAAAATTATAAATAAATTACTATGATGTAGGTAATTCTATTACAATTTCATAGACTATCTATTTTCAATTTTATATCTTAGTTATCATTATATTAAAATTAATATACTTATATAAAATGAGATTGTGACATTTCTCCACAGTCATTAGTTTTTATACGTTAATGGAATATTCAACAGTAAGTATCAATAGAGTGATTACATTTCTAAAAATAGATTATTACGGTGTAATGTAGTCATCTAATAATATTTTACTAGTGTTAAGGTTATTTTATAATGTTATTTGAACCCATAATTACCCAATTTACCTTAAAGCACGGTAATAAAAATAATTACCAAAGTTACTATTCATAATGCCCAAAAATAAAAGTTTACTATTAACATAATTTGGGACTAAATATTAAAAATATGTTATCTGTTTTTCAAAATTAATAACATAGAAATTTCAGTAATAAATTTAAAACTAACTAAATTGTTAAAATAAGAAAACATGTTTTTAAAGTTAAAACATTTGGAAAAGATTGAAATGTTTTTACCTATGAATTCAATTTAAAATTAATGATAATGAAATACCTTATATTGAACTCTAAAAGTACATTATATTCATATTTTCAAACCATTCAATATTATATTTTATCCATTTAAATTATCTCAATGAAAATGTTTTCTTAATAATAATTTAGCGTATTTTTACTATTCATCTAAACATGGATGTTTTAAAAAATATTATAAAAAATTAATCAAAAATAATTATTTATATCCCCATTAAAAATAAAATGATTATTTTGTTATATAAAATTTATTAATCTGTCACATTATAAATTTTAAAAATGATATCTATTCAGGTATGTAAAATTAACGATTAAAAATAGGTTTTTTACATCAAATAGGGTTTTATTCAAACCCTATGACTAAAATATCTAATGTATGAATATAAAAAATATTTTATTATGTATATGACACCTATATATGTCATTAATACGATAACAAAATGTAACAAACTCAAAAATAAAAATATATAATTGATTTATAATTTTCATTAATTATTGATAGCCAATGAATTCATTATGAATTATATTAATTTATTTATAATTATTCCCTCCTACCTAACAACTATGATATAACAGTAATTTTATAATAAGGTAATCTCGTGGTTCATTCAAGCTCATGATTTCATGAAAAGACAACTATTAGTGAATAACAATTATCAAAAGAAAATATTTCATAAAAACATCAGGCTGTTACATTATCACTAGATAAAAATATGGTTTTATATTTAGAAAAGATATATGTTGTTATAAAGATAGTTCTATCATATTAATGAAGGAATGGTATTATACATTGTTATTCATCAAGACATTATATATTGATAATGTTTATGGAAAATATTATTTGTCAGGAGAAGAAAATACAACCATTAGATGAACCGGTTGAGATTTAAAATTTCTATCCTTTTTCTGATAAGACTTTGGGAGGATAGATTAAAATACATATCAAAAGATCATGTAGTGTCATTGGTGTAGAAAAATTATTCATCTTTACGTTCTATTTCCATTGGTGTAATTGTCGAGGTGGGATGTACATCACATAAATTAGATAGACATTTTCTATTCCCCACCATTTGTGACATGAATTATACGTCACATTGTTATAGAATGACCTGCATCGGGCTAGATTACCTATCATCATGGGATGGAAAAGGATATATATGAGTAGATTAATATGAGATTACATATACACATTGGGTTTCCCCAAGTATTTCCTCGGATTATACACTTCAAATATGAGTGCATGGAAGACCATCTCTACCTTCATGTACTATGTCTTAGTACATAGCACTGTTCGGATGGAGCTGTGTATAATGTTCTCACTAACCATATCATTTATTAGTGTGAGGGTGGTTCCATGTTGGAATTCTATTGCATCCACATATATAATGAGTGGTTTTCCCTTTACTAGTTTCATCCGGACCGGTGGGTTTAGTGGGTACACATGGAGACTTTCAATGGATTCCTCGAAGTCATCATACCATTTGTAGGTTATTATCCTTTTCATTATATTATTGAAAGGGATATATTATTATGGAATTTTTTCAATTAAATGGATAACATAGGCACGGTTCCCTTTCATTCCCATCAGTTCATTTAGATTTATGGTCGCTAGAATTGATGAAATGGAACGATTCATGTTTCGGAGTACGTCAATGAAAAAGTGGAATACCATAATGAAAATGAACCTCCTTGATGTAAAAAAAATTAAATTTCAAAGGATTCATCTTCCTACTTTGATGCATTTACAAGTTGAATTTTTTTAAAGATCCCTTATGGGGTCACATCACTCTCAGGATTTGACCACCAAGTTGTCCCCGTAATATTCATCTATTCATCCCAAGAAGTGATTAATGATATGATTCATAGAAAATTTACAGGTGGTGGTAGAATTCATTATTCCCTTGGGAATGAATTGATAGAAAAATTTCCCATTTGGTTCACTAATGGTTTGGGGTATCCTCATATTAAGGGGAAATATCTATCTAATTTTACCTCAAATACCCATACATGAATGAATGGTCCATGAAAGTAGCAGCTATATCGATAAAGAGTTCTATGATCGAAAGTAGAAAGTATTACATTAGGTAATATAAATTAAGCCCTCTAAAATCTATTTTTACCCTAATGATCCCATTATTTTCTATGGATAGATAAAATATTGGTGATCCATCACTCATATTATACTTCTTGAAAAATGATGTGTTTCATCATTTTGTCAACTTCCACCACTATATCGGTACCATGAGAGGGGTTTACCCTCCTAAATGATTTCATTAAGACTGTATGGTAATAGAGAAATCCTGGATGGTCTATTGAAATATTTAGATTTAGTCACTTCATTTCTTTATAATATCTAGTGAATGCATTTCAAAGCATCTTTTGAAATCCGATGTAAAACGTTTCCGCCTAGAGAGGAATAGAGGCACTAATCGGGTTACATCGCGTATCTTCCTGAGATCCAATATTTTTCTACCTTAAATCACAAATACTGGTTGAGATTCCTTCCTCAAATTTGGGAGTGGATTTCTAGAGTCCAGCCCCTTCATCCTCAACCTACGAGTCTATGGAGGCATTATTATAGAAATATGGTAACATGGGGGAATCAATGTCACTATTTATGTGAGAGATTCCATTAGAATAGACATTATAATCACCTAAATACAATGTAATTGAAGATATATTCTGTAACCATTGGTATATTACACTATCATTTCGGATTAATGAGCCTTGGACGTCTGGGATCAGGTCTATTGCCTTAACTATGTTTAAAATAAGAGCATATTCCCTATCAATCATAATCTAGGTATTTTTAGTGGATGTCCATGTTCTGGTTGGGGATGAAACATTAATATAATCATCCATATTTAATTTTTTTCCTTTCCATTTATAGAATCCCACCTCAGCATGTGTGGCATTACAAGTCACAATGGAGGAACTATCACCATATAGTGTTCCAACCAATCCATCGATGGGGTATTTCAAACATTGTTGGAATTTTGAGAGTGAAACCATGTGGATATTGAACCAGGGTCTTCGTAGAAGAAAATTGTATATTATTTATTACTAGATAAATATAAAATCAACATTAAATGTGATATCAAAAAAATATATTTGATTTTGATCTTATCGATAAGACTTTTCTCTTGTGTATCATACCCTTTAATGGTATTCTTTTTTAGAAATAGGTCCCCTTCGATATATCCCAAATGTCATAGGGTTTTAATCGGTATATTGTTGATCCTTGAACTATTTTCAATAATATCCCTTTGTTTGATGACATTATTTAATATACATGAAATGAATTGCGGTCTGGTGAGTCCCAAAATAGGCAATTACTGATCTTACTGCGCGAGTGAGATGGTGACATTAAATTCTGTCGGCATGATATACACTAGATAGAGATTGGCTGAAATTACTTCTATCTAGAACTAATGTGAGATCCATAAGGCTAAAATTAGTTCCTTGCTAACATGTTTTCATATGATAGATTGCATCTAGGATTGGGAACATGGTTTCTTAAGGCTCTAGCTATTTTAAAATGTCTTACATGCATGGAACAGTTTGGTGACACATGAGTAGGGATTTCTCCCGATTATGTGGACTAGTAGGTTAGGAATTTTATGTATTCAAGCATGCTGTTACCAAGGTTTAGAGATAATAAGATTCTATTGGCATCATTTACACTAAAAATCACTATATTTTAGGATGATGAGATAACCTCACCATCAATAGGCATTCATGTAAATGAATTGGGTGTTGATGTCAATTATCATGTGCATGGACTCCTTTATGTCTCTATTGTAAATAGTAGAGTAATTTTACATGGGTCCCCTCTATATATATTTCCTCAATGGGGACGTGATGAAAATATTGTTTCCCACCATTCCAGTGATGTCACCTGTATCATCAGTTCCTACGCATTACGCCCTTTGTCCCCTGGTTAGGTGTTTGGAACTCATACTCAATGCATTACGCAATACATAAGAAGTAATTTTCCAACTGTATCATATTTATAGATCCAAATAAGAGATATTCATCTGATGAGGGTTTCATTTGGTGGAAGGTTCCCATGCGTCAGATGATAGATGGAATAAATCAGTAAGCGTCAGATATTATGTTGGAGACGAATATGAGTCATCCTCTTTTATTTCATCCTTTTTTAAATGGTAGAATCTTATTTATTGGTACATATCATATGTATCCTCTTTGTTTGGTAGAACTAGTTTGTGTATGTGGATTATTTCTCTTTAGGTGGAACGATCTGAGTCAACTATTTCTCAATTCCTATAGTTCTTCAAATTCATCAAATGTCGGGATAGAATATTCTAAAAACCACCTATTTATTTTGACTAGGCGAATGTTATAATGGTCACATTTTGTGATATTTTTTACATCATCACATGTATAGAATCTATAATTATTTATAAAATATCTTTGACGACTAAGTATTCATGGAAGTAATGATGATGATTTTTATCGAATGGGAAGTGGTCAGGATGATTGGTGAAATTGAAGTCAATAGAATTATGTGGATGTGGTATCATGAAAATGTAATTATTTATATCTAAATGTTTGTAAATAAAAACATATTCATTTTAGGAGTATTATTTATTCATCAATTCTTCAAATCTCAGGAAACACTGATTTCTCTATGCATTCAACTAAGGGTAATTTGGTGGTTTTAGCCATGCTATACAAAGTGATGTGTATTTTGGGACCTTCTTAAGTTCATATATGATCCCTTATACTATATTGAGAGTTACAGTGGTTTTATCTTCCTTTACAGTTGTAACACCCTAGGATTTCATATTACATTATCTCTTTAAAGCGATTCAATAGCTTTTGTTGCACACAATACCAAGTTCGTGCACACCACAACTTACCAATCTAGTTGTTCACAAAGAAGTTAAAAATAATACTAAGTAAATTTTGAATTTTATATACTCCCTATAATTTTAACATCTATTTTATGTGTTTCTTTGACATAATATAAGAACAAATTCAATTTTTCAGATAAAAAAATTGTTTGTTTTCAAAAAACAAAATTTTATAATATTTAAATGGTGAACCCATTACAAATCCAATTTTGGATACTTTTATATATTTAATTTGAAAAAACAAACCTTTTAATTATAGGTGGAAAATAAAAATTTTGATAGGATAAATATTTGTTGTTTTAATGAAAACATTTATATTTTTGATTAATAGTGAATGATACTAAATTTTAATTGAATACATCATTTTTAGAAAAAAAATTTATAATGTTAAATTATAAATTGGAATGGTTTTGAAAGAATAATTATATTATATTTTTATCATTTAATCCAATATTGGTCATTTGATGTAATTTCACATTTAGATTGGACATAAAAATTATCATTCTTCAGAAAGTTTTTACCTCTCAAAAACCCACATTCCGATTTGGAAAATAAGAAATAATTTTAAATTAAATAATAAAACTCCTATTTTTGTAATTTTTTAAAATAGATATCATTTCTTAATTTGATATATCAAAATTACCATTAGCAGGATTGTTTTTTTTTCTGAGAACTATCAATTTTTTATGAATAGTGAAAAACATCGCGCAATTGATAAAAACCGACTTTTTAATTTGAATAATTATTTTAAAATAAAAAATCATCTTAATGTTAAAATATAAACCTAATAAATATATTTTTCCAATTAAATTTTTTAAATACATTTTATAATAAGATTAGACATAAATATTTTATTGAATTTTTTACATCTTTTACCAACCTTATAGGAACATTTGAAAACTTTCATAAAATGTATTTTTACTACTTCTGTGAATTGAATTTCCAAAATCTGAGCGACATTATAGAAATCGGTAAGTAAAATGAGGATCAATAAGATGAAAATAATTTTTTTCCTGAATAGTATATTATGAATTTTATTTACCAAAATTAAAAGTAAATAGGGTAATTAAATGTAAAAATGATATTATAATTACCATAACACAGGTCTTAATTCTATTTGATTTGTGTATTTCGACCAAAATAAACCTTTAGAATAAAATATGATAATTATTTATCTGCATGGATTAGATTAAAACATTGATTATTATTTTATTTAGAAAGGATTAAAAAGTGTTAAATTTAAATTTTAAAACCTAAATTTTTTTTAATATTAGGTTATACATAAGATAATTACAACTATAAATATTCATTTGAAAGGTAAAAATATTTCATACATTATGGTATTATTTTTTAATTTTTATAAATTAATCAATTAAATTTAGTTATGACAAAAAGATGATACAGTAATTACCTTATTACCGAATGACTAAAATAATTGATATTATAAACATCGAAATAAATGTAAATTGCGACTTTTTATGAATTAGACAAATTTTCTAGGTCAATATGACTTGTTAAGGTTTATTAAATATATTTGTTTCTAAGTAATAATGTTTTTTGGACATTCCAAAAAAATAAATACTTAATATTTTCAAACATGACATAAATGAGTTTTTAAATAAAATACTAAATTATTAAATGATATAATATATATAAACATCTATGATTTGGACAAAAAACATATATAATGATAGATATGACCTTTAATGTACCACTTGAGGTTCTCTTGGAATTTTATAGTATGTTTATTAACCATGTACTATAAAAATATTAGAATACATGGTAAAAGCTATACTATTTAACAAAGAGTTAAATCAAAAATATAAGGTTCATATGGTGATATAAACATTTCTAAAACATATTTTTTGAGAGGATTTAGACCCTTCACCAAATTATACTTGAAATAATTCCATTTTTTGTGATTATAAATAGAAAATTTTTTTATAATAAAATAATATTTCATGCTTTTCCTATAGTGCCCCACACCTCTCTTGTAAAATGTTACTTCCTATTTTATTAATTTCAAAACTCCAAAAGCCATTTGGATTGACCAAAAGCTACTGAAATATTGTCCCATATTCCCTCACATAAATCTAGAGGCCTTACTTTGATCATAAATCCAACCTAAGGATCCTTTTTGATCAAATCAAAAGGAAGCACCCTAAGAAGAGGTAATAATTTTATCACTTATTTAAATCTTATTTTCTTCTTCGACTTACTCTTTCATTTTGTTTCAATACCAAAATAATAACTCCAGTAAATTCTACATAATTATATATTTTTATTAATATTTTACAACAATATTAATTATTCTATCCATCTTATGAACAAAAAAGTCACCATACATGCATATGTACGGCTTACTGTCTCCACATCGTGGTGTAGTTTGTTATTAAACACTTCATTATTTGGATGGGTATAATAATGAGTATAATTGATACCAATAATAAATATAACATGTTAATGATAATTTATATATGTTATACCATCCAATGATATAGGATTTTATCATCAATAGAATTATATTGTCGCCCATGCATATGTACGGATTACCGTCTCCACGCACGCGATAAGATTCATTCCCCATCATAATTATTAAAGAATAATTTTCATTTTACGATTTAAAATAATTTTTAAGAACTTAATCTCATTCTGGATATGAACCAAAAACACCCAATCCATAACAAACATGACTTACATAACAAAACATATAAAATAAAATGAATTAGTTAACATCTGAAACAATGATACTACTGAAATATTACCAACAAAGCAATATTAGAAGATCATGAATTATATCATATTTATGTATGTGGTTCTTTTATAATTTAATAACAATTATATTACTATTATAAAATATTTTAACGTACCCTTGACTATGGAATTGTTCAAGGTAAGGGTAAATTTTACAATCTCTTTATTATCTGAGGTTGTTTATATGTATGCCTATATTGGGAATTAATTATCATCAGCATTCTTGTTTCTCAAAAATGTATTTAAAAACCTTTTTACTATTTCCTAGAATATGGGTTCATGTAATTTATACCATTTTTTTACTTTTTATAAAATGTTTTGAAATTAATCCTTCCTTCATTTTTCAAACAAGGTAATTTAAGACATTTTTAAAAAATTGTGGTAAAAATGTTTTTTAAACTTATATAGCGGGTGCAGCTATTTTCCACAGATATAACACTTTTAAAGATTCCCTTACTTGAATTGAAGAATATTTTGAAAATAAATGTTTTCTTTCATAAGTACGTGACTTTTAAATGATTTCAAAATGGAAAGAGATATTTCTCCCAATAAGTTTAGATTTCATAAATGTCAATACCCTTTTATAGAGTTTACACTTCTTTAAAGTTGATTTATTATGATAAAATCATCCATATTGTCTTGGAGGTTTTGTGATGTGATTGACCATGGATGTGTTACTTTTATACCATTCATGGTTAATATTTAATGTTTTATCATTTTGTATGCTTGTTTTAATAATAATGTTTTTTTATGTTCCATCCTTTTCATATGAGGAATGAATGGGACTTAGTAAGTGATAGGTGGAGCCCTCTAGAGCCCCTAAATGCATTGGTTGGTCTCATGATACAATTTAGTGCCTTGGAATAAGGCCTTGACAAAATATTATTTGTATTATTGGCACGAGGCCTTGACTATGTGGTTATAATGTCCGACATTATGCATTCCATCATTATGAGATTATATATTGATATTAAATGTGATTATTCGACAAGAAGAATATCCATGTGAATAAGTAAATGGAATTATTTGATTTATCTTTTCCATATTATGGGGACGTTTATGTTTAAATGTCTTATGTTTTAATCTTATAGATTGCCTTAAATGTTTAGGCTTATTTATAATGGTTTTAGAAATATTGTTATCCTTATTGAGAATCTAATATCACCCCTTTCTTATGTTTTTTCTCCGGATGTGAATATGTATATTATTATTGAACTATAGTGATAGGCTAAGGGATATGAGTGTGTTAAAATGGGACACAATGATGTTTTTTTTATATTTCATAATTAAATTTCAAACATATGTACGCATCTAGTACTTTCAGGGCTACTAAACTAATCGGTGTTTAGAGGCATGATCTCTTGTGATCCTTCCAATGATATGTAATAATGCACGACTCAATGTAACTAGGGTAGAGGTGCAACAATAGTCTCTATAATATGTTTTGAAGGCACATACATCGATTTGGATGGGTCCACATAATGGTGTCCTTGAGAAGTTGCGCCGCTTTTGAAAACTCTTGGAACACACATGGAATCTTCATTGGGTCATACATGTATAGATTTCAGATTTTATACTTTTAGAATAGTGTTCAGAAATTGTTCGTGTGAGAGACGGATAATGGGAGAGTAGGTTACGCCCTTCAAAATATTGATATGAAGTTAGACACCCTCATGTTTTCACATTCCACATACTTCATCAAAGCGATAATTCTAGTATTCTTCAGCATTGGTCTAAACTGGAAATGGAATCGATGGTGAAGTATTTCCCCCCCAAAAATGGACCATGATAAAAGGATATTGTACTTAAAAAACTCTTCCCCAATCAGATTATGTGCAAATAACTTTATCTTAGTTTCCTCTTTCTAGTCTGGAGGGCCCATCATAGGACCAGATTAGGATAAAAATTGAGTAAGATTATATTCTGGGTCCCGTGTTCCCTCAAAGGTTGACAAGTCATGATTTCTAAAATTGGGTGTGGGAAATGATTCATCCACCCATTAGGGATAAGGCTTATTCATAGGATGCACTAGGGTACATATCCCTTACATGGATTCCATTTGAGTATCTAGGTACTGAATGATGTTGAGAAATTCTAGAGGTACTACTCTATATGGATCCACCATTTTACAAGAACTAGGAGAGGATTGAGGAGGTTTTTCCACTTACATATAATAATAATATATTCTTGTAATTGCTAAATCGCATGGGATATGCAATACCTATAATAGGGGGAATTCAGGATCATTTTGAAATACCTCAATCGTCTATATTGGATTACTTGAATATTAGATGGTATAAATATCTATTTATTCTCCTACATAAAGATCAGATGTTTCCAAATTTATACGTTGTTGAATATTCACAACATTTTAGAGATGATATATTGTGGGAATATATCCCCTGAGTAACTCATCATTTTTTAAGAGAGTTTGTATCTCCTTATCATATCATGAAATATGTTCCTTTATGGAAGGAACATCAAATATCATTGGTTGTGATAGGGATGTAGGCACAAATTTACTTATGTCCTCAGAAGTGTTCCACCATAGACATTGTAACTCAATATTTGGAGGTTCTAGATTATGGATCCTCCTCTGGTTCTGGGTGGCTATACCCTCAGTGGTTGCATCAAAAATCATATTCCTCTCAGGGTTCATTTTAGGTTTTTTATCCCTCTACAACTTCTCATTTATCGACAATAGATATTATTTTTATAGTTATGATATTCATATAGTTGTATCAATAAGTTTTTCTTGTTCCATTACTTCTAACGCAACATGGTGATTATTTACAACCTGCATTAGATTTAGTTGTTGAATGCTTGGACATATGAGTCCATTTTTGTTTCCCAAACTGACATGATTTCATTTTCATTAATTTTTAAACCTCCTATATTATCCCATAATTATATACCTTAATGGAGTTTCTATTATAATTGGAGAATTTTCACCAAACAGATGAAGATTCTCTTTTGGAAGGAGGAACTGATGGGATGTCGACCATCGAAATTTACCACCCAAACCGGCAAAGGTTGATTCCCTATTTGGGGATGATGAGGATGAAAATTAACCAATAACTATATCATTCAGAATATATTGGTCAAAAATATAAATTGATTGAACATATTTTTGAGGATACGAGGCTTCTAGTAGAGGATTCTATGATTAAGGGGATGGGAATTTGGATATAAATAACTCCACCCTAGTGGTATGGGTTTGAAATTGAACCTCTATTGATTTCACATGGCCTCTCTTGGGGGAAAAAGAACCTGGTGAATAGGGATATGCTATAAATTTACCCTTCTGGTTGACATGAGGTTTATTTGTAGCTATATTTTCTTTTCTATAAATCCTCTATGGTATGGATGACCCGTGTTATGGTGGATGTGATTGAAATTTTCAAAACCCAATGTGATGGGTTCCCTCTTGTAAAACTACTAATGTGGGTGCTACTAAATCATATTTGATGTGGTGTAGATGTTCTCGTATAAGATCTCGGTGTAATGGAATATAATGACTGAAGTTAGTTTATAACAAATGTTTTCGATTTATCGTAACATTGACTTTAATGTTTGAAATTCATTAATGTTTCTTAAAGCGACACGATTTGAATATATTTTATTTATACTCTTCCTCTTTTCATGTTGTCATGGAGTTTTTTAAGTGGTGAAATTGTACTATTGAATCCAAATTAGATCGAGTGTTTTGTGAAACTATGATTTTTATAGAGGAAATAACATTATAGAATTTTATATCTTGGGGGTTATATTGTTCTTGAGGTGGTGAAATGTAACACTGCTTACATTCCCCATCCTGATATACATAATTATTGTGATGCTCTAGAAATTAGTTTGTGAAGAACTTTCTCTATGAAGGGTCAAAAACATCATAAAATTTTTTTATGTACCTCCATTCTTAGGATCCATTCTTCTGAAAAGGTGGTCACAACAAACTAAAATAGAATATATTAATGATATAAATGTGATTCTAATATCCTGAGTAAGTGGTATTTCTAGATTTTAATTTATAATGAGTATCCCACATATTGTTTTGTATATAATTCTTCAACTCATTTTCCACATCTTCTAAGATCTCATAGTCATAAGTGGAAAGGGGAAAAAACATGGTTAGGAGGTTGTATCCATCTAACTACCTCCATAAGACAATGTTATCCTCATATTCATCAGACATACCAGCCTCCATCTGATTATTCTATAAAAGGTACTTCTTAGGATCTCTTGATGACTAGAGTGGAGTGTTTATTTAAGTTGATTGGGGAACTATATATAGTTGACCTATATGTTTCTAGAACATATCTATGAGTAGGTGTCTGAGATTTCAACACCTCTATATAAATAGTTTCATGGGACGAGGGAGTATTTCCATTTCCATGGGAGATGTCACAGTTGGGTGGTTGACCATGGGATATGTAAGGACTAGGGTCCATTTTATCCTTCTTTATAAAAATACAAGGGGAAATATCATTGTAATTATCATCATATACATTTGTTAAATAGTCAACAGACCCATTGGTTGTAGAGAATGTGTCTCGAACTACATCAACGAAACTGTAATTGATCAGATTAGGGATTTGAGCCTCAATATACTTCTCATCTAGAATATTGAAACCTACCTTATATAATTTTTCTAGGATATGATCCTAATTTATGATGGTTGGTGTAACTTCTTGATAATCACATGTTTCTATGAGGGTACAATCCAACTTCTAAAAAGATACTAAAATATTCTAATGATATCCTTCATTATTGATAGGAATATGAGCCAATAACTAAGCATGTTTCATTCTTAAATGGTGATCCCCATTTAGAACTTGATTAGGAGCATGATCTCTAGCATTTAGAGTTTGTACTAGTTTTTTGTGATAATAATATATTCCCATCTAAAGACATTTTCCAATCACTTTTAGTGATCCCCTATGAGAAACAATATGAACCTTTCCAAATATGAATTCCCAATCTCAATATACCGATGGACCTATGGAGTGAGAAATGGGATATGAGCCTCCTTCTATATATCACCGGATGGATACTGGTGTAGTATTTTGTTATAAGATGTAGGGATATGGTCCTTACATATGTGATCTGAAAAATATACCATGTAGATTCATTGAAAGAATATTTTTTATAAAAATAAATGTTCCAACATCACATGGTATTCCCCAATTAGAACAGGTATATGAGTTTGATACGAGGAATTTGGAATATGTCTCTGGTCTTCATTGAATGGAATATGAGCATATACCATGGCATGATCTGCTCTATGTTACTACTCCCCATCCAGAAAGAGAATATAATCCTAATCATTAAACTTTCTAATATTCTTATTGAATTATTTGATAGAAATATTGAAAAATTCCAAAGAATGTTCTGATCTCACTCATTGAGCCTTGGTCAGAAAAAGATTTTGCACCTGTCCCAACAACACTTTACCTGAATATGCCAATAACCTTCAATGACTAGAAAAATAATGTTCATGTAATCTAATGAAACCACTTATTCATAATAATCAGAGTTGTGTGATGACCTACCTTTTGGAATAAGAGTATTCACTTAACCTTGTATATATACCAATCCCAAAATATTCAAAACGAGTTCTTTATATTTCTTAACTATGTAATGTAATTTTAGAAATTTGTGAATAGAAATATATACCTGTATATTTTTTTTCCTATTATGTTATAGAATATATATTTTATTAAATATGGGTTATGAGTGCACTTTTTTCATCCTTTTTGCACAAAAATATATGGATGGTCATTCTGCATGGGGGTAGAAATTTGCACCTCCCTCAGGATTGCTGAAAGAATATGCCTAGAGACATCATCTGAGTGATCATGAATACTATTTTACTCTCTATATACCACAAAAATATTCTGGTACATATCATCAAAATTAGTGGAGATATGGTCCCACTAATTATTATCTAGAGCCATCCACACCCGATGTGTTCTCCCTTTTACATGTGAAAGGGGTTTAGAGTTGGATGTGTATCGGGTTGTACCCTCATCATGAGGTGGAAGGGTACCAGTGGGATGGTTCTAGTGGAATCAGTTGACATGAGGACTCCTGACAAGTCCTTGAATCAAAAGGGATCCATAGTTAGCCCCATGTTCCACCTTTGTCAGATACTGAAGGTGGTGGGTGTTTTTCTTTTTTGATTAGATAGAAATTTTTTTTGTTGTGGAAAAGAGGGTGACTACAATTATTGTGGATATACTAGGATGCTTCATGATAATTTTATTTTACATTTGGAGACCCTCATGGGGACTCCCATGGGTTGTAATCATACAACGTATATTTTTTTCCCAAAACATTGAATTTTCCACCCATTGATGAAGGTATCGGGTAGGTGAGGTCATTTTCAGTCCTATGGGGGTTAAGGCCATAGATTATTATCCTGAATGGTTGGAGGATAATGATATTATCTCTATTTAGGGTGATATTGGTGGATTTAGTATCTGATTTCCAATAAAAAACAAAGAACATGGATACTAATATATACATTATTGTAGCCATGATTCATTTTCTTTCAGATATGCATGGGTACCACTATTGTATTTTTATTCTATAACCATCAATTCAGCTCATGTGGACATGTAATTGAATGTATGGACATATATCATAAGAACACAAGTTATAGGGAATTGTGTTTAAGATCTATTTTATACAGGTATATCATTTTTTATTTCATTTTTTCATATCAGGTTCACTATTTTTGTTTCATGGTTGTTTGATGATACAAACCACCATTACGATGATAAAAATTGGTTTGATTGGAACTGGGGGATCTTTCCTTTCATCTTATTATGGATATAACTTGGTTAAAATTTTTATCATCTATATCACCAATTTCATTTCATAAGAATGTTGGGGATGGATTATTCCTAATCATTTGATCATAGTGGGGGTTCAAGGTCCTTGTATAATAATTCACATTACACATACCACATGTTTATACATTACTAATACTCCCAATAACTCCCACATCAATTGTTGGGTAAAAAATATGATCTAAATGTATGTGTTCCTTTGGGGTTTCAGACCAAATTAAGGTTACGTGATCCAAATGGTCGAGAGGATGGGAGTTCAGTGTCATCACACCCATTTGGGAATAAATTTTTGATTCATTAGAAATCACACACTGATTAATAATATATTAAAAAATCTCTTCCCATTGTCAATATGGTACTAGTTACCCTTATAATTTATAATAGGTTGAGTCCTTTTATATGGAAAAGAAAGGATCATATTGGTGAATTCATTTATATGTATCTGATGTTCATAATACATTTTCAATTGGTGGGTAGATGATTGTGTGTTGAAGTCGTATATCTAGGAATTCTATAGTTTGTAATAATTCATTGAGGTAATTAATATTTTTAGTATAGTATTGATCCATAATGAGGCAACCTATATATCATGTTTTTGAATAGGAAACAAAACCCACATAGTTTATTAAAAACATGTTGTTTACTTTCATACAAAAAGGATAGAAATGGAGGGACTTGAGAAAAAGATATTTTGATATTGGATGTTGAAGAGGAATCCTACATATTCTACATATAAAAGGAATTTTATTTTAGCTATTTCAATAATTCCATTGATAATTTCCATGTGGTAGAAATATTTATATGAGTGTGGTTATATAATTACAATATTCAAGGCTTACAAACATTGGATTTCATGGATAGTGGAGATTCCTGATATAAATGATGTGATCATTATAACTCCCTAAACCAACATAACTTGTACTTAGTGTGAGAAACAAGGGATGGAATGTAATGAAAAAATATGAGGATTGGGGGTAATATTTTGATGATTCCCTAATATCCCCCCTTTATAAGGATACAACATCCTCATATTTTTTCATTACATGGATTAGTTTTCTTCCTAACATGTTTGCCTATTTTCTAGAAACCTCTGATGATGCTTTGACATGTCATATCTATAATGTGGGGATATACAAGGACAATTGCATGAACCAAGAGGAAAATTACATGGGCTATAACATGAGCTAGCTGACATGTCCACATGTTTTCATGAGACATGGATGAATTGTCTAGATGACATTACATAATCTAGGTTGGTGTTTCTAGAGTGTATCACATGACTTAGGATGACATCTATGGGTGTAATCAGAATAATTTACACTCATGATTGGATGGTGTAGTAATATCTAGATGACAGTCCCATAAGAGAACATGAGAGCTAGCCAACATACACTTCTATCACTGTATATTTCTGTGTCATGTCTCTAGGACATTGCATGATCTAGATGATGAGACTGAAGGGATTCACAAGACGTGGGAGGAATTCCCATAGGGTTTCACATCACATTCTTATGGTGTCCATAGAATATCACATGATCCAACATGTATGTCTAGAGGAAATTTCATGTCTTTTTTGATAGGTCCTGGTGTTGTCTCATGATATAGATGAGTTAAGTGAAGTGCATGAGGATCAATGTAACTGTCTTCATGAATGATCCATTCAAGTAGTCTTTATTCGAGTTATATTATGTTTGTTCATTATATTATATCATTGTTTCACATTTCTATGTTATATTGTTACCCATTTGTTATGCAGTATATCCTTTTCATATTCCATCTGACATAACAGATGTTATTCGTGTGATCAGAAGATATCATGCGATGAGCCTATGAATTCTACATGAACCATAGTATACTTTTCTATGAATTTACATGGTGGAAAGCTTTCACTATCATGTAATCCATCAATATGAGAAAACCACTTATTATGTCTCATATGAGATGGATCAATGATGGATATTTTTAGCTATGAGGGGAGGGGTATAATCCTTCATTTTTAGTTATACGACACCTTATGTGGATCATATCTCATTGATTTGATCTATATTTTGGGGTAGGGATGTCATTTCACATATTTTAAAAAATCCACCCATAGGTGTCTAATAAGTTTTATCGATTGTATGTTCGTCATGTAATCCCCCAATTTCATGGATTTTTATCAAATAAATGTGGTCCTTACTAATTATTCAGACATGCCAAGAGGGTTTCAAAATGTAATGGTTACACGTCTAGGGTCTTTTGTGAGATGAGGATTCTGATTGAAAATACTTTTCATGAATTGAAATTTTTTTCTGGGATATTCCCAAAGACAATAGTGGCTTGATAGGGGGACTTCCTGATTTCAATACAATAAGTGGAGGGTTGCCTCATGTGATCAATGGTGGTTTCCTGTGGTGTATGAACTTGTTCTCTTGATATCAGCAAACATAACCCATGCACGATAATCCAATAATTCAACATTATATTTCATTTTTTATTTGATGAAGGTTGGGTATCTCTAGAGTTGGAATCAGTGTTGTCAAGGAAAATCACACATCCCATTGGTGGTGAACCATGTATCAAATAGATAGTCCTATGGTAATGAAAAAAATTTCATGGAGATGCGGTTTTGTTTCTCTTTGGATATAGAGGGGAATCTTAAGAGTGGTATAAAATGTTCTATGTCCTTTGTTTGATGAGGGTGACATGTTGGTATGCTCTTGTTTTACATGGATAACATGTCCTATGGTCTTTTAGTGTCTTGATAATCACATAGGCATGACGTGTGGTATTTTTGACTGAAATATGAACATGGAATTTCAATTCCATTTCCATATTTAATTTTCAAATGACTGTGGAGGGGGGTTCAATACTTCTTTAGGGGGGGGGGGGGGTCCTTAACAGGGGGTAACTACATCAAGGGTGGTACTTGTGCCAAAAGTGAAGGAGCCCAGCGTCATCAACAATAATCACCCCATTTTCCTATGTAATGTTTCTTATAAGATCTTGGCCACGATGATTGGTAGAAGACTCTCAAAACTCTTACCCAAAGTGATCTCGGATGAACAACATGGGTTCATACAGGGTCGAAATATTCAAGGGGCGGTTGGTATAGTGAGTGAGCTGGTACATGACATCAACAGGCGTATAGTTGGGTCTAATGTCATTCTCAATGTTGACATGAACAATTCTTATGATCAAATGGAATGGTGGTTCATCATCAAGGTAATGAGGGGGTTCGGGTTCCCGGAGCAGTTTTGTGATTTGTGTTTCCGGTGCTACTCCTCACCATGGATTTCGGTGGCTATGATGGAAAAATAGTTTTGGTTTTTTCAAAATTGTTTGCGGGGTGAGACAAGGAGATCCATTATCTCCATCCATGTTCATCATCGCTCAAGACGCACATTATAGGAATATGAATAAGGGTTTGTTAGAGGGAAAACTGAAACCGTACGCGGGAAAAAGGAGTTTGGGGAGCATCAACCACCTGGTGTTTGCTGACGAGGTTATGTTTTTCTTGAATGGCCGGTGTGGATCTTTAAACCATTTAAGAGTCATTATGTCTAGTTACAATAGGCTTATTGGACAATCGATCAACTTCTCGAAGAGTAATGTCTTTATCTCTGAGAAATGTTCGAGAAGGAGATGCAAAGATATACAGAGGGCTACTGGATGAAATCAAAAACAACTGCCGATCATGTATCTTGGGGTGCCTCTGTCTTCCGGCCGGGTCATGAAACAACATTTCAATGGAATCATGGATCGTATACTTGGGAGGATACTTAACTGGAAGAACATCCTCCTCTCGTTCGGAGGTCGGGTAATGCTTATCAACAATGTTCTTCTTTCTATTCCCATGCATGTGTTTGCAGTTATTAAACCACCGAAGGGCATGGTACAGAAAATGGAAGCCATTCTTATAGCACTTCTTTGGGATTCCAAGATAGAAGGGCAGTTCCATTGGGCCTCATGGAAGATAATGGCGCGTCCAGTTGAGGAAGGAGGTGTCGGCCTGCATGACATCCAAGAGTCTATTCTTGGTTTACAGGTGCGTCTTGCGTGGGAGATTATCACGGGGGAGACTCTCTAGGAAAAATTCTTCATGAGTCGTTATGGATGGGGGGAGGAACTCAACATGCATGGTGAGACAAGGCAGGCCAAATGTATGATGGATCATATGGAGGTGCTTCATGATAACTCCAGGTGGATTATTGGTAAAGGGAATCTCAGCTTCTGGCATGACAACCAGGCGGGTGGGAAGCTGGCATTTGAATGCTTCCCGTCCCCTGATGTGTCTTTCAGAGAAGCCTGCAACAGGTATGATGTTATCCATGTGGCACTGAACCCCACCCAGTTGATTATTTTTTAAGAAATTGTGATGAGCGAGGTACCGGATGTTTGCTGCTTCATGGAGGCTACTTCTGGTAGGTTTAGTGTCCGCGACTAAAGGAGGTTACTTCAAAGAGAGAGTCACATGGTGGAAGGGGTACATGTGTTCTGGTGCAATGAGATTCTGACGTGGATGAACTTATTGGTGTGGAGATTCATTATCAGAGCACTCCCAACAGAGGAGAATATCCAAAGGAATGGGATCTATTTGGAATCTCGTTGATACTTCTATGAAGTTACTTGTATGGAATCAACGGTGCATCTCTTATTCCAAGGCCAATGGGCCGCTCTCCTTTGGTCCTCATTCTCCAATTTTCCGCTTAAAGATGGAGTGCATATGACCTGTCTGGAGTTTGTGGCAGCCTGGTTCTCAGGGACACACAACAGGGCCATGGAAAAGTCGATCAGGGCCATCGTCGTAGTGGGTGTCTATTGGGTCCTGTGGGAGGCGCGTAACCAGGTTAGACTAGGCTCTAAAAGGTCCCCTATATTCCTTCTGACCAGGCTCAAAATGCTCATTGTGGAACTTGCATCCTTGGTGAAAGGGGGGAGGGATTCGGTGGAAATCTTTAATTTCCTTAGGAAACCGTGCATGCCTCAAAGAAGGGAGGGAATTTTGATAAAATGGAAGCCACCTATCCAAGGGTTGAAACATAATATCGATGGTTCTTGTATAGAGGGAGTTATGAGAGGTGGAGGTTTTGTTTGAGACTGTTGGGGCTTGGTGAATGTTGCCTTTAGTTCTTTTTATGGTCCTGGTAACTCCTTGAGGCATGAGGCTCAGGCAATTCTTTCAGGCCTTTTGGTCTGTAAGAGGAGGGGCTTGAAGGTGACAGAGATTGAATCTGATTTAGAGGTTCTGGTTAGGGCGGTGCAGGGATGTTATGGGACTCATTGGGACCTGACCTACATTATTTGAAGGTGCAAGGAAGAAACTCGACATGGAAGATCTATTCATCATAGCTGGAGAGAAGCTAATTTTTCAGTTGACTTGATGGATCGTTTGGGAAGACAGGAGGATTATCTTATTATTTATGATGGTCTTCAATCCATTCCCCTGGAGTGTTTATGTGTGGTTCAAGGGGATGCCCTGGGACATCACCATTTTAGGCCCCCTTGAAGGGATTTCATTTTTTGTCCTCGTTTTTCTTTTAAAATATTAATAAAAAATAACTTTCAGACCAGACTGTGGCTGTCATGAGTTAGCATGATTATTGTATAAGACATTCACTATCCCCATTTGTGATGATTTAAGTCACCAAAAAATGGTCATGTGGTGATGCGTGAGATTTTATCATAAGGAACCATTCCAGTTGTCTTTGGTACTTGTGGGGGAGTGTAGGACCAGATAGGTTTTGCCATGGACCTTCATGGGATGAGGGAGAATAGTCGGTGGGGATCTCATATGATAAGTCATACATGTTTATAGGTGATTAAAATTTCCTAAAAATTCTCAGGTGGGGATCATTATATATACTACTTTATGAGGGTCCCAACATTAGATAATTTTCTCCCACTTTTCTAATAATTTTTGGATGGTTTCTCCTGTGTCTGATGGTTGAAAAAATGTGTGATCCATAGTTAATAATTTGGCTATTCTCACATGATTAGATATTTTCTAGTATGCCTTCACAAATTCCCGGATGTTTTACTAAAGGGTATTCGTTTTATCCTATTACAGGTTATGTGCTATTATTTGAATGATCACATGAAATTCTGAAGTTGATGCGATCACATTTCATTCAAGTGGTTATGTGATCCTTGAGAATTGGAAACCTTATTTTAATATTATTTTTAATGAAAATAATACATATATTGAGTTATTTCTTTCATTGTAAATTTTACATTGCTCATTGTGGGAGTTAACAACACCGCATGAGTTTTATAGCTGTGAAACAGACCTCCACAATTCAGATGATGATTGTTAAGATGCTTCGATAAATTATCAATAGTATTGTGGTTATTAAAGGACTATGATAATTGATATAAATATTATCAAGAATATTTAATATATTATATAATTTATTTTATTACTTTTTTATTATTTTTTTGAGTGTGGATAGAATTATTTTAAGTGAATTTGAGGTAACTATATTATGTTGTAAATATTTTTTTACAAGATAAATTAGTTATGTCCATAAACCGTATGTGTTATCGAACAAAAAAAATTTAAAAATGTAATTATTTCATAAGGATTGTCGAATTTACAACTAAAAGATAATTATTATTGAGATTGTGGTAGATCTGAAACAACATAAGTTTAATTTAGCCTTATTTTTAGTAATATAACATCATATCTGGACATCATAAGCAACATTATTTGTTTTTGTAGCGTCCATATATCTTTACATAAATATAATTTGGTTCCACATAATCCTAATTGAGTATTATGTGATTGTGAATCAAATATTTTTTGATATTCCCTAGATAAGTTTATAATGATCATTTTTTGTCATAATCAACACAATTTTTAGAAATATTTAAATGTTATTATATTGAAAATATGGGTTCCTATAATTCATCTTCCAAGGAGGAAGGAATATTTGATAATAATGGATACATTCATTCAATAATAAAACTTCATTATTCATTATTAAACAATTAATCAATTTTGGTCAATGTGAGAAAATTATTTTCAGGAATAATGGAACAAGATCAATATTGTTAAAAAATAGGAATTTTAGAATTAATGTTTCTGAAAAATAATATTTTGGATGATACTAATGAATTTATTACTTGATTGAAATATTATGTTGGTGTGATTTTTTTTTCAAAAAACATAATAAGAAATAGTGATTAAGATGATCAATATATAATTGATTGGGGATTCACAACTGATAGTATTTCCTAATCATTTTGTTAACTAATTGATGAAACATAATTTTATCACTCTGTAGAAAAATTATATGATGTATATATAAAAAATGGCCAATGAATCAAGATATTGTTGAGGATGTTTTGGTTTTGAGATTTAATTATTTGAATGTGAAGATGGAGGTAAAAATTAGGAAATGAATATGGTCCCAACATTATTTTATGTCTCACATAATAATGAGAAATGTTGTGTGGTTTTCATATATTGGATAAATGAAACTTATTTGACAAATATATAATGGTATTTTGAAAACAATAATCCCAAATATTATTAAAGAATGAAAATTTTATCTTTATAGAAAAGAATAAATGAGAAATAATATAATGTAGAGTTCCTAGAATACTATGGGAGATAATTTTATGACTTAAAGAAAAATATTATATGGTTATTGGAAACACTAATATATAGGTAGTGGAGAATAATGTGATATGATCACTAAACAAATCATCGAATATTTTCAATATAAAAATTTTAATTTGTTATTTAAAAATTGTATTAATAATTATTTAAGAGAGTAAATTGTGTGTGAGTAATAGTTTACAATGTAATTAATATAGATATTTGTAGGTGAGTATTAATAAGAATAAGACATGGTAGAATAATTAATGTTTAACTATAAAGAATATTTTACTATGAATCAATATGGAATGTGAAGGTGATTATGAGGATTTGGTTCTGATGATGAGATATAGTTAAATCTGCGATAGGAATCACGAATAAGAAATGAGGAATGGTGATTTGAATTAAGGGATATTGTATATATATTGGTGTGGAATATCTTCATTCTTTAACCTAATAATGTTAGTAAATAGTTTCAATGAATGTTCTATAAAAAATAATATTTTACATAGAAAAATTTCCAAATATACATTCTCCAGGATCAAAATTTTATCCAATTCATTGCTGAAAATAATGATATTGAATAATATTTTTATTGTGACATCATATACTAATTGGATTTATCCTTTGAAAATGATGATAGTTATCAGTTTAAAATTCTTGGGTTGATTCAGTGGATCTATTTAGAAGATGGGTATACAAGGAATATATAGTGCGACAATATGTCAAGAGTAAGAAGTAATTTTTCTGGAAAAAAATATTTAAATTATTCTATGTGTGTAATGAACTAATTAGTTCAGAAGAACCCCATTGCAATCAAGTAATTTTATAGTGGACAATCATTGATTGGGAAAAAACCAATCAAGATAGGGATCTGGATTCCTTGAAGGATGAAAAAATGTTAAGATATTCTATTCAATTATTTAATTTATTTTTTATAATAAATATTCTTGTTTAATGTTTTGAAAGATAAACTAATATTCATAATACTTTAATAGGTAATAGAGGAATAAATTGTTTAAGGGTAATGAAATGGGAATATTTTTTAATATGATAATATTATTTTAATAATCATAGAAATGTGATTCACACCTATCATGTGTATTGACCTGGTCCTGTTGGGAATTTATGTATATATTATGGTTATTTACCATAATAATTTTGTTCGAAAACATCAAAATCAGTAGTTCCCAGATGATGGTGACATAATACCCATTCTAGAGATCTATGATTTCACTAATAAATGACTCTGTTGGATTTAATTGAATATTTATGGCTATTAAATAATGAAAAATCACCTCTAAAACAAATTTTGGATATACTATACTGACACTCCTAGTATAAATCACATCTTTATTAAAAAATTCTTAACCACATTCTAAATTTCAATTATATTTTGTAGTGATCTTAAGAAAAATACTCTAAATTACCCCTGAATCTAATTCCCCTAATATCTCTCCAAATATTGATTTCTAAAATTTATATTACATAATAAATCAATATATTTTCATATAATCTATATAAAACTCACAAAAGACTCCTAAACAATGGAATTTCTTTAATGGATTATTAACAATTCATGCTTCCTTTTGTTTATAAAATTCATCATAAGAATCCTTACATGAATTTCTTTAAAAAATGCCTCGATATAACTATATCCACATTAGGATATCCTAAAAAACCCCCTCATTGAAGAAAATATATATTCAAATAACATGTAACATCCTATCCTTGAAGCCACTAGTCCATTTCCCCATGTTAGTTATCAGCATAGAATCAATCATGCATCCCCATATACTCGAGGATTACATCTAAAATTGAGTATCTAATAGTGGTATAGTGTTTATACTATATCTTATTGATCAATAATAAATATATATTAACTAATATAAAATGATGGGTATAATAATTTAATAATAAAACAACAAAAACAACTCATCCCAAATCGTAAAAAATGGCCAAACCTCTTTACTAGTATCATGTAAAAACAATGATGAGAATATGTTGTAAAAAATTGAAACACTCACACAATTTAACAAATAGTATAAAACATTTATATAAAATATACCAATAAACTCAATTATCATCACAATCACTTGTTTGGTCCTATTTTATAATACAATATTCAACTATTGAAGAGAAATCTTCCATATGTAGTAGTATTCCCTGAAAACCAAAAGCAGGTATGAGATATGTTCAGGTACCTACTTCTTGGGTGAATAGGGGTGATTAAAAGTATGAATTCCCCAAAAAATGGTTTTTAATTAATATTAATTTGGATAAAAATATGAATAAGTGTACATGTATAATATTTAGAAAAATAAATGAAATATTACATATGTTGGCTCAAGATCTCCATGCAGAAACATGATGACTATAAATTCATAGTGCTAAACTAGAATATCTTTATTAATTACATCATTTATATATATACATATGTATATATGGAAATATATACAAATATATATGAACTATTAAGTACCTGATTCTTATGACTCAGGTATGACCCCACATATATATAAGGACCTTATTCTTATGAATCAGGTATTATTTCATCAAATTGAATGAGGCTAATGGTAATATATAACATGAGTTTATTGGTACCATGAATCAAGTAGAATATATTCTTACTAAATTATTGATAAATATTAGGTTATATAATATAAGGGTAATAATTTATTTCTCAAATTAACATCTCACATAAGATGTTTTAAATTAAACACCCTAAAATGATTTAGAATAGATTGGGAATAGTGTGGAGAAAATTGATACAACTCATTAATTGTTATTAAAGGATATCAATATAGTAGTCGAATTATAATATTTGAGACTTGAAATGTAGAAAATTGTTCTTATATTATATAGTTTTCCATTATATTTTCTCTATATAATATTATTTGATATGTAATTTTTAAAATTGAAAATTTATATTAACTTAATGTTTTATAATAATAAAATATTAATTTACTCCATTCATACCCTGAAATTGGATTTATTATAAGTTGTGGGTTGTCTTATTAAACCTTGAAGGGTTTTATAATTCTTGAGAATTTTTCTATACTAGGTACTCATTATATAAACCCTCACATTACATAAATAATATTTACATCATATTTTTGGAATACATAAATACATTACAAAAATAGTATCCCAATGTCTGTATTAGTCTAGTGCCTTTGGATACATGGTGATTTGAACACTTGTATATAAGTGACCTATATTAAATTCCACTATTTTCAACATAATTATCACCATTCATATAAATTTTATAACTAATATATATCTTCATAACATGGGGAAATGAAAAATTAAAAGTGGTGAGATCATATGCTCAGTAATGGTAACCATAAGAGATATGTAAGAATAAACATAAGTATTAGAGTATGAGAACGTGGTTATGACGTTAAAAAATCATACCCTTCATAAAAAATATTATAAACACGAATCATGTGATAAATAATGGAAATTCATAAGACATGAATCATAATGGAATCAGTAGAATAAGACATGAAAAGATAACATAGGAATAAGTCATGGACTTTTTGGAAACACATATGTATATACAATGATTTATATAGTAGTAAAGTCATTGCATCCTAAACTATCTTAATATTATTGATGATCTTATCATACCACCATGGTAGTCGTGCTTCACTCCCTTGACAATCTTAGTTTTCATGTTTCACTCCCAAGACAATCTTAGCAGATAGAGTCCGTTACTGAATTGAGTTCACTCCCCATTCGATCGATGTATATCTCATTAGATATTAATATATGCACAATTTTTAATATGGTGATATTTTTCCCACCCATCTCATAATGGAGTTTTATATACATGTGTCACATGATCATAAAAAAATTATATCATAACCTATGAAATAAATGGGTATCAAAAGCATGTAATCATATCATATTCTATGGAAAAAGGGAGAGGTTTCATAACCATTTAATTAAAGAATAACCCTTTAAAGAAAGTGGGTTTCATAATTATATAACTTGTGAAAGGGAAAAAAGAATCATAAATACCATTCCATCAAAACATAAAGAATTTAGAGGAAGAATATAAATGAAACATTTGGATTGATTACATAAATGAAATAATCAACACTAATAAATGTCATATTTAATATAAATAATGTGTAAAGTAAAATTTAAAAATATTCTTGATGAAAATATCCTTTATTTTTTAGAAAAATTCTTTTTTTAAAAAAATCCTTTAGAACAAAATTTTTCTTGAAACCATATAACAGAATCTAGAAAACATTTGGAAATATTTTTTTAATTATAAATAGTTTTGAAAAAATAGAAATAAATATTTTATAAAAATAAAACATTTCAAAAATTAATTTTCATTGAAAATAATCTTTAAATATCATATTAAATATCATTTTTTTAATTTTTTTTTGAAATAAACATATTTTTTTTTGAAAAATTGAAATGAGATAAGATTTTAATAATTTTTTTATAATTATATTTATTAATAATGAGTTAAAAATGGATCCAATTGGAGGATATATCATGAATGTATATAGTAAAATAATGATCAAGTGATATTTTGTCAGATGGATCATAAAATTTCATCAATGGAAGCATAATTATAATTAATCTCAATAAACGATGAAATTGTTTAAATAGATCCTTACCACTTAGTAACTTTGAATCATACCCCACATGTAAGAAAATTAAATTTCATGAAGCATGAAATATAATGAAAATAATTAGATTCATTATATATCATTTCAATGTATTTATATGAACCTTATAAAAAAATATTTGGGTATAACAAAAGAAGTGTCTCAATGAAGCCAAATTAAGACACCACAATGTGACTGATTTGGTATCATTGGAATGGTAAAAACCCAAGAAATATTGATCATATAATGGATATATAAACACCCATAATTTTAAAGAAAATAATCCAATAATAAATTCATTTTTTTGTTTACACCACCCAATAGAATTAATGGTGAATAAAGCATAAGTCTCATGAGAATGAAATGAGACAAGAAAACCCTTACCTTATGTCTTCACTCTCATCGTAGTCGTACAAAACTTCTATATTATAAAATTAATATTATTATATATCTACTAAATTTCCATATTCTAATATCTAATACAATATATGATTTTATTATGAATATATTATCCATTTATTAACAATTCCTTATTAATGTTACACATTGGGTTATATTTTCATTTTATTTCTCAAATGGTTTGGTTTATTAATATAAATATCATATATATTAATTGTATTTATATTTTAAATTATATATTAAATATAGAAGTTTGAAATTGAATACACTGTTTATGGAGATGATAGATCGTACGTACACATGAACGTTGTTTCTTTTTTAAAGTCGTATTGTAACAAAGTAAATTACATATAATAATATATTTAAAATTTTGTTTTAGTATAATTATTATTTCATATATATATATATATATCATATAATTTCACTAAACCTATTTTTAATACACTCCATTGGAAAGTGTGAACGAATCACATCGCTTTGAGGAGAAGATAGTTCGCACATCTTCAAATGAAGTTGTTGGGTTTACAAAAAATATAAATCATGAAGGTATATTTTATATAATAATCTTGAAACCATAAATTAGTAAATTCATATCATATATATATTATAAAAATATTTTTTCTACCATAATTCCCACCCATGAGACTATGGTAAAGGAAAAAATGAATAACATCATTTTAGGAGGCAGCAGTTCGCCGTACAAAAGAACGGTATGATCATTACTCGTTAAATTGATGTATGTGTAAGAGTAGATATAATACATAGATTATGAAAAATATAAACATATTTATGACACTGATTTTATTATATATAATGTAATAATAATACATTAGGGGACATAAAATGAAAATAAATCATAGGATCCCGAGGAAGGATATTACATCTTCTTTGGGTAAGTCCTCTTAGATTGCACCAATGTGGTTACATGGTTTTATTTATATATAATATAAGACTTATAATTTTAGGTGAGGAATTTCAAGAGATTATTTCTAAATATTTTTCATGAGAAAAATTTCTTGATATGTGTAAACAAGTGGTAGGAGTGAGTGCCTTTTATAGTGGAGGAGGAGTGGCATTCTTGTAAATTTTTGAAAAGGAAATTCAGAACATGTTTTCCCAATTCCATGTTGCTCCCATAATGTTGAAAATATTCTGAAAGAGAGTATAAGGTTGAAATATGAACATATAATTCATTTTTGACAAGTTTATAGGTTATTTTGGGTCAAAAGATTAAGGTTTAGTCCTTTGTTAAGATAATTTTTCTCTTAATCAATGCCATTACTTTTATTCACTATCACTAATATTATTAGGTAAAAAATTATGTTGACCTTATTAGAAATTATAAAACTTTCATATTCCAAATATTCAATCAATTTTTTCAAATTAAAATCACATTCTTGGTAGAAATTATTTTAAAATTAATCTCATAGACCTGTGACGACAATGGGTTTTTAGGGGAAAATGTTTAAAATTTTGAAATGATTTTATATCCAATTTCTTTGTAAAATTTCATCTAATGATCTAAATTGGATTATTTAATGTCTAAATGATAAAATAACACTTTAAAAATAGCTTAAATATAATTTTACTATGTAAAAAAATTAGATGATGAATTAGTTTTCAATTAAAATTCTGTATTTTTTACTATTCATCCAAAAAATATCATTTTTAGAAAAAACCAAAATTTATCTCCTAAGATAATTTTTAAATTATGAAATAAAAATTTATTTTATTTTATGTAATTAAATTTTAAAAATTTTATAAAATTAATTTAATTTTTTTCATAGAAGTTCTTAAAATGTAATTTCATTGAGGAAATAGTATTTTCAAACATTTAAATACATTATAAAAAATTACATGTTTTACTATCAATATGTTTTATTTATATAAATAAATTTTATATAATATTTAAAAATTATTTATTACCATTCATATTAGTATGATTAATATATAGGTTATAACTATCTTGTTTAAATAATTATAATAAGAAAATTTTGTTTCATAGAAAGTTGGTGTTGTGTATATCACAAAAAAAGTTGGTGTTGTATTTAGAGGATGACATAAAAAATTAATTAATACTAAAAATGGTTCATAAAAACATGGTGTCATACATTCTACCCCTTTAAAATAAATTTCACCCTCAAAATGTTTCATTCTACTAAAAAAATGGGGATACTTCTACGTTATTGCATCCCTATGTTCCCACATAGCATCCTCTAACTAGTGGTTTCTCCACAAATAATTGACTAGGTGACTGGTCTAGCATCATAGAAATTTCACTATATGATCCAATATTTCTAATGGTTATTCCTTGTAATAGAGATACTTTTGCAATGGTATGACCTATGTGTTTAGTACTCAGAAAATTTCACGTATGTATTTCCTCAGGAGAGATATAGGGAACAGATTATGGACTTTATAGAGAATTAGAGGAAATTCCAAGTGATAGGATACCATCTAGATATGATAAATAAATTCAAAGGGACCTATATACCTAGGCATTAGTTTCCCTATCTTACCACATATCATAACCTTTTTATAGGGAGATATTCGTAGAAACATATTCTCTCCAACTTAAACTTTTATACCACTTTGACTATTATTAGTATAAATTATCTACTAAATTTTAATAGCTTTGATATACAACTTAATGTTTCTAATATTTTCTTCCATTTATTTATCTTTCACAAGTCCCAATAGCTTTATTTATTAAACTTCAATCTAGAACACAAGAGATCTACACTTATTCCCATATAAGTCTTTATAATTATAAATATGAATTCTTTAGTTAAATATATTAGTGTATAAAAAATAAACTAGAGGAATGCGTTGATCACAACTACCTTTAAAATCCATGTATTATTATCTCAAAATATAATATAGGGTTTTAATTGTTCATTCAGACTAACCACCTATCATTGGATGATAAGAACTATAGGATCTGAATTATGTATCATGTTCTTGTTGAATAAATTTCTAGAACATTGAGGTAAACCTCATACCACGATCAAATACAATATAATGTGGTACTCCATGAAACCATACAACTTCATTAATATATATTCTTGAATGTTGATAGAGAGAGAATTATTATCTGATAGCAGTGAAATGTGTGGACTTAGTATGAAGATCTACTAGTACCCATATATCTTAAAAACCTTTAAGGGTTCTGGGGAGTCCAATAAAAAATACATAGAGATGTTATCACATTTCCATTCTATTATTGGTAATAGATGAAACATCTCCATAAACATTATTCTTTCAGCCATAACATATTGAAATACCATGAAAAGAGATTAAAACTATATGATATCCCACTTCATGACATCCCAATTTATGTATCCATTGATGTCCCAATACATTTTCATACATTGTGGATGAATAGGAAAAGAAGAACTATTTTCTTCCTCTAATAGGTCCATCATCAACTCCAGTTTTCATGAATCACAATGATGGTTCATGGACCTTTTTCATATATTAATCAATTTAAAACCCATAACATTTCTATCCTTATTTTTCATATCTACATAATCATTCCACAGATCTTTATTTTTCAAATGTATATAGGCCTGACCATTCTATTCAGAATGACAATATTTTTCCATTTCCTTCAAGATTTCTAGATTCATCATTTGAAAATCCAAAAATATTAGATATTTTTTAATCCTCTTCATTGATAAGAAAGAATGATTATTCTGACTCAAATCATCTACCACCTTCTTCGATTTCCCAAGGTTGTAATTTATTGAGAGGTCATAATCATTTAGCATATCTAGAAATCTATTCTAGAGGTTGTCCAACTCCTTCTAAATGAATATATTTTCCATACCTTAATGGTCAGTATATATGTCAATCTTTTCTTGAAAATGATAACAAATCCATATTCATGAGGGAAAAATTACCACTAATAACTTTAATTAATTAGTTGGGTACTTTTTCTTGTGAATATTCATCATTCATGAGGCATAGTCTATATCCATTTTTTCTAATATAATAAAAAAATATCAATCCCATATTGGATTTATCAATATAAATTAAAATACCATATCCACTATAGGGTATCCCAATCACATGTGTGCTGAACAACCTTCTCTTTAGTTAATTGAAATTTTCTCCACAGTCATCTGGGTAGATAAATATGGAACCCTTTTGAGTTAAATTGGTAAAAGGATTACATAGTTGTGAGAAATTCCCCACAGTTAGTCAATAATATAAATCTAAACCTTGAAACCTATGGATCATAGTCACCATTCATGGTCTGGGCTAGTATTCAATAGCTGATGTCATTGATAGATCTACTATTATACTATCTCTTGAGACTATGTGATCAAAGACTAAAACCATTCATGAAAAAATTAACATTTTTTTAATTATTTATATAACTTATCATTCACTATGGTCATCAATAAAATTATCAAGTGGTTTTCATAATCTTACATGGTCATTGAATATATAATAATATAATCTAAAATGACTTCCACCAGCTGATTATTTTAATATCTAAACACCCTATTCAAAAAATACATGAAAATAATATAGGAATTAGTAAGTCCAAAAGGCCTCAAAATATTTTTAATAGATTCTATAACTAGTATGGAATTCTATCTTTGGTATATCCACATTATTGACCATAAATTTATGATATACAGAAAGATGTAAAATCTTGGAAATTTATTGAGATCCATACAGTTTATTAAAAAAAATCATCAATATGGCGAAGATGATAGTTATTATTGATTATGATTTTGTTCAACAATGAATAATCAATACATATTGTCATTGATCCATATTTATTTTCACAAAAAGGATAGGTTCACCCTATGGTGACACACATGGACGAATAAATCCTTTATCAGGGTTTTCATGGAGTCTCTTCGTCAGTACCTACAACTCAACTGTGACTATTTTATAGAGTGACTTTGAATTTCATGCGGAACGAGATATGAGTTCTATCAAGAACTCCATTTCATGTTTTTGTGGAATGATAGGAAACACTTATGGAAATACATAAACAATTTATATAAACAATATGAAAATTATAGATTTCAATTTTCTCCCAACCATTTGAGATAAACATCCCTTAAGAATGGCAATTAAGACCCATCCATTGGATGTAATATCCATTGGAAGTTCATACTTATCGTCACATTGATAAATAGTCATATGTTGGTTTGAAATATCAGAGGTAACTTCACCTCCTTGACAATTAATTTTGGATTTATGAAAATAAATCCAATCCATTCCTAAGATGACATCAAATTCAGCTAGAGGAAGAATGTCATGATTTATTAGAAGTACATTACCAAAAATGTAAACCGAAGAGGAATCGTAGACATGACCTGAAATCATCGTACCATTAAACTTTTTAGTTCAAATTCCATATCAATTAATTTTGGATTTATCTTAATACCCATAGAATAATATTTAGATATGAAAGAGTGTGTATATATAGAATCTAATTAGACACTAGTAGTTCTAGAGTGGATGTTATGTTTACATATCACAATGTCATTATCACACTACTCGTCAGAAACAATGATTTCATGATATTTCCTCTTATCCCATAGATTAACCTATTTCTTACATGGATCATCATCATTAACCATTCGGTTTGGGTACTGGTTAGAATAATTCCAATTCTCCTTACAGTTATTGCACTAATGCAGGGGAGAATCATTTAGTGCAGTTTTCTATCCATTCACATTGTTGGTTGTCTTACTAATATTACTTTGACAATAAAATTCATGTTTACCTTTCTTACATCACTTGAAACATTTATTAGACCCCTTAATACAATTTCCTCCATGCATCTTTCCATAGTATAAAATAAATATCACATTTTTTCCTTCATTGTTTTTATACTTTCCTTTGATGTCCATATGGATTTTTTTTCAAAAACATGAGACAAATATGTATCACCAACATCCAATTCAACAATTATTTCACAACACACAATATATTCATAGCTACTAATATCACTTATGGAAAAAAACTAATATAACTTAGATTTAAGCAGCTGAATAATCTATTAACACTACTTTCTTGTTGGATGATAATATGAGAAGACTACCTCACAAACCTTGTGAAATTATCCTCATAGGTTCCAACTGATTCATCAACCCTTTTGCTTAACTCAGGGAAACATTTCTCCATATTTTTATAAATAATCCAAAAATATTACTTATTGAAAAATAAGATCTCACACTCATCCCAATCAATGGATTCAATTTAAGTTTTCTATATATTATTATTTCTTGGATCTCAACACTAGTATGCTTTTCCTTTTAACTGATAAATGGTCATGATAACTTTCTCTGTCTCAAAACACTGGAGAAGAGATAATACCATTTTAGTGGTACTGATCCATTTTTTAGCTATTATTGGATTAGATGTGCTTATAAATTAATGTGGGTATTTCCTCTTGGAGGACTTAACAGAATGTGGCTCCTTTTTTAATCATTTGGAAGGCCAGAATGACTCATATCTTGAGAATGTAGAGTCAGCATACCAATGAGTTTTTTCAATCCATATCCAATATAATTCTAATGCACAGGAATGATAATATTACATTATCCATCATAGTCATCGTTGACTTGGTTCATTTAGGTTCCATCTATTGACTAAATAAAAAATAAAAATATAGTAAGAAACAAATATCAAAGTGGAAAAACTTATAATCATAAAAAACAACATATATGATATCTAAATTAAGATATCTTTTGAAATCAATGATGCATTATGTTTAATCTATTTTATCTATATCCAAATTATATTTAAATTCTTAATCATTATTCATAATTTGATTGAATTCCCAATGTATATCGCATGGGCATGTCAAACCATGTGTGCAAGATGGTCCATTATCATGCACTAGTTCTCGATTGAGTTGAGATCAATACAATTTTTTCAGGGTAGTTACCCCTATATACATGTGTTCCGAATATAAAACCAATATTTGAAACCAGAGATGGATGTATTTCTAGGAAACCACTCACTCTATCATATAACCAAATTCAAGGAAATTTTCTTATACTTTTCCTTATACTTGGATTTATCCTTAGAAATTTCTTACGAGTTCTAAAAATTGTTTTCTCATCCTAGTTTCCAATGGATAATTAAATAATTTATCTAAAACAAACTATAGAGACCCCCTATTTAAATTAATTATCATTACATCATTTTTTTGGAATAAATAAATTCATTAAACCAAGAGGCATCCTACAAATTTATTATCCTTATGCCTTTGGAAACATGGAAACAAAAACAGTAGATCATATGTAAGATACATTATCCCCAACTAGGTTCTTCATGACGAGAATACATCTTAGAAACATCAGACCTAATAAATATCATCATAACCTTGGGAAAGGAATCACAAAATGTGGTGACATCTAATGGTCAGTAAGCATTAACAAATGAGATATTGGAGCATAATCATAAGAAAAATGGAATTGGAACATGATCATGGCATTAGAAGATCATAAACTATTTAAAAAAGATCACAAGCAATATCATGTAAAATATATTTATAGTTCATAAGACATGAATCATAAGGGAATCAAGAGTATAATATATGAAATCATGAAATAGAAATAAGAAATGGAATTGGGTTAAACAAATAAGAATATAAAATTATTTATATAGTAGTCATTGAATCATGTAAATTTCCATATTAATTTTATGGGTTCAATCCCCATACCATCTTAGTAGTCATGGTTTACTCCCACAACCATATTTGTTGTCAGGGTTCACTCTTATGACCATCATTGCTGAAAATTTACCTTAAAAATATAGTATACACACCATTACAACAATGTCTATCTCATGAGATATATATCTCCACCCAATGCATTGGTGGGAGATATAGGTCCCACCCATATCCTGATAAAGTCATACATACATGTTCCAAAATATCATTAAAAATCATATCATAACCCATGAAATGAAATGTGTATAATTAACATGTAATCACAAAATAACCAGGGGAGAAAGGGAATATTTCATAATTTTTTCATTAAATAATAACCCATAAAAGGAAGAGAGTTTTATAAGCATATAACCATTGAATGAGAAATGATCTTCACAAAAATTATGCCATCAAAACATAAACAATTAATATGAAAAATATGAATGGAACCATTGGATAATTTTATAGAGGCATGAGTAACACCAATGTATGTCATCATAGATAGAAATGATAGGGAAAAATCATTTAAAACATTTATTAAAGAAACATTCATTCTCAATATAAAAAATTATTTTCAAAGAATTAATCATTTTTAAAGCATTTTTCATTGAAAAGATTTCAAGGAATCTTGAGAAAAAATTTAAAAACATTTTTATTTGAAAATATATTTGAAAAATAAAGAATACAATTTTCCCAGCAATAGTACATTTTTAAAATCATTTTCCATGAAAATATTCTTCAACGACCATTTAAAAACCATTTTTCAAAACATGGTTTTTGAAATACATTGATTTTCGATCAAAAAGAGAAATGAGATAGAATTTAAAAAAACCATTTTCCCAATTTACATAAGTAAAAAATAGTGGAAAAAGTGTTCCAATACATTAATATATCATGAATAACTAGAAGAAAAATAAATTAATGAGATTTTTTGTAACACACAAAGGATTTTAAAAAAAATTATAGAATATAGTGAAAGCAACATTGAGTCTCTTCTAAACAACTCTTTGATATTATAATCTAGATGTTAAACATAATTTTTCTTCCTATGTGATTTGAATATAAAAAATTGGACATTCACAGTGGTAATCAGTACAATATTTAGGGTCTGATAGGATCAACTTACCTTTTTGGTGAATAGTAAAATGACCTTAGAAATAGTAAAATGTCTCGTATAAATAGTAAATTGGCCAAATTAATTATAACACCGCCCATGAAAGTGTAAATAAAATTTCGGCACCTTATGGATGAAACAATGATATAATTATATCATCGTATATGAAGTGCATTGTGTTGCATTTGTTGTCAATGAGGCATGAAGTTGTCTTGGAATGAATGGAAGTCAGGGAATGTCAAGATGTGAATGACAAAGGTTGTGATGGTGATGGTGATGAAAGAGAATGGCCATGATACTAAGAGGCATGTCACTTAGGAGATTCACTAAGTGACATAGGAGATGTGGTTGAAACATTCTCTAGAGAAATCTGACGATTGTTGAGCTGATCTTTAAGTTCATAGAACTTGTATCAACTGGATACAAAGTCACAACATGATTAGAAGACCATGCATTGTAGTGACAATGCATGAGGAGTTGAAGAAGCAAGATGATCCATTCACTACTTCTAAGTGGATGAAGTGGTTTAATGAAGTCCATGTACTAACTCTTAGTGCATGTGAATTTGAAGTTGATCCAATTGATCTCTGATTAGATCAATGAAGCACTTTGAATAATTTAAGTGATTCAGGAGTTCGGTTGAAGATGAAGATCCTTGAGAATTCTCTCCTAAGTAGAAAATGAGATGATGAAGAAGAATTATAAATTGAGGAGTTGTTTCTAATCAAGAGGATTAATGTTTGAATTCTTAAGAAGAAGAGAAAGAGAAGAAATGAAGAAGGGAGAAGTGGAATTTGGCAATTGGCATATTTTATATGGAGGAGAAACTTTGTTTTTATACAAAGTATAGGTTCTGTCCTTTGCCAAAAATTAGGCCATCTCAAGCCAGCCCACGGGTTCAACCCCACGGCTCATATGGGCACTAGGCGCCACGCCCATGGGGGATCCCATGGTGCAAGCTCGAGAGGCAAGGGGGGGCCGTGTATAAGCCCCCGAGGGCACGCAGTGGTGAAGCCCGCGCGCCCGTGTGTGTGCATAGTGGGCGCTAGAGCGCGCCCGCGGGAGCAAGAGTGGGCGCAGAGCGCGCCCGCAGAGAGAACCCGGTGCGGGGCGGCACCGGGAGGGGAGAGGATTCAACTGGCGTATGGTGGGCAGCGGCAGGCTTATAAAGCGCGGAAAAACCGGCCGCGGATTCGATGTGGGACGCGCATTTTTCCCGCGGAAGCGATCCTAGCCGTCCGAGCGATCTCGCGGCAGATCACGGCCGCCCGATGCATCGCGCCGCTCGCGATCTAATCCAGGCCGTTCGAGATTATTCAAACGCCCGATCCAACGGCTGCGAATCCGTCTTCCTCCTCGAGCTCGAGCCGAAGCCTCCCGCGTACCTCCTTCGAACCAGAGGCCTCCCGAAGATGGATTTCGAGCTCCCGGCCACCGCTGATCGATGTAAAGCCACCATCATGCTCGTCTGTCCATAACGAACCGAACCATGCTTAAAAATATACATGCATGCAATGTATGGAGAAATTCGATGAAGGCCGAAGCAAACCGGAGGTGCGAGGCCACTCGGGTGTTCATGTTTTGCATGGATAGACCTAAACAGAGGCCGTGCATGCGTTATAAATCGCATGCACGAGGAAAAAGAAAATAAAAGAACCCGCGTGCACCGAAGAGAAAAAACGCAAAAAACTTGGAAAGATTTTAAAGATCCGAAGATCTCGGTGATTCAAGATTTCCCACGCGGATGAACTGAGGCATCCCTATGCCTATAAAAAGAGAGGCCGAGGCATTCAAAAATTTTTGCTGATACGCTGAAGTTTTGAAGTCCCGTGAGAGCCTCTGTGCCTCACGAAGTTTGGAGCTCCGCGCAACCCACTTGCGCGACGAAGCAGCCCGAAGCCACCCTTGGCTTCGTGAGTTCCTTTTGCGCACTCCTTGCGCGAAAGAAGAGAAAGGGGAACCCCTGCGCGCCTTCCCCTTGCGCGGCAGGAAGAACCCGGGGCCGCGGCATCTTGCGCGCCCACGGTTGAAGCCCGTGCTGCCTTGCACCCTTGTGGCTTGCGCGACCCACGGCCAGTGGAATTAGCGCGGCTGTGAAGTGAAGGAGGGCCGCACCCCTTTGCGCAAGTTGGGCAGTAGGTGTGAACAAGAAGACCCGAGGCCTTGCCTCTTGTGTGTGCACAGTAAAGAACAAAGAAGGCCGAAGCCTTGCGCGGCAGTGGAGAAGAGGAGAAGCACATGGGCATTGTGTGTGCAAAGTGGACATGAACACACCTTGGCCGAGACTTGCACTCTGTGTGTGCATTTGAAGAAAAGGCAGTGGCCTTGTGTGTGTGCCAGGTGAAGTGGAATACCACACATTGTGTGTGTGCCAAAGAAGGCCGAGGCTTTGCCTCGTGTATGTGCAAAGTGAAGGAGAACCCGAGGCTTTCACCCTGTGTGTGAAAAGAAGGCAGTAGCCTTGTGCTTGTGTGCAAAGTGGAGGAAGAACACCCTACGGGCAGTAGGTGTGCAAAGCAAGAAGGCCCGAGGCATAGAAGCTTGTGTGTGCAAGATGAAATGGAAGACCACACTTTGTGTGTGTAAGAATTGAATAATCCATAGTCTTGCTTGTGCATTTGAACAAAGAAGAACACACTTTAAGTGTGTACATTTAAAGAGGCCGAGGGTTGTGACCTTGTGTGTGCACCAAGTGAAGACACATGTTGTGTGTGCAAAATTGAAGAACAACCTACGGGTTAAGGGTGTGCAACAAGAAGAGGGAAGAGTCCAAAGTCAAGTGCGTGCAAAACAAAGAACAATTTATGTGTACATGAACAAAGAAGGCCGAACCTAGTGTGTGCACTAAAAGTGTATACACATTAGAAGAAGAAGAAGAAGTTCCACACTAAAGTAAAACACACTTCTAAGTGTGTGAACAATTTGAATATAGTGTGTGAAGATTGCAGAGAAGGTGTGTGCAATAATTGATTACACCCTTTGTGGGTCTACTGCACCAAGAAGAGAAAGAGGACAGTGCATGCATGCATGCATGCACGTGCACACGTGAACATAGCCAAATCAGTGGTGTGCATTTGAGTTGTCCAAGACCAGGACTGAGACTGGACCAGACTGAAGTTAAAGATATTATTTGTCTGAGTATTCAGTAGTTGAAGAGAGAAGCCAGGTCTTCCTGAAGAAGGAGATAAAGCCTGAGCTAGACGAGAAGACCTGTTCACCACAAGTGATCAGAAGAAGAGCAAGGCCAGCAGCCTTTATCCCAGGCTGTTGAAGTTACTTGAAGAACTTGAAGTGAAGAAGAGCTACTCGTGTGACTCGAGGAGCCAGGAGAAGACCCTGTGGGACTCAGGGAGAAGAAGTCTTCAGTGGGATTCTGGAGCAGGCCAGTGGGACTCTGGTAACACTGTGGGACGCAGTATAAAGATCCTCCTGTGGGACTCAGGAGAGATACAGTGGGACTCTGTATCGACCATTGTAATACTAACAGATTATAATGGGAGAATCCATGCTTGGAGAGCATGGCAAGGATGTAGGCCTTTGGTGCCGAACCTTGTAAATCCTTGTGTCCTGTGCCTTTTCATTACTGCATTATCCGGGAAAGGTTGAGAGATACAAGAAGAGTGGATCGAGGCTTTAACCAGCCATAGAGGTTTAATTGATTAAGAATCAATTAGTAAAAAGTTTTAAGGGATCACTGATTCACCCCCTCCCCCTCTCAGTGATTCACACTGATCTGGGCACTTCAATTGGTATCAGAGGGAGGTTCCCTCTAAAAGATCCAAGAGAGTCTTTATGGAGTGCAGATTTGAGGAAACGAGCAACCAGCCTCAAATGGAGATATCTGCCAAGACTCAGAAAAATAGAAAGAAGAAACAGGCCAAGAAGATGAAGAAGAAGGTTGCTGCAATCAGAGAAACTTCTTCTAAGGAAAGAAATGTGAAAGTCACATCAGATGACAATTCCTTTTATCATTCTTCTGATGAAGCCTGCTCTAGCTATGATGAAGATGGAAGAAACAATGATCTTCTAAATGCAATCAAATATCTTCAGAAGAGAGTCCCCAAGGAAATTGCAATGTGTATAGCTACAGGCCTCCTTGATCTTCAAGAAGAAAAATTACAGCTAGAAGATGAAGCCAATTCTCTAGAAGTCCAATTGGCTAAAAGGGTTGGCATAACCAACACTCTCAGAAAGCTGGTAAATGCCAAAGATGAAACAGTATCTCTTTGCAATGAAAGATATGAAGACACTGCTGAAGAATTGCAAAGAAGCCTTTCTGAGAAAGAATTCTTTATGATATTAGTCAAAGATGTTTTCCATGCACTGGAAAAGAGGCACAAAGTGTCAATGAATGTCAGAGATGCTCAACTCGAAGACAAAGTCAAATTGGTGAAGGAGCTTGACAATTCATTGCAAGAAATGAAGAAGGTGCATGAAGACCAGATGAAGCAGCTGAAAGAAGATTGGGAAGGTAGGCTAAGAATTGTTGAGGATGAGAAGAACTCCCTTAACATGAAATGCTTAGAACTAGAGGTGATATTGAAAAATCTGCAATCACCCAAAGCTGAATCCTCCCAGTCAGCTGAAAGAAGAAATGTTGCTACTCAAGTGAGCTTTGAAAAGGATGATTCTAAAAGAAAGACATCCTATAATAAAAGGGCAACAACTTCTAGAAAGAAGGTACCATCCATACCATCTTGTACTGATGCTTCTAATTGTGTTTCCACAAAAAGTGCAGGATGGAAGAATAATTCCAAACAAATATGGATGAAGACAGTAAAGAAGCAGAGCTCTCCTGAAACAGCACAACAAGTCAAGAAAAGTACCCTACAATCAGAAGGACTCAAGAGGTCAAGATTTGTGGGTCTATGCTGGTGTTGTAATAAGTATGGGCATTGTGCAAAGGATTGTTGGTACAATCCACTGAATGCCAAAGCACAGAGGAAGCCCATGCCAAGGGGGAGCAAGCCAGAAGGAAGGAAGCAACATCCACAGGTCCAGAGACATCTGTTTACTGCAAATAGATTTGGATTACTTGACAACATCTGGGATGATTTCAAAAGTGGTCAAAAAGATACATGTCAATCTCCAACTGTATCCAGAGCTCAAAAGAAGAAAAGATCACTGAACCTGGCTCAGAGAGATTCCTTGGGAAGCAAGCAGAAGAAAGTGGAAGATGCTCCCAAGAAGAGTTTGAAGAATGAAGAGAAGTCCTTGGAGTCTAAATCCAAGAAGGGTGAGTCATCCAGAAGGACCACCAAGAAATGCTTCTACTGTGGAAAGAAAGGACACATCATGGACCTTTGTAAAGAAGCCATGAAACTAAATAGAAGCAGACTGAACTCCAAAAGACAATCAATCCAGAAGAAGAAGGGATTGATTGAAAATAAGTTTCCTAAGAGAGGTAGCTTAGCAGCATCCAAAGAACCATGTGGAACTTTCAAAACTGAGGCCACTCTTCCAAATGATATACTTGTCATATGGCCACATCAGTTGCAACTTGCCAGAGAACTACAAAAAGCTGAAGATGAAGCTCTGGCATTTGCTAAAGCAAAAGGGAAGAAAAAGATTTCACATGAAGATGGGTTGAGAACCACACCAGCACAGACATCAATGAAGATCAAATGTGCAAGTGTGAAGACTGGTGAAAATGGGACATCTCGGTTGAGAGAATCTTCTCAACCTTGTTGTTCACATTGATGAACCAAGGAGGTTCCATCTTATTCCCTTATACTATTGGTATTTACATGTGCTAACATTGTAGGGAATTGAAGATGATGATCATTCTCAGCTGGAGGGTGGTTTGGATTGAATAGGAGTGCACCCCTTGAGGGGGAGCAAATCTGAAGAAGATGATGTTCTGAGATTAATATCATCTTGAGAAAAGTGAAGGTATTCCAATCATACTTTCATCCCTTGTTTCTTAATTGAGTTTATCTTGTCAATTAAGGGGGAGTATGGATTGAAGACAAATGGATGAAAGGGGGAGCTTTATCATTGCACCTGAACTTTCTAATGAGTTTTGTGAAGTTGTGCAGGATTTAGCAAATTCATTGTTATATCTGAAAAATTTCAAGCCCCTAAGCATGATCTATGGACAGCTTTGAATTCCTTGGTTATATCACTCTTGTTTTCTACACCGGGTTAGCCCAAGTAGACTTAGAGCTGATTTACTAAAGGTTCTTTGCTAAAGAAGAACATGTGACATCATCCCTCTCTCAGTGTTTTTCAAGAGAATACTATTTATAAGGGAGGAAGAGATTTTTGAAAGTGAACCACACCACACCTTTGCATTTGATTGCCAATAAGGGGGAGAAAATATTGGCACACATATTGACCCATTCATATGTGCTGATGGAGTGTATTGACAACAAATACAAAGGGGGAGATTGAAGTGCATTGTGTTGCATTTGTTGTCAATGAGGCATGAAGTTGTCTTGGAATGAATGGAAGTCAGGGAATGTCAAGATGTGAATGACAAAGGTTGTGATGGTGATGGTGATGAAAGAGAATGGCCATGATACTAAGAGGCATGTCACTTAGGAGATTCACTAAGTGACATAGGAGATGTGGTTGAAACATTCTCTAGAGAAATCTGACGATTGTTGAGCTGATCTTTAAGTTCATAGAACTTGTATCAACTGGATACAAAGTCACAACATGATTAGAAGACCATGCATTGTAGTGACAATGCATGAGGAGTTGAAGAAGCAAGATGATCCATTCACTACTTCTAAGTGGATGAAGTGGTTTAATGAAGTCCATGTACTAACTCTTAGTGCATGTGAATTTGAAGTTGATCCAATTGATCTCTGATTAGATCAATGAAGCACTTTGAATAATTTAAGTGATTCAGGAGTTCGGTTGAAGATGAAGATCCTTGAGAATTCTCTCCTAAGTAGAAAATGAGATGATGAAGAAGAATTATAAATTGAGGAGTTGTTTCTAATCAAGAGGATTAATGTTTGAATTCTTAAGAAGAAGAGAAAGAGAAGAAATGAAGAAGGGAGAAGTGGAATTTGGCAATTGGCATATTTTATATGGAGGAGAAACTTTGTTTTTATACAAAGTATAGGTTCTGTCCTTTGCCAAAAATTAGGCCAAAAATTAGGCCATCTCAAGCCAGCCCACGGGTTCAACCCCACGGCTCATATGGGCACTAGGCGCCACGCCCATGGGGGATCCCATGGTGCAAGCTCGAGAGGCAAGGGGGGGCCGTGTATAAGCCCCCGAGGGCACGCAGTGGTGAAGCCCGCGCGCCCGTGTGTGTGATGGTGGAATGAATGGAAGTCAGGGAATGTCAAGATGTGAATGACAAAGGTTGTGATGGTGATGGTGATGAAAGAGAATGGCCATGATACTAAGAGGCATGTCACTTAGGAGATTCACTAAGTGACATAGGAGATGTGGTTGAAACATTCTCTAGAGAAATCTGACGATTGTTGAGCTGATCTTTAAGTTCATAGAACTTGTATCAACTGGATACAAAGTCACAACATGATTAGAAGACCATGCATTGTAGTGACAATGCATGAGGAGTTGAAGAAGCAAGATGATCCATTCACTACTTCTAAGTGGATGAAGTGGTTTAATGAAGTCCATGTACTAACTCTTAGTGCATGTGAATTTGAAGTTGATCCAATTGATCTCTGATTAGATCAATGAAGCACTTTGAATAATTTAAGTGATTCAGGAGTTCGGTTGAAGATGAAGATCCTTGAGAATTCTCTCCTAAGTAGAAAATGAGATGATGAAGAAGAATTATAAATTGAGGAGTTGTTTCTAATCAAGAGGATTAATGTTTGAATTCTTAAGAAGAAGAGAAAGAGAAGAAATGAAGAAGGGAGAAGTGGAATTTGGCAATTGGCATATTTTATATGGAGGAGAAACTTTGTTTTTATACAAAGTATAGGTTCTGTCCTTTGCCAAAAATTAGGCCATCTCAAGCCAGCCCACGGGTTCAACCCCACGGCTCATATGGGCACTAGGCGCCACGCCCATGGGGGATCCCATGGTGCAAGCTCGAGAGGCAAGGGGGGGCCGTGTATAAGCCCCCGAGGGCACGCAGTGGTGAAGCCCGCGCGCCCGTGTGTGTGCATAGTGGGCGCTAGAGCGCGCCCGCGGGAGCAAGAGTGGGCGCAGAGCGCGCCCGCAGAGAGAACCCGGTGCGGGGCGGCACCGGGAGGGGAGAGGATTCAACTGGCGTATGGTGGGCAGCGGCAGGCTTATAAAGCGCGGAAAAACCGGCCGCGGATTCGATGTGGGACGCGCATTTTTCCCGCGGAAGCGATCCTAGCCGTCCGAGCGATCTCGCGGCAGATCACGGCCGCCCGATGCATCGCGCCGCTCGCGATCTAATCCAGGCCGTTCGAGATTATTCAAACGCCCGATCCAACGGCTGCGAATCCGTCTTCCTCCTCGAGCTCGAGCCGAAGCCTCCCGCGTACCTCCTTCGAACCAGAGGCCTCCCGAAGATGGATTTCGAGCTCCCGGCCACCGCTGATCGATGTAAAGCCACCATCATGCTCGTCTGTCCATAACGAACCGAACCATGCTTAAAAATATACATGCATGCAATGTATGGAGAAATTCGATGAAGGCCGAAGCAAACCGGAGGTGCGAGGCCACTCGGGTGTTCATGTTTTGCATGGATAGACCTAAACAGAGGCCGTGCATGCGTTATAAATCGCATGCACGAGGAAAAAGAAAATAAAAGAACCCGCGTGCACCGAAGAGAAAAAACGCAAAAAACTTGGAAAGATTTTAAAGATCCGAAGATCTCGGTGATTCAAGATTTCCCACGCGGATGAACTGAGGCATCCCTATGCCTATAAAAAGAGAGGCCGAGGCATTCAAAAATTTTTGCTGATACGCTGAAGTTTTGAAGTCCCGTGAGAGCCTCTGTGCCTCACGAAGTTTGGAGCTCCGCGCAACCCACTTGCGCGACGAAGCAGCCCGAAGCCACCCTTGGCTTCGTGAGTTCCTTTTGCGCACTCCTTGCGCGAAAGAAGAGAAAGGGGAACCCCTGCGCGCCTTCCCCTTGCGCGGCAGGAAGAACCCGGGGCCGCGGCATCTTGCGCGCCCACGGTTGAAGCCCGTGCTGCCTTGCACCCTTGTGGCTTGCGCGACCCACGGCCAGTGGAATTAGCGCGGCTGTGAAGTGAAGGAGGGCCGCACCCCTTTGCGCAAGTTGGGCAGTAGGTGTGAACAAGAAGACCCGAGGCCTTGCCTCTTGTGTGTGCACAGTAAAGAACAAAGAAGGCCGAAGCCTTGCGCGGCAGTGGAGAAGAGGAGAAGCACATGGGCATTGTGTGTGCAAAGTGGACATGAACACACCTTGGCCGAGACTTGCACTCTGTGTGTGCATTTGAAGAAAAGGCAGTGGCCTTGTGTGTGTGCCAGGTGAAGTGGAATACCACACATTGTGTGTGTGCCAAAGAAGGCCGAGGCTTTGCCTCGTGTATGTGCAAAGTGAAGGAGAACCCGAGGCTTTCACCCTGTGTGTGAAAAGAAGGCAGTAGCCTTGTGCTTGTGTGCAAAGTGGAGGAAGAACACCCTACGGGCAGTAGGTGTGCAAAGCAAGAAGGCCCGAGGCATAGAAGCTTGTGTGTGCAAGATGAAATGGAAGACCACACTTTGTGTGTGTAAGAATTGAATAATCCATAGTCTTGCTTGTGCATTTGAACAAAGAAGAACACACTTTAAGTGTGTACATTTAAAGAGGCCGAGGGTTGTGACCTTGTGTGTGCACCAAGTGAAGACACATGTTGTGTGTGCAAAATTGAAGAACAACCTACGGGTTAAGGGTGTGCAACAAGAAGAGGGAAGAGTCCAAAGTCAAGTGCGTGCAAAACAAAGAACAATTTATGTGTACATGAACAAAGAAGGCCGAACCTAGTGTGTGCACTAAAAGTGTATACACATTAGAAGAAGAAGAAGAAGTTCCACACTAAAGTAAAACACACTTCTAAGTGTGTGAACAATTTGAATATAGTGTGTGAAGATTGCAGAGAAGGTGTGTGCAATAATTGATTACACCCTTTGTGGGTCTACTGCACCAAGAAGAGAAAGAGGACAGTGCATGCATGCATGCATGCACGTGCACACGTGAACATAGCCAAATCAGTGGTGTGCATTTGAGTTGTCCAAGACCAGGACTGAGACTGGACCAGACTGAAGTTAAAGATATTATTTGTCTGAGTATTCAGTAGTTGAAGAGAGAAGCCAGGTCTTCCTGAAGAAGGAGATAAAGCCTGAGCTAGACGAGAAGACCTGTTCACCACAAGTGATCAGAAGAAGAGCAAGGCCAGCAGCCTTTATCCCAGGCTGTTGAAGTTACTTGAAGAACTTGAAGTGAAGAAGAGCTACTCGTGTGACTCGAGGAGCCAGGAGAAGACCCTGTGGGACTCAGGGAGAAGAAGTCTTCAGTGGGATTCTGGAGCAGGCCAGTGGGACTCTGGTAACACTGTGGGACGCAGTATAAAGATCCTCCTGTGGGACTCAGGAGAGATACAGTGGGACTCTGTATCGACCATTGTAATACTAACAGATTATAATGGGAGAATCCATGCTTGGAGAGCATGGCAAGGATGTAGGCCTTTGGTGCCGAACCTTGTAAATCCTTGTGTCCTGTGCCTTTTCATTACTGCATTATCCGGGAAAGGTTGAGAGATACAAGAAGAGTGGATCGAGGCTTTAACCAGCCATAGAGGTTTAATTGATTAAGAATCAATTAGTAAAAAGTTTTAAGGGATCACTGATTCACCCCCTCCCCCTCTCAGTGATTCACACTGATCTGGGCACTTCAGTATAAGTAAGTGAATATCTAATAATTAATAATTAAATGTTGGTATTTTTGTGAATAATAAATATTTAATTATAACTTCATAATTAATTTTTTTTAAAGAAAATTAATATCTTTAAGATGTATTCAGAAATCAATAATTTTATCTTGTGATTTTTTTATAATTTAATAGGGGCATAGATAATTTATTAGGGTGTTATAAAAATAGTTATAATTTCAAAAACAGATTTTTTAGAGTAAATGATGATTTTAATTAAAAATTAAATTTTACATATTTAGAAAATTATTTTAATATAATGCAGTGAAATTTTAAATTCTATATTTTGAAAACTAGTTAGAGTGATTTTTTTATTTTTAGTAAATAATTGACTTTTTTATGAATATTAAAATACGATAATTTATAATATTAGTACATTTTATGATAAATACACTATTACTTGTGTCATGGATGATGTATGAACCCTTATATGAAAATACCATGATCTTATTACTCTATTTATTCACAAGGATAAACACTATTGTTTTTCTTGAGAAAAATAATAAAATAATGAATAAAATAATGAGAAATTACCCCTCTCCTCAACTACAAAAACTACACCTCACTCCCTCTTCTCCTCAATCCTTCCAAGCATTGTTCCTTGCCTGATTTTGGAAAAACCCTCTTCCCAAACTACTCCCCCAAGTCTAAAGGCTCTTAGTCTCATAAAAGTACCATAATCAATCCCCTTATAGGGATTCTCTTGGAGGAGTATTTAAGAGGTAAAATCCACTTCCTTTTCCTTTTATTTTTAATTTAATGCTCATTATTTTATTATTTTATCACTAACTCTTATATACATATGATCATAATAAATCTTGTATCATTAATATATTTGAATTATATCAAGTTAATGTAATAACCATGATCAATATCCTTACTCTAGCTCTTTTATTTTAAAAAGGAAATCATCATCTGAGAGGTAATGATTTACAACCTTCAATGATGACGAACATTCGTTCATTAATTTATCCTTCACGGAAGGTCATGAAACCATTTTTATAGTTGAAATGGATTATAAAATAATTATTATGTCTTAATTAATGATCTGGAACCTAGATATATATATATATAAATAATAATACTTCATATGAAAAAACTAGTTCGTGGTGATCAAAATACCACTGTAATAATCTAAACTGTTGTCACTAAATGTACAATTTGATGAATCATCATAACAACATATAAAAATTTAAAATATATAACCCTTTAAACTTATTTATTCTCCTTAACAACATGTAATTCCAAATATATGGAATTATACTCATTTACATGAACGTCATTACTTTTAAACAAGTGAACCGATATGGAAACCCATGAAAAATGATTGATCCCAAACAATGAAATCATACACTATAACCCTTCAATAAAGACTTTAATTAAAATAATAAGACTATAATAAATAAAATACCTATATAAAAGTTCTTATTTAGTTAATTAATCAATTGAATTTGTTTATCCTAGTTGGTAAGGTCAAGTGAAAAACTCATTTGGACATAGGGCAAGGGTTTCCTTCCCAATCCTTCATTTTCATTAGGGGTTTCCCTTATAAACCAATGTAATCCTTATTTTATATTATTTACTTTTTATAAATTCTGGTTGTATGCTCCAAAAAATTGAATTTTGATTATTTCAACTTTTTTGAAGAAAATACATGTTTTAAAAGGGTATCCTTCACAATTCTTCATGCTATGCATACCTAATTAAATTAAATGTCACAATTTCATACCTAGTTTTAGGTGCGCTCTATTATATCAGTAAATCCATTGTTAATTTTCTAAATCTACACATCTAATAATGAAAAAACTAATTTAAATAATTAATGGGATTATGAAAATATTTTTTCAACTGGACTCTTAATTTCAAGGTGAAAGTGTATTTGTCTTAAAAAATCAATGGAAGTATTATTAGAGTACTTTTTTCTATTTCAAATCTTTTAATCAATTTTATGTATTATTTAGGATAATATATTTTTTTTATCCATCATATTTTATAAAAAATTTTGTGATCAGTTTGACAATGTATGTGCTATCTTGATATCATTCACCATATTACATAGAATGGTTAGTGATTATGTCTACATATTAGGGGATGATATTACATACGTTCAGGTTGTTTTTGTTTATACCCATTCATACATGGAATAAATTGGATTTATCAAGTAATATTAGGGTCCCACTATATCCCATAAATGCATTATTAGATCTCATGAGACAAAAAATATTTGGGTTTTATCCGAGGATTTACCCTAGTATTTTTAGACGCCTTTGTTGAGTACATGAAAACATGATTCAAATGTCCGAACATACTCATTACATCATTATGATAATTTTAAATGTTATGCAATTTGATCATTCAACTAGTATAATATCAATGGTTAAGTAAAATAATCTTGTGATCATTTACATTTATTTATGAAATGTGTTTGGATTCCATCCATATTATGATTATGTTAATTTTTAAAGGAATTTGTTTTTAATTATTCACCATTTCTAATGATTATGTTTATGATACCTTCCACCGTATTACTTACCATTTCTGATCATATATGCTCACCACTTTATTATGTTTTTTCCCCCGGATACAAAGATGAATATTATTATAAATAACCTACAGTAATAATCTACGAGTTTATGGTTGTTTCCAATGGATTTGAAATGTATTTTTTTATTTGGAGTTGTAATTTATTCCATAATTTTGTATGTGGTTTTATAAAACTACTAAAGTAGGTGGTCATTCGAGATGAAAATTCCTTATAAACATACATATGTGTTAATATGAGGCCGTAGATCTAGGAAACTATGGTATGTGTCCTTACAGTTTGTATCAGAGGAAATGTAGTAGAATCATTGGATAATATATTTAGAAAATACGGATTAGGTAACAAAACCCTAATAGAGAAATTGAGGATAAACATACCAGAACATCATGGAATTTTTTGTAAGGTATATATTATGTGGATATTTTTATAAATACATCTCTATCTATATAATTCAAGTTGATGTGATTATGGAACATATGTACCTAGGGTTAATAACTCTATCAAGGTGTACCAGACCCGACTTGGATTATCCTACCAAATGTCAACGGGCTTTATTGTACTCCTAGATTTACACTCCTCGGTGATATGATTATGATAACTCAAATTTTCATTACAACCCATTATTATAGAATTGAATATGTAATCTAAATGAATAATCTATGTCAATTGTATGGTGTTTTAGGTTGAAAAAATAGTGTTGTGATATACTATAAATGATTATAAATTTTTATCACTATGAAAATTGTTACTCACACTATGATTTCTAATTTTAGATAATGGATGGAACCCGAATGAGTCATGTAAACATTGAACAAGACTGAAAAGGCTGTGGTGATGAGTAACAAAATGTGATATTGATAGTTGTAAAAGATATCATGTTAAATCCTAATGAATTTTTCCGAAATATTATTAACAACAAATACCTTAACCTACTCCTAAACCCACAAAATAAGAGCTGAAATTACTTTTCTAAGAGATCCAGTGGTGGAGAATATAGAGAAAATAATTCTCGATTTCTATCATGTAAGAAATGAGTAAGGATACACCAATTAAAGGGTCTCAATGGAATAGAGAAATTCTTTAAGTGTGGGAAATAAGGAAATAATGAAAATAATTTCCATGGAAAAATTAAGAGAAAAATATAAAGAAATAAACAGATTCAAAGAATTCATTTATAGTTATTTTCCATCACTATATGGGACTTTTCAATTGTCTAATTTAATTCCCTATCTTATTGGGTAACCACTATAACAAGGAAGGACCTATGTGGAAATAAATTTATAATGATTTTTTTATATAGGTTCTATTGATAATCCATGTTAAAAGGATTTTTAGTGATTTATCATATTTCAAGGAAGTGCAACTTTTTTTATTTTTGATGGAATAGGGTTTTAGAAAAAAACCACATACTGGGTGAAAACCTACAGTGTTCAGTATGGCTGTAGGGTTTGAACCTACAACTAATGTGAAATAAAGGTGAATTTCCTACCAATGTTAAGTCAAAGTTAACAGAAATTTCATATTAATAAATTTAATGTATAAATGTTATTTTTATTTTAGGGACATTTTTCATTATCAAATAAATAACTTTGGGATATGAAAATTATTTTGTTGTTAATATATTAAGGTTAGTTCAAAAGATGTTAATATTTATGGGAATCATATTTGGCTTTGGTTAATATAATATTATTAGGAATATATTTTAAACTATTCCTTGGGGTCAAATTTGATTTTGTTGTTGACATATGGTGATCCAAATTATTTGTATAAATGGATAAAATATCATAGAGATTGTGTGATATGGGGAACTAAATTTTCGGTATAAGCGATTAACTATTATTGATGTTATTTGTATGACTATATGAAAAAATCATTCTAATTTTTCGGTGGTAAAATAGAATATATTTTTTCAGGAATGATAGTAATTTCCAAAATGATCAATGTTGAACATTGATTTTTACATTTGAATTGTGGTAATTAAATTCATTTTTCATATAAAGGGTAAATGTCTTATCTTATCCTCATAATTTTGGATTTTGTTAATATATAAATAGTGAGTAATAGATAATTACACTTCGGGGGGATCTGTGATCTGTTGAAGGTGGTTCGAATTCTTCATGAATGAAAACATTTCTTAAAAGTTACTTTCTAGGTATATGGAATGAAGGAAAAACAAATAGAAGCACAAAAAGTGTGATAGAATTATTATGACATTGAAAGTAATAAATAAAGATTAATTTCTCAGGTGCTTATGTAGATAGTAATGGAATTCCTCAATTTTATGAAAAATATTTTGAAAAAAAACATTATCCTTGTTGTTTTTTTTCTGAGAAATAAATTTTATTTTTTCTGATCATAAATTTATAGTAGTATTTATAAAAACTATGTTTTCTATCACTCTTGATAAGAACATTATGGTTAGATTATTCTTCAGTTTCCATATTTTCACATCACACTCATTTTATCCAATTTGAATGCATAGTTGTGTGGTAACCTATGCATTTGATATTCCTTCTAATTAATGTTATATTTTATTAACCCTATTTCTGAATTGATTTTCCCATAAGTAAATTTTCATGTACCAACCAATAACATTCAAAATTCAATTTCATATTGTGAGGACTCAATTTATGGATGGAGGGGAGAATGTAACACCCCCAGAATTTACAAATAAATTTAATATAGAATGTAAGGCACGAAACATTGAGGCTCTTCTAAAAACACATTGTTATTATAAAGTAGCCATGAATCATAATTTTTTCAACCACTGTGATTTGAATTTCAAAAAATGGAAATATATAGTTTCTATTATAAAGATATTTTGGGTCGGATAGGATCAACATATATTTTTGGTGAACAGTAACATGACCTTAGGAATAGTATATGACCCTTACAAATAGTAAATCGGCCTAATGAAATGTCACTACACCCATGAATGTATTAATAAATTATAATTATCTTATCAATGAAATAATTATATAATTATATCATCGTATAAGTGAATATTTAAAAATTAATAATTAAGTTATGGTGTATTTTTGAATAATGGATATTTAATTACTATTTTATAATAAAAAACATATTTAAAGAAAATTCATATTCATAAAATGTATTCATAAATAAATATTATCATTTCCTATGATTTTAATATAATTCAATAAGACATTAGTTTATTTTTTAAGTTGTTATAAAACCTTTTTTAATTTTACAAACATTATTTTTTAAGTATATGATGATTTTAATTCAAAAATTAATTTATCATATTTAGAAAATTATTTTCATAAAAAGGATTTAATTCTAAAATTATACATTATTTTAAATACATAGGGTGATTTTTTAGACTTTTATGTAATACTTGAATTTTTATTGAATAGTAAAATACCGTAATTTACTATATAAATACATTATAAGGTAAATATGTAACACCCCAATATTTTTAAAATAAACTTAATATTGAATGTATGAACCACCAAGTCTCTAAAAACACCAATATTTTATATCCTAGTTAGTATACATAATTATACCACCTCTGTGATTTGAATTTTGAAAAACTGACATACATGGTTGCATTGTGTAAGATATTTAGAGTCTAATAAGATCAACATCCATTTTTGATGAATAGTAACATAACACGTATAAATAGAATCATACCATTATAAATAGTAATATCACCCATATGAATTGTAACCACGCAAATGAAGGTACAAATAAAATTTTAACACCTTATAAATGAAATAGACTATAAAAGAATTTGTAAATTAAGTGTTGGTATTTTTGTGAGTAATAAATGTTCAATTACAAAAGAAAATTAATCTTCAAAAAAATTATTCCAAAATAAATATTTGTTTCTTCTATAATTTAATGATAATTTAATATTACCGTATATAATTTTTGAATGTATTATAAAATATGTTTTAAATTTAAAGCTATATATTTCTAGTATGTAATGATTTTATTTAATAATTATCTTTATCATATTTTTAAAATTATTTTCATAAAATGGAGCCCATTGTGTAATTATACATGTTGAAAAATTGTTGGGAAGAGTATTTGGGATTTTTCAGAAATACTCGAATTTTAAGTGAATAGTGAAATTTGATACTTTATGAAAAATGCTAATTAAGTGAATTTCTACATCACTATCGATTCATATGAAATGTAAATGGAAATTTGTTCGAACACACCTATAGATATTATTTTTTTTCATAATAATCAATACTATTTCTTGTCTTGAGAAAAAATAATAATATAATGAATGTGATAATAAAAAATAACTCCTCTACCCGACTCTAACCCCCTACACTCCCTCTTCTCATCACTCCTCTCAAGACTTGTGCATTTATTAAATTATACCCAAATATCCTCCCAAGTTCCTCCACCACGTCCATCAGCCCTTGGTCGCATAATAATACCAAAACCACACCCCTAAAGAGACTTTCAAGGATGATTACTTCAAGAGGTTAATTCCACTTTTCATTTCTTTTATTTAGTGTTCCTTTATTTTCATTTTCATTCCTCACCTCATATCATCAAAATGTTGTGATGAATCAACAATATTACATGTAATGAAATGGTATTATGATAATGGATTAATTATTCATCATATATACTTTCCCCTTCTTTTATACTGGAAATGAAAATACCATCTGAGATGAGTTAATTTATCACATTCAAGGACAACAGGTTTTAAATTTATTTTAGCATCTTCAATTCGGCTCATAAAACCATTTTGATGGTGAAACCAGACTATAGTATATGTATTATAACTTATTTAGGGTATTTTAATCATTTTATTCAATTGATAATAATTTAAAAATCCAAATGACATTATTGTGATCAAAAACCCAAAATTAACCCAAATAATTGACATTAATGTTTTATATAATGATTCATATTCACGCCCAATAACCAACCAAATTACATAAGTAGGCAATCTTATATCTTGTCATTAATAAAATACAAATTCTACCCTGGAATACCATTCTCATTCTACATGTTTATCCTTACATGAATATAATTAAACGGAGCATGAAAACCGAGGAAGGAAACACTCCCAGATAATGAAATTGAATCTCTTACCCCATAAAAAGGCCATGAAAGAACCTATAAGGTTATAATAAACCAATTAAATGTATAGGATGTTATGAAAAAAATATGTTTATGAACCTAAAATTTATTATTCAGGTCATTAAGATCTAGTGAGTAACACCATCAGACATATGCTAAGGGTTTCCTATCCAAACCTCCATTTTCTTTTGGGTTAATATATGTCTCTATTTATCCCAATGAATTAATTAAATAGTATTCTTTACTACTGATAATTTATTTTGTGAATGTTATAAATTGTTTACTGATCCTAATCCTTATTTAATTTAGGGGAGTGACATGTATTAAATGGGACATTAAAAATTCTTTCTGAAACACTAGCCCGATTCAAGGGAATTTCCAAAATTATTACCTATTTTAAGGGAACTCAATAATTTGTTTAATAAATTTTATTTTTATAAAATCACATACTTTATTATGGAAACACTATCTTACTTCACATCTGGTTTTAAACAATTATTATTTCTAAATACCTCTTCTTTTCAAAGTTAATGATTATTTATTTCAAAAATTACTCGATGATTTTATAAGGGTATTTTCATCTACTTAAACAACCTTGTTGATTATTATGTATTATTGGATCTAATATTTTATGATATCATTTTTTATACCATATTTAATTTTTAATGATAAAATTTATTATCGATATTCTTTTTTTAAACCATACATCTTACTAATCCAAATTGTTAGCAGTTATGTTATATATTGGGGAAAGTTATTTACATCTCATGTGTATATGTTGTTTATATTTATATTTGTTCATATAAGGAATGAACTAAAAATATTAAGCGATGTTTGGGGACCTCTATATCCCCTCTAGTCATTTGTTGGTCTCATGAGACAAATTGATATGTACTTTTCCAAGGCCTTTCCCATTTTTAGATTTAGTTTTGGCTGAGGCCTAAATCATTTTTAGTTGTATTGGACGAGGCCTTGATAATATGTTTCATAATTTATATAATATGCATTGCCCTCATAATGAAGCTATGAATTCATAGTTAATGTCATTATTCTACTAGTAGGATACCCATGATTATGTATTTTTAGGGTATTATTTACTAAGCTCGTATTCCAACCATATTATAATCATGTTTATTTTTAATGTCACTTTTTTCAATTGTTCACCATGAATAGTGTTTATGTTGTCTTCTTCTTTTATGTCTAACCTTACTTATCATCTATGTTCACCGCTTCTATTGTTTCTTTTTCTCCAATACATGAATAGTTATAATTTGATTGTCTTGTAGATATTATCATGGAGTGGTAGTTGTTCCCAAAAGAACTTCTATGTTGTTTTTCATCTCATATTGTAATGTTGAATTTATTTATGTATCTTGTTTACAAATCTAATAAACTACTAGGTTCTTAGGGATGTGTATTTCTTGTTTATATATCATTTCAATGAAATAAGGAATCATCTATAGTCTACTAGGGATGGTTCCAAATATTTGGTATCAGTGTATGTTTAGTGGAAAACATGGAAACTAGATTTACAAAATGTTGATTAGGGAAAAAACCCCAAATATGGTTTTTCAGGATAAATATTCAAGAACATCCTATAATTTTGTTAAGGAATATATTTGATATATATTTCTTCTAAATACATCACTATCTAGATACTACATATGGATGAGGTTCTGGCACATTTGTACCTATGAATGAAAACTCTGACATGGAGTTTCAGGCTTGACCCAATGAATCCTGGTACATGACAACGAGCCTTAATGTGCACATAGATTGAAACTCTTAAGGGATATGCTCGGGATAATTCACATTTTTATTATAAGAAATTATATAGGATTTCAATTTATATTTTTCCTCAAAGAAACCATGTTTCTGATTATGGGATTAGTCTTTCATATGATTTCATTTTATGCTACATATTATTCTATGTTTATATTATACATTATGATTTATAACCTAATATATTGTATTACATTATCTAAAAATAGAGCCTATTGGAAAGAATGGGAACCCCGTGAACCAGTGTATCCCATGTAGGTATTTCCCTACCATTTATGATAATGATGTTGGATTTGGAGATGAGACTGGTGCAGACCAACATATAACTATAATGGGAAAACTTACTATAGTTATGAACAATAACAGTACCCAAATGGAGCTTCCCGATCTTTAATGTGGAAGATCTAGGTTAGATCACTTTATTTGGTAACAATCCCCATTATTTAATAGGACTACAAACCCATTCATAGAAGAGAGTGGTATAAGTTCCATAGAGAAGATATTTATCACTTTTGGGAAGTAAAAAAAGTAAGAAGGTTATCATGGATGTTTATCATATGTGAGGAGATTCTGATCAAAGGTGGTCATTAATTCAAAAATAAATTTTGGAGAAGAAATAGATTACATGGAATTGATTTAATTTATGGAACTTTTATTAGAGAAATACTTTTCTCACAATGAGAAAGACTATAGGGAAAGATAGTTTCTTAATTTGAGGTAAAAGGAAGATGAGAATGTTGCAATGTATGAATCTAACATCACACAGATAAAAAGGTATGTTTCGGACTATATACATAATCCTAGGATCAATATTGATCATTTCATTAATGGCATAAATCCATTCCTTTGATGGACACTGGTCTTCCATATATTTTTATCATACAAATATATAATCACATGTGGTATCAAGACAGAAAAAGGTCACCAAGTCATATGACTTTAATGGAATGAAAGATAATAAGAGGGCTCCTAGATTCCTTGGAAATGGAAATAAGGAAATGGGGAAAAAAGGGAAAAAAATTCTACAATGGGAAAACAATGGAAGGAAATATCCTAGTGCCTACTTAAAAGGAAAAGGGGTGTTCAACATGTGTGGATAGATTGGTCATCATTGTGGTGATTATAATGGAAAGAAAGAATATATTAGTATTCAATGATATAATTGATGGGAGTTTGGGAACTATTTAAATGAGTTTCTAATTCATCGATGAAATGTGCCTCAAAAAAGGCCATGGAAGTATGGAAAAGATTATGTTATCCCAACTACTAATATTGATGTTCCAAATGACATGGTGGAATTTAAATTAATCATTTACTCAAATTTAGCCAATTTTTTTTGATTCTGAATCATCTCATCATTTATATATTCCCTTTTTTCCAATAGAATTATACATTTCCAATTTCATTTCATAAAGGAGTAGTCAGTCAAAGCACCTAATGGATTTATCATTGCAACATAGATGTGTCAATTTTCCCCCTTATTGACACATAAATGTGCTTAATTAGATAACCATATCATCATACCTGTGATTCAATTTGATATAATCCTTGTTATGAGTTGGAATTCATGTTATGATGTGAATATCTATTGAATGAATAGGGATGTTATGATTTTGAGAATGATGTTGAATCCCTTAACTTTTGAGAAGAAATATTGCCACCTGATTCATATCATGATACATCCTGAATAGCTCTACTAAATTCTATTATTTGGGAGGAAGAGAATTTAATAACTACGGGTGAGGAATGGAATGTAAAAATACTATACATACCTATTGTGAAAGAATATGTTGATGTGTTTATAGAGGATTTACCTAGACATCCTCTAGAGTTGGAAATTGAGTCTTCCATTTACATAGTTTCTAGTTAAAGGCCCATATCAAAGACCCATTAAAGATTAACCATTTTGGAATTTGTATAATTGGAAAAAAAATAGAGGAATTTAGTTCTAATGGAATTATTAACCCTAGTGTTTCCCTACAGGGATCCCATGTCCATTTTGTTAAAAAGAAAGACTGATCTACGAGGTTGTGCACTGACTAAAGGGAGATCAATCCTATAATAGGTAAAAAAAAAACCGACCCCCTACCTCACAACGATTATTTTTTGATCAAATTCACGGAGCCCAATATTTTTCGAAGATTGAACTTTGATATTGATATCATTAGTTGTGTATAAGGAATGAAGACATTCCAAAGACAACATTTCAAAATCGTTATGGGCATTACGAGTTTACAGTATTGCCTTTTGGGCTTACTAATTCCCACTTGATTTTCATGGATCTAATGAAATTTGTTTTAAAAGGAGTATATTGATGAATTTTTCGTGGTATTTATTAATGATATCTTGGTATAATTCAAAAATATGAAGATATTGAAAACCACTTCTACCCCACTCTAAAAAATATTAGAAGAAATGAATTAAATGGGATGTTTAGAAAGTGTTATTTTTTCCTTCAATAAGTTTCCTTTCTTGGCCACATTTTCTATAATGATTGGAGATCTATTGATCTTGTGAAGACAATGGATATGAAAGAATGTCCTACTCTAATGAAAATTACCAATGTACATTGTTTTATTGGATTAGTAGGTTATTATTGGTGTTTCATTCATAACATCACCTAATTAGACAACCCAATGACTTGTTTACGCATAAATGGGTTATTCTCATATAGATTAAAGAATATGTAGATTTTTTTTAGAAATTGAAGTGGAGATCAGTTATTGTTCTGATCCTAAATCTACTATCAGGGAATGGATAATTTCATATTTATAGTGATGAATAAGTGAAAAGACTTGGTTGTGTCCTTATGAAGAATGATAGAGTTATTTCCATTATATCTAGGTAGTTAAAAGTTCATGAAAAAACTATCATACTCGTGATCTTTAGATAGATGCTATTCTCTTTTCTCTAAATATATGGAGACATTATCTCTATTGTAAATGATTTGAGAGATATCTGATTCATAAGAGCATGAAATATATCTTCTCATAGAAAGAAATCAACATAAAGGAAAGGTGATGTCTTGAAATACACATGGAATATGATTGCTCCATAAAGTACCACCCAGGAATGAAAAATAAGGTAGATGGTGCAATGAGGAGGAATGATCATGGAGTTCTAAACAAAATGGGGATTAAAAGGGATCTGATGATTATGCATATAATAATGATGAATAATGGAATTATTAACGAAGGTGAAACATCAATACTTTTTCATTTGGATTCACATCCATATCTATCATAAATGATTAAAACTTCTTAGCCTTATGATGAGAATATATAAAATAAAATTAAATCTATGAATTATGGGATGTTGTATTACTCTGTGTATGAAGATGTAATTCTAAAATTAGGGAAGAGTATTTTTGTTAAAGACATACCTGAGATAAAAATAGAGTTATTTGATTATAACCATATTTTGATTTTCTGTGTACATCCTAGTAGCTATAAGATGTATATTGATTTGATGTAACATTTCTGGTGGCACAACATGAAGTGGGTAATTTCTGATTTTTTATCAATATGTCTAGTCTTTCATCAAGTAAAATCTAAAATACAACATCCAAGAGGATTCATGAAACATATACCTTTAATTAAATTGAAATGGGATGATATCAACATGGATTTGGTTACATGATTACCCATAAATCAAAGGAAGAATGATGCGATACGGGTAATTTTTGATAGACTTGTGAAATATGAACATTTCCTCACTATAATAGTGGATTTTACACTGATGGTCATAGTATGACTCTATATAAATGATTTTGTTAGACTTCATAGAGTACCTCTCTAAATTGTGTCTGATTTTGATCCATGCTTAACAACGAAATTCTATAAAAGTCTTCATAACGCTTTGGATACTGAGCTTCGTCTAAGTACTGCTTACCACCCACAAACTGATAGGAATCATAAATTAAGATCCATACTATAGAGGACATGTTGATATCATGTTCACTAGACTTTAAATGTATGTGGGATTAATATTTACCTTTAGGAGATTTTTCCAATATTAATATTTTCTATTCGTTTATTAAAATGGAACCAAATTAACCATTATATGAAATATGATGTTATACACCAACTTGTTGGGATGAAGTGGGGGAAAGGATTCTTCTGGGTCTCGAGATTATGGAGGAGGAAAAAACCAAGGTAATGAATTTTCAAACCCATATAATGTAGCTCAATGCAGTGAAAAGTACAATGCAGATAATGAAAGGAAGGATTTGTAATTTCTAGTGGGAGATCACGTTTTCTTGAATGTATCTCAATGGAAGTGTGTAATAATATGTTGGAAGAAAGGGAAACTGATTCCTAGGTACATTATACCTTTAAAAATATTATAGAAAATTGGATCTGTTGAATATAAATTGGATACGCCACCAAGAATTTCTAATGTACACAATATGTTCTATGTCTCATTGTTAAGGATGAACATGAAAAACCCAACACACATCCCCACTAATGAAGGAATATAATAAGAACTAGACTTATCGTAATTTGAAGTGCCTATCTGGATTATGGAAACTAATGAACAAGTGTCGAGGAATCATACTACTTGACTGGTAAAGATAAATTGTAAAAATCATTAACTTGAAGAGGTAACATGGGAGCCTGAGGAGATTTTGTTTAAGACCTTCCTAAATCTTTTTCTGAAGTAACATTATGTGAATTTAGAGGATGAATTTTTTGTAGGGTGTGGGGAAAATGTAACACCCCATGATTTTAAAAATAAATTTAACATTGAATGAATGCCAAACTGAGTCTCTATAGAAGACCACTTTGTTATAACCTAGCTTGTAAACATAATTTTACTACCTCTGTGATTTCAATTTCGAAAACCTGGCATAAATGGTTGTGTTCACTAAGAAATTTAGAGTCAAATAATATCAAATTTAATTTCTGGTGAATTGTAACATGAACCTTATGAATATTAAGGTACACTTATGAAATTTCATATGGCCCATATAAAAATTAAACACACCCATGAATTTATAAATAAAATCTTGACACCTTATAAGTGAAATAGCATATTTTAGAATTTAATAATTAGGTGTTGTTATTATTGTGAGTAATAACTTTTAAATTATAAATATCAATTAATAAATTTATTTAAATGAAATTTCATCTTAAAAAATTTAATTCCTAAATAATATTTTTTTCCTATAAATTTAGTATAATTTAATAAGACATTAGTTAATTTTTTATAGTATTATAAATTTAGTTTTAAATTTAAATCTATAATTTTCATGTAAATAATGATGTTATTTAAAAATTAAATTTCACTTTTTTAGAAAACTATTTTTATAAAATGGATTCCATTTTTTTAATTCTACATGTTGAATAATTTTTAGGTTTAATTTTTCGAAGTTTTATAAAATACTCACATTTTTGAAAATTGTGAAATTTGATAATTTACGAAAAATGCTCATTATATGAATTCCGGCATCATTCTTGAGTCATGGATAATTTAAATGGACATAGGCTCAAACTCACATGAAACTATTTCTATTCATGTTCAGTATAATCAATAACATTTCTTGTCGTGAGAAATATAATATAACAATGAATAAGATAATTTGAAATCCCTCCCTCCATTCACTATAACACCTCCTCACTCACCCTTATCTTCAATACTCTCAAGACGTTTACCAATTTAAATTCTTCCAAAATCTCCTCCCAATATCCTCCCTCATGTCCAAAATCCCATAGGGTCATTAAGCGACCAAACCCTCTCCCCTAACGAGTCCCTAAAAAAATATTACTTCAAGAGGTAAATTCCACTTTTCATTTCTTTTATGTCAAGTTCATTTGTTCTCTTTTTCCTTCATCACTTCCTTTCATCCAAATATTGCGACGAATAAAATACCATACATGTAAATTAATGTAGTTATGATAATGGAATAATTCTTCATCATCTCTTCTTTTGCCTTCTTTTATAGTAGAAATGAAAAAAACATCAGAGATGTGTTTATTTATCACATTCAAGGATGACGAGTATTTGATTTATATTACCGTATTAAATTATGGTCATGAAATCATTTTAAGGGTAGAACCCGACTATAATATTTTTTTTATATCTTATTTTAGGTTCTTTAATCCTTTTTAATACATGATATTAATTTATAAAATAAGATGAGTTCATCGTGGCCAAAAACTGCCAATTAACCCAAACCATTTTCATTAAAGTTTTATATAATGATTCAACATTACTCCCAATAAAAAATGAATTTTAAAACCATGTGATATTATATTTTATCAATAATATTATACAAATTCAATTTTGGACAAAAATTTTCAATCTACAGGGTTATCCGTACATAAATATAAGTAAACTGATCATGAATACCAAGGAAGAAAACGAACCAAAACAATAAAATTGAATTTCATAACCCATCAAAGGCCATGAATTATCCTAATAATATTATAATAAATTTTTTAATTTTTTAAGAGGTTCTAGAATAATTAATTTAAGAATTTTTTTGAGTATTCAGGTCATTAAGATCAAGTGAGGAACAACTTCAGACCGAAGGTAAGGGTTTCCTACCCAGACCTCCATTTTCATTCGGTTTACTCTTTTTCTCTATTTGTCCCAATTAATTTCTAGAATATTTTTATGAACTACTCATAAATTCCATGTTGATTTTATCTATATTTATACAAACTAGAATCCTTATTTCTTTCATGGGAGTTACATGTTTTAAAATTTAATTTCGATGTCCTTTCTAAAATACAAGCCTGATTCAAGGAAATTTCCCGAATTCTAACCTATCTTCAAGGGAACTACATAATATATTTTTATAAGATGTTATTTTAAAAATATCACTCATTATATTATGAAAATACTATCTTACTTTACATATATTTTTATAAAAAAATTCCTTCAAAATAACTCTTCTATTAAAAGTAGAAGAGTATTTATCATATGAATTACTCGATGATTTTATAAAAGTATTTTCATCTATTTCATCACTCATGTTGATTCGTATGTATTATTGGGTATAATATTTTATGATATCATATTCCATATTATATATTATGTTTTATGATTAATTTTACTATGTATGTTCTCTTTTGAGACCATTCATATTACTACTCATAATGGTTAGTGATTATGTTACATATTAGGTAATGTTATTTACATCTTATGTGTATATATTTTTTATGTTTATCCCCATTAATATGGGGAATGCATTGGATATAGTATTTGATAGTTAAGGCCTGATATAGCCACTCAATTCATTGGTAGGTCTCATGAGACAAATAGATATTTACTTGGATGAGGCTTTTCCCATTTTTTTATATGGTTTTGGAGAAGGCCTTAATCATTTTTAGATATCTTGGTCGAGGCCTTGACAGAATGATTCGTAATGTCCAGAATATATATTCCCCTCTTTATTAAGATATAAATATATAGTTCATGATGTTATATTACTAGTATAATACCCATGATTATGTTTTATTACTGAAATATTTACTCATCTCATATTCCTTCCATATTATGTTCACGTTTATTTTTTAAAGGCATGTGTTTTCAACTACTCATCATGCCTAATGTTTGTGTTATCTTCCACTGTAATGTTTACAATTACTAGGAATCTGATCTGACCCCTTATAGGATTCATTTTTCCTAGGACATCAAGAGGTATACTATGATTGTCTTTCCAGGATAATCAGAGAGTGGTTGATGTTCCCAAAGGGAATATATGTTATTTCTCATTTCATGATGTAATTTTAAATTTTTCTCATAACTTATTTCCTTATATACAAAACTAATCAGTTCTTCTAGATTCATATTACTTGTTTATATGCCAATGTAATAAAATAATGCATCGACTCTGGGAAACTATGGTTGGGTCTTTACAAAATACAATATTCCTTGAGTTATGGATGATGTAAGAACCCTGGGTTCAAACTCATGTGAACTAATTAAAATATTTAGTCAAATTAATCAACAATAATGGTTCTCTAGGAGAAAATTAATAAAATAATCAATAAAATAATGAGAAATTACCCATATCCCCAAATATAAAAACCACCCCCACTCCCTCTTCTCCTCATAGAATGAATGATTTGAGTCATGTCATATTTTGGCCACATATTTTTTCTAACCTCCTATATCAGGTCCAGAAACTCTTGTTCTCATCAAAAGTCAAAAATCATTCCCCTTAAGTAGATTCTCAAGGAGGAGTATTCATGGGGGAAAATCCTCTTCTTTTTTTCTTTTATTTTTCTTTTTAGGTTCTTTATTTTATTATTCTGTCTTGGCCTTTTTTATCCAAATTATCATGATAAATCCATTGTTATTTATATAGTGGAATTATATCATGTTAATGTAATAACTATCATTAGTATCTTTACTCCCACTCAGTTAGTTTAAAATGGAAACCAACATATGGGAGGTACAGATTTACAACTTTCATGGATGAAGAACATTTGTTATTTAATTTAATTTTCATGGTCAGTCATGAAACAATTTTTATGGTTGAAATAGATTATAAAATATTTATTATGTATTATTTATTATTTTATAACCAATATGTATACATAATACTAATTCATATGACAAAACTAGTTTGTAGTGTTTGAAATTTGGCTGTAATAATATAAGAAGTTATCTCTAAATGTCTATCTAATAACTCTTTATCATACCATATAACTATATAATAATATTAACATTTACACTTATGTATTCTAATTAACCACATATAATTCCACATCTATAGTATTATACCCATTTATAGTATCTTCATTACTGTAAACAAGATAAAAGATATTGAAATCCATGAAAATGAATACTCCCAAACGATGAAATAAAACTCTATAACTCATCAATATGACTATAAAAATCTTAATAAAAATATAATAAATCAAATAAATATATAAAAATTTCAAAAATAATTAATTAATTAACTTAATTTAATTATTATATATGTTAATTTCAAGGGACAAACTTATTCAGACATAGGTAAGGGTTTCATTCCATAACATTCATTTTCAATCGGGTTGTACTCTATTCCCCTATAAACCTATTCCATCCTTCAGTTTTTTAATTATTATAATAATCAGAATATATTTAAAACTAATTTATTATAATCATTTAAACTTTTTTGTGTGTTAAATAATGGTTTTAAAAGGGTCCCCTTCCCAAATCTTTATGATAAGGGTGCCCAATTAATGGGAACATCCCGATTTCTCACCAATATTCGTGTGGACTATATTTTCTATTATAAGGCACCCTTATATTTCTAAAAAAAACTAATTTAATAATAAAAATACTAACATATTCTATTTCTTTTTTTACATAATTAATGTTAAAAAATATCTTTTATTTTCAATGTAAAAGTGTATTTCTCTCTAAATTCCTAGATAAAATTATCAGAGTACTTGTTTACTATTTCAACACCTTGATTGAATTTTATGTATTATTGAGGATAATATCTTATGTTTATTATCCAAAATATTTTATTAAATGGTTTTAGATTATTCTGAATGTGTATGTTCTAACTAGATACCACTCACCACACTATTCAAAATGATTAGTAATTATGTTTACTGGTTAGAAAAAAAATTTACATTGCCTATGTATATGATGTTTTTGTTTAGAACGATTCATATGGGAAATTCATTGGACTAAGAAAGTGGTGGGTGGGGCCCTATATATCCCTTATAAGCATCAATTGTTCTCATGATAAAAAAAATGGTTATAGCTGAGGCCTTACCTATATATTTTTAGACATCTTTGTCAAGGACATGGCAACATGTTTTTAATGTTCATTATTACCCATTCCCTCATTATGATATATGTAGTTGATAGACCAGTTGATTAATTAACCTGTATAATGTTAATGATTAAGTTTCATTCTAATATAATCATTTTTATGGTTTTATGTAATAAAATTTGATTCTTTCAATATTATTCTCTAGTTTATTTTTAAAGGCATGGGTTTGTAGTTATTCACCATGCCTAATTTTAATGATTATGATAGCATCTGATGTTTTACATACCCCTACTAAGCATCACAGATCACCCCTCTCTCCTGTTTTATTTTTACATAGGATGTGAAGAAAAATATTATTATTAATGACTTTTTGGAATAATAACAGAGTTTATGAGTGTTTCCAATATAGATGCAATTATGTTTTTTAATCTAGTTTTAATTTAAATCATATGTTTGTATCCATTTTTTCAAATCTACTAATCTATAAAATCATTTGGGATAATAATTCCATATAAACACACTAATGTATTAATATGAGTGACAAACCGCATGAAACTACGGTCTAGGTCCTTATAGTTCTTGAGAGATGAATCATAATATTTCATCAATGTAAGCATAATAAAAAGGTCTCGATAAACGATGAAGTTGTTTCAATAGACCCATACCACTTGGTAACATTGAATCCTAATAAACATGTAAGAAAAAAATTAAATAAAGCCAAAATTATCATGAATATAAGGATATTCCTGATATAACATGTAAAATTTTATTATATATACATCATATAAGAATATAGTTGTATAACTAAAACATGTGTCTCAAAGAAGGAAAATTGAGACAAAGCTATATTACTGATTTGGTATATTTTGAATGGTAAAATCCCATAAAATAGAGATAATAAAATGAATATGTAAATAATAATAAATTTTAGGATCATAATAATAGAAAATTTTCATTGGTAGTATATATACCACACAAAGGAATTAATAGTGAATAAAGGATAAGTCTTACTAAAATAAATGTGAGACTATAAAACCCCTACCTTATGTAACACTCGCATCATAATCATACAAAACTCATATATAATGTATAAAAGTTGACTATAAATCTATTAGAGAACCATATTATTATATCTAATACTATATATGATTTTATTATGACTTTATTTTACCTATTTATTAATAATTTCATGTTAATGTTACATTTCGGGTAATATCCACTTTATTTTTTCTTATATGTTTTGTTTTATTATTCAAGATAATCATAATTAGATAATGATTTAATTATTTTCATAATTATAAAAAATAAATAAATTTAATACACATTAAATATATAAATATTAATAATAATCTATGAAAGATAGAAGTATGAAATGGAATACACCATTCATTTAGACGGTATGCCATACATACACAAGAACGTTGATTCCTATTTATTATCACATTGAAAGAAAGAAATTAAAATAAATAAATATATTTATTTATTTAAATTATAATTATTTTTTCATACATATCATATAATTTCAATAAACTCAACCTTAATACATTCCATGAAAAGTGTGAATGAACCACTTCTCTTTGACGAGAAGGTAGTCCACTCATCATCAAATAAAGTTATCATGCTTACCATAAATGGAAGTAATTATTGAATGATTTAAATAATAATTAAATTAGAATAAATAAATCATGGAAATAAAATATATGACATAAAAATATATTGTTGATAATAATTTCTACCCATGATACATTTTAAAGAAAAATAAAAAAACATTGTTTCAGGAGACGATAATTCTCCCGCCATACACAAGAAATGTATTTTCGCTACCCATTAGATGAAGTTATGTTTCTTTTTCGGGCGAAAAATTTGAATAAATAAATATAATAATATTTAACATACTGATATTATTATATAATCATGGAAAAATAAAATTTTCATTGGTGGAGAATGAAAATAATACCAAGGATCTTGAGGAATGATGTTTCCTCTTAATTGGGAAACACCTCTTGGTTTACACCAATGAGATTCCCTAATTATATTTCATCCTAAAAGGATGGTAATAAAATGTTTGGAGGGGTATTTGGAACTTATATTATCATATTTATTTAGTTCCAAAATTTTTTAGTGGTGTGAATATATTGAAGGATTGAGTGCCCTTTAATAGTGAAGGATGAGTGTCATTCCTGTAAATTTATGAAAAGGGAATTCCAACCAGATTATTCCCAAGTCATGTGGATATAATAATGGTCTAAATACCTTATATGGGATGATAAAATAGAAATAAGAATATAAATTTTTTTAGGAAAATTTTCTAATTCATTTTGGGCATTATGATTAATGTTTGATCACGTGTGAAGATAATTTTTCTCTAAATTGATGTTATTACATTTAATAAATTTCACTAATATTTTTGGTAAAAATTTATAAAATAATTTATAAATTATAAATTATGACAACTGGTAATATGGAAAACATTTTACAAGTAATAATTAAATAATTGGAAGAATATAATTGAATATTAATCTCATAGACGTGTCATAACAGTGGCTCTTTATGCGAAAATGTTTAGAAGATTAAAATATTTTTATATCCAATTTCAATTCGAAATTGGATACAGTTACCAAGCATAGACAAATTTATTTAAACTATATCTGATTATACATTAAAAATAAATTAAAATATAACTTGAATATATAAATAAATTATATGAAAAAATAGTTTTGAATTAATCATTTGTATTTCTAAATATTTGATTTTTGATTTTATTTTATAAAATTAAATTTATAAATTTTCTAAAAAATATTTTATTACTGTTCATAGAATAAGATAAAAAGATTTTTTTGGAGAAACTTGTATTTTAAAACATAAATAGACATACAAAAATTTATATATTACATATTGAATATGTTTTGTTTATATGAAACAATTATATATAATATCTAAACAGTAGTTATTTGTATTAATGTTACTGAGTTTAATTCCTAGGTTTTAACTATTTAGTTAAATAATTATAATAAAAATTGTTGTTTCATAGAAACTCAGTGTTGTGTGTAATGCAAGCCAAGTGTTGCGTGTAGTGTAATAAAACAAATAAACTATCACGGCCTGTCCCCAGGGACCCATGCCATGACTTCACCAAGACTTCCTTCCCAAGGCCAGGGGCTGCAGGCTAGCACTAAAAAGGCATATCCCCATAATGTGTAGACAGTGCCTTTAAACCTTTACAAACACACAAAACCAAAATTACAACGAGAAGCAAACATTAAGTAAACTACAATAGCAAAGGATTGTTGAATGTAAGGGGATGAAATAAAAGACCAACTAAAAATTACAATTTCAATTGAAAAGTATATAAACAACTCCTGGATCGTCCACAGAGGATCCCACTTTTCGGGTAGGCACAACTCACAATCAGTAGTCCCTCTGTCATGTCACTCCAAATGGTTCACCTCCAAGCACCATCTAGTCCTGGCTCCCTCAACCTCGATAAATGATTCCTATCATCTACACATGACACTATAAGGGGCAGAAATATCTCTTTCAAAGGTGAGTATAATGATACTTAGTAGGGACCCCGAGACCCCCGTACGTCTCGCAGAGTTCCACAAAGGAAAAACAACAAATCAAGACCTCCATCTGAAGAATTAAGTGATAGAAATCAAGTTTACTTAGGTATATTCCCACAAATATACCTATGTTATAAAGATATGGTCATATCATACATGATGGAAGAATGCCACATAGGTGACACCACAAAGGTAGAAGTACCACACAAGTAACACCACGAAGATAGAAGTACCACACAGGTAACAACCTGAAGATAACACCACAAAGGTAAAATTGACACTCAAGTTAAACTACAAAGAGATAAGTACCAAAGAGGTGACACGCCGAAGGTATAAGTACCACACATGTAACACCACAAAGGTAGAAGTACCACAGAGGTAACACCACAAAGTTAGAAGTACAACATAGGTAACACAACGAAGATAACACAACAAAGGTAGAAGTGCCACAAAGGTAACACCATGTAGTTAATACCATGAAGGTAAAAAGACTCATCTCGCACCTAGTATAACATAAGTATATAAGTATAGATTATTAGTTGTAATATATATCATCTTATTCTATTAAGAGGAACTACTTATGACCCACACGGTATCGATAGTTAATAACCCCACTGACCCACACAGGATCTTACCCAAACATGATCAGTACATGCTGACTCACATAGGATCACTAATCACTGACCCACCAAGGATCCGAAAGATGTTAACACACACATGATTGATAAATGTTGACCCACTTAGGATAGATGGTCATTCTTCACATTATAGCCAGCCAGAGGATTCCTCTCACAGAGTGCGCTAGAGTTACATTAAATCTTCCCCATGAGATATTGGTCGCACATCGACCTCTACTAAACTCAAAAAAGGAGTAAACAAAAAGAACACTATTTCGTAATGGTTCCAACGCAATAGACAGTGCGTCAAATGGATGATCGGTCTGTGACTTATATGCATTTTAGTTCCAAGGGCCCATTTGGATTCATGTTTTAACCAACCTAGACATACTCCAACTATCTATAAAACCTAAGTGGAGTATACTAGAAGGTATTTCCCACTCAAAGGGTCTCCTAATTGTAGACGGTTCATCAAACGGACACCAGGTTCCCAAGTAAAATCCCTTAAAGTGAAACTAGGCCTGGTTGCGTCTGGATCTAGTCTGACCAGGTAGGACGGTCCCGGCCCGACCAAGTTTAGGTCACCCAGACCCAGTCCGGGTACTACCTAATTGGTTTGGGAAATGGAGGGATCTACACACTAGGCCGATGTCTGACCCAACCCAAAATGGAGGAGTGGCCCATCTCGCAAGGGTGCAGGATGCTAGGCTTGCGCACCACGGCCCATAGAGCTGCGGCCCGTTGGGCTCGTGCGGCCCAGCCCCTGGGGTGGTGCAGACTGCTGGGTGCTTAAGGCTTGTCCTATTGTGGGGTGTGGCCCACTTGCCCAACCTGCAATGGGGTCCACCATATCTATCACAAGGGGGTGAGACCCCTAGTCTTCCCGAATGGTCGAGCGATCGTTTGGTTTGTGAAGAGGCAGCGCCACATGGGTGCCGCCTGGTCACCGCCGAACCCGTCGATGGAACGAGTTCCTCCACAGCCCCGACTTAGAGTTGTAGAATCCTCTAGGAGCATGCGAAGGTGTGATTCACTACCTTGGCTTGCGGCCGATGGGTGATGGCTGCTGTTGTCCGCTGAGGCGATATGCCACGACCCCCTTCTCTGGTAGCGTGTGGCAGAACATCACCATTTCCATCACGACTAGCTGTTGCCAGCAGCTGTATTCACTTGAAATGGAAACGGCCGTGACCTTCTCTACAGGCGGCATGCGAGGTAGTGCCACAATCTCCTCTATGGTCGTCCATTTTAGGCCTCCACCGTCACCCGCTATCCCGGGTCTCGTACAACCTGATGGTAAACCTTTCGAAAAATGCACCAAATTTCTAACAATAGGTGGAGGGTCTGGGCCATGTTCATTTATCCTGATCCCTCTACGTTTTATTAAAATTAAAAGGGTGGAATAAGATTCAACATCACTTGGAAACTATAACCCAAAGTAAAAAATTCCTCAGGAACAATAGAGAGAGCTCGCAATTGTGGATGTTGGCCCGTGTTTGTTGTCCTCGAAATAATCTGCCAATATTGTCGCCCAAGCATCGTCCTTCAGTTTGGGATTCGACATCTCCCATAACCTTCCACTCAAACCAGCTCCTTCTTCTATGGTTGGCATCATGTAACATTATCAGCACTTCATTGTTAGTGAATTCATGCCAATACCTCTCCCCAATCTCCAAATAAATTGGAGAGAGGCAGGGTGATAAATTCACATAGAATTTATGAGGGTTAATTTAATAGAAAACATACTAAATTCTAACAATGATGATTCATAGGAATTGAAGGATTAATCCATTTAATGTCTTGACATTCCATTGGTCTCACGATGTTGCTTTTCCCTTGTAAGAAAAGAAATAAATAAATAAAATAACAAATTGATTTTATTATTCTTTTAAAAAGTCTGAAATCTAAAATTCTCTCTAGACCTAATACAGTCAAAGTGAATTCTCAATTAAGATAATCCTGGAGCTGTGGATTCAATAGTACCCTCAGATTTTCAATCAGATCAATGGTTCACAATTTATAAAATGTGGCTCATGCATTTACTGAACGTACCTTAATAAAAGATCAAAATTTTATTCTGGGCACACTGGGCCTCGAAATCACATGTCATCAATTTTTGTAGACTAATAAAAATTCCGTATAAAAGAAACAATAAATGAAAAAATCCGGGTCTTTACATTCTCCCCACATTAGGGTTTTTCATCGACAAAAGCCATAACATATACTAAAACCAAATGGGGGTATTGAGCATGAATCTGATCCACCCACTCCCAAGTGCTCTCATGGAGGTTCCCGTGATACCAGCGAATGTGTTCCATTGGAATCGACCGCCCACAAAGGAATCAGTCCTATCAATCCTCAATCTCTACCAAACACTCCATGAATGTATCCCCATCATCAAAGTCTGAAACGCCATGGTCGATGATGATAGATTATTCATGCACACATATCCTCAGCTGGGATACATGGAAGACATCAAGCACCCACTCCAACTACGTTTGATGTGCCATGTGGTATGCCACCTCACCTTTCATTCGAAGTATCAGAAATTGTCCAATAAAACCTCGTTGATAACTTGCTTCCTCAACCAAATCTCTATAGTCCAAATTGAGGGGAGACTTCCAAGAATATGTGGTGCCCCTCCTGGAACTCCAACGGTCTCTGTCTCATCTCTTCATAAGACTTTATCCTACTCTTTGTATTCTTCAACTGCTCTTGGATGATATGCACCTTTTCAGTGGTACCTTGTACCAACTTTGGGCCCATAAGTGCTGACTCCCATAGGTATGCTCAGTATAGAGGTTATCTGTATGGTCGAACGTACAAGGCCTCAAATGTTTCTATATAGATGTTAGAGTGATATTTTTTATTGTATGAGAACTCCACCAAGGTAAATTCATCCTCCCAACTATGACCAAAATCTAGGATGCATGCACGAAGAATGTCCTCTATGGTCTAAATGGTCTGCTAAGTCTGACCATCCATATGAGGATTAAAGGAGGTGCTCAAACAAATTTTTGTCCCTTACTCCTCCAGTAATCCATTCCACAACCGGGATGTAAAACGTGTGTCATGGTTGGAGATGATCATCGATGGAACCCTATGAAGTTGCACAATCTCCCATACATAGAGGTGTCCCAAGACCTCTACTAATCCATGACCTTAGATAGGTATATAGTGTGATGACTTGGTGAGTTAGTCAATTATCAACCATATGAAATCATGTCCTTTGGAATTATGTGGATCCCAAGTCACAAATTCCATGGAGATTCCATCCAACTTTCACTTTGGAACCTCGGGTGGCTTCGCTCAGCCTACTGGTACCTAATGCTTCGCATTCACTTACAGACAAGTAAGGCATCTAGAATGAAACTCTGCCACTTGTTTCTACAACCATGGCCACCAGTGGTGATGTCGAAGGTCCCGGTAAGTCTTCTTCACACCAGGATGTACCACCAGAGGGTACATATGGAACCCCATAAACTCCCCATCCTTTAGCACCACTGGTACCATGGTATGTCCTACGAAGAGGATGATGTGCTCCCCACCTTAATAAAATCCTTCAGGTGCCTATCCTTAAGATATCTGAGCACATCGAGCCTTGTAGTCAATATACCCAAGCTGTGCCTCCTAAACATGCTTAAGAAGTGGGGGAGTGGCTCTCATAGACTCGAGGTAATATGTTCCATCTCAATCCACGAATGATATCTGTAACGCAGCTAGATGCTATGTCGCCTCCCTCAGCAGCTGTCGACCAGACTCCTACTCAATGCATCTGTAACCAGATTCCCCTTCCTAAGAGTATATACTATCTCATATTGATAGTCCTAGAGAAACTCTATCCATCATCATTGTCTCAGGTTCAGGTCCTTCTGAGATAAGATATACTTGATACTCTTGTGATTAGAGTAGAATGTAAAATGTTCTCCCATCCGGTAATTTTTCCATATCTTCAAGGCGAAGACCACTGCTGCTAACTCCATGTCAGGGGTATCATTATTCTTTTCATGTTTTTTTAGCTATCATGAACCATAATCAATCACTACTATCTCCTTCTTGAGGAAACATCCTAGTCTAGTACATGATGTTTCTTAGTAGATTACATACCCAACACCCTCTTCTAGTAGCCTCAAAAATGGGTAACTCGTTAGTATATGTCCCAACTCCTAAAAACTCATCTGGAACCTCTCCTTCCATATGATGTGTTGTCCCTTATTTTTCAACACTGGCAAGGTTGCTAAAACTCTGGAAAAGTCATCAATAAATCTGTGGTAGTATCCAACCAACAAAAGGAAACTCTGCACTTCAGTCACACTCCTGGTTGGTTCCAAAGCAATCACAGCCTCTATCTTCTCCAGATACACTGCAACTCCAACCTCTAAGATAACGTTCTTTAGATAGTGTAAATCTCATATCCAGAACTGGCACTTCAAGAGCATACCATAATGTTGGTTCTCTTAGAGTGTATCCAGTACTATATACAGATGATAGGAAAGCTCCTCCTCTGACACCGAGTATATCAAGATGTCATCAATGAGCACCCCCACAATGAAATCTAGGTTTGAGTGAAAGATCGTGTTCATGAGTTAGATGAACACTGCTGGGGAATTTGTCAAACTAAATGGCATAATTGAGAACTCATAGTGGCCATACCGACATCTGAAGTCCACATTCTTCACATCCTCATCTTGTTACCCGAGCTGATGATAGCCTGATATGAGGTCTATCTTTGAAAACCAACGTGATCCCCTAAAATGATCAAAAATATCATTAATCTTCGGAATTGGTTAATTTTTCTTCACGGTTACCTAGTTCAGGCACTGGTAATCCACAAAAATTCTCAAACTCCCATCTACCTTCTTGGAGAACAAAATCGGGGCTTCCGATGGATAAACATTGTCCCTTATTAACCCCTTCCCCTTCAAGTCCTCCAACTGTACCTGTAACTCACGATGCTCAGTGGGATCCATCTTATATGCTGGTGTAGATATCAGTGTCTTCCCATGGTACCAGTCAATGTAAAATTCATCTTCTCTGTGAGAATGTTGTCTGGGAACATCATCAAGGAAGACATCAGCATACTGGTCCACCACAATAGGATAGCTCGGACTCTCAAAATCAATTGCCCCAAGGGTAAGGCTAGCCAACTAACATGTGATTAGCTTCACCCACCTCTACGTAAGTCCATCGTGTGTTGTAAAGGTTCTCTTCTAACCGAGGAAGTAAAACATGTTCCCATCCTCACAGACACACCACACATTGTGCCTAACAAAGTCAACTTGGGCATGGAATGTGGATAATCAATCCATACCCAAGATCATGTCGTAAGTACTCAACATCACTACGAGAATATCCGAGCTGATGCTCTGGCCTCATAGAGTAATATCGCTCTACCAGAACCAGTGGGTAACCATCGAATCACATCCCATAGGAGTCTCTTTTCGTAAGGATCTCGACAATATCTCCACCTGAATCTCTGAGCTCTGAATGAGGGAAGTGAAAATAAAAGAGTGATTGGAACCTGTGTCTATAAGTGCTATATCTAAGGTGTATTAGACACAAATCATACCTCAAATAATCTCCGTAGTTTCATGGATACAGGCCTTAGCTTCCTGGATCTAAGCTCGTCTATGTCCACGTACTCCCTATGGTCGGGGTGGACCACCTAGAAGTGGTGGCGGTAGAACCTCGGATCGCCTCCCACTACTTGTTACACAACCAGCTCCTCTTCCATGTCTGCCTACTACCTACGGACCTCCCCGATTGAATCTTTAAATCTACCTCAGTGGTCCGTTGATCTTATTCTAGTCATCTGTATGGTGTTTCGAGCAGTCAGGTTCCATTTGGCCCTACCCGCCGCACAAGTAGAACTGCCTGCTCCTAATTTCTCTCATATGTCTCGTGAGCCACGAACCACTGATCCTGTATCTTGAGGTCATCCACTAGATATTCTGTCCTTCTTTCACTGCTGCATCAACTGCCTACTAACTTCTGCATATGACTCTCCTTTCTGAAGTCAAGTGGTGGCTCTTGCAGTTGGTTCTTCCTCAGCTTGGAAGCTCCCCACCAGAAGTGCTTGTTATAGTACACCGGTCTGAGTCAGTATGTTGAGTGAAACCATTGTTGCTCTAATATCTTGTCAGAGACCCAGCTCAAAGTACTAGCCCTGAAGAATGGGTATCATACCATGTCGGTGGAGTAGCGGGAGATATTAGTGAACCTCACTGAGTACTGGGCCACAATCATGATGTCCTTCTGTAAGTGCATCATCTCCTATATACGTACAAACTATAAAGTTGTTTGGATGAAATCTTCACTGAAAAAGTCCCTCTAAGTCCACCCATATGAGGGTAACCTTGTCGTGTAACTAGAGTTTCAGACTCCTCCATCATTGAGCTTCTCCCTGAAAGATATTGGATACTAGGATCACCATCAGATCAGCTGGTGTCCTAACTAAGAGAAAAACTCTGGCCATAGCCACCATCAATTCCTCAGCTGCCTGTGGATCCATCTCACCTCAGAGCCTTGTAGGGCCCTTCCCCTGAATCTCGTGCAATGCACAAGTTTGGAATGCATCCTCTACTAGTGGGGCTGGTGGAAACAACATCCCTACAGGTAGTGGTGCTGTTGGTACACCACCCGAAGGTGCTAACACCATAAGGGGGACCTACACCGAGGCCTCATCGCTCGGTGGGCTATCATAGCGTACTCACTTGGGAATCAGGGTTGGCTGTCTATGTGGTGGAATCCGGAAATATAACAGGTGATCCAATGTCAATAACTTATTCTTGGTGAGTTGGCTCAAATATATCACAAGAAAAACCTTTCAAAAACACATGCAATTAGTGATTATGTGTACTGAGTCGGAAATCCGAATTCAGGGTCCTAGTGCAAGGATTCATCGACCACCACACCAACACTATATTCCCAAAACTGAAAACCAGACCCATAACACTTAACACCATTTCCATATAGAAAATATCAGAGTACTAGTTCTTCGGTGGAACCAAATCCTCTGATACAACTTTGTCACGACCCGTCCCCCAGGACCCCTGACATGACTACCCCGAGCCCACCTTCCCTAGGTCAGGGGCATGCAACTAGGACCAGAAAGGCATATCCCTATAACAGGAAGGAATTTCCATTAAACATGTACAAAAACAAAAAACCAAGATAACTACAAGAAGAAACCACAATGTAGACTATTTCAGTAAAAGTGTGCTAAAAGTATGGGGCCAGAATACAAGACCTTCTGAAAAGTACAAGTACAACTAAAAAGTAAAAAATAGCTCCGGGATCATCCATTGAGGATCTCACCTGAAGGTTACGTATAGTTCATGATTAGTAGTATCTATATCATGTCACACCAAATGTCCCCCCTCTGAGCACCATCCAGTCCTAGCTCCCTCACCCTCGATCAATGTTTTCGGTCATCTACACAAGACACAACAATGTGCAGGCATAGCCCATGTAGGGGTGAGAACAACAATACTCTGTAGGGACCCCGAGACCCCCAGAGGTCTCCCAGAGTCCCAGAAAGGAAAACCCCCCAAGAAAGACCTCCATCTCAAGCACGAAGTGATATACATCAACTCTACTTAGGTATATGCCCTTATATATACCTCAGTTATCAAGATATACTCATCTCATACATGAGGGAATAATACCAAATATGTGACACCACAAAGGTAGAATTACCACACTGGTAACACCACAATGATAGAAGTACCACACAGCTAAGACCACGAAGATAACACCATAAAGGTAGAAGAACGACTCAGGTAACACCCTGAAGATAAAAGTACCACAAATGTGACACCATAATGGTAGAAGTACCACATAGGCAACACCAATAAGGTAGAAGTAGCACACATGTAACACCACGAACCAAGAAGTACAACATAGGTAACACCATGAGGATAACACCACAAGGGAAGAAGTACCACATAAGTAACACCAAGAAGTTAACACCATGAAGGTAAAAAGATTCCGCTCACACCAGGTATAACTTCTGTACAAAAGTACAGATGATTATTCATATGATAGATCATTTTATTCTGTTATGATGCACTACTTCTGACCCCCACTGGATTGATAGGTAATAACCCCCACTGACCCATACAGGATCCGACCCTCATAGGATCGGTATGGGATGACTCGCATATGATTTATGGGCACTGACCCAAATAGGATATGAATGATTCTGACCCACAGAACATCGATATATACTGACGCACTCAGGATTGTTGTTCTTTTTCACGTTACATATACCATCCCGCCTTTTTATAACATAAACTTTCATTACATTACAAAAAACTGAGGATCTTTATTGTTTAGTGTCTTGGAGACCGGGAACATAATACATGAAAACAACATAAAACATTCTTCTTAAACACTTGAAAGGTTTCTCCTTATGTTCATCCTAGGTTCATTACTGCATCTCATAACGTGGGGACATACATCAAAAGAAAGGGTGAGCAGAAGGCCCAATAAGGGAACCATGAGAAACATTTAACATGTGAACTTGAGATACATCAACTATGTCATGAAAAAGAATTTTAAGGCATGAGAAAGAAATCATATGGAATATCATAATAAAAATAACATTTTTCATAACTTTAAGATGTGGGTACATCATTTAACATAGAAAATCATGAACATATCACCAAGGTCCATCCCCAAGGTTTCATTTGAAAATTACCAAGGTTATTCACCAAGATATCGTGAAAATTGTAATCTCTAGTGGTTACATAATTACCCAATGCATTGGAGCGCTATCATGGTGCACCATTAAATTTGTCTTTGTTATCATGTGATCCACATATATCATCATAAATCATTTCATAAACAACACATATAGCATTAAATAAATGGGTTTCATTTCAAAATCATAACGTTTTAAAACTGCTTTAAAGACATGATCTTTATGTCACTTTAAAACCCACAGAAAAGGAAGGTGGGTCTCATGTATGTAAATCCCAGAATTTAAAATAGAAAATTTTGGTATATATGTGAATACACATTTAAAAGAAATAACTTTGTGTATTCACTTAATAAAATAAAGGAACTTTAGAAAAATAGAGAGACATTTTGAGACAGAAATTTTGCAGCATAACGGCTATGTTACGAGGTTTTAGAAAACATTGAAAAGAGAGGGGACATGGGTCAAACAATCATAAATGACCCATAAAACAGTAGAGAGAACGAATATGAAGAATATATGAACATGGTAATGAAATTTTAAGGACATACCATTTGAAATAAAAAACATGGAAGGATGACAAAAATTAGATTTCTCTTATGAAAATTCGGCAGCCTAACGACGTCAGTTAAACTTCAAAAAAATGAATTGAAAAGATCAAATAGGGCACCTCATCATATCAAAATAAGTTTTCAGTATGATACATATAGAGATAATACCAAAAAATAATTAAAAATGAACTTGAAAGACTTTACGTGAAAGTATAACTTTGAAAAATGAGAAGGGTGAAAGAATCCCTTAAAAATTCGGCAGCCTAACGGCGCCACTTAAACATTTTTAAAACGAATTGATGAGAGAAAGAGGGGGTATCTCCTCATATGAAATGAAAAGGTCAGAAAGATTAATATATAAAACATACTCCAACTTAAGAATATGGAGTATAAAAGAAATGACATAAAAGAGATTACTTAAAAAGGAAGAGAGGGGTCGGATCCCTTACCTTAAATGTAAATCTTAAACTCAAAGGTTGGGACCTTGAGAGGCTTGAGGGAACCTTGGGAGGACAACTTGGGAGGTAAGGAAACCATAACGTCGTTGAGCATGATTTTGGAGTCCAAATGAAGAGATAATGGCTTGGTATTTATATGGAAAGTGAGGGGACAAGATATTAATGGCCAAGGGACACCTCATAAGTGGGTTTCTCAAAACCATGTGCTCTCCCATGATATTTCCCATGAAGTTAGGCCACATGGGGCCCCCAATACAATAATTCATCACCTTTGGTCGGCCAACCTTTAAAATATCTCATGACATCACCATGACATAGTTATGATGTCATTAAACATACTGAAACCCTAAAACTGCTTTTTATTACTATTCACTGAAAATTCAACTTTCTCAGAGAAATCCCAATATTTCACATTAACCAAATATCAATGCTCTGATTTCAAAAATGAACTCCATTTTATAAAAATAATTTTCTAAATATTTTTAATTTAATTTTTAATTAAAAACACTATTTACCCGAAAAAACTAATACTTGAATAATAATTTATGAAACCGTTATTTAACCATATTATTGAATCAAATTACTTAATCAAGGTGCCTAGATTATATTAATACTTTCTTTAAATGAGATTACTAATCCATTTGGTAACATTACTAATCCTAATCACAAACTCACTATTCATAATTTACTATTCCTCAAAAATCAAGATGATCTTATTAGACTCTGAATTTCGTACTGAACATAATTTTAGAAGACCATTTTTTGAACATCATTACACATTTTTAAATATTTAAGGCCTACATAAACATTTTTAAAATATCCTTTTTCTAAAATTCATCAAAAATATGCATACTATATTTATCCGGTCATTTAAAAATTCATAAACTTCATCATAAGAAGAAATCCCAAATTTTATTTAAAACAAAGGATTACACAAGGCAGTTACGGTCTCCTTACATATCCCATTACCACACCAGCATAGGACCTAAGTGTAAGGTGTTCTAAGGTGATAGAATCTGAGGGAGGCTCGGCCCACATCGCACGAGTAGTAATTTATATCAGTTTGAACTTCTCTCAAAGGAGATTCTGTTCTAGCTTCACACGATGTAGTTCGGCTTGGGTTTGGTCCAGAGCAAAGCCCAGTAGTGCTACCTCCTTCCCAAGTTCTATTATATGGGCTTAGATCGGTCCAAGACTATTGGGTGAAGCCATCGAATCTTCTTTCTATAATAATTAACCAATATTACTTGTATTTAGAGTCATTAATAAAAACGTTTAGTTTACAGTAGTCATATTGACCAATGATCATATAACAGTCAAAACCCAACGGTCTCATTTTAATTATACTCATGTTATCAAATGAAACAGTTTTGTTGAGTATAAAAATAACACACAAAATTAGGAAACAAGATTTATTCAAAATTTCGGGTCGTTACAATCTTCCTCAAGAAATTGCGTCCTCACAATTTTTTTAAAATTGGGTTTTGAAATTTCATTGAAAGTCCCACATCGAAAAAGGAGTCAGTAAAAATATTACTTTAAAAGAAATAAAGTTAAGTACAAAGGTCACCCGAGTTAACCCACACTAGGATTCCATGTAGGAAAACATGGACATGGAGGAGAAAACAAAGGGTCAAGTTCTAAGGGAGAGTGATAGAAAACCTGATTAGGAGAAATTTAACCATAAGAAAATCCCAAACTTATGATGTGTGTAAACGGTCTTTGATTACCTAGTAAAAAATGTAAACCAACAACGTTGTTGTTTTACGTTCCTTTTCATAATTTTGAGGAATTCATTTACAACATAGAACAATAACATAAGGAAATATACCTACGTTCAAGTAGAGTTTCATCCTACAATAAGTCTCAACCAAAACTAATCTTTTATCCAATGGATGAGAATTATAAAACACTTGGTCTCATCAAAAGCACAAGAATAATCTTCTAGAGAGTCACATAATCCACAAAAGATTCACTATCTATTTCTTCTATCTTTAAACATTATCCCAAAAACAGAAAGGGTAAGGTAAAACAACTCTTCAAAAAGAAATAATCCCATAGGAATGGAAACTACTTTTAAATCATCAAAGTTCTATTGTACTACCCCAAGTTCTTCATAGACCATTCCATAAATAACAGTCCTTAAAATTCCTCAAAATAAACCAAACTAAGATTGAAACCCAAATACAAGAATGATTTGATAACATAGTCTTCCAAAATAAACTTCATTGTTCATCTCCAAACAATATCAACCACAACTATCATCTTATAACAAAAGCTGCTAACCTAAACATATTATACCCAAGATAGGTTAATCATTCCCATAAGTAACCTAAATTAATATAAGTCCACCTTAAATTAATTGATTCTTCAAAATATAAGTCATCCTTACTCCTCAATGAAAATACCGTAGTAATCTATTTACGTCGATCATATAGAGTCCCCAAAATAGTGAACATCTTCCAAAATAATAATCATCTTTTAATACCCTAATCATCTCTGTCATATTAATACGACAATCGTCGCATTTCCTATCACATTGGTTGTTGGGACATGTTCTTCCATTTCCTGCCATTAACTAAGAAAAAAACTATAATTAGGGGATTAAATACATAGACAATAATTATAAAAAGGAAAATTAAGAATAAAAGGATAAACTAGTAGAATAAAAGTATATCCTAAGTTGTGATCCCCTAGGTTCCAATCTAGGTTACCCATGATCATATATTCTTATGTAAATCTTTATTTTTTTTTATCTTTGTTCCTTTAATAATGGTTCATACTAAGCTTATGAATTTTCCAAAGCATATCCCCTGGGAGTGTCGTAACCAAGAGTGCAGCAAGGCCCATTGTCAGGTACCAGTTCCTGTTTGAGTCAAGCTCAAAGCGGTGTTTTCAGGTTTTACCCCTATTTACATCTGTGCTAGAGCCACCACTACCTGATCGTATCCAAACAGGGATGTATTTGCTTGGCAACCCATTACTCAATACTCACCAAAATACCAGGAAGATTTCCTATATATAAACTTTTCTATAGGCTTATTCCTAAAGTTCTCATATCCTAATTTCCACAAATAACTAAACCATCCTTTGATACCAACTATAGCATCCTGCCTATTTATAACATACACTTTCATTACATTACACAAAACTGAGGATCTTTAAGTTTTAGTGTCTTGGAGACCAGGAACATAATACATGAAAACAACAGAAAACATTCTTCTTAAACACTTGAAAGGCTTCTCCATAAGTTTATCCTAGGTTCATTACTGCATCTTATAACCTGGGGAAATACAACAAAAGAAAGGGTGAGAAGAAGGCCTAGTAAGGGAAACAAGAGAAACATTTAACATGTGAACTTGAGATACATCAACTATAACATGAAAAAGAACATTAAGGCTTGAGAAAGAAATAATGTGGCATATCATAATAAAAATAACATTTTTCTTAACTTTAAGATGTGGCTACATCATTTAACATAGAAAATCATGAACATATCACCAAGGTCCATCCCCAAGGTGTCATTTGAAAATTACCAAGGTTATTCACCTAGATATCGTAAAAATTGTAATCTCTAGTGGTTACATCATTACCCAATGCATTGGAGTGCTATCACGGTGCACCCTTAAATTTGTCTTTGTTATCATGTGAGCCACATATATCATCATAAATCATTTCATAAACAACCCATATAGCATAAAAGAAATGGGTTTCATTTCATAATCATAACGTTTTAAAACTGCTTTAAAGACATGATCTTTATGTCACTTTAAAACCCACAGAAAAGGAAGGTGGGTCTCATATAAGTAAATCCCAGAATTTAAAATAGAACATTTTGGAATATATGTGAATACCCCTTTAGAAAAAAGAGCTTTGAGAATTCACTTAATAAAATAAAAGAACTTTAGAAAAAGAGAGAGACGTTTTGAGACAGAAATTCTGCAACATAACGACTATGTTACGAGGTTTTAGAAAACATTGAAAAGAGAGGGGACATGGGTCAAACAATCATAAATGACCCATAAAACAGTAGAGGGACCGAATATGTAGAATATATGAACATGGTAATGAAATTTTAAGGAAATACCATTTGAAATGAAAAAAATGGAAGGAAGACAAAAATTAGATTTCTCTTATGAAAAATCGGCAGCCTAACGGCGTCACTTAAACATCAACAAAAATGAATTGAAAAGATAAAATAGGGTCCCTCATAATATAAACATAAAATTTCAGTAGGATAGATATATAGATCATACCCCAAAATAATTAAAAAGGAACTTGAAACACTTGACATGAAAGTAGAACATTGAAAAATGATAAGGGTGAAAGAATCCCTTAAAAATTCGACAGCCTAACGGCGCCACTTAAACATTCTTAAAACGAATTGATGAGATAAAGAGGGGGTATATCATCATATGAAAATGAAAAGGTCAGAAATATGAATATAGAAGAACATACTCCAACATAATAACATGGAGTGTAAAAGAAATGACATAAAAGAGATTACTTTAAAAGGAAGAGAGGGGTCGAATCCCTTACCTTAAACGTAACTCTTAAAACTCAATGTTTGGGACCTTGAGAGGCTGGAGGGAACCTTTAGAGGACTACATGGGAGGTAAGGATATCATAACTTCGTTGAGAATGATTTTGGAGTCCAAAGTATGAGATAATGGCTTGGTATTTATAAGGAAAGTGAGGGGACAAGGCATTAATGTCCAAGGGACACCTCATAAGTGGGTTTCTAAAAACCATGTTCTCTCCCATGATATTTCCCATGAAGTTAGGCCGCATGGGCCCCCCAATACAATAATTCATCACCTTTGGTCGGCAAACTCTTAAAATATCTCATGAAATCACCATGATATAGTTATGATGTCATTAAACATACTGAACCACTAAAACTGTTTTTTTTACTATTCCCTGAAAATTCATCTTTCTCAGAAAAATACCAAAATTTCACATTAACCAAATATCAATGCTCTGATTTCAAAAATGAACTCCATTTTATAAAAATAATTTTCTAAATATTTTTAATTTAATTTTTAATTAAAAACACTATTCACCTGAAAAAACTAATACTTGAATAATAATTTATGAAACTGTTATTTAACCATTTTATTGAATCACATTACTTAATCAAGGTGCCTAGATTAAATTAATACTTTCTTTAAGTGAGATTACTAATTTATTTGTTCACATTACTAATCCTAAGCATAAAATCACTATTCATAATTTACAATTCATCAAAAATCAAGTATCTTATTAGACTCTAAATTTCGTACTGAACATAATTGTAGAAGACCATTTTTTGAATATCATTACAGATTTTTAATTATTTAAGGTTTACATAAACATTTTTAAAATATCCTTTTTCTAAAATTCATCAAAAATATGCATACTATATTTATTCGGTCATTTGAAAATTCATAAACTTCATCATAAGAAGAAATCTCAATTTTTATTTAAAACAAAGGATTACACAAAACAGTTACGGTCTCCTTACATAGCCCCTTATCACCCCAGTATAGGACCTAAGTGTAAGGTGTGCTAAGGTGAGAGAATCTGAGGGAGGCTCGGCCAACATCGCATGAGTAGTAATTTCTATCAGTATGAACATCTCGCAAAGGAGATTCCGTTGTAGCTTCACACAATGATGTTCGGCTTGGGATTGGTCTAGAGAAAAGCCCAATGGTGCTACCTCCTTCCCAAGTTCTGTTAGATGGGCTTCAATCGGTCCAAGACTACTGGTTGAGGCTATCGAATCTTCTTTCTTTAATAATTAACCAATATTACTTGTATTTAGAGACATTAATCGAAACGTTTAGTTTACAGCGGTCATATTGACCAATGGTCATATAACAGTCAAAACCCAATGGTCTCATTTTAATTATACTCATGTTATCAAATGAAACAGTTTTGTTGAGTATAAAAATTACACACAAAATTAGGAAACAAGATTTATTCAAAATATCGGGTCGTTACATTACATCCAACCACATGATTCCACGCACCCAGTGCTCTTGAGTTCCGTAAAATCTACCCCATGAGAAATTGGTCGTACCTAGACCATTACTAAGCTCCAAAAGGTGTAACCCATAGGACCATAATGTCTTAAGGGTTCCAACAAGGCAGACAGTGCATCAATCGGACGCCCATTCTGTGATTTATTAGTGTTTTACTTCCAAGGGCCTGGTTGGATTCGGGTTTGATCCAATCTAGTAGTAATAAAAATGAATACAAAACTCAAGTGGATTATTCCAAAATGATCATCTCACTCCATGGGTCTCAACACCGTAGATAGTTCATCAAACGAACACTCATTCTCATGTTATTTCCCTTTAAGAGAAACAGGGCCTAGTTTGGTCCAGGTCCGGTCTGACCTGGTACACCTTACCCACCCATCCTAGTTTGGGTAAACCCAAACCGGCCTGGGTCCGACCTGGTTGGGATGGGCCGTGATCCAACCTGGCCCACAAGGGGGGTGCGGCCAGTCCCGCAACGGTGCATCTCGCTAGGCACGCGCAACCTGACCCTTGAAGGCATGACCTACTGGGACTGCACAGCCCGACCCGTGGTGGGGTACAACCTGCCGGGCATGTGTGGTTCAGCCCACTATGGGGCACGACCCATTTACCTAGTCTATGATGGTGTTCTCCCTAGCTGGCACGAGGGGGTGAGACCACCAGACTTCCCGAACGGATGACCGGTCATTCGGTTAGTGAAGCAGCAATGCCACGTGGGTGCCCCTCGGACTCCATAGAACCCACAAGAGGTGCGAGTTCCTCCTCCACTGCGTATTTGAGCCATTGGTTCCCCCAGTGGTGCACAAAGGTACGTTGTTCCACCTCATCACGTGGCCGGCTGGTGCCGACCACAGTTGTCCGCCACAACGAAATTCCACGACCCCTTCTCCAGCGGTGCACGATGGCGCGCTGTGACTTCCTTCATGGCCGATCATTGTCGGCCACCATCTTCACATTTTGTGACTACGGTCGTGGCCTTCTCCACTAGTGGCATGCGATGGCGTTCCAGTATCTCCTTTGTGGTCGGCCATTGCTGAATACCGCTTTTAACCATCTTCCAGGGTCTCATTCAACCCAAATTTAAAGCTCACAAAGAATGCAACCAAACTCTAACAAAAGGCAGAGGGTCTGGGCCTTGTTCATTTGTCTCGCGCCCTCCGCATTGGCTTGATATCAAGAGGGTTGAATAAGATTAAACAACTCATGAAACTATAACCAAAAGTAAATCCTACCTCAAGAACGATGGAGAGCACCAACAATTGAGGGAGAGGGTCGGTGTTCATTGTCCCCACAACAAGCCACCAATGTTTATGCTCAAGCGTCATCCTTCAGTTTATGATTTGGCGTCACTTTTCACCGCCTACTAGAACTGGCTTTGTCCTCAAAGGTTGGCACCATGACACTTTATCATCGCTTTGTTTCTTGGTTAAGTCGTGCCAATACCTCTCCTCAAGCTCCATATAAATATGAGAGGGGGAGGGTGAGCAACGCTCATAGAATTTATGAGGGTTCATTTAATAGGAACCTTCCAAAATTATAATGACACTATTAAATAGTGATTTAAGGGTTATTCCATTTAATGTCTCGACATGCCATTGGTCTCAAGATTCCACTTGTCCATTGGAGAAAAATTATTAAATAAATAAAATAACAAATTTATTTTATTATTCTATTAAAATTTTTGAAATCATCCTTTTATCCATACCTACTGCATTAAAAGTGATGTCTCCCTTAAGAAAATCATGTTGTTTCTGATTCAGCCATTCCCTTGGATTTTTAAACCAAGCATGAGTTCAAAAGTTAGAAAATGCCATTCATGCTTTTATTGAACGTACCTTAAAAAAGTTCTGAAATTTATTCGAGGCACACCGGGCCTCAGAATCATGCATCATCAACTTTTTAAGACTCATAATAATTCCATATAATTAAAAAAATTATAGTTAAAAATTAGTTTCTTTACATAAATGTATGTTATTAAAAAGGACTCATAAAAACTTATAGTTTTACACTCATTCATTAATATCTTATTCTGGTGAAGGTGAAAGAATACAGAAACTCATTCATCATCATGAGTGAATGAATGATTGAAATGATTGGTCTTCTTGTCCACAATGTTTGAATTTAAATGAATCACATCATCTAGAATGCATGACAAATATATTTTTATTATAATTATAATCTGGATAGAAACCATTTCTCACAATTTTCACTTTAGAAAATATGATAAACAACTTCACTCCAAAAATCTTTGAATAAGTTAATTAAATCATGATAACTTTTATATAAACTAATCATAAACTGATTGAATCCATAAAGAATTTAGAATACATAATTTTTGATCAATTATAGGAATGACTAATCCTTGATGTGTCTTGGAGTTTATCATTTGAAATAATGATTTTGAATGAATTAATGTAATATAAAATACATTAAACAAGGGTCAATGAAAAATCATTTTGTTTTTTCTTCCATTAACCCAATGAAACAATTTATTGAGTACATGAATGTTGTAATACAAAATATAAATAAATCCCAATATTCATAAAAAATAGTAGTTTAAATATTAATAATTGGATTAAATTAACGATTTAACAAAATGAATAAGGCTCTTGGGAAAAAGGATTCATCATAATATTGCACTTATGAAATCTTAATAGGTATTTTTTCATTTAAAATAAAATAATTTCCAAAAATATCTAATTCAGTGATACCTGATGATATTTTTTTAAAATTCAGTCATATTCATATTTGGATTACCTAAAAATTTTATTATTTCATTAAAAACATTTATTCAAGTGGTGACCATTGAGAATTTAACCTCAAAAATAAAAGTGTATTCTTTCACACATAGGTTAGGTTCCCCAAAATCCAAAATAAAAATTTCATTTATAAGATCATATATTTTTTAAATGTGGCTGTGAATCGATTAAGGAGCTCTCGAGATGAGGTCTTCATGTCAAGTAAGAAGTATTCATGGGATTAGAGGGATTTCAATTATTGTAGTAATGATATTATGATATTTTTTTAATTAGTTTTTACACAAGTCACTGTCCCTTGACCTAAAATAACTTCTTCATACTTTAAAAGTTTAATGATCCATAAATTCTCACCATATTAGAATACTTTTTCATAATAAATTTAATGAATCATATTATTTTATATGATATACAATTCATAGTTGGGATCCATGATGTTTTTTATGGTTTTTAATTTATCTATTATTTATTCCTCTGTGACATGGATTAATCTCCTTCACAAAGTCTTTTTAAATTGTGATTATTTTTATGGATGTTAATTTTTATTTAGGAAGTGATACATTAAATTTTTATAGTGTTTATGAACCTCTTGGTGTTAGTGTTTGTGCACCTAATATTAGATATGATCTAAATGTAAATTTGGGAAATAATATTTTATATCAAATAGAATTCATTATAGGGTTTTATTTGGGTGTAGTAAAAAAAATAAGGATCACTTATCTATTGGGTTTTATAAATTATTGATTTTAGATTAGAGAATAATCTCTTAGGGTAATTCGAGGAATATCTTTTTTTCTTGTGTATGCTGGAAAATTCAATACAATAGGTGTTGAATTTTTGTTTAAAAATAATCTTATAACATTCAACCACTTCAATTATTATATTGATCACATTTTCTAATTATTTATGAGATTAAGAATTGAACTTATTTTTGAAATAATGATTAAATTTATTTTCCAGATAATTGAAATTCATACTTTATTGAAAACTACTTTATACAATCGAAATAAATTGATTGGTATTTTAAATAGTTGATGTGAGAGATAAATGAAAAGAAATTTAATCTTTCAAAACTATGAAAAACGAAATTCAAAAAAAAAACAAATCCTAAAATCCAAATGTGAAGTATTGGTTTGTCAAAAAAATAATCCTTTAAAAAATATTTATTAAAACCTCGCATTCAAACCAAAGTAATAAGTAGATTTTTATATGTAGTAAATAGTATACATAACATTAACCCTTTCATAGGCTTCCTTGATTTCATACCTATAAAAGGTTCATATTACAATCCCCCTAATCCATTGAATATACCTATCAAAATCAGATCATAGCTAAACTTCTATGATTTAAAAGTTAATAAGATCTATCCTCCAAGCAATGGAAGCCCTCTATTGGAGGATTGAATTTTTCACTATATTCATAACCATGGAATCCCTCAATCATAGAGGATCCAAAATAAATTGATTAAAATACAAAAACAATGATATTTATGAGGACAACATCACCTAATTATAATTATTAACTGAAATAGACAAAATTTATAATTACATTGACTACAAGCACACTAGGGAATATGGAATTCAAAAGATTCAAAATGAACATGATCTTTCAGAATGGACTATTCTCATATATTCAAAATTATAATTCATTTTGTGTGACTTCACTTATAGGTAATGTTATAGAAAAATCTAATATGTTGATTCCATAAATATCAGGATTATTTTTAATTACATTGGTAGAAACATCATAAGAAAAAATTGTCATGTTGCATCATATCCCAATAAGATAGATCGAAACCACCACAATAATCCCATGATTTTACTGATATAATATATCATTGAAAATTCATATCACTCTATTTTCATTAAATATATAGAGTTATAGTACATCATAATTTATTTTCTAAATTTTTATTTGGGGAAAACATAATGATAATCAAGTCATGCCATTTTCTTATTAAGTTTATTATATTTCTTGAAATAAAGAATAAGAGAGATATTTAATTTAAAATGTTCCAATAATATACCCCTGTTATGAAATAATAGTAAATGCAAGAAATTTAAATAAAGGTACCTGATTTAAAAAATAAACCACCTTTAGGAATTTATGATATATAATTCTCTATACTTTGTTTCTCACATTTTTTAGGACAAGGACTAAAACAATTTTTTTTTGAAATGGTAATACTCCCCAAAAAACTCAATTATATATTTATATATGATAAACATAAAATTACATGAAAAATACTTTTTCTTTATTTTAAATGATAATTATTATTCACCCCCTTGAATTAATAATTAAACACTGAATTATAAAGAATATTAACATTATCTTCCCCCAACCTTATTATTTTCAATAAAAATATAAAAGAATGAATAAAGGTAGGAATTGACATTGGAAATTTAAAAGTTTATTTATTTTGAGATTGTGTCCAATAATTTTTTTTGGATGACTTTAGAACTTATGAAACTCTTAATATATTAAAGAAATACCCTTTTATTATAAATTACATAATCCAGTATTTCTACACAAATTCTATTTTAGGCATGATTTTATATTTGAATAAATCTTTTTATTAAGTGAATTTATGATTTTGTACATTATAAAAGATATGAATATGCATTATCTGACTTTAACATCACATTCTACAAAAAAATAAAAGAAACTACATCATTTATAATTGTTACATTGAATATATCATGAAAGAAACATCCGATATCTTTATTATAAATATATATCTGATGAGAAACATTATTGTATAATAAAAATGATAAAAATATATTTTAGATAAAAAATATCTAGATCGATGTACTTATATTGGCATATGAGATTTTTGTCATAGAAATAATTGTCCTTAATGAGTGAGTGGTTCCAAATTATTTATCATAAAATGAAATGGGAAAAAAATTCTTATAAATTATTTTAAATATTATATATAAAATATATTTTAAAATAAAAAAAAATTCATTTTTGATAGGTTAATATTTTTTATGTTAAAAAAGAAATTATACCAGTTTAAATAATTATCTTCCATTTAATTCAACAACAATTTCAATGAAATGTTTGGGATATAGGAAAAGAAAAAGAAATATATATTCATGTTATCTTCTAGAGATGAATGATTATATTCCCTTTTTAATAATGATTCAAGAACATATTTGAAAAAATAAATCATTTACAAAAATGTAATGATTAAACTATATTTATGATAATTAATATAATTTGTACTAATATATGAAATTTAGATAGATTTTAAATTCATAAATGTTTTAAAAATTTAAAGTGTATTGAAAAATTTTTTCCTCTATACTAAATGATTTTTAATGTGAGGGGATAGATTAAAAATGATGTGGATTAAAGATTAATTAAAATTGATCATTTAAATCATTTATTTAATTATTTGGAATCTAAGAGAAGCAATTGGTTTTTAAAAATATTTTAAAATATTTTTATATCTAGATGAATTCATGAAAGATATATCCTTTTAGTTTGTTAAATATATAGAAGTAGTGTCTTAAATCTATGTTATCAGATCATGATTGATGCACTAAATTTTTAGAAAAGGAAATGGAAGTATTCTTATAAAAAATAATTCAGGTTTAATTAAAAATGATTCCAAAATATTTGACTATGTGTTGCATCAACAACACTTGACCCCAAAAACATCTTGATGCTATATATTCCACTTAAGTAGTTTAAAGTAATATCTAATAATTTTTATTGTTGGAGAAAAAGACTAAAGCTTATTATAAGAAATAAAATTTTCCTATATAATACTTATTATCAAATCTATATCCTCAAAATTCCACATCGAAGTATTCTTAAAAAAAATAATTTCCAGAGTTTTACATTCCATGTTGTGTAAATATGTTAAAATTCTAATGGATTTTACAATTTTTAGTTTCGTATATTTTTTTTAAAAAATTGAATCCAAATTTAATTAGTATATTTGGAACACTAAAATGTGTTATTTTTAAAAATTTTAAGTCCTGAAAGGTGTATTTGGTGTTTCATTCAGTTTTGGGTGCATTGGTCGCCAAAAAATTAAATCCAAAATAAGTTGGAAGTGGTGCATAATTTGGGTAAAATAGTGTTGAACTCTGAGAGAAACCATGAAGCCTGATCAAGGATGCTAATAGTGTCACATGGTGTGATCTACCCATTCAAAGTAGGACAAATAGTCACATAGGTGTTCCAAGACTCTCAATAGATGGGAAATGTACAATTTGGGAATATTTTCTTAGACTATGTTCATGAAACATTAAATAACCCATATTTGGTAGTATATCATGAATTATTAGTTTATGGTTTCGTTAACCATGAATCCAAACCGTTCACCTTATTCGATGGTGGTGACTTGCCTATTTTTCTTAATTCCGTTGATGTTTTCTCTACCCTTTGTTCCCCTCTTACGCATGTTTAGTGGCTCTCATGTTTAGCTCCACCTCTCATCCTCTATGTGTAGATATATCTCCATCATTTGAAAAAAAATAGCATCGTTAATCACATTTTAAGCACTATGATATGTATATAAATACTCCTTTCTTCATTTATCTTATCATATACTATTCTATCTTAATAGAGGTTAATTGTCCCTATTTTCAAAGTTTCTATCATTTTATTAATTTTCTATCAAACTGACTCAAATCAATTTTCGATATTGGATGACCATACCTTCATAAAAATGAGGTTAGTGTTCTATATTATTTCCCTCAAATTTTCATCAATTAATAAATTACACTGTTATTCCATACGCCAATATTTCTATGAAACACCACATAAATATGAAATTAAACATGTAGAACCTAATACCATGAACTAAGAAAATGTTGGTATTCAATTACATAGTTGGTGGTTGTTCACCCTAATGTGGAACAACCCCTTATGTTGTGTTCTTGACATTCCATTTTAATTAAGAAATATTTTTCTAATAAAGCCACATGTTGAGGCATACTATCTTCTAAAATGAGAATGGGTTATTTAAATATATTTAATATTTTTTTGATGAATTGATATTACACCCTATTATTCCCTTGTGGAGAAACCACCTCTTATGTGGATTGTATTTACCCAATTAAATGGAAAAGATAAAATTAAATTTAATGTTAATGGTAACATCATTCAATGTGAATTTGGGTTAATCATGAATTAAACCTTGGAATAGTAGAAGAAATTAAATAGTGATTATTAAAATTCTTAAGTACATTGCTTTTACTCTTATAATATAAATTAATAACGGTAATTGAAATCCATTAAACATGAATTATCTTATATAATTTTTATTATCATGGCCTCTTTAGAATTTGAAGTTAAAAAATTTAATGATTTGTATATGCTTTAAGTGGTACTTGGTTTCCGTTTGATGAATTATTTGGATGTGCTCATAGGTCAGCCGATTTACATTTTTTTGAGAGCGATACATGGATTCCCTTTTAATAATTCCTCATATATACTCTAAGGGATATTTTTTTTGTGTCTTCCATAAGAGATACTCAGATTTAGTAGTAGTAATTTCTTGGACGATCTCATAGGAAGATTGATATTATTATCCCCATGAGGGATACTCATACCCTAGGGGAGATACCATGGTCAATGTTAGTTGAATGATGGTTATACCATTCCATGAGAGATAATCCATCCCTTATGTGAGATATATAGGATACTCTTAGTGGATTATGTCATTATACTATTCTGAGAGTGATAATTGGGATTCTAATTTATGTATCTCCATGGATGGACTCTTTTTGTGATAGAAAATAAGTGTGCTCCTAGTATGATACTTGGGATTCCTCTTTATATATATATCCCAATATTGGTTTTTATACCTTTTCATTAAGAACCATAATTCCTCTTATTATTGATCTATGAAATCATAGTGTATCATATTAAGGGAAGCTTTCACCAAGACAAAGAAAAAGCACGAGTTTAATCTATATTTGTATTCATCCTTATGGAAATGTACAATTATGAACCCTTATGAATACACAAATTAATTATATATATAAATAGATTATATCTTCATAGTTTGGCCATTCTTTAGAGATATCTAGATTAGGTTGATATAGGTATGGTTTTCCAGGTGTCCCATAAGATCCCAAGCCCAACTTATTTACTACATTTATTTATTTAATTATTTATCACCTATACCTGCACAAAATCATATTTATATTCAATTAACAATATATTATTTAGAAACTATTAGTGGAGTCATACTCAGTATATATCACACCCCGTTTGGGACATCATTTCACCAGGTACCCTGACAAACCGCATGATAAAATATTTAGGATTATTTGATGTGGAGTGTGCTATTATTCTAGTACATGGGATATTGGAGAACAAGAATAAGATAGAACTTAGGATTCTCATGGAGTTTGAATTTGGGGAATTTGTTTTTTTCATAATTCATGTATTTTATTTTATTTTCTACTCTATGGTGTAGTCATTATATTAGTTATCCTAATTTTCATATGCATTCATTATTGTATGTTTAACATTGGAATTTTATTATTAGCTATCATATTTATCTTCCTATAATATGTATTTTGTTTAAATAGCTTATTTATTTGTTTTATTTATTTATTATATCTTACACTATTGTGCTACACTAATCATGAGGGTATATTCTCACCACCATACCATTATTGGACCGTGATACCAGTAAGAAGCCTCCAGTGTATGGAGTGGCACACTTGAGTCAATGTATCGACCGATCTATGGGAATGTTTTTAGTTAGTCAGGATGGGATGTTACAAAGTGGAGTGAAGCCTTTTTTTATCTTTTTTTTGTTTTGGGTTGAAATATATGAGGCTAGGAATGTGTATGTTCTTGTTAAATAACCGTTTTTGGGAGTTATCAACCCAAACATAAGGAAAATTCAATGTGGTCATAGATGGGACTGTTGATTGTTATATTTGATGTTATAGTTGATTATGATTTTACATTTATTGATTGGTGTACTATGTATTTTTAATTTTTAAGGAGATATATGGGATTTATTACATTTTAAAATGAAATGGTATGGCAAGGAATTAAAATTACCTGAATTGTTATAGACGCATATATATTCACATTCAATGAATATCCCATGTGAGGTAGCTTCATTAATGGATGTACCTTGTGTGATTTTTTTTTATCAAGAATGTTATATATCATTATAGGTATTTACGTAACATTATTATCTTTATGACCACCTAGGTAATTAATAATAATAATTTCATGATATTAGCTTCAAGATTAGAATGCTTAAATATATACCATGTTTAGGTGATTATCATGCATTGTTTTCTTGTACACCTTGATTTTGTGATATCTAATTAATATGTAGGTTCTCCTTGATGTATTTTTATATATAATTTAAACCTATTTACCATGTTTTGTTGTATTTGTTCATATATAACTTAATTTATAGTAATTTTCAGCATGGATTTTTATTAATTTATTAAATGGGTAGCTAAATAAAATGTAATAATCAAAATAATCAGCATTTTAATTCAATTATTGATGGCTTAATTCTATTTGAATAACCAATAATGACAAGTTTGAGCCGTGAACCATTGGTTTTTTTGGAAGAAACATGTTGGTTATGATTAAATAGGAGATAATTTTCAATATATAAAGTGTATGTGCACTTTATAAATGGGGAAATGGTAACCCAAAAAATCAAACCATTGATTATGATCATTATATACCTAGACACCATAATATGAATTTAGAAGTAATTAATTTATGACCATAAATTAATTGGTTTCCTAAATAAGGTATTGTAGCTCCCTCTAATAGGAATGATGACCCATATGGATAAATTTATTATTGTGAAACTGGAACCAAGTACGATAGTTCTGGCATGTTTTTTATGGGTTGAACATATTAATGGTGTTTGAAGAAATATTAATGCTTTAAAGAAAATAAGGGATTAAATTTATAGAACCATGAATTGTTAAACTGATCCCTCTTAGGTTGCATTTATTTTTTTATTCCTTTGTACTTAACCACTTGGTTGTATGTTTTTATTATATAGGGATAATTATTTAATGTTTCCACAACTACTTATATGTGTTCATATATAGATCTATGGTGGAATTTTACATAACCATCCCCATTTTTAATATATATAAAACTAGTTAACTGATTTTGAGATCTACTTATATGAGGCATTAATTAATTTATATTCCAATTTAAACCTAAAAGGTTTCTTCCATAGTTTATTTGAATGGAATTTTTTTAACTAATCCAAATTGTGAGAAAAATATGGATAAAAAACGGGTTAAACGAATTTATGTGAAAATTTTCAAAGTTGTGATTATATTTTAGTTAAATGAATAAATCTTGAATGGAAGATGATGTAACTTGTATATTTCTTATCATGTTAGTAAAATAATTTACCAAGAAATTTTACATTATGATTGGTTCTTGATCCTCTTAAAAATATGATTCTTGAAACATTTACGGAACTAAATGAGAATATTTTTAATGCTTTAAATTGAATACGTAAGTGGTGTTCTTAGGATAACCATTATTTCAGTGTAGTTTAAAAGGTTTCTTGAGTAGTTTCATAGAATCAATAATGTGATAATTACCCGTAAGACCCTATTCTTTTAAAGCTCTTATATAAATAATAGGCCTTCTATGCTAGTTTATTTTTATGTGTGACCCCTTTTTACGGTCAGAAAATCATGTTTCTTTAAGGGGCCAGCCCGAGGTATGTAGCACCCTAAGACCATAAATACATTTTCATATTCTTGTGAAACATTTTAGATACATGGTTCATTATGGGGTTGTTATTCGTGAATATAACATTATTTTCTAAAATGACTCTTGGGATGGATAGGTGGTCATGTGGTAAACTAACAATTAATATGGGTGTGGGATTCATGTACTACTTAGTTTCAGTGTGTTAGATGTTCCAAGTGAATGGTCAACCACATAGTAGGTTGTGTGACCGTTTTTCTTCAACCTCATCAGTGTAGGATTACATGGGATTTCATCTACCATAATTAGATTTTTAATGGATAATAATTCTATGGGATAAATATTCTATATTATCCATTGGATATTGGGATGCATAGGTCATATTGACCATGGATAGGCTGAATGGTTTTCCATTTTTCTTGTGAAATATTTTGGTTATATGCATTGATACATGTTGTGTCATATAGTAGTTAAGAAGATACAATGAATCATATGAGTTTGATGATTATTATTTTAAACGTTATATTTTTGGCATGAATCCTAGGTCATCTCTGAGGTAGAGTGGATTGATCATTAAAGGAAATCAAACATTTCCTAATACTCGAGATGATGTTTCATAGAGGATGAGTTGTCCTAAAATGTCGTACAATTTTTTTTCTTTTACACCTACTGATTTTTCTTGCATGGCTGTAACTTGGGTGGAGTTTTATGTATATGTATGATGCAAAATCAGTCCTAGTGTGATATAAGTGTCTAGTATATATATCTATTTTGTTATGAAATCTCTGTAGAATTTTGGCCACATCGAGGACCAATGGTTATTGGGAAATTGAGCATGTGTTGTATGATGATTTTCTATTCTCATTAAATCAATTTATAAGGACACTCACAAGGAGGGGAGGGTTTAACCCAACATAGAAAAAGATTTTTATTTAATGTAGAATGATTACAATATATGAGGACCAATTTAATATGTTCTGTACTGATTTTGAATTCCCTTAAGTTTGGTAATATTTTAGAAATGTCAGTACCTGTATAGTTCCATGATGATAATATGTATGGATATTTGTTCATCCTTTGAAAAAATTGATAGTCTAATTATACTTTTCTTGTTATTATTGAAAAACCACAAGATTCAATTGGTGGTAAAGGAACCATTATTAGGAAATGGAGATGCATCGATAAGTAAAATCTAGATCGTTTAAAAGAATTTGACTAGTAGTGGTTCAAATTCACTTTATTCAAGTAGATGGGTATGGTTGATTGGAAACCATACCCAGAACATCGTCTTGGATATGAATGAAGTGTCATTTATATTCATGTAAATTCTTGATATCAACATGATATAATGACAATGACCATGTACCCGAGTGGTAGAGTCTCCTTCATGGCTTCTTAGAGACCAAGGATCCAAACTGGGTGGTGTTTAATTTTTGGTGCATTGAAGCAGTTACTGTAGAAGGTACTATTTGGTACCGTATCATCAATCAGTATTCAATTGATTTTGGCCTATAGGTCTTAGTGACTTTGGGCCACTAAAGGAATTCAGGACTTAGAGATTTTGGGTCGTAGAGCCTTCAAGAAAAAGGGATTTTAGGCCACATAAAAAGACGAAAAACATGCATTTCAAATAGGGGTAGACCCAGACGAGATTTTAGAGAAAAAATAGCATCCACCAGAGTAGAGCTAAACTGGATTGGAAGAATTAGAGTGTATGGAAACTTCTATCAGAATCAAGCATCGAGCTTCTCTGCATAGGGAAATGCCATCTGATCAGCCATGCGAGGTGGGGAGTTAGAACCCATCCAGATGAAGATGTAGGGAGGGGTTGATTCAAGTGTTTTAGGTCTTGGGAATTTATGATAATTTATTAGGTTATGTATGGTTTTTGTTCCATGGGACAATGTTTAATGTAAGGGTTACCCTTCAACCTTTAAAATTTGGATTTTCCAAAAATAAATTAAACGATAGCCTTTAGGCCAGTCGGGGGGTTGATGTAATGTTGCATTAGCAATGATCATTTCCCCTATAATGATATCGTCTAGGTTATATTTACAATGATTTAGTCATATATTGAAAAAACTAAAATTCCATTATTTTTCAATAAATATACTCTCTTGTAGTTTCACTTCAGTAATGTGAATCGCTATACAGGAATATTAAAACCTAATTGATACTGTGGTTCCTAAGTAGGAATTCTTGGCTATTCGTGAATCCTTAGGGTTCAATTACATAGATTTGACTGATAGGAACAAAAACATCACCTATACAATCTTGAGTATGTACTTCCTTGGACAATCTCATTATACTTTCATTGGTGATTCTGAGGTTACCCAAGAATTTAGTTGGGCTAGGATTTAATTTTTTTAGGGTAACATTTCTATTATGTTGGATCAGGTAAAGACATTTGTTCGTGCTATGAAGATTCCACTTAAAGGAGAATTTTTTCAAGGAGGCGTCACCTGAAAATAGATGTAGGAATTAATAGACATGTTTTATGTAAACATGGGGTTAAATAGAAGAAGGAATGAGGTCTGTGTTTTTGAAACTATGATAGTCTAATATAGGAGTTCTTTAGAACAATTTACTAGATGTTACTCAACTTGATTCCTTATTTTGATGAATGTGGTTACTGAGGAACCATTTTAGACACTCCATCAAGTTATGACATGTGTGATGTAAATGTCGAGAGTGACTTTCAAGGAAATCAAGCACAACTCGTTTCATCAATAAAAATTGTAATTTGTCCATTTAAATCAAAATGAGGATTTTATTGTGTTCTAATATGTAATCGGGTTTACATGTTGAGTAAATTTCTCACGCTGTGTTGTTAGAATGCTTAGGGCCTGCTTTGATAGAGAATTACTACTGTGGGGATACCCTGACTTAGAATTGACCTTTAAATGATATAACTATGGTGGGGAGCACCATATATTGGGTGACGAATTGGTTGAAATCATGATCATTTCTATTGTTTTATGGTCTTTGTTATGTTCCATCTCGATGATTCAATTTTGGTGTAGGATCATTGGTTGTAGTCTTAACATCTTTTTTACTATTTTGTAAAGTAATTTTTAGATGTGTGTTGGGAATTTAGATTTGAAACACATCTATTTAAATTAAAATTAAATAACTGATTAGGTGTGATTTTGGATTCATTTCTTCTCCAAGAAGTATTTGGGATGTCAATTTTTATTGTGGGGAGATTGTAAATCCCATGTTTTAGGATCATGTTGAAATTATAATTGAATTCTACATTTTTAGTTTTGAATATGGACCGAATTTAAAACCTATATTCAAAACACAAATCTAAGAGTTAGAACACTGAAATGTGTTTTCATACCTTTTTAAGGATTGAGAGGTGTCTCAGGTGTTTTATTGTGTTTTGCGATTCAATGTCTGTAAAAAATATAATCAAGAAGAAGCTTGAAGAGGTGCATGGTTTATCTAAAACTTTGATGCCCTCTAGGGGAAATTGTATAGCCATCTAATAAAGGATAAGGGTGTATAATAGTTTAGTATTATCATGGTCACTAGGACACAAGAACATTTGGGGGTTATAAGACTCTTAATAAAGGAGAAACAAAAGGTTTGTTCTTGGATTCTCAGACTGGGTGTGTGAACTATGTGAGAACCACTCTTAGGAAGTAGCCTATGTAGGGTTAGTGTAAAATTTTTCCAACCATGAATATAAACTACGAATATCATTTTAAGGGGTGAAAACCTCATTTTAAACTATTTATAATTAATTTTTCAGTCCCGTATACTCTCTACTTACCCACACGTAGAAACTCTCTCATAGAGATCCTCCTCTCCTCTTCTACGTATGTAGAGAACTCCCTCTTTAGGAAACCATTTTGAGTACCATATGTCACATTAGAAGTGTATCAATATTTCAATGAATTATGATTTCTCCTTTCATCAATTATCTTCATTGAACATATGTTATATTTCTGGGAGATAAATCTATATATCTTCATGGCATTTTTACATTTCTTCATTTTATATCTCACTATCTCAAATAATAGTTTGAAATTTGACCAATGGAATTTCCTAATAATGAGGTAGGTGGTTTATATCATTTTCCTCAGCACTAAAATGATTTAGGCTGAAGTAGCTATAGTTATCACGGTGTCCCTTAATAACCTAATCCTAACATATTTACTTGGTTTATTTATTTATTTCTTTATTGATTATACCAGCACACTGTTTTATTTATATTGACATATTGGACTATTATTTAGACACAATTTGTGGGGGACTACTGTGTATATCTCAAAAATTATACTAGACACCGTTATATTAGGTCACCCGAACAGACATCACAATCACTGATCCATGATTATCAGATGATAATTTTGTGGATGTTCTAGTGACATTGAGATCGAGGCACAAGAATGATATAGTATTCATGACGCTCATGGGGATTGGCCATGAGGTAATTATTATTATTTTTTATTTAATGTGATGTATTGTATATATTATTATTTGTATACTTATATAGATTATGAACACTCATATAGACATGCATGAATGATTGTATATTTTTCATTTTCTATCTCTTGTCAGTTAATATATTTATCATCTGCAGCTCTACATTTTATTTACACTCCTTACACTATTATTTTGAATATTAGTTATCTCTTACACTACTATGCTACTATGATCATCAGAGAATCATATCCCAACTATACCATTATTATAGCTTTTCTACTAGTTGGGAACCTTTGGTGTATGAGGTAATCCACTTGTGTCCATGTGGAAACTGGTCAAACTACAGGGTTTACAGTCCGGTAGCCCAGGATATTACACATAGTAATAGAAAATTGTATGTTCTGAATCACCATAAGGTATCTAAAGATACCTTTTACTTGTTTTAGACAATATTATGTAAGATGAGATTAAAATATCAAATATAACAATACTAAAATAATTATTCCTTGTAATCATGTAGTAAAATTTATTAAATATCCCATCTTACTTCTATAAAGTGTCTGCTATAGTAATTTTATTGTTTCATCAGGATGAAGATTGATTGACATTACAAAAGGAGTATTAATATTTATGGAATCATAAACACAAAATCACTTTAGTAAATCATTAATATAATTATATTGATTCAAAATATTTCATGCCAGTTTTTAGAAAATTTGAAAACTAAGAAAATGTGTTTAGTTCACATGTCATTCTCATTTCAAATGATTTTTCAAAATTTTATAAATTTTATCTAGAAATTATTTAGGAGTTGAAAAAAATATGTGAGAAACATATATTTGATTAGATATAGTGATTTAGATAATTTTTTTATGGGAATAATTAGATTAACACTAATATTAATAGTGTTATTTTAATTTAGATATCTATAAAATTAATTTAAACCAAACTCATGGGGATTGGTTATATTCATAGATTTATTTATAATGTATAAATAGTTTTCTAATAAATTTATTATCTTAAAACTAGGAGGATTTTCATGTTAAATTTTATCTTGAACATATCCATTATGTAATTTAGATTTCATATCTATTAAAAATAAATAGAAATTCAGATGTTAAATAAAGGATACTTTTATAATGATTGTTTCAAATCATTCTATTGGTGAATAAGTTTCAACATAATATTCCTTCTTCTTTATAATAACCTTCATAAAGATGAGTTTATTTTTTAGTGATTATTTTTTTATTAATATTTTAAAAAAATCCCATTTTACACAAATTGTCAGTTGATCCATAGGATTTTTAACTAATTTACAAACATCTTTCAGTTCAAATAGAATGGGCTCCTCTTAAATGGACCTTATATAAATTTCATCTCCTATATAATTATATTTTGTTATAGTTTTAAATTGTTATATAAAATCACAATGTTCAAAATAATTTCTTAGGGAACAAATAGTTTTAACAAGTTGAAATACATATCTAATAACATAATCAAAAAGTTTATTCCTTAATATCATATAATTTTCAGGTAACATGGTAAAATGATCATCACATTTATAATATATATACTTTTGATGTATATTTTAGATATTAAAAACCAATTGGACTTTCTTCTATAGGATTTGAAATCTGTACTTACAGATTATCCTTTGGTAAGGAAGTAGAAGAATATTTTAAAATATCATAAATACATTTAAAATTATAATGGTTTTAAAAAAATATGTTTCATTGAACATTACATGAACTCCGCATTCATCATTACTAGTTATATTTTTCATAAGTAATATATTCCTTACATGTTTTTGAATAACCCATTAATATTCCATCAACTGTTTTGGAATTATAATTATTTAAATGACCTTTTGTATTTAGGATAAATATATTACTTGGAATAACCTGAAGTAAGAAATTTTTGGTTTATTTTATTCCATAACTCATAAATATTTTTATTATGTAGATTTATGATATAGTCTATATTTATAGTGTAACAAACAGTACTAACAACCTTAGATCCAAAATGTATTTCAAAATAATACTCACTAATAAATATTTGAGTAATATATTATATAATTATAATTTTTCATTGAAATATTCCATTCTTATAAGTTGTTCTTCGAAAAAAATATGATTAATAACCTTTTATATATTGAACGTTTCATAATCAATCTTTAAAATAACTCACAATCCTAAAAACTCATGATTGTAAACAATGTCTGGGATTTTTCATTCTTAAAAAGAGCGCGAAAATACATAATGTTTTTAAAGGATTCATATTTTTGAGAGGGAAAATATTCTATTGAAAATATAGTGTAATCATAAAATGAGAAATATATATACCATTTTGATCCAATACTTCGGGTTTTTATTAGACCAAAAATATCACTGTTCTCAAACTGTGATGCTTTGTTTTTTGACACATTGCTCTTATATTTAAATGTTAACAATATTTTGTTTCCTTGTAGACAGGTATCATAATATCTAGTTGAATTAAACATATGTTCTTGTTGATCCCTAACATTACCTTTCATATAAGGTTTTTTAAGGTATGGAAGTTATAATTTTCTAATAATAGTTTCTATAGCCAGGATAATATTTCAGTTTCACATCATTAAGGAAAATTTCAATTACATAATTTCATTATATTGGGAGTGTAAAAATTTTCAATACAGCCAATAGATAATATAAAATTTACAATTGAACATTGAATATTACATTTTTCATTCCTGATGTTCACAAGATATCCCAAATCACATAACTGACTCACATAGATAAGGTGGTGCTTATGTACAAAATCAAAAAAAGATTTAAAAGAAAATATTTTTATGAAAATAATAACCACTGATTACAATGACTTCTCTCTGTGAATTTTCTCTAAAAGATTCCACACCTCCTTCCAACTAAATGAAATTTTGGAATTTTCACATGTCATAAGAAATATGTCATTAAAAACAACTATCTATATACCATTTTTATACTTTTATTACACAACAATGTTTTTTCAAAATGATAAAATTATTTACATGGTACCCAAAATTTTTTGGGTATAGTACTGTTAGAAAATGAATATTTAGTAACACACATTAGTTAAAACATTTTATATTGTATTATTGTTATTTTTTCTAAAATAAAAGTGTGTAGAAAACAAAAATATTGAAGTTTAAAGAAATTTTATTGCATTCGTGATCTCCTCATTGATATTTATTATAATAATATTTATTTTTAGTTACAATATACTTCTATTGAATATAATCAGTATCATAAGAAAAACCTATTCCATATGAAGTTCTAGAGGGTCTTATTAGTGTAAAACGTTTATTAAAATATCATTTTCTTGAATTTATCATATATAAATGTCTTTTTAACCAACAAGATTCATGTTAATCTTGAACACCCATACTATGATATTCTTAAATGGATTTACTATCAAAAAAATTTATATTAACAAAATTCTGATCAACTGAAATATGATCATATCATTTTTAATGAAATATATTTTGATCAACTATATTTCAAAAACTATATTTTAGTAGAAAATATTTTAATCAGAATAATTATTTTTTGAATTCTTATTTTGTTGAATGTTTTTACCTTTATAAGGTTATTTTAAAAATAAATTTATTATATTTAAAAATCATTTCTCCAGAATACACAAATCTACTTTTAAATATAATATTTTCCTGACTCATAAGAGTTATATATATAGTTATTTCAGATATATATTTTAATGTTTCTTCATCATATGATGAATCATATTTTTCAACTTTTTATGGATTCTATTTTTCATCTTTTAATGATGTGAAATAATCATATTCAAAATTATAAGTAAATTTAGATTAAAGAATTAAAATTTTGAGGGTTTTTTCTATTACCTTTTCCATGTAGTAGTTTACATCCTTGTAATATTTCAGTAAAATACAAAATATTTCTTGATTTATTTTGTACTATCTTTTACTAAAATTTCTAAAGATGCATCACATTTACAAAAACTCTTTGTATATAATTGTTTTTTAATTTTTTATTCCATTGATTATATAATAACTTCTCAGCATTTAATTTTCCTTCTTTGTAATACAAGAAGATAGTTTTAAGAAAACATTCATTAATATATCAACAGAATACTACTTCTGAATAATATATCTTTTTTTATTATGTTTATTGTCATTCTAATAATCATTTCAGATATTTGAAATTCCAAAAATTTTATTCATCATTCTTGAAATTTGAGAAGGTTCAATATTTCTCTCTTTTGAATCATGTGGATTTGAATTCATATATTCTGTACTTGAAATAAGAGATTTAAAATTGTTAACATATTTTTCAAAACAACATGAATTATGTTTACCTAAAGTAAATGAAAATTATACTACATTCTATCTTTTCTCATTTTCATCATCTTCTTATATTCTTCTCTAATAGTGTGACAATTTCCCTATTAAGTCATCTTGAGTTAACTTCTCCAAATTCTTAGTTTCATCAATAACTATCCATGTGGAATCCCATTCTTATAGATGATAATCAATAATCTATTTTAAGAGTTAATTTTGGAATAACTTTTTTTTCTCTCAAATATTGTAAACTATTTATAATTTTTATAAAGTTTCAATGGATATGTGATATAGTCTCCCCAGATAGAAAATAAAATACAATATAATCATCACTATGTAAATATCTATGATTTTATAAAATATCGGTCATTCCAAATTTTGTTATCTATAACTTCATTTCAATCCTGTTAAAATTTTTTATGAATAAATCTTTTTATAATTGTTACCAGTCATTGAATTAATAAAGTATTTTGAAATTTATAGTTGAAATAATATTATAGTTTTTTTCTTGTGAAAATTGACCAATGTACTTCTTTGGAAAATTTAAATTTTATATCAAAATGATAATTTTTTTTAAAAATTGTATTTATGATATTGTATTTAATATAATAATGTTAATAATCATAGTTACCTACATGAAAATTAGGTTGTATAGTAAAATTATAGTGTTCCAACTGGTACTATTACAATGAAAAAATATTTCCTCAACCAAAATGTTAGTGTAAAGAAACATTGTTGAAATTAATATAAAATAATATAAATGAAAAAAATAATTAATATAGTCATATAATTAGAGTAAATACCTTCTATGATTTGAAATTCTGTTTTACAGTATAATGGAAAATAAAATACAAGGGGGCTAAATTAGAGTTTTTAAATAAAATAATATATTTTACATATTAATGTATTATAATGATTGTATTTTAAGATAAATAATTAGATTAGTACTTTAAAAAGTTTTCAAAATATTGAAGAAATAAAATTTTATAGTAGCTAAAATATATACTTTATTGAAATATTGTTTTCATAGTGGAAATAAGGGACCAAAATATTCAACTATTTATGAAATAGTTCAACTAGTAGAATATTAAATATACTAAATTATGGAAACTCAAAATCAAAAAAAATGTTTAAAATAATAGGTGGTGTATTAGTAAATAAACCAAATACTCCCTTAAAGTATATTTATTAAAGCCTCTCTTTTTAACAAATGTGAATGGTATACCTACAGACTTGATATGTGGTATCTATAATTTTCTACCTATCCTATGGTATTAAAAATTTTATACTAATAAAAATTTATTCATGACTATCCGTAAACATTGTTTATTATACTTGTTGGAAGTATATCACATCTAAACATCCAAGTAAAAAATATACAGAGCTTTGTATTCCTAGACACAAATCCAATGAGTTTATTATTAGATTATCCCCCACCATCTAATCCCCAGACAACTTTGATAAAACGAGACCATAATTAGAATTATTACAATGAAAAAACTAATATCATTACATGTATAACCACACTAATTTATAACTCTAAGCTAAAACACTCAAAATGATAAATTACATTGATTATAATTGCACTTAAAAAAAGAAATTGCATAGATTCATAAAAAATATCGACTTTAATAATACTAAATTCCCATATATTCATATTTTTAAGACTCGGGGTGTGAATTTATTTGTATTCATTATTTTAACAAACTCCAACATTCTAATTATTTAAAATTCAAGATAATTAGTTCAGAACTATTAAGAATATCATTAGATAAAGTAATCATGTTGCTTCATCTACTAATGAGTTAGATAAATATTACTTTAGTTCTTTCAAGATCCAATTTAAGTAATATATAATTCAAATATCATATCATAGGATTTTAATAAATTATTTACATGATATCCATTCTATAAACAAAAATAGAAAATTAAGTCAAATCATTTTCATAAAATGTTTATTATGATTTCTGAAATAAATAATAATGTGATTTATTTAATTAAATGTATCCAAAAAACATATTAATCATGAAAAATACCCAAATGATCATAATTTAAAAAAAATGATAAGAAGGTTGGATGAAAATTTCTAAATTATAATAAGGTTATTCGTAGTGAATGTTTTACAACACGACAACATTTTTTAATTTTAGACCTATAAGTTATAAATTACTAAAGAAATATGAAACAATAACATAATATTAAAAATATATAGTATAGGCTAAACAATTACCTTATAATTGAATCTAATAATAAGCTTTTAAAAGTGGATTACGATGTTCAAGGAATTGCTGACCAATTGTGGGATGATGTGTCTAAAATTATTTTTAACAAATATACTTTTATTCCATGAAAATAAAAAAACTATAATATAAAACAAAAATAATCATGGTGGTGAAATGAGAATATATAAGTAAACATTAATGTGAAAAAGAGCCTTTTATAGAAAATAAGGTAGTCATTGTGTCTAAGAAAGAAGTCAATGTGGTTAAATCTCTTGTTTTTTAGTTGTTGTACAACTCCTTATATAGTAAGAATAATGAATGATAAATCTAAAGTTTAGCTAAACATTCATTGTGAAAATATAGAAACATAGCAATTTCTATGTATAAAATATTTATAAGAACATAATATTTTTAAGGATGAGGATATTATGAAAAATTGAGTTGATAATTTAGTAATATCTTCCTTGAAGTACCAATGCATGTATAGGACTTGTATACTCTATGTATTAGTTAAGATAAACATAATTAAACATATTATAAAATTTTTTATTCTTTGTGGTAGGAGATTCATTAAGAATTATCAAAAATACTTAATCAATTGATTTATAAAGCATCTAAATGAATTGTAGAAATATTCCAGAGAGTTGGGTATTAATTGTATAAAATAAATATTTAATATGAGAAAAAATATAATAAAATGTCCAATGAATGAATGAATAATTATTTTTGTCTTATATATATAATTAAAAGAGGAATAATAATTACTATTTATTATAAATCCATTAAGGATATATGTTATACAATAAAACATTGAAATATATTAACTAGAAAAACTATTTATAATAACATTAATGTTAAAAATAATAAATTTGATTATATGCTTGGAAGTTCAACTACACAGGGAATATATTTGTCTACCAGAATAATAGATTGGTATATATAAAAATACCTTTATTTTTATATTTTTTTTACTGATTTGGAAAATACTATTAATAACTATCCACGAAAGGATGTATCAAAATATCTTTAATGAAAATTAGTGCTAATGGAATATAAAAAACTGATCTATGAAATTTCTAAAGAAGTTATACTTTTAGATGGAACTATAGTAGGTGGTACTATAGACATACCTATCTCAGGATGAATGCATCATTGCTTATCCTTAAAACTATTCATTTTTTCTAGGGACATTGATGTATTTTAAATGTATATTTATGAAGTGAAACCTAATTAAATGATTTTTATGGGTGATTTAGTTTTCATAACAGAATGGAAAGAGATTATAAATTTAATATCATATATTCTAGGAGTTACATTAGAATAAAATGTCTTTCATATTCATAGGGATAGTAATGAATATATTTATTTTTATGTTATAAATGGATAAAATTATAATTTATTGAATATGAGATTCATATACAACATTATTTAAAAGATAATCTTTTTTAATATTTAAGCTAATTTCTGAAATGTAATAGGTATATTAATGTTGATGTCTCTCTTAAGATTTAATATACATGGAAAAAATGAATGAATATAATAATGATGTGATGATGATGATAATGTGTGGATGCAACATGACTGACCTCAATGTAGGGTTCCTTATGCGGCTCCTGGGATTTCAAGTTATATTGTTGATGTGATATTCCTACGATACCCATTTACTTTTGATTTTTTTTAAATATTAATTTCAAATTTTACCATTTTATTATGTGATTCAAAATTATATTTGATTTTTTGATGTTTGGTTCCCATTAAACCATAATAGTGGTTTTATGAAAAGTATAAAAAATGGCTTGGAAGATTAGGTTTGTTTGGACATGTTTGAAGAAGATATAGAGATGAAATTGTTAATAGGGAATGCAAAATGAAAAATTTACGTATTAAATGATATAGACATAAACATTAAATGGACCTTAAAAATCATTCAACATGTTCTTATAATACAAGTTTTCAATGAAAATATGGTTATCTATAGATCTCATTGGAGACATTTGATCTATGTAGTTAGCTCCATTGAAATGGGTTTAAGACTGGTTGTTTGTTTTTTTATATCCATATATATGAATTTTAAATTTCATCATCACATATCTTTTTTGTAACATGATTATATACTACAATGACGACTTAATTTATAATATTTTGAAATATTAAACTTCATAAATCATAGAACCTACTAGAACTAAGACTGTAGGTGATTCTTTTTTACATGTATAAAATTACATTTTCTATCAATGTATTTCTATATAATTAATTCCACATGAATACACTTACTAATTAAATATTTTTTTATTAGGGTAGAGTATATAGTTCACTGAAGTATCTCCACATGAAATGGAAAATGTGTATATTTACTACAATAATGTTTTTGAAATAATAAAAATAAGATTTTTTAATGTATAAAAACAGACAGAAAATTTGACTCATATAGGGAATAATATAGATACCAAATGATTCAAATAGTGATAAAAACATTTATAGTCAATTGAAGTAGAAAGGAAACAAGTAATAGAATATTATTATTTTATGTTCTTTTTTTATATTAGATGTTCAATCATTATATAAACAACATGGATGATATTTAAATTCAAAAATATATATGAAATAAAATATATTGGAAAATAAAATAAAAAAATCACTAAATATTGTTGACAAAAAATAACAAGTAAAAAATATATGAGATAAATTTTATACCCAATTATGAGACAATAATTATATTTACCTTATAATGTTAACATGTAATATCCTACTGAATGGAATCTATTGGTGTACAAAAACCAATAAAAAATATCTGAAGATTATTTGTAACAAAATAGAAAGAAGAAGAAGTGATTTGTGTTTATAGATCAATGAAGGTAACAAAATTTATTTACACTTCTATATTGGAAAATTGGAACATAATATTTCACTGGTAAATTTTTTTAGTTAAATTCCATTAAAACTCCATCCCATAAATGAAAAAATTGATGATCTTGATTCCAATATGGCCAAACCATAACTCATAGATTATAATACAACACTCACTCTTCTATATTGTATCAATTTTTTTACATAAGAATAAACTAAACTAAGTCCATGAAAAACTATCATGATTAGGTGGAAATGTGATAATAAATATTTTGGAATATCATAATGTAATAATGAGTGTATAATAGGGACAAAATCATCGATTTAATCTAAGATCCAATCACAATGGAAGGATCCCAAAAGAATATCACCATTTCCTGGGTATGGATATGTAGTGATGAGTTATTTTTAATCAAGAAATCAACAAATAAATAATTATAAGAAATTAAAAAAATGTAGTGTAATACCATGGGAAATGTGAGACACAAAGAAATAAACGTAATGGAAAATAACAATAAATAATGCCTTTAATTTCAGGAACATGCCTTATTAGAACTCCATAGTTAAGTGTTCTTGTCTAGAAGTATTAATCATGATGGGTGTCCTATTGGGATGTTTCCTAGGCTGTGTGTGAGTGAGGATACATAACCTTTGAAAAAAATGTGTTTACCGGTGGGGACATGTATTAGTCTAGTATACCACCACAATGGATAATAGAATGTGTTATGCTAGGGTGTTAACCAAGGTATTATCAGATAAAAATGGTTTTATATGAGAGGGTTCTTGGATCGAGGTATGTCATATCCTAAAAAAAGCTATTAGAGCCATTATAAATGTTTAATTGTAGAATAAATAGCTGGGTTTTAGGTGTGGGGTACACAAAAATGGTGTTGTGCATTAGTAGGGCTGTTGAACCCCCTTTCCAAGTGAGATGTAAAAGTTGAAGGTTTCTACCAATGTTAAAATGGCGAAATATTATTTTTAGGGTCCTACCTGATTAGAACCACATTTTTGCATTCATTTCCTTGAGTAGTGGTTAGGATTGGTGACCTCATGGGATGTTTCCTATGGTGAATCTGAGTGATTAAAAAAGACACTGTAAGAACATGTGTTGGTCAGCTGGTAAAATTATTAGTAAAAATGTTACTCTGGTAGATAATAGCATGTGGTGTGTTGGGAAGGAAACCAAGGTATTAATTGAGACTAATGTGGTTATTTGTCTAGGTTCATGGCTTGAGGAATGCGAGGTCATTAAAAAACTTACCAGTACATCACAAGCTATTATTTGTTGTGGTCTGTTGAAAAATTTCATGGAACAAGGTTAGTATGGTCATGATTAATGTTTATAAAGACAATAGCCACCGAGAAGTGTAGAGACACTTCCTGAGATTGAGGTGTGGGGTATACAATGACAGAATTGTTCATTAATGAGGTGGAGAATGCCACACCACTGAAAAAGTGAAACATATGGGTGTAAATTTTACTGCCCATATCAAGAAAGTGAAACCAAATTATTATAGGATACCCCTGGGCTATGATTAATAGGTTCATGGCTCAAGGTAGTCAAGGTATTGAAAAATGGTACTAGAGATAATTCTTATTCTAATGTGTATAGGAACTATGTATTCTTGAGTTTTCGGGTCCACAATGATGGAGTTGTGATTTAAGTGGGTGTAGAGTATAATACCCCTTTAAAAGTGAGATTTAGAGGGATAAATTTCACTACCGATTTCATTATAGTGCTCATTTATTTTTGGGAGACTGCATGATTAGAACTCCATAGTCATACATTATTTTCATGAAGTAGTGATCAGGATAGGCACTACCTAGGTTTGATGTGTGGGGTCCACAAAATGGGAATTGTGCTTTAATGTGGGGGAGTTAAACACACATGGAAATGTGATACTTAAATTGGAAAATTTAACTACCCATGTTAACTGGGTGAAACCATCATATTATCAAAACCCCATATGGTTAGTGGAATTGGTTCATGGATCGAAGTAGTATATAAGTCCTGAGCCTTAAAACATTACATAATTTTGAATTAAATGAATAATTCACATTGAGTATCTTTTCAGGATTATAGTTTTAGAGAATTTGGACCTATGTAATGCATTACATCCCAAATATTACTAAGTAGACACTTCTACTAAGTTTCCATTTTTTCACATAAATAAAAACTCTTGAAAATAACGATTCATGACTAATTCTATGTTTTAGATAGAATTACTTTTCCATGATCTCATACTTGACCCTATTCATCTTTAGGTCCTGTGAAAAACATTTCAAAACATCATATGAGCATAAAAAGCTCAGTAAGGGTTATAAAACAAATAAAGAATATATTCATTCATCATTATATACATAACAAATGATGTTTAAAAAATATCATGAAATAAAAAGATTTATGAATAACACATTGAAATTATAAATCATAAAGGTAATTTTTGGAATCCATATCATACATACATTGTAGCTATCATACTTACGTAAGGAGTTACATTTAGAATACCCATCACAGTATAATCTCTAAAAATATTCAGAGAAACATTCACATTTACCTACATCTTGTTACCCAATACATTGGAGAGCTATCTCAGGCTCACCCACCCTAGGTTTATCACGGAACCACTCATATACATAAAAAATTCCCAAGGACCATAATATATTCATAACACATAACATTATCATAAAGGAAATATAACATTCTAAAATTGAAATAAAAATATATCCCCTCAAAATATTGCTCAAGATATTGAAATAATAAATCCAAAAACCATTTTCAAAACCAAAATATGTAAAACATTATATGGTATTTATTTTTATTTTAAAAACATTACGGCTTGTTAAGGAATCCAAAGATCCAATAATACTCATGGCAGTAGAATGGTCATTGTCATCACTTTCTTTAAAAAGAAACATTCCTTTTTTCAATTAGTAAAAAGCATTGTAGAAAAATACTCTAGTGGAATGAAATAGAAATTAAAATTTTTATATATAGAATATAAAATAAAGTCTTGTATTAAAACAAAATATGCCTCAATGAAAGGAGATTGAGACGAAGTCACTTACCTTGTGTCTGATTTGATCCGTTCATTATTTAATTTCCCAAATAATTAACTGAAGTTAATTTATAAAAGCTTAAGATACCATTTCAATATTATTATTCCTTTTATATCACGTATTACGATGTTATAAACATTATGTAATCATTTAAGTTAATAACAGTAATTTTGTCGATATTTTGTTCTTGAGTCAAAAATCAATTTCTTATAATTAAAATTTTTTCACGTGGTAAAATATCCATTATATCCAGAATGATATTCCTGATAAATATATCATATATATCATATATATCCAGTATATTTATGTATTTATAATAGAATATAACATTTAGATATAAGAAATGAAATGCACCGTTCATGGAGACGGTAAGTTGTACGTACACATTAACGCTAATTTCATTTCTATCTCTTATTTTAATGTAATTAAAACAAAATGATTCATAGGTATATTATAATTCCAGTATTATATCATATATAATATCATTAACTACATCCTTTCTATGTTCCACATATGTCATTCACTGGTCATATCACTTTGAGGGGGCGGTAGTCCGCACTTTATCAATTGAAATTATTGTGTTTACACATAATGGATTCCATAGAGGATTGCTATAAATGTAAACTACAGAATCATAAAGAAAAAATAATTATAATATATATCATATATAAATAAATATCTATCATAAAAGCCACCATGAGAGGTAGTATGATATAATTAAACAATCATCGTTTCATGAGGCACTAGTTTTCCATCCACAAAAATAGTATGTTCTGTACCCATTAGATGGAGGGGTGTGTAAGTGTAGTTCAAATTAATCTCTTAAAAAAACCTAGTATATTTTTTATAAATGTGTTGTTAAAAAAAAATAATAATAAAAGTTTAGGTGGTACGAAAATGAAAATGTAACAAACGAAATTAAGAGAAAATGTTACTTTTAAATCAGGTAACTCACTTTGGTTTAAACCAAAAGTGTTTGCTGAAGTTACTTCTGCCTTTGTTAATGATTCTTGGAGGATAGTGCACCCTTGATCCAAAAATATTGTAAATAATATATAGAGTGAATTTTGGTATCTAGAATGAGATGATACATCACTGAAATTGTATCTCATTGTTTGACATTCAAATATGTGAGATCCAATAACTAGATTCTGTTGAGTTTTCTACAACAACATCTATTGATGGCATGGAAGTGTGATGTGATTTCTATAGACTTTGTGGTTGGGTTTAAACATACCTCTTAAGGTAAGAATTAAATATGGATTTTGATTTATATGCTATCAAAATCATCTCCCCTTTCACACATATAAGATAATAAAAATGTTGAGGACATGGTATATCTCTACATACCTGATATTTTTATATTTATAGATGTTCTATCTGTTATAGTTTCTTATTGGGAACACAATTTCTCTTCTCCCTTCTATAGAGGCCTCCTATAAGAAATGTGTTCCCATGTTAGTTTGAGCATGAAATATCATCCACGTATGGATTTCCAGACATAGCGATCTATACATATTATTGAGTACATGATATATGCATGTGTCATCACATTTGGATGATCTTAGGATGAGAATTTGAAATTGGTTATGTCTATCTATAAACATAGTTACAAGAACATGATTATAATTGATACTTTTGATGACTTTTATGGATGACCATGTATATTTATGTTTTGTTTGCTATATATTGGTGAATGTTCCTTGTTTGGGATGATTTTGGTTCATGAAATGATAATTAGGATTCAGTTGATTCTTTAGAGAATATTGGAGGTACAGAGGATGTGTAAATATTATGCTAATATTCTATGTTGGCCATTAGAGTTTTCAATTGGTGACCAGGTGTTCTTGATATTTTTTCTAGGAATGGGTAATATATATCAAGGAGAATTGGGAAATATTTTTATAAGGTATGTGGGTCCTTTTTAGATCATTGAGTTGGTGGGAAATTGGACTACCATTTCAAACATCCACCATAGTAGAATTCTATCCACATTGTGTTTCATGAATCATAACTTTGAAAGTATATTTTTGAAAAATCTCATGTTCTAATATGGGAATATCTTGTGTGGACTCTGATTTATCCAGGGCTAAGCATCTTGTTAGGATTGTTGATTTTGAGACAATTGTTTATTATGGGATGAATATTACATTGTTCATGTTCTAGGGTATAATCATTAAAATTATCATTAGACATGGGAGAAATAGGCCTTTATTAGAGATCATTTTCCTCATCTTTTTTATATCTATAATTCATGGCATGATTTCTGGGGAAAAAATGTTTTTATGGTGGGGAGGTTGTAATTCCTTGTAACATTTTTTCAAGTTCTTCTTATCTCTAGTGTTTTTCCCTTTTTTGTTTTTGGTGCACTCCAATCCAATTGAGGATAGCGATATTTTTTACACGAAAATGGAATAATGTTAGGGTATGTATTTTTTGAGTTAATGGGGTCTATAAATAAAGATATCAATGGTTTTAATGGATCTAAATTGGGTCCAAATTGAACTGGTACCAATATGGATGATTTCAATATTGGTCACTAGCCGCATATGTAATTTACACGATAAATCCCAGTTTTATAATTTAAATTGTTTAATTAACATGATATATGAGATTGGATTATGATAAAAAAATTTATATATGTTTTATAATAAGAACATAAATAATAAATTCATCAATTAGCGTGTTTTTAACCTGAGGCGATTCCTTTTTCGACTTATGTATAACTTGATTCATTTACACCACAAACATGTGAAATATGATGTCAATGTATGGTAAATAGTGTTTTTATATTATATTCTATCCTAATATCATTATGAATTATGAGTGAACTACTTTTAAGAACCATATTGTTTCTCACTTTGGTTGTGATGGATTTCAACCCTTCAGAAGGTCTTAGTTTGGTATTTAATCCCCAACAATTTTCCACACATTGGATTTATCCTTCCTTCCACTACCCTTTAGGAATAATTGTTTTATATCATAGTGTTAGATGTTTAGTGGAATTAAAATAACATGTTAGAACATAAGTGTATAGAAAATGGGTGGTGTTCAAATTACACTTTGTGCTCTATTCTATGTAACTAAATAATAATAAAATCCAAAAGGTCCATCACCATGAAAATCTTTTTTATATTTAGATCCAAATATAAACATTGAAAGAGTCTACGTAGTCTTATTCTGAGATTCAAATTTGGGTTTTAACAATACAATAACACACATAGGGTTGGGAATTGAAGGACTGCCATCACAAGTAATTCTTGGCCTACGTATACTTAATTTAAAAAATGTAAAATTTTGATTGGGGATGAATTCATTAAATCATAGATTTTCTATCCACAATTTATATTAATTCTCAGATGGAATCATGTAACATGATAATATGTGGTTCAGTTTATTTATTGACCAATCTAGAAGAAACAACATAATTAGGATTCAACATGGTGCACTGATATAATACTTGAAGTTTTGGCCCACTGAATAAACTCTACATATATTCTTAATGTTGGGTATTTCCACCATAAAAAACAATATTTCCAAATAAAAATAGAGAGTAAATGTGTCTATTGAGCCCCCTAAAACTAAAACATAAATGTTATTTATCGTTAGTTTTTTCTAATGAAACATGACTTGAGGTAAAAAAAATACATGAGTAAATATATCGATAAGTTGTTTTCTAATATAAATATATTAAACATTGAAATTTCATTAGTTAAAGAGATATATAATAAAGATATTTCTAACTTATAGGGCTTAATATCTAAATTTATTAATGGTGTAGTGGTTTGACCAATATAAAATGCTGGTGAAAGCACTATTTTACAGGGTATATTCCCCAAGTACATGTTAGAAAAAAGGTTGTTATGTGGGAACATTAGTAGAATGAAGGAGGGATAAGATAGAATAGAGAAGTGATAAATTAGAGAAGCAAGATGAGGAGAAACTCTCAACTTATGTACAACAAAGGACTTTTTTATATGGGATATATAGTTATATCTTATATCAATGTATTCTATTTTACTTTTTTATTATTGTTTGTGGGATAGTTTTGGTAATTTAGAAGTAGAAATATTATTTTAGGTATATTTTTTTTTTGAAATTCAATAAAATATTCACAGTAAACAGGATATATAATATGGATTTAAACATAGGTTAGAACTAAAATCCTATAGAATAAAAAAGATGGGGATAAATTATAAGAAAACACTATTTTTCATGAATATTTATAAGGTCTTGAAAAAATGCACTACATTTTTATTAAAATAAATTATTAATTAGAAAAGGGGATATTTAAGAGACAAGAAAAATATTTATTCTAGAAGAATCAAGTGACTAGGGTCCATGTTTAATGATCAGTCCACTTAAATAGGGGGTGAATGGTCTATTGAGACAGACCATTCAGAGTTCATCTTATACATGTTATTCATGTCCAGACACTTAGATCTCCTTTAATTTCATGGTGATTACCCACTTGGATTGAAATTTAATTATTTAAATTTATTCTCACTAGATATTAAAAATTCTATGTTTTGACTATGTGTTTATAAAATATTAATGTAGTATGAATCATTACACAAACTCAGGATATTTTCGTAATGCTTTTATATGTTTACATAGGACCAACTATTGGGAAAATTGTTGGAATAATATTTCCTTATTGAGATTTAGAATATATATGATTCATTAATGGGGCTATAGAATAATTGATCTTCCATTTACTTAATGTGGGAGTTAGAATCTCAATCGACACATCTTTCTTGATTGTTAGAGAAGAATTATTAAGTTTTGATTATTAATGGTCATAATATAGAGATATGATATTGAGTTTTGATTCTATAACATTGAATCCCTTATAGAGATCATTTTCTCATCATAAATTCCTAAAAAGTAAATATATATATTGAATTTGAAACCAAACGATGTATTTGGATATCAATTTTTATGAGTTATCACTTTAATCATGTACATTTTCTCACACCATGATGTTCAGGAGAGTTGATATAAGATTTTCCTTGTAAAAATCTCTAGTGAATGATTCAAAAAATATATTAAATATTGAAATACCAATACAATGTATTGTTAATAACCACATTTCAAGTGAATGGAATGAATGGAAGTGTAGCTGTCATTGTTTTAAATGTATATAGAGGTCTGTAACACTTCATATGTTTTTTTATCCAAAACATAGGGTTATGATTCTTTGATCAGGTGAATCACTGTATTATATTGGTGACATAATGGATAATGACGATTTTTTTGGATACATAGGAGGAGGGATGGTGCATGGAAATAGACTATACATTATTTTCAGAGCCTAATGGAATTCTTGGAAATTTATTCATGCAATATCAAACTATAAAATTATTATGGTATCTATATCAAATTGAAATTATGTTTCTAGAAATTGTTTTTTAAGAAACAATTTTATATCTCCAATACTACTGTCATCAATGTGTCTACTGGAGGTATGTATTTTGAGCAAGTTGTAAATAAAATGGGGAGATTGGAAAAAAAATTATCAAGGGAAAATATTACAATCATTTAGGAGAAATTTTATTCTTTTTACATTTTTTAAACCCTAGGGTTTGGATATGGTGGATATCATGGAATTATGTGAGTAGCTGATGTAAATACCTTGAAACTGTTTTAATAATTTTCATCATATTGATATCACATTTCATGTTAGAGATAAAATCTATGAAATCTAAGTGAGTAATGGGATGTTTATTCACATAATGAAAGATTTTTTTGGGTTGAGTTCTGTATATGTATATAAGATCTACTACATTTTTTTAATTAGGTTAATAGACACTAAAAATTCCGAATCTTCCTTCAATATAGAATATAGATATAGTACAGTGTCCTATGAAAAATAATAATAATTTTTTACATAATTCTAATAACATCGAATTTTTATTAAATAGTATTTTATCAAAATTGAGAACTAAAAAGGTTTGTTGTCTTTGGTGAATAGATACAAAAATACTTAATTTAAAATATTTTAGACATCAATAAATAAAATAATCCAATTATAAATCCACAAAAATTAAAAAAAATGTTCACACCATATGAACGAGAAAACATAAAAAATTGAGAGTTTAAAAACATATTAATGGAAAACATTTAAAATATCCAAAATGGTTGGATCATAAACATGCACAAAAACAAGAATATTTTGAACATATTATTTAAAAGAATATTATTTAGTAAAATTTAACCATAAGCATAAAATATATATATATAATTTAAAATGGTCTCACTATAAATATCGAATAAGTAAAAAAACATAGGGAGCATATTTTGACGCATTTAAAATGGTAAATTAACATCAAAATTTGGTACAATAAAGTGGCACAAAAATAAGCACAAGAAACCTAAAATTGTGATCCTCGATACTCATAATCATGTTCATAGGTAAATTTATGATAATAGATAAAAAAATAATTCTCACTCTTTAATATGTGAACTTGGCTAATGAAATATAAATTTGATCTCATGAGATAACAAAATACCTAACACTTTATAGGGATATAATCTACACACCCTTCTCTAGTTTATATGGTAATTGTCCATCTTTGATTTATAAAATAATGACCTATCTAATTTTTATAATGTAAATACGTATCAATCCTACAAAAATATTTTTCCTACTTGAGAAAATCATCATATCATAAAATAATCGTGGGAAATAATATGGGTTTCATGATATTTAAAAATATATATAACATGTGGAAATAAAATTGATTTTTCAAAAATATTAAAATGGATTCACATAAAATATCATTAATAAATATGTCAATTTTTAACAAAACATCATCATCCAAAAAGGAATAATTAAAATGAGGAAACTGAGTGTTAATATTGAAAAAAACAACATTAATGACTGATCTTTCAAAATTAGAGAATAAAATAGAATAAACACAATAAGGTTTATATTTCTTTTAAACCATTTTAAATTGTTTGTAAAATGAATTTTTATATAAACTCCAATTGTTTTTTCTCGAAATTTTAATGGTTACTTTTATAAACATTCATTATAAAATAAATAATATTAAAATAATTAAAACAATATTCTATTTTGTCTAAAAATTCTAGTTGGAAGATGTAATATAAGTTCTTGAAAATAATATTATTTTAATATAAAAAAATAATTTACTGAAAAACGACTTCATTAAAAATCTCCAAATGAATTTATATAAAGAATATTTAAAGAGGATAATGACAGTCATAAATCAATAATCATTTTTATGATTCTAAATAATATGGGATAAAATTTATTAAATGAAAATATGGTAATGTAATAAAAATAATTATCTCAAATGTTGGGAATTAATATAAAAATGATATATTTGAATAAAAAATTAACAAAGAGGAATACATTTTGTATGTATTAAATACCCAATAAATAATGAAAAATTATATCATAACACCATTCATATGGTGTAATAAGTTAAACATTTTGGGAATTATGTTCAAAAATAATTTAACTAAATTAAAATAAGTTGTCTTATCATAAAATCCTTATGCCTTTAGAAAAATTAAAATTAAAACCCCATTAATATTAATACATGAGTTATATTTTAAAATTTCTAAAATTTCATGAAAATATTGATAAAATAAATCTATATGTAAGAATATAGTTCACTAATGATGTTTTTCTATTTATAATATTAAAAAATATATAAACTTCATATTGATCCATTAATTACATTATTATAACCATACATGTTTTGCAGTGATGAAAACAAAAATCTTTTTCTTCATAGAGGCAGTAGTCTGCACATACGAATGATGAAATTTTAAATTTTTCTGAAGTGAAATAATATTTAATTACAATTAAATAATCATAATAACATTTTTTTAAATTAAAAATACTTATTTAATTATAATATAATTGATAAAATATATCCTAATGTGGTGTAATTTTAATGAAATGAATTGAAATTTAAAAGGATTAATTAAAAATTTTTACCTTACTTCATGGAAAAAATCATTTCTCTCTTAAATTATGTGTTTAAAGAGTGGTGTTTTGAGGTGTTAGTATCCTATTAAAAATTTACAAGTGTTTTATAAAATATATTCTATATATTTTTGGTTGAAAATATAATTTTTAGGTGAGAGTTGGATTAGTGAAGGTTGCTTTTATAAGTTTAGAGACGGAATTTTTTGTACATATAACTTTTAAATATAAAAAAAGTAGTTATAATGGGAAAGAGGAAAAAACTGGACAATAATGAATTGTGGGGTGATATTACATTAATATACACATAAAAACTTAATTGAAAATAAGTTTTAAATGATTTTTAAGACTTTTACCCTTAGGTTTTTAGCTTTTAACGTTTTTGGTTTTTATCCACAATAACAAATTTTAACCAATGTAATTTTCATTTAAAGCCTATGAAAGTTTAATTGATTCCAATATCTGAACATAATAATTCTAAATATAGAATCCATTTTACTAAATTAAATTTTTATTGTTATTAAAAATTTAATATAGCGTTAACACATGTAACGTGTAAAAACCCATTTATTTAATAAATGTATTTTTATTCACATGTTTTTCATTTTTATTAATTTTATCAATGTTTTTTTTCATAATTGTTATAATTCTTTTATTAAAAAACCCAGTGTTATATGACATTCAATTTAACCCCAAACCTAATTTCAAATATTCAAAATATAATTAAATGAAAAAAATACCACCGAAATTATAGGGTCCTGGAGAGCCTATCTATAAATTGATTTATTAATGAAAATGTATACAGGAATATAAATTCTGACAGAACAAGGGGTTTTTTACACCAAGGTGTGAACAACCCCATGCATCTAATAATTCACTAATGTTGTACAATAACCATGTTCTCTAAAGACACACATTGTAGTTTCTTCAAAGACCACCGTCTTTGACAAAGCATCTGAAACCTTGTTGGATTATCTATATGCATGCGAGACAAGAAGGTTACGTTGAGTGACCTAATTCATATAGATAATACATTATGGTATGGTCTTCCATGGGAGACTCATCATTCTTCATTTCAAAGTTGTGACAGAATTTTCATATTATGATTCCATGTATAGGGAATTCCACTAATGATTGACATCATATTTAATGACATACATAATTCCCAAAACTAAATATCATATGTAGTCCCTATCTCAATATAGTGGTGAAACACCCTTTAAAAAATCCATGGTATGTTAATAAAATTCTTCCACAACATGATGGACCGGGTGTGCCCAATGCCTCACCATAAACATTCGTTTTGATCCACCATCCAATGGGTTCATCAATGTCACATATTTTAGAAGAATATGTTTATTTGGATTACCTACAAATCTTAGAAACATGAAGATATTTATTGCATCCATGTCATTGTTCAATACTTTGATCAATATTCATTAAGTGGAATGAATGTCCATGTACATCAATATAACTATAGCATGAGTGGTTGGATGCTGGTCATCAAAAATCATTACATTTTGGGCCTTTTATATAGCAGAAAAAATGGATCATGTAGCTTCCAATATCAGGTGAAAAACAATTTATATTTCCTTGAAATACACATGTAATCTAGTAGCACCACCTAGGATCTCCTTGTATAGATATTGAATCAAAGATATTCATTGCATGTTTCCATAATGACCTTCAAAAACTACATTCAAGGAACAAGTTTTGGGTATCCTCACTTTCACATAGTCAAAGAGGTCACGCTGAGTCAATGCATATAGTATAAAATGTTATGACAATTTGAAATTGACTTCATATTTAGAAATCTAGGTTTTTATTCTATTGAGGAACTTAATCATCATCGTATAGTACTGCTTAGGGGTGAACTAGACATTGTCACCAAGCCTCCACACTAGGGTTTCTATGTCCATAAAGGCGGTGCTTTGGACCTCTAGTTCAACCTAAAATTGAACAAACTAACGTTTTTTTGTAATGTGTGATGAAATTAGAATGGTTCAACTGCATGTAGTTAGGGGGAGCACTCAATCTATTCATGTGGTTTTGATCAAGCCAATATTTATTCCAAACATTGGGTTCCGAGTATCTACTCACAATACATTTAGTATTCTTCAAATTAACATTTGACGAGATTGTAATTGAGGGCCAGCCTAAAGATCTTAGATGGTGTTGATATTCATCTATTAATTTTCCATTGAACCTAGTAACTAAAAAATAAAACAAGGAACATTTTCGGTGAGTATATTCCATATTAAATAAGAAATTAATCCATCTTTGAGTATTTATATATCTTTAATTCCAAGCCCCTCAAATCAATAGTGTTGATAAAATCCTTGTAGGAATTATTGATCAATTTCATACCATGACAAAATAAAATCCATATAATTTTCCCTATCATGCCTTGTTACTCACTTAGTCGTCATATAGGCCAACTATAGAGAGATAATGAATACACAACCTTTTTCATGATAATTGTGTTGATAAGAAAATCTATCCATTCATGAATCATGGACATTAAATTACAATTAGATAGTTGGTTAATGATTTCATTGGTAATCCCTCTGATAAATTCTCTCTTCACATTTCCATAATAAACTGGAACATCCGGTTATTTGAACGGAACTGAACCCCTCCACACTATAATTTATCTTACCATTATTTTTTGTTTTCCCATAGAAGGGAAAGAACCAAAGACAATAAAAAACATCCCTCTTATACTGTCTAATCTGGATGCATATTCATAATGATGAAATATATCCCAAATATTTGAACTAGATCCCATTAGTTCTTGACCAAAAATAATAACGCCATCAGTGGGAACTAAGTACAAGGGTTCCAAAAAGGACCTTCGAACATCATCCATTTAAAAAGAAAAAATTGAGAAAGGTCATTAATGCTCTTGTTCAAGAATTATTCAACAATGTAAGAGTATCCCTAAGATGGAGTCACCTTGTATCACTCCCCTAGTATATTAAAAATATCCTCTTGGGGCTGCATTGATAAGAATGGACAACCGTAATAATGACATAATGCATATAGTTAGTATCTAAGATATTCATGAAAAGAAATAAATGTTTAGGATGTTTAAAAGGAACCTCAATTTGAGGGTGTTAAAAGATTTTGAAATATAAATAATGAGGGAGAATTAACCATATTTTGAATTCTTTCTCAAGATGTTCATACTGTCTGAGCCTATAAAAAGTTAGTTTTGAATGCATCTTTCAATAATGAACCAATGTTTGTTGGGAGTTATATCATCCTTGACAATTTCCCCAAGCATGGACATGAGTACCTTACTAATTATTTTAAGAACAATATTACCAAAAGCCATTGGTATGAAATCTTTAATATCAATCACATTTTCCTTCTTTTGAATTAGTGAAATGATGTTTGAGCTACTTCCATAATGTAGAAAAGCATGATAAATGATGTATATGACTACATCAAACAACTCCTTTGGGAGGATTTCCCAATAATAGATAAACAGTTTATTTGTAAACCCAACATCTATTGAAACACTATCCATGTTAAGGGAAATAATATTTCTCTTGATTCCTTCCATATCTAGTTCCCTAATGAGATCTTGATTATGATTATCATCAATAAAAGGAAGATTGTAGAAAATAATAATTGATGCATTTTTCATTACATCATCAGTGTAGAGGCTAATAAATTAGTCTACCACTACCTTGTAAATGTCATTTTTCAGATATTTTTAGTTTTCCCTTTATTTTGATGGCATGGTTCCATGCCTTATAAGTAATCTCCTTGTTAATTTTGTGAATGAATTTTGAATTTCAGTCACCTTTATTCATCCATCTCACATTCAGCTGAATCATGCCCAACATTTTATTTATGATTAAAATATTATCAAGCTTTGTGTGAGAATATATTTCATTCCATGAAGGAATTTCATGATTCTTCTCTATATATTGAATATTTTCAAGGTGATATTGAGAAAGATGAATATCAAGAACAATCATAGAAAATTACTTTTTTCTTTACTTCATTAAGAGACACACTTTTTTTAAGATGTCCATGAGCCGTTGAGGAGGGACTCTACTTGGAGAAAGTTTCCACAACTCTAAGAAATAATCCAGGAATCTAGGGACATTGTTTGAACCATTATTTAAATTAAATGGGAGTAGGAGTGACCATTATGTGGTGTGCAGTTCTATACAAATAGGGTTGTGAATAGACTAGTTCATGGGGAGTGTGTTCTTAAGATACCATTGATGATACATATTTTCCCCATTAGAATGAAGAATATTTCATGTTTTCTTACATGTCATACATTCCAATTTATCATGATCCATTTAAAATACTCTCTAGTTATTGGAACATCGGTTGAATTTCACTAATTAATTCATTGTGTGAAGTCAATGGCTCTTGTCTGATTAATTTTTGACTCATTATTTCCATCAGGTGAGATAATAGTGGTGAACTCATCCATAACCACCCACTTTTTGATGAATTACTATATATTTACCCCGATTTTCTCAAGAGCTACATTCTTCCCATGTAATATTTTGAGTCGTAAAAAATTTTGACATGCACCATGTGTCTATATATGAAAAGTATAGAAGTGATTCCTTACTTTTCCTGGATTCATGTTATCAGTTGAATGATGTCATGCCTGAGCATCCATATATGATCCATGACCCTATTGTGGATGTTCTGATAGTCGATGTGGTAAACCAAAAAAGTCCACATAAAATGTTTCCAATTTTTAAATTTCAATTTTGTTTTATAATTCCCAATATGAATTATTTTTTGGGTTATAATGATGTTCTAGAGAGCTCTGGATATTTGGGGGTTCCCTAGCTGAAGAAATTTCCAATAAAATGTATCCATTATTTTTGGTATCTATACCCAGTCAAATTCCCTTCATTTTCTTATAACCTATCATTTCCTTTGATTTATTTTCTTCTTACCTTTTTTCTACCCACTTTTCATTTTGGCATCTGATTTTAATCCCTCTTTGATCCCATCTTCTACTTTGTTTCCATTCTAACCTAGATAGGGAGATGTGGACCCTCAACCTCATCATCCTAAAATGTAAAACTCAATAAGATAGACTTATTATGGGATTAAATCAGTGTCGATGATTCCATTATAGTTGTCTACGTTCAGAAACGTTTTTCATATATACATGTGATAAAAGCTCGATATTGCTGCATTTATTTGTGTCTTCGGCCACTTGAACAGCAATAAGTCTCCCTTAAGGTGTTGGAATTCCTTGGAAATCATTCCTTTTCTTAGGGATAATAGATTTTTTGGATACTACATTGACCATTTGATTTATATTCTTCTTTCTTGTGCATGGGGTACTAGCCTATTGGCCCTCCACTATAGGCTGCCTATGCGACTCATCAGAGGTGATTACCTCAACTGGGGTATCAATACTGATTGGGTTAGAGGATTTATATTGCATTCTGCAATCCATATGACCATTGACCATGCCTTTATTATCCCATTAATACTTCATTAGGTTAACTACAAGGTCATAAAGTCACAAAATATAAAATATAAATCATAATATAAAAACCAAGATATACTTCAGAAAAAAAAATATTCAGCTGCATTTATTACAAAAAATATCAAACATAAGGAAGCCAATATTATCTAAATTAATTTTAAAAATTAAAATACACTATAGTACCTCAACATCTAGTATATATTTACACTATGATTTATCAACTTCCCAATCAGGTGTTCTTCAATATATATCTCCATAAATATATCCCAATCAAAAAACGCATATTTAGGTTATCAATTGGATTTATTATATTTTATCCAACCATTATAGAAAAACAAATGGATATTTTTTTTAAAATTATTCAAATAATCAAAATAATATTTAAAATCCATATCTAATTCACTAATAAATTTAATGGAATCAATATTATTGAACCCTTTTATAAAACAACATCAATAACAACCTATAACAACAATTTTTCATCTTATTCGATAGTACTTACTTCCTACATATAAAATTATGAATCATATTCTAAATATCATCAATATAATTCTAATTTATTTTAATAAATATAATATAAGAATAAGAATTTAAATAATTTTTCCATTTTATGAATTATAAAAACTTAATCACAAAAGCTTCTTCATTCCCTTCTCAAGCATCCCAACATATAAAAAATTTCTATACCCTTCATTTAATTGAAAATATATTCATTTTCATCCACCATTATTTTTCAATGCCCTTATTTACTTCAAATTATACTTCTTATAGTTCTTCGTTGTCAATATCTTGTGTGATTCCTACCATATTAATGATATGTTGGAAATGGAATCATGCTTCATTTGTGGGATTTATCACCAAGACATTTCAAAAAACATAATCCTTCTATTATTTGGTTGGATTGGGAGTGTGTTAAGGTATGTTTTATTAGTCATAACTCATTATATATTTTTATTAATAATCAAAATATTTAAAATTTATACTCCTTCCCCATTTTTATTTCTTATTAGGAAACTCCCCACACTATTCTATGCATCAATTGTTAACATTGTTCTTTTTAGCTCCATCCATTTCAAAAATAATGAGTGCTTTGGGGATAAGAACACTAAAATTAAAATATTTATAGATGGAATCTTATAAACATAGACTACATAACTCATAAATGATGTCCTCATTAAAGTAAATATATGTTCTAATTTAGTTTACCAATGATTATTTTAATATTACAGTCTCTAAAATAATTAGATAAAATCATACTCAAATCCTGCATAACGGTTCATAAATAAGAATGTCAATTAACTAATGAATATCTTCCAGATGTGTCAAACTATATTTATAATCAGTTATTTTTTTCACTGTGTGGTGGTTTAGTTAATACACAATCCACCCTTTTTATTGTGATTACCAATATTTTTATCTTTTCTTTGGATTTCATCCACTTTTATATCTAGATAGTGATTTAATTCATAGGAAAATGACAAACTCTTTAATTAATCAAAATTTGAGAATATCTACCAGCGCATTGGATTTTCCTTAGGGTTTTCAAATAGTAATTCTTATCATTGGACCCTAAATAAAAAAACTTGTCTCTAAAAATAACAAAACTCATCATTGATACAAATAAAAGAAACCATGGTTAAAAATGAATTTAATAAACATAATTATAATAAATTAAAATTTTCATCTGTAATATTCTCAGAAACCAAATACCATTAATGTTTTATTATCAATGGATACTAGATAACAAAAAATCTATTTTAAAACAACGGTAAAATATTGGAAGCAATTAAACCACTTTTAGATATCCTATAATTCATAATCATATTCATACTATTGGGATAACCAAACATAAAAAGGATTGAGGTAAAATTTATAGTAATTGATAACCTATTAGAGAGTCCTAGATGTTAGATCATAAAAATTTGATGAAAAATGAATAAGAAGGAAAATTTGATTGAAAAGAATGTGAAACAATATGAGTTATATATATGTATAAAATATGTCTATAAAATCTAAAATTCAAAAAACATGATCATAGATTTAGAAAAAATATATTAGGCATATATCATGAGCTACATAATATATAAATAGATCATATAAATGAGGAATAAAAATGTTTCACAAACAATAGCATTGGGGATATAATATTATTAATTATAACCTAGAATCATGTTACAAAATAATATATTGAGCATAGATAAACACAATATTTCTCACACATCAATATATGAACCTATATACCAACATAAAAATTCTGTAATAATATTCCAATCTCATTAAATATAATTCATTACACAATGAATTTGAAGAATATAATGGACCCACCCATATTAATTTTATAATTTAACTATCAATATAATGTTTAAAATGAAACCACACGTCCCATTGTTAAGGAGGATCAACATGTAAATTATCAATACACATGTGTTCCACTTGGAAACCATCACCATTTTATAAAATAAATATTATAATGAATATATATTTCCTGAAATATCTAACTATATAGTACTCATTGAATGAAAATTGGTTTCATGATATATCCAATGGCTTTTATACAGAATACAATTATGAAATTGATCAATCAAAACCAAAACAGGATCACCCAATAGGGAATAAATCATAAGATAAATATGATGGGGGTCAGGAAACATAACTGCATTTGGGATACATATTTTAAATATATAGAATAAAATTGAATAAAAATTGTAGGTAATTTATTTTAATAAATCCTTTATATTGTTTACAAGATAATGTTATAAATCATTTTAAAAAAATTCAATGTTTTTGTAATTATAAATTTAAAGTAAATATTTATAAATAAATAAAATAAATAACATGAAAATATACTTTTATTTTTTAATAATATTTGGGTTTGATGGTAAAATATTAGAATGTGAAAAGGAATAAATTTTAATATCCATAAATACTTTTTTTGAAACCCACGTCATTCAAAAAGTTAATTGAACATCCTGTTTAAAAGTGGTAATGAGTATAATGATATTTTCATGAATTAAAATCCAATTACTGTTCAAAAAAAGGAAGAACGTGAATCAGAATGAAATATTCACATGTAATAAATATTCTAAATTCAAATATTGGTAATTAGTCCTAACACTAGTACATTATTATGAATGATCTTTATCAAAGAACATGAATTTAATATAAAAAATAATTTTTTTACCAAAATAAATGAAAATATATCATAACACAATTTTTAATATAGAATAAGACATACTTTAAATAATTACAGTCAATAATAATTTGACTCAATGAATTTAAATTGCGTTGAAACCCCCCATATAGAATTAAAAACATTCAAATAAAACCCCCTTTTATGGATAAAACTTGAAATAGACTAAAAAACGTAATTTATAGAAAATATTGACAAATAACCCATATTATATAAAATTAATCTCTAAAAAAATTTAAAATAGTATTTGTTACAAAGATAAGAAATTAATGCAAAAATCAAAATAGCTTCATTAATTTTCAAAATGATAGCCACTAGAGAGTTGAAAATAAAATGGTTTATTAATTCCAATCGATTCCTTTAAATAATATAGAAATATATATTCATGGGGTAGTATATACACTATAGAGAAAAATAAACTTGTTTATAATAATAAAACACATCTCAATTAAGTAATAATAAGGTGAAAATCTATTTTATCTTGGTAAATGATGAATTTTGATATATAGCTGGAAAAAACAAGACATTCATTGAGAAAATACATTAAACTAAGATACATTATTATAATATTATATTATATGGTAGTATATATACCATATAAAATGAAATAATTTGTGAGAAATGTGTTTATCTATAGGAAAGTAAATTGATATTACAAAAACCCTTACCATGTACTTCCGCTTAGTTGTATGAACTACAAACTCATATATAATAAAATATTTTTAATCAAATTTTATAGAACCATATTACCCTTTATTATTTTCATTAATAATGAATTATTCATAATATTTTAATTATTATGGTTTAGATTTCATCATCAGGGATTATTAGATTTAATAGACTGTTTTGTAATATCATTGCCATGGCGGTGTCAATTTTTGTTTATAGATTGTAATTGAATAAATATATGGTCATTATAGATTTTATAATGGATATTTTATATTTTTTGAAAAAAAATTAATTTAATTTAAAATTACATTAGTTAATATTATTAATGAAGAAATTAATGACATGTTTTTTTCTATAATTATTAATGTATGAAATATTTTTTATTAAAACTAGAATAATATTTATTAAACCATTAAAGATCCATAAGAAGTAATTTTTTCTCAATAGTTTATAATAATATAGCTACTAAATTTTATATATACATATATGATAGAAATTTATAGAATTTTTTATGTTCGGTGTGAAATCTACCTAAAAAAAACTTGCTACAAACTTCTGGGGAGTATGAATAAGAAATAAATTATTCTGTAATAATAGAATTATAATATAAGAATAATGACATTACATAGAAAATTTATTGTTAGTGAATAATATTTAAATATATTTGGATAAATATGATCATACTAGATGAAAAAATGAAATATGTAACATTCATTGAGGAGGTAGTTTGGATGGACAAACAGGTAACATGTGTTTTTCATATGAAGAAAGTATATATGAATCTGGTTTATATTTCATGAATCTTAAGAGTGATATATATATATCATATTAATTCATTAATATTAGTTTTATAATCCTCCATTTTAGGTGGTGATGATAAATGAAACATATAGTTTTGTTATGGCTAGTGCTATAGAGAACCTTAATTATTTTAAGGTATATCGTAGATTTTACTATATGTTTACTCCATTTTCATCCATTTTTTTCATAAAGTTCAACCAATATTTATGCTTAAAAATACATATTTGTTTTATTTCAATTTCTAATTTCATAATGATCTTAACTACATTGATAGAAGGAACATTGTATATATTAATTTATGATCCAATCTATCTTCTCATTTTCAGAATCCTGATTATAAATATTGATTGAATTTATTTTCAAATTTTGATAAGGGTTAATATTTTAGATTTCAGTGGATAGATGGAGAATGAATATATTTTTGGAAAAATCATTTTTATAATTCATGAGATTTAAATTTTATGAGGATAGTGAGAATATATGTAAAAAATGAAATAGCCTTCAGAATAAATTATTACCAATAAGAAACACAAGGAGAAAACCCTGATTCCATCCATAGAAAAATCCAAATAAATTTTGACATTATCTAAGAAAAAGAGAATACCAAACCTATTTTTAAATTAAGAGCCTCCTAATTTTTATAATTTTATAAAGTTTAATGTTTTATTTTTTCTACTTATTTCATAAAACCAAAAAATTAATATCGTCCCTGTATTTTAAAAAACACATTGTTTTTTATTTTTTTATATTTTTCTAGATTATACATAATAGGCTAATTTTATTTTTACAAATAAATCCTTTTTAGTAGCATACCAATATAAGCACTTAAACCGGTAATGATAACTTTGATTTTCATAAAGGCATAAAAAATCTATCAAGTGATTATCACATCATCTTCCAATGTAGCACCATTGGTGGATTTTAATTTTCGTTGTATTAGGTTTTGGGGGAAATATACCCATCATTAGAAATTTTTATAATATATTAAATATCAGTAAAAGTGAAATTTTCTCTTAACATGTATTCCTCTTAAATAATATCATCCTCATAATACAATCTGATCAACCAATTATTAGACGAGATAAAACATATATGTTATAAAGCATTTGTTCACATTAGATGATTAGTAGGACACTAGACTGATTATCCCCACCAAATCTCTAAAATAAAATAGTATTTGGTAGTACCATAGAATTAATTCATTAAGAGGTGAATTTTTTTCATTCTAATAATACTCTTAAAAAATTCAATCTCTCGAGCACAAAATGACATATCATATATGATTCTCTATTATGTTTATAATAACAACATATTCATGGTAATATTGGAATTTAACATTTATTTTGTGTTTTGTATCATTTCATGTTTCTATTTTCAAAATATGAATTTGAAGATAATTTTAAATATTTTTTGAAAAGTATTGGTATAAAAATATAAGATAAAATGTTTAAACCATATTAATATTTATAAATTACTAAATCAAAATTTTTGTGGTTTAAAAAAATTATTCATTTCATTTTAACATTGCATATTTTTTTTCCATTTTCATATTTCATTATATTTTCTAATACATTTTTGAAAAATAAAACTCTAAAGAGTGCATTTGGATAAGGAAAAAGTTTCCTAGTTTCATATATAAAAATGATATTGAATATATGTTTCGAGATATTTTTAATAGGTTAATGAAAACAAGATAATATAAGTGTTGAATATCCAATAATTTTTTAAAAAAATCACATAAAATATTATCTCATAAAAACAAATAATTTTGATATTAAATTTACAAAAAAAATCCCCTTATAAAGTGTAATACATTACTAATAAATTGTTGCAAAATTTTATTAGAGAAAATTTATATAACCCAAGGAAACCCTAGATAATTTAATTATTTATCTTGATTCCTGAGTCTTTGAGATAAGAATTACTCTATAAAATCTCTTAAAATAAACATCAATGATCTTAATATTTTTCATGCATGTATCAAATTTAAATAAGAGGTCTTTTAGAATAATGAAAGGTGTAACTATATTAGAACACAACCTATGAGCCTCCCATTATCTAATAGAGGTTTATATATTATCATTAAATCTTATATCATGTTGAATGATGTTTTATATTTATCTTTATATCCTAATTATTTATTTATCACATTTATTTCCTTATAATATTGTAGAGTATAAATTCAATCCCAAAATACCTTTACTAATAGGAGGGGTTTTCCCAACCACTATTGGAATCAAAATATATCATATTCCCTTATTTATGATTACTTTACATGTTCAATAGGTGATTTTATTTGTTTTTATTTTTTTATACAATGATATTAAAATTCAAATATTTGAATAGTGGGATCAAAACAATGAATGGTGTTGTAAAAAACACATGATTACTAGTCTTTATAGAAGGTGATTATTGATATCATTTCATATAAATTTTAAAGAATAATGGTATGTATCAAATACATTGTTTTAATTGGTTAATTTACAAATTTTATTTATTGAGGGTTTGAAATAACTCATCATGTCCTCTGTATTTTTAGTTCTCAATAAAAATCTGGAAAAATACATGAACATAAGTTTTGGAATTTATGATGAAAAATTATAATATAAGTTGTAGGTATTTATACTAAATTGGTGTTGTTAATATGTTTTATTTCTTCTTTATTAATTTTTTTTAAGGTATAAGTCTTCAATTCTATATAATTTCTTATTTTTTAAGGGATAATTATTTCATTTTTTGATAATTATTAAAATAAATTTCATTGTGAAAATGGTTCTCTATGATATTTCTCATTAGTTAATGATCATTAACATAGTAGGATTAAATAATTAAAATTAATTTATTTCATTAAATTATTTTTAGTGTTAGGGGTGGGGTAATATTTTTATAATTTCCATTTTTCATCATTCATGAAGCTCGCTAAGTACACATGTAATAAAAATTAAATTACATGTGTTTGGGTAGGTATTATAAGGACATAAAATAATTACTAGGTTAAATAAATCATACATAGAAAAAAAATATTTGACAATAAAAAATATTTCATAAAATTTTAATGCACATAAATATATTATATGTTTTTTTATAACTCATTGAAGATAAACTAGTTAGATTTTGATATTATATTCATTTATTTTGTATGTAGTATTGAGAACATATATATTCTAGATGATGATTTTAGTTTTCCTGCATATCTAGCCAAGTTTATACCATAGTTCTCCCCAAAATAGAGATGAAAAGATTATTTTATTATAAGATTGGTTGATTAGTTCATATATTCGCACATTTTTCCAGACTATTCTGAATTATAGGAATTCTAGTTATATAAATTTTTTAAAGAGAAAATTTTATATTTAAAACTATAATTCACTAAATTCAAATTTAGTTATCTTTAAAAATCTGATGAATTAAAATTGATATAAGATCAACTGTGATGTTTTGATGAATTTAATTGATTAAAGAGAGAAATATTTGGAATCATGTGTTCATAATAGTACATGAAATAAAAAAGATAATACAAGGTATTGTTATTATATTTATATAATGTTAGATGTTTTTAACCATTTTATTCTCATCTATTCTATTATTATTGAGGTTTTTTTTATGTTGTTCAGAATGATGATAATTTGGTATTTGAGGTTGACTAGAAACTAGAGAAGAAAAATTTTGTCTTGGAGATCACGAACAGGTAAAACCTTCAATGTAATCAAAATATAGTTTATCTCTAAATGAGGCTACAAGTATTTTACACATGATCAATAAAGGGTATTTTTGTGAAACATGACGAAATATTCTTATATCACCAATGCTTAAGAAAAATTATTGAACAAATATGTGGGGTTTTTTATATTATTTGACAAAAATATATACCGAAATAAAAAATAAAAAATATCACAAATTGTAGGGAAAATCTTTTTGAATATGGATTTAGGAAACAACTATACAAAATTTCATATTATAAGTGATTGGTTTTTAGTATTTTTTTGTGTAGATTTAGAATTGTAATTTTATCCATGTCTAATTTTCTTCTTCTTTTAAATTTTAATTAGGAGGTTTCAGTGGTGTTTTAGTTACAGAAAACAAATATTCTCCAGATAATATATTTGTTATGGACAATAACATCCATGATTAGTAGAGGCAGGTAGTTTATTTTATGATTTTATTGGTTAGTGTTACACTCAATGATTTTAGTATGATTTTAATAAAAGAACTCTATTATATAAATGAGAGTATACTCGAGTATCGTTTAATTTTTGATTAAAAAATTAATCACATTTTATAAAATATTTAGTACTTATTTGATAACCTGGAATTGTTCTTATGTTATGGAAGGAAGAAAAAATGAAATGAGATTTTTAAACTCATATAATATTGGAGAAATCTAATCATTGTTATTATTATAATATTTACATGTCCATTTGTGTTTTGTTTTGATTGAAATTTCTATTGTATTTAAAATAAATATAAAATATATTTGGTAATGTTATTTCTACATCTATTTTTATTTTCTATTTTAATATTTTAAAATTGATAACAACCGAAATATGATTATTTTGTTTTTAATTTCAATATATGTTCCAAAATGTTTTTTCATTTTATTATTAAAATATAATAAAATATAACAACCAAGACATTTTTATTGTATTTTTTATTTCTTTTACTAAAATATATTATAGAAATAATGTTAGGAGGGATCAAATCTGGCAATTTCAGAACTCTTTAATCACCCATCCATTCTGGTAACAGTGTGGTTTTTCACACTAATCTATTATATTACATGATTTAAAATAAAAAATTTAAAAAATAAAATTTATAATGAATTTTATATTTAAAATATTTTAAATGTAATGAGAAATATTTAATTTTTATAATTAAATATGATTTGGGTTAAACAACATGAGTCACTTTTCTGCAATCCTCAGGACTAGCCACATGTTTGGTCTAATTTTGAAAATGATTATTTGGACTTTTTATGAAATTTATGTTAGAAACACATGTTTTAATTATAATATTATTCTAATATACAATGCACTTACCTCTCATTCAATATAATATAAAAATAAATTTAATTGAAAAAAAATCATTATTTTTCATAAAAATGTTTTAATTTAAAAACACAGTTCTATATATAAACATGTTTTTTATTTTTTATTAAAAAATATACCTTTTCATTAAATTTTTTAATGAATATTATATATATCTATAATATTTGTATATAATAATAATATTTTAAAAAAAATAATATAATTTGTTTTAATATGTTTTTAAATTATAATATTTTCAAAATAGTTTTAAGTTAATCTTATAAAACGGTTTGTTATATATTTTTCTCAAAATTGATTTATGAAAAAGTATTTATGAACATAAAAGAAAATATAAACCAAATAGTCGGTATGCCTCTATCTTTCATGAAATTTTAACAATGAAATAATTGTTTAGTTGGAAACTACTTCTATTATGTTTTATAGAAATGTAGTTCGGTCAGAATAAACGTCCTTCATACCAAATAACTCATTATTAATTTATATTTTCTCTTATTTGAAATACATTTCATTATACCAAAGGTGACTTAAGGATTTAACTAGTAAGAATGGATATTTTAATGGTAAAATGAATGCATAAAAAACCATTGCATTTAATTAAACCATTCTTGGTATAACATTGATGATGAGTCAATTCCATCTTTTAAGGGAGAAAATGTTCCCTCTAAAATGGGTGTATGTTCTTTACATTATTCAGAACAGATAGGTGACATGGATGTTTAGTGGAGTTTTAGGAGTATCAGAATTTTAAGACTAACACCACAAACTTCCACGGTATGTTTTCCTTTGAATAATGCAATAGCTTGCATTGTTTGCAACTTCGAGATTCTAACACACTACGACAATCAAAGTAGCCGTTATGAATAGAAATGCCCAATTTTTGAAATTTTATATATTTTATCTTTCAAAATGGACATCTTTTCTGGATTTGTAATATCAAAATTATCTTATGGTATATATTTGGTATTTTTTTTGAAAAAGTTCAATTTTTGATGAATAGTGAAAAATACTAAATTTTAATTAAAAACATCTTTTTTAATCAAAATAATTTATAGTGATAAATGATAATATTGGGTGGTTTTAAAGTATAATTAGATTAAATTTTTACTATTTAATCCAATTTTGGTCATTAGACGTAATTTCACATTTAAACTGAACATTAGAAAGTATCAATCTTTTGATAGTTATTATTTCTTAAAAACACGCTTTTTGTTTTGACAACATGAATTAATTTTAAATTAATTTCTACCACTTCTGTGTTTTGAATTTAGAAAAATAGATTCCATATTTAGAATCAAGAGGTCCAAATTTTTTAAATAGGTAACTTTTATTTTTAGACATTGTCAATAATTACTTCGGTAAATATTTTATTTTCAATTGTTAAAGGGTAAATCCGGTAAATAAGGGTAAAAAAATAATATTATTATAATATTATAATAATACTAACTTTTATTTTCATGTTTGACCATGGGAATATGTGGGTTGATTTTGGGACCCCATGGAGCCACTTGTAAAGGATAGTGATACTTTATATTAATTAAGTTAAAGTAAATACAAAAAATACAAAATCATATATCTTTTAGTAAAACAATTTTTACATAGGGTTATATATGTTATATTGTCGACTATAAATATTCATTAGAAAGATAAAACAATTTCCTACATAATTATAATTTATTTATAATTTTTAGACATTTAATAATTAAATGTATTTAGACAGAATGATGATGCAACATTTTCTTTATTAATGAAAGAATCAAATAAATGGAATTATAAATGTTACAATAATTGTAATTTGAATGTTTTGATGCCATACACGAATTTTCAAGGTTAATATGACATTTTAGTGTTGGTTAGATGAATGTTTTATAAGTAATCATGCTATTATGAATTTAGATAAAACAAAATACCAAATAGTGTCAAAATTGACATAAAAGCATTTTTAAAACAAATATTATATAATTAATTGATATTCTATTCCTAAAAATATAAGGTTCTTCCAAAATACTTATATAATGATATTTGTATCATTAATGAACCACTAGGAGTTCTTTTTGATGTTTATTGTAAGTTTATTAACCATATAATATATGAATAGAATGATACATGGTAAATGTCAAACTATTTAACTATGAGTTAAATCTTAAACATAAAGTTAATATAGTGACCCAAACCTGTCTAAAACAAATTTTTTGAGTGGTTATTGACCCATACCCACCTTATAATTTAATTAATTCATTTTATATCCATTATAATCCAAAAATATTTTATTATAAAATAATATTTCTAGCTTTTCCAATGGTGCCCCTCACCACTCTTATAAAAGGGCACTTCCACTTCTCTCTAATTCACACCTTCAAATCCATTTTTCTAGGACAAACCCTATCCAAATACCCTATAAACTGTCTTACCTACATTCTAGAGGCCTTACATTACACAGAAATCCATCCTATGTATCCCTTTTGATCAAATCAAAATGAAGAACCAGAAGAAGAGGTAAATATTTCATCACCTCATTCAAGTTCCTTTCTTCTTCCACTTCCTCTTTCTTTGTTGTTTATATTATAAAATAATAAATATGGTATCTTCTATATACTGTGATGTTATTATAAATATGTTACAACCATATTCATTATTCTATCCATACTTTGAATGATATGTCACCATACGTGCGTACACATGGCTTATCGTCTCCACGTCGTGGTGTAATTGTTATTCAATACGTTATTATTTGGATCGGTATAATAATGATATGAAATCAATGTAAATAATAAATATAACATGATAATGTTTATTTATATATGATATACCATCCAATTATATATTATTTTAATATCAAAATAATTATATTGTCGCTCGTGCGTACGTACGGATTACCATCACCACGAACGCGATGAGATTCATTCTCCATCGTATCCATTGGAGAATAATTTTAATTAGATGATTAAAAATAATGTTTACAGACCTAATATCATTCTGAAAATTAATAAGATACTTCCTGTACATAACAAACATTACTTATTTATCAAAGCATATAAAAGAAAATGAATCAGTCAACACCCGAAATGACGATAATACTAAAATATTATTAACAAAACAATATTAAAAGATCATATATGATAACATATTAATGTCTATGATTCATGTATAATTTAATAACAATTATTTAACCATTATATATGAGTTTAACCTACCCTCAACCAAGGAAAAGTACAAGTTAAGGGTTAATTTCACAATCTCTTTATTATCCGAGGTTGTTTTTACGTTAGTATCTACTGGGACCCCTTTATCATCCACATCCATGTTTCAAAAAATATATTTCAAAACATTATTACTATTTTATAGACTTTTTGTTAATTTCATTTATACCCTTGTTTGACTTTTATAAGATTTTTATAGAGGAATCTTTCTATTGTTTAAAAAACAAGGTCTTTTATAACCTTTTCGACAAAGTTAAGGTAAGAATGTCTTTTTTTAACTTATACAGTGGGTGTGTATATTTTTGGCTATTATGACATCAACAAAGCTTACCTTACAATATTATAAGAGTATTTTTAAAATTAAAAGTTTTCTTTTATAATTACATGATTTTTAAATGATTTCAAAATAGAAAGAGATATTTCTCTAAAAAAGGTTTTGATTTCATCTATGTCAACATACTATGATGGATTCTAAGCTTCTTTGAAGTTGATTTATTATGATACAAAACATCCATATTGTATTGAAGGTTTTTTGATATTTCTTACTCTGGATGTGTTATTATAACACCATTCATGGTTTATGGATAAATAATTGACAGTTTTTATGCTAGTTTTAATACGAATGTTTATGTTATGTTTAAAACTTTTCATCTGAGGAATGAATTGGACATTTTATGTGATAGGTGGATCAATCTATAGATCCTAGATGAATTTGTAGGTCACATGAAAAAAAACTAGTGTCTTCGAACAAGGCCTTGACAAAATATTATTTGTTGTCTGGGCACAAGGCTTTGACTATGTGGTTATGAAAGTTCATAATTTTGCATTCTATCTTTATGAAAGAGGTTATTGATATTGAATGTGATTATTTGACTAGCAGAATATCCATGTGAATAAGTAAATGGAATTATTTGATTTTCTCTTTTCCATATTATGTTGATGTTCCGGTTTAAAAATCTTTTGTTTTAGTCTTATACATTTCCTTAAATGTTTATGCTAATTTACGAAAGTTTCTTATATATTATTATCCTTACTGAGCATCTGATCACACCCCTTTCAATGTTTTATTTTTTCCAGGATATGAAGAAGTATATTATGAATGACCTACATAGATATTATATGGGATCTTAGTGTTGTCTATGGAAATAATGTTGTTGTAGTTTTCTATTTTATGATGTAATGAAAAACATATGAATGTATCTAGTACTTCCAAGGATACTAAATTAATCCGTCTTTAGAGACATGATCTTTTGTGATCATGCCAATGATACGTAATAATGCAGGGACTGTCGGTAACTAGGTTCAAGGCATTATAGTTGGTATCAGAAGAAGTTTAGTACATACCTTGGAAACTAGATTTAGATAAAATCTGATTAGAGAACATAGTCCTAAGATAGACTTTGAGGATTAGTATAGAAGAACATCCTAGAATTTTGGTATTGTAGAGATTTTGTGAGTTTTCCAAGAAATAAATCCATCTCTAGATATGGTCATCTAGAGGTTGATCTAGCATAGATACACCAAGGTGAAAAACCCAAAATCACTGCTTTGATCTAGACTCGAACAGGAATTGGTGCATGACAACGGGAATTGTTGCACTCTTAGTTACGACACTCTTGGGCGATATACTTAGGATAATTATCATTTTCATTAAAAAACATTATTAAGGGTTTATGAGTATATACTTTCTCAAAGAAAATATTTTTATGATTATGGATTATATCCATAAACTGTTAAATTTATGTTAAGTGTTTTACAAGTTAGGATTTATGTATTGCGATTCATAAACTAATCTATTTTATGACATTGTTTAGAAATGGAGCCTAGTGGAAGGAATGGAAATATTATCAATGCATGCACTCCATGTATGTATTTCCCTCCTACTCAAGATAATTATAGTGGTTCTAGTGATGCAACTAGTGCTAATCAGCTTATCACCATACTGGGAAAACTCACTCAGGTTTTTAATAATAACCTTACCCGTATGAAGCACCCTGATTCACAACATGAAGGATCAATACTAGATCACTTCATCTGGAAACAAAAACCAAAATTCAATGGGAGTACAATTCCATTAGTAGTTGAGAAATGAATAAATTCCTTAGAGAAAATATTCCACGCCATGGGGAGTAGCGAAAGGGATAAAGTTGTCAGGGCAGTTTACCACCTCGCTTGAGATGCTGATCAATGGTGGTCATTGGTTCAAAACACAAAGGAATATGATGAAGTATCAAATATGGAATGGATGGATTTTTAAGAGGTTTTCATAGAAAAATAATTTCCAAATGACCATCGTGCGGATATAGAAATAAAATTTCTTAGTCTGAGGAAAAATGAGGATGAGAAAGTCGTAAAGTATGAATCTATCATTACAAGGTTAGTGAGGAATGCTACAGATTATATACCTAACCCAATAAGTAAGATTGTCCATTCCATTGATGAGTTAAATCCATTTCTCCGTCAAGCATTAGTCTCAAAATCCTTCTCACCATATAAAGATATTGTCTCATGTGATATCAAGAGGGAAAAATAATTCTCTAAGTCTTACTACTTTAAATAAAAGTAAGAGAAGAAGAGATCTTATGAACACTCTAGAAATGGAAACAAGGGGAAGAAGGGAATTTTTGAATATCCATCCTGTAGTAAATATGGGAAGAAACACCCTGTTACTTTCCTGAAAGGAATGGGAGTCTGTTACAAGTGTGGTGAAAAGGCCACTATGCTCCTGATTGAAAGGAGAAGAAAGTGGCTGTTAATGTTGAATTATACAATTTTAGATAATAGAGGCATTATGGGAATGAATGTCTTAAGCGTCAGGGGAACTTAACTTAGAGAAGGACAGGGTATCAAGGCCAAGCTTATGCAATCACTACTACTAAGGCTAATGCTATGAAAGACATGGTGTCATGTAATTTAACGGTTTCCTCGAGTTTAGAAAATTATTTATTTCATTCTGGATCATCTCATTGTTTCATATCTTCCCACTTTTCTATGAAAATAAGATATTTAAAATTTGATTTAACAAGGGAGTTGTCAGCCAAAACTACTAAGAGAATTATCATTGCAATAATGTTCTGTAAATCAATCCCCATTTGGCCATATAAAGGTTCATTATCTGCTGATCTCATCATCATACCCATGATTTAATTTTATATAATCCTCAGTATGGATTGGCTTTTGGAAAATGATGCAAAAAAAATTTGTATGAAGAGAGAGGTAAATATTTTTGATGATGATGATAAAGAACACCTTATCTTTAGAGCAATAACATAACCACCTAATTCTTATCTAGATCAACCCCATGTATCTCAACTAAATTCAATTATTGGGGAGGAAGAGAATGAAATAATTTTTGGTGATGAAAAGAATGTTCAAATAATGTACGTACCTATTGAGCAAGAATATGTTGATGTGTTTCTAGAGGATTTACCTAGACAACCTCCAGAATGAGAAATTGAGTTTTCCATTGATTCAATTCCTGGATCAAGGCCCATATCGAAGACCCCTTATATAATTGTTATTGTGGAGTTAGTAGAACTAAAGAAAAAACAAGAGAAATTTAGAAATAAGGGATTTATTCACCCTAGTGTTTCTCCATGGGGAGCCCCTATTTTTTTAGTTAAGACAAAATATGGATCTATGATGTTTTTCATTGACTACAGGATATCAATGTCATAACAATAAAGAACAAGTATCCCCTACCTCTCATTGATGATTTATTTCACCAACTTCATGTAGCTCATTATTTTTCAATGATTCACCTTCAATCTAGATATCATTAGTTGTGCGTGAATAAAGAAGACATTCCGAAAATAGCATTTCTAACATGGTATGGGAAATATGAGTTTACAATAATGCCTTTTGGATTGAATAATGCAACCTCTGTCTTCATGGATCTAATGAATAGAGTTTTCAAGGAATATCTAAATGAATTTGTAGTGGTATTTATTGGTGATATATTGGTATACTCCAAAAGAAATAAAGATCTTGAAAATCACTTGCGCATTATCCTTAAGACTATTAGAAGACGCGAATTATATGGGAATTTTAGCAAGTGTGAATTCTGGATTTAGAAGATTTCTTATCTTGGCCATATTATCTCTTATGATGGAATCTCTGTTGATCCTTCTAAGACAAGAGTAATCCAAGAATGGACAGCACCAATGAGTATAACTGTGGTGCACAGTTTTATTGGTTTAGAAGGATATTATCAACGTTTCGTCCTGACTTTTTCCCGGTTGGCTAACCCATTAACAAATTTCACACGTAAAGAGGTTAAATTTTCTTTGGAAAAAAGAGTGTGAAGAATGTTTTGAAGAACTGAAGAGAAGATTAGTCAATTATCCAATATTTAATCTACCATCGGGGAATGATGGATTTGCTTTTTATAATGATGCTTCAATGAAAGGAATTGGTTGTGTCCTTATGCAGAATGATAGGGTTATTGCATATGCATCACGAAAGCTAAAACATCATGAGAAAAACAATCCTACTCATGATCTGGAGTTAGCCACTGTAATCTTTTCTTTGATGATTTGGAGGCATAATCTCTATGGATTAAAATGTGAGATTTATACTGATCACACGAGAATGAAATATACATTCTCATAGAAATAACTCAACATGACCCAAAGGAGATATCTTGAACTACTCATGGATTATGATTGGACAATACACTACCACCCGGGGATGGAAAATCAGGTGGCAGATGCTTTGAGAAGAAACGAACATGGAGTTTTGAACAAGATGACAGTTGAAAGGGATCCTATTTTCATGGTTCATGAAAAGATGGATATGGGAATATCGATGGAAGGTGAAACATCAATGCTTTTTCAAATGGATGCAAAACCATATTTCCTAGAAAGGATAAAGATTTCTCAGACTGATGTTGAAGAGTTTCAAAAGAAGATTAAAGCTGTGAATGATGGGAGATTGAGTGACTTTGTATATGAAGATGGAATTTTGAAATTTGGGATGAGACTTTGTGTTCCTGATATGCCTAATAAAAAAAGAGAATTGTTGGATGATGCTCATAGCTCCAATTTCTCTATACACCCTAGGAGAACCAAAATTTATATATATTTGAAGGAACATTTTTGGTGGGACAACATGAAGAGGGAGATTGCTGAATTTTTGTCAAGATGTATGGTTTATCAACAAGTGAAATTTGGAAGGCAATAGTCTGGAGGAGTCATGCAACCTGTTCTCATACCTGAGAGGAAATGGGATAATATTATGATGAAATTTTTCATGGGACTACCAAATACTCCTATAAAGAACAATGCAATATTGGTCATTGCTGATCATCTTACCAAGTCAGCACATTTTCTTCCTATAAGAGAAGATTTACCACTTGAACGTCTAGAAAGACTATATATTAATGAAGTTGTGAGAATTAATGGATTACCACTATCGATTGTTTCTAATCGGGATCCCCATTTTACAATATGATTTTGGAAAAGTCTTCAGAATTCCCTAGATACTGAACTTCGTTTGAGCACTGCCTACCACCCCCAAATTGATGGAAAATCATAACAGACTATTTAAACATTAGAAGACATGTTGATATCATGATCACCTGACTTTCATGGTATTTGGGATCAATATTTACCTCTGGTAGAATTTTCCTATAACAATAACTTCTATTCAAGTATTCAGATGGTACCATATGAATCATTATACGGAAAGCGATGTCATAGACCAACATGTTGGGATGATGATGGTGAAAGAAAACTCGTAGGCCGAGAACATGTGGAGGAAATGATGGAAAAGGTGATGGTAATCCAATCCTACATCAAAGCATCGCGAAGTAGGAAGAAGAGATATACTGATAACTAAATGATGAATTTAGCATTTCAGGTAGGAGATCATGTTTTCTTGAAGGTATCTCCATGGAAGGGTGTTATAAATTTTTGTAAGAAGGGAAAAATAAGTCCCATGTACATTAGACCTTTCAAATTTAGATAATGAATTGGGGTTATAGCTTACCGTTTGGCAATGCTGCCAAGTCTCAGAAATTTCACAATGTGTTCCACGTATCACTGTTGAGAAAATAAATGCCTGACCCAATGCATGTACTCACCCAAGAGGAATTAGAACTGGAACTCGATCTGTCTTATTACGAAGAGCCCGTCTTGATTCTTGATACCAGAGAACAATTACTGAGAAACCAGATGACTCTTCTGGTAAAAGTCCTATAAAGAATCTATAAGATAGAAGAGACAACGTGGGAACCTGAGAAACTTATAATGAAGAACCACTCGAATCTTATTATGTGGTAGTATTATAGAAATTTAAAGGATGAAATTATTTGAAGGAGGGGAGAATTTAACACCCCAATCTTCCAAAATACGTTTTCCTTTGAATATTTCAATAGCTTGCATTGTACGCAACTTCGTGATTCTAACACACTACGGCCATTCAAAGTAGCTGTTATGAATAGTAATACCCACTTTTTGTGATTTTATAAATTTTATCTTTCAAAATGGACTTCATCTTTGGATTCAGAATATCGAAATTATCTTAGGGTGAAGTTTTGATATTTTTCTAAAAATATTCAATTTTTGATGGATAGTGAAAAATACTATATTTTAATTAAAAAATTTTTTTAAATCAAAATAATTTATAGTTCTAAATTATACTATTGAGTGGTTTTTAAGTATAATTAGATTGTATTTTTACTATTTAATCCAATGTTTTCCATTAGATGTAACTTCACATTTCAATTGGACATAAGCAAGTATCAATCTTTTGATAGTTATTATTTCTTAAAAACAATCTTTTGTTTTGAAAATGAGAATTAATTTTAAATTAATTTCTTATACTGATGTGTTTTTAATTTATAAAAATTTATTCCCTATTTAGAATCAGGAGGTAAATTTTTTTAAATATGTATCTTATATTTTTAGACATTTTGAATAATTACATCGGTAAATATTTTATTTACCTTGGTTAAAGGGTAAATCCTGTAAATATTGGTTAAACGACAATATTATAATAATATTAAATTACTGTAACACATGTTACAACCCGATTTTATGATACAAGTACGACCCTGGGAATCCTCGGGTCGATTTTGGGACCCCATGGAGCCACTTGTAAGTGATAAAGACAATTTATATTAATTAAGTTGAAGTAAATACAAAAATGACATAAGCATATATCACTGTAGTAAAAAAAATTTACATAAGGTTATATATGTTATCACTTCAAATATAAATATTCATTAGAAAGATAAAAATATTTCCTAAATAATGGTGTTTTATTTATAATTTTTATACATTTAATAATTATATTTATTTATGACACAATGATGATGGAACATTTTCCTTATTAATAAAAGAATCAAATAAATGGTATTATAAATGTTAAAATAAATATAATTTCAATGTTTTGATGCCATACACGAGTTTTATAGGTTAATATGAAATTTTAGGGTTGGATAAATGAATTTTTTTTCTATGTAATAATGCTATTATAAATTTAGCAAATACAAAATACCCAATAGTGTCAAAATTGACATAAAAGAGTTTTTAAAACAAATATTATATTATTAATTGATATTTTATTTCTAAAAACAAAGGATCAGTCAAAATACTTATATAATTATATGTGTATCATTAATGAACCACATGGGGTTATCTTGGAAGTTTATTGTAAATTTATTAACCATATAATATAAAAATACAAAGAGACATAGTTAATGTCAAACTATTTAACTAAGAGTTAAATCTAAAAGAAAAAGTTATTATAGTGACCCAAACCTGTCTAAAACCTATTGGATGAGTGTTTGTCGACCCATACCCACATCATAATTTAAATAATTTATTTTTGATCCTTTATAAATTGAAAAGGATTTTATTATTCAATAATATTTCTAGCTTTTCCTAAGGTGGCCCTCACCCCTCTTATAAAAGGGAAATTCCCCTTATCTCTATTTTACACCTTCAAAGCCATTTGGCTCGGACAACCCCTTCCCAAATACCCTCTAAACAGTCCTCCCTTCACCCTAGAGGACTTCCTTTAGTCATAAATCAATATTAAGAATCCCTTTGGATCAAATCAAAAGGAAGAACCTGAAGACGAGGTAAATATTTAATCACCTCTTTCAAGTTCATTTCTTCTTCCACTTCCTCTTTCTTTGTTGTTTCCATTATAAAATAATAACTCTATAATATTCTATATACTGTGATGTTATTATAAATATGGTACAACCATATACATTATTCTATCCATCCTTTGAATGACATGTCAGCGTACGTGCATACGTACGGCTTACTGTCTCCACGTCATGGTGTAATTCTTATTCAATGTATTATTATTTGGATGGATAAACTAATGATGAGTAATTTATGTAAATAATAAATATAACATGATAATGATTATGTATATATGATATACCATCCAATTATATATTATTTCAAGATCCACAAAATGATATTGTCGCTCGTGCGTACGTACGGATTACTGTCTCTACGAACACGATGAGATTCATTCTCCATCGTATCCATTCAAGACTAATTTTATTTAGATGATTAAAAATAATTGTTAAAGAATTTATATCATTCTATATATGAATAAGATACATCCTATCCATAACAAACATTATATATGTAACAAAGAATATAGAAGAAAATGAATCAGCTGACACCTGAAATGACTATAATACTAAAATATGATTCACAATGCAATATTAAAAGATCATATATGATATCATATTAATGTATATGATTCATGTATAATTTAATAACAATTATTTAACCATTATACAAAATTTTAACCTACCCTCGGCCATGGAATAGTACAAGGTAAGGGTTAATTTCACAATCTCTTTATTATCCGGGTATGTTTTGATGTAAGTATCTACTGGGACCTCTTTATCATCCACATACATGTTTCTTAAAAATGTATTTCAAAACAATATTACTATTTTATAGATTATGGGTTAAAGTAATATATATCCTTGTTTTAATTTTATATGATGTTTATAAATGAATCTTTCTGTCGTTTTCCAAACAAAGTCCTTTATAACCTTTTGAAAAAAAAAGTTAAGGTAAGAATGTCTTTTTTTAACTTATACAACGGGTGAACCTATTTTCTGCCATTATGACATCATCAAAGCTTCCCTTACAATATTATAAGAATATTTTCAAAAATTAATGTTTTATTTTATAATTACATTAATTTTATATGATTTCAAAATAGAATGAGATATTTCTCTAAAAAAGGTTTTGACTTCATCTATGTCAACTTCTTTGATGGATTTTAATCTTATTTGAAGTTGATGTATTATGATAAAAAACATCCACATTATATTGAATGTTTTGTAATATGTTTGACTATGGATGTGTTATTTTTTACACCATTCATGTTTTATGGATAAATTATTCACATTTCGTAATCTATTTTTAATACAAATTTTTATGTTATGTTAAAAACTTTTCATATGAAGAATGCATTGAACTTAGTGTGTAATGGGTCGAGTCCACTATAGCTGCTCGATGCATCGGTAGGTCTCATGAGACAAACTAGTGCCTTGGGATAAGGCCTTGAAAAAATATTATTTGTAGTTTTGGCACAAGGAATTGAATATGTTGTTATGAAAGTCTAGCATTATGCATTCCATCATTATGAAAGAGGCTATTGATATTTCATGTGATTATACGACTAGTAGAATATCCATGTGAATAAGTAAATGGAATTATTTGATTTTATCTTTTCCATATTATTCTGAAGTTCCAGTTTAAAAGTCTTTTTTTAGTCTTATACATTTACTTAAAGGTTTTTTCTTATTTATGAATGTTTCCGCTATATTGTTATCCTTACTGAGCATCTGAGATCATCCCTTTCTATGTTTTATATTCTCAGGATGCGAAGAAGTATATTATAAATGACCCACAGGGAGTTTGTGGGATATTAGTGTTGTCTATGGAAACAATGGTGTTGTAGTTTTCCATTTTATGATGTAATTAAAACCTTATGAATTTATCTAGTACATCCAATACTACTAAACTAATCAGTGTTACAAGACTTGATCTTTTGTGATCATGCCAATGATACATAATAATGCACCGACTCTGGGTAACAAGGGTCAGGGCGGTACATGATACCATTTTTTTGGAAATCCAAAGGGATTTTCACAATTAATACATGATTAGTATTAACCAAGATCCTAAAATATGCATGGAATGGAGGGTGTCACATAGTTTATGAAACCATGCTCCCATTAACCCATGATCATCTCTGTTGTCTATAAAAAATTTAAGAGATGATTTGTATAATGCAGGAATGGTATCCCAAACCTTATGTATGATATGAAATGGGGGAACCTTTAAAAAAATTCCACATTATTGGCATACAGTGAGGAAAACTGGGTGAAAAAAACATGAAAAACATTAAAATTGGTGAATTTACAATTTCTCTAATAGTTTATTGTAAAATTCCGCACTCGTTTCTCAATACCATTCATGTAGTAGATCCCTCCAACATGTGCATATATTATTACTCTTAGAATTAATGGTGAAATATTCTCAATAAGAACATGGAATCAGCCGCCATTTTTCATGATGTAAAAATAAGGGTAAATCTATAATTCCTAATTCTTTTCTCGGTATATCTTATATTACTGAATAAAATTTCAATGTGAGCTAACATGCCCTATTTTCCAAGTATTCTATATTATTTTTCATTATATTGATCTGAATAATATCAAATTTTAATGAAGGATTAAGTAAGTGGCATAAGCATGAGGTAGGAGGTATATGGATTTTCACTCAAGGTATCATTATTTTATAAAATATTTCATTGTGAGACTCACTGGGTTATCCATGCGTCATCCCTTAGATGTTATATTTATTTTTTGGAACATATTTCCATAAATTAAATAGACATTGTGTATTCATTTTCATTATTATTGGTTTTTCACCTAAACGCAAACAACTCCTTTGGGATTGTTGGTTATATTCTTAGGACCTATGTTTCAACTAGAAAATAAAATCATATCTTTTTGTGTTTTGTTTTAGTAATTGTTTAAAATAATATTCATAGTATTTAATAAAATTTGAGGTTTATTTGACTAGATCTAATTTAAGATATTTATAAATTGAATTAAATGATCTTTTATAAATATCATGGAGTATTTTTCTTAATTCTGCCTAATAAGAAAAATCTATAATTTAATAAAAGTGAAAATTAGAGTTATTTGAAATGATAAATTTCATTGACCTTCCCATGGCCTTCATAATTAAATATAAATGGAATCATCTAAATTTTATACATGAATTGTGATATGGAATTATTACGTACATGGAATTATTCATACGAGAACTATGATACAATAATCTTATTAATAAGGCCTGTGATATTCCTTTTAGCATGTATGGTGTCGAATGTTATGGATAGTTTATTGGGCCCATTATAATTGATTACTTAATATATGTGTTATCCTCCAAAAATTTTGTGACTGAAAATGGTAAAATGAATTGTTATGCATTGATAGAACCATGGATTCCAATATTATAATGCCTTGGGTGGGATAATAAGTCAAATGGGACGCACTTCACCTTGAGTGACACTCGGTCCCTCTTAACGGAACACCATGGTTAAAGAGTTATAGGGGATGTGGGTTCACCGTACACATGATTATTATAGAGAGGACTTGATTATGGTTATTGGAAAATATGTTTCACACCACCTTTGGTTAGGATGTTGGATAAGACACATCACATCATTTGGCGTTTTTTGATATGGAACTTCACACATGTGGTTAAGATTTTGGACATGACTCTTTACATCATTGATTGTAATTTCTTAAAAAGGGTGATCCATATCCCCTATAGAGATTATTGAGATTATAACCATATTTAAACAATGCGAATTTTATTTTTCATATTATTATTATTATATGGATTCCTTGGTCGTATGACTCGAGTCCTCACCGGTACATGTATATCTCTGCATATATATGTTCACATATTTGTATGTATAAGAATTATGTCATTTTCATAGATATTAATTCATTGTCTTAAGCTTGTATCAACGGTAAGGTTTTCCTTGGAAGAAATCAATTCTGAATTGATAATATTTATTTACTTAGTTCCTTGTTTGTTATACTTGTACACTGTGATATTTTATATTTATTGACTAAATTGTATTAGAAACCAAATGTGGCGGGCTAATGGATTTTATCACACCATGCGTGGGATACCATTCGATACCTTGAGAGATCTCATGTTTACAAAAGTAATTTTATAGTTTATCTTTTTTACTGTTATTCATTTTGTGTGGTTACCCCTGGACATGGGATCTTTGGAGCAGAGGATTATTGTATTGGTGAAGATTCCCATGGAGATAAGCTTTGGAATATAGTTCTTTTTTATATGCATGTATTAAGTTCCTACTTCCATGTATTCATATTTTACTTTTGTATTTATGTGAAATCATTATCTATATGAGAGTAATTATATGTTTTTCCTTTTATTATTGTAGGGATAATTTATTTTCTCTTCCTTTCATTTATATTGCTTCCACTATCCATTTATTTATTATTTACTCATATATTACATGTATCATAAGGTTATAATAAACCCACAATACCCCCACTACTATTTGACACCTTCAAGTGTATGTGGAGGTATACTTGAGGCCATGTGGAGAACTGGATTGGGGAATCATTTTAGTGGCTCTGAGGGCAGGCCTTACTAACTCAAATACGAGCCATATTTTCCATTGTCTTACTATTTTTCACTCATATCCAAGAGACAATAAATGTTTCATCACATACTAAATAACCCATAAATGGGATTAACCATCCCATATATGAGAGAATGACTATATTTCTAGGGATGAGTCTATTGTTCATGATTTTTATTAATACAATTAATTGTAATTTCATATTGAGTGATTGATGTACATTCTACTGCTTACTTATTTAAGATATTTTCAATATTTTACCCATATCCTGGTATTTTAGGGGTTTTTTTTATATGAATCATTATATGCACATAGATATTTTCATGAAATGCATATTTTAAACAATTTATATTTCATTTCTTGACTACATGATATTTGTTGGTTGGGCCTTATGTTATTTAGCATCATAGTTATCTATGTACTGTGTTTAGGTAAATATTTAGCATGATTATATATACAAAATTTCCTAAAATAAATTACTATTTTCACCCTTATTCATTTCATCTTGATATCAAGTGTTGTTATAATTAATAAAAAATGGGTTTTTAAGTGTCTACATCAACCTAAACGGTTTTTTCTTATTCAGGATGATGGAGGATCCTTAATTAACCAACTATGACAAGTTTTATCCTTGGACTATTGGTTAAATAGTATGAAAAATTAATGTTTCTAATTAAATGGGTGTTAAAATTAATTTAGTAAGTGTATGGGTCATGCTATATTTGGATTGGGGCCCATAAAATCAAACCATCCCATATAGACTTTTTATGCATTAAGAGTGAAGGTAAAAACCTTGTTGAAGTAACGTGAGTTCCCATTGTATCTTTTACAGTAAAGTACCTTTATAATTGAGTAATGGTAAACCATGTAACTATAACATTGTATAAATATAAATGCTGTTAAAATATGACTCATAAAAGGATATATTTTCTTATGGATCATAGACTTGACTTGACCCGAGTAGGTCATTCATGGTGTTTTTAGCTTGAGAGATAAGCTAGACAAGAACCAGGTATATCAAACTTGATATTATATTCTTATATGATGAACCCATTAAGGGTGTAAGTAAACATTAAAAATTAACTTCTATTGGGTTTCATTTGGATGGAAATGTGTTAGAATGATGGGACCCCCATATTTTGTCATTATTTTATTGTACATAGTTCTTAACCCTATTGGGGTATACTCATGCTATATAGAGATTGTAATTTAATGTTTGTGAATCCCCTTATATGATGTTATTTATAAATTCACAGTTAAAAATTACTAAAAAGTCATTTAAAATAATATAGATCTTTTTGTTTTCAATTGGCGTTTATTATTGTTATGAAAGGAATTAGTTAATTAGAATTCCAATCTCAACCTAATGGGTTATTTACCCAATAGTGTGGAATTGAGATTTTCTATATTTATTACTAATTGTGAGAAAATTGTGTATGAATAAAGGTTTAAAAGGAAATTATGAGATTATTTTTAAAGTATATGATAGGATTTCATCTAAATAAATAAATCTCAAAAAGAAGTTCTGATAAAACATTCTTATATTACATTGTAGAATCAATTAAATAAATTACCCAATATTGTTGTTCTTCATAGCTCGTACTTTTCATTTCCTAAATTTAGGAACTGTAAACATTTATAAAAAAATTTATAGATTAAAATTAGTGAAATAAAACATTTTAGTAGTGTTTTTAGATAAAAAGCTCATGTAAGGTTAGTTTGATGTTTTTTAGAGTTTCCTTGGTGGGGAATATGAACATTACCCGTAGATCTCATTATCCTTTCCAGTATATTGATCTATATTTTTAGAAATTAATCCTATTAACCATTTAATATATTAAAATTATTGTAGAGTTGATTCTTCTTGGAGAGGGATGACCAGTTTTGGTTGTTCTTTAGAACTTTTGAGCATTGTTGGATGATTGATTTTAGTTTTGGGAACTAGAAGTTCCTTTCTTTCACCATCTATCTTAATATAGTATTCTTATTTATAGGACGACACAATGGTTGGATGGGTGTTCATGTGATAAATTTATCCTTGTTATGGATATGACTATCATATAATGCTTGGACTCAGTGGGCTGGACATTAATAAGGTTTGGGAAAATATCATATCATAATGTGACCCTTCTTTATATTTACTGATGGATGCCTCAAGTGGTCATCAGCCAAATTAATATTCATATGGGATATATGACATTGGGTATACTCCTATTCTGTGGGACATAAAATAATGGTATTCATAGGCCTGATAAGCCTATGGATAGTATTAATGGGTTGGCCACTACAATGGTGAAATATAATAGTAGTACATTTTGACAAATGTGGTACCCATCAAGTCATAAAGAGGTCCAACAAACTGTATGTGATTGAGAGAATAGTTAATTCTATGAACTGTCACGCTATATTTGGGGTCTTTTATAGATTATGATGACTTGTATGAATAGAAAATTTTGAGTTATCCTAGTGCTTGATAATGATATTGTAAAAGGGTTGGATTTTTAACAATACAGAATATTTTAGTTTTGGTTTCCATACCTGATGCTAATGACTTGCATGATCACCACTCAAAATTGTCTCACACATGCATCAGGATAAAATATGATATAGAATGATTTTAATTAGTTTTATTCTCTATTTCCAAATTTCATCTTGGTAAAATCTTCTTGAAATGAAATATAAGCCATTTTTTGTAGTGGATTTAAAATTTTACAGGGGATGATTTTCCCGTATTAATAAATGATGATTAATATTTTCTTAAGTTATGGAGACATATGTTAAACATGTTTTAACGTTTTCTTCCAATGTGAAGGATAAAAACTAAAAAATTCCATTTTGACATGGTCAGAAAATATTTTGGATGAAGCTGTGAGTCAGGATTGGGTTATGGTTGTAGGTTAAAATAATCATAGTTACCATAATGTGCCTAAGGTAAAAGTGTCATGACCAGTCCCTCAGGGCCCATTCCATTACTAACCCAGGCCCACCATCCATAGTCCAGGTCTTTGTGACTAGCACTGAAAAGGCGTATACACATAATGGAAGTAATTTCCTTTAAAACTGTACAAACACACAATCCACGGACATAACAAGATGCAAGCATGAAGTAAATTGTTTCCATAAAAATTGTACAGAAAGTAAAGGGGCTGAAATACAAGCTCGACTGAAAATTAAAAGTATATATGAAAAGATAAAATAGCTCATGGATCATCTACTGATGATCCAACAAGAAGGATAGGTATAGATCATCTCCAAAACACTCCATGTCAGCCTGTCTCTTCTGTGTACCACCTGGTCCTAGCTCCGTCAAGTCTCAGCCTAGTTGTTCATTGTCTGCACAAGATAGTATAAGTTGTGGGAAAATCCCATGAGGGGGTGAGTATAACAAAACTCATTAGGGACACCAAGACCCCCAAAGGTCTCCCAATGTTCCAGAAATTAAAAAACCACAAACCAAGACCACAATCAAAAAGCACTAAGCTCTCACCTACTTGAGTAAGCTCACGCTACTGGAACCAGTGTGTAATCATCAATTCTTCTCCCGAATGAGTCTCTAATCATAAGGATCGAGCCAAAAACTCCACCAGAATGTCTGAGCTCTGAATAAGTGACATAGAAATGAAAGAGTGACTTCTACCTATGTCTATAAGTACTACAACAAAGGTCTAGTAGACACAAATCGTACCTCAAATCCTCTCTGGAGTGTTGTGGTCATAGGTCTCAGCTACATGGAGATGAGCTCATCCATATACACCTGCTCCTTGTGGTCAGGGTGGACCACCTGGAGGTGGTGTATGTAGAACCCCAAACCATCATTCACCACCTACTGCATGCCCTACCCCTATGACGTTGTCCGACACCATGTGGACCTCATCACTAAAATCTTTGTATCTTTCTTGGCCATCCCTCAACCATCTACTAGCCTTCAGTGTGGCTGGTTGGGTCTTCGCAAGCCATGTGATCCTACCCATGGCACATGAAACACAGTTTTCTCCTCTGCTGGCCTGCACTACCTTGTGAGCCTCTCACTTCCAACCCTACTTCCTAGGTTCATCCACTAGATGGTCTGTTCTGCTTGGAACTCAGTGTCATCCACCTACTAACAGACACCAAGGACACTTCTACATGTCACTCAGTGGTGTTTCTCATTGTCTGTGTTTTCTCTACAAGGAATCTCTCCATCAAGAGTGCTCTCTCTTGCACTCTTGAATGTTCCATGATGCTAAGAGATACCATCAAAGGCATGATCACCTGTCAGTGTCCCTGCTTGATGTTCGGGTCCTTAAAGAAAGGGTCTCACACCATGTCAGTGGTGTAGCGCGAGAGGTCAATGAACAACGCTGAGTATTGGGCCATGGTCAGGCTGATCTACTATAAGTATAGAAGATCATATATATGCACAGGGAATAGAGTCACAGAAACGAACTCTTCCCTAATGAGGCCCTTGAAATAAGCCAAGTTGAGGTTTGCCTAGTCATTTATCTGGATCGTTAGGATTTATCATCTCCCTACTGGTCCCTGGAAAAGACTGGTAGCTTGGATCCCCATCTTATTGGCCGGTGTCCCAACAAGGGGAAAAACTATGGCCACATCCTTCACCCAGTCCTCAGCCACCTATAGATCCATCTCACCTTGGAACCTCAGAGGCCTCTTCCGCTAGAACTCATGCAACCCGCTCAGTTGGAATGCACCATCAGCTGGTGGGGGTGGTGGTAATGGCTACTTAATGGGTAGTGGTGCTTCCAGTACACCATTCGATGGTACTGTCACTATAATAGGGCCTTGTACCAAATCCTCATCACTCGGTTGGCTGCCATCGAGTACTCTCATAGGAATCATGGATGGCTATCTACGTGGTGTAATCATGAAAAGAAACAGGTCTGCCACTGCCTCTAATTTATACCTAGAGAGCTAAATCAAAGTGATCAAAAATAAAACACTCCCAAAAGATATGCAATCATTATTTTCATACCCCAAGTCAGAAATCGGAATTCAGGGTCCTGGTGTATGGACACGTCATCCACCGCACCAGTATTGGACTCACTGAATTTAAAACCACACTCAAAAAAACGTAACACTATTGCTCTATTAAATTATTAGATTACTAGTTACTCAGTAGAAATAACTACTATGATACCAATTTTTCATAAACCATCGCCTAAGGCTCATGTCGTGACTACCCCAAGCCCACTTTCCATATTCCAGGGGTTGACAACTAGCACTGAAATGGCACATCACCTTAATGAGAAGGTATTGCATTTAAACCTATAAAACCAAACAAACCAAGAACACAACAAGAAGAAACCATGAATTAAATGTTGTAGTAAAAAGTGTTCTGAAAGTAAATGGGTAAGAATACATGCCCAACTAAAAAGTAAAAGTATAACTAATAATTGAACATTTCTATTGGATAATCCACCGAGGATCCTACCTAAAGTGTAGGTACATATCGTCTCCACAGTACTCCATGTCAGCCAGTCTCCTCCATGTACCACCTGGTCCAGGCTACCTCAAGTCTTAGCATATCTGCTCATTGTTTGCACAAGACACGCCATGGTGTGAGTGAAGCCCATGCTGGTATGAGTATAACAATATTCAATAGAGACCCTGAGACCCCCGATGGTGTCCCATAGTTCCACAAAAGAAAAACCACAAATCAAAAACTCAATCACAAGGCATTAATCAATAGTCATCTCACACCTGGTATACAAATAAATGATCAAGAACATCAATGATTAGACTTAGGATATATCGTCATATTCAATTTAAATGTCCCAAAAATGTACCACAAAATATTTTTTCTATTATCAATCCACTCTTGGACGTAAGTCATTATTACATGATAGACCACATTATGGTGGGTCCTCAATGGGTCATGTTACTATTGATCCCCAAAGGGTAACTATATTTATGATCCACACAGGGTCGCTAGAATGTTGATCCGCACTGAGTCACTGGAATGTTGATCCACACAGGGTCTCTAGAATGCAGATCCACACAGAGTCTCTTGAATATTGAACCACATAGGGTCTCTATGAAGCTGAACAACATAGTTTCGTAATGATTCTAATAAAAACATGGTCTCTAGAACAGAGTTATGGATTATTAGTTGTATAGTTTTATCTTCCCACTCTGTAGTTTCTGATACTGACCCGCATTGGTCGCGCTTCTTCTTTTTTCATAGTCATCCACTAGATTCCCCCTTATAACATGGTTGATTCTAGGGGAACCACTCTTTAGGACATCGGTCGAATTACAACCGGTTCAATGTCCCAAAAAAATATACCCAAGGTACAGAACTGTCATAGGGATCCTATTGTGAAAAACGGCGTGTCATTCGAACACCCGGTCTGTGAGATATGGGCACATGTGTAAAAAGGCCCTAGTTGGATTCAGGTCTAATCTAGACGAGGTACCACAAAATAATCCATCGATACTCACATAGTGTATCTCCAATTGACCGCCTTGTCACAAGGGTCTTTATGCCATAAACGGCGCATCAATCAGACGCCCGGTCTGTTAGTTACATCTCATTCCGTGAAATAGGGGTGATCGCACCTTGGTCCGGCTCGGATCGGTCGGGCCCGCCAAAATATACCATATAGATCACATCCAAAAAAGGGGTCCCAATTCCACTTATGTCATATTATCCGGACACCTTGGTAGTCAGTTACGAGGGTTTATTTATTCAGGTCACGGTTGGGTCTCAGCCCGGCCCGACTCTGTCAAACAGATCTCACGCAATGGGTCATGGGGCCTACCAGACCCCGGCCGGGTCAGGCCCATTATGGGTCAGCCCGTTTCATCTGGGTCCCGTATGTCGGGGTCAGCCCGTTGGTTTCAGGCCCAGGTCACTGTTGGCCCAGCCCATCGGGTGGGGTTTGGCTCACCCACACTGGCCCGTTGGGCCGCAGGTCCAGTCTGCTTGGCCGTACGACGTCCATCATGGTCTAATAGAAGGTGGACCATTTTCTTCCATTGGCCCTGTGGTTGTTTCACCCAGTAGGTGGGTCCCAGCCCCACAACATGAAATAGAAGGCTGTTTGGCCATCTGGCTTCTGCCAACGCGGTGCGGCACGGGGTCATGATGCCCCTTCCTACCGCAGCCTACTAGCCACAGCTACTATCTTAGGTGGTGCCTGCAAGCGTTGCCCTTTCCTGTGTAGCCAACTTGGGTGAGCTGCCATCAGCCACCGTGGTGCACTGCCGTGTGCTGTCTTCCACCACCTGTGGCAAGTTGCTGCGAGTCTCCTCTGATCACCACCGGCCGCCACCGACATGGTGTGCCGAAATATTCTTTTTCGGGTCACCATAACTGCTCTTATATCTGTTCATGGTGTCAATTTCACCTACGACTCTCCCGCGATATTTCCATTATAGCATGACCTACTATTTCGTGTTGTCTTCTATCTAAGGAAATTGCCCCTAAAGAACAGAGCATGATTGATGCGGAAGAGTATCTGAGAATTTTTTTTGGACCACACCCTCTACGTTAATTTGATAGAAAGTGGGAGAGGATTTAATTCCTCAAATAAATCATCAAAGTAAAACCCTACCTGGAAGAGGAGGTTCTGATGATGATTGACGGAACCTCCTTCTTTGTTGTTGCTGGTTCATGATTCAGTGGTGCTAATCACCTTTTGTTGAATCTAGTATCATCCTCTAAGTGGTTGGGGTCATGGTACTTTTCCATAGCTTCATCTCTTAGTTAATCTTTTCCAACACTCCACCACGAGCTCCATATAAATAGGATAGGGGAGGGTGAGTAACGAATGTGGAATTAATGGTCTTCATTTAAGTAATTAAACTTCCAAATTACAAAGTTGTGGTTACAAGAATAAAGGGGAGTGAAGCCATTTGATGGCTTGATGTGTTGTTGGTCCTACAACCACCCCTCATCCACTAGAGAAAAACAAAAGAAATAACATAACATGTTACTTTATTAATCTTTCAAAAGTCCGAAAAATTATCTTTTTCTCCTAACCTACTATGGTCGAAGTGGAGCCTCCCTTTAGGGATTCCTGGCGCTTTAGATTCAATGGTTCCCCCAAATTTGTAATCTGAGAACCTGTTAAAAAGATAGAAAACTACACCCATGCGTTTACAGAATGTACCTCAAAAATAGTTCCAAAATTATTTTCGGGCACACCGGGCCTCGGAATCACACACCGTCAATTTTCCCAGACTCATAATATTTTAGTAAAATTTAATAAAACATTACATAGAAAATCTGAGTCATCAAAAATTAGATCAAGCGCTTATGTAATATTTCTTCTATTAATCTAAATCTACTTAATATGGTTACCTTGAGTTTTCATTTAGTCAATGTAGGATGAATTAATTGAGTCATGATTGATGAATCTACTATGGGTTGGTTATGAACCTAGAATGGTGTGTTAGAAGATCATGTAATGCCATAGGAAGTAAGGAATAGTGGTTAGTAAATGAATATGCATATGAAGGTACAATATTTCTCTTCTAAAAGAATCCTTCCACTAGTTGTTCAACTATTCTTCTTATTAATAATTGGATATGACTGGTTTCAACCATTTTTGGATCTTCATCATGGATATGATGAGTGTATCATGTCTTATTGGACAATCATTTATAGCATCATAGAGTAATCTAGTCATAGTGGTGATCATTCCCTCTATATTTACATCATCTAGGGTTCATTGATAGTGTTCTGATTATACACTGAGCTAATGAATTGAATTAATTTAATTTTTTATCAATTAATAAACTCATGGGAGTTTCACTCTATATTATGGTTAAATATTAAGGTATGTATTTTCATGAGAGATAATGAGATCCCTATTTTAGAAGGCCCTAGAGGAAATAATGGACCCCATAAAATTCATTAACATGACTATCATGTGATATACCATGTATGTGATCAGTATTGTTTGATACATAGAAATATTTCCTATTTACTGATGTTTCAATTATAAACTCTTGATTATGGACTACCTTGGATGAGCAATTTATACTCCTAATGTTGATTCGATGGTGACCTCAGAATTACAGTCGGGCTCTTTTGATATAGATAGAGTATGATGAATCGTGGGTACTGGATCAGATATAAAATGAATTTCGGGATACTGATGGAAAAATATAAATGATCATTTTGGATAAAAAACATTAGTAAAATCTGGTTTCATTCATTGGAGAACATTCTCAATGTAATCTTATATTTGCTTCTATTAATGGCATCCAAATCAGGACGAATGTGTTCAGTTATGATATAACGATAGAAAGCTTGATGTACATGAATATTACATTACTTTTGCAGAATACTTAATACATGAAAAAAAAACAGATTCCCAAAGACCATGTTAGTTTAGTGTCTTTGAAAACTTAGAACATAATCTTCTAATCATGGTGAAATATCTTCAACATATCCCATAAAGATATTACCCTTTTTTTCTTACCTAAAACCTTTCTTTATATCCCGGGGAAAAGAAAACATAAAAGCGGTTAGCTCAAATGCCCAGTAAGGGTAAAAATGGAGAACTTAAAAACAATTCATAAACATTTGAACGTAAAAAACACGAACATCAAACATAAAAATCATGGGCAATGACATAAATCTTGGCAGAAAATAAGGCATAGATCCTAAAGAATCATCAATCATGATAAAATAACATGGGAATAAAACATGGAATTGTTTCCAACCATAATTCACATGATATGATTTATATAGTATCCAAGGAATTGATTCCAAGACCATCATAGTGGACAAAGCCCATTACTAAACTGGGTTTACTTGACATTCCAACCCTGTATTACTGAACCAGATTCACTAACCAATCCAGCCATGTCTATATCATGATATATAAATCATTACCAAATTAATTGGAGGGAGATATAGGTCCCACCTATCTCATAATGAAATCATTCTTACATGTACCATAAAATAAACATAAATCATTCATCATAACCCAAAGAATAAAATGGGTTTCATAAACATCATCCCATCATAACATAATCCATATAAAACAAATGGATATCATTTCATCATAAGAAAAATCAAACCATGTAAATAATAGGGACATTATTCTTGAAACATAACAATATTAAATATTGTCGTCATATATGAAAAATAGTTTTAATAAAACACCTGAAAATAATTCTTGAGAAAAATATCCATTATTCTTCCAAATCATTTTCTTTTCTCAAAATTACATACAATTTAAAAGAAATGAGGTTTTTTGAAAATAATACTGAAATCTTGTAGAGTACGCTTTATGTAAATAAAGCGTTATGAAATCGTAAAAATCCGTTCACGCCGTATAAGATAAAAAAGTATTCTCCTCATACTTTTAAAGGAAAAATCAAAAATTACCACGTATGGTAAAAAAATAGATTCCTTCCATAAAACAAAGTAAAAGTCAAAAGGGGTAAACATGACTTTTAAAATACATGGACGAATATTAAACACTTCATCAAACATTTTTATGGACATGGATGAAAAATATAACCCTAGTAAATACTTATGTATAAGAAATCCCATATAAAATTTAGATTGCCAAATTATCCCTTACCTTATGTCCAATTTCATCCGTATGTGTCCGAGACTCCTATATAGTGGGTTTAAACATATTGTTAACTTTTAACAGAACCATAATAAAATTTATGATATCATATATGATTCACTTACGTCTTTATATTACCTGTTCATTTTTTAATTCCAAGTTAAAGCAACGTTTTGGGTAAAATTGATTCATTTATCGTTTGTGTTTTCACTTTTAATTATTCATATGATTACATAGATCATGATTAATTACTTCCAGAATATAAAACATTATTTATATATATTATATATTCATAATATAAATACATATAATTGATCGATAAATGGAATGAAATACACCGTTCATGGAGACGGTAGGGCGTACGTACGCATTAATGTTGTTTTCATTTCCTTATTTAATTGACTAGAAGTATGTAGATGAAATATATATATATATATATAAAGTAGAAATATTATGTCATATATTTAATTATTATTAATTATATTTTCATTATAATCATTCTTTAATGGTTAACATGGAGAATGAATCTCATCTTGTCGTGGTGACGGTAATCCGTACGTACGCCCGAGTGATGATATTATTCCCATAATTATTTGAATGGAATTCGAGTGGATGATATAATATCTCAAATTTAGTATCATGTTATAATAATCATATATAGTTATTATTTCCACCTTTATACCCATCCAAGTAAGGTGGTGTTGGAAAATCATATTACACCACGGCGTGGAGAAGGTAAGTCATACATACGGATGGGCAATGATTTCATTTTTTGTGGGATGGATAGAAGGTGAAATATGGTTGTTTCATATTTATAATAATGTATCAGTATATGAGTGATACTTATGTTATTACTTTATAATTAAACATATAATGAATATGATGTATAAGAAGAAATAAATTTGAAACAATAGGTAAAGGATATTACCTCTTCCTCAACGCTCCTCTTCTAAACCTCCTTTTAGGGCACTAAATTTGGACATTGAAGAAGAACAGGACCACTAGTATTTTTCAATAAAAGTGGAGAAGAGAAATGGATAGGTTATGGCCGATAGTTAATGCTCAAAATGTTTTGAAGAGGAGAGGGAGGAGGTTCCCTTTTACAAGGGAGGAGAGGGGCACTTTTGGAAACTTCCAAAGTATTAATTTATAATAAACATAAAACCCACATAAAAACCTCAACAAATTACTCAATTCTAATATTAGATGAGATAGGGTTTTAATCTCATCAACCATTAAAATTTAGACATGTTGGTAATTTATTGTAAACCTTATCAACTTGATTTATACTTATTTAATCCATTTAATTTTATTTGTGGTAATAATATAAATTTTTTTAAAGGATTATAAATAATTACTTATGTGTTGTGAATTGTCCATAATTGGATACTATGACATTTTAGACCATATAAATTTTAATTTATAATTTTTAAATATTTTTGAGATTTTAACACAATTTAATAATATGTTATTTTTATAAAATAATAATACTGTCAATTTTGACACTATTCATCTATTTGAATTTAAATAAAATCCACATAGAGGATATATTCGGAAAAAAATATTTAATAGATTCATAACATTTCATATTTTTATAGAAAATTCGTGATTCACATTAAATAGTTCATATAATAATTATTTTAATATTTTCAAAAACATTTATTTTTTATTTCAACCAATAAATTAATTTCTACATCAATATTGTGTTATCATTAATGATAAATATTTAATCCCTAAAAATTATAAATAAATTCAAATATTGTATATAATTGTATTATCTTTTAGGAGACTATTTAGTTTCAATGTTTTATGATGTTTATCACAAAATTAAAATTATTACACTTATAAGATATAAGAGAGAGACATGTTGTCACTTTCTTTGGTTTTAATAATAATTACATCATTTTCATGGTCAAAAGTCCAGGAAATGAATCTATTATTACCCTTAGGTGATTTGGGTCAAATTTTATTCATCCAGTATAATTTTTTCATTTTTTAGGGAAATTTTATTATATTATTGTTACCCTTAATTGCATTATTTACCTTTAACTCTGGTAAATAATATTTACACTAGTTACTATTCATAATGCCCAAAAATAAAAAGTAGAATATTAACATAATTTGTACCAATTTATTGAAAATATAGAATCCATTTCTCTAAATTCGAGACACAGAAGATGTGGTAATTAATTTAAAATTAATCTTGTTGTCGAAAAAACGGGTTTTTATTATAACATTGAAAAAGATTGAAATGTTTCTTACTATGAAATAAATGTAAAATTAGTGATAATGACATACATTATATTAAATGGTCAAAATATATTATATTTATATACTTTAAAAACATTCAATAGTATAATTTAACCATATAATGTATCTTCATGAAAAAAGTTGTTTTTAATTAAAATTTAGCATATTATTACTATTCATCACAATATAAACGTCATCAGAAAAAATCAAAACATTATCCAATGTAAATTTTTATGTTCTCATTCACAATAAGAAGTTTATTTCCTAAAATTTAACTTATAAACTTGTTATAAATTAGATTTAAAATGGGTGCACCATCAAAATGCGGCAAAACTGTATTTTTTGAAAAATATTTATTTTACCCGAAAAAATTATTTTGTTCTCATACCATGATATAGAAAATGTGTAAGATTAATGATAATGTTATAAAATTAAAAATTTATTCAATAATATTCCTAACATCTAGTTCATAATAATCTAATAATAATATCTCGTTTAGTGAAACTCGGTATTGCGTACAACACACGCTATCGAGGAAGGTCGCTCTTGCGTGCAACACAATCCAAGAATAGTATGGCGTATACTACAAGCTAATACAGTGTTGCATATAGCACTATCTAATATTGAAGTAGCTTAAAACCCAAGACATCAATGAAATTAAAAAGAACAATTCTCATAAAATCTCGAGGTGTTACATTCTACCCCCCTTAAAATTAATTTCGCCCTTGAAATTCGTCGGGGTTATAAATCATTTACTACATGAACATTTATTTCATAAAAACCCACATTGTAAAATGGAATACTAAAACATAATATAAAAAAGTAAAGTATGAAACGTAACGGTTAACCAAATTAACTCATCACTGGGTTTCCATATAGGAGAACATAAGTGAAATCATGGATATAGAAGAGAAATATAACCATCAAGTTCTGATGGATAGTGGTAGAGAACATGGCTTTGAAAACTCCAACAATCACAATGCCATAAATATTTGATGATCTATTGTACCATCTGATTCATCGGATATGAGGGTACTAGGACAAAATTTTTGGTTTTCAAGATCATTTCCGTAAAGTTCATGAATTTTTTCATAAGGATAAATACTCACTTGATTTCAGTGTAATATCATCATTGGTCATTACATGAAAAATTTCCTCTTCATATCTTAAAGAAATGAATTTAAATTTTTCATTCATGAAGTATAAGCAGATCATGCGATAGAATGATAGATCCTTCCATCTGTTTTAAACATATGGTTAGAAAAAGTTATTAAATATATATAATTCCATATATGATGAGATTAATATTATATGGTTCCAAAAATGTACTTATACTTCATATATCATAATGGTTAATAAAATAAAACTAGTTTCCACTAACCAATGTCTTCTTGTTGGCCAGTGGTAGGTGATAAAGGCTTGTCGCACTTTGGTTGTGGGTTTGATTCCCGCAACCCTATCCAATGTGATGGGTTGTCTACCATCCTGCAGGTTGTCCATTTTCTAAAACTATACTATTATAACATTTTAGGAAAAAAAATTTGACTTAAACAATACTATCTGATGTCCAACTTAATCCATTCCAACCTTTAGTCTTATCAAAAATAATTTTGTCTAATCTCATAGTATAAATAAACTATTACTAGAAAGGACATCTACCAAGCATGTGAATGCCATAATTTATCCCCCATATATGATAAGATATATCTTATTGATTACATTCCAAACATGTGTATACCTTAATCATGTATTCTCCTAAAACATGAATTACAATAGAACCTTAGTGAAAACATGAATGCTGTCAAAAGTTAACTCTTTCCACATACTAAAATCCCAAAAATTCTATATACTCAAACCATGATATCACATTGTCCTTATATCAGTCATGAGATCATTAATAATATCAAACATATTATTTTATCCTTATCCCATCATTATGCGCATATCATCTGCTTTCTAAAAATAATTCAATCACATTTCTTGGTTACGAGTACCATACAATTATTGAAAACTAATACAAAGATATTAAAATATTCAATGATACTATAAATGATATTCCACAACACTATTTTGGAATCCCGTTACATAAACACTTAATCATTCCACCACATCGTTCTCATATTCAACCTCACCAATACTGATCGCATGTGACTTCCCTTTTTTTGTATCCTTAAGAGGATATTTATTTCAATCATCATTAACCCCTAGATTAGTGCATTGGTTAGCCTAATTCCACATTTCCTTGCACTTGAAGCATTTAAGTGTTTATGGAGGGTTCTATGTAGTCTTTTCTCTATTCACAACATTAGCTAAATTGTTTCCATTACTTTGACACTAAGCTTCTTGATGACATTATTTTACACACTTAAAAACATTTTCTAGTACCTTTTACACAATCTCCACCAAGATTCTTTCCACACATTGATCATAAAGAAACATTCATCTTCTTTTCACCAATGTTCTGTGATTTTTCCTTGAACTGCATCATTCATTTCTTGTCAAAACCATGAGATGGATATGTAACAACAACTTCCAGTTCTACATTTGTAAAGACTCGTAAAATTCAAGGGGAAGTTTTTCTTAAATTTCTTTCGGATTTTACAAAAACTGAGTTTCAGACGGAACTTGATTCCGAGGCCCGGTGTGCCTGGAATTTCTATCCGAAGATTAGCTCGGGTACGTTCAGTGAACGAACAAGAGGGCTTTTCTACCTTTTGAACCTGTACTCGGAATCGAATTCCGAGGGCAATGATGAATTCACAGTGCCGGTTTTTTCTTAGGAACACCTTTTTCGGAGTTGCGTTTTCACGGGAGGAGTTGTCAAAAATGTGTGGAAGATAAAATAAAAATTGAGTTACATTTTCTATTTTATTTTAAGTGGTTTATCCATTGAGTGGAAGTTGGGGTAACCACCCAACATCCCATGGGAGGTTATGAGAGTGGTGGGTCCACCAAGAACACCACCCCTTCATCTTCCCTAACCTCCCATAACCCTCCATTTTTTTAAGTAAAGTTGAGTTAATTAATTTAGGGAATTAATTCAACTTTTGAAATTCAAATGCTTAAGTTATGATAATAAAATAAGTGATGAACTTATTTTATTTTGTTTGGAATCTTGTTGTGTGAGTCCTTGGAGAAAAGTTGAGATTCTGAATATCTTCATCTTCTTCATCGAAGAACGCGAAGAATGCGAAGAACGCACCGATCTCCGATGAAGAATTCTGAATACTCGGAGGTCGACTACACGACGCCGTGTACTGCGATGTCAACGACCCTCTCCTTCCGTGACGTGCAATTCTGCAACGAACCTCCTTTCAAAATATGCTCGAGGTAGGGGGATTATTATTTCGTTCGTTCGAGATTACTTCTTCATTGGCTTATCGTCTATTTGGGGCCGCCTGTTATCGCAATAATGAGAGGAGGTCGAACCGCACGAACACAGCCGATTCTCCTCCCATTTTGGTTTTTTGATATTGTTGTGCCACAAGCAAAGCAACGCGGTGCCGAAGCACCATGTGGGAATTATTAAGGAAAGGGGGAGAAGCGCAGCGGCGTCACGCCACATTGTTGAAGACGAACCAAAGACGTGGCACCGTCGCGCCGCATTGGAAAACCACAGAAGAACTGCGGCTGGAGCAGGGCCGCGGAGGAGGGTTCCAAAGCCGTCGTGCTGCACCGTACAGACCAAGCCTGTGGCCAGTTCCAGGTTGCGGTGGAGCAGGGGGACCGGCGGCCGGTTCCGGGCCACCGGCGTCGGAACAGAGGGACCGGCCGTTGCCGGTCCTGGGGCGGCAGCAGCCAGCCAGCCAGAGTGGGCCGGCCGGACAGGGGAGGAGACAGGGGTCGTAACCCCCTGCTGGCCAGACAGCAGCGGCCCCCCACATGGGGGCCGCGTTAATTGAGACAGCGGGTGGAATCACCCCCCCCCCCCACTGCACCCCTCCACTGCTCGACTTTTTCGATCGAGCCACCGGGCCGCTGGCCACGCCAGCGTGCCAGGACGGGCCGCCGAGGCCGAGCCGGGCTGCCCAGGCGGGGCCGGGCCAGTCCGCGCCAGCCAGGCCAGGCCATGCCCAAGCAGGCCGGGTTTGTCCGGGCCCGAAACCCCCACTTTCAGACCACTTTCGGTCTTTTGCCCATAATGTGGGCTACGAACCTCCGATCAATGCACCATCTACTGCGATGTGATCCTGGGATCGAGACGGTCGTTTCTATATACTACACTCAAGGTTTCAGAGTAATTTGGGTTCGGCCGAGTTGGTTCGTACACAAAACCGACCAGGCCCTCAGAGCGGAAACGCTTATAACTTGACCTCCGCACATCCGATTGACATGCCGTCGACTTTGTTGGATTCCTCTAATTGAGATGGCCCATTTGGATTAATCCGCTCATGTTTTGGACACAGATGAAGTATGGTTGAGTTGGTTTTGACTTAAAAACCAACCGGGACCTTAGGACGAAAAAGCCAATAACTCTCAGATAGGGAGTCATATTGACTCACCTTTTGTGACGTTGAGTTCATGTTGACGATACAGAACTTTTGGATACATAAACTCCGGACTATGTGTCAGTTGATGTATCGTCCCTTCGGCTCGTGGAGCGGACCCTCCCGAACGAGCTTGCTATGTGCGGGAACCCCAGTGCTGGCTGCGACTATGACGATGATGATGACTGTACAGAAATCCTCTGTGGATTCGACGGTGACGACTACAGCACTCAGTGATCCTACGTGGATCAGTGCTACCGATCCTGTGTGGGTCAGATCCTCTATGGGTCAGTGCTCATCGGTCCTCTGTGGGCCAGCGCCTATAGATCCTGTGTGGGTCTGATCCTGTGTGGGTTATTGTGGGGGTTAGTTACCTATCGATCCTTTGTGGGTCATTGCGGGGGTAAGTTACCTATCGATCCTATGTGGGTCATTCTTGGGGTTAGTTACCTATCGATCTTGTGTGGGTCCAACGGCTTAGATGAATTAGTGACTACATCTGATCATCTCTATCATCTTACGAAGAAGTATACCTGTGTGAGCTGAATCTTGACTTTCAATCCTTATCTTCGATAAGTTTTACTTGATATCTTGTGTGGATTACGTTATGATTTCCTGTGTGGATTGGGTTGTGATTTTATGTGTGGACTGGGTTGTACTTGAGCTTGGATGTTGGAGCCGAACGAGAATTGATGACTTAGGTATATGTATGGGTATATACCTAAGTAGTGTTAGATGTTACTTCGTGATTGTATCTTTCCTTTGTGGATTATCCTCTGTGGATTCTGGGAGACCTTCAGGGGTCTCGGGGTCCCTACTGAGTAGCTTATGCTCACTCGTGCATGGGCTATGCTCGCACTACATTGTGTTGGTTGCAAACGATGGACAGTGCTGATCGTGGTTGAGGTACGAGGAGCAGGTCAGTACCCGGAGGTGGACCACTGGGCGGGGCGTACTCGGAGCAGACGGCTAGACCCGAGGAGCTGTGGAGGCTATCTATACCCACCCTTCTGGTGTGACTTCCAGTGGACGGCTCGAGGCTGCGGCTTTTCTTTTTAGTTGTTGTACTCCCTTTTTCAGTTGTACTTTAATTTCAGTTTGGGTTTGTATTCTGGCCCACTTAGTTTTCCGCACTTACTATTGTACCCAGTTTCTACTTTGTGTTTACTTCTTAATGCTTGCCCTGTGGTGTTTGTTTACTTTAAAAAGGCAATGCCTTCCCTTTTTATCAGGAATTATGCCTTGGTGCTAGTCGACAGCCCCCGACCTATTGAAGGCGGGATTGGGGTAGTCACTACACCGACCCCGAGGATGGGTCATGACAAATTGGTGTCAGAGGAGTTCGGTTATACCATATAACCCAGGACTATGATCTCTTTCTATGTGAAGAAATAGTGTTAGGAGTATTGAGTGTGGTTATTAGTCTAGGGAGTCCAGTGTTGGTGCGGCGGCTGACATATCTGTACACCAGGACCCTAACTTCTGATTTCCAACTTAATACACGAAAACATTGATTGCATGTGTGTTTCAATTTTTCTTTGTGATTACTTTGTGTAAGCTCACCAGGTATAATGTTTGACCCGGGCACACCTGTTTCTTTACAGGATGGCCCCATGATGGCAGTCAGCTAGGGTTCTGAGCGTTGTGCGTGACGACAACCCACAAAGCGATGAGGCCTCGGTACAAGGCCCTTTAACAGCAGAGGCACCGATGGAACCTCTACCCGCCGAGCCACCGATGCTATCATCCCCAGCTGCTGATGATGCATGTCGCCTTAGGGCACTGCACGAGTTTCAGTGTCAGAGACCTCCCAGGTTCCGTGGGGAGATGGACCCTCAGGCAACCAAGGATTGGGTGGAGGCAGTTGTTTGGGTTTTCAAGTTAGTGAGGACACCAGCAGACATCATGGTGATCCTCGCAGTGAGCCTACTGCACGCGGCAGCAGGAAGATGGTGGATCTTAATGCTCCATGTTCATGAAGAGGGATCTCTTCTTTGGACGAACATTGAGAGCCTCTTCCGCTCGGAGTTCATCCCAGCCACCCTCCGTGCGGTGTGCATCCAGGAGCTTCGTCAGCTGCGGTAGTGCAGCTTGACAGTCACCCAATACTCTGCGAGATTTACAGATCTCTCACGCAATTCGATGAACATGGTACGGGGCCCATTCTTCTGGGCCCGGACCTTTGAGCAGGGATTGAGGCATGAGATCAGGGCATCGCTGATCTCCCTCAGCATTCCGACACAGGCAGGGGTACTGGAGCGAGCCCTTTTCATTTAGAGCTTTCTTGATGAGCCTACACCAGAAGAGAGACCTACTACAGGGTGGCACATAGCGGAGTCTTCTGCAGCCGGCAGTAGACAGATGTCGCAGAGGTCCAAGCAGACCAGGCCATTGGGAGGACGACCACAAGATACTGGCTTGGAGGTGCGGGGCACACACAGCAGAGCCATTCTAACGAGTGGAAGATAGTTCTATGCATGCGGCGGGCAGGGCCAATTGGCTCATGACTGCCCGACCTGTCATGCAGAGGTGCAGAAAACGGTTGAGGAACCACCTAGGCAGAGGCAGAGGTTTGACCGTGGCGGTCTGCAGGGAGCAGGCAGACGAGGTCGAGGAGCTGGTCGAGTGGCAGGTGGTGGACGACGTTTTGAGGCTCTACCAACCCCACCACCAGGAGGTCCTCCCCGACCACAGGGGAGAGAATAGCTTCAGGCAGCTGAAGCTTATGATCATGGAGCTCCGGAAGTGGGTGGACAAGTACGGGACTAGATCCAGGCATAGAGGCCCTTGACCATATTTCCTCTAGCTTCTTTGTTTGTGTTTCCTTGTGTCCTTGTACTTTTATTTGAAGTTATAAAAGAAACTTGCATTGGTGATGTTTGATTTCTTGTCTTTTGTATGTTAATACTATGAGATACCGGTTAAAAATTGTTGACATGACCCTCACATACTTGATTCTTACTGGAAGAGACCCAGTGACCACACACTGATGCCGACAGTGTGACTCAACCCTTGGAGGCGAGAGTAACGGTTGGATCTCTTGGTAGCAGCATTGAGGCCTTACGACGTGATCCATGGTATGAATTAACAAATCATGATGAGACTGACTGTATTAGGCAAGGAACGTGGTTCATCCAGGGGATGAGACCAGATTTCCCTTTTCGGCAAAGGAGAAATCTTTGCAACTTTGAAAAATGTTAAAGTGGAAGGGAAAACCCTTCGTGTGGTCAGATAGATGTCAGTAGAGCTTCCAGAAGCAGAGACAGAGATTGACCAGTGCACCTATCTTGAGGCTACCAGAGAAGGGAGTTGGGTACTTTGTTTATTGCGATGCATCAGGGACTGAACTCGGATTTTTCCTGCTGCAAGAGCAGGCCATGATCGCCTTTGGATCACATTAGTTGAGGCAACATGAGAAGAACTACGCTACCCATGACTTGGAGTTAGCAGTAGTGGTCTTCGCTCTGAAGATGTGGTGACACTATCTGATGGGAGATCGCTTTGCAGTCTATTCCTATAGTAGAGTTCGTTTCTCGATGCCTCACCTGCTAGTAGGTGAAGGCGGAGCACCAGGTACAAGCAGGCTTGGTACAGCCCTTGGAGGTCCTGGAGTGGAAATGGGATGGCTTATCTATGGACTTAGTGACTGGACTTCCATGCACTTCCATAGGTCACGTCTCCATTTGGGTGATTGTCGACCGACGCACCAAGTCAGCTCACTTCTTACACATCAGAGAGCAGGGCTCAGTGGAGATCTTGGTACGTCTCTACGTTCATGAGTTTTTACGGCTTCATGGTGTGTCATCATCCATCGTCTATGATCGAGATACTCGCTTTACTTCCCGGCTTTGGAAGGGGTTTCAGGAGGCATTCGAGATGCAGCTACGTTTGAGGACCGTCTTTCACCCCCAGACAGATGGTCAAATGGAGAGGACCATTCAGACACTCGAGGACATGTTCCGTGCATGTGTCCTAGACTTTAGTCGCGGCTGGGAGGACCACATACCTATGGTGGAGTTCGCGTACAACAACAGCTACCACTCCACCATCGGGATGGCACCTTACGAGGCGTTGTACGGACAACCTTGCAAGTCATCTCTATACTGGAAAGACCCAGGGGAGTTAGCACTTGTGGGACTGGAGATGGTCCAGGACATAATAGAGAAGGTCCAGGTCATCCAGGAGCTGATGAGGACAGCTCAAAACTGATAGAAGTCTTATGCTGACAGGAGGCGTAGGCCACTAGAGTTCGAGGATGGTGACCACGTCTTCTTGCGAGTCTCACCTAGACATGGAATAAGGAGATTTGGCCAAGGTAGCAAGTTTTCTCCACGCTTCATCGGACCATTCCAGGTCCTCAGCAGGATTGGCGAGGTGGCTTATCTCCAGGATCTACCGCCTCAGTTGCACTGGGTGCACGACGTTTTCCACGTATCCCAGCTGAGGAGATATGTGGATGACCCAAGCATATCATTGACCATGGGGAGAAATACATTGATGATGGGGCGACTTCTGCAGAAGTCCTAGTGGATATCGAGGATCGACATGAGCGGGTCCTTCTTGGACGGTCGATTCCTCTAGTGCGCATCAGATGGCAGCACGGGAACCTCCAGGGGAGCACTTGGAGGCGGGGGGCTCAGATGAGTGCACACAACACACATTTGTTCCCCTAGTTTTTGATGTATCTTTACAGGGACGTAAAGACCTGAGGTGAGAGTAATGTAAAGACTTGTAAAATTCAAGGGAAATTTTTTCTTAATTTTCTTTGGGATTTTACAAGAACATGGTTTTTGACGGCACTTGATTCTGAGGCCCGGTGTGCCCAGAATTTCTATCTGATGTTTATCTCGGGTACATTTAGTGAATGAATGAGCGGGTGTTTCTAACTTTTGAACTGGTGCTCGGAATCGAATTTTGAGGGCACTGATGAATTCGCAGTGCCGATTTTGGTTTGGAAAACCTTTTCTGGAGTTGCATTTTCACGGGAGGAGTTGTTAAAAAATTTTGGAAGATAAAATAAAAATTGAGTTACAATTTTTATTTTCATTTAAGTGGTTTATCCATTGAGTGGAAGTTGGGGTAACCACCCAACTTCCCATGGGAGGTTATGAGAGTGATGGGGCCCACACGAACCCCACCCCTTCATCTACCATAACCTTCTTTAACCCTCCATTTTTATAAGTCAAGTTGAGTTAATTAAATGAGGGAATTAACTCATCTTTTGAAATTCAAATGCTTAAGTTATGTTAATAAAATAAGTGATGAACTTATTTTATTTTGGTTGGAATCTTGTTGTGTGAATCCTTGTAGAAAAGTTGAGGAGTCTGGAAGATCTTAATCTTCTTTGTCTAAGAATGCGAATAACGCGAAGAACGCACTGATCTCCGATGAAGAACGCCGAATCCTCGGAGGTCAACTACGTGACGCCTTGTACCGTGATGTCAACGACCCTCTCCTTCTGCGACGTGCAATTCTACGATGAACCTCCATTCAAAATACGCTCGAGGTAGGGGGATTATTATTTCGTTCGTCCCTGATTACTTCATCATTGACTTATCGTCTATTTCGGGCCGCCTGTTATTGCAATAACGAGAGGAGTTCAGACAACACGAACACGGCCGATTATCCTCCCCTTTTGGTTGTTTGATATTATTGCGGCACGAGTAAGGCAACGTGGTGCCGAAGCACCGCACAAGAATTATTAAGGAAAGGGGGAGAAGCGCAGCGCCGTCGCGCCGCGCCGTTGAAGACAAACCAAAGATGCGGCGCCGTCGCGCCGTTCCGGAAAACCACAAAAGCACCATGGCCGGATCGGGGTTGTAGCGGAGGGGCACGACTCCGTAGTGCTGCACCGGACGGACCAAGGTCGCGGCCGGTTTCGGGCCACGTCGGAGTAGGGGGACCGGCGGCCAGTTCCGGGACGCCGGCGTCGGAACAGAGGGACCGGCCCTTGCCGGTCCCGTGGCGGCAGCAGCTGGCCGGCCGAAGCGGGCCGGCCGGACAGGGGAGGAGCCGGGGGTCGTAACCCCTGGCTGGCTGGACAGCAACAGCCCCCCACTTGGGGGCCACGTTAATTGAGACAACGGGGGGGCAGCGCCCCCCCCCCCCCCTCGACCGCTCGGCCATTTCGGGCGAGCCACCTGGCCGCTAGCCGTGCCATAGAGCCGGGCCGGGCTGGGCCGTGCCCAAGTGGGCCAGACCCAGACCCGGGTCGGGTCGACCCTGTTCGGACCGACCCAGGGGGTCTCGGGACGGGTCGGTCCGGGCCCGAAACCCCCACTTTCGGACCTCTTTCGGTCTTTTTCCCATAACATGGGCTACGATCCTCCTATCGATGCACCGTCAGCTGCGATGCGATCCTTGGATCGAGACGGTAGTTTCGGTATACCACACTCAAGGTTTCGGAGTACTTTGGGTTTGGCCGGGATGGTTCGTACACGAAACCAACCGGGCCCTCGGAGCAGAAACGCATATAACTTGAGCTACGAATGTCTGATTGACGTGTCGTCGACTTTGTTGGATTCCTCTAAGTGAGACGGACCTTTTGGATTACTCCGCTCGAGGTTTGGACGTAGATGGAGTACAATCGGGTTGGTTTTGACTTAAAAACCAACCGGGCCCCTGGGACGAAAAAGTCAATAACTCTCAGATCGAGCGTCCGATTGACGCAACGTCTGTGACGTTGAGTTCCTGTTGACGACACGGAACTTTTGGATACATCAACTCCGGACTATGTGTCAATTGATGTATCATCCCTTCGCCTCGTGGAGCGGACCCTCCCGAACGAGCTTACTGTGTGCAGGAACCCTAGAGCTGGCTGTGACTGCGACGATGATGACGACTGTACAGAAATCCTCCATGGATTCGACGACGACGACTACAACACTCAGCGATCCTACGTGGATTCGTGCTACCGATCCTGTGTGGGTCAGATCCTGTGTGGGTCAGCGCTCAGCGGCCCTGTGTGGGCCAGCGCCTACAGATCATGTGTGGGTCTGATCCAGTGTGGGTCATTGCCGGGGTTAGTTACCTATCGATCCTTTGTGGGCCATTGCGGGGGTTACTTACCTATCGATCATGTGTGGATCATTGCGGGGGTTACTTACCTATCGATCATGTGTGGGTTCGACGGCTTAGATGAATCAGTGACTATATCTGATCATCTCTATTGTCTTACGAAGAAGTATACCTGTGTGAGCTGAATCTTGACTTTAAATCCTTGTCTTCATTAAGTTTTACTTGATATCCTATGTGGATTACATTATGCTTTCCTGTGTGGATTGGGTTATGATTTCTTATGTGGACTAGGTTGTACTTGAGCTCATATGTTGGAGACGAATGAGAATTGATGACTTAGGTATATGTATGGGAATATACCAAAGTAGTGTTGGAAGTTACTTTGTGATTGTATGTTTCCTTTTTGGATTATCTTTTGTGGATTCTGGGAGACCTTCGGGGGTCTCGGGGTCCCTACTGAGTAGCTTATACTCACCCATGCACGGGCTATAGCCGCACTACGTTGTGTTAGTTCCAGACGATGGATATCGCTGATCGTGGTTGAGGTATGAGGAGCAGGTCGGTACCCGGAGGTGGACCACTAGGCGGGGCGTACTCGGAGTGGACGGTTGGACTCGAGGAGCTATGGAGGCTATATGTACCCACCCTTCAGGTGGGACTTCCAGTGGATGGCTCGAGGCTGCGGCTTTAATTTTCAGTTGTTGTACTCCCTTTTTCAGTTGTACTTTACTTTCAGTTTGGGTTTGTATTCTAGCCCACTTACTTTTCCGCACTAACTATTGTACCTAGTTTCTACTTAGTGTTTACTTCTGCTTACTTTCTCTATGGTGTTTGTTTACTTTAAAAGGTAAATGCCTTCCCTTTTTATCAAGAATTACGTCTTGGTGCTAGTCTCCAGCCCCAGCCCGTTGGAAGGCGGGCTTGGGGTAGTCATGGAATGGGCCCCAAGGATGGGTCGTGACAAATTGGTATCAGAGGAGTTCGGTTCTACCGCAGAACCCATGACTCTGATCTTTTTCTATGTGAAGCAATAGTGTTATGAGTATTGAGTGTGGTTATCAGTCCAGGGAGTCCAGTGTTGGTGTGGCGGCCAATGTATCTATACACTAGGACCCTGACTTCTGATTTCTGACTGAATACACGAAAACATTGATTGCATGTGTGTTTCAAGTTTTATTTGTGATTACTTTGTGTCAGCTCACTAGGTATATTTTTTTATCGTGGCGCACTTGTTTCTTCACAGGATGGCCCCATGACGGTAGCCAGCTAGGGTTCCGAGCGTTGTGCATGACGACAGCCCACCGAGCGACGAGGCCTCGGTACAGGGCCCTTAGACAGAAGAGGCACCGGCCATACCTCTACCCACTGACCCACCGATGCTACCAGCCCGAGCCGCTGACAATGCACGTCCCCTTAGGGCACTGCACGAGTTTCAGCGTCACCGAACGGCTAGTTTCCACAGGGAGACGGACCCTTAGGCTGTCGAGGATTGGCTGGAGGCAGTTTTTCGGGTTTTCTAGTTAGTGAGGACACCAGTATACCTCATGGTGATCCTCAAAGCGAGCCTACTGCACACGGCAGTAGGAAGATGGTGGAGCTTAATGCTCCAGGTGCACGACGAGGCATCTCTTCTTTGGACGGACATTGAGAGCCTCTTCCTCTCAGAGTTCATCCCAGCAACCCTCTGTGCGGTGCGCATCCAGGAGCTTCTTCAGCTGCGACAGGGCAGCTTGACGGTCGCCCAGTACTCGGTGAGATTTACAGATCTCTCGCGCTATTCGAAGGACATGGTACGGGACCCATTCTTCCGGGCCCAGACATTTGAGCAGGGATTGAGGCATGAGATCAGGGCATCGCTGATCTCCCTTAGCATTCCGACACAAACAGGGGGACTGGAGCGAGCCCTTCTCATTGAGAGCTTTATTGATGAGCCTACACCAGCAGCGAGACCTACCGCAGGGCAGCACGTAGCGGAGTCTTCTGCAGCCGGTAGTAGAGAGATGTCGCAGAGGTCTAAGAGGACCAGGCTTTCGGGAAGATGACCGTAGGATACTGGCTCGGAGGTGTGGGGCACACGCAGAAAATCCATTCTTACGAGTGGAAGACAGTGCTATGCATGCGGCGAGCAGAGCCACATTGCTCATGACTGCCCGAACCTCCATGCAGAGGGGAAAAAGACGGTTGAGGAACCACCGAGGAAGAGGCAGAGGTTCGACCATGGCGGTCCGCAGGGAGCAGGCGAACGAGGTCGAGGAGCTGGTCGAGCGGCAGGTGGTGGACGACGTTTTGATGCTCTACCACCACCACCGCCATGAGGTCCACCCCAACCACAAGGGAGAGCATAACTTCATGCTACTGAAGCTTATGATCATGGAGCTCTGGAAGTGGGTGGACAAGTGCGGGACTAGCTCTAGTCATAGAGGCACTTTACCATATTTCCTCTAGATTCTTTGTTTGTGTTGCCTTGTGTCCTTGTACTTTGAGTTGAATTTATAAAAGACACTTGCATTGGTGACGTTGGATTTCTTGTCTTTTGTATGTAAATACTAAGAGATACCAGTTAAAAACTGTTGACTTGACCCTCACATACGATATTATTACTGGAAGAGACCTAGTGACCACACACTGTTGCCGAAAGTGTGACTCAACCCTTGGAGGTGAGAGTAACTGTTGGATCTCTTGGTAGCAGTGTTGAGGCCTTACGACGTCATCCATGGCATGAATTAACTAATAATGACGGGACTGACTGTATTAGTCAAGGAACGTGGTTCATCCAGGGAATGAGACCAAATTTCCCTTTTCGGCAAAGGAGAAATCTTTACAGCTTTGCAGAATGTTAAGGAGGAAGGGGCAACCCTTCGTGTGGTTAGATAGATGTCAGCAGAGCTTCCAGGAGCTGAGACAGAGATTGACCAGCGCGCCTATCTTGAGGCTACTGGAGGAGGGAGTTGGGTACACAGTTTACTGCGATGCATCTGGGACCGGACTCAGATGCGTCCTGATGTAAGAGAGGGCAGTGATCGCCTATGGATCACATCAATTGAGGCAGCATGAACAGAACTTAGCTACCCATGACATGGAGTTAGCAGCAGTGGTCTTCGCTCTGAAGATGTGGTCACACTATCTGATGGGCGAGCTCTTTGTAGTCTATTCCTGTAGAAGATTTTGTTTCTCGATGCCTCACCAGCGAGCAGGTGAAGGTGGAGCACCAGGTGCTAGCAGACTTGGTACAACCCTTGGAGTTCCCGAAGTGGAAATGGGACGGCTTATCTATGTACTTCATGACTGGACTTCCATGCACTTACAGAGGTCATGACTCTATTTGGGTGATTGTTGACCGACTCACCACGTCGGCTCACTTCTTACCCATCAGAGAGCAGGGCTCAGTGGAGAGCTTGAGACGCCTCTACGTTCAGGAGATTGTACGGCTTATTGGTGTGCCATCATCCATCGTCTCCGATCGAGATGGTCGCTTTACTTACTGGCTTGGGAAGGGGTTGTAGGAGGCATTCAGAACGCAGCTACGTCTGACCACTGCCTTTCACCCCCAAACAGATGGTTAGACGGAGAGGACCATTCAGAAAGTCGAGGACATGATCCGCGCATTTGTCCTCGACTTTGTTCGCGGCTAGGAGGACAACCTACCCTTGGTGGTGTTCGTGTACAACAACAGCTACCACTCCACCATCGGGATGGCACCTTACGAGGTGTTGTACGGCCGACCTTGTAGGTCACCTCTGTGCTGGACAGACCCTGGGGAGTCAGCACTTGTGGGACCAGAGATGGTCCAGGCCACAACAGAAAAGTTCCAGGTCATCCAGGTGCTGATGTGGATAGCTCAGAACTAGCATAAGTCTTATGCTGATAGGAGTCGGAGGCCACTCGAGTTGGAGGACGGAGACCACGTCTTCTTGCGAGTCTCACCTCGACGTGGAATACAGAGATTTGGCCGAGGTGGCATGTTGTCTCCACACTTCATCGGACCATTCTAGGTCCTCAAAAGGATTGGAAAGGTGGCTTATCGCCTAACTCTACCACCTCAGTTGCACTGGGTGCACGACGTTTTCCACGTATCCTACCTGAGGAGATCTGTGCACAACCCGACGCAAATAATTGACCATGGGGAGCTGGACATTGATGATGGGGTGACTTTTGCGGAGGTCCCAGTGGAGATCGAGGATCGATAGGAGCTGGTCCTTTTTGGATGGTCGATGCCTCTAGTGCACATCAGATGGCAGCACGGGAACCTCTAGGAGAGCACTTGGAGGTGGGAGGCTCAGATACGTGCAGAGTACCCACATTGGTTCCCCTAGTTTTTGATTTATCTTTAGGGGGACCTAATGCCCTGAGGTGGGAGTACTTTAAAGACCTGTAAAATTCAAGGGAAATTTTTTCTTAATTTTATTTGGGATTTTACAAGAACACAGTTTCTGACGGCACATGATTCTGAGGCCCGGTGTGCCTGGAATTTCTATCCGAAGTTTAGCTCGGGTACCTTCAGTGAACGAACGAGCGACTTTTTATAACTTTTGAACCGGTGCTCGGAATCGAATTCTGAGGGCACCGATGAATTCACAGTGCCGATTTTTTCTTAGGGACACCTTTTTCGGAGTTGTATTTTCATGGGAGGAGTTGTTAAAAATTTGTGGAATATTAAATAAAAATTCAGTTACAATTTTTATTTTTATTTAAGTGGTTTATCCATTGAGTGGAAGTTGGGGTAACCACCCAACTTCCCATGGGTGGTTATGAGTGTGTTGGGGGATACATGAACCCCACCCCTTCATCTTCCCTAACCTTCCATAACCCTCAATTTTTTTAAGTCAAGTTGAGTTAATTAATTGAGGGAATTAATTCAACTTTTGAAATTCAAATGCTTAAGTTATGTTAATAAAATAAGTGATGAACTTATTTTATTGTGGTTGGAATCTTGTTGTGTGATTCATTGGAGAAAAGATGAGGAGTTTGGAAGATCTTCATCTTCATCGTCGAAGAACGCGAAGAATGCACCGATCTCTGACGAAGAACGCCGAATCCTCAGAGGTCGACTACGTGGCACCGTGTACCGCGACATCAACGACCCTCTCCTTCCGCGACATGAAATTCCGTGACGTACCTCCGTCCAAAATACACTTGAGGTAGGGGGATTATTATTTCGTTCGTTCCTGATTACTACATCGTTGGCTTATCGTCTATTTGGGGCCGCCTGTTATCGCAATAACGAGAGGAGGTCGGACCGTACGAACACGGCCGATTCTCATCCCCTTTTGGTTGTTTGATACTGTTGTAACACGAGCAAGGAAACGCGGTGTCGAAGCACCGCGTGGGAATTATTAAGGAAAGGGGGAGAAGCGCAGCGCCGTCGCGTCGTGCCATTGAAGACGAACCAAAGACGCGGCGTCATCGCGCCATGCCAGAGAACCACAAAAGCACCGTGGCTAGAGCGGGGCCGTGGCGGAGGGGCGCGACGGAGGGGCGTGGTGGAGGGATGCGGCGCTGTCGCACCACGCAGGACGTGCCAAGGTCGCGGTTGGTTGCAGGCTGCAGCGGAGCAGGGGGGGACGGCTGCCGGTTCCGAGTTGCCGGCGTCGGAACAGAGGTATCGCCCCTTGCCAGTCCCGTGGCGGCAGCAGCCGGCCGGCTGGAGCGGGCCAACCAGACGTGGGAGGATCCGGGGGGTCGTAACCCCCTACTGGCCAGACAGCAGCGACCCCCCATGTGGGGGCCGTGTTAATTGAGACCGCTGGAGGGAGCGCGCCCCCCCCGCACCCCTCGGCCGCTGGGCCGTTTCGGCTGAGCCACCAGGCCGCTGGCCGCACCAGCGCGCCGGGCCGGGCCGCACCCAAGCCGGGCCGGGCCGCGCCAGCTGGGCCGGGCCACATCCAAGCGGGCCAGACCCGGTTCAGGCCGCCCCAGGGGGTCTCAGGCCTGGTCGGTCTGGGCCCGAAACCCCCACTTTCGGACCTCTTTCGGTATTTTTCCCATAACTTGGGCTACGTACCTCTGATCGATGCACCATCAGCTGCGATGTGATCCTTGGATCGAGAAGGTCGTTTTGGTATACTACACTCAAGGTTTCGGTGTACTTTGTGTTTGGTCGGGTTGGTTTGTACACGAAACTAACTGGGCCCTCGGAGTGGAAACACTTATAACTTGAGCTCTAGATGTCCGATTGATGTGCCATCAACTTTGTTGGATTCCTCTAAGTGAGACGAACCTTTTGGATTACTCAACTCTAGGTTTGGATACAGATGGAGTACGGTCGGATTGGTATTGACTTAAAAACCAATCGGGCCCCTGGGACGAAAAAGCCAATAACTCTCAGACCAGGCGTCTGATTGACGCTCCGTCTGTGACGTTGAGTTCCTGTTGACGATATAGAACTTCTGGATACATCAACTCCAGACTATGTGTCTGTTAAGGTATCAGCCATTCGGCTTGTGGAGCGGACCCTCCCGAATGATCTTCCTGTGTGCGGGAACCGTAGAGCTGGCTGCGACTGCGATGACGTTGACGACTGTACAGAAATCCACCATGGATTCGACGACGACAACTAAAGCTCTCAGCGATCCTACGTGGATCAGTGCTACCAATCCTGTGTGGGTCAGCGCTCAACGGTCCAGTGTGGGCCAGTGCCTACAGATCCTGTGTGGGTCTGATCCTGTGTGGGTAATTGTGGGGGTTAGTTTCCTATCGATCCTTTGTGGGTCATTGTGGGGGTTAGTTACCTATCGATCATGCATGGGTCATTGCGGGGGTTAGTTACCTATTGATCATGTGTGGGTCTGATGGCCTAGATGAATGAGTGACTACATCTGATCATCTCTATCATCTTACGAAGAAGTATACCTATGTGAGCTGAATCTTGACTTTAAATCCTTATCTTCGATATGTTTGACTTGATATCCTACGTGGATTACGTTATGCTTTCCTGTGTGGATTGGGTTGTGATTTCCTTTGTGGACTGGGTTGTACTTGAGCTCGGATGTTGGAGCCAAACGAGAATTGATGACATAGGTATATGTATGGGCATATACCTAAGTAGTGTTGGATGTTACTTCGTGATTGTATCTTTCCTTTGTTGATTATCCTTTGTGGATTCTGGGAGACCTTCGGGGGTCTCGGGGTCCCTACTGAGTATCTTATACTCACCCATTCACGGGCTATACCTGCACTATATTGTATCGGTTGCAGATGATGGACAACGCTGATCGTGGTTGAGGTACGAGGAGCAGGTCGGTACCCGGAGGTGGACCACTGGGCGGGGCGTACTCGGAGCGGACGGCTGGACCCAAGGAGCAGTGGAGGCTATCTGTACTCACCCATCAGGTGGGACTTCTAGTGGATGGCTCGAGGATACGGGTTTACTTTTCAGTTGGTGTACTCCCTTTTTAGTTGTACTTTACTTTCAGTTTGGGTTTCTATTCTGGCCCACTTACTTTTCTACACTTACTATTGTACCCAGTTTCTACTTAGTGTTTACTTCTTCTTGCTTTCTCTGTGGTGTTTTTTTACTTTACAAAGGAAATGCCTTCCCTTTTTATCGGGAATTACGCCTTGGTGCTAGTCGCCAGCCCCTGGCCTATGGAAGGTGGGCTTGGGGTAGTCACGGCACGGGCCCCGAGGACGGTTCGTGACAACCTTGATAGAACAATTCACAATTTCATCATAACTACTGAATTCTATTATAGATAATTCCCTTAAAATAATTGGTTTTAATCCACTGAAGAATCGACCAACTTTACTTTTTGGTTCGTTGATAAATCCAGATGCATACCTTGCAAAACTTGTAAAATTTGCTTCTTATATACCAACAGATTCATCGTCATTTTTCTTAAGATTAAAGAACTCCTTTTTTATCTTTGTTCGAAGAATACGACGGAAGTACTTATTGGAAAACAAGTTCTTGAAATCATCCCATTCCATAGATTCAATTTCATATTGCGGCCTTGTATTCTTAATTTGAGTCCACCACTAGTCTGCTTCACCTTCTAAATGGTAAATAGCCAAAATGAATTTTTCATCTTCTGAATAGCGAAGAATAGAAAATATCTATTCACTGGTACTCGTCCATTTTTCAGCAATAAGTGGATTAGAAGATCCATTGAAAGAACGTGGATGTTGCCTCAGGAAGGACTCAATAGAATATTGTTCCCTTCTCTCCTCATTTGAAAGTCTAGAAAGATTCATATATTTTGTTAGTATATCAATAAGTTTTTCCCTTAATCTCAAATAACATTGGTTTGTTCAGGGGGACAATCATTTCATTGTCTATTACAATGATCAACATTGTTCCTTTGGGTTCTAGCTATCATCTAAAACCCAAAAAGAATAATGTGAGAGGCAAAAATCATGCTAGGAAAACAACATAATAAAGGGGGTATATCTAACATCATATTTTTAATTATAAGATAGTTACCATAATTCTATGAATATAACCTATAAATATACTTATCCTTAGAGACATATCTATACATATCTCAGAAATATATCTAAGGATTTCACTAAATTTTTCGCATCCTAGTTTCCAAAGGTTAACTAAACCTTTGCTCTGATATCAACTATAACAACCAAAATCTTTACGTACATGGAAATTACATTAATTATTCGGAATACTTAATACATGACAAAAATACACCCCCATAGACCGTGTTAGTTTAGTGTATTTAGAAACTCGAGACATAATGTTCTAATCATTGAGTAAGATCATCAACCTCTCCCATAAAGATCTTACCCTTTTTCATTATTTCTTAAAACCTTTCTTTATATCCTAGGGAAAAGAAAACTTAAAAAGGGTGATATCAAATGATTAGTAAAGGTAAACATAGAGAACTTAAAAACAATCCATAAACATTTGAACATAAATACATGAACATTAAACATCAAAATCTTGAGCACTGACATAAATCATGGTAGTACATAAGGCATAGATCATAAAAGAACATCAATCATGATAAAATAGAATGGGAATAAAACATGGAATTGTGGGAAACCATAAATCACATGATATGATTTCCATAGTAGCAAAGGCATTGCTGCCAATACCATCGTAGTGGACAAAGTCCATTACTGAACTGGGTTTACTTGTTGTTCCAACCCAATATAACTGAACCAGATTCACTTTCCATTCCATACATGTCTATCTAATGAGATATAAATATTTATCCAATGAATTGGAGGGAGATATATGTCTCACCCATCTCATAATTAAATCATTCTTACGAGTGTGCCACAAAATAAACATAAATCATTCATCATAACCCAATGAATAAAATGGGTTTTATAAACAACATCATATCATAACATAATCTATATGAAACAAATGGATATCATTTCATCATAAGAAAAATAAAACCATGTAAATAATTGATATATTATTCTTGAAACATAACCATATTATATAATGTCATCATTGATGGAAAATTGATTTAATAAAACACTTGAAATGAATTCATGAGGAAAATATCCTTTCTTCTTCCAAATCATTTTCTTTTATCAACATGACATGAAATTTAAAAGAAAATAATTTTGTTGAAAATAATTATGAAATCTGGTAGATTAAGATTTATGTAAATAAGGCATTATGAAATCGAAAAATCCATTCACGCCATATAATTTAATAAAATATTCTCCTCGTAATATTAACAGAAATGTCAAAAAGTACAATGCATGGTAAACAAAACCAATATTTCTTCCATAACAAAAATTAAAATTAAAAAATGGGTAAACATGACTTTAAACATACATGGAAGAATATTAAAACCTTTTTGAAAACATTTTTATTGACATAGATGAAAAATATAACCCTAGTAAATTCTTACGTATAAGTAATCCCAGATAAAATTGAGATTGCAAAATTATCCCCTACCTTATGTCCAATTTCTTCCGTATACATCCAAGACTCTCGTATAGTGGGTTTAAACATATTACTAACTTGTAATATAACCTTGATAAAATTTATGATACCATATATGATTCAAATACAACTTTATATTTCCCGTTCATTTGTCAATTCAATGTTAAACCAATGTTTTGGGTAAAATTGTTTCATTTATCGTACATGTATTGACTTATAATTATTCATATCATTACTTAGATCTTGATTAATTAAATCCAAGATGTAAAACATGATTTATATATAATATATATTCGGAATATAAATATATATAATATATTGAAAAATGGAAAGAAATACACCGTTCATGGAGATGGTAGGTCGTACGTACGCATGAACGTTGTTTTCATTTATTTGTTGAATTGAATGGAAGTAAGTAGATTACATAAATATATATATATATATAGAAGAGTTATTATGTCATATATTTCATTATTATTCATTATATAAACATTATAACCATTCTTGAAAGGTTAACATGGGGAAAGAATCACATCTCATCGTGGAGATGGTAATATGTACATACACACGAGCGATGATATCATTCCAATAATTATTGAATGGAATTGGAGTGGATGATATAATATCTCAGAATTAGTATCATGTTATAATAATCATATATTGTTATTATCTCCACAATTATTCCCAACCATGTAAGGTGGTTTTGGAAAAACAAATTACACCACAGCATGGAGACGTTAAGCCGTACGTACACAAGCGCGGTGATTTCGTTTTTTTAGGATGGATAGAAGGTGAAATAGGGTTGTTTCATATTTTTAGTAACATATGTGTATATGACTGATACTTGTGTTATTACTTTATAATGAAACAAATAAATAAGACGTAGTAGAATAAGAAATAAATTTGAAAGAATCGGTAAGGATATTACCTCTTCCTCGACACGCCTCTTCTAATAAACTTCTTAGGGAACTCAAGTTGGTCTTTGAAGAAGACCAATACCTCTAGTATGTTTCTAGAGAAGTGGAGAAGATAAATGGATGGGGTTTTGCATAGCATGAAAGATCAAAATGTTGTGAAGAGGATAGGGAGGAGGTTCTCTTTTATAAGGGTGGAGATGGACACTTTTGTAAACTTCCAAAGTATTAATTTATAATTAACATAAACACCACTTAAAAAACCTTAAAAAATTACTCAATTCAAATATTATATGAGATAAGTTTGTAATATCATCAACCAATAAAATTTAGACATGTTGGGAATTTATTTTAAATCTTATCAACTTGATTTATCCTTATTTAATACATGTAATTTTATTTGTGGTAATAATATTCAATATTTTAAATTGTTATAAATAATTAATTATGTGTTGTGAGCTTTCAATAATTGGATAAATCATGAAATTTTCGACCATATAAATTTTAATTTATAATTTTTAAATATTTTGTGACTTTTATACAATTTAATAATATGTTATTTTTATAAAATAACAATACTGTCAATTTTGACACTATTCATTTATTTGAATTTATATAAAATGCACACTTAGGATATATTCTAACCCAAATATTTAATGGAATCATAACATATCATATTTGTCTAGAAAATTCGTGGAGCACATTAAATTTTTCATATAAAATTAATTTTAAGATTTTTAAAATCATTTATTTGATACTTCAATAAATAAAATAATTTCTACATCATTGTTGTGTCATAAATAATTATAATTATTTAATACATAAATATTCTAAAGAAATTCAAATGATGTATATAATTGTATTATATTTTTGGATACTATTTATGTTCGATGTTTTATGATGTTTATCACAAAATTTAAATTATTACACTTATAAGATATAAGAGATTGACTTGATGTCACTTTCTTCAGTTTTAATAATAATTACATAATTTTCATGCTCAAAAGTCCATGAAATTAATCTATTCTAATCCTTAAGTGATATGGGTAGACTTTTATTCATCCAATAGAATTTTGGAAGGTGTTAGGGTAATTTTATAATAATATTGTTACCCTTAATTGCCTGATTTACCTTTAACTATGGTAAATAAAATTTACCGTAGTAGCTATTCATAATGCCCAAAAATAAAAAGTAGTATATTAACATAATTTGGAACTACTGATTAAAAATATGGAATCCATTTTTTCAAATTCAAGACACAGAATATGTAATAATTAATTTAAAATTAATCCTGTCGTAGAAAAAAACGGCATTCTATTTAAAACATTGCAAAAGATTGAAATGTTTTTACCAATGAATTCAATGTTAAATTAACAATAATGAAATAAACTATACTAAATGGTAAAAATATATTTTATTTATACTTCAAAACCATTCAATTTTATAATTTATCTATATAAATTTTCTTGATGAAATTTTTTTTATTAAAATTTAGCGTATTTTTACTATTCATCAAAATATGAACGTTAACAGAAAAATATCAAAACGTTATCCAAAGTAAATGTTTATATCCTGATTCACAATAAGAAGTTTATATTGTAAAATTTAACTTATAAACATGTAAAAAATTAGATTTAAAATGGGTGTGCCATCAAAAGGCTGCAAAATTGCATTTTTTTAAAAAATACTTATTTTACCCGAAAAAAATTATTTTGTTCTCAAAACATGATCTAGAAAATGTGTAAGATTAATGATAAGGTTATAAAATTAAAAATGTAGTTAAAAATATTCATAATGGCTAGTTCATAATAATATTATAATAATACCTCGTTTAGTGAAACTCAGTATTGCGTACAACACACGCTATCGAGCAAGGTCGCTCTTGCATGCAACACAAGCCAAGAATAGTGTTGCGTATACTACAATCTAATATGGTGTTTCTTATAGTGAAATATAATCTTGGTGTACCATACAACACAAAACATAAAAGAAATTAAAAAGAACATTTCTCATAAAATCATGGGGTGTTACATATGAACCACATCAAGAACGTCATCGGGATGGGATAAGTGCAGTGCAATGTTCAGCTAAGTATTTTAATGGAAAATCTAACACAACCTCAGAAAAAGAGGTGAATTGGGAATCAACCATTCATCCCAATTGAGAAATGTACTATAATCATTGTTAGAGTTCTATGTGATGTTATTTTTTCTAAAATCCCACTATGAGATGCATCGTGGTACAAAATTAGAAATTATATATTAGAAACTATTGTGGGGAGAACCATAGGATGGTTGGTGAAAGATATGATTAAATGATCTTGTGTTCTGGTATATAGGCCCCAAAATGTGTTTTCTTGATGGTTTAGTTTGGAATTCATTTTTTGAGTCAAGGTTCAAAGACCTAAGTACAATATAATTGAATTAATTATTGGAGGATTTTTGGGAGTTTATAATTCTATATGCACATTTGAGTTAAATTTTCATGACCCAAATAGTCAGGGTTTTTTTCCATTATTCCCCATGGATTCTCAAGGATGAGATATTTTATACTCTCCCAGATTTTCGATTTGTTGTAATATGAAATGGAGTTTGGACTTTATCATTTTGTGGGAGGTTTGAATCCTAATTTTAGCTTCAAAATTCAATTTTTATCCTTTTATCAATTAAATGAGTTTCTAGATGGTGTTTACAGCCTGAGGGGTGACTCATGTGTTTGGTAGTTTTTTTGGAGAATAGTGTTTCAAAAGCCTCATTTTGGGAAAAACAAACTGAGGCACACAATTGGAAAATTGTTTATTCTAACAATGTACCTCAACAATGTGGGGCATGGTGGGTGTCACATTATTTTTCATATCATGAACCTGAGGATGAATTTCCATGTGATGAATTTTTATAAAATTACAAAGATAATCCATATTGAGTGTGCATGATTTTCTAAACCATGTGAAAACTGTTCATGGGGTGCCACCTTGTGGCAATGTCATCCCATGTATGGAATACCATTTGTCTAAGAAATACACTTCATTAAAAGTTTTAAATTTTCCATTTTACCACTAGTCACATTTATCCTTTAACAATAATTTACCCTTCCCTTTCTTGAATAACATCCATCCCATGTGTGGAGAGCTTCTCCTATCATCTAGAAATACTAGAATTTCCTCTGTTCGAGCTCTGAAACGGCCACCATTCATCATATTGTCTAGAATAAAGTATGTCAATGAATCCTCCTTTAAATTTTCTCTATCTATAATTTTATATTGAATGTTATTTAATAGGGAGTTAATAAAATGTATTTATATGGTGTTTATCCATTCTTCCATTTCCACTTGATTTGTATGGAAACAAAGACTAATTATAGATGAGTAGTTTTTTTAATAAGTATGTAGTTGGTGTATGAATTTTACTATAAGTCTTTACTATTTTATAAAATACACTGATGAGTGAAGTGTCTTAATCATGAGGTAGGTAGTGTATAAATTTTACCCTGAGGTTTTTTTGTTTTATAAAATACACTATTATGTCTCATCTATGATTATCCATGCATAAACCATTAAATGTAAAATTAATAATGTGGATAAGAATTCCATAAATTAATTAGTTGTTGTGTATTGAATTGAACCATTCATGGTTCTTAACCTCAACTCAAACCACCCATTTTAGTGCATTGACTATAATTTTGTGTACTATATTTTTCATAAGTAATTAAATATCACCTTTTAGGTATTGGTTTAATTATTGATAAAATTCTCTACATAAACTTAAATCAACATTACGGTGTGTTAGATTCTTTCTAATGTAAAATATGTGTAAATTTAATTAATTAATCATATATGAGAACCATGAACAATTTTTAATAAAACAATTTATGAGATACAATGCCTTATTTAGTAAAAATGGAAGATCAAATGATGTTATTTGAAATTATAAATGGCATGGACCTTCACATGGCCTTATTAGTTACATAAAAATGGAATGGAAAAATATTATACTAGAATTGTAATATGGAATGCTTATGGAACTAGGTGGTATATTTATATCACTTGATCTTTGATACGACCTGATTAAAAAATAACCTAGGATATACATTTCATCACGTGTGGTTGTATTTGTAATGGAAAGTTCACCTTGCCATTTATCAATCATTTCATTATGCCTGGAAAATCCTTTACAAGCTTTGTGACTAAAAAGGTGAAAATTAATTACTATACCTTTAGAGAAACATGGATTCCTATATAGGAATATACACTTCACCTTGAGCGATGTCAGGTTTATCATTTGGAAACACCATGGTTTGGGGATCATAGGGAATGTGGGATCATCTTACACAACATTATTACAAAGAGGGGTTGGATATGGTTTCTGGACATGTTGTTTCAAACCCCCTTTGTCCACAATGATGGACATGATGCTTCAAATAATTTTTTTTAGACATGATGCTTCACAACCATGATTAGGTTGTTCTGCATCACGATTTACATCACTGATAGGGATTTACAATAAGGGAACATCATATCCCATCCCCTAATTCTTGGTATTATACCCCTATTTAAAAAATGAGATTTATATTATTGTTATTATTGTTGTTATTATTATATGTGGATTAATTATTCTTACACATCAAGACCTCATTGGTGAATGTATCTATCTACTTATACATTTTATCATATATAAATATATATACATGATGGAATTTTTAGAGATATTCCAGCTAAAGTCAAAGCATGTATTACAAGTAGGGTGTCATTTGAGGATCATGGGCCCATCATGATTTTATTTATTTATTTACATCATCATTTTTTATATCATAACACTACTATATTTTATAATAATTGTCTGGATTACACTTGACATCGTTGGTGGTGGAATATTGAGTAATATAACTCCCATTCTGGGCTATTGTTTGGTACTTAGAGAGATAATATGGTTGAAAGACCTATTTATAGATTATTCTTCATTATAGTTATTTGTTTTGGGAAGTTAACCTTAGATATATGATCTTGGGAGAACATGATTGATCCAATGATAAGGTTACTCAAGAAGACAACATTTGGGATTTAGTTATTTTTTATACATGCATTGTATACCTGGATTAATGTATACCTATTTTGATTTTGGTATTGACATGAAATTTTTCGACACATGATACTTGTTTCATACGAAAAGATATATCTCAGGTGTATTTGGTTCGACCTGATGATTGACAATGGGGGTTCAATATATTGTATAAAAACTTATGTTGGGTTCAACATTATTTTTCATAGTGGAATCTCCTAGTGGTTTCCACATCTATAATTGGGTATAAACCTTCTTTCTGAAGGCATGTGGTTAGTTGGGTGTTTAGACCCACATGAACATTGGAAATCACATTGGATGTGAGGATGGGAGTCCAGGATAATTACAGAATTTTGGGGGGAATTTTGGCCTACTCCAAGAATCTATTATAGAATTAAGATATTTTAAGGAATCTATTCCAAACCCTGATGCATGACTGATTACCCTAGAAAATGATCATCGGATAAAATCATGTTATATGTGAAGGGGAATAATTTTTTTATCCCATATTTAAGTATCCAAGGATCTTCATATATTTCCCACTAATGGGTAGATTCTTATATGTTGAATCCTTACCACCAGGCACCCTGGAGTTTGTTTTCATCTAAGGAGGAAATTAATTTGCCGATGTCCTAATTAAACCTCTATGAGGTGTCCTATATATCATATTTTTAATTGGAATTACATAAAATTTTTTTGTTAAACCCATATGTTTTAACATCATGCGGAAATGATATATATTATGGAATATAGGAATTCGTAATTTGAGCTTGAGCCTCGAGTGGACATATGTAATATCCTAGTTCTAGTAGGAATCAGGGGAATCGTAGTACAATAACTACCTTAGGACATTACCTAAGTCTGAGGCCCTTGTATGGGGGTAGTCATATGAAGAAACTGATTGCGGGTTACACACTGAGGTCTCCCTTGGTGGTCGGGATTCATAATGAGAATTCTATGACTATTCAACTCCGTAATCCAACAAGATCCATGATCAGTGTGATAAAAAATGTATATTACGTAATTTGTCTAGCTGCATATGGATATGATACTTATGCACTTGGATAACCCTTTGTATGTTAAAGATGATTCTTAGGCCTAAGGAAGGAATCCTATATATCCCGGGTATGGAAGGAATTAGAGTAACTGTTGTTCTATTTGATATAGAATAAACACTAAGGTTTCCCTAATATGTGGTATATATCGTATTCTGCTAATGATTAAGGATTACACACTGACGTTTCCCTAATATGTGGGATATATCATATTATAAACTTGATTTGTGATTAAACACAGTGATCTACCTATTATGTGGGACTTATCATATTATTATATTTATCGGGGCTTACACACTGATGTTGTCCTAATATGTGGGACATATCATATTATGCCACTGATCAGTGCTTACAAAATAGGGTTTCTATAATATGAGTGACATATCATATTATTCCACTGATCAGGGATTACAGAATGAGTTTTTCCTAATATGTGGGACATATCATATTATGCAACTGATTGGGGAATATACACCGGGGAAGCCATACTATGTGGGAAATATCATATAATATCGATGATCATGGTTTAAACACTCATGTTTCCTTAATTTGTGGGACATAACATATTATACAACTTATTGGGGAATACAGACTATGTATTCCTTAGTATGTAGGAAATGTCATATTATGTCATTGATCGGGGCTTACACATTTAGGGTTCCTTAATATATTGGAAAAATCATATTATGCTTCTGATTGGGGACTACATTGTATGGATGACCTAATATGGGGGCTATAAAATGGTATCATGTTTAGGATTGCTACATGAAATTTCCTGATTTTCTTCTTAAACAATATTATTTTGTTCCTGAAATTCCTTGATTTTCTTTGTGACATGTCAGAAGATGTATAGTCAAGTTTGGTTGTATTAAAGAGATGTAAAAATGACAATCATATGATCTAGTTTCCCTGTTCAAGGGTTTTCTCATAATATGAATGGCATGATTTAAGGAAATATCATGATCAAGGATGACTTCTCTAAAGGACATCGCAATACCTAGATAGTTTTTCTTAAGTATTTTTAAATTCGATATGACATTCTTGGAGGGTGCCACATGATTTGACTCGTATGATCAGAGGGATTTATGATACCTAGCTAGCATAAAATTGTGTCATGGAATAATTTGGGTCACATTTATCTTGACATTGTATGATATATATGTGGAGACTGGATGGCCTCATGATAATCTAGTGGAATTCTCGAAGGGCATTGTAACACCCCAAGCTTCTATGGTACGCTTCTCTTTGAGTAATGTGATAGCGTGTGTTGTACGCAACACCGAGTTCTAACACACCATAACTAATCAAACTAGACGTTATGAATAGTAATTCCTACTTTTTGAAATTATTTATATTTTATATTTGAAAATGGACTTCATTTTTGGATTCGGAATATCGAATTTATCCTAAGGTGAAATTTTGGTACATTTCGGATAACTTTCATATTTTGATGAATAGTGAAAATTACTAAATTTTAATTAAAAACAACTTTTTTAATCAAAATAATTAATAGTGATAAATTATGAATTTGAGTGGTTTTAAATTATATTTAGAATATATTTTTACCATTTAATATAATGTTGGTCATTTGACATAATTTTACAATTAAACCGAACATAAACAAGTGTCAATCTTTTGAAAGTTATTATCTCTTAAAAACACGCTTTTTGTTTTGACAGCGGGAATTAATTTTCAATTAATTTCTGCCACTTCTGTGTTTTGAATTTAGGAAAATGGATTCCATATTTTGAATCAGGATGTTCAAATTGTGTAAATAGGTAACTTTTATTTTTAGACATTTTGAATAATTACTGCGGTAAATATTTTATTTACCATGGTTAAGGGTAAATCCGGTAAATAAGGGTTAAAAATAATATTATAATAATACTAAATTACCCTAAAACATGTCTTAACCATATTGGTTGATACATGGTCGACCATGGGAATCTTTGGGTCTATTTTGGGACCCCATGGATCCACTTGTAAGTGATAATGACACTTTATTTTAATTAAGTTAAAATGAATACAAAAATGACACAAGCATATATTTTTTAGAAGAACAATTTTTACATAGGGTTATACATGTTGGATTTTCGATTATAAATATTCATTAGAAATCTAAAACGATTTCCTACATAATGATATTTTATTTATAATTTTTAGACATCAAATAATTTAAATTATTAATGACACAATAATGATGCAATGTTTACCTCATTAATAAATCATTTAAATAAATAAGATTATAATGATTAATATATTATCTAAAACCTGTCCAATTCTTATTGGTTGATGTTATTTAGAATATGAGTCATCTTATCTTCGACCTCAATGATTTTTGGACTATTATAAACCGAATATAATTATATTATAATGTAATACTTTCACTCTTTCCTAAAGAGCCCCTCTTCTCCCTTATAAAAGGAGACCACTTCTACTCATTCCTCACACCTCTCAAGCCACTTGGCTCGTCCAAACTCTGCCCAACTAAGCTCCCCACATCCCTCTCCTCCTCCTTGAAGCTTCCCCATAGGCAGAAAGCATTTCAAGAAGTCCTTTGGTTCCAACCAAAGTGAGTTACCTAAATTAAAGGTAACGATTTCTCTTAAATTATTTTCATTTATTTTGCTTCTTCAACCCCCAAACTCTTTTTATTTCATTTCTTTTGTAACAACACCAGTATCCTCAATATACTAGGATGTTGTTATAAGAAGGATTCAAACTACACATACACACAACTCCATCTAATGGATGATGAACATAATGTTTCGGTGGATGGCAAACTAACGCCTCACGAAATGATGATTGTTCAAATACATCTTACCACCTCTCATGGTGGCCATTATGATGGCACTGTAATTAAATATGATATTAATGATATATATTTTATATATAAGCTTCTCTAATTCCATTTTATTTCATATCATTATTCGATTCATGTTGTATATACATACGATAATTTCATTTGAGGAAGTACGGACTACCGCCCCCTTAAAATGATATGACTCGTTCATACCACACATGGAACGTATAAAGGATGGTGTTAATGAACTTAAGTAACATATATAAAATATTATATTATACTGGAATAGTAATATACCTATGTATCATTTGTATTCAATTCTTTTAAAATAAAAATTAAATGGAAGTAGCGTTCGTGCGTACGTACGGACTACCGTCTCCACGAACGCGGTGAGATCCATCCTCCATCGTATCCATTCAAGTATTATTCTCATTTTAGGGTTAAAAATAATGTTAATATCATTCTGATTATGAATAAGATTTAATCTATCCATTACAAACATGTCTTACGTATCCAAACATTTAAGAAGAACGAATCGATTATCACCTGAAACGACGATAATACTAAGATATTATTAATAAATCAATGTTAAAAGATCATATATGATATAATATTAATGTATATGATTCTTGTATAATTTAATAACAATTATTTCACCATTATACAGGAGGTTAACCGACCCCAACAAAGGAAAAGTACAAGGTAAGGGTTATTTCACAATCTCTTCATTATCCGAGGTTGTTTATACATAATAATCTACTGGGATCTCTTTATCATCCACATCCATGTTTCTTAAAAATGTACTAGAATATGAGTTAAAGTCATTTATAACCTTTTTGACTTTTATAAGAGGTTTGTAAAGGAATCTTTCGGTCGTTTTCAAAACAAGGTCCTTTTTAACCTTTTCGACAGAATTAAGGTAAGAATGTTTTTTTTACTTATACGACGGGTGCGTCTATTTTCCGCCGTAATAAAATCTTCAAAGCCTCCCTTACAAGCTTATAAGAATATTTTCAAAGAAAATGTTTTATTTTATATGGATCTTAAATGATTTCAAAATAAAAGGAGATATTTCTTTAAAAAGAATTTTGATTTCATCTATGTCAACATCCTTTGATGAATTTTAAGATTATTTGAAGTTGATTTATTATGATACAAAACGTCTATATTGTATTGAAGGTTTTGTGATATGTTTGACTGTGGATGTGCTATTTTTATACCATTCATTGTTTATGGTGAAATTATTGACATTTCGTATGCTAGTTTTAATACGAATGTTTATGTAATGTTTAAACCTTTTCATATGGGAATGCATTGGACTTAGTAAGTGACGGGTGGAGCCCGCAATAGCTCCTCGATGCATCGGTAGGTCTCATGAGACAAACTAGTGTCTTGGCACAAGGCCTTGACAAAATCTTATTTGTAGTCTTGGCACGAGGCCTTGGCTATGTGGTTATGATAGTCTGGCATTATGCATTCCAACATTATGAAAGTGGTTATTGATTTTTTCATGTGATTATTCGATTAGTAGAATATCCATGTGAATAAGTAAATGGAATTATTTCATTTTATTTATGCCATACCATGTTGAAAGTTCATGTTCAAAAGGATTTTGTTTTAGTTATACATTGTCTTAAATGTTTATTCTTATTGATGAAAGTTTCCGCTATATTGTTATCCTTACTGGGCATTTGAGCTCACCCCTTTTCTATGTTTTATTTTTCCCAGGAAGTGAAGAAGTAAGTTATGAATGACCTGTAGGGATTTTTATGAGGGGATTATAGTGTGGACTGTGGAAACATTATGTTGTTGTAGTAGTTTTTCATTTTATGATGTAATGTAAAACTTATGAATATATCTAGTGTTTCCAAGGCTACTAAACCATTCGGTCTTTCGAGATTTGATCTTTCTTGTGATCATGCCAATGTTATGTAATAATGCACCAACTCTGGGTAACTGGGGTCGGGGCGTTACAGTTGGTATCAGAGGAAGTTTAGTACAAACCTTGGAAGCTAGATTTAGATAAACTCTGATTAGAGCACGAAGACCTAAGATGAACTTTGAGGATTAGTATAGAAGAACTTCCTAGAATTTCGGTATTGTAGAGATTTTGTGAGTTTTCCGAGCAATACATCCCTGTCTGGATACGAGCAGGTAGAGGCGGCTCTGGCACAAATGTACCTAGGGGTAAAACCTGAAAACACCGCTTTGAGCTAGACTCGAACGGGAACTGGTGCACGACAACGGGCCTTGCTGCACTCTTGGTTACGACACTCCCGGGGGATATGCTTAGGATAACTCTCAATTTCTTTAAAAATCATTATGAAGGGTTTATGAGTATATACTTCCTCAAAGAAAAACATTTTTATGATTATGGATTATATCCATAAATAGTTCAATTTATGTTAAGTATTTTATAAGTATGGGATTATGTATTTTGATTCATAAACTGATCTAGTTTATGCCATTGTTTAGAAATGGCGCCTAGTGGAAGAAATGGAAACCGTATCAATGCACGTACTCCATGTAGGGATTGCCCTCCTGCTCAAGATAATTATTGTGGGGATGGTGATGCAACTGGTGCCGATCAGCTAATCACCATACTGGGACAACTTACTCAGGTTATGAATAATAACCTTACCCGTATGGAGCACCCTGATCCGCAGCGTGGAGGATCAATGTTAGATCGATTCATGAGGCAACAACCACCAACTTTCAATGGGAATACAAATCCCTTAGTAGCTGAGCAATGGATATTTTCCCTAGAGAAAATATTTCAGGCTTTGGGGAGAAGTGAAAGGGAAAAAGTTATCATGGCAGTTTACCGCCTCACTGGAGATGCTGATCAATGGTGTTCATTGATTCAAAACATGAAGGAATATGATGAAGTATCAAATATGGAATGGAGGGAGTTCAAAGATCTGTTTTTAGAAAAATACTTTCCTCGTGACCATAGAGCAGATATGGAAAGGCAATTTCTGAGTCTGAGACAAAAGGAGGATGAGAATGTCACAAAGTATGAGGCTAACTTTACAAGGTTAGCAAGGTACGCTGGTGATTATATTCGCAACCCAAGAAGTAAGATTGATCGTTTCTTTGATGGGTTAAAACCATTTCTCCATCGAGCGTTAGTCTCACAATCCTTTTCATCGTACGAAGACATTGTCTCATGTGCTATCAAGACCGAAAAGGAATTCTCTAAGTCTTATGACTTTAAAGCAAAGCAAGAGAAGAAGAGAACTTCTGATCAATCTGGGAATGGAAATAAGGGGAAGAAGGGAAAGGTTGAATATCCATCTTGTGGTAAATGTGGGAAGAAACATCCTGGTACTTGCTTGAAGGGAATGGGAGTCTGTTACAAGTGTGGTGAAAAAGGCCACCAAGCTCATGATTGCAAGGGGAAGAAGGAAGCTACCAACGTTCAGTGCTACAATTGCAGGGATATGGGGCATTATGCAAATGCATGTCCTAAGCGTCAGGAGAACTTACCTCAGAAAAGGCCAAGAGATCAAGGCCAGGCTTATGCTATCACTACTGCAGAGGTATAAGCTCCAAAAGACGTAGTGGCATGTAATTTAATGGTTTCCTCAAGTTTAGCAAATGCATTATTTGATTCTGGATCATCGCATTGTTTCATATCTTCCCAGTTTGCTATGAAAATTAGATATTTCCAATTTGATTTAATAAGGGAGTTGTCAGTTAAAACTCCTAAGGGAAGTATCGTTGCAACAAAGTTTTGTGAATCAGTCCCCATTAGAGCACATAAATTTTCTTTATCTGCTGATTTCATCGTCATACCTATGATTGAGTTTGATATAATCCTCGGTATGGACTGGATTTCGGACTATGATGCGAAGATTTATTGTAAGAAGAAAGAGGTTACGATTCTTAATGATAATGATAAGGAACACCTTATTTTTAGAGCAGAATCGTCACCACCTAATTCTTATTTAGATCCACCCTCAATAGCTCAACTAAATTCAATTATTGGGGAGGAAGAGAATGAAATAAATGCGGGTGAGGAAAGGAGTGTTCAAATAGAGGATGTACCTGTTGTGAAAGAATTTGTAGATGTATTTCCGGAAGATTTACCTGGACATCCTCTAGAACGAGAAGTTGAGTTTTCCATTGATTTGATTCCTGGATCAAGGCCTATATCGAAGACCCCTTATAGAATGGCCACTATAGAGTTAGTCGAACTAAAGAAACAACTAGAGGAATTGAGTAATAAGGGATTTATTCGCCCTAGTGTTTCTCCATGGGGAGCCCCTGTTCTTTTTGTTAAAAAGAAAGATGGATCTATGAGGTTATGTATCGACTACAGGGAGATCAATGCTATAACGATAAAGAACAAGTATCCCCTACCTCGTATTGATGATTTATTTGACCAACTGCATGGAGATCAATACTTTTCAAAGATTGACCTTCGATCTGGATACCATCAGTTGTGTGTAAAGAAGGAAGACATTCCGAAGACAGCATTTCGAACCAGGTACGGGCATTACGAGTTTACTGTAATGCCGTTTGGATTGACTAATGCACCCTCTGTATTCATGGATCTGATGAATAGAGTTTTCAAGGAGTATCTCGATGAATTTGTGGTGGTATTTATTGATGATATATTGGTATACTCAAAAACCTACGAAGATCAGGAAAATCACTTACGCAGTATCTTGAAGACTCTGAGGAGGCATTAATTATATGGGAAGTTTAGCAAGTGTGAATTCTGGCTTCATGAGATTTCTTTTCTTGGCCATATTGTCTCCAAATATGGAATCTCTGTTGATCCTTCTAAGACCAAAGCAATCCAAGAATGGCCAGCACCTACGAGTATAACTGAGGTACGTAGTTTTATTGGCTTGGCAGGTTATTATCGACGTTTCGTCCAGAATTTTGCCCGATTGGCTAACCCATTAACGAAGCTCACACGTAAAGGGGTTAAATTTGTTTGGACAAAAGAGTGTGATGAATGTTTCGAAGAACTGAAGAGAAGATTAGTCAATTCTCCTATATTGACTCTACCATCGAGGAATGATGGGTTCGTTATTTATAGTGATGCATCGAAGAAAGGACTTGGTTGTGTCCTTATGCAGAATGATAGAGTTATTGCCTATGCATCACGACAGTTGAAAATTCATGAACAAAACTATCCTACTCATGATATCGAGTTAGCAGCTGTAATCTTTGCTTTGAAGATATGGAGGCACTACCTCTATGGTGAAAAATGTGAGATTTATACTGATCACAAGAGTTTGAAGTATATTTTCTCACAAAAAGAACTCAACATGAGGCAATGGAGATGGCTTGAATTACTCAAGGATTATGATTGTACGATACACTACCACCCGGGGAAGGCAAACAAGGTGGCAGATGCTTTGAGTAGAAAAGACCATGGAGTTTTGAACAATATGAGAATTGAAAGGGATCCAATTTTCATGGATCTAGTGAAGATGGACATGGGAATAACCAGGGAAGGTGAAACATCAATGCTTTTTCAAATGGTTGCCAAACCATCTTTACTAGAAAGGATTAAGAGTTCTCAGACCGATGATGAAGAATTTCAGAAGAAGATTAAAGCTGTGAATGATGGGAGATTGAGAGACTTTGTGTATGAAGATGGAATTTTGAAATTCGGGAAGAGACTTTGTGTTCCCGATTTACCTGATCTAAAAAGGGAATTGCTGGATGATGCTCATAGTTCCAATTTCTCTATACACCCTGGGAGCACAAAAATGTATAGAGATTTGAAGGAACATTTTTGGTGGGACAACATGAAGAGGGAGATTGCTGATTTTGTGTCAAGATGTATGGTTTGTCAACAAGTGAAAGCTGGAAGGCAACAGCCTGGAGGAGTCATGCAACCTCTTCCCATACCGGAGTGGAAATGGGACAATATTACGATGGACATTGTCATGGGGCTACCAAAGACTCCTAGATGGAACGATGCAATATGTGTTATTGTTGATCGTCTTACCAAGTCAGCACATTTTCTTGCTATAAGAGAAGATCTACCCCTGGAACGTCTAGCAAGATTATACATTAATGAAGTTGTGAGACTTCATGGAGTACCCCTATCGATTGTTTCTGATCGTGATCCCTGTTTTACTTCAAGATTTTGGAAAAGTCTTCAGAAATCCCTGGATACTGAACTTAATTTGAGCACTGCTTACCACCCTCAGACAGATGGACAATCAGAACGGACTATTAAAACCCTAGAAGACATGTTGAGATCTTTCTCACTTGACTTTCAGGGTATGTGGGATCAATATTTACCACTGGTAGAATTTTCCTATAACAATACCTTCCATTCGAGTATTCAGATGGCACCATATGAAGCGTTATACGGAAAGAGATGTCGTACACCAACCTGTTGGGATGACGTTGGTGAAAGAAAACTTGTAGGCCCAGAACTGGTGGAGGAAACGGTGGAAAAGGTGAATGTAATCCAAAATCACATCAAAGCAGCTCAAAGTAGGCAGAAGAGCTATGCCGATAATCGAAGGAAGGATTTGGAATTTCAAGTCGGTGATCATGTTTTTCTGAAGGTATCTCCGTGGAAGGGAGTCATACGTTTTGGTAAGAAAGGTAAATTGAGTCCCAGGTACATCGGACCTTTCGAAATTCTAGAACGAATTGGGGTTGTAGCTTACCGATTGGCAATGCCGTCGAGTCTCTCCAAAGTTCACGATGTGTTCCACGTATCTCTATTGAGGAAATACATGCCTGACCCAACGCATGTACTCACCTATGAGGAATTAGAACTGGAACCCAATCTGTCTTATTGTGAAGAGCCCGTCAAGATTCTTGATACAAGAGAACAAGTACTGAGAAACCGGACGACGCGTCTTGTAAAAGTTTTGTGGAGAAATCATAAGATGGAAGAGGCAACATGGGAACCCGAGGAACTTATGATGAAGAACCACCCGAGTCTTTTTATGCAGTAATACCCTAGAAATTGCGAGGACGCAATTATTTGAAGGAGGGGAGAATGTAACACCCCAAGCTTCTACGGTACGCTTCTCTTTGAGTAATGTGATAGCGTGTGTTGTACGCAACACCGAGTTCTAACACACCCTAACTAATCAAACTAGCCGTTATGAACAGTAATACCTACTTTTTGAAATTATATATATTTTATATTTGAAAATGGACTTCATTTTTGGATTCGGAATATCGAATTTAGCCTAAGGTGAAATTTTGGTACATTTCGGATAACTTTCATATTTTGATGAATAGTGAAAATTACTAAATTTTAATTAAAAACAACTTTTTTAATCAAAATAATTAATAGTGATAAATTATGAATTTGATTGGTTTTAAAGTATATTTAGAATATATTTTTACCATTTAATATAATGTTGGTCATTGGACATAATTTTACAATTAAACCGAACATAAACAAGTGTCAATCTTTTGAAAGTTATTATCTCTTAAAAACACGCTTTTTGTTTTGACAGCGGGAATTAATTTTAAATTAATTTCTTCCACTTCTGTGTTTCGAATTTAGGAAAATGGATTCCATATTTGGAATCAGGATGTTCAAATTGTGTAAATAGGTAACTTTTATTTTTAGACATTTTGAATAATTACTGCGGTAAATATTTTATTTACCATGGTTAAGGGTAAATCCGGTAAATAAGGGTTAAAAAATAATATTATAATAATACTAAATTACCCTAAAACGTGTCTTAACCCTATTGGTTGATACATGGTCGACCATGGAAATCTTTGGGTCTATTTTGGGACCCCATGGATCCACTTGTAAGTGATAATGACACTTTATTTTAATTAAGTTAAAATGAATACAAAAATGACACAAGCATATATTTTTTAGAAGAAAAAATTTTACATAGGGTTATACATGTTGGATTTTCGATTATAAATATTCATTATAAATCTGAAAAGATTTCCTACATAATGATATTTTATTTATAATTTTTAGACATCAAATAATTTAAATTATTAATGACACAATAATGATGCAATGTTTACCTCATTAATAAATCATTTAAATAAATAAGATTATAATGATTAAAATATTATCTAAAACCTGTCCAATTCTTATTGGTTGATGTTATTTAGAATATGAGTCATCTTATCTTCGACCTCAATGATTTTTGGACTATTATAAACCGAATATAATTATATTATAAAGTAATACTTTCACTCTTTCCTAAAGATCCCCTCTTCTCCCTTATAAAAGGAGACCACTTCTACTCATTCCTCACACCTCTCAAGCCACTTGGCTCGTCCAAACTCTTCCCAACTAAGCTCCCCACATCCCTCTCCTCCTCCTTGAAGCTTCCCCATAGGTAGAAAGCATTTCAAGAAGTCCTTTGGTTCCATCCAAAGTGAGTTACCTAAATTAAAGGTAACGATTTCTCTTAAATTATTTTCATTTATTTTGCTTCTTCAACCCCCAAACTCTTTTTATTTCCTTTCTTTTGTAACAACACCAGTATCATCAATATACTAGGATGTTGTTATAAGAAGGATTCAAACTACACATACACAAAACTCCATCTAATGGATGATGAACATAATGTTTCTGTGGATGGCAAACTAACGCCTCATGAAACGATGATTGTTCAAATACATCTTACCGCCTCTCATGGTGGCCATTATGATTGCACTGTAATTAAATATGATATTAATGATATATATTTTATATATAAGCTTCTCTAATTCCATTTTATTTCATATCATTATTCGTTTCATGTTGTATATACATACGATAATTTCATTTGAGGAAGTGCGGACTACCGCCCCCTTAAAATGATATGACTCGTTCATACCACACATGGAACGTATAAAGGATGGTGTTAATGAACTTAAGTAACATATATAAAATATTATATTATACTGTAATAGTAATATACCTATGTATCATTTGGATTCAATTCTTTTAAAATAAAAATTAAATGGAAGTAGCGTTCGTGCGTACGTATGGACTACCGTCTCCACGAACGCGGTGAGATCCATCCTCCATCGTATACATTCAAGTATTATTCTCATTTTAGGGTTAAAAATAATGTTAATATCATTCTGATTATGAATAAGATTTAATCTATCCATTACAAACATGTCTTACGTATCCAAACATTTAAGAAGAACGAATCGATTATCACCTGAAACGACGATAATACTAAGATATTATTAATAAAGAAATGTTAAAAGATCATATATGATATCATATTAATGTATATGATTCTTGTATAATTTAATAACAATTATTTCACCATTATACAGGAGGTTAACCGACCCCAACAAAGGAAAAGTACAAGGTAAGGGTTATTTCACAATCTCTTCATTATCCGAGGTTGTTTATACATAATAATCTACTGGGATCTCTTTATCATCCACATCCATGTTTCCTAAAAATGTACTATAATATGAGTTAAAGTAATTTATACCCTTTTTGACTTTTATAAGAGGTTTGTAAAGGAATATTTCGGTCGTTTTCAAAACAAGGTCCTTTTTAACCTTTTCGACAGAATTAAGGTAAGAATGTTTTTTTTACTTATACGGCGGGTGCGTCTATTTTCCGCCGTAATAAAATCTTCAAAGCCTCCCTTACAAGCTTATAAGAATATTTTCAAAGAAAATGTTTTATTTTATATGGATCTTAAATGATTTCAAAATAAAAGGAGATATTTCTTTAAAAATAATTTTGATTTCATCTATGTCAACATCCTTTGATGAATTTTAAGATTATTTGAAGTTGATTTATTATGATACAAAAATTCTATATTGTATTGAAGGTTTTGTGATATGTTTGACTGTGGATGTGCTATTTTTATACCATTCATAGTTTATGGTGAAATTATTGACATTTCATATGCTAGTTTTAATACGAATGTTTATGTTATGTTTAAACCTTTTCATATGGGAATGCAATGGACTTAGTAAGTGACGGGTGGATCCCGCTATAGCTCCTCGATGCATCGGTAGGTCTCATGAGACAAACTAGTGTCTTGGCACAAGGCCTTGACAAAATCTTATTTGTAGTCTTGGCACGAGGCCTTGGCTATGTGGTTATGATAGTCTGGCATTATGCATTCCAACATTATGAAAGTGGTTATTGATTTTTGCATGTGATTATTCGATTAGTAGAATATCCATGTGAATAAGTAAATGGCATTATTTCATTTTATTTATGCCATACCATGTTGAAAGTTCATGTTTAAAAGGCTTTTGTTTTAGTTATACATTGCCTTAAATGTTTATTCTTATTGATGAAAGTTTCCGCTATATTGTTATCCTTACTGGGCATTTGAGCTCACCCCTTTTCTATGTTTTATTTTTCCCAGGAAGTGAAGATGTAAGTTATGAATGACCTGCAGGGATTTTTATGAGGGGATTATAGTGTGGACTGTGGAAACATTATGTTGTTGTAGTAGTTTTTCATTTTATGATGTGATGTCAAACTTATGAATATATCTAGTGTTTCCAAGGCTACTAAACCAATCGGTCTTTTGAGATTTGATCTTTCTTGTGATCATGCCAATGTTATGTAATAATTCACCGACTCTGGGTAACTGGGGTTGGGGCGTTACAGGCATTATGTGACTTGTTAATGTTGCTATGTTACAAGAAAGCATATTCATTACTAAAAAATGAAGTATGGTATTTGTTTTTTGTCAATCCAAATTGGGTTGATCATGTATTTTTCATAATATGTTGTTGTCCAATATAGGTTGAAGTAGTTGTTTAAGGTGGCACAATTTCACAATGTTTTCCATGATTTTTTTCCTAAAAAATCAGAGTTTATCATTTTAGAAAAGAAAGGTTTTATGAAAAGGATTATGCATAGAATTATTTATGTAATGTGAAGGAAAATTCATGGACTACATAAGAGGTAAATATAATGGTGATAAAAAAATTAAAAAGGTAGTATTTCCCCATAGCGGAGACATGAGATGCTATATGAGAGTTTAGAAACAAACATTGGACATCATTATGAATTCTAAAGAATGAGAACCCAATTCATGTTGTCCCTCTTCTTTTATACATTGATCATTTCTCACATATAGATAGATTTTTGGCAGATTAGTTTCATGCGTACCAGGTTTTGATAGTTGTAGGTGCTTCATTGAATTTATCTGTAGATTTCCATCAATCCCAAAGGGGGATATTGATGGACCAAAGGAAGTTCATTGCTGGGAATGGGGTATGGTTTGTGTTTTTTGTCAATATCTAATGGTTTTATCAAGGATTTTTAGGACAAGTGGTCTTATAGTATAGGTTAAAGTAGGTGTTTAAGGTGGCATAATTTCCCAGTGATTGCCATATTTTTTGGCCTAAAAAAAGGGAGTTTACCTTTTTGTTAATGGATGTTAGTATACCAAGGATTACTCATAGAATGGTTCATTGGCCTTGAAGTAATGTTCATAGACCCATTAGGAGGTACACATAATGATGTGGAAAAAATGTAAAAGGCATAATATCTAGGTAGAGGCACTACGCAGACCACAAACAAAGAGCAATTCATGGGATATATATGGTTCACTGGAAGGTGTGTAATATTTAGAAGGAAAATGGTTCATGGGAAGAATCATAATTTTCAAAAATGAGGAAATTATTTGGGAATCCTTTAGGGGATAGAGGCAGTATGTAGACTGCGTAGGGAAAATGGCTCTGAAAAGGAGCATTAAACATAGTGGTTATACCACATCAATGTTTTGGAACATTTGTTTTAACTAGATTTTGAGATCAATTTTCATATATAAGGTTAACTAATCCCTTAATTAATATTGAAATTGTTTTATCAGAAATAATGGTGGAATTTAGTGATGTCCATAAGTGGTTTGTGGGAAGATAACCATGTGAAAGAGAAGAGGTTCATGAGGAGGATTCCACAAAATGTGAAGTGGTCTACGAAGAGAGTTTGTAGAAGGGTAATTTTGGGAAACTGAACCCCGCAAAGGAAAATGTTTCATGATGGTACATAGAGGCGACATGTGGTGGCATTTTTCAAATAAAGTACACAAATATCATATGAGGAGTATTGCAGTTCATGAGGGAACCAGGGAAGTTCACAGAGGAATGGATAGTGATTTAACAGTGAATAGAAAAGTGGATTACATATATAGGTTAAATTATGACATCAACATAGAATTTATCTATATTTTTGGATTCATTACTAAATAGAAATTAATGGAACTACAAGTCCATAACCTATTTTTGGATCCTTCCCAACATGAAGAGAAAGAGGAGTCAACAGAAGTGTTTCAAGGGAAGTAGTGGGCGATCCATAAAATATTGTAAAAGAGTTGTTCATGGAATTGAGTGAATGTGCCAAATGTATTTACTAATAAAAATAGTTATGTTTAGTAGATTTTGGAATGTCCAAAACTCATTTAGTGTTTTCTCCTTATATTATCCCATAGTAGTGAACCATGTAAAATTGTTGTGTTGACTTTTTTCATGTTATTATTTCTTTACTGCTCATTCTCATCAGACGAGTCTAATAGGTTCCTACCAACTTGAGAACATGATTCATAAAATTTGAAGAAAAATATGACATGCAGATTCATCCAACCCTTCTTAGGGTGTTTTGAGGACCTTTAGTTTTGATGACATCACATGATCCACATTTTATGTCGAGGTGACATCGGCAGACTTTGGAGACACATCCTACTATTCTCAAGTGATAATGATTATTCTTGTAAAGTGCATGTAGATCGGTTTATTTGTTTTTTTAGATAAGTATCCACTATTTTACACTTTATTCCATATTTTATTTCATTTTATCCTAAGATTTGATTGGTGTTATCTTGTTTAAGTTTTATGTGATTTAGAGGATATGCAAGACCTCCATTACCCATCTAACATGACAGAAGTCCTTCGTTTGTCCTCAAGTGATAATTAAAGGTTCCCTTTCATTCCACATGATCCCTTAGGTTATTCCAAAAAAATTACCTAGCATCAGACCATTATTATCATGATATTTGATGCTTTGTGATTTCAACTCCATTTGAGATTGGTCTTGGATTTTAGGATGTGCAAGTACGTAGATCTATTTATAATTTTTTGTATCCACAGGGGAATGGAATTATAGTAATATCCTCTCTGATTATATGTCTACTTGTGTATCACATGTCTTAAAACTTTAGGGTAGACATAGTGGAGGGATATGGTTCTGCGTGCTTCCCATAATCCTGTTGTGGTTTATTCGGGGTTCGGGGCTTCACATGATTTTTAGCTACTACAAGATTCTCCCTTTATCACCTCAATCAAATGGGTCATTATAAACCATGTGGTAATGACAAAAAAAATAATGTGGTTGAGTTGACATATCTAGGGGCCTTTTCAATATCCAGTTTCCTGTTTGAAAGGCTTTCGTATGATCTGGGATGACATTTTTGGGGCCTTTCACTAGACAAATGCAACTTGTTTGGGGTCATCTAAGGGATTTTGCTGACATGTCGAGTGGTCTATTTGGGAAATGTAGTGATCACTAAAGTCATATTACTCATTTATTAATATTATAAATGTATCCCATTCCCCATGAAGCTCCCATTATTTCACCATTTATTTTATTATTTATTTCACTATGGTTGGGAGTCTTGAAACATTATATAAGTGTTGTCAACAATTATTACTATCCTCATGTATGATTCATCACATGAGCATTAATGGGTATTTTGGTGATGCACAATCATTTTTATCAAATATAAATTCTATTTATCTAGGGATAGAAAGTGGATGTTTGGAATTGATTGAATTTATCTAAATCCCTTCCTAGGATGATGGTGACATGTTAGTGATCTCTATTCATGGGAAGTTTGACATGTCTCTAGGGCAGTCATGATGTCTAGAAAACCACATGTCCTTTCTATATAATTATTTATGACCATGAAGGGCTTCAAATTTTTTATAATCTTATCCTTATTTTACAATGACTTCCGGTTGTTTTACTAGGAGCCCACCGATTGATAGGTTAGATGATCCCAAGGAACTCATCATGAAGATGTCGCATGATCATTGAATGTCTCAGACACAATGGATATAAAAAATGGAATTTCTAATGGGGTTCTATACGATCTTCTTCCAGTCATGCATTGGGATTGACCAGAATTTTATTTGGATGTTCACATGATCTATGAGATTTGGCTATATTTTTATTCATTTTTTTTCAGAGAAAATAATATTAATGTTTCAGGTATTTATTCTATTATATATCTATGGACACTCATCTATGGAGCATCAACCCCCACCCCCTGGTGTGATGCACACATGGACAAGGGCTTGGTTCTTAGGAAATTAAATACTAATATCAGCATTTGGTCTACTTCAAATCGGTGTATTTGGTGATGATCGTTCTTCTGTGTGACCTTTGGAATCCCATGAAATTTCTTATAAATATGGAAAAACAGGGTGTCTCATTCACTGGATGCTTGAAATTTCAGATCTCATGAGAAATTCCTTTGCAACGTGACCTCATCGAAAGACTTTCCATATGAACTGATTGTGATATTCGTTAATAACACCATTTTGTGAGAGCTGATTCTGAAGAATTGTTTAAACCAACAATAATTCAATTAAACCATGATATATATATATTCTATAATATCTTTTATCTTGTTCGTATATCTATTTAATTGTCTAGATTATTTTTTAGAGTCTTCTAGTCTGATTGCATGACCACTTGACTATTATGTGAATCATATGAACTTGTTAGGGTCACTGAATTTTGAGTTTCAAGGATGGTTTAGTGGGCACGTGATGTTCTATTGGTTAAAATTGTTTTTGAGATATTCATGAGCTAGAAGATTTTCTATTACTATATATAAATGAGTATCTCTTCATTATTCATACAATGCATGTGAGGCATAGAAAATTATGCATTTCTTTTTTAAGGTATTTTTTATTGTCTGCAATATGGTTCCTGATTTTTTGAAGATTGATTCAATTTAATACAATAGATCCTCCACTATATCTAGCCAGAGGGCCATTATTTCTGAGAACCATGAAACTGACCCTTTGTATCTTATGCACAATAATAATGAGGTTCTGAAATATCTTCTCTGTCCCAAACTATAGAACTTTCTTATATCACATTTTTCTTCCCTATATGGGTTTGTTCTACTGAATGACATTACTAATACATATCCTAAATACAACTATTCATCCATCCGGGTGTCATCATCCTATAATTTCATTCAGATTTTAGTTTCTAACGATGGAAAACATGCCATATCTTAGTTCCAAGGGTTGAACTATATGCCAGAAAACAACCCTCTGGGTCTAGATAGCTGTAATTGTTTTCTCTAGAAAAACTCTCAATGTGATTCGGAATTATTCCTATCTTATTTAATCAAATAAAGATGTGGATGGATTTTCAAATAATATTTTCACCATGGTGATAGCCTTTCTGATGAATGGGCATGGTCATTCTGGGTTTGACATAGCTTTCTAAAGTTTTCTGACTGTTTATTCATTTTATAAATTTATGAAGTAGTATGGGTTTAAAAATTCATTATTTATTATTAATATTATATTCTTAGAGAATTGGTTAGACAATGGGGACTTTGAACATAGTCATTAAATTTGTACCATGGTGAATTAGGAATTATCCTCTTCGAAATCTATTAGCTGGGAAGAATGTCCCGCCTTCGGGAAAATTATGACGAATTCCATCATTTTATAGATGTATAGGATAACCCCTAAAATATCCATTTTTGTGAGATCCATACTCAAAGTCATGAAGGAAATTTTGAGAAATGATATGACTATCTTCTCCCCTATCTCTTTCAAATATTGGTTCAATAATTTAAATTATAATTGTGGAGCTCATCCTATTTCTATATTCCCTCATTTGTTCCCTTCTTGGTAGGTTCTTGATAGCATCAGTTCATAGTGGACCATCTTGAAAGATGTAGATAATACCCCATGGGGATACCATGTGTGGTAGGAGATATCCCCATGTCTTAGGCAAGTATGTTTTATTTCCATATTCCTTCTTTTGTTTCTTTTCTTAGCTTGGGATGTCTGCTTTGGAATCCAAGTCTGTACGCTGGTGATGGTAGAGTGATGAACAGAGGGATGGCCTCTCAATCTGGAAGTACCAAATCTTTCATTCTATTACTTACTCTTCAACCACATCCATAAGAACATATCCCTTATATGATTGATGGAACATTCTAGTTTTTTATTTGGATATATTGGAGATAATTTTCACTAAAAAGGATACCACAATACCATTGGGATCTCTGGTAATATGTTTCTTTCTAGGTTGCTAGAAAAATATGGGTTGAGGCCATGTTGATGGGCCCAGACAAGGATGATGGAATACTGAGCTGATTTTATCTCATCGATTGTACAACTTATTCTTTAGTGAATGAGCCTGTTATTTATAAGGGTTTTATCATTAATGATGAAATTTTGTACTAGATATAACTTTGGTATGGGGTTCTTTCAGCAAAGACTGATGATATAATTATTTTTGAGGAATATAATCTATAAATGTTTTGTCTCTTATTCAGATAAATCCAAACGGTTTCACCTCTCCAAAAACCTAGGGTTCCTAGAGAGAGACATCAAATGATTATCTACTGAGATGACATTGTAATGTAAGGATACCATTGTAGATATTATCATTCCGCCTACTAGAACCCATGTCTTCATAGATTATGATTATTACTAGGATTGGGTAGAAGGCTACGTCGGTGATATGATGAATAGAATGGTTCATTAGATGGAAATAATATTTTCATCACTAACCCCTATGTTCATAGTAATGATGGAGATGATTCAAGATCCGAGTGAGACATTGAGGAAGAACTATTATCCAGGTGATGACCATCCCATCGGTGGGATATATTTTAGTGGGGAATCTATCCATTCGACACAATAAATGAACGATTCACCTATTAAGAGAAGAATATAATGGGATTCTTCTCCTAATCTATCATCAACCCAGCTAGTCATTCCTTCTTATGAAATACCTACACTAGAAGATACAAAGTCTTAGACAAGAATATTTCTAGTCTAGAAGTAGATTCACGCCCAAATTTCTGAGTGTCCCCAAGGAACATTTCATAACCATGTAGAATATCATTTTCAGTTCATTCATGATTTGGGGTGGGATGATTTTACTACCAACTATTATATGAAATCATTTGATGAGTCATCATGACATGATAAGTGTTTGATACCAGTAAGAGGTGATTTTGTGATTTTGATGATGGGACACCCCTAGATAAATTTATTAATAAAGCTTCAGAGGTGTGGGAATAGGTTCATTACGTTATATATGATCCACATGCCCAAATGAATGTCGTGGATACATATATATGGAGATATAAGGAGATATTAGATCCCACAATGTTTCATCTTTTTTCATCATCATGTATATTGGAAACCTCTATGAAATGAGTTAGTGAAGAATCTACTCTTATTGAGACCCATAATCCTAGGGAGATAGTACAAGAACAAGTTTGGATGACCAATCAGTGCCCAATGAATGATTTTCATCAGACTCTCACTGACTTAGCCATCGCCTTGAATCAAATACTAATATATCATGATCATTGATTTATATTTTATTTTGATTAAATCTTGGGAGAGGCTCTGAAATGTGGATATATCTCGGTATATATGTTATCAATGAATTGATCTTCCAAAATTTATATTCCATTTTCTAGTTGCCTTTTATTAACGCTGTTCTTGATATTTCACTTATCAAATATTGTCTGATCAATCAACAATATCTATCCATTATATAATATCAAGTAAATGTGAATTTAAGGATTTGAATGTTTAAATTATAATAGATTCTTATTGAGAAATTCTTATGATTTCCCACCAATATGAGATTATCCTATGATGTATCTTATATATTTATCGAGATATTACCTAACTTATAAATGGAATATTTGGGTAGAATATATATCTCGATGGGAGAATTCTATTTCAATTTCTAATGTCAATTGACTTAGTGAGCATAGACAAATATTTTTAATGAAAGATGGGATACCACAAAATATATTTTTTCTTTTTATTTATATTTCCCTAATTCATTCCAAATCATCATATATGAGAATACATAGCAGTAATAGAATGATATTTTTCTCAGGACGTCCATCTTGTGGGGTTTTTACTGACATTTTTTTATGCCTTTTCCATTCGTGGATACAAAATCACTATTGGGACAGAGTTTAGGGTCTTCTATATCATACCTTATATTTTATTAGATTGCGGTCTTTTAGATCATAATTTTTTCTTTAGAGCATAATGTCTTTTAACTCATACATTTTTTCCCGTAATATATCATTTGTGATGTTGCATTCTTCATCTATTTTTACTTCATATGGAAGGGATGTCTCAGATAAGTTATAAGATAATGTAGTAAAGACATAGATATGATGGGTAGTTTAATGTATTTCCTCTAGGCTATCATTAGTGAATGTAATTTATGGGGACGACATGGTAGGGTTGACTCAAAACAATCTAGGGGTGTCGAATTCCTTCATGGGGTTTCTGAGCATCGCGAGGTTTAGATTTTCTTTCCTGCAAGGAGGAGATTTATTTGGTTGGTCGGTCAAATACCTTTTCCTTTAGTATTATTGTCAAACATATGTTTCAATAATCCTCCCCACAGGTCATGGAAAATTTATTGGGATAACATTGGTTGATGGTGAAATACTAGGGAAGCCATATCTACATTGAATGTTGCGATGTGGGTTATATAGTTCATAACACGAATGTTTGATTCAATGAATGTGAGATGTGGGAGGTGTGCTGAGAATGACCCATAACACACTATAGTGCTATGTTCTACCATAGTGTTACTGGAAATTATTAATAATTAGTAATCATTTGGATCAATTAGTAATAATTAGGATTAATTAATAATAACTTGTAATAATTACGATAAATTAGTAATAATTAATATTAATTTGTAATAATTATGATTAATTAGTAATAATTAGGGTTAAGTTGTAATAATTAAAATTAAATAGGAATAATTAGGAATAATTAGGACTAATTAATAATAATTAGAAATAATTAGTAATAATTAGGAATAATTAGAAATAATAAGGAATAATTAGAAAGAATTTGGAATAATTAGTAATAGATAGGAATAATTATCCATAATTAAGAATAATTATGAGTAATGAATAAGAAATATAAAAAATTACTAATAATTTTTAATAAAAAATTATAATTGGGATTAATTAATAATAATTTGGATTAATTGGTAATATTTTGAATTAATTAGAAATAATTATGTTTAATTAGGAATAATTAGGATTAATTAAGAATAATTAAGATTAAGAAGGATTAATTAGGAATAATTAGAAATAATTATGAATAATTATAAATAATTAGTAATAATTATAAAGAATTATTAATAATTAAAAATAATTAGTAATAATTTGGAATAAATAGTAAAAATTGGAGTAATTAGTTAAACTAAAAAATTATTTGTAATAATTAAGAATAAATCGAAATAATTAGGAATTATTAGAAATAATTAGGAATAATTCACAATAATTAAGAATAATTAGGAATAATTAGTATTAATTGTGAATAATTAGTAATAATTAGTAATAATTATTAATAAGAAGTAATAATAATGAACAATTAATAATAACTACAAATAATTAGTGAAAATTAGGAATAATTTGTACTAATTAGAATTAATTATTAATAATTAGGATTAATAAAGAATATTTATTATTAATTAAGAGTAATTAGTAATAATTAGGTTTATTAGTAATAATTATGAACAGTTAGTAATAATTATAATTAATATGGAATAATTAGAATTAATTTAGAATAATTAGAAATAGTAAGAAATAATTAGGAATAAACAGTAATAATTAGGAATAAATAGTTATAATTAGGAATAATTAGGAATAAATAGGAATAATTAGTACAAATTAAGAATATTTTTGAATAAATAGGAATAATTTGGAATGATTATAAATAATTAGTAATAATTAGTAAAAATTAGGAATACATAGTAATAATTAGGAATAATTAGTAACAATTATGAATAATTAGTAATATGTTGGATTAAATAGTAATAAATAGAAACAAAGAGTAATAATTATGAACACATGGTAATAATTAGGAATAAATATTAATAATTAAGAATAATTAGTAATAATTAGGAATAATTAGAAATATTTAGGAATAATTTGAAATAATTATTTATGACTAGAAACAATTAGTAATAATTAATAAAAATTAAGAATAATTAGTAATAATTAGTAAAAATTAGGAATGATTAGTATTAATTAGTGTTAACTATTAATAACTATGAATAATTAGTAATAATGAGGATTAATTAGTAATAATTAGGAATAATTAGGATTAATTAAGTATAATTATGTTTAACAATCAGTAATGAGGATTAATTAGCAGTTATTATGATTAATTAACAGTAATTCAGATTAGTTATTATTAATTTATAATAAATAGGAATAATTCGTAATAAATAGTATTAAATAGTAATAAATGGTAAGAAATACGAATAAATAGTAATAAATTGTAATAAATTGTACTAAATAGGAATAATTACATATAATTATGAATAATTAGGAATAATTAGGAATAACTATAAATAATTAGTAACAATTAGTTATAATTTGGAATTGATATTAATAATTAGGATTAATTAATAATTTATAGTAATAAATAGTAATTTTTTTGAATAATAAGATGTAATTAGTAATAATATGCATTAATAAGTAATAATAAACAATATTTAGTAATAAATAGTAATAAAAAGTAATAATTTGGAATAATTAGTAATAACTAGGAAAAATTGTTATAATTAAGAATAATTAGGAATAATTAGGAATAATAATTCTTATATAAGAATAAATGGGAATAATTAGTAATAATTGGAAATAATTTGTAATAATTATGAATAAATAGGAATAATTAGTTATAATTAGTAATAATTATGAATAATTATGTATAATTTGGAATAATTATGATTAATTAAGAATAATTAATACTAATTAGGTATAAATAGGATTATTTTGAAGTAATTAGTAGTAATTAGTAGTAATTGGGATTAAATAGAATTAATTTAGATTAATGAGAATTTATTAGGATTAAATAGAAATAATTTGAACGAATTGTGATTAATTAAGAATAATTAAGATTAATTAAGAATATTTTTTATTAATTAGGAATAACAATTATTATGATTACTTATTAATAAATAGTTTTAAATAGGATTAATTAGGAAAAAATAAAAATTATTATTATTGATATGGAATAAATAGGAATAATTTTTAACAGTTATTAATAATTAGGAATAATTATGAATAATTGTGATTAATTAGTAATAATTGTTAATAAATAGTAGTAATTAGTAATAATTTGGAATGAATTATAATAATAAAAAATAAATAGTAATAATTATGAATAATTAGAATTTTTCGAAATACTTACGAATAATTTGGAATAATTAGGAATTATTAGTAATAAAAAAGAATAATTAGTAATAATTAAGAATAATTATAAATAATTAGAAATCAACTATGATGTTCAAATATCCATTATCTAATGTGGGAGAATTAAGATCAAGGAGGTTGTACCACACTACTCTCTATTCTCATGCGTACAATAATGGGTATTTAAATGTAAGAGAATATTTTCCATTGTGATTTCAGATGGGTAATGTTGCAAGAAGATGAGTTGACAGAAAACAGAGCCGCCACTAATCTTCTAGAAATTTTGATTCCCCTAATTAGTATAAATTAGATTTAGTTACTAATAATTAGAGGTAAATAGGAAATATTTTTATAAATTAGTGTACAATAGTTTAAATTTTCAAAAATACTATAAATAATTATGAAATAGTATAAGTTATTATAAATTTCATGAAAATTTAATTTATATTTCTTCTATTTTTTGAATGTGATTTTTTAATATAAAATTGTTTAAATTTAAATTATTTCGAATTTTTTGAGAAAAAAATGGATTAAGGATGCTGACAACAGTCATTTTTATAAGATCCCTCTTAGATAAATTAGTGCATGAATTTGAACAATACTGGTTTTAATCTTATATATATTGAGGGTGTTGAAGCTTTCGTATCATTTCAATCATCAAAACCTAAATTTGTTTCAGAAGTGAAAATTAAATATCCTTGTAAAAAATATTCTATAAGGATGTTTGACACACTTTATAACTTTGGAGGAAAACTATTGCATTTTATTTTTCAACTATATTGTGTTTTTTGGTATGAACTTGGTGAATGTAGTTCCAGAATCTTATTTGTAGAAGAAATTTTCTTCTTTATTCCCTAATTATTTTGAAACTGAATATCCAAAAAACACAACTACATGGGCCGTAATGAGGGAAATGTTGATGATGAAATGAGAAATCAATTATCAGTTTTTTATTTACCCAAACACATCATATGTGGAGATCAATAATGATGGATTACATATGTTGAGCATAAAATAGATCAAAGATATGTTCTTATCAACTATTAAGAAATGACACCATTTGTATTGTGACTGATGCTATCACATATTCCTTAATCCATGGTAATGAAAATTAATCCTATTATTTTGTTTTGATATATAATAAACATATCAATAACTACCTTCAAATAATTAAAATAGTTGATTTTGAAGAAGGATGAAAACATAAATTTTCATACTGGTTTCAAAAACTCGTAACATATATTATGTATTGTTTAACATATAAAATCAATTTATTAATTTTTGTACTTAAAATTGTTTTAAAAAAATTAGTAATCTCAATATTCTAATAAAATTGATAATGATTTTGTTTCTTGAGTAACCTAGAATCCAAAATGGTTGAATCTTATAATGCATTTGTCATGAATGGTTTTCGATTTCATACACACGCAAATGGGCATCATAAAAACAATGAATAATTGTGTCTTTATGGGAGGATGATATCATATAGAAATTTAATTTTACATTTAAAACAATTTGGAAATAAATATTGAATTTTGCTATCTAGGAAATAATTAGATAAATATGTTTAAATGTTAGTAGTTGGAAACAAATATAGATATTTATCCAAGCCATGAAATCATTGATATCAAATATTAATGTCATCATGATGTAAAGGAACAATTTTTATGTGTTCATGAGGCACATGAAATTTATTATGCTAACTATTATGCTACATCAAAAGAGTTGGGTGATTGGTGGAGCATAATAAAAGATAATTCTGAGAAAAATTCAGTTTACTCAAAGGGAATCCGGTTCCACTAAAGATAAATGAACTTAAAATTTTCTATAGACTACTCCAAATTCTTATTTTTCACAAAGAGACAAATAACTATGATGACCCCTCATAGTTAAGGGTGGATAGTGACAATGATGTGAATGATGTTACAAATGAATTTTAAATAACAAGAGATGATGAAAGTGAAAAGCATCTAGAAATTTATGATGCTGAGGAGAAATATCAAAACACTTACATCGTCTGATATGAATTTGTGGATGTAGATGAATACTGACATGGTGAAATTCTGGTTATACTCATATAATATATATATATATATATATATATATATATTAGTTTTTTAACTATTTTCTAACAATAATCATTTCATGTTTCAGATGGACATTTCTCTGTTTCATCAGTTGTAGGAGGCTGATCTACCTTTAGATGTGAAGGATGTTGGATCATTTGACCCTTAGACAGCTAGTGGGTTAGGGAGGACTCAGAGGGGATGTGGTATTTCTTGATTGATGATTACTGACCCAATCCCAAAGCAATTTTCACATCTTTATTTCGATCCACGCAAGTATAGGTACATTTATCTATGTATTTTAGTTAGTTTTCAATCATTTTTTAGGTACAAATTGTTTTATTAATTGTTATTTTTTAATTTAAATTCACATATAAATATTGTATAGGGGACCTCTATATTGATTAATTATGTATCAGAAGCATGTGTCACATGGATGAAATTCCCATTCATATTCAGCACCACATGATTGATAATCGGTTAGTACATAAATAAATAAAATTATTTTCAAATTAATTAATTAATAAATTGATATTATAATTTATTTTTAGTGTTTATGGTATCCCATTAATGTGATCATGTACGGTGCGATCTAGGTTGCATGGGAGAGGTCTATCCATGATAATTGCCATAATTTTTGGAACAATTTTAGAAGTAGATTATTGAAGAAAGAATGAGTGAAATAATTTGATATGTCTTATCACACACACCAACCTGATTACATTTCATCTCATGTTTGGGATGTATTATGTTCACATTGGATGGGTGGACCTTTTCAGAGGATATCATCAGTAGGTCAAAAAAATTGGGGGAAACAAGGTGTGACACAGTTTTCCAGTAGTCTTATATTAGGTACGGAAATGAAACATATGGTATATACATTTTAAAAATAATTTATATTAATTTAAATTTAACAGTTTATTTTATATTCAAATAATAAGTCAAAAACGAGATGTTACAATGTTTAAAATTTATTGGAGGATATACTGTGATCCGATCACTAAAGTTATTAAAGACGGCCGCCAACGTCAGATTATAGTAATTTTAATTTATTATTGAGTTTTAAAATTACCTGCAAATAATATATTAACTATTTTAATTTTAAATTTCATTTGAAGGAGTCACTTTAGGTCACAGTGTCTTAGTCATAGATTAATATTCATGCTGATATTGAGAGTTTGACCAGTTCCCACCAATTTGATTAGGGATCATGGATGTTGGTGACCTGGTACACCTTCGTAAAAATCCATGTTGTTGGTATCAACAATTGATTGATGCATTAGATTTATTATGGTACCATTGCGATTTCAGATTCTAGTTTTAGAGGATCTCATCAGTTGTCATCATAATATTTTACATAGTACTAATAGCCACTGTTATCTTATAGTGACTTCCTAGAGAGTATGTGTAAGGAGCTAGAGGACATATAGAAATACTAGAAGTAGGAAATGTGCCAATCGAAACAACAACAGGAGTAGCTCGGACAACAGTATCGGTAGTAGTAGGAGGAGACACATTTATGGAAGCAGAAGCTAGAGGAGAAGATGGAGTACATGCGATGTATGACTCATTGTTTAGGGATAGAGTTTCCTCCACCATCTCCTCTAGATCCAACAAAGAATCCCCTTAGTGATATATGTATTTTTTATGATAAAATAGTTGATGATTTTTTTTCTATATATTGCATTTTTAAATTGTTTGGAATATTTCATTTTTTATTTGTCATTTGAATTTTATTTATTTATTAATTATTTATTATTTTATAACTTTATTTATTTTTTTAATTACCTCCATTGTTTTTCTTTGTTATATTATATTCTAATTTGTCATTATTTGTTGTATATTTTTATGAATATCATGATTTTTATTATTTTACTAATATTAATATAATTATTTCTAAAATATTAATAATATTAATACTATTTTGTTATAATTATTATTATATCAATATTATTAATATGGGTATTATTATTATTTTTTCCAAAATTATATTATTATTATTTTCTAACATTATATTATTTTTATTAATAATTTTATTATAATAAATATTTTGATAAGATATTTTTAACACGCCTTTTCCAATTGGCTATCGCAAATAATTTTTTAAAAAATCACAGGAAAAATATTTGTGATGAGAATTTTTTCGATGGCCCGTCACAAATGTAATTTTTAAATAAAATCGAGAAAACTATTTACAGAGGATTTTTATATGATAGGCCATTTCTAATGAGGTCCCATGAAAAATGGTCCATTTCAAATAGTCTAATTTACAGTAATACAGAAGCACCCCATACATTGGTTGACTAGAGCCAAGCTCTAATTTCCCTTTGATAAGGGATGAAGATGTGTGATGGAATATAGATTTTATCATCATATATTGGGGTTGTATTCTTCACACTGATTGAATTTTCTTAGACTATAAAATTTTCCATCTAGTTTAATATCATGAGGAATTTTTCTGCATAGGTCTAGCCTATATGCAGTCAGGTGTGCATTTATATCTTTTCACATGTTATTTATAAACTTCGGATTAGATATTTTCTTTCCCTATGTATCCCACAATGATAAGAATCAACCCATATATTGTTTATTTTATGGAGATTCCACGCATAGGCATAACCCATACATAGGGATGGGGGAATATTTTTGGTAGCATATTGACCGAAGAATTAGACATTGAAGGGTCACTACGTATACCACGAGGGCATGAATCCATCAAAATTTAGTTTTTGAGTGGGAAACTCTCTATAAAGGTATAAACCATATATAATGGGTGGAATTACTACAATAGAGTGTTATAGTTTGGCCCAAAATTTGAGATTTGGGTATCACTAAGTATCTTCAACGATAGGAATCAAGCGACCCATAGTTCATGAGAAAGCTCTTTGTTCATGTCTGATCTATACGTAGGGAGAGTGGAATATTTTATGTCTATTTTTTGTTGTTGGGTCATGTTTGATAGATCAAGTTGTCACTAATAATCTTGTGATTATTGGAATCAAGCCACATGTAGTAATGGAATGGATGTGTGTTAGGAGACTAACACCTAGGATAGTGGTCCTCTTGGGTGAGGACCATAGTAAAGAACAATTTTTTCAGGAAAAGGACATCAATTGTGTAGTTTAACATCACAATATGAGGGCTCATGTTGTTACTTTTAAGGAATTTCATCTAGTACTATGATAACCATGTTGAAAACTGATATACCTCAGCCACATTGGGGTCTAACTTACCCAAATTACTAATCTCATATGAGTTATACTCTCTATGTAAATCTAGGAATTTAATGGGATATTTTTACAAAATTTAGGCTGTTAGATAATGGCCATGTGAATTTATTACCATGAGGTTGGAAGGACATGATATAGGATCCATCCACACCAATGTATCCTATTAAATTGAGAGTCAAAATGTGAATATTTCTAGAAACCCATACTATTTTCTGTCCTACAGTAAGGGAATCATCCATGCATTTTAACATCATAAAGGAAAGATATGGGTGACTCAATGTTAAAGAAGAGGAATGTTGTAGTTGAGCCTAGGAATAGGGCTATGGGTGTCACTACATATCTTATGATGGTAGAAATGAAGCCATATTCAGTTCATGGAAACTATTAAATTTATTTTTATGTAGAAAAGAAATCAATCTTGTAGAATAACGCCATGTGGTATATATGAGGGTCACCTGCGGTGGAAAGAAATGAATGGTGGGGATATTTTCTATTTTATGCCCTACAATGGGAATCAATACCACTATACAGTTTTTTTCATTCTACGTGGATGATATCCTTATATTTAACATCATGCAGCTAAGACATGAGATGTTGTAATGTTTAACACATTTCTGGTAGGATAATAAATTCTTGATGAAAAATATGTAATGTATTTTCTATGAAACATATCATTGGTGGTGGGTGTGACATATCCCCTACCAATTGTGTATAGTGAGTAAGCCCAGTTGTAATAGAAATAATATATTATATAAGGCCAAACCCATAAGGGTTACACATGGGGAAGCTTATTTATAGGTACTATTGGGGTTATGAGAACCAATAATAGTTCTCCATAAAGAAATGAATAGTGTTTTACCTTATTATTGAAGGCTCATACTATCCGATTCTAATGGACATCATGTTTTTTGAATTTATGTAACATGTTCACATCCAGCCACCCCAATTCATGCAACAAAATTTGTGATTTATCATCATCTAAGAGTTTTCCACTGATATCTACTTGATGTGTGGGTGACAATAATTCTATGATCAATATTTCCTTAGTTCTTTAAACAAATGAATACACGGTTTCTTTTATAGGAGAATATGTGGTGGTACAGAGGCCCAGAAATCATGAAAGGGCTTTTCTAGGAAAGAAATATTGATTTTATTCACCATATAATGGAATATATTTGAATGAGTCTATTTATAAAAGTCTATTAATCCATTTTACACAACATTCCTACAATATGAGGAATTGGACTAAATGTTCTAGTCCTAGTATAATTTCATTATCACTACAGAACAGAAGTTGGTGTCATTGTCCATTAGTATCATGTGAGGGAATCTGAACCCTGTGACGATATGGGACTACATCAAGATTGCAATACTCTTCATCCCAACTACCATCATGGGAATTTTCACATCCTACTTGGAAATGATATATGTAGTAGTAAGGATGTTCTTGAATGACCAGGATATAGGGAGGGGATGTGGCCCCACAACATCCATTATCAATATGGAAAACAAATAGTAATATATAGTTTTATATTTAAACATTAATAGTTCATTGATGATGTTTTCATGAACATTTATTGAATGAAATTTCATCAGGAAGTCCAAATAGTATGGTGTCATGTTTTTCTATTAGTAACCTAACCACCAAATTTTTGTGGGAGAATGAGGCCCCAGATTGATGAGAACCGCATGAGCCTATATGGACTTCTTCCATTACAGTAGAAATATCTCATTATGCTATGAATTTTAGGACGATTATATTAAATTCTCATTTATAGAGGTCTCATTTTTATTTTGGACTATCTTGCAAGGTGAGGTTCATCTCTCAATGTCGAATTTGATCCCCGCTGGATTGGTATGTCTGGAGAGTCCCATTTTTTGAGATATCTATTTATGGGTTCTATCCATCCATGTGTGGACATCAATTCATTATGATCTCATGTAGTGTCGACCAGATTTATTTCACCCATTTCAATGATGGTGAATGATGATACCATCTTTTGGTGCAGCACATGGAAGAACATTTCCCCATGATTAGGGTCTACTAATAAGTTGTCTATATTATCCAATGTGTTAGCATGAATATTCTGTGATTGGGAAACATGATGCAATGTGGGTTAAAATGGGAAGTCTTCCATCATTTCCATAATGTATCCAGTGAGAGGGGATAGTTATTCATCTTTAATAGAATATTAATTATTGATCTACTTTATCAATAGCTCCACATCCCTTTTGATGTTTAAGAAGTCTATGATTCGTTGTAGGGATAGTTAAATGCTAGGGATGAGGGACTTGTATTCGACCTCATTATTCGTTCAGCCTTTGGATAGTGGGAGAGTAAGGAAAAGTTTTTTTGTATAAATAAAAAAATTTAATTCTTATACCAAGATGATTGTGTTTTAGGATTTCTAGTCTCTTACTGATAGGACATCGGGAGGAACAATCAAAATAAATCTCCCATGTTTTGGGAGTGTCATTGGAAAATAAAAAATCTTCAGCTGGAGGCATAGTGTCCACATGTGTACTTTTTAGGGTGTGATGTGCCATGAGGAAATAATTTCAAGATTTCAATTTCATGTACTTCTCTGACATGAACTGGATGTCATATTGTTACAGAATGAACCCCATAAAGCTATGTGTCCCATAAATAAGGGTAGAAACAGTATGTACTTGAGTGGAGCATTATGAAATTATAGGTGGATATTGTTCTTCTACTAGTAATTCCTCAACATATGTACTGCAAAGATAGATGTGTGGTATTTTTTCTAATTATTTAATTATCGGGTCACACTGCATAGAATCACATACAGAAAGATAATATTTTTCTTATTCCCCAAATCAATTTTGGTGTGAGGAGAGTTCCAAGTTATAATTCCATGATGGCCACATATAATATGATTTTCTTTCCTTCCACTGGAGGAATCTAGACCAGGGGTTGTGACAAGTAGTTCTTGCGACTCTAATTTTCCTTATGTGGTTATCATCCCATTGGTTGGTAGTTCCCTTCTTCATTATCATGGTAAAGTGTAAATTTTTAACAGCATGGTTTTCTAGAAAGTTTCAAATATAGGTGAGGTTCCCATTTCGACTGCAAAGTTCATGAAATTTTGAGGGGATGATATAACCTAAATTGTATTGGTATTTCTTGATCTGACCTCAGTTCCATTGTGATATACCAAAATTCCAAGGAACAACCTTTATGTTATACAAAAAGTTCATTTTAGTGGATATATCATTATATTTTTATTATAAAAATTGTCAAATACTATTTGATGATTTGTGAATTGATCACATCATTGTAGGGAATAGAATATAGGGATATTGATGTAATATTCATAAATTCATCCCAAGAAAGGATTTAGGATATGATGCATGGTTCATTGATATATTGCACCAACATTATTTAAACCGAAGGAAAATAACTCATAATAAAATATCACATGGGGTTCACTGAAGGCAATGGTTTCATCATCTTCAAGGGCCATATTAATCTAATTATATCCTAAGTACCCATCCATGATGGAGAGTTCTTTGAATCCAATAGTTTCATTGATGAAGAGTTATGCAATCTAAAAAGGGTTATTTCCATTTGGAAATGTTGATTGAGGTCTCTCAAATCGATGATTCCTTAATCCGCCCATTCCTTTTTAACATGGATGATATTGGTGATCCATATTTGTTATTGAAATTCAAGGATAATGCTTGATTTGATCAATTTATCAACTTTCACTTCTAAATTAGTATCATGAGAGGGGTACATCATTCTGGCCATCATCATGAATCATCAATTTTCATTAGGTTGGATGAGATGACATGTAGCCATATATAAATTTAGTCTAACAATTTTTTCATTGTTCCAAGTGAACAAATATCCATTCTTCGTATAAATATAATGTATAAATCTTTATCCTTGAGAGTAAAGGTGGAACTAATAAATTTAGGACGTGAATCCTCTTCTGTTCCTTGATTTACATACCAGATCTCATAAATGGTTGTGTATATTCGTTCCCTAAATGTGATAGGGGAGATCATAGGGTCGTCCACTTCTCCATACACCTATGAGTCTGTAGATTAATTTTTAGGAGATGTATGAAATTTATGTGTAAATCTATAACTATGGGGGTGAGAGAAACAATGGGAAATGATATTGTCATCCCCTACTACTGGTGTCTTTTCCATGATATTATTGTGCTAATTATCTATTTCACTATCACTGGGGATACAGTGAACTTTGGATGTTAGGGATGAGTATTTCGCCTAAACTATATTTTTTCAGGGGCACATAATACATGTTGAGCATATTATAGGGATTTCCATGGGTCTTATATAATCCATTGGTTACTAAAATCCATGTATTATCATCCATCATTGGTTATTTTACATCCATTTGATTGAAACATTCTTCAACATATGTGGATTCACAAGTCTCAAAGGTGCACTTTTACCACGCAGAATGCTGAACTTTCCATCATTAGATTATTTAAAAACTAATGGTGTGTTGAAGGTACCAACATGTGGCTATAAGGATAGGACCTTATTATTCAAACATTGTTTGTGTTGTCTTTTGGGATAACCCAAAAAGCAGCATTAAATTTGATATCCTCCAACTGAGTTTTGATATTGATCTTCTCAAGAGTCCATTTCTCACATTTTTAAAACCCTTGATTGACCATATTTTTGGTAGATTGATCCCCTTCTTTATATCACAACCATTGCGGGATCTAAATCTAGATAAGATTGATCCCAAAACCATATTCAATAAAAACCATTTTTCGTCAAATCCATTTCAATACTGACCCTATATAGTCTTCCTAAAACATATAGTCGTATGATGTGTCCCTGGATAATCCCTTCCTGATCACTCTTTGCGAATGTGATGGTGGTATGAAATTATTATACAATGACCCCCACATGATACCACATGTCTATGAAGACTTCAGTCTCATACTCTTTTTAGATCTAGAGGGCTTCAATGAGTACCTATTAGGGTTATTTTAAAAGATGGAGTGCATCCAAGAATGGGAATTTGGCATGGAAAACTACCAGGTAGTTTATAATGTCTTAATTTTGTGAAAATATTCAGTGCTTTCCAAGATGGGGTTTTTTCTAATTATGCATCCCAGGAGATGAGGCATTTGAGTTGGAAAATCTTGGTGTTTTATTAGAGGTCGAGGGAACCTCTTGTACTAGTGTCATAGGTCATGCTATAATTCCTCGTTGTCTAGGTTTATTAGATAATCACACCCCCACTAAGTTTTCGTATAAGATCACTAGGCACATATACCCTCTGTAGGATTCTTGGATACCTCCATGTCTTTATTGGGCCTAATATACTTCTTACCCATAATTATAATTTGGTATGATTCCTTTGTGGGTATGTAAATGAAATATCAGGATCTCCCACATCCAAGATGTACCCTGTAGCTTCAAATCCGACACCTATGGATCCATCTCCCCATTTAGATATGTGAAATTCATATTAGAATGAAATTTCACCATCAAGGAATGGTTATACCATGATTATAATTATAATATAACAAAATGTTATATCTTCATTCAATGAGTGTTCCATTTGTAGAGAAGAAAAATTAAAGAGATAGAGTTTTTATCAGAGATGAATAAGACTATTCCTCTTCAATCTCTTCATGTCTATGATGGTCCCATAAAACATCGATATGTGTATTTTATGATACCTTCCTATGTTGAAGAATCATTATGGGTATGTGAAGTTATTATCTCATGTTGAAATGATGATAATCTACTATTTTTGTGTCATTTAGTTGTTGATATTCTACCCACACTTGGCCATAGCATTTTTTTCAATTAGAATATCCTTCTAACTAGGAAGTCATTATATAGAGAACCCATGCCTATCAGTTATCCAACATATAAATTTATGATTCATCCTTGCTTTAGAGGAAATCTCTGAAGATGATTAAATTCAAGATGTTGTGACACATCCTTATAAGGAAAGGGGACTGGACAAGAGGATTGGTGAGGTTGACCACATTGGGATTCCTGGGATATGTTATATTGAGTATGTTATGGTCTATAGCAGTAAGGACTTAACTTGGGACTTGTACATTTCATAAGGATTTATCTTTATTCATTTATTCCTCAAATATCAGGTGAACTATATATATTTTTTATTTAAAAATAGGGTCATTGTATTGTTTCTACTAGACAATAAGAGGTTCTGGGTTTCCCAATTCCAGTCTAGGTGAGTGAATGGGAACTACTATAGTTATGAAGGAAACAATGGTATTTTATTCCTGGCTGAGCATTTCCACGGAGGATTAGGGAATGAGTTGAGATTTATCTAAGGCCCACTAAATAAAAGCTCTAAATTGTTAATACATTTCTACGAACTCACAAAATAATACTAGATATATCATTTTGATTAGATGTGTTTGTAGCTCCTCTTAGAGGGTTTTTTTCATAGAAATCCAATGATTTTTATGGAGAGATAGGGATGATGAGTGAATAGGTCAAACCATCTCTTAGGTTTATTATGTCAAACAACCTCTCATTTTAACATTGTATGTAGTTTTTCTAGGTCATCATTTGTCATTTTCCTTTGTTCCATGTTGAACTATTAGAGTAATTGAAGACGAAGGTCTTCCCATCCTATAGCTGGTTTTGAGGGAAGATTGTTGTACCAAACAATCAATAGCCTTATCATTGTTTTTAAAAAACATCAATTTTTTCGCCTATGGATGTTCTTGTGGGAACATAATCAGACCACGTCGGGAAAAAAGTGTTTTAAATCCTATTTGGGGTCACCCACACTATCAAAGGTGGACATAGTAGGATCGATGAAACTGGGTGGGGGGGATGTTTCATTCTCTTATTCAATAACTTGTTCTCAGGAAACACTGGTGTGTTTCTCCCTTCTATGTATTCCATTTGAGTATCCATGGACTCTATGGAGTTATGGAATTATAGATGTACTATTTTTGATATGCCTCCCTTCTATAGGGTGTATCTGAGTCTGAAATAGGTAGCCTCATTCTCGACTCCTGATAATTCCTGATTTCTGTAATGATGGAATGATTTCCATGGAAATATAGAGTCTGTCAATGTAATGGAGGTTTGTAATGATAATTTTTTACTTTATAAATTATATAGACAAGATAAAGAGATGTGGATCCATTTTGATGCTCAAATTCCATACATACATGTGGATCATCTTTGAGAGGGATAATATTCATCTCTGCTTGAAAGCGATACCTTGTGGGAAATATTCAGCCAAGTATCTCCTCTTTGAGTTATCTAATAGTACGTATTCTGTTATCATATCATTCCAATTGTTCCTTCATGGATGAAATTTTGAATCTCCTAGGTGGTTATTGGGATGTGTATACACCATTCCTTTTATATTCTGAAGTGGTCCACCATAGAGGTTGAACCTAGATATTTAGAGGTTCTACGTTTTAGAGACTACTATGGTTTTGGGTATGGGAAACCTCAGTGGGTGCATTCGGATCAACTGATCAGTGTATATTTTCCATATTTCATCCCTCTACATTTGTGAATTGATCTGGATTATGTATTATTTTTAACGGTGATGGAATTCACATATTTATACGGGGAAATTCAAGTTGTACAATTACACTTGATGTATTAGGATAATTCTACACCACTCACATTAGGGTCATTTCTCAAACCCTTGGTCTTGTTAGAAATTTTATGATTGCGATGGTGGTGGGGTTTTATTTCCTTTTCCGTATGTTCCTCCCATTTCGTCATGTGAGTAGTGACCTTGAGGATGTTTCCACTCACGATTTCCTAACATGGCTTGAATAATGTAGGGTTTTCTTCTACCAGGAGTACTTGATGAGAAGAATGTCGTTTATATTTATATATGAACCTAGAAAATACGAAATCTCTCTATGTTGAGGTTGATGATGAGAATTCTATTATTCCTATAAGATAGAGACTATCTGAGGGTATAGTTTTAATTGGTTGATCCTAATTTTAAGGATTCAATTATACTAGTTAAGGATTGGATGATTCCAGGGATGAACAGTACGATGTAAATTCCCCATCCCAATAATATGGGGCTAGCCTGGAACCACCATTGATTTCCCTAGGACCATATTGTGGGATGATGAAAATGGTGGTGTTGATTGAGATAAAAAATCTCCCATTCAAGTTGGATGGGGTTTGATTGTAGACACTACTAAATGGATTGGATCGTCTCAGGGATTGATGATCTGAGGGGTGGAGGTGGTGGTTGATATTCAACAATCTGAATGGGATGGGTTCTCTATTGGATGGCTTCAATGGAAGCTATGATAGAAACATATTTTTTATGATGTAGTTTTCCTCACGTAGGTTATCAATGAAATGGAATCCTTGGATGAAGATCATTTTTAAAAAAGATATTTTTGGTTTATTGAAACATTGGATTCCATGTCATAAATGTTTTCTTAATTATTTAAGGATCCCAGTTAAAAGATCTGTTGTATATCCTCTCCCTCTATTAGTGAGTTATTGGTACAAATGAAGTATGATAATTTCATTATAGTGAAAAACATGATCATATGTTACCTGGACACCTAATTTATCCAGAGGTGATGACATAAAAAGATTACATATCTAAGGGGATCTACTATTATAAGACCACAATGAAATACAATACTATATTCATTCTCTATTCTTCAATAAACATGCATGATTCGGCTTCTGATATCTGCTACTAAAGAGGTTTGATGCAATTAATACAACTATGTTGCATATTTTTCACAATTATTTTTCAGTTTTATATCTAGGACCATGATGATAACAGCTAGGTTTAGCTATCAAAATATTATCATGATGGTCCAATGGTGACCCTAACATCAAAGATAAATGAGGTTTCTAGTATTCAACTAGTGATAAGTAGAACACATATGTTGGCATGGGTAAGCAATACATTTTTTTACAAACTCATATAGAATCTCATTATCAGATATAAGAATGGGAAAAAACATGTTGGGGAGGTTGTTTCTCTATAACTCTCTCTATATGCCAATTTTGGGTTCCTTCTCATCAGAAGTACAGGCCTCCATCTGGTCAAACCATAGAATATTCTTCTTGAGGTCACCTTCGGATCCAAGTGTATTATTTTTGGATGTTTATGGGGAACTATATGTGGTTGACCCTGATATTTCTGTCACCTTTCTATTTGAAGGAGTAATTTTTTGATATCTTATCAATACAGAGGTGGCTAAGTAAGGGGAGGATTTCTATGTCTGTGGGAGATATCACAGTGGGGAGATTATCCATGGAAGCTATTATGAGAAGAGTCCCTATGATCAATATCCATACTATCATGAGGTGGACTATAAAGTTAATGATCACCTTATTCTTCAGTTGAATAGGCGATAGACACTTAGGTTGTTAAGAATGTGTCTCTAACTACCTTATGGAAATTGACAATGATATTATTAGGAATATGAGCCTCATTCAACATCATGGTGGAAATATGAAGACATAAATTAGGAATTGGGTAGGGATATGAGACTGCTATATGAAATCAATAACAATATGTTAATAACCATCAAGTATTGTTAGAATATGTGCACACTACTATAATGAAGTTGGAATATGGTAATGAAATTATTTTTTATTGATATTAATATGATCTTTCCTAGAGCATTGTTCCACTCTCACTAGGTGAAACATGGATGGATTTGGAATATGATCCCAATTTGAATATGAATTATCTATCGAATGTGCTAAAAGAAAGATGTAAAGGGAGAAGGGATATAAGAAAACTTCTTTATATCCATAAAACGATACTCATTTAATTGTTCAGAAGTGGATGTAAGAATGTCTACATTGATTATGTGATCTATTAGAAGATGTTGGGTAGATTCAAAAAATGAAATATGAGAATGTCATATGGAATGTTACTATGTTAAGTGGTGATCCTTAGTCATTACTAGGATATGATCCTAATGATGAGACTTTGAATTATTCCCCTTGTATTTTTTTGAAAATAATATGTGCATGTCCCGAGGTATTTTATACTCTCACAAGCTGATTCATGGCTAAAATGATGAAATGATACCGATATGGGGCCTTTGGATTATTTTTTCCATCTATTTTATAGGAATGTGCCCCTATCCCGAGGCATGTGATAGTCTCACTGGGTGAGCCCCATTTGGAATGGGAAAATGAGCCTAGTCTGGGGCCTCATCCTTTATAGGAATATACTAATAATCTTGATGGACATGAGAAATAATGTTTTCTTCCTCTAGAACAACAACTTGTTAATACTAATCATAGTGTTTTTTGTCCTATATGTAGGTGTAGGAATATGTGCCTTAACCTGTATCTTTACTAGTTCCAAAATATTCTATTAGAGTTTATCCACTATTTCCATGATTTAATAAAAAATTAGTAATGTTTCATATTAATGTATGATTTCCCATTTTTGGTGTCCACTATGTACTGGAAGATATTTCAATTGATTTAAGGATTTGATTCCACATATACCTTCAATATAAACCAATATATGTTGATGATATTAATTCATGGGAGTAGGGATATGCACCTCTAGCCTAATTTTTGAGGAAATACTCCAACACAATTATTTTGAGTGAGAATGAATATTATCTGGAAATCTAGTTACTTCTGGAATATGTTAGAAGACCACATCAGTGGGAGTGGGGTTATTTGAAAAGTCAAGAATATTTAGAAAATTCAACTCCCTAGGTGGCTTCATTTTTTTCATTTCATAATTATCAGTTGTGGATCTGTGTTGGGAGGTACCCCTAGTAGGATACTGAATGGAACCAGTGGGATGGTGCGGGTGATGGTGGTTGATGGGATCCCTCCTCAGTGACCTCTGGTCCATAATGGATCCATAATTGACTCCTTATTGCTGCATAATTATGTATTGAATGTGGTTATTATTGTTCTCCTGAAAAAATATCATAATGTGATTGGCGGTGGGGATGAGTAGAACTGGGTTTACCATATATTCTCATTGGATGATGTTGACTCATCCTTTTTCGAACCTAGATACCATGAAAGCTAGACTCATGGTTCAAGATTTCACCATGTTGATATTATTTCTGCCCTATTTCATTTTACACCATACGTTGAAGGTTTTAGGAAGGTGAGGTCATTATGGGGCCCTTAGGGGTTTTATTTGTGGCTGATTTTCCAAAATGGTCATTTTTATGAATACATGATCTCAGAATGGGTGTTTTTGTGACAGTTGTATCAACAATCACAAGTACAACAAGGCACAAAATCACCAATCAATGCATCATATTTTTCATGATATGTGCTCAATCATATATTCATGGATAACACTATAATGATTTCTTATTTAGAGTAAGACCATTATGAAAATGTGGAAATGTCAAAGCATGGAAGGAATTATTTAATAGGAACCATGGAAATAAATTATCATCCACGAGATTTATTTCATGTTTTAGAATTTTTTTTGTTTAGGATGTGCATACAAAAATGGCCTTAACACATGGTAAGCTAATCATTATTCTATTTGATAAATTCATGTCAGGTTCACCATTTTTATTTAATCATATACCATATAACCTGGGTATATTTTTTCATATCGATGATTGATTATGGGAAGTTCAATACCACACAAAATCTTTTATGTTGGGTTAACCTTTATTGTTAATAATATAAACTACCAATGATTCCCTCATTCATAAATGGGTAGAGACCTGATTTCCAAAGGAAGGAGTTCAGTTGGGGTTTTAATTCCACAAGAACATAGAAACTCACATTGGATGATATGATGGGTGAATGTGATCATCACAGTCTTTTGGGTGGAATTTTATCCTAATTTGGGACTCTATTTTAGATTTCAGATATATTCATGAATCTCTTCCTAATCCCCATCTGCGACAAGTTAACCTGAAAACATGACCATAGGTTAAACCCTATTATATATGAAGGGAAATATTTTAGAGAGTAAATATGTATGTATATTAATTTCTTCATCTATTTCCCACTAGTGGGTAGATTCTTATATGTTAAAACCATATAATCAGGAACTTTGAGGTTTATTTTACATCAAATGAGGTGATTAATATGTTGAGGATGGGATTGAACCTCAATAAAGTGTCCTAATTATCTGATTTATAATAAGAATAAAAAACCCACAATTATCATTAAACACTTTCAGTATATCTAAATTATCAAAAAGAAAAATATGAGGTTATTTAGGCACTAGATATTTGACCTTGTGCCTCAGGGGGATTTTATATGTATCCAGTTTATAGTAAGAATATGATTCATCATCATTCGATCACACCATTGAGACCTTCCCCAAGGTGTATACCCTTGTATAGGGGTATTCATATCATTCCACAAATAAGTGTCTAAACACTGAGGACTCTATAAATTGGGGGATTTGTAATGTTAATTGAATGACCATTTCAATTCCCTAATCCCAGACGGTCTATGTTGGGGATGATAAATAATGGATAACAAGTAATCAGTCTCCCTGCATATATATAAAAGACTTATGTATTGGTACAATCCTTTTGATGTTTAATATGGAACTTAGGTCTTAGGAAGGTCTCGGGCATATCCTAGGTGTGGAAAGAATCAAATTTCTCATAGGTTAGTTTGATAAGGGATTACATGATGAGTATTCCGTGATATGTGGGAAATATCATATTATGTTGATGATTGTGTATCGCACACTAAGGTTTCCCTAATAAGTGGTTTATATCATATTACACTACTGATTAGGGATTACACACCGAGGGTGTCAAAATATATAAGATATATCCTATTATGCTGCTGATCAGGGCTAACACACTATGGTTTCCCTAATACATGGGACATATCAAATTAGGCTACCGATCAGGGCATACACACTAATGTTTTCCTAATATGTGGGACCAATGATATTATTTTACTGATTGGGGATTAAACGATATGGTTCCACTAATATGTGATATTTATCGAATTACTATATTGATTAGGGATTATATGCTAATGTTGTGATAATATATGGGACCTATCATATTCTTCCACTACTCAAGGTTTATGCAATGAGGTGTCCTTAATTTATGGGATATAACATAATATACCACAAATTAGGTCTTATAAACTTTTTTCCACAATATATTTGACATAAAATATTATTCCACTAATCTAGTCTTGAACATTGAGATTTCTATAATATATGAGACATATCAAGTTATGCCATTGATCATGGATCGCACACTAAGGAAACCATAATAAAGGGGTTGGATAAGTTTATCTTGTCCCTAGATTCCTGCTTGACCTATCCTGACAGACATTATGAAATGCATGATAATCTTCTTAACATTCTGTGACTATACACACTACTGGAAATGTGACCTTTCCCAACACTTCTGTACCCCCTTTTCCAATGGTTTGGCCAAACTGTTGGGAAATCCCACTTTCTGGCCACGTTCCCAATGGTTTTCCAAAACCATTGGGAAAGGGTAGGCTTTCCCAACGGTTTGGCCAAACCGTTGGGAAAGGTCAAATTTGTGGCCATTTTTTCCAATGGTTTTGGCCAAAATATTTGGAAAGGTCCAATTTTTGGCCACTTTTCCCAACGGTTTGGCCAAACTGTTAGAAAAGGTGCAATTTGTGGCCACTTTTCCCAACTGTTTTGGCCAAACCGTTGGGAAAGGTCCAATTTGTGGCCACTTTTCCCAACAGTTTGGCCAAACCATTGGGAAAACATAACCTTTCCTAATTCTTTGGCCAAACTGTTGGGAAAGGTCCCCAATATTTCAACATCACTTTCCAAATTCCAGGGACCTATACCAACAGTTTTCAAAACCGTTGGTATAGGTCCATACCAACGGTTTTGACAACCGTTAGTATAGGACCCTTGATTTGTTATTGGATCCTCTTAACCAGAAAATTCTATAAATAAAAAATTAAAATAATTATGATAATACATATATATATTTATGAAATTATTTTCACAAAATTCATGTTAAGTTAGTGGTTTGGTCGTTCAATGATAAACCGGAGGTCATGGGATCAAATCCCAGTGAATGTTTTTTTGGAAATACATATACCAACAGTTTTAGGGAACCTTTGGTATTGATTTTCATATTACTTATACCAACGGTTTTCAAAACCGTTGGTATAGGTGTATACTAATGGTTTTCGAAAAACCATTGGTATAGACCGATTCCAATGGATTACTTGCCCACGGTTCTCCAATCCATTGGTAAAGGATATACCAAATGTTTGGAGGCCTATACCAATGGTTCCAAACCATTGGTATAGGTTAGTTTTCCAGTAGTGACACTTACCATGATAGAGGATGTATGGATATGTCTGTTTGTATTATGAACAAGTCTAAGGACAACCATATGCTCCCATTGACTTGTTCGACAGACATTTCATAATCTATATGGAATGTCTAATGGTCATAGCATGATCAAGGCTAACTCTTCTAAAGAAAGACCCTGCTGAGATGTCCTTGTGTCAATTTTTATCCTAGAAGATACACATGGAGTGTTACTAAATATCTCAATAGTTTCGTGAAGGGATTAATGATATATAATTTTCATACACTAGTGTCTCCACATAATTTAGGAGACATGTTTTTGAAGATTGAAATAATTGGATGGCGAGCCCAAAGGGCCTCACGAGACTCTGTTGGAATGATAATAAGGCATCATGTGACTTGTTTTACATGTTCAGAGGACATCACATGATCCAAAGGATGGGGGCCTCACTATAAGGCATCGTGTGACTAGAAGGCATCATGTGACTAGAATGCATCATGCGACTTTTATTACATGTTCAGAGGACATCACATGATCCAAAGGCTGGAATGACTAGATGGCAATGTGTGACTTGTTTTAACAAAGGCTGGGGTCTTGAAACTTTATACGAGTGTTGTCAAAGACAACAAATCTCATCTTTTATGATGCATACTGGGTACAAAAGATGGTCTTGTGGTGATTTGTGCTCATTTTTATGGAAAATTAATTTTATTTATCTAGGTATCCCATGGATAAACATTGATTCATATGGACATATGCAAAACACTTTGTATGATTATTGTAACTTTTCAATTATGCCTTTAAGTGAGAAGGTGGACAACATGCTCTGTATTCTCTGGTGTCTTGAGTATAGCATGGTATTGTTTTAGGATGATTTATGAGGGTGAAAGGATTCTTTTTTTTTCACATTTTCACTTTATTTTACAAGGAAATTTTGATTGTTTTTAGGTACCTTCCAACTGAAAAGTAAGTTTATCTATAATAAATCATCTACAAGTCTCGACATTATCATCAAATGTCCCAGAAATCATTTCATGGAAAGAAGGGATTGTCAAAGGGGCCCTGGGTGATCTCCAATTGTTTGTGTGCTGCACATGACCTGTATGTTATTTGGAGGTTCATGAAAATTGTGAGTTTTGAAGACCATTTAATTTATTTCCATTATGGTGGAAATAATACCCATATTTCAAGTATTTCATCCATTATAGATTTCTCGATTCTTATTTGGTGGGAATCAACAATATTGTTTATCTATTTAGCCTTTTTTTATTAACGGGATTATATTTTTGCATCCATTCCATTATATTCCATATAATGTCAATTTATTTATTATGCACTATTATGAAACTCTGATAATGAGGGTATAGTATCCCCACTAGAAAACTATTTAACCACACTACTAGTTGGAATCCTCTAGCATATTGGGAGGTGTGCTTGAGGCCATGAGGTGAACTGGTGAGGGGAACCATTTTATTTTATCCTGGCGTGGAACATTATAACAATAAATTTTTCATTCTATTTTTATGATATATTTTAAGGTGTTTTTATTTATGTTGTCTCTTAATACAACTAAACTAGTAGATACTGTGTAATATGATATCATTTAATATGTACCAATAAAATAACGTAACAAATAACTTTGGGTTATTAGTGGTGAGAGTTTTATAGTTTCTATCAGCACCTGTTTAGGGATCTAGTTTTAGAATAATATAGTTAAAAAACACAATCCTTATGAAAAAACAATTGAGAAGTCAAGATTTGGTTCCCTAAACATTCTATCTTATATATATCTTGAATATCACATTCTTTAAATACAATATTTGATACCAACTATATATTCTCGGACATAACTATCCATATTTACATGACATTATGAAAATAATTAATTATTTAAATTCCAAGGTCATTTTAGATTTAGATATTAATATAAATATGAAAAAAACATCTAATTATTCCTATTTATTTATCAACTAAAGGGAAATTTTATACAATTAAAAACTACTTAATAAATAAAAATTATTCAACATCACCCACAATGTAAGAACCTGTATCATCGTTTATGTATGTTTTTCCTTTTTCCGGAGTTTTGAAGAAAAGTGAATTTTCTGGAAATTTTCAAAGTACACACCATGTACTTTCTGAGTACACGCCGTGTACTCTGATCTAGCTCGAAGCCGTGTGTTGTCCATGTCCGGGCCACACACACAGTGTGTAAGGATGAGGTGGAGGCCGGTTAATTCGGAGTATGGAAAAATTGAATAACACGTCGTGTACTCAAGAAGTACATGCCGTGTACTTTCTTTTTTTTTTTAATTAAACGGACCGGGGTCGCGCCTAACCCCAATTTTCATCTTCTTCTTCAGTTTTCGTCTACCCGAGAGCGGCCGTACGGCCAGATATTCAATGAACTCCCACCCCGCCATCCGTTCTCCAATTTGAGCACGGTCGATTGTGTTGGAATCGCAGCGGTGAGTTCTTCCTTCTACTTTATCCTTGTTTCTTGATTCCCCCTCATTTCCAAGTTATCATGGGATGAAAATTCTATGTGTTTTCTTAGATCTACATCATTTTAAGGGGAATGTATCATCGAGGATCACGTATATCGATCTCCTTGGATCGAGGTAGGTGGATTGTGCCTTTCCGTAGAAAGTTGATGAATATTATGTGAAAATTCCACCAATTCCCTTGGGTGGGGAATTGTGTGTTTTCTGTTTTTCCCCTGCTATTTGCCTACTTTGCTCGTTTTCATTAGTAGAGTTTATTGCTTGTGAGTATAGTAATTTATGTTGTGCTCAGGTTTATTTTCCATGCTTTTTTTCCTGTTGGGCGTTTTACCAGTTGCCATGCCTAGTTGTAGGATAGCGGAACTCTTGTTTTGGTATTGTTGTTGAGCCGTAGAATGATATCCAAGTAGTTCTTGAGGTTTACTTGGACGACACATGCGCGCTGATCATGTTTAGTTATACTCAGGACTGTGAAAACCTAGAGTATTAGACCCAAGGGAGAATTGACGAAAGGGCTTCTCCAGATTGTCTTTTTAATTACGGTGCGAGACTGTAGGGAGAATTGACATTGAGTGCTTTCTCAGGGAGTCTGTAGTTCCATGTCGTGGGCCACAGGGGGAATTGACGTTGATTGCTTCCCCAGAGAGCCTTTAGAACGATACGAGACTATAGGGGGAATTGACAGTGAGTGCTTCCCCAGAGATTAGGCTTAATTACATAGCTGAACCAGAGGTGTGAGACTGTGTGTGCCTCCGAGAGGGTTGCTAGTACTATAGGTTGAACCATAGGGGTTAGGCTATGAGAGCTACCCATAGGGTTACCTAGTTTCTTCTTCTTGTTTACTGCTTACATGTGTGCTTTACTTGTTAGAACTGTGGATTTTAGCTGATTGTGCTTTCCTATATACTGCTTCTTGTTTTTTTACTGCCATGTATTCATTGACAGTTAGGAACAATTCGTTGTGTGATTGCCTACTGGGATTGTATCTCACACCCTATTTGGGCCATGCTTTTGGGCCCAATAACACTCTATTATTGCAGGTACAGATAAGGGCAAGCGCCCTTCTACTTCATGTTACTGATTTCACTGGAGCTGGGAAGCATGGGACCGAGCCGTGGCTTGTGATGCTGAGGAGATTTCTTTGTTTTTATTTTTCACTTGGTTTCAGTTGTATTTCAACATGTTGTTTTGTTTGTTGTTTTCCTTAGATACTTGTACCTGCTTCATCATTATCATCATTACTATATGTATTTCATTGCTTCCATTGTCTGGTTTCTATTGTTATGCATGTTATTACTGCTTCCTCTATTGACTGTTGTTTTTCCGTTGTATACTTTACTGAATGAGGGCATAGTTTCCCCACCGAATCACCTAGGCCCTCGCTGCTAGTTGACAGCCTCTAGATTTTAGGGAAACACGCTTGAGGTCATGTGGAAAACTGGGTACGGGGCACCAGTGGTGGGGCTCCGGATTCGGGTCATTATAAAGTGGTATCAGAGGAGTTCTTTTCTCTTACTTTACTGTTTGGAGACTTTATCCAGGGATAGGATGGATTCGGTACTTGGAATTAAGATGTGCTCGGGAGTATCTAACCCATGTATAGGGAAAATCCATACTACCTCGTTAATTACAGTTTTATGGTTTTGAGATTTTATGGTTTGAATGTTTTCACCTAGAGTGATTAACATGACTTGTGCGGTTATTGTTTTAATATTTCATATCTATTTCTATCACAACCCAATGAGATGAGGGTATGCGATCTCATGAATCATATAGGCACTTGTAGAAATCACATGTCATGCATTCTTGCCATGCCATCTAGCGTGCATTAGCGATTTCTTGCTATTGTTATAGGATCTGTGTAGATTATGTATGCTGTTGCGATAGATGGTTGATAGATTCTCTATTATTGTGTTAGAAAACTGTTGTTTTGTTCCTTGCATAAAATTAATGCCAAATTTTGGTTCATGAGGTGTTATGGGCCCTCACGGATTGGAATTTGGCATCTTTTCCCTGGTTTTTAGTGTTTCTGAAATTCTACGCAGCATCTGAGCTACTGCCTAGAAAAACCCAAAATACAAGGCGTGTACTTTTTAGATACACGCCGTGTAGTTTTCAGGCTGTGTCACTGACCATGTGAGCAGAACACGGTGTCGTGGAAGTAACTTCGGGAACACGTCGTGTACCATTGGTACACGACGTTTGAGTTCAGAGCCGGGTACCCGGCCGTGTCACTAACAACACAGGTCGGGGAAGCTCGGGTAGAACACGTCGTGTCTATAGGGAACATGCCGTGTACTCCTGTCCAGGTTTCCGGCCGTGTCATGAACAACATGGGCCGGTGTGACCTTCTTTTCCACACGCCTTATTTGTTTATAACATGCCGTGTAGTCTTGCTCAGGCACCCGGCCGTGTCACGAACAACATGATACGGTGTCAACTTCGCCTATACACGTCGTGTTTGTTCGGTGCATGCTGTGTAAGGTTCATCTGTGTAGATGGCCGTGTTCTTAACAACACGGGCTGCCGAAGCCTTGTCTAGTACATGTCGTGTTTGTTTTGAACATGCCGTGTATCCTCGGGTTGAGTCAGACCGTGTGGGTCAGCCGTGTATGGAGACTCGGGCCAGGGAATAGTTTTCAAGTACACGTCGTGTGTTGGGGGCTCAACACGCCGTGTAGTTTGATGTGTACATGACTTGTAGGTTAAGAGTACAGGCCCATGTAAGTGGATTAAGTAGACACGCCCTGTAGTTTTTATACACACCGTGTAGTCGTGTTTTGTAAACTTGTGTGTTTTCCTTCCCCTATTCCCGTTTTGTACTCTTGTGTTCTATGTTGCTATCGTGGAGAGCCTTGGGCTCTGTGTCTTTTCTTCTGCCGACTCGTTGACACTAGACACACCTTTGGGAACGAGGACATCTAGTGTACGCCAGTGTAGAGTGTTCCCTCTCGAGGTTGCAGGGTATCGCTTCATATAGGATCTCTATGTCCTAGAGATGACAGGCTATGATGTAATCCTTGGCATGGACTGGTTGATTCCCTTCCAAGAAGTCGTTGACTTTTATCGCCGTAGAGTCAGTTTTATTTTACCGGAGGGTGAATCCTTCCTTCATAGAGGTGACTGGGACGTTCGGGCGAGTCGGGCAGGGCTCGAGCATCTTGGGCTAGGTGGGGTGATAGCCCAGATTTCTAGCCTTTATCTGGATGATTAGGGGACTCCATAGTTGGACTTTTCTCCCGTGGTGGATCGCTTCAGGGACGTCTTTCCAGAAGAATTTTCAGGTTTGCCTCTGGAGCTTGAGGTAGACTTCTCTATTGAGCTCATTCCAGGAGCGGCACCAGTGTCCATTCCTCCCTATAGGATGGCCACACCTGAGTTGTAGGAGCTCAAGAAGCAGTTAGAGGAGCTATAGGCTAAGGGTTTCATCTGACCCAGTACTTCTTTTGGGGTTCGCCTGTTCTGTTTTCTAAAAAGGCAGACGGTACCCTTCAGATTTCTGTAGATTATCGGAAACTGAACCAGTTGACGGTCAAGAACCGATATCCCTTGCCACGGATTGATGACCTTTTCGATCAGCTTCAAGGAGCCTGGGTGTTCTAGAATATCAAATTGAGGTCTGGTTATCATCAGTTGCGTGTTAGACCATTAGATATACAACTGGTAGCCTACAGGAGCAGGTACGGTTTTTATGAGTATACAGTCATGCCTTTCAGACTCACGAACGCACCTGTAGTTTTCATGGAACTGATGAACTGAGTGTTCCATCCTTACTTGGATTCCTTATTCGTGGTCTTCGTGGATGATATCTTGGTGTACACTCGTACTCGACACAAACATGCCACACATCTTGAGATCGTTCTGAGTACACTGAGAGAGCATCGACTTTATGCTAATCTCTCGAAGTGCCACTTCTGGATGGATCAGATTCACTACTTGGGACATGTCATCTCAGAGGCAGGAGTATCAGTGGACCCAGAGAAAGTGAGAGCTATAGTTTCTTGGTAGCAACCAAAGAACGTCTTTGAGGTAGAGAGTTTCCTAGGGCTAGTTGGATACTATAGAAATTTCATTCTGGACTTTTCTCGTCTAGTAGCACCTTTGACCGGTCTGACCAAGAAGGGGGTGAAGTTCTTATGGTCATATTCTTGTGAGTCATCATTTCAAGAGTTGAAAGGGAGGTTGATGTCAGCATCGATACTAGTCTTTCCAGAGCTAGGCAAGAGCTACACTGTTTACTATGATGCTTTGGGTATTGGGCTGGGAGTTGTGCTTATGCAGGTGGATGGAGTCATTGTGTACGGGTCTCGGCAGTTGAGGCTACATGAGAGGAACTACCCTATGCATGATCTGGAGTTGGAAACTATTGTTCATGCCTTGCACTGTTGCATACACTATCTTTTGGGAGAGCACTTTGTGGTTTTTACTAACCACAAGAGTCTCATTTATATCTTAACTCAGCATGATCTGAATTTGAGGCAGCGTAGGTGGGTCGAGTATCTACAATCTTTTGACTTAGAGCTTGCCTATACATCGGGAAAGGGCAATGCCATGGCAGAGGCATTGAGTAGGAGGACTCAGATCTAGGTAGTTCAGGAGTCCAGTAGTGAGTGGTAGCTGATGGATCTATTCTCTGAGATGCATCTGGAGGTGCACAACAGACGAGGACAAACTTTTATATCTTCCTTAGCTGTTACATCCACTCTACTTGATCGGGTGCGGATGAAGAAGCTATCAGACTCAGAAAGCTTAGTCCTGCAGGAGAGTGTGTCAGGAGAGGACCCTCTTCCTGGATGGACAGTGGGCGAGGATGAGATCTCGTGTTTCCAAGGACATGTATGGGTGCCAGCAGACATACGCGAGGAGCTGATGTGGGATTTCCATTCCTCAGTTTGGGCAGTTCATCCTGGCATCACCAAGATGTGTCAGAATCTTCATCGCCAGTACTGGTGGCCAGTTATGAAGAAGGATGTTGCTGGTTTTGTCATGAGATGTTCTACATGTCAGTAGGTGAAATTAGAGAATCAGTGACGAGCAAGACTTTTACAGTAGTTACCCATTCCACAGTTGAAATGGAATGATGACAATTTGGACTTCCTGACTGGGTTGCTGAGGTCGCCTCAAGGGAACGATGCTGTTTGGGTTGTCGTCGAAAGGCTTACGAATGTTTCTCATTTCTTTCCAATCAAGGAGACCTTTAGTGTTGATTATCTTGGAAGACTTTACATCAAGGATATCGTTCATCTGCATGGAGTTCCATGCTCTATTGTTTCCGACAGGGATGTGCGCTTTACCTCTCGGTTCTGGCAGGGACTTCAGAAGGCCTTGGGTACACAGGTACTTTTGAGTACAGCATACCATCCCCAGACTGATGGCCAGTCCAAGCGCATGATCTCGGTGCTTGAGGATATGCTCTGAGCCTGCATTCTAGACCTTGGCAGTTCTTGGGAGAAGCATATCCCTTTGGTCGAGTTTTCCTACAGCAATAGTTTTTAGGCGACCGTTCAGATGGAGCCATACGAGGATTTGTATGGTAGGACATGCTGATCATCCTTATGCTGGCTGGAGGCAGGAGCGGTATCTTTACTGGGACCTCATCTAGTTCTGGAGACTTCAAAGATGATAGAGCTTATTCGGAAGAGGAAGGCTACAACACAGTCTCGACAGAAGTCTTATGTTGATCAGTGGAGACAACCTCTGGAGTTTGAGGTCGGTGATCAGGTTTTCCTGCATGTCGCATAGAGGTTGGGACACAAAAGGATTCAGAGACAGGGTAAGATTTCACCACGGTACGTCGGGCCGTTTGAGGTCTTAGAGAGAGTTGGGCCGGTCGCCTATCGGTTGCAGCTACTTTAGAGGTATCCGGCCATGCATGACGTCTTCCACGTCTCTCAACTCTGAAGTTACTTTTCAGACCCATATCATGTCTTTCAGTCTGAAGAAGTCAAGCTTGAGGCAGATTCATCATTTGAGGAGCATCCTATCCGGATTTTCGATCGAAATATGAAGGTTCTCTGCGGGCGGTCTATTCCTCTAGTACGAGTACTATGGCAGCATCGGCTAGTACAGGACGAGACCTGGGAGAGGGAGGCCCATGTACAATCACAATGGCCGGACCTATTCAGGGTTTCTTCTTCTCTACCTCGTTAGGGAAATTCGGGGATGAATTTCTTTATGAGGGGAATTTTGTAAGAACACGGATCTTCGTTCAGATATGTTTTCCCTTTTTTTTTGAAGTTTTTCAGAAAAGTGAATTTTCTGGAAATTTTCAAAGTACACGCCGTGTACTCTGATCTGGCTCGAAGCCGTGAACTGGACGTGTCCAGGCCACACACATGGTGTGTAAGGATGAGGTGGAGGCTGGTTAATTCGGAGTACGGAAAAATTGAAGTACACGTCGTGTACTCAAGAAGTACACACCGTGTACTTTCTTTTTTTTCATTAAACATACTGGGGTCACGCCTAACCCCAATTTTCATCTTCTTCATTAGTTTTCATCTGCCCGAGAGAGACCATACATACGGATCTTCGATGAACTCCCGCCCCGCCGTCCGTTCTCCAATTCGAGCACGGTCGATTGCGTTGGAATCGCAGTGGTGAGTTCTTCCTTCTGGTTTAGCCTTGTTTCTTGATTCTCCCTCGTTTTCAAGTTATCGTGGGATGAATGTTTTGTGTGTTTTATCAGATCTACGTCATTCTAAGAGGAATCTGTCGTCGAGGTTCACGTATATAGATCTCCTCGGAACTAGGTAGGTGGTTTGTGCCTCTCATTGAACCATGAGAAGAGTTTCTCCGGGCTAAATATTTCCCACATAAGGATTTATTGGATTCCCATCTTGGCTATCGACCCAGTTTTCTCTGGAGAAGCATTTGGGGTGGTCGTAATCTGCTGAGGAAAGGACTAGGCTGGAGGATTGGGAATGGTTTTACGGTCAAGATTTGGACTGATCTCTGGCTTTTTGATCAGACAGGCACGAAGGCGTCATCCCCTGTTTATCCAGGATCCGAACATGACACAGTCTGTTGTCTTTTTGATGATCAAGGGGTGGGGTGGTGTCGGGAAAAACTCTTCTCATGGTTCAATGAGAGGGATAGGAGAATTATTCTGAGTATCCCCTGTATGCCAGAAGCAGGGCCAGATCATCTCTACTGGACAAACGACAGCTCAGGAGAGTATACGGTGAAAGCTGGTTACCGGCGAGCTCTTTCTGCTCAAATTTCAGAAGGAGATGCGAGGCCCTGGACTTCAATTTGGAAGCTTTATATTCCCCCTAAAGTCCGCCTTTTCTGGTGGCAGGTGTATTCCGGTATCCTCCCAACGAAGAGCCTCCTTGCCTACAGACACGTTTCAAACGACAACTCATGCCCTTTCTGCCCTTCTGTGACTGAATCCCCTCTCCATGCTCTTTTCCAATGTCCAGGGGCTCAGGAGGTTTGGAATGGCTGGGGATCAACTATGGAGCTGTCCCTGGACGCCGCCTCAAATCCTACATCTATCCTGATGCGATGGTGCTCCTCTTTTTCGCCGGCTAAAGCAGGTGCCCTGTGCATTTTGACGTGGATTATCTGGGATATGCAGAACGAGGCCATTTTCAATCATTTCCGGAGGCCCCCCAGATTTTGGATTGACCGGGCATTGTCATGGATTGCGGTTTGGCAGAACCACCCTGAGCAACAAAGACTCCCCCCCCCTCTTCCCCAACATTGGTGCCCCCCACCGGAAGGGATTGTTAAGATCAATGTGGATGCCTCTCTCCCTAAGGATGGCCCAGTTGGACTAGGGTTACTGGCCCGAGACAACCTGGGAAATATTATCGTTGCCAAATACGAAGCACGTTATGCACTTTGGGAGCCCTCAGTCGTGGAGGCCGCCGCCATCCTTGCTGGGATAAACTTCGCAAAAGATCGCGGTTGGGATTCCATTCACATCGAATCCGACTGTCTCACTGTAATCAATGCCATTAATCTCACTGACGGCGGGCTTAAACCTTTCGGCCCCATTATCCGGTGTATTCACTCGCAGAGACAAGGCTTCAATTCCTGCAATTTCTCATTTATTAGAAGGGAAGCGAATGAAGCTTCTCACAAGATGGCAGGCATTGGCCCTCCTTACGAGGATTTGCTTTGGTTCAATCATTTTCCTTTGTGGTTATGCTACTGTATTTCTGCTGATCTCCATCATTAATGGATCCGTCTTTTTTTGTCAAAAAAAAGGTTATTTCTTGTGAGTAGAGTAATATATGTTGTGCACAGTTTTCTTTTCCATGCTTGTTTTTCCTGTTGGGCGTTTTACCAATTTCCATGCATAGTTGTAGGATAGCTGAACTGTTGTTTTGTTATTACTGTTGAGCCGTACAATGATAGCCATGTAGTTCTTGAGGTTTTCTTGGACGACACATGCTCGCTGAGCATGTTTAGTTATACTCAGGACTGTGAGATCCTAGAGTAGTAGACCAAAGGGAGAATTGACAGAAGGGCCTCTCCAGATTGTCTTTTTAATTACGGTGCGAGACTATAGGGGGAATTGACGTTGAGTGATTCCTTAGAGAGTCTATAGTTCAATGACACAGGACACAGGGGGAATTTATGTTGAGTGCTTCTCCAGAGACCCTTTAGCACGATACGAGACTATAAATGGAATTGACGATGAGTGCTTCCCTAGAGATTCTGCTTAATTACGCAGCTGAACCAGAGGGGTGAGACTGTGTGTGCCTCCCAGAGGGATTCTAGTACTATAGGTTAAACCATAGGGGTTAGAATGTGAGAGCTACCCAGAGGGTTACCTATTTTCTTCTTATTGATGACTGCTTACTTGTGTGCTTTACTTGTTAGAACTGTGGATTGTAGCTACTTGTGCTTTCCTGTATACTGCTTCTTGTTTTTCTACTGCCATGTATTTTTTGACTGTTAGGCACAAATCTTTGGCAGATTTCCAACTGGGATTGTATCTCACACCCTGTTTGGGCCATGATTTTGGGCCCAAGTAGACTATGTTGCTACAGGTATAGATAAGGGTAAGCGCCCTTCTACTTTAGGTTCTTGATTGCACTGGAGCTGGGAACCATGGGACCGAGCCGTGGCTCGTGATGCAGAGGAGCTTTCTTTGTTTTTCTTTTGCACTTGGTTATAGTTGTATTTCAGCACGTTGTTGTGTTTGATGTTTTCCTTAGATACTTGTACTTTCTGCATCATTATCATCATTACAATATGTATTTCATTGCTTCCGCTGTCTGGTTTCTGTTTTTATGCATATTGTTACTGCTTCCGCTATTGACTGTTGTTTTTTCTCTATATACTTTACTGAATGAGGGCATAGTTTCCCCACCAACTCACCTAGGCCCTCACTACTAGTCGGTGGCCTCTAGCATTTGGGGAAACACATTTGAGGTCATGTGGGGAACCAGGTATGGGGCACCAGTGGAGGGGATCCGGATTTGGGTCGTTACACACAATGTCTCCACACAAGCAATCATTTTAGACACATCATGTGTAATACTTTTCATTAAAATATGGTGACATATACACCTAATAAGGGTAGTTCTTAGTCGATTAGTAATGGAAAATATATTATATACTCAATAATGGAAAAAAATTGGCACACATATTATGGATGTAATATGTAATTATCATAATTCCATAACCAACTAAATCTGAAAGCCTAGCATATCCATAGATAGTAATTAAAATTAATAGAACACATGGATGATAAGAATTTAATTCATAGTGATGAAATAAATAATATAATAATTCATGATGATACTATCATAGCCTCAACCATGATATCATTATATCTACCAAGGTCATATCCAAATAATCAATCTTATTATCAAGTCCATAGTCAAAACAACTTAACAAATTGGGAATAAATACCCCAAATACCTAAACATGCTTGGTATATGAGACCTATCGGTGCATATAGGGACTATATAATTTTAAGACCTACATATAACTTTTTTATGTATAATGATTTCATTATACGAGATAATGATTATTCAATAAATATTCAAATTTCCAATAATCATCTTTATTGGAATTACAACATCTAAAACATAAATACTTTTCTCCATGTCAATAATATGGAAATCATTATCCCATAACATCCATGGAAATATTGTTGGTGGATAAAAAATAATGTCAACATTCCATATAAGAATAAAAAATATATGTATTTTTTAAAAATTTCCCTAATCATAAAATAGAATAGATTCTTTTTTTAATAATCCATCATGGTAATACCATATGAAGTAATAGTGTATGGTTACATAAATATTTTTCCCAATCAGTTGACATATGCAATATAAGTGAACAACCTTCAATGAAAGGAATGGAAAACATCGTATTCACAAGGAAAAGGAAATGGAATTATATTTATACCTATTTAGGGTGGACGGTTAAGAAAGAAAATGGTAGTGATGGATGAAATAATCATTTCAAAATAAAAACATATTGAATATATAAAGAAATTTGTTGGATGGTTTCATAAGAATATATCCCCAGTGAAATGATACTCAAATGGCAGTTGAAATGGATGAAAAAATTAAATTAATAAGAATTTTTTAATGGTATGACACAACAATGGATCAAGATTATAATTTTTTATATTTCATGATGAATCACCCAAAATTATTAATCTATATATACATATTAGAGAATATATAATATAATATAATTAAACTGAGTGGAATTATTTTGGAATATGAAATGTAAATGGAGGTGAAATCATAAAAATTATTTTAAAAGTCATTTTTAACTGTAATTTATAATACATACACATATCACTTTCAGAATTATATTTTGAAAGGGTGAAGTAAAATATTTCAAAAATATATAAATTGAAAAATATTATCTAATTATGGATCCAGAAAAATAATATTATGTTTTCTATATGAAATTTTGATACAAAGATAAAATAATACATTATGAAAGGAACCTTTTTATTGCATTGAAATTACCTCTGCAGAAAACTAATGAAGTAAATATTTATTTCGTAAAAAAAATAATTTTTCTTAAAAACTATTATAAATTTTATTATAATTGAAGACAAGGGTGAATGAACCTATGAATTTTTAATGATTAAATATTTTAATTCTAGGAATTAAAATTGAATTACTGAAAAACCTTACTATAGGGGAAGAACATGAATCAATATCTATTTGAAGAATAGAATAATATTTTCCATTGAATAATAAATGAAGTAAAAATGTATGATAAAAATAAATTCATGATAATTTAATTCATCATACAATGACAAAATGGTTCCAAAAATGTATTTTTTATCAAAGAATAATTATTTGGAAAAGGAAATACCTTAAAACAAAATAAACTTTTATATCAAAAAAATTAAATGATATTGTTTAAAATAATATAATATATAAAAATAATAATGAGAGTATCAAGTAAAAAATATTTAATGGTAAGTAGATTCACCATTAAGAAGAAAACATGGTCGATAATAAGAAGGATGTCTTAAGGAAATGAAAATTGAGACCTGAACCCCATATATGTAACATAATCATTGTGGAAATAATCATTTGATGATGAGTTTTTAAGGAATAATTAAAGATACAAATATGATAATGTTGAAAAACATATATAATATACATCTGGTAAAATGAAAATAACATAGAATAATAGGTTTTATTAAGAAGGATTTGAACACAATTGATTAAAATTGAGTTAACACAATCATTTACATTGTTCCTCATTCGTTGTGTGAAAAAATATAACCACTTGAATAACAAAAATAATGATTATTATATAACTTCTTATGAACATTGTTAATTAATATTTTACTTAATACGTAAAATTTATTATCATGTGGTATTTATTTATTCTATGATTTTTTCTTATGTTTTCATGAAAATTAAATCAGTGTAAGTTTATTTTAGTAATTTTATCTGTAAAATATAATACTTTTATAATAATTTGAAAAATTAATTTATTATTTAAAAACCATAAAAATTTATTATTTTTTAATAACTTGTTAAAAAATTAATAATTATGTTTCCATAGTCATCTATGATAGAGTTTTATTGAATAGATTAGTTAGGTGGTAAACCAAACCCAAACATGAACACACTATATCCCAATGGGTGGAAATGGTTAATAAATAATATAATATCATTATAAAATAATAAAAATAATTTTCTATATAATTTAGTGATTGTTTTATTGATGTTTTTTGGATAAATAATTAAAATCAATATGAAAAATTAAAACGTGTTACTTCATAGAGGCAGTCGTTCACACTACATAGGGTTAACATTCTATTGTTTTTCTAACTGGATGGAAAATAATAAATAATTCTTACTATGTTAATATAAAAAATAATTTTATTATAATTATTAGGTCAATACATATCAATGTTTAGGATAGGTTTTGAAGTGAAAGAATGATAAGAGAATTATTATCATTAAGTGACACTCACTTTGGTACCTTGAACAATCTCTTGAAAGTATATTAGGAAATGACGATATTATGGTAAATAATTAAGATCACAAGATTATGGAAATTATATAAGAATATATTATTATAAATATTTCATAGTTTAATGAAGTATTTCAATGGAATGGGTGTTTCATGAAGTGATGAAAGTGTCCCCTTTTATAAGTGGAGAGAATGAAACTTTGGGGAATACCCTTTACTTTTCAATGCTGCAATTACACTATTCCATGGTTAATGGCTACCAAATTTAAAAATAATGGATTTAGATGTGTTATTAGGTCCTTAAATCTTTATAAATGTATCTCAACATAATTTTAAAATATGTTATAAGTCATTTTTTGTAGTATTTTCAATTAAACTTTTTTTTACCAGGGTATATAATTTTTTCCCATGTAACATATGTTTTACAAAACATTTTAATTATCCACTATTATCAAATATGAGTGTTATAATACTAAACATCCTATTTAATTAATATTATTTAATGTCTATTTAATATAAAAGTTTCATTTATATTGAAAATTTTTATATACGATATTTGTTTTGGTAGAAATTTGTATTTTTTTTACAATTATGTTTTCTTAATATTTTTTTAATATTGATTTCCAATTAATCTAATTATAATTTATGTAAATATATTTTTAAAAATTATATTAATGTATCTTTTTTGAATAGTGTAATTTATTTTATTTTATAAAAAAAATTAAATATTAATAAAACATTCGATATAAATGGGTGTTTGTAACACCCGAGACTTTTATGTTATATAAATCATCAAAGTAATCTTTTTCTATACAACACTTGCTTGGCTTGCTTTACACGCAATCGCGACCTTCCTCGATAGCTTGCGTCGTACGCAATACCGAGTTTCACTAAACAACATTATGCTATTAAAACTAGCCGTTATGAATAGTAATAACCACTTTTTGGAATTTTATAAATTTTATTTTTCAAAATGGACTTCATTTTTGGACTCAGAATATCGAAATTAGCCTAGGGTGAAATTTTGGTATTTTTCTGAAAACTTTCAATTTTTGATGAATAGTGAAACCACTAAGTGGTAGGTTAAAAACTGAATTTTGCATAAAACATAATTTTACCGCTTCTGTGATTGGAATTTCTAAAATCCGAGAGACATGGTTAATATCAAGGACTAAAATGTGGTTCAATGAGATGAAAATAATTTTTTGGCGAATAGTAACTTTTTACTTTTTTTACCGCGGTTAATAGTAAATAGGGTAACTAAGGGTAAATATGATATTAATATTACCCTAACACATGTCCTAATTCTATTGGACAAGTGTAATTCGACCAAAAACAAACTTAGGAATAAAATATGACCATTTAGGCCCACTTGGATTAGATTAGGACATTTATTATTAATTTATTTAAAGAAGGGTTAAAATAGTTAAAATCAAAGTTTAATAAGTAAATCATTTTTAATATGGGGTTATACATAAGATAAATTCGATTGTAAATATTAATTAGAAAGCTAAAAAGATTTCCTACATTATGGTATTTTATTTGTAATTTTTAGACATCAAATAATATAATTTATTTATGACACAAAGATGATGCAGTAATTATCTTATTAATGAAATATTGACATAATTGATGTTATAAACACCAAACTAAATGTAATTTGAGACTTTTTATGAATTCCACTAATTTTCTAGGTTACTATGATATATTATTGTTGATTTAAGCAACTTTGTTTGAACATATAATTCTGTTATGACTTTCAAACAAATCATATATCAAATAGTGTCAAAATTGACACAAAATAGTTTTTAAATCAAATATTATATTATTAATTGTTATTTTATTCCTAAAAATCTAAGGTTCGGCCAAATGACTTAGATAAGGATATATATATTAATAATAAACAATTTGGGGTTCTTTTGTCATGTTATAGTAAGTGTATTAACCATATAGTGAAAGAAAACAAAAAGACACGGTAAAAGTTAAAATAATTAACTTAGAGTTAAATCTAATTGATAAGGTTAAAATAATACCCTAAACTTGTCTAAATCCTATTGGTTGATAGGATTTCGACCCATCCCCACTTTATCTTCGAAATAAGACCCTTTGTAACCATTATAAACCGATTTTGACTTTAATATAAAATAATATTTTGAGATATTCCTAAGGTGCCCCTCTCCTCCCTTATAAAAGGGCACCTCCTCCCCCTCCTCCTCACACCAATTTGAGCACTCAAGCTCGGCAAACCCCTTCCATTTTATCCTCTCCACTTTCCTAGAATAATCCTAGAGGTCCTGGTCTTCTCCAAAGACCAATCTTAGTTCCTTAAGTGGAGGATTCAAAGAGGCGTTCCAAAGAAGAGGTAATATCCATTACCGATCTTTTCAATTTCTTTCTTCTTCAACTTCTTATTCTTTAGTTGTTTCATGATAAAGTAATAACATCAGTATTACTTACATACTGATATGTTATTATAAATATGAAACAACCCTATTTCACCTTCTATCCATCCTACGGAAAAATGAAATCACCACGCGTGCGTACGTACGGAATACCGTCTCCACGCCGTGGTGTAATCTATTTTCCACCATCACCTTACAAGGATGGTTATAATGGTGTAATGAGTAACTAAATATGATTATTATGAAGTAATATTGATACTGAAATAATATATATATACTTCAATACAATTCCACGATCATAGGAATGATATCATCACTCGTGCGTACGTACGGAATACCGTCTCCACGATGTGATGCGACTCGTTCTACATGATATTCATTTCATAATGATTATATAAATGAATTGAATGAATGAATATGGTATATACTACACTAATACCATTCTGGAAATGAATTATCTATAACCTAAAGATAAGAATAAGAATTTATTCGACAAAACACGCATAAGAACAAAAAGTTATAAAGACCCGAGTAACAAGTAACAATGAAATATTACTAACAAGAAGCTAATAATATGACCATATATGATATCATATCAATATGTATGATTCTGGAATAAGTCAATAACATTATTTAAACCATTATACAGGAGCTTCGGACACGAACAAAGCAAATCGGACCTAAGGTAAGGGAAATATCACAATCTCATTTTTATCTGAGATTGTTTATTCGTAAGTATTTACTGGGGTGTATTTTATCATCCACATCCATGTTTCATCAATATGTAATATTATTTCCATCCATCTACAATTGTTTAAATCCATTTTTACCCTTCGGTGAGTTTTTAGTAATATGTATGAAAGGAATCTTTTGTCGTACGAGGTACTTTTTGACTTTTTCGACAAAAGTACGAAAAATGTTTTTTTTAACTTATACGGCATGAATGGATTTTAAAATAAAATTTCCAAGAATCTTACTTTAAAAGTTTTCAAGTTTATTTTTAATTAACTTCTTTTATTTTAAAGTCATATGACATGTTATGAAAGGAAAAATGTTTTTGAAGAAGGAAGGATATTTTCCTCAAGAATGGAGTTCAAGTGTTTTATCAAAATTATTTTACATCTAAGATAATAAGGGGTTCTGTTTTAATCCCTATTATTACATTGGTTTGATTATGTTGTGATGGAAATATTTTTATGAATTCCTTTATCTTATATGAATTATTTTATGATGTCATGTTGTTTAAGAATCCCATTTTTATTACATGGGTTATGCGATGATGTATGATTTATGATTATGTGGCACACATAAGAAAGGATTAATTATAAGATGGGTGGGACCTATATCTCCCTCCAATGCATTGGGTAAAGATTTTATATCTCATGAGATAGACATGGCTGGAACGGAAGGTTATTTCGGTTCAGTGATACAGGACTGAAACGAGGAGTGAACTCGGTTCAGAAAGGGACTTTGTCCACTAAGATAGTCTTGGCGATGAGTCATGACTAACAAGAAATGATTTTCCATGATTATGTGTGCATGCCACAAAGTTTCAAGTTTTATGTTATGATTATGGGGATATCATTTTCACTTCTATGATTTATTCCATGTTAAGATATTATGATCTCTTTTGCAGGTTTTGATTTTCAAAAAGATATGATATGATTTTTATTTCCTTTATTTGCCCTTGCTGAGCATTTGAGCTCACCCTTTTATGTTTTCTTTTCCCCAGGTCAGGAAGATGGATATTAAGTAGAATATGCTAAAAGGGACCCTAGATATGATGAAATAAATGGGAGACACTGTAGAAGATTTATGAACCAGTTGTTTATGTTTCCCAGTTTCTAAAGACACTATACCTATACGGTCCTTTGTGGTTTTGTCATATGTTGTAATAAGTGTGCTTCAATTTTTGAAGTATTAAAAATGTATGTAAAGTATGGGTCGTTATAGTTGGTATCAGAGGAAAGGTATAGTCAACCTTTGGAAACTAGGATGTGAAAGCCTTAGTAAGAACCCTAAGGATAAGTCTAAGCATAGAACACAATCTTAGAAATGGCCATGAATAACCTAGGATAAGACCATAAGCATGAAAATTTTATTCTTGAATTATGTGGTTTCCTATTATAATTAGTGTTGCTCACACTATTCTTCTTGGTTTTAGTCAATGGATGGAACCCGAAGGAACCGTGTTAATGCGGAATGCGATGGGCAATGCAATGATTGTCCCCCTGAGCAACCAAACGATATGGGAGCTGGAATGAAAAATATTGTAGCCATGCTCACACAACTTTCTCAAGCTATGAATCATGCAGGATTTCCAAACGAGCAAAGGAGGGAGCAGCATTCTGTTGAATCCTTCATGAGGCAGCGTCCACCTTCTTTCAGCGGGTCTACTGATCCATTAGTTGCTGAACAATGGATTGGTACTACTGAAAAGATATTTTCAGTTCTTCAATGTTCTGAACATGATATAGTCATCCTAGCAGTGTATCGTTTGGAAGGAGATGCTGATCAATGGTGGAATCTTGTTAAGAATACGAGGCAAAGGGATGAAATTGAGTCTATGGAATGGGACGAGTTCAAGAACTTATTTTTCAATAAGTACTTCCCTCGTATTCTCCGAACAAAGATGGAGAAAGAGTTTCTTGAACTGAAGCAAAGGGATGATGAATCTGTTGGTACCTATGAAGCAAATTTTACAAGACTTGCAAGGTACGCTTCTGGTATTATTATCCAGCCTGAGAGTAAGATCGATCGATTCTTTAGTGGCTTAAAACCAAGTCTTCGAAGGGCGTTAGCCATAAGGGACTTCAATAGCTATGAGGAAATCGTTCGATGTGCTCTCAAAGTCGAGATGGAGATTGGAGTAACCCATCAGTCACATTGGTTTGATAAGAAGAGGAAGATGGAATTCAAAGAAAAATCTAAAGAGCACACGGAAAAGAAGATGAGCTTTTCCTTATGCTCAAAGTGTGGAAAGAAACATGGAGGGATTTGTCTTAAAGGGACAAGTAAATGTTTTAAATGTGGAAAGGAAGGTCATCGGGCATTTGAATGCCGTGATAATGGGAAGAAGATGTCTAATGATGCAAACAAAGGAAGGGATACACAGAATGAACCTACTACACTTCAATGTTTCAAGTGCAAGGAGATGGGGCATTATGCCAATCAATGCCCAAATCCAAGGGTTGATGATGATGGTCGACGTCAACAAAATGTTAAGGCTAAAGACAAAGGAAAGTCACATGCAATTTCTATCAGCGATGTGGAGTACGATAACGATGTGGTGAAAGGTACATTTACCATCCACTCTAAAGTATCAAATGTTTTATTTGATTCTGGATCCACCCACTCTTTTATTTCTAAAGACTTTTCTAAGGGTATCACCGTATTACCTCAACAATTAGATGTTGAGTTAGCCGTGACAACACCTAATGGCACATCAATCGCATCAAAAGTTTATAATTCTTCTCCAATCGAAGTTTGTGGGAAAGTGCTTCCTGCAAATCTTGTGATCCTTCCTTTAGTGGAATTTGATGTGATTCTTGGCATGGATTGGCTTTCTCTACATGGAGCTCATATAAATTGCCAAAGAAGGGAAGTCACATTTCATATTCCAGATCAATCTACGATCGTATACCAATGCAAGGATGAACATAACCTTCCAGTTGAAATTTCTTCCATATTATGGGTATTGATCCCACTAAATGAAGGTTATTTATCTCAAATGGTTGGTGAGAAACTCACGATTAAGAATATGCCCATTGTAAGGGAGTTTGATGATGTCTTTCCGGAGGAATTGTCGGGTCTTCCACCAAATTGTGAAGTTGAGTTTTCAATAGAACTCGTACCGGGTGCTTTGCCTATTTCAAAGACACCTTATAGAATGGCCCCAATTGAGTTGCAGGAATTGAAGAAGCAACTCCAAGAGAATCTTGATAAGGGATTCATACACCCTAGTGCGTCACCTTGGGGAGCACCTGTTTTATTTGTTAAGAAGAAAGATGGATCAATGAGACTCTGCATTGATTATCGAGAACTTAACAAGATCACTATCAAGAACAAATATCCTCTCACACGCATTGATGACTTATTTGACCAACTACGCGGAGCTCAATACTTTTCCAAGATTGATCTTCGTTCAGGGTATCATCAATTAAGGGTCAAAAGGGAGGATATTCCAAAGACGGCTTTCCGTACAAGGTATGGACACTATGAATTTATAGTGATGCCATTTGGTCTTACTAATGCCCCTGCTATCTTCATGGATCTAATGAATAGAGTCTTTAGAGACTATCTTGATCAATTTGTGGTAGTCTTTATAGATGATATTCTTGTCTATTCAAAGAGCAAGGAAGAACATGAAGATCACTTGAGAATTATATTGAAGACCCTGAGAAAGGAGAAGCTTTATGCCAAATTTACCAAGTGTGAATTTTGGCTTCAAAAAGTTGCATTTTTGGGTCACATAATCTCAAAAGAGGGGATATCTGTGGATCCAGCAAAAACAGAGGTTATCGAAAGATTGTCGAGACCAACAACAGTAACTGAGATCCGAAGTTTTCTTGGTTTGGCTGGATATTATCGACGTTTTGTAAAAGATTTTTCACGATTATCTAATCCACTCACCAAGTTGACTCGGAAAGGAGTTAAGTTTGTCTGGACAGAGGAATGTGAAGAGAATTTCAAGGAGTTGAAAACAAGGTTATCCAGTGCACCTGTGCTCACACTGCCTTGTAGTGGAGAAAGGTTTGTGATCTACAGTGATGCATCCAAGAAGGGATTGGGGTGTGTTCTTATGCAAAATGATATGGTGATAGCTTATGCCTCACGACAGTTGAAAATCCATGAGCAAAATTACCCAACACATGATTTGGAGTTGGCTGCGGTAATCTTTGCATTAAAGATTTGGAGGCATTACCTTTATGGTGAAAGGTGTGATATTTATACTGATCATAAATGTTTAAAGTATATTTTCACACAAAAGGAGTTGAATATGCGTCAAAGAAGATGGTTGGAGCTGATTAAGGATTATGACTGCTCAATCCATTACCACCCTGGGAAAGCAAACAAGGTGGCAGATGCATTAAGTCGACAAGACCATGCTAGTTTATCCATGATGAGGATCACAAAAGATCCAATATTTATGGATTTACAAAGGATGGATCTTGGAATTATAATGGAAGGGGAAAAATCTTATCTTTCTCAAATGAATGTTCAACCATCTATACATGTGAAGATTAAAGAGGCACAGAAAGAAGATGTCGAGTTACAAAAGAAGGTGAGAAATGTTACTGAGTTCAACCTTGATTGTGATGGGATAATAAAGTTCAGGAATCGGGTTTGTGTTCCTCCCATCCCCGAATTAAAGAAAGAGCTGCTGGATGAGGCTCATAGTTCTTCATTCTCTATTCATCCTGGAAGCACGAAGATGTATAGGGACCTGAAAGAGTACTTCTGGTGGGATGGCATGAAAAGAGATGTTGCTGAATATGTCTCTCGATGCTTGGTTTGTCAACAAGTTAAAGCTGAGAGACAGAAGTCTAAGGGGATGTTACAACCATTACCCATACCCGAATGGAAATGGGAAAACATCACTATGGACTTTGTCACATGACTTCCTAAAACATCCAAAGGCAATAATGCTATCTGGTTCATAGTTGATCGTCTCACAAAGTCTGCACACTTCATTCCTATTAGAGAGGATTTCTCTCTAGATCAGCTTGCCAGGATATATGTAAAGGAAGTGGTAAGATTGCATGGAGTACAACTTTCTATTATATCTGATCGGGATCCGAGATTTTCTGGCGAAGTCTTCAGCATACTCTGGATACAGAGTTGAGTTTCAGCACTGCTTATCATCCCCAGACAGACGATCAGTCTGAGAGAACAATTCAAACCCTAGAAGATATGTTGAGAGCTTGCTCTATGGATTTCAAAGGAGGTTGGGATCAACACCTACCTTTGGTGGAATTTTCTTATAATAATAGCTTTCACTCCTGTATTCAGATGGCTCCTTATGAAGCTCTCTATGGAAAGAAATGCAGGACTCCAACTTGCTGGGATGAAGTTGGGGAAAGAAAGCTATTAGGACCTGATCTCGTTGATGAAATGGCAAAAAAGGTCAGATCTATTCAACAACACATAAGAGCAGCTCAGAGTCGATAGAAAAGCTATGCCGACAACCGAAGAAAAGACCTAGAGTTTGAAGTGGGTGATAAAGTGTTCTTACGAATATCTCCCTGGAAGAGGGTTATGAGATTTGGAAAGAAGGGGAAGTTGAGCCCTAGAAATATCGGTCCTTTCGAAATACTGGATCGTGTTGGGAAGGTAGCTTACCGATTGGCGCTTCCACCGAATCTCTCTCAAGTTCACGATGTGTTCCATGTATCTCTCTTGAGAAAGTACATACCAGATCCTTCACATGTACTCAGCTCAGAAGTTGTACCGCTGGAGCAAGATCTTTCTTATGAAGAACAGCCGATAGAGATTCTGGATCGTAGCGAAAAAGTCCTACGAAACAAGACCACTCGCTTGGTGAAAGTTTTATGGAGAAACCACCAACTTGAAGAAGCTACATGGGAGCTTGAGGATATGATGAGGGAGAAGTATCCTCATCTGTTTGTTGCAAAGTGACAAATTTCGAGGGCGAAATTTTTTTTAAGGGGGGTAGAATGTAACACCCGAGACTTTTATGTTATATAAATCATCAAAGGAATCTTTTTCTATACAACACTTTCTTGGCTTGCTTTACACGCAATCGCGACCTTCCTCGATAGCTTGCGTCGTACGCAATACCGAGTTTCACTAAACAACATTATGCTATTAAAACTAGCCGTTATGAATAGTAATAACCACTTTTTGGAATTTTATAAATTTTATTTTTCAAAATGGACTTCATTTTTGGACTCCGAATATCGAAATTAGCCTAGGGTGAAATTTTGGTATTTTTCTGAAAACTTTCAATTTTTGATGAATAGTGAAACCACTAAGTGGTAGGTTAAAAACTGAATTTTGCATAAAACTTAATTTTACCGCTTCTGTGATTGGAATTTCTAAAATCCGAGAGACATGGTTAATATCAAGGACTAAAATGTGGTTCAATGAGATGAAAATTTTTTTTTGGTGAATAGTAACTTTTTACTTTTTTTACCGCGGTTAATAGTAAATAGGGTAACTAAGGGTAAATATGATATTAATATTACCCTAACACATGTCCTAATACTATTGGACAAGTGTAATTCGACCAAAAACAAACTTAGGAATAAAATATGACCATTTAGGCCCACTTGGATTAGATTAGGACATTTATTATTAATTTATTTAAAGAAGGGTTAAAATAGTTAAAATCAAAGTTTAATAAGTAAATAATTTTTAATATGGGGTTATACATAAGATAAATTCGATTGTAAATATTCATTAGAAAGCTAAAAAGATTTCCTACATGATGGTATTTTATTTGTAATTTTTAGACATCAAATAATATAATTTATTTATGACACAATGATGATGCAGTAATTATCTTATTAATGAAATATTGACATAATTGATGTTATAAACACCAAAATAAATGTAATTTGAGACTTTTTATGAATTCCACTAATTTTATAGGTTAATATGATATATTAGTGTTGATTTAAGCAACTTGGTTCGAACATATAATTCTGTTATGACTTTCAAACAAATCATATATCAAATAGTGTCAAAATTGACACAAAATAGTTTTTAAATCAAATATTATATTATTAATTGTTATTTTATTCCTAAAAATCTAAGGTTCGGCCAAATGACTTAGATAAGGATATATATATTAATAATAAACAATTTGGGGTTCGTTTGGCATGTTATAGTAAGTGTATTAACCATATAGTGAAAGAAAACAAAAAGACACGGTAAAAGTTAAAATAATTAACTTAGAGTTAAATCTAATTGATAAGGTTAAAATAATACCCTAAACTTGTCTAAATCCTATTGGTTGATAGGATTTCGACCCATCCCCACTTTAGCTTCGAAATAATACCCTTTGTAACCATTATAAACCGATTTTGACTTTAATATAAAATAATATTTTGAGATATTCCTAAGGTGCCCCTCTCCTCCCTTATAAAAGGGCACCTCCTCCCCCTCCTCCTCACACCAATTTGAGCACTCAAGCTCGGCAAACACCTGCCATTTTATCCTCTCCACTTTCCTAGAATAATCCTAGAGGTCCTGGTCTTCTCCAAAGACCAATCTTAGTTCCTTAAGTGGAGGATTCAAAGAGGCGTTCCAAAGAAGAGGTAATATCCATTACCGATCTTTTCAATTTCTTTCTTCTTCAACTTCTTCTTATTTAGTTGTTTCATGATAAAGTAATAACATCAGTATTACTTACATACTGATATGTTATTATAAATATGAAACAACCCTATTTCACCTTCTATCCATCCTACGGAAAAATGAAATCACCACGCGTGCGTACGTACGGAATACCGTCTCCACGCCGTGGTGTAATCTATTTTCCACCATCACCTTACAAGGATGGTTATAATGGTGTAATGAGTAACTAAATATGATTATTATGAAGTAATATTGATACTGAAATAATATATATATACTCCAATACAATTCCACGATCATAGGAATGATATCATCACTCGTGCGTACGTACGGAATACCGTCTCCACGATGTGATGCGACTCGTTCTACATGATCTTCATTTCATAATGATTATATAAATGAATTGAATGAATGAATATGGTATATACTACACTAATACCATTCTGGAAATGAATTATCTATAACCTAAAGATAAGAATAAGAATTTATTCGACAAAACACGCATAAGAACAAAAAGTTATAAAGACCCGAGTAACAAGTAACAATGAAATATTACTAACAAGAAGCTAATAATATGACCATATATGATATCATATCAATATGTATGATTCTGGAATAAGTCAATAACATTATTTAAACCATTATACAGGAGCTTCGGACACGAACAAAGCAAATCGGACCTAAGGTAAGGGAAATATCACAATCTCATTTTTATCCGAGATTGTTTATTCGTAAGTATTTACTGGGGTGTATTTTATCATCCACATCCATGTTTCATCAATATGTAATATTATTTCCATCCATCTACAATTGTTTAAATCCATTTTTACCCTTCGGTGAGTTTTTAGTAATATGTATGAAAGGAATATTTTTTCGTACGAGGTACTTTTTGACTTTTTCGACAAAAGTACGAAGAATGTTTTTTTTAACTTATACGGCATGAATTGATTTTAAAACAAAATTTCCAAGAATCTTACTTTACAAGTTTTCAAGTTTATTTTTAATCAACTTCTTTTATTTTAAAGTCATATGACATGTTATGAAAGGAAAAATGTTTTTGAAGAAGAAAGGATATTTTCCTCAAGAATGGAGTTCAAGTGTTTTATCAAAATTATTTTACATCTAAAATAATAAAGGGTTCTGTTTTAATCCCTATTATTACATTGGTTTGATTATGTTGTGATGGAAATATTTTTATGAATTCCTTTATCTTATATGAATTATTTTATGATGTCATGTTGTTTAAGAATCCCATTTTTATTACATGGGTTATGCGATGATGTATGATTTATGATTATGTGGCACACATAAGAAAGGATTCATTATAAGATGGGTGGGACCTATATCTCCCTCCAATGCATTGGGTAAAGATTTTATATCTCATGAGATAGACATGGATGGAACGGAAGGTTATTTTGGTTCAGTGATACAGGACTGAAACGAGGAGTGAACTCGGTTCAGAAAGGGACTTTGTCCAATAAGATAGTCTTGGCGATGAGTCATGACTAACAAGAAATGATTTTCCATGATTATGTGTGCATGCCACAAAGTTTCAAGTTTTATGTTTTGATTATGGGGATCTCATTTTCACTTCTATGATTTATTCCATGTTAAGATATTATGATCTCTTTTGCAGGTTTTGATTTTCAAAAAGATATGATATGATTTTTATTTCCTTTATTTGCCCTTGGTGAGCATTTGAGCTCACCCTTTTATGTTTTCTTTTCCCCAGGTCAGGAAGATGGATATTAAGTATAATATACTAAAAGGGACCCTAGATATGATGAAATAAATGGGAGACACTGTAGAAGATTTATGAACCAGTTGTTTATGTTTCCCAGTTTCTAAAGACACTATACCTATACGGTCCTTTGTGGTTTTGTCATATGTTGTAATAAGTGTGCTTCAATTTTTGAAGTATTAAAAATGTATGTAAAGTATGGGTCGTTATAGTGTTTTACCATTATCAACGTAAGTAACATTAATCTTAGAAATATTAATTTTATACACAAAAATTAAATTTACATTATTAAACTGTATGATCCTGTAGATATAATATATGAAAATTATTTTTTATACATTTTAAAACTCTACGTGCTGAAACGTAATTTTTAATACATGAAATTAAAATCAGTTTTTAGAGTGAACTAATTCTTATGTTTCTGAAATGATATACATGGGTTCTAAAAATACAACATAGTTATTTCAAAAAAAATTAGTATAATTAGACACACACACACTTATATATATATATATATATAATATTTTTAGATAAACATTGAATTAATTCTTGTACAAGGAAACTATCATAAAAGTGACAGTTTTAGCAATATCGATATTTAATAACTATTCACCTAAACATTATCTATATTAAATATTCCATATATAGATAATATTTTTATTATGAAACAAAATATGAAAATATTTTATTCTAAATAAAATTCTAAAATTTATTAATTTACCATTTAATTAAAAATAAAATGAACATTTTTTATTGAATTTTTTTTTTAAAAAAACAAATGCTCTGTTTTTATTTATCATGAAATCCGAGTTAGATTAGTGTTAATAAATTTTTTATATCTAAAATATTTTGTATCTATAATATATATTTTTTTATGAAATAAATCCACCAGAAAATTAATTTTTAGGAAAATGCATTTTAGTATAAAATGTTCTCATTTTTTAGCCATATTAATTGAATTTTATCAATTAATTAATATTGATAAATAAATTAATTTTTAGTTATATATATATATATATTAATTGTATTAGATCAATTTTTTCCTACCCATCGTAAAATTAAATTTTAATTATTATATAATACTTTATATCTATTTGTTGTTCTGTGCTGTGTGTGAAGAATGCAATTAAACAAATTCTATTTTCAAAAAAAAATACTCTCATGAAATTACAAAATATATTTTCTAGAATACATAACTTATAAAGGAATAGAATACCATGATTCAGTTAAAATGTTATTATATTTCTATTAAGTCTGTTCTATTATTTAGAAATGAAACCTTATTGATGGAACAAAAACAATGTCGACATTCATAATAAATGTTTTGATTCCCCTAAAAAGAAAGTTAATTTTTATTATAATCCAGATGAGTAAATCATAACTCTATTAGGGTAGTTAACATAGATTAGGGTCATTTAGAATTACCATATGGAACAAACCATTTCCCTAAAATATTGCATAACAGTGTAAGAGCAACTTATACAACATAAACCTATATCCTTTAATGGAATAACCAATAAATTAGTTGTTGAACAATGGATCAAGTAATATGGGAATATATTCCACATTTTTTAGGTAAGGAATGGGAGATGGTTATTAATGTAGTATATCATCTAATGGGAGATAATTATAGATATTGGGTATTTATATAAAACACTTTTAAGGAGTAGAATGTAATGTGAAGGTAATTGAAGTATTTTAAGTTGATATTATTTATAAAGTCAGTTCCTTGTGAGAAATGAGATGATATAGAAAGGATGATTTTAAATTTAAGAAAAAATAAATGAGACATTATTGATGGATTTTTTGATAACAGTACATATTTTTCAACACATGTTGTAGAATATAAATGTAATCAATAAAGTTATGTTTATTCCTTCTTTATTTAACTAAATTTAATTCAATGTAGGGACCTATTCTATCAAATAGTTTATTTATGTTGTGATAAATTAAAAAGGTTTTATTAACATTGACTAAAATATCCCCATGTATTTTAATTTCTAATTAAAAAAAATATAATAATATGAAAACTAAGAATAATTTACTGTTAAATTTATTGAAGGAAAAGAGTGGATGGGTGGAATTCCCATCATAAAATAACAACGGAAAAAAACCATGGGGCTTCAATAAATGGAACGATTTTTTTCTTTTTGTATAGAGATATATTCTATAATTATCAAGCCAGAAATAGAATAAGATGAGATTCCAATGTCCAATGATTTATCAATATGGTAATTGGGATCTATTCTATCCAATTTTAAAAACACAAGGGTTTTTTAATTAGATTATTCCACAGAAAAATGAATGGGATTTTATGATTAATAAATTATAATTTTAATTCATAAATGATATGTTAGTAGATTCATTAATCATTGAATCAATGTAAAATAATGTTTTTTTATTTGATATCATTCAAAACTTTTATAAAATGCATGTTTTCTAAAAACATTTAATCATCCCTTAACATAATAATAGTGATTTTTTCAATCAAAAAACCAAATTTAAGTCTCATTTCTGTGAGGATATATTTGGAATTTTCAATTAGGTTATATAGATATTCCTTAGTGTAATACCTAGTTGTTATATCTATGGTTGATTTTTACATGATCATTCTATGGATTGTATATCATTGTATATTTAAAAAAATTCTATAGAGAGTAGTGTATTTCAATTTTTGGAAGTTTCACAATATAAAATGTTTTAAAGAATAGAGTTCCTTTTCCAATTCTTGTTAGGTTTCACCTCCCATTGGTCATCTCCAATCATTTTTTTAGTTTAAAAGGTGATTTATGGGTTGATGGTACCCAAAACAAGGTTTAAAAACAAAAATAGAACAATGCCAAACGAGCTACAATTCCACAAAGAAACTCTTGCAATTAAAACACAATAAAAAGAAAAATAACCACACTACAGATCATAGTACTTGTAATGGTCTCCACATCCCATACCAGATTCCTCATCTGTAGTGGCCGATTCCCAAACAGAAGTTGGTCCGTGCCGCTTCCCAACACCACCAAGCTCCCAACTCCACGACTGAAGTAGAGGCGGTTGGATTTCATAGGACTCCTTGGCCAAGGTATCATTCTTAAATGCAATAATCACCCCACTATCCCGCTTATTGGATGTAAATATTTTAAATAAATAATTTGATGTAATTATTAAGGATTTACATGTACACCCACTTTAATGTAATGTGATGTTTTCCATTGAAATCATGCCTAGTGAAAACCACATATTTGTGTGTCCTTATAGAAGGAACCTAGTGGAATTGGTGGAATTAAAGAAACCACTACATGTATTTTCTAATAAGTTATTCATATAGCCTAGTATCTAAATATGGGGATAAGCTAACATATTTTTAAAATAATATGATAGTTTTATGAGGTTTTTCATTGATTAAAGTTAAATCAGTTCCAATATTATAAACATCAAGTATCAATTATTTCATATTGTTAACTTGTTTGATAATAATTAATGAGACAAATACTTCTCAAATATTTATCTTTAATTTGGTAATCAATAATTAATAATTAATTAGGATGAAGTGCCAAAATTTTATTCTATATGAGTTATAGGCATTATGAGTTTTCACTAATCCTATTTGGATTAATTAATAAAACATAGATGTTTTGGTATTTTTTTAATAAAATTTTCATGGATTATATTGATAAAATTATAGTGTTTTTTATTTATATTATCTGGATATACTATAATATTTATGAAGATAATGTGAATCTAATCAGAATTATTGATAAGACACTAAGATAAATGTTGGTATACACTAAATATAGTATCTCTAAATTTTGTCTTCAACATGTTTATTTTATTATCCAAATTTTCTCTAAGGATGGATTATATTATCATCTTTAAATGGAAAATATCGACAAATAACATCCCACACCAATGAATATAACTGATATATTTAGTTTTCATGGTTTATTAGGTTACCATAGGTAATTTTTTTTCTTCGAAAGATTTCATTACTAATCATCCTATTAAATAAGATAACATATAAATTTCATAAAATCTCATCGATAATGGAATGTAATGAATGATTTAAGGAACTAAAAAATTGGCCAATTCCAAGGTATTAACATCATTTTCCGGTATGAAAGAATTTTCCATATATAGTGATTTATAAATGAATGAATTGGGATGCATCCTTAAAATAGAAGATATAGTTTTCTCTTTCTTATAATTGTAATTAATGTCCTATGAAAAACTAAATTACTCATTATCATGATTTGAAAGTTGAAATATTTACCCTTAAGATATGTAGACACTATATCTATGATGAATGTTCTGACATATATGTGTATTGAAAAATATTGATGTTCATATTCACATGGAAATTTATCTATATGAGATAAAATATTATTAGTTCTATAAAATTACTTTCACTACTATGTATAATATAAGTCATTGAAGTATATAAAAGTGGATAATTCATTGATTAGGAAGGATCATTGAGGGTTTTTATTGATAATAATAAATAATGATATAATATTCATCGATTTTTAAAATTTAGTTGTGGGAATTATTATTTAAGTGGAAACAACAATCCATTTCTATCTGATTTTATTGAATTTATTACTAGTGATGATATAAAAGTTCCAAAATGGGGACAATAGTTTATAAAATAAGATTAAATCCATGAATGATGGGTTATATAATGTCTATACTTGTAAATATGTTGTATTATGTTTTGGAATGGTACATTTAATTCCATCATTATCTGAGAATAAATTGGAATTTATTAATGATTTTTTTATTAGGTTAAATTCATTGTACTACATGATAGAACTTGGTTGTGTAGGGATTGAAGATAATATTTATAGATGATCAACATAAAATAAGAAATTATTTATTGTGTATCAAGAAGAATTATATTGTATAAGAGTCAAGAAATAAAATATATTTTATTGATATTCTAATCATTTTAATCCCCTGTGTTAAATAATTAATTTTATTTTATGATTTATTAAAATTAATTTGTTGTTTAATTATCTTCTCTAAATATCTATTGAAAGAGATTGAGCATGAATTTAATTAATTTCATTAACTTCTACAGTTCAATAAATATCATGTTATTAATTATCCAATGATTAGGGTTTCTGAAGGTAATGGTGGCCTTTTGATAGTTGGATTGTATTTTCTAAATTTGGTAATATCCACAATGAGTAAGTAATGATGATGAGGGAAATTGTATATGTATTGTGATGCCTATAGATTTATTCTTGTTTAAAATATTTATAGAAAAATGTATAGAATTTGAAAAAGGATATATCTATAAAAGATACATAATATCTATTGGGTTTCATATAAGATATTTTATTTACCAAAGAAGGAAATAAAGTAGAAATATGGGAGTATAGTTATATATAATCTCTATAAATTAATTAGTATGAAATTTGGGGTGGTGTAAGAAATATTCCTCAAATGATGCCTTGCATGAAAAATTTTACTTTTTAAATTTTATATGAGAATTTTTATATTCATGTAATTCATATGGGGTTTTAGGATATTGTTTATTATTTTTGGAAGAACACCAAGTGATAAAAAACATTTTTTGAATGATATGTATGTTTTTTCCATTATTAAATGGAAGGTCAATAGATGTCAATGGTTTTCCCTGAAACCTAATATTTTATACATGTATATTCTTTAATACATGATATATTTTTTAAAAAAAATATATATTTTATAAATGATTTTATTTTAAGTGGAATTTTAACCAATAGTTGTGTCAGTTTTCACATATGAGAAACTATTTATTAATTCAGGAGATATTTTCTTTTCCCTGAGGATGATCCAGAAGACACATAAGGAATTATACTTAATATATTTTCTCAATGTGCTCATGAATACATTTTAAGTTGAGTTGAATAAAATTTGTCACCATAGTGAATAGGTCCACACAACAATGGATTCTATATGAAAAAACATAGAATCATACAGAATACTATGTCATGGCCATAATTCATTCATGACATAGAATAACTAAATGTGTTGTGGTATATTGGTTTTTTCAAATATTTCCCTTCATTTTTTGACCATTCATATATATCGGGTGCATTCTCAAACCAAGGAATAAAAAAATTGAATATCTATATCACAACTATAAACTAATTAATAAAATGTATTATTAATGATTTAGATTTTTAGGGAGATTGTAATATATGGATTATATTATCTTTTTGTAAGTTTGTAAACATTTAATGTTCTTATAGGGGATAAAAATAGAAAGAAGTAACTGACAAACTAGCTAGAGGATGAAGTTTGTGGTAATCGCTGTTTCTATTTTTACTAGATTGTTTTTCTTATTTATATTAGAAATTTTGAATTTACCAATTTACATTACTATTTCTATAAGAATTAAATTGTGGGGAATAGCCAAGCTCTAATAAATAATTCATATAACCTTTATTAAGATATTATCTGCCACAATATTAGTGAAGTTACTATATCTTCTTACCAAGACGGTTCTCAAAATCATTATTGTATTTCATAAATTTATCATAGGAATATTACTTATAACTCATTATTTAAACAAATCCATATCATTTAAAATCCTTAGTAAAAGTTACGAAGTATTATTACCCAACCATTTCTTTAATATTAAAATATCCACACACATCGGTATGAAATAATTCAAGAAGCTCCTTAGCCTATTCAGCTTTTACACTAAATAGTTCTTTGGACATTTTACCTTATATATAAGTGGACATATACCATGTGGGTTTAGATAAAAAGAATTTAAATATCATTCTTTGTATTATTTATTCATCTTTTTTTCATTTACAAGATCTAGCTAATGATTCCATAGTTTGGTCTAGTATGAGTCATGTGTAGTAGTTTTATTATTGATTTCTATTACATTGTTAATATAATACAATACATAAATAGTTTATTTTAAATGTGGTTTATCATAAAACATTATATCATAATAAAAGTGCCACCATTTATACGAAAAAAAAGAAAATAAAACCATCTATATCAATTTTTGGATATATATATATATACTATTTTTGGTAATAGATGGTACATAATAAAAACATTTATAACCAAGAGCATTCTTGTTGGAAATGTGAGACGATAGTCATCGATATCTACAATGAGAAGTTATGCTCTATTGTATAATCATTGATCTACCCACTCTTAGTAAATATTTCAAAATATACTTAGTTTATGTATTTGAATACATATGAATACACCATAAATATGTATCTAATACCGAATTTATAGAAAGTGAGAAATTAAATTGATAAAAAAAATCTCAAAAATCTTCTCATTGCTTATATTTATTTTTTTAGTTTTTCTTCTAGTGGACCTTCTTTCAAAATAAGAAATAACTAGTATCATAATCCCTATATTTCCCATTGATCATCCTATTCTTAGATGGGTTTTACAACGAAGCTTTGGGATTTGAGGTCTTTAGCTTCCTTTCTTTTGGTTCTCTATAAGGATGGAAGATTTTTTGTGCATTATCAATTAATATTATTAGTTAATAAGAGTAATTAGATCATGAAGATCCTTCTCAATGTTGTTCATAATAAAATTAAATAACGATGGAGAAACTATAATAGAGGGATGAAATAATGAGTTTGGTACCTAATTATTCATGGAATTTAAACCCTAGAACCTCATGGATCTAAATGTAAATAGTAATTATATGTGAGTCCCAATTGGGGAACCCTCAACAATATTACTCTAAAAAATATACTTGGATATCCCAAAATAATATTTCTTAGATCACTTTTGATATGGGCCTTGTAGATGCTAAAACATGATATAACAATCCATGTTTTCATGAGACTTCATGAGATCACTATAAATATATGATATAATAAAACATTGATTTTTGACTATGTGTCTCACATGTTTATCATTTATAGATAAGTATTCATCACTCTATTTGGTAGGTGGATTAAGAAATTGTTGAATCTTTCCCTTAGGATTTTAATTCATGGTGTATCACAAACTGAAGGTGTCTGAACCACACCTAGATATTACCATCAATAATAACATATTTTTTCATAATATAAATTGTATTGATTTTGTGGATGATGAAATTTTAATTTTATAAAATTATAAAAGAGTATATTATTAGTATATTATATGATTAAAAATTACGTGGGAAATAATAAAAATTATTTTTATTAAATCTCCCACTACATTATCATGTCCCAATAACCCTCACAATTGAACTTATAAAGACTAGTTCATTTTTCATTCTAGTTTAAAGGATCCATATTCTCCATTTTATCTCCCAAAAATGGTGTTTCATGATACTATTATATATTTAGGTAGAAAATTCATTGCCAAATACAGGTTTTCATCTCCCGAATCTATTAAGTGGATTCCCCAAATTGGGTATTCTATATAGGATTTACTCTAAAATTACATTCAAATTATACATAGTCTAATAATGCATACTCCTCAATATTTAAAATGTTTATGTCAGCCCTAAACCTTCATAAGACCTCCCTTTGTAAAAGTTAGTGTCCCAATAATGGTTATCCAGACACATACTTATATTAGTTTAATTCCATATCATGTTGTGGGAGGAAAAGTATGAGTTAACATATATATTTTAGGGATTTTAATTAAATAGTCATAAATTATTTTATTCATTAAATGTACTATTAATATTAGGAGGTTGATACATAATTTGTTAATGATTTTGCGAAACAAAATTATGCACAATAAATTTATTTAAATTACATCATTGAAAATATATACAATTTTTTTATCATATTACTGCATCTATAAAATAAATAATTCATAAGATATAAATATATAAATAATATATGACCCATTTAATATATAAACTAATGGTTGATTTATTGGGTAAAAAATAAATTAACCAATGAACTAGGGTAAAGAAGTCCAATTGTTGGTCCTCGAATTAGTAACAACATTCAACCTATTTTACTTGTGTATCTCCTAAGATAGATTCATTGTGGTTTTATCTTGAAACACCTCCATAATCCATGTAAGACTCAATTAATTAAAATTATTTATAACTCACATGAAGGAGAGGGTATTCAAAGGATTGGTTATACATGGTTTACAGAAATAACCATTAACAAGCAGGTCTGACATAATAATTTAGAAAGGGCTGAAACAAATTCCATAAAATATATTTAAATATTAAATAATTGATACCCATGAAATAAATTATGTTATCACAACTAACAAAAACACCTATCTTTCTCAAGATCCTGAATAACCATTCAGGAAACATTTACGCAAAAGGAAATCCCTAAAATTAATTTCTTGTTCATTATATATTATTATGATAAACAAACATACATTAATATGATAACATAATTAATATATTTATTTTCATATTACTGAACATGTGAATTACATTTGATATACCTTAATTTACTGACATCCATAGTAGTAAAATGGATGTAAAAAATTAAATATTTATTATAATAAATTAATCAAGTATTTCAAATAATTTTTCAAAAATAGAAAATTATCCAACAAAATAGGTTACAATCCATAAAATAAAGTTTAAATGCAGAAATTGTTAATTTAATGAAATTTAATTATCTCGTTAATTGGGGGGCTACATGGCGTGTACTATACAGACACACGCTGTGTACCTCGGTTATTGTTTATCCATAGTACATGATAACGGATTTGGAGTGCACCTAAGCTAGACTACATGGTGTGTACTAACAAACTACATGCCATGTGTTCTACTTACCATGAGCGCCAGATTACTACTGAAAGAATAATAATGTTCTCATAAAAGAGACTACATCACATGTACAATCTAGTTAATCCATGTTTATCACTTATGTCGTGTGTCTTATTTTCACACTGAATGGATTGGCACATATTTTGGATGTCTGAAATGATTATCTACATGTTGTGTACCCCAAATACATAACATGTTCATCCTAAATTCTCAGGATTTTTGTGTCATACGGTTTTCTCATGTATAATGACATGAAATATGATGAACTTTTAACAGCTAACCCATGAATACTACAAGGAATATACATAAGCTTCACATCATATAATCTGACATGCCATATTCCAGGTTTTCCCAAACAACACACATTGTATAATTAATGCTTCGTGTATAATTACGATTCGATTTATCTTGTATCCTATGACATGGATAGGTGTGGTGTACTTGGGTACCCAAAATATATGTTGATTAAATGCACTATTTTTCCATGCTATCCAACCCTAATCCTCAAAACTTCCCGATAGAATATCAGGTCATTATTAATCAATTCTCATAACATTAAGAAAATGAAACACTAAATGAACATGATTCATATGTCAAAAACATGATAATTAAAATTTGTTAAAAAGTTAATAATATTAAAAGACAATATAACAAAATTTTCATATTAATAAAAAAACAAAAAATAATATTTATAAATTTGAGATGTTAACACTATGAACCCTTATAAAGGGTTTTGTTTCCATGGAACCCCATATTGTTGGTGTTATATAAAACATTATTTTATTTTGGATTCTATCAAAACCCCAAGAGATTGTTTTTCATGTAAAATTTATAAAAAACATACTTAGATTGGAAGAAATTATTACATTGTCTTAAGGTCATTTCTTCATTGATGATGTTGATATTCACAAAAAATAATTGGATTTACCACATTATGCTCTAAGGATACAAGGATATAACACATCAAGTAGTGATCTGCATGAGTTTATTTGATCTGTGAGTAATTGAAATTAATTTTCAAGTGTTATCATAGTGAATAAGTTACCTTGATATGTTTAAATTGATCACTCATATGTAAATGTTGAATTAATATATCACACATTTCACATTCTTAAGAGTGAGAGAGGAATAGTTGAGAGAGGTAAATGCTTCTCTTTATTCTAACCACTCTAAAAAATAGTCATAACAATTATTTTATAGAGCCTAGGATTAGGTTATGAAATATTATTTTGTTGAATTGATTTCATTAAAATAATATTATATTCATATCAAAGCCCATTCCATATAATAATAAGATTATTACTTTTATTTTGTAATGGATGACAACACGGAAAATGATAAATAATATTTATAAGCATGTAAATAATTATTCATCCACAAATGTGGTCATAGTATATTCATCATCCTCACTATTTTTAATTACCTTAAAGAATATTTATTTTATATATCTCTTTCCATAATAAATTTTTTTGATCAATAAGAATGTGTATAAAATTATTACTTGGTAATGAGAATATTATTTATTCTAATAAATTCAAAATATAACATCATCAAGATGAATGTAAATAATTAGTGTGTGCCCCTATAAGACTCATTATCATTAGTATGAGGAGGAATATTCTAATATACAATATTAATATCCAGAAATGGTTCAAGGACCGCAAGATAAATAATTTAATACCAAAATGACAAAAACTACATATGAAATATCATTGAGTAATATAATCCCTTTATCACAATATATCATAAACCATTATTTAGATCCATGTCACTGGCCTATATTCTTGATACACCATTAATTTTCTATGAGAAAGAAACCCATCGATACTCCATGTCTATCTAATTTAAGGTTGGAATTATTTTCTAATCAATAGGTATAGATATCAACTACAATAACTATAGACTGGAAAAATAATTTCTCAACTTATCCATTAATAATATGTCATTCAAGATGCACCCAACATACACCAATTCCAACCAAAAAATAGTGTGATTTTTTGTTCAGAAAATATAAGAATGTGAGTCATGAATTGAATTAATGATACCATTAATGTTAAAGGGTCATTACACATGCTCATAGATAGGTATCTTCAATAACACTAAAACATACACAATTCCTAATTAAGGGTCTATTCTTTAATCCCCCATCTTAGAGATTACCAAGTCAGAACTGCATGAGAAGAAGCATCATCCTCTTCTGAGATTACCTGCACATGAAAATCATGTTTTATGTTCCCCATAATAGAAAATTATCCAACCAAAGAAGTATACTTAAGAATATCATTATAGCACTTCATTTTTCTCATTATAGTGGGGAACTCCAATGAATATTTCAATGTGATGAATACTCTAAGAAATTATAATGTTAATGTCATGTAGAACAATGAAAAATATGTGAGCAGTTATTTATTAATATTAAATCATAATATATACATGTAATAATAATATAAGAAGTTGTTCATAGGACACAAACTCCCACAATATAAACTATTGAAACTTTGAATCAAATAATTCCTCAAAGAATAAGCTAAATCAGAATTTTATTTTTTTCCTTAATTAATTGAGAGAGAGTAAATCAATATTTTTATCAAGAACCTTATTATATAATTTCATTATAAATTAGTTTCATAACAATACATTTATTGATATAATTTCATTGGTTTTTAAGAAATGGGATTTTCATATTATATATAAATCTCTTATATGTGGAGTGAAACGATCCTTTTCCAAAATGAGATTAATTTTTTCTAATAGATGGTTAATATGATTTACAAAAAAAAACATTTCCTATAAATATATTATTGGGATGTAGTAATAATACCACTATAATGTTTTTACTAATAATTTAACATCTATTAATTGAGGATATGATTTTATGTATTTATAAAATATCCTAGCCATAATGGAATGTGTTGAAAAGATACAAATATAACATATATAGTTATTAAGGGTATGGTCAGTGTACCTCACTCTACAAAGTAATAATAATTCACATGTATAGTCTTAGATTCATAGGTATTCCTTTTTTTTATTTTTCAAGTGCCCATTTTCATTATTATTAATTGTATTTGGGAATTTATTTGGATAATTTACAAGTTCCCAACATTACAGAAAGTGAATTATTAAGGGCATGTTATGATGAAAGATTTTTTTCTTTACCCATGGCCATTGATCTATTGAATATTACATAGAAATAAAATTATATATACCCTATATTAACAAAGATAAAACATCTTCTAATTCCCATATAAGATTTACCTTGGATTCTCTTCCCATATTTCTAATACAAATGAAATGAAATCTTCATTGCATTATCATCATTCTCACCCAAACATCCATGAGACTAAATTCTTATATATGTGGAGTTTTTGGGAATTAAACAATGTTTATTTTCTAAATCATCATTCTTCAAGGTTGTTTTGGATAATCCACAAGGTTTTTAAGTCCATATCTTATCCCAATGGGTATTTTGTTTGGAAAATCTTCACATTGTATAATGAACCTATTGTTAAATTTGTTCCTTCAGGCTTCATAAATTATTGAAATTAAAAGTTTTAAATGTTATGAAGGGAAAAAAATTCTCAATACAATAATTATAAATTGTCCAATGAAAAAACAACCTCAAAATGTATTAATCTTGAAAACAAAAAAAAATATTTAATTTAACTGAAATCACTATCAGTTTAATCAGTGTTTCTTTAGGTTGGGTTATATCAAAAGAATTATCCAAATTCCATAGAATAATTAAAATTTATAATTTATTGTAAATATATTGTGGTTAATCAATGAATAACCCCCATGAGTGTAAATTTAGGTGTACAGTAAGGCCTCTTTGGTGCTCACCGAGTGAAGATTGATTTAATACCCAATATAAGACATCCCATATTTTAATACACATTAAATAATGTTTTTAATATAAAGTTTCATATAATTAAAATAAAAATTATCAAGAATCATATTATAAATGAGAAATTATCCAAATTAAAAAAACATGAAATTTAAGACCATGACATAATATTAAACTCTATAACATTTCCTTAAATTATCTGGATTCTTTAAAAATTACAAGGGATATCCTAGGGATGTCAAAAATAAATTATTCATATATAAAGAAGAGTAAGAGAATTAAAAAATAAAAACGTAAGGTAAATTATTACTTGTGATCCAAGGGTAGTATCATGGTATCATGAGTGTGGTGAGATTCATAATACTGAACAATTAGATATAATATAACATGTTATCCTTAAGGCGACATTGGAATGTGGAAACAACAAGAGACATGAAATGATAAATATATTTCAAGGATAATAGGGAAGAAAAAGTAACATACTATTATTAGGATTACTTACCATGTACCATACATTTAATAAAATGATATAAAAAATAACCTAATAAATTATTTTGAAATATAATTCATGTCCTACCTTCCACTTTCATATAATGTACAAGTATAAGGGTTTCAGAAAAAAATAAATATAAGGATGTATATCATAAATATTAATCTAAAAATTATTTTGTGTCAGATAAATAAATGTAATTATCACATTAATGAATAATATTTACATATATTGGAATACCATTGAGTTTAAATGGGCATTTTTATTCACTACAGAATTGCTTGGAATAAAAAATAATAATGTAATTTCAGAATCATAATGACGGTGCGTAATGGTTCACAAAAGGAATAAATGATATTTAAATGGGTATATAATCATTTTTTAATTATATGGATAGTAATATGGATATTTAAGAATATAACCAAACATGAAAAAATGTAAATTAAAGGCATAGTATTAAGAAGGTACAAGAATAAAGAGGTGAACAAGAGAATTCAATACCATGAGTGGGTGATACATAATTTTTTAGAAGATCTTCTTAATTTCATTGTTGAACCTTTAGAGGAAAATATATATATATGGTTAGGACATTTTCAATAAACAATCATTTTTAGTGAATATTAATAGGATTTTTCTTGGTTTATTCAAAAAAGTGATGAGAATTCCTTATTAATTTCAAAACGTATGTTTTAGAATATAAATAATAAATTAATAAAACAAATATCATGGTTTTGACCATTTTTATTTCCAAAGTAAAGTGGTTTTCATAATTTTACAATTTAATGTGATGATGTCATTATAATATTAACCTTGGTGTGGTGGAAGTGAATTTTATTTAAAAATAACTATTTTCAAAACCATTAAATATTATATACACTTTGGAAGATATATTAAGGGTTTAAAAATTTTATAAAATAATTTTTTAAAAAAATAATTTTATAAAAAAATATGTATTTTTTAATGGATACCTTTTATGTAATATAATACTCTGATTTTGGGTCATTATGATTTCAAATACATACATTATATTTATACCATTTTTCATTTTTACCTGAAAATGCGATGGTTTCAGAAAATTATGAAAAAAACATGGTTGGGTTATTATGAAATTATTATTTTAGAAATAATATTTATTTTATCAGAATAATTTTATAAATGTAGAAATTGACACTTTTATATAAAAATACCCATTTAATGGAAATATGTTTTTTAATAGATTTTATTCCATTATAGTAAATACATTTTACTTCATAAAATTATATTTTCATTTATATTTACTAAATATTATTTAAAAATATTATATCATTAAAATATCATTTATTTCAAAAATTATTAAACTCATAAGAAATTAATTCTTTAATGAATATATTTATTTCCCTATAAACCAAATTTGTGTTTCATCATATCAAAATATAATTTTTTTTCAAAATTATTATTTATTCATTTAAAAATAAATACTAAAAATGGAAAATTTTAATAATATTTTTATTAAATATAAATATATAAAAATTAATATTATAGTTTTATACATACAAATATCTTCATTACATCTTTGAATTCTCTAAGGGTAAGATGTGCGATTGAGAGATTTTCATAGGGTGGTTCGGTGAACATATTATGGACTGTGATCTTTAAGATATTCAAATTATCCCATAAAAGGGTATTAATAAGATTTTATTGTTGAATATCATATTTTTATTGAACAAGTACAAAACTGTGTGATGATATCCCCTTGGGGACTCTGATAAACAGGCTTCCTATGGTATAATCTTACTGGTCGAGGCCATCACTTACTTTTCTTATTTGAAATGGACATTATCATAAGACATAATAAACTAATATAAATGGTCATTATATAATAGATATATTATTGAAAGTTATAAAACATAACAATATATTAAAATTTAAAGAAAACATAGTGATCCATAACATTAAAAATAGTTCATGTGCTTTCTATTGATCAATTTATTAATAATACTTTCAATCATTTTAGAGGTTAATTTTTTTACTAAATTTTGGGTGCATTACATTCTTCCCTAATTTAAAATGTTTACCAAAAAAACTAATTTCATATAGAAAATTGATTAGGATAATTCATTTTCATCACATATTTTGATTCCAATGAAGATTCATAAATCTTTTGGTTCTTCCATAAAAATTTAACCAGGTGAATTGCCTTATTTCATAGAGTTTTTTATCTATGAAGTAATGTACTAATTGTATACTCCTCATATGAAAGGTCATTCTCCAATTTCATCACCTATGGATTTTGGACTTGTGATAGATCCGGTAGGTACTTACTCATTAGAGATACAAGGAACACATTATGAAAAAGAGATAGGTCAACTAGGAGTTCATGTCGATAGACCACAACTTCAATAAAATCAAATATCTTAAAGGGGCATATGTATCATGGTCTAAGAAGGAATACTTAAAAAGGAATACTTAATGTCAAACCTCAAACAATAAGTCTCATCAATTATTACCTCTATAGATTTTCTATAGCCTTTGTGTGGATTTCATATGACATTGATTGATTTGAACCTTATCTATTATTTTCATGATAAGAGCAGGCCATGTTAACGTCTGCTCTATAGCATACTTTATCATGTTGGAATTTGACAGATCTTCCCATATAGATTCCCAAAAAAATTTATTTAAATGAATTAATTTAACTATTGTTATATGATATCTCTACTAGTTGGATTATTTTAACACATGATCCTTGGTAACACAACAAAAATGATGTCAACATATCTTATAGAGTTTATATGATTATTTTAAAATGAAGATCCATCTAGGGGTGAAAAGAATATTTGAAGTTCATTTCTGTATCCAACACTTTCTAAAGGCTTCTAAAAAATATTAAGGTAAACCTCATATATATATTAGATATAATATGGAGTGGAAATCCATGAATTCTTTCCACTTGATTAATATATATCATGGTGATTTTTCAAGATATAAATATTAATTGACAATATTGTCTTGTGCCTACATGGTGATGGGATCAAATACCACCCAAAACACGTTATTTCATTTATGTGTCCTAGGTAATCATATGATGAAATCCATGGTTATGTTTTCCCACAACCATATTAGAATGGGAAATGGTGTCATCATACCATGAAACTTCTATCATTTGACTATTACTTATTTTCATACTAATCATGGAGATAAAAACTCTATAGTATAAATTTTCATGTTATCACACTAGAAAAATTTCGTCATGTTTCGACACATCTTAGTGTTTCCTAGATTAAAATAGAAGGATGATCTTGGCACATTTTCTAGAATTTACATCTTAAATTTTTCTATTAATGACACAAAAGTCATGGTTCCAACCCCTTAAAAACATATTCAATAATATTACACTTCAAAATATTCTTTTCCTTCTTCTATAGTAACACATCATCTTTCTAGGATTCCTCAATCCTCCCATGAATAAATGGTAGAACAGTTACCTGAGAAAGGTAGGATTATGATCATCTTATTATTCCCATATACATCATTTCTATTTCTTAGAATGTTTTATACATTTTAATCTTTATCTTGAATAGGGTTGTTGGATCCTATCTACATAGAGAATATGGAATGTTGTTTTCCATCCTATTATCGTAATGTTTTTTCAAATCATTATCCATGATCATCTCCATCGACCTTAATTATCACTTGTTAAGAATCCTTTTTTGTGACTATATAATTATGGATATTCTGATCTATATATATGTCACACTATTCTTCATAGACATAATGTGTTGAAATCATTAATTTAAATAACACATCATCCAATTATAGATCTTGAGCTAGAAAATTTATCTTGTTGGCCTTTAATTTAAGGGATGCATATTTTATCAATTTTTCATCTTCAATTAGTACAAAAACACAAATATTTTTATATTATTCTTTATATATCACAAATCCATCACTACCTATGGGTAACGTTTGAATAGGTGCAATGATTAACTTCTTCATTGTCTCTTTAATTATTTGTTCACATTCATCAGTCTATAAAAACATGAAACCCTTCTGAGTTATCTTGGAAAATGTGATTGTAAACCATGGAATGCATCATAAAAATAAATGATTGTGCATAGAGAATAAATATAATCTTTATATTTACATCATAAACTTCAGCCTTGGCCATCCTTCAATGTCCTCAATTTTTGAAGAATTATAAAAAATTATTTTTATGGTGATAACATAACCCACGAGTCTTGTTTTATTCATCCAAAACACATATTTACTATACTTTTAATGAAATGTTTCATTTTAAAAGGTATTTAGAGTAGTATTGAAATGGTTCTCATGTTACTATTTTATTATATAGTATATAATAATATCATCAATAAAGACTACGACAAATGTGATCAGGTAATCCCTAAAAAATCTACTAATTAAGTCCATGAATATGGATGGTGAATTAGTGAGTCTAAATGGAATCACTATGAACTCATGGTGTCGTAATGTCACAACCCGCCCTCGGGGTCCATGCCGTGACTACCCCAAGCCCGCCTTCCATAGGCCAGGGGCTGGCGACTAGCACCAAGGCGTAAATCCCAGTAAAAAGGGAAGGCATTGCCTTAGAAAAGTAAACACACACCACAGAGTAAACAAGCGGAAAGTAAGCACTAAGCAAGCAGAGTACGACTGAAAGTGCGGAAAGGTAAATGGGCCAGAATACAAACCCAAACTGAAAGTAAAGTACAACTCGAAAAGGGAAAAACAGCAACTGTAAAGTAAAGGCCGCTACTCCGAGCTGTCCACCGGAAATCCCACCTGAAGGGTGAGTACAGATAGCTCCTCTGCTCCATGGGTCCCGCCGTCCGCTCCGTGCACGTCCCGCCCAGTGGTCCACCTCCGGGTACCGTTCCGCTCTGCAAGCCTCAGCTAAGGTCAACGTTGTCCGTCGTCTGCAACCAACACAACGTAGTGCGGGCAAAGCCCGTGCAGGGGTGAGTATAAGCTACTCAGTAGGGAACCTGAGACCCCTGAAGGTCTCTCAAATCCACAAAGGATAAACCACGAAGAAAAGTAACAATCACGAAGTAACAACTGACACTGCTTAGGTATATGCCCATACATATACCTAAGTCATCAATTCCGTTCGGTTCCAACACCGAGCCCAAGAACAACCCAATCCACAAAGAAGAGTAAACAAGTTTATGAAATCAACGGATAACCATTACCCAGGTATATGCCCATACATATACCTAAGTTATCAAGTGACCCATCTCAATCATGAGGAATCACAAAGATCATTGACTCAGCTCAAACCAGGATTTTCATTATCGAAACCGTAGCTGCTGAAGAGCCCCGTCTCTGAAGTGTGCAGTAGTCCTGTCACGACTCCGAGGTACTGCTCACTAACCTATGACTGCTGAGGTACTCCTCCTGTCGAGTACTGCGGGTTTGCGGCCAACTACCGGGCACTCCGTCCGCTGAGGGTCTGTCGCCAAATACCGGGCGCTCACCCAAATAGCCTACTGAGGTACTCCTCCTGTCGAGTACTGCGGGTTTGCTGCCAACTACCAGGCGCTCCGTCCGCCGTGGGTCTGCTGCCATCTACTGGGCGCTCCGTCCACTGGGCTAGTCGACTCACTCCAAGTCGAGTCGGTCAAGCAGTCGTCAGGTCTCAGTCATCTACACGGTCTCCGTACTCCGCACGCACGTCTCCACCGTCGCGGGTCTATCGCTACAACCAAGCGCACACGCTCCGTAGAGTATCGCGGGTCTGCCGCTACAACCAAGCGCTCCACCGCCAAGGGTCTGCTGCTGCATCCAAGCGCACCACCACTGTCAAGTACCATGGGTCCGCCGCTACACCCAAGCGCTCCACCGCCCTAGGTAAACAGAAGATTCAGCTCACACAGGTTCGGTAGCACTGTTCCACGTAGGATCTCTGAGTGCTGTAGTCGTCGTCGTCGAATCCACACAGGTTCTCTGTACTGTCGTCGTCGAATCCACACAGGATCTCTGTACTGTCGTCGTCGCAGTCACAGTAGCAATCGTAGCAGTAGAACAGTCACAGCCAGCACTAGGGTTCCCGCACATAGCAAGCTCGTTCGGAGGGTCCGCTCCACGAGCCGAGAGGCTGATACATCAACTGTCACAAAGACCAGAGTTGATGTATCCAAAAGTTCTGTATCGTCAACAGGAACTCAACGCAACAGACGGCGCGTCGATCAGACGCCCGGTCAGAGAGTTATCGGCATTTTCGTCTCCGGGGCCCGGTTGGTTTTTAAGGCAAAAACAACCCGACCGTAATCCACCTGCGTCCAAACCTCGGGCAGAGTATGCCAAAAGATCCGTCTCACTAAGAGGAACACAACGCGATTGACGGCGCGTCAATCGGACGTCCGTAGCTCATGATATGAGCGTTTCCGTTCCGAAGGGCCGGTTGGTTTCGTGAACGAACCAACCCGGCCGAACTCAAAGTAAACCGAAACCTTGAGTGCAATATACCGAAACGACCATCTCGTTCCAAGGATCGCGTTGCCGCTGACGGTTTGTCGATCGGAGGTCCGAGGCTCAAGTTATGAGCCAAAAACCAAAACAGGTTCGAAACGGGGGGGTCCGGGTCCGGGCCGACCCGACCCGACCCTCCCCCCCTGGGCGGCGCGGCGGCGGCGGCCGGCGGCGGCGGGCGGTGGCGGCGGGCGGCGGCGGCGGTGGGACGCAGCGGCGGCGGGCCGCGGCGGCGGCGTCCGGCGCCGCACGGGCTGCGCACGTGGGGGCTAAGCCCCGCGGTTCTTCAAAGTGGCGTGGCCTTGTGCCGCGCCGGTTCTTTTAAACCCCCCCCCCCCCCCCCACGTTGGGGGGCCTGCTGGCGCCGAACCAAGGGGGCGGCTGCCCCCTTCCCTCAAGACCCCCCCCCCCCTCATTAAGAGGGGGGTTTTGATTAGGTGGCCGGGGAATTAAATTCCCCGGTTTTAAGACATCCGGCCGGCCAGCTGGCCGGCCGGTTTTTACCAACGGGACCGGAAATTCCGGTCCCGCCCTCGACTTCCGACGTCGGCGGCCCGGCCGCCGGTCTCCTCTTCCGCCGCGGCCCAGAACCGGCCGCGGTCTTCTCGTCCCGCCGCGGCCCGGAACCGGCCGCGGTCTCCTTGTCCCGCCGCGGCCCGGAACCGGCCGCGGCGTTCGTCATCCAGCGTGGTGCGACGGCACTGCGCCCCTATGCCGTGCCATGATGTTTCTTCAACGCGGCGCGACGGCGTCGCGTTCTTGTTGTTTCTTCCATGGTGCGTGCGACGGCATCGCGTAAGATAATTACACGTTCATCCGCGTGGTGCGACGGCACCACGCCACTTGCTTTCCTCCGCAAAAATAATTAAACAAGAACAATGGAGGGGGGGGTTCGGCCATGTTCGTGCGGTCCGACCCCCCTCGCGTTAACTATAACACTTAAATAAAATATTTAAATGTCTCACGTAGACATGCGATCCACGAGAAAGAAAAGGAAAAAGGAAACCAAAACAACAACCCCTACCTCGGGTTTAAGCTTCGAAGATTCGTCTACGTTCCGCGGAAGACGGCGTCGCGGAGGTCGGGCGTCGCGGTCGTCGTTCGTCAAATCTGTTGACGAAGAGATATGCCCGAGGAGACATGTCGTTGGCGGATCTTCGTTTGCCGACGAAGAAGGTCCGAGGAGGAAGCGGTGTTCCCTCTTGTTGACACCGAGGACGAAGAAGAGAGGCGTCGTTCTTCGTCGGAGTTTGAGCGTTCTTCGTTCTTCGTCAGAGCTTGAAGATGAAGAGGAAGCTCTCAAAATGACAAACAAGGAACTCAAAATAAAATAAGACTACCTCTTATTTTATTAACACATAACACAAAAGAATTTCAATGTTTGAAATTCAAAAAAAAACTTAACTCCCATAATTAATTAAGGGTAACTTAAGCAATTAAAGAGGGGGGTTAAGGGAATTTGAAAAGTCTAGGGGTTCGTGTGGGCCCCACCACACTTAATCCTCCCAAGGGAGGTTAAGTGGGTGAGGGTCCCACTTCCAACCCCCTTTGGTAGGATTTTAACAAACAAAAAAAAAAAATTGTCTTACGCAAATTTTATTTAACTCAACTGAAAACCCCAAAACTTAACTTTCAACCCGTAACAAACGCAACTCCCGAAAAGGTCTCGTTAAGCGAATATCGGCGTTGCGAGTTCATCGGTGCCCTCGGATTTCAATTCCGAGCACCGGATCAAAAGTTAAGAATTCCCGCTCGTTCGTTCACTGAACGTACCCGAGCCAAACTTCGGAAATTAATTCCGGGCACTCCGGGCCTCGGAATCAAATGCCGTCTGAAACCGCGCTCTTGTAAAATTCTAAAGAAAATTAAGAAAAAATTTCCCTTGAATTTTACGGGTCTTTACATTACTCCCACCTCAGGGCTTTACGTCCCCGTAAAGATACATCAAAACTAGGGAAACAAATGAGGGTACTGAGCACGCATCTGAGCCTCCCGCTCCCATGTGCTCTCCTGGAGATTCCCGTGCTGCCATCTGATGCGCACAAGAGGAATCGATCGCCCACGCAGGACCCGCTCCTGTCGATCCTCTATCTCCACCGGGACCTCCTTAAAAGTCGCCCCATCGTCAACGTCAAGCTCCCCATGGTCAAAGATGTGCGTCGGGTCGTGCACGTATCTCCTCAGCTGGGATACGTGGAAGACGTCGTGCACCCGGTGCAACTGAGGTGGTAGAGCCAGTCGATAAACCACCTCGCCAATCCTGCTGAGAATCTGGAAGGGTCCGATGAAGCGCAGAGATAACTTGCCGCCTCGGACAAATCTCCGAATACCACGTCGAGGTGAGACCCGCAAGAAGACGTGGTCGCCATCCTCGAACTCCAGTGGCCTCCGCCTCCTGTCAGCGTAAGACTTCTGCCGGCTCTGAGCTGTCCTCATCCACTCCTGGATGACCTGGACCTTCTCTGGTTCCACAAGAGCTGCAAGATTTCTTCTTTGCCGATAAGAGAAATCTGGTCTCATCCCCTGGATGAACCACATTCTTTGCCTAAAATAGTCAATCCTAACATGGATGATTCTAATCCATACCAAGGATGACGTCGTAAGGCCTCGACGCTACTACTAAGAGATTTAACCGTTACTCTCGCCTCCAAGGGTTGAGTCACACTGTCGGCATCAGTGTGTGGTAACTGGGTCTCCTCCAGTAGATGTCTCACAAGTGAGGGTCAAGTCAACAGCCAAAACTGGAACCTCTTAGTAACATCACGAAAGAGGACAGGAACGAAAAAAACACAAAGGTATGCGTCTTTAATTATTGCAGCTCATAATACAAGACGCTACACAAAAGCAACAAGGAACCAGAAGTACAAAGGTTGTTATCCACTAGTTCTGCTCCTGTCCATCGGCTCCCAGAGCTCCATGATCGAAGGCCTCGGCTGCCTGAAGCTGAGCTCTCCCCTGCGGTCGGGGTGGACCTCCTGGTGGTGGTGGTGGAAGAGCCTCAAAGCGTCACCCACCACCTGCTGCTGGTCCAGCTCCTCTGCCTCGTCCGCCTCCTCCCTGCGGACCGCCACGGTCGAACCTCTGCCTCTGCCTGGGAGGTTCTTCACTTAACTGTTGATCATCAGCATGGCGGGTCGGACAGTCACGAGCCATGTGACCAATCCCGCCACAGGAGTAACACTGCCCACTCTCGGCACGCCTGGCTCTGACTCCACCCCGGCTTCCCCGTACAACTGAGCTTGAGTCGTGCAGTCGGCCACCGGTAGGTCTGGTCTGCCTGGAACCCTGAGACATCCGTCGGCTACCTGCTGCAGATGACTCTGCCACGTGCCGCCCTGCGGTGAGTTGCTGTGCTGGTGTAGACTCAGCAAGGAAACTCTCGATCAGAAGTGCCCGCTCCAGTACTCCTGTCTGAGTCGGTATTCTGAGGGAGATCAGCGATGCCCTGATCTCGTGTCTCAAACCCTGCTCGAAGGTCCGGGCCCGGAAGAAGGGGTCCCGTACCATGTCTGTCGAGTACCGAGAAAGGTCGGTGAACCTCGCCGCGTACTGAGCGACCATCATGCTGCCCTGCCGCAGCTGTAGAAGCTCCTGAATACGCACCGCACGAAGGGTGGCTGGGACGAACTCCGAGCGGAAGATGCTCTCAAAGTCCGTCCAAAGTAGAGATGCCTCATCGTGCACCTGGAGCATCAAGTTCCACCATCGTCTTGCTGTTGCGTGTAGTAGGCTCGCAGCGAGGATCACCATGAGGTCTGCTGGTGTCCTCACTAGCCTAAACACTCGTACCACTGCCTCCAGCCAGTCCTCTGCAGCCTGGGGATCCGTCTCCCCGCGAAACCTGGGCGGTCGCTGGCGCTGAAACTCATGCAGTGAGCTGAGGCGACGTGCATCGTCAGCGGCTGCTGCTGGAAGCATCGGGGGATCGGCGGGTAAAGCTACCGCCGGTGCCACTACTGAAAAAGGGCCCTGCACCGAGGACTCGTCGCTCGGTGGGCTGTCGTCTCGCTCGACTCTCGGAACCCTAGCTGGCTGCCGTCGTGGGGCCATCCTGAAAGGAAACAGGTGCGCCACGGTAAAACAGTATACCTGGTGAGCTGATATAAGTAATCACAAAGAAAACTTTGAAACACACACGCAATCTATGTTTTCGTGCATTAAGTCGGAAATCAGAGGTCAGGGTCCTGGTGTACGGATACGTCGGCCGCCGCACCAACACTGGACTCCCTGGACTGATATCCACTCTCAATACGCTAAACATTATTGCTTCACATAGAAAAGATCAGAGTTCACGGTAGAACCGAACTCCTCTGATACCAATTTGTCACGACCCACCCTCAGGGTCCGTGCCGTGACTACCCCAAGCCCGCCTTCCATAGGCCAGGGGCTGGCGACTAGCACCAAGGCGTAAATCCCAGTAAAAAGGGAAGGCATTGCCTTAGAAAAGTAAACACACACCACAGAGTAAACAAGCGGAAAGTAAGCACTAAGCAAGCAGAGTACGACTGAAAGTGCGGAAAGGTAAATGGGCCAGAATACAAACCCAAACTGAAAGTAAAGTACAACTCGAAAAGGGAAAAACAACAACTGTAAAGTAAAGGCCGCTACTCCGAGCTGTCCACCGGAAATCCCACCTGAAGGGTGAGTACAGATAGCTCCTCTGCTCCACGGGTCCCGCCGTCCGCTCCGTGCACGTCCCGCCCAGTGGTCCACCTCCGGGTACCGTTCCGCTCTGCAATCCTCAGCTAAGGTCAACGCTGTCCGTCGTCTGCAACCAACACAACGTAGTGCGGGCAAAGCCCGTGAAGGGGTGAGTATAAGCTACTCAGTAGGGACCCCGAGACCCCTGAAGGTCTCTCAAATCCACAAAGGATAAACCACGAAGAAAAGTAACAATCACGAAGTAACAACTGACACTGCTTAGGTATATGCCCATACATATACCTAAGTCATCAATTCCGTTCGGTTCCAACACCGAGCCCAAGAACAACCCAATCCACAAAGAAGAGTAAACAATTTAATGAAATCAACAGATAACCATTACCCAGGTATATGCCCATACATATACCTAAGTTATCAAGTGACCCATCTCAATCATGAGGAATCACAAAGATCATTGACTCAGCTCAAACCAGGATTTTCATTATCGAAATCGTAGCTGCTGAAGAGCCCCGTCTCTGAAGTGTGCAGTAGTCCTGTCACGACTCCGAGGTACTGCTCACTAACCTATGACGGCTGAGGTACTCCTCCTATCGAGTACTGCGGGTTTGCAGCCAACTACCGGGCGCTCCGTCCGCTGAGGGTCTGTCGCCAAATACCGGGCGCTCACCCAAATAGCCTACTGAGGTACTCCTCCTGTCGAGTACTGCGGGTTTGCTGCCAACTACCAGGCGCTCCGTCCGCCGTGGGTCTGCTGCCAACTACTGGGCGCTCCGTCCACTGGGCTAGTCGACTCACTCCAAGTCGAGTCGGTCAAGCAGTCGTCAGGTCTCAGTCATCTACACGGTCTCCGTACTCCGCACGCACGTCTCCACCGTCGCGGGTCTGTCGCTACAACCAAGCGCACACGCTCCGTAGAGTATCGCGGGTCTGCCGCTACAACCAAGCGCTCCACCGCCAAGGGTCTGCTGCTGCATCCAAGCGCACCACCACTGTCAAGTACCATGGGTCCGCCGCTACACCCAAGCGCTCCACCGCCCTAGGTAAACAGAAGATTCAGCTCACACAAGTTCGGTAGCACTGTTCCACGTAGGATCTCTGAGTGTTGTAGTCGTCGTCGTCGAATCCACACAGGTTCTCTGTACTGTCGTCGTCGAATCCACACAGGATCTCTGTACTGTCATCGTCGCAGTCACAGTAGCAGTCGTAGCAGTAGAACAGTCGCAGCCAGCACTAGGGTTCCCGCACATAGCAAGCTCGTTCGGAGGGTCCGCTCCACGAGCCGAGAGGCTGATACATCAACTGTCACAAAGACCAGAGTTGATGTATCCAAAAGTTCCGTATCGTCAACAGGAACTCAACGCAACAGACGGCGCGTCGATCGGACGCCCGGTCTGAGAGTTATCGGCATTTTCGTCTCCGGGGCCCGGTTGGTTTTTAACGCAAAACCAACCCGACCGTACTCCACCTGCATCCAAACCTCGGGTGGAGTATGCCAAAAGATCCTTCTCACTAAGAGGAACACAACGCGATTGACGGCGCGTCAATCGGACGTCCGTAGCTCAAGATATGAGCGTTTCCGTTCCGAAGGGCCGGTTGGTTTCGTGAACGAACCAACCCGGCCGAACTCAAAGTAAACCGAAACCTTGAGTGCAATATACCGAAACGACCGTCTCGTTCCAAGGATCGCGTTGCCGCTGACGGTTCGTCGATCGGAGGTCCGAGGCTCAAGTTATGAGCCAAAAACCAAAACAGGTTCGAAACGGGGGGGTCCGGGTCCGGGCCGACCCGGCCCGACCCCCCCCCCCCCCTGGGCGGCGCGGCGGCGCGGCGGCGGCGGCCGGTGGCGGCGGGCGGCGGCGGCGGCGGGCGGCGGTGGGCCGCGGCGGCGGCGGGCCACGGCGGCGGCGTCTGGCGCCGCACGGGCTGCGCACGCGGGGGCTAAGCCCCGCGGTTCTTCAAAGTGGCGCGGCCTTGTGCCGCGCCGGTTCTTTTAAAACCGCCCCCCCCCCCTCACGTGGGGGGGCCTGCTGGCGCCGAACCAAGGGGGCGGCTGCCCCCTTCCCTCAAGAACCCCCCCCCCCCCCTCATTAAAAGGGGGGTTTTGATTAGGTGGCCGGGGAATTAAATTCCCCGGTTTTAAGACATCCGGCCGGCCAGCTGGCCGGCCGGTTTTTACCAACGGGACCGGAAATTCGGGTCCCGCCCTCGACTTCCGACGCCGGCGGCCCGGCCGCCGGTCTCCTCTTCCGCCGCGGCCCGGAACCGGCCGCGGTCTTCTCGTCCCGCCGCGGCCCGGAACCGGCCGCGGTCTCCTTGTCCCGCCGCGGCCCGGAACCGGCCGCGGCGTTCGTCATCCGGCGTGGTGCGACGGCACCGCGCCCCTTTGCCGTACCATGATATTTCTTCAACGCGGAGCGACGGCGTCGCGTTCTTGTTGTTTCTTCCATGGTGCGTGCGACGACATCGCGTAAGATAATTACACGTTCATCCGCGTGGTGCGACGGCACCACGCCACTTGCTTTCCTCCGCAAAAATAATTAAACAAGAACAATGGAGGGGGGGTTCGGCCGTGTTCGTGCGGTCCGGCCCCCCTCGCGTTAACTATAACACTTAAATAAAATATTTAAATGTCTCACGTAGACATGCGATCCACGAGTAAGAAAAGGAAAAAGGAAACCAAAACAACAACCCCTACCTCGGGTTTAAGCTTCGAAGATTCGTCTACGTTCCGCGGAAGACGGCGTCGCGGAGGTCGGGCGTCGCGGTCGTCGTTCGTCAAATCCGTTGACGAAGAGATATGCCCGAGGAGACACGTCGTTGGCGGATCTTCGTTTGCCGACGAAGAAGGTCCGAGGAGGAAGCGGCGTTCCCTCTTGTTGACACCGAGGACGAAGAAGAGAGGCGTCGTTCTTCGTCGGAGTTTGAGCGTTCTTCGTTCTTCGTCAGAGCTTGAAGATGAAGAGGAAGCTCTCAAAATGACAAACAAGGAACTCAAAATAAAATAAGACTACCTCTTATTTTATTAACACATAACACAAAACAATTTCAATGTTTGAAATTCAAAAAAAAAACTTAACTCCCATAATTAATTAAGGGTAACTTAAGCCATTAAAGAGGGGGGTTAAGGGAATTTGAAAAGTCTAGGGGTTCGTGTGGGCCCCACCACACTTAATCCTCCCAAGGGAGGTTAAGTGGGTGAGGGTCCCACTTCCAACCCCCTTTGGTAGGATTTTAACAAACAAAAAAAAAATTGTCTTACGCAAATTTTATTTAACTCAACTGAAAACCCCAAAACATAACTTTCAACCCGTAACAAACGCAACTCCCGAAAAGGTCTCGTTAAGCGAATATTGGCGCTGCGAGTTCATCGGTGCCCTCGTATTTCAATTCCGAGCACCGGATCAAAAGTTAGGAATTCCCGCTCGTTCGTTCACTGAACGTACCCGAGCCAAACTTCAGAAATTAATTCCGGGCACTCCGGGCCTCGGAATCAGGTGCCGTCTGAAACCGCGCTCTTGTAAAATTCTAAAGAAAATTAAGAAAAAATTTCCCTTGAATTTTACGGGTCTTTACACGTAACATGTAAGAAATGTATTTTTTGGGATATCCTATAATGTTAGTTTTACTTGAAAATATCCTGAACGAAGATCCACCTTAGATATGTAATGGTTTCCAAGCATATATTCCAAAAAATTTAATTAATACATGGAAGATAGTGATTTTTCATTTTAATAGTCTTTTTTATTTCTCAATAATAATTTCACAGGTTCAATGAACTACCCTTATTACAAATGAAGAGGACTAGGGTAAACCATAGTGAAATACCTGGGAATATAAACCCTGTATTTAGATTGAACAATAATATTAATCTTAGATCATCACATTCAAAAAATACCACTTCTTATGGAGTCATGGATACTTTAAAAGATATGGTTATGAGGATTATTGATATCTCAACATCACAACTAAGTGGAAGACTAGTCAATTCATCAGGTTACACATAATTGATTGCATTATAATGATCATGTCATTAAGAATGATGATTTCTTTATCCTCAATAATTTTTGTTAGATACACATTCTCCCAAGGAAATATTATCAAGGATTTTGAATTTGCTACCAATGATGATTCATCATCCTCCATAAAAATGTGCAGAGTTGGGGAATGATATGTGATTCATAGGGTGATTTCCTTCTCTCTGTAATTTATGTTAGGTTTATATAAGGAAATCCAATCCATGTCAATAATTATATCAAATTTCTAATAAAGTGAATTCCACAATGTTTAATGGTAAATTGTGAGTGTAAATATAGATAGGGGACGAGTCTTATGATTGAGATAAAACCATTAAAATATTTTCTATTATCAATTATAATTCGATATCCATTTTTGAGGTTGTTTTTGAATAGTTCTACAAATTTTTCATGATATGATAGAATATATAGACCCATTGATGATAAGCCTACATTCCACAATTTGATTATATTTTTAATCATTAATTTATCCAAAAGTAGGCAAATGGATTTTAATTTTTTAACCATTCAACACATAATTGGGAAACCATGGACATTAAATGGATAACTCTTAAATTATATATATTATTTAAACTATGAATTTTTAGGTTTAAATCATTGTTATCCATGATCTAATTAATAGAAAAACATATTTTGGGAATTTTTGTTCCTTTAATATTGGTTTATAAGGATCTTGTGAATTTCCCAAATCATATCCCCCATGAGTATAAAACAATTTGTGTATCAAGGTATGTTTTCATGAACTAGGTAATAATTTATTCTAGTTCAATATTCCCTTATCATGATTTTTACCCTTATGTACATCTATGCTAGAGACACATACAGTTGAAATATCTTGATTGGGAGGCATTTACTTATAATACTCTTACTATATAAATTACCAAAATGTAGCTATTTTTTCTTTTTTCAGTTTTATCCCTAAGGATTTTGGTATGTTTTCTTAATATAAAATACCAAAAATAAGTATCCATTTCTTTGATACCAACCATGACAACAAATTCATTGACACACTATAAGTCCTTATTTATTTTATAAAGGTCACATAATATAACCCCATAGGATTTTGAAGCCTATAGTCTATGGGAAATAAGGTAAATTAAATAACATCATAAAATTAATTACAAAGACATAATCATAACCTCCAAAACCATTATTTAGATTTTCTCAATTCATGTAAAATTGTATTTGATAAACTGGGGATGTAGATAAGAAAGTGGTGAGATATAAATCCCATTAAGGGGATAAATAATTAAAAACATAACATAAGGTAATGTGGTTAATGTGAGTGGTGAGAAATACCAAGGTAACATAATATGGGTGATAATTACAATCTTAAATAGTGTGTCATGATTTAAGCTGATGACATAATGGCAACATGGGAATGTGGAAATAATATAAAACATGGAACAATAAATATTACTAAAGGATAAATGGTAACAAATCATAAAATAGTGTGGTTACAATAATCTAAAATGAACCATACCTGTAATATCATGAGATTAAAACATACCCAATGTGTTTTAGGGATATATAATTATAGGTCCACCCATAATTTTCATATCGTGTACATACATTAGTGTTCTATATAGATCATTCAACTTAAGGTTGGCATTAATATATTTTAATACAATGATTAAAGAGTGTGATATACATAAATTTTATTATCCAATGTTTTATTAATATGTATATCCATGTGAATACCCTTCAATGGAAATACAAATTAGTAATCACTATATAATTGTTTGGAATTAATGTTTTTAAATAAATTTTGACAACATAACATTCATACATAAAATTTAATAGAAGGGATTAATGATAGTGTAAGCGGGCTCTAAACACATAGAAATCATAAAGAGTGTATGAGTTATATGTATTAAGATAACACAACATAGACTATTTAAAATTAAAGTCATATTACAAAATGGTTCTTGAATAAATAATAGAAGGATTGGTTCCCTTTGACTTGGGGGGTACTTTTTAATGTTTTGGAGGAAATTTTTAAGAGATTAAAGAGAAATTTGGAGGAATCTAGAGAGGTATGTGAAGATAAATGTCATGATAAATTTTTTTTAGTGAATATGAATCTGAGTCTAGGAGGGTTTAAATATAAAAATAGATGATAATTCTTTATTAATTTCCAAACATTTATTTTAGACTCTATATGATAAAGTAATCATAACCAAAAACCTTATCCTAGTTTTTTCCTATGTAGTCTTCCAATGTGAATATGTTTTTTATTATTTTACATGATTGATAACTGATATCATTAAAATAATAACCTTGGTGATGCGAAAGCGAGTCATGTTTATATAGAACTGATTTTAAAACCCATGAATATAATATAAGATTTTGAGGATTCATTGAGTTTTATAAAATTAATAAAATTATTTAATGAAATTATTTTAAAAGGAAATATATTATTTTTCAGGGAAAAAATTTATAGTATATATTTAATAACTTTTGGATCATTATTACTTCATATTACATACTTTATATTTATACCATATTTAATTTCTATTCGAAAATTCTGTTATCTCAATTAAATATCAATGAAACATAATTTAATAATTTTATTGTTTCGATTTAAAAAATAATATTTTTTATCAAAAATTATTATATAAATATGATAATTTCAATTATAAATAAAAATCCAATATATTGAAAATATTGAAATTTTTTATAATTATAGTTTTCTGACCCATATAAAAATTACTTATGAATTTATAAAATTACACTATACTTAATATATAATTAAAATTATTTAATAACACTTTTTTATTTAAATACCATTTATATAAAAATTAATTCAAATCATAAAAATGAGTTTCTTGGTTGAAAATCTATATTCCCCAAAAAATTAGTTTCAACGTATTGGAATCAACTTTTTATCAGACTCATTATTTAATCTTTAAAAAATTAATATTTAAAATGGGTATATATAATAAATATTTAATGAAAATTAAAACAGAATAATTCATATTATAATGGTCCATATACATAGTCCTTCATTACACTAGTGAATTCAGAATGGGTAAGCTATGAGATGGTGAGATTTTCATGGGGTATTTCATCGAACATGTTTCGGGTCTTGATCTCAATGATCTAGAACTTATCCCATAAATGGGTTTTTTGGCCTTCAGTTTCATAATATCATATTGGGAATGGTCAAGGGAAACCCAGGGATGTTATCTCCCTCATAAGCTCTAATAAATGGGCTTCATAGGGTATGATCCTACTATTCATGGCCATCCCTTCCTTTGTGTGAGTCAAAAAGACATTATCACAATCCTTAATATAATAATCTTAATGGTAACTATATAATGCATATATTATCAATGATTATGATTATTAACAGTCTTATAAATTTTATAGATAATATAATGGTTCAAAATGACCAATGTTTTTCATGTGTTTTCTATAATTCCATTCCTTAATATGGAATTCAACCATTTATAATTGTAATTTATTTTATAATAGTTTGGATCATTATAAAATATTCACCATTTTTTGTTACTACCCCTATGTACACCTATGTCAGATCCCACATAATATTTTTGTATCTTGATAGATATTTTATTAATAGGAGAACCAGATAATCGATACTTTACTACTATTTTAGGATGTTGTATTATACTTAGACTTATACCATAGACATTCATCTTATTTTTTTAAAGTCACCTAACCTAATTCATAATGAAACAAAAAAAATCTATAAAAAACTAAACCCTCCTCTAATACCAAATATAGTTAACCAGGCTAATTATAATATAAATAATAAATTAATTTCATGACATAGACAATACATCTCATAAATAGTCAGAAATGCGAAGAACCAAAAGGGTTTGTGTCTTGGAAACTCTCTATATGAAAATATTATTCAAAAACTATTGTGATAATTTCATCATATATTTACTCATATAAACCCATTTTCGTAACATATCATATGATATAATCATCTTTATAACATGGGAAGTGGAAACATAAGAAAGGGGTATGCTCAGATTCTCAACATGGGAGACATAATTTATAACCATATATTACCATAAGTGAGGTAAATATATATATATATGTATAATATAATAATCATGAACTATAGATAAAAAACAGGATAACATACCTATATAATACATGGATCATAATACATGAATAATTATGAAAAAATTATGTTTCAATGTTTGTTAATATCACCCAAACATGACCATAGGAATCATAATATATTGTATCCTTCATCATAACATATTTCCTATAGTGGATTAGGAGTACTCATTTGTTTCCCTTGATGGATAAAGATTCGATCTCTTTTTTACCCTGGTAGATTAGGCTATAATCACCCATTTCTATTGGCGAAATGAGACTAAAAACATGTTTCCCATTATATCATCTGGTACAAATAATTACAAAATGTATTAGAGGTCTCTATAGGGACGAACTGTGACATGAGGAAATTATATTCATATGTGTTCAATAAAATATCAACCATTCAAAAAGTACCAATTTGTTTGTGAAAATAGGTACCATTAATCACATATTAATGAGTCCATGGAACATAAAATGGGGTTTTCCATATTTCTATATGTTATCACCAAAATTCATATCAACAATGAAAAACATTTACACCCACAACCGAATCACTGAAAAAGAGTATCATTTAATAAAAATAAGTTTTTTATTCATGAAAAATAACTTCTATAGAAATAAATATTTTAGATATAAGAATGAAATAGCAGGGACATCCTAAAATAGTTTTTAGAAAATAAATTAATATTTTTCTTAAAATAAATGATATAGTCGAATTGGAAATTATTTTTCAGAAAGGAAGCATTTGAGAAATATAAAAAGTGATATTTAAAATTAAATATTTCAAAATAAATATAACAAATGAACCCTGGAAAATATATAAATGTTTCAAATAAGGAGTTGTGATTTTATAAACATTATATTTTAAAAAACAAACCTTCAAAAATATTCCTTAAATAAAAATTAATGGTTTCAAAAGGCTGAAGTGAAAAAAAATTCAAACCATTAAATTAAAAATAGATTCATTAATAAAAATGCATGGAAATATATATAATGGTTTCAATAATGTGATGTTCATACATTTGGAAAATTTTCGCTTTTCAAAAACAATATTCAATAATGATTCCTTGAAAAATCGTAACGGTTCGAAAGAAAAAGAAGTGATTTTTTTTAAATTTTTACATTAGAAAAATATTATTCAATAAATGATCATTAGTAAAATAAAAAATTATTTAAAAAACTGAAGTGAATTTTTTTAATATTTTTTATTTATTAAAATGAATCATCAATAAAAAACCTTGAAAATTAGAAAATGGTTTGAAAATATGAAATGAGTATTTTTTAAAACATTTAATTTTTTAAAATAAAAAAAATATAATATATATTTTAAATGAAATAAAGGCTATCAAATGAAATGGGGTGTATAAGATAAAAAAATTTATTTAGAAATTAAAGAATTTTTTTTTAAATATTTTGATATAACTTTGTTCAAAAACCAAAATAATAAAAACTGTAATATGTTTTAGTTTAGAAAAGTGGTAAATATTATTATGAGGATTACAAAAAAAAAATATCATCTTAGAGTTCCCAGAAAGAGAGAATAACTATGGAGGGATGGAAAAACATGGGAATGGAGGATAAACCATCATAAATAGGATGAGAAATATTTTAATTAATGATATAATTTCAGAAAATTGAATTCATCCTAGTAAAATATTTGTAAAATATTTTAAATTTCCTTCAAATTTGTTTAGAAATTAGAATAAAATAAAATAATAGGATTATATAAATCAATATTGGATAAAATATTTTCAATAATAATCATTTTAACTCAATGAACAGAGTTGAGATTCCAAAAACCCTTGTGAGAATAATAGTATATGAATCGAAGAAGATAAGAAGGAAACAAAAAATAAATGTTCATATATAATTAAATGAATGTTATTAATTATAAATCAAGTCAATGGGGGTTTTCAATATGCTAGATAAAATAAATTATTGTACGTTAAACTGAAAATATATCATGTATTTGAAAATGAGGCAACGAAACCCTTATCATTTTCATGATTCTTTCTTCATATGTGCCTAAAATCATAAATAATAAAATTAATTTTTTAATATAACTTCATAAGGAACTTATTAAAATAAAATTTTCATTTTATAGGGAATATTTATTTAAGTATATTATTTATATATGATATAATTATTACATATATTTGAGAAAATGGAATCAATGTTAGATTATTTTTGTAATTTTTGAGATCAAAGATGATATTTTAATATTAATTTAATGATTAAATTATCGTTTTGAAATTAACAAACCAATTATTATTTTCATATTAATTTATAATAATGTTAGTATTAATTTTTCAATATTCAACCATAATTTCATTTTTAACATTGTTCATGTAGGATTTTAGGTTGACCCAAACATGAACATAACATAATTTTATGGGTGTTTGTGGTTAAAAAGTTGTTTATTTTGGAATAATAAAATTATAATAGAAGAAAAATATATTATTTATATGTTTATGAGGTTTTTAATCATATTTTATATGTCTTGGATAGTAAATTAAAATCAATATGGAAACCTAAAAACATTACATTATAGAGCTTGTAGTCGACACAAACCATGATGGACAATCTTTTGTTTTTTTATGTGGAAGAGGAGAAATAAATAATGGATATATGATTAATATAGTAAATCTTTAGTATAATAATTATTAAATGGTTATTATAAAATAATGGTTATATCTAGGATTCCTTAGGACGAGTTGTCTCACACTCCTTATCCTAATTTTGTCATAGAACAAATCAACTATAATAGCTCTTAAATAGAAGGTGATTAACCAATGAAAATCACCTCGAAGTATCAAACAAGGTGTGAAATTGAGAATCCTTATTTTTTATTTCTTCACGATTTCATTACTTACAAAGACACCTATTTTAGGTTTACTAAACAAGGTATATCTATTCTAAAGAATATATCCACTTCTGAGATCCATAATGGTAATGGGAAAACCACACAAATATAATGATTTCATGAGGTTTTATGATACTTAGACATATCCCTTGGAATTATCCAAATGTTTATCATTGACTTTCTATAATGTAATCCCAAAATAACTAATCAAATATCCCAAAATATATAAACCCTCCTCGGATATAAAATAATATTAAACATATGAAAATTACTTAAATAATATAATGGTTTCAGGATTTAGTTAATATATCTCACAATTATTCACGCAACCTGAAGACTAAAATTTTTATTGACTAAGAGTCTAGATATGTTAGGTTATTATTATATATATCTTTTGTGATAATTTCATCATAATAAATGTCCTCTAAAACATTTTTCTATACCTATAACATGATATAATATTCTTTATAACTTGGGTAATGGAAATATATATCATGGATACTATAAAATTAAAAGTAAGGGAAAGATAATAGAGATGTAATGATGATCATAAGGGAGAAAAATATAAGTATATCTATATGAGATAATAATCATGAACATGAACATAACATTAGAAAGATATTCCTAAATAATATATATATCAGAATACATGAGATATTAAAATATAATTGTAAATAAACAAACATATCATATATAGTGACAACATCTTTTTAGATGAATACTCATTACATTATTTAAACACATACTTGTGGATCATAAAGATATAATAACTTTGGAAATGTGGAAGCATAATCAACTGGTTCATATGTATACTATATCATCTCCCACTAAGTCCAACATTACTATCACCCTTACAAGATACTTCATAAATAAGAAATTTTGTCCTAACATTGGGAATGTAATCATAATAAATGGTGAGCACAAATGATCTGTAAGGGTAAAAAAGTGAAATATGTATGAATAACATGGGCATATGTGTATGAGAACATCATAATGACATTTTAAAACCATAACATACATATTAAAGATAACAATAATGAGTCAGGAAGTAATTATTGGTAGCACATAAGACATGAACCATATGGAAATAAAATAACAAGAACTGTGAGATCATAACAACGAAGCAAGACATAGAACATTATCATAGACATTACTATAGAAAATTATTTCTTTTATAATTCAAGTATTATTTCCAAAACTGTCATATTTGAATGGGTTCACTCCAAAAAACCATCATAATATTATAGGTTCAGTCTGATAAGTATAATATTGGATATAGTCTCTTATTGAAATGGGGTTACTCCCCATTATAGTCATGTTTATCTAATGAGATATCAATATTTGTCAAATTCATTGGATAGAGATATAGGTCAAACCCATCACATAATGAAAATCATATTTAAAACTTAAGATCATAAAATATTCATTAATTTAAAACCCATTAAATTAAGTGTTTTTCAAAAACATTTCATCATTATATAACCTATAGAAAAGAAATAGGTTTCATTAAAATTTCACCAGTTCATCAAAGATTAACCTATAGAAAAATAGGTGGGATTAATAAGAATTTATCATGTTATAACTCATGTAAGATAATTTTTTTTCATGAAAATATTTTCATCATAAACATAAAACATTATTCTAAATAATAATTATGGAAGAATTGGATCATTCCCCCCGTAAAGATCAAGTAGCATCAAAAGATTTAATCGTAAATAGAAAATGATTTTGAGAGAAAATTCACTAGGAATGATTCTTGAGGAAAATATCATTTATTTGATAATAACCTTCTATAAATTAAGAAACAATTAATTATTGTGGAAATATATAACTTTGAAAATAGACATGAAATATTATAAATAAATTTTCAAGGAAAATAATGGTCATGATGTTGGGAAATTTTGTTTGTTTCATACACATTAAAATGAATATTCCCTTCACCTATTCAGTAAAATAAAAACAAGCCTTATTTGAAAACTCACATGAATATTCCATTCATAAAATTTAAAAAAATTTAAAATATGGATGAAATTTATTTAATAAATCATTTTTGAATTTTTTTTTATAAAACATGGTTTATATAAAAAGGGTTTTCAACTAATAGAGAAATAAAGATGATTTTTCATAAAAATAATAATATTTTGAACCCTTGAATACATAGAGAGTGGAAAATGAATGGAAAAAATGTATTTTACATGGATGACTAGAAGATATGGGATTTTCTGAGTTACTTGAGAGATGGATAATAATATTTCATCATTAAGAAGCATAAACATAATCAATTTTGATAAATGGTCAGATATTATCATAAAAAATTCCAAATTTATAACATTGAATCAAAAGATCCAAAAATATATTACATTAAGTGATACTAAATGTATCAATAAAATGATAAAATTAATTATTCTACTTGTAAAAGGGCCATTATATACACCACATAACTAAATATAGGTGCATAACATAAAATATGTCTCAAAGAAGGTAAAAATAAGACATACATATCAAACTTTATGTCTTGACATCCTTCATAAACATTTTAAAATCGCATTTAATAAATATAATTTTATTATAAATATATTATATAAACATACATATACATTTTATTCCATATATTATTTACTTATGATCTTTTATAAATCGTTTATTAACAATTACATGTGAATGTAATGTTTCCGGAAATAACCTATTTGGAATTCATTTAAGTTTTGATTTTTTTTTTCTAGTGATACTAAATTTATTAATATTATATAATATAAATAATATTAATAGTGATTTTAATATAAAATATATTCAGTACATCTACATTTATTGTAATCCGTAAAATTTTGAGATATAAAATAACATACACCAATTAGGGAGACGGTAAAAAGTACACACTCTTGAATGTTGTTTCCATTTTCTCAAAGTATTGAGAGAAAAAAAGTTAAATAAAAAGTTTTAATTATATAATATTATTTATTTAATATATATCACATAATTTAATTAAAAACATCCTTATTACCATTAATGTAAATCCTGAACGAATCATACCGCTTAATGAGGTGGTAGACTACCTTGCACACAAGAGATGGTATCTTATTTCTATATAATGGAAGGTAAGGAGGTATATATGATATAATAATTAGACAAGTATAATAATATAATACATATCAATAAAAAATTAAATCCATAATTCTATATATACATGATAGTTGGTTATCAAACTGAATAACATCGGATCGCAAGGTGGTAGTCTATCGTATAAACAGATGCTTTTATATCCCATTTAATGGAAGTGGAGGTAGAAATAGGTCATTCATGTCACCAAAAAAATATAATTATAATAAATATAAATATTATATTATATTAAAATGTCTTAATAATAATTTATAGATGAGGATGAATAAATAATTTAAAATACTTTATTAGGGACGTTACCTCTTATTCAGAAAAAAATCAATTTGTTTTCACTAAAACTTTCATATGATTCATATATGACCAACATGTGGCTTATAAAATCAGAGGTGGGAATTATGCATGATATTTGATTATTTATTGGCTGAAAATGGTTTTTAATGTGTAAAGAGGAGGGGAGATGGTGTGGTATACTATAACAGAGGTGAGTGGCACAATTACATGTTTTGAATAGAAAAAGGTGTACCCATGTTTTTCACATTCCACAAGGTTCCGTAATAGAAAATTCCGGATCATTATAAATGTTAATGTTGAAATATATTCATAAAATGTATAATGGATATTTTTTGGGTCATTTTCACCCAAATATTTTCACTCTAACCCATATTAACCCATTTTTTACAATACCGGATGAGAATAATTTGTAATGTTTTTTATAGTGATTGTTATCAAACATTATGTTAACTATAATATATAATATAGATTAATCTAATTCCAAATATATAATCCATTTTAAAAATTAAATTTATAGAATGATGTCATTTTAATTTAAAATTAGACTTAAAGATGTGATGAGAAAATGGTTTTCCGAAGGGAAAATGTTGAAGAGTTTAAAACCAATTATATAAAAAATTGAATTTAAATTCAATTAAAATGAAATAAAATATATTAATTGATATATTATTTTCTTTTAATTTTTATTTTAAATCTATTTTAAAAAAAATTTCATTATAAATTATTTAAATTGAAACGAAATACCAGAAAAAACATTTATTTTTAAAGATTCATTGAAAAATTAATCATTACAAAAAAATAAAAAAAATTACCATTATTAAATATTGATTGTATTATTTCAAAAATAATGTTTATTTTATTAAATTAATTTCATAAAGATGTTAAAAATATTTATTAAAGCTCACAAAAATAAATAAAATATTTTTTCCCAGAAAATAGTATTATCAAAACTAATAAAGGCTTTACAAAAAATTATGTATTTTATTATCAATTTGTTTAATTATATAAAACATTATAATTAATATCTAGTATTTGGTTATTACTATTCATTATTCTATTTTTAACATCCATGTAATAATATTCATGTTTAAATAATAGTATTTATAGTTCCCCATGGTTCTTTTAAACTCAATGTTTTATCTAACTTAATCTATCAAAGATATTTAACTTATTTAAAAAATATCTCATAAAAACATGAGGTGTTACGTTCTGCCCTAAGTAAAATAACGTTATCCCTCAAAAATGTTAACTATGATATAAACAAATGAGTATACTTCTGCCTCATAATTTTATTAGCTTCGCACGTTGCATCATTATACTACTCGATTTACCAAAAACATTGAGCAAGTGAGTGGTCTAGTTTTGTAGAACATTTTCTATTTGATTAAAAATATCCACCGGTTGTTCCTATTAAGAATTATATTTCTGTAATGGGATGAATTTTTTTAGTACATGTTATGGGTCATATATATACTTACTCAAGAAACATACGTGGAAGACATCATGAACACCAAATATGATTGGTGGAAGCTCTAACTGATAGGCTATAATCCTAATATGATCAACAAATTTCAATGTTATAGATATACCTAGGAATAATATTTTCCTAATTTAAAAATCTCATTAATTTCATCCACAATGAAATTCATTGAAATATCTTGTTTCCAACTTCAAATTTCAAATCACAGTAGTGATTGTTAGCATAATGTTTCTAAAAATTTGTTTCTCCATTATGTGATGCTGAATGGATAACCTTGTCTTCAATTTCATTATCATTCATAGGTCCCTATATAATTCCTTTACTAAATTCATTCCAACAAAATTGGTCTCTATAGTAATTTCTATAGAGATATTCATAAAGAACCATCTGAATAATTGAGTGATATCTGTTGTCTTATCAAAACAAAAACAGGGGATCATTTTTATCCCAACAAACATTAAACTATACAGAAAAATATATCAACATGTCGTCTAGGGTTTGAATTGTTCCCCCATAATTACCTTCTATAAGAGTATGGTACTCATTACAAAAACACAACTCCATATCATGATACTGCGGAATACTTCACCGATAATTCAATGTAAACCTGATATCTCTATTAGATACAATTGAATGTGGTACTCCATGAAACCCTAACACCAAATTTTTATATATACTAAAAAGATTATACAATGATAAATCTCCTCTAATGGAAATTAAATGTCTTGAATTTTTAATGAGATCAACAAAATTCTATATTACATAGTACACTTTAGACACTTTGTAGAGTCCTATAAAAAATACATGGTGTTGTTTTCTTATATCCATTCCAGTACAGGTAAATGATGTATCATCCCCTTATAAATTTTTCTCTTAGAATTAACTTTCCAACATATGAAGCACCAAGATAGATAGTCTGAGACATATCACTTCATACCATTCCTCTATAAATAAAAATTCAAATATATACATGTACTCATTCTTCAAAGATGAATATATATTAAATAACTATGATCTTCCTTTAAAAACTCCATTAAATCTGGTATGGAAATAACACGTACATGGTTCCCAATACTTATCACTCCATAATGATCATGGTTAAACTCAATAACATTTATGACATTCATTTGCAGCTCTATGCCTTCCTTTTGTACATCCCTAATAATAACATTGATATATGGTTGAACATTCTATACAGAAGTATATGATTTCTCATGTTCTATTTTTATTTCTGGATCCAACCACTAAAAATAAAGAAATATTGGATCTTTTGTGATCCTCACCATCGAAGATCATGTGTGATATTTTATATTCCAAGCCTCAAAAACCTTAATTTCTTTCTTAGGGTGGTAATTTATTAAGTAGTTATAATATTTAATCTTTCAAAACCATTATCTTGGTAACATTTTCATAACCATATGTTCCAATATGTACATATACTTTTTTAATAAATATATATATAACAGTTTGTCCCAAAGATAATTCCTCTATTTCTTTTGTGAAAAAATACTACATCTATATCTACATCGGGAGTTGGGTAACTTTTTTAATACACATATATTTTCATGTTGGAAAATCTTTAACCAAGTCAATATTCATGAAATTTTATCCTAATCTCTTCATCGATGAACCAATATAGATTAAAAACCCTTATCAACTATAGCGTAATATATGTATAGGTGTGAGGACTAGTCATTTAACAAGTTCCATGAAATTTTAATTATATTAATCTGTAAATATTAAATTTTATCCATTATATGTTAACATGGTTAGTGGTTTCGATATTCATGATAATGTTTCTATAATCTATTGATAATATCCAGATGAAACCATAAAATTAAGAATCTCAATCACTGTGGATGCTTTTATCCAATATTCAACAGCCTCCATCTTTGATTGATATACACATATACCCCCTCTTGAGATTATATGACCCAAAAATTAATATTTTGTTTTCAAAATGCACAATTTTTGAAATTTTTATATATTTTATCACTTTATAAGGCGTTTATAGAAAATATCTAGTGATATTCGCGATATTATTTAAACTATGAATATATATGAATATATTTTATAAAGTATACCAAAATATTTATCATTGTTATATCTAAAGACAATATTTATTAAATCCATGATGTTATATTGAAGTTTGAATGATCGAATGACATCAAAATATATTTTTAATGTCCATACCTTATAAAAAATGGTGTCTTAGGTATATCCTATTTCTTGACCCTCAATTGATATTTTTTAAAACAAAATTTAATCTTATTAATGTAATAAGCTATATAAATTTTATAAAATAGGTTATCAAAATGTTTTAGAGGGTATATATTATTGATCATGAACTTGGTTAGCTCCTGATAATCAATATAAGTTGTTTCAATCCATATTTTTTTAACCAAAATTATAGTTGGACCCCATTGTGAAGCACTAAGCTACATGAATCCATTATCAATGCTCTCAAGAGTTTCTTTTATAACTTCGAAAACTCAATCAGGTCCATTATATAGGTTGTATTCAATATAGGAGGGGAAATATATATGTGTTTTATTTAGAACTCAACTTCATTTTTTGTGGAAGGCTACAAAACTCTTTAAGAAATATATTAAAGAAATAAATCTTAATTGGAAACTAATCGATGTTGAGTATCACCCTCACCATCTAAGAAAAATTGACCGGTTTTATAGGAAAAATATATATACAATATATTTTTATTTCTATCATGAGTTCATATTTATCATCGTATTGATAGACAGTCATATGTTGGATTGGAATACAATATTTGAATTCTATTCCTCAAAAATTAATTTGGGTTATATGCTGAGATATAGAATCAAATCCTAATATAAATTCATATTCGAAAGGAGGAAAAATTATTATATTTTAAGGATGAAAATTCTCACAAACATATAATAGAGATGAATCATATTCTTGATTTTTGATCATCATATCATTATATTTTTTCCATTCTAATTCTAAATACAACTGTGTGGGTAGAATCTTGAAACACATTGAATAATATGTAGATATGAATTAATTAGTAGATCCAAATTCAAATAAGACATCAGTAGTTCTAAATTGGATGGTAAGTATACTTTTAACTACATCGTTCTCGCACCCTTGATTAGAAATAGTAATTTCATGAGACATCTCCTTTTACCCCATCTTAGCAGGTTCTTTATTTTGATCGTTATCAATACAATTTGGACATGTTGATGGGTTAGAATGATGCCCATACTCCATATAATTGAATCAATTGTGTGTGGGTGGTGTAATTGTTTTGGAATGTTCTCTCTATTTGTATCATTATATAACTTCTTCCCAACTGTTCAACATTTGACTTCTCAATGAACAAACATTCAAAAGATAAAATATTAAATAGTCCACAAAAGAAAATTTCCTCAATATTTCTTTCAACACTTTAATCATGAATAAATTGTCTACTTCTTGTCTATATGGTTTTAAAGATCCCATTTAACTCCAACTACCTTTTATTTTTAATCCCATGACATTGTTGGGTAACTCCGATCTCCGTTTACATAGTGAGAGAAGATAAATGAATTAATTCATATATACTAAAGTCCTTTATGGATAACTCCCTTCAGAGACATTATTTTTGTCCACTAAATAATAAAAATCATCCTTACATTCATGTCAGATGATAATTCTAGAAACATACTGCAAAATTCTTGTAAAATATTCCTTATAGGTACCGACTGATTCATCATCCTTATGATTTATCTCAAAAATTTCTTTTTTCCATTATTATGAATAATAAAATGTGTATATATATGAGAAATTAATCTCATAAACTTATACAACTCTATGAATTCCATTTTATCATGTTCCATGGTATTCTTGACGAGTGTTAAATATTTCTCTTCTTCCCCATCCAAACAAATTATAAAAAAATGACTTTTTAATGTTATTTAGAGTAGAGGAAAAAACGTTTAGTGGTACTAATCCATTTCTCAATTACTAGTGGAATAATAGATCCACTGATGGAATTTAAACATTTCTTCATAAAAGACACAATGGAACATCATTCCATCCACTAGTTTCACCTTACAAACAAATTATAGAAAAAATGACTTCATTAATGTTCCTAAAATTAGAAAGAATAAAAACATTTAATTGGTACAAATCAATTTCTCCACAAATAGTGGAATAATAAATCTACTAATGGAATCTGGATGTTTCCTCACAAAGGACGCAATAGAACATTGTTCCATCCATTGCTTGTTTAATTTTTTTACCGGATTCATGGCATCATAAATATGTTTAAACATCACAATGATTTTTTGAATTTCAATTACAATATTGTTTGGTTTCTTATGAGTAAAATAATATCATTGTCTATCATAATCATCATTAACACTATTACTTTGAATTTTACCCAATTATTAAAAAAATACCATATCTTATGTAGTAATAACTATATTAGGTTACTAGATAATCATGAAAATTTACTTATATGATGACTAAATCATGTATCATTATTTTTAATCTATGAAACCATAGTATTACCCTAGTTCATTATTGTACAATATATAATTGATTCCTGATGTTTCATAAATATTTTCTGAATTTAAAAAGAATATCATATGGTATTGTCAAACATGGTGTACAATATGGCACATTATTTTATACCATGTGCTAATTGAGTCCAGCTTAATGTTACTTTTTCTGAGTTATTACCACTATGTGCCAATGTTCTAGATCCACATTCACATATTGTATCTACAAAGGGGTGTTATTTCTTGGAATCTAATATCTCTCTATTTTACCAATATCTTTGGATATTTTTCTATTCATTGACTCATCCATATACATATTTGTATACACATCCTTGGTGGTCTCAATAATGTTTTATTATCAACGATTCCAAAGGATAAATACCCCCATCCATTTGATAATAAATGTATAGGCCCAAAATTACCATATATAGATATTACATATTTTGTGTGAATATTCCTCACATTACACAAACAATCACTTGAGGATCATAAAGATATAGTTTCATTAGAATCATATACATGTAAATAACTGGTTCAAATATAAACTTTAACACCTGAAATTGTTTTAATTTTTTTCAAATTAATTTATCTTTTTGATATTTTACATTTAACTTAAAATTGAAAATAAATTATTTTATGATTTTTTCAACATATAGAACACAAATTTTAACTTTCACTACATGGAACATTTAGCTTAGCTTGTGGTACAAGCAACACTGGTTTAACTTGTAGTAAACACTTAACCATGTATTACCATCTTTTAAGGTAGAACCTATTTTAAAACTCAATGTTTAATCTTTTATGAATTTTATATTTTAAAATAAATATTATTTTTTTAATTTATAACATCAGAATTATTCTTTGGTTATTTTTTGATATTTTTGTTAGAAACATCATTTTTTTATGAATAGAGAAAACTACTATTTGTTAGTTAAAAATAGCCATTTCATTTAAATATTTATTAATGATAAAATAAATATTAGATTTGTTTTAGAGTCACATTATGTCAATTATAATTCCATTTATACAATTACGTTCAATAGAATCAACTTTAAATTAAAATTTAATATAAAAGATTAACAAACTTTTGAACGTTTTTCTACATGAAAAATCTGTTATTTCTCCCCATATACAGGATTACCATTAGTAATAATTTTTACACATCATTGGTTTGAATTTTGAAGATAAAAATGAAAAGTGTTTAGTAATTACGATTTTTTTAATAGGATAAAATTTTCTTTCACAAATTTTTTTAGTAAATGTGATTAAAATTAATTACGGTGATTAAGGTATAATTAAGCTAATAAGGGACTAAACCATAATTAAAAAGACTAATATGACTTGGAAACTTTTAGAAAAGTAATTGTAAAACAATACATTGATAATATCCCTAAAATTTTATAAATATAATTATTATTGGGATATTATTAAATGGAACTGCACAATATAAACAACTATGTAAAGAAAAATACAATAAGGGAACTTCCTTACCATTAACATTAAAAAACCATTGGGACATGTAAGAAACATAATATTTCAGGTTATACATATCCTATGGAAATATTAACGGGTTACAGTTATCAAAATAATTTGTCAATAACTTTTAGAGTTGATTTAGTTACTTTAAATTCTTACGAAATGTTGATGTAGTGATTATTTTGTTAATAATTAACAAAAATACATGACACAATAAATATTAAAAGTGAAGTTAATTAATTAAATTATTGTATTTATTTAATTTTTTGATTAATATATAATTCTTGACACCATTTAACATAATAAACTTTAATTCCAATATTATATTGATATTTTAAAATTATTATTAAATAAATAATGTCTAAATGGACATTATTATTATTTTACAATAAATGAATTTTTATTAAATGATTTAAAATGAATAAATATCCAATATCCTGCCAAGTTATTTTTATATATTAAGTAATATTATATATGGTCTCCTAATCGAGCAATTTATATTTTATAATTAATATATTGACCCATATGTTTAAAAATGTTGTTAATAGGGTCTGAGATTAAGCAGTGTTTTAGTGCGTGACATGTTCTTGTTTTGAAATTAATTTCCAAAATGAATAGGAATTTTATTTTTTCAATTAGATTTAAAATTTATAATTATTTAGATATCTATTTTCTAATATATATCACTTTAGTTTAGGATTTTGGGTTAAATTAAATAGATTAGAAAACTAGATTCTTTAATAAAAACCATAATGATAAAATTAGGGAATCATAGATGTTAAGAAACCAAATCTTTATAATTCAAATATTTTTTATAAGAAGAGGTTTTAATAGACCATTATTACTATCTAATCCATTTTTAGTCCATTTTAAGGGAATTTTAGGTTATTTAGACAACCCAATAGTGAATTCCTTTTTGGTATTTACAAGAGTTCCACTACATCTCCACTATAAAAAGGAGAGCACTCTTTCACTTCATCACACCTCTCAATCCCCTTGGCTCACCCAACCTCTACTAAAATTAGCTTCCCACTTCCAATAATTATACCTAGAAGCCTAACATTGAGATGAATGACTCTTAAAGGATCCTATTATAAAAAAACCAAAAGGAGTTATCCAATTTAGAGGAAGTTTGAACGAGTCAAAGAGAGTCAAGACACAAGGTAAAAGGATTTCATCTCACTTTTAATTTATGTGAGATAGAAGTTATGTTTTACACACATACCTTTTGGGTGGTGTATGTAATTCCCATTATTTTATTAAAATTTTCTTCTAATTAATTTTACTGAAAGTCAAATATCCATTTTTTATCCATATTTCATGGGGTTTATGTTCCAAAAGTTAGAAAATCAGAAAAATAGTTTGTCTCAATTTTCCTTCTTTGATACTCATTTTTTGTTATGCAATTAAATTACTTTTTGGGGTGTATATATTTCCATTTTACATGTTAGGTCATGAATATACATTTCATGATATTTTTGGCCTCATGTGATTTCATTTTCTGACATGGAGAGTACGATCCCAAGTTATCTAGTTATGAGAGTTCATTGAGAAAATCTCATTTATTTTCAAAAAAAATTATGTTTATGATTAATTTGATGAAATATTTTGGTCTATAACTCAAAGAACATTAATGAAATTTATTAACCTGTGGTTATACATGATATATTCTTTAATTTTTGCGATATCCCAACTCTTTAGTACATAAGATAGTTACGAATGTGTTTTAAAAGAAGAGATAATTTCCTCTATCTTAGATTGAAAACATATTTTTTCTAAAAATGGTTCCCAATAATATTGTACCAACCTACTGTAATCTTTAAAATACATGTTTACCCATTATTCATTTTATAGATATTTTCAAAGGAATCTTCTGGTAACTTTATAAGCAAGGCATTTTTTTCCTTTTTTCATTGAAAAATGAATATTATTTTTAACTTGTACAATATGTATGGATTCACCCATTTTCATTCCATTGAATCTTCCTTTTAATTTTTAAAAAGATAATATATAATAAAATGTTTTTAAAAGTAATTTTCATGTAAGAATGTTTTAAAAATGATTTCCAGTATTCTTTATTATATTTTATGGTATTTTATAAGAAAATGAATATTAAATGGTTTTATATATTAAACAAAATTCCAAGAAGAAATGATAGTTTTCTCAAGAAATGTCTCAAAATTATTTTCCATATATGATGAAATATATTTAAGTTACTATTTACCTTATAGGAAATGGTCTAAAGTGTCCATTCATATCCCTTCAATGGATTGGTTATGAATAATTTCATTAGCTAATGAAACCTATTTCCCTTCACAAGTTATATGTTTATTAAATATGTTTATATTTCATTGATTATGATTTTATGAAGTGATAATGAAACAAATATCTTTTCATAGTTTATGATGTTATGAAATGATATTGATACCCATTTCATTTCATTGGTTATTATTTGATGTTTATAAAACCTATCACTTTTTAGGGGCCATGATATGATGAATGTTTTAACAATCTTATAGAACAAGTATCACGTATTTTATTATGATATGGTTGGTACCTATATCTCCCTCTAATGCATTCGGTAACAATGGATGACTCATGAGTATAAATGTGATGTGTAAACCTGATTATAGGTTCACAATGTTATGCCTAAATGTTGGTGAATTTCTATAAGTTTATGCATGAACCTAATTACATGTTCAAAATGTTATGAGTTAACCATATTACATGTTCAAAATTTTATGCAGGTACATGGTCTCATGTCCAAAATGATATGCTTGAACCAAATTAAATGTTCAAAATGTTTTTCATGGGCCTGTTTTCATTTCCATAAGTTTATGCATGTACTTGATTACATGTTATAAATGTTATTAGTGAAGATAATAATATATTCAAAATGTTATTCATGGACCTGGTTTTAAATCCAAAATGTTATGTGTGAACCTGATTACATGTTCATAATGTTATACATAGACCTGGGTTCTTATCCATAAGTTTATGCGTGAACCTGATTACATTTTCACAATGTTATAAGTGAACCTAATTACACATTATCAATTTTATGAATTGTCCTAGTATCACGCTGAAAAGGATACATGTGAACCAGATTACATGTTCAAAATGTTATGTATAAATCTAATTTCTTGATCACAAGTTGATGTTGGGGCCTGATTCCAAGTCATTAACTAAGTTAGTGAAACTATTTCTACTTATACTTGTTAACAGCATTCTAAACCAATGTTCATGCCACAAATTCTATGTCTTATTAATATGTTATTCTTTCATGATCTATACTATTAATTCAATTTTATTCTATGTCGTATAAACATCCAATCTTTATTATGATCTTGAATGTGTAGGGTATGATCTTCAGATGTTATTCTCAAGTTCCATACCTTGATATTTCGTGTTATGCATACACATTTCCTTTATTTACCCTTACTGAGAATCCGATCACACCCCTTCCTAATGTTTTTTTACCTAGGTTATGAAGAAATGTTTTAGGTAGAAGTACTCTAGGTGTAGATATTTATAGTAGATGTTGACCTTCTTTCACCAGGATAGACGATTTAGTTTTCATGTCTCCGAATACACTAATCTATTACACTCCTCGGGAATTTATTTTTGAAATGTTCTAAATATTAATCAAAAATGATGTAATATCCAGTTATGTCAGCCAATGGTTGACATAGTTGGTATCAGATGAAATGTTAAGTTAGCCATTGGAAACTAGGATGACAAATATTTATAGAGACCCCTAGGTATATTTTTAAGGTTATGTCAATGGATGTATCCGAGGATAAGAATATGGGGGAATAAATTTTTAGGAAAATGTCCTAAAATTTTGGTAAATGATAGAGTGAGTGGTTTCATAGAAATACATCCCTGAATGGATAATACAAGTGGATGTTGATTTAGCATAGATGTACCTTGGTGTAGAAACTCAAATAGGATGTTCTGAGCGTGACTCAAGGTAATCAGGTATAAGACAACGAGCATTTCTACACACCTAGTTTAACACTCCAGGGGGATATGCTTTGGGAATTCAGAAAATCCTCAAAAACTATGTCGCCTAGACCCTAGAACCCCAGAGCCGGTATATAATTTTAATACAATGGCATGATTAGAAGGAATCAAGTCTGAAAGGACCGATCAGTTTAGTAATCTTGGAAATAAGATATATACATAATTTCAAAACTATAACTTGAAAAGAAATACAACACTAATTTATTCCATTAGAAACATCAAAGCCTCATAGATATACCTACAAGTAACTCATAACTAACTTCTTCATGTCCTGGGAGAATGAAACAAATGAAAGGGGTGAGCTCACATGCTCAATAAAAGTAAGAAATTGAGTAGAAGATAACATAAACATTATGTATGGTGCTTAATAAAAAACACATTCCTTTAAAAATAATATACATGAATACTTTATGGAAGGAATATGAGTTGAGTAAATAATGTCATAATAAAACACAGTCATGGGTATTCTACTAGTCGAGTAACCACATGATGAATCAATATTATTTTCATAATAAGGGAATGTATAATTAAGGAAATTTTAAAACATTTTTTAATGCCTTTTCCAGAATGTATAAGAATGATTAATCCCTCTGACAAAACCAAATATAAAATTAGGAAAGGCCTCGGCCAATTCCACATCTAATTGTCTTATTATAAATACTAATACATAGAGTAGATATATCAGGCTCAACCCGTCACTTACTATGTCCAATACATTCCCCATATAAAATGGTTGAAACATAATCTAAATATTTTTATTAAAACTAGCATATGAAATATTAATATTTTACCTTAAAACCATGAATGAAATAAAACATAGCACAACCACAGTCAAACATAATTCATTCAATACAATATGTATGATTGTATAATGCTAAATAAGCACCCTATAATACTACATGAAAATGGGGGTTCAAAACCCATTGGGCATAGGTTATTGTAATAGTACGGTAGCAGCGGCGCCACTGTTGATCGGAGGGTACTGTAGCGGCGACAGGGCACTGTAGCGGCAGCAGTACGGTGCGGGTACTGTAGCAGCCGGGTTACTATTCATAGAATGGTAATTGGGCAAAAAATATGGGCCTACAGTCCATGTAATGGGCTAAAAGTCCACTAGGCCTTCGGGGTATGTAATGGGTCTCCCTCTACCCAGTTAAAAGAGGTCTTTGCTTTAATTCATTAATAAAAATGAGGCTTCGGCCCCAAACTTTCAAAAAAACATAATGAAAAACAAAATACACAGAATGATATTGACATAGATGAAAATAGTCATTAAAACTATTTGATAGAAATATCTGTTTTTCTTGAAAACATTTAAATGTCGCACTATTTATCAAAAAAGTCGTTTAAAAAAGATTTTTGAAACAAAGTGTCCTATACCACATTGAATCTTTTAAAAGAAATATTAATTTCAAAACATTTATGTCCATATAAATAAATACATAAACCCATTTTTAAAACATGGAAATTAATGAGAATGATTTAGAAGAAATTTTTTTTAAAACATTTAAAACAATATTTTAGATAAAGAGTTCTTAACCAAATAAGAGACACTTGAATACAAGTAATTGCAGAAAAACATAAATCAAAACATTATAATATCAAGAGAATAAAGGTATTTAGGATATAATATGTCAAAAGATAATATATACACCATATAAAATTGAATTGGTGCATAATGACAATGAGGTCTCAGAGGAAAGTAAATTGAGATGAAATACCTTATAAAGAATGTATCCTATGATTAAAGAAAAATCAATCAAATAAAAATGTGTGAAAAAAATAAATACACTCAACATAATTAGATATTTAGTGTAAATAAATCAGGTTACATTATCACATATTCTTGTAAAAAACAATGACTTGGATGTTTAACTCAGTGAATGTAAATTGAGTTAAGATTACCCTTAAAAAGTTCATATCAAGAGAATGTGAATTTATCATTAGAGTGATAATGGGTATAATGTTATACACACTGAAAGGGGAGTGGATATTACTACATAAATAATAAATAGTGATTCCACACATAATCTTGGACTAAAATAGTCCATGAAGAATGTGTGAATCCCAATGAGTGGAAATTGAAATTTTGAATTCCCTTACCGATTTGGTAACATATGAAACATAAAACCCATGAAATAAGTATCCTACAAAAAGGATGTAAATACCCATATATTAATGTATATTACACAATGAATACAATCATGGGTAGTACATACACCACACAAAAAGGAAATAGTGGTAATATAGAATGAATCTCAGAGGAATAAGATGTGAGATAAAAACCCCTTACCATGTACTCTTCCTTGGATGAGGGTACGTTAACCTCCTGTATAATAGTTAAGTCAATGTTATTAAATTATTAAATAACTACATAAAAATATATGGTATCATATATGATCTTATAATAATTCTTTGTTAATAATATTTTAGTAGTATCATTGTTTCAAGTGTTAATTGATTCATTTTCATTTAGGTGTTTTGTTATGCAAGTCATGATTGTTATGGATAGGATTTTTTTGATTCATATCCATAAATATATTATGTTATTAAATATGATTTCTAATAATAAAATGAAAATTATTCTTGAATGCTTACAATGCGGAATGAATCTCATCGCGTTCGTGGAGATTGTAATCCATATGTACGCACGAACGCTACTTCGATTTTTTTATTTTAAAACGAAAGAAAACCTAATGAAACATAGGTAATTTACTATTAAATAATTATATAATATTCTATATATGTTATATAATTTCATTAAATCCATCCTTTATATGTTCCATGTATGGTATGAACGAGTTATTTCACTTTTAGGGGGCGGTAGTCTTTACTTCCTCAAATGAAATTATAGTATATATACAACATCAAAAAAAATAAGGGTATGATATAAAAGAGAATTAATGAATCTTATAGTTAAAATAAATATCATAAATTCCATATATAATTATGGTGCCATCATAATGTCCACCATAAGAGGTTGTAGTAGAATATTGAACAATCATCATTTCGCAGGGGAGTAGTTCGCCGTCCACATAAACATTATGTTCTATACCCATTAGATGGAGGTCTGTCTAATTGTAGTTCATATAATTATCATAAAAAGACCTAGTATATTTTGGATACTTTTGATGTTATAAAATAAAGGAATAAATCGATTTTAGGGGGTTGGAGAAGTAAAATAATGGAAAAGAACTTAAGAGGAAATGTTACCTTTAAATCGGGTAACACCCATTGGTTTGAATCAAAAGGATTCTTTGAAGTGTCTTATGACTAAGGTAAGGATTATAAGTTGAATATAGGGATGTAGGGATATTATTTGGGTAGAGGTTGTATGATACAAGGGGCATGATAGGTGTGAGAGATGTGTTAGAAGTAAGAGATTTTTATAAGGGGGGGATCTTTAGGAATGTTTGAAAATATTATTTTATTATATAATGCTTTTCTATTTATAAAGGTCCAAAACTCATTAAAGGAGAAGATAAGATGACTCATGTTCTAAATAAAACTATAGAATAAAATTTTTAAACGTTTTGGATATTGTTTTAATTTTTATAATCTTATATATTTAAATCATTTATTAATGAGGAAAACATTGCATCATTATTGTGTCATAAATAATATTATTTATTCGATATTTAATAATTATAAAAAAATACCATGATATAGGAAGTATTTTTATCAATAAAATTAAAATTTTTAGTCGAGAAGATAACTTATATAACCCCATGTAAATTCTTTTTACTAAAATATATTAGGTTATGTCATTTTTGTCTGTACTTTAAAATAATTAATATAAAGTGTCATTATCACTCTAAAGTGGCTCCATGATGTCCTAAAATAGACCCATAGATGCACATGGTCTTATATTTTTCAACAAAAAAGAATAATAAACATGTCAGTGTAAATTAATATTTTTATAATATTATTTTTTTACCCTTATTTACCAGATTTACCCCTTTAACCACAGTAAATAAAATATTTACTGAAGTAAATATTCATAATTTCTAAAAATAAAAGTTACCTATTTACAGAATTTGGACCTCTTGATTCCAAATATAGAATCCATTTTTACAAATTCAAAACACAGAAGTAGAAGAAATTAATTTAATATTAATTCCCATTGTCAAAAGAAAGAGTGTGTTTTTTAAAAAATAATAACTATCAAAAGAATGGCACTTGTCTGTATCCAATTTCAATTTAAAATTACTTACAATGACCAAAATTATATTAAATGGTAAAAATATAATATAATTATACCTCAAAACCATTCAAATGTATAATTTAACACTATAATTTATTTTAATTAAAAAGTTGTTTTCAATTAAAATTAATATTTTTCACTTTTCATCAAAATACAATAGTTATCAGAAAAGCACCAAAATTTTATCCAAACTAAATTTTTATGTCTCAATTATAAAGAATAAGTTTATTCTGTCAAATTGAACATAAAAATTTTCAAATATTGTATTTAAAAAATGTTTTCCATTAAAAGGATGTAAAATTGTATTTTTTGAAAAATACTTCTTTTGTTGGAAAAAATGGATTTCTTCTTATATTATCTCTAAAAATAGATTATATGGATTATAAAATTATATGGAGTATATAAAATTCAAAATTTAGTTAATATTATTCATAACTGCTTTTCAAACGGCTAGTTTGGTAAGTTGTGGTGCGCACAAACTCGGTGTTGTCTGTAGCGCAAGCTATTGAATTATTTTAAAGAAAATGACTTACTATGAAATATTGTGGTGTTAAATTCTTCCCAAATTCTGGAAATTTCGACCTTGTGAATTTTAAAATTAGGCTTGGGAACTTCATTGAATGTCCCACATTAGAAAAATTGTCAATAAAACTATCATTTTAAAATAAAGAAAGATAAGTACAAAGGTTACTAGAGATAACCCACACTAGGATTCCATGTTGGAAAACATGCTTATGGAAGATAAACTAAGTGTAACATTCTGATGGAGAGTGGTAGAAAACATGATTAGGAGAACGTTAACAATAAGAAAACCACAAACTTGTGATGGGATAAACGGTCATCAGTTTCACAGTATGAAAAAATGGAAAACTGTTTTTGTTTTAAGTTCCATTTCATAAAGTTGATGAATTTATTTATGAGATTGACTATGAACATAAAGAGATATGCATACCTTTTAAGTAGAGTTTTATCATTTAATAATTTTATACCACTAAATCATCTTTTTTCCAAATGATTAGTTTTCATGATAACTTGGTCACACCTGAAGTGGTAGAATCAACATCTAGAGAATGACATGATCCACAAATGATAAACTATATATTTACCTTGATAATAGAGATTAACCAAAACCAAAATGGTTAGTACAAGATCAGATAATCCCCAAAAGGATAATCCATTAGAGAATGAAATAGTAATCTTAATTTCTATAATTAAACCAACGATACCCAAAGTTCAATAAATACCTATCAATAAATAATTGTCCTCATATTCCATCATTATAATACAAACTAATATTGAAACCCAAAACATTGAAGAATTTGATTACGTAGTCTTCCGAGTTAAATTTTATTTCCAAATGACATCAACTACTCTTAAAGTCACATACTTAAATTTAATTAACCTAATAACATATTCTCTATGATAGGTTAATAATTTCCATAAATAACCCATATCACTATAAATACATAATAAAAACATAGATAAAAATACATAATTACCTATCAAATAAAATCCCATTGTATTCTATTTTCCATAGGCATATGATGTTATCAATAGAGCGAACGTCTTCCAAATTAACATTTATCAATTAATCACCAAATCATTTTCCTATACTAAGTATATCCCTTTAATAAGAAATAAGATCATAAATCAACTTATTATTTATCAATAAAATCATTTAAATAAAAATAATTAGTCACACTAACCAGGTACTTCTGGTAGTCCAGTGGTAGGCGATAAATCCCAATCACACTCTGGTTGTGGGTTATATTCTCATATCTTTGTGCGATGCGATTAGTTTTCACATGGTCTGGGTGTTTTCCTTTTTCAAAAAAAATATTTTATAACATTCCCAAAATGAGATAAATTCATCCAAATAACCATAACATAATTTCACCACAAATGTTATCTCATACCTCACATTTTCATCCCAAAATTTATAAGCTGTAATTGCCTAAAATTCAAGGATCATATAATCCCAAATGGTTATTTATAACAATATCAACAATTGAAAAGATAATTCTTTCTTAAATAGAATTTTCACATGAAAAACTCTTAGGTTACACATACAAGAGAAAAGTATTCCAATGTAATCCCATCAACAAAGAGCACTAATATTTTTAAACATTTCTCTATCCATTTATTTCAAAAAAGGTTCTCTCATGACCTAGAGGTTATCTTATAGAATAGGGAATTCACTTGGGTAATTCCCAGGTCCCCTACATTTACAGAAAATAACTGTAAATGGATTCTTGGGATCATTTTTATTTTATTCCATAATGCTCTTCATTTTTTCTCGGTAATTCGTTACATTATGTCCGTCATTCCCACAAATAAATCATTTCTTTATTTTATTGAGACACTTTCATAGGTTTATCCTACCAAATTTTATACATGATGGAAATTTAGATTTCGTTACTCAATGTTCTCTAATTCTTGGAGCTCTAATCATTCAATTCCATTCTCTTCTTTGTTGAGTCCCGGAGTTGGTCAATATATATTTTGTTGATAATATTTTTGGAAAACTGATTTTTGATGAACATAATATCTTTTACACCTATCAAAATTCCATTTTTTTTCTCATTTCCACCATCATTCACACCTTGTACATCTTGTTCAACGTAACTATGACTTCCTTGGAATCTATCCATTGACTAACACCAGAAAGCATAGTGTGAGTCATAAAATCATATAGAGAATATCATAACACATTATTTTCAATGTAAAACACCTGAGGATTGACCAAGGTTATTTATTCTCATCTTATATAAAAATCATTCAAATCGGTTTGTTAAAAAATATGAATTATCCTAAGCATATCCCCCAAGTGTGAATTTTCCATGAGTAAAACAAGGCCCATTGTCGTGTACCAAAATACCCTGGGTCAAGCACAAAACTCTTTTTCGGAATTTTCACTCCATGGGACATCTGTGCCGAAGCCGCCTCTACCTACTCGTCTCTAGACAAGGATGTATTTCTTAGAAAAAACACATAATATTTACATTACCAAAATTTTTGGATGTTCTTATATACTAATCCTCAATTTCTATCATAGGTTAGTGTTTCTTAATCATAGTTTTTTTATAAATATAGCTTTTGTGGTTTGAACTAGAATTTTTCTGGAACCTACATAACACCCCGACCCCAGAAACCTAGAGCCGATGCATTATGTTAATACATTGGAATAATTAAAAGGAATTAAACCCCAAAGAACCGATCAGTTTATTATTCTTGGAAACAAGATACAAACATATTTTCAACATTATAACATGAAAAGAAATAAAACACTAATTTATTCCATTAGAAAATTCCAAGCCTCCTAGATATTCCTGAAAGTCACTCATAACTAAATTCATCATATTCTAGGAAAATTAAACATAAGAAATGGGTGACCACAAATGCTCAGTAAGAGTAAGAAATACAATGAAAGATAATATAAACATTAGGCATGGTGAATAATTGAAAACAAATGCCTTTACAAATAATAAACATGAATATGTTATGGCAGAAATATGAGCATAGTAAATAAAGCCATAATAAAACATAGTCATGGGTGTTCTACTAGTCAAATTACCACACGATCCATAAATATTATTTTTATAAGGAAGGAATTTAAAATTCTAGACATTCTAAAACATTTTTTCAAATCCATGGCCAAGACGTCTAAAAATGATTATGGCCTTAGCCAATTCCACGTCTAATTATCTCATGAGACTTACCGATACATCAATGAGGTATAGAGGGCTCCACATGTCACTTACTATGTCCAATGCATTCCTGGTATTAAAAGGTTGAAACATAATCTAAACATTCGTATTAAAACTTTCATACCAAATATCAATATTTTAGCCACAAACAATGAATGGCATAAAAATAACACATGCACAGTCAAACATAACTCATTCAATACAATATGGATGATTGTATTATGATAAATCAACCTCAATCAAGAATACAATACACTGAAGGATATTTACATAGATGAAAATAATTATTAAAACTATATGAGATAAATATCCCATTTTTCTTGAAAATATTTAAAAGTCTCACTATTTATCAAAGAAGTTTTTTAAAAGAGATTTTTGAATCAATGTGTTACATACCACAATGAAAATTTTAAAATGAATTATAATTTCAAAACTTTTTTGTCAATATAAATAAAAACATAAAACCATTCTTAAAACATGGACATTAATGAGAGTGATTTACATGAATAAATATTTAAAACATTTAAAACAATATTTTAGTTAAAGAGTTCCTAACCAAATAAAAGACACTAAAATACAAGTAATTGAGGAATAACATTAATAAAAACCTCAAAATGTAATGTGAATAAAGGAATTCATGATATAATATTCCAAATGATAGTATATACACCATATAAATGTGAATTGTTGCATAACGACAAAGAGGTCTCAAAGGCATGTAAATTGAGACGAATTAACTTAAAAATAACGTTTCCTTCTATTAAGGATAAATAAATGAAATAATTATGTGCGAAAAATATAAATAGACTAAATATAATTGGATATTCAATGTAAATATATCTGGTTACATCCCCATATATTCTTGTAAAAACAAAACAAATGACTTGGATGTTTAACTCAATGAATAGAAATTGAGTTAAGATTGCCCTTAAAAAGTTCATATGAAGGGAATGTGAATTTATCAATTGATTGATAATGTGTACCAAAGTTATATCCACCAAAATGTGAGTGGATATTACTACATAAATAATAAATAGTGATTCAACTCATAATAATGAAGTAAAATAATCAGTGAAGTATGCATAAATCACCATGAGTGGAAATTGAAATTTGAAATTCCCTTACCGATTTGGTAACATATAGAACATACACCCCATGATAGAAGTATCATACAATGAAGATTTAAATACCCATAAAGTAAATTATATTACACAAATAATCCAATCATTGTCAGTACATACACAACACAAAAGGAAATAGTGTCAATATAGCATGAATCTCACGGGAATTAGAAGTGAGATGAAAACCCCTTACCTTTTACTTTTCCTTGGTCGAGGGTATGTTAACCTACTGTATAATAGTTAAATAATTTTAATTAAATTATACAAGAAATATATACTAAATATGATATCATATATGATCTTCTAATATTTCATTGTTAATAATATTTTAGTATTATCATTGTTTCAGGTGTAAATTGATTCTTTTTCATTTCTATGTTTTGTTATGTAAGTCATGTTTTTTATGGATAGAATTTATTTGATTCATATACAGAAAGATATTATGTTATTAAATATTATTTTTAATAATCACATTAAAATTATTCTTAACTGTTTATGATGGGAAATGAATTGCATCGCGTTCGTGGAGACGGTAATTCGTACGTACGCACGAATGCTACAACCATTGTTTTATTTTAAAAGGAAATAAAACCAAACGATACATATGTATTTTATTATTCCAATATAATATAATATTTTATATATGTTACGTTAGTTCATTAACACCATCCTTTATACGTTCCATGTATGGTATGTACGAGTCATATCACTTTAAGGGGGCTGTAGTATGCACTTCATCAAATTAAATTATCATATATATACAAATGAAATGAATAAGGTTATGCTATAAAATAGAATTACAGAAGATTATAGATAAAATAAATATCATATATATCATATATAATTACAGTTCCATCATAATTTCCACCATAAGAGTTGGTAGTGTATGATTGAACAATCATCGTTTCGTGAGGGAGTAGTTCGCAGTCCACAAAAACATTATGCTCTATACCAATTAGATGGAGGTGTGTGTAATTTTAGTTCAAATAAATCTGATAAAACAACCTAGAATATTTAAGATTCATTTTATGTTATAAAATAAAGTAATAAATATATTTTAGGGGGTTGGGGATGTAAAATAAAAGAAAATAACTTAAGAAAAGTTACCTTTAAATCGGGTAAGTCCCTTTGGTTTCAATCAAAAGGCTTCCTTGAAGTTCCTTATGCCTATGGTAAGGATTATAAGATGATAAGAGAGATTTATAGATCTTATTTGGTCTGAGTATGGTTGAGACAAGGGTCTTGAGAGGTGTGTGAGATGGGTTATAAGAGGGGTATTTTTATAAGGGGGAGGAGGGGCTCTTTAGAAATGTTTGAAAATATTATTTTATTATATTTTGATTTTCGTTTTATAAAGGTCCAAAAATCATTAACGTCGAAGATAAGATGACTCATGTCTGAAATAAAATCATCCAACAAATATTTTATAAGTTTTGAATGTTGTTTTAACTTTTCTAATATTATTTATTTAAATCATTTATTAATGAGGTAAACACTGATCATTATCCTGTCATAAATAATATTATATATTTTATTTCTAAAAATTATAAATAAATACTATTATGTAGGAAATAGTATTATCTTTAAAATTAATATTTATAGTCGAAAAGATAACTTATATAACTCCACATAAATTTCTTTTTACAAAAAGATATATGGTTTTGTCATTTTTTACTTTACTTTAAAATTATTTATATAAAGTGTTATTATCACTCTCAAGTGGCTCCATGGGGTCCAAAAATAGACCCAAATATGCCCATGGTAGGATATGTATCAACCAATATGATCAAGACACATTTTATGGTAATTTAATATTTTTATAATATTATTTTTTCACTTATTTACCGGATTTACCCCTTTAAACAAGGTAAATAAAATATTTATTGATGTAAATATTCATTATGTCTAAAAAATAAAAGTTACCTATTTACACAATTTGGAACTCATAATTCCAAATTTATAATTAATTTTTACAAATTCAAAACCAATAAGTGGAAGGAAGTAATTTAAAATTAATTCCCATTGTTAAAACAAAGAGCGTGTTTTTAAGAAATAATAACTATCAATGGATTGACACTTCTTTGTGTCCAATTTCAAATTTAAATTACTTATAATGACAAAAATTATATTAAATGGTAAAAATATAATCTAATTATACATAAAAACCATTCAAATTTATAATTTAACACTACAAATTATTTTAATTGATTTTTTTTTCAATTAACATTTAGTATTTTTCACTATTCATCAAAATATGAATGCTTTTAGAAAAACCCCAATATTTTATCCAAACTAAATTTGTATGTATAAATTATAAAGAGTAATTTTATTTTTTCAAATTTAATATAAGAAAGTTTCAATTATTGTATTTTAAAAGGTTTGATATTAAAAGGATATAAAATTGTATTTTTTGAAAAATACTTCATTTATCAAAAAAATGAATTTATTCTTATATTATTTATAAAACACAGATAATATGGATTATAAAATAATATGGATTATAAAAAATTCAAATTTTAGTTAATAATATTCATAACATCTTTTTGAACGGCTAGTTTCGTATGTTGTGGTGCGCTCAAACTCGGTGTTGTGTGTAGCACAAGCTATTGAATTAGTTTAAAGAAATTAATGTACTATGAAATCTTGGGGTGTTACATAAACCATCTTGATGTATTTAAATATAATATGGAAATGAATAAACAATGCTTAATATAGTGTTTCCAATAATAAGGAAGGTGTCTTTATTTAGACATCCTATTGCTAATTTATCATTATTTTGGGGTTTTCTTTTATGATATGTTTTTCTCACATTGGGCTTTCTAGTTTTTGTCAATAGGGAGAGACATTAGGAAGAAATTTAACATTAAATGCTTCATATGTGAAATTTATGGGAATTATGAAAAATAGTTTCCCCATGTGTAAATCTCATAAAGTGAATAAGGATGGTGGTATGAGTATTGGATATACTTATGAAGATAAAGATACTTAAAACAAAAGGTGAAAGTTATGTGATATTCATCTAGTATTAATTACACTAATCATAAGAAACATGATTGTATTGAGGTTGAGGAACCATAAGGCATGGTTCATATTTCATATTCTAGGAATGAGGTATTAAAACATAAATTTAATAATCCTGAGTAATGGTTTATGAATAATGTTAGATGAATGAATTAATTATGTTTTAGAATTAAAAGATTATGTTATATGAATAATGAAATATATAAGTATTTTCAGTATACATTTCACCTAGGATTGAAAATGAATTTTTGAATGGTGATGGAGACATAGAAAAGTTATTTCATAGGGTGATGATATTCTGATTAAGGGATGATAACCCTTAAATAAATTATGACCTTGAGATAATTATGGTTGGATAAAGATATAATGGATATCAACAAGTAAATCGGATAGTGCGGATTACCCAATAACAGATTAGTGAAAAAGGTTCTCTTTTTCTTAAAGGATGAAAATTACAACTTCATTTATTTAAAGAAATATATCTAGTAACCTTAATAAGAAGGAATAATTCTTGTTTTATAGACTTATTTATGGTAATTCAGGTTATTACCATGCTTTAATAGAATATATGATGAGGGTATTCACATGTTTTGAATGTGATACCTAAGAGCTAATTTTTGATATATAGTGGATCAATGTTAAATTATTTTGGGACTTGTTTCTAATGTTTTGAAATTTAAACTTTCAGAAGTGTTATGAGGTTAACCATTTATGTATTGTTTAAGGTAAAAATTATATGAAGTTAGTAAGAATAAACTGTTATTTCTCCATAATAGAATTTATGCATATTGAAGATCCAATTCAAAAAATATTATGCTGATAATAACTAATGAAAAATGGGATGGTATACCTTATATCTCGTGATCTGTTAGTACTTTAGGAATGAAAGATCCACCTTTATTTCTTGGGAATGATGTGAAGTAGATAAACTAACAATAATGGGTGACATTGTCCAGAAATCATTCACATATATCTATTAATGAAAATTTTTCAACATTAGGAAAAGAGATCATGAAACCAAAAATGATGTCCTATACCTATGTATTTGATGAATCAAAAGGCCCCTTATGTCATTTCAAATATATGAACATGTGATTGAGAAATATTTCCTAACCTTGTTATTTATCACTATCCATCAGAACATGATAGTTACATTTTTCTTCCTTGCCCAAGTTTTCACATTCCACCTATGTTTTCCTATGTAGAAACCCAGATATATGCTACTTGGGGTAAACATTATGGTTCAATCATTCCATTTTTAACTGAAGATTTAGTATTTATTCTCTATAATATGGGTTTTAATGATTGAAAATTTCATGTATTAATATTCTAATAACCCTGAAGAATGTCGAGAGAGAAATTAATTTTAACGGGGGTAGAATGTAACAATATGAGATATTTTGAATTTTTTTCAAATTAATTAATCATTTTGATATTTTTTATTTAATATAACATTGAAAATAAATTATTTTATATTTTTTTATATACACAACACCATGTTAATATTGCACTAAAAGTAATAGATATCCCAGCTTGTGGTACACATGACACTAAGTTAGCTTGTGTTACACAGAAGATCGAGTTTTACCATATATTAATAGAGAACCTATTTTCAAACTTACATTTTACACTTTTATGAATTTTATTTTGTAAAATAAAAATCATTTTTGAATTCATAGAATCAGAATTCTCCTAGGGTGAAATTTTGAGATTTTTTCTTAAAATCCTCATTTTTTGATGAATATGGAAAACTACTACATTTTCATTTAAAACTACCGTTTAATTTAAATAATTTTTAATAATAGATTATATTTTACATTTGTTTAAGAGTAAAATTAAACCAATTATGAATACATTTATACAAATATGTTTATTATAATCAATTGGACATTGATATATAATATAAAGACATACCAAGCATTTTCATTTTTTCAACTCTAAAAACTCTTTATTTCTCCCCATCAATGGGATTAGCATTAATCTTAATTTTCTAACATCGGTGATTTGAATATTGAAAATCCTAATTACACAGTTGTAATCAGTTTTATAATTGAGTTATAATAATATTAGCTTAATTTATTTGACAAAAAATATTATTGAATGTGATTAAAATCCCTGACAGTGATTAATGTATGATTAATCTTAATAAGGGACCAATCTTTAATTAAAAAGACTAGAATGACCTTGAAACTTGTCCAAAATCCATTTGAAGCCAATATTTAGACCATATCCTCACATGGATTGTAATTTATCTGTTATTGGGATATTAATAATTGGAAGTTATCTATTTAAAAGTTTATATAAGGAAAAAAGAAAAAAGAGAACTTTCCTAACCGTTAACATTTGTCTAAACCTTGGGATATGTAGAAAATGTAACATTTTTTTGTTATTCATATCCTTTTGAATGATAAATAGGTTACTGTTAACAAAATAATTTATCAATAATTTTTAGAGATGATTTTGTTACTTAAAATTCTTAAGAAATGCAAATGTAGTCATTATTTAGTTAATAATTATCTAATATAAATGAATCTATAAATATTAAAAGTGATGTTAATTGACTGAATTGTTGCCTTTATTTATTTTATTAGATTATTATATAGCATTACACATATTTAAATCTAATATAGTTGAATTAAAATATTAAAATGATATTTTAAAATTAACCGTATACAAATGATGTCGAAATTGACATTACTATTATTTTACAATAAATGAAAATTTATTAAATGATTTAAAAAGAAAAAAAAATTATCCTACGAAGTTCTTTTTACGAGTTAATTAATATTATATATGGTCTATAAATGGACCAATTTATATTTTATTAATAAAATATTGAACCATAAATTGTTAAAATTTTGTTAACATTATTCGGGATTAGGTAGTGTTTTAGAGCATCATGTGTGCTTGTTTTAATATTAATGTCCTAAACACATGGGAATATAAATTTATAAATCATATCTAAAATGAATACTTAATTTTCTCTATATATTTTAATTAATATCAATTTATTTTAGTCATAACGATGAAATTAATTAGATTTTAAACCTATATTCTTTAATAAAAATAAAAATGATAAAATTCGGGTATTTTATATGCTAAGGAACAAAGTTATTAAAATGATCATATTTTTTTGTGGTTCTTGTTTGAGTTCTACCATTATTCGTCTATAATACATTATTAGTACTTTTCATGGAACTTTATGAATTATAGACCACCTAATAGTGAATACATTTTTGGTATTTATAAGAGTTTCACTCCATCTACTTTAAAAAATGGCATGATCTCTATCAATTCATCACACCTATGAAACCCCTTGGATGGCCCATTATCTTCTAAAACTAGCTCCATATTCCTTAGCTTCTATATATTAGCCTCAATTTGGGAAGATATCCTATCAATGAATCCTTTTGGAAAAAACCAAAAGGATTTACATAATTTATAGGAATCTTGTATTGGAGTAGAGAGAGTCAAGACACAAGGTAAGTGGATTTCATCTCACTTATAATATCCATGAGACAAAACCAATTCTTGCCACCATTTTATTTTTTATTGGATTCTGCCTTTTAATTGCATAACTTTTCATTACATTTTACTAACAGAGGATCTTTAAAGTCTAGTGTGTTGGAAATCATGAATAATATACATGAAAAAATCATAAAACATTCTTCTAATACACATTTAATTCTTCATAATATGTTCATATCAATTAAAATTAATGAATATCATAACCTTGAGACATACATAAAAGGAATGGGTGAGAAGAAGGCCAAGTAAGGAAATCAAGGGAATCAGTTTAATTGTGATATTAATAAGAACTTAATGAAAAATGTTAAGACATGAGTAATGTATATAGAGTCATATCATAATAAAAATAACTTGAATCGTAACTTTATTATGTGGCTAAAACATTTATTTTATACAATCATGAACATATTACCAAGGATCATCCCTAAGGTGTCATAAAAATTACCAAGGTTATTCACTAAGCTATCGTGAAACTTGTCATCCCTAGAGATTAAATTCAGTACACAATGCATTGGAGCACTATCAGGGTGCACCCTTAATGGGTTATTATTTTAATGTAATCCACATATATCATAATCATACTTAAAATAAATAACCCAAATTGAATAAAAAAATGTGTTTCATGTCAAATTCAAGTTTTTTTACAAAGTGCATAAAAACAGGATCATTATTTCATTTATAAACCATGGAAAAGAAAATTAGGGTTTTATATATGTCAATTAAAGAATTAAATATTTCATTTTTATTTCCCAATGAATAACCCTGGATATTAAATTGTTCTGGGTATTCACATTAATAGAATAACAAAATTTCTTGATAAAAAAGAGGGATTTGGAGAAGAAAATTTGGCAGCATAACAACTATATAACATGCATTTAGAAAACAATTAATAAGAGGGTAAAAGAGTCTACCACCCATAAATGATTCATAATAAAGTATAGGTAACGTATAGAAAATAAATGTGATCATGGGATGGATATTTTAATGACATATAACATGAAAAGTAATCATGAAAGAAAATAGAAGATGTAATTTCTTTTATAAAAACTTGGTAGCCTAACGACGTCTCTTAAAATTCGGAAAAATAATTAGCTGATAGTGGAAAGGGTATTTCTTCATTTGGAAATAAAATGGAATGAAATAAATACTTTTAAAAACATCCACCAACACAATAAGATGGAAACTATAAGACATAATATAAAGGAAGTCATGACTTAAAAGAGGAGGGTGAATAGTTCCCTTACCTTGAAGTGTAACTTCAAAATCATGAACGTTGGGACCTTTGGAGGGACTGAGGGAACCTTGGGAGGACTCCTTGGGAGGTAAAAACACCAGATCATAGTTGATGTTAAATTTTTAATAAACTAAATGAACGAATGGGTTGGTATTTATAGCAAAAATGAGGGAATATTTTATTAATTTTCAAGGGAAACCTCATCGATGGTATTTGAAAAACCATGGGATTTCCCATATTATTTGATAATGGTATTGGCCACTTGGGAAACTTCATAACATATATTACTATTAAAAAGCGTACCAGGATTATTACTTAATTATTATATCATTAATGATGTCACTAATCACATAGAAACACAAAATTGTATTTTTACTATTCACTGAAAACAAAACATTTTTTTAAAATATCATAAATTCACCTTAACCTAATATCTATGATATAAATTCAAAAATTTAACTCCATTTTATGAATATAATTTTCTAATTATGAGATATTTAATTTTTAAGTAACAACACTATTTAACCAGAAAATATTAATACTTATCTAATAATTTTTGAAACAGTTATTTACAAATTCTATAATATCACATTAACAAACAAGATTCCCAAATTATATTTATTGTTTCGTAAGTTTGGTTACTATTACAAATGTCGCATTACTATTTTGCAGTGCACTATTACTATTCATACATCACTATCGACTAAACAATTGTATTGGTATTATTAGACCCTAAAATTCTTGCTGATCACAAGTGTTGAATAACATTTTTTAAAAATAATTTCAAAATTTTAATTATTTAATGTATACCAAAATATTTTAAAATACCCTTTTATACAAAATTTCAAAAAAAAATTGGAACTTCATTAAATTCACCCTGTATTTATTTTGATATTTCAAATTCACAAATTTAAAATAATAAAAAATAATAATTTTATTTATATAGAAGGATTACATAGCATATCTAAGGTCTCATTACATATCCCCTTATAACACCTACATAGGACCTAAGTGTAAGATGTGAAATGGTGATAAATTCTTGGGGCATCAAGAACAACATTTCCTTATTAGGGATTTCTATCAACTTGAACTTATACCTTAGGAGAATCCATTCAAGCTTCACATGTTGATGCTCAGCTTAGGCGTGGTCCATAAAAAATCCTAATGACGCAACCTCCTTCCCATGCCCCGAAATATAGGCTTCGTACTGCCCGAGTATACTAGATGATGCCATTGATTAATCTTTCTATATTAATTTACCATGATCACTTGTATTTATAAACAAAACTCATAACAATAAGTGTTTAGATTCCAAATGTCATTTTGACCAATGGTCATATAAGAGTCAGAACCCAGTGGTATTATTTTAATTATACTCAATTCATTAATTAATGGATATTGTTTTGTTGAGTATAAAATAAGATAATACACAAATTCAAGAAAAAAAATTAATCAAAAGTTTAGGTTGTTATATTCTCCCACCCCCTTAATAAATTTCATCTTGAAAATTTTCACTCGTACCCTCATGAGATAAAAGGTGTTGGTACTTTTTCCTCAAAGCGTCCTCTGGTTCCCATGTGGCTTCTTCATATTTGCGGTTTCTCCACAACATCTTAAGAAGGTGTGTAGTCTGGGTGCGTAGAAAATTGTATCTATGATCCAAGATCTCCCCGGGATTATCCTCATAAGAGGGGACATGTTCCAATTGTACCACCTCTGGATTTAGTACATGTAAAGGGGAAGTTATCTACATCCTTAAGAGGGATATATGGAAGACATCATGAACTTGTGCAAGATTTGGAGTAAGTTCTAGATGATAGGCCACTGCTCCTATAAGATCAGGGATTTCATAGTGGCCAATGTACCTAGGGTTGAGCTTCCATTTCTTCCCAAACCTCATGACTCTCTTCCAAGGTTAAATTCAGTGAAATACTTTGTCACCAACATCAAACTTCAAGTACCTTCAAAGGTTGTCAGCACAACTCTTTTTCTGACTCTGAGCTGCATTAATGTGATGCTATATAGTATATACTTTTTCAATCATCTCTTGTACATGATCAGGACCAATAATTATTCACTCACTAGCTTCATCCAAATGAGTAGGAGTTCTACATCGCTTCCCATATAGATCTTCAAAGGTATCTATTTTAATGATCGAGTGTAATATGTTGTTGTAAGAGAACTCAACTAATGGGGGATGTGTTGGGAAAAAATCCCTCAAGGTAACATTGCAGTATTTTTGGGTTGATTGTGTTTGTTGACAAAGCAGGTTTTCATGGATATTTGTTGGGTTCCCAAGAATTTGTTGACAATTCTTGTTAAGAAAGAACGATGACAAAGGAAAGGACGATCTGGAGGCGGTATAAAAGAGCAGTACAAGGTGGCGCCGTTTCCCAGTGTTTGCCAAATTTTTTTGGGGTCCAAAATTTGGAATTTGGTGAGCATCGTGAAAATAGGATTTCTATGACGATCATAATTTTATATGGAAAAGCCATGAATTTCGCAAAGATAAGATGCATTGTTTGGAAATAGCGAAGACAAGAAGAATGGAGGAAGTGATGCTTCGCAATTACGTCAAGCTTCGCGAACAGCAGAGGCTGAAGCGCATCGCGGCAGTGAAGGGATTTGTGAGGGAGCTTCACGGAGAAGGTGCGAAGGAATGTTGACGGTGATGCTTCGCGACTACGTCACGCTCCGCGAATGTAAAATTTCCGTGGTGCTTCGCGATTTGGACAGAATTCCAGTGGAAGCTTTGGAGCTTCACGATTTGATATGATGTGGAATTGACTTCATGTGGAAGGGACGAGGGTCGGTGGAATCGCCTATAAATATAGGCATACCCCCTCGAGAGAAGAAGAGAGTTTTTTCAGAGAAGATCCTTTGCTCTCGATTTGTGATGGTGGTTCGCAGAGCCAGTGTGCTTCGTGAAAGAGGAGCTTTACGGCGGCTATTGTAGCTCCGCGAAACCTGCGAGATCCGCATTGGCTTATTAAGCTTCGCGAGGGACGTTGCCTTGCGATGGCTTGAGCTTCGCGGTAGTGCTTTGCAAAAGTGCTTCGTGAAAGTGCTTCGTGAAAAGGCAGGAGCTTCATGAAGGCTTGTTTGAGCTTCGCGAAATTGGGAGCTTCGCGAAGTAGGGTGCTTTGCGAAGGTGTTTCCAAAAAGATTTTCCCAGTGTTCAGAGGCAAAGAGGTATTCATCAGTGGATGAAATTTGGACATTAACAGAGTATCCATAATCAATTAAGGATGCATTCATTCATGAAAATGAAGATACCTACAGGTCTATAAACTGGGAGTGAATCCCTTCACAGAGCAGTGAGCTTAGGAAGAGGAAGAAGGTGATCCTCTCCACCGGTAGTGAGCCAGAGAGAGAGAAATAGAGAGTTACCCTTGGGAAAGCAGTGAGCTGACCCTAAACATTGTAAAGGCAGTGAGCCTAGGCATAGAAGTGATCTAGCCCGAACATTGTATCCATAGCTAGTGAAGTTTAGTGGAATTGGTACGACCGGAAACTTGTCGGCGTATGCTCCTTGGACATAGCCCTTTGGGGTGAACCAAGTAAAATTGGTGTGTCATGTGCATGCTTTACTTTCTATTTACTTTGTGCAATTAGGAAAGAGAGAGAAGATTGTTTTTCTTAACATCGAAATAATATCAGAAAGGGCGTTAATTTTAATTTAGTCATACCATGATTCACCCCCCCCCCCCTCAGGGTATTCAGCCTTGTGGACCTAACAACTGGTATTAGAGGGAAAGGTTGACATCTGTTCTTCTCTCAAAAGGAGGTCACTAATCATAGAAGGATTCCGATCTTCGACGGATGTAATTTTCAGATATGGAAAAATCAAATGCAACACTATTTCTGATCTTTGGGAATGGATGTGTTTTTAGCAGCTATGCATGGTATCATAGCTGATATTACTAGTGGGGCATTATCAGAAGTTGAGGATAAAGAGTTGGATGCTGATTCCAAAGCAATCAATGCCTTAGGGGGAGCCATTTCCAATCCCATATATACAAAGGTGATGTCATGCAAAACATCACATGCCATGTGGGAAAAGATCTTGAATATCTATGAAGGGGATACAAAAGTCATAGAGGCCAAGATGCATGTGTTGTGGAACAAGTATGAAGATCTTATAATGAACCCGAATGAGTCTGTTGATGCATTATTTGACAGGGTAAATGTTGTGGTAGAAGATATGCGGGGTCTTGGAGAAATTATCGAAGATATAAAAATTGTGAAGCGCATATTGACAAAACTTCCACCTCGGTTCAATCCGAATGTTTCTGTTTTGGAAGATAAAGACCCAAAATAACTGACATTGGATAACCTGCACCTCACTCTTGTTGAATATGAAATTAGAAACGATGATAACGAGACTGTGGAAAATGGGAAATCCAAAGAGGTTCCATTCAAGGCCATGAAGAAACTCACCATTGAAGATTCTAATGAAAAAGAAGAGACAGATGAGGTGATGTCATTCCTTTCTTCAAATCTGCAAGGTGGAAGAGGAATGTTTAAAGGTAAACTTCCACTAGCATGCTTTCGATGTGGAAAGGTTGGTCATATTGCGGCAAGATATCCCAAGAAATTTCAAGATAACGATAATGATGATGATGAAGTTGAAATTCCCAAGAAGAAATCTTCAGCCTATATGAAAGGGAAGAAGCGGTTCAAGAGAAATTTCTTTAAGAGGAAGAATCTTCTTTCATAAGAAATAGACAGTTCAGATGAGTTTGAGGATGAAGAGGTTGAGGAGATTGAAAATTGTAAAGATCATAGACAAAATGCTATGGTGGCGGTCGTCGGTAGTTCTCAGGAAAAGGAAGAAACTGACATTGGAGAAGAGGAAGAAGAAGTTGAAGGAAGAGTTGATATGGAAGCTGAATTGGAAGCAGCTCATGAAGATATAGATGTTTGGAGAGCCAAAACGAAGAAAGCCAATAAAGTGGTTCGTGATGCCAAACTCTATATGCAACAGCAGGATGAAGAAAAGTCAGAATTGTTAGAAGAAATTGAAAGACTAAAATCCTCAACACCAGAGAGCTGAGAAAATATTGTTGAACATAAGTTTAGAATTGAGGAACAAAAGAAGGGAATTGATTTTTTGTCTAACACAGGAAAAGATCAGGTCAGACGTATCAAAGAGCTTGAAGAATAAGTGGTCAGTCTGCGATGAAAAATGAAGGATCAAGAAAAACTCTTGACCCCCAATGTGATATTAGAAAAGAAGGCCATTCAAAAGACAGAGAATATGAAAGAGGAGGCTCGTAGTTCAGCAGGAGTGAAGCAGCAAGAAAGATCAAATGCTAAGGTTGATTCAGGGATTGATAAGAAACAAAAATCAGTGGAAGTTACTGTCAAACCGCAAGCACCCGTCCCGAAATTTAAGGTTGATTTGGGCACAAAACAGAATCAGAATATTCATAGATCCCAAAGGGAAAATCGTAGTGCTGAAGTATCACGAAGGAATGTATCCTATATCAGGTGTTATTTCTGTGGGAAAATGGTACATTCACAGTATGTGTGTTCTATAGCCAAGAGATATAGTAGGGAACAAGAACAGAGATGGTATCCAAACAGAGAACAATTTTCCAGAACATATTTTGAAGGACACTGTTTTTGGTGCGGAGGATTTGGGCACATGGCTAGGTACTGTACTTCAACCATTCAGAGAAATGTGCCAAAGCAGAATCAAAATGTTCGCAAGAAGCAGGTCAATAAACCGACAGGTGAGTTAAAAACGCAGAATATATTTGCAGCTTTGCAAGATGAGGCTGGTCCATCATACTCTGAGAAAGAACAGAAGTCTCAATCCATGTCTAGTGTGAAAGAAAATGTATGGACCAAAAAGAAGAAATATGAGAAGGCCGTGGTGGTGGAGATTTCCCTTAAAGCATCAGATCGATCTGGTGTTTGGATCCTTAACAGTGGTTGCACATCCCACATGACGGGTAATAAGGATCTTGTCATAGGCATCAAATATGACAAAGAAGGAGTTGTCAAATTTGGAAATGATGAAGGCCTGAAGATTGTTGGCTCAGGGAAAGCCATGTTTGGGGGCAAAGATATGAGACGTCCTGATGCCTTGGTCATAGAGGGTCTCAGTCATAACTTACTCAGTGTCAGTCAACTATGTGACTCTAGGAACTCTATCCGATTTACCGAGAAGATGTGTGTTGTGAAAGGAAATGATGGAGCAACTGTTCTGCAGGGAAAAGGTCAAAGGGAAATCTCTACCTTGTAGGTGGGGAAGAAGATACATGTCTTTTATCCAGAGAGGAAAAAAACCAGCTATGGAATAAGCGACTTGGTCATCTATGCCAACCATCTATGGAGGATCTCATAAAGTGTGATGCTGCTAGAGACCTTCCCAAGCTATCACGTGATCGCACTCATACGTGTGATGCTTGCCAACAAGGGAAGATCATCAGAAAGACATACAGGCCAAAGGAACAGAAATCAACTAGAGTGCTTGAACTGGTTCATGCTGATGTATGTGGACTTATCTCACCATGATCTATAAGTGGGAAAAGGTACTATGTTTTTTTCATTGATTACTATAGCAGAATGGCCTAGGTATTCATCATTACCCATAAGACAGAGGTGTTCAGTTGCATAAAGCAGTATAGGAGGGAATCAAAAAAGATGCTTGAGCAGAAAATTCTGAAGTTTCGTACTTTTAATGGTACAGAATTCACAAATAGTCAAGTTGAAAACTATCTTGAGAAACATGGGATAAGGGATCAAGTTTCATCGGTAAGAACTCCCCAACAGAATGGAGTGGTTGAAAGGAGAAATTGGATCATCAACAACATGTCTAGAACAATGCTTATTGATAAAGACCTGCCAGAGAAATTTTGGAAGGAAGCAGTTTTGACATCGTTCTATGTTTCGAACAGGTCTCTGTTGTGTCTGAAGCAAGGGAAGACTCTGTATGAACTGTGGTATGGAAGGAATCCAATGCTGAAATACTTTCAAATCTTTGGAAGTAAGTCTTTCATTCTCAATAATGAAAATCACAGGAGGTTTGAGGCATGAGGAGATGAGGGGATATTCTTTGGCTACTCAGGGAAAAGAAAAGAATATAAATGTTTCAACAAATGGCTGGGAAAAATCATTGAGAGCAATGATGTCACTATAGTTGAAAATGAACAGAATACTCAACGATCTAGTGAACAGTTCCTGGATGAAAGTGGTGATGAGGTAAGAAACCCAGGGGGAGTAGAAGTGGAAGAAGCTGACTCAGAAGAAGATACTGATGATGAAGAAGAAAGTGTCAATTCTGTGTCTCTGAGGAAGCCAAAGAGTCGAGCTGAAATTGATAGGCAGAATATCATTGGTGATCAAACAGCTCTAGTTCAGACTCGAAGAATTAAATCATTATAGCAAACATCGTTTTTCTCTCAAGTGGATCTGAAATGTTTTTCCGATGTAGCTAAAGATGAAAATTGGGTTCGGGCTATGAATGAAGAGCTTGATCAGATTGAGAAGAACCAGACATGGGAGATTGTTTCGAGACCAGCAGACAAGAATATCATCGGGACTAAATGGGTTTATCTCAACAAGATGAATGAAGATGACATAGTGATTCGGAAAAAAGCACGACTAGTGTGCAAGGGATACTCCCAAATAGAGGGAATAGATGTTGATGAGGCATTTGCACCGGTTGCAAGGCTGGAGACAATCAGATTATTTTTGGCCATAGCAGTGCAAAGAAAGTTCAAAGTGTTCCAGATGGATGTCAAATCTGCATTCTTGAATGGTGTTCTGGAAGAGGAGGTGTATATTGAGCAGCCAGATGGTTTTATCATTCATGAGGATGAGAACAATGTTTGCAGGCTGAAGAAGACATTGTATGGGCTGAAACAAGCACCAAGGGCATGGTACTCAAGGCTTGATCAGTACTTGAAGAAGCTTGGTTTTCAGCGTGGAGGAGTTGATTACAATCTCTATTTCAGTAATGATAGTAATCAAAGGATGATGGTGTTGGTTTATGTTAATGAAATAATATTTGGCGGATCAGATGAAGCTCAGTGCAGACAGTTTTCCGAATTCATTAAAAATGAGTTTGAAATATCAATGATTGGAGAGCTAACGTTTTTCCTTGGTCTACAGGTGACACAAGGAAGGAATGGAACATTCATTTCTCAATCTAAATATTCCAAGGAGGTCCTGAGAAGGTTTGGAATGGAAAATTCCAAGGAGATGAAGACTCTGGTTGCCACCCAGATGGAATTATCAAAAGATGAATATGGAAAGGCAGTTAATATCACAGAATACAGGAAAATTATTGGAAGTTTTTTGTACTTGACTACAACAAGGCCTGATATTGTTTTCGCCACATGCCAAGCAGCGAGATATCAGTGCAATCCCAAGGAAAGCCACATGCTTGCAGTAAAAAGAATACTTCGGTATATCTAGGGCACAGTGGATTTCGGCTTGACATATACTGATAAATCTCAGACAGAGTTATTGGGCTATACTGATGCAGACTGGGCCGGTTCAGCGGATGGTAGGAAATCAACGTCAGGTGGTGCTTTATATCTTGGTGGATTGTGTATTTTCTTGGCTAATCAAGAAGCAAGATTTCATTTCATTGAGCACCGCAGAATCTGAGTATATTGCGGCCACTCAAGCATGCACACAGTTATTGTGGATGAAGCAGTAGCTTGAAGATATGGGAGTTGAAGTGAAGTCTCCGATCGGAATCAAGTGCGAAAACTCAAGTGCTATAAATCTTAACAAAAATCCCTTCCATCATTCAAGGACAAAGAACATTGATATTAATTATCATTTTATCAAGGAGAAGGTTGAGCAGGGAATCGTGAAGTTGGAGTACGTGCCTATAGAGCTATAGGTTGCAGACATTCTGACAAAGGCCTTACCCAAGGAAGATTTTGAGAGGCATCGAATGGCTCTGGGAGTTCAGTCGATTCCCCGCACTTGAAATAGTGTGGATGTGGGACCCCCCCCCTCTCCCTGAGGTATGATGTGTTTTTCCGTAATGAGTTGATATGTGTTCCTTACTATGTTACAGACTACAAATGAGTGACCTTTGGGTTCGTTGACAAAGGGGGAGAAAATAGTGATTGTTCAAGGGGGAGACAGTGTGGCTATTTGAGAAATCATGACACATACGGGGAGAAGATGACCACTGGAGCAGCCAGATAGGGGGAGAAATGAGAAAGGGGGAGATTTTTAAATATGACGATGCTAGAAGTGATCAATCAAAGCATAGATATCACGACAGCTGGGGATCGTTATAAAAGAAGAATACTGGTGTTAGAATGGTGAGAGGAGGTTTCCAGCTATCATCAATTGGGATCAGTGTGGTTCAACAATTAGAATCAATTTATGAATTGGTATCATGTTGTAATTGACAATTGGTGTTTGACATGAAGTGATTTATTAATGAACTTTTCATACTACTCTTGTTTCTCACGCCGAGCATTGCTCATGCGGGCTTAGAGTACATGTTAAGTGAATCCTTGAACACTATTAGAATCTCAAGAGGCGAATGATGGTAGTGGCTGGAAGAAGGCTCAGTGTGGTATCAAAGTACAGAAAATCATTCTGAGCAGAGTTGTGAAGAGTTGTTAACAAACCCAAAGGGGGAGATTCTTGGGCAAAAATCCCTCACGGTAACATTGCAGTATTTTTGGGTTGATTGTGTTTGTTGACAAAGAAGGTTTTCATGGATATTTGTCGGGTTCCCAAGAAGTTTTTGGCAATCCTTGTTAACAAAGAACGATGACAAAGTAAAGGACGATCTGGAGGCGGTACAAAAGAGCAGTACAGGGTGGCGCTGTTTCCCAGTGTTTGCCAAATTTTTTTGGGGTCCAAAATTTGGAATTTGGTGAGCATCGCGAAAATAGGATTTCCATGAAGATCATAATTTTATATGGAAAATGCATGAATTTTGCGAAGATAGGATGCATGGTTTGGAAATCGTAAAGACTGGAATAATGGAGGCAGTGATGCTTCGCGATTACATCAAGCTTCGCGAACGGCAGAGGCTGAAGCGCATCACGGTGGTGAAGGGCATTGCGAGGGTGCTTAGTGGTGAAGGTGCGAAGGAATGTTGATAGTGATGCTTCGCGACTACTTCAAGCTCCACGAACGTAAAATTTCCATGGTGCTTCGCGATTTGGAAAGAATTCTGGTGGAAAATTTCGAGCTTCACGATTTGAGATGATGTGGCGTTGACTTCGCGCGGAAGGGACGAGGGTCGGTGGAATTGCCTATAAATAGAGGCTGACCCCCTCGAGAGAAGAAGAGTATTTTTTCGGAGAAGATCCTTTGCTCTCGATTTGCGAAGGTGGTTCGCGGAGCCAGTGTACTTCGTGAAAGAGGAGCTTCGTGGCGGCTATTGTAGCTCCGCGAAACCTATGAGCTCCGCGTTGGCTTATTAAGCTTCTCGAGGGACGTTGCTTTATGATGGCTTGAGCTTCGTGGTAGTGCTTTGAGAAAGTGCTTCGCGAAAGTGCTTCGTGAAAAGGCAGGAGCTTCGCGAAGGCATGTTTGAGCTTCGCGAAATTGGGAGCTTCACGAAGTAGGCTGGTTTGCAAAGGTGTTTCCAAAAGGAATTCCCCAGTGTTTAGAGGCAAAGAGGTATTCATAAGTGGATGAAATTTGGAAATTAACAAATCATCCATCATCAGTTAAGGATGTGTGCATTCATGCAAATGAAGAGACCTACAGGTCTATAAACTGTGAGTGAATCCCTTCATAGATCAGTGAGCTTAGGAAGTGGAAAAAGGTGATCCTCTCCACCGGCAGTGAGCCAGAGAGAGAGAAATAGGGAGTGACCCTTGGGAAAGCAGTGAGATGACCCTAAACATTATAAAGGTAGTGATCCTGGGCATAGAAGTGATCTAGCATGAACTTTGTATCCACAGCTAGTGAAGTTTAGAGGAATTGGTACGACCGGAAACTTGTCGGCGTATGCTCCTTGGACGTAGCCCTTTGCGGTGAACCAAGTAAAATTGGTGTGTCCTGTGCATGCTTTAATTTCTGTTTACTTTGTGCAATAAGAACAAGAGAGAAGAGTGTTTTTCTTAACAGCGAAACAAGATCAGAACGGGTGTTAATTTTAAATTAGTCATACCCTGATTCAACCCCCCCCCCCCCCTCTCAGGGTATTCATCCTTGTGGACCTAACAGGATGATAATCCCATCCCCCTTTAAATTACTTTGAGCATGTTCTCAGTATTCTATCGAGTCTTTGAATAGTCTATTGATATTTTCCATCAGTATGGGGGTGATAGGTCATACATAAATTCAATTAGGTACATAGAGAATGTTGAAGACTTCTCCAAAATTTTGATGTGAACCTTGGATCGTGATCAGATATGATAGAGAGTTGAACTGCATACTGCCTTAACATGTCCTTTACGAGAAATCAAGGCAAGCTGATCAAGAGGGAAATATTCCCAAATAGATATAAAATTGGAAGCCATTATGAGACAGTCCACAATAACCCATATCATATTGTAACCTTTGATGTTTTCAGGAGACCCGTGACAATGTACATTGTGATATTGTTCCACTTCCATGCTGGTATGGGTTGTGGTTGTAATACCCCTTTAAGAATTTTATTCCCTTCCTTCACTTACTGTCATACCAAGAACCTTGTTGTGTAGTCAGCAATCTCCCTTTCATATTATCCCACAAATAATAATCAGTAAGGTCTCTATACATTTGTGGACTTCCAGAATTTATAAAGAATGTAGAATTATGAGATTCATCCATCTTCTCCTTCTTTATTTCTAGAATAGATGGAACACATAGTCTTGTACATAATTATAGTACACCATCTTGATCAATATAGGAATCAGTAAAATTCCCATCCTTCATATCCTCATACTTCTTCTTAATCAAAGGATCTTCTTCTTGAGCTTTCTTGATCTTCTATAGTAATGATAGTTGAGAAATTATTTGGTTTAGGTTTGATTATGTCCCTTCCCTAAAAATTTTCATGTCCATATTTAATATGTAATTGATCAAAGGATCTCTTTGAGTCCTCCTCATGGAATAAAAAACTGGGTCTTTCCATCTTAATGCATCAGTGACATTTTTTTCTCTTTCGGGATGATAATGAATTGAACAATCATTGTATTTGAGAAGTTTATTCCATCTCCTTTGTCTCATGTTCAATTCCTTTTGTGTGAAAATATACATCAGACTTTGATGGTCTCTGTATATATCACATTTCTCCCTATAAAGGTAGTGTCTCCATATCTTTAGAGAAAAAACAACCGTAGCTAGCTCCTAATCATGTGTAGGATAGTTTTTCTCATGATCCATTAATTTTAGTTATGCATAAGAAATGACTATGCCATTTTTCATGAGGACGCACCTAAGCCCTTTTAGAGATGCATTTCTCTAAATAATAAATCCTTTTCCACTAGAGGGAAGAGTTAACATGTGTGTGGTAACCAATATCTTATATAGCTCTCGGAAACATTCATCACACTCCTTTGTAAATATGAACTTGACCCCTTTTTGAGTTAACTTGGTTAATGGAATAGAATTTTGTGAAAAGTATTTTAAAAACCTCCTATAATATCCCGCTAATCCAAGGAAACTATGAATCTCAGTTATTTTTGAAGCCTGAGGCTGCTCCTCTACAAATTTGGTCTTTGAAGGATCTACTATTATTCCTTCATTGCTTAAAATTTCCCCTAATAAAGCGACTTGTTGTTACCAGAATTCACATTTTATGAACATTCTAAAAAGCATCTCCTACTGCTGAGTTTGAAAAATAAACCATAGATGATCCTCATGCTCCTTGTGACTTTTAGAATATATCAAAATATTATCAATAAAAAGTACAATTTTTTTTAAGGTAGTACTTAAATACTATATTCATCAAAAACATACAAATAGTAGGTTCTTTATCTAGTCCTAAGGTAATAAAAACAAACACATAATGCTCATATCTTGACTGGAAGGCAGTTTTTGGAATATCTTCTTTCATCACACTGAATTGATGAAAACCAGAACAAATATCAATCATAAATAATAATTTATCCCCTTGACGTTGGTCAAATAATCATCAATTCATGGAATAGTATATTTTTTCTTCACTATGATCCCTTTTAGTTCTCTATAATCAATGCATAGCCGCGTTGATCCATCCTTCTTCTTCACAAAGAGAACATGTGCTCCACATGGACACACACAAGGATGTATAAACCCCTTGAAAAAAAAGAACTGGTATTTGTTTATTTTATTCCACCACCTCTACATTTTCAATCCTATATGGGGTCATTGATATCAGAGGAGATCTAGGTACGAGTTCAACGGGGAACTCTACCTCTCTTTATGAGGAAGGTTTGGGTAACTCCTCAAGAAATGCGCCATTGTATTCCTAGATGATGGAGACATCCTCTATCATTATACTATCATTTCCTTCCTCTTATTCACTAATAAACTACATAAAGACTGATATAGGAGGTTATTCTAGAAAAGACTTGGATGAGATATTTTTCCTTAGAAGATAAATTTTGGTTTCCCATTCAAGACTACTATGATTTCCTTGCTTCTAAATTTTCTCTTAGCATTATACATTGAGATCCAGTCCATCCATAGTATAATGTCTAATTCTAGTATGGGAATGACTACTAGATTTTTGATAATATTGTTCTCACTAAAATAAATACTAGAGTTTCTAAACACCAGTGATTCTTGGATAATCCCACCAGGAGTCTTGATTGATAACTCTACATTTTCAATTTTGGGATTGATTTTAAATTATTTACAATCATGGAGGAAATAAAAAATGCATAGAACCAGAATCAAACAATGTACCTACTAGCTCTGAGGGAACCAAACATGTACCTACCACCATATCATTTGGGGCTTTGACTTCAACCGTAGAGATTGAAAAATTATGACCTTTCTCCCTCATCCATTACTGAGGATTATGGTGATTCACCTCCACTTCCCTCGGATATGGATAGTAATTGTAAATGTTACCAACTTTTTCACACTTATATAATTGGACACTAGCTAAATCATGATCCATATTCCTCTTGTTGTTATTATTTGGGAGTCGAGGCTTCTCCTCACTGCCAAAATTCAATGCGATATGGTCATCCCTTCTACACTTGCAGCACTTCCTTCTCCCAAAAAGGCAGTTCCCTGAATTCTTCGTCCCACATTTATTACATGTGGGAAGTTGCACTTTCTTGCCTCTTCTTCCCTGATCAAAACTCCTACCTAAGCATGGATCCATTCATATCTTATTTTCATTAGATTTATGGGACCATTGAGTATAACCAAACTCCAGTTCGACTTTCATCGCACTCTGCATGATCTCCTCAAAGCTGTCATAGTCTCAGTTGGCTATATTCTTCTACATGTGAGGTCTTAGTCCACCATAGAATTTATCAACATTCACATTACAATTCATGAAAAATCATCAGGTGTAATAGGAAAGTCCCATGAAGTTCATCTCGTAGCATCTAATAGATTCATTCTCTGTCTACTTCAGCTTGAGAAACTCCATCTCCATTTTTGTTCTCATAGAACATGTTAAATACTTATTGAAGAAGATAACCTTGAAATATTCTCACTCCATGGCTTCAACTTACACTCTTGGCCTCATGTTTTTAATCAGTTCCCACCATTTATTATATTCACCCTCTAATCAATAGATAGCAAGGGTGAACTTCTCTTCCTCTGAACAGCAGAGCACCGAGAAGATGTTCTCTATAGAGTTGATCCACTATTCTACAATCAATGGGTCGGTTGATACACAGATGTTTGGTGGAAATTGATGCATGAAGGACTCATCATAATTTTGTTACCTTCTTGGTGAGATCAATCTCTCATATTGATTCAAGTTATTACCCATAAATTGTGTTAGTTGGTACATCAATCTCATGAATGTTTCCATTCTGGCTTCCATTAGAGGGTCATCAGTGCATGGTCCATTGCGGTCACCATTTCTGTGGTTCCTCCTATTGCCCCCCATTTTCTAAAATAATACAACCTTAGTGAGAATATTAGTTAATTTATGAATATTTTAACTATAAAGGATTTTATGTCTTAAAAAATCATGCTTAAACAATTGAATTTCTTTATAAATCCTTCATAATGATTCATAAAAAGATTATGATTAACCAAAGATATCACCCCGGAGTGTCAAACCCAGAGTACATCAAGGCCAGTTTTCATGTACTAGGATACCCCAGGTCAAGATCAAAACTCATTGTTTGAGTTTTCAATCCTAGGTACATCTGTGCCAGAGCCACATCCACTAGTTCATATCTAGACATGGATTTATTTGTTCAGAAACCACTTACATAATATTTCAGAAAAATACAAGGATGTTTTCTTATATTTAAACTTTTATATAGGGTTATTCTGAAATATTGCATTGCCTAATATATATATATATATATATATATATATATATCAAAATAAATCTTTTGATTCCAACTATGGAATCCCTCCCATTAATTACATATCTTTTCATTATATTTTACCAATAGAGGATCTTTAAAGTCTCCCGTCTTGGAAATCAGGAACAATATACATGAAGTCAATATAAAATCTTCCTCTAATACACTCATAAAAATTCATCATATGTTCATATTAAGTACAATTACGACATCTCATAAAATGGAGACATACATTAAAGGAAAGGGTGAGCAGATGGCCCTGTAAGAAAAGCAAGGGTATTAGTTTACTTGTGGTATCAATAATAACGTGATGAAAAACATAAAGACATGAGCAATGGAAGTAGAGGAATATCATAATACAAAGAACTTGAATGGTAACTTTAATATGTGGGTAAAAAATTTAATTTTTAAATTCATGAACATATCAACAAGGATCATCTCCAAGGTGTCATAAATATTACCATGGTTATACACCATGGTATCGTAAAACTTGTCATCTCTAGAGAATAAATTCTTTAGCCACTACATTGGAGTGATATCAGGGAAAACCCTTAATATGTGTTTATTTTAATGTGAGACACATATATCATAATCATATATATATCATAAATAACCCAAGGAGAATAAGTGAAACGGGTTTCATGTAAAAGTCGTGATGTTTTTAAAAAGTGCTTAAAACAAGATCATTATAAAATTTATAACCCGTGGAATGGGAATAATGGTATTATGTATGTCAATTATAGAATAAAATATATCATTTTTATGTTCCTATGAATACCAATATAAATTAAAAAGTTTTGGATATTCACATAAATATAATAGGGTAATTTCATGAGAAAAAGATAGAGATATTTTGACACAAACATTCTGCAGCATAATGGCTATATAACATGGTTTTAGAAAATAATAAAAAGATAGGGTAAAGGGGTATACAATTCATAAATGATTCATAATAATGTATAGGTAGATAACTAAAATTAAACAAGTTCACGGTATAGAAATTTTAATGACATACCACATGAAAAAAACATGAATAAAAAAAGAAGATGCGATTATTTATGTAAATTCTGCAGCATAACGGTGACACTTAAAATTTAGAAAAATAAGTTGATGAGAGTGGAAAGGGTATCTCATAATTAGAAAATAAAATGGAAAGAAATAATGTCATAAAAGAATATCCACCAACATAATAAGATGTAAACTATAAGACATACCATAAATTAAGTGATGACTTAAAAGAGGAGGATGAAAAGTTCCCTTACCTTGAAGAGTAACTTCGAAACTTTGAAGGTTGAGATGTTGGGGGGATTGAGGGCACCATTAGAGGACTCCTTGGTTGGTTAAAAGACAAAATAATAATTTATTATGTATTTTTATTGAACGAAATGATGGAATTGTTTGGTATTTATTGAAAAATGAGGGAATATTTTATTAATTTCTAGAGGACACCTCAATGGTGGTATTTGCTAAAACATGGGATTTCCTATGGTATTGACCACTTGGGACACCTAATAAAATATATTACTATTATAAATTCATCTAGAATTATTACATCATCATTACATCATTAATTATGTCATTAATCACAACGAAACTCAAAACCCTATTTTTATTATTCACCGGAAAATAAAACTTTTTATAAAAATCTCCTAAATTCACCCTAACCTAATATTGATGCTTTGAATTCAAAAATTAACTCTATTTTATGAATATGATTTTATAATTATGAGGTATTTAATTTTTATGTAAAACACTATTTACCTAAAAAATAATAATACTTAACTAATAATTTCTGAAAAATTGATTTACTAATTCTATAATATCACATTACCAAACAAGATGCCTAAATTTTATTTATTATTTATTAATAGAGGTTACTATTCCATAGGTCTCATTTATATTAATAATGGTACTATTACTATTACTACTTTACAATTCACTAAGAAATTATGTTGGCCTTATTAGACTCTAAATTTATTAATGATCACAACTATAGGAGACTGTTTTTTGAAAATCATTTCACATTATTAATTATTTAATATATAAAAAAATATATCAAAATACCATTTTTTTAGAAACATCATCAATAATATGGAACTTCTTTAAATTCATCCTGTATTTATTTTGATATTTTCAATTCAAAAATTTAACATAATAAGAAATAACAAATTTATTTATAAAAAAAGTATTAAAAAATGTAACTAAGGTCTCATTAAAAATCACCTCAGGAAACATACATAAGATCTAAATGAAATATTTTCTATGGTGGTAGAATCTTGGGGCCTCTCATACAACATTGCCCAAGTGGTGATTTCTATCAATATGAACTTCTCCATTAGGTGATTTTGTTGAAGTTTCTCATGTTGAAGCTCTGCTTGGGCTTCATCCAGAGTAAAGCCTAATGACACAACCTCTTTCCAATGCTCTGGCAGTTGGGCATCGTACTGCCTGAGTCTACTATATTAGGCCATTGACTCATCTTTATGTATTAATTTACCATGATAAGTTATATTTATAAACAAAAATTATAATTATAAGAGTTTAGTTTCCAATGGTCATATTGACCAACAGTCATATAAAATTCAAAACCAATTGGTATTATTTTAATTATAATCACATCATTAATTAAAGGATATAGTTTGGTTGAATATAAAATAAAATAATACAAAAATACAAGAAACAAAAATTATTCAAATGTTTAGGTTGTTACATTATTGTGGTTTATGAACATACAATTATTGTATTATATGTATATAATACTGAAATTTAACGTTATTAACACATAAAATTTATGAATATTCTTTCGTGGGGTTTATGTTCCCAAAGATACCAAAGTGGTAAAACAGTTTTGTTTCATTTTTCCTTCTTTTTGATTCATGTTCTATTATTCACCAAACCTATTTTTCTAGGTGTATATATTTCTATATTACATGTTATATCATGAATATAATTTTTATTTTATTTTATTCTACATTTTCTCTTATTTTCATACATGTAGGGTATGATCCCAAGTTACCTTGTTAAAATAATTTATTGAGACAATCTCATATCATTTAAAGATTGTTTTTGTTTATGATTCTTTTTTTGAAATATTATGATCCATATCTGAGGAATATTCATTAATTTTATTCTCATCTAGGTATTCATGGTATTATCATGTATTGGTATCATATCATCGCCCTTAGGTTAATAAGATAGCTAAGAATGTGTTTTTAGGAAACCCAACTTTAACCTCTCTTCATTTGGAACTCTATGATTTCTAAAATGGGTTCTAATGAATATTGTACCATCGTCCTATAATGATTTAAATAAAATTTACCCTCTATTTATTTAACCAATCTATTAAAAATAAAATTCATGTCTATTTCCAAACAAGCATGTTTTTAAACTTTTTACAATGAAAAAGAAATGTTATTTTTACCTATTACGACATGTATGGACTCACCCATCATCATTACATTGAAGATTCCTTTTCATTTTTAAATGGATAATATTTTAGAAAAATGTTTATAAAATTAATTTTCAAGGAAAATGAATTCCGAAATTATTTCAAGTATTCTTTATAAGTTTTCTAGTTATTTTCTATTATAATTATTTTTAAATGGTTTTATGTTTTAAAAACTCATTTTAGAAGAAAAACTGATATTTTACTGAATAAATGTTTCAAAATTATTTTCCATCTATCATGAAATCTATAGATGTTACTCATTCTCTTATAAGAAATGATATAACTGTTCCATTTATACCCTTTCTATGAATGAGTTATGCTTAATATCGTGGTCTTTATGAAACCTGTTTATCTTCAGATGTTATATGTTTATGAAATTCATTTCCCTATCATGGGTAATGATTTCATAATTTAATTATGAAACCTATATCATTTCACTTGTTATGATGTGATGAAATGATAATGAATCCAATTTAATTTCATGGTTTATTATATGATGTTTATAAAACTTATCTCTTTTTATAGGTCATGAAATGATGACTGTTTTAATTATCTTATGGAATATGATTGAAGTATTTTATTTTGATATGAGTGGGACCTATATCTCCCTCAAATGAATTGGGAAATTATGGATGAATCATGAGTATAAATGTTATGTGTGTATCTGATTACATGTTCCAAATATTATGTATGAACCTTGATTAATTTCCATAAGTGTATGCATGAACTTGATTACATGTTTATAATGGTTTTAGTGAACCTGATTGCATATTGACAGTGTTATGAATGGGCATGTTATCATGTCAATAAGATTATACGTGAACTTGATTACATTTTCACAATGTTATGACTGGACCTGGATACAGTCCATATGTTTATGTATGGACTTGATTACATGTTGACAATGTGATGAGTGAACCTGGTAACATGTTCATAGTGTTATGAATGGACCTGGTATCACATACAAAAGGTTATTCATGAATCTAATAAAATTATTACAATGTTATTCATGGACCTGTTTTCGTGTCTATAAGTTTATGTGTGAACCTTATTACAGGTTCACAATGTTATGAGTGAACCAAATTACATGTTGACAATGTTATGCATAGAACTAGTTTCAATTCCAAAAATGATATGCATGAATCTGATTACATCTTCACAATATTATCTATGGACCTTGTTTCATGTCCATAAGTTTTTTGGGGGCCTAATTTCTTGTTCATAAACTAATGAGTGAACCTGTCTCTACATATACATGTTCAAAATGTTATAAACGAAGGTGAATGCCAAAGATTCCATATCTTATTTTTATGTTATTATTTCATGAATAATTATCTTAATTATATTATGGTATATGTATTATAAACATCCAATATTTATTAGGATCTATAATATGTAGGGTATGATCTTTAAATATCATGCTCAAGTTCCAAACACTTATTGATCATGTTATGATTACACAATTCCTTTATTTACATTTACTAATAATCTAAGCCCACCACATTCATATGTTTCCTTTATATAGGTTTTGATGAATTATTTTAGGTAGAATTACTAAATGTGTAGATATTTATAAGATATGTTGAAGATATTTCACCAAGATATAAGTTTTTAATGGAATGTTTCCAATGGCACTAAACAATCATGGTCCTCGAGAATGTAATTTTGCAACATACTAAATATTAAATGTCCATCCTTCATTGTTATATGAACTACATTGTATCCCACTATGATCATAATAAATATCACCCTTATGATACATATCTACAAAATAATTTTTTCTAGGACATAGATAAAGTAAACATAAGAAATCATGAGCTCATATTTTTAGTAAGGATAAAAAGGGGGATATTTAATCATAACATGAGAATATGGGAATAAGAACATGAGAATAAAATTTTAAAACCATACCTTATATATCAAAGTCCCTAATACTCAGTAATGAAATAAATATTGTTAGTCAATAACGCATGAATCCTAAGGGAATTAATGAAAATTAGCCATAAGATCATAGAATTGGTATATGATATAGAATAATGGTATAATAAAAAATAGAGAAAATCATTTCACATAGTACTTAAAGGCTCATTTCAAGACTATAATAGTGTATTGGGGTCAAACCCAAAACCATACTACTAGTCATGGTTCGATCCTGAGAATATCATAATAGATAATTTCCCTTACTAAATCAGTTTCACTTCCCATTCCAATCATGTTTATCTCACGAGTTATCAATCTTTACCAAATGCATTTAAGGTAGATGTAGGTACCTCATATCAGATAATTAAAATAATATATTTTTATTCCGAAAGATCATAAAAAACTCATCAAATAAATACCCATGAGAATAATTCAGTTTCATAAACATTTCAATATAACAAAACTAATGGAAAAGTAATAGGTTTCAAAATCTTTTCATCACTTCCTCGAAGCACAATGCATGAAAAAAGGTGGTAGTCTTCCATACACCTAATTGATGATTTATTATCCCAATTTATGAAATGGGAGAAGACATAGGCCACTACCTTAAAATAAAAAAAATCTGTATATTTTAGATAATTAGGATATTATATCATCATTTCTAAAAATAATTTACGGATATAGAGGAATAAATAATATAAAATTCTCGATTAGGGATGCTACCAATTATTTAGGCAACTTCTATTTGTTTTCACCAAAAGGATTCTAAGGTTTCACTTATGAAAAAAATAAGTCATATATGAATATTTTATATAAGGATGGGATTTGGGATGGTGTTTTTAAAAAAAAAGTGTTTTTAATGTGTAAAGAGTAGAGGATATGGGGTGGCCTTTTATATATGAGGTTAGTAACACACTTGTAATTTTTTAAAATAAATAAGTGTTACCACATTTTTCTTAAGCAAAAACGCTCCAAAATGGACCATTATCAAGGCATAGACATTATAATGTCTTAATATGGCCATATAATGGGCTATGAAAAAGTTTTAGGATAATTATGACTTATATAATTTGATATTAACCCCTCTGGAAAATATTTTTAACTTAACAAAAATAAATAAGTATTACATTTTTTACTATTTAATATTAGGGAAAACAATTTTTAATATATTAGATAATATAAATTATTCTGATTCCAAATATGGACACATTTTTCATAATTAAAACATATATTTTAATTTTTTTAATTTAATATTAATCCTTTAGATGTGTTGAGAATCTAGTTTTCCAAAGTAGAAATTTTTAATTGTTTAAAAAATTATTTATATAAAAGTATAATATGAAAATTCTACCAATGAAAAAAATGGTTTATTTATAGAAATAATTATACATTTAGTTGAATTTTAAAAGAAATTCAACATATAAATTCTTTAATTGAAAAGGTAGTTTTTATTAAAAATGAGTATTTTTTAGTATTCATCAAAAAAATAAACTTTTAATAAAATTCCCATAATTAAATCCTAATATAATTTCAAAATTTTGATTTAAAAAATTATTATTATATTTATCATTATAATCCTATAAAATTATTTTAAATTTATTTTATTATTATTCACAAACAATCATTTATGTGATGAAATATAATTTTCAAAACAAATAATTACATTACAAAAAAAAATTACCAAAAAATATAGTATTTTTTTATTAATATGTAGTAATTATATAAAAAAATTCAACATAATATTCAAATCATGGTTATTACTATTAATTCATACATGTTTAATGGAATTTTAAAAATGTTTTTATTCAAATATTTTTCATGGTTCTCTAAAACTCAGGTTTTCATGTAATTCAAGCAATCGATACAATTTAATTTATCTGAAAAATATAATTCATAAAAACTCATGATGTTAAAATAAGTGAATTTTAGAAAAATAAAGCAGAAAATGATCATATGAATCATAAAATAGTGGATTGGGAATCACAACTAGTTTCCCATAGTGGGTCAGGATTTACATGCATGTTTTCCTTTGTGTATTTGGATTCACCCATATTATTTACTTGTTGGATCAAGATTGGATCACATTTTTTCACTAAAGTATTGATAAAGAAAATATTTTTACTATTATATATTGATATATAATGACTTTAACAATGAATTTAAATTCTATATATGGACCATTCATGACATAAGAAAAAATACTCATGTCTAACATAAAGTATCAATCACTCAATTTATCATGAAATCTCGTGGGAGAAAATGGGTTTCATTCATGACCTCATAAATAAAATATGATTTATTTTTCAAAATTTCAAATTGAATAAATTAAATTGACCTCATGAATGTAAACTATTTATTCCAACTGACTAATCACCAAAAGGTATTTTATAAGAATATTGAACGATGGATTCATGGAAATTAAATTTCAACAAATTAAATCTTTTAAAGATAAAGAAGAAGTGTAGTGAAATCAGAAAATATATTTTGAAGATAATTTTATTTATAGAATTAAAAATAAATTTATTGTAACATTGAAAATTCATTTATATAAATTTAACATTTTGTAAATAGGAAAGAATGAATTTAAAAATCAATATTTGTAATGAAGAATCAATAAAGAAGAAATAAAACGTCATAGAGGTTTCAAAATGGAAAATTGAAAGCATTTGGAAAAGTTTTTTATTTTGAAAAACAATATTCAATAAATATTCCATTAAAAATATATAATTTTTTAAAAATAGAAATTGTACTCTTTTTGAAAACATTTACTTATGAAAAAAAATAGCAATGCATTGAAAAATATGAAAAAGTTTTATGAAGGTGTACTGAAAACGTTTATAAAACATTGTATTTTGGAAAGTATTATTCAATAATTAATAATTATAAATATATAAATGTTAATGAAAGTTAAATAAAAATTATTTTTAAATGAATAAATTTTAAAAATATTTTTTATTAAAGAATCCTATAAAATGATATAAATGTTTCAAAATAAGGAATTGAATTATTTTTTGAAATATATTATATTTCAAAATGATTCTAACAATATTAAGAATTTCAAAAGACATAAATGTTTAAAAATTTAATTCAAAATATTATGAGAACACATTATTTGGAGAGATAAAGTAATATGATATATCCTTTTACAGAAATAAATCATATTTAATGAAATATGGGGTGGTAGATAATAAATTCAATTTTGTAGTGAATGAAATACTTTTTTATTATTATATTGGAATATAAATGTTTAAGAAAACACATCATAAAATGGGTACTTGATTTTGATTCTAAAAAATAATAAATCTAATTATGAGTATCATAATAAATAATCCACATTTATATCCCAGAAATATTGTTGAACTTTTGTGGGATAGAAAAATATGGAAAGAGAGGAGAATATATCATTAAGGATGATGAGAATTATTCATAATAGTGATATATTTCTTGATAAATAAAATAAATAGGGTAGAATAATTTTATTTTAATTTATTTTTATAACCTGTATGAGGATAAATTATAATGAAATATAATTTTTGTATGGAAGAAATAAATCAAGTATGAAAGATGTTCAACAAGAATCATTTTAATTTAGTGAAGGGAGTTGACTTAAAATAATTTCTTTATACTATGGAATAACATTGTATTGTTTATGTTCTTATTAATCATTATTAAAATTATAATTTATCACCCTAATAAATAATAAATATGAGTACTATGGTTCTATTATGAATATATTTGAACTGAACAGCATTATAATCATCCATTAATTATGTTATGTACTTGTTTTTGTTGGTTTAACCGCCTACTTGAATAATTCAACGAATTCAGGTCATGAATGACTATAATAATGTTAATTATGATAAATATGATATAAATAAAAAAATTAAGATTTTATTTTTTTATTTTGATGGTAAAATTAATTTTAAACTCATTATTTAAGATATTACTATTCCTTTGTTAAAACTCACTAAACATGTCTGTCACCAATTTCACCAACAAAAAACATGTCCAAACTTTTCATAGAATGAAATTGTAACCTAATAAATAGTTATAAATAAGAATTTATAGTAAATTTTATGAAATTATAATTAATATATATGGGTGATTAATTCATAACAATGTTTAATTTAAAAAACTATGTCAAAATGATCTTGATTACCCACACATGATATTGTAAATAGATAGATAAATAATTAATATATATATAATAATAATAATTTTAAACTATGTTTATAAAATTTTACATTCATGACAAAGGTTTTTGAATATTATATTATTATAGTTATATTTTTTAATATATGTTAGAGTGGTTTCGATTAAGTTGAAAAATGTGTTAAGTGTTTCTTGTCTCAACCTTTCACCCACTAAGATATATATCTAATTATACATCATGTTTTCTTTTTAAAAACTAATATTCCTCCCCATTAATTTTTTTAATCATTATTTCATTATATTTCATGATATTAACAATTTTATTCCATTTTACCTCTCATGGGGTTTGACTAGAATGTTTCTAAGATTGTGATGGGCTCTTTGTCTCCAATTTTAAATTCATGAGGCATGTTTAATATTACACAACCTTATTTATTTTATATTATGTATTCACTACCCAAATAAGTTTTAAATAATGAAATATATACCATTTTAATGACATTTTAATATAAATTTCATGATTTTCCTCTCAATTACATTTGATTCTTAAATTACCCATATTGTGAGGGTTCCATCACGAGTCTCATTTTCAAATAGTGATTTATTTTGAATGATATTTTAGATAAGAACTTTTTTTACTTTTCACTCTAAAACCCATATAAATTTATTCTTCTAAGTTCATTTTCTTGGATATATTTATCTTATACCAATTTCATTCCCCCAAAAATATCTCATTATTTACATATAGTAAGGAAACAAACACTACATTTTATTTTATGTTCGGAATCATTCTTTTCATTGTCCATATTCACCAAATTCATTACCAAATATCCATACCTATACATAAATAATTATTTAGGGTTCTTTTGTACTAAATTATCTTTATTAAACGTTTTAATTATTATTTTAACATTACATTTATTGTTTTATTTCATAAAATAGCAAAAGGAAGTTATTTTTAACATTTTCTCGGTATACACACCTTCCCACTACATTTTTCATATGAATGAAACAATTTCTCTAGACTTTCATGGTTTTTAAAATACATTTTTTGCACCTAGTTTTATAAAATATTAAATTTATTATTATTTAAAAGTATCATGGATATTTCATATTTCTAAATTGATTTTTCTAAAACTCTGGAAACCTATTTTCATTATATGTCATTTTATTTTTACATAACTTTTCCTTTATTGATGGAATTATTTTAATTTGACTATCCAACAAATATATTTGGATACCGTAGGTAAGGTTATTTTCAATCAATAATTTGACCCATCATTACCTTTTTCTTTCCTAACCACCCACTATTAATAGGGATAAAATTTCGTCTAATTCCTTTTATTTCTGAAAAATCAATATTTCTTTAATTTGGTTCTAATTTGTTCCCCTAGATTCAATAATTAAAATGATTTGGGAAATTATTAACTTAACCTTATTCCATTTTCTTATATTGTGTATATACCATATTCATTATCTTAATTTAATTGTATTTACTAAGAATGTTACTAAATTTATTTGGATACCGATTTATTTTCTGTTGTATTATCATGTTGGGGATTTCCTTATGTGAATCCATTTCTAGTGGAAAAGAAAACCATTTTATTAAATGAGTAATTATTTATGTGACTAATGAAAACCCTTTTTTCAATTATTTTATTATGATGTGTTTAATGATTCTCATTTTTCAATGGGTACATTGTGATATGATGAATCGTTGATTTTTTATGGAACTAGTTAGTATGGAAGAGTGAAGGGTGGGGTCCTATATTCCCCCATAATTCATTCAATAGAACGTTTTATGCTATAAAATAAATAATTTTTTAGTATATTTAAGTTGTTTATAAGTATGGTTACATATGGTGTGGATCATGAAAATAATATACCTTATACTAATATTTGGGACATATTTTAATGATAAATTATATTCTTATCTTATGATCTCATGGTGTAGAACATCAAAGTAAAATTATTTATACCTATGTTTGTGAGAACTAATTTATATTGTTTGTATGCTTATGTTATTATCTATTGGATCATGTGTGGTGGATCATGATTCTACACTATTTATTAGTTTCTTACAGTATGTGACATCTTAAACCATATATTATTATCAATGATTTTTTAGGATATGATTTTATTAAGTATCATAATTGTACCCATATAATAATCTTATGCTCTCTTCTAATCATTGATTTATTTTACTTATTTTTTCCCTTATAGAAAATTTTTTATCACAATTTATAATGCTTCAATTTCCCTACATTTTAGGAAATGTAATTCACAAGATGTGTATAGAAGTGTATCTTGTGTGGTGGATTTTTAAGAGGTCTTTATGACTTTTTACAAATTAAATAGATTTTTATATGGTGATAAAACTGTCCATTTTATTTAAATAACACATGTTATACTGTTTAAATATTTTCAAAATTCTCTAAAAATATATACTAAAAATGGTACTTGGAATGTAAATGTTAAATTATGTTGGAATATTCTAATAATTAAATATGTTTAAAAAATTATAATATAAAATTTATGACTAGGATAAAAATTTCTAGATGAATTAAAATATTTAATTATAATATGTTTTAAATTTTGAATCTAGATTTGGTATAAAATTTTAAGGATTGGAACATCTAAAAAGACCCAATTTGGATATGGGTTGAAATACTAATCATATATTAGGAGTATCCAAGAGGTATGAGACTCAGATTACATGTTTCATAAATTATAAAATTAGATGAATTGTTTGATCATAGTTAGTGGTAAACATTCACACCCACTCAATAGCTTTAAATTCATGGGTATATTATTTGTTTATATTTGCATGTGGCCTCGTAAAAACATGTGTGTGTTAGTAATAAGGTCCAAACATGTCACATGGTAGGAACATGCTCCGTGTAACTATGCACCAAAATAGTGAATAATGGCTATCTATTGGAATAGGGGATCTCACGGTTGGTGCACTGGTTGGCCAACCATGTGGATAAATCATGAGACTAATTAAAAAGGTTTAATTTACCATCCCCAACCACTAAAAATTTTATGGGGTTATCTCCCATTCTATTTTTCCACTCCCCATGAATGGATAACCCTCCAACCTCCCTTTGGCTCCTATCCGCCAATGATTTGGTTGTGTATTGAGGATTTTCTTCCATGTTTTTTTTGTGTTCCGTCAATTTTGATAATATCCTTGGACCTTCCCCTCCTTATTTCCTATTTTTTTGTATCTATGTTTAGAGATTTAATTTTTATTCCATTAAAGGATGGTTTAATTAGTCAGTAAATATGAGGATTTAATTCTAATTAGGATTAGGGCATCACAAGATGCTATATATACCTGGTTACTTGAGGATTCACCATGGTCTATCATAATTTTGGATTCTATTATTTTTTTTATATTAAATTATATTTTTTATTGATTTTATGGGGATTTAACATGACATTGGGGTGGGGAAGTGAGATAGGACCCCTCAGTGTTGTTGTATATGTTTTCAGTGTGAGGATGATGTTTAGTGATAATTAGGGTGCTATGAATTTTTTGTATAAATTTATTAATTAATTATACATTTTTCAAATGAATGATTACTAATTTATTTGTCTTATATTGGTTCTTGTTATCTTGGTATGTGACTTGTCGATATGAGGGGGACCATGGTGAACCTTGGAAGAGATTTTTTTATTGGAAATAAAATTAGATTGTTCTTAAAATGTAGGTGGTCATACAAAATTTACTTATTTATTTGTACTTGTTTTTTTTCATGCAACACCTTGCATCACCAATTTGAGAGAGACACATTTTTTATTAATTTAGTTTTTAAATTTAAAAAAAATACAATTAATATAATTTTAATAAATGAATTAGATACAAGGGTCATGAACAAACCATATTAATTAGACGGACACCTCGGATAATGAAGATCAAGGTCAGGGATATTGAAACACTTGGTGGCCTCCATAACTATTAATAGGTGAGGTTGGACCAACTAAGATGGTTTTCCCATATATGGCACCAAGACACCTCTGATTTGGATTAAAATACATACGTTGAGATTACTAAAAGTGTAAACCATAATGGATCTCCTTTTTCATTCAAGACGTTCAGGATTTCTGAGATGGGGATGAGACGAGCGATCCTCTTCTATTTGATATGACCAAGTATAGGTTGATAGATAAAGGGTTAACATGTAATGGGATGGGTGATAATAATAACTAGGAGTTACCGTTTTTATGGATATAGTTCATGTGTTATCCTTTTACATCTTTTTATGAGGTGATACTTTGTAGTTGGATCGTATGTGCTTCCTAGTTGGTAATGTTGGGGGATATAGTGCCTGTGTGTATCGAGAGTTGACCATAAATTTTAATTAACATTTCAGAACCATACGAGTGAGACTATACTATATTGAGGATTCTAAAACCCAGTGGGTTCCCCATTGATAGATTGACACTGAGTTGGTGTATGTGAGATTGTACCATATGTCACAGTGGGATGCACATGAGACTTGTGAGCACGATGGGATATGAATTGATATGATTAACAATGTTGTTTGGCCAGACCTTGTATTCTGTTACTAATAAGATATTCCATAGTGGAAGATATTATAAGTCTAGACTTCCATTGTTATGGGGTCATGTAAAGCTAGGCTTCCATGAGTGGTAGTTAGGTATATGGTTTGGATTCCTTGATCGAAGTAGGTTTGTTTTGTATACCTTGTTTTGGAAGATGGGTATGGATGGATGTTACCATGGATATGTGTCTCGGTGATTGTCATTTCCATATAGATTGAGCCTAGTTATAAATTCTCTATAGATTTGGGGCTCATAATTTTGGAGGGGATTATATGGATTTGGTTCCAATATTATTTGATCTAGAAATTATTTTTCACCCATGATAGGGATTTCATAGGTCACATCCCCATATTCGAGTAGATATAGTGGGTGAAACCACGGATTTAGAGATCATGATAATGTTATGTAGCCCTCATCCGTAGAGTCATGAGGACATGATAAGGATTACCTTTTATTAGGACCCAAGATGAGTGCACAACCATGGGATGGCTCCTTGGAGTTGTGTGGTCTAGTTAGGGATGTCATGGATTTGAAGACTACTTATTACATGGGATTTGTGATCATAATGATATGCTCAGAGTCACCCACTATTGGAAGAAGTGGTTGTTGTCTACTGGGGTCACAGAACTATGGTTCGACATGAATTTTATTTATTTTTTAGTTTTCTTAATTTTCATCTATGCACATCATATGAAAATAGCTTTGAATATACCAGTTAGTTTGGTATTGTGTTATTAATCTCATATAGTGGTTTTCCCACTTTCTACTCAAGTTACCATTGCAAATGGATATCGAGAAGAAGACCACTTGGTTACGGGAAGATGTTGGGTTGAGGTCTTGTACAAATTGAGGGGGATGGATCAAAAAATACCTAGATCTTGTGATTAGTTATGTATTAGAGGTCTCATAGACACATAGCATTTTATTTTCCTTTTATTCTTATATATATATGTGACCAACCTAGTTGGTGGACTTTCATATGTCTGTCATGGATATTAAGACCTTACCTTTTTTCATTTGTTATCATATTTTATTATTTTCCTTATTTTTTATTTATCTTAATTTTTTATGATTAGTTATTTTACCTTTTATTACACATTTTAATGTTGGGTTATTGTGTCCCCCTTTTGACACCATAGAATTGCGCTACTAGTTGGAAGCTTCTAGTCTAAGGGGAGCAGTTACTGGGGTCTCATTTCAAACTGGTATGACTATTGTTAATAGTGTGATCTAGGAAGAGATGTAATGAAGTGGTGTCAAAGATATTTTATTTTTTTCTTCCAATTAAATGTTTCAGTATAAAATAAAATTTTTAATGTGTTGAAGCATATGATAGATATCGGGTGAGTGTGTTGAGAACACATAATGTGGATGTAATTCTACGTTATCATAGATATAAGAATGATATTCATGATCTGAGTTGTTATGGTCTTATTTGATTTTAGCTTCAAGAAATGTAAATGTAGTTTGGATTCAATTATTTATTATGGATCTATAGATATTTTATAACATGAATAGGCCAATATTTTGGATTTTTACTATTGTTCTTTAGAGTCAATATGAATACCATGAATCATATTATGCATATAGGATCCACATATTGTAGTCTTTATAGTGTGTGTTTTCCCTGATGAATAATGTTCAGTTTTTTGAACTACTAAAAAATTATCATAAATTGTTTTTCCAATAAATGCACTTAGTGGAATTTTACTCAATTAGGACATGTTTTAGAAGATTTTTCTTTTTTATGTATGGTAATGTAGATCAATAGTGATACACCTACTGATTAGGATATTTATTCATTCTTCATACACTAGACGTTATGTATCCCTTATTGGTTAGTTTGGATACGTGATGTCTAAGTGATGGACCCCTTTTTAGTCATTAGTGATTATATTTTGTAATTTAATGTTATTTTAACAACTTATACATTATTTTTCTATATAACATGGAATAGAAATCTACTAAATAAAAACATTAGTCTGTGTCTCTATTGGAATAGATCATCTAGGATGAATTTATTGGTTATAAAAAGATTTGACTAGTGAGTAATGATCCTATATGTATAATTTTTATTTCTTGATTATTATAAAGGATAGTTTATCTAGTAATGAGTTGTGGTTTTTTCATGTGATATTTTGGTTTGTGAGACATCTTGAGTGTTTATTGCACATGTAGATGTTGTGGTTTGAGAAATGGGCGTGGATGAAACCGTTAGAATATGATAATCTATGAGTTGGGGAAATGGGATATTTGGTCGGACCTAGTAATCTTGATGTGAGAAATGACATATTCGGGAGAGGAGGGAGAACTTGAGACCCTTATTTCTGACCCAAACATTAATGTGTATATTGTTCGATATGTAGATTTACATAGAGATGAATGAGTGATAGGTTAGACTAGGTTTGATTCTTGTTTATATATAGAAGAATAGTTATGTGATTTAGGATAAGAGTCAGATTATTTAGAGGTTCTCATTATTATTGGGGTTTTGAACACCTAGGGTTTTAGTGACTTGGGTATCAAAGTTCAGTTTTGATGGGAAGTATTGTGTGAGTTCATAACCCTTTTGACTAGTAGGTGTTTTTTAGGGGGTAAGACTATGGTAACATCTGGACCTATGCATTTTTATATTATTTTAGTCATGTAGTTAGTGAACATGAAGGCCCTCATGACTACTGTAGTGTAACACCCCAAGATATTGTGATTTTTTTTGAATTAGTTTATATTTTTTATATTATTATTTTCACATGACACTAGAAATAGTTCACACAAACACACACACACACATATATATATATTAAAATAATTAATTTAAACATTCTTTTCATACAAAATAGGCTGGTATTGTGCTACACATAGTACCGGATTGGCTTGCACTACACGAAACGCTGACATGGCATATGATTCACGCAACACCAATGTTTCCTATGAAACAAAATTTTATTGTCAAAATTATTTATTCGAGATTATTATTAACTAGACGTTAAACTTAGTAATATAAATAGTAATAAAAATTTCAAATATTTCTTGTAATATTTTTATATAAACCATATTCATAAAGAAAGATATAATATTCTTTAAAAATACTTATATGTTTAAAAATACTATTTACTCAAATGAATTGCACTTCACATCCTTCTCTGAAAATCAATAAAATGTTTTTTTTAAATATAGAAATTTAATTTGATAAAATAAAAATTAATTTTTCAGAATTATGAAATTATCTTAGGGTGTTTTTTGAGATTTTTTTGAGAAGCATCATTTTTTGTGGAATAGTAAAAAATAAATCTTTTTTGAGAAAAAGTGTATTTTCATTTAAAAAATTATTATTGTTAATTTATATTTTGAATTTAATTCAATGTCACATTAGATATGTTCTACGTATATTAATACAATTTAGGTTATTATACTAAATTTCACTTTGAAATTTACTATAAAAACTTAATAATGTTCTCAATGTTTTACATTAAAAACAGACTTTACTTCCATGTAAATGGGATTAACATTAATTTTAATATTATTTAATTTTAAATTAAATTAAAAAAATGATAAAAATCATTATAATCACTAGATTTTTTAGATTATGATAACATCAAAATAATTTTTTTCCAAATATATTATAAAAAGGGAATAAAATTATATACAATAATTAAGGTCAAATTGAGCTTAATTAGCGGTTAAACCTAAATATTAAAATCCAAAATGACCTAAACACTTTTCCAAAACCCATTGTATTAAAAAATTTCTCCCAAAAACCATTTATTCATAATTTCAGTCGATTTTTATGACTTTTGTTTTGTAATAATATGTGTACACCTATCTTGTTTTCAAAAATATCAAGTGAGTTTTTTTCCTTCCCTATAAAAGGCCACAACCACTCCCTCCTCCTAAAACATTCCATTCCCACTGTCTCACCAAAAATCATCTCAAATAATCTCCCAAAATCACGTATATACTTCTGGAATCATGCATTTTTGAAGATTGTATTCCAAAGAATCATTTTGGCACAAACCAAAAGGAGTTTCCTAATTAAGAGGTTAAATCTTCTTTTAAGATCTATAGTTTCATTTCTATTATACACCCCATAAAATATTTTATTTCCAATTATTATATAAAAAATTATACTAAATATACTATGATGTTTTTATGTAAATAGTTCAACCTAAAATTACACACATCTCTATTTAATGGGTAACGAACATAATTTTTCTCAATATGATGAAGAAATACCTCCCAAAACGATGATTGTTCATTTTTTTCATTTCAATTTATCATGGAATCCATTATTACCGACACATTGTGCATATATGTCAAATAATATATTAATTATGTATTTTATGTTCTTTATTACTTTTAAAACACAAATCTTACTATCCATTTTATCTGAATGGGATAATTTCATTTGAGGAAGTGTGGACTACCGCCACCTCAATGTGATGTTATTCATTCGCACACTACATGGAAAGTATGTTGGATGGTTCTTATTAAGTTAAATGATATAAATAACTTTATAATGATATTATATTTTTATTATAGTCATATGAACATATATGTCATTTTTTTATCAATATGAAAATTTAAACAGAAACAACATTCATGCGTATGTACGGCTTACCGTCTCCATGAACGATATATTCCATTTAAAACATATTTATTATATAAATTATTTTAATATAAAAATAATAGTTATACATTATATTTATATCATTATTTACATTTTTTAAATCATTATTTAAATATAAGGACCAATGATTAAACAAATTGAGACGCATGTGAAGAATAAAGAGAATATTACCCGAACTGAAACCTTAACATAGCATCGTTAACAAGTGGAATATATATGGGAATAATAAACCCATATTTTGTATTATATATAATAATTTTATTCTATAAAATATGTATAATAATATTAAATTTATAATAAAGGATTATTGAATGAGTATGATGAGAGTCAAGACACTGGGTAAGTGGATTTCATCTTACACTATATTCCCATGAGATGCATTCCATATTCACCACTCATTACTTTTGTGTGGTGTATGTACTGAACTAGATAATATTATATGAATATTATACTTAAATATAGATGTATTAACACATCCATTTATCTAATTTTCATTCATCGGGTTTATCTTTCAAAAGTTATCAAATCGGTTAAAAATTTTCTAAATTTTCTTTCACTATAACTCATTTTTAATTATGAATCTAAACTCTATTTCTAGGTGTATATACTTTAATTTTACATATTATATAATGAATCACCATATTTTAATTATATTTTATTATTTATGTAATTTCATTTTCTTACATGGGTAGTATGATACCATGTTACTTAGTTATAAATGATTATTGAGAGAATCTCCTTGCTTTTCGAGATTCATTACATTCATACATCCTTTGATTAATTATTATGTACCATATCTCTAAATATTCATGAATTTTAGTATCTTATGTTTATTCTTTATGTTTTTATGTATTGATACCATTTTGTACTCTTTGGTACATAATATATTTAAGAATGTGTTTTTAATAAAGATTGATTATACCCTCTCTTTACTCACAAATATGTGTTCCTTCATAACCATGTTATCTAAAAAGGGTTTCCAAAAATATTATACTAATATCATATAATCTTTAAAATAAACATTTACAATTTTTTATTTTACCAATGTTTTCAAACTAATATTATTGCTCCATTTTGAATGAAGTAATTTTCTATCCATTATAACATGGAAAAATGAATTTTTTTACCTCGTACGACATTTATAGATTTATTTCTTTTCAATCCTTCACATATTTATTTTCATGTTTATTTTTTAATTTTTATGATTTTTTTAAAATGTTATTTTCAATTAAAATGGTTTTAAAAACGTTTTCATGCATCCTTTATAAATTTTTACAGAAAATATCATTAAAAATGTTGTCCGGATTTTTTTTAGTTTTTAATTTATTTTCAAGTAAAATGACTTTCAAAGCGTTTTCAACTGTTATTTTTTATTTTACAATTTATTTTCAAATAAATATATTTTCAAAAAAAATTGATGCTTTATTTATAAGTTTTCAATTAACTCTCAATGAAAATAGTTTTTAAAACGTTTTCAACCAGAACATATAATTTATCAATATACTTTTAAGGAAACAAATTTCTAAATTTTTTCATTCTTTTTTAGAAGTTTTCAATGTTTTCATGAAGAAATTTGTTTTTAAAATTATGTGATGATTATTTTAGATATTTTCAAGGGAAAATGTTTTCAAAATGATTTTAAGACTTCATTATAGGTTTTCAACGTATTTTCTAAAAAATTATATTTAAATTTTTTTATGTATTAAAAATCCTTTTTCGAAGAAAAAATGATATTTTCTTCAAGGGATTTTTCTGAAAGATGATTCAAAATTATTTTCCTTCTAAGAATACATCCATTAATGTTACTCATTATATTATATGAGATGGTGTAAAGGTTCCATCCATTTCCATTATATGTGTAACATCCTAGGTAAATTAATAAATAATGAATTTTCTATAATTATTCATATTTTTGAATTAAATATTAATTTTACATTAAAGAGGATTCTATGTTCGATGGTGTACATGATACACAACAATGAGTTTCGTTGAAATCTTACCTTGAACACTAATAATATAATATTGTTCTTTTAAATTGTAGTTAACACCCAACTGTTGTATTGATGGGCATGAATAGAACTAACTAAAATATGATTATACATGTTTTTTAAATTTTTTACATTTATCCAGTAAAATTTAGAGGCCTAAAATGTGAATGAATCTAATTTTAAACATAATTTCCCTTAAAAGGTTGATTTACCCGCCTTTTAATGGAGAACCCTCTTGTAATATAGTTTTGGTCACTTTTATATGTTATATTTGACCAAAAAAATTCTTCTTTAGAATCAGGAAACCAAAATTTACTTTGGGTAATTATTTCGTATTTGTTTGGTAAAATTCATTTTTTATGAATAATAGTGAAAAATACTGTATTTTAATTAAAAATTGTCATTGAATCAAATTTATTTATATGGTTATATTATCATTTTAATTGGTTTTAAAAGTGTAATTTATTATTTTTTTACCATTTAATCCAATTTTGTTCATTGAATTAATTTCACTTTGAAATTGAACATAAACAAGTATCAATCCTTCGATAGTTTTTGTTATTTAAAAACACGCTATTTGTTTTAATAACAAGAATTAATTTTAAATAAATTAATCCAAATTTTTTGTTTTGAATTTGAAAAAATAGACATCATTTTTTAATTTGGAAGATCAAATATACCTTAGGCTGAATTTTTGGTATTTTTCTAAAAAACTTCAATTTTTGATGAATAGTGAAACCACATGGTGGTAGTTAAAAACTGACATTTTGATTTAAATGAACTTTTTCCACTTCTGTGGATTGAATTTTGAAACTCATAGATACATGGTTGTTATTATTAAGTAAAATTTTGTTCAATAAGATGAAAATAATTTTTGGTGAATAGTAACTTTTGACTTTTACTTACCGCGGTTAAAGGAAAATAGGGTAATTTTAGGTAAAAATAACATCATAATAATACAAAATTACCTTAAAACATTTCCTAACCTTATTGGATGAGTCATGGCTGACCATGAAAATTTGTGGGTCGATTTTGGGACCCCATGGAGCCACATGGGAGTGATAACGACACTTTAGATTAATTAATTTAAAGTAAATACAAAAATGACAAAAACTAATATCTTTTAGTAAATTTCTTTTTTACATAGGGTTATATAAGTTATCATTTAGACTATAAATATTCTTCTAGAAATATAAAAATATTTCTTACATTATGGTATTTGTTTATAATTTTTAGACTTCATAAATTAAATTATTTATGAACCAATAATGATGCAGTATTTCGTTCATTAATAAATAATATAAATAAATAAGATTATAAATATTAAAACAATACCCAAAACCTGCCCAATTATTATTGGATGATTTTATTTCGACCATTAATCATCTTAAACTCGTCTTTAATTAGTTTTGGACCTTTAGAAACCGAATATCATTATATAATAAAATAATATTTTCAAACATTCCTAAAGAGCCCCTACCCCCCCCCCCCCCCTTTATAAAAATTCATCACTTCTAACTCATTTCTCACACCTCTCAATACCATTGGCTCATCAAAACCCTAACCAAATAATCTCTAAATATCCCTCTCCTCCTCCTAGAAGCCTCACCTTAGGCATAGGGAACTTCAAGAAGTCCTTTTGGTTCAATCCAAAGGGAGGTACCCAAACTAAAGGTAACGGTTTCTATTAACTTCTTTTCATTTATTTTACTTCTACAACTCCTGAACTCTTTTTATTCCTTTATTTTATAACAAAACCAGTATCCTAAAGATACTAGTATGGTTTTCCCAAAAGTATTCTAACTTCACTTACACACAACTCCATCTAATGGGTGAAAAACATATTATTTCTGGGAATGAAAAATTAACACCTCACGAAACAATGATTTTTCGATTATCTCATACTGCCTCTCGTGGTGGTCATTAAAATGACACTATATTTATATATGATATATATTATAATTATTTATCCCTTATTCTTATGTATTTTTCTTTTATATCATACCTTTATGGTTTACATTATAGTAAACGCGGTAATTTCATTTGAGGAAGTACGGACTACTGCCCCCTCAAAGTGATATGACTCGTTAATTACATATCTGGGATATATAAACAATCGAGGTAATGATATTATATATGAATTTATACTGAAATTATAATTTACCTATGTATCATTATGTTTTAATTACATTTAATTAAGAAATAGAAATGAAATTAGCGTTCATGCGTACGTACGGCTTACCGTCTCCATGAACGGTGAATTTCATTTCCTACATACAAATGTTATATACTATTATAAATACATGAATATAATGTATATATATGATATATGTGATATCTAAATCATGAATATCATTCCAGATATAATAAATGTTTGAACACATGAACAACTTGTAATTATAAGAAGACCATTTTTAACTCAAGTACCAAATATCGACAAAACGACAATTATTAACATAAATGATTACATAATGTTTATAACATGGTAATAAGTGATATAAAAGGAATAATAAACCAGAAAAAAGTTCTTAAGAAATTAGAAATTAACTTTAGTTTATTATTCAGGATATTAAAGAATGAACAGGTCCCGTCGGACACGAGGTAAGGGACTCTATCTCAATCTCCCTTCATTGAGGCATATTTTGTTTTAATAAAATATTTTCTTTTATACGTTGTATAAAAACCATGGAATTTTAATTTCATTCCAAGGTAATCATTTTCTATGAAGAATTTTACTAAATGAAAAAAAAGAATGTTTATTTTAATTTACGTGGTGATGACAACCTATCCATTGCCGTGAGTATTATTTGATCTTTGGGTTCCTTAACAAGTTGTAATTTTTTTTAAAGGAAAATTAATACCATATACTCCTTTATGTATTTTGGTATTGAAAATGATTTTATAATGGATTTTTTATGTCAATATATTTAAATTATATACTGTGATTTATATGTGGAAATGTTATCATTCCTTTATGTTTGTTTTATGTGTTAAGAATATGTTATAGTTCTTGGGCATTGTTTATGTAAACTAGTGGTTCTGTGATAATCCTAGGGTGGGAGAGCCCAAGATATCTCTCCAATAAATTGGGTAACATGATATAGGTAAACATGAATTTTTCTCCTAAGAGATTTAGAGAATATTTTGAGATGGGTATTTTAATGTAACTCCTTATATAGCTATGATAGCTGCAATGTAATTATGATATGAATTCCACAAGTTAACTTTTTGATTTATCTTTTCTATGTGTTATTCAAAAATCTTATGATTACATAAGGTACTTTAAAGCTCTTATGTAATGGTTGTAATGATGAACTAATGTTTTCATTCAATGTTTTATAACCCTTACTGAGCTTTTTATGGTCATTCTATGTTTTGAAATGTTTTTCACTGGATCTAAAGATGAATAAAGCCAATGATGGGATCAAGGAAATGTCATGTTGTCTAAAACATGGGACTAGAAATAACTCTTTTTTTAAGAGTTTTTATTTTATGAAAAAAAATGGAAACTGAGTAGAAGTGTCTACCTTGTAATTTTGGAGTTGTAATGTATTAGTTATGGTTAATTATCTAAAACTATAAACCTGAAATTATTCTTAATGTGAATTATTCATTTAATTCAAGATTATGTAATATTTAAGGTTGGGCCCTTATAGTTGGTACCAGTGATTGGTTTAGATAACATTAGGAGTTACGGTATTGGTAAATTTGTATCTATAAATTACATTATATTGAAATGATATAGCGTTTATAGATTACAATGTTGCTTTGCCTAACATAATTTTGTGTTCGGGATGGTTTTCCATAGAGGAAACAGGGTAGAAATGTTGGGACAACATCAAGAGGAATACTACCTTCCAAATCAGCAACCTGAGATGGTTGGAATTAATCAAGGATTATGATTGCACGATCCTTTACCATATAGGAAAAGAAAATAATGTGGCTGATACTTTGAGTCAAAAAAATCCATGCTTCATTGATCATACAATGTTTGGATTAATATCCTTTGGTTTCTTATTTGATAAACATAGGCATAGAAGTTTTTGGGGTAGAAAATTCTTCTATTTTCTTTCAGGTGTCAGTGAAATCATCTCTATTAGATATAATAATTAAAGCGCAGAAAAAAGAAAGTGAGTTTCAGAAAAATTTAGAGTTGGTTTAGAATGGTAAGTTACCTGAATATAACATTGATAATGATTGTGTATTGAGGTTTGGGAAAGTATTATGTGTGACTTGTGATTCATTGTTGAAGAAAGGGCTGTTATGCAAATCTTATAGTTATTCTTTTTCTGTTCATCCTGGGAGTACTAAGATTTATAGAGATCTTTGTGAGTATTTCTGGTGGGATGGAATGAAAAGAGATATTTCTGATTTTACTGTGAAGTGTTTGACATGTTAGTAGGTTAAAGTAGAGTGGCATTTACCGAAAGGGAAGCTTCAATATTTACTAATGCCATAGTGTAAATGGGAAAATATATCAATGGGCTTTGTTGTGGGATTACCGAAGACATCTTGAGTTAATAATGAAATTTAGGTTATTATTGATTGGTTGACTAAATCTGTTCATTTTCTTCCTATTCGAGATACATTGTCTCTAGATCAACATTCTCAGTTGTATGTTAAAGAGATAGTTAGGTTGTATGGAGTTCCCCTCTCCATTGTATCTGATCATGATACTAGATTTACTTCTAACTTTTGGAAAGGCCTTCAAATGTCGTTGGGTGATGAATTAAATTTTATTATAGCTTTTCATCCGCAATCAGATGGGATGTCAGAATGAATAATTCAGACCTGTTATGATATGTTACGTGCAGGTTCACTAGATTACTCGGGATGTTGGGACCAATATATTTATTTGGTTCAATTTTCATATAATAACAGCTTTCATTCTAGTATACAGATGGCTCCATTTGAGGCGTTATATGGAAAACGGTGTCGAACTCAATCTTTTTGGGATGAAGTAGGTGAAAGATAGTTGATGGGACCATAATTGGTAGAAGAGATGGCAGAAAGTTTTAGTTTATTCAGAAGCACATGAGAACTTCTTCAAATTAGGAAGAAATGTTATGCGGATAATCGGAGGAGGGATCTTTCTTTTGAGGTAGGTGATCATGTCTTTCTAAAAGTTTCTCCATTGAAAAATGTGGTGTGTTTTGGTAAGAAGGGAATGTTGAGTCCAACATTCATTAGACCTTATGAAATCTTTGATAAATATGGATTATTTATAGATAGAGTGGGTTTACCTCCAATATTGTCCCAGGTACACAATGTTTTTCATGTTTCCATGTTGAGAAAGTATATGCCAGATCCATCTTAGGTTTAAAGTCCAGAGGTAGTTCTGTTGGAAGATAATCTCTCTTATGAAGAATAACCTATCCATATTCTTTACCACAGAGATCAAGTGTGGCATAATAATATAATTCATCGGGTAATGGTTTTGTGGAAAAACCATATGGTTTAAGAGGCAATTTGGGTATCTGAAAATGATATGAGGGATAAATACCCCCATTTATTTGATAATTGATTAAAATTTTGAGGACTCAATTTCCAAAAGGGTAGAAGGATGTAACATCCTCGGTAAATAAATAAATAATTCATTTTCCATAATTATTAATATTTTTGAATTAAATATTAATTTTACTTTAAATGGTTTTCTATGTTTGATGGCGTACCTGATACTAAAAAACAGGTTTCTTTAAAATCTTACGTTTCACACAAATAATATAATATTAGTTTTTTAATTGGTAGTTAATTCTGGCCATTTTATAGAAAAGAATGAATATAACTAACTAAAATATGATTATACAAGTTTTTGAAATGTTTTTACATTTATTCAATAAAATTTTGATGCTTAAAATGTGAATGAATCTAATTTTAAGCATAATTTACCTTGAAATTTGATTTACCACCAGTTAATGGAGAAACCCCTTTAAATATAGTTTTGGTAACTTTTATATGTTCTATTTGACAAAATAAATTTTTTTTAGAATTGGGACATCCAAATTTACTTTGGGTAAATTTTGGGTATTTCTTTGATTAAATTTATTTTTTATGAATAGTGAAAAATATTGTATTTTATTTCAAATGTTCCTTGGAATATAATTTATTTATATGGTTAGATTATTTTTTTAATTGGTTTTAATGTGTAATTTTATTATGTTTTTACCATTTAATCCAATGTTGGTCATTGGATCTAATTTCACTTTGAAATTGGGCATCAACAAGTATCAATCATTTGAAAGTTATTATTTCTTAAAAACACGCTATTTGTTTTGATAATAGGGGTTAATTTTAAATTAATTAATCCAACTACAAATTTAAGAATTTGGTAAAATATAAAACATTTTTGAATTCATAATATCAAATATATATTAGGCTAAATTTTCGGTATTTTTTGAAAAACTTCAATTTTTGATGAATAGTGAAACCACTAGGTAGTAGTTAAAAACTGACATCTTCATTTAAATGAAATTTTATCACTTCTATGGATTGAATTTCCAAAATCCTATATACATGTTTTTTATTAGTATGTATACTGTGGTTATGTAAGATGAAAATATTTTTCAGTGAATATTAACTTTTGACTTTTATTTACCACGGTTAAAGATAAATAGGGTAATTCAAGGTAAAAAGAATGTCATAATAATAAACAATTACCTTAACACTTGTCCAAAACTTACTATATGAGTCATGGCCTACCATGTGCATCCTTGGGTCTATTTTGGGACCCCATGGAGCCACTTGGGAGTGATAAGGAAACTTTAGATTAATTAATTTAAAGTAATTAAAAAAATGACATAAACAAATATCTTTTAGTAAATTAATTTTTACACATGGTAATATAAGTTATATATTCAGCTATAAATATTGTTTGGAATGATAGATCTATTTAATACATTATAGTATTTTTTATAATTTTTATACCTCACATAAATTAAATTATCTATAACACAATAATGATGTAGTATTTACCTCATTAATAAATGATTTAAATATTTAAGATTATAAACATTAAAAAAATATCTAAAACCAGTCAAATTCGCATTGGATGATTTTATTTAGACCATTATTCATCTTATATTCTACTTTAATTAGTTTTTTACAATTATAAACTGAATATCATTTTATTATAAAATAATATTTTCACACTTTCCTAAAGAGCCTCTCCTCCCCCTTATAAAAATACCCCACATCTAACTTATTCCTCACACCTCTCAAGTACCTTGTCTTTTCCAAACCCAGCCAAAATAAGCTCTAAATATCCCTCTCACCCAGTTAGAATCCTTACTTTAGGCAGATGGCACATCAAGAAGCCCTTTTGGTTCAAACCAAAGGGAGTTACCCAAATTAAAGGTAACAGTTTCTCTTAACTTCTTTTATTTTATTTTACATCTACTAATAATAAACACTATTTATTCATTTCATTTAGAAAAAAACCAGTATCCTAAATATAGTAGGATTTTTTTATGGGAAGGATTTGAACATCACTTACACATACCTCAATCTAATGGGTGAAGAACATGCTATTTCTGTGAATGGAAAACTAATGCCTCACAAAACAATGATTGTTCGATTATCTCCAACCACCTCTCATGGTGGACATTAATGTGAAACAATATTTATATATGATCTATATTATGTTAATGTTTTCTTTATTCTTCTGTATTTTTCTTTTATAGCATATGTTTATGGTTTCCATTATGGGTAAACATGATAATTACATTTGGGGAAGTGCAGACTATCGCCCCCTCAAAGTGATATAACTCATTAATTCCATATGTGGGAAGTATAAAGGATGTAGTTAATGATATTATATATGATATTATACTATAATTATAACATAATTAGTTATAATTATGTTTTAATTCCATTAAAATAGGAAATATAAATGAAAGAAGTGTTCATGCATACGTACGGATTACTGTCTCCAAGAACAGTGCATTTCATTTCTTACCACCAAGTTTTATGTAATATTATAAATACATGTATATACTAGATATATATGACATATATGATATTATAATCATGAATATCATTCAATATATAATGAACTTTTGACCGCGTGAACAACTTTTACTTATAAGAAGACCATTTTCGACTCATGTACCAAATATCAAAAAAATGACCATTATTAACATAAATGATTACATAAGGTTTATAACATATTATTAAAAGATGTAAAAGGAATAATAAACTTGAAAAGGGTTCTTATTCAAGTATAAATTAACTTTAGTTTTTTATTCAGGATATTAAAGAACGAACAGGTCATGTCAGACACGAGTTAAGGGACTTCATCTCAATCTCCTTTCATTGAGTCATATTTTGTTGCAATACATGATTTTTTTTATACGCTGTATAAACACCATTGAATTTTCATTTAATTCAAAGGGAATATTTTTCTATGAAGTGTTTTACAAAATGACAAAAAAGAATATTTATTTTAGTGAACATGGTGACAACAACCTTTCCGGCGTCGTGAGTATTATTTTATTTTTGGCTTCCATAACTTGACGTAATGTATTTAAAAGGAAAATAAATACCATATACTCCTTTCTATATTTTGGTATTGAAAATGGTTTTTATAAAGGATTTTTTATGTCAATATATTTAAATGATATATTGGGATTGGATTGTGGAAATATTATCTTTATTATATGTTTATTTTATGTGTTAAGAATATGTTATGGTTCTTAGGCATTGTTTACGTATACGGGTGGTTCCATGATAAACATATAGTGGGTGAGCCCAAGATATCTCTCCAATGTATTGGGTAACGTGACAGAGGTAAACGTGAATATTTCCCCAAAGATATTTAAGAAACATACTATGATTGGTATTCCAACATAACTCCCTATGTAGCTATGATAGTTACAATGTAAGAATGATATGAATGCCACAAGTTACCTTTATGGTTTATGTTTTGTATGTGTTATTCATAAATCTTATAACTTCATGAGGTATGTTAATGAGCTTATGTTATGTATGAAATGATGAAGTAACATTTTCTTTCTTTGTTTTGTAACCCTTACAGTGCTTTTTATGCTCATCCCATGTTTTGAAATGTATTTCACAGGACCTAAAGATGAATAGGGTCAAGGATAGGAACCAGAAAAAGTCATGTTGTTTAAAACATGGGACCAGACATGACTCTTTTTTTAGACTTTTAATTTTATGAAAAATATATAAACTGAGTAGAAGTGTCTACCTTGTAATTTTTGATATGTAATGTAATAGTTATGGACCAATTCTCGAAAACACTAAACCTGATAAGTTACTCAATTTGAATTATTCATTTAATTAAAGATTATGAAATGTTTAAGGCCAAGTCCTAATAACATGAATGGGTTATAATTAATATGATGTTTTTTATGAAACATGTTTCTCTTCCAAAAGATTTATTTTTATGAAATCTTCTTCTCTTCAATGGGTAGTATTTTTATGAAATTTATTTTATTTCCATGGGTTATATGGTTTTTAAACCCAATTATTTTAATAGTAATATCATTGTGAAATTATTATGAAACCTACCTATTTTCCATAGGATATTACGTTATAAATTGTTATTGATACCAATTTTTTTATGGGATATGATGTTATTTTTATAGAACCAATATCTCATTATGGGATATGATGTGATGAATTTTTTGTGGCACATTAATTTATGATTTAATTAGGTGATGGATGAGAACTATATCTCTATCCAATGAATTTGGTAATAATAAATTTTTTATGAGCTTAAAGGGTACATGTGAGGACAACCCAACCAAAAAATAATTGGGTAAACAAGAGTGCATCCCATGGTGGAAACAAGAGGGTATATGGGAGGAAATCCCAATACCGAAACAAGAGGGTAAATGGGAGGAAATCCAAAGACTAAAACAAAAGGGTAAATGGGATGACATCTGAAGCCCCAAATAAGAGGGTACATAGGAGGACATAGTTATCCCAAAAAAGGGTACATGAGAGGGAACCCCAATCCCAATGTAGGTACAATGGTGAATATCACAAGGTGAACATTTTACAAAGGCCTTGGTAGGCAGCATTGACATTGGGGTTTTATATGCTTATGTGTTTTCCAAAATTCTATGTTTTAATCCTATGTTATTATTTCAAGGCATATGATCATTGTTTCCTTATGGTTCATGTATTATATAATTCTAATATTTATTATGATCTTTAATATGTAGGGTAATATCTATAAATTTTATGCTCATGTTCCATACCATTTTGTTCACATTATGCTTATAAATTTTCATTATTTACCCTTACTAAGAATCTGTGCTCAACCCTTTCTTATGTTTTCTTTTTATAGGTAATAAATAATTTTTTAGAAATAAGTAATAAAGGATTAGATCGTAATAGGAGATGTTTAAGATATTTCACCATTATAGAATATTTTTATTCAATGTTTCCAAAGACACATAACTATTATGGTCATCAGGCTTGTATTTTTGAAATATGAAAAATATCTATTTAATATTATGTAATATCCATGTATGTTAATCTTGGGTCTCTATAATTGGCCTCAAAGGAAAGGTTTATTAAAAAAATGGAAACCATCATGATAAAAAAAATATTTAGATTTCTAGGTATATTTGTAAGGATGTTACTAGGTATGTCTATATAGATATATTAAAGGGTGATTTAACGTTTAAGAAAATATCTTTGAATTTTACTAAAAGATAGAGTAAGTGGTTCCTTAGGAATTTATCCATTTATGGATAATACTAGTGGTTTTAGCTCTGGAATATATTTAAATTGGCGTAAAAACTCTAAAATAATGTTCTGAGGCTGACCCAGGGTAATATGGTACATGAAAATGGGACTTACTATACACCCAAGTTGAAACTCCCAGGGAATATTCCTTTGGAATACAAAACTCTTCATGAACCATCATGATGTATTTAGTTAAATGTTTTCTATTAATAACCGACAATAAACCAATGGTGTAATATATGATATAAGGTTTCATAACATAGACATCCAATATGTTAAATTTCATGATTATGTGGTACCTCTTTATGATAAATGTTTTTTAAGATGAACTTTTTGTTTTAGCTAGTGGATAGAACTCGATGTAACAACGTTAATGGTGACTATGAAAAATAATGTAATGAATGTCCTTCTAGTTATTTAAATGATATGGGGGATGGAATATAAAAATTTATTGTTATAATCTCACTGATTTCTCAAGATATGAATCATGATGAGGTTCAAACATATTAATGGATTAAACAATTATCTCTTGTGTACTTCATGAGGCATCACCCACTATCTTTCAATGCGTCATCTGATCCACTGATTATTGAACACTGGATTAGTACCACTAGAATGATATTCTCCATTATCAAGTTTCTATATCATAAGAAATTTATTCTAGCAGGTTATTTTCTAGAAAGTGAAGCATACCATTGGTGGAATCTAATAAAAAATAAAAGGAAGAAATATGAGATTAAATCTCCAGATTGGTTTGATTTCAAGAACATATTGTTCAATAAGTACATTCTTCATGTTCTTCATACGTAGATGGAAAATGATTTCTTGAGTCGAAGAAAAAGGATAATGAATCTCTCAGTACCTATGAGTCTGTTTTCAAAATACTTTCAAGGTACACTTATGGTATTATCATCCAACCTGAAAGTAATGTTGATATGTTATTTAGTGGATTAAAGCCAACCCTCAAAAAAGTGTTGTCCATAAGATACTTTAGTATATATGAAGATATTATTCACTGTGATATCGATGTTGCAATAGAAGTTGGAGTTACTTATCAATATCATGGTTTTGACCAGAAAAGGAATATGTAGTTCAAAGGAAATTCTAACAACCAAGGAAAAAACGATACATCCATTAGGAAAAATTGTCGAAAGAAACATGGAGGGAATTTCCGTATGGGGACTACTAAATGTTATAAGTGTGTAAGGGAATTCCATCTTGTAGCTGAATGTAAAACTGATGGGGGAATTTAGACAATGATGAAAATAATGAAAAATAAACATAGAATGTACCGCCCACATATAAGTGCTTCAATTTCATTCAGTTTGGACTTTACGCTAACAGGTTCCCTAATACAACTACTAATGTGAATGAAATTTCACTAAAATCTATAATGAAAAGGTAAAAATGGAAAGATTATGTGATCATAATAGATGAAGTTAAACTAGAGAATTAATAAGTACTTATACTTCCCTACATAGTTGGGAATTTGATCATTTAATTTCTATGAATAAACACAATTAATGTTTTATTGTTCATCCTCTGGAGGGATTTGATGTTATAATATTTCCCTACATGGATTATGGAATAATAAAATCACATTTTATATTCAATCCATACAAGGATAGACCCATGTTTCTAATATAAATGCTTTCGGTTAATGATAAAATCCAATTTATGGAATAATGAGAGACTTATATTTTCGACAGGTTATAAGATTAACTATTTTTAAAATGTTTTAGTTAAACGTAAGATGAAGTCGATAAGATTAAAGTGGTATATTTCTATAAGAGGATTTATGCATACTGGATAGCTAGTTCAAACTACTTTTTGTTTCTGATAACTTATGGGTAGGCACATCATGGTTCTCAGGATATGTTAGTACTGTAGTAATTAAAAAAGTCACCATCATTTTTTGAGAAAATGGTGAAGTGTTTCAATGAAATACAAAAAGTGATGTTGTTTTGAAATTATGAAAGTATATATTTCCATGAAAATTATTCTACATTTTGAAAATTGATCATCAAGACAAAAAAAAATTCCTAGTACATAGGTCATTGCTGATTTATTGATTTGTGATTGTTATCATTTTCATGACCTTGTTCTCTATCACCCTATTTTAGAAAATGATAGTATTATTTCTATTCCACGTACTTGTTTTCAATTCCCACCCATTTCCTATTATATCGGAACCTTGTTATGAGTTACTTTGGGTAACCATTATTATTATGATATCTTATTTTTAAGGGTAGTTTAGTATTCATTTTTACAATGCGGGATTATATAAATTAAACTTTCATGTTTTAATTCTTTGATATACTAAACTAATTTTAATGGTGAAATTCATTTTATAGCGGGTAGAATGTAACACACTGATATTTTGTGAAATATTTTTTCGAATTAGATTATATTTTTGATATTTTTTCACATGAGACTATAAATAGTTCATATATATATATAACATTAATTAAATCATTTATTTCAAAAGGAACAGACTCGGCTGGAACTACATGTAATACTGACTTCGTATGCGCTACTCAAAACACGGACTTGGCATATGTTACACACAACCCTGATATTTCCTATGAAACAAAATTTTATTATTAACATTTTTTAATTTATATGATTATAATATAGCCATTAAACCTATTAATATTAATAGTAATAACAAAATTTCAAATATTTTTTTAATGTTTTTATATAAAAAGTACTAACAAAGAATGTTTTATTTTTTAGAAAAATCCTTATATGTTTAAAATATTATTTTCTCAAATGAACTACACTTAATGTCCTTCTATGAAAAACAATTAAATAGTTTTTTGAAAAATATAGAAATTTAATTTGATTAAATAAATAGTATTTTTTCATTTAAATTGTTAAACATATAATAGGGTAAATATTTGGGATTTTTCTGAGAAACATCATTTTGTGATCAACAGTGATACATAATGCATTTAAATTAAAAAAATGCCCTTTCGTTTATATAATTATTAATGTTAAATTATATTATAAAATTATTTTAATATAACATTAGATAAATTATACATATATTAATACAATTTAGTTCATTCTAATCAATTTCACTTTGAAATTGAATATAAAAACTTAATAAACATTAGAACCATTTACATTAAAACCTCACTTTCTCACCATATATATGGGATTATGATTGATCTTAATTTTCCTTATTCTATGAATTGAATTTAGAAAAACTTAATTACACCATTAAAATCAATATAATATTTAGATTCTAATAAGTTATACTTAGTTTTTACCAAAAAGATTATTAAAATTTATTAAAATTGATGAGAGCGATTAAGTAAAATTAAGCTTAATTAGGGATTAACCCTTAATATTTGGGGGCCTAAATGACCAAATAACTATATAAAACCGTTTTTATTGATTAATTTCGTCCATATTCATTAAAATAATAACTTTTTGTGGTTTTTATGACTTATTTTAGGTATGAACTTTTTTACATGTAATTTGTTTTAAAAAAAATCTAAATGAGTGCTTTTCCTAAAGGCCTCCGCACTAACTCATCATCACACCACTTAAGCCACTTGGATGGACCATCCTATGATAAAATAATCTCCCAAAATCCCAACACTCTTCTTAAAATATTTCCTTTTGGAGAAAAGTCTATAGAGGAAGCCTTTCAGCACAAACCAAGAGGAGTTATCCAGTTAAGAGGTAACGTCTTCTCTCAAGATCTCTAATTTCATTACTATTATCCTGCCTATAAAATATTTCATATACCACGATTAATATAAATAAATTGTATCATAAATATACTGAGTTTTTATTATGTAAATATTTCTACCTACAATTACACACACCCATATCTAATGGGCAATGAACATTCTGTTTCTTTGTACGATGAACAATTGCCACCAAAAACTATGATTGTTCAATTTTCTTTTACCACTAATCGTATAATATATGTTAATGGAGAATATGTTTAAATATTTATTATTTTATATTTATCATCTATTTAATATTATATATTACTTTTATAACACATTTCTTTTGACTCTCCATTTGGTGTAAAAGTTATAATTTTGTCTGAGGAAGTGTGAACTACCGCCCCTCAAAGTGAGGTGATTCGTTCGAAAACTACATGGAATGTTTGAAGGGAGGATTTAGTGAAGATATGTGATATATAAAACATTATAATTATACAATAATGATATTTTATACACATACACTCATATGTAAATATTTTCTTTTTTTCAATATTACAATGAAAACAGAAACAACATTCATGCGTGCAGAGGGCTTACTGTCTCCAAGAATGGTGTATTCAATTTTGAACATCATTATGATATATATAATTATAAAATAAAAATAATTATAATAACTTATATTTATATCATGAGTTAAATTTTTTAAATCCTGATATATATATATATAAGGACCAATGATATAACTAATTAAGATGCTTGTGAAGAACCAATAAAATATTACCCGAACAGAACCCTTAACATAGTATTGTTAATAAGCTGGTAATATAAGGTCATAATAAAACCATATATGGAATTATATATAATAATATTCTTTTGTAAAATATGTATAATAAACTTATATTTATTATACATGACGTTTGAACTTGTACAGTAAGAGTCTAGACACAAGGTAAGGGAATTTAATCTCACTTTTTGTTCCCATGAGATACATGTTATGTTCACAACACTTTCCTTTTGTGTGGTGTATATACTTCCCATAATTATAATTAATTTATCTTAAAATTAAATTTATGGTTATTAACATATAAAGTTTATGAGCTTTCGTTCCTGGGGTTCATGTTTTAAAAGAAACCCAAATGTTAAAAATGTTTTCTCTTAATTTACGTTCTTCAATACTGATGTTTTTTATGCACCTAAACACTTTTACAAAGTGTATAGAAATCCATTTTAAAATTTATATCATGAATCTCTGTATATTAATGATATTTTATGCTGCATGAAATTTTAATTTCAAACATGTTGATTATGATCCCATGTTAAAATGTTTTATGAGTTTATTGAGAAAATATCATCTCTTTTTGACACTGTTTATGTGTAGGATTACTTTGATTAATTACTATGTTCTATATCTTGTGGAATTAATTAATTTTCTTATCCTATGGTTATTCATGTTATATAAATGTAGTGGAACAATTTTATACTTTTTGGTACATAAGGTATTTAATATTGTGTTATTATGAATTCCCGACATTACCATCTCTTCGGTCAAAAATCAATGATCCTTCAAAACCATGATTTCTAAAAAGAGTTTACATCAATTTGATAATAATATTCTATGATAAATAAAATAATTTTTTACTATTTTTTTATTTTACACATTTTTTCAATGTAATATTCTTTTTTCTTTTCAAACGAGGTAATTTTCTATCATTTTTACCATACAAAAAGAATATTATTTTCACCTCAAAAGACTTGTTCAAATTTATCCACCATCAATACTTTGAAAATTTATTTCCTTGTTTAAATTTTATTTTTATGAAAATGAATTTAAAATTTATTTTCAAGGAAAATGGATTTCAAAAAAACTGAAAACATTTTTTATAATTTGTCAAAGTATTTTCATGGAAAATGGTATTCAAAACATTTTCAAGATGAATTTATAAATTTTCAAAGTACTCTAAAATAATGTGGTTTTCAAAACGTTTTCAAGATACATTTATAAATTTTAAAATTATTTTCATGGAAAATAGGTTACAAAATGTTTTAAAGTACTATTTATATGTATACAAATTATTTTTGAATAAATGAATTTCAAAATGTATTCAATAGTTTTTTATAAGTTTCCAAAGTGTTTTCTAAGAAAAATGTTTTTAAATTGTTTTATTATTTATTTAATATGTTTTCAAGGAAAATGGTTTTCAAAAGTAATTCATATATTCTTAATAATTTTTAAAGGTATTTTATAAGAAAATAATTTTTAAATTGTTTTATGTATTAAAAATACTTTTTAGATGAATAAAGGATAATTTCCTAAAAAAATTATTTCAAAAGATGTTTCAAACTTATTTTCCATCATAGTTGAAATCTGTTGATGTTACTCATGCCCATATAAGAAATGATCTAAAGGTTCCATTCATAACATTTCTATGAATGGGTTTTCATTAATTCCATGGTCTTTATGAAACCTATTTCTCTTCCTTATGATATACGTTTATGAAATCCATTTCTCTTCCACGGTTTATATGTTTATGAAATCTTTTTCTTTTCCATGGGTTATATGCTTATGAAAACCGGTTCTTTTCAAAGGTTATTCATTCATGGAAATATTATGAAACCAATGTATTTTACAAATGTTATTATGTGAAAAAATATTAATGATACTCATTTCATTTTGTGGGATATGATTTGATATTTATAGAAATCATCTCTCTTCATGGGTCATGACCTGATGAATGATTTTGAAGATTTGAATTTTTTATTTCATTATATGATGGGTTGGACCTATATCTAACTCCAATGCATTAGGTAAATATAAATATTTTAAGAACTCAAACTGTACATTGGAGGACATCCCAAGCCAGGAACAAAATGGTACACTAGAGAACATACCAAGCCCAAAATAGGAGGCTATATGGAGGAAAATTCCAAGACTGAAACAAGAGGGTAAACAAGAGTAAATCCCAATACCCAAACAATAGTGTAAATGATAGGACATCCCATGACTAAAACTGGTGGGTACAAGGGAGGATATCACATGCTCGAATTAAGAGGGTAAACATAAGGTCATAAAAATCCTAAATAAGGTATATTAGTGATCATCCCAAGCCTAACATGTTACAAAGTCCTTGTTTATCTACCTTGACATATGGTTTTATATGCTTATGTATCTTCCATAATTCCATATTTTATTCCTAAGTAATTCTTTGAAGTCTTATGTTCATTGTTTCCTTATGGTTTATTTATTATCAACTTACAATCTTTATTATGATCTCTAATATGATGGGTATGAACTTCAAATGTTATTCTCATGGTCTATATTTGGTTTTTCATGTTATATATACACATTTTATTGTTTTATACTTACTTGTCATCTGAGTTCACCCGTTTCTTTTTTTTCCATCATCTAGGTAATGAATAAAGGTTTCAATTATAAGTACTAAATTTTTAGGTATTTATGGGATATATTGAAGATATTTCACTGAGATAGATGGTTTTGATTCCAAGTATCAAATACAATAAACTATTATGGTAAACGGGTAGGTATTTTTTTCAATGTACTACATATTCAACTAAAATGATGTAATATACATCTATCTTAATCTTGGGTCACTATATGTAATTTCATGTGGTAGCTATCTATTTTGATGTGGTTAACATGCTTTGAACCCAGGATGAGCACCTATGGTGAAAGGAAGATTCACATTTACAGGTGGTAAAACTATTTATCGTGGGAAAACTGAGGTGACTTATTTTGAAGAGGAGTTTCCAAGGATCTCATGATATTAATGATTGAAATTCCATAGTGAAATATCAAATCTAACTTGATATATAGGGAACACAATATTGTGTGTTGGTTGTTGGAATCAGTTAGTGTATATAGGATAAAGAAAAATAGTGGTTACTGAGATTTATGTGGTCATGGTGACAAGGAGATTCTATAAAAATAATAGATTTTCACTGAGATTAGTTATTGTTCAAGAAATGGATCATGTTCCATGTAACCGTTAACCTGGGGGTGGACATTGACATGCAATGTCAGGGAGATATAGCGTTATTGTTTAGCAGTAGGTGAAAATTGATTTGGAGGAGAATAACAAGAATAGTGATATAATCCATAATGATTTTATCAGGGATGGTGAAACCCAATAAAAATTTAAATTTAGTACTCATCATGCATGACATTTTCATAGATAGAGAATAGGTGGTGGATTGGTTTTTTTAATTTTCTCTCAGGATTGAGTGGTTTGGACACACTAGCCATTATGTTCTGTGTTGTACGGGGAATAGAAAATGGGGATACATATCTTGTTTTAGATGTGCAATGAATCTAATTATCATAAGGTGATGAGTGGGATATTATTGATGGGTTCTTGAACCTCATCTGTGAAGGTTCATAGAAGAGTAGGTCCAGTTATTGTATAGTCATTTTGAAATTAGGATGACAGTTGATAAATAGACATGAGTACAACTAGTTTCCTCTATAAATAACATGTATAGGTTTGGATACAGTATCATGAAGAGTCTTGGTGAAGGAACCAAGATTTGAAGTGATCCAAGTATATCAAAATAGAGTTGTGTCAATTCTCATAGTACAGCATAGAAAAAGAAATTAATTGTAGATGATTCAACTAGAAAATGTCACCAGATGTTTGGTACAGAGTTTAGTTAGAATTTTTGGGTGATCAAAAGATACATCCAAGGATAAATCCATCAATATTTGATTTTGGAGGAACATCAGTAGATTGATCCATGTTTTTTTCATTCTTAATATTGAGTTGGTTTGAGATTTTTTATTATATATAATTTCAATATTTTAGTTGTAAAATACATTGGGAATATCATTTAGGATGCTGTAATGGAATTTTTGGAACTGGTTGATTCCTTTCAAGGAATTCTTGTCATGATCAGGTTGTGACTGGATGATGTGAGAACACATGGTTTGACATGGAATCCTAAAGTAAGAATGGGTGCGGATGTTTAGATATTATTATTGGTTTTTCATTCGTGTTGTAGTTTGGATCCCTGTGGGGAGCATCATTTGGGTTCTAAAGGCATGTTTTGATATGAAATTCCACTAGTGGAGGCATTGTGTCTCAAAATTGGCCTTTATATAAAAATCCCTATAGTTAGATTCACGATAGCATGGATGATTAATGTGATGAAAACATGTCCATGTATCAAGATATATAATATCATGTAAGTGTTTTATCTATGTTTTGTTGGTGGTTACTAGAATTAGATCATGTTTTAGTTGTTTGAGAACCATATGTTAATGTTTTTTTCTGAAGCATGTTAAGAGTTCAGAGGTTGAACAATACCAATTGAGTGTGAATCAATGATTGGGGTTGGTTATGTTTTTTGGATAGATTATCATCATGTATTATCATTGATAATAAGAGTTGTGTTTGCGAGGGTGAAATGTCATATTTCTATAAAAGTTGAAAATTAATTTTTGAATTTATGTTTTTAAAAATTTGATCATTAGAATCATGAGTTAATATTTGTAGAAGAGTTGTGGTGGTCAAAACACCTAAACAGACCCAATTTAGAAATTCGATTATATCCCTTAGATGTCTCACGATTTCATGGATCAGAGTTTGGGTTTTTGAATTTCATCCTAAGGTGTACGGTTATTTATAATTGTGACTCAAACCCTGAGGCCTGAAATTTATAGGCACATGGCTTGTGAAGCTGTGTGGAAGGCATAGAAAAACTATTCAAGTGTAGGAAATAAATTACTGAAATGTTACTCAATTAGTACATAATCCTTGTATCTTTGAAAAAAATGTACATGGCGGAAGGCTCTAGTTAGATGGTATCACACCATTCCCACACTTTCTATAAAACTATATAGAAAACCTATGAAACACATTTAAAGGGTATAATTTACAATTTCACCACCCAAAAATTTATGTGAGAATACCATTTCTCTTTTCCTTATCCCCAAACAATTTTATGCCTCCTCAATCAGCTTGAGTCCTTGATTCCTTTGACTAGGGGGTGTATTTGAAGCTCTTCTTTGGAAAATTGAGTTGTTTCTTTTACTTTAGTATGCTCTTGGAACATACCCTCTATTCCTTTTGAATTTTGGGTTTCCCTAGTTAGAGATTTAGTAATGGTTCAAATAGAACATATTGGAATTGGCCAGACATGATGGAGTTTTTCTTTTTCCTAGTATTAAAGAATCCAAAGTTTCCATCTACGCATGTTCCCTTAGTGATGCATCAAGGTACTTATTCATTATTCATTTTATAATGTTTTTGGGATTAATTAAATTAAATTTTAAAATAATATAGAAATACATGTTCATGATTTTTATTATCATACTAGTGATGATATTAACAATCCTTTAGGCTGACGTTGGATGTGGTTTCAACATAATGATTATGTTTGTTGATAATTTCATGGTAATTAATTTTTTTTAAAAATTTTTTAATTATTTTAAAATGTTTAAAATTAATTGTGACTAATTCCGTGGTTTGTAATAGTTTCCTAGAATCCTTGGCAATGACTTATTAATTTGTGAAAGTCTTTGGCCTACGTTCTAACCCATGTAAATAAAATGGGATGTTTCTTAAAAGTTAGGTGGTCTCATATACTTTCCTAGTGTATTTATAATTTTTATGTTCCACTAAATGTATGGAATGACTACATTATTTGAGACCCTTATTATTGAAATTATTTATCTAATTTGAATTAAATTACTCGATTAAATGATTATAAAAATTTTATTGAGTTCCATGGGTAATAAATAACCCTTGTTAAATAGATTGATGCCTCGATCGGTGATGGTTGATTAAAAGAATTTTGAGACAATGGGTGGCCTCCATAACTAATTATTTGTCAGGAGAGACCGAAAATGCCCTTTTTTCATTATGTGGGGCTGATAAAAATCCCCACAAGAGGAAATGATATTCCTAGTGATTCTATGTTATTTATTCCTTATTGGAACTCCTTCATTATTTGATCCATTTTGGATCATTATGATGAGGATGTTACGAGAGGTCATTGTCCATTTGATTTGATGAGGCCTAGGTGGAAAAAACATGGGCTACACTGGAATGGGTTAGGTGAGTATACCGACCATGAGTGAGCTTAAGGATGAATATGAGATTTGGCTCTTCCCCTAGACATTTCTTATGTGGTGAGACTATATAGCGCTCTAGTCCAAGAAACCTAGTTTTTTTCATCGAGGTACATGATATCCTGGTGTATCATATGATTTCCTGATACCATGACTAAGACCAAGTACCCATGTGAGAATTCCTATGATATACCAAGACCAAGGGGACAAGGTGGGTTCCCCATTGATAACCCTAACACGAGCTAGTTTATGTGAGATTGTATAGGGTGTAACAATGGAACCAACACCAGACTGGTGATCACGAGGGATTTTAAAAAAAATAATGGGCTTGCGCTTTCATCCAACCATTGTGTTCCTTTACATGTGGGGTTATCCCTTAGTGTGGATAGGACAAGGTTGGGATGCCATGGATATTGGTCCTACTAAGGTAGGGTTACCACGCGTTGGAGCTGGGTCTATTGATCGGATGACATTAGCGGAGTTTGTATGTTTAGGTAATCATATATTGAAGTTGGGTATGGATGGTAGAATCCATGGATTTAGATATTGGGGAGTAGCGATTTCACGGTGTTGGATTCTTATGACGGGGATTTCATGGATTTGGGACTCAGTATATGATAAGGCCTCCCATTTGTTAAGAGCACAGCTGATTAGGGATTCATTGGATTTTGAACTTCTTATGAGGAAACTGTGGGATTTGATCTAGAAATATAGATTATATGATAGGATCAACCATGAATTTGAATTCCATGGTGAGGATATCATTGGACCATTTCCCCCAAATGGTTCCCCAATCCCCTGCCTATTTTCTCTCTCTCTCTATCTCTCACTATGAACACATTATAGGGTTTCCAGTATGATTCTTCAATAGTGAGCCCATATATTTCTACTAAACCTTTGCCTCTTTTCTCGTAACTAGTCCTCATATCTAATCTACTTTCCCCTATAATATCTCATCCTACTCTAGGGATTCTATTTGATTTGTTCAAAGAATTGATTACAAACTATGACTGTCATGCCTAATAGACCTTGCATGCCTTACCCTACTATTGGTCCAATTCGGCGTTCTTCACAGTGGTTAGGGATGTGCTTGTAGTTGTAGGTGGTTTCATAATTTTTGGCCTGAGTGTTTCTCAATTATTTTTAGGTTCATTGGTTTCATCTCTTCCATCATTTCATAATCTTTATCCCATGTTCCGATCAACGTCTACACTTTAAACTAGATATATTGACCAAACTCTATTTTTGTCTAATACAATAGTTTTCATTGGTATTTTGGGTTGTGTTGGTCAGGATTTCATTGGTGTTTCATGAGTTTTGACTTGTTTTGGTTCTTGTTATTCCATTGGGTTTCAATTTTTCCTTGCTAGTGGTGTTTTAGGTCTTATTTTTTTATGGTTTACAAATGATCCCGGTAGTGTAGTTTAGTATCGACAAGAATTTTCCCGTGGGTTGTTTTAGATCTGTTGGTGGTTTCTCTTTTGTTTGCATTGGATGTTTTAATTTTCATTATAGTTTTATTTTGAGGTTTTTAGTATTTCATACTCAATGGAGACATCATCTTTTACTGTAAATGATTTAGCTGAATGACTTAGTGTCGGTTCATTATCTCGATGACCATTATAGTTTACCTGGTTCTATTTTTGAAGGATGATGTTTTTAAAATCAAATGTGATGAGTTATTTCTGGTGTAGAATCGATTCATGATCATTGGTTGTTATTATTGAAGTTTAAAAATGGACTAGTGTTTTCTAATTTCATCTAGTGATCAGTGTTGGTTAAGATGATAATGATACAATTATCCAATGGGTATGCATCTTGTCAGTGGTGGTTTTGGTTGATATTAAACTTCAACTAGAGGATGAGGAAGGGATTTAGGTGATGAAGTCTCCCAATAGCTGTGTGGGATTTAGGCTTAAGGTTTGGATGCACACCTACTAGCTCAACCACTTCTACTGTTTAAAATTGTAATCATTTTATAGAATATTTTTTATACTACTATTTTTTTCATGTTCCCTCATATCCTTATAACAGTGGTTTATTTTGAAAAAAAAATCTTTTTTAGGATGAGAGGCTTCCCTCATTTAATGTGGACATGAGAGGCGATGAATTGGGTTAATAGACTATATGATAGGGATATCATGGTAAGGGTCAATGGATTCATGAGTATATTTTCATGATTCCATGTATTTGAATCTTGAATTTTAATTGCTACTCAAGTTCATCAAGATGTTTTCAGAGTTTCCCAAAAATTGGTCTGAGTAGGTATGTTCCATTTAAGTCCCATATCTAAGGATTGGGAATCATTTTATTTATTTTATACTTTTCTTATTTCATGTAATGTTGTGAAATTCACCTTTGATTTCATATTATGGTGAGTATAGTACAAATTTTGTGGATCCCTTCAAATATTTTCCCTCAAAATCTACTTATACTTCCCCTATATTTCAGTACTATAGAAGAAATTGAATTTTATGTAGGAACAGGTTTATTTGGGGCCCATGACTAATCCAAAAGGATGGATTGAATATTTACATAGAAATGTTATTATGTATGTATTTGAGATATCATGGATTTAGTGAATTTTATTTTAGTATTTTTCTATTTAATTAATTGGTAACTAGCCTAATGGGTGTTCTATACTATGTATGACATGGTTTTTTAGGCCTTAATACATTTCATATATAATCTCCTCCTATTATTTATCAACTTACTCATCCAATTAATCACTATATATGATGTTTGGTTATTTAACAAACTATGAAATACTATGATATAGGTTATAATATCCCCATATTATCACCTTAGATCACTATATTTTTAGGTAGCATCAAGTGTATGTGGAGACATTTGTATGGTGACCTAGCGAACCAGACAAGATATTTTTCACATAGTAATCCAGAATAGGATTTCAAAAAAATATAGCGCATAAATTCTATTTTTGTAGCATTAGATATATGATTTTGGGTCTGAGACACCCTATAATAGGTCTTGGTGTGTCCCGGGAGTGGGTTTCAACTCTTTTTTCATTAATATCAAGTCATAGAATTACCTAGTGAGTCTGTAATTGATTATACTCATTTTGAAATTGGTTTTAATTATTTAATAATTAATTTGGTGATTTTTTATGGAATAAAACCTCATCAAATATATACAGTTCAACAAGAGTGTGGTATCAATTAGTAGATCATAATTTCATATAGGTGGTCCCGAAACACCCCATATCATTTATATTTTTTACTAAATTATGTGGAATATGATAACTGGTATCATTAATGATTGTGATTTGGATTAATGTTAAATGAATTATTTATTTAAAAAGTATTTATTGGAAATATGAGTAAGATTCAAGGTACAGAGTAGACCCTTGTACACCTTATGGGTCCTCAGTTACCAATGGCCAAGGTCACATTAAGAAATGTATTTTTTATGTACAGACATATATGTATGAGACTTCAATGATATATGATAGTGTAATAGACCTACATATATTCCCTTATGGACTCCGGGAAGAGTGATAGGTTAAATTAATGTTATTGGAAATATTATGCCTTTGTGAAACCATAACATAATCATGTAGCCTTTTATCTAGTTGAGATAAACATGGGGAGAGTGTTCCTCCCTCACTATCAAATCAGGGCTAGGTGGGTACAACCTAAGTAGAATATGGGTTGTTTGGTTTTGTGAGGACAAATCTATAATGATTGTGTTTAATAAAATAAGAAATATTCAATCTCATTAATACATTTCCTATGGGACATTCCCTATGAGGCTAGTGAGGATATATTTTGATTATGGGGATGTTGAGAGATACTCTTCCCTCTGAGATTTGGGATTATCCTAAGGGATTATTTGAGTTCAAGGAACCCATAAAGTATTTTTGTGCTATGATGAGCCTTTTAAGGCCTTCATGGGTCCCCTAGTGACATGATAGCCCAAAAGAGGGATTATATTGAATATGGGTATGTTTTTGAAATTGGTTAGAATATTAGAACTTGAATCAATGGTAAGAGTTACATATGACTATATTGACCTTGATAGGTCATTTTTAGGATTTTTTGAAATCTATTGTATGTGACTAGTTTATTTCATTGTTATCCCATACAAGATGTGTATTATGAGATGGATTGGATAACACAATGTGTATGTTTTCATTTGGATTTTTTTAGGGGTTTTCTAAATGGATAATATGTTATTTATTTTATTATTCTTATCTCATTATCGGTTGTTACAAGGATGGATGATTCCCAAAAATGTAATTTTTATTCATTATGATGGTTCTATGGATATGAATATTTTTCATGGGTGTATGGGATTTTATGGGTCCTAGAGATCTCAGTCCCAATGTAGATATGGTTTAATGGTGGGATTCTCTAAGGGTAGGATTTAGGTTCCTAGTGAACTATATTTCAGAGTAGATATGGTTCTATGTTGGAATACCCCTTTTTATGACAATGGTTCTTCAAGTGTATTCCTTGGGTGGGTGTTGTTGGTTATAGAGATGGGTATAATTTTTTTAGGTGTTTATATATGGATAGGGAAACTCCCACACTATCCAATGCTGGTACAGTAAATCAAGGATTCTAGTATGCGACTTGATGTTTGATGATGATTTATTTGTTTATGTTAAATATTCATTAATTAATTTTTATGATCATGTGGTATGTGGATACATGACATTTTTTTATATTTGGGACCATGTTGGAAGTTCCCTACGATGTTTAACTCATACATAAATATGGTTGTTTTGGTACTTCACTAACTGATTATACATCATTGATCAAAGGCTCATGTTATAAACATGACATGGCTATATCTTGGCTAAGTAGGATTACTCATATGGAGTCGGGATATGGGGATTATTTATGGCATGGTGATGTGTATGGGGAAAGTTTATTTTGTATTTTATTTCTCAGTAATCTATATGTGGTTGTCGCCTAAAAATATTAACATATATCTTCTATAATGATCATGGATATATTTATTTATTTATTTATTTAAACTATGCATTGAAGTATATTTAATTAAAGAATATCCAGTAATTTATAGGGTGATCATTTTATGAACCCCATCCAGGACCCCCATTATTTTTCTATTTATTAATGGATATGGATCCCTATTTGGTTCTCCATATACCTTTCTGGGTTATGATTTGATCAGTCTGGTTTGTGTATGTTTTAATATGATGGTTCGAGGTATGATTTTCTCTTCTATCATATAGTGTATTTTTCATTTAAATTTTTTATTTTTATTTTGGTCTATTTGAGTTTTTCATGGGTAATTTCACAAGGGAATGGTGAACCCATCACGTTTTGTGGGGCTATAATGTATGGCTTATAGAAGATATCTAATAAAGAGGAAATCAAAATGTATTAACTATTTATCCTGAGTTATATTAACTCATATTTTTAACTGGGTTTTTTAATTTGAGTTTTATTAGTCTTATCGTAAGAGATATAATTTTATTATTTTTTGTTTCATAGGTATGTGTGTGTTCTAAGGGAGGGTAAGACCTCATTGATAATGAATTTAGCATCATACGATCACCTAATATATTTTAAATCAATTATACCCTTCTGGAAAATTTTATTCAACTGTACAATTAATTAATTTCATGATTTATATTAACGGGGTTGATATTATGGGGCTCGATAAAGGTTTACGTGATAATTAAATCAATTATTAGATCTTCAATTGAGGGAGGTGTTCTTAGAACATTTCATATGTTTTATGTTTTTTATTGATGTAGAATTTTATATGTTATATCATTATTGATTGTGTGTGAACATTCAATTAAATGAATTAATTATTTTATATATAATGGTTAGAATGAATATTATTTTTCAAGGGCCAAAATGGATACTTATACACTGGTTGGTTCCTCAGTTTTTGATCACTAATGTTTCATTTAAAATAACAATTTATAGATGTACCTACCTAGAGGGGTGAGATATATATGAGATATTTTACTGTATTATACCTACATATATTCCATTTTAACATCTTTATATAGGGATCGTTTGATTGAAAATTTTCATCAAATGTATGCCTCAGTGAAACCAGGATCTGGATTTTTGGCCTTCCATATAGTTGAGTGAAATGGGTGTGCATTCCTTCTCCCCAAGATTATAAGTGTCAGGTAGGTATATCATGGGTAGTCAAGGTTGATCACTCTATTATGAGACTTAAGGGTCCTCACTAGGTGACCCAATTATAAAATAATCATATGTTGGTATTTTGTGTGAGATGGATATGTTTAGAAACTATGTGACACTATAGAACTCAAATAGATGGTATATGTTAGTATGTCTATATTGGCTTTGGTAGGTTATGAACATGATCATAAAAGATCAGTTGTGTTGGATTAGTTGGGATGATAGTTATATGTTATGGGATATTTCCAAATCTATATGTTTTAATTAAGGTTCTAGGGATGGTTATTACCCTTGGGGAATTTATTATTTATTATTTTAAACATATCTTATTAATATAATATTAGGGATAGAGGATTCCCTTAGGCATATGTTTAAATTCTGGTTATGGTTATGGGGTTTGATATAGTTCCCCCAAGTGTATGATATATATCTAATGATATATATGCTTCATGGTTTGGATACCTTCTAGACATGATTATAGTTCCCAATTTATTACAGCTCATGGTAGACATGGTTCCTAGGTTGAATGCCACTACGTAATGATGGTGGTGGTTTTAGGGATAGTTATATTCCCCTTATGTGTATAATTTTTTCTAGGGATTGATATATTTCATGTGGATAGTTTCTTTTCGATGAATAAAATCTATCACTGGTCGAATGTGTTAAATTATATCTGAGGTTTCACCATTAGACTGGAGAGAAAATATTCATTTAATTATATATTTTTATTAGTTATGTATTAATTATTTTGGGAATACAATATGTATATTTTTTGCATAAAATAATTATGTTTGGAATTGTGTTGGTGGTACCCTAAAAATTCATACTCATGCCTTGCTCAAGTGGATATTTCTCTTGGGTACCTGATCAATATTCAGTGATAATAGCTTTTGGGTGGGTAGAGGAATTGGGTATAACTTGATCAATGTGTATAGCCTAAATAGAGTAAGGATATGGGGATGAGGTATGACAAGTGATTTGTATAGGGCTTGTCTATTTTATCCTTTCCTTTTATAGTGTTTATGTTTTTTATTATAGTGGGAAATCTGTTATTGTATGTTTTCATGAATATAAGTATGTCTAATTAAACATTTAATTATTAATGTTCATTTTTTATTTTTATGTATTCAATTATGTATATTATAATTGGTTACTTTATACGTTTGATCTACTGTAATATAAGGGTAGAGTCTATCCAAATTCACACCATAGACCCTCACTTATATTACATGACCTCAAGCATATGGGGAAGAACACTTGAGGTAAACGGACATCCATCGATCAGGGAACTGTCAAGTGGCATGTGGTAGTGGGAAATTACATGTGTTTCTGTAAGAACTATTTCATATTATATATTAAATGGAATTATTATGTGGTTGATGGGGTCTTGAATTATATATCACAAAAATTATTTTTTATGCATCATGAAATAAACTACTCTAGTAATTTTTTCTATGCCATAAAAATATATATATGATGTTTTGGAATGAATCTATAAAATATTTTTATGCTTTTAATAATTATATATTCCACCATTTTAATTAATTAACTTTTATGCTTGGGAATTTTTATTTCTATTTTAATGTTATACATGGGTATATTCCATGCACTAATTATTATTTATATCAAATAATCTCTTTGTTTTGTTCATATTATTCATTCTATTTTTATTTTATGATAGATTTAGTTGTATGATACACTTACTAAGAATCTGATTTCACATATTTATTCATTTTTTATATTCCCTTGAGAATTTAAATTAGTACTATGAATGATTCTACATATTTCTAGAACAAATAATAATTTTTTTGTCTTATCTTATGATGTAATTTATAGATTAAACATGTACCTACACTCCAAATATTAATAAATTATTTGATCCTCTAGTATGTTATATATTTTATTATGTACCAATATAATTAATTAACAACTGATTAAGCATTTCTAGATGTAGGGGCATTTCAGTTTGTGTAAGAGATATTTTATTCGAAATAATTGGAACTAAATATATTATAACATAATTATTATCATCAAATATTTTGAAAAAAACTTAAGATAGTATTGAAGTTTTTTAGGAAAACTTTTATTATATTGGAATTGAATACTTTGATCCAATATTCATAGTGTAATGAGATAATTATGTTTAATCAATTATTTAGAAATTGAACATAATGGAAGAATAAAAAACCATGTCATCACCCATAATATTTTTTGGGAATTCCCTCCAACCCTTGTAAATGTGGTTGGTGATGATGATCAGAAGACAAATACAATATTTGGGTTGTTTCCTTTGGTTATAACCAATAACTATGCCTATATAGAAGAAAAATATTCTATACAATATGGTGTAAAAATGTTGGAATTATTTGTATGTTGGAAACCTTAATTCATTAAGAGAACCACTAATCTTATAGTGGTTAATCTAAATATCTAGTCCCCAGATTAGATATTCCCTACTTTGGGAAGTAGTGAAGTAGTGGATTTTATCATGATAGTATGTAATATACAAGGTGATGTTGATGAATGAAATCAACTGATTCAAAATAATAATTGGGTGTATTATAGATATTATTCGATGGAATTATTTTAAGGTGATGTTTTTTAAAAGATACTCTCCCTATAAAAAATGAGTATATATGGAAATGAAATTAATTAAATTTAACATAGAAGGAAGAGATCAATATTATTGAGAATGAATCTAACATTACATGGATATCAAGATATAATATGGTCTGTTTATGTAATATAGAATGGAATATTTATCATATATTTTATTTAATAACTACATTCCTTTGAATGGAATTGGTTTCAAAAAAATATTTTTTATATGAGGAGATAGTAAAATGTGTTATCAAGACTAATAAAAAGTTCCCTATGAATTCTTTTAACAATTGAATTTAATAAAATAAAGTGAAACCTGAGCACCATTTTGAGAAAAAATTATTGAATAAAAATTGGGGAAGGTAATAAATCACTAAATTTAATATCAATGGGAATAATAACTGGGTGATTTTATGGAAGAAAATTAGAGTTCTTGATAATCTTAGAGATAAATAACATAAATATCAAGAATCTAAAATAAAAATAGAATATTAAAGTATCTAATTATATAAATATTGGTATATGAGTATAATATTCTGTGAAATTACACACCAAACAAGGTAATTAACCTTGAAATATTTAAGGGATAAAGGTCCCACTAATATGATTACTACATTAAAAGTTAATGTCCTAAAATATGTAAGGATAAGTAATTTTATCCTAAAGTCAAAGTCATATATTTATTATTATTTTTTGGGTCTACATATTATTTTATGTCATTAATGAATGAAAATTAAATTTAATTATATCTTGAAATAGTAATAAATTATTTATCAATCAAAACAACTTGTTAAAATATCAAAATAATGAAGATATATTATGATGTTTATTTTATGATGAAAATGTATTCCTAATTTTCCAGAAAAACTTTTATACCTATAATTGACTTTAACACAATCCTTAATAAAAATATTCTCTCAGTAAATTATAGTAAAATATACTACTGAGAAAAAATAAATTAATGAACGGGGAATATAATCCCTTTTTTAGAAAATTAATTTCATTTTATAGTTATTTTTTGGAAATTACTATTGTATCTAACTACAACAAAACTCTAGGAGAATAAAAATATAAAATCAAATATATGTAAGCTAGTAATATCATAAATAAATAGGATAAACCTATTTTATATGGAAAAATTGATGAATTCCCCAAATAACTACCTAGACATCCAACTGGATGGGAAGTTTATTTTTTCTAATGAATACTCCTTTGATGAAATTCCAAATCAAAAGATCCCAAAATAATGGCCCAATATGATTAAGTAAAGTTAAAGAAACATTTTTTAGTGTTTCCTAAAAAGGTATTCGCACACCCATGTCCTCATATTAGGGATTATATACCATATTTTTAAAAAAAATATAGGAATATGGGGTTATATATATATATATTATAGGAATTGGTTCCATAATTATAATGATTAAATATCCTTACCTCTCATTGATGAAATATATTTGTTCAAAATTCAGTAGTTAAACACTTCTCAATGATTAGTCTTGGTTATAACTCCATAAATTAAGATTTAATGAGTAAGATATACCAATGATTAATTCTATATAATGATTATTCATAATAATTTTATAATAATTCTATTTGGATTTACTAATTCACCATTACTGTTTATGGATTTGATGAATATAGTTTTTAATGATTATTATGATAAATTTTTATTTTCATTCACTAATGATATATTGATATAATAAATTGATATATGATGTATTTGGTAATCATTTAAGAATTTTTCAAAAGACTCATAAAGACAAGTACATATAGGTGAAATTTAGTAAGTGTGAATTTTTTCTACAGATTGTTTATTACAACAGATTGTTTTATATTAGGATGGAATATATGTGGATTCTCCAGTTTTGAATATTGTTGAATAATGTCTTGAACCTAAAATTTTAACTTCTATACATAGTTTTCTATGTTTATCAGGTTACTTTCATTTATTTTTTCAATATATTGACAAATTGGATAACTGGTTAACCTAGTAGACCCATGAAGTGGTCACCTTCATAGTTAAGGTAAGGAAAAGAATGTTTTCATGAATTATAAAAATTATAATTCTATGAGTTGATATTAATTTTAACATCATGTCAGAATGGTTTTATAATATCTAGTAATGCATACAAGAAAGGATTGGGGTACATAATTATGAAAAATGAAAGATTTTGTACTTATGAATCAAGGTATTTTATGTTACATGAAAAAAATATGAAACTCATGATGTGGATTTGGAAGATATAATTATATCTATGAGGATATGGGGATAGTTCATATATAGTAAAATATGTGACCTAAATATGGGTGAAATTTTTTTGATGTACACATAGATTAATAAATAGGTCAATATGAGACCCAATAAAAGGATTAAAATATTGAAAAAACTATAAATTATCAATACAGTAACCCCTTGGGAAGGAAATTAAGGTTGATGGTGAACTGAGTAAGAATGATCATTGAGCACTATATATTATGAGAATATGAGAAATATGATATTAATTTATTTATTAAAAATGGATTTTATGATTATTATATAAGTGGAAAAATCGTTCATTTTATATGTGATTTCCTAACCATCATTACTGGAAGAAATAAAAATTCCAAAATAAGATTATAATAGTTTATAAAATATGTTTAGTGAAAAAAATATGGGAACATGATATAATGCATTTATAAATGTACTATATGAGAAATATAAATGAGACTATGTGTTCCATTATTATTTATGTGGAATAGGTGATTACTTGATGATACTCATAGATCATATTTCTTTATACACCATGGAAGTAGTAGGTTATATAGTGATTAAAAATAAAACTAATTGTGAGGAAACATGAAGTGGGAAATTTCTAACATTATTTCAAGATACATGGTGTTCCCATTAGTAATGATTGGGAGAAAATATCCTAAGGGTCTCAAGAATCCAATCACAATTATAATGTGGAAGAAGGAAAATATCATAATGAATTTTTTTTAATTGAAACCTCCAAGGAATATAAGAAGAATAAAATAATATGTGTTATTTTGTATTTCATAAAAATATATGCACAATTAATTAATATATGGGAGGATCTACCTGTCAATCATCTTTTCTAACTCTATATCACTGAAATATTTATATTTCTTAGTAAAAAATATATATTTTATATGATCATAGGACCAATTTATCATTGAAATTATGGAGGATTATTTAGAATTCACTAAACACTATGTTATAGTTGAGTTGTTCTTATAATTACCAAAGTGATGGCCACTATAAAAGGGCCATCCAAAATCTAGAGGATTAAAGGAGGTTTAGATAACTCGACATCCTTGTAATGTTGGACTAGTATAACACATTAGTGGAATTTTAAAATAATAACAAATTTGGTTAAAGAATTAAAATTGAATCATAGTAATCCTTGGATGAGAAAATATGGCACACCACAACCATTTAAATGAATTTTTGAATGGAAACTAGTATTTCAACAACACGTTAAAAATAAAAGTATAAATTTTTTTGATATTCTATATCACAGCAACATATCTAAAAGTAGGTAGAATAGATATGTTGATAATTAAATGAAGTATAAGCATCTCAATGTAGAGGATAATTTATTATTAAATTTATCTTCATGGATGGGTGTTATAACATTTAATGAGAAGGAAAAGTTATTTACAAGGTACATCATACATTTTGAAATTTTAGAGAGAATTGGTGTTGTGTCTTATTATTATGTTTTCCACAAAACCTCTACAAGGTGCATGAGTTATTCAATATATTTATATTGATAAATAACATGATAGATCCATCTCATATACATACCATTGTGTAAGTAAATTTGTATCAGGACTAAATTATAATAAATAACCAATTTAGATTCTTGGTAGTATAGAGAAACTGTTGTGAAATTTGAAAAATTAGTTGGAAAAAATACATTGGATGAATTATAAGTAAGAGGAAGAAGCATGGGATTAGAAAGAAACTATTATAAAAAGTTATTCATATATGTTTATTCATTGACATATATCATGTATTTTTTTGGAGAATTTATTTATGGTGGTTGAATATGAGGGCCATGACGGAATGATAGAAAATAAACGCATCCTCTCAAAAACTATTATATAATAAAAATTATTTTAACTCCATACAATAGTATAATATCCAAAAATACAATTACATTCATAGTACCATTTAAAACTAGTACGATAGAAAATGTAACAATATAGGGTTTCACCATTATCTAGAACTTCAAAGGACCATACTAAAAAATCTTAACAACTATATGAAATTCATTTCTATAATGAATAAAATTATGAATAGTGTATTATTCACAGTATTTGAACAAATAGAATGATTTAAATGATTTTAGATATTATAATGAAGTATATTTATATGGGTTAACTTATTTGGGATTAATATAACCTTATACTCTAAGAATATAAATAGATTGTATTTGAGTAATTAAATAAAATATACTTTAAAATGAATCAATTTGAACATAAGTAAATCTCATATATTTGAGTGACCTATATACTATTATATGATTCCCAGATGATTATAATCTATTAATGTCATAAAAAATAATGTCTTTCTATGACAATTATTGATCAAGGGTAACTCATAGTTTATTCTCCGAGGGGTTTTTTTCTATTAAACCCATTTAAAAATCTAAACATATGTGAATTAATAATAATAATAAAATATCATCAAATTTAAAATTAAGATACATTATAACATTCAATGGTTTAGATAAAAAATTAATTTTTGGGTAAATAAAAAAAACTATATACATTAGGGATAGTTCCCCATGAAACTAATATGTTTTTATATAACTCAGCATTAATGATTTTCATCCCACTAGACCATTAAAATCATATATTTAGTTTATTTTTGGTTTAATGTGAACCTTGCTGACCAAATTGTGGTATTTATTTCATTAAAATCATTAATAACAATACAATGATTGTTAATGTTTTATTTTTGAAGAATAAATCATAGGCCATTAAAGATATATTAAGAATGAACATAGTCTTTGTATTAATAAGGTGATGTGTTATAAAGAAAAATAAAGGGACACATAAAAAGGATCGGAAAACAGTACATAAAACCTTTCACCATCTTAAGAAAATGGTGTGGTTGAAAGAAAAAATAAAATAACTATGGATATGGGAATGACATTGATATTTAAAAACAAAATTTCTAAATTATATTGAATAAAAATTGTTTTTAGGGATTCGTACATCCAAAACAAGTTCTTTTTGAGACATGAGACACAAAAGTCACTATATGATATGTGATATAATAGAAAAAACATCCAATACTTCAATATATTTTTATGACCTTCTTATATTATGATATATAAAATAAATCATTAATGTTTTAATAAATTAATAATGACATGATATTTATTGGGTATCATTCTAATGATATTGGCTAAACATGATATAGAAAAAACCAACACAATATGGTGGAATTTTCATATTTCAAATTCATTGAAAATTCACAAAATAAGATGCAGTTATTATGATAGAATAAAATATAATTATGTTTAAAAACATCAATATTTTATAAAAATATGTTGTTTATAAGGATTTAAATTATGATTTTATGTTTTATTTTTATTTATATGATACTATTGATATAAACGTTGATAATAATCCAAGGTGGATACATTAATTATTTATGAAACATGTTGAGTTTGATAATATAAATGAAAATAAAGACACATTAGTGAAATATAAAATAAGGTTAACATGTCATAACAAAATATATATTATCTATAATTTTAGACCTCAAAACATTACAAATGATGTTAAGTATATAGAATGGATTAATTTTATGAATGATGCACTCAATTAATTTGATATGAAATATACATTGGAACATGTGACATAATAGGAATGTAAAAATTATAATTGACACTATTTGGGATTTCATGAATAAACAGAATGAGAATAGTGATGTAACAAAAATTAAGAAAAGGATGGTTTATAGGAGGCACTCTCATATGGATATTGTATACTTAGAAAATATATTACACCAATGTAAATACATGAACCCGTTATGATTTTCATTATAGTATCAGCTCACAGACATAACATGATCTTCAAAATGGACCTTAAATCTTCATTCCTTAATGGTGATCTTGCATAATATATTTTCATTTAAAAATATTGGTTTTCTTCTTAATATATTTAGTAGCATGGTATTCGAGTTTAATAATTAAAACAATCACATGGAGCCTCATATGCTATTTCAAATGGATTATGGATAAGAAATTACATTTCAACTGGAAAAGATGATATTAATATATATATTATAGGTCTTTCTATGAGTAAAATTTTTTCATTGTCTATATTGATAAATATATTTTAAGGTGAAAAATAAACAATCTATAGATTATGCATCGAGGAATTGGAAAAACATTTTTAAATTTCCATTTTAGGATTGATGTCATACTAAATGTGATTCTAATCAATACAAGGAGATGAATATGTTTTTTACCCACATAGAAATATTCTACGGAATTGTTAAAGAGTATTAGAAAAGTGATATCCAATGGATTGTTTTCTCCTATATATTATTTCCCCAAACTGCCCAATGTTGTTGCTAAAATTTGTTTAAATCAAAATGAATACAGAAAACCAATTGGAAACATTATCTATTAAACTACATACAGAAATGATAAATTATTTGTTGTGACATCATGTTCTATATTTCAATTTGATACAATGTAGTCACACATTTTATTATCTTTGATAATCATAATATATGTCAAAAATGCATTGAGATTCATCCTAATTTATATAACTCATATATAGTTGTATTCACATATCTTTATAGTTCCTAACTAGAAAGATATTTTGAATTTAAAATTTCCACATTTTGTAGAGCATTATTTTTTATCATTAGTTATATAACACAATATAGAAAATAGTAATGTCCAGTAGCATGGAGAACAACTAAATCCAAATACATTGTATATAAAAATTCTTTTCCTTATATAATATGGATGTAGGTGTAACTGGTAACTTGATAATTTATGTTAAGAATAAATTTTCCATTGTTTTTTACAATCAATGTTCAATTGATATATAAAATAATCTTATTCAACAATCTATATCAAATCATTTTGATTTAAGATATCATTTCATCATTGAGAAAGTAGCTATTTTTATTTGGAAACATAATTTTTTTGAATCCAAGGAAGAACTTGTAGATATTTTTACTAAATTATTGTTAAAGGAGAGGTTATATGAATTAAGGATAAAACATAATGTTCATGATTTCACACTCACTTAAAATGTATGGAATTGAACATTACCAAAGGTGTAGGAATATATTGTAAAAATGTATGAGAAATATAAAACTACCCTTTACATATTTTCAATGGGGGATATGGTTGTTTGAAGAGTATTTTTTTACTTAATGGTAAATCGAATCTATGGTTACTAATAAAAATTTGGAGTATAATATTGAAATGAGTTGACGGGAAATAATTTATGTCACCGAGTGAAATAATTTTTATTAATGAGTGATGATATTTTCCAATAAACATAACATCATCTTGTGGTGTCATGTCAAGAATTATGTTACATGAGATAGGATATGATTTAATGATTTATAAGTTATTTGAATGAAATAAGTGATGGGCTTTACATTATTCATAAATGGAGGGAAATTTTTGGAAAATAAAATTAAACTGGTAGATTAAATATCCTAGGAAGAGATTAACAAGAAAGCTTAGTCAGAGTAAAACCTCTGACCATTTATTAAAGTAAAAGAAATGTACAACAATCCAGAAAAGAACCCCAAAAAGACAACTACATATCATAAAAATCATCCCCATCACCATATTCATCCGCAATGGCTAATTTCCACTCTGAGATTTCATACTGTCTCAAGATTTTAGCATATTTCCTTCTCAGATTGAACTTATCTAATGAGAGAAACTCCCTAGAAGATTGAAATTCCTTTTTCAAACCAGTGACAGTCCTAGGAAAACTCTTCCTCTTGGAAGATGATCTGGTAGACACTGGACTTAGCAGGAAAGTGTAATCTTTTTTCAGCCTTCTTCTTGGAGGAGCAGTCATACCACCTTCACTTGTAGGAAATTTATTTTGTCCACCTTGATCCACATCAATGTAAGATAGTCTGGCGGCATCGCTAGCATTTTCTTTGTCACTATCCGATACATTTCCCCACTTTCTGTTGATGTGCACAGAATCAACTGTTTGGTGTCCATCAATCCCTCTAAAAAATATACCCTTTGATGTAGTCAAACATCCGCCTCTTGCTGAGTGCAATTTCATGTTATCATAAATTGGCATGAGGCATTTAAGGGGAACCTCAATGTCGTAACCATCATGAGGCTCCATTCCAGGTGTAACAACATCCACGACAAGATTATCAGAGGAAACAAGCTGCATATTAGCAGAGTCATTCTTTTGAAGGGGAACCTCAATGTCATGACCATCATGAGGCTCCATTCTAGGTTTAGCAATAGTCACGACAAGCATATCAGAGGAAAAAAGATGCATATTAGTAGAGTCAGTCCTTTGAAGGCCATCCTCACTAGGAGAAACTTTCTCAGTCTCCAGAACCTCGAACTGCTTACTATTGGAAACATTAGCCAACTGTAACTGGCCACTGCTAGTATCATCTAACAAAGGCTGCTTCCAGCCCCCAAGATCAGATTTCAGATGATCAAAAACTTGCTTCACAGAAGGATTCAATGAAGGTTGAACCTCTTACACAACAGCTGTAACCATAGTAGCCCCTCCAAGATCGTTCTGTACACCCTCACATGCCGTAGCAGGATGAAACTATTCATCTGATCTCATTTCCTTCTCTGAAGAATCCTCCTTTCCAGCCTTATAAATAACCTCTTGAGGAAAAAAAATTTCCCTCAATTACACAAAGAGAAGACCGCCCAGGTAGAGAAGTCCCAGGCTGTATCTCCACCAGTGACAACACCCTATCATCGTCGACAGGGCCATCGTTGCCAAATTTTACTACGTGTGAAGACCCGACCAATTTCTTGCTTTGATATACCGACTCATGATGACCAAACCTATGATAGTTTTCACAAAAGCTCATCCAAAACTCAAAGATGACCTCATGATTCCATCAAAATTATTCACCATCCATGATCTAGACCCAATTAAATGGCAGCCTCGCAACATCAACCTCAACACGTATTCTAGGAAAAATAGGATTACAGAGGACCTCCGTTCTCCGATCAGAACAAAGTTATCTTCCGATCATATTCTCAATAACACACAAGATAGATGGATTTTGGAACGATAGAGGGAGACCAAGGAGACTAACCCAAATTGTGATTGAAGATGGGTCATGTCGTATGTGAAAATCAAAACTCCATCGAAAGAGGAAGAAGGAATCTCTGTTGCATCTTCAGGGTGCCCTAGACCAAGCGACAGCAAGATCCTCCTCCTATGAATATATTTTATTAAACTTAAGACTTATTCTGAGAAAATAATAAATTATTGGGAGTGTTGAAGATTTTTTATTCTCTCCTAATAATTTTATCATAAGCCATTAAAATATGCATGTAATATTTATTCACCTTTTAATACTTTTATGTTTTTGAAAATTAAAAGATGAAAAATAATTATGTTTTGAATGTAGTGATTTCATGGATTCTATATGATACTTTACCAATATAGTGTATTGGATTCGAGTGACATCAAAAGACTTATAAAATTTTTTGAAATGAAATTCTTATTGATAGTCAGTATCATTTTTAGAAAAGTGTAGATATCCATATTGTTAAATATTCATAGATAATTTGAATCATCTTAGCCTAGATAAATAATTCATTGAATTAAATATCACAAAAACATTTATTTCTTAAAATGGTCATCAAGGATATGTTCTTTTTGGATAATAAAATTAACGATAATCTATTATCAAAAAAATTTATATGTTGATTAGATAATTCTTGTGTTGTAATAAATTATTTGAAACATGGAATATAATCAAAAAGATTTGTGATTTTTTATGAGTTTCAAAGAAATTAATTTTTTGTTTTGGGAAGATGATGATTTGTAGAGGATCAAATATTTAATAGTTGAATATGTAGTGTTATGGTGTAAAGGATACAACCATACCACAAATTTTTTAAATTATTTTCTTTTCCATTAGAAACATTTATAATGGATTGAATATTCCCAGTTATGATGATATTATTAAAAAAATCTAATTGGGTTGTGGGTTTTAAAAGGTCAACGAAGTTTTGTTATTTTTGTAAAATCATGGACTAGTGAAAAAGAATATGGTATTTGTGGAAAATCATTAATTTGGGGGGGGTCATGGTTAACTGGTCTAAATGCTGGATTTAGGAAAATTTCCTATTATTATAAACAATAAATATTTTATTTAATATCCTGAAATTATGTTTAATGTATTGAGAAAATTTATTTTATTTTATTATTGGTAAAATAAATGTAGGTGTAAATTAATGATTCCAACTATATAAAAAAAGGTAACAAAGAAAAAGAAAATGTTGAGATAAAAAATTAAAGAGTATAAAATATTTCACGGTGTGTATGAGTGTGGATAAATATGCATTACTATACACAATGAGCCTATACATAGATAAGTATAAAAGAAGGATACTAATTACTATTATGAAATCCTAAATATAAGGTGTTAATGAATTGGGAAATCTACTTTCATTGGCCATTATTATATATTTGTGGAGAATTTAAATAAAAAGGACCTTAAATTTTTTCTTATATGGATATAGAGGTGTTTAGTGGTTTTTACTATTTTTTATACACATTGATTTATTAAATGTATTTTATGAATAATTGGGTTTTATTTATTATTGATTTAATTTACTTTATCGATAAAGATGATCTGTTATAAATTGTTGATGTAACCAAAAACTACTAAAGATATTTATTTGGTAGTTTTATGTTTTTTATTATAAATCTTAAAAAAGTAGTATCTATGAGAGGTATTACATATACTAGAAATAATAGGTTATAATATGATACCTATACATACACTTGTTATTAATAACAAATTATTGGTGTCAAATCTATGGATTGTCACAATAAAATACTAAAACTAGGAGTAGGCTCTCACACAAAGGTCAAATTAAGTAAAATTTAATTTTTTTCCATTACTTTTATTCATTTACAACATTATTTGGAAATATATAATTATAAATATTTAATAGGTGGTATTTTCTCCTAAAAACTCGTGATGGTTAATTTCTAGTGAAAAATAATTTGAAGGAGGTAGGTTACACTAACTCCGCACACCCTCGGGGTATCTAGTTTACCATATTTTACATATAAATACTAATAATGTATATTGATACCCACTTTTGACTATATATGATCATATATATTGTAAATATAAATTCTATAAAAATTATAGGTGTGCATACTTATAATATAAAAGATTCTCATATTTATAATAGTGGAATTCTACCACATCAGTTTTTATTGCGACTTGAAGATAATTATTTGGTTAATATGGAATTTTCACCAATTAAAAAAGGTTTAAAATCATCTTCACTAATTATAGAAATATAGATATAGATGGTAAGGGAATAAACTCCATTCTTATATACCTTCATTAAAAATTACTTTACAAAATTAACATGAAGTTAAATTTCTAATGTAATATATAATAGTCTTCAAAGAAGATATGTGGTTAATGAAATATTTTATATAGAAATTAAACAAATATAATTAAATGATTTTGAATATCTAAATTTATATGTGGAATAATTCACCAATTATTAGTTACCTAGAGTTAGTGAAATTGTGATAAACATAAGATGATTTGGTAATAAAATGGATAATCCTTTTATTATAATGATGTCAAGAGAAAAATCATAATTTATTTTCCCCATGAAATCTACCCAATAGTATATAGAATATATCACATTATTAGAAATAAACAATATCCCCATTAGAGAAGAAATTAAAATGGCTCTTGAATTCATAAAGAAATAGAAATATGAAATAGATTTTTAATCCATGTGAAAGATAAATAATAAAGATGATTAAAAAAGATAGTTTATTGAATATGACAAAAACTTAGAAATATTATAATTTTAAGAGAATGAATTATCTAAAACTAAATATGTAGAAAGTAAAAAGGGAATAAAAAACATAAATCATCCCTTAATGTTTTTGAGTGTGGTGAAATTGGATATTTTCCTATAGTTATTGAAATTAATAAGAATTAGTTGTATGAGAATAATGAACAAGAATAAAATACTAGAAAATAATTTGTGGGGAAAATGATCAAAATTAGTGAGAAAAATAGGATACAATAAAAATAAGTTACCAAGAAGTAATAAGATGAGTTTAATAGGAAGAGAATAAAATTTAGATAGTTCACTTTTATAAAATATAAGGATTAGGAATCTAAAAAATTAACAACTTTGAGGAACTTATATAGAAACAAGAATCATATGTATTCAGCGAAGAGGAATGAAGTGAAGAATCGTACATGTTATATATTCTTAGGACTATATTAGAAGTATACCTTGATAATTAATCCTTATTAAATAATAAGGTTAATTTTTTGGAGAATGTTGATGGAAATAAAGTTGAAAAAAGTGAAAAATAATTCAATGGGGAGATGGAAATAAATATATAATTCAAAAAAGTCAAACTTGATGATGTTGAGAATAAATATATTAAAATATATCATGATGAATGCATATATTGAAATATTAAAAAGTTATTAAACTGTAATATAACATATTTAAAATTGAGCATTATTTAAAAATAAAGAAATAATTCTTTAAAAAATTGATTAATGTTAGGTTAAACCATCTACAAAATCTAATATTTCTAAAACATAATTTATAGTGAAAACTATACCTCAAAAAAACAAAAAATTTAATATGTTTTTATTAATAATACTGGTGTTAATCCTAAATGTAGACAAGTTTGGTTTGGTAAAGATGATTATAAACAATTTTCCATATTTACAAAATAAGGTAAAAATGTATTGAAAATAATCATATATCAAGAAAAATAATTATCAAGGTAGATCTACATAAAAAAGGAATGAATATATAATGTGGTTTTCTAGAAATAAATATTTGTATAACAAAAAAAGATTCAATGGCTATTATTGGATCCATGTATTTTTTCCCAAAATTACTACTCAAATTTTTATAGCATGTATATACTTGGAATATGGTTTGATTAAAGATGCAGTATATATATAGAATAAAGGAGGAGTATTCAAACAATAACTCTATAATGATAATTACTTTATGTTTTCGTACACAAAACCTATTTAAAGCCCTAATAAAAGTTTTTTAGAGATGTGAGAAACTAGGGATTTATGTATAAATGTGAATATAATATCCAAAAATGTATTAATGATACAAAAAATGTGAAAATAAATTGAAAATAGAAATAAATAATATATTTAACTTATTCTATAAGTGATATTGATGGAAAGAAAGAAATGAAGGCATTGGATCCTTAATAGTTGGTGTTCTTCATAAAATAATAGAGATATAATTTTTTTGAATAACATAGAAAACAATTAAGTATGAAAATTTACCTTTATTAAAGATAGTTTCATTATAATTGAAGGTGTTGGAAGTGAAGAAATTGATTTTAATGTAAAAAAATTAAAATTTATTTTTTTTGCAAGGATTTAAACATTATTTATAAAGTGCAAGACAACATTGTGAGAATGTTAATGGGGATTTTTTCTGAAGAACTCAAGAATTATTAATAAATATAAGGATGTAAAAGTAATTATTATTGGTGAAATTGAAATACATGTATTCATTAAATTAGTTACCCATCCAACTCATGTTACTTGAGTTCGAAGATAGAGAGAAATATATAGAATAAATGTCAAATACATCTAAATAAATTCATCATGAGTAAGATCCCCAAACATGATGTTATGATAGACCGTCAATAAATTTATAATGGAAGGGTAAATTGAATATAAAACATGTGAAAATGTGAATATGGATAAATGGATACACTGGAAACCAAAAATTAAATCCACTAGACCATTGGGCCCCATATATTAAAATTTGTATAGTATTATAACAAGAAATACAAACAACGATTATAATTATTTAATTTAATTAATTGATGAAAAATTCCATATGATTAATATTCTATTTATGAATCTTAAATCAAAGAGAATTAAAATGGTTAATATCATCAAAAGACAAGTCTAGAATGAGCCTGGTTTCTTTATCATGATAGTGGTGTATGATAAAGGAAAACAATAAACAAGAGATTAATTTGAGATATACATAGAAAATAACTCTTTAAAACATCAATATGGTATACTAAACACAACACCCCAATATAATAAACTGTCTAAAAGGAATAAAAAATAATTGTGGATATAAGGGAAACTTTTACTGAAAATATATTCAAATTTAGTTTATAGAGAAGCTGTTTGAATTATATTGACTATCCATAATAATTTCATAATAAGATCTCTGAATCAAAATAAATCATGTGTTTTTTGTTTTAATATATAACATACTTTAAAAAAATCATGTATTTGTATATTCTTGTTAAATTTAAAAATTGAATATCAATGTAGACATGCTGGATAAAATGAATATAGAAGGGATATTCATGGGTTATAATTTTAATATAAGTGGATGTAAATACTGAAGAAAAATTTAACCTAATAAAGTAGAGTATTCATATGTAAAAAAATGATTTTTTTTAAACATAATTTACTCTTGAGAATGATGATGAAATTGTTGAAGCTAGAAACATGTAGAATTCGAGAAAAATAAAATTTTTGAGTAGGTTGGAATTGGGCTTATTATGGATGGTGATGACACATATGAGACCACTAATTAAGAAACTGCTATTAGTGTTATCCTATAGAATCAATTATTGAGGATACCTATTTGTTATGATAATGAATACTCATGAAGTGAAAAATATAATATACTTTTTTAAAAAATGGGATTTGGTTCTTTTTCAAAAGAATTCATGATAAATTTTTTTGATTTATTGGATAAAATTATGTCTACACTAGAGAAAATTTATGATCACAAATTATATAAGATACAACATATCTTTATTTCATATGAAATAAAAAAGAAACATATATTGAAAAATAAAATAAAATATGAAATGTGATTTGATGACCCGAGGAATACATATATAGAATAATTAAAACATTAAAAATTTATTAAACTAAATGATGAAGGTGATAAATATGAAATATACCAGTTAATCATGTATTATATATCTATAAAATTTATAAAAATGGTTGTGTTTTATTGGAAAACAAACCATGATGTTTTTCATGTGTGGTGGTCTTGGATATTTTGATTTACATTTTCCAAAGAAGATGAACCTTGCTTACAAAATGGAATAAAAAGACAAATTCAAAAAATATGAAGTCTAAAATGTTTTATATATTAGTTATGTAAACATGTAATATAATGAAGAAGTTTATGAGTAGTATGAGGGTATATTTGGTGATTAACTAAAAAGAATAATATATTTCATATTATATACAATCTAATGATGAACAATCTAAAAAATTTAAAATCCTTATAAAAAATACAATAAAATAAAAATCCTTTTTGTGTTTTATAAAGGAAGTTGGTGAAGAGACATATATCAAGTATATGCTCTTGTTCGAATTAGAAATATGTATTTTGTATAAAACAAAGCTAAAGATAGTTGTAATTTTTTTAAAGAAACATATGGGGAATTAATTCAAACCAAATGCATAATATATAAAAAATTATTCAAGATCATTAATGAACACAATAAGATCAAACCAAATTTTACAGAGCTTAAAAAGATCAAGAATATTCTTAAATAATAAATTATGATAAAAAATAATAAATGAGAAAGTTTTATTCAAAACATATTACAGTTTATCAGAAGATAGAAAATACAAAATAAGATATAAATATATCTATTAATTTTTGGGTTTTATCATACAAAATAGTTTATATTTATAGTACATCTATTTATTTTAAAATTTTACCTAAAATTTATTAAAAAGATTAATATTTTTTAACTAATAGTAATGGTGATAATCATAAATATTGACACCTTATGGCTAAAAAAGATGAGGATTCATTCCACATTTAATTAATAGTGAATAATGTGCGGAAAAGAGTCATCTTTTAATAATACGAATTATCAAGGGAGATCTACATATCAATGGAAATAATATAGAATGAATGTTTTAGGAAATAAATATACTTATAAAAATCCTATTGAATGTCTATTATTGGTGGAAAATAATTTTTTCCCTTAAAGACTAAAAATGATAGTTCAAAATCCCGTTAATTGTAATAATTTATGAATCAATGGGGAGAATATCTTATATGAAACATAGTTAACCTCTAAAAAATAAGGGTGTGAAAAAAACATTCTCAATAGTTCCTACAAAAATGATGTTTGAAAGCTCGATGAATGATTCTGTAAGATGTGATAAACTCAAGAAAGGTGAGTATCATTGAAATAAAAACAACTATATGTAAATATCAAAAAAATAATAAGGAAAATTATTTTGAAATAAAAATAAAAATGATAACTAAATTATTATAGAATCTACATTGAAGGAATGAAACGGATAAAAATCATGAATCCTAGATAGTGGGTGTTATTAACACTAGACTAGAGATACCAATATTTTGAAAATACATATAATAGCATGATGGTGGAGCCTTTTATTTATAAAATGTTAATATCTTTAGATTTAAAGGAGAAAAAACTACAAAAAAATGGCTATAAATTACATAAAAACAAAGATGATTTGTTTATGGAATAGATAAAATAATAATGTATCATGACGAAAAAATCTTGTTGATGGAGGTAATTTTAATTTTTTTTATAATAACCCATGAATTTTAAAAATTCTCAATGATTGAATATTAATTACTGTATGTTAGAGAATAAGATGGATCTTTTTCCAATTAGAGACCCATCTGACTCATGCTACTTGAGTTAAAATGAAAATAACAATTTATGGAATATGTGTCATCTCTATTTATGAAAATAGAAAATGAGTATGAAATCCAAAAATAAAGTGATGATAGATCATACTAAACTAATAAGGGAATGTGAAATTGTATGTGAAACTTGTAAAAATAGAATTTATTTCAAGGGATAAATAAGATTGTGTAAATTCAATCCACTTGACCTTTTTAGCTCATATATCTAGATATGTGTGGTCCTATTATAAAAAATTCAATCAAGGGTGATATTTATTTCATTAAATTACTTGATAACTACTCCTAAATAAACAATTTTCTCATCCTAAATCATAAATTTCATGCCATTGAAATGTTTTAAATATTCCTAAGATATGATTAGAAGGATATTTGTATTTACATCAAGAACGTGAGGTCTGATAATTGAAAATAATACATGTTAAATGGATTTGAGTGATACATAAAAAATAATTTATTAAACCATTAATAAATAATAGAATATGCCCCCAATAAAATATCGCATTCAGTAGAATATATATTTATATATTTTTTGGATATGGGATTAATAATGGTAGTTGAAAAAAAATGCCAAAATTCTTTTAGATATAATTTGTTTTCACAGATATGCATATGAAAAAATATATTGTTGATAATTATTAATTGCAAGAGACCATATGAGATATATTATAATATAAAACCAAATGTTAAAATTTTTAAGTAATTACATATCCTTGTTATATAGGTATAAAGAAATAATTTCTTTGATTATTTGAAGAAAAGGAAAATGAAAAGGATCAGTTTGGGATATCATTCTAATGGAAGTGGATATAAATTCAAGAGAAAAATAAATAAATTTTGAGAAGTAAAATTTGTTGAATATAAATTTAAAAAAATGTAAAAATATTATTTATTTTTGAAAATTCCAAAAATATCTAACGATTTTTTCCACTAGATTCATAATAATTAAATCATAGACCATCTCATATTAGATAAAACATAACCCCACGTCATAAGATAATGTAGTGTTTTTGAGAGAATTCTATCCCTATGTGATATATAAGTTTTTAAAAAGTGTTATAAACAATTTCCCTTAACCACTTATCAAAATTATACTCCCATATTTTTGATTAATTCTAGCTTAGAATATGATTAAGTGTACACTCCTCCTTTTTTTCCCTGATGTTGGAGGCATGCTGCTGACGGACTTTCCCTTTCAGGAACTCCACTAGATCCCTTCTCTTGGCACACCTCCCAACGTGTTCATCCTTTCTACCACTTCAACCTTCTTGTGGACCTCTAAGTATGTCGTTTGTGTGAAGGTAGTAACAACATACTGAAGATAATGTTAGAGTGTCTCCTATTAACATCTCACCCAAGTCTCCTCATCTGGAAAAAGTTCTATTGAAAAATAAAGGAGATCATTGAACTTGATCCCCAACTCCCTCACCGAAATACTCCCCTGCTGGAGGGAGAGAAGAATCTGCCTCTTCTCAGCCTTCATCATGGAAGAGAGGAATTTTGCATGGAACTCCTTCTCGAATTCAGTCCACGCAACCTCAATCTCCCTCTGGTACAATTCTGTCATGACCCGCCTTCACCAATATGAGAGAAGGGATAGCAGATTTCTAGACCATTCATTCTTCATGTTGAAGAAGAGATAATGACCCCCGATACCCATCTCCAATAGGTCCCAGAGTGGTGACTAGGACCAAGGGTATAAAATCACACTAATGATGGAAGATGTTACCCATTTTATTTAGTAGGATCATGAGAGAAGATAGTAAATCTCAACAACAACAAAAAATGGAGGTAAAATTAAATCCAAAATAAACATTTCTCATATGAATTTCTAAAATTAAATGCTACAATTGTGCAAGGAAACCCCAAGGAAAGTACCATGAAAAGAAAAACATCATTAATTTTAAATGATCTTTCTATTTAGATGGAAGAAAACAACCTCTAGTTCAGAGCCATTTTTTTGCATATTTTTTTTCTTGAAAAGATATTGTAAAGGAATGTTTGACTTAGAGTTGGTTATGATATTTACATGTTTTACTTTTCATATCATTCAATATACGTTTTGTGGAACTAAGTTCCACAAAAATTTTATTTACTTTGTGAATCTTAGTTAAAATATTCCTAATCTATTCATCCACATTGTTCATCTCATAATACTAGATGAATAAAAAGAAATTGGAACCAAATGATGATATTATAAAATTAATGGATAATTTGTTATACATATGGAATCAAAACATCACTAAATAATTAATTCCCTTTATAATATTGAAAACAAGAATATAAACATAGAGTATCCTTTCTATTTACACTAGTATAGTGTAGTAACAATCTCATTTGTCTATATCCCATATTTCCCCTTTAGAATATATATCTTATGACATTTCTTAGTATGAACACCAATTTAATTATGTTTCATTATAATTTATCCAGACATAACTGATATATGATGAAATAGACAGTTGTTTCATTCCCATATAAACTTTAAGGAATCCTCCTCACCTTCACCTTTTGTATGTGGTAGCTGTCCAAGTGTAGGAATCTACAAAATTTAGTATAAATTTTCTAGTAGTAGTTAAATGTATAAGATTTATAACAAACCATATATATTTACACATTATACAATGATATATTAAATTTTTATACAAAAAACACAATCTAAAAATATTTAGGTAACTGGTGTCTTTTGGTAATTTGATATATATCATGATAATGTAAACCATGGATTTAATTACATTATTTAAAAACTTTATAAAGTGTCCAAATATTATATTTATCTAATAATACTTCACTAGATAACCAGGGGTTGTATATATGAAAAGGGTGAGGTATAAAGCTTAGTAAGAGAATAATCAAATCATATAATGAATTAGATTAGTACAAGTGAGTTTTGAGAATAACATGGTGAAATGAAAATGTGAGAATCATAATCATGAATATATAAGAATGACATACAAATATAACACAATTGCATCATTGGAATGTCGAAACAACATAATAAATGACATTATAAACATAATTCATGGATAACTACTGATATATAATAATATTGTGCTCCTTGAATAACCACTCAATCACCATACATGATATTTCATGAGATAAAAACATTACCCAAAACATTGGAGGGAAATATAGTTCAGATCCCTCTCATAACATTCATATCGTGTAAATACATTTTTGTTCCACATAGATTATACAACATAAGAATGTATTTCATCAATTTAAATACCATTATTAAATAGTGTGGGTTTTATACATGAGTTTAACAAATTAATTAATGATATGTACAACTAGGTGAATAACCTTGAGTGTAAATTGACATGGGTATTCACAAAATATATGTTTGGCATGAAAAAACATGAAATAATTTCACCAGCATAATAGGGGTGCATAAAAGATCATGGAATTTTTTAATGGGAATGAAAAGTGGTATATCATTTCATGAAAATTATAAGTATAATAAATTTTTGTTTAAAAATATATGTTAACATGAATAATTCTAAAACAAAATGCTTAATACAAAGAGTGTACATGAATAAAAAGATGGATAAAGAAAATAATGACCTTGAGGGGGTGATTCTACACACTTGGGGGATATTAAAAAGATTTATGTAAAACCTATGGAGGGATTTAGAGAGGTAGAGTGAGATGAAATTCATGATTATTTTGTTTTTTGTGAAGTGGAATCGAAGGTTGGGTGGGTATTTATATCAAAAGGGAGGAGAATTCGGTATTAATTTTGAAATATAGGTTTTGGAATATATATAATAAAACAATCAAATCCAAAAACAATTCCATCAGGTTTCCCATAATTTATTACAAATAGTATTGGTTTGAATTATTTTATTATAATAATAAATGAACACATTAAAATAATACTATTCATGACCTGGAAGTGAGTCATGTTTATAAGGAATTTTATTTAATTCCTTAAAATATAATATAGGATGTTAAAATGTATCAAATTACATAAAAGATATTCTATTTTAAAGATAAAAACTATTTTTAACCATGTAAAACTTTTACAGTATTTACTACTTGTATTTTTAGATATTATGTTGTCATAATAAAAACTGTATATTTATATCGTATTTAATTTCCAACAAAAATGTGACTATCTTCTAACATTTTGAAAATTTCACCATTTTCTAATTTCAAAATACTAATTTAAAAAATGATGTTTATTTTACCAAAATAATTTTATAAGTATATAAATTTTGACTTTTAAATAAAATTCCATATTTATTGAAAAATACTAGTTTTTTCAAAACAAACAACTTTCTAACACTTATATAAATTATATGGGACATCATTAAATCATGTTATCATTAACATTTAAATAAATATTATTTAATAATAATATTCTATAAAAATAAAGTTTATTTCCAAGCTCTTGGGTTTATTGGAAAGAGTTTCTTCATTGAAACTATATATATATATATCCTAAAAATAAAATTTTAGTATCCTCATATCAAATTTTAATTGTTATCTAACTCATCATTTTATCAGGTGTATATATAAAGTAATTATAAAAATAGGTCAATATAATATTTTTTATTAAAAAGGAAATATAAAAATTCATACAACTAGGGTCTAGATACATTAACCATTATTAAAATAGTGTACATTGTAAAGGGTAAAGTGTCATATTTTAATACATTCTTGGGGTGGTTTGGTGAACATGGTTTTGAATATGGTCAAAAGAAGAATGAAATTGTACCTTATATTGCTTTCCTTGAGTTTTATTAATTAATGATCATTGTGGTATTGGACAAGGGAAAAGCTTAACGATGTAATCTCTCTTAGAATATCGAAAAAATGGACTTCATTGGGTATGCTCCTAAAGGTTTAGACCATCACTTCTTCCTTCTGTGTTAATTAAATTTTATTATAACCCTTAATATATACTAATATTTATGGTTTACATAGAAAATATATATTAATAAGGGTTATGATTCTTAAAAATATTTATCTCTTGATAAAGTAAATTGGATATTTTTTATAATAGTAATAAATATAAAAAATGAAATATAGTTCATGTGTTTTCTATAGATAGATAGATTGATAAGACTTTTATTCATTTATAAGGGAATTTTATTTATAAATTATTAGGTCCTTACATTCACCCCCCTTAAAAATTTTACCATTGAAATTTCATTTTGTACACTAATATAGATTAGGTTACTTTTTTTCATCACCTCTTCTAGTTCCCATTTAGCCTACTAAAACATGTGGTTTCTCCATAGAACTTTGACTAGGCAAGTTGTGTTGTTTCATATAACTTTTTATTTATGATCTAACCTCTTCACTGGATTCTTCTTTTATGAATGATCATTATCTATAGGTTCAACCACGAAATTCAGTACATTTGAAGGCTTTTACATCTACATTTATAAGAGGGATACATAGAACACATCATGTACTTGAGATAACTTAGGTGGGAGTGCTAGTCAATTAGACACAAATATGGTGTGATAAAAAATATCAGTGGGAATGATGTGTCTAGAAAATAGATATATATTGTTTCAAAACCACATAACTTTATTCCATTGTGATATACAATGGAACAACTTGTCTCTGGACTCAAACTCTAGGTCTCATTAATGATTGTCTGCATGTCTTTTTTACAACTTTTCATAGATTTCATATTACACTAAAAGGTTTGAATATTCTCTTTGATCTCTTATAAAGGATCAGGTCCCATAAGTTTCCTCTCTCTAACATCATCCCATCTTGTTAGAGTCTTATATTTCTTCCAATACATAGCCTCAAAAGGATCCATTTGAATACTAGAATGAAAACTAGTGTCATATGAGAACCCCACTAATGAAATGTGTTGATTCTAACATTAATTGAAATTCATTGACCATGATATCAGCACATCCTATAGGGTTTTAATGGTTATATCATACTAATTATCCCTCTAAGGTGAAAAATAGTGATGAACGTTTTCTTTTTATGCTATATATTCTGAAATATTTTCCATAATCTCGAGGTAAACCTAGGTTATCAATATAATACAATGGATAGAGTTACTCCATAAATTCTTATCATTTCCCTAATTTATATCTTATAAACTTGAATAATACATAAATCTTCCTTGATAGTAATGAAATTCACCTATTTTGTAAGGTGATCGATTACAACCCAAATGGGATTATTTCCATTAGTTTCTATAGGGGTTATTAATATAAAACCAATAACCAGGTTTACCATTTCCATATCATTATAGTAAATACTCACATATTAACCATATAATTATATCATTCAGTCTTGAAATATTGGCGTACAAATCATCAACATACAAATTCTACAATCTCATTCTTCATGTTATCCCACTAGATGTTTTTCTTTAAAACTATATACATCTTATTTCTTTCTGGATTAATTGAGAGGCATGATCTATGTGCATCATATAGAATATCCCACCTTAGTTATATTTTTTATGAGACACATATCTGGGTTCCAAGACTTATAGCTACATCTCTAGAAAATTTGAACTCGTGAATATTTTTAATGTGACACCCTGAAATTCTAAAGTAATAAAATTGTTTTGAATAGAATGTATGAAACAAATTCCCAAGAATAGAAATTAATATATCATCCCAGTAAATTATGATATATTTAATATTAAATATTAATATAGTCTATATCTTGTTGTGCAGTCAAGACCGAGTTATATTACATTACACACAACTATGACTTTCTTCAATGCCTTTCCTTAAACACAAGGTTGAGTTTTACCGAACAATAATGTATTATTAAAATATTATTATCTAATATAATAAGATATAACATATCTGTTATGTTTGTGGTTATGAATATTATTAAATATCTTGTGTATATATAGGGTTATATTTATTGGTTTCAAATTAAATAAAAATGAATATAAGAACTAATTGAATATAAAGAAAATGTTTTTATAAAAAACTATTTTTATGCTCCAAAAAAATATTATCATAGAAAATTAAATTGAGTAAAATAATTAAATTATATTCATTAAATATATATATTATATATTAAATAAAATATGTTTGATATTCATCTAATATATTCTATATCCATAAGACAAGAACAAACCAAATGTTATACATAAAAAAATATATTTTTATAAAGGTAGTTTAAAAATATTTTTTGGGAGAACCTATTTTAAATAAAAATTTGGAAATTTTATTGATTTTTATGTAAAAAAACCTAATATTTTAAATAGGAAAATAAAAATTATCTTATGGTGATTTTCTGAAATTTTTCTGTGAAGTTTCTTTTTTTGATAAATAGTGAAAAATAATAAATTTTAATTTAAAATTGTTCTTATTTATCATTTTATTATATGTTTGAAATATATTTTCAATAGTTTTTAAGGTTTAATTTGATATACATTACATAATTTAATACAATTTAGGTCTGTGGAATCAATTTCAATATGAAATAAGATATAATAACATATATAACATTTTAACATTTGTACTTAAAAAACCCCCAATTGTCGTCTCGTCTGTCGAATTAATATTAAATTAAATTTTTCCACGAATGTGATTGGAATTTGTAAAAATGAATTAAATATTTGGAATATGAAAAATTTATAAATTCTAATATGTTAAAATTAGTTTTTTGAAAAAAAAAATATTAATGAAAGTGATTAAAATCAATTACAACGATTAAGAGGGAAATTTGCTTAACAAGAGACTAAACCTTAAAGTTAAGGCCCAAAATGACCTAGAATCTTGTAAAAAAGATATATTATGGAAATATTTAAACCATATTATATCTTGGATCTAATATTTAATATTATTGGAGGCAATGTCATTGGAATGAAAACATTGGTGGAATTCCCTTTCCAAAAATTTACAAGAATGCCACTCCTCCTCCACTATAAAAAGGAACTCACCCCTCCCGCTTCCTCACACATATAAATACCTTTATATATCCAAAATATGTAAAAATAAAATCCCAAAATAACTTTCTTCATACTAGAAGCATCATTTTGGTAAGAAATCCAACCAGGGAATCCCTTTGGTGCAAACTAAGAGGTGTTAGCCCAAGAATAGGTAACATCCTTCTTCAAGATTCATTGTTTTTTTTTCATTATAAACCACATTGATTATTATTATTATTACATTATTATATAATAAAAAAAGTATCCTAAATATAGTGATATGTTTTTATTCTATGGTTTTAACCTAAGCATATGCACACTTCCATCTAATGAGTAACATAGTTACCATTTATTTGTACGAAGAACTACCACCTCATAAAACGATGTCAGTCATTATTTATTTACCACCTTTAATTCTTGGGGTTTATTATGGACATGATCAATATATATTATATACCATATTTTATTTATTCTTATATGATATTTATATAGAAAATACCTTTATGCTTTCCATTTTACAGGAACATAATTACTTCATTTTTGGAAGTGGGGACTACTACCTCCTAAAAGCGATCTTATTCATTGAAACAATAAATGGAACATATAAAGGATAGTTTTAGTTAAAAATATATGAAATATATGAAATATATATATTATATTAATGTGATAATTACCTTTTCGTAAATATAATATATCAGTTCACTAATTTCCCTTTTTCACACACTAAGAAGTGATAACGTTTGTAGTGGATGTGCCCACTACTGCCTCCTCGACATGATGTGATTCTCTTTACATCACAAGAATTATATATAATTATTAATTATTAAATAACATGTTACTAGTTATTTAATTATATTTATATAATTATATAATGTTACTTTCCTTCATTCCAAAATTTTCATTGAAAAATGGGAATGTTACTCATGCATATGTACAGCCTACCATCTCCATGATTATAACATTCGTTCATTATTCATAACAATATTTCATGATTGGTTTTAAAATTATAATTTATTTATTAATCCGATTAATAAATCATGATTATTATTTTGGATATGTTTATATAATGAGCCCTTTGACCATAGTTGACCTACCAAAGTTATTTTGACACATAAACTGAATATGTTTAAAACACCCAATGTAAACATAACTATTTGAGTAGTTGTTTAAAAAATTGTAATAAGTAAAATAAAATTAATTATGCTAATGAAAATTTTTATAAATAAAGTAAATAATTATCAAATGTTTCTTATTCATTAATATAAAGACACACGTGACAATTCAGATTCAAGGTAAATGATTTTCATCTAAATTTCATTACATCTATGAAATAAATGTCATATTTACCTATAAATTATTTTTTATGGGTATATCTACAATTTTTTTATATATTATATCATGAATCCTTTTATCTTCATGTAATTTATGGTTTTACTTTTTTTATCTAATCTATGAGTTTTTAACTAAAAAATTACCAAGTGGTAAAATTTATCTTTGTAATATCACTTTTTTTTATTATTAACATTTAATTGAAATAATAAATTCATAATGATCATTATTATTTTAAATTACATATAGAAAATCTTAGGTAGTAAGTATTATTATTTCCTAAACTATATACCATTTTTAAATATGGTGTTCACTTTGAGAGTTTTTCTATTAACAAGGGAATTATTGATAAATCCACATCTTTTATTCAATACAGATATTTTATATGGCATGTTGTTCATTAATTAAATAAATTATTAGGTATATAAGGAATTTTTGGGACATGGAAAACATGGGTTTGGGATCACTTATAGAAAGTCTTATGAGTTGGGGGGTTGTTAGTTGAACCCCATGATGTATCGACAGTCTCATGGGATGAAATCAGATGGCGACAAACCCTTCATATTTTTTTCCATGAAGAATAGACTCATAAGATATGGGTTGGGGAGAGGATAATACAATCCCCTTGATTAATTATTAGTCTCATTAGATGAAACAATTGGCCAAATCAGAATAGTTTAAACTATCTTGAGAATAAATCTTGATGGTAAAGGAACCATGTATATAGAAAACATGTCATCCAATAATTAAGAATTTTAATTTTTCATTTTCTATTATTATTTATCCTTGATATTATTGAATTGACATTATCTACAGGTATATTTCATTCTCAATAAATTGATTAAATTAATTTTTTTTAAGTTACATACCTTTCCATTTTGATTTTTCTATATCCAGTTACTTTAATGACATGTGTTCTCAGTTATTTACCTTTCCATATCGATTAATTTCACCGATTAATTATTTATTTTGATGTACATACCCTTATTGAGCATTTGAGATCATAATTTTTATATTTCCTTTCATAATATTATAAAGAGGAATCATTTGAATTAGTTTCAAGGATGTAATTTATTAGGCTTCGTCGTGTCTTATATTCTGTTTCCCAATGTATTATGGGTATCATGTATGCAATCTAGTTTCCCAAAACTACTAAACTATTCATCCCCTTCGGATTTAAATATTTTATGTATTCCAATGTAATAAAGTAATGACCCATATCCAATCATCTAGGGTCAGGGCATTACAGTTGGTATCAAATTAGATTTAGAAGCAACCATTAAAACTATATGTATAAAACATAGATTAACAAACATAACCCTAAGATATAATTTGATGATAAGTAATAAGAAAATCCTAAAATTTTATTAAGTTTGATATTATGTTGGTCTTCCTTGAAATATATTTATTTTTGGATACTACAATTGGAAGTTGTTCAAGATAAATATACCTAGGGGTAACATCTCCGACAAGGTGTGTTTGGCATGACTCGACATAACCTCGTAAATAACAACAGGAACTATTGTGCATCTATTTTGAAACTTTGGAGGGATATACTTAGTATAATTAAGATTTAATTACAGTCTCTGTGGAAGTATTTAAAATTGAAGACGTCACCAAAAAAACCATGTTTATGTTTATCATATTATCTATGAATAAATTTTTCAATTTGTGTTATATATTTTACTAGTTTTGGGATTATGAATTATGTTTAATAATTATATGAAATAATTTAGTGTATTTAATCATTTTGAAATGATTCCTAGTAGAAGTAATGTATAACTCACTAATGTACATGATTCATAAAGTAATAAGGATCATATCTTTTAGGACTTTAGCCAATATTTTGATGGTAAATAATCTCCCAGGAATTACGATCATATGAGGAAATTATATAATGTCATAAATATATTGGTAAATAATTATACAATTCATATGGATTCTAGGTAAATTAATAAAATATGAGGATAGTAGGTTAGAAGATGTATAAATAGAACAAAGGTAATAAGTATTTTCCCAAATTTTATAATTATTGAAAGAAACACCTGGATACTAGCATGAAGGGAATGTGGGTTTTTTTATAAGTGTGGATAGAAAGGAATCCATTTTTATAATTTCAATAATAATAAAAAGAAAATAAAAATTTTAATGCTTCCACTATAAGAAGATTAGAAACTACACAAATCACTGTCTCATGTGACAAATGAAAATCCCTTAAACGAATCTAATGGATCATGGTCACGACAATGCTTCGACCAAAAACAGAGATGAATTATTAATGGTATTATGTTTAAATTCAATATTTATGTCATTTTAGTAATTTTTTTCAAGGAATGTAATGGTTATAAGAATTATGGAATATATGAGGATTTTATTGTAGTAAATTATCATTAATTATTTGAGATCATATGTTGAATGGTCCCAAGATAAGTTATTCAATATCAACTTGAAAGTTTTGTAAAACACATGGTTATTAGAAAGATAAGACTTATTTTGTTCCAAATGTTGAGGTAATGACATTTGGAAAAAGATATTATTCATATGGATAATGTTAATTATTCACTAAAAACTACCTTTGAAATTATTCTAATGTGTTGGATCATAATATTTTGGAAATTTAAACCATTTATGAAATGATTTATGTTGATATTTGAATGATGTTTTAGAGAATAAAGTATTTCTTCACTATATGAAGTAAATTTTTCTAAGAGATTAATTGGAAATAGCTCAAGGAATAATTGAAGGAAAATAGTAGTTTTATGGAAACATACATTTACTTAGATTCTTATAGAGTGAAATGATTTCTAAACTCTATGAAAAAGGGTATTGAAATAAAAACATTCATGTTGTAATTATTTTTGAAGATATCAATGAACTTTATTCACACCATTGGCTTATAGTTTTTGATCAACAACTTATAGTTGGACTTTTTCCCTATAACCCTCCATCATAACTTTATAGTTATATTTCTCCTCCATATCTAGGTTTTCATTAATGTATATTATTTGAAACCCTAGTTTTGGGGGGAACTTTCTATTTCATTTTCCCTATTATTAATAAGATTCATCATTAACCCTATTAATGATTTGGTTTTCTCAAAAATAATTTATCTTAAATTATCAATCAATTGAATACCAAGATCAAGTTTAGATTTTCACGATGCATTTTAATAATGATGGAGAGAATATAACTCCCCAAAATTCTAAAATAGATACAGTGTATTTAATAGCTTTTGTGACATACAAAACTATGAATTGAAAGGAATATAACATCCCAATACATTATGATATATTTAATATTCATGAAAAATATATTCTTTAGCTTTTAATTATGAAAAACTAAGTTATCTTACATTACATGTAAAAATGAATTTTCTTAATGGTTTGTGTTATACTCAAGGAATAATTTTACCTGACATGAATATATTATTAAAATATTATTATTTAATATAATAATATAAAACCTACCCATTAATTTAGTGGTTTTTAATATTATTAACTAAATTATGAAAATATATGTTTGAATTAATTGACAAAAACTTAATTAGAAATGAATATAAGAACCAACTGAATATAAACAAAATGTTTTTATGAAAAATTGATTTCTATTCTCTAAAGGATTTTTATCTTAATAAATTAAAATAATTAATAATATTTAAGGATACCAATGAAATATATTTATTATATATTAAATTGTACATTTTTATATTCATCCCATATATTCTATAGTCATAAGATAATAAAATCCCCAATTTTATGCATAAAACCTATATTTAAATTAAAGTAGTTTTATCATCTTTTAAAAGAGAACATATTTTAAAAAAAATTGATCATTAATTTTTTTATATGTAAAAATAAACAAAATTTTTTAAATAGGATCATAAAAATTAGTTTAGGGTGAAGTTTTTGGCATTTTTCTATGAAGTTTACTTTTTTGATTATAGTGAAAAATATTGAATTTTAATTAAAAAATAAATTTTATTCTAATGTATTTATAAATTAATATTACATTTTTAATTAGTTTTGAAATTTAATTATATAATTTTTACATAAATTAATGTAATTTTGGTAATTCTAATCAATTTTTATTTGAAATTGGATATAAAAACATAGCAAACATTTGAACATTTTAACAATAAAAACCAAAATTGTTGTTCCGTATGTAGGATTATTTTAAATTAATTTCTGCTAATTATGTGATTTGGATTTTAAAAAATGGATTAAATATTTATAGTAAAATTATTTTATAATTTATAATATGGTTAACTTATTTTTTTGAAAAAAATATAAGTGAAATTGATTTAAATTAATTATTGTGATTAGGAGTAAAATCAACTTAATAGGAGACTACTCCTTAATCATAAAGCCAAAAATGACTTATAAACCTATAAAAAATCCAATGTATGTCTATATTTTGACCCTATTATTACTTTTATTCAATTTTTACCATTATTTTAACCACTTTAAATGAAAATAATGTTGGTATAATTCCATTTTAAAAAATTTATAAAATTACCACTCATCCTCCACTCTAAATGGCACTCACCCATGCCACCTCCTCACATATATCAGGACATTTTTCTCACAAAAAGATCATAAAATAATCCCAAAAAATAAGTAAATTCATAATCTATTCTTCTCTTTAGGTAGAAATCCAACCATGGAATCCCTTTGGGGAAAACCAAGAGGAGTTACCGAAAAAAAGGCAATATCCTTCCTTAAGATCCTTTGTTTTATTTTCTTTACACACCCATTAAATTATTCTTATTCTATGATTATATATTACCGTATTTATTATAAATATACTAATAGGTTTTGATGGAAATTTTTCATCCTACACTTACACAAACATTAATCTAGTGTGTAACAAACTTACCAGTTATGTGTACAGTGAACTACCACCTCGCAAAACAATTTCATTGGATTTTCATTTAACACCTTTAATGGTTTGAAATTATGATGGAAAAAAGGTTTATATATGATAATATATTATATTAATAATTTATTTATTCTTATATTTTATTTATATAGAACATACCTTTATGATTTCCATTTTTTGGTAATACGATAACATCGTTTGGGAAAGTGTTGTCGACCACCTCTTAAAAGTGATATGATTCTTTCACACTGTACAAGGAAAATATAAAGGATGTTTTTAATTATACATTTGTGAAACACATAAAATATATATTATATTAATGATATAATTAAATTTCTTTAAAAATAGTAGAACATTTTCTTTATTACCCTTTATACACACTAAAAAGTGATAATGTGGGTTATAGCTTGTGGACTACTGCCTCATCGACACGATGTGATTCCTTAAACATCACAAGAATTGTATAAAATAATATATAATTAAATAAAATTGTATTTATGATGTAATTATAATTATGGAAATATATATTTTTACTTACCCTCTTTCCATAATGATCACTGAAAGTGGGAACATTACTCATGCATACGTAGGTCTTACCGTCTTTATGATTGTAACGTTGGTTCATTTTTCCTAAACATATTTCATGAATTGTTTTAAAACTAAAATTTTGGTTTAAAATGATAAATATATCATGATTATTATTATTGATATATTTATATAATGACCCCTTCAACCATAGTTTACCATCCAAAGTCATTTTTGACACATAACCCTGATATGGTAAAAACAACCTATTTAAACTTATTTGTTAAAGTAGTTGTTTACAACATTATAATGAGTGAAATAAACATAATTTCAAACATGAATAATGTTATAAATCATGTAAATAATAAAATATGTTTATTATTTATTAATATAATGACACACCTGACAAGTCAAACTCAAGTTAAGATATTTTCTTCTCACTTTTTACACATGTGTGAAAAATGCCATATCCACCACTTGATTATTTTTTGGTGGCGTATATACTACACCTTTTGATTTATTATGTCATGAATTATTTTTATAATGATGGTTTTTATGTTTTTAACTTTTGGATATCTCATCCAAGGGGATTTTACTTGAAAATTACCATGTGGTAAAAGTTGTCTTTGTAATATCACTTTCTTTTGTGATTGTTTACTTTCTCTTGAAACAATCACAATAATATGATCATTTTTATTTTAAACTAAATATACATACTCTAAATAATTATGTATTATTATTTCCTAATCTATATACCTTTTTTACAAATGGTGTTAACTTTGAATTTTTTTTATCAACTTGAGAATTATTGATAAATATGTATATTTTATTAAAATTAGATATTTAATAAGGCTTTTTGTTAATTAATTAAATATATTATTTGATAAATGAGGAATTCTTGTGAAATTAGATTCATGGGTTGGTGACTATTTAAGGCAATAACTATCAGTTTAGGATCCATTAATTCAAGCCCCACAATGCATCAACAATCTCAAAAGACAAAAAAAGTTGGTAAAAACCCTTCATATTTGATTCCAATAAGAATAGACAGGTATGATATATGTTGGGGAATAGTTAATGCAAGCTCATAGATGCATAAATAGTATCATGAGATGAATTATTTTTCTAAATTAGAATATGTTAAACTATATTGAGAATAAATATTTATCATAAAGGTACCATATACCTCGGAAACATGGCGTCCAATAACTAAGTATTTCCCTCATTCATATTCTATTATTATTTATCCATGAGATTATTTATTTGACATTATATATGGATATATTTAATTGTTAGTATATTGATTAAATAAAATATGTTTTAGATACTTACCTCTCCCTATTGATTTTTCTTTATCTAGTTATTTGAATGGCTTATGTTCTTAGTTATTTACCATTCCATATTGATTATTCTCATAGATTCAATATTTTATCAACTGTACATACCCGTAATTTGTATTGGATATCACCCTAATTTATTTTCTATTCCCCATGTTATGAAGAGAAATACTTTGAATGAATTTTATGGAGGTAGTTTATCAGTATTTTTTATGATTTATATTCTATTCCCAAATATATTATGGGTATCATGTATGAAATCTATTTTTCAAAAACTCCAAAATTGTTCAGTCCCTTATTATTTTAATCATCTATCAATACTAATGTAATGATGTAATGAACTGGATCTGGGCATCTAGGGTTTGGTCATTACAGGCTACCTTTCTCTGTATATTTGTATCATATTTTTTAGCCTTATGTATCATATCATGAATTGATGGTTAAGAATTTATTTAAGAAAGGTAAGATGATGTTACTTTTATTATTCCCATGTCTATACTTTCCATGATGTAGAATATTGGATCCCTTTCAGTCCTCAACATAGATATGGTGGTAGAATCATTTCTACTCAGAGAATCTTTCACTTCATTTAACTTTCCATGATGAAAATGGATTGAACAGTCGTGATCCATGAATAGATCTGAGCTCATTAACTGGAACATATTGATATACTTTTTTGTGAATATATATATGATGATTTTATGATCTATATATATATATATATACTCTATCTCCTCACAGAGACAATTCTACATATTCTTCAACAAAATGATCATTGCTTCCAATTCCATAGTAGGAGTCAGGTAGTTCTTCTCTTGGATCGTTCGTTGGGGAGAGGAATAAGAAATCCACTAGTCATTTTTCATTATTTTACAACAAAATACTTTTTTATATGCATCCATGTAGTTAAAAAATATATCCCTTTGTGTGGGTTATTTGAGAATAGTAGTTATGATTAGAATCTTCTTTAACTCTTTAATGATCTCCTCACATTCCTTTATATGGAAAAACATTACCCACTTCTGAGTTATCTTGGTCATTGGATTTTAAAATCATGAGAACATTCTCCCAAAATGATGATAGTACCCTAATAATCCAAGGAAACCATATATCTCTATAATAGATATTGGTCCGGGACAACACTAAATTCCCTCTATTTTTTAAGGCTTGAAAATATCAATTTATATATTATAACATGCCCCAATAAGTTTACATTCTCTAAAAAAATATCATTTCTTGTAATTCACTAACAAATTTTCCATTTTTAAGGGCTTTAGCACTACATTAAAATGTTCCTCATTGATTTTGATGTAGATAGTAATATTATCTAAAAATACTAACAAAAATATGTCAAGGTAATTATTAATGACTTTATTAATTATTTTTATGAATATATATGGAACATTAGTTAGTCCAAATGTAATCATAATGAAATCATAGTGCCTATATGTTATTCAAAATTAATTATTGGGGATATACTATTTTTAACCATCAATTGATTATATCCCAATCAAGGAGTCACCTTAAAGAAGTACTGGGATCCATGTAACTGATCAAACAATTCATCAATTTGTGTAAGAAGAGTATTTTTCTTTATCAGGTTCTTGTTGAGATCATAAAAATGAATACAGAGGAACATTTTCCTATATTTCACCTAGATTAAAAGTAGAAACAAACCCCATAGTGAATCACTTTGGTATATAAACCATTTATTTATTTTTTCTTTTAATTTACTATCCATATCATCATGTTCAATAGTATTCTTTTTGTAGAGAGTCTTGTATATTGGTAAATCTCCCAATATAAATTCAATTTTTAACTGAACCTCTTAGTTATGAGGAATACCTGAAAATTCTTTAGATAATACATCATCATATTCTCTTACAGTTGTAATTTCATCAAGGATGGAGTTTTCCTTAGTCTCAATCATTTAAGATAGATAAGATTACTCATTAGGGAATAAAATTCATGATTGTGATGATTTTTTTAAAGAGGATCCATCCTACTTCTAACACTTGTTTATAATTATAGGGAAATTCGTGGTCCAAAGTGTGATTTACATCTCACAAAAATTTATGTTACCTCTATACAAGGAAATAAAATCCATACCCTTAATAAAAAAATTATAAAAAATAATTTATCTTAAGGTTCTTTGGTAAATTTTACCTACGAATAATGACAACATAGACATTGTATACTTAGGATAAAATGATTGGCCCATTTTTCGTTTTCACTAATAGACAAATGTCAATGCATTGAGGTTGAGTTTTAATAGTTCCATGGATATTTCATGATATAAAAGAATTAGTATAAACATAATAAAATAGAACATTTTAAATCCTTGAATTAATAACTAGTGTACCTATCACTACATCATTTTCAAGATCAACCATAAAATTTGTGATGACATATTCTCACCCTTTATCTACAAGCCTTCGAGGTTGTGTTTGTCAATGATTTTCATCATCCCTTGTCTTAGTGCATTGGTTTTCATAGTCTTATTATTCTTTTTCATTTTAATAACTGAACAACAGAATATGCGTTGACTGGATATTTTTTTCCCATTACATTGGGGATATTCTCTTCTCAGCATTATATATTTTAGTGACCCTATTTACTACACCCAAATCATTTCCTTTTCCCCTTCAAGAAATTTTTAGGATACCCCATTCAACACTTTTGATAACTAGGAAGTTAGAATTTCTTTCCACCATAATTTTTCTCCATCACACCCCTACAATTAAAAATAATTCTCTAAATACAATATTTAGACTTGTGAGTTTTTTTATACTTTCCGATGAAGCTTTCTAATTTGAGGGAAAATCATTCAATTTTTTCTTATCTTTAAAAGTCCAGAATATGAAAAGATTCTAGAAAATTTGGATTGATCCGAATAAAATTGTTATTAAGTTAACTTTTTAGGTAATGAAATACATAGAGGAATTCCATGAATTTTGTGTGAATATTTACCCATACACCTTAGTGGATTGATCATCCTTTTTGTTTTATCTAAGGAATTATATCTCCATTTTACCATTTAGAGTGAGAAAAAAATATTTATTGATGAAAAGTTTACAAAATTATTTCCACTCAATCAATTCTATTTTTTCCTTGGGCATTATATTATTAATCATAATACGACATTGATAAAATTCTCCCTCCAAGTGACAAAAATCTAGTATCACCTTGTCCATTTCACAACATTTAAGTAAATATAATATTTTTTCAATGGATTTATTTTATTATTATGTGATAAAGGTATAAAAATATCCACTAAAAATCTCTGTCCTTTTTTTCTTCAATATCTCAATTTAAACATTCTATTTCTTATGGGGATATGGGTCCTCCAATTATTTCAAATTTCTCTTAAAAACTTGATTTAATTGAGTAAGTATTTTAATGAATATTTGAATTTTTCTATTACAGGGTTGTGAATCTCTTTTGGGAAATCATGGATTTTCCCAAAACATAGGTTATTGACTCAGTTACTCTTATTTCTATCCATTGATTAAAATAAAAGGAAAATTATGGATGAGGATTTTCAGACTATTATAATGGTTAAATATTATTATGTAATGGATAACTTATTAATTACATGTATTTCATAGTCAATGAATTTATAGGTTTCAATTTATGTTATTCATTGTTTACCAAATTCAATATGAATATTTATTTCATTCAGAATGGTTCATAACTTTCTTCTTAAATTACCAGTGCATATCTTTCTGTAGTGTAAAACCAAGTGTGTAAGAAGGCACCATTATCATGCACCGAGTATAGGTGGAGTTAATACCCAACATGAACATTTAGTGTGATTACCCCAAGGTAAATTTTTTTCCCATAGCCACATCCACCTTTTATATCAAGATATGGGTTTTGTTACTTGGAAGACACTATCTTTATAAATTACAAAAATTCAAGGACGTTTTCCTATACTTAGGCTTAATCACAGAATGTTTTAGTAATTTATTTTATCATACTCCACAAAAATAACTTAACATTTCTCTAATAACAACTATGAAAACACTTAAATTTTATAAACCATATTTCATGATAAAATAAATTAAGATACACCTAACACAATCCCAAAAAGGTAGAGTGGACTTGGGTATTTGGGGAATTTAATACATGTCACAATAACATAAAACATGGATACAAAGAAATTATTTAATAACTATTTAACATGTAATAATATTCCCTTGATCATCTAATACAACATAATATAACCTAGGGTTATATATAAAAAATGGGAGATCTGTAAAGAAATAGAAGGGAATAATAAAATCATAGAATAAAGTAAGTAGTACATGTGAGTCAAGGGAATAACATGGTCACATAAAAGTGGTTTAATCATAATCATGAATATAAAATCATGACATATTATGATAACATCAAGTCATTAAAAGTATGTGGAAAAAACAAAAATAGTGATATTGTAAAGATATCTCAAGGCTAATCAACAAGGCACCATAACAAAGTGTTCTTCGGATAACCATTCGTGAATCATACATGGTGTCTCATGAGACAAAAATTGTACCCAACTCATTTGTGGATATATAATTTTAGGCACACCCATCACATTCACATCATAGACATGAAATTGTGTTCCAAACAGATCATACAATATAAGAACGTCATTCCTAAATTTTAATCCCATGATTAAGGAGTGTAATTTTAAAACCTATAACTCCCTAATAAATGAAGGATATTTACTACTAGGTGAATACATTGGAGTGTAAATTTGGATGGGTATTCACAACAAAAATGTTTAGCATGAAAAAAAACATAATTATTTGATTTCATAATTTTTGTTAATAAATATTCATTGAAGGGTTTAATGTGAGTAAATGGTGGACTCACATTACATAGTAAATCATGATGATAGTAAATGTATGTATAAATATATATATATATATATCAATATGATAAATTTGAAATAAAAAATCTTAATATGATTAATGTACTTGAATAAAGAGGAAGATGAAGAGAATACCTTACCTTGAGAGGTGATTTTAAAAGATTTGGAGGAGATTCTTAAGAGATTGGGAACACCTTGAGGGGGATTTTTAGAGGAAGAGGGAGAGGAAATTTTTTATTAATGTTTTTTGAGTGAATATGAATAATTTTTTGAGTGGGTCTTTATAGAAAAAGAGAGGGTAATTATTTATTAATTTCTAAACTAATTATTTAGACTCTAAGTCATAAAATAATATGAAACAAAATCCTTTACATTATTTTGGCCCGTGGTTTCTTTCAAAGAGGAGTGTATTAAAAAAAATTTGTTTAATTACTAAAATAATTAAAATAATAAAATTTATTATGTGAAGGTGAGTCATATTAAAAAAATATTTTTATAAAACCAAGAAATATAATATATGTTTTGGAGGATTCATGATAGGTTTATGAACTCAATTGAGTAACCTAAAAAAAATTTAAATGTAAAACCAACTATTTTCCATTGAATCATTTTATACTAAGTCCTATTTCTCTTTTGAGCTAGTATGAAGTCATAATACCAACTGTATATTTTTTTGTATTTAATTATTACCCCAAAATATGAATCTATCAAAAAACTATGAAAAATACACAATTAGAAAATTTCAAAATTATGATATCAAAAATTATAAATAATTTAAAAAAATATATTTCTAAATATTTTAATTTTCATTTTTAAATAAAATTATTATTTATTGAAAAATACTAATTTTTATAACACAAATTACTTTTTTCCCTTATATAAATATTATATGGGACTTCATAAAATCATATTATAATTTATATTTCAATAAATATTATTTAATATTACTATTTTAAAAATAAAAAAATTATTCTAAAGAACTAGGATTTGTCAAAAAGTGTTTTTTAATTGAAAATTTATTTATATTTTCAAAAAATGCAATTTTGGTTTCATCAAATCACAATCTAATTTATATAAAACTCATTATATAATCATATATTGAAATAAAGTAATAATGAAAATGGATAAATATAATAATTATTTTATCAAAAATAACATTTAAATGTTCATAAAACTATGTTATTGATACATTACCCATTATTACACATGAGTACACACTATGTATAAGGTGTGCGATAATTGTACTAGATTGGGGTGGTTAAGTAAAGATGGGTCCTGTGGTGGTATCCATATCCTTGAATTTCTCCCATAATCAGTTTCAGCAAAGATTGAATTATTGAATCTCATATTGGTTCTAGTCAAGGGAAAATCTTTGTGATGCTACATCCCTAAAAATATTTGACAAATGGGCTTCAAATGGTATAATTCTAGTGCTTGAGGTCATCACTTCTTCCATCTATGTCAATTATATTTTTTTATACCCCTTAGTATATAATAATTTTAATTATAACTATAGAATAACTATATTTACAACAGTTATGATTCATATTGTAATTTTATGTCCAACAAAATAAAGTAGTTATATTTTATAAACATCCAAAAATACAAAATGAAATTTTGTACTTGTGTCTTAAATAACTACATTACCTAATAAGTTATTTATACATTCAAAAGGTAATTAAATTTATAATAGTTTGGGTTATCACAAAACAATTATACAACCCTTTGAAATATATTCTAGTGAGAACATGGTTTATGTCATGAAAATATCATAATGTTATAATAACTTCACTTCCCATACAATATATTAGTTAATGAATATTTATAGTATTTTTTATCTTTATTTACAATATAAGTTAATTAATAAATTTTATTTATTAGTCTCCCACTATTATTTTGAAATACAATATACCTTAATATTTATTTTCGAATATCCAATTGTGTTGATATCTTTGTTGAAAGGACCCATATTTAAATTCTCATACCCTAAGAAAGGGGTAGGTCAATTACATAAACGTATTTAGGTAGGAATTTATTTTACAACAACATTAACTCATAATTTCATGATCCATTGAGTGGACTCTGTCATCCCTTATCTCAAATCATGATATTGGATTTCCTCAATATTTTCATCAAAATGTATGCTAAGTACAGTGAACTATACTCCTCTTGATGTGAAATTGGTCTTGTAACACAAGAACTTCTCTATAACGTCTCATTTAATGGTCGTTCCCTAGAGAGGTTGGGATCAAACAGTAAAATCTAGTGGTTTCTTTATAAATCAATAAATTAATGGATATACCGACTTAAAATTTTAATTGTGGTATATTTATCATTATGAATAAATTTCCCATTTCATCTTGTTTATATTATTTTTTAATATTATGTGAGTTTTACTTATGTTATTATACATATCTTAAATAAAATTAATGCATATTCCAATTTATTATAATTCTATAAAGAAAGATTGTTAATTTATTTATTACATGATACAAATAAACAAATCCAATAATAATTAATGATTCAACTAAAAATAATAATAATGTAGTATAATTAAGAGATTTTCTATTGGTTGGTTTATATAGAAGATGAAAAAGCAACCCTTTAACCTTGGGAACAAACTCATAGAACCATGCCTAGTTTAAAATGAAACATTATACCTATACCCCCACATATCTCTTGGATTGGTTTCTACTAAGTCCCAAACTTGATCCTCCTCTACTGCCTAGGGATTTCTATTCATTACATAAGCATTACTCATATGTAGGTGATGTTACCAATGGATTAGTTGGGGGTATACAAAAAAGCAATTGTGGGTGCACATTATCTAATATAATGAGAATACGAAATGGAATTATTACCATAAATTTAATATAACAAATTATTTCGTTATCCATGTAGTATAAAAAATAATAGAAACCAATCACATACACAAGTCAGTCAAATCTCAGGATCATCCACACACATGTAATGACTACACATTTAATAAACAAGAATTCATTTCAACCTTTCTAAATTATGATAAAATGAACTCAAATAAATTGATTTTATTTATTAATTAATCAATTCATTTGTATTATTTTTTATTAAAAGATTCATTGATATTCCCATATGTTATAATTTTATTTTTTAAAAAAATTCTTTTTATTTTAAAATAAATTATTATAATGAATACACTTAAAGGAAACACCACCATTATCCATCCGAACTACCTTGCATGCATTGTAGTTGAATACAACCTAATAATGTGTTATATAGAATAAAAATTCTATCATACAATTAAATAGCAGGTACCATCAATAAATTATTGATGAACATGTGTTGTTTGTATAGCATATAATGATATTAATTTTCAAGGTATAGTCAATGTATTAAAACTATACACAATATGTATTTCTAAAGGTTACAAGTAGATTAATTTATAATTTCATATATATATATAATCTATAATACCATGATATTTTAAATTAGATATTCCTTTAAGATTTAAAATATTCGATAGCGTGTGCTACACACAACACCAAACCCCAAAGAACATGAAAAAAATATAAAAAAATTAAAATGTATCCATAATATAGATTGATACAAATAGATGTAATAGAATTATTAAATATATGTATAAATAAAAATAAAGGTCATTATAAATTCTAATTCGTTGATAAATTAAATTAGTATAGCTGAATAACAAATAAGATTAATATGTGATTTCAAATATAAAATTTATAAAAATTAGATTTTTGTGTATTTTTTTAATAAATTTAATATGATCTTGATGAAATATTTTTTAAATGAATAATATATTTTGTACAATATTATTTGTAAATTATAAGAAACAATAATAAGAATATTTTTTAAAATAAATTTTATTATGAAAATAATTTTCATTACATTATTATGTTTTTAGTTAAAATATAAATTCCAAAATTTTAGATTTTCTATTTTATAAAAAAATAATTTTTAGATATATCATGTAAATATTATTTTGATTTGTTTTTTAGTAAAATATCAGTTTTTATGTGAATAGTGAAAATAAATTGTTTACCATAAGTGTAACTTATATGAATTTATCCATATATATAAGATGAAAATGTTTATAAAACATTTATTTAATAAAAAATGTATTCAATGAGTAGTAATTTAAATTATTAAATACAATTATGAATTTATAAATCACATGTATAACATTTTATGAAAATAAGTGATATTTTTCAATCAAATAAACTCCTTTTGATCATTTATTTTAATTAAATACAATTTTGTGGAAATTCTATTATTAGTTTTATATAAAAGAATTTTATCTTTTATTTACCTCATAATAAACGAATTTTGTTCATAAAAACCAAATATATAGAAAATTTTATACTACATATTAATTTTAATGTTAAATAAATATTCTTATTAAAAAGTGGTTTTACACATTACATGTGCTAATGTTAAAATTTGTTCTTCTTAACAGTATAAATTTTCTCTGATAAAATGGATTTAAAATTTTCAATAATTAGATCTAATTTTTTTTAATAAGGGCCTTTTTTGGGTTTAAAATTAGATTACCTAGGTAAAAACTAATTACCATGATAAAACCAAAGTGTTAAATGTATAAATTCTATGTGTAAAAGACTAAAAAAATTAAAATATTTTTTCAACTTCAATTTTATGTTATGATCAAAATTATTTCTTACCCAATAAAGTATTTTCCTTTTCTTGGAGCCACATGACATGTGAAACATGTTTCCCTTTATATTATTTTGAAATATCTAAAAAATTTCATTCTCATCACTAATAGATGTAGTCTCTCACCACCCATTTAAAACAATTTAAAAATTAGGTTTAATCTTTTAAATTTTCCTTATTTATTCACCTAGAATATTATTTCACCCTATAATGATTCTGGTTAAAAAATAATATACTATGTCCTCCCTTTCTATGGAGACCTATAAGGGAAATCCCATATCCTCAACATGAGTACTAATTTTACTAAATTTATTTTATTTTCAATATAAATTTTTAAAAAAAAATTTATCATTCCTATATAATTAAAGTAGTATTTTTTATAATAAATTTGATATTGATATATTAATAAATATTAACCACCTTCCCCCATTTCCCTTAAGGAAAATATTACATTCTTCTATGTTTATAGAGAATCACCTCTATGAAGTGTTATGTTTAATTTTACATAATACCTTTAAAAATCTATTAATAATATCAATTCTAATAAATAATTAAGTCATTTATAACAACTATTAAACTATTAAAGTATAAATCATGTTATATATTTCTTTAAGTTTATGGAAACCAAAATCATCACCTATTTATACATGTGTACTACAACATTAATTGAATGATTGAGTTTGAATATTTCATTTCCACTAATTACTATTATATTAGGTCATGATAATGGTTTTAATGGGTATGTATTGTTTTTATGAAATTATTATGTTTTTAAGACAAAATGGGAAACCCATTATGAGAAATAAAAAAACACGGTAAATTTGACCATGTGAGAGAAAATGATTTCTTCATTCGATGTAATTACATCATATTAGTTATAGTTCTCATATACATATTTAAAATTATTATATAACATTCTATTAAACACTAAATAAACTAATTGTTATACTTTTATATTTATATGAAAAAAATATCACTTCACAATCATTCATTAATTATGGTGTGTTCTTTTTTAGGTTGGTCTAACCATCTACATGGACATTAATATAAATTTATATCATTTATGACTATGGGGATTAAATTTTGGGTAATATAAGATATAAATAATTAAATAAGGATTTTATTTTAGTTATTTAATCTTATAATTAATTTTAATCACATAAGTAAAGATATAAACATCTGTTTGTGAAAAATCATCAAAACATACACATCACTGATTTCATATTTAGGGATTGTTACTAAAAATATGCTAAAATGAAATTATATAACTTAAAATAATAATTAAAAATAAATTATAGTTCAGTTTTTGGATCTATTAATGATTAATGTTTGGGATAACAATATATCAAAATGATTTTATTATGAAACTTTTTCAAAACGATCAAGATTACTCTCATCTAATATCGAAAATAGATTATAAAGAACTATTAAACATGTGGAGAATAATTAAAAATAAATTTCATAAAAGTTTATATATATGAATATGGTTATAAAATAGGTGATTAGGATTGTTAAATTTTATACCGGATACTCAAGAACTTTAGTTGAAGCCTGAGATTAAGCTAATAGTTTATTTTAACTCAATTTTCTTCTATTGAGTTATACACATTCTTGGTGAAATATACTATTATATGTTTGATTTATTCTACTTAATAAATAATTTTTATTGTATTTAATCCTTATTTTATAGGGTTTTAAACTCTTACTTATCACCTCATTATAAAATGAACCTTACCTCAAAGTTTATACTTCTCATGAGGGTTTTTTCTAACTCAATTTTTTTCCATTGAGATACAAACATACTTGTTGAAACTTTATTATTACAAGATTGATTCATTATACCTATTTAATAAATGTTGGTTTATTTCCTTATAATTTTATAGGTTTATCCAATTCTTCTTTATAACCTCATTTTCAAACTATTCTTACCTCAAAAATCATATTATTTATAAGCATTCTTTTTATCAAATATCAATTTCTAAAGACATGATTTTTTTTATAAACTATTATTTATATTTTATAGTGTAATTAATGACCCATTGATATTTTATTTCATTCAATAATTGTTAATAGTATATAATTTTCCATTTTAAGTTCTATCATTTGAGGGTTTTGATTCAAAAGTTTATAAAGTCATATGTATTATTTATCTCTATTTTTAATTCCCGGAGTCATGTTTGATATCACACAACATATATTAATTTATATAAAGTATTTAATTACCTATTTACCTAAAGTAAAATTAATATCAATAATCTCATTTTATTTTAATTTTATGGGACTCATCTCATGTTCTTTTTATTCTTATGTAACTATTTTAGTATGGGTTTTTATATCTCAATTTTTCTTTATTAAGATATTATTTATATTCAACAGTTGTATTCTTTGTATGGTGTACATATTGTTCATGTATTAAATTTATTTACTCTCAAAATATTTTTTGTTGGGTTATTAAACTCATGGAAATCCTTCACCTTCTTTGTCGAGCCAAATCATTATCTATTACAGACATAAAGTTTCATTCAATCCATTTCCTTAGTAAACAATCAATAATTTCATCCCTTGGTTGAAGGGAGTTCACATAGATTCTATACATAAATTTATTAGAGAAATTATTGATGTAACCATATACCCCATTATCTATAATGTTTTAGTTTTAAGGATGATTACATATAATTCTATTCAATTTATTGATTGGGGAAATATTAAAAATCTATATACTTTTTATTCCAATATGGATGTTTATTGATTTTTATGGAATATTGGTTATGTATTGTATAAATTGTTTTTCTACTTCATATGATTAATTTATTAGATATATTTAGTGATTTTTGGGGGCCACAATATCCCCAATATGCATCAATAGTTCACATGAGATGAACTAGATTGGGTATTTTGGTCCATGCCTACCCAGAACCAATTTTATCCTCAGAATAATGAATAGATGTTATGATTTTGTTATCTCAGATCAGGATTTTTTGGATTAGGTCATGGAATTAGCTATTTGAGATTATTCATTTCATGAAAAGGGAACTAATTATTGTTATCCATGAATTTATTTATTACATTATCAAATATGGATATGTTATAAAGATAGTTTCTTTTTATTATGGAATTATTTTGATAATATAACCAGTTCATATTATTTATGCTCATATTATACTCATGTAGGATCTATGACTTTTATCACCTATGTTTACCAATAACAAGGATTTTATCTCACCCATTCTTGCACTTAAATTTCCCTGGGTTATGAAGAAATTAATTACACATCATATGGCAAATAGAATAGATTGTTTGAAGAATTTTGTGGGTGTTTTTTAAGAGTTATTATAGAGTAAGTAGTTTCTTATATGGTGAAAAGGGTCAATTTAATGAGATATACGTAGTATTTTTTAGTTATTTTTTCCTAGATCTCTAAAACTAAAAACCTAAAAGGTAAGTCAAATGTATGTGATTAAATATTTATTTATGATATTGTAAATATTGATGAATAAAATTGTACCACTCTAGTTCATTTCAATGACGATATGTAAAGAAGTTGTTTATTCACACTAAATATAGGGAGTGTAGGTTTAGGGATTCAATATAGCCTATCACATGGAATTTATTCCAATTAAATGACATAAAAAACATTTTTATAAGGTTTAAATAGAAAATTAAGAAATTTTACTTTTTTTAAATATGTAGTATACAGAACATGTCTTGGCCAGCTACACAAAAGGTATATCTCTTCATCATTTATCCATGACCCATGCTTTGGGACTAGGAATGTAATGATATCACTAAATTTTTTTACATGTTGTGTAAAATAGTTATATTATATTAGATTATTTGGGGTAAAATTATATTAAACACACACCCCATGAACAGAGGCTAGAAAGGCAGGTCATAGCCTCCCCTAAAGGGATAGCCCAACCACCAAGACTTATTTCTTCTATACATGTACCAAATTCCCAGTGGCCATGAAGCATAATAAATGACCAAAAGGCCCCCAAATTGGTCTAAAGGCCCCATGCAGTGTCATGCCTGCATCATACTGCATGCATCATGCTTGCGTCACCACCTTTCGGTGTCACCATGTTCCACCAGAAATTCACTGCCACCCGAATTTTGAACTCGAGTCTGATACAAGATTATGGGGAGCCTTTACACTTGTGAAATCCCCCAACTGCGGATGTGTAAAAAACTTACATTTCATGTAAACTCTGAATTTAATGGTTTCTATTCACACAAATAATATAATAAACACACAATGTCTCTAAGGGTTTTATGGCATGTAATATGGTCATCCTAGTGTTATTTTGGCCTGGTCAAAATTTGGCCCATATTTAATGAATTGAACATGTTAATAACTACATGATGATCCCAATTTCTCATGGATTTTCTTGGGTAAGTGATCGTAGGTACAAAACATGTATTATAAATTTATACCCCATTTACCCTTTTGTTTTATAGATAAAATATTCAACACCTCTAGATGAGTTCTTTGGATGTTATGCCCTTATAATTAATATATATATTTTTTATATGACCATGAATGAAATTGAAAAGTGTAGATCATAACATTTGGATTTGAAGAAAAATTAAACTAGAAATGTGAACTAATTGAAAATGCCCAAATAATTAAATAATCAATTAATCATTATAAATCATTATGAAATATCTCTAAGAAAAATAGTGGGTTCCAAACATGGTGGATGTTTCTATTGAGTCATTTAAAAATATTATTTTTTGGGGTTTCAATGAATAATCCATAATGTACATAATTACGAGTCTCGTGATTTACACAATTAATTCAAATATTAATAGACATAAATGCAAGAACAATGAAGACAAGATAATCACATATAATTTGGAATTAATTTATATAAATAAATAATTACCTTTTATTTGAATTAATTATTCAATGAATATTTCATATATAACTTCTTTTCATAACATCATTATAGTGAGAAGTTTCATAGGAAAAATCCATTTAGTTATGATCCACATGTGCATAACAATCATTCAAATGTCACTATAAAAATCTTGAAGTGACTGAATGGATGATTATAATGTTTTAATAAAATCTCTATGATCAAAATAAGAATCATTTTGAGGTTATAAAAATTCTTCATATTATCTCTATAATTGAAAGGGTTGAAGAAGAGGACCAATCTCTATTCTTGAGAGTGTTCCAGGAGAATATATTTCTAGGGATTGGTAGAATTATCTCTTGATTTTCATTTCACACAATGATTATTAGAGTTGATAATGTTATAATTGGGCTTAAATTTTTATATATCAATTGTCTATAGACCATTAAATTCGATCTATGTATCATATTCAATATTTTTCAAATCACAAAATAGTGAATATTAATTCCATAAATAAATTTCATTGCATTAATTTCTAATAAATAAATAAAATATTATATTTTATTGAATATAAATATTTTTTATAAAATATTCAACTCAAACATATTATTCAGAATGAGTAGTAACTAAATATTTTTAATCATCCATGCCTGAATTATTATTAAACCACACATGGGGATAACATTTATTAAACATGTTAAATATAACTAAAATTTAATTTATGATTTTCATATACTTAGTGTGTGACCCTCTAGGACCCTTTCTCAGTGGAACTTGGTAGAACTACCGAATGTCTAAGGTAAAAATCTAGAAACATGCTAAGATACCCATAAGGAAATAATTTATTATCACAATGACATAAAATATCATATAAATGGACACTATGTAATATGATCCTTTTATCGTGATATTTATATTTAAGAAGGTAACAAATTGGTGTCATCAACCTATATTATTGATGTATCTATTCTTGACTATCTATAAGTGACCTTAAAAAAATAATTCCATGTATGTTACGACCATAACTTGTGAATAATATTTCTTTCCTAATTTTGTGTGTTATTTTATTTTATACTCAACAAAACTATATCCTTTGATTAATGAAGTGAGTGTAATTAAATGAGATCGTTGGGTTTCGACTGTTATATAAACGATGGTCAATATGTCCATTGGAAACTAAAAACATGTTGTTACAATTATTGTTTATAAATACAAGTGATCTTGGTTAATTAATACATAGAGAAGAGTAGATAACATCATCAAGTAGACTCGGGCAATATGAAGCCCATATTTCAGAGCTTGGGAAGGAGGTAGCATCACTGGGCATTGCTCTGGACCAAGCCCAAGCCGAACGTCAACATGTGAAGCTTGAATGGAATCACCTAAGGGAGAAATTCAAGCTGATAGAAATCACCAATCGGGAAATTTTGTCTAAGCCACCCAAGATTATATCACCATAGCACACCTTACACTTTGGTCCTATGCAGGTGTTATAAGGGGCCATGTAATGAAGCCTTAGTTACTTGTGTAAACAATTTGTATAAATAAAATTTTTATTGCTTATTATGGAAAATTTAGGAAATTTAAAATATCCAGAAAAATGTAGGATAAATTTATAGTTCCTTATTACTAATGAATTTGGGAAAAAAGGGTTATTTTAAAATATTTTATTATTATTTAAATAATTAATAATGGGAATTTATTTTCAAAAAATGGTCGTCTACGGTGGTGTTTAGTAAGAAATTTTGAGTCTAATAAGATCAACTTAATATCTTATGAATAGTAAAGTATGAATAGTAACATACCAATATGAATAGTAATGAATAGTAAATCGACCAAAAATATAGAATCTTCACCCATGAATGTATAAATACATTTTAGACATCTTAAAAGTGAAAAAATGATCATAGTATAAGTTTTTCTATTTGTGTATGTCATAAATATTTTATATACAATTTTTTAAATAATTTAATAATTTAAAATTGAAAAACAAATCATGAAATTTTATTATATATTGTTACTTTACTGTATTATGGTTATATAATAATTTTATGGGACCTTGATTACTTTCTTGAGGTGTTACAAAATGAGTTATAGTTTTAAAGTTGTATTTTTGGAATAAATACTGATTTTATTTAAAAATTAAATTAAAAATATTTGGAAAATTATTTTCATAAAATTAATTTTATTTTTTAATTCATAGAATCTATATTAGGCTAGAGTGATTTTCATGGGATTTTTCTGAAACAGTTGAATTTTCGGTGAATAGTAAAAATACAGTTTTGAGTTTCAGGTGTTTAATGACATCATTGATGATGTAATCAGGATGAAATCATTCTGGTCAACTTGTGAATAGTAATATATGATATGAGGTGTCCCATGTGGCCAATACCAAGGGAAAGTACCCTGGGTAAGCCCATGGTTTTTCCAATACCACCGATGAGGTGTCCCTTGGAAAATTAATTAAATATTCCCTCACTTTTCTGGTAAATACCAATCCATTCCCTCATTAATTTCATTCCAAAATCCTCCTCAACTAATTTCATGTATTTTTACCTCCCAAAAAGTCCTCCCAATTTTCCCTTAAGCCACCCAAGGTCTCGAGCATCAATCTTTCGGAGTTACTATTCAAGGTAAGGGAACCTTCACCCTCCTCTTTTAAGTCATACCTTCCTTTATGTTAGGTATTATGGCTCTGTTTTGTTATGTGTGGGATTGTTATTCTATATCTTTACTACGGTCCATATCATTTCCAAATGATGAGATACCATTTCAACAATCATCAATTGATTTTATGAATTTCTAAGTGATGTCGTTAGGATGCCATTTTTTTGTAAAAGAAATCACATCTTCTCTTTCCTTTCAAGTTCTCTTTCCATGTGGTATGACATTCAAATATCCATAACATGTTCTTATATCCATATTATTATTACATTATACTATATTTTGAGTTATTTATGAGTGTTTTACCCTTGTACCCTCTCTTTTTAATATTTTCTAAAAGGATGTTATGTTGTATAACTTTCATCTGAAAATTCCTCTCTTTCTCTCTAGAAGTTCTCTTGTTTTATTTATGTGAATACCTAGACCTATTTGATTTATATGGGTTCTCATAAATACAAAAAATATGATATATTTCATTATTTAATTGATATACATATAACCATCACTCCCTTTCCTTAGGTTATAAATGACATAATGGTCTTTTTTTAAGAACTATTAAAATGTCAAAATTTAGAAATGAAACCCATTTCTTTTATTCTCTATGAGTTATTTATGAAATTTTTTATTATGATATATGTGGATCACATGAAAATAAATAAATTTTAAGGATTCACCCTGATATCTCTCCAATGCATTGGGTAAATAATTTAATCTCTAGAGATGACAAGTTTCATGATACTTTGGTGAATAACGTTGGTAAATTTTTTAGGACACATTGAGATGAACCTTGGTGATATGTTCATGAATTTATAAATGAAATTTTGTATCCATATATTCAATTTTTGATCCATGTTCTATTTATTATGATATGACTCTTTTTCCATTTCTCATGTATTATGGTTTTTATCTAGTTCTTATTGATATCATAGGTAAATTGATACCCTTGCTTTCCTTACTGGGCCTTCAGCCCACCCTTTACTTTGATGTATGTCTCCAGGTTATGAGATGAAGTAATTTTATATAGTATGAACTTTTAAAGAAGTTTTCAAAGGGGATTTAAAAGAGTGTTTTATGTTTTCATGTTTTATTGTTCTTGATTTCTAAGACTCTAGACATCATTGATCTTCTGTTTGTAAAATGTAATAAAAGGTTATGTAATAAAAATTTGGGATTCAATAGTTAGTATCAAAGGAATGTTTAGTTATTTATAGATATTAGGCTATGAAACCTTTAGGAAGAACCCTATTTCAAAGTTTAAATATAGGAATAATTCCTCATATTTTGGGGAGTATTGAGTAAGTGGTTTATAAAGAAAATACCTCATTGTCTGGATACGATCAGGTAGAAGCGACTTTGGCACAAATGTACCTAGGAGTGAAAACCCTGAAAAAGATTTTCAGGCTTGACCCAGGGTATCCTAGTACATGACAATGGTCCTTTCCACATTCTTGGTTACGATAATCCCAGGGGATATGTTTGGTTAATCATAATATTTTTTATGAATCATTATGAAGAATTTATAGAGAAATGTGATTGTTTAATGCATGAAGTTTAAAGACATAAAATCATTTATAGTTAAAAGATTCTTAAATCATATAAGTTTCTCACTATGGTTTTTTTCTTTGAGAAAAGTTTGTGCAATATGAGGAACCGTGCAAATGGTGACCATAATTGACCATGCGCTGATGACCCTCTGATGGAATCTATAATGGAAACTTTCATAAAAATGATGAACCAATTGACTCAATTTATGGGAAATAACCAGAATCAAGCTGATAGACTGACCTCATTGTGAAGGGAGAAACTTTCTATTGAATACTTTATGCATCAACAACCACTAACCTTCAGTGGATCGAACAACCCATTGATCCTTGAATACTGGATTAGATCTATAGAGAAAATATTTTATGTGCTCCACTATTCTGAACAAGAGAAGGTTACCTTGGATGTTTATCGCTTAGAGGGAGAAGCTGATCAGTGGTGGGAACTAATTGAAAACACAAGGCCAAGAGTTTAAGTTGAAGTTATACGGTAGGAAAATTTTAGGTGGATATTCTTCAACAAGTATTTCCCTAAATCGATGAGAACAAGAAAAGAGAAGGAGTTTCTTGAGCTGAAGTAGAAGGAGAATGAATATGTGGGAAGCTACGAGATGAACTTCACATGGATTTCATGTTACACCTCTATCTTTGTCATGGATCCAAATGGTAAGGTTGATAGATTCTTTGGTGGACTAAGACCTCATCTGTGGAAGAATCTAGCCAACCGAGACTATGAAAGCTTTGAGGAGATCGTGCAGAGTGCGATGAAAGTCAATTTGGGGTTTGGTGAGATGTAGTGGTCTCATAAATCCAACAATAAGAAGAGATCGATGGAGCCCATATTAGGGAGGACCTTTGATCAGGGAAGAAGAGGGAAGAAATTGCAACTTCCCACGTATAATAAATTTAGCAAGAATCATTCAGGGAACTGCCTGATCTGGAGAAGGAAGTTCCACAAGTATGGTAGAGATGGCCACATTGCAAGGAATTTTCATAGTGAAACAAAACCTCAACTTACAAACACTAACAATAAGGGGAAAATGGTTCATTCCCTACCTGATGTTCAGTGCTTTAAGTGTGGATAACTTGAGCACTTTTACAATCACTGTCCAAATCTGAGGGTAGTGGAGGGAAACCACTATCAGCCTCAAAAAAGGCCAATAGAGCAAGGTCGTGCTTTTTATATCACGACAGCTAAAGTTTAATCTCCAAATGATGTGGTGGAAGGTACTCTTATTGTTCTATAAAAGGTAGAAATTATTTTTTTTTATTCTGGTTCTATGAATTCCTTTATTTACTCCATTTTTTCAAAGAATTTAGAATCAATCCTTGATTTTCTAAAAGTGGAGTTATCAGTCAAGACATGTGGTGGGATTATCCAAGAATCGTCAGTGTTTAGAAACTCTAGTATTTACTTTAGTGAGCACAATATTTTCTGAAATCTATTAGTCATTCCCATGATAGAATTCAACATTATACTAGGGATGTACTGGCTCTCACTATATAATTCTAAGATAAAATGTAGAATTAAGTAAATCTCAGTAGTCTTGAATGGAAAACCTACAGTTATCTTCCATGGAGAGATATCTCAACCGGATCTTTGTCTAGAATAACATTCTATAACCTTATTTATGGAGTTGATCGGTGAAAAAGAAGAAGTAAATGAGTTTTTATGGACAGAAAATGTCCACATCACCTAGGAATATGTTGATGTATTTCCCGAGGAGTTACCCTGACCTCCCCCAAAAAGAGTGGTAGAGTTCTTCATTGAACATGTACCTGGGTCTCATCTGATGTCAAATACCTCATATAAGATGAAAAATGTGGATCTAGAGGAATTAAAGAAACAAATACAAGATGTTTTGGAGAACAGGTTTATTCGAACGAATGTGTCTCCTTGGGGAGCACATGTTCCCTTTGTGAATAAGAAGGATGAATCGATGTGGCTATGCATTAATTATAGAGAACTGAATGAGATCACAATGAAGAACAAATACCCTCTTCTACGAATTGATGACTTATTTGACCAACATCATGGGGCATAATTCTTCTTTAAGATAGATCTTCATTCTGGTTATCATCAATTGAGGGTGAAGAAATAAAATATTCCAAAAACTGCTTTCCGATCAAGATATGAGCATTATGAGTTTGTTTTTATGCACTTTGGACAGACTAATGCACCTTCTATTTTTATGGATTTGATGAATATAGTCTTTAAGGAATACCTTGATAATTTTTTGGTTGTTTATATTGATGATATTATAATATATTTCAAAAGTTGTGAGGATCATGAGGATCATCTAAGGGTTATTTTGAAAAATCTGTAAAAGGATAGGATTTTTGGGAAGTTCAGCAAATGCGAATTTGGGTTGCAACAAGTTTCTTTCTTGGGGAACATTTTTACAAATTAAAGAATCAGAATTGACACTGTAAAGACAAATGTTTTATAGGAGTGTCCTCATCTTACAACAATAATATAGATTATTAGTTTCCTTAGACTAGCAGGATATTATAAGAGGTTTGTGAAAAACATTTCACAAATTTCTAATCCATTAACCAAGTTATCTCGATAAGGGGTCAAGTTCATCTAGATAAAGGAGTGTCAGGAAAGGTTCTAAGAGCTGAAGAAGAGATTGGTTACTTCACCTGTGTTAACTTTTCCCTCGTGAGGAGAAGGATTAATTATATTTAGTGAAGCATCTCTGATGGGGAGAAATGTGATATATACCTTATCCTATGCATGATCTGGAGCTGGATGCGGCCGGGTTTTTCTCTAAAGATATGGAGGCACTATCTTGATGGGGAGAAATGTTATATATACACTATCGATCAAAGTTTGAAGTATATTTTCACACAAAAGGAATTGAACATGAGACAAAGAAGATGGTTGGAACTTCTTAAAGACTATGGTTGTTCAAATCATTATTTTACCAGAATAGAAAACAATGTCATTGATGCATTAAGTAGTAAAGATCCAGTTGTTCTTTCCATGATGAGGATTAAAAGAGATCCTTTGATCAATGACCTAGTAAAACTGGACATGGGAATTATAAGGGAAGGGACCTCATCAACCCTAAACTAAATGGTTTCTCAACCTTCATTATTAGAGAAGATCAAGAAATCTAAGAAGAAACAACCTTTTTATAGAAGAAGCATGAGTCTGTGGAGGATGGAAACTTTCTTGAGTTCAATATTGATCAAGATGGTGTACTAGAATTTTGTACAAGATTATGTGTTCCATCTATTCCGTAAATAAAGAATGAGCTGATGGATGAAGTTCATATATTTACTTTCTCTTTATATCCTGGAAGCAAAAAAATGTATAGGGACCTTCTTGATCATTATTGGTGGGATAATATGAAAAAAGAGATTGTTGAATACACATCAAGGTGCCAGGTATTTCAGCATGTGAAGGAAGAGAAACAACTTCCTTAAGGGGTATTGCAACACTACCCATACCAATATGGAAGTGGGATAATATCACTATGGACATCGTTAGTTGTCTCCTGAGAAATTCCAAAGAAAAAATTTTATATAAGTTATTGTGGACCGTCTCGCCAGGATTGCCCATTTTATCTCCATTTGGGAAGATTTATCTCTTGATAAGTTTTCTCGGATTTATGTGAAGGAACTGGTAAGGCTTCAGGGAGTTCCACATTCTATCATATCTGATTTTGATCCACGGATCACATCAAAATTCTAGATAAGTCTTCAACATGATCTGAGCACTGAATTGAATTTCAGTACGGCCTATCACCCTCAAACTAATGGCCAATCTGAAAAGACTATTCTAACACTTGAGTACATGTTGAGAACATGCTCAATGTAATTTAAAGGTGGATTGGATCAACATATCCCTTTATTTGAGTTCTCTTACAACAATATCTTCCACTCGAGCATTCAAATGGAACCTTATGAAGCTCTATATGGGAAGCAATGTATAACTACTTCTTGTTGGCATGAAGCTAGTGAGAGAAAGCTTCTTCGGATTGATCTTGTGCAAAAGATGACAGAAAAGGTCCATGCCATCCAAAAACACATTAAAGCTACTCAGAGTCAGAAAAAGAGCTATGCCAACAACCATATAAGGAACATGGATTTTGATTTTGGTGATAAATTATTCTCATATTTCACCTTGGAAGAGAGTCATGAGGTTTGGTAAGAAAGGGAAGCTCATCCCTAGGTACATTGGCCGCTAAGAAATCCTTGATCGTGTGTGAGCAGTGGCCTATCAGATTGCACTTCCTCCAAATCTATCACATGTTAATGATATATTCCATGTATCCCTTTTGAGAAAGTACATAACTAACCCTTCACTTGTACTAAATCTAGAGGTGGTACAACTGGAACATGGCCTCTCTTATTGTTAGGACCAATAGAGGCATATATACCCTGAGAGGGGGGGTGAATCAGGGTATGAATATTATTTTTCAAAGTTCTTTCTGCCCCACTGGATCTTGACCTCTTTATTACAAGGCTCACTTTTTTTCACTTGTTTGTTTATTATGATCAATTATTTTTTTCTTTATCTGATGGTGAAGCTTTAAATGAAATGCAGGGAAGTAAGCAGACAGACACAAATATTTTTACTTGGTTCACCCTTACTAGGATACGTCCAAGGAGCATAAGCCGAAAAGTTTCCGGTCGTACCAAATTCAATTATTCTTCACTAGATGTGGATTACAAGGTTCGGGTTCAGTCACACTGTCCCAGAATCACTGCCTTTACATGGTTTAGGGTCATCTCACTGCATTCCCAAGGGTCACTCCTTGTTTCTCTCTCTCTGGCTCAATGACGATGGAGAGGATCACCTTCTTCCTCTTCCTTTGCTCACTACTCCAGAAAGGATCCACTCATAGTTTATAGACTTGTAGGTCTCTTCATTTGCATGATGTAATGCATATTCCTCTATATGTAAATGCTCTGTTGAAGTCCAGCCTTCACCCATAGATGAATCTCACTTTGTACCAAAGGTATCAGATAATCTTCCAACTTTCACACAGCCCGGAATAACCATCGTCAATAAACCCTTACTTGGTGCACAGGTCTAACCCGGCGCACAAGTCTCGGTGCGCAAGTCACAACTACTGTGCAAGTCCACCTCAGACACTTGCGCGACACAAGATTCTTCAACTCCAAACTTGTGCGATGCACTTCCCTTTACGCCCAAACCAACATTGGCATGCAACAAACAACAATCTCCCTTCTTCAAATCTGGCGTGCAAGTCCTACGTGTGCGACACACCACCACTTTCATGACCACCACAACTGCGCGACGGGAGCTCTGATTTTTCTAAGTGTTGATCTCCATTAAGAAATGAGGAGGGGTGGTCCGGTATTTATAGGATTTTGTGAACACCCTGTACGATGCCACGCAAGTCTACCCTTGGCGCACAAGTCTCGGCACGCAGTTCTCTTCCCCTGAAAGTCACTTGCACAACCCACTTCCAAACTTGCGTGACCCTCTTTCTTTTTCCATATTTTAAAGTTCTGATCTTGAAAAATATAAGTCGTGAAAGTTTCCAATACTTCTAGATACCGGTGCGCAGGTCAATTCACAGCGCGCAAGTCACCTGCGTGACAACACCAATACCTGTGTGACCCACTTTCCTTTCCCATATTTTGGCCTCCTAATCCTGAAAAACATTAGGCGTGCAAGTTTCCTCTACTTCAAGTACACGGCGTGTCAGTCTCTTTTCCAAAACCACTTTTCTCCTTTCGTTGATTTTCAGGCCCAAAAACTTGGCAAACATTGGAAAACAACGCCACCTTGTATCTTTTCTTTTTGTACCACCTACAGATCATCCATTCCTTTGTTGACTTCTTGAATAAAACATGGGTCGTTGACCACAGCTCTGAACTCTACATTCCACCATGAAATCCTCTTTGTCAACAAATTTTTATGTCATTGTTTTGATTTTTCAATAATCACCACACAGATGTCCACTTTGTCAACAAACAAAATTACCTCAAAATGCTTCAATGATACCTTGAGGGATTTTTTTCCAACACTTATGAGGAGCCGCTGGTGGAGATCTTGGATTGTAGATACAAGGTTCTATAAAACAAGACAACCCACCTTGTTAAGGATTTCTAGAGGAACCATAAATGTGAAGAAGCCACATGGGAACTAGAGGAGTCTATGAGGAATAAGTATCCACACCTTGTCTCTTCTTAGGGTAGGAGTTAAAATTTTGGGGATGAAATTTCTTAAGGGGGGAAGAATGTAACAACCCAAACTTTTGAATAATATTTGTTTCCTAATTTTGTGAGTTATTTTATTTTATACTCAGAAAAACTATATACTTTAATTAATGAAGTGATTATAATTAAATGAGGTCATTGGGTTTTTACTGTTATATGACCGTTGGTCAATATGACCATTGGAAACTAAACTCTTAACGTTACAATTATTGTTTATAAATAAAAATGATCTTGGTTAATTAATACCGAATAAAGAATAGATGGAATCATCCAGTAGACTTGGGAAATATAAAGCCCATCTGTCAGAGCTTGAGAACAAGGTAGCATCACTGGGCTTTTCTCTGGGCCAAGCCCAAGCTGAACTTCAACATGTGAATCTTGAACAGAATTTCTTAAGGAAGAAGTTCAAGCTGATAGAAATCACCACTCACTAAATGTTGTCCGAGACACCCCAATATTCTATCACTATAGCACACATTACACTTAGGTCCTATAAAGGTGTTGTAAGGGGATATGTAACGAATCCTTAGTTACTTGTGTAAACCTTTTTTATAAATAAAATTGTTGTTTTTTATTATGGAAAAGTTGGTGAATTTACAATATCCTGATAAATGTAGAAAGAATTTATATTTCCATTTTATTATGTGAGAGATTGTTATTCTATATCTATAATACTTTCCATTTCATGTAAATATGATGAGATATCCTTTCCACTCTCATCAATTGAGTTTCTGAATTTTAAAGTGACACCATTAGGCTGTCGAATTTTTTGTAAAAGAAATTGCATCATCTCTTTCCTTCAAGTTCTCCTTTCAAGTGGTATGACATTAAAATATCCATACCATGTTCTTATCTCCACATTATTTTTCCTTTATACTGTATTGTGAGTTATTTATGAATGGTTTACCATTCTACCCTCTCTTTTTAATGTTTTCTAAAAGGATGTAATGTAGCTGTTATGCTGCAGAATTTTCATCTAAAAATTCCTCTCTCTTTCTATCAAGAAATTCCCTTGTTTTATTTATGTGAATTCCCAGACCTATTTATTTTCCATGGGTGTCCATAAATACAAAAAAATATTTGATTCTGTAATTTACATACATATAACCCTCAATTCATTTCCATGGGTTATAAATGTCATAATGATCTTATTTTAAAGAAGTTTTAAAACGTCACAATTTTTGAAATGAAAACCATTTATTTTGTTCTCTATAGGTTTTTTATGAAATGTTTGATTATGATCACTGTGGATCACATAAAATAGAATACATATTAATAGTGTGGCCTTATAGTGCTCCACTTCATTGGCTAATGAATTTAATCTCTAGAGATGACAAGTTTCACGATACCTTGGGAAATAACCTTGGTAATATTTTTTATGACACCTTGGGATAAATCTTGGTGATATGTTCCTGAATGTATAAATGAAATGTTTTAGCCACAAATTCAAGTTATGATTAATTTTTTTTTATTATATGCCTATTTTTTCATTTCTCATGTCTTATTTTTTTCATCATGTTCTTATTGATATCACAAGTAAACTAATTCCGTTGATTTCCTTATTTGGCCTACAGCCCATTCTTTCCTTTGATTTATGTCTCCAAGTTAAGAGTTTTAGTAATTTTACATAGGATTAACTTTTAATGATGTTTTTAAAGGGGATTTAAAAGAGTGTTTTTATTTTTTTATGTTTTATTGTTCCTAATTTCCAAGACACTAGACTTTAAAGATCCTCTGTTTGTAAAATGAAATGAAAATTTATTTAAAAAATGTTGGGATTCTCTATTGTACATAGAAATAATTATTCCGTTCAATTCCCATAAAAGTTCCTATGGTATATAATTCTATAAAAAATATAATGGATATATCCTTTCACCCATTATTCGTTAATGGTATATTAATCTTGACACAACCAACATATCTCAATTCTCCAAGAGCACATGTCGTCATAGTGTTCATCAATATAGAAAAGTACATGACTCGTGATTTGTATTAATAGTAATATTAAATTAATAGGGCCATTACATTTAATTATAGATAAGAACATCGATTGACACATTTAAATATTGATTTCCTACGAAGAAGTCATGTTCTCAAAATATCAACTCTTGATATTACCAAGGGTGTACACTATCAAAAAATATCTAAAAGCATGACACGTCTCCACCTTTGAAGGACTATATCATATTTTTCTTATCTAATGAGATTATTCATATATAGGACATATAAATATAAATGTAATTTCATTACACTTCATGTTTCTCATAAAATTGGGGAATTTTTATAAACTTTTACTGTGAAAATATTCCAATAACATTTTCATAATCATTATTACACAGAAAACGGACCAAGATGTGATTATATATTAATTAATATTAAAAAATATGAATATTATGGTAACTTAATTTATATAGTTCTTGGTTCTAGGGATCAAACTCTAACTAAGACTGGCCGACCCACTGGGCTCCAGCCTGGGATGTCTCTAAGACGAGAGTTCCACCCAGTCTAGCCTCCAATTAGATATTTGCTATGGAATATAACCAACTGTTAATATTTTAAAATATGGGAGGCCTTATACAATTTCAAACTTCAATAATTATATATATCTAGTTCATAATTCAAACAAAAACACTAAAGGTTATATATATATATATATATATTATATACAAAATTTTATACAGTATAAGAAAGAGATATCAGGTGAAAATACTTCCACACAACAGAAAATAAAAAGGGGCCATATATCTACCAATACTCTAAAATCCTATATAATTAAGAGACATGAAAACTCATCTTGAATTCATATCCTATTGGGATGAATTATGGTCATAATAGTCACCACCTCAATCAAGGATCACCATGCCCCACCATGCATCACTAAGTGTCTCCACGCGTCAACCCTGAACAATACATGTTATCTCCATGTTTTTGAAGAACAATTCTAATGCTATGCATATTTTTCATAGACACAACTGTGAGGGAATATGGCTGGTGTAGGGGTGAGTATAAACATACATATTTTTATTTTCTAAACCCATAATGAAATAACCAAATTAAACTCTAAACTCAAACCCCCCATATACAGATTAATAACAAGGAGAAAGAAAAGAAAATGGGACTCAAATGGTCTTTATTATTATAATCTTCATTTACATGGAGAAGTACCAATAATTTAATTCTAAACGATCATTATTTCAAATCAAATGTGAAACCAGGGATTGAAATGTCCAAAAATCCTTATGTCACTAGCTTTCTACACATTATATATCAAAATCAAAAGGGAGTTCCTAAGTAGTCAAAATCATAAATGAATTCAAACTGATCAAAATTTTCAACCACCATTAAGACATTGAAAATCATTAAGTGTAGTATTCTCATTTATAAATCATGCTCATCAACCAAGGGAACACCGAAAACTCCAAAAAATTATCCAAATTATCCGTGATAAGTAAACTATAAATCCTCAATCCAATAGAGATGTAAATATGTGGCTCACTAGAAGAAACCACAGTCAAAAGACTATGACCTATAGATATAGGATCTTTAACCCTGACTAGATATGGGGAACACATAAACCAATCTCTAGGATGTGAACGCTCTAATTGTGGTGCCCAATCCTCATCGATGGCCATATGGAGTAAAAATCACATCTCTTAAATGAAAATGGATGGTTTAATGGAACAAACCATCCCAATTTATGTATAAAAATGAAAATAATGTGATATAAATTTTTCGTAAATGAAAACCTAAAAATCATTACATGAACACAGCACTGTGGAAAAGTCTTGACTATATAAAATCCCCTAGGGCACTCCACATGACACACATGTGTGAGCAATATGTACCTCACAGGTTGCATGATGGGTTAGGTCAACTAGAACATTATGTTAGGATACTAGATTAGGTCCATGGGGATGTATCACATGATAAATATCACTAAAGATTCTTGGGTGACTTGCCTAGGGGCAGAACGCAACTAGGAGGCCGTCCTGGCCAACCCACCCTGGTGGGACTCAGTCCTAATAACTAGAAAATACCAAAAAAATTAAAGTAACTACTATGTTTTTAGATCATGGTATTTGAGTGTTCCACCATCCCATGGGATGCACTAACCCTGAAATGGTTGTCCTCCTCTCTCCATCATAGTGTCCAAATAATTTCCACCTCGTTTACCTATATCACGGTGGCTGAAAGGATACTACCTTCCTTACTACATCTGCCAAAACATGTCTATATTCCAAATCACTCCAACTTCCACCTCACCATGTAGTGAAACCCTTACACCAAATATCAACACATCTGATTCCCTCATTTCCTTATTGTGGTTTTGTTGGTGCCCCATAATTTTCCCACCCTTTCCGCCTAGCAGTGCCACCATCGATAAGATTTGGTGCCTCTATAATCATATATTGGTTCTACTATTACCACCCCATGGGGTGTTCATTCCACAAAACCACTCCCATTCTAGCATCATATCTAAATAAAACCACTTCCTAAAAAATACCACTAATCAATAGATTCATTCGACTGACTCATTTTCTAATATTAATGTTTACAGGAGAAACTAATAGTGGTTCTTCTCGATTCAGAGCACATAATGGTAAGGTTTGCATCGACAGACGATCTGGTCTAGGCCTTGTCTTCTGATCCATACATCATTAATGAATCTGGGATCTACCATTTTAGGGGGACCTATGAATTTCATCTAAAAAATGATTCAAAACCCATAAAGATTTTGGTTAGATTTTCAAAACTCCAACTTCCATTTAAATATTAGTTGATTATTTTAATGTTATGAAATCTAGTAGGGATTTACCTTTTTTCTGATAGTATGATGATATATGTTTCCCATCATATTTCTCCAGGAATATGCATTGAAGTGGATGTTTCAAGATTAACTATTGAGTCTATTTGGGTTACTATTTGAGAATATTTCAGTTACATACAATAATTTTTTTTTAATCAGGGTTTGATTATTGTTATTTATTAAAGAAATTGGGGAATATTTCACTAGCTTTCATGAAGGGTAAGCCAAATAAAATGAAGGTAGAGGGATTGGGAAGTAGTGGCGATGTATTATCATCTAATTATAGTGAAAATTAGATGGGATAGGCTCTGGATGGAGTGTAAACTAATTGATATTTCTCTCAAATGCATTTCACAATGGAACAAATTAAGGAAGGGATTCAGTTGGGACCGAGATGCTTCCTAAAAAGGTTGTCTATCTCTTTATTTCATGTGGAGAAGTAAAGTATTTAACCACCTAGAAGGATTCATGGGTTTTACCAATTGATCCAAAAGTTATAGATATCTATGGCAGGTTGAATCACAACTTGGAGGGGGAGTGTACTTAAGAACCTATGGAGATTCATTCAAATGCAGTGGAAACAGGAGATGGGGTAAAGGTATTGTGGTTTTAAAGGATGAAGGTGAGAAATATTAGTTGAGATTCCTAAAAAGTTGAGGCATTTTGGGATTGGTTCCATAAACAAAATATGTAAAATAATCCATGGACATGAAGGACTAGTCTAATAATTCATGTTAGAAATCATTTTGAACATTTGGAGCCCAAAGTCTTGGTTTATGAATAAGGGTACATGACATAGGTTGGAAAGGGTTCTGAAACCTTAACACCAAAGAATAGTCACTCTAATTATAAAACAGTTTATGGGGAATATTCGAAGGAGGATTCATCTAGGTATGTTTCAAGAGACATCTTGGATGGATATCATGAATGAGATATATATAACACTATGAGGAAAAAGGGGTAGATGTGTAAAAGAGATTCAGGGAGATTCATTGTTTTAAAGGAGAAGAAGTCCAAAGGTTGTTATAATGAATACCAGATACTAAAGTCGATGGAAACAAGATCCAACATAAATTCCCCAACCCATGAGCCACTAAACCAGTTCCCTCTGTTGGGTCACAACATGACCTCAAGAGCACCTCCTCATATGCTAGAAGTTTTTAATTAGTAGTGAAGGTAAAATATTCACCTAGAGAAACTATACCAGTTTTACTAGAGTAATAAACAATATAAAATAAATAGAATTACAGAAACAATATTGAATAATCAATGAACATGAATAAATAACAATTTCCCAAAATAGGTTACAAGACACAACCAATAATAAATATGTCATGTCATGCTACAGTTACAACGAAACAAAACCCACAATGAATACAAATAGTGGAGTTTCTAAAAGGCCCTAACTCGATGATCATTACCTCATCCATGCACAACCAAAATCCAAATCAATTCCTAATCATAGGACCCTTTCCATTTTTCTGACCAACAAGCTTGAAATATGCTCAGGTACCCAACGAAGGATGCGGAGGGTATGGGTATAACTCAGTTGGCCACCACTAATGGTGTCTACAAAATATCAACACTAAAAAATAGTTAATTAAAGTATTTAATAAATGAAAAGTAAAAAAATGACGGTTCATGTAGCCATTAATAACAATGTTCTCCTCATTTTTTCTTTAATTAAATCTAGATTTAATAATTGTAACATATTTTAGTGCTTAATTTAATTTTTCACATGTTTCATGGATTAAGATTATTCATCATTCACAATGATATTGGGAGTAAGTCAATACACTATCTCACTAGGGGTAAGCACATCACAACAACCGCATTGTCATCACCTCAAAGCCTCAGTCTGGGTGGACTAAAAACATTAGAGGAATAATGCTCTATCCCCTTTCCTAACCCACTATTTGAAGGGGGAAAGCTTAAAACTTCAGTTCAATTCAAACCATGGGTATAGAACATCAAGTCAATACCCCACTTTACCAATCCATGTGTAGATACTTATTAATCCATTCACCACATACAAACCAAATCAAAACCTACCATAACCATTAACATTTTTATTATCTTAGTCAATAACAAATAATATGAGAAATAATATTATACCAAAATCCATTAATGTAGTTATAATTTATATCAAAAAATCATTTAGAAAAATTACCATTTTTTCATTTCTAACTCACTAAGAATATTCATAATTTATTTAGTACATTCTCATTAATCCCATTTAGCACATTTTCATGTCAATCCAAACGAACCCTTTTCCAATATCCACATCTTCACACAACTACCCAAAATCATTTCCTAGTGATCACATTATCGAAATTACATGTTCTCCATGGGCTCATCTTAACAACAATTCAATTTCTCACTTTACATTTCTATTAAGCACGTTTAGGAGGGTCAACACACCCATTGGGTGGGATTTCATTAATCAAGTCGTCCTCCTTGCATCCTGTGGGGATCATGGGGGTTCGATTTTTCATTTAGACATCCATTATTTCAAATCATGCAAACATAAAAAAGAACACAATAAGAGGAGAATAATAACACAACACCACATGCACAAATCAATATAAAATCTATGAGATAAAACTTGTTGACCTCCATCCTCGAATCCATTAGTGAACACACTCCTAATCAAATCCTTAGATCTCGATTCAACCAAAATTTGAACCCTAATCCTATATCTCACTGACAAAAGAGGAATTTAATTCTTCATATGGAGATAAGAGAAAGTTGAAAACCCTAATCCAAAAAGAGAATCCAGAGATGGATTAGACTCACTTGGAGCTTCGATCCGCAAACAATGATGATCCAAATAGATCATGATATAAGTAGAATAACCTATGGGAAGTTTGATTCCCTAGGGTTCAACACTAGAAATTGGAGTAAGAGAAATGCAAGGAAAATTGGGTGAGGTTCTTAAATCTCATAATGTATTTTTTTTATTTTTAACTATTTTTCTAGGCCGCATGGTTTACCCACACGATTTTTCAAACCATTTGTATCCCATGTACAAGACGCTATCCAAGGGGAGTTGGGTCACATGGTTTCATGGGTAACTCTAAATGGTTTTCCAACTATATGGAAACTATGCATTAAGCCACTATCCATGGCTGCATGATTTTCCTAGGAAGGTCGCACGATTTACATAACCATGTTCCAACCATTTGCCTTATAGTGTTTGAGCTGGATTTCCTTCGTTTTGTGTTTAGAACACCTATAACACCAATAAGACCCCAAGTATTCACTATAAAATTTTAATTGACCTAAAACAAGACTTTGAAAGCAATATTTAAACAAGGACATACCTCCTCAGAGTTTGGGATCTTACAACCTTCCCACCTTATAAGGGTTCTTCCTCTATCCATTGTTCCTAAGAATTACTGAGTATTAGAAGTAAAGAGTTTGGGAAACTGGGCCCACATATCTAATTCTCTCTCCCATGTTTCTTCCTTAACATTCCTATATTTCCATTACACTCGAACTAAGGGCACAATATTTCCCCATAATATATTCTCACTATGATCTACAATACAAAACGGATGATCCTCAAATGAAGCTTCAATATCAAGATCTACATACTTGACATCAATCAAATGAAATGGACCTAGGTGATACTTCCAACGATTTGAAACATGAAAAACATAATTCATCCCACTATACCATTGTGAAAGATCCAATCAATAATCCACCAGTCTGGTCCTCCCTACAGTCTCAAATAGCCCCACATACCGAGGTTCCATCTTTCCTTGTTTCTGAATTCGATGGTGACCCAAACTTGGGGACACCCAATGAAACACACTATAACCCGCCATAAACTCATGAGGTTGATGAAAACTATATGCATACAACTTCTTCTTACTCTAAGATATTTACTTATTATTCTTAATCAATCAATCCTTATATAATGTCCTCTACATGAGGTCCGACCCTAATAGCTCAGATTCCCCTATATCTAACTATCACAATAGAGACCTACATGGTATTATATAGAGTGATTCAAAAGGTTCCATATAAATCATAGCATGAAAACTATTATTGTATAAAAACTCAAAAAGTGATAAATATTTTTCCTATGAACCACCAATATCCAGAACATAAGCACTCAACATATACATTAATACTTGAATTGTATGCTCCAATAGCCCATTTGTCTGTGGGTGATAAGCTATATTCAAAAACACTTGGTACCATGTTCATTTTATAATCCCTACCAAAAGTGTGATGTGAAACACGAGTCACAATCTAAGACTATGGTTATCATCACACAATGAAACTGCACTATTTATCAAACATATAACTCACCCAACTATTCAAATGTGTATCTCTCCTTGATTGACAATACATGGTACACCTTAGTAAACCAATCAAAACATCCAAAACTAAATAATTCTTCGGAGATGTCCTCGAAAGACCCGCAATGAATTCCATCATTACATTATTCCACTTCCACACCAGAACAAGTAATGACTATAAAAATCCACTTGGGCACTAATGCTCAGCATTCACCTATTGACAGGTAATGAATCATGCCACAAAACCCACAACATCATTATTCATTCCCAGAAACCAATATATTCTATGAATATCATGATATATATTAGTGAAAACGGGATGCACATCCAACATCCATGCAAGGAACTCGCGCATAAGCTATTCTCACATGAACACTAGCATAACCACCCAACCACAAACACTGATAATCCCATCATAACTAACATCCCATGTAGAAGGTGACCCCCAACATTACATTCCTTCATATCTAAACACTCTGGCTCCTCTAACTAACTATCCTTGACCTAGATAAAAAGAACAAACTCAAATTCTATAGATGCAATGGTCATTTTCCCATTCCCATCTTGCACCTATAGGTGAATCTTAGTAATAAAGTCCATCATTATCCACTCAGAGATGGATTCCTAAACCAAAATATTCTGAGTATTCCAGGGTCTTAGAATCCACAACGCTATTCCCATTTCTTGGTGTGTAAAACAACTCAAATTCAAAGGATTTTGGGTATACGACCCATATTCACGTCGAAAATTCATGTCCAGTTAAGATATGATGTACTTAAGAGTTTTATGATTGGTATACACTATAAAACGCTCCCCCAATAAGTAATGCCTCCAACACTTTAACACATAAACCATAGAGTCCAACTTAAGATAATGATTAGGGTAATTTCATTCATAAGGCCTCAATTTTCTTGACCCATATGTCACAATCTGATCATACTGCATCAACACTATCCCAAGTCTAGCATTAGAAGCATCAAAAAATAAGGTAAAACTCTTATCTGGTTTGGGTAAGATCAAGATTGAAGGGTTGTTCAACCACTTCTTCAACAATCAAAATTAATTTTCACATATATCCAACCACTCAAACTTAACTACCTTCTTGGTTAATCTAGAGAGTTTCACTGCCAATTGGAAGAAATCCCTAATGAACCTTTGGTAATAGCCGACCAATAATAGAAAACTATGAATTTCATAATCATTTTTGGGATGCTCCCAAGACACCACATCCTTCACTTTCTTTGGATCCACCAACACACCTAAATCTGAAATAATGTGACCTAAGAAATTCACTTGTTCAATACAAAACTAACATTTTTATATCATGGCATTAATAATATTACCTCTTAGTGTACTAAAGATTATGTCAAGATGTTTGGAATGATCATATAGAGTTATTGAGTAAAGCAAGATATCATCAAAAAAGACAAAGAAAAACTATTCTACGTATGGGTGAAATATCTAGTTCATTAAATCCATGAGAATATACTATGTGTTGGTCAATCAAAATTGAGTAACCACAAATTTATACAACACATATCTCCTCCTGAATGATGTTTGCAGTATTTCACAAGGTCTCACCCATAACTGATGGTATCCCAATCTCAATTAAATCCTGGATAACATTGAAGCATCCCTTATTTGGTCAAATATGTCATCAATTCTTTGAAGTGGGAACCTATTCTTAAGGTTCATCTGATTCAACATTCTATTGTCAAAACATAACCTTAATGAACCTTAATCTTTCTTGGAAAATAATACAAGAGATCCCCACAGAAACAAACTAGGAAATATGAAACCCTTTCAGTCCAAATCTCCCAACCGAACCTTGTGTTTTTAGAGTTATACCAACACCATTAGATATGGTGGAATGGAAACTAGTTCTTACCCTCACAACAACTCGATCATAAACTCAATATCTCTATCAGGTGGTATCCCTAATAAGTACTCAAAAAACACATCCCAGAATTCATCTAACATGGAATGGAATGCTAGTTTCTCCCTTCCTCCTTCATCTAGAAAAATAAAATATGCTTGGGCTGTATTTTCTCCCAACTATTGAAAAATTGGACATTCCTAGACTACTCTATCATACCACTCACCATGAAGTACATATGTTTGTCCGTCGATAGACGTGAACATTACCCAGCATCGGTAACAATCAATATGGGTTTGATAAAACACCAGCTAGTCTATACCTATAAATTAAGTCAAAACATAACATATCAATGAAAAATAGGTTCCAAAGAAAATGATATTTACCATTATCTAAATCAAAACCCTTAAATTTTCAGATATATTCTACTCGCACCCCTAATGGAGTATCAATTAACATAACCCCACACTCACTTTCCACAGTGAGTCCCAACACAACTACTAACTATGAAATAATTAAATAATACATGTAACTAGTGTAAAATAAAGTACTTGAAAGAATGGATACTAAGAATATAATAACATGAATGGTAGACAGTCCTGCCTTGCCACAATCAGGTGTAGACTGAACTTCTTGAATATGACCTGCCACTATATCCTAGAATATAGCCTCAGTACCATGCACTACATTATCCTACTAGCATTGAAATTCTTGCCTCAGTGCTCCACATCCACCACCCCAAACAGTACGACCTATAGATGTACAAATGACTACTTAATATGGGGTGACCGACCCCATTCCCCCACTCAGCATATGCCTCTAGCCTCCATCTGTTCCCATCTACCAAGGGTTCTTATAGAACCTCTATTTATTTCCCAACCATTCAGATGATCGACACAAGACTAGTGGTCGAGGAAACTGAACCTATATGTTCCCTATATTTCCAAAATGGTAACAGAATAATTTTTCACCACCCTGGGGAACTATCCCTCTTTTCTGACTACTATTCTCACTTTCACCCTAATGGAAAGTTACAAAGCGGCACTTCCTACTCACTGATGCCTCACCACTTGCCCGCCTAGTTGGCAACACAAGTACACTACCTGAAGCTCCCTTTAGGTTCAATTATGAGATAAGGTTCTGATCCACTCCCTCAGAAAACCTTTTCAAATAGAATATGTTCCCCTGGGATATGATCTTGTGTCTCATCCCATCTTAGAAATGTTTTTCTACAACTTTCTCGTATCTGACCAACACTAGACTGAAGCATCGTGAATCGGTGAAATGACTAGCATAATCCATCATTGAAATTTACCCTTGGGTCAAACTCATAAAATCTGTTTCCTTCTCTAACCACAAGGTTTATGGATATAAGTGTTCATGAAACTTATATAGTAAATCATTCCCCATCATTCCTTCGGCCTGCATTATTTGAACCATGATGCCCCTCCAATGCTTTTCCTGGCCCCGTAACATATAGGCCGCTAACTTGACTCACTATTTAAAGGTGTATCTAGATGATAAATATTTTTCTAGATAGACTATATCTAGAACTAGATTACTTATGTCCCACCATCTATGGTGAATGTCTGAGTGTGATATAGCTGAAACTCCCTAGTTTTCTCAAACCTGCTCGACACAACCTACCTTGTATCCCATTGCATCATTTACATAAAGCAATAAATATTCTACTAAAAATCCTCTTATATATAATTCTAGTTCACCACATTCTACTTCTCCACTACTAAATGAGCATTTTTGGAATTGTCCTCACATTGCCTAACCAGCACATGTCTTCATGGTGGAATTTCTCTATAATTTCAAACATTTTCTTTATAACAAAAACCATAAAGATTATAAAAAATATATAATAAGGATCACCACTAGCCATTAAAAAACCATTTCACACACACTATCCAAATGTACCGTATCATACCCAGAAAACTACCCTCTACAATCCCTACCGAGGACCATGGTTAACACTAGGTAACTTACTCCCATGGTTGCACAACCTATCTTCTACACAATTTTAAAACTATTTACACACTAAACTCACTTCAACAAAACATTAATACATTTAAAACCCCTTATTAAGGCGAATTATTTAATCATTATTTTGGATTTTAGATTAATTTTTACATATTTTTATCATTTCAATTGACTGTGTTTTCATCAATTTCATGAAAATAAAATGCATCCTACCCTTTAGGTCCACACACCTATCCCGTGTGTGTTCCTAACATGATGCATGTCACTTATATATTTGGGTTCCAAGAATGATGGATGAATGAACAACGTAGTTCCATTATAATCATGAGAAAATATCATAAAATTATCACATCATAGAATAACTGCATCACCCGCTGGTGTAATATCACCCAATTTAACAACAATCAACAAGAACAACAATTCCCACCCATGGTGACTTGGGGTTTTCCATCATACATGTGTTTGATATTCCCAAGAACGAGCTCATTTCCAAATCTAGACACCTTCCTAAACTCTAATCAACCACTCCCTAAATAGTAAGTAATAAGAAAGATCTCCTATTATACTACTTTGTAACGTCCTCTACATTGGAGCTAACAAATTGGTGCCCTGATCCGGGTGACCACATGACCTAAATCATGCCTCCCCATACCCTAGAGTTTTATGACTAACAACAAGGGTATAAAATTCACATGGGGATACTATACCATTTTTACTAGAGTAATACATAATAGAAATTTTATAGAATAGAGGAAACAACATAGAATAACCAATGAACATGAATAAATAACCATTTCTGAAAAATGGGTACAAACCACAACCAACTATAAATATGTCATGTCATGATACAATGCCAAGTGAAAAAACACACAATGAAGAAAAATAGTGGAATCACCAAAACTGTTCCAACTCCATGTTCGTATCCTCATCCATGCACATCCCAAATCCGACTCAATTCCAAAGAACATGACCCTTTATCTTTTCCTGACAAGCAAAAATGAAACCTGCTTGAGCACCCAAGGAAATCCCAACCAAGGTGTGAGAGAAACTCAGTAGGCCAACACTGATTGTGTCTAAAAAATATCCAGTCTAAATAGATAGTTCATTTGATAATTATATAAGTGGAATGTAAATAAAAGACAGTTTGGGTAGAAATTAATAACAAAGTTCCCCTCATTTATTTGTTAATTAAATACTTATTCAATACTTGTAACATATTTTTTTCTTAATTAACTAATGTTAGAGGTTTAATGGATTGGGATTATACAAAAATCATAATCAAAATGGAAATAATTCATGTCCCTATCTCACTGTGGGTAATCACATCACAACAACAAAACTGTCCTCACCTCGAAGCCTTAGTCTGAGTAAAATGAAACCATTTAGGGAATAGAGCTATGTCCCCTTACCTAACCTATGCATTGAGGGTTGGAGTTTAGAGCATTAGTCAAACTTGACCTATGGGTGTAGTACCTCATGTTAATACCCCACTCTACCATGCCATTTGTACATGCTTATTTATCCATTCACCTCACACAAACCACATCACAATCAACCATATCCATTAAAATTTGAAATATCTCATTCAATAACAACTTATATGGAAAATATTATTATTCCACAATCCATTTACATTGTAACCATCTATATCACATAACTATTTAGCCCAATTCCCATTTTCTATGCCTAATTTAGTAATCATATTCAAAATTTATTTAGTACATTCAATTTATTCCAATTTATCACATTTTCATATATAGACTAATGACCCCTTACCCATTTTTCACATATAGACACAACTAACCGTAATCTATTCCTAATCATCACATTAACTAATTTACATGTTCTCCATGGACTCTACTTAAGCATAAGTCAATTTCACACTTTACATTTCCATTAACCATGTTAGAGAGGGTTGTCCAACCCCTTGGGTGGGCCTAAATCAATCATGTCATCCTCCATGCATATATTGGGGATCATGAAATGTTAAATATATCATTTAGACACCCATTATGTCAAATCATGGAATCAAAACCATGTAAACAATAAGGTTATAACAATAACACATCCCCACATGAAAAAAACTATATAAAACCTATGTGATATAACTTGTAGACAACCTACCACAAATAATTTGATGAAGAAAATCCTAATCGAAGAATAGGATCCCAATTCAACCATCATTTAAGACTCAACCTAGATATAAACATAAAATTACATATTTAGATCTTTGGATATAGATAAGTGAAAGATGAAAACCCTAAACCAAAAAGAGAATCAAAAAAGTGATTAGAATTACCCCGAGCATCGATATATATCCAACGATGCTAAAAAGGACCTATATCAAAGAAGAATCGCCTCTTGGATGGTTGGATCACTAGGGCTCATCACTAGGTCTTAGAGGAGGAGAAATGGGTGGAAAATTGGGTGAGTTTCCTAAATCCTATAATGAGAATTTTTTTAATTATTGCAATCATTACTTGGCCACTCTATTTACCCCCACACTTTTCCAAACTGTGCATAATACATGTGCAATACACATTCCAAGGATAGTTTTTCATCATAGTTTCATTGGCTATACCACATGGTTTTCCAACTGTGCGGCCACCTTGCATTAAGCTACTGTCCAAGGATGTATGGTTTTCATGGGAAGGCCACACAATTTTCTTAATCATGACCCAACTGTGCACCTTGCATAGTTTGGACCTATTTTCCATCCTCTTGTATTCTGAACCATTGGAACATCCTTAAGAACCCACACACTCTCAAGACACATTTCATTGGCCTAAAATAGAGATTGAACCCAATTTTTAAATAAGGAAATTCCTTTATGGTGTCTGAGATCTTACATCCACCCAAAAGAATAAAGCGATAGACTTTGAATTCACATATAATGATCATGAAGAAAACCCTATTATTTTGAGTGAAAATTAGGAGAATTAGGTTTCAACTGGTTAGGCCAGGGAAACTGATAAGGATAATTCCAAAAAAATTATGAATAGGAGCTCATTTATTATTCAAATGAAGAAATTTTGGAGGAGGACATGAAATTTTATTCTATCCTAGAGGAATTTGATAGCATGGTGGAGAGAATGATTCAAGTGGACATTGAAGAAGAAAATTTTACATTGATCTATAAGAAAAATAACATTTTAACAAGTGGCATTAAAAAGGGAATATTGGTGTTAAAGAGTTTATGCAAACTTGGGAGAAGATAACCTACAACCTTGAACGCCTCCTCATGGAAAATCTAGATACGAAGGCCACTACACTTCAATAGAGTCTCTATAATGGTAAGGTTTCTAATTGAATTGATATTTACTTCAATAAATTAGTTATTTATTATGTAATTTTTAAATATCCCATTTTTAACTTTTAGTTTTTCCCATTTTTTCCAAAAAAAATATTTTTTCAAGAAAAAAATTAAAATTTCAATCATTTCTAATAGAAAAAACCCAAGACATAAAATTTATAGAAACTTATTTCAAAAAATAAATTCCTTTTAAAATAATTCAACAAAAAATAATTACGTGGAGAATGATGGAAAACCTATTGATGTCTAACTATATTCATTATAAATTTGTAAAGAATATACTACAAAGAAATAATTCTCCTCACCTTAATAGATAATAACCTTAACATTATCCAATATAGAAAACCATTAGTTATTTTAACATTGTTACATAATTAAAATTTAAATTCCACCACAAATATGATAACACTTTTCTGATATTATGATATTGGCACTAAAATTCAGACTCTTCGCCTATTTCTTTCTCTATGTATTTATGTTACCAACTAACAGCTAACCCTAGAGGATGTCCTTAACATTGATAAAAATAGAAGAGTTTTATATTTTTTTAAATAAAATTTTAAATTAATTATATTTTAATTTATTTATTTAAATAACGCAACGACACTTATCCATCTAAGGACCCAAATTGGAAACTCAAATTATAGCATCCCTTGGGTAAAACCCCCATTATAGAAGAAATTGTTGTCTCAAAATTCACATCCAAAATTCCATTTGGAAGAGAAAAAATAACTCTGGGTAATTCATAAATGGGTTATAAAAATAACCATTTACATATAATATATAATTTTTTATCCCCAATACACAAAAACTTTAATTCCTACTAATCCTAATGGAAAACACCACACCCAAAATTGAACTGAACCAAAAGGAAATTTTTTTGATGTATTCTAGATTATATAAAACATTGTCACATATAATGATTTAATGAACCTAAAACTAAAAATTCCGAAAATTATCATTTCAACAAATCTATGTAACTACATAGGTTGTCCATTAGTTTTAAAGGCTAGTTGATTCTGGAATCTAGGTGGATGCATGTCTTATTGTATTTCTGACCACCTCCTAGTTTTTCCCAACAATAATTTAGATTGTTTCTTGAGTTTTTGTTGTAGTTTTTTAAACTTTTCCACTCTTAAAATAAATTGGATTCATATATATTGTTCAATGATGTATTCTTTTAGAAAATAAAATAATAATGAGGACCTCCATAATTTATATAATTTTTAGTTTTAAATTCATGAATTAGATATTTTTAACTCAATTAAAAACTTCTATATTCTTATTGAGTGATTCAAATTGGGATTTCCCAAATTTTCTAAAGTTAACTTGATATATTATTGATTTAGAATTAGTAAAGACTTCTAGTTATTAGAAACTATGATTATAAAAATTTTAAATTTATATTTAATGATCTTTTATATCCATCTATGGGAATGTATTCCCAATGGTGGTATTGATGGTCAATTTAATTTCTCGTTGAATTCCATATTAAAAAGTATCCAACATGTTTTCCAGCATCTTTACATAATGGGGAAAATTTTATTAGATGAATTTAAATCATTACTAGGATTCTATCATTGATTCGTACTATTTCTGATAGAATGAATCTATGTATGTCTTATATTTTAATGATCATGTTGTTAAATAATAATGATCTAAAATATTCTTCTTAACATTTTTCAAGTAAACACAATTTTAGATTCTATGGTCTATGACTAGTTTGAGGATATTTATTCCAATTAAACTAGAAACAAATATCATAATGAATGAATATTCAGTTACTCCATTATATATTAATGTGTCATTGATTTAATAATATTTAATTCCATACCTATATATTTTATCATCACATGGTAAGTGGTTTATCAATATTTTCACAAGTAATAAAGGCCATATTAGGGTGAATAAATGGTTTTATAAACCTTTTATGTAACCTTTGAATTAATATTACATAGTCATATTTGAATTTATAATGTTACTTGGTGGTGAGGACTCTAGAAGAGAAAGGAAACCAGATAAAAGTGTGTCATACAGTGAAATAGAAGTTTTATATATTATATAAAACACCTAAAATGTGGGCATTATAAATCCCAATTACTTTATTTGAATCATCTCTAACCATCCATTAGATGAATATTTTAGGGACACAAATATTATCTCGTAAATTCCTCTCCATCCGAAAAGTTATTTTATTAATTTATAGTTAAGTCCCTATATAAGATCCACCTTGAGATTCACATAATACCATTATAAGTCTTCTTTAAATATGGATATATATAAGAATTATCAGAATAATAATATTCATCATGAAATATTAATAAAAATATACCCTTGAGAAAATCTAAGGATTTATCATTCTATTGTTCATACAAACTTTAATCCAAAATATCTAATTTTATCATAATTTTTATGCCAAAAAAATCCTTATTTTTTTATGATGAGCTATTTTAATGTTTTTTAAATAGATTTAATTATTGTTTATAATTTTGCATAAGTTTTTTATGTCATATGTTTCTTCTATCATAAGTGAAACGTTTCATAAGTGTTGAATTACATATACATGTGAGTGAATGAATCATATGAAAAAGAGTAATGAATCATACACTGACAAATATGAATCAAAAAGAAACATTATTAAAACATACAAAAAAATCACTCATATGAAGATATGAAGGACAAATAAAAATACCCCAAAACACTTACATACAGATATACATGACTCTTATAGTGAATTCCAAAATGACTCATATATGGAGAGAATGACTCAAATGGAAAATAATACTTAGAAAAATATTAAGGACTTATGATTTGAAGTATGAAATATGAGAATCATGAAGTTTTATGATCTGGATTCTCATAAAGAGTTAAACACTTTATATAATACTTACGAGGTTATTTACAAAAAAATTTCAAAGATTCGTATTTGAAGTCTTTTTATATTAAAGGAAATGACCATTGTAGCTATTATTTAAAGATTCATTATTATTTACTATTAAAAAAATCTAAATCCATTTACTTTTCTAATTAATGAAATAGATTATAAGGAAGATCAGATGATTCAATATCTCAATATGTACTGATTCCAATGAATAAGATAAAGGGTAGATCAGATAAACTATTTTTCCAACTACTATATTTATTCATGATGAAAATATGAAAAAAAAATTGGTGAAAAAGAGAATGGGTAGAACCTTCTGTTTTATAATGTGAACAAAAATAAACAGTCTTTGGTTTTGAAGAATAAATATTGTGCCAAAAAAATATACTCTCATGAAATGTAAGATAATATTACTCATTTACACTAAATAAAAACTACTATCATATTAATTAAAGGAAAAATATACAACATTTCTATTCCTTTAATGATACATATATAGAAAATGATGTTTCGTCTGAGTAGTTTGAATGTATATTTTTTTCTCTAAAGAAGTTTTATAATATTCCAATTATTGTTTTCAAATATTTTTTTTGTAAAATCTTTTCTAAATAAATTTTCTATTACTATAAGGGAACATTACTTTCACTATGTGTGGGTGAATATTATTGATAATTCATAAAAATGTGAGATCAGGGGAAATGACCTTGGAAATGTTTTTACCAAGTGAAAGCTTCTTATTCTTAGTTGGGAAGGTAATGGGGAAATAATATTTTTTTAAAAATCATAAAACACTCATTGAGTGTTGGTAGAGGGCATTAGTGTTTGTTCCTCTTTACTTAAACCAGTATAAAAATATATGTGTTATAATCATTGTTTATATTTTATTTTCAATATATATATATTATAAGAGTAAAGGTTAGATACTAATAAAATTTAAGGAGGGTTGTTTTATTTTGGGTAAATATTTTGAACTAAATTCAACCATCTCCCTCTTGAGATATTATAAAATAAAGTTGGGACAATTTTTTTACAAGAATAGTGAAATTTATGTTCTTAACATTTACAATTTGAAGTGTTATGATAAATTTCTATGTTTTTACAATGGTTAAAATGAATGAAGTATTTACCATGGGTAGCTATCTATATTTAAATAGTGATATATATAATTGAGAGACTGTGAGAATTATTATATATTTGAAAAACCATAGATTTAAATTCTATTATAAAGGTGTAAATCCATAATATATTCTTATTGGTGAGCATGAATTGTGGATATCCTCTTAGGAAGTAGAATATTAATTATATTCAAAATCTATTAATTATATTATTTTCATATTAATTGATTTTAAGCTCAATAGAATTTCACATTGTCCAAAAAAACATATTACATAGGAAAATATTTTGGTCTCATATGAAGGAACTCATAATGTCAGAAAACCGAGGTATTATAATTCCAAACATAAATTTTATACATTAAAAATTCATGAGAGCGGAAATATTACACAAACGAGTGGAAGGCATATAGATATTGTAAATAACGTTTCAAAATTGGAAAATGGTGTTACAGAATTAGATCAAGATTTAAAAGATCATTTATTATAAATGCATATAAGGAGTGTAATATCTACTTCTATCAACAATATATTATTCTTAAGGATACAAATATAAATTATTTATTAGAAAAACTTATGATTTATTAAGATAAAATGCATGTAGAGGATGATGATCACAAGATAATCAAGAAGGTGAATAATATTATTAAATTATTCACTTCAAAGTATGAGAAAAAATGGAATAAATATTTTTATCTAAATCATTTGTTGAAGGAAAATCAGGATATTTAGATTCCAGTGATGAAATTTATAAGATATAAAATCAGTTTGAAAAGTTTTATTAGATGATAAGGTGATTCAAAAAATAATTCTATATCTATAAAATTTTGATGGTATTTCAATGTATTCTATATACAATTATTGTAAAAAGTTTGAAAATATTAAACCTAATTTTACAAATCTTAATGAGAAGAAGATATATAAAATCTGTTTAAAATAAAATAATATTATAATAAAAAGTATAATAAATCTATGAAATATAATAGAAATTCATAAAAATATTCCAATAGTAATTATCATTATGATTTAATTATGAGGGTATCAAATTATAAGTACAACATGTACTCCATGGCCTAAACTGAGATGGAAAAATATTTATATTCCTCTAGTCATGAATCTAATTAAGAATTGGAAGATTACTCCTATGATAAATCAAATGAATATTTTTATATGTTAGTAAAAATTATGAATCAATTATGATAAATAAAAATTATAACAACTCATACCTTTCATAAAAAAATACTATATCTTATTAGTAAAATATACATTACACACTATTATAATCTATGCTAGAACCATATAGGTTTCCAATCATTGGAGACTAGATACATAGTATTGTTATTTCATAAAAGATATTCAATAGTTCTCTTAAATTACATCCAATACAATACTATTCTTATACATACCCTTATTAATACTTTTATTCATAACCTAGGTAATGTAAATATAAGCATGGAAGAGACGAGATGCTCATTAAGGGTAAACAAGGGAGATATCAATGATCAATAAAACATAACATGAGAATGAAGGGTATAATAACATGAGAATAATCATTAAAAATAATTTCTATAAATTCTAAGATCATAAACACGAGTCATGAATAATTCATGGCAGTTCATAAGAAATGAATCTTAATGGAATCAAAGGACATGATCAATGATAAAATAACACCCGCATAAGATCACAACATAAAAAGTGTCATAAAGTTTAGTATAATTATAATCAAAGAAATATTATTTCAAGAATACCCTCCCCAAATATTCATAATATATTAGCATTGGGAAAACTAATAGAGTACCTACTTTAGCCTTGGGATAAACTAATCATCACCCTATATTAGGATAGGGATAATCTCTAGTGTAACCTTTCGATGAATGGAAAATTAGTCCTTGCCCAATAAGTTGGAGAGCTACATTACTATGGGAAATATAATAAAACAATCATTAATCTATTCATATTTATTCCAAAATTTAATAGAAACATTCTTCATAACTTAACCTATCAAAATAGAATAACATTTCCCTGATATTTCATAATCATAACACTAAACCATTCAGATGATAAAAAAACATGGTATCATTTGATCACATAACCAATAAATCTTAATTAATATCAATGTATGTTATCATTGATGAAAAATTAATTTAAAATATCACTCCAATATTTCATGAGAAAAATAAAATTTTCATTTTAAAATCATAGATTAAAATCTAAATTTTTTCTAAATATTATTAAAAATATTTTATTTGAAACAAAACTTGTAAAATTGTAAAGGATGTTTCAAATAACTAATTTATTATGATGTTAAGAAATTCTCTTCATGTCATGTAAGTTAAAAAAATATCCCTCTCAAATTTTTGGTAAAAATAAAAAATTAAATCATTCAAAAATGGAAAATAAAATTCCCTTTAAAATAGTTTTTAAAAGTCAGACATGGTTAAAAATTATTTAAATAACAATAGTATAATAATAATAACATTCTAGAAAACATTTTTCTTAGAAAAAATGGAAATGGAAGAAAAATATTTTTGACAAAATAGATAAATAAAGTTTTTTTTCATTTAAAATTTTATTTTATTTTATTTATTATTTAATGTGAGTTAGATGAAAGGAAAATATTTATTATTAGAAAATGACCAGAAGACAAAAAAATGAAATGGATTTATAAGGAAATGATCGTATAATTTTTTAATATATATTAAAGCTTAACAAATCTAGATTATAATGAGATCGAAACATAATAGACACATGTTTATACTTATAATGTCATATGTTGGACTCACCTATTTTGAAAATCCCAAATCATGTTTCGTCTATATGATAATCATGCTTCATTAGTTTTTATAGTTTTTTCATGTAACAATTGTGTATTTTTAATCTCACTTCTTTATTGATTGAGTTTACAATGTATCAATTTCTAAGTAAAAGGTCACCAGCATGAAGGTTTCTTTTAGGAGACATCTTTTTAAGTCCCTGGTTGAGGTTTCTGATAGAGGTAGCCACTATAATGTTACCGCTAGAGGTTACTGCTAAGATTTTACTGTGGAAATTTTACCGCTAGAGGCTACCACTGGAAGGTTATTGCTAGAGGTTACCGCTAGATGTTACTGGTAGTAGTTCACTGATGGGAAGCCAATCATTGTAAGCTTAATATAGTCACCACTAAGAGGTTACTATTATAAGGTTACCATTTTAATATTACTACTAGAAGTCTACTGATGAAAGGTTACTAATGGAAGAATCTTTGGAATTCATAAGTCTACCACTGATAAGCCTACTGATGAAGCCTATTGTTGCAAGCCTGCCACTGATAATCTTACTATAGTAAAAGCTACCACTGATAAACTTATTATTGTGAAGGTTTCTGATGATAAGTCTACTGATAAAGCATACTGTTGAGAAGCTACCATTGAAAAGGCTACCACTACCAGTCTACCGATACCTATACCCTTCTATCTATACCTTTTAAATTTTCATCAAATTATTCTAACAGTCATATTTGGTAAATTTAATGCTTCAAACATATATTAATGTTGTTTGTAGACATATCTGGAGACCATACATGGTACGAGGAAGACCAAACATGGCTTTATTATTCCTACTGTCGGACCACAATAATAAAATAGAAGATGGAGCTAGAGAAGACAAGGCGGCTAGAGAAACATTACAAGACAGATATGAAGAATGAGGAGAACACACCAGCACTTACTGTATGAACCCAATAGCTTCACAAAGATCATTTTTGGAGAAAAAATTTAATGCTTCATTGTTTTTTCCACCTCAAATATCTTTCAAACCAACAAGTTTAATGCCTCAGTACCTGAAAGCCAAAACCTGAAGCTGCGACACTCTGTTTTGGAGAAAACTTCCAGAGAATGACTCAAACTGAAATTTCATCACACTAAAGCAGACCAGAGCTGTACTGAAAAAACATAGAGCCTTTTAAACACTATCCTCATAATATTATCTCTATTTTTTTCTTTATTTTACATTTCCTAGTAGTGTGTGTTTTTTTGTTACACAAAATTTTTCTCATGTTCTTAAACTGGAGGATTCTGAAAATCCTTACTCTAAACATTACATAAACTCTTATTTCCCAGTTATAACTGTGGAAGAAGGCATATGTTGACAAGTTTTTTATTTTTATAATGAAGAACTGTTGTAGAGTTTTTTAGACCTGGAAATTTTGTGAGAACTTTTTTAAATACCAATACAAGATGTGCATCAATTTTATTGTTAATATAAACTGCTTGGTGACAGGTGATCACCAAGTGGAGAGGATTAAGTCTCAGATTGAGACTGAACCTCTTGTTTAATTTTTGTTATGTACTTTAATTTTTAATAGTATATTTTTCCTTTTTCTACTACTTATAATTTCAAAAATAGAAAATTGTTTTACATTAACTCTAATAGTTACTTTTGGTTGGCATGTATAGGTGTTTAATTCAGTAAACCAATTTCAAAAGTTGGATAAGTCTTCATACATGGATTCAACTAAGGACTAATCAACATTTGAAATACCTTTTAGGAAATTTAACATTTATATCTCTACTTCCTTGATTAACTGGGCTATTTCAAATTGGGGGTTTTATCACAAAGTTTTTAACAGAAATTGTAAGTGGGAACTCAATTCACCAACTCTTGAGTTTTCACCATGACCAACATTTGATATCAGAGGTGTGTTTATTGATAAAATCAGAAATTTTTTACAAAATTTTCAAATTATTTTCAACTATCATTTTAGTTATATCATAATGATCTTAAAATTTATGTCATATATAAATTTTAGTTCTTTAAATTGTAATTATATATGGATAACCAATTTGAGGGTGAAGCTACTAACATCACACAATTATTTAATGGTAATAACAATGATCATTTGAAATTGAAAATTAAAATGTATCTAGAGATCATGGGTATTGAAATCTGGGACATAATTGAAGAACAACATGCATTACCTGCTACTGCTAGGGACACATGGTCTCAGTTGACTAAAGATACGTATAATAAAAACTATAAATTAATGAATGCGCTGTATTGTGCTCTAGTAGATGAATAATTAAATAGAATATCTTCATGTAAAAATGTATATGAAATTTGGGATACTTTGGCTATTTCCCATGAGGGAACAACCAATGTTAAAGAAAGAAGATTAAATACTTATACTATTAAATATGTTAATTTTAAAAAGATGCATGATGAACCTATATCTGAAATGTATCTCAAGATCAATGAAATAGTAAATACCATGAGTCTTTCTGGGAAACCAGTCGACAACAAGGATCAAAATATGAGATTTCGTTGATGCCTACTTGACAGATGAAGAGGAACTTCTATTTCTATCTAATAATCCTGTGACATAAGAGAGATACGAGTGAAGGAACTAATTGGAAAACTCATGATGTATGAATAAGAGAAAAGGTGAATCAAGAAGAAGATGAAGAAGGAATAAATAAACCTATATAATTCAAGACTGCTACCTCAAAGAGTGAATATAAGGAAAAGTTTCAGGTTCCTATAGACAGTTCTACCAGTGAAGATTTAGATTCTCACAGTGATGAGGAGATGGCTCATCTTTCTAGAAGATTCAAAAAGTTCTATCAAGAGAAGAATTTATTTATAAAGTCAAACTATAGAGTAAGGTATGATAGTAATGTAAATTGAAAAAAATGATAGAAAATGGAATGACAACACAAATGAGATAATATGTGATGAGTGTAAACAAAAAGGTCACGTAAAGGCTGATTTCCCCAAGATGAAATTCCAAAATAAATATGAAGACAATTGAAAGGGATATAAAAAGGCTATCAAAGCTACTTGGAGTGCTTCAGAAGATAGTTCCATTGGATCTGATACTTCTAATACTGAAAAGAACGATCATGAAAACCTGTGTTTCATGAAAAAAAACATCTTAGGTAACAATTGATTTTCTAAAATATACTGCTTACTATACTAGGAATGAAACTAAATAAAATAGTGATGAAAATATGACCAAGGATGAACTATTTGAATATTTTGGAATTCTTCTGGATACCTTTAATGAGCTCAAGGATAAATATAAATCATTTAAAACACAACATGCTTTAAATGCCAATTATATGTCCAATTTGGATATTGAAAAGGAAATAAATTTCTCAGCTATTAAAAGAAAATACTAAACTTAAATTATCAAATGAGTAATTAAAAAGAGATCTTGAAAAGTTTACTACTGGTAGAGATACCTTGACTAAGTTTCTAGGGAAAAAAAATGCTTCAAAATACAAAACTGGTCTAGGATATCAACTAGGACGGAGAAGGATTATTAAAAACAAATTTGTTCCAAAATCTGAATAGTTCACTACTAGATCATGTTTTGGATCATCTTTGGAAAAATAATTTTCTAAAAGACCTAACAATGTTTTTAGGTCTCAAAACATGTCTGTTGATTATAGGAAACCTATAAGAAAAATATGGGTTCCCAATGTTTTACTTTCAAACATCTCTGGACCCAAGAAAATATGTGTACCAAAGTTACCCCTTACTTAATCTGTTTTATAGTAAAACTGCTTAAATATTTCATGTAAAACCGTATAGTACATGGATAGTGGATGTTCAAGACATATAACATGAGACTATTCATTCTTAAAGAGAATAATCAATGTTGATGGTGGATATGTTACATTAGGTGATAATGTTATCAGAAAGATCATCGGCTTGGGACAAATTGGTAACCCTAATACTATATTAATTTCAAAAGTAATTTTTGATGATGTGTTAAAGTATAATCTACTTAGTATCTCTCAATTGTGTGATGATGGTTTTAATTTTATGTTTGAAAATTATGCATGCAATGTTTTTAATTGTAAAAATTATTTAATATTCATTTATCTTAGAAATGAAAATGTATATGATATTGATTTAAACTATTTATCCAAGAAAAATTATTCTTGTTTAAATGCTTTTCATAAGGAATCTTGGTTATAGAACAGAAGACTAGTATACTGTAATGTGAACACACTTAGGAAATTAACTAGGAAAGGTTTAGTAATAGATTTACCTAAACTATAATTCCCACTTAAAAAAGTTTGTAATCCCTGTCAAAAGGGAAAAAATAATGTTTCATTCAAACCAAAGAAAGAAGTTTCAACTTCTATAACACTTGAGTTGGTTCATATGGATTTGTTTGGAAAATCTAGAGTTACATGTTTAAATGGGAAGCACTATATATGTGTTCTTGTAGACAATTTTTCGAGATACACTTGGGTATACTTTCTATCTCACAAAAGTGAAGCATGTTCTTACTTCATTAAGTATTCAAAGTTTGTAAGAAATCTTACTAGAATTAAAATTAAGACCTTGAGAAGTGATCTTGGTCATGATTTTGAAAATCATGAGTTCAAATATTTTTTCTCATATAATGGCTATAATCACAATTTCTCTACTGCTTTTACACCTCAACAAATGGATTTTTAGAATGAATAAAAAGGACACTACAAGATATTGCTTGAATAATGCTTAATGAGTATAACATGCCTATATATTTTTGTGCGTAAGTTGTTAATACTTCTCGTTACATCATCAATAGAGTCTAAATTAGACCCATTCTTAAGAATACCCCGTATTCACTATGAAATAATAAGAATCTAAAGGTTAATTACATTAGAGTTTTTGGTTTCAAAGTCTTTATCCTTAACACTAGGGATAATCTTGAAAAAAAAATTCCAAAAGCGATGAAGGAATATTCCTAGGCTACTCAATCTCTAGTAATGGATATAGAGTATTCAATAAGAGAACCAAATGTGTGGAATAATCAGTTCATGTCAAATTTTATGATACTCATCCACATGAACCTAAAACCTCTCTTAATTATCTTGAGGAAGGTATGTCAATTCTAGACCTTTATGATAATGATAGTGAACCCCCATTAAAAACGACTAGTTCTAGAAATTTTCCAAAAATCTGAACCTATTGAATCTGAAACAATATACAACCATGATGAGTCTAGTCCAACCCTTTATAAAGGTATCATAACTCCAAGAATCATACTTTTGATGATGTAGTAGGTGACCTAAATAGAGGGGGAAAACTAGAGCTTCTTTGAGATACCAAGTTGAACATCAATCTTTTCTTTCATAGAATTAACCTAAAAATATTAATGGAACTATCAATGATTAATTTTAGGTGATTTCGATGCAAGAAAAATTAAATCAGTTTGAACGAAACAAAGTTTTGGTACTAGTAGAAAGACATAATTACACTTTAACTAAAGTCACTAAATTGGTTTTTAGAAACAAATTTTATGAGTATAAAAATATATTCTGAAACATGGAAAGATTAATTGCATAAGGATATAGTCAAGAATAATAAATAGACTATGAGGAAAATTTTGAACCTATAGCTACACTAGAAGCCATTAGGATACTAAATGTTTATGCAGCTCATCTGAACTTCAAACTTTACCAAATGGATGTCAAAAGTGCATTTCTAAATGGGTATATAGTCTAGGATGTGTTTGTTGAACAACACCTGGATTTAAAAATCCACATTTTTCAAATAATTTTTTTAAACTCTCTAAAGATTTATAGGGTCTAAAATAAGATCCTAGAGCTTTGTATGATAGACTTGGTTCTTTTATTATTTAAAACGATTTTACTAAAGGGATAGATGACCCTACTTATTTTATTAAATGTATTTCCAAATATGTTTTAATAGTACAAATTTAAATAGATGACAATATTTTTGGATCCTCTAAAAACTCATTATGTACTAATTTTTCAAATATGATGCAAATGAATTTGAAATGAGTCTAATGGGGGAATGTAAAAATTTCCTTGGATTTCAAATTTTTCCAAATAAAAATGGTATCATTTTGAATCAAAGAACATATACTATGAATCTTTTGAAATGTTTTGGTTTGGATTGTAATAAAGGCAGTGATACACCTATGAGTACCACTTGTATATTGGATGCTGATGAAACTGGTAAACCAGTGGATCAAACCAATTATATAGGTATGATTGGGATTCCTCTCTACATTAATGTTAGCTGACCTGATGTTATGTTCAGGCTATTTATGTGTGGTAATTTTCAAGCCAATCCCAAAAAATATCATTTAACTTCTATTAAAAGGATTTTTAAATATCTCATGTATACTACTAACTTAGGACTATTTATCCAAGAGCGCAATAATTTGACTTGATAAGTTATTCATATTCTAACTTTTATGGTTGCAAGTTAGATATAAAAAAGAACCTATAGAACATGTCACATTTTGGGAAAGTCACTAGTATCAAGGTGTAGTAAGAAACAAAATTTGGTTTCATTATCCACCACCGATGTTGAATATATAGTTGTTAGTAGTTGTTGTGCTCAAATTTTGTGGATGAAACATACTTTACTGGACTATGGATATCAATTTAAACTTGTATTTATAAATTCTGATAATACAAGTGCTATTAACTTCTCTAAAAATCCAGTATCTCGGGCTAGGACAAAGCACATTGATGGGAGACATCACTTTTTCGAGATCATTATTAAAGAGGTGATATCAATCTTGAATTCATTAGCACTGAACATCAATTTTATAATATATTCATAAAGCCTTTGAATTCCGAGAGGCTAAAATACATCAAACATGAGTTATGTATGATTAATTTTAGTTATGACACCTCACCATTGGACCTCACCATTTGGATACCTCACCATTGTACCTCACCATTAGGAAACCTCACCATTAGACCTCACCATTTAGACACCTCTTTGTTGGACCTCACCGTTAGGACACCTCACCATTGGACCTCACCATTAGGACAACTCACAATTTGACCTCACCATTAGAACACCTCACCATTGGACCTTACCATTGGACCTCACCGATAGACCTTACTATTGGCAGCTTCCCGCTAGTCGACCTTACTGATAGGTCATGGACATCGCGCTTTCTATCAAAATCTGAAACATTTTTATTTTATTCATTTCATTTACTCGATTTGTTTTTCGATCCCTAAATGATACAAACAAAGTTAAAGTAACATTTCGATCCACTTCAATACTCTCCCAAACCTCTTTATCCTGAAACGTTGAACCTATCCTACTGCTAAAAACCCTTAAACCACATCAAATCACAATGTAAATAGTAAAGATACCAATGGTTGGTGATAAAGGAGATGCACCAAACCCTAAGAGACCTTGATATTGGTTTAGTGGTGGAAGCAAGGTTTTGGTAAAGTTAATAAATCATCATTTATCAAATAGGGAAATCAAGGTTGAGAAATAATTATGTTCAGAGTAGCTATTGTCCAGAAAGTCTCTAGTGTTGAAGGAACAAAAATATCATGATTGGGTAGAATGCTTTTCAAACAACAATGGACCGTATTACCTCAAGATAGTAACAACGTTTTATGAGATTTTGATGTTCGAACAGTCTGAGGATGAGAAATGAATGATTTATAATGTAAATGGAGTAAGTTTGAGATTATTTTATATTTAATTGGATGAATTTTTAAGAGTCTCACATGAAGGCATATTTGACAGTTATTCTAGAGTAGTGTCTCCCACTAGTGAGTTTTTCTTCTATGAAGAGGCCCTGTCCGAACTGGCTTGGAGTGGAATCCCTAGAGAGGTAATTACATTTTATATGAATGGGGTAAAAGGTTACTATTTAAATTTTTCCAAATGTCTTCAGTTCCCGGAGAGGAGACTTTTCTTCATTGAAATATCATGACATATTTTTTTTGTATTTGTTGAAGCATGGACAAAGGATAAACCTTTTCATACTTTTGATGGTTCAGTTAGAGGATATGACTAGGCCTGGTTCCAAGTCAAATTCATTACTTTATGCCAAGTTGATATCCTTGATGTTGAAAGTGAAAGGTGTTGTTGGGAATAAGGAATAAACCATAGTTGTAAAAAACAATTTTTGTATTATCAAAATGATTTTCATGTTTAGGAAGATAAACTGGAACCCTTGGAAAAGGGAATGGGTGAATGATGAGGCTAAGGTATATGAAGAATTCAACCTTGTTTCCAATACTACTAGGACAAAATATAAAAGAGATCCAGGTATAAAATAACATGAAGTGGAACTAGTGTATTTAGATGAAGAAGATGAGGTTGCTAGTGTGTAAGAAAGAGAGGATTCTTATGTAGATGACAGGAGTGATCCTGACCTTCCATCAAGTCCCCATGTTGGTGGTGTATCATTTGGTAAGCCTAGTCCACAGAAGAATTTTCCCAGAAGAGAGAATGTCCCAAGGGATAATAATTATGTGGAAACAACTGATGAAAAATGTGAGGAGAATATCTAAAGAGACACTATTGTTTGAGAGACCTCATAGGGGGAGGATGAAGTTGACTCCGATCATGAGAAGTTTGAAAGAGATACTGATTATGAAAGATAATAAAAATTACTAAGTCTTATTCCTTTGATATGACCTATAGTAATGATCGATAATGAAAGGGAATAGGATGTTGAATATGTTCAAGATGAATTAAAATAGAAATGATTGAAGATTCTGTAGAAGTAGCAGTAAACTCTAATGCAAGTTTAATTGATCAAAGAAGATTAGAAGAGGAGAATGCAGTTGTCCTAAAGGATACTCCAAGTGAGGGGGAGGAACTTGTTTCCACATGATTAGTTTCTATTAGTAATGAGATAGAGAATTGGCCAGAGGACCCTGGATTCATTGTGTTGGGGTTAGACATTGAGGATTCTAAAGATAAAAAACCTAACAGAAGACCTCCCGTTCATTCTATTTCAGAGACCAGTATAGTGAAACTAGTGGTTCTTCTACCTTAACATTATGTAAAGAAGGATGATCTTGAGTCTTTGAAATTATATTTGCAAAGATACTTTGATCAAATATCCATTAGGATAGAGATAACAGTTTCTATGAATGAAGATCTTGTGGCATCTATTCTGAAAAAGATAATGTCTACCTTTCAATAAAATCTAATGTCTTAAGTGAAGGAATTCTAGAATCAGGTATGAACCTTGGAGGAATTTTTGGAGTCTTTGAAATAGACAATTGTTAATTTAGACTCATATATGGCTTCAAGATTTCACATGGAAAAAGACATTCGGTATGTTAAGAGTGTTGTTCAACATATGGTGACTGTGTTTGAGGACTTTAAGAAGTCTATAGAGGCACATGTTACTGGTCCGGATGATGATGTGAAGAGGTTGATCGGTGGATTGACCAAGTCTTTTAAGGAGACAATAGCTTTTACCATATCACCTATGTGTGCATCTTCGGCCTCATCTTCATCTCCTCCTATTGATCTAGTATCCTACAGATCGGTTATTGGAGAATAAATAGAGAAGCTCTTTTGTGCAAGTACCACAGACCCTCATTCTTTGACTTAGGTCATTTCCACCAGTAGAGACATTCATAAGCATGTTAGTGATTACCTGAGAGAGACTACACAAGATTAGAAATCCATAAAAGAGCATATGGGTTTCTATTATAAAAATTTTTATACTAAGAATTAGATGGATAGTCACTTCATGCTACTGTTAGAGAAATTGAGGATACCTCCTGTCACTCAGGATTTTAAGGATCAAGTTAGTAGTATTAGAGAGTTGACTCCTTCTTTAGAAATGTTCATAGAGAATAGGGATAATTTCATCTTAGCTATGGAAAGAGGAGGAAGCATCATTTTGGATTTAAAAAATCCCATTTTTTTCAATTTCTCCATGTGGATTGTAGTCCTATTATTGTCCGTCCAGCCTTGCCTTGTTCCTCAACTGCATTAGGATCTACCAGTGCTACCCCATTGATGGCTCCTACTCAATCCATCAGAAGCAGGACTCTAGTGATTACTTAGAGATCTACTCATTATATGTCTACTTATGATTCTATAATAGCTCCTCCTACATTTCTTACTTCTATATCTCGGTCTATACCTTTATATTCTGAACCTTCCTCCTCAACTCCCAAAGACAAAGCTCCCTTGGACATCTATGATGTGAATTGAATGTAGGATATCTTATTTGATAAGGATCCTTTTATTATTTTTTATATAATGTACTCTTATTTTATTAATACAATGATCTTATTTGTCTCCTTTTGTGTTATTTAGTTTTTTTTATAATCACAAAGTGAGATAATTTTTCAAATTGCAGCCCTTGCTATATGACATTCCTTCATATATCATATTCCTATACATTTATTATCTGATATATTTTCAACAATACAACTAGTTAAATATTATGATATTTTATCCCTGATACAATGTATATTGATACCACTGAAGAGATTTCAAAATATACATAAACCTAATACAATAATACTTATTTAAAATTTTACTGCCATAATTTGTGATTATCACAAAGGGGGAGATTGTTGGACTCACCTATTTTGATAATCCCAAATCATGTTTCATTTATTTGATAATCATTTTTCATTAGTGTTTATAGTTTTTATCATGTAGCAATTATGTATTTTTAATCTCAATACTTTCTTGAATGGGTTTACAGAGTAATATTTTCTAAGAAAAAGGTCATCGGTATGAAGGTCTCTATTAAGAGTCTTCTGTTTAAGTCACTAGTTAAGGTTACTATTAGAGGTTACTACTTGAAGGTTAAAACTAGAGGTTACCACAGTGAGGTTACCACCGGAATGTTTCCAAGAGAGGTTACCACTGGAAGGTTACCGCTAGAGGTTACCGCTAGTGGTTACCGCTAGAGGTAACTGGTACAAGGTCACAGATGGGAAGCCTACCATTGGAAGATTAATAAAGTCCCAATTAAGAGGTTACTGTTATAATGTTTCTATTTTATGGTTACTGTTGGACGTCTACTAATGAAAGGTTACTAATGTAATAATCTTTGGAATTCATGTGTCTTCTACTGACAAGCCTACTAATGAAGCCATCCATTTCAAGGCTACTACTGATAAGATTATAGTTGTAAAGGCTACCACTGATAAGCATTCTATTTTGAAGGCTACCACTGATAAGTCTACCAATGAAGCCTACCACTGAGAAGTTAGTGTTGAGAAGGCTTGCACTGCCAGTCTACCGATACATATACCCTTCTACTCTATACTATGTCAATTTTATTTAGATTATTATAATAGTCATATTTGGTAAATTTATTCCTTCTAACATTAATTAATGTTGTTTTCAGACATATATGGAGACCGTATAAGGTATGAGGAAGACCACACGTTTTTTTATTATGATTACTGTCATACCTTAAGAATAAAATAGAAGATCAAGCAAGAGAAGATAATGCAGCTAGAGAAATATTACAAGAAAGATATGAAGAACGAGGAGAACACACAAGAACATAATTTGTGTACCCAAGAGCTTCACGAAGCTCAATTTGAGAGAACTAAGTCAACGCTGACTTTTTGTGTCACATCAAATCTCTTTTAAACCAAGTAGCTGAACACCTATGTACCTGGAATCTAGAACCTAAAGTTGTGACACTCTGTTTCGGAGACAACTTCTATAGAAGTACTAAAACATCAATTTCTTCACACCAAGGTGTCCAGACATGAACTAAAAATACATATAGCCTTATAAATTAAATACTGATAATATTAGCACTATTGTGTTCTTTATTTTACATTTCTAAGCAGTGTGTGTTTTTCTGCTACACACACGCACACACACTGTCTCCAATTCCTAAAATGGAGGACACTAAAAATAATCACACTAAACATTACACACACTCTTGTTTCCCATGTATAACTATGGAAGAGGCCATGTGTGGCATAATTGTTTGTTTTTTCCATGAAGAACAGTGGTAGAGATTGTGAGACCGGGACAGTTTGTGAAAACTATTGTAAAGACCGATATAGGCTATGTATCATGTTTATTGTTAATATAAAATGCTTGATGGTAGGTGATCACCAAGTGGAGAGGATTAAGTCTTGACTTGATACTGATCCTCTCTTTTAATTATTCTATGTACTTTATTTTCTAATACATGGTTTTTCTATTTTCAGCTGCTTATAATTTCAAAAACAGAAAAATATTTTACATTAACTCTGATAGTTAGTTTTGGTTGGCGTGTATAGGTGTTTAATTCAGTAAACCTGTTTAAAAAGTTGGATAAGTGTTCCCACATGGATTCCCCTGAGGACTAATCAACATTTGATAGACTTGTCAAGATATTGAACATTTATATATCTATTTCCTTAATTTACTGGGCTGTTTCAAATTGGGAATTTTATCATAATGTTTTTAACAGAAATTTTAAGTGGGAACTCAATTCACCCCCTATTGAGTTTCCACCTCAACCAACATCATACATGATATACTTATAAGATTTTAATGCCCATTTATAAATTACCCTTTATTAAATTTGTCATTTTTGGGTGTTAACTGTTTTGTTTTTTTATGATAAATTTGGTTCAGTAGTTTTGGGGTTTATTATTTGATCACAGTTCATTAATAAATATAATATTAAATATGATATAAATATAATATATAATCACAATATACATATTTGGAGTCATTATAAAAAGTTAGATATAAAAAATTAATTACATTGTTCATGGAGATGGTAGACCGTATATACATATAAATGTTGTTATCACTTTTTGATGGATGAAAGGAAAGGAAAGTAAATTATAATTCACCATCCCATAATAATTATAATATAATATATATCGTAAATATTCATTAAATATTTTTTTTTAAATTCCATGTTAATATGAAAGGAAAAATGAATCACATCACTTGTTAGTAATGGTAGTCCACATGTATGCATGAACAACATTATCATATTCCAATGAGTAGGAATGTAAGAATGTATATATGTTGTAATAATTATAGAAGTATAATTATATCATAAATATCATATATATAATTTAAACCCATTATAATAAATATCAATGAAATATGGTGATGGAGAATGAATTGTATGTTTATGTGGAGGTGGTAGTTCACATGTATGCAGGTGTTATACATTGACTTCTCATTTGATAGAAAACAGGATGGATAATTGGGGTTTCATGACAATAAAAAAATAAGTATATTTGGGATACTAGATTTAATATTTTAATATTAATAAAATATATTTTGAGGATGTATAAGAAGAAATAAATTGGTTGGTAAGGAAGATTACCTCTTCTTTGATAAGCCTCTATTAGATCCATTCTAAAGGAACATTGAAATAGTATTTTAAGAAGAAAAAAATTATAATTCATATATAGAGAGTTTATATGATAATTGGTTATGTTTTATTCTATCTAGATGGCTCAAGTTGGTGTAAATAAATGATATAATTAGTGTCCATTTATAAGAGAGGTAAAAAGACACACTTTGGATTACTAAAAAGATTAAAATATAAATAATCTTTCTAAACAAATTCTTCCAAATCACTATATATTCAAATAAAAATAGAGTAAGGTTGAAATATCATTATAAAATTAAATTTACTCAAGTTTTAGTGTCATTTTAAATGGTATATTTTGGTTTAACCCCTTGGTTTACGAATTTTTATCATAATTGTGGTGGAGGTATAATAAATATTACAGGGTTATCATTTTACTTATACAGTGTCAATTAGCTCCTAAATGACCAAGGGATGATATTTTCAACCAGTTATAATACTAATTTTCCTATTTAAATATTTATATGAATTTAAATAATTTAATAAAATATTTTTATCATAAAATACTATTAATATAATTTTAAGATCTATTCACATAATTTGACTTTGAAAACAACATGAAAGTAATATAATTAAAATATAAACATTCCAAATATAAATTTTATTTTTCTATTTATTGAATAAATACTTTATCGATGGTGATTAATACTTTAAAGTGATTTTTCAATAACTAAAAATTTAAAATAAAATAAAATAATAAAAAACTAATCCTTCTTTAAAATAAAAATTTATAAACAATCATGTCCTCTTTTTTCCCATATGTAATAATTTTAGAGATATTAAATTCATGAGAGTGACATTTTGGAATTATCATTACCTAAAATAATATAAATTTTATTTTCAATGTAAAATAGACCTGAAACAGCCTAAATTTAAATTGGTATATCTAAGGTCAAATTTATTTCATATAATTAAATAAATTTATGTTTTTCTTTGAATTTATATGTCTTATCTCGTTTTTTTATCCCTATTTTTCTCATTTTACTAATACCGAGCCAACAAATATGTACCATGGTCACTATTCATAATGAAAAAAAATAAAAGGGCCCTAGTTACCAAATTTAAATATCTAGATCCAAAATATGGAATTTAGTTTTTGAGATTAAATTTCTATAATTTTCATAAATTAATTTTAAAATAAGTGTTCACAATACAAAAAAAAATATTTCTAAAAACATAAATTTTTAAGAATAAAACATGAATTATTCTTATACCATGACAAAAAAACAATATATGAATGATAAAAAAATTAATTGAATATGTAATATATACAATTAATTAATTTCATTAAACAATATTGAATAAATTAATTTATTAAGATAAAAAACATAGCATACAAAAAACCATTTTTTTCCAAAAATATCTCTTTTACTTAAAACTAATTATTTATTTTCATTTCTAATCAATTAATATCCAATGAATTATTATTATAAATGTGTAAAACTTAAATATTTCCTAATTTAGTGATTATTATTCATATAATATAATCCAAAAGCTTTATGATAACTATCATATTAAATAATAATAATAATACTTCGATTATATAACAATGTTCATTTAAACTCAGTGTTTCTTGGAAAACATGATATCAATGAAATCAAATTTAGTCATTGAAAACTATGTCATAAAAGTTTCGGTTATTTAATTATACACCATTAAAAATAATTTCAACCTTAAAATTCTATCACTCTAATACAAACAAATGTGGATATATTTTTTTCATCACATTATTGGGTTCGTAAGTAGCTTTTTCCAATTTCTGTTTCCACCAGGGAATTTTAAACAGTTGGTTAGTATTGATTAATACAAACTTTTCTCTATGATCTGTGATTTATATATGTTGTTTTTGATATGAAATATCATTCTCTATTGTTATGATCTCTAATTTCAGTACATGTGAAAGATCAGGTTTGTACTTCCTCAAGAGAGATACATGGAACACATCATGAACTCGAGAGAGGTTCGATGTACGTTCCAATTGATAATACCACATCCCTACTTGATCAAGAATCCAAAATGGTATAATATACCTTGGGATTATATTTAAATTATTTTTCTAAATAATAATGTTCTTACATGGTGAAATTGATTTTAATACCTTATCAACAACCGTGAATTCTATATTTCACAAATGATTATCAACAAAAGTTTTCTATCGACTCTAATTTTCCATAATGTTCTACTAAATTTTTCTAAATTTATCTACCATTTCCCTCAATTCCCAATAGTTTTCTTTCTCAATCCATAACCCAACATGTTAGAGTTCAATACTTCTTTCCATGGATGGATTCATAAGGAGAAATATTAATACTTGAGTGGAAGCTATTATTGCAAGAAAACGTTAATAGATGATCTTATTGATCCCAACCACCATTAAAATACATAAAACATGTTCTCAACACATCCTATAGGGTTTGAATGGTTATATTTGACAAACCATCTTTCAAAGGATGATAAGACGTATTGAAGCTCAATTCCATATCCATAGCCCAATGAAGACTTCATTAGAACTTTGATATAAAACTAAAATATCGATCATTTATAAAAGAATTTTGTACTCTATAAAAACATAACACTTATTTAATGTATATTCAATAAAAATGATCAATATAGGATCATTATTTGAAATAAATTTAGTGTGATTAATTTTTAAGGTGATCAACTACATCTTAAATAGGGTTTTGGTCATTAGATGTTTTGGGGTGTCTGATGAAAAAATCCATTGTGATGCTTCGCAATTTCAATTTTAGAATGGGTAATGGTTGTAACATATTCATAGAATTATGCTTACACAAAATATTTTTTATCATATAATGAAATGTGTTACAAAATTTTCAATATAATTTTTCTTTCTATCTAACTAGAAATAATATTTCAGATATATATATGTATATATTCATACTTCAAGGAATAATTGATTAGCAAAAACTATGAGATTTATCCAAAAAATATTTCCTAAATTGTAGAATGGATGGAACACATACATTGTTCCATGACCCTATTATTCTATTATATTCAAGGATGAACTCCTAAACACTTCTAACCATCTATTTTAGTTGCATATCTTCTTTCCATGTCTATTTAATACCTACAAGGATATATGGTTGACCAATTATTTGAGTAAGACAAGATTTATTCCATTTCTTCAAGATGTTGAGATCCATCCTTTGAATGTCAATAAATATTATATCCTTTTTATCCTAATCATAAATAAGATATCCTGATCCTTAAGACTCAGAGTATTAGCCTCATTGTTTTCATTCCAAGGACAGTAATGTGTGGAGTAGTCATAATCTCTATTCAACTATAAACATCTTCTCTAGAACATGACCTTCAATTTTTTGAGATAATATATACTTTAAAATTTTACTATTAGTATATATATCACAAATTTATCCATAATGGTAATGCATAAATATATTTGATACAAAAATTACCAAAAGAAAACCCTAATTCACTAGTTGGGTAATTTACATCAACCTTCAATTGATGTGAGACATAAGTTATCACCATATCATTATACACAAGGATACATCATAATCCCTTATTCAATGCACCAATTTAGATTACAAACCCTTCTCCACTATAGGGTAATGAAATCAATGTTCCAAGAACTAACCTTCTCTTTAATTAGATGAATTTTTCTTTACATTTATCTACAAAATGTGACGTGGATACCTTCTATGTTAAAATAATGAGTGGATTATATAATTGTGATAAATTATCCATAAAGAATTAGTAATATCAATAAAAACCATGTAAACTTTGGATATTAGTTATAGAGGTTTTTTTGGACCAATGCACAATAATTTATGTCTTTGATGGACCCACCGATATACCCTATCATTAAACTATATAACCCAAAAAATGAAACATTTTGAATCCAAAAATCATTATTTTTATATTTTAAATATCACTTATTCGTCCTTAGGGTCTTAAGTATAGATCTAAAGATATATTTTTGTTCTTATTTTACTTTTCCATATATAAAAATATCATCTGTAAAGACTACCACAAAATATTAAAGTTAATCTCTAATGACACTATTCTTTAAATATATGATGATACTGAGGTAACTAATATGACAAAATGTAATCACTATATATTCATATTTTCCGTACATTTAACAAAATTATATCTTATATATATACACCTTCTTAATCCTCAATTTATGATATCCCAAATAAAGTTCAATATTGTAAAAGTATTGATCTCTGTATAGTTGATCAAAAAATTCATCTATAATTGTTAGAGGATACTTGTTATTTGAAGTTATCTTATTATGTTCTTTATAATAAAAATATAGTTTTATTGATCTATATTTCTTCATAATAAAAAGAATAGGTTCACCCAATGGTGACACACTTGAACAAATAAAGCCCTTGTCATGATTTTCATAAATTTGTTTCTTAAAATACTATAAATCAATCTGGACCATTCAATATGGATTCATTGAAATTTTTGTAGCATCATATATTCTATTGAAAACTCTACTTCATGATTCAGTAGAATATTGGGAAACTCTTCCAGAAATACATAAAAAATACTCAATAATAATATCATCCATACTGATTTTATCTCCAAACACCAAAGATAAACACCCCTGTTTAAAAGGAATGAATATTAATATAATGGGATTAATTTACATTGAAAGATTTTATTTATTGTCTCAATGATATATGATCATAGGCTGGTTTATAATATCAAATAATGCATTCGTTCTTTGAGATTTGATGTGGATTTTATGTAATGAAAGAAAATTCGTGCCTAATATAACATCAAATTTAACTATAGGGTGAATAATGAGATTTGAAGGAAACACATTCCCACAAACATCAGTCAGAGAATTATATTATACTTTAGGTGTGGTAATCATACCATTAAGGGGTTTGATTTTTAATTACAAATATAATCATTAAGGTTGTATTGTGACACTGCTAGAAATTTTTTTATGTATAAAAGAGTGATAAAATCCAAAATTAAATAAGATAATTATAATTTTAGAGTGGATGGTAAGTAAAATTTTAACCACATCCTTTTATCACCCCTCATTAGTAATAGTAAAAACATAAGATTTACCTTTTTATAGTTAATAGGTTTTTGATATTGATCATAATCATCAACATTTAGGTTTAAGTAGTAGTACTAATAATTTCAATACTCCTTGCATTTGATACAATGTAGTGTGGTTAGTTCATTATATGGGGATTTTCCTCCAACAAAAATAACATATTCCCATAACTTCAACATTCAATCCCTTGAAGACATTCCTCTCTACACATAAATCATTTAATATACCTCTTAAGAAACTTTACACAATTTTTCAATACACACTTTGACAATAATGAAAGGATAATCTTGTTCCCTCCAAGGGTTTTATTCTTATAATTTACTATGAATTCCACATTTCTTTTCTTATTAAAACCTTGAGATTGAAGGGTGACTAAAATATCGATTTCCTACTTGACAACACATCAAATTATTTCTTCATATATATTTATCTCTCTTACGGATAATTTACTTCAGAGACTTAGTTTTAAGACATTTAAGAATTCATAAAACATTTTTTTAGGATGGATGATAAAACAAGAAGTATACCAACCATCTTTAGTAAAATCTTCCAAATATATAGTAATGGTTTCATTTTCCTCCCATCATAGCACAAGGAACTCATTATCCATTTTGGTATAAAGAATACGAGGAAACTAATTGCTTAAAAATAACCTTACAAACACATCCCATCTATAGAGTCATCTTCTTCCTATTGTATTGTGCTCTTGATAAGATTCCACCTTTCATTTTCTTCTCTTTATACATGATAAACATATAAAACAACCTTCTGTGCTATAAATATTGGATAATAAAAAAGATAATTTTTATTGAAATTTTATATTTCATAGAAATTATTGGATTTGAAAACCCACATAAATAAGTTCGATGTTTCCTCATGATGGAATTAATAAGATGTTCTTACCTTATTTTCTCCTTTGGAAGTTCAACACGATTCATGACTTAATAAAGTTGTGTAATCAAGGAAACATGATTTTTCATTCCATATCCCATAAAAATTGGTTGATCGGGAGGAAAATCCTTTAATTGTTCATCACACATAGCATTAATATGGTTCCATTGGGTTTTATGCATTGTCTAAAATCAAAAATCATAGTGTGACCAACTATAATTATAATAAAAATCCACATAATCATAAAAAATTATTTATATTTTTTCTAACTAATGATACCATATTTTTAATCTTGGAATACTTATGTTTATACTAGGCCATTCATGGTCATTATCTTTTCAAATCCATAATAATGATTCTTAAATAAAATGTGAATTATACCAATCATATCTCCCAATATTTTCTAACGTGATGTGAAATATAGGAACACATAAACTATTCATTGGAATGGTGATATATTTATAATAAACCAACCATTTCTAGGGTTTTTACCCTAATATTAATCTATTCAAAAACCAGGCCCACCTATAGTATCTAGTTAGGGATGCATTTTTGGAAACCACATAATATATTCCTTACCATGAAATCAGGATGTTATCATACACATAGACTTATCCCTTTTATTTTCAAAAAAATTATCTAATCTTAATCTATAAATAATAAATAAAACCTATTTTGATTCCTACTAGAGAAACCAATACTTTTCGAAAATAAATATTACATCTTATTTTATAAATATTAACATCATAACATTATGATCCGTGTAAAAACTATATAGGTTTATCATTTTTTGATACTAGATACATAGACTTCTTATTTCATGAATCATCTTAAAAAACTATTAGATATATCTTCCTATATCGTACTCTTCTAAAACATACCCTATTTTAAACATTTCTTTATAACCTCAGAAAGGAAAAATAATAAAGAATGAACTAATATTCTTAGTAAGGGTAAACAAGGGAGATATCAATGATCATTTGAATATAACATGATCATAAAGGTTATGAGAACATGATCTCAACCATTTAAAATCATACCAAGCAATTCATAGATCATAAACAAAAGTCATGGAATAATGCATTATAGTTTGTAAGTCAACAATCACAAAGGGATCAAAGAACATGGGCCATTATAACATAACATTGTCATAATATAACATCATATAAGAGAGAAATAATGTGTGGAATGATCATAATCATAGAAATTTTATGCCAAGGGTACCCACTAGAGCATTCATAACATTTTGTGATGAATATCAACTAGTGTACCTTCTTCAGGCTTGTCGTATACTCTTGTGTACCCTGGTTTGGCCTTAGGATAACCTCTAATGTACTCTTTGATCTCATGGAGCATTAATATTTACCCAATTAATTATATGGATATACAAATATGGTAAAAAATACTCCATAATAATAAATTCATTCATTTTTATGGATCAAGATATTGAAAACATTCATCATAACTTAACCAATGGAAAAAAAATGGGTTGCAATGATATTTCATAATCTTAAGCATAAACTATATATAGAATGAAATATTATGGTTTCATTGGATAAAAATCCCAATAAATCCTTAATAACATCTAATGATATTCTCTTAGATTAAAAATCCTTTAATACTTCATTTTATGTTTTTTGGTAAAAATTCCCTTTTCATTTTTAAATAACATATTAAAATATAAAAAATTCTCTAACACTAAGGAAACAAAATTCATGTAAATCAACCTTGAAATAAATTTAAAAGAAATTATAAACATGATGGTAGAATATTACTTCTATGTTATGTATGTTATTAAAATATTCTATTCACATTTTCAATAAAAAGTCGAATGTACCTCATTCAGAAAATAAGAAAAATATTCCTTTTTAACCATTATATAAAAGGTTAAAATGGGTAAAAATGAAAATTTAAAAATCATTGTAAAATATTTCAAACATTATTGAATTTATTTTTAGAAAATACGGTCAAATAATAAAAATGATTTATGACTGAAGAAATAAACAAACATATTTTTCCTTACGAATAATATTTCGGTATATTAAGTAATTAATGTGAGGAAAAATAAATTAAAATATTTATTTTTAAGAAGAAATATAGGATAATAAAATTTCATTGATTTCATAGGAAACAAACTTATAATTTCTTTCCATGAAATTCTTTTCACGGACCATCCTGATTAGAATGATATTAAAACATAAATCCCTTACATCAAGTCCGACTTTTCTTAAAGGCTCTCTAGCATCCTATAAAATAAATGGAAATTTATTATAAATATATAAAAAATTAATTTTCATACTAATAATATAATCTATGATCTAATTTTAAGATCTTAACACCCATTTATTAATAAATATATTAAAATTGTCATTTCTGGGTGTTAACTGGTACATTTTTTCAAGAGAATTTCGCTTCATTAGTCCCAATAAATAAAATTTGATCATGGTTCCATCATATTATAATTTAAATTATTACATAAATATCATATATATTCATTATAAAAATATTTATAGTCTACTATATAATTTATAGAATGAAATATTTATTACATCGTTCTTGGAGATGGTAGGCTAAACATACACAAGAACATTGTATTCAGTTTTTAACAGATTGAACGAAAGAAAGGTAAATAAAAATAAAACATAAAAAATAATTATAATATCATATATATGATATATTTTCATAAAATATGTCTTTATTATCATCCATTTAAATAAAAAATTAAAAAATAATCACATCGGTTGATTGAGGTGGTAGGTCACAGGTGCGCACAAGTGATATTATCATTTTCCAATGAATGTGAATGTAACAATGTAGTTTTGATATTGTAATTCCAAAACAATAAAAATTTAATAAATATCATACATAACATTAAATCCATCATAATAACCATCAATGAAATATGGTTATGGAATTTGAAATGTATCACTATGTGGATGTGGTAGTCCACATGTCCACATGAGTGGTACTTTCACTCTCCGTTTGATAGAATAGAGGGTTGATAATGGTGGATTCTTGATAATAAGAACATATAAATATATTTTGGACAAGAATTTTTTTATTTTATGATGAACTCAAAATATTTAGAGGTGGTATAATAAGAAATAAATTGAAAGATGTTGGGTCGAAAAGATTACCTCTTCTTCGATAAGCCTTATTTAGATACCTTCTTAAAGAAAAATTGACATTTTATGAAGAAAAAACACTCTTTTTCATGGATATAAAGTTTTATAATAAAAATTTATTGGTTTTGGTTAAGTTATATGATTCAAATTGGTGCAAATAAAAGTGATAAAAGGAGTCTTTTTATACGATAGGGATATGACACCCCTGGAATTGCCGAAATCATTAACATATAAATAAGTCCTTCTCAATAAAAATTCATCCAAATGAATACTAATTAAAATAAAAATAGGATATGGAATAAATATAATTATCAAATAAAATTCAGATAGGATTGTTTTTCATTTTAAGAATTATATTTTTGTTTAAGAATTTTGGATAAATTATTTTATTCCTAACCATGGAAATGAATTCTCTAATATTAAAAGGTTAATAAATTTCATTATAATCTAATAATTGGATCATAAATGACAAATTAATGAAATTTTCAACCATTTGAAATCTTAATTTTACACTTTCTCCATTTTTAAATAATTTAATAAAAAAATTATAACAAAATACAATCAATGTCATTTTAATAACAGGTAAAATAATTTATCCTTGAAAACAACCTAAAAATAATGAAATTATAATATAAACCTATGAAATATATCTAATATGTTATATTAATCTATTTTTTGGGAACACAATAATTGATCGAAATTTTGTTAATTTTTTTATTTTTAAATTCATTTACTTTATTTTCCTATTAATTGGAAAAATACTCAGTCGATGTTGTGAAAACTTTTAATGATATTATTTAATAAATAAATAATATAAATAAAATACCATGATAAAAATAATTATTCTTCTTTAAAATGAATATTTATAAACAAAATCATCCTCTTTTTATCCTTATATAATAAATTTAGATATCTTAAATTCAAGAGAGTAATATTTTTGAATTTTATTTACTTATAATAATATAAATTTCATTATCATGGACAAAAGGCACCAAAATTAAACATGTACTAAACTTGGTTATGAATATGGTCCAATATCTCCCATAAAATGAAATAAATAGAACTATTAGGTTTATTTTCAGACCTTATATCACGGTCTTAACCCTTTTTTTCTTATTTTACCCATACATAGGTGAAAAATAAATTCTATGGTTACTATTCATAATGAAAAAAATAAAAGGGAACTACTTAAAAATTTTAACCTCCTCATTAAAAATATGGAATTCATTTTTCTATATTCCTTTTCTATAAGTGGAACAAATTAATTTTAAAATAAGTTTATGAAACATGATGAAAATAATATTTTATAAAATTAAAATTTCGAACATAAAAAAGCTTTATTATTATACCATGCAAATAAAAATCAATAAGTGAAGGATTAATATTTTTATTGATTTTATGATATATAAATTTCAATAAAATCATTTACTAATAGAGATGAATTTAATTTATTAATGTAAAAATACTATACATTCATAAAACAGTTTTTTCAAAAAAAATAACTTTCACTTTGAAATGATTTTTTATTTTTCATTTCTTTTAAATTTATACCCAATAAATTCTTTTTATAAATGTGTAAATACACCATTTATAATATGTATTTTACAATTCATAAATGACAATCCAATGGCTAGGTAGTAATTGCCACATTAAATAATAATATTTCAATAATATAATTCTATTCATTTAATCTCACTGATGTGTAAAAATAAATATATCAATGAAATACAATTTATTTATAGAAATATATATCATAATGTATCAGGGTGTTAAAAAATATAACTTAAAAAATATTATAATGATTTGATCATTAAAAATGTTTATCTTTCCAAATATATTTCATTTTTAATAAAACAACTAGAAAATCAATTTCTAGTTGTGTTTTACATAATAAAAAAATAAAGAATTATTCGAAGAGGTTGAATAATTAAATCTATTTTATTATGTAATTACCAAGATATGATATTTAATTAATCAAATACTTTGAAATAAAAAATAAAAAAAGGAAAACATGGCATTAGAACTAATGGTGAATGGCATATGTTGTATAAATATTATTGTGTGGCTAAATAAGGTATTAAAATTATGTTAAATGTGGTTTTTTAAAATAGAATAAATATAATCATAGAAAAAAATTATTATGTGAAATAATCATATTTTAGAATTCTAAAGTTCTAATATATTACCGTTAATTTACACGGTGTTATTGTAGGAATTTCTATAAGATATAAATAAATATAGTTTCACATATCATTACTTATTAATATTGCAGGACTGAAATCAATTTTTATATAGAAAATGTTATTATTTAATTTATTTTATAAAAAATAATCCATAGGGAAAACAATTCTAAGAATTACATGGATATTTAATTTTCAAGAAATATTATTGGATAGTTTGGAAACATCTAATCACAATTAAAAATTGATGGATGTTGTATCTTATATTTTTGACAATGAAAATGAAAAAATCAGCGTTGTTGGATCTATTAGAGACCCATGTTCACACATCATCTATATAGTAATTTATTTTTATTGATTAAATCACTACCTTATAACTATTTCCCTAATTTTTTAGGATGGATATTATACCAATTTTTCTAACAATACCAGTTCTATTTTTAATTATAAAATGTTTTAATTAAAAGAACTTGGTACTAAAAATGATTACACCTTTTATCCAAATTCTCTGTTAAACAAAATAAAAATTTATCACTGACAAAATAAATAAATATTTGATTTATAATAAATGAATTAGACATTTTAATGTCTATTTTTAGGAATATTTTTAAATATGAAAGTAATTTCAGATTTTTTTAACTTAAATTAGATAAAATAAGTTATGTTATGGATGAAATTTTTTCTAGAAATAAAAATCATCCTTTAAAAAAGTCTATGTGTTTGATACTTATAGACTATTGGAAATTATCCACATGGATATGTTTTTATATTCTAGTATATAAATACTAATTGGTAATTCCCTTATTTTTGTATCTGTTGATTATTTTTATAGAATTTAATGGGTTTAATTTTTAGGAATTAAAAGTGAACGTAATTTTATTATCATAACTTTCTCCAATCTATGTAAAATTTAAAAATTACAATAAAAAATCATTAATAAGTGACCGATTGGTAATGTCAATATTATTAGTATATTTTTTTTTTCAAATCATGGAATTAAACATAAATTTTTTTCCTCTAGGACACCTCAATGAAATAGTGTTGTTTAAAATAGTGATATATTATTATAATAAATTTCAAGAAATTTGTTATGTGAATATATCTTGCCTACTCATTTTTAGGATAAATATTTTTAAAACAACCTGATATGTCACAAACAATGTTATTATAAGGCGTATTTTAAAGAAAACACCATATGTTCTATGGAATAGTAAAAACCCAAAAAGTGGATAATTCAATTTATTGGGATGTACTATTTATAACATGAATACCAATTAAAATATTTGTTAAGTTTGATCCAAAGGCTTATGAAAGAAAATTACATAGATATTATACCTATTATAAATCATATATAGTTTTTAACAATAATTCAAGGATATATGAAGAATATACTCATTTAAAATTTAAGGAATATTATCCATTTGATAATAAGAAAATTTAATTTTATGATCTTAGCTTTTATTTTGAAAACATGAGACTTTATGTACTACTTTACACAAAACATGATGATAACGGGTAACTTGATCAAGAAAAATCATAAACTAGAAGAATTTAATATGAAGAACCTAAAATTTGTCTTCTTAGATAGCTTAGTGTCGTGTAAAAAATCCCTAAGAGGTTTTTATAAGAATATTAGATAATTTAGTTAGTACTAGAATAAATTATGGAAACATGTATGATTTTTCTTCTTATTTATCCATGTTTTAAAATAATACTTTAGAAGAACCCTTGAGTTATAAGAGTTGGTTATTATCAATACACAACTATTTAAACCAGTTCATGAGAAATAAGGTAAGTGAATTATCTTATAGATCCTCTCATTATCCTATTATTGGAACAAAAAGTGTAATCAGAAATAAACATGGTGACCAAAGTGTGATAACTAAAAATAAGGCAATATTAGTTGCTAATGGTTATAACCAACATTAGCAATATATTATAAGGAATCATTTTCATAAGATTCTAGATTAATATCCATTAAAATAATTTTATATTTGGAAACCTATATGAAATTTAGGTTATTCCATATGGATGTAAAATCAACTTTCTAAAATGGATTAATAATGGTGGAAATTTATGTATAACAACCTCTTGTTCTAAAAATCTATAGTTTCAAGACTCACTTTCTAGAATTACTAAATATCCTTATAGTCTTAAACAAGAACCAAGGGTTGTGTATGAAAGGGTAAGATCATTTATTTTAAAAAATTATTTTTCTTTCGGTTTGAAATACGAAACTCTATACAAGAAAATGTAACATTTTTATATTATTTGTTTTCAAAATTTTGTTGTTGATGTGATTTTTTGGTCAAAAAATCAAAAATTTTGTAAATATTTTTTTCAAAAATCATTTAAAATGAATACAAAATGAGAAATATAAGAGAGTTAAACAACTTATTTTATTTTATTATTTTTCAAAAAGAATTTGTAAATGTTTTGAATGGAAGTAAATACATTCTTGAAAAACTCAAATGGGTTGGAATTAAAAACTAAAAAGTATTTGAAACTCCTATGAGTTACAATATCAAAAATTATTTTGATGAAGTTAGGAGACCAGTGGGCATGTTATATAGAAGAGTAATTTGGATTATGTTATATCAAACTAAAATTAGACCATAAATATTGTTTGATGTACATTTATGTGCTAAATTTTAGGAAAATATAAAATAAATTTATTATATTTAAATGGTTAAATTTATTTATCATTATATTTTCTGAAAACATTGGGTTTTGATATGATTTTTTATTCATCTACTAATGTTTGGGGGTATATATTAAATATAAACAGTAACTCATAATCATGCAATTTTTTAGGTATTTCATTTTTTTACTGGTGTAGTAAGAAGGAACACCCTTTTGAATTATCAATTTCTAAAGTTGAATACATTGAAGTTGGTAATTTTTTTGCTTAGGTGTTTTGGATGAAACACATCATGAGGGAATTTAGATTTAATTTTTATCGTGTAGACATTAAATGAGATAAAATATAAATAGAAACATTTAAAAATATTTGTTTTTTTCAAGTATAAAACATATTGATTTAAGTCCTTATTTCTTGAGAGGTCACACATAAAAAGGTGATATCTCTCTCAAATTAATTAACACTAAAAATAAATTGGTTGATATATTTACAAGCCCTCTTTCATTTGATAATTTATATTTTATTAAATTTGAGTAAGGTTTCTTTGAATTTAAGTGTGTTTGAGTTTTTTATATAGATAAATATAATTTATATTTTTTACCTTGCCAAATTTTTTTTTCCTTTATTCATTTTTATTTCATAACATAACACTATCCGTGCATTTCTTAAGTGTCCTCGCAATCTGTATTTTTAAAATATGGTTGATTGAAAACCTATTATATTATATTTCACTAAAAAATTGAAATATAGACCTTAATATTTAATTCTCTTGGTTCTTTATTTATCATTGGGAAGGGTAAAGGATCATGTAATGCTGTATCTGAGAGTTGAAAAAAGAAAAGGTTAATAGTTTGGGAAAGTGTTTTCTCCAAGGAAAGGATATCTATTTCAACTAGATGAATCGCACAAATATATTACCAAAGAAATTTTTAAGAGTTTTTTAAAAAGGATTATACATTTAGTGAAAATGAATCAGTTATATTATTTATGAAATAATTTTATGAGATATTTAAGATTACCTGATTTCTATTTTCATATAATATGGATATGATAGGATCTAAATTAAATGATAAGTAGGTTTCAATTTATTATATGGAATTAGATAATCTCTTCCATTGAACTAATTTGGGATTGCTTTGGTTAACCACAATCTATAGAATGATTTACCCTTTTTTGATGAGGATATAATGTTTAGATTTTTAGTAATCACAAAATAAATAAGATGGTAAAAAAACCTAGAGCTAGAATGAAGAGTCCTTAATAAGTTTATTTAGCCATATATTTCAAAAAGGGAATGTGATTTTCTGAAAGTTTTACTTCCAAAAATGCACCTAATTTGTTTTCAAATGAATGTGGAAATGATAAACCAAAACTGAGACACGTTAAGTTACTTGTAGAATTTTACCAATAGAATAGAAAATAAAAACGTTTATCCTTATGTTTGGTTGTTATATATTATTATTTAAAATAAAGAGATAGAATTTAAGATGTAGGACGTTTTCATGTGTCATAACAATAACTATTTTTAAATAGTAAATTTGAATAATATCAATCTTTCTTTGAGTGCCTCTTTAAATAAGCTAGTTATAATGAAGAAATGGGAAAAGTAAGTAAACAAATATAATGGTGAAGTGAATGAACATGAGGTTATCACTGCTCCAGTTAAGGGGGAGAAATCCAAAGAACATAATAATTAAAATATACAAATTTTTAAAGAGGATACTACTAGGGATAATTCTATAGAGTCTATTGGTGTTCATGCCACCAATGTTGTAACACCCGAATATTTTTATGAAATATTTTCATTAAATAATTTGTTTCCTTAAGTAGATTAATTTTCATGAAATTATGAGTTTAAAAAACCACAATATGCCCTTAATATAAAATTACCATTATATGATATCACATAGGTTAGCTGGAATAATTATAACAAACTTATGAAAATAAATTATGAGTTCATTATCTATTAATTATTTATGAAAAATATAAATCAATTAGATATTTTTATTTTTTAGTGAATTAAATTTGGAAATTAAATTAATGAGATATATGTGTTATATACATAATAAAATATTTTTGATATTAATCCAATGGATATTTTAGTCATTGGGTATGAATAAAACCCTATTTTATCTATAAGAACCTATTTTTTTAAAGGGTAATTTTATACCTTTGAATAGCGAACCCATTCTAAATTAATATTTTGACCCATTAATAATTTTTATATGACAAAATAAATATATTATTTTTTATTGGGATATAAAAATTTAATTTCAATAAATATTTAATAATTTTCTGAAAACATTCATTTTTTGATGAATAGTAAAAATACTCTAAATTTTAATTAAAAACCACTTTTTTCATTGAGATAATTTATATGATTAAATTATAATATTTAATGGTTTCAAATTATGAATATAATATATTTTTAACATTTAATATAATTTATGTCATTATCATTAATTTTACATTGAATTTATAGATAAAAACATTTCAATCTTTTGCAATGTTTTAACTTTTAAAACCCATTTTCTCATTTCAACAATGAGAATAATTTTAAATTAAGTAATGAAACTTCTGTGTTTTGAATTTGGAAAAATGAATTCCATATTTGGATTCAGATGTGAATTGGTACATTCTTATTTTGGGACATTTTGAATTGAAACTTCAGAAATTATTTTGTTTACCTTGGTTAAAGGGTAAATCTGGTAAATAAGGGTAAAAAAATAATACATTAATAATATGAAACTACCCTGAAACATATCAGTATCCTATGTTTTGAGATATTTCAGACCATGTTACTACTTGGGTCAATTTTTATACCCCATGTATTCACTTGGATGTGAAAATTACATTTTATAAGAATTAATTTAATATAAAGATAATTATAACCTATTCATATATCTTTCACTAAATTGTTTTTAATATAGGGTTATATAACTGTTATATATTCTTATAAAAATTAATTATAATTATAAAAAGATTTAATACATCATTTTATTTTATTTATAATTTTTAGAGATTATATAAATAGTTTTATTTATGACCCAAATATGATGTAGTGATTACCTCGTTAATGAAAGATTGAAATAAATGATTTATAATTATTTAAAAAATATAATTTTGTTATTTTGATGTCATCCACGAATTTTCTATATTAAATTGACTTATTAGATTTTATTTAATGCCTTATTTTATAAGGAATAAAGTTTTTATGAATTTTTTAAAAGTAAAGTATGAATTGTATCCAAAATTGACACAATTCATAATTTCAAACAAAAAATAGGTTTTGAAATGATATTAAAATTACTAAAAATATAATATTAGACCAAATGGTTAATATAATTTCACATATTTCATAAATATATTTTTTGGTTTATTTTACATGATATGGTAGTCACACTAACCCACAAGGTGTTAATAACATGATATCACAGTAAGATTAAAAAGGGTAAATAACGGTTAAATAAAAAAGATAAGGATAAATATATATATATTAAAAACTTGTCTAAAAAGATTTGGATGATGGTTATTCCAACCAAAATTATCTTATCTTCTAATAGAATATGTTTTTGACAATTTTTAGTCAAAATTGAATTTATTATAAATTAATATTTTGAAGAGTTTCGTAAAGTACCCCTCTCCACTCTTATAAAAGGTCACCTCTTCCCTCTCCTATTGACTCCATTTTGAGCCTTCATGCTCAGACAACCCCTTACTATTTATCTTATAAACATCCATATATACATTCTATATGTGGTTTTCTTATCAAAAGACCAACTCTAGTTCCCTAAGAGTAAATTTAAAGGAGGCACGTCGAGGAAGAGGTAATCTCTTCTACGGATTCCTTCGAATTTATTTCTTCTTCTACATCTACTTCTTCAGTTGTTTCATTATAAATTAATAAAATAAGTATCAATAATATACTTATATGTTATTATAAATATGAAACAACCCTATTTCACCTTCAATCCATCATACAAAAAATGAAATCACTACTCATGCGTTCGTACAACTTACCGTCTCCACACCGTGGTGTAATATGTTTTTCCCCACCAGCTTACTTGGATGGGTATAATGGTGTAAATAATAACTATATATTATTATTATAACATTATACTAATTATTATATACTATAAACTACCCACTTAAATAACATTAAACAATTATGGGAATGATATCGTCACTCGTGCGTATGTACGGCTTACCGTCTCCACGGTGCAATGTGATTTATTCAACATAATATTCGTTAAAACAAGATTATATTAAGGAATTGAATGAAAAAATATGATACATATTATACTAATACCATTATTTAAATTATATAATTATAACCTAAAAATAGGAATAATAAATTATCTGACAAAACATACATAAGAACATAAAGTTGTTAATACCAGAATAATAAGTATCAATGAAATGTTACTAACGAACAGATGAAAATATGATCATAAATGTTATCATAAAAATGATTATAATAATGGAATAAATCAGTAACATTATTTAAATTATTATATAGGAGTTTTGGATACATATTAAGCATATCAAACTTAATGTAATGGATTACTATTCAAATCTTGTTTTATCCGAGATTGTTTATTCTAAGTATCTACTCGGTATATATTTATCATCCATGTCCATGTTTTCTAAAAATATTCTCATAAAATGGGTACTATTCTTCAATGTATTTTTACAGTTATTTTGACCCATTTTTACTTTTACTACATGTTTTTAAAGTAATATTTCTTTTGTTTACCATACGAGGTACATACTGTATTTTTCGGAAAAAGTAAGAGTGGAATGTTTTTTAACTTATACAGCATGAATGCGTTATTTACATATTCATAATTCCTTATTTCTATGAATATTCCTCTAATTTTTTACATTTTTATTTTCAACTCAATTCTTTTTTTTTTAAAATTTCATGGCAATTTGAGAAAGGAAAACGTTTTGGAAGAGGAAATGATATTTTCCTCAAGAATGAAGCTCAAGTATTTAATAAAAATTATTTTCCATCTAATATTAGGTAGGTTAATGTTTCTATCCATTTTATTACTATTATTTTATTTTGTTTATTATGGGATGTTATTTAGGAAATCAATTTTTTTATATCAATTATGATGGAATTATGCTTAAGAAATCCACTTGACTTCATCAGTTATGATATAGTGAATGATTCTATGTTTTTTGGAAAACATAAGAATCATTTCATTCTATGATGGGTGGGCCCTATATATCCCTTCAATTAATTGGGTAAATATTTATATATAATGAGATATAGATGGATGGAATGACAAGTTAATCCAATTTAGTGATACAAGGTTGGAATGAGGAGAGAACTCAGTTCAGTAATGGACTTTGTCTGCTATGATGGTCTTGGAAAAGGTAATTGACAAATATGAAATGATTTTATATGATTATGTGTGTATGAAACAAATTTTCAGGTATTATGTTTGGAATATTAGGATTACATTTTAGTTTTATTATTTATCCTAGGATATGATATTATAATCTTTTATACATAGGATAAGATTTTCAAATGTTATGTTTATATGAATATGATATGATTTTTATTTCATTTGTTTACCCTTATTGAGATTTTTTTCCCACCATTTTATTTGTTTCATTTCCCCGGGACATGAAGAAGGGTATTAAGTATGATATTCCCAAATAGATTCCAAACATGATGAAATAAATGGGAGAGAATGCATATGTTTTATAAAACAGTTATTTATGTTTCCTAGTTTCTAAAGACACTATACCTATATGGTCTTGTTATGGTTTTTTTATATGTTGTAATAAATATACTTCAATTCTGAAGTAATATCAATGTATTTAATGTTTGGTTCATTATAGTTGGTATCATGGGAAAGTTATAGATAACATTTGGAATCTGGGATGAGAAAGTCTTAGTAAGAACCATAAGGATATGTCTAAGTATAAGATACAATCATAGTGTTTTATAAATGAAAATTAATAACTTAGGATAAAACCTAATGTGGCCTAGATTGAAATTTTATTATTGATTATGTGGTTTTCCTATTATAATTAGTGTTCCTCACACAATGCTTATTGGTTTTAGTCAATGGATGGAACCCAAAATAACCACATTAATGTTGAATGCGATGGGTAATGAAATGACTATCCCCCTGAGCAACCAAATGTTATAGGAGTTGGAATGAAAAATCAGGCATCCATGATCACACAACATTCTCAAGCTAAGAATCATGTAGGAATTCCAAACAAGAAAAGGAAGGAGAAACATTATGTTGACTCCTTCGGTAGCAAGCGTCCACCTTAATTCAGTGGGTATTCTGATCCATTAGTGGCTGAAAAATGGATCAATACCAATGAAAAGATATTTTCAGTTCTACAATGTTCTAAACATGATAAAGTCATCTCAGCAGTATATCATTTTGAAGGTGAAGCTGATCAATGGTGGAATTTGATCAAGAATATGAGGCAAAGAGATGAAATTGAATCTATGTAATGGGATGAGTTCAAGAAATTATTTTTCAATAAGTATTTTCCTTGTATTCTTTGAACAAAGATAGACAAGGAGTTCCATGAACTCAATACAAAGGATGATGAATCCTTTGGTACCTATGAAGAAAATTTTACAATACTTAAAAGGTATGCTTCTGGAATTATTATCCAACCTGAGATTAAGATTGATCGATTCTTTAGTGGACTAAAAACAAGTATCTGAAGGGAATTAGCCATAAGGGAATTCAATAGATATAATGAAATTTTTTTATGTGCACTCAAGGTTGAGATGGAGATTGGATTAACCCGTCATTCATATGGGTTTTATTAGAATAGGAAATGGAATTCAAAGGAAAATATTAATACTACACTGAAAGAATATGAGTTTTCCATTATTCTTAATGTGTGCAAAATAACATGGAGGGGATTGTCTTAAAGGGACTAGAAAATGTTTTATGTGTGGAAAAGAAGTTTATCAGGCAATTGAATGCCGATGTGATGGGAAGAAGATTTCTAATGATGCAAACAATGAAATTGTTACACTAAATGAACCTCCTACACTTAAATGTTACAAGTGCAAGGAAATGGGGAATTATGTCTATCAATGCCCTAATCCAAGGGTTACTGATGATGATCGACATCAAAAAACACTTAAGGCCAAATAAAAAGGAAAGTCCCATGAAATTACTATTGGTGATATAGAGTACGATAATGAAGTAGTGAAATGTACACTTACCACCCACCCTAAAGTAGAAAATGTTTTATTTGATTCTAGATCCACCCTATCTTTTATTTCAAAAGAATTTTCTAAGGTTATCACCATAATACCTCAAAAATTATATGTTGAGTTAGCTATGACAACTTTTAATGGCACAACGGTCACATCAAAAGTTTACAATTCTTCTCCAATTGAATTCTGTGGGAAAATGATTCCTGTAAATCTTTTTATCCTTCCTATAGTGGAATTTGATGTTAGTTTTGGAAAGGATTGGGATTATTTATATGGATATTATATCAATTTCCAAAGAAGGGAAGTCAAATTTCATATTCCAGATCAATCTATGATCATCTATCAGTGCAAGGATGAATATAACCTTCTAGTGGAAATATCTTCAATCTTATTTGTCTTGATTCTAATAAATGAATTTTTTTATCTCAAATGTTTGGGGAGAAACTCACAATTAGTAATACGCCCATTGAATGGGAGTTTGATGATGTCTTTCTAGAGTAATTTTCAGGTCTTCCACCAAATTGTGATGTTGAGTTTTCAATAGAATTCATACCGGGTGATATGCCTATTTCAAAGACACCTTATAGAATAGTCCCAATTGAGTTGTAGGAATTGAAGAAGAAACTCCAAGAGAATCTCGATAAATGATCCATATTACCTAGTGCATCACCTTGGGGAGCACATGTTCTATTTTTCAAGAAGAAATATGGATCAATTGGAATCTTCATTGATTATTGAGAACATAACAAGATCACTACCAAGAACAAATATCATCTCCCCCACTTTGATGACTAAATTGAACAACTACATAGAGTTCAATACTTTTCCTAGATTGATCTTCATTTATGATATCATCAATTAAGGCTAAAAAAATATATACCAAAGATGACATTCTATACAAGGTATAGACACTATGAATTTATAGTGATGTATTTTGGTCTTACTAATTCCCCTACCATCTTCATGGATCTAATGGATAGAGTCTTTAGAGACTATCTTGATTAGTTTTTGGTAGTATTTATTGATTATATTATTGTCTATTCAAAGATAAATGAAGAACATGAAGATCAATTGATAATATTAATAAAGACCCTGAGAAAGGATAAGCTTTATACCAAATTTACCAAGTCTGAATTTTGGCTCAAAAAGTTTTTTTCAGTCACATAATATCAATAGAGGGGATATCTATGGATCCAGCAAAACAGAGGTTATTAACAGATGGTTGAGACCAACAAAAGTAACTAAGATCCCAGGTTTTCTTGGTTTGGATGGATATTATCGATATTTTGTAAATTATTTTTCACAATTATCTGATCCACTCAACATGTTGACTGAGAAAGGAGTTATGTTCCTTTAGATGGAGAAATGTGAAGAGAATTTCAAAGAGCTAAAAAGAAGGTTAGCCAGTGCTCCTGTGCTCACACTGCCTTTTAGGGGAGAAATGTTTGTGATATATAGTGATTCATCCAAGAAGGGGAAAGGGTGTGTTCTCATGCAATATGATATAGTGATAACTTATGCCTCATGATAGTTGAAAATCCATGAGAAAAATTACCCAACTCATGATTCATAGTTTGCTGCGGTAATATTTTTATTAAATATATGGGTGGATTATCTTTATGGTGAAAGGTGTTATATTTATATTGATCATAAATGTTTATAGTATATTTTCACACAAAAGGAGCTGAATATGCACCAAATAAGATGGTTGGAGTTGATTAAAGATTATGACTGCTCAATACATTACCATCCTAGGAAAGAAAATAATGTGGTAGATGCATTGGGTCAACAAGGCCATGCCAGCTTATCCATGATGTTGATCATGAAAGATCCAAAATTTATGGATTTGAAAAGGATGCATCTTGAAATTACATTGGGAGGGGAGAAATCTTATCTTTCGAAAATTAATGTTCAACCATCTATACATGTGAAGATTAAAGAGGTGCAAAAGGAAGATGTAGAGTTACCAAAGAAGGTGAGAAACGTTCCTGAATTCAACCTTGATTTTTTTGAAATAATATGATTCAGGAATCTGGTTTCTTTTCCTCCAATTCCAAAATTAAAGAAAGATCTATTAGATGAGGGTAATAGTTATTTATTCTCTATTCACCCTGGAAGCACAAATATGTTCAGGGACCTGAAAGAGTACATCTATTGGGATGTAATGAAAAGAGATGTCGCCGAATAAGTCTCTCGATCCATGGTTTGTTATCAAGTTAAGGTTAAGAGACATAAGTCTAAGGGGATGTTTCAACCATTACTCATTTCAGAATGGAAATGAGAAAACACCACTATAGACTTTGTAATCAGACTTCCCAAAACATCCAAAGGCAATATTTTTATCTGGGGTATATTTGATCGCCTTACGAAGAAGACACACTTCATTACTTTTAGAGAGGATTTCTCTCTTGACCATCTTGCCCGGATATATGTAAAGGAAGTGGTAGGTTTGCATGAAGTACCACTTTTCATTATATCTAATTGGGATCCAAGGTTTGCCTTGATGTTCTGGTAAAGTCTTCAGCATGCTCTAGATACAGAGTTAAGTTTCATCACTGCTTATCATTCTCAAATAGATGGTCAGTCTGAGAGGACAATTGAATCTTTGGAAGACATGTTGAGACATTTCTCTATGGATTTCAAAGGTGGTTGGGATTAAAACTTGTCATTGGTGTAATTTTTATTCCATAATATCTTTCACTCTAGTATTAAGATGGCACCTTATGAATCCCTATTTATAAAGACATGTAGAACTCCAACTTGTAGGGATGAAGTTGGGGAAAGAAATCTATTAGGTCCTGATCCTGTTGATAAAATGGAAGAAAAGGTTAGATCCATTCAACAAAACATAAGAGTAGCTCAGAGTCGACAAAAACGTTATGCTAACTACTGAATAAAAGACCTAGAGTTTGAAGTGGGTTATAAGGTGTTCTTATGAATATCTCCCTGGAAGAGTGTAATGATATTTGGAAAGAAGGGAAAGCTGAGCCCTAGTTATATTGGTCCTTTTGAAATGTTGGATCATGTTGGGAAGGTAGCTTTTTGATTGGTGCTTCCACAAAATATTTCTCAATTTAATTATGTGTTTCATATATCTCTCTTGAGAAAGTACATACCTTATCCTTCACATGTACTATACATAGAAGTCATATGGCTAAGGCAAGATCTTTCTTATGAATAAAAACCGATAGAGATTCTAGATCGTAGAGAAAAAGATCTACAAAACCAGACCACTCTCTTGGTTGATGTTTTATGGAGGAATCACCAATTAGAAGAAGATACTTATAAACTTTAGGATATTATGAGGGAGAGTTATCCTCATCTGTTTTTCCCAAGTAATGAATTTCGAGGGTGAAATGAAGTTTAAGGGGTGTAGAATGAACACCCAGACATTTTTATGAAATATTTTCTTTAAATAATTTTTATCCTTAAGTATATTTGTTTACACACAATCGTGAGTTTAAATAAATCATGATATTCACTTAATATAAAATTTCAATTATAGCCTCGTCGTTAGGTTAGCGAGAATAATTAAAACTAACTTATGAAAATGAATTATGAATTCATTGTCTATTAATTATTTATGAAAAATATAAATCAATTAGATCATTGTATTTTTTAGTGAATTAATTTTGGTAATGAAATTAATATGATACATGTGTTATATACAAAATAAAATATTATTTATATTCATCTAATGGATATTTTAGTCATAGGGTGTGAATAAAACCCTATTTTATGTACAAGAACATATTTTTTAAAAGGTAAATTTTATACCTTTGAAAACAAAACCCATTTTAAATTATGATTTTGAAACATTAATAATTTCTATATGAAAACATAAACCTGATATTTTGAATCTGTATATAAAAATTTACTTTGAATAAATTTCTGATATTTTTCTAATAACATTCATGTTTTTTTAATAGTAAAAATACACAATATTTTAAGTGAAAACAATTTTTTTCATTGAGATAATTTATATGATTAAATTATAATATTGAATGTTTTTAAAGTATAAATAGAATATATTTTTACTATTTAATATAATTTATGTCATTATCATTAATTTTACATTGAATTCATAGGTAAAAACATTTCAATCTTTTGTAATGTTTTAACTTTTAAAACTCGTTTTCTCATTTCAACAACGAGAATAATTTTAAATTAATTACTAAAAATTCTGTGTTTTGAATATGAAAAAATGGATTCCATATTTGGAATCAGAAGGTCCAAATTATTGGAATATGTGCATTTTATTTTCGGACATTATGAATAGTAACTTCAATAATTATTTTATTTACCATAGTTGAAGGGTAAATCCGGTAAGTAAGGGTCAAACATAATAATAATTTAATAATATAAAACTACCATAAAACATGTCCTAATCCTATTGGTTGAGATATATCCAACAATAGAAATCCTTGGTTTTATTTTTGGACCCCATGGATTGACATGGATGTGAAAATGACATTTTATAAGAATTAATTTAAAGTAAAGATAATTATAACCTAAATATATATCTTTTACTAAATTGTTTTTAATATATGGTTATATAACTGATATATAAGATTATAAATAGTCATTAGAAATATAAAAATATTCCCTAAATCATGGTATTTTAATTATTATTTTTAGATATAATAAAAATAGTTTTATTTATGACACAAATACGATGTATTGATTACCTCATTAATGAATGATTCAAATAAATGAATTCATAAATATTAAAAAAAAAAATTGGTTATTTTTATGTTAAATACAATTTTTTTGGATGAAATTGACATATTAGATTTTAGATAATTCCTTATTTTCGAGGGAATAAATTTTTTTATGAATTTTTAAAAAGTCAAGTATGAATAGTGTCCCAAATTGACAAAATTCATAACTTAAAACGTGAAATAGATTATTAAATAATATTAAGTTTCATAAAAATATAAGTTTTTCATGAATTTTTAATACAATTCCAAATATGTCATAAATAACTTTTTTGGGTCATTTGAAAGGATATTGTAATTATAATAACCCACAAGGTGTTAATAACATGATATCACGATAATATTTAAAAGGGAAAAATAGGGGTTAAACAAAAAAGATAAGGATAAAAAATTATTCAAAAGATATCTAAAAATTATTGGATGATTGTTATTCAAACCAAAATCATATTATCTTCTAATTAAATATTTTTTGGACAATTTTTAGTTGAAATTTAATTTGTAATAAATTAATATTTTGAAGAGTTTCAAAAAGTGCCTCTCTCCTCTCATAAAAAATGGCATCTCATACCTCTTATCTTCCCTCCATTTTGATCCTTGAAGATTGGCCACCCCTAACCCATTTATCTTATAAACTTCAATAGTTAAACTCTAGAGGTTTTGGTCTTCTCAAAAGAACAAATCTAGTTCCCTAAGAGGATATTTGACGAAGGCACATTGAGGAAGAGGTAATCTCTTCTACCGATTCATTTGAATTTATTTCATCTTCTACTTACTCTTATTTAGTTGTTTCATTATAAAGTGATAACATCAGTATGAATAATAAACTTATATGTTATTATAAATATTAAACAATCTTTTTTTACCTTCTATCTATCCTATGAAAAATGAAATCATCACGTGTGCGTACATATGACTTACAATCTCCAGGCATTGGTGTAATCTTTTTTTCACCCCCACCTTACTTCGATGGGTATAATGGTGGAAATAATAACTATATATTATTATTATAACATGATACTAATTATGAGATAATATACATCATCCACTTCAATACCATTAAACAATTATGGGAATACTATCGTCGCTCGTGCGTATGTATGGATTACCGCCTCCACGGTGCGATGCAATTTGTTCTACAGAATATTAATTGAACCATTATTATATAAATGAAATGAATTGAATGAATAAATATGATATATATTATACTAATAAATGCTTTAAATTAAATACCTATAACATAAAAAGTGGAATAATAACTTATCCAACAAAATATACATAAGAACATAAAGCAGTTAATACCTAAATAATGAGTAATAATGAAATTTTACTAACAAACTGATGAAAATATGACCATAAATGTTATCATAAAAATGATTAAGATTATGTAATAAATAAGTTACATTATTTAAATCATTATACAGAAGGATCTGAAACATATGAAGGCTTTCAGACTTAAGGTAAGGGATGACTTTTTTTCATTTCATTTTATCTGAGATTGTTTATTCATAAGTATCTAACAAGTATATATTTGTCATCCATGTCCATGTATTCTAAAAATATTCTCATAAAATGTGTAATATTCTTATCTGTATGTTAAAATTCATTTATTCCAATTTTGAATTTTATTACATGGTTTGGAAGGAGTCTTTCTTTTGTTTACCATAGGAGGCACTTTTGTCCTTTTCCAGAAAAAGTATGAGGATAATTTTTTTTATCTTTTACGACATGAATGGGTTTTTACATATTCATAATTCCTGATTTACATGAATATTCCTATAAATGTTTACAAGTTTATTTTCAACTTAATTATTTTCCTTTAAAATTGCATGAAAGTTTGAGAAATGATAACCATTTTGAAGAAGAAAAGATATTTTCTTCAAGAATAAAGCTCAAGTGTTTTATCAAAATTATCTTCCATCTAATATTACGTAGGTTTATATTTCTATTTATTTAATTATTATGATTTTATTATGTTTATGATGGAATGTTATTTAGGAAATCCATTTTTTTATATCAATTATGATGGAATGATGTTTAAGAAACCCACTTGATTTAGTGGGTTATGCTATGGTGATTGTTTTTATATTTTTGTGGAACATTTAAGAATGGTTTCATTTGGAGATTGGTGGGACCTATATCTCCCTCCAATGAATTTATTAAATATTTATATCTCATTAGATAAACATGGATAGAAGGGAAAGTTAATCTTGTTCAGTGATACAGAGATCGAATGAGGAGAGAACTCAGTTCAGTAATGGAATTTGTGTGCTATGACGGTCTTGGAAAAGGGCCATGACTAATATGAAATGATTTTCTAGGATTATTTTTTTATGTCACAAAATTTCATGTCTTATGTTATGACTATTGGGATTACATTGCACATTTATGATTTATCCCATGATATGATATTAGGATCTTTTATATGTAGGATAATATTTTCAAATGTTATGTTCCTGTGAATATGATATGATTGTTAATTCATTTGTTTACCCTTACTAAGAATTTAAGCTCACCATTTTATATATTTCTTTTCCCCAGGACATGAAGAAGGGTATTAAGTATGATATTCCAAAAAGAAGTCTAAATATGATGAAATAAATGGGAGACAATGTATATATTTTATGAAAAAAAATTTTATGTTTCCATGCTTCTAAAGACACTATACCTATATGGTCCTATTATTGTTTTGTTATATGTTTTAATAAATATACTACAATTATTAAGTAATATCAATTTATGTAAATCTTGGGTTATTATATATGTGGAGACTATTGATCTGTCACATCAGGTGTCTTCTTTTAAGTCTACCATGACACAAATTCCTAAAAATATATATTAGTGAATTTGAAGGTTCAATTCCTACTGAAATGGAGTCTATTTTGGAGATCATAGAGATCTTGATAGTGTTGCTGTTCATTGACTTTCTCTTGGGGATCACATTGATAAAACTTCTTTGGAGATTTAGGTTTCTAGAGTTTAAGAATGTGTTGAACCAGTTGATGTAAGAAAACAATGGTTTAAGAATTTCAAGAAGCTAAATATGGAAATAAAAACATTGAGATATTTAGAGATAATTTTAGAGGAATCTAGAAGTGAAAATTTTATGGTCTCTATTATGATAAGAACCAATCATGTTTTTTCCAAAAACACCAACATACCTATGGGAAAAAAGTGGGAAAGAGTTTTATTAAGTATCCATTGAGTAGGGAAATAATTACTTTGATATTGAATTAAATATTTAAACCTTCACCACTGAAGTATTCAATGATTTTAAAAATACTATAGGAGAAGTTTATGAGATCAAGTATGATCTTAAGACAACAAAGAAGAAACTGATGATCTAAATGGAAAATTAAATTACAAAAACTGTCTTTGAAAAAATCATAGGAATGTAAAATCCTTAATATAAAATTATTAAAAATATAAAACATAATAGAATGGGTAAATATTATAACGTATAGAAGGATGTGGAATCTATAAAGGATCAATTAAAGTAATGTAATGGAAATTCTATTTCCAAGTTTGATCCAGATGAGCTGAATGATATGATAAATGATCGATCTAATTTTTTTAAGAACTTGTATATTGTTCATTCTGATTTCCAATTGTATGTTTTGGAGGAAATTGATGTTTTTTATGTGAATTAAATATATATTTTTCTTTACTAAAAATGATAATGAATAAAAAAAATTATTTTATCAAAAGTATTTATCCTTTTAAACTAGTTTATTCAAATTCTTCAACCACTTCTCTTATAGACTGTGAAACTATTGTTGAATAGCTAGAAAGATTTTATTCATGTATAGATGAGATGTATAATAAGATCAATCTTTAGAGTAAAATATAATACGTTTTAGTACTTTTTAGGATTTTATAATGGAAATAGGGGTAATGTGTATTATATTACTTTAGTTTAGAAGGATAAAATTTATATGATTTATATTAATTTGATTCATATAATTATATTTATTGAATACATTTTAACCTATTTGAATACCTATGTTGTTAAAATCTCATTATAGTATCAATGTACATAAATTAATGTTCTAAATTAGACATATCATATTACCATAATCGATATAATTTTTCATGCTAAGCATAAATATATTCAAAATGATTTTTCTTATATCTATTTTGACGAAAATAACTTCTTTAATTATGAAGATCATAATTGCAATGATGTTCAATGCATATCTACTAATGTAAAAGAGGTTTTGTTTTGTAGGGATCAACCTTATATCCCTATTGATAAACTAATAATTTTGTTGAAAATTGTATATGTTATGTGGAACCCAATTGAAAAATGAATCTAAAAGTATCAAAGATTTGGAATTTTGAATAAAATATTTTACGATAATGATTGTGTTACTAAATCTGGCATGTTCATATTGTATGACTATATAGGATATTTAATAAATTAAATGTTTCTTTATATTGATGGAATATTAAGAATACATTTTGTGTTTAAACCATATATGTTTGGTAAATATATTTTTTAACTCAAAGTGTAACACCCTAATATTATAAGATATACTCATCTTCAAATAAATTTCATTTCATTGGTAGCTTGTGATACACACAAACCTGAGTATAAATGAACTATAAAATAGTATACCATAAATCCTAGTTAGTCAAATTGGATGAGTGAATTATAATAACTAAATTTTAAAAATTATTCATACATGTTTTAGATACTGAAAATATATCGGCAAATAAATATTTAGTTTTTAACCAAAGTCATTATATGCTTTAAAAATACATATTTCCTCAAAATAAGTTTTATTAATTTTTAAGAGAAAATAATATAATTAAAAAATTAAACTTTTAAAAAATTTATTTAAAAAAATTGCTTCATTTTTTAAATCATTATTTTGTATTTATCAGAGTGAATTTTTTTGATTTTATTTTGAAAAGATTGATTTTTCGATAAAAATTTAAAAATATTGATTTTTATTGAAAATTTTCTTTTAATTTAAAATATTTTCCACATTCAATTATTTTTTAAAATGGTTTTTAATGTATAATAATTTCATTTATATTATAAATAAACTAATTGAGTTTATTAGAATTAATTTTATGTTGGATTTTGGCATAAAAACTTCTTTTATTTCATTTTTTTAGAACAATTTTCATCATGTTTTGTTTGTTAATTTTAAAATAAATTCCATCAACTAATAAAAATTGAATATTGAAAAAATGGACTCTACATTTGGAATCATGAGGTCTAGATTTTGTGGATAGGTCTATTTTATTTTTTATCAATTAGAATAATGACTATAGTAAATTTTTGTTACCATGATAAAAGTAAGATGAGTTAATTAGGGTTAAAACTAGTGTGATAAGGATTTAAATTCATTGAAAATGTTTACTTTATTTCATTGGATAAATATATTTCTACCATAATCATCCAAACTTCAAAAATATGACCTTATTTTTTCATTTAGCTTTTATTCTTACCTTTAAAAAAAATTTGAAAGATAAAGTAAAAAATGACTCTTTATTAAGGTTAATATATATAATATTATGTGGTAGGGGTAAAAATCACATAGGTTAAATTTTTAAATTTTCAATTAAATATATATGATTTTATTTTTTATGTTAATTTATTTCCAATTTTTATTGACGAAATAATTACCTTAATGCATATGAAAATATGATATGGTGCTTGTACAATTAGTTGAAATATAAATTTAATTATTTTATGAACTATAAAAGTAATAAGTTTTTGGAGAGTTTTATTGTTTAAAAAAGATAAATTTTAAATAATATAAATATGTGAATGTTTTTTGTTATAATACATTTTTTTCATGTTTTTTCGATGAAGTACTAAATGAATAGTTTCAAATATGACATTATTGATATTATATAAAAAATAATATTTTATTAAATGATTTAAATTTTAAAAAAAATCCTATAATCACCCTAGTAAATTAGATATAGTTTAACATATCCTCAGTGGTACATTTTGAGTAAATTTTACTTCTATAGTAACTTTATTGACCCCTAAAGTGTAAAACATCTTTATTATCGCAGTAATTGTCAACAATGATTAATAAGAGTTAAAACTAAGAGGTTGGGGTGAAAAATTACCATAACTCATCCAAATATTATCGTATAAGATAATTTAGATTCAAAATCAAATTATATTCAAATTATATCTATTTTGATCCATTTGAATAGAATAATTAATTTATATAAATAAAATAGTTTATGTAATTCCAATGGTGGCCCTCCCTTCACTTATAAATGTGAAAAATATTCTCTTTCATTATTCATTATGTTTGATAATTCTATCTCATCCAATACATTACCAAATAACATAATATCTTCCTTAATCACATCTTAGAACTTATGTTCTTTCCAAAATTCCATCGCATCAATGCTTAAAGTATAATCCAAAAGTTTTTTTCCCAAAAAATGATATATAAATACCACTGAGTACATTAAATTGTAGTCTTATTTAACCTACTATAAATTTATGGTATTCATAATAAAATAAAAAATTAAGTATAGTAAAAATATTTAAATGTATTTTTGATTTTGTAATCACTAATATCCACATTATATTCCACTAAATTGGATGTGAATGTATCGATCTTAGGTATGTGTAACCTATCACATCCAAATAGTGATATAATTAATTTTACATTATCATATTTCATGGATTTTTATTATTATAGGATTAATGGTTATAAATTATATTTGTGAAATAATGTCTCTTATTTAATGATAATATCATATCTACCTTCTTACCATCTAATCTGTTGTAAAATGATAATGTCACTCGTGCGTATGTGTGGACTACCACCTCTAAAAACAATTTGATTAATTTATAGATTCCGATTTACATGGATGTTTATAATTATATTTTAAAGTAAATATAAGATATATATAATATAATAATGATTTATCAAGTGTGACTTGTTATTTATCTTTATTTTGTTCTATCAGTTGAAAATTGAAAACAATATTCATGCGTACGTACGACCTACCATCTCCATGAATGGTGTAATTTATTTTTAAATGTCATTTTAAAGATGAAATTATATATACAAATAAGGTATTTATATGATATTAATTTAATTATTAACATTTGGTTGAAAATGGATCCCTGATTAACTTATATGGTTCATTAAATCCATACCAAACCTCCCCCAAAAAACATAATAATTAACACTCATACACAAAGTTTTTAATATGGTAAATGGACATTGAAATAATATATATGGATTATGTATGATATTATAATTATGTGAATGATTATTTCATAAAATTATACAAAATTTAAATTTATTATATATTGGGTTTAATAACATTGGAAGAAAATCAAAAATAAGGTAAGAGATTTATGTTACAGTCTCAGTGTTTGTTGGGATTGTTTAGGATAGAGTTTTAATGATGAAATTTTAGGATCAAACTCTCATGAATTTAAAAAGTTTTTTCTCCACCATTAATTTTTTAGTAATTTTCCTCTCATTAAGTTCTCAAGATTATGAAATAATATTTTTAATGAAAAACAACATTATTTCTCTCAATGGTCAAAAATAAATTTTTTCTTTTATATCCATGATTACTAAAAATTATTTTCTAGAAGGTTTTTAATATTATCTTATATTTTATGAAATTCATTTCAAACCAAATTTTAATTTTAAAGAAAATTTAAAATGAATATTCTTGTAATTTTATGAATGAGTTTCTTTTAAATTCTTATAGAAAATGTGATAGGAATATTTCTTTTGACATACACATCATGAAAAGAATTTCCCACAATTATGACTACCCAAGAATTAAATCTTCATTTTCAAATTTCCATGGTTTTTTCAAATATAATTTTTTGCATAAAATTTTAACCATCTAATTTCAGAATGTAAATTGTATTTTCCTCAAGATATATTGTAGATATTTTTTTATGGAATTTACATTTAAGAAAACATCCTTTGATGTAATATATGATTTTCTAGGGATATGATCAAAGGATAGATTCATTAATCTTTCTCTATATGTTTTATGATTATGAATATATGATGTTTAGGAAACGCATTTATTTTCCATGAGTTATACTATGAGGAAATATTGTAATATTTATGAAACTAGTCTCATTAAGAGTTATGACATGTTGAATGTTTCATGATATTGTGGAACACATATTTATGGTTCTCATTATTTTATGGGATGGAATTGATTATTATAGAACTCAAATCATTTTTTAAAGATAGATATATCATGAGATAATGATGAATGGAATAAGGAGTGAACCAGATTTAGTAAATGATGTTTTCACTATGATAGTATTGGGAGTGAACCATGAATAAGGATACAATGGAAAGTGGAGTGAACCCATTAAACTATTATTATCTTAGTAGTGAGCCTTATATAATTATATCTTTTATTATTATTATTTTTATTCTAATAAATTATGTCTTATTGATATGTTATGGTATTGTGGATCATGTTATTTGACTACTTTATGATTAATGTTTTATGAACATTTCAGAATTATTCCATGACTCAATAATATGATCTATGATATGAAGGGAATGGTTCTCAAATATCAATATCATGTTATCATACACTTATGATAATGTAAGGTTTAATTTATCATCAATATCTCCCATGGTTACCCTTGCTTATAATTGAGGGTCACCCATTCTTATATTTACTTTCCCCAGGTTATAAAGAAAATTTTTAAGTATGGTACATCCAAGAAAATACTATTTTCGAAAATATTTTCAAGAAATGTTGAATATCATTCAATAAATAATAATATTATGTATTTAGTATCCAAAGATAATGGACCATTATTTTTATTTTAAGGATCATAATATTATACAAATAAATATTCATATATTTATATATATATGAAAATTGTGGGCTATTATAGTTGGTATCCGACAAAGGTTTTGTTATATTTGGAATATTAGAATGAAAAAATTTAGTGAGAACCATAGGGATATGTTTTTGTATAATATAACATATAAATATTTGTTAATTGTAGAGATTATGTTGTTTCCCCACTATGATTATTGTTTTTCACACTATAATGTTTTTTTAATCAATGGATGGAAGATGATAAAGCCATGTTAATACTAAATGAGATCGAAAATGAAATGACCATACCCTTGAGAAACCAAATGTTTTAGGATCTAGAATAAATTTTTTTATACTTACACTTATTTCAAGTACTATAAACCATGATGAGCTTTCAAATGAGAAAAAGGGGGAAAATTATTGATTTATTCATAAAAATATTTCCCCCATCTTTTAGAGGGCCCTCTGATCCACTAATTTCTAAGAAATGGAATAGTACAAAGAAGAATATTTTTTCCAAACTCTTATTCTCAAAAAAATTAAAAGTTTATTTTTATCATTTGGATGGATAATTAGATCGATGGTGGAATCATATCAAGAACATGAAGAAATATGGTGAAATTGACTCCCTAGAGTGGGATGAGTTTAAGAGATTATTTTTAATAAGTTATTTCCTTGTAATATTCCTATCAAAATTGAGAAGTAATTCCATGAGATAATTCCTAAGGATGATTAATACCCTACTGCTTATGATGAAAATTTTCAAATGAATTAGAGGTACAATTTTGGTATTACCATCCAACCGTGATGCAAGAATGATCTATCATTCAGTGGATTAAAAAACATTTTGGAGGGTTTTTATCCATAAGGGAAATTAGTGGATATAATGAAATAATTTGATGAACTACTAAATTTGAAATACAGATTGGGGTTACTTATTAATCTCATGGTTATAATAATAAACTAATGATTAAAATAAAAAGAAATTATAAAAACTAGGGAGGGAAGATGATGATTTTTCATTTGTGAAGGAAGTGTGGAAGAAAACATTGGGAAAATTTTCTTAAGGGGACTAGTATATGTTTTATGTTTTAAAAGGAAGGTGATCAGAAAATAAAATATTGAAGTAATTAGAAGAATAATTTAGTTAATGATGGATAAATAGAATCTAGAATTCACTAAAAACCCCTATGTTTAAATCACAAGTATTATTGGAATTATGATTACCAGTGCCCAAATATGACGGTTAATGATACAGATAGACATAAGTAACCTTTTAATCATAGAAAAAATGTAAAATATCATTCAATCGCTATTTTTAATGTGGGGTGAAATGATAAAGTGGTGAAGGTTACACATACCATCCAAAATAGAATTGCTAATTTATTATTTTATTTTACATATACACACTACTTTATATGTAATTAATTTATTGATAGTATCTAAATAACACCCCAATGATTAGATGTTGAACTAGAAGTTAAAACAACTAATTTTATGATGATAACATCTCAATTCAATAATTCTTCCAGGATTAATGTTTGTGGGAATATAATTCCAGAAAATATCATTAGTCTCCCTCTAGGCTAAATTTTTGTTATTTTAGGAATAGATTGGATTTCATTATATAAATATATTATTAATTTCCAAGGAATGTATGTCAAATTTTATACTCTAAACCAACCTATGATTATGTATCTATTAGATGATAAATATAAATTTGTAAATGATATTACATCCATTATATGGGTCTTTATTTATATTAACAATGAATTTTTATATATGATCATTGGAGAGAACCTTAACATTAAAGATATTATAGTTTTAATGTAGTTTGTTGATATATTTCTAGAATAATTTCCTTGTCTTTCTCTAAAACGTGAGGTTGGTATTTCAATAGAACTCATTAATAGTAATAAAAATATTTTGAATACTCCATATAGAATGGCCTATATTGAGTTACAATTATCAATGAAAAAACTCTAGGAGAATCTTTATAGGTGCTCATTAAGGAAAATTCATCGCCAGGTGGTAAACCTTTTTTTTTTGGTTTAATAAGAAAGATGAATTTTTGTGACACTGCATTGATTATCAGGAAAAGAAGAATATCACAATAAAGAACTTGTACCATCTACCATATATTTATCACTTTTTTGATCAACAACATTGAGATCAATAAATTTCAAAAATTTACGTTCATTTTGGATATCCATAATTGAGGGTCAAGAAGGAGGATATACCCGAGACATCATTCAATACAAGGTATGGAATATATGAATTTTTAGTAGTGTAATTTGGTCTTACTAATGAACCCACCAAATAAATGGATTTAATGAATGAAGTCTTTAGAGATAACTGTGATCTCAAAGTTTCATTTTTGTATCATATAATTTCAAACGAGGGTATATTGGTGGATCCATCAAAGGAAGAGGTTAATGAACATTGAACCAAACCAACAATTGTGGCTAATATCCATAGTATTGTTTGTTTTTTTTTGGAAATTATCAATTATTTATGGAAAATTTCTCATGGATTTCTAATACACTCAGCAAGTATACTTGTAAAGGCACAATGATTATTAGGATAAATGAATGTGAGGAAAATTATGACGAACTGAAGAAATGGTTAGTCAGAACACTTGAGCCTAAAAAAAATATAGTGGAGAAGAGTTTTTGATTTATAATGATTCATTGATAAAGGAAATAAGATGTACCCTTTTATATAATTATATAGTGATATGTTATTAATCATGGAAATTGATGGTTTATGAGAAAAATTATCAAACACACAATTTCAATATAGGGGTGGTAATGTTACATTAAATTTAAAGAAGAATTATATTTATGCAGAATGGATGGTTATATAATATGATCCTAAAATATTAAAGAATATATTCCTTCAGACATAGTATAATATGATGTAGAGAATATGTTTGGAGTTGATTAAAGATTACTATTTCCCAATACATTACCACCCTAGGAAAGAAAACAAGGTTACATATGCTTTATGTTGAAAGGATCTGGCTATATTATATATTATGTTTATAAAAATATCTAATATTTCTTGATTTTCAAAGGATGGATATGTAAATATTATTGTAATTTGAGAAATCCTATCTTTCTCAAATCTGTGTTCAACCATCTATCTAGGTGAGGATTAACAAGGTAAAGAAGGAAGTTGTAGCGCTAAAAAAGAATGCCAAAAATGTTCTTGAGTTAAACCTTTTATTTTATGGAATAATAATGTAAAATAAAAAAACATGTGTCTCGTCAATAGAAAACTAGTATAATGTGTTATTGGATGATACTCATAGTTCTTCATTCACTATTCATCATGGAATTATGATGATGTGCATATATATGAATGGTTATTTCTAGTGTGATAACATAAAAAGAGTTTTTATAGAGTTTTTATCTCGATTCTTGGAATTTTAGGAATTGATGGTTAAGAGATAGTTGACAAATAATATTTAATAGCCATTAACCATACCAGTATAGAAATCGGAAAATATCCATGTGGCAATTCTCATCCAACATCTAAAACCTATATAGAGGTTATAATGATATTTCTATTGTATTTTATTGGCTTACAAAATTATCAAACATCATTTCTATAAGAAAAGTATTTATATCTTGGTCATATTTATAGATCATACATCAAGGAAGTTGTATAGTTTCATGGAGTACCACATTCTATTGTTTATGATTGGGATATGAGTTATTCCTAAATTTTTTGGATAAGTCTTCTATGAGTTTTGGATTCATAGTTGTATTTTAGTATTGTTTATCATCCTCTGATATATGGTTCATCTAAAATAACCACTTAAACCCTAGAGGATATTTTGATATATTGTTATATGGGTTTTTAAGGAGTTTGGGTTCAACATATTCCTCTACATAATTTTTGTTACAAAAATAGCATTCAATCAAGAATTCAAATTATTCTTTTTGAATCCCTATGTAGAAGGAAGTGTAGATATCCAACATAATTGGATGTTGTTACATAAATAAGTCTATTGGGGCCTAATTGAGCTATGAAAATGATGTATATGGTTAAATCCTTTCAATATCACATCAAGGAATCCCAGATTCAACATATTAGTTTTGCTAATAAACTTGTGTGCATTATGGAGTTCAATGTTGGTTAGAATTTATTCTTGTTAATTTCTCCATAGAATAATATTAATAATTTAATGTTGAGACCTAGGTATATTGGCCCCTTTTAGATTTTTGATCGCATCGATATGGTAGCTTATCTCTTGGTGGTTCCTTTAAACCTCTCCCAAGAACACAATGTATCCCACGTATCCATACTAAGGAAGTATATACTTGATCATTCACATATACTAAAATCACGGTTAAAATAACTATAGAATTATATTTCTTATGGAGAATATCTAGTAAAAATTTTGGATTATAGAGAGAATGTTCAATGTAACAAGACTAGTCGCCTAGATAAAGATTGATGGTTGAATCATAATTTGGAAGTAGCTACTTGGGAACATGAGGATTAGATGAGGTAGAAGTATACTCAATTATTTATATTATATTTTTGGAATTTCATGGTTTATATTCTTTTAGAGGGTAGAATGTAACACCTGGATATTGTATTATATATTTCTCATTAAATAAATTTAATTTCTTCGATAGCTTGTAAAATATGAAATCCAGAGTGTAAATGAAACGAAATACAGTATACCATTATAACTAAGGATTTTAATTATAGGAGTGAATATAAATAATTATATTTTAAAAATTAAGTATAATATTATTAGATAAATGAAATATATTGAAAATAAATATTCAATTTATACCAAATTCATTATGTTATTTAAAAAACAATTTCCTTGAAATTGGGTTTTATTTCTTCTTATAAGAAAATAATATAATTAAAATTTTCCACTTTTATAAAATTTATTAGAAAAATTGGACATTATTTTTGAAATCAGTATGTTACAATTATCTTATAGTGAATTTTCTATAATTTTATGAAAAGATTTATTTTTCAATAAATATTTAAAACTGATGATTTTTATTGAAAATTTTCTTTTTGTATAAATAAATTACGAATTCTAATTATATTTTAAAATTGTTTTAAAAATAAATTTAGTTCATTTATATTCAAAATAATCCAATTAGTTTTATTATAAATAATTTCATTTTCTAGTTTGGTATAATTTTGTTTAACTTAAAAAACATTTTTTTTATGAAAATGACATTTGGTCATTTTTTATGGGTTAATTTTAAAAAATATTTTCTTCTACTTAAAGAAATTTATTAATGAAAATTTTATTATTTATTTGGAATTAAGAGTTTCAAATTTTATATGAATCTCAGTTTTTTTGTTTAATATAAATTGGTAATGTAATAAATTTTTATTTCCATGGTAAAAGTAAAATGTGGTAATTTGTGTCAAAAGTATTTTGATATGGCTTGAATTCTTCAAAACAAATTCAATTATTTCATTGTATGAGTCTATTTAATCCATAATAATCCAAAAGTTCAAAATATGACCTTTTTTAATTTAACTTTTATTTCTTCATTATAATATTTAAGTAAAAGATAATGTCCAAATTATCAATTTCATGATTTTAATATCTGTAATATTTTGCGATAATAATAAAAATAACTTATTATCAGTTAGAAATTTATATTTTAAATATGAATGATTTTTTATCATGGTAATCTATTTTTAATTATTATTTATAAAATAATAACTTTAAATTCTTATACAATGCAAACACAATGCTTGTAGAGACAATAGAAAATTGAGGTAAATTATTTTAATAACTATAAAAGTAATAATTTTTGGATTATAGTGTTACATGAATATATAAATATAAAATATTATAAAATCATTAAATGTTTTTTTAATTCCTTTGATATCATGTTCTTTTTAAAGTCAAATTAATTAAATAGTTCTGAAAATGAAATTAAGGATTTTTTATACTAAAAAATATTTTAATAAATGATTTAAAATTCCAAGAAAACCTATATTTGGACATAAGAATAAGATATTACTGAAAATATAAACCATGGTTAATTTAACATACATTTTTTCTTTTATAGTATCTTTCTTGACTTTTAATGATTAAAAAAGCATTGTGATCTTGGTAACTGTCAAAAAGTGTCAACATGAGTGAAAATTAAGAGATAAGGGTGAAAAAAATAAACAAAACTAACCAATGTTTTCTAGATCAAAGGATTTAGAATCATTCACATAATAAATTATAATCATAAAAATTAGTATTCATTTTAATATAAAAATTAATTTATATAAATTTAATACTTTATGTAATTCAATTTGTGCCCATCCCCTCACTTATAAAAGGGCACATATTCTCCATAATTATTCACAATTATAGACCTTAAATATTGTAAAATACATACTATAATACCATAAAATATTCTTTCACCACTTATTATGGAATTTTTTCTTTCAAAAATTCTAACATCCTGAGTTTTTAAAAGTATAAAATATGTTTGATTACATACATAATACGCCACATCGAACTTAAGCGAACAACTAAATATTATTATTTTATCTTATAACCCAGCTATTAAACTAGAGGGAATGAACAATATTAATTTATTTATAAAAATATTATTTACACTTGTATTTAATTAATACTTTTGTGAATAATTATTTATAAATTAAAATAAAAACCTTTTGAATTAAAATGAAATTTTTTCTGAAAAACTATTTTAATGTAAATAAGTGAGTTTATAAAATAATAAAATCCCTATTTTTGGATTTTATTAATGATATATATAATAATAAATTTAATGTTTAAAATTAATATTATATGTTTTCTAGACATGATATAAGTAGAAATTATATTTTTCTAATAAAAGAAGTATTTTGAAAAAATATATAATTTTACTGCCTTTTGTTAGAGATACAATTTTAAATCTCGATTTTTACATATTTATATATTCTAATTGAAAAAATAAACATCTTTTTTTACAAAGTATATAAAAATTTACATTGATCTAAATTTTTTTATTTTTCTGATAAAATTCATATTTTAATGAATAGTGAAAAGTACTGCATTTTAATTCAAATCTGCATTTTTTCTAATTTATTTGTGTTTTTAGATTATCATTTGAAATTGTTTTAAAGAATATATTGATTATGTTTTTATCATTTAATACAATCTTGATCATGGTATGTAATTTCACTTTGAAATTAGATATAAACATATGCCAATCTTTTCATGGGTTTTACCTTTAAAAAATATTTTTTCTTATTTTTGACAACCAAGAATAATTTTTAGTTAATTTATTACCATTAAGTGTTCTGAATTCGGAAATTTGGATTAAATATTTTTAATTAGAAGGTAAAAATTCTATAAATAGGTCCTCTTTGTTTTTTTACTTTACCAATAGTAACTTTGGTAAAAAAAAATTATTTCCACGGTTAAAGGAAAATCAGGTAATTAAAGGTAAAAATAATATTATAATAATATAACTCTACCCTAACTTATGTCATAATATAACTAGTTGAGTGTATCCATAACATGATCATTTTTGGGTTGATTTTAGTACCATGTGGATCCACCTGATGACTTTAATGATTTTATAATATTATATTCAATGAATAAAGATTTTTTTGTTAAAATTTTATTTTAAAAAAGTAATTCTTTTAATATAGATTTATAAAAGAGATCTATTAAACTATAAATATTAATTCTAAAGATAAAAATATTTTCTACTTTAAGATATGTTACTTATATTATTTAGAAATTAAATAATTAAATTTAATTTTGACACAAAGATAATGTAGTAATTTATTAATTAATGAATGAATTAAATAAAAGATTTTATAAATATTAAAATAAATATTATTTGACATAATTTATGTTATAAAATAATTTTATAGATATATTTAACATGTTGGTGATTTTTTAATGGAATTTTTTCGAACTTATCTTATTGTTATGATATTTTTTAAATGGAAACTAATGAATAGTGTCAATATTGACACTATTACTATTTTAAAATATAAAATATTTTATTAAATTTTATAACATTACTAAAAATATATAATTTAGAAAATTGTTATTATAGGTCCTAATATGTCATAAATGACACTTTAATTGGTCATTTGGCATGATTTGGTAATTACATTAACCCACAAAGTGAAAATATCATGATTTCATGGTATGAATAAAAAGGGTAAAATAAGTGTTAAAATAAAAAGATAAAGATTATAAAATATTCAAAACTTTTATAATTATAAATGGTGATTGGTATTCAACCCAAAATCATATTATCTCTTAAATTAAAGATTTTTGTACCATTTTTAACCAAAATTGAATTTATATTTATTTAATATTTTAAGAGTTTCTAAGGAAGTCCCTCCCATATCCTATAAAAGATACCAACTGTTATCTGATACTAAAACTTCCAAAACCATTATTATTTGGCCAAGATCTACCCAAAACTATTCCTATAATATATTTTTATGTTATTGAGACCTTAGTTCAGGCAGATCACCCTTCATAAAGGTTTTATGGTGTTCTTCATAAGTGATCAACCGAAGAAGAGTTATCGTTTTCTTTAAGTATTCATATTTTATATCTTCTTAAAATACCTTCAAATATTCTTCACCCATGATAAAATAATAACTGATGTATCCTAAATATAATTATATGTTATTATGTTAATATCATAACCTAAATCCATATTCAATTTTATCATATGGGAAATGAACTTTTCGTTCCTATGTACGAAGGACTACCACCTCACAAACCGATATAGATGTTTTTCATTACCGTATTTAAATATTGATAATATTAATGAAATTAATGTTCATATGTGATATTCAGGACATATTAACCATAATATTTTAATAATATGTCAATTATGTTCTTACTTTCCATGCACATAAAAATGAAATCATTGTTCGTGCTTATGGGTGAACTATCACCTCCATGAAGCGATATGATTCATTTTTAGTGACTATGAAACTTGTATGATATATATAAGTATAATTAAACTATTAATATATTAATTATGTTTTGATCATTCTATAAAGATAAAAAATTACTGACCTTATTTCTATAACTATAAATGAAAAATAAAGACGTTACTCATGCATACGTATGGCTTACTATCTCCATGGTTATAATGTTGTTCATTTTTCATAACATAAATGAATGGTTTGACATAAAAAGAGTAATTAATGTGTCAAAGTTTTTATAATTACAAGACTTTTATACTGGAGATGATGTACTTATGATAACATATACTATTGACATCGTACATAGTTCATTTTCGACTCGAGTACCGAATATCGACAAAATGCCTGTTGAGAACATAAATAACTAATTAATTATTTTGAAAGGATAATAGTCATTTAAAATGAATAATAATCATTAAAAATGTTCCTGATAAAGTAAATAATTAACCTAATTTTATTATTCTAGAATATAAATATTTTAGATGATAATATCAACTCACAGTAAGGGAAATCTTAACTGAATATCCATTCATTGAGTTAAATATCCATGTCAATGGTTTTGTTTTTCCATGAATATGTGGGAATGAACTGTTATTGTCTAAAAATTAATATACAATTATATTGGGTGTATTTATATTTTTCACACATAATTATGTCATTAATTTATCCTTTATCTAATGACATGATATTTGTAAGGGACTTCATCTCAATATCTTTTCATTAAGGCATATTTTGATAATATACACCTCCTTCTTTTTTACGGTGTATAATCAATAATTTTAATTTTAATTTCGTTATATGGTTTTAAAAAGGAAATAATTTTATATGAATCATTTCTCTAAATGAAAAAAGGAATGTTTTTAATGTGTGTGGTGACAACGACTTCTCCACCACCGTAACCGTTGTTTGATATTTGGCATCCTCTATAAGCCTTAATGTTTTTAAAAGGAAATGATATACCTTATTTTATTTTTATCGGTATTTCAGGGAATTAAAATGCTTTTGAAAATTTATTTACTATTTCAATATCTTGAAATGATTTCCTGTTATTGAAAATGAAATTTTATGAGTGAAATGTTGATAATTTCAATCTACTGTGTTTTATAATTTTATAATGATACATGGGCATTTGACGGGTGGTTACATGATAAACCAAAGAATGGTAGTTCCAAGATAATCCAAGTATGTGTGGTTAAATTATAACGTCCAATGAATTGGGTATTGAATTCGGTCGTATGGCTTTTCAATTTAGTGATATGTTTGGAAGATGAATGTATGGTTATTCCATTTAAGTATGATTATGTCACAAGTTACATGTATATTTTATATGTGATTTATATTGGTTTTATGGTTATATTTTGGCTAAAAATCGATGATAAATGAGATTATATTCTTTGAAGTGTATTCAGAACATCATAAAGGTGAAATATATTACTTTATGATAAAGAATTCATGTTTTACATGTTTTCGCAAGGATAACTTTTTTCCTTTTTATGTATCCCTTACTGATATTTTTGTGGTCATCCAAAGTTTTAAAATGTTTTTCACTGGTCTTATGATTGGTATAGAAGAAGAGTATGTCATGATGAATGTATCAAAGATGTGGCTTGACAAAAAATAAAGTTTTATTTTTAAAAGGGTTTATTTTGGTAAAAAAATGGACGTTGTATTGGAAGTGTCCACTTTGTATTCATATTGTTTTTTGTTATATATAAGTTATGGACTAATTCTATAAATATCTAAAATTGAAAATATCCTCAGTGTGAAAGAGTGTAAAATTATTTATATAACTCAAGATGAATTAATGTTTAAGGTTGGGACCTTATAGTTTGTATTAGAGGATGGTTTAGACAACTTTAAGGATTATGATGTCTTCTTAAGTGATAGGGATATCATATGCATTTATAATTATTAGTTTTATCATAAGTTCAATGTCTTATAAATTCCTTTTTAGGATTTATGTTCCAAAAGGTTATGGATATTAATAGTATTTTTGGAGATATTTATTTTTTAGGTAATTAAGGGTTATTACCTTTTTGGATGAAAAATGAATGATGTGAGATAAACGTTGTGGTTAAAATATTTTATGGTTATTTTTGAGGATTTTATCTCATTTTGGAAATTTCAAAAAAAATATAGTTTTTGAAAATGGAAAACTCGCAGGATGGGTGAAAACCTACCACGTCTAACAAGGCTGTGTGAATCAAACCCGCTACTAAAGGGTGATAAGTGTGCATCGCCTACCACTGGAATACGTGAATTCCATTGTTAGTATGACTTTATTCTTTTTAGTTAAACGATTTGCTAAGATGATTTTTGGAAATTAGGTTTTACAAAATTAATTTCATTTGTATTAGAAAATGGTTTGGTGATTACGTGATAAATGTTAATTTGGGAAGACGTTAGCTATTTTGGGAACCCAATATGATGAAGGAAAATTGATTATTAAGGGATTTTAATTGAGCAGTAATGGTTTAATATTATTTTGGAGGAATATATGTTTTAATTGTGGATTTAAGGTGATTTGGGTTATTTATGGAAATTATTAACCTAACTTAGAGAATATGAGATTAGGTTAATTACATTTAGGTATAAGAAATTAAGATTGGTTGATGTTATTTAGAGATAAATATTAAAATTTATCTTGGAAGATTAGATAATAGAATTTTTATAAATTTTTTGTTTCAATGTTAGTTCAGATGGTTTTGATGAGTTTTAAGGAATGTTATTTGTTAAATTATTTTTGTTAAGTATTGGATATTACTATTGAATTTTAGAGATGAAAAGTATTCTTGATTGTTATAAAGGATTGTTATTTTTTGGGGAAATTATTTGATCTTTTACTAACCATTTTGGTTTTGGTTAATTTTTAAAGGTAGAATAAATAGATAGTCAACCTTTTTTGATGATGTGAGTTTTTAGATGCTGATTATAGTGATTCAGGTGTAAAAATCGTCTTAAATACACATAGTCTAGAGAAAAATATAAGTTTGTGGAGGAATTTAATTAATGGATGAAACTCTACCTATCAAGTATGTATATTTCCTTGTATTCTTATTCCATTTAGTACAATAATTCCTCAACTTTATGAAAACTACATTAAAACAAAAAAACTTCCTATTTACTTTTCTAAAAAGAAATCAAAGACCATTTAACTCATCAAACATTTGTGGTTTTCTGATTTTTAACTTTCTCTTGATCATGTTTTCTATCACCCTCCATCATAACTTGATCGTTTTTTTGTCTTCCATATTCATGTTTTCTTACATAGAATCCTAGTATGTGTTATCTCGGGTGACCTTTGTATTTCACTTTCTTTCCTACAAAGTGGAAGTTTTATTAATCCTTTTTTCTAATGTTGGAATGCTATAAAGGTACTTTGAACATTCATAACATAGTTACCAAAACCAAATTCAAATTTTGAGGATGCAATTTAAAAAATGTAGGAGAATGTAACGTCCAGATTTTTTAAAAGGAGATAATATGTTTGATAACGTACATAATATGCCACATCTAACTTAAGAGAACAACTAAATATTATTTTTTTCCATATAAACAAAATAATAAAATACTGGGAATGAAAAGTATTAATTGATTTATGAAAATATTTTTTAAACATTTATTTAATTAATATGTAAGTGAAAAATTATTTATAAATGAAAATAAAACCCTTTTTAATAAAAAGGAAATGTTTTTATAAAAAATATTTAAATGGAAATAAGGGAGTATTTAAAATTATATAACCACTCTTTGTGGATTTTATTAATTAAATATATATTTAATATATTCATTTTATTTTTTTAAATTCATCTCATATATTTTCTATGCATGATATAAGAACAAATTCAATTTTTCGGATAAAAGACGTATTTTAAAAAAAATAGTTTTACTTAATTTTGATGGAGAACCCCATTTATTTATAGTTTTTGACACTTTAATATGTTATATTTGAGAAAATATACTTTTTATTTGTAATTGGGACATCAAAATCTAATTTGGTTGAAATTTTGGTATTTTTTTGATAAAATTCATATTTTAATGAATAAAGAAAAAAATACAACATTTTAATTCAAAAATGCCATTTTGTATAATTTATTTGTTTTGTTAGATTACCATTTTAATTGGTTTAAAAGTATATCTAGATTATATTTTTATAATTTAATCCAATTTTTATCATTGGAAATAATTTTAAATTTATATTAGATATAAACACATGTCGATCATTTAATGGTTTTTCCTGTTAGAAAACTCATTTTCTCGTTCTAACAATGATGAGTAATTTTTAATTAATTTCAAGGAATTATATATTTTCAATTTTAAAAAAATGTTTTCATTTTTGGAATTATAAGTTAAAAATTATGTAAATAGGTCACTTTAATTTAGGGATATTATAAATAGTAACTTTGGTAATAAATTTCTTCCACGGTTAAAGGTAAATCTGGTAATTAAAGGTAAAATAATATTTTAATAAAAAAAATACACAAACACATGTCATAATTTAATTGTATGAGTGTATCCCGACCATGAGAATCCTTGTGTATATTTTAGGATCACTTGGAGCCACTTGGATGACTTTAATGCTTTTATAATATTATATTCAATGAATAGTAAATTTTGTTACACTTTGGTTTTTAAAAATTAAAGAATTTTAATATGGATTTATAAAAGAGATATATTCAAATATAAATAGGAATTGTAAATATAAAATGATTATATATATCATTGAAATTTATTTAATATTTTAAAAAGTTAAATAATTAAATTTAATTATGTCATAAGGATTACGTAATAGTTTATTAATTAATGAAAGAATCAAATAAATGATTTTATAAATAATAAAATAAATATTATTTTACATAATTTATTTCATCCATTTTTTTGTAAATATATTACCTGTTGGTGATGATTTAACGTTGTTGGTTAGAACTTATCTTATTGTTATGATATATGTTTAATGTCCACTAATGAGTATTGTCTAAATTGACACTATTAGTATTTTAAAATATAAAATATTTTATTAAATTACATTAAATTCATAAAAATATGATCTTTATCCACATGTTTATTATATGTCTTAATATTTCATAAATGGCATTTTTATTGGTCGTTTGGCATGATTTGGTAATTACATTAACCCACAAAGTGTAAATAACACGATGTCATGGTAAGATAAAAGCGGGTAAAATAAGGGTTAAAATATAAATAACATTTATAATTTTAATAGGTTGATTGGGATTCTACCCAATATCATATTATCTTATAAATAAATGATTTTTTTAAATTTTTAACCAAAATAGAATTTATATTAATTTAATATTTTAAGAGTTTCTAAGGGTGCCCCTCCAATATCATATAAAAAGCTACACATACTTCCTTAATAATCACACATCCATCAGATTTTGGTTTTGAAAAACTCTACTAAAAAATCTTTCTATAATCCCTCCCCACATTCTTAAATCCCTATTTTATTAATAACACCCTTATTAGATGTGTTATGGTGGGCTTCAATGGTGATCCACTGAAGAAGAAGTATTGTTTTCTTTAAGTATTTCTATTTTATTTCTTCTTCCAATACATTCAAAAATTCTTTAACCATGATGAAATAATAACTATAGTATCATAAATAAAATTAGATTTCATTATGTTAATAGCATCACTTGAATCTATCTACAATTTCATAAAATGGAAAATGAACTTTACATTCTTGTGTATGGAGGACTACCACCTCACAAACTGATGTAGTTCATTTTTCATTGCCATCTTTAAAGACTGGTTACACTGATTGAAATGATGATCATATGTGATATTCCTGACATATTAATTATTATAAGATAATAATATTTCAATTACATTCTTACATTATATGTACATAAAAATTAAAACGTCATTCGTGCGTATGTGTGAACTATCACCTCCACGAAGCGATGCGATTCATTTTTACTCACTACGCAACTCGTATTATATATATAAGTATAATTATATTATTAATATGATATTAGGGATTTTATGATCATTATGGAATGATAAAATAGTATTTTCATTCTTTACATAATGATTAATGAAAAATGAAGATGTTACTCATGCGTATGTACAGCTTACCATCTACATGGTTATAACGATGTTCATTTTTCATACCATAAATTAATGGATTGATTTAAAAAAATTAATTGATGTATAAAAGTTATTATTATTTCATTAATTTTATTTTTGAGGTGATGTACTTTTGACCACATGGACTATTGATATTTTCCCAAGTTCATTATTGACTCAAGTACAAAATATTTACAAAATTCCTGATGTGAAAATAAATAATTAAGTAACTATTATGACATGATAATAGTAATATAAACAGAATAATAAACATTATAAATGTTATTAATAAATTAAATAATTAACATATGTCTATTATTCAAGAATATAAATATTGTACGTGAGGAGTCAGACTCACAGTAAGGTTAATATTAACTGAATCTCCATTCATTGAGTTAAATATTCATGTCATTGGTTTTGTTTTTCCCAGAATATGTGTGGAGGACCTCTGAATTGTTTACATTGAATATCCACTAATATTGGGTGTATTTATATTTTTCTCACATAATTATGTCATTGATTTATCCATAATCTAATGATATGATCATTGTAAGGGACTTAGTCTCAATATATTTTCATTGTGGCTTATTTTGATAATATACACCTTCTTCTTTTATATGGTGTATAACCAATCCTTTGAATTTTAATTTCATTCTATGGTTTTAAAAAGGAAATATTTTCATACAAATAGTTTCACTAAATGGAAGAAGGAATGTTTTTAACATATTCCACGACAATGACTTCTCCACCATCGTAACTGTTATTTGATATTTGGATTCCTCTATAATCCATAATGTTTTTAAACAGAAATAAAATCCCTTATTACATTTTTATGGGTATTTTGTTATTAAAAATGGTTTTGAAAATGGATTGACTATTTCAATATCTTGAAATGATTTCTTGTGATTGAAAATAAAATGTTATGTGTGAAATGTTGATAATTACAATACCTTATGTGATATGTTTTTAAAATTATACATTTACATTTGACGGGTGGTTATGTGATAAACCAAAGATGGGTGGTTCCATGATAAACCAAGGATGTGTGGTTACGTTATAATTTCCAATGCATGGGGTATGGAAGTTAGTCGTATGGCTATTCCATTTAGTGATATGTTTGGAGGTCGACTGATTGGTTTTTCCATTTAAGTTTGATTATGTCCCATGTTACATTTATAAGTGTAACATCCCAAGTAAATCAAAAATAAGAGATTTTAATATTTCTTAATATTTTTGAATTAAATATTAGTTTTACTTTAAAAGTGTTGCTATGTTCGATAGCGTACTCGATACGGAACGACAGGTTTCATTGAAATCTTAGGTTGCACACTAATAATATAATATTATTATTTTAAATGGAAGTTAACTCCTATCCATTTTATTGGTAGGAATGAACAAAACTAACTACAATATGATTATACATTTTTTTTTGAATATATTTACTTTTATCCAATAAAATTTAGAGGCTTAAAATGTGAATTAGTCTAATTTTAAGAATAATTTACATTAAAAGGTCGATTTACCACCATTTAATGGAGAACCATCTTTATATCTAGTTTTGGTCACTTTAATAAATTATATTTGACCAAATAAAATATTTCTTTAGAATGGGGACATCAAAATTTACTTTGTGTAATTTTTTTGGAATTTTTCCGATAAAGTTCATTTCTTAATGAATAGTGAAAAATATTGTGTTTTAATTTAAAACTAAGTTATAATATAATTTATTTATAAGGTTATATTGTCTTTTTAGTTGGTTTTAAAGTGCAATTTGAATATATTTTTACCATTTAATCCAATGTTGGTTATTATAATTAATTTCACTTTGAATTTGGACATAAACAAGTGTCAATATTTTGATAGTTATTGTTTCTAAAAAATACGCTATTTGTTCTAATAACGTGAATTAATTTTAAATTAATAAATGAAACTTCTATGTTTAAAATTTGGTAAAATATTCATCATTTTTTAATTCACAATATCAAATATATATTATGCTGAATTTTTGGTATTTTTCTCAAAAACATCAATTATTGATGAATAGTGAAACCACATAGTAGTAGTTAAAAATACTGACTTTTTCATTTAAATAAAATTTTAACACTTCTGTGAATTAAATTTCAAAATTCTGACATACATAGTTGTTATTAGTAAGTAAAATTTGGTTCAATAAGATGAAAATAATTTTTGGTGAATAGTAACTTTTGACTTTTATTTACAGTGGTTAAAGATAAATAGGGTAATTCATGGTAAAAAGAATATTATAATAATTTAAAATTACCTTAACACTTGTCCTAACCTTATTGAATGGGTAATGGATGACCATGGGAATCCTTGGGTCTATTTAGGGACCCCATGAAGCCACATATGAATGATAATGACAGTTTAGATTAATTAATTAAAATGTAAAGGCAAATATGACACAAACAAAAATATTTTAATGGGTTAATTTTTATATGGTGTTATATAAGTAATATTTTTTAATATAAATATTAATTGGGAATCTAAAACAATTTCCAACATCAAGATATTTTTTTTATAATTTTTAGACATCAAATAAATTAAATTATTTATGACACAATAAGGATGGAGTGTTTACCTCATTAATAAATCATTTAAATAAATAAGCTTATAAATATTAAAATAACATTCAAAACCTTTATAATTCTTATTGGGTGATTTTATTTCGACCATTAGTTGTCTTATCGTCGACTATAATGATTTTTGGACCATTAGAAACTGAATATCATTATATAATAAAATAATATTTTCACACATTCCTAAAGAGCCCCTCCTCCCCTTATAAAAGGAGACCATTTCTAACCCATTACTCACACATCTCAAGCCATTTGGATTATCCAACCTCTTCTCAATTGAGCTCCCTAAATCCCTCACCTCCACCTTGAAGCCTTACCTTAGGCAGAAGGCACTTCAACACACCATTTTGGTTCAAACCAAAGGGAGTTACCCAAATTAAAGGTAGTTGTTTCTCTTAACTTATTTTATTTTATTTTACTTCTCCAACCCATAAACTCTTTTTATTCCCTTATTTTATAACAAAAACAGTATCCTTAATATACTAGGATTTTGTTATGAGAATGATTCTAATTACAATTACACACAACTCCATCTAATGGGTGAAGAACGTACTATTTCCATGGATGGAAAACTAATGCCTCATGAAATGATGATTGTTCGATTATCTCCTACCACCTATCATGGTGGCCATTAAGATGACATTATATTTATATATGATATATATTATGTTTATGTTTTCTTTATTCTTATGTATTTTTATTTTATATCATACCTTTATGGTTTCCATTATGGGCGATAATTTCATTTGAGGAAGTGCGGACTACCGCCCCCTCAAAGTTATATAACTCGTTCATGAATTATGTGGGATGTATAAAGTATAGATTTAATGTTATTATATATGATATTATACTAGAATTATAATATACCAATATATCATTGTGTTTTAATTACATTAAAATAAGAAAAAGAAATTAAAGTAGTGTTCATGCGTACGTACGACTTACCTTCTCCATGAAGGGTGCATTTCATTTCATACATCCAAAAGATAAGTACTATTATAAATATATATATATATATATATATATTGGATAAATATGATATATATAATATATAAATAACTAATATCATTCTGGATATAATGAACTATTGAAAACATGGAAAAATTGAAAATATAAGGTGTTAATTTTTGACTCAAGTACCAAATACCTACTAAATGACCATTATTAACTTAAATGATTACATAATGTTTATAACAGGATAATAATTTATATAAAAGGACTACTAAACATAAATAAGGTTCTTAATCAATTATAAATTAACTTTACTTCAATATTCAAGAGATTAAAGAATGAACGGGTCAAGTCAGACACGAGGTAAGGGACTTCGTCTCAATCTCTATTCATTGCAGCGTATTTTGTTTTAATACACAACTTTCTTCTATATACTGTATAAACACCCTTGACTTTTCAAAGAGAATCTTTTTCTACGAATCGTTTTACTAAATGACAAAACGGAATGATTCTTTTAACATAAGTGGTGACAATGACCTTTCCACCGCTGCGAGTATTATTTGTTCTTTGTCTTCCTTAACAAGCCTTAATGTTTTTTTTCAAGGAAAATAAATACTATTAACTATTTTATGTATTTTTTTTATTGAAAATGTTTTTGATAATTGATTTGTTATATCAATATATTTAAGTGATATATTGTGATTGAAATGTTGAAATGTTTTCTTTCCTTTATATTTATTTTATGTGTTATAATTTGATAATGGTACTTGGACATTTGACGGGTGGTTATGTAAGAAACCAAATAATGGGTGATGTTGTGATAAACCAGGATGGGTGGTTACATTATAACATCCAATGAATTGGGTATGGAAGTCAGCCGTATGACTATTCCATTTAGTGATATGTGTAGAAGTCAACCATATGGTTATTCCATTTAATTATGTTTATGTCCCAAGTTAACTTTATATGTTATGTGTTCTTTATATGGGTTTTATAGTAATATTTTGGTTACAAAAAGTTAAGTAGTGATCTTTTATTCAGTGAAGAGTATTTACTACGTCATAAATGTGAAAAGTATTACTTTTGTTAAAGTATTCATGGTTTACCTGTTTTTTTGAAAAACTAACAGTTTTCCTTCTATGTGTATCACTTACTAACCTTTTTATGCTCATCCCAAGTTTTTGAAATGTTTTTCAGAGGACATAATGTGGAATAGGTTCAAGTATGGGATCAAGGAAAAGTCATGCTATCTTAATCATGGAACTAGACATGACTCTTTTTTTCAAGAGTTCTTTTTTTGTGAAAGAAATGTAAACTGAGTAGAACTATCTAATTTGTATTTTTTTTAAATGAAATGTAATAGTTATGACCTAATTATATAAAACTATAAACCTTAAATGATCCTTAATGTGAATTATTCATTTAATTCATTATTATTTAATGTTTTAAGGTCAGGTCCTTATAGTTGGTATCAGAGGTCGGTTTAGAAAACTTTAAGAGTTAGGGTATTGTTAAATAAATTTCCATAAATTAATTTATGGTAATATTGAAATGATATAGCATTTACAGATTACCATGTTGCTTTACCTAAGATATTTCTGTGTTCAGAATGGTTTTCCGTAGAGGAAACATGCCAGCTAGGTTGGGATGACATCTAGAGGAAGAAAACCTTCCAAATCAGACACCTGAGATGGTCAGAATCATAATTGAATAGTTTGTTGCAATGATGGAACAATTGAATTAGACTATAAATGGTGGTGGTATCCATGAATGAGATTATCCAGATCAACAGTAGAGGAACATGTTAGTAGTGGATAATTTCATGAGGAAACATCTTCCATCATTCAGAGGGTCATCTGACCCTATGCTAGCTGAAGGGTGGATTAAAGCATTAGAGAAGATTTTTGGTGTCATGGGGTATTCAGAACATCAAAAGGTAAGTCTCACTATTTACTATTTTGAAGTTGAAGCTGATCAGTGGTGGTCAATGGTGAAAAATATCACGAATAGTAAGGATATTGGTGCTCTTTATTAGGATGAATTTAAATGTATGTTTCTTGAGAAATATTTTCCTAAGGTGGTTCTTCTTAAGATGGAAAAATAATTCCTGGAATTAGGATGACTTGGTGGCTACCTATGAAGAAAAATTCACTCTACTAGCAGGGTATGCTCCAAATTTCATCTGAGATCTTGATAGTAAGATAAATTGATTTTACTCAGGACTGAAGCCACAATATCGAATAGAATTAGCCTCTCGTGAGTTAAAAAGTTATGAAAAACTTGTTCGATGTGCAGAGAAGGTGGAAATGGAGTTTTCCCATGATTAGGTGTTCATTGACAAACACGAGAATAAGAGGTCCAGTTAGCAGGAAAAGGGAAAGAATTCATCAAAGAAGCATAGAGGTAAGAAAATTAAATATCCAACATGTGAGAAGTGTGGTAAAAAGAATCTTGGATAATGTTTATCAAAGTCTGGAATGTGCTTCCGATGTTGTAAGTCTTGTCATATTTCTCGTAACTATTATGAATATGATCAAACAGGTGATGAAAAGTCACAAGTATGATGTTTTAAGTGTAATGAAATGGTTTATTATGAAAATTAGTGTCCATCAAAGAACTAAACTGAGGGAAAGTATCAAAAATACAAGTATAAAGTGGTGGTGAAATTCTTTGCAACTGCTTCAGCAGATGTTGGGCCATCAAACGAAGTAGTATCAGGTACACTGTTTGTTTGTTTAGATTATGCCAATGTGTTGTTTGATTCAGGGTCTACACACTCTTTCATTTCTGAGAAGTTTTCTAATAAATTGGGAATTCCATTTCAATATATGAATATGGAACTTATGGTAAAAACACATGGAGGAAATGTTGAGACAAAAATGAAACATAAGAACCATTTTGTCCTTGTGTGCAGGAAAAATCTACCTGCAAACCTTATTATTTTGCATCTAGTACAGTTTGATGTTATTTTGGGCATGGATTGGCTACCTATTTATCATGCTATGATTGACTATAGAGCTAAAGAGGTTTCATTTCAAAAAGATTTAAATTTTGTGTACAATAATGAACCCTAGATTTTGATAACATATCAGGAAGCTGAGAAACTTGTAAAAGATGGAAATGAATGTTACCTTGCACATATAGTAGAAAATAAAGGAACTATTAAGATTAATGATGTGCCAATATTAAATGAGTATCTTGATGTTTTTTCTAATGAGTTTCCTAGTATTATACCTGATCGGGAAGTTTAATTTACTATTGACTTAGTTCCTGATACTATGCCAATTTCAAAACCCCCATATCGAATGGATCAAATTTAACTTTTAGTGTTTAAGAAGCAATTACAGGAGTTATTTGATAAAGGTTTCATTCGACCTAGAACATCACCATGGGGTGATCTTTTCTTGTTTGGTAAAAAGAAAGATGGTTCAATTATACTTTTCATTGATTATAGAGAATTGAATAACTTCACTATTAAGAACAAGTATCATTTGCCTCATATCAATGATTTGTTTGATCAGCTCCAGGGAGCTAAGTATTTTTTAAAGATTGAATTGAGATCAGGGTACCATCATTTGAAAGTAAAGGAAGTAGACATTCCGAAGACCACATTTTATACTAGATATGGCCATTATGAATTTGTAGTTATTATTTTTCGGTTAACCAATGCACCTGCTCTATTCATGGATCTTATGAAAAGAATTTTCCGTGAGTTCTTGGATAAGTTTGTGGTTGTGTTCATTGATGATATTTGGGTCTATTATAAAAGTAAAGAGGAGCATGAAAGTCATTTAAGGGTCATCTTACAAACCTTAAAAGAAAAGAAAACTTTATGGGAAATTCAGCAAGTGTAAGTTTTGGTTACAACAAATTTTGTTCCTTGGTCATATTGTTTCAAAAAATGGCATAAATGTTGATCCTGCTAAAACAAAAGTGGTTAAAGAATGGCCAAGACCCACAAATATAATCTTGATCCATAGTTTTCTTGGTTTGTCTGGATATTACCAGAGGTTTGTTGAGAATTTTTCACGGTTATCTAGTTTAATGACTAAGTTAACTCGAAAATGTGTTAAGTTGATTTGGGAAAAATAATTTGATTATTGTTTATAGGAATTGAAAAGAAGATTGGTGAATGATCCAATTTTGGAACTGCCTTTCAGAAATGGTGAGTTTGTTATTTACAGTGATTCTTCATTGAAAGGACTTGGATGTGTCCTTATGCAGAATGATCAGGTAATTGCTTATGCTTCGTGTAAGTTGAAACCTCTTTAGTTAAATTACCCTACACATGATTTGGAATTAGCTATTGTTGTTTTTTATTTAAAAATTTGGAGGCATCATTTGTATAGAGTAAAATGTGAAATATATACTGACCAAAAAAGATTAAAGTATACATTCACCTAGAAAGAATTGAACATGAGATAGAGGATATTGCTTAAAATAATCAAGTATTATGATTGCAAGATCCATTACCATCTGGGAAAGAAAATAAAGTGGCTGATGCTTTGAGTCGAAAAAGTAATGTCTCATTAACCATGCTACGTTTGGAACGAGATCCGTTGGTTTTTGATTTGATTAACTTTGGCATAGAAGTTATGGGTGCAATAAATTATTTTGTTTTTTTCAGGTGTCAGTGAAATCATCTCTATCAGAAATAATAAATAAAGAGCAAAAAGAAGACAGTGAGTTGTAGAAAAAGGTTGAGTTGGTTCAGAAGCATAAGTTTCCTGATTTTAATTTTGATAATGATTTTTTGTGAGGTTAGGGAAGAGATTATGTGTGCCTTGTGAATCACATTTGAAGAATTATTTGTTATATGAAGCTCATAGTTCTCTGTTTTCAGTTTATCATGGTAGTACTAAGATGTACAGAGATCTTTGGGAGTATTACTGATGGGATAGAATGAAAAGAGATATTGCTAATTTTATTATGAAGTGTTTGACTTGTCAGTAGATTAAAGCAGAGCGGCTGTTACCGAAAGGGATTCATCAGTCTTTATCGGTGCCAGAGTGGAAATGGGAAAATATATCCATGGAATTTTTTGTGGGATTACCAAATACATCTCGAGGTAATAATGAAATCTTGGTTATAGTTGATCGATTTACTAAATCTGCTCATTTCCTTCCAAATCAAGATACTTTGTCTCTAGATCAACTTGCTCAGTTGTATGTTAAAGTGATATTCATGTTGCATGGAGTTACCCTCTCCATTGTATCTGATCGTGAACCTAGGATTACTTATAACTTTTGGAAAGGACTTTAGAAGTCGTTGGGTACTAAATTAAATTTTAGTACAGCTTTTCAACCTCAATCAGATGGGCAGTCCGAATGAACAATTCAGACCTTGGAGGGTATGCTACGTGCTTGTTCACTGGATTACCATGTAATTTGGGACCAACATCTTTCTTTGGTTGAATTTTCATATAATAATAGTTTCACTCTATTATATAGATGCCTCCATTTGTGTCATTATATGGAAATAATTGTCGAACTCCAGCTTTATGGGATGAAGTAGGTGAAAGGAAGCTGATAGAACCAGAATTAGTAGAAGAGATGTCAGAGAATTTTCAGTTGATTCAGAAGCACATGATAATATCTTAGAGTAGAGAGAAAAGTTATGCGGATAATCGGAGGAAGGATATTTCTTTTGAGGTAGGTGATCATGTGTTTCTCAAAGTTTCTCCATGGAAAAGTCTGCTACGTTTTGGTATGAAGGGAAAGTTGAGTCTGAGGTTCATTGGACCTTATGAAATCCAGGAGAAAGTTAGATCAGTTGTGTACAGAGTGTCTTTACCTCCATGTTTATCCCAGTTACACAATTTTTTTCATGTTTTGATGTTGAGAAAGTATATTCTAGATCCATCTCATGTTTTGAGTCCATAGGTAGTTCAGTTGGAAGAGAATCTCTCTTATGAAGAACAACCAATCCAGATTCTTGACCCTAGAGAGCAAGTTTTGCAGAATAAGGTAATTCCCCAGGTAAAGGTTTAGTGAAAAAGCTATAAGATTGGAGAGGTAACCTGGGAATCAAAAATGATATGAGGGATAAATACCCCCACTTATTTTGATAAGTGAATAAAAATTACGAGGACGTGATTTCCAAAAGGGGGGAAGGATGTAACATCCTAGGTAAATGAAGAATAATAGATTTTAATATTTATTAATATTTGTGAATTAAATATTAATGTTACTTTAAAAGGGTTGCTATGTTCGATAGCGTACCCGATACGCAGCAACGGGTTTCTTTGAAATCTTACATTGCACACTAATAATATAATATTATTATTTTAAATGGAATTTAACTCCTATCCATTGAATTGGAAAGAATGAACAAAAATAACTACAATATGATTATACATGTTTGTCAAATATATTTACTTTTATCCAATGAAAGTTAGGGACTTAAAATGTGAATGAATCTAATTTTAAGCATAATTAAATTAAAAGATCGATTTACCAACTTTTAATAGAGAAACCTCTTTAAGTACAGTTTTGGTCTCTTTAATACATTCTATTTGACCAAATAAAATCTTTCTTTAAAATGGGGACATCAAAATTTACTTTGTGTAAATTTTTAGAATTTTTCCAATAAAGTTCATTTTTTAATGAATAATGAAAAATGTTGTATTTTAAATTCAAAACTGCATTTTAATCTAATTTATTTATATGGTTAGATTATATTTTTAATTGGTTTTAAAGTTTAATTATAATATATTTGTACCATTTAATCCAATTTTCTTCATTGGAGTTAATTTCACTTTTAATTTGGACATAAACAAGTGTCAATCTTCTGATAGTTATTGCTTCTTAAAAACACGCTATTTGTTTTAACAACAAGAATTAATTTTAAATTAATTTATTCAACTTCTATGTATAGAATTTGTTAAAATAGACATAATTTTGTAATTAATAATATTAAATATATCTTAGGCTGAATTTTTGATATTTTTCTAAAAAACTTTAATATTTGATGAATAGTGAAACCACTTAATAGTAGTTAGAATAACTGACTTTTTCATTTGAATGAAATTTTACCACTTCTGTGAATTGAATTTCAAAAATATGACATACATGGTTGTTATTATTAAGTAAAATTTGGTTCAATAAGATGAAAATAATTTTTAGTGAATAGTAACTTTTGACTTTTATTTACCGCGGTTAAAGGTAAATAGGGTAATTCAAGGTAAAAAGAATATTATAATAATTCAAAATTACCTTAACACTTATCGTAACCTTATTTTATGAGTAATTTCTGACCATGGGCATCCTTGGGTCAATTTCGGGACCCCATGGAGCCACTTATGAATGATAATGACACTTTAGATTAATTAATTTACAGTAAAGGCAAAAATGACATAAACAAAAAATCTTTTAGTGAATTAATTTTTATATGGTGTTATATAAGTAATATTTTTTACAGTAAATATTCATTGGAAATATAAACATATTTCCTACATCATGGTATTTTTTTATAATTTTTATACATCGAATAAATTAAATTATTTATGACACAATAATGATGCAGTGTTTACCTCATTAATAACTCATTTAAATAAATAAGATTATAAATATTAAAATAACATCCAAAACCTGTCCAAATCTTATTGGATGATTTTATTTCGACCATGAGTCATCTTATCTTCATATCTAAGGTTTTTTGGAACTTTAGAAACTGAATATCATTATATAATAAAATGATATTTCCACACCTTCCTAAAGATCCCCTCCTCCCCCTTATAAAAGGAGACCATTTCTAACCAATTCCTCACATATTTCAAGCCATTTGGCTCATCAAACCTCTTCCCAATTTATCTCCCTAAATCTCACTATTCCACCTATAAGCCTTACCTTAGGTACAAGGCTCTTCAACAAATCATTTGGGTTCAAACCAAAGGGAGTTACCCAAATTAAAGGTAACGATTTCTCTTAACTTCTTTTATTTTACTTTAATTATCCAACCCTAAACTCTTTTTATTAACTTATTTTATAACAAAAAATTTATCCTCAATATACTGGGATGTTTTTATGAGAATGATTTGAACTACACTTACACGCACCTCCATCTAATAGGTGAAGAACATATTATTTCTATGGATGGAAGACTAACGCCTCATGAAATGATGATTGTTCGATTATCTCCTACCACCAATCATGGGGGCCATTAAGATGACACTATACTTATATATGATATATATTAAGTTTATGTTTTATTTATGCTTCTATATTTTTTTATATTATACCTTTATGGTTTCCATTATGGGTAAACGTGATAATTTCATTTGAGAAAGTGCAGACTACCGCCCCCTCAAAGTGATATGACTCATTCATGCCATACGTGGGACATATAATGGATAGATGTAATGGTATTATATATGATATTATACTGGAATTATAATATACCAATGTATCATTATGTTTTAATTCCATTTAAATAAGAAATATAAATGAAAGTAGCGTTCATGTGTACATACAACTTACCGTCACCAGGAATGGTGGATTTCATTTCTTACCTCCAAATGATATGTACTGTTATAAATATATATATATACTATATATATAAGATATCTATGATATCAAAATAATTAATATCATTCTGGATATAATGGACTATTGAAAACAAGGACAACTTGTAAATATAAGGTGTTCATTTTTTACTCAAGTACCAAATACTAACAAAACAACCATTATTAACTTAAAAGGATACATAATGTTTATAACATGGTAATAATTGATATAAAAGGACTAATAAACTTGAAAAATGTTCTTAAGAAATTATAAATTAACTTTTTTTTATTATTCATGAGATTAAAGAATGAACGGGTCAAGTCGGACACGAGGTAAGGGACTGCGTCTAAATCTCCTTTTATTGAGTCATATTTTGTTTTAATACATGAATTTATTTTATATTCTGTATAAAAAACCTTGAATTTTAAAAGGGAATATTTTTCTATGAAGATTTTTACTAAATGAAAAAAAGGAATTTTTCTTTTAACGTAAGCAGTGACAATGACCTTTCTTGCGTCGTGAGTATTATTTGTTCTTTGGCTTCCTTTACAAGTCGTAATGTTTTTTTTCTAGGAAAATAAATACCATATACTCTTTTATGTATTTTGGTATTGAAAATGGTTTTGATAATGGATATTTTATGTCAATATATTTAAGTGATATATTGTGATTGAAATGTAGAAATGTTTTTTCCATTATATTTATTTTATGTGTTATGATTTTATAATGGTACTTGGACACTTGACGAGTGGTTACATGATAAACCAAATTATGGGTGGTTCCGTGATAAACTAGGATGGGTGGTTACATTTTAACCTCCAATTCATTGGGTATGGAAGTCAGACGTATGGCTATTCCATTTAGTGATATGTGTTGAAATCGACCATATCATTATTCCATGAAGTATGATAATGTCCCAAGTAACCTTTATATGTTATGTGTTCTTTATATGGGTTTAATGGTAATCTTTTGGTTACAAAAGGGTAAGTAGTGATCTTTTATTCAAGGAATGATATTTACTACTTCATAAAGGTGAAATGTATTACATATGATAAAGTATTCATGGTTTGCTTATTTTTTTTAAAAATAATAGTTTTCCTTCTTTGTGTATCCCTTACTAAGATTTTTATTCTCATCCCATGTTTTTGAAATTTTTTTCACAGGACATAAAGTGGAATATGGTCAAGGATGGGATCAAGGAAAAGTCTTGTTGTCTTAAAGATGGAACTAGACATGACTTTTTTTTTCAAGAGTTCTTGTTTTGTGAAAAAAATGGAAACAGATTGGAAGTGTCTACTTTGTATTTTTTTAAATGAAATTTAATAATTATGGACTAAGTCTCTAAAACTCTAAACCTTAAAATATCCTTAATGTGAATTATTCATTTAATTCATGATTATGTAATGTTTTAAGGCTGGGTCCTTATAATATGTTATATGTGATTTTTATGGGTTTTATAGTAATCTTTTGGTTAAAAAAGAGTAATAAATGAGCTTATATTAAATGAAGAGTATTTACTACTTAATTAAGGTGAAACATATTAATTTATGATAAATTATTCATGGTTTCTATGTTTTCACAAGGCCAATAGTATTCCTTCTTTGTCTCTTCCAAACTCAGATTTTTGTGCTCATCCCATGTTTTTAAATTTTTTTCATAGGTATTAATATTTTTAAGGACAAAGTGGATGTCGTGATGAATTAATAAAAGACATTTCTTGAAAATAAATCATGTATTATTTTTAAAAGGGTTTATTTTTGTAAAACAATGGATGTTGTATTGGGAGTGTCCAATTTGTATTCTTCTAGTTTTTTGTTATATATGAGTTATGAAAAAATTCTACAAATCTTTAAAATTGAAAAGAATATCAGTGTAAAATAAATTCTAATTATTGAATTAACTCAATATTAAGTAATGTTTAAGTCCAAGGTATTATAAAAATATCATCCCATTAAGGATTAATGTTTAATCAAAAAGAGGTTTCTCAACAAATATGTATAATTCCTAACTGAGTACTATAAAATTTATTTCATCTTATACCTCTAATAATTCTATTTTTTAATTATAAAATATTAAATTATGTATAATTAATATACTAAAATTTTATCATTATTATGGAACCACAAATATCCACCCTCTATTTCAACAATTGGGGGAGTGAATGTATCACTTGTATGTACTTTTTGATTGTCATCTAGATGTTGTAATACAATTCACTTTCCATAACCCTTATTTAGGGATGGTCATTATAATGGGTTTAATATTTATAAATTATATTTATGAAATAATTATAATTCTTGAATTATAATATATTATTTACCATCCTACATTCCATTCAGTTGGAAAATGATAATGTCACATGTGCGTACATGTTGACCAACACATCCATTAAGCGACACTATTTATTTTTCAATTATAATTATTATGGATATTAATAAAAATATATTTAATCAAAATAAAGGATATGTATGATATACTAATTATTTCATAATGGTCAATTATTTTTTATCATCCTTTCATTTGATCAGTAAAGAGGTGAAAACAATGTCCATGCGTACGTACGATGAACCATCTCCTTTGACTATGTAATTCATTTTTCTCTCTATGAATTTTATGGATTAATATATAAATATAGTAAATATATATAATACTTATATCATTATTAACATTATTTATATGATGGAACCATGATAAAGAAACCATGAATGAAATATCCAAACCAAAACTTCCATAAAAATGAAATAGTTATCAAACATAAATGATGATTTTAATAAATAATTATTAATAAATTGGTGTTAAAATATTATAAAGGGATAATATATTATATTTAAGGTATTTATATTATTCTGTTAGGATTTAGATAACTTTTTATACAATTTTAAGTTTAGGTAATGGATTTAAGTTAAAATCACATTATTTATCGTAATTATTTATGATTATGTTTTTTATGACGATATTTTATGATCAAACTATAAAGAATATCATGAATTTTTTTCTCATATTTTTTTGAATAATACATGTTTTCATTTCATTTTATTCTATTTATTTTCTGAAGATACCGAAATAATTTCTTCAAGTAAAACACATTTATTTATCTATTCAGTTAAGAATCATTTTTTCTTACATATCCATGTTTTCTAGAAAAAATTGAATAATTTTTTTAAAATTATCTGATTTTTTCTAAAGTAATTTTTACCCATGATTTAATTTTTAATTTTTTTCAAAGTAATCATCTTTTTGTTTTCTTAATGTGGCACTTTATACTTTTTACAAAAAATATTGAATGAATATTTTTTATGACTTACACAACATGAAGTTAATTTACCACCAAAATGACCACTCAGTCATTAAATATTTGATTACCAGTTTAAATATTCCATTTCAAATAATATACTTTCCATATTATTTTTTGAATTTTTTAGTTTTAAATAAGTTATTGGTAATTTTACATAATAAATAATACATTTATATTTTAAAGGAATATCAATTTATGATAACATACATTGATGTTACTTATACTTTAATAGGGATACGATCCTATGATAAAATCCATATTTTATATATAGATAGTTTATGAAAATTATGATAATAGTATTTATTAATCCTTTTTATTTTCTATGAGTTATGCTATAATAAAATGTTGAAAGGTTTATGAAATATGTTTCCTTTCAACAAATTATGATATGATGAATGTATAATGATGTTGTGGAATAAATATGTATGCTTTTGATTATGTGATAGGTGGGATCAAAATTATATATACCTAAAATTTATTGGGTAAAGAAGAATATCTCATGAGATAATAAGGACTAGAATTGGTAGTAAACCCAGTTCAGTAATGTATTTTTCCGTAATGATTGTTTTTAGTGAACTTTGACTAAGGATATAATGAAATGAAATGTGAATCCAATAAACTTTGATAGTCTAGTAAGTGATACCTGAGTAATGAAATGATTTTCTATGCTTATGTGTATTCTCATTTTTTTTCATTATTCCAATACTATTCTCTCATTATGACAACCCTGCTTTTTATTACAACTTAAACATGATTTATGACATACAACTTCACTTGATACAACAAAAAACATCGCGAGGTTTAGTGTATTTGGGGCTTAGGATCATTACATAAAAACTTAAAACATTAAATAAAATATCTTTATTGAAAACTTCCTTTGCATGACCACTACATTCCCTCGTACTTAGCATTGCATGGGATAACCTGAGGACATGCATAAGAAAAGGGTGAGTTATAAAGCCCAGTAAGGGAATACACATGGAATAACATGAGGAGTAAAATACATGTTAGGCAATAGGAATATCCAGAGAGCATAAGAGAAACATTAACATAAAGTCATGATAAATCATGATAATCATAACATGGAAATGTGGCAACAACACTTAACATGGAATTAGCATGAGCCAAGGATCATTGCACATGGAGCATGAGTAAATCCTCATTGCACATAAAGCACGAGTAAACCCTCGTTGCAATTGAATTATCATGAGTCAACACTCATTTCACATGACGTATCATGATACTATACTTTACCCAATGCATTGGAGCGCTATAAGGGCGCACCCTTCTTAAACAATTCATTTCATGCATAAGTGTGCCACATGGATTATAAAACATGGATTCATAAAACATAATCATTTATTCCACGATAAAGGAATGTGGAATTAATACATGAAACAATATAATAAATAAGTAAATGTGCATAAAGGTGAATACCCTTGATGGAGAAATGGGCATGGTATTCACTACACAATGGCATTGGCTTAGAAAATTGGTGTGATTTTGGCAGTGCAACGGCGTGACATAAGAATTCATAAAAATGGTTGATTAGATATAAAGGGTTTCCTCATCATATTTACATTTAATGGACAGTAAGGAGGTCATATAGATACATGTCCCAACAATTTTAATGGAATTTAGTGTCATGATACAAAAGTATTGCTTGAATGTAAATGAGGAGAGAGAAGTTCCTTTCAGAATTTCGGCATAGTAACGGGTGTACATGGGAGGCATTTAATGAGAAATAAAGGGGTCTCCCATCATTCAGAGATAAAGAGGGCAGTATGAGGGAGGTTAAAAACCATACCCCAACATTCATAATTGAAATTAAATGGTCAAAACAACTTAATGAAAATTGGACAAAAAGAGAAAGGAAGAAAAAACCCTTACATGGAAGTGTGCTTACAAAGGCTAGAGAGAGGCTTGTGAGAGTCTTCTTGGGAGCTTGGGGAACCTTGGGAGGATTCTAGATAGAGTAGGTCAGAGTTTGTAAGAACTACAAGGGATTTGAGTGAGGAAGAAGTGGGATCATGGGTGGGTTTATATAGGAAAGGTGAGGGAATTCTTTATTATTTAGGTTTGGGTCCCCTTACATAAAATTAATCCAAACCACAAACCATCCCATGGTTTTTGCCCATGGTTTTTCGCAAAGGGAATAGGAAAAAAATATTTTATAAGGACAAAGTCTGAACTTATTAAAATAATAAGGTTGATTATGTGGAGGTGAGTCACACTCCCATGGAAATTAATTTGAAAAGACAAGGTGTTTAATAAGTCTTCAAGGGTCCATTAATGCTTTGAAAAGTATGTCAAACAAACCCAAAATCACATTATTTTAATGGTAAAAAATATATTGGCCGAACATAAAGATTATAGTCTTTTATTACATCACTATTGGGTCATTATGATGTCATAAAACACATTATATATTTAAATGGTATTTAATTTTTACCCAAAAATTTGACTGTCTTAGAAAATTATGAAAAATTCACCATTGGATAATTTTGACATCTTGATTCCAGAAATAACATTTATTTTATCTAAATAATTTTCTAAATATGTTAATTTTCACTTTTAAAATAAAAACCGACATTTATCGAAAATTCACGGGTTTTGACAAAAATGGATTTCAAACCTTAATAAAAATTATAATTGCATTCATAAAATTATAAGATCATTTATATTAAATAAAAATTAATTTAATAATAAAAATAATATTTTATTAAAATATTATTTAATTTAAAAATCCATTAATTTAATAAAATATAATTCTTAATTAAATAATAACTAAAAACACTATTTGTACTCTAAAAACTATTTACAATGTATCAATAATGACAAGAAAGTATATTTATTATTATATAAAAAAATAATGTACATTAACATAGTATTACTTATTTGTTACATAACCCCTTAAAACAGCTGCATAATACCTAAGGGTAAGGTGTGTGATGGTGATAGACTCTTGGGGTGGTTCGGATAACATCGCTCGAGTGGTAATCTCTATCAACTTCCACTTTTCCCATAGACGGTCTTGTTCGAGCTTGACATGATGAAGCTCAGCTTGGGCTTGGTCAAGAGCGAAGCCCAAGGATGCCACCTCTTTTCTGAGCTTCGACAGATGGGCTTCATATGGGGCAATTCTACTGGATGAGGCCATCGCTTCTTTTGTCTGAGTAAATTGGATTTGTTAAAGTCTTATATTTATACTAATCATGTGATCATTGTTCAATGGCTATATTAGCAACGGTCAAAAATTCGTATCATAAAACTAAAGAAGTTGACATTTTATATAAACATAAATTGACATTAAATTAGATCAAGAGGGATTTCTATTAATGAAACTTTAGGTCATTACAATATTCTCCCCTTAAGAAATTTCTCCCTCGAAATTTTCCTTTTCCCACACTAAAATAGATGTGGGTAACTCAGCTTCATCATTTCCTCCAATTACCAAGTCGCTTCTTCAAAATTGTGGTTTCTCCACAACACCTTGATGAGGGGCATTGTCTTATTTCGTAGAACTTTTTCTCTACGATCTAAGATCTTCACTGGTTGCTCCTCATAAGAAAGATCATCTTCCAATTGTACCACCTCAGAAGAGAGTACATGTGAAGGGTCCGGTATGTACTTCCTTCAGAGGGATACATGAAATACATCATGTACTTTGGCCATGGCAGGTGGAAGTTCTAGTAGATAGGCCACAGCCCCGACACGATCAAGAATCTCGAAGGGCCGATGTACCTTGGACATAACTTTCCTTTCCTTCCAAGCCTCATGACCTTATTCCACGGAGATATGCATAAAAACACCATGTCTCCCACTTTAAACTCAAGGTCTCGTTGACGATTATCTGCATAACTCTTCTGTCGACTCTAGGCTACCTTGATATGCTACTGAATAGTTTTTACCTTCTCCACCATTTCCTCAACCATTTCCGGTCCAAGCAGCTTACGTTCACCGACCTCATCCCAACATACCGATGTTCTACACCTTTACCATAAAGGGATTCATATGGTGCCATTTGGATGCTCGAGTGGAAACTGTTATTATAAGAGAACTCAACCAGAGGAAGATGTTGATTCCATCCTCCTTTAAAGTCCACTGAGCATTCTCTCAACATATCCTCAAGTGTTTGGATAGTTTGCTCAGATTGGCCATCAGTTTGAGGATGATAGGTCGTACTGAAGTTCGGTTCAGTATTCAGAGCATGTTGAAGACTCTTCCAAAACATAGAGGTGAATCTTGGATCTCATTCAGACAGAATAGATAATGGTACTCCATGAAACCTTACCACTTCCTTAATATATATCCATGCCAGATGATCCAATTAGAAATCCTCCTGAATAGAAATGAAGTGTGCAGTCTTTTTAAGAAGATCCACAACAACCCAGATTGCATTGTTGCCTTTGGATGTCCTTGGAAGTCTGGTGACAAAGTCCATGGTGATTTTCTCCCATTTCCATTCTGGTATGGGCAATGGTTGCATCATCCCCTTAGACTTCTTCCTCTCTGCCTTCACTTGCTGACACACCAGGCACTTTGATGTATATTCAGCGATCTCCTTCTTCATATTATCTCACCAAAAGTTTTCTCAAATATCTTAATATATCTTTGTGAAACCTGGGTGAATAGAGAAATTTGAACTATGTGCATCATCCAAAAGTTCCTTCTTCAACTCTGGACTTGATAGAACACATAGTTTTTTCCCAAACCGCACAATTCCTTCTTCATTAACATTAAACTCCGAGGATTTCCCTTTTTCGATATCTTCCACTTTTTCTTGAATTCCCACATCATCCTATTGATAATCCTTAACCTTTCCAAAAGAGACGGTTGAGAAATCATTTGTGAAAGGATTGATAATGTTACCTTCTCTATGATTCCCATGTCTATCTTCATCAAGTCTAAGAAGATGGGATCCTTCTCAATTCTCATCATTGATAGAATCGCTGGATCCTTTCTACTTAGGGAATCTCCCACCGTGTTTGCTTTCCCAGGGTGGTAATGTATTGAACATTCATAATCCTTGATGAGCTCTATCCATCTTCTCTGACGCATTTTAATCTCTTTCTGTGTGAATATATATTTAAGACTCTTCTGGTCAGTATATATCTCACATTTCTCTCTACAGAGATAATGCCACCAGATTTTCAAGGAAAAGATCACCGCCACCAACTCCAGATCATGCATTGGATAGTTTCACTCATGGATTTTCAACTGCCTTGAAGCATTGGATATAAATTTATCATTCTGCATCAGCACACAGTCTAAGCCCTTCTTTGAAGCATCACTAAAAACAACAAAAATTTCCCCACTTGTAGGTAAAGTGAGAACGGGTGCAGTGATAAGTCTCCTTTTCAACTCCTTAAAGCCTTCTTCGCATTCATCACTCCAAGAAAACTTTACTCCCTTTCGAGTTAGCTTGGTAAGAGGGTTAGACGATCGGGAGAAATTTCTCACAAATCGTCGATAATTTCCAGCTAACCCCAAGAAGCTACGGATATCCGTTACTGATGTTGGCCTCAGCCATCCCTCAATTGCATCTATTTTGGAGGGATCTATAGATATCCCATTTCTTGTGATGATATGGCCCAATAATTAGACCTCCTTCAACTAGAACTCACAATTTCTGTACTTTTCATAGAGCTTCTCCTTGCGCAAAGTCTCTAGTACAGTTCTTAAATTCTCCTCATGATCCTACTTGGTTTTGGAGTATATTAGAATATCATCTATAAAGACTACCACAAATATGTCTAGGTAATATCTAAAGACTCTGTTCATCAAGTCCATGAAGATTTCTGGAGCATTGGTGAGTCCGAAAGGCATTACTATGAATTCATAGTGCCCGTATCTTGTGTGAAATGCAGTCTTGGGGATATCTTCCTTCTTCACCCTTACTTGATAATATCCTGACCGCAAGTCCACCTTGGAGAAATATTGTGCTCTACACAGCTGATCGAAAAAGTCATCAATTCTTGGGCGAGGATACTTGTTCTTTATCATGATTTTGTTAAGTTCATGATAATCGATGAAAATCCGCATTGACCCATCCTTCTTCTTGACAAAGAGGAATGGTACACCCCATGGTGAAGCACTTGGGCGTATAAACCCTTTATCTAGATTCTCCTATAGTTGTTTCTTCAGCTCTTCAAACTCTACAACAGCCATTCAATATGGAGTCTTGGATATTGTTAAATCCCTGGGTATAAGTTTAATTGAGAACTCAACATCTCTTTTAGGAGGAAGGCTAGGTAGTTCCTCGGAAACACTTCCACGAATTCCTTCACAATAGGCATTTCTTCAAGGATGGTTTCTTCCATGGACTCAATCATCTGAGCTAGATACGCGTGCTCATAAGGCATCAATATCCATGCTTGAGATGATGGAGCTAAAGTAGATTCACCTTCCTCCTTACACTTGTAAATAATCGGGGGTCGATTCTCCATATGGAGTGTGATTTCCCTCACCAAACAATTTATGTTGGCTCTATATAAGGAAATCCAATCCATGCCAAGAATTACACCAAATTCCACCAGAGGGAGTATGACGTGGTTCACTAGGAAATTCAATCCACAGATTATAACAGGGGAGGACTTATATTCATGGTATGCAATGATTTCCCCATTTTCCGTACTCACCGACATCTTCACTTCCATGATTTGTGGTGGTCCTGGGATTGTTCTACTAAACTTTCTAGATATAAAAGAATGCATAGAACCTGAATCAAAAAGTACGTTCCCTATTCTTGAATGAATAACTAGCGTACCTGTCACCACTTCGTTGTCGGGGTTCACTTCAGTAGAAGTGATGGAAAAAGCTCTTCCTTGCTACCTTTGAGGTTGTTGGTTGCCTCCAAAAACCCTTGTATTAGGGAACTGATTTGCAAAATGACCCGGTTCTTTGCATTTTTAGCATTGAACAACGCGTTGAGGTTCTAACGGAGAGTTACTCTCCTCTGTCGCAGCTTCGGGTCTTTCTTGCCGATATTTAACAGCTAGGTTCCCTTCTCTTCCACACCTGAAGCATTTCCTTGTCCCCTTAAGGAAATTTCCAGGGTGCTTCTTTCTGCACTTTTGTCAAGTGGGGTGCTGGATCTTCTTAGCACCATTGGATTTATCCATCGGACCACCAGCATTGAATTCCACCTTACACTTCTTGTCCCCATGATACCCCTGTGATTCCCTGATCTCCATTTCGACCTTGAGGGCACATCGGACAATTTCCTCATAGTTGTTGAAGTCACGGATCGCTAATGCTTTCCACAAGCTAGGCTTCAGCCCACCAAAGAAGTGGTCAACCTTGCATTTTGGGGTAACGAAAAATCCGGAAGCATATCGTGCAAGCCTTGTTATGTTTTCCTCATATGATCTAATAGATTATTCATCTTTTTTCTAGAGGTAAAGAAAGTCCCTTTCCATCTTAATCAAGAGGGTGCGCGGAAAATATTTATCTAAAAACATCTTCTGGAAATCCTTCCATTCCAATGCCTCGATCTCCTCCTCAGGCTTCGTATTTTTGATCAGTTTCCACCATTGATCAGCTTCACCCTCCATACAATAAGCCTCCAGGAGAACCTTCTATTATTCAGAACATTGAAAGATGGAGAAGATCTTTTCAATGGAGTTGATCCATTGTTCAGCGATCATGGGATCGGATGATCCACTAAAAGTAGGAGGCCTTTGTCTCATGAAGCTCTCAATAGTGAATTTTTCTTTCTTAGGGGGGGGGGGGGTTTAACGTTCCTCTTGACCCGTGTTTCTATTCAAAACCTGAGTTAGCTGAGAGAGAAGCATGACAAAGTTCACGATTCCCGCTCCCATTGGATTGGGCATCTCATTAGTAAAGTCATCACACTGATCTTCACAACGGTTGTTAGCCCAAGTCCTCCTATTATCGGTCATTGGATCGAATAAAAGGAAATTTAGGGGTAACACATAAAGGGAAATCCAAAGACAAAAGTCGATGACTTATAAATAAACTTTTATTTCCATAACTCATGAGTCTATAGGCTTTAATCTAGGATTTTTATGATCTACTTTCTAACATATATTCTTAGGGGCATCTTTTTTTTAATTCTCTTAATAAGGGTTCATACTAAGATTGTGAATTTATCAAAACATATCCCCCGGGAGTGTTGTAACCAAGAGTGCAGCAAGGCCCATTGTCGTGCAACTATTCCCGTTCGAGTCTAGCTCAAAGCGGTGTTTTTGGTTTTTACCCCTAGGATACATCTGTGCCAGAGCCGCCTCTACCTGCTCGTATCCAGACAGAGATGTATTTGTTTGATAAACCACTTACTCAGTGCTTACCAAAACTTAGGGATGTTTTTATTATACTTAGTCTTGTCTCTAAGTCTTTACTAGGGTTTTCTAATCCTAATCCCAAAAATAACTAAACCAATCCTCTGATACCAACTATGACAACCCTGCTTTTTATTACAACTTAAACATGATTTATTACATAAAACTTCACTTCATACAACAAAGAAGATCAAGAGGTTTAGTGTCTTTGTGGCTTAGGATCATTACATAAAATCTTAAAACATGAAATACAACATATTTATTGAAAACTTCATTTACATGACCACTACATTCCCTCGTACTTAGCATTGCATAGGATAACCTGAGGACATGCATAAGAAAAGGGTGAGCTATAAATCCCAGTAAGGGAACACACATGGAATAACATGAGGAGTAAAATACATGTTAGTCAATAGGAATATCCATAGAGCATAAGAAAAACATGAACATAAAGGCATGATAAAGCATGATAATCATAACATGGAAATGTGGCAACAACACTTAACATGGAATTAGCATGAGCCAAGGCTCATTGCACATGGAGCATGAGTAAATCTGAATTGCACATAAAGCATGAGTAAAACCTTATTGCACTTGAATTAGCATGAGTCAACACTCATTGCACGTGACTTATCATGATACTATACTTTACCCAATGCAATGGAGCTCTATAAGGGCGCACCCTTCTTAAACATTTCATTTCATGCATAAGTGTGACACATGGATCATAAAACATAGATTCATAAAACATAATCATTTATTCCACGATAAAGGAATTTTGAATTCATACATGAAACAATATAATAAATAAGTAAATGTGAATAATGGTTAATACCCTTGATGGGGAAATGGGCATGGTATTCACTACACAATGGCATTGGCTTAGAAAATCGGTGCGATTTTGGCAGTGTAACGGCATGACATAAGAATTCATAAAAATGGTTGATGGGAGAGAAATGGGTTCCTAATAATATTTAAATGTAATGGAAATTAAGGAGTTAATATAAATACATGTCCCAACAATTGTAATGGAATTTAGATTCAGGATACAAAAGTATTGCTTGAATGTAAATGAGGAGAGAGAAGTTCCTTTCAGAATTTCAGCATAGTAACAGGTGTACATGGGAGGAATTTAATGAGAGATAAAGGAGTATCACATCATTCAAACATAAATAGGACTGTATTAGGGATATGAAAAACCATACCCCAACATTAATAATTGAAATTAATAGGGAAAAACAACTTAAAAAAATTGGACAAAAAGAGAAAGGAAGAAAAAACCCTTACTTGGATGTGTGCTCCCAAAAGCTAGAAAGAGGCTTGTGAGAGGCTTCTTGGGAGCTTGGGGCACCTTGGGAGGATTCTAGAGAGAGTATGGGAGAGTTTGGAAGAACTCCAATGGCTTTTAGTGAGGAGGATGTGGGAGTTTGGGTGGGTTTATATAGGAAATGTGAGGGAATTCGTTATTATTTAGGTTTGGGTCCCCTTACATTAAATTAATCCAAACCACAAACCATCCCATGGTTTTTCCCATGGTTTTTGTCAAAGGGAATAGGAAAACAATATTTTATAAGGCCAAAGTCTGAAATTCTTAAAATAATAAGGTTGTTTATGTGGAGGTGAGTCACACACCCATGGAAATTAATTTAAAAAGAGAAGGTGTTTAATAAGTCTTAAGGGGTCCATTAATGCTTTGAAAAGTAAAACAGACACAAAATCATATTATTTTAATGTTAAAACATATATTATACGAACATCAAGAATATAGTATTTTATTACATCACTATTGGGTCATCATGATGTCATAAAACCCATTATATATTTAAAACGGTATTTAATTTTTACCCAAAAATTTGACTATCTCAGAAAATTATGAAAAATTCACCGTTGGATAATTTCGATGTCCTGATTCCAGAAATAACATTTATTTTATCTAAATAATTTTCTAAATATGTTAATTTTCACTTATAAAATAAAAACCGACATTTATCGAATATTCACTGGTTTTGACAGGAATGGCTTTCAAACCTTAATAAAAATTATAATTGCATTCATAAAATTATAAGATTATTTATATTTAATAAAAATTAATTTAAAAATAAAAATAATATTTTATTAAAATATTATTTAATCAAAAATCCCTTAATTTAATATAATAAAATTCTTAATTAAATAATAACTAAAAACACTATTTATACTCTAAAAACTATTTACAATGTATCAATAATGACAAGAAAGTATATTCATTTTTATATAAAAAAAATGTACGTGAACATAGTACTACTTATTTGTTACATAGCCCCTTAAAACAGCCTCATAAGATATAAGGGTAAGTTGTGCGATCGTGACAGAATCTTGGGGTGGCTCGGATAACATCGCTCGAGTGGTAATCTCTATCAACTTCCATTTTTTCCATAAACGGTCCTGTTTGAGCTTGACATGATGAAGCTCATCTTGGGCTTGGTCAAGAGAGAAGCCCAAGGATTCCACCTCTTTTCCGAGCTCTGACAAATGGGCTTCGTATGGGGAAATTCTACTGGATGAGGCCATCGCTTATTTTGTCTGAGTAAATTGGATTTGTTAAAGTCCTATATTTATCCTAATCATGTGATCATTGTTCAACGGCTATATTAGAAACGGTAAAAATTCTTATCATAAAACTAAAGAAGTTGACATTTTATATAAACATAAAGAGACATTTAATTAGATCAATTGGGATTTCCATTAATGAAACATTGGGTCGTTACACTCATTGCTCATATTATTTGATTCCATTGTGATTCATATCTTATGAAATTCAAGGATTTATGTATTGATTTAAAATTATGATCTATGATATACAGGGTATGATTCTCAACTATCGAGGGCATATTCTCATACAATTATCCTCACTTTATGTTTAGGTAATGATCAATATATCCCTTGTTTACCCTTACGGAGAATATGAGCTCACTTTTTCTTATTATTATGTTCCCCAGGTTATAAGGAAATTTTTTAAGTAATGAATTCCCAAGAAAAGTATTATATGGGAATATATTTATGGAATTTGTTAAAAATCATCCATTAAATAAGAATATTTTGTATTTAGTCTTTAAATACACTAAACGTTTTTGGTTATAGTGAGGATCATAATATTATGAAATTAATATTCATCTATGAAGATTTAATATCTATTTATGAAGAGTAAGGGTTACTATACATTGGATGTAGTAGTCTAGGAGACATTTATGTAGTTATTTTTGTTGATTTCCATTAAATGATGCAAAATATCCATTACGTAGTTATATCTATCAGAACCATGATGGTGACACTTCAAAAGAACCACCCACTTATTTATGAAATACTATTTCAAAATTCTAATTTCCTTTAACTTTTGATAAAAGGTATGTCGATTAGAGATCCAATAAGTAATATGATGGAATTTTGTATGGGATGTGAATAAATAGTGGAGATACCACTAGACTTGGTGCATCTTGTTTTCAATCATATCAAGTTTCACATAACCTAGTACACTTTATATCAGGCCCTATATGTTACAAACCTCAACATAAACCTTTAATAAACAATAATTCTATGACTAAGGATTGATCCCTTTTTATATATTTTCAAAATGCTATAAAAATTAATTTTAAATTATCACTATAATAATTCTATTATTCAATAAAATTCGGTTATATTAAATTTTATTACTTTGACAATTTCATGGTGGTTGTATGGTTGTTTAATATAATGTATTAATTGTTTATAAATTTATTTTATTGATTATATAAAGTCAATAACCAAATAATTAATAATTTAATTAATATATTCACATGGTTTTCTCATTTCACTATTATAAAGTTATTGTTTAATATAAATTTCTTGAAAAATTATTTTCTAAAATTAGGAAAAGGGGACGAAGAAAATAAAAAGATAGAATTTGATTTATAAAAATATATTATTCACATTCTTCAATATTATGATATCAATAATATTGTAATTTTTTGTTTAAAATTTAAGGTATTTTTATAGTTTTAAAAGGGAATATTATTTGTTATAATAGAGTTGATGAAAAATATCCCATTTTATCCTTATTTTTTATGATAATAAAATCCTTATTTGTTTACTAATGAGTTTTTTGGGTTTATTAAAATTGGTCTAAAAAGTATTATAAGATCCCATAAGTGTTTTTATGTTTGATTATTTATCTGTCTAGAGTAAAAAATTTCACAATCCTTGAATGATAGATATAGATGATTGAATGGATCAAACGGAATGGAGCAATGACACACACACACATATTCTATAATGACTCATATGTATAAGCGATTAACACATTAAAAGACTAAAAATGAATCATACAATGATATTAATGACACCTACATATACCCAAAAACACACTTATTTAGAATTTCATGCCTCTTAATATGAAATCTAAAATGATTCACATGAAAGGGATAATTAATTAAATAAATAAAAATAAGAATTAAAAAAATTTAATGACTTATGATCTCAATAATGTCATACAAGAATCCTAAAGTCTTATGGTTTGATGTCTTTTGAATGTTTAAACACATTAAATAATATTTTTAAATCAATTTATAGATGTTTTCTGACTTTCAATATTTAAAATATCTCTATTTTTGAGGAGTCTATGATTAAAGAGATTATATTAAGAGTCATTGTGCTATATTAACATAATATTCAAAAGCCTCATACTTTTTTAAATAAATAAATTGATTCAGAGTTGACAAAAAGATCTAATGGATTAATTTGTACCAATCCAAAAGAAAAATAATAAGGTAACTTTGAATTCATTATTTCTCTTAATATAATATATTTATTCTGGATTAAAATCTAAAAACATTATCCCATAAGGGAAAATAATAAAACCTATAGTTTAATGAAAGGGAATAAGAATATATTGTTCCTGATTTTGAAGAAAAATACATTCTCTCAAAATGATATACACTCTAATAACATACAAGATAACTTTCAATATTAACACTGTAGAAAAATCAATATCATCTCGAATGAAAAAAAAGGATGTTACTACCACCATTTTCATTCAAAGATGCATGTACAATAAATAATGTTTATTGGGAGATTCTTCAATGTCTACTCATTCTCTAGGGATGATGGATCATTTATAGTTTCTATTTGCAACTATGTGTTAAAATGGAAAATCTTTTATACATATTTATATTTTTATTATAAGTGAATAATCATGACAATGAGAGTTATTGATGATTTTAGATATATCTTATAAAGGGGAGAGTCTAGGAAAAGATCATGGATACTTTTTTACCAAGGTATAAATACTTTCACTCATTTGTAAAGTTTATTGGTAAAAAATTGGTTAATTAAAAATCACTAAACAACCATTGAGTATTGGTAGAGTTTATTTGGGATAGTTACTATTTCATTAATACAATATAAAAATATTTTTTTCCTGGTCTTTATTACTGATTTATTTCGAAATCATATTTTATAAGACTTTAGGATAGGTTCAAATAAAATTTAAAGAGGGCTAAACTTTTTTAGGGAAAATTACTACATATCAAATCATCCATTGAGATATTGTTCCACACAACTATGAAAACAAATTTCCCTAATGAGTATTTCGTGTAAATTTGAAAATCTAGGCACCATTAGATTCTCATAAATCATTCACTCCCATACCATCAATATCGATGGACTTGATGAATTCTTTCCACTAAACTATATTCATTTTTCCACAATAGATATATCTATTATATAAATGTTTTTTTATAAGAGTGTAAGTAAGTAATAAGGATATTGGTACATATTTAAACAATTAATTAAAAAATAGAAATGGTGGTCACCATTTAGTTTACAAGGAATTCTATCCCAATATGGGATATGTATTTCTGCTTTGATATGACTGGTTGAGCATAAATTTTAGCTAAAATACCTTCATGACATAATTCTTGTTCTTTACCCCAAAAGTGAGTAATTTTTAAGTAATTTAAATGATGTCACTTTTAAAAGAACCATGTATCCTGATAATTCTATTTTTTCTAGTGATACATATTTCACCCCCAAATATAATTAATGAATTATTTTATCGAATACAATTTCCCAATACCTATTTTTGATGATTAAAAAACCCTTATAATATTCTAAAATCTGATCAATATACTCCCCAATCAAAATCAAGTAATCAAAATAGACCCAATGTGAGGGAGACAAGAAATTTCTTAAAACATTTATTTTGTTAAAAAAATAAAATTTTAAAAAGTCTAGAATCAATAAAATTAAACATCTTTTTGAATGTGTAAAGAGAATCCATTGTAGGGGATCCCATTGCATTTCCCCTATATTTCTACTGATAAAGATATTGGTGGATCCATTAAAAATGACTCATATTTTAACACTATTAAGAATTATAATATATTTCGTGATAATGTTATTTGAGAAGTCATATGTTTGTAGGAAAACAATGATGATGCCTCATTTTATCATTCCAAAATCTATGATTATGTTTACAATTTACATAATGTTTTCTTTTATATCCTTATTTTTGAGTGAATTAACACATTCAGTTATTGTTTTGATTAATGATTTTATGTTTTTTCTAGTGAAAAACCCAAACCAATTAGAAATAATAAAATAGAAATAATATTTTCAATTCTCATTATTATAATTTATTTAATGATTTATCGAATAGTATTTTTATGAAAATTATTCTAAATTCAATAACATCAAGTCTATTATATGTTTTCAGAAGAATATAAATGAAATTCATGTTTTTATGATAGGTAAAAAATCAGAGACAGAAAATCATTGATAATAATAATTGATATATTTGGGGGGATTAGGGGTAAATATATCATAAATAATCCACACATGAACACACAAGCTCAAACATGAGAACTCCAAAAATCATACCAGTGATATAACCAATTTCTTTGACCTCATTGGTGATGATGAATACAACATCAATAATAAGATAATATAAAATAATAGTAAAAATTATTTAATGTGAAATAATAAAAATAAATATAAAAATAAATTATTTCCATGTCCTTTAATAATCGAATTTATAAAAATAATTTATCTTCAAATTTGATTCCTTTCAAAAAAATATGTACTCCCATGAATCACAATAAACAATATTAAAATTAGTCTTATTACACAAGGAAAAGTTATTAATGTTATATTCAATTACCATACCAATGAATCAATACTATAAGTTATTTGTGAATTTTAAATATATACTTCTTGAAATTAAAAAACTACATTAGTATTTTGATCATGAAATTTGGTTCAACTAATCTATATGGCCATGGGATGCATGGTAGTAATTATTTTATGTAAATGAAGACAAAACCTAAAGGTAAAATCATTAAATATGAGCCCAAATATGAATACTAGTGTCTTCTTCATAATATCAACCCTAAAAACTAGGTTTATTTATCTAAAAGATAATAATGAAATCAATCCTATCGAGATACTCAATAGAAAAAACAAACTCAAATAGAGAAAGAATATTAATATATAAGGGGTATATAATGAGTTATTCTAATACCTAATTAAATAAATATTAAAATTTCCCATAAAAGTGACTTAAGAAGCTAATACTCTATAAAAGTTCAGTGAAAGTAGTCCATAAAAGAATATTTATTTTATGATGTAATGGGTCATCACCTTTATATATATCCCTTGAAGTTAGAGTATCACATAATAACCATAAAAAGAATTAATATAGAAAAATAATAATATATATATATATAAATATTTATTTATATGAATGAAGATAATGTGAAAATAAACACAAATAAAATGATGAGATAATTTCTATTCATGTGAAATAAATAACTCATTATCTTTCAAACAACTTTCTCTATTAATAAATCTATCCCATATTTATATATAATTTATCATAAAAATATAAAAGATATAATTAGTGATGTATATAGATATTAGATTATCCTAAAGATATGTATTCATGGATATTAAGGTATATTATATACTTTAAATAAGAGGGAAGCTTAGTGGGTCAAAATAAATACATAAAAAAAAAATAAAAAACATCGATCATTTTAATAAATCCTTTGAAATGACAACAAATATTATTTAAAATAAGGAATTCCATAAAATTTAAATTATTTCATGAAATTATCTCAAGAAAAAGAGAATCAGAGTGTGATGTTAAAGGTTTTAGATTCCTCTTGAGTGTGATAATATGATATTGTACAAAACTGATAAGAATGAGAGAAAAGAAATTTTTTGAAATTTTTTCAGAAGAATGAAATAATTTGAGAAATTATCTACAATATGGGTTTAAATGATTAAATAAAATCAAATAAATAATAATAATATCATTCCATAACTATGAACAAGAGTGTAATTTTATTGGTTGTCTTACTATAAAAATAAAATTATTTCATATAGGGGATAAAAATGAATGTCAGGATATAATTTTTTGGTTTTTTATTTTAAATATTATTTTGAAAATATAAATAAAATGATAAAATAAATTCTATAGCATTATTTTAAAGTAAAAAATGATATCAAATTTGTTTATATATTTCACGAAACGATAAAAATTATATATTTATTTAAACCTTGTAGTGACATCATATACCAACATCACATTATAAATTTAAAAAATATAAGAAGAGAATAATGTGGGTTATAAAGGGATATATAAGAAACAAATCCCCTATAATATTGAGGGAAAATAGAAGAAATACATAAATTAACATTTATTTCCAAAAAAATTAAAAACAAAAGTAATGGGAATGAACTTCTGAAGTTTTTCCTTCCTTTAAGTGATAAATTTATAGTCTTCATATAGAAAAATGTAAATAATTATTATTTATGGGATATTTGATTAATATTTTGATATTTTTTTCCTTTAATATTGAAATTTATTCTATATAAAAATATCATTTCTTGATTTTAAGTTTGATCATTTTTATATAAGGAACCACTTATAGGGAATTTGGAATGTCTCGTTCCAAATGATTTGACACATCTTTTAAAGGAGTTTGATCTTCATAAATAGTTTGTTTGAGAAATTAATCATCATTACTATCACTATTATTTTGTAATGTAATGCAGATAATCCATTAGTGAGGTACATCTTGTTGTTTTATATTAATATAAACAAAGGACTTGATTGTAGACTATAAATTTTCTAGCTATAGGGAGGTAACCTTTCCATGAAAAAAACAGAAGCCTTCAGTATGATAATTTCTAGCTACTAGTGTGGTCACCTCCATGTCACCCTAAAAATAGTATTGTTTGAATATTATTTTTCTAACTAATAATTCAATTACCCCTTGTGATAATGTATGATACTTAAATATAGGAAGGATTATCCCTAGAAAGTAAGTTTACTGAAAAAGGTTATTCTTATTCAATTTATGACAATGGAATGTGTTTACCTCTACATAAGGTGATAAATCTATGAAAAGAATAATAATATTTAATATTGGTATTACCCTCACTGGTGAATTCTCTGAAAACCAAGACAACTAACCCCCCTAACATGAAATATGATACTCATATTTAACCTGATCACATTATTACATGAACCATTTGTGTTCAATTAGAAACCATGGTTTTGAGGCAATTAATATAACTAGAGAAATATCTCATATTACATGATTGAAATAATTATCACTCATAAATTTCTAAAATATAGACATGATCATTGAGAATACATAGATAACTCAATTTTGATGTTAAAAGTGGGGATTCTCTCATCGACATGTCTAACTATATTACAACCTTCCCATATTTCCCAATAAACTAAAGTAAGTATAATGTTATTTATGTGAACCTCATATGATGTAATATAAATGTTATAAAATAAATACATAAGTATGATTTTAGATAAATAGAGGTTAAGTTTGATATACACTTTTATAGCTTACAGTTTCAAGATAAAAATCTTTGATTCGCCTTTAAAAAAAATATGACTCTATATTTAAGAATTATGGGAGAAACGTAAATTAAACATGGAAATAGAGTGATACCCCTTATAAAGACCACATTAATTGTATGAATGATAGTTTTTCGATATGATTTGGGTAATAATCTTATATTTGAGGGTGTTTTTCATCCCCAAAGAAAACTAACCAATTTATTAACTCCCTACTAGACCAGTGTGATTTTTCAGTATCTATTTTTGATAAACATACCAATATATATGGTGGAAATCATACACATACACCACTTTGTTTATTATAATTGTTTGTATCATGACCCAAAACCCTTTTTAATGTGACCTGATTAGGTCTACATGTCTGATGGTTCACACATGCTACCCAAAAAGTTGTTAATATGCAATTGTTATCTCCATTAATGTTAAGAAAATATCTCCATTAATGTTGAGAGAAAAATTCCCCTCAATATTTTTTTCATTTTATACCTTTCTGTATTTCTATAAAAACTAAAAATCATTATGACTAATCAACATTACCAGTGCTTTTGGGTTTTTCTAATTTGGTTTTTTCATGAAAAATTATGGTGTTTCCATTTTTCTTTGTTTTTAATGAGTTTTGATTCATATATTTGTAAAACAAATTGTATGAAAATGAGGTTTTATCAACCCTATATCTGATCAATTTTTCATGATCTAAATAACCTAAAATATTTAATATTCCATTGTGATTTTTTCACTTTCCCGTGATAGAGTCCATGAAGTTTTATATTCCAATTTTAGACCAGAACATGAAATTTTCATTATATAAGGTTAAAAAATAGTATTTCTCACATAGATGGATATGGATGATACATTTTTTGGATTTCAAAGTATATATAAATCAATTACTATAGAGGAAAACAATTCATTTATTGTAAGGCTCTCTCAAAAATCAAATGATGTTTCTTAAATTAGATTTTATAGGATGTTTTGAAAGAGAAAAATATAGTATAATTATGAATGATGAAGAAGAAGCTTCATATAAATAATTATTTTACCATCATGTTACTTCTAGAGTAATGGATATAATCCAATCTCATTTTGTATAGTATATGTATTATAGATTATATCTTATCTTTTCGATAAATAGTTTATGATATGGAAAATATAGAATTTATATATAAAGATGAACAAGATATGGATTTAATTTTTTTATAATTTGTACCTCTAACATATGTCACCCTTAAAGATACAATTATCTATAATAATTATTCAATTATTATTAATTGTTTTTTATTATTTTTTTAATGATAAAATAAATATCTTTCATTTGGTTCTAAATCCCAGGAAGAGGGTCTAACTGTCAGTCGAAGAACAATTAGAATTAATTTTTTAATGAATGTAAAAAGTGAAGTTTGAGATATATGAATAAATATTAAACCTATAATTACTATTAGAAGAAGGGTAATAATAAATAATATTTTTTCAAGCTATAAAATAATAATAAGAATAAGATAACTATTACTCAGAAATAGAAGAAAGAGTAGAATTTTGTTGAGGATAGTTTAGTAAAGAATATTAATAGTGATCATGAACACCTTGTTTTTATGATAGTGTGTAAAAATTGATTGATGAATAAATTATATATTTAATATGGATGTTTAATATCTTTCCCAATCAGGAATTGTTTCCTAAATATGAACTTATTAAATAAGGTTTTTTGTTGATGATAAATAATGCATCTTATAAGATTTCAAAAATATGAATAATAAAATATTAGATGTTTAATAGTGTTGTGAGTACTCTTACCAATAAGAATAATTTTAATTATCTAAAAATATATTAAATTTATATGAGCACTCTTGAAAAAAAATTATATAAGTACAATGGTGAATGTGTAATTTTAATGGATTGTGAATGATATATTATTGTGATGATAGAGAAGAATCAATTTATCATGTTGTAAATTATTTATGGTTTAACTATCAATAGTGATGTAGATAATTATACTCATTCATCTAATAATGATATTTCTTAATTTTGGAGTATGTGACATTGGCATATGAGTCAAAATATAATGATTAAATTTAAAAAGAAAGGTATTTATTATGGTTAAAGATTCAAAAAGTTAGAATTTAGTAAGAACTATATTTTTGGGAAGAGAAAAGGAGTTTAATCAGAAACAGCACTCCCAATTAAAAGGGTACACTCAATAATATTCATTATGATATTTTATATCTACCTAGAGTCCCTCATAAATTTGGTTTGAGTAATATGTTAACCATTATTGATGATTTTTCTAGGATGTTTTGTGTCTTCTTCATTAAAAATAAAAATCCATTATTTGAAACTTTTAGGTAGTGAAATATTATGATTGAAAAGAAAAAAATTTAAAAATAAAATATTCTTCTCAAAAATTATGGACATTAATTTTGTTCTAAAGAATTTAATTTATTTTTAATTGGATAAGGACTTTTGAGACATTTGGAAGTTCTTATCAATCTATAGAAAAATGATGTGGTAGAATGTATCAACAAGACATTGATAGAGAAAGTGTGATGTGTGATCTCTAACTATCATTTACCAAAATAAAGAATCTAATGATGTTGTGTCTTACCCTGATTTGAAAATACTTGGATGTCCTTCTTATGATCATGTATATAATAGAAAATTAAAACACAGATCCAAAAAAGTGTACCTTTCTTGGTTATAATTCAAGGGTTAAAGGATATAAGTTTTAGTTTATTGAAAGTGGAAAAGTTATTATTATCAGGAATGTAATATTTTATTAGAATATTATTCCATGGTCCTTAAGTTATAATGATTTTAGACAGCTAAAATGTATCCCTCATTTTAATATTGGGATTCAGTTAGACTCTACACTTAATTCTTTATATCATGATGAAACTGATACTTCAGGAGTTATTTCTCATTCTCCACCAACATTACAATATTCTATTATAAAATATAGACCTAAAAATTATTATACCTCCATGAAATTATATTGATGTTGAATTGGTATCTCATGTACAAAATATGGTTAAAATTATTGATTCAAATGGATTACATTTAAATAATTTTATTTATTTATTTGTAATGATTTATGTATACAGATATTGGCTATGTAAGAAGAGATATAGCCTCATAAACAAATTACATGAGAGTCGATAAAGTTACCTAAGGGTAAGAAAGTTATGTGTTGCAAATGGGTGTTCATTAATTAAGAAGTAATTACACAAGTTAAGGGAGGAAGATATAAAACACAGTTAGTTACTTATGTATATATTTTGGTTCTTGGAGTTTAATTCATAATTTTTTTTCTATGTGGTTCTAAATAATAAATACCATCCAATTATATAGTGTATTATGGATTTGCAGATCCCGATTTAGAGAATTTAGATATTAAGACAACATTTAATAATGGAGAGCTTGATAAATATATCTATATACAGAAGCTAGATGATTTTATTATTTTACTTATGGAAGATTATGTTGGTTATTTTAATAAATTCCTTTAAGGATTAAAAAAATAACATAATTAGTGGTATAAGAGGTTTGAATATTTTATGCCCTCTAATGGTTTTGGAAGGTTCTGTTATGGTAATTTCATTTAAATTATTAAATAATGTGATGGATCACTAGTTTATCTACTACTCTATGTTGATAACATGTTTTTTATATAAAAGAATAAGAAAGGTATTACATGGGATAAATGTATATTGAATTTATATTTTCAAAATTAAAAAATTCGAAGTAGTAATGAAAATCCATTGCTTAGACCCATATGGAGAAAAATTTATAGGAATCTTATATTAGAGTTAGAAATGATACATTGAGAAAGTTATTTATGGGTGTCATATAAATAATTCCAATCCTATAATAACTCCATTATTTTCTCAATTCAATATTTTATGTTTTTTATATACAATTTCAGAAAATGAGGTTAAATATATTTCTTGAGATCTATATTCTAGTTTTCTAGGGTCCTTGATGTATTAAAAAATTTTCACCCATAAATATTTTTCCCATGAAACTAGTGAAGTTATATTGTTCTTGGATAATCTTGGTAAAGAATTTTAAAGAAATCCTTGTTTATAATCATATATCGACATTATACTAATAATTTTTTCCTTTATTTTAGGAGATTACATGGTTGTGATATTGGATATGTGGACTCTAATTTTTAAGGATATGTTGACAAGTGAAAATCTTTTATAGGTTATTTATTCACTATTAGAGGGTTTTCTATTAATTGGAATAAAAAATTAAAAAATAATATTTCTTTTACACCACTAATTTCAAGTATATGCCTATTATAGAGGCAATTAAAGAAGAAATTTGTCTAAGGGGAATGATTGGTGAACTCAGTACATACCTTCACATTTAATACCATTATTGTGATCATTATACTCACAAAGGATCATATTCCTAAGTATATAAGGCACATTGATGTGAAATATCATTCTTTGAGAGGTAATGCTTCTCATGTTTATATTGTTGTGATCAAGGCTATTACTCATGACAATCATACATATATAATGACCAAGGATCTTCTAATTTCAATGTTTGAGTAATTTTGGGACATGGTTAGACTCTCATGTTGATTTTCCCTAATGGAATTCATTTGAAGATGTGTATTTTTATTTTGGTTATTGGAGGTCTTTCTATTCATATAGTTGATTTAGGTTAACATATTGTGACCTGAATGCTTTTTTTAAAATGACCTAAAAATTTATATATCTATGATTATTTACACATTTTACCAAAAATTTAGTGAACATTCCATTATTATATATATTATTTTCAATAAAAAATATCAATTCCTATTGATATAAAACATCCCCGATATTAATTTTTTTATACCTATGAGGTAATCTCTGGAAAATCAATCTCATAATAAAAAACCTTCAAAAATATTACCATGGGTTTTCCTGTTTTTTTTATAAAAAGTTAGTTTGTTGTTATATTGTTTTCATTATTTTTTTGGGCACATTCATTTAATAATTCATGTGATAATAATAGTATCAAAATCCACTTTATTCTTTGTATCCAATACAACTTTAATGAACGTGGGGTAGAGAGATTATAATTTAATGATTAAGGTTGGTGTGTGGTATACATATAAATCGATTCATTTTCCAACCATGTTGTCTTTATAAAATAGTATGTCACCTCTCCTAAAAACTATGATGATGTGATCAAGAAAAGTGGTAATGATCCCTCCAATGTTCCTCTAAGAATGAGATTTCATGACTCACCTTATGGTTTGTATCAAAGAAAACTTATATTTAATTCTGACACAACCTATTTCACTTAGACATACATACTATAATATTTTATGATATTTTCATCTTAAACCCCTACATGATGTCTTCTTTCCTATACATATTGATACCACCTTATCAAAAGTCCTAACCAATATCTCCCAACTGGACTAGAAACAACACCACCCCTTTTACTAATCTAATGAAAATTGAGAATGATCATTTCAATTATTATAAGAAATTTTTTGGTACTATAATAACTAAAATTTCTTAAGTTGGTGTATAAGTAAGAGTTTTTTGATAAGTACCATCTACTCCCCAGTGGAAGGGAAAAGATTTTTCAGTTTTGACTTTTTATTCTTGATATTATTACATAGATAATGATTTAATTACTTAAGGAATGTAAAACATGATTTATATATCATAAAAATTTAGTATATAAATATATCTAATAGTTAGATAAATGAAATGGAATACACCATTCACGGAGACGGTAGGTCGTACGTACGCATGAACATTGTTTCCATTTCTTTATTGAATTGAATGGAAGAAAGTAAATGAGATATATATATATATATACAGAAATAAATTATAATTTTTATGAAATATATTTTTTTCTTATTTATTATATATACTTTATTATCATTCTTTAATGGTTAACTTGGAAAATGAATCTCACCGTTTCGTGGAGACGGTACGCTATACGTACGCATGAGTGATGATATCGTTCACTTAATGATTAAATGGTATAGAGTTGGATGGTATATTAATTATAAAGAATAATTATCATGTTATATTCATTATTTAAATACATTATACTCATCATTATACCTATTCAAATTAAGTATTGTTGAATAAAAAATTACACCACGGTGTGGAGATGGTGAATTGTACGTACACACGCATGGTGATTTTGTTATTAATAGTATGGATAAAAGTAGGTATAAGGTTGTACCATAATTATAACAACATATCATAATTTATAATATAATGTATTTATTAATTTAGTATGGGAACAACATTAAATGAGGATGTAGAAGAATAAAATAATTTTGAAAGAGGTGATAAAAAAATTACCTCTTTTTTTAGTATCATCTTTTGATTTACACAAAAGGTATCCCTAAGATGGAATTAATCCCAAAGTTTGGCCTCTAGTATGAATTGAGGGAAGATGGTAGGAGATTTTGGATGGGTTTTTCTGAGCCAAAGGACTTTGTAGGTGTGAATAAAAGATAATGAGAGGTTTCCTTTTTATAGGAGAGGTGAGGGACACTTTAGGAATGTCTTTAAATATTAATCTATTATAAATTTATTTTAGGTTTCTAATAGTCCCCAACTCATTTATTTCGAATATAATATAATTATTAGTCTAAATAATCTCTAAATATAGGTTTTAAACAAGTAATTTCACAAAAATAACATTATATTTTATCTTTAACCATTAGTTAAAATCATTTTTTCTTACCATTTCTTCTTGTATTTTCATAATATATAGTTACTATATTGACAATAAAATTACAATTGGACACAAAGTTGATCATTAATGACATTATTAGAATTATATAATCCATTTTTCCTAATATTATATTTTTAGTACTTTTATATCATTTAATATAATATAATATATTTTAAAAACTCATTTATGTCAATTTTGACACTATTTAGTAATTTATTTTTGATAAAGTAATAACAAATCGATTACTTTGAACCAAAAAAATTAACTCATCCTTAAAAGATCAATGTAATCCAAAAATTTCGTGGATGGAATCAAAATGTTCTAATTACATTTATTTTAATATTTATAATATCATTTATATGAATATTTCATTAATAAGGCAATCACTACATCGTGATTGTGTCATAAATAAATAAATTAATTTAATGTCTAGAAATTACAAATAAAATACCATGCCTTATTAAATTTTTTTATCTATATAATTAGTCTTAAATTTCTAAGATATCATTTATATAATTTAAAATAAAATAGTTTTAGTAAAAAGATACATGTTTATGTTATATTTCCTTTTAGTTTAAATTAATTATTATAAAAAGTCATTATCACACCCATGTGGATCCATAGGGTCCTAAAATATACCCAAGGATTCTCATGGTCTTACATATATCATAAAATATTATTAGGACACATTTAGGGCAGTTTTATATTATTAAAATATTATATGATACCCTTATTCTCTTGATTTTCCCTTTAACCATGGTAAATAAAAGTAATTACTGAAGCTATTATTCTTTCTATCAAAACATAAAAGGTTACTATTTAAATAATTTGAAACATATCATTCCAAAAATAGAAACCATTTTTCTAAATTTAATACATAAAATTGGAAGTAATTAATTTAAAATAAATTCTCTTTGTCAAAACCAGAAAGTGTGTTTTTAAGAAGTAAAAACTATCAAAAGATTGACATGTGTTTATATCAAATTAAATTGTGAAATTAAATCCAATGAACAATATTGAATTAAATGATAAAAAAATAATCCAATTTCACTTTAAAACCAATTAAAAATATATTCTAACTATATAAATATATTAGACGAGATGAATGTTTTGAGTTTAAATGATGTATTTTTCACTATTCATTAAAATTTGAGTTTTATCGGTAAAATTCCAAAAATTATACCATAGAAAATATTTATTTACTGATTCCAAATAATAATTTTATTTTTCAAATCGAATATATAAAAGTATTAAAAACTATATTAAAAATTGGTGTGCCATCAAAAGGCTACAAAACTACATTTTTAAAAAAAGTACTCATTTTATCTAAAAAATTGAATTTGTTCTTAAATATTGTCTCAAAAATACATAAGATGAATGTTAATGTTATATAAAATTAAAAATTTGGTTAATAATATTCATAACATTTAGTTTATATCCCTTTAAATAATAATATGTTAATAATATATCGTTGTTTTGTGAAAATCGGTATTGTCTACAATGAAAGCTATTGAGAAAGGTCACTCTTGCAGGAAACGCAAGCCAAGTTAGTTTTTCATGTAATTCACGATTCCTTTGGTGTTTTGCATTACATAATACAAACATATTTCTGTTATATACATTATAAAATCTATAATCAACATTGTGTGTATTTTACGCCCACTCGGTATTGTGTGTAACATACAAGAAGTCGGTTTAGTGTGAAAGGAATGTTTGACTTAGTGAATTTCATGATTTAAATTGGAATTTTAATTTATTTGAAAAAAAATTGTTCTATAAAAACTCATTGTTTTACAACATACCCCTTAAAAATTAATTTCACCCTCAAAATTCTTAAAGGTTATAAAGGATTTACTACTTGAATGTTTCTTTCAAGGACACCCACATCGTACAAAGGAAAACTAAAACTTTATTTTAAAAATAATTTTAGAAACACAACAGTTACCCCAGTGTACCTCATCACTAGGTTTCCACATAAAATAACATTTTTGTGAAGTGAATACATGGATATGAAATGAAAATATAACCCTTATGTTCTAATGGATAGTGATAGAGAATAAGGTTTGATGAAGGCTAACAACCAGAAATCCATAAATATGTGATGATTTAAGGGTCCATCTGATTCATCAGATATGAAGATACTAAGATAACATTTTTAGTATTCAAGATCCATTCTATATAGTTGAAGAGTTTTTCATGAGAATAAATACTTTATTTTGGTGAAATATCACTATTGTTCGTGCCATGAAAATTTTCAACTCCATCTCTTATTTAAATAAATAAAGTTGAATTTTTAATTCTAAAAGTGTAAGTAGATCATGGGAGATAATGATAGGTCATTCTATCTTTTTCAACAAAATGGTTAGCATAGGTAATCAAATATGCATAAGTCCACCTATAGTGAAATAATACATTAATCTAACAAAATTCAACCAGAATAGAACATATACTATCCATAAATTGATAACATTACAAACCATCCAAAAAAACTGAAAATATAATACATTAGAAAAAGGTTAACTAAATAGACATAAAATTTATCTCCCATATATCATATAGTAGTTCTTGGTTTTCATATTCCAAACATTGTAATACGTTAATCATGTATTCTCTTGAAACATGATAATAAAATGAATTACCAAAGTACCTTAGTGAAAACGTGTATTCTATCAAAATTAACTCTTTCCACACACTAAAAATACAAAAAATTATATACACTCAAACAATGATATCAAATTTTCCTTATATCATTAACGAGGCCATTAATACTATCAAATATATCATTATCTCCTTATCCATTCATTATGCACTAATCATGTGCTTTCCAAAAATATTTCAATCACTTATCGTGGTTACCTATACAATATACTTATTTAAAACCACAATGAATGAATACATAGACATTACAATTTTTCATAGTACTACAAAAGTGATTCTACAAAACCATTTTATAATCCCATTACATAAAAAAAAATTATTCCACTGTGTCTTTATCACACACAACATATCCAATAGTGATTGAATGTGATTTTCATTTTTCTTCAGCCTTAAGGGGTTTTTGAAGTCAATAATCATCCATAACCCTTGGATTAGGGCATTGTCTAGCATAATTCCCCATTTCCTTGCAATTTTAAACCTAATTTTTTGGACATGAACTCTTTGGTTCTTTCAATTTATTCCCATCAAATAGGAAATAAAATGCTTGATGGCCTTCTTTATAATACTTGAAAATTTTTATTAGTCCCTTTAAGACAATTTACACATTGATTCATTCCAAAAATTTAGCATAAAGCAAAGATAATCTTCTTTTCTCTATAATGTTTAATGTTTTATTTGAATTCTATCCTTCTTTTCTAATCCTAACCTTGAGATAGATGAGAAACTGTAATTTCCCTTTTTGGATGAAGAATTCGAGGAAGGTACATACTGAAAAATAAGTTATTCAAATCATCCTAATACATGGAGTTAATTTTATCTTGTTGCCTCATATTCTTGATAAAGTTCCGCTACATATTCACTTTACCTTCTAAGAAACAAGTTCCTAACCTAATCTTTCCACTTTGTAAACAACGGAGAATGAAAAATATATTTTCAATAGAATAACTCCAATTTTCAATAACTAGTGTATCAGTTGTTCTACTAAAATGATGTGGATGTTTCTATAAGAAAGATTCAAGAGAACATTGTTCCCACCTTTGGTCATTTGGAAGCCTAGCAGGATTTGTGGTCATATAAACAAGATTATATATTCAGGATCCCATAACATTTGTTTGTTTAGGAGGAAAATCATTTTATTTCCCATCACATCCAGCATTTATATGGTTCTTTAAGGTTCTTTCCATTTTCTAAAACCCAAAAATAATAGTGTGAGAGAAAAAAAAATAGTAGGAAAAAAACATAATCAAGGGAGACTACATTCAATATATAACATATTAGGTTTAATCCTAGGTTTTTCATGATAGTTACCATAATTCTAGTACTATAACCTATAGTTAGACTTACCTTTTGGTACATCTTTATACATACCTTAGAAAAATATATAGGGATCTCACTAAAGTTTTTACATACTAGTTTCCAAAGTTTAACTAAACCTTCTCTCTAATACCAACTCTAACGACCCATGATTGATGTATATGGATATTAAATTTATTTTATGTAATACTTAATAAATTACACAAATATAAACCCAAATATGGTATAAGTTTAGTGTCTTTGGAAACATGGATCATAATCTTCTAACATATTGAAAGATCTTCAATATCTCCCATAAAGATCATTCCCTTGGATTTCCTACCTGAAACCTTTCATCACATCTTGGGGAAAATAACACATAAAAGGTTTGAGATAAAATTCTCAATAATGGTAAAATGGAGAACATAAAACAAACCCTAAATAGAAAAATGTAAAAACATGAACCTAAATTTTAAATATCAAATTCTTGAGTCTTGAAATAAATCTTTAGTAGTACGTAAGAAACAGATCACAGAAGAACATTAACCATGATAAAATTGACTTGGAATAAAACATGTAATTATGGAAAATAATAACAACATAATATTATTTCCATATTATCCAAGTAATTTCTTCCAATAAGATTCTATTGCTGAACTAGGTTTACTTGTCGTTCTAGCTATGTATTACTGAACCTTATTTACATGTCATTCCAGCTTAGTATTACTAAACTTGATTTACTCTCTATTCTAGTAATTTCTATCTCATTAGATATAAATAATTACCTAATAAATTTTTTGGAGATATTGGTCCCACACATCTCATTTAGAAATCATTATTACATATTCCACAAAAACATAAATCATTCATTATATCATAACCCAAGAAATAAAACAGGTTTCTTAAACATCATTCCATCATAACAAAATCCATATAAAATTTCATTCCATCATTAAAAAAATAAAATCGTGGTAATAATAGGGATATACATAAAACCGTATTTAAAAATCATCATCTTAGAAGGAAAATAATTTTGATAAAAAAACTAGAGCATAATTATTGAGGAAAATATCTTTTCTTCTTCAAAAAACATTTTCTTTTCTCAAAATGTCTAGAAATTTTAAAATAAAATAATTTAGTTGAAAATAAACTTGAAATATTTTGAAGGAATATTCATGTAAATAATTCATTAAGAAGATTTAAAACCCCAATCATGTCATATAAGTTAAAGAAAACTTTCTTCTTGTACACTTGTAGGAAAAGTCAAAAAGTACCTCGTATGGAAAATGAAAGAAAGCTTCCTTAAATATCGTTTAATAAAAAATTCAACAATGGGTAAAATTTACTTTAAAAAATAGTATAATAATAGAAATAATATTATATATTTTTGAAACATGCACATTAATTATAAATATAACCTATTAAATACTTATGAATAAACAATCTCAGATAATAATGATATTGCAAAATTATCTCATACCAGAGGTCTAATTTATTCAATATGTGTCTGAAAATCCTGTATAGTGGGATTAAACATATTATTAACTTGTAACAGAACCATAATAATATCTATGATATCATATATTATTCACCTATGACTTTATATTGCACGTTTATTTATCAATTCCATGTTAAAGCAACCTTTTGATTAATAATCTTTTTATTTATTGTATGTGTCATGACTGGTTATTCTTGACCTTATTACCTAGATAATGATATAATTACCACCAAAATGTGAAAAATTATTTATATATCATAAATATTTTATATATATGTATAATAGATAGATAAATGTAATGGAATACACCATTCATGGAGACGGTAGGTCATACCTACATATGAACGTTGTTTCCGTTTCCATATTGAATTGAATGAATGAAAGTAAATGATATATATATATATATATATATCCTATAGTATTATTATTTCATATATTTCAAGTATATTTATTAAATATATGTTACAATAATTCTTTAATGTTTAATGTGGAGAATGCATCAAATCGCGTTGTGGAGTTGGTAGGTCGTACGTACGCACGAGCAATGATATCATCCACTTTATGGTTAAATGGTATGGAATTGGATGGTATAATAATTAAACAAAATAATTATCATGTTATATTCGTTATTTAAATCCATTATAATCATCATTAAACCGATCCAAATTAATTATTTTTGAATAACAAATTACACCATGTCATGGAGACGGTAAGCCGTACATATTCACGCATGGTGATATTGTTTTTCCTAGGATGGATAAAAAGAGGTAAAAGGTTGTCCCAAAATTTTAATAATATCTTAGAAAGTATAATATAATTTACTTATGAATTTATTATTGTAAAAAACATAAGAAGAGGTAGTAAAATAAGAAAATAATTTTTAAAGAGGTGATAAAGTAATTACCTATTTTTCGATTATCTCCTTTTGATTTGCACAAATTGTCTCCCTATGATGGATTTATTCCCAAAGTATGGAATTTATGATGAAGTGAGGTATGTTGGGAGGATATTTGGTTAGGGTTTTTCTGAGCCAAATGGATGTGCGTGTGTGAATAAAATTGAAGGAGAAGTGCCATTTTTTATAAGAGAGGTGATAGGAACTTTAGGAAGCTCTTTAAATATTAATTAATTATAAATTGATTTTCAATTTCTAATAGTCCAAAATGAATTTATTTATAAGATAATATTATTATTAGTATAAATCCTTTCAACCTATATGTTTTAGAAAATAGGAGGTCACAAAATTAACTTTATCTTCTAGCTTTAACCCTTAGTTAAAGACATTAACTCTTGCAACGTCTTCTTGTATGATCATAATATATGGATAATATAGTTACAATAAAAATTCAAGTGAACCAAAATTGGATTATTAATAAAATTTTAACATTATATATGTTAGTTGGATGAATCTTATATTTTTATGACTGTTATATCATTTAATAAAATAGCATTTGTTTTAAAAACTCATTTATTTCAATATTGACACTATTTAGTAATTGATTTTTTTTTAAGTCATAAAAACTCTATTCCTTCAAACCATATGAATTAACCCATCCTTGACATGGAAATGTCATTCAAAAAATTCTTGTATGGCATAAAAATGTTAAAATTATATTTATTTTAACATTAATAAAATCATTTATTGGAATATTTCATTAATAAGGTAAAAACTACATCATCATTGTGTCATAAATAAATTTATTTATTTAATGTATAAAAATTATAAATAAAATACCATGATTTAGGAAGTATTTTTATATTTATAATTAATATTTATAGTCTAATAGATGTTTTATATAAACAAAAATAAAATTGTTTTAGTAAATAAATACATGTTTATGTTATATTTCCCTTTACATTAAATTAATTATTATAAAAGATCATTATCACACCCAAGTGGCTCTATGGGGTCCTAAAATCTGCCCCAAGGATACTCATTGTAATGAAACAATGTTTAATCAATGTAAATTACCTTCTTATAATAATGTCATGTAGTCAGATGAAATCAGAAAAAAATGGACAATGAAGTACTATGTGACCTTTAATCATAATATTGTCAATTTTGTGATTAGAATTTTGAAAATCTGACATACTTGGTTTCAATCAGTAAGATGTTTGGAGTCCTATAAGACAAATATAATTTTTTTCTAAATAGTAATTGACACGTACCAATAGTAGTGTTACCCTTTTAAATATTAATATTACCCTTATGAATAGTTAATCGTCCAAGAAAATAGAAACCTCACCCATAATGTATAAATAAAATTTAGGCATCTTATAAGTGATAATATGACCATTGTACAAGTATTGGTATTTTTTAAATCATAAATAATTCATTACAATTAATTAATTAATTTAAAATAAAATTAATTTTCCTCAAATTTGTTCAAAAAATAAAAATTTTATGTCTTCTGATTTTAAGATGACTTTATAAGACCTTATGTAATTTTTGAAAGCATTATTAAATCCATTATAGTTTTAAAATATGTATTTTTAAATTAAATTATGATTTTAATTAAAAATTAAATCAATCATACATAGAATATTATTTTTAAATAATGGATTTAGTTTTGGGATTCGATATGTCAAAAAATGGTCAGGGTGATTTTTTTGGATTTTTTTGAAAAACATGAATTTTTTGTGAATAGTGAAATACAATAATTTACCATATATATACATTATAAGCTAAATAGAATATTCATAGAATCATGTATGATTTAAGAAACATTATTGATAATTCAGATGCACTTATTAATGTTTTGGTCATAGAATCATCACTATTGCTTGTTTTATGGAAAAATAATAAACTGATGATTAAAATATTAATAATAACGTTCTCCCCTCCACTATAAAAACTACCCACACTCCCTTATTCTCTTATCTCCTATAAAGCCTTATAACTTCCCCAAAAATCTTGACTAATATCTCTCCCAATATCCTCTCCCACGTTTATCATCCCTTGGTCTCCTCAAAAGTCCAAATCTTCTCCCATTAAGAGGCACACAAGGAAGATTAAATCAATAGGTATATTACTCTTTTGTTTTATTTCATTTTCCTTTCATGTTCCTTTGTTCTCTTTAATTTCCTAACCTCTAGTCATCTATATGGTATGAAAACTCTAGTACCATACATGTACTTTATTTTCTATTCCAATGGGATAATTAATTGTCATATCTTCTTTACCCTCCTTTTATATAAAAAAAAGAAAACACCATCTGAGATGTGTTAATTAATCACATTCAAGGAGAAAGGGTTACAAATTTCTATTACCATATTATATTATAGTCATCAATACATTTTTAGGGTTAAAAAATACTACTAAATATTTATTTTATCATATGTGATGTTATAGATTCGTTTTTCACAAATGATGTGAAATAATAATACAAAACAAGTCAATTGAAATAAAAATCAACAAATTAATCCAAGATTTTATCATTAATGTTTTGTATAAGGATTAACCTTCACTCCAAATAAACAAGTGAATTTTATTACCTTGTAATATTTGGGATGTTTTATAATTTCATATGACTTCAATTTTGGACAACCATTCTTTATATACATGTTTATCCGAACATGAATATAAGTTAAGCGATCATTAAAACCAGGAAGAAAATGCTCCCAAACAATAAAATTGAACCTCTTAACTTATAAAAAAAGAAAATTAATGAACATAATAAGGTTATACTAAATCAATAACATGTAGTTTATGTTCGCAAATTATTAATTAAAGAACCTAATTTTATTATTTCGGTCAATAAGATCAAGCGAGGAACACAATCAGGTTTAAGCTAAGGGATCCTCTCTTTCCTACATTTATCCAAGAATCTCCTCTATGTTATGTCCTTTTATGTGTAATTACAAATGTTTCGATATTATTTTCAACTTCCCTGTACTTCCCTCATCATGTATAAAATATGATAAATCCATTTCCCTAACATTAAGCCCTACTATGTACACCTGATACCATATCGATATTTCGATGGAATTCTACCAGAATCTCCATTATTCATTTGGGTTTTTCTTACTCTCTTTTTACCCAAATGAAATATTATAGACTTTTTATTTACATATTTTAATTTCTATTTATTTTTCCAAACTCATGCTTCAATATCCATCCCTCAATCTCTATCAGGTATATACATGTTTTTAAATGACTCCCTCAATAATTCCCAATAATACTCTTCTTAAATGTTGTCACTTCTGTATAAAATAACTTACCATGATATATGACTATTTTAACATATTAATGTCCATGTTTGTTTCGATTCAATTCTTTCATGGACACTTTTATGATACTACCTCCTATAACATGATTATGACACCCATTTATTTCCATGGGTTCCCTTATGTTTAAGTATGATTGATTATGTATAAATCATTTTGTAATAAGAATATTCATGAAAATGTTAAGATGGGTGTAACCAGATAGCACTCTAATGCATTGGGTAATGCTGATTCTCAAGAGAAGTTATATACAATGTTCTTGGTGGTTAGCCTTGAATCGTGCTACCATGTGCATCAGTCTTGGTGGTTAACCATGACTTATGCTCCTCAATGTGAAATGAGCCTTGTCTTGTGCTAAAGTCGGGTTTTGTGTTACTGTCCCATTCTTACAATTAAATGTTTATATGATCCCATGTTAATATGTTATGATTATGTATTCCATTTTATATCTTTATGTTATGATCTCTAATCCATGTTCTAAATCCATATACTTATGTTTATTCCCTTACTGGGATTTTATCGCATCCCTTCGTTCATGTGATCTCCATGGTACTCATTACAGATGTAAGGGCTCAAAATAAGTTAGGATATCTTCATGAAGATTAAATAATGATTTTTTTGGTCCCATGTTTTCAATTTTATGTACCTAGTCTTCATAGACAGTAGACTTCACAATCCTTGGCTAATTTTTTGATGAAAAATTATTCATAAAATCATTTAATTTTACATGTAAAAGGTTAGGGTGTTGTGACCCAATTTTTTTCAATAGAAATTCCTTTCTTATAAATACATCATATAATCATATGAAATTACAAAAAAATGAACTAATGAGTGATTTATTACCTTGAAATATAATTTTGACACTTTTGATTTTTTAATTTCAAAAATCTGACATACACAATTTTGATTAGTAAAAAGTTTGAAGTCCGATAAGAAAAATATAATTTTGGTGAATAGTAACCTACCCTTATGAATAGTAACCTACCCTTATGAATAGTATCCTACTATTATGAATAGTGATATCACCCTTATGAATAGTAATTCATCTAAAGGAATATGGACCTCACCCATTAGTGAATAAATAAAAATTAGGTATCTTTTAGGGAATGATATGACCATAGTAATATTATTTGTATATTTGTTAGCCATGAATAATTAAATACAGTTAATTAATTAATTTAATAGAAAATGTATTTTCATAAAAGGATTTCATAATTAATAATTTTTTTCCTTTTAGTTTTATGATAATTTTATAGGACCTTATATAATTTTTGAAAGCATTATAAAATCAGTTATTGTTTTAAAATCTGCTTTTTTCAAGTAAATTGTGATTTTACTAAAAAATAAATTAATCAAATTGATAAAATTATTTTTTAAAAATGGAGTTCATTTTTGGATTCTACCTTTCAGAAAATGTTTAGCGTGAATTTCTTGTATTTTTTTAAAAATACATGAACTTTTTATGAATATTAAATTACGATAATTCACAATAAATGCTAGAAACTGGATTTTTGCATCATTCTTGAGTCATGGATGATGTAAATTTCAATTGGATCTAACTCATAGGCACAAATTTATATTTTTTGTCAAAATAATCATTATTATTGCTTCTTATGGGAAAATAAAAAACTAATGATTAAAATATTAAGAAAATTGTCCTCCCCTCCACTATAAAAATTACACTCACTCCCCTATACTCTTCACTCCTCTAAAGCCTTGTGAATGAATTAAATTATGCCCAAATCTCTTTCCAACATTATTACCCACATCCAATCACCTTTGGTCGCCTAAAAAGGCAAAAACCTCTCCCTTTAAGAGGTTCCCAAAGGAGATAAACTCATGAGGTAAATTCCTCTTTCCAGTCCTTTTATTTCCTTTCATGTTGATTTCTTTTCTTTTTTTTATTTCCACACCTCCCTTCCCTTAATGGTATGATATCTACAGTAACATAGATTTACTGGAATTTTTTTATTATAATTGGATAATTCAATATCATACCTTCTTTCCCATTCATTTATATGAAAAAATAGAAAACACTTTCTCAGAAGTGTTAATTTAAAACCTTCAAGGACAACAATTTATCAATTTATAATACCATATTATTTTCTGGTCATGAAACCATTTTAATGTTTAAACTGGACCTTTATATATGTATTATGTCTCATATATGGTTCTGTAATTTTTTTGTATACATTTTTTTGATTTATAAAACTAAATATGTTCACAGTGGAAAAAAACCACCAATTGACCCAAATGGTTATCACTAACATTTTATATAATGATTCAACTTCACTCCAATTAATCAAAATAAATTTACAACCATGTAATCTATTTAATGTTCACTAATTTCAAATAACTTCAATTCTGGAAAACCACATTCAACTTACATGTTTATCCTTTCATAAATATATGTAAACTGATCATGAAAACCAAGAAAACAAACAGTCTCAAACAATGAAATTAAACCACTTAACTCATAAAAATGATCATGAATGGACATAAAAGGTTGTAATAAATCTATTAAAAATATAACAGTTCTATAATTATTAATTAATGAACCTAATTTGATTATTCAGGTCATTAATATCGATTGGAGAACACAATTGGACTTAAGGTAAGGGATCCTCTCTATTTCACTTTTATTCAAGAATGTCCTATATGATACAAAACTTTATCTATAATCCCTAATTATGGGGTATGATTTCTCACATCCTTTATACTTCCCGCATAATTTATAAGCAGTGAGAAACCCCTTTATCTCTCATTAACCCCTCTTATATACACCCGATATCATGCATATAAACTGTAAGGAATTCTACCTGAATCACCATCATTCCTTCGGGTTGCCTACTCATTCATTATACCCAAATGAATTTATCTTATATATTTTTGTGCATATTCTAAATAAATTTTTACATGTACCAAATTCATTTATCATGACCCTTATCTCATTATCTATTTGGGATATACATGTTTTTATGTGATTCCCTCCCCAATACATCCCGATAAGAAAACATATTTTAAGGGAACTTCATGAATTCTTACCCAATTTCAAGTAAACTCTACCTTCTGTATTAATCCATCAATGATTTATAAAATCAGTCCTTTTTTGAAGATCTTATGGGATCACTTCTGGATTTGTATAAGGTATTCTTTTTATTTTCTATTTTAAAGGCACTGTAGTATTTTTCTTAAAACCACTCAAAAATGTTTTAATGCTAAATTTTGTAAATAATTTTCTTACATGTTGTCACTTCTACTTGACATAACTTACCATGATACATACCTATTTTTCTTTATGAATATCCATGTTTATTCTAGTTTCTTTATTTCATGGACGCTTTTACAAAACACCCATTTGTTATGCTTTATATCATGATTGTGGTACCCAATTCATTCCATGGGTAACCATTATGTTTTTGTAATATTGATTATGTATGATTATTTATGTGGAAAAAAATTAATGAAAATTTAATATGGGTGAACCCAGATTATTCTCCAATGCATTGAGTAAAGTTACGTCTCATGAGATATTATGTGTGATGCGCTTCACGATTATCCTTGGCTTGTTCTACTATTGGAAACGATCTTAGAGGTTAGACTTGACTCATACTAAAGTCATGTTTTATATTGGTGACGCATTTCTCTGACTCCATGTTTATATGTTATGATTCCATATGTTACATTCTTTTTTTTATCAATATTTCATGCCTTATAACCCTTGTCGTAAATCCTTATTCTCATGTATACTCCCTTAATATGATTTTTAGCTCATCCCTTTGTTTATGTTATCCCTAGGTTATCCTATTCAAATATAAGGGATCAAAGGAAGTTAGGAGATCTTTACGAAGATTAAAAAAACAAGTCCCTTTTGTCCCATGTTTTTAGTTTTATTTACTTAGTCATCAAAGACACTAGACATCACGATCCTTGGATTGTACTATAATGTATAATTATGTATTAAATCATGTAATGTTATGTGAAAAGGTTGGGGTCTCTATAGTTGGTATTATAGGATGGTATGGTTTTTTTGGATATTAGGAATAGAGAACTTTAGTAATAACCTTATGGAATTTTGGTAAGTATAGAGTAATTGTTTTATCTACAAAATACATCTCTCTATAGATACAAACATGTAGGGGTGGATTTGTCACAGATGTACCTAAGAGAGAATCCTCTGACAAGGAGTTTTGGGCCTAACCCAGGGTATCCCGGTACACGACGACGGACCTTGATTCACTCTTTGTTTGACACTCCCATGGTATTTTCATTGGTAAATTCATGGGATTCGTACAATACACTATTAAGAGAATAAAAAAATCACATAAGAATATAAGTTATGAAATAGATCAAGGATAACCTAGATTGAAACATAGGGGATCACAGGATAGGATATACTTCTCCTTTATATGTTTATCCACTTATGTTCAATGTTTCTTTTTTTAGATTCAATAACTATGTTTACAAGCCATGTAATTGTAAATTATTTAGCTTAGTTAATGGATATAAATATAAGAACATGTTACATCAACCAATGTGATAGGAATTGAGAATATTTCCCTAATGATATGCCTAATATGATGGGGAAAGGTGCTCAAAACATCCAGAAAGTACTTGCTCAGATGGATAATTTTATAAATAATAACATGAATCATGTGGAATTCCCTCCTTCTCCATGAAAATAGAATTTTTCCCTAGAATCCTTCATATGATAAAGGCCTCCCATGTTTATTAGATCTTGTGATCCCCTCCTTTTGGAACAGTGGATTGACTCCATTGAAAAGATATTCTCCATCCTCCAATGCTCAAAAGAAGAGAAAGTTGTACTGATGGTCTATCGTTTTGATGGGGAAGCTGATCATTGGTGGACATTGATCAAGAATACAATGTCCCAAGAGGAAATTGATTCGATGGATTTAGAGGAATTCATGAGGACGTTTTTGAATTAATATTTTCCTCAAACACTCCATATCAAGATGGAAAGAGAGTTCCTTGGACTCATGCAGAAGGAAGATGAGATCATTAGGGCATATTATGAAAACATTACAAGGCATGAAAGGTATTCCTATGGCTTTTTCATGAACACTAAATATAAGTTGGATTTCTTCTTTAGTAGGAAAAAGTGGAGTATATGAAAACCATTAGAGATTTGAGATTTTGAAAGTTTTGAGGAGATTTTCTGTAGTGCCCTTAAGTTTGAAGTGGAGATTGGAGAAATTCAGCGGTCTCATGGGCCCAGTGAAAAGAAGTAGAAAATAGAAAACATCATGGCTGGATCAACAAATAAATACAAAGATAGATTGAATCCTGAATATCCCTCTTGTAAAATTTGTGGGGAGAATAATCTTTGGAGATCACTAAATGAAACCATGAATTGATTCTAATGTTGAAGGTTGGGACATCAGACTATAAACTACAAATGGTATATGAAGAATCATGAAAATGTGGAAGATTAAAAAAGGTCTAGATCAACACTCATCCTGTAGTGAAGTGTTAAAATTGCATAGATCATGTGCATTTTACACACAATTATCCTAAGCTGAAGGTTGTCAGAGGAAATCAATAAAAAAATCCATGGCAACAACACAGGGATTATGTTATCAATACTAATGAGGGGGATCTAAAAAACAATGTGGTGACAGGTATGCTAGTAATTAATTCTACTATTTAATTATGGTTCTACACATTATTTCATATCATTAATTTTTAGTATAAATATTCAGACACCAACTCAAAATTTAGAGGATAAGTTATCTATGAGAACAAAAAATGGGAAAATTATTGCATCCATGGTTTATAACTCCTCCCCATTTAATGTTTACAGACTGAACCTCCAAAAATATCTCTTCATACATCCTTTAGTGAATTTAAATGCTATCTTAGGCATGGATTGACAATATTTATAAAAGAAAACATCAACTTCCAGGAAAGTGAGATCACGCATCACATCCCAAACAATCCTCCAATTCTTTACAAGTGTAAGGTGGAAGATGAATCTCCTTTATAATAAGTGTCTCAAATGTGGATATTAATTACTTATGAGAAAGAATTTCTTTCTCAAATGATTGATAAAAAGGATTGTGTCATGCTTGAAGACATTCCCATGGTGAGGGATTACACTAATGAATTCCTTGAAGAGTTTTATGGTCTTCCTCCTAACCAAGAGGTTGTGTTCTCCATTGAAATTATTCTGGGATCTTTTCCTATATCAAAAACACATTATAAAATGGCCACCATAGAACTCAAAGAGCTAAAGAAGCAGTTGTAGGAGAATCTAGAGATGGGTTTTATACACCTGAGTGCTTCACCATAGGGTGATCAAGTCCTCTTCATCAAGAATAAGGATTGAGTAATGTTCCTCTACATTGATTATTGTGAGCTCAATGAAATCACAATAGAGAACTAGTATCCCCTACCACAGATAAATGTCTTCTTCGATCAGATTTTTGGGGACAGTTATTTCTCTAAGGTGGACCTTTGATCGAGATTTTACCAATTAATGGTGTGGAAGGAAGATATTACCAAGACTGCCTTTAAAATGAGGTACAGACACTCTGAGTTCATAGTGATTCCCTTCAGACTCACTAATTCTCTAGCAATTTTCCTGGATTTAATGAATATAGTCTTTAGAGATTACCTCAAAAAATTTCTAGTAGTCTATATTGAAAATATTTTGATATAATCCAAGAGAAAGGAGGAGAATGTAAAGAATTTGAATAGTGTGTTAATGAATTTGTAAAGGGAGAATATGTATGTGCAATACATTAAATGTGAGTTCTGGATAGAGGAAATATCATTCCTAGGGAATGTTATCAATAAAAAAGAGATATATGTGTACCCTTCTAAGACAAAGGAAATTGAAGAGTGTCCTGGGACAACATTTGTATTAGAGATCCGCATATTTTTGTATATATCTAGGTATTAACGACAATTTGTGAAGAATGTTTCTGGATTTTCAAACCCAATGACCATGCAGACATGGAAAGGAGTAAAGTTTCTATAGACTTAGGAATGTGAAGACTGTTTCCAAAAGTTGAAAAAAGGCTTATCACTATGCCAGTACTCACACTTCCAAAAGGTGGAGAACTCTTTGGGGTATAGATTGAAGCTTCAAAGATGGTGTTAGGTTGTGTTCTAATTCAAAATGAAAATGTGATAGCCTATGCCTCTAGGAAGCTGAAAGGCCATGAGAAAAACTATCGTACGCATGATCTGTAGTTAGAGTTAGTGATATTTGCATTAAAAATATGGTGACATTATCTCTATGGGGAGAAGTGTGAGATATATATTCACCAGAAGAGTCTAAAATATATATTCAAAAAAAAGATCTTAATATGCGCCAGCGAAGGTTGATAGAGCTCATCAAATATTATGACTGCTCAATCCACTACCACCCCGATATGGCAAACAAGGTGACATATTCTCTAAGTAGATAGGATTTTGAATCTTTATCAATGATGAGAATTGAAAAGGATCCAATATTCATAGTTTTTAAGAGGGTGGAAATGGGGTTCATTAAGGTAGGAAAATCATCAATCGTTTCTCAAATGATCGCTCAACCATCCCTCATGGTGAAAATAAAGGATACTGAAAGAAAATATGTGTAAATTATGAAAAGGGTGGAACCTATCAGAAATGGGAAGTCCTCCAATTTCAAGATTGAAAGGGATGTAGTTGTATGATGTGGTTCATGATTATGTGTACCAAATGATCCAAAGATAAAGAAGGAGATTTTGAATTACGCACATAGCAAAACCTTCTCTATTCACTAAGGGAGTAGAAAGATGTATCAAGATCTATGAGAAAACTTTTGGTGGGACAGTATGAAAATGGAGATTGTTGAATATATATAAAAGGTCCTAGTATGTTAGTAAGTGAAGGATGAGCAGAAAAAGTCTAAGGGGATGATGAAACCACTACCCATACCAACATGGAAGTGGTATAACATCACCATTGACTTTGTCAATGGACTTCTAAGGAAATCCAGAGGAAACAATGCTATATGGGTTATTGTGGATCGTTTTACAAAGATAGATCACTTTATCACAATTTGAGAGGACTTCTCATTGGATCAACCTGAATGGATATACATCAAAGAATTTGAAAGGATGTATGGAGTACCAATATCAACTTGTATCCGATCAAGATCCTAGATTCACCTAAATGTTTAAGAAAAATCTTTAAGATGCTCTAAGAAATGAAATTCAGTATGACCTATTATCCTCAAACTAATGTCCAAACTGAGAAAACTATTCAAAAACTAGAAGATATGTTGAGAGAAACTTCTACGGACTTTAAAGGAGGATGGGACCAACATCTTATACTGCTTGAATTCTCCTACAACAACAGTTTCTACTCGAGCATCCGAATGGCACCATATAAAGCCCTTTGTGGGAAAAGGTGCATAACACCAGTGATTTGGGATGTTGTCGGTGAGCGTAAGCTCCTAGGAACTAAAATGGTCGAAGAAATGGAAGAGAATGTGAAACCCATTCATCATCATATAAAGGAATACCAAAGCAGATAGAAGAGTTATGCAGACAATCGTTGAATAAAAATTGAGTACAATATTAGAGACATGGTGTTTCTATGTATATATCCATGGAGGAAGGTCATGAGGATTGGAAAAAAAGGTAATGATAGGCCCCAGGTACATCAGCCCCTTCGAGATCCTTGATCAAGTTAGAGATGTGGCCAATCGACTGGCACTTTCACCTACCCTGTCAAAAGTTCATGATGTCTTTCCTGAATCCCTATTAAGGAAGTACAAACTAGATCCTTTACATTTACTCTCTTTAGAGTTGGTACAGTTGGAGGATGATCTTTCTTATGAGGAGAAGCTAGTGAAGATCCTGGATTGTAGAGATAATGTTATATATAACAAGACTACTCACCTAGTGAAAGTACTGTGGTGGAACCATAAGTACAAATAGGAAACGTGGGACCTAAAGGAGGAAATGAAGGAAAGGTACGCACACTTATTTATGGAATTGAATGTAAAACAAAATTTTGAGGGTAATATTTCATAAGCGGGGAAGAATGTAACGACCCAATGTTTTTCAATGGAAATTGCATCCTTATAAATATGTCATATAATCACGTGAAATTACAAAAAAATGATCTAGTATGTGTTATGTGACCATTAAACATATTTTTTACATTTCTATGTTTTGAATTTCAAAAATTTGACATACACGATTATTATCGGAAAAATGTTTGGAGTCCGATAAGGAAAAGATAATTTTTGTTGAATAGTAACCAACCTTTATGAATAGTAAGCTAACCTTGTGAATAGTAACATAATCTTATGAATATTAATATAACCCTTATGAATATTAAATCATCCAAAAGAATATTAATCTCACCCATGAGTGTAAAAATAAAATTTAAGAATCTTATAAGTGATTATATGACATTAGTAAAATTATTGGTATTTTTCTAAGTTATGAATAATTAATTAAAATTAATTAATTAATTTAAATGAAATTTTATTTTCAAAAAAGGTGGTCATAAATTAATAATTTTATGTCTTCTGGTTTTATGATAAATTTATTAGTCCTTATGTAATTCTTTAAAGCATTATAAAATCAGTTATAGTTTCAAAATCTGTTTTTTCTAGTAAATTATGATTTTAATTAAATATTAATTTAATCATATTTATAAAATTATTTTTGAAAAATGGAGTTCATTTTTTTATTCTAAATGTCTAAAAATGGTTAGGGTTAATTTTTGTTATTTTTCAAAAATACATTAATTTTTTATGAATAGTATAATAATTCACAATAAATGTTAAAACTTGAATTTCTCCATCATGCATGAGTCATGTATGATGTAAATGGCCACAGGTTCGAACTAACATGCACAAATTACTATTTTTTCTCATTAATAATTAATATTTCATATCTTATGAATAAATAATAAACTATTTTTAAAATATTAAGAAACCCCTCCTCCCCTCCACTATAAAAACCAACCACACTCCCCTCTTTTATTCCCTCCTTTCAAGCCTTCTACTATACTTAATTCTGCCCAAATCTCTCCCCAACATCCTTACCCACGTTCATCATCTTTTCGTTTCCTAAAAAGGCCAAAAACTCTACCTTTAAGAGGTTCATGAAGGAGATAAACTCAAGAGTTAAATTCCTCTTTCTAATTATTTTATTTCCTTTCAGGTTCTTTTATTCTCTTTTTTATTTCCTAACCTTCCTTAACCAAAATGGTATGGTAAAAATAGTAACATAAATGTTCTGGAAATTTTTTATCATAATGTGATAATTCATTATCTTCTCTCATTTCCCCTTCTTTTATATGAATGAAATGGAAACATCGTCTGAGATGTGTTAATTTATCACATTCAAGGATGAAAATTTATCAATTTCTATTACCATCTTCTATTTTAGTCATGAAAACATTTTCATGGTTTAAAAAAACATAATAAAATTATTATGTATCTTCTATGGTTCTGTAATCCTTTTTTACACTTTTTTTTTATTTATAAAAAAAAAGATGTTCATTATGGCCAAAAACCCACCAGTTAACCCAAATGGTAATCACTAATGTTTTATATAATGATTTGACTTCACTCCAAGTAACCAAAATAAATTTACAACCATGTAATCTATTGTATTTTCAATAATTTCATATAAATTCAATTCTAGAAAAACACATTCAACTTACATGTTTATCCATTCAGGAAAATTAGTAAACTGATCATAAGAAACAAGAAAACACACAGACCTGAACAATGAAATCTAACCACTTAACTCATCAAAAAGTTCATTAATGAACATAAAAAGGTTATAATAAATATTTTAAAAATATAATAGTGTCTTTAATTATTAATTAATGAACCTAAATGGATTATTAAGGTCATTAATATCGAGTGGGGAACACAATCGTACTTAAGGTTTGGGATCCCCTATATTTTACTTTTATTCAATAATTTCCTCTATGTTATGCAATCTTATGTGTACTCCCAAATGATTGGGTATGATTTATCACCTACTCTATACTCCCCTAATTATTTATAATTTATGATAAACCCCTTTATCTATCATTATTCTTTCTTAAGTACACCCGATATCATGCTGATAATCCGTAAGGAATTCAACCAAAATCTCCTTTATTCCTTCTAGTTGACTTATCTTTTATTCTACCAAAATGAATTTATCTTATCAATTTATGTGAATATTTTAAATTATATATAAATATAAAACATTCATTTATCAATACCCTTACATCATTATCTCTTTGTGACATACATGTTTTTAGTGATTCCATCCTCAATACTTCCCGATAAGAAAACTTGTTTTTAGGGAACTTCCTGAATTCTTACCCAATTTCAAGGTCACTATATCTTCTATTTTAATCCCCCATTTTCTTTATAAAAAAATTAATTTTTGATATGAAAACCTTCTAGTATCACTTCTGGTTTTTTTAAGGTATTGTTATCTTTTCTATTTTAAAGGATCTATAATATTTTCCTTAAAAACTCTCATAAAAGTTTTACTGATAAATTTATTAAATAGTTTTCTAAAAATTTGTCACTTATACTTGAAATTAAATCCCATGATACATTCCTATTTTCACTTATAAATGTCCATGTGTATTCTAGTTCCTTTTTTCATGGACACTTTTATGAAACACCCATTTGATATGAATTGTTTCATGATTTTGGTATCCAATTAATTCAATGGGTAACCATTATTTTATGTATGATTAATTATTTATGATTTATTATGTGGAAAACATATTTATTAAAAGTTTAAATGGGTATACCCAGATAGCACTCTAATGAATTGGGTAATCTTAAGTCTCATGAGATGTTATTTGTTATGGCCTAGGTGGTTAGCCTTAGATTATTCTACTATGTGAAACAGTCTTAGTTGTTATCCATGACTTGTACTAAAGTCATGTTTTATCTTACTGCCACATTTCTGTGACTCCATGTTTATATGATCCCATGTTTATATTTTATGATTCCACACGTTCCATGCTTTTGTTATCATTATTTCATGCCCTCTAACCCTTGTTCTTAAACCTTATTCTTAGGTATAATCCCTTATTAGAATTTTTAGCTCATACCTTTGTTCATGTTATCCCCAAGTTACACTATACAGATGTAAGGGATCAATGGAATATAGGATCTCTTTAAAAATATTAAATAAATATGTTTTTTTGTTGTCCCATGTTTTTATTTTTATGTACCTAGTCTTCAAAGACACTAGACCTCACGATCCATGGCATGTACTATGATTTATAATTATATATAATATCATGTAATGTTATCTGAAAAGGATAGGGTCTCTATATAGGGTCTCTATTGTTGGTATCAAATGATGGTATAGTAATTTATGGATATTAGGAATAACGAACTTTAGTAAGAACCTTAACGATGATACTAAGTATAAGAAAACACGCCTAAATTCTGGTAAGTATAGAGTAAGTGGTTTATCAAGAAAATACATTCCTATATGGATACAAAAAGATAGAGGTGGCTTTGGAAAAAATGTATCTAGGGGTAAAACTGAAAAACACAGCTTTGTGAAAGACTCTAACGGGAACTGGTTCATGACAAAGAGCCTTGCTACACACTAGGCTTGACACTCTCTAGGGAAATGCTTTGGTAAATTCACAAGCTTGGTAAAACAATTATTAAGGCAATGAGAAAAATACCATACAAATATATGTTATGAAATAAAATAAGGATAACCTAAGTTGAATGACCTAGAATCACAAGTTCGAATATACTTATCCTTATAAAGATTATCCTATTGTATTCAAAGTTTCATTTTTATGCTCAATATCTTATTATTCAAGTCCTCTAATTGTATGTTATTTTTCTTATTTAATGGTGGTAAATAAAATACCATGTTCCAAAAATAAATGTGATAGGGAATCTGATGATTTCCCTAATGATATTCATGATATGATAGGAACGTGCACTCAAAACATCATGACAATACATTCTTAGTAGGCTCAAGTTATGAATAATAACTTGAATCATGTGGTACACCCTCCTCCTCCAAGGAAAGAGAACGTTTCTATTGAATCCCTAATGTGGAAAAGGTCACCCATGATTAGTGGATATTCTTATCCCCTCCTAATTGAACAGTGGATTAAATTCATTAAAAAGATATTCTTCATCCACTAGTGCTCGGAAAAAGAGAAATTCATAAATGTGGTCTATCATTTTGATGGGGAAGCTGATCAGTGGTAGACACTGATCAAGTATAAGAAGCCTCCAGAGGAAATTAATTCCATGGATTTAGTGTTATTCAAGAGATTGTTTTCTAGTAAATATTTTCCCTAAAACCTACATCTCAAGATGGAAAGAGATTTCCTCCAACTCAAGTAGAAGGAAGATGAGTCAATCGGGGTGTATAAAGAAAACTTTACAAGGCATTCATGGTATGCATCTGGATTTTTCAAGAATAATAAATGTAAGGTGGATCACTTCTTTATCATACTGAATTCATGTCTATGAAAGGAGAAGTAAATTCAAGACTTCGATAGCAATGAAAAAATTGTTTGTTTTTTCCTTAAGGTTGAAATGTAGATTAGAGACTCTCAATGGTATCATGAGACCAATGAAAAAAATAGGAAAATGGAATCTAATGTGGGATGTTCCAAAAATAAGTTCCATGATGGAATGAGGCCCGATCATACCAAGTGTAAAAATTGTGGGAAGAAGCATCCTCAGAACTATTTAAAGGGAACCATGAATTTATTAAAATGTGGAAATTTGAATCATCTAGATAACAACTACCAAAGGGATATCAAAAATACCACTAATGTGGAAGATTAAAGGTAGGTTCATATCAACACTCTGCCTATAGTGAAGTGTCACAACTAAACGGAAGATGGGAATTATGTGAATAATTTCCTTAAGCTAAGGGTGTTCGAGGAAATCAACAACAACCTCAAAGGAAACAAGGAAGGGCTTATGATATCACTACTTTTGAGGTGGATCTGGACATCAATGTGGGGATAGGTACTCTAGTTATTCATTCATGAATATTGAATTTACTATTCGATTCTTGTTCCACACATTCTTTCATATCTTGCAATTTTAGTAGAACCATTCAAACAGAACCTTAAAATTTGGAGGATATGTTATCTATAAGAACATTGACTGGGAAGATTAATGCATCCATAGTTTATAACTCCTACATGGTTGATGTTTATGGACTAAACCTCCAAGAAAACCTCATCAAAATTTCTTTAGCAGAGTTCAACTCTATCATGGACATGGATTGGATGTCATTATACAAATCCAACATCAACTTTTAGGAAAGGGAGATCACTCTTCATATCCCAAAGCATCCTCCAATTATTTAAAAGTGTAATGAGAAAGATGAATCTCCTTTAGAATCATTGTCTCAAGTTTTTATATTTATTCTTTAGGAGAAAGAATTTCTAGCTCAAATGACTAATACAAAGGATGTAATCATGCTTGATGTCATGCCCATTATGAGGGATTACACTGATGTATTCCATAAAGAGTTTTTTCGGTCATCCTCGTGATCAAGAGGTTGAGTTCTCAGTTAAACTTATTCCTGGTTCTCTTTTTAAATCAAATAATCCTTATAGAATGGCAACCACAGAGCTGGAGGAGTAGAAGAAGTAGTTATGGTAGATTTTGGAGAAGGGTATTATATGCTCGAGTGGTTCACCATGGGGTGAACTAGTCCTCTTAATCAAGAAGATAGATGAATCAATTCACCTCTGAATTGATTATAATGATCTCAATAAAATCAGGATAAAGGAAAAGTATCCCCTACCATAGATAGATGACTTGTTTTATCATCTTCATGGGGCACATTATTTCTCTTATGTGGAACTTCAGTTGGGATATCACCAATTAAAGGCAGGGAATAAAGATATTCCTAAGACTTATTTTCAAACAAGTAATGGAAACTATGAGTTCATAGTGATTCCCTTTAGACACATTAATGATATATCAATTTTTATGGATTTAATAAAGATATTATTCAGAGATACCTTGAAAATTTTGTGTGAGTATTTATCGATGATATTCTGATATACTTCATGTGCAAGCTAGAAAATGAGGATCATTTGAATACTATGTTAATTACATTGTGAAGAGAGAATCCATAGGAAAAGTAGAGAAAATGTGAGTTATGTATTGAGGAAGTGTCATTATTGGGGCATGTTTTCCCCAATAAATGGATATCTATAGACCCTTCCAAGACAAGGGTGATTGAAGAGTGGCCCAACACAACATCTCTAATGGAGATTTGTAGCTTTCTAGGTCTATCAGTGTATTATCAATTATTTTTAATGAAATTTTGACAATTTGCGAACACAATGACCAAGATGAAAAAGAAGGGAGTAAATTTTCTCTGGATTCAGGAATGTGAAGACTTTTTTAAGGAATTGAAAAAGAGGTTAATCACTACACCAATACTCACACTCCCCACAAGTGGAGAACTCATGGCAGTGTATAGTAATGCTTTAAGGAAGGGCTTAGTATATGTGCTGATGAAAAATGATAAAGTGATAGCCCATGCCTCCATGTAGTTGAAAATCAATGAGCAAAACTATCCTATGAATGATCTGTAGTTGGAAGCTATGACCTTTGATTTAAAAATCTGGCAGCATTATCTCTATGTGGTGAAGTGTGAGATATATACTAATCATGAGAGTCTCAATTATATAGTCACACAAAAAGATATTAATATACACCATCAAAGATGGATACATCTTATCAGGGATTATGATTTATCAATCCACTACCATATTGGAAAGGAAAATAAGGTGGCATATGCTTTGAGTAAAAAGGACTCTACATCCTTATCAATGATGATAATTGAAATTGATATGATCTTCATAGATTTGTAGAGGACGGACATGGGAATCATTAAGGGCGGAACATCATCAATCCTTTATAAAATGATTTCCCAACCATCCTTCATGGAGAAAATAACTGATGCTCAGTGAAAAGATGTGGAAATTCAGAAAATGATGGAAGAAATTAAAATGGGAAATCCATTTTATTCAATATTGATGAGGAAAGAGTTGTACGTTTTGGGTAACGATTATGTTTACCAACCGATCTAGAGATAAAGAAAGAGCTTTTGAATAACAGATATAGCTCAATATTCTCCATTCATCCGGGGAGTACAAAGATGTATTAAGATCTCTGAGGGAACTTTTGGTGGGAAAATATGATAAAGGATACTGCTGAGTATAAAACCAATATCCTGGTATGTCACCAAGTTAAGTCAGAAATACCGAAGTATAAGGGGATGATGAAACCACTACCCATTCCAACATGGTAGTGAGAGAACATCACTATGGACTTTTTCACTAGACTTCCATGGAAATCTAGAAGGACGCACTCTTATATGGGTCATTGTGGATTGTCTTAAAAAGATATATCACATTAACACAATTTGAGAGGACTTATCGTTGGATAAACATTCGATGATACATATCAAAGAAGTTGTAAAGCTGCATGGAGTACCACTATCTATTATTTCTGATCGGGATCCTAGATTCACCTCAAAGTTCAGGAAAAGTCTCTAACTTCCTCTAAGCACTGAACTGAACATCAGTACAACCTATCATCCTCAAACTAATGGCCAATCTGAATGAACTATTCAGAAACTAGAATATATATTGATATCATGATCTATGGACCTCAAAGGAGGATGGGACAAAGATCTTCCACCAGTGGAATTCTCCTACAATAATAGTTTCCACTCGAGCATCCGAATGGAACCATACGAAGCCCTTTGTGGGAAAATGTGTTGAAAATTGATGAATTTGGTTGAAATCAGTTAGAGTATGCTGATAGGACCTGAAATGGTCAATGAAAAGGTGGAGAAGGTGAAAAGCATTTAGCATCAGATAGAGGTTGCCCAATGTCAACAAAAGAGTTTTGTAGACAATCATTGATGTGATCATAAGTTCAAAGATGGAGAAATGGTATTTCTATGCATATCTCCAAGTAAAAAGGTCATGAGGTTTGGGAAGAATGGAAAGTTAAGTCCAAGGTATATCAGCCCCTTTGAGATTCTTGATCAGGTCGGGGCTGTTCCATATCGACTAGCGCTTCCACCTACCATGTCCAAAGTACACAATGTCTTCTATGTATTCCTCTTAGGGAAGAACATACAATACCCTTAACATGTTCTATCTTGAGAGGTGGTACCATTTTAGAATGGTATTTCTAATGAGGAGTAGCCAATGAAGATATTGGATCATAGAGATAATGTTCTATGTAACAAGACTACTGACCAGGTAAAAGTACTAGGGTGGAACCATAAGTACGAAGAGGAAACATGGGAACTGGAGGAGGCAATGAAAGAAAAGAACCCACACCTTTTTATGTCTTAGAATGTAAAACAAAATTTCGAGCAAGAAATTTCATAAAGGGGGAATAATGTACTGACCCAATGTTTTATTAATGTAAATTCCCTTCTTATAATTATATCAAATAATCACATTAAATCACAACATAATGAACTACTAAGTACTATTTTACCTTTAAAAATAATATATTCAATTCTATGATTTGAATTATGAAAATATGACATACATGGTTTTGATCAGTAAGATGTTTGGAGCCTGATAAGGCAAACATAATTTTGGGTGAATAGTAAGTGACCCTTATGAATAGTAATGTTACCCTTGTGAATAGTAATATAACCCATATGAATAGTAAATCCTCCAAAAGAATATTAACCTCACCCATAATGTATAAAAAAATATAAGTATCTTAAAAGTGATAATATGACCGTAGTAAAAGTATTGGTAGTTTTGTAATTCATAAATAGTTAATTACATTTAATTAATTATTTTAAAAGAAAATTCATTCTCTTAAATGGTGTTAATAAATTAAAAAAATTGTCTTCTAGATTTACAATGATTTTATAAGACCTTATGTAATTTTTGAAAGTATTATAAAATCAGTCATAGATTTAAAATATGTATCTTTCAAGTAATTTTTGATTTTAATTAAAAATTAAATTAATCATACATAGAAAATTACTTTTGAAAAATTGATTTCATTTTAGGATTATACAAGTTGAAAAAAGGTTATGGTGAATTATTGAGATTTTTCTAAAAAATGTGAACTTTTGATGAATAGTGAAATATAGTAATTTACCATATATATAAATTATAAGGTATATGGACTATTCTTAGAATCATGGCTAATGTAAGCAACATTACTTATAATTCACAATAACTTATTACTATGTTTGGTCATTAAGTCCTCATTATTTCTTGTCTTATGGAAAAATAATAAACTAATGATTATAATATTAAGAAAACACTCATCCCCCACTACAAAAACCACCCACACTCCCCTCTTCTCTTCACTGATATCAAGCCTTGTGCCTTCATAAGTTATTCCCAGGTCTCTACCCAAGATTCTCCCACATGTCCAAAATCCCTAGGACTCCTCAAAAGACCAAATCCTCTCCCTTTAAGAGTCACATAAAGAATATTAAATCAAGAGGTAAATTCCACTTTTCATTTATTTAATTTTTTTTCATGTCAATATGATCTATTTTCTTTCCTAACTTCTCCTCATACAAATGGTTTGAAAAATAAAATATCACAGATTTACTAGAATATTTTTTATTATAATGGGATAATTCATTATCATATCTCATTTCCCCTCTTTTTATACAAAAGAAATGAATACAACTTCTGAGATGTGTTAATTTATCACATTCAAGGATGATAGTTTATCAATTTCTATTACCACAATAAATTTTGGTAATGAAACCATTTTTATGGTTGAACCAGTATAATATAAATTTATTTTATCTTATGTGATGTTTTTAAATCCTTTTTTCACCGATTATGCAAAATAATAATACAATACTGGTCAATTGTGATGGAGTCGTCAAATTTATCCAAGTGTTTATCATTAATGTTTTATATATGGATTAAAATTCACTCAAAATAACCAATTGAATTTTATAACCATGTAATCATATAGATGTTCACTAATTCCATATAAAATCAATTTTGTACAACCATTCTCATCACACATGTTTATCCGAACATGAATATAAGTTAACTGATCATTAAAACTAAGGAAGGAAATGCTCCCAAACAATGAAATTGAACCTCTTAACTAATAAAAAAGAACATGAATGAACATAATAAGGTTATAATAAATCAATATCCTATAGTTTAGGTTATGTAATTATTAATTAATGAACCTAATTTTATTATTTTGGTCTTTATGATCAAGCAAAGAACACCATCAGGCTTAAGGTAAGGGATCATGTCTTCCACACATTTATCCGAGAATATCCTCTATGTTATGTATTTTTTATGCATAATTCATTATGTTTGGGATGATTCCACAAATTCATAATACTTTTCTCATGTTTTATAAAATATTAGAAACCCATTTCTCCCTCATTAAGATATCCCATATACACACGATACCATTCTGATATTCAGTAAGGGGTTCTACCCAAACCTCCAATGTTCCTTTGGGTTGTTATTACTCCCTTTTTACCCAAACAAAATCCTATATTCTATTTATTTACATCTTATAATTTTTATTTATATGTCTAAACTCATGTTTTATGATTCACCCCTCATGATCTTTTTGGGATATACATGTTTTTAAATTATTCGATCTTCAATACTTCTCGATAAGAAAACTTGCTTTAATGGAGATTCCCCATTTATTACTCAATACCAAATACACTATATGATCTATTTTTAAGAAACCATTATATTTTTAAATCCAATCTTTTTTTTAATCCTTCTTGTTTCGCTTCATTCTTTATAAAAATTAATATTCTATTTTTAATTTTAAGGACTATTTAGTATTGTTGTTAAAACCTCACTATAGTGTTTTAATGCCAAAATTTCATAAATACTATTCTTGAATGTTCTCACTCCTATTTTACATCACTTAACAAGATATATTACTAATTTACCTAATCACTTTCATTTTATATTTTATTTATTTTCTTTCATGCAAACTTGTATGATACGTCATTCTATGACATGATTATGATACTCATATCTCTCCTTGGGTACCCTTATGTTTATATATGATTGAATATGTATGATCATTTATGTGGAAAGAATATTCATTAACATGTTAATATTGGTGTTCCTAGAAATCACTCAATGCATTTGGTAATGTTGAGTCTCATGAGACGTTATCTGCAATAGTCTTGGCGGTTATCCTTGGCTCGTGCTACCATGGGCAATGGTCTTGGTGGTTAACCTTGACTTGTGCTCCTCTATGTGTAATGAGCCTCGTATCTTGCTAAAGAAATGTTTTGTTTTTCATCCAAATTCCTATGATTAAATGTTTATATTATCCCTTATTTATATTTTATGAATCTATATTCCATTTTTTGTCTTTATGTACTGATCTTTAACCCATGTGTTAAACCCTTATTCTTATGTTTATTCCCTTCTTGGGATTTTAGCTCATCCCATCATTCATGTGATCCCCAGGGTACCCTTTCAGATGTAACAGATCCAAGGTAGTTAGTATGTCTCTATTAAGATTAAATAAAGTAGTTTTTTTAGTCCCATGTTTTAAATTTTAGGTACCTAGTCTTCAAAGACACTAGACTTCACGATCCATGGCTTGTTTTCTAATGTAAAATTATGCATAATATCATGTAATGTTATGTGTAAAAGGTTAGGTTCTCTATACTCATGGTCAGACATATCTCATCCAATAGGATTAGGACACGTTTTAGGGTAGTTTTATATTTTTGTAATATTTTTTTTTCCCTTATTGACCTGATTTACCCTTTAACCATGGAAAATAAAAATAATTACTAATGTAACTATTCATAAAATCAAAAAATAAAAGGTACCTATTTAGAAAATTTGGTCATTATGATTCCAAATATGGAATCAATTTTTATAAATTCAAAACATAGAATTGGCATAAATTAAATTAAAAATAATTCCTGTTGCCAAAACCAGAAAGTGGGTTTTTAAGAAGTAAAAACTATCAAAAGATTGACATGTGTTTATATCTAATTTAAATGGGAAATTAATTACAATGACCAAAATTTGATTAAAGGATAAAAATATAAACCAATTGAACAATAAAATAAATTAAAAATATAATACATATATATATAAATAAATTAGATGAAAAAGCTATTTTGAATTAAAATATGGTATTTTTCACTATTCATTAAAATATGAATTCTATGAGAAAAATACCAAAAATACCACTAATGTAAATTTTGATGTATTGATTCAAAAGAAAAAGTTTATTATTTCAAATATAACATATAAAAGTGTTAAAAACTTTATTTAAAATGGGTGCACCATCAAAGGGCATAAAAAATGCATTTTTTGAAAAATACTTCTTTTATCCAATAAATTGAATTTTTTCTTATATCATGTCTAGAAAATAGATTAGATGAATGATAATGTTATATAAAATTAAAAATTATTTTAATAATATTCATAATTTCTAGTTTACATCCTACTAAATAATTATATTTTAATAACACGTCTTTGTTTTGTGAAACTCGGTATTGCGTACAATACAAGCTATCGAGGAAGGTATCTCTTGCGTGTAATGCAAGTGAAGCCTGTTTTACGTGTAGTGAACGATTCCATTATTGTTACGTATAACATAATCCAAACATAGTTCTTTTATATGCTGAAAAAAATCTATACTTAGTGTTGTTTGTATCGTATGCCAACACGGTGTTGCATATAAAATATGACACATCGGTTTAGTGTGAATGGAATGTTTAACGTGAATTGCAAGATATAAATGAAAATTTTAAAAAATTAAAAAAAATCATAAAAACTCAAGGTGTAACAAAAAATTTGTTGGTAGAGGATCCCTCAATGTATCATTAAAGCATTTTTTAGGTGATTTTGTTTGTTGACAATGTGGGTGATTGGAATTTTGTGCACCAGGCATGTTTCAAAATGAAACATCCAAATATGAAAAGGGAAAGAAAGTGGCGTGCAAGTAACAAATTGGAATTCAAGTCATTAAGTGGCACACAAGTCATTAAGTGGTGTACATGTCCTTAAGTGGGATGCAGGTCTTAACTTGGTGCACAAGTCATATTTCAAAATGAGACATCCAAATATGAAAAAGGAATGAAAGTGGCATGCAAGTGAAGAATTGGCACTCATGTCATTAAGTGGCGTGTGAGTACTCAAGGGGTGTGCAAGTCCTAAAGTGTCACTCAAGTCATACTTCAAAATTAGACATCAATATATGACAAAGGAAATAAAGTGGTGCGCAAGTGAAGAATTCGCACGCAGGTGTGGTGTGGAAGTCATGAAGGGGCGTGCAAGTGAAGAAGTGGCCTAAAATTCATGAAGGGGTGAGAAAATAAAGAATTTGGTCGCATATCAAGAAGGGGTGTGCAATTCATATTTTAATTTCATCAACCCAAAATATTACACGGTAAATAAAGTGGCGCGCAAGTTAACAAGTGGCGCGTAAGTCATCAATGGGCACGCAAGTGAAGAAGGTGTGTGCATGTGATGGAGAGGCACAAAAGTCAAAAAGTGGAATGCAAGGTGAGCGGTGCACCTCATATGCAGGGTCTCAAAAATTCCTATAAATAGATGGATTCCAATCTTATTTTGGAACAAATCTCAACACTTCGAGAAAATCCAACCCTTGATCATGCAAGTTAAAATAGAGAGCAAGTAGTGTGGTGCACAAGTATTTTGGCACACAAGTAGGTTGGTACACAAGTATCTTGGTGTGCAAGCAGTGGCACACAAGTAGTGCAGTGGGATGCAAGTAGTGGTGCACAAGTATAAAATTGGCGTGCAAGTTGTTTTTCCCCCAACAAAGGTAGAGGCTTCACACTAGTTAAAGGGCCACACAAGTCACCCTAGGGTTGCATGAAATTTTGAAGTTTCCCAATACACCTAATATAAAGGGGTCTTCATTAGTTGATGAAAAATGAACTTCACATGAGCATATAGATACAGTTGAGGATGCATTCATTAGAGATAATGAAGGGACCTACTACTCCATAATTTGTGAGTGGATATTTCCCAGAGCAGTGAGCAATGGAAGAGGTAGAAGGTGATCCTCTCAACTAGCAGTGAGCTAGAGAGAGAGACATAGGGAGTGAATCGTGGGAATGAAGTGAGATTATCCTAAACTCGGTAAAGGTAGTGATCTTGGGAATATAAGTGATCTATCCTGAAAATTGAAATTTGGTAGGGGGCTTTAGTGGATTTGGTACATTGGCACTTCGCCGTCGTATGCTCCTTTGACGTAGCCTAGTGTGGGTGAACCAAGTAAAAATCTCTGTGTTTTCTTTCTAGCATCTCTGCATTGCATTCAAAGCATAATCATCAGATAAAGAAGGAAAGAATAAGATCAACAGCAAAACATAAATGTAAACAAAGTGACCCTTATAAAAAAATAGGTCAAGATCTAGTGGGGTTGGAATAATCTTGAAAAGAATATCCATACCCTGATTCACCCCCTCTCATGGTATTTAGGCCCCTTTTGGTCCTACAAATTGGTATTAGAGTAAGGTTTATTTTATCATATTTATTTTCACTAACTTGGTTAACATGATTTATGAAGATAAATATTCAGTCTTCTCTTATCTTTTTGTTCCAAGGAAAAGGTAAAACATAAAATAATAATCATAATTCAAACAATATTCCACAGTGTGGATGTGTTTATGGAAAAATTTTGATTCAACTAAAAGAATGAAACAACTTTATGAAGGAAGGGTTTGACGAATCATATAGGGAAAAGATATATTCACTCAATAATGTTGTAGTAATGATTGAATTATTTGAAATTAAAAGTGATACGAAAACTACTTATGATGAAGAAGTTTTAAGGAGACCACCAATAGATGATTGTGACAAGAAAAAGGAACTGGATCGGAAATTGGATGAAGAAGTTAAATCTAAAGTTATCAAGATCCAACTACTGGAAATTGAGGTCAATAAGCTAAGAGGATTAAATCAAAGGCCTATTCATGTGGCTTCTAACCTAAGGGATAAGAATGAATCTCAAGATGAAGAACTAAAAAAGTTATCTATAAAGAGATAAAATCTTAAAGCTGATTTCAAGGGAATGAATATGTACTCAGATGAAATTAAGAATCTGAAAGCCAGAAATGATGATCCTACTACACATCTATCTAAACTCATTCAGAAGAATCTAAGGCTACAAAAAGAGATTGCATCCTTCTCTGATTCTATTTCTCAGCAAATTAAAAATTAAGGAGAAAAGTGATATGGTAGACAAGCCCACATGAGAACTGGAATATTAGATGATTAGCAGGAGGAATCTCAGAAGAGAACTCAATGATCACAGTTATCATTATAAAGTACCATTCTATGAATGGTGAATCATAATCATAACCCATCCAAGTAAATGATATATCACCAATAAAAAACCATGGGATAATGATCTATAACTTAGAAAATATGTATTCACTACTCTAGGTGGATGATATACCATTGATGCACATCTCAAGTAGATAATGATACACTAGCATAACACTCTATGGGTGGATAAAAAATAAAATACTTCCATTATTTCATTGATTATTATCATGGTTTTAATCCTAGAATTTTCTTATTTACTAGTTAATTTTCAGAAGTTTGGATTATAGGAGTATTTTTTGCTTAGGTGAGAAAATTTCTTAAAACTTGAGTTAAATTTTTTATTTAATTTTTAGGAATATTATAATAAACCCTATATTTAATGGTTAGAGTTTTGGTGAATTTATCAAGTGGATGGAATGTTTTATAATGAAATCATTGTGATTCTATGTTTTTCTGGGAGTTTTTTAGTTGATGTATAAAACCAACCAATGAGGAAGTCACATGGTCAGTATATGTAATTCCCCGACCCTAGTTACCCAGAGTCATTGAATTATTACATAACATTAGCATGATCATAAAAGATCAAGTCTCAAAAGACCAATTAGTTTAGTAGCCTTAGAAGTACTAGATACATTCATAAGATTTACATTACATCATAAAATGGAAAACTAAAACAACATTATTTCCATAGACAACACTGAGATCCCATAGACTATCCCTTCAGGTCAGTCATAATATAATTCTTCGCATCCTGGGAAAAATAAAACATAGAAAGGGGTGAGCTCAGATGCTCAGTAAGGATAACAATATAGCGGAAGCTTTCAAAAATAAGCATAAACATCTAAGACAATGTATAAAACTAAAACAAAATGCTTTTAAACATAAACTTCATCATAATATGGAAAATATAAATCAAAATAATGCTATTTACTTACTCACATTGATATTCTACTAGCCAAATAATCACATTCAATATCAATAGCCACTTTCATAATGATGGAATGCATACTGCCAAACTTTCATAACCACATAGTCAAGGCCTTGTGCCAAGACTACAAATAAGATTTTGTCAAGGCCTTGTGCCAAGACACTAGTTTGTCTCATAAAACCTACCGATGCATTGAGGAGCTATAGCAGTCCCCACCTGTCACTTACTAAGTCCAATTCATTCCTCATATGAAAAGGTTTAAACATAACATAAACATTCATATTAAAACTATCATATGAAATGTAAATACTTTATCCATAAACCATGAATTGTATAAAAATAACACATCCACAGTCAAACATATCACAAAATCTTAAATACAATATGGAAGATTTGTATCATAATAAATCATCTTCAAACAAGTTTAAAATCCATCAAAGGATGTTGACATAGATGAAAATTATTTGTAAAACTCTTTGAGAGAAGCATCCATTTTTCTTGAAAAGATTTAAAAGTCACATAATTTAGAAAGGAATATATTTAAATAAATTTTTGAATCAAAGTTTCCCATACCACTTTAAAACTTTTGAAAGTAATTTACATTTTAAAAACATTCATGTCCATAGAGATAAATCCTTAAAAACCATTTTAAAAACATGGACATTAATGAGAATGATTTAGAGGAATAAATATTTAAAACATTTAAAATTATGGTTTAGTAAAAAAAATCCCTTAAAATAATCCTTTTGAAAACTCTTTCATGAAAAATGGACATGGATAATAAATATGTCCCAATAGGTATTTACGTAAAAACAACCTCGGATAATAAAGAGATTGTGAAATTAACCCTTACCTTGTACTTTTCCTTGGTCGAGGGTAGGTTAACATCCTGTATAATGGTGAAATAATTGTTATTAGATTATACAAGATTAATATACATTAATATGATATCATATGTGATATTTTAATATTTCTTTGTTAATAATATTTTAGTATTATCATCGTTTAGGGTGTTAACTGATTCATTTTCCTTTATATGCTTTGTTATGTGAGTAATTTTTGTTGTGGATAGGATGTATCTTATTAATATCAAGAATTATATTAAGTCGTTAAACATTATTTTAAATAATCTAATGAAAATTATTCTTGAATGGATTAGGATGGGGAATGAATCTCATCGTGTTCGTGGAGACAGTAATCCATACGTACGCACGGGCAACAATATCATTCTTTTGATATTAAAATAATATATAATTGGATGGTAAATCATATATACAGAATCTTTATCATGTTATATTTATTATTTAAATAAATTATACATCATTATTGTACCCATCCAAATAATAATGTATTGAATAACAACTACACTACGACGTGGAGAGGGTAAGCCATACATACGCACGTATGGTGACATGTCATTCAAAGGATGGTTAGAATAATGAATATAGTTATACCATATTTATAATAACATAAAATTATATATAATATACTGGAGTTATTATTTTAGAATGGAAACAACAAAGAAAAAGGAAGTGGAAGAAGAAAGGAACTTGAAAGAGGTGATGAAATGTTTACCTCTTCTTCGGGTTCTTCCTTTTGATTTGATCAAAAGGGCTCCTAAGGTTGGATTTATGACTAAAGTAAGGCCTATAGGATGAATATAGGACATTTTAGAGGGTATTTGTTCAGGTATTGGCTGATCCAAATGGCTTTGAAGGTGTGAATTAGAGAGAATGGGGAGTGCCCTTTTATAAGAGGGATGGGGGCACCTTAGGAAAAGCTCAAAATATTATTTTATATTAAAATCATTTTCTAATTATAATGGCTCCAAAATTAATTATTTAAATTCTAAGGTGTGGATGGGTCGAAAACCACTCAACCAGTAGGTTTTATACATGTTTGGGTCACTATATTAACCTTATATTTTAGATTTTACTCTTAGTTAAATAGTTTCACATTTACCATGTCTCTCTGTATTTTTATATTATATGGTTAATAAACTTACTATATACTTCCAAGAAAACCCCAAGTGGTTAATTAATGATAAAACTATCATTATATAAGTATTTTTTCTGAACCTTAGATTTTTAGGAATATAATATCAATTAATATTGTTATATTTGTTTTAAAAACTCTTTATGTCAATTTTGACACTATTTGGTATTTGTTTTTCTAAATTCATAACAGCATTATTACTTCAAAAAAAATTCATCTAACCAACCTTAATAGATCATATTAACGTAGAAAATTATTTTAATTCATCAAAAGTCTCAAATAACATTTATTTTCATATTTATAATATCAATTATTTTAATATTTCATTAATTAGGTAATTAATGCATCATCATTGTGTCATAAATTAATTAAATTATTTAATGTCTAAAAAATATAAATAAAATACCATTCTGTAGGAAATCATTTTATCTTTCTAATGAATATTTATAGTCGAATTTATCTTATTTTTAACCCTATATTAAAAATGTTTTAATTATTAAACTTTGATTTTAACTCTTTTAACTCTTCTTTTAATTAAATAATAATAAATGTCCTAATCTAATCCAAGTGGACCTAAAGGATCATATTTTATTACTAAGGCTGTTTTTGGTCGAATTAAACTTATCTAATAGAATTAAGATATGTGTTAGGGTAATAATAATATCATGTTTACCCTTAATTACCCTATTTAATTTTAACCGTGGTAAATAAAAGTAAAAAGTTACTATTCACAAAAAATTACTTCCATCTTATTGAACCAAATTTTAATTACTCATATCAATCGTTTCTCTCTTATTTTTGAAATTCAACTCATAGAAGTGGTAAAATTGAGTTTTTTGTAAATTTTCAAATGCTCCCAGGAGGTGGGTAAAAGACGTTAAAAAGTTCAATAAAATTTTTATAAATCTAAAATTTTTATAAACTGACTCTAATGAATTACGTTGAACTTGTATAGATATTATGTATCTATTTTTACCTAAAATAAATTTAAATAAGATAAATATTTATTTAAATAAAAATTTGGTTTTAAACTATAACTCAGTGTTTTCACTATTCACCAAAAATTGAAAGTATTCAAAAAAATACTAAAAATTCACCCTAAGCTAATTTTGAAATTCCAAATCCAAAAATGAAATCCATTTTGAAAGATAAAATTTATAAAATTTCAAAAATTGGGTATTAATATTCATAACAGCTAGTTTGATTGGTTGTGATGTGTTAGAACTCGAAGTTGTGTACAACACATGCTATTTTATTATTCAAAGAGAAGCGTACTGTGGAAGATTGGGGTGTTACAGTCTATCAAACACAAGAAGGAAAATGAATAATCATGCCTTCTTGAAGGAAGTCTATGGAATTTATTGAAGACCTAATTATTAATGAGGAATGATTTTAGGAAAAAGGAAAATAATGATTCTTGAAAAGGATAAGATTTTGTGGGTTTGACAGGATAAAAAGGAAAGAGGTCGTGAACGTATAAAAGGGAAATAATACATGATAATTAAGGATCATTTGATTATACCTACTCATGTGATCTGATGGATTATTTATATTGCTTCAGTATTTCTAGTTTTAATTTAATTTTAATTATTTCCCTTACCTTTTCACTTTGGTTTCCCCTCACATGGAGGGGTAAAATATGAGTGATTAAAGAAGGCGTGGTTAAAATATTAATTATTCTTGAGTTTTTATGCTTAATGGAATAAAAATATATCTCTTTTCTATTAAACTGGTTTCAATATTAAATTAGTAGTTTTTATTATCAAGTGTGATCTTATTTACTTTTGGATTTTTTTTATTTTTTATTGTTAGATTTATGATCCATTATCACCCTCCACCTAGTTTTGGTCTATATGTGATGGAACTAGATATAGATCAGTGGTGAAGTGATGGGTGATCATCTTTATTTATAAAATTTTTACTGGGAACTCTTAGATATTTAGGAATGACAAGACCTTATTTTGAATTTCCTAAGTCAATCAGGAGGGTCCACTATTACACTTTCTCACAAAAGAAGAAGATTAGACCAAGCTCATATCTCTGTTAGTGTTATTCTCACCATCACCATTTGATCAAGAGAGAGAGAAAAGGTGACCATGTATTCCCTCTCTTACTATCTTAGCAGAAGAATATTTTATAACATTAGGAAATTTGATAACACTACAATAGGTTAATATAATACTGACCTAATCACCATTTCATTAATTATTTTCCAAATATCCATTTCATTACTTCCTTTAAGTTTCTAAATCAAATAAATCTCAAAATTTCCATTTTATCTAACCATCCAAGTGACAATAGGTTTTTGTGAAATACTCTTCTAGACACAACCTTGGTTAACCATTATTATAATGGTCTAACAAGGCTTGTCAGGATTTTTAGAGGTTGTGTTGGTTGTGGAGTCAACCTGTCTAAAATGTAAAACTTTAAATACTCCGAAAATGGTGTGGTACTGGGCATGGTGCCTTAGGGACCTCCTATCCAAAATGAAGAATAAGACTCCACCTGAGCATTTCCTTGGGTGTGGTGAGGTAAAACACCCAAATAATGGTTAAAATTGTCTAATATAATTCATATCAAGTTAGCTCATTCAATAACACCATAGCTTGTATCCGGCCATGGTGGAGGTCATGGTGATAATTGGACTAGTTTTTAAATAGTCAAAATCATCATAATTTTTCATGGATATCATTTTTTCAAATGGAAAACATTTTCTTGTTAAATTACTGGTATTAAATTCATTTTTAATTAGATAATTCCTTTATTTTAACCAATCTACACTTCTCCTCTTGAATTAAATTGATTTTTGGATTCTTCGGTGAACATAAAGTATGGTTGGTTGTTCTCTCATGTTGAGGCTCTATTTTTAGAAATAATCATTGGTTAAGTGTTGGTTATACCTTTACTAGTATTCATGCAGTTTAATCCTTGTGTAATTTAACTCGTATCATGGATAATTGAATTCTCTTGATCAAGGTACCCTTCCCTCCTCTTTCTCTTTTCGTTCTTACTTTATCCTGAGTGATCATAGTGGAAATACTATCTTATTTGGGATGAGTTATGAGCATGGTTCTTAGTTTCATATATATGTTAGGTTCTAGATATCCTTCCTTTAGCTTAGAGTTATTTCTTCCAATAGTATTTAATCCTCAATCGTCTGTTCTTTTGTAGAGAATTTTCAACTACTAATCGATATAGGGTATTTGTTGTTTCTCATTATCATTATGTGAAATAATAAGGTTGTGATGATTTATCTCATTGGGTAATGGTGGAATTTATCTTAATAGAGAATAAAGTATATTAAACAAAAGAATTGGTTTTATATTTGGTTATAGTTATCGCATGTGTTTGCACTGTGTTCACGGTTTGCCTCTTGATTTTCTGGATAGTGTGTTATCTTTTTTTTATGCTATGATTTAGAATTTATTATGTCTCAAAATTGTATAAAGAATATAAAGTTGGTGATGTTTTTTATAAAAATATTAAAGAGGCATGTAATTGTTATCATTCCTCCTATAATTGATGAAACTAGATTCTATCCTTAAAGCATGTTTAAATAATATTTTTATAGTTGTTGTTAACTTTTCACTTGCGTTTTCAATGGTTGTAACCTATGATTAATGAATTTTTTAATTAAAGATGGTAAAAAATTGGTCTCTTGATAAAGATAACTATTTATGGCATAGGAATTCTATTTTATTCTAAAGGATGGATTCATTGGTTTTAGGGCCTAGATTCCCTATTTATTGTTTATTGTTTTCTTGTTACCTTGTGTGATTACTCTGGATGAGAAGCATTATTATGTGATTTGATGTGATCCTGGTATGGATAATGGTTTTGTGGGTTATAGGAAGGTAGGTCCAAGTTTGTGGTAGTAATTGGTACCTATGATGATGGTATTAATGATTATATTCATGGTGGTGTCAATGATGGAACTGGGAATAATGGAGTGGGTTAAAGCTAGGACTTTCCATTGTTTTTGTCCTAGAAGTTTGGATGCTTTCTTGATAATGAATTTTCTTAAAGACTAGATAGCTATGTTTCTTTTTTCTATATTCATTTCCCCGCTGCTTGACACAACTAGTTGTGTTTGGTTTATGCATTTTTTATGGTAGCTTAGTATAAGTCCAAGAGTACCTAGAATTATGAAATAATAATAAATAATGAATGTTTTAACCCATGGGGTTGGAGGATTAATGGAATTATATATGATGATAAATATTGAGAAACCATGGGATCGGTTAGATTACTCCTATAGGTATTGGTTTTTGGTTGGTAATTAATGTGAAATTGAAATAGTATTATATTAGTTAATCTCTATCGGAAGAATTTATTGGAAGTTACATGAAATTTTTGTATGGAATAGGATATCTAGTCCTTATTAGTGGCAGTCGTGTGTCCAATATATGATAGTTTTCACTGATCTTAAATCTAATTAGTTTCCCATAGTGTGTTTTTGATCTATATAAATACTTTTTATGTTAAGTAATTTCATACACTACCCCACCCATGGTGTAGGGAGGCCTACACTAGTGTAATCTCAAGGGTGTCTAACCCAATATCCATATTGGTTAGGAATAGACTGAAAACTACCCCTATTTATCTGCACTTTTCTCCTGGTAGTATTATGTGTTTCTATGCAAGGTAGTTAACTTCCTCATATGTGTGTAGAGGGGTGTAATGGATTATGGTTATTTCACACCCATGTATCTCTGAGTATAGTATCCTGAGTATTATTATACATATTTTTTGTATGGGATATGGTGGCTTGAGGTATAATACTTGACGTGTAGGTTGTGATGACTCTTTGAAACTACTTGGTTACTATATGTATATATATATGGATATTGATGATGAGGTTATATCAAAAATAGGGTGAAAATATTTATTTGATTCATGGGGTTCATGTTATGTCATAATTTCCTAGCTATGTTTGGTAAGGATCATATATTTTGAGTGAAATGGCCCAAGATGTGAGACATTGGGGAAGAGCAGAAAACCAATGGGAAAGTGGTATTGGAGTACCTTCTTTTGAAAATATTTTCGATATTATATTATTATGTGTATGTGAAACATGGTAAGAGATCCATGGTGTCGATGGGGACTTAGCATACCAGTTTACGTGATGAGTTAGTTTGACTTGTTTATTCACAAGGCTTTAGTATGATTCCTTTATCGTTTGCATGAGAGGCTCTGGGGAGGATCCTATTGACTATACCTATTATTATAACCATGCATATATATAAACTATTTTTCAGGTTTATATAAGTTATTTTGTGATTGGGATTGACATTACTAGCCAACGGTTTTGTTCATGAGTTTTTTGGGCTTCGAGGATGCTTCTGGGGATTTTTTTTTAGTACTTGTAGTTTTATTTACATTTGTTCTATTTGTATGACATTACAGTCATGTTTTTTTTATCTATTTAATTTTTTATATGATTGGGATTTTTTGGGGGAATTATATTATCTCTTATTCATTATGTTCTTCATAGAGGATATTGACTCCCATCAATGTGTATAATATACCCTAACTGCTTGTCACTAACCAATGGCCTATTGAAGGTGGGATTCAGGTGTTATTATCTTCATTTTTCATTTCTAGCCGAAGAGGGGTACCTTTGGGATTTGGGGGTCAGAAAGAGTGGTATGAAAGGATATTATTGAATTATATGATGGATTTTGTAGGTAGGAACTGGTGAGGACTCATGATTAGTAGGGAAAGAGTGTCAGCTAAGCATAGTATGTGAAGTAAACAAGGGTGATTATCTAGGACATTAGTATTTAAGACCTCAGTGATCTGATGTGTAGACATTTAAATTCACTGAGCCTGCTTATCAAAGTGATGTTGGTTATGGGGTAGAGACCTAGGAAATTATCATGCATCATTATTTTTTATGCATGTTTTACATGGGTAAACCTTAGGGTTAGGTAGAACCAAAAATAATAAATCCTAAATAATTAATATTAAATATTAAATATCTTGAGTTTAGGAGTAACCAACCATTTTTTCTCTTATGGGTATGTCTCCATGTCAACATCCTTATCAGGTTCATGTCGAATATGTTAAGTAGAATGTTTTAGAAGATTTCCACAGGGTTAAGGTCGACAATGATGATACTTGGAGGAGTACACAATGAGAGTTTCAATGAAAGATACTACAAAATTATGAGGGGTTAATTTTTGGATTTAGTGACAGAGGACTGGTTGGAGAATGTAAATATATCCTTCATATCAATATGTTCTCATAAGGAGCACTAGGTTTCATTAGTAGTGGTGATACTATATGGTTCATCTATATAGTGGTGGTTTTTATTCCTCAAGAATCATGAGGATTCAGTTGTCTCATGGGATACGTTAAGAGATTATTTTCGAGATGATTTTATTTCTTTGACCATAAATTCATTCATCATCAGCATCTACTTATCCTTCAATAAGGTATTTCCAACGTGCAGGGGTTTGAGATCCATTTCAAGACCCCTCATTGATATGCTTCAAATCAATTTCCAAATTAGTAGACTAATGAGAGGATTTTAAAAGAGGATTTATATCCATATATCTACTTCAAAGTTACCCCATTTATACTACCAACATATCTTGAGGTTCTAGTGAGGGTATAAGTCTTTGAGAGGAAGCAAGCTAGGACTGGTCATTATGATAAGTAAGTCTTTAAGATTCTCTATGTAGTAAATATATGGTTAGAGGTTGCCAATTGTCAGGATAGAAAAATTTTATGATATTTGAGGGTAGGCCCCCACCCTCATCATTTTGTTTCTCTAGGGGTGGTAGTTCTTAGTCCCCTATTAGGGGATCATATATCTATTTTTCTTATGGAGGTCATGGTCATTAGTTACATGAGTGGTCAACCTTTCTGAGTAGATAATATGTGTCTGGTGTTCCAATTTAGGTTTTTTTGTTGTATCAGTTCTATACTAGGCAGTATTAGAAAGGTTCTCTAGACCGCAATAAGTAAAGGTGATATGGGGTAGGCAGTGGACAACCCCATGATGCTCTTCATCCTTAGAAAGAAGAGCATGACCTTAAAGGTTGTCATAATTAGGATCAAAGAGGTCATTAGTAATTCAAATTAAAATTTATAATTTATAGTTTATAATGTTAGGATATCCATATATCACTAAAGGTATATGTTTATTTTTTTCTACATAGCTGAATTATTTTTTTAATTTAGGATTTATACACCTACCCTAGTTTTTTCTTTAGGACTTGATATGAAGAGGCTTCCAGTGCCCTTAGCATTGACTATACTAGATAAAGTTCGAGCTTATCTGTATGAAGTATATAAATACTATGATCTAATGATGGGGTAGAACCTCTCTTGGGTAGACTTATTATGTTTTTAAATACATACATACAATATAATCCTCATCATGTATTGTCTATATTTAGTGTAGTTTATCATGGTTTAATTTAAGAGGTAGATTGTTTTCTTTGATACAAATATAGATTTTATCATGGTTGTTATTGAGTGATACCCTTGGATGGGTTAGAGGTTCCTTCTATACCTATCTTATTTTATGGACAAGTTGATAATGATTTCATCAGAGGTTTAGTGAGATGTGTTTTGGAAGAGTTTCATGATATCTTTCTAGAATAGTTTGTGGCATTTTCCCCTCAATGGGATATAAATTTTGGGATAGATCTATAACTAAGAAATTATTTGATCTCAAAGTCTCTATAATGGATAATTCCTTCTATGTCACAAGTCCTGCAAATATAGATCAATGATATCTTATAATAAATTTTTTTGATTCAATTGTATCACCTTTGGGTGATCTAATTTTGTATATGAAAAGGGTTGATTGAATTATGAGCCTATGTATTTATTATAATCACTTTAACCTAGTGACAGTGCATCAAAACTACCATATTCCATATATTGATGACTTATTTGATTATCTGAAAGGATCTAGATGGTTCATTAAGATCGATCTATAATAGAGATATCATCATATGTAAGTAAATAATATGTATATACTGAAGATTTATTTCAATTGTCATTATGGGATTTTTGATTTTATTGCAATGTCATTTAATGTGATGAATAATCTATCTTTATTCATGGGGTTAATGAATGTGTTGTTTTGATAATTTTTTGATCGGCTCATGGTGGCTTCTATTGATTAAATCCTTGTATATTCCATGTTTGAGGAGGATCACACAGAGTATCTTTGGCTAGTTTTGGGAGTTATTCATTTTCAGTATCTATCCAGTAAGCTATTAAAGTGTGATTTTTGGACTTGCGAAGTAATTTTCTTGAGGAATTTCATGTATCATTGTGGTTTATCCATGGATCCTTTGAAGATATAGGTGGTTTTTTCTTGGTAATTCCCCAACAATACTGCAATGGTGTGGAGTTTACTAAGTATTGAAGGTTATTATAGGAGGTTCATACCTGACTTCTCTTATATTTTTACTCATTTTAAAACCTTGACAAAAAAGGATCAGACATTTTTATGGACTAACCAATGTCAGGAGGATTTTGAGTGCCTAAAGGAGAAGTTTTCTAGCCTTTAGTCCTTCAGTTTTTAGAAGGATTTCAGTGTGAGTATTTTTATGATACTTTTCATATTAGATTAGGTAGTGACTATATATAGAAAAGAGTGTTTGTTTCTTATAGGTATAAGTAGTGAGAACCCTATTAATGTATCTATTTCACCCATGATATTGAGTTAGAAATGGTTATGTTTTTCTTAATGTTTTGGAAATATTACCACATTGTTGAATGATTTGTGATTTTCACCAATCGGAAGAACTTAAGGTAGGTTGTATCCTTGCATGACCTAATCTTGTAACAATGATGTTGGATAGAATTTTTTTATGATTATAACATTGAGATTTCCTATACATCGGGAAAGGGACATGTTATAGCTAATGTGCTAAGTTGGAATTCATGTAGTGATTCTATGTGTGAATTTATAGATTCTTATAGAGTGATGGAAGAAGTCTCTAAGATGCATCTTGACATGGGAGAGGATACTGGTAGAGGATTCATTTTTTTAGATGATGGTGTAGTAATCTTTTGTACATCAGGTAGAGGAGTCCCAATTGTGGGATTTTTATATAGTGGTTTGGTGTGATCGAGTTATTTGTGGTGATTCACCTAATGGTTGGTATAAGGATAATCAAAACTATGTGTTGTTATAGGGGATTATTTTCAATCATTTGGTGATATAAATGGTGGTTCCCCATTAGTTTTATATATTACGTTTAATAATACTTACTCGCATGAAAAATATATACCACACATTTGATAGGTTATTTTTTCTGGGTTAAAGCATTTAGTTACAAAGTTTTTTTCTAGATTTTTAGTCTACCATATGGTCAAGTCTAAAAACCATGTTCTTGGTGGTTTTCCCTAGCAATTAGATGGTCATCAATGGAAGTGGGGGCATATTTTGATGGAATTTGTCATTGATTTACCTCAAGATAATGAATTCTATGATGTTATATGGGTTGTAGTGGATAGTTTAATAATATCATATAACTTATTAGTGAATAAATATTCAATATTAGTGGAGGTTTAATCGAGTAGGTACTTGGAGGATGTGGTGAGACAACATGGAGTCTCAAGGATGATGATCTCTGATCGTGATCCTTGTTTTAGCACTAGGGTGTGGAGAGGTCTTCAGCATGATTTGTTTTGTTAGTTGTGTCTTAAAACTACTTTTTATCTAAAAATGGATGGTCACATAGAGTGGAATATCTATACACTTGAATATATGTTTCATTCTTGTGTCCTAGATTTTGGATGTTCATAGATTAGGAACCTAACTTTGTTTGAGTTTATATACAATAATAATTTTTACTCTACCATTTTAATGGCACTCTTTGAATATTTTATGTCTGATATTTTTATTCAATATTGTTCTGGACTGGGGTTATAGAGTTAGTAATTCTCATCCTATAACTAGTGTAGAGAACAATATAAATAGTTCAGGTGATTCATGATAGGATGAAGGCAGTGCAGGATTTTCAAAATCCCTATATAGACCATATGTGGATACTTTTAGAGTTCGATGTTATAGAACATGTTTTCATAAAGGTGAATCTTCATCATGGGTAGTAAAGGTTTGTTCATGGGATTATGATTTATCATTAGTTTTTTGGGCCTTTCAAGGTGTTGGTTCATGTTGGATTCATTGCATACTAGATAACATTTCTCCCATGGATGAACTAGATTTATGATGTCTTTCATGTGTCACGGATTCTTAACTATATTTATGATGATTTTCACATCATTTATTGGGGTGAGATCAAAATTGATGATAATGAAACCTTTGATGAGTGGCCTCTATATATCCAGGATGGCTAGGAGAAGGTTTTGTGAAGGAATGGTATTCCCTTGGTTCATGTACTTTGGTGAAATGGTGGTCTGTAGGAGATCACTTGGGGACATGATTAATTTATATGTGCTTAGTATCCCAAGTTATTGGTTACTTAGTTATTATTTTGAAAATATTCTTGTAGATGTTGACCTTTATCTAGTTTATGATATAATTTTCTCTCTTATTTGATGCCTTTTTTGTCGCCTTAATCATTTTTTAGTGGTATCTCCCCCAAGAGAGTGTTTTGGAGCTAGTTTTTGATGTTTCATAGTCTTGAGGAATGTTCCTATAAGTAATATGGTTTTTTTCCTTTTACATTGATATTCTTAAGAGGTATCTCATGGGGGTGACTATTCAAATGACCCTTTTTATTTCCTTACTCTTCAAGGTTGGTTTTAATTATAGAGGATGAGAATTATGTGATATGTGTCTAATATTATAGTACAAAACTTTTTAGACTTTATTTTTTTTCAAGTCTTGGTGGTTCCAATAAATAGTTTAGAGGTGTTTTAGAGGTTAGGGGAGTGGTCTAGGCCATTCTAGAGACCATTAGGACCTGGTGGTGGGAATTTTGAAGCCATGTTGGAACCGAGGAACTAGAAAAGACATTTTGGTCTATTCATGTGGTTCTTTGTGGACCATTTCTATCAACGTGGATTTTCAATCCATTTTGTATTTTTTTTCTATAGTTTCCTCTTTTCCAAAATAGTAATCTCAAAATTCCTAGGCAAGGGCATGACACTAAGCATGGAACCATATGGGACCTCCTATCCAAAACAGGGAAGAAGACCCCACCACACTGTGGCCTTGGGAAGGGTGTGGGAAAAAACCAAATAATGGGAAAATTTCCCTAGTGGAATCCTTATCTTGATTTCATGTTCAACAACACCATATTATGGATCATGTCATGGTGGATCTTGTGGTAATGGATGGGCTTATTTTTAAATGGTCGAAATCATCATTATTCATTATGGATCTCATCTGTTTCAAAAGGGAATTTTTTGAATCTTAAATAAGTGGTATTATATATTTTTTTAATTAAATTATCATCTTATATTAACCTATCCACACTTCTCCTCTTTAATTACTTCGATTTACAAACACTTTGGAAGACCTAAGGATTTGTTGGTTAATCTCTCACAATGAGGCTCTATTGTCAGAAATTGTAGCTGGTTAATTATTAATTCTACCTCCACTTGTAAACCTATGGTTGAATCCATGTATATTACAACTATGATCAAGTAGAATCAATGTATCATTATCAAGGTACCCTTCCCTCCTATTTTTCCTTTTGTTTTTCCTTTATCCCATGTGATCTTTGTGGAAATCCTCTCTATTTTGGGCTAATTTCTAATCTTAGATGTTGGTGGCTTATAGATTTTATATTCCAGATAGCCTTACTTTGTCTTTTTGTTGTTTATTTTGGTGGTGATTTATCCTTGACTAAATATTATTTTATGGATAATGATAAACTTTTAATTTATATATGGGATTAATTTCTTCTAATTATTATGTGAAATCATAAAGTTATCATACTTTATCTCATTGAATAATGGTTGAATTATCCTTAATGAATAATAAACTGAATTAAATGAATTGGTTTTGTTTTTGGTTTTGGTTATAGTGATTGCATTGGTTTCCATAGCGTTAATAGTTTTCCTCTTGATTTTCTAGATAGTGTGATATATTTTTTTTATACTATGGTTTAGTATATTGATGTGCTAGGAAATTAGATAAAGAACATAAAGTTATTAATTCTTGTTAACTAAATATTAAAGAGGAATATTAATTATTACTATTCTTATTATAATTTATGAAACTATAATTTATGCTTAAATCATGTTTAAACAATCATTCATAGATATTGATAGCTGATTCCTTAGGTTGTATGTGGTTGTAACCTGTGATAAATGAGTTGGTTAATTCAAGATGGAAAATAATTCGTTGTTTGATAAAGATAATTTTTTAGTGATGAGTGATCCCATTTTGTTATTAAGGTTGGATACCTTGGTTTTAGGGACTAGATTCAATAATGATTGTTTGTTGTTTTGTTACTACCTTATGTGATTTCTTTGGAAGAGGATCCTTGCTATGTGATGTGATTTGAGCCTAGGATAGCTGATGGTTTCGTGGGACATGGTTAGGGAGTTCTAGGTTTTTAGTAGCAATTAGCTCCGATGATAGAGGGATAGTTGATAATATGCATGATTTGGGGATGGAACTAGGAATTATGGAGTAGGTTGAAGCTGTTATTGTCTATTATTGTTGTGTTGAACGCTGGGATGCTTACATGATAATGAATATACTTAAAGATCAGATGGTTAGGTATCTTGTTTATGTATTCCTTTCCCCTCTATTCGATACAACTAGTTGTGATTGGTTTATTCATATGTTATGGTAGCTTAGGATAAGTCCTATAGAACCTATAAATATGGAATGATAATGAATAATAAATGTTTTAACCTAAGGGGTTATATGATAAATGGAAAACTAGATAATGATAAATCTTGAAAAATTATGAGATCATGTGGATTATGTCTGGAGGGCATGTGTCACGACCCGTCCTCGGGGCCTGTGCTGTGACTACCCCAAGCCCACCTTCCATAGGCCAGGGGCAGGCGACTAGCACCAAGGCGTAAATCCCAGTAAAAAGGGAAGGCATTTCCTTTGTAAAGTAAACAAACACCACAGATCAAGCAAGCAGTAGAAGTAAACACTAAGTAAAAACTGAGTACAATAGTAAGTGCAGAAAAGTAAGTGGGCCAGTATACAAACCCAAACTGAAAGTAAGTACAACTGGAAGGAGAAAAACAGCAATTGAAAAGTAAAGCCCCAACGTCGAGCCGCCCACTGGAAGTCCCACCTGAAGGGTGAGTACAGATAGCCTCCACAGCTCCTCGGGTCCAACCGTCCGCTCCGAGTACGTCCCGCCCGGTGGTCCACCTCCAGGTACCGTCCTGCTCCGCAAGCCTCAACCACGATCAGTGTTGTCCGTCATCTGCAACCAACACAATGTAGTGTGGGTATAGCCCGTGTAGGGGTGAGTATAAGCTACTCAATAGGGACCCCGAGACCCCCGAAGGTCTCCCAGAATCCACAAAGGATAATCCACAAAGGAAAGATACAATCATGAAGTAACATTCGACACTACTTAGGTATATGCCCATACATATACCTAAGTCATCAATTCCAGTCCGGCTCCAACATCCGAGCTCAAGTACAACCCAGTCCACACAGGAAAACACAACCCAGTCCACACAGGAAAGCAAAACGTAATCCACACAGGATAGCACAACACAATCCACAAAGGAAAGCAAAACAGGATTCAGCTCACACAAGTATACTTCTTCGTATGTCGATAGAGATGATCAGATATATCCACTGATTCATCTAAGTCGTCGGACCCACAAAGGATCGCAAGGTACTAACCCCCGCAATGAACCACAAAGGATATGACCCACACAGGATCGATAGATAACTAACCCCTGCAATGGCCCACAAAGGATATGACCCACAAAGGATCGATTGGTAACTAACCCCCGCAAAGACCCACACAGGATCGGACCCACACAGGATCTGTAGGCGCTGGCCCACACAGGACCGTTGAGCGCTGACCCACATAGGATCGGACCCACACAGGATCTATAGCACTGATCCACGTAGGATCGCTGAGTGATGTAGTCGTCGCCGTCCAATCCACTGAGGATCTCTGTACAGTCGTCGTCGTCGTCGCAGTCGCAGCCAGCACTAGGGTTCCCACACACAGCAAGCTCATTCGGGAGGGTCCGCTCCATGAGCCGAGAGGCTGATACATCAAATGACACACAACGTCGCAAAAGTTCTGTATCATCAACAGGAACTCAACGTCGCAGACATTGCGTCAATCGGACACCCGGTCTGAGAGTTATTGGCTTTTTCGTCCTAGGGGCCCGGTTGGTTTTTAAGTCAAAACCAACCCAACCGTACTCCACCTATGTCCAAACCTCGGTCGTAGTTAGCCAAAAGATCTATCTAACTAAGAGGAATCCATCAAAGTCGATGGCACGTCAATCGGACGTCCGGAGATTAAGTTACGAGCATTTCTGCTCCGAGGGCCCGGTTGGTTTCGTGTACGAACCAACCCGGCCGAACCCAAAGTATTCCTAAACCTTGAGTGCGATATGTCAAAACGACCGTCTCGGTCCAAGGATCGTATCTCCGCTAAAGGTACGTCGATCGAAGGCACGTAGCTCAAGTTATGGGCGACAGACCGAAATGGGTCCGAAAACGGGGGGTCTGGGCCCGGACCAACCCGGCCCAACCCCCCTTGGGTCGGCCCGAACCGGTCGACCCGACCCGGGTCCAGGTCTGACCCGGCCGCGTAGCCCAGCCTGGCCTGGGTGACCCGGCCCAGCCTGGGCGCGACCCGGCCCGGCCGGCGCGGGCGCGGCCCGGTCGCCAGGCGGGTCGGCTCGGCCGATCACGACCGAGCAGAGCGGGGGGCGTGCCGCCCCCGTGTGAGGAAACCGCGGCCCCACGTGGGGCTGCCCTTGCCAGCGGATGCGGCCGGGCCGCTATGTCCCCGTCCTCCTCTGGTCCCACGTGGTCGCGGGACCACATCCTTCCACCACGGCTTTAGCCGCAGCGGTTCCTTCCGGCGGCGCCCCAGGCGCCGCCTCCACCTACCGCCAGTGCCACCGTGCCTGCGTGGCGCACCGGCGGGCTGCCCTGCGGACCATCAGATGAGTTCCAGCGGTCTGAAAAACGCATTGTCTTCTCTAATGGCCCTCCCGGGGCCCGTCCTTCACTGCGAGGAACTCACATCGACCGCACGGCTTGTTTTGTCGTCGTCCGTCGTTCCGCACACCATGAACGAAAAGGGTGGTGGGTTCGGACTTGTTCGTTGGTCCGCACCCTCCGCACTAGCAGTTTTTAAAAGGTCTCACCACAATCATTTTAACAACCGCGGATATAAATCACAAAGATTTAAATGAATCAAACCCCTACCTCAATGTTGTCGTCAAACGTGAGTTCGTCGCGAAATTGACCGTCACGGAAGGAGAGGATTGTCGCGTCATGGAAGGGGCGTCGTTGTCATCGCGGTACACGGCATCGCGTCGATGATCTCCGAGGGTTAAAAACACACAGATTTAATCACACCATTTAAATACATGTTGAGGATAAAACAATTCACAAAGAAAATAAATTAAAGAACCGCAATCCCCTACCTCAATCAGTTGTTGATCGAAGATTGTCGCGGGGAAGGTACGTCGCGGAAGGAGAATCGTCGGTGTCGCGGTACACGATGTCGCATCATCGATCTCTGAGGGTTCGGTGTTCTTCGCGTTCTTTGCGAAGGAGGATGAAGAACTTAGAGTTTCTCCAAATCCTCTCAACAGGCAACCCTCAAGTAAACACGTGTTGATCTTATGTTATTCTTATGCCAACAAACAAAAAACAAAGTTAAGAAACGAACCATTAATTCGATGAATTAATGGTAACGACTTAACTTCCCAATTAATAAGGGCGTTAAGAATTTAAGAAAAGGCACTGGTTGACTTTCATTTAAAAGAGGTTTTCGCAGGTGCGTTACTTAGAGGAAAATAAACGATGGGGCTCGTGCGGGCCCCACCTCTACCAAGTGGGTAGGATATTTTGTGTTCCACCCTATCCGATTAACTTAGCTTAAGTGGATTTAAGTGGATTTAACTGAAATAAAATAAATTGTTGCACCACTTTTATTTTATATATTAACTTAACACCAAAAACTAAAAACCACACCCGAGCAAACGCAACTCCGGAAAAGGATTTTCTAAGCAAAAATCGGCGCTACGATTCCATCGGCGCCCTCGGAATTCAATTCCGAGCACCGGTTCGAAAGTTATAAAAACCCGCTCATTCGTTCACTGAACGTACCCGAGCCAAACTTCGAAAAATGATTCGGGCACACCGGGCCTTGGAATCAGTTGCTGTCAGAAACTGCGCTCTTTTAAAATTCCAAAGAAAATTAAGAAAAAACTTTCCTTGCATTTTACAGGTCTTTACATCACTCCCACCTCAGGGCTTTACGTCCCCATAAAGATACATCATAAACCAGGGAAACAAATGTGGATACTGAGTACGCATCTGAGCCTCCCACTCCCAAGTTCTCTCCTGGAGATTCCCGTGCTGCCATCTGATGCGCACTAGAGGAATCGACCGTCCACGTAGGATCCGCTCCTGTCGATCCTCGTTCTCCACCGGGACCTCCGCAAAAGTCGCCCCAACATCAACGTCCAGCTCCCCATGGTCAATGATATGTGTCAGGTCATGCACGTATCTCCTCAGCTGGGATACATGGAAGATGTCATGCACCCGGTGCAACTGAGGTCGTAGAGCCAGGCGATACGCCACCTCACCAATCTTGCTGAGGACCTAGAATGGTCCGATGAAGTGTGGAGACAACTTGCCGCCTTGGCCAAATCTCTGTAATCCACGTCTAGGTGAGACACGCAAGAAGACGTGGTCGCCATCCTCAAACTCTAGTGGCATCTGCCTTCTGTCAGCATAAGACTTCTGCTGGGTCTGAGCTGTCCTCATCCGCTCCTGGATGATCTGGTCTTTCTCTGTCGTGGCATGGACCATCTCCGGTCCCACAAGTGCTGACCCCCGAGGGTCTGTCCAGCACAAATGAGATCTGCAAGGTCATCCGTACAACGCCTCATATGGTACCATACTGATGGTGGAGTGGTAGTGGTTGTTGTACGCGAACTCCACCAAGGGTAGGTGGTCCTCCCAACTGCGACCAAAGTCGAGGACACATGTGCGGAGCACGTCCTCGAGAGTCTGTATGGTCCTCTCCTTCTGACCATCTGTCTAAGGGTGAAAGGCGGTGCTCAGACGTAGCTGCGTCCCGAATACCTCCTGCAACCCCTTCCAAATCTGGGAAGTAAAGCGAGCATCTCGATCGGAGACGATAGATGATGGCACACCATGAAGCCGTACAATCTTCTGCATGTAGAGACATCCCAATCTCTCCACTGACCCCTGCTCCCTGATGGGTAAGAAGTGATCCAACTTGGTGAGTCAGTCGATAGTCACCCAAATGGAGTCGTGACCTCTGGAAGTGCGTGGAAGTCCAGTCATGAAGTCTATGGATATCCCGTCTCACTTCCACTCCGGGACCTCCAAGGGTTGTACCAAGCCTGCTGGTACCTGATGCTCTACATTCACCTGCTGGCAGGTGAGGCATCGAGAAACGAACTCTGACACATCCTTCTTCATGCCCGGACACTAGTTCTATCGTCTGAGATACTGGTACATCTTCGCCACTCCAGGATGTACCGCCAAAGGAGAAGTGTGAAACTCTCTCAGCACCTCCTCCCGTAAAGCAACTGGTACCAAGGTACGTCCTCTGAAAAGGACATCGTGCTCTCCTCCCATGGAGAATCCATCAGGTGCATGTCCTGAGGATATCTGCGCATGTCGTGTCTCACAATCCGTGTCCCCATGTTGTGCCTCCCTGACCCGCTGCAGTAGTGGAGGGGTGACTGTGAGAGACTAAAGGAAGGCTGCTCCATCTCTATCCATGAAAGATATCTGAAAAGCGGCTAGCTGATCTATCGCCTCATCAAGTAGTTGAATGTCCGTCCTCCGGCTGAGAGCATCGGCCACTACGTTCCCCTTCCCAGGAGTATAGACTATCTCAAAGTCATAGTCCTGGAGGAACTCGAGCCGTCACCATTGTCTCAGGTTCAGGTCCTTCTGAAAGAAGATGTACCTGAGACTCTGATGGTCAGAAAAGACTGTAAAGCGCTCGCCCATCAGATAGTGTCGCCATGTCTTCAGAGCAAAGACCATTTCTGCTAACTCCAGGTCATGGGTAGCGTAGTTCTACTCATGCGGCCTCAACTGGCGTGATCCATAGGCGATCACTGCCCGATCCTGTATCAGGACACACCCAAGTCCGGTCCCTGATGCATCGCAGTAGACTATGTACCATACTCCCTCCTCCGGAAGCCTCAAAATAGGGGCACTGTTCAATCTCTGTCGCAGCTCCTGGAAGCTCTGTTGACATCTGTCTAACCACACAAAGGGTTTCCCCTTCTTAGTCAAAGCTTAGAGTGGTGCCACAACTCTGGAGAAGTCTGGAACAAATCTTCGGTAGTATCCAGCCAGTCCCAAGAAACTCCGCACCTCCATCACGCTCCTGGGTGGCTTCCAAGCTAGCACTGCCTCGATCTTCGCAGGATCCACCACAACTCCCACCTCAAAGATGACATGTCCCAAGAAGTGGACCTCACATATACAGAACTAACACTTCGAGGGCTTTCTATAAAGCTGGTTCTCTCGGAGTGTGTCTAGGACAACTCGCAAGTGATAGGTGTGCTCCTCCTCAGTCGTCGGGTATATCAAAATGTCGTCGATGAAGACCATGACAAATCGATTGAGGTATGGCTGAAAGATCATGTTCATGAGGCCCATGAACACTACTGGAGTGTTGGTTACGCCGAAATGCATAACCAAGAACTCATAGTGGCCATACCGACATCTGAAGGTCGTCTTCTGCACGTCCTCGTCCCGAACTCCGAGCTGATGATAGCCCGACCTGAGGTCTATCTTTGAAAACCACCGTGCTCCCTTGAGCTGGTCGAAGAGGTCATCAATCCTCGGTAGCAGATACTTGTTCCTCACTTTCACCTGGTTCAGTCGACGATAGTCGACACAAAGTCGCAATCTCCCGTCTGCCTTCTTGGCGAACAATATCGGGGAAGCCCAGGGAGAAACACTGGGTCGAATGAATCCCTTGCCATGCAAGTCCTCCAACTGTACCCGTAGCTCTCGAAGCTCAGTGGGGGCCATCCGATATGCTGGGGTGGATATCGGGGTTGTCCCGGGGTACAGATCAATATAAAAGTCTACCTCTCTGCGAGGAGGTAGTCCCGGAACGTCATCGGGGAAGACGTCCGCATACTGATCCACCACTGCAGGAAAACTAGGACTTTACACGTCAACTGCTCCTAGGATGAGGCTAGCCAACTGATGAGTGATGGGTTGTCCTCTCCTTTGCGGAAGTCCATCATGTGCTGCGAAGGCTCCCTTCTCGTCGGTGAAGGTGAACCTGCTCCCGTCGGTGCGTACACATCGCACCTTGCACCTAATACAGTCAATATGAGCATGGACTGTAGATAACCAATCCATGCCCAATATGACATCGTAAGGCCTCGACGCTGCTACAAGAAGATCCCAGCCGAAGCTCTCGCCTCCTAGAGTAAGCTCACACTGCCGGCACCAGTGTGTAATCGTCGAGTCTACTCCCGTAGGAGTCTCTAGCCGTAAGGATTGAGCCAATGGCTCTATCGGAATCTCCGAGATCCAAAAAAGGTCAACAGCTATGAAAGAGTCACTCGCTCATGTGTCTATAAGAACTGCAGTAAGGGTGTAATAGACATAGACAGTACCTCGAATCATCTCAGGCGCGTCGTGGTCATAGGCCTCCGCTGCCTAGAGTTGTGCCTGCCTCTGCCCGCCAGCTCCCTGTGGTCAGGGCGGACCTCCTGGTGGTGGTGGTGGTAGAGCTTCAAAGCGTCACCCACCACCTGCTGCTTAGCCAGCTCCTCTGCCTCGTCTGCCTGCTCCCTCCGGACCACCACGGTTGACCCTCTGCCTCTGCCTCGGTGGACCCTCAACCGTCTGTTGCTCCTTGGCACGGTGGGTCGGGCAGTCACAAGCCATGTGGCCCTGCCCGCCGCATGCGTAGTACTGTCTGCCTCTCGAAAGACTGGCTTCGAGCTGTGTTCCCCGTACAGCTGATCCAGTGTCCTAAGGTCGTCTTCCTAAGGGTCTGGTCTACCTGGACCCGTGAGTCGTCTGTCGACTGCCAGCTGCAGAAGAATCTTCTACATGCTGCCCTACGGTGGGTCTCGCCGCTGATGAAGGCTCAGCAAGAAAGCCCTCGATCAAAAGGGCTTCCTCCGGTACTCCTGCCTGAATCGGAATGCTGAGGGATATCAACGATGCCTTGATATCCTTCCTCAATCCCTGCTCAAAGGTCCGGGCCCAGAAGAATGGGTATCGTACCATGTCTGTCGAGTAGCGTGAGAGATCGGTAAATCTCGCCGAGTACTGGGCGACCGTCAAGCCGCCCTGTCGCAGCTGTAGAAGCTCCTGGATGCGCACCACACGGAGGGTGGTTGGGATGAACTCCAAGTGAAAGAGTCTCTCAAAGTCCATCTAGAGGAGAGATGCCTCATCGTGCACCTAGAGCATCAAGCTCCACCATCTGCCTGCTGTCGCGTGCAGTAGGCTCGCCGCGAGGATCACCATGAGGTCTGCCGGTGTCCTCACTAACCTGAAAACTCATACGACTGCCTCCATCTAGTCCTCGGCGGCATGAGGGTCCATCTCCCCACGCAACCTGGGTGGTCGCTGGCGCTGAAACTAATGCAGCGCACTAAGGCTACCTGCATCGTCAGCGGCTGGGGCTAGAATCATCGGTGGCTCGGCGGGTAGCGGTACCGCCGGTGCCTCTGCTGTCAAAGGGCCCTGTACTGAGGCCTCGTCGCTCGACGGGATGTCGTCACGTACAACTCTCGGAACCCTAGTTGGATACCGTCGTGGGGCCATCCTGAAAAGAGACAGGTGCGCCATGGTAAGAACAGTATACCTGGTGAGCTGACACAAAGTAATCACAAAGGAAACTTGAAACACACATGCAATCAATGTTTTCGTGCATTAAGTCGGAAATCAGAAGTCAGGGTCCTGGTGTACGGATATGTCGTCTGCCGCACCAACACTGGACTCCCTGGACTGATAACCACACCCAATATTCTTAACACTATTGCTTCACATAGAAAAAGATCAGAGTCCCAAGTTCTATGGTAGAACCGAACTCCTTTGATACCAATTTTGTCACGACCCGTCCTCAGGGCCCGTGCCGTGACTACCCCAAGCCCGCCTTCCATTGGCCAGGGGCTGGCGACTAGCACCAAGGCGTAAGTCCCGATAAAAAGGGAAGGTATTGCCTTTGTAAAGTAAACAAACACCACAGAGCAAGCAAGCAGTAGAAGTAAACACTAAGTAAAAACTGAGTACAACAGTAAGTGCGGAAAAGTAAGTGGGCCAGTATACAAACCCAAACTGAAAGTAAGTACAACTCGAAGGGAAAAAATAGCAACTGAAAAGTAAAGCCGCAACGTCAAGCCGCCCACTGGAAGTCCCACCTGAAGGGTGAGTACAGATAGCCTCCACATCTCCTCGGGTCCAACCGTCCGCTCCGAGTATGTCCCGCCCGGTGGTCCACCTCCAGGTACCGTCCTGCTCCGCAAGCCTCAACCATGATCAGCGTTTTCCGTCATCTGCAACCAACGCAATGTAGTGCGGGCATAGCCCATGCAGGGGTGAGTATAATCTACTCAGTAGGGACCCCGAGACCCCAGAAGGTCTCCCAGAATCCAAAAAGGATAATCGACAAAGGAAAGATACAATCGCTAAGTAACATTCGACACTGCTTAGGTATATTCCCATACATATACCTAAGTCATCAATTCCAGTCGGGCTCCAACATCCAAGATCAAGTACAACCCAGTCCACACAGGAAAACACAACCCAGTACACACAGGAAAGAAAAACGTAATCCACATAGGATAGCACAGCACAATCCACAAAGGAAGGCAAAACAGGATTCAGCTCACACAGGTATACTTGTTCGTATGATGATAGAGATGATCAGATATATCCACTGATTCATCTAAGTCATCGGACCCACAAAGGATCGAAAGGTACTAACCCCCGCAATGACCCACAAAGGATCTAACCCACACATGATCGATAGGTAACTAACCCCCGCAATGACCCACAAAGGATCTGACCCACAAAGGATCGATAGGTAACTAACCTCCGCAAAGACCCACACAGGCTCGGACGCACAAAGGATCTGTAGGAGCAGCCCCACACAGGACCGGTGAGCGCTGACCCACACAGGATCGGACCCACATAGGATCTGTAGCACTGATCCACGTGGGATCGCTGAGTTTTGTAGTCGTTGTCGTCGAATCCACTGAGGATCTATGTACAGTCGTCGTCGTCGCAGTCGCAGCCAGCACTAGGGTTCCCGCACACAGCAAGCTCATTCGGGAGGGTCCGGTCCATGAGCTGAGAGGCTGATACATCAACTGACACACAGTCTGGATTTTATGTATCCAAAAGTTCTGTATCATCAACAGGAACTCAACGTCGCAGACGGCGCGTCAATCGGACGCCCGGTTTGAGAGTTATTGGCTTTTTCATCCCAGGGTCCCTGTTGTTTTTTCTGTCAAAACCAACCCGACCATACTCCACATGCATCCAAATCTCAAGAGGAGTAATCCAAAAGATCCATCTCGCTAAGAGGAATCCATAAAAGTCGACAGCATGTCAATCGGACGTCCGGATCTTATGTTACGAGCGTTTCCGCTCCGAGGTCCCGGTTGGTTTCGTGTACGAACCAACCTGTCTGAACCCAAAGTATTCTGAAACCTTGAATGCGATATGTCACAACAACTGTCTCGGTCCAAGGATCGCATCACCGCTAATGGTACGTCGATCAGAGGCTCATAGCTCAAGTTATGGGTGACAGACCGAAATGGGTCCGAAAACGGGGGGTCTGGGCCCAGACCGACCTGGCCCAACCCCCCCTGGGTTGGCCCGAACCGGGTCGACCCGACCCAGGTCCGGGTCCAACCCGGCTGGCGCATCCCGGCCCGGCCTGGGTGGCCCGACCCAGCCTGGGCGCAACCCGGCCCGGCCTGCGCGAGCGCGGCCCGGTCGCCAAGCGGGTCGGCTCGGCCGGTTACGGCCGAGCGGAGCGGGGGGCGTGCTGCCCCCGCGTGAGGGAACCGCGGCTTCGCGTGGGGCCTCTCTTGCCAGTGGACGTGGCCGAGCCGCCACGTCCCCATCCTCCTCTAGTCCCGCGCGGTCACGGGACCACGTCCTGCCGCCGCGGCTAAAGCCACGACGGTTCCTTCCGTTGGCGCACCGGCGGGCTGCTCCGCGGACCGTCGGACGAGTTCCAGTTGTCAGAAAAATGCGTCGTCTTTGCCAATGGCCCTCTCGGGGCCCGTCCTTCACTGAGAGGACCTCACATCGCCCGTGCGGCTTGTTGTTTCGTCGTCCGCCATTCCGCACACCAAGAACGAAAAGGTCAGTGGGTTCGGACTCGTTTGTTGGTCCGCACCCTCCGCGTTAGCGGTTTTTAAAAGGTCTCACCACAAACATTTTAACAACCGCGGATATAAATCACAAAGATTTAAATGAATCAAACCCCTACCTAAATGTTGTCATCGAACGTGAGTTCGTCGCGGAATTCACCGTCGCGGAAGGAGAGGATCATCGCGTCACGGAAGGGGCGTCGCTGTCATCGCGGTACACGGTGTCGCGTCGATGATCTCCGAGGGCTAAAAACACACAGATTTAATTGCACCATTTAAATCCATGTTGAGGATAAAAGAATTCACAAAGAAAAGATATTAAAGAACCACAATCCCCTACCTCAATCGGTTGTTGATTGAAGATTTTCGCGGGGAAGGTACGTCGCGGAAGAAGCGTCGCGGAAGGAGAATCGTCGGCGTCACGGTACACGATGTCGCGTCGTCGATCTCCGAGGTTTCGGCATTCTTCGCGTTCTTCATGAAGGAGGATGAAGAACTTAGAGTTTCTCCAAATCCTCTCAACAGGAAACCCTCAAGTAAACACGTGTTGGTCTTATTTTATTCTTATGCCAACAAACGAAAAACAAAGTTAAGAAACGAACCATTAATTCGATGAATTAATGGTAACGACTTAACTGTCCAATTAATAGGGGCGTTAAGAATTTAAGAAAACACACCGGTTGACTTTCATTTAAAAGAGGTTTTCGAGAGTGCGTTACTTAGAGGAAAAGAAACGGTGGGGCTCGTGCGGGCCCCACCTCACAAATATCTTACCAAGTGGGTAGGATATTTTGGGTTCCACCATATCCGCTTAACTTATCTTAAGTGGCTTTAAGTGGCTTTAACTGAAATAAAATAAAGTGTTGCACCACTTTTATTTTATTTCTTAACTTAACCCCAAAAACTAAAAACCACACCCGAGTAAACGTAACTCCGGAAAAGGCATTTCTAAGAAAAAACTGGCGATGCGATTCCATCGGTGCCCTTAGAATTTGATTCTGAGCACCAGTTCAACAGTTATAAAAACCCGCTCGTTCGTTCACTGAACGTACCCGATCCAAACTTCGTAAAATGATTCCGGGAACACCGGGCCTCGGAATCAGGTACCTTCAGAAACTGCGCTCTTGTAAAATTCCAAATAAAATTAAGAAAAAAAATTTCCTTGAATTTTACAGGTCTTTACAGCATGGTTTTGGTTGTTTATTATTATGAAATGGAAATTATATAATATTAATTAATGTATATAGTAAGAATTAATTTTAATTTCCTTGAAATTAATGTGTATATATAGGATATCTAGTCCGTAGCAGTTACAGTTGGGTGTCTGAGAGACTATAGCAATAGTCTAGCTTAAGGATAGGTAATTTTCCATAGTGTGTTTGTGGTGTATATATATATATTCAGTATGTTATGTGATTTCATACAGTACCCCAACCATTTTGATAGGTCGGTTGATACCAATGGACTTTTGAGGGTGTTTTCCCCAACATCCAAGTTAGTGAGGAATGGATTCCCGACAACCCCCTCTTTCCAAGTTCTCTTCTCCTGGTAGTATTATGTGTTGATATGCATGGTGGTTACGTTTATCATATATGTTTATAGGTGGTTTTAATGGATTTTGTTTATTTTAAACACATTTACCTCAAGATATAATATCCTAAGTGTTATTATAGGTATATTGTTTATGGGTTGTGATGGATTGAGGTATAATACACGATGTATGGCCTACAGTAGATCCCAAAAACTAATCAGTTACTATATATGGTTGTAATTATTTATGTTGAGGTGATATGATTTAGAGGGTGGAATATATTTATGTGGTGTATGGGGTGAATTTTATATTATCGTTTCCTAGGTGTTTTCAGGAAGGATCATATATTTGGAGAGAGATGTCTTGGGACGTGCAATGTTGGTATATAGTAGAAAACCTATGGAAAAGTAGTAGTGGGGTGCCTTATTTTAATATAAAGTTATATGTTATATTATTACTTATATGAGGTACTTTTTGAGAGGTTAATGGTGAGGTTTGGAACTTAGAATACCTATAACACCCTGACTTATTATGAATTTTTTTCAAATAAATTAAAATTCTTTGATGTCTTGCATTACACTCTACACCAAGGTAAGATTGCGCTAAATGCAACAGAGTTTAGATTTTGGTACATGAAACAATGATTTTGGATTTTTTTTTAAACATGATACAAATTTTATATTGTGTTACATGCAATGTAGAGTTTAGATTGTGTTACACACAATACTGATTCACTTTGAAATCTTTCATTACACGCAAGACCGAGTTTTATATAACTACAATATACTATTAATATTAAAATATTATTATAGTTATCAATTAGTCATTGTAATGGATGGTATAAATGGATTAAATAAATTTTTAAAATATGTTTTATGCATGTTTTTAAAGTTAATTCTTTGGTAACCAATTATTTAGAAATAACAGTAATAACTATTTGGAAATAAAGAAATTGCTTTCCTGAAAAACTATTTTTTTATGAAAAAACACAATTTATCATTATAAATAAATAAAAACAATTTTTATGAATTATTTTAATGAAATATAGGTATAATATATTCAATAAAATAATTAAAATTCATCTAATGTGTTTTCTAGATAACAGATAAAAATAAATCTAATTTTACGCATAAAAAGATGTATTTTTCTAAAAGTAGTTTTACCACCTTTTATGTAACGCCCCGACCCCAGCTACCCAGAGTCGGTGCATTACTTCCTAACATTGGCATGATCAAAAAAGATCAAGTCTCGAAAGACCGATTAGTTTAGTAGCCTTGGAAACACTAGATACATTCATAAATGTTACATTACATCATAAAGTGAAAAACTACAATAACAAAGTCTCCATAGTCCACACTCATATCCTCTTCTGACTATCCCTATAGGTCATTCATAAAATACTTCTTCACATCCTAGAAAATATTAAAACATTGAAAGGGGTGAGCTCAGATGCTCAGTAAGGATAACAATATTGCAGAATCTTTCATAAATAAACATTAATATTTAAGGCAATCTATAACTAAAACAAAAGCCTTTTTAAACATGAACTTCAGCATGATATGGAAAAAAATAAAATTAAATAATTCCATTTACTTACTCACATGGATATTCTACTAGTCGAATAATCCCATGCAATATCAATAACTACTTTCATAATGATGGAATGCATAATGCCAGACTATCATAACCACGTAGTCAAGGCCTCGTGCCAAGACCACAAATAAGATTTTGTAAAGGTCTCATGCCAAGACACTAGTTTGTCTCATGAGACCTACCGATGCATCGAGGAGCTATAGCGGGCTCCACCCGTCACTTATTAAGTCCAATTCATTCCTCATATGAATAGTTTTAAACATATCATAAACCATAACATAATCGTATCACATAAAACATGCATAAAGGAAACATAACATTTCCACATTTCAATCACAAGATATCAATACAACACATTGATATAATAAAAACACTTTCAAAACCATTTTCAATAACAAAATAAAAGAAATTTAATACTTTTTATTTATTTTTCATTAAAAAAAGTTATGGCTTGTACAGGAAGCCGAAACTCAAATAATGGTCACGGCAGCGGAGAATTCGTTGTCGCCGTATATGTACGGCAAGAAAAACATTCCCTTTTTTTTAGTAAAACGCTTCATATAAAAAATATTCCTTTTGAATAAACGTAAAAGTCAAAGGGGTTTATACACCGTATAAAAGAAAGTTGTGTATAAAACAAAATATGCCTCAATGAAAGGAGATTGAGACGAAGACCCTTACAAAGATCATTTTTTTGAATAAAGTAGGTCTATTAAGTGTATTCACTATAAGTACACATAAATAAAGTACAAATACAAGATAGAACATAATAATATCATGACATAATTTGAAAGTAGGAGATTAACCCAAAGAATAAAAATTGGGTTAAGAAGTTCCCTTACCTCGTGTCCGAATTCACTCGACCGTTATTTGATATCCTGAATAATAAACTAGAGTTAATATCTACCTTCTTAAGAACCTTTTTCAAGTTCATTATTCCTTTTATATCACTTATTACCATGTCATGAACATTATGTAATTATTTATGTTTATAACGGTCATTTTGTCGATCTTAGGTACTTGAGTCAAAAATAAACTTCTTATAATTACACTTTGTTCATGTGGTAAAATATCCATTATATCCATAATTATATTCATGATGTATATATCATATAAATCATATATATCTAGTATATACATTCATTTATAATAATACATAACATTTATAGGTAAGAAATGAAATGCACCGTTCATGGAGACGGTAAGTCGTACGTACGCATGAATGCTACTTTCATTTCTATTTTGTATTTAATGAAATCATAATGATATAAAGGTATATTATAATTCCAGTATAGTATCATATATAATATCATTTACTCTATCCTTTATACATCCCACATATGGGATTAACGATTCAAATCACTTTGAGGGGGTGGTAGTCCGCACTTCCTAAAATGAAAATATTGCATTTACCCATAATGGAAACAATAAAGATATGCCATAAATGAAAAATAAAGAACCTTAAGTAAAACATAAAAATATTATATATCATATATATAAATATAGTGACATCTTAATGGCCACCTTTGAAGGTGTTATATGAGTGTTGAATAATCATCATTTCGTGAGGCAGAAATTCGCCATCTAGAGAAACAGTATGTTCTTTAACCATTAGATGTAGGTGTGTGTAAGTGTATCTCTAATCCTTCTTATAACAACATCCTAGTATATTTAGGATACTTGTGTTGTTACAAATAAAATTAATAAAAAGAGGTTAGGGGTTAGAGAAGAAAAATAAAACAAAATAACATAAGAGAAGACATTACCTTAAAATCGGGTAACTCTTTTGATTTGAGCCGAAGGCTTCCTTGGGGAGAATTATTCCCAACGTGAGGATTATAGGAGTAAGGGAGAGAATTTCGGAGAGTATTTGGGCAGAGTTTGTCCGAGCCAAAAGGCTTTGAAAGTGTGAGTAAGGTGGTAGTGGTGGGGGCCTTTTATAAGTGGAGAGGAGGGGCACTCTTGGAAAGTAATGAAATGTTACTTTATTATATAATGAGTTTCGGATTTTAAATGACCCACACTTATATAAATTGAGGATAAGGTGATAAGGGTTCGAAATCTACTCATCCAATAGGTTTTTGACAAGTTTAAGCCTTGGATTTTACATTATCTTTTCATTTTATTTAAATCGTTAATTAATGATGTAATCGCTGCATCATCATGGTGTCATAAATAATTTAATTTATTTAATGTCTAAAAATTATAAAACAAATATCATGATGTAGGAAACCTTTTTATCTTTCTAATAAATATTTATAGTCAAAAATATGACTTGTATAACCCCATTTAAAAATTGTTTTAGTAAAACAACTTATGTTTGTGACATTTTTATTTTAACATTAAATAAAAGTTATTTAGGTCATTTTCCTACCAAAGTGGCTCCATGGGGTCCCCAAGTTGACCCATGGATTTTATTGGTCGTCCATGACACATCCAATAGGGGCAGGACAAGTGTAAAAGTATTTTCATATTTTTATAATATCATTTTTACCTTAAATTTCACTAATTACCTTTAATCGCGATTAATTAAACTTAAAAGTTACTATTCAACAAAAAATTATTTTAATACCATTGAACCACATTTTACTTTATAATGACAACCATGAATGTCGGATTTTTGAAAATAAAATCACAGAAGTTGTAATGTTTCATTTAAACGAAAAATTAGTTTTTTAACTACCACTTAGTGGTTTCACTATTCATCAAAAATTAAAGTTTTTCAGAACAATGACAAAATTTCACCCTAAGCTATAATTGATATTCCGAATTAAAAAATGATGTATATTTTACAAAATTCCAAACATATAAGTTGCATTAATTAATTTTATAATTAATTCATGTCGTCACAACAAATAGCGTGTTTTTAAGAAACAATATATATCAAAAGATTGACAATTGTTTATGTCAAATTTCAAAGTGAAATTAATTATAATGAACACCATTGGATAAAATGGTAAAAATATATTCTAATTATACTTTAAAACCACTAAATAGTATAATTTATCACTATAAATTATTTTGATTAAAAAAGTTGTTTTTAAGTATTTTTCACTATTCATAAAAAATTGGAAGTTTTCAGAAAATTACAAAAAAATTAAACTTCGGATAATTTTGATATTATGAATACAAAAATGAAGTCCATTTTTGAAATATAAAATTTCTATAATTTTAAAAGTTGGGTATTACTATTCATAACGGCTACTTTGATTAGTCACGGTGTGTTAGAACTCGATGTTGCGTACAATGCAAGATATTGCATTATTGAATGAGAAGCGTATCGTGGAAGATTGGGGTGTCACATTCTCCCCTCATTCAATAAATTGCGTCCTCGCAATTTGAAATTTTTCTTTGAAAATAAAAGGTTGAAAATAGAAAATACCTTTGTGGAAAATCCACATCGGAAATAAGGTTAATAAAAATATAACATTAAAAGAAAGAAAGATAAGTACAAAGGTCACCCGAGATAGCCCATACTAGGATTCTATGAAAATATGGATATGGAATAAAAACAAACCATCAAGGTCTGATGGAGAGTCGTAGAAAACTGGATTAGGAGAAATTTAACCATAAGAAAATCACAAACTTTTGATTGGTTAAATAGTCATTGAATCCCCAGTTGGAAAAGTTAACTGGGAACGTTTTTGTTTTAATTTACCTTTTATAAAGTTGAGGAATTTATTTAGGAGATTTACTAAGAATGTAAGGGAATATACATAATTGTTATGTAGACTTTCATTCTTTAATAAATTTTTACCACAAACCCATCTTTCACTCTAAAAGGTAATAGAACTCAAAAATATTCTTTTTATCCTAATTGTATAAGGTTCCAAATATTAACACATGCCATTTAGATTAGTAAAACTATTTTTTAATAACCAGGGACTTCATGTAGGCTAGTGGTAGGTAATAAAGGCCTGTCACACTATGGTTGTGGGTTCAATTCATGCAGCTTTGTCCGACGTGATGGGTTATACCCCACCCTGCAGGTTGTCCTTTTCCTAAAAATATAGTATTATAATATTCCAAAAATAATCTTCATAAATGTTTTAACCTTAAACAATACTATCCAAAGTTCAACTTAATCCATTCCAACCTTTATAGTTATCTAAAATACCTCTGTCCAGACTTTCTCTAAAAGGTCTCTAAATTCCAAAATCAATTGTAACATTAGATTCCCCAAACAAAATAACTTTTCTATTATTGTCACATACTAAAAATATGATTTCCTTCATCATATTAAAACCTTAATGATAACAACAAGTACTATAGTATAATCCTTATATATATCACATTATTTTTATAACCAGAATATAATCCTTGAGTCCAAAAGCACCAATACATTAATTATTCCGCTTCAAATGTAGTAACAACATAATATTGTCCTTGACCCCTTGGCCTTTTCTGAGATAAGTTTCACTGACTCTTAGGAAATTCATTTGCATAATGCCCCATTTCCCTACAATTGTAGCATTCAACATTGATAGCATCTTTCTTTCCTTTGCAATCACTAGCCTGGTGACCCTTTTCTCCACATTTATAACAAACTCCCATTCCTTTTAGGCAAGTACCGGGGTGATTCTTCCCACAATTATCGCATAATGGAAAATCCTTCTTTTCCTTTTTCCCTTTATCTGTCTCTTGTTCCACCATTCTCTTCTTCTCTTTCTTTACTTTATTGTCATAAGATTTAGAGAATTCCTTTTCTGTCTTGATAGCACACGAGACAATATCTTCGTACGATGAGAAGGATTGTGATACTAAAGCTCGATGGAGAAATGGTTTTAACCCATCAAAGAAATGATCAATCTTACCTCTTGGGTTACGTATATAATCTGTAGCATGCCTCTCTAACCTTGTAATGTTAGCCTCATACTTTGCTACATTCTCATCCTCCTTCTGCCTCAGACTCAGAAATTGCCTTTCCATATCTTCTCGATGGTCATGAGGAAAGTATTTTTCTAAGAAAATCTCTTTGAACTCCCTCCATTCCATATTCGATACGTCATCATCTTCCTTTGTGTTTTGAATCAATGACCAGTATTGATCAGCATCTCCAGTGAGGCGGTAAACTGCCATGATAACCTTTTCCCTTTCACTACTCCCCAAGGCGTGGAATATTTTCTCTAAGGAGTTTATCCATTTCTCAGCTACTAATGGATTTGTACCCCCATTAAATGTTGGTGGTTGTTTCCTCATGAAACGATCTAACATTGATCCTCCACGTTGCGGATCAGGGTGCTCCATACGAGTAAGGTTATTATTCATAACCTGAGTGAGTTGTCCCAATATGGTGATAAGGTGATCAGCACCAGTTGTATCTCTATCTCCACAATAATTTTCTTGAGCGGGAGGGCAATCCCTACACGGATTGCGTGAATTGATACGATTTCCATTCCTTCTACTAGGTGCCATTTCTAAACAATGGCATAAACTAGATTAGTTTATGAATCAAAATACATAATTCCATACTTGTAAAACACTTAACACTAATTGAACTATTTATGGATATAATCCATAATCATAAAAAAAGTTTTCTTTGAGGAAGTATATACTCATAACCCTTCATAGTGGTTTGTAAAGAAAATGAGAATTATCCTAAGCATATCCCCCCGGGAGTGTCGTAACCAAGAGTGCAGCAAGGCCTGTTGTCGTGCACCAGTTCCCATTTGAGTCTAGCTCAAAGCGGTGTTTTCGGGTTTTACCCCTCGGTACATCTGTGCCAGAGCTGCCTCTACCTACTCGTATCCAGACAGGGATGTATTGCTCGGAAAACTCACAAAATCTCTACAACAACAAAATTCTAGGAAGTTCTTCTATACTAATCCTCAAATTCTACCTTTGGTCTATGTGCTCTAATCAGAGTTTATCTAAATCTAGCTTCCAAGGTTAGTACTAAACTGCCTCTGATACCAACTGTAACGCCCCGACCCTAGCTACCCAGAGTCGGTGCATTACTTTGTAACATTGTCATGATCACAAAAGATCAAGTCTTGAAAGACTGATTAGTTTAGTATCCTTAGAAACACTAGATACATTCATAAATGTTACATTACATCATAAAGTGAAAAACTACAATAACAAAGTCTCCATAGTCCACACTCATATCCTCTTCTGACTATCCCTGCAGGTCATTCATAAAATACTTCTTCACATCCTGGAAAATATTAAAACATTGAAAGGGGTGAGCTCTGATGCTCAGTAAGCATAACAATATTACGGAAGCTTTCATAAATAAACATTAACATTTAAGGCAATGTATAACTAAAACAAAAGTCTTTTTAAACTTTAACTTCAGTATGATATGGAAAAAATAAAATTAAATAATGCCATTTAATTACTCACATGGATATTCTACTAGTCAAATAATCCCATGCAATATCAATAACCACTTTCATAATGATGGAATGCATAATGCCAGACTATCATAACCACGTAGTCAAGGCCTCATGCCAAGACCACAAATAAGATTTTGTCAAGGCCTCGTGCCAAGACCCTATCTTGTCTCGTGAGACCTACCGATGCATTGAGGAGCTATAGTGGGCTCCACCAGTCACTTATTAAGTCCAATGCATTCCCCATATGAATAGGTTTAAACATATCATAAACCATAACATAATCTTATCACATCAAACATGCATAAAGGAAACATAACATTTCCACATTTCAATCACAAGATATCAATACAACACATTGATATAATAAAAACACTTTCAAAACCATTTTCAATACCAAAATAAAAGAAAGTTAAAACTTTGTATTTATTTTTCATTAAAAAAAGTTATGTCTTGTAGAGGAAGCCGAAACTCAAATAATGGTCACGGCGGCGGAGAAGTCGTTGTCACCGCATATGTATGGAAAGAAAAACATTCCCTTTTTTCTTTTAGTAAAATGCTTCATATAAAAAATATTCCTTTTGAATAAACGTAAAAGTCAAAGGGGTTTATACACCGTATAAAAGAAAGTTGTGTATAAAACAAAATATGCCTCAATGAAAGGAGATTGAGACAAAGACCCTTACAAAGATCATTTTTTTAAATAAAGTAGGTCTATTATGTGTATTCACTATAAGTACACATAAATAAAGTGCAAATACAAGATATGACATAATAATATCATGACATAATTTGAAAGTAGGAGATTAACCCAAAGAATAAAAATTGGGTTAAGAAGTTCCCTTACCTCGTGTCCGAATTCACTCGACCGTTATTTGATCTCCTGAATAATAAACTAGAGTTAATATCTACCCTCTTAAGAACCTTTTTCAAGTTCATTATTCCTTTTATATCACTTATTACCATGTCATGAACATTATGTAATTATTTATGTTTATAACGGTCGTTTTGTCGATCTTAGGTACTTGAGTCAAAAATAAACTTCTTATAATTACACTTTGTTCATGTGGTAAAATATCCATTATATCCATAATTATATTCATGATTTATATATCATATAAATAATATATATCTAGTATATACATTCATTTATAATATTACATAACATTTATAGGTAAGAAATGAAATGCACCGTTCATGGAGACGGTAAGCCGTATGTACGCATGAACGCTACTTTCATTTCTATTTCGTATTTAAAAAAATCATAATGATATAAAGGTACATTATAATTCCAGTATAATATCATATATAATATCATTTACTCCATCCTTTATACATCCCACATATGGGATTAACGATTCAAATCACTTTGAGGGGGCGGTAGTCCTCACTTCCTAAAATGAAAATATCGTGTTTACCCATAATGGAAACAATAAAGGTATGCCATAAATGAAAAATACAGAACCTTAAGTAAAACATAAACATATTATATATCATATATATAAATATATTTACATCTTAATGTCCGCCTTTGAAGGTGTTATATGAGTGTTGAACAATCATCATTTCGTGAGGCAGAAATTCGTCATCCACAGAAACTGTATGTTCTTTAACCATTAGATGTAGGTGTGTGTAAGTGTAGCTCGAATCCTTCTTATAAAAACATCCTAGTATATTTAGGATACTTGTTTTGTTACAAATGAAATGAATAAAAAGAGGTTAGGGGGTTGGAGAAGAAAAATAAATCAAAATAACATAAGAGAAGACATTACCTTAAAATCGGGTAACTCTTTTTATTTGAGCCAAAGGCTTCCTTGGGAATAATTATGCCCAAAGTGAGGCTTCTAGGAGTAAGGGAGGGAAGTTGGGAGAGTATTTTTTCAGATTTTGGCCGAGCCAAAAGGCTTTGAAAGTGTGAGTAAGGTGGTAGTGGTGGGGGCCTTTTATAAGTGGAGAGGAGGGGCACTCTTGGAAAGTAATGAAATGTTACTTTATTATATAATGATTTTCGGATTTTAAAGGTCCCACACTTATATAATTTGAGGATAAGGTGATAAGGGTTCGAAATATACTCATCCAATAGGTTTTTTACAAGTTTAACCCTTGTATTTTACATTATCTTTTTATTTTATTTAAATTGTTAACTAATGAGGTAATCGTTGCATCATCATGGTGTCATAAATAATTTACTTTATTTAATGTCTAAAAATTATAAAAAAAATATAATTATGTATGAAATTTTTTTATCTTTATAATGAATATTTATAGTCAAAAATATTACTTGTATAACCCCATTTAAAAATTGTTTTAGTAAAACATTTTATGTTTGTGACATTTTTATTTTAACTTTAAATAAAAGTTATTTATGTCATTTTCCTACCAAAGTGGCTCCATGGGGTCCCCAAGTTGACCCATGGATTTTCTTGGTCCGCCATGACACATAAAATAGTGGAAGGACAAATGTAAAAATATTTTCATATTTTTATAATATCATTTTTACCTTAAATTTCACTAATTACCTTTGATCACGATTAATTAAACTTAAAAGTTACTATTCACCAAAAAATTTATTTTAATCCCATTGAACCACATTTTACTTCCTAATGACAACCATGAATGTCGGATTTTTGAAAATCAAATCACATAAGTGGTAATGTTTCATTTAAACGAAAAATCAGTTTTTTAACTACCACTTAGTGGTTTCACTATTCATCAAAAATTGAAGTTTTTCAAAACAATGCCAAAATTTCACCCTAAGATATAATTGATATTCCGAATTCAAAAATGATGTATATTTTACAAAATTCCAAACATATAAGTTGCATTAATTAATTTTATAATTAATTCCTGCTGTCACAACAAATAGCGTGTTTTTAAGAAACAATATATATCAAAAGATTGACAATTGTTTATGACTAATTTCAAAGTGAAATTAATTATAATGAACACCATTGGATAAAATAGTAAAAATATATTCTAATTATACTTTAAAACCACTCAATAGTATAATTTATCACTATAAATTATTTTTATTAAAAAAGTTGTTTTTAAGTATTTTTCACTATTCATAAAAAATTGGAAGTTCTCAGAAAATTACAAAAAATTCAACTTAGGATAATTTCAATATTATGAATACAAAAATGAAGTCCATTTTTGAAATATAAAATTACTATAATTTTAAAAAGTGTGTATTACTATTCATAACGGCTACTTTGATTAGTCGCGGTGTGTTAGAACTCAAAGTTGCGTACAATGCAAGCTATTGCATTATTGAATGAGAAGCGTATCGTGGAAGCTCGGGGTGTTACATTTTAATTGAATACTTACTTTAAAACTATTTTTTTAAAATTTTATAAAATATATTTTAGAAAATGAAATCTATTTTTGAAATAGTAATTTTAAATTTATCTTAGGGTGAATTTTTGATATTATTCTGAGAAATTTCATTTTTTGATGAATAGTGAAAAATACAAAATTTTAATTGAAAACTAACCTTTCATATAATTTATTTATATAAGTAAATTATATTTCAAATTTGTTTTAATGTATAATTAGTTAAATTATATGTTAATAAATTCAATTTAGGTCATTTAAATAAATTTCACATTGAAATTGGATATATAAAAAATTCAAACTTTGGAACATTTTCAGTTTAAAAAACCATTATTCTGTCCCCTCTATGAGATTAATTTTAAATTAATTTATACCACTTATATGATTTTAATTCGGAAAATTTGATTAAATATTTAAAATATTAATAATTTTTAATTTATAATAAGGTCAAATTAATTTTTGACTAAAATTATTAGTGAAACAGTTAAAATTAATTACAGCTATTAAGAGAAAAATGAGTTTACCAAGGAACTAAACCATAAATTAAAGGGCCAAATGACATAGAAAATTTTACAAAACCCATTATATGAACATATTTAAAAAATATATCAAATTGTATCTAAAACATTTTATTTTTGGAATAATATTATTTAATGGATACCTCCCAATACAATGTATCTTTTGATATTTACAAGAATGTCACTTCTCCTCCACTATAAAAGGGTACTCACCCCCCTCACTTATTCACACATATCAAACCATTTTTCTTGGAAAATTATTATCCCAATATATTACCAAAATCATTAATTTAATCCTAAAATCCTAAATTTCTGCATAAAACCCACCAAGTAAGTCCTTTGGTGTAAACCAAAGGGAGTTACCTTGAGAAGAGGTAATATTCATCAACGTGCATTTTTGTTTTGATTCCCTCTCCACCCCCTTAAATTATTATTATATCATTGTTATATAATTACCTAAGTATATTAAATATAATTATAATTTTCATGTTAATTTTATGACCTACACCCTCACACACTTCCATCAAATGGGATACGTAATCATCATTTGTGTGTACGGAAAACAACGACCTCATGAACTGATGTCATTCATTATTCCATTACCACCTTTAAAGGTTGGTAATAATTGTGTATTTATAGTTTATATATTATATATTATTTTATTATTTTATTATTATTCTTTAACTTTTATATAACACATAACATCATAATTTCCATTTTCTGAGAATATGATAATGTCATTCGTGTGTACGGTGGACTACTGCCTCGCAAAGTGCTGTGAATCAGTCACACTTTACATAGAATGTATTAAGGATTGGTGAAATAGAATTGTGTGATATATGTCAAATAATAATTATAATATAAATAATATATATATATATATATATATATATCTCATTTACTTTCTTTCTTTCAAATATGATAAGAAAATGGAAATGGTGTTCATGTGTACGTACAACGTACTATCTCTATGAAAAGTGTATTACATTTCCTATTTCTATATTTTATAGATTATTATAAATAAATATATACTGAATATATATCATATTTATATCATATTTTACATTATTTTAAAGAGTAAATCTTGATCAAATAATGAGGACCAAAAATAAAAAGTCAAAACATATATGAAAAACAAAGCTGTTATTACCCAAAACGTAACTTTAACATAGAATTTTTAATAATAGGGTAATATAAAGTCATAATAAAATAATAAATGTTATAATATATAAGATTATATTGATGTGGTATATTTATAACAAACTTATATTTATTATAAATGAGGTTTTAATATGTACAAAGGAAGTCAAAACTTAAGGTAAGGGGATTTCTAGTCTCCCTTTTATTTCTACGAGACTTATTCCATGTTCACCACTAATTTATTTTATGTTGTGTATATACTGACCTATAAAATTTTATATCATTTATTTAATTTATTTCATGATATTAAAGGTTTCAATTTATTTTATTTGTTCATGGATCTCATTATTCAAAAGTTACTCAAGTAGTAAGGGGTTTACATCTCACCTTTTTTACTTTTGTGACACACATGTTATATTCACCACATCATTCTTCTATGTGATGTATATAATACCCATGAATATAATTTATGATTATAATAATTAAAAAATTTTGTATTTACATATCCATTTTAGTATCTCTCTTTCATGGGGTTTGCGATTAAAATGTTACCAAAGAGGTAAAGGTGTTTTTGTCTCAATTTGTCTTCTTTGAGACTTACGTTATGTTATGCACCTATATTATTTCTTGAGAAGTATATACAGCCCATTTGACAAGTAATATCATGAATTTTTTCTTCCTCATGATATTTTAAGTTTCATTTAATGTTATTATCTCATGTGAATTATGATTAAAATTTACCAAAGTGGAAAGAGTTTATTGTTCCAATCTCATCATTTATTGGGATTGTTTCTGATTATCCTTCCATCAATGAAATATTATGATATACATCTAAATAATTATCATGAAGTTTATTATAATATGGTTATTAATGATATCTTCATGTAATGGTTACATTTTTTCACTCTTTGGTACTTAAGATAATTAAGAAAGTGTTTTTAATAAAATACAACCATATTTCTCTCTTCGGTTGGAAGTCTGTTTTATTCAAAAACCAAGTTTTCTAAAAATTATTTCAAAAAAAATTAAATGATATTTTAATATCATTTAAAAAAAAATTATTTTCAAAAAAATTATGTTCTAAAAAGTGTTTAAAATGGTTTACAAATAATTCTTTATAAGTTTTCAATGTTATTTTCAAATAAAAAGGTTTTCAAAATGTCTTATGATTTAAAAAGAATTTTTTAAAGTGGAAAGGATGTTTTCTACACAAAAGAAATAAATTATTTTTAAAGATTAATTTATAATTATTAAAATTAGTTTTCAAAGAAAAGTATTTTCAAAATGTTTTATAACATAAAATGATTTGTAAAGAAAGGTTATTTCCCTTAAGAAATGATCAAAGTGATCTTTCCAAAACCTTATCAATATAAGAAGATATAATTTGATATATTTTATGATTTAATAGGGATATTATCCAAGGAAACCATTATTATTATTTCTTTTAACGGTTTATTATTAAGATAATATGTTTTTTATGAGACTAATTTCTCCTCCATGGGTTATACCATGATAACGCATTTATGAAACACGATTCCTTTCATGGGTTATTCTATGATTATGAAACCTATATATTTTCCATAGGTTTTGATATGATGAAATTTTTATGATACCCATTTAAATTATGGGGTTATGATATTATGTTTACGAAACCCATATCTTTTTATGGGTCATAATATGATGAATTTTTTATTATCTTGTGGTACACGTATGTATGATTTAATTATGTGATGGTTGGGACCTACATATCCCTCCAATGCATTGGGTAAATATTTATATCTGATGAGATAAACATGGATGGATTTGGAGGTGAACTCAGTTCAGTAAGGGACATTGTCTGCTAATATGGTCATAGGAGTGAACCTTGACTACTAAGATGGTTTGGGGAGTGAACTCATTCCACTAAGATAGCATTGGCAGTGAGTCTTGGATACTAAGATGATATTGGGAGTGAACCGTAACCACTAAGATGTTATTAATTGTCTTGATTTCATGTCCATAATGTGAGGTGTGTACCTTATTACAGGTCTATAAAGTTATGTTTGAACCATATTTCAGATTCACAATGTTATGTGTGGACCTAGTTATATGTCCAAAAGTTTATGTGAGGGCCTGATTTCTCATCCTTAACAAAATGGGTGAACCCATTTATATTTATACATATTTATAAGGTAATAAGTTTATTTTTATACCATAAATATATGTCTTATTCCTATGTTATTATCTCATGGATTATGATCTTTATTTCCTTATGATTCATGTCTTATGATGTTATAATATTTATGTCATGACTTATGTGTGTGATATTTGATATGGAGGGTAGGATATTCAAATGTTATGATCATGTTCTCATACCCTTATGTTCATGTTATGATTATGTGTCTCATTTATTTACCCTTACTGAGCATCTGAGATAAATGGTTCTTCAGTTTCCCTCCACTAGTTTATGAATAAAGGTTTTAAGTAAGATTAATAAAGGGGAAGATAATTATGGTAAACATTTAAGATATTTCACCAGACTATAAGATTGTGTTCCATGTTTCCAAATGTATTAAACTATTATGATTCTTGTGCACATGTTTATGTAAAATAATGAATATTCATCTAAAAATATTTAATATCCATGTATGTTAATATCGGTTCACAGTAGTTGGTGTTAAGGAAAGTATTAGTTAACCATTAGAAACTAGGATGACAAAACATTAGTGAGCTCCCTGAGTATATTTCTAAGGATATGTGTAGGTATGTCTCCAAATATAAGTCTAAGGATGAGTGAAAGTTTAGGAAAATGTCTTGGAATTTTGGTAAATTTTTTCAATACTGGTTTCTAAGAAATTACATCCTTATTTGGATACTATAAGTGGATGTGTCACTAAAACTTATGTATATAGGGGTAACCACCTCGAAAACACCATATTGAGCTAGACTCAATCAGGAACTGGTTTATGAAAACGAGCCTTTCTTTACAGCTAGTTTGACACTTCCAGGGGATATTCTTTGAAAATTAAAAAACTCATTATGAACCATCATAAAGGATTTAAATAGATGATGACTATGAATTACTTAAGATAAACCTAAGGTGTTATATATTAAAGAATAAGGTGTCATGATTTAGACATACTAAGTGATTTTTAGGATTATTTGGTTTCCCATTATGACTAGCATTTCTCACACCATGATTTATGGTCTTAGTCAATGGTGGGAACCAAAAAGAACTGTATTAACATTGAATTTGATAAAAAAACAAATGGGATCATGACTAGATTAAAGAACATTGTGATTATTCTCAATCAGTTTTCATGGAACATGATTAATAATGTGTACTTTAAAAAAATATCAGAATTACCAACTAAGATGAGGAAAGAGTGAACTGAGGATTTGAGTAAGGGAGACCACAGAGGAAAGAAGATTCAGTTTCCTTTGTGTTGAGAATATGTGAAGAAACACTTAACTTGATGTCCTAGAGAGACTGGAATATATTTTCAATGTAGAAAATAAGAACACAAAGTGAGTAACTACAAAAGGAAAATGAAAATTTCATTTAATGTAATCGATGATAATAATGGTATCCCTAAGTTATTATCAATAATTGAATGTTTTAAGTATGTAAAGTATAGGCATTATGTAAATAAATTTCATAGGGTAAATATCATGAAGGAAATCATCAAGGTTTGTATGAGTAATGGTTTTATTTCTAATGATGAAGATATTACAAATGACATTTGAAAAGAAATAGGTATTCTTAAATAAGATGAGAAATCATAAGTGATGTATTAAGGATTAGGTGGAATAATTTAAGTGTTTATGTATTGTAATACAATAATTATGATATATGAATATATATATATATATATACGGATTGTTTGTAGAATTTTTTCATTCAGTATTTTAAATAATATGTAAAATGGTACTGATGGACTATAAAAGTGATTTGATATAAAGGTGATATTTTGACTAAGGAAAGGCATCCCGTAATATGTTCTAGAAGCTATAAAAATAGAGTTTAATTTTGATAAAAGGTGATTGTTTTGGATGAAGTAAATTGGATAGTATCGATGACCTTATAACTAATAAAGTATTTGATAAAAAGGTGGGTTATGATATCATTGATGGAGTTTATAAAATTATTACATCTATGGAATATATTCAGTAATTTGTGGTTGTTTCATATTGTTTTAACATGAATGTGGGATTGGTTTCCCTTTTGATAGTTTGATTGGGTAATATTTTAAGGCCTCGCTCAATCACACACATCAGGTTTACCGTCTCTTTAATCTTCCCTAGAAACTTCCAATGTTTTTGTCATCCATAGCTGGGTATGGACCTACTTTCCAAATGTCAGCATTTATCTAGATTTCCATGCACATCGACTCTTGGGGACTCTCATTGGTTGAGATGATGGGAGGTAGGGATCATCCCACCCTTTTCACTACACCAAAATCAATAATTAGCGGCTATTTTTTAGAGGTGGTTTAAGAAACTGCCACTAATTTTTTTTACCCACGACACTTCTACCCCCCCCCCCAAACCCGACACCCCCACCCTTATTCCCCTAACCTCATAAAACCTTATCCCCCTCACCGTCGACCCCTTATCCCCCTCACTTTTGACCCCCTTCTCCATAGTAATCATCCCCCTTCATACCCTACTCCACCAACCCCATCAAACCATATCCCCCTCACCACTGGCCCCCTTCTTACCATCACCATCGGACCCCTTCTTTATCATCGTCGGTCCCCTTCACACCCTACTCTACCGAATCCCTAACCTATTTGTTGGCCCACTTCTCCCCTAAGCTCCCCAATCCTGAGTTTTCATCATTGGGTCATTCAGTAAGATTGGTGTGGGTTATTCCACTGGGGAATTTTAGTTTTATACCATTAGTTTATTAATTTAACAGAAGTTATGCTTGGTTCATGTGCTCAAGGACTCATGAAATATCTCTGTGAGGTTGAAATTAATATCTAACTTGTTTGTTGAGGTAGGTGACTCCATGTATAAATTTTAAATTTAAAGAATTTTATTTATTGATTTATTTTAAATAATATTTTGGATTCCTTGAAAATTTTATAGAATATATCATTAATCTCACTTGACTATTTTTTCCCATATTTCTTGATGATTATAGAGAGGAATCAAAATTTTGATTTATAAATGTTTTATTATATTAGCCTAGTGCTTATTAAAATTCCTTGAGGGATTTATATAAAGGAATCCAGTTGAAATGATATGTTTTGATTTTAATTATTTAAGGAAGGAAACTCATATTTCTAGAAAAATGGATTATAAAAGGAGGATGAAATTTGATTTTTTTAAAATTTATTTTTTTTCAATAAATGATGGGATAATTTATTCATATCAGGTGGGTATTTGGTTTTGAATTTGGTTGGGTAAAAATTATAAAAGGTATGATGTGTTTAAAGGATTTTAAAATATTGATTCATGGTTTGGTTTTCAAGTAAATGAAACTATATTATAGATTTTTATTGGTGTTTAAAAATGCGTGGTTATAACCTTATAAAGATTTAGGATTGATCTTTATTGTTTTATGTATGGATCAATTGGTATTCTTGAGTTTCGAATTTGGTATCTTCTGGTGTTTATGTGTTATGCTCTGATGTATTGGGGATGGTTGAGTAAGAAATGACTCAGAGGGGAGGGGAGGGATATTTTTACATGACTTTTTTGTTTTATGTGATTAACCTAATAATTGGATTACTCGTCTCTTGTTAGTTAATCATGGGAACCTTTAGCACCTAGGTAAGGAAGACTATGATTAAGCACATGGACTTTAAATTTTATACACTAACTAAACATTTCTAGGATATGGATGATATGGTTGTGGGGTACTGACTAAGGTGTCACCATGTTTCTAGGATAGGATCATGTATTTCTTAGAGGCTTCAAACTAGGTTGTGGTGCCATGGTAGAGTGTCACAATGTCGTTAGGCCAATGGACTGTTCTCCCTAGTGTCTTGCATGTGAAATTGGATTTGGATTATTTAGATCATTATATAGTATGAGGTTCATAATTCTTATTGAACTTAGCTTCCCTAGGTGCATGCCCATGATGTTTGTTTACCTTTATTTACCTTATTTTACTACTTTGGACATTCCATTGCATATGTTCAGTTATTTATTTCTTCCACTTGATGGATGTTATTATCATTTACTTTTATTTATTTTTTCTTAATTTAAGTGGATTCTATTTCTATCTAGGATTATTTATATATAGTAATCTATTTCCTTATATTTTTATTTTTATTGTATTTATGTTGTTATGTTGGTATTTATTGGTTTAGGGATTTTTTACTTTATTTTAAGATCATGGGAATATCATTGGTTGGTTTAAATAGGGAAAATTAAAAGTGGTTTGTTTTCTTTTATGTTTAAAAATGATTATTTTTAAAGCGTAATTGGTTGGACATTACATCACATATTATAAATGCATGATATTATTGAAAATATTTAAAGATTATTCTTAGGATTATGTAATGTTCTATAGGTGACTATTTTAATTTAAAAATAAAAAAAAGTATGTTTATAAATTATAATTAATGCGATTCTGGATTTTATATATGTATGTACAAAAACATATTTTCAAAATTATATTTCAAAATAGAATAAATGAAGTTACCTTATAACGGAATATCAAAAACTTCTTGGTAAAATTACACTATGATCAATTTTACTCACACCATGCATACAATATTTATTGTATACAAATCTCATTGTTTTATTTCAGGTTCCCTAACATTGTTCATCTAGGTTCCGGATATTTATGTTAAGTAGTGAAGGTTGGTTTGGGTTGTGGAACATAAACACAAGTCACATAGAGATGGTAGCAATTTAGTTAGGGTTTTCTTGATTTTTTTCTAATAGTGATGCATATAAATCGACCTAGTTGTCCTAAATTTTGTTTTGTTTAGATATTTATTATTTATTTTTATGTTTCTCTATTTTTATCTCATTTTGTTTATAGATTGTCTCTATATTTTTACTATTCACACTATTTGGATGTTTCATTTAATTCATATGTATTATATTTGGTGGGTGAAAGCATTCCCATTGATTATGATATGAGACCCCTCTACTAGTTTCAAGTAGGCAAGGGTTTTAATTCTAGATCTAGAGGCTAGACTAAAGATAAAAATAGATTTGGCTTACTTAAATCAATGTTTTACACTTCCTATTCAAGATATAAAGTATCAAACACTTTTTCATTGAATAAATAGTAAAATCTATAAAATAAATAAAATTTTATTCCATCTTTATATGGTTGGATATAGTATTTATGTTTTTTCCAATTGTTTTTTTATCAAATTTTTAGAACTTGATTTTTATCCCAAATGAAAATATTATTATATCAAACTAATTTCTTCACATGGATTATACTCATCAGAATTTGACAATGTAAAAAATTGAGTTCTCCTATTATGTGTACATGATGGAATCAAAAATGTTAAAGTGGAAAAAAATTTAACAAAAATCCATTATTGTAGTATATTTTGGGAAATTTATGATTGTATTTTATATTTCTATGAAATTTTTATCCAAGATGATAGATGACTAAGAATATTTATTATCCTCTTATATGATTAAAACATAAAAATCAATAGGGAAGATCAAATTATTCACTGAAAATAAAACATCTTCAAATACACTCAATTGGAATGTAGTGTCTCTATTAGGTAATTTTAAAAACACTCTAGTTGGTTTGAGATATACCATCTATAAATAAGGAAAAATAGAATGTTACAAACATAAATATAATCTTTTATATCACCACTAACAGTGCTAGTGAAGTATTATGTGACACCACCTCTATCTAGAGATGTGTTAGAACTCTAAATCCATTGCTATGGTGATAGAGAATTACTAGGTTCACCTAGAATTAGTGACGCTAGGGTGTTTATCCCATGATGTATATTTAAAATTAATGAATGTATGATTTTTCTATTGCTTATATTTTACATAATACTATCCATGATTGATTTCATTTATTTACTTTTAATTTTTTTAGTACTTATATGACTCATCTTATAACTACTTGGGTTGTGTTTTTTTCACTTCCATTTATCTCTTTTCCTACATATTAATACTTATGAGTTTTAAATTTTTTTTAATAAATTGTAGGCACATTATGATATAGATAAAATTTGGATCACATTATCAAGGAACACACCTCAGTATGCTAAGGGTTTGGAAGAATTTTTAGATTTTTCAATTTCCAAAAGATCCGTTGATGGGAGAATAATATTTCCATATACTAATTGTAAATTTAGAAGCTGGTTTAAGAGAGATGAAGTTTATGAACACTTGATATTGAAGCAATTCCATCCTTAATATTTTTTTTGGATTTGGTATAGAGAATCAAATGTTACATAAAGTTTGATCATAGATGTCAATCGACATAATGAGCTCCCAACTTCATTGACAATGGAAAATGAAATCCCAGACCATATAAATGATGAATTCGGAATTGAAAGACACCAAAATCAAAATATAAGCATATCAGAACAACTAGTTTAGGTAACTACAAATAACAACTTTACAATGTATGTTTTGTGACCATAGGACAACAAAATCAAGATTGTAACATATCATTGGATCCTCCTCTTGATTCTGTAGAGACTAATGTGTGATAAAAAATCATTAAGAAGACAAATACATTTCATGGTTTATTTGATTATAGAAATCAAAAGTTTTATAGTGGATGTTTGAAATATTCAAAACTTTCTTTTTTACTAAATTTTTACCATATCAAATGCCTATGTGGAATTATAAATAAGGTGATTTCTATGATATTGGAATTTTTGTGTGATTAATTTCCTGAAGAAAAGATCCCTAAGTATTTTTATTATATGAAAAAAAGTTTTTAACAATCTTGGGATGAATTATACAAAAATACATGTGTGTCCCAATGATTGTATGTTTTATTGTGGAGAGGATTCAAGAATTGAAATTTTTTTATTCTTCTAGATGGACATTAATAGGTGATGTTAGAATTATGAATTAACCTACTACTATAAACAAGAAGAAAAGGAACACACCTAAAAAGGTTTTTCATTACTTTCCTTTAAATACTCTATTAAAAATATTATTCATGTAATAAAAAACCTCCAAACACATGAAGTGTAATTCTATTGATAATAAAAATGATGGGTTAATGTGACATTCAGGATATTCACAATCATGGATGAAATTTGATTAATTACATCCATATGTATCATCTTATCCTAGTAATATTCATTTAGTATTGGATACTGATGGATTCAACAAATTTGGGACTTTGAGCACCAGTTATAGCATTTGTATAGTTGTTTTGATCCCTTATAATCTGTCTCTGTGGATGTGTGTGCAACAAACATATTTTTATTATTTTGATGATTATTCCTAGAAAAACAATTCTTGGAAATGATATTGATGTCTACCTTCATCCTCTAACTGAATAACTACAGGAGTTATGGAGAAATGGTGTAGATACATATGATGAATATTCTAGAATAATGTTTAAAATGAAAGCCTCTCTTATGTGGAACATTAGTGACTTCCCTAGAATTGGGAATTTATTTGGTTAGAACACTTTCATGGGTTTCACTTGTCATGTTTGTAACTTTGATTTTGAGCTCAAATGACTACCTCACAATAAATAATGGTTCTTCTTGTGTCATAAAATATATCTTGATGCATCTCATAGATTTTAGATGAAAAATTCAAAATTCAATGGTTTTATTGATTGTTGGCCACCTCTAAAGTTGTTAATAGGTTATGAAATATTGGGACAACTTGAAAATGTTGAAATATAATTTAGGAAGGTTAGTAATTTAAATGATAGTGGTAAATGAGTTCTAAGTGAATTTTTAAGTGAAATCAGAAGGCAACAATGGTAGAGAAAAAGTATATTATTTAAACTTCCATATTAGGAATTTAATTTGTTGTGACATAATCTTGATGTTATGAATATTAAGAAGAATGTTTGTGACAATTTTATGTTTACATTTCTTAATGATAATGGAAAATCAAAGGACAATCCAAATTCTTGTAAATACTTACAAATAAATAATATAAACAGTGATCTCTGGCCAAATGAGAATAGGATGTATGCTATGGAAATTTTTGTAATGAAAAATATGGACAAATATACATTCCTTTTAATTTTGAAACAAGTGAAGGTATCTTATGGGTATTCAAGTAACATCTCAATTTATGTTGACTTAAAGTATCGTAGGTTACATGGATTGAAAATTCACAATTCACATATTTTTTTACATAAGTTGTTTCCATTGGCATTGCATACATTATTACCTTGTTGTATTCCAATTTTTCACATTCTTTTGAAAACTATGTTAGAAAACTCTATAACCATTTGAGCTTGAAAACCTTCAAGAGATATTTGTATTGAAAATTTGTGAAATTAAGATGATCTTTCCTCTGTTATTTTTTACTGTCATGATGCATTTAACTATGCATTTGGTTGAGGAAGCTAAATTAGAAGGCCTCATACATTGTCAATGGATGTATCCAATTGAGAGGTACATTATTTATATGTTTTTCATTTTTGTATAAAATTATGGACACCTCATTAAATATAAAATTTTTTTTTTTTATTTTATTTCACGAATATCTTGGGAATTTGAAATCATATGAAAAAAATAAACATCAACCTTAAGGATATATTTTTGAAGTCTATTTGGAAAATGAGAGTCTTACCTTTTTTTCTAGATACCTAGATGATATTGAGACAAGATTCAATTTATTTTTACATGTTGATGACAAATTGACTCAATCTCAACTATATGGGAAATTAAAAATCTTTCATGTTATTGGCTGATCAGTTGGGAGGATCTCAAATGTTACACTAATAGAAATGGAATTGTTACAGGAACATAGATATGTATTACTGAATAGTGAAATTGAAGATCCATTTATTGAAGACTTGAGGATTCAAAATAAGAGATGAATAATAGGAAAAACACAAAAAGATAAATATATAACAAAATCTATTAATAAAGATCTTGTAGAATGGTTTTCATGATGTGTAAGTTCATAAATATTGCAATCAATAAAGATATTAAGTGGACACATAAATTTATAAAATATAATAATGTATATTAATTTTTGAAGATAAAGAATCATGATACTCAATCTGACTTGTCAGAGGATTTTATGTTTCTTGCTCGTGGTCCCCTAAAACAAGCTAGAAATTTTGATGCTTACAATGTGAATGGCATTAAATTTCATATAGTTGATTGGGAAGAGGGTTTTGAAACATATAATAGTGGTATATTTACATTTTCTAAAGTGGGATACTATGTAAATTTTATTGATATTATCGAATTAAACTCCCAAAGGCAATTTTTAGTTGTTTTATTCAAATTTAATTGGGTTGATATTATCATGGGTTTTGAAAGAGAATCCTTGTAATTTACTTCTGTGAACTTCTTTCACTTTATAGATGTTTGTGATCATGAATTACATGATCTTTATATCTTATTACCATAATAGAAAACGATATATTTTGTGGAAGATGTTTTGGATGAAGGGTGGAGTGTAGTTTCTCACATAAAACAAAGATTATTATATGATATGGGTGATGAAGTGGAATATTTGACCTCTGACATTGAATCCCATAAATGGGAAGAATAGAACATATTTTTCCATCATGATGTTGAAAATATTAGTCTTGAAAGGGTGGATGAAGTAGATAATGTAATGATGGAGCATAAAAATGACATGATTGAAGGAAAAATGATTGTATGTGAAGTCATCCATTCATTTATCAACCACTTATTCCATTTGTGAAGTAATTCGTTATCATAGTTATGTATATTTTTTTGTCATTATTGTGCATCTTTTATCATTTCTAATTTTTTCTGCATGAATTTTTTGAAATATATGTTCTAAAGTTAATTTCATTTGATTAAATGACAGGAATTACAAGGAGGAAGTGTTATATTGATTTCATTTGACTCTTAGTCAATGTTCCCTTGACCATACTGATAGATGATGATCCATCAGTCTCCCTCCCTACAGCATCTAATACACCCTCTGCTTGCACCCCTACACCATCTCTCACACTGTCCATTAGCATCCCATTAGTAGATCAGCCAACGCCTCCCCATTTAGAAACCTTAGCAGCAAGGGAGCAGTTTTCCACTCCTAGTTCTTCACAAGGATATTGGAGGGTGATAGTTATAGGTACAAATTTTAATATAAATAAATTTATTTCACTTTTTTTATACTACTAACTGGTTTTTAATGAAATATGAAAAAATTTTACTACGGAAAAAAAATATGAAAAGTTAAGATGTCTCTAATCTAAATGAACTAAAGATAGTTGTCCCATATTACTACTATGGGGTCCCTACAGATGAAGTTGTGGGGTTATTTGGCTAGATTCTAGCCTAGATGGTGGCGGAACCAGTTACCATTCTGGTTACATATCCTAATTGGAGGTATATTCCTTCATCTTGGAAAAATGATGTTTTTTATTCACATATAAATGTAATTTTAATACATTATGGATTAATTTAATGTAATTATGTCATTAAATTCTAATATTGTCAAAATTAATCTCTTTGTACATATGTTTTTTCACTTTCCTATTTCTAATCTTATAGCACGAATGTGGACATTGAAAATTTTGGGTAAGAAGTGGAAACATTTTAAATGGATATTATGGAACAATTTCAATGATACTTCATTGAGAACCCAGAAACTGTATGATAAGGTGCCCAATTGGGTACCTATAGAGCAGTGGAAAGTTTTTTTTTATATCCATTGTGATGATAAGCACGTGGTATTTAAATATATATTATTATATTAATATAATTTTATATTTATGCATACATATTCCAAGGATATGAAATTTAATACATTAGTATTAAATTATATTTTATTTATTTTAGGATGTTTCAGGGAAAAATACATCGATTTGAGCTAAGAAAATCATGCCTGGCGCTGTAGGGTCAAAGAGTTTTTTCAGAAACCGATGAAATCTGGTAATCTTTTCATTAGTTTAAATATTTATAATACAATATTAACTATTATATATGTTAAATTTTTTATTTATCTTTTTTTAATATAGTCAAAGAATTTAGGGAACCAAGAATCTTGAATAGAACTATGGTTGGAAGTTCATAAAAATTTTGATGGGAGTTATGTTAATGAGCCAGCCAAAGAAGTTAGGGTATGAATTCATTTTTCATTATAATAACTTATTATTAGTTGTAAATATATTAATATATATTGCTTAAAATATGAATGATATTTGATTTAGAGGTAAAAATTAAATAACTATGGGATTCCAATCCTACACAATCCTTCTCAGTCTCCCAGGATGACTCAGTTGGTAAAGTCCTTGGGAAGGAGCATCAAGGTTTAGTGTGTGTGATGGGTTTGGGAAATGTACCATCTCAGGTCTTTAGAAGGACATTGGGGATTTCAGTTGCATCTAATACTAGTTGTATTCACTCCAGACCCCGATATGCTCATAGAGAGTTTGTTTCTATACAGAACACAATTCAGGAATAGGGGGCTCAGATATCTTCTTTGTATAAATCCTTGGTTGATTTACATTAGAAGATGGTCAGATCTATCCCCGGTGATATTGCATTGATGACTGGTGGTGAGCAGGTAAATCACACAACTTCAAAACCATTATGTTCACAAAATTTTATTAGTGTTATGTTTAAATATAAATATAAAACACTTTTTAATTTTCAATATAATTTTCTTGCGGATGCCTATAGTGGGAAGTAGAGATGGAGATGGAGAGGGTCAAGAGTATAGTTTATCATCGGGTAGTGTTTAGTGGTCTCTTTGATCTCTTGGGATCTTATGGAAAGAGAGGGTTTTTTCATGTATCATTTTTGTTATAGAGTATTCATATGAAATTATCATGATTTTCATTGTTTGGAGATGCTGAATCCATTATATCATGTTTTTGGTATAACTGTATTATGGAATTTTATTGTAACACCCGAATGTTTATATGAAATATTTTCTTTAAATAATTTTAATTTGTTGAATAGATTGAATTGCACACAATTATGAGTTTAAATGAACTGTGAGATTCTATTATTATAAAATGGTCATTATAACCTAACTTTCATTTTAGCAGGAATAAATATAATGAACTTATGAACATGTATGGTGAATTAAATGGCCACAAATTATTTATGAAAAATATAAACCAATTGTATATTTGTACTTTTTATTAATAAATTAAGTGAACTGAAATTATTAAATTAAATTAATGAAATATATATGTTATATATTTAATAAAATAGTTTTGATATTCATCCAATAGATATTTTAGTTATATAGTATCAATAAACCCTATTTATGTATAAAAACCTATATTTTTTAAAATGGAAATTTTACCACCTTTTAATGGTGAACCCTTTTAAAATTAAACTTTTAACACATTGATGATCTTTATATGAAAACATAAACCCATTCTTTGGAAGCGGGATATAAAAATTTACTTTTGATGAATTTTTGATATTTTTTCTGATAACTTTAATGTTTTGATGAATATTAAAAATACACTAAATTTGAATTGAAAACAAGTTTTTTCATCAAAATAATTTATATGGTTAAATTATATTATTGAATGGTTTTAAAGTATAAATAGAATATATTTTTATCATTTAATATAATTTTGGTAATTAGCATTAATTTTATATTGAATTCTGATGTAAAAACATTTCAATCTCTTACAATATTTCAACTTTTAAAACTCATTCTCTCATTCCGACAACAGGATTAATTTTAAATTAATTATGGAAAACTTCTATGTTTTGAATTTTGAAAAATGGATTCCATATTTTGAATCATCAGCTACAAATTATGTAAATATTTTTATTTTATATTTAGGCATTATGAATAGTAACTTCGGTAAAAAAAATTAGTTCGGTGAAAGGGTAAATTGGGTAATTAATGGTAAGAATAATATTATAAAATTACTTTAAATCATGACTTAATATCATTTTATTAGTATTTTTTTAACTAAATATTCCTTGTGTAGAAATGGTATCCATTGGAATCCACTTGGATGAGATTAGGACATGTAATTTATTTTATTTAAAGAAAAGTTAAATATGTCTTAGTCGAATTTTAAAAACTAGAAAAAATTAATATTAAGTTATACATAATATAAATTTGATTATAAAAACTCATTTGAAATATAAAATGTTTTTATTTATCATGTTAATTTATTTTAAATTTTTAGGAAATAAATAATTACTTTAAATACATATACTTTGATGATGTAAAAATAAATTAATTGATGAGAAATCGATATAATAATTTTTATTAAAATAATAATAACCATCAAAGGACCCAAACACTTGAAAAAATATTATTCGTTGATTATATCTCAACCATAATGTTTCAAAGGTCTAGTTATTGACCATTTGGATCCTTATAGAAGAGATTGTGGCACTTATATTATTTTATTTAGAGTGATGAAAAAGTTGTCACATTCATAATTTAATTATTATAACATTTTTTAATGTTTTATTTTCCGTAATATAAACTCTACTAAAAGTGTTATTTTGAAATATAGTAGATTTATCTTAATTATAGTATTTTATTTTTAATTTTTATTCAAAATATAAGTATATTAAGTAATTACACAAAATTTATTTAGTAATTATTTTATTATTGGAGATATCAAATAAATGATATTAAAAATATTAAAATAAATATAATTTGGGCTAAATAATATATCAAAAGAATTTTTTAAATTACCTTTACCTATTAGGAATATAATAAAATAGTTCTCTTGAATTTAACTTGTTATATTAATATTTCTAAAAATCAATGAATTGAATAGTGTCAAAATTAACAATATTGATTATTTATCAAAATAATGTTTTATTAAATTTTTTAAAAATCATAAACCATTTACAATATATATATAATTATTATTATATTGTCTAAAATGTTCTAATATATTTATTTATGATCTAATTGATATCAAATAAGTAAATATTTATCCCTTTTAATATTGAAATATGTGTTACCCTGATTAAAGATTAAATAGAAAACTAATATTTAATTAAAATGATAAGGTTTAAATTGATAGAAATTCTTGTCTAAATTTTATTAATTAATGATATTACAACCCTATATCATCTCATATTTGAAATTTGGACATTTTTGAGGTTTTCTATGGGCTTTTATTTTATTATAAATTAATATTTTCAGAGATCCCAAAAGAACCCCTAACCTCAATAATAAAAGGGAACCTCCTCCCTCACCTATTCACTTCACTTTGAGCCTTAAATATTAGTCATCCCCTTTCTATTTCCCTTATCAAATTTCCTAGTTATATTCTATAGGTTCTGGTCTTCTTTAAAGGCCAACTCTAGTGATTTAAGAAGAAATTTAGAGGGAGCATGTCGATGAAGATGTAATCTCTTCTACCGATTCTTTCAAAATTATTTCTTCTTATAATTACTTTTTATGATTTATTCAACTATAAAGTAATAAATATAGTATCAATTATATAATTATATGTTATTATAATTATTAAACAACCATATTCTACCTTTTATACATCCTATGAAAAATGAAATTACCGCGTGTGTGTGTACGGCCTACCGTCTCCACGATGTGATGTGATTCATTCTACATGATCTTAATTAAAGAATGACTATATAAATATAAATAATGAATAAATATGGTATATGTTATCTTAGTATCATTTTTTAATGATATAACTATGACCTAAGAAGGAGAACTGGAACTTATTTGACAAAACATGCATAACAACATAAAGAAGTTAATATCCAAATAATGAGTAACACTGAAATTTTACTAACAAACAGATGGTAATATGATCATATATGATATCATAAAAACTAATATTATTCTATAATAATTCAATAAAATTATTTAAATTATTATATCGAATGTTCGTATCCTTACAAAGGATATCGAACCTAAGGTAAGGGATAATTTTGTAATCTCATTATTATCTGAGATTGTTTATATGTAAGTATTTACTCGAGTATATTTATCATCCATATCCATGTTTCCTAAATATTTATTCCAAAATATTATTTCTATCCTTCTATAATGGTTTAAAGACAATTTTACCCATTGGTAAATTTTTATTAAATGGTATGAAATGAATTTTTTTTCATTTTTGGTATGCGGTACTTTTTGACTTTCCAACAAGAGTATGAGAATAATATTTTCTTTTAACTTATACAGAATGAAAGGATTTTTACATTTTCATAATGCCTTATTTAAATGAATCTTCCTTTGCAATATTTCAATTTTTTTGCAAATAAATTATTTTCTTTTAAAATTACGTTTTATTTTGAGAAAATAAAATGTTTTCGAAGAAGAAAGGATATTTTCCACAAGAATTAATTTCAAGTGTTTTATCAAAATTATTTTCTATCTAAGATGAAATTATTTAAATAGGGTTATTTTTAAATCCCTATTATTAATATGATTTTATTTTGTTTATGATGGAATGTTATTTATGATATCCATTTATTTTATATGGATTATAATGGAATGATTCTCAAGAAACCCATTTTATTCCTTAGGTTATGCAATGATGAATGAATTATGTTTTTATGGAACACATAAGAATGATTTCATTATAAGATGGTTGGGACCTATATATCCCTCCAACACATTGGGTAAAGATTTATATCTCATGAGATAGAAATGGCTGGAACATAGAATGATCTCGGTTTAGTAATAGAGGGCTGGAACAAGGAGTGAACTCGGTTCAGTAATGGACTTGGTCTGTTATGATGGTATTGAAAATGAGTCTTTACTAATATAAAATTATTTTATATACTTATGTGTATTACAAAAAAATCAGGTCTTATGTTATGACTTTTTCATTATGTTGAACTTTTATGATTTATCCCATGACATGATATCATGATTCTTTATATGCAGGATAAGATTTTCAAATATTATGTTCTAATGTCTTATGATTATGATATGATTGATATATCTTTTATTTAACCTTAATGAGAATCTTCTCTCACCCTTCCTTGTGTTTCTTTTCCCCAGATTTTGAAGAAGAGTATTAAGTCAGATATGTCAAAAAGAATTCTAGTTATGAAGGAATAAGTGGGAGACATTAGAGATATCTTATGAACCAATTTTTTATGTTTCCCAGTTTTTAAAGATACTAAACCTATACGGTCTTGGCATGGTTTTTTTACTTTTTTTAATGAATATTTTTAAATTTTTAAGTAATATGTATTTATGTAAAGTATGGGCCATTATAGTTGGTATCAGAGTAAAGGAATAGTTAACCTTTGGAAACTAGGATGATAAACCGTTAGTAAAGAACCCTAAGGATATGTCAAAGTATATGTTACAATCCTAGTGTTTTAGAAATGATCCTGAATAACCTAGGATAAAACCAAAAGTGTCCTAAATTGAAATTTTATTCTTGCTTATGTGGTTTTTCCATTATGAATAGTGTTTCTCACACTATGCTTCTTGGTTTTAATCAATGGTCAGAACCGAAAGGAACCTTGTTAATGCTGAATTCAATGGGAAATATAATGATTTACCTCCTAAGAAACCAAATTCTATGGGATCTAGAATGAAAAATCATATAACTATGCTCACACAACTTCCTTAAGATATGAATCATGCAAGACTTCCAAATGAGCAATGGAGGGAACACCATTATGTTTAGTCCTTCATGAGGTATCATCCACCTTCCTTCAACGAGTATTCTGGTCCATGGATAAACAATGGATTAGTACCACTGAAAATATATTTTCAGTCCTCCAATGTTCAGAACATGATAAAGTCATCTTGGTAGTGTATCATTTGGAAGGTTAAGCTGATCAATGGAGGAATCATATCAAAAATACGAGTTAAGGAGAAGAAATATACTATATGGAATGGTATGAGTTAAAGAACTTATTTTTCCATATGTACTTTCCACATATTATTCAAACAAATATGGAGAAGGAGTTCCTTTATCTTAAGAAAAAGGATGATGAATCCATTGGTACCTAAAAAGAAAATTTGATAAGACTTGTAAGGTACGTCTCTGGAATTATTATCCAGCCAGAGAGTAAAATTGATCGATTCTTTAGTGGCTTAAAACCAAGTATCTAAAGGGAATTATACATAAGGGGCTTTAATAGCTATGAATAAATATTTCAATGTGCTCTCAAGGTTGAGATGGATATTGGAGCAACGCACCAGTCCTATGGATTTGATAAGAAGAGAAAAATGGAATTCAAGGGAAAATATAAATACCACATGGAAAAGAATATGAGTTTTCCCTTATGCTCAAATTTTTGAAAGGAACATGGTGTGAATTGTCTAAGAGGGAATAGTAAATTTTTTAATTGTGGGAGAGAAGTTCATCGAGCAGTTGAATGCCAAAGTGATGGGAAAAATATTTCTAATGATGCGAATAGAGAAAAGGCTACATAGAATGTACCTCCTACACTTCAATGCAACAAATGAAAGGAAATAGAGAATTATGCCAATAGATTCCCTAATATAATGGTTATTGATGATGGTCAATGTCATAAAACTCTTAAGGATAAATACAATGGAAATTTACATGAGATCACTATCGGCTGTTTAGAGTACGATAATGAAGTAGTGATAAGTACACTTACCATCCACTCTAAAGTATAAAATGTTTTATTTTATTCTAGATCCATCAACTCTTTTATTTCAGAGGAATTTTTTAAGGGTGTATCCATATTACCTCAACACATAAATTTTGAGTTATCTATGACAACTCCTCATGTTACAACGGTTGCATCAAAAGTTTATAATTCTTCTTCAGTTGAAGTTTGTAAGAAAATATTTTCTGAAAATCTTGTGATCCTTACTATAGTGGAATTTGATGTCATTCGTTGCATGTGTTTTCTTTCTCTATATGGAGCTCATGTCAATTACCAAGGACGATAAGTCACATTTCATATTCCAGATCAATATATGACCATTTATCAATGTAATGGTGAATATAACCTTCCTGTAGAAATTTCATTCATCATATGGGTCTTGATTCTATAAATAAAGGTTATTTATCTCAAATGTCTAGGTAGAAGCTCTCCATTAATAATACACCTATTGTATGGAATTTTGGTTATGTCTTTATAGAAGAATGGTTAGGTCTTCCACCAAATCGTGAGGTTGAGTTTTCAATAGAACTCATGTCGAGTGTTATACCTATTTCAATGACACCTTATATAATGGCCCCAATTGAGTTGAAGGAACTAAAGAAAGAACTCCAAGAGAATATTTATAAGGGAATCATATTCCCTAGTGTGTCACCTTGGGGTGAATAATTCTATTTCTTAAGAAGAAATAAGTATCAATGAGACCCTACATTGATTATTGATAACTTAACAAGATCACTATCAAGAACAAATATCATCTTCCCCACATTGATGACTTATTCAACCAACTACACTGAGCTCAATACTTTTCCAAGATTGATCTTAGTTCAGGATATCATCAATTAAGGGACAATATAGAGGATATAACAAAGAATACATTCCATAAAAGGTATGGAAACTAAGATTTTATATTTATGCCTTTTGTTATTACTAATTCCCCCACTATCTTGATGGATCTAATGAATAGAGTCTTTAGATACTATCTTGATCAGTTTGTGGTAGTCTTTATAGATGATATTCTTTCCTATTTAAAGAGAAAGGAAGAACATTAAGATCACTTGAAAATTTTACTAAAGGCACACAGAAAGGAGAATCTTTAGGAAAAATTTACCGAGTTTGAATTTTGGCTTTAGAAAGCTTCATTTTGGGATCACATGATGTCAAGAGAGGGGATATTAATAGATCAATCAAAAACATAAGTTATTAAAAGTTGTCCAAGAAAAAAATGGTAACTAAGATCCAAAATTTTCTTGGTTTGGATGGATATTATCGATGTTTTTTGAAATATGTTTCATGATTATATAATCTACTCACCATGTTTACTTGAAAATGAGTTAAGTTTCTGTGGATGGAGGACTGTGAAGAGAATTTCAAATAGATAAAAAGATGGCTAGCCAGTGCACCTGTGCTCACACTGCCTTATAGTGGAGAAAGGTTTGTGATCTATATTAATGCATCCAAGAAGGGGTTGGGATGTGTTCTCATGAAAAATGATATGGTGATAACTTATGTCTTGCGATAATGTAAAATACAAGAGCAAAATTACCCATCTATTGATTTGGAGTTAATTGTGGTAATATTTGCATTAAAGATATGGAGGCATTATATTAATGGTGAAAGGGTTGGAGTTGATTAAAGATTATGACTTCTCAATATATTACCACCCTAGTAAAATGAACAATGTGGAAGATGCTTTGAGTGGAAAGGACTATGTTATCCTATCCATGATGATGATCACAAAATATCTAATATTTATGGATTTTCAAAGGATGGATCTTTAAATTTTAAAAGAAGGGGAGAAATATTATCTTTCTCAAATGAATGTTCAACCATATATACAAGTGAAGATTAATGAGGTATAGAAGGAAGATTTAGAGATAAAAAAGAAGGTGAGAAATATTCATGAATTCAACCATGATTGTGATTGAATAATAAGGTTTAGCAACTGGTTTTGCATTCCTACCATACTATAATTAAAGTATTTGTTGGATGAGGCTCATAGTTCTTTATTATCTATTCATCCTAGAAGCACAAAGATGTACAGGGACCTGGAAGAGTATTTCTAGTGGGATGGCATAAAAATAGATATTGTTGAATATGTATCTTAGTGCTTGGTTTGTTAGTAAGTTAAGGCTGAGAGACAAAAGTCTAAGGGGATGTTACAACCATTACCCATACTAAAATGGAAATGGTAAAAAATCACTATAAACTTTGTCATCAGACTTACTAAAACATATAAAGGCCATAATTCTATATGGGTTATAGTTGACTGCCTTATAAATTCAACACACTTAATTGCTATTAGAGAGGATTTATCACATGATCATCTTTCCAGGATATATGTAAAGGAAGTTGCAAGATTACATGGATTACCACTTCCCATTATATCTGATAGGGATCTGAGATTTACCTCTAAGTCTTGGAGAAGTATTCAGTAGGCTCTAGATATAGAGTTAAGTTTCATCAATTCTTATCATCCTCATACATATGGTCAGTTTTATAGGAAAAATCAATCTCTATAAGACATGTTGAGATCTTACTCTATAGATTTCAAATGTTGTAGGTATCAACACCTACATTTTGTGGAATTTTCTTGCAAAAATATACTTCACTTCTGTATTTAGATGGATCCTTATGAATTCCTCTATGAAAATAAGTGCAGAACTCTACCTTGTTGTGATGAAGTTGGGGAAATAAAGCTATTTAGACCTGATCTTGTTGATGAAATAGCAGAAAAGGTCATATTTATTCAACAACACATAAGAGTAACTTAGAGTCAACAAAAAATTTATGTTAACAACTGATGAAAATACCTAGAGTTTGAAGGGGGTGACAAGGTGTTTCTATGAATATATCCATAGAAGAGAGTAATGATATTTGGAAATAAGGGAGAGCTGAGCCCTAAGTATATCAATTATTTTCAAATTCTGGATCATGTTGGGAAGGTAAATTACTGATTGGCGCTTCCACTGAATCTCTCTAAAGTTCAAGATGTGTTCCATATGTCTCTTCTGAGAAAGTAAATACCTAATCCTTCACATGTACTAAACTCATAATTTGTACCATTGGATCAAGATATTTCTTATGAAGAACAATCGATAGAGATTCTGGATCATAGCGAAAAAATTTCTACGAAACAGAACCACTTTCTTGGTTAAAGTTTTATGGAGGAACCACCAATTTGAGTAAACTACATGGGAACTTGAATATGTAATGTGGTGGATTTATCCTCATCTGTTTGAATCCAAGTGATGAATTTAAAGGTAAAAATTCATTTTAAGGGGGTAGAATGTAAGACCCATATGTTTTTATAAAATATTTTTCTTTAAATGATTTTAATTCTTCAATATCTTACATTGCAAGAAATCATGAGTTTAAATGAACCATGATATGACCTTATTAAAAGATGACCATTATAACCTAGCTGTTAGATTAGAGGGAATAAATATAAATAACTTATAAAAATTCATGGTGAATTTATTGGCCACCAATTATTTATGAAAAATATAAATCAATTATATATTTGTATTTTTTATTAATAAATTAAGTGAACTGAAATTAGTAAAGTAAATTAATGAAATATATATTTAATAAATTTAATAAAATATTTTTGATATCAATCCAATAAATATTTTATCTACAAGGTATGAATAAACCTTATTTTATATATGAAAACCAATATTTTCCTAAAGGAAAATTTTACTTCCTTTTAATGGCGAACCCTTTTTAAATTAAAATTTTAACACATTGATAATTATTATATGAAAATATAAACCGTTTATTTGGAATCATGATATAAAAATTTACTTTGTGAGAATTTTTTATATTTTTTCTGATAACTTTCAAGTTTTATTGAATAGTAAAAATACACTAAATTTTAATTGAAAACAACTTTTTTCATCAAAATAATTTAAATGGTTAAATTGTATTATTGAATGGTTTTAAATTATAAATAAAATATATTTTTATCAGTTAATATAATTTAGGTCATTGGCATTAATAATACATTGAATTCATAGGTAAAAACAATTAAATCTTTTGTAATGTTTTAACTTTTAAAATGTGTTCTCTCATTCTGAAAACGATATTAATTTTAAATTAATTAATTAAACTTATGTGTTTTGAAATTTAAAAAATGGATTCCGCATTTGGAATAAGTAGGTCCAAATTATGTAAATATCTTTATTTTATTTTTGGGCATTATGAATAGTAACTTCAGTAATTTTTATCAATTCGGTAAAATGGTAAATCAGGTAATTGAGGGTAAGAATAATATTGTACAATTACCCTAAAACTTGTATTAATATAATTTTATGAGTATGGTTCTACATTAATCATCCTTGGGTCGAAATGGTATCCATTGGAATACACTTGGACGAGATTAGGACATGTAATTTATTTTATTTAAAGAAAGGTTAAATATGTCTCACTCAAATTTTAATAACAAAATAATATATAATATAAAGTTATACAGAATATAAATTTGATTCTAAATTCCCATTTTAAAGATAAAATGTTTTTATTTATCATGGTAATTTATTTTTAATTTTTAGGGAATAAATAATTGCCTTAAATACTTATACTTTGATGATGTAAAAATTCATTAATTGATGAGAAATCATTGAAACAATTTTTATTAAAATGATAATAACGATCAAAGGACCCAAACACTTGAAAAATTATTACTGGAAAATTATATCTCGGCCATAATAATCCAAGGGTTGATTTAGTGGCCATTTTGAGCCTTATATAATAGATTGTGACACTTATATTATTTTATTTAAAGTGGTGATAAAGTCGTCACATTCATAATTTAATAAGTATAACATTTTTTAATATTAGAATTTCTAGAATCTAAATTAGAATAAAAGTATTATTTTGAAATATAATAGATTTATATTCATCATAGTATTTTATTTTTAATTTTTATTCAAAAAATAAGTATATTAAATAGTTAAACAAAATTGATGTAGTAATTATTTTATTAATGGAGATATCAAATAAATGTTATTAAAAATATTAAAATAAATATAATTTAGGATAATTAATATTTACAATGAATTTTATATAATACATTGACCTATTAAGAATATAATAAAATATTTGGCTCGAAGTTAACTAGTTATATTAATATTTCTAAAAAAATAATGAATTGAATAGTGTCAAAATTGACACTATTGATTGTTTATCAAAATAATGTTTTATTAAATTATTTAAAAATAATAAAACATTTTAAATATATATATATAATTATTATATGGTCTAAAATGTTCTAATTGGTTTATTTATGATCTAATTGACATCAAATAAGCAAATATTTAACCCTTTTAATATTAGAATATTTGTTACCCTAGTAAAAAATTAAATAAAACAACTAATAGTTAATTAAAATGATAAGGTTTAAATTGATAGAATAAATTGTCTAAATTTTATTTTTTGATGATATTAAAACCCTATATTATCTCATCTTCAAAATTGATACATTTTTTAGGTTTTTTAATGTGGTTTTATTTTATTAAAAATTCATATTTTTGGAGATCCCAAAAGTGCCCCTCACCTCAATTATAAAAGGAAACATTGTCCCTCACCTATTCACTTCACTTTGAGCCTTCAATATAGGCCATACCCTGAACATTTCTCTTATAAAATTCCCTAGTTACATTTTAGAGGTTCTTGACTTCTTAAAAGACCAACTCTGGGGCTTTAATAGGAGATTTAGAGGAAGCGCGCCGAAGAAGAGGTAATCTCATCTACTGATTCTTACAAAATTCTTTCTTCTTCTACTTAGACTTCATGATCTATTTAATTATAAATTAATAACTATTTTATCACTTATATAATTAGATGTTAATGTAATTATGAAACAACCATATTTCATATTCTATCCATCCTACAAAAAATGAAATCACCACATGTGTGTACGTATGGCCAACCGTCTCCATGATGTGATGTGATTCATTTTAAATGATCTTAATTAAAGTGTCATTATATAAATTTAAATAATGAATAAATATGGTATATATTATTTTAATATCATTTTTTAATGATATAATTATGACCTAATAACTATAACTGAAACTTATTCGACAAAACATTCATAAGAACATAAAGGAGTTAATATCAAAATAACAAGTAATAATGAAATGTTACTAACAAACGGATGATAATATGACCATATATGATATCATATAAATAAATATTATTCTAGAATAAGTTAATAACATTATTTAAATTATTATATATGAGGTTTGGATACATATAAAGGATATCAGACCTAAGGTAAGGGATACTTTTGTAATCTCATTATTATCCAAGATTTTTTATACGCAAGTATTTACTAGGGTATATTTATCATCCACTTCAATGATTCTTAAATATGTATTCGAAAATATTCTTTATATCCTTATACAATTTTTTAAACTCAATTTTACCTATTGGTAAATTTTTATTAAATAGTATGAAAGGAATCTTTTTTCATTTTCGGTACGAGGTAATTTTTAACTTTCTGGCAAGAGTATGAGAAGAATGTTTTCTTATATATTATATGGAATGAATGGATTTTTACATTTTCATAAAACTTATTTAAATGAAGATTCATTTTCAGTATTTAATGTTTAGTTTCAATTAAATTTTTTTCCTTTAAAATTGTGGGGAATTTTGAAAAAATAAAACATTTTTTATGAAGAAAGAATATTTTACTCAAGAATTAATTTCAAGTATTTTATCAGTATTATTTTCCATCTAAGATGAAATAATTTAAATAGGGTTATGTTTATATACCTATTATTACTATAATTCTATTGTGTTTATTATATAATACTATTTATGAAATCCATTTATTTTATGTGTATTATGATGGAATGATTCTTAAAACCCCCATTTTATTCCTTGGGCTATGCTCTGATGAATGATTTGTGTTTTTGTGGAACACATAAGAATTATTTCATTATGAGATGGGTGGGACATATATCTCCCTCCACTGCATTATCTAATGATTTATATATAATTAGATATACATGTTCAGAATGGGAAATGATCATGGTTCTGTAATACAGGGCTGGAATAAGGAGTGAACTCAATTCAGTAATGGACTTTGTCCGCTATGATGGTCTTAGAAATGAGCCTTGACTAATAAGAAATGACTTTATATGATTATGTGTATGCCAAAAAAATACATGTCTTATATAATTACTTTGGGGATTATGTTGAACTTTTATGATTTATCCCATGATATGATATCATGATCCTTTATATGTAGGATAAGATTTTCAAATGTTATTTTATTATGTCTTATGATTATGATATGATTGATATCTCCCTTTTTTACCCTTTATGATTATCTAAGCTCACCCTTTCTTATGCTTTTTTCCCTAGGTTTTTAAGAAGAGTATTGAGTAAGATATTTCAAAAAGGATTCTAGTTATGAAGGAATAAGCGGGAGACAATGTAGATGTATTATGAACCAGTTTTTAATGTTTCCTAGTTTCTAAATACACTAAACCTATATAGTCTTATCATGGTTTTGTTATTTTTTTAATGAATATTCTTCAATTTGGAATTAATATCTATGTATTTAAAGTGTGGGCTGTTATAGTTATGGTTAGTGTAAATTAATATATTTGTTTATATAAGATTATTTTCCTTCATTCATGTTTCATGGGACTGTGTATATGAATATGGTCTAAGAAAACTACAGAGAAATATATAGTATTGTTTTCATACTCTTAAGCTCAAAATAAGTTCTCATTAGTACTATATGTAATTAGAATTGTCTAGTTACCATGTCACCATGGTTAAAGGGTGCTTGAGATGTCAGCTGGTATTTGGATATGTGACTTAATGTGGGTATCCTTGGTTGGTTTCCCTAAGGCTATTTTGATATGTATGAGAGGATTATGACCAATGAAAAAATGGGTGAGATGACCATATGGATCAGGATTCATGAGAAACACCCTAATAAGTTTGGTTTGAATCTTAATGAGCACTATGAGTGGGATGGGTCCTTTGAGAGGAGATTATTTATGATAGAGAAGGGTTCTAACCTGGTGAAAGTCTTAAATATCTTCCTTAAGATGTGGTAAATGGAACCCATGTGAAATTCATGGGAGTTTTTTTATACATTTAATCATGTTTCCAAGGGTTATAGAGTGTGATAGGTTGAGACAATACTTGGGTAGCATTAACAGGAGAGATAAGGTATTTTGTATATCTGGACTAGGACCAGAGGTTTGGGTCAGGGGATATTGTGGGTAGTGGTGTGACCATTAGGTGAAAGGTATGAGGTCATATCAATGAGCTTAGATCATGATGGGTATTGGGGATCTAGTCATGACCCTGACAGGAAAGGTGTGCTTTGAGATGAGGGGTTGGGTCTCAAGTGACTAGCACCATGGGATTTTTTTGTGAGCTATGTGATTGGAATCATGCCATGTTTATTATTTCATGTGTGTGATATTGTGTGCTTATGATAGGCAATACACCTAGTGGGGGAAATGATATTAAGGCCTAGCCTCATATGAGTGAGATGTATATACCTAAACTACTAGGGGTGAGATGGATTACTTATGTTCATGAAGTAGTACCTTTCCCTGGGTAGTCTTACATTGGGATATTAGAACTTTCCTTGAGTAAGATTGGGTTGTGATAGTGGACCATGTCGAGTGAGAGGGTTGGGTCATTATATAAGGAGATTCATAGATTATGTACACAACCTATATTGATGAGGTAGTTGGTTATGATTCATATGTAAGATTTTAGAACTATTTTTTAGGCAGTGATTCAAAGACTTAGACGATGCCCACCCTGAGACTTTAGGTATGCACGAGGTTATGATTAAGATGGAATGAGGTGAGTCGATGATGAAATTTTGGCATGAAATCAATTTAAGTATGATAAGTTATAATAGTTTCCCAGTTAGCACATAATGACCTAATGAAAATAGAGTCACGGTATCCAAGTTAGAAAATTTCATTCATCATCTTATGTGACATGTTTATTTTTACTTTGTTCATACATGTATATGATTTTTTGTACTATGGAAAAATTCTGAGACCCTACTTAGATGTTCCCTCACACCCTACGCAGGCACCATGGGGTGTATACATAGCTTATTTTTATTTTTCCCTTTTAGATCATAGGATATGTAGTGAATTGGAATAGATCATCTTGACTGGTAGTTGGAGGCAGGGTAATGTGGCATGGAGATTTCAGTAGGCCCAATGTGTGTATTTTTTATCTTTTTTTATATTTTAGTTGGGATCAAGACTATGGGTGATCTATGTATGTTTTGAATAACCATGTGTCTATATTTTGTGTTACATTTTTTATGGAATTATATTATTGATTTATGTGTACTCTGGTTATAAGATATTTAAATTTTGGTATAACTGTATTGTGGAATGTTTCGGTCCGTGCATTGTTTGTTCTTTCTAGGTTGGTTCTTGAGATCCAGGTTTTGAAGCTAGTTTTTTTGTAAATCATCATATAGCGGTGGTTTAAACCACCTTTAAATATGTAATCTTTCTTTCACGGTGGTTTAAAATGCCTCTATATTATGGTTTTTTTGATGCATCGCATGTTCATTGATGGATCTTGTGACGGCATGTTGAAATTTTCATTGAAAATCACTTTGATTACCTTTAATATATCACATATTCATGGATGGAATATTTATCCAATTATTATGAAAAATTAAATATAATCTTAGATATTATCATGCACACGTGAAAATTTCATGTGTGTGGTGTGTAAATCAATCGGATAGACATGCTGCATCGATCCTTAAATATTATTCATGTCTGGCTTTCGCATCACATGAAATAAATTCTTTAAAATTTTGATCATATCCACATGGTGAGTTTCTACCCACCATTATTCACATAATCAGGTATGTAGCAATTAAATATTCATTTGAGCGGAGGAAGGAAGATGATATGTTCTTGGCTCATGTTTTCATGAAGGAATATGTACACCAGGTGCATTCGCTCTCCCTAAGTTAAGGTACACAATGACACATCATTTCTCAAGACAGTTTATGTATTGACTAGGGTTTTTCATGTGAATGATCATGTGATTGCCTTCTATATAAACCTCTTCGCATGACTTAAATAGTGGGTCTCGCATGACCTACTTCACTTAACCCATATGGGGTTTGCGACATTCTTCTTTGCAAGAAAGCGAGAGATCTCCATTCTGGAGTGCCAGTGACCAGAAATATAGATTTCCCTTCAGTATTTAAAGGAAATTATCATCTTATATTTTCTTTCCCGAGAAAAAAGGTGCATTCGCCAAATCTATTCCACTATTCATCACACTAATTTACTCAGATCTGAGGATGTCAGTGAATTGAATCATCCTCATGTGATAATGAGGTTCACCATGCTTTCAAGTTCGTGAGGGATTTTCAATTCACATATCTCCATTTATGATGAATTTAGTTTTGACTGTACAACAAAATCTACATCAGAGCAATTCATGCACTCCTTCAGACCAACCATGACAGAGGATATGGCATGGTGCACGATTCAGTCTCCCTATGTCTGAAATCCATTTGGTGGTCTTAGTTTGAGGAGTTCTAGCATGCGCAAGATCTTCATGATATTAATTTCAAACACAATATGTAAACTGAAACCCTATTATTATCGGGTTGAAGGATACTCAGTGCGGTGCCTAATTCCCTTTCACGTTACATCTCGGGTTTTTTTATAAATTTTTTTTTTGCATTTTTTTATAGAAAAGGGATAGGGTTACCAATATTTTTAAAAACAGGTCTCAAGATGCGTGAACCTCATTCATGCATCTTTGGCATAGAGAGATGCGTGAATGGGGTTCACGCATCCTGCACAGACATGATAAAAGTTGTCTAAACCTCGTTCACGCATCTCTCCATGCCAAAGAAGCATGAATGGGGTTCACACATCTTTGGCATGGCAGAAGATGCGTGAACAGGGTTCAGGCATCCTTCGAAGATGGGATGAAGTATGCATAAACCCCATTCACACATCTCATTGATATAATCTCAAAAATGGGTCTCCCCTCCGCCAAATTTCATTCTTATCCTCTGGATTTTGCTTCGAAGACCTACAGAATTTCTTTCTCAACAAATTTTTGCTACTTTTAAGAAGGTAAAATTTCTATTTAAATTTTTAATTGTTTAATATTGTTTATTTATTTCATTTGTATGATTTATTTATTATATTTTTGATATGTAGAAATTAGTGTTTGTGAGTGTGGTTTATTTATTTCATATGTATAGTGTCTATTGTATGATTTAATTTTTGAATAATGTGTATGTTGTATAAATTCAAATTGAATGTTTAGGAAAATTAATTATATTATGTCTAAAATGTTGTATGAATTCATATTGAATGTTTATAAAAATTAAATGTGTTATACAATATGTTATTTTGAAAGTAATATTAATTTAAATTATAATATCTTATACACTAGTTATATAATTTATGAATAAAATATTATTTATTTGTATCATATTTTAATTTATTAATAAATATATAGAAAACTCTTTTTGTTAATGGTATAAAAATTGATTTTTATAAATAATAATTTTAAATTATATTAGTAATAATAAAATTTATTAAATATAAAAGATATGTAGATATTAAATATTTATTTCATCTAGTAATAAATATGATACGTATACACAAAAACATGGTAAGTTGTCTGATGACTGATCTTGAGATGACCAACCAATGCATAATTGAAATTGAATGTCTTATTTTGTGAATGTGGTTATTTAATTTGTAATAATTGCATTTATTTTTCTGTATTGATGACCTACGAGTCATCTCTAACTAAGTATGTAAGGACCCACATGTCTACTTAAAAAAATTTATGTATTTCATACCCATAGACCCTCTCACATGCATGTGAGTGAATTTTTAATTAAAAGGAAATCAACAAGAGGCTTCCCCAAAGAGGCGTCCCCGAAGAGGTGTCCCTGAAGAGGCATTCGAGAACAAGTATTTGATAGGAGGCATTGTTGTTTGAAATGAGACTGATAGTTGCTAAAATATTTAATAATAGAGACTCCATGAGTCTACCCATAGGTTTTGGTTAGTTTATAAAATAATGATAAACTAATAGTAAGTCTCAAGATCAAGTCATGATTATTTATTCATAAGTAATTAAAATATATAATGATATATTAAATTTGTTTTGGTAATAATACCACCGTCGCTATACCTCAATAGTAAAAAATTTAAAGACCCGGACCCAAAAAGCCACCCAAATAGTGCTAAACGGGTTGGGTGCTACTACCTTAGGTGCACCTCCCCAAATGCCAAAGGATATCGACTAGCAGCGAGGGTCTTATAGATATAGTGGGGAGGCTATACCCTCTCGGAGGATAATAATAATGGTACTGGTCTGAGTAAGAAAATTAAGATGCATCAGAATAAATGACTAAGAATACTCAAACCAGACCCACAGAGCAGAAGCACGTTCTATAACAATAAATAGTGGAAGCAATAAATATAAACAATATCAGCAGAAATAAACAAAACAGCATGATAATCACTTGTAACGACTACTAAACAATAAAACATGCATCAAATGAAGGTCATACATATCTGAATATAAAAAGGGGATAATGGCTAACCATCTATAGCTACAAAATAGGTAATCATGTTGATACAGAAAGTAAGAAAAACATGGTAACTCCAGCTAGGCAAGACCTCAAGGTCCATACCATCTCCAACCAACAACTAATACAGCCTAGCTCCTAAAGCTGACCTCTTCTCTGTACGTAAATCCATAAAGTCTACACGCGCCCCGAAGGGCCCGTGCAGGGTGTGAGATGAATCTCAGTAGGATACCACCCAATGGTGCGTACCTAATATAAGTGTTTAAGAAGGCATGCATTTATAAGGAAAGCAATAAAAAGAACGATGAACAAATAAACACAAACTCCACAGGTGCTCAGCAGCCACCATGGAGTGTCACTGGCTACGGCCAATGCCGAAATCTCTATCATGTAACCTAGCACCATGTTCCCTCTGACACCGCGTGTCTCAAGTACCGACATCCCGAAGGCACGCCTGAGAATAGTAACCCGGAGGAACAGCGATGCCCATCCTAAATAAGTAACTAGAGAGATAGCGATGTCTACCCTAAAAATAAGTAGTCGGAGGGACAATGATGTTTTCCCTCAAAATAAAGTGTCTAGAAGGACAGCGATGTCTTCCCTCAAATAAAGTATCCAGTGGGATAGCGATATCCACCCTCAAATAATAGCGAGCCTCTTCCCCCAACCCGATAGCCTCAATGCTATCCCCTGAAGGCTCTTCACCTATCATGTGGCTTCCTATAGTAAGCACCCCCAAACCAATAATTCCTAAACCACAACTAACGAGGGCCTCTACCCACATGAGTGGTCAAAACCACCACATCACGGAGTCTCTCTGTGTGCACACAACTCAAAATGTCTGGGTGAGCGGTAATCACCAAAATAGTACCCAAGCCACAACACCTCTGACACCTCACATCCCTACAACCATGCCGCTCAAGTCTGATGGTCTTGTCATCATAGTAACCCAGGCCATGACCAACCTGACAGTCATCATGCCTCAAATCGATGCCCATGACACTCAATCTCGTGGTCAGAACCACCCAACGTAACCTGGGCCAAGCCCAACCTGTGATCAACATCACTCAACCATATCTGGGCCATGCCCAACCCAACCAAAAGGGTTCCAATATATAAAATTCAGTAATTACATATATAACACATTTAACAGAACACATAAATAGGAAAAACAATCTAAACAGTTGAATTGCACTAACCCAATAGTTATCAAACAAAATCACTGAGGTCTTGAATGCCTCTAACAGTTCATATCTAGGTTTAATAACTAAAATCAATAGTTTAAAACAATTTAATTCAAATATAACCATTCTGGCATCCCCCAGCCAAAATGTAACGATGAGAAACGGCCCCTCACCTGGCCCCGCTCAAGAAAAACTTGTAGCAGGGCATACCCAAAGGCATCCTATAGGTCAAACATTCAAATCAATATGTAATAGAAGATAAAATGGGTCTCGCTCAAAATACTAGGAAACGTGTCGAAGTCCACGCCACCCAAATGACCAGGAAAACACAAAAAGAGGTATGCACCTCCTACCTAAGACTCGTATGATTCTACTCCTCTGATAATAGCCTCCAATTATGTCTAAAATGAGGTAGATCTATAAAATAATCAAAACTGCTCAACCCCCTATAACTCATTCTAGAACAGAAATCAAACAAAATGGCTCAAGAGGAATCAAGGCCTTACCGAGGGGGTTCCAATGCATCTTTCAGCGATTGAATTAGGGTTCGAACAAAGATCCAGGAAGGAAATGAAGTTCCATCCATCATGGTTCATGAAACCCAGTGACCCCCTATTCCCTCTGCCTCAAAACGAGGCTACTGCCTATTTTAACAAAAAAAACAGAAACTACACGGCGTGTACTTTAGGACTACATGTCGTGTATCATTTTACTATTCACCAAAAATTATTTTCATCTTATTGAACCACATTTTACTTATTGATATCAACCGTGTCTCTCGGATTTTTGAAATTCAACTCACATAGATGGTAAAATTAAGTTTTATGTAAATTTGCAAATTCTCCTAGGAGGTGGGTAAAAGACGGTAAAAAGTTCAATAAAATTTTTATATATCTAAAATTATTATAAATTGAATCCAAGGAATTAAAGAGAGGATTTATCACATGATCATCTTTCCAGGATATATGTAAAGGAAGTTGCAAGATTACATGGATTACCACTTCCCATTATATCTGATAGGGATCTGAGATTTACCTCTAAGTCTTGGAGAAGTATTCAGTAGGCTCTAGATATAGAGTTAAGTTTCATCAATTCTTATCATCCTCATACATATGGTCAGTTTTATAGGAAAAATCAATCTCTATAAGACATGTTGAGATCTTACTCTATAGATTTCAAATGTTGTAGGTATCAACACCTACATTTTGTGGAATTTTCTTGCAAAAATATACTTCACTTCTGTATTTAGATGGATCCTTATGAATTCCTCTATGAAAATAAGTGCAGAACTCTACCTTGTTGTGATGAAGTTGGGGAAATAAAGCTATTTAGACCTGATCTTGTTGATGAAATAGCAGAAAAGGTCATATTTATTCAACAACACATAAGAGTAACTTAGAGTCAACAAAAAATTTATGTTAACAACTGATGAAAATACCTAGAGTTTGAAGGGGGTGACAAGGTGTTTCTATGAATATATCCATAGAAGAGAGTAATGATATTTGGAAATAAGGGAGAGCTGAGCCCTAAGTATATCAATTATTTTCAAATTCTGGATCATGTTGGGAAGGTAAATTACTGATTGGCGCTTCCACTGAATCTCTCTAAAGTTCAAGATGTGTTCCATATGTCTCTTCTGAGAAAGTAAATACCTAATCCTTCACATGTACTAAACTCATAATTTGTACCATTGGATCAAGATATTTCTTATGAATAACAATCGATAGAGATTCTGGATCATAGCGAAAAAATTTCTACGAAACAGAACCACTTTCTTGGTTAAAGTTTTATGGAGGAACCACCAATTTGAGTAAACTACATGGGAACTTGAATATGTAATGTGGTAGATTTATCCTCATCTGTTTGAATCCAAGTGATGAATTTAAAGGTAAAAATTCATTTTAAGGGGGTAGAATGTAAGACCCATATGTTTTTATAAAATATTTTTCTTTAAATGATTTTAATTCTTCAATATCTTACATTGCAAGAAATCATGAGTTTAAATGAACCATGATATGACCTTATTAAAAGATGACCATTATAACCTAGCTGTTAGATTAGAGGGAATAAATATAAATAACTTATAAAAATTCATGGTGAATTTATTGGCCACCAATTATTTATGAAAAATATAAATCAATTATATATTTGTATTTTTTATTAATAAATTAAGTGAACTGAAATTAGTAAAGTAAATTAATGAAATATATATTTAATAAATTTAATAAAATATTTTTGATATCAATCCAATAAATATTTTATCTACAAGGTATGAATAAACCTTATTTTATATATGAAAACCAATATTTTCCTAAAGGAAAATTTTACTTCCTTTTAATGGCGAACCCTTTTTAAATTAAAATTTTAACACATTGATAATTATTATATGAAAATATAAACCGTTTATTTGGAATCATGATATAAAAATTTACTTTGTGAGAATTTTTTATATTTTTTCTGATAACTTTCAAGTTTTATTGAATAGTAAAAATACACTAAATTTTAATTGAAAACAACTTTTTTCATCAAAATAATTTAAATGGTTAAATTGTATTATTGAATGGTTTTAAATTATAAATAAAATATATTTTTATCAGTTAATATAATTTAGGTCATTGGCATTAATAATACATTGAATTCATAGGTAAAAACAATTAAATCTTTTGTAATGTTTTAACTTTTAAAATGTGTTCTCTCATTCTGACAACGATATTAATTTTAAATTAATTAATTAAACTTATGTGTTTTGAAATTTAAAAAATGGATTCCGCATTTGGAATAAGTAGGTCCAAATTATGTAAATATCTTTATTTTATTTTTGGGCATTATGAATAGTAACTTCAGTAATTTTTATCAATTCGGTAAAATGGTAAATCAGGTAATTGAGGGTAAGAATAATATTGTACAATTACCCTAAAACTTGTATTAATATAATTTTATGAGTATGGTTCTACATTAATCATCCTTGGGTCGAAATGGTATCCATTGGAATACACTTGGACGAGATTAGGACATGTAATTTATTTTATTTAAAGAAAGGTTAAATATGTCTCACTCAAATTTTAATAACAAAATAATATATAATATAAAGTTATACAGAATATAAATTTGATTCTAAATTCCCATTTTAAAGATAAAATGTTTTTATTTATCATGGTAATTTATTTTTAATTTTTAGGGAATAAATAATTGCCTTAAATACTTATACTTTGATGATGTAAAAATTCATTAATTGATGAGAAATCATTGAAACAATTTTTATTAAAATGATAATAACGATCAAAGGACCCAAACACTTGAAAATTTATTACTGGAAAATTATATCTCGGCCATAATAATCCAAGGGTTGATTTAGTGGCCATTTTGAGCCTTATATAATATATTGTGACACTTATATTATTTTATTTAAAGTGGTGATAAAGTCGTCACATTCATAATTTAATAAGTATAACATTTTTTAATATTAGAATTTCTAGAATCTAAATTAGAATAAAAGTATTATTTTGAAATATAATAGATTTATATTCATCATAGTATTTTATTTTTAATTTTTATTCAAAAAATAAGTATATTAAATAGTTAAACAAAATTGATGTAGTAATTATTTTATTAATGGAGATATCAAATAAATGTTATTAAAAATATTAAAATAAATATAATTTAGGATAATTAATATTTACAATGAATTTTATATAATACATTGACCTATTAAGAATATAATAAAATATTTGGCTCGAAGTTAACTAGTTATATTAATATTTCTAAAAAAATAATGAATTGAATAGTGTCAAAATTGACACTATTGATTGTTTATCAAAATAATGTTTTATTAAATTATTTAAAAATAATAAAACATTTTAAATATATATATATAATTATTATATGGTCTAAAATGTTCTAATTGGTTTATTTATGATCTAATTGACATCAAATAAGCAAATATTTAACCCTTTTAATATTAGAATATTTGTTACCCTAGTAAAAAATTAAATAAAACAACTAATAGTTAATTAAAATGATAAGGTTTAAATTGATAGAATAAATTGTCTAAATTTTATTTTTTGATGATATTAAAACCCTATATTATCTCATCTTCAAAATTGATACATTTTTTAGGTTTTTTAATGTGGTTTTATTTTATTAAAAATTCATATTTTTGGAGATCCCAAAAGTGCCCCTCACCTCAATTATAAAAGGAAACATTGTCCCTCACCTATTCACTTCACTTTGAGCCTTCAATATAGGCCATACCCAGAACATTTCTCTTATAAAATTCCCTAGTTACATTTTAGAGGTTCTTGACTTCTTAAAAGACCAACTCTGGGGCTTTAATAGGAGATTTAGAGGAAGCGCGCCGAAGAAGAGGTAATCTCATCTACCGATTCTTACAAAATTCTTTCTTCTTCTACTTAGACTTCATGATCTATTTAATTATAAATTAATAACTATTTTATCACTTATATAATTAGATGTTAATGTAATTATGAAATAACCATATTTCATATTCTATCCATCCTACAAAAAATGAAATCACCACATGTGTGTACGTATGGCCAACCGTCTCCATGATGTGATGTGATTCATTTTAAATGATCTTAATTAAAGTGTCATTATATAAATTTAAATAATGAATAAATATGGTATATATTATTTTAATATCATTTTTTAATGATATAATTATGACCTAATAACTATAACTGAAACTTATTCGACAAAACATTCATAAGAACATAAAGGAGTTAATATCAAAATAACAAGTAATAATGAAATGTTACTAACAAACGGATGATAATATGACCATATATGATATCATATAAATAAATATTATTCTAGAATAAGTTAATAACATTATTGAAATTATTATATATGAGGTTTGGATACATATAAAGGATATCAGACCTAAGGTAAGGGATACTTTTGTAATCTCATTATTATCCAAGATTTTTTATACGCAAGTATTTACTAGGGTATATTTATCATCCACTTCAATGATTCTTAAATATGTATTCGAAAATATTCTTTATATCCTTATACAATTTTTTAAACTCAATTTTACCTATTGGTAAATTTTTATTAAATAGTATGAAAGGAATCTTTTTTCATTTTCGGTACGAGGTAATTTTTAACTTTCTGGAAAGAGTATGAGAAGAATGTTTTCTTATATATTATATGGAATGAATGGATTTTTACATTTTCATAAAACTTATTTAAATGAAGATTCATTTTCAGTATTTAATGTTTAGTTTCAATTAAATTTTTTTCCTTTAAAATTGTGTGGAATTTTGAAAAAATAAAACATTTTTTATGAAGAAAGAATATTTTACTCAAGAATTAATTTCAAGTATTTTATCAGTATTATTTTCCATCTAAGATGAAATAATTTAAATAGGGTTATGTTTATATACCTATTATTACTATAATTCTATTGTGTTTATTATATAATACTATTTATGAAATCCATTTATTTTATGTGTATTATGATGGAATGATTCTTAAAACCCCCATTTTATTCCTTGGGCTATGCTCTGATGAATGATTTGTGTTTTTGTGGAACACATAAGAATTATTTCATTATGAGATGGGTGGGACATATATCTCCCTCTACTGCATTATCTAATGATTTATATATAATTAGATATACATGTTCAGAATGGGAAATGATCATGGTTCTGTAATACAGGGCTGGAATAAGGAGTGAACTCAATTCAGTAATGGACTTTGTCCGCTATGATGGTCTTAGAAATGAGCCTTGACTAATAAGAAATGACTTTATATGATTATGTGTATGCCAAAAAAATACATGTCTTATATAATTACTTTGGGGATTATGTTGAACTTTTATGATTTATCCCATGATATGATATCATGATCCTTTATATGTAGGATAAGATTTTCAAATGTTATTTTATTATGTCTTATGATTATGATATGATTGATATCTCCCTTTTTTACCCTTTATGATTATCTAAGCTCACCCTTTCTTATGCTTTTTTCCCTAGGTTTTTAAGAAGAGTATTGAGTAAGATATTTCAAAAAGGATTCTAGTTATGAAGGAATAAGCGGGAGACAATGTAGATGTATTATGAACCAGTTTTTAATGTTTCCTAGTTTCTAAATACACTAAACCTATATAGTCTTATCATGGTTTTGTTATTTTTTTAATGAATATTCTTCAATTTGGAATTAATATCTATGTATTTAAAGTGTGGGCTGTTATAGTTATGGTTAGTGTAAATTAATATATTTGTTTATATAAGATTATTTTCCTTCATTCATGTTTCATGGGACTGTGTATATGAATATGGTCTAAGAAAACTACAGAGAAATATATAGTATTGTTTTCATACTCTTAAGCTCAAAATAAGTTCTCATTAGTACTATATGTAATTAGAATTGTCTAGTTACCATGTCACCATGGTTAAAGGGTGCTTGAGATGTCAGCTGGTATTTGGATATGTGACTTAATGTGGGTATCCTTGGTTGGTTTCCCTAAGGCTATTTTGATATGTATGAGAGGATTATGACCAATGAAAAAATGGGTGAGATGACCATATGGATCAGGATTCATGAGAAACACCCTAATAAGTTTGGTTTGAATCTTAATGAGCACTATGAGTGGGATGGGTCCTTTGAGAGGAGATTATTTATGATAGAGAAGGGTTCTAACCTGGTGAAAGTCTTAAATATCTTCCTTAAGATGTGGTAAATGGAACCCATGTGAAATTCATGGGAGTTTTTTTATACATTTAATCATGTTTCCAAGGGTTATAGAGTGTGATAGGTTGAGACAATACTTGGGTAGCATTAACAGGAGAGATAAGGTATTTTGTATATCTGGACTAGGACCAGAGGTTTGGGTCAGGGGATATTGTGGGTAGTGGTGTGACCATTAGGTGAAAGGTATGAGGTCATATCAATGAGCTTAGATCATGATGGGTATTGGGGATCTAGTCATGACCCTGACAGGAAAGGTGTGCTTTGAGATGAGGGGTTGGGTCTCAAGTGACTAGCACCATGGGATTTTTTTGTGAGCTATGTGATTGGAATCATGCCATGTTTATTATTTCATGTGTGTGATATTGTGTGCTTATGATAGGCAATACACCTAGTGGGGGAAATGATATTAAGGCCTAGCCTCATATGAGTGAGATGTATATACCTAAACTACTAGGGGTGAGATGGATTACTTATGTTCATGAAGTAGTACCTTTCCCTGGGTAGTCTTACATTGGGATATTAGAACTTTCCTTGAGTAAGATTGGGTTGTGATAGTGGACCATGTCGAGTGAGAGGGTTGGGTCATTATATAAGGAGATTCATAGATTATGTACACAACCTATATTGATGAGGTAGTTGGTTATGATTCATATGTAAGATTTTAGAACTATTTTTTAGGCAGTGATTCAAAGACTTAGACGATGCCCACCCTGAGACTTTAGGTATGCACGAGGTTATGATTAAGATGGAATGAGGTGAGTCGATGATGAAATTTTGGCATGAAATCAATTTAAGTATGATAAGTTATAATAGTTTCCCAGTTAGCACATAATGACCTAATGAAAATAGAGTCACGGTATCCAAGTTAGAAAATTTCATTCATCATCTTATGTGACATGTTTATTTTTACTTTGTTCATACATGTATATGATTTTTTGTACTATGGAAAAATTCTGAGACCCTACTTAGATGTTCCCTCACACCCTACGCAGGCACCATGGGGTGTATACATAGCTTATTTTTATTTTTCCCTTTTAGATCATAGGATATGTAGTGAATTGGAATAGATCATCTTGACTGGTAGTTGGAGGCAGGGTAATGTGGCATGGAGATTTCAGTAGGCCCAATGTGTGTATTTATTATCTTTTTTTATATTTTAGTTGGGATCAAGACTATGGGTGATCTATGTATGTTTTGAATAACCATGTGTCTATATGTTGTGTTACATTTTTTATGGAATTATATTATTTATTTATGTGTACTTTGGTTATAAGATATTTAAATTTTGGTATAACTGTATTGTGGAATGTTTCGGTCCGTGCATTGTTTGTTCTTTCTAGGTTGGTTCTTGAGATCCAGGTTTTGAAGCTAGTTTTTTTGTAAATCATCATATAGCGGTGGTTTAAACCACCTTTAAATATGTAATCTTTCTTTCACGGTGGTTTAAAATGCCTCTATATTATGGTTTTTTTGATGCATCGCATGTTCATTGATGGATCTTGTGACGGCATGTTGAAATTTTCATTGAAAATCACTTTGATTACCTTTAATATATCACATATTCATGGATGGAATATTTATCCAATTCTTATGAAAAATTAAATATAATCTTAGATATTATCATGCACACGTGAAAATTTCATGTGTGTGGTGTGTAAATCAATCGGATAGACATGCTGCATCGATCCTTGAATATTATTCATGTTTGGCTTTCACATCACATGAAATAAATTCTTTAAAATTTTTATCATATCCACATGGTGAGTTTCTACCCACCATTATTCACATAATCAGGTATGTAGCAATTAAATATTCATTTGAGCGGAGGAAGGAAGATGATATGTTCTTGGCTCATGTTTTCATGAAGGAATATGTACACCAGGTGCATTCGCTCTCCCTAAGTTAAGGTACACAATGACACATCATTTCTCAAGACAGTTTATGTATTGACTAGGGTTTTTCATGTGAATGATCATGTGATTGCCTTCTATATAAACCTCTTCGCATGACTTAAATAGTGGGTCTCGCATGACCTACTTCACTTAACCCATATGGGGTTTGCGACATTCTTCTTTGCAAGAAAGCGAGAGATCTCCATTCTGGAGTGCCAGTGACCCGAAATATAGATTTCCCTTCAGTATTTAAAGGAAATTATCATCTTATATTTTCTTTCCCGAGAAAAAAGGTGCATTCGCCAAATCTATTCCACTATTCATCACGCTAATTTACTCAGATCTGAGGATGTCAGTGAATTGAATCATCCTCATGTGATAATGAGGTTCACCATGCTTTCAAGTTCGTGAGGGATTTTCAATTCACATATCTCCATTTATGATGAATTTAGTTTTGACTGTACAACAAAATCTACATCAGAGCAATTCATGCACTCCTTCATACCAACCATGACAGAGGATATGGCATGGTGCACGATTCAGTCTCCCTATGTCTGAAATCCATTTGGTGGTCTTAGTTTGAGGAGTTCTAGCATGCGCAAGATCTTCATGATATTAATTTCAAACACAATATGTAAACTGAAACCCTATTATTATCGGGTTGAAGGATACTCAGTGCGGTGCCTAATTCCCTTTCACGTTACATCTCGGGTTTTTTTATAAATTTTTTTTTTTGCATTTTTTTATAGAAAAGGGATAGGGTTACCAATATTTTTAAAAACAGGTCTCAAGATGCGTGAACCTCATTCATGCATCTTTGGCATAGAGAGATGCGTGAATGGGGTTCACGCATCCTGCACAGACATGATAAAAGTTGTCTAAACCTCGTTCACGCATCTCTCCATGCCAAAGAAGCATGAATGGGGTTCACACATCTTTGGCATGGCAGAAGATGCGTGAATAGGGTTCAGGCATCCTTCGAAGATGGGATGAAGTATGCATAAACCCCATTCACGCATCTCATTGAGATAATCTCTAAAATGGGTCTCCCCTCCGCCAAATTTCATTCTTATCCTCTGGATTTTGCTTCGAAGTCCTACAGAATTTCTTTCTCAACAAATTTTTGCTACTTTTAAGAAGGTAAAATTTCTATTTAAATTTTTAATTGTTTAATATTGTTTATTTATTTCATTTGTATGATTTATTTATTATATTTTTGATATGTAGAAATTAGTGTTTGTGAGTGTGGTTTATTTATTTCATATGTATAGTGTCTATTGTATGATTTAATTTTTGAATAATGTGTATGTTGTATAAATTCAAATTGAATGTTTAGGAAAATTAATTATATTATGTCTAAAATGTTGTATGAATTCATATTGAATGTTTATAAAAATTAAATGTGTTATACAATATGTTATTTTGAAAGTAATATTAATTTAAATTATAATATCTTATACACTAGTTATATAATTTATGAATAAAATATTATTTATTTGTATCATATTTTAATTTATTAATAAATATATAGAAAACTCTTTTTGTTAATGGTATAAAAATAGATTTTTATAAATAATAATTTTAAATTTTATTAGTAATAATAAAATTTATTAAATATAAAAGATATGTAGATATTAAATATTTATTTCATCTAGTAATAAATATGATACGTATACACAAAAACATGGTAAGTTGTCTGATGACTGATCTTGAGATGACCAACCAATGCATAATTGAAATTGAATGTCTTATTTTGTGAATGTGGTTATTTAATTTGTAATAATTGAATTTATTTTTCTGTATTGATGACCTACGATTCATCTCTAACTAAGTATGTAAGGACCTACATGTCTACTTAAAAAAATTTATGTATTTCATACCCATAGACCCTCTCACATGCATGTGAGTGAATTTTTAATTAAAAGGAAATCAACAAGAGGCTTCCCCAAAGAGGCGTCCCCGAAGAGGTGTCCCCGAAGAGGCATTCGAGAACAAGTATTTGATAGGAGGCATTGTTGTTTGAAATGAGACTAATAGTTACTAAAATATTTAATAATAGAGACTCCATGAGTCTACCCATAGGTTTTGGTTAGTTTATAAAATAATGATAAACTAATAGTAAGTCTCAAGATCAAGTCATGATTATTTATTCATAAGTAATTAAAATATATAATGATATATTAAATTTGTTTTGGTAATAATACCACCGTCGCTATACCTCAATAGTAAAAAATTTAAAGACCCGGACCCAAAAAGCCACCCAAATAGTGCTAAACGGGTTGGGTGCTACTACCTTAGGTGCACCTCCCCAAATGCCAAAGGATATCGACTAGCAGCGAGGGTCTTATAGATATAGTGGGGAGGCTATACCCTCTCGGAGGATAATAATAATGGTACTGGTCTGAGTAAGAAAATTAAGATGCATCAGAATAAATGACTAAGCATACTCAAACCAGACCCACAGAGCAGAAGCACGTTCTATAACAATAAATAGTGGAAGTAATAAATATAAACAATATCAGCAGAAATAAACACAACAGCATGATAATCACTTGTAACGACTACTAAACAATAAAACATGCATCAAATGAAGGTCATACATATCTGAATATAAAAAGGGGATAATGTCTAACCATCTATAGCTACAAAATAGGTAATCATGTTGATACAGAAAGTAAGAAAAACAAGGTAACTCCAGCTAGGAAAGACCTCAAGGTCCATACCATCTCCAACCAACAACTAATACAGCCTAGCTCCTAAAGCTGACCTCTTCTCTGTACGTAAATCCATAAAGTCTACACGCGCCCCGAAGGGCCCGTGCAGGGTGTGAGATGAATCTCAGTAGGATACCACCCAATGGTGTGTACCTAATATAAGTGTTTAAGAAGGCATGCATTTATAAGGAAAGCAATAAAAAGAACGATGAACAAATAAACACAAACTCCACAGGTGCTCAGCAGCCACCATGGAGTGTCACTGGCTACGGCCAATGCCGAAATCTCTATCATGTAACCTAGCACCATGTTCCCTCTGACACCGCGTGTCTCAAGTACCGACATCCCGAAGGCACGCCTGAGAATAGTAACCCGGAGGAACAGCGATGCCCATCCTCAATAAGTAACTAGAGAGATAGCGATGTCTACCCTAAAAATAAGTAGTCGGAGGGACAACGATGTTTTCCCTCAAAATAAAGTGTCTAGAAGGACAGCGATGTCTTCCCTCAAATAAAGTATCCAGTGGGATAGCGATATCCACCCTCAAATAATAGCGAGCCTCTTCCCCCAACCCGATAGCCTCAATGCTATCCCCTGAAGGCTCTTCACCTATCATGTGGCTTCCTATAGTAAGCACCCCCAAACCAATAATTCCTAAACCGCAACTAATGAGGGCCTCTACCCACATGAGTGGTCAAAACCACCACATCACGGAGTCTCTCTGTGTGCACACAACTCAAAATGTCTGGGTGAGCGGTAATCACCAAAATAGTACCCAAGCCACAACACCTCTGACACCTCACATCCCTACAACCATGCCGCTCAAGTCTGATGGTCTTGTCATCATAGTAACCCAGGCCATGACCAACCTGACAGTCATCCTGCCTCAAATCGATGCCCATGACACTCAATCCCGTGGTCAGAACCACCCAACGTAACCTGGGCCAAGCCCAACCTGTGATCAACATCACTCAACCATATCTGGACCATGCCCAACCCAACCAAAAGGGTTCCAATATATAAAATTCAGTAATTACATATATAACACATTTAACAGAACACATAAATAGGAAAAACAATCTAAACAGTTGAATTGCACTAACCCAATAGTTATCAAACAAAATCACTGAGGTCTTGAATGCCTCTAACAGTTCATATCTAGGTTTAATAACTAAAATAAATAGTTTAAAACAATTTAATTCAAATATAACCATTCTGGCATCCCCCATCCAAAATGTAACGATGAGAAACGGCCCCTCACCTGGCCCCGCTCAAGAAAAACTTGTAGCAGGGCATACCCAAAGGCATCCTATAGGTCAAACATTCAAATCAATATGTAATAGAAGATAAAATGGGTCTCGCTCAAAATACTAGGAAACGTGTCGAAGTCCACGCCACCCAAATGACCAGGAAACCACAAAAAGAGGTATGCACCTCCTACCTGAGACTCGTATGATTCTACTCCTCTGATAATAGCCTCCAATTATGTCTAAAATGAGGTAGATCTATAAAATAATCAAAACTGCTCAACCCCCTATAACTCATTCTAGAACAGAAATCAAACAAAATGGCTCAAGAGGAATCAAGGCCTTACCGAGGGGGTTCCAATGCATCTTTCAGCGATTGAATTAGGGTCCGAACAAAGATCCAGGAAGGAAATGAAGTTCCATCCATCATGGTTCATGAAACCCAGTGACCCCCTATTCCCTCTGCCTCAAAACGAGGCTACTGCCTATTTTAACAAAAAAAACAGAAACTACACGGCGTGTACTTTAGGACTACATGTCGTGTATCATTTTACTATTCACCAAAAATTATTTTCATCTTATTGAACCACATTTTACTTATTGATATCAACCGTGTCTCTCGGATTTTTGAAATTCAACTCACATAGATGGTAAAATTAAGTTTTATGTAAATTTGCAAATTCTCCTAGGAGGTGGGTAAAAGACGGTAAAAAGTTCAATAAAATTTTTATATATCTAAAATTATTATAAATTGAATCCAAGGAATTAAATTGAACTTATATAGGTATTATGTATCTATTTTTACCTAAAATAATTTTAAATAAAATAAATAATTATTTAAATAAAAATTTGGTTTTAAACTATAAATCCGTGTTTTTCACTATTCACCAAAAATTGAATGTTTTTAGAAAAATACCAAAAATTCACCCTAATCTAATTTTGATATTCTGAATCCAAAAATAAAGTCCATTTTGAAAGGTAAAATTTATAAAATTTAAAAAAAGTGGGTATTACTATTCATAATGGCTAGTTGGTTGGTTCTGGTGTGTTAGAACTCGAAGTTGCGTACAACACGCACTATTGTATTATTCAAAGAGAAGTGTACCATAGAAGCTTGGGGTGTTACATTCTCTCCTCCTTCAAATAATTTCGTCCTCAAAATTTCTATAATATTACTGCATAAAAAAGATTTGGGTGGTTCTTCATCAAAATGTTCTTCGGGTTCCCACGTTGCCTCTTCCGTCTTATGGTTTCTCCATAGAACTTTTACTAGACGAGTCGTCCAGTTTATCAGGAATTGTTCTCTTGTATCAAGAACCTTGACAGGCTCTTCGAAATAAGACATATTGGGTTCCATTTCTAATTCCTCAAAGGTAAGTACATGCATTGGGTCAGGCATGTATTTTCTCACCAGTGATACGTGGAATACATCGTGACCTTTAGAGAGACATGGCGGCATTGCCAAATGGTAAGCTACAACCCCAATTCATTCTATAATTTCAAAAATGTCCGATGTACTTGGGACTTAATTTTCCCTTCTAACCGAAACATATAACACCCTTCCATGGAGATACCATGAAGAAAACATGATCTCCTACCTGAAATTCCAAATCCTTCCTTCAGTTATCAGCAAAGTTCTTCTATCTATGTTGAGCTGCTTTGATGGGGTTTTGGATTACCTTCACCTTTTCTATCATTTCCTTCACCAGTTCTGGGCCTATGATTTTTCCTTCACCAACATCATCCCAACAGGTTGGTGTGCGACATCTCTTTCCGTATAACACTTCATATGGTGCCATCTGAATACTTTAATGGAAGCTATTATTATAGGAAAATTCTACCAAAGGTAAATATTGATCCCACATACCTTGAAATTCAAGTGAGCATGATCTCAACATTTATTTTGGGGTTTGAATTGTCTGTTCTGATTGTTCATCAGTTTGAGGGTGTAGGCAGTGCTCAAACGAAGTTCAGTATCCAGGGCTTTCTGAAGAATTTTCCATAATATTGATGTAAAACATGGATCACGATCAGAAATAATCAATATTAGTACTCCATGAAGTCTTAAAACTTCATTAATATATATTCTTTCCAATCGTTCAAGTGGTAAATCTTCCCTTATAACAAGAAAATATGCTTACTTGGTAATATGATCAACAATGACCCATATTGCATCATTCTTTCTAGGAGTCTTTAGTAGTCCCATGACAAATTTCATCGTAATATTATCCCATTTCCACTCAGATATGGGAAGAGGTTGCATGAATCCTCTAGGTTGTTGCCTTCCATCTTTCACTTGTTGAAAAACCATACATCTTGACACAAAATCAGCAATCTCCTTCTTCATGTCGTCTCACCAAAAATGTTCCTTCAAATCTCTATACATCTTAGTGCTACCAGGTTGTATAGAGAAATTGAAACTATGAGAATCATTCAAAAATTTCCTTTTTAGATCAGGTATATCAGGAACACAAAGTCTCTTCCCAAATTTCAAAATTCCATCTTCATACACAAAGTCACTCAATCTCCCATCATTCACGACTTTAATCTTCTTTTGAAACTCATCATCACCGGTCTAAGAACTCTTTATCCTTTCTTGTAAAGATGTTTTGACAACTATTTGAAAAATTATTAATGTTTCACCTTCCATGGTGATTCCCATATCCATCTTTACTAGATCCATGTATATAGGATCTTTTTCAACTCTCATCTTGTTTAAAACACCATGATCCTTTCTACCCAAAGCATCTGCCACCTTATTTTCCTTCCCCAGGTGGTAGTGTATAGTGAAATAATAATCCTTGGATAATTCAAGCCATCTCTTTTGTTGAATATTTTATTGATAATAAATGAAATAATTTCCTCAAATTGTGTTAAATATGTTTATTTATAAAATATTTGGGATTTGATCATTCATTTGAAAATTTGGTAAAAATTCCAGTTTTACCCTTTATAGTGAACTGTAGTATTTCGAAGATACATATTTTTATATTTATTATTTGAATTTTTAATTTTTTAACAGTGTTCCTAAATTAATTTTCTACAACTTTTACTCAGGACACTAGAGCTAAAGAGTGCATTTGGTTGTTGAAAATGGTCCATGAAGTCAAAGTTGGGCTAGACTCGCCAGAATGGACATAGGTTCAGTATTTGGGCCATAACGTTTTCATTTGTGCTTGGATTAGGCCCACATTTTGACAGGAGATCGGGAATTCATTTGCACACAAATAATAATTCTGGAAGGATAGTTGTTTCATGCGTTTTGGAGGTCAAATGGGTGATGTAATTGGTATTAAAATATTTGGCTCATATTTCTCATTCACACTTGAAACCTCTTTAAAAATAGCCTCCCCTCCACTCTATAAATTAGTTTTTTTCTCATTTGTAGGTGTTGGGACGTGCATTGGGAATTTTAGGGTAGAGGATAAGTGGATCCACTCCAATTATCCAACCATTTCAATAAGGGTATCTCTTGAAGCAAGGATCCCTTCGACGAAGCCTTCTCATTCTCCTTCGTGTTGTAATGCTTTTGTTTGTGTAATAAATTTATTTGTTATTTATTTATTTCCTATATTTTCATATGTTTTGTTTAAATTTATTCTTCTATTAATATTCCTCTTTGGTCTGGAATTCTTGAGTAGAAGCGTTATTGGGTTATACCCATCATAAACCTTTGCACATGCAAAACACTTCTACGATGATTACGCCACCCATGGAAGAGTAGTCTTTTATAATCGATATATCTTCTACCCTATTCATTTAATTATTTTGAATCATTGAGATACTGTAATTAATTTAATATGATCCATGAATTGTGTATTTAAATTGTAAGAAACTAAGAAAGCAATTGAATAATTAACACAAAAACACGCGAGGTCGAGATTTTGTGTAACTTGTGAGAGCGCGATCTTAATCGGTAATACAAGACCACATGGGATAAATTTGTAGAGTTCAAATATAATCCCAAAAAACAATTCATCCTCATTTCCAAAATGGAGATGTGCTCTAATTAACCACTGACCATAAGCTAACCTTAGAACAACAATCAATGCAGGGTGTTGCGATTGCGTGTTCCGAAGCTAGCCTAGGGTTTAAGTAATTTCATCTTTGTGGTTAAGTTAACTCTATTAGGGTTCGAGAGTTAAAAAATTAGGGGATAATAATTAAGTTGATATTGATTTAATTGATAATGATTAATAATTAAATTAAGTGGTAGAGTTAGATCGATTACTCCTTTTAAAATATTTTCTAAAAAAAACATCTTCTTGTTGTGTCTTTTTAATCAAACTTCATTTTAAAACTAAAAGCAAAAAAAATACATTCGTCTTCCAGCAAAATTCTTCTAGATTTATAAAATATAAACAACCCCCATGTTTTAAACTAGTGTTTTAATTATATTCTATTTTATTTTTATAATACCTTTAATAAGTTGTTAAATTCGCTTCCTCCTTTGAGAAAGGACCTTGGTCAGCCACTCTACTACACCTAAGTACCCCAAAATCACACTAATCATTTGAGGGAACCCAAAAAAGCTCTATTTAAAATTGGAACCATTTCTGGGAAGGCAAATAATTATTTCAACTAATTAGAGGTATTTATTTTATTTTACATTTTATTCGCTTCCTCTCTTCTTTCTTCATTCTTTACCCAATCTGATTTTTTCTTCCTCTTCTTTTATTTTCTTCTACTTATTTTTGGACCATCAACTCAAACTTATTATTTTTATTTTAATATTGTCCAATTTCTTTATTTTCATTTTTATTTGATTTATGACACGAACTAATCCCGAAGATCTCTTAGATCTTGACCCTGAGATTGAACGTAGCCTTAGGGCTCAAATTAGACATTTTCTGTCTATGGGAAGTTTCAACATTCATCCAGTTGGAGAATTACTCCAATATCAGAACATTAAAATTGGAAGAAATAAAAATTCAACCATAAAACAAGAACTAATGGCTGAAAATAATGGAAACGAACTTAATAGAACCATTCGATAATTGGCTGCACCTGATATTAACTATCAACCAAATTGTATTGCATACCCAAATCTCGAATCAGACTTTGAACTAAAATTTGGGTTAATTCACTTACTTCCAAAGTTTCATGTCCTCTCTGGTGAGGATCCCAATAAACATTTGAAAGAATTTAATATGGTTTAATCAAACCTAAAACCTAGAAATGTTTCTGAAGATCAAATCAAATTAAGAGCATTCTCATTTTCACTCGATGGAGCTGCAAAGGATTGGATGTACTATTTACAACCTGAAGATGTAACATGTTGGAACGATTCGAAACGTCTTTTCTTGCATAGATTTTTTCCAGAATCGAGGACCACTTCCATTCGTAAGGAGATCTTAGGGATCAAGAAAGCACAAGGGGAGTCAATGTATGAGTATTGGGAGCGATTCAATAAGTTGTGTGCAAGCTGCCCACATCACCAATTCAGTGGGAACTTACTCATCCAGTACTTATATGAAGGACTCACACCTATGGAGAGAAGCATGGTAGATGCTTCAGCTGGAGGAGCATTGGTGGACATGACACCAGTAGCTGCACGTGCGTTGATCGACAAAATGGCCCAAAACTCCCAACAATTTGGTGATCGAGGTACACCACATGTTAGGGGAGTACATCAGGTAAGTAAATCTTCTCTTGAAACTTATTTTATTGATACCAAGTTGGAAGAATTGACAACTATGGTGAGACAGATTGATTTGGCACAAAAGACATCCCAACCCCCTCCTTCAAGGCCTTGTGGTATTTGCACTGAGACAAGCCACCCAACTGACTGTTGCCCACAACTCCAAGAAACAGAAGATTGTGCAGCAGTGTTCCCTGGGAGACCATATCAGCAATAACAACAACAACCATATCCCCAAAAGAAGTTTGATCCAGCATAGAAACAAGGGAGGAAGGATCAATCATACATGAGGTATAGCTCTGGGCAACAACAAATTCCCCCTTTTCAACCAAACTTCTAGAAGCCTCCACCCAACCAACAGGGTTTCCAACAACCCCAAAGGAGATTCGAAGCTCAAACATCAACAAGTCATCAAAAAGAGAATCTCAAAAAACAAGGTATACTCTCACAATGATGATATTTTGAAACAAATTGTTCTTAATCAACGGAATGAGATGAAGAGTCAAGGTTCAGAGTTGAGGGAGTTGAAGACTCAAATGAGCCAGATTGCCACTGCCCTCCATGAACTAGTAAGTAAGAATTCTGGAAATCTTCCTTCCCATCCCACTCCAAATCCCAAGGGGAATGTTAGTTCCATCACATTGAGAATTTGGAAGCAAATGAACAATACATCTGTACCTACCATTCCACCAGGATTCACCTCAACTCCAGAGAAGCTGCATTCCATACCAACTGATAAGAAATCCAAGGAGAAAGATAAATGTAAGAAAAAGATTGATAATGTTCCTCCTAAACCCCTTCCTTTTCCAAATAGGTTTGTTCAAACCAAGAATATGGCTGAAGAGGCGATGCAAAAAGAGGTTTTGGACACATTCAAGCATTTTGAGATCAACATCCCTCTACTTGAAGCCATCAAACAAATCCCAAGTTATGTAAAATTCTAAAAAGAACTCTTCACCAATCGAAGAGGGCTCAAGGGAAATGAGAGGATCAATCTTGGAAGGAATGTGTCAGCATTCATTACACCAACTCTAGCAATGCCGACAAAGTGCATGGATCCAGGTACATTCACCATCCCATGCACCATAGGGGAGTTGCACTTTTCTGATGCACTTTGTGATTTGAGAGCTTCCATAAATGTGATGCCTCACTCTGTATTCTCTTCTTTACAGGTTGGTGAGTTGAATCCGATGATAGTAGTGGTGCAATTGGTGAATAGAGCTACGACATATCCAGCAGGAGTCCTTGAGGATGTACTTGTCCGGGTAAGAGACATGATCTTTCTAGTAGAATTCTATATGCTCAAAATGGGGGATGATCTGGTAAGTTCTTAGGCCCCCATTATCTTAGGTAGGCCCTTCCTCAAAACTGCAAAAACTATCATAAATGTCAATGATGGTACACTTTCTGTGGAATTTGGGGATGAAGTTGTGATATTTAATGTTATGGATTCCATGAAGTACCCCTCAGAGGATCATTCTATATTTGTTATCTCTCATTTTGAACCACCAAGTAAAAACACCATGGAATTTGATTGTCCTATACTTAGGAAGATTATGAGAATTGGTTCTAATTTGATGTCTTAGAGTACTTCCACTCTTGTTTCTAAGGAACAGGACTCTCTAAGATTTGATTTTGAAATGGATTCATATTCTGATTTTGATCATGTGAACTCTGATTATGACATGGGTGTAGAGTATGCTGATGGATTTTATGCTTTATTCTCTGATTTTGATGATGTATATTCTGATATTGATGCTCTTTGTGCACATATTTCAGTTCCTTATGTGTCTCCATCCATACACCACCCCCTACACTTGAACTCAAGCCATTGCCACCAAATCTAAACCACTCATACTTGTTAAGTGGTGAGAAATTACTTGTTATCATTGCTAACAATCTCCCTTTTGACCATGAAGAAAAACTTTTGAATCTTTTGAGGGAGAACATCAGGGCAATCGGGTGGACCTTGGCTGACATATCAGGTATTAGCCCCTCAATTTGCATGCATAGGATTCTTTTTGAGGATGGGGCTAAACCGGTGAGGCAACCACAAAGGAGACTCAATCCAACCCTTCTGGAGGTTGTTAAAAAAGTGGTTGAAAAATTGCTCGAGGTAGGTATAATTTACCCTATTTCTGACTCACAATGGGTTAGCCCTATCTAGGTTGTACCAAAGAAAATTGGTTTCACTGTTATAAAAAATTAAAATGATGAGTTAGTTCCTATGAGAGTACAAAATAGTTGGCGAGTGTGTATTTATTATAGGAAACTAAATCAATCCACTCGTATGGACGATTTCCCACTTCCATTCATTGACCAGATGCTTGAGATACTTGCAGGTAGGACACATTATTGATTCTTGGATGGATTTTCTGGATATTTTCAAGTTCCTATTGCTCCGGAGGATTAGGAGAAGACAACATTTACTTGTCCTTTCGGTACGTTTGCATACCGAAGGATGCCATTTGGACTTTGCAACGCCCCAGGTACCTTCCAGAGATGCATGGTGAGTATTTTTTCTGATTTTATTGAGACCTTCGTGGAGGTATTTATGGATGATTTTACAGTGTATGGGTCTTCATTTGATGAATGTCTAAGTAGTTTGGGAAAGGTGTTGAATCATTGTATTGAGAAGAATATGGTCCTGAACTTTGAAAAGTGTCATTTCATGGTAGAGCATGGCATTGTCTTAGGGCATGCAGTGTCAAAACATGAGATATAGGTTGATAGATCTAAGGTAGTCATTATTTCATACTTACCCTATCCTTAATGTGTGCGTGATATTAGATCTTTCCTAGGGCATGCAGGATTTTATCGGTGCTTCATCAAAGATTTTAGTAAGGTGGCTCTTCCTATGTCACGATTACTTAAAAAGGATTCTGATTTTGTGTTTGATGATTCTTGCAGGAATTCCTTTGATGAGATAAAGAAGTGTCTGACCACTCCACCTATCATACATCCCCCACGGTGGGAGATTCTTTTTGAGCTTATGTGTGACGCCTCCAACTTCGCGGTTAGAGTCGTCTTATCTCAGAGGGTGGAGGGACGTTCACATGTGATCGCCTATGCATCGAGGACACTGGATTTGGCCCAATAAAATTACACAACCACATAAAAGGATTTTCCTACTGTTATATTTTCTTTATATAAATTCCGTTCATATTTATTGGGCTCTAAAGTAGTTGTTTTTTCTGACCATGTAGCTCTGAGGTGCCTCTTGAAGAAGCCAGATGCAAAGCCCAGGATGATCTAATGGATGATCCTTCTTCAAGAGTTTGACATTGAGATAATGGACAAGAAGGGGTCAGAGAATTTAGTGGCAGACCACATGAGTAGACTTAATCACACACCATAGGGTGACACCTTGGACAAGGTACCACTTTGGGACACTTTCCCTGATGAGCATCTCTATACCATCTTAGGTACGCAACCTTGGTATGCTGATTTACTTAATTACATTATTGCCTATGAAATCCCAGAAAATTTGAAGAAGAATAAAGTCCAAAAATTAAAAGGTGAGTCTAGGTTTTATGTTTGGGATGATCCATACCTCTGGCGCATGTGTAGTGATCAAGTTATTAGGTGGCGTGTTCCTGATCATGAGTTGGAATCTGTTTTACATTTTTGTCATACACTTGCTTGTGGTGGACACTTTGGACCCCAAAGGACAGCTATGAAAGTTTTAGACTCTGGATTATATTGGCCTAGCTTATTCTAGGATGCACATGTGTTTTGTAAGTCATGCTCTCGTTGCCAACACACTGGGAACATTCCTAGGAGACATGAGATGCCCCAACAACCCATACTATTTTGTGAGATTTTTGATGTATGGGGCATTGATTTTATGGGTCCTTTTCCTAGTTCATTTGGATTTTTGTATATTTTGGTTTCTGTTGATTATGTGAGTAAATGGGTGGAGTCCAAGGCCACCAGGACTAACGATTCTCATGTTGTAGTGTATTTTTTCAAGGCTCAAATTTTCTGTAGTTTGGGAGTACCAAAGGTCATCATCAGTGACCAAGGGACACACTTCTACAATTGGAATTTGTCTTCCCTCCTTCGGAAGTATGAGGTGACACACAAAACATCAACCCCATACCACCCCCAAACAAATGGCCAAGCTGAGGTTTCAAATCGTGAGTTGAAACAGATTTTAGAGAAAACTGTTTAGCCAAATAGGAAGGATTGGAGAAAGCGCTTGGATGATGCATTGTGGGCTTATAGGATAGTATACAAGATACCCATTGGTATGTCCCCATTTCATATTGTTTTTGGGAAATCATGTCATCTCCCCGTGGAAGTTGAGCATCGGGCTTATTGGACTATAAAGAAATGCAACATGGATTTGGCCCAAGACGGAATCCAAAGGAAGCTGCAAATTCAAGATCTTGAGGATATTAGATTGTCTTCATATGAGAACTCAAGGCTCTACAAGGAAAGATAAAAATCAGCTCATGATAGAATGATCCAACAAAGGGAGTTTCATGTTGGAGAGAAAGTCCTCCTCTACAGTTCACGACTGAATATTATGCCTGGTAAGTTGCGTTGTAGATGGTTAGGTCCTTAGGTTGTGACTAATGTTTTTCCTTAGGGTACAGTTGAAATCACACAATAGGACACAAGAAGGTGCTTTACATTCAATGGGAAACATTTGAAGAGATACATTGAGGGACTTCCTACTGATGCAGTGGATTTTATCACACTGCATGACCCCATCATCACTTGATCACATCAGGTTGTTCCTAAACCTTTAACTTTGTAATTCTTTGTCCTATTTAAAATTATAAATTTCATGTGCATATATCATCTCATGGGTTCACATTGAGTACAATGGAATATTTTAAGTGTGGGGGAGGGAACCTTTTAGTTTAGTAATTTCAATTGTTTTCCAGATTTTAAAAAAAACAAACAAAAAAATGTGTGCTTTTCAAATTTTGTGTTTTTATTTTTCAATTTTCTTTGTTTTTTTGAAATTTTTGAGCTGAAATTATTCTCATCACAATTTTGAAATGCATATCAATGAGTGAAACAATTTATCCCATGAAACTGAGCTTAAATGAATACTGAAAAGGACTTTGTTTCATGTTCAAATATTTAGTAATTTCATGAAAAATACATTGAATTTTGAATCTCATACCACATCTCACTGTCTTTATATTCGAAACCAAATTCATTTGAGGTTTCTAAACCCTTATTTTCATATTCTTTACATTCACCACACTTCTTGAGAGATCCAAAACATGCTTGATTTAACAAGAATTTGATTTATTCCTGTCAAAACTTGAGAGTTTGAGGTACTTATGTTTAAATGATTGAGGAATTTATTTGGTATTAAAGCCCCTATTTCAAATAATCTCTTTTATAATGGCCTACCTTGAACATTTAATCCTTTTATCCCTTAGAATCCATGAACAGCCTATTAGTTTAGCCACATTACAAGCCAATTGTCCTTATCCAACCAACTCTTGAAGGGAAATTTCATAATCTAGTTGAGCTTAAGTGTAGGGGAAGTTGTCTTATGTTGTGCTACCACATTTTGTGATACTTCAGGTGAAAAATTAAATTCTGAAGAGATGTGTTTTCTGCTGAAGAAAAACATTATAATGAAAGTTGTTCCTTTCTAGAGCTTTCATGATAAAAGAAGTTGTTCCTTTCTGGAGCTTCTAATAGAGGGGGAAAGGTGTGCCTATCTGAAGCTTTCAAGAAAATCATGTTTGAGAAGATTAACATTTTTTATGATGAAATGATGAATGGTGTAAACTTTCCATAACTTTTCATGGTGATAGAGCTGAATTGATACTATGGGGATTGAGGAGAAGACCATATTTAAGTGAAAATTAGATTAATGCAATTTTGCTTCAAAAAGAGTCAAGCCCTCCTCATTTATCCTCAGAATTTTTCACACCTTAATCCTACCAACCGAAAGCCACAGAACAACCCGGAAAAGTCCTCATTATAAACATATATCTTTGACTCACATCAAGTGGCCATGTAGGAATTTATCAAGCCTATGGTGACCCCTGTATGAGTTTAGATGAGAAATACATTGCAAAAAAAATTGATATTTGAGTGATGAGAGAAAATTCAAGCGAGGTAAGTGTTTTGTGCATGGGAGGATAAATGAAGTGGAAATATATTGAATGATATAAACGGAGAACTTGAAATAAGGCTTTTTATGAGGCATTATATCTTTTGGTTCTTGGTGTGGAATTGATGGATCTCAATGATATGTGTTTTAAAATTTGTTTTGATTTGATATTGATGTTTACTTGATATGACGTTTTGCCCAGGAGTGAAAAAGGGTAAGTGTGGGGGAGTTGATAAAACACTATTTTGTTGAATATTTTATTGATTATAAATGACATAATTTCTTCACATTGGGTTAAATATGTTTATTTATAAAATATTTGGGATTTGATCATTCATTTGAAAATTTGGTGAAAATTCCAGTTTTACCCTTTATAGTGCACTGTAGTATTTCGAAGATACATATTTTTATATTTATTATTTGAAATTGAAATTTTGTAATAGTGTTCCTAACTTAATTTTCGACAACCTTTATTCGGGACACTAGAGCTAAAGAGTACATTTGGTTGTTGAAAATGGTTCTTGAAGTCAAAGTTGGGTTGGACTCGCCAGAATGGACATAGGTTCTGTATTTGATCCATAACATTTTAATCCGTGCTTTTATTAGGCCCACATTTTTAGAGGAGCTGTGGAATTAATTTGCTCACAAATAATCCTTCTTTAAGGAGATCTGGTTCACGCATTTTGGAGGTCAAATGGGAGGTGCAAGTGGTATTAAAATATTTGGCCGAGATTTCTCATTCACACTTGAAACCTCTTTAAACATAGCATCCCCTCCACTCTATAAATTAGTTTTTTTATCATTTTGAGAGGTTGGTACGTGCATTGGGAAGTTGACAGGATAGGAGAAGTGTATCCACTCCAATTCTCCAACCATTTCAATAAGGGTAGCTCTTGAAGCAAGGATCCCTTCGACGAAGCCTTCTCCTTCTCCTTCGTGTTGTAATGCTTTTGTTTGGGTAATAAACTTCTTTGTTCTTCTATTATTTATTATCTTTTCTTATATTTTGTTTAAATTTCTTCTTCTCTTAATCTTCCTCTTTGGGCTGAAATTCTTGAGTAGAATCGTTATTGGGTTATACCCATTATAAACCTTTGCACATGCAAAAAGCTTCTACGATGATTACTCCACTCATGGAAGAGTGGTATTTTAGTAATTGATCTATCTTCTACCCTCTTCATTTAATTATTTTGAATCATTGAGCTACTGTAATTAATTTAATATGATTCATGAATTTTGTTTTTAAATTGTAAAAAACTAATCAAGCAATTGAACAATTAACACAAAAATACGCGAGGTCGAGATTTTGTGTAAATTGTGAGAGTGCGATCTTAATCGGTAATACAAGACCACACGGGATAAATTTGTAGAGTTCAAGTATAATCCCTAAATATAATTCATCCTCATTTACAGAATGGGTATGTTCTCTAATTAACCACTGATCATAATCTAACCTTAGAACAACAATCAATGTAGGGTGCTGCGATTTCATGTTCTGAAGCTAGCCTAGGGTTTAAGTAATTTGATCTTTGTGGTTAAGTTAACTCTCTTAGGTTTTGAGGGTTAAAAAATTAGGGGGTCATAATTAAGTGGATATTGATTTAAATGATAATGATTAATAAGTAAATTAAGAGGTAGAGTTAGATTGATTATTCCTTTTAAAATATTTTCTAAAAAACATCTTCTTGTTTTGTCTTTTTAATCAAACTTCATTTTAAAACTAAAAATAAAAAAATACAATCTTCATCTAGAAAAGTTATTCTAGATTTATAAACTATAAAAAAAAACCCCATATTTTAAACTAGTGTTTTAATTATATTCTATTTTATTTTTAGAATACCTTTAATAAGTTGTTAAATTTACTTCCTCCTTTGAGAGACAACCTTGGTCAGCCACTCTGCTGCAGCTAAGTATCCCAAAATCACAATAATCATTTGAGGGTGTCCACGACAGCGCTCTTTAAAATTGGAACCATTTCTGGGGATTCACGTAATTATTTCAACCAATTAGAGGTATTTATTTTATTTTACATTTTATTCACTTCCTCTCTTCTTTCTTCCTTCTTTACCCAATCTGGTTTTTTCTTCCTCTTCTTTTATTTTCTTCTACTTCTTTTTGGACCATCAACTCAAACTTATTATTTTAATTTTAATATGTTCCAATTTCTTTCTTTTCATTTTTATTTTATTTATGACATGAACTAATCCTGAAGATCTCTTAGATCTTTACCCTAAGATTGAACGTAACCTTAGGGATCGAATCAGACATTCTCTATCTACAGGAAGTTTCAACATTCAACTAGTTGGAGAATTACTCCAATATCGGAAGATTGAAATTGGAAGCAATTGAAATTAAACCATAAAACAAGAACCAATGGCTGAAAATAATGGAAAGGAACTTAATATAACCATTCGAGAATTGGTTTCACCTGATATTAACTATCAACCAAATTGTATTGCATACTCAAATCTCGAATCGGACTTTGAACTAAAATATGGTTTAATTCACTTACTTATAAAGTTTCATTGCCTCTCTGGTGAGTATCCCAATAAATATTTGAAAGATTTTAATGTGGTTTGCTTATCCCTAAAACCTAGAAATTTTTCTGAAGATCAAATCAAATTAAGAGCATTCCCATTTTCACTTGATGGAGCTGTAAAGGATTGGATGTACTATTTACAACCTGAAGATTTAACATGTTAGAACGATTTGAAACGTCTTTTCTTGAAGTGATTTTTTCCAGAATCGAGGACCAATTCCATTCGTTAGGAGATCTTGGGGATCAAGCAAGTACAAGGGGAGTCAATGTATGAGTATTGGGAGCAATTCAAGAAGTTGTGTGCAAGCTGCCCACATCACCAAATCAGTGAGCAATTACTCATCCAGTACTTTTATGAAGGACTCACACCTATGGAGAGAAGCATGGTAGATGTTGCAGCTGGAGGATAATTGGTGGACAAGACACCAATAGCTGCACGTGCGTTGATCGATAAAATGGTCCAAAACTCCCAACAATTTGGTGATCGAGGTACACCACATGTCAAGGGATTACATCAGGTAAGTCAATCTTTTCTTGAAAGTCATTTGATTGATACCAAGTTGGAATAATTGACAACTATGGTGAGACAAATTGATTTGGCACAAAATACATCCCTACCCCCTCCTTCAAGACCTTGTGGTATTTGCACTGAGACAAGCCACCCAACTGACTGTTGCCCACAACTCCAAGAAACAGAAGATTGTGCAGCAGTGATCCTTGGGAGACCATATCAGCAACAAAAACAACAACCATATCCCCAAAAGAATTTTGATCCAGAATACAACCAAGGGTGGAAGCATCAATCGGACATGAGGTATGGCTCTGGGAAACAACAAAGGCCACCTTTTAAACCAAACTTTTAGTAGCCTCCACCTTACCAACAGGGTTTTCAACAACCCCAAAGGAGATTTGAAGCTCAAACATGAACAAGTGAGTAACAAGGGAATCAACAAAACATGGTATACTCTAACACTGATGATCTTTTGAAACAAATTATTCTTAATAAATAGAATGAGTTGAAGAGTCAAGGTTCAGAGTTGAGGGAGTTGAAGACTCAAATGATCCAGATTGACACTACCCTCCATGAACTAGTAAGTAAGAATTCTGGAAATCTTCCTTCCCAACCCACTCCAAATCCAAAGGGGAATATTAGTGTCATCACATTGAGAAGTGGGAAGCAAATGAATGATACATCTGTACCTACTATTCCACCAGGATTCACCTCAACTCCAGATAAGCTGCATTCCATACCAACTGATGAGAAATACAAGGAGAAAGATAAACGTAAGAAAAAGATTGATGATATTCCACCTAAACCCCTTCCTTTTCCAAACAGGGTTGTTCAAACCAAGAAGATGGCTAAAGAGGCGACACAAAAAGAGGTTTTGGACACATTAAAGCGTGTTGAGATCAACATCCCTCTACTTGAATCCATCAAAAAATCCCAAGGTATGCCAAATTCTTAAAAGAACTCTGCACCAATCGAAGAGGGCTCAAGGGAAATGAGAGGATCAATCTTGGAAGGAATGTGTCAGCACTCATTACACCAACTCTAGCAATGTCAACAAAGTGCAAGGATCTAGGGACATTCACCATCCCATGCACCATAGTGGAGTTTCACTTCTCTAATGCACTTTGTGATTTGGGAGCTTCCATAAATGTGATGCCTCACTCTGTATTCTCTACTTTACAGGTTGGTGAGTTGAAGATGATGAGAGTAGTGGTGCAATTGGCGAATAGAGCTACGGCATATCCAGCAGGAGTCCTTAAGGATGTACTTGTCCGGGTAAAAGACATGATCTTTCCAGCAAACTTCTATGTGCTCAAAATGGAGGATGATCAGGTAAGTTCTCATTCCCCCATTATCTTAGGTACGCCCTTCCTCAAAACTACAAAAACTATCATAAATGTCAATGAGGGTACACTTTCCATGGAATTTGGGGATGAAGTTGTGATATTTAATGTTATGGATTCCATGAAGTACCCCTCAGATGATCATTCTGAATTTGTTATCTCCCATTTTGAACCACCAAGTAAAAACACCATGGAATTGGATTGTCATATGCTTAGGGAGATTATGAGTATTGGTTCTAGTTTGATGTCTAAGAGTACTTCCACACCTGTTTCTAAGGAACAAGACTCTCTAAGATTTGATTTTGAAATGGGGTCATATTCTGATTTTGATCATGTGAACTCTGATTATGACATGGATGTAGAGTATGCTGATGGATTTGATGCTTTATTCTCTGATTTTGATGATGTATATTCTGATACTGATGCTCTTTTTGCACATATTTCAGTTCCTTCTATGTCTTCATCCATGCACCACCCCCCTACACTGGAACTCAAGCCATTTCCACCAAATCTCAAATACTCATACTTCTTAAGTGGTGAGAAATTACCTATTATCATTGCTAACAATATCCCTTTTGAACATGAATAAAAACTTTTGAATCTTTTGAGGGAGAACATCAGGGCAATCGGGTGGACCTTGGCTGACATATCTGGTATTAGCCCCTCCATTTTCATGCATAGGATTCTTTTGGAGGATGGGGATAAACTAGTGGGGCAACCACAAAGGAGACTCAATCCAACCCCTATGGAGGTTGTTAAAAAAGAGTTTGAGAAATTGCTCGAGGCAGGTATAATTTACCCTATTTCTGACTCACAATGGGTTAGCCCTGTCTAGGTTGTACCAAAGAAAACTGGCTTCACTGTTATAAAAAATTAAAATGATGAGTTAGTTCCTGTGAGAGTACAAAATAGTTGGCGAGTGTGTATTAATTATAGTAAACTAAATCAATCCACTCATAAGGGCCATTTCCCACTTCCATTCATTGACCACATGCTTGAGAGACTTGCAGGTAGGACACATTATTGCTTCTTGGATGGATTTTATGGATATTTTTAGGTTTCTATTTCTCTAGAGGATCAGGAGAAGACAACATTTACTTGTCCTTTCGGTATGTTTGCATACCGAAGGATACCATTTGGACTTTGCAACGCCCCAGGTACCTTCCAGAGATGCATGGTGAGTATTTTTTTTTGATTTTATTAAGACTTTCATGGAGGTATTTATGGATGATTTTACAGTGTATGGGTCTTCATTTGATGAATGTCTAAGTAGTTTCGGAAAGGTGTTGAATCGTTGTATTGAGAAGAATCTGGTCCTAAACACTGAAAAGTGTCATTTCGTGGTAGAGCATGGCATTGTCTTAGGGCATGTAGTGTCAAAACATGGGATAGAGGTTGATAGATCTAAGGTAGACATTATTTCATCCTTACCCTATCCTTCATGTGTGAATGATGTTAGATCTTTCCTAGGGCATGCTGGATTTTATCGGCACTTCATCAAAGATTTTAGTAAGATTGCTCTTCCTATGTCACGATTACTTCAAAAGGATTCTGATTTTGTGTTTGATGATTCTTACAGGACTTCCTTTGATGAGCTAAAGAAGTGTCTGACCACTCCACCTATCATACAGCCCCCACGGTAGGATATTCCTTTTGATCTTATGTGTGATGCCTCCAACTTCATGGTTGGATTCATCTTATCTCAGAGGGTGGAGGGACGTTCACATGTGATCGCCTATGCATCTAGGACACTGGATTCAGAATAATTAAATTACCCAACCACAGAAAAGGACTTTCTTACTGTCATATTTTCTTTAGATAAATTCTGTTCATATTTATTAGGCTATAAAGTAGTTGTTTTTTTTTGACCATGTAGCTCTGAGGTACCTCTTGAAGACGCCAGATGCGAAGCCCAGGCTGATCCGATAGATTATCCTTCTTCAAGAGTTTGACATTGAGATAAAGGACAAGAAGGGGTCAGAGAATTTGGTGGCAGACCACATTATTAGGCTTAATCACACACCAGAGGGTGACACCTTGGACCAGGTACCACTTCGGTACACTTTCCCTAATGAGCATCTCTATACCATCTTAGGTACGCATCCTTGGTATGCAGATTTAGTTAATTACACTGTTGCCTCTGAAATGCCAGCAAATTTGAAGAAGCATCAAGTCCAAAAATTAAAAAGTGAGTCTAGGTTTTATTTTTCGGATGATCCATACCTATGGAACATGTGTAGTGATCAAGTTATTAGGAGGTGTGTTCCTGATCATGAGTTGGAATATGTTTTACATTTTTGTCATACACTTGCTTGTGGTGGACACTTTGGACCCCAATGGACAGCTGGGAAAGTTTTGCACTCTGGATTATATTGGCCTAGCTTATTCCATGATGCCCATGTGTTTTTTAAGTCATGCTCCTGTTGACAACACACTGCGAACATTTCTAGGAGACATGAGATGCCCCAACAACCCATACTATTCTGTGGGATTTTTGATGTATGGGGTATTGATTTTATGGGTCCTTTTCCTAGTTTATTTGGATTTTTGTATATTTTGGTTGTGGTTGATTATGTGAGTAAATGGGTGGAGGCCAAGTCCACCAGGACTGATGATTCTCATGTTGTAGTGTATTTTTTCAAGGCTCAAATTTTTTGCAGGTTTAGAGTACCAAAGGCCATCATCAGTGACCAAGGGACACACTTCTACAATCATAATTTGGCTTCCCTCCTTCAGAAGTGTGGGGTGACACACAAAACATCAACACCATACCACCCCCAAACAAATGGCCAGACTGAGGTTTCAAATCGTGAGTTGAAATAGATTTTAGAGAAAATTGTGCAACCAAATAGGAAGGATTGGAGCAAGAGCTTGGATGATGAATTGTGGGATTATAGGACAGCATACAATACACCCATTGGTTTGTCCCCATTTCGGATTGTTTTTGGGAAGTCATTTCATCTCCTTGAGGAAGTTGAACATCGGGCTTATTGGGCTGTAAATAAATGCAACATGGATTTGGCCCAAGCTGGAATCCAAAGGAAGCTGCAAATTCAAGAGCTTGAGGAGATTAGATTGTCTTCATATGAGAACTCAAGGCTCTACAAGGAAAGATCAAAATCACCTCATGATAGAATGATCAAACAAAGGGAGTTTCATGTTGTAGAGAAAGTCCTTCTCTACAGTTCATGACTGAAGCCGATGCCTGGTAAGTTGCGTTCTAGATGGTTAGGTCCTTATGTTGTGACAAATATGTTTCCTTATGGTGCTGTGTAGATCAGACAAGAGGACAAAAGAAGGAGCTTTAAATTCAGTGGGCAACTTTTGAATAGATACATTGAGGGACTTCCTACTCATTGAAGTGGATTTTATCATAGTGCATGACCCCATCATCACTTGATCACATCAGGCTATTCCTAACCCTTTAATTTTGTTATTATTTGTCCTATTTGAAATTATACATTTCATATGTATATATCATCTCATGGGTTCACATTGAGGACAATGCAATATTTTAAGTGTGGGGAGGGAACCTTTTAGTTTAGTAATTTCAATTGTTTTACAGATTTAAAAAAACAAACAAAAAAATTGTGTGTTTTTTAAATTTTGTGTTTTTATTTTTCAATTTTATTTTTGTTTTTGAAATTTTTGAGCTGAAATGATTCTCATCACAATTTTTAAATTCATATCAATGAGTGAAATAATTTATCCCATGAAACTGAGCTTAAATGAATGCTAAAAATGACTTTGTTTCAAGTTCAAATATTTAGTAATTTCATGAAAAATACATTGAATTTTGAATATCTTGCCACATATCACTATTTTATATTTGAAACCACATTACTGTGAGGATTATAAACCATTATTTTCATATTCTTTACATTCACATCAATTCTTGAGAGAGCCAAAACATGCTTGATTTAACCAGAATTTGATTTATTCATGTCAAAACATGAGAGTTTGAGGTACTTATGTTTAAATGATTGAGGCATTAGTTTGGTATTAAATCCCCTATTTCAAAGAATCACTTTTATAATGGCCTACCTTGAACATTTAATCCTTTTATCCCTTAGAATCCATGCACAGCCTATTAGTTTATCCACATTACAAGCCAATTTTCCCTATCCAACCAACTCTTGAAGTGAAATTGCATAATCTAGTTGAGCTTAAGTGTGGGGGAAGCTGTCTTATGTTGTGCTACCACATTTTGTGATACATTGGGTGAAAAATTAAATTATGAAGAGATGTGTTTGTTTTTGAAGAAAAACATTATACTGAAAGCTGTGCCTTTCTAAATCTTTCATGATAAAAGAAGTTGTGCCTTTCTGGAGCATCTAATAGCGGGGAAAAGCTATGCCTATCTGGAGCTTTCAAGGAAATAATGTTTGAGAAGATTAACATTTTTAATGCTGAAATAATGAATGGTGTAAAATTTACATGACTTTTCATGATGATGGAGTTGAATTAATACTATGGGGATTGAGGAGAAGACCATATTTAAGTGAAAATTAGATTAATGCAATTTTGCTTCAAAAAGAGTCAATCCCTCCTCATTCAACCACATAATTTTTCACACATGAATCCTACCAACCGAAAGACACAAAACAACCCTAAAATGTCCTCATGATAAACATATGTCTTTGACTCTTATCAAGTGGCGATGTAGGAATTTATCAAGCCTATGGTGACCCTTGTATGAGTTTGGATGAGAAAGACATTGCAAAAAAAATTGATATTTGAGTGATGAGAGTAAATTCAAGTGAGGTAAGTGTTTTGTGAATTGGAGGATAAATGAAGCGGAAATATATTGAATGATATAAATAGATAACCTAAAATAAAGCTTTTTATGAGGCATGATATCTTTTGATTCTTGGTGTGGAATTGATGAATCTCAATGATATGTGTTTTAAAATTTGTTTTGATTTGATATTGATGTTTACTTGATATGAGGTTTTGCCCAAGAGTGCAAAAGGGTAAGTGTGTGGGAGTTGATAAAACACTATTTTGTTGAATATTTTATTGATAATAAATGAAATAATTTCCTCAAATTATGTTAAATATGTTTATTTATAAAATATTTGGGATTTGATCATTCATTTGAAAATTTGGTGAAAATTCCAGTTTTACCCTTTATAGTGCACTGTAGTATTTCAAAGATACATATTTTTATATTTATTATTTGAATTTAAAATTTTGTAATAGTGTTCCTAACTTAATTTTCTACAACTTTTATTCAGGACACTAGATCTAAAGAGTTCAGTTGGTTGTTGAAAATGGGCCATTAAGTCAAAGTTGGGTTGGACTCGCCAGAATGGACATAGGTTCTATATTTGGGCCATAACTTTTTAATACATTCTTGGATTCGGCCCAAATTTTGAGAGGATCTCTGGGATTAATTTTAACACAAATAATCCTTCTAGAAGGAGTGTTGTTTCACGCGTTTAGAGGTAAAATGGGCGGTGCAAGTGGTATTAAAATATTTGTCTGAGATTTATCATTCACACTTTAAACCTCTTTAAACCTAGCCTCCCCTCCACTCTAAAAATTAGTGTTTTTCTAATTTTTAGGGGTTGGTAAGTGAATTGGGAAGTTTAGGGCAGAGTATAAGTGGATCCACTCCAATTATCCAACCATTTCAATAAGGGTATCTCTTGAAGAAAGGATCTCTTCGACGAAGCCTTCTCCTTCTCCTTCGTGTTGTAATGCTTTTGTTTGTGTAATAAACTTCTTTGTTATTATTTTATTTCTTATCTTTTCTTATGTTGTGTTTAAATTTATTATTCTATTAATCTTCCTATTTGGGCTGGAATTTTTGAGTAGAAGCGTTATAGGGTTATACCCATTATAAACCTTTGCACATTCAAAACGCTTATACGATGATTACGCCACCCATGAAAGAGTAGTCTTTTAGTAATCGATCTATCTTATACCCTATTAATTTAATTATTTTGAATCATTGAGATACTATAATTCATTTAATATGATCCATGAATTGTGTTTTTAAATTTTAAGAAACTAAGTAAGCAATTGAACAATTAGCACAAAAACACGTGAGGCCGAGATTTTGTGTAAATTGTGAGAGCGCGATCTTAATCGGTAATACAGGACCACACAGGATAAATTTGTAGAGTTCAAATATAATCCTTAAACACAATTCGTCCTCATTTCCAGAATGGATATGTGCTATAATTAACCACTAACCATAAGCTATCCTTAGAACAACAATCAATGCAGGGTGCTGCGATTGCGTGTTCCGAAGCTAGCCTAGGGTTTAAGTAATTTCATCTTTGTGGTTAAGTTAACTCTATTAGGGTTCAAGGGTTAAAAAATTAAGAGATAATAATTAAGTGTATATTGATTTAAATGATAATGATTAATAAGTAAATTAAGAGGTAGAGTTATATCGATTATTCCTTTTAAAATATTTTCTAAAAAAACATCTTCTTGCTGTGTCTTTTTAATCAAAGTTCATTTTAAAACTAAAAACAAAAAAATACAATCTTCTTCCAGAAAACTTCTTCTAGATTTATAAAATATAAACAACCCAATCCTTTAAACTAGTGTTTTAATTCTATTCTATTTTATTTTTAGAATACCTTTAATAAGTTGTGAAATTCACTTCCTCCTTTGAGAGACGGCCTTGGTCAGCCACTCTACTACACCTAAGTACCTCAAAATCACACTAATCATTTGAGGGCACCCACAACAGCACTCTTTCAGTATATATCTCACATTTTTCACCATAGAGATAGTGTCTCCAAAGCTTCAAAGAAAATATTATTTCTTCTAACCCAAGATCATGAGTAGGATAGTTTTGATCATGAATTTTTAGCTATCATGATGCGTAGGCAATAATCCTATCATTCTGCATAAGGAAAAAACCAAGTCCTTTATTTGAAGCATCACTATAAATAACAAACCCATCATTCCCTGATGGTAGAGTCAAGATAGGATAATTGATTAATATTCTCTTCAGTTCTTCGAAACATTCTTCACACTCTTTTTTCCAACCAAATTTAACCCCTTTACATGTAAGCTTGGTTAATGGGTTAGCGAATTGGGAAAAATTCTGGACGAAATGCTGATAATAACCTGGTAAACCAATAAAACTGTGTACCTCAGTTATACTTGTTGGTGCTGGCCATTCTTGTATTGCTCTTGTCTTAGAATGATCAATGTAGATTCCATCCTTAGAGATGATATGTCCAAGGAAAGAAATATCTTGAAGCCAGAATTCACACTTTCTAAACATCCCATATAATTCATGTCTTCTAAGAGTCCTCAGGATAATGAGAAATTGATTTTCATGATCTTCATAGCTTTTAGAGTGTACCAAGATATCATCAATAAACACCACTAAAAATTCATAAAGATATTCCCTGAAAACTCTATTCATTAGATCCATGAAGACAGAGGGTGCATTAGTTAATCAAAAATTCCTTATTGTAAACTCATAATGCCCATACCTGGTTTGAAATGTTTTCTTCAGAATATCTTCCTTATTCAGGAAAAACTGATGATATCCATATCGAAGTTCAATCTTTGAAAAGTATTTATCTCCATGAATTTGGTCAAATAAATCATCAATGTGAGGTAGGTGATACTTGTTCTTTATTTTTATAGCATTGATCTCCCTGTAGTCAATGCACAACCTCATAGATCCATCTTTCTTCTTAACAAAAGGACAGGGGATCCACATGGATTAAAAACTAGGGAGAATAAATCCCTTATTACTCAATTCCTCTAATTTTTCCTTTAGTTCCACTAATTTCACAGTGGTCATTCTATAAGGGGTCTTCGATATGGGCCTTGAACCATGAATTAAATCAATGGAAAACTCAATTTCGTGTTTTGGAGGATGTCTAGGTAAATATTCTGGAAACACATCAACATATTCTTTCACAATAGGTACATCCTATATTTGAACATTACTTTCCTCACCAATAGTTATTTCATTCTCTTCCTCCAAAATTATTGAATTTAGTTGAGCTACTAGGGGTGGATCTAGATAAGAATCAGGTGGTGAAAATTCTGCTCTAAAGATAAGGTGTTCTTTATCATTGTCATAAAAAATCATAACCTCCTTCTTCTTACAATAAACTTTCACATCATGGTCAAAAAGGTCAATCCATACTGAGGATTATATCAAATTCAATCATGGGTATGACGATGACATCAGCAGATAAAGAGCATTTATATGCCCTAATGGGAACTGATTCACAAAACTTTGTTGTGATGATACTTCCCTTAGGAGTTTTGAGTGACAACTCCCTTGTTAACTCAAATTGGAAATATCCAAGTTTCTTAGCAAACTAGGAGGATATGAAACAATGCGATGATACAGAATCAAATAAAGCATTTGCTAAACTTGAGGAAACCATTAAATTACCTACCATCATGTCTTTCAGAGCATCAACCTTAGCAGTAGTGATAGCATAAGCTTGGCCTTGATCCCTTGGCATTTTCAGAGGTAAGTTCCCCTAACGCTTAGGATATTCATTTTCATAATGCCCCTTTTCTCTACAATTTTAGCATTCAACATCGACAGCCTCTTTCGTCCCCTTGTAATCATGAGCTTGGTGTCCTTTTTCACCACACTTGTAACAGACTCCCATTTTCTTCAGGCATGTACCGGGGTGTTTCTTCCCACATTTACTACAGGATGGATATTCAAATTTTCCCTTCTTCCCCCTTTTTCCATTTTTAGAGTGTTCAGTAGATCTCTTCTTCTCTTGCTTTTCATTAAATTCGTAATACTTAGAGAATTCTTTTTCTGTCTTGATAGCACATGATACAATATCTTCATACGATGAGAAGGATTGTGAGACTAATGCGCGACAGAGAAATTCTTTTAACCCATAAAAGAAATGATCAATCTTACTTCTTGGGTTATGTATATAATCTGCAGCATTCCTTGTTATCCTTGTAAAGTTAGCCTCATACTTTGCGACATTCTCATCCTCCTTTTTCCTCAGACTCAGAAATTGACTTTCCATATATGCTCGATGGTCACGAGAAAAGTATTTTTCTAAGAAAATATATTTAAACTCCCTCCATTCCATATTTGATACTTCATAATCTTCCTTTGTGTTTTAAATCAATGACCACCATTGATCAGCATCTCCAGTGAGGTAGTAAACTGCCATGACAACTTTTTCCCTTTCGCTACTCCCCAAGCCATGGAATATTTTATCTAAAGAATTTATCCATTTCTTAGCTACTAGTGGATTTGTACCCCCATTTAATTTTGATGGTTGTTTCCTCATTAAGCGATCTAACATTGATCCTCCATGATTCGGATTAGGGTACTTCATATGGGTAAGGTTATTATTCATAACCTGAGTGAGTTGTCCCAATATAGTGATAAGTTGATCTGCACCAGTTGTATCACCAGCTCCATTATAATTATCTTGAGCAGGAGGGAAATACCTACCTAGAGTGCATGCATTGATACAATTTCCATTCGTTCCACTAGGCACCATTTCTAAACAATGGCATAAACTAGATTTGTTTATGAATCGAAATATATAATTCCAAACTTATAAAACAGTTAACATAAACTGAATAGTTTATGGATATAATCTATAATCATAAAAATGTTTTCTTTGAAAATTATATACTCATAAACCCTTCATAATGGTTTGTAAATAAAATGAGAATTATCCTAAACATATCCTCGGGAGTGTCGTAACCAACAGTATAGCAAGGCCCGTTGTCATGCACCAGTTCTCGTTCGAGTCCAGCTCAAAGCAGTGTTTTTGGGTTTTACCCATAGGTACATTTGTGCCAGAGCCACCTCTACCTGCTCGTATCCAGACAGGGATGTATTTCTTAGAAAACTCACTAAATCTCTACAATACCAAAATTTTAGGAAGTTCTTCTATACTAATCTTAAAATTCTATCTTAGGGTAATGTGCTCTAATCAGAGTTTATCTAAATCTAGATTCCAAGGTTTGTACTAAACTTTCTCTAATACCAACTGTAACACCCCGAACCTAGTTACCAAGAGTCAGTGCATTATTACATAACATTGGAATGATCACAAAATATCAAGTCTCTAAATACCAATTAGTTTATTAGCATTGGAAGTAATAGATACATTCATAAGGTTTACATTACATCATAAAATGGAAAAATACAACAACATTGTTTCCATATAAAACAATGAGATCAAATAGACTATCACTGCAGGTCAATAATAATATACTTCTTCCCATCTTGGGAAAAATTAAACATAGAAAGTGGTGAGATCATATGCTTAGTAAGGAAAACAATATAGGGTAAGCTTTCATAAACAAGAATAAACATTTAAGGAAATGTATAAAACTAAAATAGAAGCCTTTTCAACATAAACATCATCATAATATGGAAAATATAAATCAAAATAATTTCATTTACTTACTCACATGGATATTCTACTAGTCTAATAATCACATGTAATATCAATAGCCACTTTAATAATGATGGAATGCATAATGTCAGACTTTTATAACCACATAGTCAAGGCCTTGTGCCAAGACTACAAATAATATTTTGTCAATGCTTTGTGCCAAGACACTAGTTTGTCTCATGATACCTATCGATTCATCGAGGATCTATAGCGGGCTCCACCCGTCACTTACTAAGTTCAATTCATTCCTCATATGAAAGGTTTAAACATAACATAAACATTTTTATTAAAACTAGCGTATGAAATGTCAATACTTTTTCCATAAACCATGAATGGTGTAAAAATAACACATCCATAGTCTAACATATAAAAAAACCTTAAATACAATATTAATGTTTTGTATCATAATAAATCAACTTCAAATAAGCTTAAAATCCATCAAAGGATGTTGACATAGATGAAATCAAAACCTTTTTTAGAGAAATATCTCTTTATATTTAGAAATCATTTAAGAGTCACGTAATTATAAGGAAGACATTTATTTTGAAAATATTATTATAATATTGTAAGGGAAGCTTTTAAGATGTTATAATAGTGGCAAATAGCCGCACCTGTCATATAAGTTAAAAAAACATTCTTACCTTAAATTTGTCGAAAAGGTCAAAAATTACCTTGTTTGGAAAACGACAAAAAGATTCCTTTAAAAACATATAAGGTAAAATAAGGGTACAAATGACTTTAACCCATTTTCTAGTAAATTTTAAAAGTTATTTGAAATACATTTTTATGAAGCATGGATGTGAATGATAAAGAGGTCCCAGTAGATAATTACGTATAAACAACCTCAGATAATGAAGAGATTGTGAAATTAACCCTTACCTTGTAATTTTACTTGGTATAGGGTAGGTTAACCTCCTGTATAATGGTGAAATAATTGTTATTAAATTATAAAATAATCATATACATTAATATGATATCATATATGATCTTTTAATATTTCTTTGTTAATAATATTTTAGTATTATCATCGTTTCGGGTGTTAACAGATTCATTTTCCTTTATATGCTTTGTTATGTAAGTAATGTTTGTTATGGATAGGATGTATCTTTTTCATATTCAGAATGATATTAAGTCTTTAAACATTATTTTTAATCATCTAGTGAAAATTAGTCTTGAATAGATTACGATGGGGAATGAATCTCATCGTGTTCGTGGAGACGGTAATTCGTACGTACGCACGAGCGACAATGTCATTCTTTTGATATTAAAATAATATATGATTAGATGGTATATCATATATACAGAATCATTATCATGTTATATTTATTATTTACACCAATTACACATCATTATTATACCCATCCAAATAATAATGTATTGAATAACAACTACACAGCGACGTGGAGATGGTAAGTCGTACGTATGCACGTATGGTGACATGTCATTCAAATGATGGATAGAATAATGAATATGGTTGTACCATATTTATAATAACATCACAGTATATATAATATACTGGAGTTATTATTTTATAATGGAAACAACAAACAAAAAGTAAGTGGAAGAAGAAAGGAACTTGAAAGAGGTGATGAAATATTTACCTCTTCTTTGGGTTCTTCCTTTTGATTTGATAAAAAGGGCTCCTTAGGTTAGCTTTATGACTAAAGTAAGGCCTCTAGGATTAAGGTAGGAGAGTTGAAAGGGTATTTGGATAGGTTTTGGCTGAGCCAAATGGCTTTGAAGGTTTGAATTAGAGAGAAGAGGGAGTGCCCTTTTATAAGAGGGGTGAGGGGCACCTTAGGAAAAGTTAGAAATATTATTTTATAATAAAATTATTTTCGGTTTATAATGGCTCAAAAATGAATTATTTAAATGATAAGGTGGGTATAGGTTGAAAAAACACTCAACCAATAGGTTTTAGATAGGTTTGAGTCACTATATTAACCTTATCTTTTAGATTTAACTCTTAGTTAAATAGTTTGAAATTTACCATGTCTCTTTGTATTTTTATATTATATGGTTAATAAAATTACTATATACTTCCAAGAGAACCCCAAGTGTTTCATTAATTATACACCTATAATTATATAATCTTTTTTTCTGATATTTATTTTTTTAGGAATAGAATATCAATTAATAATATAATATTTGTTTTAAAAACTCTTTTATGTCAATTTTGACACTATTTAGTATTTTGTTTTTTCTAAATTCATAAAAGCATTATTACCTCGAAAAAAATCATCTAACCAACCCTAATAGGTCTTATTAACCTATAAAATTAGTGTAATTCATAAAAAGTCTCAAATTACATTTATTTGGATATTTATAATACAATTATCGTAATATTTCACTAATTAGGTAACTACTGCATCATCATTGTGTCATAAATAAATTAAACTATTTACTATCTAAAAAATATAAATAAAATAAAATTATGTGGGAAATATTTTTTATCTTTATAATTAATATTTATAGTCAAATTTATCTTATGTTTATCCCTATATTAAAAAAAATTAGTTATTAAACTTTGATTTTAACTCTTTTAACTCTTCTTTGAATTAAATAATAATAAATGTCCTAATCTAATACAAGTGGATCTAAAGGATCATATTTTATTTCTAAGGTTGTTTTTGGCCAAATTAAACTTATCCAATAGAATTAGTACATGTGTTAGGGTAATAAAAATATCATTTTTACCCTTAATTACCCTATTTACTTTAAACCGTGGTAAATAAAAGTAAAAAGTTACTATTCACCAAAAATTATTTTCATATTATTGAACCAAATTTTACTTACTGATATCAACCATGTCTCGGATTTTTGAAATTCAACTTATAGAAGCGGTAAAATTAAGTTTTATGTAAATTTGCAAATGTTCCAAGGAGGTGGGTAAAAAACAGTAAAAAGTTCATTAAAATTTTTATATATCTAAAATTTTTATAAACTGAATCCAATGAATTAAATTGAACTTATATAGGTATTATGTATCTATTTTGACTTAAAATAAATTCAAATAAAATAAATAATTATTTAAATAAAAGTTCGGTTTTAAACTATAACTTAGTGTTTTCACTATTCACCAAAATTTGAAAGTTTTCAGAAAAATACCAAAAATTCACCCTAATCTAATTTTGATATTCCGAATCGAAAATTCAAGTCCATTTTAAAGATAAAATTTATAAAATTTCAAAAAGTGGGTATTACTATTCATAACGACTAGTTTGATTGGTTGTGTTGTGTCAGAACTCGAAGTTGCGTACAACACACACTATTGTATTATTCAAAGAGAAGCGTATTGTGGAAGCTTGGGATGTTACATTCTCTCTTCCTTAAAATAATTTTGTCCTCAAAATTTCTAGAATATTACTGCATAAAAAAGACTTGATTGGTTCTTCATCATAAGTTCCTCGGGTTCCCACTTTGCCTCTTCCATCTTATGGTTTCTCCATAGAACTTTTACCAAACGAGTCATCTGGTTTCTCAGCATTGTTCTCTGGAATCAAGAACCTTGACAGGCTCTTCGTAATAAGACATATCAAATTCCAGTTTGAATTCCTCATAGGTAAGTAGATGCATTGATTCAGGCATGTATTTTGTCAATAGTGATACGTGGAATACATTGTGAACTTTGGAGAGACTTGGCGGCATTGTCAAACAGTAAGCTACAGCCCCAATTTGTTCTAGAATTTCGAAAGGTCTGATGTACCTAGGACTTAATTTTCCCTTCATACCAAAATGTATAACACCCTTCCATGGAGATACCTTGAAGAAAACATGATCTCCTACCTGAAATTCCAAATCCTTCCTTCATTTATTAGCATATCTCTTCTATCTACATTGAGCTAATTTGATGTGATTTTGGATTACCTTCACCTTTCATATCGTTTCCTCCACCATTTCTGGGCCTACAAGCTTTCTTTCACCAACATCATCCCAAAAAGTTGGTGTACGACATCTCTTTCTATAAAATGCTTCATATGGTGCCATCTGAATACTTTAATGGAAGCTATTGTTATAGGAAAATTATACCAGAGGTAAATAGTGATCCCGCATACCTTGAAAGTCAAGTGAGCATGATCTCAACATGTATTCAAAGGTTGGAATAGTCCATTCTGATTTTCTATCAATTTGAGGGTGGTATGCAGTGCTCAAATGAAGTTCAGTATCCAGGGATTTCTGAAGAATTTTCCAAAATCTTGATGTAAAATGTGGATCACGATCAGAAACAATCGATAATGGTACTCCATGATGCCTTACAACTTCATTAATATATAGTCTTTCCAATCTTTCAAGTGGTAAATCTTCTCTTATAGTAAGAAAATGTGCTGACTTGGTAAGATGATAAACAATGACCCATATTGCATCATTCTTTCTAGGAGTCTTTGGTAGTCCCGTGAAAAAGTACATCGTAATATTATCCCATTTCCACTCAGGTATGGGAAGAAGTTGCATGACTCCTCCAGGTTGTTTCCTTCCAGATTTCACTTATTGAAAAACCATACATCTTAACACAAAATCATAAATTTCCCTCTTCATGTTGTCCGGCCAAAAATGTTCCTTCAAATCTATATACATCTTAGTGCTACTAGAGTGTATAGAGAAATTGGAACTGTGAGAATAATCCAATAATTCCCTTTTTAGATCAGGTATATCGGGAACACAAAGTCTCTTCCCAAATTTCAAAATTCCATATTCATACATAAATTCACTCAATCTCCCATCATTCAAAGCTTTAATATTCTTTTGAAACTCATCATCATCGGTCTGAGAACTCTTTATCCTTTCTCATAAAGACGGTTTGGAAACCATTTGAAAAATTATTGATGATTCACCTTCCATGGTGATTCCCATATCCGTATTTACTAGATCCATGTATATAGGATCCTTTTCAACTCTCATATTGTTCAAAACATCATGATCCTTTCTACTCAAAGCATCTGCCACCTTATTTTCCTTCCCCAGGTGGTAGTGTATAGTGCAATCATAATACTTGAGTAGTTCAAGCCATATGCTTTTCCTCATGTTGAGTTCTTTCAGTGAGAAAATATACTTCAAACTCTTGTGATTGGTATATATCTCACATTTTTCACCATAGAGAGAGTGTGTCCAAATCTTCAAAGAAACTATTACAGCTACTAACTCTAGATCATGAGTAGGATGGTTTTTCTAATGAATTTTTAGCTATCATGATGCATGGGAAATAACCCTATCATTCTGCATAAGGACACAACCAAGTCCTTTCTTTGAAGAATCACTATAAATAACAAACCCATCATTCCCTGATGGGAGAGTCAAGATAGGAGCATTGACTAATATTCCCTTCAGTTCTTCAAAACATTCTTCGCACTCTTTTGTCCAAACAAATTTAACCCCTTTACGTGTGATCTTGGTTAATGGGTTAGCCAATCAGGCAAAATTTTGAACGAAACGCCAATAATAACCTGCTAAACCAATAAAATTGCATACCTCAGTTATACTTGTCGATGCTGGCCATTCTTGGATTTCTCTTGTCTTAGAAGGATCAATGGATATTTCATCCTTAGAGATGATATGGACAAGGAAAGAAATATCCTAAATCCATAATTCACACTTGCTAAAGTTCCCATATAATTCATGTCTTCTAAGAGTCTTTAGGATAATGCACAAGTGATTTTCATGATCTTCATATCTTTTGGAGTATACCAAGATATCATCAATAAATACCACTATAAAGTCATCAAGATATTCCTTGAAAACTATATTCATTAGATCCATGAAGACCGAGGGTGCATTAGTCAATCCAAAAGGCATTACTATGAACTCGTAATGCTTGTACCCGGTTCGAAATGCAGTCTTCGGAATTTATTCCTTCTTCACGCACAACTGATGATATCCAGATCAAAGGTCAATCTTTAAAAATTATTGAGCTCCATGAAGTTGGTCGAATAACTCATCAATGCGAGTTAGGGGATAATTCTTCTTTATTGTTATAGCATTGATCTCCCTTTAGTCAATGCACAACCTCATAGATCCATCTTTCTTCTTAACAAAAAGGATAGGGGCTCCCCATGGAGAAATACTAGAGATAATAAATCCCTTATTACTCAATTCCTATAGTTGTTTCTTTATTTACACTAATTCCACAGTGGCCATTCTATAAGGGATCTTCGATATGGGCCTTGAACTAGGAATTAAATCAATGGAAAACTCAATTTCTCATTCTGGAAGATGTTCAGGTAAATCATCTGGAAACACATCAACATATTCTTTCACAATAGGTACATACTATATTTGAACATTCCTTTCCTCACCCACAGCTATTTCATTCTCTTCCTCCCCAATAATTGAATTTAGTTGAGCCACTAGGGTTGGATCTAGATAACAATCAGGTGGTGAAAATTCTGCTCTAAATATAAGGATTTCTTTATCATTGTCATCAAAAATCATAACCTCCTTCTTCTTACGATAAATTTTTGCATCATGGTCAGAAATCCAATCCATATCTAGGATTATATCAAATTCAATCATGGGTATGACGATGAGATCAGCAGATAAATAGCATTTATATGTCCTAATGGGAACTGATTTACAAAACTTTATTGTGATGATACTTCCCTTAGGTGTTTTGACTAACAACTCCCTTGTTAAATCAAATTGGAAATATCTAATTTTCTTAGCAAACTTGGAAGATATGAAACAATGTGATGATCCAGAATCAAATAAAGCATTTTCTACACTTGAGGAAACCATTAAATTACCTGCCACAACGTCTTTCAGAGCTTCAACCTCAGCAGTAGTGATAACATAAGCTTGGCCTTGATCCCTTGGACTTTTCTGATATAAGTTCCTCTGAAGCTTAGGACATTTATTTGAATAATTCCCCCTTTCTCTACAATTTTAGCATTCAACATCGACAGCCTCTTTCTTCCCCTTGCAATCACGAGCTTGGTGGCCTTTTTCACCACACTTGTAACAGACTCCCATTCCCTTCAGGAAAGTACCGGGGTGTTTCTTCCCACATTTACTACAGGATGGATATTCAACTTTTCCCTTCTTCCCCTTACTTCCATTTCCAAAGTGTTTAGTAGATCTCTTTTTCTCTTGCTTTTCTTTAAAGTCGTAAGGCTTAGAGAATTATTTTTCTTCCTTCATAGCACATGAGATAATATCTTCATATGAAGAGAAGGATTGTGAGATTAATGCTCAATGGAGAAATGGTTTTAACACATCAAATAAATGATCAATCTTACTTCTTAGGTTACGTATATAATCTATAGCATGCCTCGCTAACCTTTTAATGTTATCCTCATACTTTGTGACATTCTCATCCTCCTTTTTCCTCAGACTCATAAATTACCCTTCCATATCTACTCGACGGTCATGAGGAAAGTATTTTTCTAAGAAAAACTCTTTAAACTCCCACCATTCCATATTTTATACTTCGTCATCTTCCTTTGTGTTTTGAATCAATGACCAACATTGATCAGCATCTCCAGTGAGGTGGTAAACTATCATGACAACTTTTTCCCTATCACTACTCCCCAAGGTGTGGAATATTTTCTCTAAGGAATTTATCCATTGCTCAGGTACTAGTGGATTTGTACCCCCATTTAAAGTTGGTGGTTGTTTCCTCATGAAGCGATCTAACATTGTTCCTCCACACTGTGGATCATGGTGCTCCATATGGGTAAGGTTATTATTCATAACCTCAGTGAGTTGTCCTAATATAGTGATAAGATGATCAGCACTAGTTGTATCACCAGCTCCACTATAATTATCTTAAGAAGGAGGTAAATCCCAAAATGGAGTGTGTGCATTGATAATATTTCCATTCCTTCCACTAGGGGACATTTCTAAACAATTGCATAAAGTAGATTTGCTTAGGAATCAAAATACATAATTCCCAACTTATAAAACACTTAACATAAACTGAACTATTTATGGATATAATCCATAATCATAAAAATGTTTTCTTTGAGGAAGTATATACTCATAAACCCTTCATAATGTTTTGTAAATAAAATGAAAATTATTCTAAACATATCCCCTGGGACTGTCATAACCAAGAGTGTAGAAAAGACTGTTGTCTTGCACTAATTCTCATTCGAGTCTAGCTCAAAGCGGTGTTTTCAGGTTTTACCCCTAGGTACATCTGTGCCAGAGCCACCTCTACCTGCTTGTATCCATATAGGGATGTATTTCTTGGAAAACTCATAAAATCTATACAATACCAAAATTATAGGAAGTTCTTCTATACTAATCCTCAAAGTATATCTTAGGGTAATGTTCTGTAATCAGAGTTTATCTAAATATAGATTCCAAGGTTTGTAATAAACTTCATCTGATACCAACAATAATTCCCCGACCCTAGTTACCCAGATTCAGTGCATTATTACATAACATTGGAATGATCACAAAAGATCAAGTCTCTAAAGACCAGTTAGTTTAGTAGCCTTGTAAGTACTAGATACATTCATAAGGTTTACATTACATCATAAAATGGAAAACTACAACTACATTGTTTCCATAGACAACACTGAGATCCCATAGACTATCCCTCCATGTCAGTCATAATATACTTCTTCACATACTGGGAAAAATAAAACATAGAAAGGGGTGAGCTCAGATGCTCAGTAAGGATAACAATATAGCGGAAGCTTTCATAACCAAGCATAAACAATTAAGGCAATTTATAAAACTAAAAAAAGCCTTTTCAACATAAAATTCATCATAATATGGAAAATATAAATAAAAATAATTCCATTACTTACTCACATGGATATTCTACTAGTAGAATAATCACATGCAATATCAATAGCCACTTTCATAATGATGGAATGCATAATTCTAGACTTTCATAACCACATAGTCAAGGTCTTGTGCCAAGACTAGAAATAAGATTTTTTAAAGGCCTTGTGCCAAGACACTAGTTTTTCTCATGAGACCTACCGATACTTCGAGTATCTATAGCGGGCTCCAACCATCACTTACTAAGTTCAATGCATTCCTCATATGAAAGGTTTAAACATAACATAAACATTCATATTAAAACTAGCATACGAAATGTCAATACTTTTTCCATAAACCATTAATGGCTTAAAAATAACACATCCACAGTCAAATATATCACAAAACCTTAAATACAATATGGAAGTTTTGTATCATAATAAATCAACTTAAAATAATATTAAAATCCATCAAAGGATGTTGACATAGATGAAATCAAACCCTTTTTTTAGAGAAATATCTCTTTCTATTTTGAAATAATTTAAGAGTCGCATAATTATAAAGAAGACATTTATTTTGAAAATATTCTTATATGATTATAAGGGAAGCTTAAATGATGTTATAATGGCGGAAAATAGCCACACCCGACGTTTAAGTTAAAAAACATTCTTACCATAAATTTGTCGAAAATGTTAAAAAGTACCTTGTTTGGAAAATGATGGAAAGATTCCTTTCAAAACATATAAGGTCAAATAAGGGTATAAATGACTTTAAACCATTTTCTAGTAAATAGTAAAAGTTTTTTGAAATACATTTCTAAGAACCATGTTTTTGGATGATAAAGAAGTCCCAGTAGATAATTATGTATAAACAACCTCAGATAATGAAGAGATTATGAAATTAACCCTTACCTTGTACTTTTCCTTTGTTGAGGGTAAGTTAACCTCATGTATAATGGTGAAATAATTGTTATTAAATTATACAAAAATCATATACATTAATATGATATCATATATGATCTTTTAATATTGCTTTTTCAATAATATTTTAGTATTATCGTCATTTCGGGTGTTAACTGATTCATTTTCCTTTATACGATTTGTTGCGTAAATAATTTTTGTTGTGGATAGGATGTATCTTATTCATATTCAGAATTATATTAAGTATTTAAACATTATTTTTAATCATCTTATGAAAATTAGTCTTGAATGGATTACAATGGGGAATGAATCTCATCGCGTTCGTGGAGACGGTAATCTGTACGTACGCACGAGCGACAATATCATTATTTTGATATTAAAATAATATATAATTGGATGTTATATTATATATACAGAATCATTATCATGTTATATTTAATATTTATATCAATTACACATCATTATTATACCCATCTAAATAATAGTGTATTGAATAACAACTACACCACGACGTGGAGACGGTTAGTCGTACGTACGCACGTATGGTGACATGTCATTCAAAGGATGGATAGAATAATTATTATGGTTGTACCATATTTATAATAACATCACAGTATATATAAGATGTTAGAGTTATTATTTTATAATGGAAACAACAAAGAAAAAGGAAGTGGAGGAAGAAAGAAACTTGAAAGAGGTGATGAAATATTTACCTCTTATTCGGGTTCTTTCTTTTGATTTGATCAAAATGGCTCCTTAGGTTGGCCTTATGACTAAAGGAAGGACTATAGGATGAAGGGAGTAAATTTAATAGGTTATTTGGGCAGTTTTTGTCTGAGCCAAATGGCTTTGAAGGTGTGAATTAAATAGAAGGGAGAGTGCCCTTTTATAAGAGGGGTGAGGGGCACCTTAGGAAAAGCTAGAAATATTATTTTATAATTAAATAATTTTTGATTTTTAATGGCTCTAAAATCAATTATTTTAATTCTAAGGTGTGATGGGTCCAAAACCACTCAACCAATATGTTTTAGACATGTTTTGGTCACTATATTAACCTTATCTTTTAGATTTAACTCTTAATTAAATAGTTTGACATTTACCATGTCTCTTTGTATTTTTATATTATATGGTTAATAAGCATACTATATACTTCCAAGAGAATCCCAAGTGGTTCATTAATGATACCCTATCATTATATAAGTATTTTGGATGAAAGTTAGATTTTTAGGAATAGAATATAAATTAATAATATAATATTTTTTAAAAAAACTCTTTTATGTCAATTTTGACACTATTTGGTATTTTGTTTTTTCTAAATTTATAACAGTATTATTACTTAGAAAAAAATTCCTCTAACCAACCCTTATAGGTCATATTAACCTATAAAATTATTGGAATTCATTAAAAGTCTCAAATTACATTTATTTGGATATTTATAATATCAATTATTATAATATTTCATTAATTAGGTAATTATTGCATCATCATTGTGTCATAAATAAATTAAATTAATTAATTTCTAAAAAATATAAATAAAATAAAATTATTTGTTAAATATTTTTATCTTTCTAATGAATATTTATAGTCAAATTTATCTTATGTGTAACCCTATATTAAAAATGTTTTAGTTATTAAACGTTTATTTTAACTCTTTTAACTCTTCTTTGAATTAAATAATAATAAATGTCCAAATCTAATCCAAGTGGACCTAAAGGACCATATTTTCTTCCTAAGGTTTTTTTGGTCGAATTAAACTTATCCAATAGAATTAGGACATTTTTTATGGTAATAATAATATCATTTTTACTTTTAATTACCCTATTTACTTTTAACTATGGTAAATAAAAGTAGAAAGTTACTATTCACCAAAAATCATTTTCAACGTATTGAACCAAATTTTACTTACTGATATCAACCGTGTCTCTTGTATTTTTGAAATTCAACTCACAGAAGTGGTAAAATTACGTTTTATGTAAATTTTCAAATGCTCTAAGGAGGTGGGTAAAAGACGGTAAAAATTCAATAAAAATTTTAATATCTAAAATTATTATAAATTGACTCCAATGAATTACATTGAACTTATATAGGTATTATGTAAATATTTTTAACTAAAATAAATTTAAATAAAATAAATTATTATTTAAATAAAAATTCGGTTTTAAACTATAACTCATTGTTTTTCACTATTCACCAAAAATTGAATGTTTTCAGAAAAATACCAAAAATTCACCCTAAGCTAATTTCGATATTCTGAATCCAAAAATGAAGTCCATTTTGAAAGATAAAATTTATAAAATTTCAAAAAGTGGGTATTACTATTCATAACTTCTAGTTTGATTGGTTGTGGTGTGTTAGAACTTGAAGTTTCGTACAACACACGCTATTGTATTATTCAAAGAGAAGAGTACCATGGAAGATTGGGGTGTTACATATTATCATTTATAGAGTTCTAATTTTTTTAATAATTGTCTTAATTTCATCTAATTATCTTCCAAAATTAATAATTTTTATTTGATATTCATTAGTAAATATTAATACTCTTGATGAAAAGATCTGTGAACATCAAGAAATCTTGAAAATTATTATTGATTTCAATGATTTAAATCCAAAAATCATGGAATATGTTGCTTTTTAAAAAAAATTAAATTGAATGAATAATAATTTCAATGAATAATGGATAATTGTGGAGAGTATATGATTATTATTAAAGATAATAAAAATCACAATATGAGATGTATGGAATTAAAAGTTCATTTGGCCAATTTTGAGAAGATAAATATTCAGACTTTATAAAAGGACACAGGTTTCACTAGTAAAAAATATTTACTAGAGGATTTTACTATTAAATTACCTCCATCATGTGATAAAATTCTGGGCATTATGAAAAATATTGATTTCATATTCTTCCAGAATAAGAAACAATCCTTAAGAGGGTTAAGAATTTGTTAGCATATCCATGAATAAGTATTGAAGAATATCATACTAGGTGAATTTATATAAGTTTTCAAAAGTGATGTTTATGAGTGTTTCCCTTAAAGGGGAGGTAAATGAAGAAATATAAAATTACTGTTATAATTAGTATATCCATTAGAATCGAACCTAATTACTCTAGAATGTTCAGGAAGATCATGTTATTGAAAGATGAATGTTTTTCTAAATCTATCTTCCTTTGTTAACAAAAAAAATACACTAAATAGAAAGGAGTTTTAACTGAATTAACCAAATATATAATAAAAACTTGCCTCTAGTAAATTGATGACTTTTTTTATTTCACCTTTATATAGGATGCGTGAACGGGGTTCACGCATCCTTTACAAACTTCATATAGGATGTGTGAACCCCTTTTACGCATCCTAGAAAGGGAAGATGCGTGAATGGGGTTCATGCATATTTTATCACATCATCACAGGATGCATGAACCCCATTCATGCATCTCTCCATGCCAAAGATGTGTGAATAGGGTTCACACATCTTGAGACCCGTTTTTAAAAATATTGGTAACCCTATCCCTTTTCTATAAAAAAATAAAAAACCCATTTATAAAAAACCATTACATCCCACTTTTTTTGGGACAAATTAGTGTTTTGGATATATTTATTTTATTTTATTATCATTATTATGGTTAATAATAATAATAATAACACTCCTTTAATTGTGTAATCAATGAACACACCCCAAACATCATTAGAATATGTCATTATGCGTCATGATCATCTAATCACTCACAATATGTGCCCTTCCATGGAAATGTGTACATCACATGATTATGAGCATCAGCAAATTACCCCCCCCCCCCCCCCCTTAGAGTTAGATTTGTTCGGTACAAAATCATTCTAAGGTAAATGTAGAGAACTTTGATCTATATCTAAATGGTGATGAGTTCCTCCATCAGTGTTCTATCAGTGAACAGATCTACTGAAATTCATATGATGTCATCTAGTTTTTCTTCACTCATTATGTGCATGATATTTTATTGCTCTGATATTATGATAATCACCAATGATACCCATCCCTTGTATGTCATCAAGTAAACCTAAATGCCTGGATTTGGATATTTGTTTCAGGAATCTCTCACGAATTCCCACTAACATGAAATCCCTTACTGATGAATCTATTCTAGTTATCTTGATAACACATGATTTGTAGAGGGGTCAATGTGTATAATAAACATCTTGGAGGGATATTGATCCATTATCTTCCAAATCCAATAGGCTTGGTGAGCATAGCTTGATTTTTCTGAGGCCATATTGTTGGCCTTTCAATATTTTGTAGACCGAATCACTGTAATGAATTAGTTTAGGGTCTTTTAGATTGGACCTAATATTTCTTTATATTATTTTATTTTATTTCGGACCTCATATTGCTTTAGTTTAGGGTCTTTTATCTCAGACCTCAAATTTCTTTATTTTAGGGTCTTTTAGCTCAGACCTCGTATTACTTTAGTTTAGGGTCTTCTAACTCAGACCTAATATATGATCATGGGATATGGTGTAGACATACTAGGAATGACCTAAATAACTCTAAGGTGTTGAGTTATTTCATGGTGTTGAAAAGACTCATGAGGATCATAATACCATTTTTGCAGAGCAACGCATTTGGTTGATGGACATAGGTGCATATGTAGAATCCCTCGGCATGTATTCATATTCAAGAAAAGGGTCCTTGAAGTTGGGTATCTTTTCCAAGGGTTATGGATGATTTATGGAATTAATAAATATGGGGTTGGAATACTATGTATATTAGTCATGCCCGGATACTTGGAGTGTGGATGGTGTAAATCATAACCCAAATGTTTGAGTCCATGAATATGAGATGGTGCAGACATGTCGGGTATGTCCCATGACATTCTAGAATGCCAGGTTCTTCTGCGACGTTACTAAGGCTCACAAGGATTGAAGCTTTTTTCTAGCAAGGAGAATATGCCTCTAGTTGGAAGGTAAGGGCCCTTATGTGTCGGTAGCATGCCAATAGAAAGATGATCTCTAATTATTTTTTAGGGAAATAAAATTTTATAAAAGACACAAATGTATAGATGATGAATTTGGATATGGGGAGAAATCTATCTAGGAAAAATTTTGACCCCCTAGGGCAGTTCAAATCTTAATGAGAAGCTCAATCCCTATTACTTGTGGTTTCTAATCATAAATTTTGTGATATAAAAGGTTAGTAAATGAAGTGTCACAATCCTTCCTTTAGAAAGGGTACAAAACATGGTGATGTAGCGATAAAGATATCAAATCTTCTTCGTAGTTCGTTGTGGGGATTTTATATCATGATTTGAAGTGCTCGAGTCAGGAGAAAGATATGGGACAGTCATACAGGGAGTGTTTCAAACACACTGGGGTGTTTAGTGTTGTCGTGATGACGTTAGGGCTCATGAGAATTAGAATTTCCTCTTTTAGAGTGATGCATGTGGTTAATGGACATAGGCGTATATACAGGAGCCATGGGCATGTATGCATAGTCAAGAAAAGGGTCCTTGAATCCAAATATCCTTTACAAGGTCCATGGAAGGTTGGGTTAATTTGATACACCCCAAATCATGAAGTGTGATTTGTGGAAAGTGTAAAATCAAAGGAGGGTAGGAGTACCCTAAAAGTTGGGTCACCTCCCAGTAAACACATTCTCATGGAGAGGAGATGTGACAAAGGTTGCTTTAACTTTTTCCTAGACCAATGGGTCCAGCAAGAATAGCTTGGATTTTACTAGGGATACAAGGTAGATCATGTTATCTTTGTTCCTTTTATTTTTTTGCCGTAATTTTTGCCTAAACTCTGAGGATGAATATTTTTTTGAAGAGAGACTTGACTTTTTCTCAGGTCTCCCAATACTGGTTTTCGACTTGATAAGTTGGACCATTATGTGCTAGAGTTTAAGGTCATACAACATTGACCAAATTGTAGGCAGTTTAAGGTCATCATTAACATAGAACAAATATGGAGGATGATACACAAGAGTTTAATTAGGATATCAAAGGTTAGGAGTACTCCAACATCTTCCTGATCATGGTATGGAAATATTATAAATCATGTCTCGAGTTTCATAGGTCATGAGTAATTATATGGGATAATCATAGAGGGATTGTTTCAGACATGATGAGGTGTTGAAAGTTTTCGTGATGATGCTGGGGATCACTTGAATTAGAATGTCTTTTTCTAGAGTGGCATATTTGGTTGACAACCATATGCGAATATGTTGGAGCCATGGACATGTATTCATATTCAAGAAAAGGGTCCTTGAAGCTGGATATCCTTTCCAATGGCCATGAAAGATTATGGTGACATGAGATGCACAATACATGAAGTATGTTATATAGATTGGAGGTTCTCTTGAAATATAGTGGAATCACTTCATACTCTGTTTGACCGAGGCAAGTCTCTTGTGGCCCTTTTGTGAAGGCGGAAAATGGGAGATGATATGTACAGTTTATTTTCATGTAATGGGGATGTTTTCATGTAGTTTAATTCCATGTAGTAAGGACATATTTCCATGATGTTTAACATCATGCAGTATGGATTCACTTCTATGTAGTTTAACATCTTGTGGTAAGGATGCACTTCTATGCAGTTTAACATCATACAGTAAGGATGCAGGAACTAATGTGAATGTGCAGAAATATCGCGGTTGGGCCCAAAGATGGAGTCTTGGGAATCACTATGTCACGACCCGACCCTACCCGGGCTCGAGCCGCAACTACCCCAAGCCCGCCTCCATAGGCCAGGGGCTGGCGACCAGCACCGAAGGCACAAAAACTCAGGGAGGCCTTTTCCTCAGCACCTGTACACACACACGCAGCACACCCAATGCAACAGTGCAGGGTAAAAGAAAAGACAAGAAAAGAAAAGGGAAACTGCTATATATAAACCACAGTGTGCATCGACCTCTAACAGTACAAGTAAAGATGAAAGTACACTAAAAAGAAAAGGGGCAAAACACGCACCCAACCAACAAGTTCCACAACCCGGCAACAGGTAAACAAAAAGAAATAGCTGACGGGTCTCCCACCTGAAACCCAACCACGACCACCGCACGTGGTCCAAGCTCCCAAGCTCCTACGCCCCACTGAAGTCACGCTCCACCTATCTGTCATCTGCAAGGGCACACCAAGTGTGGGCAAATCCCAAGCAGGGGTGAGTACAAAATATACTCAGTAGGATACCCCGAAGGCTCGAGGGAGAAACAAAGGAGGTACCGAAGGGTGAGCAGTAGAGCGAACAGAAAAGTAGAGGAGTACACACTAGTGGAAATATGGGTTTTCGCGTCGGCGTAATAACGTCGGTTTTTTAAAACCCGACGCGAATAGTATGTGCGTGGAATTAATGGCGTCGGTTCTGCAGAAAACCGATGCCAATAATATTAGTTAACATATTTTCCGCGTTGGTTATTATAATAACCGACGCGGAAAATAATTTAAAAAAATTTTCCGCGTCGGTTTTCAAAAAAACCGACGCAGAAGTTTTTATTTTTATTTTCGGCGTCAGTTTTGAGGAAAACCGACGCCGAAAACGGACGGCGAAAAAACACATTCGGCGTCGGTTTTCCTAAAAACCGACGCGGAAGATAGTTTTTAAAAAAACATTCGGCGTCAGTTTTTCTAAAAACCGAAGCCATAAGTTAAAACTTCCGCGTCGGTTTTCTTAAAAACCGACGCCGAAATGTTTTTTTAAATTTTCGGCGTCGGTTTTCCTTAAAACCGACGCGAAAATTCTTATAAAATTATTCGGGGTCTGAAACCCTCATTTTGTTCTACCGTCGAAATCGAGCTCCGCTGTCCCGAAACCCTCGTTTTTTTCCATCGTCGAAATCAAGCTCCGCTGCGGCCCTTCGGACATCCGACTACCTTGGAACCTAATTTGTGATCTCTGCCGAAACCCTTATTTTGTTCGATCGTTGAAATCAAGCTCCGCGGCTACACTTCGGACTCCCGACGACCTTCGAAATTGATTTGCGATCTTGGACGGACATTTTTGAAGGTTTTTTTCGTTTGCACGATTTCTGGTAAGCGTTCTTCCTCTTTCTCTATTGCTATCACACCATTTTTTCACTTGAAATGTATAAGTGGGTCAATACATGGAAATGGTTGAATATTATTTGGATGTGCCACTAGATTGGGTAGTTTATAACAGAAAACTGGTTATTGACTATGGATTTGCACTATATACTGGTATTTGATTCCAAACTGAGTGCCTCCACGGATTTCCTCTAGATATATTTAAGAGATTCCATTTATTATCTATCTGTATGTTCTATTTATTTATACTTCTTATTGGTCATTATCCCTTCAAGTTTATATCATATTATTTGTTTCATTTACATTCATTATATTCACTATTTGATCATCTAGTAATAAATTATATTTTTGGTTTTGTTTTTAAAATGAATTTTTATTGTGAAACCATTTTTGAAAAGAAAGGATGCATGTGTGATTTTTAAAAAAGGGAATTTGTGGAAATATCTGTTTTGTTTTTTAGAATAATTAAAATCCTACTTTATATATGTATTTTAACCTTTTTTGGACTTTTTTGGAAAGGAAATGCATTGAATAGGGTGTGATAACCTACTGAGCTATTTATGATCACATCATACTTGTTCCAAACAACATTGGTTGACCTAATATATTTTGTAGTTTATTATTTATAGTTAAATATTCCATTAGAGAATGTTGGCGTTGTGTTTGGTGGTGACAAAGAGGTCACATGGAGATCACGATTTCATGGTGTATCATAAGTTTTTTTTCATTTTTTTTATTTTGAAGTTTTTGTATTTGGATTAGTTATGTATTAATTGATGTTTATTATTGTTAGTTCTATCGTGTATTCAGTTTAGATATTGATCTTGGTAGTTTTTTGGGATAAATCATTCCTTTTTTATTCTTTTGATTCCCTATAGTAGTTTCCAGCTTTGGGGGATCAAGAACGCCCTTCAGGCCATATCCCAGACTGTGTTGGGTTTCTGGTTAGATGGAATCTCATCTTGGTTCTTGAAAAACCATAAAAAAATAATTTCCAGTAATAATAGTTCTCTAGACCTTCCCAAACTCACAATTGATGACATTTATGTAGGTGATTCATTTATAAAAGGGAATATTGGCAAGAAAAAAATAATCTAGAAAAAGTAAAATCATTGATGTTACTCAAGATAGTTTATGGTGTTTTTTTGGGCCGATGACACCTAAATCCCTTGATAGAATATGTATTATGTATTATATGTTCAATAATAAAATAATATAGATTGGATTATGGTGATTATCCACTAAAATGTGGAATTGAAATGCATTGATCTGTTAGATATGGATAAATAGAAGTGTCTTAGTATCAATATAAAGATATACTAAAATGATATTGACATATAATTTACAAAAACTATGTGGGAGAATAGAAAAAAATCATGGGAAACCACATCAAGTGTCAGTGGTGAGGGATCATAAACTGATGCCATGAGTCATATTACCAATGAACTCAAGCATGCGTCCCAATATAATTGAGGCTCCTAAGCATCATTATAGGTTTATAAACGTATAATGTGGCGACTATACCCACTATTCGGAGTAAAACCATATTATAAATAACCTTAGGAGATAAATAAACCAAATGAGCCAGTATGAATGATACACTTATTTGGATGTCTTATATTTTACCATGTGACCCAACTACAAAATGTCAATTTCGACCAAAATTTAAATATTGAGGAATTTTATCTTTGTATTTGACTCTTTCATTTATTATGTTCACAAAAATAAGAAGTATTTTATTAACATACTCTTCATCATGTTCAATAATATCCTCAGAATAATCAAAGAACCAATCATTAATTTATTTTATTTTAAACTACATCATTGATTGAAATGACATATCATTTTCTTTCTTGATCTTATTTTTTAAATTTTGATACTTTATAATTTTTTATGAAATTAGAATGTCGTTAACACACATGTATATAATATGAAAATAAACTGTTTACTCTATTTGTAAACGTGTTTCATATCTGATGTCTTTTATCTGATTATCAATAGTTTTTATGGAATATGTTTTTGTTTACAATTTATCTGATAGATATTTAAATGTTTCTATGTTTTAATATATTCATCAATTATATTGTGATATCAGGTATTAATGGATCATAATTGGATTTATCTACGAAGAACTACTAGTGAATATGAAAGAGGAGTTGACAATTTTTTGGAATTTTCTAAACGGCATAATCAAAATATTGATTTGATTTTATGTCCATGTGTGAAGTGTGTAAATATGAGAAAGTTAAACTTCAGAGAAATCAAGGATCATCTCATTTGTTATGGTTTTAGCCTTAATTATACACGTTTGATCTTGCATGGTGAAAGAACTGAAAATTCAACATCCAATGTTGATGAAGATATTCATAATGAGGCAGAGGATCGTATTGAAGAATTAATTCATGATTTAGGTGTTGAAACCATCGAAAAAACACCAAACTGTTGAAAGATTGTATGGAGATTCTGAGAAACCATTATTCCCAGGTTGTAGTAAATATACATTGTTATCAGCAGTTTTGAGATTAGTTAACTTAAAAGCAAAAAATGGGTGGAGTGATAAAAGTTTCTCCAGTTTACTTGAGCTTTTAAAATAGATTCTTCCAAGAGGCAATGGGCTTCCAGATTCCAATTATGAGGCGAAGAAAATATTATACCCAATGGGATTGGGGTATAAAAAGATATATACTTGCCCCAATGATTGTGTACTGTATAGGAAAGAAAATGAACATTTATCAAGTTGTCCTACATGTGTAACATCGCGCTATAAGATGGATGAGAAAGTCAACTCAGATTCATTTTCAGGTGATGTCATGTAACGTTATGAAAAATCAATTTTTTTACTTTCCAATGATATCATCCAATATTTTTTTCAAAAAATTCTGATAATTCATTTCTGATTTATTTTTAGGTACCAAAATCAAAACTCCATCTAAAGCAATTTGGTACCTTCCAATTATTCCTCGTTTGAAGCGTCTATTTGCAAATTCAAATGATGCAAAAAGGTTAAGATGGAATTCAGATGAGCGCATTTCTGATGGTAACTTATGTAACGCCCCAACCCTAGTTACCCAGAGTCGGTGCATTATTACATAACATTGGCATGATCACGAGAAAGATCAAGTCTCGAAAGACCGATTAGTTTAGTAGCCTTGGAATAACTAGATACATCCATAAATTTTTACATTACATCATAAAAAAAACATCTTGTCTTCATATCCTCTCATACTATCCCTGCAGGTCATTCATAAATTACTTCTTCATAATCCTGGGAAAAATAAAACATTGAAAGGGGTGAGATCAGATGCTCAGTAAGGATAACATTATAGCAGAAACTTTCATAAATAAGCATAAACACTTAAGGCAATTTATAACTAAAACAAAAGCCTTTTAAACTTGAACTTCAGCATAAAATGGCAAAGGTAAAATGAAATAATGCCATTTACTTACTCACATGGATATTCTACTAGTCAAATTATCACATGCAATATCAATAACCACTTTCATAATGATGGAATGCATAATGCCAGACTATCATAACCACATAGCCAAGGCCTCGTGCCAAGACTACAAATAAGATTTTGCCAAGGCCTTGTTCCAAGACACTAGTTTGTCTCATGAGACCTACCGATACATCGAGGAGCTATAGCAGGCTCCACCCGTCACTTATTAAGTCCAATGCATTCCTCATATGAACAGGTTTAAACATAACATAAACATTCGTATTAAAAATAGCATACGAAATGTCAATACTTCTACCACAAACCATGAATGGTATAAAAATAGAACATCCACAGTCAAATATAACTCATTTGATACAATATGGAAGATTGTATTGTATCACATTAACCTCAATCATGAATAATGAAGGATGTTGACATAGATGAAAATAATCATCAAAACTATTTGAGGGAAATATCCCCCTTTTCTTGAAATCATTTAAAAGTCACACTATTTGTCAAGAAGCCATTTAAAAACAGATTTTTGAATCAAAGTGTCCCATACCACTTTGAAACTTTTAAAAGGAGTTTTGATTTTAAAACATTAATGTCCATATAAATAAATCCTTAAAACCATTTTTTAAAACATGGACATTAATGAGCAAGATTTAGAAGAATAAGTCTTTAAAACATTTTAAAATGGTATTTTGGTTAGATATTCTAACCAAAAGAGAGACACTTGAGTACAAATAATTGAGGTAATCAAAACTTTGTAATATCATGAGAATAAAGGGATTCATGATATACTATGTCAAAGTACATTATATACACCACATAAAAGTGAGTTGGTGTATATCAACAAAGAAGTCCCAATTGAATGTAAATTGAGATGAAATCTCTCATAAAGGTCGTATCCTTAGGTTAAGGATAAATCAACGACATAATTATGTGTGAAAATATAAATACACTAAATATGATTGAATATTCAGTGTAAAACAATCAAAGGATATTCACACATATTCTTTTAGAAACAACACCAACGAATTGGATGTTTAACTCAACAAATGGTGAAAGATTTAAAATTACTCTTATAAAATTCATATTAATGACTTGAGAATTATCAATAGAGTGATTATGTGTATCAAAAGTATATCCACAGGAAGGGTAGTGGAAATTATGACATAATCAAATGAATAGTGATTCCACACATAATCTTGGAGTAATATAATCAATGAAATACGCGTAAAGCCGAATGAGTGGAAATTGAAATCTCAAATTCCCTTATCGATTTGGTAACTTATGAAACAAACAACCATGAAATAAGGATCATACCATGACTATGTAAATACCAATAAATTAAATTATATTACACAATGAATACAATCATGGGCTGTACACATACACCACATGTAATAATTAAGTGGTGAACAATGGAATTCTCAAGAAATTAAGAGCGAGATAAGAAACTCCTTACCACGTTAATCAACTGAGTCGTATGGCCAAAAGTTAATAACCACCAAATGATTTACAGAATAAAATGAATATAAAAAGAATCATGATAATATATATCAAATGGCAGTACACAATACACCACTTTCAATAATTTAGTGGCGAACAATGGAAATCTCACGGAATTGAAATTGAGATAAGAAAATCCCTTACTTTGTACTTTTTCCTTGGTCGATGGTAGGTTTACCTCCTGTATAATGGTGAAATAATTGTTATTGAATAATACAAGAATAATTTACTTTAATATGATATCATATATGATCTTTTAACATTGATTTGTTAATAATATCTTAGAATTATCGTCATTTCGGGTGTTAACGGGTTCATTTTACTTTATATTCTTTATTATGTGAGCCATATTCGTTATTAATGGGATGTATATTATTAATATCTAGAATGATATCAAGTCCTTAGATACTATTTTTAAATCATCAAATTATAATTATACTTGAATGGATATGATGGACAATGAATCTCATCGCGTTCGTGGAGACGGTAGTCCGTACATACGCACGAGCGACAATATCATTCTTTTGATATTAAAATAATATATAATTGGATTTTATATCATATATACAGAATCATTATCATGTTATATTTATTATTTACATGAGTTACACATCATTATTATACCCATCCAAATAATAATATATTGAATAACAATTACACCACGACGTGGAGACGGTAAGTCGTACGTACGCACGTATGGTGACATGTTATTCAAAGGATGGATAGAATACTGAATATGGTTGTAACATATTTATAATAACATCACAGTATATATATGATACTGGAGTTATTATTTTATAATGGAAATAACAAAGAAAGAGTAAGTGGAAGAAGAAAGGAACTTGAAAAGGGGTGGTGAAAACATTACCTCTTCTTCGGGTTCTTCCTTTTGATTTGATAAAAAGGGCTCCTTAGGTTGGCTTTCTGATCAAACTAAGGCCTCTAGGTTGTAGTGAGGGAAGATGAGATAGTATTTGGGCAGGTTTTGGCCGAACCAAAGGGCTTTGAAGGTGTGAAGAAATGAGAAGGAGGAGTTCCCTTTTATAAGAGGGGTGAGGGGCACCTTTGGAAAAGTTAGAGATATTAGTTTATAATAAATTCATATTCGGTTTACAATGGCTCCAAAGTTTACTATTCAAAGGTTAAGGTGGGGATGGGTCGAAAACAACTCAACCAATATAATTTAGACAGGTTTGGGTACTTATATTAACCTTATCTTTAAGTATTAACTCTAAGTTAATTAGTTTCACTTTTACAACGTCTCTTTGTATTTTTATATTATATGGTTAATAAACTTACCATATACATACAAGCGACCCCCAAGTGGTCCATTAATGATACACATATCATTATATAAGTCTCTTGGCCGAACCGTATATTTTTAGGAATTTAATATAAATTAATAATATAATATTTGTTTTAAAAACTCTTTTATGTCAATTTTGACACTATTCAATAGTTGATTTTTGTGAAACTCATAACAGATTGATTACTTCAAACAAAGTCAATTAAATCAATACTAATATATCATATTATCCTAGAAAATTATTTTAATTCATTAAAAGTTTCATATTGTATTTATTTGGGTATTTATAATATCAATTATTTTGATTTTTCACTATTATAGTAATTACTGCATCATCATTGTGTCATAAATAAATTAAATTATTTAATGTCTAAAAATTATAAATAAAATATCATTATGTAGGAAATCTTTTTATATTTCTAAGGAATATTTATAATCTAAAATCCAACATATATAACCCTCTGTAACAATTGTTTTGTTAAAAGATATATGCTTGTGTCATTTTTGTATTTATTTTAACTTAATTAAAATAAAGTGTCATTATCACTTACAAGTGGATCCATGGGGTCCCAAAATAGACCCAAAGATGCCCATGGTCGACCATGTATCAACCAATAGGTTTAAGACACGTTTTAGGGTAATTTAGTATTATTATAATATTATTTGTTAACCCTTGTTTACCGGATTTACCCTTTAACCATGGTAAATAAAATATTTACCGAAGTAATTATCCAAAATGTTTAAAAATAAAAGTTACCTATTTACACAATTTGAACATCCTGATTCAAAATATGGAATCCATTTTTCCAAATTCAAAACACAGAAGTGGCAGAAATTAATTTAAAATTAATTCCCGTTGTTAAAACAAAAAGCGTGTTTTTTAGAGATAATAACTATCAAAAGATTGTCACTTGTTTATGTCTGGTTTAAATGTGAAATTATGTTCAATGACCCACATTGTATTACATGGTAAAAATATATTCTAAATATTCTTTAAAACCACTCAAATTCATAATTTATCACTATTAATTATTTTGATTAAAAAAGTTGTTTTTAATTAAAATTTAGTAATTTTCACTATTCATCAAAATATGAAAGTTATCCAAAAAGTACCAAAATTTCACCCTAGGCTAATTTCGATATTACGAATCCAAAAATGAAGTCCATTTTGAGAGATAGAATTTATAAAATTTCAAAAAGTAGGAATTACTATTCATAACGGCTAGTTTGATTGGTTATGGTGTGTTAAAATCTTGAAGTTGCGTACAATGCACGCCATTGCATTATTCGAAAGGAAACATACCGAGGAAACTTGGGGTGTTACATTCTCCCCTCCTTCAATAAATTGCATCCTCGGAATTTTTAAAATTTTTCTTGTGAATATAATGGAAAGTCCCACATCGGAAAAAGAGTCAATAAAACTATCACTTTAAAAAAAAGAAAGAGAGGTATAAGGGTCATCCAAGATAACCCATACTAGGATTCCATGTAAGAAAACATGGATATGGATGATAAACTAAGTTTCAAGTTCTGATGGAGAGGGATAGAAATCATGATCAGGAGAAAGTTAACAATGAGAAAACCACAAACTTGTATTGGGACAAACGACCATTAGTCTCCTAGTAGGAAAGTAAACGGACAACATTTTTTTTTAAAGTTACATTACATAAGGAAGAGGAATTCATTTATGATATTGACTAAGAAAATTATGAGATATACTTACATTTTAAGTAAATTTTCATTCTTTAATAAATTTCCACAACTAACTCAATTTTTTTTTAAACGATGAGTATTCAAGAAGACTTGGTCACACTGGAAGAGCTAGAATAAACTTCTATAGAATCACATGATCCATGCAGGATAAACCATATATTTACATTGTCTTTGAAGATTAATCAAAACCAAAATGGTTAGTGAATGATCTAATGATCCCCCAAAAGGATATTCATTGAGATAAATATGCACTAATCTTAATTTCTAAAATTAAACCAACAATACCCCAAAGTTAAATAGATACCATTCAATAACCAATTGTCCTTAAAATCCTTTAATATAATCCAAACTAATATTGAAACCCAAATCATAGAAGAATTTGATTATGTAGTCTCCCATGTTACATTTTATCTCCAAATGACATCAAATACTCTTAAAGTCACATACTTAAAAGTAATTAACATCATCACATATTCTCTGTTATAGGTTAATAATTTCCATAAATAACCCAAATCACTATAAATCAACAATAAAAACGTAGATAAAAATCCACCATTACTCTACAAATAAAACCCCATTGTATTCTATTTTCCTTGGGCATATAGTGTTCCCAACAAAGCGAACATCTTCCAAAATAACATTTATCACTTAATCACCAAATCATTTTCCTATACCAAGGGTATTCATTTGATAAGACATAAGAACCCAAATCATCTTATTATTGATCAATAAAATCATTTAACAAAAAAAATAGTCACATTAACCAGGGACTTCACGTAGTCCAGTGGTAGGCGATAAATCCCAATCGCACTTGGGTTGTGGGTTCGATTCCCACAGCTTTGTCCGACGCGACGGGTTGTCACACGGTCTACGTGTTGTCCTTTTTCAAAAACTATATTTTATAATATTACCAAAATGAGATAAATTCCTCAAAATAACATAATTTAACCACAAATGTTATATCATACTTTGCATTTTCATCCCAAATTATAATAACTTATCATTTTCTCAAACCCCAATGATCATATAAAACCAAATGGTTATTTATACCTATATCCACAAGAGAAGAGACAATTCTTCCTCAAATATCATTCTCACATGGCAAACTGAGGGGTTACAAATACAAGAGAAAATTATTCCAAAGTAAACCCATCAACAAGGAGTTCTAATACTTTTTAAATTTTTCTCCAACCATTTATTTCCACATAGCTTCTTCTTTGAACAAGAAAATATCCTATAGAATAGGACATTCACTCGGGTAATGGCCAGGTCCCCTACATTTACGGCAAATGACTGTAAATGGACTCTTGGGACCATTTTTATCTTCTTCCATAGTACTCTTCATTTTTCTTCAGAAATTATTCACTTTATGTCCTTCCTTCCCGCACGTAAAAAATTTCGTTGTCCCATTGAGACACTTTCCTGGGTGTCTCTTTCCACATTTCCTGCATGATGAAAATTGAGGTTTCTTTTCTCCATGGTCTCCATTGCTGGAGATCTTATCATTTATCACCTTTCTCTTCCTTGTTGAGTCTGGGAGTTGGTTAATATATATGTTGTTGATCATATTTTTGGAAAACTGATTTGGCATAAAGACGATATCTTTTACGCCTATCAACATTCCATTTTGTTGCTCATTGCCACCACTGTTCCCACCTTGTACATCATTCTCAAAGTCACTATGACTTCCTTGGAATCCAGCCATTGATTAAAACCAGAAAGCATTGTGTGAGTAATAGTAGTCGTAAAATCATTTAGAGATTAAAATGTCACCATATTCTCAATTTGAAACATATTAGGATTAACCAAGGTCATTTACTCTCATCTTATGTATATATTACTTAAATCGGTTTGTAAAGAAAATGTAAATTATCCCAAGCATATCCCCCGGGAGTGTCGTAACCAAGAGTGCAGCAAGGCCTGTTGTCGTGCACCAGTTCCCGTTCGAGTCTAGCTCAAAGCGGTGTTTTCAGGTTTTACCCCTAGGTACATTTGTGCCAGAGCCGCCTCTACCTGCTCGTATCCAGACAGGGATGTATTTCTCGGAAAACTCACAAAATCTCTACAATACCAAAATTCTAGGAAGTTATTTTATACTAATCCTCAAAGTTCATCTTAGGTCTACGTGCTCTAATCATAGTTTATCTAAATCTAGCTTCCAAGGTTTGTACTAAACTTCCTCTGATACCAACTGTAACGCCCCGACCCTAGTTACCCAGAGTCGGTGCATTATTACATAACATTGGCATGATCACGAGAAAGATCAAGTCTCGAAAGACCGATTAGTTTAGTAGCCTTGGAATAACTAGATACATCCATAAATTTTTACATTACATCATAAAAAAACATCTTGTCTTCATATCCCCTCATACTATCCCTGCAGGTCATTCATAAATTACTTCTTCATAATCCTGGGAAAAATAAAACATTGAAAGGGGTGAGCTCGGATGCTCAGTAAGGATAACATTATAGCAGAAACTTTCATAAATAAGCATAAACACTTAAGGCAATTTATAGCTAAAACAAAAGCCTTTTAAACTTGAACTTCAGCATAAAATGGCAAAGGTAAAATGAAATAATGCCATTTACTTACTCACATGGATATTCTACTAGTAGAATGATCACATGCAATATCAATAACCACTTTCATAATGATGGAATGCATAATGCTAGACTATCATAACCACATAGCCAAGGCCACGTGCCAAGACTACAAATAAGATTTTGCCAAGGCCTTGTGCCAAGACACTAGTTTGTCTCATGAGACCTACCGATGCATCGAGGAGCTATAGCGGGCTCCACCCATCACTTATTAAGTCCAATGCATTCCTCATATGAACAGGTTTAAACATAACATAAACATTCGTATTAAAAATAGCATACGAAATGTCAATACTTCTACCACAAACCATGAATGGTATAAAAATAAAACATTCACAGTCAAATATAACTCATTTGATACAATATGGAAGATTGTATTGTATCACATTAACCTCAATCATGAATAATGAAGGATGTTGACATAGATGAAAATAATCATCAAAACTATTTGAGGGAAATATCCCCCTTTTCTTGAAATCATTTAAAAGTCACACTATTTGTCAAGAAGCCATTTAAAAACAGATTTTTGAATCAAAGTGTCCCATACCACTTTGAAACTTTTAAAAGGCGTTTTGATTTTAAAACTTTAATGTACATATAAATAAATCCTTAAAATCATTTTTTAAAACATGGACATTGATGAGCAAGATTTAGAAGAATAAGTCTTTAAAACATTTTAAAATTGTATTTTGGTTAGAGATTCTAACCAAAAGAGAGAAACTTGAGTACAAATAATTGAGGTAATCATAACTTTGTAATATCATGAGAATAAAGGGATTCATGATATACTATGTCAAAGTACATTATATACACCACATAAAAGTGAGTTGGTGTATATCAACAAAGAAGTCCCAATTGAATGTAAATTGAGATGAAATCTCTCATAAAGGTCGTATCCTTAGGTTAAGGATAAATCAATGACATAATTATGTGTGAAAATATAAATACACTAAATATGATTGAATATTCAGTGTAAAACAATCAAAGGATATTCACACATATTCTTTTAGAAACAACACCAACGAATTGGATGTTTAACTCAACAAATGGTGAAAGAGTTAAAATTACTCTTATCAAATTCATATTAATGACTTGAGAATTATCAATAGAGTGATTATGTGTATCAAAAGTATATCCACAGGAAGGGGAGTAGAAATTATGACATAATCAAATGAATAGTGATTCCACACATAATCTTGGAGTAATATAATCAATGAAATATGCGTAAAGCCGAATGAGTGGAAATTGAAATCTCAAATTCCCTTATCGATTTGGTAACTTACGAAACAAACAACCATGAAATAAGGATCATAACATGACTATGTAAATACCCATAAATTAAAGTATATTACACAATGAATACAATCATGGGCAGTACACATACACCACATGTAATAATTAAGTGGTGAACAATGGAATTCTCAAGAAATTAAGAGCGAGATAAGAAACTCCTTACCACGTTAATCAACTGAGTCGTATGGCCAAAAGTTAATAACCACCAAATTAGTTACAGAATAAAATGAATATAAATAGAATCATGATAATATATATCAAATGGAAGTACACAATACACCACTTTCAATAATTTAGTGGCGAACAATGGAAATCTCACGGAATTGAAAGTGAGATAAGAAAATCCCTTACTTTGTACTTTTTCCTTGGTCGATGGTAGGTTTACCTCCTTTATAATGGTGAAATAATTGTTATTGAATAATATAAGAATCATTTACTTTAATATGATATCATATATGATCTTTTAACATTGATTTGTTAATAATATCTTAGAATTATCGTCATTTCGGGTGTTAACGGGTTCATTTTACTTTATATTCTTTGTTATGTGAGCCATATTCATTATTAATGGGATGTATATTATTCATATCTAGAATGATATCAATTCCTTAGATACTATTTTTAAATCATCAAATTATAATTATACTTGAATGGATATGATGGACAATGAATCTCATCGTGTTCGTGAAGACGGTAGTCCATACATACGCACGAGCGACAATATCATTCTTTTGATATTAAAATAATATAAAATTGGATTTTATATCATATATACAGAATATTTATCATGTTATATTTATTATTTACATGAGTTACACATCATTATTATACCCATCCAAATAATAATATATTGAATAACAATTACACCACGACATGGAGACGGTAAGCCGTACGTACGCACGTATGGTGACATGTTATTCAAAGGATGGATAGAATACTGAATATGGTTGTACCATATTTATAATAACATCACATTATATATATGATACTGGATTTATTATTTTATAATGGAAATAACAAAGAAAGAGGAAGTGGAAGAAGAAAGGAACTTGAAAAGGGGTGGTGAAAACATTACCTCTTCTTCGGGTTCTTCCTTTTGATTTGATCAAAAGGGCTCCTTAGGTTGGCTTTCTGATCAAACTAAGGCCTCTAGGTTGTAGTGAGGGAAGTTGAGATAGTATTTGGGCAGGGTTTGGCCGAACCAAAGGGCTTTGAAGGTGTGAAGAAATGAGAAGTAGGAGTGCCCTTTTATAAGAGGGGTGAGGGGCACCTTTGGAAAAGCTAGAGATATTAGTTTATAATAAATTCATATTCGGTTTCCAATGGCTCCAAAGATGAATATTCAAAGGTTAAGGTGGGTATGGGTCGAAAACAACTCAACCAATAGAATTTATACAGGTTTGGGTACTTATATTAACCATATCTTTAAGTATTAACTCTAAGTTAATTAGTTTCACTTTTACAATGTCTCTTTGTATTTTTATATTATATGGTTAATAAACTTACCATATACATACAAGAGACCCCCAAGTGGTCCATTAATGATACAACTATCATGATATAAGTCTCTTGGCCTAACCTTAGATTTTTAGGAATTTAATATCAATTAATAATATAATATTTGTTTTAAAAACTCTTTTATGTCAATTTTGACACTATTCAATAGTTGATTTTTGTGAAACTCATAACAGATTGATTACTTCAAAAAAAGTCAATTAAATCAATACTAATATATCATATTATCCTATAAAATTATTTTAATTCATTAAACGTTTCATATTATATTTATTTGGGTATTTATAATATCAATTATTTTGATTTTTCACTATTATAGTAATTACTGCATCATCATTGTGTCATAAATAAATTAAATTATTTAATGTCTAAAAATTATAAATAAAATATCATTATGTATGAAATCTTTTTATCTTTCTAAGGAATATTTATAATCTAAAATACAACATATATAACCCTCTGTAACAATTGTTTTGTTAAAAGATATATGCTTGTGTCATTTTTGTATTTATTTTAACTTAATTAAAATAAAGTGTCATTATCACTTACAAGTGGATCCATGGGGTCCCAAAATAGACCCAAAGATGCCCATGGTCGACCATGTATCAACCAATAGGGTTAAGACATGTTTTAGGGTAATTTAGTATTATTATAATATTATTTCTTAACCCTTGTTTACCGGATTTACCCTTTAACCATGGTAAATAAAATATTTACCGAAGTAATTATCCAAAATGTTTAAAAATAAAAGTTACCTATTTACAAAATTTGAACATCATGATTCAAAATATGGAATCCATTTTTCCAAATTCAAAACACAGAAGTGGCAGAAATTAATTTAAAATTAATTCCCGTTGTTAAAACAAAAAGCGTGTTTTTTAGAGATAATAACTATCAAAAGATTGTCACTTGTTTATGTCTGGTTTAAATGTGAAATTATGTTCAATGACCCACATTGTATTACATGGTAAAAATATATTCTAAATATACTTTAAAACCACTCAAATTCATAATTTATCACTATTAATTATTTTGATTAAAAAAGTTGTTTTTAATTAAAATTTAGTAATTTTCACTATTCATCAAAATATGAAAGTTATCCAAAAAGTACCAAAATTTCACCCTAGGCTAATTTTGATATTACGAATCCAAAAATGAAGTCCATTTTGAGAGATATAATTTATAAAATTTCAAAAAGTAGGTATTACTATTCATAACGGCTAGTTTGATTGGTTATGGTGTGTTAAAATCTCGAAGTTGCGTACAATGCACGCCATTGCATTATTCAAAAGGAAACATACCGAGGAAACATGGGGTGTTACAAATTAAGTCACCCTGCCGATTCACCACAGTGGAAGAGTTTTGATAAAAAATTTCATGATTTTGGAAGTGAAGTTAGAAATCTCAGAATGGGATTGTGTACTGATGGAATGAATCCATATCGGAGCCTCAGTAGCCAACATAGTTCATGGCCTGTTTTGCTGGTACTTTACAACTTGTCCCCACATCTATGTATGAAGAAAAAATATGTTATGATGAGCTTGATGATTTCTGGACCAAAACAACCTGGAAATGATATTGATGTGTATCTTACACCATTGATTGAGGATTTAAAACTGCTATGGGAGAAAGGTGTTACAGTTTTCGATGCATACAAGAAAGAGTATTTTCTTTTGCGTGCTATGATAATGTTCACTATAAACGAATTTCCTGCATATGGAAACTTATCTGGATATAGTGTTAAGGGACATAAAGTATGTCCAATTTTTGAAGAACAAACTTCATATTATCAATTGCAGAATAGAAGAAAGACAGTGTACATGGGACATCAAAGATTTTTGCGAATTGATTATCCTTATCGTAGATTGAGAAAATCATTTAACGGTTTACAAGAATACAACCTCCCCCCTCAACCATTGTCAGCTGAAGAATATTATGACAGAGTGAAAGATATTGATTCAACATTTGGAAAGAGAAAAAGTTCTGGTTTACAAAAACATATCTGGAAGAAGCAGTCTATTTTTTTCGAACTACCTTATTGGAGATTTTTAGAGATAAAACATAACATTGATGTTATGCATGTTGAGAAAAACATATGTGATAGTTTGATTGGAACTTTGTTAGACATAAAAGGTTCGAACTACCTTATTGGAGATTTTTAGAGATAAAACATAACATTGATGTTATGCATGTTGAGAAAAACATATGTGATAGTTTTATTGGAACTTTGTTAGACATAAAAGGAAAGACAAAAGATGGATTACATGCTAGATTGGACTTGATATTAATACGAATACGTTTGGAGTTAGCTCCCGCTGTGAAAGGAAAAAGAACATATTTACCTCCGGCTTGTCACACATTAAGAAAGATTGAAAAGATGAATTTTTGTCAGTGTCTTCATGGTATTAAATTACCCAGCGGTTTTTCTTCAAATGTGAATAATTTTGTGTCATTGAAGGATTGTAAATTAATAGGTATGAAATCACATGATTGCCATGTATTAATGCAACAAATTCTACCAGTAGCAGTGCGTGGTATATTACCGAAAGCTGTCAGGAAGACAATCATCAGGTTATGTAATTTCTTTAAATCCATTTGTAGCAAAGTCGTTGATCCAAATTTGTTAGATTTGTTGGATAATGAAGCAACTCTTATTCTTTTTCAACTAGAAATGTATTTCCCACCCACATTTTTTGATATAATGGTTCATCTATTGGTTCATTTGGTGCATGAGATAAGAATGTGTGGGCCTGTTTATTTAAGATGGATGTATCCTTTTGAAAGATATATGAAAATTTTGAAAGGATATGTTAAAAATCCTTATCGACCAGAGGCCTCTATTGTTCAAAAATATGTATCAGAAGAGGTGATTGAGTTCTGTACTGATTATTTGAATGAGGTGGAGCATATTGGTCTCCCTCTATCTCAACATATGACAGTTGACAGAGAAGGTAGAGGGGTTCGAGGCTTAAAGGTAAAGTTCATTCCACGTGATGAAGTGATGCAAGCATATTTATACATTTTGAACAACACAAATGAGGTTCAACCATATATATCCTCACATATTGTTGAATTAAAGTTACGATATCAGAAAAGAAATGAAAAGTGGTTGATGATTGAGCATAAGAAGACATTTGTTTCATGGTTTAAAGAGAAAGTCACCCCAGATATATCTGTATCAGAAACATTGAAGTGGTTATCAGGGGGACCATCTTTTAATGTGATCACTTGGTCTAGTTTTGATATCAATGGCTACACATTTTACACAAAAAACCTGGATGACAAGAGTACCGTTCAGAATAGTGGTGTGATGGTATTCGCTGAAGTAGTGCATTTTTCGAGTGCCAAAGATAAAAACCCAATTTCTGCATCAACATCATATTTTGGAGTTATTGAAGACATATGGGAAATTGATTATATTAAATTTCGAGTCACTATTTTTAAGTGCAATTGGGTTGATAGTAATAGTGGCATGAAACATGTTGAATATGGGTTTAAACTGGTTGATTTGAAAAGATTTAATCACAATGAGGAACCATTTATCTTGGCGACACATGCAAAACAAGTATTTTATGTCATTGATCCGTTGAATGATCAGTGGTCAGTTGTTTTGCAAGGGAAAAGATATAATTTGGGTGATGATGATGATTCTGATGATTCTAGTGATTTACATGAGCCTTATTCATCTATTATGCAATTTTCAGATGATTACAATGAATATAAGACAGACATAGTGCATGCAGTACGTACCGATCATGATGAAGGGATGTGGGAAAACACTAAATTAGTCTCCTAATTTTTCTGGTAAATATTTATATTTTGTGTCTATTTTTAAAACTTACAAATGCATGCCTCTATTTTTACATATTTATTTTTCATTTCCTTGTTTCTAATTATTCATTTTTCTAATGATATGCAGGTACCCAAAATTTCATTACACTTTCTAGTAGCAATGTCAAATACAGATAGAGAGGAGCAGTTACCGAGGTATATCTATTTTGACATATTATTAAATATTCAGTAATATACATATTTAATGAAATAAAACTATTAATTTATAATAAAAAATTGCAGGACTACTGATGCGTCCTCGGCGGAGGAGACTTCTCCAGTTACTACTCAAAAATCAAGTTCTCTAGTTGGTAAACGTGGTATTACACGTTTACCAAAACTATCACTCGCTCGTGATGATAAAAAATCACACATCCGTTTTGATGATAATAATAATGCAGTTGGCCCAAATGCAGTTCAGTTTGTCAGTTATATAGCGATGCAGAGCCGTTGCAGGATTAGTATTTTATATCCTGATTGGAATTCAGTGGACAGGACGGCGAAGCAACAGCTTTGGGAGGCCGTGACGGTAAAATATCTTTATTTATTTATTTTATCTCATTTTTTTAATATTATATAGTTTAAATGACATATTTAATTTTTTCAATTATAGATGACATTCAATTTTGAGGAAACCAAAGAAATTAGGAAAAGACATCTCTATTTAGCGGCGGTTCGATGGAGAGATTTTAAAAACAAACTGACGAAAGATTATGTTTTTGGAAAGAGAAGGTTTGAAAGCCCATGTCTTAAGTATCCATATATAGATGAAGAAACATGGAAGCGATTTGTTGACAGTCGTTAGGAAGAGAAATTTCAGGTATTGTAATTGTTTTATATTTTAAAATTTATGATATATTTTCCTTATTACTTATGTGTTTATTTTTATGTAACAGGCCTCCAGAAGATCTCATCAGGAGATCCAGTTGAAAAACGTATACCCTCATACTTTATCACGTGGAGGATACTCATATTTGGAGCAGAAAATTATTGAAGAAAAATTTGAAGCATTAAGAGCTCGATCAAGTAGTGGTTCAGAAGAGGTCCAGTATGGTCCTCCATCTCCTCCCACTCGCCATGAGAAATGGAAACGAGCAAGAAGAAGAAAAAATGAACAATATCTTACAGATGAAGCTCATCAAGTGGCTGATAGAATTGTAAGTAAATATTAATTCTTTGTTAACAATTTTCCTTTTTTATAATTTATAAACACTAATATAAATTTTTTATTTTTCATTTCAGGATGAACTTCAGGAGAAAGAGACACAGGGCTCTTTTATCCCCGAGGGTAGGATGGATATCCTAGCCACTGCTTTGGGAAAGGCTGAACACCCCGGCCGTGTTAGAGGATATCAGGCGGGTGTTAGTATTCAGAAGGTTTTTGGTAAGAGTAAGAAACCAAGAGACCCGGAAATCGAATCCTTAAAAGAAGAGCTGCAGGATATGAAACGGTCTATGGGTGATCAAATTCAAGCAGCAGTACAGAAGGCTTTATTAGAACACTTGGCAAGACAGTCATAGTCTGCTCATCCTTCCGAGGTATATTATTTACTGTTAACAATTTTTCTTTTCTATAAATTATAAACACTGATATAACTTTTTCATTTTTCAACATTCTCAGCCTACTCACTCAGACTATCCTGCCTCATATGCTTACCCAACACCGTCTGGGCAGCCTTCCGAGGTATATTATTTAATTTCACCAATTTTTCTATTTTATAAATTATAAACACTGATATAACTTTTTCATTTTTCAACATTCTCAGCCAACTCACCCGGACTACCCTTCCCCATCTGCTTACCCTGCCCCGTCTGCGCAACCATTTGAGGTATATTATTTTATTTAATTTTTAATCAATTTTTCTATGTTATAAATTTTAAACACTAATATACCCTTTTCATTTTTCTGACTTCTCAGCCTGCTCACCCTGACTACGCTGCCCCACCTGCTAACTTTGAGCCTCCACCTCCTCCATCGGATCGAACCTTATATTGTGAGTTGTTTGCGGGAGATCCTCATGTACATATTGTTGCGTTAGGACAAGTGTATTTTTTGGGGGACTCGGTACATCATCAGCCTATGCAGATGGGTCAGGTTAGAGTATCAGTACTTGTTATTATAGATCCTACTGCTCTACTACCATTTCCTACTGCGGAGATCACCAGTGTTGGGGAATGTATGGGCCATTTTTTACTTTGGCCAACTGCACTTCTTCGTTATATTTCATATGAGGTATGAGTTTTTTTAAATAGTAAGTAGAAATGATTCCAAATTACTTATAATGTTTTCTGACATTTAACTTATATAGGAATATCTGAAAGCAAAAGAAACTGTACAAATGCAGCAAAATGTTCAGAAACAGTCGGCTGTAGATACTTCTAATATTTCTTCTGGGTTGAAAAGATTATCTCAGTGCTCTTCTTCCTTGAATTTTATCTATGAGTTTCGGATGACCTCCGATATATGTGGAAGAAATTATAAATTGAGAATATTGAAAGAAGATATCATGAATTTAGTTAATTTTGAAGAAATCGGGATGAATGTGGTGCAGTTGTTTTCCATGTAAGTAAATTGACGTTTGAATTGCTATTTCTTTAATAAAATATTGTTATTTCATTGACTAACTATATTTTATTTTTAAATTATGTATCTATACAGGATTCTTTTACAAAATGAAACTACAATCATTTACAGCTTTATAGATCCAGAGTACATTTCCTTGGAAGTCAAACATGTGAAAAATGATGAAAGAGTTCAATATATATCCGAGAGATTATCACAAACAGAGATTCAGTTCTGGTTTTTGCCATTTCTTGATAAGTAAGAATATCAACATAATTTTGAACTCATGATCATTATAATGTCATTAATTGTGAACTTTTTGTATTATAGGTGGCATTGGATGTTAGGTGTATTTTGCCCAAATGAATGCACCTTATATTGGTTTTTCTCTTTATTAGGAAAAGTGCATAAACCGTTTTCCAAATTATTAAACAGGTAAGTTGTATTTTTATTTTTAGAAGTTTTTTATGTTTAATTTTAATTGTTTACACAAGTTTTATTAGTTCTTATATAAAAAAATGCAGTTCATGGAAACATTTTACAAAGGAAAAGAAACCAACGAAAATCAAATATGTGGAAGTACAGGTAATTAGTTTTTATATTTTTGTTATATATTGGGTTTCATTATTAGTTAAATGTTTTATAACTGCAGTGTCATCGTCAAAATGGACATGTTGAATGTGGTTATTATATTCTACAATTTATGTACGAGATTATCACAACTAGGGAAACTACTGATTTTCATAAGGTTAGTTGTATTAATTTTTTTATATATTTTCATTCACTTTCTTCTATTTATTAATTTCATATCATTCAATATTATTGTAGGTATTAAATGATTCACAGTCATATTCTCAATCTGATATGATCCATATTCAATCTACTTTTGCGGACTATTTGTTAAGTCTGATTAAGATTTGAGGTATGTATATACTAATATTTATAAATAATAATATATATGGGTTTAAAAAACTAACTCTTATGATATATTAGGTGTTTGAACCTAATAATAATCAAATGAATGCTTCAACAATAACAAACAATGAGCATGTCATATATTTCAGGTACGTGTATTTTAATTCTGCTTTACTGAGTTTTCTCAAGTGCCTCTGCAAAAACTGTTTTATTGAATCTACTAATAATCAAATGAATCCTTAAACAATAACCAACAATAAGCATGTCGTATATTTCAGGTACGTGTATTTTAATTCAGAATTAGTTATTATATTTCTTTTCATTGTTATTTCTTAAAATCATTTGTCTGTACAGTGACAGATCTGGAGGGTGGTACTTGGATCATGAACATAGAGATTCGTATAGCGAAATAACATTCACAAACACTAAAAATTGTCTCCCTTGCATGCACATCAATATATTCTAGTCCTTTTTATTTTTTATGCAAATAAATATCGTAAAATGATTGCCGAGAAGCATATCACATAATACCTGAAACAGCGCTTAGTGGGTTTGCACAAAGATAAAATAGAAGGCGTCAATTTTTAAGGTATGTTTCTTTATGTCTCTTCAATCTGCATTTGATTTCAATTTTCTAACCTATTTTTTGCACTCAAACTTATTTCTCTGTTATTCCATAACTTAAACAAATAACAATAGTGAATGGGTAATGCACGTCTATACAGAGCAAATATAAAAACCTGAGGTTGGGGGTGGTGGGGATCCTATGGTGAAAAGATACCCCCAACATCTTCAGTGGGGGAGGTGAGGAAGAGGTTGCATCGGCTGAGTGTTCCTGGAATTTTGATCAGGAGTCATAACATTTCATTTTGGTAATTTACTTTGTGAAAAAATGAATGATTCAAATAAATTACACATTTTCATTTAATGTTTATTCATTGCACTAATATCTTGGATTGATTTTTTCATGCACATCTCCTTAGTTTCATTACTGTTTTGACAGGATTGGTGCTATCTATGGGAGGAAACTTACAATGATTGATATTGAGTATGGTTAGATTAAGAAAATGCACCATGTAGGTACGTGTATTTTAATTCTGCTTTACTTTGAGTTTTCTCAAGTACTTCTGTTAAAGCTGTTTAATTGTTTTTGTATACTTCGTTTTTTTTTTCAGGGTTCCGATTTTTTTGGAGGAGAAAATATATGTATTTTATTTAAAAAAAATTATTTATGGCATCGGTTATTTTAAAAACCGACGCCGAATATTTTAAAAAAAAAATTATTTACGGCGTCGGTTTTTTTAAAAACCGACGCCGAAAGTTTGCTATGGCGTCTGTTTTTTAAAAAACCGACGCCGAAAATCCTGTGTAAATTAGTTTTGGCATCGGTTTTTAGAAAAACCGACGTGGAAAACCAATATTTCGGCGTCTATTTTATATAAAACCGACGCCGAAAACCTAGTCGACTCTATTTTCCGTGTCGGTTTTTTAATGAACCGACGCGGAAAATAATGTCTAAATGTAGCTTCGGCGTCGGTTTTATAAAAAACCGACGCCGAAGCTCATAAGAGAATTATTTTTCGCGTCGGTTTCTATGAACCGATGCGAAAACTGTATTTTTAACGTCGCCTATAAAGACGTCGGTTTATAACCGACGTTAAAAATTAAAAAAAAACCGACGCTAAAATGTGTTTTTGCACTAGTGACAACTGAAAGTGCGGTAAGAGTACAATAAAGAGTCCAGCTCAACCCAACAAGAGGAAAGAAGGTAGACTCGTCCAAACACAAGGAGTTGGAAATGGTGAGAAGATGAACTTCCCATTGAGTCTTCGCTACCTATAGTAGGAGAGAAGACTCGTCCAACCATGAGAAGCTAGACACGGAAAGCACGTGGCATACCCCGCGCGTCTTCGCCTCCCCTGGAAGGAGAGTAACCAAACCCAAGAAGTGGGTACTTGAACAAGGTATATACCAGTCCATATGCTCAAACAAGAAGCCCAAACAAGATCGTAAGGGGATCTCCATCCCGTAGCTCAGCCCAAGAAAGAGTAGCCAACAGTCCCAGAAGTAACACCATCGATGCCCATCATCCCGCACGTCTGCCCCGAACTACAAGTCAAGGTCTCAATCACCACACCTCGACACTATTCGCTTTGGGCGGCACTGACTTGCCTTCACGGTTTTAGGTTGTGTCACAAGGATGCGTCTCGGTGGGGGAAAAGCTCCTCGTACTTGCGAGTTCTGGGGTAAAGTCAAACCACACCACGTTACTGCCCCACAGTCGAGAGGTCTCAAAGTTGACAGGCGACCCCCTGCCCAGCCCCGCTGGAGGGTCCCTGGAAGTCAATAGGTTCCCACTACAGGGAGACCCGGAAAGTCGACGGGTGCCACACTGCCCAGTCCTGTAACAGGGTAATCCACTGGAGGGTGACCCGGCTAAAGTCGGCGACGGGACCACTGCCCAGCCCAGCTGGAGGTAACCTGGCATCGGGAACCAATGCCCAGCCGAGCTGGAGGTAAGCCCGGCATCAGGGACCACTGCCCAGCCTAGCTGGAGGTAAGCCCGGCATCGGGGACCGCTGCCCAGCCCAGCTGGAGGTAAGCCCGGCATCAGGGACCACTGCCTAGCCCCGCTGGAGGTAAGCCCAGAACTGCTCTGTCCATCCCTGCTGGATGGTACTGCTCGGTGAACACCGCTATACTGGCCATCCCTGTTGGATGGTAACCCACTGACGAGCCCTGCTCGATACAACCTCAGCCCTGCTAGAAACAACCTCAGCCCTGCTGGAACAACCTCAGCCCTGCTAGAAACAACCTCAGCCCTGCTGGAACAACCTCAGCCCTACTGGAAACAACCTCATCCCTACTGGAACAACCTCCTGGGTAGAGGATCGGTGCCCGCGTAAAGTGTTGGTCACACCGAAACCACAAGCTCTACCAGGGAACACGGAGCAACGAGAGAAGCTCCCCAGGCCTCACAAGGCGATCACGCTCCAATCCGCTAAGTCACTGTCGAAGCGGACCGAGACATCTCATCCCAGAAAGTGGGGAAAACACCCATGCTGCACGGACACCCGTAGTCGCAGATGGTGTCACAGTTCGGTGGAAGGGCACAGTACTGAAACCCCTCACAGCCGAAGAAGCAGAGGAACCAAACCATCTCTGCTGGCCAAACCATCGAAAACAAGACCAGGGGGAGACCTCTCAACCCTACTGGTCAGACAAAAGATCACCAAGCAAGGGGAGACTCCACCCTACTAGTCAAACAAACAAGCACAGAGGGACCCTCTACATCACGAGAGGTCAAGTACGCAAAACATATCACGACACGCACATGGGGACCACACGACGTGTGGCCCCAAGTCAACCCCAACTGAGCGCACAAACATCCTCATGTACAAACAACCACACGCACCTCCAAGCGCTCCCGTATACTCCCAGAGTATACCTCATTCCAGCCCAAAGGCTATCGTGCACACGGCACCCAGCCTCAACGTGAAGGCGTGACGTAACAACCCCACCTCAAAGGCCCAGGCATGGCCAGCCACATCTCTTGAACCAATTATATCACTCTCCCAAGAGTGCCTGATCACACGCCAAGGGTCCGCTACAAACAAGGTAGGACAGACCGCCACCAGATCACCTCTCATGCTTCCACTTTTAATAAGATCGCCCAAGAGGCTTCGCACAGCCAAACGGATCACACTGTTGTAATCCTCGCAGAAAAACACACGATATCGGCTACTTACTCGCCTCAAAAAGATATCCGATAGGAAAGTCACCAACACCGCCTCACGCCCGAACGGTGTCCCGTGATCCCGAGCCTCGCCCCGAAAATAGTCGGGCGCATCGCACCATCGTGATCCCCTCAGGAAAACACGTCAAAAGCACTACTCACTTGAGTGCAACGGATATTCGGAGAAAAAGATACGTTCCGGTGCACCGCACATGAGAGGTGCCATGTGGGACCCGCATCCCAGTCCCGAAACTCAATGAACGGATCGCACCGTTGCGATCCTCTTGAAAAAGTACACGAAATAGACTATTCACTTGTCCAAAATGGTCGCCCGGTGATAAAGCTGGAAATCACCATCAACTCCCGAAACAGCCATTGTGGGGCCCGCACCATCATGTAGAATTACAGCGGGCAGACTACGCCAACGCGATGCCCTCTGAAAAACACCCAACATCGACTGCTCGCACGCCCCGAACGGACGTCCGAGAAAATAATCGCTACTAGCTGCATGCAGCTCAAAAGACGGGCTGTGGGGCCCACGCCTCAACTTCAGCCTCAATGCCTAAAACCACCCTGGAAATCTCCGCCTCGATGCCATGGTTCCAACGCCACTGACGGCACTCAAAACAAACGTAGGACGCATCTGCGCCGTCCAAAACAAGAACTCCCGGAAAACGTCAAATTTACTTAAAGACGTGTCGCGCATCAGAGGCCTAACATTTCGGGAATTAAAAATTCCCAAAACCATCTCAAAATGTATGTCTCGTCGATACGGTTCCACCGCCGTAGATGGCACTCAAAATGGACACCCGTAGCGGAAAATACAGGTGTCCGAACACCAAGTGGGCAAGACCCCTGGGGCTGGACCGGCCTGGACCGGCCGGTCCGCCCGGCCTGGGCCGGCCCGTGGCTTAGCCGCGCGGGCTGGACACGGACACGCGGTCCACGCGCAGACCGGCCACGAGGGCCAGTCACGGCCTCCACGTGAAGACCCGCGCGGCGCGGGTCTTTGTCGCCGAACAGGGGTCGCGCGCCGCGACCCCGCGGTCGCCGCTCCCTGGCGATCGCCGCCTCGCCGGGCGCTCTGCCAGACGCCCCCCGCCGATGCTCGATCTCCCTACTGCCGCACCTAGCGCCTCCACCGGACACCCGCGCCGACACCCGCGGACACCGCCTGAGGCTGCCCGCCGCACACCGTGACACCGCCTGAGGCCGCCCACCGCGCCAGGGCTCGCCGGACCACCGGAAAAACCTGCAACCTTCGACGGTCGACCCCGGCCTCCTCCGAGCTCAGATTTTGATTCCGAAAAATGCGTTGGAGAGATAAAAATATATTCTACGCATTCATGGTCTTTGATCGATGATTTGACAAGTAAAATTCTCTACAAAACGAGCTCAAAGTAGGTACGGGAATAGAAAATGCAAACGCAACATCCTACCTCGTGGGGCTTCGCCCGGAGCTTCACGGGCAATCCGCCGGAGCCGCGCCTTGCCAGAGAGGAGGAGGTGATGGAGGGGAACTTCCTCCTTCACTGTGGGGAGCTTCTGGCTCCAGGGGAGAAGAGGGGAGGAAGGGGATGAGTTGAGCATTTAAATAGAAAACGCTTAACCATCCGCTCGTCGGCCCGAACCCGAACCCTCAGCAGGGTCGAGGTTAAGCCTCCCCTAGAGTAAACACCACCTCCCGAGCACAACGGCGATCTCATAGTTTAAATCTGAGACCTCATTCAAAAGTTATTAAACTTAGCGCCCGAGGCCTCCAAATTACGAAAACGCCCCTGGAGCCATTTTTCACAAATGGCCCGCGCCCGCGAAACTTATACACCTCCTAGGGTAAACGGAATGCTCCGAACTCAACGGTACCCTCGGTTTTCCAATCCGATCCACCATTTACGAGATACTAGGGTTTCTCCATTAAAAGAATTAAATAAATTTATTTAATCCGTTTAACGTTCCAGAAGCGGGCGAGGGGTCCAAACATCCTGCGCCGAGAAGTTTTATGTCGTTCCTAGGGTAAACACCCCATTCCAGACCCATCCGTACACTCGGATATCTTTTCAGAAGCACTGTTGAGGAGTTATCTCATTTTTTTAGCGTTTCTAGTGTGAACGCACTGAAAATTTAATTTCGGCCACTCCGGGGCTCGGAATCGCACGCCGTCTGAAGGCGCTGCTCTGGAATATCATCAAGAATATTTCAAAGTCTTTCTCAGAAAAAACTGGGTTCTTACATCATTACCTCCTTCAAGATTTTCTCCGCCAAAAAGCAAAACTAGGGAGCAACACAGGGTACTAAGCCCACACCTGGCTTTACCATACCCAGAAGAACCCATGCACAGCTCTGCGTCACCGCACACAAACCAAAGGATTGATCTGTTCATGCTAGGTCGGCCCTTTCCAATGTCGTGCACCCACTCCAGACTTTGGGGTTACGGAAAGGCGGTAGGGTACCTCTCCATCCCTTTGCACGGTCTCAAACAGCTCGAAGGCCCTCGGGGGTAGCTCACCTCCCCGGTCAAACCTCTACGTCACACGTCGGGACTGGAATCACCGCTTGGGCCTGAGACAAGGCCCGGTGATTACATCCTTCAGAATATCCATATAGTGAAGCACCCAAGGATATCTTCTCACACAAGATTTCACAGTCGATGTCTCGTAACCAAGACTCTCTTACACGCTCGGAGAACGAATGAGTCAACACCATCGACTAAAGAGAAAAGGTCCTACACCTTTTACCTTACCAAAACAGGGTTACCCCCGACGCCTCGTGTCACCCTGGTAACACATCAAACAAGGAGCAGGGAGGAAAGGATTTCACACACAAAGTCTAACAATTCTACTACAAAAAGGTAGAAGAGCTGTAAAGAGTACCTCTTATCACCTCATGCTCTGCAGGATCGTAGACATCCAAAGCTCGCAGCTGTCCTCGGTCCAAACGATCAGCTCCCGGAGCCTGACGTGGACTGCCTAGTGGTGATGGGAAGACCACGTAACATCATCCCCCACCTCCAACTCTTCCCTCTCCTCTACTAGAACCACCTCTCTAGCCACTACTCCGATCACGGCGCTGCCTCTTCTGTGGTGGTGCGCCTGCTGCCTGCCCGAAGCTCTCAGCAACTCGGGTCGGGCAGTCTCATGCCAAGTGACCTCGCCTGTCAAAAGCATAGCACCGACTCTCTCTGGGCTGCACTGGTGCCCTCCGGCGCCACTATGGTGTACGACCACGCCCCTGAGTCCGATTGTCAGAAAGACACCTGTGTCGAGGTCCGGCTTTCCGACACCCACTAGCCGCGGCAGACGCCTCAGCTCCAACGTGCTTACTGCCACTACCAACTCCAGAACGTGACAGGAAGCCCTCTGTCACAAGCGCCTGCTCTAGCACCCCGGAATATGTGGAAATTCCCAAGGGTACTATGACAGCACGAATCTCTCGGCGGAGACCCTACTCAAACTTTCGTGCTCGAAGGTTGTCGTCATGGACCAAGTCCGGGTAAAAGCGTGAACGGTCTGCAAAACTAGCTGCGTACTCGGCCACCATCATCCCTCCCTGTTGAAACTGCAGGAGATCCTGAATCCGAACAGAGCGCAAGAAGGAGGGGAAAAACTCCTCACGAAACAACAACTAAAAGTCATCCCACGAAAGCGACAACTCGTCAAGAAGCTGAGTCACCAGACTCCACCAACACCAAGCTGCCCCACAAAAAAGGGTGGCTTCCAAAGCCACTCTCTGATCTGTTGGCGTCTGCACAAGCCTAAAAAGGCAAACCACTGTCTCGAGCCAAACCTCTACTGCCTGAGGGTCTGGCTCACCACTGAACCTCAGCGGTCTCTGCCGCTGGAACTCACGGAGCACGCTTAACCTGCTCTCAAGCTCAGCCTGCTCTGTTGAAACTGCCTGCTGCTCAATAGGTGGGGGTGCTGCTACCAGCCCACCCGGAGAAAGGGGCTCGCATGATGGGTCATGGACTGTGTCCTCGTAGCTCACAGGGTCGTCGTCACAAACCAAAGCTGGTATCCTGGCTAGCCGTCCTCCTGGAGACATCCTGAAAATTATCAAGGAGTACCGTGGTCAGATGTGCATATGTGTATATACCAATAACAACATCAATGGGGAGCTGACTCAAGAAGGAAAGTCAAAGACTCAATCCTATGTGATGCATAAACAAATTTTCCCTGCAACAAGTGTCTCAGCATGCCGAGTCGACAAGCGGGTTATCAAGGTCCTGGTGAATGGATACGTCGGCCGCCGCACCATCACTGGACTCCCTGTCCTGAGAGCCGCTCTCGAGACACGTTAACACTATTGCCCTATATCCCAACCAATTCCTCTTTTAGGGACGTCCGCACAATGTCCCAAGGAACGAACCAGCCTCTGATACCACTTTGTCACGACCCTACCCTACCCGGGCTCGAGCCGCAACTACCCCAAGCCCGCCTCCATAGGCCAGGGGCTGGCGACCAGCGCCGAAGGCACAACAACTCGGGGAGGCCTTTGCCTAAGCACCTGTACACACACACGCAGCACACCCAATGCAACAGTGCAGGGTAAAAGAAAAGACAAGAAAAGAAAAGGGAAACTGCTATATATAAACCACAGTGTGCATCGAACTCTAACAGTACAAGTAAAGCTGAAAGTACACTGAAAAGAAAAGGGGAAAAACACGCGCCCAACCAACAAGTGCCACAACCCGGCAATAGGTAAACAAAAAGAAATAGCTGACGGGTCTCCCACCTGGAACCCGACCACAACCATTGCACGTGGTCCAAGCTCCCAAGCTCTTACGCCCCACTGAAGTCACTCTCCACCTATCCGTCATCTGCAAGGGAACACCAAGTGCGGGCAAAGCCCAAGCAGGGGTGAGTACAAAAAATACTCAGTAGGATACCCCGAAGGCTCGTGGTAGCAACAAAGGAGGTACTAAAGGTTGAGCAGTAGAGCGAACAGAAAAGTAGAGGAGTAAAACAGAAAGTGCAGTAAGAGTATAGTAAAGAGTCTAGCTCAACCCAATAAGAGGAAACAAGGTAGACTCGTCCAAACACAAGAAGATGGAAACGGTGAGAAGATGAACTTCCCGTCGAGTCTTCGCTACCAATAGTAGGAGAGCAGACTCGTCCAACCATGAGAAGCTAGACATAGAAATCACGTGGCATACCCCACGCGTCTTCGCCTCCCCTGGAAGGAGAGTAACCAAACCCAAGAAGTGGGTACTAGAACAAGGTATATATCAGTCCATATGCTCAAATAAGAAGCCCAAACAAGATCATAAGGGGATATCGATCCTGTAGCTCAGCCCAAGAAAGAGTAGCCAACAGTCCCAAAAGTAACACCATCGATGCCCAGCATCCCGCACGTCTGCCCCGAACTACAAGACAAGGGCTCAATCACCACACCTCGACACTATCCGCTTTGGGCGGCACTGAATCGCCCACACAGTTTTAGGTCGCGTCACAAGGACATGTCTTTGTGGGGGAAAAGCTCCTCGTACTTGCGAGTTCTAGGGGAACATCAAACCACACCACATCACTGCCCCATAGTCGAGAGGTCTCAAAGTCGACAGGCGACCCCCTGCCCAGCCCCGCTGGAGGGTCCCTGGAAGTCAATGGGTTCCCACTACAGGGAGACCCGGAAAGTCGACGGGTGCCACACTGCCCAGTCCCGTAACAGGGTAATACACTAGAGGGCGACACGGCTAAAGTCGGCGATGGGACCACTGCCCAGCCCAGCTGGAGGTAACCCGGCATCGGGGACCACTGCCCAGCCCAGCTTGAGGTAAGCCTGGTATTGGGGACCACTACCCAGCCCAGTTGGAGGTAAGCCCGACATCGGGGACCACTACCCAGCCCAGCTAGAGGTAGGCCCGGCATCGGGGACCACTGCCCAGCCCCGCTGGAGGTAAGCCCGAAACTGCTCTGGCCATCCCTGCTGGATGGTACTGCTCGGGGAACACCGTTGTACTGGCCATCCCTACTGGATGGTAACCCACTGATGAGCCCTGCTCGATACAACCTCAGCCCTGCTGGAAACAACCTCAGCCCTGCTGGAACAACCTCAGCCCTGCTGGAAACAACCTCAGCCCTGATGGAACAACCTCAGCCCTGCTGGAAACAACCTCAGCCCTGCTGGAACAACCTCCTGGGTAGAGGATCAGTGCCCGCGTAAAGTGTTGGTCACACTGAAACCACAAGCTCTACCAGGGAACACGGAGCAACGAGAGAAACTCCCCAGGCCTCACAAGGCGATCACGCTCCAATCCGCTGAGTCACTGTCAAAGCGGACCGAGACATCTCATCCCAGAAAGTGGGGAAAACACCCATGCTGCACAGACACCCGTAGTCGCAGACGGTGTCGCAGTCCGGTGGAAGGGCACAGTACCGAAACCCCTCACAGCCGAAGAATTAGAAGAACCAAACCATCTCTGCCAGCCAAACCATTGAAAACAAGACCAGGGGGAGACCACTCAACCCTACTGGTTAGACAAAAGAGCACCAGGCTAGGGGATACTCCACCCTGCTGGTCAAACAAACGAGCGCAGAGGGACCCTCTACGTCGCGAGAGGTCAAGTACGCAAAACAGATCACGGAACGCACGTGGGGCCCACACTACGTGTGGCCCCAAGTCAACCCCAACTGAGCGCACAAACATCCTCAGGTACAAACAACCACACGCACCTCCAAGTTCTCCCGTATACTCCCAGAGTATACCTCATTCCAGCCCAAAGCCTATCGTGCACACGGCACCCAGCGTCAACGCGAAGGCGTGACGTAACAATCCCACCTCAAAGGCCCAGTCACGGCCAGCCACATCTCGTGAATTAATTATATCACTCTCCCAAGAGTGTGTGATCACACGCCAAGGGTCCGCTACAAACAAGGTAGGACGGACCGCCACCGGAGCACCTCTCATGCTTCCACTTTCAGATCGCACAAGAGGCTACGCACAGCCAAACGGATCGCACCGTTGTAATCCTCGTGGAAAAACACACGAGATCGACTACTTACTTGCCTCAAATGGATATCCGACGGGAAAGTCACCAACACCGCCTCACGCCCGAACGGAGTTCTGTGATTCCGAGCCTCAGCCCCGAAAACAGTCGGGCACATCGCACCATCGTGATACCCTCGGGAAAACACATCAAAAGCACTACTCACTTGAGTGCAACAGATATCCGGAGAAAAAGATGCATTCCGGCGCACCGCACACGAGTGGTGCCACGTGGGACCCGCATCCTGGTCCCGAAAATCAACGAATGGATTGCACCGTTTCGATCCTCTCAAAAAAGTACACGAAATGGACTATTCACTTGTCCAAAACAGTCACCCGGTGATAAAGCTGGAAATCACCGTCAACTCCTGAAACGACCCTCGTGGGGCCCGCACCATCGTGCGGAATTACAGCGGGTAGACTACGCCAACGCGATGCCCTCAGAAAAATACCCAACATCGACTGCTCGCACGCCCCGAACAGACGTCCGAGGAAAAAGTCGCTACTAGCTGCATGCAGCTCAAAAGATAGGACATGGGGCCCACACCTCAACTTCGGCCTCAATGCCTGAAACCACCTTTGAAAGCTCCGCCTTGATGTCAGGGTCCCAACGCCACTGACGGCGCTCCAAACGGACGTCGGACGCGTCCGCGCCGTCCAAAACAAAAACTCCCGGAAAACGTCAAATTTACTTAAAGACGCGTCGCGCCTCCGTGGCCTAACGTTTCGGGAATTAAAAATTCCCAAAACCTTCTCAAAATGTATGTCTCATTGATACGGTTCCACCTCCACATACGACACTTAAAACGGACACCCGTAGCGGAAAATACGGGTGTCTGAACACCGAGGGGGCAAGACCCCTGGGGCTGGACCGGCCTGGACCGGCCGGTCCGCCCGGCCTGGGCCGGCCCGTGGCTTAGCCACGCGGGCCAGCCACGGACACGCGGTCCACGCGTAGACCGGACATGAGGGCTGGTCGCGGCCGCTGTGTGAAGACCCGTGCGGTGCGGATCTTTGTCGCCGCACAGGGGTCGCGCGCCGCGACCCCGCGGTCGTCGCTCCCTGGCGACCGCTACCTTGCCGGGGGCTCCGCCAGACGCACCCCCCCCCCCCCCCCCCGCCGACGCTCGAGCTCCCCACTGCCGTGCCCAGCGCCTCCACCAGACACCCACGCCGACGCCCGCGGACACCGCCTGAGGCCACCCGCCGCACGCCGTGAAACCGCCTGAGGCCACCCGCCGCGCCAGGGCTCGCCAGACCTTCGGAAAAACCCGCAACCTTCGACGATCGACCCCGGCCTCCTTCGAGCTCGGATTTTGATTTGGAAAAATGAGTTGGAGAGATAAAAATATATACTACGCATTAATGGAATTTGATCAAAGTTTTGACAAGGAATCGACAGTACAAAATGAGCTCAAAGTAGGTACGGGAATAGAAAATGCAAACGCAACATCCTACCTCGTGGGGCTTCGCCCGGAGCTTCACGGGAGATCCGCCGGAGCCACGCCTTGCCGGAGAGGAGGAGGTAATGGAGGGGAACTTCCTCCTTCACTGTGGTGAGCTGCTGGCGCCAGGGGAGAAGAGGGGAGGAAGGGGATGAGTTAAGCGTTTAAATAGAATACGCTTAACCATCCGCCTGTCGGCCTGAACCCAAACCCTTAGCAGGGTCGAGGTTAAGCCTCCCCTAGGGTAAACACCACCTCCTGAGCACAACTAAGGTCTCAGAATTTTAATCCAAGACCCCCATTCAAAATTTATTAAACTTAGCGCCCGAGCCTGCCAAATTACAAAAACGCCCCTGGATCCATTTTTCACAAACGGCCCGCACCCGCGAAAATTATACCCCTCCTAGGGTAAACGGAATGCTCCGAACTCAACGGTGCCCTCAGTTTCCCAATCCGAGCCACCATTTACGAGATACTAGTGTTTCTCCATTAAACAAATTAAATAAATTTATTTAATCCGTTTAACGTTCCAGAAGCGGGCGAGGGGTCCAAACATCCTGCGCCGACAAGTTTTATGTTGTTCCTAGTGTAAAAACCCCATTCTGGACCCATCCGTACACTCGGATATCTAGTCAGAAGCACCGTTTAGGAGTTATCTCATTTATTTAGTGTTTCCAGTGTGAACGCACTGAAAATTTAATTCTGGCCACTCTGGGGCTCAGAATCGCACGTCATCTGAAGGCGCTGCTCTGGAATATCATCAAGAATATTCCAAAGTCTTTATCAGCAAAACCCGGGTTCTTACACACTATGTATCTCATGCGGATAATTATCAAGCCACACATAGTCTTGGGTTGGGAAATACTCTACTCAAGTCTGACCTATATGAGGATGTGGGAATTATCTCCATTGATAGTTGCAGTTGGGCTGAGGATTGGATATACAGGCATCACTACATATCTCATGAGGATGAGAATCAAGCCTCAAATAGTTATGAATGTTCCATGAATTTTAACATCACGTGGAGATGAAGGAGGTGATCCATTCTGAATTTATGGGAACATTGTGGTTGGGCCCAAGGGTGGAAGTTTGGGAATCACTATCTGACCATTGGTCGATTCATGGTAGAGGGATGAGTGATTGGACTCTATGTTGTACTCTTGGTAAAGCTTCTTAAACTCTATGGAACAGAATTTCATGTCATTGTCCATCAATATTTTTTATGGGAATTTGAACCTCATGATGATATGGGATTTCATGAAGTTGATGATATTCTTTTTCCCAACTTCCTTCAGGGGTATTGCCTCAGACCACTTGGAAAAGAATTCAGTAGCGGTACGGATGTAATTGAACTACTTAGTTGTGGCTGGGGGATATGTACCCACAATGTCCATCCCCCAAATAGAAAATGTCCAGGAATATTTAGCTATATGTAGAAATTATAAGGGTTGATGATGAAGTTTTCCTCAATATATAATGTGTTACATTTCCCGGTGAATTCCACATAGCCATGTATCATAGTTTTCTAGTAGTATCCCAACCTCTTGATTTTTTGGGAGAGTTGGGTTCCATATTGATGGGAACCTCAAGAGAATTCATGGACTTCCTCCATGATGGTGAGATCCTCTAGTTCTATTATGCACCTGAGGAGAATTCCATCGAATCCATGTTTGTAGAGTAATTTTTTATCATTTGGACCATCCAGCAAATTGAAGTTTGATGCCTAGTGTTGAATCTATTCCCTTCTTACACGATATGTTTGGAGAGTCTTATGTCAAAGATAACTGATTATAGGATCCATATAACTAGGGGTAGTCATTAGTTAATCACGCTCTGGGGTGTTGTTGACATGATTGATTTCTTCCATATCACAAACAATGATCGATGAAACCATTCTTCTATGTGTGATATGGATGGTTAATTCTTTATGATCAGGGTCGGTGAGGATAACAGTTACATTATCCAGTGCATCACCATGATAATTCTATAATCAGGGAACATGATTCAAGGTGGGATCAAAGGGGAATTCTTCCATCAGTACCCTAACATAGCCAATGAGGAGAGTTAGCTCTTCCTTTTTAATGGAATATTCACAATTGATCTGATTTATCACTAGTTATGAGTCCCCTTTGATATTCAAGTAGGCTATGTGTAGTTGTAGAACTAGTTCCAATCCAGTGATGAGGGCTTTGAACTTGGCCTCATTATTTGTGCAGCCTTCAGATGGTGAGAAATAGTAGGAAAAGATTTCTTTGTCTGGAGAGATAAACACAAATCTTAGACCAACCCAATTGAGTTTTGGGTTTTCCATTCTTATGCTGATAGGACTCTGAGAGGAACCATCAAATTACATCTCCCATGTCTGTGGAGTTTCATGAGAATATAATACCTCTTCATCTAGGAGCTCATTGTCTTCTAGTGTATTTTTGAAAGCAGGATGTGCTGTGAGGAAATCAACCAGGGATTTTTCTTTCAATGACTTCTGAGATATGAACTGAATGTCATATTGTTGAAAAATTACCACCCATCGAGCCAAGTGCATGGTCAACATGGGGTGGTCAAGTATGTACTTGAGAAGGTCAATATGAGAGACTAGATGGAATTTATGGTTCTTCAAGTAGTGCCTCGTCTTTTTCACTACAAGGATGAGGGAAAGATAGTTTTTTTCAATATCATAATATTGTGTATCAGTACCTAGCGTGGTATGGCTAAGGTAGTAGAGACTATTATCGCTTCCTGTATAATTTTTACGAATGGGGAGGGTTCTCAATGATAATTATATGGCATAAAAATATAAAATGAGTGTTCTCCCTTTCATCGGATTCATCATAACTAGTGGGTGCAGCAAGTATTTCTTGAGACTTTCTAAGGTTTTCTATAAATCATCATCCCATTGGTAGGTGACTCCCTTCTTCATTAGCCTGGTAAAGGGGGGAGCTTTTTTGGCCAGTTTATATATGAATCGTCTTATATAGGTGAGGTTCCCTTATATTCCCCTTATTTATTTTATATTTATATGGGTGACATTGCTAAAATTGAACTGGTCTTCTTATATTCCACTTCGATGTCATGGTGGTGTACCATAAAGCCGAGGAATTTTCCTGATGTTACCCCAAAAGTACACTTCAGGAGATTCATCTTTAGATTATGTTGTCTCAACTTGTTGAAGGTTATTCAGAGATCCATTAAGTGATAACATTTCTATCATAATTTAATGACTATTTTTTCAATATAACACTCGGCTATTCTTCCCAAGAATGGCTTAAATATGTGATTCATGGCACCCTGATATGTGGAACCAGAATTCTTTAATCTAAATAGCATGACCTGATAGTATAAGATCAATTGAGACGCTCTGAAGGCATTGGATTCTTCATCCTCAGGGTCCATATTGATCTGATTGTACCCTGAGTATCCATCCATAAAAATGGGATTGGAATCTAGAAGTTTCATTGATCAAGAGTTTTGTGATTAGAAATGGGAAGTAATCTTTTGGGAAATGTCGGTTAAGGTCTCTGAAGTCAAATCAGACCCTAATCTTCCCATTCTTCTTCTTTATTGGGATGATGTTGGAAATACACCTTGGGTATTTCACTTCTATTATGAAGTTAGATTTGATAAATTTGTCAACTTCCACCTCTATATTGGTGGCATGAAAGTATTTCATTCTCCTAGATGCCTTCTTAAAGCCTAGATGCTCATCGGGAAGTCCGAGATGGTGCATAGCCACATCTGGATTGAATTTAAGAATTTATGTATAATTATAGATGAACACATATAGGTGCTTCATCATAAATGAAATGTACATATCTTTCCCTTCAAGGGAAATGGAGGCACTAATAAGAGTAGGTCGTGGGTCTTTTTATATTCCCAGATTTATTAACCTGATCTCATCTATGGAGGTGGAGATACATTCCTCGAATGTTGTAGGGTCATTCCTAGGATCATCCTCATTCATTTCTGAGTATGTGGTGACATATTGAGCTGAAGATGGTGGTCTGGGAGCCTCTCCATTAGTATCAGGGTGAGGGAGGCTATTAGAATAAACATCTTCATCCCTTTTTGTCTGAGTCATTTTAGACAGATTTAGGAGCTAGTTGTTGTTTCTAAGGATAGAAGAGGCTTAGACCTATGGGATTAGATTTGATACTTAGACCATGTGGATGGGGATAACATAATCACCATCGATCATACTTCAAGGATTAATAGGAGCATTCTCTAATCCATTGGTATCTGAAACCTATATATCATCATCCACCATTGGTTTCTTACCCCCCTTCTTGTAGAAATCTTCTTCCGAATATGTGGATCTGAAAGTCTATAAGGGTGAATTATCTCCATGTAGTTTGTGGACCTCTCCATTGATGGGGTACTTTAGACATTGATGGAACATTGATGGTACAACCAAGTGTTTATGGAGTTAGGGCCTTCTGATTAGGAAATTATATACAGTGGCTTTTTGGATAACCATGGACTCGACCTTAGATGTGAGTTCCCAAAATTATTCCTCGAGCTTGATCCTCCCAAGGGACCTTTTCTCACACTTATCATATCCTTGAATGGCCATCATTGTAAGTGATAATTCCCCTTTGCTATACCCCAAACATTGAAGAGTCAAAATTGGGATGAGATTGATCTTATATCCATTATCAATCAACACCCTTTGAACATTGACATTATTGAATCTTCTTGAAATGTATAGGGGCTTGATATGCCCTTCAATGGCCTCCTCTTGATCATGATAAATGAATGAGATAGAAACTTGACATCCTAAGGACATGGTCTCCACTTGATAGACCTCAGTAGCCACAACTTCTATCTTTAATTCTTATGGGATCTAGAGGGATTAAACAAGTGACTCCCTGATTTATATTGAAAGATGAATCACATCAACTATTTAGAGCTTAGCTGGGACTGTAGATAACTATTTTAGAACCACATACTTTTGTGCCAGAGGTCAGTTCTTCCAAATATGGGGATGATCCTAGACATGTGTTTCTGGAGTTGGAGCATCTAAGGGGGTTGACCTAGTGCTTGCATGGAGTTTTAGGGAGTATCTTCTTCCAGGCGTGCAGGTCGCACTATCCTTACCTATTTCCTAGGTTGATTGGATTGAACCCCAGTTAAGTGGTCATGAAAGAAAATAAAATGCTAGAGACTATTTGAGGGATCTAGAGAACCTCATTACCTCTTTTGGGACTGCTGGAGCACTTTCCCAAGAATCTCGGTTGTATATATATCCTCTATGGGGATATAACTGGAATATTGAGTCTGACCACATCTTTGTTGTCCCTGTATCCTCATCTACAACGCATGTGTCCACCTATTCTCTGATTATACATGGGGAAACCATATTTGTGGGCATACCCATCATCGGAGAAGGGGTTTTTCAACTGTATTGTGTTGACAGAACCAAATATGAGATCCTCATCTGATGAGGATTCCATTTGGTGGGGTGGTTATTGTGTTGAAGATGTTGCAGGGAAGAAATCGGCAAGGGTTAGGGCTTGATTTGGAGTAGAATATGTTTCTTTCCCCTCTATCTCTTCCTGCTTCCAGTGATCACTCCCACTAGTGGGAATCACATTTGATACCTCCTTTTTTGGTGGTGGTCACTTCCCCCTCTTTTGTGATCTCCTAGACGGAACTTTCTTCCAACCATCCTATTCTTCTGACCGAGAAATGGTTATGAAAGACACTTGCTCTGGGGATTTTTCTAACATCACTTGTCAATAGTTGACCATGCCTTGAAAAATATCCTTGAAGATGAAAAATTCTGGATATTATGACCCAACCTTCTATGGAAAAGGAAGTAATCGAGATTGTCAGTGAGGTTGACTTCATCAGGCCTCCTGGGTTGCAGGAGTGTGAGTAGGTTGTTATCCATGGCTTCTAAGAAATAACTTGGGACTTTTTCATTTTGAAATAAGTATACTTTTTCATTCATTACTCAAATCCCTAGAGGCCCTAATTTCTCTATGATTCCAGCCGAGGGGGATTTTGTGGTGTCCACTGCTTGACATGAGGTTCTATGCAGTTTAGAGTTTTCTTAGGTGCATGGATAGGCACTATTATGGGATTGAGAGAGACACCTATGCCTTCTTATATTCTTGGATTCTTCCCCTATATTGTGGGAATGATTCGAGACTTGGATCAGGTTTGATGAATAGCCTCTTAAAGTCATTTCACTATTTCAGTGAACTCTAAGAATCATCCTGGATATTTCATGGGGATTACGGGTGTCTACAACTCATCCATGAGATTTTTAGTATAGAGTTCCAACAGTTTATCCTGCGATAGGGGAATGTTTAGAGAATAGGTTAAACCTTTCCACCTTTCTATGAAATCAAACACCCTCTTGTTCTCATGCTACTTTTAGTTCTTTAGGTCAGCGATTGGTGTCCTCATCAATGTTGAACTAAACTGATAAAGGAACTGATTATGAAGGTTTTCCCATCCTACGACAGATCCTTCTAGTAGACTATTGTACCAAACAAAGGCTATCCCTATTAAAGATTGAATGAAACACCTCATCTTGGTTTCCTCCTATTGATCTTGAGGGCCCATAATTGGACCACATCGGGTTACAAAGTGTGTGAAGTGTTTCTCAGGGTCAGATACATTGTAGAAGGTAGAGAAGTCAGGGTTTCCAAAGTTGGATGGAGGTAGAGTATCATCCACCCATTCAGAGTATGGCTTCCTTTTAGGTTGTATAGGTGTGAGTATCCCTTCTATGGATTACATTAGAGTGGTCAGGGATTCAATGGTGGTAAGTAACTCCATGGAAATTACTATATGAGCTGCCTCCCATCCACAGGGAGTAGGTGGGGGATGGTGATGTGGTCCCACTTTCATCGACCATTGATCCTTGATTTGTCCTATGACTGAATTATTACCCTATTGAGGGAGAGGTTGTCGCTGCAAAAGAGGGAAGTCCTGATCATTTTTGGCTTCCATATTTATGGTGACTAGTTGTCTAAATCTGGAGCCAATATGACTCTTAGATACCACTCTTGTTGATGGATCAACTATAGGAGTAAGAATATTCATCTATGGATAGTGAAGATATCCAAGAGGAATATTTCCCCTAAGTAATTCCTCATTGAGTTTCTAGATAGATCATATTTCACTCTCATATTGTCAAAATTGTCCCTCTATAGATGGAAACTGATATGTAGTTTCAACTTTTCCTTTTTATTTTCTAGTATTCCACCAAGGAGGTGGAAACTTGTTGTTCAGTGGTGCCAAATTTTACATCCTTCTTTGGTTCCAGGTGTGTGCAAACTCATTTGCTGCATCCAAATCAACCTCTTCTTAGGGTACATGTTCCATTTTTAGGTCTTTTGGGTTTTCATCTTGATCGACATCTGTCATGTTTATAGTGATGGTATTCATAGAGTCATATCGGGAAATAGTTGTTATGCCATTGATTTCTATGAAATATGTTGATTTTGCATAACCATTGTCAGGGTTGTTATTCAAAAGCTTGTCTTTGTTGGACCATTTTGGATTCCAACCCTGGTATGGGTCTGATTTTCTTTGTCATATGCTCCTCCCATATTAGCCGATGAATAGTGACTTCAAGGGAGTTTCTAGTCATGATTGTTGAGTGAGCCCCGACTAATAGAGGTCTGTCTTATTGTGAGAGGAATAGGTGGGATTCTGACTATTTATTTATTCATCCCAACCTAAAGAAGACTAATTCCCCTTATAGTGATGATGATGATGAAAATTTTTCTAGCCCTATGGGGTGGGGGTCATTTGGGGCCACCATTGGAACTGATTGATCTTGTTGTTGAGGATCCAATGGATCCAGTCGGGGAATTGATGATTCCTGAGATGGATGTGAAGATATAAATTCCCCCATCCTAGTGGGGTGGGGGTGATCTGAAATCATTTTTAATGTCTTTAGGGTCCTCTCGGGGAAAAATGAACCTAGTGGTGATGGTTGAGATATAAATGCACCTAGACCAGCAGGCTTGTGTTCAACTACGACTGCCAAGGGTATGTTCTAAATCCTTTCAAGGATTGAAAATACAAGGGTCGGAGATGGTATTAGATATTATCCCAGTCCAGGGGGCTGAATTCACTCTTGGATGGCTGTTATGGCAGATGCTACTACACTTTGGGTGATGTGGCACTGTTGTGCTCACGTGGGAGCTGGGTGTGATGGCAGCCAGAACCAGTGCATTACTAAGTAAATTGTCTTGGTTAGAAAGAACTAAATCCTGAAAGAACTATCATTTTAATAGTCTTGAATAAAATAGATACATTTATGTAACTCAAATTACATTGGAAAGGTAACAGAATACCACAAATAACAAAAACTAAAAACTGCTTCCATTGAATCTCAATAAGTGATATTCTATTCATAACCTGTTGGAGGTAAACAAATGAAACGGGTGAGCTCAAATAATCAGTAAGGGTTACAAATAGAGAAATCCTAAATCAATAATAATTGAATCAAAAACAACTTGGCACAGTCAATATGGCATGGGGAATTAATGAAAAACACACACCATTAATAAACTGAGAATGAAACTGCATCCATAGATTTTTTCATAGTGAAAACCTCATGGATAGTAATAATTGATAATGAATAAAGAAAATGATTATTAATTGGATGTCACGTATCTATAACATGATACCATAATACAGTTAAAATGGTTTATTTTTTGTGAGTAGAAACCCGTCTAATTTTTTGAAACAAACTCAAAGGGTTTGTCGCCAAACTGATTGTCTCATGAGACATGTCGATGCATCGAGGGGATAAATCAGGACCTACCCACGACTGCATGTCCAAATAATTATTCATACATAGATTTAATACAAGTAAAATATGACTTCTCAATATCCATATAGAGTAGAGAATATGGATTCATCAATACTCTAATAGTTAAAACAACATTTAAAATAAACACCGTATGGGAAAGGGTATACGGCTTAAGACAATAATCATATCCATGAAGCCGGAATATGGATATCTAATATAAAGGTAACTTCAAATGAAAATTTATCTCAAATGGGCAGTAGTTACACCACATAATAATTATTAGGTGCACAATACAAAGTCACAACAAAATGGAAATGAGACAATGTTCCTTACCACATTGTAGTTAATCGAATTATATGACCAAACGTTAATAACCATAAATTGAGTCATTATATACCATGAATATAAAGATAAAAATGATACTATACATCAATAAGAAGTACACATATACCACATGCAATAAATAAGTGGTGAATAATTGAAATCTCACAGAATTGAAAGTGAGATGAGAAACCCCTTACAAACATTTCAGCTTGGTAATGAATGTTCTTGTGAGGGATTAATGAGAAGTAAAGGGGTAAACCATCATTTATATATAATAAGGGTAGTATTTGGGAGGTGATAAAACATACCCCATCATTAGGAATCAAAAATAGAATAACACAACATAGGGAGAAATCATGAATAAAAGTGAGAAAGAGGATCTCTTACCTTATGCTCGAAGGTGTTCTTTATTGTTCTTAATGACCTGAATAATCAAATTTAGCTTCATTAATTAATATTTAAATAACCTCATCAACGTTTAATTTATATGGTATAACCATATTAGGTTCATTAATGTCATTTTTGATGCGTTTAAGAGATTCAATTTTATTGTTTTGGAATCATTTTCTTCCTTGGTTTTCATGATTCGTTTACTTGTATTCATGAAGGGAAGTTCATTTGAAATGTTGTTAAACATCCATAATTATTAATATATTTTATTAGTGTAATTAAAGATATATAAATGATCTTATAATGATTCTGGGTTATATACTTGAGTATGTATCATTAGTTAAAAGTTATTGATAAATGATTGGATTAACTTTTCCCATTTTGTGCATAATGAACTTGTTTTGTATTATTATTTTGTATTATGAGTGTGTAAGGATTACAAAAAAAAATAAGGTAAAACAAATATATTAATATTTGGTTCAACCATTAAAAAGGTTTCATGACCAGTCTTGAGGATATTAATGCAACTTGAAAGCTCGTCTTCCTTGAGTGTGATAAATCAACACATCTCAGACGGTGTTTTCATTTATAGTATAAAAGGAGGGGAAAAGAGAGATGATGATGAAATATTACAGTAGCATAATAAAATTCTAGTACATGTAAGATACTAGAATTATCAGGGAATTTGGATGAGGTGATGTGAGAAGATAGCAACAAAATAATAAAACTTGTAAAAGAATTTGAAAGAAAAGAGAAGAGAGGTTCACCTCTTGAGTACTCTTCCTTGAGAAAATCCTTAAGACCTTTTTTTTCCTTTGGTGAGACCATAAATCCTTGGACGTGGGGAGAGGATTTGGGAAAAGTATTTGGCACAATTTGGGCAAGGAATTAGGCTTGAGTGGGGTGGGAGGAAGTGGGGGTGAGGGGTGGTTTATATAGTGAAGGGGAGAGGGGGTCTTTCTATATTATATTCATTAATTTATTATTTCACCACAAGACAAGGAATAGTGAGTCTTCCATGACCATGAATAGTAATTTTTCATGTGAATATGAATAAATTGTGCTTACATCAGAAGAACATAAAACATGACTTTATAATTAGTGTTTTTAGCTTATTTTTGTAAATTATGGTATTTCACTATTCATCAAAATTCTAGTATTTCAGAAAAATACCAAAAATTCACCCTAACCATTTTTAAACATGTAGAATCCAAAAATGAATTCCATTTTTAAAAAATAATTTTCTAAATATAATTAATTAAATATTTAATTAAAATCGTTATTTAATCGAAAAATTTAAACATGTAAAATATTAATTTTCATTTTTAAGGTGCCTAAATTTATTTATACATTCATGGGTATGGATACCATTCATAAGAGTCATATTAAAATTCATTAGGGTATTTTACTATTAATAAGAGTAGGTTACCATTCATAAGGGTAGGTTACTATTCACTGAAAATTAATTTAATTCTATTAGACTCTAAATATCATCCTGAACACAACCGTGTATGTTAGATTTTCAAAATTCAAAACACACAATTGGAAAATTTAAGTTCAATGGCTAGGATATGATTATCTCCTAAATAACCAAGTTTTGTTTCAAAAAAAACTCAGTGCTTTATGAAATATAGGTTATGACTAGAATTTAATTAAGAGAAACAACCATAAAATATATGGGGAGTTACATAATTCCCTCCTTCATAAATTTCGTCCATGAAATTTTTCATTTATAAATCCCTTCAAAAAGATGTGGGTGGTTCTTTCTCATAACATCCTCAGGTTCCCACGTTGCTTCCTCTATATTATGGTTTCTCCAAAAAAACCTTTATTAGATGAGTTGTTCGATTTCTCAATACATGTTCCCTTATGTCAAGAATCCCAATAAGATCTTCACAGTATGATAAATCAGGTTTTAGTTCTATTTCATCATAGGTGAGTACATGCGTTGGGTCTGGCATATATTTCTTTAACAATGACATGTGGAATACATCATGAACATTGGAGAGACTTGGAGGCATTGCTAAATGGTAATCAACGGCTCTGATTCTTTCCAGAATTTCAAATTGTCTGATGTACCTTGGGCTCAGTTTCCCTTTATTACTGAACATTAAGAGACCCTTCCTTGGAGATACTTTCATAAAGACATGATATCCCACTTGTAATTCCAAGTCTTTTCCCCGGTTGTCAGCATAACTCTTCTTCGTACTTTGGGATGCTTTAATATGGGCTTGAATTGTCTTTACCTTTGTCGTGATCTCTTCAATAAGTTCTGGGCCTTTAAGTTTTCTCTCACCGACTTCATCCCAAGATGTTGGAGTTCGATATCTTTTTCCATATAATGCTTCATATTGAGCCATTTGAATATAAGAATAGAAACTATTATTGTAGGAAAATTCCACCAAAGGCAAATATTGATCCAACATACCGTGAAAGTCAAGAGAGCATGATCTCAGCATGTCTTCCAGAGTTTGAATAGTCTTTTCATACTGTCCGTCATTTTGGGGGTGGTAAGCAGTACTCATACGAAGCTCAGCCTACAAAGTCTTATGGAGTCTTCTCTAGAATTTTGATGTAAATTGGGGATCTCAATCAGACAAAATTGATATAGGTGCACCATAAAGTCTTAAAACATAATTAATATAAATTCATGACGGGTGCTCAGGTGGCAAATCCTCACCTATAGTAAGAAAATGTCTTGATTTTGTGAGATGATCAATAATTACCCATATTGCATCATTCTTTCTAGGTGTACTCAGTATTCCCGTAAAAAATCCATCATAATGTCATCCTGCTTCTACATGATAATAGGTAGAGGTTTCATCACCCCTCTAGGATGTTGTCTCTTTACCTTCACTTGTTAACAAACTAGACACCTTGACACCTAGTTAGCAATTTCTCGCTTCATATTATCCCACCAAAAATATTCCTTCAGATCTCTATACATATTTTTTCTACTTTGGTGTATAGATAAATTTGAGCTATGATCATCATCTAATAGTTCCATTTTTAGCTCAGTTACTAATGGAACACATAACCACTTCCAAAACATCATAACTCTTTCCTCATACATGAAGCCTTCCAATATCCCATCCTTAATATAATTAACTTTCTTGTGTAGATTTTCATTATTAGATTGAGAGATTTTTTATCTTCTCTAGTAAAGATGGTTTAGAAATCATTTGAAATAGGAAATATGTTTCCCCTTCCTTAACAATTCCCATATCCATATTTAGTATATCCATGAATATAAGATCCCTCTCAATCCTCATTTGAGTCAGAATTCCATGATCTTTCATACTTAATGCATCTTCAACTTTATTTGCCTTTCCTGGGTGGTAGTGAATTGAACAATCTTAATCTTTGAGTAACTCGATCCATCTCTTTTTCCTCAGGTTGGGTTCTTTTTGTGAGAAAATTTATTTCAGACTCTTGTGGTCCGTATAAATCTCACATCTTTCTCCGTAGAGATAATTTCTCCATATTTTCATATCAAATATTACAGATTCTAACTCAAGATCATCAGTTGGATAGTTTTTTTCATGAGTCTTCAAATTTCTTGATGCATAAGCAATAAATTTATCATTTTTCATAAGAACGCAACCTAGTTCATTCTTTGATGCATCACTGTATATCACAAATCCCTCATTTCCAGATGGAAGAGTCAAAATTAGAGCATTGACCAATCTTCATTTGAATTATTCCAATAATTTTGTACATTATTTCCTCATACAATCTTAACCCCTTTATGTGTGATCTTGGTTATCGGGTTAGCCCGTCGGGTGAAATTCTGAACGAAATGCCGATATTAACCTACTAAGCCAAAAAAACTGCGTACCTCAGTTTTGTTTGTTGGTGTGGGACATTCTTGGATTTAATTTGTATTCAAAAGATCTACTAATATTCCATCCTAAGAGACAATATGGTCAAGAAAAGAAATTGATTGAAGCCATAATTCACACTTGCTAAACTTCTCATATAATTCATTTCTTCTAAGAGTTTTAAGAACAATCTGCAAGTGATTATCATGGTCTTTATAGATTTTTTAGTATACCAGGATATCATCGATGAATACCACAACAAATTTATCAAGATATTCCTTGAAATCTCTATTCATTAAATCCTTAAAAATAGAGGGTTTATTAGTCAGTCCAAAAGGCATCACTGTAAACTTTTAATGCCCATACCTAGTTCAAAATGTTGTCTTAGGAATTTCTTCCATCCTCACACGCATCTGATGATATCAGGATTGAAGGACAATCTTCAAAAAGTACTGAGCTCCATGAATTTGGTCAAATAAATCATCAAGCCAAGGTATAGGATACATATTCTTTATTTTAATATCATTTATTTCCATGTAATCAATGCATATTCTCATGGACCCATCTTTCTTCTTGACAAAGAGGATAGGGGATCCCCATGGAGAAATGTTAGGTCGAATAAATCCTTTTTCACTCAATTACTCTAGTTTTTTCATGAGCTCTACTAATTCCAAAGTTTCCATTCTATAGGGATTCTTTGATATAGGTCTTGCACTAGGAATTAAATCTATAGAGAACTCAACTTCCTACTCTGGAGGATGTCCCGGTAAATCCTCTAGAAATACATCAATGTATTCTTCAACTACATGCACATCTTCAATTTGAATATTTATTTCCTCTCCCATAGATATTGGTTTATCTTCCTCTCCATGTATTCCATTCCATGGAGCAACTAGGGTTGAATCTAGATAATAATTAGGTGGCATTGTTTCTTCTCTAAAGATAAGGGATTCTACACCATTTTTAAAAATTGTAACTTCCTTCTTCTTACAACATATCTTTGTATAATAATTTGATATCCAATTCATACCAAGAATTATATCAAATTCAATCATTGTTGTAATGATAAGGTTAGAAACTAAATCACATTTATGTGTCACGAGGGGGACTAGTTAACATGACTTTATTACAATTATGCATCCCTTAGAAGTTTTGACTAATAAATTCTTTATTAAATCAAATTGGACATGTCTCGTTTTCTTGGAAAACTGGGAAGATATAAATGAATGTGATGATCTAGAATCAAATAAAGTATTGGCTATGTTTTAGGAAACAATTAAAGTACCTTCCACCAAATCATTAGGAACTTCAACCTCTGTAGTTGTAATCACATAAACTCTCCCTTTCTCTCATGGCCTTTTCTAAGGAAAGTTTCCTTGGTTCTTAGGATACTCATTTTCATAGTGTCCTAACTCTCTACAATTGTAGAATTGAATGTCATTGACTTGTTTCTTCCCCTTGAATTCATTAGATCAATGACCCTTTTCTCCACACTTATAGTAGACTCCCATGCCTTTCGAGAATTTCCTAAGATGATTCTTTCCACAGTTCTCGCATAATGGGAATTGCTTCATTCCTTTGTTCTTATTTGGAGCATCACCTTTTCCTTGGTTATCAGAGTACCTCTTCTTATCTAGGTTTACCTTGAACAAATTTGATCTAGAAAATTCTTTCTCTATTTTTATTGAACTTGATACAATTTCATCATATGATGAAAATGTTTGAGAATACAGTGCCCTTCAAACACTTGGATTAAGACATTAAAATAAATGATCAATCATGTCTTCCATGTCACGTACGTAATCTATGGCATACCTAACTAGCCTTTTGAAGGTTTCCTAATACTCTACAACATTTTCTTCTTCCCTTTCCCTTAAGCTAAGGAATTACCTCTTCATTTCGGTTCATTGCTCGTGGGGGAAATATTTTTTGAATAATATTTCCTTAAAATTCTTCCATTCTATATCTTCTATTTCTTCTTCCTCCTTGGTATTTTGGATCAAAGGCCACCACTGATCTGCATCACCCTTGAGACAATATACTTCCAACATTGCCTTTTCATTTTCATTGTATCTTAACGCCATGAATATCTTTTCAAGGGACTCGATCCACTGCTCAGCCACCATAGGATTAGTAGTCCCCCTAAAAGATGGGGGCTTATGTTGTATGAAACGATCCAACATAGGTGTATCATGGTTATTCAACACGAACTGAGTAAGTTTTCCCAATATGGTCATAATCCAATCTGCTTCGACATTGACTATGTTGAATTTCTCAGTGGGGAAATCCCTACATTGTCCAAAAGTATTGATTCCCCTTATTCCATTAGGTTCCATTTCTAAATAATGGCATACACTAGATTGGTTTATGAATATAAAATAGAAAATAACTTAACATAGATATAAATTCTATGCATAGGTAATCTCATAAACATGGTTTCTCTGAGGAAAAAATTACATTAAACTCCTTCATAATGGATTGTAAAGAAAATGTGAATTATCCTAAGAATATCCCCTGAGAGTTTCAATACCAAGAGTGCAGAAAGGCATGTTGTCGTATACTAGGATACCCTAGGTCAAGCCTGAAACTCCTTGTTTGATCTTTCACTCCTAGGTGCATTTGTGCGCGAGCCACCTATACCTGTCTGTATCTAGACAGGGATGTATTTTCTAGAAATATCTGCATAATCTATTCCTTACCAAAATAGAATGACATTCTTGTATGTTTTTTCTCAAATAACACATTAGGTCTTTGTTCCATAATCTACATTTTCTAATCTGGTTTCCATGTTTTCTACTAAACTTCCTCTGATACCAACTGTAACACCCCGAACCCTCTAGACTGGAGATGGTGCATTAATAAATACATTGTCATGGTTAGAAGGAATGAAATCTTGAAGTAACGATCAGTTTAGTAGTTTTTAATAAAGTAGATACATAGATCTAACTCAAATTACATTGAATAGGTAACAAAATACAACACAAAACAAAAACTAAAAATTGCTTCCATGGAATCTCAATAAGTGTTCTCCTCTTTATAACCTATTAGAGGTAAAATAATAAAATGGGTGATCACAAATGATCAGTAAGGGTTAAAAATAGCTAAATAATGAATCAATAATAACTCAATAATAAACAAGTTGGAACAGTCAATATGGTATGGGGAATAAATGAAAAACACACTCCATTAATAAACTGAGAATGAAACTACATCCATAGATTTTTTCATAGTGAAAACCTCATGGATAGTAATAATTGATAATGAATAAAGAGAATTATTATTAATTGGACATCATGTATCTATCACATGATACCATAATACCGTTAAAATGGTTTATTTTTGTGAGTAGAAACCCATATTATTTTTTGAAACAAAATCGAAGGGTTTATCGCTAAATTGATTGTCTCATGAGACATGTCAATGCATCGAGGTGATAAAGCAGGCCCTACCCACCACTGCATGTCCAAAGAATTATTTATACACAGATTTAATACAAGTAAAATATGACTTCTCAATATCCATATAGATTAGAGAATATAGATTCATCAATATTCTAATAGTTAAAACAGCATTCAAAATAAACACCATATGGGAAAGGGTATACGGCTTAACACAATAATCATATCCATGAAGCGATAATATGGATATCTAATAGAAATATAATTTAAAATGAAAATTTATCTCAAATGGGCAGTAGTTACACCACATAATAATTATTAGGTGCACAATACAAAGTCACAACAAAATGGAAATGAGACAATGTTCCTTACCACATTGTAGTTAATCGAATAATATGACCAAAAGTTAATAACCATAAATTAAATCATTAGATACCATGAATATAAAGATAAAAATGATATTATACATCAATATTAAGTATGCATATACCACATACATTAAATAAGTGGTGAACAATGGAAATCTCATGGAATTGAAAGTGAGATGAGAAACCCCTTACAAACATTTCGGCATGATAACGAGTGTTCTTGTAAGGGATTAACGAGAGGTAAAGGGGTAAACCATCATTTATATATCATAATGGAAGTATGTGGGAGGTGAGAAAACATACCCCATCATTAGGAATTAAAAATAGACTAACACAACATAGGTAGAATTCTTGAATAAAAGTGAGAAAGAGGATCCCTTACCTTATGCTCGACGGTGTTCTTTATTATTATTAATGACCTGAATAATCAAATTTAGCTTCATTAATTAATATTTAAATAACCTCATCAACATGTAATTTATATGTTATAACCATATTAGGTTCATTAATGTCCTTTTTGATGCGTTTAAGAGATTCAATTTTATTGTTTTGGAAGCATTTTCTTCCTTGGTTTTCATGATTCGTTTACTTGTATTCATGAAAGGAATTTCATTTGAAATGTGGTTAAATATAAATAATTATTAATATATATTATTAGTGGAATTAAATATATTTAAATGATCTTTTAATGATTCGGGGTTATATACTTGAGTATGTATCATTAGTTAAAAGTTATTGATAAATGCTTGGATTAACTTTTCCCATTTTGTGCATAATGAAATTGTTTTGTATTATTATTTTTTATTATGAGTGTGTAAGGATTAAAAAAAAATTAATAATGTAAAATACATATATTAAGATTTTTTTCTACCATTAAAAAGGTTTCATGACCAGTCTTTAGGATAGTAATGCAACTTGAAAGCTCGTCTTCCTTGAGTGTGATAAATGAACAAATCTCAGACGGTGTTGCATTTATAGTATAAAAGGAGGGGAAAAGAGAGATGATGAAGAAATATTAAATTAGAATAATAAAAATATATTACACGTAAGGTACTGGAATTATCATGGAATTTGGATGAGGTGATGTGAGAAGAGAGAAACAAAATAATAAAACTTGTAAAAGAATTTGAAGGAAAAGATAAGAGAGGTTCACCTCTTGAGTACTCTTCCTTGAGAAACTCCTTAAGACCACTGTTTTTTTCCTTTTGGTGAGACCAGAAAGACCTGTACGTGGGGAAAGGTCTTGGGAATAGTATTTGGCAGAATTTGGGAAAGACATGAGGCTTGAGTGGGGTGGGAGGAAGAGTGGGTGAGGGGTGGTTTATATAGTGGAGGGGAGAGGGGATTTCTCTATATTATATTCATTAATTTATTATTTCTCCAGAAGACAAGGAATAGTGAGTCTTCCATGACCATGAATAGTAATTTTTCATTTGAATCTGAATAAATTGTACTTACATCAACAGATTATCAAACATGACTCTATAATTAGTGTTTTTAGCTTATTTTTGTAAATTATGGTATTTCACTATTCATCAAAAATTCAAGTATTTCAGAAAAATACCAAAAATTCACCCTAACCATTTTTCAATGTGTATAATCCAAAAATGAAGTCCATTTTTCAAAAATAATTTTCTAAATATAGTTAATTAAATACTTAATTAAAATCATTATTTAATCGAAAAATTTAAACACGTAAAATATTCATCTTTATTTTTAAGGTTCCTAAATTTATTTATAAATTCATGGGTATGGATACCATTCATAAGAGTCATATTACAATTCATTAGGGTAAGTTAATATTCATAAGAGTAGGTTACCATTCATAAGGGTAGGTTACTATTCACTAAAAATTAATTTAATTCTATCAGACTCTAAATATCATCCTAAACACAACCGTATTTGTCAGATTTTCAAAATTCAAAACACACAAGTGGAAAATTTAAGTTCAATGGTTAGGATATGACTATCTCCTAAATAACCAAGTATTGTTTCAAAAAAACTCAGTGATTTATGAAATATAGGCTATGACTAGAATGTAATTAAGAGAAACATTCCATAAAATATATGGGGTGTTACATAATTCCCTCCATCAGAAATTTTTTTCATGAAATTTTTCATTTATAAATCCCTTCCAAAAGATGTGGGTGGTTCTTTCTCATAACATCCTTAGGTTCCCATGTTGCTTCCTCCATATTATGGTTTCTCCAAAAAAAACCTTTACTAGATGAGTTGTCTGATTTCTCAATACCTGCTCCCTTATGTCAAGAATCCCGATAGGATCTTCACAGTATGATAAATCAGGTTGTATTTCTATTTCTTCATAGGTGGGAACATGCATTGGGTCTGGTATATATTTATTTAACAATGACATGTGGAACACATCATGGACTTTGGAGAGACTTGGCGGCATTGCAAAATGGTAAGCAACATCTCTGATTCTTTCCATAATTTCAAACGGTCTGATGTACCTTGGGCTCAGTTTCTCTTTATTACTGAACCTTAAGACACAATTCCATGGAGATACTTTCATAAAGACATGATATCCCAATTTTAATTCCAAGTCTTTTCTATGGTTGTCAGCATAACTCTTCTTCCTAATTTGGGCTACTTTAATATGGGCTTGAATTGTCTTTACCTTTGTCATGGTCTCTTCAATACTTTCTGAGGCTTTAAGTTTTCTCTCACTGAATTCATCCCAACATGTTGCAGTTCGACATATTTTTCCATATAATGCTTCATATGGAGACATTTGAATACAAGAATAGAAACTATTATTGTAGAAAAATTCCACAAAAGGCAATTATTGATCCCACATACCTTGAAAGTCAAGAGAGCATGATCTCAGCATGTCTTCTAGAGTTTGAATAGTCCTTTCATACTATCTGTCGGTTTGGGGGTGGTAAGCAGTACTCATACGAAGCTCACCGTCCAAATCCTTATGGAGTCTTCTCTAGATTTTTCATGTAAATTGGGGATCTCGATCGGACACAATTGATATATGTGCACCATGAAGTCTTAAAAATTAATTAATAGAAATTCATGACAGGCACTCAAGTGGAAAATCCTCTCTTATAGCTAGGAAATGTGATGATTTTGTAAGATGATCAACAATTACCCATATTTCATCATTCCTTCAAGGTGTCCTTAGTAGTCCCATGAAAAAATCCATCGTAATTTCATCCCGATTATACATAGGAATAGGTAGAGGTTTCATCACCCCTCTAGGATGTTGTCTCTCTACCTTCACTAGTTGACAAACTAGACACCTTGAAACGTAGTTAGAAATTTCTCGCTTCATATTATCCCACCTAAAATATTCCTTCATATATATATACATATTTTTTCTACTTGGGTGTGTAGATAAATTTGAGCTATGATGATCATCTAATAGTTCCATTTTTAGCTCAGTTACTGATGGAACACATAACCTCTTCCCAAACTTCAAAACTCTTCCCTCATACACGAAGCCTTCCAATCTCCCATCCTTAATATCAATAACTTTATTGTGTAGATTTTATTTTTAGATTGAGAGCTTTTTTATCTTCTCTATTAAAGATGATTTACAAATCCTTTGAAAAAGGAAATATGTTTCCCCTTCCTTAACAATTCCCATATCCATATTTAGTAGATCCATGAATATAGGATCTCTCTCAATCCTCATTTGAGTCATAAGTCCATGATCTTTCGTACTTAATGCATCTTCCACCTTATTTGCCTTTCCCGGGTGGTAGTGTATTGAACAATATTACTATTTGAGTAACTCGAGCCATCTCCTTTTCCTCATGTTGAGTTCTTTTTGTGTGAAAATGTATTTCATACTCTTGTGATCCATATAAATCTAACATCTTTCTCCATAGAGATAATGTCTCCATATTTTTAGAGCAAAGATTACAGTTGATAACCCAAGATCGTGAGTTGGATAATTCTTCGCATGAGTCTTCAACTTTCTTAATGCATAAGCAATAAATTTATCATTTTTCATAAGAACGCATCCTAGTTCATTCTTTGATGCATCACTGTATATCACAAATCCCTCATTTCCAGATAGAAGAGTCAAAATTAGAGCATTGACCAGTCTTCATTTCAATTATTCAAATAATTTCGTACATTCTTTCGTCCATACAATCTTGACCCCTTTATGTGTGATCTTGGTTAACGGGTTAGTCAGTCGGGTGAAATTATTAATGAAATGTCGATATTAACCTACTATGCCAATAAATCTGTGTACCTCAGTTATGTTTGTTGGTGTGGGACATTCTTGGATTTACAATGTATTCAAAAGATCAACTAATATTCCATCCTAAGAGACAATATGGCCAAGAAAAGAAACTAATTGAATCCATAATTCACACTTGCTAAACTTCTCATATAATTCATTTCTTCTAAGAGTCTTAAGAATAATTCGCAAGTGATTATCATGGTCTTCATAGATTTTTGAGTATACCAGGATATCATAGATGAATACCAAAACAAATTTATCAATATATTCCTTGAAATATCTATTCATTAAATCCATAAAAATACAAGGGGCATTATTCTGTCCAAAAGGCATCACTGTAAACTTGTAATGCCCATACCTAGTTCAAAATTTTGTCCTAGTAATTTCTTCCTTCCTCACGCAGCTGATGATATCTGGTTCAAAGGTCAATCATCAAAAAGTATTGAACTCCATGAAGTTTATCAAATAAATAATCAAGCCAAGGTATAGGATACATATTCTTTATTTTAATAGCATTGATTTCCCTATAATCAATGCATAGCCTCATGGACCCTTCTTTCTTCTTGACAAAGAGGACAGGGGCTCCCCATGGAGAAATTCTAGGTCGAATAAATCTTTTTCACTCAATTACTCTAGTTTCTTTATGAGATCCACTAATTCCATAGTGGCCATTATATAGGGAGTCTTTGATATAGGTCTTGCACCAGGAATTAAATCTATAGAGAACTCAACTTCCTACTCTGGAGGATGTCTAGGTAAATCCTCTAGAAATACATCAATGTATTTTTGAACTATATGCTCATCTTCAATTTGAAGATTTCTTTCCTCTCTCATAGATATTGTTTTATCTTCCTATCCATGTATTCCATTTCATAGAGAAACTGGGGTTGGATCTAGATAAGAATTAGGTGGCTTCATTTCTTCTCTAAAGATAAGGGATTCTACACCATTTTTAAAAATTATAACTTCTTTCTTCTTACAATATATCTTCACATCATAATTTGATAGCCAATTCATACCGAGAATTATATAAAATTCAATCATTGGTATAATGATAAGGTTAGAAACTAAATCACATTTACGTGTCACGAGGGGGACTAGTTGACATGCCTTTATTGCAATTATGCATCCCTTAGGAGTTTTGACTAATAAATTCTTTATTAAATCAAATTCGACATGTCTGGTTTTCTTGAAAACTGGGAAGATATAAATAAATGTGATGATCTAGAATCAAATAAAGTGTTGTCTAAGTTTGTGGAAACAATTAAAGTACCTTCCACCACATCATTAATAACTTCAACCTCTGTATTTGTAATCACATAAACTCTCCCTTTCTCTCATGGCCTTTTCTGAGGAAAGTTTCCTTGGTGCTTAGGACACTCATTTTCATAGTGTCCTAACTCTCTACAATTGTAGCATTTAATTTTATTGACTTGTTTCTTCCCCTTTCATTCATTAGATCGATGACCCTTTTATCTACACTTATAGTAGACTCCCATAACTTTCGAGAATTTCCCGAGATGATTCTTTCCACAGTTCTCGCATAATGGGAATTACTCCATTCCTTTGTTCTTATTTGGAGCATCACCTTTTCCTGGGTTATCAGAGTACCGCTTCTTATCTTGGTTTACCTTGAACAAATTTGATCTAGAAAATTCCTTCTCTATTTTTATTGAACTTGAAACAATTTCATCATATTATGAAAATGTTTGAGAATCCAGTTCCCTTCAAAGACTTCGCTTAAGACATTCAAAGAAATGATCAATCTTGTCTTCCATGTCACGTACGTAATCTATGGCATACCTAACTAGCCTTTTGAAGGCTTCCTAATACTCTACAACACTGTCTTCTTCCATTTACCTTAAGCTAAGGAATTACATCTTCATTTCAGTTCGTTGCTCGAGGGGGAAATATTTTTCAAATAATATTTCCTTAAAATTATTCCATTCCATATCTTCTATTTCTTCTTCCCCCTTGGTATTTTGGATCAAAGACCACCACTGATCTGCATCACCCTTGAGACAATATACTTCCAGCACTTCCTTTTCATTTTCATTGTATCTTAACGCCATGAATATCTTTTCAAGGGACTCGATCCACTGCTCATCCACCATCAGATTAGTAGTCCCACTAAAATATTGGGGCTTCTATTGAATGAAACAATCCAACATAGGTGTATCATGGTTATTCATCACGACTTGAGTAGTTTGTCCCAATATGGTCATAATCTGATCTTCTTTGACATTGACTATGTTGAATTTCTCAGTGGGGAAATCCCTACATTGTCCACAAGAATTGATTCCCCTTATTCCATTAGGTGTCATTTCTAAAGAATGGAATACACTAGATTGCTTTATGAATATAAAATATAAAATAACTTAACATAGATTTAAATTCTATGCATAGGTAATCTCATACACATGGTTTCTATGAGAAAAAATTACATTAAACTCCTTCATAATGGATTGTAAAGAAAATGTGAATCATCCTAAGCATATCCCCTAAGAGTGTCAATACCAAGAGTGCAAAAAGGTCTGTTGTCGTATACTAGGATACCCTAGGTCAAGCCTGAAACTCCTTGTTGGAGTTTTCACTCTTAGGTACATTTGTGCACGAGCCACCTCTACCTGTCTGTATCCAGACAGGAATTTATTTGATATAAATATCCACATAATATATTCCTTAAAAAATACCATGAAATTATTATATGTTTGTTCTCAAATAATACATTAGATCTTTGTTCCCTAATCTACATTTTTGAATCTGGTTTCCAAGTTTGCTTATAAACTTCCTCTGATACCAACTGTAACACCCCGACCCCTCTAGATCGGAGCTGGTGCATTAATAATTAAATTGGAATGGTTAGAAGGAATTAAATCTTGAAGTAATGATAAGTTTAGTAGTCTTGAAGAAAGTAGATACATAGATCTAACTCAAATTACATTGGAAAGGTAACAAAATACAACACATAACAAAAACTAAAAACTGCTTCCATAGAATCTCAATAAGTGTTCTCCTCTTCATAACCTATTAGAGGTAAACTAATGAAAGGGGTGATCTCAAATGATCAGTAAGGGTTAAAAATATTGAAATATTGAATCAATAAAAACTCAATCATAAACAACATGGCACAGTCAGTATGGCATGGTGAATAAATGAAAAACACACACCATTAATAAACTGAGAATGAAACTGCATCTGTAGATTTTGTCATAGTGAAAACCTCATGGATAATAATAATTGATAATGAATAAATAGAATGATTATTAATTTTATGTCATGTTTCTAGCACATGATACCATAATACTATTAAAACAGTTTAGTTTTGTGGGTTGAAACCCATCTGATTTTTGGAAACAAACTCGATTGGTTTATCGCCAAACTGATTGTCTCATGAGACCTGTCGATGCATCAAGGGGATATAGTGGTCCCTACCCATCACTTCATCTCAAAATAATTATTTATACATATATTGAATACAATTACAACATTCCCTCTCAATATCCATATAGAGTAGAGAATACGGATTCGTCAATATTCTAATAGTTAAAACAACATTCCAAATAAATACCATAAGTGAAAGGGTATACAGCTTAGGAAAAAAATCATATCCATGAAACCAGAATATGGATATATAATAGAAATGTAATTTAAAATAAAAATTTATCTCAAATGGTAATTATTTACACCAAATAAGAATTATTAGGTGCACAATACAAAGTAAGTCACAACGAAATAGAAATGAGACAATATTTCGTACCACATTGTAGTCAATCGAATCATATGACCAAAAGTAAATAACCATCAATTGAATAATTATATACCATGAATATAAATAGAATCATTATATTATATATCAATAGTCAGTACACATACACCACATACATGAAATATGCAGTGAACAATAGAAATCTCACGGAATTGAAAGTGAGATGAGAAACCCCTTACAAACAATACGGCATGGTAACGAGTATTCTTGTGAGGGATTAATGAGAGGTAAAGGGGTATACCATAATTTATATATCATAAGGGAAGTATAGGGGAGGTTTGAAAACATACCTATTCATTAGGAATTAAAAATAGAAGAACACGACATAAGGAGAATTCTTGAATAAAAGTGAGGGAGAGGATCCATTACCTTATGCTCGAAGGTGTTCTTGATTGTTCTTAACAACATGAATAATAAAATTTAGCTCCATTAATTAATATTTAAAGAACCTCATAAACATTTAATTTATATTGTATAACCTTATTATGTTCGTTAATGGCCTTTTTTATGGGTTTAATAGATTCAATTTTATTGTTTTGGATCATTTTCTTCCTTGGTTTTCGTGATTCGTTTACTTGTATTAATGAAGGGAAGTTCATTTGAAATGTGGTTAAACATCCAGAATTGTTAATATATATTATTATTGGCATTAAATAGATATAAATGATCTTATAATGATTTTGGGTTATATACTTGAGGATGAATCGTTAGTTAAGAGTTATTGATAAATGCTTGGATTAACTTTTCCCATTTTGTGCATAATGAACTTATTTTGTATTATTATTTTGTATTATGAGTGTGTAAGGATTTAAGAACATTGAATAAGGTAAAATAAATATATTAATATATGTTTCAACCATTAAAAGGTTTCATGACTAGTCTTGAGGATAGTAATGCAAATTGATAACTCGTCTTCCTTGAGTGTGATAAATTAACACATCTCAGACGGTGCTTGCATCTATAGTATAAAAGGAGAGGAAAAAGAGATATTATGATGAAATATTAAATTAGAATAATGAAAATATAGTACATTTAAGGTACTGGAATTATCATGGAATTTGGATGAGGTGAGGTGAGTAGAGAGAAACAAAATAATAAAACTTGTAAAAGAATTTGAAAGAAAAGAGAAGAGAGGTTCACCTCTTGAGTCCTCCTCCTCGAGAAGCTCCTTAAGACCTTTTTTTTTGTCTTTTGGGGAGACCATAAGGCCTTGGACGTGGGGAGAGATCTTGGAAAGAGTATTTTGCATAATTTAGGCAAGTCTTGAAGCTTGAGTGGTGTGGAAGGAAGAGGGGGTGAGGGTGGTTTATATAGTGAAGGGGAGAGGGGATTTCTCTATATTATATTCATTAATTTATCATTTCTTCACAAGACAAGGAATAGTGAGTCTTCCATGACCAATAATATTAATTTTATCATGTGAATATGAATCAATTGGGCTTATATTAGCAGAACATCATACATGACCCTATAATTAGTGTTTTTAGCTTATTTTGTAAATTATGGTATTTCACTATTCATCAAAAATTCAAGTATTTCTGAAAAATACCAAAAATTAACCATAATCATTTTTTGACATTTATAATCCAAAAATGAAGTCCATTTTTCAAAAATAATTTTCTAAATATTATTAATTAAATATTTAATTAAAAACATTATTTAATCAAAAAATATAAACACTTAAAATATTCATCTTCATTTTTAAGGTGCCTAAATTTATTTATACATTCATGGGTATGGATACAATTCATAGGATTCATATTACTAGTCATAAGGGTAAGTTACTATTCATAAGGGTATGTTACTATTCATAAGAGTAGGTTACTATTCACTGAAAATTAAGCTAATCCTATCAGACTCTAAATATCATCCTGAACACAACTGTGTATATCAGATTTTCAAAATTTAAAATTTAAAAGTTGAAAATTTAAGTTCAATGGCTAGGCTATGACTATCTCCTAAATAACTAAGTGTTGTTTCAAAGAAACTCAGTGCTTTATGAAATATAGGCTTTGACTAGAATTTAATTAAGAGAAACATTCCATAAAATGTTTTGGGTGCTCCAACATTGTTTCAATTGTGAAATATTTTAGATGATTAATGGTGGTTAATGTGGAACTGAAGAATAAAGTTTTGAAATCATTTCACCAATCATATTGGGTAATTCATACTAGGTCTTTAAACAATTATCATGATTTAATATGCCAATTATGGTGGTCAGGGATGAAAAATAACATTGTGGAATTTATTTTCTAAAGTTTGAATTATCAATGGGTGAAAGAAGAGAATTGATGACTAATGAGGTTTTTTATCCATTAACCATTCTAAAATAGAAATGGGAATATTATTTCATGGATTTTGTGATTTGGCCATCGAGATAACCATAGAATCATAATTTTTTATGGGTAATAATGGATTAACTTATAAAATTGATACATTTATTTCTCATTCAAAAAACATTTGTAGTTTATGAATTTTATAAGCTTTATGTGAAGGAATTTATTAGACTTTATGGATTTACAAAGTCTGTTATCTTGGATAGGGATCAAATGATTATGTCTAGTTTTTGGAAGGGTGTAGAGACCTGATTTTTTCATGGTAAGGCATTAAAATATTTCCATATATATTTATAGAGATAGGTGCTGAAACGATATGCGATTATGAGGACCGATGTTCCCAGAACTAATTTTATAAAAATATTAAATATTTTTCATATTTCACATGAATGATACCTTAAATAAAACAAGATATCTCTTAAATAGTAGCTCATATCATAAATCTAAGACCATGGTTGAGTCTGGAACACATTTTTTACCCTAGGCACGACATATAATGGGTCTGTGTGGGACATTCAGACCCCTAACTCATTGGTGGTCTATTTAATGAGTTAATTAATTATTAAATTAATTAATTAGTTGTTTTAAGTGAAATTGATAACTCTATAAGATTATTTCTAGGCATATTTCTCCAAGGATAGCCACATAACCCTAGGATAAATCTCGATCTCTTCCCCTCTCCTCCTTTGGCAGATCACATCGGACAACAATAAAACTCCATATTAGAGAAGATCAGGATGCATTGAACACAATGAATACTCTCAAATCATTGGAAGGTGTGTTTTTCATCAAAGATCTATCCAAAATTGATGTAGGACTCATCATTTTGTGTTTTTATACCCTTTTATTAAATAGTTGACTGGATCGATTTTCATTCTTTGATTTGCGCCCTTTTATAGCCTCTTCATGTGACTGAGTACTGAAATTCATTTAATTTATTGGTTTCTAATCCCTAGATCATTATTCCTGTTCTTTGGCCAAGAATTCTTGGCCAATTATCATTTGAACCTTTTTTATGGTTCTTTTCTCTCCCATTTCTATGCATTCTTTCTAGTTTTTTCTTTTATGAGATTAAAATATTAATGTACAGAATAAAGTAGATACCTATATTTTTTATTGTAAGGCTTTAAAATATTTCTAAATATATTTACAGGGCTAGGCGCTGAGATAATATTCAATTCTAAGGCCTGGTGTGCCTAGAACTAATTTTATAAAAAATTTAAATATATTTTATATTTCACATTCATAATACCTCAAAGAAAAATAGGTAACTCTTAAATGGTAGCTTGTATCATAAATCTGAGACCAAGGTTGAGTTTGAAATGTAGTTTTTACCTTAGGTGTGATGTAAAATGTGTTATCGCGAGATGTTCGTACCCATTTATCATTCACGGTTCATTTAATGAGTTAATTAATTATTAAATTAATTAATTAGTTGCTTTAGTCACAACATATAAGTCTATAAGAGTATCTCCAAGAATATTTCTATATGTTTAGCCGCATAATCCCTTGGATAAATCTAGATCTCCTCCTCCCTCTGTTGGTGGATCATGTTGAATGACGATGAAACTCTACATCAGTGCAGATCAAGATGCAGCAAATGTAATAACTCCTATAAAATCATTGATGGGAACATTATTCATCAAATATCAATCCATAATCAAGGTATTGATCTTAATTTGATGTTTTTACACCCTTTTATTAAATATTTGAGTTGATTGATTGTCATTTTTCGATCTGTGCCCTTTTCGTAGCCTTTGCATGTACCTGAGTTCTGATATTCATTTAATTTTTTGGTTTCTAATACCATGATCACTATTCTTAGTCATTGGAAAATAAATATTGGCTAACTATTGTTTAAAACTTTGTTGTGGTGGTTTTCTCCCCCGTTGTTATGCATTCTTTGCTGATTGGACCTCGCGGTCCTGATTCGACCTTTTCTATTGGTACTAAGCTCGATCTGGCCCCTGAAACAACAAGAGATCAGTGAATAAAGCATGGATCAACAAACTGAGCATAGATTTAGGATCTTATAGAGGTTTGGATGATAGTTTTAGTGTTTTAAGATCAATAAATTGAATGTATAATTGTTATAAGTGTGCGGAATGAACAAAGAAACCTCGAATGATGAATGGAGTCAACTTCCAGTGAATAGAAACAAAGTTTCATGATTTTCATCTAGATCCACCAATTTTGGACTAAGATACGGCCAAAATAAAAGTTTTATTGAGAATATTTTCACTCAGTAATGGGATTTGTAAATCTGAAAAAAAAACATGACTACACGCTATGTACAAGGATGAACACATGGTGTGTATCCCCCCTTAGTAGCGGCGACGGCTAGGGTTTTAGAAAGATTAATGATGACATGGAATGTAAGATCTCTCACATTCAATGTACCCCCTTCCAATTGGGGAAACCCATGTGATGTTTCACATGGTTAAGAATCCTTGTCAAAGTACACATCCAGGTATCTGATTGTATACTAGAGTACACAGACAAGGGGTCTGGTATATGGACATTGTTGGGCAAAAATCCCTCAAGGTATCATTGAAGTGTTTTTGAGATGATTGTGTTTGTTTAAAAAGTGGACATCTGTGTTGTGATTGTTGACAAAGAAAACCATGTCATACAAATTTGTTGACAAAGGATATTTCTTGGTGGAATGTCGAGTTCAAGAGTTGTGGTCAACGATCCATGTTTGATTCAAGAATGTTGACAAAGGAATGGATGATCTGGAGGCGGTACAAAAAGAACAGATACAAGGTGGCACCGTTTTCCAGTGTTTGCCAAATTTTTGGGCCTAGAAATCAACAAATAGAGAAAAGTGGTTTTGGAAAAAGAGACTTGCACACCGTGTACTTTAATGAGAGGAAACTTCCACTCCTAGTTTTTTTCAAGATCAGAACATGGAAAAATGGAAAAGGGATAAAGGTCGCGCAAGTGTTGGGTTGGTCGCACAAGTGACCTACACACCATCAATTGAATTGTGTGCTGGTACCTAGGAGGATTGGAAACTTGCGCACCATATGTTTTTCAAGATCATAACTTCAAAATATGTCAAAGTAAAGAGGGTCTTGCAAGTTTGGAAGTGGGTCGCGCAAGTGACTTGCAGGGGAAGAGACCTGCACGTCGAGACTTGCACGTTAAGAGGAGACTTGTGCGCCATTGCGTAGGTTAACCAAATGCCTATAAATACTGGACCACCCCTCCTCATTTTAAACAGATTTCAACACTTTGAAAAATCATATCTCCCATCATGTAGGTGTGGTGGTAGCGCAAGTGATGGTGGGGCGCACAAGTAGGACTTGTGCGCCAATTTTTAAGAAGTGCGGTTGTTGTTAGTTGCGCACCAATATTGGTTTGGGCGTAAAAGGAGTTCTTGTCGCCCAAGTTTGGAGGAGCAGAGGATTGTGTCGTGCAGGTAGTTGAGGTGGACCTGCACGCCAGTTGTGACTTGCACACTGGCTAAGAGAAGGGCGCCAAGTGTGGTTGATTTCCAATAGTGATTCAGGGATGCTTGGAAGTAAGAAGATTGCCCGATACCTTTGGTACAAAGTGAAATTTATCTACGTGTGAAAGTTGGACTTCAACAGAGCATCCACATACAATAGAGGATGTATTCATTAGTGATAATGAAGATACCTACAAGTCTATAAACTTTGAGTGGAACCTTTCCGGAGCAATGAGAAAAGGAAGTGGAAGAAGGTGATCCTCTCCACCGGCAGTGAGCTAGAGAGAGAGAAATAGGCAGTGACCCGTGGGAAAGCAATGAGCTGACCCTAAACCTTGTAATGGCAGTGATCCTGGGACAGAGTGACTATTCTCGAACCCTTGTATCCATATCTAGTGAAGAATAGTGGAATTTGGTACGACCGGAAACTTCTCCGCGTATGCTCCTTGGACGTAGCCTAGTGAGGGTGAACCAAGAAAAAATCTATGTGTCTACCTGCTTACTTCCCTACATTGCATTTAAAGCATCATCATCAAATAAAGAAAGAAATAAGTGATCAAAATAAACACACAAGTGTAAACAAAGTGGCCCTTGCAATAAAGAGGTCAAGATCCCGTGGGGTAGAAAGAATTTTGAAAAAGAATATCCATACCCTGATTCACCCCCCTCTCAGGGTATATAGGCCCCTATTGGTCCTAACAATTGGTATTAAAGGGAAGGTTTCTTTTATCAGATTTGTTTTCTATAAATTGGTTCAATTGATTTCTCGAGTTAAATATCCAATCTGCTCTTATCATATTGTTCCATGGCAAAGGGAAGAACATCAAAGAAGAAGCACAAGACTGGTGGTATTACCCACTGTGGAAGTGTGAATGGAAAGAGTGTGATTCAGTTAAAGGAATCATGTAGTGAACAAAAGAATTGTTTGGATGAATCATACTATGAAAATAATTACTCATTCAATTATGCTAAAGGAATGAGTGAAGAACCTGATTTTTCAAGTGATGTTGGAACCATTGATGATGAAGAAACACCAAGAATTCGAAAAGTGGAAGTTGTCCACAAGGCAAAGAAATTGGATCAGAAATTGGATGAAGAGATGAAAACTAAAGATATTTAGATCCAAGAACTGGAAACTGAGATCAACAAGCTAAGAGGTTTGAATAAAAGTCTTGTTGATGTAGCTACTGATCTGAAGGAGAAAAATGAATCTCAAGATGAAGAATTGAGAAATAGATCTTCAAAGGTGGAAAAATCAAAATCTGGTGACAAGGGGAAGAATATGAACTCAGATGAGATTCAGAATTTGAAATCTAAAAATGATTATCTTGCTACACGGTTATATGAACTAGTTCAGAAGAATCAAAGGCTAAAACAAGAGAATGCATGTTGTTCTGATTCTATTGAAGAAGAAAAATTTAAAGTGAAAGAGAAAAGTGACATGGTGGAAAAGCTCACACGGGAACTAGAAGATGAGTTGAGTAGAGGGAAGAATCTCATAAAAGAACTCAATACCCAACATGAATAAATAAATAATAAGATTTAATAATTGGAGGAATTAATAGAGAAATCAAAGAAAGAAATGGAGATATCAAAGGAAAAAAGGAAAACCTAAGTTGAAGGATGCACTGCACTTACTATTCGATTGTCCTTCGGAAGGTGATGATAAAATGAAAAGTAAGTATGAGATTTCTGAGGAGAAACAACAAAATATTTTCTCATATCAAAGACAATATAGTTTGGGAAAATCTAGTATTGTATTTGATGAATCCCCTCCTGTGCATGATAGAATGAAAGCCGTGAACAGTTCCAGGAGTGGAGAGAAACCTGTAGGTGCTGGAGATAGGCCTAAGAGGACAGTTACAAAAAGAAGTGATGACATGTTCTATTTTTGTGGGATTCATGGTCACACATCAAGATTTTGTTTAGAGGCTCTGGAATACATTTTAGGATATGAAAACAGAAACATTACTAAATATGAGAATAAGAAGAAGCATCATGAGAAATCAGAGAGAAGAGTCTCTCAAGGGAAAACATTCATTAGATGTAATTATTGTGGAAGAAAGGGACACACAATGAGTATGAGTCAGGAAGCTCATGAAATCAATTTCAGAGGAAGAACACAAGATATTTCAACATCTTGACAGAGAAATGATGAAATGAGGTATGCATTTGATGGAAAATGTTTTATATGTTCAGATTATGGGCATTTGGCAAGAAATTGCAGCAAGAAGAATGCAATAAAGGAAAAGGAACTTGAAAGGAGATTCTCAACTCCAGTGATGCATAATGAGAAATTATACACTAGGAGATAATGTGGTAAGGAGAAGAATAGGCTTAGAGCCTCAGGGGAATTACATGGAGCTGAACGAAAGGTGTATCAGTCACCTCCTCTGTCATACTCATAATAGCTCTCAAGGAGAAAATGTGAACAAACCCGGAACATTAAGGGGATATCTACTCCAGGTGTGATAAAGAATAATGAACGTTCAATGGAGGACTAAGCACTAGTGAAAAAGAGTGTGGTGACTCAGACATCTGATAAAAGAAAGATGAACAAATAATGTATTCAAAAATTCACATGTCGTGTTCCACAGCGAAAAGTGGAGGAAGGTGCAAGATCCTTACAATGGTGGAAGAAGCAAGGGAAGATGGAAAGAAAAGATATTTCTGCTCAGAGAAGGAATCAAGGGAAATGGAATTTTGGTGGAACATCAAAGACAGAAATGTGTACTAGTGGGTTTAAACCCCAAATGGTGAGAAAGGTCAGGCCTGCATAATATTCATTTCAGAAAAAGAGTCGGCATGTGTGTAATGAATGCTTAGTCATATGGCCAGAGCAGTTGAATTTGGCTAGGTAGCTAGAAGAAGAAAGGATAGAGTGTGATCCTCTGCAAGAAAGAATCAAAGGGCTTACCAATCAGGATCAACCACAATCCTCTTCTTGAATATTCTAGAAGTACCCCTCTCCCTATGTATAAAAATGCAATTAACTGATGATTCATGTGTTTCAGGTCTTAGGGAGATACGATCCAAGGGGAAGTGGCATCTAAATATGCAAAGTGGAAAATTTGATATGATTCAAAGTATTTATTGGCTAAAATCAGGTACCAAAGTTGAAGGAGAAAGGGTGCAACATAGAATAATATAAAGTTATTGTGTTATTAACTTTATCTCTTGTTTCCTGCACCGAGTTCCAACTCAATAAGCTTAGAGATTTTATTAATGGCTCAATTCCAAGTGGAAGATGAGAATAGATGATGTAGAAGAATAAGAATGTTTATGGGTCTAAAAGTTGGGCCTAATCCTGGGAAGTGCTTCATAACATTGGGAGAGAACTCAATATCATAATCAGATGAAATATCTATCAAAGAAATAATTGGATGACCCAGCTCAGGTGTTGTCTATCAAGAGAAGACACATTACTGAAGAAGCAGCAAAAATCATGCATCTCATGCTTATCTATTTTGTTCTAATAATGTGGTATCAGCTAACTGCTTTCAGGATACCAAGAATCTACGAGAGAAAATCAAAGGTGTGTCAACAGAAATCTAAGAGAATATGTTCAAAGAAATGGCGTCATTGAACAATGACATAGTGAAAAGTTTTCTGTTAAAAGTGAGGAAGTGGTAAGAGACTTATGGAGAGCAGATGTTGCTAAAGATGATTTAGAAAAGGATACTAATGGTGATTATGAGGAAGTAAAATCCTTATTTTCACAAAATCCAAAGAGTCGAGCTGAAATTGATAGGCAGAATATCATCAGTGACTAGTCAGCTCCAGTTCAGACAAGGAAAATGAAATCACTACAGCAGGAATCTTTTTTATCTCAGGTTGAGCTGAAATGATTTTCTGATATAGCTGAAGATGAAAATTGGGCTCAGGACATGAATAAAGAGCTAGATCAGATTGAGAAGAATCAGACATGGGAGATTGTTTCGAGGCCAGCAGATAAGAACATCATCGGGACTAAATGGGTCTTTCACAACAAGATGAATGAATATGGCACAGTTATTCGAAACAAAGAATGACTGGTGTGCAAAGGATACTCCCAAATAGAGGGTATTGACATTGATGAGACATTTGTACTAGTTTCTAGGCTGGAGACAATCAGATTATTTTTAGCCATAGCAGTGCAAAGAAAGTTCAAAGTGTTCCATATGGATGTAAAATATGCATTCTTGAATGGAGTTATAGAAGAGGAGGTATATATTGAGCATCCATATGGTTTTCTCATTCATGAGGATGAGAACAAATTTTGCAGGCTGAAGAAAGCGTTGTATGGGCTGAAACAAGCACCAAGAGCATGGTACTCAAGGCTTGATCAGTACTTGAAGAAGCTTGGTTTCCAGTGTGGGGGAGTTGATTACAATCTCTAATTCAACAACAATAGTAATCAAAGGATTATTTTGTTGGTTTATGTCGATAACATAATATTTGGAGAATCAGATTAAGCTCAGGGTAGAGAGTTTTCCGAATTCATGAAAAATGAGTTTGAAATGTCAATGATTGCAGAGATAACATTTTTCTTTGGTCTACTGGTGAAAAAAGTAAGGAATGGAACATTAATTTCTCAATCCAAATATGTCAAGGAGGTTTTGGAAAGATTTGGAATGGAAAATTTCAAGGAGATGAAGACTCTGGTTGGTACTCGGATGAAACTGTCTAAAGATGAGGATGGCAAGGCAGTTAATATCACAGAATACAGGCAAATTATTGGAAGTTTATTGTACTTAACTGCAACAAGTCCTGATATTGTTTTCACCACATGCCAAGCAGTAAGATATCAGAGTAATCCCAAGGAAATCCACATGCTTGCAGCAAAAAGAATACTTCGGTATTTCAAGGGAACGGTGGACTTTGGCTTGACATATAATGACAAATCTCAGACAGAGTTATTGGGATATACTGATGCAGACTGGGCCAGTTCAGCGGTTGACAGAAAATCAACATCAAGAGGTGCATTATATCTTGGTGGATTGTGTATTTCCTGGGTAAGAAAGAAGCAAGATTGCATTTCATTGAGAACCGTAGAGGCTGAGTATATTGCGGCCACTCAAGCATGCACACAATTATTGTGGATAAAGCAGCATATTGAAGACATTGGAGTTGAAGTGAAGTCTCTGATCAGAATCCAGTGTGATAAATCAAGTGTTATCAATATGAGTAAAAATCTCGTCCATCATTCATGTACAAATCACATTGAGATAAAGTATCATTTTATCAAGGATAAGGTTGAGTAGGGAATCGTGAAGTTGGAGTATGTGCCTACAAAGATACAGGTTGTAGACATTCTGACAAAGGCCTTACCCAAGGAAGATTTTGAGAGGCATCGACTAGCTATGGGAGTTTAGTCGGCTCCCCACACTTAAAATAGTGTGGATGTGGAACCTCCCCCTCCCCCCGAGGTATGTTTTTTGTTTCCCTAATGTGTAGATATGTTTTCTACTCTGTTACAGACTACAAAGGAGTTCTCTTTGGCTTCGTTGACAAAGGGGGAGAAAATAGTGATTGTTCAAGGGGGAGACAGTGTTGAAATTTGATAAATCATGAATGATTTGGAGAGAAGCTGACAAGTGGAGTAGCAAGATAGGGGGAGAGCTATGAGAAAGGGGAAGTGTTTTAAATCTGACGATGCTAGAAGTGATCAATCAAATAACATATATCATGACAGCTGAGGGTTGTGATAAAATCAAAAGAGTGGTGTTAGAATGTGGTAAGAATATTTCCAACAAATTGGTATCAGTTTGGTGTCAACAGTGGGTGTCAGAGATGGAGTGATTCATTGATGAACTTTTCATTTACTCTTGTTTCTCATGCCAACCATTGCTCATGTGGGCTTGGAGTATGTGTTGAGCGAATACTTGATCGCTATTAGAATCGCAATAGGCGAATGGTGGCTGAATAATTAATGATGTATCTTTTTATGGAAGAGTTGTCAATAAACCCAAAGTGGGAGATTGTTGGGAAAAATTCCCTCAAGGTATCATTGAAGCATTTTTGAGGTGATTTTGTTTATTGAAAAAGTGGACATCTGTGTTGTGATTGTTGAAAAAACAAACCATGTCATACAAATTTGTTGACAAAGGAGATTTCTTGGTGGCCTGTCGAGTTCAAGAGATGTGGTCAATGATCCATGTTTGATTCAAGAACATCAACAAAGGAATGGATGATCTGGAGGCAGTACAAAAAGAACAAATACAAGGTGGCACTGTTTTCCAGTGTTTGCCAAATTTTTGGGCCTGAAAATCGACAAATGGAGAAAAGTGGTTTTTCAAAGAGACTTGCGCACCATGTACTTGAATGAGAGGAAACTTGTGCGCCTAGTGTTTTTCAACATTGGAACATGGAAAAATGGAAAAGGGATAAGGGTTGCGCAAGTGCTGGGTTGGTTGCGCAAGTGACCTGCGTGTCGTGAATTGACTTGCACGCCTGTACCTAGGAGGATTGGAAACTTGTGCACCATATGTTTTTCAAGATCAAAACTTCAAAATATGGCAAAGGAAAGAGGGTCCCACAATTTTGGAAGTGGGTCGCGCAAGTGACTTGCAGGGGAAGAGAACTTCACGCCGAGACTTGCACGCCGAGAGGATACTTGCGCATCATCGCGTAGGTTGACCAAATGCCTATAAATACTAAACCATCCCTCCTCATTTTCAAAGGATTTTAACACATTGAAAAATTAGGGCTCCCTTCGTGTGGGTGTGGTGGTCGTGCAAGTGATGGTGGGTTGCGCAAGTAGGACTTGCGCGCCAGTTTTGAAGAAGCGCGGTTGTTGTTAGTTGCGCGCCAATATTGGTTTGGTCATAAAAGGAGTTGTGTCGCGCAAGTTTGGAGGAGTAGAGGCTTGTGTCACGCAGGTAGTTGAGGTGGACCTATGCGCCAGTTGTGACTTGTGCACTGAGACTTGAACACCGGCCAAGAGCAGGGCGCCAAGTATGTTTGATTTCCAGTAGTGATTTAGGGATTCTTGGAAGTATGAAGATTTCCCGATACCTTCGGCGCAAAGTGAAATTCATCTAGGGGTGAAAGTTGGACTTCAACAGAGCATCCACATACAACAGAAGATGTATTCATTAGTGATGATGAAGAGACCTACAAGTCTATAAACTGTGAGTGGATCCTTTCCGGATCAGTGAGAAAAGGAAGAGGAAGAAGGTGATCCTCTCCATCGGCAGTGATCCAGAGAGAAATAAATAGGGAGTGACCCTTGGGAAATCAGTGAGCTGACCCTAAACCTTGTAAAGGAAGTGAGCCTGGGACAGAGTGACTATTCCCTAACCCTTGTATCCACATCTAGTGAATAATAGTGTAATTTGGTATGACCGGCAACATGTCAGCATATGCTCCTTGGATGTAGCCCAGTGAGGGTGAACCAAGTAAAAATCCTTGTGTCTACCTGCTTACTTCCTTACATTGCATTTAAAGCATCATCATCAGATAAAGAAAGAAATAATTGATCACAATAAAGTGCAAACAAAGTGACCCTTTCAATAAAGAGGTCAATATCCAGTGGGGTAGGACAAATTTTGAAAAAGAATGTCCATACCCTGATTCACCCCCCCCCCCTTCTCAGAGTATATAGGCCCCTATTGGTCCTAACAGACACAGCAAGCAACACATGGCCCATTCCCAAACTATCTTGGACACACTGTGTAGTCCACCTACATGGTTTGTACTCATACATGGTTAGGATCTATGTTCTAGATAGGGACATGGCCAGGCAGTGAAGTAGGACCACACACTGTGTGGGTCCCCTCACATGTCGTGTACCCCTAGTTTTTTTAGTAAACATCAAACATCTGTATCTCCTTCATTTAACCTTGGATTTTGGCCTACTAGTAGCCTATCCTAATTGTTTTTTCATGTAAAATTTGATGGAACCATCAGTTTTAGTTTTGGTGATGTGATGTGAAATTTTCTAAGCATGTCACCTGATAAGGCCACACCTGACGATGGCAGTTATCACACATCCCAAGTACCTTCGAGTGGTACCCTACAGTAGAGATGGGAATTGGGTCCTCGACATATTTTGAGTGGTACCCTCTAGAAAATTTAGGTAGTGGGTTCTCGATGCCATCGGAGTTGTACCTCCTATTATGCCAGAATGTGGGTCCTTGATTTCTGAGTGGTACCCTCTAGTAGAGTTGGGCGGTGGGTACTCAATGTCTTCCAAGTGGTACCCTCCAACAGAGCTGGTAAGTGGTCCCCCGTTGTCTTTTGATTGGTACCCTCTAGTTGAGTTGGGAAATGGGTCTTAGACACCACCAGAGTTGAATCCCCCTACAGTACTAGGGAGTCAGTCCTCTATTTTGAGTTTTTACCCCCTCTACTTTGTGTCTTATTTATGAGGTATGGATGTACTTATACGATTACTTCTAGTAAGATGCATGAGATGTTGTGAATTGTGATGGACTTATAGAAATATTGGTTAATCTTCTTCTTAGGTTGATCTATGAGATGGAGATCCCCTTACTCTCTCATTTGGTATTCTTTTACAAAGAATATATATATATATCCTTCTTCCATATCCAAACCTTGGATTTGGTTTCTCTCTTTCTAGGAGATGAGAATACATGTGGGGTATTCCATGTGATTTTTGTGTTTGGATTCTTTTGGTTAGATGAGTTTACTCTCCTACTATATGTGGAGAAGACTTGATGGGAAGTTAATCTACTCACCATGTTTATCCCCTTGTGTTTTGATGAGCTTACTTTAACTCTTTTTTGGGTTGATATGTACTCTTTTAATTGTACCTTGTTCTATCTACTATCTTTCCATTCATATTGTATCTCTTATTTCCCCCCCTTTAGCTTTTGGGGTGTCTTACTGGATATTTCTATACTCACACCTACATGAGCTTTACCTGCATGTGTCGTGTCTTTTGCAGACAATGGATAGGTTGACCAAGACTATATATGAACTTAGGGATACTAGTTTCCTAGACCACATAACATGGTCATAGCTAGGGATTCAAGATCTGGTCTCTTTTAGCTATTTACTCTTTTCAATTTTTCTGTCAGGTTGGGATATATTCCTAGTTGGGCATGTATTTTCCCCCTTTACTTTTCAGTTTACAATAACATACTTTTTTAATGTTTAGAGGTTTATTCAAGATTGGTTTACTTTATAGTATTGTTGCATCATTTACTCATTCCCTATACACTTTTTCATCAAGTTAATTTGGTGTGTGCATAAATTTTTTTAGGAAAATGCCTCCCTAAGTTAGTTATGTATTTGGTTCTTGTGTCCACCCTCTGGCCTATGGATGTGGGCTTGGGTTGGTTGCAACTTGAGCTCCATCTTGGTTTGGGTTAAGAAAAATGGTCTCAGGAATTCTATTAGGATGCATTTGAGGATGAGTACAACTTAGGACCATTAAATTGGTGCCTTTTTTTAGGTCCATAGAGGTTTTAGGGGGTGTGTACATCGATTTATTTGTACTTAAACACTATCATCCCAAATCCACCATCTTATTCAGAATCTGTGTATATGGGAGTTGCTTCTATATAGGATTCTTTGATGAAGTCAGCAAGTGAGGAAGTTCCTTTTATTAGCATGCCTCATGGAAGACCAATACAAGATATCCTGGCTCCACATGGGGGTTGGGTGAATTCACCGAATAATCCAATTTCCTGAAGGATAGCTCTGACTCTAAATCTAGGAAATTGTTTTGAAAGTATAGAAGTTTTGGATTCGGTTCATGGTCAATGGGAATGGAATATGGTGGCATCAATGGATTCATCTCGAGTTGATTTTTTCATCCAAGACCCTCCTCTGAAGGGGTAAATACTGGAGGTCAAGGCCTCTATGAGGAAGAATCCCATGATGATAGCTTCAGTCAACTCTTAGTGGACATTATAGAGGGAATTTATAGTAGAGGTCTTCATATCCCAAGGAGGAAAAGGGGGATGAAGGGAACCCAAGAGTAAGGGATTTGTATTGTTATTAAGGGGAAGAAATATAAAGGGTGTAAGAACTATTATTACTTACCTAAACCTATGGAAATAAGGTCAAACAAAATGGGTGGGTACAACAAGGATCCTTGATGCAAAGACAATGTGTAGGACCAGTTTCATAATAATATATTTAAGCTTAAAGGTGAAAATAAAATGGCATAATGTGGTGTTACCAGGGAAAAGGTGTACATTGGTGATAAGATGGAAGTTACCCTTTAGGAATCAGGCTATAATGATAAGAGAATGGTAGGAAGGGCAGACACTAAAAAAGGAAAATGGTTAGAACTCAATCTCTACCCAAAGGAAGAATTACTACAAGGATATTTCTAGATAAATAATACATAAAATGAGGTGAACGTAATTTATGAGAGATTGATTTGAGTTTATCTTAATGGGAACCAAATGGATTTGATTGACAAACAGGACCTCATTTCTGCATGAGGACTCAATAAAATGAACATTACCTTGGAGGAATATATCCAGACTCGAGATAATATGGCCAATAATTTTAAATATCTTATCAAGGATGATCTAGATAAAAAGGTAACTTTACTTCAATGGGGGTTATATAGGGTAATTTACTATACTAATATTAGACTCTCCTTTAATGATTTTTTGACATCCTTCTGTGTTTAATGACCTTTTTCTTTGAACTTTTGAGCTTTCCCACTTTTTACAAAAATGTTATATTTTAACTAAAAAATTTAATTTTCAGTCATGGGTTTATAAAATATGGTAATTTAGAAATAGAATCTCAAATACATCAATATTTTCTAGATATTTTTTTATGGTAAAGTTACCAAGTGACTTTTCAAGAATGAAAAATAATATAGAGGGAAGAATTGTAACACCTATGTTTTTTATTTAATTTAATGATATATATTTTGACTTTAATGTATTTATCAAAGTGTGTTTAACATAGAAATGTGATCAAAATTTTATTATTTTAATTTTGAGGTGTTTTTTATGTCATTTCCATCAAATGCCTTTATTTTATTATTGAAAAAAGAGTAGAACATCCGAAATACAAAAACAGGTAGCAGACAGAAGGCTATGGGGGCCTGAAGAGATGAAGTACAAGGGAATCCCCTCTAATAAGATTCTTCCCTTCCTTTGAGAGTGAATTAAAGTCTGATGGAAGGAAAATACAAAGACCCTGCGAGGCCAAAGTGGCAAAATGATCTGACACCATATTTCCCTCCCTTCAAGTATGATGGACGTCAGTTTCGACATTGACCAGAGATCTTCACTTTCTCATAACATAGGAAATTGACCATGGAGTAATGCATCTGCTCAGCATAGAGTCAGGTGATTGTTGGTGTTCGATGAAAACGTGACATAGAAAAATAATTCATAATGATTAATTCACATGAAAACTTAGATTTTATTATGGTTTTTAGAGAATTTATTTATAGGAATTAATTTGGGGAAATTGTGTTTGATATATTATATTGATAATTTATAAATAAATGGTTTTAACATGAGTTATTGGAATTTATAGTGGTTAATTTAAAGGAATTGGAGAATTTTGGATAATTGACTAGTTTTGATGATTTTCAGGTCATAATATTTTGTTATGGAATGAATGGATTTTTTTAGGGGTTATAGTGGAGAGAGGGAATAGAATTAATTCATATAATTGATATTATAGGATTTATGAGAGAATTAACATGGAAAAGTAGGGATTTTATGGGATAAATTTTGAATTTTTATATATATTTCCTATAGAGAATCTACAGAAGAGTTATATAATAAGGTCTATAAATAAGAGGGATGAGAATTTAATTCTATTCTTTTGAGATAATTCTTTTGTGATTATTCTTGATATAGAATTTTGGATAAATAGATAGACAGAAAGTGAATAGATATCAGAACAGTCAAAGAATAAAGGTCTTTAAAATATGTTATTCTATCTATTTTTCTTGAATTATTTAAAATATTAAGATATTTGAATATTCCATAAAATCCTTAAATTGTATGTTCTCTTAAATGATGATTTAAAGGTAAGCTTTATTAAATTTAGCATGAGTTTTCCAAAATCAGCATGGGGGCATGTCACATACTGGAATATTTTCCCTTTGATTCTCCCTTTTCTACAATTCATAACCAAAGAGTTTCATGGGGTTATTATAAGTTACAAAGGTTCTATGTAACTCACTGAAGGTTATGCACTTTTGGACAATGATTTGGACATGGTTGTGTCAATATGGAACTTTTCATTTCAGATATTCATGAAATGTTCCAAACTTCTTTAAATATAGTGTTATGACCTTTTAATCATGAATTTTGATTCATAGATAATTTTGAAGAAAATACTTGGTGATTTATCTTGAAAGGATCATCATATAGAGAATTTATAGAGAATTTGGGAAATCTCATCTATGTGGTTAGCTTCGATAATTTCTATGTGTTTAGCTAATTTACTTATGATTTATTGATTGATTATAATAATGGAATAATTTTGTTATTTGAATTTTAGAAACTATTTTTTTTAATTATATGAAATTGTGATAAACTATTTTTGTGAAACTCCCTAAGGATAGGTTGGTTTTGTTAAATGTTTTTAATATAATTTATTAGATATTTTACACTTTGTGATTTCTTACATGAAAATGGATTTTTTTAATACATTTTTAGAAACCTATAATATTTTATCATGGTAAATTGGGGAATTATAGAATATGTGTTAAGAAAATAAAATCTTTGGATGAAAAGGGACAAAAGTAAACATCTCACTTCTTATCATGGAAAAACAGATGGGTTAGGGTTATCGTGTGAATAGGTGATGACTTAGTATTCAAAAAATCACTGGTTTAATAATGATTCAATTCTAAATGGTTGATTGATGATCCATTTTTGGGTAATTTATAGATATCATTGGATTATTTTGATTTTATTAGGATCTATTATACCTTTGAATGAATAATTTTTAAGAGACAGGGATTTTTCATTGATTTTTAGGAAACATGGAGTTTATAATGGTTTTGAGGAAATAAAGAGTTTCCATTGTATTTTAGGAAAACTAAGAGTATTCTTAAAACGTTTTTTAGGGTTAAAATATGGTTTATAAATTATTTTGGTAAATATAAAATTGATGTGGTGTTTTATAAGAAATTTGATTTTGATTTAAATAGTTTTGATATATTGGTGTTGAAATATTTTAAATAAATGTATTATTTAGATAAAATAGTTTTGATTTATCATTATTAATTAGAATTAAATTTGTAACACCGAGACTTCTATGAGAAATATTTTGTTTTTTTATGTTATATAAATCATCAAAGGAATCTCTCACTACACACAACACTATCTTGGCTTGCTTTACACGCAACTGTGGCCTTCCTCGATTGCTTGCGTCGTACGCAATACCGAGTTTCACTAAACAACAATATACTATTAAAATATTATTAAAACTAGCTGTTATGAATAGTAATACCCACTTTTTGAAATTTTATAAATTTTATCTTTCAAAATGGACTTCATTTTTGGATTCGGAATATCGAAATTATCTTAGGGTGAAATTTTGGTACTTTTCGGATAACTTTCATATTCTGATGAATAGTTAAAATTACTAAATTTTAATTAAAAAAAACTTTTTTAAGCGAAATAATTAATAGTGATAAATTATTTTGAGTGGTTTTAAGGTATATTTAGAATATATTTTTACTATTTAATACAATGTTGGTCATTAGAAGTAATTTCACATTTAAACCAAACATAAACAAGTGTCAATTTTTTGATAGTAATTATCTCTTAAAAACACGCTATTTGTTTTGACGACGAGAATTAATTTTCAAATTAATTAATGAAAATAATGTGTTTTTAATTTGGTAAAATAGAAATCATTTTTGAATTCATAATATCAAATATATCTTAGGCCTAATTTTTGGTATTTTTCTAGAAACTTTCATTTTTTGATGAATAGTGAAACCACTAAGTGGTAGTTAAAAAAACTGAGTTTTTCATAAAACTTAATTTTACCGCTTCTGTGAGTGGAATTTCGAAAATCCGAGAGACACGGTTAATATCAAGGACTAAAATGTGGTTCAATGAGATGAAAATAATTTTTGGTGAATAGTAACTTTTTACTTTTTTTACCACGGTTAAAAGTAAATAGGGTAATTAAGGGTAAAAATATTATTATTATTACCCTAACACATGTCCTAATTCTATTGGATAAGTTTAATTCGACCAAAAACAACCTTAGGAATAAAATATGACCATTTAGGCCCACTTGGATTAGATTAGGACATTTATTATCAATTTATTTAAAGAAGGGTTAAAATTGTTAAAATCAAAGTTTAATAACTAAATCATTTTTAATATAGGGTTATACATAATATAAATTCGACTATAAATATTCATTAGAAAGATAAAACGATTTCCTAAATAATGGTATTATATTTGTAATTTTTAAAATTAAAATAATTTATTTTATTTATGACACAATGATGATGCAGTAATTATCTTATTAATGAAATATTAACATAATTGATGTTATAAATACCCAAATAAATGTAATTTGAGACTTTTTATGAATTAAACTAATTTTATATGTTAATATGACATGTTATTATTTATTTAAATAACTTTTTTAGAATTAATCTTTCTGTTATGATTTTCACAAAAATCAATTACCAAATAGTATCAAAATTGACATAAAATAGTTTTTAAAACAAATATTATATTATTAATTGTTATTTTACTCCTAAAAATCTAAGGTTCGGCCAAATGACTTAGATAAGGTTATATATATTAATAATAAACAACTTGGGGTTCTTTTGGCTTGTTATAGTAAGTTTATTAACCTTATAGTGTAAGAAAATAAGTGGACACGGTAAAAGTTAAATTATCTAACTTAAAGTTAAATCTAAATGATAAGGTTAAAATTGATACCTAAACTTGTCTAAATTATATTGTATGAGATTATTTAGTCCCATTCCCACCTTATCTTAGAAATAAATAAATTTGGAGCTATTTAAAACCAAATATGTCTTTATAATAAAATAATATTTTTTGTTTTTCCAAAGGTGTCCCTCTCCTCCCTTATAAAAGGGAACATCCTCCCTCTCTTCCTCACACCACTTTGAGCCTTCAAGATTGGCTAACCCCTGAAAAATTCTCTTCTACACTTCCCTAGAAACATCCTAGAGGTCCTGGTCTTCTTCAAAGACCAATTTTAGTGCCCTAAGAGGAGGTCTCAAAGAGGCGCTTCAAAGAAGAGGTAATGTTCGTTACCGATTCTTTCAACTTTATTTATTCTTCCACTTCTTATTATTTATTTGTTTAATTATGAAGTAATAACATCAGTATCACTAATATACTGGTATGTTATTATAAGTATGAAACAACCCTATTTCTCTATCTATCCATCCTACGGGAAAGGAAATCACCGCGCGTGCGTACGTACGGAATACCGTCTCCACACCGTGGTGTAATCTATTTTCCACCACCACCTTACTTGGATGGGTATAATGGTGTAAATAATAACTATATATGATTATTGTAAAGTGATATTTATTCTTAAATAGTATACATACACTCTAATACAATTCCACGATCATGGGAACGATATCATCGCTCGTGCGTACGTACGGAATACCGTCTCCACGATGTGATGCGACTCGGTATACATGATATTCATTGCATAATAATTAAATAAATGAATTTAATGAATGAATATGATATATATTACCATTCTGTAAATGAGGTATCTATAACCTAAAAAGAAGAATAAGAATTTATTCGACAAAACACGCATAAGAACAAAAAGCAATAAACACTCGAATAACAAGTAACAATGAAATATTACTAATAAGAAGCTAAGAATATGACCATATATGATATCATAAAAATAAGTATGATTCTGGAATAAGTCAATTACATTATTTAAATCATTATACAAGAGGTTCAGACACTTACGAAGCAAATCAGACCTAAGGTAAGGGAAAATATCACAATCTCATTTTTATCCGAGATTGTTTATACTTGGGTATTTACTGGGGTGTATTTTATCATCCACATCCATGTTTCCTCAATATGTAATATTATTTACATCCACGTAAAATTGGTTAAATCCAATTTTACCCTTAGGTGAGTTTTTAGTAAAAGATATGAAAGGAATATTTTTTCATTTTTCATACGAGGTACTTTTTGACTTTTCTGACAAAAGTACGAGAAGAATGTTTTTTTCAACTTATACGGCATGAATGGATTTTTAAAACATTATTTCCAAGAATCTTTCTTTACAATTTTTAAAGTTTATTTTTAATCAACTTCTTTTAGTTTAAATTTGTATGACATTTTAAGAAAGGAAAAAAAATTGAAGTAGAAAGGATATTTTCCTCAAGAATGGAGTTCAAGTGTTTTATCAAAATTATTTTCCATATAAGATAATATAGGGTTTTGTTTCTATCCCTATTATTAAATTGATTTGATTATGTTGTGATGGAATTATTTTTATGAATTCCTTTATCTTATATGAATTGTTTTATGATGTCACTATGTTTAAGAATCCCATTTTTATTACATGGGTTATGCAATGATGTATGATTTATGATTTTGTGGCACACATAAGCATGGTATCATTATGAGATGGGAGGGACCTATATCTCCATCCAATTCATTGGGTAAAGATTTTATATCTCATGAGATAGACATGGCTGGAACAGCAGGTTAAACCGGTTTAGTGAAACAGGACTGAAACGAGGAGTGAACTCGGTTCAGAAATGGACTATGTCCACTAAGATAGTCTTGGAAATGAGTCTTGACTAATAAGAAATGATTCTATATGATTATGTGTGTATTCCACAAAGTTTCATGCTTTAAGTTATGATTATTGGGATTAATTTTCGCTACCATGGTTTATCCCATGTTATGAAATTATGATCTCTTTTGCAGGGTAATATTTTCAAAAATGTTATGTTCTTATGAATTTGATGTAATTGATATTTCTTTTGTTTACCCTTACTGAGAATTTGAGCTCACCCTTTTGTATGTTTTCTTTCCCCAGGTCAGGAAGAAGGGTATTAAGTAAGATATGCCAAAAAGGGACTATAGATATGATGAAATAAATGGGAGACAGTGTAGATGCTTTATGAACCATTTGTTTATGTTTCCCAGTTTCTAAAGACTCTATACCTATACGGTCCTTTTAAGGTTTTGTTATATGTTGTAATAAGTATGCTTCAATTTTGAAGTATTAACCATGTATGTAAAGTAAGGGTCGATATAGTTGGTATCAGAGGAAAGGTATAGTCAAACTTTGGAAACTAGGAAGTGAAAGCCTTAGTAAGAACCCTAAGGATAAGTCTAAGCATAGAACACAATATTAGTGTTTTAGAAATGGCCATGAATAACCTATGATAAGACCTTAAGTGTGAAATTTTATTCTTGATTATGTTGTTTTCCTATTATAACTAGTGTTTCTCACACTATTCTTCTTGGTTTTAGTCAATGGTTGGAACTTGATGGAACCGTGTTAATGCGGAATGCGATGGGAAATGCAATGATTGTCCCCCTGAGCAACCAAACGTTATGGGAGCTAGAATGAAAAATCTTGTAGCCATGCTCACACAACTTTCTCAAGCTATGAATCATGCAGGACATACAAATGAGAAAAGTAAGGAGCAACATTCTGTCAAATCCTTCATGAGGCAGTGTCCACCTTCATTCAGCGGGTCTTCTGATCCATTAGTGGATGAACAATGGATAAATACCACTGAAAATATATTCTCAGTTCTTCAATGTTCTGAACATGATAAAGTCATCTTAGCAGTGTATCGTTTGGAAGGTGATTTTGATCAATGGTGGAATCTTATTAAGAATACGAGGCAAAGGGATGAAATTGAGTCCATGGAGTGGGATGAGTTCAAGAACCTATTTTTCAATAAGTATTTCCCTCATATTCTTCGAACAAAGATGGAGAAAGAGTTTCTTGAACTGAAGCAAAAGGATGATGAATCTATTGGTAACTATGAATCAAATTTTACAAGACTTGCAAGTATGCTTCTGGTATTATTATCCAACCTGAGAGAAAGATCGATCTATTCTTTAGTGGCTTAAAACCAAGTCTTCGAAGGGCGTTAGCCATAAGGGACTTCAATAGCTATGAGGAAATTGTTCGATGTGCTCTCAAGGTTGAGATGGAGATTGGTGAAACCCATCAGTCATATGGGTTTGATAAGAAGAGGAAAATGGAATTCAAAGGAAAATCTAAAGAGCAAACTGAAAAGAAGATGAGCTTTCCCTTATGCTCAAAGTGTAGAAAGAAACATGGAGGGAGTTGTCTTAAAGGGACAAGTAAATGTTTCAAATGTGGAAAGGAAGGTCATTGGGCATTTGAATGTCAAAATAATGGGAAGAAGAAGTCTAATGATGCAAACAAAGGAATGGATACATAGAATGAACCTACTACCCTTCAATGTTTCAAGTACAAGGAGATGGGGCATTATTCCAATCAATGCCCAAATCCAAGGGTTGATGATGATGGTCGATGTCAACAAACTCTTAAGGATAAAGACAAAGGAAAGTCACATGCAATTTCTATCAGTGATGTGGAGTACGATAACGATGTGGTAAAAGTACGAGAAGATTGTTTTTTTCAACTTATACGGCATGAATGTATTTTTAAAACATTATTTGCAAGAAGCTTCCTTTACAAGTTTTAAAGTTTATTTTTAATCAACTTATTTTAGTTTAAAATTGTATGACATTTTAAGAAAGGAAAAAAAATTGAAGTAGAAAGGATATTTTCCTCAAGAATGGAGTTCAAGTGTTTTATCAAAATTATTTTCCATCTAAGATAATATAGGTTTTTGTTTCTATCCCTATTATTAAATTGATTTGATTATGTTGTGATGGAATTATTTTTATGAATTCCTTTATCTTATATGAATTGTTTTATGATGTCACGATGTTTAAGAATCCCATTTTTATTACATGGGTTATGCAATGATGTATGATTTATGATTTTGTGGAACACATAAGCATGGTATCATTATGAGATGGGAGGGACCTATATCTCCCTCCAATTCATTGGGTAAAGATTTTATATCTCATGAGATGGACATGGCTGGAACGGCAGGTTAAACCGGTTTAGTGAAACAGGACTGAAACGAGGAGTGAACTCGGTTCAGAAATGGACTATGTCCACTAAGATAGTCTTGGAAATGAGTCTTGAGTAATAAGAAATGATTCTATATGATTATGTGTGTATTCCACAAAGTTTCATGTTTTAAGTTATGATTATTGGGATTACTTTTCACTTCCATGATTTATCCCATGTTATGAAATTATGATCTCTTTTGCAGGGTAATATTTTCAAAAATGTTATGTTCTTATGAATTTGATGTAATTGATATTTCTTTTGTTTACCCTTACTGAGAATTTGAGCTCACCCTTTTGTATGTTTTATTAACCCAGGTCAGGAAGAAGGGTATTAAGTAAGATATGCCAAAAAGGGACTATAGATATGATGAAATAAATGGGAGATAGTGTAGATGCTTTATGAACCAGTTGTTTATGTTTCCCAGTTTCTAAAGACACTATACCTATACGGTCCTTTTCTGGTTTTGTTATATGTTGTAATAAGTATGCTTCAATTTTGAAGTATTAACCATGTATGTAAAGTAAGGGTCGTTATAGTTGGTATCAGAGGAAAGGTATAGTCAAACTTTGGAAACTAGGAAGTGAAAGCCTTAGTAAGAACCCTAAGGATAAGTCTAAGAATAGAACACAATATTAGTGTTTTAGAAATGGCCATGAATAACCTATGATAAGACCTTAAGTGTGAAATTTTATTCTTGATTATGTGGTTTTCCTATTATAACTATTGTTTCTCACACTATTCTTCTTGGTTTTAGTCAATGGCTGGAACCTGAAGGAACCATGTTAATGCGGAATGCGATGGGAAATGCAATGATTGTCCCCCTGAGCAACCAAACGTTATGGGAGCTATAATTAAAAATCTTGTAGCCATGCTCACACAACTTTCTCAAGCTATGAATCATGCAGGACTTCCAAATGAGCAAAGTAAGGAGCAACATTCTGTCGAATCCTTCATGAGGCAGCGTCCACCTTCATTCAGCGGGTCTTCTGATCCATTAGTGGCTGAACAATGGATCAGTACCACTGAAAAGATATTTTCAGTTCTTCAATGTTCTGAACATGATAAATTCATCTTAGCAGTGTATCGTTTGGAAGGTGATTTTGATCAATGGTGGAATCTTATTAAGAATACGAGGCAAAGGGATGAAATTGAGTCCATGGAATGGGATGAGTTCAAGAACCTATTTTTCAATAAGTATTTCCCTCATATTCTTTGAACAAAGATGGAGAAAGAGTTTCTTGAACTGAAGCAAAAGGATGATGAATCTATTGGTACCTACGAAGAAAATTTTACAAGAATTTCAAGTATGCTTCTGGTATTATTATCCAACCTGAGATTAAGATCGATCAATTCTTTAGTGGCATAAAACCAAGTCTTATAAGGGTGTTAGCCATAAGGGACTTCAATAGCTATGAGGAAATTATTCGATGTGCTCTCAAGGTTGAGATGGAGATTGGTGTAACCCATCAGTCATATGGGTTTGATAAGAAAATGAAAATGGAATTCAAAGGAAAATCTAAAGAGTACACTGAAAAGAAGATGAGATTTCCCTTATGCTCAAAGTGTGGAAAGAAACATGGAGGGAGTTGTCTTAAAGGGACAAGTAAATGTTTAAAATGTGGAAAGGAAGGTCATCGGGCATTTGAATGTCAAAATAATGGGAAGAAGAAGTCTAATGAGGCAAACAAAGGAAGGGATACATAGAATGAACCTAATACCCTTCAATGTTTCAAGTACAAGTAGATGGGGCATTATTCCAATCAATGCCCAAATCCAAGGGTTGATGATGATGGTCGATGTCAACAAACTCTTAAGTCTAAAGACAAAGGAAAGTCACATGCAATTTCTATCAGCGATGTGGAGTACGATAACGATGTGGTAAAAGGTACACTTACCATTCACTCTAAAGTAGCAAATTTTTTATTTGATTCTGGATCCACCCACTCTTTTATTTCTAAAGAATTTTCTAAGGTTATCATCATATTACCTCAACAATTAGATGTTGAGTTAGCTGTGACAACCCCTAATGGCACAACAGTCACATCAAAAGTTTATAATTCTTCTCCGATTGAAGTTTGTGGGAAAGTGCTTCCTGTAAATCTTGTGATCCTTCCTATAGTGGAATTTGATGTGATTCTTGGCATGGATTGGATTTCTCTATATGGAGATCATATCAATTGCCAAATAAGGGAAGTCACATTTCATATTCCAGATCAATCTATGATCGTCTATCGATGCAAGGATGAACATAACCTTCCAGTGGAAATTTCTTCCATCTTATGGGTCTTGATCCCACTAAATGAGGGTTATTTATCTCAAATGGTTGGTGAGAAACTCAAGATTAAGAATATTCCCATTGTACGAGAGTTTTATGATGTCTTTCCAAAGGAATTTCCGGGTATTCCACTAAATCGTGAAGTTTAGTTTTCAATAGAACTCGTACCGGGTGCTTTACCTATTTCAAAGACACCTTATAGAATGGACCCAATTGAGTTGCAGGAATTGAAGAAGCCACTCCAAGAGAATCTTGATAAAGGATTCATACTCCCTAGTGCATCACCTTGGGGAGCACCTGTTCTGTTTATTAAGAAGAAAGATGGATCAATGAGACTCTGCATTGATTATCAAGAACTTAACAAGATCACTATCAAGAACAAATATCCTCTCCCATGCATTGATGGATTATTTGACCAACTACGCGGAGTTCAATACTTTTCCAAGATTGATCTTCATTCAGGGTATCATCAATTAAGGGTCAAAAGGGAGGATATACCAAAGACGGATTTCCGTACAAGGTATGGACACTATGAATTTATAGTGATTCCATTTGGTCTTACTAATTCCCCTGCTATCTTCATGAATCTGATGAATAGAGTCTTTAGAGACTATCTTGATAAGTTTGTGGTAGTCTTTATAGATGATATTCTTGTCTATTCAAAGATCAAGGAAGAACATGAAGATCACTTGAGAATTGTATTGAAGACCCTAAGAAAGGAGAAGATTTATGCCAAATTTACCAAGTATGAATTTTGGCTTCAAAAAGTTTCATTTTTGGGTCACATAATCTCAAAAGAGGGGATATCTATGGATCCAACAAAAACAGAGGTTATCAAAAGATGGCTGAGACCAACAACAGTAACTGAGATTCGAAGTTTTCTTGGTTTGGCTGGATATTATCGATAGTTTGTGAAAGATTTTTCACGATTATCTAATCCACTCACCAAGTTGACTCGGAAAGGAGTTAAGTTTGTTTGGACAGAGGAATGTGAAGAGAATTTCAAGGAGTTGAAAAGATGGTTATCCAGTGCACCTGTACTCACACTGCCTTGTAGTGGAGAAATTTTTTTGATCTACAGTGATGCATCCAAGAAGGGGTCGGGGTGTGTTCTTATGCAAAATGATAAGGTGATAGCTTATGCCTCACAACAGTTGAAAATCCATGAGCAAAATTACCCAACTCATGATTTGGAGTTAGCTGTGGTAATCTTTGAATCAAATATTTGGAGGCATTATCTTTATGGAGAAAGGTGTGATATTTATACTAATCATAAAAGTTTAAAGTATATTTTCACACAAAAGGAGCTAAATATGCGCCAAAGAAGATGTTTGGATCTGATTAAGGATTACGGCTGCTCAATTCATCACCACCCTGGGAAAGAAAACAAGGTGGAAGATGCATTAAGTCGACAAGACCATTCTAGCTTATCCATGATGAGGATCACAAAAGATCCAATATTTATGGATTTACAAAGGATGGATCTTGGAATTATAATGGAAGGGGAAAAATCTTATATTTCTCAAATGAATGTTCAACCATCTATACATGTGATGATTCAAGAGGCACAGAAAGAAGATTTAGAGTTATAAAAAAGGTGAGAAAGGTTCCTGAATTCAACCTTGATTGTGATGGGATAATAAAGTTCAGGAATCGGGTTTGTGTTCCTCTCATCCCAGAATTAAAGAAGGAGATGCTGGATGAGGCTCATAGTTCTTCATTCTCTATTCATCATGGAAGCACGAAGATGTATAGGGACCTGTAAGAGTACTTCTGGTGGGATGGCATGAAAAGAGATGTTGCTGAATATGTCTCTCGATGCTTGGTTTGTCAGCAAGTTAAAGCTGAGAGACAGAAGTCTAAGGGGATGTTACAACCATTACCCATACTAGAATGGAAATGGGAAAACATCATTATGGACTTTTTCACTGGAATTCCTAAAACATCCAAAGGCAATAATGATATCTGGGTCATAGTTGACCGTCTTACAAAGTTGGCACACTTCATCGCTATTAGAGAGGATTTCTCTCTAGATCAGCTTGCCAGGATATATTTAAAGGAAGTGGTAAGATTGCATGGAGTACCACTTTCCATTATATCTGATTGGGATCTGAGATTTACCTCAAAGTTCTGGCGAAGTCTTCAGCATACTCTGGATACAGAGTTGAGTTTCAGCACTGCTTATCATCCTCAAACAGATGGTCAGTCTGAGAGAACAATTCAAACTCTGGAATATATGTTAAGAGCTTGCTCTGTAGATTTCAAAGGTGGTTGGGATCAACACCTACCTTTGGTGGAATTTTCTTATAATAATAGCTTTCACTCCAGTATTCAGATGGCTCCTTATGAAGATCTATATGGAAAGAAATGTAGGACTCCAACTTGCTGGGATGAATTTGGGGAAAGAAAGCTATTAGGACCTGATCTTGTTGATGAGATGGCAGAAAAGGTCAGATCTATTCAACAACACATAAGAGCAGCTCAGAGTCGACAGAAAAGTTATGCCGATAACCGAAGAAAATACCTAGAGTTTGAAGTGGGTGATAAAGTGTTCTTACGAATATCTCTTTGGAAGAGAGTAATGAGATTTGGAAAGAAGGGAAAGTTGAGCCCTAGATATATCGGTCCTTTTGAAATTATGGATCGTGTTGGGAAGGTAGCTTACCGATTAGCGCTTCCACCAAATCTCTCTCAAGTTCATGATGTGTTCCATGTATCTCTCCTGAGAAAGTACATACCTGATCCTTCACATGTACTCAGCTCAGAAGTTGTACCGCTGGAGCAAGATCTTTCTTATGAAGAACAGCCAATAGAGATTCTGGATCATAGAGAAAAAGTCCAACGGAACAAGACCACTCGTTTGGTGAAAGTTTTATGAAGGAACCACCAATTAGAAGAAGCTACATGGGAGCTTGAGGATATGATGAGGGAGAGGTATCCTCATCTTTTTGTTACAAAGTGATGAATTTTGAGGGCGAAATTCATTTTAAGGGGGGTAGAATGTAACACCCGAGACTTTTATGAGAAATATATTGTTTTTTTTATGTTATATAAATCATCAAAGTAATCTTTCACTACACACAAAACTATCTTGTCTTGCTTTACACGCAACTGCGGCCTTCCACGATAGCTTGCGTCGTACGCAATACCGAGTTTCACTAAACAACGATATACTATTAAAATATTATTAAAACTAGCCGTTATGAATAGTAATACCTACTTTTTGAAATTTTATAAATTTTATCTTTCAAAATGGACTTCATTTTTGGATTCAGAATATCAAAATTAACTTAGGGTGAAATTTTGGTACTTTTCGAATAACTTTCATATTCTGATGAATAGTGAAAATTACTAAATTTTAATTAAAAACAACTTTTTTAATCGAAATAATTAATAGTGATAAATTATTTTGAGTGGTTTTAAAGTATATTTAGAATATATTTTTACCATTTAATATAATTTGGGTCATTGGATGTAATTTCACATTTAAACAAAACATAAACAAGTGTCAATTTGTTGATAGTAATTATCTCTTAAAAACACGCTATTTGTTTTGACGACGATAATTAATTTTTAAATTAATTAATGCAACTGATGTGTTTTGAATTTGGTAAAATAGATATAATTTTTTAATTCATAATATCAAATTTATCTTAGGCCTAATTTTTGGTATTTTTCTGGAAACTTTCATTTTTTGATGAATAGTGAAACCACTAAGTGGTAGTTAAAAAAAATGAATTTTTCATAAAACTTAATTTTACCGCTTCTATGAGTGGAATTTTTAAAATCCAAGAGACACGGTTAATATCAAATACTAAAATTTTGTTCAATGAGATGAAAATAATTTTTGGTGATAGTAACATTTTACTTTTTTTACCACGGTTAAAAGTAAATAGGGTAATTAAGGGTAAAAATGTTATTATTATTACCCTAACACATGTCCTAATTCTATTGGATAAGTTTAATTCGACCAAAAACAACCTTAGTAATAAAATATGACCATTTAGGCCCACTTGGATTAGATTAGGACATTTATTATCAAATTATTTAAAGAAGGGTTAAAATAGTTAAAATCAAAGTTTAATAAGTAAATGATTTTTAATATAGGGTTATACATAAGATAAATTCGACTATAAATATTCATTAGAAATATAAAAAGATTTCATACATAATGGTATTTTATTTGTAATTTTTAGACTTAAAATAATTTAATTTATTTATGACACAATGATGATGCAGTAATTATCTTATTAATGAAATATTAACATAATTGATGTTATAAATACCCAAATAAATTTAATTTGATACTTTTTATGAATTAAACTAATTTTATATGTTAATATGACATTTTATTACTGTTTTAATTAACTTTTTTTGAATTAATCTTTCTGTTATGATTTTCACAAAAATAAATTACCAAAAAGTGTCAAAATTGACATAAAATAGTTTTAAAAAAAATATTATATTATTAATTGTTATTTTATTCCTAAAAATCTAATGTTCGGCCAAATGACTTATATAAGGTTATATATATTAATAATAAACAACTTGGGGTTATTTTGGCTTGTTATAGTAAGTTTATTAACCTTATAGTTTAAGAAAACAAGAAGACACGGTAAAAGTTAAATTATCTAACTTAAAGTTAAATCTAAATGATAAGGTTGAAGATGATACCTAAAATTGTATAAATTCTATTGGATGAGATGATTTCTTCCCATACCCACCTTATCTTCGAAATAAATCAATTTGGAGTTATTTAAAACCAAATATGGCTTTATAATAAAATAATATTTTTAGTTTTTCCAAAGGTGTCCCTCTCCTCCCATATAAAATGGCACCTCCTCCCTCTCTTCCTCACACCACTTTGAGCCTTCAAGATCAACCAAAATTGGACAAATTCTCTTCTCCACTTCCCTAGAAACATCCTAGATTTCCTGGTCTTCTTCAAAGACCAATTTTAGTGCCCTAAGAGGAGGTCTCAAAGAGGCGCTTCAAAGAAGAGGTAATGTCCGTTACCGATTCTTTCAACTTTATTTCTTCTTCCACTTCTTCTTCTTTAGTTGTTTCATTATGAAGTAATAACATCAGTATCAATAATATACTGGTATGTTATTATAAGTATGAAACAACCCTATTTCACCATCTATCCATCCTATGGGAAAGGAAATCACCGCACATGCGTACGTACGGAATACCGTCTCCACGCCGTGGTGTAATCTATTTTCCACCACCACATTACATGGATGGGTATAATGGTGTAAATAATAACTATATATGATTATTGTAAAGTTATATTGATTCTGAAATAGTATACATACACTCCAATACAATTCCACGATCATGGGAAAGATATCATCGCTCGTGCATACGTACGGAATATCGTCTCCACGATGTAATGCGACTCGTTATACATGATATTCATTGCATAATAATTATATAAATAAATTTAATGAATGAATATGATATGTATTACCATTCTGGAAATGAGGTATCTATAACCTAAAAATAAGAATAATAATTTATTCGACAAAACACGCATAAGAACAAAAACCAATAAACACCCGAATAACGAGTAACAATGAAATATTACTAATAAGAAGCTAAGAATATGTCCACATATGATATCATAAAAATAAGTATGATTCTGGAATAAGTAAATGACATTATTTAAATCATTATATAGGAGGTTCGGATACTTACGAAGAAAATCGGACCTAAGGTAAGGGAAAATATCACAATCTCATTTTTATCCGAGATTGTTTATACTTTGGTATTTACTGGGGTGTATTTTATCATCCACATCCATGTTTCCTCAATATGTAATATTATTTCCATCCACCTAAAAAATATTAAATCCAATTTTACCCTTAGGTGAGTTTTTAGTAAAATATATGAAAGGAATCTTTTGTCGTTTTTCGTATGAGGTACTTTTTGACTTTTTCGACAAAAGTACGAGAAGAATGTGTTTTCAACTTATACGGCATGAATGTATTTTTAAAACATTATTTCCAAGAAGCTTCATTTACAAGTTTTCAAGTTTATTTTTAATCAACTTCTTTTAGTTTAAAATTGTATGAAATTTTAAGAAAGGAAAAATGTTTTTGAAGTAGTTTGGATATTTTTCTCAAGAATGGAGTTCAAGTGTTTTATCAAAATTATTTTCCATATAAGATAATATAGGGTTTTGTTTCTATCCCTATTATTAAATTGATTTTATTATGTTTTGGTGGAATTATTTTTATGAATTCCTTTATCTTATATGAATTGTTTTATGATGTCACGTTGTTTAAGAATCCCATTTTTATTACATGGGTTATGAAATGATGTATGATTTATGATTTTGTGGCACACATAAGAATGATATCATTATGAGATGGGTGGGACCTATATCTACCTCCAATTCATTGGATAAAGATTTTATATCTCATGAGATAGACATGGCTGGAACGACAGGTTAAACCGGTTTAGTGAAACAGGACTGAAACGAGGAGTGAACTCGGTTCAGAAATGGACTATGTCCACTAAGATAGTCTTGGAAATGAGTCTTGACTAATAAGAAATGATTCTCTATCATTATGTTTGTATGCCACAAAGTTTCATGTTTTAAGTTATGATTATTGGGATTACATTTCACTACCATGATTTATCCCATGTTATGAAATTATGATCTCTTTTGCAGGGCAAGATTTTCAAAAATGTTATGTTCTTATAAATTTGATGTAATTGATATTTATTTTTTTTACCCTTACTGATAATTTGAGCTCACCCTTTTGTATGTTTTCTTTCCCCAGGTCAGGAAGAAGGGTATTAAGTAAGATATGCCAAAAAGGGACTATAGATATGATTAAATAAATGGGAGACAGTATAGATGCTTTATTAACCAGTTGTTTATGTTTCCCAGTTTCTAAATACTCTATACCTATACGGTCCTTTCCTGGTTTTTTTATATGTTGTAATAAGTATGCTTCAATTTTGAAGTATTAACGATGTATGTAAAGTAAGGGTCATTATAAAATTTGTTTTATTTTATCATGTATAGATATTTATCAGAGTCATTGGGGAAATAAAATTGATTTCATATTTAAGCCTTATGTGTGAACTTATGTGGACATATATACATTATTAGTTATGATGCAGGGTAATGAAAGTTCTCATAATTCATTAATGGATAGATTTAGATCCACTATGGATATAATGTAGGTGGATTTTTTTTATTATACTTGAGTCGCTTTTATTTACTTGGGGTCAATATGTGTTATTATACTTTATCATTGGTTTTTAGGAAACTTGTTTTTTTATTTTGAATTTTAAAGGCATTTAGTAAAATAATATTTATATTACACATGCATTATTACTCATTTGGTTCATTATTGAGGGTAAATTGTTCCCCTAAATTTTATTTTAGCCTGCAACATGAGTTTCGAGCCTCTGGGGATTAGAAAAACTTTCTTGAGTCTATGTTGTACTCCAATTTGGGTCTCAAGATTCGGGTCCCTAGGTTGGGGTGTTAAAAGTCACTTCTAGAACTCTCTTATGTATGAGTTTGTTTTATAGTCACTTCAAAGAATTATCTGGTGATTTTTATGAGACAAACATTATCATACACACATGTATATACATTTTATGACTCATTGGAGGCATATTGTGTACTAACCACTTCATGATATTTATACATATGATGTAATTTCCATTATTTAAGGATTTACACTTAACATGAACATATATTGGGGGATATATTATATTGAAATACATATCTAGATACTTATTTATGGAATAAAGTACATATCATTGATACATGGGGGAAAATTTTTATTCTATTACTGATGTAGTCATGGGAGTGCTTATCTCACCTTCTACCTTAAGTTGCTACACCATCATATATTATTGTAATATCCATGAGGAGTTTGGTATGTTTTCATTATTAACATTAATGAAAATATTAACATAACACTTTTATTTTTAAACATAACTTATAATACATTATTTCATAGGTGGATTCATGTTCAGCACCATGTCAACACTCTAAGACATAATTTTCATAGTTTTAAACTAATTTTTGATAGTATTCACTCTCATGGAATTTATAAAAAATTTATTATTAATAATAATGTTACATACCTAGTATGTTTCACCTCTATCCTAACAAAATTAGGTCACTACATAACTCATGTGTTCCTTTCCAAACACCAGAAGTTTTCTATAAGAAATTAGGATCTACATTTAACATGATAATATTATACCCTCTATAGAATAGGAAACCATAAATCGTAGTAGAATAAATATCATGAAATATTCACCATAATAAAATAGCAACATAAGGATAGAAATAAGGGATAAGTTTTTGCCAAAATTAATTAATAGCTATTGTTCTATAAAAAATGTTTTATTTTACATGACATGTGAGTTTTACAACCATATATATAATCTCTCATGGGTAGATTATATACAATTGGGTCCAAAGGTAAACAAAATAAAGGATAAATCCAAAAAACTAGTGTTTATTCCTAGCTTGGTCTCATATCCCAACTCAGACCTAGAATCCAAACTCAAACATCCAATATAGGGACCTTACCCTTACCTGTATCATGATCCATAAAGTATATTTAGGAACCAAGAATCCTGATCAAGGTGTGAGTAAAACTCAACAACCCACCACCAATGGAGTCTGTAAAAAATATAGTAAATAGAAGCCAATTATTGATATGAAATATTAGTAAATAAAATAAATAAATAACTCATAAAATCAAGGAATTCTTAGTAGCCATACCATTTATGGCCTTACCTGCTTCAGATAGTGTTATAATGGGATCATATATCCATGGAATAAACACACCTTGAGGATGATTGATATATCACTCCTCATCTCATAATCAAGGTAAATGAGTTATCATTATAATGTACCATTCTATGAATAGTGAATCATAATCATAACCCATCCAAGTAAATGATATATCACCAACACAAAACCATATGATAATGATCTATAACTTAGAAAATATGTATTCACTACTCTAGGTGGATGATATAAATTTGATTAACATCTCAAGTAGATGATGATCCACTAACATAACACTCTATGGGTGGATGAAAAATAAAATACTTCCATTATTTCATTGATTGTTTTCATGGTTTTAATCCTAGAATTTTATTATTTACTAGTTAATTTCTAGAAGTTTGAATTATAGGAGTATTTTTTTCTTAGGTTGGAAATTTTCTTAAAACTTGAGTTAAATTTTTTGTTTAATGTTTGGGAATATTATAAAAAACCTTATATTTAATCCTTAGAGTTTTGGTGAATTTATTAAGTGTATGTAATGTTTTATAATGAAATCATGGTGATTCTATGTTTTTCTGGGAGTTTTTAAGTTGATGTATAAAATCAACCAATGAGGAAGTCACACGGTCAGTCCATCAACCACAATAAGGAAAATGAATAACCATGTCATCTTGAAGGAAGTCTATGGAATTTCTTGAATACTAAATTATGAATGAGGAATGATTTGAGGAAAAATAAAAAATAATGATTCTTGAAAAAGATAAAATTTTGTGGGTTTGACTGGCTAAAAAGGAAAAGAGGTCATGAACCTATAAAAGGGAAATAGTACAGGATAAGGAAGTATTATTTGATTATACCTACTCATGTGATCTGATAGATGATTAATATTTCTTTAGTATTTCTAGTTTTAATTTAATTTTAATTCTTTCCCTTCCCTTTTCACTTTTTTCCCCTCACATGGAGGGGTAAACTCTGAGTGATTAAAGAAGGTGTGGTTAACATATTAATTATTCTTGAGTTTGTATGCTTAATGGAATAAAAATATATATCTTTTCTATTAAACTGGTTTCAATATTCAATTAGTAGTTTTAATTATCAAGTGTGATCTTATTTTCATTTGGATTTTATTATTTTTTAGTGCTTATATTTATGATCCATTATCGCCATCCACCTAGTTTTCGTCTATATGTGATGAAACTAGATATAGATTAGTGGTGAAGTGCTTGGTGATCATCATCATCTATGAAAGTTGTACTGGGAACTCTTATATATTTAGTAATGACAAGACCTTATTTTGAATTTCCTAAGGCAGTCAGAAGGGTCCACTACTACACTTGAACACATAAGAAGGAGAGTAAAACAAGCTAATATCTCAGTTAGTGTTATTCTCACCATCACCATTTGATCAAGGGAGAGAGATGAAGTGACCATGTATTCCCTCTCTTACTATCTTAGCATAAGAATATTTGATAACATTAGGAAATTGTATAACACTACAATAGGTTAATATAATACTGACCTGATCACCATTTCATAAATTATTTTCCAAATCACCATTTCATTACTTCCTTTAAGTTTCTAAATCAAATAAATCTCAAAAGCCCCATTTTTTCTAACCATCCATGTGACAATAGGTTTTTGTGAAATCCTCTTCTAGAGACAACCTAGGTTAAACACTATTTATAATGGTCTAACCAGGCTTTTCAGGATTTTTAGAGGTTGTGTTGGTTGTCGAGTCCTCCTGTCTAAAACATGAAACTTTAAATACTCTGAAAATGGTGTGGTACTGGGCATGGTTCCTTAGGGACCTCCTATCCAAAATGGAGAATAAGACTCCACCGCACCATTTCCTTGGGTGTGGTGAGGTAAAACACACAAATAATGGTAAACATTCTATAATATAATTCATATCAAGCTAGTGCATTCAATAACACCATAGCTTGGATCAGGCCATGGTGGAGGTCATGGTGACAATCGGACTAGTTTTTAAATAGTCAAAATCATCATAATTTTTCATGGATGTCATTTTTTTCAAATGGAAAACATGTTCTTCTTTAATTAGTTCTATTAAATTCATTTTAAATTAGATGATTCCACTATTTTAACTAATATACACTTCTCCTCTTGAATTAAATTTATTTCTAGATTCCTCGGTGAACATAAGGTATGGTTGGTTGTTCTCTCATGTTGAGGTTCCATTTTAAGAAATAATCATTTTTTAAGTGTTGTTTCTACCTTTACTTGGAGTCATGTGGTTTAATCCTTGTGTATTTTAACTCGTATCATGGATAATTGAGTTCTCTTGATCAAGTTACCCCCCTCCTCTTTCTATTTTTGTTGTTACTTTATCCTGAGTGATCATAGTGGAAATCCTCTATTATTTTGGTTGAGTTATGATCATGGTTGTTAGTTTCTTATATATGTTAGGTTCTATATATCCTTCCTTTATCTTAGTGTTATTTCTTTTGATAGTATTCAATCCTCAATTGTCTCTTATTTTTTAGAGAATATTCAAATACTAATATATATAGGGGATTTGTTGTTTCTCATTATTATTATGTTCAATTATAAGGTTTTCAGGATTTATCTCATTGGGTAATAGTGGAATTTATCTTAATGAAGAATAAACTAAATTAAATAAAATAATTGGTTTTGGATTTGGTTATAGTGATCGCATGTGTTTGCACTATCTTAACGGTTTGACTCTTGATTTTCTAGATAGTGTGTTATCTATTTTTTATGCTATGATTTAGAATTTATTATATTTCAAAATTCAATAAAGAATATAAAGTTGGTGGTGTTTTCTAGAAAAATATTAAAGATGCATATAATTGTTATCATTCCTCCTATAATTGATGAAACTAGATTCTATCCTTGAAGCATGTTTAAGTAATATTTTATAGTTTTTGTTAACTTATGACTTGAATTTTCAGTGGTTGTAACCTATGATAAATGAATTTGTTAATTAAAGAGGGTAAACAATTGGTTTCTTGATAAAGATAACTATTTATGGCATAGGAATCCTATTTTATTCTAAAGGATGGATTCATTGGTTTTAGCGCCTAGATTCCCTATTGATTGTTTGTTGTTTTCTTGCTACCTTGTGTGATTACTCTGGATGAGAATCATTATTATGTTATGTGATGTGAGCCTGGTATGGATAATGGTTTTGTGGGATATGGGAAGGGAGGTCCAATTTTGTGGTAGTAATTGGTACCTATGATGATTGGATTAATGCTTATATTCATGGTGGTGTCAGTAATGTCACTGGGAATAATGGAGTGGGTTAAAGCTAGAAATTTTCATTGTTGTTGTCCTAGAAGTTTGGATGCTTGCTTGATTATGAATTTTCTTAAAGACTATATGGTTGGGTTTCTTGTTTCTATATTCATGTCCCTGCTGCTTGACACAGCTAGTTGTGTTTGGTTTATGCATATTTTATGGTAGATTAGTATAAGTCCAAGAGTACCTAGAATTATGAAATAATAATGAATAATGAATGATTTAACCCATGGGTTTGGAGGATTAATGGAATTCTATATGATGATAAATATTGAGAAACCATGGGATCGGTTGGATTACTCCTAGAGGTAGTGGTTTTTGGTTGGTAATTAATGTGAAATGTAAATAGTATAATATTAATTAATCTCTATTGGAAGAATTTATTGGAAGATACTTGAAATTTTTGTATGGTTATAGGATATCTAGTACTTATTAGTGGCAGTCGTGTGTCCAACATATGATAGTTTTTGCTGAGCTTAAGGCTAAGTAGTTTCCCATAGTGTGGTTTTGATCTATATAAATATTTTTTATGTTAAGTGATTTCATACACTACCCCACACATGTTGTAGGGAGGCCTACACTAGTGGAATCTCAAGGTTGTCTAACCCAATATACATATTGGTTAGAAATAGACGGACAACTACCCTCTATTTATCTGCACTTTTCTCCTGGTAGTATTATGTGTTGGTATGCAAGGTAGTTAACTTCCTCATATGTGTGTAGAGGGGTGTAGTGGATTATGGTTATTTTACACCCATGTATCTCTGAGTATATTATCCTGAGTATTATTATACATATTTTGTGTATGGGCTATGGTGTCTTGAGGTATAATACTTGATGTGTAGGTTGTGATGACTCTTTGAAACTACTTGGTTACTATATATATATATATATATATATATGGATATTGATGATGAGGTGATGTGACAAAAAGGGTGAAAAATATTTATTTGATTCATGGGGTTCATGTTATGTCATAATTTCTTAGCTATGTTTGGGAAGGATCATATATTTTGAGAGAAATTATAAGGCCCCAGCCTTAAACCTTACATAATATTGAATTAAATGAATAATTCACATTTGAGGATCTTTTCAGGTTTAGATTTTTAGTGAATTAAGACATAACTATTACATCTCAAAAGATTACAAAGTAGACACCTCTAATAAATTTCCATAAAATAAAAACTCTGAAAAAGAAACATGTCTAGTTTCCATGTTTTAGATATCATGACTTTTCCTTGATCCCATCTTTGATTCTATTCCACATTAAGTCCTGTGAAAAACATTTCAAAAACTTGGGATGAGCATAAAAAGCTCAGTAAGAGATATAAAAGTACGAAATGAAAACATTAGTCCATGTATGAAATCATACTTTACTCATAAAACATAAACATTTTAACATACCTCATCAAATCATTAATAAAACATAGAAATCATAATACATAAAGGTAACTTGAGGCATTCATAACATTCTTACGTAGGGAGTAACCCTCTTGGTTATGTTTGGAATACCCATCACAGTATATTCCCTAAATCTCTTCAGAGAAACCTTACCGTTTAACTCCTTCGCGTTACACAATGAATTGGAGAGCTATATCGGACTCACCCGCCCTTAGTTTATCACAGAACCACCCATCTTCATAACAATGCCCAAGAACCATAACATAATCATATCACATAAAACATGCATAAAGGAAACATAAAATTTCCACATTTCAATCAAAAGATATCAATAACACATTGATATAATAAAAACATTATCAAAACCATTTTCAATACCAAAATAAAAGAAAAGTAAAACATGGTATTTATTTTTCATTAAAAAAAGTTATGGCTTGTAGAGGAAGCCGAAACTCAAATAATGGTTACGGCGGTGGAGAAGTCATTGTCGCCACATATGTACGACAAAGAAACATTCCTTTTGTCATTTAGTAAAATGCTTCGTATAAAAAAATATTCCTTTTGAATAAGAATAAAATTCAAAGGGGTTTATACACCGTATAAAAGAAAGTTGTGTATAAAAAAAATATGCCTCAATGAACAGAGATTGAGACGAAGTCCCATACAAAGACGGTATCCTTGGATTAAGGATAAATCAATTACATAATTATGTGTGATAAACAAATACACCAAATATAAGTGGATATTAAGTGTAAAACAATCATAGTTCATTCACACATATTCATAGAACGACATATTCAAGGAGTACAAGTTTATCCCAAAGAATCAAAATTGGGTTAAGAAGTTCCCTTGCAAAAATTCGACAGCCTAACAGTGTCACTTCAAACTTCATAAAATGAGTTGATGAGAGATAAAAAGGGTATCTCATCACTTGGACATAAAATTTACATCAATAAGGATATAGAATAACATATCCCAACATTACAATATGTAAATTAAAATACCCAACAAAATAAGTCTTTAAAAAAGAGGAGGGTGAAAAGTTCCCTTACCGACTTGGGTATCTTTCAAAACATACACCCCATGAAAGAAGGACAATACAACATTGATGTAAGTACTCATAAATGAAAGTATATTACACAAATAGTAGAATAATGGGCAGTACATATACCAATAAAATGAAATGGTGGAAAATGTAGCATAAATCTCACAGTAATAAAAGTGAGATGAAAAATCCATTATGAAAACTCGGCAGCCTAACAGCGCCACTTAAAACTTCCAAAAATGGATTGATGAGATCAAATAGGGTCTCTAATCATATTAACATAAAATTTATGGAAAGAGGAATATAAAATAAAATCCCCCAACATAACAAAGAGGATATTAAAATAAGTGACATAAAGTAGAGTACTGGAAAAGAAAGAGAGAGGTTGGATCTCTTACAAAAATTCGGCAGCCTAACGGCGCCACTCTAAACTTCCAAAATGGATTGATGAGAGAAAATAGGGTCTCTCATCATATGAACATAAAAAGTACAGTAATAGTAATATAAAAGAACATCCCAATCATAAGATAGATGATCTTAAAATTAATGACATAAAAGAGTGTACTTAAAAATAAAGATAGGGGTAGGATCCCTTACCTTGTATCTGACTTGACTCGATCGTTCTTTAATCTCCTTAAAATCTGTTAACTCCCTTTAGTTTGAACCAAAAGGGTTTGTTGAAGATCTACCTACTTAAGTTAAGGTTTATAGGATGAGTAGAGGGATATGGAGAGACAAAATGATCAGATCTTGTCCGAGCCAAAGGCTTGAGAGGTGTGGGTAAGGTGGTAGAGGTGGGGGCCTTTTATAAGAGGAAAGGAGGGCACTCTTGGAAAGGTATAAAATGTTACTTTATTTTCAAATGTGTTTCGGATTTTAAAGGCCCCACATTGATGTATTTCAAGGATAAGGTGATAAGAGTTCGAAATCCACCAATCCAATAGGTTTTTGACATGTTTAGGTCTTAGATTTTACATTATCTTTTCATTTTATTTAAATTGTTAAATAATAAGGTAATCGTTGCATCATCATGATGTCATAAATAATTTAATTTATTTAATGTCTAAAAATTATAAAAAAAATACTATGATTTATTAAATCTTTTTATCTTTCCAATGACTATTTATAGTAAAAAAATATGGCTTGTATAACCCCATGTAAAAATTGTTTTAGTAAAACAATACATGTTTGTGTCATTTTTACTTTTACTTTAAATAAAAGGCATAAATGTAATTATCTTTCCCAAGTGGATCCATGGGGTCCAAAAATCAACCCATGGGTTTTCTTGGTCGTCCATGACTCATCCAATAGGGTTAGGACAAGTGTCAAGATATTTTCATTTTATTATAATATCATTTTTACCTCAAATCACACTAATTATCTTTAATCGCGATTAATAAAACTTAAAAGTTACTTTTCATAAAAAATTATTTTCATACCATTGAACCACATTTTACTTAATAATGAAAATAATTTATATTGTATTTTTTAAATTCAAATCACAGAATTGGTAAAGTTCCATTTAAACGAAAAATCAGTTTTTGTAACTACCACTTTGTGGTTTCACTATTCATCAAAAATTAAGGTTTTTCAGAAAAATACCAAAAATTCACCCTAAGATATATTTGATATTCCGAATTAAAAAATGATGAATTTTTTACCAAATTCATAAAATATAAGTTTCATTAATTAATTTTATAATTAAATTCCGCTGTCAAATCATATAGCGTGTTTTTAAGAAACAATATCTATCAAAAGATTGACACTCATTTATGTCCAATCTCAAAGTGATATTAATTCCAATGACCACCATTGGATTAAATAGTAAAAATATATTATAATTTCACTTTAAAAACCAATTAAAAAGAAAATCTAATCATATAAAAAAATTAGATTAAAAAGAGGTTTTGAATTAAAATACAACATTTTTCACTATACATTAAAAAATGAACTTTATCGGACAAATACCAAAAATTTACACAAAGTAAAATTTTATGTCCTAATTCTAAATAAGAATTTTATTTTGTCAAATATAACACATAAAATTGTCAAAAAGTGGATTTAAAAGAGGTTCGCCATCAAAAGGCGGTTAATCGACCTTTTAAAGAATATTAGAATGTTTACGCTTAAAATTTGGATTCATTCGCATTTTTAATCCTCTAACATTTATTGTAAAAAGTAAAAATATTTGAAAAACATATATAATAATTTTGTAGTTATTTCGGTTCATTCCCGTCATTACAATGGCAAGGTGTTAACTACCATTTAGAATAAAATTATTTTATTATTAGAGTGCAATGTAAGATTTCAAAGGAACTCATTGTTGCGTATTGGGTAAGCCATCGAGCATAGCATTCCATTTAAAGTAATATTAACATTTTATTCACAAATAGGGATAAATATAAAAATGTCATATTCTTTATTTACCTGGGGTGTTACATCCTTCCCCCCTTAAGGGAATTGCGTCCTCGCAATTTTAAAATTGGGCTTGGAAACATCATTGAAAGTCCCACATCAGAACAATAGTCGGTAAAACAATCGCTTTAAAAGAAAGAAAGAGAAGTAAAAAGGTCACCCAAGTTAACCCATACTAGGATTCCATATAGGAAAACATGGATATGGAAGAAAAAGTAAAGGGTCGTGTTCTGATGGAGAGTGATAGAAAACATATTTAGGAGAAAGTTAACCACAAGAAAATTACAAACTTGTGGTGGGTTAAACGGTATTCGATTCCCCAATAGGAAAAGTTAATAGACAACATTTTTGTTTTAAGTTACTTTTCATTGAGGAATTTATTTTTGATCTTAAGGAAACATACTTACTTGTCATGTTGACTTTCAACTTTTACTATATTTCTTACACAAACTCATACTTTCTCCAAAATACGAGTATTTAGGAAGACTTGTTTGCATTAAGAGTACTATAATAAATTTCTCGAGAATCACCTAATCTACAAAAGAGAACTATATATTTCCCATGTCTTTAGACCCTTACCAAAACCAAAATTGTTAGAACAAGATCAGATAAACCAGAAAAGGATAACCCTTTATAAAAAGAAAATTTATTCTTAATCTCTAAAATTTGTCCAACAAAATACAAAGTTCAACGAGGACCATTTGATAGAAAATTTGTCCATAAAATTCTTCAAAGTAAACCAAACTAAGATCGAAACCCAAATATTTGAAGGATTTAGTCACATAGTCTTCCAAGGTACAAATTAACACTTATCTCCAATTAACATCAGTTGCTCTAAAAGTCTCATATTGAAAAGTAATTAACCTAATCACATATCCTCCATGATAGGTTAATAATTTCCATAGATAACCCAAAATAAACTTACTCTTAATTCTTAAAATAATATAAATAAAAATAATCATTAAAACTAACCAGGGACTTCACGTAGTCCAGTGGTAGGCGATAAATAACAGTCACACTTTGGTTGTGGGTTCGATTCCCGCAGCTTTGTCCGACGCGACGGGTTGTCACACGGTCTGTGTGTCGTCCTTTTTATAAAAATCCAAAAATAACACTAACATGTTTTAACCTCAATAGTTTCCTTATACCTCTCATTTTCATCCAAATTCATTTAATCTCAACATCTTAATTCTTGAAGTCTTATTTCACCACCATAAAATAAAACGATTCCCAAAATGAAAACAGCATACCTTGATCATGGCGTCCACTCGGTTTCATCATCATCTTGTTCACGTAGGTAGAAGTCCCATGCATTACAACAATGATTTAGAGATCCTTCAAAATAATTTCCTTCCTCCATCCAAATACACCTTGTACAACATGGGTCATATGGGTGTTCATAGAATAACAGTTTTGGAAAATAATCATGTATGAAATATAATTCCAAAACATCTGATAAAACATGATTTCTATAAAATAGTCAGAAAAAATTTGAGTTGAAACTTTCTATTATTGGTCCTTTTAAAATACCATAAGTATGTGCTGAGAGATTATATTTTAAAAGCAAATATAAATAGGTTGCGTAAGGCTCTCCTTCCTCAGCACCATTTTTAAAATCATAATATGCTTCAAATTCTTATGATAAGGTAGAATATTTGAAAATACCTTGATAATATTTACCTTTCTTGAAAATATGAGAATATTGTGAAAATAGTATTTTTCTAAATACAACCCATGATCCACGATGATAATGAGGTATAGTGGAGGTGTTTGATATCTCAAACAACTGCTTTCAAGAGAGTTGTATGCTAGAAAAAGTTTCACAATCATCCGAACATGACCTTGAAATAATTATTGAAATCATGTCATCAGGAAGAGATAGGAATGTCGTTTGAGATCCTCCTCCTTCCATTCGTAATTGACTTTACTTGACCTGAAGAAAGTTATAAAATGAGTATTTAACTGAAATAATAGGTATAGGGACTAACCATGTGTCTAACAAAAACTCCTAATCCCTAAAGTTGTCTAAACCGACCTCTGATACCAACTATAAGGCCCCAGCCTTAAACCTTACATAATATTGAATTAAATTAATAATTCACATTTGAGGATCTTTTCAGGTTTAGAGTTTTAGAGAATTAGGACATAACTATTACATCTCAAAATATTACAAAGTAGACACCACTACTAAATTTCCATAAAATAAAAACTCTTAAAAATAAACATGTCTAGTTTCCATGTTTTAGATAGCATGACTTTTCCTTGATCTCATCCTTGACCCTATTCCACATTAAGTCCTATGAAAAACATTTCAAAAACTTGGGATGAGCATAAAAATCTCAGTAAGAGATATAAAAGTATGAAATGAAAACATTAGTCCATGTAAGAAATCATACTTTACTCATAAAACATAAGAATTTTAACATAACTCATCAAATCATGAATAAAACATATAAATCATAAGACATAAAGGTAACTTGAGGCATTCATAACATTTTTACGTAGGGAGTAACCCTCTTGGTTGCATTTGGAATACCCATCATAGTATATTCCCTAAATCTCTTCGGAGAAACCTTAACGTTTAACTCCTTCGCATTACCCAATGCATTGGAGAGCAATATCAGGCTCACCCGCCCTTAGTTTATCACGGAACCACCCGTCTTCATAATAATTCCCAAGAACCATAACATAATTGTATCACATAAAACATGCATAAAGGAAACATAACATTTCCACATTTTAATCACAAGATATCGATAACACATTGATATAATAAAAAAATTATCAAAACCATTTTCAATACCAAAATAAAAGAAAAGTAAAACATGGTATTTATTTTTCATTAAAAAAAATTTATGGCTTGTAGAGGAAGTCTAAACTCAAATAATGGTTATGGTGGCGGAGAAGTCGTTGTCACCGCATACGTACGACAAAGAAACATTCCTTTTTTCGTTTAGTAAAACGCTTTGTATAAAAAAAGATTCCTTTTGAATAAGCGTAAAAGTCAAAGGGTTTTATACACTGTATAAAATAAAGTTGTGTATAAAACAAAATATGCCTCAATGAATGGAGATTGAGACGAAGTCCCATACAAAGACGGTACCCTTGGATTAAGGATAAATCAATTACATAATTATGTGTGACAAACGAATACACCAAATATAAGTGGATATTAAGTGTAAAAAAATCAGAGTTCATTCACACATATTCATAGAATGACATATTCAAGGAGTACAAGTTTATCCCAAAGAATCAAAATTGGGTTAAGAAGTTCCCTTGCAAAAATTCGATAGCCTAACGGCGTTACTTCAAACTTCAGAAAATGAGTTGATGAGAGATAAAAAGGTTATCTCATCACTTGGACATAAAATTTACATCAATAAGGATATAGAAGAACATATCCCAACATTACAATATATAAATTAAAAGACCCAACAAAAGAAGTCTTTTAAAAAGAGGAGGGTGAAAATTTCCCTTACCGACTTGGGTATCTTTCGAAACATACACCCCATGAAAGAAGGACAATACAACATTGATGTAAATACTCATAAATGAAAGTATATTACACAAAGAGTAGAATAATGGGCAGTACATATACCACTCAAAGGAAATGGTGGAAAATGTAGCATAAATCTCACGGGAATAAAAGTGAGATGAAAAATCACTTACGAAAACTCGGCAGCCTAACGGCGCCACTTAAAACTTCCAAAAATGGATTGATGAGATCACATAGGGTATCTCATCATATTGACATAAAATGTACAGAAAGAGGAATATAAAAGAGCATCCCCCAACATAACAAAGAGGAGATTAAAAGAAGTGACATAAAGGAGAGTACTTAAAAAGAAAGAGAGAGGTTGGATATCTTACGAAAATTCTGCAGCCTAACGGCGCCACTCAAAACTTCCAAAATGGATTGATGAGAGAAAATAGGGTCTTCATCATATGAACATAAAAAGTACAGTAAGAGTAATATAAAATAACATCCCAATCATAATAAATATGAGCTTAAAAGTGATGACATAAAAGAGTGTACTTAAAAAGAAAGATAGGGGTTGGATCCCTTACCTCCTATCCGACTTGACTCGATCGTTCTTTAATCTTCTTAAAATCGGGTAACTCCCTTTGGTTTGAACCAAAAGGGTTTCTTGAAGAGATTCTTGCCTAAGGTAAGGCTTCTAAGATGAGGATAGGGATTTGGAGAGACAAAATTATCAGATCTTGGCTGAGCCAAAGGCTTGAGAGGTGTGGGTAAGATGGTATAGGTGGGGGCCTTTTATAAGAGGAGAGGAGGGCACTCTTGGAATGGTATAAAATGTTACTTTATTTTCAAATTTGTTTCGGATTTTAAAGGTCCCACATTGATTTATTTCAAGGATAAGGTGATAAGAGTTCGAAATCCACCCATCCAATAGGTTCTTGACATGTTTAGTTCATAGATTTTACATTATCTTTTCATTTTATTTAAATCGTTAAATAATGAGGTAATCGCTGCATCATCATGATGTCATAAATAATTTAATTTATTTAATGTATAAAAATTATAAAAAAAATAATATGATGTAGGAAATATTTTTATATTTACAATGACTATTTATAGTCAAAAATCTGACTTGTATAACCCCATGTAAAAATTGTTTTAGTAAAACAATACATGTTTGTGTCATTTTTACTTTTACTTTAAATAAAAGGCATAAATGTCATTATCTTACCCAAGTGGCTTCATGGGGTCCAAAGAAATAGACCCATGGGTTTTCTTGGTCTTCCATGACTCATCCAATAGGGTTAGGACAAGTGTCAAGATATTTTCATTTTATTATAATATCATTTTTACCTTAAATCACTCTAATTACCTTTAATCGCGATTAATAAAACTGAAAAGTTACTTTTCATCAAAAATTATTTTCATCCCATTGAACCACATTTTACTTAATAATGAAAATCATTTATATTTTATTTTTGAAATTCAAATCACAGAAGTGGTAAAGTTCCATTTAAACAAAAAATCAATTTTTGTAACTACCACTTTGTGGTTTCACTATTCATCAAAAATTTAGGTTTTTCAGAAAAATACCAAAAATTAACCCTAAGATATATTTGATATTCCGAATTCAAAAATGGTGTCTTTTTTACCAAATTCATAACATAGAAGTTTCATTAATTAATTTTATAATTAAATTCCGCTGTCAAATCAAATAGCGTGTTTTTAAGAAACAATATCTATCAAAAGATTGACACTCGTTTATGTTCAATATCAAAGTGACATTAATTCCAATGACCACCATTGGATTAAATGGTAAAAATATATTATAATTTCTCTTTAAAACCAATTAAAAAGTTAATCTAATCATATAAATAAAATAGATTAAAAAGAGGTTTTGAATTAAAATACAACATTTTTCACTATTCATTAAAAAATGAACTTTATCGGACAAATACCAGAAATTTACACAAAGTAAAATTTGATGTTCTGATTCTAAAGAAGAATTTTATTTTGTCAAATATAACACATAAAATTTTCAAAAAGTGGATTTAAAAGAGGTTCGCCATCAAAAGGCGGTTAATCGACCTTTTAAAGAATATTAGAATGTTTACGCTTAAAATTTGGATTCATTCACATTTTTAATCCTCTAACATTTATTGTAAAAAGTAAAAATATTTGAAAAACATATATAATCATTTTGTAGTTAGTTCTGTTCATTCCCGTCATTACAACGGTGAGGTGTTAACTACCATTTAAAATAGAATTATTTTATTATTAGAGTTCAACGTAAGATTTCAACGGAACTTGTTGTTTCGTATTGGTTAAGCCATCGAGCATAGAGTTCCCTTTAAATTAATATTAACATTTTATTCACAAATAGGGATAAATATAAAAATTTCATATTCTTTATTTACCTGGGGTGTTACAGAAATAGCCCAGGACATGCGACATTGGGGTAGAGCAGAAAACCAATGGGAAAGTGGTAGTGGAGTACCTCATTTTGATATTATTTTGGATATTATATTATTATGTGTATTTAAAACATGGTAAGAGATCCATGGTGAGGATGGGTACTTATCATACCAATTTAGGTAATGAGTTAGTTTCACTTGTTTATTCACTAGGCTTTAGTATACTTCCTTTATCTTTTCCATGAGAGGCTCTAGGGAGGATCCTATTGATTATACCTGTTATTATCACCATACATATATATAAACTATTTTTCAGGTTTATATAAGTTGTTTGGTGATTTTTATTGACATTACAATCCAATGGTTCTGTTCATGAGTTTTTTGGGCATTGAGGATGCTTCTGGGGATTTCTTTTTAGTACTTGTAGTTTTATTTACATTTTTTCTGTTTGTATGACATTACATTCAGGTTTCTGTATCTATTTAATTTTTTAAATGATTGGGATTTATTTGGGGGATTTATATTATCTCTTATTTCATATGTTCTTCATAGAGGATATTAACTCCCATCAGTGTGTATAATATACCCTAAGTTCTTATCACCAACCAATGGCCTATTGAAGGTGGGATTCAGGTGTTATTATCTGCATTTTTTATTTATAGCCTAGGAGGGGTACCTTTGGGATTTGGGGGTCATGAAAGAGTGGTATGAAAGGATCAGATTTAATAAAATGATAGATTTTAGAGGTAGGCACTAGTGAGGACTTCATGGATTAGTAGGGAAAGAGTGTCAGCTAAGCATATTATGTGATGTAAACAAGAGATATTATCTAGGACATTAGTATTTAAGGCCTCAGTGATCTGATGTGAAGACATTTAAGTTCACTGAGCCTACTTATCAAAGTGATGTTTTTTATGGGGAAGAGACCTAGGAAAAGATCATGCATCATTATTTTTTATGCATGTTTTTTACATGGGTATACCTTAAAGTTAGGTAGATCCTAAAATAATAAATCCTAAATAATTAATATTAAATATTCCATATCTTGAGTTTAGGAGTACCCAACCATTTTTTCTTTTATAGGTATGTCTCCATGTCAACATCCTTATTAGGTTCATGTCGAAGATGTTCAGTAGAATGTTTTAGAAGATTTCCATAGGGTTAAGGTCGACAATGATGAAACTTAGACGAGTACACTATGAGAGATTCAATGAAAGATACTACAAACGTATGAGGGGTTAATTTTTGGATTTAGAGACATAGGAATGGTTAGAAGATGTAAATATATCCTTTATCTTTATATACTCTCATAATGAGAACTGGGTTCCATTAGTAGTGGTGATACTGTAAGGGGCATCCAGACAGTGGTGGTTTTTATTCCTCAAGGATCATGAGGATTTAGTTGTCTCATGGGATAAGTTATGAGATTAGTTGAAAGATGAATTTCTTTATTTGACCATAAATTCATCCATCATTATCATCTACTTATCCTTCAATAATGGAGTTCCAATGTGCAGGGTTTTGAGATCCATTTCAAGACCCCTCATTGATATGCTCTAAATCTATTTCCAAATGAGTAGACTAATGAGAGGATTTTAAAGGAGGATTTATATCCATATATCTAGTTCCAAGTTACCCCATTTATACTACCAACATATCTTGAGGTTCTAGTGAGGGTATAAGTCTTTGGGAGGAAGCAAGCTAGGACTGATCGTTATGAGAAGGAAGTCTATAAGATTCTCCATGTAGTAAAGTTATGGTTAGAGGTTCCCAATTTTCGGGATAGAATACTTTTATGATATTTGAGGGTAGGTCCCCACCCTCGTCATATTGTTTCTCTAGGGGTGGTAGTTCTTAGGCCCCTATCAAGGGATCAGATATATATTTTTCTTATAGAGGTCATGGTCATCAGTTACATGAGTGGTCGACCTTTCTGAGTAGATATTATGTTCCACTTTAGGTTCTATTGTTGTATCAGTTCCATCCTAGGTATTATCAGAAAGGTTCTCTAGACCTCATTATGTAAAGGTGATATGGGGTAGGTAGTGGACAACCCCATGATGCTACTCATCCTTAGAAAGAAGAGCACGACTTTAAAGGTTTTCATAATTAGGATCAAAGTGGTCATTAGCAAGTCAAATTCAGTTTTATGATTTATAGTTTCCAATGCTAGGAGATCCATATGTCACAAAAGGTATTTGTTTCTTGTTTTCTACTTGGATGAATGCTTTTTTTAATTTAGGATTTATACACCTACCCTAGTTTTTTCTTTAGGACTTGATATGGAGAGGCTTCCAGTGCCCTTATCATTGACGATACCAGTTAGAGGTCGATCTTATCTGTATGAAGTATATATATACTATGATCAAATGATGGGGTAGAACCTCTCTTGGGTAGACTTATTATGTTTATAAATACATACATGCAATATCATCCTCAGTATGTATTGTCTATATTTAGTGTAGTTTATCATGGATTAATTTATGAGGTAGATTGTGTTCTATGATACTAATATAGAGTTTATCATGTTTTTTAGTGAGTGATACCCTTGGATGGGAATGAGGTTTTTTCCATACCTATCTTATTTTATGGATAAGTTGATGATTATTTCATTAGAGGTTTAGTGATAAGTGTTTTGGAAGAGTTTCATGATATCTTTCCAGAAGAGGTTGTGGAATTTCCACCTCAATGGGATGTAAAGTTTGGGATAGATCTATAACGAAGAAATTACCTGATCTCAAAGTCTCTATATTGGATAATTCCTTCTATGTCATGAGAGATACAAATATAGAACAATGGTAACTTATAATACGTTTTTTTAGTCAAGTGTGTAACCTTGGGGTGATCTAGTTTTGTATATGAAAATGGTTGATTAAAGTATGTGCCTATGTATTGCTTATAATCACTTTAACCTGGTGACAGTGCATCATAACTACCTTATTCCATGGATTGATGACTTATTTGATTATCTGAAAGGATCTAGATGGTTCTTTAATATCGATCTGTGATCAAGATATCATCATATGTAGGTAAATAATAAAGATATAATGAAGATTTATTTCAAACGTAATTATGGGATTTATGATTTCATTGAAATATTATTCAATGTGATGAATAATCTATCTTTATTCATGATGTTAATGAATGTGTTGTTTTGATAATTTTTTGATTGTTTCATGGTGGTTTCCATTGATTAAATCCTTGTATATTCCATGTTTGAGGAGGATCACACATAGTATCTTTAGCTATTTTTGGGAGTTATTCATTGTCAGTATCTATCCAGTAAGCTATTAAAGTGTGATTTTTGGACTTACGAAGTACTTTTCTTGAGTAATTTCATGTCTCATTATGGTTTATCCATGGATCCTTTGAATATCTTGGTGGTTTTTTCTTGGGAATCCCCCAACAATACTACAATGGTGTGGAATTTACTCGGTATTGTAGGTTATTATAGGAGGTTCATGCCTGACTTCTCTTATATTTTGACTCTTTTCAAAACTTTGACAAAAAGGATCATACATTTTTAAGAACTAACCAATGTCAGGAGGCTTTTGAGTACCTAAAGGAGAAGTTTTATATCCTTTATTCCTTCAGTTTTCAAGAGTTTAGTTTTAGTATTTCTATGACATTTTGAATATTGGCTTAGGTAGTGACTTTATCTAGAAAAGAGTTGTTTTTTCTTATGGGTATAAGTTGTGAAAACCTTATTAATGTAGTTATTTCACCCATGATATTGAGTTAGAAATGGTTATGTTTTTCTTGATGTTTTAAAAATATTACCACATTGTTGAATGATTTTTGGTTTTCACCAATCAGAAGAACCTAAGGTAGGTCGTATCCTTGCATGACCTGATCTTGTAATGGTGATGTTGGATAGAATTTTTTTATGATTATAACATTGATATTTCCTATACACCGGGAAAGGTAAATGTTTTAGCTAATGTGCTAAGTTGAAATTCATGTAGTGATTCTATGTGTGAATTTATATATTCTTGTAGAGTGATGGAATAAGTCTCTAAGATGCATCTTTATATGGGAGAGGATAGTGGTAGAGGATTCATTTTTTTATATGATGGTGTAGTCATCTTTTGTACATCAGGTAGAGGAGTCCCAATTGTGGGATTTTTATATAGAGGTTTGGTGTGATCGAGTTATTTGTGGTGATTCACATAATGGTTGGTATAAGGATGATCAACACTATGTGTTGTTATAGGGGAGGATTTTCATTCCTTTGGTGATATAAAAGGTGGTTCTCCATTAGTTTCATAGATTACCTTTAATAGTACTTACTGGCATGAAAAATATATACCACACATTTGATAGGTTATTTTTTTTGTTTTGGGTTAAATCATTTAGTTACAGAGTTTGTTTCTAGATGTTTAGTCTACCGGATGTTCAAGTCTAAAAACCATGTTCTTGGTGGTTTTCCCCAGCAATTATATGGTCCTAAATGGAAGTTAGGGCACATTTTGATGGAATTTGTCATTGATTTACCTCAAGATAATAAATTCTATGATGTTATATGGGTGATAGTGGACTGTTTAATAATATCAGATCACTTATTAGTGATTAAATATTCAATATTAGTGGAGGTTTAATTGAGTCGATACGTGGAGGATGTGGTGAGACTACATGGAGTCTCAAGGATGACCATCTCTGATCGTGATCCTTGTTTTAGCACCAGGGTGTGGAGAGGTCTTCATCATGATTTTGTTTGTTAGTTGTGTCTAAAAAATACTTTTTATCTACAAATGGATGTTCACATAGAGTGGAATATCTATACTCTTGAATATATGTTTCATTCTTGTGTCCTATATTTTGGATGTTCATAGATGAAGAACCTACCTTTGTTTGAGTTTATATAAAATGATAATTTTTACTCTACCATTTTAATGGCATTATTTGAAGATTTTTTTGGACCGATATTTTCATTCACTGTTGTGCTAGACTGGGGTTATAGAGTCAGTAATTCTAAGCGTAGAACTAGTGTAGAGCACAATAGAGATGGTTTAGGTGTTTCATGAGAGGATGAAGGTAGTGTAGGATTTTCAAAATCCCTATATATACCATATGTGGATACCTTTAGAGTTCAATGTTATAGATCATGTTTTCATAAATTTGAATCCTCCTCATGGGTAGTAAAGGTTTGTTCATGGGATTATGATTTCTCCTTAGTTTTTTGGGCCTTTCAAGGTGTTGGTTCATGTTGGATTCATTGCATACTAGATAGAAATTCCCCCATAGATGAACTAGATTTATAATGTCTTTCATGTGTCACATCTTCTTCACTATATTTATGATGATTTTCACATCATTGATTGGGGTGAGATCAAAATTGATGATAATGAAACCTTTGAGAAGTGGCCTCTATATATCCAGGATGGCTAGGAGAAGGTTGTGTGAAGGAATGTTATTCCCTTGGTTCATGTACTTTTGTGACATGGTGGTGTATAGGAGATCACTTGGGGGAATGATTCACTGATATGTGCTCAGTATCCCAATTTATTGGTTACTTAGTTATTATTTTGTAAATATTCTTGTAGATGTTGACCTTTATCAAGTTTATGATATAATTTTCTCTCTTATTTGATGCCTTTTTTGTTGCCTTAATCTTTTTTGAGAGTTATCTCCCCCAAGAGAGTGTTTTGGAGATATTTTTTGAAGTTTCATAGTCTTAAGGCTTGTTCCTCTAAGTAATGTGGTTTTTTTTGCCTTTTATATTGAGATTCTTGAGAGTTATCTCATGGGGTGACTATTCGAATGACCCCTTTTCTTTCCCTTTTCTCCAAGGTTGGTTTTAATTATATAGGATGAGAATTATGTGATATGTATCTAATATTATATTACAAAACTTTTTAGACTTTAATTTTTGTTTTCCCAAGTCTCGGTGGTTCCAATAAGTATTTTAGAGGTGTTATGGAGGTTAGGGGAGTGGTCTTGGCCATTCTAGGGACTATTAGGATCCAGTGGAGGGAATTTTGAAGTTGTGTTGGAACCGAGGAACTGGAAAAGACATTTTGGTCTATTAATATAGTTCTTTATGGACCATGTCTATAAACTTGTCTTTTCAATACATTTTGGATTTTTTTTTCTATAGTTTCCTCTTTTCCAAAATTGGAATCTCAAAATTCCTGGGCAAGGGCATAACAGTAAGAATGGAACCATAGGGGACCTCCTATCCAAAACAGGGAAGAAGACCCCACCACACTGTGGCCTTGGTAATGGTGTGGGAAACACCCAAATAATTGGAAACATTCCCTAGTGGAATACTTATATTGATGGCATGTTCAAGAACACCATCTCTTGGATCAGGACATGGTGGAGCTTTTGGTAATGGATGGGCTTATTCTTAAATGGTCAAAATCATCATTATTCTTTATGGATCTCATCTATTTCAAAGGGGGGTTTTTTGAATCTTAAATAGGGGGTATTAAATATGTTTTTAATTAAATTATCATCTTATATTAACCAATACATACTTCTCCTCTTTAATACCTTCGATTTATAGACACTTTAGAAGACATAGGTATTGGTTGGTTGTTCTCTCGCATTGAGTCTCTATTGTCAGAAATTGTAGCTGTTTGATTATTAATTCTACCTCCACTTGTAAACCTATGGTTTGATACATGTATATTTCAACTAGGATCAAGTATAATCAAGGTATCATTATCAAGGTACCCTTCCCTCATATTTTTCCTTTTGTTTTTCCTTTAACCCATGTGATCTTTGTGGAAATCCTCTCTATTTTGGGATCATTTCTAATCTTTGTTGTTGGTGGCTTATAGATGTTATGTTCCAAATAGCCTTCCTTTGTCTTTGTGGTGTTTCTTTTGGTGGTGATTTATCCTTGACTAAATATTCTTTTATGGATAATGATAAACTTTTAATTGATATATGGGATTCATTTCTTCTCATTATTATGTGAAATCATAAAGTTATCATACTTTATCTCAGTGAATAATGGTGGAATTAACCTTAATGAATAATAAACTGAATTAAATGAATTGGTTTTGGTTTTTGTTTTGGTTATATCGATCGCATTTGTATCCACCGTGTTAACAGTTTTCCTCTTGATTTTATAGATAGTGTGATTCCTATTGTTTACACTATGGTTTAGCATATTTATGTGTTAGGAAATTAGATGAAGAACATAAAGTTATTAATTATTGTTAACTAAATATTAAAGAGGAATATTAATTATTACTATTCTTATTATAATTTATGAAACTAGAAGTTATTCTTGAATCATGTTTAAACAATATTTCATAGATATTGATAGCTAATTCCTTAGGTTGTAAGTGGTTGTAACCTGTGATAAATGAATTGGTTAATTCAAGATGGAAAATAATTCATTATTTGATAAAGATAATTTTTTAGTGCTGAGTGATCCCATTTTCTTATTAAGGTTGGATAACTTGGTTTTAGGGCCTATATTTCCTAATGATTGTTTATTGTTTTGTTACTACCTTATGTGATTGCTTTGGATGAGGATCATTTCTATGTGATTTGATTTGAACCTGGGATGGCTGATTGTTTCGCAGGATATGGTTAGGAAGTTCTAGGTTTTTAGTAGCAATTAGCTCCAATGATAGAGGGATAGTTGATAATATGTATGAGTCGGGGATAAAACTAGGAATTATGGAGCTGGTTGAAGCTAGGATTTTCTATTATTGTTGTGTTGAACGTTGGGATTCTTGCATGATAATGAATATACTTAAAGATCAGATGGTCATATTTCTTGTTTTTGTATTCCCTTCCCCTCTATTCAATACAACTAGTTTTGATTGGTTTATTAATATGTTATGGTAGCTTAGGATAAGTCCTAGAGAACCTAGAAATATGGAATGATAATGAATAATAAATGTTTTAACCAACGGGGTTGTATGATTAATGGAATACTGGATAATGATAAATCTTGAAAAATCATGGGATCATGCGGATTATGTCTGGAGGATATGGTTTTGGTTGTTTATTATTATGAAATGGAAATTTTATAATATTAATTAATTTATATAGTAAGATTTAATTTTTATTTACTTGAAATTATTGTGTGCTTTAAGGATATCTAGTCCATAGCAGTTACAGTCAGGTGTCTGAGAGACTATAGCTATAGTCGAGCTTAAGGATAGGTAATTTTCCATAGTGTGGTTGTGGTATATATATATACTCAGTATGTTATGTGATTTCATACAGTACCTCACCCATTTTGATAGGTCAAGTGATACCAATGGACTTTTGAGGGTGTTTTCCCCAACATCCAAGTTAGTGAGGAATGGATTCCCGATAACCCCCTCTTTCCTAGATCTCTTCTCCTGGTAGTATTATGTGTTGATATGTATGGGGGTTAATTTTATCATATATGTTTATAGGTGGTTGTAATGGGTTTTGGTTATTTCACACACATGTATCTCTATATATAGTATCCAAAGTGTTAGTATAGGTATGTTGTTTATGCATTGTGATGGATTGAGGTATAATAAATGATGAACGGTCTACAGTAGCTCCCTAAAACTACTCGGTTACTATATATAGATGTGATTATTTATGATGAGGTGATGTGATTTATAGGGTGGAATATATGTATGTGGTGTATGGGGTGAATTTTATATTATATTTTCCTGGGTGTTTTCAAGAAGGATCATATATTTGGAGAGAGATGGCTTGGGATGTGCAATGTTGGTATGTAGGAGAAAACCTATGGAAAATTAGTAGTGGGGTGAATTATTTTAATATTAAGTTATATGTTATATTATTACTTATATGAGATACTTTGTGAGAGTTTAATGGTGAGGTTTTGAACTTAGAATACCAGTAACACCCTGAGTTTTTATGATTTTTTTTCAAATAAATTAAAATTCTTTGATGCCTTGCATTACACTCTACACCAAGGTAAGCTTGCTCTACATGCAACACAGAGTTTAGATTTTGGTACATGAAACACTGATTTTGGATTTTTTTTTAAACATGATGCCAAGTTTATATTGTGTTACATGAAATGCAGATCTTAGATTGTGTTACACACAATACTGATTCACTTTTAAATCTTTCATTACATGCAAGACTGAGTTTTACAGAACTACAATATCCTATTGATATTAAAATATTATTATAGTTATCACTTATTCATTGGAATGGTTGGTATAAAATGGATTAAATAAATTATTAAAATATGTTTTATGCATGTTTTTAAAATTAATTCTTTGGTAACCAATTATTTAGAAATAACAATAATAACTATTTGGAAATAAAGAAATTGCTTTCCTGAAAAACTTTTTTTTATGAAAAAACACATTTTATCATAATAAATAAATAAAACCACTTTTTATGAATGATTTTAATGAAATATAGGTACTATATATTCAATAAAATATTTAAAATTCATCTAATGTGTTTTCTAGACAATAGATAAAAATAAATCTAATTTTACGCATAAAAAAGATATATTTGTCTGAAAGTAGTTTTTCCACCTTTTAATAGAATAATTATTTTAAAAATATTTTTTGAAACTTTTATAAATTATATTTGAAAAAATGAACTTTATTTTTGAAAGGGTAATTTAAAATTTATCTTAGGGTTAATTTTTGATATTTTTCTAAGAAGTTTTATTTTTTTGATAAATAGTGAAAAATACTGAAATTTAATTGAAAACTAACTTTTCATATAATTAATTTATATAGGTAAATTATATTTTAAATTTTTTTAACATATAATTAGTAAAATTATACATCAATAAATCCAATTTAGGTCATTTAAGTCAATTTCACATTGGAATTGGATATAAAAACATTTCAAACTTTTGAATATTTTCAATTTAAAAAACCATTGTTTTGTCCCCTCTACGAGATTAATTTTAAATTAATTTATACCACTTATATGATTATAATTTATAAAAATTGATTAAAATATTTAAAATATTAATAATTTATAATTTATAATAAGGTAAAATTAATTTTTGACTAAAATTATTAGTGAAACAATTAAAATTAATTACAGTTATTAAGAGAAAAATGAGTTTACCAAGGGACTAAACTTTAACTTAAAGGGACAAATGACTGAGAAAAATTTACAAAACCCATTATATGGAAATATTTAGAAACCATATCATATTTTATCTAAAAAATTTTTTTTTGGAAGAATTTTATTTAATGAATACCTCCCAATACAATTTATCTATTGATATTTACAAGAATGTCACTCCTCCTCCACTATAAAAGGGTACTCACCCCCTCACTTCTTCACACATATCAAAGCCTTTTTATTGGAAAATTAGTATCCAAATATATTACCAAAATCCCTAATTTAAAACCTAAAATCCTAAATTTTTGCATGAAACCAACCAAGTCCTTTGGTGCAAACCAAAAGGAGTTAACTTGAGAAGCGGTAACATTCGTCAACATGCATTTTTGTTTTGTTTCCTTCTCCACCCCCTTCAATAATTATTATATAATTTTTATATAATAAACTAACTATAATAAATATAATTATATTTTTTATGTTAATTTTATGACTTACACCCTCACACACTTCCATCAAATGGGATATGTATTCGTCATTCGTGCGTACGGCAGATAACCACCTCATGAATCGATGTCATTCATTCTTCCATTACCACCTTTAAAGGTTGGGAATAATTATGGATTTATAGTTTATATATTATATATATTATTTTTATTATTTTATTATGATTCTTTAACTTTTATATAACACATAACTTCATAATTTCCATTTTCTGAGAATATGATAACGTCATTCATGTGTACGGTGGACTACCGCCTCATGAAGTGTTGTGAATCAGTCACGCTTTACATGGAATGTATTGAGGATTGGTGAAATATAATTGTGTGATATATATGAAATAATAATTATTCTCTAAATAACATATATATATATATCATTTACTTTCTATCTTTCAAATATGATAAGAAAATGGAAACGGCGTTCATGTATACGTACAACGTACCTTCTCCATGAACGGTGTATTACATTTCCTATTTATATATTGTATAGATTATTATAAATAAATATATACTGAATATATATGATATTTATATCATATCTTACATTCTTTAAATGATTAAATCTTGATCAATTAATGAGGACCAAAAATAAAAAGTCAAAAAATATATAAAAAACAAAGCGGTTATTACCCGAAACGTAACTTTAACATAGAATTTTTAATAAACGGGTAATATAAAGTCATAATAAAATAATATATGTTATGATATATAAGAATATATTTATGTGGTGTATTTTTAATAAACTTATATTTATTATAAATTAGGTTTTAACATGTACAAAGGAAGTCAAAACTTACGGTAAGGGGATTTCTAGTCTTGCTTTTATTTCTGCGAGACTTATGCCATATTCACCGCTCATTTATTTTATGTGGTGTATATACTGACCTATGAAATTATATATCATTTATTTAATTTATTTCATGATATTAAAGGTTTCAATTTATTTTATTTGTTCATGGATCTCATTATTCAAAAGTTACTCACGTAGTAAGGGGTTTATATCTCACCTTTTTACTTTTGTGACACACATGTTATATTCACTACATCATTCTTATATGCTATGTATATACTACCCATGAATATAATTTATGATTATAATACTTAAATTTTTTGTTATTTACATATCCATTTTAGGATCTCTCTTTCATGCGGTTTGCGGTTAAAATGTTACCAAAGCGGTAAAGGTGCTTTTGTCTCAATTTGCCTTCTTTGAGACTTACGGTATGTTATGCACCTATATTCTTTCTTGAGGAGTATATATATCCCATTTTACATGTAATATCATTAATTTTTTAATCCTTGTGATATTTTAAGTTTCATTTAATGTTATTCTCTCATGTGAATTATGATTAAAATTTAACAAAGTGGTAAGAGTTGATTGTTCCAATCTCATCGTTTATTGGGATTGTTTGTGATTATCCTTACATCAATGAAATATTATGATATATATCTAAATAATTTTCATGAATTTTCTTATAATATTTTTATTAATGTTATCTTCATGTAATGGTTCCATTTTTCACTCTTTGGTACTTAAGATAATTATGAAAGTGTTTTTAATAAAATTCAACCATATTTCTCTCTCCGGTTGGAAATCAGTTTTATTCAAAAACCATGTTCTCTAAAACTTATTTCAAAAATAATTAAATTATATTTTAATATCATTTTAAAGGAAAATTATTTTCAAAAAAAAATATTTTTTAAAATGTACTTAAATTGGTTTTTAAAGCATTCTTTATAATTTTTCAATGTTATTTTCAAAGAAAAAGGTTTTCAAAATGTTTTATGATTTAAAAAGAAGTTTTTAAAGTGGAAAGGATATTTTCCACACACAAAATAAATGATTTTTAAAGATTAATTTATAATTCTTAGAATTATTTTTCAAAGAAAATTATTTTTAAAATGTTTTATTACTTAAAAATGATTTGTAAAGAAAGGTTATTTTCCTTAAGAAATGATCAAAGTGATATTTCAAAATCCTTATCAATCTAAGATGATATACTTTGATATATTTTATTACTTACTAGGAATTTTATCCAAGGAAACCATTATTATTATTTATTTTAATGGTTTTTGATTAAGATAATAAGTTTTTATGATACTCATTTCTCCTCCATGGGTTGTACCATGATAACACATTTATGAAACCCGCTTCCTTTCATGGATTATTATATGATTATGAAACCTGTATATTTTCCATAGGTTATGATATGATGAAATTTTTATGATACCCATTTAAATTCTAGGGTTATGATATTATGTTTACGAAACCCATATCTTTTATGGGTTATAATATGATGAATTTTTTATTTTCTTTTGGTACACGTATGTATGATTTCATTATGTGATGGTTGGGACCTATATATCCCTCCAATGCATTGGGTAAAGATTTATATCTGATGAGATAAACATGGATGGAATGGGAGGTGAATCCAATTTAGTAAGGTACATTGTCTGCTAAGATGGTCATAGGAGTGAACCTTGACTAATAAGATGGTTTGGGGAGTGAACTCATTCCACTAAGATAGCATTGGCGGTGAGTCTTGGCTACTAAGATGATATTGGGAGTGAACCTTAACCACTAAGATGTTATGAATTGTCATGATTTCATGTCCATAATATAATGTGTGTACCTTATTACATGTCTATAAAGTTATTTTTGAACCATATTTCACATTCACAATGTTATGTGTGGACCTAGTTAAATGTCCATAAGTTTTTGTGAGGGCCTAATTTCTTATCCTTAACATAATGGGTGAAGCCATTTATATTAATACATATTTATAAGGTAATAATTTTATGTGTATACAACAAATATATGTCTTATTCCTATTTTATTATCTTAGGGATTATGATCTTGATTTCCTTATGATTCATGTCTTATGATCTTATAATCTTTATGTCATGACTTGTGTGTGTGATATTTGATATGGAGGGTAGGATTTTCAAATGTTATGATCATGTTCTCATACCATTATGTTCATGTTACGATTATGTGTCTCATTTATTTACCCTTACTGATTATCATAGATCAATTGTTCTTATGTTTCCTTCCCCTAGTTTATGGATAAAGGTTTAAAGTAAGAGTAATAAAGGGGAAGATAATTATGGTAAACATTGAAGATATTTCATCAGACTAAAATATTGTGTTCCATGTTTCCAAATTTATTAAACTATTATGATTCTTGTGCATTTTTTTGTTTAGTATAATTAATATTCATCTAAAAATATTTAATATCCATGTATGTTAATCCCTATATCCCTATTCACTATAGTTTGTTTTAATTAAAGTATTAGTTAATCAATAGAAACTAGGATGAAAAAACTTTATGGAGATCCCTAAGTATATTTCTAAGGATATGTGTAGGTATGTCTCTAAATATAAGTCTAAGGATGAGTCAAAGTTTAGGAAAATGTCTTGTAATTTTGGTAAAGTATTAAGATAGTGGTTTTTAAGAAATTACATCCTTATTTGGATACTATAAGTTTATGTGTCGCTAAAACATATGTACATAGGGGTAACCACCGAGAAAAAATCATATTGAGCTAGACTCAATCGGGAACTGGTTTATGAAAACGAGCCTTTCTTTACACCTAGTTTGACACTTTTAGGGGATATTCTTTGAAAATTAAAAAACTCATTATGAACCATCATGAAGGATTTAAATAGATGATGACTATGAGTTACCTAGGATAAACCTAAGGTGTTATATATTAAAGAATAAGGTGTCATGATTTAGACATACTAAGTGATTTTCATGATTATTTAGTTTCCCATTATGAGTATCATTTCTCACACCATGATTTATGGTCTTAGTCAATAGTGGGAACCAAAAAGAACGGTATTAACATTGAATCTGATGAATGATTTTCTGATGAAAAACCAAATGGGATCGTGACTAGAGTAAAGGACATTGTGATTATTCCCAATCAGTTTTCCTGGAACATGACTAATAATGTGTACCTTAAAAAAATATCAGACTTACCAAATAAGATAAGGAAAGAGTGCACTAAGGATTTGGGTAAGGGAGACCATAGAGGAAAGAAGATTCAGTTTCCTTTGTGTTGAGAATGTGGGAAGAAACACTTAATTGGATGTCATAGAGAGACTGGAAGATATTTTAAATGTAGAAAATAAGAACACAAAGTAACTAAAAATGGAAAATGAAAATTTCATTTAATGTAATGGATGATAATAATGGTATCACTAAGTTATTATCAATAGTTGAATGTTTTATGTATGGAAATCATAGGCATAATGTAAATAAATGTCATAGGGTAAAATATCATGAAGTAAATCATCAATGTTTGTAGGAGTAATGGTTTTATTTCTAATGATGAAGATACTACAAATTATATTTGAAAGGAAAGTGTATTCTTAAATAAGATGAGAAAACGTAAGTGATGTCTTAAGGATGAGGTGGAATAATTGAAGTGTTTATGTATTGGAATTCCATAATTATGTTATATGAATATATATATATATATGGATTGTTTCATTCATGATTTTAAATAATATTTAAAATGGTACTGATGGACTAGAAAAGTGATTTAATAGAAAGGTGATATTTTGACTAAGTAAAGGCATCCCGTAATATGTTCCAGAAGCTAAGAAAATAGAGTTTAATTTGGATAAAAAGGTGATTGTTTTGGATGAAGTAAATTGGATAGTATTGATAACCTTATAACTGATAAAGTATTTGATAAAAAAGAAGTTTATGATATCATTGATGGAGTTTGTAAAATTAATACATCTATGGAATATATTCAGTAATTTGTGGTTATTTCATATTGTTTAAACATGGATGTGGGATGGGTTTACCCTTTTATGGTTTTATTGGGGGATATTTTAAGTCCTCACTCAATCACACGCATCGGGTTTACCATCTCTTTCATCTTCACAAGAAACTTCCAATGGTTCTATCATCCATAGCTGAGTATGGACCTGCTTTCCAAATTTCAGCGTTTATCTAGATTTTCGTACACATCGAATCTTAGGGACTCACATTGGTCAAGAGGATGGGAGGTAGGTATCATCCCACCCTTTTCACTACACCAAAATCAGTAATTAGAGGCGGTTTTTTATAGGTGGTTTAAGAAACTACCACTACAGTTTTTTTACCCATGACACTTCTACCCCCCCCCCTCGAACCTGACACCCCCACCCCATGTTCCCCTAACCTCGTCAAACCTTATCCCTTTAACCATCAACCCCCTTCTCCCCCTCACCGTCGACCCCCTTATCCATCGTCATTGTCCACTTTTGTGCCCTACTCCACCAACCCCATAAAACCATATCCCCCTCACCACTAGCCCCCTTCTTACCATCACTGCTAGACCCCTTATACATCATCATTGGTCCCCTTCACACCCTACTCCGCCGAATCCCTAACCTATTTGTTGGCCCACTTCTCCCCTAAGCTCCTCAAGCTCGAGTTTTCATCGTTGGGTCGTTCAGTAAGATTGGTGTGGGTTATTCCACTGGGGAATTTTAGTTTTAGACCATTAGTTTATTAATTTAACAGAATTTATGATTGGTTCATCTACTCAAGGACTCATGAAATATCACTGTGAGGTTGAAATTAATATCTAAGTTATTGGTTGAGGTAGGTGACTCATTGTATAAATTTTAAATTTAAAGCATTTAATTTATTTATTTATTTTAAATAATATTTTGGATTCCTTGAAAATTTTATAGAATATATCATTAATCTCACTTGACTATTTTTTTCCCAGATTTCTAGATGATTATAGAGAGGCATCTAAATTTTTATTTATAAATGTTTTATTATATTATCCTAGTGCTAATTAAAATTCCTTGAGGGATTTCTATAAAGGAATCCAGTTGAAATGATATGTGTTGATTTTAATGATTTAAGGAAGGAAACTCGTATTTCTAGAAAAATGGATTATAACAGGAGGATGAAATTTGATTTTTTTTAAATTTATTGTGTTTCAATAAATGATGGGATAATTTATTCATATTCGTTGGGTATTTGGTTTTGAATGTGGTTGGGTAAAATTTATAAAATATGTGATGTGTTTAAAGGATTTTAAAATATTGATTCATGGTTTGGTTTTCAAGTAAATGAAACTATATTATAGATTTTTATTGGTGTTTCCAAATGCTTGGTTATAACTTTATAAAGAGTTAGGATTGATCTTTATTATTTTATGTATGGATCTATTGGTATTTTTGAGTTGTGAATTTGGTCTCTTCTGGTTTTTATGTGTTATGCTCTGATGTATTGGGGATGGTTGAGTAATAAAAGACTCAGAGGAGAGGGGACGGGTTTTTTTACATGACTTTATTGTTTTATGTGATTAACCTAAGAATTGGACTACTGACCTCCTGTTAGTTAATCATGGGAACCTTTAGAACCTAGGTAAGGAAGACTATGATTAAGCACATGACCTTAAAATTTTTCTACACTAACTAAACATTTCTAGGATATGGATGATATGGTTTTGGGGTACTGACTGAGGTGTCACCATGCTGCTAGGATAGGGTCATGTATTTCTTAGAGGCTTCAGACTAGGTTGTGGTGCCATGGTAGAGTGTCACCATGCCACTAGGCCAATGGCATGTTCTCCCTAGTGTCTTGAATGTGAAATTGTATGTGGATTATTTAGATCATTATATAGTATGAGGTTCATAGTTCTCATTGAACTTAGCTTCCCTAGGGACATACCCATGACGTCTTTTTACCTTTATTTACCTTATTTTACTACTTTGGATATTCCATTGCATATGTTCAGTTCTTTATTTCTTCCACTTGAGTGGATTCTATTATCATTTACTTTCATTTATTTTTTCTTAATCTAATTGGATGCAATTTCTATCTAGTATTATTTCTATATAGTAATACATTTCCTTATATTTTTATTTTTATTGGATTTATGTTGTTATGTTGGTATTTATTAGTTTAGGGATTTTTTACTTTATTTTAAGATCATGGACATATCATTTTGGTGGTTTAAATAGGGGAAATTAAAAGTGGTTTGTTTTCTTTTATGTTTAAAAATGATTATTTTTAAAGTTTAATTGGTTTGAAATTATATCACTTATTATAAATGCATGATCTTATTGAAATTCATTAAAGCTTATTCTTAGGATTAGGTAATGTTATATAGGTGACTATTATAATTTAAAAATAAAAGAAGAGGATGTTTATAAATTATAATTAATGTGATTCTGGATTTTATATATGTATGTACAAAAAGAATATTTTCAAAATTGTATTTCAAAATAGAATAAATTAAGTGACCTTATAAAGTAATATCAAAAACTTCTTGGTAAAATTTCACTAGGATCAATTTTACTCACACCATGCATACAACATTAAGTGTATACCAATCTCATTATTTTATTTTAGGTTCCCTAACATTGTTCATCTAGGTTTAGGATATTTATGTTAAGCGGTGAAGGTTGGTTTGGGTTGTGGAACATAAATACAAGTCACACAGAGATGGTAGCAATTTAGTTAGGGTTTTCTTGATTTTTTTCTATGGTGATGCATATACATTGGCCTATATGTCCAAAATTTTGTTTAGTTTAGTTATTTATTATTTAGTTTTATTTTTCTATATTTTTATCTCATTTAGTTTATGGATTGTCTCTATATTTTTACTATTCACACTATTTGGATGTTTTATTTAATTCATGTGTATTATATTTAGTGGGTGAAATCTTTCCCATTGATTATGATCTGAAACCCCTCTACTAGTTTCTAGAAGGCAAGGGTTTTAATTCTAGATCTAGAGGCTGGACTAAAGATAAAAATATATTTGGCTGACTTAACTCAATGGTTTACACTTCTTATTCAAGATATAAAGTATCAAACACTTTTTCATTGAAGAAATAGTAAAATCCATCAAATAAATCAAAATTTATTCCATCTTTATATGGTTGGATATAATATTTATGTTTTTTCCAATAGTTTTTTATCAAATTTTTAGATCTTGATTTGTTTCCCAAATGAAAATATTATTATATCAAACAACTTTATTCGCATGGATTATACTCATCAGAATGCGACAATGTAAAAAATCGAGTTCTCTTATTATGGGTACATGATGGAATCAAAAATGTTAAATTGGAAAACATTTTAACAAAAATCCATTATTATAGTACATTCATGGAAATTTATGATTGAATTTTATATTTCTATGAAATGTTTATCCAAGATGATAGGTGACTAAGAATATTTCTTATCCTCCTATATGATTAAAACATAAAAATCAGTAGGGAAGATCAAATTATTCACTGCAAATAAAACATCTTCAAATACACTCAATTGGAATGTAGTGTCTCTATTAGGTAATTTTAAAACCACTCTAGTTGGTTTGAGATATACCATCTATAAATAAGGAAAAATAGAATGTGGAATACATAAATATAATCTCTTAGATCACTAATAGCAATTCTAGTGAAGCATTATGTGACACCCCCTCTATCTATAGATGTGTTAGAACTCTAAATCCATTATTATGGTGATAGAGAAATACTAGTTTCACCTAGAATTAGTGACGATATGGTGTTTATACCATGATTACTTTTTTAAATTAATGAATGTATGATTTTTATTTTGCTTCTATTTTACATAATACTATCCATGTTTAATTTCATTTATTTACTTTGACTTTTTTTAGTACTTATATGACTCATATTATAACTACTTGGTTTGTGTTTTTTTCACTTCCATTTATCTCTTTTCCTACATAGTAATACTTATGAGTTTTAAATTTTTTTAATAAATTGTAGGCACATTATGATATAGATAAAACTTAGATCACATTATCAAGGAACACACCTCAATATGCTAAGGGTTTGGAAGAATTGTTATATTTTTCAATTTCTAATAGATTAGTTAATGGGAGAATAATATTTCCATGTCCTAAATGTAAATTTAGAAGATGGTTTAAGAGATATGAAGTTTATGAACACTTGATATTTAACCAATTCCATCCTCAATATTTTTGTAGGATTTCGTATAGAGAATCGAATGTTACAGAAAGTTTGATCACAAATGTTAATTGACATAATGAGCTCCCAACTTCATAGACAATGGAAAATGAAATCCAAGACCATATAAATGATGCATTCAGAATTGAAAGACACCAGAATCAAAATAAAAACATATCAGAACAACTAATTGAGGGCACTAAAAATAACAACTTTACAAGGGATGTTTTGTGACTATAGGACAACCAAATCAAGATTGTAACATATCATTGGATCCTCCTCTTGATTCTATAGAGACTAATGTGTGATAAAAATCATTGATAAGACAAATACATTTCATGGTTTAGTTGATGATGGAAATCAAGAGTTGTATAGTGGATGTTTGAAATATTCAAAACTTTCTTTTTTACTAAAGTTTTACCATATCAAATTCCTATATGGAATTACAAATAAGGTGATTTCCATGATATTGGAATTGTTGTGTGATTCATTTCTTGAAGCAAAGATCCCTAAGTCTTTTTATTATATGAAAAAAAAATTAACAATCTTGGGATGATTTATACAAAAATACATGTGTGTCCCAATGATTGTATGTTTTATTGTGGAGAGGTTTCCATAATTGAATTTTTTTATTCTTCTAGATGGCCATTAATGGGTGATGTTAGAAGTCTGAATTAACATACTACTATAAAGAAGAAGAAAATGAACACACCTAAAAAGTTTTTTCATTACTTTCCTTTAAATCCTCTATTGAAGATATTATTCTTGTAATCAAAAACCTCCAAACACATGAAGTGTTATTCTATTGATAATAACAATGACGGGTTAATGTGACATTGAGGATATTCACAATCATGGAAGAAATTTGATTAATTACATAAATATTTCTCATCTTATCCTAATAATATTCTATTAGTATTAGATGCCGATGGATTCAACACATTTGGGACTTTGAGCACCAGTTATAGTATTTGGACTATTGTTTTGATCCCTTACAATCTTTCTCTATGGATGTGTATGCAACAAACATTTTTTATTATTTCGATGATTATTGCTACAAAAAAAATCCTGAAATGATATTGATTCCTACTTTCATCCTCTAATTGAAGAACTACAGGAGTTATGGAGAAACGGTGTTGAGACATATGATGAATATTCTATAACAATTTTTAAAATGAACACTTCTCTAATGTGGACCATTAGTGACTTCCCTAGAATTGGGAATTTATCTGGTTGGAACACTTACATGGGTTTCACTTGTCATGTTTGTAACTTTGATTTTGAGCTAAAATGACTAACTCACAATAAATAATGGTTCTTATTGTGTCATCGAATATTTTTTTATGAATCTCATAGATTTTAGTTGAACAAGTCAAAATTTAATGGTTTTATTGATCGTAGACCACCTCTAAAGTTGTTGATAGGTTCTGAAATATTGGCACAACTTGAAAATGTTGAAATATAATTTGGGAAGTTTCTTCATTTGAATGATAGTGGTAAATGAGTTCTAAGTGCATTGTTAAGTGAAATCAGAAGTCAACAATGGTAGAAAAAAAGTATAATCTTTAAACTTCCATATTGGTAATTTAATTTGTTGCAAAATAATCTTGATGTTATGCATATTGAGAAGAATTTTTGTGATAATTTTTTATTTACATTTCTTAATGAGCATGGAAAATCAAGGGACGATATCAATTCTTGTAAATACTTACAAATAAATAATATAAAGAGTGATCTCTGGACAAAAGAGAATAGAAAGTATGCTATGGAAATTTTTGTAATGTAAAATAGGGACAAAGATACATTCCTTTGAATTTTAAAAAATGTGAAGGTATATGATGGGTATTCAAGTAACATATCAATGTGTGTTGACTTAAATTATCAAAGTTTACATGGATTGAAAAGTCATGATTCACATATTTTGTTATATAAGTTACTACCATTGGCATTGAATACATTATTACCTAAAAAGGTTACTTTTTTTGTACTCCAATGTTTCACATTCTTTTGACAAATATGTGAGAAAACTCTATAAAAATTTGAGCTTGAAAACCTTTAGGAGATATTTTTATTGAAAATTTGTGAAATTAAGATGATCTTTCCTCCATTGTTTTTTACTGTCATGATGCATTTAACTATGCATTTAGTTGAGGAAGCTAAATTTGAAAGCCTCGTATATTATCAATGGATGTATCCAATTGAGAGGTACTTTATTTATATGTTTTTTATTTTTGTAAACAATTATGGACACCTCATTAAATATATTATTATGTTTTTTTATTTTATTTCATGGATATCTTGGGAATTTGAAATCATATGTGAAAAATAAACATCAACCATAAGGATATATTTATGAAGTCTATTTGGAAAAGGAGAGTCTTACCTTTTGTTCTAGATACCTAGATGATATTGAGACAAGATTCAATTGATTTTCACATGTTGATGACAAATTGACTCAATCTCAACTATATGGGAAATCAAAAATCATTCATGTTGTTGGATAATCAGTTGGGAGGATCTCAAATGTTACACTGATAGAAATGGAATTGTTATAGGCACATAGATATGTGTTGCTAAACAGTGAAATTGAAGATCCATTTATTGAAGACTTGAGGATGAAAAATAAGAGACGAATGAGAGGCCAAACACAAAATGAGAAATATATAACAAAATATATTAATAAATATCTTGTAGAATGTTTTTCATGATGTGTAAGTTCATAAATATTGCAATCAATAAGGATATTAAGTTGACAAATATATTTATTAAATCTATTAATATATATTAATTTTTGAAGATCAAGAATAATGATACTCAATCTGACTTGTTGGAATATTTTAAGTTTCTTGCTTGTAGTCCTCTTAAGCAAGCTAGAAAGTTCAATGCTTAAATTGTGAATGGATTTAAACTTCATACAGTTGATTGGGAAGAGGGTTTGAAAACATAGAATAGTGGTATATTTACATTTTATGAAGTGGGATACTATGTAAAGTTTACTGATATTATCGAATTAAACTACCAAAGGAATTTTTTAGTTGTTTTATTCAAATTCAATTGGGTTGATATTATCATGGGTTTTAAAAGAGATTCCTTGCAATTTACTTCTATAAACTTCTCTCACTTGATGGATGTTTGTGATCATGAATTACATGATATTTATATCTTATTACCATAAGAGAAAATGATATATTATGTGGAAGATGTTTTGGATGAAGGGTGGAGTGTAGTTTCTCACATAAAACAAAGAGTCTTTTATGATATGGGTGATGAAGTAGAATATTTGAACTCTGACATTGAATCCCATCAATGGTAAGAAGAGAACTTATTTTTCCATCATGATATTGAAAATATTAGTCTTGAAAGGGTGGATGAAGTAGATAATGTAATGATGGAGCATAAAAATGACATGATTGAAGGAAAAATGATTGTATTTGAAGTCATCCATTCATTTATCAACCACTTATTTCATTTGGGCAGTAATTCATTATCATAGTTATGTATATGTTTTGGTCATTACTGTGAATCTGTTATCATTTCTAATTTTTTCTACATGATTTTTTTGAAATATATGTTCAAAAGTTAATTTCATTTGATTAAATGACAGGAATTCCAAGGAGTAAGTGTTATACTGATTTCATTTGACTCTCAGTCAATGTTCCCTTGACCATACTGATAGATGATGATCCATCAGTCTCCCTCCCTATAGCATCTAATACACCCTCTGATTGCACCCCTACACCATCTCTCACACCCTCCATTAGCATCCCATCAGTAGATCAGCCAACATCTCCCCATTTAGCAACCTCAGCAATGAGGGAGCAGTTTTCCACCCCTAGTTCTTCATGAGGATATTGGAGGATGATATTTATAGGTACAAATTTTAATATAAATAAATTTATTGCACTTTTTTTATACTACTAACTAGTTTTTAATAAAATATGGAAAAAATGCTACTACGGAGAAAAATATGAAAAGTTCAGATGTCTCTAATCTGAATGAACTAAAGATAGTTGTCCCATATTACTAATATGGGGTCCCTACAAATGAAGTTGGGGGATTATTTGGACATATTCTAGTCCAGCTGGTGGAAGAACCAGTTACCCTTTCGATTACATATGCTAATTGGAAGTATATTCCTTAATCTTGGAAAATTGAAGTTTTTGATTCACAGATAAAGGTAATTTTAATACATTATGGTTTAATTTAATGTCATTATGTCATTAAATTAAATATTTTAAAAATTAATCTCTTTGTACATATGTTTTTTCACTTTCCCATTGCTAATCTTATAGCATTAAAGTGGACATTGAAAATTTTGGGTAAGAAGTGGAAACATTTTAAATGGAGATTATGGAACAAATTCAATGATACTTCATTCAGAACCCAGGAACTGTATGATAAGGTACCCAATTGGGTAACTATAGAGCAGTGGAAAGTTTTTGTTGATAGCCATCGTGATGAGAAGCACATGGTATTTAAATATATATTATTATATTAATCTCATTTTATATTTATGCATGAATATGACAAGGATATAAAATTGAATACATTAGTATTAAATTATATTTTATTTATTTCAGGATGTTTCGGGGAAAAATACATCGAGTCGAGCTAAGAAAATCATGCCTCACACTGTAGGGTCAAAGAGTTTTTCCAAAAACCGATGAAATCTGGTAATCTTTTCATTAGTTTAAATATTTATAATACAATATTAACTATTATATATATTAAATTTTTTATTTATCTTTTTTTAATGTTGTCAAAGAATTTAGGGCACCAAGACTCCTGAACAGAACTATTGTTGGATGTTCATAAAAAATCTGATGGGAGTTATGTTAATGAGCCAGCCAAAGAAGTTGGCGTATGAATTCATTTTTTATTATAATAAATTTTTATCAATTGTCACTATATTAATATATATTACTTAAAATATGAATGATTTTTGATTTATAGGTAAAAAATTAAATAACTATGGGATTCCAATCCCGCACAGTCCTTCTCAGTCTCCCAGGATGACATAGTTGGTAAAGTCCTTAGGAAGGAGCAGTAAGGTTGAGTGTGTGGGATGGGTTTGGGACCAGTACCATCTCAGGTTTTTAGCATGACATCAGGGATTTCAGCTACATCTAATACTAGTTGTAGTCACTCCATACCCCGAGATGCTCAGAGAGAGTTTGTTTCTATACAGAACACAATTTAGGAATAGGGGGCTCAGATATCTTCTTTGTATAAATCCTTGGTTGATTTACATTACAATATAGTCAGATATATCCCTCATGATATTGCATTGATGACTGGTGGTGATCAGGTAAATCACAAAACTTCAAAACCATTAAGTTCACAAAATTTTATTATTGTTAAGTTTGAATATAAATATACAGAACTTTTTAATTTTCAATATAATTTTCTTGCAGGTGCCTATAGTGGGAAGTAGATATGGAGATGGAGAGGGTGAAGAGCAGATTTTATCATCGGGTAGTGTTTAGTGGTCTTTTTTATCACTTGGGATCTTATGGAAAGAGAGGTTTTTTTCATGTATCATATTTTTCATAGAGTATTCATATGAAATTTTCATGATTTCCCATGTTTGGAGATGTTAAATCTATTATAATGTGTTTTTTGGTATAATTTTATGGTGGAATGTTATTGTAACACCCGAATGTTTTTATGAAATATTTTCTTTAAATAATTTTAATTTTTGAATAGATTTCATTGCACGCAAATATGAGTTTAAATGAACTGTGATATTCTATTATTATAAAATGACCAGTATAACCTAGATGTTATTTTAGCAGGAATAAATATAATGAACTTATGAACATGTATGGTGAATTCACTGGCCACTAATTATTTATGAAAAATATAAACCAATTATATTTTTTTATTTTTTATTAATAAATTAAGTTAACTAAAATTATTAAATAAAATTAATGAAATATATATGTTATATATTTAATAAAATAGTTTTGATATTCATCTAATAGATATTTTATTCATTGGTATCAATAATCCCTATTTTATGTATAAAAACCTATATTTTTCAAAAGGGAAATTTTACCACCTTTTAATGGAAAACCCTTTTAAAATTAAACATTTAATATATTGATGATCTTTATATGAAAACATAAACCTATTCTTTGGAAGTGGGATATAAAAATTTACTTTTGATTAATTTTTGATGTTTTTTCTGATAACTTTCATGTTTTGATGAATATTAAAAATACACTAAATTTGAATTGAAAACAACTTTTTTCATCAAAATAATTTATATAGTTAAATTATATTATTGAATGGTTTTAAAGTATAAATAGAATATATTTTTATCATTTAATATAATTTTGGTAATTAGAATTAATTTTACATTGAATTCTGATGTAAAAACATTTCAATCTCTTACAATATTTCAACTTTTAAAATTCATTCTATCATTCTGACAATAGGATTAATTTTAAATTAATTACATAAAACTTCTGTGTTTTGAATTTTGAAAAATATATTCCATATTTGGAATCATTAGGTACAAATTATGTAAATAGTTTTTTTTATTTAGGCATTATGAATAGTAACTTCGGTAATTTTTATTAATTCGGTGAAAGAATAAATTGGGTAATTAAGGGTAAGAATAATATTATAAAATTATCATAAATCCTGTATTAATATCATTTTATGAATATTTTTTTAACTAAATCATCCTTGGGTAGAAATGGTATCCATTGGAATCCGCTTGGATGAGATTAAGACATGTAATTTATTTTATTTAAATAAAAGTTAAGTATGTCTCAGTCAAATTTTAAAAAATAAATAATTTTTAATATTAAGTTGTACATAATATAAATTTGATTATAAAGACTCATTTGAAATGAAAAATATTTTTATTTATCATGGTAATTTATTTTTTAATTTTTAGGAAATAAATAATTACTTAAAATACTTATACTTTGATGATGTAAAAATAAATTAATTGATGAGAAATCGATAAAATAATTTTTATTAAAATGATAATAACCATCAAAGGACCCAAGCACTTGAAAAAATATTATTGGTAGATTATATCTCAACCATAATCATCCAAGGGTCGAGTTATTGACCATTTGGATCCTTATAGAAGAGATTGTGACACTTATATTATTTTATTTAAAGTGATGACAAAGTTGTCACATTCATAATTTAATAAGTATAACATTTTTTAATGCTGTATTTTACATAAGATAAATTATACTAAAAGTATTATTTTTAAATATAGTAGATTTATCTTAATAATTTTATTTTATTTTTAATTTTTATTCAAAAAAATATGTATATTAATTAATTACACAAAATTTATTTAGTAATTATTTTATTAATGGAGATATCAAATAAATGCTATTAAAAATATTAAAATAAATATAATTTGGGATAATTAATATGTAAAAAGAATTTTTTATATTACCTTTACCTATTAAGAATATAATAAAATAGTTTTCTTGAATTTAACTTGTTATATTAATATTTCTAAAAATCAATAAATTGAATAGTTTCAAAATTAACAATATTGATTGTTTATCAAAATAATGTTTTATTAAATTATTTAAAAATCATAAAACATTTAAAAAACATATATAATTATTATTATTTTTTCTAAAATGTTCTAATATATTTATTTATGATCTAATTAACATCAAATAAGAAAATATTTAACCCTTTTAACATTGAAATATGTGTTACCCTAGTTAAGGATTAAATAGAAAAACGAATAGTTAATTAAAATTATAAGGTTTAAATTGATAGAAAAACTTGTCTAAAATTTATTATTTAATGATATTACAACCCTATCTCATCTCATATTTGAAATTGGGACATTTTAGAGGTTTTTTGTGGGATTTTATTTTATTATAAATTAATATTTTTGGAGATCCCAAAAGAACCCCTAACCTCAATTATAAAAGGGAACCTCCTCCCTCGCCAATTAACTTCACTTTGAGCCTTAAATATTAGTCATCCCCTTTCTATTTCCCTTATCAAATTACCTATTTATATTCTATAGGTTCGGTTCTTCTTTAAAGACCAACTCTAGTTCTTTAAGAGGAAATTTAGAAGGAGCACGTCGAAGAAGAGGTAATCTCTTCTACCAATTCTTTCAAACTTATTTCTTATTATACTTCCATTTAATGATTTATTTAACTATAAAGTAATAAATATAGTATCAATTATATAATAATATGTTATTATAATTATGAAACAACCATATTCCACCTTTTATCCATCCTATGAAAAATGAAATCACCACGCGTGTGTGTGTACGGCCTACCATCTCCACGATGCGATGTGATTCATTCTACATGATATTCATTAAAGCATGATTATATAAATATAAATAATGAATAAATATGGTATATATTATGTTAGTATAATTTTATAATGATATAACTATGGCCTAATAAGGATAATTGGAACTTATTTTACAAAACATGTGTAAGAACATAAAGAAGTTAATATCTGAATAATGAGTAACATAGAAATTTTACTAACGGATGATAATATTATCATATATTATATCATGAAAAATAATATGATTCTATAATAATTCAATAAAATTATTTAAATTATTATATAGGATGTTCGTATACATACAAAGGATATCGCACCTAAGGTAAGGGATAATTTTGTAATCTCATTATTATCTAAGATTGTTTATACGTAAGTATTTACTCGAGTATATTTATCATCCATATCCATGTTTCCTAAATATGTATTCCAAAATATTATTTCTATCCTTCTATAATGGTTTAAAGATAATTTTACTCATTGGTAAATTTTTATTAAATGGTATGAATTTAATATTTTTTCATTTTTTTTATGAGGTACTTTTTGACTTTCCGAAAAGAGTATGAGAATAATTTTTTATTTTAACTTATACAGAATGAAAGGATTTTTACATTTTTATAATGCCTTATTTAAATGAATCTTCCTTTATAATATTTCAAGTTTATTTTCAAATAAATTATTTTCTTTTAAAATTACATGGTTTTTTGAAAAAATAATATGTTTTTGAAGAAGAAAGGATATTTTCCTCAAGAATTAATTTCAAGTGTTTTATCAAAATTATTTTCTATCTAATATGAAATTATTTAAATAGAGTTATGTTTCTATCCCTATTATTACTATGATTTTATTTTGTTTATGATGGAATGTTATTTATGATATCCATTTATTTTATATGAATTATAATGGAATGATGCTTAAGAAACCCATTTTATTCCTCAGGTTATGCAATGATGAATTAATTATGTTTTTATGGAACACATAAGAATTATTTCATTATAAGATTGGTGGGACCTATATATCCCTAAAACTCTTTGGGTAAATATTTATATCTCATGAGATAGACATGGCTGGAACATGGAATGATCTCGGTTTAGTAATAGAGGGATGGAACAAGGAGTGAACTCGGTTCAGTAATAGACTTGGTCTGTTATGATGGTATTAAAAATGAGTCTTGACTAATATGAAATGATTTTCTATACTTATGTGTATGACAAAAAAATCATGTATTATGTTATGACTTTGGGATTATGTTGAACTTTAATGATTTATCCCATGACATAATATCATGATCCTTTATATACAAGATAAGATTTTAAAATGTTAAGTTTTAATGTCTTATGATTATCACTACTAGAAAAACAACCTATACCCACAGTTCAAAACCATGGGTATAGCCCCCAAAACCGTGGGTATAGACTATACCCATGGTTTTGGGAACCGTGGGCTGGAATGGCGTCGGTATAGGGGTCTCAACCTATACCCACGGTTCTCCAAACCATGGGTATAGGGGAGTCAAATGTGGCACATTGATGTTCTAGCATGGCACACAATAGACCCCACGGTTTTCAAACTGTGGGGTATTTAAATTCAAAAAACTCACCTGGGGGGTTTCAAACCCGCACCTCGGGCAGACTATCGTAGTCGTGCCCCACTAACGGACCAACCGAACTGGGATTCTTATTTGTTATATATACATATATCAGCTTATATATATTAATATGGGGTATTTAAATTGTCAAAATACATGCTCGAGGGGTTTCGAACCCGCACCTCAAGCCGAGCCTCGCGGCCGCGCCCCACCAACGGACCAACCGAGCTGTGATTTATATTTGTTATATATACATAAACTTGTGTATATATATTAATATGATCCACATGGGGTTTTTAAATTCAAAAAACATGGCTAGGGGGATTTGAACCGGCGACCTACAGCACCTGTGGAGATGGGTTTACCAACCGAGATGAAGAACTTTTGAAATTTTATATTTAAATGTATATAAATATATTAATATAAACCGTGAAAAAATTTCTTCGCACCAAATTTTTTTTGTGTCCCGCCTAATTTTCTTTCCCCACCATAATGCGGGAAAGCTATACCCACAGTTTTGGAGAACTGTGGGTATAGGTCTTCAAAAAAACCACAATACCTATGGTTTTCAAGAACCGTCAGTATAGGTCTTCAGAAAATACCCTACACCCACGGTTTTCTCCAAAAACATGGGTATAGGTCTTAAACGAAAACTATACCCACTATTTTTGGCACAGCCGTGGGTATAGGTTCACATACTATCCCTATACCCACGGTTTTTTACAAAATCGTGGGTATAGACCTATTTTCCAGTAGTGTATGATATGATTTATATATCCCTTATTTAACCTTAATGAGAATATGATCTATCCCTTCTGTTTCTTTTCCCCAGGTTTTGAAGAAGAGTATTAAGTAAGATATGTCAAAAAAGAATTCTAGTTATGAAGGAATAAGTGGGAGACATTATAGATGTCTTATGAACCAATTGTTTATGCTTCCCAGTTTTTAAATATACTAAACCTATACGGTATTGTCATGGTTTTTTTATGTTTTTTAATGAATATTATTCAATTTTTGGTTAATATGTATATATGTAAAGTATGGGCCATTATAGTTAGTATCAGAGTGAAAGTATAGTTAACATTTGGAAACTAGGATGAGAAAAATTTAGTAAAGAACCCTAAGGATATGTCTAAGTATAGGATACAATCCTAGTGTTTTAGAAATGATCCAGAATAACCTAGTATAAAACCTAAAGTGTCCTAAATTGAAATTTTATTCTTGATTATGTGTTTATCCCATTATTATTAGTGTTGATCACACTATGCTTCTTGGTTTTAGTCAATGGTTAGAACCTAAAGGAAACACATTAATGCTAAATTCGATGGGAAATGAAATGATTGACCTCCTAAGAAAGAAAATGTTATGGGAGCTAGAATGAAAAAACTTATAACTATGCTCACACAACTTCTTCAAGATATGAATCATGTAGGACTTCCAAATGAGCAAGGGAGGGAACACCATTATGTTGAGTCCTTCATGAGGTAGCATCCACCTTCCTTCAGTGGGTATTCTAATACATGGATAAACAATGGATTAGTACCACTGAAAAGATATTTTCAGTCCTCCAATGTTCAGAATATGATAAGGTCATCTTGGCAGTCTATCATTTGGAAGGTTAAGCTGATCAATGGCAGAATCTTATCAAGAATACGAGGTAAGGAGAAGAAATTGACTATATGGAATGGTATGAGTTCAAGAACTTATTTTTCAATAATTACTTTCCTTGTATTATTCAAACAACAATGGAGAAGGAGTTCTTTTATCTTAATAAAAAGGATGATGAATCCATTGGTACCAATGAAGCAAATTTTATAAGACTTGTAAGGTATGTCTCTGGAATTATTATTCAGCCTGAGAGTAAAATTTATCGATTCTTTAGTGTCTTAAAACCAAGTATCTGAAGAGAATTATCCATAAGGGACTTTAATAGCTATGAATAAATATTTCAATGTTCTCACAAGGTTGAGATGGAGATTGGAGTAACCCACCAGTCCTATGAATTTGATAAGAAGAGAAAAATGGAATTCAAGGGAAAATATAAATACTACACTAAAAAGAAGATGAGTTTTCCCTTATGCTCAAAGTTTTGAAAGAAACACGGTGTGAATTGTATTAGAGGGACTAGTAAATGTTTTAAGTGTGGGAGAGAAGTTCATTGAGCATTTGAATGCCAAAGTGATGGGAAAAATATTTCTAATGATTCAAATAGAGAAAAGGCTACATAGAATTTACCTCCTACACTTCAATTATACAAATGAAAGGAAATGGGAAATTATGAAAATTAATTCCCTAATCTAATAGTTACTGATGATGATCAATGTCATCAAACTCTTAAGGATGAATACAAAGGAAATTCACATGAGATCACTATCGGCGGTATAGATTACGATAATTAAGTATTTATAGGTACACTTATCATCCACTCTAAAGTAGAAAATGTTTTATTTTATTCTGGATCCACCAACTCTTTTATTTTTGAGGAATTTTCAAAGGGTATCTCCATATTACGTCAACACTTAAATATTGAGTTAGTTGTGAAAACTCCTAATGGTACAATGGTTTCATCAAAAGTTTATAATAATTCTTTAGTTGAAGTTTGTGAGGAAATATTTCCTTTAAATATTGTGATCCTTACTATAGTGGAATTTGATGTGATTCTTGGCGTGGATTTACTTTCTCTATATGGAGGCCATGTCAATTACCAAGGAAGGGAAGTCACATTTCATATTCCAAATCAATCTATGACCATTTATTGATGTAATGGTGAATATAACCTTCTAGTGGAAATTTTGTTCATCTTATGGGTCTTGATTATATAAATGAAGGTTATCTATCTCAAATGTCTAGGGAGAATCTCTCCATTAATAATACACATATTGTATGGGATTTTGGTTATGTCTTTCTGGAAGAATGGTTAGGTCTTCCACAAATCGTGAGGTTGAGTTTTCAATAGAACTCATGTCGAGTGTTATACCTATTTCAAATACACCGTATAGAATGGCCCCAATTGAGTTGAAGGAACTAAAGAAGAAACTCCAAGAGAATCTTTACAAGGGATTCATATGCCCTAGTGCATCACCTTGGGGTTCATCTGTTCTATTTGTTAAAAAGAAAGATGGATCAATGAGACTCTATATTGATTATTGATAACTTAAATAGATCACTATCAAGAAAAAATATCATCTTCCCCACATTTATGACTTATTCAACCAACTACACGGAGCTCAATACTTTTCCAAGATTGATCTTCATTCAGGATATCATCAATTAAGGGACAAGAAGGAGGATATACCAAATAAGGCATTCTATAAAAGTTATGGAAACTAGGAATTTATATTTATGCCTTTTGGTCTTACTAATTACCCTAATATCTTGATGGATATAATGAATAGAGTCTTTTGATAATATCTTGATCAGTTTATAGTAGTCTTTATAGATGAGATTCTTTCTTATTCAAAGAGTAAGTAAGAACATGAAGATCACTTGAAAATTGTGCTAAAGGACTTAGAAAGGAGAACCTTTATGAAAAATTTACCAAGTTTTAATTTTGTCTTTAGAAAGTTTCATTTTTGGATCACATTATGTCAAGAGAGGGGATATTTATGGATCAATCAAAAATAGAAGTCATTGAATGTTTTCCGAGACCAAAAACGGTAATTGAGATCTAAAATTTTCTTGGTTTGGCTGGATATTATCGATGTTTTTTGAAATATTTTTCATGATTATTTAATCAACTCACCAAGTTTACTTGAAAAGGAGTTAAGTTTCATTGGATGGAGGACTTTGAATAGAATTTAAAATAGATAAAAAGAAGGTTACCCAGTGAACCTATGCTCACACTGCCTTATAGTGGAGAAAGGTTTGTGATCTATAGTGATGCATCCAAGAAGGGGTTGGGATGTGTTCTCATGAAAAATGATATGGTGATAACTTATGGATTGTGACAATTAAAAATACATGAGAAAAATTACCCAACTCTTGATTTGGAGCTAACTATGGTAATGTTTTTATTAAAGATATGGAGGCATTATATTTATGGTGAAAGGGTTGGAGTTGATTAAAGATTATGACTTCTCAATATATTACCACCCTATTAAAATGAACAATGTGGAAGATGCTTTGAGTGGAAAGGACCATGCTAGCATATCCATGATGACAATCACAAAAGATCTAATATTTATGGATTTTCAAATGATGGATCTTTAAATTTTAACGGAAGGGGAGAAATCTTATCTTTCTCAAATGAATGTTCAACCATATATACAAGTAAAGATTAAGGAGGTGTAGAAGAAAGATGTAGATATAAAAAATAAGGTGAGAAATATTCTTGAATTATACCTTGGTTGTGATGGAATAATAAGGTTAAGGAACTAGGTTTGCATTCCTACCATACTAGAATTAAAGGATTTGTTGTATGAGGCTCATAGTTATTCATTATCTATTCATCCTAGAAGCACAACGATGTACAGGGACCTGAAAGATTATTTCTAGTGGGATGGCATAAAAAGCGATATTGTTGAATATGTCTCTCAGGTCTTGGTTTGTTAGTAAGTTAAGGCTGAGAGACAGAAGTCTAAGGATATGTTATAATCATTACCCATACTAGAATGGAAATGGGAAAACATCACTATGCACTTTTTCATCAGACATCCCAAAACATCTAAAGGCCATAATGCTATAGAGGTTATAGTTGATTGCCTTACGAATTCAACACACTTAATTTCTATTAGAGAGGATTTATCTCATGATCATCTTTCCAGGATATATGTAAAGGAAGTGAAAGATTACATGGATTACCACTTCCCTTTATATCTGATCAAGATCTGAGATTTACATCGATGTTTTGGAGAAGTATTCAGTAGGCTCTAGATATAGAGTTAAGTTTCAGCACTTCTTATCATCCTCATACATATGGTTAGTCTGATATGAAAAATAAAACTCTATAATACATGTTGAGAGCTTACTCTATAGATTTCAAATGTGGTAGGGATCAACACCTACATTTGGTAGAATTTTATTGCAACAATATCCTTCACTTCAGTATTTAGATGGATCCTTATGAATTCCTCTATGGAAATAAGTGCAGAACTCTAAATTTTTGTGATGAAGTTGTAGAAAGAAATATATTAGGACCTGATCTTGTTGATGAAATAGCAGAAAAGGTCATATCTATTCAACAACACGTAAGAGTAACTCAGAGTTGAAAAAAAAATTATGTTAACAAATGATGAAAATACCTAGAGTATGAAGTGGGTGACAAGGTGTTTCTATGAATATATCTCTAGAAGAGAGTAATGATATTTGGAAATAATGGAAAGCTAAGCCCTAGGTATATCAATTATTTATAAATTCTAGATCATGTTGGTAAGGTAGCTTACCGATTAGAGTTTCCACCAAATCTCTCTCAAGTTCACGATGTGTTCCATATGTCTCTCCTGAGAAAGTATATACCTGATCCTTAACATGTACTAAACTCATAATGTGTACCATTGGAGAAAGATATTTCTTATAAAGTACAATATATAGAGATTATGGATCATAGCGAAAAAAAATTTATGAAACAAGACCACTTGCTTGGTTAAAATTTTATGGAGGAACCACCAATTTAAGGGGGTAGAATGTAACACCCGAATGTTTTTATGAAAAAAATTTCTTTAAATGATTTTAATTCTTCAATAGCTTACATTACAAGAAATAATGAGTTTAAACAAACCACGATATGACCTTAGTATAAAATGACCATTATAACCTAGCTGTTAGGTTGGAGGGAATAAATATAACTAACTTATGAAAATGCATGGTGAATTCATTGGCCACCAATTATTTATGAAAAATATAAATCAATTATATATTTGTATTTTTTATTAATAAATTAAGTGAAATGAAATTAGTAAAGTAAATTAATGAAATATATATTTTATAAATTTAATAAAAAAATGATATTAATCAAATAAATATTTTATCTACAAGGAATGAATAGACCTTATTTTATATATAAAAACCAATATTTTCCAAAAGGGAAATTTTACTGCCTTTTAATGGAGAACCCTTTTTAAATTAAAATTTTAACACATTGAAAATTTTTATATGACAACATAAACCTCTTATTTGAAACTAGGATATAAACATTTACTTTTTTCGAATTTTTTATATTTTTTCTGATAACTTACAAGTTATGTTGAATAGTAAAAATACACTAAATTTTAATTGAAAACAAATTTTTCATCAAAATAATTTATATGGTTAAATTATATTATTGAATGGTTTTAAAGTATAAATAAAATATATTTGTATCAGTTAACATAATTTAGGTCATTTGAATTAATTTTACATTGAATTTAGAGGTAAAAACATTTCAATCTTTTGTAATGTTTTAACTTTTAAAACTCGTTCTCTCATTCTGACAACGATATTAATTTTAAGTTAATTAATTAAACTTATGTGTTTTGAAATTTGAAAATTGGATTAAATATTTGGAATAAGTAGTTCCAAATTATTTAAATATATTTATTTTATTTTTGGGCATTATAAATAGTAACTTCAGTAATTTTTATCAATTCAGTAAAAGGGTAAATCGGGTAATTAAGGGTAAGAATAATATTGTACAATTACCTAAACACTTGTATTAATATAATTTTATGAGTAGGGTTCTACCTAAATCATTCTCGGGTAGAAATGGTATCTATTGGAATACACTTGGATGAGATTAGGACATGTAATTTATTTTATTTAAATAAAGGTTAAATATGTCTCACTCAAATTTTAATAACTAAATAATTTATAATATAAAGTTATATAGAATATTTATTTGATTATAAATACTCATTTGAAATATAAAATGTTTTTATTTATCATTTTAATTTATTTGTAATTTTTAGGGAATAAATAATTGCCTTAAATACTTATACTTTGATGATGTAAAAATTCATTAATTGATGAGAAATCATTAAAACAATTTTTATTGAAATGATAATAGTGATCAAAGGACCCAAACACTTGAAAATATATTAATGGTCAATTATATATCGGCCATAATCATCCAAGGGTTAAGTTAGTGACCATTTTTAGCCTTATATAAGAGATTCTGACACTTATATTATTTTATTTAAAGTGGTGATAAAGTTGTCTCATTCGTAATTCAATAAGTATAAAAAAAATTAATATTGGATTTTCTAGAAGATAAATTAGACTAAAAGTATTAATTTTAAATATAATAGATTTATATTCATCATAGTATTTTATTTTTAATTTTTATTTAAAAAATAAGTATATTAAATAGTTAAACAAAATTGATGTAGTAATTATTTTATTAATGGAGATATTAAATAAATGTTATTAAAAATATTAAAATCAATATAATTTAGAATAATTAATATTTCCAATTAATTTTATATATTAAATTTACCTCTTAAGAATATAATATAATAGTTGGTTCAAAGTGAACTAGTTATATTAATATTTCTAAAAATCAATGAATTGAATAGTGTCAAAATTGACACTATTGATTGTTTATCAAAATAATGTTTTATTAAATTATTTAAAAATCATAAAACAGATTAAATATATATATAATTATTATTATATGGTCTAAAATGTTCTAATATGTTTATTTATGATCTAATTGACATCAAATAAGAAAATATTTAACCCTTTTCATATTAGAATGTTTGTTACCCTAGTTAAAAATTAAATAGAACAATTAATAGTTAATTAAAATGATAAGCTTTAAATTGATAGAAAAACTTGTCTAAATTTTATTTTTTGATGATATTATAACTCTATCTTATCTCATCTTCAAAATTGAGATATTTTTGATGTTTTTTAATATGGTTTTATTTTATTATAAATTAATATTTTTGGAGATCCCAAAAGTGCCCCTCACCTCAATTATAAAAGGGAACATCATCCCTCACCTCTTCACTTCACTTTGAGCCTTCAAGCTAGGCCATCCCCTGACCATTTCCCTTATAAAATTACCTAGTTAAATTTTAGAGGTTCTTTCCTTCTTAAAAGACCTACTCTGAGGCCTTAATAAGAGATTTAGAGGTAGTGCGCCGAAGAAGAGGTAATCTCCTCTACCGATTCTTTCAAACTTCTTTCTTCTTCTAATTACACTTCATGATTTGTTTAATTATAAATTAATAACTACAGTATCACTTATATACTTATATATTATTATAATTATGAAACAACCATATTCATATTCTATCCATCCTAAGAAAAATGAAATCACCACGTGTGTGTACGTACGGCCTACCGTCTCCATGATGTGATGTGATTCATTTTAAATGATATTAATTAAGTGTCATTATATAAAATTAAATAATGAATAAATATGGTATATATTATTTTAATATCATTTTTTAATGATATAACTATGACCTAAGAACTATAACTGGAACTTATTTGACAAAACATGCACAAGAACATAAAGGAGTTAATATCTGAATAACAAGTAACAATGAAATGTTACTAACAAATGGATGATAATATGATCATATATGATATCATATAAATGAATATGATTCTATAATAATTCAATAACATTATTTAAATTATTATATATGAGGTTTGGATACATAAAAAGGATATCAAACCTAAGGTAAGGGATAATTTTGTAATCTCATTATTATCCAAGATTGTTTATATGCAAGTATTTAATGGGGTATATTTATCATCCACTTCCATGCTACCTAAATATGTATTCAGACATATTATTTATATCCTTATACAATATTTTAAAATAAATTTTACCTATTTATGAATTTTTATTAAATATTATGAAAGGAATCTTTTCTCATTTTCAGTACGGGGTAATTTTTGACTTTCTGACAAGAGTATGAGAAGAATGTTTTCTTTTAACTTATATGGAATGAATAGATTTTTACATTTTCATAACACCTTATTTACATGAAGAATAATTTATAGAATTTAAATTTTATTTTCAAATAAATTATTTTCCTTTAAAATTGTGTGGAATTTTGAGAAAATAAAACATTTTTTATGAAGAAAGGATATTTTACTCAAGAATTAATTTCAAGTGTTTTATCAATATTATTTTCCATATAAAATGAAATTATTTAAATAGGGTTATGTTTATATCCATATTATTACTATAATTTTATTGTGTTTATTATATAATACTATTTATGAAATCCATTTCTTTTATATGGATTATGATGGAATGATTCTTAAAACCCCATTTTATTCCTTGAGCTATGCTCTGATGAATGATTTATGTTTTTGTGAAACACCTAAGAATGATTTAATTATGAGATGGGTGGGACATATATCTCCCTCCAATTAATTATATAATTATTTATATCTCATGATATATACAAGGTTGGAATGGGAAATGATCTTGGTTCAGTAATACAGGGCTGGAACAAGGAGTGAACTCAAATCAGTAATGGACTTTGTCTGCTATGATGGTCTTAGAAATGAGCCTTAACAAATATGAAATGATTTTCTATGATTATGTGTATTCCAAAAAAATCATGTCTTATGTAATTACTTTTGGGATTATGTTTAACTTTTTATGAATTATCCCATGATATGATATCATGATCCTTTATATGCAGGATAAGATTTTCAAATGTTATTTTATTATATCTTATGATTATGATATGATTGATATCTCTCTTTTTTACCCTTACTGAGCATCTAAACTCACCCTTTATTATGTTTTTTCCCTAGGTTGTGGAGAATATTATTGAGTAAGATATTTCAAAAAGGATTCTATTTATGAAGGCATAAGCGAGAGACAATGTAGATGTCTTATGAACTAGTTTTTTATGTTTCCTAGTTTCTAAATACACTAAACCTATATGGTTCTGTCATGGTTTTGTTATCTTTTTTAATGAATATTATTCAATTTTTAATTAATATATATGTATGTAAATTATGGTTTGTTATAGTTATGGTTAGTGTAAATTAATATATTTTTGTATATAAGATTATTTTCCTTCACTCATGTTTCATGGGATTGTGTATATGAATTTGGTCTAAGAAAACTATAGAAAAATATATAGTATTTTTTTCGGACTCTTAAGCTCAAAATAAGTTCTCATTAGCACTATATGTGGTTATAATTTTCTGGTTACCATGTCACCATGGTTAAAGGGTGATTTGTAAGTTGAAAAGAGATGTCGGGTGGTATCGGGATATGTGACTTAATGTGGGTATCCTTGGTTGGTTTCCCTATAGATAGTTCGATATGTATGAGAGGATTAAGAACAATGAAAAAATGGGTGAGATGACCATATGGATCAGGATTCATGATAAACACCCTAATAAGTTTGGGTTTAATCTTAATGATCATTGTGAGTGGGACGGTTCTTTTGGGAGGAGATTATTTATGATAGAGAAGGGTTCTAACCTGGTGGAAGTCTTAAATATATTCCTTAAGATATGGTAAATGAAACCCAAGTGCAATTCATGGGAGTTTTTCAATACATGGAATCATGTTTCCAAGGGGTATAGAGTGTTATAGGTTGGGAAAATACCTAGGTAGCAGGAACAGGAGAGATAAGGTATTTTGTATAGCTGGATTAGGACCTGAGGTTTGGGTCAAGGGATATTGTGGGTAGTGGTGTGACCGATAGGTGAAAGGTATTAGATCATATCAATGAGTTTAGATCATGATGGGTATTGGGGATCTAGTCAGCACCATGACAGGAAAGATGTGCTTTGAGATTAGGGGTTGGGTCTCAAGTGAATAGCACCGTGGGATTTTTTGGTGAGCTATCTGATTGTATTCATACCATATTTATTATTTCATGTGTATGATCTTGTGTGATTATGATAGGTGATACACCTAGTGGGGGAAAGGATACTAAGGTCTATCCTCGCTATGAGTGAGATGGATATACCTAAACTACTATGGGTGAGATTGATTACTTATGTTCATGAAGTAGTACCTTTCCCTGGGTAGTCTTATGTTGGGATATTGGAACTTTACTTGAGTAAGATTGGATTGTGATAGTAGACCATGTTGAGTGAGAGGGTTGGGTCATTATATAAGGAGATTCATAGATGATGTACACTACCTTGATTGATGATATAGTGGTTTAGGATTCAGATATAATATTTTAGAATGATTTTTTAGGTAGTGAGTCAAAGACTTAGATGATGCCCACCCTGAGTCTTTAGGTATGCACCAGGTTATGATTAAGATGGAATGAGGTGAGGTGATGATGACATTTTGGCATGAAATCAATTTAGGTATGATAAGTTATAATAGTTTCCTAGATATCACATAATGACCTAATGAAAATAGAGTCACGGTATCCAAGTTAGAAATTCCATTCATCATCTTATGTGATATGTTTATTTTTACTCTGTTCATACATGTATATGATGGTTTGTACTAGGGAAACATTCTGAGACCCTACTTAGATGTTCCCCCACACCCTACATAGGAACCCTGGGGTGTATACATACCTTATTTTTATTTTTCCTTTTCAGATCATAGGATATGTAGTGAATTTTAATAGATAATCTTGACAGGTAGTTGGAGGCAGGGTAATGTGGAATGGGGATTTCAGTAGGTCCAATGGGTGTATTTTTTATCTTTTTTCGATATTTTAGATGGGATCAGGAAAGTGGATGATCTATGTATTTTTTGAATAACCATGTGTCTATATGTTGTGTTTCATTTTTAATGGAATTATATTATTGATTTATGTGTACTCTGGTTATAAAATATTTACATTTTGGTATAACTGTATGGTGGAATCTTCTGGTTCGTGCATTGTTTGTTTCTTCTAGGTTTGTTCTTGAGATCCAAGTTTTGAAGCTAGTTTTTTTGTAAATCATTATATAGAGGTGGTTTAAACCACCATTAAATATGGAATCTTTTTTTCACGATGGTTTAAAATGCCTCTATATTATGGTTTTTTTTGCAACAGTTAAAACCATTGCAAAATATATCACACTATTATTTACCAATGGTTTCCTTTAATTTAGAGGTGATTTTTAAAAAAAAACATTAGTATTTAGTGGTGCTTTTAACCACCACTATTTCCTTATCATTTTTTTGGACAAAAAACCACCGCTAAAACAAAAAAAACCACCGCTAAATAAACGTTATACCACACTTTCTAGAAACTACCTCTAAATTGAAGAAACCTATGTATGTTGGATGTCAAAACTAACTTTAGAAGTGGTTTTTTGAAACCATCACAGAACCATTTGTGATGGTTTAAACCACCGATAAATAGATATTTTCTTGTATTGTTTGGGGGGAGTTATTACCTACTCCGATACTCTCTTATAGATTTGATATATGTTCATGAATCTCTTTATAATCCCGATACGGGACTGGTTACACTAAAAAAATGACTATAGGTTAATTCTCTCTCATATACAAAAGACTGGGATCTCTTTAGTGAATCCATATATATATATCTAAGGTTCTTCATCATTTTCTAGTAATGGGAAGTTTCTTATATACTGAATCCATATAACCAAGTGCTTCAAAGAATTCTTCCATATAAGGAGACTATTAATATTTTTAGGAGGGGATTGAGCCATTATGAGGCATCCTACATATCCTGATTATTACAAGAATCAAAACTCACGTAGTTTGTTCATCCCATGTAGTTTAATGTCATGTGGTGTGGACATATGTTTGGGTACTGACACACCAAATATTTTATCTTAAACCCTAATGGAGTGTCCTATAAATCCTGAGTATAGTTAGAATCAGAGTCGTCATAGTTCTCATGTATTGGGGTTTCCCATGTCATTATAGAGACTCATGGTGAAGATAATATGATTATCATGAATCCCTAATCTATTTTGATCCATGCTCTATGTCAAAAACAAGGGATGTAAAATGATCAATTCATTGCTCATGATATAGGTCTTATGTGCTGGGACTGCCTTGAGATGATTTACTATGGGACTTAGGTCTTGGGGAGATGTCTTACGTATCTTGGTTATGACAGGAATCAGAGTCATCATAGCTTGGTGGGTTTTTGTGTCTGCTGATGGATAAGATTGGTTGATCATCTCCTAGGATCATTTGAGTCTCACTGGTTGGGGCGTTATATTCATGGAAGGAGTTAAACTAAAAGTTTTGTTTTATTTGATCTAGAAAATTAGGAAGGCCCCCTATGTATTCTGGTTATGGAAGAAATCAGAGTCATCGTAGTTCGGTTTATGTCAGGGCTTACACACTGAGGTTACCATGTACCGTTATGGGGGTTTATAGTGTTCATGTTATGATTTTTTTAATTCCCTAATCCCACATGATCCACACTCATTGTGGGAAACAAAGGATAGTAATTAATTAATGTCATTTCATTGAATAAGGGACTTAGATTCTAGGATTCCCCCGGATGATCAATATAGAGCTCGGACCTCGGGGAGAGGTAGCCTACATATCCTAGATATGGAAGGAATCGTAGTCATCGTATTTCCATTTATGCCAGGTATTACACACTAATGTTATTCAATATTTAGGGCTTACACACTAAGGAAAAACAATGCTATCAAGTCCTAGGATGCCCTATTGACATGAAATTCTTGTTTGGAGGGAATTTTATAACCCATTGGGCATGTTTTGGGAGCCATCACATGAACTATCTTGACACATATAGAGGATTTCACAAGAGTCGTTATGGAATAGTCCAAGGGGTGTCACGTATCTTGGCCGACACCTTTAGAAGACATCATGAGACCTGTCCAATATTTCTGGAGGGCATTGCAAGTCCTAGATGACTTTCCTAGAGGGTGTTGTGCGAGCTTGGTTATCATGTATAGAAACTTTCATGAGAATCATCTGATAGATAAAACATCGTTATATGAGTCAGGATATATGTCCTAAGTACATCACAAGTCCTAAATGAAAGACATAAAGGGTTTCGCGAGATCAAAGTGGTGTCTACAGGGGTAACCATGTGATTTGCTCTAACATGTCTGGAGTATTCCATGTCTCCCAGATGGCATGCAGGAGGAGTGTCATGAGATCTAGGCAACATTTCTTGGTGTTGCAGCATTTCTTTGGGTGACTCATGTAGAGTGAACGAGTTCCAGATATCATTTCTTTCACATAGGCCTTCTAATTTTAATATTAGTTCTAACCCTTGCATTACGAAGGCCTTAGGTTTATTCAGTATCGGTTCCTTTAAGTCTCACGTGATCCGGAATACATGTGGTAGGTTCTTTGAAAGTCTTTCCAGAAGTCCTTATCATGATATATGAATGATCATGTGAAGAACCTTATGTGTGGAACATGATTACTCCAGCTATCCACTGGTTTATTACCTAACAAAAAGTTTCTATTCATGTGATCAGTTGCTCCGAGAAATATGAATAGGCTAAGAGTCAAATAATTCAGTCCAAGCATTCAGAGTCTCAGATTCCAACCCTTTATTCATGTTGGAGTTAGGAATTTATAGGCATCACCACACCTATTTTATAGATATTTTTGCAGAGTATCTAGCGTAAATTTAGGATGAAGTCAGCCAAGGGGTCTAGCACTGTGTATCTTTGCGAGTCTCTACCATGGACTGCTCTGAGGGTGTAGCCTGATTTTCAGTAATCATGAGTATCTTCCTTCAATTATCCCTTTATTATATTATATCCAATTAATAGGGACTTGTTTTATCATGTGTAAATGTCAAAGGACTTTTATTTTGTCATGTTTACATGCTTAAGAGCCTTTGCAAGATCCAAGTGCTTGTCGAAAGGTGTTCACAAGAATTCAGGTGACTTGTCTCGGAGTCTGGTGGGATAAGGATAGTTTGTTCTGAGGTCTCAAGGAATTGTGCTACAGGTGCACTGGGCACATCACATGCCTTTCAATGATCGTGAATGCCTCTCGACTCCTCCCTCTCAATCCCCTTTCTTTTATGTGACAAAGGTTGGGAGTCATGTGATATTTCGTGTGTGTTTTCGAAGGAATTTCTTCTATTTTTTGTTGATATATCGCAAGACTGATATGGGTCATATGGAGGTTAGTGGGCATCCCATGGACAAATCAATTCATTTTTCCTTAGATCGACATAGAGTTACCTAGGGTTCTTTTCATGTTGAGGATGAAAATCCAAAGGGCTCTCGTGAGCCGAGGTGGATGCATTACTGAGGAATCATGGCTTCTTGTGGGCTGTCAGGGACACGTCGCATGTCCTTCAATGATCGAAAACACCTCTTGAATTTTCCCTTTATTTATTATTTTTTTTATTTAACAAAGGTCGGGGATTATGCGAGTTTTCACAACCAATGTCTGGGATTTTTACTCAATTTTTAAGTGATGTATTGCCTGAACAGTATGGGTCATATGGAGTTTGAGCAAACATGTAGTGGACAGGTCTATCTGCCTACCCTTGGAGCACCAAAGGGGTAGCCTGGATATATTTGAGGACTTATTTGTGGCATGGATTACAAGCCAATGGGCTTTCGTGAGACGTGGCAGACATGATTCCAAGGTCGTGTGGCATCTCACGGATCACTCGGGGAGCGTGTCATGTGTCCTTCAGTGACCATGAACACCTCTATCCTCCTCCCCATTATCTCCTTAATTTTATCCTATAAAGGTTTGGAGGTCTTGTGAGTTTGTCTGGATGTCACCCGAGAATTTTATTTTTCCCAATGATGATATGTCATGTGATATTCATGGCCATTAGGGGTCTCTTCCATTGGATATCATTCCTTCTTATTTTCCAAAAGAGTTTTATGACCCTCACCCACTGATTGTCCGTTAGTGCATCGCATGATCAATATGAGATCTTGAGATGGTGTGTACACCTTATCTTCATCTTTTTTAACTATGGAATGTTGCATGATCAGTGTTGGAACTTTAGATTACATGCATAAGTCGTCATGCATAGTCTCTCTACTTTACTTTGATGCACCTCATGTTCATTGATGGATCTCATGACGGTATGTTGACATTGTCATTGAAAGTCACTTTGATTGCCTTTAATATATCACATATTCATGGATGGAATATTTATCCACTTCTTATGACAAATTAAATATAATCTTAGAGATTATCATGAACACATGAATATTGCATGTGTGTGGTGTGTAAATCAATTGAATAGACATGGTGCATTGAGCCTTGAATATCATTCATGTTCAGCCTTCACAACACATTAAATAAATTCTTTAAGATTTTGATTATATCCACATGGTGAGTTTCTACCCACCATTATTCACATAATCAAGTATGTTGCAATTCAATATTCATTTGGGTGGAGGAAGGAAAATGATATGTGCTTGGCTCGTGTTCTCATGACGGAATATGTACATAAGGTGCATTCTATCTCCCTAAGTTAAGGTACTCAATGACACATCATTTCTCAAGATAGTTTGTGCATTGACTTCGGTTTTTCACATGAATGATCATGTGATTGTCTTCCATATACACCTCTTCTCATGACTTAAATAGTGGGTCTCGCATGACCTACTTCGCATAACCCATACGGTGTTTGTGACATTCTTCTTTGCAAGGAAGTGAGAGATCTCCATTATGGAGTGGAAGTGACCCGAAATATTGATTTCCCTTCAGTATTTAAAGGAAAGTATCCTCTTATATTTTCATTCCCGAGAAAAAATGTGCATTATCCAAATCTGTTCCACCATTCATCACACTAATTTACTCAGATCTAAGGATGTTGGTGAATTCAATCATCCTCGCAAGACGATGAGGTTCACCATGCTTTCGAATTCATGAGGGATCTGCAATTCACAAATCTCCATCTCTGATGAATTTAGTTTTGATTTTACAAAAAAAAATTCATCAGAGCAATTCGTGCACTACTTCAAAACAACCATGGAAGAGTGTATGGCATGGTGCACGGTTTGGTCTCCCTATGTCGGAAATCCATTTGGTGGTCCGATCTTGAGGATTTTTAGCATGCACAAGATCTTCACGATATTCATTTCAACCATAATAGGCAAATTGAAACCCTAGTATTATCAGGTAAAAGGATACTTGGTGTGGTTCCTGCTTCCCTTTCGCATTATATCCAGGGTTTTTTTATAAATGGGTTTTTTTAATTTTTTATAGAAAAGGGATAGGGTTACCAATATTTTTAAAAATGGGTCTTAAGATGTGTGAACCCTATTCATCCATCTTTGGTGCAGAGAGATGTGTGAACGGGGTTTACGCATCCTGCACAAACATGATAAAAGATGCCTGAACCTCATTCATGCATCTCTCTATTCCAAAGAAGCATGAACGGGGTTCACGCATCATTGGCATAACAGAAGATGCATGAACGAGGTTCACGCATCCTTCAAAGATGGGATGAAGTATGCATGAACCCCGTTCACGCATCTCATTGAGATAGTCTATAAAAGGGGTCTCCTCTCCCCCAAATTTTATTCTTCTCCTCTAGATTTTTCTACGAATCCCTGCAGAATTTCTTTCTCAATAATTTTTTTCTGCTTTTAAGAAGGTAAAATTTCTATTTAAATTTTTAATTGTTTGATTTTGTTTATTTATTTCATTTTTATGATTTATTTATTTTATTTTTGAAATGTAGAAATTATTTTTTGTGTGTATGGTTTATTTATTTCATATGTATAGTGTCTATTGTATGATTTAATTTTTGAATAATGTGTATATTGTATGAATTCGTATTGAATGTTTAGGAAAATTAATTATGTTATGTCTAAAATGTTGTATAAATTTATATTGAATGTTTATGAAAATTAAATATGTTATAAAATATGTTATTTTGAAAGTAATATTAATTTAAATTATAATATTTTATACACTAGTTATATAATTTTTGAATAATATATTATTTATTTGTATCATATTTAAATTTATTAAAATATATATAGAAAACTCTTTTTGTTAATGATATAAAAAGAGTTTTTTATAAATAGTAATTTTAAATTATATTAGTAATAATTAAATTTATTAAATATAAAAGAGATGTAGATGTTTAATATTTATTTCATCTAGTAATAGATATGATAAGTATACCCAAAAACATGGTAAGTTGTCTGATGACTGATCTTGAGATGGCCAGCCAATGCATAATTGAAATTGCATGTCTTATTTTGTGAATGTGGTTATTTAATTTGTAATAATTGCATTTATTTTTCCGTATTGATGACCTACAAGTCATCTCTAACTATGTATGTAAGGACCTATATGTCTACTTAAAAAAAGTTATGTATTTCATACCCCTAGACCCTCTCACATGCATGTGAGTGAATTTTTAATTAAAAGACAATCAACAAGAGGCTCCCTCGAAGAGTCGTCCCCAAAGAGGTGTCCCCAAAGAGGAATTCAAGAACAAGTGTTTGATAGGAGGCATTGTTGTTTGAAATGATACTGAAAGTTTCTAAAATATTTAATAATAGAGACTCCAGGAGTCTACCCATACGTTTTGTTTAGTTTATAAAATAATGATAAACTAATCGTAAGTCTCAAGATCAAGTCATGATTATTTATTCATAAGTAATTAAAATATATAATGATATATTAAATTTGTTTTGGTAATAATACCACCATCACTATACCTCAATAGTGAAAAATCAATACATAAAAAAGTTTCTTGATAAAGACAATTATTCAAAACCAATTTAAATAATGTAAAATATTGATGTAGTATATAATATTGTATTAATTATTTTTTTATAGGTAATAATATCTATGCAAATATATTGCAATGGTGAGACCATTTATATGATGTAGGTAATTATCTATATTGTGTTGTACATCTCGTTCCCCTCGTTGTTTGATTTTCATGATCACAATCACCTTCTTATTTATCTAATATTGTGTTTTAAGTATTGTGGATGATAGGCAAGAGCTTGCCAAAGGAATGGCCCAAGAAAGCATCTCAAGTGGACTGAAATTCAGTCCACCGGCCAACCGGTGTGATGGCACCGGCCAGCCGGTGGACCTGGCAGAGGCATTGCCCACTGCCAGGCTCCACCGGTCAGCCGGTGGCTTGACCACCGGCCAGCCGGTGGCACTCAGATCAAATAGTGACAGCTACTGTCTTGCCACCGGCCAGCCGGTGGCTCCTCCACCGGTCAGCCGGTGGCACCTGGGCAGAAGCTCTCTCCACTTTCCAAGGCACCGGCCAGCCGGTGGACCTGTACCGGCCAGCCGGTGGAGCCAGTCAAACTAGCCGTTGCAGTTTGACCAGGCTGGCCCACTTGGCTCCCAACGGCTCTTTTAGCCTCTCCAACGGCTCCAAAGCCTCCCCAAGGGTTCCATGCCTATAAATAAAGGCCAAGGAAGCCCCGGACATCTACCGGAACAATACGGAAGCCCACGGACACCTTGTTGATCATTTGGCGTACCTCCGGTGCATTCCTCCAAGGGAACCTCAAGTGCTCCAACAAACTTCCACATTCAAGAGCACCCTCAAGAATCTTGGGAGAGCACGCTACATCAGCTCCATCATCCAATTGGTGCCCAAGTCTTCCTCCAATACGGTTTTTATTTTATATTCATTTTGAGCTTTAAAATTGGGTTTGTACCTAAAAACCCCAAACCCTTTTCTCATCCCCTCTTTCTTTTGGGTTTCACACCACCATTAAGGTGTGAAGAGGTTTCTTCAAGCCTTTCCTTTTAAAAGGCTTGTGTTTCGGTGAGCTAGCCTTCACCCGTTAAAAAGGCTAGTGGGTTCTTACTTAACCATTAAAAGTAAGTGGGTTCTTGCTTAACCAATAAAAGCAAGCTTTAATAGGTCCTAGTGCTACCTCAAAGCCTAGTGGGTTTCTTGCTAAAACCATTGAAAAGCAAGCGGTAGGAATCTCTCAACGGTTGAGTTGGGAGCGGAGACGTAGGCCGGGTTTTGGCCGAACTCTGTTATCATTTTCGTGTGTGATTGCCTCTTTATTTCCGCTGCATCTTTCACTTTGATTTTTAATTTGTCAATCTCTTTTTAAAAGGCAATTCACCCCCCCTCTTGCCATCATTCCCCGTTTGTTCCGACCCAACAATTGGTATCAGAGGGATAATGTGAGTAATACCTTAAAAGGTTTCAAATTCAAAGATCCATTGTGATGGCATCCACCTCTTTCGCCCCCGAGGGCTACTCATTGGGTCGGGCTCCATTTTTTGATGGGACCGACTATAATTATTGGAAAACCCGCATGACTACCTTTCTTAGAAGCATAGGATATCCCATTTTTAAAATAGTCATTCAAGGTTACACTTTGTCTACCCCCGACGAATCCAAATGGACCCAAGCCGACATTAGAAATTTTGAGCTTGATGGCAAAGCCATGAATGCTCTTCATTGCGGCCTTGACCGAAATGAATTCAATCGAGTGTCTACTTGCACCTCCTCACATGAAATTTGGAAACTTTTAGAAGTAACTCATGAGGGCACTAACAAAGTCAAAGACACTAGATTGGATATGTATAGGCAAGATTTTGAGTCATTTTCAATGCATCCAAATGAGTCTATTTCCGATATGTTTACTCGCTTTACTGACGTGTGCAATGGAAGGAAATCTCTTGGTGATGATGTTTCAGCCGAGACGATGGTCAAGAAGATCTTATGGGTCCTTCCGAGCTCATGGGCACCAAAGGTGACGGCGATCCAAGAAGCTAAGGACGTCAAAAATATGCCGGTAGAGGAGCTCATCGGATCTCTCATGACTTATGAGATCACGATGAGGAGGCAAGCACAAAAGGAGGGCACCCCTATCAAAACTCCAAAGAACATCGCCCTCAAGGTACAAAAAGAAGTAAGCTCCTCCTCATCCTCATCTTCCTCATCTACTTCATCTTCAAGCGGCGACTCGGAAATGGAGAATCTCGCCCGCCAAATGCATAAATTTATGAAGAAGCATAAGAAGAAGAAGAAATCTCGCAAGGCGCGAAAGCAAGAACCCACCGCAAGATCCGAGCCCAAGGTAAAATGCTACGGGTGCGGCGAAAAGGGACATTACAAGCCCGATTGCCCACTCAACAAGAAACGGGCCACGCCAAAGGAAAAAGGAAAGAAGAAGGTCCTCAAGGCGACATGGAGTGACACCTCATCCTCCTCCTCCTCCTCCTCGAGCGACCAAGGTACAAAATGCCTAATGGCATTCCATGAGGTAACATCTTCCAACTCCTCCTCTTCTTGCTCTTCAAATTCAAATTCTTTAAATCATCTTTCATATGAAGAACTCCAACATGCTAGAGACCAACTTGAAAATGGTTTTCACGAACTCTCTTCAAAATTCGTTTCTTTGAAAAAGAATTTCAAAAAACTCTCTTCCGAAAAAGAACAACTTCTTAAAGAGAAGGAAGAGTTGTCCCTTAAAATCCAAAATTTTCCAAATGTTGATTCCATGGAATCAACCATCAAAGACCTTAGAGAAACCCTAGCTAAGTTCACCCAAGGGGAACAAACTTTGAACAATATCCTAGGTTCCCAACGAATTTCTAGGACCACTCAAGGACTTGGCTATACCCACCAAGCCTCCTCCTCCCATGCACCCACTATTTTTGTAAGGGGGAGCTCCGAATTTAAATTCTGTAATTATTGCAAAAAACCCGGGCACCTCATATATGAATGTAATTGTAAAAACGCCCGGTATGGTAGGCCCAAATCGATTTTTTATTCCGATGAATTCTATAGGAGAAGACCCGCTACAAGGCAAGTGTGGATTGAAAAATCCCTCTTAGCGAGTCTCTCCGGGCCTAAAATTGTCTCTTTTCAAAATCCCACTCCCCGGTGATTCATTGTTTTTATTTAGTGGGAGTTAGGTCTGTTTCAGCTTTTTATTTCAATTCAAACTTCAATTTCAAAATAAGCCCTTTTGATTTCAATTCCAAAATTTTAGATTCCAACTTTCAATTTCAACACTTGGTATCAAATTTTCATTTCAAAATATTCAATTCGAATTTTTCATTCGAATCTTTCAATTCATTTTTGATTCAAAACTCTCAATTTCAACAAATTTCATTTGGTTTCAAATTTCAAAATTCAATTGGTTTTTGATTCAAAACTTTCAATTCAAACTGTTATTCAATTTTCATTTCAAAATTTTCAACAATTGATATCATTTTCAATTGATTTAAAATCTCGTTTTTCATCGTATCCCTCAATCAAGTTTTATGCCCCGTGCTATTTTGATAATCACAAAGGGGGAGAAATTTCTTGATTGATTGGGGGAGAATCCTTTTCATCATGCTTAGCATTTCCTTTCAATTTCAGTTTTTTACTTTAATTGTTTTGGTGATTGTGATCATCAAAATAGGGGGAGATTGTTGTACATCTCGTTCCCCTCGGTGTTTGATTTTCATGATCACAATCACCTTCTTATTTATCTAATATTGTGTTTTAAGTATTGTGGATGATAGGCAAGAGCTTGCCAAAGGAATGGCCCAAGAAAGCATCTCAAGTGGACTGAAATTCAGTCCACCGGCCAACCGGTGTGATGGCACCGGCCAGCCGGTGGACCTGGCAGAGGCATTGCCCACTGCCAGGCTCCACCGGTCAGTCGGTGGCTTGACCACCGGCCAGCCGGTGGCACTCAGATCAAATAGTGACAGCTACTGTCTTGCCACCGGCCAGCCGGTGGCTCCTCCACCGGTCAGCCGGTGGCACCTGGGCAGAAGCTCTCTCCACTTTCCAAGGCACCGGCCAGCCGGTGGACCTGTACCGGCCAGCCGGTGGAGCCAGTCAAACTAGCCGTTGTAGTTTGACCAAGCTGGCCCACTTGGCTCCCAACGGCTCTTTTAGCCTCTCCAACGGCTCCAAAGCCTCCCCAAGGGTTCCATGCCTATAAATAAAGGCCAAGGAAGCCCCGGACATCTACCGGAACAATACGGAAGCCCACGGACACCTTGTTGATCATTTGGCGTACCTCCGGTGCATTCCTCCAAGGGAACCTCAAGTGCTCCAACAAACTTCCACATTCAAGAGCACCCTCAAGAAGCTTGGGAGAGCACGCTACATCAGCTCCATCATCCAATTGGCGCCCAAGTCTTCCTCCAATACGGTTTTTATTTTATATTCATTTTGAGCTTTAAAATTGGGTTTGTACCTACAAACCCCAAACCCTTTTCTCATCCCCTCTTTCTTTTGGGTTTCACACCACCATTAAGGTGTGAAGAGGTTTCTTCAAGCCTTTCCTTTTAAAAGGCTTGTGTTTCGGTGAGCTATCCTTCACCCGTTAAAAAGGCTAGTGGGTTCTTACTTAACCATTAAAAGTAAGTGGGTTCTTGCTTAACCAATAAAAGCAAGCTGTAATAGGTCCTAGTGCTACCTCAAAGCCTAGTGGGTTTCTTGCTAAAACCATTGAAAAGCAAGCGGTAGGAATCTCTCAACGGTTGAGTTGGGAGCGGAGACGTAGGCCGGGTTTTGGCCGAACTCCGTTATCATTTTCGTGTGTGATTGCCTCTTTATTTCCGCTGCATCTTTCACTTTGATTTTAATTTGTTATTATTTTTTAAAAGGCAATTCACCCCCCCTCTTGCCATCATTCCCCGTTTGTTCCGACCCAACATATTGTTCCACCTATCAGAGTGGTAAATCTTCATGGTTGTATGACATTGGATGCAGTTCGCAATAAGATTCATAATCAGTTAAAAATGAGGGTCGATCAATCAATTTATTCAATAACATATCGACATCTACAACATCATGAACGTTTCTAGCACACCGAGTACCCTTTGGTCGATGATGATGATTGGATGGATGCATGTTCCTTATTTAGACAGCAGTGTGCTAATGGTATGATGGAGTTGTATGTGGTGATTTATGATATTAATGTGGTGAAACCGACTACTATAGAACCATGTTTTGTGAGCTCTGTAGAAGTTGGTCCTTCACATCAGTATTTTTCATTGCCTTATTCTCATATGAATATAGTAATAGAATCAAATTATGAAGAAGATGATCAAAATTTGGAATGAAATGTAGATAACATCCCTTTGTGTGCTGATATAGTGAATGAAATTTGATCTGAGGAAGAAGAATCTAGAGATCCATTAGGAGATGATGTGGGTGAGGGTGATGCGGGTAATGAACCTTCTGAGGTTCCTTTGAGAGATGTGGGTGAGGGTGATATAGGGAATGAACCTTATGAGGTTCCTTTGAGCGACAGGAATCCACAACATCCATCGGTTAGTGGTAATCATCCTTCAGTATTGAGTTCCTTAGTTGAAGTAATGTCTCATGAACAACATTTTTATTGGGATGTCATTACACGGGCTTCTGAATTTCCTAGAATTATAGGTAATTGAACTGCATAAAATGATAACGCCATCTATATTAGGCAGGAGTTTGAAAGTAAATTGGCCATAAAAATGTGATAAAGAAATACCACATTGAGAAACATTTCACATTTGTGGTTTATGAGTCAAAGAAGACAAAATATCTCATTCGCTGTGAAAAATATGGGACAGAATTTAAATTTCGATTAAGGTCAATATTTGATAAATTTTTTGCATATTGTAGGATAACCAAATTTAAAGAGCCACACACTTTTGTGAATCCAAGCTTGTCATAGGATCACTCTTCAATTGATTCAGATTTTATATCAAATGTTATTTGTGAGATGATACAAACATGTTAGGATGTTTTTATTTACCTTGTTCAGGAAATAATTCAGCAGTTTTATAACTATAAGATATCATACACCAAAGCATAGAATGAAAAACATAAGTCAATTGTAAAATTGTATGGTGATTGGGATGAATCATATGCTATGTTTCCATAGCTTATGTAATTGTTGTCTCTCAATAATCAGATTTTTTATCAGTTGGACATTGTTGAGTATGTATCCCCTAATCACTGAGTTGATCAAACAAAGGTGAAGTTTAATAGGATTTTTTGGGCATTCAGGCCATGCGTTTCTACCTTTTCCTATTGTAAAAAATTTATTCAGGTTGATGGCACTTTCCTATATTGCAAGTATACAAGTGTTCTACTCATTACTTCCACACAGGATGGTAATCGTTCTCCTCTTCCACTTGCTTTAGATATTGTTGAAAAGGAAAATTTTGAATTTTGGATCAAGTTTTTGGCATGTGTACGTGTTCATGTCACACAAAACTAGGGCGTGTGTTTGATATCTGATTGTCATCGAGCGATTATAGAGGTTGTGGAAGTCACGGGGTTTAATGGACTGAGCCAAATGCTTATCATCATTATTGCATTAGACATATTTCAAGTAATGTGCATAATCATTTCAGAGATGAGGTCATAAAGAAGGTGATCCTCAAGTTGGGTATGTTTTTCTAAACATACTTTTTTTAACAAAATTTAATCTCCATTTTAATATATTATTATCTTATGTTTTCAACATATGATCCCCAACAAGAAAGGTTTGATCAATTCCTTAAAGAGATTTGAGCTTCTAATGAATATCTATATGAATATATGATACATATTTCAAAGGAAAAATGGTCATTATCATATGATGGTGGCAGAAGATATAGCCATATAACCAATAATATAGTGGAGTTCATAAATGGGATCCTCAAGGGTGTGTGAAAACTCCAAATCACAGGGTTAGTGCAAGAGACATTTTATAGACGTGTTCACTACTTTTTTGACCAATCCCAAAAGGCCTATCAGAGGATAGAAAATGGAATGCATTTTACTTAGCATTTCTAAATTGGTATTGATCAGATACTGAATGAGGCTTCAAGATGGACTATTTTAGACTTTGATAGGGAAAATATGAGATTTCAGGTAAGAAAATGCTATGACCAGGCTATATGTACTAGTGGTTGAGTGTTTGTGGTGATGTTAGATAATAGGTACTATGATTGTGGCACCTTTAAAGCATTTAGATTTCCATTTGAACATGTTATCACATCTTGTGCTTTGGTAAATATATAATGGGATCCATATGTTGACCTGATGTATCACAAGATCACTTTGGTTAAATTTTATAGTGCAGCTTGGATGCCTGATGGTGACTTTCATTCTATCCATTTCCTGCTGATTAGCCGACCATCATCCCTGATATTTTCAAGTTTCATAATTTGGTATTGTTTTCATTTATGATTTTTTCAATGTCTATCATTTTTTAAACTATTGGATTAATACTACTAGGTTGTGGCCCCAAGGAGGACCAAAGTGAACTCAAATCAGAGATGAAATGGATTGTCTTGGCAATGATGAGATAGAATACGATGTATTATTTGTCACGTAGAAGGAAATACTTGTAGGGGATGTCTCCGAGTGGCAGGATAGAGCTCCACATCTCTTCATCCATGATCGAGTTTGTGTATTGTATCATTAATATGTATATTTACTTTTGTATATAGAAATTTTAGTATTTAATTATTTTATTTATGACTTTATCCATTTCTAACATGTTTCAATTTTGGTTTGTCAAATTTTTGGATTCTATAATAAATAATTTTGTGACACTGCAACTATTAAAAAAATAAACATATAAAAAAAATGAATATATCATGATTCCACGTGTAACAAAGACACTAATCCACACACAATAAATCAAGTATAAACCAAAAATATTAACACAATCATTTTCATTTTCTTGTTGTATATTTTTTAAAATAAAAGTTTAAATTTTTTATTGAATTCACTATAAAAAAGTAACGATGATATCATTTGTGAAGATAGAAGGTTTTCTATTTCTCACATCCCAGGATACTCATGTATCATGGTTGCTTTTTGAGGGACGTCCTGTGCCTCCGTTGAGTGTACGCAGATCTCACCATTTCCATCATACCGCACCACCTCTCGCTATCATCCCTCATCTTCATCGCGCTAGATTCTATGGCATACTGATGTGCTAATTCACCTTTCTCGGTCATCAACTCATTAATGCGTTTATAGAGAGATAGAGTCCAGAGTCATATACATTCAATTTTAGAGAGGGATAGACAACTATTACCCTATAGAATGTGGCCGTTATGTTGGGCCTCCCCATCGATGGTGCGGCACTGACAGGCCAAGTTGGATAAGATTTACCGGATCTTGTTCATTGACTACTAGGCATAGAGGTCCCTGATGATGGTAGTACCATTGTTGATGGTAGATTACGCATGCCTTGGTTATACCAACACTTCACACATTTAGTAGAGGATGCTGATGAGATCAACGTGCTGTGATTTGAACATGCATATATTTTGAGGATGATCAGTGGCATGATTTTTGTTGATCACTCCACTACTTCTCTACATCTGATGTATTTACCTTTTTTGGAGGATTTGGATGAGGCAAGCTGGTATAGATGGGGGGTATTCTTGTCTATCATATACATACAGTGTTCTATGCAGCTCATGTCGCATCGATAAGATACATATCACAGGATGCATGGTTCTTATACAGATGTGGGTATGGGAGAACATCCCTCATTTAGCTCCACATACTCGTGTGCCATTGCCATTATATATTGTAGCATAGTCTTTGCGTGGATGTTGTTATGTTATTCATTCCTTATAATGTCTAACTTAATTGTATAAATTTTTATTATGAAATGTAAATATAACAATATTATCTACATGTGGAGTTAGGCACATCGACTTTCAGATTCCCCCAGACACGACGTCCATGCCTATAGACTTATTTGGGACAGCATTCAACCACATGATGTAAGTGATTATTATTTATATTTTTAAATCTTTATTATTTACTATACATGTATTAATTTATTATTTATTTATTTATTTATTCATTTAGATTATATGGATTCCATATACAGGTGATATTATCCATAGTCTTCCACCATTTTGTACGGCAATGCTTTCTATCGGCTCCTATAGGGTTCCATTGATTCATTTTCATATAGTTGAGTGGCATCAAACCTATAGAGTTATGAGGTAGTTTAGATTCTCTCAACATGTTCCTTACCCACCCAGCCAGTTAGACTCACTACATTCCATGAAGATGTTAGGGAAGAGAGATTTTGATTGGAGGAGATACCATGCTGGATATATTGATTTATGGGACAGACAGTAGGATTCATAGTAGTGAGGGGCGGGGATAGTACGTTTTCATTTGGTGGATCAGATGTATTATGCATCTAGGTACAGCAGGTCCCCAGTCATATTTCTGACACGACATGGACGAGGCTTTCATGAGTTGGTATACATTGTTTCTTCCACTGTTCATCAGAATTTTTATTCATATTACTTAACAAAGGAATTTATTTTTGTAGGGTGATTGTATCTGTCATCTACTTCACAATTCTAATCTAGTAGATAGCACCGTATTTGACTCGGCATATTTTCACAACCTTGTGACATAGTTTCTTCCATCGATGTATGAGATTTATCACAGAATTTTCTTTGATCCACCACATACTGAGGAGGTTGTAGAGCCTATTGAGCCTCATATAGATGTACCAAGGGGTGATGAACCTATTATAGATATTAATATTCCACAAGAAGAGGTTGTTCAGCTTGATTAGTCAGATGTCGTTGTTCCATAGGAGGAGGGTGTTCAGCATGATCATTCATATGCTCCTCCAGCTTCTCAAGATCATCCATAGGTAGATACATATGTTGATTGGGTTGAGCTGGATTATTTATTATAGACATCCTCAACACAACATCCATCTTCTTTCCATGTTGGTGAGAGTTCCAGCTAGCCTCCACTATCCTTAGATGCAGGACAGGGTACAGACGGTGAGACTATACATCCACTTCTTGTCACATAGGAGGATGTGGAGGTGGCTGTAAATGATGATGCGCAGCATAAGCCAGAGCTTAGACAAAGACAGACATGACATGGGAACATCTAGTATACACCTAGTTGTGGGGCAGAGGATCATCCATGCTAGAGGCATATATTATGTTGATTTTTTATTTATGATACATTTTTTATATGCATTACTATTTTCATTTATAGAGTTCTACTTTTTTTTAATAAGTGTCTTACTTTCATCTAATTATCTTCCAAAATTAATAATTTCTATTTGATATTCATTAATAAATATTAATACTCTGTATGAAAAGATCTATGAACATCAAGAAATATTGAAATTATTATTGATCTCAATGATTTGAATCCAAAAATCATGGAATATGTTGCTTTGTTTAAAAAAATTAAATTGCATGAATAATAATTTCAATGAATAATGGATAATTGTGAAGATTATATGATTATGATGGAAGATCATAAAAATCAAAATATGAGATGTATGGAATTAAAAGTTCATTTGGACAATTTTGAGAAGATAAATATTCAGACTTTATAAAAGGACACAAGTTCTACTGGTACAAAATATTTACTAGAGGATTTTACTATTAAAGTACCTCCATCATGTGATAAAATTATGGACATTATGAAAAAGATTGATTTCATATTCTTCCAGAATAAGAAACAATCCTTAAGAGGGTTAAGAATTTGTTAGCATATCCAAGAATAAGTATCAAATAATATCATACTTGGTGAATTTATATAATTTTTCAAAAGTGATGTTTATGATAGTTTCCCTTGAGGGGGAGGTAAATGAAGAAATATAAAATTACTGTCAGAATTATTATATCAATTAGAATCAAAACTAATTACTCTAGAATGTTCAAGAAGATTGTGTTATTGAAAGATGAATGCTTTTCTAAATCTATCTTCCTTTGTTAACAAAAAAATAAACTTAATAGAAAGGGTTTTTAACTGAATTAATCAAATACATAATAAAAACTTGCCTCTAGTAAATTGATAAATTTTTTATTTAACCTTTCTATAGGATGTGTGAATGGGGTTCACGCGTCCTTTACAAACTTCATATAGGATGCGTGAACCCCGTTTACGCATCCTAGCAAGGGAAGATGCATGAACAGGGTTCACGCATCTTTTATCACATCAGCACAAGATGCATGAACCTCATTAATGCATCTCCCCATGCCAAAGATGTGTGAATAGGGTTCACACATCTTCAGACCCATTTTCAAAAATATTGGTAATCCTATACCTTTTTTGTAAAAAAAATAAAAAACCCATTTATAAAAAAAACCCCTTACATCCAACTTTTTTTGGCACAAATCAGTGTTTTGGCTCTATTTATTTTATTATATTATCATTATTATGGTTAAAAATAATAATTATAATAAAACTCCTTTAATTGTGTAATCAATGAACACACCCCAAACATCGTTATCATATTTCCTTAGGCGTCATGGTCATCTAATCACTCACAATATGTGACCTTCTATGGAAAAGTGTACATCATATGATTATGAGCATAAGAAAATCCCCCCCCCTTAGAGTTATATTTGTTCGGCACAAAATCATTCTAAGGTAAATGTAGAGAACTTTGTTGCATATCTAAATGGTTATGGGTTCCTCCTTCAGTGTGCTATCAGTGAATAGATCTACTGAAATTCATATGATTTCTTCTATTTTTACTTCACTCGTGATGTGCATGATATTCTGTTTCTCTGATATTATGATAATCTCCCAAAAAACCCATCCCTTTTATGTCACCAAGTAAACCAAAATTCCTGGATTTGGATATTTGTTTCAAGAATTGCTCACTAATGACCACTAACATGAAATCCATTACTGATGAATCTATTCTAGTTATCTTGATATCACATGACCTATAGAGGGTTAAATGTGTATAATATACATCTTGGAGGGAGAGTGATCCATTATTTTCCAAATCCAATAAGCTTGGTGAGCATAGCTTGATTTTTCTGAGGCCATATGGTGGGACTTTCAATATTTTGTAGACCAAATCACTGTAATGATTTAGTTTAGGGTCTTTTAGATTAGACCTAATATTTCTTTATTTTAGTTTCTTTTAGTTAGGACCTCATATTTCTTTAGTTTAGGGTCTTTTAGCTCGAACCTCATATTTCTTTAGTTTAGGTTCTTTTAGCTCATACCTCATATTGCTTTAGTTTAGGGTCTTCTAGCTCAGACCTAATATATGATCATGGGATATGGTGTAGACATACTAGGAATGGCCTAAAGAACTCTGAGGTGTTGGGTTATGTTGTGGTGTTGAAAAGTCTCATGAGGATCAGAATACCATTTTTGCAGAGCAACGCATTTGGTTGATGGGCATAGGTGCATATGAAGAATCCATCGGCATGTATTCATATTCAAGAAAAGGGTCCTTGAAGTCGGGTATCTTTTCCAAGGGATATGGATGATTTATGGAAGAAATATAGATGGGGTTGGAATACTATGTATATTAGTCATGCCTGGATATTTTGAGTATGGATGGTGTAAATCATAACCCGAAAGTTTGAGTCCACGAATATGAGATGGTGAAGACATGTCGGGTATGTCCCATGACATTATAGAATGCCAGGTTCTGCTGTAATATTACTAAGGCTCACAGGGATTGAAGCTCTTTTCTAGCAAGGATAATATGCCTCTAGTTGGAAGGTAGGGGCCCTTATGTGTTGGTATCATTCCAAGAGAAAGATGATCTCTACTTATTTTCAAGGGAAATGAAATATTTTAAAAGACTCAAATGTATAGATGATGAATTTGGATATGGGGATAAATCTATCTAGGAAAAGTTTTGACCCATTAGGGCAGTTCAACTCTTAATGAGAAGCTAAATCCCTATGAATTTTGGTTTCTAATCACAATGTTTAGGCTATCAAAGGTTAGCAAATGAAGTGTCACAATCCTTACTTTAGAAAGGGTACAAAACATGGTGATGTAACGATAAAGATATCAAATCTTCTTGGTAGTTCATTGTGGGGATTTTATATCATGATCTGAAGTGCTCGAGTCAGGATAAAGATATGGGATAGTCATACAAACACTGGGGTGTTGAGTGTTGTTGTGATGATGTTAGGGCTCATGAGAATTAGAATTTCCTCTTTTAGAGTGATACATGTGGTTAATTGACATAGGTGAGTATGCAGGAGCCATGGGCATGTATGCATAGTCAAGAAAAGGGTCCTTGAATCCAAATATTCTTTCCAAGGTCCATGGAAGGTTATGGTGATTTGATACACCCCAACTCATGAAGTGTGATTTGTGGAAAGTGTAAAATCCAAGGATGGTAGGAGTACCCTAAAAGTTGTGTCACTGCCCAACAAACACATTCTCATGGAGAGGAGATGTGACAAAGGTTTCTCTAACTTTCACCTAGACCAATGGGTCTAACAAGAATAGATTGGATTTTACTAGGGCTACAAGGTAGATCCCATTATCTTTGTTCCTTTTATTTTTTCACCCTAATTTTTTCCTAAACTCTGAGGATGAATATTTTTTGAAGAGGGACTTGACTTTTTCTCAGGTCTCCCTTTACAGGTTTTCGACCTGATAAGTTGGACCATTATGTGCTAGAGTTTAAGGTCATATAACTTTGACCAAAATGCAGGCAATTTAATATCATGATTGACATATACCTAATATTGAGGATGATACAAAAGAGTTTAATTAGGATATTCAAGGTCAATAGTACTCCATCATCTTCCTGATCATGGTATGGAAATATTATAAATCACGTATCAAGTTTCTCAAGTCATGAGTAATGATATGGGATAATCATAGAGGGAGTGTTTCAGACATGATGAGGTGTTGAGTGTTTTCTTGATAATTCTTGGGATCATGTGAATTGTAATTTCCTTTCTAGAGGCGTGTATTTGGTTAATAGCCATATGTGAATATGTTGGATCCATGGGCAAGTATTCATAGTCAAGAAAAGGGTCCTTGAAGATGGATATCCTTTCCAAAGGCCATGAAAGATTATGGTGACCTGAGATGCACAATACATGAAGTCTATTATATGGATTTGAGGTGCTCTTGAAATATAGTGGAATCACTTCATACTCTGTTTGACCGAGGTAAGTCTCTTGTAGCCCTTTCGTGAAGGCTGAAAAATGGGATATGGTTTGTACAGTTTATTTTCATGTAGTGGGGATGTTTGTGTGTAGTTTAATTCCATGTAGTAAGGACATATTTCCATGAAGTTTAACATCATGTAGTAAGGATTCACTTCTATGTAGTTTAACGTCATGTGGTAAGGATGCACTTCTATGTAGTTTAACGTCATGTAGTAAGGATGCAGGAACTAATGTGAATGTGCAGGAATGTCACGGTTGGGCCCAAAGATGGAGTATTGGGAATCTCAATGTATCTCATGGGGATGATTATCAAGCCACACATAGTTCTGGGATGGGAAATACTCTACGCAATTCTGACCTATATGAGGATATGGGCATTATCTCCATTGACAATTGTAGTTGGGCTGAGGATTGGATATACAGGAATCACTACATATCTTATGAGGATGAGAATAAATCCTCACATAGTTATGGATGTTCCATGAATTTTAACATCATGTGGAGAGGAAGGAGGTGAGCCATTCTGAATTTATGGTAACATTGTGGTTGGGCCCAAGGGTGTAAGTTTGGGAATCACTATCTGACCATTGGTCAATTCATGGTAGAGGGATGAGTGATTGGACTCTATGTTGTACTCTTGGTAAAGCTTCTTCAACTTGATGGAATAGAAGTTGGAGTCATTGTACATCAATATTTTTTGTGGTACTCCAAACCTCATGATCATGTGGGATTTCATGAAGTTGATGATATTCTTTGTCCCAACTTCCTTTAGGGGTATTGCCTCAGACCACTTGGAAAAGAAGTCAGTAGTGGTAAGGATGTACTTGAACTACTTAGTTGTGGCTGGGGGATATGTACCCACAATGTCCATCCCCCAAAAAGAAAATTTCCAGGAATATTTATCTATATATAGAAATTATAAGGGTTGATGGATGAAGTTTTCATGAATATGGAATGTGTGACATTTACTAGTGAATTCCACATAGTCATGTATCATGGTTTTCTAGTAGTATCCCAACCTCTTGATTTGGTGGGAGAGTTGGGTTCCATATTGATGGGAACCTCAAGAGAATTCATATAATTCCTCCATGATGGTGAGATCCTCTTGTTATATTATGCACCTAAGGATAATTTCATCGAATCCATGTTTGTAGAGTAATTTTTTCTCATTTAGACTATCCTGCAATGTGAAGTTTGATGCCCAGTGTTGAATCTTTTCCCTTTATATATGATATGTTGGGAGAGTCTTATCTCAAATATAACTAATTATAGGATCCATCCAACTAGGGGTATACATTGGTTAATCACGCTCTAGGGTGGTGTTGACATGAATGATTTCTTCCATATCACAAACAATGATTGATGAAACCATTCTTCGATGTGTGATATGTAAGGTTTCTTTCTTCTGATCAGGGTCGGTGAGGATGGTGGTTACATTATCCAGTGCATCGGCATGAGAATTCTATAATCAGGGAACATGATTCAAGGTGGGATCAAAGTGGAATTATACCATCAGTACCCTAACATAGCCAATGAGGGGAGTTAGCTCTTCCTTTTTAATGGAATATTCACCATTGATCTGATTTATCACTAGTTATGAGTCCCCTTTGATATTCAAGTAGGCTATGTGTAGCTATAGAACAAGTTCTAATCTAGAGATGAGGGCTTGGTACTTGGCCTCATTATTTTTGCAGCCTTCAAATAGTGAGAAATAGTAGGAAAATATTTCTTTGTCTGGAGAGATAAACACAATCCTTATACCAACCCAATTGAGTTTTAGTTTTTCCATTCTTATGCCGACGGGACTCTGGGAGGCACCATCAAAGTACATCTCCCATGTATGTGGAGTTTCATGGGAATATAATACCTCTTCATCTGGGATCTTAGTGTCTTCCGGTGTATTTTTGAAATCAGGATGTGCTGTGAGGAAATCAACCAGGGATTTTCCTTTCAATGACTTCTGAGATATGAACTGAATGTCATATTGCTGCAAAATTACCACCCATCAAGCCAAGTGCATGTTCAATATGGGGTGGTAAAGTATGTACTTGAGAAGGTCAATACGAGATACTAGATGGACTTTATGGTGCTTCAAGTAGTGCCTCATATTTTTCACTACGAAGATGAGTGCAAGATAGTTCTTTTCAACATCATAATATTGTGTATCGGTACCTAGCGTGGTACGGCTAAGGTAGTAGAGACTATTCTCGCTTCCTGTATAATTTTTATGAATAAGGAGGGTTCCCAATGATAATTCTATGGCATCCAAATATAAAATGAGTGTTCTAACTTTTAGTAGAGTCATCAGAACTGGTGGGTGCAGCAAGTATTGCTTCAGACTTTCTAAGGATTTCTGTAAATCATCGTCTCATTGGTAGGAGACTCCCTTCTTCATTAGCCTGGTGAAGGGGTGAGCTTTTTCGTCCAGTTTAGGTATAAATCATTGAATTTAGGTGTGTTTCCCTTAGATTCCCCTTATTTATTTTATATTTCTAAGGGTGACATTGCTAAAATATAATTGTTCTTCTTAGATTCCACTTCGATGTCGTGGTGGTGTACCACAAAGCTGAGGAATTTTCCTGATGTTACCCAAAAAGAACACTTTAGTAGATTCATCTTTGGATTGTGTTTTCTCAACTTGTTGAAGGTTATTTGGAGATCCATGAAGTGATCACATTGCTATCATAATTTAATTACTAGGTTGTCAATATAACACTCGGTTATTCTTCCCAAGAATAGCTTAAGGATGTGATGCATGGTGCCCTAATATGTGGCACTAGAATTCTTTAATCCAAATGGAATGACCTGATAGTATAAGATAAATGGAGGCGCTCTGAAGGCTTTGTATTCTTCATCCTCAGGGTCCATATTGATCTGATTGTACCCTGAGTACCCATACATAAAGAAAAGGGATTGGAATCTAGCAGTTGCATCGATCAAGAGTTTTGTGATCAGAAATGGGAAGTAATCTTTTGGGAAATATCGGTTATGGTCTCTAAAGTCAAATAAAACCCTAATCTTACCATTCTTATTCTTAATGGGGATGATGTTGGAAAGCCACCTTGGGTATTGCACTTCTATTATGAAGTTATCTTTGATAAATTTGTCAACTTCCACCTCTATATTGGTGGCATGAAAGGATTTCATTCTCCTAGATGCCTTGTTGAATCTTAGATGCTCATTGGGCAGTCCGAGATGGTGCATAGACACATCTGGATTGAGTCTGAGAATTTATGTATAATTATAGATGAACACATATAGGTGCTTCTTCATAAATAAAATGTACATATCTTTCTCTTCAAAGGAAATGGAGGCACTAATCAGAGTAGGTCATGGGTCTTTTTATATTCCCAGATTTATTAACCTGATCTCATATATGGTGGTGGAGATAGATTCCTCAAATGTTGTAGGGTCATTCCTAAGATCATCCTCATCTATTTCTAAGTATGTGGAGACATATTGAGCAGAATATGGTGGTCTGGGAGCCTCTCCATTAGTATCAGGGTGAGGGAGGCTATTAGAATAAACATCTTCATCCCTTGTTGTATGTGTCATTTCAGATAGATGTAGGAGCTAGTTATTGTTTCTAAGGATAGGAGAGGCTTAGACCTATGGAATTAGATCTGATACTTTGACCATGTGGATGGGGATAATATAATAACCATATATCATACTTCAAGTATTAATAGGAGCAGTCCATAATCCATTGGGATTTGAAACCTATATATCATCATCCACCATTGGTTGCTTACCTCCCTTCTTGTAGAAATATTCTTCAGCATATGTGGATCTGAAAGTCTATAAGGGGGCATTATCTCCATGTATTTTTTCAGCCTCTCAATTGATGGGGTACTTCAGAAATTGATGGAACATTGATGGTACCACCAAGTGTTTATGGAGTTAGGGACTTCTGATCAAGACATTATATGCAGTGTCTTGTTGGATAACTATGAACTCGACCTTAGATGTGAGTTCCCCAAATTGGTCCTCAAGCTTGATCCTCCCAAGGGACCTTTTCTCACACTAATAAAATCCTTGAATGGCCATCTTTGTAGGTGATAAGTCCCCTTATCTATACCCCAAACATTGAAGAGTACAAATTGGGATGAGATTGATCTTATATCCATTATCAATCAACACCCTTTGAACATTGAAATTATTGAGTCTTCCTGAAATATATAAGAGCCTGATATTCCCTTTGATGGCCTCCTCTTGATCTTGATCAATGAATGATATGGAAACATGACATCCAAAGTACATGGTCTCCACTTTATAGACCTTAGTAGCCATGACTTCTATCTTGAATTCCTATGGGATCTGTAGGGATTCAAAAAGTGACTCCCTGATTTATTTTGAAAGACGAATCATATCAAGTATTTAGAGCTTAGTTGGGACTGCAGATAGCTATTTTAGAACAACATACTTTTGTGCTAGAGTTCAGTGCTTTCCAATATGGGGATTCTCCTAGGCATCTGATTCTGGAGCTGGAGAATCTAAGGGGTTTGACCTAGTGCTTTCATGAAGGTTGAGGGAGTATCTTCTACCAGTGGTGCAGGTCGCACTATCCTTCCTTGTTTCCTAGGTTTATCGGATTAAACCCCCGCTAAGTGATCTTGAAAGACAATCAGCTGTCAAGGACTTTTTGAGGGATCTAAGGAACCTCCTTACCTCTTTTGGGGATGCTGGATCACTTTCCCAAGATTCTCGGTTGTATATATATCCTCCATGGAGATATAACTAAAATATTGAGTTTGACTACATCTTTGTTGTCCCTGTATCCTCATCTACAACACATGCGGCCTCCTATTCCCTGATTATACTTGGAGAAACCATATTTGGGGGCATAATCATCATCAAAGAAGGGGTTTTTCAAGTGTATTGTGTTGAAATAAATGAATATGAGATCCTCATCTGATGAGGATTCCATTTTGTGGGGTGGTTCTCGTGTTGAAGATGTTGCAGGGAAGAAATCAGCAAGAGTTCGGGCTTGATTTGGAGTAGAATATGTTTCTTTCCCCTCTATCTCTTCCTGCTTTTAGTGATCACTCCCACTAGTGGGAAGAAAATTTGATACCTCCTTTTTTGGTGGTGGTCACTTCCCCATATTTTGCGCTCTCCTAGCCAGAACATTCTTCCAACCATCCTATTCTTCTGACCGAGCAATGGTTATACAAGACACCTACTCTGGGGAATTTTCTAACATCACATGTCCATAGTTGACCATGCCTTGAAGGACATCCTTGAAGATGAAACAATTCTGGATACTATGACCCAACCTTCTATGGAAAGGGAAGTAATCGAGATAGTCAGTGAGGTTGACTTCATCAGGCCTCCTGGGTTGCAGGAGTGTGAGTAGGTTGTTATCCATGGTTTCCAAGAAATAACCTGGGACTTTTTCATTTCAAAAAGAGAATACTTTTTCATCCATTACTCAAATACCTAGAGACCCTAATTTCTCTATGATTACAGCTGAGGGAGATTTTGTGGTGTCCACTACTCGACATGAGGTTCTAGGAAGTTTGGAGTTCTCTTGGGTTCTTGGATAGGAACCACTATAGGATTCAGAGAGACACTCGTGACTTATTATATGCCTGGATTATTCCCCTATGTTGTGGGCATGATTCGAGACTTGGATCAGGTTTTTTGAATAGCCTCTTAAAGTCATTTAACTATTTCAGTGAACTCTCATAATCCTCCTGGATATTTCATGGGGATTAGGGGTGTCTAAAACTCATCCTTGATATTTTTAGTATAGAGTTCCAGCAGTTTCTCATGTGATAGGGGAATGTTCAGTGAATAGGTTAAACCTTTCCACCTTTCTATGAAATCAAACACCCTCTCATTCTCACGCTGCTTTTAGTTCTTCAGGTCGGTGATTGTTGTCCTCATCTGTCTTGAACTAAACTAATAAAGGAACAGATGATGAAGTTTTTCCCATCCTACAACAGATCCTGCTAGTAGGCTATTGTACCAAACCAAGGAAATCCCTATTAAAGTTTGAATGAAACACCTCATCTTGGTTTCCTCCTATTGGTCTTGAGGTCCCATAATTAGACAACATCGGGATATTAATTTGGTTAATTGTTGCTCAGGGTCATATACATTGTAGAAGGTAGAGAAGGTAGGGTTTCCAAAGTTGGATGGAGGTGGAGTATCATCCACCCATTCAGAGTATGGATTCCTTTTAGGTTGTATAGGTGTGTGTCTTCCTTCTATGGATTACATTAGAGTGTATAAGGATTTAATGGTGGTAAGTAACTCCAGGGAAATTACTATTTGAGCTACCTACCATCCACGGGGAGTAGGTGGGGGATGATGAGGTGGTCCCGCTTTCATCGACCGCTGATCCTTGATTTTTCCAATGATTGAATTATTACCCTAGTGAGGGAGAGGTTGTCGCTGAAAAATAGAGAAGTCCAGATCATTTTTGGCTTCCATATTTATGTATAAAAGTTGTCTAAATCTGAATTCAATATGATGCTTAGATACCACTCTTGCTGATAGATCAACTATAGGAGTAAGAATATTCATATCTGGATAGAGACAATATCCAACAGGAATATTTCCCCTAAGTAACTTCTCATTGAGTTTCTAGATAGATCATATTTTACTCTCATATTGTGAAAATTTTCCCTCTATGGATGGAAACTGATATGTAGTTTCATCTTTTCCTTTTTATTTTCTAGTATTTCACCAAGGAGGTGGAAACTTGTTGTTTAGTGGTGCCAAATTTTGCATCCTTCTTTGGTTCCGGGTGCGTGTAAACTCATTTGCTGCATCCCAATCACCCTCTTCTTGGGGTACATGTTCCATGTTGAGTCCCTTTGTGTTTGCCTCTTGATCGACATATTTCATGTTGACAGTGATGGAATTCATAGAGGCATATCAGGAAATAGTTGTTATGCCATTTATTTCTATGAAATAGTCTGATTCTGCATAACTTTTGTCAGGGTCATTATTCGAAAACGTGGATTTTTTGGACCATTTTGGATTCCGACCCTGGTATGGGTCTGATTTTCTTTGTCATGCCCTCCTCCCATATCGGCCTATGAATAGTGAATTTGATGGAGTTTCTGGTCATGATTGTTAAGTGAGACCCGACTAACAGATGTTTTTCTTGTGGTGGGAGGAATAAGTGGGATGCTGACTATTTATTTATTCATCCCAACTTGGAGAAGATTGATTCCCCTTGTGGTGATGATGATGATGAAAATTCTCCTAGCCCTATGGGGTGGGGGTCATTTGGGGCCACCATTGGCACTGATTGATCATGTTGTTGAGGATCCAATGGATTCATCTGGGGACTTGATGATTACTGAGATGGATGTGAAGATATAAATTACCCCATACCAGTGGGGTGGGGGTGATCTGAAATCATTTTTAATGTCTCCAGGGTCCTCTCAGGGAAAAATGATCCTAGTGGTGATGATTGAGATATAAATGCACCCAGACCAATGGGCTGGTGTTTAACTATGACTTCCAAGGTTATGTTCTAAATCCTATCAGGGATTGAAATGCCAAGGGTTAGAGATGGTGGTAGATATTATCCCAGCCCAGGGGGCTGAGTTCTCTCTTGGATGGCTGTTATGGCAGCTGCTACTGCACTCTGGGTGATGTGGCGCTATTGTGCTCACGTGGGATCTGGGTGTGATGGCAGCCCATGGTGAGAATTATTCCTTATGGGAAGTTTTTAGGGTGATCCTAAATTTGATTTATGTGTTTGGAATGTCCTCTTATTATCTTTAGAGGCCTAGTTTAAAGTAATTTTGGATATACTCCCTCCCCATCCATGGTGTCTAGGCACCGTTGAAGTGGGGGAATTCTGTTATAGTGACCAATTATCTTGACCATTGCTTATCCCCCTAATTTCTCTGAAGGCTATAACATTGAAGGATTTCATATCTAAAGGGTTATGTTTTTTCAGGGAAGTTCCAAAGTGTAACACTCCATACTATCCCCATACTTGAATATGGATGTCTAACATGGCTTTGGATATCATCTTCCAAAGTGTCATGATGTAATGGAGGCAAGCATGTTGCAAATTTACTCTGTGATTTTCCAGTTTTGGATCCCAGACCATAGAGATAGAAGATAGGTCAATCTAGAAACAGAGTATCTTGATTATCTTAAGGTGACACTCATATCCAGGATAAGGGAGATATTGATCCTTCAATTGATAATGAGTAGCCCATATATTTTGGCGAAGATAAGGAATGCACTTCTTTTATAGCTCTTATGGGATCTCAAAGCTAGAAGTAGTGAGGGGGAATAACATGATGGGGAGGTTGTTTCCATCTAACACTCTCCATATATCGATTTCATTATATCAACCCTAACCTTTTACACATATCATTGCATGATTTTAAGCATAATAAAACATCATATTACAAGCCAAGGATCGTAAAGTATAGTGTCTTTGAAGACTAGGTACATAAAACTGAAAACATGGGACTAAATAAAACATTTCTTTATTTAATTTGCATAAAGAGCTCCTAACTTTCATTTTTCTCATACATATTCATAGGATAACTTTGGGATAACATGAACAAAGGTAAGAGATAAAAATCCTAGTATGGGAATAAACATAAGAATAAAGCTTTAGAACATGGGTTAGAAGGCATGACATAATGATATAAAAAGGCATGGAACATATGTAATCGTAACATATAAACATGGGATCATATAAACATGGATTCATAGTAATGTGGAAGCAACATAAAACATGACTTCAGTAGGAGTCAAGGCTCATTGCACATAGAGGATCACAAGTCAAGGTTAACCACCAAGACTGTTGCACATGGTAGCACGAGTCAAGGATAACCACCAAGACCATTTCACATAACGTCTCATGAGACTAAACTTTACCCAATGCACTGGAGAACTATCTCGGTACATTTATCATAACATGTTCATGAATATTCTTTCCACATATAGAATCATACATAATCAATCATACATAAACATAAGGGTTACCTGTGGAAAGAATTGGGTATCAAATTCATGTCATAAAGTATAAAAATGGGAATATCATAAAATTTTCCATGAAGGAAAGTAATTAGATCATTCATGGACATTCATAAGGTATAATAGGAATATATCATAATAAGTGATTTCAATTTGAAGTGATAACATGCAAAGAGATCATTTAATAAACTTTAGAATTAAAACATTTTAGTGTGGTTTAGATCATGCATGGAAATTCATAAGATATAATAGGCATATATCCTAATAATTATTTTCAATTGGTAGTGATAACATGCAAATAGATTATTTAAGAAACTTTAGAATTAAAACATTTTAGTGTGGTTTAAGGAAAATATCAAAGATCACTTAAAACAGAAAAGGGTATAATATTTTATATAAAAATAAAAGTGAACCAAGAAGTTTTTCATAATAAAAAGAGAGGTTTTATAAAAATAATGGTTGCTTAAAACATATTATAAAGTTCCCTTGAAATTGGGTAAGAATTTGTGAAGTTCCCTTAAACAGGTTTGCTTATCGGGAAGTATTGAGGAGGGAACCACTTAAAAACATGTATATTCATGAAAGAGAACTATGAATGGAATTTGATACATGATTTTGGAACATTTAAATAGAATTTATAAGATGTAAATAAAAATAACATATAACTTCATTTGGGTAAAAATAAATATAGAGCAACCTGAAGGAATAATGGAGGTTTAGGTAGAATCCCTTACCTTAAATCTGTTGGTGTCCTTTAATTGATCTTAATGTCCTGGATAACCAAATTTCATTCATTAATTAATATTTAAAGAACCTATTATTCATTTAATTGATTTATTATTACCTTATTAAGTTCATTAATTTCCTTTTTTATGGGTTAATAGGTTCAATTTCATTGTTTGGGAGTGTTTGTTTCCTTGGTTTTCATGATTGGTTTACTTATATACATGTAAGGATAAACATGTAAGATGAGAATGGTTATCTATAATTGAGGTTGTTTTTTATTATCTAACATCCATCAGATTACATGGTTATAAAATTTATTTGGTTATTTTGAGTGAAGATTAATCATTATATAAAACTTTAATGATAACTATTTTGGTTAATTGGCGGTTTTTGATCACATCGAACACATTATTCTTTATAAATTAATATCATGTGTACAAAAGATTACATAACCTTACATTAGACATAATAAATATATTATAGTTTGTTTCAACCATAAAAATGGTTTCATGACTATAATTGAAGATGGTAATAGAAATTGAAAACTTGTCATCCTTGAATGTGATAAATTAACACATCTTAGGTGGTGTTTTCATTTATAGTATAAAAGGATGGGAAAGGAGAGATAATGATGAATTATTACATTATAATAAAAAATTATAATCCATGTAAGGTAATGTATTTTTCATAACATTTAGATGAATGGAGGTGAGGAAAGAAAAAGAAATAAAGGAACTTGAAAGAAAATGAAAGAAATGAAAATAGGAATTTACCTCTTGAATATATCTTCCTTGAGAACCTCTTAAGAGGAGAGGATTTGGTCTTTTGAAGAGAAAAAGGGATGATAGACATGGTATAGTGGATTAGGGGGATATTTGAGAATAATTTTGACTAGGAACAAGGCTTGATAGGTGTGAGTAGAGGAGGTAAAGAGGGGTGGTATTTATAGTTGAGGAGAGGAGGGGTTTCCCATTATTGTAATCATTAGTTTAATATTTTTTCTCAAGACTATGAATATTCTTGATTACTGTGACCAAAAATAGTAAATATAGCATTTTATTTAGAATTAATTTCCATTTAAATTATCCATGACTCAATCATGATGTAGAAATTCATTTATTTATCATTTACCGTAAATAATTATATTTTACTATTCACCACAAATTCAAGTAATTTAGAAAAATCCCAAAAATTCACCCCACCATTTTGTATGCGTAGAATTAAAAAATTAACTCTATTTTATGAAAATAATTTTTTAAATAATAGAAATTTAATTTTTAATTAAAATCATAATTTACTTGAAAATACAAATTTTAAAATTAAATCTGCTTTTCTAACACTTTAAAAAATTAATTAAGGTCTCTTAAAATTATATTAAAATCATAATTAATTAAAATAATTATTTATGAATACATTTTATGAAAATAAATTTTCTTTTAAATTATTAAATTAATCATTATATTGTAATTAAATATACATGACTTGCAAAAATACCAACACTTAATTAATAATTTTTAAAATATTTACTTACTTATACTATGATATAATTATATCATATTTTCACTTATAATGTGGATAAATTTTATTTGTACTTTCATTATTGAGGTTACTATTCAATTGTCTAGTTTACTATTCATAAGGGTCACATTACTATTCTAAAGGTCAAGTTACTATTTCATCAGTATACGTTTCTTAACTTCTAGAGATACCTTTTATTTCACGAATTCATCATTTATAAGGTTTTTATTGTGTTCTATATGTAATATTATATGATTATACTATAATACATAATTATAAGAAGGTAATTTAATTGATAAAACATTGGTTCCTTACATTCTTCCCCCCTTATGAAATTTTTCCCTCAAAATTTCATTTTACATTCTAAGTCATAAATAGGTTTGGGTACTTTTCCTTCATTTCCTCCCCTAGTTTCCATGATTCCTCTTCATACTTATGGTTCTATCACAGTACTTTCACCAGGTGAGTAGTCTTATTGTGTAGAACTTCATCTTTACGATCCAAGATCTTCACTAGCTGCTCCTTGTAAGAAAGATCGTTCCCCAATTGTACCACATCTAAAGATATTACATGTAAAGGGTTTGTTATATACTTCCTTAAGAGGGATACATGGAATAAATAATGTACTTTAGACATGGAAAATGGAAGTTCTAGTCGACAGGCCAAAGATCCAACATGATCAAGAATCTAAAAGGGGCTTATATACCTGGTACTCAACTTTCCTTTCTTTCCAAACCTCATGACCTTATTCTATAGAGATATGCGGATAAATACCATGTCTCTAACTTTGAACTCAAGGTCCCGTCAATGATTGTATGCATAACTATTCTATCAAATTTGGGATTCTTTGATGTGGTATTTAATGGTTTTCACCTTCTCCACCATTTCTTCTACCATTTTAGGTCCTATCAGCTTACGCTCACCGACTTCATCCCAACATACCAGTGTTCTACACCGTTTCCCATAAATGGATTTATATGGTTATATTCGGATGTTGGAGTGGAAACTATTATTGTAAGAGAATTCAACCAGTGTAAGATATTGGTCCCACCCTCCTTTGAAGTCCATATAACATGCTCTCAACATATATTTCAATGTCTAAATAGTTCTATCAGATTAGCCTTCAGTTTGAGGATGATAGGCCATACTGAAGTTCAGTTCATTGCTTACAATATACTAGAGACTTTTCTAGAACTTCAAGGTGAATCTCATATCTCTATCAGATAAAATAGATAGTGGTACTTCATATATTCTTACCACCTCTTTGACATATATGCATGAAATTTTATCTAATGAGAAGTCCTCTTGAATTTCTATAAAGTGAGTTGTCTTTGTAAGACCATCCACAATGACCCATATAGCATTGTTTCCTCTGGATGTTCTTAGAATTCCAATGAAAAATCCATGGTGATTTTCTCCCACTTACATGTTGGTATGGGTAGTGGTTTCATCATCCCCTTATACTTTTTCCTTTTATCCTTCACTTGATGACATACTAGGCACTTTGATTTATACTCAGAAATATCCTTATTCATATTGTCTCACTAATAATTCTCTCAGAGATCTTGATACATATTTGTGATCCCTATGTAAATAGAGAAGGTTGAGCTATGTGCATCATTAAATATATCATTTTTTATCTATGGATCAGATGGTATAAATAATTGTGATCCAAATATTAATACTCCATCCATGTCACTATTGAACTCAAAGGATTTCCTCTTTCTGATAGCTTCAACCCTTTTTTGAATTTTCATATCATTTCTTTGAGAATCCTTTATTTTCTCCTTGAGGGATGGTTGACCAATCATTTAATAAAGTATTGATGATTTTCCTATCTTAATAATTCTCATGTCCATCCTCTGCAAATCCAATAAGATTGGATCTTTTTCAATTCTCATTATTGATAAAGATACAGGATCCTTTCTACTTAGAGCATCTGCCACCTTATTTGCCTTACCAGGATGGTAGTCGATTGAGCAGTCATAATCCTTGATGAGATATAACCATATTCTCTAGAACATATTAATCTCTTTCTGTGTGAATGTATATTTGAGACTCTTGTGATCAATATATATCTCACACTTCTCCCCATGGAGATAATTTTTCCCAATTTTCAATGCAAAGATCACAACCACCAACTCTATATCATGCATAGGATAGTTTTTCTCATGTATTTTCATATGCCTTGAGGCGTAGGCTATCACTTTATCATTTTTCATTATCACATAGACTAATCCCTTCTTCAAAGCATCATTTTACACCACAAAGAGTTCTCCACTTATCAGGAGTGTGATTATTGTTGCAGTGATATGCCTCTTTTTGAGTTCTTTAAATCTTTCCTCATATTCTTGAGTCCAGAAAAAAAATCACTCTCTTTCATGTTATCATGGTCATTAGGTTTGAAAATCATGATAATTTCTTCAAAATTTGTTGATAATACCCAGCTAGACCTAGAAATTTGTGGATCTCTGTTACAGATGTTGGTCTGAGCCACTCTTCAATTACCTTTGTCTTGGAAGGGTCCAAAAATATTCCTTTTATTGTGATAACATGCCCCCAAGAATGATAATTCTGTCTTCCAGAACTCGCATTTACTATACTTTTCATAAATTTTATCCCTTCTCAAATTCATTGACACAATATTCAAATGCTTCTAATTTTCCTCCTTTCTCTTAGAGTAAATCAGAACATCATCGATAAAGACTACCACAAATTTTTTGAGGTAATCTATAAAGACTCTATTAATTAAATCCATGAATATTTCTAGAGAATTAGTGAGTCTAAAGGAAATCACTATGAACTCATAGTTTCTATACCTTGTTGGAAAGGTAGTTTTGGGAATATCTTCCTTCCTCGCCTTTAATTGGTGATATCCCGACCAAAGGTCCACCTTAGAGAAATAACTGTCCCTGTATAGCTGATTGAACAAGTCATTTATCTAAGGAAATGGATACTTGTTCTTTATCATGATTTTATTGAGTTCACAACAATAATTTCATAGGTGCATTGATCCATCCTTATTCTTAACAAAGATGAATGGTGCACCCCAGGTTGAAGCACTCAAGCGTATAAAACCCTTCTCCCGATTCTCCTATAACTGCTTCTATAGCTCTTCTATATCAATGGTGGCCATTCAATAAGGTGTATTTGATATAGGTAGGGATTTAGGAATAATTTCAATTGATAACTCAATCTCTCGATCAGGAGGAAGATCAGGAAATTCTTCAAGGAATACATCAGTGTAATCCCTCACAAGGGGCATATCTTCGAGAAGTATCATATCCTTTCTCTCAATCATTTGAGTAATATATGCTTGATCAAAAAGAAACATTATCCACACTTGAGATGATGATTCTAAAGTAGATTCATCTTCCTCCTTACACTTGTACAGGATTAGAGGATACTTTTGGTTGTGAAGAGTGATCTCCCTTTCCTGAAAGTTAATGTTGTATTTGTATAAAGATAGCCAATTCATGCCCAAAATAGCATCAAACTCCACCAATGGAAGTATGAAAAGATTTTTTGGGAGTTTCAGTCCACAAAACTTTACTAGGGAGGAGTTATAAACCTTGGATTCAATAATTTTTTCATTCTCTATTCTCACAGATAACTCAACCTCTAAATTTTGAGGTGGTGTTTTAATAGTTCTACTAAACTTGAAAAATATGAACAAATGTGTAGAACTGGAATCAAATAGTATGTTCACTATTATTCAATGAATAACTATAATACCTTACATCACATCATTTTACATCTCCACATTAGCAGTAGTGATAGCATAAGCCCTCCCTTGTTGCCTTGGAGGTTTTTTTTATTTCCTCTGACAACCCTTGGCTTAGGGAAATTGTTCGCATAATTCCCATGTTCCTTGAAGTTGTAACACTTCACTAAAGTATGACTATTGATCTAAACCTTCATCATTTATTCTAAATTAGTGGGATTATTTATATCCTTTCGGAATTTTTTATCTATATGTCCCATTTGAATCAATTCCTAGTTCTTTTTAGATGGTTCCCAGGATTCTTCTTCCCACAATTTTGACACATGGGATGTTTGATCTTCTTTCCATCATGTGATTTATTTTCTGAACCACCCACATTAGAATACATTTTCCACTTTTCTTCACTGGGCCCATGAGACTATTGAGAGTCCTGGATCTCCATTTCAACCTTGAGGGATCAATAGACAATATCCTCATAATTTTTTAAGTATCAAATCACCAACATGTTTCGTATACTCAACTTTAGTCTACTAAAGAAGTGATCCACCTTGATTTTTGTGTTCATGAAAAATTTGTAGGTTATCTTGCAAGCCTTGTGAAGTTTTCTTCATACACCCCGATGGACTCATCTTCCTTCTGCTAAGGAACTGTCTTTCCATCTTGAGATGGAGGGTTCAAGGAAAATATTTATTGAAAAAAAATTGAATTCCTCTCAGTACATGGAATTAATTTCTTCCTGGGACTTTGTATTCTTGATCTGTGTCCACCACTGATCAGCTTCAACATCAAAACGATATATTGTCAATACGTCTTTATCTTATTCTGATCACTAGTGGATATAAAATATATTTTCAGTGGATTTAATCCACGGTTCTTTGAGGAGGGGATTGTAAGATCCACTAAACATGGTATGCCTTTACTACATGAAGGATTCAACAAAAACTTACTCTTTCCTTAGAGGAGGATGTCGTTCCACATGATTCAAGTTATTATTCATAACTTGATCTAGCTGAGAAAGTACTTTCATAAAGTTTTGATCACCCATGCCCATCATATCAGGCATATCATTAGGGAAATTGTCACATTGTCAATCATATTGATTATTGGAACGTTTTCTTATATTTCCAATCATTAACTAAGAAAAATGACATACGATTAGGGGGATTTAATACTTATCTAATAAGAATAAAAAAGGAAAATTGAAACATAAAAGGATAAAATCTTAAATGAAAAATATATCCTAACTTGTGATTCCTGAGGTTTCAATCCAGGTTATCCATGATCTGTTTCCAAACATATATTCTTATGGGATTATTTTTTTGTTCCCTTAATAATGGTTCATACTAAGATTATTAATTCACCAAAGAATATCCCTTGGGAGTGTTAAATTAGGAGTGTACAAAGACCCATTATCATGCACCAGTTCCTATTCGAGTCTAGATCAAAGTGATGTTTTTGGGTTTACCCCTAGATACATCTGTTCCAGATCCACATCCACTTGTTCATATCTATATAGGGATGTATTTTCTTAATAAACCACTTACTCAATACTTACAAAAAATTAGGGATTTTTTCTTATACTTAGTCTCATCCATAAGGTTCTTACTAAAGTGTTATATTATTAATCTCAAAAAATAACTATACCATCCTTTGATACCAACTATAGTGACCCTAACCTTTTTCACATATCATTACATTATTTTAAGAATAATAAAACATCATATTAAAATCCTAGGATCATAAATTCTAGTGTATTGGAAGACTTGGTACATAAAATTAAAAAAATCGGACTAAATAAAAGATATATTTATTTAATATTCATAAATATCTCCTAACTTTAATTATACTCATACATCTTCATAGGATAACCTGGGGATAACATGAACAAAGTAATGTGCTAAAAATCCCAGTAAGAGAATAAACATAAGAATAAAGCTTTAGCACATGGGATAGAAGGCATGAAATAATGATATAAAAACTAATGGAACATATGGAATCATAACATATAAACATGCTATCATATAAACATGGGTTCGTAGTAATGTGGAAGCAATATAAAACATGACTTTAGCACAAGTCAAGGATTGTTGCACATAGAGGATCACAAGTCAAGGTTAACCACCAAGACCATCGCACATGGTAGAATGAGTCAAGGCTAACTTCCAAGACCATTGCACATGAAATCTCATGAGACTAAAATTTACCCAATGCATTGGATTGCTATATGGGTACACCCATCATAACATGTTCATGAATACGCTTTCCACATACAGAATCATACATAACCAATCATACATAAACATAAGGGTTACCCATGGAAATAATTGGGTATCATATTCATGTCATAAATCATAAAAAATGGATGTATCATAAAAGTGTCCATGAAGTAAAGTAATTATATCATTCATGGACATTAATAAGGTAGAATAGTCATATATCATTATAATTGATGTCAATTTGAATTGATAACATGCCAAGAGAGCATTTAAGAAACTTTAGAATTAAAACATTTTAGTGTGTTTTAGATAATTCATGGAAATTCATAAGGTATAATAGGAATATATAATGATAATTGATGTAAATTTTAAGTGATGACATGAAAATAGAGCATTTAATAAACTTTATAATTAAAACATTTTAGTGTAGTTTAAGGAAAATATCAAAGATCACTTAAAACAGAAAAGGGAATAATATTTTATATAAAAATAGAAGTGAACCAAGAATTTTTTCATAATAAAAATATTGGTTTTATAAAAATAATGGTGGATTAAAATAGAATATAGAGTTCACTTGAAATTGGGTAAGAATTCGGGAAGTTCCCTTAAACGGGTTTGCTTATCAGGAAGTACTCAGGAGGGAACCACTTAAAAACATGTATATACCCAAAAGAGAATGGTGAATGGACCTTGATAAATGAGTTTTTATCATGTACATAGAATTTATAATATTTAAATAGAATAAAAAATAACTTTATTTGGGTAAAAATAAAGATAGACCAACCCGAAGAAATAATGGAGGTTCGGGTAGAATCCCTTACCTTAAGTCAGATGGTGTCCTTCACTTGATCTTAATGTCCTGGATAACCAAATTTGATTCATTAATTAATATTTAAAAAACCTATTATTCATTTAATTGAATTATTATAACCTTATTCAGTTCAATCATGACCTTTTTGATGGGTTAAGAGGTTTAATTTCATTGTTTGGGAGCGTTTGTTTCCTTGGTTTTCCGTATTGGTTTACTAATATACATGTAAGGATAAACATGTATGATGAGATTTGTTGTCCAGAATTTAATTTGAATTTTATTAGTGAATATCCACAGATTATATGGTTATAAAATTCATTTTGTTATTTAGAGTGAAGATGAATCATTATATAAAAATTTAATGATAACAGTTTTGATTAATTGGCAGTTTTTGATCACATCGAACACATTTTTCTTTATAAAATAATATCATGTGTAAAAAATATTCCATAACATTAAATTATACATAGTACATATATTATAGTCTGTTTCAACCATAAAAATGGTTTCATGACCATATTTGAATAGGGTAATAGAAATTGAAAACCAGTTGTCCTTAAATGTGATAAATTAATACATCTCGGATGGTGTTTTCATTTCTAGTATAAAAGGAGAGGAAATGATATATTATGATGAATTATTTCATTATTGTAACAAAATTGTAGTACATGTATGTTTCTGGATTTATCATAACATTTGGATGAAATAAGTTGAGTAAATAAAAAGAAACAAAGGAACTTGAAAGAAAATAAAAGAAATGAAAAGAGGAATTTACCTCTTGAATATATCTTCTTTGAGAACTTATTTAGGGGATAATATTTGGTATTTTAATATAGAAAGGTATTTTAGATGAGGAATAGGGGATTTGGGAGATATTTTAGCAGAATTTGGACTAGGAACAAGGCTTGAGGGGTGTGAGGAGAGGAGGTAAAGAGGGATGGTATTTATAGTGGAGGAGAGGAGGGGTTTCCCATTATTTTAATCATTAGTTTAATATTTTTTCTAAATACTACAAATAGTCTGGATTATTATGACCAAAAACATTAAATATATCATGTGATTCCAAACCAATTTCCACTTACATCATCCATTACTCAAGCATGATGCAGAAATTCATTTATTTATCATTTATTATAAATTATTGTATTTTACTATTCACCAAAAATTCAAGTATTTTAAAGAAATACCAAAAATTTACCCCAACCATTTTTCAACATGTAGAATTAAAAAATTAACTCCATTTTATGAAAATAATTTTATAAATATCATAAATTTAATTTTTAATTAAAATCATAATTTACTAGAAAAATACAATTTTTAGAATTAAAACTGATTTTCTAACACTTTGAAAAATTAATTGAGGTCTCTTAAAATTTTCTTAAAATAAAAATTCATAAAAATAATTATTTATGAATAAATTTTAGGAAAATAAAATTTATTTTAAATTATTAAATTAATCATAAAATTGTAATTAAATATACTTGACTTACAAAAATACCAACACTTAATTAATAATTTTTAAAATATGTACTTACTTGTACTATGATATAATTATATCATATTGTCACTTATAATATGGATAAATTTTATTTATACTTTCATTAGTGATGTTAATATTCAGTTGGTCGGTTTACTATTCATAAGGGTCGCATTACTATTCCAAAGGTCAAGTTATTATTTCATCGGTATACATTTCTTAACTTCTAGAGATACCTTTTGTTTTACTCATTATTCATTTATAACGTATGTATTGTGTTCTATATGTAATATTATATGATTATACTATAAGATGTAATTATAAGAAGAGAATTTCATTGATAAAACATTGGTTTGTTACAGTAGGCCTCCTCCTCATCAGACTTACATGCCTCCATCCAGTCAGACTATAGAAGATGGCTATGATGGTCACTTTCTGATGGGAGTGAAGTGTTTCTACAAGTTGATGTGGAGCCATATATGATTGGATTTGGTGTTTTGATCACCTCTCTATATAAAGGTGTTGGGGTTTGGTTCACCTCTCTATACGAAGGTGTCTGGACAAACGGAGGATTACCTTTCCCATGGGAGATATCTCCATGGGGAGGTTGACCACAGTTTATGTCAGGAGTAGAGTCCATATGATCCATCCCCACACTACCATGAGTATGGATATCATGGTAATGAAATTATTATGCTTCCACTTAGATAGAAGAGTTGAAAGACCCTTATGGTGTTGAGAATGTGTCTCGAACAACCCCAAGGACACTGTCATTGAGCATATTAGGAATATGGTCCATGTTCTATATTGTGGACGAAATATGCCAACCTGCCTTTTGTGATTGTGTAGGGATATGAATCTATTGTGTGATGGTTTCCCGAACCTATATATAACTGTTATATGTTATGGTAATATGATCCCATTACTGAAAATTTGTTGGAATACACCAATAATATGTATCATTATCAACAAGGCTATGAGTCTTTCCTAAGGCATGTTTTATTCTCACTTGTTATGCCTTAGTCAAGGAGGGAGTATGAGCATGATCTTGATCCTTTGGGATATGTCACTGGTATTTCTTGGTAGGGGTATGGTCTTTCCCTGAGGTGTGTGTCGCTCTCACCTGGTGAGCCCCAGATGGAATAGGAATATGAGCCTGGAATGAATTTTCATTCCCTACTAGAATATGTCGAGGGACATTTGGAATGGGAGAAGGGATATGAGCCTCCTTTTGTATTGCCTTGGAATGATGTCGGTACAGTCATTCATCGCCAGAAGTAGGAATATGCACCTTGCTTCTGTGATCTGTTAGATTATGCCAGGCAGATTTACTAATAGGAATATGAGTCTTCCCCAAGGCTTGTACCATTCTCATTTGGTTATCCATGATTAGAATGGGGATATATGCTCAATCATGGGCCTTTGGAGTATGTTTCTGGACTTCTTCAACAGGGATATGATCCTGTACTGAGGCTTATTACCCTCTCATGTGGTGAGCCCAAGCTAGAACGGAGGTATGAGTCAGATCCTGAGCCTTTGGAATATTTTGTTGGACTTTTTTGACAGGCATGTGCCACTACCTGAGGCATGTGTCGCTCTCACCTAGTGAGCCCCGATTAGAATGGGAATATGAGCCAGTTATGATGCCTCAACCTTTATCAGAATATGCTAATAATCCTCATGGGAAGGAGCAATAATGTACACTTGCTCTAGTGTAGCCACTTGTTCATGATGATAAGAGTATTGAGTTTCCCTGACTATAGGGATAGGATTATGAGTCTATCCCTTTATCTGCAACAGTGTCAGGATATGCCAGTGGAGCTCTTCAACTGTTGCTAAAATATATTGTAATTGTATAAAAGTGTGTGTAGGGATAGAATCTTGTGCATTCTCTGTCACCATTATCTTATGACAGATATCTTTGATCGAAATAGGGATATGTGCCCACTTTTTTCTTCCTTATTACATCATATTTGGTTGATGGGCTTCGTGCACAGGGGTGGGAGCATGAGGCTCCCCCGTGTTTGTTACAGTAATATTCCCACGTACTTGTTATGAGCTAACAGGGATATGTTTCTACTTGATGGTTCCTGCTAGAGTATGTCGATAGACATCATCAGTAGAAACGGGGATATGATCCATATCCTATACATACAATAATTTACTCCTCCGATTATTCTTCCTTATAGCCCATGCATGGGCATCATTGGTGGTTGTGTGTTGGGTGGTACCCTCAATAGGTGATTGATGGGTACCGATGGGGTGGTGTTGGTGACGGTAGTTGATAGGTTCCCTCCTCGGTGGCAACTGAACCAAAAGGGATCCATATTTATCCTGCTGGTCCACCTTCATAAGATATGGAATGTGGAAATTTACGTGCTCCATATATAAGCTACCGGATTGGTTGGTTGTAGTGACGAGGATTACTGGCTTAGTAGTAGCCTTTGTCAGTAAATGCATATTTGAAAGTTTCCATGCTTGTAGAATCTCATAGGAATCTTCCATGGTTGTTATTATACTGTAGTGTTGGTACTCTCAAACCATTGTATTCTCTACCTTCCATTGGAGTTTTCGATCAGGTGATATTTCTTTGTGACCCGCAGGGGTTGTAGCATCAGATGAGTTACCAGAGAAAATGTTGGATGATGAAGAAATTTCCTTGGGTTAGGAGTCTATTGATGAGAGAAGTATCTATAATCACATAGAAAACAAGGAACAAGGGTATCAATTAGTTCTATATTATAGGAATGAAAATTTTCAATCATATATGCAAGGTTAACACAATTTTCTTGTATTCCCTTTTTAACCATTCTTCTCACGTGGACTTGTCAATGTGAGGATGGACTTACAAGAATCTCGGCTTATACTACTCTTACTTATTTTTTTGTATATATGGTTTTCAAAACAAAGTTGTCTAAGAGATCTATGTCGATCCTATGAACATTATTTCTGTATGAGGAGAAAGAAACATGTCTTGAAGGATTATAACCCAATTGTTTTCTATTGGAGAGATTCATGTCAGGTTCACCGTTTTTGTTTCATCGGGTTTTGATGTGGATGTGGGATGGGTTTCACCTTTGATGGTTTTATTTAGGGATATTTTAAGACTTATCTCAATCACATGCATTAGGTTTATCATCTGTTTCATCTTCCCTAGAAATTCCCAATGGTTCCCTCATCCATAGTTGGGTATAGACCTGCTTTCCAAAGGCTGATGGTCATCTGGGTTTTCAGGCCCAGCAACTCTTGGGGACTCACATAGTTTAGAGGGTGGGATTTCAGGATCATCACACCCTTTTGGGGGGTATTTACTTCCTAATATAGGACTCACTTAAAGATTTAATATATCTTCATGAATCTCTTCCTAATCCTGATACAGGATTGGTTACCCTAACGAAATGACTATAGGTTAATTATGTTCCATATTCAAAAGACTAGGATATCTTTAGTGAATCCATCTTTATGTATCTAAGGTTCTTCATTATTTTCTGTTAATGGGAAGTTTCTTATATAATGAAGCTATATAACCAAGTGCTTCGGAGCATGCTTTCATATAAGGAAGCAGTTAATATTCCAAGGAGGGGATTGAGCCATTATGAGGCATCCTAAGTATTCTGATTATTTTTGGAATAAAACCCCACAAAGTTCATTCATCCTATGTAGTTTAATGTCATACAGTGAGGATATATGTTTAGGTGCTGAGACACCAAATATTTGAGCTCAAAACCTAAGGGAGTGTCCTATGTATCTTGAGTATATAAAGAATCAGAGTCATTATAGTTCTCAAGTATTGGGGTTGCATGTGTCATTATAGAGACTCATAGTACAGATGATATGATTATCATGAATCCCTAAGCTCATGTGATCCATGCTCGGTGTGTGAAATAAGGGATGGAAAATTATCATTTCATTGCTAATGATGCAGGGATTATGCATTGGGACTACCTTGAGATGATTTACTATGGGAATTTAGTCTTAGGGAGACATCTTACATATCCTAGTTATGTAAGGAATCAAATTCATCATAGCTTGGTGTTTTTATCAGTCCACTGATGGATGAGATATGGTTAACATCTCCTAGGATCAGTTGAGTCCCACAATTTGAGACATTAGATTCATGGAAGGACTTATACCTAAAGGTGTGTTTTATTTTATCTTAAGCCTTAGAAATTTGTCCTACATATCCTGGTTATGGTGTAAATTGGAGTCATTTTAGTTTGTTTTATGTCATGTCTTACACATTAAGGTTTCCCTGTACCATTGTGGGGGTTTATAGTGCAGATTTTATGAATGTTTCAATTTCCTAAGCCAATGTGAGACACATTAATTATGGGAAACAAGGGATAGAAAGTAATCAATTTCATTTCTTTGAATAAGGGAATTAGATGCTAGGATTTCCCTGGATGATCAATATAGGGCTCGAACCTCAGGGAGAGGTAGCCTACATATCCTAGATATGGAAGAAATTATAGTCGTCATAGTTACTTTTATGTTGGGGCTTACACACTAAGGTTTCCCTATATTTGGGGCTTATACACTAAGGGAAGATAGTATTATCAAGTCCTAGGACACCCTATTGACATGGGATTCTTGTCTGGAAGGCTTTGTATGACCCAGTTGGTATGTACTAGGATCTATCGCATGAAATGGCTTGACACATATGGAGGGTTTCACGATATTCATTATGGAATAATATGAGACGTGTTGCGTATCTTGGATGGAACCTCTAGGAGACATCTCAAGACTTGGACGACATGTCTAGAGGGAATCGTAAGTCCCAACTGACTTGCTCAGAGGGTGTCATGGGAGCTTGGTTATCATGTTTGGATTCTTTCCTAAGACTCAGCTGATATGATCAAACGTTGATATATGAGTCTAGTGATATATTTGAAGGATATTGTAAGTCTTGGGTGACAGACCCATAGGGTTTCATGAGATCAAATTTTTTTCTGCATAGGGAACCATGTGACTTTCTATGACATGTCTGGAGTATTCTGTGTGTCCTAGATGGCATGCTAGAGGAGTGTCATGATATCATGCGACATGTCCTGGTGTTGTCGCATGTCTTTGGGTGACTCGTGCAGAGCACATGAGGGCCAACGATCATGTATTTCTCTTAAGTCTTCCACTTTTAATCTCAGTTCTAACCCTTGTGTTGCGAAGGCATTAGGTTTATTTAGTACATGTTCCTTTGAGTCTCGCATGATCTAAAAGACATGTGGTATGTTCTTCGCAAGTCTTTCCATAATTCCTTTGTATGATTTATGAATTATCACACGAAGAAACTTATGTGTGTCACATGATTGCTCCATCTATCCTCCAATGTATTACCTGAAGAAAATTTTTCATTCATGTGATCGGTTGCTCTAAGAAATCCACAGAGGTTGAGAGTTGAATCATCCAGATTCCAAGAATCCAGAGTCTCAGAGTCCAACCCTTTCTTCATATTCAAGATGGGAATTTATAATAATTTCCACCCCTATTGTTCTAAACTTTGTGTGGAGTATCTAGAATGAATCTAGGTTATAGACAATGAAGGGGTCTAGTGCTATACATATTTACGGGTCTCTATCATGGACTGCTCTGAGGGTGTCGCCTAATTTTCAGCGATCACGAGTCTCTTCCATCAACTCTCCCTTTATTGGATTATATTAAATTAATAGATAATTTTTTGATCATGAGGAAATGTTTAAGGGATTCGATGTTGTCACATTGACATCCCAAATAGCCTTCAAAAGATCCAAGTTCCTATCGAAAGGTGTTCACAAGACTTCAGGTGACTTGTCCTGAAGTCTCGTGGGATAAGGATGGTTTTTTGGGGGGTCACACGGGACCGCGCTACAGGTGATATGGGCACTTCTCATGCCTTTAATTGACCGTGAACACCTCTCACCTCATACCTTTTGATCCCCTTTGTTTTATGTGACAAAGTTTGGGAGTCATGTGAGATTTCATATGTGTTGTTGAGGGGATTTATTCTATTTTTTGGTGATGTGTCGCATGACCGATATGGGTAATGTGAGGATGCACAAGAGTACCATGAAAAATTATACTTTTTGTCCATAGAGTGTCATGGAGTACTTGGGGCACTTCACATGGTGAGGATGACAAGCCAAAGGGTTCTCACGAGGTGAGGTGGGCACATCACTAAGGACTCGCGGCTTCTTGTGGGTCACCAGGGGAACATCGCATGACTTTTGATGACCATGAACACCTCTCTCCTACTCCATTTATATCTTATTTGTTTTATTTTACAAAGGTAAAGGATTATGAGAGTTTTCATGACTAATTTCTATGATTTTTACTCAATTTTTTATTGATGTCTCGACTGACCAATAGTGTCCATATGGAGTGTTCGTAAGCATATAGTTGACAAGACTATTTTCCTTCACTTAGAGCACCAAAGGGGCTTCCAATACATATTTGAGTACTTCCATGCGGCAGGGCTGACAATCCAAATGGATTTCACGAGACTAGGTAGACATGACACCGAGGTCTTATGGTGTCTCATAGATCGCTCGTAGAGCATGTCATGTGTCCTTCGGTGACTACAAACACCTCTTGTTGCCTCCCTGTTATCTCTTTTATTTTATCATACAAGGGTTAAGAGGTCTTATGAGTTTTCTTGGATGTAACCATGGGATTTTATTCTTCATAATAATGATATGGTGTGTGAGCTTCATGACTGTTGGGGTCTCTACCTTTGGATATCATTCCTTATTATTTTCCAAATATTTTTTCGACCCTCACCCACTGATTGTTCATGAGTGTGTCGCATGATCAATATGGGATCTTGTGATGTAACACTCACCTTATCTTCATTTTGTTTTCCTATGGAGTGTCTCATGATCAGTTATGGAACTCATGATGACAGGTATAATTCATCAGGGATAGACTCTCTACTTGACTTTGATGCACCGCATGTTCATTGAAGGGTCTCGTGATGGCATGTGGACATTATCAAGGATAGTATCTTTGATCACCTTTAATATGTTTCATGTTCATGGAAGTAATATTTATCCACTTCTTATGATGAAATCAATAAAATATTAGAGATTCTCATGCAAACATAAATATTTCATTTGTGTGGTGTGGACATCAATCGGATCAACATGGTGAATCAATCCTTGAATATTATTCATGTTTGGATTTTGAATCACATCAAATAAATTATTTAAGACTTTGATCATATCCAAATGGAAATTTTATTTCCAAAATTCTTCACATAATCGGGTATTCATAAATTCAATCTTCATTCAGGAGGAGACAGGATGATGATATGTTCTTGGATTGTGTTCGCATTATGGAATATGTACACAAGTTGCATTATCTCTCCATATGTTTGGGTACACGATGCCACATCATTTCAAAATATAGGTTATTCACTTCCTTGTATTTTTCGTGCGAATGATCATGTGATTTCCTTACACATATGCCTTTTCGTGTGACTAAAATAGTGGGTCTCTATGACCTTTTTCTCATAACCCATATGGGTTTTGTGATTATATTATTTGTAATGAAGTAAGAGCTCTACATTCTAGAGTGTAATTAACCCAAAATATTGGTTTCCCTTAATTATTTATAGGCAAGTATCATCATATCATTGCACGTCTAATAAATGTGGCACATCTGCTAAATCCATTCCACCATTCATTGCAACGATTTACTCAAATCCAAAGATGTCAATTAATTGAATCATCCTCACGCAATGTTGAGGTTCACCATGCTTTAGAGTTTACAAGGGATATACTATTAAAATATCTCTATCTCTGATGAATTTGGTTCTGATTGTGAAGAACATACGGTGTCGAAGCAATTTGTGCACTCCTTCAGACTGGCCATGGTAAAGGATATGGCCTGACATGTAGTACGGTCACCTTATAGTGGTTATCTAATTTGTGGTCTGGGCTTGAGGAGTTCAAAAATTCTCAATATCTATATGATATTAATTCTAGCTATAATAGGAGAACCAAAACCCTAGTATTTCTGGGTTGAAGGATACTTTTTGTGGTGCCTTCTCTCCTTGCGCATGACATCCCCCTTGTTTTGGGGAAAATCAGTGTTTTGGATAGATTTGTTTTGTTTTATTATAATTGTTATTCTTAAAAATAATAATAATAATAATAATAACTTCTTCAATCATGTAATCAATGAGCACACCCTAAACATCATTATCATATGTCATTATGCATCATGATCATCCAATCACTCACAACATGTTCCCTTCCACAGGAAAGTGTGTGGCGCGTGATTATGAGCATCAATAATGTTTTTATTCAAGTAATGAGGAAGAATAATTGTTTTCATTAAGTTTATATGGTAATTCAAGTTATTATCATCTTTGAAGAGATTATATGATGAAGGTATTAACATGCGGGGTATGTGACAATCGAGAGCTACTTTCTGATATATAGGGGATTAATGTTAAGTTTATTTTGAGAAATTTATTCACCTTCTTTATCGAGTTTTTTATTTTTTAATCTTTTGAAAGGGTTATAAAAAGAACCATTTATATAATGGTTTATGTTGAACTTTGAATGTGGTTTTAGAGATTAATATATTATATCGCCACATGAGGATTTATGCATATGGGATAAAATGTGCTAAGTATTTTTTTGTGATGTTAACTAAAGACATATGGAATGCCCTATCATTCTATTTATGGATCTTATTATCTATTAATGCTTTAGGAATGAGAAAATCACATTCATATATTGAAGTAAGAGATGAAGTAAAAATTGATCAAAGTGAAACCAAAGGGTGAGATTGTGCATATGAAATGGAATAAAATCAAGTATGTATATCTTTTTGTGAAAAAATCCTCAACTTTAGGAAAATGGTTTTGAAATAAAATATTTTACTATTATCATCATTTTTTATGATATCAATGACCTTTTTCAAGCCTCTTTGGTTTATGGATTTGTGATCCTTAACTTTATCCTGACCATGTTTTTTATCACTATCCATCAATATTTGGGTGTTAGTTTTTTCTTCCATGAATATGTTTTCACTTCCCACCTATTTTCTACTATGTGGAAACCTAGTTATGATTTAATTTGGGTAACTATTATGTTCCCAACTTTCTTTTTTTAATCGAAATTTTAGAATTCATTTTTATGATGTGGGTTTCTATGAAAGGAACTTTAAACTATTTAAGCTTTAATAAACCAGATGAATTTTAGGGGAGAAAATTATTTTAAGGAGGGTAGAATTTAAAACCACAAGTTTTTATGAATTTTTTTTCAACTAAATTAATATTCTTTGATGTCTTTCATTATATGATACACAAAGTTAAGCTTGAACTACACCTAACACTAAGTTTAGCTTTCAGTACATGAAACATTGAGTTTGGATTGTCTTACATGTGATACCAAGTTTATATTTTATTACATGAAACACCAATCTTATATTTAATTACTCTCAATATCAATTCCCTTCAATATCATTAATTACACAGAAGACTGAGTTTTACCAAACTACAATATACTATTAATATTAAATAATATTATAGTTATCACCTAGCCATTGGAATGGAGGGTATAAAAAAGATTGACTAAATTATGAAAATATTTTTTATTAATTTTTATAAAAAGAATTTTTTTGTAACCATTTTTTTATATATTAGAGTAAGAACTATTTTAAAATAAAGAAATTTCTTTTTTGAAAAACAATTTTTCTATGAAAAAACACATTTTATCTCAATAAATTAAAGAAACCACTTTTCTTGAATTATTTTAATTAAATATATATATTATATATTAAATTAACTATTTAACATTCATCTTATCTATTTTCGATATAATAGATATGAATAAATCCAATTTTATGCATAAAAATATGTATTTTTCTAAAAGGTGGGTTTATTAGCTTTTAATGGAGTGATTATTTTAAAACTAATTTTAGAAAATTTTCTAAATTATATTTGAAAAAATAAACTTCATTTTTGAAATTTAAATGTAAAAAATTATCTTAGGGTGAATTTTTGGTATTTTTCTGGGAAGTATCATTTTTTGAAGAATAGTGAAAAATACTGAATTTTAATTAAAAACTAGCTTTTCATATAATTTATTTATAGAGATAAATTATATTTTAAATTATATTTAAAGTATAATTAGTTCAATTATACATAAATGTATCCAATTTAGGTCATTTTAATCAATTTCACATTGAAATTGAATATAAAAATATTTCAAAATTTTGAATGTTTTCACTTTAAAAACGTGTTGTTTCGTCTCGTATACGGGATTAATTTAAAATTAATTTCTTCCACTTGTGTGATTATAATTTTTTAAAGTAGATTAAATATATATGATAATAATAATTTATAATTTTTAATAAGGTCAACTTAATTTTTCACCAAAATGATTAGTGAAAACAATTAAAATTAATTATAGTGATTAAGAGAAAAATGAGTTTACCAAGGGACTAAGATTTACCTTAAAAGAAAAAATAACCTAGAAACATGTTAAAACCCCATTTTATGATAATATTTAGACTCTATCCCATATTTTCTTAAAAAAAATCTTTATTGGATTCAAATGATGTAAGGGAGACCTCCCAATAGTGTTTACATTTTGGTATTTATAAGAATGTCACTCCTCCTTCACTATAAATAGGCACTCACCCCCTCACTTATTAACACCTATAAAGCCCTTTTATAAGAAAATACCTATATAAATATCTTCAAAAAATACCTCATATCAACCTATAATCCTCACTTTTTCTATAAATCCAACCAAGGATGTTCTTTGGTGTAAACCAAAAGGAGTTACCTGAAGAAGAGGAAATGTTCGTCTACATGCATTTTTGTTTTGTTTCCTTAAACACCCCCATTAAATTTTTATTGTATCATTATTATATGATAAAATAAGTATATAAAATGTAATTATATATTTTTATGTTAATTTTATGACCTGAACCTTCACACACTTCCACCAAATGGGATATGTAATCATCATTCGTATGTACAGCGGACTACCACCTCGCGAACTGATATCATTCATTCTTCCATTACCACCATTAAAGGTTGGGAATAATTATGGATTTATAGTTTATCTATGATATATGTTATTTTTATGATGTTATTATTGTTATAATTCTTATATAACACACACATTAATGCTTTCCATTTTGTGAGAATATGATAATGTTGTTTGTGTGTATGAAGGACTACCACCTCATGAAGCGATGTGATTCATTCACGCTTTACATGGAATATATTAAGGATGGGTGTAATAAATGTATGTAATATACTTGAAATAATAATGATACTATAAATATCATATATATATATATATATATTCTTTCTTTCAAATACGATAAAAAAATGGAAACAGTGTTCAAGCATACGTACGACCTATTGTCTCTATAAATGGTGTATTTCATTTCCTATTCTATATTTTATAGAATTTTATAAATACATATATACTGAATATATATTATATTTATATCATATTTTAAATTATTTAAATTAGGAAATAATGATCAAATAAAAAGGACCAAAAATAATAATTCAAAACATATATGAAAAACAAAGTGGTTATTACCCAAAACATAACTTTAACATGGAATTGTAAATAAATAGGTAATATAAAGTCATAATAAAATAATATATGGTATGATATATAAGAATATTTTTATGTTCAAGAATTATAATAAAATTATATTTATTATATACGAGTTTTGAATGTGTATGAAGTAAGTCAAGACTTAAGGTAAGGGGATTTCTAGTCTCACTTTTATTTTTCTGAGACTTATGCCATATTCACCACTCGTTTATTTTGTGTGGTTTATATACCAAAATATGATATATTATATCATTAATTTAATTTATTTCATGATATTTAATGTTTCAATTGATTTTATTCTTTCATGGATCTCACTATTCAAAATTTACTCTCAAGTAGTAAGGGATTTGTGTCTCGCCTTTTTTACTTTAGTGAGACACATGTTATATTCACCACCTAATTATTCTATGTAGTGTATATTATTCATATTAATATACTTTATTATTATCCTAAATAAATTTTTATTATTTACATATGAATTTTAGAATATCTCTTCCATGGGGATTATGGTTAAAATTCTACCAAAGCGGTAAGGGTATTTTTTTATCAATTTTTATTCTTTGAGACATACATTATGTTATACAGCTATATTATTTCACAAGGTGTATATACAGACCCTTTTACATGTAATATTGTGAATTTTTTCATACTTGTGATATTTTAATTTTATGTAATTTTATTTTATCGAGGGGGTTATGATTCAAAGCTACAAAATTACTGAGAGTTTATTGATACGATCTCATCGTTTATCGGGATTATTTATGATTATGGTTACATTGATGAAATATTATGATCCATATATCAATAATTATCATGATATTTCTTATATTCTTGTTATTCATGATATCTATAATTAATGATACCATTTTTACACTCTTTAGTACTTAATATAATTAAGAAAGTGTTTTTGAGAAAATTCAACCTTATTTACCTCTTCAATCAAGAAATATATTTTATTTAAAAAAAAAATTATAAAAATGATTTAAAAAATATTTTTAAATTATATTTTAATTTCATTTTCAAGGAAAATTATTTTAAAAAATATAAGTTTTATAAAGTGTTGAAAATGGTTTTCAAAGATTCCTTTATAAGTTTTTAATGTTATTTTCAAAGAAAAAGGTTTTCAAAATATTTTATGATTTAAAAATAGTTTTTATGAGTGGAAAGGATATTTTCCTCAAGAAATGTTTTAAATGATTTTTAAATTTTACTTAATAATTTTTTAAATTGGTTTTAAAAGAAAATTATTTTGAAAAAGTTTTATGTATTAAAAAATTGTTTTTAAATAAAGGTTATTTTCCTTAAGAAATTATCCAAATGATATATCAAACTCCTTCCCCATCTAAGATGATAAAATTTAATATAGTTTATTATTCACTAAGGATATTATTCAAGGGGGCCATTATTATTCTCTATTTGAATAGTTTATAATTAATATGATAAGTTTTTTATGAGACTTGTTTCTCTTCTATGGGTTATACCATGATAAACCACATATGAAACCCTATTCCTTTCATGGGTTATTATATCATTATGAAACCTGTCTCTTTTCCATAGGTTATTATATGATGAAATGTTTATGATACCCATTTAATTTCATGGGTTATGATATGATGTTTATTAAATTCATCTCTTTTTATGGGTCATGGTATGATAAATGTTTTATTATCTTATGGAAAACATATGTGTGATTTCATTATGTGATGGGTGGGACATATATCACCCTACAATTCATTGGGTAAATATTTATATCTCATGAGATAAACATGGATGGAATGGGAAGTGGACCCGGTTCATTAATGGACATTGTTTTCTAAGATTTTCTTGGGAGTGAACCTTGACTACTAAGATAGTTTTGGGAGTGAACCCATTCCACTAATATAGCCTTGGTAGTGAACCTTGACTACAAATATGGTCTTGGGAGTGAACCTTTACTACTAAGATTTTATGCATGGACTTGATTTCATGAACATAATGTGATTCATGGACCTAGTTACATGTCCATAAGTTTATGTGAGGGTTGATTTAACATCCTTAACTTAATGGATAAACCCATTTATATTTATAAATTTCTATAAGGTTATAATTTGATGTGTATTCCAAAAATCTATGTCATATTCCTATGTTATTCTCTCATGGATTATACTCTTGATTCCCTTATGATTCATGTCATATGATCTTCTAATCCATATTCCATGACTCATGTGTATGATATTTGATATGTAGGGTATGATCTTAAAATGTTATGATCATATTCTCATATCTTTATGTTAATGTTATGCTTATATATCTCCTTTATTTACTCTTATTGAGCATTTAATCTCACCCTTTCTTATGTTTCTCTTCCCCAGGTTATAAAAAAGGTTTTAAGTAGGAGTACTAAAGGGGAAGTTCTTTATGGGAAAAATTGAAGATATTTCGCTAGATTAGAATATTGTGTTCTATGTTTCAAAAGGAACTAAAATATTACGATCCTCAAACAAGTATTTTTTTAATGTAATGAATATTCATCTAAAAAGATGTAATATCCATGTATGTTAATATCAGGTTTCTATAATACCAATTTATGTGATGTGTTAGTTTCACTTGTTTATTCATTGGGATTTTGTATGCTCCCTTTATCTTTTGTATGAGAGTCTGAAGAAAGGATCCTATTGAGTATACCTATTATGATCACCCTATATATATATAAACTATTTTTTAGGCTAGTGGGAGCTTTTTGGGGATTGAGATGGACATTACTAACTTGTAGGGTTGTTCCATAGCTATTTAGGATTTGAGGTCATTGTCAATGATTTATTTTTACTACTTATAGTTCTCTTTGAAATTATTAATTTTGTATGTCATTAATTTCATGGTTTGGGATCTATTTACTTTTGTAATGAGTAGGATTTTTTTGGTGATTTTATCTTTTCTCTTGTTCCTCAAGTTCTTGTTAGAGGTTAATGCCTCTCATTGGTGTGTATGATATACCCTTAGTTCTTGTCACCAACCCATTTCCTATTGGAGGTGGGTGTGAGGATTAATTATATCCCTTCTTTCATTGTCATATTATAAGGGTTGTTTTTTTGGTAAGGGGGACCTGACACTATTACTATATTTATCTTATGAAATTGATTTCTTTTTTCACACCCCATGACAGGAATGTGTCAAAACCAAGCATCATTTCCAAGGAGGCAGTTCCAAAAATCTAACCCATAATTTAAATGACCCAATTTTTAAATAACCAATTGTTTGAATTTGACCCTAAAATATAAAGTACTTTAACTAGATTAGGAGCATAAATTTACAATCACATTTTTTAGATATTTCCCTTACAGGCTAAAATAAGGCTTCTAGTGATCCCTTCGAGCTAGCGGTCATGGATTTAAATCCTAACCATACCCTCAAAGATATATATGTTCAAAATTTCATGAATAAAAATAATCAAATTGATATGTGAACATTACAAAATGACTTTGAGATGAAATTGTCTTAATTAATTTGCTTCTTAAATTCCATGGGTTGGTAGGAGAAAACCCAAACAAACAAATTAAAGAGTTCACATATTTATGATCTACTTTTAAACCCCAAGTAGTGTTTTAAGATGAATTTAAGTGGAGATTATTTTATTTATCACTAGAAGGATAATAAAATTAATTTTTTTACAACTTATAACCATGATAGATTCAAGAATGGGATAACCCACACAGATGTTTCCTTCAAATATTCTTCTCAACCTTTATAAGAATAGCCATCAGGAAGGAATTATATTCCATTATAAAGTTAAATGGAGAGACTCTTTATGATTATTGGGAAATTTTTAATAATTTGTGTGATATTTTCCCATATCAAGCAATATAAAATAACCATTTCCTTATATTTTTATACCAAGGACTACTCAATATTGATAGAAATATTTTGGATGCGCCGTCAGTAGGAACTTTGATTTACAAGTGACCATCAGAATCTATGGTGTTAATTTAGAATATCTCATATAAATCATAATAATTCACCATCGTAGGTATTGGAACAAGAGGTATTCATGAGGAAACAATATCCAATTTATTACCTTTTCTTGAAAATAAATTCTAAGATTTAACTAGTTTAGCGAGATAGATATATTTGAAAAAAATAATTGAACTAAAATCATTAACTAGGGTATGTAATCTATTCTTATTTCCTAATCACTTCACTAAACAATGTGTTAAATTTTAGGGAATAGAGAGTTGTGTGGCCATTTTTTATCCAATAAAATTCCAATAAATTCAAGGATAGAGAGATCCTAACCAAGTCCAATTTTTATTTGTAAGCTAAAAAACCATAATAAACCCCTTACAAAATAAATGTTCAATAAAATATCTCATTCCAACAACAAAACTAATAATTATAGTACCCAACACCCTTCTAACTAACTTACAAATAGCTTTATAACCAACCCATGAACAAGTATGATAAACCTTCAACCAATGCACAATACCAATTACAGTAGTATCAAGAACCTAGAGTTGAAAATATGAGGAATAAAATGGAGTATTTGAATAATAATTTAATAATTTTAATGTAATTTTTAACTAAATACTATGGTAAACTTCTAGACTAATCAGTCCCTAATATGAGGGAAAATGTGAGTATGATAACAACAAGAAGATACAAGGAGATTTAACCAAATACCACACCATGTATGGACTAAAACCAAATGATAAGTGAATAAGGAATAGCTGAGAACCCTAAACCTGATAAAGTACATCCCAACCTTGAATAAAAGTTTTTGGAGGGATATAAACAAAATTAAGAGGAGCAAGTTACTAAATAACCTAGCTATTAGTCAAAAGAAAGTGATGAAAAGAATGAATGTTGAGGGAGATTCGGAAAAAGGGAAAAATAGATAAGAAACATTGATCCAAAGATAAAAAAATGTAGAAGAAAGAAATGCTCATTCCATTCCCATCAATAATGATATAATAAAATAATATTCAAGTGGAAACACTTCAAAAATAAATCTTTGACGCTTTTTAGAAAGTGGATATCAATATTCTCCTCTTAGAATTACTCAAAAAAAATCCTAGGTATGATAAATTTCTAAAGTATAATTTTAATAAGAATATATGGATTTAAGTAAATGAGAGGATCAACTTTGGAAGAAACGTTTTGGTCATGATCATACCCTAGTTAACCACCAAATAACAAGATCTAGGGACATTTTTTATTCCCCGCACCATTGGATCTTTAACTTTATCTAATGCTTTGTGTGATATAGGTGCTTCTATTAATCTAACTTAGTATTTAATTATTTTCATATGATATATTTGGATCCAATAATATTGGTGGTATATCTCACAAATAGACCAGTAGGAGTTTTGAAAGATTTATTAGTTGAAGTTCAAGGACTAATATTTCTAACTGACTTCTATGTGCTTAACATGGAGAAGGATAGAGCACTAAGTCACTCACCCATCATTTTTTTATAAATTTATTCAATATGAACAATACCATAATAAATTTCCATGAATAAATGATTATAATGGAGTTTGGAAACAACATTTTCCACCTTCATATTTTTTACTCCATAAGGCACCTTTCAGATGACCATTCACTTTTTACACTATCTCACCTTTAAGTGGTTAGACCCTTTGAAGATTTAGGTATCTTAAATGTATTATTATCCTTAGGAGATAATTTTTTGATCAAAAATACCATGGAAGATGAGGTCATCTAGGATGCAAGAAATTATGATTTCAAACTAGAGGAAGAGGTAACTTATAAATTTCTTAGTTAAAATGATGATTTATTTCATGAATAATCTGATATATTTTCTTTTTTTTAGGAATTTAAGGATTTAAGAGTGAAGAACCTATATTTAAATTAATCTCTTGAACAACCCCCAAATATGGAATTAAAACTACTTCCAACTAAATTAAAATATATATACCACAAGGAAGGATAAAAATTAATAATGATAATTATTAATAATATATATTTAAAATAACAAAAAACTCTTATTAAAAAAATCAGAAATAATTTCCAAGAAATAGGATGGTTATTAGGTGATATCCTAGAATAGATCCAAAAATATACTCGCATAAAATTCTTCTTGAGAGAGATTCCAAACTTTTTAGGTAGCCCCGAAGGAGGTTAAATCACATCTTAATAGAGGTTATGAATAAATAAATAGAAAATATATTAGAAGAAGGGATCATTTATCCCATTTTAGATTCAAAATGGTTCATCCATATCCATGTAGTTCCCAAGAAAACTAGCCAAACCATTATTAAGAATTAAAAGAATAAATTAATCCATGTGAGAATTTAGAATAGATGGAGAGTGTATAGAATATAGTAAGCTAAATCAGGTCACCTAGAAAAATCATTTTCCTATCCACTTTATTGTACATATATTAGAGATATTGGTAAGGATAAATCATTATTACTTCTTTGATTTATTTTAAGTTATTTCCAAGTTCCCATTGCTCTGGAGGACCAAGAGAAGACCACTTTTACACATCCCTTTGGAAACTTTTCTTATAAGAGGATTCCATTTGGATTATGTAATTCTCTATGTAAATCTCATATATGCAAGGTATTTATATTTTTTTAATAACACTTATGATTTATGAGAGATATTTATGGATTATTTCATAGTTTTTTTTAAACACTTTTGACCATTTTTAAAAAAATAGAAAAGTATTAAAAAATTTCATCGAATGAAACTTGTTTTGAATTTTAAAAAAATTTCATTTCATGGTGGATAGAGTAATTATACTTGGTCATATAATTTCAAAAAAAATTAATTGAAATGGATTAATCTAAAATTGAAGTCATAAACTTCTTACCTTACCCAACTTGGGTGAAACATAGTGATCTTTTTTATGACATGAAAGATTCTACATAATTTTTATAAGGATTTTAATAAGATCTATCTCCCTCTGTCATGATTAATTTAAAATATTATAGATTTATCATTAAATATGAGTGAAAGAAATACTTTTATTAATTAAATAGGATATTGATAACCCCACTAGTGATTCATCCACCAAATTGGGAAGAACTATTTGAGAAACTTTGTGATGCTTCTATCCAAGTAGTTTGAGCAATCCTTTCTCATAGAATTGAGAGTGGGAAAAAAGTATTTTATTATTCCTCAAGAACCTTAGATGATACCCAATTCAAATATATAACCACATAGTAAAATAATTCTTGGTAGTTGACATTGTTTTGGATAGATTCAAATAAAATTTTATTGGGGATACATTTTTTTTTCTGACCATATTGCCATTTGATATTTGATGAAAAATGAAGATATAAAGGCCAGGATTGTGAGATAGATGATACTATATTAGGAGTTCAACTTGGAAATAAAATACAAAATTGGATCTAAAAACCAATATATCAATCACTTGAGTAGACTACCCCACATGGGAAAAGTAGAGAATTTAGCCCACAAACTTGTACAAGACACCATTCTAAGGGAGAAACTCTATTTTATTGAAGGTAAAGTGACATTGTATTATAAAATGGTGAATTTATTAGTAACATATGAAAGAACCCAGTTCTTCCTTTGAGGTATGGATCTTTACTTTTCAGTTTATAATCAAGAAAATGGGGGGAAGGAGGTCAAGGGCTGGTTGTAGTCCTATTACACGATGTGACTGGGGACTACCCACTGTGTACTTTTATGTACACACTATGTATGGAGGGCTACATGCCATGTAATCCCAGTACACATCCATGTAATGGTTTGTCCTTGAATTTTATGGACATAGCATGTAGTCTCAAGTACACATCATGTACTTTTTATTATTATTAATTCGGGAAGTAGAAATAGTTTTTCAAATGGATAGAAACGAACCCCCTTCAATGAGCAGCGCACCCAGGAAATATGAATGGTAATTTGTATCATGTTTTGTCATCTGACACCTGATTTGAACACTATCATATATTTTGAAATCCCCTCGGTGATTGATCGATTCCTTTTGAGCCTTTCTTCCTGATTTCATCTCTATATTGAGTTATCAAAGGTTGATCATTTTTTCTCGTTTTGTAGATCTACTCTCTTCTAGATCGAATCAAAGACCGATGCTGGATGAAGAGAGTTGTATGAGTATGAGGTAGGTGTTCTTATTCCTTACGTTGATTTTCAAGTTGATTATACTAGCTATAGTTCTGCGCGCCATCTTTTAGGGTGTCGTTTGATTGAATAATAAACTCTGTTATTTCCTATTAATGATTAGATAATTAATTAGATGGATTTAAAGAATTTTTAGGGTTTTGAACCTTGATTTAGGGCCACCCCATGGGTGCATTTCTCTCATATGGTTATTTTGCTGATAATTCCTAGGATTCTTGACTTGAATTCCCATTTTTGGGTTGTTAAAATGAATTGCTTATGTGATGTGATTTCTCATGTGAGATAATTAGATTATTAATCCATGTAATAGTTTAATTTTCATGTGATACTTGCTATATGAACTGTTCCCATGTGATTTGTTTATATGATAATCCATGTGATAGTTTAATTCACATGTGTTTCTTTTGTTATGGGATCGAATAATGAAAAAGAGGGGTAATTAGCAATGGTAAAGCCACGGTCTCAGTTAAAAGACAAGGTCTAGCTCATGTGATATATTTCACCTTATTTATACCTTGAGTGAACTAGGGTCTTGGTTAAAATACCATGGATGAGCTCAAGAAGTAATTATGTAAGGGTCGTGAGTGAGCCATGATAGGGTGTTCGAGCACATTGAGACTTATTTAAAATACTGAGTGAACCTAGGATCCATTAAGGGATACCCAGGATGATCTCTATTGGAAAATTATTAAATGACTATTATGTCACAAGTTAAAAATTACCTTTATACGGAGGTCTTGAAACCTAGGTCAGACCTCAATACTTTTATATAATTCAAGGAACTTTAATAATTAAATGGATGACTTATGGTGCGTCTTCCAATCCCAAGCACAATCTTGGATTCAATCTTCACTTATACATGTTTACATTGTCTTATGAGACATCTTTTGTGCTTGATTTTGAGCACCCATAGTTTACTGCTTTTACTATTGTACACTTCCTATTATATATATATCCATTGACATATTGGCATAGACCTTAGGTGGTTGACTACTAGGATTTAGTCTCAAACCCTGTTTGGGTCGTGATTTGGTCCCAAATAGATTATATGATGGTAGGTGTTGATTAGGGAAAGTTCCCTACTACAGGTACCTGATGTGTTTCTTCAAAGTAGAAGATCATGGGATCGAGCTGAGGCTTGAGATGCTTCCTAGCCTCTTTTTGTTTATTTTGTGCTTTTGAGCCATATATTTTTTATTTTTTTAGTGTACTTGTTTTGGATACTTTCTTAGAACATATAACATGATTCATCATCATTTGTTTGGAACGATGCTTGGTTATTTATATTATTAGTATTCTAATGTTTATTTCAGTTGTATGTTGTTTACCGCTTCCACTATTATATTATTATTTATTACACTATGTTACACTCTTCCAATGAGGTCATAGTTTCCCCACTATCACACCTTAGTCCCTCACTACTGGTAGGAAGCCTTTGGAATTTGAGTAAATGTGCTTGAGGCCATGTTCTCAACTGGGTATGGGGCACTAGTTGAGTGGAATCCAGATCTGTGATGCTACAAAGTGGTATTAGAGATTTATTTCTAGTATGATTTATTGTTTGGTGATGATAGACAGAGATGGAAATGAAAGGAATTTGGTAATTAGTTGTGCACGAGAGTAGTTACCCTGCGTAGAGGGAAAAGCCAAATTACCTCGAATTGACTTGTGATTTTTTGGATTTTTTATTGCTATAGTTGATTTGATTCCACTATTGGGTGACACACTTATTTTGTGTTGTTATTTTTGATACCATTATGGTCCTATTTTGTTGCAACCTAATGAGATGAGGGTATGTCATCTCATGCATTATATAGTCACTTGTTATAAATCGCATACCATGCATTCTTGCCATACCATTTAGAGAGAATTACTGATTGAATGTTGTTGTGATAGATTTCATGCTAGATATGCATTTTGTTGTGATAGGTATCGTGATATATATTCATGTTGTTGTGATAGGTGTATTGGTACATGTTATGGTTGAATTATATGGATGCCAAACTTTGGTCCCTGAGGAGTATGGGCCCTCTTGAATCAGAATTTGGTGGATCATGTTTCGGCCATGGGGTATAGAGTGTGTAGTTATGTGCTATATGTGATGTAAAACTTTGATTCACGGGGAGTATGGGCCCCCACAGTTCAAAATTTTTCAGATTGTTACTTTACTATTGGAAATAGGGGTTCTGGGGAAGTTTTAGAGGCTTAATCTCTGGAAACCCAGACAACACGGCATGTGGGTTCATGAACACATGTCATGTGTTCTTCTATTTGGGAAGAAAATAACTTTTTAATTACACACTGTGTACTCTGAGTACACACCATGTGGTAGATGACCGTGTGTCTGGCCATGTGAGAGAGAACATGGGACATTGGGTTTTGGGCAGAACATGTTGTGTGTGTTAGGTACACCATGTGTAATTTGACTTGGGCAGACACTGTGTGGCTCTGGACATGTAAAGGTACATGGATAGGAGAAGAATCTTGAGTACACACCTTGTGTCAGTATTACACGCTATGTAATCAAGCTGTTTACATGCCAAGGCAGGCAAAGGGACATTCCCATGTGAGAGCTTAAGTGTACACATCGTATAAGGTTTCTACACACTATGTACTCCTCTTTTTCCAACCTTTGTGGGTTTTCTTCTCATGTTTAGTTCTTGAACTCTTGAACTGAGAACCTAAATGATCTTGAACTGAGTTTTGTGCTTGACCTTGTAGAGTCATGCCACCACGATGACCTCAAGTAGTGTGCCAAGAGATTGAAGATGATCATACCCCAGAGGAGGTAGGCCATGGGCTACTAGTGGACCCTACAGTCATGCCAGTTGTGGAACCAGCCATTATACCATATGTAGGTGCTAATGAAATGTTATGTGAAGACTTTATGAGGTTTATGAAACCCTTTCAGGGAGTACCACAGTCTTCCATGTCTATGGAAGAACTAACACGAGTGTTCCAACAGCAGCATCCACCCACATTTTTTGGGGAAGGTGGGCCAAAGGATAAAGGATCATGGATAGAGGTCATGTTATCAATATTCGAGCATCTTGAGATGCCTCCTAAGATGAGTTTCAATCTCGCAACTTATATGTTTTGTGATTCCACCAAGAGGTGGTGGGATATTACCATACAAACATAGAATCAGCGGGGCATGGCATGGGAAGTTTTTGAGACAGTATTCTATGACTAATTCTATCCCAAGATGCTGAGGGCCAACAAATCCCATGATTTTATGCATCTGGAGAAGGGTTCTCTATCAGTTATGGATTACTCTTCCTGTTTTACTGAGCTACAATGCTTCGCACCTATTCTGATGGGTGACGATCTATCAAAGGCTAGGCGATTCAAGGATGGTCCCAGGTACGACATCCGATCACAGGTGAATATCTTTCAGTTGACTACTTTATATACTATAGTGAACCAAGTTCTGATTACCGAGTGGAATCAAAGGGAGTCTAGTGCTATGATATAGGGTGGTTCATCTCCAAGATCTGATAATATTTTAACCTATAGTAGGAAACATCTTCTGGAGCATACATGTGGTTAATCTAGTACTTAGAATGTATATTCTGGTAGCTAGGTTAGGTTCTTCCAGTGCATAAGAACTGGTAATACTAAACCTCAGTTCCTGATGGACCCATTAAAGTATTAATATTGTGGAAATATAGGCTATTTACAATGTTTCTATAGGATTTTTCCACCAACATCTAGTGAGAGAGGGTCTGCACCAACTACATGTTTAGGAGTAGGGTCATCAGCTTGTCACCAGTCAAGGAACTAGAATAGGTCAGGCCGCTTGGGCCGAGGTGTTAATCATTTCCAAGGTAGCTAGACTCTAGGTTTCTAGAGATATAAGAGTGGAACAACTTAGGGTAGCCAGGCTATGTCATAGGGTTGTGGTATAGGCCAGACTTTTGCAGTGCAGTAGACCTAGCAGGAGCAGGATCCTAGACCCTCTACTATCATAGGTACTATTCTAGTCACCTCTGTTTTAGCTTCTTCACTTTTTGATATAGGGGATTCACATAGTTTCATATTAATTCTTGTTGTGAAGATCCTTGGGATCTGTGTTTTCACTTATGATGACATTATGAAACTAGACACTTTGTTAGGGATTAGAACGGTAGGTGTGAGACAGTGCAAGGAGTACCCCCTTGAGATTGGTGGGTGTCACTTCGTTTGGGATCTCTATGTCTTAGAGATGAAAGGATTTGATTTCATCCTTGGAATGGATTGGATAGTGTCCTTTCAGGCCTTTTTTGATTTCTATCATTGTAGGGTGAGTTTTATATCACCAAAGGGTGGATTATATCTACACAAGGGTGAATGGGATGTCCAGGCGAGTCGAATTGGACCCAAGCATTGTGGGTTGAGTGGGATGACAGCACAAATTTCTAGTTTATATCTAGATGACCAGGGGAAATGTCAGATGGATTTTCCTCTAGTGGTTGATCGTTTCAGGGAGGTCTTTCCAAACGAATTTTCAGGTTTACCTCCAGTAAGATATGCAGAGTTCTCTATCGAACTAGTACCAGGAGCTACACTGGTATCCATTCCTCCTTATAGTATGGCTACGATGAAGTTTCAAGAACTCAAGAGGCAACTAGAGGATTTGTAGGATAAGGGTTTCATCTAACCCAGTACTACTCCTTGGGGTTCGCCATTCCTTTTTTGCTAAAAAGGAGGAAGGTACCCTCATGTTATGTGTGGATTATCATAAATTGAACTAGTTAATGGTTAAGAACTGGTATCCTATTCCTTGAATATATGATATCTTCGATCAGCTTCAAGGATCTATGGTATTATCTAAGATCGATTTGAGATATGGTTATCATCAAGTGTGTGTTGTATCATCAGACATACCTCACATAGCCTTTCTAATTAGGTATGGTCTGTATGAGTATTTGGTCAGGCCATTCGATCTCGTGAACGCACTTGCATTATTTATGTAACTGATGAACCAAGTGTTCCATCCTTATCTTGACTCATTTGTTGTGGTTTTCATAGATGATATCTTGGTGTATTCTCGTAATTGACACGACCATGCCACCCATCTTGAGATTGTTTTGAGTACACTGAGAGAGCATTAGTTATATGCTAAGCTCGCAAAGTTCCACTTATGGATGGATCATATTCACTTCCTAGGTAACTTTATCTTGAAGATAGGAGTATCAGTAGACCTAGATAAAGTGAAAGAAGTATTTACCTGGGAGAATCCCAAGAACTTCTTTGAGGTGTAGATTTTTTTAGGGCTGGATGGTTACTATAAGTGTTTCATATAGGACTTCTCGAGCATAAAAGAACTAATTATGGGCTTGAAAAAGAAGGGTGTGAAGTACGTATGGTCAGATTCTTGAGAGACGGCCTTTCAGGAGCTTAAAGGGATATTAACGTTAGCACTAATACTGGTTTTTTCAGAGCTGAGTAGGAGTTACACTATGTAATATGACGCATCGGGTATCGGGATAGGAGAAGTGCGTATATAGGGGGATTGAGTCATTATGTATGGGTCTTGGTAGTTGAGGCCACATGAGAAGAACTACCTGACACACAATCTCGATTTAGCCGTGGTTGTTCATGCCTTACGTTGTTGGGGACATTACTTATTGGGGGAGTGTTTTGTGGTGTACATAGACCACAAGAGTATCAAGTACATATTTACTCAGCATGATCTAAATCTGAGGCAGTGAAGGTGGGTGGAATACCTTCAGTATTTTGACTTAGAGCTTGCCTACACACCAATGAAGTAAATACAGTAGTTGATTCACTGAGTAGGAGGAATAATATATAGGCAGTGCAGCAGCTCAGCAATGAGTGAAGACTTCTGGTGATTCTCTTTGAGATGCACTTGGCAGTCCACAATAGTCAGAGACAAACTTTCCTTGAATCCTTAGTTGTTACCTCTACATTACTGGATGGAGTGCATATGTGGAAGTTATTAGATTCTGAAGACCTAGTTCTGCGAGAGAGTATGTCAGGTGAGGACCCTTTTCCTGGTTGGACCATTTATGAGGATAAATTCCTATGGTTATAGAGTCATATATGGTTTTTGGAAGATATGTATGAGGAGATGATGCAGGATTTTCATGCTTCAATTTGGGCGGTGCATCCTGGTGTCAACAAGATGTATCAGGGTTTACATCATTAGTACTAGTGATTAGGTATGAAGATATATGTAGCTAGTTTTTTTATTATATGTTCCACATGTCAATAGGTGAAGGTGGAACACCAAACTCTAGCAGGAATTTTGCAGCAACTGCCCATTCTTGAGTGGAAATGGAATGATGTCATGATGGATTTCATTATGGGTTTACCGAGGTCTCCCCAAGTTAATGATGCAGTATGGGTTGTGGTTGGTAAGATTACAAAGGTTTCACATTTACTTCTGATCAAGGAGACCTTCAATGTTGATGAACTTGGGAGGTTGTATATACAGAAGATTGTACGACTACATGGGGTTTCGCATTCTATAATTTCAGATAGGGATGACTGTTTTACTTCTCATTTATAGAAAGGGATATAGAGGGATTTGGGTACATTGGTTCTTCTGAGCACAGCTTACCACCGCCTGACAGATGGCTAGTTAGAGCACACGATTCAGGTGCTAGAAGACATACTTTGGGCATGAATCCTAGATTTCAGGGGTTCCTGGGAGAAACACATACCCTTTGTTGAGTTCTCCTAAAATAATATATTCTATGATTATATTTACATGGTTCCATATGATTCTTTGTATGGTAGGCCATGTCGATCACCCATGTGTTGGTTGGAGGCAAGATAGGCAGCAATACTGGGACCTCATCTTGTCTAGGAGATCACTGAGCAGGTTCAACTGATTCAGAAACGGATGGCTATTGTGAAATCTCATTAGAAATCATACACCGATCTCCATAGATGACCTTTGGAGTTTGAGGTTAGGGGTAGAGTTTTCTTATGTGTTACACCGATGTTGGGACACAAGAGGATCTGGAGATAGGGTAACCTTTCACCAAGGCACGTCAGTCCATTTGAGATTCTAGATAGGGTTGGTTCGGTTTCCAATAGATTATAGCTACCTCAAAGGTACAAGGATATGCATGGAATCTTCCAAATTTCTTATTTACGATGTTACTTTTAGGACCCATCTCACACTTTACAGCCTGAGGAAATGTAGTTATAGGAAGATGTGTCCTTTGAGGAGTGTCTCATTCATACTGCAGATCATAGCACAAAAGTTCTTCATGGTCAGTCTATTCCTTTTGTACGAGTGCTATGGCAGCATGCTGAGTGTAGGATGAGACTTGGGAGAGGGAGGTTGATGTACGATCATAGTGTCCAGAGTTGTTCTTAGATATTTATTCATCACCCTTGAAAGGGAAATTCAAGGATGAATTGCTTTAAGGGGGGAATTTATAAGAACCTAGTTGTTCCTTTGAGGTACGGATCTTTCCTTTTCAGTTTATACTAAAGAAAATGGGGGAAAGGAGATCAAGGGATGGTTGTAGTCTTGTTACACAATGTGACTGGGGACTACATGCCATGTACTTTTATATACATGTTGTGTATGGAGGGCTACATGCCATTTAATCCCAGTACACATCCATGTAATGGTTTTTCCAAGAATTGTATGGATAGAGAGTGTAGCCTCAAGTACATGTCGTGTACTTTTTTATTATTAAGTTGGGAAGTAGCATCATTTTTTCATATAGATAGAAATGAACCCCCTTCAATGAGCAATGCGACCAGAAAATATGAACGGGAATTTGCCTCTCGTTTCATCATCTGACACCCGATTCGAACACCATAGGATCTGTTGAAATCCCCTTGATGAGTGATCAATTTTTTTTGATCCTTTCTTCCAATTTCATCTCTTGATTTACTTATCAAAGTTTACACGTTTTTGCTCATTTTTTAGATCTACTCCATTCTAGGTCGAATCAAAGCCCGATGTTGGAAAAGGAGAGTCGTAAGAGTACGAGGTATGTGGTCTTGTGCCATTTGTTGATTGTCAATTCGATTATACATTCTGGAGTGTTGTGTACCCACTTTTAGGGTGTCACTTGATCGAGTAATAAACTATGATATTTCCTATTGATGATTAGGTAATTAATTAGATGGATTGAAATAATGTTTAGGGTTGTGAACCTTGATTTAGGGCCACCCCATGGGTGTGTTTCCCTCAGATGGTCATTTGGCTAAGAATGCCTAAGAGGATAGACTTGAATTCCCATTCTTGTGTTGTTAAAATGAACTTCTTATATGATGTTATTTTCCATGTGAGATAATTATATGCTTAATGCATGTAATAGTTTAATTTTTATGTGATATTTGTTATGTGAATTGTTCCCACGTTAGTTGTTTATATGATAATCCATGTGATAGTTTAATTCACATGTTTTGATTTTGTTATGGGATTGAATAATGACAGAGAGGGGTAATTAGAAATGGGAGAGCCACAGTCTTAGTTAAAAGATAACTTCGAGCTCATGTGACTAATTACACCTTATGTATACCTTGGGTGAACAAGGGTCTCGATTAAAAGACTATGGATAATCTCAAGAAGCAATTATGTAAGGGTCATGAGTGAGCCATGATAGGGTGTTCAGTCTCATTGAGGCTTATTTAAAATGTCGAGAAAACCTAGGATCTATTGAGGGATACCCAGGCCAAGCTCTATTAGCAAATGATTAAATGACTATTATGTCACAAGTTTACAATTACCTTTATACAGGGGTCATTGGGCCTAGGAAGGAGCTCGATAATTTTATATAATTCAAGGAACTTGACTAATGAAATGGATGACTTGTGACGCATCTTCCAATCCAAATCACAATCTTGGACTCAGTCTTCACTTATACTTGTTTGCATTGTCTTTTGAGACATCTGTTATGCTTTGTTTTTAGTACCCATAGTTTATAGCTTTCACTATTTTACACTGCCTATTATATATATATCCACTGACAAATTGGAATAGATCTTTGGTGGTTGCCTACTGGTATTTAGTCTCACACCCTGTTTGGGTCATGTTTTGGGCTCAAAAAGATTTTATGATTGCAGGTGTTGATCAGGGAAAGTGCCCTACTACAGGCACCTAATGTGCTGCTTCAGAGTAGGAGAGAATGGGATCAATCCAAGACTTTCGATGCTTCCTAGTCTATTTTTGTTTCTTTTGTGATTTTGAGATATATATTGTGTACTTTTGTGGTGTACTTATTTTGGATACTTTCTTAAAACATATAACATGTTCCATCATCATTTGTATAAAATGATGCATGGTTATTTATCTTATCAGTCTTCCACTATTTATTTCAGTTGTATGTTGTTTACTATTTATGTTATTGTATTATTATTTATTCCACTATGTTACACTCTTCCAATGAAGGAATATTTTCCCCACTATCACACCTTAGGCCCTCACTACTAGTCGGTAGCCTCTAGAATTTGGGGAAATGAACTTGAGTCCATTTGGCCAATCGGGTGTGGGGCACCAGTTGAGTGGCATCTAGATCTAGGAAACTACAACATCTCTATTCTAAACCCACATTAAGCTCCACAAAATTCAAAAATTAAAATATGAATCCATATTTTATATTTTTGAAGATCCATTTCTTTGGAAAATTTTCAATGATAAATTAATAAAAATATTCTTTCCAAAAAAGTGAAATTGAATCTGTTTTTGAGTTTTGTAATAATTTATCTTGTGGAGGCCACTTTAGACCATAAAGGATAGAAATAAAAGTTTTGTAATCTAGTATTTATTATCCATTCATGTTTAAATATACCCATAACTTCTATAGAAAATATAAAAAGGTTAAATTTTCTAAAAATATTTCAAAAAGACAATAAATTCCTAAAATACCTATTAGGTTTTGTGAAATATTTGAGGTTTGGGTAATAAAATTTATGGGACCATTCACAATGTAATTTATAATTCTTATATTTTTCATGTAGTGGATTATGTTTCTAAATGGATGGGATCCAATTCCACTAAAATTTATTATGCTTATGTTGTGTGTGATTTTTTTAGGGATAATATATTTTATAGGTTTGGAGTGCCCAGATCCATCATTAGTGATCTAGAGGATCACTTTTTTAACTTGGGAATGGAATATTTGTTGAGAAAATATATTTTGAATCATAAAAAACAACACCCAATCATCAATAAACCAATGTATAGGACAAAGTGTCCAAAAGGGAAATCAAAGGAATTCTGGAGAAGACTATAAAACCAAATAGGAATGATTAGAACAAAAGGTTGGAATACACCTTATAGGCTTATATGAAATCCTATAAAATACTCCATATAAATGATCCCATACAAGTTTATTTTTGGGGAAAAAATTCACCTACCTATGGAATTGGAAAACAAATCCTATTGGTGTGTGAGAGAGATGAATTTGGACCTATACAGAGATAGAAAAGAGAGGAAATTCTAGATTCAAGAGTTGGAGGAAATTAGAAGGGTGGATTTTGAAAATTATAAAATTTATAAATAAAGAGCAAGGGTGGCTCATGAAAAGTCGATCCAGCTGAAATCCTTCCATCCTAGAGACACAATGCTATTATACAACTCGTGACTCAAGCTCATGTTAGGTAATATTCATTCCATATGGGAAGGACCCTTTATAGTTAATCATGTATATCCTTTTAGTGTGGTGAAAATTATGAAGGAATGATAGTAAGTACCATTCACTATTAATTAGAATATATTTATAAAATTCAATGGGAACTTTCCACAAGATCCAGTGGAGTATATCACACTCCTCTATCCTATTTATCAATGAAAAACTATCATTTTATACCCTTATTTATCATTTATTTATTGATTTATATCTATTAAAAATATATTTACATGTTGAACTAGTTTGAATTATTTAAGGACACTACATAAATTAAATGCGGGTGAGGGAACCTTTATAGTATAAAACTTTTAAAAAAATCAATGTTTTTTATTTATTTTTTTAAACTATATTTCTTTTTCAATTTAAAAAAAAATAACTTTTGAAATTAACTATAATACCCTTGAAAATTTTCAATCTATTCCAATTTTTAGGAACTAATTTGACCCATTCACTCACCTTAGATGAATGTTCAAATGAAATTGTTTCCAAATTCTATGTGAATGAATTCCATGAAAAGCCTGTTGATTTTTGAAACTCATTCCATGAAATACTATCATATACTTTTAATCACATATCTATGAGGATTCTGAACCAAGTTTTACATCTTTACAATTCCACATTTCTTGATAGAACTAAGCTATGACTTAATGACTAGAACTTTCTGAGTAATTTAATAAAAACCTTGGAGAATTTAAGAACCTTATGTTAAAAAATACTAAGGAATTATTTTAATTTAAATCATTTTTTCAATGAACTATATTTCAATACTATAATTAAATTAATACTTATAACCCTTAGTATCCATGAATGACTTTGATATACAGATACATTAAAATAAAAATATCCTTATATACCTTTATCTATAAGTTTTTTCATGATATAAGTTGAATTTAAGTGTTGTAGAATGGTGGAAGGAGCTGTAATAACATGTTTGGTAGGATTTTTTGGAATTTAAATATGAATTTTCTACAAATTTTATCCGAGTAGTTTAGGGTAAAAATCATGATGGTGGGAATGGAAAAATGTTCTTTGTGACATCCAAGTCTATCCATATAAATCCCACACTATTTTGAAGTATAAAAGGTTCCCACTATTTCCATCAAAATTATAATTCCAAAGCGAAATCCAGATATTAATATAGGATAAAACAATGACAAAGGGGGGGGAATGGGGAATAAATATTCTCATTAATACTAAAATTTTAAGGGATGGACTGACCATGAAGTTGGGAAGAAAATTTAAGTTAATTGGAAGTTTAAATATACTTCATAATATATTGTGAATGTATTTTAAAAAAGGAGATGCATTAGGAGAAGTGTTGAAGAAATAGAAGAGAGTACCTAGAACACATCATGATCAAAGGATAATACATCCTAATATAGATCTAGACAAAACCCACACCCCCAATAAAAAATTCTTAAGTTCTTCTCTACCTTCAAGAGTAGAACCAAAAATATATATATGTGTTTTAGAAACCTATTAGAGGAAATAGGGAGAGTAATATTTTCTAATTATGAATTTCTAAAATGTGTGGGTTGTCTATGGAGAGTTCAAATAAGAGAAATAGAGTTGGTATAAGAGTATGTTGAGGGAGAATACATTCTTATAGGAAACTAAAAAGCATTATTTGAGCTTCATTTTAGATCCAATATCTCTGATTTGGCCTTAATAGTTTAACATTTGAATCCTACCAAGCCTACAGCCATATAAAACCTTAATTAATCCCTTATAATATGAATTAATACTTGACTAGTTTGTTATAGATGAATAACTTCATTGATCCTATGGTGAATCTTGTATAAACCTGGAATGAGAAAAACCTTTCTTGAAAATAAAACTTGAGTGTTAAGTGAAATATTCTAGGAAGGTGGTATAAGTTTGTACGAGGGGATAAAATAGGTAGGAATTAATTGGATTCACTTAATGTGAAAATGGAAACAATAACATTGAAGGGGCATGATAACTTGTGGAATGTGGTGTTAAAAAAAGGGACTCACCTTTTATAGGTGTTTTAATTTTGTTTGGTAATCTTTTTGAAATTAACTAATCCAAATTCCAAGGTCTAAGTGTGTGGGATTTGAAATATCAAACACTTTCATATATTTCATTGATTATTTTCATATTTTTATTCCCATCATTTTATCATTTATTGGGTAATTGTCACATGTTTTAATGATAGGGTTATTTTTTCTTAAGTGAGAAAATGGATTAAAACTTGTGTTTTAATTGTTTATCTAATGTTTAGGTAATGATAGAATGAATCCTAAATTTAATAATTGGAGTTTTTATGAATATATCAGGTTTATTGAGTGTTTTATAGAGAAATAATGTTGATTATATGTTTTTATGGGAGTTCTGGAGTTACTATAGATAACCAACTGAGAGGCAGTCATGTGGTCAGTCGATCAAATGCAAGAAGGAAACTAACTAACCATGACTTTCTAAATCAACCATGAATATATCATATTTTTACAAAATAAACCTTATTATCGAACCTTCCATGGATTTGGTACACTACCATCAAATGAAAAATCTACAGAGTCCTGAAGTGACCACATGATGAATACCTAAGCGACCACAAGCTCACCTCAACTAAATGTGGCATTTCAATTAAATTCAAAAAGAATAATTTGGTCAACCATACCTATTCCCAATCAACCCCATGATGTACCTATCACACAGACACTTGTCTTCTACATGGATGATCAATTCCTTTGAACCATATGGTCAATCCATAACTTTTCAAAAAAATTGGAAACTTTATGGATGAAAAATTATAGGTTTTGAGTATACTTTAAGGAGATTCATAAAAATGTCAAGATAAATATTAGGGATGTTATATAACTATCCATGTGACTAATAGGAGGCTTCCATATGTATTTTAACATGAAAAATAGTTTGTTCAACTCCCAATAATAAAGGATGTGGATTTCTTGGAAGACCAAATCATAAAGGAGGAAATATCCAAGTAAAAAAGGAAAAATAAATATTTTTGAAAAATAGAATATCCTTTGAGTTTTAAAGGATAAAAAAGAAGGAGTTCATTAATCTATAAGATTAGAATAAGGCACATTGAATAAGGTACTTTTGTCTAGACATGCTTATTTGATCTATTGGAGGATTTATTCTACGTTAGTCTTTCCTATTTTAATTTGGTTATAATTTCTTTATCTTACCTTTTCGGTTATGATACCACTTTCATGGAGGGAAAAACTATAATTGATAAGGTAATGGGAGTATAACCTATTTTTGATGCTTGATTTTTCATACTTAGTGGAATAAAAATCTATCTCTCTTCTGTTAAAATAGTTTCAATATTTAAATATCAGTTTTTATTATCAAGTATAATCATATTTGGTTTTGGATTTTATTATTTTTTCTTGATTTAACTGATGATACATTATCTCACTCTACCTAGTTATGGTATTTATATGATGGAAGGGTTTAGATCTAGGTAGTAAAGTGCTCACTGATCATTAACACATTTGAAATTGTGAGTGGGAACTCTTTTCTATTTAGGAATAATAATGTATGATTGGTAATAACCTAAGTCAACTAGGAGGGTCCATCGTAACACTAACACACATAGGAAAAAGGTTAGACCAAGATAATATATCAGTTAGAGTTATTCTCACCATCATCATTTGATTAAGGTATAGAGAAGAAGTGATCATGGATTCTCTCTCTTACTATCCTGGTAGAAGAATATTTCATAACCTTGGGAACTAGGATAGCATTATAATGGGTTAATCCAACACTGAACTAATCACCATTTCATCAATTATTTTCCAAATCATTGTTTCATTATTTACTTTCAGTTTTTAAATAATAATAATCTCAAACAAAACCCTTTTTTCCTAACCAACCAAGTGAAAATAGGTTTTTTTTAACTCTTCTCCTAGAGAAAACCTGGGTCAGCAACTATTACTATATTTTACTTTGGAAATTAATTGATTTTTTCAAATTCCATAATATTAATGTGTCAATGGATGATGAAGAACCAATAATAACTACTCAGGTAAATGACGCACCAACAATATCAATCTATGGGTAGGTGATGTACCACTAATAACTAGCTTAGGGTGGGAAATATACTACTGATATACTATTAGTAGATGATATACCACCAATATATCAAGGTTGGATGATGCACCACCAAAAACCAGCTTTTGGTGGATGAGGTACTACTAAAACATCAACATCATATTAAATGATGGATCTAGAATTAAATAAGGTGGATGATATACCACCAATCAACTTATGGTAGATGATATACCACAAAACCATCTCTTAGGGTGGATTAGATACCACCAACATACCAATAGTTGATGATATACCATTAGGAAGTCATTATTGTGAATGATTCATCACTTATAGCCAACGCATAACATTTATAATCATTTAATGCATAAAATTTATTTATATCAAGACATTAACCATATCAAGGTATTATTCCTATGATATTATACCCCTAATGTATCATGTTCTCATTACATTCCTTATCATTAAATGGTCCAGGAAACCCTATGAGTCTTTTAAGGTTATAAAACATGTAAGTAAACACTTCTTGGGCTCCATGTATCAATTATATAACATCCCACACAAGTAATGTGGTTATAGGTTTCTATGGTTTCAATAAAAACCTATTCTAAGACCACTCACATCCTTAACAAACCTCATTTAGTCAAAAATTTGATAAAAATTTTAAATTTTAAATTAAATATTTCATATATTATTGGTGTATTCCTCATCTCATACGACCTATTTCATGATTTTAAAAACCTATAGAAAAACTATGGACCTCCTAACATAGCTTAGTAAATCTATTCACATTGAATACCACCAGCTAATTATTCTTCAGTTAGTAAAAATCACAAAACCCCTTGAATTAGTTCATAACCAATGATATAAGGTGAAACAATGAGATAAAGTAAAATTAAAAGAGGGAGGACTTATAGCGTTACTTGTGGAAATCCACTAAGGTGAACAACACTTGATTTTTGTCAATAAGGAAGAAGATCCAAATTTGTATAAGAAAATGAAAGGGAGTAAGGAGGGAATGACACTACTAAATAAAATAGGGGAACTCCATTTAAGTTTTTTAACATTTTAAAAATTATAATTTAAAACTAATAAATAACATAGCACATGCATTGTAATGTAACTAGAATGGTCATGTTATAATACCCCTACTAGGGTAACCCTTTCATTATGGCCCCCATAATCCTAATGTAATTCCTTGCTCCAAGGAAGAAATAGAACCTTGACCATTACCTACTTATAGCTTGGACATGCAATTTTTTGTGAAACATCCCCCACTAACCCATATTTATAGCATAACCCCTAGTATCATAGTGTGTAATCCCTTCACACAACCCTCATAATTATGTAACCCTTATGTGTTCTAGCTTGATAAGACACCTCCAGTAAAATTTTATCCTGAACCCAAGGATAACTCTTGAAAATTGACCCTTGATCCCCCACCAAAACATATAACAAAAAAACAAAAACAATTCATTAGGTTTGGAAGAATTTATATTGAATTATCACCTCATACATTTGCAAGGTGTTATAACCTCCCCATTATATAATATCTCATCCTAAATATGTGTCATTAGGACTCACTAGTGAATAACTCCTACCACTTTTCCCTCATGTCATCCCCCCGCTCCTAAGTCTCATCTTGGATATGTCTATGATTCCAATGCATTCATACCAGAGGTAACATCTTCCTATATAGTTTTATCTCACTATATTACACTATAAAAACTAATCATTCCTTAAATGAAATATTATAATCTAGTACAACATTATAGATATTGGTCATGTGAGAAGGGTTTAGATGTTATCTTAAAAGCTAAGATACATAGAATATTTCATTTATAGGAAAATATCTCTGAGGAAGTACTAACTGATACATTATGTTATGTATCCTCTAAAAACCCTTGAATTTATTCATGAATCTAGGTGCTAACTTACCTCAACTATGGATATGATGATTCTCCAAATGAGGATACGCCCATAAGAATACCCGGTTTCACACCTAAAACTAAAAAGGGTAGTATAGTTGGTCATTATATAATTAGTTTATACTCTAATTAGTCACAAAGTACTTTCTAATAAAATTTATGTGCTCTGAAATCTCATATGCGAGACTCAATTTGATGATTGAAGACTCTTCAGCCTTGATCCATAACTGAGTTGAATGATTTCGCTTTCCAAAAAAGGCCTCGATTGGTGCCACATTAATTGATGATTGATAATTATTATTATTATAAGTTAACTCCACATGAACAATATGGTACTCCCATAAACTATAAAAATCCAGGACACACACTCATAGTATATCTTCCAGCACTCAAGTGGTATGATCAAACTACCTGTCTATCTAAATATGGCAGGTAATTATCAAGTGAATTAATTTATAAAGAACCCTCTAAATATCTTGATAAAATCATGATGTAAATCAAGAATCCCAATTATAAACAATGATCCTAGGGACCCCATGGAGGTTCACTATCTCTTGGGCATTCAACTAGCCTAAATCATTGAAGGAATGGGTCTTTTAGAGTGGTAGGAAATGTGTGGCCTTTGTCAACTAGTCCATAATAACCCTTAATGCATCACTTCTATGAGACAGCCTCGAAAATCCTATCATGAATTTTATTATCAAATAAATCCATGATCACTCTAGAATGTTAAGAGGTTAAATAATTCATTTGAATCACTAATACTTGGTCTTCATGCATTTATATCCGAGGCATCATGAAATGGACCCCTGTGATGCCTCGCATCTTCACGGGTTTTGAAAATCAGTGGAAATTTGAACCTTTATATTCCCATGAGTGTTTAGATGGGGAATGGTGAATTCTCTTATAATATCATCTTGGGTAATTTTTTTACCCACCCTGTTGGTCATGTAATGTGGTGTTTACCCTAGGATAGGATTTTGGTATAAATCTGAGTCATTTGAATTTTTGTGGAATATTTATTATTTAATTAATTAAATATTAATTTATTCATGTGTTTTAATTAAGTGATATATTTTTAATGGATCATAGGATTGATATTTTATATCTACGTTTGAGTCCAAAATAGAGGGCTTCTCTTAAGTAAGTTATAAACTTGTGCCAGGCACTGGGGTCAGGCTCGGAGCACTTTTATTTCCGTTTTCTTTTTCTTTTTTTCCAATTTTTTTACTTATTATTTTTTATTTCTTATTTTCACCTTGTATTTATATATACACCCCCATTAGGGTCTTCTTCTGAAATAGTGATATGTAGAGAAGAGGGAGAGAAGAGGGAGAGAAGAGGTGGCACCACCCGGGGAGCTACTACAGAGGTAAATTGAGGCTCGGCAACTCTGTGGTGTGGATTCGGTGTGAGTATTTGATAGTTTCCACATAAAGATAGGATAATTTTATGTTTCTCACTATAAATCCCCATATAGTATCTATTTTTAATTTTTAATTCCTTAAATGGGTTATTAGAGACACTGTGGGGGTTGATCTAGGCTTAATCTGGGATAAATGGGGGGTTTTAGGCTTTTTGGGGGTTTTCCATTTAGGAAAACCCATGTACATGGGATGTGGTTCAGATAACACATGTCATGTGTTCTTCCTATTTGTGAAATATGGGTTTTTGGGTCTACACACCACATAATGGGGGAACACACCATGTAGTGGAAACTTGGATTACGCGAGGGGTGCATGGCCATGTAGGGTACACAACCAAACCCCATCCGATTTATATGGATAGTGGTTATGTAAAGTGCTTGGCCAGACCCCATGTGGGGGGTACAAGTCCAAGTACATTGCTGGTGACCCCATGTGGGGTACACAACAATTACAGGGTGGTACACACTATGTATTCTGATGGTGTACGCACCGAGTGGGGGTTGAGGTACACGATAAGGTACCCATGTGGAGGTATACATCATGTATGGGGCCTGTACATCTTGTACTTTGGAAAATTACACACCAAGTTCCTTGGGAACATAGCCAGGAATAACCTTTGTGGGTTAAATCATGTACTTGAAATACACACCATGTACTTTTTCCTCCCTTGGTATGTTTTGCCTATTTTTTATCTTGGATTCAGAATTGGACATAATAGGATTCCATTCTAATAATTTTTTCACATATATCATTATGGTGGAATCCTTTTAGTGTTTAGAGGTCATATAAATAGTGTTTTGTATTGAAGGAGTTTATTGGGAGGATTTATTTGGGGTTTGGATTCAGAATCCTCCAATGGGTTAGGTTGTGAGTTGCGAGGCCTAGGTGAGGGTTGTGAGCTCGATGATCGGCATGTATTGAGTGTTCAATAGTGATCTATTTGAGGTTATTTTGGACATATATTGAAAGGTGTGATAATATAGTATCTTTGATTAGATCTTAATTTGTCCTTGTGCTTTGGTACCGGTTTGTCAAGTTTAGAGCAGTTAATGTTTATCCCCTATATTTGAGGATCAAATCTATTAGAGACTTTGGGTTAGGTTAAAACTGTGATATGCTAGTTATGGTTGGGTATCGTTGTGGAGTTGATATGAGTATTAGATACTCTTGAGGATTCTCCTAGTGGGATAGTTCATAATTAAGTGATTATTGGGTGTCATATACAGTTATGGAGGATGCCTAAGTGACATGGTGTTTCTTTAGATTCCCTTGTGGGTGAGTTGATACCCAAGGATGGGTTCTTTTCTAGGAAGGACAGTTGAGGTTTTCTTACATGGTATTTTCCTCAAGGTTTAATTTGTGATGAGTAGTTGTTTTAGGTTCTTAGTTTTAAGGTGGTCATGAGGAACTTTTTGAATTATCTAGTTAGTGTTCTTTGTTTTGGGATTCTATTTGGGCACGTTGTTGATCGAGGATCATTTGGAGGCAACTAAGGGTCATTTGGTATGTTTCTGCACTAGGAATGTCTCGTGATTTGGATGATCTAGAGGAACCCCTTGTAAGTTATCCCTATCTTGTTGTAGATTTTGGGACATTTGAGGATATTTTGATGGTTTTGTCCCAAGATCTTGGGTGTATCAGGGAATTATTGTAGTGTATTTTTCTTTATATTGTGAAGCTTGAGACCATAGGAGCCCCATGTTTTGGTTTTACACTAAGTTGGGTCATTGAGAGCTCGTGGTGGTTCTTTTGTTGGATGATGAGATCCAAGGAACCATAGAGAGGCCCCATGATTTTTTTTACAAGAGTTAATCAGTGCTTCTAGTTCATCTATTTTGATGGTGGGTCCAAGGTTGGATCATCTCATGTTCAATTGGCCTTTGGCCATGATGTTTGAGGTAGTTTCTGCTTCGAACTTGGTTTTAGGAGGAGAACCTTAGGATATCTTTGATTGGGTATTGGACCTAAGTTTGATCTGGTTATCTTCTCCATTTTATGGATATGTTTAGATGGTCTTAGGGAGATAATGGGTGATCTTGATGAGTGAAGCCCCCCTCTAGTTGAGTTTTCACCCAGGATAGAATGGATTCAAGATCGTGAGGTGATGAGACACTCATGAAGTGGGTTTTTTCGATCATTGATATTTTTTTGCTCTAAGACTCATGGATGTTATGTTCTCAAAAGTTTATATATAGATCCCACCTATTATTGGGTCCATATCTAGTGACCAATTAATTCTATAGGACCTTCGGGACTAATAGGTTCTCTAGTTTTCTTGACCTGGATGTTCATACTCGTAGTTCAAATCATGTTATTAGTGTCCTAGAGATTGGTAGATGTTTTTTTCATGTGAAAACTTATGGTTATTCTCTAGGGTCAAACATTCATGTCTTTATATTTAGATATCTTTGAGCTCCTATTTATATTCGGAGAATGTGTCGCTTGTCATGTGGTTGGGTGAGCCATGTGTTGTAAATCCTTTAGCATGGGATAGAGTGGGTGGTTTTACCTCGAATGTTAGACTAGAACTGGTGGTTGGTCATTTTCATTTTAATAGGACCTTTTTATATATTTTTTCTTTTATACTAGTTATTATTATTTTTAATTATGTTGGGAATATCAAAAGTGATTTTACTTGTTATGATGGTGGATTATAGTCCCACTGTTGGGGGTGGCCTGCTGAGATTTATTTATCACCCCCTATACATGAACCTAAGTGTGCATGCATACCTAGTGTATTATTTCAGGTTGTATCATAGGTTATGTAGTGGATTAGGCAGAGGCATAGTGTTGCATGATTTAGAAGATCCGCTCATGTGGAGTCTTAGGATCAGATTGGTGATGCTCGAGCATCGTGGAGATTGGGCATGTGGTTTGGATGAATGTTGGTATTATATCCTAATGAATTTTATTTTTGGTTTGTTTATTTTTTTATATATGTTTGGCCCAGTGGGTGACTATTTGTTGTATATTTTTCATGCTTTGAATCTATATGAATGTATTCTACATTTAATTTACTATTTTATATTATTTCATACTATTTATTATAAATTATTTTATATTATACTTGTGAATTTTTTGGTTATTTAAACTGTTATTACACTCTAACCAGATGGTATAGTCTCCCCATTGTATCTTTCAAAATCTCACTGCTAGTCAGCAGCCTCTAGAATTCAGGGAGACGCCTTTGAGGCCTTGTGGGGATCTAGATCGGGTGACGTAATTTCAAGTTAACCTAGGCTGGTTCATTACTACCACTATATGCCCTTATTCATCCTAGGACACCAGTATTTTTTATAGATTTCATGATACATATTAATAATGAATAGGTGAACAGCCCATCTTAGGGCATCTAAGTCTCACAACCTGACCTCAACCAGTATTTTTTCAGATCCTCATGCATGCTTATAGAGATCACAACCTAACCTCGACCATAAAAAATAGTATCTACATCTATTGAATAATTAGGTAATGGATCCCCATCATTTATATTTTCCCTCATCACTAGATAATTCAATCTAGATAGCAAGCTCTATTTCACTTTATCAAGGAGTGAGGATAAAATACTCAAATACAACAAGGTATCTTTTCCTTAATACTCTTAAAAATTGAGGTCCATTTCATTAAATAAAATCATCAACTGCCACTCACTAATAGCCACCTACACCACATGTTCTTGAGTCTTCCTACTCAGTGTATCAGCTATGATATTCCCCTTCTTAGGGGCGTATTCTATCTCAAATTAAAAGAACACAGGTACTTGAACCAGCACATCTATTGAAGGTTTAATTCACACTAAGAGAATATATAATTCAAACTCTTATGGTTAGTATACACCAAAAACCTCTCACATAAGGCACTGACACCAATATCTTACCATGTTCACCACCACTTCTAGCTCCATATCATCCATTGGGTAGTTTTGCTAATGTGGCCTCAGCTTCTTGGACCCATAAGTGACCACTCACCTATCCTACATCATATCTTCCCCAAGAATGACTCTTAAAACATGGAAATAGATTCTATATTACTTAACCATATTAGGTAACGTCCATATCATTATAGATTTCAACCTCTATTTCAGCTTCTAAAAGCATCCCTTGTAAAAATATAACCGCTCAAACTTCACCCCCTTCTTGTTTAGGGATTTTATTAGCACTTCCAAATGAAAGAATCCATATATAAACCTCTAATAGTAACCTACCAAACCTAGGAAACTGTGAATATTGAAAAAACTCTTGATTCAATCACAAGAAACCACAACTTTAAACTTTTTAGTGTCTACCAGTATTCCTAACCTAGATATCATGTACCCTAAGTATTACACCTTTCTAATCAATAACTGACACTTTGAGATATTTCCATAAATAAAATACTCTCATAGTGTGCTCAAGATAATATCCATATAAAGAGAATGGTCTTCCTTTAACTAGGAGTATACCAAAATGTTACCAATGAATAAAACCATGAAAAATCCAAATATGAATAGAAAATCCTATTCATCAAGTTCATAGATAGTTTCAATGTGTTTTTTAGCCCAAATGGTATCATGAGATACTCATATAGGTTGTACCAACTCCTAAAGAGGCATAAGGGATTTCAAAGGGCCTCACCCATAGATAATAATACCTTTATCTTAGTTCAATCTTAGATAAACACTTGGATCCCCTCAACTAATGAAATGGGTCATCTATATAAGGAATAAGATGTTGGTTCTTAACTATCACTAGGTTTATCCTTTGTTTTTTCACTCAAAATCACAAAAAAAATATCCCACATTCTTAGAGAATAACATGGGAGCACCCCTATGGTATATTGTTGTGTGAATGAACCTCTTCATCACTAAATCTTATAATTGATCCTTCAAGCTTATAAGCTATGTGGGATCCATCAAATAAGGTGGAATGGATATGAGCTCTATGTCAAGAATAATCTCATATGTAATCTCAATATCACACTCAGGTGGTGATATGGATAAATCCTTAATAAATACATCTTTAATATAGTAAATAATAGGAGAAAATTTTGTGCATAATGTCTCTTCCTCACCTGGAACAATACTAGCCAATTGGATTGTGATCCCACTCAACTGTTGATGGATAGGTTTTGAATGGCCTACTTGTATAACTCATTCCTCAATATAGGTATAAAAATCACCCTCCAAGGATGGGATTGATACCTTATGGTGGTATCATTCAATGTTTTCTCAATAATGAGTCATTTAATCCATCTTAAGTATCACATCAAACTTTCACATCTCTTAAACAAAGAAATCCTAGATAATTATACACCTTCTAATCATGATGGTACACTAAGAACATCTCTAGATTCTATATGAACATTCCCCTAAGAATATGTTAATATACATCATCTTATATATATAATCTATAAAAATCATCAAATATCCAATAAATTAAGTATATATTAATGAGTGTGATTCACTTGTATTTGAAGAAATAAATTATAGGGTCGATTTCATGATAATTGTGCCTCAAACCATTGATAGATCCTAACTCTAGTCATGGGGAGTAATCTCAATGGTGTAAGTGTAGCCTAAAACTCTACCCCAGTCTCTTGTTTCCTATATCACCTAAGATTTTTCACCCTAGTGACACTACTTCCACTTCCATTGGGAACTATGACCTCCTCCGTGGCCTAAGTAGTTGGAGGATCCCTAACTAGATAATTGTTTTTGTGCTTCTAGACATTCTTATAAACCCTAAGTCTGAAAAAATCTTTTCCATTTAACAAAATGTGTTATTATTCCATATAACCTTTTTAAGTGGCCCATAAACCCAAAGAAGTGGCACTCCTTTAGATTCTTGACCCAAGCAGACCTAATATTCCATGGTTTCTTAAACTGACATCAATTGATTGTGGCTCTCTCTCTCTCTCTAAGAAAGTGTTAAATCCATTACTTTTATACCCTACCAATATTTACCCTAGAAATAATCTTTATATATCCACTTCATATTTCAAAATGATCCAATCCTGATCCTAGTAAAATAAGTATGATACCCAAATGATCTACCCTCTATCTAGACTTAGTCTATAATAAGAGCTTGATTAAAAATATTAGATAAGGATAAAAATAGAATATATTCACCTGTTATTGAATAGATTGCCTCAATTTATCCTCAAAATCCTTGAACATTCTAGTCTCATTACCCTCAATTGAATGTAAAAACCATAATAGATCAATAAATTCATTGGCATAATCCATCATAGGCATGCCCCTATATGAGAATCATAAACTCTTTAGTCTTATCATCCCTCGGAGTCTTTGTAAAGAAATCCTTGAAAAAAAGAGTCTAGAAATCATTCTTGGGAAACCTTATATATTCGTCTACCTAGACCAGAACATCCAACAAGTACTCCACTAGCCCTCAAAGTATATTAAAAACATTAAGTCTAGTCGACTAGCTGTCAAGTAAATTAGGCTTCCTATCATACCTCTAAAAGATGTTTGATCTACCAGTTTCCCATCTTCATCAAGATCAAGTGAATTTGAGGTACCAATGGGAGTACTTATACTCTTATTGTTGTCATATCCATACTTTTAAAAAAGATATTTAATATAATTATGTTGGGATATATAGATTCCTTCTAGTTTTTGAGAAATTTGAAAACCAAGGGAAAATGTTAACTCACCCATCATACTCATTTCAAAATCATATTTCATTAAATCCGCAAAGGAATCAGTTAAATATTTCTAAGTTCAACCAAATATAATGTCATCAACATAAATTTGAACAATAAAAACATTTTTCTTATCTTTCTTTATAAAAGGGGTTGGATCAGCATTTCCCTTAACATAATTATTTTGAAGCAAAAATCTTGTAAGTCTATCACACCAAGCTTGAGGAGCTTGCTTAAGTCCATACAAAGCTTTGGTAAGTTTGTAAACATGTTCAGGATGTTTTGTATCTTCAAAACTAAGAGGTTGTTCAAAAAAACTTCATCTTGAACATAACCATTAAGGAAAGAACATTTAACATCCATTTGAAAAAGTTTGAAATTGAAGAATGCTACAAAGGAAAGTAAAATATGAATAGATTCAAGTATAGCTACTGGAGCATAGGTTTCTTCATAGTCTATTACTTCTTGTTGATTATAGCCTTTAGCAACCAACCTAGCTTTATTTTGTACTATGATTCCATTTTCATCACACTTATTTCTGAAGACCCATTTTACTCTAATAACAAAATTTTCCTTAGGTCTTTCAACCAAGGTCTAGACTTTATTCCTTTCAAATTCATTTAGCTCATCTTGCATTGCTTTTATCCAATCATCATCACCTAAAACTTCATCAGTGATTTTTGGATCTAATTGGGAAAGGAATGCAAGATGTTCTACATCATTTCTTAAGGAACTTCTAGTCCTTATAGGTTGATTTACATCACCAATGATTCTATCATTGGGATGATTCTTTAGAAACAACTGATTTGGGTTTTGTAAAACCTTTTCATCAACATAGGGTAGAAAGTCTTCTGGGGTAAATGCTTCAGAAATATTTTCTTGAATATTTTCCTTATCAGAATGATCTTCTAACAAAGTTTGATAATCAATTTTTGAAAACACATCTGAAGATGTTGGTTGAGGTTATTTAAAAACAAAAGGATCAGTTTCATCAAATTTGACATGCACTGTTTCTTCAACAGTACATGTGTTTTTATTAAAAACTATATAAGCCTTAGAAGTTGTGGAGTAGCCTAAGAAAAGTCCTTCATCTGATTTTTGTGAAAATTTGTGTATATTATATTTAGTATTCAGAATGAATGCCTTGAAACCAAAAACCTTGAAGTAGGAAAGTCTAGGTTTTCTACCATTCCATAACTTATAAGGAGTTTTATTAAGAAAAGGTCTAATCAAAACACGATTTATAGTATAACAATCAGTACTTACAGCTTCATCCAAAAAATGTTTGGCTATAGAATATTCACTCAACATGGTTCTTGTTATCTCCTGAATAATTCTATTTCTTCTTTCAACAACACCATTTTGTTGAGGTGTTCTGGGTGCTGAGAAGTTATGAGTAATTCCTTTTCTATTACAAAAGGTTTCAAAATCAGAATTTTGAAATTCTTCTCCATGATCACTATGAATAGTTATCAAATTAAGGTTTTTCTCATTTTTAACTTGGTCTCTAAAACTTTTTAAATAATAAAAAGCTTCAGATTTATTTTCTAGAAAATAGACCCACGTAAATCTAGTGTAATCATCAACTAAGACAAATACATAATATTTTCCTCCAATGCTTCTAGTTTGTGTTGGACCAAAAACATCTATATACACTAACTATAATGCATCATTGGTTGAGACTTCATCGACTGATTTAAAACTTGATTTATGTTTCTTGCCATATTGACAAGGATCACAAACTTTTGAAGAATCAAATCTAAGATTCGGTAGATCTTTAACTAGTCTTTTCTTAGAGAGTTTTCATAGGTTCCTGAGGTTACAGTGTCCTAAACTTATATGCCACAACCAAGAATGATCTTCCATTACACTAAGGCAAGGTAGGTCTTGGCTCCTAAGGTCTTCTAAGTTTAGTGTATAAACACTCTCTTGCCTATTTGCAGAAATAATAAACTCTTCCTTGGAATTGTGTACTAAGAATTTGTTATTCCTAAAATTCACAAAGTAATGTTCATCACATAATTGGATTATGCTAATGAGGTTGTGATTAAGACCCTTAACAAGTAAAAAAATTGAAATCAAAGTTTTTCCAAGAAGAACAATGTTACTTATACCAATAATTTCTCCCTTAGCATTGTCTCCAAAAGTTACTTTCCCTCCTTTCGTCTTGATAATCTTTTCAAAGAAGTTTTTGTTACCACTCATATTCCAGGAACATCCACTATCCATGTACCAAGTATTTCTGTTGGTAATTTCTTTGTTTTTCTGAAAATAAGAATGTTAGACTTTCAGAATCCAAACTTTCTTGGATCTGGAAACTTTAGAAAGCAAAATTTTAGGTATCCACATTTTCTTATAGAAATATGCTTTATGAAAACCTAAACACTGGGTTTTTTTTAAGGAAAAAACATTTTCCCAATTCCCACCACACTGACACTTAGTGCAGAATGGAACACTTTGAGGAACAAAATAATTGTTACTAAAAATTGGTTTTGAACTTGTATAACCAAAACTAGAATTATTCCTTAGAGGTTGAATTTGGCAATACATCTTATCAAAGTTTTCCTTCCCTAAGGTAAAATTTGACAAACACTTACTCATGGAAAATATTTATGACTTTAGTCTAATAACTGAGTTCTTATCTTCAAAAAAAATCAGTTTTAGTACTAGAGATAGACTCGAAAAAAAATTTCTTACAAATTACCTTTTCTAGATCCTTAGAATGTTTATCCTTCTCATGATTAACTTCCTCAAGATTTTTTGAAATACTCTCAAAATCAAGGGTTTTCTTATCAAGATCTTTAGAAAGATCTGATATTTCCTTAGTAAGAATAGAAATCCTAGAATTTGACTTATCAAGATTTCTCTTGACTTTAGAATTTTCATTATCAATAAGCTTAGAAAACCTAGACACTTCTTAATAGGTAGGTAAAGTATTATCTTCATTAGAAGAAGATTCTTAATCTAAGGATTCATAGTATTTACTATTATTATATTTAGAATTCAAGGATACATTGGTCATAGATTCTTCATTGTGTACCTTAGACATTAAGAAAGGATTTTCAATAGGTAGTCTGGCTATTAGACCAAGATTCTTCTGTCCAGAAGATTCATAATCTGATGATTCATCAGAAGAGTCTCCAATACTGGAACTCCAGGTGTCATTTAGTTTCAAAATTTTCTTAGCTTTAGCTTTATAGTACTTATTTCTATTTCTCTCAAAATTATTTTCCTTTCTATCTTTTTTCTTAAGAATATTACAATCAAGCCTTATATGTCCAGCTCTTTTTCATTCATAACAGGTGACTTCAGAGTCTTTCTTGTCTTTCCTTTATTTCTTCTTATATCTATATTGAAAGTCTTTCTTCCCAACTATCTTGTTCATCCTTTGAGAAAGATTAGCTAGTTCATTCTCAGAATGTTCACTTTCACTGGATTCGGATTAAATATTGACCTTCTTAGACTTAGATCTTGTAACTCTCTCAGGAGTCTTGGATTTCATATGATTTTAAGTAGTTTTAAAAGAAACACTTTCATTCCCATTCTTCTTCTTAACATTATCAGCATCTCTCTTCATTCTAGTCTCATGTTGAAGAAGAATTCCAAAAAGCTCATCAAGAGTAATCTGTGAGACTTTCCTATTCTCATCTATAGTTGTTCTCTTTGATTCCCACTCATTTGGCATGATATCTATGATCTTGTCTACAAGTGCCTCATCATCTAGAACTTTTTCACCCATGGATTGTAAGATGTTGATAATAGTCATAAATCTTTGTTATACCTTACATATAGGTTCTCTATAAGGAAATAAAAAACCATGGTACTCATCTCTAAGCATAGCTCTTCTAGTTTCAATAACTTTGTAAGTACTAAAATGTGTAACATCAAGCTACTTCCAAATATAATTCACAGCTTCACAAGAAGAAATCTGGCAATATATATTCCTGGTCATGGAACACAACAAAGTATTGTGTACCTTATAGTTAAGTTGATATTCTAACTTCTCTTGATTAGTAAAATTTCTAACTTTTTTATCCAGAATCTTGTAATCTCCGGTAAGCATAACAAATTTTTCCACTCCAGTATTGATAACAAAAGTATTCATACGATCTCTCCAATATTCGTAATCATTCCCATCAAAAATAGGTGGTATGGTAGGATTTAAGTTGTCTATGGAACCAACATTCATTCCTATCATATTAAAGAAAATCTTTCCACACAAACTTGTTAGTAATAAAAAGTTTATAAACAAGGATAAAAATATACTAAGCAAGGAAAATATAGAACAATGAAAAACTTGAGCAAGAAAACTTATATGTGAATATAAGTATTTTAGAGACTTTCCTCTGATACCAATTGTTAGATTAGTTTAGAGTATGATGTAACCACCTCTGATACCAATTGTTTGGTTGGTATGGAGTATGATATTCTCCTATGATACCAACTGTAGGATCGAAATGATGATGTAGATGCTCAATATACAAGAGGGGGGTTAATTATATACTTTAAAAATTCTTTGGGAACTTTTAAAGTTGGTTAGAAACATTTCTATTGTTTAACAAGGTTAAATAAGGTAAATTCATAAAACCTCTAAGTTCTACATACCTGCTTGATTCCGAAAATGTTATTCTGAGAATTTAATTCCGATAAAGTGATTCTAGAAATGAAACTTAACAAAAGTTTACAAAGATAAATATTCTACCTTAAAGCATATAGAATCTCACTAAATCATAGTATACAAGTATAAGAAAGTATAAGATAGTTATACTTTCCTCAACAACCAAAATGAAGCGTAAAACTTGAAACAATACAAGTAACAAGTAGTAAATCTTTTAACCCAAAGAGAAGGGTATCCAACAACCTTGGATAAAGGTCCCTTGATTTATACTTTCAAGAAAGTCTGTCTTACCCACACCAGGGTAGGCCCTCGATATGAATATCGGAGTCTGTCTTGCTATCCCCACAAGCCCTTGAACTTCAAGGTAGTCGACACCTCTATTTTTCTATCCTTTAAAGCCTTTGAATGTACTCAACAACATTCGGAGTCGCATGAATCAATTCGGAACAAGATGTTCAGTACGCACAAATCATGAAAGTCTCTCTCTAGAAATCACTTCAGCAGCATGTAATCTCTAGAGTTGTAGAACAGTTTCAAAAGCCATGAGCTCATTCAAATGAGATCATATTTATAGGAACATCTTCAATGGTCGGCTCCCTCCTCCAACGATTATATTTTTCCATGAATTTTGGAGGGACCTGTACACGTGTCACTCAAAAAATGGTTAGTTAGTAACTGAATGCACGACATCATTTTATAACCAAAACATGAGTAAGCAAAAATATGGTTGCTTGAACAAATTAATCTTTCATAATGTAAGGAAAATAGAAGTTCGGATTCTAACCAAAAACCTTTCAGTGTCTATAATACGTAAATATTTGGATTCTATTTTCCAAAGAATTCATAACCTGAATTCTGTAGAATTTCGGAGTATGAATTTCAAGGAAATTCGGAGTCTGAATTTAGTAAAATTTGCAGTCTGAAATTACAAAGTTCGGAGTCTGAATGCATAAGAATTAGGAGTCTGAACTTAGAAAGTTCAGAGTCTGGATTCATTAGAATTAAGATTCTGAACTCAGAAAGTTCAGCGTCTCAATTCAGAGAACTCGGAGTCTGAACTCAGAAAGTTCAGAGTCTGAATTTAGAGAACTCGGAGTCTGAACTCAGAAAGTTCAGAGTCTGAATTCAGAAGAATTCAGAACCTGAATTCAGATCCTAAAAACAGAATTCTCTATATCTAAGTATTTATAGGATTTTGAGGTTTGGGATATGAAACCAAATTTTATACTTAGACATGGTATGAACAATGAAAAATGTGGTAAGTATAAATTTCATTGGGGAAGGAAAATTTCCTTATGAAAGTAAAGTATAGGGTAAATGAAATTTTCCTTAAGATAAGGTGTTTGTGATTTTCAAAACATGAAGGAATGGTAGAGTAATAAGGAAACATTATTGACTCAACAATCTCCCCAAACATGAAGGAATGGAAAAGTCATAAGAAAACCTTATTGACTCAATAGAAAATATATGATCTATATCTCCCAAATATTAGGTATTTTATTCTACTATTTTTACTTATGTATAGTATATATCTTCATTTCATTTTCTTCTATTTAAGTACTCAATAGAACGAAAGGATGTTTTTAAGTAAAACCATAATTTTTTTCTCTTCGGATAAAAATCTTTTCTTCCATGTCCGTATTTTCTTTAAAATGTTTTCAAGATTTTTTTACAATTCTATAAAGATTATTTAAATTTAGTTTTAACTATATTTTTCTTTATTTATGTAACATCCCAATATTTTATGGTATGTATATTTTTAAATTCAATTTCTTCGATAGCTTACATCGCACACAACATCGGACTTAAACAAAGCGTGATATAACTATTAAATATAATTATTTTAACACTAGACATTAAGTTGGTGGATATGAATAGGATTAACTAAATTATGAAAATATAGTTTACATATTTTTATAAAATTAATTAATTGATTACCAATTAATTAGAAATGAAAATAAAAACCAATTGAATATAAAGGATGTGTTTTTATTAAAAAAACTATTTTTATGCCCACAATGGAATTTTATCATAATAAATTAAATTAATCACTGCTAGTGAAAGATGTTAATAAAATATATGTGTTATATATTCAAAAAAAATATCTTTAAATTCATACAATAATTTTGATAGGCTTAAGATAATAATAAAACCAATTTTAAGCATAAAATGTTATATTTTTTTAAAAGGCAGTTTTGCCGCCTATTAATGGTGAACCTATTTTAAATCCAATTTTTGACACTTTAATATATTATATTTGAAAAAATAAACTTATTATTTTAAATCATAATATAAAAAATTTACTTTGTGTTATTTTTTGGTATTTTCCTGATAAGTTGCATGTTTTGATGAATAGTGATAAAATATTGCATTTTAATTGAAAACAGCTTTTTTATCTAAATAATTTATTATGTTAAATTATATTTTTAATGGGTTTTAAATTATAATTAGATTAATTTTATACAATTTATGTCACTGTAATCAATTTTAGATTGAATATGAATATAAAAACATTACAATCTTTTGTACATTTTCACTTTAATAACTTGTTTTCTCATTCTATCAACGAGATAAATTTTCAATTAATTATTGGAAATTCTGTGTTCTGAATTTTAAAAAATAGATTCCATATTTTTAATAATTTTTTCCAAATTATTTAAATAGTTTTCTTTTATTTTTGATCATATGAACAGTAAATTTAGTAATATTTTAATTACCATAGTTAAGGGTAAATCAGATAATTATGGGTAAAAATAATATTATAAAGACTAAAATTATCCTAACACATGTTCTAATTTTATTGGATGGGTTTTTTTATACCAAAATAACACTTGGGATGAAATTATAACCTTTTTAATCCACTTGGATGAGAGTATGACATTTATAATATTATATTCAAAGAAAAGTCAATTTTGTCACACTTTTTTTTAACAAGTGAAATATTTTTAATATGGGGTTATATAGGGTTTATGTATGACTATAAATAGTATTTTTAAACATAAAATTTTTATCTTTATCATTATAATTTATTTTTAATTTTTAGTAAATAAATAATTAAATTAAAGGGTTTCACAATGATGATGAAGTAAATGTTTAATTAGAGGAAATGTCAAATAAATAATATTAAAAATACTAAAATAAATATAATTTGAGATCATTAATGTAACACCCTGACCCCTCTAGGCTGGAGTCGGTGCATTAATTATGATATTGGCATGGTTAGAAGGAATGAAAATCCTGAAGGAGAAATCATTTTAGTAGTCATGAAGAAACTAGATACATAGATGTTACTCAAATTACATTAGAAAAGTTTACAAAATACAATACATAACAAAAACTAAAAACTGCATCCACAAGAACTCAATAAATGATCTCCTCTTTGTCACCTGTTGAAAGTAAACAATGAAAGGGGTGAGCTCAAATGCTCAGTAAGGGTTACAAATAGCGGAATCATGAATATAGTAATAAGTTAATCATAATCAATCTGACATAATCAATAAGGCATGGTGAATAGATGAAAAACTCACACCATTAATAAACTGAGAATGAAACTGCATCCATAGATTTTGTCATAGTGAAAACCTCATGGATAGTAATAACTGATAATGAATAAATAAAATGATTATTATTTGTACGTCATGTATCTGGAACATGAAACCATAATACCGTTAAAACATTTTAGTTCTATGGGTAGAAACCTGTCTGATTTTTGGAAACAAACTCGAAGGGTTTGTTGCCAAAATGATTTGTATCATGAGACCTAACGATGCATCGATGGGCTATAGCAGGCCCCACATTCCACTGCATGTCCAAATCATTTTTTATACATTTATTCAATACAAGATCAATATGCCTTTTCAATATCCGTATAGAGTATAGTATACGGATTCATCAATATTTCCATAATTAAAATAACTTTCCAAATAAACACCGTATGTAAAATGGTATACGGTTTAGAAAAAAAACATATCCATGATACGAGATTATGGATATTTAATATAAATATAATTTCAAATGAAAAGTGGTCTCAAATGGTCAGTAGGTACACCACATAAGGATTATTAGGTGCACAATACAAAGTTAGTCACAATAAAATAGTAGTTGAGACAAAGTCTCTTGCCACAATGTAATCGGTCGAATCATATGACCAGAACTTAATAACCCTCAAATGAATCATTGAATAAAATTAATATTAATAGAATCATGTTATTATATATCAAATGTCAGTATAAATATACCACATACAAGAAATAAGTATCGAACAATGAAAATCTCACAGAAATGAAAGTGAGATGAGAAACCTCTTACAAACATTTTGGCATGGTAACGAGTGTTATTGTGAGGTATTAATGAGAGGTAAAGGGTTATTCCATTATTTATATGTCATAGGGGAAGTATGGGGGAGGTTTAAAAACATACCCCATCATTAGTAATTAAAAATAAAAGGGCACAACATAGGGGAGATTCTTGAACAAAAGTGAGAGAGAGGATCCATTACCTTATGCTCAAAGGTGTTCTTGATTGTTCTTAATGACCTGAATAATAAATTTTAGCTTCATTAATTAATAATTACAGAACCTAATCAACATATAATTGATATTTCATGACCTTATTAGCTTCATTAATGGCCTTTTTGATGGTTTAAGAGATTAAATTTTATTGTTTTGGTAGCATTTTCTTCTTTGGTTTTCATGATCCATTTACTTGTATTCATGAATGGATGTTTGATTGAAATATGGTTAAACATCCAGAATTGTTAATATAAATTATTAGTGACATTAAATAGATATAAATGATCTTATAATGATTCTGGTTATATACCATGATGATGACTCATTTGATGAGTTTAAATAAACGCTTGGATTTGTCTTGGCGGTTTTGTGCACAATAAACGTGTTTTGTATTATTATTCCATATTATGAATGTATAAAGATTCCAGAACATTAATCAAGATAAAATAAATATATTATTACCTGGTTCAACCATTGAAAAGTTTTTATCACCAGTATTGAAGATAGTAATTCAAATTGAAAACTTGTCTTCCTTGAGTGTGATAAATTTACACATCTTAGACTATGTTTGGATTTATTGTATAAAAGGAGGGGAAAAAGAGATATTATGATAAAATATTCCATTAGAACAATGAAAATATAGTACATGTAAGGTACTAGAATTACCATGGAATTTTTATGAGTATCGGTGAGAAGGGAGAACAAAATAATGGAACTTTGTAAAAGAAATTGAAAGAAAAGAGAAGGAAGGTTCACCTCTTGAGTACTCCTCTTTTAGAATCTCCTTAAGGACTTTTTTTTAGCCTTTTGGTGAGACCATCAGATCTTGTACATGAGGATATGGCTTGTAAAGAGTATTTGGCAGAATTTAGGCAAGGTTTAAATCTTGAGAGGTGTGGGAGGAAGAGGGGGTGAGGGGTGGTTTATATAGTGGAGGGGAGAGGAGTTTTCTTAATATTATAATCATTAATTTATTATTTCCTCTCACGACAACCAATAGTGAGTATTCCATAACCAAGAATAGTAATATATGCATGTGACTTAGAACCAATTGGTCTTATATCAGTATATCATCATCAATGACTCAATAAATTCCTTATTTAGCATTTATCGTAAATTACCACATTTTACTATTCATTAAAAGTATTTCAGAAAAATCCCAAAAATTCACCCTAACCATTTTCTAACGTGTAGAATCTAAAAATGAAGTGCATTTTTCAAAAATAATTTCCTAAATATAATTAATTAAATATTTAATTAAAATCATTATTTAATCGAAAAATATAAACACTTAAAATATTCATCTTCACCTTTAAGGTGCCTGAATTCACTTATACACTCGAGGGTATGGATACCATTCATAAAAGTCATATTAATATTCATAATGGTAAGTTACTATTCATAAGGGCAGGTTACTATTCATAAGGATAGGTTACTATTCACTGAAAATTAAGTCAATCCCATCAGACTCTAAATATCATCTTGAACACAACCGTATATGTCAGATTTTTTTAAAATTCAAATCGCAGAGTTGGAAAATTTAAGTTTAATGGCTAGGTTATGGATATATCCTATAAGTAACCATGTTTTGTTCCATATAGGCTCATTGATTCATGAAATATAGGCTATAACTAGAATATATTTAAGAGAAACATACCATGAAGTGTTTGGGGTGCTACAATTAATATCATCCAAGAATTTTTTAGATGAATCTAATATGTTAGTGGAGTTTTAGAAGAATTTTTTAGAATTTATCTTGTTGTTATGATATTTTTAAAAAGTAAAGTAATAAATAGTGTCAAAATTGACATTATTAATATTTTAAAATAAATAATATTTTATTAATTGATATAAAATTTCTAAGAATATAAATTTTGAAAAAATGATTGGTATAAGTCTTAAAATATCATAAATGACTCATTTATTAGTCTTTTTTCATTTTATAGTAATTATATTAACCCTCAAAATGTAAATTACATGATGTCACGGTTAGGGTTAAAAGGGTTAACTAAGGGTTAAATACAAAAGATAAAGGTAATAATGTGGCCTAAACTTGTCTAAAAATTATTGGTTGAGATTATTTAGACACATAATCATATTAGATTCTAAATAACTCACTTTTTACCCATTTGAAATTGGAAATTAATTTATATAAAATTAATATTATGAGAGTTTCCAAAAGTGACATTCACCTCAATTATAAAAGGGAACCTCCTCTCTCACTTCCTCACACCACATTGAGCCTTCTAGCTCGACCAAACCCAATCCATTTTACTTTAAAAAATCCTTATCCAAGTTATAGAGGTTTTAGTTCTCTCAAAAGACCTATCATAGATCCCTTAAGAAGATATATAAAGTAATTACACTAAAGAAGAGGTAATCATTTTTACTAACTCATTCAAGTTTATTTATTCTTATACTTCCTATTAATGTGTTGTTTTTATGATAAAGTAATAAATAAAGTATCGTATATATTATGAAATGTTATTATGGTTATGGTATAACCATATTCCATGTTTTATTCATCCTTGAAAATCAAAATCACCATGTGTGCGTGCGTACAACTTACCATCTCTACGTTGTGGTGTAATCTGTTTTTCATCACCACTTTACTTGGATTAGTATAATGATGGAAATAATGGATATATATGATAATTATTACATGATATAGATTCTAAAAAAAATAATATACCTTCTAATTCCTTACTCTTTCACTATTAAGAGAATGATTTCGTCGTGCATGTGTATGTATGGCCTACCATCTCCACGACATGATGTGATTCATTTCATTTGTTAATCATTAAATAATGATAATAAAAATGCATTTAATATTTAAATATGATATTTAAAAAATTAATATCCATATATATATTTTGGATCTATATTCTATTCAAAAGAACTAAGACTTTCAAGACAAAACAAGCATGAGAAAACAAGGAAATTAACACCCAAAATAGTAAAATGAATATAATGTTATTAATAAATGATGGTAAGATGTCATAAGGTGATAATATATGATATTATAAATATTATAATTATTATGATATAAGTTAATAATATGTTTAGAACCACTATACATAAGTTTAGGACATGTACGGAGGAAATCAGACCTAAGTTAAGGGATCTTTGTCTCACTTTTATTTCAGTGGGACACCTACCTTATACACTACTTATTTCTTTTTTGTGGTGTATATACCTACCATGAATGTCTTTTATGAGTATTATTCTAAATATTTTATTATTTTCATAACTAAATATTTTTATTTCTTACATGGTCATACAATTCTACTAATTATAAAGTGGTAAGGAGTTATTTCATAATCTCATCATTATTCAAGATTTTTTGTGTTTAAGTCTCCACTAGGGAATAATTATCTTCCATGTTATTATTTTCTAAAGATTATTTCAAAAAAATTTCTATTCTCCATTGATTTTCATTTTAACCACTTTTTGAAATTTTATAATATGGTTTAAAATGAATCTTCCTGTCATTTTATCAAACAAGTTACTTTATGACTTTTCATGCAAGAGTAAAAGGAATGTTTTTTAACTTATACAACATGAACAGAATTTCCCACTATCATGATTCCCTAAAGTTTTGAACCTTCCATTAAAAAATTTCAAGGTTATTTTCAAATAAAATATTTTATTTTATAAATGTGTGGCCTTTAAAATAAATTATTACAAATTGGTAAGGGATTTTGTCTCAATTTCATTTCATTGAAGAATATTGTAATGTTATGCACCTAGTTTCTTTTGTATGGTGTATATACTGCATTTTGACATGTTTTATCATTAATATCCTTATTTTCATGATATTATAAGTTTAATTTTATTTTATTCCTTCATGGTAATTATGATTCAAATGTTTCAAAGTGGTATGGAACACTTTTTAATGTTTAAATATTATTTTCCTTAAGAATGTTTTTAATGGTATTTTAATAGTATTTCCATTCATCAATATCAAAAACCCTTGTTGTTACTTATCCTTCACTGGGTAATTATTGATAAATCCATATTATTCATTCAATATGGATATTTTATAAATAATATTAATTATTAATTAAATCTATTACTTGATATGAGGAATGCTTTGGACTGGAAATGATGAGTGAGGCCTGAACTTTATATATCCCCCCAATGCATCAACAGGTTCTCATGAGACAAATAAGTTGGACAAATTAAATGGGTTTCTACCCATAGTTTTAAACAGTCTTATGAAAGGTCTTGATGGTATAGGTTTTTATGTACCTCAAACATGATGTAAAATAATTAATCATTTCATTCATAGATGTTTCAGTTATCATTATTATTATCTATGAGGTTTTCATATGATAAAATCCATGGATGCATTTTATTCTCAGCTTATTGATTAAAAGGCATATGTTATTAGTTATTTACCTTTCCATATTTATTATGCCTTATCCAATTATTTGAATAGCGTGTTTTAGTTATCTATTATGACATATTGATTATGCCTTATCCGATTATTTAAATGTTATGTGTTTTATTTATCTATTATTCCATATTGGGTATGCCTTATCCAATTATTTAAATGGCATGTGTTCTCAGTTATTTACCTTTTCATGTTGATTTATTACCATTAATTCATTATTTCTTCCACTTAATAAGCATTTGATCTATCCCTTATTATGTTTCCTTTCCCTAGGAATCCAATAAGTTTAATAAGAAATATATGAAAGGATTACTAAGTGGGAATAAATTTTTCCTCAAAAAAAATATGTTGTAATTAGTGTATTCATTGTGATACAAAACTCATGTATATATCTAGTTTATCAAGACTACTAAACTCTTCAGTCCTTTACGATTTGAATCTTGTATCTATACCAATGTGATAAAGTAAGGCACTATATTTAAGCTTCTAGGGTCAAGACTTCACACTTTACCAAGGTTTATAAATAATTTTCTTATCATTTTTTAAATGTAGTGTTTTTTACTTTTTACCAAAAATGTTAAAGGAATTGTTGTTTTAATTTACACCGCATGAATGGATTCCCAGTCACCATTAATACTCTTTTATTTAAAACTTCATTTATATTTTTCCTTTATTATCTTCAAATAAAATATTTTCCTTAATATTTTTGAAAATATTTAGAATCTAAATAAGTGATTTCAAATAAAAGTGAAATTTTATCAAGAAATGTATGAGTGGTATTTTAAAGGTATTTTACTTTAATATTTATTATGATTTACTAGGGATATGATCCAATGTTACAATCTTTATTCTTTCTCTAGATGGTTTGTGATTATTATGATAAAATTTTTATGAAGCATGTATCATTTCCATGGGTTATGATTTTATGATATGATGAATGTTTTATGATCTTTTGGAACACATATGTATGGTTTTAATTATGTGTTGGGTGAGCTTTGAATTATATATACCTCCAATGAAATGGGTAAAGATAGATATCTCACAAGATAATAAGTACTGGAATGGGGAGTGAACCCAGTTCCGTAAGGGACTTTGTCCAATAAGATAATCTTGGGAGTGAACCTAGACTAAGGAAATGATTGAATGGGGAGTAAAACAAACCCAATATGGTAGTCTTGGTAGTGATCCTTAACTAAGGAAATTATTTTCTATACTTATGTGTATTTCAAAAACTTTATTATTATGCTTAAGATATGTTATCATGGATCATGATTGATTATTAATGATTTCGTACTATTATGTCTTATGTATTTTGATCAATAAATCTTTATGTCATGTTTCATAATTATGATCTATTAATTTATGGGTATTATTTTCTATTGTTAAGATCATGTTATTATTCCATTATGCTTATCTTCTGCTCATTTATGATCATTGATTGATATCTTCTATGTTTACCCTTACTGAGCATCTGATCTCACACATTCATATGTTTCCCTTCCCCAGGTTAAGGAGAAAGTTTGTAAGTATATTATTTCTTATAAGGATGATAGTTCTGAAGAACTTAATGGGAAATGATGTAGATCATTTATGTATCCGTGTTTCCAAAGATACTAAACCATTTCGGTTTTGGCATGGATTGTATTGATGTGTAATGAATATTTCTATTAATAAGATATAGCTTTTATGTATGTAAAGTTTGGGTCATCATGGATATTCCACCAACATACCAAGGGTGGAAAATGTACCACCATCCATTCATTATAGTGAACAATTTATCACTTATAACCAACACCTGGTATTCACAATCATTTAATGCATAAAGGGTTGTGGTCTTAAGACATTAGCTTTCTCAAGGTCTTGTTCCTAGGCTAGATCACCCATAGCCTATTGTGAATGTATTCCATTACTTATTAAGGAATGATTTAGGACACTATATGAGGATCTTTATATTATAACATGATAAAGGAAACCCTTCTTGGGATCCAGGTATCAATTCCATAACACGTCTCACAAGACGAAAGGTCATAGGTGGCCGGGTATTGATGCACACTTATTCCAAGTACACTAATGGACCTAACAGGTCATATTTAGTCTAAAAGAATAAATAATGTGGTTTTAAAATTTAAATTAATTCTTGAACACATTGTTGGTGTTATATTGGTGAAGTCCGATCGGTTTTAGATGATGATTAGGCTAAATGATTTTAGGCCATAATACGCAGCAAGTTGCAACTCCATGGGTCAAGCATTGTGGTAAACTCATTGAGGATTGTAGGGGAAACATGCCCCCACTATGGGGGTCTAGGGTCCTAAGACCTTGATCCAAATTTTGGGTCACTATAGCATCTTTGATTTATTGTAGTAGAGCTGACCATATGACATCGACAGGGTACTATAACATTTAGGACTTTGGCACGGCTACTGTAACAAGGATGACCAATGACACCGATAGGGCACTGTAGCTCTATAAACATCTAGACACCAGCCACTATAGTATCTTGGACTTGGGTGGTTGCGGCACTGTAGTGATGCATTCTTCCAGCTGCCTTTCACTATAGCACAGTGGACTTTATGTGCAATTGGTAGAACTATGCTTTAACCTCCTTATTAGCCCATTTTAGTCCAGGTTTTCTGTGTTTTTAAGAACCCTGAAACTCCTTGTAATTTTTTTCTCCCAACTATAGTGATATTTCTGCCTCTCCAAGGATGTAGGGATCATTTCCCGAACCATGTAAATCTCAATGTCCTATATGATTCTTTCTTCTGTCTTTTCTTCATCTGAATACTATTTCTGTCATTATGACTCCTGGTGTTTTTTCAATAGTTGGTGCATCCCTCATTTCATATGAATCATTCCAAGATTTCTTAAAATCTATAATAAAGGTAGAGATGACCTAAATTATCTTAGTAGATCCCTTAATGTTGAAAACCACTGGTTGATTTAACTTTAGTTGGTAGAAATCACAAAACCTAATAAAACCCCACAAATTAAGGAATAGTTGATGATACATAGTGAATTTTTGATAAAAAAACAAGACTATAGGGGAGATAAATTATAGCATTTCCCATAATGATCCTCTATGATGAAAAAAACTTGACTCTAGTTAAGAATAGATAATATCCTAGTTTGGATAAGAAGACATGGGGAAGTGAGGGAGGAAGGAAAGGAATTGTTGAAGAAAAGAGGGGATCCTCATTTAAGGTTTTGAAATTTTAAAAAAATAATTTAAAACTAAAAAAATAGAATGGGACATGTGTTTCAATATGACCATAGTGGTCACAGTGAAATGCCCCAGCCAAATTCACCCTTACGGTGTGGCCCCTTTAGTTAAAGTATAGCACCCTACTCCAGGGTAGAACCAAAACCTCAATCATCACCCCCTTGCAGCATGGAGAGGTGATTCATAGTGCAACCTCACCTATTGTCCTAGATTCACAACACAACCCTCAGCATCACAGCATGATATCCCTTAATGTGATCCTCATCACAATGCAACCCTTATCTGTTTCAGCATGATGATCCACCTACAACATAATTTTATCTCAAACCTAGGGCCAACTATTGAAAACTAAACTCTAGGCCCTCACCAACACCTCTAACAACCAAAAACTAAGAAATTACATGAGGTTTGGAAGAATTTAGATCAAATTCACAAGTCATAAACATTTAGGGTGTTATAAATAGTTACTTACATTATTCATATAATTTATATGTAATCATCTCCAATGTTATTTCAGGTTGCATAGATCTCATATTGTGGACATATCTTCTCAATGTTTCTATCTTACAAAATTAATATGAATGATGATTTTGAAAACATGGAATCTATCATCCATTACCATATAATTGATTTACACAATCCAAATAGGGTGATACATCAATTTGGATATTTACAGTATATTCCCAATGCACATAAAAAATTATGTCAGAACCTAAGTTATTAAAGAGAAGAATTTTGAATTGAAATAGTTAGTTTATACATCATATTTTCAAGGTGTTGCGTTCATTTTCAATCAATAGCTTTAAATTGAGGTTGAAGAATGACATATGACATGGTTTGAATCTTTAAGAGTATAAAAGACTTGAAAATATTTGAATAAGTTTTTTTTTTAAGTGAAGAAACCATTCCATAATTGGTGGTACCATGATATACCTTTGTATAATATGATGAAGTACAAAAACCACAACCATGGTAGACATAATTTAATCAAGGAAATTCCTAGAGTCTACAGAATGCTGAACCAAATTGTGGTAAGTTTCATGGTTTAGTGAAAACAAAGAATTGAGTATGGTACATGGAGGAATGGCTAGCCATGGTTCTCTTGAGAAGTTTGAAAAATGGGGAGCTAGATATTACTTTTTGGGGCCCCGTTGTCTTTTGGTGTGCAGTGGAGAGATCAAGGCACAAAAGTCTCAGGCGGTCTTGTTTCAGATCTGGGAGTGGTCTGGTTGATCCTACAGTTGAATCAGGCCACAGAAGGTCGGGCACAGGGCTTCAGCTAGTCTTCACAGGTGATGAGGAGGTTATCCAGGGCCTGTTCTATTTTCATATTTTTAATAAAGGGGATTGGACTCAAATTGTTTTGATATAAACAAATATATACACACACACATATACATTTTTATATCATTATAGTGTGTGTGTCCACATATATGTGTATGTGTGTGTTATAAATTTATATTTAAAAATATAAAAAAATACGTATATATTTATTTATTTATTATAAATTTATTTTTTAAAAATAAACTAATATCTATATTTATATATATATATATACACATCACTACAATATGTGTGTGTACAAAAATATGTGAGTCTTATAAATTTTTATTTAAAAATATAAACAAACACATACACACACATATATATTATAAATTTATATTTAAAAATATAAATATATATATATATATAGACACAAATACATGTGTACATCACTATAACACACACACACACACAAATATATGTGTATCTATCTGTATGTATGTATTATAAATTTATGTTTAAAAATATAAACAAATGCACATGAAAATATCTATATTATAAATTTATATTTAAAAATATAAACCAATATATATATTTACATATATATATATGTACATCGCTATAATACACACCCACAAATATGTGTGTGTATGTGAGAGTTATAAATTTATATTTAAAAATATAAACAAATACACACACATATTTTAATTTTTTTTAAAAAAATTAAACAAATATATATATATATATACATTTGTATATCCCAACAATGTGTGTGTGTGAGTGAGTGAATCTATATATATATATATATTATAAATTTATATTTAGAAATATAAACAAATACACACACATGTATATATTAAAATTTCATATTTTAAAATATAAACATTTATTTATTTATTTATTTATTTACATATACACTTGTAGTTCACTTCAACACACACAGACGCACAATGTGTGTGTGTGTGTTATAAAATTATAAATTATAAACAAATACATATATATGTATGTATGTATGTATGTATGTATGTATATTATAAATATAAATATATGTACGCAACTATAAACACACACACATGCATATATACATTATAAATTTATATTTATTAATATAAACATATATACATATAATATTAAAAATAATATACATATATACCTTTGTGTGTGTGTATAAATATACATTATATATAATGAAATTTTGCCCAGACTAGTTGGTCTAGGTGTTACTTCATTCCCCACAACTATGGGGAACAAAACTCGTTATCTGCAAATATTAAAGGATTTATGTGGGAAGTGGAAATGCACGCCTCGCATGGGTAGTGGTAGTACACGTCTAGCATGTGTTGGGGTCAAGGTTGGGGTCAAGTTAGGAATTGAGGTGCGTCTATATAGGCGGGATGTGGTGATTGGGGTCAGGTGGTGCATCGGACATGGGATCGAGTCGAACAAAAAGTACACGCACGCAAGCGGGGCTTGGGGTCGGGCAGCATAGTCTCACTGGAGGGGTGAGGGGTGATAAAAATGAAAAATAATAATTGAATTATATTATATGCATTTCTAATATCCTTCATTTTAGTGTATTTAAAAAACATTTTAAAATGAAGGGTAGCTAATTAGTCACATTTATAAATGTGGCTAATTAGCTAAATTTTTTAAAACATAGTTAATTAGCCACATTTATGAAAACAAAACCAATTAACCATGTTTCTAAAATGTCACTAATTATCCATGTTTATAAACACAATTAATTTACTCAAACTTCATTTTCCTATGTTTTTTAAAAACTTGATAAAATATATTATCTATGTTTATAAATGTGGCTAATGTAAAAAAATCATGGCTAAATTACATTTTTCTTGTAGTTTTGGGAATGTGGTTGCAATGAGTTATATCAGATCCACAAGGTTGATTGCTTGGAAAATCTATTGGGAGTTGTTCTATGATATAGAGAACGTTGTTAATGTGAATGGTGTTACTCTCTCCAATGGTTGTAATTCCTAGATCTAAAATAATTGTATGAGAACACCTCTAAGGAATCTTAGACATGATGTTTTCTCCACTATAGAGGATGGAATTTAAATGAGAAATTATATAAAGTTATCTTTGACAGAGGTAGACAAGAAGTTTCATAACATTAATGCGAAGGCACGAAATACCTTATCAGGAGCTTTGTCTAACCAAATTTATATTAAGGTGATGAGTTTCACATCTTCTAAATCTATTTGGGATAATCTATCCAAAATTTATGAAATAGATGGAATGTTGAAGGAAGTAAAGTTTCAAGTATATCATAATAAGTTAAATGATTTGAAGATGTATTCTAATGAAAGCATTAAAGGTTTCATCAACTGAATCATTGAGGTTTTTGGATAAATTCATTGACTTGAAGATAAGTTAAAGGATGTGCAGGTCATAAAGAAAATATTAAGACAGAAATTTGGAAGAGCTTTCCCAGGATGATTTTCAAAGTAGTTTGGTGGCTTATAAGATACATGTGAAACCAAAAGTAATGGAAAGGAATTCATTTAAGGAGATGAAATTTAAAGCTATGGAGAAACTTGATGTTGGAATCCTCTAGTTTTAATACTCAAAAATCATGTTTAACTATGCTAATTATGATTTAATAAGATACATTATGCTTAATAATGTTTAATTATAATTTTAACCTATGGTGTTAGTGTTTACTTCATAAGACAGAATTAGAGATTTTTGTTAAGTGTAAGACACTAATAAGTATGGGAAACTGATACACAACTCAGTGATACATGAGTTACCGATGACATAATCTACTGATAAGATGATCCACTGACAGAAGTCTGAGCTACCGATGCCTGACCTGCCGACGCTCGACCTACCGATAGAGTGACTGACCGACACTCATAATTTCGCTAAGTATGAGCCATTGAAGCATCACCTATCTATAACCGATCTATCGACGCATCATCTATCGACATCTCGATTGCTCGATGCAAGTTTGACCCACCGATAAAGTGATCCAACGATATTCTGATCTACTAACAGAAATGATCTACCGAAAGAATGAGCTACTAACAACACGAATCACTAACAGAATGAATCACCGACAGCATAAGTCACTGATAGTCTGAATTACCAACAAACTGAGTCACCGATAATATTTTTATTAAATTCAAAATTACCTCTAACGGTCATATTTATGAAACTTAGTACTACTTATTATATAAATGAGCTTGTATGTCTTTTGTAGACAACATTTAATGATGTTAGAGACCAGTACGATGTATGAGGTACTCGAGAACATGTTGATTGTCTGTATAAAGGGAATATCTGGATCAATATGAAAGATAGTGAGAAAGAGGCGACCTAAAAAACTGAGTTGTTCGTGCTCCTTAGAGAAAAATACAAGAGATACCTATTGTGTATACAAGAAGATACTACTAAGAACCAAAATACCACAAATCTTTGCAGAAACAACTTAGAAGACAAGAACACTTCGAGGAATCTTCTACCTCACTGGGAATAGAAGACAGAATCAAAAATAAATCTCTGTTTTGTTGTCTATTTCTAAAAGATGACTCCAACTTCACTTATACTATCCTAAAGGAGTCCATAAGCTTTGTAGAACATCACACATATCATTCTAAACTCTTCTTATCATTTAGCTCTACATGTATACTTTATTTACATTTTGAGTAGTGTGTATCTCTATTTTATTAACACACACTAACTCCTGGGATAAACTGGAAGATACTTGATATCTTCAAAAACCTTCACATTTACACTCTCACAGATAACTGTGGAAGAGTTCCCTGTATAGCCTGTTTGTTTTTACACTCCCATGAAAACAGTGCAAGAGGTCTAGTTGAACTGAATAGTTTTTATACTTTTGTTACCCCAATTCAAGGTGTGGATCAAGTTTATTTAATATAAAATACTTGGCGGCAGGTGATCACCATGTGGAGAGGATTAGGTCTCAGCTTGAGACTAAACCTCTTGTTTACATCTGTTGTGTGTTTTAAAGTTTTTTTCCACTATCTTTGTAATTATTTCATAAAACTTAACTTTGATTTGATATTTAATATTAGATAGTTTTTATATTTGAATTTGATTTAGTATATTTTTTTCAAAAGTTAAAATACTAATCCATAATTTTTTAACTGAGAAATAATAAATCTTTAATAAATCATTCAAACGATCAAGTATTTTATAAATCGGATACTTTGGTTAACTGGAATGTATTTGTTTTGAAATTGGGGGATTTTTTAAATAATAATTTTAGACAAAAAAATTATAGGAACTCAATTCACCCCCCCCCCCTCTTGAGTTTCCTACTCTGACCAACATTTGGTATCAGAGGCGTTTTTAATCTTATGTTTTCAAGTTTTAAAATTTTCAAATCCTTTTCCAACTATGATTTTAGTTGTGTTTTAAAGATCTCTAAATTTCTGTTAGTTAAAAATTTATTTCTCTTTAAAAAAAATTTAAATGGATAGTAGAAGGGAAGGTGCTACTACCAACAAACCTCCCTACTTTAATGGAACAAATTATGCTCAGTGAAAAATTAAAATGAAAATGAATTTAGAAAGTATGGTTTTTGAAATTTGTTCTTCAATTATAGATGAATATAAGATTTATGCTATCGCTAGGAACACTTAGGATGATTCCACTAAGGCATCCTATAATAATGACTATAAATATATGAATTCCTTATACTTATATTTAGGGGATGAAGAATTTAATAGGATTTATGCATGTAAAATAGAACATGAAATTTGGGATACTCAAGTTATTTCACATAAAGGAACCACTAGTGTTAAATAAATGTGACTTAATACATATACTATTAAATATGATAACTTTAAGATAAAGCCTGATGAACCCATTTCTGACATGTATCTCAAGTTCAATGATATAGTAAATATGATGGTCTCTTTGGGAAAGACAATCACATACAAGGAACAAGTAATGCAAATTCTTAGATGCTTACAAAAAAGATAGAGAGGAACCTCGGTATCAATAAGGGAATCCTCTTATATCAATAATTTACCTGTAAAGAAGCTGATAGGTAAGTTGATGATGTATGAATAAGATATGAAGGTTAACAGATAAGAAGATGGTGAACCAAAGAGAAAGTCAGTGGCTTTCAAAACCACTGCCTCAAAACAAAAAGAGAAAGTGCAAGTTCATGTTGAAAGTTCTAGCAATGAAGAATCACCAAGCGATAGTGATGAAGAAATGGCTCAGCTAGCCATAATATTTAAGAAGTTTTATAGAATAAATAAGTTCTTCAGAAAACCAAGTTATAAAGGGAAGTATGATAGCAAAGGAAACTAAAAAAATGACTGGAAGAAAAAATGAAAATACTAATGAAATATTCTGTTGTGGGTGTAAGAGAATAGGACATGTAAAATATGACTATCCTAAGTTAATGTTTAAAAGGATGTATGAGGACAAAGATAGAAAATATAAAAAGGCAATGAAGGAAACATGGAGTGATTCTGAGGATAGATCTAGTGACTCAGAATCTTCACATGATGAGAAGGATGAAAAATCCAATATGTGTTTAATGACAAACACATTTGAGCTAACTCTAGAATCTCTTGCACAGAATTCTTATTATTCTATAGATAAATCTGGTTCTGAAAATATGACAAATGAAAAAAAAAATTGATTACTATAAAATGTTTGAGGACACATGAAATGAACTAAATTATAAGTATAAATATCTCAAGAAACAACATGCCCTTACTATTTCTATTAAATCTTAACTTACTATTGAAAAGGAAAATAATGCTCAGTTGCTCAATGAGAAAAATGAACTTAAACTATCTAATGATCAATTAAATAAATATTTAAAGAGGTTAAAAAATGTTAAATATACCTTAGTTCAAATGTTTGTCAAACAAGTTTCTACAAAATATACTACTGGTATTGGTAATCAACCTGGAAAAATAAATTTTGTTAAAAACAATTTTCTTTCAAAATCTGGAAAATTTGGTTTTGTTCCCAGAGTTGAAAAATCTGTTGCAACTTCCAGCACTGGAAAATCTTTTACAGCTTCTAGTTTTTATGGACCAGATAGAGTTTATTTTTATAATATCTTACAAACGTTTTATAGGAAACCCATAAAGAAAATGTGGGTTCCTAAAGCTTTAATTACTAATTTTACTAGACCCAAGAAAGTCTGGGTACCAAAATCTTTTCTTGTTTGAATTTTTTTTATAGGAAAATTGTTTAAAGAGTTATTGTAAGAGATTATGGTACTTGGGTAGTGGGTGTTGAATACATATGGAAGGGGACTATTTGAGCTTCAAGAACCTTATCAATATTGATGGCGGGCATGTCACCTTTTGTGACAATGAAAAAGGAAAAATTATTGGTCTTGTCCAAATAGGTAACACTGATTTAATTTTAATTTCTAAAGTTCTTTTTATTAATGGTCTTAAGTATAATCTTCTTAAGGTTTCACAATTATATGATGATGTATTTCATGTTAAATGTTAAAATTATTATTTTAATGTTTTCAATTATAATAATGATTTAGTATTCACTAACTTTAGAAATGAAAATGTTTATGCTGTGAATTTAGATTCTTTAGTTTTTCAAAATGTATCTTACTTAAGTACCTTTCACAAAGATTCTTGGCTCTGACATAGGAGATTAGGAAACTGCAATATTCACTCCCTTAAAAAGATTACTAGGAAAGGACTGGTCAAGGATCTACCTCAACTTGAGTTTCCAAATGATAAAGTCTGTAATCCTTGTCAAAAAGGTAAACAACATAAAATATCTTTGAAACCAAAGAAAGAAACTTCAACTTCTAAACCTATTCAGTTGGTTCACATGGATTTTTTTGGACCATCTATAGTTTCTAGTTTAAATGGGAAGCATTATGTTTATGTTCTAGTAGATGACTTTTCTAGATATACTTGGACCTTCTTTCTAGATCACAAGAGTGAAGCTTGTTCTTACTTCCCCAAGTATGCTAGAATTGTAGAGAACTTAAGTGGTATTAGAATTAAAACCTTAAGTAGTGACCATGGCCATAAGTTTCAAACCCAAGAGTTTAAATCCTTTTTCTCACAAAATGGCTATAGTCATAACTTCTCTGCTCCTAGGATACCCTGGTAGAATGGAGTTGCAAAAAGAAGGAATAAAACCTTACAAGAAATCACCCAAAATATGCTCAATGAGTATGACTTACCTATTTACTTTTTTTAAAAACCTAAAAATATATATTTTTATATAATTAATATATTTTTAATTAGACCTATCCTTAAGAAAACTCCTTATGATTTATGGAACAATAGGAATCCTAAGGTTAATTACTTTAAAGTTTTTTTGTTGTAAAGTCTTTATCATTAATATAAAATATAATCATGACAAGTTTGCCTCCAAAAGTTATGAAGGAATTTTCTTAGGTTATTTAACCTCTAAAAATCATATAGGGTCTTCAATAAAAGAACCAAGTGTGTGGAAGAATCTGTACATATCAAATTTGATGAAACTGATCCACATTAACCTAAAACCTCCCTAGAAAATATTGAGGATGATCTTTCCAATCTAGACATAAATTCTAAACCTTCTGACTCTACTGTTAAGCAAGTAGAAAAATCCTCCAGTTCTGTAAAATCTTTAGACTATGATCATAGTGAACCTGAACCTATAGAAGAACCTAAAATAACTATCCCTTCTTTTTCTAGATCTGTTATAACCCTTAATAACCATCCCTTAGATTCTATAGTTGGATTCTTAGATAAGGGAACATAGACTAGAGCTTCTCTAGGGACCCAGGTTGAATATCAATCCATTTTGTCATAGATTGAACCTAAAAACATCAATGATGAATTTTGGGTAATGGATATGTAATAAGAGTTGAATCAATTTGAAAGAAATAAAGTCTAGAAACTTTTTGATAGACCCAAAGATACCTTGACTATAGGCACTAAATAGGTGTTTGGAAATAAAGTAGATGAAGTTGGTACCATAGTGAAAAACAAGGCTAGACTGGTTTCACATGGATATAATCAGGAATAAGTAATTTACTATGAAGAAAATTTTGAATCAGTTTCTAGACTTGAATCCATTAGAATTATACTAGCATATGCAGCACATATAAATTTCAAATTATATCAAATGGATGTTAAAAGTGAATTCCTAAATGGATATATAGTTTAGAATGTTTTTGTTGAACATCCCCCCAGTTTTACAAACCCCCATTTTCCAAATCATGTCTTTAAATTAACAAAAGATTTGTATGGTTTAAAATAGGCTCCAAGAGCTTGGTATGATAAGCTCAGTACTTTTCTTATTTCTAAAGGTTTTATAAAATTCATAGTTAATCCTACTATTTTTATAAAAATAATTTCTAAGGATGTTTTGTTTGTTCAAATCTATGTTGATGGAGTTATTTTTGGATCTTCAAAAAACTCTTTATGTATTTATTTTTCAAAAATGTTGCAAAATGAATTTGAAATGAGTTTAATGGGTGAACTCAAATTATTTCTTGGATTTCAAATTTTTAAAAATAAAGAAGGTATTATTTTAAATAAAATTAAGTACACTAAAGATCTTTTTAAACGGTTTGGATTTGATAGTATAAAAAGTAGTGATACTCCAATGAGTACCACTTGTAAATTGGATTTTGATGAAAATGGAAAATCTGTTGATCAAACCAATTACAGAGGGATGATTGGAAGTCTACTCCACTTGACTGCTAGTTGGTCTGATATTATGTTTAGTGTGTGTATGTGTGGACATTTTTAAACAAACTATAAAGAATCTCATTTAAGTGTTGTTAAAAGAATTTTAAAATACCTCAAGTATACTACCAACTTAGGATTTTTCTATCCTAGAGGACAACCTTTTGATTTAGTTAGTTATTCTGATGCTGATTTTGGTGGTTGTAAGTTAGATAGAAAACGCACCTCTGGAACATATCACTTTTTAGGAAAGTCTCTAGTATTATGGTGTAGTAAAAAAGAAAAATTTTGTTGTATTATATACTTCAGAAGCTGAATACATAGCTTTTGGTAGTTTTTGTGATCATATTTTGTGGATGAAACACACATTACTAGATTATGGATATCAGTTTAGGCATTTCCTTATAAACTATGACAATACGAGTGCTATTAACATTACTAGGAATCCATTTTCTCACTCTAGAACAAAACATATTGATGTAATACATTACTTTTTGATAGATCATCATTAAAAAGGTGATATAACTCTTGAATTCATTGGCATAGAACATCATCTTGCTGATATTTTTACTAAGACTTTAAATTTTGAGAGGATGAGTTACATCAGACATGAGTTAGGGATGATCAATTTTTGAGAACCTAACGATGATGTCTCACCAACATGACACACCGATGATGTCTCACCGATGTGACTCACTGATGATGTCTCACCGATGTGACTCACCAATGATGAATCACTGATGTGACTCACCAACGATGTCTCACCGACGTGACTCGCCGATGATGTCTCACCGACAGGACTCACCGATGATGTCTCACCGATGATGTCTCATCGACCGGTATTGAATTATTTCTCTTTATGGAATTTAAAATGTCGTTGTTTTATTTGTTTTATTTTGTTTAACCCACATTTAGTATTTTATGTTTTTAAATCCCTAAATGATAAAAATCAAGGGCTGATCCAATGCTTTTTACCCTCACACTCTAACTCTCAGACCTCTTACCCTTGAACTTTTCTCTCCTGAGCTGCTACCATTCTCTCTCAAACTGAAACCTTCAAACCTATCTCAATGGGTCTTGTCAATCACGCCCTTTAAGGATATGAGGATAAATTTCATCAGTATAAGAGGGAAATAGGTGAAGCTATCCAACCAAAACCATCACCTATTCATCCAGAACTTACGAATCACATTGTGACCCCTGAGAAGGAAGTACATTCGGAATGGCTATTTTTGAGTAAGTCTCTTCTGATGAATGTGTTGTAAACCCAATGGTGGTTGGAGTGGTTATACAACAATGAGAGGTCGTATGGTACATAACTTTTACCTGTATGTTGAGTTTCTACTAGAAGGATATGAGGTGTTTTGGATAAAGTTGATAGTGGATGTAAGGAGAGTGTCTTTTTCATCTATGCACTGGGTAGAATGTCTAAAGGTACCCCATGAGGGTGTTTATGATGACCATTATGGAATTTCTCCTCCAACAAGTGACCTCTTCTATTATGAGTAATATTTGGATGAGTTTTTAATGTCCCAAAATTTATGTATAAATTTTTTTTTATATGAAATTATTTTGAGACCAGGCGCTAAGACAGCGTGTGATTTCGAGGCCTGGTGTTCCCGGAATGACCTGTCGAAAAATGTTAAGCTTTAAATAGCACACGTGAGTGGTTTTCCTGAAAAAGTGTAATAACTCTTAAATAAGTTCTTGGATCAGAAATTCAAGGGTACCGTTGTGTTTAGGATAGAGAGTTTACCCTAGGTGCGACTTAAGTTTAGTTGGCTCAGGCCTCCAATGAGAAAACCCAAAAGTGGCATAACCATAAATAAAATAATTAAATAAAATTATTTTATTTTTTAAATTCTTATAACTCACGAATGGTGACTCAAATTAAAAATCTAAGACCACTGGTGAGCTCGTGAGGGTATGCTTTCCTTAGGCAGATCCTAAAATTTGTCGATGTGGGCCAACAATGGAAGTTAGTTTTTTGCTGTAAATAAAATAATTAAGTAATAATTATTTTATTGTTAAATCATTATAACTTCTAAATAGTAACTCATATTAAAAATCCGAGAGTACCCTTGAGCTCATGGGGGGCATGTTTCCCTTAGGCGGAGTCTAATATCGACCGGAGTGGGTCAAGGTTGAAAGTTATTTTTTAAACTTTTTTTAAGGTACGTTCAATAAACGTGAGAGTGGGTTTTTCAATCTTTTGAACCGGTACTCGGATTTGAAATATGAGGGCACCATTGAACTCTTAGTGCAGGGATTCCCTTAGGCGAAGCTTAAGTTCAACCAACAAGGGTCAGACAGAATAGTTAATTTTCTGAGTTTTTTAAAGAAAATAATAAAATAACTTTTCCAACGTTGTTTTATTTTCTATCTTTTGAGCGGAGACACTGCGGTGCAATGAGATGCTTTAATTAAGGTCTTTAAATTGTTTTATTAATAAGGGCCATTAATTATCTTCATTAATGACGCAACATCACAGCGTAATTAAAACGCTGTGACATGTTTCTTTTATTAAAAATCTAATCTGTTGGAGAGCGGAGGAGGAATCACTGGGAAATATCTGATGAACCGCCGACAATTTTCCTCTCCAAAGAAGAACAAAGAATGAAGCAATAGACTTTGGAGGATCGAATCTGGAGGTTAAAAAACAACAATGAAAATTGCATCCTTCATCATCAGCAGATCCAAAAAAATCCAGGTAGGGGGTTTATGCATTATGTGTGATTTATGCTCTTTTCCCATTCTTCTTCCTAAAACAACAAACACAGATCAACCAACGAATGGGTTGATCCGCGGGTCGGATGTTCTTGCAGGGGGGTGTTTCACTTGGGGTTTTTCATAGGATTTATTAATAACATGTTGGAACTAAAATCCCCAAACTCTCTCTATTTTAAAACTTCTAACACGGAGGGCGTGGACCGAATGAACAATACCCAAATCCCTCCACAGTTTGCGTTCATCATGGATAATTTTTGAAGTGACGGAAGGGAAAGTTTGAGTTTTTCACAGTGATGGCGGTGCCCTACAGAACCCATAGGCGTAAGAGGTTCATGAAACGGACCACCGGAGAAACTATAGTGGCCCGTTGAAGGTCCTGTCGGAGCGTCAGTGCTGGCGGCCGCCGCAGGCAGCGGCGCGCCCATCGGTGCCATGTGGAGGAGCATCTCACTCAGGTGTTTTGGTGGCACACAGTCCGTCAACAGTGTGTGGGAGGAAATGGTTGGCCGCTCGGCCAGTCGTGTTGGACGAACGGGCGACAACAACTAGCACTGTTGGCTGGAGAACTGGTCCGCTCTGTGGGCCGGGTTTCTGCATATGGGTCGCACCCCACCTGGCGGGCTGGGCCAACTGTGGGTTGGACCCACACTGTCATGTCGTACTAGCGCCGTCGGGCCAGACCCACCATCGGGTCGGACCCGTCCTACCGGGCCAGACCCGTCCTACCGAGCTGGACCCGCCACTAGGTTAGACCCGTCCTACCAGGCCAAACCCATGGGGCCAACGGGCCAGCTAATCTGGACCCATGCCGGACCCACACCGGACCCCTAGACCAGGTTGGGTCGGGTCGGCCCAGCCGGGTCGGATCAGACCTGGACCTGGCTGGCCCCGTTTCACTGAAACGCCAATAAATATTAGACCAGGTGTCTGATTGTCATTCCATCAATGGAACAAGGACCCTTGTGATGAGGCGGTCGTTTTGAGTTACTCTATGAGAGATTTGGTGGAAGTTTGCATATGGATGGGTTAGATCGAACTCGAACCCAATCAGGCCCTTTTTACTAAATTGCCCATAACATACAAATCGGTCGTCCGATCGACGCGTTGTCTATTGCGTTGGGACCCTTACAATGATACGGTCCTTTGGGGTTAATCTATGTGGTATTTCATGGAATTTGAGGTATGAATGATGGATGGAGGAGCGGTTTCTCCTCGAATCAAGCATCCTAAGTGCGGGAATCCAGTGGTTGGTTGTGACGTGAAGAAAGAATAGTGATCCTCTGAGTGGGTCAGCACCTAGCGATCCTCTCTAGGTCAGCACCTAGCAATCCTCTATGGGTTAGCACCTAGAGATCCTCTGTGGGTTAGCACATAGATATCCTCTGAGTGGGTCAGCACCTAGCGATCCTCTGAGTGGGTAATCACCTATCGATCCTCTATGGGTCAGCACGTAGCGATCCTCTGTGGGTCAGCACCTAGCGATCCTCTGTAGGTCAGCACCTAGCGATCCTCTGTGGGTCACCACCTAGATACCCTGTGCGGATCAGTAGAAGATCCTCTCGACAGAATAATCTGATCTAGCTTTACGACTAATCATCTGTACTTTTGTGCTTAAGTTATACCTGGTGTGAGTTGCGTCTTTTACTTTGTGCTATGTGGTTGAAGTCATGCTTGGTGGTTTTACCTATGGGGTATTTTTTCTTTGTGGTGTTTTCCTTCGTGGATTACCAAGAGACTTTCAGGGGTCTCAGGGTCTGATCGTACCACGATTCACTGTTTCATTTTCACCCTTACACCGCTGTGCTAAACATATTTTGTATTAAAAAGAATAAAAATATTATCAGATTGTGCTTCATGTTTGATTCAATAATTTTGTGTTTATCACTATTAAATAGTTCAATGATACATTTTTTTTGAAAATTACAATGTAGGTGGAGGTGATTTGGAGGGCCCTTGATGAAGTGAAAGAAAACTGGGCCAAAATTGCATGGATCCATGGACATCTATCCACTGTTTTGAATAGTAAACAAAATCCGTTCATCCAAATGGGCTGAAATTTTGTTTTCCTGTCCAAAATTCAGTAGGATACATTTCATATTAAGGAACCCAATCCTGATTCGGCTTTTATAGGGCCCATCCGAACTGATCTGTCCAAGCCACCGAATTTGGACCAAGTCAAATGCGGTGTTCTGTATTTTATCAATATATTGAGCTGTATTTGTCCACACGGTGCCAAACTTTCGGTGGAGACAGAAAAGAGGTAGGGATACAACTTTTATATTTTCTCCAAAGTGAGATAAGACTTTCTGAAGGTAGAAACGCGTCATGAAAGTGGATTGATGAAATCTGTGTGCCCAAAACCACCTCCCACATTTCCTATAAAAGGGCAGCTTGGGCTTCTCATTTGCAAGTTCGGACAAGGAGTGAAGTGCTGCCAATTTGGAGTCCCATAGGAATCCCCTAATCAACTTGGAGGTTCTGGAGGCCCCTATCCTCATAGGGGGATCAACAATGAAGAAGGAGTTCAACCCGAGCTTCCTCCTCCTCCCGATGTCGAGCTAAAAGTTGGGTGTTCGTTGTGAGGGAGCTACACACATGTCAAGGGAGTTCTGATGCATAAACTAGCTACTGGTTTGGATTAATTTGGGTTTTTAAACATTTCATTCCATGTATATTATTTTATTTCAGATTTGAATGCTTGATTTGATACATGCGAGTGTTATGCTCTTAATTTCTAACCGATCAGTGTGAGGTTTTGAGTGCGTGACTTGTGTTGTTCCGATTGGACATCACAAGAATCCTTTTCATACCCAACTTACTGAGATTTAAATATTCTTTGGAAGCTCTTATTCCATGCATAAGTACTGGACCTTGACAATACGATTGTTACATCAAGGTTTGGTCCTTAAAGCATTGAAATAAAAGCTTAGGAATTAATCAGGATTCCAATTAATTCCAACCAAAGAATTACTCTAAACTTAAGATGAATCTCTATGAACAATGAACTTGATATGTGTGTAGTGAAATCACATCTACACTTTTATCTCATATTTCTCAAAATCCACTTGGGCACTCATCCTTTAACCTATTTCAACTAAGTCATTGTTTTAAACTGTTTTCAAAACCACCCCCTCTCTTAGTCATTTTTATTAAAAATACACACTCTAAACCTACCAACGCTCCTTGAGAGATGACCTAGGGTTTACCCTAGACTATAAATCAACCTTAAAAATATAATCAATTTGACTTGTCATGACAACGCGGCCAAATTTTGGCGCCGTTGCCGGGGAGCGCTTTGGTTTTTTGTGCGTGTTATTGATAAAATTTTTGTAATTTTTGTGAATATTTGTTTGTTTTATCTTCTACCTTTGCATTTGTTTTTGTGTTCTAATTTATTTATTGTGTAGGTTCTTTGTATGACGCGTTCTACTTCGGGATACTTACCACCTTTCGAACCTGAACCGGAGAGGATCCTACATCAACGAAAACGAGACACACAAGACCACACTTTGAAAGAGGAGACATCAAATCTTAAAATTCTTCTTGATCCTTATTCTTCTTCTGAAACCAAAGTTAAAATTGAACATAACTTGTATAACATGGATGAAAATAATAGAACACTAAAAGAACTAACCTCACCTGATGTTGATATCCAACCCACTTACATTCAATTACAAGGCGAGGCACCCAATTTTGAACTGAAATCTGGTCTAATCCATTTATTACCAAGATTGCATGGGTTGCCTGGAGAAGACCCTCATAAGCACTTAAAAGAATTTCATACTGTGTGTTCAACCTTAAAAACTGCTAATGTGGATGAAGAGAAAGTGAAGCTTAGGAAATTCCCATTCTCATTAGAAGACACTGCAAAAGATTGGTTATACTCTGTCAATTCACCAATTAGGGGCTGGGCAGACATGAAACGCCTTTTTCTTGAAAAATACTTCCCAGCCTCTCGAACTGCAACTATAAGGAAAGAAATATTTGGTATAAGACAATCTCAAGGGGAAACATTACATGAATATTGGGAACGCTTTAAAAGGTTATGTTCAAGTTGCCCACACCACCAAATAAGTGATCAAATTTTAATTCAATATTTTTATGAAGGTTTGATTCCTATTGATCGAAATATGATTGATACTGCTGCAGGTGGTGCATTGGTAGACAAGACCCCAATTGCTACAAGAACCCTCATTGAGAACATGGCACAGAACACTCAACAATTCGGTACACGGTCCAGTGTTCCCATTCGAGGTGTCCATGAGGTGCAAAGTACTGAGTTTGAGAAGAAGGTGGACACGAAGTTCGAAGAGGTAAGTACCCTTCTACGACAACTTGCTCTCTCCCAAGGGAAATATCAATCTCCTCCTCCCATCCATTGTGGAATCTGCTCTTCTGACACCCACTATTCTGACCAATGTCCTCAATTGAGAGAAACTTCTGAGAGTTGTGAGGCAATATTTTCAGGACGCCCCTTTAACCAACCCTTTAGGCAAGAACCATACTATCCATCCAACCAAGGTTGGAAGGACAAACAAGCCTATAGGCAAGGGGGTATTCAAACCAACCTCAATAGCAATGGAACCAACAGGGTCAGAGTAGTCATCCACCACCACCCAGAAATCCTCAACCACCCCAAAGGCCATTCCCACCACCCCCTCCAAAAACTGAGCCTAGCCTAGAAGATATGATGAAGCAAATGGCTGCCAATAATATCCAATTCCAACAAACCACCCACGCAGTCATACAAGACCTAAAGACCCAACTAGGCCAACTTGCCAACTTGGTGGGGGAAATCCAAAGTCATGGGTCGGGTAAACTACCATCTCAACCAGTAGTAAACCCTGGGGATAAAGGAAATGTTAGTGCCATCACCCTTAGGAGTGGGACACAACTCAAAAGCCAAATTACCCCTCCATTAGATTCCTCCCATCCAAAGGAAACCACCATCCCAACTGCTGAAAATGGTCCAAGAGAAGAAAACCCTTTTCCTGAGAGAAGCCCTTCCAAAGGAAAGACTGTGGCTGTTGATGAGCCACCTATCCCAACCATTCCTCTTCCATTTCCTCAAAGGGCTGCACATCCTAGGAAACGAAAAGAAACTGAACTTGATAAAGAAATCTTGGAGACTTTCAAAAAAGTGCAGGTTAACATTCCATTGATTGATGTCGTCAAGCAAATTCCGAGATATGACAAGTTTCTAAAGGAGATGTGTACCCACCGAAGGTGACTTAGAGGTGATGAGAAGGTGAGCCTGGGGAAGAACGTCTCAGCATTGATACAACCATCACTTCCCACCAAGTGCAATGATCCTGGGACATTCTCGATTCCGTGCACCATAGGGGAGTATTCATGTTCCAACACTATGCTTGATTTGGGTGCTTCTATTAATGTGATGCCTCACTTTATTTACTCTTCATTGCAGGTCGGTGAACTAAATCCCACTGGTATTGTCATTCATCTAGCAAATCGAAGTACAGCACACCCCTCTCGTGTGTTAGAGGATGTTCTTGTGAGGGTGAAAATTTTAATTTTTCCTGCTGATTTTTACGTGCTTAAAATGGAAGATGATAGGATGAATGGACATGCCCTAATTATATTGGGGTGACCTTTCTTGAAAATTGCCAAAACCATAATTAATGTCCATAATGGTACATTATCTATGGAGTTTGGTGGTAATACTGTCCACTTCAATATCCTTGATGCCATGAAGCACCCCTTAGAAGAACACTCCTCTTTCTCTGTCAATTCAATTGATGTTCTCCCTTCCCATGAAACAACTTATTTTCATTCCCCTAATCCCCTTTCTGAGTTTTCTATATTGATTGAAATTTTAGGTAATGAATCATGCATTGATTGTTGTAGTGGTCTAGAGAAATTTCATGCATGTTTGTTAATTGATGATTTCTTGAACACAGAGGATCACATGACCATCGATAATACTACTAAGCTTGTAAAATCTCATTCCTCATCTGAGGATGTTACCATTGAGCAGTTAGATGAGATCAATGACTTCTCACTATCACACACACTTCTGTCAATCCAAAATCCCCCAGAATTGGAACTGAAACAACTGCCTCAAGATTTAAAATACTCATATCTTGAGAATGGAAACAAGTTGCCCGTCATCATTTCTAGTTCACTCCCTCCTGAGCATGAATTGCGACTGCTTGATATTTTGAGGAAGTATAAACAAGCTTTGGGATGGACACTTGTTGACATTCCTAGAATTAGCCCATCAATTTGTACACATCATATTTTATTAAATGATGAGGCTAAACCAGTGAGGCAGTCACAACGTCGACTGAACCCAAACCTACTTGATGTTGTTAAAAAGGAAGTAACAAAACTATTGGCTGCTGAAATCATTTACCCTATCTCTGACAGCTAATGGGTCAGTCCCGTTCAAGTAGTTCCTAAAAAAACTGGCCTTACTGTAGTTAAAAATTAAAACAATGAATTGGTTCCAACTCGTGTGTAGAATAGTTGGCATGTCTGTATAGACTATCGTCGACTAAACCAACACACTAGGAAGGACCATTTCCCATTTCCATTCATTGACCAGATGCTAGAGAGGCTAGCAGGTAAGTCCCATTACTGTTTCCTTGATGGGTATTCTGGATACTTCCAGATCCATATTGCCCCTGAGGATCAGGAAAAGACAACCTTTACTTGCCCCTTTGGTACATTTTCTTATAGAAGGATTCCATTTGGTCTGTGCAATGCTCCAGGTACTTTCCCACGATGTATGGTTAGTATTTTTTCGGATTACCTGGAGAATTGCATGGAGGTTTTTATGGATGATTTTACTGTTTATGGATCCTCTTTTGATGAATGTTTGAGTAGTCTTGCTTCTGTCCTATGTCGCTGTATTGAAAATAATCTCGTATTAAATTATGAGAAATGCCATTTAATGGTGCGAAAAGGCATAGTTTTGGGACATGTCATTTATGGGGAAGGTATCCAAGTGGACAAATCAAAAGTAGATATCATTTCCTCCCTACCATTCCCTAAAAATGTTCGGGATGTGCGGTCTTTTCTGGGTCATGCTGGATTTTATCATCGTTTCATTCATGACTTTAGTAAAATTGCAATCCCCCTCTCCCGATTACTCCAAAAAGAAAAAGAATTTGATTTTGATAAAAATGTGAGGAAGATTTTAATAAATTAAAATGGAGTCTCACATCACCCCCGGTAATCCAACCACCCCGGTGGGATTTACCATTTGAGCTCATGTGTGATGCCTCTAACTATGCAGTTGGGGCAGTCTTATCACAAAGGGTCGATCGAGCTCCACATGTCATTGCCTATGCCTCACGTACTTTGGACCCTGCCCAAGCAAACTACACCACCACTGAAAAAGAATTTCTTTTCATTGTGTTTGCCTTGGATAAATTCATGTCATACCTTTTAGGGTCCAAAGTCATTGTGTTCTCAGACCATGCAGCCCTTCGATATCTCCTAAAGAAACCAGAAGCCAAACCACGTCTCATTCGCTGGATGCTCCTCCTTCAGGAATTTGATCTAGAAATTTGGGATAAAAAAGGAGTAGAGAATGTGTTTGTTGACCATATCAGTAGGATTCTCCCATCCTCAGATATTGACTCATCCCCCTGTATTCCCATAAATGAATTGTTTCCTGATGAGCAATTGTACCGAGTGCAAGATGATATTCCTTGGTATGCTGAAATTGTAAATTATTTGGTAGCGTCTTGAATTCCTACTGATTTCACCAAAAACCAGGCTGACCGTCTAAAACATGAGTCTCGTTGGTACATTTGGGATGACCCCTACCTCTGGCGCACATGTAGTGATCAAGTTATTAGGCGTTGTGTTCCCGATAGTGAGTTTCAGTCTGTCCTTAGGTTCTGCCACACACTTGCCTATGGGGGCCACTTTGGTCCCCAACGGACTGCTCGCAAGGTCTTAGATTCTGGTCTCTTTTGGACCACATTGTTTCGGGATGCCCACGAATATTGTAAATCTTGTCCTCGCTGTCAAAGAATAGGGAATGTCTCTAAAATAAATGAGATTCCCCAACAACCCTTACTCTTCCATGACATTTTTGATGTTTGGGGCATTGACTTTATGGGACCATTCCCCAATTCATTTGGGAACCTTTACATTCTTCTGGCAGTGGATTATGTTTCAAAGTGGGTAGAGGCACGAGCCACGAGGACAGATGATTCCAAGACAGTTGTGGAATTTTTGAGAACCCAAATATTCTGTAGGTTCGGATTACCTAGGTTTATCATCAGTGATCAGGGTTCTCATTTCTGCAACCGCACAATGCAACCTCTTTTACGCAGGTATGGGGTTGGGCATCAAGTGTCTACTGCTTATCACCCACAAACAAATGGTCAAGCCGAAGTATCAAATAGAGAGGTAAAACAGATTCTTGAGAAAACGGTTCAGCCAAACAGAAAAGACTGGAGTCTTAGACTCGATGATTCATTATGGGCTTACCGTACTGCATTCAAAACTCCAATTGGAATGTCACTATATCGGCTAGTTTTTGGGAAGAGTTGTCACCTCCCTGTTGAGGTAGAGCACCGGGCCTACTGGGCTATTAAACAATGCAATTCTAATCTTTCTGGTGCAGGTATTCAAAGGAAGTTGCAGATTCAGGAGTTGGAGGAAATGAGAAGAGATTCATATGAGAACTCCCGAATTTATAATGAGCAAACCAAGGCTGCCCACGACCGTCTCATCCTTCATCGTCAATTCCACATCGGGCAGAAGGTCCTCCTCTACAATGCAAGGCTGAAGTTGGACCCTGGTAAGCTTCGTTCCCATTGGTTTGGACCTTACATTGTTACTAATGTATCTCCATTTGGTGTTGTCCAGGTTCAAAATGAAGACACCAAGCAAACCTTCACTGTCAATGGGCAGTGGCTAAAGCACTTCCATGAAGCCATTCCGGAGTCCCCAATGGAGGAACTCCATGTTCAAGAAGCGGTATATGAATAACACTCACCAGGTTTTATCCTTTCTTCCCACAATCTCTTTTATTACAGTGAGGACACTGCATTCTCTAGGTGTGGGGGGTGGATACACTCCTGGGTTAGTTAGGATTTTTTTTCATTATTTTCTCCTTTTGTTTTATCTTTTTGGCCTTCTTTATGGTATTTTCATTTTTCCCCATCAACAATTTCAAAGTTCCATGATTTGGCGACCATAATGTGGGGAAAGTAAAAATACCATAACGAAGGCTAAAAAGAATATTTGTATGAATTTAACATCAGGGAGTGATTTTTAGTGAATTGGTTTTCTGTCAATGATATAAATAGTCATATCTATGTGAAACCTTTGAGATGATTGATGCCCATTGTGTGAGTAGTTTTTGGGAAAAATGTGTCACTAATATCTCCAAAAAAATTTGAACCAAACCACAAAGTGTGATTATTTCTTACTTAATATAAGGTAAATTTATGTTGGGTTAATGTTTTTAAGCTTTAAATGATATTTCCATACGTTCGTTCCTTATCCGATCTGTTTCATTACTGTACCAGATTGACCTATGCGTGTGTACCTAATGTCCGACCGTTGTACGCCCTCAAAAAAAATAATAATAAAATAAAATAAAATTGTTGTGTCTTGGGCAGGTCAAAAACCACTCCTCCTCAACCTTTGATCTTTTTATAACTATTTCAATTAGTGTCGTGAGGAGATCAAACAAGGGTTGAGAGATGAGTGTGAGATTTGTTCCAATTGCAACTTCAAAAAAAAATATAATAAATGAGGGGAGTGATGAAATGTGCAACATATGGGGATATCTAGGTCAGGAGCTTATGGTTTGACTTCTGAGAATGCTTAAATGAGTGGGTCTTGAAATATGATTGCAAAGGATGTAGGACAGGTTCGGTGACAAATCATTTAAGCTGAATAATGTTAAAATAACATATATGTATTGGATAGCAAGTGGAAAGAATGGCATGGAATGGTTTTCACACACACACATGGAGAGGTAGTGTCATGCTTTACTTCTGAATTCCTTTCTCAATTGGGTATCATGAACCTTTTTGAATTTCGCTATGATATGATTTATGAGACAGCTTTTTCTATTTTCACTAGGAAGAACTCCTTGGTGTGATTCGTGCATTGATAAATAAAATTCCCTCAAATGATAAATCTTCAGGATGTTGTAAATATATATATATATGCATCATTTTATTTGTATATGTGACCTTTCCCAGGAGTGCAAATGTTTAGGTGTGGGGGTGTGATCGTACCACAATTCACTGTTTCATTTTCACCCTTACACCGCTATGCTAAACATATTTTGTATTAAAAATTATAAAAATATTATCAAATTGTGCTTCATGTTTGATTTAATAATTTTGTGTTTATCACTGTTAAATAGTTCAATGATACTTTTTTTTGAAAATTACAATGTAGGTGGAGGTGATTTGGAGGGCCCTTGATGAAGTGAAAGAAAACTGGGCCAAAATTGCATGGATCCATGGACATCTGTCCACTGTTTTGAATAGTACACAAAATCCGTGCATCCAAATGGGATGAAATTTTGTAGGCCTGTCCAAAATTCAATAGGATACATTTCATATGAAGAAACCCAATCCTGATTCGGCTTTTCTGGGGCCCATCCGAACTGATCTGTCCAAGCCACCGAATTTGGACCAAGTCAAATGCGGTGTTCTATATTTTATCAATATCTTGAGCTGTATTTGTCCAAACGGTGAAAAACTTTCGGTGGAGACAGTCAAGAGGTAGGGCTACAACTTTTATATTTTCTCCAAAGTGAGATAAGACTGTATGAAGGTAGAAACGCATCGTGCAAGTGGATTGATGAAATCTGTGTGCCCAAAACCACCTCCCACATTTCCTATAAAAGGGCAGCTTGGGCTCCTCATTTGCAAGTTCGGACAAGGAGTGAAGTGCTGCAAATTTGGAGTCCCATAGGAGTCCCCTAATCAACTTGGAGGTTCTGGAGGCCCCTATCCTCATAGGGGGATCAACAATGAAGAAGGAGTTCAACCCAAGCTTCCTCCTCCTCCCGATGTCGAGCTAAAAGTTGGGTGTTCGTTGTGAGGGAGCTACACACATGTCAAGGGAGTTTCGATGCATAAACTAGCTACTGGTTTGGAGTAATTTGGGTGTTTAAACATTTCATTCCATGTATCTTATTTTATTTCAGATTTGAATGCTTGATTTGATACATGCGAGTGTTATGCTCTTAATTTCTAACCGATCGGTGTGAGGTTTTGAGTGCGTGACTTGTGTTGTTCCGATTGGACATCACAAGAATCCTTTTAATACCCAACATATTGAGATTTCAATATGCTTTGGAATCTCTTATTCCATGCATAAGTACTGGACCTTGACAATACGATTGTTACATCAAGGTTTGGTCCTTAAAGCATTGAAATAAAAGCTTAGGAATTAATCGGGATTCCAATTAATTCCAACCAAAGAATTACTCTAAACTTAAGATGAATCTATATGAACAATGAACTTGATATGTGTGTAGTGAAATCACATCGACACTTTTATCTCATATTTCTCAAAATCCACTTGGGCACTCATCCTTTAATCTATTTCAACTAAGTCATTGTTTTAAACTGTTTTCAAAACCACCCCCTCTCTTAGTCATTTTTATTAAAAATACACACTCTAAACCTACCAACGCTCCTTGAGAGACGACCTAGGATTTACCCTAGACTATAAATCAATCTTAAAAATATAATCAATTTGACGTGTCACGACAACGCGGACAGGGTCCCTGCTAAGTATTGTTATACTCACCCCTACATGGCCTTCACCCACATGTGTTGTGTCTGGTGCAGACGATCGATGTTTTGACAGAGGTGCTCAGGGGGACGGGACTAACAGAAGTTACGACGGTGAAATTGGTGGACTAGGACTAGGTGGGGCCTAATAGGACCGAGTAGGCAGGAAATACTACTTCGACTTCTAGTATCTTCACTACTCTCATGGTTAGGTGGGGTTTTCCGCAGATGGCCATCAGAGTTTCATTTTTTACTTTACTGTTTTCAGTTCCTTATTGGGTTTGTATTCTAGCCCACTTACTTTCCCTTATACTTTCACTCATCCTTGTTTTAGTGGTATGCTTATTTCCCCCTTTTAGTGTGTTGGGATGTGGTTGGACGTGTGTGTGTATACAGGTTTAAAATCAATGTCTTCCCTTTTTTGGATATGACTTTCTGGTGCTAGTCACCATCCCCTGGCCTATGGAAGGCGGGCTTGGGGTAGTCACGGTACGGGCCCCAGGGGACGGGTCATGAAAAAGTGGTATTAGAGCTAGGTTGGTTCTATCAGAAGAACTAAGAGTCTGTATTTTTTATGAGGCAATGGTGTTAAGTGTTTTGAGTTTGGCTTTCAGGCCAGGGAGTCCAGTATTGGTGCGGTGGCTGACGTATTCATACACTAGGACCCTGAATTTTTTTTTTTGACTCGGTACATGAAAACACTAATTGAATGTGTTTTGGAAATGTTTTTTTCTTGATTTCTTTTGATTCATCTCACTATGTATAACTTATTGATCGTGGTTCATCTTGATTCTCTTTCAAGATGCATACATACAGACAACCATCCAGGATTTCAATGTGTAACCATGAGGATGGTCCACAGAGTGATGAGGCTTCAATATAGATACCTTTTCCCAAAATGGTACCTTTGGGCGGTGTCCTAGCAATACCACTACCCATTGGTTAGCAGTTACTACTGGCGCTACCGGTAGAGGTCACATGTAGGCTCGGTGCCTTATATGAGTTTTAGCAACAGATGCCCCTCAGGTTCTGAGGTGAGCCCGAATCACAGGTAGCTAAGTACTAGCTTGAGGTGGTGACTGAATTTCCATCTATCCAGGGTTCCATTAGATTATATGGAGGTCCTGGAAGTGAGCCTTCTACGTGGCTCAGTAGGGTGATGGTAGGGTTTGGATTACCCGGTCTTATGATGAGGTGACCTTTCCATGGAAAGAGCATGATAACCTTTATCAGAGAAATGTATCTTTCTATAAAATATAAGGGATATGTGTACCCAAGATCTTCTATAGGATGACATGTCGGTAGCTGAGTATTCATCAAGGCATGATGACTTTTCCAGGTACTCGATGAATATGATACGACTAGTAATTTAGGACTCGAACCTCCAAGAGATATGTGTTTAGGGACATCCAAGCCATCACTATTCCTCTGTTCATTCCTACTTATTTTAGGGTGATAGAGAGAACCTTTGTGGTTGAAAGTTCTTTGGATGAGCAGATACAGCCAGTGAATGTCAGCAATGGGAAAGTAGGAAACTAACGTCATTATCAGTGACGTGGATGTGTAAAATATTTCAGGAAGAGTAAGTGATAGGGACAGATGAATCTCTAGGGTAGTAGATTTGGAAGAGGAGATGGGAGAGTAGAAGGAGTTGGTATACATTTCTACATGTTACAAACACCACCCTAATGTGGCCCCCACCATGCTCAAGAAGCTGGAGGGCAGGGGAAGGGAGTAGTTGCATGCGGTCGAGGAGTATGACCCAAGGGCTCCAGGAATGATTTGAGGTATGGTCTTTGTCTACTAATAATTGTCGTATTAATAGACATAGGTTATAATCATTCCTTTTTGTCATGAATCTTGTTCAAGACCTAGAGTTTTCAGTTAAACCTTTGACTTGATCCTTACATTTGGAGATACCTATGGGAGTAGACTCGATAATCAAACTTATGTCGATGGTGTGATATGACCCTTGAGACAAGAATTTCAGTTGGAACCTCTTGGTGGAAGCGTCAAGGCCTTACAATGTTGATCTGGATATGAACTGGTCATCCACAGTTCATGCTCAAATTAACTATTTTAGGAAAAAAGGGTGTAGTATATCTACAGCGCTGGAATGGAGTTTTCCTTTGTTAGTGAAAAAAAGGGAAACCCAAGCAGTACTGGATAAACTTGTGCATAGGAGGGTGCAACCGATCACTCTTGAGTCGGACAGTCTTACCCTCATGGCAGCAGGTGTTTTGAGTTTTCAGTTCCCAAAAGTAGTGGTGGAGTGCGGGAACATCCTTTAAAAATATGTTTCTAGGATTACCTCCCTGTAGGGAGATGGACTTCTACATTGAATTGTACCTAGGGATGGCACCGATATCTACACCTACATATCGGGTGGCTCCCACGGAGCTCCGAGAGCTGAGAGTACAGTTGGAGGACTTGCAGAGGAAGGGATTAGTAAGACCCAGCGTTCGAGGTTATGTTTGGATTTCTGGAACCTTAACTAAGTGGCTGTAGAGAATGAGTATCCACTACTAAAGGGTTGATGGGAACATCAATCATTTAAATGGGGTATCCTTTTTCATGGATGGAAAGGTGCCTATAGGATTTTCAGCAGCTGAGATGGTGGAAATGGCTAGAGTTCCTTTAGGACTATGCCTCTTACTCCCCCACTCTTATAGAGATTCAGGGAGGCACAATTGGTGGATATTGATTGTTGGCCCGACATGATTAGTTATCCTCAGGACAGGCTCCTGATGGATTTTTGAGAGGTGGGGAGCACGTCATCATTTTCAGAGGGCGCATCGTAGTGCTAGTGACATTGTAGGAGGAGGTGTTGAGGGAGTTCCATACATCCCATTTAGCGGTACATCCTGGAGTGGTGAAGATGTTCAAGGACCTCTGACGTCATTATTGGTGGCCAAGGATGAAGAAATCGGTGTCCGAGTTCATTTCATGATGCCTCACTTGTCAGCAAGTGAAGTTCCAGCATCTGGTTCCAGCAAGCTTGGCGCAGCCACCACTACTGGAAAACTAACCTATACCAACGGTTTGGAACCGTTGGTATAGGCCTCCAAACCGTTGGTATAGGCTATACCAACGGTTTGGAGAATTGTTTCCAAGTAAGCCGTTGGGATAGGTCTATACCAACGGTTTTGGGAAAACCGTTAGTATAGACCTATCCCGATGGTTTTGTAAACCGTTGGTATATGTATTTCAAAAAAAAAACATTCGCTGGGATTTGATCCCAGGACCCCCTAGTTTATCATTGAACAACTTAACCACTAACCTAACATGACTTTTGTGAACATAATTACATAAATATATATATTTATTGTCATAACTATTTTAAATTTTTATTTATATAATGTTCTCAGTAAGAATATATGATAAAAATTCAAAGGACCTATACCAACGGTTTTTACAACCGTTAGTATAGACCTATACCAACGGTTTTGACAACCGTTGGTATAGTTCATGATTCTGGATTCATTTATGGGTGGAAGGTTGATATTTGGGGGGACTTACCCAACGGTTTTGGCAAACCGTTGGGAAAGGTATCCACAAAGTGGACTTTCCCCAACGGTTTGCCAAAATCGTTGGGAAAGGGTATACCTATCCCAATGGTTTGGACAAACCGTTGGGAAAGGTGGCCACAAAGTGGACTTTTCCCAAAATTTTGGCCAAACCGTTGGGAAAGCCATACCCTTTCCCAACGGTTTGCCAAAACCATTGGGAAAGGTGGCCTCAAAGTGGGCTTTCCCAATGGTTTGGCCAAACCGTTGGGAAAGGGGACCTATACCATCGGTTTTTACAAACCATTGGTATAGAAGCGTTGGGAAAAGTCAGATTTCCAATAGTTCACTTAAGGTACCAGAGTGGAAATGGAATGGTATCTTGATGGACTTCATGACAGGGTTACCATGCATGTCTAGGAGATAGTGCGGCTTCACGGGGTGCCTTCGAAGATCATCTCAGATCGTGACACTCGCTTTACATCCTAGCTGTGGAAGGGATTACATGAGGCATTCAGGATGCAGCTGTGCTTGAGCACAGCTTTTCATCCCTAGATGTATGGTCAAATAGAGCGGACCATATAGACCCTAGAGAACATGCTTTGTACTTGTATCCTAGATTTTGGTCACAGTTGGGAGGACAACATAATACTAGTGGAATTTTCATACAGCAATAGTTATCACTCCACTATTGGAATGACACCATTTGAGGCCATGTACGGGCGGCCATGTAGATCACCTATATGCTGAACAGACCCAGGGGAGTCAACACTCATGGGTCTAGAGTTAGTATGGGCTACCACTGAGAAGGTGCAGATCATCCAGGATCATATTAGAATCCACACAAAGCAGACATAAGTCTTATACTAACAAGAGACGAAGACCCTTGGATTTTGAGGAGGGAGACCATGTTTTCCTTCGGGTCTCACCTCGACGGGGATTGCGGAGATTTGGCTAGGATGGAAAGCTATCTCTGAGATTCACCAGACCTTTTCATATCCTGAGCAGATTTGGAAAGGTGGCGTACCGCCTAGCTCTTTCCCCATAGATGCATTGGGTGCATGATGTTTTTAACCTGTCATAACTGAGGAGTTACGTGCATGATCCATCGCACGTCATCAACTAGGGAGAGTTGGACATTGATGATGGGGTGAAGTTTTCATAGTTCCCAATGGAGATAGAGGATTGACATGAGAGGGTCCTTCATGGATGGTTGATTCCTCTAGCGTGTGTTCGGTGGCAGCACGGGAATCTCTAAGAGAGAACAAGGGAGCGGGAATCTCAGATTCATGCTCAGTACCCCCACATGTTTGATTAGCCTTTGTTTTGGCTTTCAGGGAAGTAAATACCTAAGGTGGGGAGAATGTAATGTCCTGGAATTTCCGTATAAAGTTTTTTTATATGGAATTATTTCGAGACCAAGTGTTGATACAGTGTGTGATTCTGAGTCCTGGAGTGCCTGGAATAACCCGTCGAAAAATGTTAAGCTTTAAATAGCACACATGACTGGTTTTCCTGAAAAAAGTGTAATAACTCTTAAACGAGTGCCTGGATCATAAATATGAGGGCACTATTGCATTAAGTATGGCGGTTTTACCCTAGGAACAACTTAAGTTTAGTTGGTGTAGGCCTCTGATGAGAAAACCTGAAAGTGGAATAACCATAAATAAAATTATTTTATTTTTCAAATTCTTATAGCTCATGAACGGTGACTCAGATTAAAAATTGGAGACCACCGCTGAGCTCGTGATGGTATGATTTCCTTAGGAAGATCCTAACATTTGTTGGCGTGGGGCAATAGTGGAAGTTAGTTTTTGGACGTAAATAAAATAATTAAAAATTATTTTAATGTTAAATCCTTATAACTTCTAAATGGTAACTTGGATTGAAAATATGAGAGTACCATTGAGCTCATGGGGGTGTGTTTCCCTTAGGTGGAGCCTAATCTCAACCAGAACGGGTTGAGGATGAAAGTTAATTTTTGAACATTTTTTAAGGTACGTTTAGTAAACGTGTGAGTGGGTTTTTCTATCTTTTGAACCGGTGCTCAGATTTGAAATCTGAAGGAACCATTGAACTTGCAGCACTAGGATTTTCTTAGGCTAATCTTAAGTTTGACCGATAATGGTTAGATGGAATAGTTAATTTTCTGACTTTTTTATGGAAAATATTAAAATAACTTTTCCAACGTTATTTTATTTTTCAATCTATTTAGTGGCTACATTGTGGTGCAACTAGAAACTTTAATGAAGGTCTTTAAACGGTTCTCTTAATTAGGGCCATTAATGAGAGTCATTAATGACGCAACATCTTAGCATAATTAGAATGTTGTGACATGGTTATTTTTTTAATAATCTAATTTGTTGGAGAGCAGAGGAGGAATTGCTAGGAAATCTCTGATGAACCTCTGGAAATTTCCTCTCTAATGAAGAATAAAGAATGAAGCAACGGACTTTGGAGGATCGGATCTGGAGGTTGAAAAACTACAACGTGAATCACATCCTTCATCATCAGCGGATCCAAAAAATCCAGGTATGGGGTTTATGCATTCTCTGTGACTTATGCTCTTTCCCCGTTCTTTGTCCTAAAACAATGAACGCAGATCAGCCAACGAATAGGTTGATTTGTGGTTCGGATGTTCTTGTGGGAGGGTGTTTCACTTGGGGTTTTTCACGGGATTTATTAATAACATGTTGAAACTGAAATCCCTAAACTCTCCATGTTTTAAAACTTCTAACACAGAGGGCACGGGATGAACAAACAAGGCCTGAATCCCTCCGCAGTGTGCATTCTTCGTGGATAAATTTTGAAGTGATAGAAGGGAAAGTTTGAGGTCCTCACAGTGATAGAGGCACCCTACGGAACCCATAGGCACAAGCGGTTCAAGAAACGGACCACTGGAGAAACTCTGGTGGCCCGTCGAAGGTCTCGCCAGTGCGCTGGTGCTGGCAGCAGCCGATGCTGGCCACAGGTAGAGGGTGGTGGTGCGCTGCGGTAGCGGGAAGTCGAGGCGCCTGTCAACATCGTGTGGAGGAGGAGCCTGCTCGGGCTGCTCGAGTGTGCTGGCAGCATGCTTTGACCGCGTGCAAGAGTAAATGGTCGGTCGTGCTGGACGAATGGGTGGCGCTAGCTGGATGAATGGGCGGGTCCCGCTAGATGAATGGGCAGCGCCAGTTGGATGAATGAGTGCCGCCATCTGGCATCACTAGCTAGAGAACCGGACGCAACTGAGCTGCATTCGGGCTTGAGAACCGGCCCGCTCCGCGGACCGAGTTTCTGGAGGTGGGTTGCACCCCACCTAGCGAGCCAGGACAACTGCAGGTCGGGACAACCATGGGCCAGACCTGTGGTCTAGAAGTCTGGAAACATAGGGACAATGGGGTGGATAGGCTGAACCCATGCTGGACCCCCAGACCGGGTCAGGTTGGGTCGGATCGGACCCGGACCCGACCGGCCCCGTTTCACTGAAACGCCAATAACTATTAGATTGGGTGTCTGATTGATGCACCGTCTATGGAACAAGGACCCTTGCGACGAGGCGGCCCTTCTGAGTTACTCTACAATAGTTTTCATAGAAGTTTACATACAACCGGGTTGGATTAGACTCAAACCCAACCAGGTTCTTTTTACTAAATTTCCCATAACTTACAGACTGAGCGTCAGATCGATGTGTCGTCTATTGCGTTGGGACCCTTATGACGAGACGGTCCTTTAGCGTTACTCTATGTGGTACTTCGTGGTAGTTGAGTTGCGACTAATTTCTTGAGGAACGGTTCTCTCGGAATCAAGCATGTTAAGTGCAGGAATCCATTGGTTGACTATAACGTGAAGAAAGAATAGTGATCCTCTGAGTGGGTCAGCACCTAGTGATCCTCTATGGGTCATCACCTAAAGATCCTATATGGTTCATCACCTATAGATCCTCTGAGTAGGTCAGCACCTAGCGATCCTCTAAGTGGATCAGTACCTAGAGATCCTCTGTGAGTCAGCACCTAGCAATCCTCGGTGGGTCAGCACCTAGAAATCCTATGTGGGTCAGCACCTAGAGATCCTCTGTGGATCAGCACCTATTGATTCTCTATGGGTCATCACCTAGAAACCCTGTGTGGATCAGCAGTAGATCCTCTCAATAGAATAATATGATCTATCTTTACGACTAATCGTCTTTAATTCTGTGCTTCAGTTATACCTGGTGTGATCTGCCTCTTTTACTTTGTGCTATGTGGTTGAGATATTTCTTGGTGGTTTTACCTCTAGGGTATTTTTTTTATTGTGGTGTTTCCCTTCATGGATTACCAAGATACCTTCAGGGGTCTTGGGGTCCCTACTAAGTATTTTTATACTCACCCCTGCACGAGCTTCGCCTGCACGTGTTGTGTCTGGTGTAGACGATCAACGTTTCAACAGAGGTGCTCAGGGGGACAGGACTAACGGATGCTACAAATATGAACTTGGTGGCCTAGGACCAGGTGGGGCCTAGTAGGACCGGGCAGGTAGGACATACTACTTCATCTTCTAGTAGCTTCACTACTCTCATGATAAGGTGGGGTTTTCTGTAGATGGCCATTAGAGTTTCCTTTTGTATTTTACTATTTTCAGTTCCTTGTTGTGTTTGTATTCTAGTCCACTTACTTTCACTTGTACTTTCACTCAGTCTTGTTTTAGTGGTATACTTGTTTCCCCCTTTCGGTGTGTTGGGATGTGGTTGGACGTGTGTGTATACAGGTTTAAAGGCAATGTCTTTCCTTTTTGGGATATGTCTTTCTAGTGCTAGTCACTATCCCCTGGCCTATGGAAGGCGGGCTTAGAGTAGTCACGGCATGGGCCCTGGGGGATGGGTCGTGACAGAGTTGATAGAAAATTGATAGCATGGGAGGCATATTTCTGTAGAGCATGATAGTGAGTGTAGGATTTTTTTCAAATTCATCCAGGATCAATTATGTCCCAGTAAAGGAGATTTTTCATCTCTTAAGTTTCAATACGTTTACTTTTTATTTCTGTAAAGGAATGTTCATGAGGTAAATTTGTGAAGATACTTGATGGTTTATATCGGTGAGATGATTAAACCCTATTGCAAGACCAATTATTTGTTTTATCTGAGACTCATATCTACTTTTTTGAAGGATAAGGGTTTAGTGAATGAAGGTGAAGAGACAATTACAGCTTGTGATTGTTTCTATATCAACAAAGTTATCTGCAAAAGGATGAGGATTAATTGTAACCCATGGAAGAAAATGTGGGTTGAAGATAATGAAAAGTTATATGAAGATTTAAATCATATTGAGAATCCCTCGAGATTGAGGAATATGATAGACCCCGTGTAAGAGTTGGTGTCCTAGAACCAACTAGTTTTACTTTGATTACATGGATATTTAATGTATTATTACATATTGTTCATTTTTCTACATTATTATGATGTAATAATGTCCTAGAGTATTTGTTTCATTGATAAGGTCATGGAAGTTCCCCACTATGATGAGAACCTTGAAATACTATAACAATATTCTTAAATATAGTTCTGTGGTTGGATGACATACTATGATGGGACACATAGCATGCAGACCGTAAGGTGAGAGTACTTGTAAGCAGATGAGACTTCTTCTCATGAAGTTCGCACTTGGTAATCTCCAAGATAGGAGATTATGAGAACAGACCAGCTAGTAGGAATTCTGCATGTTTTAGTTTCATCAGATATTTCTATCTGTGAGCGTGTGTAATGATCCTTAGACTTTAATATTATCATTAATACATGTCACGACTCACGCACTTTGATTTACTGACAAAAACCATCACGCAGTCAGTTGGCGGGAAGTAGGGTATGTTGGGTGCGTTACGAGTGGCATGTTATTAATTGATAAGTAAAGGAAGGATTTGTCCCTTCCATTTATGAAAGTTGATATCTCGGCCCTTTGATTGAAATAGAACTGTCGTGCGAAATTCCATGGCCATGGTGTAATGATGAGTTTATTTCAGGTAATCAAAGAATGACGTATCAAGCATAAAAGTTGATGACACAATCTTGAAACCTTCTTGATGAGATATTGTGACAAAGGGATTATATTACACAGTGATAATTTGTATGTGGATGTCATTTTTGTGACTTTACATTCTTTCTCTGAGGTGCCTTGACCCATTTCTAGACAGTACTCTTGGACTTTAGGCAAACATGCCTAATGCCAACAAGAAATAATCCTAGAGGGTCGCACACTAAGTGTTTTTGGTGGTCTCGGTTAAATTATATTTAAATTTAATTAATGAAATAAATATTATTCTCAAGACTATGGAATAATTTTATTCAAGTTAAAATGATCGCATAAATTAAATAAAATATGTTTATTTATTTTATTGAACATTTAATAAATATTTATTTACTAGTTTTTAAATAAAATATTTATTTAATAGAACAAATTATTTATTTATTTATTCAGGTGTTCAATAAATGAAAGTGGAGTTTGAGCGTACCAAGGTCGGTCTGGTAGTAAAATAATTATTTGCAAGATAGTAAATAATTATTTAACTAGTTGGCACAAATTAAAATAACGCTGCTATTATTTTGTGACACAGAATTTTATTTATAATTCCATTTTGCGCAAGTTGGTGCACCATAAATAATGACGCGATATTATTATTAAATGCATGACTTTTCTCTAAGTTCATGAATGTATTTAATTGTTGTTATGAAATTAAATATTTTAACTAAAATTCCATGTATATAAATAGGCAAGTACGCTTATTGTGCCATACACCACACCACACGCCTGGTGAATTGAGAATTGTTGATCCAAACAATTTCTCTCTTGAATCCTCTTCTCTCCCTTCTCAATAATGAGAGGCATTCTTCAAGGATGAAGAACAAGTGATCAAGAATGATCGACATAATACACTCACTTCGCTACGCTAACACCTGGAGAACAAGTAGTTTCGATCAGAGGCCATCAGAGCATGTGTGGATCACCGCTAGAGGGATTCTAGTTTGGATCCTTACAAGCACAACGAGATAATATAGAAGGGTCATTCCAGATGATCAACATCATCAACGAAGAAAAATACCAAAGATCCAAGTATTATTTTTCTTTATAAAAATAATTAAATTAATTATAAACATGATGTGAAAGATCCTCTCTAAAGGTTTCGATCCTCTTTCTTCTTTATCTAAATCTTTGATTATATTCTGTGGAGACTAGCGTTCATCATCGTATTGATCCCAGAATAATTATTGATCATGGTAAAAATAAAAGTTGGGTGTCGTCCCAACCACGCTTTTGTTGCACCCGGAACCTTCACCCTGGTCTAGGACTAGGTGAAGTGGGTGTTTATTCTAATGAGGAGGATATGCCTAAGGAAGTTCAAAGATCTGAATCTCTAATAGATGACAGAAGTGATCCTAACATTTCTGACAGTCTATCAAAGATGACTTATGGTCCTACAATTCCACCTAGACCTCTACCTTTTAAGGAACCACTTTTACTTGATAATGATAGTGAAGAGACTAAAGAATCTAAGGATGATGAGTATGTCAGTAGATTAGGCAGTGAGGAAGAATATATTGATGAAGAATGAAATTATAGTGAAGAAGAATAAGATAAGGATAATGATGGATCTGAGAAAGATGTTGAGGAATCTGATGGAAGTGATAGAGAAGAAGGAAGTGATAGAGAAGCTGGAAGTGATAGAGAAGATGAAGGCATTGATGGTTCTAACAGAAAATCAGATCATCTTGGTGATGATCAAGGTCTTATGGTTAAACCTATTGACCTTACATTAGATCCTATTAAGCATGAAAGTCCTATTGATGCTCCTGTTCATGTTGAAGTTCATGTTGAAAGGTAAGTCTTAGTGAATCTGGTGAGATAATTAGTCTATTCTAGGAAAAGGACACCTGGTAAGGGGGAGAGACCTACTAAGAGAGATAAGGTTGATGTACTGGCTCCTTTAGATTACATTATTATACCTATGTGGATGAGAGATTCTGGATATGTGACTCTAGGTTTGGACTACCCTGATTCAGAGGATAGGTCAGCTGCTCCTACTCCTATGATTGCTCTAGAATTTTTTGTGTAAGTCACTAAAGCTGATATTAATACCTTTAAAGAAGAACTATTAGTTGTAGTCTAATCTATTCCTCCTAGTCAGACTTCTACTGATCCAAGAATTGGTGAAAGAAATGCTTATTTGATTACTGAGAGAGTTGTATCTCAGGTTGGGCCAAGGTTGATTTCTCTTGTGGAAGCTATTTTTTCAAACAATCAGAAGATGAGTAATGAGTTAACTGCAATGGTTTTGGACATAAACTCTCTCACTATTGATTATAGGAAATCCCTAGATAAAATGGTGAAAAATTTTGAGGATGAAACTTCTAGGAGTGCTCCTGATCATACTTAAACTCCTAATTTTGATATAGACCAGTTAAGATTAGATATCATAGATATAGTGCGAGGTGACTCCATCTCACTTGCTCCTATTGTTCAATCTCCAGATATTGAGATGGTTAGAAATGTGATTATATAGTAACTTTAGACTGTGATGGGTGGCACTGATCAGGAGAGCCTTAGTACGATCAACAAGAACTGTGACCATGTGCATGACATGGTGAGATTCTACTCAAAAGAATCCACTAATGCTCAAGAATAAATAATCAAGAATATAGATTTCTATTTTAAGAGTCTTTACACCAAAAATCATCTAACCAATCATTTCAAGTACTTGGTGGAAAATTTGAGGTTTCCTCTAGTGACTCAGTCCTTCAAGGATAAAGTTAAGAAGTTGAAGGATTTTACTCCTACCCTTGAAAATTTTATGAAGAATAAATAGGAATTTGGTAAGGAAATGACATATGGTGGTGAGGTCATCAGTGACTTCATCAATATGCTCAAACCATACCTGCATCATCACAGCATAGCCATCGTTACTCCAGTAGTTGCTCCTCTCATACTAGCCCTACCTGCTTCTACCTATTCTTCTTATATCCTTTTCTCACCTTTAACCATGACCCCTACTCAAGAGATCAGCCATATTAGACTTTCCATCCAACAGGGACTCGCAGGTCCTGCTTCCTCTTCTAGACTGAGCCATGCTCCTTCTATTTTCATAGGAGTTCCTCTTCCGCACCTCGGTATCCACTCCATGCCTTCCACCACTCCTACTGTTGAACCTTATGCTCCTCCCTCCTATGCTTCTAATAAAGTTAAGAAAGTGATAGACTCTGTTGGGCCCAATAAGTAGTTGGATCACTTTTTGTTAGGGATTTTCTGTACTCTTTTTGTTGTATTGCTTTTTTTATCCCTTGTACTGGTTCATTAATGGAATACCTTCTGTGATTTCATCTTATTGTTAGTTCCTTATCTGTTATTTATTTTTCATTCAGTGTTTCCTTTTTTATAATCCCAAAATGGGGATAAATAATATGTAATATATCTCAGGGGGTGCTTAAGATTAATCTTGATATTAAAAGGTAACATATAATTGACAAAGTCCATTTAACAAGTAATTTTTACTTGTGTTTCTTTTAAAATTTCATCTCAATAATTTGTGTAATATGTTAATCAGATTTTTGCTCTAATCATCATAAATCAATTCAATTATTTTGGTATATAATGTCATGATTTTTAATCATCAAAAGGGGGATATTGTTGGCCTCCTTTAGTTTTAATGCTCACAAATCATGTTTAACTAGGTTAATTATGATTTACTAAGATACATTATGCTTAATCATGTTCAATTATAATTTTAATCTCTGGTGTTAGTGTCTACATCATAAGATAGAATTAAAAATTTTGGTTAAGTGTATGACACTGATAAGTATGAGCTACCGATACATGACTCACTAATACATGAGCTACTGACGATATAAGCTACTGATAAGTTGAGCCACCGACAGAAGTCTGAGCTACTAATGCTTGACCTACCAACGCTCAACCTACCGACAGAGTGACTGACCAACACTCATAATTTCTCTAAGTATGAGCTACCAGCAACTGAGCTATTGATCCATCACCTACTAACAACTGATCTACTGACGCATCATCTACCGATAGCTCGATTGACTGATGCAAGTTTGACCTACCAATAAAGTGATCCACTGATAGTTTGATCTACCGACAGAAATGATTTACTGGTATAATGAGCTACTAACATCATGACTCATTGATAGTATGACTCACTGATAGCATGATTCACCGATAGTCTAACCTACCGATAGACTGAGTCATTGATGATATTTCTCTTAAATTCAAAATTACCTCTAACAGTTGTATTTATGAAACTTAGTACTACTTATTATATTAATGAGCTTATCTGTCTTTTGTAGACAATATTTAATGATGTTAGAGACCAGTACGAGGTACCAGAGAACATGTTGTTTATCTGTATAAAAGAAATATCTGGATTGACAAGAAAGATAGTGAGAAAGAGGCGACCTAAAAAACATACTGAGTAGTTTGTGCACCTTAGAGAAAAACACAAGATCTGCCTACTATGAATATACAAAGATACTACTAAGAACAAAAAGACCACAAATCTCTATAGAAGAAAATTATAAGACAAGAACGCTTTGAGGAATCTTCTACCTCACTAGGAACAGAAGACAGAAGCAAAAATGACTCTCTGTTTTTTTGTATGTTTCTAGAAGACGACTCCATCTTCACTTCTCACTACTGGAAATATGACTTTTACCAACGGTTTTGGCCAAACCGTTGGTATAGTTCATTAATTTGGACCTATACCAACAGTTTGGCCAAAACCGTTGGTATAGGTCACTTATATAGACCTATACCAACGGTTTTGGACAAACCGTTGGTATAGGGGGGGACCTATAGGACCTATACCAACGGTTTTGGCCAAACCGTTGGTATAGGTCCATTATAGAGACCCTATACCAACGGTTTGGCCAAACCGTTGGTATAGGTCCCCCCTATACCAACGGTTTGTCCAAAACCGTTGGTATAGGTCCTTCAATTTTTAATCGAATCTTCTTACCGAGAACATTATATAAATCAAAATTTAAAATTATTATAACAATACATATATATATTTATGAAATTATGTTCACAAAATTCATGTTAGACTGTTGGTATAGACCTATTGTCACGTCTTCCTTGCCAACGGTCCTCCAAACCGTTGGTATAGGGTATTTTTCCAGTAGTGTCTACTATCCTGAAGGAGTCCAAAAGCTTCATATAATGTCATAAAGATCATTCTAAACACTTATTATGGTTTAGCTCTGTATGTGTACTTTATTTACATTTTGATCAGTGTGTGTCATTGTTTTGTTAACACACACTTCCTTGTGAGATAAACTGGAAGATGCTTAGATATCTTCACAAACCTTCACATTTACACTTCCACGGATAATAGTGGAAGAGGTCCCTGTGTGGACTATTTGTTTTTACACTCCCACGAAAATAATGGAAGAGGTCTAGTTGACCTGAATAGTTTTTATATTATTGTTACCCTGATCTAGGGTGTGGATCAAGTTTATTTAATATAAACTGCTTGGTGGTAGGTGATCACCAAGTAGAGAGGATTAGGTCTCATCTTGAGACCGAACCTCTTGTTTACTTCTGCTATGTGTTTTCAAGTTTTGTTTTCATTATCTTTGTAATTATTTCAGAAAACATAACTTTTCTTTGATAGTTAATATTAGATAGTGTTTATATTAGAATTTGATTTAGTATACTGTTTTCAAAAGTTAAAATAGTATTCCATATTGTTTTAACTGAGAACTAATCAATCTTTGAGAAATCATTCAAATGATCAAATCTTTTATAAATCTACTACTTTGGTTAATTGGCCTGTATTTGTTTTGAAATTGGGGGATTTTTTAAATAAGCATTTTAGACAGCAATTTTTATAGGAACTCAATTCACCCTCCTTTTGAGTGTCCTACTCCGACCAACACTTGACATCAATGAAAATAGATATAGATAAGAATATGTGAGCGATGAATTTCTATCACTCATTGCAAGAAGCATCGAGCAAAGTAAAGGAAAATTTGAGAGAAAGATATCATTGAATTGTTTCGATTGTTGAAAGGTCGGGTATATTTCTATAAGGTGTCCAAAAAATCTTGTTGGTGAAGTTGAATATGATTACTCATAAAATTAGCAAAGGAAATTTCCCCCTAATGAGACATAAAATCTGGAAGAAAGTTTCAAAAAAAACTTGGTTTTTAAAGAGGATAATGATGAAGAGGTTTTATTGAGGGAGGTGAAATGGATTTTAAGTTTGATTTTAAAGATGATATGATGGTGACGATTGAGAAAGAATAATGTGCTTAATGACCAAAGAAATAAGAATAGGAAAATATATGGATTATTGAAGGAGTATTCTGAGTATGTCAATCAACTCAAAGTTGAAATAACTCATTTAGAGAAGATTATAGAAGATAAAACTACTTCTCAAGAAATATCATGATTTTTTTTTTATTTCATGATAAAGATTGAGGAGAAATATATGGTAATTAATAACCTTAATGCTTGTATCAAGGAATGAGGAAATAGAATTGAATCAATTGAAGAGGAAGTATTTACCTTGAATAATACATTTAAATCTAAAATAAATACAAGCAGTTTAAATAAAAGGTTGTAGTTTAGAAAATTATTAGATTAAGTATTGAAGGGAATAGATCAAAAAAGTTAAAAGGGGTATCATGGAGGTTTTAAATGATAAAATACCCAATAACATGGGTAAAATTGGAGTTGGATTTGAAGTTGTATCATCCAAGAAAGAACCATAATATTTTAAAGATAAGGGGGAGAAAATGGTTGAAGATATCTATCAACCATTGAGGGTTATTCAAAGACTGAGACACTACTTGAAGGGAGAAAACATGTGGTGTGAAGGTGGAATGATTTTCCCCTAATGAAGTGGTAATTTTTTAGAAACTTAGGTCACACTATAACTTATTGTATCAAGGAGAAGAGTTATCTAAAAGATTATACACCTAGAATTCAATAAAATAGAATAAGAATATATCCTTCACCATAAAGAAAAAATCATTTTATGGGTATTTTTTTATTATTCTAACTTTGGTCATAAAGTTATTGAATTTAGGAAAAGGTATAATGGGAACAAACTCATTGGAAGCTCAAGGAGAATCGAGATGCAATAAGTGAACCTAATTCCATTGGGAAACAAATTCTTCCCATTTGAAGAAAAGGATTATTATTATACTACTCGTGCTGAAAATAATGAAGATAAATCCTCTTATGTATCAACTCAATCTAATGTGTCATGAAAGGAAAAGAATGGGAAAGAGAAGTCTATTCTATGTGATATTTCTCTTAAAGCAATGCGGAACAATAATGCATAGATTCTTGATAATGGGTGATCATCCCACTTAATCGAGAATATGAACTTTTTGAAAAATGTGAATGGTTGTATTGATGGGATCATTCACTTTGTCAATGATGGAGCTTTGAAGATTAAAGTAAGTGGAAAAAAATAATTTCAGGGGTTGAGCTGAAAAACATGTAAGTGATTTATGTGGATTGGCTTCAACATAATCTATTGAGAATAAGTCAATTATGTGACTCGAGAATTGAAGTTACATTCAATCAGAAGGGATGCATAATCAAAGGAAAATCTGTAAATTCTTTGATGAAAGGATGGAGAACAAATGGAAATCTATACGAAGTGGAAAATGAGGGAAACACTCATCTTCTCATGGTGAAAAAGGAGAATAGTGTGTGTCATCGAAGGCTTGTACACATTCACCAAAAAAGAATGAAAAATATCTCAAATCTAAAGGTTGTGATTGATATGAAAAAATTTAAGTGAGATAGAGAAAATAAATGTTATGATTTCATGTTTGGAAAAATAGTGAGAAATCTCTATAGGCAAAAGAAGAAGAGAGCCTGAGATTTAATTAACTTGGTTTATAATGATGTGTGTGGTCCAATTAAATATAGTGAGATAGGTTTCATTGTGTTTATATAATCTAAAAAAGGAATGGATGTAATGTATCAAGAGGTTTTGGAGGCAAGATGAAAATAAAACTAAAAGGTAAATCAAGATTTTTTATCAGAAAATGATATGGAATATAATTCGATTGAAGTGAAAAAAATATCTTGAGAAACATGTTATCAAACATAAAGTTTCATCAATGAGAATGCCACAATGAAATGGTGTTATTGAGAGGTGAAATAGTATGGTGAATGACTTGGTGAAAAAACTACTCATTGAGAGTGGTATTTTATGTTAATATTAGAAAGGGGTTGTGCAAGTGGTGGTTTACACTCAAAACAAGGCTTTATTAAGTCTTAAAGAGAATAAAAATCTATATAAAATGTGGCATAGAAGGAAAGTGATGCTGAAGTAATTTATATGGATATGCGGCTAATGAAGGAGTGTTTCTAGGATACTCAACCAAGAGTAAATCCTATAAAAATTTCAGAAAGAGGATTAACAAGACTGTGGAAAACAATTATGTCAAGGTGGTTGAAGAGAAAATTGGAAACAAATATGGAAGTTCAAATTTGGATGAATTCTATAGAGAAGGGGATGGAGGTGATACAGGTTCTGGAGGACATCAACTCTTAATAAATGAGGAGGATTTTAAGGCTGAATTAGAAGAGAAAACTAATGCAGAAGAGAGTTAACCATTGACTCAAAGAAGGAATAGAATAACTGAAATCAATGAAACTGATATTATTAGAGATAAAATTGCCCCAACTCAAACCCAAAGGATAAGGAATATTAAGCACGTTGATCTATTGTCATAGGTTGAACCAACTTTATTTGAATGAGTGGTAAAGGGTGAATCATAGATTAAAACCATGAACAATGTGTTGGATCAAATATAGAAGAATCAAACATGGGAACTTATAGAAAGACTGGATAGTCACAACATCATGGGGGAAAATGGGTGTTCAAAAATAAGTATGATGATCATGCACTATTGGAAATACATATATATGTATGTATGTATGTATGTATGTATGTATGTATGTATGTATGTATGTATGTATGTATGTATGTATGTATGTATATATATGTTTCTATAAATTATTTATTGTTGTTGTTGTTATTATGGAAAAAAAATGGGCCAATCTATACACACGGTTTGGTCAAACCGTGTGTATAGGTGACCTATACTAATAGTTTACCCAAACTGTTGGTATAAGTGCCCAGAACAATTTCTTATACCCACAATTTGGTCAACCCATGGGTATAGGTTCTTCCCATGAATTTTTTTTCCCCATAAAACTTTTTGCCACGGTTTACAAAAACCATGGGTATAGGGGTGACATATACCCATGGTTTTTGGAGAACTGTGGGTATAGGTTCTTCCTGTGAATTTTTTTTCTCCCCGCAAAACCTATACCCACAGTTCTCCAAGAAATGTGGGTATAGGGGTGACCTATACCCATGGTTTTTGGAGAACCATGGGTATAGGTCCTTCCTGTGAAATCTGTTTTCCCATGGCTATAGGGGTGACCTATAGCCACATTTTTTTCCAAAACTGTGGGTATAGCCCTGTTTTCCAGTAGTGATGGAAATGTGATATGAAATAAAGATAGGTTGGTATACAAAGGCTATGCTTAAATTGAAGGCATGGATATGGAAGAAACATTTGCACCAATGGCTAAACTTGAGTTAATAAGAAAGTTTGCATTGAACAAGTGGTGGGTTTCAAATTGACAATTATGAAGCAAAGGTGTGTCGATTGAAGAATGATTTATATGTGGCTTAATGCAAGAACCATGGGCTTGTTATGCTTGTTTAGGCTCTTATTTAAGGAATCATAAATTCAAGATATGTGGTGTTTATCACAACATCTACATGAAATCATTGAGAGAAGAGTGGTTTACAGTACCCATCTATGTTGATGATGTCATCTTTGGTGAAAGTAGGTTGGGATCGATGGAAGAGTATCCTAAATTAATGCAATCTGAGTTTGAGATGTTGATGATAGGTGAGCTTACTTTCTGGGGTTGTAAGTTAATTAGAGTACACAATAGAGCTATTGAAGAAGTTTAATATGCATGATTACAAGCCAATTTCAACTCCAATTTCGGATAGAACTAAGCTTGGGAAGAATGAGAATGAAAAGGTTGTATATCAAACTTTATATCAAAGAATGATTGGAATCTTGTTGTAGTTGAAAATAACAAAATCTTGAGATATGTTCAAGGTATTATTGTTGAATCTTGATGTCCAATAATCTCCATTGGCTTAAAGAGGTTTGGAAATTCTCCTCTCCCCATATGAATTTGCTGGGGTTAGAAATTGGTGGAATTGGAAAAATTGTTAACAAAGTCATTCAACAAGATCCAAGAGGAATCGTAGCTTGACGGGGTTGACAAGTGGAATTGGAGCGTTATGAGTGGTTGATTAGAGTTGAAGATGATGGTAAGCACTGTAGTATAGAATTCTCTCTTGAATTTTTTTTCTATACCGAGCATTACTTGCATAACCAAAAGTGATAGTTGAGTTTTTCTACTGCTAATTAGTTTTCCTAAAGTATCTAAAAAGGGGAATATTGGAACCTAAGCTAGTAAAAAGGAGAGAACACTGCTTTTGTGAACAAAATTTTTGGAGGCCATAGGATACAAAACAATGGCTCGGTTAGTGTCTTGGTTTAGTGAAAAACAAGGAACTAGTCATGGAACATGGAGGAATAGATAGTCACGCTTCTCCTGGGAAGTTTGAAACATGGGGAGCTGGATATCACCACATCATTGTGGTGACCATTTCAAGATAATTAGCATATTGGATTGTTAGTGGAAAATGGACTGTGTGAAGATTGCACAAGATTTTTTTAAGACCATTTATATAAAAATGAGAAATAAGTTGTTTCGGAAGTTACGGTGTTGGGCGCGGGGAGGTGGATATCACCACATCATACTTTTGACCTTTTCGAGATAAGATTTTGTGGTGAATACTTAACCATGCTGAATGAGATATAAATTGATTTGAATTCTTAGAGAAATATGGCATGGTGTTTCTATCAACTTCTTGATATTCATTGTGAGCAACATGTGCGTCCACTTGGTTTGGTAGTGAGTCGATCTTAAACCTTGTAATCAGGACAGTGTGTTATTGGTTTTTGTGTTATTAGTTTTTTGTATAATGACATAATGCAAGAGATCTCTTCTGCCTTCACTGCATTGAAACATCACAATTACATCATGTGCACCGTATATACCGACCAACCCTTTACTACAGACATTCAAAACATGTTGGTTAGGGACAAAGTTGCAGCTCCTCTCCCAGGCAAACATGTTGGTCGGTTTTTATAACTCAATGTCCCCTCATGGTAGTGGCTTCTTCTTTCCTTGACCAGAACAGCTGCACATTTGCAGGTAAAAAACAGAAGCACCAGCCCCAGAGAGAACACCAGTACAGACTCGATAACGATCGCCGATCCCAGGCCTGTATTGAAAAACCAACCCGAGGAAAAAATGATAATATGGAATGAAGAAGGTTTTTGTGAGACTTGAGTGAATTGATTATGGTACCATGAGCAACCCGAGAGCTAATTGGAGCTCTTCTGGTCAGCTTTACAGTTGCCATCACAAACAGGGGCATCGATACATTCTCAGGGGTACCATTATAGCGCCCGTAGGATCCCATATCGTTTAATGCAATTTTCAGAACCGCACCGTGTTCTCCGCCATCATAAAAAAGTTCTTGCATGATGTCATTACATTTCTTGATTGGTCCTCGGAGCCGCACACCTTTAGCTCTCACCATCGAACGTTTTGAGATGGTGACAAATGTCTGAAGAGGCCGCCATTGATAGGTGTTCTCCAGCTTCAGTTCGGTGTAATTGATGAGCTCTGCCGGTAAGTTGGTCATCAGAACTCCAGAATCAACTTCCACCGAGAACATGACCATAAAACCAGACTCCCCATCTGCATGTAACCGTCGATAAAAATGCCAGTACTCAACTGGTATGTTGATGAAAACATACATTACTACACGAACCAGGGAAGTGGAGAAGATCTGGATCTCCAACAGAAAACTCAAACTTGTCTCTTTCCGGATCAAAAATCCGTGTCACGTCACCGTTGCTCTTATTCAAGATGATATATTCAGGGACGCGGACAAAAGGAGGATCGTTGACTGGTTCCACAAACACTGAAACATTCATGTCGGTCATTCCATTTCGGTTAATGGTTGAGACCCGTATGATATCATTCCCATAGAAGTCCTGGTTTCTGAAACAGATCGAGAACATCAAGAATCCAAATAGATTCTAGCAGAGAAATTTTCAAAATAGCCCATTGTAATTTAGTGATTTCAGAAGCTTTTCATTAATATGCGCAAATGAAAACAGTCAGGTCAGTACATGGGGAATTCTTATCATATACAACTCAAAAAGAACTCTGGTGCAAATCTAAGCTTTTGGTTATGAAAAACACTTAATTTTCATTTTCTAAAATTGCATTAAAAATGTGTTCGAAAATACAACCTCCAGCACATTTTGTAATGAAAGAAATTTGGTGTTTTCATGGTCCAAAAATATAAGAAAAAGTAGCGCATGGATTTCATTTTGCCACAAATGACCTTCATTAATTATAAGAGGTGATATGATATAAATGTTGAATCAAGGGTACTTTTGAAAATACATCACCCAATGTGTCCAACCCACTTTTAACCGATTTCATTAATTACGGGAAGACAAATAATTTTTCCTTACATTTTGGGCAAGCATGCGATTTTTTTTATTGCGTTTTCATTTTCCAGAAAACATAAAATGTTTTTCATAACCAAACAAAGCCTAAGAATTTCTATTTACAAGCTAAGATGAAAGTTTTCCATTTAAAATAAATCCATATCTACAAAATCTATTTCATTATACAAATGAAGTACATAAACATAATTAACAAATACTGCTGCAAAAAAAAATTAACAATTTGCCTAATGGCAGAAATCGGAATTAGGAACAAGTACCCAAAATATTGGATCGATTGAACTGCGAAATTTTGAAATTCAACTGGGCCCTCCAAGATCAAATCTTTAACGTCAGTCACCCCTTTCATCGCAACGGGTGCATTACCCATCGGCTGCCAAAATTGCATTAGCATGGGGGAGAGAAGCATAGTGCCAGATTGGGCACTGAATATAACAGAAATGTTCTCTGCCAAATCGGAGTATGCGATCTCAAAACCAGTGAACCCCCTACAAAGAGAGCAACTCTCAATAAAGTTTTCAACAGCAAAAACTGATGTGCAAATAGAGATGATGGTTTTGGGGGTATTTAGCTTGGTTTCATATATTCAAGGACAAACAGTGCCTTACCCATGTCGTGGACTTATCATGTCTTCGGTTGCCACCAGTTGACTTGAGAATGGTGTAAATTGTGGAGGAGTGATGAGAACGGATATATTCACAGAACCACTTGCAAAGTTCCCATTAACATCAGTTGTTGTGTATGAAAAATAATCATTCCCAAAAAAAAATTTATAAGGTGTATATCTAAAGAGCTGACCAGGTTGTATGAGTGAACCTCGATATGGCTGGCAGAATGAAGGAGTTAATGAGTTTCTTATGAAAATGGCAGCAAGTAAATCAGATTTCCACACTTACCTTGGAATATTCGATTATCCTTGCATTCCCACTAGCACAATAGTCATTCACTAAAACATCAAAAGAAATTGATTCATCTTCCCAAACAGATATTAAATCATCATAGGCTCTGGGAAAATATTCACCTGAAAGAATTCCGTTATGTCAATATTTCATGCGTGAATGATAAAAATAAAACAGTGAGTGTTGCATGTCAAAGTACAAAATTTCTCATCATAACAAAATTATTCGACACTAGAAAATTGAAGAAATGATCCCAGCTGCTTCAATGTACATGTCTAACATTCCGTAAAAAGGTGAACTTGGCAACCCAATTCCTAACCCCTGCTAACCTAACAATTTTCACCACATACTAAAATTCAATCTTAAAATTTAAAAGCAACACTTGACTGAAAATTGACTTAAGTAGACCAAACTTAAAATCGAAAGGCTACACTTTGCCAATAGTCACTGTCAGGGTAGTCGAAGGCAAAAGACAGCTTTACGGCGCCAAGCCCATAAAGAACCAAAGGCGAGACACGCTACATAGGTGCAAGCCCAAGTGAAGAAAATTATCACACCAGGGTGAAATATATGCGAACATACAAAATGTATGTAATTCGATATATAAAAATTCAAAGTTAGAAGGACGTATAATAATAAAATTCAACCATAAAAGTTAAACCACAGCCAAAATATCAAATGAAGATGAGCACTCATGATCCAAAAATTCACCTGATAAATAAATAAAAAACTAGAAGTATATAATTTTAGTGATCTGATCCTGAACTATCAAATTCAAATTTATAATTATCAACATTTTCATTTTTTCCATCATTAAATTCATATTCTTCAACATCTTCTTCCATTTAATTTAAATCATCTTCAACAACTTCCATATCAAGTAAAGGGAGGTTTAAGAAAAGCAAACGAACAAACTACAAGCCAAATATGAAAACATCAACTTATCACAGTCTACAATTTCCCAGTTTAATTTAAATTTCCACTCACATTACCAAATACAAGCTCATTTCAACATCTTCCAACACATTGCTCTTCTAGCTTGTTTGACAAAACTCTAAACAACTAATCTATCTTTTATACTTATATCCTAATACTAAATAACCACTTGAGTTGGAAATTTTTGTTTTGTTTGTTTATAAACAGCTTCAACCAGGCATCCGAAGGAGTCACTCCTAGTTGCCAAAAAAGCGCAAAATGTGACAAAGGCACGGACCTCCATAAACCAGAGGGGTGTTGGGCCCAATAGAGGCAAATGCCTTTAACAACATTGGTCAGTATCTCCTTGCTTCAAAGTAATTCATTTGCATTGCCCAATTCTAGAGTTAGTCTTAGAAGTTGTTTTCCAATGAAGCAAAGCTCCTTTTGTTTATCGAAAAAAAAATATGTTTTCATTTTTGAAAAATTTATAACAAATTGTGTTAGAAATTTTTTTGGATACTGTGAAAAAATCATGTACATGATTTATCTTTTATTACATTTTCATTTTCCAAAAACAAGAAAAAAAAACGTTTTCTTAAAATTTCGCATTTCCATTTTCATTTCCTAAGAAATGTTTTCCATTTACATAATCTAACACATTTTCTAATGCATTATTGGAAAATTAAAACAGACTTCATTTTCCATAACTAAACAAAGCCTAAACATCACAATCCTTTCATGTTGTATCCAAGATATCAATCAAACAGGGATCATCGCAAAAGGTTCCAATACTGAAAAAATAAATAATAACTCACGGTTGTATGAATTGACCTCCACGGGGCACGGTGAGAGATGTTTTCCATCAAACGAAGCACAAATCTTATATTTACCAATTTCCTCGACCACATACTGAGCAGTGTAGGACCCGTCATTATTATCCACAAACTTCCAGCCTGAGGAAACGGAGCTGTTACTTGATGCAATCTCCAGTTTTAATCTCGATGAATGTGACAGGACGGGATTATTGAAGGAGTCGACAAGTGACATGACAATTTCATTTTTAATTGACTTTGCAACCTTGGGAGAAAATCTCACAAACCCTGAGAGTGATGTGTTGACCTCTCCTGCAGAAAGTTGAGTACCTCTTACACCAAAGCGTAGTGAAAAAAGGTACAAAAATTATGCAAAACCAATGAGACATGATGGCAGCCAAATTTATGAAGTGTGTAAGAGAGGCCAGTGGTAGCTTAAAATTATACTAGCCCATAAAACCTTGAATTCTGAATGGGGTAAAAGAAGTTAAGGGTGTCAATGATATAATGGGTATTAAATAAGTTTATTTAGTGATGAATATAAAGCAAATATATGGCAATTTCACAAGTGTTTTACATCATTGTTGATAGGGTGTGGAACAAGAGAGAGAGAAAACATAAAGTTTATATAGAAAAACAGCCACTTCGTACAAGAATTACAGAAGAAGGTAAGAAGAAGAAAAAGAAGATAAGAGAAGAAGATATTCCTCCGAGACGTTGCTCTGAGGCCCAAGGCAGCAGCCCGTAATTCTGCACAGCTGAATCCTACAAAACCAAATCCAAAACGTCCCCCCACACGGTCCACTGCTCCCCTTATTTATAGGCTACTAGAACCTTCTAGACAAACCCCACTAACCACTAACAACATCCTAACAACTCTAACTACTTCTGACACCTCCAACTACTAATAGCAGATTACAAGACTACCCCTGGTTATTAAACCACCTAACTGCTTCAATATACAGCAGCTTGCCCACCCCCCACCCCCCACCCCCCCCATCCCCTTGCCCATCGTGCAGCCCAGCTCCCAGCACACTGGAGCCCTATGTAAAGACCCGTAAAATTCAAGGAAATTTTTTTCCTTAATTTTCTTTGGAATTTTACAAGAACGCAGTTTCTAACGGCACCTGATTCCGAGGCCCGGTGTGCCCGGAATCTTTTTCCGAAGTTTGGCTCGGGTACGTTCAATGAACGAACGAGCGGGTTTTTCTAACTTTTGAACCGGTGCTCGGAATCGAATTCCGAGGGCACCGATGGAATCGCAGCGCCGGTATTTGCTTAGAAACGCATTTTCCGGAGTTGCGTTTGTTCGGGTGCGGTTTTTAATTTTTTGGGGTTAAGTTAAGAAATAAAATAAAAGTGGTGCGACACTTTATTTTATTTCACTTAAAGCCACTTAAACTAAGTTAGGCGGATAAGGTGGGACCCACGATATCCTACCCACTTGGTAGGATATTTGTGAGGTGGGGTCCGCACGAATCTCACCGTTTCTTCCCTCCTAAGTAACGCACCCGCAAAACCCCTCTTTAATGAAAGTCAACCGTGCGTTTTCTGGTTAAGAAACGCCCCATTAAATTGGGTAGTTAAATTGTTACAATTAATTCTTCGAATTAATTGTTCGTTTCTTATCTTTGAATTTCAAATCGTTGGCATGGGAATAAAATAAGACCAACACTTTTTGTTGAGGGGTGGCTTGTTGAGAGGATTTGGAGAAACTCTAAAGCTTGAAGTTCTTCATCTTTCTTCGCGAAGAACGCGAAGAACGCGAAGAACGCCGACCTTCGACGAAGGGCGACGAAGGGCGACGAAGAACGCCGAACCCTCGGAGATCGACGACGCGACGCCGTGTACCGCGACGCCGACGATCCTCCTTCCGCGACGTTTCTTCCGCGACGTTCCTTCCCCGCGACAATTTTCGATCAACAACCAATTGAGGTAGGGGATTGCGGTTCTTTTAATTCTTTGTGAATTATATTCTCGACATGGTTTCTTTTGGTGCATCTTAAATCTGTGTGATTTTAATCCTCGGAGTTTGTCTACGCAACGCCGTGTACCGCGACGACAGTGACACCCCTTCCGCGACGCGACGATCCTCTTCTTCCGCGACGGTTAATTCCGCGACGAACTCACGTTCGACGACAACATTGAGGTAGGGGTTTTTGTTCATTTTAATCTATGTGATTATATCCGCGGTTTGTTTAAATATTTGTCGGAAGACTTTATAACCGCTAACACGGTGGGTGCGGACCAACGAACAAGTCCGAACCCACCGTCTCTTCGTTCTTGGTGAGCGGATTGGGGGGCGACGACAAAGCAGGCCGCACGGGCGATGTGAGGTCCTCGCAGTGAAAGACGGGCCCCGGGAGGGCCATTGGCGAAGACGGCACGCATTTCCGACCACCGGAACTCGTCCGGTGGTCCGCGGAGCAGCCCGCCGGCGCGCCTCGCTGGCACGGCGGCAGGTGGCTGCGGTGCCCGACGCGCCGCCGGGAGGAGCCGTCGCGGCGGCAGGGCGCAGTCCCACGACCGCGCGGGACCGGAGGGGGACGGGACGCGGCAGCCGGCCGCGTCCGCTGGCAAGGGCGGCCCCACGCGGGGCCGCGGCTCCTTCACGCGGGGGCAGCGCCCCCCCCCCCCCCCCCCCCCCCCGCTTCGCTCGGCCGTAACGGCCGAGCCGATCCGCTGGCCACCCGGCCAGTGCCAGCCGGGTCGCGCCCAGGCCGGGCCGCGCCGGTCGGGCCGGGTCGCGCCATCCGGGTCGGACCCGGGTCGGGCCGACCCAGGGGGGTTGGGCCGGGTCGGTCCGGGCCCAGACCCCCCGTTTTCGGACATCTTTCGGTCTTTTGCCCATAACTTGAGCTACTGGCCTCCAACGACCAATAGAGGTTTCGCTCACCATGTGATACCCCCTATCTAAAGCAAAACCCCTTTGGATTGCACATTACTAAGTACAGGCCTAGATGAAATCAATAATTCACATTTGGACATAGAGGGGCCATCAAGGACTAATCTATCTGATCATTAAGATGATCCTCATTCTAGTATACCTCTTCTATAGGAGGGGTCCTCAAAGAGGACGGTTAACGTTGGCAATAATGTATCAATTGCAATTGGAGGAAACCATAAATGCTTATATTTAAAATTACCATTCTAGAAGAAGTTTCTATATTGGGTAGATAGCATGCCTTTATTATAGTTTCATAGTGAGAAATCTACTATATGACAAACTCCTACAATGGAATCACATGAACCTATTATATCCAACAATATGTTTATAACTCTAGGTGTTAAACTACAGAGTGATGAGGTTGAGGATCAACCGTCCCTAGAGCTTGAAAAGGGAAACATTAGGGTGGATAAAAACATGTATGAAATCACAATAGAGGAACACCCCCATGATGGAAAAAATAAAGGCATAATGAAAATGGAAAAAATGTTATGCTAAGATGGTAAAAAATGAGGGCCTTGTGACTAGGGTCATGGAATTAAAACAATGAATCTTTTCTATTTAAATTTCCTTAGGTTAGGGAACCCCATAACATCAAAAACCCTTAGGAATTTCATTCTTTCCAATAAACGAATTCTTATTGGGATTTTAGATGCCAAGATACTTTTAAAAAAATAGACAGATTTCAAGTGGTCCTCTATAGGATAACACTTAGTCACTCAAGATTCTGACAATAATGGCATGGATCGATATTGGATTCTCAGTCATGAAAGTATCCAAATTTTCAAATGTAACCATAAAAACAAATATCTTATTATCATTTTCATTATCTCTATGAATACCACTCAGGCCTCCTTTGTGTGTGCCTTGAAATACTACACTGGGAGAAGAGATATTTGGAAAGCGATTGAGAAGATTTCTAGGAACATTGTACCCAAGTGGGTGGTGATGGGTGAAGCCAATAAAATTCTTGCACATGAGGAAAATATCGGCTCCAACTTCAACCGATTAAGTGAGGGAATTCTCATACTAAATCGATCAATGATACTTGATTGATGTTCCAATTGCTGGTGCAGATTTCACTTGGAGGAGGTTCAAATGGATTATACAGCAAAATATAAAACATGATAGATGATTTGTAAAAAAATTGTGATGTGATCCTTGGATCGAGACGGTCGTTTCGACATATTACACTCAAGGTTTCGGAATAGTTTGGGTTCGGCCGGGTTGGTTCGTACACGAACCCAACCGGGCCCTCGAAGCGGAAACGCTCATAACTTGAACTCCGGACGTCTGATTGACGTGCCGTCGACTTTGATGGTTTCCTCTTAGTGAGACGGATCTTTTGGCTTACTCCGCTCGAGGTTTGGACGTAGTTGGAGTACGGTCGGGTTGGTTTTGACTTAAAAACCAACCGGGCCCTTGGGACGAAAAAGTCAATAACTCTCAGACCGGGCGTCCAATTGACGCGCCGTCTGCAACGTTGAGTTCCTGTTGACGATACAGAACTTTTGGATACATCAACTATGGACTATGTGTCAGTTGATGTATCAGCCTCTCGGCTCGTGGAGCGGACCCTCCTGAACGAGCTTGCTGTGCGCGGGAACCCTAGAGCTGGCTGCGACTGCGACGACGACGACGACTGTGCAGAGATCCTCAGTGGATTCGACGGCGACGACTACAGCAATCAGCGATCCTACGTGGATCAGTGCTACAGATCCTGTGTGGGTCCGATCCTGTGTGGGTCAGCGCTCAGCGGTCCTATGTGGGTCAGCGCCTACAGATCCTGTGTGGGTCCGATCCTGTGTGGGTCATTGCGGGGGTTAGTTACCTATCGATCCTGTGTGGGTCAAATCCTGTGTGGGTCATTGCGGGGGTTAGTACCTATCGATCCTTTGTGGGGTCGACGGCTTAAATGAATCAGTGGATATATCTGATCATCTTATCGTCATACGAAGAAGTATACCTGTGTGAGTTGAATCCTGTTTTGCTTTCCTTTGTGGATTGTGTTGTGCTATCCTGTGTGGATTACGTTTTGCTTTCCTGTGTGGACTAGGTTGTACTTGGGCTCGGATGTTGGAGCGTACTGGATTTGATGACTTAGGTATATGTATGGGCATATACCTAAGCAGTGTCGAATGTTACTTCGTGATTGTATCATTCCTTTGTGGATTATCCTTTGTGGATTCTGGGAGACCTTCGGGGGTCTCGGGGTCCCTACTGAGTAGCTTATACTCACCCTTGCACGGGCTATGCCCGCACTACGTTGTGTTGGTTGCAGACGACGGACAGCGCTGATCGTGGTTGAGGCTTGCGGAGCAGGACGGTACCTGGAGGTGGACCATTGGGCGAGACGTACTCGGAGCGGACGGCTGGACCCGAGGAGCTGTGGAGGTTATCTGTTCTCACCCTTCAGGTGGGACTTCCAGTGGACGGCTCGACGCTGCGGCTTTACTTTCAGTTGTTGTTTTCCCTTTCTAGTTGTACTTTACATTCAGTTTGGGTTTGTATTCTGGCCCACTTACTTTTCCGCACTTACTGTTGTACTCAGTTTTTACTGAGTGTTTACTTCTACTACTTGCTTGCTCTGTGGTGTTTGTTTACTTTACAAAGGCAATGTCTTCCCTTTTTACCGGGATTTGCGCCTTGGTGCTAGCCACCAGCACCTGGCCTATGGAAGGCGGGCTTGGGGTAGTCACGGCACGGGCCCCGAGGACGGGTCGTGACACCCTAAGCAGCCAGCCCCATGTTCTCATCAATTGTAGTATCCCAAAATTGATTAAACATCTACTACCAGTCAAGCTATCGATTGACTAAATGGGAGTTTTGACTGATCATGGCAAGGCATGCAATTATTCCAAGATGGTACATTGTACCAAGAATCCAAAGACAAAATTGATGGAAATTAACCTATGGGCACCACACTTGAGCCAATTGGAAAATGTTTTATGTTAAGATTTTCCAAAAAATACATTAAAAATGTGTGAGAAAATACTCAAGATAGACAATAGGGGGGAACAAGAAGGTATATGATTTACAAATTTTTTCATTTTCATTTTCATTTTCTAAGGACCATGTAAACAAGTTTTTTTTCCAAAAATCTATCATTTCCATTTCCATTTTTTTTAAATGTTTCCATTTGCATAATTCGGTACATTTTCTAATACATTTTATGAAAATGAAAACTGAAAATGTTTTCCAAAACCAAACACAGCCTAAACCTCCAACAAAAAATTAATCAAAAGCAAAATGATTCACACTTCATAAAAAATTTACTCTATTCCAATACAGGTGATCTGCAAAACAAGCAATAAAATATCAAATAAAACCGATTCTAATAATCAATAATACCTGCCCTCACTTCCTTCACAAATGAGCGGCCGGTGTGAAGGGGGATATTGCCGCAAAATACAAAAATTTCATAAATCCCGCTCTTGAATGGTGTATATATGACTTCAAAAGCACTGGTATGAACCTTGGGATTGCCAATAGGCTGAACTCAAAATAATGAATGGTCAGCATATGAGATACAAATGTTTGAGAATAACATACAAAACTCCATCTTACAGTGTTGTGCGGCCCTACATCTATATCATTGACAGTTCTGTATCTCAGTTCACCAAGCGCTTCACTCCCTTCATCAAAACGTGAAACCACAACTGAAAATTTGAAACAAAATTCAATTAAATTGTCTCCGAAGATACATACCATTGACCGGGTGCATTGGATGTATACTGGGTGATACAAAGAGTGAATCGTTTTTTCGAACAATCTGTACTCGAAGCTTTTCGAGCTCAACGGGGGAGGGGTATTGATAAATGTCTTCCAGATAAACTGAAAACCTCGTCTCCACCCCGGCAACAGAACTACTGAGGCCAGATCCATTGACAACACTACTAGAACCATCACAATAACCTAGTCAACTCAAAAAATATAAAAACACAAAAAGGATTATCCAATGTTCCAAAAAAGATTCAAACATACAAAGTCTTCATGAGCTTTTGTACACACCTACAAATACAGTGTATTCAAGAGGCATATTAGAGATGCTCGTATTATGCATCATATCAGATATTGTGAGCATGAAGCTTCCTGCTTCTGACATACTGAAAGAAAATAACTGAATTCCAGGAACCATCTCGGTGAAGTACAGATCTGCCACCGGTATAGACAGATTCGTCCCCTTTTCAACAACTTCGGCATCAAATTCATGTAACCCCGGAACGAGGTTCCCATAATGATCGTGCTGGTGGAGGAAAATTTCCATCTTAGAAAATATCTGTAAATAGCTAGTTTCAAAATTCCTTTTGGCCAAGCAGTTGGAAACATCCAGCGGTCCTGTTACAGGTTGATAAAAATATAGTGGTTCAATCATGGTCATGGTACCACACATATACTCTGAAAACAAGAAAGGAAACAACTTGAAGCAAGAAACCGGAATCATAGGCGGCTAATAATCCCTATTCATCAACAACTAATGAAAGATTAAAAAAACTTACCCGGCCTCACAGTGAATAAGAGGGGAGAGTCGTTCAAGGTCTGGTTACCTCCTTCCATGCGCAGGGACAGGTTTCCAGTTGCAGTTACTATGAACTCAATGCTTACATAACCAGCATTATTCCAACCCAAGTAGGTGACGTTCAGCAAATTGGCAATAGACCCATCATCATAGAAGGCAGACACTTCAAATACAGATGGATTCGGTTCCTGACTGTTCGTAGAAATATTGTTCCCAAATGCATCTTTGGGGAGCAGTAGGATTGCGGCTTTTCCCCCTGCTACAAACTCGTTCACCAGACCCCTCCATGAAGCCAGACTCGCAGAAGGGTACATTTTACCTTTAATTAGAGACACTGTTAGAGAGGACTTCAAAGATGAATATTTTTGAAACACGAAGGTTAAGTAAACTTTCAATATCAGATCATCCTGAAACCCCTGGAAGGAGTGTAAAATCAGATACCTGGATGAACTGTGAAATGGAGGGATGAATCTAAAACTCTAAAACGTTTATCAACGATGATCAAACTAAATAAACCATTCATTATAGGAACGAATGTCATTCTCCAGTCACTAATATCCTTCAAGAAATGGGAAGAAACCCCAGATATGTATGAACTATTCCCAGTCCTACTGTTCACTGTTAGAGTGGGGTTGAAGGCTGTTCTGTTTCCTTCGTTGTCGAACTGTCCCAGCACTACGACCCTGACGGTTGCGATATCACCGGCATGAAATGCGCCCTTCTCATCTGACCAACTAAAAGCAAAAAGCGGGACTGGTACGCTCTCTGCAACAAGTGGAACGCCACACGTGAAGACCCACGAACAGTGGGCGAGAAGAAAATTATTTTGAGGAAACGAATAGAGGAAGAAGAGGACGACGGAATATAAAATCGACCTGTGCTGGTGAAATCAATTCGATTAGCGGTGAAGAGGGAGAGGACCAGGGCTGCTGCGGTGATGATGCGGGAGCAAATATGAATCGACATTGTTGGGAAGCGAGGAATGGCAGCGTGGACACAAAACCGGGATGGCTACTGAGGGGAAACCGAACGGAGTCGGCGAGAACGGTTATGCGCCCCCAATTGACGCAGTGAAATGGCTGCTGTGGTTCTGGCGCATAACCGTTCCCGCCGAAAGGGAACGGTTATACGCCCCACAACGAGCGAGCCAACCCTCCGCCGACCAAGGAAGAAAATCGCCTCGCGAAGGAACTGAAAGTTCCGACCTCGGGGGGGTTCGGTTTAGGTTATTAATCCGTTTATTTAACTGTATTAATGTTTGTGTGTTGAAAATAAATAAGTGGAAGTAATCAAATTAACTAAATGAGTTTTAATTCTTTGTAATAAAGAATTAAAGAGTGTAATTAAAATGGAAATTTTAAGAAAGCACGCTGCCTCTTGGATGTGACCATTTGATATTGTTTGTGAATGTTGTGTGTTAGGAGAAGGACGAATAGTTGGCATAGCTCTATAAGTAGTTGATGTAGTGAAAATTGTTCTTGACGAGACAATTTATATCACTGAGTATTAAGAATGCACGTACAGTGTATTTTTTAAAAGATTAGGTAACTAGCAACACGAATGTAATGCTCATAATTAAAAATTTGTCCAATGAAATATAACATCATCAATTTTATTTTAATGAAAAGGGTGCAGTTTTAGGCAATTGTGTTGAATGTATTAGACTTTATATTTGAAAAAATAATTTTTAAAAAATAAAGTAAATATGTACCTTTTGAAAATAGTAGAATTCAATTTCCCAATTAGATTTTTACTCAAACTTTTCCTATAATAAAATGAATGGATGGGTAACTATTATATATTACGGGAATGATTGTCACATCCTGTTTTTTATTTTCTCCTTTTATTTCGGCTTATCTTTATGTTCATGGTTTCTCTTTCGAGTTTAGGGTATTCTGAATTTAAATTTTGAGTTTCGAGCTGTTTTTCTTCTATTGCATGGTTTAGGTGCACGGTTGAGGGGAAACAGTGCGACTATGACATCCCGCCTTTTTATAACATAAACTTTCATTACATTACACAAAACTGAGGATCTTTAAGGTCTAGTGTCTTGGAAACCAGGAACATAATACATGAAAACAACATAAAACATTCTTCTTAAACACTTGAAAGGCGTCTCCTTAAGTTCATTCTAGGTTCATTACTGCATCTCATAACCTGGGGACATACATCAAAAGAAAGGGTGAGCAGAAGGCCCAGTAAGGGAAACAAGAGGAACATTTTACATGTGAACTTGAGATACTTCAATAAGGACATGAAAAGAACTTTAAGGCATGAGAAAGAAATCATGAGACATTTCATAATAAAAATAACATTTTCCATAACTTGAATATGTGGCTACATCATTTAACATAGACAATCATGAACATATCACCAAGGTCCATCCCCAAGGTGTCATTTGAAAATTACCAAGGTTATTCACCAAGGTATCATGAAAATTGTAATCTCTAGTGGTTACATCATTACCCAATGCATTGGAGCGCTATCAGGGCGCACCCTTAAATTTGCTTTTATTATCATGTGAGCCACATATGTCATCATCAAACATTTCATAAGTAACCCATATAACATAAAATAAATGGGTTTCATTTCATAATCATAACGTTTTAAAACTGCTTTAAAGACAAGATCTTTACGTCACTTTAAACCCACGGAAAGGGAAAGCGGGTCTCATGTATGTAAATCCCAGAATTTAAAATGTTCCATTTTGATATATATGTGAATACCCTTGTATAAATAAGAGCTTTGAGTATTCACTTTATAACATAAAATAATTTTTGAGAAAAGAGAGAGGCATTTTGAGGGGAAAATTCTGCAGCATAACGGCTAAGTTTCGGGATTTTAGAAAACATTGAAATGAGAGGGGACATGGGTCACCCACTCATAAATGATCCATAAAACAGTAGGGTGAAAGAGTAAGAAGGACATATGGACATGGTAATGAAATTTGAGGGGCATACCATTTGAAATGAAGAACATGGAAGGAAAAAAAAGATTAGATTTCTCTTATGAAAATTCGTCAGCCTTACGGCGTCACTTAACTTCAAAAGAAAATGATTTGACAAGATCAAATAGGGTCCCTCATCATATGATCATAAGAGATCAGTATGATAGATATAGAGATTATACCCAAACATAATAAAAAGGAACTTGAAAGACTTGACATGAAAATCGAACTTGAAAAAAATGAGAAGGGTGAAAGAATCCCTTAAAAATTCGGCAGCCTAACGGCGTCACTTAAACTTTCATAAAACGAAATGATGAGAGTAAGAGGGGATCTCTCATCATATAAACATGAAAGGGCAGTAAGAGGAATATAAAAGAACATCCTCTCACATAAAAACATGGAGCATAATAGGAATGACATAAAAGAGATTACATGAAAAGAAAGAGAGGGGTCGGATCCCTTACCTTAAAACGTGACTCTTGAAACTCAAAGGATTGGACCTTGAGGGCTTGGGGGCACCTTGGGAGGACTCCTTGGAAGGTAAGAAGACCAGAACTTCGTTGGGGGAGAGTTTAGAGTGAAAACTAAAGGAGGAAAGGGTGAGTATTTATAGGGAAAGTGAGGGGACAAAGCATTAATGGCCAAGGGACACCTCACTAGTGGTTTTGGCAAAACAATGGGCTTGCCCATGGTATTTGCTCATGGTATTGGCCACTTGGGACACCTCACACCTTATCTTACTATTCATAATTCGACCATATTGAATATATACTTAATACATCATTTAATGATGTCATTAAACACCCGTAACTTAAAAACTATACTTTCACTATTCACCGAAAATTCAACTTTCTCAGAATAATCCCAAAATTTCACCTTAACCAAATATCAATGCTATGATTTCAAAAATGAACTCCATTTTATAAAAATAATTTTCTAAATATTTTTAATTTTATTTTTAAATAAATATACTATTCATCGAAAATTCATTTTTTTCAGAAAAATCTCCAAAAATTACCATAACATAATATCGATGCTCTGAGTTCAAAAATAATGTCATTTTTATAAAAATAATTTTCTAATTATTTTTAATTAAATTTTTAATTAAAAAGACACTATTCATCCGAAAAAACTAATACTTGAATAATAATTTATGAAACCGTTATTTACCCATTTTATTGAATCACATTACTTAATCAAGGTGCCTAGATTATTTTAAAACTTTCTTCAAGTGAGATTACTAATCCATTTGGTCACATTACTAATCCTAAGCGTAAAATCACTATTCACTATTTACTATTCATCAAAAATTAAGTTGATCTTATTAGACTCCAAATTCCTTAATGAACACTTTTGTAGAAGACCATTTTTTGAAAATCATTACACATCATTAGTTATTGAGGGTTTACATAAATATTTCAAAATATCCCTTTTTCAAAATTCATCAATAAAATACATTCTAAAATTATCTAGACATTTGAAATTTCACAAACATCACTAAAGGAAGAAATCTCAATTTATTCACCCGAAAGGATTACACAAGGAAACTAGGGTCTCATCACATAGCCCCTTATAACACTGGCATAAGACCTAAGTGTAAGGTGTGCTATGGTGAGAGAATCTGAGGGAGGCTCAGATAACATTGCCTTAGTAGCAATCTCCACTAACTTGAACTTCTCCTGCAAGCGTTTTCGTTCAATCTTGACACGCTGGAGCTCGGCTTGGGCTTGGTCCAAAGCGAAGCCCACAGATGCTACCTCCTTCCCAAGCTCTGATAAGTGGGCTTCGTAAGGGTTGAGTCTACTGGATGAAGCCATCAACTCCCCTTTCTGCATTAACCATTAACGTCTTATTAAATCATTAAGAGTAAGTTAATATAATACTCAAAAAGATTGGGGCGTTACATTCTTCCCCCCTTAAGAAATTTCGTCCCCGAAATTTATACTTGAGGCCTAGCCGAAAAGGTGAGGGTACTTTTGCTTCATCGTTTCCTCGGGCTCCCAAGTCGCTTCTTCGTACTTATGATTCCTCCACAACACTTTCACAAGGTGGGTAGTCTTGTTTCGTAGAACCTTGTCTCTACGGTCTAAGATCTCCACTGGCTGCTCTTCATAAGAGAGGTCATGTTCAAGTTGTACCACCTCTGGGTTCAGTACATGCGAAGGGTCGGGTATGTACTTCCTCAAGAGAGATACATGGAAGACATTGTGAACTTGAGCTAGGTTCGGTGGAAGTGCTAGATGATAGGCCACTGCTCCTATGCGATCAAGGATTTCATAGGGGCCAATGTACCTAGGGCTGAGCTTCCCTTTCTTCCCAAACCGCATGACTCTCTTCCATGGAGAGATTCGAAGGAAGACTTTGTCACCAACACCAAACTCCAAGTCTCTTCGTCGATTGTCAGCATAGCTCTTCTGCCGACTTTGAGCAGCTTTTATGTGTTGTTGGATGGCATGAACTTGTTCTGTCATTTCTTGCACAAGATCAGGCCCAAGAAGCTTCCTCTCACCAGTTTCATCCCAACAAGTAGGAGTTCTACACCGCTTTCCATACAGAGCTTCATAGGGTGCCATCTGAATACTCGCATGGAAGCTGTTGTTATAGGAGAACTCCACTAATGGGAGGTGTTGATCCCATCCACCTTTAAATTCCATTGAGCATAATCTCAACATGTCTTCGAGTGTCTGAATAGTCCTTTCAGATTGGCCATCAGTTTGAGGATGATAGGCCGTACTAAAATTCAATTCAGTATTCAGAGCATGCTGAAGACTTCTCCAGAATTTTGATGTGAATCTTGGGTCACGATCAGATACGATGGATAGTGGTACCCCATGCAGCCTTACCACTTCCTTCACGTATATCTTGGCAAGCTGATCCAGAGAGAAATCTTCCCGAATAGAGATAAAATGGGTTGTCTTGGTGAGACGGTCCACAATAACCCATATCGCATTGTTTCCTTTGGATGTTTTTGGGAGACCAGTTACAAAGTCCATGGTGATATTATCCCACTTCCATACTGGTATGGGTAGCGGTTGTAATACCCCCTTAGGAAGTTGTCTTTCTGCCTTTACTTGCTGACACACCAGGCACCTTGTAGTGTAATCGGCAATCTCCCTCTTCATGTTATCCCACCAATAATGATCACGAAGGTCTCTATACATCTTAGTGCTTCCCGGATGTATATAGAAAGTAGAGCTATGAGCTTCATCCATCAATTCTTTCTTTATCTCCGGAATAGATGGAACACATAGTCTTGTACGAAATTTCAATACACCTTCTTGATCAATATTGAAATCAGGAAACTTCCCATCCTTTACAGCCTCGAACTTCTCCTGCAGCAAAGGATCTTCTTTTTGAGCCTTCTTGATCTTCTCTAGTAATGAAGGTTGAGAAATCATTTGGGATAGGGTTGATGATGTCCCTTTCCTTATAATTCCCATGTCCAGTTTTACTAGATCTTTAATCAAGGGATCTCCCAGGATCCTCATTGTTGCCAGAACAACAGGATCTTTCCTGCTTAACGCATCTGCGTCTTTGTTTGATCTTCCAGGGTGATAATGAATTGAACAATCATAGTCTTTAATAAGCTCCAACCATCTCCTTTGTCTCATGTTCAATTCTTTCTGAGTGAAAATATACTTTAGACTTTGGTGGTCAGTGTATATATCACATTTCTCCCCATAAAGATAGTGCCTTCATATCTTTAGAGCAAAAACAACTGCCGCCAGCTCTAGATCATGCGTAGGATAATTCTGCTCATGAATCTTCAACTGTCGAGATGCATAAGCAATCACTTTTTCATTTTGCATGAGGACGCACCCAAGCCCTTTCAGAGATGCATCGCTAAAAATAACGAATCCTTCTCCGATAGAGGGTAGTGTTAACACAGGTGCAGTAACCAATCTCTTCTTCAGCTCTTGGAAACTTTCCTCGCATTCCTTTGTCCAGATGAACTTAACCCCTTTTCGAGTCAACTTGGTTAGTGGATTAGAAAGCCGTGAAAAGTTTTTCACAAACCTCCTATAATATCCCGCTAAACCAAGGAAACTACAAATCTCAGTTACTATTGTGGGTTGAGGCCACTCCTCTACAACCATTGTCTTTGCAGGGTCAACCGAGATTCCTTCATTGGTTACGATGTGCCCCAAGAAAGCCACTTGTTGTAACCAAAACTCACACTTGCTGAACTTCCCAAAGAGCCTCTCCTTCCGTAGAGTTTTCAAAATAACCCTCAGATGATTTTCATGCTCCTCACGAATTTTTGAATATATCAAAATATCATCAATAAAAACTACCACAAAGTTATCAAGGTAGTCCTTAAAGACTCTATTCATCAAATCCATGAAAATAGCAGGAGCATTAGTCAAGCCGAAGGGCATAACAGTAAACTCATAATGCCCATATCTTGATCGGAAGGCAGTCTTTGGAATATCTTCCTTCTTCACCCTCAGTTGATGATAACCAGATCGAAGGTCAATCTTAGAGAAGAATTGAGCCCCACGAAGTTGGTCAAATAAGTCATCAATTCTTGGAAGAGGATATCTGTTCTTCACTGTGATCCCGTTCAGTTCTCTATAATCAATGCATAGCCGCATTGATCCATCCTTCTTCTTCACAAAGAGAACCGGTGCTCCCCATGGAGACACACTCGGTCAGATAAACCCCTTCTCCAACAAGTCTTGGAGTTGTTTCTTTAACTCTTCTAGCTCCACATTTTCCATTCTATACGGAGTCTTTGATATCGGTTGAGACCCAGGTACGAGTTCAATGGAGAACTCTACCTCTCTTTCTGGGGGAGGTCCAGGTAACTCCTCAGGAAATACATCCATGTATTCCTGAACAATCGGAACATCTTCAATTTGTATACTCCCTTTCCCTTCTTCATCATCACCGATTAACTCCATAAAGAAAGCTATGGGAGGTGCTTCTAGATAGGGATCAGTTCGGGATATCTCTCCTCGGAAGATAACTGTAGGTCGTTCATTCAAGACTACAGAGATTTCCTTACTTCTGCATTTGATCTTAGCATTATACTTTGAGAGCCAGTCCATCCCTAGTATAATGTCAAATTCCATCATGGGAATGACTACTAGATTTGCGATAAGATTGTGCTCACCAAAGTACACACTAGAGTCTCTAAACACTGTTGATGCATGGATAATCCCACTTGGAGTCTTGACTGACAACTCTACCTCCAGCAATTCGGGGATTGATTCTATATTCTTTGCAAACTTGGAAGAAATAAAGGAATGCGTAGAACCAGAATCAAATAAAGCACTTGCTAGTTTTGAGAGGACAACAAGAGTACCTGCTACCACATCGTTCGAAACTTCAACTTCAGTTGTTGTGATAGCGAAAGCACGACCTTGCTCCCTTGGCCTCTGCTGAGGTTGATGGTGATTCCCCTCCACCGCCCTCAGATTTGGAAATTGATTAGCAAAGTGCCCAAGCTGTCCACACTTGAAGCATGTGACTTCGGGTAGGTCCAGAACCATCTTTCCTCTGTCGTTAGTGTTGGGAAGTTGAGGCTTCACATCACCACGACAATTCCGAGAAATATGGCCTTCTTTTCCACACCTATAGCACTTGCCACTTCCGATCAAGCAGTTCCCCGGATGCTTCTTCCCACATTTATTGCATGTGGCATGTTGCATATGCTTTCCACCTCTTTCCTGATCAAAACTTCTTCCCAGGCTCGGTTCTAGAGTTCTCTTCTTCTCATTAGATTTGTGAGACCACTGTGTCTCCCCAAACTCTAGTTCAACTTTCATAGCACTTCGAACTATTTCTTCATAGCTATCGTAGTCCCTGTTGGCTAGATTATTCCGCAGATGTGGTCGTAGTCCGCCAAAGAATCTATCAACCTTCCCATTAGGATCCATGACAAAGCTTGAGGTATAACGGGAAATCCTTGTGAAGTTCATCTCATAGCTTCCGACAGATTCGTTCTCCTTCTGCTTCAGCTCGAGAAACTCTTTCTCCATTTTCGTTCTCATTGAACGAGGGAAATACTTGTTAAAGAAAATCCCCCGAAATTCTTCCCACTCCATAGCTTCCATCTCTCCTCGTGGCTTCGTGTTTTTGATCAGTGACCACCACTGATCAGCTTCTCCCTCTAGGCGGTAAACAGCAAGGGTGACTTTTTCTTGTTCCGAAAAATGAAGTACAGAAAAGATCTTTTCAATGGAGCTTATCCATTGTTCCGCAACCAATGGGTCAGTAGATCCACTGAATGTTGGCGGTCGTTGACGCATGAAGGACTCAACAGAAAGTTGTTCCCTTCGTGGTGAGGTCGGCCTCTCAGCTTGATTCAAGTTATTACTCATAACTTGAGTCAGTTGGTTCATCATTCGCATGAATGTTTCCATTCCGGCTTCCATCGGAGGGCCGTCAGCACATGGTGCATTGCGGTCACCATCGGCACGGTTTCTCCTATTGCCCGCCATTTTCTAAAAGAATAAAACCTTAGTGAGAAACTCATTTCATTTATGAATCTTTTAACTAAGACTTCGTGCTTAGACAATTATAGTTCTCTATAATTCCTTCATAATGATTCATAAAAAGCATGTGATTGACCAAACATATCCCCCGGGAGTGTCGTAACCAAGAGTGCAGCAAGGCCCGTTATCGTGCACCAGTTCCCGTTCGAGTCTAGCTCAAAGCGGTGTTTTCGGGTTTTACCCCTATGTACATATGTGCCAGAGCCGCCTCCACCTGCTCGTATCCAGACAGGGATGTATTTGTTTGATAGACCACTTACTCAATACTTACCAAAATACCAGGAAGTTTTCCTATATTTAAACTTTTCTATAGGGTTCTTCCTAAAGTTTTTATATCCTAATTTCCACAAATAACTAAACCATCCTTTGATACCAACTATGGCATCCCGCCTTTTTATAACATAAACTTTCATTACATTACACAAAACTGAGGATCTTTAAGGTCTAGTGTCTTGGAAACCAGGAACATAATACATGAAAACAACATAAAACATTCTTCTTAAACACTTGAAAGGCATCTCCTTAAGTTCATTCTAGGTTCATTACTGCATCTCATAACCTGGGGACATACATCAAAAGAAAGGGTGAGCAGAAGGCCCAGTAAGGGAAACAAGAGGAACATTTTACATGTGAACTTGAGATACTTCAATAAGGACATGAAAAGAACTTTAAGGCATGAGAAAGAAATCATGAGGCATTTCATAATAAAAATAACATTTTCCATAACTTGAATATGTGGCTACATCATTTAACATAGACAATCATGAACATATCACCAAGGTCCATCCCCAAGGTGTCATTTGAAAATTACCAAGGTTATTCACCAAGGTATCATGAAAATTGTAATCTCTAGTGGTTACATCATTACCCAATGCATTGGAGCGCTATCAGGGCGCACCCTTAAATTTGCCTTTATTATCATGTGAGCCACATATGTCATCATCAAACATTTCATAAGTAACCCATATAACATAAAATAAATTGGTTTCATTTCATAATCATAACGTTTTAAAACTGCTTTAAAGACAAGATCTTTACGTCACTTTAAACCCACGGAAAGGGAAAGCGGGTCTCATGTATGTAAATCCCAGAATTTAAAATGTTCCATTTTGATATATATATGAATACCCTTGTATAAATAAGAGCTTTGAGTATTCACTTTATAACATAAAATAATTTTTGAGAAAAGAGAGAGGCATTTTGAGGGGAAAATTCTGCAGCATAACGGCTAAGTTTCGGGATTTTAGAAAACATTGAAATGAGAGGGGACATGGGTCACCCACTCATAAATGATCCATAAAACAGTAGGGTGAAAGAGTAAGAAGGACATATGGACATGGTAATGAAATTTGAGGGGAATACCATTTGAAATGAAGAACATGGAAGGAAAAAAAAAAGATTAGATTTCTCTTATGAAAATTCGGCAGCCTTACGGCGTCACTTAACTTCAAAAGAAAATGATTTGACAAGATCAAATAGGGTCCCTCATCATATGATCATAAGAGATCAGTATGATAGATATAGAGATCATACCCAAACATAATAAAAAGGAACTTGAAAGACTTGACATGAAAATCGAACTTGAAAAAAATGAGAAGGGTGAAAGAATCCCTTAAAAATTCGGCAGCCTAACGGCGTCACTTAAACTTTCATAAAACGAAATGATGAGAGTAAGAGGGGATCTCTCATCATATAAACATGAAAGGGAAGTAAGAGGAATATAAAAGAACATCCTATCACATAAAAACATAGATCATAATAGGAATGACATAAAAGAGATTACATGAAAAGAAAGAGAGGGGTCGGATCCCTTACCTTAAAACGTGACTCTTGAAACTCAAAGGATTGGACCTTGAGGGCTTGGGGGCACCTTGGGAGGACTCCTTGGAAGGTAAGAAGACCAGAACTTCGTTGGGGGAGAGTTGGGAGTGAAAACTAAAGGAGGAAAGGGTGGGTATTTATAGGGAAAGTGAGGGGACAAAGCATTAATGGCCAAGGGACACCTCACTAGTGGTTTTGGCAAAACAATGGGCTTGCCCATGGTATTTGCCCATGGTATTGGCCACTTGGGACACCTCACACCTTATCTTACTATTCATAATTCGACCATATTGAATATATACTTAATACATCATTTAATGATGTCATTAAACACCCGTAACTTAAAAACTATACTTTCACTATTCACCGAAAATTCAACTTTCTCAGAATAATCCCAAAATTTCACCTTAACCAAATATCAATTCTATGATTTCAAAAATGAACTCCATTTTATAAAAATAATTTTCTAAATATTTTTAATTTTATTTTTAAATAAATACACTATTCATCGAAAATTCATTTTTTTCAGAAAAATCCCCAAAAATTACCATAACATAATATCGATGCTCTGAGTTCAAAAATAATGTCATTTTTATAAAAATAATTTTCTAATTATTTTTAATTAAATTTTTAATTAAAAAAACACTATTCATCCGAAAAAACTAATACTTGAATAATAATTTATGAAACCGTTATTTACCCATTTTATTGAATCACATTACTTAATCAAGGTGCCTAGATTATTTTAAAACTTTCTTCAAGTGAGATTACTAATCCATTTGGTCACATTACTAATCCTAAGCGTAAAATCACTATTCACTATTTACTATTCATCAAAAATTAAGTTGATCTTATTAGACTCCAAATTCCTTAATGAACACTTTTGTAGAAGACCATTTTTTGAAAATCATTACACATCATTAGTTATTGAGGGTTTACATAAATATTTCAAAATATCCCTTTTTCAAAATTCATCAATAAAATACATTCTAAAATTATGTAGACATTTGAAATTTCACAAACATCACTAAAGGAAGAAATCTCAATTTATTCACCCGAAAGGATTACACAAGGAAACTAGGGTCTCATCACATAGCCCCTTATAACACTGGCATAAGACCTAAGTGTAAGGTGTGCTATGGTGAGAGAATCTGAGGGAGGCTCAGATAACATTGCCCTAGTAGCAATCTCCACTAACTTGAACTTCTCCTGCAAGCATTTTCGTTCAAGCTTGACACGTTGGAGCTCGACTTGGGCTTGGTCCAAAGCGAAGCCCACAGATGCTACCTCCTTCCCAAGCTCTGATAAGTGGGCTTCGTAAGGGTTGAGTCTACTGGATGAAGCCATCAACTCCCCTTTCTGCATTAACCATTAACGTCTTATTAAATCATTAAGAGTAAGTTAATATAATACTCAAAAAGATTGGGTCGTTACAGCGACCTCTTAGGTCTGATCTCCTTTTCAGTTCATTTTGAACTTGCACGGTTTGAGTTGAATGGGTTGTGCACGGTTTGATCCAAACTGTGTGGGTCCTTGGGTGTATGTGGTCGAGGGCGCACGACCTAAGCACGATTAGACAAATCGTGTGGAAGGAGTGTGCATAATTTTGTATTTTGGACAGAACCATGTCGCACAGTTTACCAAACTGTGCGGCCAAACCATGTGGGTGCCCAGTGTGTCCAGTAAAAGGCGCACTATTGGTGCACGGTTTGGGAAATGTGCGACTTAACCGTGCATAGTGCTCATGTGTGTTAAAAATGTGAAATTACCTTTCTACCCTCTCTGATTTTTAACTTTAAACGCTCCCTCTCTCCCTTCCTTCTCGTGCGACACGAGAGGAGTTCCTCCCTCCTTCTCCAAGCCCCTCCTCATCTTCCTAGGGTGGATCTAAGGTGATTTCTTCAAGAGTTGAGGCTAGATCTTCAAGGTAATTTCCTCCTCTCTTCTCCATCTCCCTCATTCCTTTTCTCTTGAGTTCTTCATCTTTCATTGGTCTTGTGGATTTAGGGTTCATGTTATGTTGTGTTTAAGTTGGGGGTTTTGTTTTGTTAAGGTTCCTTTTGGATGTCCTTACTCCTTTGAGCCTTCGTGGAGTTGATTCAAGTTGGCATTGTAGAAGCGCTTGTGGTTTGAGGTATATTTCCCTTTTCACTTGTCCTTTAAATTTAAGAATTATTGATTTCTTGCTTTTCACACCCTCCTTATATGTTAATTAGTGATGTATGATTTTTGGAATAATTGTTTAACATGAAATGAGGTGATTTACTTCTTGTTTTGAAGTACATGGAATTGTTTTGTTAAGTGTTGTACACAAAGTGTTTGATAAAATGCCTGGTTGGATTTTATAAGTGATTTGTGATTTTTAAGGCATGGTTTTGGCTTGGTAAATTTATTTAGTTTCTAAAATGATGGTTTGAGTTTTTTAAATGGATTTCTAAGTGGTTTTGGATTTGTAAATGATGTGCTGGTTTTCCTTGGAAATGGGTGGTTTCTCAAAGAGTGCTTGAGGCCCGTTTGGCACTTTTGTAAAATTAGTTCTCGTGAAAAATCTCTTTGGATAATCTCCTTGCCTTGGTTATGTTGAATGATATAGGAGGTCCTTGGTGTGGACTCCCTTGTGATCAAATGGTTGAAAGACAATAGATTGTTCCTTGGGGTGATTCGGGGTGATGCTTGTGTGTGTGATGCATGAATATGTGGTTAGTTGTTTGTTTACTTTGGATTGGATCACCCCCACTTTAATCTCGATATGGGAACCTGATATAACTAGTGGATTTTCGGTGAACGGTTACCGCACTGGCTTAGGATTGCGCTATGGATATTGGCCATTAGTGCGGACTTTGCTCTATTTTGGGATAATGCCCCTCGGTTAGGCCAGGTAGGACAAGAACCGAGCGTGCACAACTAGAAAACACAAGCTACTGCCACTAACCTATAACCATGGTTTTAAAACCGTGGCTATAGGTGGCTACGACCATGGTTTTAAAACCGTGGCTATAGGTCAGTTTTCCATGGGCTATAACCACAGTTTTCAAAACCATGGCTATAGGCCATTTTTTTCAAGGGTTATAGCCACAGTTTTCTAAAATTGTGGCTATAGGTCTCCCGCGCTTCCGCAGGAAAAAAAACTTCCCACCCAAAAAACGGTGGGAAGATATATTGCCACGGTTTTGAGGCTATTGCCACGATTTTTATTAATATATATATCATAATATATATATATATATATAATCAAAGTGTTATGTGGTGTAGTGGTGAGGTCGCTGATACGGGAATGGGAGGTGTAGGGATCGAAACCAGTTGGGCACATATTTTTTAGGCTATTGCCACGGTTTACCGAGGCTATAACCATGGTGGTAAATTTCAAGGCCTATTGCCATGGTTTGGAAAACAGTGGCAATAGGTCAGACTGTACTGCCGCGACGATAGTGCCCACAGTTGGGCAAAATCGTGGTCGTAGGCTACGACCACGATTTTCGAACCTATTACTACAGTTTTGAATCGTGGCAATAACCCTTTTTTTTTCTAGTTGTGGTGTGAGTGAGAATGATGTTATCAGGTGAGGCAAGCCGATGGGATGAGTCAGATGTATAGTATGTTCTAAATTATCCACTGAGCTCCTAGGTTCTCCCATGTTTTTTGACACTTAGTTGTCTACGGTGGATGATTGAGATGATTTATTTGGTTGGTTATGCATATGTGTTGTATTTTCGTTGCCTTGTTATGTGATCATTGCTCCTGTTCTCTTGTATGTTGTACTTCTTGGTTAAAAGTGACATGTTGGTTTTGAAAATATTTATGGAAAATTATTTAGAAGTGTTTTACAACTACTTCCACCATTTTTAATGAAAACATCATCCTTCCCCTCTAAAAAATGTCAATGTCTCTTTCTTGAAGAAGAATATGGTTTTAAATGAGAAGGGGCAATGAACTGTGATTTGGTTTAAAGAGAAAATGTGTGAAAGCCTATATTATATATGTCGTATTTCAAACCTAGAATTAATTATTCTTTTGTTTAAAGGAAATGCATTGAGAATAGATTTGTTTGAGCACACCTACTAAGTTTTAATACTCATGACTATAGTTTCTTATTATTGTTAGCTTCTAGTGAAAGTTCCAATTTGGTTTCGATCATCATGGGTGATGTTGGGTTGAGATCGAAGAGTGAATATCAGGGTCACATGGAGGCTTAGTGTTCATCTAGTTCAGTTTGGTTTTGGTTGTCCAATTTTTATTATATTCTCAGTTTATATAAATATGTTGTTCATTTGTTCTATTCATTTATTTGTTGGGTTGCTCCACTTTTTTTGAAAAGGATTTCCACTGCTTTGTTTATTTACATTGGACGAAATCATTCTCTTGGTTTCTTGTTGATGCCCTTGGCGCTTATCGCCAGCCCGAGAGGATCAGGAATGCCTCTCGGGTCTTGTTGCGGGCTGACTCAAGTGACCTGTTCAGGGCCGATCTGAGTTGGTTCATGAAAAAATGGTTTTAGAGCTATGTTCTTTAGAGGACCTAACTTTTAGAGCGCCCTTTGTTACTTGGGATGTCAAGGAAGATGGAGTAGGACTGTCGAAGCTTGGGGTGTAGGTCTGGGGGAGTGTCTGGCCAATACTTTCTGGACCGAACCTTGAGTTTCTAGGGGGAGTTGGGTTTTGCTTGGTTTATTTGTTTATTGTAGGTTGTTTTGTGTTTGGGAAAATGAAATGAGAGTCGGGCTAATGGTATCAATGAGCTCACAGGTCTTAACAAGCCATGTGGAGTCAAGGACATAGTCCTAAATGACTCTTTGTGATGATGGTGAGATTGGAATATGACTGCCAACCATATGGCCAAGTCACCTATTGACACTAGTTTTGCCCCCTTTTAAGTTTGTTTGAGTCTTCTTGATTTTGAGTTCGTCTTGAAAATCTTGTTTCAAGAAATAATGTTTTGGTATTCGGGAGATGGAAAATGAGTTTTCAAAATTGTTTCAGAAGAAATTTTTAGAAAATGGATTTTTAAGATGACTTTTGGGGAAAATGATATTTTTTTGTTTCAAGATTGGATTTTTATAATCAAAACTTGGAGCTTTCCAAAATTGGTTATTTTGGAAATGGAATTTGATTTTGAAATAAAACGGTTTTGGGAAATTTTTTTGGAGAATTTCTGAAAAGTTTTGTGAAATTTGAAGTGGGAAGTGGATTGAGAATTTGAATCTTGGGTTGAACGCTTTATTTTGAAAGAGGGAAAGTCTTGTTTTGACCTTTGGTATTCTTATGAGTGCTCACATACATGGATATGTGTGAGGAATTAGATGGGTGATGATATGGGTGGAAGAGTGCCTGGTTTGGCATGTAAATGTACACGAGTGAGGCTCCATGGAATACCATTGGTGAGTGTGCAACCCACCAAGTTTTTTTTTTCAAAAGTGTTTTTAAGAGGAAAATTTTGATGTTTTGAGAATCGATGGTCATGTAGCATGTTTTCTTGTGATTTGGAAATATTGTTTAAGTGGTGTTTTGAGTTTGAGTTCTTGTTGGTGAATTAGTTTTGATTGGGTTCTTGATTTTCCTTATTGTTTAGTGTACGCCCCCACCAAAGGCTCGATGGATCTTCAAAGTGCGACTAAAAGTGTTTTACCATTAACGAACCCTATAATTGATCAACCTAAGGAATTTCTCCTTGAATTTTGGAATTTGAACCCTCCCCTCTTTTATAGTTAAGCGGATCCTTTAGAAGTGGAAGAGTGGATGCGGAAAATATAAAGGATCATTGGTTTCCTTGAGTTTCCTGAGTCTCTAAAGGTTAAGTTTGCTACCTTTATTCTCAAAGGTATGAGTTGGAAGTGGTGGAAGTCGATTATTTGAACCAATTCTTGGAATGGCCTCTCTTGGGAATTTTTTAAGGCTTCGTTCATCTGGCAGTATTTCTCCGAGGTTGTGAATGTGAGGAAGACGATGAAGATGTGTTGTCTTCAGTAAGGTGATAGATCAGTGTTGGAGTTTATTCATAATTTTGAGGTCTTAGTTCCTTATCTTCCGGAGTGATCTGAGGGTGATTCTGTGAAGGCTAGACATTTTGAGAATGGAATTTGTCCTGATCTGTAGTCGAAGGTGTCAGAATTCAGTCTGACCTCCTTTGTCGATGTAGTTAGGCAAGTTATTCGGGTTGAATTTGTGCTAGTAGGAGTGTTTAAGGTAGCCAATCTCTCTTTAGTCCTCGGAAGTAGTGACAGAAATACCAGTAAAGAGATCGAAAAGCATTCTAAAGCTGGTGATGCTGGTAGGGGAATTAAGAGGCCTTTAGATCTTTCGTCAGCTTCTTCTGAGCGTAAGATTCTGTTGCGTCATCAATGCGACAAGCCTAGTCATAAGATGTTGTCATTTCCAAGTGCTTCAAATACTTGTCATACCTGTAGATGCCTAGGCCAATTGCAATGGTTTTGTCAGGGTGTTTCTAGAAAATGATGTAGATCCAGATCCACCCCTTCAGAAGGCACCTCATCCCGGTTTTAGGAGCGAGGTGCTGGTCTGGGTTCAGTTTGAAGGCCCTTTCTGTTTGAGTGTTCCTTCCGTTGTGGTGATTGTGTTTATAGTGATTTCTTTTCCTTTTAGTGTCAAAGGATGTTGTGTTTATTTTTTTAATCTTATGAGAACCTCTATTTTAATGGAAGCATGTCTTTTGGAATTTCTAAGTTTTGATGTTTTGAGTGAAGGTGTGTCCTGTTGTGTGTCTTGTTTCTGTTGTTTCTCGTTTGGAGTAAAAAATGATGATGTGTGTGTATCTTCTAAGTCCTTTTTCTAGTGAAAGTTTACTATTGGAGTGAAGCGAGTCACATGGTGTGTCATGTTCATTGGGTTATTCTAGGTTTTTGTGTGGCTGTTCTGGTTTAAAGTGTCGGTTTTTTGCAGTGATGTTGGTTGGGAACCCATATGAAATATTTAAAATGATGGGGAATTAATTATGACCTCCCATACTGAATCTAGTGAGTCTTTGTTTTCATTCATGTCATTCTTTCTTTCTCATGTTATTGGTAGGTTGGGCTCTTGGAGTATGCATGATAGTTTTCTTAGGGCAAGGTTGAAGAGGTTGTAGTTTGAGTTTTCTATTGTTATTCAAAAAAGTAGTTTGGGTTCATTGGTTTATTTCAGGTAAGAGGTATGAGTTCTGTTGAGTGGTGGTTGATATGTTCTTGGATTGGGTATTTAGGTCATACGAGTGTGTGAACCTTTGTCTTTGAGCAATCAAATGGAGATTTTGTGAATTTCTGGGGGTAGAAATCATGACGGTAGGTAGAATTGTCACACCCTGGTTTTTATTTTCTCCTTTTATTTCATCTTATCTTTATGTTCTTGGTTTATATCTTGATTTTTGGGTGTTCCATATTTAAATTTTTAGTTTCAGGTTGTTTTTATTCTCTTGCGCGGTTTAGGTGCGTGGTTGAGGGGAACCGTGCGACCTCTTGGGTCTGATCTCCTTTTAAGTTCCTTTTGAACTTGAACGGTTTGAGTTGCACGGGTAACACACAGTTTGATCTAAACCATGCGGCTACTAGGAGAAATAGTGTGGGTCCTTAGATGTCTCTGGTCAAGGGCGCATGGCCTAAGGATGGTTATACAAACCGTGCAGAAGGCATGCACATGATTCTGCATTTTGGACAAAACCATGTCGCACGGTTGGTGCACAGTTTACCAAACCATGTGGCCAAACCATTTTGGGTGCCCAGTGTGTCTAGTAAAGGGTGTACTGTAAAGAACCGAATTTTTCCATGTAATTTTTTTAATTATATAGAATTATTATGAGTCTATAAAAATTGACGGCATGTGATTCCGAGGCCCGGTTTGCCCGGAATGAATTTCAGAACTTTTTTTAGGTACGTTCAGTAAACGTGCGAGCGAGAAATCCTAACTTTTGAACCGATGCTCGAAATTGAAATCTGAGGTCACCGTTGAACTTGTAGCACCAGTATTCTCTTAAAGGAGCCTTAACCTCGACCGTAGTGGGTTGAGAGAGGAAGTTGGTTTTTGCGGATTTTGTGGAGGATTAATAAAATAAATCTTTTTTTTGTTTGAAATTATCTTCCACCTCTATTTAGGTTTTGGTGGTGGGGACTACAAGGGGTGTTCGTGCATTTAATGCGGGACATTAAATGCCCGGTTACACAAAAATGTGTAACCATCCTACATGAAATTAAGGAGGTTCATTAATTGGACCAATTAAAGAACCTCTCTTAATTATGTGTTGTGAATATAACTCCCCTCTTCTCTCTCTCTTTTGAGTTTTTTTTCGTTGGCAAAGGAGAGGGAGATTTTGGAGGAGCCCCTTGACAAAGAACAGATCCATCAAGTAAGAACCGAAGAATGTCATTTGAGCGGCATCATTGGAGGCTTGCTTCGGGATGTACGAACACCAACCCATCTTCAAATGCGGGACACTCTCCAAAAACTCTCAAGGCAGGGTTTTTGCCTTGTTTAAATTTCAAGAGTTGTTGAATCTTTTATCTTCTCCCTTGTTAAGATGATAACACAGAGGGAACGGGCCAAAAGAACAAGGCTCGGTCCCTCCGCCACTTGTTTTATCTTTGCGTTCTACGTAGGAGAATTTTCAGGTTGGATGGAACCCAAATCTGCAGGTCAAGCAGCGAAGGAGATGACCCGAGGAGTCTGTAGGTGCGATCAGATGGAAAAAAAGACCACCAGAGCTCACTCGATGGCCTGTGGAAGACCGCCGGCACAACGACACCGGTGACTGGCACTGGCCAACCGCGAAGGTAGTGCGACACGCCATTTCACACCGTAGGAGGAGGAGGTCGTGGCTTTTCAGCCATAGTAGTCAGTAGGACGGCTGGAACCAGCCAGCCGTGGAGGTGGTGTGGCGCGCCGTCGCACGCCGCTGGAGGTGCCCACAGTATGAAACCCTGGCGAAGGAGGGACCCGCTCCCTGCGGGTCCCGTGGTGATCATGCGGTTCCACGTGGTGTTGCTGCTTCAATTCTGAACGGCTTCGACCCGAACTGGGTTGGGTCGGTCCGACCTGGTCAGACTGGACCCAGACCCATCCAGACCCAGTTTCACTTAAAATTCCATAACTTGAAATCCAAACTTCCATTTGATGAACCGTTTGCAGCGCTGGGATACTTGGTGCGAGATAGTCCTTTTGTTATACTCCAATAAAATTTTGGGGAATGTTGGAGTATGGTTGGGTTGGATCGAACCCGAATCCAACCAGGCCCTCGGTACTAAAACGCTTATAACTCACAGACCGGGCGTCTGATTGACGCGCAGTCTGTCACATTAGAACCCTTTAGACATGGAGGAACTTTGGGTTACTACTTTGTTGGGATTAGTGGAGATCCTTTGGGTTAATCATTTGTGGGGATTAGTGGCGGTCAAGATACGACCGATATCTTGAGGAGCAGATTCTACGGAACACGAGCACACCGGGTGCGGGGAACCCTGTGGATGGCTGTCTTTGTAGTAGAGACCCTGTGTGGATCTACATCATAGAGACCCTGTGTGGATCAAAATCATAGATACCCGACGAGGACCAGTTTTAGAGTGGCCCTTCAAGGATCAACTTCTAGCGACCTTGTGTGGATCAACATTGAGCGACCCTGTGTGGATCAACATTCCAGCGACCCTATGTGTATCAGTATTCTAGTGAACTTGAGCGGATCAATAGTATCATGACCTGATGAGGACCAGCCTTAAAGTGGCCCATCATGGAACAACGACTTACGTCCAAGAGTGGACCGATAATAGAACAACTTCTTGTGGATCAGTTGTGTAACTTCCAATTGAATAAGATGATATAGCTTAAGAATAATCATCTATTTTCCTAAACTCTGAGTTGTATACCTAGTGTGAGATGACTATTTCTTCATGCTTTGTGATTGAGGTCTTTCTTTGTGGTTTTTATTTTGTGGAACTCTAGGAGACCTTCGGGGGTCTCGGGGTCCCTACTAAGTATTTTTATACCCACCCCTGCACAGGCTTTTCCTGCACCTTGTTGTGTCATGTGCAGATGAAGGAAAACTTTGACCAAGGTTTGGGAGTAAGGACAGGACGGTTCAGAGGTGGACATTTAGACGTGACATGCCGCAGTGACGACCGATCATGAGCTATACCTACCCTTCAGGTAGGAACCTTAGTGGACGATTCTGGGAGCTGTTTTTCTGTTGCTGTTGTACTTTTCAGTTGGGATTGTATTCTGGCCCCCTTTACTTACAGTACTCACCTTTTTTTACTTTCAGTACACATCTTTTTTACTACTGCAGTTTTACTACGTGGGTTGCGCTCGTTGTATTCTTGGACCATGTGTTTATAGGTTTAAAGGCAATGCCTTCCAGTTTTTTAGGAATATGCCTTTTGGTGCTAGTCGCCAACCCCTGGCCTATGGAAGAGGGTTTGGGGTAGTCACCATATGGGTCCTGGGGGACGGGTCGTGAAAAAGTGGTATCAAAGGATTTGGTTCTACCGAAGAACTAGGACTATGATCTTTCTAATGGAGAAATAGTGTTAAGTGTTTTGAGTGTGGTTTTTAGTCCGGGGAGTCCAATGTTGGTATGACGGTCGACGTGTCCATACACCAGGACCCTGAATTTTTATTTTCAACTCGGTGCACAAAATCACTAACTGCGTACGCTTTAGAAATATTTTTTACTTTTATCTCTTTTGAGTAAGATCACCAAGTATAACTTATTAACCATGGCACACCTATTTTCTTTAAAGATGCCACCATGAAGACAACCAACCAGGATTCCTAAGAGAGTACACGATGACAGCCCACCGAGCAACGAGGCTTTGGTGCAAGGCCCTCTAATGGCGATAGTACCATCGGGTGGTGTACCAGCAGCACCACTACCCTTTGGACAACCGTTGTCACCGGCCCCACTAGCGGACGGTGCACGCCAACTGAGCGCGTTGCATGAGTTCTAGTGGTAGAGGCCTCATAGGTTCTGAGGTGAGACAGGTCTGCAAGCGGCTGAGGACTGGATGGAGGCTGTGGCTGGATTTTTTCACCTAGTTAGGACACCAGCTGACCAGATGGTGATCCTAGCTGCCAGTCTTTTCTAGGGAGCAGCAGGGAGATGGTGGAGCCTGACGCTCCAGATACATGATGAGGTGACCCTCACTTGGATAGACTTTGAGGGCCTCTTCAGGGCAGAGTTCGTTCCAGCGACACTATGCTCAGTGCATATTCAGGAGCTCCTGCACTTACAACAGGGCAGACTAACTGTGGCCCAATACTTGGCGAGGTTCACCGACCTCTCACGCTACTCTACCGACATGGTGCGAGACCCTTTCTTTAGGTCCCAGAACTTCGATCAGGGACTCCGATGGGAGATCAGAGCTTTGATGGTATCTCTTAGTATCCTGACGCATGCTGGAGTGATAGAGAGAGCACTCTTGGTAGAGATTTTTCTTGCTGAGAAGACACCAGCATCGAGACCCATCACCGGGTGACACGTAGCAGAGTCATCTACGGCTGATAGTAGGAAGATGACACAGAGGTCCAACCGAACCAAATATTCTGGTGGATGACCCCAGGACATAGGGTCAGAGGTGTGAGGATCACGAGGTAGAGTAGATAAGAAGAGGAGCAGATTGTGCTTCACGTGCGGCGGGTAGGGTCACATGGATCGCGACTGCCTAACTAGCCGCACTGATGACCATCGGATGGTCAAGGGACCACCGAGGCAGAGGCATAGATTTGAACGGGGAGGTCTACAGGCAGTAGATGGATGTTTCAGAGGAGCTGGCTGTGTAGTAGGCGGTGGGTGGCGATTCAATATTCTACCACCACCACCTCCAGGTGGTCCACCCCGACCATAGGGAACATGTGGATAGGGATGAGATCTGCTCCAGGAAGTTGAGGCCTATGACCACGATGCTCCAGAGATGATTATAGGTACGATCTGTGTCTAATCCACCTTAGCTACAGTATTTATAGACATAGGTTTCAATCACTCTTTCATTACCACGACCCTAGTTTGGAGCTCGGAGATTCCAGTGGAGCCATTGGATCGATCCTTACAGCTAGAGACTTCTACGGGAGGGGATTTGACGATTACACATTGGTACCGACAGTGTGAGATTACTCTAGGAGGTGAGAGATTCGGCTGAGATCTTATAGTAGCGCTGTCGAGGCCTTATGCCATCATCTTGGGTATGGAATGGCTATCCACAGTCCATGCTCAGATCGACTGTTTTAGGCACAAAGTGTGGTGTGTCCATGAGGATGAGACTAGGTTTTCCTTTACCGACAAGAAGGGAACCTTTTCAGCACAGGTTGGACTTACCCAAAGAAGGGTGCAGCTGATCACACATCAGTTGGCTAGCCTTACCCTCAGATTAGTTGATGTTGAGAGTTTGAGATATCCTGTAGTGGTGGACCAATATGCTGATGTCTTCCCTAATGATGTTCTGGGACTACCTCCTCGTAAAGAGGTGGACTTCTACATCGACCTGTACACCAGGACGACACTGATATCTACACCAGCATATCGGATGGATCCCATGAAGCTTCGTGAGTTACAGGTACAATTTGAGGACTTACAGAGGAAGGGGTTCATAAGTCCTAGTGTTTCTCCATGGGTAGCCCCGATTTTGTTCTCCAAGAAGGCATATGGGAGTTTGAGGCTCTGTGTGGATTATTGGAGCTTGAACCAGGTAACCGTGAAGAACAAGTATCCACTTCCGAGGATTGATGATCTCTTTGATCAGCTAAAGGGAACTCATTGGTTTTCGAAGATATAACTCAGATCAGGCTATCATCAGCTCAGGGTACGAGATGAGGATGTGCAGAAGACGGCCTTCAGATATCGGTATGGCCACTATGACTTCTTGGTTATTCCATTAGGCATGACCAACACCCCTGCAATATTCATGGGACTAATGAATAGGATATTTCAGCCATACCTCGATCGCTTTGTGGTGGTCTTCATCGACGACATCTTGATATACTCAGTGTCAGAGGAGTAGCATGCCTATTATCTGCAGATAGTTCTGGATACACTCAGAGAGAACCAAATTTATGGTAAGCTATCGAAGTGCCAGTTCTAGATATGGGAGATCCACTTACTGGGACACATTATCTTGGAGGTTGGATTTTTAGTGGATTTAGAAAAGATAGAGGTTGTTCTTGCTTGGGATCCACCTAGGAGTGTGACTGAGGTGCAGAGTTTCCTAGGGTTGGCTGGGTACTACCGGAGATTCGTACCTGACTTTTCTAGAGTCGCAACACCCTTTTCAGTGTTGAAAAAGAAGGGACAACTCTTTATGTGGACGAAGATATGCCATCAGAGTTTTCAAGAGCTGAGGTAGAGACTGAAAAGTGCCCCCATCTTGAGGTTACCAGAAGAGGGTGTTGGGTATGTAGTCTACTGCGACACATAAGGGACCAGACTTGGGTGTGTCCTAATATAGGAGCGAGCATTGATCTCTTATGGTTCACAACAGCTGATAAAACATGAGTAGAACTATGCTACCCATGACTTGGAGTTAGCAGTAGTGGTCTTCACCTTGAAGATGTGGTGACACTACTTGATGGGTGAACATTTTATAGTTTACTCTGATCATAAGAGTCTCAGGTATATCTTCTCACAGAAGGACCTGAACCTGAGATAGCGGCGATGACTAGAGTTCCTCCAGGACTATGACTTTGAGATAGTCTATACACCTGGGAAGGGGAAAGTGGTAGAATATGCACTTAACAGGATGTTTGGTTTATAGTTTTTGAGTGAGGCGACAGAGTAGCTAGCTGCGTTGCAGAAATCTTTTATGGATAGAGATGCAGCACCTTACCTTTAATCTATGACATTCAATCCCCCACTCCTTCAACGAGTCAGGGAGGCGCAACTTGGGGACATTGAATGCGAGGCTCGATGTGCTCAGATATCCTCAGGACAGGCACATGATGGATTTTCTAAAGATGGGGAGCCCTCCATTCTCTTCAGAGGACGCACCATGGTACCAATGGCACTACGGGAGGAGGTATTGAGGGAGTTTAATACATCCCCTCTGGCGGTACATACTAGTGTGACGAAGATGTACCAGGACCTCTGGCGTCAACACTAGTGTCCAGGGATAAAGAAAGCAGTGGCAGAGTTTGTTTCACGATACCTCACTTGTCAGCAAGTGAAGGCTGAGAATCAAGTTCCAGTAGGCTTAGTGCAACCACTAGAGGTGTCAGAGTGGAAGTGGGATGGCATTTCTATGGATTTCGTGACAGGGATACCATGTATATCTAAGGGCCACGATTCTATCTGGGTAATCATTGACTGAATCACTAAGTCGGTCGAATTTCTACCCATCTGAGAGCAGGGATCAGTAGAGGGCTTGGGACGCCTCTACGTACAGGAGATTGTACGGATTCATGGGGTACCATCGACGATCGTCTCTGACCGTGACACACATTTTACATCCCGACTATGGAAGGGATTATAGGAGGAATTTGGGACTCAACTATGTTTGAGTACCGTCTTTCATCCTCATAAAGATGGTCAGACAGAGCAGACCACTCAGACACTGGGGGACATGCTTCATGCTTGCATCCTAGATTTTAGCCGCAGTTGGGAGGATTACCTGCCCTTGGTGGAGTCCTCGTACAACAATAGCTATCACTCCACCATCAGTATGGAACCATTTGAGGCCTTTTACAGTCGACCATGAAAATCACCTCTATACTGAACAGACCCAGGGGAGTCAGCACTTATGGGTCTAGAGTTGGTACAAGATACCACTGAGAAGGTGCAGATCATCTAGGAGCAGATGAAGACTTCACATAGCAGAAATAAGTCTTATACTAATAGGAGTCAAAGACCTTTTTAGTTTGAGTAGGGAGACCATGTCTTCCTACGAGTCTCACCTAGATGAGGTTTTCAGAGATTTGGAAAGGGCGACAAGCTATCTCTGAGGTTCATTGGACCCTTTCAGGTTCTCAGTAGAGTTGGAAAGGTGGCATATCACCTAGCTCTTCTGCCACATATGCATCGGGTGCATGATATTTTCCACATGTCACAGCTAAGGAAGTATGTGCATGATTCATTACATGTTATTGACCAGGGCGAGCTGGACATTGATGATGGGGCGACATTTACAGAGGTTCCAGTAGAGATTGAGGATCAACAGGAGTGGGTACTTCATGGACAATCAATACCTCTGGTGCACGTTCACTAGCAGTACGGAAACCTCCAGGAGAGCACCTGGGAGCGGGAGGCTCAGATTCATGCTCAGTACCCCCACTTGTTTCCTTAGTCTATGTTGTGGATTTCTGGGATGAAAATCCCTAAGGTGGAGAGAATATAAAGACCCAGATTTTCCATGTATTTTTTTTCAATTATATGGAATTATTACGAGTCTGAAAAAAATAACGGCACGTGATTTGGAGGCTCGGTGTGACTGGAATGAATTTCTGAACTTTTTTTAGGTACGTTCAGTAAACATGTGAGCGAGAAATCCTAACTTTTGAACCGGTACTTGGAATTAAAATCTGAGGGCACCGTTGAACTTGTAGTGCTAGGATTTACTTAAGGGAGCCTTAACCTTGACCGTATTGGGTTGAGAAAGGAAGTTAGTTTTTTTGATTTTTGTAAAGGATTAATAAAATAAATATTTTTTTATTTGAAATTATCTTCTACCTATATTTAGGTTTTGGTGGTGGGGACCACAATGGGTGGTCGGGCATTTAATGCAGGACATTAAATACCCAGTTACACAAAAATATGTAACCATCCTACATGCAATTAAGGAGGTTCATTAATTGAACCAATTAAAGAACCTATATTAATTATGTGTTGTGAATATAACTCCCCTCTTCTCTCTCTCTTTTGAGTTTTTGTTTTCATTGGAAAAGGAGAGGAGGATTTTGGAGGAGCCCCTTGATGAAGAACGGATCCATCAAGCAAGAACCAAAGAACGTCATTTGAGCGGCATCGTTGGAGGCTTTCTTAAGGATCGATGAACACCGAACCATCTTCAAATGCAGGGCAATCTCTAAAAACTTTCGAGGTAGGGTTTTTCCTTGTTTAAATTTCAAGATTTGTTGAATCTTTTATCTTCTCCCTTGTTAAGATGAAAACACTGAGGGAACGGGCCAAACGAACAAGTCCCGGTCCCTCCGCCACTTGTTTTATCTTTGAATTCTACATGGGAGGATTTTTGGGTTGGTGGAAACCAAATTTGAGGCTCAAATAGCGAAGGAGATGATCTGGGGAGTCCATAGGTGCAATCAAATGAAAAAACGGACCACTGGAGCTCACTCGGTGGCCCGTGGAAGACCGCCGGTGAGGCACCGGTGACCAGCGCCTGCAGGCGAGGGCAGAGGCCGGCATCGGCTGGCCACGAAGGCAATGCGGTGCACTATCGCACGCTGTAGGAGGAGGAGGCCATGGATTTTCAGCCTCAGTGGTCAGCAGGGTGTCCAACACTGGCCGACCGCGGAGGCAGTGCAGTGTGCCATCGCACACTGCTGGAGGCGGCTGCGACACAAAGCCGTGGCGAAGGAGGGACCCACTCTCTGCGGGTCCCACGACGATCAGGTGACACCGTGTGGCACCTCCACTTCAATTTCGAACAACACAGCCATTCAGAAAATAGGTGGGAGTGTTTTCTCCCCGTGCAAGCTAGGGTGGGCCACGCGCCTCCAGTGGGCTGGGCCGCGGCCCCCTGCGGGCTGGGCCGCACCTCCTACGGGTTGGTTCAGACTGAGGTTGGGTCGGCCGACTGGGTCAGATCAGACCCAGACCCATCCAGGCCCATTTTCGATTAAAATGCCATAACTTGAAACCGAGACGTCTGTTTGATGAACCATCTATGGCGCTGAGATCCTTGGAGTGAGAAAGTCCTTTTGGTATACTCCAATCAAATTTTGGATAATGTTGGAGTACAACCTGGTTGGATCGAAATCGAATCCAACCGGACCCTCGGTACAAAACGCTTATAACTCACAGATCGGGAATTTGATTGACGTGTCGTCTGTCACGTTGGAACCCTTTCGACATGATGGTCCTTTGGGTTACTCCTTTGTGGGGCTTAGTGAAAGTCAAGGTACAAATGGTATCTCAAGGAGCAGATTCTGCGAAACACGAGTGCATCGGGTGCGGGGAACCCTATGGCTGGATGCCTTTGTAGTAGCGACCCTATGTGGATCAACATCATAGCGACCCTGTATGGATCATCATCATAGCTAGCCGACAAGGACCAGTTTTAGAGCGATCCGTCGAGGAGCAGCTTCTAGTGACCCTGTGTGGATCATTATCGAGCGACCCTATATGGATCAGCATTCCAACGACCCTGTGTGGATCATCATTATAGTGACCCTGAGTAGACCAGCAGTAACGTGACCCGACGAGGACCAGCCTTACAATGGACCATCATGGAACAACGACTTACGTCCAAGAGTGGACCGATAATAGAACAACTTCTTGTGGATCAATTATAGAACTTCCAATGGAATAAGATGATACAACTTAATACTAATCATCTATTTTTCTGAACTCTGAGTTGTATAACTTGTGTGAGATGACTATTGCTTCGTGCTTTGTTATTGAGGTCTTGCTTTGTGGTTTTTCTTTTATGGAACTTTGGGAGACCTTGGGGGTTCTCGGGGTCCCTACTGAGTATTGTTATACTCACCCCTGCATGGGATTCTCCCGCACCTTGTTGTGTCATGTGCAGACGACAGACAACTTTGATTGAGGTTTGGGAGCCAGGATAGGATGGTGTTCAGAGGTGGACATTTAGACGTGACATGCTGCAGTGACGACTGACCATGAGCTGTACCTACCCTTCAGGTAGGAACCCTAGCAGATGATTCAGGGAGATGTTTTTCTGTTGTTGTTGTACTTTTCAGTTAGGCTTGTATTCCAACCCCCTTTACTTACAGTACACACCCTTTTTACTTTCAGTACACATCTTTTTACTACTGCAGTTTTTCTACGTGGGTTGCACTCATTGTATTTTTGGACTGTGTGTTTGCAGGTTTAAAGGCAATGCCTTCCCGTTTTTCAGGGATATGCCTTTCAGTGCTAGTCGCCAACCCCTGGCCTATAGAAGGTGGGCTTGGGGTAGTCATGACATGGGTCTTGGGGGATGGGTCGTTACATGTATGGTTGACGCATGGGTTGGGAAACTATGCGGCCTAACTGTCCACAGTGCCCAGGTGTGTTAAAAATGTGAAATTACTTTTCTACCCTCTCAGATTTTTAACCCAAAACACCCCTCCCTCCTTTCCTTAGCTCGTGCAATATAGAATGAGTTCATACCTCCTTCTTCAAGCCTCTCCTCATCTTCCTAAGGTGAATATAAGGTGATTTATTCAAGAGTTGAAGCTAGATCTTCAAGTTAATCTCCTCCTCTCTTCTCCCTCTTCCTCCTTCTTCCATTTTCTCTTGAGTTATTCTTCTTCCTTGGTCTTGTGGATCTAGGGTTCATGTTCCAATGTGTTTAAGTTGGGGGTTTTGTTTTATTAAGGTACCTTTTGGATTTCCTTTCTCCTTTGAGCCTTTATGAAGTTGATTCGGGTTGGCGTTTTTGAAGCGCTTGTGGTTTGAGGTAGGTTTCCCTTTGCACATGTCCTTTAAATTTAAGATTCATTAATTTCTTACTTTTCAAACCATTATTATATTCTAATTAGTGATGTATTATTTTTGGAATAATTTTTAACATGAAATGAGGTGATTTCCTTCTTGTTTTGAAGTATATGGAATTGTTTTGTTAAGTGTTGCACACAAAGTGTTTAATAAAATGCCCAGTTGGCTTTTTTAAGTGATTTGTGATTTTTAAGGCATGGTTTTGGCTTGGTAAATATATTTGGTTTCTAAAATTATGGTTTGAGTTTATTAAATGGATTTATAAGGGGTTTTGGATTTGTAAATTATGTGTTGGATTTCCTTGGAAATGGGTGGTTTCTTAAAGAGTGCTTGAGGCCCATTTCACACTTTTATAAAATTGGTTACTGTGAAAACTCTATTTGGATAGTCTCCTTGCATTGGTTATGTTGAATGGTATAGGAGGTCCTTGCTGTGGACTCTCTTGTGATAAAATGGTTGAAAGGCAAGGGATTGTCCCTTGGGGTGATTTAGGGTGATGCTTGTGTGTGATTCTTGTGTTTGCGATGCATGTATATATGGTTAGTTGTTTGTTTGGTTTTGATTGTATCACACCACTTTAATCTTGACATGGGAACCTAGAATATCTAGTGGATTTTTGGTGAATGGTTACTCCACTAGCTTAGGATTTCACTATGGCTAGTGTCACTTAGTATAGACCTTGCTCTACATGGGGATAGTGCCCCTCAGTTAGTCTAGGTAGGGAAAGAATCGAGCATGTGGGATAGAATTATTTCATCAGATGAGGCATGCCAATGGGATGAATCAGATGTATAGTATGTTCTGTATTATCCACTGATATCCTAGGTTCTCCCATGTTCTTTGGCACTTATTTTTCTGTGACGAATTATTGAGATGCTTTTTTTGGTTAGATACACATACATGTTGTATTTCTATTGCCCTATTACGTGATCATTTCTCCTATTCTCTTGTATGTTTCACTTCTTGGTTAAAATCGATGTGTTGGTTTTGAAAATGTTTATGAAAAATGATTTAAAAGTGTTTTACACCACCTTCCTCCATTTTTAATGAAAACATCATCCTTTCCCTATAAAAAATGTTAATGTATCTTTATTGAAGAAGAATCTAGTTTTAAATGAGAAAGGGAAATAGACCGTGATTTATTTTAAAGAGAAAATGTGTGAAATCCTATAATATATATGTTGTATTTAAAACCTAGAATTGATTATTCTTTTGTTTAAAGGAAATGCATTGGGAATAGATTTGTTCAGGCACACCTACTAAGTTTTAATACTAATGCCTATAGTTTTTTTCTTGTTTTTAGCTTATGGTGTAGGTTCCTCTTTGGTTTCGATCATTATGGGAAATATTGGGTTGAGATCAGATAGTGACCCTCAGGGTCACATGTAGGCTTAGTGTTTGTCTGGTTTGATTTGGTTTGGTTTTTGTTGTCTATTTTTTGTTTTATTCTTAGTTTATGTAAAGATGTTGGTCAATTTTTATATTCCTTTATTTGTTGGGATTTCCATTTTATTTTCATTGTTTTGTTTATTTATATTGTGAAAAATCATTCCATTTATTTCTCATTGATTCCCTTGGAACTTGGTGCTATCCCAGGAGGATCGAGAACACCTCTCGGGCCTCGTTGTGGGCCAACTCGAGTGACCAGTTCAGGGTCGATGTAGGTTGGTTCATGACAAGGATGCCCATATATTTTCAAATTTCAAACCTGTTAAAGTAAGACAAAATTTGTCTCTTTCTAGATGTTAGGTTGCTTTGGGGGAAGTATCATACATCATAGGTGTTCCAACAATCATGTTTGGAGTAACATTGAAATTTCATTGATTAGAGAAACTTGAAATGAATATAGAAATGGAAAATTTCTAACATCATTTTATTTTTTATGTTCATTGTTGAAGATGTTGACCCAAAATCTTGTTTTGGTTGAAAAAAATTCAAAATTGATGATTATATAATGGGTTTTTTTTGAAATAAATCAATTCAATACTAAATTATAAATGTTTGAAAAAAGTAAAAACATGTCAAAGAAAAAGGTGTATTAATTAAATATGCATTATAGGAAATTAATATATTTAATAGTGGATATAAAAGGATTATTTATTTCAAAATTGATGATATTTAGGAGAGAAATGATAAATTTCAAAATTGTTGAAAAAATTAAAACATATAAATTTCAAGAGTATAAATAATGCACCATATAATGATATAGTTGATAAAAGTGACCGATTGGATCTTTCTAAACCATTATTAGTGGATATAATTGTGTCCAAGTGAACAATATGGGAATGTTAATTACTTGAAAGTATAGAATTTTAAGCAACAAATATACCTAGAATAATTACAATGGAAGTTTTTTTATGTGGAATCTCATAGGGATTTAAAGTATATCTATCAAGTGGAGTTAAAAAATTAATAAATTAAATATAAATAATATATTGATAAAAATAATTATTTAGAAAATATTTTAATGGAATAAAAATGTAGGTCTCATCCAAAAAATATATTTGTTTATGCACAAATGAAATAAAATAGTTATAGATAAAAAAATATAGTTTTAAAATTGAACGCTGAAAACGCTTAAAATGAAATATATATATATAAATACTAGCTAATAGTGCATCATAGATGAAAAAAACATGAAAAAATCAAGAATTATCATTTTATCCTATATAAAACATGACCGCAGTATGCATATTAGTTCATTACAGATAATAGATATTCATATATTCTCTTTTATATGACATTCCAAATCTTTCCCACCATAGAAGCTTTGGTCAGGATCTACCATTATGATTCAACCATTGACTGTAAGAATTGGTACAAGAAAGATAAACCATTCATCGACATACAAAGATATATCAAGCTTAAGCAATTTACTCGAAATATGAATATTCATGGCTTGTCGAAAATGAATGAACATCCAAATATGTATATGATCATGCAAGAAAGCATGAAAAGTAAAAAAGGATTGAATGTATGAAGAAACTCACATTTTATTTGGGTCATTGGTGGTTCACTAGTCCTCAAAATTCAAAACAAGATAACATATCTTCAGAGGCATTTGGATCACAAGATCATCCCACGTGGCTTCGTTCAGTTTAAAAATGGGCATGAAATTGCTTTAAAGGGATCATTATTTGAATTAAAACTAAGGAAGCACCTGAAATAAAAGAAATATAAATTCATAATGTCAAGGATAATGATGTGAATTGAAATCAATATGTCATCATATTCGAGGAATTTAAAAATAATAATGGTGTAATATAAAATCTAAACTTCAAAAGAAGATCCTTCAATGTCACAATAACAATCTTAAAAAACTAAATTATTAAACAATAATAAATCAATGCAATTGAACCCAGAGAATTAAAATGTGATGACCCAGACTCTCTTGGTCCTTCACTTTGCCAAAATCCGGGTCCTAAAGGAGTGGCGTCTCGGTGAGACCGATCGGCGTCACCCGGCCTTGTCGAGTTGTTTCCAGTAGCGCTCCTTTTACGTAAATAGGGTTTTAAACCCTATTCTGACTCGTTTAAGCATGTTTTAAAGACCCGTAACGCGCATAAGAGTTTTAATTAAATACTTAATCAATTCATGAGTCGACTTAAACCACCCGACCCCTTTTTGTGACGAGTGGAGCCACGTGGTCAACCCACGACCCCCGCGCCTTACGCGGTTTCGCGTTTTCACCTCAACCGTCCTCGGCTCTTATAAACTAAGGGTTAGACATGGTTTCTCTTTCCTCGATCGTGGATTTTCACAAATAGCTTCTGGTGCATCGGGCGCATTGTTATCCGTAAAGTTCCGCACCCGGCCTAGACGCCGATCACCTATCAACAAGTAGGGAATTTCTCCTTTGCCTCTCTCTTTTGTGTATCATGCGGGGGTGGGCGTGCTTTTGATTCTGTAGGATTGGATAAACCAGACCTAATTAAAGATAATTAATGAATTCTATAAAGAAATAGGGGGTTGTGATCGTTGATGCTGTCTTATATTTTTGATTCTGTTTCTTCTATGACCATCTTGTTGAGTTGTGCTGGCTTATGCCTTCTGAAAATCGAGGCTGTTGGTGGTTGTTGTTTGTGCACTAATGAACCCTGCTGATGTTTTAAATGGATTGTTTGTGGTTGTAAACTCTTGCTGTGAAAATTAATTGGTTAATCACGTATATTTGGCTGAATAAATTGAAAGCACCAGGATAAATCCCTTCTGTGCTAACCCCGGTCAGAATAGAATTGAAATCATGGAATGTGTAAAATCTTTTAAATATGAAAATATAGGTTTGGCCTTTCTTAGTGCTGGTGGCAGTGTTTTGGTGGTTTTCTCTTACGATTCGATTGCTGGAGATGTGGGAGGGGATGGGATTCCCTGTTCTTTTATGCTTTCGGTGGTTATGAAACTGGGGATGGGGTCCCCTGTTGGTGTGGCTTCGGTGTTTATGAGTTTTTAAGACCCGGTGGGTACTTTTTTATATCACAAACTCGGGTGGGATCCTCTGTTGATGAAAAATATTTTGGGAGGGGACACAGGGTAGTGTCCCGGGTTGTCCTTGGTTCCAGCGCTTCGGGGATCTCACTTTTTCCTTGTTGTTGTAACATTACAAGAGAATGTTTAAATTGATGTTTGACTGTTTACTTTCCTGGACTTATGCCTATGCCTACTAGTTGCCCAGTAGTGCTTAATTAAACATTATCACTGAACTTGAAACAAGAATGGGACAAATGGGTTTTGTTGGCAAAAGTCGTGACTTGGGACTTGGATGTAGTGGTGTTGTGCTCTGTAGGCTGGCTAGAAAATCCTAGACTTTGGGTGAGTACTTGTTACCTATATCTATACTTGTAGTTCTGTGTTTCTTATTTGCACCCCACCCAAGTTGAGCACTTAGTGTCGAACACCCCCATTTCATGGGGGAGGGTGTTTTTCCCAACACTATTCTTGGTGGCTGGTTATTAGCTTCTTTTATGCTCCCTTTCCCGGATAGCCCAAGTATCTTCGGGCAGGCTGTGATGGCCTGAGGTCCATTATTAGCCCAAGAACCTTAGGGCGGGGTGGTGTGGTGTTTGGCCAGGTGTGTGCGGCAGGTGGTTTCCCAAGTGTCTTCAGGATGAGGCCCAGGTGTCTTCGGGTGTGGCCGTGGATTTTTTCTAGCCCAGGTGTCTTCTGGTGTGGTGGTGGTTGTTCTAGCCTAGGTGTTTGCAGGGGTGGTTACATGTGATAGTTGTGGCCCAGGTGTGTGCGGGCGGGATTCAGCAGTGGGACTGCGTGTGGTTGTGACCCAGGTGTGTGCGGGCGAGTGTGGCAGTGGGACTGCGGTGAGAATGGCGGGATTGGTCCGATGCATAGGATGTCTCAATAACCAGTGGGAAAGTGGCGCGGGGTACCCAAACATCGATGTGCTCTGATTATATATATTAATTGACTTGCGTTATTTGGGGAGTGTGCCTTGGTGAGGCCTGGGGTGGATAGTTTACCTTGATAGGTGTTTGGTTTACTCTTTTCTCACGGGACTTTAGTACGTTCCCCCCACTTGTGCACGAGAGTCTTGGGTTTTCCCTACTGAGTATACTTGTATGATCACCCTACGTATATAAAACTGCTTTCAGGTTTCCAGGAGGACTCCGGGGATCACGCAGGACCTTACTAGCTCGGACCTTTGGAGCAGTTGCAGTTGTTGTTTTCTTTTCCTCTTTGGTACTTACCTTTTTAGTCACCTTTTGTACCTTGTGGATTTACTTTTGGAACATGCATGTGGGAATGGTTTATTTTTGGCTTTACTTTTCTTTTACCTAGGTGTTGTTGAGTTTCGTCATCTCATCTCTCGATCTTATAAAACAAAAGGGGTAATGCCTTCCATTTGTGATAAATTTCTATACCCTTGGTGCTGGTCGCCACTCCGGGACCTATTAAAGGCGGGTATCAGGGGTCATTATCTCTCATTCAACTTAAAGAAGGAAGGTCCTAGAAATCTGCTGACCCTTCCCTCCTTTTGGTGAAGGCGGGTCGTGACAGAATGGTATCAGAGGTGATGGTTGAGAGATAGGATGGAGTCTGAAGTTAGGCATAGTGAGGATTGCATGGGATGGTAAGGCAACAGTGTTGGGTGACCTTGGTGCGTGAATTAGGCCAGGGAAGACCAGCTAGGACACTGGATTTTGGGGCCCCCCGTGATCCAATGCAAGGACTCTGGACCTACCGAACAGCCAAGTGAGACCACACTGATTGCAGGGTAGAGACCCTAGGAAAGGTACATGCATCATAATGACTTGTGTTCTTGTGTTTCTGGGATGTCTTGGGAATTAAGAATAAATTAAATTTTAAGAAGTTTTAAAGACGATATTCTGCACTACTTGGGCTTAGGCATTCCTTGTTTACCTTGCAGTTATGGCACCTGGAAGGCGACCACGTGTGGTACAGGCGATCGAGGCCCCGAAGACTACTTTGGCCGATCGACAGAGAGCTGATCGAGAGGAAGAGGACGACCAGTGGCAGAAGACTCTTCGAGCCTTCCAGCGACAGGCCCTCGAGAAGTATGAGGGAAGCACCTCCGATATGAAGACAGAAGGCTGGATAGAGGAGCTAGTTATAGCCTTTGGCCTGATTCGAGCCCCGACTGAGTACTGGGTTCCTCTGGCCGTTATCCAGATGCGGGGAGCGGCACGTCAGTGGTGGATGCTTTACCCTGGGGAGAGAAGAGAGTCTGAGGTGGCTTGGGTGGATTTCGAGAGGGAGTTCCGGGCGGAATTCCTCTCCTTGACGATGAAGGCAGAAAAGAGGCAGGAACTACTCTCCCTCCAGCAGGGGAGTATGTCCGTGAGAGAGCTAGGGATCAAGTTCAAGGACCTCCTACGTTTTGTTCCAGACCTCTTTTCCGACGAGGAGTCTCGGGCAAGATGTTTAGAGGAGGCACTCCGACCCTCCCTCCAGTATGCTGTTACCCCCTTTACCCTGCCGACGTACTTGGAGGTCCAGAAGAAGGCCGAAGTGGTGGAGAGGATGCATGCTCTAGGAGGAGTGTCGCGAGAGGGGATCCAGCTGGGACCATCGAAGGGGAAGGCCATCAGCACCAGGCCTCCAGCGTCAGGACCCTCTAGGTTCCGACCCGCAGGGAGCAGGCCACAACAGTTTCAGTTTCAACCCCCCGGCCCTCGCCCTTTTCCTTCGGGCCCGGGACCGCGTTGCTTCATCTGTGGGAGCCCTGGGCATCTCCGGAGTCAGTGTCCTGACCGGGTGCAGTACAGTAGTGGCAGTCATCCCCAGCACCCGCCCCAGCAGCAGCTTCCAGCTAGACCTTTCCAGCAGCAGCAGCAGGGACAACGAGCTCTCGCTCCTCCGAGGGCAGACGTAGGAGGAGGAGGCCGAACTCAGGGCACTCCACAGGGACCTCGACCAGGGCGTGGTCGGGGAGGTGGCCGAAAACCGAGGGGCAGGGGAGCTGGGCGTGGACAGTTACACGCCGCAAAGGCAACAGTTCCAGCAGGTCCAGAGGTTGTTCGAGGTACGATCAGTCTGTTTAGCACTCTTGCTTATGCTTTGTTCAATACCGGAGATTCGCACTCCTTTGTTGCACCCAGTCTAGCCCGTGCCTTGGGTATAGATGCCGAGAGACTTCCAGTGCCCCTGGTGTTGAGCACACCAGTCGGAGGTCAGACCGACTTGTTGTTCGTTTGTCGGGGATGTAGACTGATGTTAGGGCCACATCAGTCGGTTAGAGATCTCCTTCTCCTACAGATTCAGCCATATGATGTCATCCTAGGCATCAACTGGCTATTTTCTGTGTGCGCCGTCATCGACTGTTTTCGAAGAAGGGTGGTGTTCTCAGACTTGGACAGCTGGTGTGTTACCTTCACCGACGAGCGGAGCAGTCCGAAGGGAAACAGGAGAGAGGAACCTCTCCTCTCCTTGTTGACCGAGCTAACGGTGGAATCAGTAGATGCTAAAATGGTGGAAGTGCCAGAGATCGTCCGTGAGTTTATGGACATCTTTCCTGAGGAGGTGACGACTCTACCCCCTCGACGTGATATCGAGTTCGGGATAGACCTGCAGCCCGATGCTCGTCCAATCTCGATGGCTCCTTATCGGATGACACCTTCGGAGCTACGGGAGTTGCGGATACAGATTGATGATCTGATGAAGAGGGGTTATGTTCGACCGAGTGCGTCACCGTGGGGTGCTCCGGTCTTGTTTGCAAAGAAGGCAGATGGTGGTCTTAGGTTGTGCATAGACTACAGGAGGCTGAATCAGGTAACGATCAAGAATCGCTACCCTCTTCCGAGAATAGATGATCTTTTCGACCAACTGAAGGGGGAAGGATGGTTCTCGAAGATAGACCTGCGGTCTGGGTACCACCAGCTGAGGGTGAAAGAGAGAGACATCCCGAAGACAGCGTTCGGTTGTAGGTATGGACACTTCGAGTTCGTAGTCATGCCCTTCGGTGTTACGAACGCCCTGGATGTGTTCATGGGGCTTATGAACTCCATCTTCTGGGAGTACCTGGATCGGTTCGTGGTTGTGTTCATCGACGACATCCTGGTCTACTCTAGATCAGAGGAGGACCATGCAGAGCACCTGAGGACAGTTTTGGAGGTCCTCCGATAGCACCATCTCTATGGGAAGTTGTCAAAATGCAAGTTCTGGACACGAGAAGTGAACTTCCTCGGGCACGTAGTGTCTGAGCAGGGGGTAGCGGTCGACCCATCAAAGGTTGAGGCAGTTTTTTCTTGGGCAGCACCCAAGAATGTGGCGGAAGTCCGAAGTTTCCTCAGGCTGGCGGGTTACTACCGGAGATTCATACCCAACTTCTCCCGAGTAGTATCCCCTTTGACGAATCTGACCAAGAAGGACCAGGCTTTCGTATGGAGTGAGCAGTGCCAGTCAGCCTTCATCTATCTGAAGGAGAAGTTGGTCAGTGCCCCAGTGCTGAGATTACCAGAAGAAGGGGCGGCTTATGAGGTGTTCTGTGATGCTTCAGGACAGGGTCTGGGATGCGTGCTGATGTAGCGACAAGGGGTGATATCTTATGGGTTCAGGCAGCTGTGTTCCCATGAGCATAATTATGCCACCCACAAACTGGAGCTTGTAGTGGTCGTTTTTGCGTTAAATTTGTGGTGGCACTACCTCATCGGGGAACGCTTTGTGGTCTTCACGGATCACAAAAGCTTGAGGTATATCTTCTCCCAGCAGGACTTAAACTTGTGACAGCGGAGATGGGTGGAGTTACTCTAGGATTACGACTTTGAGATCTCTTATACTGAGGGCAAGGGCAATGTGGTGGCCGATGCCTTGAGTAGGAGGGCACAGAAGGATGCGTTCCGAGAGTCGGCGGACGCCTGGAAGGTGATGGAGGAGTTGGCTGCCTTACACCTGGACGTGAAGATGGATAGCGGCAGAGGCTACCTATATCAGATGATAGTTCAGTCATCCTTGTTTCAGCAAGTGGAGGAGTCTCAGTGGGGAGACCTAGAGTGCGAAGTGATGCGTGACCAAGTTGACCAGGGCAATGCTCCGGAAGGATGGACATCAGATGGTCAGAACTGGATGCTTTTCCAGAAAAGGTTGTTTGTCCCGGAGGTGATACGCGGCAAGGTTCTCAGTGAGTTCCACAACTCACCCCTGGCGGTACACCCAGGAGTTTCCAAGATGTACCAGGGTTTGAAGAGGCAGTTTTGGAGGCCCAGAGTTAAGCGAGTGGTGGCAGAGTTTGTGGCCAAGTGCTTAGTGTGTCAGCAAGTGAAGTCTGAACACCGAGTTCCAGGCGGCCTACTACGGCCTCTAGATGTCCCCAAGTGGAAGTGGGATGACATCTCGATGGATTTCGTCACAGGAATCCCCAAGGTCCAAGGAGGGTACGATGCCATCTGGGTGGTAGTGGACAGGTTGACAAAATCGGCTCACTTTCTGGAAATCAGGGAGTCGAGTACTGTGGATGCTTTGGCACGAAAGTACGTGGATGAGGTGGTGCGATTGCATGGAGTTCTGAGGTCTATAGTCTCAGATAGGGATGCACGGTTTACCTCGCGAGTCTGGAGAGGATTACAGCATGCGTTTGGCACCCAGTTACGCCTTAGCACTGCTTTCCATCCCCAGACAGATGGACAAACAGAGCGCACCATCCAGACCTTGGAGGATATGCTACGGGCATGTGTTCTGGACTCAGGAGGATCATGGGTGCGATACTTGCCTCTGGTAGAGTTTTCCTACAATAATAGCTACCACTCTACCATCAGTATGGCCCCGTTTTAAGCTTTGTACGGGAGGCCATGTCGTTCACCTGTTTTTTGGACCGAAGTAGGAGAGGCAGGCATCCTTGGCCCAGAGGTGGTGCAGAACACGACAAAGAAGGTTCAACTCATACAGGAAAGGATGAAGGTGGCCCAGGACCGACAGAAGTCATATGCGGATACCAGGAGGAGGCCCTTGGAGTTTGAGGTTGGGGACCACGTGTTCTTGAAGGTCTCCCCTCGGCGTGGGTAGCAGAGGTTTGACAAAGGGAGTAAGATTTCTCCCAGATTCATCGGACCCTTCCAAGTGTTGCGGCGGGTCGGCGAAGTATCTTACCAGCTAGCGTTGCCACCGCCGCTACTAAGGATACATGATGTCTTTCATGTGTCCCAGCTTCGTCGGTATCTGCATGACGATTCACATGTCCTTGATTGGGGTGAGCTGGACATCGAGGACGACATGACCTTTGTGGAGAGACCAGTGGTGATTGAGGATCGCAAGGAGAAGGTGCTTCGCAGGCGAACCATCCCCTTGGTTCGTGTGTTGTGGAGACATGGTGGGCTTGAGGAGAGTACGTGGGATAGGGAAGCACAGATGCGTACCCAGTACCCGAAGTTGTTTTGAGTTTTGTTCCTTGTTGTACCTGTTGTGGTAGAACGTTTTGTCTTTTGGCTATGAAATGTACTGGTTTTCTTTCCTCTGCTTGTGTGTGAAAAGCCCCGGCTATGGGGAAGGAGAGAACCCAACCCCTAATCAAGATGCATTAAGGTGGATGCGATTAAACCCATGCGGGCGAGTCAGTGCCGCCCAAAGAGGATAATATCTTGACATGGGGGAGGAGACTCCCCAACCCACATGCCCGGGCAGTTTGGCATGGTATGTTGCTTGGTTTATGACAGGAAGGTGTTCTTAGTTAACAATGAGGTTCACTCTTGAGAGGTATCTTTCGGGGTGGTTGTTCGGACCCGCCCTTCCCTTCTGGGTTTTTTAAATTCTCGAGGACGAGAATAGTTTGAGAGGTATCTGATGTGATGACCCAGACTCTCTTGGTCCTTCCCTTTGCCAAAATCCGGGTCCTAAAGGAGTGGTGTCTCGGTGAGACCGATCGGCGTCACCCGACCTTGTCGAGTTGTTTCCAGTAGCGCTCCTTTTGCACAAATAGGGTTTTAAACCCTATTCTGACTCGTTTAAGCATGTTTTAAAGACCCGTAACGGGCATAAGAGTTTTAATTAAATACTTAATCAATTCATGAGTCGGCTTAAACCACCCGACCCCTTTTTGTGACGAGTTGAGCCACGTGGTCAACCCATGACCCCCGCGCCTTACGCGGTTTCGCATTTTCACCTCAACCGTCCTCGGCTCTTATAAACTAAAGGTTAGCCATGGTTTCTCTTTCCTCGATCATGGATTTTCACAAACAGCTTCTAGTGCATCGGGCACATCGTTATCCGTAAAGTTCCGCGCCCAGCCTAGACACCGATCACCTATCAACAAGTAGGGAATTTCTCCTTTGCCTCTCTCTTTTGTGTATCATGTGGGGTGGGCGTGCTTTTGATTCTGTAGGATTGGATAAACCAGACCTAATTAAAGATAATGAATGAATTCTATAAAGAAAGAGGGGGCTGTGATCGTTGATGCTGTCTTATATTTTTGATGTTGTTTCTTCTATGACCATCTTGTTGAGTTGTGCTGGCTTATGCCTTCTGAAAATCGAGGCCGTTGGTGGTCATTGTTTGTGCACTAATGAACCCTGCTGATGTTTTAAATGGCTTGTTTGTGGTTGTAAACTCCTGCTGTGAAAAGTAATTGGTTAATCACGTATATCTGGATGAATAAATTGAAAGCACCAGGATAAATCCCTTCTATGCTAACCCCGGTCGGAATAGAATTGAAATCATGGAATGTGTAAAATCTTTTAAATCTGAAAATACAGGTTTGGCCTTGCTTAGTGATGGTGGCAGTGTTTTGGTGGTTTTCTCTTACGAGTTGATTGCTGGAGATGTGGGAGGGGATGGGATCCCCTGTTCTTTTATGCTTTCGGTGGTTATGAAACTGGGGATGGGATCCCCTGTTGGTGTGGCTTCGGTGTTTATGAGTTTTTAAAACCCAATGGGTACTTGTTTATATCACAAACTCGGGTGGGATCCTCTATTGATGACAAATCTTTTGGGAGGGGACACAAGGTAGTGTCTTGGGTTGTCCCTGGTTCCAGCGCTTCGGGGATCTCACTTTTTCCTTGTTGTTGTAACATTACAAGAGAATATTTAAATTGATGTTTGGCTGTTTACTTTCCTGGACTTATTCCTATTCCTACTAGTTTCCCAGTAGTGCTTAATTAAACATTATCACTGAACTTGAAACAAGAATGGGACAAATGGGTTTTGTTGGCGAAAGTCGTGACTTGGGACTTGGATGTAGTGGTGTTGTGCTCTGTAGGCTGGCTAGAAAATCCTAGACTTTGGGTGAGTGCTTGTTACCTATATCTATACTTGTAGTTTTGTGTTTCTTATTCACGCCCCACCCAAGTTGAGCACTTAGTACCGAACACCCCCATTTCATGGGGGAGGGTGTTTTTCCCAACACTATTCTTGGTGGCTGGTTATTATCTCCTTTTCTGCTCCCTTTCCCGGATATCCCAAGTATCTTCGGGCAGGCTGTGATGGCCTGAGGTCCATTATTAGCCCAAGAACCTTTGGGAGGGGTGGTGTGGTGGTTGGCCAGGTGTGTGCGATAGGTGGTTTCCCAAGTGTCTTCGGGATGAGGCCCAGGTGTCTTCGGGCATGGCAGTTGATTTTTTCTAGCCCAGGTGTCTTCGGGCGTGGTGGTGGTTGTTCTGGCCTAGGTGTTTGCAGGCATGGTTACATGTGACAGTTGTGGCCCAGGTGTGTGCGGGTGGGATTCAGCAGTGGGACTGCGTGTGGTTGTGGCCCAGGTGTGTGCGGGCGGGTGTGGCAGTGGGACTGCGGTGAGAATGGCGGGATTGGTCCGATGCGTAGTATGTCTCAATAACCAGTGGGAAAGTGGTGCGGGGTACCCAAACATCGATGTGATCTGATTATATATATTACTTGACTTGACTTATTTGGGGAGTGTTCTTTGGTGAGGCCTGGGGTGGATAGTTTACCTTGATAGGTGTTTGGTTTACTCTTTTCTCACGGGACTTTAATACGTTCCCCCCACTTGTGCACGAGAGTCTTGGGTTTTCCCTACTGAGTGTACTTGTATGCTCACCCTACGTATATAAAACTGCTTTCAGGTTTCCAGGAGGACTTCGAGGATCATGCAGGACCTTACTAGCTCGGACCTTTGGAGCAGTTGCAGTTGTTGTTTTCTTTTACTCTTTGGTACTTACCTTTGTAGTCACCTTTTGTACCTTGTGGCTTTACTTTTGGAACATGCATGTGGGAATGGTTTATTTTTGGCTTTAATTTTCTTTTACCTGGGTGTTGTTGAGTTTCATCATCTCATCTCTCGATCTTATAAAACAAAAAGGGGTAATGCCTTCCATTTGTGAGAAATTTCTATACCCTTGGTGCTGGTCGCCACTCCGGGACCTGTTGAAGGCGGGTCTCAGGGGTCATTATCTCTCCTTCAACTTAAAGAAGGAAGGGACTGACAATCTGCTGACCCTTCCCTCCTTTTGGTGAAGGCGGGTCGTGACATAAAATTATATGGGAAATTAAATAGATAGGATCAAAAGCCTCAAATTCTAAAAGATAAGTCACATAGTATCCCAATGTTTAAAGACAACATAAAAAGAAATGAAAATCAAATCATATCTAAAAAATTGAAAGGAGTGATATTGAAAAGTAGAATAGATGAAGGAATAATAAAGAGGAATATAGCTAAAAAATCATCACATTTATTAATTTGGTTCTAGTATAACACATGTGATCAGTAGTATTCAACAAAAAATTAGTGCATGCATTGCATGAGATGCAACAACTACTGAAAAAATCACTAACTATATATTTTAAAAAGAATAATAATATGAATATTTGTGGGAAGATAAAATATTTGGGAAATGTGCAAAACAATATATTAATGTTTTAGAATAAATGGGGACACCTACTATAGATCGTGCGATATTCAACAATTCCTTTTACTGGTGTTAGTTAAAAGCATCGATAAAGGTCACCTTTGTCGGTACTGATAAAGGGAGACCTTTATATGCACTCATAAAAGCACTGATAAAAGGTATATTTCATAAAAATATAATATCATTAAAAATCATATATTAATATATAAATATATTTATATTGATATAAATATAATATATTTCATTAAATATGATTTTTATAAGACTAAATATACATTTACACTTAATATATAAGATATTTAGTGAAAAAATGGCTTATATAATAATTAGAAAAAATTATATATTATTAAAAATCATATTTAATATGGAAATATAATTATATGATATATATATATATATATATTTAAATATGTATTTATAAATCATATTTAATATAGAAATATATTTATATAAATATGTCATATATTTAGTGAAAAACGAGTTATAAGTTAATTAAAAATTAATATTAATTAAAAATATCGACTAACTAATATTAATAGACATTTAATAACATTTTGTTTTGTCAATGTCATTTTTTTTCAATTTGAAAAATCTATTAAATAATAAATTTTTAATCATTAATTAAAAAATTGACTAAATATGTTACGCTTAATTTTTCATACAATAATTCCACACATATATATATGAAATTCATTCAATTTTATAGAGACAAACATACATAAATAATAAATTTTTAATATTATCATTTTATATTTTTATTTATAAATATTTAATATTTAATATATCATGTTTTTAATTATTAAGTTTTATTCATTTTTTATATTTTTATTTAACATATAACATTTATTACTTTTTAATATATATATATATATTATATATATTCATTATTATTATCATTTATTTCATTAATAATTTTTTAATATTTTTGAAATTTATTCATTTTTAATTTTTCTTTGTTTAATATTTTTGTAATTTTATTCATTTTTAATATTTATTTATATTTATTGATTAACATTTAATGTTTTTAATATATTTTTAATTTATATAATTAATATATGTAATAATTTTCATTTTAACATATATTCATTTTTAGTATTTTAATATTTATATAATTAATAATTCTTATTCATTTTTTTAATAATTTTTCAATCTATTCCTCTTTTAATTACATTTCAATCATTTTTAAAATTCATTCATTTAATATTATTTATTCATTAATAATGTAAAGTTTTTTTTACGTTTTTTTATAATTTATTCATTTTTAACATATATTCGTTTAATAATTTTTTAATTTATTCATTTTTAATGTTTTTATACATAGTTATTCATTGATATAATTAATATTTTTAATATAGAAATATATTCATATATATATATATCAATATATATAATATTTCATTAAATATGATTTATATAATACAAAATATGTATTTACATTTAATAAGTCATATATCTAGTGAAAATGGTTAATAATTAATAATTAATATTAACTAATATTAATTAAAAATATTTCCTAATTAGTTTTTAGTAATGGAAGTTTAATAGAATGTCATTTTTTTTCACATATCAAACTTGTGTTACATTAATTCCCCCCCCACATAGGTAATTAATTTAATTTTATATAGAAATACACACAAACACATGCATGATATTTCTATGATTTATTCAAAATTTTAATATCTATTTTATAAGTTTATTTATTAAGATAATATATTTAATACATATTATGTTTTTAATCAGTAAATTTTATTCATTTTTATATTTTTATTCAATATATACTATTTATTATTTTTAAAATATTTTTTCTAATTTATTTTTTTAATATTGTTTATTCATTAATAATCATAATTATTTTTTAATATTTTTGGAATTTATTCCTTTTTAAATTTTCTTTGTTTAATATTATTGTATTTTATCTAATTTTAATATTTATTTACACGTGGTTTTAAAAAAAAAGGTAGGGGAATACCATTTTTTAAATTAAACCAAAGAAACTCCTCCCTTTTTAACTTGGGTATAAGGATCTCATTACATGACCTTTTGCAGGTACAAATGCATTAAACTCACATCAAGCCTATCGTTAACTACGATGGTCACCCCCCTGTGCTAGTTTCACCATCCCGATGAGCCCGACACTGACCGCCATCAACATCTATCATAGCAGCATCAACCCACCATCTTGAGCAGCCTCCGCCATCAGGGCGTCATCTCCCATTGTTGCACCTAAGGTGGCCATCCACTGCGCAAGCTTGCACTACCATGGATGACAACTACACAAACAACCTCTCCAAAGTTCTACATAGGAGCACCGTCTGAGGTCGCACCGAGTATCACGACCCAAACCAATAGGACTCAAGCCACGATACTATAGGGGAGCACCGCTCTACCGATCTAAAGAGTCTAGGGGACCCATATCCTGAGATTATAGGGAAGGGTACCGACCCAGACATCAACCCAGTAATCTACCCTGATCACTACCCAAGGTATAACACTGTTACTACAACATCATTCCCAAAACATGCCACAACGTATCTAATAGGCCACTACAGAGGCCACCATCATGTTCTATATGAAAAAAGTTCTTAGGATAGGCTACTTACAAGCCTAAATCTGAGCCCCAAAATGGGAGATACACAAGGAGGATGTCTCCAAGAATACTATACAACATGTATGGGGGTCCACACAACATGTGACCCCACATCAACACCTGGTCGTGTCCTTTTCTACATGGATTGGATGACAATTTAACCTTACCCAACATGTACAGGTTATACATAATGTGTCTCGCCTTACCTGGACCCCCAACCATGTTCTTTCCCCACACGGCTTGGCCAGCCATGTCTCACACATGACTTACACCCCCTGGAACACAAAGTGTCCCATATAAAAGACCACTTGGTTGTGTCATTTGATCATGCTTGTGTCCAGCACCCCATGCTCGTGTACTTTGGTCGTGTACTTCCACACAACCATGTACCATCACACGACTACCCTGGCCATGTCCCTTGGCCACATGACCTAGGGTCACTACACGACATGTAACTCTGATACACAATGTGTAGTCCCAAAAAGTAATCTTCCCTAAATGGGAAGAACACATAGCATTTCTCACTAGAATACATGCCATGTTATCAGGAATTCCAATGATAATTTCCCTATGAGCCACCGAAACACCCCGGTTTTCCCCAAAACCTCTTGTTCAACCCTTACAGAGTCCCTAACAACCATTTAAGGGATCTACAACCTTAAAACAGTGAATAAAGAGTATTAAGACTTAAAAATAAAATCTTCCTACCTTATGATGAAACAACAAAGCTTAGAGTTTGAAATGACATTTGGGAGTCACTATAGCATGATCCGGGAGCGACCGCCATAAAGATCGAGGATTGATGTCACCTATTCTCCTTGGATCTGCCTTAGTTCATTCATCACTCTAAAGGGGGATAGGGGTTTTCCTATACTATTTCGTGTGCCTCACAAAGGGGAGAGGGTTTATTCATTTAATTTTATTAAATGAATAAACATCCTCATAATGCCCCACCAACACACATCCCTGACCAAACACCCAACCTCGGTATATTCTATATCACGCCTAGGGTAAACAACACATTTTGAACTCAACCGCGGTCTCATAAATCCAATTTGAGAATCCACTTGAGAATTTTTCCATGTTTCCAAATAAACTATGCATGTGTGACAAAATATATTTAATATTTTTAATATCACCACACCGAGGCTCTCTGGGCCTCGAAATCCCATGCGGACTTAGCACATGACTTTGAAAATATTATTAGAAATATTCCAAAGTCTTAAAGGTTAAAACCCAAGTCACAACATCCTACTAACCTTAAGGATTTTCATCCTCAAAAAGAAAAATCCTAGGTAGAAGGAGCAAAGATGAGCTCTCCACTGGGACTCCCACACCAGCAAGCTCACCAAGGGTTCTCGTACTACCTACCAGCATGCACTCAGGGGAACCACAAAGGAAACACCACACCCATGTCCACCTCCAACTAGTTTAACATCATGAAACAAGTGGAAACATGTATTCTCATCTATGATAAGTGGGAAACATCAATCATTTCCATCCATATGTAGTCATAGGTTATAGAGGCACACTACCTCACTAACCTAACATAGATACCAACCTAACCCTACCCCAAACACACAAGTCAAAGGAACTCATCCACCAAATCTTAATACTATCCACTTTGGGTGGAAATGACTCACCTTCATAATTTTGTATCGCGTATCAAGAACGTGTATGAGTGGGGGAATATCCCCTAATTCTTGTGAGTCTGATTCCATGTAAAACTGCACCACACCCTCCTCAAGATTCTTGCATAAAAAATGGACACCGAGCACATGAGGGTACCAATGAACAACATAGGGTTACCCACGCGAACATAGTGCACTACTGGAAAATGGACCTATCCCCATGGTTTTGGGAAAAACCATGGGGATAGGTACCCATATACTCACAGTTTTTGAAAAACATGGGGATAGGTAAATTTTCAAGACCTATACCCACGGTTTTTCAAAACCGTAGGTATAGTGGGGTCTATCCCCACGGTTTTCCAAAACCGTGGGGACAGGTCCTGAAAAGTCACCTATACCCATAGTTTTGGAAAACCATGGGTATAGGGGTACCTATCCCCACGGTTTTCCCCAAAAACATGGAGATAGGTCTGGGCTAAAATACATATACCCACAGTTATGAAAAACCGTGGGTATAGGTTTCCCGTGTGTGCACATGAATTTTTTTTTCCGCGGAAAGGAATTTTTTTTGGAAGGAGTCCTATACCCACGGTTTATATAACTATATTTAACTAAATATAAATATATATACACATAGGTGATGTTAGGGTTGTGGTTAGATGCGGTGTTTGCAACGAAGAGGTTGCAGGATCGAAACCCGCCGCCTGCATTATTTTAGGATCTATACCCACGGTTTTGAAACCATGGGTAAAAGCCTTTGACACCGTGGAAATTGGGTATGTTTCGTTGACATGGTGGAAGAACACCTATACCCACAGTTTTGGAAAACCGTGGGTATAGGTTGGGGACCTATACCGATTCCTTTCCAGCCCATGGTTCCCAAAACCGTGGGTATAGCCTATACCCACGGTTTTGGGGGCTATACCCACAGTTTTGAACCGTGGGTATAGGATGTTTTTCTAGTAGTGGTGGGTCTTACCAGACCCTCTGTTTACAAACCGCAAACACATAACTTTTCCCCAAACACACAAGTCAATGGACTCATCCACCACACCTTGACACCATTTTCTAGGAATCTCTCTACTACCAGATCTCACTCCAATACCTCCGCATAAGAGGGAAGACACAAGGAGACCACACCTGCTCGAACATCTCTATAGAGGCCCTCCTCAAAGGTTCGAGCTATAAATAATGGGTCTCAAAACATATATAGGGAATACTTTGATAGGTCTGTAAACCTCATAGAGTACTCTTCCATGATCATACTACCCTTTAGAAGCTGTATAAGCTCTTGGATATGTAATGATCTCAACACAAATGGGTAAAACTCTTCCCCGAAGAGTCGCTCAAACTACACACAAGTGAGAATCACCATTTTGCGGGTCTACGTCACCAAACTCCACTATTTCCCAGCCAATACTTATATGAGACTCACCACTAGGACCACCATCTGATTGGGAGGTGTCCTCATAAGGTAAAAAACACATGTGACTACCTCAAGTCAATCATCAACCTCTTGGGGTCTGGATCACCCCGACACCTTATAGGTTGTTGTCTCTAGAACTCGTGCAGCGCACTAAGCCTGTGCACGTCCTCAAATTGCACTTCCAGCACAACCTACTGCTTCACAGGTGGTTTCTCAACTAGAGAATCACCCAGAGGTACTACCTCAAAACTAGTACCCTACACTAAAGCATCATATGTGGGTGAATCTTCATCACAATCATTCAATGGAACCCAGTCCAATATGCTGTATGTACCAAAAGTTTCCCTACGACCAGTTCCCTAGTGTAACAAATCAATAAGAAGGTTATCAAAGTTCTAATGAATGGATATATTGGAAACTACACCAACATTGGAGTCCCTGGCCTGAAAGCTAAAATCAAAACACTCTAAAAATATCTCTATGAAACCTAAACCAATATCATGACACTATGGTCCCCAAGTGGAACCCACTATGATACCGCTCTATCATGACCCGACCCAATGATACTCGAGCCACTACCACCCCAAGATCACCTCCAATAGGCCAGGGATTGGAGTCTAGCATTGAGTAGGAATAACACACAAATAGGAGGCCTTAGCCTATGATACCTATATGAATGCACCCACAAGAATATCCATGCAACAATATAGAGATAAAATAAACTAAAAATAAATGCATGCATACATCTATCCCACAACCAAAGTACAAAAGAAGTAATGAAAGTGTAAAAAGGAAAAAATTCAATCCCACCAAAAACTATAAAAGTATCCAACCTACTTAGAAGGAGGGGATTGTTGTCAAATGAAACTGCCAAAAATCTCCTCAACCAAGCTCTGGTAAACACCTCGATCAGTCTATTATACTAAGATCCTCCTACTCCGGGTCCTCTTGGAACTCCGTCAAAAGGCCCATGGTTTGAATAAGACACAACATGTGTGGGAAAATCCCATGTAGGGGTGATTATAAAAATACTCAGTAGGAAACCTAAAACCTAAAAGAAAAGGGAGAAACTAAAAGGCAATAGTCTGCTTGACCCAGCCATAGGGAACCCAATCGAGAGAGAAACTTCATCTCAAACCCATACTCAGTTACACATGACTAGTTAGGTTAGTCCACATGGAGTGTAATCCAAGATATGTAAAAACACCAAAAGGAATCCTAGAATCACCCAGATATAATTATCCCAGACTCCAAGTCTCATGAGGTTCCGACCTCAAATTCAGCTACAGGTTTCTACTCAAGGCTCAAGGGTAACACACGCCCAGGAGAACATAATCCACAAGCTTATCCATTCCATATGGAAATCATCCGAGAGATACACTCCATTAGGAAACAACTCTACCACCCCTAATGGTACGCCGAAGAGAACATGCTCCATAGAGAACAACTCACTAGGTCCAACTCTAGTTCCCAACACTAGAGGTCCTATCGTCACTATCTTGCGCCCTATGCAAGCTCATAGGAACCCTAGTAGAGAGGCCCACACCTCACCACTGAACACAGTCAAGGGAGAAATTCTCAAGACTATGCACCACATGCATCCTCTCTAAGAAGAGAGAGCAGAGGGACTCGCACCTCACCATTGCCTCACAACTGAGGAAGTACTAGCTCCTAACCATCCTGTGAAACCACTGAAGTACCTGTAGGGAGAGGCCCGCACCTTAATACATCGAGGGAGAACTAAATCCTAACCAGGTATCTCAAAATACAAGTGGAGGGGCCCACTCCTTATAACTGTGCTCCACAACCAAAGGAGATCTGACTTCAGTGGAGGACCTGATCCCCACCGCTACTCGAAGACGGGGGAGTACAACTCTGTAAATGAGGACCCGCACCCTCGCATAGAAGGGGAGTACCGATCCATGTCTAGAGGAACCACACCCTGGTTCAATAGAGGAGTACCACTATACCAGTACACTCACTATGGGGGAGACACACCCTGACACAACAGGGGAGTATTAACCCTAGGCTAGAAGACCCGCTCCCTGGTACAATAGAGGAGTACCAACTCTACAGAAACAACATGTATAGAGGACCTGAACCCTGGAAAAATAGGGGAGTACTGACCCGGAGAGAACTACTTTGTGGGTAAAGGAACTGTGCCCACTGTTGGGGGAGTCCTGCCCCCACCAATTAGATAGGTAAGGGAAAACCCGCACCCTAATGCATCAAGGGAGTACTCATCCCAACATCTCTCTCTAAGAACCACACTGATATCCAGCATCGGTTAAGAACCACTAAAAGGAGTTTCATGCTCGTCATAACTCATGTCAAAACATAACCACGGGTAGGGGACCCACACCTTGATACTATAGGGGAGCACTGCCCTACTGCCTTAGAGTCTAGAGGACCCATATCCTAAGATGATAGGGAAGGGTATCGACCCCGACTTCAACCTAGTGATCCACCCTGATCACTACCCAAGGTTTAGAACTACTACTATAACTTCATGATTGAAACACTTTACATCATATCTTTCATGCCACTACAAAGGCCACAATTATGTTCTACGTGAAAAAATGCTTAGGATAGTCTACTTATAAGATTGAATCCGAGCCCCAAAGAATGAGTTACATAAGAAAAAAGTCTCCAAGAAGACTAATCAAAATTTATGGGGGTCTACACGGCATGTGACCCCTCTTCAACACCTAGAAGTATCCTCTACTACACAACTTGGATAGACATGTAATCTTACATGATGTGTATGTTGGAGTTGGTGGCCTAGAACCAACTACTTTGCACTTTATTCATTAATAAAAGCCTTATCACATCTTGATTGTTCTTCTACGTGACAATGCATGTGATAATTTCCTAAGGATAGCTGTTGCATTAATGGGTCATAGCGGATCCCTGCTATGATGAGAACCCAGAAGTGCCATAACACTGTTCTTGAATATATGTTCTATGGCCGGATGATATTATTTGAGGGACACAAATAATACAGGTCATTAGGGGTGAGGACTCATAAAAATTTGAGGCACCTTCTCATGGTGTGCGCCCTTGGTAATATCCAGGAGGATATTATGAGAACGAGACCCGCCAGTAGGAAATCCACATTTCATAGTGTCATTGGAAGTTCTTATCTGCGGATGTGTGTATTGGTCCTTAGACTTTAAGATTATTATTAATGGGTATTACAACTCGCGCACTTAGATGTATTGACGGAAACTGTGACGACACACTATTTACAATGAGGTAGGATACGTTGGGTGCATCATGACTAACACTGCATTAATAGATAATGCGAGAAAGGATTTGTCCCTTATGTTCCATAACGGAAGTAGATATCTCAGGCCCTTTGATGGAATTGATATAGCCTAAATAAATCCATGTCCATGGTAAGGTATAGGCAAGTTCAATTCCGAGAAGTCAAAGAAAGAATAATCAAGCACATGGGTTGATGGAACTAGCATGCAACCCGCTTGATTGGAGATATCAAGACAAAGGGATAATATTACACGGTAAGCATTCGTAGGAGGTGACACGTCATTGCGGCGTTAACTTCTTTCACTATGGGTGCCTTGGCGTGTTGCTAGACGCTAACCTTGGACTTTAGGTAGGCTCTGCCTAATTCCACTGAGAAAGAGGCCTAGAGGGTCACACACTAAGTGTGTCCATGTATCTCAGTTAAATATTAATTTAACAAGTTAAATAAATATTATTCCCGACTATGGTTTAATAATTATTTAAGGATGCCTGATCGCATTTATTTCGACACTAGTTATTCGAGAGAATATATTGTGGGCGAAATAATATGTATTTATTAGCGATTAATGCAGTTACATTTATTTAAGAAATAAATAGCCATTACTCATGGTCTAATAAATGAGGTGGGGGAAAATAAATAAAACTGGAAAAATAAAAGTACACACCGTGTATGTTTATACATACACACCGTGTAGTTTGTTTTTTTGAGATTCGTGAGAAAATATTGTTTATTTAATTAAATGGTATTAAATGTGATACATTGGATGCATGTCAAGTAATAATGATGGTCAACTGTCATTATTAAGACATGGGGTATTACTAAGAATTAAATGAAATAATTAAATGCTTTTGGGAAATTAATTCATTTTATTATTCTAAGTATTATAAATCCCAATTACATTATTCTCAAAAAGGTTAGCCATTTTGGTTGTGCACAACGGATTGAAAATACTCTCAAGCCAAGGGAGAATTCCCTTTCCACCAAGAACGCTTTCAAGTTAGGAAAGCAAGATCCTCCACCGGATCAAGGCGGTCGGAGGCGGATATCGCAAGAGAAGGTTCATCCGCTCTAGCACCCGGAGATCCCTTTGGTGACATCCAAAGATACGTGGAGAACGTGTGGATCACCGCTAGAGGAATCCTATACTTGGATTCTACGACGCAACGATGGATCACAGGATCATGACCGGAGTCTCCAACGAAGAAATAATTCCACTGAGGCAATTCTTATGAATTAATTAAATTAATTATAAACAATATATGAAGATCCTATCTCAATGGTCCCGGGACTCTTCTTTTCTTTTTCGTTCTTCGTTCTATTCTGAAGATCCGACGTTTTATATCATGATGGATCTCGGATTGAACGTCGTTCAAAGCTAAAATTAAAGTTGGGAAAACCCACCAACGTGCTTCCGCTGCACCCAGAACCTACAAGTGGTATCCGAGGGGGTCATATCGTTGATTATAATTATTTAGTTTTTCGTTGGTAATTTACGCATTTAATAATTTAGTTATTTCAATTCAAGTTTAATCATTCTGGAAATCTGAATATCGAGATCTGTTCCTCCTCCCTCGTTTCTCGTTCACCTCACAGAAATGAATTTTTCTTTTAATTTTGATTAAAATAAAATAGAGGAAATCATCCAGAGGAGCCAAACGTTTCTGGATGTACAACACCAGAGTACACGGCGTGTATTTGGAAGTACACACCGTGTAGTCTAGGTTCAATGCATTGACTGATCCGCCAAATCAGGCCGTGTATTGGATTATTTCTAAGAATTTAAGACACCATGTGTTGACCAAAAACAGGTGGCACACGGTTTCTGGATTACACGCTGTGTGGTCCAATGAACACGGCGTGTAGTCCCTTCGGGTTAGGGTTGGGCCGTGTACTCTGTACACGGCCTGCCCGGCTGGAAACCGTGTAATGCGGAAACTACACGGCGTGGGTCCCACTGTACACGCCGTGTACTCTGAAAATTTCCGAAGTACATAAACACGCCATGTCCCCGGGCGTGTACTTCGGATGGACGGTGAAGAAAAGTACACGCCGTGTAGTCGGAACTACACGCCATGTACTCACCGAAATTACGCAGATTTATTAAAATTTATTATTATATTATACAAACCCTTGAGACGTGTACCATGGTGCAGGCGTAAAGCTGAGGCACAACACGTGATAGGTGTTTTATATATATGTGTTTAATTTAACATCTGTGTAATAAATGGGAATTCACCGGGTTGCCTCCAAGGTACAAGTTACGTACAAGGATAATTTTAAATGAATTTATTTGTTCAAAATTATGATGGATGAGAATCTCAAGGAAATTCAGAAAAAGGATTTAAGATAAAAGTATTGATTAATTAAAGATAATTAATTGATTCGAGTGTGATTTATCTTAAACAAGAACGATTAAAGAATTGAATGCTAGTTTTATTTATGCGTAAATATCATTGCATGTGTGGATGATCATGAGCTAGACCGAGACCTTTGTATGTGAATGGTTTTTTTTAATTAATTTATTTAAATTAAATTTGTTTGTCTGCGAGCCATCTCCTCATTAATATGTAGGGCCTGCGTGACCAAGGATTATTTTATGTAAAACCCCCTTTTTACCCCTCACCTGTGTGTGAGATAAATGAATATGTAATGGATGAAGCTCCCAATATAGTGGAGGCAGCTCAAGTCAGGAGCCAATGTGAAACCAATCCAAGGAGATACAAAGGTGGACAGGTGGAAAGCTGTAAACACGAACCCAAAAGGTTCAAGGTGTTTCTACCCTAGGTCTTGGGTTAGTTTATCTACCGCTAGATAAACTAACCAATAGAAAAGCTCATGATCATACCATTTATTTTATTTCTGTCAGTTGCATGGTTTATTTATTGTGGGTGTGTTGTCACGATCACACAATTAATGAATTAAAGGAGCATGCAAGATGGAACTAAAATAAAACTGGCTTATATGTAAATATTATCTTATACATGGTTAATCACTTAAGTATATCCCACTTAATATTAACAAGCATGTAATCAAAGATAATAAAATGGAAATTTACGTATAAGGATAAAATCCCTCAAAAGAAATATTAAGTCGGCATAGCCTTCCATAATCTTGGTTAGAATCGAACCATAGTTCAAAGTGCTTGACCAACCCTAGTTGGGGTGCTTTCAATTATCGGGGAATTCTAATTCAAGGTTTTGGGTTGAATTGACTTGGTTCACATCAAGGGTTTACTGCCATAGCAGGACTTGGTGTGACCAAGAGGCAAAGTTTGAGGAAATCCAAAATAAAAGGATTTCAGGATTGGGGAGTCCACTCAGCGGATCAAGGAGCTGCGAGTTAATGCAGCTGGCATTTGGAATGCCTACCTAAAACCCTTCAAGTTTCTTGACCAACCCTAGTTGGGGTAATGCGAAGGGCAATATGGATCCTTTCCATTAGAATATTCAGGCAACAGAATATTCTGAAGTCAATGGTGAGGGCTATTAGATTTCGATAAAATAGTGGGAGACTAATAAGTATTAATTAATTAATTTGTCTCAATTTTTGTAATAAAGTACTAAACCTTTTCTCATCTTAATTTTTAGAAAGGGCAAGAAAAATGACGTCAAACATATCATTGCGCACCATACTCGAGAAGGAAAACATTCTCACCGGCACCAATTTCCAAGAGTGGCAGAGGCGTTTACGCGTCGTCCTTCGCCACGAAAGGAAATTGTATGTGCTGGAAGAGCCTATTCCAGTTGTGCCTGGGAAAGAGGCCAGTGATGAGGAATTGTCTCTCTATATGAAACACATGGATGATGCCACCGATGTCCAGTGTTTCATGCTATCGGCCATGTTTAATGAGCTTTTGAAGCAACATGAAAACATGGACACATATAGCATGATGTCTCACCTTAAGGATCTATACCAAGAGAAGGCGAGACAGGAGAGGTATGAGATCTCCAATGCTTTATTCACCACGAATCTTGGAGAGTCTGTGCCAGCTGGGCCTCATGTAGTCAAGCTTATTGGCTACATTGAACGCCTGGACATCTTAGGGATTAAATTCCTGGATGAGTTGCGTACAGATCTCATCCTATCATCACTACCCAAGACCTTCTCTAGCTTCATTGTCAACTATAATATGAGCGGAAATTAGAAGAGTCTATCAGAGCTTTTGACCTTGATTCTCCAGGTAGATAAGGACATGGGTCATGACAAACCCACGGTCCTTATGGTGAACAAGAAAAGGAAGGACAAGGCAAAAGAGCCAAAGACTTATAAATGGTCTGAAGCCCCCGAGCACCGTCCCTCCAAGAAGGGGAAGATCCAGAGGCAGGGCAAGGAATGGGAGGCAGTGTGTTTTTCATGTGGTAAGCAGGGCCACTGGAAGAGGAACTGCACCCAGAAGCATGGGGACGCTAAAGGTGCATTTGTTATCGAGTGCAATATTTCTATTTCTACACATTGGGTATTAGATACAGCTTGTGGGGCTCAAATCTGTATTCAAATGCAGGAACCAAGTAGATTTAGAAAGATCGCCAGAGGAGAGGTGGATCTTCGAGATGCCAATGGCGCAAGGCTGGCTGCATTGGCTATTGGCGACTATCACCTCTCATTGTCGACTGGGATGATTTTAGTTTTACATAACTATTATTTTGTGCCTAGTGTTACCAAGAACATAATTTCTGTATCTTGTTTGGATATGGATAGATTTGTTTTCAAGTTCGGAAATAAGGGTTGTCTCTTTTATAATAACAACGTATGTTATGGTATGGCACATTTGAATAATGGTTTGTATGTATTAAATTATGAAAACCAAGTGTTGGAAATCGATAACGAAACAAACTCACATGACTCACACATCACCTAGTTGTGGAATCACCACCTTGGTCATGTAAACGAGAAGCACTTGACAAAGCTCTGTCAAGATGGCTATTTAGACTCTACTGAGCTAAAACCACTTGATAGATGTCACGCTTGTTTACAAGGTAAAATGACCAAGCCGACTTTTGGTGGACAAGGTGAAAGGGACACAAAGCTTCTAGGATTGGTACACACAGATGTGTGTGGACCATTTCTAGTAGAATCTAGAGGTGGATATTCTTACTTCATTACTTTTACTGATGATTTGAGTAGATATGGATTTGTCTACTTAATGAGGTATAAGTCAGAGTACTTAGAGAAATTTAAGGAATTCAAGAATGAAGTAGAGAATCATCTTGGTAAGAAGATAAAGAAGCTTAGATCGGATCGAGGTGGAGAATATCTGAACCAAGAGTTCATCGATCTTCTATGGGAGTCTGGGATTTTATCTCAGCTCACTCCTCCTTATACACCATAGTGGAATGGTGTTAGTGAAAGGAGGAACCGCACCTTTTTGGACATGGTGAGGTCGATGATGAGTCATGCAGATCTTCCATTATCCTTTTGTGGATATGCATTAAAAACTGAAACATACACATTAAACCAAGTACCAACTAAGGCGGAAAATGGAATTCCATCCGAGTTATGGAATGGACGGAAACCCACTTTGTCGCACACACGTGTATGAGGATGCGAGGCGTTTGTTAAGGCCTTCTCAGGCAACAAACTAGCACCCTGGGGCACGAAGTGTATCTTTATAGGATATCCCAAGGAAACGAAAGGATATTACCTATATAACCATCAAGACAAGAAAGTGACTGTCGCCAAACAAGCCGTATTTCTTGAGAGGAAGCACATCCTCAAGAAGGATAGTGGGAGCAAGATTGACTTCAACGAAGTTGATGCTCAAGATACACAAGAGTTGGTACAGGAACAAGTTCCACAGGTCCCTGTGGAAGAGGTTCCAGAAACACAAGTACTGTGTAGGAGCTCAAGAGAGGTAAGGGAACTAGAGAGATTTGGTTTCCTAGTCACCGAGGATGGTGAATCATTATTGTTGGACAATGATGAACCTATCTACTACAAGGAATTAGTAGAAAGCTCAGAAGCTGTAATATGTCTAGAAGCTATGAATTCTGAGATGGATTCCATGTATCAGAACCTAGTTTGGGTTCTGGTCGATGAGCCAGTTGATGTAAAGCCTGTTGGATACAAATGGGTATTCAAAAGAAAGCTGGACATGGAAGGTCAAGTTAGCACCTATAAAGAAATACTAGTGGCTACATGATTCAGAAAACGTCAAGGAATTGACTATGATGAAACCTTCTCGCCAGTTTCCATGTTTAAATCCATAAGAATCATACTTGCCATAGCAACTTACCATGACTATGAGATTTGGAAGATGGATGTCAAAACATCATTCCTTAACAGGAACCTTCAGGAAGATGTCTATATGACACAACCAGAAGGGTTTGTGACACCAGGTGAAGACAAACGGGTTTGGAAGTTGCAGAAATACATTTATGGATTGAAGAAAGCATCCAGGTCATGAAACATTCTATTTGATGAAGCCATAAAAAAATTTGGTTTCATTAAGAACGAATGCGAGACATGTGTTTATAAACAATTTAATGGGAATGCGGTTATCATGCTAGTGGTATATGTTGATGAAATATTTCTTATTGAAAACGACGTACCAACCTTACAGTCAGTTAAGGACTGGTTGAACAAGTGTTTCTCCATGAAGGACTTAGGAGAATCAGCCTACATTCTAGGGATCAAGATCATTCGTGATAGATCCAAGAGGCTGCTTGGACTAAGTTAGGGTATATACATTGACCAGATACTAAAGATATTTAGTATGGAAAAATCCAATAGGGGATTGGTTCCAGTGTCACATGGCTTATATCTTTCTAAGAAAATGTGTCCCCAGACACAACAGGAGAAAGATAGGATGAGTAAGATCCCATACGCTTCAGCTATAGGATCCATCATGTATGCCATGTTATGTACTAGGCTTGATGTTGCCTATGCACTGAGCATGGTAGGAAGATATCAAGCAGATCCAGGAGAACAACATTGGACTGCTGTTAAGACTATCCTTAAGTATCTGATAAGAACTAAGGATATGTTCCTGGTGTATAGAGGAGACGAGGAGCTTGTCATCAGAGGGTATACTGATGCTAGCTTTCAGACAGATCAGAATGATCTGAAGTCACAATCTGGATATGTTTTCTGTCTCAATAGAGGATCTGTGAGCTGGAAGAGTTCAAAGAAGCCAGTTGTCGCCGATTCTACAGTGGAGTCTGAGTATATAGCGGCTTCTGATGTAGCCAAGGAAGCCGTTTGGATTCGGAACTTTGTCCAGGAGCTTGATGTGGTTCCTAGCAGTAAAGATCTCATTACATTATATTGTGATAATACTGCAGCGGTGGCTCTTGCAAAAGAACCAAGGTCACATCAACGGACAAAGCACATACTCCAGAAGTATCACCTCTTGAGGGATTTCTATCAAAGGGGTGAAGTTTCAGTGAGCAGAGTGTCCACAGAATAGAACGTGGTGGACCCCATGACTAAAGTCCTATCTCAGTAGAAGCATGAATATCATGTGAGAGCTAGCGGGTTAAAGGTTTTTAGCAGTTGTCTCTAGTCCAAGTGGGAGTCTGTTGAAGTTGGTGGCCTAGAACCAACTACTTTTTACTTTATTCATTAATAAAATCCTTATCATATCTTGATTGTTCTTCTGTGTGACAATGCATGTGATAATTTCCTAAGGACAACTATTGCATTAATGGGTCATAGCGGATCCCTGCTATGATGAGAACCCAGAAGTGCCATAACACTATTCTTGAATATATGTTCTATGGCTGGATGATATTATTTGGGGGACACAAATAATACAGGTCATTAGGGGTGAGGACTCATAAAACTTTGAGGCACCTTCTCATGGTGTGCGCCCTTGGTAATATCCAGGAGGATATTATGAGAACGAGACCCGCCAGTAGAAAATCCACATTTCATAGTGTCATTGGATGTTCTTATCCATGGACGTGTGTATTGGTCCTTAGACTTTAAGATTATTATTAATGGGTATTAAAACTCGCGCACTTAGATGTATTGATGAAAACTGTGATGAAACACTATTCGCAGTGAGGTAGGATACGTTGGGTGTGTCACGAGTAATACTGTATTAATAGATAATGCGAGAAAGGATTTGTCCCTTCTGTTCCATAACGGAAGTAGATATCTCAGGCCCTTTGATGGAATTGATATAGCCTAAATAAATCCATGGCCATGGTAAGGTATGGGCAAGTTCAATTCTAGGAAGTCAAAGAAAGAATAATCAAGCACATGGGTTGATGGCAATAACATGCAACCCGCTTGATTGGAGATATTGAGACAAAGGGATTATATTACATGGTAAGCGTTCGTAGGAGGCTACACACCATTGCGGTGTTAAATTCTTTCTCTATGGGTGCCTTGGTGTGTTTATAGACGCTAACCTTGGACTTTAGGCAGGCTCCGCCTAATGCCACTAAGAAAGAGTCCTAGAGGGTCACACACTAAGTGTGTCCATGTATCTCAGTTAAATATTAATTTAACAAGTTAAATAAATATTATTCCCGACTGTGGTTTAATAATTATTTAAGGATGCCTGATCGCATTTATTTCGACACTAGTTATTCGAGAGAATATATTGTGGGTGAAATAATATGTATTTATTAGTGAGTAATGCAGTTACATTTATTTAAGAAATAAATGGCCATTACTCAAGGTCTAATAAATGAGGTGGAGGAAAATAAATAAAACTGGAAAAGTAAAAGTACACGCCGTGTATGTTTATACATACACGCTATGTAGTTTGTTTTTTTGAGATTCATGAGAAAATATTGTTTATTTAATTAAATGATATTAAATGTGATACATTGGATGCATGTCAAGTAATAATGATGGTCAACTGTCATTATTAAGACATGGGGTATTACTAAGAATTAAATTAAATAATTAAATGCTTTTAGGCAATTAATTCATTTTATTATTCTAAGTATTATAAATCCCAATTACATTATTCTCAAAAAGGTTAGCCATTTTTGTTGTGCACAACGGATTGAAAATACTCTCAAGCCAAGAGAGAATTCCCTTTCCACCAAGAACGCTTTCAAGTTAGTAAAGAAAGATCCTCCACCGGATCAAGGCTATCGAAGGCGGATATCACAAGCGAAGGTTCTTCCGTGCTAGCACCAAGAGATCCCTTCAGCGACATCTAGAGATACGTGGAGCATGCTTGGATCACCGCTAGAGGAATTCTATAATTGGATTCTACGACACAACGACAGATCATATGATCGTGACCAGAGACTCCAACGAAGAAATAATTCCACTGAGGTAATTCTTATGAATTAATTAAATTAATTATAACCAATATATGATGATCCTATCTCAATGGTTCCAGGACTCTTCTTTTCCTTTTCATTCTTTTTTCTATTCTGATGATCCGGCATTTTATATCGTGATGGATCTCAGATTGAATGTTGTTCAACACTAAAATTAAAGTTGGGAAAATCCACCAACATGCTTCCGCTGCGCCCAGAACCTACAGTGTACAGGCTATACAGAATGTGTTTCACCTTACCTAGGCCCCGACTGTGCTTTTTCCCCACAAGTCTTGACCAGTTGTATATCACACGTAGCGTACACCCCATGGAACATGATGTTTCTTGGATAAACAACCACTTGGTCACATCGTTTTCTCATTCTCATGTCTGGAACCATGTTCTCGTGTACTTTGATCATGTAATTCCACATAACTATGTACCATCACATGACTACCCTGTCTATGTCCCTTAGCCACACGACCTGGGGTTACTACATGGAATGTAAATCATGTACATGATGTGTACTCCCCAAAAGTAATCTTCCCCGAATGGGAAGAGCAAACGACATGTTTCAATGGACTACACACCGTGTGGTCAGGAATTCCTACAGGAATTTCCTTGTGAGCCACCCGAAAAACCTTGGGTTTCCCCAAAACCTCTAGATCCACTCTTACAGGGTCCCTAAGAAGCATCTAAGGGATCTAAAACCTTAAAAAAATTTATAAATAAGGGATCAGAACTTAAAACTAAAATTTTCATCCCTCGTGGTGACACACCAAAGCTTCGGGTTTGAAATGACGCTTGGGAGTCACTGCAGCAGGATCTGGGAGTGATTGTCTTCAAGATCAAGGGTCGGTGACACATCTTATCTTGGGATCTACCTTGGTTATTTCATCCCTCCAAAGGGGGAAAGGGCTTCACCTATCCTCTTCCATGAATCTCATCAGGGGGGGTATTCATTTAATTTTATTAAATGAATAAACCTCCTCTCAACACCCTATCAACGCACATCCCCAATCAAACACCCGGTGCTGGTACATTCTATATCATGTCTGGTGTAAAGACCATGTTTTAAACTCAACCATGGTATCATAATTTTGATTTGAGACTCTGATTAGGAGTTATTCTATGTTTCCAAAGAAACTTATCATGTGTGAAAAAATATATTTAATATTTTGAATATCACCGCACTGAGTCTATCCAGACCTTGGAATCCTATGAAGACTCTATTCCTGGATTCAAAAATATTCTTAGAAATATTCCAAAGTCTTAGAGGTCAAAACTTGATCCACTACTTTAATTCCCCATCATTTTTGCCACTGGTCCACCTCCCCTAACCATCGCTGCTAGATCTGCTATTCATCGGCCACATCGGCTCATCTAGACGCCCTATCCATTACTACCTCAATCTCACAACACCCCGCATCAGGGACACTTGATCCTCCCTTTCCATCACAGATTGTCGCTACCATCACCTCGAGCACTTTGAAGAATGACTGATCCCAGGAAACCACTGACTGTTATCTCCCATGAAATGACCAAATCATCCCCATCATTGCTAGTAACCTCAAACGCCTCGATCCTCAGAGGCTGTTTCCCCCTTCAACAACCCAATATCATGTAGAATACTCCATCAGTCAAAAATCCCCCAAATTTGGGGCCACTGGGAATAGAACCCCAAACCTGATGCAGTTTAACTGGGTTGCCAAACCATTTGACCAACACACTATCTGCATTTATACATGTTTATTAATTAGAATTTAATTTTTTTAATATGGTTATAATTTATATAATTAATAAGTATTTATTTTTATTTTAATATATATTCATTTTTTATTTTTTTAATAATCTATATAATTAATAATACTTACTCATTTTTTTAAATATTTTTACAATCTTTTGATTTTTTTAATTATTAAATGTCTCTTTTTTAACATTAATTCATTAAATATTATTTAGTATCATTTATTCACTAATAATGTTATTTTTTTATAATTTATTCATTTTTAATATCTATTTGTTTAATATTTTTTGTAATTTATTCATTTTTAATATTTATTTATACATATTTATTAATTAAAATTTAATGTTTTTAATATGGTTGTAATGTGAATATTTAATATGTATTCATCTTCATTTTAATATATATTCATTTTTATTTTTTTTATAATTTATATAATTGATAAATCTTATTCATTTTTTTTAATATTTTTGATGTATATTAATTTTTAGTTATTAAATTTCACTCATTTATAACATTCATACATTTAAGATTATTCATTCATTAATAATGTTGATTTTTTTTTATTTTTTTATAATTTATTTATTTTTAATATATATTCATTTAATATTTTTGTAATTTATTTTAAATAGTTTTTATCGGTGCTTGAAAAAACACTAATAAATATAGGTTTTATCACCGCTGAAATATAAAACATTGATAATACCTATATTTATTAGTGCTAAATGTTAAAGTTGAAAAAGATAGGTTTTTTCAGTGCGTTTTATTTTAGTGCAGATAAAAAATATCTTTATCACTGCTTTTTGGAAAGTGCTGATAAAACCCTTTTATTCTTTTAAATATAACCCTAATAGAGAACCCTACTCGCTCGCACCATTCAAGGTCTTATGGAACTCAACCTTTTCCGCCACTCCCCCTCGAACTTCTTGGATGAATTGAACCTTTGAAAACAAAAGGTATGTGATACTTTATACTCTTCTTTAGTCAATCTTGTATTGTTTCACCATTTTTAGTTCATATTTGCCCATATACCATATGACCCCCATTCCCCTTGGCTTATGGATTCCACAGTGTCTTGCTCGTGTACCATACAACCACCATTTTCGATTTCCAAAGGGTTTGGATACTCGATGTTTGAGTATTTTTAATTTTTCATGTTTGGCAGTGGATCTTAACATATTATTGGTTGAATTTCTTATGAATTTTTATAGTTACCCATGAAAAAGTTTATACAATAATGACAATGAAATTATGATGTTAACTTTTTTACTGAAAATTAATAAGAAAAAAATACCATAATGAAATCATATATGTGTACTATATTTCTATTTTGATTTAATTTTTTGATACTGTATGCATGTATTAAATATATATGGGCACACACATGCACATATGAAATATAAAATTTGTTATATATGAATATATATATATATATATATGTATATATGTATACACACACACATGGACACACACACACACACACACATTTGGCGTATATGTGGCTAGGGGTTTGGAACAATTGTGTATTTTGGGCATGGGTCAGTTCTTTCTGATTGCAGGTTTATGTAAATTCCATAAGGATCGATATACTTTAGTTGTATTCTAATAATTGAGTGTTCATGAAAATCAATTGGCTGACTCTCCATCTGATTTTCTATCACATGTGTATTACATTTTCAATTAATTTTGATTTCTTCACGTGATATTAGAGTGAGAAAAGAGTATATTATTAAAATTTTACCCAGTGGATACACACACATATATTTATATACATATTATTAACATGTGATTTATTTACATGATTTATTTATATTATTAATAATATTTCCAAGGGTTTGGATACTCAAAATAGTTTTTTTCTTAAAAATGAAATATAATTGTCCTAATTTGTCCCTAAAGGAGTTTTATAATTGAGTTCTTTGTCACTTAAAAGAATAATTGATTCAAAATGAATATAATTGGATTTATTGAAAACAAATTTATGATGTAATTCGAAATGGAGATTTTTATTGGAAAATGAGTGTGGAAACAATGGGTTTTGAAGAATAGAAAACAAGTGAAAGAGTGATAGAGGGTTGAAAAGGTAAAAATTAATCTTTTAAGGAAAGTAAGAACTATATTTAGAGTAGTGACCTTAAACATGTCCAATCTATGTAAACATTCCCAAAATAGAGCATGCATACACTCAAATTTTGATACTTTGTTTACATATCAATGTATATATACATTATATGCAAACCGTATGTGTATTTATTTATTTATTTATACAAAATGAATATTTTTGAACCTAATACGATGGATATGAATCAAAAGTGGATAGAAGATAATTGTATGACAAAGGAGTATGAGGATGAAATTAAAGAGTTCATTAAGTTTGCAATAGATCATGCATGAAACCCTTCTCAAATCCTTTGTTCATGTTTACATTATTGTTATTCAAGATGAATTCATAAAAATGAGTTTTAAGAACATTTAATTTTTCATAGAATAGATCGAAATTATAAATGTTTTACTAAATGTAGGAAAAAATTGAATGTACATACTGACTGAGATGATACCACAATTTATGGATTATTTGATATGAATACTAGGGTAAACAATGATAGAGATCATATGGAAGAAATGAAAATGTCAATTGAAGATGTCCTTTATGATTGTCCAAAGTTGTTTGAGAAGTTAAATAATAGAAAAAAGAGACCATTGTATATCATTTTCACTTAATATACAACATTTTAAACTATATTGAACTTATATAATTTGAAATTTGATAGTAGATGGAGTGACTCTAGTTTTACAAAACTACTTGGTCTCCTGAATGATATGATACCATAAGAAAATGATATTCCTTATCAAACATATGATTTTAAGCAAATTCTATATTAAATGAGTATAATATCTGAAAAATTTCATGCTCATCTAAATGATTGTATATTGTTTCATAAGAACCATGAATTACTTATAAAATTACCTAAGTATGTAACAGATCAATACAAGAAATATGAATCAAGTCCTTAAAAAGTTGAATGGTACTTTCATATCATTCTAAGGTTTAGATGAATATATGGATGTTAAAAAACTACTAGACAATTGATATAGTACATAGATACCAGAATTGAATATGGGAAACTACATTACCCATCAGACTCTCCTCAATAAAAGAAAATTCATTACGAGTATCCTGAAATTGGAAATAAGATAAGAAACCTCCATCTTAAATTATATATAGATTAAATAAATTATTTTGGTGTAAAAAGTAGTACTCATAATACATTCCTAATTATGTTGGTAAATTATAGACTTCCACAATGATTATGCTTAAAGTGAAAATACATTATGTTATCTCTACTTATATATGGACCAAAATAACCCAGTAATGATATTGATGTATATTTGGTTCCATTGGCCGAATATATGAAATTGATATGGGATACAAGTGTTACATTGTATGATGCTCATAGAACTGAAGAGTTAACATTGAGTTCCATGTTACACGAGACAATAAATGACTTTCCTGCTTATAGAAATTTTCCAAGCTATAACACTAAAGGAATATTGGGGTGTCCCATTTGTGAAGAAGGTACACACTTAGTTAGGTTGAAAGATTCCTAAAAGACTTTGGTTTTAGGACATCACAAATTTTTACCTCTTTGAAATAAATACCGATCCTGTATGACATTATTCAATGAATATACAAAATAAGGTATAACACAATCTCTATTAATGGGTGATCAATTGTTCGAGAAAGTAAAAGATATTGAAACAGATTTTTGTAAACCTTTTTCAAAAAACTTTATGAAATCTGGTTGGAAAAAGTGATTAATTTTCATTGAATTATTATATTGGAATTGTTTATACATCAGAAATTTTATTGATGTCATGCATGTAGAAAAAAATATACGTGATAGTGTTATTGGAACTTTACTAATTGTACCAGACAAAAAAAAAAGAAATTAAGGCTAGGTTAGACATGATTGATATGGGGAAAGGGAAGATTTCATGACCCAACCCAATAAGGCTTGATCCACAACTACCCCAGGTCTGCCTCTATAGGACATGGGGTGGTGAAAAGCATCGAAAGGCATAACTAATATGGGAGGCCTTTGCCTAATGTACCTATATGCACACACCTGACCATAACCATGTATAAGTACAAAGGAATAATAATAAAAGATGAAACATATAGAGTATAAACCATGCATGTAAAACCTCTAGGGAGTACAAGAGCATGGTAGCGTAAACTGAAAATTAAAGAGGGTAAAATGCATGCCCAACCAGAATGATATGCCAACCTGACAAAAATAGAAAAGTAAATTGCTAAGAGAGCCCAACTCCCGATCTCCAAGATCCGATCACCATATGCAGTCTAGTGCACCATGTAATTCTATACTCCTCTATAATCACCTTTGACCTGTTCTTTATATTCATAAGACATGACATGTATGGGAAAATCCCTTGTAGGGGTTAGTATATACATACCCAGCAGGACACCCCAAAAGCTGAAGGGGGAGTATAAGAGACACGATAGGAAATAGATAGCTTAACCCAAATCAAGATAGTAACAAAATACAATGACATGGATATAAATATATATATATATGCTCAACAAAAGAAGCACAAATGAGAGAAAAAAGGTATCTTCATATCCCATACTAGCCCATGAAAGAGTGCCATCAATTCCAAGAGGTCCATCAAACGATGCCCAATATCTTGTGCATATATTCAGTAGAAACATCCAAGTCAAGACACACCTCGCCACTATGCCACACCATCAATAGGATATAATCTATAGGTAGAGGATCCATACCCTGGTACAATATAAGGGTTCCACTCAATATATAGAGTACCCATACCCTAACTCTGTAGGAGGGGCCTACTCAGTAGATAGCTAGAGGACCCATACACTATCCCAGAAGGAGAGTACCACTCTAATGGCTGAGGACCCATACCCTATACCAATAAGAGGGTGACACTCTAGTAATTGGTAGAAGACCCATTCCCTACCTATAAGGAGGGTACCACTCTAGTAGTCAAGGATCCATGCCCTGATACCATAGGTGGTTTCCACTGGAATATCAGATAGAGGACCCATGAATGGCCTAGCAGGAGGGTGTCACTCTAGTGGTTTATGACCCATACTCTGATACCGTAGAAGGGTGCTACTCAGTAGATATATAGAGGACCCATTCCCTATCCCAATAGGAGGGTTTCACTCTAATGGTTGATCGGGGACCCATGCCCCACCTAGAAGGTGGGCGCCACTCTGATCTCTCTGATGATCATACCTAATCACCACCGTTGTCAAGCATCTCCCAAAGAAGAGTCACACCCATAACATCTCACATCGTATCTCAAAAGACACCATGAATTCCACTATCTAGTTATATGTAAAAAAAACACTCAGTATAGGCTACTCATGGGACAAAATATAAGTAAAAAAAGAGATATGAGAGGTAGAAATTTCCTCAAAAGGAAGTAGGGGTACACGACGTGTAAGGGGACCCACACGGTGTGTGGTCTCACTCTTCTGCCTATCTTTGTACCTACCGATACATGGATCACTACCCATGTATCCCTACACAACATTTAAGGGGAATACATGACATATCTCAGCCACTCAGGGTCCTACCCGTACTCTTGGCTATGTCTGTGTAACCTTGCCTCTGTCTGTGTACTCCGGTACATGGCGTGTCCTCCCGCATGGGGTCCTGCCCATGTGATATTCCATATGGCCTGTCTATCTGGGGATGGTCACAGGACGTGTGGCCCAACCACATGACATATGATCCTTAAATTTTTCAAAAACCCTTGAGCCACATCCATAGGGGTACTACACGGTGTTTGTTTATCCCAGTACATGCTGTGTAGTCAAATTTTTCATAGAAAGTTAGATATGTGCCTGCGTGTTCTAGATCTGCACTCGATGATTTTTGATATCACCTCCAAGATGCCCAAAATCGAATGAAATAGTCTTCTTTCATCATTTTAGGGCATCCTTTGACTAAAAAATAGATTCTATTGATTCGATCGAAGCCCACACCTTGCGCACCTCTTATGTCGTCGCCAAATCCCACTTTGGATCTCAGATCCTTGAAGAAATCACCCACAACCTAAAAATACTATAAATCCATCCCTAATTCTACAATATATTTGCTACACATGAATCCACCATGAATCTAGGGGTATGATTGGGATCGGTCCCGCCTGAAAATGTTGAACTGAGACCAAATAGGTCAATTAGTGAAGAACATGAAGAACGGAGGGGAAAAAACATATGAAAAAAACATGAAACAATCATTATAAAAGTGTTCTTGGACAAAGAATAAAAATTGGGGAGGATTGGGTAAGAAACATGGCACAATAAATATAGTTTGAATAATTAATTTAAAATCGGTACACGAGCGCATGAAAAAGGTTCATAAGAAAACACATATCAAAGGAAAGAAGATGATCATGCTCAATCTTTTAATCAATTGGGAAAAAATCCAAAAATTTATGAGTCATACCTCAATTTGGATCATTCATTGATGAAGAAAATTCTCTCTAATGAAGGAGGAGGATATGTTGTGTTCGTTTCATCTTGATTCGCCTTGATTCAAAGGCTTGTCATCATCTAATCTCGATTCACCAATGAGAGGTGCTAGAATCCTCCTCTCCATGATTCGAGGGTTATGCAACTAACCCTGATGATATGTCATACCAATTCATTTATAAAGTAAGTATAATTAGGTCATTTTATTTAAAATAAATAAATTTAATTATTTATTTTAATTAAATTCAACCTCCAACAGTCTCTATATCCAAACGCCCTGTGCCAACCAACTTTAGGTTGCGCCTAGGTTAAAACTCACATTCTGGATTCAAACTTGATCTCAAAATTTCAATCCAAGACTCAATTTAGGAGATATCCTATTTTATTTATGAAACCATGTGCACGTAATGTAAAGTATATTTAATATTTTAATAAAATTATTTCCGGGCACACTAGGCCTCAGAATCGCACGTCATCTCAGCTCTTTACTCAAAAAATATTTATAGATATATTATGAAGTCTTACAAGGAAAAAACATGGTTTCTATATTATTACATTCTTTAATTTATTCATCCAAAAAAATAAAAAAACAAAAATCTTGGGATACCAAGCCCGTATCCTGATCCCCCGCTCCCATGAGCTCTCCTACATGCTCTTGTGTAGCCACAATACACAAACTAAGGGTACAGTCTATCCACACAGGCTCCTCTCCTATCTATCCTCAATCTCCACCAGGTTCTCTGCAAAAGTGGATCCATCCTTGATGTCCATCTCACCCTAATCAATAACGTTCATGGGTTCATGCACATATCTACTCAATTGTGACACATGGAAGACATCGTGCACCCACTATAGCTGTTGGGGTAGGGAGAGGTAGTAAGAAACCTCTCTAACCCTCTATAAGATCTCAAATGGCCTGAAAAACCTTAGGGATAACTTTATATTCTAATCAAATATCTACAATAATCATTGTGGAGATACTCTTAGAAGAACATGGTATGCCCACTTGAACTATAAGGGCCTGGTATGTCAATCTATGTATGATTTATTCCTGATTTGGGTTGTCCTGATCTACTCATGGATGACCTAGACCTTCTCCATTATCACCTGCACCATCTCTGGCACAAAAAGAGATGTCTTGCTGATCAAGGTCTCCCATACAGGTCCTTGAAATGTGTCATGCTGATAGTATAGTGGTAGCTATTATTGCATGAAAATTATACCAAGGGAAAGTGATCCTCCCAACTCTAGCTGAAGTATAACACACAATCCCTCAGTATAAAATTTATCCCCTGGATAGTGTGCTCAATCTTCCCATCTGTATGGGGGTGGAAGGTAGTAATCATCCTCATCTGGGTCCTGAATTCCTCCTGTAGGCTTCTCCACAACTATGATGTAAACCAAACATCAAGTTCAGATATAATAATTGAGGGAAATCCATGAAGAAAAATAATATCCCATATATACATATTCCTCAAACTCTCCACCGAACTCTGCTTCTGGATAGTAAGGAAGTGCGCCGACTTCGTGAGTTGGTCAACTATCACCCATATGGTGTCATGGCCTCTCACTATCCACAAAATATCTATCATGAAATCCATGGATGTTCCATCCCATTTCCACTTTGGGATCTCAAGGGGATACAATAAACCTTCCAAAACCCAATGCTCAGCCTTCACTTGCTGAGAGGTGAGGAATCGAGAGATGAACTCAGCCATGCTTCGTCTCATGCCAACCCACCAAATCTATCACTGAAGGTATTTGTACATCTTTCCCACACTAAGATGTACAAAAAAAGGATAAGTGTGAAACTATCTCATCATATCCTCCTACACCATGACTAAGACCACCGTTCATCCCTGGAAAAGGATGACATGATTCCCTCCTTCAGAAAATCCATTAGGTGAATCTTCTGAGGACATATAGTCACATAAGACCTCACATTTAATGTATCTCAACTGATACTTTCTCACATGTGGGAGGATAGGAGTATCAAAAACCATCGACTAAATAAAATCTACACCCTCCTGCTCAACTAGGGTCAGCTGTAAGGAAGCTTACTGCTCAGACGCCTCCTACACAAAACAAGCCTAGGAATTCCTAATAAGGGAATCTACTACCACATTTCCATTCTTAGGAGTATATACTATCTCAAAGTCACAGTACTATAGAAACTCCAACCAGTGTCTCTATCTCTAGTTTATGTATCTCTATGTAAAGACATACCTGAGACTCTGACGGTCTTAACAAACAAAAAAGTGCTCTCCCAGAAGATAGTGCCTCCACATCCTCAGGGTGAAGACAACCATTTCCATCTCCAGGCCATGATTCACATGATTATTCTCGTGGGGTATGAAATGCCATAACCCATATGTGATAACTTCCTACTGCTGCATCAACACACAACTAATCCTAGTTCCTGAGGCATCACAATACACTATGTACTCCATGACCACCTCTGATAGTCTCAAAACAGGATCACTTGTCAACCTTATCCACAACTCCTCAAAGTTCCTCTGTAACTTCTCATTCCAAGTAAATAGATGCCCTTTCTACATCAGGGTAGTCAAATGGGATAAAATCCTAGACAATTCTACAAAAACCTTTGATAATACCCTGCCAAGTTAAGAAAACTCCGCATCTCTAACATGCTCTTGGTTGGATCCCAAGCAATCACTACACCATTCTTCACTGGGTCCATAACTAATCTATGATAAAAAATGGCATGCCTCAAAAAGTGAACCTCATGGATCTAGAAATGGAACTTTGAGCACTTACTATAAAGCTAGTGATCCCAAAGTAAATCTAGGACTATCCTCAAGTGCTTTTCATACTCCTCATCTAACACAAAGTATATGAGTATATTGTTGATGAAGACAACAAAAAACTTATCCAAGTATGACTAGAAGATCTGGTTCATTAAAGCCATAAAAATAACAGGGGTATTCATCACACTAAAGAGAATCACCATTAACTCATAGTGTCCATAGCAACATCAGAATACCAGTTTTGAAATATCAGCCTCGTAAACTCTCAACTGGTGGTAGCCAGATTGAAGATCGATCTTCGAGAACCATCTCACACCTCACAACCGATAAAAAAGATTTTCAATTCTCGGTAAGGGGTTCTTTTCCTTTATCGTAGTCTAGTTTAGGTGATAATAATCTATAAAATTACATAATATCCCATCCTTCTTTTTCATGAACAACACCGCAACTACCCAAGGGGAAACACTGGGTCTGATAAAACCCTTATCTCAAAGGTCCTTCAACTAAAACTAGAACCAAAACTCTTAGAGCTTGGTAGGGGCCATTCTATATTCCATAGAAGATATCAGAGTGGTCCTGTGATGCAAGTCAATAAAAAAATCCATCTCCCTCCTCATAGGTAGTCCTGGAACATACTTAGGAAAGAATTCCATAAAATCCTCCATGAATGGAGAAATATAGATGCTTGAAGAGCCTAATGAACCATGGGATACACTCAATAACTGATATGTAATGAGATATAGCCTCATGCTTACAAAACCTGATATTCCTAAAATGAGATTTCTCTCATCCATAAAGGAGAATCTCATCCCATCAATGCGAAGGCAACTGACTTGTCTATGGTGATAATAAATCTAGGTTCAGACTATGTACAACCAATACATACCCAATATAATGTCATAGGGTTCTATCATGATGACCAAAAGGTCCAATGATAACCTCTCTCCTCTAAGAAATGGCTCAAACTCTTGGTAGATAAAATATATAAAATAAGCGTTCCCTATAGGAACCTCAAGACAAAGCTGCAGGGCTAAAGCCTCAACTGAGAGCTCCAGATCTCACACCAGGATTAAAGAGATGAAGGAATGAATCACACTTGGGTCTATTAATACTGAATTAATATTTGAGTAAATATATCATACCTCTAATCATATCGTGTGCCACTGGGTCATAATAATTCATAGCCTGTAGCTATCCGTGGTCCCGACTACCATCTCCCTAAGCCTGACATGGGCCGCCAAGTGGTGGTGGTGGAAGGATCTCATAGCATTATCCAACACCCATATCTCCTCCTCCTGAAGCCCCACCTTCTCCTATTCCATCTATATCTACCTAGGGGATACCCTACTCTTTCCTGGGAGATCCATGATCATAGTGTTACCTCTGATGTGATGATCCATCCGCTATCTGCCTACCTTCCTCAACATATCGGGTCGGGCAATCACACACCATGTGACCTCGCCCATCACATGCATAACACCATACCCTATGAGATACCCTATTCATCTATGTTTTCTTTAACCATGTGATCAAGTCTAATCCTGGGAAGATCTCCTATACTTATATCCTATTTACTGGTTCCTACTAGCTGCTACAGATGACTCATCCCTAAAACGCCCATTACTAGGTCCAGCTGTCTGACATCCCCATGACAGGAATCTCTCTATCACCATTTACTACTCCAAAAACCCAAAATAGGTGGGAATGTACAATGGTACTACACTAGCATAGATATCTCTACAGAGACTCTACTAAAACTTCTGTTCATGGAAGAAACCACCCCGAATCATGTCAAGGGAGTATCGTGTAAGGTATGTAAACCTCACAAAATACTCATCCACTATCATCCCTCCCCAATGAAGCTTAAAAAGATCCTAAATATAAACTGAATTCAAGTAGTATCAGTAGTAATCCTCACAAAATAGATTTTGGAAGTCATTCCATGAGAGTGTCGACTCATCGTACATATGCGCAACTAGACTCCACCAGTTCCCAACTGCTCCATGGAAAAGGATAGCTACCAACGCAACCACCTAATCAGTCAATTTCTAGATAATATTGGAAACATAGATCATTGAATCTAGCCAATCCTATACCACCTAGGGATATGTCTCACTGTAGAACCTCAACAGCCTCTGGTGTTGGAACTCACAAAGGGCACTAAGCCCACACTCATCCTCAACCTGCTTTGCTGGTATGATCTGCTGCTCAATAGTCAGGGGTGCTGCTACCTATCCAACTTTAGGAAGGATCTCATGGGATGGCCCCTGAACCCAGGCCTCATCACTCATCATATTTTCATCATAATCTGGAATCGGTAACCTGGATGGCTGTCTTCACAGAGGCATCTTGAAATTTTAATCAGTACGTACCATGGTCAAATGAGAATATATATACATGGGGAGCTGAATCAAGGAAAATCAAAAAATCAATCCTATATGATCCATATACTATTGTTCCCTATAATCAATGTATTAGTATGTTGAGTTGACAAGTAGGTAGTCAGAGTTTTGGTGAATGGATATGTCGGACGCCACACCAATACCGGATTCCCTGGCCTGAAAGCTGCACTCAAAACACTGAAACTATTTCCCTAAATCCCAACTAAATCTTCATAAGAGGACTACTCCAAACCCCATCCCAAGGAATGAACTTCTATGATACCAATCTTTCATGACCCAAAACAAGGGTCTCGAGCTACAACTACCCCAATCTCACCTCCATAGGTCAAGGGGCGGTGAAAAGTGTGGAAAAGAATAACTAATATGAGAGGAATTTTCCTAATGTACCTATACACAGAAACCTGAACATCTCAATGCATAAGTACATAGAAATAATAATAAAATATGCAAAATCTAGAGTATAATCCATGCATATAAAACCTCTTGGGTGTACAAGAGTATGATAGTGTAAACTAAAAAGTAAAGAGGAAAAAATACATGCCCAACCAGAAAGATGTCCCAAATTAAAAAAATTGGAAAAGTAAAATGATGAGAGTGCCAGACTCCAGATCTCCAAGATCCAACTACCATATGTGGTATAGTTCACCAGGTATCCCTATACTCTTTTATAATATTTGTCGACCTATTCGTTGTCTATATAAGATATGACACATGTGGGGAAATCCCATGCATGGATGAGTATATACATACCCAGTAAGATGCCCTGAAAACTGAAGGGGAGTAGTAATAGACAAAATAAAAAGTTGACAACCCAACCCAAAGTAAGAGAGTAAAAAAATCCAATGACATGGATACAAATATATATATTTTAAACAAAATAATCCCAAATGAGAGAGAAATATGATCTCTATCTCACAGCTCATACCAGGAAAGAGTTCCATTAGTTCCAATAGGTCCATCAAATGATGCCCAACATCTCACATGTCTGTTTAGTAGAAACATCCAAGTTAAGCCACACCTCTCCATTATGCCGCACAATAGAGGGGATAAAATCTCTAGGTAGATGACCCATGCCCTGGTATAATAGGAGGGTGCCAATAAATATATAGATGACCCATACCCTAACTCCACAGGAGGGTGCCACTTAGTAGATAACTAGAGTAACCATACCCTATCCTGGTAGGATGGTTCCACTCTAATGGATGAGGACCCATGCCTTGACTTCACAGGACGGTGCCACTCAATAGTCGATAGAGGAACCGTGCCCTATCCCAATAAGAGGGTGACACTTTAGTAATCGGTATAGGATCCATGCCCTTCTCAGTAGGATGGTGGAAATCTAGTAGTCGAGGACCCATACCCTAATACCATAGGAGGGTGCCACTCTGATAGCATATAAAAATACCATACCCTATCTAATAGGAGGGTACCACTCTAGTGGTTGAGGACCCATGACTTGATACCATAGGAGGGTTCCACTTGGTGGATAGGTAGAGGAACAATACCCTATCCTGGTAGGAGGGTTTCACTTTAATGGTTGATCTAGGACCCATGCCCTTCCCAGCATGAGGGTGCCACTCTGATCTCTCTGATGATTCTGCCCAATCACTTCTATCATCAAGATTTGGTTAAAAAAGCATCATGCTAAAAAAATCTTGAATCATATCTCAAAATCCACTATGAAATACACCATCACATTTTATGTGAAAAAACACTCAGTATAGGCTACTCGTGAGCCAAAATCTGAGTCCTAATGAAGGAGATATGAGAGGTATAAGTTTCCTCAAAAAGGAAGTAGGGATACGTAGCATGTAAGGCGACCTACACGATGTGTGGTCCCACTCCTTTGCCTAACCATGTCCCTTCTAGTACATGAATCACTACCCATGTATCCCTACACAAAATTTAATGGGACTACACAGTACATCTCAACCACTCAGGGCCCTGCCTATGCTCCTAGTCATGTTTGTGTAACCTTTCCCGTGTATATGTACTATGGCACATGGCGTGTCCCCCCCGCACAGGGTCCTGCCCGTGTGCTCCGCCACACAACTTTTCTACCCAAGGAGGTTCACATGACACGTGGCCCATCCATATGGAATGTGATCATTAAATTTTTCAAAAACCCTAGTGTCGTATCCATAGGGGTACTACATGATGTGTGTTCATCCCAATACATCTCGTGTAGTTGGGTTTTTCACAAAAAGTTAGATATGTACCCGCATGTTCCAGATCTACACCTGATGCTTTGAATCTCACCTCCAAGATTCTCAAAATAAAAGGGAATAGCCTCTATACATCATTTCTGGCTGTCTGTTGGCCAAAAAATGGATTCCATTGATCCGATTGAAGCCCACACCTCGCACGCCTCCCGTGTCGTCACCAAATCCTGCTTCAGATCTCAGATCCATGAAGCAATAAACCACAATAGGAAAATCCCATGAATCTATCATTTATTCACCAATAAATTCATCACATGTGAATCCTCCATGAATCTAGGGGTTCGATTAGGCTCATTCCCTCCCGATAATGTCGAACCAAGACCCTATAAGCCAATCGGTGAAGAACGCAAAGAACAGATGAGTAAAAGTACATGAAACAAATGTGAAAAAATCATTGGCCAAATGTTCTTGGACAAATAATAAAAATTGGGTAGTATTGTATGAGAAAAATAGTACAACAGATATATATTGAATAATCAATTTAAAATCAACACACGGGTGCATGTAAAGGTTCATAAGAAAACGTAGTTCAAATTCAAGAAGATAATAATGCTCAATATTTTAATCTATTGGGAAAAAATCCAAAAAATGATGAGTCCTAACTTTATTTGGATCATTTATCAATGAAGAAAGTACTAACCAATGAAGGTGGATGATCCGTTGCATTCACTGCATCTCAATTTTCCTAGATCTGAAGGCTTTTTTTCATTTGATATTGATTCACCAACAATAGGTGGTGGAATGATCCTCTCCATGATTGTAGGGTTATGAGGATAACCCTGGTGATCTTCCATATTGGTGTATTTATATAGGAAATATAATTAGGTCATTTAATTTAAAATAAAGAAATTTAATTATTTATTTTAATTAAAAACACCCGCCAATGGTCACTATATCCAAACACCCTGTGCTGACTAACTTTAGGTGGTGCCTAGCATAAACCGTGTGTTTTGGATTCTAACATGGCCTACAAATTTCGATATAGGACTTTGTTTAGGATATATCCAATTTTATTTAAGAAACCATGCATGCATAATATACAATATATTTAATATTTTTATAAAATTAATTCTGGGAATACAACGACTCGAAATTGTACATCATCTCTATGCCTAGCTCTGAAAATATTTATACATATATTCCAAGGTATTATAAAGAAAAAATAGGGTCTCTATAGAATATTTAGAACTATTTAAGGGTGAAATATGAAATTTTCTTTCTCCAGTAGCTTACATTCTATTCGGACAAGAAAAATTTAAAATTTTCAACTTTCTTAATGGTGTAAAAGTTCTAAAGGGGTATTTATCAAATATCAAGAATGTTGTATGAATGAATAATTTGAATTAACATAGTCTAAAATCATAGGAATATAATATTTTGATACAATATTTAATTCTATTAGCTTTATGTTACATTCTACCTAAAAATGTATGACATACATTAAATAGACTTTGCTCCTTTTTCAAAGCCATATGCAGTAAATTTATAAACCCAAATAAGTTTCCAATCATGAATAAGTAAATTTAATTCACATTATGTAAATCAAAAATGTTATTCCCACTATTATTATTTGATATAATGATCCAACTGATGGTTCAGTTGGTTAGAGAGATTCAACTATGTGGTCCTGTACATTACAGATGGATGTACACCATTTAACGATATATGGATATTAGGGTACATAAATAATAAAAGTCATCCAAAAGGTTGTATTTTAGATTTATATATTATTGAATAATTTATTGAATTATGTACCAATTATGTTGGGAAAAAATCCCTCAAGGTAACATTGCATCATTTTTGGGTTGATTGTATTTGTTGACAAAGAAGGTTTCCATGATGAATTGTCAAGTTCCAGAGATGTTTTTGACAATCCATTTGACAAAGAACCATGAAAAAGGAATGACCGATCTGGAGTCGGTACAAAAAGAACATATACAAGGTGGAGCCGTTTTCCAGTGTTTGCCAAATTTTTGGGGTCCAAAATTTGGAGTTTGGTGAGCATCGTGAAATGTGGATTTCCTTGAAGATCTCATCAAAATATTGAAAAGGCATGAGTTTTATAAATATGAGATTCTTGATGTGAATTTTTCAAAGACATGAAGGATATCGATGGTGCTCTTCGTGATTATGATGAGTTTCAAGAATGAAAGAGTTGTAGGGAATCACGAGGGAGCTTCGTGGTGGCGACGTGAAGGAATTGATGGAATGATCTGTGATTACGACGAGCTTTGTGATCTGAAAATTGCCATGGTGCTTCGTGATATTGAGAGAATTTCGGTGGAAATTGTGGAGCTTCGTGATTTGAGCTAATGTGGTGCTGACTTTGTGCGAAAGGTTTGAGGGTTGGTGGAATTTCCTATAAATAGACCTCGACCCCCTTAAGAGAAGTAGAGAGTTTTTCAAATAAAAATTTTTAGCTCTCAAATCGCACAAGAGGTTCACGAAGGCAGTGTGCTTTGCGAAAGAAAGGTGCTTCATGGCAGTTAATCTAGCTCCGTGAAAGAGGTTTGTTCCGCATTGGCTTAGTGGGCTTCATGAAGGAAGTTGCTTTGTGACTGCTTGAGCTCCACTAAGGCCTAACCTTTGCATAGGCTTGAGATTTGAGAAGGTCTGAGATCTGTGAAGTAGTGTGCTCCATGAGGCAATGAGCTCTATGAAGGTGTGTGGTTCATGAAGAGGCAGGGACATCACAAAGGATTGTTTGAGCTTCGCAAAATTGGGAGATTCACAAGGTACGGTGATTTTCGAAGGTAATTCCAAAGGTTATTGACCAGTGATTAGTAGAAAAGGGTTATTCATCAGTGGATGAAACTTGGACTTCAATAGATCATCTACATAAAATGAAGGATGCATCCATTAGTGATAATGAAGGGACCTATAAGTCTTTAAATTATGAGTGGATCCTTTCTAAAGTAGTGAGTAAAGGAAGAGGAAGAAGGTTATACTCTCCATCAGTAGTGATCTAGAGAGAGAGACATAGGGAGTGACCCATGGGAAAGTAGTGAGCTAACCCTAAACATTGTAAAGGTAGTGAGCCTGTTCATAAAAGTGATCTAGCCCAAACATTGTAAATTGGCAGTGAGCTTTAGTGGATTTGGTACAGTGGCACATCGCCATTGTATGCTCCTTGGATATAGCCCAGTGAGTGTGAACCAAGTAAAAATCTCTGTATCTGCCTACTTGCTTCCCTACATTGCATCCAAAGCATCATTATCAGATAAATAAAGAAATAAAAAGATAAACGTTAACAACTTAAGATAAAAAAAAGTGACCCTTATAATATTGAGGTCAAGATCTAATAGGGCAGGAAGAATTTTGAAATAGAATATCCATACCCTAATTCACCTCCCCTCTTAGGGTATTTAGGACCCTTTTGGTCCTAACAATTAGTACCAGAGCCAAGGTTTCTTTTATCATTTTTTTTCTCTGACTTGGTTTAGTCGTTTTGTGTGGTTAAAGATTCGTTCTGACCTTATCTTAGTGTTCCATGGCAAAGAGAATAACTTCAAAGAATAAGCAGAAGTCAGATGGTATTCCCCAATGTGGAAGTTTTTACAGAAAAAGTATGATTCAACTAAAGGAATCAAACAACTTATTGCGGGAAGTCTTGGATGAATCAGATAGGGAAAAGTTAGATTCACTTAATAATGATGTAGGAATGAGTGATGTACTTGAAATTCAAAGTGATTCTGAAACTACTAATGATGGAGAAGTTTCAAGAAGGCCACAAATAGACGGTGTCAACATGAAAAAGGAATTGGATCAGAAATTGGATGAAGAAGTTAAATATAAAGATATCCAAATCTAAGTACTATAAATTGAGTTCAATAAGATAAGAGACTTAAATAAAAGGTTTATTTATGTGGCTACTGATCAGAGGGAGAAGAATGATTCCCAAGATGAATAACTGAAAGAGATGTCTTCAAAGAGATATAAACAAAAAGCTGATGATAAGGGAAAGAATCTAAACTCATATAAAATTCAAAATTTGAAATCCAAAAATTATTATCTTGTTGCACAACTAAATGAAATAGTTCAAGAGAATTAAAGACTACAACATGAGAGTGCATGCTACGCTGATTCTATTACTCAAGAAAAATTGAAAGTAAAGGAGCAATGTGACATGGTGGATAAGCTCACACATGAGTTAGAGGATGTGATGAGTAGAAGGAAGAATATCGAGAGAGAACTCAATGATCAACTTGAAGTAAGGGATATGAAGATTAAAAAGTTGGAAGAAGAGCTAGAGTTAGTGAAGAATGAAGTGGAGAAATCCAATTCCAAAGGAAATTCTAAAATGAAGGATGCCCTGACCTTACTATTTGATTATCCTTCTGTAGGATATGATGAAATGAAAAGAAAATATGCTATTTCTGAAAATAATCAATAAAAAATTTTCTCATCTCAAAGGCCATATGGTCTAGGAAAATATGGTATTAGATATGATGATCCCCCTCACATGCATGATAAGAAAAGATCTAAGAAAAGTTCTAGAGATAAGAAAAATACTATAGGTACTGGAGACATAACTAAAAAATACTTTCACAGGAAGTAATGACAACATGTGCTATTTCTACAGAACCCATGGCCATACTTCAAGTTTTTGTTCAGAGGCTTTGGGATATATTTCTTTTTGTGAATATAGAAACATTTATAAATATGAGAATAATAAGAAGAATCATGAGAAATATGAAATAAGAGTCTCTCAGAATAAGGTGTCCATGAATTGATTCTATTGTGGAAGAATGGGGCACACCATGAGCATGTGTTAGGAATCTCATGATATCAATGTCAGAAGAAGAACTCAAGATAAATCAACATCTCAGCTGAGAAATGATGAGGAGACGTATAACTTTAATGGAAAATTCTTCATATGTTTAGATCATGGACATTTGTAAAGACATTACAACAAGAAGAATGCAGTAAAAGAAAAGGAATCCAGAAGGAGATCCCTAACATAGACAGTGTACAATGAAGAAACCTATACTGGAAGACAACATGGTAAGCTGAAAAATAGGTTTACAGTCTCAGTGGAATCACAAGGAGCTCAACGAAAGGTGCATCAATCACCTCATATTTTACACACACAAAAACTTCCCTATAATGGATGTGGACAATCCTGGAAGAGAATAGAAGTAGATGCCCCCATTTTAATTAAGAAGAATGTAAAGTTAGTGGAAGGCTCAACCCCAACAAGAAAAGGTGGCGTGAGTCAAAAAATTGATAAAATAAATATGACTAAATAATTTCCTATAAAATTAACATGTCATGCCACATACCGAGAAGTGAATGCAAGAGAAATAACATTCCAATGGAGGAAGAAGCAAGAGAAGATTATCAGTAGAAAGATTCCTTCTCAAATAAAGAGTCATGAAAAATGGCATACTGGTGGAGAATCAAAGAAGGAAAACTCTACAAATGGGATTAATTAACAAATTGTGAAAAAGTATAAGCATATAGAATCTAAATATCATAAGAAGACTCAGAATGTGGGTAAATAATTCCTAGTCATATAGCTAGAACAGTTGAAGTTGGCTAGGCAATTAGAGCAGGAAAAGGAAGAGTGTGATGCTTTGAACGAAAGAATCAATGAGTTAACTCATCAGGATCAACCACAATCCTCATCTTGAGGATTCCAGAATACCCCCTCTCCCTATGTGTATAAATGATATTAAATTATGTTAATGTGTTTCAGTTTCAAAGGGAGATACGATCCAAGGGGAAGTGGAATAAAAATATACAAAGTAGTGATGTGATGTGATCCACAATGTCAACTGATTCAAATTAGTTACCAGATCCGAATAAGGAATCTAGAAGAATTCCATGAAAGGAGTTAATGTTATATGGCTACATGAGATAGGTAGAATTAATTGAGTGTAATATATAGTGACTGTGTTATTAACTTTATCTCTTGTTTCCTACACTGAGTTTGACCCAGTAAGCTTAGAGGTTTTGTTGATGGCTAATTTCTATTCCGTGAATTTACCCAATGAAGATCTCAGTGATATAATCAAGTTGGAGAAGTTTCTCAAAAATACAGTCACATGTGAAGAAATGATACAGGGGAAGAAAAAATTTTGTGGGTCTAAATAGTGGGCTCAATAACAGGAAGAGTTTTACATCAAAGGTGGATCATTCTATCTCCTAATCTAATGCAAGATCTCAATGGTATAAGGATGAATGTTTGTGTTGTATTACATTAGGAAGAATGATTGGGGGATAAACAACAACACTCAAGTTTTTCATTATTATCTATTTTTTTCTAATAATATGGTATCAATTGACTATTTTTAGGATACTAAGAAGCCATGAGAGAATATCAATAGTGTTTCAACAGGAAGCTGAGAAAATTAGTTGAAATAAATGAAATGACACAGTGGAAAGATACTTATTGAAAGTGATGAAGTGGTAAGAGACTTAGGTGGAGAAAAAGTGTAAAATGATGATTCCAAATCAAATATAGATAATGAGCATGAGGTCTAAGGCTATATCTCCAAAGATACCAAAGATTCAAGCTGAAATTGACAAGAAAAGTGTCATTGGTGATCAGATGGTGCCAGTCCAGATGAAGAAGAGGAGAACTCTACATAAAGCATGATATTTATCACAGGTAGAGCCTTAAACGTGTTGAATAAGGAAATAGTAACGTGAGTTGGATTCAAGCTATGAATGAGGAGTTGACCATGTTGAGAAGAATCAATCATGGGAGATTGTTTTGAGGTTAGTAGATAAGAATGTCATAGGAAGTAAATGGGTCATTCGCAGTAAGATGAATGAAAATGGCATAGTGATTCGAAACAAATAATGACTAGTGTGAAAATGATACTCCCATACAGATGGTATCGATTTCAATGAGATATTTTCAATTGTGATGAGGCTGTAGATAATCATATTATACTTGGCCATTGAAGTGCAATGAAGTTTTAGAGTGTTCCAGATGCATGTTAAGTCTGTATTTTTAAATGGGGTTCGGGAAGAAGAATTGAATATTGATAAGTTAAAAGAGTATGGTATTCAATGTTGGATCAGTTTTTGATGAAGTATCTGGTTGCAGCCCAGATGAAAAATTCAAAGGATGATGAATGCAAGGTAGTTAATATCACATAATACAGGAAAATAATTGGAATTATATTGTATCTGATAGCGAAAAGACCTGATATTGTTTTCTCCACATTCCAAGTAGTGATATATCAAATCAATACTAAGGAAAGACACATTCTTGCAGTGAAAATAATACTTCAATATATCAAAGGAATTGTGGATTTTGGATTGATGTATAATGAAAAATATTAGTTAGATTTATTGGGATATATTGATGCATATTGGGACGGTTCAACAGATGACAAGAAATCAACGCCAAGAGGTGAATTCTATCTTGGTGGATTGTGTATTTCTTGGTTAATAAAGAAGAAAGATTTCATTTAATTAAGCATTATATAAGCTGAGTATATTGTAGCCACTCAAGCATGAACACCGTTATTGTGGATAAAGCAGCAGCTTGATGATATGGGAGTTGAAATGAAGTCTTCGATTAGAATCCAGTGGGATAACTCAAGTGATATACATCTTATAAAAAATATCATCCATCATTCAAGGAAAAATCACATTGAGATAAAGTATCATTTTATCAAGGAGAAAGTTGAGTAGGGAGTCGTGAAGTTGGAGTATGTGCCTACTGAACTATAGGTTGCATACATTCTGAAGAAGGCCTTACCCAAGGAATATTTTGAGAGGCATCGACTGGATCTGGGAGTTTAGTCAACTCTCTGCACTTGAAAAAGTGGGGTTGTGGGACCAACCCCCCTCTCCCCGAGGTATGGTGTGTTTTTACCTAATTTACTGATCTATGTTCTCTACTCTGTTGCAGACCCCAAAGGAGTGACCTTTGGGTTCGTTGATAAAGGGGGAGAAATAGTGACTCCTAAAGTGGGAGAAACTATGGTAAAATAAGGGAGACAATGTCTTTTTCAAAGACATGGGGAGAAGCTGACAGGTGGAGTAGCGAGATAGGGAGATTTTATCGAGATAGGTGAAGAAGTTGATAGGGGGATCACTATGATGAAATTATTTGACAATTCAAAGTGATTAGGCAGATCTTAGCTTGGACAAAACAAGAACCCAATAATTGGAGAAGGAGAGTTTTGAATTTGAAGATTCTAGAAGTGATTCATTAAAGAATAGATATCACGAGAGTTGATGATCATGATAAAAGTAGAAGAGTGATGTTGGAATGGTGTCAGAAGGTTTCCAGTGATCAACAATTGGTATCAGTTTGGTATCAACAATTGGGGTCAGAAATGATGTGATTCATTGATGAAATTTTCATACCACCCTTATTTCTCATGCCGATCATTGCTCATGTGAGCTTAGAGTATGTGGTGATTGAATATTTGGTCGCTATCTGAATCAGAAGAGGCGAATGGTGGCAGATGATGGAAGGAGTTTCAGTGAGGTATCAAGTGAAGAGAATCATTATGAGAAGAGTTTTCAATAAACCCAAAGAGAGATATTGTTAGGAAAAATCCCCTTAAGGTAACATTTCATCATTTTTGGGTTGATTGTGTTTTTTGAAAAAGAAGGTTTCCATGATGAATTTTCAAGTTCTAGAGATGTTGTTGACAATCCATGTTGACAAAGAACCATGACAAAGGAATGGAAGATTTGGAGGCGGTACAAAAAAAACAGATACAAGGTGGCTCCGTTTTCCAGTGTTTGCCAAATTTTTGGGGTCCAAAATTTTGAGTTTGGTGAGAATCATAAAATGTGTATTTCCTTAAAGGTCTCATCAAAATATGGAAAATTCATGAGTTTTGTGAATATGGAATTCTTGATGTGGATTTCGCGAAGCCATGAAGGATGTTGGCAGTGTTCTTCGTGATTACGACAAGATTCACGAATAGTAGAGATGAAGGTAATTGTGAGGGAGGTTTTCGGTGGTATTGTGAAGGAATTGATGAAATTATCCACTATTATGATGAGCTTCGCGATCTGAAAATTATCATGGTGCTTCGCGAGATTGAGAGAATTTTGGTGAAAATTTTGGATCTTCCCGATTTGAGCTGACGTGGTGCTAACTTCGCATGAAAGGTTTTAGGGTCGGTGGAATTGCCTATAAATAGACATCAACCCCCTTGAGAGAAGTAGAGAGTTTTCTAAAGAAAAATTTGTAGCTCTCAAATCACAAAGGAGGTTTGCAAAGTCAGCGTTCTTTGAAAAATAAAGGTGCTTCGTGGTGGCTAATCTAGCTCCGCAAAAGAGGTGTGTTTTGCATTGACTTAGTGATCTTCGAGAAGGAAGTATCTTTGCGACGACTTGAGCTCTGTGATGGCCTAAGATTTTCATATGCTTGAGATTTGTGAAGGTATAAGCTCTGCTAATTAGTGTGCTCCATGAGGTAGTGAGCTCTGCGAAGGTGTGTGCTTCGTGAAGAGGCAGGGACATCGCAGAGGCTTTTTTGAGCTTTGCGAGATTGGGAGCTTCACGAGGTAGGGTGATTTGTGAAGATAATTCCAAAGGTTGTTGCCTAGTGATCAGTGAAAAATGGGTACTCATCAGTGGATGAAACTTGGACTTAAATAGACCATCTACATACAGTGGAGGATGCATTCATTAGTGATAATGAAGGTACATAAAAGTATTTAAACTGTGAGTGGATCCTTTACAGAGCAGTGACCAAAGGAAGAGGAAGAAGGTGATATTCTCCACCGATAGTGAGCTAGAGAGAGAGACATAGGGAGTGACCCATGAGAAAGCAGTGATCTAACCCTAAAAATTGTAAAGGTAGTGAGCCTGGGCATATAAGTGATCTATACCAAACATTGTAAATTGGAAGTGAGCTTTAGTGGATTTGGTACAACATCACATTGCCACTGTATGCTCCTTGGACGTAGCCCAATGAGGGTGAACCAAGTAAAAAACTCGGTGTATGCCTGCTTACTTCCATGAATTGCATCCAAAGCATCATTATCAGATAAATAAGGAAATAACAGGATAAATGTTAACAACATAAGAGAAAAAAAGTGACCCTTATAATATAGAGGTCAAGATCCAGTGGGGCAGGAAGAATTTTGAAATAGAATATCCATACCCTGATTCACCCCCCCTATTAGGGTATTTAGGCCCCTTTTGGTCCTAAAAAATTACCTATCAGATGTTGATATCATTGGTCTCCTATAATCTCATCACAAGAGATGCTTTATGGGTGAATGGATTTTTGGAAGAGATGTTGTTACATTACCATTACAGACTAGGAGCAAGCTCATCTTTACATTTTACACAATATTTCAAAGGTTTCTCTATACATTGAAGCCCCAAAAGTTTTTCTTATACATTTAAATATATCATGGGCTAAAATATGGATATCAAATACCCATAATCAATAGTTTATAAGATAGGTCTAAGATTATATTTATAAAGAGTTATTTAAAAATCTGAATTCAATTTTAGAATGACTTAGATGGCTAGACAGGGGGTTAAATGTTAATGTTATATCTTACAATAGTTTTATAATTAATGTTTATACATTCTATATGAATTAATAAGATGAATGAAGTGCAATGGAAATTATTAGAATTATAATTATGGTGTAAGTGATGCACATACTCGGTTCCAATGATAGAAATCCAATTTATGTGAATATGTTATATTTCGACATCATCAAATATATATAAAATCTGTATTATACAACATTTTAAGTGATAGTTTTCTATTGGAAATGGGTTGAAAATTCGAGTCTAGTTAAATTCAAAAAATTGGGATTCATAAAGGTGAATTTTAGTGTGTAAGTGTATAAGGATGTACCATTCATAATGGTATCACAAACTGTGAAAGAATTTTATATCCCAGATTCAGCAAAAAAGAATCGGTCAATTGTTCTATTGGTGACTAAAACAATTCCAGGGTTATATGAAAATTCAATTGAGGATGGACCTTTCATTGGGAGATCATAATAATTTCATGGTGGTTACAATCTTGATAGTTTATTGTATGTTAGGGGGGACCACATGGAGAGGATTTGGATACTTTATAGATGATCCAAATCCCTTCAACTTTTAATGAAAAAGAGAGTTCAATGAACAATTTAAAATGTTTTTTAAAATACTATAATTTTCCTCATAATGTTATGTTTTATCCAATTCATTTACATAATATAAATTAATTTTTTGACTACTCATGAAGATAATGAATTATCCACATGCTGATGTTATTAATCCTAAGTAAGAACACATGATTGATGCTAAAACTGTGGAACTATTAGGGGATCAACAACATGTGGATGAAAAAAGAAGAACAACATAACATCACCATGTTAACTAAAGTTATCAAGACAAGAATAAAAGGTATAAATTTTTTTGTTAACTAGAATCAATACAGCAAAGCCAATGACCCCAAAAAGTCAATGGTTATTAGTTACATTGGGGTCATAAGGAGAATGCAGGTTCCAATTGATATTGATACATGAAACAATATCATTTCAACATTAAAGAAAAAAATTTGGAAAGACATTAGGGTAATTTTATGATATAATTTCTCAATTTTATCATAAAATTATATATCAAAATATTGATTTACTTTTTTATTTTCCCTTACAGAGTTCAAGTATTTTTATATGATCAATTTAAGAAATTTGTATTTATGGTCACTAGAAATTCTCATAGAGACTTATGGATACTTCTGATAAAGAAACATATTAGGGATACTAAGGGTAAAATAAACCCCACCCACCAGCTACATATGCACACATTATAAACCAATAAATATGGAAATATTTAATTAATATGATGAGGAATGATTTCAGGTGTATTGTAATTGATAATATTTTATTTTAAATTATTTAATTTATCCACTTTGATTCAAAATTTTTAATTTATGAAACATCAAAGGAGTGATGAAAATAAGAAATGTGCATCAAAACCAATGTACCCCTACTGTAAAGTGAGGATGGGGTATGCTTCACTTGAAAAGAAAATGATATGTATTTTAAATATACAGTAAATTCTTTATGTGATATGAAACTGTATATGATCCTTTTTTTATATGCATATTGATGAATCAATATCTAAGTCCACTTCCAACCCACATCATGTGCTATGGAAGGAGGCTCATGTAAATAAAGAGGGAAAACTAGTAGATGAAAACATACAATCAATATGGGAATCATGTGTAAGTATGACATAATATTAATTTTTTATGCATTTCAACCGTATTACATAAAAATATATATTTTTGTTTGCATGTTTTTTATATGGTTTAGACACAAGAATCAATATTGACTGTTCCTTAAGGAAAACTAATTTCAATAGATTTGAAGTAACCAAAACAATATGTTTGCATTAGAGGTGTTGTTTTTGGAGTGTCACCTCAAACATATTTCAAGAAGAAAAATATGCAAGGAGATATATATGAGGCGATGAAAGGAATGAAGACACATATAGATACTTTAAAAAAATATTATTTTCTGGTTTAGTTTGGTGGACTAGTATATGAAAAAGGATCAAAGTGAACCAATAGTAGAGAAACAATCAGTACATGAAAAGAAACTTGACCCCACTAGCTTTGAGGATAGCCATTCTCCTCAAACTCCTACCTTACCTAAGGTAATCAATTTTTTTATAACACTTTATCTAAAATATGAATAAGAAGACTTATGATAACTTTATATTACTAAAATTCTTTAGGTTAAAATTATATGCATCTCCTTATTAAAATGTGTATAATGTATAATATCCCATGAGACATAATACCCAGTAAAAAACTGTCAAAAGATCATGCGAGAGATGGGATTAAAGTAGCTCATGATCTGATCACTGAGTTTCCTATTTTTCTTGATGATCTGAATGTTACCATGGTCAATAATGCTATTGAAACTTTCATATCATGGTTATTTAATCTTATAAATATACATGAGGTATGTCCTTAATTTTTTTTTTCAAATGAAAAGCCTTTAACAGTTGATGAAAAAAAGTTTGAAATGAGGTATGGAACTGCAGATGGATAAAACGAAGGGGAAAATAGAAGTTAAAATAAATATAATCCAGTGGATCAACCAAGAAATAAAAAGGAACTTTCAAGATTACCTTCATCCCACCAGTTCCACTATTGAATATATTAACATTATAAGTTCATGCATATACAACTTCAAAGATGAAAATATGTCCTACATTGAATATGAAGAAGAAATATTTGGAGAGGCCATTACAAACATGGTAGGCCTCGAGATTATAAATGAAATTATAAAGTTTTAATGGATACGAGTCTTAGTTGTGAAGAAATACATGAGTTACACTTTTATAATATTTTTTACAAAAAAATGACCTACTAGGTTCATTACAGTTAATAAATATTCATCTTTTATACAGGTGTATATATTACTATTATATAAAGGGAAAACTGCGTGAATCTATATTTAGACTCATTAATCCTGCTATCATTTCAATGGAGAAAACTCATTTTTAAATGGAATAAATTAAAAAGAAAAAATATGAACTAAGTTCGACGTTTGAAAAGAAAATAATAGATGATAGATTCCTATTGATGCCTATAATACAGGGGTAACACTCTATAATCTAATCATATAAAATATATTTTTCCTCTTTTCATTAATTTTTTTTGTTTTTTAGGAATCACTATATGCTCATAACACTCAATTTGGATACCCTAAATATTTATTTTTTTGGGTCCAAAGCATGTATTTCCAACAAATAGACCACACATGATGTCCATTTTGAATTTATAATGCACTAAAATCAATATTTTAAAAATAAACTTCAAATGATAAATTTTAGTTTGTGTTTTAATGATAATTTTCTTATGATAGGGTGATCAATAAATATTTTCTAAATCATGGTATGAGGTGGGTGACTGAATACAAGAAGCCTAAGGATTTCCTAAAATGGAGATTGATTAAGGTATATATATATTAATATTTAACTATAAAAACATTTTACTTATTTTGTTCAATGTTTCTTCAGTGTTTGAAACAAGATAACAACAATGATTATGGATATGAAATTTGAAAATTTATGAATGATATCATATACCATCAACAAACTAGCATCTCCAAATAGAAATTTTTTGAAGTAAATTACAATTTTATTTAAAATATTTATTACTCATTTGTTTTTCTATATTTTCTCAGTACTAAAAATATTTTTAATAGTCTAAATACTCAAAAGAATAAACAAATTTGTTTAGAGATGAGTGGGTAGAGTACATGTTGTCAAAATGTTTGTCAATATCAAGTCGAGGTGATTACCAATTATGTTTGTAATCTAGTACAGACTATGAACATAGAGATTCATTTGGGATATGAAGTATTAGTATCATAATGATTAGATATTATTTTTCCTAAAATAAAATTCATGTAGCATCATAAATCTGTTGGTTATATATTTATTATAATCCTACATTTGCAATTTCCATCCAAACAATTTTACATATTTGATCCTCCTATCATTACAAAGGAATTTGAACCCCACTACATATTTTCTACCCCTATTGAGTTAGGCTACAAAGTTTATGATCCTCCCCTACTTATGGTTCCTCCGCCCAATGACAACAATATGAAAGTTTTTATTAAGGGTATTGCATCTAGGAGTAGACAAAAAATCATCTCAATAACAAGCCACAACTTGATGTGAAATCATTTTAGATATATTAAAATCCATATACTTTTCTTATGGATTCATTCCATCCTTTTAGATACATTTACTAAACCCACATCACATGTGAGTACTTCAATCTTCCTATTGGAACCATAATTTTTAAATGCTTCTAAAGGGTATATTCTCATTCCCCAATTAACCGTGCATTTATTTCCAACTGTTCACTAATTTCTTTCTTCTAGGGTTTAGATGATTTAACACCCATATTGTTTTTAAAATAAAACCATGTTTGATAGCATATACAATAGGTAACACTAAGATTAAACAGACTAGGATATACTATTAAAATATTATTATTTAAATATGACTGTTATAACCTAGCCATTAATATTTGTGGTATGAATAGGATTAAAAAATTTATGAAATTTATATAAAGGTCCTAAAAAATATAAACATATTGATAAATTATTAAGAAATAATCACTCAAATTGTAATAAAGACATTTTATTTTATAAAAAATATGCTTCCTTCAAAAAATTACTTTTTATTGCTTTTTGTGAAAAAATATTATAATTAATTTATAGAAATTATAGAAATTTTATTTTATAAAATGAACATAAATTTTTAAATTATCATATCAAAATTAACTTAGGGTATAATTTTTACATTTTTCTAAAATATTTGATTTTTTAGTGAATAGTGAAAATTATCAATTTTTCAAATACTGTCATTTATTTTCATTAAATAAAGTAATTTAAAAGTCCCATTATATTTCAGATTTAGTATTCAAGTAATATATGAACCATTTTATTTATAATAATATAATTCATTTCATTTAATTCATCAATTTTTATGATTTTGGTATAAGTTTATTTTTATGCTTAAAAACATGGTTTTTTGCAACCTGTTTTTAAGTGCATAAAGTTTATCCATTTTAATTAATTTAAATAACCTATATTAAGTAAATATTTAAATAAAATTCATAGATTATAAATATATTTAAATTATTTTAAATTCATATAATGATTTTTTCTAGTTATAGAGTTAATATAAGATAATCTATTGTTTGAAAAATCCATTTCTTGAAAAAAACCATTTTTCGACACAGTTTGCGGGTTTAATTTTAAATTGGATTATGAAATTTCTATGGTTTTACTATGATAAAATTTATTCCATATTTTTAATCATCATAATTAATATTAGGTAATAGGCTCAACTTAATTTTTGGTCATAATGAATAATAAAAAAAGTAAAAAAACTAGTTACTATGGTGAAAAACTAAAATGGAAAAAATGAGCAACTTTAGAGGTAAATGGAATAACATGTTTAAAAAATATTTATTTTTTAATATTTGAGGTTTTTATTTACTATATAACCACTTAAATCCATTATTTATTAATTTTGGAGGCACTTGACTTGAGAGTGACTTCCCATTATTGAATATAGTTTTGGTTATTTACAAAAATGCCACTCCCTCTCACTTATAGAAGGGATCCTCCTCTCCTCTGATTTAAACACTAAAAAAGACCCATGGTTCATAAAATAACTACCCAAATAATTTTTTACTTACCTCCCCATGTATTATATTCCCTGTTTTGATTATAAATCTAATCTAAGGAGGCTTTAGGTATAATCCTAAAGAGGTGGTTCGAAGAAGAAGCATTGTTCCTAACTAAGAATATTTATTTTATTTATTCTTAAACCTCCTTAAAACCTTAATAAATAATTATTATATAATAACTCCAACATATAACATATAATTATATGTTATTATGCTAATATCATAACCTAAATCCATATGCTCTTCCATAAAATGGGAAACAAAACCATTGTTCATGTGTACGATGGACTTCCGCCACGTGAGCCAATGTAATTCATTTTCCATCATCACCTATCATGGATGTTAATGATGATGGAATTAATGTTTATATATTATATTAATGAAATATTAATCATTATTTAAAATTAATATATCATATACTTTCTTACCTTACCATCCATTGTAAAATGACAACATCGTTCATGTGTACGACAAACTACCACCTCGTGAAGTGATGTTATTTGCTTTATTACCGTGTGACATGGATGGTATATGTAAGTGAATTTTAAGAAATAATATTATATTTATGATATAATTATAATTATATAAAGGTAAAATAACACTTACCTTTTTTCCATCATGATCGTTGAAAAATGGAAACGTTATATATGCGTACGTACGACCTACCATCAACATGATTGTAACATAGTTTATTTTTCATAACCATAATTCATAATTATTTTTATAAAAGTATAATTTATGTATTTTTTTTAATTATTTCATTATTATTATTCTTTATATGATGGAACAATTACCCATTTTACCACAGTCAACACACCGATGATGTTTTGAATTTATAAACTGAACGTCCTCAAAACACCTAACATGGGCATAACTGATTAAGTAATTAAACATATAATTAAAATAAATTAAGTAAATGGTTTAAGTATAAGGGGTTAAAATCATAAAATGTTCTTAAAAAAAACAATTTATATAGTTTTATTATATAGGAGATAAAATACATAAATGAAAAATTCTGGACTGGAGGTAAGGGTTTCGTCTCAAAACTTCGAGACACATGTCCTTTTATCCACCCAATTTCTTTTAAATGGCGTATATAATGAAACTTTACATATTATATCATGAATAATTTATAATTTATGATATTTTAAGTTATAATTCATTAACATCATTCATGGGAGTTATGATTCAAAAATTATCAAAGCAGTAAGGGTTTATGTTTCAATCTCATTTTAATCGGGATTATTTATGATTGAATTTACATTATAGGAAATTATTTTATCATTGTCTATTAAAATACTTTAATTTTATTCTCCTATGTTTATTAATTAAATTTTAATTTAATAATAAAATTCTCCTCTCTTCGGTACTTAAAATGGTTGAGAAAAATGTTTTTAAGAAAAATTAACTTTATTTCACTTTTTAGTTGAAAATATTTTTTATTCAATATCCATATTTTACTTAAAATATTTTAAAGAATATTTTAATATTATCCAATGATTTATGAAATTAATTCTTACCTACGTTTTACTTTCCAGAATATTATTTAAAAGGAATATTCTTCTCCCTTTCTGGATAAGTCGATTTTTGAGTTTTTATAAAGGAATTTTTTAAGTTGTATGACATGAAAAAAATATCCCACCATCATGAATAATCAATAATTTGAAGCTTAATTTATAATTATCCATGGTTATTTTCAAATAAAATATTTTCTAAAATATTTTAGAAATTTTTATATTTTAAATAAGTGATTTAAAATTGAAAATATCATTTTACTCAAGAAATATTCCATGTAATATTTTAAATAAATTTCTATCAATGATGATAATTTTTTATGCTATGGATTGGTTCAAAATTATTTATATATTTCTCTCACATATATAAATAGATTATCACCCCTTTCTTTTATAGGGTAATACATGCCTTATGTTCACCTCTCAAATGGATTCATTATGAAATTTCCTTTGATTATGATATGAGGCACGATTATACAACCCATTTCTTTCCATGTGTAATTATTATGTTTATGAATTATGATTGATTTACTTTTTTGGAATACATAATCATGAAGATGATATGATATGTGCACAAAAAAAGTGATCCAATGCATTGGGATAGGCTTTAGTCTTATGAGATGTCATGTATGGGATTAGGGAGTAAACCAAATCCATTATGGGAATTTTTCCACCATGTGATATTATCTAGGTAGTTAGTCTTGAATCATGTTTATGTCTTGTTATATGTAACCACCACATTTCATATGATACCATAATATTATGATTACATATTATTTATGTTATGCTATTATGTGATTCACTCACGAGATTTCTCTTTTATTATATCATTTTATACTTTTGAATCACACGTTATAATTTCTTATCATGTTATTCCCTTACTGGGATTTTTAGATCACCCCTTTCTTTTATGTATTCCCAAGTTTATCCTATGTAGTTTTAGGAGTTCAAAGAGATTTAGGATATCACTAAGGAAAAGAAAAAAAAGATTTTATGTTTTAGTTTCTTTTGATATTTTATGTACCTAGTATTCCAAAGACACTAGGACTCACGATCCTTAGGTTCTAATTAATAAAATGTTTATATTAAAAATCCTGGAATAATATGTGTAAAATGATTGAGTCACTATAGTTGGTATTATAGAAAAGTTTAGTTATTTTTGGGGATTAGGACTATAATAATTTATTGATAACCCTAGGTATAAGTATAAGGATAATACTAAGTATAGAAAAAATATCTTGAAATTTTGGTGAAGTATAGAGTGAGTGGGTTGCAAATAATTACACCCTAGTTTAGATACTAAAAGTGAATGTGGACCTATAAAAATTGTACCTAGGGGTAATAACATTGAAAAGAGAACATCGGGCTTGAATCAATTGTCACCTAGTGCATGGAATTGGGAATTTAATGACCCCTATTTTTTCATGTATTATTTTGGAATATTGTATGGATTATTTTCAGAGATAGAAACTAAGATGATATGATATTTATAGGTTTGGTGTTCCTGATTTTTTTTTGAAATATATTATATATATTAATATCCCGTTCATGCAGTTTTACTAAAAAATTGGAATAACTTCTAGACAGAGGCTCAGATCAGAAATATGAGGCTGCCGTTGAGTTGAGAGCATGAGTTTTAACCTAGGCACGATATAACCTTGGAACACATTGGACTTTCAGTTTGGGCACAGTCATGGGAATTTTTTTTAATAAATTAATTTAATAAGTCAATTTATTTAATTAATCACCATAAACTACACTTTGTCTATTTAAAAATTGATATGGAAAATTTTTAGGGTTAGCCACATAAGACTGCAAATTATGAGGATCCATTTGAGATCATTATAGGAGATTCCATTGGTGAGCGATGAACGAATCATGGATCATTGATCGATGTGTGACAAAACTTGAGGATCTTTCCAATGATAATGAAACAAAATAATTATTCACCAGTGATTGATCCAAATCAATACAGGGCATTGTTTTAATTAGATTCTTTCCCTGTTTTTTTAATCTATGATGAACATAAATCAATCAACCAACATATTGATTCACGGATCGATCATGTTGCTGGTACAAGATTATCTTTGGGGATTATTTGGAGAATTCTTTATTTGCATTGGTTCTTCATTCATCATTCTTGTTGGGAAAAAATCCCTCAAGGTATCATTGAATCATTTTTGAGGTGATTGTGTTTGTTGACAAAGCGGGACTTCATGTTGTGTTTGTTGAAAAAGTAGACCACGATGTTCAATTTATTGACAAAGGGGGTTTACATGTTGAGTTTTCAAGTTCAAGAGATGTTTATTGAAAATCCATGATTGACAGAAGAACCTCGATAAAGTAATGGATGATTTGGAGGTGGTACAAAAAGAGTAGATACAAGGTGGCGCCATTTTCTAGTGTTTGCCAAATTTTTAGGCCTCAAAATCGATAAATGGAGAAAAGTGTTTTTGGAAAGGGGACTTGTGTGCCAATTTCTTAGAGGCTTGGAAAGTTGAATGCCATATGTTTTTTAAGATCAAAACATCAAAATATGTTAAATGAAAGAGGGGCACCCAAGTTTTTTTTTGGGTGCACAAGGTGACTAGGGCGACAGAGGCTTAGGCAGATGGACTTGCACGCCAGGAGGAGACTTGCACACGGTGCTCAGGGTGCCCAAAATTCCTATAAATAGAGGGCCAACCCTTATCATTTCTGATGAAGCTCAACACTTAGAGAAAATTTGAGCTCCAGTCACACAGGTGGTTTAGTCGCGCATGTGGTCTGGTCACGCAAGTATAAAGGTATTCAGAAGTTGCACTCTGGTTGATATTTTCATGCCAATATTGGTTTAGGCATAAAAGGGTGTGAGTCGCCCAAGTTCTAAATTGGAAAAGTGAGTGTCACACAAGTAGTTAGGTTACACTTGTGCACCAGGCACATAGAAGTGTTCTAGGCTTAGAAGAAGCACGCCAATCATTCTAGGGCTGCGTGAAAGTTAGAAGATTGCCCAGTACCTCCGGTGCAAAGTGAGATTCATCTATGGGTGAAATTTAGACAGCAACAAAGCATCTACATACTGAGAAATATTCATTCATTTGTGATAGTGAAGGGACCTACAAGTCCTTAAACTGTGAGTGGATCTTCTGAAGTAGTAGTGAGCTCTGTTCAGTTGAGAGAGTTGTGAGCTTTCAAATTGTGATTGGTTGTAAACCAGGAGGGAAATGAGTTTGCTCCAAACTTTTTAAACATCAGTGTGCTTTTAGTGGATTTGGTACATCAGAACATCGTCAGTGTAAACTCCTTGGATGTAGTCCAATGAGGTTGAACCAAGTAAAATTTCTGTGTCCTGTGCTTGCTTTAAGATTTGTTCATACTCTGCAACAGGAAGGAGAGAGAAGAGGGTTTTGTCTAACAAATAAAAAAGATCAATAGGGGCAATTATTTTAATCTGTTATACCCTAATTCACCCCCCTCTTAGGGTATATAACCTAGTAGACCTAACAATTGGTATCAGAGGGAAATGTTGATATTAGAGTTTCTCTCTCAAATGGAGGTCACCAATCATAAAGGTATTCTAATCTTCGACGGGAACAATTTTCATCTATGGAAGAATTGGATGAAACACTACTTCTGATATTTAGGAATGGATGTGTTTACAGTAGTAATGTATGGTATAACAATCGATATTAATAGTGGTGCATTATCAGACGCCGAGCGAAGATAATTGGATGTTGATTCCAAGGGAATAAATGCTTTAGGGGGATCCTTATCCAATTCTATATATATGAAGTTGATGTCATGAAAAACATCACATGCTATCTGGGAAAATATTTTGAACAGATATGAAGAAGATTCAAAGGTCAGAGAGGAAAAGCTGCAAGTGTTGTGGAATAAGTATGAAGATCTAAGAATGAACCTGAATGAGACTGTTGATGAATTATTTGACAGGGTAAATGTTGTAGTGGAGGACATGCGAGGTCATGGAGAAGTTATTGAAGACATAAATATTGTGAATCATATCTTGAGGAAAATTCCACCTTGGTTCAATATGAAAGTTTAAATTTTGGAAGATAAATACCTAAAAGATATTTCATTGGATAACCTAAACAACACCCTTGTTTCATATGAAATGAGAAATGATGATAGTGTTGCTGTGGAAAAGGGGAAATCTAAAGAGGTGGCATTCGAGGCCATGAAGAAGCCCACCATTGAAGATTCTCAGGAAGAAGAAGAGATAGACGAGGTAATGTCATTCCTTTCCTCGAATCTTCAAAGAGGAAAAGAAAAGTTCAAAGAGAAACTTCCACTTTCCTGCTTTAGTTGTGGAAAGGTTGGTCATCTTGCGGAACGGTGCCCCAAAAAGTTCAAAGAAGATAATGATGATGATGAAGTTTAAATTCCCAAGAAGAAGTCTTCAATCTATATGAAAGGCAAGAAATAGTTCAAGAAAAATTTCTTTAAGCAAAATAATATCCTTTCACAATAATGTGATAGTTTAGATGAGTCTAAGGTTGAGTAGGTTGAATAGATAGAGAACTGTAAAGATCATGGAGAAAATGCTATGGTGGAAGTTTTCATTAGTAATTAGAAAAAGGAAGAAACTAACATTGATGAAGAAGAAGAAGTTGAAGGAGGAGTTGATATGAAATCTTAGTTAGAGGATGCTCTTGAAGAGATAGATATTTAGAGACCCAAAATAAAGAAATCCAACAAAGTAGTTAATGATGCCAAACTCTATATGCAGCAGCAGGAAGAAGAGAAGTCTGAGTTGATGGAAGAAATTGAGAAACTCAAGTCATCAACACCAGAGGACTCGAAATATATTAGTGAGTATAAAATAAATATTGAATAAAAGAAAAGGGAGATCTATGGCTTGAATAAAACAATGAAATATAAAATCAAGCGTATCAATGAACTTGAAGGAGAGGTTTTTGGTCTGTGACAAAAAGTTAAGGACTAAGAAAAACTTATGATTCCCAACACATTATTAAGAAATTAGATCATTTAGAAGACTGAAAAGATGAAAGAGAAGCCTATTAGTTTAGCAGGAAAGAAGAAGGAATTGAGATCAGATGTTAAGGATTATTTAGGGATCGATCTGAAATAGAAAGCAGTTAGGGTTGAATTCAGACTGAAAGCGCATGTTTCGAGAATAAAAATTGATGTGGGTACAAAGCATAATCATAAAATTTTAAAGAACTATAGGGACTAATGGAAGTATAGAAGTGACACTTAGGAATGCACCTTTCATCTGGTGTTATTATTGTGGAAAGATGGGACACTCACATAACATGTGTTCAACAGTTGGAAGATATCGAAGGGCACAAGAATAGAGGTGACAATCAAACAGAGATCGATTCTCTAGAACATATTTTGAAGGACAATATTTTTTGTGCGGAGGATTTGGGAACATGGCTAGATATTGTACATCGACCATACAGAGGAATGTGCCAAACCAAAATCAAAATGTTTGCAAGCAATATATCAATGAACCAACAGGTGAGTTGAAAATGAAAAATATATTTATAGCCTTTCAAGATGAATTCAGTCCATAATACTCTGAGAAAGATCAGAAGTCTCAATCTATACTGAGTGTGAATGAAAAAATATAGACCAAGAAGAAGAGAGTAGAGAAGGCAGTGGTTTTTGAAATTTCCCTTAAAGCATCAAACCATTTTGGTGTATGGATCCTTGATAGTGGTTGCATGTCTCATATGATAGGAAATAAGGATCTTGTTATAGGCATAAAATACGAAAAATAATGATTTTTAAAGTTTGTAAACGATGAAGTCCTGAAGATAATTGGATCAGGAAAGGCGAGGTTTGGGGGCAAAGAAATATGACATGCTGATGTCTTGGTTGTAGAAGGTATCAGTCATAATTTGATCAGTGTCAATCAACTGTGTGATTCAGGGCATTCTATACGGTTTACCAAGAATATGTGTGTCATTAAGGGAAGATATGGTATAGTGATCTTATAGGGAGAAAGAACAAAGGGGAATCTCTACCTGGTAATTGGAGAAGAAGATATGTGATTTTTTATCCAAAGAGGAATAAAACAAGTTGTGGCATAAAGGACTTGGTCATCTATTCCAACCATCCTTAGAAGACTTGGTAAAGTTTGATGCAGCTAGAGACCTCCCTAACCTATCATGGGATCGTAATCACATGTGAAATGCATGCGAATAAGGTAATCTCATTAGAAATACGTATACGGCTAAGGAAAAGAAGTAAAAAAAAGTGATTGAATTGGTGCATGCTGATGTTTGTGGGCCTATCACACCAAGAGAAATTGACGAAAAGAGATACTACATTATTTTCATTGATGAATATAGTATAATGGATTGGGTATTTGTTATTTCCCTTAAGTCCAATGTGTTTAGCTGCTTAAATTAGTACTGTAGGGAGTGTGAAAGAATGCTTGGATAGAAAATTCTGAACTTTCGTACTGATAATGGTACGAAGTTCACAAACAGTCAGTTGGAAGACTAACTTGATAAACACAAGATAAGTCATCAAGTTTCTTTAGTGATAACTCCCCAATAGAATGGAGTGGTTTAAAGGAGAAATAGGATCATCAACAACATGGATAGAATGATTCTTATATAAAAATACCTACTAGAGAAATTTTGGAAGGAAATAGTATTGACATTGGTCTACATTTTTAATAGGGATCTATTGTGTCTGAAGGAAGGAAAGACTCTGTATGAGACATGTTATAGAAAGAATCCAACAATGAAATACTTTATAATCTTTGGAAGTAAGTGCTTAATTCTCAACAAAGAAAAACATAGTAAATTTGAGTCACGTAGAGATGAGGGGATATTCCTTGGCTACCCAAGAAAAATAAAATCATACAAATTCTTTAACAAGAGGTTGGGAAAAGTATTTGAAAGCAATGATGTCACTGTTGTGGAAAATGAAGAGAATAATCAACAAAAAAGTGAATGGTTTCTTGATGAAAGTGATGAAGAGGAAAGTAACACAGGGGGTGTAAAAGTAGCAAATGCTGATTTAGAAGAAGATACTGATGATGAGCATGAGGAAGTAAAATCTGTATCTGCACAGAATCTAAGGAGTCGAGCTAAAATTGACAGGAATCATATCATTGGTGATCAGTTAGCTCTAGTTCAAACAATAAAAATGAAGTCACTACAACATACATATTTCCTATCTCAAGTGGAGCATAAATGTTTTTCTGATGTAGCTGAAGATGAAAACTGGGTTCAAGCGATGAATGAAGAGCTATACCATATTGAGAAAAATCAGACATGATAGATTTTTTTGAGTCTAGTAGACAAGAATGTCATCAGAACTAAATGGGTCTTTCACAAGAAGATGAATGAAGATGACACAATTATTTGAAACAAAGAATGACTAGTGTGCAAAGGATACTCCTATATAGATGGTATAGATATTTATAAGACATTTTTACCAGTTTTAAGGCTAGAGATAATCAGATTATTTCTTTCCATTGTAGTGAAATAAAAATTCAAAGTGTTCCAGATGAATGTCAAATCTGCATTTTTGATCGGGGTTCTGGAAGAAGAAGTTTATATTGAGTAGCCAGATGGTTTTCTCATTCATGAAGATGAGAATTTTTTTGGTTGAAGAAAGTAATATATGGGCTGAAACAAGCACCAAGATCATGGTACTTGGGGCTTGATCAATATTTGAAGAAGCTTGGATTTCAGTGTGGTGGAGTTGATTATAATTTCTATTTCAACAACGACAGTAATCAAAGGATGATGGTCCTGGTTTATGTCAATGACATAATATTTGGAGGATCAGACGAATCTCAGTGTAGATAGTTTTCTAAGTTTATGAAAAGTGAGTTTGAAATGTCAATGATTGGAGATCTGAAATTTTTCCTTGGTTTACAGGTGACACAAGGAAGGAATGACACTTTAATTTCTCAACCCAAATATGCCAAGGAGGTTTTGAGAAGTTTTGGAATGGAAAATTCCAAGGAAATGAAGACTCTGGTTGCTACCCAGATGAAACTGTCAAAATATGATGAAGTCAAGGTGGTCAATATTAGAGAATATAGGCAAATTATTGGAATTTTACTATACTTGATCGTGAAAAGGACTAACATTGTATTTGCCACATTCCAAGTAGTGAGATATCAAAGTAATCCCAAGGAAATCCACATGCATGTAGTGAAAATAATACCTTGTTATATTAAGGACATTGTGGATTTCAGTTTGATGTATAATGACAAATCTTAGCTGTAATTGTTGGGATATACAGATGAAAATTGGGCCGGTTCAGTGGATGATAGGAAATTAATGTTAGGAGATTCTTTTTATCTTGGTGGATTGTATATTTATTGGCTAAAAAATAATCAAGATTGAATTTTATTAAGCACTGTGGAAGTTGAGTATATTGTGGACACTCAAGCATGCACACAATTATTATGGATGAAGAAGCAGCTTGATGATATGGGAGTTGAAGTGAAGTCTCTGATTGGAAACCAGTACGATAACTCAAGTGTTATAAATCTCAGAAAAAATCCTATCCATCACTCATGGAAAAATCACATTGAGATAAAGTATCATTTTATCAAGGATAAGGTTGATCAGGGAATCGTGAAGTTGGAGTATGTTCCTACAGAGTTACAGGTTGCCGACATTCTGACCAAGACCTTACCCAAGGAAGATTTTTAGAGACATCGACTGACTCTGGGAGTCCAGCCGACTCCCCGCACTTGAAAAAGTGTGGATGTGGTCCCCCTATCCTTGAGGTATGGTGTGTTTTCCTTACTGTACTAATCTATGCTCTCTACTCTATTGCAGATGACAAAGGAGTGACCTTTGGGTTCGTTGACAAAGGGGGATAAATAGAGACTCCTAAAGGGGGAGAAATTGTGGCTAAATAAGGGAGAAAATATCATTTTCAAAGATATGGGGAGAAGATGTTTGGTGGTGAATTGAGATAGGGGGAGTCTATCAAGACAGGTGAAGAAGCTGATTGGGGGAGTAACATGATGAGAATTCTTCGGTGTTTGAAGTGATCATCCAGAACTTAGCTTGGACAATACAAGAACTCAAGAAGTAAAGGAGAGTATTAAATCTGGTGATGCTAGAAGTGACCGATCAAAGAATAGATATCATGAAAACTAAAGATCATGATAAAAGTAGAAGAGTGGCATTGGAATTGTGTTAGAAGGTTTCCAGTAATCATCAATTGGTATCCGTTTGGTATCAATAATTAGTGTCAGAAATGAAGTGATTCATTGATGAAATTTTCATTTACTCTTGTTTCTCATGATGATCATTGCTCATGTGGGATTAGATTATGTGTTGAGTGAATCCTTGATCGATATAAAAAAATAAAGAGTTGAATGGTGGATGAAGCATTAATGATGTATCATTTTACGAGAAGAGTTATCAATAAATCCAAAGGGGGAGATTGTTGGGAAAAAATACCTCAAGGTATCATTGAATCATTTTTGAGGTGATTGTGTTTATTGAAAAAGTGGGCCTCCATGTTGTGTTTTTTAACAAAGAGAGTTTACATGGTGAGTTATCGAGTTTAGGAGATGTTTATTAAAAATACATGATCGACAGAAGAACCTCGACAAAGGAATGGACGATCTGGAGGTGGTACAAAAAACAGAAGATACAAGGTGGTGCTGTTTTCCACTGTTTGCCAAATTTTTGGGTCTCAAAATCGATAAATTGAGAGAAGTATTTTTGGAAAGGGGAATTGTGCAACAATTTCTTAGTGTCTTTTAAAGTTGTGTGCCATATGTTTTTCAAGATCAGAACATCAAAATATGGCAAAGGAAAGAGGGGCGCCCAAGTTTTGGTTTGGGTGTGCATGGTGACTAGGGTAACAGAGGCTTAGGCGCCTGGACTTACGCACCAGGAGGTGACTTGTGTACGGTGATCAGGGTGCCCAAAATGCCTATAAATAGAGGGAAACCCCTCCTCATTTATGATGAAGCTCAATACTTATAGAAAATTCGAGCTCTAGTCACACAATTGGTTTAGTCGCATAGGTGGTTTGGTCGTGCAAGTATTAAGATATTCAGAAGTTGTGCGCCAGTTGATAGTTGCATGCCAATATTGGTTTGGGAATAAAAGGGTATGAGTCACCCAAGTATTGAGTTAAAAAAGTGAGTGTCACACAAGTAGTTTGGTTACAATTGCGCACCAGGCATAAAGAAGCGCTTCAGGCTTAGAGAAGCGTGCCAATCATTCTAGGGCTGCACGAAGGTTGGGATATTTCTCAGTACCTATGGTGAAAAGTGAGATTCATATGAGGGTGAAAGTTGGATGTCAACAAAGCATCTACATACAGATAAATATGCATTCATTTTTTATAATTAAGGGACCTACACGTCTTTAAACTGTGAGTGAATCTTCTGAAGTAGTAGTGAGCTCTCTTCAGTTGAGAGAGTAGTGAGCTTTCAAATTGTGATTCGATGTAAACCATGAGGGATAGTGAGTTAGGTTCGATCTTTAGCAGTGCAATTTTAGTGGATTTATTACATCGACATATTTTCGATGTATGTTCCTTGGATGTAGCCTAGTGAGTGTGAACCAAGAAAAATTTCTGTGTCTTGTGTTTCCTTTAAGATTTTTTCTACTATATAATGGGAAGGAGAGAGAAGAGAGTTTTGTCTAACAATGAAACAAGATCAATAGGGGAATTTGTTTTAATCTATCATACCCTGATTCACCACCTCTCAGGGTATCTAACCTAGTGGACTTAAAAATTCTAAAGGGAACGGATCAAGGCCAACCTGAACATAGCTGAGGTTCATTCCCATTTTTCATGTTTCTTGGTTTTCTCCCACCATTCTCCATTCATTCATTGCTAGTATTTATTTTGAACGATGGTTCGACAAAATATCGGGAAATAAATTATTACAAACCTGTTTATTAGTGAAACAAATTGATATTGTAGATCTGTGTTTGGATCAATGATGGGATTGAGTTGAGATGATGGCGATGAAAGATTGAGGATGGATTTGAGATCCCTGGTTCGAGTGAGGCATGTGATGGTGATAAGGAATAATGATGATCATTTTTACCATGTGGTTGGAGGCTGGATTCTATCAATAAGTGACAATGAGGCTTGACCAGTTGTGTTCCTTGAATTCCAGTGAGATGCATGGCTATATTGATAGTTGAAGGAGTGGACGATTATGCATGAACTATATCTTGGATTTTGGAAAACCCTGCGTTACACGATGTGTATTCCAGTGTTACATGCCATGTGGTACCCCTTGTGTGGTGCTAGGGTTTCCATATAAAGTTAAATATCACACGGTGTGTGACCCTTGTCACATGGTGTGTGACCCTTTTCACACGGTGTGTGACCCTTGTCACACGGTGTGTGACTCGACTTGGCTGGTCGGTATGCACTTGGTAAGGTACTTGGGCATGGGCATGGGAACTTATAGAGACCCAAAGCTTGACGTACATTGACATTACATTACATTTTCAGAATACTTAGTACATAACAAAAACACACACACAAGGATCGTAATAGTTTAGTGTCTTTGGAAACTCAGAATATAATCTTCTAATCCTGGTGAAAGATCTTCAACATCTCCCATAAATATCTTCTTTTTTTTATACCTAAAACCTTTCTTTATATCCTGGGGAAAAGAAAACATAAAAGGGTGAGATCAAATGCTCAGTAAGGGTAAACAAAAGAAATATCAATCACATCATATACATAAGCACATAACTTTTGGAAATCTTAACCTGTAAAAGAGATCATAATTTCATAACCTGGGATAACTCATGACAGTGAAATGTAATCACAATAACCATAACTTAAAACATGAAACTTTGTGGCATACACACATAATCATAAAGAATCATATCTTATTAGTCAAGACTCATTGCCAAGACTATCTTAGTGGACAAAGTCCCTTTCTGAACCGAGTCACCCTCGTTTCAGTCCTGTTTCACTGAACAGGTATAACCTACCATTCCAGCCATGTCTATCTCATGAGATATAAAATCTTTACCCAATTCATTGGAGGGAGATATAGGTCCCACCCATCTCATAATTATACCATTCTTATGTGTGCCACAAAATCATAAATCATACATCATTCCATAACCCATGTAATAAAAATGGGAATCTTAAACATCATGACATCATAAAAAAATTCATATAAGATAAAGGAATTCATAAAAATAATTCCATCACAACATAATCAAATCAATGTAATAATAGGGATAAAAACAGAACCCTTTATTATCTTAGATGGAAAATAATTTTGATAAAACACTTGAACTCCATTATTTAGGAAAATATCCTTTCAACTTCAAAAACATTTTTTGCTTTATTAACATGTCATACAATTTTAAAATAAAAGAAGTTGATTAAAAATAAACTTGAAAACTTTTAAAGTAATCTTCTTGGAATTAATTTTTTAAAAAATCCATTCATGCCGTATAAGTTAAAAAAACATTCTTCGTACTTTTGTCAGAAAAGTCAAAAAGTACCTCGTACGAAAAACGACAAAAGATTCCATTCATATATTTTACTAAAAACTCACCGAAGGGTAAAATTGAATTTAAACAATTTTAGGTGGATGGAAATAATATTAAATATTTAGGAAACATGGATTTGGATGATAAAATTCACCCCAATAAATTTCAAAGTATAAACAATCTCGGATAAAAATGAGATTGTGATATTTCCCTTACCTTAGGTCCGATTTTCTTCGTAAGTGTCCGAACCTCCTGTATAATGATTTAAATAATGTCATTGACTTATTAAAGAATAATATTCATTTTTATTATATCATATATGGTTCACTTATGACTTTATATTACCCGTTCTTTTGTAAATTCAAGTTAAAGTAGCGTTTTGGGTAAAATCGTCCCATTTGTCGTTCGTGTTTTAACTTGTAATTATTCATATGATTACTTAGATCATTATTACATAATTATAGAATATAAAACATGATTTATATATAATATATATTCATAATATACATATATATAATGGATCGATAAATGGAAAGAAATACACCATTCATAGAGACGGTAGGCCGTACGTACGCATGAACGCTGTTTTCGTTTCCTTATTGAATTGAGTGGAATTAAGTAGATGACATACATATATATACACATAAATCAAGTAGCTTTATAATGTCATATATTTTATTATTATTGCTTATATATACTTTATAATCATTCTTAAATGGTTAACATGGAGAATGAATCTCATCGTGTCGTGGAGACGGTAGTCCGTACGTACGCACGAGCGATGATATCATTTCCATAATTATTGAATTGAATTAGAGTGGATGATACAATATATCAGAATCATTATGATGTTATAATAACTATGTATAGTTATTCTTTACACCATAATACCCATCCATGTAAGGTGTTGGTGAAAAAACAGATTACACCACGGCGTGGAGACGGTATTCCGTACGTACGCACGCACGGTGATTTCATTTTCCGTAGGATGGATAGATGGTGAATTAGGATTGTTTCATACTTATAATAACATATAATTATATTAGTGATACTGATGTTATTACTTCATAATGAAACAACCTAAGAAGAAGAAGTGGAAGAATAAATAAAGGTGAAAGAATCGGTAACGGAAATTACCTCTTCTTTGAAGCGCCTTTTTGAGACCTCCTCTTAGGGCACTAAAATTTGTCTTTGAGGAAGACCAGAACCTCTAGGATGTTGCTAGGGAAGTGGAGAAGAGAATTTGGAAGGGTTTGGCCGAGATTGAAGGCTCAAAGTTGTCTGAGGAAGAGAGGGAGGAGGTGCCCTTTTATAAGGGAGGAGAGGGGCACCTTTGGAATTCGTAAAAATATTAATTTATGATAAATCAAACCCCACTTAAAAACCTCCAAAAATGACTCATATTAGAATATTAGATGAGACAGGGTTGTAATCTCATCAACCAATAAAATTTAGACATGTTTGGATCTTATTTTAAACCTTATCATTTTGATTTATCCTTATTTAATCTATTTAAGTTTATTTGTGGTAATAAAATTCTAAATTTTAAATTATAACAAATAATTACTTATTTGTTGTGAATTTTCCATAATTGTTTACTTTATAACATTATATACCATATAAATTTAAATTTATAATTTTTAAGTATTTTTGTGATTTTTAAACAATTTTATAATATTTTATTTTTATAAAATAACAATAGTGTCAATTTTGAAACTATTCATTTATTTGAATTTAAATAAAATATATACAGAATATATGTTCAAAATAAAAGCTTTAATATATTAATAAAAGGTCATATGTATCTATAAAATTAGTAGATCACATTAAATAGTTCATATAATATTTATTTTATTATTTTTAAAACCATTTATTTGGTTTATCTCTTAATAAAATAATTACTACATCATTTTTGTATAATTATTTAATATACTTATTTGTTGCATAAAAATTTAAAATAAAATCCTATGATAAAGATAAATATATTACCTTTCAAAATAATACTTTTACTCGAATTTATCATCTTAAAATCACAATATTTAAATTGTTATATTTATTAAATTATGAAGGTGACAACTTTGGCATCATTTAAAATAAAATAATATAAGTGTCATAATTGCTTGTATAAGACTCCAAATGGTCAAATATTCGACCATTGGATGATTATAGTTTCAATTTACATGAACAATAAGTTTTGGTCAGGGTTTTGTGCCTTTTATGGTCACTATTAGTTTAAAAACTATATTCTTGATTTTTCACTAGATAAATAATTTCTGCATCACTATTGTGTCACAATTAATGATAACTATTTAATCCCAAAAAATTCTAAATAAATTCTCATGATGTAGATAATTTTGTTAGATTTCTGGATACTATTCATGTTCGAAGTTTTATGATGTTTATCACTAATTTAAAATTATTATACTTATAAGATTTAAGAAAGTGACATGTTGTCACTTTCTTTGGTTTTAATAATAATTAAATTATTTTCATGGTCAAAAGTCCATAAAATGAATCTAATCCGACCCTTAGTTGATATGAGTTTACTTTTAGCCATCAAATAGAATTTTGGCATGTGTTAGGGTAATTTTATAATATTATATTTACCCTTAATTACCCGATTAACCTTTAACTATGGTAAATAAAATTTACCGTAGTTACTATTCATAATTCGCAAAAATAAAAATTAGCCTATTAACATAATTTGGACCCAATGATTCCAAATATGGAATCCATTTTTTAAAATTCAGTACACAGAAGTTGCAGAAATTAAATTAAAATTAATCCCGTTGTCGAATAAAAACGGGTTTTTGTTTAAAACATTGCAAAAGATTGAATTGATTTAACCTACGAATTCAAGGTAAAATCAATGCTAATAACATACATTATATTAAATGGTAAAAATATATTCTATTTATACTTTAAAACCATTCAATATTATAATTTGACCACATAATATATTATGATGAAAAAAGTTGTTTTTAATTAAAATATAGCGTGTTTTTACTATTCATTAAAATATGAAAGTTATCGGAAAAATATCAAAACTTTATCTAATGTAAATTTTTACATCCTGATTCAAAAGAAGAATTTTATTTTGTCAAATTGAACATATAAACATGTCAAAAACTAGATTTAAAGTGGGTGTGCCATCAAAAGGCGGAAAAACTGCATTTTTTGAAAAATACTTATTTTACCCGAAAAATTTATTTTGTTCTTATACCATGTTCTAGAAAATGTGTAAGATGAATAATAATGTTATAAAATTCAAAATTTAGTTAATACTATTCATAACGGCTAGTTCATGACAATATTATAATAATATATCATTGTTTATTAAAACCCGGTATTGCGTACAACACACGCTATCGAGGAAGGTCGCGATTGGGTGTAATGCAAGCCAAGTCAGGGTTGCGTGTTGTGAAAGAATCCTTCGTTGTTTCGTATAACAGAATCCAACCATATTTCATTTATACATTTAATATATATATATATACTCAATGTTGCGTAGAATAACTATTATCAAAATTGTGTGTAACACGGTCCAAGAATATTGTTGCGTATACTGCAAGCTAATACGGTGTTGCGTATAGCGCAAGGTAATCTTGGTGTAGAATACAACACAAGACATTAATGAAATTAAAATAATATTTTTCATAAAATCTCGGGGTGTTACATTCTACCCCCCTTAAAATGAATTTCGCCCTCGAAATTCGTCGGGGTTATAAATGGTTTACTATTTGAAAGTTTCTTTGATAGAAACCCACATCGTAAAAAGGAATACCAAAACTTATCTTTAAAAAATAAAGTATAAAACGTAATGGTTACCCAAGTTAACTAATCATTGGGTATCCACATAGGAGAACATAGGTGAAAATATGGACATTGAAGAGAAATCTAACCATCATGTTCTGATGGAGAGTGGTAGAGGACATGGCTATGAAAAAGCCAACAATCACAAAGCCATAAATTTGTGATGATCTAGGGTACCATCTGATTCATCGGATATAAGATCACTAGGACAACATTTTTGGTTTTCAATATCATTTCCCTAAAGTTGAAAATTTTGAATTAGAAGAAATACTTACTTGATTTTGGTACAATCTCACTGTTGTTCCTGCTTTGAACAGTTTCCACTTCATCTCTTAAAGAAATGAAGTGTTAAAAGATCATGTGATAGAATGATGGGTCATTCCATCTGTTTCAAACAAAAGGTTAGCAATAGTTATCAAATATTCATAAGTCCGTCTTTTGTGAGGTTGAACTTATACTTCATATATCATACCTCTTAATAAAATAAAACTAGTTTCTACTAACCAGGGACTTCCTGTAGGCCAGTGGTAGGCGATAAAGGCCAGTTGCACTTTGGTTGTGGGTTCGATTCCCACAACCTTGTCCGACGCGATGGGCTTTTGCCCGTCCTGCAGGTTGTCCTTTTTCTAAAACTACATTACTATAACATCCCATCAATAATATCAAAAAAAAGTTCTATCCTTAAACAATACTAACTTATGTCCAACATAATCCATTCCAATCTTTAGGCTTATCTAAAATACTTCGGTCCACTCTCATAACATAGTGAAAACGATTACCAGAGATTTAATACCATTGTTGATCCCCATATATCGTAATACTGCATTCCTATCTTGTTGGTCACATTCCAATCATTCGAAGGCCTTAATCATGTATTCCATTGAACCTTAGTGAAAACATGAATGCAGTTAAAAGTTAACACTTTCCACAAACCAAAATCCTCAAAATTCTTTATAATCAAACCATGATATCACTTAGTCCTTATATCAATCATGAGCTCATGAATACTGTCAAACATTTCATTTTCTCTTTATCACTTCATTATGCGCATATCATCCACTTTCCAAAAAATATCTGAATAACCTTTCATTGTTACTCATACCATTCATCATAAACTTTCAAAACATAAGGAAAGACAACAGTGTAACAATCCTTAGATGTCTTTTTATTCTATAGTACAACATTACACTTGATTAACATGTAATCATTCCACTACCTTCTTAAACCATTGACCGAGCTTCAACAATTCTTTCATCTCACATGTCATTTGTAGTCTCTTCATCATTATCAACAAAAATACTACCCATAGGACCATACCGATTCTCTTCATGAGACATTCCCTTAGGGAATTGGTTTGCATAATGCCCGTACATTCCACATTTAAAACATTTAACCATTGTTGATGTCGTAGCAATACCATTAACCTCATCCATGGTGTTAACTGAAACTTTTCCATTGCACTTACTGGTTTTGTGTCCTTCTTTTCCACACCCAAAGCATCTTCCAGTTCCTTTGAAACATTCTCCTTGATTCCTCTTCCCACATGATTTACATAGGGGAAATTGAACTTTCTTTCCTCTATGATCATCATGAAACTCCATCTTTCTCTTATTAGACGAGTCAGGAAACTTACCAAATTTGAGTTTATTGATCATATTATGAGATTGCTGATTTGACATAATAATGATTTTTGGACTTTCAAATCCCATTCATTTGGTTGCTCATGAAGAATATCATTCCATTGTCCCTCATATCCTCTATTATCGTGAATCATCTTGTTTCCAGTCATTTTCTAAAACCCAAAAAAAAATAGTGTGAGTGACAAAAATCATGATAGGTAAAACAACATAATAAAGGGGAATTAACTTCAATATCTAACATCTTAGGTTTAATTCTAAGATCGTTACCGTAGTGATAGGACTATATCCTATATGTATACTTATCCTTAGGGACATCCCTAGACATACCTTAGAAATATCTCTAGGGATCTCACTAACGTTTTTGCGTCCTAGTTTCCAAAGGTTGACTAAACCTTTCCTCTGATACCAACTGTAGAGACCCAAAGCTTGATGTACATTGACATTACATTACATTTGCGGAATACTTAGTACATAACAAAAACACACACACAAGGATCGTAATAGTTTAGTGTCTTTGGAAACTCGGAATATAATCTTCTAATCCTGGTGAAAGATCTTCAACATCTCCCATAAAGATCTTTTTTTTATACCTAAAACCTTTCTTTATATCTTGGGGAAAAGAAAACATAAAAGGGTGAGCTCAAATGCTCATTAAGTGTAAACAAAAGAAATATCAATCACATCATATACATAAGCACATAACTTTTGGAAATCTTAACCTGTAAAAGAGATCATAATTTCATAACCTGAGATAACTCATGGCAGTGAAATGTAATCACAATAATCATAACTTAAAACATGAAAATTTTTGTCATACACACATAATAATAAATAATCATATCTTATTAGTCAAGACTCATTTCCAAGACTATCTTAGTGGACAAAGTCCCTTTCTGAACCGAGTCACCCTCGTTTCAGTCCTGTTTCATTGAATCGGTATAACCTACCATTCCAGCCATGTCTATCTCATGAGATATAAAATCTTTACCCAATGCATTGGAGGGAGATATAGGTCCCACCCATCTCATAATGATACCATTATTATGTGTGCCACAAAATCATAAATCATACATCATTGCATAACCCATGTAATAAAAATGGGAATCTTAAACATCATGACATCATAAAACAATTCATATAAGATAAAGGAATTCATAAAAATAATTCCATCACAACATAATCAAATCAATGTAATAATAGGGATAAAAACAGAACCCTTTATTATCTTAGATGGAAAATAATTTTGATAAAACACCTGAACTCCATTATTTAGGAAAATATCCTTTCAACTTCAAAAACATTTTTTCCTTTCTTAACATGTCATACAATTTTAAAATAAAAGAAGTTGATTAAAAATAAACTTTAAAACTTGTAAAGTAAGCTTCTTGGAATTAATTTTTTAAAAAATCCATTCATGCCATATAAGTTAAAAAAAACATTCTTCGTACTTTTGTCGGAAAAGTCAAAAAGTACCTCGTACGAAAAACGACAAAAGATTCCATTCATGTCTTTTACTAAAAACTCACCGAAGGGTAAAATTGAATTTAAACAATTGTATGTGGATGGAAATAATATTACATATTGAGGAAACATGGATGTTGATGATAAAATGCACCCCAGTAAATTTCAAAGTATAAACAATCTCGGATAAAAATGAGATTGTGATATTTCCCTTACCTTAGGTCCGATTTGCTTCGTAAGTGTCCGAACCTCCTGTATAATGATTTAAATAATGTCGTTGACTTATTACAGAATCATATTCATTGTTATTATATCATATATGGTTCACTTATGACTTTATATTACCCGTTCTTTTGTAAATTCATGTTAAAGTAGCATTTTGGGTAAAATCGTCTCCTTTGTCGTTCGTGTTTTAACTTGTAATTATTCATATGATTACTTAGATAATTATTACTTAATTATAGAAAATAAAACATGATTTATATATAATATATATTCAGAATATACATATATATAATGGATCGATAAATGGAAAGAAATACACCGTTCATGGAGACGGTAGGCCGTACGTACGCATGAACGCTGTTTTCGTTTCCTTATTGAATTGAGTGGAATTAAGTAGATGACATAAATATATATACACATAAATACATTAGCTTTATAATGTCATATATTTCATTATTATTGCTTATATATACTTTATAATCATTCTTAAATGGTTAACATGGAGAATGAATCTCATCGCGTCGTGGAGACGGTAGTCCGTACGTACGCACGAGCGATGATATCATTTCCATAATTATTGAATTGAATTGGAGTGGATGATACAATATATAATAATCATTATGATGTTATAATAACTATGTATAGTTATTATTTACACCATAATACCCATCCATGTAAGGTGTTGGTGGAAAAACAGATTACACCACGGCGTGGAGACGGTATTCCGTACGTACGCACGCGCGGTGATTTCATTTTCCGTAGGATGGATAGATGGTGAATTAGGATTGTTTCATACTTATAATAACATATCAGTATATTAGTGATACTGATGTTATTACTTCATAATGAAACAACCTAAGAAGAATAAGTGGAAGAATAAATAAAGGTGAAAGAATCGGTAACGGAAATGACCTCTTCTTTGAAGCGCCTTTTTGAGACCTCCTCTTAGGGCACTAAAATTGGTCTTTGAGGAAGACCAGAACCTCTAGGATGTTTCTAGGGAAGTGGAGAAGAGAATTTGGCAGGGGTTGACCGATCTTGAAGGCTCAAAGTTGTGTGAGGAAGAGAGGGAGGAGGTGCCCTTTTATAAGGGAGGAGAGGGGCACCTTTGGAATTCTTAAAAATATTAATTTATGATAAATCTAACCCCACTTAAAAACCTCCAAAAATGACTCATATTAGAATATTAGATGATATAGGGTTGTAATATCATCAAAAAATAAAATTTAGACATGTTTGGATCTTATTTTAAACCTTATCATTTTGATTTATCCTTATTTAATCTATTTAAGTTTATTTGTGGTAATAAAATTCTAAATTTTAAATTATAACAAATAATTACTTATTTGTTGTGAATTTTCCATAATTGTTTACTTTATAACATTATAGACCATATAAATTTAAATTTATAATTTTTAAATATTTCTGTGATTTTTAAACAATTTTATAATATGTTATTTTTATAAAATAACAATAGTGTCAATTTTGACACTATTCATTTATTTGAATTTAAATAAAATATATACAAAAGATATGTTAAAACTAAAAGCTTTAATATATTAATAAAAGGTCATATGTATCTATAAAATTAGTGGATCACATTAAATAGTTCATATAATATTTATTTTATTATTTTTAAAACCATTTATTTGGTTTATCTCTTAATAAAATAATTACTACATCATTTTTGTATAATTATTTAATATACTTATTTGTTGCATAAAAATTTAAAATAAAATCCTATGATGAAGATAAATATATTACCTTTCACAATAATACTTTTACTCGAATTTATCATCTTAAAATCACAATATTTAAATTGTTATATTTATTAAATTATGAAGGTGACAACTTTGGCATCATTTAAAATAAAATAATATAAGTGTCATAATTGCTTGTATAAGACTCCAAATGGTCAAATATTCGACCATTGGATGATTATAGTTTCAATTTACATGACCAATAAGTTTTGGTCAGGGTTTTGTGCCTTTTATGGTCACTATTAGTTTAAAACTATATTCTTGATTTTTCACTAGATAAATAATTTCTGCATCACTATTGTGTCACAATTAATGATAACTATTTAATCCCAAAAAATTCTAAATAAATTCTCATGATGTAGATAATTTTGTTAGATTTCTGGATACTATTCATGTTCTAAGTTTTATGATGTTTATCACTAAGTTAAAATTATTATACTTATAATATTTAAGAAAGTGACATGTTGTCACTTTCTTTGGTTTTAATAATAATTAAATTATTTTCATGGTAAAAAGTCCATAAAATGAATCTAATACGACCCTTAGTTGATATTAGTTTACTTTTACCATCAAATAGAATTTTGGTATGTGTTAGGGTAATTTTATAATATTATATTTACCCTTAATTACCCGATTTACCTTTAACTATGGTAAATAAAATTTACCGTAGTTACTATTCATAATTCCCAAAAATAAAAAGTAGCCTATTAACATAATTTGGACCCACTGATTCCAAATATGGAATCCATTTTTTAAAATTAAATACACAGAAGTTGCAGAAATTAAATTAAAATTAATCCCGTTGTCGAATAAAAACGGGTTTTTGTTTAAAACATTGCAAAAGATTGAATTGATTTAACCTACGAATTCAAGGTAAAATCAATGCTAATGACATAAATTATATTAAATGGTAAAAATATATTCTATTTATACTTTAAAACCATTCAATATTATAATTTAACCACATAAGATATTATGATAAAAAAAGTTGTTTTTAATTAAAATATAACATGTTTTTACTATTCATTAAAATATGAAAGTTATCGGAAAAATATAAAAACTTTATCTAATGTAAATTTTTACATCCTGATTCAAAAGAAGAATTTTATTTTGTCAAATTGAACATATAAACATGCAAAAACTATATTTAAAGTGTGTGCGCCATCAAAAGGCGGCAAAACTGCATTTTTTGAAAAATACTTATTTTACCCGAAAAATTTATTTTGTTCTTATACCATGTTCTAGAAAATGTGTAAGATGAATAATAATGTTATAAAATTCAAAATTTAGTTAATACTATTCATAACGGCTAGTTCATGACAATATTATAATAATATATCATTGTTTATTAAAACCCGGTATTGCGTACAACACACGCTATCGAGGAAGGTCGCGATTGCGTGTAATGCAAGCCAAGTCAGGGTTGCGTGTTGTGAAAGAATCCTTCGTTGTTTCGTATAACAGAATCCAACCATATTTCATTTATACATTTAATATATATATATATATATACTCAATGTTGCATAGAATAACTATTATCAAAATTGTGTGTAACACGGTCCAAGAATAGTGTTGCGTATACTGCAAGCTAATACGGTGTTGTGTATAGTGCAAGGTAATCTTGGTGTAGAATACAACACAAGACATTAATGAAATTAAAATAATATTTTTCATAAAATCTCGGGGTGTTACAGAACTATTATCCATACATAGACACAACCAGATAGACACAGACATGACCAGGAGTACATGAGATTGGAAATGCCGCGTACTCATGCACAAACACGGACATGGGACTAGGTCATGATACATGGGTAGGACTCGATTCCATAGGGACACACTGTTTACTACTAGTACACGTCGTTTACTCCTTAAAATAAGGATAAGAGCCCTTTTCCTCTTCATCTTGTATAAGTTTCATTAGGGTGTGTTCCATTGTTCTATTCCCTGAGGGTTTATTATGGAATCATGTCCTGTACATAGGATGATCATCCCTCCAAAGGGACTTCAGTATTGGATAGTGTTTTTGGAATCATTTCACAAGGCCCATAGTGAGATCCTATATCATCATATGCCCTTGGTAGAGTTCTTGGTATCATCATAACCAACACTACACAGGCGCTGATCCTATACTTAGTAGGTTATTACAGATTGAATTATTGGTATACCCCATATACTTAGGTGTGATCCTCATATGTGTATAATTATATTTAGAATTCCAAAATGTATTTATTATGGATAGAACCAATGGTAATAACATCACAGGCAGACACCATCAGTGCTATTTGACTTTGGACTGTATTCTCTCAGATGAGTGCTATGTGGAACCTTCAAGAAGGAATCTGAGGATGACATTACGGTTGTGACCTAACTTGATAATATTTGTCTATGTTGAATATATCTAGATATTATTATTATATGTGCTGTAAAAATATACCTATGGAGAAATTACAGTTATTATTGATGTTATATGCTTAGTGATTTTGAGGCGTCTTATTGGGTATTGTTATAATCATCCATGCATGGGATTTTCCTACATGTGTCATATATTATACAGATGATCGACTTTTTAAAGGATTTTTATAGGGACTAGGACCAAGTATATATTATTGATCTAGACAGACTCAGGTGTGTTCCTACAGTTACATTAACAACAATCCCCTTATATAATTTCAGGTTAGATTTTTTTTTCTATATTCTTCACGGCGGTCTTGTCTTTGAACCTTTTTTGCTTTCTAGTACTAGTTTTCATACTCTGATGGTGGTATTTAGATGTATTCATGCATGGTTATCAGTTTTTTTACATTTTAATATTGTATGGTCTTGGATATTTGTGCATGCATATAGGTACATTAGGCTAAGGTCTCCCATGCGAGTGATATGTTTACTCAGTGCTAGTCTCTAACCCCTAGCCTATTGAAGGTGGGATTAGGGTAGTCATTGAATGGATCACATTTGAACGGATCATGAAAAGTGGTATTAGAGTAGTTGGTTCAACCTTAGGACCAAAGTCTATGAGATTGGTTTAGGGAAATAGTCTTAAGTGTTTCAAGTTCTTCTCTCAGGCCAGGGACTCCAGTGTTAGTGTAGAAGCTGACATACCCATACACGAGGACTTTGATAACCTAGATTTTAAATTAGTACATGTAGGCACTATTTGTAGGGAAACAATTAGTATATGAATCATATAGTAATGAGTTGTGGTTTCCATGTCCTTCTTGAGTTAACTCTCTAAATATACTAATTGACCATGGTATATATTGTCTATTTTAGGATGCATCCATGATGTTTTCTATCTAGGATTCATAATCAGGATCATGTGGATGATCCCCTAATTGATGAGGCTTCCATACAATGACACATTTAGGAGGTTTTACCTCTAGGTGGTGCACCAGTTATACCACCACCCATTGAAAAAATAGATGGTACCAGTAGTACCAAAAGATGAGGTGTGTAGGATGATCACGCTTCATGAGTTTCAACGACAGTGACCCATCAGGTTTTGAGGTAATCCTGACCCATAGGTAGCTGAGAACTGTCTTGAGGTGGTGTTGTGAGTTATCTATCCTTTTGGGACATAGATAGATCGGATGGTGGTTCTAGAAGTGATCATTATCCTTAGATATACTGGACGAGGTGGGGATTAGTGACCCAATCATACTATGAGGTGACTCTTGCATGGTTAGAGTTTGAGAACCTTTTTATAGGTGAGTTTTCTCTAACTACTTTGAGGTATATACTCATCCAGGAGCTTCTATATCTTTATAAGGGAAGTATGACTATGTCTAAGTATTCATTGAGGTTCACCAACCTCTCTAGGTACTCGATGAATACGGTTCATGATCAACTATTTTGGGCTCGAACCTTTGAGAAAGGGATATGAATATACATCCAAGCCATTGTGATGCCTTTGTGCATTCATACCAATTCTAGGGTTTTAGAGCATGATTTAGTGGTCAAGAGTTTCCTGGTTGAGTAGATGTAGACATTTTTTACTAGTAGTGGGCACACAAGAGGAGAGAATTTAGTAGTAGGGAGCTGATGTTAGACTCAGGGACCTGGACATGAAATACATTTCAAGAGGTGATCCCTTGATAAAGGGTCTATGGTTTAAGGCTTATAGGATGGATCTAGTCATCCTAGGGAGAGGAAGTGCTACTTGTGTGATGTCATGGGACATCCCACATAGGATTATCTGACTCTTTTTATGGCTAACAAAGTGGTAGTGGATGATATTCTTAGGAAGAGGTAGTGGTAGGAGTAGGTAGGTCTATAGGGTGGTGGACATGGAAAAGGTGTTGGGAGAGTATTTGTAGGTGGTATACATTTTGAACTATTACCACCACCACCCCTAGGTTGTTCATACCTGGCTCAGGGTGCTGGGGGACATGGGTGGGGGCAGCTGTAGGTGGTCGAGGCTTATGACCCAAAGGCTCCAGGGATGATATGAGGTATGATCTATTACTTTTCTACCTCAGCTATAGTAATGATATACATAAGTGCAATTAATTTCTTTATTAACACTTATCTGGTTCAAGACTTAGAGATTACAGTTGAGCCCTTTACTTGACCCTTATGCTTGGAGACTCCCATTAGAGGTGACTCAGTGATCACACACTTTTTCCGATAGTGTGACCTGAATCTTAGAGGTGAGAGTTTCATATGAGATATTTTTGTAGCAGTGATGAGTCCTTATGTATTTATCTTAGGTATAGAACAATTATCTATAGTTCATGCCCAGATAGAATATTTTAGTCAGAGGAAGCGGTGTGTCTATAGTGATGGAATGAGGTTTTTCTTTGTGGGTGAAAAGGAAACCCATATATAATAGGATGTAATCATTCATAGGAGGGTGAATCTAATCACTAATCAGTTAGATAGAATGACCCTTGGTGTAATGGATGCTATTAGTTTCTAGTTTCCTACAGTGGGGGTGGAGTATGGGGACGTCTTTCTTGATGATTTTCCAGGCTTACCTCTTCACCGAGAGATAGAATTATGCATTAATATACACCCAGTATGACTCTGATATCTGTGCCAGTATATCAGATGTCTCCTGCGGAGCTTCATGAGCTTAGGGTGTAGTTAGAGGACTTACAGAGGTAGGGATTTATTAGACCCAATGTTTCACTCTGGGTAACCACAATATTGTTTGCCAAGAAGGTAGATGGGAGCTTGATTTTGTGTTAATACTACCGTCACCTAAACCAAGTGACTGTAAAGAAAAAGTATCCACTACCAAGGATCAATGCACTATTTTTTAAATTAATAGGGCCACAATGGTTATCAAATATTGAAATCAGATTAGGCTATCAATAATTTCATTTTTGAGATGAGGATACACTGAAGACGACATTCTAATATCGATATGGTCATTATGAGTACTTGGTGATGCCCTTCAACATAAATAATGACCCAGTAGTATTCATAGGACTCACAAATTAGATCTTTTATCCTTTCTTATACCATTACATGGTATTATTAATCGATTATATCCTACTGTAGTTTGTGTCCAAGTAGGATCACATAAGAACCATGAGGATGGTTCTGGACACACTTCAAGAGCACTATCTTTATAGGAAGCTCTCGAAGTTCCATTTTTGGATTTAGGAGGTCCACTTTCTGGGACACGTTATCTTAGTATATGGTGTAGTATTGAAATCGTCAAAGGTTGAGGAAGTGCTATCTTGGGATCCACCCAAGAGAATGATAGAGGTGTGGAGCTTCATTGAGTTGGTAGGATACTATTGTATATTCATACTAGATTTCTCCAGAATATTATCTCTGTTGACATATTTGACCCGAAAGGGTAATCCTTTTGTGTGGATAGAGAGGTTCCAATAAGATTTTTAGGATTTGAGGAAGATATTTATGGTCACTCCCATCTTGAGATTACTAGAGGAGGGTGTTGAGTACATAGTGTTCTGTGATGCCTCAGGTACCAGACTTGGTTTTGTTCTAATGTAGAGATAGGTGATGGTTTCCCATGGTTCACATCAATTGAGACCACATGAGAAAACTATGAGACCCATGATCTTGATTTAGCAGTGGTAGTATTCACACTAAAGATGTGGTGACACTACCTGATGGGTGAGTAGTTTATCAGCTATTCTAACCACAAGAGTCTTAAGTATATATTATCTCAGAAGTATATTAACTTGATATAGAGGTGATGGATAGATTTAATCTAGGATTATGACTTAGAGATTGTATATACTCTTGGGAAGGGGAACATAGTAGAAGATTTTATCAGTAGGAGATCTTGTTTACAGTTTCTAAGTGAGGTGTTTGAGCATTTTCCCTCATTGAAGTTACCCTTTACGGATGGGGATGGAGTAGCTTACCTCCAGTTGATGGTTTTTACCCCTTAGATTTTATAGCGAGGTGTATGAGTAGTTTCCCTCTTTGAAATTATTTCTAACACTGTAGTTATACTGGGTACATGATGTATTCCATGTGTCATAGCTGAGGAGGTATGTGCATGATCTGTCGCATGTTATCGGCTTGGGTGAGTTGGACGTTGAGGATGAAGCTACCTTTACTAAGTACCTATTAGAGATAGAGGATCGATATGAGAGTATCCTTCATGGTTGATCAGTTCCCCTAGTGCATGTCCAGTGGTAGCATATGAATCTTTAGGAGAGTGCCTGAGAGTAGGAGACCCATATGCATGCTCAGTACCCACATCTCTTTGTGTAGCCTTTTTGTTTTGGATTTTCGATATGTAAAGCCCCAAGGTGGGGAGAATGTAACGACTCTGATTTTTCTTTGTATTGTTTTTAAATATTTTATAGATTATTTTTAAAGTTAGGCACTGATAAGACGTGATATTCTGAGGTCTGGTGTGCCCAAAATTATTTTATGAAATATATTATATATATTAATATCACACGCACATAGTTTTTCTAAAATAGTGGAATAAATTATAGACAGAGACTCATATAAAAATTATGAGGCCACCGTTGAGATTAGAGTGTGGTTTTTACTCCAGGGATGATATAACCTTGGAATACATCAGATGTTGCGTAGTCATGGGCGGAGATTTAAATAAATTAATTGAATAAATTAATTTATTTAATTAATCTCCATGACTAGTGTTTTGTCTATATAAACACTATTATGTAATTTTTTTGGGTTAACCACATAACCCCAAAAATTTAGAGGAGCCATTGGAGAGTGTTGGAGGAGCTTCCATTGGAGAGCGACAACCATATTGTGGAACATCAATTGGTGTGCGATAGAACTCGTGGATATCACCAACGAAAACACATAATCATTATTCACTAGCTATTTATCCAAATAGAGGTAGGATATTGTTTCACTTGGATTCATTAATTTTTTTTTATTTCTATGATGAACTTGAATCAATCAACCAAAAAAATTTATTCGTGGATCGATTGTATTGTGGGTATGGGATTATCTATGGGGATTATTGGGAGAATTTTTTATTTTCTATGGCTCTTCATTCATCATTCTAACGGAAACAGATTGAGGATAACCCGAACATTGCTGAGGTTCATTCCTATTTTTCGTGTTTCTTGTTTTTCTCCCACCATTATTTATTCATTCCTTGAAAATATTCATTTTAAACAATGGTTCGACAAAATACTGGGAAATCAATTGTTGAGCAACCATTTCTTGGCACAACAGATTGATATCACAAAAATGGGTTCTGATTGATTATGAGATTGAGATATGATGATGAATATGATATATTAAGGATGTATTTGAGATCCCTGGTTGAATTAGGGCATGCAATGGCGATAGGGACCAATAAAAATCATTTTTCCTGTGAGTTTAGAGGTCAGATTACAGCGAGTGGTGATAGTGAGGCTTGACCAGTTATGTTCCTTGAATTCTAGTGAGATGCATGGTCAGATTGTTGGATAGAGGAGAGGAAAATTTTGTGTGAACCAGATTTAGGATTCTGAAAAATCCTATGTTACACAGTGTGTATTTCAGTGTTACACACTGTGTAGGACCCCCCTGTGCAGTGCTAGGGTTTCCATAAAGTTAAATGTCATATGGTGTGTGACCCTTGCCACATGACATGTGACTTTACTTATAATATAGACATGTATCTGGGAAGGTTCACAAGCATATACATGGGAACAAATATCCATATATGGACACAACTAGCTAGACACAGACACAACCAGGAGTACACAAGCTTAGACATGCTGTGTACTTAGGAACATACATGGACACATGCATGGGACGTGATACATGGGTAGGATTTGACGTCGTAGGGACACAACATGTACTACTATTACCTACTGTGTACTCCTTAAAATAAGGTTTAGATCCATTTACTCTTCAACTTAGACAAGTTTCATTAGGGTGTATTCCATTGTTCTATTCCCTCAGGGTTTAGTATGGAATAACATACTGTACATAGGATGGTGATCCCTTTAGAGGGACTTCAGTCTTGGATAGATTTGTTAGAGTCCATCCATGAGTCCCTAAGTGATATTCTCTATCACCATCTTCCCTAGGTGGAGTTCTTGGTATTGTCATGACTAACACTATATGGGTGATAATACTATACTTAGTGGGTTATTCCAGATTGAGTTGTTATTATACCCCATGTACTTAGGTGTGATCCTCATATTTGTATCATTCTCTTCAGACTTCCATTATGTACTTATTATGGAAAGACCCGATGAGCATGACATCTTGTAAAGATACCATCAGTTCTATTTGACACTTAGAGTGTGTTCTCACAGATGAGTGCTATGTGGAACCTTCAAGCAGAAATACTTGGCTAGAATTATGGTTGTGAATTACCTTGAGACTGTGTGTCTTTGTTAAGTATATCTATATATTCTTTTTATATGTGCTCTAGACATATACCTATGATGAGATGACTATTATTATTGATGATATATGTTTAGTGATTTCGAGGTGTCCTACTAGGTATTGTTATACTCACCCCTATATAGGCTTTTCCCACACATGTTGTGTCTTATATAGATGATCAACCTTTTGATAGAGTCCTAGAGGGATCAGAACTAGGAGAATATTAGTGAACCGAACAAACTGAGGTGTATTCCTATGGTTTCATTGACAACAGTTCCCTTCTATATTTTTAGGTTAGAATTGTTTTCAAATTCTTTATAGTGGGATTTTATTTGGATCTATTTTATTTCCAGTACTTGTTGTCGCACTCTCATGGTGGAATTTAGATGCATACATGAATGGTTATCAGTTTTTTTTAGATTTTAGAATTATATGGGTTTAGAGATGCATGTGTGCATACAAGTACATTGGGCTATGTTCTCCCATGTGAGTGATACCCCTACTCGGCTCTAGTCGCCAGTCATTGGCCTATTAGAGTTGTATTGGGATATTCATGACATGGGCCCCATTGGGACAGGTCATGGCATGGCCTTACTACAAACCTATTTTTAAAATCCCAGGGGATATGTTTTAGAGATTCACAAACTCTTTATGAACCATTATTAAGGAATTGAACAAATTATTAGGTTAAAAAACCTAATAGGAAACATTACCATGAATAACCTAGATTGAAACCCAGAGATTCATAAGTATGAATATAATTATCATTTATAATTTATTTCTTTTAGGTTTATAAGTTTCCTCTTTTTTATATTAGTGTATTCTCATATTGTTTCTTTTATTATTTTAGTTAGTGGTGAAAAATAGGAAAAATCATGACAATAACCAATGTTATGGGAAATGAAATAATTTACCTAAAAGGATACCTAACCTAATGAGAATAGAAGTTAGATATATTATGATCATTCCAAATTAGCTATCTCAAATAATGATTAAAAACTAATACATAGTTGAATTTACAAACATATCAAAGAAGAGAAGGATGGAATCTCATGGAATTTAATGTGTTAAAGGTGATAAACAAAAGAAGATTCAATTTACTAAATGTAAAAAATGTTGGAAGAGTCATAATGGGAAATGTATTAAAAGAACTGGAGTATTCTTTATGTTTAGAAAAGGAGGGCACAAAGTAACTAATTTCCAAATAAAAATAAAGAGTCCAGTTAACAAGACACAAGGAAATAAAGTTCATACTAAGGCACCACTAACAGTTCAATGCTGTAGATGTGGGGAACTTGGTCATTATCTGAGTCAATTACCTAATATAGGGATTAATTTTTATGGGTCTATATTATGAAAATCATTTAAGTAGAATGATTTAAGTGTTATGTTTTGGAACTCGAGAATCATCTTATTGAAGTTTTTTTATCAATGGTATTCTGGTTATAAAAATAATGAAACTTATAAGGATTGTCTGAACGTAGTTTTTATTTAAGGATTTGAAAGAAAATTTTGAATGGTACTAATGACCTAGAAATTTTATTTAATGTTAAGTTGATATTTTATGAAAAAATACATGATTGGGGAAAATATAATATTTAATATGTTCTTGATATTGAGGTAATTATAGTCAATTAAAATTATTTGATTTTTTAGAAAAGAATAAACTGGATGGAAAAAATTAGAGGTTAAAAATAAAGTGATTTGATGACTAATATTATTTTTTAAGTTCATTATATTCTTGAGAATATTATAATATCAATCTATATTATGAATATTATTATCACATTTATTTTTTTATAGTTTTATAAAAAGGACAACCCATAAGCCGAGTGAAAACCCATTGCATTTGGTAAGACCACAAGGCTTGAAACTACAACCAAAGGGTGATAAGGGTGAAGTTAGGACCACTAGCTTACATGATGTACTGGTTTTTATAACATTGTTTTTAATTAAAAAAAATTATGGTTAAATATTAATTTTATTTTAGGAAACATATTTTAGGATCAAATATTTTGATTTTTTTAGAATTTTTAGAATATTAATGGTATTTTGAGAAATGTTTCATTAGGTTGAGGTATATTTAACCCTCAGGTATATCATGTTATTTAACATGAAATATTATTTGGGAATAATATAATTAAATCCTTGAATATCGATGTTATTTGCGATGTAGTAATATTTAGTTATAGAATGATTTAAGTTGAACTTTGGATTTAGAGATTAATATGAAGGTGTATTCATTTTGGGAATTATATTACATTTTTCTAACCATTTTTTTATTTTTTAATGTATAAATACAAGAGGAATATATTTATTTCATTTTGTGGAGTCATGTGATATGTTATAAGTTAATTTTAGTTCTTCTGGTATAAAAAAATTCATCTTGAATACTCATCATTTGGAGAAATAGATGAGAATGTGATGAAAAATGATTAAAGGTTGAAATTATACTTTTCAAGTTAGTATATTTACTTATTTTATTAGTCTATATGGTAAAAGGATCCCTCAAATTTTGTAAAAAGGATCTTGAAATAAAAATGTTATACATTTTTGATAAATCAATGGTCTCTTATATCTTAAATAAAGGCATAACATTATCTCCAAAATGGGTATCCTTTATAAATACACATTTAAATTCCTTATAATATTCTACTTATGTGGAAACCTAGATTTGTGTTATTTAATGTTCCCTTCATACTTACATTTCCCTCTTTTTAAGTGGAAGTTTTACTAACCCTTTTTATGATGTGGGTCTTCCACAAAAGAATTTTTGAATGTCAAACCCTTGATTACTGAGAAATATTTCAAATTGTGTGGATGAAATTTATTTAAGGGGGTATAATTTAACACCCTGATATTTTAAAAGAAAAATATGTTTGATATCATATACAACATGCAACACTGAGATTAAACGAACCACAATATGATATTAAAATATTATTTTTTAAATATAACTGTTGTAACCAAGATGTTAAAATTAGAGGTATGAATATGATTTTTTAAAATAATTTATATAAATTTACTAATAAATATAATTTATTTGATAAATTATTAATATATAATCACTCAATCTATAATAAATACATTTTATTCTACAAAAAAAAACACTCCCTTCAAAAATTATTTTTATTGATTTTTGTGAGAAAATATTTTAATTAATTTATGAAAATTTTAGAAATTTTATTTTATAAAATAAAAATTATTTTTTAAATCATAATATTAAAATTAAATTTGGTTGAAAGTTTGGTATTTTTATGAAATGTTTGACTTTTTTCAGTGAATAGTGAAAATTACCGATTTTTCAAATACTGTCATTTATTTTCATTAAATCAAGAAATTTAAAAATCCCATTATATTTTAGATTTAGAATTAAAGTTAAATATGAACCATTTTATTAATAATAATCTAATTAATTTCATTTTAATAATCAATTTTCATGTTTTTTTATAAGTTTATTTTTATGCTTAAAAACATGATTTTCTACAAACTATTTTTAAGTGCATAAAGTTTATCCATTTTAATTAATTTAAATAAACCCTCATAAGAAAATATTTAAATGTAATTAATATATCATAAATCTATTTTTATTAATTATAATTTATATAATGATTATTTCTAGTCATATAGTTAATATAAGATCATCTATTGCTTGAAAATACATTTCTTGAAAAAAACCATTTTTCGACAAAAATTGTGGGTTTAATTTTAAATTTTATTTTGAGAATTATGTAATTTTAATCTAATAAAATGGATTAAATATTTTTAATCAAAATAATTAATATTATTTAGTAAGTTTAACTTAATTTTTGGCCATAATGAATATTAAAAACAGTAAAAAAACTAGTTTCCGTGGTGAAAAACTAAAATGGTAAAAGTGAGTAACCTTAAATGTAAATGGAATAAAATGTTTAAAAGATATTTTTTTTAAATTATGGATGTTTTTATTGAAAATATAACCCATAAAATGTATTATTTATCAATTTTTGAGTCACTTGGATTGAGAGTGACTTCGCATTATTGAATAGTTTTGGGTATTTATAAAAATGCTACTCCCTCTCACTTATAAAAGGAAACCTCCTATCCTATCCTTTACATACTTAAAAAGCCTTTTTGTTTAAACAAAAACTTATAAAATACATTCCTTAATTCCCTACCCATGTCTTAAATTCCTTTGTTTGATCATAAATCCAATCTAGGGAGGCTTTAAGTATAATTCTAAAGAGGTGGTTCGAAGAAGAGGCATCATTCCTAATTGAGCATATTTGTTTTCTTTATTATTCCACATCATTCAAATATTAATTAATCATGATAATATAATAAAATTATTATCTCCCATATAATGATATTTTATTATGGTAATCGAATAACCTACATCCATATCCTCTTCCATCAAATGGGAAATGAAACCATATGAATTATTCTTATGTATGGTGGACCACCACCTCACGAACTGATGTAATTCATTTTATATCATTGCATCTCATGAATATTCAGGATGATGGATTTAATGTTTATATATTATATTAATTACATATTGATAATTATTTAAAATTAATATATTATACACTTTCTTACCTTACCATCCATTGTAAAATGATAATGTTATTCGTGTGTACAATGGACTATCGCCTCACGAAACGAGGTGATTCATTTTTTATTACCACGTCACATGGATAGTATATGTAAGTGAATTTGAAGAAATATTATGATATTTATAATATAATTATAATCATTTAAATATAAAATAATAATTACTTTATTTCTATCATGATCGTTGAAAAATAGAAACATTACACATGCGTACATACAACCTACCGTCTTTATGATTATAACATAGTTCAATTTTCATAATCACAATTCATTTTTATTTTTTTAAAAATATAATTTATTTATAAAAATTATAATTATTTAATGATTATTATTCTATAGATTATGGAACAATGACCCCTTTGACCATAGTTACCACACCAATGCTGTTTTGAATTTATAAACCGAATGTCCCCAAAACACGTGACATAGACCTAACCGATCAAGTAATTAAATATTTAATTAAAATGAATGAATTAAATATTTGAATTATAAGGGGTTAAACCTATAAAAGTTTCTTAATAAAACAAATAATTGATATAAATTTATTATATAGGAGATAAAAGACATACATGTCAAAGTTTGGACTTGAGGAAAGGGTTTCGTCTAAAAAATTCCTTCTTTGAAACACATGTTCTTTTATCCACCAAATTTATTTTAAATTGTGTATATAATTAAAATTTAAATATTATATCATAAATCATTCATACTTAATTATATTTAATTTTACAATTCATTTACTTAATTCATTGGAGTTATGATTCAAAAGTTACCAAAGTGGTAAGGGTTTATGTTTCAATCTCATTTTAATCGAGATTATTTATGCTTGAATTTCCATTAGAAAAAATTATTTAATAATAATAAAATAAAATAAAATAATTTTATTATTCTATATTTATTCATGAAATTTTCAAGTAATAGTACCATTTATCTCTCTTCAGTACTTAAAATGGCTGAGAAAAATCTTTTTAAGAAAAGATAACTTTATTTCTCTTTTCGGTCAAAAATGATTTTTCTTCCATATATATATTTTCCTTAAAATGTTTTAAAGAATATTTTTATATTATAAAATTATTTATTAAATAAATTTTTACCCATTATTTACATTTTACAAGATTCTTTAAAGGTAATATTTGTATCGCTTTCTGAATAAGGATCTTTTTGAATTTTTACAAAGGAATATTTTTTCAACTCGTATGGTTTGAATGAAATATCCTAAAATCATGAAAACACAATAATTTTTAGGTTAATTTATAATTTTCTATTTTTATTTTCAAATAAAATGTTTCCTATAATATTTTTAAAATTTTTAGATTTCAAAGAAGTGATTTCAAAGTTAAAATTGTATTTTCCTTAAGAAATATTCCATGTAATATTTTAAAGAAATTTTCATCAATGAAAACAAACTTTGATGTTATGGGTTACTTATAAATTATGCATAAATGTATCTCACATATATAACTATATTATTCTCCATTCCTTTTATGGGGTAATACATGCCTTATGTTTATCTCTCAAATTCATTCATTATGAAATTTTATTTGATTATGATATGAGGCAAGATTATGCAACCCATTTATTTCTATGGGTAATGATTATGTTTATTCTTTATGATTGATTTAATTTTTTGGAACACATAATCATGAACATGTTTTGATGGGTGTGAATAGATATTGCTCCAATGCATTAGGTAAATCTTTAATCTCATGAGATTTCATGTATGGGATTAAAGAGTTAACCAAATCCATTATTGGACTTTGTCCACCATGTGATATTATCTTGGTAGTTATAATTGACTCATATTTATGTCATTATATATGTTTATAACACATTTAAAATGATACCATGATCTTATGATTCCATGTTATTTATGTTATGCTCCCATGTGATTCACCCATGAGCCTTATCTTTTATGATATCATGTCATACTTTTGAATCACATTTTATATTTCCTTATCATGTTATTCCCTTATTGGTATTTTTATATCACCCCTTTCTTTTATGTATTCCCTAGGTTATCCTATGAAGTTTTAGGAGCTAAAAGAGACTTAGGAACTCACTAAGGAAAGAAAAAAAAAAGATATTAAGTCTTAGTTTATTCTAATGTTTTATGTACCTAGTCTTCCAAATGAAATTGGAGTCATGATCATTAGGTTTTAATTAATGGATTTTATATTAAAAATTATGGAATAATATGTGTAAAAATATTGGGTCACTATAGACTGAGTTTTTAGAAACCATAAAATATTTGGTGATTACCTTGTAAATCAAGAAAGATTTGAGGTGTTTCTTAATGAGATATATCATGGAGTGTTATGCTATACAAATTCTAGAAGATCTAGTAAAATTTATAAAGCTTCTCATGCTCATGATATATTGAAATTTGATGTCAAAAATGATATAATGATGAGAGGGAAATGGGTCAAGGATCCTTTTACTAAAAATTTATAAGAAATATTACCAACAGCTGGGATGAAGTCCACCCATGATAGTATAACAGTTCATGCCTTATGGTTGTTTTTATCTATTTTAAAAAAGTTTTTTTCCTTTTGTTTCTTTGTTTTTAGTACCATATTCAATATGGTATTCCCTTATGTCCAAGAAATTTAGGTTGACAAGGTTTAAGATTTATCCATAAAAAAACTTACCAAAAAAAGGGATATGTTTCAATGAAAACCTTCTTCTATTTTATGAAATTGATTTAATATCAGTGATCCTTATATAGGTAAGGTACTTCCATTATCATGGACTCGTCATCTTCATCTTGTGTCTTGCTTTATTTTGATGATTTTTTAAAAATGGTATAGGCCCTGTTACAATCACTTCCACCTCCATGGTGTATTCCTTTACTTTAATGTTTGATTCAACAAAAAACATGATAATGAAAGATGTTATAAAAACTAATAGATATGCCTCACCCATATCCCAATCCAATTATCAAAGTTTAAATAAGGAATTAACTATGAAGGAAGTTGAATTTAGGTTGTAAGTTGAAAATGTTGATAGGTTGGTTTATCTCTAAATGTAATTTTAGTCTAAAATGCGTGTCACATAGCCAAAACCAATAAAATGAGATTTTATTATATTGAAACTTTAGAATAATTTTCCATAATTCATGTGTGATGTATAGAAATTTATTGTGTATAAATCTAACAGATTATGTGACTTATATTACTCACAGTGAATGTTTTCAATATAAAAGCATAATTTTAGTTTAAAACCCACATAAAATTTCCAAAACCAAGGAAAAAATATTATATAATCTTAATAATTTAGAAAAATGATATATATTTCATTTTTTACATATAAGAATTAAACACACATAAATTTGACAGACTATGTGCCCGATACGACTCAAAGTGTTTTTTTTCACATTAAAAGTGTCATTTTAATCTAAAATACACATCACATATCCAAACTATGAAAATGAGATAATATTGTCATTAAAATTTATAAAATAAATCCATAATTCATGTGTTATGTGTGGGAATCAACCTCACATAAATTTGACACACGATGTGGCTGGTATAACTCAAAGTGAATGCTTTCAATATAAAAGTATCATTTTAGTTTAAAACAAATTTCACATATCCAAAACCAATAAAATGATCTTTGATTGTCTTTATACTTTAAGAAAATGATCTATAATTCATTTGGTGTGTGTAGGAATCAATTATACATCAATAAGACACACGATGTCACCGGTATGACTCAAAGTGCGTGTTTTCACATTAAAAGTGTCATTTTAGTCTAAAATATGTGTCGCATATCGAAAATGAAGAAAAAAAGTTCACATTATCTTTAAATTTTATAAAAATGATACATAATTCATGTGTGATATGTAGGAATTTACTGCATGTAAATCCGACACATGATGTGGCCGGTATGACTCAAAGTGTGTGCTTTCAATATAAAAGTGTCATTAGATTAAAACACATATCACATAGCCAAAAATTATATAATGTTCTTATATTGTCTTGATACTTTAATAAAATGATCCATAATTCATTTTTTATGTGTAGGAATTAACCACACATTAATCTGACATATGATGTGACCAGTATGAATCAAAGTGTTTTTTTAACATTAAAAGTTTTATTTTAGTCTAAAATGAACATCACATAGACAAAACCAATAAAATGATCTTGTATTGTCTTGAAACTTTATAAAAACAATACATAATTCATGTGTGATGTGAAAGAAATGACCATACATAAATCCGACACATAATGTGGCCGATATTACTCAAAGTACATGTTTTCAATATAGATGTGTCATTTTATTTTAAAACACACATCACATAGGATAAAATGATCTTATATTTTCTAGATACTTTATAAAAAAGATCCATAATTCATTTTTGATGTGTATGGATCGACCACATATCAATATGACACACGGCGTGGATGGTATGACTTAGTGAATGTTTTCACATTAAAAGCATCATTTTACTCTAAAAAAAATGCTACATTGTCAAAATAGATAAAAAAGATCATATTGTCATGAAAATTTATAAAAATGATCCATAATTCATGTGTGATGCGTAGGAATCGACTTCACATCAATTCGACACATGATATTGTCAGTATGACTCAAAGTGCGTGTTTTCAATATAAAAGTGCCATTTTAGTTTAAAATACACATCACATAGCCAAAACTAAGCTCATATTGTCTTGATAATTTAGGAAAAAAAATCATAATTCATTTGTAATGTGTGGGAACTGTTAAAATATCAATATGAAACACAATGTGGCTAGTATGACTCAAACTGCATGCTTTCATTTTACTCTAAAACATGCATCACATAGCCCAAACTAATAAAATGAGCTCAAATAGTATTGAAAATTTTAAAAAAACATCCATAATTCATTTATGACATATAGGAATTGACTGCACATCAATCCGACATAGTATGTTCCTAAAATGACTCAAAATTTATATTTTCAATATAAAAGTGTCATTTTAGTCTAAAATACATGTCACGTAGCCAAAACCAAGAAAACGAGCTTGTATTGTCTTGATACTTCATGAAAATGACCCATAATTCATGTGTGATGTGTAGGAATCAATAAAATGTAAATCCTATACATGATGTGACTGGTATAACTTCTAGTACATGTTTTTACAAGAAAAGTCGGATTTTAGTTTAAAACACATGATGCCCCATGCAGGCTGCTGTGGTGGCAGGGGGTTAGGGGTTTGGGGTTGTGGTCGCGGGGTCGAGTCCCCAGGACACATCTTTGTCGCATGTGTGGATCCTCCCTTAGCAGCTATAATAATATATTTTTTAGTTTAAAACACGTGATACATAGCCAAAACAGAGAAAACAAGATCAGATTATCTTGATAATTTTAGACATAAATCCATAATTCATTTGTGATGTGTATGTATCAAACACACATAAATCCAACACACATGTGGCTAGTATGACTCAAAGTGCACGTTTTCACCTTAAAATATCATTTTAGTTTAATAATATAATTATTAATAACTATTTAAGTGATTAAGATAATTAATAACTGATAATATCATTAATATATTTAGTAATTAACAATCTAATATATATATATATTTTAATTAACAATGTAATTAATAATTTCTATCATAATTATTAATTAATAATATAATTAATATTTAATAATTAATATACAATTAACAATATAATCATTAATAATATAATTAATAGTATAACTGATAATATCATTCTTATATTCAGTAATTAAAAACACAATTTATCATTTGTGGATTATATAATATTAAAATTATAATTTTATTATTTTTTATGTATTGTTACTAAAATAAGCATTGCTTTTATTATAGGGAAAAACTTTTTTATAGAGGTTGATTGTTGGAAAAATTTTTCTATAAGATTTTTGATTTAGTATATTGGGTTGTAACTTTTTTTAATAATTTTAAATATAATATGAATATAAATATTTTTTTTGTAGATTTTGAATTTAAATGAAAGTGAATTTTAATATATGTATTCAATCTTGTTTTCTATAATATTTGTATTCCAATCTGGTTATTTGTATTCAAATCTAGTTTTCTAATCTGGTTTTCTGTTATAGGTATGCTGCAAGGCTATAGCTTTATAACAACTACTATTTACCTTTATCAGTGCTAGAAAAAGCATTGATAAAGACCACCTTTATTTATGCTAACAAAAGCACTAAAAAATGCCACCTTTATCTTCACTAACAAAATCTTTGATAAAGTTTGAATACTTTTAAGGGAGATCAACATGTCAGTGATTTTCTACGTTTACAAATCCCATTTCTAGCTCTAATATAAGTGATTTTTGTGGTATTAGAAAATTAAGTTTAAATAAATATCACAATGTAATATCATAACTCAATATATATATATATGTGTGTGTGTGTGTCTGTATATATGTATGTATCTGAGTATATATTCAAAAGTATATCAAAATATATTCAGAATATATATATATATAGATTTATATGTAACTAAATACATATTCAGAATATAAATAAGAATATATTTAGAATATATGTATTCATAATATATATTATGAATATATATCAGAATATATTTATAATATATATTAGAATATATGTATTCAGAATATATATCAAAACAAACACATATATAAATATATGGATGTATCTGATATATATCTAGATGACATCAATATATATATATATATATCAAAATATATATTTATAAAATATATCTGATACATATATATCAAATTATATATATTTGAATATATATTCAGAATATAAATATTAAAATATATATAAACATATGTTTTTGAACCGATATTAATTCTGAACTTATAGTAGTTCTAAACTAATATTGTGATCAATACATATAGTTATGATAAATACATATCAGTTATGCTTATTATATATTTGTTATAAAATAAAATACATATATGTGATGTAAAATTAGTTGATAACTAATATGATATTATATTTATTATATAGAGAAATTAATATTAGTTATGATATATATATTTTACAACAATATAAGTATTTCTTATTTCACAAATAATAGTTCTCACATATATTAGATTACAATATTAGTTTAGAATTAAAATGTATTGATCAAGATACATAAATAACCTCTTTCCTGATATGTATTGATGAAAATACACATATTCTCTAAACTAATATTAGTTATAAAACAAATATTGTAATCAATACATATTAGTTATGATAAATACATATTAGTTTTGTCCCATTTGATTATTTAGCCTAGTTCTAGGTATTTTAAGAAAGGATTAAAAATAATCTTACAGGGGTATATTTTTTTCATTTGACATGCCTCAATTAAAATTAAAGAATGGTATGAATTTTTACTTATATGTTTATTTTTGGTATTAATTTTTTCATTAAGGAACAATCTTATCTGAAGGACTATTGAAAATGTTGGGATTATTAACTATTTTTGGTGAAAACATGGAAAAATTTGGTGTATAATACTTAATAGTTCACACACAATGATTCTAGATTATACACAGATTAAGACACATTCTTAGCTTATGGACTGATGAATATAGATACATTATTAACTATTTTTAGTGAAAACATGGACACCTTTGGTGAAGAATACCTAATAGTTCACACACAATAATTCCAAATCATACATGGATTAAGACCCATTATTATCTAGTAGACAACTAAAAATAAATATATTATTTATTGTTTTTGGTGAAAACATAGACAAAATTGGTGAAGAGTAACTAATAGTTCACACATAGTGAATCAATATTATTGGTAGATTAATTTACTCAAAGTTGAAAAAATTTATTATAATATATTTAAGTTATATTTGAATTAGAGATATTAAATGGAATAAAATAAATTAGAAATAGTCAATTAAACAGGGGAATATTAAAAATATTTACCTAGAGTATAGTAATAAAATAAAATAGTGATATAAATTGAATATATTGAATCAAAATATAATAAATTACAATAATATTGATGCATAAAATTCGGAAATTGAGTTTAAAATATGATGAATATAGAGGATGAATTTAAGCCGATGGGGATTGGAAATTTAACAACTTAGAGTGGGACCAAAAGATACCAACATGAAAAACAAAATACACATGGTAGGATTTTTCATGAGAATTAGAATCATCTGAGATATATTAATGAAGTCTATGAAATGAATTATAATCAGTACACAAGTAGAGGAAAAACTAACAGATGGGTTAACTCATCATCCATCCAAACAATAATTACTAATCCAAACCATATTAAGATTTCTGAACAAAATATGTAAGTAAATAAGAACATAAAAGGAAAAAAAGGAATAAGAAAGAGGCTATGGAAACTATCAAATTCATTATTATTCTTGAAAGAACATCCTAAAATATTTATTAGAATCACTCTAAGTAGTTGAAACTAATTTTCTAAAACAATCCGAATTTTGATCCATATAAATATTCAAAAAATAAAATAAAAAATTTGTAATCAAAATGAATATTTCATCAGAGATTCCAAAGGATCATCCTCACTAGAAAAACAAATTAAAGCAGGAAAATAGTACATACCAATGATTCTAATTAATAATAAGGGTTCCAATTAAACTATAACAATATTAACATAAAATAAACAATAACTTATTTAAAATATAATTTATTATTAATGTTATAAGTGAAATATGAATTAAATATAGTTAAAACAGAGAAGAATAATTTCATAACTAAGAGACACTTAATAAAATAAAAAAATAGATTAAATTAAAACACATAAAATGTAAAATCATTAGCACCTATAATATATAAATTCAATTTATTTAAACAACCAATATAGAAATGAATTTAATAAAATGGAAATGAAGTTAGAGAAATATACAAAGAACAACATATTTATCAAATTTTAGGGAATTAGAGATCATAATTAGAACATTTTTTTGTAATAATTTAAAATAGAGAGATACCTTCAATTTTAGTGGCAACAAAAACATGAATAGTTTGGGAAAATATCTAGATTTTCAACAATGTGGATATACCTTATATTCTATTAGTTGCCTAAAATATAGATATGATTTCTATTAAATTAGATGCACAAACCTACCATGGTGAGTAAACATGGAGACCCATGTGAGTAAGGGTTTATGAAAATTTCACTAAAAGGGAAAATTAAGTAATCAAACTAACCCAGGTGAGAAAGAGATGGATTCATAGAGAAGTCACATCTTAATTTTGGAATTTGGCATACCAAGAGATAATGGTACTAGGGAGAAGGAATTCATTTGTAATGGAGAGCACTTGGGTAAGTGGAGTAAAACTAGAGTATTGAAAAAATTTAAGGAATAGGGGAGAGATTTAAAAATTAGTGTGTGTTAAATTTCCTTTTAAAATTACAATGTTGTGAGAAGTTTCAGGAATCACCGATTTGGAAGCTGAAGTGCTATGGTCCAAATTTGTGAGCAAGAATGTGGATATGGGAGGTACAAAAAACCCTAGTTGAATGGGGATATATAAATCATGAATGAGGAGAGGTGGAGGTAGTGGTAGAGGAGATGATTCTAGGATTGAAGGAACACAAAACCCTAGTGAATGGGGAGAATGAGGCAGAGGTAAGGAGTCAGAGATGGGTAGCCAGAGGGGATGGGGAGGAGGAGGAAAAGTAGATGGGGAGAATAAGATAGAGGTGGGGAGGTAGAGGTGGTGAGGTGGAGGCAAAGATGATAAGGTGTAGATAGGGGTTGATATGTCATGAGGTGATAATCATTAATCTTTAGAGGAAGAAGGGGGAGTTATGAGGATCTGGAGTAAAGGGAGGGTGAAAAATAGATCCTATTTTGGCAAGAAAATTTTTACATAGGAGACTACATGTGAAAGGGTAAATAAAAGGTTTATTATAATTATATATATAACACCTAATTGTATAATTTGATATATAAATATAAAAAATTATAAATATATGCAAAATTTGATATATATTTATACATAACTTGGATTGAATACTGGTTATAATATAGAAAAGAAATATATATATAAATTTATGTTGAATAAATACATATAAGAAGAATTTAATAAATCGAATAATTACGCTTTAAAATTTGAGAAATTCAGGAATATTTTTTAAGATAAATTAAAAAAGCGTACCACAAAAAAAATCATAAAATCCATTTAAAAAACGTGTGAGATACCCATTCCACACCGTGATATGGAGAGGTCTTGAAATTACCACCAAACTAAATATGGACCAATAAATTAAAACTCATCAAAACCCACTACAAATAATACAGTTGAAATCTTATCAATTTAGTCAACTGAATAACATGGCTTCTTTGGAGTGACACCCCTTGGTGATGATCTCCTATCCTTCTAACATGCTTTGATCTGGTTGCACCTTAATAAAATATTATACTTCATCTTGTTTAAATACCAAAAATCTTTATCTATAACCACCCTAATAAAAATATAGTGTAATTAATGTCAATTAATAATAATCAATAATGTAATTATTAACTATTATATTAAAAAAACATCAATGAATTATATTATAACTAATAATAATGAGAAATAATTAGCCATTAATTAATTAATTATTAAAAATTTAATTAAAAATAATTATTAATTAATAATATTATTGTTAATAGTAATTAACAATATGATTAACAATAATTAATTATAATTAGTAATTAATTATTAATAGTTAATAATAATTTGTAATCTATTAATAATAGTTGCCTTATGAATTATTAATATTTATCATATTAATTAGTAATAGTTATCTTATTAATTATTATTATAATTAGTGTAGGCAAGCCCATGGACTACCAGTTACAACTTTTTTCATGGATCCTAGAGATCTGTGTTTGATTCTCATTGGTGGGAAATTTACTAAGCCATTATGTTGGTACTGTTTCTAGGGGCACTGTAGCGGTGCTGTACCTGTGCACTATAGCTCAAACTTTGGCTAACACTGTAGCAGTAATATAGTGGAACCATATAGTGGGGAACTATAACTAGCCACTGTGTAGTACTGTAACAGTGCCTTTGGATGGATTTATATCGATTGGGGATGGACTTGTGGGTTTCTATATATCTTTAGTAAATGGAAGCGAGTTATCCCTTTGGAGGGGGATGATAGCATGGTCTGCCTAGAATCAGTGTGTGTGTGTGTGCTTGTCTATCTTTTGGCTTATAACCCCAAATAATATTATAAATTATTATAATTATCAATTAATAATAATTATTTTAAAAACCATCTTATAAATAATTATCTTATTAAATATTAATTAATAATGATTATCATAATATGAGTAACAATAATAATTTTCTTATTATTAAAAAAAAATTAATTATTATTCATAATTATTAAAAATGATAATTTTAAATGTAATGACCTGTGTCCCAATTACCTTGATCAAGGTATTAGTAAAATCTTAAATAGGAATTTTGGATAGTTAATATATAGACTTATTTAAATTTTTGGATCCGGTTGAGGGGTTGTTTTTTGTTTGAGGATTCATATTTGAAATTAGGTGTTTAAGGATGACCTCTTTGATATTATTAGATGTGGTATGAGGTTTTGGATATGAGTTTAGGTCTGGTTTTAGGTCGGTACTTCCTGTTGTTTTAAAACTACGGGTGGCGCTAAGTACCCGATTGAGGGTACCGAGTACCCAATAGGTTGAGAGGAGGCCCTGCAGGCTTAGGTATACCATTGGTTAGTCGGTAGACTCTAACATGGTTTTTTAGGAAGGGAATAATGTTCTTTTCCCCTTAATACTTTATACATACTTTAGTTATTCCCCTTTGAATTAATTTCATTCTAACTATAAGAGAACCCCTTCATATCTCATCTTGGTCTCCCTCCTCCCTCTTCTCATGTCCCTTGATCTTAGGTGAATCTATAAGAGTCTTTCATGATTACTTCTAAGGTAATTCTCGCACCCCCTATCATCTTCCATCCTTTTAATTTTCTTTTAATATCTCTAGTAAGATTAGGTTTTTTGAGATTAATTCTATCAGAGCGTGGTGAAATTCATCTAAGATCTCCGGGCTTCCTCTTCTCTAGCTCTAAGGAGGCTAGTGTGAGTGTTTATATACTTGTTAATCACTATTTTGATGGAAGGTTTTTGATGTATGGTTTATGTTAGGGATCTTTATATTTAAGTTAAAATTGAAGGATGATTTCTTGAAGTTATTTTTGGATTTAGATTGTTCTCTTTTTGGATTGGATTCATAAGCTAGTAGAATTAGTTTTTCTTTTGTATTTTTATGTTAGACAATTATAGAGATTATGTAATTTGATTCCTCTAGTCATGGAATATAATTAAATGGATTCTAGATTCTAATTTATGATTGTATAATTTTCAAAGCTAATTGATGGTATTGGTAAAAGGTCTTGACCCTCTGAGTGATTCTCAGTCTATGTTGATAACACTCCCACCTTCTGTTTTTTCAAAGATATTAATAAAACCTATCATATATTTTCAATAATATAAACTAATGGGTTTTATAATGGTATTTTGGTATATGTGATTTTTTTTCATGAAATCATAAAATACCAAGAAGGGATATTCATTCACTCTTGTTTATTTTAAGACCCTTACTATATTAGTTGTGTGTGTTTGAACCCTTGAAAGATTTTTACTTTATTGAAACCATTTAACTTGAAATGTGAGTTGAGTAACCCATGTTTGGGTTATGTAATATAACCTTATTGAATCAAATTTTTTTAATCTATTTGATATTAATCTTGGGATGAAATGAGAATATTTGGGGTTATTTCATTTCAAACTATCTTTAGGACAACTTGAGTACCATAGGTTTTTATCTTAGTCTAAACCTTTTTGGATTTTTATAATATTTATGCGTTGTATTTACTTTGTTCTTAATTATATTATATAATGGAAATCACATCTTCCTAATTAAAATCAAATGAATTATAAGTTAATAAAACAAACATAACCCTAGGATAAGAGAGTGATTCAGTGGTGATGTAGTAGCTAGGTTGATTCGATGAAAATAGGTTGGTTGACATGAAAATCTTGTGAGTCTTCATATTAACCCAAAACTTTAGTATGTAATAAATTCTATAAATTTCATAAGAATCAAAGGTGGGTGGAGTTTTATGTTGAACCTTGTTTTAAAAAGTAATCCCTTGAAATAACTTTCTTAATTAAATTTATTTCTTTACTTCTTCTGAATAACCCAAAATAATTAATGAAGATAAAACTATATTTGTTTTCAACATGGTTATGTGAAGGAAAGTCAATGTGTTATGAAGTTGGTTGATGAAGGAAGTTCCCAATGAATAATATGATGGTGTTTTTTATACATTAATGGGTAAAGAAGATAGAATATGCTATTTGGTGAGAAACCTATACATATAATGACTAGAGAAATGAATTATAGATACTCATGAAAATTTATATTGGTTGATATAAGAATTGTATACCACATGTTTCAAGTGATGTTTGAAGAGTTGGTTGAGTGAAAAACTTAAAGAGTTGTCACTAAAAGAGTAAAAAACTGGCTATAATATTGAGAACCCATTAAGGGATTATTGATATTAATTTTTACTATATATAGTGTTGAATAAATCTTGAATAAAGTTTTTTGGAGTTGAGTTTGAGGATAAAGTGAAGAGGTAGTGAATCTATATTAAAGTACTCTAAATTGAGTAATTTATGTTGCAAAAGGATTTAGAGTTGAGTTGAAATGATTTGGAATTATTTTTGATAATTTACAAAGTTATTTAAAGTCATTTTGAGTTGATTTGAGATTCCATGGAAAGAATTATAGAGGTTTTAAGAAGTTTTACACAAGTTTTGGAATTCCTATTTGAGGCTAAAATTTGATAAAGTGTTGATTCTTCAGTAAATTTTAAGACATTCATTAGAATAACACTGAAAATTAGTAAAGGTAAAATCTTATATTTCATTTTAAAAGAATATTATTGATTTCATAAACCTTCATGGAAAAATTAAGATTATTTCACCAGAGGCTAGAAATCAGTTATGTCTTATTCCATAAGACATCATCAGTGATTTCATAAGACTTTTGGTCTGAGCACAAGACTTTTTCTATTAACACATAAGGCTTTTCAGTTTTCCAAAATTTTTCAAATTAATGCGTGTGTAAGAATTTTCTAGTAGAAAATAATACTTTTTCTATCTCCACATAATAATTTTTAGTTAGTTGAAATTTGGAAATATCGATCGGCACCTAAGTCTTTGCTGGAACCACATAAGACGTTTTTGTGGAGCTTGTAAGAATTTTGGGGAAACACATAAAAACCTTTCTATGAGTCATAATTTGAAAAATACGTGAGACAAAAAGACTCATGAAATGATTAATATTGGATATCATGATATCAAACATCATGGTATCTATACCATCAAGTACTTACGCCAAGATAGTTTAATTGATGGTAGGTATACACCAAAAATCCAATTTAATTTGGCCAACTGATTCATATCATGAGAATACTGATGCATTTATGGGATATCTATAACCAGAACCCACACATCACTGTATTTCCAATGAATTCCTCATATATTTAATGATCAATTCAATTCATAAAAAAATATTCCTTATTAATAAATATCCATATTGAGTAAAGAATATAGATTTATCAAAATTTTCCCCATTCAATCAAATAAATTTCATATTGAAATTACATATGTATAAATGATATATGTTTTAAGAAATAAGAATATCCATGCTAAATAATATTTATATTTAATGTAAATGTAATATCTAATGATCACAAGAAAGTAAATGTTTCATGGGAAAGTTAATGACTACAAAATTAATCAAGAAAATGAATGTCCATACTTTCCCTAGTCAAAATGATCATAAGAAATATATAGGAATTATAAGGATTGTATAATTATAACGTAAACCTAGTGGAGTATAAGTAAAATAAAATTTTATTTCCTTTTATGAATATAAATACCATAAAAAGTTTTTTAATTTTTTTTGAGTAAAATACCATTTTCACTTTTAAAATCACTTTTAAAAACTAAAAATTTACAAAATATTGTGAAAAAATTTTATTTTAAAAGAAACTCGTAAAACTTTTAATTAAGAATCAAATAAATGAGTGTTTATGATTTTGTGAAAATTATATTTATGATGAGTACATTAAAACAAATATTTCTTTCACATTTTCACTAAAAAGTCAAAACAAACATTTTTTTTTGGAAAAATAAAAGAAGATTACTTTGGAACCATTTTGTAAAAAGTAAAAAATGGTTAAAAATGACTTTAAGAAACCATTTTATAAGATAAAAAAATTATTTAAAACATATTTAGAAAACATAGATACAGAATAAAAATCATTTTTGATCAAATAAAGAAAAGTAATTTTGGATTATATTAAAACATTTTATCATTCATTTTAAGTACCAAAGAAAGGAAATTGGTACTATAACTTGAAAAATTTATGAAGAACTAGAGTTTAATAAAATAAATTGGTTATAATATTGGAATATTAAATAATTATCCAAATGAATATTTAAACACAACCAATCCTGAATAATGATGAAATTGTGAAATAAACCTGTATCACTTTGGTATCTTTTGAATCTTAAGACAAATGAAAGAATAAATTCAAGTGAAACATTAAATACCATGAATATAAATATTTTCAAGATATAAAATAGAAAATTGGTAGTATATACACCTTATAAAAATAAATGGGTACATAATACCAAATATATCTCAATGGAGTAGAATTTTAAATGAAATTTCTTGCAAAGATCATACTATTGAAGTGATAATTAATAAATGAATTTATTATGTGTATAAAATTTAAATCCACATAAAAAAAGTGGAAATAAAACATAAATAATCAAAATTCATTACACATAAAATCTGAGAATATAAAATACAATGAATAAGTAATACAACCTAATGAAAAGAAATTGAGTTATGAAACACTTTACCACCTAATAACTTTCAATTAAAATCACATTGAATGAAATAATTTGAATTTAAACTTAAAATACCATTAAATATAAAGGATTAATGATATTAAATTTAAATAAAAATTATATACACAAGATAATATAAAATTAGGCGCATAACATTGAAACATGCCTCAATGAAAGGAAATTGAGACGAAGTCCCTTACCTCAAGTCCGACTCGTCACATATGTTATTTATATTCATGAATAATAAACTTATATTAATTATTTAATTTATTAATAATTATTTTAAAGTTTATTATTCATTTTATTTTATTTATCACCATGTTATACTTATTTACATAATCAATTAAGTTCACCTCAGATGTTTTGACCATATTTGGTTCACATGTCCAAAATGACTTCAGTAGGATGAAAAAGGTAAAAGTGGTCATTGTTACATCATATATAGAATAATAATCATGAAATAATTATCATTTAAATATATAAATTATAATGTTTAAATCAACCATGAAACATGGTAATGAAAAATGAACTATGTTACAATCATGGAGATGGTAAGCCGTTCGTATGTGTGAGCAACGTTTCCATTTTTCAACGATCACGATGGAAAGAACATAACTATTTTTTTTATCTTTACAGAATGATAATTATAACATAAATATCAAATTATTTCCTTAAATACACTTATATATATATATATCATCCATGTGATGTGGTGATGAGAAACAAATCACATCTCTTTGTGGAGGCAGTAGTCCACACATACACACGAATGATGATATCATTTTTTAGTGAATGGAAAGGTAAGAAAGTAAATGATATATTATATTTTAATAATGATAAATATTTAATTAATATTATATATATACATTAAATCCATCATTAAAACCATATGTGAGCGGTGTTTATAGAAAATGAATTACATAAGTTCACGAGCTAGTAGTCCGCCGTACACATGAATGATGATTTCATTTCCCATATGATAGAAGTGGAGATAGATATAGGGTATTATATTAATGTAAAAAAATATTAGTAAATGGGATATACTTATGTTATTATATTATCATGGTATAATAATATTTTATTATGGTTTAATAAGAAATAAAATAAAAACACTCGGTTAAGAACGATACCTCTTCTTCAAACAACCTCTTTAGGTTTACACCAAAAGCCTTCCTAAAATGGATTTATAATCAAACTAAGGACTCTAGAAAGTGGTAATGGAATTAAGGAAGGTATTTTTATAGAAATTTGTTGAACCAAATGGTTCTTCAAGCGTAGATAATATTGGATAGGGGTATCATTTTATAAGTGAGGGAAGATAAACTTTTGGAATTTCTTAAAGTATTAAATTACAATATGGTCATATTAAATTAAAATACTTTCAAATGGACATAAATTAAATTTTTGGATATAATAGGTTTAGATATTTCCATAAAATAGTATTTATACAATTTTAATTATCAAACTAACCCTTATCACTTTTAAACCCCAGTAAATATGTTTTAAACTTAACCGCGATAACAACTTTTTCAAACTGAAAGGGTTATAATTTTACTTATAAGATAAAAATTGGATAATAAATGGAAAAGGGATGATATTTTATAATTTTTTTAATACCAATAACACTATTTATTATTTTTTATGTTTTTTAAATAATTTAATAAAATATTATTTAACATAAAATATCATTAATGTCATTTTTGACACTATTCATTTAATTTGACTTTAAAGACATGATGATAATAATTAATTTTGAATATAATCCATTTAAACATAAAAAATACATCATTTTTAACTATAAAATTATTTTTGAACAATAAATCATCTCAAATACATTACTTTTAATGTTTTTAAAATTATTTACCTTGAGTTTTCCATTATTTGCACAAGCATTGTGTTAGTGTTGTATAAGAATTTAAGGTAAATAGTTAATATTTAAAAATTAAAAAAATTACCATAATTAAAATAATTTCATTATAATAAAAATAAAATTTAATATTTATTTACAACTTTATTTTATCCCTACAAGAGCATATAAGAGATATTTAAAGAAAATAGAGTGACATTTTGTCTTTTTCTTTACTTAAATTATCATATAGGTCAATTTCATGAAAAAATGTCCCATAAATAATTGAATCATGAGATTAATATGAAAAGGGTAAAAATAAATTAATCCAAAAATAATTAATATGAAAAATGGTGGCCTTATCACTTAGTTTTAACCTAGGTTATCCCGATTTACCCTTTTACCGTAGTGATAATTTTTTTTTATTTTTTATATTCATAATGAACAAAAATTAAGTTTGACTTATTAAAGAATATAAAATATTATGATTAAAAATTTGGATTACATTTTACAAAATTAAATTCCTTGAAGCGGCAGAAATTCATTTTATAATAGTCTCACAAAGAGCGACGAAAAAGAAGTTTTTTAGGAAAATTCATTTTTCAGACAAAAAATGATCTTATATTAACTCTATGAATAAAAATAATAATTATATTAATTTAAATTCATATAAATGTAAATATAATCTATAAATTTAATTTAAATAATTTCTCATCATGGTTAATTTTAATTAATTAAAATGGAGAAACATTATGCACTTAAAAACATTTTTTTTTGAAAAAAATGATTTTTAAGCCTAAAAATAAAGTTATACCAAAATAGGGTATAAACATGATGAAAATATAATTATTTATATTAAAAATAAATAAATAATACGTTTTTTACATTTAAATAAAATTAAAATCATCATAATAAGACTTTTAAAATACTTAATTTAATGAAAATAAATAATAGTATTTGAAAAATCGACATTTTTCACTATTCATTGAAACATCCACATGTTCAGAAAGATTTAAAAATTTAAACACAATATAATTTTGATATGATGATTTAAAAAATTATATCCATTGTATCAAATAATTTTTTTAAAATTTCTAAAAATTAATTATAATATTTTCTCACAAAAAAGAAATAAAAACCATTTTTGATGAAAATATATTTTTGGAGAATAAATTGAATTTATTAAAAATTTCAGTGATTAGTTACTAAGAATTTATAAATAAATTTTTATTCATTAGGACCATTATATATATTTCATTTTTTGGTTAATCCTATCCAGACTCTCTAATTCAACAACTAGGTTATAAAAGTCCTATTTAAATAATATATTTCATGGGTCATTTAAGTTTGGTATTCCATGTTGCATACACTATAAAATATAATGTTATTTTAAAATATTAGGGTGTTATAAGGGAAATCAACTATCAAGGCCTAGACCATCGATGGATGAGGCATAATGCCAGTGAAAAAGGCTCAACGTGGCCTTAACATTTGATTCTACTTAAGGCATATCATTTTAATTAAATAATTAATGAATAATTTATAATTTAATATAAATAGTAAAAAACCCCTAGTGGAGAGGTGAGAAATCACTAGCACTAATCCAATTCATAAAGCATAGAGTGTGTATCAAGGACCACCTAAATTATTAATGATCCATTTATGCTTTACCTCAAATTGAAAACTGTTCCTTGATCCCGACAAAGCCCCATATCACCTCATGAGCACTTTTCTAAAACCACCATGCCAAGTAATTAATTATAAACCATTTAAAATTAATTAAATAATGATTTTAACAACTTATAATAATCAAAAAAATTTAATTAAACTAGGTCAAAGTCTTAACACTCACCGGTCTCTCCTAAAAATCCTCACCTAGATTCATCCGACTATCGACCACCCCCATGAGGCCCCAAATCACATCACATTATATTTATTTTAATTAATTGTAAATTAATTAAACATTTAATTTAAATTGGAATCTTCACCAAAATATCTCTAGAAGGACTTCTCGCCCGAGAAACATGACCAAAAATTTACCCTTACCTCGTGGAATGATCCCAAATTCATTTTGGGTAAAAACCCTAACACGTGATGGTGAAAAAATTATAAAATTAAATTAAATTTTAGGGAACAAATTAAATAAATCTACAAAGGAATTAACCTTTGTCAAAATAACCAATTACAACACCTAGAAATCATCTCGGGACATCCTACACGAGGGCATAGTGAAATCCCCATCGAACTCATTTGATCCCACCATACTTGATGGAATTAGAATCAAAGGCTAAACCGAAAACCTCAAAATCAAGGAAGAATGAAGGAAAAATACTATAGAGATCAGTGGAGGAAAATTTTACCTTATATCACCAAAAAATCCCCTAGAAATCCACCTCATTTGAAGGGGAAATGGAGGGAGGAAGGAGGGGATCAACCCTAGTTTGTTTGAGAAATAAAAACAGGGAAGAGGGGCTACCCCCTCTTAAAATTTTTTAAGGGGAAAAAAATAATTTTTCCAATTAAATGACCCACTGGATAGATAGTATTGGAGAAATTTCTACCTAGTTTCACCCATAGTGAATCCCAAACCATTTACATCCCCATTAGCTAGCTAGTGGCTGGTACTAGCTAGCTAATGGCTACAGACTATAGCCTGACTAACCTAGAATCCTTCCAGTGCTCTCATAAACTTTCCAACCATCATTTAACCTCAATTCCATATCTAAAACACCAATTTAAAAATGTTTAAACCTTTATATTTCAATTCTAAAGACTGGTTCAAAATTTAGCTCCCCCACTAATTGAAAATTCATATTCCTTCTAAAATTAAAGTCCCACCCATACACACAGGCATTACAAACTCTACCACAACACTTCTCATCCCTAAGATGTCTCTATGGTCATCCACTCATAACTTATGACCATCCATGGTGATAAGTGTATTTAATGCATATATTTTATTGTGTTTAATGTTTTTTTGTATTTAAATGATTACTCTTTCCAATTTGTGGGTGATTTAACTTGTTTTATGAATTTTGGTAGAAAAAAATGAATTTGTGAAAAATAATGAAATGTTGGAATAAATAGGATCCAAAAGACACTTAGCGCTGTGAGTAAAGAAAATTGGCATGAAACCATAATTTTAAAGAAGTTTGAAGCTAAAAAACTTGAAAAAAATACGATTACATGTCGTGTAATGACCTATAAATTGAGATCCTCATCTACCCTTTACATGTTGTGACGTTTTCAAAAGGATCAAATGAATATATAACTTCAGGGTGGGTAGGTAAATGATATAAAAATTAAGCCTAAAAAATGAGGTTCAACTCTAAAGTGTAATGCATGATAATCAAAAAAAAAACTCAATAAAGATATCCCTTTACATATTTCATCTCTCTCTTCCCCCAAAAATATAAAAGTGGGCTCATGATACATATGAGAATAATGAATGAATCAAACTCTCTTGCCTTTTTCTATATTTTTTTATTTTTTGAAAGCTATGCTTGGGAAAAATCTCACATCTATCAACTAACCACATAAGATAAAAATTATTTGGTCTGAAAAATAGTGATTTTTGATTCTTCCAAAACACAACCCAATTTTTCATCATTTTTTGATTTTTTTGATTTTTTTGATTTTTTAAGCAAGAGAGGTGAATAGTAAAATTTAATGAAATATGACATGACCTCTCCCCATATCATAATATATAATCCCACATAAAAATATCCCCAGTAAATTATATCCCGATACACCTAATAAAGTTCCTCCCCCATACTTATTCTTTTATATATCATGAAAAACATTCAGAGGAAGGTAGGACTGGATAAAATAGGCTTGTAATACATCTCATTTCCTAACAAGGCAGTTCATGGTTTCTACAGGCTTAAAATGGATCAATGAAAGGGTGGGTCTTAGGATAAGGGCTAATAAAAAAAATGAATCAATCATTTTAAAAGTCATTCTATTTAGTCATAACTTCAATAAGATGAAAATTAAGTTCTAGAAGAAAACATGCTCGAGTTTCTCAAGAAATATACTATAGAAAGAATGGAAAATGTTGGCTTAGTGGATGTCTTGAGAATAAGATGAATGGTTGAGTCAATTACTCATGGAAGTGCATACGAATAATTAAATCAATTAATGCAAACATAGGAAATTCAAAACATGGCCACATATATGAAAAATTTCATTTACACTGGTTAACATGATCCCCTAAATCATGATTTTTAAAATTCTAATCCACATGCTTATCTCTACTAATTATTTTCTATATTTTTATCCTTCAAATTTATTAACAAGGAAATTTAAATTTCATGGCATGGTAATTATCATGAGTGGTTTATGTCTCCTAGTTTAGTTGATTAAAGAATGAATCAAATATGAGGCATGAAATTGGAAATTAAATCTCTAAAAATTAAATGTGTGTAATACAATTGGAAATTTACCTAATTAAAATTCTTAATCCCATTTAAAATTAACGCTTCAAACATGGTTGCGTAGGTTCTGCCTGCTACTACTTTCCACTTACTTCTTGTACCTTTGATGGACCTAAAATTAAATAGAAACAAGTAAAGGTACATGCCCTTGAAATATTCTAAAAAATAATAGGGTAATTGAAATTAAATCCTAATATAATATTAAATTCTAAGAAGCAATAAATCTAAATTCCTAGAAATGAATCAAAAATCGGGTTGCCTCCCAGTAGCTGCTCTTTTTTAATGATCATTTAGCTTGACCATACTTGGGTTAGATGATTGGAGTGTGGTATAGAGCTAACCGTATCATGCTCACCCAATATTGAATTTTAAGTCCACCCAAATCAACATGAATTCTACTCAATGGAATAGGTGTGGATCTCAGAGGTGGTGACTAAAGTCTGAACAATAAGAGTACAACCCATAAGATCTCAGCACCTGTCCAAACTCGGTTAAATTATTCTTCTTTAACTGCTGTTTATTTTTTTTCCTCTGTATAGTCAACACAGAGTGCGGTTGGTTCTTCTTCTTCTTCTTAAGGACCACTTATATTTTTTAGAAAATTTGTAATAAAGGTGGAAACCATCTCGTCCTATTTATATTCTTCCTCTTCTTCTTCATTATCTTCTTCATTCAGCTATGGTCTTATTTTTGAAAGAAAGTTTTATAGAATCTCAGTAGTCGAGGTTATTTTCTCTTCAATTTATTCTCCTTCAACTTTTTTCTGTTTTCTGAAGTGTGCTTCAGACCATTATATTTATGAAGCAAGGTCACCCTCTTCATAATCTTCAAAACCTAAAAAATCAAGGGCATTGTGATTAAAATAAATATAAGCACCAAAAGTGGTACTTACCTCTGATTTTTTGTTCATGATTCTTTGATTGTGATTCTCCTCATATAATTCTAGATCCAAGCTATGGGGTGTTGTGAATTCAGTGCTTGGGTACAGTTGTGGGCACTTGTTTTTTTATTTCTTATTATTTTAACATCGATGAGTAGTTTCTCCATATCATCAAGTATGAAGGAAAACCTCTCCTTGATAGTCATTTCACTCTTCGACCCTACCATCACAACCAAAAATACCCAGTGCGGTAAAAATTAATAAAAATAATAATAAAAATCCTATACTAAAATTAGAAAATAGAAAAAATGAGAAGATATTTGTTTAAATTATTCAACTAATAAATTATCCACTCTTATCCTTGAAAACAACAAAAAAAATTTGATATCCTCATGAGAATCATTATTTCCTACCAGGTTACTGAATTTAGAAATTTAAAACATGAAAAAAACAAAACACTAAGCTACAGGGTAGTATAATAATTGAAAGTTTTAGGTTGAACCCAAAGAGAGAGGGTTAGAGAAAATATTAATTAAATAAAATAAACCTAATCTAATTTTTATTTTTATAAAATAAATCTAAACTATTGAGCATTGGATTTGTGGATAATATGGGAGAGGAAAATATAAAAAGGGTGTCAAGTAGTAATGAATCTCAGTTCATGGGATGAAAAGGCATAAAATAATTAAATTAAAATTATACAGTCATCAGAATCGGGTCATAGAGAGTCCAATGGTCATGAAAAATGCACTCCATCCCAATTTCTCCTTTTCTCATGGTTAGGTACTTTAGATTACAAATAATGGGTAACCTGAAACCTATTTTTAAACACAGGTAAAATAAAAACCAAATGGTCATGGTGGAAGTCTAAACCCCAAATCTCACATTAGTAAAATGTATTCAATACACTCAAGAAATGGTCATGCACAAAGAAATAAAGAAATTAAACCCTTTTCTTAACCCCACTCACAATGGCCATGAAAAAAGAATTAAGGAAGAGATAAAATTTATTAAATAATATGAAATCCCAACATGAATTTTATTAAAATATAAAATTACTTGTAAAATTAATCCCCTTTCATCATGATTTACTCAGAACAAATAAATAAACCACTCATGCTAACCATGAGCGGGTATAGAAAACTAATAAATAAAAAATCTTAAAGAGAGTTATGAAGTAGCAGGTGCGCCTTTATCTGGTAGGAATTCGTCAGTGGTCCTCCATCCAGAATTATCTCAAAGGGCAGTTGAGGGGCTCAATTTATAGGTGTTTTCATCAAAACCTATAGCCTCTATATCTTTAATGTTTTTCACCATGTCGATGATTACACGGCGTGTAAGTGAGTTACACATTGTTTAATCCGGATCCATGTTGCCTCCTTGTCTGTGAGAATCTCGCGCGAATCTCGTACAATGATTTAAAACTTTGACTCACTTCACGATGTGAAATAGAAACTCATGACATGTAATCAACATTCACATCATGTATGATCGTCACAAATGATCCAACCTGGATAATTCCATTTTAAAAAGTCACAATGTGTAATGTCATTACACAACATGTAATCATGTTTTGTCCAATTTTCTAGCTTCAAACTTATTTAAAATTCCAGTGTCATGCCGCTTCACTTCGCTCGCTGTGCGAAGTGTCTTTTGGATCCCATTTCACTAACTGTTTCTTCTTTTTTAACAAATTCATTATTTCCTACAAAAATTATTAATATAAGTTAAATCACTCACATATTGGAAATATTAATCATTTAAATACAAAAATCAAAAAATTAAACACTATAAAATATATGCATGAAATACACTTATCACATGGCCATAAATTCTTCACCAATCAACCAAATCCTACTCCTGAATTCTCAATGAGAATTTAAAGGGTAACTCCAACGCTAGGTGCTCAACCCACTGAAACATGATATAATGCTCATCTTCACTATTGAAACATTGAGATAATGCTCCCCAACACCCATACATACCAATATTCCCATAATGTCCTCATCAAATTCTCTATCCATCCCATAGTGCTCCCCACCACAGGACTTATCTCATATCAGTTGATTCTAAGACATGACACCACACACTATTAGAACTTCCCACTGATATCTATATCACATTCTAACAATGTGATAAATATGGTTCACATCACACCAAACTAAAACATACATAAAACTATCGGTCCAGTTTAGTTTCACTCCTCATTTCACAAGACTAATCCAAAATGGAAATGCTCTAACTATACAAAAATAATGTGAGAACACAAGATTTTACTTGAAAAGCCTCAACCAATTCCAATAACAAACTAGGCATATTTAAAATGATACATTGATATAGTTTCTAGATCACCTCATCCCATTACACACAAAATACCTAGTTAGACCTCCTTTGGCCGACCTATTTAAAAAATAATGACTTACACCATAGGAGTGTTTTTATAATACCCGATCCTGATGACCCTAATCTTTGTGGAACCTCTTTATCAATAAAAAATATCCACTGAAGTCCATACTTGATTCTAGGTGATGTTACATGACTGAAACATCAAACTAAAAATATAAGACATCATTCCTTTCCACACTATGAGCACCATCACACCTCCAATGCAATACCCCCGGATCATTCCATTTCATTCTAATCCCAAATATGACACTCAAAATCCATTCCACACCATACCTAATATTACACCTTTCATTCACTAAGGAATACAAATAAAAAAAACATTTTTCTCACTAACATCCTAATTCCAAATCATCTACCTAACGAACACTTCCATGCACCCACAACCCTACCTAGACGGGGTCACATTGATCGTGATCGATATAAGGCTCCCCACCATAGGATCACTATTATCATCACATCACTGTACCAAAATAAAACTCCATGAACCACACCCCATCCATTGATGAACATCATGGATGGATGTGGACAAAACCTCTCATTACTGAGTGTCAACCCAAATGAAAATTCATTTTGCCATCCCCGACCCATGGAAATGTCATCCATGAAAACCTCTATAATTCATCAAAATAAGATTCACCACCCCCAACCATTCACTAGTGAACTCACCACCATATGTATTTACTCATGATTATCCTTGAGTGTGAAAAACCATTATGTTCATCCACAATCATATACACACCACTCCTTCTGATCCATGCTTATTAAGTTTCTAGGCTACTAAACCCCAAATAAAACCACTAAACCCCATTTTTCTTTATCCCATTAATGGATGTCACTAATTTATAGACCACATGCAGCACACATAACCAAATAATACTAACTTAACCTATTTTAAACATGATGGTTGTATTATCTCATACAACCCAACCACTGAACCCTAATTCAAGGTTCCGTGAGTTTCATCATATCAAAATTAAGTTCATGTGCCTAATTTAATAGCTAAGCTTGCCTCTTTCATATAAGTTTAATGAAACCAAATCATTCTATATTATCTCATCTAAAATGGGCCTATCATCTCAACTTATGTTTAGGATAACTACCCAAAACTACTAACGATACCCCTGCTGTACTTTATCTCTCTCAAACTAGGATAACCCTAGGCACTTCACTTCAAAATCAAGTACTTAACATATTCCAAGATTTACTTCAGGATCACCCACTACATGAGTGTCATTAATAAACTACAGGAATCCAAACACACACTCACAACATAAAAAACATGTCTATAATAGATAGGTCAGGTACCCAAATGATCCTAACCTTTGAATCTAGTCCCAACACTGTGACACTCCAAGTGCCTCAAATTCCAATGTGATTACACTAAAGGTGCTTCTCATGAAGAAAGAAACTATAAAATTACCATGCCTATTCCATAGCCTTGATAGAACCTATCATGCACCAACTCTATCCATGAGAATATAACTATGCTCCCTGCATCGATGACACTCATATGATAGGGCTAACCCCTATCATGGGTTTCCCATGCAGGAAAACTATGAACTAACCCACTAACATAAAAGTCACATCTCAAGGGTCATAAGGTCTCCTACATAACCCACTAACCAAGTCTCATGAACAACTATAACTCATTAGGATTCATCCATGCTCCCATCTCAGAATCCCAAAGTATCACATGTTCTAAACCACCTACTCATGGATCTTATAATTATATAAATGAAATCAAATTCCAAACCATACACCTATAATGCACTAATTATCAAGAGTATCTGCATAAAATACTATCCTATGGAGAGTCAAACACACACACACACACACACACCTGTCATCACTACCCTAACCAATGAAGTCATACTATATGGTATGTACCAAGGGAAACCAAAACCAATGGCTTAATTTAGTATAATTACATTATAAGATATATGGGAAAACATCATATAGGTTGTTACTAGAACATTAAATATCCAAAATTAAGTGAAAAATACCCAAAAGGGGTCTAGTAATAAGGCATCATGTGCCTGTTCCATTCTACTAGGCTTATTACATGCCCCATACACCAAGGGACCATACTATCATCCTCCTTATTAAGCATCTCACCATAGATACTCAGGACCTACCATAAAAAATATATTCATATACCAGTCGACCTAGATGAGTAGAATGAAACCAAGTACTTATATATAGGAAAATTACGTATAAGAAGTTACTTACACTTAAATAGTTGAGCCTCAGTCTTTAGTGATAAAAATTACACTCATAGGACCCTACATATCTTGTGAATACCTATATATTGAGAATGATGCATGTATATTCCTCTTGCCCCCATAAGCTAAGATTTAAAGTATAATATAAATCATAAGATCATTACACATCTATGTGAACCACTCAAGGTAAAAATCATACATATCCATAAGATAAAATACCAAGAAAAACAATTTCGAGCCCTGGTAATTTGGAATTCCTACCAGAATAGGTGTTCATGATAAACCCACCCGATATCCTTCATAGGATCCAACACATTCCTATATCTCCTGGATACCTTATCCCAAATAGTATGATAAAATAAAAGAGATCTATGATGCCAATTTTTAACATCTTGATCTAGTTTACTATGAATAGTAACCTGATCAGTTCACCACAGGACCTCAGGCATGCCACATCATACACCAGTGGCCGTTGACTAATAGTGTGGAGTTAAGGTTATACTGTGAGGAGAATATAACACCATATAAAATCTCACAATAATAAATAAATAAACCAAAAATATTACAAAACCATAAGAATCAGAGTATGTATCTATAATAACTAAAATAGAACATGCTATAATAAAATGAAATGTGGCATATAAACATACAAGCTCTATTTCCTACTGGGATGATCCCATATACAGAATAAAAATAAAAAAAAAGGAAAAGATCAAAATAAAAATATAGGATGGTTCATTAAAATCCTTGATACTCACCTAATATTAAAATCTAAATTCCATCTAAGTTACTTCTGCTCAATCATGAAATCTAGGGCCTCAACCCAACCCGAACCTTTAATAATTGAGATTTTTCTTAGGTACCCAAGTGCTATGACCGCTCAAGTAGGGTGTGAGTAAAAAACTTAGTAGGAAATCACCAATGCAGTCCCATATATACCAAAAATTAAATGACATATGAACATGTAATTATTAGTTAGGAAAAATAAATACACTATAGAAAATAAATAAATAGTAAACCATTTTCGATCCTTAGGCACATGACCCTGATCAAACATACCTACTTTAGATAATGATGAGGTATTTTAAAGCATGTCATGATGAAAATTAAAACCCAATAACATGCATGATATAATTCTGTGATAGCCCCAACCATATCCTCATGAATCAGAGGACCCATCCCATGATAGTACAAACAACTGGGATCCAAATCTATGGTAGCTCAACCATATCCTCACAACTCTGGGGTCTCATCCTATGGTAGTCCAAACATCTGAGCTTCAAATCGAAGGAATCTCCAACAACAAGATCCAAATCCATGGTAGATCCAATAGTATACAAGCTACAAATAAATGGTATCCCAACTGTACTATTATGACTCTAGGATCCCATCCCATGATAGTCCAAACACACAAGCTCCAAATCCATGGAAGCTCCAACACCAATATTCAAATCCACGATATCTCTAATAATATACCGATTCCACATCTTTAACAACTCAACCATATCTTCATGAATTTGGGTTCCCATCCCATGATAGTCCAAAAAGCATAACCCAATCTCCAAATATATTTAATCTCCAAATAGTATCATCCAGGATCCAAATTCATGGTATCCCAACTGTATCCTCATGAATTTGGGGTCCCATCCCATGGAAGTCCCACCAGTAGAATCCCAAACCTCCAATATGGGAGTTTTTTTTAATAAAAAATCACATAAATAAAAAGATACCCCTATGGTGTTTTCTATTTCATAAAAAAACTAACTTGAGGTCATATACCAAGTCCCGACATATAAATAAAAAAGAAACAGGGTTTTTTAGATACCTAAACCCATCATCCATATCCATATCTCACTTGGGTCAATACATCACTAGGGAACCCAATAGGGTCTCCTAGGCCTCCAAAAAATGGGGGCACCCACTTGGGGTTTCCCTACAAATTTAGAACACCCAGTCCCATACCCATTCCTAAGGTTAACACATCCCTTTCCAAGTCACAATCTAGGAATGACCTCATATAACAACCTAGGAATGACTTATAAGAAACCTAATGAAGATGTGGAATAAAGCCCATCTCAAACTCTATGGTCTCTCAAGGTTGGTCACTCACCCAACCCATGGTCACGTTACGACCCACTAGGGATAACTAGTGCCAATTAATCACCCTCCTTGACAAGGAAGGTCTAAGGGCGCCTACACTAGGACCTCTAAATAAAATTTACATCTTTTTATTCAGTTTCACCCCTCTCAAGGTATAGCAAAATTATAGGGTAGTGACCAATTGAGGCCTCAATATTCGATGGTTGAGGCATAATTCTAGTGCATAAGGCCTATGGAATTGACACTTAGTTCAAATTAGGGATTATTATTTCAATTAAAAAATTAATGAATCATTAAAAATTTAATCTAAATAGGAGAATGAATTTAGTTGAGAGGTTACACATTACAAGCACCATAACAAGGTATAAACCATAGGGTATGTATTTAGGAACACATAACTTATCAATGATTCCATTTCCACTTTAAGGTATCTTGATAACTCTAGCTCGAGCCTATACAAGCCCCATATCACTTCTCGAGCACATGTATCAAGCCAATATACCGAGTAATTAATTATAAAACATTTATAATTAATTAATTAATTATTTTAAAAACTTATTATAATTAAAAAAATTAATTGAACCAAGCCTAAGGCCTAACACTCATCATCCACTCCCGTTAAGTCTCAACCAGACTCACCTGGTTATCACCCAAATTCATGAGGTCCTAACATACATCAAATTATATTTAATTTAATTAATTATTACCATTTATAATTAATTCTAAAATTAAAAATCAGTTATAAATTTAATTTAAATTGTCATCTTTGTAGAGAACTCACCAAAAGGCATCATCAACCCGAAACTATGACCAACGACATGATAACACCCCATGACATGCTCCTAACTTTATTATGGGTAAAATACCTAACATGTCATGGTTAATCAATTATAAAATTAAATTAAATTTAAGTAAAAACTATAAATAAATCTTTTGCAGAATGAACCTTTGTCAAAACAACCAACAATGACACCTGGATGTCATCTCAGGATGTCCTCTATGAGGGTAGAGAGAAATCCCCATAGAACTCATCTGATTCCACTATGATCTAGTGGAATCAGAATAAAATCCATAGAATAGAAACCTCAAAATCAATGAATAAGGAAGGAGTAAACTAATATAGATCATTAAAGGTGAATATTACCTTAGATCACCATAAAACCACCTAAAAATAAACCCCTTTTGAAGGGGAAAGAGAGAGAGAGCAAGGAGGGGCTCAAACTTAGTTCACAAGAGAAACAAGAATGGGGAAGTGAGGATACTACCTATACAAACATAGTTAAAAAATAAAAAACTAAAAAAGGATACTACCTATTAAATATTATAGGTGGAGGGGGGTCATCATTTTACCCTTAAATTCTCCAAAGTCTAGATGGTGACACCTACAGTGGTACCCAGGCCACTGCCAGACCCATTGGCTAGCCGATGGGCTTATCCCATCCAACCTGTGGTTATAACGTGACCATAATAGAATCCTTCTAGCTCTCTCTTGAAATTAAAAGTTACCATTAGACCAATATTCCATGTGAGAAAAAACTCTTTTGATAGGTTCAAACCTTTAGAATTCAATTTTGAATCCCAGTTCAAAATTTGGTTCCCATAATATTTGAAAATTTAAATTCCTCTTAAAATTAAAGGCTCATCTAGACATACAGTCATTACATCAAACCCAAATATGTATGATGAAAACTCTTTGAAGTGATTGAATTTAGTTTTAAATTTTTTCTAATATTACCACATCTATTTTTATTATAGAGGATAGAGGTGGTGTATACACCAATGAACTCTCATTTGTATGCCGAGGGTGGCACTATGATGGGTAGTGTGGTGGGGTTAACAACTCTAGTAAAAGAACTATCATAATGTTGTAAATTGATTCCAGAGGTAAAGGGACGATATCAACTCTATACCTTCCTAATTCTGGGGTTGTACAAGACAGAGATAAGGTCTGATATCCCACCATCCCTGATGTGGCACTAGAGAAGTGCTAACATTCTAGTTATATATCTTTGCACAGGTGAGAGGGTTTTCTCTTCAAACTCCACTCTTATATCCCCATTTGGATACTGATATTGAAAATATTTATAATTCCACACAAGTGGAAATTACCCCTTTTTATATTGTGTTTTTAACCTTTAATATCGGTTATTAAGTGATGTTATTACAATTTATGTTTAAAACACATGTTTAAAGTTGGTTTAACTAACCTATGTAGAAAAATATTTATCACATTGGTTTTGATGGAAAATGATGTGATAAATCATTGAAAAATTAAATGTTTTTATTTATAACATTAGTTATTTATTATAACTAATGTGAAAGACTATTTTCCATGTCATTTATTGTAATAACCTATATGATAAATAATTTTTCATGTTAGTTATTATTATAACCACCATGAAAAATAATATATACATTTTTTAGAAAACATGAAAGAACAAAGAACCACAAGTTTTTATTGAGAAAGAAAAACAAAAAAACTAGGTTCCATAAAAAAATATAATTTTAAATATTGATTTACTATTTAAAATGATAAAGTAGTTAGTTTTGAAATTACAAAACATTGAAATAATTATTTTTGATTAAATAATTATAATAAAAAGTAATAAAAAAATTATTTGAATAATGGAATAAAAATATTATATAGGAAAGAAATAAAACCTTTTATGGGTGTACCTTTATCCAGGATCCTTCTATCATTAATGTTTGTAAACATGGATATATATCATAGAATAATTTTTCAAAAATATTTACACATGACATATCTCTCATTATCAAGGATACTCTCTACCATGAGACGTTTATCATCATTAGTAAATCGTCAATTCATTCAAAAATATTTTTTCATGATCTCAATGAAATGATTGAATATCAAGGAATTTTATTAGTGAAAATATTTATATTTTGAGGGAAAATTAAAATCTTGAGATGGAAGATGAAAAATATACAAGTGAAATGATAAATATATAAGCAGTAAAAGTTTTATAAATAATTTTATGGTGGGAACAATGTGGGATCTAAAAAATTGAAGTTTGGTTCTAGGGTTAGATTTTATTAAATTAATTTTTATTTTCATTTATTTAAATAACTGATGTGAAAAATATTTCTAGAATCTATTTTATGTTGGTTAGTGAAATGACCATCATAAATATATTATATAATATTTTTCATGTTGGTTATTTATATAATCAATGTGAAAGATATTTTAGAAATATTTTTCACAATGGTTATTTAAATATATAGTGTAAAAGATAATTGTTTTAGGATTTTACATCTATTATTAAATAAATGATATTAAATTTTTTTTTGAAAATGGATATTAAATAACTAATGAAAAAAAACATCACTAAAATAATTTTTCTACTAGTGGTTGTGTCTTGATTCTCAGAGTGGAAACTTTTTGAATAAAGTTCTAATAATGAGGTGGTGGAATGGGTTCCACTTGGTAAAAAACCTTATATAGTAATCTAGATCCCCATCCATGATTAGATCCCTTGCTAGATCAATTTTTAAAATATTTACACAATATATTTCTTTGTATTATAGTGCCTTATGAATCAAGTGGAGAAGCCGTGGAGAAAGAAGGCAATGAGGTTGTCATAGATCTACATGGTGCTAAGGTGGAGTCCCTAACTATAGGAAGGATAATCCTAGAGTCCTGATCTGACCTTTACACTATCATTGATGAGGTCCTAATTCCTTGAGGTGATTTTTGGATCATTGAGAATGAGGTTTTGACAATGGAAGTACTTGGTATTCATTTGGGACCTCTTACTACAGTAAATAGGACATTGACAGTGGAACCACCTAACACCTCTATCAATTAGGAGGAATACCACTTTAGTTTATCATTAAAAATTATATAAAATACTGTAATGATTTTTAATATCTTAGATAATAGTTCTTGAGGGAGTTTTGAGACTTACATAACTGGAAGAAGATGTGAGAGATATCATGGGAAATACCACACAATATCATTTGGAATCTCTCCAAGAATTTAGAGATGTTAATGAAGAATTAGTGAAATGTAAGTATAAACATGAATGATTTAGTCATCACCTTTTCCCTTTATTAATTGACTTAGTTTTGGATTCTTTATATCTCTGTCCATAATAAATGTTTGTAGAAGAATCCTTGAATGAGAGTTTATGGCCCTCACACCCATACAAGCTAAATTTTCTATCTCTCATGACTCAGGGTCATGAGTAAACTAATAAGACTTACACAAAGTAATAATTAAAATTTTTAAAGGGAATTGTGTAGGGAGGATGCCTCAACCATTCATTTTGATGAAATAATATAGAAAAAAATCATTTCTCCTTTAAGAGATGGTGATCTAGGGGAAAAATAATGATGTTGAGGGAAGATACTCCTTTTAGTTTACTTAGTAAAGCAATGTAAGTGAGAGGGGCTGGTATTTCTGATATAAAAGGTAAACACCCGTCCCTAACCTATAAATTTGTTGATTAATGCACATATTCTTAATACCAGCTACAATGATACCACTAAAATTTATTGAGAAATAGAGACAAAGCTTCCACCCTAATTTACCAATCAATGGATATGTTAGATATCTATGAGAACATAATTTTTTTACTTATCATGAGATACATAGTTCCATATTATGTTTCGATCTCACCGGTAGGATCATATTTAGATCTTGAGTCCCTTGTGCTTTAATTAAATATGAGATAACTGGTGTGGTGGGACATTTGGAGACTGATCTTTGAAACCCCTATAGAATATATTTGATACAAACTTCATAAGATCTAATATATGTTCAACACATTAGGGTATAAAAAATTTCATTTTCATGAAATCCATTCCACTGTTAAGGAAATATGTGATGAGTTGGAGAATATTGAGAAGCTTTGATTAGACCTCTCTAGAGTTGAGAGTGTGATTTAACCAATAGATCTCATGGAAATGGTACATCAATAGCTATCTCAATATGATGAAATGGTGACTGAGCATCAATACTTTTCTAATAAAATGGTGCATTTGGTAATTATTGTTCATCAACAGCTAGTATAAATTGAGGAGAAAATGAAGGAAAATGATAGTCTTTCTATGGAGGCTAAAAAGGTAGAATAAAATGCTACCACCAAAGTTGGAAATTTATTTTTGAGGTGGATAATAACACCATAAAGTTGGCTGACTCCTAGATCTATTGAAAACTCAAAGCGACTGATGACTCAACTCCAAGATTCAATAGATCATGATTTATAGTAGCCTTTTAATTATATTCTTCTATATCTATTTTTGGCAGTTGGGAAGACACTCTAGGTTATGAATATTCTCTCCCTCTATTTAATTAATGAGAGAACCCATATATATACATATATCCTCAAATAGTTATTGAAATTTTAAATTCCTATTACTAAAAATTATGATTATAACTAATTCATGAGAATTCATAAGTGATTAAATCATAGTAAATAAATTTTTAACAACCTAAAATTTTATATATAGAAATTTCCTTCTAAATCTATATGTATGTCATATTTAGTGATATGGTATAATATAATTTACATGCACCAATAATAATTTATTTCATTAATATGGATCTTTTCATATTGAGAGTAAATATACTCCATAAAATTGAAAATATTATAATGAGAAAATATACACAAAAAAATAACATAACTAAGATAAGAAAATATGAATCATTATAGTCTCCTAGAATTATCACAGTCATAGACAAAATTATAAAAAGAAAACAAATAATTATAAAAATGATTGGAGTATTGTAAAATATAGAGATAAATTTGAGAGAAAACCAAGTGAATAGTGAATAAAGGAAGTATGAGGTATTTAAAAGAATTATAAAACCAATATGACCACTGGAATAGTAACCCGATCATTAGTAATAATGACCTAATCATTAGGAATAGTAAACTAATAGTTAGAATAATAACTTGACCATTAGAATAGTAAAATTATTTATAAATAATAATATTTATTACTAAAAATTAGTGAATATAAATAATATAGTATTATAAAATAAATATTTAAATTATGAAACTCAAAGAGAGTATACATACAAATTTTTAATAAAGTCCATTTTAACCTATCATGAAAAATGCTTAATTTTATATTAATTTTCAAATATTAAAATTACACATGATTGAAAATTATTTTGAAAAAATTAATTTTATTTTTGGATTCAATACATTGAAATTTTCTAAGAATTATTTTTTTGGTATTTTCTAAAACACATCAAATTTTTAGGTGAATAGGAAAATTACAGTTTTCTAAATACCACATGTTCTACGACACAATAGTGATGTAATAATTAACTAATAAATTATATGTTTTTTAGCTCAATATAAAATAGTTCTAATAAAATAAATCATTTATTTAAAAATAATAAACTTTATTTCTAAACTTAAAAGGTAATTTCTAAGGTCTAAAAAGATAAAGTATATCATAAAAATTCATTTTTTTTAATTTTTCTTCTTTCATTTTTTATAAACTAATAAGTTAGGTTATTTAAAGGATTAAGAGTCATAAAATCATTAAATTTTATTCACATATTATTCACAATGTCAAATATTACAACTATTTCAATATTTACTTTGGGAATATTATTTTATTCAATATTTTAACCCAACAATACCCCTCCCCTCAAGTATAAATACCATCTCTCACCCCATTAGAAAATCATTTTATAAACACTTATCATTGTTTAATATCTTTTAAATTATATCCTAATAATCCTACTAGGATCCTTAGGGATGTTTTAGATTCATAGAACTCCAATCCTCTATGACATTAAGGTCTTAGCAAAGGAGGAAATCTAAGGACAAGGTAACATCCTCTCCTATTTCCTTTCATTTTTTATATCTTATTATTCCTATTATAATTGTTATCCTAATGTAATAATTAATTATAAATTACACATAATATAAGTTTTATTGTAATTATCATAAAATATTTATAATATATATGTACAATATCTCTTTCTATCTCTCAGCAATGTCCCATTAATGCCTGATTTAACTACCAATGAAGACATTGTCAATACTTTACTTCTCACTACCTCATAGATGGTTTAAAAATATTATATATTATATTTATAAATTTTTATTAATTTATTATATGATTTTAAAAGTTATTTGAAATTTTTTTACAAAGAATCAAAATTATTAAATTGAAATGAAAAAAGGATAATTCAAACAAACATTCCATCGAACAATATTATCTCTTATGAAAGGTTAAAAAATAAATTCAGATGATATTAATTGATCACGAGTAACACAATTGAGTTTAATAAACTTTTATATTCATGTTTTAATAATCATAATCTTAATATATAGGAGGTGTAAATGCGAAACAAAAAAATGATATTGAAGGAAAGGGGATCTCTCTCAACCTTTCTTTTTAGGATTCTTTCTCATTATCTAACCCTCTTTCAAAATGTTTTATGTGTATTTTATTATATAAACACATTATTAATTTTATTATTATTATTTTATATATATTCATGTAATACTTTCATTGTGATATCAAATATCTATGATTAATTCATACCTTTCAATGTTCGTAAGGGTGATCTCAACTCTTTCCTTTTCTTTTGGGTTTACCCCTCTCTATCTCTCTATTTTCATCATGTTTATTTTAAAATTTTATTTAAATGTATTTTATTTTTATTTACCAATTTTTTGTGGATATAAATATATTTACTTCACTGATATTCATTCTTATCCATCTTCATGATTATTGACAAAGACTTTATTCTCAAATGTTATCAATGATTATTCTTATTTTAATTCTTTTTATATATATAACACATGATATATTACTTGTTAATGATTCCCTTGAATATTCAAAATTATGAATTAGCTTATTATTTTGTGAACCACCTATTTATTATTGATATATTATTTAATAAATCACAAATAAATCTATTGTTTTATCATGGGTTCATTTCATGTTTATGATTGATGTGTGTTTTCCTTCCCATGTGGCATGCATGATTATGAGCATATTATGACGTGATGTATGGGATCAAAATTATGTATACCTCTAATTAATTTTTTAATGTGATATATCATGAGATTATTTATGTTTTTCATGAACATTATTTCATCTTTTTCACATTCTATGCTGTAATATTTGTACACATATGTTATATGTAAACATAATGCTTTTTTTTTAAATTCCATTTGCGATCATTGTCCATAATGGTATGTTGTTTTATTATTATGAGTATTACACATTACAAGACTCCTTAAAATGCTTTTCTCATTCTTATGATGACGATCCTATGCTTATGATATGATGATAATGATTATTCTCACAAATTTACTATATTGATTCATGTCTCATGTTACTTAAATATCATCCCTCCCCTCACTTGGATTTTAACAAACTCCTTATTTTATGTATGTATTCATGTGATTAAAAATACTAAGGAGATAATGAAATCATATAATAGGACTAAATAATGATTAAAATAAAGTTTAATGTTTTATATTTATTCATGTTATACATACATAATTTTTCCAAGACACTAAAATTATTGATTTTTAGAGTTGTATTATCATTATATCAGTTGCTATAGAACTTAACTGAACATTGTATGGAAATAGACATGGTAAACCGCAATCTCAAAATACTTAGTTCACATAATTAAATGATCGAACCAATCTATAATCCTTAAGGCATGTACCTACCAGACAGATATAGGCCAACTGGATATGAAATATAAACACCATCATTATAAGCTAAGGTTAACCTTTTAGATAAAAATATTATAGGATTTTGTTTCCTTTTATAATTGTACTCCTAAATGGATATTGGTGGTTTAGATATGTAACATATATATAGAATCACCAAAATCCAAGGTTAGACCATTAATATATGGGAAATTTAATGACTTATTATAATTAAAACCATGAAGGGGGAGTTTTTATTTGGTGAGTAAATGATCAAGGAGAATTAGAGTACTTAAAAATTACATCTTAGTGTGTTTCATATAGCTCATATAAACTATTTTGTTTAAGGAACAAGATTAATCTTTGAATTTTTCCTAGATCTATAGTCCTAGAAATAATATCTTTAATTTTATTAGAGTTAAGTGGTTCCCCCATAGGTTTTCATGTATTTTTATTTGTACCATAATGTTTTCTTAGGACATGAGATGAGAAGGCTTAGTAGTCATAAAATTAGTTTTTTCTCAATTTTACTTTTGTGTGTTTTAAATTTGACATGATTTTTTACTCCTTTCTAATGTTGTAAATTTTTCCCAGGGAATGCGAGGTGGATGACATGTGAGTGGAGACTTGAGTTTTACTCAATATTCCATTTATATGTTTTCAATGTAATAAATATTAAATCTCTTTTTTTGGTAGTTTAATGTTTTATAATTTTTACTAACAAGGTTGATGTTTAAGGTTGAATAACTTTAACCAAAACATGGAATAAGTTTAAGGTCATACAACTTTGACCAAAAATATGTCTAAAGTTTAAGGTTATATAACTTTAATCAAAATATGGATTAAATTTAAGGTCATATAACTTTTACTAATAAATGATCGAATTTTAAGGTCATATAGATTTAACCAAAATATGATTGAAGTTTATGGTCATACAAATTTGACCAAAATATGTATGGGTCTATACAATAAGGAGGGTGAGGAAATCTCAACCTGAACTAAGGGACCCATATTAGTATATATGTCCCTAGGGAAAAGTGCACATAGTTTAAAGTCATTGTACTCAGAACAATGAGAAGTATGATAACATAAACGGTGGATTTGAGAGCTAAAATAATTTCAACACCCTTGAAGTGAGAATTGAAATAATTTAAATAATAACTCAAGTTGTTTTAATCAAGAAATTATAGAGTAATAATGTATAGGATAGGAAAATCATTGACTATGTTCGAACTATGATCCCATCACCACGTTTTCGAACAAGCATAACAAGGATAAAAATCAACCAAATTCGAATGAAAGGTTCCACTACAATGCTGTTGAGGACACATGGGGTGAGTTGATCTTCTCCCTAGGAAAAAAACAATCCTTTAGTTGGTTATAGGTGGGATAGATATATTACACATATTTCATCACCAATCAATGGGATCCTTCTATATTTGATTTAATTGCTACCAATATCTATGGAAGATTTTTGGTGATTCAGATACTTTAGGTAAAAATTATAGAATATGGTAAGAAAATATCCAAAAGGTAATTGAAGATTATTGGATGGGTCTAGGATAGATGGTTCAAACATTGATACATATCCTTTAATAATAATAATCAAGTTACACATAGTTATAAGAAGAAAATATATCTTCCCAACACATAATCAAATATATAAATACTTGACATGAATTGGGAGACTATACAACATGAGGGGGTTTGATGGTGATGAAATTTGTGGCCAGGTCCAAGGAAAGTGACTCAAACATCAGTAAGTATCCTATAATAATAGGAATCAATACATATGTAGTTATGAGTGAAATAAAACCTACACATATTTGATTCTTATATAGGTGAAAATGAAATGGTTCTACACTAGAATTAGGATATGGATGGGAAACATGATGTGAATGAAGAGAGGTATCAATACCAAGGAGAAAAAAATGGTTCCATCCCAATATAGAGTTTTTGGAAGACTTAAAGTGAATAAGGAGAAGAACCGAAACACTAGGGTGTATTGGGAAAGTGAGGTGAAATAAAATTTTATTACTGGGATAATTATGGGAGATCCAAACATCACTATATATCTTTCAAGATCAAGAATCAAGTCATACACAGTTCTTAAATATGGGGGAATTTTATTCCAAGTATAGTTTTATGGGTAGAGTAAACCATATGCTAGGGCTATTATATAGATCATACTCTCATGTAAGGAAACCAAGTCATACAAGATGAACCACCCTAGGCAGTTTAAGGGTTATGTGAGGTAGACTTGGTACTGTTTAATTTTACATCTTGCAACAAGGATGCTATATTTTGGGGTTTAAAGTCATGTATTGAGGACTTAGATTCCATGTAGTATAGGGTTGTATGATGAAGACCCATTCAAATTAGTTTAATATCATTTATAATATACCTATGGAACCCAATGTGAAGTTATGCAAATTATTTATTAATAAACATTGAATTTTTTGCAGGAATGATATACTCTCCATCCATTGTGGTTATTGAATAAGCACCATTAGAGTGGACCTTGTATAAGATATAATACCCTCTCTATTTCTGTTTCCACTTTGGGGGTTTCTTTAAAACTATCATTGGAATCTTTAAGGATAAAACCAATTCTAATTGAACAAATGAGTGGAGGAAAACCATGCTATTAAATGCTCTATGACATGGTTCTAATGGAATTTGAGGTTATGAAGTGTGCATAACCTTTTCTTATCAAGTTTTATTTTATATTGTTCATCTCATATAATTTATTAGAAATAGAAATGTGAAGTAAAGACAACTAAACTTTGATTAATAAGAAATATTTTGTCCTATATACTAGAAAGTATGAGTTATCTTGTGTAATAGTATAAATTATGGTGTGATAGTCCCACCAAGAATAGAGGAACTTGTTTGGATAAGACTTCTTGTCCTTGTTCACTATCTTATCAAGAATATTATATAGAGTTTTATTGATGTCTTTTATTTATTGGTTCAACACCATATGATAACATGATGAATGATTGGATTAAATATTGTACTCATGGTATAATTTCTTCAATTTAAAGGAACACTAGTTGGTGAAATTTTCTATCAATATCATATGAGGGAATATAAATCTAGTAATGATATTAAACTTGAAAAAGATAATTACATCCTTTTTCCTAACCTCATTTAATGGTATAACTTCAACCCATTTTGAGAAAAATTCAGTAGAAGTAAGGATGAACTTGAACCACCTAACTATGGTTGGAGGGTATGGGCCCATAACATCTATTCCCCATATGAAAAGTGGCCAGTATTATTTGGTAGTATTCTACAACTCTGGGGGTTGGTGAATAAAGTTTATATGTATGATATATGTATGATACTTCTTGGTGAAATCTATGAAATCAAGCATTATAGATGGAAGAAAATATCCAATCCTCATGATTTGGTGAAAGCAATTATCCCTTAACTAAAGAGAACCACAATTTATATCATAGACTTTATGTATAATGGTGATGGTCTCTCCTCCTTCAATGAACCCAATTAATACCCCATAAAACCCTCTCTTGTAGAGGAATTTATGGAAATTAAAATTGTAATAAAGGATGAAATTTTATACCCAATAATAGAATTATTCATTCTTTGATCGATCCTATGAGGGGGTTCTATTTTATAGATACTAAATTATGGGGAAATTCTTACTAGATTTGGTGTCATTCAGTGAGGGTGAGGACTCAATTTGACCTGTGGTGGCATGAAATTCATTGATCTCCTTTATATCTTTACTAATAAATTGAGATACCACCCTGTGGTGTGCAATATAATTCACCATTTTATCCAGATATAGGTTTTATAGGGTAGAAATTTTGTTTTCCAATGAAACACATTGAGCATTCTAAAATAATGGAATGTGGGATAATATTGTATCTGAAGGAAATCATGAAATTTACTCCCATACATAGTTAAGGATGGGTATCTTTTCTCTCTATTAATGGTATAATATTTATTAATTTTCTTGATTACTAACTTTGAATTACCTTTGATATTTAACTGAGAAATCAGTATTTAAAGATCCATTTCTAAACCTATGATGAGGGCATAGTATTTTTCCTCATTATTGGTACATCCTTCTAAGAGGAGGAAATAATAAGACAAGTAAATTTTTTTGGGGGAGATGAACAAAATTCCCAATCCAACTCATTGAGTCTTGGGTCTTATATCCTTATTCTAATTAGACCCAAGAATCACCATCAAAGTATATTTACCATGTTTTGGAATTCACATTAATATATATTCTTTTGATGAGAAGTTCCATATCTAGTGGTAATTCTTCTAGGGTAGGATGTGCTGTAAGAAAATCCACAAACACTTGTCCCTTGATTTCCTTTTTGGGTATGAAGTGGATGTTGAAATGTTGTATGATGAAAAACCATCCTACAATCATATGATCAATATATGATGAACAAGGATGTATTTAAGTGGATCCACATGAGAAATTAGGTTAGAATTGTTATGCTATAAATAATATTAAATAGTTTTCACTATAAAGAATAATCTAAGGGAATTCTTATAAATATTAGTGTATGAAACCTCATCTTTCAAAATTATTCTATTGAGATAATAAAGACTATCCCCCTTTCCTAAATCATTCTTCTAGGAAAGGAGGGAACCGAGTGAACACTCTATGGTTTCTATATAGAGGATGAGGGGTTTTACTTATACAAGTATAATAAACATTAGTGGTTGTAGAATATTCTTATTTTGGTCATTAAAATCCTTTTGAAATCCTTTATACCACTAATAATTGACCCCTTTATTCATCAATTTCATAAATGGGAAAAAAATTTCATAAATGATTTCTATGAATATATTGATATAAGAAATACTCTATTTAATTCCTCTCAACTATATATGGTTTTGGGGATGGAGAATATCAAGTATCACATTGGTTTTCTTAGGGGAGACTTCAACACCATGATGTCAAACAATAAAGTAAAGTAATTTCCCTAATTTCACCTTGAAGGTTTATTTCAATGGGTTCATATTCAAAATATATTGAAATTATTTATTGAACAATGCTTTAATATTAGTGAGGTTATCATGGTAATTGTGAGATTTAACCACCTGATCACCGATATAGCATTCCACTCTCATCCTTAGAAAGGAATGAAAGATATGGTGCATGAAACATTGGTAAGTAGTGTCAAAATTCTTCAAGAAAGATTTCATTAAATGATAGTAGTATAACTCTTGGGATGCCCTAAAGAAATTGTATTTTTCATCCTTAAGGTTATTTATATTTGATTATAACCAAAGTATAAATCCATGAATAAAATTTACTAGAAACTTGTTGTCATATTAATCAACATGTCTATAATTGGAACTAGGAAACCATCCTTTAGACAATGGGAATTGAAATCCCTGACACCAATGTAGAATTTAATTTAATCATTTTAGTTATTTATAGGGACAAAATTATCAATCTATTTTTTTATTGAACCACTCAGATGAAATTTTATTTGATCATCTTATCAACTTTTTCTTCCACTTTAGTGGTTGAGTTGGAAAAATTCTCCTTGTTACTTATTTATAACTAAGATGGTTGTCTAGTAAACTAAAATGATGAGTGTGTAATTAGATATATAACTTAATAATATCTATGTAGGTCCATGAAAACATATCCCAATGTCACTTAAAGAAATAGATGTATGATTTTTATTCTTTAGGAGTTATGAAAGAACTAATAAATATTGTATGTGGGTACTCTTAAGTACCTAGATACACCTATTTGATTTCATCTATAGTGGTTGAGACACCTTCCTCAAACATAATAGGAAAATATTTTATTTCTTAAAATTATTTATTACTAGGAGATGAATATGGACTTATCACTTTATATCTAAGATATGGTGCATGAGTTTCATCATTTCTATTGATGTCACACCTATTTGAGGAGTGTGAGGGTATTTTTGGTGTAATTGAAACCACATGAAGGGAGAAAAAGATGCCTAAACCCTATGTTATCCTTCAAGGGTTAATTTATTACTTGTCAAAGAGACTTATTTTCATTGAACACATGTCATTTAAGCCCAAATTCAACTAGATATGCTCAAGGGAAAGATTTATTTTCATAAAATACATGGGGGGGGGGGGTCTCTCTTACTTAATCTATGATATTTATTCAATAGAAACATACACTTGAATATTATATGATATGAAGGTAATTTTAGGGATTATTTTATTATCCAACATGACCCAATGACTCCCTAAATCAAGATATATTTCCTTGATATGGTTGATAGGTAGTATAAAATCTTTACCAAGTTTTTGTTATGGATTTATGGGTGTCATGATCCATCCTAATGGGGCACGTGATGTGACTCCCCAATTCCGCCTCTAATAGTCTAGGGGCTGGCGAGTAGTGCCTAATGGGAATATCACTAACATGGGAGGCCTTAGCCTAAGTACTTGTACACATGCACACATCTCCAAGCCCATATAATGATGAAATATAAAAACAACTGAACAACCATGCATGCATACATATAAAGCCCACAACCAGAGTACGATAGGAAGTAAAGGAATGTAAATAGGGAAAAATAAAATCCCACCACAAAGAGTCTGAAAACAAGTCCAACCTGAAAGTAAACTGGGTACTATTGTCAATATACCATAGGAATACACCTTGGTCTGTCCGGTATCACTAAGCACTATTTGGTCCAAGTTTTTCTAGTACTCTGTCAAAAGATCGATCGTCTACACAAGACACGACATGTGTGGGAAAAGTCTATGCATGAGTGAGTATAAAAATAATCAGCAAGACACCCTAGAACCACAAAGAATCACTGGTGGAAATCTAATCTTTACCAACACTTTTTTCCCAACAGTTTTAGTGAACCGTTGGTATAACTAATATAAATAGGGTTTTCCCAGCATTTTTTCTAAACCTTTGGGAAAGGTATACAAATTCTCAACCTATCCTTATGGTTTTGTTAAACCATTTGGAAAGATATATAATTTCCAAACCTATTCCTATGGTTTGGATTAACCATTGGAATATCAATCCTTTACCCACAATTTTTAATAACTATTGGGAAAAAAACCCCAATTATATATAGATATCCTTCAACATAACCCTCCTTCCCGACCGATTCCTGAGCACATATCTCCTCCTCCTATGAAAAAGATATCCTCAAACCCTACTCCCTGACCGATTCATGAGCAGATCTCTCCTCCTCCTCCGATAGAGTTCTCCTCGAACCCTACTTCCTAACCAATTTGTGAGTCACTCCCTCCCAAACATATATCTCCAGGTTGTCAACCCTAATTCCTAAGCGCACTTCCTACAGAACTCATCTCTAACATTTTTCCTTAAACGAAACCTATCCAGGATATGAACCCTACTTCCCAACCAGTGATTTATCTTTGATTCAAGTAATTTTTTTTCTTTTACTTCAAATCGGTACGTTGTAACTAATTTATCTCTTCTGCCTCCTTTTATTTCATCTTATTTCATTGTGTTTGGTGATGTCGATGTGATGGGTTAGTACATATGTATGTGACATAAAACTAATAAGGTTGAGATGGATATTAGGATGGTCATTAGGAATGGGGCTAAATCCCAAATGATTAATTACCAGGTTAAGAGTCAGTGTGTTGTGAAACAAGATGTGTTACATGTTCTTTGTTTCTTGCATGTGTCAAATTGATGCTTCCAGACATTTAATGCTTTTATCTAAATCTCCATGCACTATTTTTACATTTTTTTTCAAATTGTACTTTCTATTGAATCCAGTTTCATTTTTTAACACCCAATAGTTTTTATATTGGGTTTTTCATTTTCCACTATATTTTACTTTGATTTTTCATAGTTGTAACACCCAAACCAATAAAACTATAGTGGGTAGAAAATTTGAGTATGCCTTTTTGACTTATACTAAATTTTCTTTCTAACAATGTCTTATTACTCAACCATGAGACCATAACTCATCCAATCTCGGCACACTTATCTTTAATTTCGATTCCATCACTTAGTCAGATGCACCATCATTTCTCAGGCATGTGAACCTCTCACAATATTTCCTAAGATATACAATATTACCATATCTTGGAAATGTGCATGGTGGATTTGGGAAAAATATATTTGGGTGTCCCAGATCCCTATACTAAATACACTATAATGATCCTCTTCCATTAGAATCCCAAAATGACACCTCAAACAATTTCTCATGGAGGTGCTAATACTTCATCTTCGAATTTCTAAATGACGTATTCCCCCCATCAGAATGAGGAAACTCCTCTTCCATGTTCATGTAAAATATATATTTTCCAATGAAATCATACTAACCACAAATATATAGGTGGGAAAACTCAGAAGATTGGTCCATGATCACATCATTAGTCATAGCTTCATCACAATTCTATATGTATTGAATTCTAAATTGAATACACTGTACATAATTCATAATTCTGTATGTATTCATCATTCTGTATAACACATACATAATTATGTATTCAATTCTGAATGTATTTTATTCATAATTCATAATTCAATTCTGTGTGTATTCAATTCAGAATTCAATTAAGAATTTTGTATTGCATAAGGTAATTACCTTCTGAATTCTGAATTGAATTATGAATTGAATTCTGTATGTATTTAATTACCTTCTGAATTATGTGTTATACTTTCAGGTATTGAATTATAAATTCAATTCTGAATTTTTTATGTATTTACTTGCATTTATGAATTCTGTGTTATACTTGAATGTATGTATTCACTTCTGAATTCTGAATTCAATTCTGAATTTTGTATGTATTTACTTGTAGGTATGAATTATGTGTTATACTTGTGTGTATGTATTCAATTCTAAATTCTTAATTCAATCATGAATTTTCTATGTATTTACTTGTAGGTATGAATTATGTGTTATACTTGTATGTATGTAATCAATTATGTATTTACTTGAAGGTATGAATTATGTGTTATAATTGTAGGTATGTGTTCAATTCTGAATTCTATATGTATTTACTTGTAGGTATGAATTATGTGTTATACTTGAAGATATGTATTAAATTATGAATTCTATATGTATTTACTTGTAGGTATGAATTATGTGTTATACTTGTAGGTATGTATTCAATTATGAATGTATTTTATTCATAATTCATAATTCAATTTTGTATGTATTCAATTCAGAATTCAATTTAGAATTCTGTATTGCACAAGGTAATTGCCTTATGAATTCTGAATTAATTCTGAATTAAATTCTATATGTATTTAATTACCTTTTTAATTATGTGTTATACTTTCAGGTATTGAATTCTGAATTCAATTATGAATTTTTTATGTATTTACTTTTAGGTATGAATTATGTGTTATACTTGCAGGTATGTATTCAATTCTGAATTCTGAATTTTGTATGTATTTGCTTGCAGGTATGAATTATGTGTTATACTTATAGGTATGTATTCAATTATGTATTTACTTGTAAGTATGAATTATGTGTTATACTTGAAGGTTTGTATTCAATTCTAAATTCTGTATGTATTTACTTGCAGGTATGAATTATGTGTTATATTTGCAGGTATGCATTCAATTCTAAATTCCGAATTCAATTATGAATTTTGTATATATTTACTTGCAGGTATGAATTATGTTTTTATCTATAAAATAAATAACCCCAAAGGTCTAAATTATACAATAATGTGATTTTTTTCAAATCCATATTTCCATATACTATAAATCTATAATTAGATATTATTTATCAATAATTATTCAGCAATAATATCGATTAGCAATCATCATTTCCATTGGTTAATCCAATATAGTGAAAGGTTACCAAGCATGACCATTACATATCTAACTGCTATTAAACTTTTGAATGTTATCTTAATCAATAAATTTAATAAATATGTGTACTAAATGAAAGGAATAATTTAGGACATACTCAACACCGATAATGGTGAATTAGAGTTAGGAACTTCTTCAATAAGTATAACTTTTATCCCTTTACCCGAGCCTATATATCTAAAAACACTGATGGTGTCATTGTTTAACACCTGTCAGGATTATAGTGCTCCCCACCATAAGATTCATCTTAATATCGTTTGGGGTGTTTTCCTGGCCTCGATGCACATCTAATTTTTTACATATATGAATTCTCCTATAAGATTTGTGTTGCATCCTGAGATGTTAAAACATACTCAAATTCTATTGTTCTCAAGGTGACTGAAGTTTTATTATTAGAGTTCCAAGAAATGCATATACCATTGATAAGTAATACACCTACATAATTTGACTCTCAATCAGTAGTTTCAACTACCCAGTACCACTTTTAAAAACAAAAAATATACAAAATATATCTTTATCATACCATAATCTCGAATCAAGAGTCTATTTTTTATAACATAAGATTGATTTCTATAATGTGAAGGAAAACTAAATAGGATTTATTTGGAATCCTGTATAAAGAGTAATAAAATTTTTGATTTCCAGTATAGACGTTGGTAAGTAGAATAAAATTTCAATAATACTTAAAAACTCTATATGATCACTAGTCCTCCCCACTTCATGCCATGACCACTTGGTTCCATGTTCTATAATAGTGGATTCCTATCCTGATTTTTCCATTCTAGGGATTCATTAATTGCATATGAAATTATATAACATGATTGATAAAAATAATAATAAAATCTTTTCTACTAAAATATGATTAATTAACTTTCTAAAGAGAGTTTATGAAACCATTTATGTATGGTTTTCTATTTTGTATTTGTCCTTTCCCTTTAGAGTTTTATATTTTTATGATCCTGATGATCTGATGAGTGTTTTGACCCTTGTAGAGAAAATGATTCTACATTATATTTTTTTTCTATGTGAGAACAGTAAACAACACACACCTCATATAGTGTAGTTGGATCTTTCTACAATAATGGGGAATTTGATGGATGATCAGCTCTACGATAGTATTCCATGAGTCTTGTGATCAATATGGAGACTGACTAATCACAATTTCTGCCAGCGGGGCAATGACCGGAATGTTGCCCCGCCTCCTCCTGCTCCCTTCACTCCTGACCAGAAGATTCTACCCTGCGGATGTCGCTGGACTGGGCCAACATGCTGCGGTCACGCCGCGGTCACACCGCGGTCATGCCGCAGCCACGCCGCGGTCACGTCGCGGTCACACCGCGGTTTGGCCCTGCTCCAGGATGACACCTCGCGGTGGTTCACAGTCCTGTAAAAATCTGATTTATAATACCTAGATAGAGTTTTAGATACATTACCCACCCATAGTTTATGGGGAGGGAGGCCCTCAAGTAGAAAATCTATCGATTGAGTCTCTCATGAAAATATTTAGTCACATGTAGGCAACATTGGAGATGAGGGAGAAGCTTGCTACTTGTATTCTACAAGGACCATCTAAGTGCTCGAGGGACATCATAGTAATTTCTGGACAATAAAAAGACTTGAGAATACTTTTATAATGATATTTGTATTTGGAAAAGTTTCTAAAATGTTTTTGTTTTAAAATGATAACCTATTTTTGGGAATTTTTTCAATTCCGTTAGAAAAAGAGATAGTGTTAATTATTTTCAAGGTTTTAAAGTGATATTAATAAAGCATAATTATAATATTTTAAAGGATTGAAGCCGAATGTACTTTTAAAATAGATGATTTTGAACTATTTGAATGTTAGAAATGTTTTACCAAAATCTATAATTGCGTTTAAATGGTTTCATAAACAATTAACGTTTCTCTTTATTAGATGAGTTTTTCAAAACCTCATGGGTAAAAATGATGTTTTAATGAATAAAAGTTATTTTTGAAATAAGTTTTGATAAAACCATGTTGGGTTAACTAAGAAAATTTGGATCACTTATTCATCCCGCAACAACCCCCTGCCACCTACAAAACAACCCCATACCACCTGTTCCAACCCCACCAACCCCCTGCCAGCCCCTTTCCATCTGCATTCCAACATGAACCATCCCCTTTATTCATTACTTATTGAAATTTTACATACTAATCTATTATTCTAATAATCAATGAATATATTCCTAAATCTCTAGCATCGCCAGTGTCTTCCAATTAGTCTTGATTTTTTTCTTGTAGGTGTAGTATGTCTAATCATAAATGCTTGTTGTTCTTAGGTTGGAACCCCAAACTTTTAGGGTCTATTTGAGGGGAATATTTTCTTATAAATTCTCAAATCATTTCTTGAAATATCATTAAGTGTCCTAGATTTTTTAATGTTTCACATTTGTACAGAATTTTACTTTTGTCCTGCATTTCCTGATAATCCAGATTCAGGGTTTGCTGAGTTTACCTAGTTGCAGGGTACCTTTTTCCTTAAGTATGAGGTGGATCCTTCTAAGAAAATTAACAAAATCACTTTATCACTATCATGAGTCTCTTTTGATGGAAATATCATTTATAAATCTTGAGTGGTGGAAGTAATCTTCTCAATTATTTAGGAAGTTCTATCTTTTTTTTGATTCCATGTCTTTCAGTTTTACTTCAAAATCTAGAAGCTTCATGTTGAGGGTGATCTTTTTATATTATAATGATCTCAACCTGACTACCCCATTTCTCTTTATATTTTTAACTTATTCATTATGGATCTTGTTTCTCAATTATAGTGAACTATCAAGTTCTTTAACTCTTTTAGCTTTCACTTCCAGTTGTGCAACCTTAACACTCGCAGAAAATTTGTATAGATTTTCCAATTATTGGAATACCTCAGTATTAGTAGTATCCTTAAACACTTCCTTATCAACAACTATTCTTTGAAAATTTTCATCAGTCAAAGACACGTGATTATTGAAAAGTGAGACTATTTATCCCTTGAATTTCACTAATTTTGAGAGGGTGTTACATTTTATAACCTATTTAGATAATAAAATCTACATGGAATAAAATTATTCCTCTAATTGTGCTTTTTCATAAACTATTTCCTTAATAATACTAAGTATATATCAAATAACTTCATTAGGAAATTTATTCAAATAAACTCCAACATGAGAGTAGAATTATTCAAATATCTTGATCTCTTTATACTCTAAATGGATACATGAATCATCAAAAGTATCTCTGTAAATATATTCAATGGATTAACACTCTATTAAACTCATATAAGTGGTTTATACCTTTCATTATTCATAAATTTTATCCTCTTATTTGCCTCTTTCTTCTACCTATTTTTCACTGCCTTAGATGAAGTTTCTATTTCTACTTCGGGGGGGGGGGGGGGTAGTGAAGTAGGGGATGGGGAGGGATGTAGTGGAGTGGGGGGGGGGGGGTGGAGTAGGGGATGGTGGGGGGGGGGTGGGATGTAGTGGAGTTGGGGAGGGGGTAGTGGAGTGGGGGGGGGGGGTGCAGTGGAGTGGGGGGGGGGGGGAGTGGAGTCGAGGATGGGGGATGCAGTGGAGTGGGGGGAGGGGCAGTAGAGTGGTTTGGGGGGGGCTGCTGTAGGGGGGGATGAAACAGGGGGAGGGAGGGCTGTAGCAGGGGGGTGCAACAGGGGGGCTGCTGTAGGGGGTGAAGCAGGGGGAGGGGTGGCTGCAGTAGGGGGAGGGGGGCTGCATCAGGGGGAGGGGGGGTGCAGCAGGGGAGGGGGAGTGCAGTAGGGGGGGCTGCTGCGGGGGGGGGGGGGGGGAGTGCAGCAGGGGGGGCTGTAGGGGGGATACATCAGGGGGGAAGTGGAGTAGGGGATGGGGGGGGGGGGTGTGGAGTGGGGTGGGGGGGGGGGGGGTGGGGGGCAGGAGTGGGGGATGGGGGTGGGGTGGGGGGGGGCTAGAGTGGGACCATCTTCCTCTGAGCTACTCCCACTCCAACATGTTCTGATTTCCCTTTTCTCTAACATTTCTATGTTGTGGAACTCTCCCCTTCCTTCCACACTATATTCATTTCCAGAAGATTCCTCATTTCAATGAATTTTTTCATTATATATCAGGTCTTTAATGTTTGCAAAGACTTGGTTAGTTTTTCTACTTTAATTACTCACTACGGTTGCCATCACATCCCAAGGTTTTAAAAGGTTCAGGCTCAAATGCCTAATCCTTTTCATGATTGGTTAGTCACCCTAGTTGCGGATTCTCCACTATAAACCCAAGTGGTTACACTAAGGACCTCTGAATCCTATATGAATAGAGACCCACTATGCTCCTACTCTAGAGTCCCACCAATGAATGCATCTTCCCACTAACCAATACAAAGGTATGAATAAAATAAAATATCTCCCTAATATCCAAGTTTCTTATGCACCACTTGATGTAGATATCCCTGCATGAACACACTGGATAACCTAGTCTACTCATGAACATAATATTCAATATCTTTAGTAGTTGATAGTCATGATTAGATCTACTTGTCTCAAATAGTCACATCATTTCTTAAACTATGTGGGTCTCTTAACACCTTTAACACTCATGAATTGAGATATCCTCTTTCTTGAATGAATCTTGACTTCAATATATTCTTGCATTGTTGTGCATTTTTGTCGACTTGGAATTTTTCATTTTTTTAGATTTTGAGTTATTTCCATTTTCTTTATGGTTTGGTTATGATGGATCATGGTATACTGTGTGTGTTTTCATTGTCTGGGGTTAATTTGAAATGGGAAATTTAAAATGGGAAAGTTTAAAAATACATTGATTCTTATAGAAAACTTTTGAATAATTTTATAATGATATTTGTATTTGGAAAAGTGTTTAAAATGTTTTGGATTTAAAATGATAACCTATTTTTGGAAATTTTTTCAATCCTGTTAGAAAAAGGGATAATGTTAATTATTATCAAGGTTTTAAAGTGATATTAATAAATCATAATTAGAATATTTTAAATTATTTAATCCGAATATACTTTTAAAATAGATGCTTTTGAATTTGTTGGATTGGTGTAGCTCGATCTGGTTGGGTCGAATGCTTGTGGCGTACAACTTTCGCGGGTCGAGCTGACCACTATAGCAACTCTGAACACTATAGAAACTCTGACCACTGTAGCAGACCTGACCACTATACCAGAGGTATTTCATGTTTCTTCTATTCCTAAGTGTGGTGGAGGAATCTCCAATAAGGGAAAAAGGAAGTGCTATGTCATACCCTATAGGTGGTGGTTTAAAAACTATATATTTTCTTCTCACCGGTTTCGTCTAGGATAAACTACTTGGTTTTATATCAGTGCCAAAAAGTTGGACATACGAAACTTTGTTGTTAGGATCACCAGAGGTATTTTTTGTTAGACTACCAGATGGAGTCTAAACAGTGTGAATATATTGGGTTACATGAATCAATTTAGACTACCAGATGGAGTCTTTGAGATACTGAATCAATTGAGGTGATTTATATTAGTTTTGTTATATTGGTTAATATCTTAACTATCCAGAATGAAATTTTGGCTGTACTGGGAAAACAGGAAGGCTGTTGTGTTCTGGCAAGAAGCCTGGGGCTGTCCAGGGGGGTGTAGGGGGGTCTATAGGGAAGGGGGAGGGTGAAGGTGTGGTTTCTAGGAGGGGGTGTTCATGGGGGGGGGGAGTTCAGGGTGGGTGTTTAGGGGGGTCTATAGTGCAGGGGGTTTCTGGGGGGGGGGGTCTGTAGGGCGGGAAGGGGGGGGGGGGGTCTGCAGGGCGGTGGGGGGGGGGGGGTCTGGGGGGTCTGCAGGGCAGGGGGGGGGGTCAGGGGGGTGTCTAAGGGGGTCTGCAGGGTAGGGGGTTCAGGGGGGGTGTCTAGGGGGTCTGTAGGGTAGGGGGGTTTCAGGGTGGTGTCTAGGGGGGTCTAAAGGGCAGGGGTGGGGGTTCCAGGGGGGTGTCTGCAGAGCGGGGGGGGGGGGGGGGTCCAGTGGGTGTCTAGGGGGGTCTGTAGGGCAGGGGGTGGGGTTCTATGGGTGGTTTCTAGGGGGGTCTATAGGGAAGGGGGTGGGGTTATAAGAAGGTGTCTAGGGGGGTTTGTAGGGTGGGGGGGGGGGGGGTCCAAGGGGGTATCTAGGGGGGCTGCAGGGCAGGGGGTGGGGTTCCGGGGGGTGTCTAGGGGGGGAGGGGTGTCTAGTTAGGGTGCAAGGGGGCTGTCGAGGGTGGTGCAAGGGGGCTGTCCTGGGGGTGCATGAGGGGTGTTCAAGGGGGTGTAAGAGGGTTGTCCAGGGTGGTGCATTGAGTGTTTTTTTGTATTCATCATTGTATATTTTCTGCATGAGTGTTTTTTTTATTGTATTCATCATTATTCTACAGGTTTGTACAATAATTAAAGAGTGGAGGCAGTGACATGCTACTTATTGGAAGTTCAGTACTGGAATTGGAAAGCGGAGGCCGCTGTATGCTACTTTCTATAGAGGGGGAGGCTGCTGTATGATGCTTGCTATAGAGGGGGAGGCTACTATATGCTAGTTCTGGCTAGAAGAGGTGTGTACAGTTTTTTTTTGCGGAGAAGATGAAATGCCAACGGTTCTATGAACCGTTGGTATATAGATTGAGTAGTATATACCAACGGTTTGAAAACCGTTGGTATACCTATATCCCAATGGTTTTAATGAAACCGTTGGGAGCAGTGTGCTATAGGTGTTATACCAACAGTTTAAAAATCATTGGTGTATACCTTGGTGACCAACAGTTCTTAACCATTGGGATATGAATTTACCCACGGTTAACACTAAACCATTGGTATTTTAAAAATCCAACCAACCTATCCCAACGGTTCAAGCTGAACCGTTGGTATATGGCTATCCCCATGCCTCATAGCCCAATAGTTCAGTGAACCATTGGGATAGAATTTCCCAACGGTTTTGGGGCTTTCACCAACAATTTTTAACCGTTGGTAAAAGCTTATTTTACAGTACCGAATACAAAAAAATAATACAGTCATATTTGCATAGGTATATGTCTACATCACATATAACAAAAATATATAGATATACTAAAGAAAGAAACATAGTCTAAAGGTAAGTCACAACTATAATACCAGCCTAGGATTCCAGCTCGAAGGTTCCACAAAGCACTTGACTAGGAGAACACACTCCACAAGTCTAGTAGAACTGATAAAATCCATTCGATAGGTAGTGATTTTCAGTTCTTTCCATTGGAATTACACACTGAAGGTCTGAAGAGATACGATACACAAAAAAGGATCACTCTTAAGGACATGGGGTTTACAAAAAAATCAATCTGTATTAACCTACTAAGTAGAGGATCAGAGCCCATATAGTGTTGGTCATGATGATACTAATAAATCCACTCAGGACAAAAAGGATTCCAATAACTCTATCTAAGAAGTCCTACTGAAGGGATTTCTTCCCTATATATAGGATTCAATTCCATACCAACCCTCAGGGAATGGATAGGGGGAACACACCCTAACAAAATTTGTCCCTGATACAGAGGACAAGGGATTCAAGCCAAATTTTAAGGAGTAAATGACATGTAGTAGGGTTACACACCGTGTCCCTTAGACTCCGTATCCAACCCATGTAAATAGACCATGTCCATTTGGAAGTACATGGCATGTTATTTCCCATGTACTTATCCCCATGTACCAGTAAAAGGCTTAGCATGTGTATATGTTGTTTAGGCCATGTCTATGTGGGAGTACACGATAATCCCATGTCTGTGTACTCCAACCAGTGTCTGTGTAATCTCTGAGGGACACACCAAGATCATCAAGGGGAACACATGTTGTGTGAAAATATCACATTATATGTGATACTTATCTCTTCCCTGAAACCCTAGCCACTGCTAAGAGGGGACCACATGGCATGTGGATTCGTGTTACACACGATGTAGTGTGAAATTTTCTAGATTCTCAGATTTGGATCCCGCATCCTTGACCGTTCCTTTAGACTTTGATCCCTTAGGTTCCTCACTAAAAAATTACAAACCAAGTCCCGATGAGTCTCACTATAATCAATTAATAGGTTCTGATCCTTCGATTCATTTGGAAAATGCATTTGAATAGTGTTCTTTGTTTCGCATTGAAGAACAAAAAAATTGAGTACCTATGTCATACAATCTGTTGCCACCTCCATCATCACAACACCTTCATGTCATGTTGATCTAGGATCTATGATTTTTAAACATTTCACCAAGAATCATGTGCACAATGTTTTAATTTTCTGGAATACGTAGAATCGCAATCCAAATGCAGAATGCCCTCAATTAATGGAGAATCAGGGGAGAAAAGCACAAGAACAATAATAAGGAATAGACCTTAGTCAATTTTCATGTCGAACTCAATTAGTTTCCATTAGAATTAAAATGGAGAGATGTAAATTTAATCATAGATAAATTCCCCCAAAATAAATCCCTGCAAATAAATCCATCCCATAAAATGACTGATCAGGGAATGAATATATTGGTTGGTTGATTCATTTTTGTCATAGAAATTAAAAATAAGGAAAGAATCCAAACACAAAAAATGTTCTACCTCAATTTGGATCAATCCCTAATGAAGAATGAATCATCATCATTGTATTTGGAATGATCCTTCGATTCCATTACACGTCAATTGGCAATCCATGATCTGTTAAAAGTTCTTCTGAGAGAGATACTCGCTCTCTCCAAAGGTTCTACAAAAAATCTAGGGTTATGAGACTAACCCTAGAATTCTATAATAATATTCTAATTAAATAAAAGTTAGTATATATGTCAATGAAAATAAAAATAAAATAAAACAATTAATTATTTTACATATTTTTCATAAATGATGAATTTTCTACAAACTCCCCACACCAACCATAGTTATGTCGCACCTAGGGTAAAACCCACATTTCAAAATTAATGTTTCCCTCAAATTTTTGATATGAGACTCCCATTTAGAAGTTATTACACTTTTTTAGGTAAACCACGTGTGTGTGCTATTTAATATATTTAATATATTTCAAACATTTATTCTGGGAACACAGGGCATTGGAATTGCATTCCATTTTATCTCATGGTCTTGAAAATAATCCATAAAATATTCAAAAATAATACATGAAAAATATGAGTCATTACATTCTCTCACCTTGGGGATTTACATCCTGAAAATCCAAAAACAAGGCTACATAAAGAGATGTGGGCACTGAGCACAAATCTAAGCCCCCCAATCCTATGTGCTCTCTTGAAGATTCCCATGCTACCACCAAACATGCACTAAAGGAATCAGTCACCTACAAAGGATCCTCTCTTATTGATCCTCAATATCTACTGGGTACTTAGCAAAGGCATCTCTATCCTTGATGTCTAGCTCACCCCAGTCGATAATGTGCATTGGTTCATGCATGTACCTCCTCAGCTGTGACACGTAAAAGAAATCGTGTACCTGATCTAACTATGGTGGTAGAGCTAAGTGGTACCCCACCTTTCCAACTCTACATAGTATTTAGAAAGGGACAATATATCTTAGATATAGCTTGTCACCCCAACAAAACCTTTATAAACCACGTTGAGGTGAAACCCATAAAAACACATGGTCTCCCTTCTCAAACTCCAAATTCCTCCTTCATTTATCTGAACAAGAAATTTGACATCTCTATGTAGTCTTCATCCTCTCCTAAATGATTTTTATATTCTTGGTAGTTTCTCGCACCATCTATGGTCCCATAAGTGATGGCGCTCCTAGTTCAATCAAGAAAAATGGTGAGCTATAGGGTCACCCGTAAAAAGCCTCAAATGGTGCCATACTAATGGTGGATAGTAACTATTTTTGTATACAAACTCCACTAGTGGTAGGCTATCCTTAAAACTATGTCCAAAGTCCAACATGCAAGAGTGCAACATTTCCTCCAAAACTTGAATGGTCTTCTTAGTCTAGCCATCAGTTTGGCGGTAAAACATTGTGTTCAAGCATAACTGAGTTCTGAAAGCCCCCTGCAATCCCTTCCATAATTGATATGTGACATGATCATCATATCCAAAAATGATTGTTAATGGAATTCCATTGAGTCAGACTATCTCCTACACATAGTGGTGTCCCAAGCACTCTACTGAACTCTTATTTTGAATAGTTAAGAAGTGGTCTGACTTGGTGAGTCAGTATACGATCACCCAGATGGAGTCATGTCACCTATACATATGTGGTAATCCCATTACAAAGTCTATGGATATCCCATCCCACTTATATTATGGCACATCAAGGGGTTAAGATAAATCCATTGGACCTTGGTCCACAACCTTCACTTTTTGATAAGTAAGGAATTGAGAGATAATATCCACAACTCCCTTCTTCATCCCTAGACACGAAAAATGACATCAGAGGGCCTAGTACATATTTTCCACACTCAGATGTACTACCAATAGAGACATATGAATTTTTTTTCAGAACCTCACCACGTAGCATCACTGGTACCATTGTGCATCCTTTGAAAAGAAAAACATGCTCCCCAAATTTAGAAAATCTATCAAGAGCATGTCAAGTGGATATCTGAGTACATAGGGTCTCACAATCAGCATCCCCAAGCTATGCCTTTCTGACTCACTGTAAGAGAGGAGGGGTAATAACCATTTACTGGAGGTAAGATACCTTATCTCAATCCATAAAGGACAACTAAAATGAGGCTAAATTCTTCAACACCACATTCAGAAGCTGTGAATAAGATCTCCTACTGAGAGAATCTACTACCATGTTCCCATTCCCATAAGTATAGACAATCTCAAAGTCATAATCCTGGAGAAAATCTATCCATAAAATCATTCTCAAGTTAATATCCTTCTGAGATAATATGTAATTGAGACTATTGTGATTAGAATAGATGATAAACTACTCTCCCATCAGGTAGTGTCACCACATCTTTAGTGCAAAGAATATCACTGCTAACTCAAGATCACAAGTCATGTAATTATGATCAGGTGGTCTCAACTAATGTAAAATATAGGAAATAACTTTATTCCTCTACACTATAACACAACCAATCCTTGTTCCTGATGCATCATATAATAATATGTACTTAACACCCTCCTCTGGCAATCTCAAGATGGGAAAGATCGTCAATATCCACCTCAACTACTAAAAAACCTATTGGAACCTCTCCATCAACATGAAAGGCTACCCATTTTAGGTCAAAGATTTCATGAGAGATGATATTCTAGAGAAATAATGTATGAATCTCTGGTAATAGCCTTCTAACCAAAGTAACCTCCACACCTTCATCACACTCTTGGGTGTCTCACAAGCTAACACTGCCTCAACCTTGGTTGGGTCCACTACCACTCCATCTTCTGAAATAATATGTCCCAAGAAGTGGACTGACTATATCCAGAACTGGAACTTTTAGATATTCTCATAAATTTAGTGCTCTTAGAGTATGTCTAGAACCATCCTCATGTGTCTTGCATGCTCCTCCTCAGATACCAAGTACACAAGTATATCATCGATGAAGACTAACAAAAACCAGTCTAAGAAAGGCTGAAAGATACAGTTTATGAGTCCCATGAACATTACCATGGAATTTGTCACACCAAAGGGAATAAAAAATTACTCATAGTGACAATAGAGACATTTGAATTCCTTCTTCAGTATATCCATGTACCGTACTCAAAATGGGTGATAGCCTGACCTGAGGTCAACCTTCAAGAACCATAATGTCCCTTTAAACTGATCAAAGAGGTAATCGATCCTCGGTAGTGGATACTTGTTCTTCATTTTCACCTAGTTCAAGTGTTGATAGTATACACACAACCTCAAGATCCCATCCGCCTTCTTGGAAATTGAAACTAGGGCTGCCCAGGGTAAAATAATGGTTCTGACAAATCTATTCCTCTGTAAGTCCTCCAATCGCATCCTCAGCTCGTGAATCTCTGCTAGATCCATTAAATATTCTATCATATATATCTGTTCCATCTTAGGGTGTAGATCAATGCAAAATTCTATCTATCAGTGGGGAGGTAAAACTGGAACATACTTAGGAAAGACATCGTTGTACTCCTCTACCACTGCAGGGAATAAGAAACTCATAACATCCATTGTACCAAGGATCATGCTAGCCAACTAGTGAGTAATTGGTAGGACCCTCTTATGTATGAGTCCATCCTATGATGCCTAGGTTCTCTATTCACCCAAAAAGGAAAACCAAGTTCCATCACTACAAACACACCGCATCCTCTACCTAAAACAATCAATATGGGCATGAACTATAGATAACCATTCTATACCTAATATGAAATCATAAGGCCTCATCACTACTACAATGATATCCCAATAGAAACTCTCACCTCCAAGATTTAGGTCACACTGTTAGCACAAGTGTGTGATAGACGAGTCATCTCCAATAGGAGTCTCCAAGCACAAGGGTTGATCTAAGGCACTACTAGAAAATGAATCTTTAGAGACCCCTTACATGGGTGACCGCCATTGGCGATCGCTATTGGTATCCTATAGAAACTTCCAATGGAGGTCGCTAGGATTCTCAAAAAAAAATTCATCCGCACCCCTCCCCTCCCCCCACTCTTGCGCCCAAACATAAAACCCTATCCCTTGTATCCTCCCGTCCCCTCTCTCACTGCACCGCCATCGCTGCCCGTCCCCTCCCACATTACACTACCGATTCTGCACTGTCTCCACCTCCGGCTCCCCGCCAACACTTTCTCCCATCCCCTCCCTCACCGCACTGTCCGTCCCCTCCCTTGCTGCACCACCACCACCTCACCACCTCCTCCTACAGCCCCCTGCTGCCACTACTGCCTATCCCCTCCCTCCCCACACCGCCTCTGACTCCAGCTCCACTCCACTGCCCCTCCTATCCCTCACAACACCACCTCTAACTCCCCTCTCATCCGGATTTGTCGCGCTATTAGGTATGCCCTAATTTCCGTTTTAGGGTTTTGATTTTGGGAAATTTACAACACAAATTTGGCATGTATGAAGATTATATGAATATTGTGTGTGAATAAAAAGTGTGGAAATGGAAGTTCATCTGTATATGGGATTGTGTGCATAAAGAATTATGAAAAAATGTGTGTTGACAGTGTGTGTATGGGAATACTTCACACTTTACTTGAGGTTGGAAGTTACATACAATGTAGAGTCCATGTATATGATGACTTGATTAATATTAAGTTGTGTTGTTATTTGATTTATACCATTATTGAGTTTATCACATGTCTCTATGTGTGTGTGTATCCCATGATAATTTTTTTTAGGTTTGACCACATGTGTGTGCTTGCATAGCCCATGAGACCCATGTTTGATTTTGATCACATGTGTGTGTTTTGATACTTTATGTTATTATTAATATTATATTTTGTTCCTTTATATGATATTACATGTTTCAATGTGACGTACTTTGTGTATTTTATATTGTGTTGTTCTATACATGGTACCAATGTTACTGGTGTACTCATCATGGCTCAATATCCCTTAAGGGAGAGCCTGATAAGATGATGTATGTTCCATAAAGATTGGATTGAGATAGATTATGGGGTATATTTTATTTTTTTAGCCTCACATAGGGTCATGGTAGACTTATGTGATCTGAACCTTGAGGTGACAATGGGGGATTATGGTATTCAAGGACATGACTTGAGACATATTTTTGGGATATGAAGGCCCAAGGGATTGTAAAAATGTGTTGTCCTTATGGATTAACTGAGAGAGAGATGGGGCTTGATGTCCTTATATGGTTTGACTTGATACTCTTACCTTTTTTATGTTTTGGAATACATGATGTGACATTGTGGTTGACTAAGTTCATGAATTTTGTTATAACTACATTTCTATCACGAAGCCAAAGTTTTTTTAGTGCATGATCACTCCAAACATGGTCGTGTGTTTTATTTCATGCACATTTATTTATTATCACAACATAATCTCTTATACCATTGCACATGTGTTATGGAAAAATTGGTTGTTTCCTACTACTTTCATATTCCCACCATGCATGGGCATCTCGATGTATGTGAAGACTTCATATTTTGGGATACAAGAAAGGTAAAGGCCCTGATGATAGGGGATAGGATATATATAATTGTGTTTAGAGGTAGAATTGGGATGGAATTTAGAGCGATGTATCAATATTTTTTCACATTCTTGTTATTTCCTACACTTTTATTGACTTAACACTTTGGGGGTATTTGGGTTTTTACTATATGACTTGAGATACCTACCATGGATTATGATTTTTCATTGTTTATTAACTCTATTATGTTATTGTTTATCCTTTTATTTATTGATACCAAGGGTATAATTTCTACACCGATGACATTCATACCATTACTACTAGTAACAAACATCTTGCATAAAAGGATACCTACTTGAGTCCATGAGGAACACTATCTTGGACTCTGTGATTTATCATGGGACATCACATTCATTGTCCCACATATTCTCTATTGATAACATAATTCAAGATAGATTGGTATTTTTTTTGTTCTGGAATTGTATATATTTGATGTTATCCTTGATATAGATTAGTTAGTTTTCCATAAATTAGAGATTGATTGATATCTTTGATGGTTAATCTTTACTACCTCTGATGGCACAAAGGAAATGTGAATCCAAGAGGTAGAGAGACATTATTTTTACGAAGATACAGTTTCTCTAAGTTTGAGAAGACTATACATATTCTTGCATTAATTATTAATTGTTTGATCAAGATTGAAAAAGGAACATGGTTTGAAAAGGTATCATGCATACTTATTTAGGTTAATGCATAATAAAGAGTCTATGCACACATAAATGTAAATGTGCATTGAAAATTATAAGTGGACAATGTGTGCATAGAAGGTGTGTGTGTGAAGAAATTAATAAGTGGAAAATGTGTGCGAACTAGGTGTTTGTGTAAAGAAAATAAGAAGTGAAAAGTGTCTTATGCACACCCTATGAAAATTAAATATTTGTATTTTAAATACATAGAATACACATACATGTGAGGACATGCATACTTGAAAATATAATTTCCATCATACATGTATGAATGAAATACAATGTACATGTATGTAGAAATATAAAATTGGCACATTCATCACTAATTGATTTTGGGCACTTTCATCAAAAATTATATTTGTTGATTTATTGGTAGGCATTAACTTAGTCACTAAGGTTGATAGTTTAAGATTGGTATTTGATGAATTTATTCATGTACCACATACAGATGTAGGTTATTATGTTGTGTTTAATTTTTTTTGATTTAGCATTTGACTTTCTATAGTTATAGTTGCTTTATATATTTTCATTATAGTGTATCAAAATTTATGCATTATGGTATTAGTGGACCATATATTTCTTATTGTTCATATTGGTTTGCTATTTTTTAGTATACCCAATATATAATATATTTTGTTTCTTAACTGATCGACTCCCCCATCAATCTGATCAAATGAGTTAAGTAATGTCATTATATATGACCCATGATCTATCCAAATCCATATTATGAAGAACAATATATTGATGGGAACCAATGATCATGTTTATAGGAGGAGATGCCAACGAGCCTGTACCCAAGTGGTAAAGGCTCCTTCTTGGCATCCAAAAGACCCAGGATAAAATCTAGGCATGGACTAATTCCCAGGGTTACTATAGTAGCACTGTAGCAGGTCACTGTAGCAGTACTGTAGCAGCCATGGAACTATTGTAGTGGTAGCACTATAGCGGTGGAGGCACTGTTTCCGGAACTGTAGCGGCGCAGTACTATAGCAGGTACTGTATCAACCCAGGTACTATAGTAGTACTATTTTCCGAAGGGCTATTTGGGCCAAAAAAATGGGATATCAGGCCTTGTATTCAGACAACTTGGTCTTGGGCCTTTGGGCTATGTAATGGGTCCCCCTTTACCCAGTTTGAAAGTGGTTTTTGCTTTAAATAAAAAATGAGGCTTCGACCCCAACCTTTTAAAAAAATGTTTATAGGAGGAGAATATGATAAGTGTGAGTCACTTTATGGAAACACGTTTGAGAACCAAACCTGAAATTTATATCTCAATGCTGAAAATCTTGTTGTGTATTACCCAATCGGTTACCTTAGGATAAAAATTAACCAATGATTGTGAAAAATTAAATAGTTGTGAAGAAAAATTATTATACCGGATGTTTGAATAATGAGCTGCCATAACTATAATATTCTTTTCTTGAAAAATTTTTACTCTATGGAATTATAGACCAAATTCATTCTCAATATAGTTTCTAAATTATACATATTTTCATATAATCTTTCAGGAGTTATGAAATATTTCATTTCAATTTTTTTTTAAAATTTTTAATCAAAATATGATTAGGGACTCTTGAATAAAGAATGCTCATTATATTTACCATACTAACATGGTGGCGATGACATGGGCTTTCAATTCCATTTAATTATATATTCTCTTGTTTATTATTCAGAGATATAAATTGTTTATTTTATCAGTGGTCCACATGAAATTGTTCAGTATTTATTTTAAATATATTTGATATGAAAAATTCACTCAATATGAATTCTTGTGTAAATGTTTTTTATACAGATATTATTATGGATAAGAGTTGGATTGATCTTCCAAATCAAATGTCTACAGAATATTTCATGGGAATTATGCAGTTTATTGAGTTCAATAGAGAATTTAAATGTGACTATATTAGTTGTCCATGTAGAAAATGTGCAAATAGATATCAATTCACATGAGATACTGTGAGGGAGCACTTATTCTTGAAAGGATTTCTAAAAACTATAAGAGTTGGACTCATCATGGGGAAGAATATATTTGTTGTCAAAATATAGATGTAGTTCAGATGGATGTTGATGTGAGGATGAATGATACAATGCATGAAATGCTTACTAAAATGGTACGTGGGTTGGCTCCTGAAGGCATTAACATCCAGAATGTTGAGACCAGTGATATAAATCTTCACTCTGGTGAAGATCGTGATTCGAGGGTGTTTTATGAAGTACTAGATGATTCAAAAATGGAAGTATATCATAGATGTAATGATTACAATAAATTGTTATTTATCATGGAGTGGTTTCATTTGAAGATTTTGAATCAGTGGTAAGACACATCATTCAACATGTTGTTGGTGTTATTGAAAAAGGTTCTTCCTGTCAATGCTAAGATTACCGAGTCATATTACCATGATCTTAAGTTGAAAGAGAACTTAAGTTTTACATATGAGACCATAGATGCATGTGAAAACAATTTTATGTTGTTTAGAAAAGAAACTACCCATTTGGATATTTTTACAGTCTATGGCACTTCTAGGTAAAAAGAGAATATGGGAAATCAGACTCATCAAATTCAGACTGTGAAACAGGGAAAACTGATTGCTGTAAAGAAAATTCATTACTTTTCCCTAAATCCGAGGTTGAAAATATTTTTTATTTCATCTAAAGTTTATAATTTAATGAGATGGCATACAGAAAGAAACCAAGAAAGTGATATGTTAACCCACCCGACATAATCTCGTGCATGGAAGGATTTCGATAAGAGACACCCCGACTTTGCTAAAGATGTTTGTAATGTCCGATTGGGGTTGGAAATAGATGGTTTCAATCCATTCAAGTCTATGGTTGGTGAAACTCATAGCACATGGCCCGTGGTTTTGGTTCTGTATAATCTTCCTTTATGGATTTGTATGAAGAAACAATTTATATTACTTTCCACTCTTATTGATGAACCTAGAATTTTGGGGGATAAGATTGATGTTTACCTTCAGCCATTGATTAACGAGTTGAATGAATTTTTGGGTGATGGTGTTGTGACTTATGATTGTGAAATGAATGAAATTTTCAAACTGTAGGCTTGTTTATTGTGGACAATCAATGACTTCCTGGATTATGAAAATTTATCAAGCTGGAGTACGAAAGGGGTATTTTATTTCCTTTATTGCAATAAAAGTAAAAAATTTATAGGGATTAAACATTCCAAAAAATGGACGTACATGGGTCACATATGTTTTCTCCCCCCTCAACACAGATTTATAAAGGATATAGTGACATTTTTTAGTTGTAGAGAGTTTAACTGAGCACCAAATATCATGACAGGAGTTGAAATGTTATCGCATATTGAGGAAGAAAACATCCGCACGATATATGAATTTCAGGATTTGGTGGCTCATCCATTACCTAATATTCGTGGTGCGGGTAGACAACGCAGTCACAATTGGAAAAAGAAAAGTATTTTTTACAATCTCACATATTGGAAAACTAACATGCTAAGGAATAATTTGGATGTCATGCACATTGTAAAAAATGTTTTTGATAATATATTGCGGACTATTTTAGGTGTCTGTGGAAAATCAAAGGACCATGTTAATGCACATCGTGATTCGGAAGAAATGGGTTTAAGGAAATAGTTTCATTTATAGTTGAGGGAAACAAGGCATATATGCCTTCTGTACAGTATACGATGACTATAAAGGAGAAATAGACATTTCTTTCCATTTTGAAGATGCTCAAGGTGCCTGATGGTTACTCTTCTAATATTTCAAAGTGTGTGAATCTGACGACCAGGACATTGAAAGGGTTGAAAAGTCATGAAAATCACATACTAATTCATTTTTTGATTCCAATCACAAATTTGTGATTGTTTATCCACCAATGTTGTTCAAATATTGATTGATATGAGTAATGTTTTTAGACAGCTTTGTTTAAGAAATCAATGAATGAGTGATTTAAAAAGTTTGATAGACCTAATTGTACTTACACTTTGTCACTTTGAGAAACTATTTCCCCCCTCATTTTTCAATGTTATGGTTCACTTGATAGTGCACCTAACTATTGAAGTAATGGCTGCTGGTCCAATGCAATTCAGGTGGATGTATCCTATTGAGCGGTATTTTAATACATTGAAACAATTTGTATGCAACATAGCTCGTCTAGAGGCATCAATATCCAATGATTATTTGATGGATGAGTGTACTACTTTTTGTGTATAATATCTTATGGATGTTGAAACAAAATTAAATAATCCCTCTTAGATTCGTGATGGTCCAGTTGGAGAAGGAACTATATTTGATGTGGACAACATCGAGTGGATACAAGCACATCGATATATCTTGTTCAATACTCCATCAATTGCACCATTAATGGAGTAAGTGTCTTATAAATTTTATTGTTTAACTTTTACATGTTTTGTTTGCATAATTTAATCATTTAAACATTGCATTATCATTTTTAGGAAACACATTAATGAGCTAAAATAAGATATGTATTGTACGACTGAGTATCAAATTCAACAATATCATTATGCGCCATTTCATGATTGGTTCAAGGATTTTGTACGTATAAATTGACTTTAATTATGAGTGAATTATTATACTAATTTCTTTCTAAAGAAATAATTATTGAATTCTATGAATTATGTAGGTTCATAACCTGAGGGAGTTAGGTGACCCCATGCTAACTGAAGAATTTATTCAACTAGCTGAGGGTCCATCTATAATAGCTTGTCGTTATAAATCTATAGACACTAATGGAATTAAATTTCAAATTAAAGATGTTTACAAAAAATGATCAACACAAAATAGTGGCATCGGTTGTCCATTCGTTGATTTTGGTTATTACTATGGTCAATTGACAGACATCATTGAAGTTTTATACACACACGGATTGAAGTACATATTGTTAAAGTGTAATTGGGTTTATCTAGTGCGTGGAAGTCAAGTCGATAAATATTAGTTTACATTGATGAATTTTAACTATATGTTATACAAAAATGAACGAGTTGATACTGAACCTTTCATATTGACATCACAAGCGGAATAAGTATTCCTCATTACTTTGCCTTCGAATCCTAGTTGGCAAGCTGTTGTGAAAATGTCCCGGAAAGGAGTGTTTTTATTTGAACAAGATGAACCCAAGACCGTTCCCTTTGTTTCCCAACAGCTTGATCAACATACCTTAGTTCAATGTGAAGAATATATTTATTGGGTTAGAGCGTCCGTTGAAGGAGAAACAGTCTATTTTCATGTTTAATGAAAGGTATAATTGTTTTCCCGCTCTTCAGTTTGAAGCCTTTTTTTTAAAATTGTTTAAAACAACCCAAAACTAAAATATATTTGTTAAATATAATTCCATTACATGGAATTAAAAAATGATAATTGGGCAGTGAACAACATTGCAAACTAGCAGTGTGTATTACAAAAATTTAAGATTGTTAATTCTCATAGAAACATAAAAAACCAATCTGTCCTAATCTATTCTAATAACCCAAACCAAAATATGAGATTTTTTTTCTATATTTGTATATGTCATTTCCAAAACCTAAAACCCGATTCCATGATAAATAAATAACAATTACAATAATCCAAAAAAGAAAAGGCAACAAGCATTGGCATACCCAAGAATAAAAATGCTTAAATAACTTATATATCAACAATTGAATTCGAATAAAAATTAATTTAAGGGTGTTAATCACTTTATAGGTCTAAGAATAAAATATGGAAAGTAGTAAAGAAGAAACAATGATGTATTGTGATTCATCCAATTTACTACATGCATGGGATATAATCAATTGGAGTTTTCATTATGCAAGAAAAGAGATACAAGATACAGGTGGACACAATAGAACCTAACTAATGCAGCTTAAAAGGAAAAACATGTATAGGAATCAAACTGATAAAGAAAATAAGACAAGACTAAACCCCCCTTACTCGAGGTTTGGTATCACCTTTTTCACCATGGAACGACATAACAAAAATTTCATGCCATTGTTGTTTTCAAGTAAGAGTTTTCAAAGTCAGTTCTCTAAGTCCACAGTTGTTTTCCAAAGTCCTCCACACTTGTGAAAATACTCTTAATTTTTCCAAGAATATTATCCATTGTTCAGGATCACACACCATGAGTCTTCTTTTATCCAAGAACCCACCACTACACTGGTGATCTAGGAACCAGCTCTCCGGAGTGGTCCCTCCTCATTGATGTCATGATTTTATATCTACGAGGTTCAATAAATAAAAGCAGCACCAAGAATATGATCAAAGAAGGATATGGAAAAATCCTCCAATTTTCTATATTTAATCATATGAGAAGTAGGACAAACCACTAAAAACCATGCCTTCATCTCCCTCGGTGAATAGAGAGGTGAACCAGGGAACCCAAACTGAAACTCTCACTGCGCATAAACTGAAGAGACTCTTCCAATCACTTTCTCTTATGGTAATCCATGAACTAGTCCAGTGATCCTCTTGATTATTTCTGATCTCTCTCAGTGAAAAGAGATCCGTAAAACCAAGAGACTTCACCCCTCTATCTCGGTTAAAACAGAGTTTCTGAATCCAAAAAACCCAAATGGTGTGGCCCACTACAGATCGATTGAGTCCAGAAGAAATAATGGAATTCAAGAGAGGCACGTCACCTAGGACACCCCACTCCCAACCCCCCTTGGAAACCCCCCTCCTGAATAGCCCACCCCACAAAACTCCCCCCGAACAACCCCCAACCCCACCTACACAGTCCCTCCCCCTACACCTGAACATCCCCCACCCCCGGACAACCCCCACTCCCAACCCCCCTTGGACAACCCCCCTCCCGGACATCCCACCCCCCAAAACTCCCCTCGAACAGCCCCTACCCCACCTAAATTTCCCCTCCCCCTCTACCTAGATATCCCCCACCCCTAGACCTTGGAAAACCCCCCAACCCCCACCCCCTCCCCTTCTACCCTAGCCCCTGGACAACCCCCACCCCACAGCCCCTCCCCCTCCACCTGGACAACCCACACCCCTACCCCCTGGACATCCCCCAGCCCCCAGCCCCTAAACATCCCCCAACCCCAGCCCCTCCCCCTCCACCCTATCCCATGGACATCCCCTGGATAGCCCCCCCCACCCCCAGCACCTAAACAACCCCCACCCAAGCTCCTCACACTCCACCCCAACCCCTAGGAAACCCCCCCACCACCCAACCCCTCCCCCTCTACCTAGACAACCCCCCACCCCCACTCTTAACCCCCCTCCCGGATAGCACACCCCCAAAACTCCCCCCAGACAACCCCCCTCTACCCCCACCTACACAGCCCCTCCCCCTCCACCTGGACAGTTCCCCCACCCCCTGAACTTCCCCCACCCCCACCCCCCTCCCCCTCCACCCAATGCCTAGATAGCCTCCCACCCCCAGCCCCAGCCCCAGCCCCTCCCTCTCCACCTGGACAGTCCCCCCACCCCCACTCTCAACCCCCCTTGGAAAGACCCCCCCCAAAAAAAAACTCCCCCCGAACAACCCCCACTTGCACAACCCCTCCCCCTCCACCTGAACAACCCCCACCCCTAGCCTCAGAAAACCCCCACTCCGAACCCCCTTGGATTTCCCCCTCGGACAACCCCCCCCCAAAAAAAAAACTCCCCTCGGATAGAACCCTTTCGATACAAGCCTTTTGTTGTATATAAATTTATTTTTGTTTTGTTAGGTTTCTGATTTTTAAAATCCATTTAAAAATAATTATTCTATCCCTTTTTGTTTTATTAACAACTGTACAAGTTTGATTTTTTAAAAAAAAATCCAATTTATATTTTTGACACTTTGAATAGTCCCCTTACTAATGTTTTCTATAACTGCAGGCATGTCAGGGGAACATGCAACAGATCCACATCATCCATCTGAGCCATATACGTCTCAGGGTTGAGGTATGTTTGAATGTAACTATGTTTATTTTTTTATGTAATTGATAAACACACACACACACATCTGAAAAGCTGTCAAATTATGTATAAAATTGTTTTCAACAGGATCAGACTCGACCGCTTCTTCGTCTCACAAGAGAGGCCCTTGTTGTGGAATTTCATCATGGAATTCTGAAATGACCTTTGATGTTTTATTTGATGAGAGATTTCATCCTATGGGACTGACTACTCCTGAATTTATTTATCATCTGGGTCATATAATATCTGACCCACATCAATTTCCATTGACCACACGTGACTGGGCTTCTATCCCTCAAGATACATTAGATCATCTTTAGAGGAAAGTTCAAGTAAGAATACCAATTTAGTTTCTTCCCTATGTTTAAAAAATACTAACATGTGTTTTTTTTCTTAAATATAATAATCTTAAAGTGTGACCCGATGAGTTTTGGCCAGTGTGTATGGGAAAATGTCATAAGATATGGAAAGATTATAAAGGCAAAGTGAAGAGGGAGTAGTGGGTACCAAATGTGGGTGCCCCAGACATTCTGGAAAAAGTCCTGAGAGGTGTTATCCCATATGAATGGAATGAATTAGTCCATATTGTTCTATTGAGGTTGTTATGGTTAGTATATTTATCTTGGTATATATATATTCAAGAATGTGTGACATTATATTTGTTTGAAATTTGAATTAATTGAATGTAGGAGGTGTTAACACGCCATTCCGAGAATCGAGCATTGCAGGGACCACCTCACAGGCTCAGGACTACTTATTATTCATTTTTCAATTTATTATTTAATATGGTTTTTTGTTATATTTTTATATTTTATTGGTATACAGTTACGAGAGAAAGGTAAGACCGACTGATAAAATGCCGATGTGGATGAGAACTCATGATCGAAATGATCCAGAGGCTGCAACTCTTATAGTAAGTGATTGTATTCATTACCAATACTTACATGCATCTATATATAAACATATATATGTATATATATTTAAATATTGCACTGGATCAATTTGAATCTAAGTTAGAACAGATTCCAGAGGATCAACGACAACTTCCCATGTGATGGGATGAGATATTCCACCACATTATTGGTCGTGATGGGAATGGATATAGTTTTACCTATAGAATGAGGATTCCTTGTTCTATAGTATAACAATGCTGAGGTTTTCGGTCCTGCTGTTGCTTGGATGAAACATCAGCTGTCAGATTTCGAGGCATGGTTGCACGCTTCCGAGGAGGTAAATGCGTAATTGATCGCTGTGGTTAGAACACTGTGGGAATATGTGCATTCAGGTGATGGTGTAGGGGGATCATATGGAGCAGGTTTATACTGAATTTTTTTATTTACTTTCTATTATTTTCGTTATTAAAATCTTTTTAATTTTTATTTGTTGTAGGCCCCTGACACACCGGATGGAGGTATCAGCCATGACCATTCATGACGCATCATATTCACGAGGTGTGTTTCTTTTATATTTATTATTGAATTAATGTTACATATTGATTTAGACTATAAATGTAAAATTGTTTAAGATTAAAAAAATTTATGTGTTTAAAAACTCCAATATTTTTAATTTTAAGAGTATGACTAGTAATTGGATACATTATCATGATATATAATTTATTAAAATCCCCATTGGAGGATAGGAATTAGGCTAGGTGGTCTAATGGCCTTATGGCCCAATGGCCTAAGGGCCTATTGGCCTAAGGTCCGAATGGCCTACTATCCTATTGGCCTAACATCCGAATGTCTGAATGGCCCAAAGGCACAAATGGAAAAATGCCCAAATGGATTAAATGGAATAAGACACAACAACCTAACACCACAACGACCTAATGACCCAATAGCTTAACACCCCAACAGCCTAACACCCCAATAGCTAACGTCCCAGCAGCCTAACGGCCCAACGACCAAACGACCGAATGACCCAATGAAACAATTTCCCAAATAGACTAATGTATTTCCCAAATAGACTAATGTAATAATTACCTAATTTCTTATTGGACTAATGGAATATTATCCTATTGTCCTAATGACCAAATGGCCTAATGGCCTTTTTCCCAAATGAAAAAATGACCTAATCACATAATGGCCAATATTGTTGATTTATACCATGATAACATTTTTCCTATTGTGTTTATAGATAGTGTACTATATATAATATTCGTGTTAGTATGTTTTGTTATGTAGTGGATTAGAATGTTGTTCTTGATATAAATTGGTAAATAATGTAATTCTTGAATTGATTGATAATTAATTGGATATAGAATTAAGAGTTATGTTTACTAAATCTGGTGTTGGTTATAATTTGATATTAATCAAATTGACACATTGCGCATGTGTAATTGAAAATGAGTCTTCCATTGGGGCAGTAGGGTGGAGGGGGAGGGGTTGTGTAGGTGGGGGGGGAGGCTATCTGTGGAAAGTTGGGGGGTGGGCTGTCTGGGGGACTTTTTTTGGGGGGGGGGGGCGTCCGGGGGGGGGGGGGGTTGTCCAGGGGGAGGGGTTGGGAGTGGGGATGTCCGGGGGTGGGGGGGGGGGATATCCGGGGCTAGGGGGTGTCCAAGGGGGGGGGGGGGTTGGGAGTGGGGAATGTTTGGGAGTGGGGGGGGGGGTGTTCGGGGGGAGGTTTTTTTTGGGGGGGTGTCTAAGGGGGGGTGGGAGGGTTAGGAGTGGGGGGATATCTGGGGGTGGGGTGGGGGGGGGGGGGCTATCCAGGGGGTTGGGAGTGGGGGATGTCTGGGGGTGGGGGGCTATCCAGGGTGAGTGTGGGGGGGAGGGGGACTGTCCGGGGAAGGTTTGTGGGGGGGGGGGGGGGGGGCTGTCCGGGGCTGTGGGGGGGGCGTCCAGGGGGGGGATGTCTAGGGGGTGGAGGGTCTCTCCAGGGGGATGGTGGGGGGATCTCCAAGGGGGGTGGGTTGGGAGTGGGGGCTTTCTGGGGGGATTTTCTTTGGGGGGGGGGGTGTTCGGGGATGGGGGGTGTCCAGGGGGGGCTGTTCGGGGGGTGGGGGGGGGGGGCTGGGGGGGGGGGGGTGTGGGGGGGGGGGGGGTTTGGGAGTGGGACAAATTGGTGGGGTGGGGGGAGGTCTATCCAGGGGGGTTGGGAGTGGGGGTTGTCCGAGGTGAGTGTGTGGGAAGGGGGGGGCTGTCTGGGGGGAGTTTTTTTAGGAGGGATATTCAGGGGGGGTTGGGAGTGAGGGATTTCTGGGGGTGGGGTAGGGGGGGGGGGTATTCGGGGTGAGTTAGGAGGGGAATATCTGGTGGGAGTTTTTTTGGGGGGGGTGGTGCTTAGGGTGGGGGCTGTCCAGGGGGTTGGGAGTGGGGTTGTGCGAGGGGGAGGGGGGCTGTCTGGGGGGGGGGGAGTGTGGGGGATGCAGGGGGTTGGGAGGGGGGATGTCTAAGGGGGAGGGGTTGGGGGGGATATATTCAGTACTGAACTTTACTATATATAGTTCAATGTCAAGATAATGCAACCAAATGGTTGTCCAAACCTTTTTTCAAACCACCTCATCATGTACGAGCAGCACAGTAGGTCACTAATAGAGTAGAGTAGTGATCCTAATGGTCTAATAGACTAATAGCCTAATGTCAAAATTGGAATAATTGTTAATTGGGTAAATGGAGACTTGGCCAATTGGCCAAATTCCTAAATGCCCAAATGGCTAAATGCCTTGATGGCCTAATGCCCTAATGCCCTAACGCCCTAACGCCCTAACGCCCTAACTCCCTAATAGTCTAACGACCGAAGAGACAATTGAAAAAATGGACTACTGTCCTAATTACCTATTGAACTATTGGACTAATGGAATATTATCCTATTGAACTATTGACCAAATATCCTAATAAAATATTAGACTATTGGCCTAATGGAAAACTTTCTAAATGGAGACTTGGCCAATTGGCCAAATTCACAAATTCCCAAATAACCAAATTCCCTAATGCCCTAACAGCCTAATTCCCTACTTTCCTAACTCCATAACTCCCTAATGGACTATTTCCCTAATTACCTAATTTCCAAATGCCCTAACGTCCAAATTCCCTAATGACCAAACGCCCTAAGGACCAAATACCCTAACGACCTAATGGCTCAACGGCCTAATGGCCCAACGGCCTAATGGCCCAATGTCCTAATGGACCAATGGACTAATGGACCAATGGCATAATGAACCAATGGACTAATGTCCCAACGGCCTAATGGCCCAATGGCCTAATGGACCAACGGCTTAATGGCCCAATGACCTACGACCTAACGACCCAACAACCTAACGACCCAACGACCCAACAACCTAACGACCCAACGACCCAACGACCCAAAGGCCTAATGACCTAATGGAAAATTGTCCAAGTGGACTACTATCCTAATTACCTAATTTTCTATTTTCCTAAAGGCATATTATCCTATTGGCCTAATAGAGACTTGGCATATTGGAAAAATTCCCAAATGCTCAAACGGCCAAACTCCCTAACGACCTAATGTCCCAATTTGATTATTATATATATATACTAACTGAATAAATATGTCCAATTTGAATTTTCTTTGTTTAGTTGTTTATTTTTTATATTATTGTAGGTTTATTGAAGAAAAATATTGGAATGAATTGGAGCTTTTTGGATCAATAGATATGTGAAGAAGTATGTCTGTCATTTATTGTTATTGAGGATGCTGGTGTTTCTGCTGTTTGAAATTGATTTTTTTCCTGATTTTAGTTTTTTTTTCATTGTTCGAGAAGTAGCATTGTATTTTTTTAAAAAACTTTCATAGGTTAGAGACCACCTATGGCAGCCGCTATATGCCAATTTTTATGTTATCAATCACGAATACCATTTGCGGTCTCTATAGCTTAGCCCAATAGCATCCGCCATTAGGGCCGAGTGTTAGGTCACCTACAATGACCTCCATTTGAGGTCCTAAGGCAGTATCTAAAGATGATTAGTGACCACCAATGGCGATCACTAATGGTCCAATTTCTAGTATTGATGGCTCAACCGGAATCTTAATGTCTCGAACAAGATATGTGGAAAGAAATGAATTAATATCACCTATGTTTATATATATTGTAGATAAGGTATAAAATACACTGGTCGTACCTCAAATCATTACCAAAGCCTTTGGGTAATAAGCCTTGACTGCCTACAGCTATCCCCACCCCTGTCCTCCAACTCTCTGATCCTAGCATGGACCACCTGTGGGTGGTGGTGGTAACAAGTCAAAGTGCCTACAACCTCCTACTACTCTCCCATATCCTATGCCACATCTACCACCTTGAAGAACTATTTGTTCATGTTGCTGTCTCTACCTCAATGGCCCATCCATGATTTCTCTATCAGCTTTACAATGGGTTGGAAAATCTTGTGCCAAATGTACCCTACCATCAAATGAGTAGAACCGCCTATCCTTGGGTTGAATGGAACGATCATATGATCCCTAAACTGCAAACCCTCTATATTAGGACCACCTCCTGAAATGTCTCGCACATCATGGTCCATGATACTGACATCATCTCCCTATTTCCAAGGTCTATGCTCCTATTTTCCCACTACTGACAACCACTGGATGTGTCTTCTTAGCTAGGAAAATCTCACTAAAGATCTCTCTAGCACCCCATCATTGGTAGGAATGCATAGAGAGATAAAATTGGATCAGATGTCTCTATACATCCCTCACTCGAAGGTTCGATCCTTGAATAACTGGTCACAAACAATATCCATCAAATACCTGGAGAGGTTGGTAAAGGTCAATGAATACTCAGCTACTATCATGATGTACTGCTGGAGCTGCAGAAGATCTTTGATATGTAACGAACTTCGCATAGCTAGAAATAACTACTCTCTAAAGAGACCCTCAAAATCTAACCATGGTAGAGTCACCTATTCATAAGAATAGTCACAAAACCTCACCATCATCCCACTAAGCCATGAATAAGGCTCTCTACCAGTATCACCATCCGATATGATGGTGTCCTGAACAGATGTAAAACTCGGGTCAGTGCCTGAAGCTATTCCTCAACCACCTATGGGTCGGGCTCAACTTGAAACCTGAGGGGTCTCTATCACTGAAACTAATGAAGTGAACTCAGCTTTCACACCTCAACTGTTGGTATTGTGTGTACCATCTGCTGCTCTATAGGTTTTAATATAGATGGATCACCACTTAGAGGTATCACCTCTGTAACTTGTCCCTGTATCGACACCTAATCACTGAGGAGATCATATTTGTGATCATGATCCTGAATCCTAGCTAGAATATGTCATGGAGGAATCCTAAAAGTAAACAATATGTACCATGGTCAATGAGTATATCTAGAGAGATGACTAAAGAAGGATATAGAAACCACAACTAATTCCTATATGATGCATGTACCATTTTTTTCCCTGTAACTAGTGTTATCATGTATTTAGTTGAAAAGTAGGTGATCAGAACCCTGGTGCATGGATACGTCAGCCACAACACCAACATTGGAGTCCTTGGCCTTAAATATGAACTTGAAGCACATTGCATTGTTTCCCCAAACCAATATCACAGACTCCAGTACTAAGGTAGAAACGATGCCTCTGATACCACTCTGTCATGACCATTCCCAATGGGGACCATTCAACAAATCCCCAATCCCACCTCCAATAGTCCATAGGCTGACGACTATCACTAAGTAGGCATATCACTAATATGTGAGGAGTTAGCCTAAGTACCTATACACAAGCACACATGTCCAAGCCCATAAAATGCTAAAATGTAAAAACAACTGAAAAAACATGAATGTATACATCTAAATCCCACAACCAGAGTAAGACATGAAGTAAAGGAAAGTAAATAGGATCAAATACAATCCCACCACAAAGGGTATGAAAACAATTCCAACCTAAAAGTAAACTGGGGAATTCTATCAAGATACCACAGGAACACACCTCAGTTTGTCTGGTCTCACTAAGAACCATATAGTCCTTGTATATCTAGGACTTTTTCAAAGGGTCAATAATATGCACAAGACATGACATTTACAGGAAAAGATCGTGTAGGGGCGTGTATAACAATACTCAATAAGACACCTCAAAATCACAAAGAATACAACAAAAGAATATAGTCAGATCTATACATGTATATGTCTAGAACACATATAACAAGAATATATAGATATAATCAAAAAAGACACACAGTCTAATGGTAAGTCACAACTATAATTCCAGCCTAGGATTCCATAGCAAAGTTTCCACAAATCAGTCATCTAGGAGAACACACTCTATAAGTCTAGTAGCACTAATGACGTCCATCCGAGTGGTAGTGCTCTTTGAGTATCTCCATAGGAAGTACACACTAAAAGTCCAAAGAGATATGATACACAGATGAGGATAAATCCCAATGCTATGGGGTATACCAATAACTCAATTAGGATTAAATTGTTAAGTATAGGATTGACACCCATGTATTGTTGGTCATGGCGATACCAAGAACTCCACCTAGGGAATGAAGATAAATAATATCTCACTCTAGGCCTCATAGAAGGATTATATTAAATTTATCCAAAATTTCTAATGAAGGGATCATAATCCTATGCATATGAGTTGGTTCCATACCAAACCTTAGGTAATGTATAGGGGGAATACACCTGAGTGAAACTTATCCAATATATAGAGGATAAGGTCTTCAAGACAACTTTTAAGGAGTACACAATGTGTAGTAGGGTCACAAACCATGTCCCTTTTACTATGTGTCCTTACCATATAAATGCAACTTTTCCATTTCCATGTGGAAGTATACAACATGCTGCTACCCATGTATTTATGCCAGTGTACCAGTACACAGCTTAGCTCATGTATATGTTGTCCAGGACGTGTCTGTGTGGGAGTACACGGTGTGCCCGTGCCCATGTACTCTAGCCTGTGTTCATGTAAACTCTAAGGTATATGATGAGATCAATGAGGGGACCACATTCCATGTGAAAAGGTTACATACTGTGTGATACTTATCTCCTCCCTGAAACCCTAGTGACTACTGAGAGGGTCCCACATGTTGTGTGGCTCCACGTTATACATCATGTAGTGTGGAATTTTACAGATTCTCAGATCTAGATCCTATATACTCATCCATTCGTATGACCTTAGATCTAGAAATATCCTCACTAAAAAATCCTAAACCAAGAACCAATTAGTCTCACCATCTTTTATTAACATGTTATGACCCTTTGATATTTTTGGAAAACACCTTTGAACACTTTTCTTCATTTCGTGCCAATGAACATGAAAACTGGGTACCTACGTCGTTCGATCTACTTCTGCCTCCATCTTTGCACCACCATCATATCATAATGAGCATAGATCTATGATTTTGAACCATTTAACCAATAATTGGGTTCACAACATTCGAATTTACAATATACATCAAATCACTGGACAAACAAAGAATGCCCGTGATGAATAAAGAATCATGGGAGAAAGGCACAAGAATAATAATTAGAAATGGACCTCGGTAAATTTTCATGTCGAACTCAATTTGTTTTCATTATAATGAAGAATAAATATATATAAATTTAATCATAAATAAATTCTCCCAAAATAAATCCCCTCACAAAAATCCATCCCGCAAAATGACTGATCCGAAAATCAATCTGTTGGTTGATTTATTTACATTCGTCATAGAAATAATTATCGGGGAAAGAATCCAAACACAAAAAATGTCCTAACTCAATTTGGATTGATCACTATTGAAGAACAAAGTGGAATCATTATCATTAGTGAGATCCTTCGATTCCCCTGAATGTTTATTGCTGATCCACAATCCAGCAGAAGTTCATATGAGAGAGATCCTCAATGCTCACTCCAAGGGTTCTACAATGGCTCCAGGGTTATGTGGATAACAATATAATTCCATCATAATGGTTTATTTAAATACATGTCAGTCACTACATAAATGAAAATAAATATAAAATAATTTAATTAATTATTTTATTTATTTTACGTCTGTGATGAATTTTCTATAAACTCCCCATACCGACCAAGGTTATGTCACACCTAGGGTAAAACCCATGTTTTGAACTCAACATCACCCTCATATTTCTGATACGTTCCCCCATTTAGAAGTTATTTCAAATTTTCAAGAAAACCTTATGCATGTGCTATTTAATATATTTAATATATTTCAAACATTTATTCTGGGCACATAGGGCCTCAGAATAGCATGTTGTATTAGCACCTGGTATAAAATATAATCCATATAATATCCAAAAATAATACATGGAAAATCATAATCACGAAAATGGGAGAAGACTATAGGCCATTAAGGGTAGTGATTCGAGTGGTATCATTCACCAATAAACTTTTCCCCTCCCTTATTGTAATACCCTACATCAATGTATTGAGATTTACAGGATTAAAATGGGAATTTATCACCATAGATTACCCCAACCTACCCATTGATATAATACTTTATATAACAACCCTGCTTTTTTTTACATAATTAAAAATGATTTATTACATAAAATATTCACTTGATACAACATAGAATATCAAGAGTTATAGTGTCTTTTGGCCTTATGAACATTACATAACGACTTAAAACATGAAACACACCATCTTTATTGAAAACTTCCTTTACATAACCACTACATTCCCTCGTACTTAGCATTTCATGGGATAACCTGAGGACATTCATAAGAAAAGGGT